>OX493264.1:120601988-125777056 GCA_950370525.1 Bellardia bayeri
GGCACTTAAATTGGGTAGATTACACCCAATGATAGTAATGGAGGGTTAACCCCTCCAAGGTCTACTTGTAAACAACATCTATCATTTTCTAAATTGCGACTTTCAATCTTTGATATTTTACTCTTCCAACTCAACAACAATATGAATATGCTACAATCATAATATAATCAAATTCATTTTTCATAACCATATTACTATTATTATCATTGAACAATTATTATTATATAATTACTCATGATTATATTATGTCTACCAATATACTCATTTCTTAAGGAACTATCCTTAATCTGCGACAACTTATATTTTCAGAAATTTCTGTTTATATTTTTTAATAATTAGAGAAATTTTATTTGGCTTGAGTTCATTTTAAATAATAATACAATTGGCATATTGGAAAGCTTTTTCTGAACTGTCAAGGGTGTCATCAGCAATGTTTTTTGTCCTAGATCTACTTGTCATCATCTATCATTTTCTAAATTGTTGACTTTCAATCTTTGATATTTTACTCTTCCAACTATAGCATAAATGTTGTTTGTTAGAGAGCATTATTTTAAAAAATATTTTTCTACTTAGCTGACTTTAAGGGGTTAATTTTTTTGTTCATGCAACAAATTTAACTTAACATTTACATAAGCTTTCTTAACTTTAAATATACGATAAATTTAATTATTTAATTATGTAGGTGATTGTGTATGTACATGTGAGTGTATTGTAAGTGTTTAGAATAAATAATATATATATGTATGTATGTAAGTACGTTAATTCGATAATAATTGACTTAAATAAAATTCAATAAAAATCAATTGTATTAAACTGTTATTGTCATAAAGTATATATGAGCGTGATACAAATTGTGAACTTGTCAGGGTAAAATGAATACATTTATGTATATCTTTATATGAATTTACCTCCTGGCAATTGAGTTGTAAAAATAATCAGAAATTAAATTATTAATTATTTTTTGGGAATCTTATGTTATGTTAATTAATTGTCTAGAAAATACTATACTGGTTTAAAAAAAAAAAAAAAAACTATAATTATAGAATTCAGTACTTCAAGAAATGAACCTATGAAATCATTGTGACATTATTTTTCCAATTAATATAAATTAAAGTGCGCTATTTATTAAAACGTTCGCTGATTTCTAATTCAAATCCTTCCTAATTTGCATACATTTAAATATGAAATATTATACCATCATATCCACTAATTATCACCACTCGTATTTAGCACAAAAACTTTTTTTTTACATATTTTGAATTTATACACAAATGACGTCATATTTTGTGCCTTTATACCCCATAGACTTTAAACTCTAAAATGTGTATCACTAATATTATGATAAATCCAAAAGACACAAAAAATAATCGTACTTTTCATAAAACAAAATGATAAGGAAAAATCCAAAATATCAAATAAATACATATGTACATATGTACATGCAAAAGTTTCATGTTTATGCACGTCTGTAGCTGTGTGTATATTTTGTAAAATGATGTATTACATACAGGTAATTTTTAAATCCTTATAGATACATACTACTATATATGTACGGACATGTCTGTTTCTGTTTTTGCTGTGAAACATCAATGTCTGTTTGGGAAAAAAAAAATACTGCAATTATCTGCGCCCTGTATCCCCCCAACCTCAAAAAAATGTGTATGGCTGTCTGCCTGTCTCTACGTAAATATGACAAAATGTCAAAACATTTTAAATGTTTATAATTCTTGTGAATTCATAATACTTTACACATGATGTGGTTTTACTATATTTGTAGCAACAACAATAATAACTATCAATTTCGATATGCAACATACTACTACTGATATGAGCTGCAGCAACAAAATAAATATGATTGAATATATATGTATACCCTGCAGTTTTAAAAGTAGCAAATTGTTCAACATTTCACTACGCTTAAAGTTACTTTAAAAATGCAATGGTTACATTTGTGAACACTTGTATCCTTGAAATAGTCTACTTGAATAGTTTTGTCGAAGACTTTGGTTAACTTTGCTAACATTGTACTGTCGCAAAGTTACTACACCAAATCTGTAAAGAATATTATTTAGCGTAGAGTAACAATAATGACCAACGGTAGTACAGAGTGTGACAATTGAATGTGTGTGAAGTTACACACAAAACTGTTGGATTAACATAGTTCAGTTTGATTTTTATTATAGCACTGGTAGCTATTAGAATTTAAAGTATATATAACCATATTTTCGGAGCAAATGGACTAGAGTTATAGATAGTTTTTGCTATCGCCAAATTGTATTTTTCTCAGTTTTATAAGGATTGATTTAGGGCTTTTATAACACGGAAATCATGTGAATTTTTAAGAACTATTAACATATTTATATCTATAAGGCTTTATAATTAATGATAGGGCCATTTTCAGAGAAAGTGGAAACAAGTTATTGTAAACATTTTATTGAACTTATTGTAGGGTTAATTATATTTGGCTCAACAACAATATGTTTGTGCTGCAATCATAATTTGTTCAAATTGGTTTTACATAATCATATTACTATTATTATAATATGATCGTTGAACTATAATATGATAACACATGATTATATTATGTCTACCAATATACTCATTTCTTAAGGAAATATCCTTAAACTGCGACAACTTATATTTTTAGAAATTTCTTTTTAGGTTTTGTAATTATTGGATAAATTTTATTTGGCTTGAGTTATTGTAGGGTCCAGACATTACGCAAGTGGTCAAAATTTTATGAAAAATTTCTTCTGTTATTGAAATCTATGGTCATAATTTGGAACAGAACTAGCTTGGATTGAGTTACTGAGATTTTTCATGTTTTAAAAAATTGAATTTTACGAAAACTAGAGTCAACATCGGTGGACAAGTGTTAATTGGATTTGTGTACCAAGTCCCCCGCTATTATGAACCATTATAAAAATTTTAAGTTCTCTTAGTGACGAATGCAGAGGCAACATTGTTGGACAATAATTCGGATTTGGCTGTATGAACAACATTATCCGCTTTTATAGCCCTTAGTTGAGACGATTAAGACGAGTTAGTAACAAATTGAGGTGTTTTAATACAGTATAAAGGTACCTGTGCTACTTGTAAGGAGTTAGTCCCTAGAACAATTTTGTCGGCTAATATAATCAATGGTCAAAGGTTTTTTCCATAGTCTACACCTTCTTGTTGTTATCTAATAAAATCCATTATTAAAAGCCTTAGTCCCAATTCACACGAAGCAATTATTTAAGCTTAGCTGATTACCTTTGGGAAATCGTGGTGAGAGGAAGTGCGCACTGGATTGTACTAGCAATTCGTGTTAATCTCTTATTTGTATTGCATATGCGTGTATACAAATGTGTGTATATTCTCAAATTAAAATACGAGTGATTTAAACAATTGTTTTATGCTGTGTAAACACCGTAGAAATTTCAAGGAAAAAAATTGTATCAATATTTTCAACAAAAATTGCTTCGTGTAAATTGGGACTTATTGAGGTGGTGAAACTAGTTTCGTGGACTGCCGGATACATTTAAACATTAATAAAGATTACTTTATGAACGTGTGCTGGCGTATTTGTGTAAACAAAAAAATGGGAATATATTTCAATATTAAATTATTCTTAAAAGTGATGTGTGAGTTTGGAAGAAAGCAATCATTTTAAAACAAGTAATACCTTATATGTATGTATTTATGTATACATACAAGCATAAGCATTAGTTTGTGACGTTATCATTACAATTTAAGTAACCTAAATTAAAAGCCAAACAAAACAAGACATATTGAAGGTAAACAGAATACAGGCAAATATCCTTATTAGTAAGGATTTCACTACATGGAAGATAGAGATTTTCGATCAGCAAGAGAAACTAAATCTTAGAAAACTGTTGAAAATGCCGCAATCTAGATTCATTTTAGCCAAACAATAAATTTTTTAGAAAATGTTAATTGCTCGGAAAATTTAACGATAATCATCGCATTATTAAAAATTAAAATGAAGAAGTCATTCTTCATTTTTTTGCCAATGCTGTAAGTACATGAGAAACAGTTAAAAACTGTAATATAAATTTTGCTCAACCAAAATTCACATCATGTTTTTATACATACTCGTATTTATTTGACCATGAAAATTATACAATTAGGAAACATGTTTTCTATTTCTATTAATGCCTTAAATACTACTATTTTTCGCTAAACTGTTCCATTAAACCCTGTTTAAACCTTGACTCACTTGGAATACAAGAAATTGTCAACTATTGTTTGTGTTTTATTATTTTCGCTAAATAATTTTGTATTTTTATTTACATGCTAAATAATTAGTTGGTTAAAAAACAAGACACAACACCACATTACAATGACCTACATTTAGTAGCGTAATGATAACTTAAAATGCAAAATAACATGTACACAAACAAATATAAACAAACTATAAAAATACAACAACAACAACAACTACAAAACCAATTAAATAAATAAACAATTCCTTACATACTGTATACAGTACATAAACAAAGAAACAGCAACAAACGCCACACATACAATGATTACATGTTACAATCAAACTTAACAACAACAAAAAAATCATTATAATTAGCCATTATTTATAAACTTAATAAGCAGCAAGACATGCCATTTTAACCAGGCAGACAGACAATAGATAGGCAATAAATAAAATAAATTTTATAAATACTTACTGCATTATTTTCCTCATCTTCGTCATCATCATCATCATTATCATTGCTATTGTTGACTTCGTTGCAGACATTAGTTGTTGCATCTTCATTGTTAGCATTACTGTTGTTGCATTTATTACGCCATATAACAACGGTGACATAATTGCTGCTCTCATTAAGCCAATGATTTTTCAAAAGAGCTGCAATCTCAGAGATTTTCATGCCCAAAACATCTTGGCCATTTAATTCAAGCAGACAGTCACCGATGCGCAGACCCGCCTGATAGGAAGTAGAATCTTTTTGTATACTGCTCACCCAGGGATACGGATCCCAAGGTGCCCGACTCAAGTGCAGACCCAACGCACCATTGGTGCAAGTGTAAATTTTGTAGGATTTCAACATGTTGACATAAGTTTTGCTGAAATATTAACACAAAAAAAAAACGTTAGATTTCAATTACAATTTCAAGGTCTCACGCCTGCAATAAAGAAGCCTTAAATTTAAAAAGTTTAAAATTATATTGACTTTTGCTGGTTTCTTAAAACAATTTTTGGCCAAAAAGGAAACGTGAAAAAAGTTCAAATCATAATAGCTTTCATACATTTGTACGCACACATTCTTTTTTGAGTTTTTACATCAAACCACATAAATACATACACACGATCATAGATACGTTTTAATCGCACATGACGTGTGTTTAATTACACAGTCAGCGTGCATGTAGAATCCTTCACCTAGAAACACTCACAAACACACACATGAGTTAGGGTGCCCCTTATTTTCAACTTTTTTTTTGAATATTTGATGTGGCTAAATTCCACGTCATAATGCTAATATTTTAAGTAAAATCGAATAATGTTTAGAGTTGTGTTTATCAAGTTTTGGCTTGAAGTGGCAAAATATAAAACAAAATTGTATTTTAATGCTTCAATATAAAATACTAAACAATTTTGTACGATTTCATTCCAAATTTTACATTATCAATTTTAGTTAACGAAAATTAAAAAAATGTTATACATACATACATTTTTCGATTGATTCAATTATAGATACTTTTTTCAACAGATCACGTGTGAGTCGTGTCATGCTGTCATGTTATTTTTGTTTAGTATTGTTTGGCATTTCATAGCAGAAAGACTTACGCCTAAAAAATGTTAACACAGAAAAAAAAATAAAAATGAGTTTCAATTAAAATATTTGTGGAATCAGTTAAAATTTAATTGAAATTTAATTGAAATCGGGCCTGTAAGCAAAATGATAGTATCAATTAAAAAAAATGTGAGATTTAATTGAAAATATCAGAAAAACTAATTGAATCAATTAAAATTGTAATTGAAAATTATTTTAAAATCAATTAAAGGCTTAATTGAAAAAAAACAGGATTTTTTTTCTGTGTACAAATTGTTCAACTTTATTACGTAAATACATGTTCTGGTCAACTTCGCTCAACTTATGGTCAACATAATCGGCCTACTGAGCGTACTATTCGCAACACCATCACCCATTTTATACAGCAGAGTGTACACGGAGACCGTGGAGAGTCGATTCGTCGCCGTTCGCAGCAACTCGGACTGGCGTATGGAACGACTTAGCGCATTTTACGTCGAGATCTTAAATTGAAAGCGTAAAGACGCCGCAACTTATCACATATCACATCAATCAATGGATTATTTGAGAGGACACTTCGGTAAGTATATAATTTCACGTTTTGGGCCGGTCGATTGGCCACCACGATCGTGTGATATCACACCGTTAGACTTTTTCCTCTGGGGATATGTAAAGTCTAAAGTTTTTGCGGACAAACCCGCTTCGATTCAGGCCTTGTAGGAAAACATCACGCGTGTCATTCGCCAGTTACTAGTCGAAATGCTCGAACGAGTCATCGAAAATTGGACTCAACGGGTAAACCATCTGCGACGTAGCAATGGCTAACATTTGATAGATATAATCTTCAAAAAATAAATGCCAAAGAATGTTCTTTCAAATGATAGTAAACATTCCCCATTAAATTTGAATGTTCTGTGTTTTTTCTTTAAAAAAGTAGGGAACCTCGAAATGGATCACACTTTAAAATTTCAAATGAGGAATAAAAATTAAAATTTTAACAGTTTTGGTTTTTATATGTTAGTGTCGCGACCGATTTGCAGTTGGAGAGTTTTAAGTAAGTTTCGTTTTTGGCCTCATGTTTTTCAAAAATATGTCATTGTCTATTTTAAAATTTAAAAAAGTTTTTAGTTGTTTAACAAATTCGCCAACTTCAAATCTGTCCCACACGCTAACCCATCTACATAAAAATTTACATGTTTCTATCATTAGGACCAAAAACAACTGTTTTAATTAAATGAAATTTCGTTTAAAAAATTTTTGAAAATTATTTTTCTTCTTTTTTATACCAAATTATAAAGGCTTATCGATGTCAGTAAATTTGTATATTAAGATTTTAGTAATTACAAACTTTGGTGACGTTTTTATACATTATAATATAATGTATAACATTTCTCAAGTCTAGTAAGAAATTGAAAATCGGATCATTATCAACAAAATTATAGGCTTATAAGTGCGCAAAGGTACAAAAACCGCGTTTTTAACCGTAAATCCGGATTTTGGAAGTGTCCGGCATATTTTACTATTGGAATCTTGTTTTACTGGACACGCCCTACAAGAAAAATAATATCCGGTGCCAGGTTTTTTGGACTGTCGCACCGTGTTATTTAAGCTTTATGTCCTTTTTATAAAAAAATTAAATTTTATTTCAATATTTCGCTATGGCTTTGTGTAGCTTCTTTAGGAAAAAAATTTTAAATTTTGACAAAGACGTAGCGATATATTGAAATGAAATTTAAATTGTTTATAAAAAGGACCTAAAGATTAATAAAAACATTAAATTTTTTGTTTTACTATATTGCTACTTCGAATGTGCAACCTCTAAATAATATCTTCATGTGCATAAATGTGAATGTACATATAAGGTACATAACTGTGTTAGGTAAATAGTGCCACAAAAACAACCAATACACACGCACAATTTCACAAGGAAAGAAACAGTGGCAAAGGGCTTCATAGATATCTCAAACATTTGACTTTATCTGATAAATATTCTGAGTTGCCGTCTTCATAACAAGTTTCACTTTATAGTTTTAAACACATATTTGGCAAAATAAATCATCAACAAATCATCGAAAAAATTGTTTTCACCAAAATTTTAGAAGATTATATAAAATAAGACACTAATACTTGTTTTCCGCTAATGTTTTTTTTTTTTTTTGTAAACAAACACCTTGGTAACACTTGCCACTTCTACCCCGCCCAA
This sequence comes from Bellardia bayeri, assembly GCA_950370525.1. NCBI lineage: Eukaryota > Metazoa > Arthropoda > Insecta > Diptera > Calliphoridae > Bellardia > Bellardia bayeri. The sequence continues at coordinate 120,609,963 of OX493264.1, forward strand.
CCCAACCCCATTCAAGACATCAAAAAACAAGTAACATATTCTACTCTAAATCACATACAAACACTTTAAGTGTTATTTTAACGGTCGCGTGCTGTAAAAGTTCTTTTTGCTCTTTTTTCCACTAACTCCCTTCTTCTTCACTCCTCTTCGTTCTGACAATTCTATAATTTCAGCTTTATTTCATTTCTTGGGAATCTGTCATTACGCGTAACGTAACAGTTTTATTTTGTCTTTGAGTTGGTCTCTTAGCCCCATAGTCAGGCAGTTAGTCATCTATGTATGTATCTAGAAGTCGTCGTAACTTTACCTTGAGTCAGCAATATTTTGGGGTTTCTCGTTGGATTTAATGTGCGTTAGTAGGAGTCTGTAGTTTCGGCAAAATCATGTATATTTTACAAAAGACTTTCCTAAGTTTTTGTTGTTATTGTTGTTGTTGTTGTTGATTTGTTTTTAACGAAAACATGTCACGTCTTTGGTGTTGTGCACGCATTTTTAATGCATTAACGCCGTCAACACCAAACCATAGTCACCGCCAACCACCACTTACCAAACATCTTTACTGGCACTAAAATAACGTTATTGAACTTTTGTCTAAGACATACATATGTATATGTAAGTATGTTTATGCAGGTATTTTTAGATGGTTGCTTATTTTATAGCTCTCATCAACCCCTACACATTTGCAAGGACAGATATTAGCTCAAGTGGAGCACAAAACAACAATTTTGAAAAGAGTTTTTGAACTTTTTGTTGTAAGCAAACAATTTGCAATATAATTCTTTAAAATCTTTGCCCTAGTTTATTTAATCACAGCCCTTGCTTACTCATATATTGATAATAAATCCTCCTGTTTGTATTTTATTTTAAAGGTGTTTGACTTTGTTTGCCGACAAGGCTTTTGCTTGATTCGTTTTGCCGTTTTTTTGGTCTTAGGATTTTCACAAAATGGTGTTCAGGTGTAAAGTTTTCTAATTAGTTTACAAACTTATAAAAATAAATGTGATTTTTTTTTATTTTTTTTTCTATTTAGAGATACAAAACTTTTGCTAGTAGACAACAAAAAGTTTAAAATTTATAGGTATTCATTTCCACAAAAATGTTGTTGGCTTTTTTCGATTTAAAGTCGTAGAAATTGATTTTGTTTCAAATGAATTATTTCGATATCATTGGATTTGATGGCATTTTGTTGTCGGTTTTATTTTTTTTTATTCATAATAAATTTGTCTCAGTGTTTGTGGAATTTAAGGATATACATACTAATTTTTTTCACTACATTCAATACAAGTGTCATTGAACAGTTTTTGTTTAAAACTCAAATATTTCAAAGGAACTCTTTAAAATCTATCTCAATTATAACAAATTTTATAAGCAATCAAAATGTACTTATTTTATTTAGGATTTTCCCTACCGTTTTGAACTTTTTTGTTAAAGTTAATTTAACAACAATTTCTTACATCCCGGAACCGAAAGTTCAAGTCACTTGCTCACACACACCTCTCATACAATTTGTTTCGAACAGTCATGTTTAATTACGTCAAAAGTATTTTTTTTTTGTTGTTGGTATTTCTGACAAACCCCAGCATCTGTTATTGCTAAATACATGTTTTCTCTGTTTCTATGTAGATTTTTTTAAGAAGTTGTAAATAATTCATTATAACAAATTTAAATATATGTACACACTCATGGGGAAGGTATGCCAAGCTTAAGAGGGAAAAAAGAGGTATAAAGTGACGGATTTTGTTTTTTATCACTATTATTTAAGGGTTTGCAATATACATACATATATAGTTGCAATAGTTGCACAGAAACAAAAATCATGTTTTTTTCAATTAAACCTTTAATTGATTTTAAAATTATTTTCAATTAAAATTTTAGTTGTTTCAATTACTTTTTCTGATATTTTCAATTATATCTCACATTTTTTTTAATTGATCTATCATTTTGTTTACAGGTCCGATTTCAATTAAATTTTTAATTGATTCCACAAATATTTTAATTGGAACTCATTTTTATATTTTTCTGTGTGAGTGCAAGGTAACATTAACATATTGTGGTAAATACCCCTTGTAATACTATAATTACAGCGACCATAATATTATTGAACAATGTGCAATAATTTTAAAAATGACCATGATCTTCTGCGTGTTGTGAAATCAATTTTTAACAGCTAACAGCTGATTTCTGTAAATTTGAAAAGCCAAGAATAAAGTCGTTATATTTAAACTTAGTATACCTTCTCTCAATTATGAAATATTTAAATACACATTGTATTTCACAAGTATAACAAATCATTAGTTAATGAACTGGAAAAAAGTAGTTCCTGTTTGAAGTGTGTTTTGTACTCGTATGTGGATTTTATTTTTACAAATAAAAAAAACTTCTATACTTTCTAAAAATACAACAACTTGGAAATAATACAGAAGGTGTATGAGAGACAACAAAATGTTTTTAAATAAAAAAAAAAAAATAAATTTTATAAAAATTATCGTTGAAAAAACAACAAACTGGTTTGAAATTTAATTTTTGGTCGACAATATGAATTAATGAATGTGTTCTGTACTAATACGTCGTGTACGTGCGTTGTGCATACACACACTAAAATCATGAATACATGGATAAATACATGTACTCGTATGACGTTTCTAAGTTGAGTTAATTGCTCTTCAACATAAATTCAATTCAGTTGAATTTAATTGAATTGTATTAAGTTTTTGACATTGACCATGAAAATAAAAGTTTAAATTTCATTTTATTGTCTAAATTTAAGTAAGTTGAACGTAATGACATTTAAATAGAAACATTTAAAGTGATACTTAAGAAGTTGTTGAGACTAGAATTACTGCTTCGATTTTATCATCATGAAGTAGATATTAAATTTTTAACACTGGTTCTTTGAGTTAATTTTTGTTAAATCTTGTAATTTATTCTCTGGTGTTTTAGGGTGTTTGGATATTTTTTTAAGTTTTATTTTTTTGGAAAAAATCCCAGGTGAATTAGTGTTTAATTTTATATTTCTATTATGGGATTTAGATTTATTGCCTTCAGAAATGATATTAAACACTTTATATTAAAATAAATATAAATAATATTTTTTTTTTTAATTTAGATTTTAAGATTAAATTTAGTTATAATGTTCTAGAGTTGAATGATGAAAATAGTTAATTGAGAAATTGTTTCTTTTTAACTGTAATTTCATTAATAAAGCTTGTAGTATCTCAAACAAAGACACTATTTTCAGCTATTGCTGGGTAGATTACAGGCCAAGATTTACTTTAAATTGAATTAAGTAAAACCTAGTTAACATTTTAAATTATGTCAAAAAGATTCAGTTTTATACTTTATAAAATTAGTTGTATTTTCCCAACTGCACTCCTAGACCCTTCTTCTCGAGTAACTTTAGCTACTCTATTTTGTATAATGCGGTATCAGAAGAAGGCCTACCGCTCAACATTACAAGCTTATCTGTCTATAGTATAGACTAGCACATGAGAGTGAGTATGTGTGTGCCCGAGACTCGTCTATACGCAAGTGTGATTTAATTAAGACAAACATATTTCATATGGATTCGATATGATACTAGTATATTTGAGGAAGTGTTACCGTCAAATAGGCAGCATGTTATATAAAGAGTGATTTTTTAAAAGCTTTTGGAACATAAAATTAAGAGAAAGGTAGGAAATCTTTATTTGAGTCGACAGAACATTTGAACATTTTTAAAGATGATTTTATGTAAATATTGACCTACGCCTGAAATGATTCATACGCTGGGTCGAATTTTGCACACTCTCTCCAATATGTAGGAATAAATTTTTTAATACTAGCTTCCAGTCCGTCAACCGTTGCGGGCTTGTAATTATAGATATGAGCTAGCTTGACAAGAAATAGTCTAAATTGGGCGACATAGGAGGTTTATTGGCCGGTCCCAACGTGAAATAAACTGTTCGCCAAATTCGCCTAACTGAGGACCATTGTTTCACGTGCTTTGTGGCTTGTGGAACTATTTTGTTGAAGCCAAATGTCAGCCAACTGCAGCATTTTTGGACACACATTTGGTCAAAAAAAAGAATTGTAATCATGATACGGTATCGCTCGCCATTCATAGTAATATTTCTGCTTTCGTTCTCTTTGAAAAAGTACAGTCCAAATGATGCCACAGCGCATTTTTCTGGATGTATTCACAGAAAAAAATAAAAATGAGTTTCAATTAAAATATTTGTGGAATCAATTAAAAATTTAATTGAAATCCGACCTGTAAACTAAATGATAGTATCAATTAAAAAAAAATGTGAGATTTAATTGAAAATATCAGAAAAAGTAATTGAATCAATTAAAATTTTAATTGAAAATTATTTTAAAATCAATTAAAGGTTTAATTGAAAAAAAACATGATTTTATTTCCTGTGATTGGCAGTTCTTGCAATGCTTCTGGCTTGTTTATATATCCATTTAACCAGAAATTGCCAGAAATTTGTGCACAATAAGTACTAGAGCATGAATTTTGATACTAAAATTCAATAATCTACAAAGGCTTTTCGTTTGTAAGTCAACTCATGGTTAAATTATGGACCAAACTGAACATGTTTAACAGCAACATGTTACAGGAAAACAGGCGAGCTGAATTACCCTTAAAAAACTATTGGGGATTTGGTTTAATAAAAAAAATATCAAATAATAGTAGTAATTTAGCAATTGTACTTGAGGCCTTTTGGAATACTTTTTTTTTTGAAACCAAAAAACTGTAACAAGAAAAATTTTTTTAATAAAAATTTAAATTAGAAATTCCATTTTTCACTCTTATTGAACATTTTTTACTTTTTGTTTTCTGTGTTTTGAATATTCAAGATCAAAACTCATTACAACAAGTTTAATGAATTCAAGAAAAATATACTTTATTTAAGAAAAGAAAACAAAATTAAAAAAAAACGAAAATTCATTATTGTATACATGAAAAGAAGTTCACATTGCGAAGTAAAATTTATAAATCTAATCTTAGTTGGTAAATTATCTCGAAAACGGTGTCAATCAGCCGGAAGTAAACATTTGCGTTTCGGAGGTGGCTTCATTTCTTTTTGGATATATTTATTTTTTTTTTAAGTAACCGAACTGGTTCGACATCTTCAAACTTTTTTGTGTGAGTTGTCGCAAAATCTCATATTCGTTTTTAAAATTGGTTTTATATAAAATTGTCCCAGAACTGTCATATGCATATTTTCTTTTCATATTTTTTTAATTTTTTGATGAGAATAATGTTCATCCATTTTTCTATTTGGAAAGACGCAAATATTCACAGCGTCCATTTTACTAATTTGAAAAAAATTAACACTCAACTAACAGTTAAACAAATGCCAAGTTTGTTTTAGAATATTTAGTTTTTTTTTAATAAAAAGTGTAGTTACGACTTTTTGGTTTATACAGTTATTAACATTGTAGTTGAGGCCTTTTGAAATGTATTGATAAAATCGACGTTTTTAGGCATATGAGAGTAAAATTTTATAGAAAGATGTATTTTGGTTAATTTTTTTTTTAAGAGAAGTAACACTCAGGCAATTAATATGCCTGCGTTACTTTCTTTGGAAAGGGAATAGATTGAAGAAGTAAAGGTGGTGAAAAAAGAAAGCTTTTTATATCACAACTCTGCAATTGCGCATTATGTTTGATTTTAGTGCAGAATTGCAGCGCCTCTGGTGGTGAGTAGGGGCATTCATGTTAAAGCTAGATTTTATAGCTTGATTTTATTTTACTACGGTGGTGTTTGAATGATATACCAACGAAGGAGGGGGCTGTGATAAATATTAGTTATGATGGATAGAAACGAAACTAATAATTATCAGAAACTGATGTTGTTGAGCGGCTGGGAATCGAACCCGGGCTACAAATACCAACTTATGCTTAATGATCAAATGCGCTAACCAATTAAGCGACAGCACCCTTACATAATAATCAATCATAAAATCGATTTTGAATTTTCTGTAGTTACAGCCGATATGTATGTGTTCGAATGCTGAGCAATGACAAATCAAACTGGATAGAAAATCCTTGTTCAGTGCCTTGATCGTAAACAAAAATAAACCAAACTGGAATGAATTTCAGTTTCGTTTAGTTTTTCTAAATGATTAAAAAGTATTAAAAGTATTTTTTTTTTATTACATACATATTAAAATATTTATACAAACGAATTTAATGTGAACATTACTCTATTTCTTATATGTACATACTACATATTTCGAATTAGAAACCCTTAAAACATATTTAATTTGTGCCAAACATTTCAAAATCTCATAATATTTTATGCTTGATTTAGTAGTGGATGATCGATTATTTGGGATGAATGTGTATAAGTATAAATAAATGTATAATATTAATAGTATTATTGCAACAAATAGATGGTTAAATAATCGAATGCAATTAAATTGAATTTAATAAGTTGAAGTAATTTTGAATTAAGTAATACCTGTCTAATGTATGTTACCTTGAAAGTGTTGCAACATACAAATTGTATGTAGATAAGTAAATAAGTTTGTATATAAACCAAGGTACATACATATAATTGTGTGATGTATGTAAATGTGTTTATATCTTGTATGTATAAATATTATGAATATATTTTCATAAGTAGGTATGTATATTGATTGTTGCTGAGCCAGTAGTAGTGATAATTTGATTGTGGTATTTTACACTTTTGACTATTTAATAGTGAACCACACACGCCGCACTCACCGCATGAAAGTCTATTTAAACAAATTAAACAGTTACCGGATATTCTTTAGCAGTACTCAATCATTCATTCACTATCTCACAGGTGGCCAGTCAGATAGTCAGTCTGTTCGTTGTTTTAGGCCAAAACTAATCATTGAACCATAAACTTGAAAATTTACAATTAATTAACTTTATTTGCGCAAAACGAATGTAAGGCAATACTGATTCATTTAGAATCATTAAGACACTTATAATTATAATATGTACTTTGAAAGCACTATTTTTAATATTATTATGCTGGTAATTAATTAATGGTAAGAAAGAAACGTATGTACTACGTTCATAAAAGCATTTGAAGCCGTTTTAATTGCAAAAGATTTAGTTGGAGTTACTTCTTATTTTTATTTTTATTTATCACAACAACCTCTTGATACACTGCTTATCATATTTATCCTTCTCGTTTATTATAATGATAATTAAAATTATTTATTATTGTATTCTTTTTTCATTTACTTTTATACGTTTTATTGCAGCGTATAATGATGAATTTTAACTATTTATGCTCCAATTATTTTACCATCATTTTAAAATTATTAATACAAAAAAATATCGCTTGTTATTGAATTATTTTTTTTTTCCTAATTTTCACGAAATCTCATTTAGTATTTAACGTTTGTTTGTTTGTTTGTTGGCTTGTATGTACACATATATTTTTTTAACCGTTTCTGTAAATCGTTCAAATGCAACTGACTGACGGTGTTTGTTGGTTGAAAAATTTTAGTTTTGCTTAGAGAACAACACAAATGTGCACATAAACATTTAACGGTATTTATGTAGTTGTTGATTTTGTAATTCTTTTTAAAACAACAGCAAAAAAAAAAACATTTTTTTTTGCATTCGACTTCAACAAACGCTGTACGAAAAATAAAAGCTTTCATTTTCAACAAGTATTTTGTATTGCATCATAAACACAAAACGCATTTACTCTCTTCAGTATATACAGGGAATTTTGCAAAGTAATATTGTGAACAGTGGGACTGAGGAGAAAAGAAATTGCATAAAGAACTTAATTTCAGCCCATTAGGGTGGCCAGGCGGCACTGGATTTGCAAATCCCGGGATTAGGAATTTTAAAAAAGTAAATCGATGTTTCTTATTAACACAAATTGGTTTATTAATAGTAACAACTACTTATATTCACCCCTATCGTGAATAAAAATTCCACATGAAATTTGTTGCCTTTTATTTTTTTAACATTGAATTTTAATAGGAAAAATGTGTAAAGGGAACAAATTTCATGTGGAATTTTTTATTCACGTTAGGGGTGATTAAATACAAATATGTTCACAGCTTCAATTTTTAAATTCACTAAAAGTTTATAAACAAAATTTTATAAACCATTAATAATTAAAAAACATAATAACATTACATTGAAAATTAGATAGAGAAAATTCGCTCATTTCGCCTTTAATTTCTATATTAATTTGAAATCAATAGACTATTATCGTTCGATCTTAAACATATCAAGTCATCTAAAGTAAAGAGCATCTAATTCAATTTTGTTACCAATATATGCCGCTGACGAAAAACATCATCCACAATCAACGCTTGTGGGCAAAATTGTTAACAAATTATTGTATGCGGATTGCATTTCTCAACCTCCGAAACAAATAATTATATATATTTCTTATTCAATATTTGATTCCATATCATTACACCCATTATAAGGTATTGTGGGGGCTTTTCTATGTTTCACTTATATTTATTATTTCATTCGCAATTATCGTTTTTAATTCATTTCTAATAACAAACATTTCTATTTGATTATCAAATTCACTCTTCAATTTTGGATTTTTTTCAAAAAATTTAAAAGATTTGATCCCCCTTTCTTTTGATATCTGTTTGAGCCTAAATAAAAGTGCAACAACGGCAGAGATTATATCACTGCGACAAATGCCTTCACTGTTAGTTTAACAGGATTTAAAATGACAACTAATGGTTTAACCCTTAAGCAAACACCATAATGTGTTCACATAAGCGAAACCCATGGCCTAGCTTGGAGTTTTTATATTTTGTTTGGATTTAAATTAAAAATCTTCAATTTCAACTCGTACCCAATATCGGAAACATCATCTTCATTTCCATCAATCTCATTCTGAATTTAGTTTTTTATATTATTGGCAGATTTTGAAACTGTTTCAGTAGTCATTGTAACACTTAACTGTTAACTGCAAACACAACAATAAAAAAATAATTTCTGAAAAGTACAAGCACACTTTTTTTTGTATATAAATTTGGTCCCTCAAATTGCCAGGTTATCCCACTATTGATTCAAGTAAGTCCCAAGTCGACCTATACCTTCATATAGGAAGCTGGAACGCTTAAATCTTGTATTAAAACAAAAAAATTAGCATGTGACTAATGCACAACTTCGAAGAACCGTAACGCGGTACAGTTAGACGACGCCAAGCATTAACCAATGCAAAAGTGAGACGCAAATCTCTCGAAGGCAGCGAAAAAAGGACGGCCTGATTGCCCTTAAGCGATAATGACAATGACGCGCGAGTTCTTTCTCCACCCACAGCTGAATTACGACTCGTACAAGCACATTGATTAAATTGTTTTAATCTCTTTTTCTCTTTCTATTTTGTTTTGATTTTATTTGCTGCATTCTGCACATACTAGTATAGGGCCTGGCTGGGACCTGGTGTTACAAACATGTTGAAAGTAATTACCACGTCTACAGATAAAAAATTTTAAGTTTTTTTTGTACAAAACACCTTCATTTTCGGAATTCATAAAAAGCTAAGGGGCTCCGCCTAAGATATCTAAGTAAAAAACTATAAAAATTTTCAAAAAATGGCCCTGGTATTCGCTAAAGGGTTAAATAAAACCAATTGTTCCTCTGCCATCTGTTGAGCTTTAGAGTCAATTAAAACTTTTTTATATGAATTTCCAATTCCAAAATCCGTAGACACATCAAATAGTGTGTTCGAGTTTGGTAATCCAAAATTAATTTTTATTCTTTCATCTTTAACATACTTTTGTAAAATTTTAATTTTTGTTGCTCACTTTGTAAATAATTTTGAAATGTTTCTGACCTTTTCAATTTATGAATAAATGTGGAATCTGTCATTAGATCTGTCTTATATTAAATGTTTAAAAAAATATTAAGTGAAGATGTTTTAAATTTGTGTGTGCCAGCAAAAAAAAAAACAGATAAACACAATTATACTTCTCTGCAACTTTTAAACAAATACTAATTTTCGAGTTTTATTTTAAAAAATTAAAGGATTTTCGGGATCGGTATTTCGAGATTGCCATCCCCACATTCCATGTATTTAAAACCTATTAAATCATTGTTCACATAAAATCCGCTCACACTACTAATCAGTCGGAAAATATTTGTACGAGTGCTAAGCAATGGCAAATCAAAATATAAACAAAGTTCACCAAATTCTGTTTTACACGATTTTGATTTAACACGGTTTGAAAATAAACAAATTTAAATTTTTTTTACACGATTTTATTCCATTTAGCACGATTAAAAATCTTTTTTTTGTTAAATTTAATTTTAATTAACATATTACACATGTTCATATCACAAATATAGGGGAATTCCCTTTTAGTGCATACTCGTCATACATTTTTTTTATCTTTTTTTTTTCTTAATAATTCTTTTCTTGTGTAAAAACACATTGTAGATGTGATTTAATATTATAAACATGAATAGTTGTTTTTAAAAAATCCTTGCTTTTCACTAACTTCAATAGGTATTAGAGATAAGGAACCAATCACCAATCACAATAGATCAATATCTTATATCTTTTTTTACACGTTTTTTTTTACACGAAGTTTCCTGGAACCAATTACCGTGTAAAAACTGAATTATGTAGGTGTAGTGCATAAATTCTTTGGCAATTATATATTGATTGAATGTGTAGGTAAAATGTTATTTCAAATCAAACGTGCGATTACATATCCAAATCGCATTGAAAAGCCGAATTGCGTTGCTATAAAATGGTCGCGAATTCTAATTCGTACTGATTAGAATCAAGTCATTATTGAATCAATGAATATTTAACTAAACAAGATTTAAGATTTAAATTTCACTTACTTCCATCCCACTGTCTTGCGTGTGAGTAAGAAATTAGAGCCCAGTTTATGTTTATAAACAAACTTGGTCATAATGCGAGATAATGTGTAAAGTCTAACTTACACCCAAAGAGAGTTTTTGTTTTGTTTATTTCCCACAATTTTAATTTTCTTGATAATAGCGATTAGTTGTGTGGATGCTTTTTTTGTGGCAGTGGAGGGAGAGTCAGTCACACCAGGTCACATTGTCTGAGAGTTTTTGTAATACATCTCGATTGTCTGTAACCCATTTCTGATCACTGTTACCTGGTTTTGAGGTTGTATTACTTCATAGTTGTTTAGTTTTCAAAGCTTCCAGTAGTATTAAAGTTTTTTTTTTTCAATATTGTGTTACAACTGGGTGCAGTAGTTTTTGCTGATAATAATTGTTTGCATTTTTTTTATATTTTGCTTTTGTTTACTTCTTTTCAAAAACGTTTTTGTTTAACATTAAATCAATGTCCGCATTCATTATGTACAATAATGATGTTTATTTTTATTTTTATTTCTGTTTCTGTTTTGGGAGTCACTTGATTAATGATTTAGCTGGATTGTCTAACACCCCTTTATGTTTATTTTGTAGTATTGTTATAATTTATGTTTCTATATTTTTGATGCTTGAGGAACAGATTTTTAGATCTAAGTTTTTTTTTTAGTTTTTAAAGTTTAAAAACAGGAAATTTTTAAACGTAAAGTGTAAATCAAAAATTGTGCCATCTTACCATATTTAAAGTAAAAATTAAATCAGTTTTAAACATTTAAATGTGCAATATCAATTGAAATTTGCTCTCTGATATTTTGAATAAAGATAACAAATATGTTACTGTCTAAAAGGTTGACAACCCGAAATAGATTTGAATGTTAATATTGTTTGGTGGGTTTTTTTGAATAGCCACAAAATAGTTATTTGCATTTTATAGCAATTTGTTCTTTTGTTCTAAATTTGTTTTTATGTTTTTACTAACCGGTTTTTGTGATGATGATTATCCAAAATCAAAGTTATCTAAACTTAATAGGAGCTGCATATAACAAGAGAATCTATTATCTTAAAAGATTCTTAACAATTGCTGCTATTATTTATTGTATTATTATTTCTGTATGAAAACAAAAAGAAAACAAATCAACTTTTAGAAAACTCGTTTAAAATATTCCAACATCGTTTATTTAGTTAAAATTAGCGCTGATAGCAAAAATACACACATCTTGCTATAATTAAAATATTGTTTTCTATAAACCCCTCTAAGTCTTAATTTATACGAAGCAATTCCTTAAGCTAAGCTGATTACCTTTTAGAGAATGGGGTGAAGGGAAGATAAGACGGATACACACTTGATTATACTAGCAATTCCTGTTACTCTCTTATTTGTATTACATATGTATGTATGTGTCATACAAATGTGTGTTTACTCTCAAAGAACAATACGAGATATTTATATAATAAGAATTGTGCTGTGTGAACACCGAAGAAATTTCAAGGAAAAAATTGTTTTAATCTTTTCAATAAAAATTGCTTCGTGTAAATTGGGACTAAGTGACACGGATGCTGAGGTTATGCTCGCCAACAGTTGCTGGCAATTATGTAGTATTGGAATTCTTTATTTTATAATAACATGTCAGCTAAAATTTGTTTACGTTTGTCAATTGTTCAATAACTTAAAGTATGGACACACACAACAAATATTTACTCAAAGAAGTGTAACCATATTTTTTACAAGTCTTTTGTAATTTGATCTTACAAGTGTTTTGTAAGGTCAAGCAGCATCAAACAAAATAAAACTAAATTTGTTTGTGTGGCTTGTCGTAAATAAAACAAGTTTTTGTAATAAAGAAAATAATTTAAATATATTTTACTTAGTCGTTACGTCTTTTTATTTTCTTTCCCTTTCGTTTTTTTTTTTCGTCAAATATTTGTGACCGTGCCTCTACTCTTCTATGACTATTGCATTACTTAGTAGTAGTTGTAAACTGACTTATTTATTATCTTTTATACAACAGCTTATTTACTAATCATTTAAATAAGCATTTTTAAGATAGTGGCTTCTTTGAGACCTAAGTATCAATGAGTTGTTCCAAATAATGATACTTGTTACTAGTTTTACTGATACATTATATCCCGGTTAAATACCCCACGCTTAATTGCCTTTTCCTTTTATTTACCTCGCCTTGTAAATCCCCGTTTATTTTTCATATTTTTACAAACAAAACAACACGTCTTAATAACTTTCGCTTCAATACCCATTATGGGTAATTACCTCAAAAAAATGTTCCTTAGTTTAACTTCGTTTATTTACCCAAAGTACCTTTTTATACAATGTTGTAAGAATTTGATTCAGGCACCTGTTAACTTCGTGCTTGTTAATTGTTTTCATTTATTGTTAGTGGTCAAATTATAGATACATAAGTTTAAAAAAAAGTGGTGAATTTAATCAAATTAAAGGTTTACATACATTTTTTATTGATCTCTATTGCAAAAAAAAGGGAAAAAACAAAACATCAAATAGCTGCAGAATTTAATTGTAATGTTTCATGGCCCCTTAAAGTGTTCTGATAATTATCTTCTTAAATGCATTTAAGCAAATTCGTTTAATTAACTTTATAATTACCCAAAAATGTTGGAGTTTTTAGTGAGGTATTTTTCAGTTCTTCATGACCTAACTAACTTTAGAACATACATTTCTGATATAAGAAAGCCTTTCCATTTATTTTCCGTTCGGATAAATAAAGTTGTCATAGACAAAAAAAAAATACTTCCAACGAAATTACATTTTACCAGAGAATATTTTGAACTTATTTGAAAATGAATTTGTAAAAGACAAGTCAGGAAAAATACTGTTTTTTATACAATATTTTCATTAGTTTAAAAGCAAACAAAGAATATATATAAATGCTTCCCGATCCTCAATGAATAGTTATCATAAAAAAAAGAAAATTCATCCTATGATAATTCAGTGCTTTGGAAGCTTTTTTTAATTACTTCCGCATTTGTTTAATACATGTGAAGAATACTTTTTTTTTCTCTTCAACGATGTATCATTCCGACTTGACTATTCTTGAATTTATAAAAAAGTCACATCTTGAATTTAGGTAGTTCTGAACAAAAATTTAGCTTACGGTAGATATAGATTATCGTAACAACAATTATTATTATTTATTATTATTTTTATTATTATTATTTATTTATTCATTAACATATTTAGAAATTTAATTGTTACAAAAAATGATTGCCTCAGCGTCCATAGGGACATTTTTGAGGCCAGTTGGCAAATAGTTTAAAAGCTTATCAAATTATTAAATTTATAAGTATTTTCAAATATATACATAGTTAGAATTAAATTAAAAAGGGAATATTGTTACAATAGAAGCATTTCCAGGTTGTCAAATAAGTATTCTTTAACATTTTTCTTAAAAATTGTAATTCTTTGAATGTTTTTTATAGTTTCTGGTAGCCTATTATATTCCAGACTACCCATATGTCCAACTCTTTGTTTAGTTTTTTCAAAACGACAGAAGCTTATACTCAAATTTCTTGCATTTCTTGTATCAAAATTATGTTGATTTCTTAAAAATAGGATAGTATGATGGCCAATACTATGCATAGATTTATAAACATACAGCAAGAGTTGCATTTTGTGTATGCCATATACAGGAAGAATTTTTGGTGATATATCTTTGTATAATGGTAAAGTAGAAAAAGCCATTGGAAGATTGAAAATTATTTTTAGAGCTTTATTTTGAGATCTTTGAAGTGACTTAAGCTCTTTGCTTTTATTCCATGCATACACAATAGCTAAGTAGTTTAAGTGGCTCTGAATTAAGGCTTGGTAAAGTAACAATTTAGTTTTAGTGTTAAATTTATTTTTGAATTTATAAATCAAACCAGTAGCTGATGCAATTTTTGATTTTAAAGATTTTATATGTAAGTCCCACGACAAATTGCTTTGCCACCAAGATACTTTATCGAAGAAACTTCGCTCACAAGTTTACCATCCACAAGTACACTAAAATTTTGTCCATGAACCATATATGGCCTAAATCTTAAGACTTTCGTCTTCTCAGCATTTAACCGTAACTTGTTTATTCTTGCGTACTCCATTATCATTGCTGCATCATATTCCATCTGAGCTTTAAGAGCAGTTTCATGTTTATATGGATAAAACATACTTATGTCATCTGCAAACATAATCAGTTTTCCAAAAAGCTTTAAATTTTTTAAATCATTGAGGTAAATATTAAAAAGTAATGGGCCCAATACACTCCCTTGCGGGACTCCATACTCAACCACACCTACTGAACTTTTGAAATTATTTACTTCAACATACTGCTTTCTGTTATATAAATAACTTTTTAATAGGGTAAGCGCTTGATCATCCACTCCATAATATATAAGCTTCTCAATCAGAATTTTATGCTCTACTAGATCAAACGCCTTTGAAAAATCATAAAAGATTCCCGCCACACCGCCAAATCCTTCATCTAATCCTTTACATATGGTATTTATTACATTAACGATAGCTTCTCCTGTACCACATCCTTTTTTAAAACCATATTGCAATTCATATAGTAGCATGTTTTCGGTAAAATATGACGAGAGTTGTTTATAAAATATTTTTTCAAAGATTTTGTCAATAATTGAAAGTAAAGCTATTGGCCTAAAGTCTTCCACTTTCACAGCACTAGCAACTTTGCGTATTGGTACGATTTTTGCAATCTTTAAATCTTCAGGATATGTAGCAGTAGCGATCATGTTGTTGAATATTTTTGCAAGATGAGGAGATATAGTATCTTTACATTGAAACAAAAGTTTAGGTGAAATCCCATCGTGCCCACAACTTTTTCTAAAGTCAAGTTCTGTAATGGTATCGATAATTTCAATCTCTGTTGTATAAGTAAAATTGAATATGCTTTGACAATGATTTAATGTTCTTAGACTGTTACAGGAATCTCCAGGTAAATATACAATTTTGTCTTTTAAAGTTTTTGGAATTTGAAGAAAATATTTATTAAAAGTTTCGCTTTTTTGAGAATCTTTAATAATAGCGCCACTATTGTCAGTAAACTTGTCCCATGTTTATTAAAGCATAATGTTTTCCACATTTCTAAAGACAAAGAAGAAATTTCGCATTAAATAGTGAAATATTTGAACTCACATCATATGTTCGTATATAATTGTAATCATTGTACAATTTTCAACAAATTAGTTCATTTTATATTATTAGTTCTATAACAAAAGTGACATCCGAAATAAAAGTACTTTTTCTGATTATTACCTTGTTTTTCAACAAACACAGTTAGTACTTATAGGAAAAGCCAAATATAACCATTATAAAAAGTACCATAAAATAGGAAATTTTAAAAACTCATCATGTTTTTAGTTTATTAAATTTTTAGAATAAAAAGTTTCATAGATGAAGCAAACCGAACTTTGTGTGATTCTTGTCTAAACCTGGAACATAAGTGCGCTACCAACAAGGAACTAGTTAAGTGAATGTTTATTCGGGAATAGAAATCAATTATATGAAACAGATAAATATTTATCATGTTAAACATTGATCAATTAGTATGTTCAAAATAATTAGCATACATGTTCAAGTTCAAGTGGCTACATTAGTCAATTAAGGAAACCAAAATGTACCTGTTGTTTCACAATATAACCGCAATCATTTCAACAGGAGTACAAGCTTTTTATCATTATTATGGTGTTTAAAATTGTTTAAACATGTTTTCTAGTGTGTGTGTGTGCATGGGATTTTCTTAGAAACAAACAACCTTTATTGAAACAATATAATCATTTTGTGGAAATAACGAGAAGTAATTAGATCCCTTTTAAAAAGATAAGCACTATCAGGTATATTGTTTACATATAATTTAGGCTAATTATAGGAAATTTTGGAAATCCCTTTTTTATTAGGTAATAAAATGTATCTGGTACGCATGTGCACTTCATTGTTACTGCCGTATTTATAAAAATTAAAGTAGGCTTGAAGTGTGCTTTAAGGCAAAATTTTCATACAAAATTTTCTTAAAGTACACTTGAAGTGTACTTTAATTTTTTATAAATAGGGCAGTTAGTATTTAAGTTTATTAATTAATAAATAAGATTCAGTGTCTTACAAACATTCAATCGGTTAAGAGGAAATCTTGAGTGTACTCTTAATCAATGGTCATTGTAATTATTTATAAGATTGCGGCAAGCAAAAAACGTTAAAATTACCATGCACATGATTTTATCAACCATTATCATGATGACCAACACATTGTTAAAAAAAAAAAAAAAAAACTTGCAAACATTCTGAAATGATAGCGGTGATCATGTTGAACCATATTATGTCTCAAACTGTAGATTCATCAATCTAGAAAAATCTTAAAGTACTGTAAGAAAATCTAAATTCTGAGGTTCACTCTTGTTTGAATATGGAAATTAAAGAATAATTTTTTCAAAAAAACCAAAGTTACTATTATTTGCTAAAAAAAAAGTAAGAAAATCTTTGCCAAAAGATCTTTTTTATATATTCTTGGCCGTTAATGTCTTGGCTTCTTAGCACTAGTACACATGTATAAATTTATAATTAATTACATTTATTTCTTATTTCTTATTTATCATTAATACGAATTTATTTCGCTTATTGCAAAATAACTTGTTTTTGGTTTGTTTGGTTTTTTTTTACGTAATACAACTTTTCTGGCTTTAAGATTTTCTTTTCCGCAAAAAAAAAACACCTAAAAGTGACAAAAAAAAACTTAAGCAAAATATCAATATCTACAGCATTTTAAAGATTAAGTGCTGCAGCAAAAAGTTGCACAAATATTACCTAACGAAAATAAACATTGACTCACATTTTTCTTCACTTAAAAACTTTTTAAACTTTTTTTTCAACTTGTTGCAAAATTAACACAATTTTTGTATGCTTTTAAAATTTTTGTAATTTTTTTTATTAAACGCTTTTACACCAATCAACACACCGTGTGAGATTTTATTTTTTTGTATAATATGTATGTAGGAAAAAATTATTTACAAACTTGTATGTTTAATACCAACAAATAAAAAAGATCACACGAAATAACTATTTTTTACAACTTAATTTTCGCAATATTTTTTTGGTTTTCACAACATTTATTTTGATTTTGAATTTCGTTTCGGTTTGGGTTTCTATTGAAAACGCATACAGAGCGCGTGCGCCGGAGTTTTACGATGCGCACCTCGCAAAGAGCTAAACAAATCTAAAAAACTGTTTTGATTGTTGTGGTTAAGAAATTTGTTTTAAACACCACTGCTAGACGTAAGCTTTTTCTGCTGTGTGTCTTTAACAATTAAAGCTTTTGCAAACAGTTAAGCTTTAGTTTCTTGGTTTCGGCTGATGGTTAATTGAGGAATTTGAAAACGACTAATTCTTTTTTAAAACATTTAGTTGGGTTTGGTACTTGAAATGGTCATTAAACTGTTGTGATCTTATTCGTTTAGGAGTGATTTAACAAAAATGATTGATAATAGTTTTAAATATTTCTTAAGGTTGTAGCGAATTTTGTACGCCTGCCATCGAAACATTTTCTATAGAGTGCCTGGGAATTGTTCACATAAAATCCGATCGCAAAAATGTTTTAATATTAAATATTTATATATCAAAAAAAGCTATTGAATACTTGTTTAAAACAAACTAGTACTAATTTATCACTAGTAAAATAGTAAAAAAGGAAATAAATATAGACTAATTCTGAAATGTGGTGTGAGGAACCAAAATTCTGGGAATTTTAGCCCACGTAAATGTGTATTTTTTCTTTTATAACTAATAAGACAAATAAAAATATAATTATGTACTTGTTTTACGGTGTAGGATTTATTTTATTATAGATTAACCGGAGGTCGACATTCTCTGTTGTACACTCTTTGCTGAAAACACTCTGCTTTTGACACACTCTGAAGTTAACCAGCCAGTGTTGAACTCACCGTCCTTCTGTACCCCATCTTGTACCCCTCTTGTTAATCTGTAATGAAATCAACACGTTTTGACCGATGTAATCCGCTCCTCGTGGATGGATGTCATCCATCCTTGTACCTAGTAAAAACAGTAATTGTTCTATTATTTGTCTTATTCATTATAAACAAATACACATTTGTGTGGGCTAAAATTGCCAGAATTTTGGTTCCTCACAGTGGTCTTCTGTCAACGTCATTGTTATTGCATTCTTTTAATCGTCCATGATTTTCGCGATAATTATTCGAAAAAAGTCGTAGACTAATTGTTCTGGCTGTCCCTCATATACATACATATATATCTTCAAAGAATTGTTGTGCACATATTATTGAGGATAAGTAGAAGACATGGTCAACTGGGCGATTTGGAAAACAACATCATTTAATTCTGATAATATGATTATACTTGTTGTCTTCAACAGAACAGCTTGTTAAAATATGAATAATTAATATGTTACAAACTAAATACCAACATCAATATAAATCTTATGTTCAAAAGTATGCTCAATAAAATGTTTAATGTCTTGTCTAATTACTATTATTCAATTGTCATAAATTATTTAACACATATACAATTCGCTTTATATCGACTAATTATTTTGTGGGTGTTTTCGTGGTTTAATTGATTTGATTTAATAATTTATAATGACCATTTAAGTATTCTTCTTAGACCACTACCTCGTTTCGACGACATCTCTTAACAGGACACAAGTAGCTGTAGGCTAATTTATACAGTGTTTTCTACAACACTGTCAGTTCTATTTTTGACACGTTTTATGTAAATATAAATAATACATACATACATACGTACGTATGAGGATTTGCATATGTATGAGTTGGTATCAGCTTTCCCTGCTGTTCATGGAACTAGTCCCGACTCCACGATTTAATATGAATGTAAGAACATAATTTCTCTACGAGTTAGTTATCTTAAAATATACTTATAGATACAATAGAGTGGTTCGCCTTCCATACAAAGAAAAATTTGTATCAATCACCCCCTAGGATTAAAGATAATTACCCCTATCCTGAATAAAAATTCCACATGATATTTGTTCCCTTTTCACATTTTTCCTATTTAAATTCAATGTTTTTATTCACGATAGGGGTGAATATAAAAACATTTCCAGAAAAATTTTTTTTTGCCACGCCCTTTTAGTATTTTGTTCACTGTGTCGCTATTTTTAGTCCAATCATAACATTTTGTATAAGGCTGTTAATGGCTTTATAAGGGCTACATTTCTGTCCTTAATCATTTTTTACTACCACGTCAAATTCTAGTCATGTGTTTGAAAAATAATATAAAATATTTAGCATTATAGCGACACAGTGAAAAAAATTCTAAAAGGGCGATATTTGTAGGCGTGGCAAAAAAATAAAAAAAAAGATTTCTGGAATTGTTTTTACATTATCTTTAATCCTAGGGGGTAACTGACACAAGGTTTTTTTTGAACCACTCTAAGGTACAAGGCTGGGATTTGATTGGCATACATATTTTACGCATAGCTGTCATTGTATAGACATTTAATTGACCCCATTTGCACTACCATTTGCTAGTAAATTCCCTAGTGACTTCCGTTTTTACTTTTTTTTTGCAGAGTTAACCGTACCGGTCACACTTGGCAAATATTTGCCGAAAAAAACGTAACCACTAAATAAAATATATTTAAACTCGTTTAATTATTTAAAAAATCTTCGTTTATTTAGGAAAGAAACAACAAATAATTAGTTTTATTTTATTGGACTCTGTTTGATTTTGCAAAACTATTGTTAGAGTAAACAAAGTAAAACAAATTTGTGCTAAAAACAAGTGGTTACGCTTTTTTGTGTAAATATTTGCCTTTAGTCATTTGAATTATTTTATATCAACTAAAGAGTTGAATAAGTATTGTAGCTGTTTGTAGCTGGTGAATAGTTGTTAACTGTTTTTTTTTTAACTGCTGGGTTTATTTGTTTGTATGAAAATATTTATGTATAAATAGTTGTTATTTGTAGTATTAAGTAACTGGAAGTGCCAACTAAATGTATTAATTACTAAAATTGTTTAACAACGTACATACATATTTGTTTAAAACTAAATTCTCATTTTGTTTGAATTAATTAAGTGAATAAACTTTACATAAATTGTTAAATATACATTCGCTCATTCCGTTGCTATACGTAGTTATAATCAATCTACGTACAACTATTTTGTCGCACTGTTGACTTTTGAAGCGATTATATGTATGTATACATTAGTACAGACAAAGAAATGTGTTAGGAGAGGTGTATCAGATACTAATTTCAAATTTAGTTTTATGAAAAAGTAAAATTATTTGTAATAAAATTACAAATCTTAAAATTTTCAATTTATTATGAAACATACGAGGTCTGATCAAAAAATAACCGTTATTTTAAATTTTTTTTCAAAAAGTATTAACTATCTTGTCCCCTTTAAAGTAATCCCCCTCAGATATAATACGCTTTTGCCAGCGTTTTTTCCAATACTGATACACTTCTGAAATGAGCTTTTTGGTATCGCCAACAGCTCCTGTTTCGATTTTTTTTTTATCTCCCAAATCGTAGCAAAACGCTTTCCTTTTATAGGTGTCTTCAGTTTTGTGAAAAAGAAAAATTCAGCAGGGGCCCAGTTCGGTGAATACGGTGGTTGAGGCATGACAACGGTTTTGTTTTTGGCCAAAAACTCACGCACAAGCATCAATGTGTGAGCTGGTGCGTTATCATGTTGCAAAATCAATGATTGGTTTTTCTACAATTCTGTGAGTTTCTGACGAATTGCTTGGCGCAAGCGGCGCATAACTTTAAGGTAGTATTCCTTATTGACCGTACGACCTTCTAGCCAGAATTCAGAATGCACCATGCCATTGCAGTTGAAGAAAACAGTGAGCATAAACTTCACATTTGACTATTTCAGTCTTGGATGATTGGGCTTTGATTTCAATGTCATAGCCATACATCCATGATTCGTCACCAGTTCTGACCTTTTTGAGGAAATCTGGATCGTCGTTGATGATGTTCAACAGCTTCTGAGCGCTGTCCATGCGACGTTGTTTTTGCAATTTTGGAACAATCCTCGCTGCCGCATGTTACATGCCTAAAACATTCGTAAATATTGCTTGGCATGAGCCAAACGATAGCCAGCATCATCAGCAACCTCTCTGATAGTGATTCGACGATTATCGAAAATCATTTTCTTCACTGCTTCAACATTTTCACCGGTTGTTAACGTGCTCGGGCGACCAGGACGAACATCGTCATTGACGGCCTTCCTTAAACCGGTTATGCCACAGTAGACTTGCCAAACGCCACAGTAAAAATTTCAAATATCCTTGCGCATTTAATTTCATTTTTTACACAAAACTTAATACCGTTTCTTTGATCCATTTTTTTCGAATAGTAAAATCGAAGAACCAAAATACGACTAACCTGACAATCCAAAATGGCTGATAGTACCAACATGTGTACCAATATAACAGAAAAAAATGCGAAAATCGAACATACGTAACTTACAAAATTTGAAAATAACAGTTATTTTTTGATCAGACCTCGTATATTAAATATAAGTGTTAACAGTTTAAATTTCAGTTAATTTGCATACGAAATATTGATATTTTATTGAACATAAAAGTGATTTCTGATTATCAACCTTTTTCTATTTTACACAATTATTTGCCGACTTATTAACATATTTATATTTATAGATGGGTATGGTCATTAGACCATAGATTTTTATTTGCAAGAAATAACCAAATTTTTTCCAGTGTAGTTTAATTTTTCTAAACATTTAACTCTTGCTATTTATTTGTCATCCAAGCGTTAATATTATTTGTTTGTTTGTTTTTTCTTGTGCAACTGTATAGTCGTCGTATTCATATTTGTGAGTAACTATTGGCGACGATTGAAAATGAAAGTCAATAGCATTTTTGTATGTTTGGTAGCAGTGAACTTTTTGTTAGCTTGTTTTATTTTCTTAATTTCGTTTTATGGTCCAAGTCAGAAATATATGTATGTCGTTCATTGCCAAAATATAAAAAAAAATCGGTTAATCAACTTGCTAAAAACAAACAATGCTGGCAGAGAGACGTGGGCATCGTTCAAATCGCCCATGATTTAAATAAATATTAAATTGATATCAAATGTCAAATACCTAACTAGTATAATAGAAATGAGAAATAGTTAATGTAATTGTATTACATTAATATACTTTAGGCGATTAATGGGTATAAATGTCAGAAGATAATAAAAAAATTTATTTAATATTCAAATAATTGTATGTTTAGCTTGAATATTTTAAATAGCTATGAATATTTATATTGTATTTTTTTAAATAAAAATATTCAAAATTTTAAACAATAATAAATTCCATAAAATATATTTCAAATTAGTCAGAATTTAGGGGACTTTTATTCATGTAGCTACTTCCTAATTCAACACTAACTTCCTATTGAAAACAAATCAGCTACTAAAGAGTTTTCAACTCTAAATATCTTCATGTATTATCTCAAAATCATTGGAATTACAACGTCGATACTGGATATTCAATTATATTCGTTTGTACTGTTTATTAAGAACAAGTTTTCAATTGGTTGCTAAAAAAAAAAAAAACAACTCAAAGTTCATTAAACTAAACGACTAAATTGACAAACAAAAATACAATTTTTCCAAAATGAAAACAAAAATATGTCTGCCATTTAATTATGCAAAAATCGAAATGTTTTTAAATATAATATGTATGCAAAAATATTAAATTCATTTTATAAATTATGTATATCTAACAAATTAAGTAATACCGGTGCGTGTTTAATAAAAATTCATATTTTTATACCCCTACATCACTATAATGAGGAGGGTATATTGGATTTGTGCTGATGTTTATAACGCTCCAAAATATTAGTCCAACACACAACTTAAAGTATACCCAGCGATTCAGAATCAGTTTCTAAATATTGAAAATTGAAAGCAGTACAAACGAATATAATTGAATTTTCAGTAATAAATTGCCGTGAGTAAATTACTGACAATAAATATATCAACGTTTTAATTCACTAATTTTGAGAACGACTCCGTATCCATTTCTGAGTCGATTAAACAATGTACGTCCGTCTGTCTGGCTGTCTGGATGGCTGGATGGGTGACTGTCCATGTAAATCTTGTGGGCAGAGTACAGGTAGTAATTTTAAAAATATTTCAATAAAATTTAGCATGGACTTTTGTTCGGCCCAAAGAATGTTGGGATTGAATTTGATTTAAATCGGTACATTATTTCACCTAGCCCCCATACAAATCTCCTTCCGAAATAAGAGTTTATCGGTTATAAATTTTTGATTTATTCACGTATTTAAACAAATTTTGCCCCAATTAAGTTGTACTGAAGCCTTATAACACCTACAAATTTTGTGCTGATCGGTGTATAATTGACCATAGCTCCCCATAGCTGAAAGGGCTCACTTCCAAAAATAACTTTAAAAAGCATAACTCTCTTAAAAATTTTGGTATCCAAATAAAATTCAACACAAATAAGTTTCATATATGCGGAAATCATGACACCTAATTTTATAATTAATTAATATTCCATAATTGCACAGTAATCAAGCTACTCCCATATAACGTCTATTTCGGGAAAACTCTTTTTGCACATGTACTGGGTGTAGGTCATTATATGTTCGGTCTTGACTGACCATACTTATCTACTTGTTTCAGTGATTAATTTGTTTAAAATTGCCGATGACAATGACTACACGTTCTTTAAAAATACTACGTTAATAAGAAAACAAAACAAATACAACAGAAACGTAAAGGTAAACACATCTGTTGGTTATTAAATGGCTTTATGAAAAAAAAAGATACAACCGTAGAAGCAAGATATAAATTTATGTATTTTACAAATTTATTATTTGTTGTTGCTGTCTAAAGTAAACCTCATGTTCAGCATCAGTACTAAAATAAACATATAGATAAATAAATAATATTAATAAACAGTTTTTAAAATTTAAGTTGACCACATAGTACCCTACCTTAAGTGCAGAGTGGGGGAGATAGCAAAACTGTATGGACTGCATTAAAATTGCTCAAGAAATTTAAATTCAATTCCATTGTAATACATATTTTATTTAAAAAAAAATAAGTGACAAAACAATTCAAAATCGATTGGTTATATTACTACGTATCAAAATACATGTTCCTAATAAAAATGCCATAACAAATTTACTTGTTTTGAGAACTTTTATTATGTAAGATTATTTTTAATTTCTTAATCAATAATAACTAATTTGATATGATTTTATTTGGATACAGATTACCTTTATCTGTTTCAAGACGAAAAAACAAAAATATTTTTAAAAGAAAGAAATACGCACAATTTAAACTTTATTTTATGGAGCTGTATTAAGGAGTTTGTCCAGCAACTCTTACAATTTAGCTGCGATTCTCATTTGAAGAATTTTGGGAAAACTGCAATTGTTGGAAAAGACCAATAATTTTCGCTTTGACGCAATTTGAATGAAACAATATTAAAATATTATACAAGCTAAATAAAGACAAATTATCAATATTTTCATCTGTTGGGTCATAGGTTAAATTTTGTAAGATTTGCGATTTTCTTTTTTAGAGTTAGTAACATTTATTATTTTTATAACAGTAGTCGAGCTGAAAGGGTATTTTAGTAGCAACCATTCAACTTTTAATGATTAAAGTTTAACTAGCGCTATCGCCACTTTAACTACAACATTTACCGTTACCGAAACAAATGAAAAACCGTTAGATTTATTCTAAGAAAAAAAAACCATAATTATTACAAAAATGACAAGTTTTCCTTTTTTCCCATAAGTTTATTAGATAGAAGAGATTTTTTTAAGTTTTATAGGACTCTTTTTATATTTCACAAACTCGAGATGAGCAAAGTTTGTTGAGAAAATGATTATAATTAATGAATTATTAGAGAAAATTTCATATTATTTCGGCTTGAATTCATTTAATTAATAACTCAAAGAATACCATTGTAAAGTTATATTTTTCTAGACAATTGACACACTGGAATGCATTTTCTACCCTGCCAAGGGCGTCTTCAGCAATGTTTATTGTCCAAGATCTACTTGTAAACATCATCTATTTAAATAACCATTATTGCGAAATAGAATTCGGGAATTAAACATATTTCTTATTACATGTTATGAGTTAGAACGAAATTTACTTACGTTTACAATGTGTGTGTATTCTTCTTTAGTACTTATTACTACAAATTTTGTTGTTACTTTTTTTTGCTGCGTCTACCGTTGGTTGACAATATCAGCAAAGTATGTTGTTGTTGTTGTCATTTCTCCTTAATGGTAGATTTCAGTTTTTTTGTAACTATGAAAACACCGGAGCTGGGACGACAACTTTTTACACCGCGTCTTGTGTGTTTTGTTAATTTTTAGAGACTGCATTAGAGAAATGCATTCCAGTGTGCCAATTGTCTAGAAAAATATAACTTTACAATGGTACTTTTTGAGTTATTAATTAAATGAACTAAAGCCAAAATAATAAGAAATTTTCAAGAAAGTTCAACCATTTTTCATTAAGAAAAGAAGTCTATAAAAATTAATTATAATTAATTTTCACACAACAAATTTGGATTTACTTCTTTAAGATATTTTGGACTTGATGCACGCATATTGAGCCCATCTTTCTAATATGGGTAGCAGTCACTAAAATCACGAACGTGACACTGTTAGTCTCATTAAATCGTGTACGTGTTGGAATATAAACAAATAACATTTTATTTATACATATTACAATATTTGTCAATACTGTGATTTTTTTCACATTTTAGAACAAAAACTTCGAGTACACAAAAACATGATGAATTTGAGAATTCCTTTTTGGACAGATTTCCAAAATCACCAACTTCAAATGTGTATAAAAAATCTCTCACTAAACTAAAAACAAAAACCGTTGAAAGTTTTGATATGAATAATGTCAACTGTCATTTGCAATTGGTCTCATCCCATTCCCATTCGGAAAGTTCGATTTTGTATCAAGCATTAAACACATTCACCACAGCAGGCTACCGACTACAAATATTTCAAAAATAAAATGCACACGTTTATATGTGAATGATTATTTTGACGACAGCAGGGCAAAATAATCATGCACATGCGAGTATAAATGTGTGTATTTTATTTTTGACATAGTAGTAGTTGGTAGCCTGCTGTGGTGAATGTGTTTAATGCTTTACTGTGTGTTATTTATCAAATATTCTATTATTTAAATATGTATCTATTACTTTTTATGCTACAACTTCAAATGCCCTTTTTCCAAAGCGTAGGGCACACAGAGTAGGTAGGTAACAATTTATTTTACAAATGTGAAGTCAAAGAAGAAGAAGAAGAAGAAAAAAGCAGGTAGTAATACAATTGAAAGTTAAAGATTTAACAATACAATATAAGAGAAGTAACAACAAAAAACAAAAAAACAAAAACAAAGAAACCTAGATAATAAATGAACACAACACGAATTTTAGTATAATTCCAAAACGCGTCACTATAACACACGTCTTGACTCGGCTCCAAACGTCTCGGATATTTTACGTTTATTTGTTTTTTAGCATCTTATATTGAAATTAAATAAATAATAAAAATTTCTACAATTAATTTTTGAAATTAATAGAAAATAATTACTAAGTGCATAATAATGAAGATAGAACAGAATGATGTGGAATTAGTAGCATTTAAAACTAAATCGCTACAAGATTTAGACAATGAAACATGTAACAATTCGAATGCAGCTAAAGTTAATGATACAAAACAGTTTAAAACAAATAATAATAATAATAGTAAATTAAATGATAAAGCCAGTGAATTTTTAAATGAAACTGAAGATCAGGAGGAGGAGGATGACTTTGACAGTGATCATTATGAGTCTTCAGTGCGTTTTGTTAAGATCGATAAGTCTCCTAATGGAGCCTGTGGTTTTCACTTGACACGCTCCAAATGGGATCCATATCCTTGGGTATAAGTTTATTATTCTTGTGTTATACATTTTTTTTTTTTTTATTGATTTTATAACTTTTTGTTTAGGTGAGTGCTGTGGATAATTTTACACCTGCCGCCAAAAGTGATTTAAAAGCCGGCGATTGTGTTTTAGAGGTCAGTATACGTACATATATGTTTGTTTGTATTTTTGCATTTATGAATGAGTATCGGGGTCTATTGGCTATTATGAGCTTTGAAAAAATGTAATTTATTGTATTTGCTTTGCCATAATGGTTTGCTATTTGCAAATGCAAATTCGCATTCAGTTTGCATCTGCATACTCGTATTTTGGCACAATTTTTTTTTGTTTGTTTTGATTTTGGCTTTTTGTCAATAATGTTTCAGTCTATTTGTATTACGTACTAATTATGGAAACAATAAATTCTTTATACTTTTTCGATTGTATTAAACACATTCGCCACAGCAGGCTACCAACTACAATATGTTAAAAATAAAATACACACCTTTATATGTAAATGATTATTTTGCCCTGCTGTCGTTTAAATATTGTGTATTTTATTTTGTAATCGGTAGCCTGCTGTTGTTGATGTGTTTAATGCTTTATGGTTTGAACGGCTGGCACAAAACAGAATTTTTTGGGCAGAATTTTATTTAACATATTTTAATAACAAAATATATATTTATACCCTACACCACCATAGTGGGTAGGGTATATTGGATTTGTGCTGATGTTTGTAACGCCCAGAAATATTGGTCCAACACCCACCTTAAAGTATACCGATCGACACAGAATCACTTTCTGAGTCGATTTAACGATGTCCGTCCGTCCGTCCGTCTGGCTGGCTGTCCATGTAAAGCTTGTGCGCAGAGTACAGGTCGCAATTTTGAATATATTTCGATAAAATTTCGTACATGATATTTTTTCGGCCCAATGATGGATGGGATTGAAACTGGTGGAAATCAGTCCGTTATTTAACCTGGCCCCCACACAAATGTCCTACCGAAATTTAGGTTTACCGGTCATAAATCTTTGAATTATGCAAGTATGCAAACAAAATTTACCACAGATGAGTAGTAAATGAAGCTAAAGCACACTCACAAATTTCGTGAAGATCGGTCCATAATTAGTCGAAGCTCCCATATAAGGCCCACTTCCAAAAATCACTTAAAAGAGCACAACTCTCTTAAAAACGTTGAACACAAATATGTGATATCTCCCATATAACGCCCATATCTGAAAAACTGGTTTTATAAATATACTAGGTGTAGGGTATTGTATGGTCGGGCTTGACCGACTATACTTTCTTACTTGTTTTCATATACATACATATAATAAAATATACTAAAATAATTAACTTTTCAGCAAACGCACAACAAGAACTGTGTGGCTTTCACTGTCAAGTTATTTTCGAAGTTTTCGCAAACGTAGTTAGAAGTATGAATTTAAGTTCTGATAAAATTAAAAAATTGTATGCATATTTTCAATTTAATATCAAATGTTATTCTGCTATTGTCAGAGATTCAGAGATTTTAGTTATAATATTTAAGATCTTATTATTTTGCCTAAGGCAGATTCAAACATTAGAAAAATTTATTCCCAAGTCTCGAAAATAAAATTATAGTTGAAAAAGATTTTGTACCAAAAATAGATTTAGAGAGGATTGAAAATACAATTTCTTTCTGTTGATTGTTATTGTTATCAGGGTTTAATATTTAATAAAACATTCTTTCCAACTGACTTTTGACTCGCCAATAAATACGTACACACAAAATAAAAATTTTTCATTTGCAATATATTTACTACTATTTAGAACACATGCATACTTTTTATATTTTACCTAGCGTTTACACACGCGAGTAACAGTTCGAAAAACTCAATACACTCACATTTTTAGGTAATGAATAACAGGAGACACCAAAAAAAAACAGTTAGTTGCTGAAAACAAAAGTTTTTAATGACGAAAATTTTACTTTTAGACACATGATGTACATATGTATGTATAGGTAGTGTTTTAAAAGAAATGCAACAACAACTCAGAAGAAGTCCTTAATAATAACATGCATTCATACCGAGTTGCAAACATATGTGTACATACATATATATGTACACATACATATATTGCTTGATCAATGTTTATAATAGCAAACCAGGAAATTCGAAAATAATGATGTAAATTATGAAATAATCTTTCCAAGTGTTTGTGTTTTTAAAGACACATTCATATCTATTTGTGACGGGAGGACAAAAAAACATACAAGCAATAGAGAAAATAAATGTGCAACGAAGAAACTGATGTTGCATAATACAAAAGAAAAAATTAACAACAACAAAAAATTGTCTGTAGCTACAAAATCCCATGCGATCATCATTGTCGTAGGTGTTTATTTCGTTTTTTATGAATTGTTGTTGCATATACATACATCCATACATACGTAGTCCCCTTTTACAGTTGAGAAATTGAAACACAGACAGACGAAGTTTGTAGGCGATGTATTGAAGAGGAAGAGTGTGCGGTACTGGACATTTTAAGACATTTTTCGTTTACAGTTCCCACTCTTCGCATTTTTTCATGTTGTTGCTTTACATTTTTTTTCTCACTTGCAAAAATAATTAAATTTATTAACCAAATAGATTTATTGATAACAAAAGCTTTATAATTAACAGTTGTTTGTTTGGATATGTTTTTTAATTTCTTTTATTCTCAATGCGTTTTTATAATAAAAATTTCCACAACAATCAACATAGAAGAAGAACGAAGAAAATAAACAAACAATTTCTGTCTGTCTATTAATTTCGCAACTCTAAATTTTAGAGTTAGAGTCTAAAAGGATTAGGCAAGTTCAAAGCAATTTCTCAACTGTGAAAGGGGACAAACGTACACATACTGCAGTTTATTGCAATTTATTATTACGCACTTATGTTCATATGTTATTGTTGTTGCATTTGCTTTCTTGCAGTTACCCATTTTTTGGTTGCACTAGTGCCTGTGTAATAAATTTGTTGTTTCTTTTTATACCCTCCACCACCATCAGTGGTGAATGAGGGTAATATGTATATATAAGTTTGTCATTCCGTGTGTAACGCTGAGAAATACTCATCTGAGATCCAACAAAGTACATGTATATATTCTTGGTCCTTACGAAATTCTTAGTCGATTGAGCCATGTCCGTCTGTCTGTCTCTGTAAAATACTCTCACGTCCAAAGGGCACAACCGAAATCAACAAGGTTTACAAAAAACCGCTTATAGTTCTCCTTAGCAGTTTAGTATTGAAAATCAGCAATATCGCTACAGTAAAACAAGAGTTTTGGATCAAAATGTAAGAGAACCTCCATAAAAATTTGATATTTATAGATACTGTTCTTGTCATATTTTTAAATATATTGCAGATAATACCATGAAATTTTGTATATGTTGTTTTAATGATAAAAGAAAAAAGTGTGAGGAAAATAGGTAGAATAGGTCCATGATCTCTCATATCAATGCAAAAATAAATCGCAAACCGAATTTTTTTTTTAGTTAATTCCAAGTTTGACCATGGATCCCATATAAAGTTCACTTCCAAAATTCACTTGAATATGTATAAAACTGTTATAAATAATGTTAAACGGTCAAAATTTGACATAAATAATCCTTATATCTAAATAAATTGTTGTACTAAATTTTATGGTGATCAGCTCATAATTGGTCATAGCTTCAATACAATGACCACATCCGAAAAAGCCATTTATCGGTACCGACTCAAAACGTTGCACAGATCATTTGCATATATACAAAAATCATCTCACAAAATTTTATGAATTTCGGTCCATTTTTAACTGTATCCAACATATAAAGCCCTCTTCCGAAAATCACTTTAATACTCATAAATCTCTTATAAAATTTTACACGGAATATTAGCATACATGCCAAAATCAAACTGCTGGATTTTATATAAGTTCCACTTCAGAAATCTACGTCAATACTAATATATATCATATGTTAAATTCGACGTGAAATATCCTCATATGCATATAAACCACAGTTCCAAAATTAAAGAAGATCGGCCCATAATTTGTCATAGCTGCCATATCCGAAAAACAAATAAATCCACAAAAATGTCTAATAAATATCGATATCGAACCAAATTTTATATAGATCAGTAATTTTAATCCAGAAATCATACTAATATCGGTTATACTGTTATAGCTCCCGAATTAAGTCCACTTCCGAGCATACTCAACAACCATCTAACTCTTGTAAATAACGTTATTGAGATGAAATTCAACCAAAATAAACCTCAAATACGTAGAAACCACAATAGCCGATACTGCATTTAGAAGCTATCAGTTCATAACTGGTCCACTTCTTCTATGCTACCCATAAATATTTTGTAAATTATATTATTGAGATCAAATTCAAACAATTATATCTTATCATTTTTTATGCTCTGTTTCTTAACTTGTTGTGAATATTGAAAAATATTCTTTTAATTTTAGAAATTGTTAAATTACACTCAAGATTATTATGAAAATCAGTAAGAATCGGTAATTACATCAATTATAAATGGTCAAAATTAGATAAAATTTCAAAACATTTAAAATCAAATCACATTAGTGAATTACGACCAACACGTAATATTGTCTTTCAAACAATATCTAAAATATTAATAAAATTTGCACTAAGAGTGAATAGAAAACATAGAATTAGGATATTCTAGTCCAGTGTAGTGTCTGTATTTCTTATTACTTTTAGGTGGGGGGTACTAACTTGTTTTACTTTTATATCATAGAAATCAGATTGCTCGTTGCAGAATTATTTTCTCTATTGTTTATTATGTGCTCCTGTTACAAATGTTACTGTTGGATACATTATCAGCGGGAGTTTTTTCCCTTTTTATTTTTTTAACATTGAATTTGAATAGGAAAAAGGGGAAAAAACTCCCGCGGAATTTTTATACATGATTGGGCTGTATATGTTTTATTGTTGTTGCATTTTGCATATCTTTTCCCGGCGAGAAAAATTGCTAGGGCCTCCATTTGTAGGCCTTATAGAAGACATGTTTACACATTCTATAAGATTTGATACTCAGTCCACTATGGCTTAATAAAATCATAAATTTAGCAGACCTTTAACTGTTGAGTGTGTACATACATTTCGCTTCTCTATTAAAACAAAAACTAAATCGTACCTTTTAAACAATATACCGTGTTATTTCCTATTACAGATGTGCTTCCTTTCACCATTTATAAAGTTTTTTACATAAACTCATATAAATATGAGAAAAATTTATTTTCAAACAATGTCTAATATTATTTTGAATATCACTGGACCCGTTATTTGTGGTCTACGACTAAAAACTTAGATTGCAGTTATTAAGTCCACTTTCTGACAAATTATATAAATTTTCCTGTTCACCATCTTGTATTACCAAGACTAAAACATTTTTTGTGCAAGTGCAAAAATATTTACTTATGCAAAATAATAAAATCAATTTAATTTGTTACAAATGTAACATCACCAGAGACTGACACACAATGACACACGGTAAACGAAAAAAAAACAATTTATTTACTATTTATATATTATAAGTTTGCTGATGTGAAAAATTATGAATATTTAAACAAATAAATATTCATTATAAGCAGAATCACCAGCAGCAGCTGAATAAAATTATGTGAATATGTGAAAATATTAGTGTTTAAATTATAACCCAGTCGGAAAATATGCAGTAAATAGGCCTTCCTAAAGGCCTTATTTTGCAGATACAAGTTTTGTCTTTCAATATACCTTTTCACTAATACATTAATACTTTTAAAACTTGATACTTGTTTGCTCTTAAATTCTTGTTCCAATTGTGTGTTTCGAGTTGCAGTCAAGAAAACAGCTGATTTTATTTATAAACATTCTGGCGTCATAATTTTTTGTGTTGTTTTGTTCCTGTTTTCTAAATAAAATAATAATTTATCACATTAAAAAGCACCAATTAAAGTTAAACAAATATGTATGTCTGTTGTATATGTGCTTTCTTAACGACAGTTTGAAAATAAATTGCTTTAAATATGTATAAAAATTTCAAAAGCAAAACTTGAACGTGTAACTGCAGCGTTATAAAAAGTGCAAAATTAATTGTATTTTTGTAGAATATGGAGACATACACATATATTGTAATAATTGCCAAACCATTCATGTTAGATTTTAATGTAAAGACATTATTAAAAAGGAGGAACAAAGACCCTTTTGGAATTAATAAACGTGTCTTTTATACGGCCTACAAAATTATGCCCTAGCAATTTCAAACGCTGGGTAATAGTAATGATAATTATACTGAGTTTGTGCGTGTTGTAAATCTCGAGCGGGAAAAATTGCAAGTGCTTCCATTTGTAGGCCTTATAGAAGACCTGTTTATACATTCTAAAAGATTCGATACTCATGCCACTATAACTTTTCTCACAAAGCGTTTCATACTCATTCAAAATTGCATTTCAAAAGAATGTCAACAAATCATGATTTCAATAGCAAACACGAATTTATCCAGCAAAAAAAAAGATGATGTAAAGCGAACTTTCAAAAAGCCTTTTTTTTTGCAAAATCGTTTAAATTTTACACGGCGTGTCATTGGCAATTCAGGCCTTGCCTACTCGCTACTGATACTGGTATGTATATCAAGTACTGCTTCACACGTGTTTTATACCACAATCTGTCATACAAGACAGTGATGGAAAATGGATTTTCGGATATCATACCAACTATATAAATAAAATGTACTTTTTAGACCTCCACGGTACCATTTTAAATATTTGTGAAGTAAGAAAAAAAAAACTTTACCACCAATTATTTTATTGAAAATTCGAGTATTTTTAATAAATTATTACCTTATACGAGTATAACGAATGTTTAAACAATCTTATACTTGATTGCTATTGATTTATTGCAAGTGTAAGACTTCTTCAAAAAATCATCACCTAATTTCTGTTGATATTATAAATGCCATAAAACTGAAAAATGCTACCAGATACAGAGATATGCAAATAGTGTTCCAGAATGGAAGCTACCAAAGCATATTCTAACAATTTTATTTTTATGCATCTGAATCAAAGAAAATAAACCTCTTTTTCTTGGAAAGACAAAGAAACAGAGCTCATTTTGTGACAAAATGATTGCATATGAATTTATTATTTCAAGAATATAAATACAAGTATTAACTTTTAACGATTTTGAAATCCTGATTAACTACATTTTAAGCTTTAGATTTTAAATTGAGCCTCAAAATCATTTAATGTAAATTAATATGTCAAAACCTCCGATTGTTTGATAATTCAATTAAAAGTTTTTTGTCATAATAATCATGTTATGGATGCATATTTAAAGATCAAATTGATATCAGTTCTAAAATGTTCATGAAGTTTTATAAAATCTCTTTTGCTTGCACTATTATGCAAATAGTAACTTAAGTGATAAATTTATATACATATTTCATCTGAAATACCAAATTTTGATGTAAAATGTATCAAAAAAAGTACAATTGTACCATATTTGCCATCACTGGTAGAAGATTAAATTTATAGATGCTCTCTTTATTAATTTTTATTACTTGTATAATAAAGAGAGCAAAATATTATTTGTTGTTGCTGTGATGATATACAGGAATAATTGCAAAACTATTCGAGTTTGCTAGTTGTTGATGATTTGTTGCCATTCTGCTAGAACACCTTCTGAGAGAAGGCATAGTGTAATGAATAAGGAATCTTTTAGAATATGTAATCAAGTCTTCTATAAGGCCTACAAATGGAAGCACTTGCAATTTTTCCCGCTGTTTAACTATCATTGTAGACTAAGCAGCGAAGCGTTATGGTGTTAAAATTAATAATCATATGAAGATTTATTTATTTATGTGTGTGTGTGTGTCTGTGAGTGTGTGTACAGTGTTTTAGGAAAGTAACACGTTAATGCATGCACACATTCACACTTACGCACTCAATTGTACATGAACAGGTATAAATAAGTAGTTATGCAATGCAATGTGCAACAAATCAATCAATATACTTATGTGGATATTTATGTATATTTGTGTTTCATAAATTTTAATTATTTATTATTTTGTACAAATACCCTGTAGTTTAAATACTTTTTAATCCACTTGTATCCTTTTAAAATCTTTTTATAATAAAAAACGTTACCAGTTTCTTACATAATAGAGCCAATTTAACTCCACGTAATGATAATCTCATATTTATTATAATAATCACTAACAACTTCGACATGATGAAACTCTGGTTACAGGAATTGCAGGATGTATGCTTTCACATACATTTACTTATAAAATACATATGTATGTATAATACATACATATGTAAGTATAAATAAAATTAACATATTTATTAATTAATTCGATATGTATAGTAGGTGTGTGCGTAAAAGTGATAATTATTTTTAATTAATAATTATACATGGATGTCATATTTTAGTGAAATGCAAAAATAATGAATATTAAATGAGGTCATGTCACAAAAAAGATGTATACATTAATGTTTTTTATTTTTTTTAATTATTATCACATGGTGCAAATTTTCTGCTTAAATTTATGTCATTACTTTTTATTTAAATACAGTAAAATAAATATGTAGATGATAAGAAAATTCAATTGAATTCTTAACGCGTGTAAATACAACTACATATTTATATACATAGATGTTCTATTTTATCAATTAATAATTCAATAATATAAACTCCCAAGAAACGCAATTAGAGGATTTAAAATGTATTAGTTCTAAAGCGTAAGTACCAAAGTGTTCATGGTAAAGGTTCTTAGGAACTGAAAATTGTTTCTAAGATTGTAGCTAAACCTGACATTACAAAGTAATGAGTTAAAATGCTTAACTAATTGTTTTAACGCAGTGATGTCATTGATAGCAAGTACTAACCACAAACGCTTATCAATTCCACTGCTAATATACTCATATTCATAAGAGATTACAAAAATTTATTTTGATGAAAATAGTTTAAATTAATTTCTATTACATGTAAATGTATTTTCTTATGAATTACTACTGAAAATTGCGACAAGTACTTGCCAAGTTTTTGCTTGGATAATTTGATTGATGTATGTATGTAGTACATTAATTTTGAAGCTTAAAAATGAGATATTGTTGAATCTTTTGGAGTTTGGGTCTAAACTATTTAGTTCAGGAAAAATATTTGTCAGTTTGTAATTTTATCAAAATTTTGATATTTATTTTTTACAGATTCAACAAATTTATAGAAAATATAAATCATAATTTAACTTAAGTATTTACGGGTTAATTAAAGAGATTCTCGCAATTACCAAAAATTAAAATTAAATTACAAATTTACCATTTTAGAATTTTTTACAATTTTGTCCATGGGCTACACTCATTCTTCTGAACTGTAAAGTACTTTAAGGATAAATAAGGAATAAATTAAGGTTTTTTAAACTACTTTTTGTTTTGAAATTCTAGCCTTGGAATTAAAGAGCATTTGGCCTAAAGTTGTAATTTTGTTAAAAAAAATAGGTCAAATTTGAAACGAAGTGAAGGTACAATTTTTTGAAATCTGGACATATTTTTTGTATTAAATATAAAGATGCATTTCAGAAAATTATAAATTTGTTATTTATTCTTAAAGAAAATTTTTTTATTCAAAGAGTCACTGGCAAAAAACGATTCTTTTTTAACTTTTTCGAATATATATTGCCTTGATCAGAGTTTGGCAAAATTTTAATGCTCATAAATCGAAAACCATATGAGGTAAATAGCACACACAGCATCTAGCCAAAGACTTTCATAAAATATCCTTGCGCTTATATAGAACTTATATTCGTGGCGCTCTTAACGTTGATGAACATACGGGCCACCTGCACATTGTATGTCCTGCAAGAACATACATTAATGTATGTCTCACAAGAGCATTCTTGTATGAACTTGCCAGTAACATACAATTTGCAACTTCTCGTACATGACTGCAATGATCAATGTAACTAGCACCTTGGTTAAGAGCTTGGGCTATCTAATACCTGCCATCCATAGCCTAGTCAATCAACAAAGACCAGGACAATTATTGGACACAGGTAGCATGGCACTGTTGATTCGGCAACAGCACCTACAGATAATATTTTGGCCCTAACTTTGTCACTAGGACAAACATCAGTCTTTTAACCAACTATCTTCTTCCTGCGTTTTTAGTTTTAAACCACAGCCACTACGTGTAACCGAAGGGACCACAACCAATTATCAGTTAGAGCGGTACAAATCCCCAGGCTTCTAACTGATCCCGCAATTATAGATAAGACTCTAGTCACCTGCAAGTTTGAAAGGGTGAACAATCAAACTCTTACCAGTTTCGAGTCCATGCAAGCTCATGGCACCGGTGTCGCCATATCTCTCTCTAAGATGGTAAAATCATCAAGGTGATGAAATTACAACAGGGCATATAACCCCTGAAATTTAATGAAAAAGAGGCGTTTAAACAAATTCCATGTCAAAGCTACCCTATTTTGAGCATCCTCAGATTCGCCCTTGGTTTTGCTTTAACCTTGAAAGGTATTGCTTTAACCTTGGCTTCGCCTATGAACCATTTTATTTAATATAATCTGATCTAATTTAATCAGCGTTTTAAAAATGTCAGATTCCCGTTCTACAAATTTCGATTCTGCCAGACTGTACATGTTTAGACAAATGGTAAGCGAAAATCTATTATGGAACAAAAGTAGTGATGCTAAGCCAATTGCTGATGTGGATATTGAAAGTAATATTTGTGTATTGTTGTGATGTAGGGTATAAACATCTAAAAATTATCATCGATATATTTTTGGACAATCACGAGCTTAACATGCAATTTACTTCGTAAGTAAATTTACAGATTTAATACCGAATGTGTTAAAATTATATATCGACTGTGTTAAACTGTTTTAATTCTAAGTAAATGTGTTTATTTTATTATTATTACTATTATGTTCTAAAATGCACGTCTTTTATTATTGACAACTAAGCTGCTATTAACAGTCGCCATATTAATATCATTAAAGGAATAATAGGAATAATTGTACAAGTATTTTGATGATATTAAAATTAACGGATAAATATGTGACACAAAACTAGTCACGTAATTGGTATTTTAGGGATTAATTTTAGGAATAAACATATACATATGTATGTATCTGTAAGGAGAAATTGTTTTAGTTATTATTTTTTCCCAAATAAAGAACTATATGTGGCACTGAACCCTTGCAAACTTAATAGGTACCTAGGCATAATTAAAACAAATGTCACACAAATGTTTTAATCTAAAGTTAACTTTATGTAAAAAATCCATTACTCACTATTTTGCTTACACATACACTTATACATACACACTTAATAAAAAATTAAAATACATTTGAAACAACGTTTACATTCTTAAGGAAATGTCAAAAATGCAACTGCACATTTAAAAAAGCGTTTATTTTATTTTCCGTATCTACTAAATTCTTTGCTAATGACTTCCACCACATGTTTTTTGTTAAACAAATGTAAACAGAAAAATAAACAAGGTCAAGTTCAAAATGAAATAAATGTTAAATGTTAATAACTAAAACCTATGGATACAAAATGTGTGTAGATGACATCAATACGGAAAATGTAGACCCCTATAGGAAACTCACAGTTGAATATCCAGTTTTAATATACTAAAATTTGTGGTTATTTTAATATGTTGGAAGGTATGTTTATTAAGATATTGAAAATAAATTTAGTTCACTATTAATAGGTTTAATAACCTCTAGATTTTATAGGAAAATTGCAGAAATGAAAAAGACCATTGTAAATGTGATGATTTTAGCTTGAAGACCTACCAGTTTTCTTGATAAATAAACCAAGAGTAAAATATGTATGTATAGTTTCGCTGAAGTGACCCAACAACAAACTACATATGTTCACTTAACATACAATAATTAACATTAGAAGTTGTTTTTAAAGCTGGTCGGTAATACGGTTACCGGTGGATAATAGTGTTTAACATTTGTATTGATAATGTTAAATTAACAGTGAACATTGTATTTTTGTAACATAACAAGATTTCAGCCAGTGTGAGTTGTGCGCATTTGGGTTTGTATGTAGTTACAAATTGTTTACTACCATAGCTGCCAGATTTGACGATTTGTCGTCATTTTGACGATTTTTTGTTTCAAATATAGAAAAGTGACGATTTGACGATTTTTTCATTGAATGTGAGGATTTTCTGAATTATTAAAATTGTCAATCATTTTTTGTTTTATTATGTGATTTTGTTACCAAATTCTCTCTTTTTTGAAACAACAGCTATTTTTCTCATTTAATATCTTAAATATTAAGAAGAACATGACATATTTCAAAAGCAAAACAAAGTAATAGTAGTGTAGTAGTCTTACAGTCTTATTCAGAAAAAGTTATTCACAAACAATTATTAGCTTAATTTGCAGACTTTAACGTCTTATTAAAAGTTGAAATTTTAAAGTACGTCCACCCTTATTTTAAACATTAAAATTACTCTTAAATTACTAATTAGTTAATAAGCGTTTTTTTAATAAGAAATTTTAATAACCATTTATTAAGCGAAAATCTCAAATTTACTAATTTGCAGATTATACCGATATTAATTTTTTTTCTGAATAAGACTGTTCATTATTGACAATTGTTAAGTTTAAGTATAATAATTCCAAATAATATTGACTCAGGATAGTAGAAATAACTTAGTTATCTGTAAACATAAAAAACAATTTTAAATACTGAATTCCATGAATTTAAAATTTTTAGAGGAAACAATTTCTGGATTTCAACGGGGAAATTCTACAAAAACTTCTACTATTTTAACAAAACGTCGAAAAAATATTCCGCCAAATAAATTTAAATAACAAAAATACGGAAATCTTTGAAAATAAGTATGTACCTGTATATGATGGATGAATTGGATTCTATACTCAAAATGTTATTTAAAACATAATAAACTGAATTGATTTGACATTGTAATTTAACCTCACTATAATATAATATGCTGAATTCAGCAATTTATTTTTAAAATACTGTAAGTCTTGCTGACCAGTTTTTGTTCAATTCTCTTTTGAACCATTGCCATTTCATTTACATACGTCAGTTCAATTTTCGTACTTTTAAATTCAAATCAACATGCATGAAAAAAAAAAAACAAAAGGAAATAAGAAAATTGACTAGTACCGTCAAGTTTGTTCCCCTTTTGTTTTGTTTCCCCTTCCCTTCCAAAAATATTTGCCTTGACGAGTCAGAATTGAAGTGTGTGAAAGCGGACTAAGATAAGATAAAAATATTGCACAAATTGTGTTTAACATTATATTTTTTGTGATTTCTTATTTAAAAAGTTAAACTTTATGTAATTTGATATGTATTGTACAAGAGACTATATAAACTTGAATTAGTATGTTTTCGTTGAAATAAAAATTTTGAGTTCTGCGATATTAGCTTTAAGTTAAACTTGACTTAAGTTTTGTGGTCGTGTATTGTATATTATATTTTTATTAATTATTTGATTATTTATACCAAAATTCTGTTCGTGATGTCCCGTTTTTTAGTATTTAAGTAAATAATTAATAAT
This sequence comes from Bellardia bayeri, assembly GCA_950370525.1. Taxonomy (NCBI): domain Eukaryota; kingdom Metazoa; phylum Arthropoda; class Insecta; order Diptera; family Calliphoridae; genus Bellardia; species Bellardia bayeri. The sequence goes on from OX493264.1 coordinate 120,651,311, forward strand.
AAAAATTAATATCCAATGATAAAAAACATCAAAGCTATTATTTAGAATAAGACCCCCTGAAGAAGTTAGAATAAAACTAACGAAACGTTGGGTAAATAAAATAAAAAATAAAAATCGAACAAGTTTTTTATTTACGTTTGGAAACAAATATTTGACCAAATTAGCCTGAAGGAAACTCCTTAAAAATTATAAAAATTTTAAAATATTATTAGAAATAGTGACTTTTTATTTTTCCGATTTTTTTGACGATTTTTAAAATTCGAAATGACAATTTTTTTCTTTTTTATTGGGATTTTGACGATTTTTTCCGAAATTCATCTGGCAGCCCTGAGTGTACTACATAAATATTATTATATTTGTAGTTGGATTGATGTTTAACGTTTTTAGTGGTTTATAATTTATTGACAACTTTTCAATATGTTTTACATTTAGCTAAAAAAAAAAAAAATTGTGGTGCACGTCATTTTGTGATTCCTTTTTGGATTTTTTTTGTTGATGGCACAAATGCATTAACTACTCTACTACTAACAACAATATTTTTACTTTTTCGTTTTCCGTTGCATTTTAAAAAGTTCACTTACTCTTGTATTTTTATACCCTCCATCACCAAGAGTGGTGAATGAGAGTATATTATGTTTGTCATTACGTGTGAAACTTTTTTAATATTCAAAATTTTCTTGATCCTTATGAAATTCTAAGTCGATTGAGCCATGTCCGTCTGTCTGTTCGTCTGTGTAAAACACTCTCGTCCAAACTATACAACATAACTCAAGGAAATTTCCAGAAAAATATTTCTCATTTTGCAGGTAACTTTGGTATTGAAAATCAGCAAAATCGGTTTAAATCCATAAAAATGTTATATTTTTTGTCAATTTTATTGCAATATTTTGAAATATATTGCAGATAATGCCATGAAATTTTGTTTATGTTATTCTTATGATAAAAGAAAAAAGCTTGAGGAAAATAGTAAGAATCGGTCCGTGATTTCTCATAGCCCCCATGCAAAAATTAGAATTTCAATACAAAATTTAGCAGGAATAAGTTTCATGCAAAACGAATTTTTTTTTTAGTTCGGTCCATGTTTGACCATGGATCCCATATAAAGTCCACTTACAAAATTCAGTTAAATACGTATAAAACTGGTATAAATAATGATAAAAGGTTAAAATTTTAGATAAATAATTTATAGTGATCATAGCTTCCATAGAAGGACCACATCCGAAAAAGCCATTTATCTTTATATATATAATATAAATATCGGTACCGACTCAAAACTTTACATATACACAAAAAACATTTTGCAGAATTTTGTGAATTTTGGTCCATATTTGACCGCATCCCCCATATAAAGCCCTCTTCCAAAAATCACTTTCATACTCATAAATTTCTTATTAATAACGTTGCCAATGCAAAATTTTACACGGATCATTTACATACATGCCAAAATCAAACTACTGGTCTACTTCCGAAATTCATATTAATACTAATATGTATCTTAAATATACCGTTATTATGTTGAAATTGACGTGAAATGACTGTTTTCTAAAATTAAAGAAGATCGCCCCATGATTTGTCATAGCTGCCATATAAGAACCATTTCCGAAAAACAAATAAACCCACAAAAATGTCTAATAAATATCGATATCGAACCAACTTTTATGCAGATCAAAATTTTTAATCCAGAAATCATACTAATGTCGGTTATATGGCAATTATGCTGCTGGATTTTGTAGCTGTCAGTCAATAATGGGCAATAGCTCCCGAATTAAGTCGATTTCCGAGCACACCAACCAACAATATAACTCTTGTAAAAAAACGCTATTGAGATGAATTTCAATCAAACCACATTAGTGGATACTGGATGTAGAAGTTATCAGTCCATAACTGGTCCAATTTTACTATGCTACCCATAAATCTCTGGTAAATAATGTTATTGAGACCAAATTGAAACATAAAAGCCTCACTTTATATCTTAACCTTTTTTATACTCTGTTGTATACTGTGTTAAATTACACTCGAGATTATTATGAATATCAGACAAACTCTGTAAATTATAGTAAGAATCGGTTATTACATCAATTATAAATGGTCAAAATTAGATAAAATAAATATATTATGTTAGTCGTAAAATTGTCTTTCAAACAATATATAAAATATTAATAAAATTTGCACTGAGACTGAATAAAAAATACGGAATAAGGATATTGTAGCCCTGTAACCAGTGCAGTTTTTTTGTATTTCTTATAATGTTCAGGTGGAGGGTATTAAAGTTTCGGCACAGCCGAATATTGCACTCTTACTTGTTTAATACCACTTTTGACAGGACATGTTTTTGATACTTTTACTTACCTGTTTTATTTTTCTTGTTATTTTTTTTTTCTATATATAGTTTTGAAGAGAACTTTGTTTTTTCTTGTTATTTTATTTGTGATTTTCATTTCATTTTTATATACATATGAATACGTAGGTTTTTTATTATTGTGCATCTTTCCTTGACAGGTTAATGGCTGTGATGTATTGGGTTTGCGTATCACGGAAATTGCAAAATTGGTAAAATCCTCACAACATCAAGTCACGTTATTACTCTGGAGTACCAGCTGCAATACTAAATGTGATGAAGAGGTAAGAAAAAAGAATGTTTTATATACTAAAATAAACTAATATTTCTTTCACTATAAGTATATATATCTACAATATGAGTATGTCAAGACCGATCTGGAAGAGAACCTACATCGAATCGAGTTAGCCTGAATAAAGTATTTGTTTGATTTCCTCATCTTAAAGCTGACAATTATTTCAAACAGACAATTTTAGTATGATTGAGGTTGGACTGGTTTGACATCATTAACTTGTTTTGATAAAACATTGTCCGTTCCCACATTTGAATCTGTGATCATTGATATTAATTTATTTTAAATTTACACTAACTACTTGATATTTTCAAAAAATCTTACAATATGACAAACTCATCTCACTTTTCCTCCAAGTGTAGGCTATAAAATTGAGGAAATGTAAAAATGAACATTCTTTCCTGTTCTTATATTTGTTTTTAAAATCTTTGTAGATGACAAAAAGCCATAAACTATTATGATTATTTTTTCTTCTACCTCCCCAAAAAATTTCTTTAGAGTTTATGTGCGGCACCCATGCCACGTTCGTTGCAAAGACTATCGCTAGTGGTGCAAACGGTTTTGAGTTTAATCGAATGCCCCGTTTGTCTGGACACGATAACACCACCCGCAATGCAATGTCAAAATGGTCATTTGCTGTGTGTCAATTGCCGTATACGTGCTGAAAAGTGTCCAGTGTGCCGGGATCGTTATTTTCCAAGACCGGCTTTAATTGCTGAACAAATACAGTCGGCCATTACAAGTGCTTTCAGTTTATGTCGCAATGAAGATAAAGTGCGTCAGAAAATCTTTGGACGGCACAACAGACAACGACAGATGGTTAAGACAACATTGGAAAGTTTGCAGCAAAAACAGCAGCAGCAACAACAACAACAACTTGAAGTTCATAAATCCTTAACGGCAGACACACAACAACATGTACATGAAAAAACTTTAGATGCAAAAACTACAACAACGACGACAACAATCAATAGAAAATGTGATAGAAAAGTAACAGACAAGTTTTTCAAATGTAGCAGTGGCAACAGAACAACATGCAATAAATTTTTAGCAAAACTTTTAAACTCCAAAGCATATTCATTGGAAAATCTAACAAATGGCCATAATAATAACACTACTACTACTACAACAACAAGACATAACAACAATTTCAACACTTGCCATACAACGATAACGTCTGCAATATCTCAACCTCAATTGTCTGCCATGCAACAACAGGCACACAGCTCACACAAACACGAGGGTGAACACCAAGCTACACAACAGCAGACATCAGCACCATTATCATCATCAGTAAGTAACACAAATCAATTTAACGATTTTCCCAGAAACGTTGCAAGAAATTATCACTACTTGTTGACAAACAAACCCAACCTTAATAGTATCGAAAATGATTTGAACATAAATTCAAAACTCTGTTGCAAGCAAATGTCCAGTAATAAACTGAAACATTTTTCAATATCTTCGAATACAGATTTAACGAGAACCAAAGAAAGTATAACATGTATTTTGGAATCACCCAGCTTATTTATGAATGGTTCAAATAAAAGGCCCTGTGCACCAGCAGCATGTGAAACATCATATGCCACAATAGCAAGAGGCATAAAAGTGAGGGAGAAACATTTTATACAACGGAACATGTGTCAAAATGATGTACAAGCAACCAACCAGGATACGTCTTCGGTGTTGGCAACAAATTTTCTCAAATCACACAGTTCATCAATGACATCTTTAAATTTAAGTTTAAAAATGTCTTCATCAGCTACTCCTTCTACTTGTTGTTGTTCTTACTGCTATAGTTGTTCGGCTTCATCGTCTTCTTCAGTTACTCAAAACTGTCAGTCTTCATTGTCAGCATCAACATCATCGCAATAAAGCAGCTTCTTGTACATCATCTTTATACGTTTAATCATCATCATCATTATCAATGATGGAAGTGGCTGCAAACAGCATCATTTCTACAAGAAAATCTCACTAATTCTCTTCATCACCTGTTGCTTGCTGTTGTTTATCTTACCATCATCACTGGCGACAACACCAGTTTATATGTATAGTACTGGTAATAGCATCTTTATTACTCAAATTCAAATCTTGGACTTTATTGTATCAACGAAATGTCATATAAAAATCATTGTAAGATTAATAAGGGTACTTAACGCTTCATTGTGTAAGGAGACAAACAGAATATTTGGTAAGTTTTGTTAATACAGTATTTGTTATATGTTGTACATTATATTAACATTTCATTAATTTTCCATATTTTCATGCAATTTATTTATTAATAACAAGTATGTAGTTGTTTAATTTAAATAATTCTTATATAAAAGTTCCCATTATGGTATGTACATGCTACAGGCTAAAATTGTATAATTTAATTTCTAAGTCAATTACACCGTGTTACATAACAAGAAAGGGCAAATCAAAAATGTTTTGTTGAAATACTCAACTTGGCTTATTTAAAGTCGATTTCAAAACGAGTAACTTTCGATTCTACTTGATTGTTTTCGCATTGTAAACTAATACGGTAACCATCTAAATAAGAAACGGTATCGATATACATATCAAGTGTATTTATTGCCTTTTATTTTTGTACACTAGAGCCCCGATTTGCATCTATCTTATTTGCGTCGCCTTTCTAAATGTGGTTTAATCCGCTTTGCGTCGTTTTGATTCCGATTTGCGTCGGCTTTGAAATTTTGTATCAATCTGCTTTGCATCATTAATTTTTAATTTTTTAATTACATGTGAATAGATTTTGCCTATTTGCGTGTAAAAATGAAAATTCCCATTTTATTTAGAATTACCATATGAAGATACGTACTATTAAATTAATTTTGGTTATGCTTTTATGTATGTATGTATTTATGTATGTAAATAAATGTTATTTAATTACTTGTTTAAAAATAAATTTTCAATTATTTCTTTATAATAATAACAAAGACCTGCTGAAATAAATATAATCAAACGTACCATAAGGCGTTTTTTAATAAAAATATGATTTTCTTCCTTGATAAATTTTTATATTTGGGACCCATTCAACAAAAAGTCAGTACATTTGTATAGCAAAAAGTGATTCGATTTGCGTCGCGTTTCCCGGTCCCTATTAACGACGCAAATCGGGGCTCTAGTGATTTTTAAATAAATAGTTTTCTTATTGAATATCTGGGCCCTATCCCACAAACAATTTATCAACTTTTCACTTCATACTTATAAAATTAAATTTTTTTGCAAAAAGATAATTGTTTCTGTTTCACAATATTCTTTGCAAATCTCATTTTGCACTAAGATAATTTTTGCAAAAACTCTGCTTTCCTTGCTAAGACTTTGCCCTCTTTGGAAAGTATTTGCGTTCTCCTGCACAGTAATTGTGCAAAGTGTTCCACACAGCATTTAGTCATCTTTGCATTTCTGTATTATCACTTTTCTCTTTGCATTGCTAAATATAACTTTTTAAACGAACCGCAAAATAAAAATGCAAAAAAAAACTTGTAGTGTTGCATGTTCTTAAATAGAAGAAAGATTATTTATTTGCTAGTTTTCAATACAATAGAGAAGGTGGTACTTTATATAAAATGATTTTAAATAGTTATGAATGCCAAACTATTTTCAAGTATGCACAGTGTTTTTTGTAGCAACAATTGAAAGCCTCTTCTTCGGTATTTTGGCGTAATGGTGGTATCAATTAGTTGTTTACACTATCACCTTAAACAACACCATCAGCATTGTTAAATTTTTGACTTATACCCAAGTTCCGTAAAGCGCTTGTATTTACAATGTGTAGTCTGACCCGCATATCATCATTCAATTAGCGGTGTCCATGCGGGTTCACAATTCTTTTCACGTGTAATATAGGCGCAAATATTTTAATGATTGTGTCACCTACTCAAACACAAACACAAGGAAACCCACCCATCATAATAAAACTTCCCATCAATACCACTGACGTCATTGGTCCTCTGCAATGTGTTTCGAAATTAAACGTTTATTATAACCTTGACAATTCTTTGAATGGTCCTGCAAACTGTTAATTTTTCAACACCATTCATAGTCGCAACTTCATGCTACTGAGCATTTTCAAACCAATGCCTGTACAGTAGCAATTGATTTTCAGCCGACAAAATTTGACTGCGCTGTATAATGTGCTCTAATTTTTCTCTATATATTTCTATATTATATTTCTTTAATAATATTTAAAATGAAAACAACTTGGATTTGATTTAAACGAAATCACTCTTTAAAGTTAAAGTTTTGTAGTCCCGAAAAATTAATTCGGTGTCTATAATTTCTTTTTACAACCACGTCTTCACTAAAGTCGAACAAAAACTCATGTCTTAACATTTTGAAAGCTTCACTAGTTATAACAATGTGAATTTGTAAAGCGATCATTTACCTTGCAAATTTTTGAAAAACTTATTAAAATTTGCTTTGCAAAACTAGAATCTACAGTTTTTGTGCAACGAAACAGCTTCTCAATATTAACTTTGGACTATGCACAAAGGAACCTACATGAAACAGAAATTTCAAAGAGAATATAGAAATTAAAAAAAAAAATTGCCAATTTTCAACTTATCACTTGTCACCCTATAACTTATCAAAGTTTTGCAAATTGACGAAAAATTGCATAAGTGCAAAATTAAAAGTAGTTTTGATATGAACGATATCTATGCTCCAAATTGTGCAAATTTATGTTGAAAAGCATCTTTCTGTTCATGAGCTGTGTGTCATGTCTTGTTAAAACCATAATAAGCACGAATGGATTGACAACTTGGAGGACACGTTCGCCGCGTTATTGATAATATACGGCCACAAATGTTGGAAACAATCATCAAAAATTGGACCTCCAGATTAGACTACGTCCGAGCCAGCGGTGTCGGTCATATGTCAGAAGTCATATTTAAATTATAATGCAAGAAGATTATCTTTTGTATAAAATAAATTTCATGTCAATTTTAAAAAAATCATTTTTGTTTTATCCAATTGCAAAGTGATATATTTTTTCGCAAAAATGTTTTACTTTTGTTACTTTTTGCTTTCCATTCATTAAATTAATTTAACATTAATTAATGTACAAATAGCTAACTGAATGTCCTTTGAGTGTAATGCATTTACAAATTTAATTTGGACTATTTACAATTTTTACTATTTCTCCATCAAACTGTTTTAAAAAGATTTTGTTTTATATGTAAAAGGCTATTTGTGTTAATTAAAATAAAAATTTTAACATTTTCTACAGAAGTACAAGGCTTGTTTTTATTACTATTAGACAATTACATTAAATGACTATTTTAACACAAATAGTTCAGAAAGTATTTGCGGGAGTTTTACGTTTTCTGGTAGTTTTAAAAAATAAATTTTTGTATAAAAATTTGCTTGTTTTTTTTAATATCAAACGCAAAGTAGATTTTCTAGTCTACTTCAAAACTTGAATGTATTTTTGGACATTAAACAGTTTTTTTTTATATTTTTAAGGGTATTAATTTTTTTAAAAGTTGGAGTGTGTTAGAGTTTTTATATGATTTATTTTCTATATGTACATATAAATGGTGTATGTATATCCTTTCCACTTATGTTGAAGGATATAATTTTAAAATTATAGAATATATATAGAAGCACTGGGTCAGCCTATTCATGTTGAAATGCCAAACCAAACTAAACATAAATTACTTGACAGCTGACAAAATGGCCGCCAGGTAAAAAAGTGTTGACCCGTTGAGTCCAATTTTCAATGAATCGTTCGAGTATTTCGACAGGTAACTGGCGACTGACATGCGTGATGTTTTTCTCCAAGACCTGAATCGAATCGGATTTGTCCGCATAAACTATAGACTACATATCCCCACAGGAAAACGTCTAACGGTGTGATATCACACGATCTTGATGGCCAATCGACCGGCATGTGAAATTATGTGCTCACCGAAGTGTTCTCTTAATAAATCCATTGATTGATGCGATGTGTGGAAAGTGGCGCAGTCTTGCTGAAACCAAATGTCGCCGAGATCACGAGCTTCAATTTCAGGCATCAGAGAGTCGGTTATCATGGCACGATAATGGTCGCCATTAATAAATTGACTCTCCACGGTCTTCGTGTACACTCTCAGCTACGTGGTCTATTCGGTCGAACATTATCCAATAACGAATGCTGGGACTCAAAAGACGCTCAGTATACTATAGGCCGTTTATGATGACCATAAGTTGAGCGAAGTGCACGAAACACATTTCGTAATAAAGTTGAACGATTTGTAAACGTTGTTCAGGCGTAAGTTTTTTTTATTATGAAATGCCAAACAATACTAAACAAAAATAACATGACAGCATGACACGACTCACACGTGATCTGTCAAAAAAAGGCTATCAATAGTATCTCTACTTATACAGATTTATTTGCAAAATAATTTGATTATTCTCACATGCTTAGGAGAATTAAAAATACGATATTTAACAACTAAAGACTTCTGGGGGAATCTGTAGGGTCGGAAAATTTAATCTAGGCTGCTGAGTGTGTATGCATTTTTAACTTTTCCAAGTGCCATAATATCATGTAAAAGTCTTTAAAAAAAAAACTATTAAATATTAATTGAAAACTTTATAATTCATTTTTATCTCCGGCATTTCGGTTGCTTTGAATACTTAACCATTCACTCCTTCTTTTGATAAATTTTGCCAACTTTGCAAAATCTTTATAGCAACCAAACCAAACACACAATGACTGGCCAGCCAGTGCACAAAAAGACCTTCTTTGTCAGATCAGAGTGATTATTATAATGAATAATGCTAAGAATGATTAGAATTTGAATGATTTTCCAGTGAACAAGAAATACTAATGATACTGATGAGAAAGATGATGATGTTGCTGTCAGAGCACTTCAAGACAGAGGAAAAACGAAAAAATCAATACGCCAGCAAACACTAAAGAAGTTAGTGGCACAGAACAGAAAGGAAAACGCCTTCTGTTTGTACTAAGATTCACATAAATAGTTGGGGATGTCTTTTGCTTTAGTTTCATCATAACCATTGTTTTCTTTTTCTTTATATTTGCAGCAAAACTACTTAATGACGCTTAACTTGCATAAATTTCATTTTAATATATTTTTCATTTTTCATATTTTTACTACTTATTATCCAATCTCTGCCTCTCACACCTCCATTCACTCATTTGACTGCTATATTTATTTTAATGAAATTTCAAACGCTTCCTTTTTATATTTCGCTTTTTTTTCTTCATAATTTATATTTTCTTTATGAAATTCTTAGATTTTTTAGTTTTTTATTATTTCTCTTCTATTTCTTTCGTGTTATCAGTTAGTGTGTAGGTAGATGTTGCTGCTGTTTCCCTTGTACAGCTGCAATACAAGTGGCCGCCACACAGCATTTGCTTTGCAACTGGCATCAAATATTGAAAGTGTTGATTACATGTTGGAAACTCGATTAAGTGGTAGTAATAGCTGTAATAGATGCTGTCACGGAAACGGAAATGCAAATGTCACATAATAACGAGGACTATAAACGAAATATACCCTACCGCCTTACCGCCCTCCCATTGTCATAGCTTTAACTAATTTCATATTTTAAATATGTATGTATGTATGTATGTATAACAAAAACCATCGTCATCATCATAATCGCTATCGTCGTTCCATTCAGGTCAATTGTGCAATCTTAAGAGATGACAGCAATGCAAACATCACTTCGCAAATATTTTCAACATCTGGAAGGAGGTACGACTGCTTGCAATGAAAAACATTTAAATAAGAAGAATAAAAATTGTATACAAAGACTTTATCAGCCATGTCGATGAAAATGAATTTGATGACAATAACAACTGCGACTACTAGGAGTACGTACTCGTAGTAGTGCTACAACATGCCTGTGCAACATTACAAAAGCTTTTGAATATAACAAAAAAAAAGACATCCATCCATTCGTTGAACAATGCTAGTGGCAACTGACACCGCAACCTCATTAAAGTTTCAGAGCTGAAAATCGAGTTTTAAATTTAGAAACAAAAATTAATATTATCTTTAATAAATCTGAAATTTATAGAATTTTTAAATGTCTCTTAATAAATATTTGTTAAAATAGCTGCATTTATTCACTGAAATTTATTGAAACATTATAATCATTGTGCGTTCATACTTTTTGAAAGCAACGTTGATGACGCTGACACCAAACAGTGGGAGAATTATGAAAAAATGTGTAAATAAATCTGTAATTTCCAAACGGATAGTTGATAACCCAATATTGTTAAGGGGTTCATATACATATATGTATGTATAATAATATACAGCTTTTGAATAATTCAGGTATCTAAATCGGGCAAAACTTTATTAAAGACTGGTGACGTCGACCTCAAAATATAACTTTTGCTCAAATTCGGCATCGTGAGTCATACGTGTCTCAAGAATGCAAATTTTATTCCAATACAAATTGACCTCTTTTCTTATGAATGCCTTTTGCAAAGACATACACACAACTATTTTAACATTTTTAAATATTATGGTCACTGTAATTATTTATATGATTTCTGCAACCATTATATGGTTAAGTTACCATTCACATGATTATTGCAATTATGTAATGTTTATGGTGATCAGTTTTCTGGTGAAAGATCATATCATATTATGTTCTCTATCATAATGAAAGAGCAACAAGTTATGATAAATGGATTCATCATAAACATGTTTGCAACAAATATCTGAACCATATTATGGTTACCGCAATCATATAATTAATTACAGTGACCAACTTGTAAAAATATTGACATTGTTGTAGTAAACATCTACAACTATATTTTTTTTCTCTGTGTGTACAAAACGAAACAACTCCATATTTGAAAACTAAAAATACAAAAGTAAATTATGTGCTTAAGGTGCTATCAAACGGGATGTATTTTATATATGTACTGTCAAATTTTTCAACTGTAAAAGTTGTACACATCGTGTGATACATATGAAACTTAGCATGTGTAAAATACATGTGGAAATACATACATATGTAATTTTTTCGATTAGAACACGCTCTATTTTCCTGTGACAAACATAAACAAAACAGCTGGTTTTTTTGAAACAAAATTGTTTAAAAAAAATATATTGTAAAGAAAAATTAATGAAAATGAATAATGAACATGGAAAAGTAAGTATTTTTCGATTTTTAATAAATTTAATTATGTTTATTATATTTCTTGCAGTTAGCTTGGCCAAAAGAAGCAATTCTTAAAATTTATATTCATTAAAAAGTCAGCTTTTGTTTACATTTATAGGTTATGTCATACGGAAAAACATAAGCAGGTGGGATAGAAAAAATTAGGAATCGTATGTAAAATGGAATTTTTGACATACATACGGAATTAGATAAGGGTAAGAAAAGTGACAGTACATATGTAAAATACATCCCGTCTGATAGCACCTTTACCAATTAGAATATTAAATTACTAATTTACATTTCTTATTATTGTTTATTTGACCTTTTTTTATTAAGATTTTGAGTAGCTTGTTCAGGATAACAATTTTATAATTTATAAAATAAAATGTAATAATTTATAAAATTTATAAAATAAAATTTAATAATTTATAAAATAAAATTTTATAATTTATAAAATAAAATTTTATAATTTATAAAATTATTTATTAATTTTTACCCCAGAAATGTTAAAAACTAACTGCAAAATTGTCGCTGCTGTAGTTAGTGAAAAATACTAGTAAACTTGACTTATTTTCCAATAAAGCAACAATTTTCTTTCATTACTTATTTACCAGCTGCAATTATCCTTGGCATATTTACTACCATTCCTAGTAAATATTACAACTAAACTATACTTTTCGTTTGCAAACTATTTTAACTTTGCTACGGTTTTAATGGAAAATGGAAACAAAAAACTGAAATGTCAATTTTAATTTCAAATGTTTCTCTTTTTTTTTCATTTGGCACAATCGCGTTAATTGAATTTGATTTCAATAACTGTTTTTTACACTCTTACAACTCTTTGGGTTTCCAGCACACCTCTTACACTGTCCTTTTCTCTAGTTTTTTCTTTATTACTACAGTTACCACAAATCTAGCTATGTATGTATGTATGTATGTATATTTGTTACAGTGTTTGTTGGGATAATAGAACAGCCTTTATAGTTCATACCGGGTTGATTTGTCATTGTAGCCAACATTTTCAACCATATTGACTTTTTAGTTGTAACTGGTTGTTGCAGTAGCAACCATTCATTCATTTTCATTAATTTTCTTTCGCTTTTTTATTGAAAATTTTGCATTTATTATTGGAAGATATTGTGATTTTTCATTTTTTGTATTGCTGTTCACACAATTTGCACATTGTTTAATAAAATTGCTTTTTATTATGCAAAAGTTCTTTATTTATATCTCTCATTTATTTATTCATATAACAGTTCTTTAGACTTTATTCCAGCAGAAGTTGTAGATACAGTCAGTTAGGTTTCCTGTGTGTTTGGCTGGGTCTGTTTATTCCTGCCGTCATTATTACGCAAATGCAATTCTAATTCATCTTGATTTAGTTCGTGGTTGAAAACGAAGTATTTTTTTTAATGAAATTTACTTTTAATTTAATTTTAATTGATCTATTGACATTGTATTGATTGCATTTGTTTGTGTGGTTGGTGTGAGGATGTTTTCAATGATGTTGATGAGGATAATGATTGCTGTTGGTGGCGGCTATGTTGATGATGGGACTCTGTAAATGATTGTATATGTAATGATTTTGCGAAGGTTAATGTTAATTGATGGTAAGATAATAAATTAATGTAAATTAATTAACATTTAATGACGCGAGAAATAAATGTAAATAATTTATCTTCGCTTAAAAAAAATAATACAAAAAATTGTTTGCTGTTGATTGATTCGGTGATTAAATACAACCTTTTATTACATTAAAGTAGTGGTCGGCACTTATAGACATCAGGGGCAGAAAGCGATCGACTATATAGAGTCGTATTAGTCATCATACTTGACAACTGAAAATTGTTTGCCAAACCATTGACTGTTTATAAGCATTTCACTGCAACATAAAATGTTGGTCATGTTAAAGAAGCATTTTTAATATAGGTTACATCATTTATATTAAGGCAGTTATTGAATTGTTTTAAAACTTTTGAAAACCAGCATGCACAAGTTTTTGTTGTGGAGATCTGGATATTGCTTTGATTGAAAGTGGTATCTCGTTATAATTTCCTGGTTCCTTTTTTTAATAACAATTTTTGCTTTATCAAATAATTTTCAGTACTTTTTGTGTAATTTAACTTGAATGCAAAACTTGAACTCTAGAATCTCAAAGTTTCAAGCAATCGAACAAATATATTCGGACTGATTAAATTTTTGGCAATATAATAGTAGCTACATTAGAAAAAGAAATCACAGAATGCCACACAAATAATTATTCTGTAATACTGCCGGATTTTATATTAAATATATATCAATATTGATATCCGACTTTAGTTTTATAAGAATTCACGAATACAATTTAGAGTTGTTAAGGTACGGTCACACTTGGCGACGTAACCACCAAATAAACTCGTATATTTATTAAAAAAAAAACTTCGTTTATTTAGGACAAGACAAAACAAATATTTAGTTTTATTTGATATGATGCTGTTTGATCTTGTAAAACTCTTGTAAGAGCAAACAACGTCAAATAAATTTATGCTAAAACAAGTGGTTACGCTGTTTTGAGTAAATATTTGCCAAGTGTGACCGCACTTTTATGAAAAAATAAATTTTCTTGTAGGATTACAGGTTGTATAAATCAATGTAAGTTCGCCTAACTTTATGAACACAATCTAGTTTCATCGAATTGTACCGCTGGACAACAATTACTGTGGGTGGGACAACTTTAGGTATATTATTTTTTAATTACAAATTATTAACTAACATTATTATCAGCAATAGCGTCTATGGCCTTCAGCTTCAATATATTGTCAATGGAAAGGTGGTACAGTGGATCTGAGTTATTAAATATTGATGTACTGTTGTTTTTACTTTTTGGACAATCACAAAGGAAATGGGAAGGGTTTGTGGGATATGAAATGTTACAGCTGCAGTAAGGTGTGATGTTGTCATTGTGACTCTGCTGTGTCCTAGCTGAATACATACAAAATTTGTGTAGTCTAATCTAATTACAATAGTCGTGTTGTCCTTTATAAAATTGTAAACGTTTAGCCTGTTCCTTTTGATATTTCTGTACCAGGTAGATGTTGTTTCAAACATTGAGTCCTGCTCTGTTTGAAGGTATTTCCTTTCAATTAATAATGGTATGTTGAGTGTAACTTTGTGGCGTTCCGGGCAGCGTAATCTGCATATTCATTACCTTTTATTCCACTGTGACCAGGTACCCAAATCAACGAAACATTTGGAAATTTTGCAGCAAGAATGTTCCTAATATTGGAAATATAATATTCATTATTTGAAACATTCTGCATTGCCTGAATTGAAGACAGAGAGTCTGAGCATATTGCAAATTTTTCTTGTTTGTTTATCACGTATGTTATTGCTTCATGAATAGCTGTCAATTTCGAGAAAAATATTGAACTGTGGGGTGGTAGATAGGAAATACGTATGTATAGTACTGTTATCTGTTGTAACACTAAACGTTACTGAACAATCAGTGTTGGATCCGTCAGTATATAAAAACTGAAATTCCCTTAGTTTATTATTGGATGATTTAAAAAAAAATTTATTCGATTTATTTCTTGCAATAGTTTTGTGATCTTGCCAATTCTAGTATTTATGAATCATACGCCTCGGAGATAATTTAAATATTTTACATATAAATAAACCAACTTAAAAAACAATTAGTCTAAAACATTTAAATAACTTTTATTTAACACTGGTTAATTGAAACTCTATCATTTATTTGAGATTTAAATGTTTAATAATAATAATAATATTAATTACATTTACATAAGTAAGAGCAAATACATAATGCACACATCAGTGATAAATTTGCTGAAGCATTATGAAGCAGTATGTTTGTCATTATTTAAACTGTGTTTCACCGTAATTTATGTACTATAGACATATTTAACTATGGCCTTTCACTATTGGAATTTCAATTTCAAATATAAATACACAATTTGTTTCTATAAAATGTTGTTCGATATTTATATAAATTGTATTTATATAGTTAGTACTTGTGCAACATATAGAATATTGAGGATAAATTATATAAATTTTAATGTGTATGACAAACACTTGTGTAGGAATGTAGTAGAATGCAGTGTTAAGGGGCAAGCATGAGTGTTATGTGTGTTGGTATATCATGCTGACAAAATATAAACGGAAATGATATTGTTGGAGCAAATAGTATTTTAATATTTATTGTCTTAAAAATGCTTATGGCTACAACAAGCAAACAATATCGTTTCTGTTCTGTTCTTTTTTTTTGTTTTTTGTTTTTTTTTTCTGCATTGAACAAGTTTTTTTCATTAACATAGGAGGTCAATCCACAAATATTTTATTTTTAAATATGAATTCAAGTGTTTTAGATTTAAATGTTTAATAAATTATTAGAAAGAAGCAGACGTTTGAAATCCTTTTATTAGAAAATTAAACATATAAGTTTTAGTTTTTATCAGATAGATTAATATTTAAAGTTTTCAAGGATTTTTTAGATTGTGCTCGTATATACATATACACATGGACAATTAAAACATCCAATACACTTTCATAATAGCAAATGAAAACAAACGCACTAGTTCGTATAGAAAAAGTTAACACAATAGTCCTAGATATATACATATATGTATGTTTGTATATGTATAGTAGTTGAGTGCGTAGTTTACAGTTTCAGCATGTAAAGGAGTTTAAGTGCTTGCATTAGGGGGTTTCAAACACAATTGTGTTAAGTTACACAAATATGAACTGGTTAAAATCATATCTTTTAAATAGAACACAGTCCGTAAAATTTATTGGTGCAATTTCCAAAAAGATATTGGTAAAGTCCGGCGTCCCGCAAGGAAGTCATCTCGGCCCTATTTTGTTTTTGCTGTTTGTAAACGACATGCCTTAAGCAATCAAATACTCAAATATATTGATGCAAACATATGCACTTATCAAAAAATAATGATCCTGTCAATTCTTACATGTTAAGTGATCATAAACTAGAGATGGTAAACTCAATTATTGTTCTTGGGATTTTGTTAGATGCAAACTTAAATTTTGTACATCATATAACGATGACTGTTAATAAAGCTCGTGGTATTTTAGCCTATATAAAACGATGGGCAAAAGAGTTCAATAATCCACACATCACTAAATGTTTATATACTTCTTTAGTAAGACCGATTTTAGAGTATGGTTCCGTTGTATGGGACCCGCATTATATTGTACATACTGATCATATTGAATCTGTTCAAAAACAATTCTTTTTTTTTTTGTTTGAAGGATATATACCGAGGATATGCATCACTTCCATCATATTCATCAAGATTACGTTTGATAAATTTGCCAACATTAAAAAGCCGTAGAATAATGCTTAACATCTCTTTTTTAGTAAATTTTATAAATGGAAATGTCTGCTCTAAATTTCTATTAAACAAATTATTATTTAGTGTTCCCGAACATTCACTGCGCCTCTATAACAATCCACTTTATGTTAAAACTTTTCGAACAAATTTTGCTATGGCAGATCTCTTTAGAAAATTATGTTGTTGTTTTAACGAAATGTTTAATTTGATAGACTTTGTTTGAGTGTAAATACCATAAAAAGTAACATTATCTTAAATCTAAATAATTAGTTATACTAAGGTGTCAATATATATATATAGAGCAATTCCATATGAAAACGATCAAAATTGGCAAATTTTTGGACGACCCCTCTCCGATTTTAAAATAAATAAATTTCTAAGAAAAATTAGGAAAATTTTATTGTTTAATTAAAGCCTGATTCAATACCTTTCCAACGAGCTATCACTCGTTGCGATCGCTTTAGTAGTTTTTTTTTTTAAACAACTTTCAATGAGGTCCCTTATGAAGAATTCTTCAATTTTGTCACTTACAGTGGTGTACACCACCACTAAACCAGTCACTATAAAAAAAAAAATATATGTAGGTACATTATTTTTTGCTGGGCAATCGATTGAGACTATTTATTTTAAAATCGGAGAGGGTCGTCTAAAAGGTGATCGCTTTCATATGGAATTGCTCTATATATATGTATATAATTTTGTAAATGGTCTGTAAGGATTTTATCCATAGACTAAATAAATAAATAAATAAATAAATAAATAAAAAGTTGAATAATATTAATTTTTAGAGACTTCTGTTTTTTCTTAAGAGAAAATTGCTTGTTAATATAATTTTAAGAAAATTGTTATAATTATAATATATACTCATATTTCTTCCCTGAAGATGATCAACAAAGTTGGTCTAAAATATTGGAAATTATTAAAAGATAACAAAAATTAAAAACGAACAAGAGTTTTTATATTTTTAATAAAAGAGACCTCAGGCCGAATTAATAAAGTAAAAAGATTTTTAACAATATAAAACGTCTACATAGCACACAAAAAATAATCATTAGAGAAAATTTTTTATTTCGGCTTGAGTTTAGTAATTTTAATACTTCAAAGAATACCTTGGAATGCATTTTCTTACTTGGCAAGGGCGTCAATGTTTGTTGTCCAAGATCTACTTGTAAACATCATCTATTTAACTCACCATTATTGAGAAATAAACTTCGGGAATTAATCATGTTTCTTATTGCATGTTATGAGTTAGAACGTAATTTACATACGTTTAAAATGTATGTGTATTATTCTTATTATTATTACAAATTTTGTATTACTAGAAATAATAATATTTAATTTAAATTGTCTTAGCCATAACCTATGTGAAGCTAGATAAATAAGTAGCTTCGATATGGAAACCTAAAAAAGCTGAATTCATATGAAACTAACATTACATAGTAATGAGTTATAATGCTAATATAAATACTATGCTCTACTTATACATTGGCATTTGAACTCATTATTTTAACACGGTTTTGCATTTGAGACAATAACTTCCTTATTATTATTAACTTATTTTTAATGAATACGGCAGTTAGTCTTTTATGAAAGTTTGCTGTGTAAAGTACGCGTGAAGCAGTAGTTTATATATGCACATGTGATTTTTTAATTAATTTAAAATCCTTTTATTTAAAATCCCTTCTTTCACTTTTCTCAATGTAATTATTAAGTTAATAGACCCTTAATTACGCCTTATATAAGGCATTAGTTGATAGACCTTCCAATTGCCCTTCTCAAGTAGGCCTTCTAGCGAGTAGGCAAGGACTTGAATGACACGCCATGTAAAAATGAAAAGATTTGGCAATGCGGCTCGAAATACTTGTGACTGCCAAATAAGTCCTCTTTACAACATCTTTTTCCCGCTTCATATTTAATCTATTACAAACTACTTTCAAAAATTATTCTTCATATATTTTCAAAGAGATTTAAAATATTAAGAGATTATTTAATGAAGAGAAAATATTTTAAATTCATTTGGATTCGATTTTAATTAACAAAAATGTAATCATTCAAAGGTGATATAAAATGTATTATGAATTATAAACATTACCTAACTAAATTTAGGTAAATCAGATGGTATGAAGTAGTAATTCAAAAGTAAGTTCTAGGTAATTGCAAGTTTTTGGTGGGATGCTTTAGTGAAAGTATTTTGAGTTTGGGACACGCTTTAGTTAAAGTTAAAATCAAAAATATCAAATACTTCTCAAGGTCCTGGTGATAATTTTTAATAGGCAGAGGCTCCATGAAACCATGTGTCATTCACAAAAATCCCGCTGTATCCACTAAATTTTGTTTTAAATAAGGGAAGTAACATTTTAACACTTTGTGTGGATCGATCCATAATCTTTTATATAAGGACCTCCTAAAAATGTTCTTATATCTTTGAGAGATGGGAGATGCTTCAATTTTAAAATTCACAAAAATCAATAATTAATTACATAAGCAGAGTTCAGTTTTCGTAAAAAGGAAAAAAATACATTTCAGTAGAAATTTATAGACTCGTAAATAGAAATGAAAAAAATTTATATTTTTTTGAAAATTATAAAAATGCTCGAATGTTTAAACTTGATCTGAAATTTCGTGTATATAAAAAGAGGCTTCATTTAATGAACTATCTGTCACGTTTTATTGTCACGTTGAAACTAATATGAGAAAAATCTGAAAATGTTTGATAATGTACCAAACTTTCAATTTATTTAATAACTTTTGTTGGCCCTCTTAAATGAAACCCTCCTAAAGAGTATGTGTGTGTGTGTGTCAATAGTTTGAATTCATGTGTTATTGTTTCCTACAAACAAATATAATAAATAAGGCAACTTCATTACACGCACTAGCAAACCAATGCATGACAACAGCAACATAAACAATTGCACTTACTCGCTAGCTCTCTTAAATAAAAATACTACAAATGTACACTAACTATGGGTACAAAGAACAACAGCAAAGCAATTAACACCAAAAATATAACAGAAATTGCATTTCAATAAATAAACATTTAAAAAAGAATAACGAGATCCTTTTTGTTCTCTCACACTCCAACTCTGTTCGTTTCATAGAAGTGTGTCCTCTTCAAAGCGTGTTAAATTAATATAAAAAGTAATGAATATATTTTTAAGCCTTTTTGTTGTCGTTGTTTCAACCATAAAAGTTCGGCATTAAAAACAATGAAACATTTTTGTGGGTCACAAATTAAACACACTTACATTCATATTCATAGACTATATTACAAGCAGCCATTTTGAAAAGCTCAAGGTGAAAAACAAAAACTATTAAAAAAAATTAAATAGATTCAATAAAATCATGTGGCAGTTATTTGTGTTCATACAACTAAGAACTAATAATAAAACAGGCCTTATTTTTTCATTTACTAATTTATTATTGCAGAATTATGAAATAGCCCAGGAAAAAATGTATTTGTTCTACGACTAGGTAGTTCTAGAATGCATGCATACTGCCAATACTTGTTCTAGTTGTGGGCTGCGACCAAGGATTTTTGATAGAAATTGTTACCGCCAGATCTAGTTCTAAGGAAACGTTGCGGTGCTTGCACTCATTATTTGAATCGAATTTGTAACCAATTATAATACCCTTCACCTTCATGAGAAGGGTATATATAAGTTTGTCATTCCGTTTGTAATTTCCGCAATATAGTTTTCCGACCCTATAAAGTATATATGTATATTCTGGATCCTTATAGATAGCGGAGTCGATTAAGCCAGGTCCGTCTGTCTGTCTGTTGAAATCAATTTTGTGAAGTCCCCAGATATCTTCGGGATCCAAATCTTCAATAATTCTGCCAGACATGCTTTCGAGAAGTTTGCTATTTAAAATCAGCAAAATCCGTCTATAAATAACGGAGATATAAGCAAAAATCCAAGACAATCTCTGAAAATTTCATCAAAAAACTATCAAACAAAGTGTATTATTATAATACTGTGAATTCATAAGTCCAAATGTAAAAGTTACCAAAACAACAGGCAAATTTTGATAGTGTATACATTTACCTGTGGTTGTTGTAAAACTGTCGAATATTGCACTCTGACTTGTAAAATAATTCAAATAAAGGCTATAAAATCAAGCTTTAAAAAAGTGTGCCTACTCGCCACCAGAGGCGCTGCAATGCTGCACTAAACACAATCATAATGCACAATTGCAGAGTTGTGATATATAAATTTTTCTTCTTTCACCGCCTTTACTTCTTCAACTATCCGCTTTCCAAAAGAAAGTAACGCAAGTATATATGTAGGCATATTAATTGGCTGAGTGTTACTTCTCTTAAAAAAAAAAATAGATTAGAAATTTGTTTTGTTTGATACATTTACAATAACCGTACAAAAAATTAATTTAACTCATAAAAATACTTAGAGCCATAATTCACCTACATCAACTTTTTAAAACCATGAAAAACACTGTCATCAAAGCATGTAGAAACTGTAGAAACGATCCATAGAATAATTCTAAAGGGGGCATAGATATATTTATATAAACACTTACACCAATATAATATAAGCTTCCTCTATCATATTTTTATAATCTCTTAACTAAATCATGGTAATCATTGTTTAGCTTTATAAGGCTTTTAGGAAAAACTTTTCATTCTCCCCCCATCACTTTGAGTACGTGCGATTTGAACACTTTTATTCATTATTTCAGTTTATTAATTTCACTGCATTTTAATTAACATTTAACATTTTACGGGTTAATAAGTTTTGTGTTTCATTTGTTCTCTGGTTTCTTAACACTCAATAAAGTGAATATTTTTGGCTTTTAAAATTTTGTTTAGTTTTATTTGAGTTCGAAATATAAACAAACAATAACACTCATACGCTCCTTAACACCAATTAAAATCATTAAACTAAATAAACAATCGAATGAACATACAAATGCATTGAGCCATACAAGGTAAAATGCTGCTTAGTTCAGTAATTCAATACGAGTAAAAGAATTAATTGTGTTTTAATAGAACAAAAGTTATTGAATTTACATATTACATTTACATTTGCTAGGAAATACGAAATTGTATTGGAAAATTTTCTTAAAGCGATCAAGGCCATGTATAGAGAACTCATTTCGATTTCGTTTATATCATGATTGGCAAAGCATTCACTAAAATAATTGCCAGTTGACTGATTTTAAACAAATAAGATTGCTTTAGTTGATTTTCAGATTAAACTGTTAATTTATCCAAGCGATTTTTACGAGCGAACTATGTCCAGTTCTAGTTCATTAATAATTCTGATGGATTTTATTATTATATTCTGATAGATCCTATTCCAAACTGTGTTGATGGTTGTAGATAGTTTCAATATTTATTTTAAATATGAAGATTTTTAAAATTTACAATAAAATGCGCTACTTCTTAGCTACAATTTTTTTGGTGTATATTAAAACGCTGAGGACAAGTGCCATATCAAAAATGATCAAATAATTTTATGTCGTGATCTTCTTAATTTCTCAACATGACATTTAAAGCCAACTTATTAATTTGCTCAGGAAAAATAATATGAACGAAATTTTATATTTAGTAAATAGTGTTTTATTTCAAAAAAAAAAAATGAAAAAAAAGGTTTTTTTGTTCCTATCGTTTACCCCATTAGCCATTCGTCTTACACAGGAGTCTGGAAAGAGGTTTTTTTTAACCCAGATATGCCGACGAGCATACTAGTGCAACAATCTTCGTAGTTTTCCAAAATAGTTTTATTCTGACACAAAAAAAATATTATTTAACTTGGATTTTGAGCCCGTACTACATGTAGTACACTCTCACTGTATGTGAATACCATAGTATGAAGCCATCTGTACGTCCACTGAATGCTGTATGGTTTTCGGAGCATTACTTTGAAAACTCTTGTTCAAAGTGGTTTAACTTTTGCGAACTTGTCTGTTTTATCCAGACTGTTTTTGATTGCAAGCTCGTCTTCACTATCCGAATGAGTAGAATGATAACTTCGAAAAAGCTTAGCCTCAGCATTTAATAATAGGGGTGGTAAGTTTTCAAAATTCACTTCATCTTCTTCTCCAGAATCTTCATCTGTGACGTAGTTGTTCGTAGTTGAGTAGGCACAATTCAGATGTCGTAAGAATTTTGCAAAAAATCTTCATCAGTTTCCTCTAAGACATTTATTATCTCATTTAATATTAAAAATCCGGAAAAAATAAAGTTTTTGTTTCCACCATTTTGCACACTAATGCCGAACGTACTACATGTAGTACGTCAGCAAATACATCAAAAAAATCACATAAGTTTATTTTTCACTTATACTTTAGCTATGTAGTCGTTTTTACAACTAACGAGTGGTTAAATTTCAAGGGCCGATGTTGATTTTGAATAAAACACAAACTATTTAAGAAATTATTGTAATTTTATTTTATTATGATATATTTGTATTACTCAATTATGTATGGAACAAAATATCGGCCAAATGGGCGCCACGACCACGGCGGCACACCTCCATCCGATGGTCCAAATTTTCGATGACCTTTAGGCATAATGGAGGTTCTATGCCGTTAATGTGCCGAATTATCTCTTGAATTGTTGCTGGCTTATCGACATACACCTTTTCTTTCAAATAACCCCAAAGAAAAAAGTCCAACGGTGTCAAATCACATGATTTTTGCGGCCAATTGACATCGCCATTACGTGAGATAACACGGCCATTGAATTTGTTGCGCAAAAGAGCCATTGTTTCGTTAGCTTTGTGGCAATTGGCATCGTCCTGCTGAAACCACATATCGTCCACATCCATATCTTTCAATAAAAAGTTCGTTATCATCTCACGATAGCGAACACCAGTCACAGTAACTGCCTGACCGGCCTCATTTTGGAAAAAATACGGCCCGATGATGCCGCCAGCCCATAAACCGCACCAAACAGTCACTCTTTGTGGGTGCATTGGTTTTTCGACAATCACTCTTGGATTCTCATTCGCCCAAATGTGGCAATTCTGGTTATTGACGAATCCGCTGAGGTGAAAATGTGCCTCATCACTGAAGTAGATTTTCTTCGAAAATTGATCATCCACTGTTGCCATTTCTTGCCACCATTCTGCCCACTCACGACGTTTGGAATGGTCAAGAGGCTTTAGTTCTTGAGCCAATTGCACCTTGTAAGCGTGTAAATGCAAGTCTTTATGCATAATGTTCATCAACGACTAGCGTGAGAGGTGCAATTGTTGGGCACGACGACGAGTTGAGGTGGACGGCTCTTCAGCCACACTATCGCGAACAGCAGCAATATTTTCTGCAGTACGAGCTGTACGAGCATGCACTGGTGTTCTCACATCTTCTACAGACCCGGTTTGCTCGAATTTTTCCACGATTTTTGCGATTGTACGCACATTTGGACGATCAAATTGACCAAAAAAATCACGAAGTGCACGATATGCATTTTGATTTGAACGCCCATTTTCATAATAAGTCTGGATAACTTTAACACGTTGTTGGATTGTGTATATCTCCATGGTTCAAATTGAATAAGTCTGAAATAGAGAAATGTCAAATAAAATTCGGAAAAAAGCTTGGCGTTTAGGTGTGGTTCACATTCAACATCGGCCCTTACAATTTAACCACCCTTTATTATAATTAACAAAAAACATAGAAATGCAATAAAAATAATCTCTATATGAATATAAAATTTTTTTTAAACGTGACATCTTCATATTTTTGCCAATTTCACAAAACTGAAATCTCTGATCCAAAAAAATACACATAAACAATCACCCTTTACAAAACTTATCAAGGCATGTTTTGTTGACCGTTACATTCTGTATCACAGCATCAAGTTTACTAGAACGTTTTAATCACAGTAAACGCAGAAAACTGAAGATAAAAGGTGTACTACATGTAGTACGGCCGGCACATCTGGGTTAATTCGAAAATTTATTATAATATATTTAACACTTAGTTAGAGAACTAAAATTTCAGGTACCCTTCTACAATTTGGTTCACTATAAATATTAAAAAAAGAAATCCTGAAAAGGATATAGATGGACACTTATTTGAATATTTTACTGCACACATGCTGTTTTTTTATTCTTGCTGGTTTTAATTATTTTTTGTCCAGTTATCTATTATTATCTATTATCTATTATTATTTATTTATTTTTATGACCGACGGAAGATTCCCGATATTATTGACTTCGGAGTAGTGAAAAATATCCCTGTAGAATCGATACAAGTGGAGCCTTCATTAGACTTGTCTTCAGATCACTCTCCTTCTATTATTTTAATGCGTTTCCTTCAAGGGTATGGCTCTCCATTTCGGGACATGTCTAAATCCAGAGTAAGTTGGATAAAGTATAAAAAGTATTTAAGTTCCCACTGCACGGAAAATGTAGTGTTGAGAACTACCGAGGATATTGATGGGTCGATTGGCAAGTTTACTGAGGACATACGAAGAGCTGTGCATCACGCTTCCACATATGACGTTGAATGCAGAAATAGGACAAACAGAACTTATTTCGCTGAACTCGAACATCTCCTGACAGAAAAAAGAAGAGTTAGAAGAGAGTGGCAAATTCACAGGTCTCCTCAACTGAAAGCTAGGCTACGGGAATGCAGAGATATACTAAGAAATTTCTTAGAAACACAAAGAATGGCTTCACTTAAATCATACTTGGAGGGAATTGACAGTTCCCCACAATCTGACTATTCGTTATGGAAGGCGGCACGAGGTTTAAAAAGACCAGTTAGAGGAAAGCCTCCTTTGCGAAATCCGATTGGTGACTGGGCTAGAAACGATTCCGAGAAAGGGACTTTATTTGTTAACCATTTGAGAAATGTGTTTACTATAAACAACTCAAATAATGCAACTGAATTGCCACCACTCGTTATTAGACCTCCTGTACCTCTAAGACTTAGCTTTAATGATATTCAAAGCGCTATTGGTACTCTGAACCTTAAAAAAGCTCCAGGTATGGATAAAATCAGCAACAAAATGCTCGTGGAGTTACCTCGTGTAGCTAGAAGAATTATTCTCTTTATCTTCAATGCTATTTTACGCCTAGAATACTATCCTGCAGATTGGAAGGTATCTATTATTACCATGATTCCTAAGCCAGGGAAGGACCTCACCAAAGTAGAGTCATATAGGCCAATTAGCCTACTGCCGACAATTTCAAAACTGTTTGAAAAATTGTTAATGGCTAAGTTGATTCCAATTCTGAACGACACTCAATGTATTCCAAATCATCAATTCGGGTTCAGAGCTAAACACAGTACCATCGAACAAACACACAGATTAGTAAATGTGATAAGACGGTCGTTTGAAGAGAAAAAATACTGTTCCGCGCTTTTCATTGATGTTTCCCAAGCGTTCGACAAAGTCTGGCATGAAGGTTTAATGCACAAAATAAAATTAGCTCTGCCTGCTAACACCCACAAACTTATGAAAAGTTATTTATATGGTCGCAAATTTACAATCAAAGAAGGCGATTTTTTAAGCCCCGCTCAGCCAATTGAAGCAGGAGTACCCCAGGGTAGCATACTGGGTCCTACTTTATATTTGATTTATGCATCCGATATGCCGTCAGACCCCAATATACATACTTCAACTTTTGCTGACGATACAGCCTTTATTAGCGTTCATAAGGACCATCAAATAGCATCACAGAATTTGCAGAATTATATTTATAAACTAGAGAATTGGCTTGAGCTTTGGAAAATCAGGGTTAACGAACAGAAATGTATTCATATAACTTTCACATTGCGAAAAGATACCTGCTCGTCCATCAGAATAAATAACCAAATTATTCCGCAACACAATGAAGTCAAATACCTCGGAATCCACCTCGATCGTCGTTTAACCTGGAAGTCTCATATTGACGCAAAACTTACACAGATGAGATTAAAAGCAGTGCAACTTAATTGGCTAATCGGCAGAAATTCTACATTAAAGTTGGATTGTAAACTTTTGTTGTACAATGCAATTCTAAAGCCAATATGGTGTTATGGAATTCAATTATGGGGTACTGCCTCAGCATCCAACATTGAAAAAATTCAAAGAGGTCAAAATAAAATTCTACGTATAATTACTGCAGCTCCATGGTACGTTAAAAATTCTCGAATTCACAAAGATCTAGGCATTCCTTTGGTGAAAGACGAATTTACAAAATACGCCTCAAAATATGTCAGCAAACTTGAACACCATCCAAACCCACTTGCACGAGACATCCTTAACTTTAGTGGCCATGTTCGGTTGAGAAGGAGGGATACCCTTGCTTTAACTCAAACGCAAAACAGATGACTGGATCAGTGGATGTAAATTTTTTTGTAGTATCATAATATTTTGTCTAGCACTGGCTGGACTTATTATTTTCTTTTAGTATTAAGATTCGAAAACTTATTGTCATTTCAATATCTGAAGATTCAATAAATAAATATAATGTATTATAAAAAAAAAAAAAAAAAAAAAAATTTATTTATGTGTATTCAACAATGTTGGGTTAGTTTAATTCGGGAAAACCCCAATAAACATACTAACAAGCAACTCCATCTAGTTAACTCATAAGGGACAAGTTATATTGCAACTGTCGTTACACTTTTCATCATCTCTACTTTATGTATGTTTTGATGATGATATGAATTTTTCATTTATTCATAATTTATTTAAAAATTATAACACATGTATATATGTGTACATTTAATTAAAAAATTGTTTTTGTTTTTCGAATTAAGTACATGATAAACTGAGTGGGTCTGGCTAGACTCATGCGTTACTAATGTGAAAATCAAAACGTGTGTAAGACGGAGGATTAGTGAAGGGTTAACACTAATGAATAAAACCAAAACAATTGACTTTTAATTATGAATGATTTTATGTTCGTGTAAATTATATTTTTATTTTTCTAATTATAATATAGTAAATATGTGACTACTCACAAGCATATTTAATTGCAAATATTGTATATGGAATTTATATTTATGATAATAAGTTCAAAGCTGATCAAATTCTAAACAATAAAAAATATTTTTCAAAAACACAATATAAATAAGTTACTTTTGCTACACTTCGAAAATAAAAATGTATTTAGAAATGATTGCTTAAACATTTTATTTGAGTTGAATGTTAAAATAATAAAACTCAATACAACTGCACTTACAAAGAGCCTATAACTGAGATGTTTCTGTTACCAGCTAGGATATTGTATCAAACTCGTCTTAGTTGTCCCATACAAAGAAGATTTCATATATTGAGGGTAAAAATAGCTTCATAAACATTGTATTGTTTTATTATATAATTCTATCAGCTTTCTAAGAACTAAATTCAATCTTACCATTAATTTCTCTAGATGTATTTTAATGCAACACCAATTCATACACATATCTACAAAATTACAAAACACCTACAGTATTGGAAAAAAGAATAAGAACGTTACTTTTCCATAAATTTTTTGCTAATATTTCAAAACTGCAGTCTGGCATGTTAAAAACATTTTTTTCATAACAAGCTGGAAAAATATTTCTTCAGAATTATTTAAAACTTCCTAACAGTCTACCTTTATGTTTTACATAATATTAATATTTTTAACAATTCGTCGGCATCATAAATGCCTAGATGCCACAATTTTTGGACATATTTTTCAGGAGAATTCCATTAACTCTTGTTTTCTCACATATCGAAAAAAAATAATTTTATTTGCATACCAACCGCTATTTTATTTTTTAGGATTTCCCAAAGGAGTTTATAGGGTTTAATTCCGGTAATTGTGATGGACACTATATAACATGAACTTTGTTTTGCTAAAACCAGGACTTAACTAGTTTGGATGTATGCCTTTCTTCTCTGGCTATCACGGCGCATATTTTTCTCTTAACGAACCTCCTGCTTTACGTTTTTTTTTTTTATATACCTGGTGTAAAATTCTTTATTTTGCTGCATTCAAACGAGGATTTTATTATCAAAACCATATTGTCTTCGTTGCATCTGACCAAGCACAACAAATCCTATTTTTAACATTCTGTTTGCTACTACAGACTGCGTGCTTTTAATCCAACTATTACCAATTTACCGACTGTCAACAGATGCACATACATCAATTTTGAGCTCTTCTGGTGACCAAAATGAATTTATTTTGATTTCACTTATTAAACATTGATCAAGCCTGTCATTTTTTAGGACGTTCTGACTCTTGTCTCTGGTTTTACATTTCTGTGAATTGCTTGAAAGACCTTTGTATTTTAAGTCGCAATTTCTTATCCGCAAATGTCAGAACTCACAATTGTGTGTATACTATCAAATAAAAAAAAGAGCGATTTAAGTAATGTGCTGTTTGAACATCAAAGGAATTTCAAGAAAAGATTGTATAAATTTTTTCAGTAAGAGTTGCTTCGTGTTGCTTTTTCCATGGTTTTAACTTTTATACCATATACCACCATAGTAAGGAGGAGATATTGGATTTGTGCTGATGTTTGTAAGGCTCCAAAATACCACCCACCTTAAAATATACCTATCGACTCTATCACTCTCTGAGTTGATTAAACGATGTCCGTCCGTTCGTCTAGCTGTCCTTGTTAACAGTGTGCGCAAAGTACAGATCGGAATTTTGAAGATAAGTAAATAAAATTTAGTGGTTTCATAATATTTTTTCGATAAGAATATTTCACCTAGCCCCATACAAATGTCCCTCCGAAATTCCAATCTAAATTCCGGTCATACATTAATGTTTTATGCTCGTATCCAAACAAATTTCCTGAAAAATAAGTTGTACATGATGCCTAACATCTGCAAATTTTGTGTAAATCCATCCATAATTAACTATAGCTCCCATACAAGCCCCACTGCCAAAAATCACTTTAACAGCCATAAATCTCTAAAAAATGTTGGTATGCAAATAAAATTCAACACAAAAAAATTTTATAAGTATAGAAATCATGACAGCTAATTTTATAATGATCGGTTCATAATAAGTCATAGCTCCCATATAAAACCCTCTTCTGAAAATCACTTTAACATGGATAAATCTTTTACAGATATCGATATCGAGGTAAAATTTAACGCAAATATTTTGTGGTATAGCATTTAAATGACACCGAAGTAAAATAATTAAATAATGGCTATAAATCAAGCTTTGATCTATGCGCCTATTTACCACCAGAGGCGCTGCAATACTGAACTATTAACAAATATAACTCGCAATTACAGTGTTGTCATACGAAATGCTTTTCTCTACTTTCACCACCTATTCTTCTCCTACCTATCCCTTTCCAAAGAAAGTAACACGGTTCTATGAGCTCTCCCATTTCTTGAATACTATTTTGTCTCGCACACCCGATGTAGGGTGTTATATGGTTGGGTTTGACAATACTTTCTTACTTGTTTAAACTAATTTATTATTAAGACTTTTCTGGACTAAAGGCAATTGAAAATATGAGTCCCAATTTACACGAAGCAATTCTTTAAGCTAAGCTGATTACATTTTAGACCTCGCAGTGGGAGGAAGATAAAACGAGTGCACACTTGATTGTACTAGCAACTAGTGTTACTCTCTTATTTGTATTACATACGAGTACATACACATGTGTATACAAACGTGTGTATACTCTCAAATAAAAATTCGAGCGATTTAAGCTTTAAGAATTGTGCTGTGTGAACACCGGTGCAAATTCAAGGAAAAAATGTATCAAAAATTGCTTCGTGTAAATTGAACTAAGTGAACATAGATAAATAAATAGTTTTATCTACTTATTAATTCTTAAAATAAATTGCAATGTTCGTTTTTAAGTTTTACTTCTTAGAATCATTGAAAATAAAGAAGCCCGTTTGTATTATATTGCTCAACTCTGTCCCAACACTCTAATATACGAGTACAATACTGCACATTACCTAACAATACTCTTACATCAGTTATAAATTTATGCAAATTAAAGATTGTGGCTTTTGATTTTTTTTGTCTTCCTTTTTGAAAATTTTAATATCCTTCCTACCAAACACTGTTAGAATTGAAAATATATACTTACGAATGTATTTGTATGTATTTTTATGATTCAACCAATTTCAAAAATTTGTTTCCTTTTCGTACTCAGGCAAATTCATATTTGTGTGCAATTGTATGTTTGTGTGTGCGTATGTATACGATTATTTACCCAGCTAGCAATTGGAAGATTGTTTTGAGTCTTGAGTCAAAATGAGTCTTTTAAGATTGCCTTTGATGACCAAAAACTGATTAATCAGTTTATCGATAAAAAAAAAAGTCTAAGAAAAGACTCATTTAAATGTTTAGAAAGCGACTAATTTGAAGAACAAAAACAAATCGGCTGAATGTGCGGAATCATAATTTAATCACATAGATGTTCATAATATGACTGTTTTTAAGAAAGTGACAAAAATGTGTCGCAAGAGTTCAGAAAACCTTCAGAAGAGTCGCGGCTAGGGTACCATTTTCTCACGACAAAACATTCATTTTCGACTCAAAAGCGAGAGCATAAGTGATTATTTTAATCGCGCGGGGGAGTCAAAGAATACTTATATTTGATTAAAAATTCCAAAAAATGCTAGCTGGGTGTGTAAATACACTGCCGCTCACTTGATTAGGTTTACACATTTTTTCATTTCTACTTCAGTTTTTTTCTTAAAATATACTTTAAGAGCTGCCTCTAATTCCAGTAATTCTGCTGCAAAAATTAAGCAAAAAACGCGTGTTACAGCAAGTTTTGCTACTGTAAAACGTATTATACGCAGTGCCAAGCATTTTAAAAGATTAAAAATTAAGAAAAGCTACTTTTAAATGCCACTCGTAAAGCAAAACGTCTTCAGTTTGCCCGTGAACACATGTCTTATAACAAAGAATGGCAATTGCATACCATGGGACATGTGAGCTTCAATTTCTGTCATCTAGAATGAACGCGAAAAATTACAAATCCGTTCTTGAAAAAGCGTTTCCCCATTTATCTACAGTCTTTGGACCCATTCCATGGACATTTCAACAAGATAATGCCCCGATCCACACTGCAAGAGTTGTAAAAGAATGGATTTGAAGCCAAAACGTTAATATATTGGAGTGGCCACCATATTTTCCTGACCTGAATATTATAGAAAATGTTTGGGGATTGCTTTCTCGCAAAGTGTATGAGTTGGGCAGACATTTACTCACCATTAATTGAAAAACTTTATAACTCCCTCCCAAATCGTATTTTTGAAGTTATATCGAATAAAGAAGGATATACACATTATTAAATCTTTATTGAAACATTATAAAAAATCTTTAAAAATAAAAAAGTTACATAAAAAGTATCTTGTTATTTGTTATTGCTACCATTTTTTCTGTTTTATTTATAAGTATATTTATATTGCAATACTTTAAAATGTATAAATGCAGCAACCCCAATTACTTTATTATTTTATAGGAAAAAATTAGTTTGAATGTGAAAATAATTGTCAACCTATTCAAGTGAGCGGCAGTGTAAATACATGTTCAACTACAACCACACTTTAGCCACAGTAAAATTCAATGCATTAACAATTTTCTAATCAATAGAATTTTAATTTTTATTTATAAACATGACTTCCGTTCGCTGGCTGGCAACGGTAACACTAATACTAACACTTCATTTATACATATTATGTATGTATGTGTGTGTGTGTGTGTATCTCATTGTAACTGTATAAGTTTGCTATATTTTTTGGCTTGTAAATTTCCAAATACTCGTAAAACCACGTTTTTTATTGAAATTATTGTGTGTTGTTACTTTTTCTTTCAAATTATTGTTGTCGGTGCTCGAGTTTGTGTGTATAGAACTGCAGAAGTGTAGAAGCAGAGATTGTGAACGTGTTACAATGTTGTTAAACAAATGTTATTGGTATTTTTGTGTTCTTTTTATTGGTTTGTAATTTGTATTGGAATTATTTTTTGTTTGTTTAATGTGGTTTGACTATTCGCGTGCATTTGTAAAAATCTCTGTGTGTGCTGGTTATTTGGTGTGTATTCTGTAAATGTGTAATTATAAAGTTCCGTGATACGATTGAATTTAGATTGTAACAGATTTCCATTTTTTATTTGTTGTTGTGATTGTATGCGTGCGTCTAAAATTAAGTATTTGAAAGTGTGGTAATTTGTTGTATATTTGTTGTTTGCGGTTAATAAATAGGTAATTTAAATTCAATTGTTAATATCTGAATTATTTGATGTGCGTTAATGTTTGATGTCATGCATGACAAGTGTGCGTGCAGACAATAGGAAATTAAAATATTTTGTTAAATATTAGATGTAGTTATCATGAATGCGAAATTTATTGAATATCTAAGAATGATAACTACTGTGATAATAATTTGTTTTTTTTTTTTCTTTACAGATATTTCTACAAATTGGGGTAAGTGAATATAAACACATTTGTAAAATATAAAAATAACATAATTAACTGGGTTCTACATTTGTAACATGAAGTGGAAATGAAATTAAAATTATTTCATTAAGTTTGTATTCTGAGTTTTGTGAAAATGATTTGAAAAGTAAAATATCACTTTTAGTTTGGTTCATCGTAGACTAAATATTTCATTCGTTTTCTATAACGCCGTGATATTATATATGTGGAATTGAAAACGAATTTTATTAATTAGAGAAGGAATTGAATTAATATTTACCTTTTTAAGAGAAAATTTTTTTTATTCAGGCTAATAGTTCGAATAATCAAGAATACTATTGTAAAGTACTGGAACAATTGGCAAATTGGAATCCATTGTCTACCCTGCCAAAGGCGTCATCAGCAATCTTTCTTGTCCATGATCAATCTGTAAACATCATCTATTTAACTTCCAATTTGCCAATTGTTCCAGTACTTTACAATAGTAT
This sequence comes from Bellardia bayeri, assembly GCA_950370525.1. Lineage (NCBI taxonomy): Eukaryota > Metazoa > Arthropoda > Insecta > Diptera > Calliphoridae > Bellardia > Bellardia bayeri. Next base: position 120,685,250 of record OX493264.1, read on the forward strand.
TCTTGATTATTCGAACTATTAGCCTGAATAAAAAAACTTTTCTCTTAAAAAACGAATTTAGTTACACTTCGTAGTGGAATGTAGAACATAGGCGTATGAGTTTGAAATAGAAACTAAGATTAAAAATTTTTAGTAAAATAAGGTCTTTAAAATATATGTATATGAACTATTTGATATACTACATATAATGTTCAAATCTATGTCTTAAAATTCAAAAACTACTGATGCTTGATATTATGGTATAAGTTGTCTTTGAATCATAGTAATGGTAACAAGTTAATTACCTGAATTTTGTGGAAACTTTTAATTACGCATTACAAATGTTTCCCTATGATGGCAGTGATTGATCATTATTGATCCTTATGGAATTCTAAGTCGATTTAATTATGTCCGCCTGTCTGTCTGTGTAAAACACTCTCACGTTCAAAAGACACAACCAAAATCAATGTCAAATATTTTCATATAAACAAACCTGTAGAAACGTTTACTACCCCATTTTAAACTTCATCACTCTAGAGTAAAAGTTTGTCCCGGCTTTACTGTCTGTCATAAAAAAAAAAACTTAAAATCTCAATGTCAAAAAATCCAAAAAATATTGAAGAAAGCAAATCAATATGCGAAAGTCTTTAATCGTCCCAAATTTCGACCAATTGAAATATTGGAATATATCCATTAACATTTTGGTAATTATTAAAGTTTTAGGTCAAATAAACAATAATAAGAAATATATCCATTAACTTAATAACGTTTTCGTTTTATGTTATTCGAAGTAATTTTAAAACCCTCAAGCTACTTTCATGTTTTTATTATTTATCAAAATTTCTGTTTTATTTAAAATATAAAATGTCAGATAAATGTAAAAGCATAACTGTTTCAAAAGAACTGAAATTGTTTTATTAAATCTCAATATTTTATAATTAATATTTAAAGCAATCAGTATTTACTTTGCGGCTTAATAAAATTTTACTTTAAATTTATCAATAAAATATTATCAATAGTTAATAGCGTTTTAGCGGAAAGTTTATTCACAATTGAAAAATATATACGACATTATTACGAATTAATGACTATTTATTTATGAATATAAGTTGTATTATTATAAATAAATATAAATAAATGAGCGATATTTATTTAAATAATTTTATGGTATGTAATTGGTTACTGTTGCGTAAAAATACCCTACGATACATACATACGTATTACTTACGATACACTTAACTTACTTAAGTTTGTCATATTTTCAAATACATATCACAAATTTCAGCAGCTGTTGACGTATGAGTATTACTATTGCCCACTGCCTTTTAAAATATCGAGTATACGCAACCGAATACTAAAATACAGGAGTAATGTTTTTAGAAAAGTTATTTTGACTTAGTTTGTTTAAAGAAGTTGTTTCTAAATTTGTATAGCATCTTAAAATTAATTTCGATTAAAGTTTGGTTACAGTGTCTTTGCTTTATAATTGAAAATAGTTGTTTATATTTATTAATAGTTTTATGAGTTATTAGTCAGGTGTATATCGATAAATTGATTTCGTTGTCCATAAATCACATAGAAGTGTATTCGATGAGTCTATAGTAAAGTCGTATCAACATTTTGTTTGCTTATTTGTATATGTTCTTTAAAAAAACGCACTTGTTTTAAAATCGTACATATTGAATAAACTGCAGTAAATTATATTTAAAACATATTAAATATATAGACATAAATAAATGTAAAAAAAATTAATACGTCAAAAACAATTCACACAAATTGTTTACCACTTTTTATGCCCTACATCATGAGTGTAATGGGCATATACGAATATAAATAAGTTGGTCGTTTTGTATGTAATTATTCGATATTTAAATTACATGTGATATATATTTGATGTTGGTTGGAATGAAATATACATATATTATCTACACAGTAGTAAAACTCTAGTTAGTAAAACTTAAAATTAAGTTATATCTGCCACAAAATACAGCCTCTGCGAGTTATTAACATATACGCAATGTTTTTAAAACAGTTTTGTATATTATGGGCCCGATTATCGTTCACAACACCAAAATCTTGTGTTGCCTCGACTACAACACAACATGCATTTTTCATACGATTAAGCCGATAAGTGTTGTGAATCGTACTCGCAGTTTACAACAGACAACATCAAAATACTTAGTGTTGTGAACGGTATTCGGGGCCTATATTTTTTATATTGTATACATATTTTGTATATTATATTATTTCATATATGAAATGTTTTTTTTAAATTTTGACATTAAATTCAACATACCACAAGAAACCCAAGAAAAGATAAGTGAACAACCGACCGTTTTTATACCCTCCAACACCATAAGAGTATATATAAGTTTGTCATTCCGTGTTTAACACTTAGAAATATTCATCTGAGATTCAACAACGTATATATATTATTGATTCTTTGGAAATCTAAGTCGATTCAGCTATGTCCGTCCGTCTGTCTGTCTGTGTAAAACACTCTCACGTCCAACAGACACAACCAAAATCAACAGGGTTTACAAAAACCTGCTGGTAATTCTCCTAAGCAGTTTGGTATTACAAATCAGCAAAATCGGTGAATTAGAAACAGAATTATGGACCAAAATGTAAGACAACCTGTATAAAAATTTAATATTTTTAAATATTTTTCTTTCAATTTTTTGAAATATGTAGCAGATATTGCATTAAATTTTGTACAAGTTATTTCTATGATAAAAGAAGAGAGTGTGAAGAATATAGTAAAGATCGTTCTATAATTTCTCACAGCAATACCTTCCCGAAATATGGCTTAATGATAAATAAATGCCTGTAAAATTGAAATATTAATACAAAATTCGGCAGAAATAAGTGTCCTGTAAAAAGAAATCGCAAAACGAAATTTTGTTTTGTTTGGTCCATGTTTGACCATAGACCCCATATAAAGTCCACATCTAAAATTCACAGAAATATGTATAAAACTGATACAAATATAGGTACCAGGCTAAAATTCGACACAAATAATTCTTGTAGATATATAAATTGTTGTACTAAATTTTATGATGGTCGGTCCATTATTGGTCACAGCTCTCATATCAGGGCCACATTTGAAAAAGTCATTAATCTTTATATATATTTTATAAATATCGTTACCGACTCAAAACTTTAGATATGTCATTTAAATATACACAAAAATTATTTTACAAAATTTTGTGAATTTCGGTCCATATTTGACCGTATCCCCCATTATAAAAACCTCTTCCGAAAATAACTTCATACTCATAAATCTCATATAAATAACGTAACCTATCCAAAATTTTAAACGAATCATTAACATACATGCCCAAAATCAAAATGCTGGATTTTGAGAATATCGGTCCATATTTGATCGGTCCATTTTAGGCCCACTGCCGAAATTCACGTTAATACTAATGTGTATCTTAAATATACCGTTATTACGTTGAAATTTGACGTGAGATTATATCCATAAAAATGACTGTTCCAAAATTAAAGAAGTTCGATCAATGATTCGTCAAAGTTGTCATATAAGGACCATTTCCGAAAACCATTTAACCCACAAAAATGTCTAATAAATATCGACATCGAACCAATTTTTATATGGATCAGTAATTGTAATCCATAAATCATACTAATATCGGATATACGGCAATTATGCTACTAGATTTTGTCTGTCAATTATTGGCAATAGCTCCCGAATTAAGTCCACTTCCGAGCATACTCAACAACCATATAACTCTTGTAAATAACGTTATTGAGATGAAATTCAACCAAAATAAACCTCAAATACGTAGAAACCACATTAGTGGATACTGGCTATAGAAGCTATCAGTCCATAACTGGTCCACTTCTACTATGCCATCCATAAATCGTTTGTAATTAATATTATTGAGATCAAATTCAAACAAAAAAGCCTCACCTTATATCTTCTCCTTTTTTATACTCTGTTTTATACTGTGTTTCTTAACTTGTTGTGAATATGGAAAAATGTTCTATTAATTTTATAAATTGTTAAATTACACTCAAGATTTTTCTGAAAATCAGACAAACTCTGTAAATTACAGTAAGAATCGATGATTACAGCAATTATAAATGGTCAAAATTAGATAAAGTTTCAAAACATATAAAATAAAATCTCATTAGTGAATTACGTCCAACAGGTAATATTGTCTTTGAAATAATATATATGAAATACTAATAAAATTTGCACTAAGACTGAATAGAAAACACAGAATTAGGATATTGTATTCCTATAACCAATGTAATTTTTGTATTTCTTATTATGTTTCGAAGGAGGGTATTTAAGATTCGGCACAGCCGAATATTGCACTCTATCGTGTTTAATACTCCAATTTTGGTTCCTTATTTTATCGCTTTATGTTTCATAATGCTAGAAATAGTTCTGCCAAATCTATTTATATCCAGTCTCTCGTCTGTAGACTTTGTGTAAATAGTTTTCAAATTCTGAAATCTCAAATCTGCTAGAAATTGTTGGAAAAATATGTTTAGAAATCCATTCATAAACGAGATATAAATAATAACAGCACAGAGGAGTTGCCTTTATTAGTAGTATAGGCAGTTTGCCTCCCCAGTTGTTTTCGTGCAATGAAGATGAAAATTTTTTTTGGTGCAATGAAGATGAAAAATTGTTTGTGTTGTAGACAAGAAGAATTTTTCGTTACTTTTATTCATGCAGTGCATTGCGTTGGAACTATGAAAATAGATTATTTGTTTATCCTTTTACTTAATAACCAACAGGATTGTCCTAAAAATATTGTATCGTGTTGGAAGTTTCATGTAGATAAAAGAACGGAGCTTTTGCCAATCTTATTTATTACAAGTCGCCAGTTGCATATTGCAATCTAAGAAAAATATTAACACTGAGAGAAAATATCTCCATTACCAAAAGTAATAACTTTCCATAAAAATGCCGTGAAAAGACACCATCTTTCGGATACTATATGATTGACTTTTAGCTAAAAAAATGTATTTATTTAATAGTATTACAAAAGATACTCTTAAATGAAGGGTATAAAAAAATTCGGCTCCTTCCTCCTATTAATTTATATTTGTTGTTGCCAGTCTGTTCGTGCACTTTTAGCAATATGTTTACAGCATTTAACATGTTCTTTAGCAGAAACAGTTGTCATTGTTTCATTTGATGGCCATACAACTGACTGTATTGATTATTTGTTGTAGTTATTATTGCTGCTATACTTGCTGTTCATGTCGTTTAAAATTGGTTATTTTTCATTAGTAAAAAAGTTTACATAATTTGTTGTCTTTCTACTTAACCTTTGTAACTTAATGAAATATATTATTTTTATAGTTGTTGTTCAATAAAAAAATCTGTTAAATAAATTGTAAAAATAATTAAAGAAGCAAAATAAAGCGTGTTATTACATTACATTAATGTAGTTCGAAATTTTATAGCCTTGTACCAAAATATGCATTAAAAATTTATTTATTTAACTCATTTTAAAGTTTCTTCAGATATGTCAGTTTTTGGTAGTGATTAAAATTTTAGTTATGTATAAAAATCAATAGTAATTGTTTTAAAAGGATATTAAACTTATTTCCAAATGTGTTCAAACAATTAATAAATTGCTGTGTTATTATTTGTCAGTTATCAAGTTATCAGTGATTAATTGGGATATAACTTAAAATTGGACAGTATATTCGAATTGTAAATGAGCCATTTGCCTAAAGTTAAATTTCCTAACATTTTAACACTTTAATTTTATGACCCAGCTAGGTTTACTTCAATAAATTTCAATTAAAGTTATTTGTTGCAATTTCTATCATTTTATTTTCTTTTTTTTTCAAAATACTATAAATTCTGCAAACATTTCTTACATTAAATTTTCATAATATGATTTTGCTAAACAAAAATTATGGAAAAATATTTATATTTTTGTACGAAATCTTAACTAATTCTGAACGCATTATTTGGTAACACATGTGTCACACACCATACACATACAAATGCATACATTTTCATAGAGTTTATGACTAAACAGCAACAAAGTTGTTTGTAGGTAAAGTTAAGTAAAAAAAAAATAACAACATGCATGCAACCGACCATAAAAAAAACCCTACACACAAACTAAAGAGAAGAGAATAGCAACAACAGCAACATCGACTTTAAATATAAAATGTTACAAATTTATGTAAACCGCACATGTTAGGGGGTTGCCACCGACAATCAGACACACAAACACCTAAATAGAACGAGTTCATGTACATATACATACATATGTATATCTATGTGTAAAAACTAAAGCACTGCAGTAGCAGCTACAACTACTAATACACAATTTCTAAGGTCAATAAGCATATACAACAGATGTGTCTAGTGGCAACATAAAGAAAAACTAAAAATTAACAACAACAACTGCAAAAACAACTCTTCAAGATGATATTTTGTAAGCATGGCTATGAGCACCTAAAACTATGCAACGCAAGATATAAATTTTAAAACTTGTTACCAACATAGCCAAGCAAAAGTGCTAACATGCATGACTTTCAAATTTAAGCAACACAGCAGAGTAAAATAGAAAAGTTGTAAAGAACTGAAACTAAACAAACAGTTTAGTGGCAGCAATTATAAAATATTTTAGTAGCAGCAGCCTATAACCAGGACAGACTTTTAAAGTTTCGTTTTCTTTTTTTTCATAAAACGTTTGTGCGATTTTTATTTTTCTAATAAAACAATCAAATTAAAGCAATAAATAACTTTAAAAAATTAATGTACTTTCTAGCCTTCTCCACTACAGAAATGAGTTTATTTATGATATTCAATATTTAATTTCATGATTTGCACCATGGTTCAAAAATGTTAAAATAATGATAAACAAATGTTATTAAAAATTGCAGCACCTAAAATTTCTTTTATAATATATAACATCTAAAAACTATTTGCAACCCATAGTGCTATATAAACAACAGCTTCATTTCTAAAGGAAGAATTTTGCAACAGCAATAACAAAGAAGACAGAAAAAAACACAGAACTTTGAAACTTAATTTGCACATGAATTATGTGTGTTTATATTAGTTTTAGTTTGTTGTGACTACGAACACTACTGCATGCAACCACCACAACAACAACGCATACAAAAACAATGTCCACTTTAACTAACACTAATGCATTCAAATTCATACTTTATGACTTTACATTAGTCTGCTTTAAAATTGTGGGGAGAAATTCCCCTGGGTTTGGCTTTCCTAGACGTATGAATTGGGCACAAAAATGTACTATGTAATTTTATTAGAGATCAAACTATCGTACTTGTCAAGGACGCTTTTATATAACCGGAAATTTAAAAATATTAAATTTGAAACCTTGTCCTAATTATAGTTATAAATACGATAATAAATATCAGCTTACCCAAAAACTTACATAAAATATAAGTATTTTTCTTATCCTTGAGTATAATTCCGAGGATGATTCGGAAACTTCTTAGCCTAGAACAGAAATCGCGGTATAAACAGAAGAAAGTTAAGTGTTTTGGAAACTTCCATCTGTGCTATGAAGACATGTTAAATTTCTTTTCGATTCGGCAACTTCTTCATACAGAAACAAGTGTTCAAAAAAGACGCATTCGCAATTTTTTTACAATGGAAAAATTAGAAATTCGTGGTGTCATTAAATATTTAAATAGAAAAGGTTTATCGGGACCAGAAATACATAATGATACATATACATATATACATATGGTGAATGTGTTAGGTGAAAGTGCTCCTTCATATGCAACAGTAAAAAATTGGGTTGCTGAATTTAAACGTGGTCGTACAACCAGTGAGGAAAAATGCGTGAAATAGCTAACAGCATGGGCATCTCAAATGATCTAGTCCATTTAATTTTGCATGAAAAAGCTTTCTACAAGATGGGTGCCGCCTTTGTTAAAACTCGACCACGAACGCATAAAAATGAAAATTTCTCAAGCTTGTTTGGATCGTTTTAAGAAAAATAAAATGGATTTTAAGCGTCGTTTCATAACTGTGGATTAGACATGGATCCACGACTATACTCCAGAGACAAAAGAACAATCCAAGCAAAGAACTGAAACTGGAGGAAGTGCCCCAAAGAAGGCAAAAACAATGGCAATGGTTTTTTGGGACTACAAAGGTATTTTATTGATTGACTATCTGCAAAAGGGTAAAACAATAAATTCAGGGTACTATTGCAACATTCTGGATCAATAAAATGTAAAAATTCTTCATCAAGACAACGCATCAGCGCACATAGGGGTATTTGCCAATCCAGCCGGACATTAAGCAAAAAATTAAATTTAAGAAATGTAAAAATCTAAGTACGCAGCTCGACAGACAACAAAGTTCTGCATCGTTTAGTGCACTTTAAAGTCGTTTGCTTGAGATTTGTGGTTTTGGGACACTGTTAAAGTCAGGAAAGTTGATTAAATTGCATGCGTATTTATGACTTTTTACGGTTTAGGGAGGTTTACAATATATTTTTTTGTGAGCAAACGAATAAAGATTTTACATTGATTTTTTTTACCAGCTACTTATAAAAATTTTTAGAAAAATTTTATTAGAAATTTTTATGATAAAAAAATTCGTTCGAAATTAAAAACAAAACGAATTTTTTGTTCACTTTTTTAGTAAAAAAAAAATCAAAAGGTTTTTAAAAGTGAGTTTTGTTGTATCAAGTAAAATCTTTAACACCACGATAAAATTTGAAATCTCTACTTTTAAATTCAAAAAAAAAAAACGTTGCGCGTTGTTGCGCCATTTTTTATGATTTTTTCAAAATTTCACCTTTTTCTATTTTTGCTCATCTTGCAAACCCTTTCCTCAGTCATAAAATGTTTTGGTTGTACGTAGATTTTCTTGATTTAAATTATTACATATATGACTAATATTACCTGTGTTTTTTTAACCATCTGTGCAGGAGCTAAATGACAAGAGTGTGACAATGGCTAAAATCATCGAATTAAAGTACAATTTAGCTCCCAGTGACTTTTACCTGTTCCCAAATCTAAAAAAATACGTAGGTGGCAAGCGTTTTACCTCAAATGAAGATGCAATTACAGTTGTAAATCACTTTTTTGAAGGCCTTGAGGAAAACTATTTTAATCAAGGGATAGAAGTGTATTGAAGTTTCAGGGGATTATATTTCTCTTTCTGAAGTTTCCGAACCTCCCTCGTATTATGGTTGATTAATTATTACTGATAAGCAAACTTTATTCTTACGAAAACCAAGATCAGGCACAACTCCAGGATGAATTAAAGACATTATTTATTCTCCACAACAAACTGCTGCACTCTAGTACACATATTCTCATTTGTGTTTTGGTATATAACAATATGTTGCTATACAAACTTATCAATTTGTATATATGCATATATGTATGTATGTATGCATATGTACATAGTTATATTCACGTAAATATGTATGCATGTTTATACACAGTACATATGTAAAAAAAAATTGCTCTAACCACTAAGCCTTTATATCACTTTACTGCACATACAAAACCAACAATAACAAAAATAGTGTTGGTGGCAATATTTATATTGTTTGAGCTAGTCGGTCTCCAACTTATAAGTGCTTGTGAATGTGAATTTGTTTGTATGGTTTAATTTTTTTTATTTTTTCGTTTATTTTTCTGGTTAATTAAATTTTAACAAATTATTTGATAGCATTTTGCTCTTTGGTCGGTTGTTCGCCCTTTACTTTAGTTCTGCTATTCTCTGTATATGAATATGATGTGGGAATGTGTGTGTTTGTAAATTAGTTTTTATTTAATATTTAACAACATAAAATTGGTTGTAAAATCCTGCTCAAAATCTATAGTTTATAGTTTTAGTTTCAGTTTCAGTATCATGGCCAGTAATAAACTGTTGTTGGTTTAGAAAATGGAAGTAGAAATTAAAGGATTTCAAATGCTTGATTTATTGATAGTTTATAAAAGTTATTGAATAAATTGTTTTTATAAAGTTTGTGTATCATTTAATATTTATTAGTTATACTTAAGTCTATAATTTGGGTGATAATAATCACAAAAACCAGATTTTTACTTCTGGGAATTTGAAAACAAAGAATCAATATAAAATGCTTACTGTAAATCTCTTATTAAAGCCAAAAAAAGTAAAAACATATTTTTATATTAATTTAAGAATTGCAAAACTGCTTTTTTTTAAGTAAAAAGAACTAGAATATTGTCTTTTTGAAAACATAACGTATAAAAATAACTAAATTTTGAGAAAATTGAGAATATTTTAGCACAATATCTTTATAAATCAAAATGTTAAAAGTATTAACTTCAAAACTTTTTTTTTTAATTATATTTAAATTAAAACACATCTAGAACTGTTGTAAAGCCTGTGCACTTCCTGTTCCCTTTTGCACTCAAATAACTTACATTCCTCAACAAATACATAAATATGAATTTTAAGTGTACTGGGAGAAATTTCGTGCTAACGATGTTGAACAATATTTTTGTATTCAAGAAAATATTAATTAATTCTTGTATGTACATACCAACAAATGTGAATGCATAATGAAATGCATGAAAATATAAAATTTTTATCCAGGGTTTAATATTTAGTAAAACATTTTTTTCAACTGACTATTGACTGCGCAATAAATATGTACCATTTCCATATTTATATGTAGAAATACTAAAAATTTACAAACTATTAACCAACGGAATATATGCACTAGCTTCATGGTAGAAATATTTCTAGTAGGTAGTAATTCTAAAAATATTTTGCCATACAAAATATTTCTAGTAGCTTTGACTTCAGCAAATACGTCAACGTTGCCTAGTGGTACTCTAATGCTGAGACTGTTACTCCCGGTTTCGACGAAAACTACCAAAGTTGCTAGGAGTACAAGAAATTCTTCAGCTAAATGAATTTTAATTTAAAATTGTTGTCCAAAATAATAAAAACAATTTTTCTCATACATTTTTATTGTTAATTGTTGTTAAAATTTCAATAATTATACAAATAAAAACACTTTAGTCTGGTAAAGGAAATATATAGTCAAAACCATTACTTACCACTTTTTCAGTAAAAAGTTTGATTTTTATTCATTTATGTCTCACATAATAATAATATATAGCTGAACGTGCATTAATTCTTCGCATGAAAAATTCATAGATGACACAAGTTTTCAACATATTTCAGGATATATTGAATCCTATATCTTCTTAATTTTTTTCCACATATAATCTTCATTTTTACGTTTACATTCCGAAATTTTAAAGATACTTAAGTCCGGGTTGATAGCCACACAATAAAATGAAATGTGTATGCTTGGGATTATTGTCCAGCATGAAGTTTAAAGAGGAGCTGCAAATTTTCCACGTAATCCACGTCGTACATTCTTTCATCTATCCAATTAATTGGACTGACAGAATGCTTCACGATTTTTCGTGTATACCTGTGGTAAAATACTTTATTTTGTTTTTGTGTCATGAAAACCAAAGAAATTTATCTGTGTTTTATCTGACCAAAGCATGTTTCCAAAAATTTTCCGGTGCAGATGTATAAAAATAAAATATTTTTAACAGTCTGGTTGCTTAATAGTGGTACCTTCCTCGGACTAAGGACTTTTAATTTATAATTGTGTGACTTGTAACAGATATACATAAATAAACTAGGAGCCCTGCGAAAGACCAAATTGGGTTTCTGTTGCATTTTCGTTTCCTGTTTTACTTTTCTGTGAATTGCTCGAAAGACCTTTGTTGTAAAACAGTCCATCAGTAGTGCATTTTCACTCGTACTTTTTTCTAGTTTTAGAAGCATTATTATAATTTATTTTTTTTAATAAAATTCTATTGATTCTAAAAATTCAAAATATCTTTCTTATTATTTTTCCGGGCAAATAAACATTTCCAAGAAATAAATATTTTCATAGAATATTGTTTAACCATAAGATTATTAGTCATTTGACACTATCAACGCAACGTTAACATTGAAGAAGCCGTTCATAGACTATTTTCCAACACTGTATGTATTATAAATATCGTTATATAGGGTGATTCAAGTAGAGATACTTTTTTCAATCGCCTTTTTTGACAGATCACGTGTGATTCGTGTCATGCATTTCATAATGGAAAGACTTACGTCTGAACAACGTTTACAAATCATTAAACTTTATTACGAAAATTTACGTTTTGTGATGAATGTGTTTCGTGGACTTCGCTCAACTTATGGTCAGCATAATCGGCCTACTGAGCATACTATTCGCAACACCATTACCCATTTTGACATCCAGCGTTCATTATTAGATAATATTCGACCGAGTACACCACGTCCAGCACGCTGTGAAGAAAATAAAGCGGCTGCCATGATAACCGACTCTTTGATACCTGAAATTGATGCTCGTGATCTCGGCGACATTTGGTTTCAGCAAGACGGCGCCACTTCGCACATATCACATCAATCAATGGATTATTTGAGAGAACACTTCGGTGAGCATATAATTTGACGTTTTGGGCCGGTCGATTGGCCACCACGATCGTGTGATATCACACCGTTAGACTTTTTCCTGTGGGATGTGTAAATTCTAAAGTTTATGCGGGCAAACCTGCTTCGATTCAGGCCTTGGAGGAAAACATCACGCGTTTCATTCGCCAGTGACCAGTCGAAATGCTCGAACGAGTCATCGAAAGTTGGACTCTACGGATAGATCATCTGCGACGTAGCAACGGCCAACATTTGATAGATATAGGGCCTGCTCGGAAATGCATCACTGCACTGCATTTGATGCGCATATGTGATTAATTTTCGATGCTGATGCGCAGACGAACAATAAATGAATTGTTTACAATTATTTATTTCTTGACTTGGATGAAACCAAAAATGTTTCAAAACTGTGCAATCAGCAATATAAAAGGCGCTTGAAACATAAAAAGGAAGGTATTATTAAAACTTTGTGTTCGAAAAGCAGACAAATCTCGAAAGTAATTAAATATGTTAATATTATAAAGCAATATCCTCCATGTCCAAACGGACGCTCACCAATAGTTTGGAGAATTTTGAATCATTTTCTATTCTAAAAAAGTATACAAAATCAATTAAAATAAATTTATTAAAAAAATTTATACAATGCATCAGCCATTTTTGTGATGCTTGTTTGCTGTTTTTTTGCGCATCATCTGCTTCAGTGATGCATTTTAGAACACAATGCATTTGCAGTGATGCAACCTTTTGCTTTTCCGAACGTACTGCGCATCAAATGCAGTGCAGTGATGCATTTTCGAACAGGCCCACAATCTTCAAAAAATAAATGCCAAAGAATGTTCTTTCAAATGACAATAAACATTCCCAATTAAATTTGAATTTTTTGTGTTTTTTGTTTTCTTTAAAAAAGTAGGGAATCTCGAAATGGATCACGCTCTTCATTTTATTTCAATTATTTTTTTTTTTTTACTTGGTATTGGCTTTTTCACTTTTTGTACGAGTATTGTTGCCGTAATTGTAGAAATGTCGCTTGGCTTAATTTAATTAAACGTAATCAATTAATGAATGCATGTAATACAGACAGTTTGTGTGTGTATGTGTATACTTCCTTTCATATTAATTTATATACTCATACGTACGTATGTATGATTAACAATTAAGGAAGCTCAAATATTTATATGGAAAATCAAATCTGGATTAATTTTAATTGTTAAATGCAAAACATTAATCGATTTCAATTTTCTTAAACAGTGGAATCAAATTAATTCCGTTTGTATTAAAATAAATCCAACTAAAATAAAAACTAAAGAAAAAAAACCTTCCTAATGTGTGAAATGTGTACGGAAAAGTATGACTGATCGTTTTGAATGTTTGGCCGTCGAAATTGCTTGTAATTTTATGTAATACTATATGTACATGCACATAGCTATACACCAATACTAACATATTGAATATGTATAATAAGAGGGATAATTGTACAACATTGTTGTTGTATGGTTTACATGTATAAAATGTAAACATGTAAATATACATATGTATATGTTAACTAGACTGCTGCATAAAAATTTAATATTTTGCCATTTAAAACATAATATATTTAAAACTAGAACTATTATTGTTGAAAGTTTTTGAAATTACTTAATTATTAGAAATTCTCTTTACCTTAATGGACAAGATTACATGAATAATATGCGCATAAGAATTTGTACATATTTTTAATTTTAAGAACAACCTTTAATAAAAAATTCTGCCTAAGATCAAAATAATATATATTAATAGATAATAAGAGATAGAAATTGTTTCTTTACTGTATATGTCGAAATAACTAGGTTCATAAATGACCGAAATATAAGCAGAAGACGTTTTTTCAGTTGAGTGAAATTTGATATATTCAATCTCAAAAATGTTGAAATATTTGTGTCTATATCTCGATTACTAAGACAGTATACGTATATAGCAAATATAAGACATTGCTGTAAAATGAGCATTTCTAAGCGAAATTAATTGATTTCTTAGCAGCAGACTAATGAACAGTAGCAGGTATATGTAAAAGATTCTTTAAGAAGAACTTTGTTTCCCAACAGGCTCATATCCGAATCAGTAATAGAATGCAAATGGTGGTTATGTGATATTTTCTGTTAATAAAATTGTCTCTGTGAGACTGCTATTAAGAATTTGGTAGATAAAATTGCCGCATTTGGCAATCCAAAGGGCAATTTTTTGTTCTCTACTCTTTCCAAAACATTACAATACAAATTTGAATGGTTTTAATATAAATTCTTTGTTTTATTTCATTTTTAAAAACAAAGTTCTTTTTGCAACACCCTTTATGCATGTTTATATGTGTCTGAACATGTATTACGTGTTAATGTACGAGTATAATAGCATTACGTTGCTGCTGTTATTATTGCACATGATTAAATTGCATATAAGAATATGAATAAATGAAATATAGTTGATTCTGTTCTGCTCAGTTCGGCTCGGTTCAGTTCAATTCAATTCAATTCAATTCAATGCAATTCAACCCGATACCGTGCGATTCAAGTCAAGTCAATTGAATTCGATTTGTTTACTATTCTTTATTTTTTAATTGTAATTATTGTTTTTTTTTTTTTTTTTTGTACTTTTACTAACGCGTAATTTACTCTTATTATGTGGTGCAGTGGTTTTGTTGCTGCATTTTACAATCACCGCCATGTAATGATGTTGATGATGATAAAACAAAAAAGCCAAAATGTATTTTACATATGTTTTAATAAGTTTTCTGATTTTTACTACTGTTCTTTTTTTTAATCTTTTATTGCATTTATTTTGTTGTTGTTGTTTGTGTTTTCCCGGGTTTATTGCGACAGGTAATTTATGATATTTTACTTTTAACTTAATTAAAGAATACATTATTGGTTTGGTTGCAATACATTCATTGTGCATTTGTACTTGTACATTTTGTTTGTGCAATTATACATTCACACAAATAGTTGCATGCACTTTAAAATATAAAAAATTAATTTACTACGATTTTCAATCAGGTGTGTATATGTACATAGATGGATGGATGGATGTTTCTTTGAACATGATTACTTAAAAATAAATCTGTTTAAATATGTATGTATAATGTATGAAATGATTTAATTAAGATTCATCGCTAAGAGTTCACAATTCAGAACTGTAAATTTTTAACATAACATTATTAAATAACAAAAAGGACAACATAATAACAGAGGCATGTAACCATAAATATTTGATGATTGTGGAAAATTTTATTGAAACGGGAAACTTGAAATGAAATTAATTGCAAAATTGTAACTGTGCTAGATTGCCCGCCCTCACTGGAATTTTGCTATGCATGGCTGAGAAATTAATATTTTTTAAAAATTTTTCTATAATTACGTTTGCACTGTGATTATTTCAAATTAAAAAGCAAAAATAATTATTTAATGACAAAATTTTCTCAATTTGTAATTAAGTAATTATGAAAGTGATATTAGAAATATTGACCCGCCGTCACTGGAATTTTGCTATGTATGGCTGAGAAATAAAAATTTTTCTATCTTATATCACGTTCGAAGGATAATTACGTTTGCACTGTGATTATTTCAAATTAAAAAGCAAAAATAATTATTTAATGACAAAATTTTCTCAATTTGTAATTAAGTAATTATGAAAGTGATATTAGAAATTTTGACCCGCCGTCACTGGAATTTTGCTATGTATGGCTGAGAAATTAAAATTTTTCTATCTTATATTACGTTCGAAGGATAATTACGTTTGCACTGTGATTCTTTCAAATTAAAAAGCAAAAATAATTATTTAATGAAAAATACTTTTTTGCACTTAAAACAATAAGAAAATATTCGAAACTATTAATATCACATTAATATTTTAATATAACGTTCAAAAAAGCGACATTAAGAATCTGTTTTCTTGTTTCCTTTTTTCTATAGCACTATGCTGATACAAAAGGCTGATTTTTTTCTTTTGTTTTCAAAATATTAACAGAAGCCATGTTCACAAACGTGACCAAAAATAGTAATCGTTTTCGACTGCATATACAAAAATTTAAAAAAGTCTATATAATTGTTTGAAGGAAATTTTTAACTAAAGTAAAATAAAAGCTTACTGCTAATGTTGAAACATTTATAATACTTTTTTTCTACGACATTTACTTTGATTTAGAACGCGACATTTTCCCGTCATGTTAAGCATTCGAGATAGCAGGCTACACGACTACACAAGTGCAAATGCCGCTGTATACTTATTTCGTCCTGTAGCCAGCTACTTAATTATTTTAAAAACGACAGCTACACAGTCAGCAGCTGTTACCGAAATCTGATGTTTTAATAAAAAATAAATTTGTTCTTCGAACTTTTTAAATAACATAATGGCTGAAGAGAATTTTGTAGATTTTATAGAAGCTTTTAATAAAATGCAACAAAAACGTAAATGAAAACATTAGAAATAATAAATCTTAAACAATAAAACACTTAAAAACTTTAATTAAACAAACCAATGAAAATATAAACAGCTGTTTATGCAATTTATACTTCAGTGGTAATTTTTTTAAAGTAGAGTTTTTTCGTGGAACAGGTTCCTTGAAAATTGAAAAAAAAAATCCCATTAAATAAAGCCTTAAACACTAAAGGAAACTGTTAAATTTTCTTTTTGTCAATCACGCCTATAACATAATAGAAATATAATATAATAACATACTAAATATTAAATATTTCTAAGCACTAATTTGCTCTACATATTTTGTTATTAGAAATTAGTTTAATTTTATAGCGACGAAAAAATCAGCATGGACAACAAACTGCACGCGCTGTGCCTGCTGTCGTGAAAATAATCATTCTCATATAAACGTGTGTATTCTATTTTTGACATATTGTAGTCGGTAGCCTGCTGTCTCGAATGTGTTTAATCCTTGATAAGGATTAGTTCTAGTAATTTTAACAAATGCTTCATATTTATTATTTAATGGTCCAACATACTTTTTACATAGTGCTTCAATAACTTTAACTGATTAATTAACGAAATTAATGCTTTTTCTCGTTTTCATATTTTTTATAAAGCTAAAAATTAGAACTTCTTCGTCACACATTTTGTTTTAAGCTTCACGGGGTCTTCTCAACTGATTTATTGCAATAATCTTCTGATTTTGTTAGTATACTTTATCATTCGACACGTGTTGTACCCATCTAAATATATGTACATATGTATGATTATGTTAAAATAATAGCTAGTTTTTATTTGAATTAAAATTTTGTGATTAGAACGATAGCAGAGTATTAAGAGCAAATAATGATTTGCATATGTATGTATATACATATGAATGTATGTAAAAAATGCGACATTAACCAAATCATATGATAAATTTACTGCTTGGCCTTTTTTAATTTTCTGGTATGTATTCAAAAATATTTCATAAGATTTGTTTGTACATGGAATCTATATAAGTATGTATATAAAAGTGATTGTGTGTCTGTATGTATGTATGTTTATTATTATTAGTTTCGGATCTATAGACGGCTAAACGGCTGAACCGATTTGCTTGAAATTTTCACAGTATATTTCTGTATGTCTGGAAGGAGCTATAGGCTACTTTTTTTGAAATTTTAAGTGGGCGTGGTACCTCCTATACAAAGTTAATTTTAAAAATCAAATACTTAGGAAACTATAATAGCTATAGTACTCAAATTTTGTATGAGCAATTCCATTTTTTGTTTAAATATTTGCGGAAAAATGGGAGTAGTAGCTACAGGGGGCGTGGCACCTCCCATATGATGACAATTAAAAAAATCAAATATATGGTCTACAATAAGATATATGGTACGGTTATTCTACCATCAATATTAATATTTAGGACAAGAATGGGAGGACTATTAATAATGGGCGGGGCACCTCCCATAGATATTAAGACAAATTATATATAGGGAAAGCTATGTATATCAGCTATCAATATTAATATTTAGGACACCAATGCGCTGACTAGCAACAATATTAAGTAAATGTTAAAATTTGTATACATTTGAAACCCTTATCTATATATAAAAGTGAATGTGTGTTTGTTTGTTTAAAAGGAAAACTGTAGATTTTAATAACTTAATAATTATATTTATTTAACTCTAAACTTTTTTATCATTACGATACGGGTAGCTAGTCATGATATAAATAAGTAAGCAATAAATACCAAATAGAAGACGACATTAAAAGCAAAATAAATTTCCAACTTCCAGGCCAGTTGAAGTTATTTCGGTGTCAATATTTTAGAATGTAACTTTAATGCATAAAAAATTTAAATAATAATCAGAATTATGAAATTATAATCTCTACGATTTAAAGACATTTGTGATGATTGTGGAAAATAAACAACTATTATTTGAATAAATTTTGTTTAAGAAAATTCTAAAAAAATTTATACATTTGAATAGAGTTTTAATAATGTCAAATTAGATCATTAATTGTAGTCAGAATTTTTCCTTCATCAAATAACGAAAGTTTGATTATGCCATTGTTTGGCTCCCCTAAATCAAATTTCTAAGTACTAACTCTTAGGCAACTCTGTCTTTGCAAAAACAATATGTAAAATAGTTACATTGCCTACCTTTTACATATAAACAACAACAAAATACTTTCTCATTACAAAGGTAAAAATGTAAAACAAAAAGAAAGTAAGTAAAAGAGCATATTTACAATGAAAACAAACTCGTTTTTACTCATTTGCATTTGTCTACATTCTTAATTTAACTGTTATACTATTGTTGTTGTTCATATTGTTTTCTTTCCAATGACACTCTCTCTCTCTCTACTAGTGCCATTGAAACTGATCTCTTTATTTAGTCTTGTTTAGGTTTTTGCAAAGTGGAATTGTTTTTAATGCATTTTATTAAATGTTTTAAGTGAATAAATAATAGTTTAATTAAATTTAATTTGAGAAAATATTTTGTATAACTATGTATGTATGTATGTATATGTATATGTACATATGTAATTAAATGAAGAACTAAAAGTAAAATTTTAAGCATTACATATTAAATAGTTTACTAAATTTATTAATATGTTTAAGTTAATTGTGCTACAATTAAATGTAAGATATGATGTAAAAAAGTGTTTGTTAAAATGTTTGCTGATAAATTTGAAAACAAAATGGTCGCCATTAAGGGGTAAGTAAGTCTCTTGTGCTGTTTTAAGCAAAATATAAATGAAGAAAATGATAAAAAAAAAATAAAAAAAACGGTTTTTAATAATAATAATTATAGTAATAATAATAATATGCTACAATCTGACATTACGACTATACACAACGAATCAAAACTGGACTTTATGTACATTTTCAACCAAATTATATAGTAGTCCTTTAGATTGTCGATTGTGATTTAGAATGAGCGCTATGAAAATATCTTTTGTACTTAAGTGTTTAAATGAGATACTCATTTCGTAATCATCGTTTTTTAATATTTGAGCTACTTCATACAAATATAATTTAATGACTATAATTAAATAAATATGAGCACTTTACAATGCTTCAAATTGTTTGATTTCGGAATTATAAAAATTAATATTCAATAACTACGAGGGCGGTTCGGAAACTTCTTAACCTAGAACAGAAAGCGTGGTATAAACAGAAAAAAGTTAAGTGTCTTGGAAACTTCCATCTGTGGTCTGAACACATGTTTAATTTCTTTGCGACCTGACAACTCCTTCATACGGAAACAAAATAAAAAATTTTATCGGGACAAGAAATTCATAATGATATGGTGTATGTGTTAGGTTGTACGATTTAAAGGCTATTATTTTCCGTTGACATCACAATTGTGGCTTTTGGTCTTCGTCGCTTTAAAATTTCTTTTCACCGTTCGATCTGAACTGGAGTATTCAATAATTAAATGATTTTTATATTTAGAATAATTTTTTAACTTTTTGACAAAATATAAAAAAATATTTTTTCAAATACTTACATACACAAATACATATACAGCCTTCATGGTCTCCAAAAACATAAATTTGTATATTTGGAAATACGGATCTGTAGGAAACATAATTTTTTTAATAACCCGAAATCGATTTTCTAAGAAAAATGTGTTAAAATAAAACGAAATAATAATTATTTTAAATAAGAAGTAAAGTTTATTATACCTATACTACAAATAAAAGAACTAAAAATAAAGTACAAATAACTACATAAATTGTAAAGAAAAACTATTAACAATTTTGCTAAAAATCTACTTAAATATTTAATTCAAATTTAATAAAACTTATAAAACATTTGTATAAAAATATAAATAATTCATAATTCGTTTCGTTTTTAAAGCATTTACGATTTCAATCGTTGTTTTTCGTTTTTTGTTTGTTTTGGTTTGTTAAAGTTGCTTAAATCTATTATTAAAAAACTAATATCAAAGTTTCTATATAAACTGGGTTTGGGGAAGACTCATTACATCACTAAATGGTGGGGTTTTGTATAAATTGCTTAAAATTCTTTAAATTTTTTTGTTTTAGGAACGATTTTTTTTTTGTTAATTAACTTAAAAAAGAAGAACTTAATTAAATTATCATACTAAAATAAATATTTTAACTACTCAAACTTGTAGAGGTTTAGAGATCAGTAAAAATATTTGTTTATTTTTAAGATTAGAAAATAATTATCAATGTCTTTGGTGGAATCTTTTGAGAGATATTGATTAAATAAGTGGCTTATAAACTAGGAGGCATATATAATTTTAAATTATTTTGGTTAATGTCTTTGGTAGGTTTGTTTCGTTGCTTAAATTCTATAAGTATGTACACGTATGTATACATTTTGTAAAGTAAAAAATAGTTAATAAAAATGAAATTTTATGTACAATTTTCAATATCAATACTCTTAAAAGTGTATGTATGTATGTGTGTTTTTTGTTTGGTCTACATAAAACTTTCTAAATAATCCATGTCAAAATTATTGGCAAATTCTTGTTCAACATTTTCATTATGTAAATTTTTATTAGACACATTAGTAACAATTTCATTTGCTGTCACTAATGCTGGCCTTGTTGTTGTTGATGCTGTTGACAATGGCAATGATGATGTTGCTGTTGCTGTGGGCTTAAGTTTATCCGCACTAATGACACCAATACCACTACTGGCCACAGCAGCAGCAAGTACATCAACACATGTTGGTGATGATGATGATGCTGCTGGAGACGAGGAGGTTCCTGTAATATTGGTATTTTGAACATTATTATCAAAACAACTATCATTATTATCCTCATCCATATAATCGAATGTTTCGGACAGCAGCTTTTTAACATACTCGAATGAAACAAATTCATTTGCATCATTGTCATCGTCAGTTGTATTCGTCGTTGCTGGAATTGGGCTGTTGCTGCTGCTGGTGTGGGTTGGATTGTTGATGTTATTGTGGCATTGTGTGCTAATCGAATTTGTGGTAATGCCATTTGTTGTAGTTGCTGCTGTTGTATTAGCCATTACATATTTTGCATTGTTATTGTTGTTAGTGATGGTGGTGCTGCTGCTGTAATTCAAAACATTACATATTAATGCCGTTGAGCCACTGCTAGTATTGCTCGCATTCGTTTGTTGATGGCATTTGGTTGATGATGTTTTTACTTGTAACAATTGTTGAAATTCATTTAATTGATTAATATTTTCATTGATATTGCTGTTGATGTTGCCAGTTTTGTTTGTCATTGTTGTTGTTGTTGCTGCATTGTTACCCAAATTATATGCGGCTAGAGCAGTGGTTACAGTGGTTGTATTTTGATCACTAGAACTCTTGTCAATGTCATTGTTGTAACAATTTTCTAGTTGATTGTTTTTGATGCTGCTGTTATTATTGTATTGCTCGATGGTAACAATACAATTTGACAACTCATTAAAGTTCATTGAATTGTGATTAGCTGTGGATAATAATGATGATGAGGTTTCAGTTGATTCAGTTTTTGTTGTTGCCAACAACATATGCTTGTGATTATTATTATTATTGTTATTCTGTTGTTGCAGTTGTTTATTGTTTGGCATATTGTAATTCACATTTGTTAATTTTTGTTTATTTTCATAATTATTATTTACCATTGCAATGCTGGCTAACGATGATGATGATGACATTTCACTGAAGCTGTTACTGCGCTGTTTGTTGTTGTGGCTTCCATGTTGCACTTGCACGACAATTTCTTGTGGCTGCATGTTATTATTATTATTGGTGTTATTTTTATTTTTACTATCTTGCAACACTGAGGATTCCGAATGTCTGCGTGTTTTAGCATTAGTTTTTTTGTTGGTCGTTGTTGTGGCAGCACTTGATGATTTTCTGCGTCCCAAATGGCCATTAGCATTGCGTAAGGCATGATTTTTCACATGTTTCCGTAAGCTAGAGGGATCAGTATAACGTTTGGTGCAGCCCGGCAACTGGCAGGCATAAGGTTTCTAAAAATATAAAAAAACAATCGAAATTTAATTTCAATTTATGAAATCTTTGATAGCTTCAAATAATTTTCCTAGTAAACTGAGAACCTTAGAAGTTTAATTAGCATTATATGATATAATTAGTGACATCTATTAATCAATTTTGATAAATATGTACATACATATGTATGTAAAAATGTTATAATCCTATAAATGGTAATTACAGCAGACTTGCAATATTTGAAAGCAAGTTGATTTTTAGGGAAAATTATTTAATAAAAAACTATTTAAATCAGCGTAAATTAATATTTAATATGTAAATTTATGATACATACTTCAAAATATTTAAGCGATTTAAATACATGCTTGTTTTTATAAAAATTTTACAAAAACTCAAAATAAATTAATGCCTTTGTTATATAACATTAATTTTGCAACAATTTCTAAACATGCCACATTTTGTGGCAAGTTAAAATTTTTCAACATCATATAAAATTGTTGTTTTGCACTTAATAATTTGCTGAATTTACACATTAAAACTTACGCACCACAACATATGGCCGACCAAAAAGCAAAAACTGTTTAAATTTTCAAAAAAATAAACTGGAAATAATATCCATTTTAACCGTTTTATTTTTGGCTTAAACCCCGAAAGAAATGTGTCATTATTTTTTAGTACATGATGTTTTCAGTGGAATGTTTGCAAAAATGTTTTGTTGGTCAGCTAACAACGATTGCAAACATTTTATTAACTTTTATAAGCCTTTCAAAACATGGTCGTAGTTGGACATTTAATATTGATGAGACAACAGCAAGTTAAAGGCATTGTTGTTGCAGACGACGCACCTGTTTCAAAATTTAGGCCTTATAACTGTCAAATGTCATTGTGTATATGTAGTGAAAGCATGCACTTCATGCATCCGTGAAAAACAGCAACATATTTTGTATTTGTGCGTAACGCATCAAACACTTTTACTTGTACATTCAAAACAAATGCAACCAACAAGCAGTACTCGAATCAGTTTGAATTCACAATTTTTGTTATTATTGATTTTGCAATAGCAGTAAAAACTCCAGCAAGGAAAATAACACAATTTTTAGACATTTTTAAAGGCTCGTTCACTGACAACAATATGTTGCATGCATGTATATTATGGCATGTTATTTTGCAACTGCATACACAAATAATAAATCACTCAGATGTAATATGCCTAAATACATTCAACAAAACGAACTAAAAATATGATGACTGACTTTCTATTTTATTGTCACACAACTTAAGTACATATTTTTGAATTTTCATTGAATCTCACAGAATTTCAGGCACCAAATTATTACAGAGAATTCCTCGAAAAAAGTGGCCATTACAAAATTTGATTCTTTTGAATTTGAATTTTTTTTCGTGTATTTGCATTTGTGTTTTCTTTCAATTTCTCGCTGCTGTTGAAATATAATTTTATTAGCATATTTTTGACACTTACCGTATCATAGTGGGTCCTTTGATGTTTTGCACGATCTGAGCTATTGCTGAATGCTTTTAGACAACCTTTGTATTGACAACCATACGGACGTTCGCCGGTATGTGAACGTTGATGAATTTTTAAGTTTTCCAAACGCGAAAATGCCTTATTACAATCAGGAAACTGTAAAATAGAAGATAAAATTATAAAACAAAGTTAGATTATGATGGCATACGTAAAGGGAGGGAGAAGAAGTAAAAGCATAAATACAACGCCCTAGCTTTGAAATGTAAATTTACGTTTGTTGAACAAAACATTAAGGTAAATACAAAATGGGATGGATGAGAGAAAAAATTAAAAGGACATTAAAAATTTAACATTTTTCTTAAATTGTTTCGTTTATTTTTACCAAAATTTAAATTTTCAATAATGTACTTAAAAATAAACATCTTTACAACTTACAACGTTTTGTGCGCCAAGTTTCACTTGACACACATCGCGGCATTATGAAAATCAGTAAATATAATTGAAATTTATACGTTTTAAAAAAAAATGTCGACTTGCAACATTTTGTAGCAAGTTTAAATAATTTCATTATTTTCATTATTTCATTAATTTTATTAGTTTTAAAGCTATTTTTTGCTTTTTTATGTAATTTCATTACTAATTTCAATAACATTTGTCCAAAGAAATAAATTTTTCCTTTAACTAATAAATTTTATACAACAAAACTTTGTCTTCATATTATTTCTGTTGTCTATATTTTTACTTATTATACAACATTTGGCAGTAACATAAGTTCAAGTAATGGAGTATAATAAACTTTTTATGAAAACATATGGAAAAAAGAAAATTTTCAACAACAAAAAGCAAACAAATAAAAAAATTATAAAATATTAAATATCTTTATTAAACCATTTTAAATAGCATCACGTGCTACTTTTTGGACACATTTCATTATAATAAATCTACAATTGCGTACAATATATAAGGAAGTCATGTACTACAACTTAAACCTCAACCCTTTCTTTCACTTTTTCTAAATAAACATTAAAATTTGTTGTTTTTCCATGTATGCATGAGTGTGTGTCTGGTTTTGTAAAACAAAAGAAAATATGTATAAAGTTTGTTTTTGGGAAAAAGTAGAAATGAAAAACATTTAAATCATTTTCATCATCATTTATTTACAACAAGTGAAAGACTAATGTAATGAAATGTTATCTGTGACAGCTGTTCACGTGCAGCATAAACACATAAACGTACAACATACATATATGCTTCGGGAAAACATAGAAATAAACTAAAGAAAATAATGAAAATTATTTTATTTAGAAACAAAAATTTGTTTTATTTATTCTAAACAAAAAGGAACCGTAAACAAAAAATAAACGAACGCTTTTGTAGATTTCATCTCAAATTACATTAAAAAAAAGTAAAATTGTTTGGTGTTCGACTTAATGATGGTGCATGTTGCACAGGTTATTGGTGTACATGTGTTTATATACATACATATGTACATACTCGCCATATTGATTTTAACAATTTTGTTCTTTGAATTTAAAACATATTTTTAATTAATATTATGAGATTCCGAAGAATTTTTATTGAAAAGCTTTTTAGTTTAAATAAAAAATTATACCGAATTTTGTTGCATGCTTCGAGTGTGGTTTATTTAACATAAAGTTTATTAAGAACACTATTTTGAAAAATTATATGTTTGCATAAATTTTTAAATAATAGACATTTTTACCACAAATTCTTTATGCTTCAATGTTTTTAAATTTTATTTGCTAACTTTAAAAATTCTTAATAGAAAAATAATTTGTCTTATTTAAATATTCTTTAACTTGATTTTAAATTTCAAAAGATAGTATTTAATAAAAAAAAAAGAAAGAAACACCACTCACCGGACATTTATTTGGCTTTTCGCCACTATGCACCCTCATGTGTATTAACAATTTGTAGCGAGCATTGAAGGGCTTATAACGTCTGGGGCATTCATGCCAGAAGCAAGAAAAATCTTCTCCTCTCTTAACATCAACATGTCTCTTTTCGATATGGGCCACAAATTCCACTTGGTTGGAAAAACTTTCATTGCAGTCGGTCCAGCGACAAATCATGGGCTCCTGTGTTGGCTGTTCTACAGCGGATAGGGCAGTAGCAGTAGATGAGGCAGTTGAGGTTTGTGAAGTGCAACGTTTTCTTCGCTGTTTACTAGTTTTGGATTTTTCTACTATAAAGACCTCATCGTTCTCCTCTTCAACATCTTCCGACTCCAATTCCTCGGGTAATGTTTCAACTTCTTCGATAAGCTCCAAATTATTTTCTTCATCCTCATCGGTGTTGATGGAATTATCATTGCTACAGAAGTATTGATGACTGTCATAACCACAATTATTTTGTGCTGGTTGTTTGCAAAACTCACTCATTATTTCCTCATTTATTTCGTCCAATTCATTAATGGTCCATATTATTTTATGTTCTCTATTTGGCTTTTCCATATTCAACATGTTACAGTTTTCAAAATCATCAGCCAAAACGGGAAATGAATTTAAATTGTGTGAATACTGAGCCGAAGTGTTGGCCGTTGACTGAGAAGGAGGACTGTAAACATGAGTTCTTTGCTGACCGTAATCACCATAATCCGTATAGGAATAGCCATTTAATGGTTCATATTTCGGAGTGCCAAAGGTAGACATCATTGAGGGTAATTTGGTTTTTGAGACATTTTCTTGTTTTACACTGGGCTCATAGTTGATCTGTTGTGGATGTGTGAAGCCAGCATAGCTGGTGTTTATTATTTTGGGTGATTCTTGTTTGGGTGGTTGTTGCATGGAATCGCATAATGTCAAAGACAACCAAGGATCTAAAGGAGGTGAAGAGCAGGGTGATTGCTCCTTGGATTGGCAATTAATTTCATCGTAATTGTAATATTCTATATCTAAATTCAAACAGGCATTGCTGTTGCCATTTAACGTTTGGCAATCTTGCATGGCCGTTGGCATCACCATTTGCTGGCTGTTATAGGTCATATCATAGTCATTGTGTTGTTGCTGTTGTTGTGGCTGGTGTGCAGTCGTAGGTGTAAATGACATGTAGGTGGAGGGATATGGTGTATAAGGTGTTTGGGGAGTAAATGGTGTCTGAGGCATTACAGGCACACCATTGATATCCTCAAATTGACAGGTTTCGGTTAAGCGAGCAATATCTTCAGGCTCAAATCGAAAGACACCTTGTTGTGACTGTTCTTGCGTTTGCATCGTTTCACATTTTACATCACCATCCGATAAATGGCCAAATTCTTCCTCCTCACCACCGGAGTAGCACATGGAATTATGGCGTGTATGCAGAAAATCCGCACCATAAATGGCTGTGTTGGCATCACCGCAGCTCATGCCAGTGCCGCTATAAATTGAACTTGGTGTTTCAACAGCTGCAAATGTTAATTGTGAAAAATCTGGAAAATGAGCATCGGCTGTGGCAAAATCGTTATAATTACTGCCACTGTTGAATGATTTCAAATTGCAGAGGGAAGCGCGAAAATGTTCGCTTATTGGTGTTGCACTCAATGGTGGAGACATTAAATTACAATTTACTGGAGCTGGCATTAGTGGTGAGAGTGTAGACGTGGCTGTGTAGTTTTCAACTTGTTTTCCGTTGCACTCCGAAACAGCGGAGTTTGCAAATATAAGTGTGTAAGGTGGCGTCGACTGTTGTGCCATTTCTTGATATATATTCAATGCTGATGATTTTTGAATGGGAATGCTTAGATTTTGGCTATTCATAGTAGTATTAATTTTTAAAGTGGAAGACATTTTTATGGGATTTATTTTTCTTATTTTTTTATTTCTTTTTCAATTTCACATAAACATTATTTTATTATTCTTTTAATCAATCATAACACAATATATAGAGTCACTAAATCGCGTGTATAATGTCAATTTGCCACACTTTTCGCTATAATGTGTTCACTTTATTCAGTATTTTTATTTATTTTTTATTTTCAAATAAAATTTTCTTGGCTCATTTGCCAAAAAATAATATGCTGTATTTGCTCTTATTTTCTTTAAATTTTCTTGGGAAAACCCCATGTAAATATATATCAAAAAAAATGTTTTTTTTTTTCTAACAACGACCGCCTTAAGGTGGTGCGTCAAATATTCAAATTCGCGTCTTTTTTATTTTGTTTGTCTTTTTTAATTATACCGATCTTCTCTCTAACAAGTTCTTGATCGCACCACGTTTCGTTTGAGAATAAACCATTAAACTAAAAGATATTCATTATTTAAACACACGTCTAAGGATCATTTTGTATTCTTCTTACTCTGACAACCACAAACGTCACGGCAGCTGCTGCTACTACAAATGCTGCATTTAATGTTTTCAATGAGCATCGTGCATAAGATTGTCGCCTTTAGGTTCCCTCAGTCGCCATTAGCTGGTTGCTTGTAATGCTGTTGCTGCTTAAGTACTTTATGGATTTTTCCTTTGTTATGTTGCACAGATATTTATGTGCATGAGTGCTGTATGCTGCACGTTCACTTTTCTTATTTGTTTTACATACATGTGTGCTTTAGGATTTTGGGTTTTTTATAATTTCACTCTTTCTTATTGGTTGTTTTTTATATTTTCTATTATTTTGTTCTTTTTTTTATATCAAATTTGTTTTTTATTAGTGCGTATATTTGTTGTTATTATTTTATGTGTAAGTTTTTTTTTATTGTTGTTGCAGTTGCTGTTGACTGCAACTCATCCAAATTTTTTAATTTTCTTAAAAAAAAAAAAAAAAAGTTTATTTTGACTTTTTTGTATTGATTGTAGTTTGTACTCATAGTAGAAAAATAGTGCGTGAATACAACTTAATGAACCCCATTGGAATTGCTTAACAAAATAAGAATTGAGGTTTATTGCACATAATAAAATAAAGTAACTTAAAAATGCTAAGTCTCTTATGGCTAAATTGCTAATGGCAAAGGCTTAACTAATGATTCTTTATTCGCAATGCTTAGTTTGCCATAAGAATAACAAGTAATAGTTAAACAATAGTTAGTGTCTAAAATTATATGTTTTAGACACAAAACTAAATACATATTGTGAATTATTATTAATTATTATTAAAAATGTAAAATTAAATGTAAGAGTAACGAATTACTTAAAATTATTGTGAACTATAAGAAACCATAGAAATAAGTTTCCGGTCTAGCTTTAAGATAAAAAAGAACTCACTGTCGCTTCTCAGAATATAACAAAAGGGTAAGCATCTAACTTAAACAAAATTAACAAAAACCTCTAAACTCTATTGAATTCCAACAATCCCTTTTTCTATTTGTTATCCATCTAATTTATAATACCCACATAATTTTGGGTATTATAAACTATTGAGGCAAAGGCGTTTTTTTTTCTTCAGGACCACAGTCCATCACATCCCTCAAAGAATTAACCATTTTCCCATACGGAGATATTTGATTTCTAGAAATAAAAAAAGACGCATTTGTTCAGTTATGGCCGAATTCACAGTCTTTAGTTAGCTAATGACAAATGCTTAACTAATGATTCTTCATTCGCAATGCTTAGTTTGCCATAAGAATAACAAGTAATAGTTAAACAATAGTAAGTATTTTAGTTTACCAATGGTTAACTAATGACCGAGAATTCGGCCATTAGTATTTTAGTTTACCAATGGTTAACTAATGACCGAGAATTCCGCCATTAGTATTTTAGTTTACCAATGGTTAACTAATGACCGAGAATTCGGCTATTAGTGTCGTAGAAATATTGCATGAATTTGTTATTAAAGTTTTTTAAAAATGATTTTTTATAGTTATGGTGTACTTTATATCAGACTTTCATTAAAATGATATTCGTCATAGCGGGCTTTTACTGTAGTTGCTATTTGAATTTCAAAGTATATCTATCGTTCTTGTTATTTCTATAGTGAATTTTAAATAATCAACTGAAGTGTTATGTACTTTTCTGTTCGTATTATAAAATGAATACATTTATGTTAAGTTTAGTTATTGCAATAAAGGAAACAGATGATGATTTCCCAGGGAGAATAAAATAATTTAAAGTAAATACTTTTCTATTTCCACAGTCCTAAACCGGAAGGACGCTTTCTTTTAAAATAATGTTTATCAAAATCTATTAAAAACGATATAATTTCTCTAAATAAACCAAAAATATCAAATATAATACGGCAAAGCCTGCTTTATTTAGTCGTGCATAAGTACACACTTGCCAATAGAAACTGGATTTTTCCAATTGACCCTTTTCGTGCGCTTGCAGCAACATCAACAATATAAATTAAACAACGTGTACACTCAGTTTAGCTAAACAAATGACAGCAAGCGATCTTGGCACACATGGTACATGTGTTTATTTCTTTTTTTTAATTTTTTTTCTCCTTTTTTACATCTTTCCTTTTCTGAAAGGCACAAATAATCATTCGAAAAAAATAGTTGACGATTTCTTTTGTTTTTTTTTATTTTTTTGTCATATTGCCTTATTGTTGTTGTTACGAGTATGTAACGTTAATGCTGTCGAACTTTAGCACTATTTACATGTTTTATTATTGCTGCAGATCAGAGCCGTTGCATATTAAAACAGATTAATTAAAGGATTCATTCACAAATCAAACAGTGGATTGAAAAAATTGGCTGATGATTTTTTTTTTATTTTAGGCGTAATTTACAGTAGTATACATATTTATAATTTGATTTCGAAATGTATTTGCTATGGTAACGATCAACCATGTTCTTTATTTTTTTACTTGAAAAGTTACTACAGATAGAATAGAAATGAGGCAGAAGATGTCACTTGAATGTATCCTTATGAATAGCAGCAGGTTCTTTAACATAATCTTACCATTGAAAGATAGAAAATTGAAGCCTCTAGAAAGTTTTTGGAATACAATAAATTGATAAAGCTTCACACACATTTCCATTGGCTAAGTGATGTATCCCTGTTTCAAAAGGCACCAAAATGTTTAGGATAATTGTAGCAAATTTACCGCAGATCAGTTCAGCACCGTAACATTTGATTAAATAACATCTTGTTGGATTAGTTTTATTTATCGTTCAAACTAACGGGGTATCAAAACTAATATACTAAGTGGGGATGCCAATTCCGGAATTTTTCGGGAAAAGATCCCGAGAAGCAGAATTGTTTTTATCTGCTTTTTTGGCATACACAAATACAAAACATCTTCACTCAACATAAATCAATGCTTTTTTAGCATTTTAATAAGAGAAAATAAAAGAGATGTAATGAGAGATTGCACATTAACTGCCGTATTTATAAAAAATAACGTAGGCTTGAAATGTGCTTTAAGACAAAATTTTCTTAAAGTACACTTTAAGTATACTTTAATTTTTTATAAATACGGCAGTAAATCAGTAATTGTAAAGGTCAGAAACATTTTAAAATTATTTACAAAGTGAACAACAAAAATTAAAATTTTACAGAAGTATGTTGAAGAAATAAAGGTGAAAGAATAAAAATAATTTTTGGATTACCAAACTCGAACGCACTATTACTATTTGATGTGTCTACAGTTTTTGGAATTGAAAATTCTTATAAAAAAGATTTAATTGAATTGAAGCTCAACATATGACCGATGAAGAATTTGTTTAAATAAAACAAATAGTTGTCATTTTAAATCTGGTTAAAGTTTAAGAATCCCTGCGGAAGTTGCGCTTTTATTTAAGTTCAATGACATATCAAAAATTAATTGCAAATTGAGCGATAAATTGGTGAAACCAGAAATTAGGAATGAGGGATAATTTACCTAAAACTTAAATTTTTTTAAAAATTTCAAGGTTGAAGAGTGAATTTGATAATGAAATAGAAATGTTTGTTATTAGAAATTAATATAAAAGGTTGATTACGAAAACGAATTTAACTAAAACATGTAAAAGCCCCCCACAACACCTCATAATGCCTGCAATGATATGAAATCAGAAATATGTATATTTATTTGTTTCGGAGGGTGAGAAATGCAATTAGCATACAACAATTTACTAACATTTTTACCCACAAGTGTTGACTGTGAACGATGTTTTCGTCAGCGTCATATATTGGTAACAAAATTGAAATAGATTCTCTTTACTTTAGATGAATTTTTTAAGATTGATATTAAAGGCAAAATAACATGTTACTTTTCTCTATATAATTTTCAATGTAATGTTATTATGTTTTTTTTTAATTATTAATAGTTTATAAAATGTTGTTTATAAAATAAAAAAATTTGCGTAATGTTTGATTTCAAACATATTTATATATACGGTCATGTCACAGAATTTAATTCCGTTCGGAAGTGAAATTAATTCCGTATTTCGCTTCTATAGAAAAAGCCAAACGAACAATTTTTTCGGAATGAAACCACTTTTAATTTGCTATGTGGAATTGTAATTTTAAGAATTTCTAGATTATATAATATACCTAAGTTACTTTTTTGAAAAATCACGAAAAATCTTGGGATCCCGGGATTTACATTTTGAAAATCCCGAATCCCGGGATTTTAAAATCCAGTCCCGTTTGGCATCCCTAATACTAAGCTAAATAAAAAAAATAAGATCATCTGAAAAATATAAAATTTTTATATTAAAAAAAATTTTTAACTTTAATAAACTCTTTTAAAACACTGACACAAATTTCGTATAAAAATTTGCTAAAGAATAGTTTAATGTGGAATAAATAAAAAAAAATATTTTATAAATATAATAAAAATAATGGCTTTACTTTTAGCATATCTGCCTCAACTTCTCTTGTTGTTGCAATTGTATACAAACTTCATTTGTTGGTGTTGTTGCAAAAACAATTTATTAATATGCAAAAAGTTAATGAACGCCAAAGTACACATGTGGCGAAAAATAAAATAGGAAAATGTTATAAAATAAACAACAAACAGCAGCACTACCACCACCACCACCACCACCACCACCATCACCAACAACAACAAAAACAACAACTACAAAAAACATATAGCAACAAACTAAATGCTGTTTTAGGCTAAAAAAAATTATATATTAAAAAAAAAGAAAAGAATTATAACAAAAAAAAAAAATTAAGATTGAGAACAGTGTTCTTAAATATGAAGAGGAGGATATTTTTAGTAATATTTTTGTTTTAATTTGACTGTTGCTTAAGTTGTTGTTGTTTATCTGTCGTTGTATGATCCTAGCGTGTTGTTGTAGTGTTAATGCATGTTGCATAGAAATTAAATGAAAAATAACACACATGACAATATGTTTTTAATTTGCAACAACACTTCTTGTTTGCAAATAGTTCTATTTTTTCTTTTTTTCATTTATTGGTGTTTGTTGTTGAACTTCATCATCATTCTGCAGTGGAACTATTTTTATTTTAAAACTCTTCATAGTTTTAATTTTTTGCATGTTTTTGTGTTGTGTGGTTGCAGCAACGGCATTTTTCTCCAAAAAGGATTTTCAATTTTATGGATTGGTTTTTTGAAGAAGAAAATGTACTTGATGTTGTTGATTTTTACCAGAAATTTTCAATGTTGAATCATTGAAGGGGTTAAAATGTTTTTCCGTTAAAAATTGCACACACACTTTCAGCATGTTTTTTTTAGTGTTGAAGAAATGGACAGTGGTTTTGGAGAAACAACTATGTATGTATATTCTATAATTCCAAATATTGTTCGTTCTATTTACCTTGACAAGTAAAATTAAAGTGTTTTGTTGTAATCTTAAAAACCATCTCTGAAGTAATGCGTTTATTAAACTTTTACCATTTACACCACTGTCCACGAAGAATACTGGGGCTAATTCTCGCATTCGTATGCGAATAAATTTTCATTCGAACGTTCGAATTTTTTAACATTTGGGATTCTCTCATTCGATAGCGAATAAAATGTATCGAAATTTCTTATGATGGCATTCGATAACGAATGATTATTCGAACGCAACCTTGCGAGTTTTTAATCGTAAGCAAAGAAGCATTCGAAATAACGTTTTTTTAATAAACAGAAGAAAAAAAGAAAATGTTAGTAAACAATTTGTTACTTACTTTAAAAAATATTATAATATTAATAATTTTATTACTTTTAGGTCAAAAATATCAAAAATAAATTTTACCTATGCTTGCTTTGTGAGCCTAAAACGTCTTTTGAGTCTAGAAAGACATATACATACATTAATACATACGTACGTATGTATGTATGTAAGTACTTATTTATACTTACTCATTGTTTGTCAATCTTAAGGGTTCGGAGGTGTTTCTTATTTGTTTCCTTATGTCATTAATGTTTTCAATCTCGTCAGAATTAGAAGACGATGAGTAAAAACACACAACTGGATCCATTTTTAATTTAAAATAATTTCTTTTAAAAATTTTGCTTTTACTTGAGTTATTTTTTGCAGAACCATATGTTTTTTGTTTAAATTTTCTTTTATTTTATTCAGTGTTGTAATACGTACTTATTTAAGTTTTTTACAACACTGAAGCAATGAATCGATTCGTATCGAGTACCACCATTAGAAAATTTTGCACTGTCGAAATAAATTTCGATTCGAAAACAATTTCGAGCACGACTGCCAGAATTAGACCCCTGATGACGGCTGTAGTCAATAAGTTATGATATTTTTATAGAAGTATTTTTAATAAATTGTTTATGTAGCAAACTAAACTTGAGGCTAAATAAAAACATAATTATTTTTTTTTAATTTTGTTTCAGAAAGGCAGTTGGTTGTACAAATTTAATAAATAATAAGTGTCAAGTGCTTTAATATTATATTGGGTAAGTTAGTCTCAATTTGAATATAAAAGTTAGAGAAGTTATAATAAGTTCTTTCGGTTATTTAAAACAGGATTTTTGCATTGCTTATTTTTAGTAATTGATGTTGATAATATAAACTAGGCTCGAAATTTTTCTCTTTAAATTTTATTTTTTAGAGTATTATGACAAAATGTAACGTAATTGAAAATGAGTCCTGAAACCCCTTTAACTCAAGTATTTTTCTTTGTTCATTTTTAAAAATTTCTTAAATTTGTATTCCCGCATACATAATACCTTTGTCAATTATGGATTCTTTATCACATACAATTCCCAATATATTTCTGTCAGATTTGAGTGTTTTGTGAATTATGAAAGATAATGGGGGTTATTCATATGCATAATTGGTTTACATGGTTGCCTGCTGCATGCAAGCATTCAAGTGAAATCTTTTGATTCAGTTTTGAAAAAGGACACACCACTTGTTAAAATTAATGATAAGACTAGACCCTGGATACGGTCTAGTATCCAACTATGCTAATATGTAAGGGGTACTATCCAGCCTGTCATCAATAACACCATCTAATATTTGAATGTCTCAGCTGAGCCAAGAGTTTTGAAAAGCCGGATATTCACAGAGAAGAAGATACTATTTCCTCTTTCTCACGGTCTTGGTAACTGCGACAGTGATTATTTAAATGAATAATTCTCGAAAAGTCCTTGCGTTTCATATTAAGGAGCTGCATACTGCGTCTCTATTATTTCATTATATACTGGCCACATATTTCTAGCGGTGCTGCATGTGTCCAGATTGCCTTTTGAAAGTAGTGTCTGAAGATTTCACTTTAAATGGCCCAAAGTGGTTCGTATGCATAATAATTACTTATGGTTGTCTTATATTGGATATTTAATGAGAAAATATAAATACATACTTATTTCATTTGCTTTTGAAAGCATACCGGCAAATAATATTAATAATTAATACAAATTTGCTCGGTATGAAATATATTATTATTAAGGATTGGATCCCATTACGAGCGAATTTTGAAAATTCGTGACTTTTTGAATAGAATATATTTTTTTCGACGAAAAAAAAAGGCTAATATTTCTCATTATAGAATTTTTTAAAATTCTTCCAAATCTCATACTGCCGAGCCATTTCTTCAGGTTTGGAAACTGGAAAATGTCGCTGATGGCTAAATGTGGAGAATACTCCGGATGGTAGTAACGTAGTCCAATTTATAGTTCTTTGACATGGTTGTGGGCATTATCATGGTAAAAGAACTCGTTTTTGTTTTAAACTAATTTTGAATCAATTTTTTTTTTTTGTTTAAAAAAATGGAAAAATTAAAATCTTATGAACAATTGAATGAACTACAATAATTTAGATTTAAAAGTTGTTTATTAAGCTTATTGAAATTTAATAAGAAGGGAAAACAAACGAATGTTAATATTATTTCATATTTCGGAGTCTGAACAATAACTTCTATTGTTGTTTTAATTTTTTAGTTTATTATAATTAAGAAACACAAACTGCGAAGCTTTTTGGCTTATCTGCATAAAACACCCATAGTCTTTGGCTGGAATCGAACCCGCAACCCTCTGACTGATAGTCCGGCAATCTATCGGGGCACCCTATTCTGTCCGCAGAATTGTGCTGAAAAAACAACACTTAGTACTTAAAACCACAGTGCAGTTTCATTAAATTCATGGAGTAGAAGTATGAGTATTTTAGCATAGAAGTCACACATAGAGTAGAGGATGTTTATTTCGGATGTATGAGTCAGGTGTTGGAAAATTTTAATACGCTACTACTACACTTTAGTTTCTTGTTTTTCTTTTCATATACATATCTACATATATAAGTACAATTATATACATACATATAATGTTGCTTTTGCTATTGTATTAAATTTTCTGCGTAAATAAAAGCGTGTATATGAAATGGTCATATAATACGTTTATATGACTGTACGAATATGTGTTTAAGTGTTAATTTTTTGCTTCTACATACAATTATTTTTCTCGTTTTCAGTTTTATTTTTTTTTGGCAAACATTTAAATTTGGCGTACGTCTGCCTTAAGTATCATTATTGTGTGGCAACGTGTCATGACAGGCAACTTAATTCAGAAAAACGTTTAACAGTAGCTAAAACAACAACTACTGCTACAACACAAATCCAATTTTTTTAAACATGATGCTGTTTTGGCCACGCGCCCAATTTATAGTGACGCTTTTCCGTTTTTGTAAAAATTTTGTTTTCATTTTGTGCATCTTTTTTGTTGTATGCTTGGTTTTCTTGCCACAACATTTCGTTTTTTTTTTCAACTTTTTTGAGGGGCTATTCTTTGGAGTGTGGTTGTTTGTGTGTTTTGCGACAAGTTACATCATTGTTAAAATTAGTAAACACACAATTTAGTGTCGTATTTTGTCTTGGATGTGTTTAAAAAAAAAAAGTTTTTTTTTTATTTTTGTTTGTATTTTAGCCAAGATCGCCAATAGTCAGTATAGTGGCATCATTATTATTTTCATTTTAGCCATCCGCATCAACAACACTGTCATCATCTGTACGAAAGAATAAAATACACATCCATTCACTAAAATTCTAAATTGCGGTATTATGTGAAAAATTAAAAAATTATTTGCAAAACACGAAAAGAAGACATGACAATAAGAAAATACGATTTATTTGTTCTTGGTTCTTAATAATTTCCTTAGAAATTTAAGGTGACAAATGTTGCCCAAATGATTTCAATTGATCTTACACGTGATACATTTAGCAATTATTTATTTAGTTTTTAAATCTTTTAATGACAATTTACGCAGTCTTTTTCGTGTTCTTTATTTATGTATACAAATTAAATAAATACTTTATATGACTTTCAGTGACAAAAAGAGTGAGATCTTATAATTTACATATGTCATATTCGCACTCATTTTCTAAGAAGTTTACTTTTGAATGTGTACGATTAAACTTCTGGATGAATTCCAAGATAAGATGATCACAAATATTATTAATTTGTTTAATGCTTTAATTGTATTTATGTACATACGATCAGACATCGTATTGCACATATTTAACACGTGTTAAAGAATCGGTAATAAAATTAGTAAACTCGTCATCCAATTTCAAATACAATGTACATTAGTTCGCCTTCCATACAAAAAAAAGTTGTGTGTGTCATTAATGATAATGTAAAAACAATTCCAGAAATAATTTTTTTATTTTGTTTGCCACGCCTACAAATACCGCCCTTTTAGTATTTTGTTTGCTATTTTTAGTCCGATCATAATATTTTGTACACAGGTGTTCATGGCTCTGTACTCTCTCTCTCTCTGTTCTTTCTCCTACTTTTTTTCTTGTCTTTATAAATGTCAAACTTCGAATCCTATCTATTAGTTTGCATATTCTTTCAACAATACACCAAATCTTTTGGAAATGGGTAAATGAGACAGAACATGAATGACACGAATAGAGCCGATTTTAACGCACGTAAAACTCAATGTTGTATATTAACACATAAACACACGATAGATCATGTTGCTTCATCTGTTTTTATGAGCGGTGTATATATTAAGGAATTAGACGCTCTTGATGTTCTAGGCATGAGAATCCAGTGTGATGTCCGCTGGACCAAACACATTTTTCAAGTGCCTAAAGAATCGTGCAAGTGCCTTGGTTTTTTTAAACGGTGTAGAAAATACTTCACTCCATCTGATCACCTATATTCTACCGAAAATGGAATAAAACTCTCATGTATGGGCCGGTGCTTCGAAGCCTATTTTGAAGTTACTCGACCGCGACCGCGAGATGGCGAAGATGCTTATCGGTGACAGTAGGGTATCCATCTTGCTGACAGTAGGGTTGTGTGTTCTATCGATACTATAATGGAATGTGTTCTGCTATAATTAGGTAACTTGTTCCTGAAACACGTACTTTCTTGCGTAATACACGTTCTTCATTCAGGGCTCATCCATTCATTATCGACTGGACAGTGGATCGCACAACACATTACAGGGAAATTTCGTTCTTTAGCCCTATTGTCCGTATGTGAAATAAACTACCTGCAGAAATATTGCCTGTCACTTTCAATATAAGAAAATTTAAATCAAATATGCACAAATACCTCTATCCTCCCTTCCACAACCTATTTTCCTACTTCCAACAAAATGCGTTGCATTAGTAGAGGTTGTCTCCGGAGTACTCGTCCAAGCAGAAAAAAAAAATCTTTGATAATATTCAAAATATTTGGTATTTATTAAGTCGGGCTCGAGTTCATTAAATTTAATTTTCATTAAATTATTTTTACTGAAGGTAGGGCTTGTTTTACAACTTGAAAAATTTTTATTGATAATTTTCTTGGCTGGGATGTTTCGAGAAACACCACTTCCTCTCATCAGAATTCTTTGCGTTCTAACCCTCTGCACCACTTGCGGTGCCTGCTAGCCAACAGACAAACATCAATCTTTTAACCAGTGTTACCTGGTGGTTCGAAATTTGCTGTAATTATCATTTTTTATTTTTTAATTTCTATTTACATGTTGCCTCCTTTTCTTCAGTTTTTTCGTATTCATGTCAAGACTTCGTCTCGAAAAATAAATAAAAAATAATAAATATTTAAAATATTTACGTCAGTAGTAAAATCCTCTGGTTTTGTTTTGAAATTTGAGTTTTGAAAAACAAATATTACGCTTTTCGTTGCAGTTGTTACTAGTTAGATAAATCGGAGTTCTTTTGTGTATAAAATTTCCAAAAACTAGTAAAATTGTTTTTTAAAATTGCCTGTGGAATAGAACATATGTACAAGAATTGACAGAATTACGACGTTACGTTAAACCGTTATAAATAAAAGCAAATTTTAATATTACAGGCAATTTCCGTAACGTAATACCATTCCGTAACGAATGGCGCTTTTGTTTTTAACATTAACTACCTTATATGATAAATTTTTTATTCGTATAGTGAACGTTGAGAAAATAAAAATAAAACTAAAATCTAACATCGACAAATTATATAAGCAAATCCTCTTTAACCAATTTTTTATTTCGCAATTTCCAAATGTTCTGAATTCTCAATTTACAGCATGGATTTTTAAGAGAGAACCTTAATAATTTGCCTTAATATAAATCATTAGATTTTTAAAATAAAGCCAAAACTATTACAAATAAATCCACCCTATTGCATGTAGTGTGGGCAGGACATTTACAAATGCCATAAAATTAATCAACAATTAAATTAAAACCATTAAAATTTCCATTTAACTACTTGTTTAAAACACATTTATCAATATCAAATTAAACACGAACTCAACTAACTCACAGTCTAACACGTAGTCGACGTA
Source organism: Bellardia bayeri (assembly GCA_950370525.1). Lineage (NCBI taxonomy): Eukaryota > Metazoa > Arthropoda > Insecta > Diptera > Calliphoridae > Bellardia > Bellardia bayeri. The sequence goes on from OX493264.1 coordinate 120,725,613, forward strand.
TCACACACATGAATGCATTTTAAATGGGAAAATTTCCCCTTAAAATACCAAAAACAAAAAAAAACGAACTGGAAAAATCAAACAACAAAAAAATAATTGCATTAGCTATGAACAAACAATAATAACAACACCGAGAATAAACAAAAACAAACACATACAAAAACTAAAATTCACAGCATCATTCGCACCTAATAATCATAATGTTTACAATTACGGCTACATGACATACACGCTCTCACTCTCGCCCTCTCGCACTCCTTTTTGACACATGTGCTCCTCGCTTATTTAAAGTTTCTCAGGGCCAGTTTTTATTACATTTATAACACTGGTGTGCGTTTATTAGATGTTTGTGTTTATGTCTACTATAGACGGCATTAAAAAAAATGGAAAGTATTTCTCTCTATTCCATAAGTATCGAAAAGTATTTTGGAGTAATAATAACAACAATAAATTGACGCCGCTTTTTTCTATTTTATTATTGATTGCATGAAAGAATGCACATTTGAAATAACCAATAAAATCAATAGTTTCGTATTGAAGAAAAGGGTTGAGAAGTAACATAATTAAATTGTTTTCTAGTTAGCAGTATTTAAGAACAAGGGCAATTGAAAAGGTCTTAAGTTTTAATAGGTATTAAACTTTTAAACAAAGTTTGTATATGACAACTCTATAAATTCTTTATTTGCTTTACCGGTTTCTTTTATAAATATTTTATCTTTATTTTTGTTTGAGGGGGTTCACACGATGCAACCTGCGACTTTTCTCTTGCGACTCGAGTTTATAGATGAAGTACGTAGTGAAGAGTACTGGGTAGCTAGTTACGCAGGTTTTTTGAAACGAAGCGACAATTTTGACATTTCTTCTTTTCTCTTGTATTATTTTTATTTCATTTACCAGCAGTGTTGCTACGATGAAATTTCATTTTATGGGATTACAGAAAATTTCTGGCAACGCTGCGAATAAATAACTGTAAATTAAAAAGAAAACAAATTGTTGTTTAAATTTTAAATAAATAAATACTATGTGGTCAAAATATTTAATAGAAAATTTAATAGTGAAATATCAGGAATATGAATACATGTATAAAATACCTGTAATCTAACACATCTGCGAATGAGCGAAATAGGAGAAATAAACAATTTAATGTCAAAATGTCGCAAGAATAGTGCAACAAATGTTTCATCATGTGAATTTAGAAATGACACCAAAAGAGAACGTCAGCAGAGTCGCAGCGCCAAATCGCCGTTTTGTGTAATCTTTGCGCAAGTTTTACAACATAATTTATAAGTCCCAATTTACACGAAGCAATTTCTTAAGCTAAGCTGATTATCTTTTACACATCGCGGTGAGTCTCTTATTCATATTACATTTGTGTATACAAATGTGTGTATACTCTCAAATAAAAATACGAGCGATTTAAGCAATAAAAATTGTGCTGTGTGAACACCGAAGAAATCTCAAGGAAAAAATTGTATCAATCTTTTAATAAAAATTGCTTCGTGTAAATTGGGACTAACATCATATAAAGTACTTTTGGGAAAAGTAACGCTTTTTAAAAAGCGTCTGTAGTTTGGATGGATTTTTTCTGATCACTTGTCACAAAATGAGATTAAAGTGATTACATTTGTTTTGTCAAATAATATAATTGAATATTTCTTATTATTGTTTATTTGACCTTTTTTAATTAAGATTTTGGTAATTATTAAAGCTTTAGATCTTTTCTATAAAATATTTAAATTTTTACGTCAATATTTCGCTACTCTCTGAGTTCTCGAAACATGTAAATTCAACCCAAGTTCAATCCCCAGCTCAGCCAGAAAAATTATCAATAAAATTTTAATAGAGATTTCATGTTGTAAAACAATTCCTTCAGTAAAAATAATTTAATGAAAATTAAATTTAATGAACTCGAGCCCGACTAAATAAATATCAAAAAAAAATTTTTATAATTTTATAAATTTTAACAATTTAGAAATACATAATTAAATATTATGATCCAAAAAAACTATCTCTGAAATTAAATTTTTAAAGATAATTCCAATCAAAAGTTTTAACAACATTAATGTGATAGAATTTGTATTTTTATAAAATTGAATTTAATATTGGAATCTTTATTAGGACTTGAATGACATTTACTTTTTATTAAAAATAAATTAAATATTGGCCTCGACCTCGCTGTAGATGGTATAATCTGAATCTTGACAATTTTAACATTATTTTCAGTATTGCTTCTTTTATCGCACGATTTACATACCTATACTTACATACGAGAGTAATGTTAGTTTGCAAGTCAAAATCATAGCAGGCATATTAACAAAGACATTTATATTAGCATAACCCCAAAGAAAATAAACCAAAGTTGTAATATCACACGATCTATGCAGATAGTTGACAGATACGGAACATGAAATTATAGAAGATCGATGACGTCCATTATGTTGCGTAAATCTTACAATACAGCAGAATAAATTGAAGTCTAGGTGTCCGTCTTTATTTGATGCGTTTTCAAACAATACTGAATAAAAATAAGATGACATTAACGAGACTGGTACTTAAAAGGACAGAAATATTTCTAATAACCCTCTAAATGGGTTTTTTTTTGAGTGCTATTATAGTTCATCCTCACATTGTGTATATTCAAACAGACCAAATACATACATGATATTTATTTGTTTTAGTTTAAACATTTTGTATTATTTTTTGAAAAAAGATTTTTGATTTTTTTATTTTAAATTGTTATTATAGTAATATTTAATTTATACATCCAAACAAATACACAAATCTATGTCATCTTTGGTCTAATCTGTCTAAAATACTTATGTTTGTTTTTATATTTATTTTTCCAAACTAAAATATTAGAATGTTTATGATGTGGATGTCATCTCCTAATTAAAGCAAGGTGTTTTTTTCTGAGAATTGTGGCTGAATGTGGGCATACTACTTGTATACATAAAAATCTATGCGTACATAGATAAATACATATTTGTGTGTATTTTAATACAGTTGTGTGAGTCTTTATAGCACAATCAAGAATATTGTATTGAGCCAACTGAAAATGTATTCAATAGAACACCATGATTTTAAGGCTCTTTTGACAGGATTTTGTAATTTCTTTATAAAGAAAGAATAAACAGATATATATATATATAAATAATTTCAAGCTGAATGTGGGCATACTACTTGTATACACATAGATATAGATACATAGATAAATGCATATTTATGTGTATTTTAATACAGTTGTGTGAGTCTTTATAGCACAATCAAGAATATTGTATTCAGCCAACTGTACATTATCAGTATATATATAAATAATTTCAAGCTGAATACTCTCTAACCAAATCAATAAATTATATTTTTACCAACTCTTCCCTTAATTGACTGATTTAAAAATGTGTCAACTTTTTAAAATTGCCTTCCATATTTATATTTAAATAATACCTGCTATTTTTTTCCTCTTCCCTGTACACATTTAACGTATTCTTATGTTTAATATGAATGATTTTTTATAAATTAATGGCAATATTTTGTCTAATTTATGACTCTTAGACAAAAAAATTTTTAAATCAAATATTATTTAAAATATTAAAATGAAATTTAGGTAATAAACACACTGTATATTTTTCATAATTACTTATTCATTTATTTATTTATTTACATATTTATTTATTTTTATTTTACCATATTAAAATTTCAACATTAATATTATAAGTCTGAAATCCACTTTGAACGCCATAAAATGTCATGGCAAATTTTCTATACATGTTAATCTTAATTACCAAAATTCAACTAATATAACACCACTTTAATTTCCATGGTCCACTCCACTCGAAACATTTTCTATTATTTCAAAATCAAGACCAAAAGCAAAAGAATTAGAGTGACAGATAGAAAAAAGGTCAAGGTACACAATTTAAATTTAAACACCCACAAATGAGATGACACTTGAAAACCATAAAATGTCAACATTTAAATTGTGCACTTTTCAAAACTAAAGACAAAAAGGAGAAAAAATAATCCTAAAACAACAACATTTGACTAAAATCCATATAAGAAAAATTGCTTAACTGTTAAGAATGGTACAAAAAAAAATTAGAAACAGCTGTCAGAACTAATTTATATTACTACAGTTGCATGAATGTAAGAAAACCAACAAAACTAAATAAAAATGCACTTTACTACAAGTTCACTAAATAAATGAGCAACTTGCAACTTGAAATTTTCATTTGTAAAAATAGACCATGACTAGAGAGAGGGCAGGGCCCTTCTTTCTTTTTTTTTTTTTTGCTTTGGTTATAGAAAAAAATATGTAATATAAACACTTGCCAGACGCTGGCATTAATTGTATTGAGTATGAAGTACTTTTTTCAAGTTTCATTTATTTTAGCTCAAGTGTAAACGGTCAAGAGCATTTTTGGGACAACCTACACTTGATGTGATTATGACATGTTTATGACAAAGCATGTATGTATTTTTAATTCAAATAGACATTTAGGGAGGATATCCTTGAAATTGCTATTGATATAAACTCATAGTATAGACTATTATTAATCATTATAGATATTGAATTTAAGTGTTGTATTTTTTTAATTAAGGTCTCGAACAATAGATGAAAATTGAATTTGAATTGAATTTTAAGAAGAAAAAAAAAACAACTTGTTTTGCTTGATATACATATTATAAAAGTGGTTACAGAATGAGAATTCCAAATGTGTTGATAAATCATATATGTATAAATTTTCAACTTATTGACACATTTGCTGTAGTTAGATTCATTTTTGAAAGTCAAGGGACGAGTAAGTTTAATGTAATTAAAATAGATATGTACATACGTTTTTAAAATATCAATTTCCCAACCCCAGCTATAGGGTGCCTACAAGAAATTTCAATTGTGCAAAATTTACACGCACTTTGTACTAATTTTTTGTATGTTTCTCTTTTTTTTTGTTGTTGTTCTTGTTGTTGTTGTAAGTATTTTTCAAGTGAAAGAATCAACAGTTTATTAAAAAACACTCATCGAACATACATATTTTCTTCATACACGAGCCCAGTCATCAAGATAAAACTATTTTGTAATGAAACTTGTAAATGAAAAATTATTATCTCTTTAAAAGATACAATGAACATATTTTTGAAAATTTGCCAAATTTACTGCCAAAACCAAGAAAGAAAAGGAAAAAAAACCCAAAACTACAAAAAACCATTTCAAATGCGATGAAGTTGTTGAGTTTTTTTTTTTTTTTTGCTGCGATACGAGGAATGCTGCTTAAATGGTGTGAAATTAACCTTAAAAAAGTTTACTGGTGTAAAAGTGTTTACAGTTCTGTTACAACTCTTCCAAAGCTAAACAAAACACACACGTATTAACAAGCCCAACAGAAATGGTCAATATGAGGCGCATTGCATACAAATACACACATCAAAAGCAAAACAATTTGATAAGAATTTCACTATTTCTTTTCTTTTTGAAGAAAGACATTTTCTACACTGCATTCTTGGAACTTATTCATTCAATTTTATGTTCTAATGAAGGCATTATATTTTTCTTGTTGTCTGTACAAATAACAAACACATAAGGGAATTTTAATTTATCATGCATAATACTAATTTAAACACAAACATTTTCACAACATCATTATTCAAATATGTTTGTATAAACAAAAAAAAAAAAAAAAAAACGAACCAAATGTCAAAAAGTTGAGAAATGGGGAAAAAATTAGAATCAAATCAAATTGACATAATGTCAAAAAATACCATGTTTCTGGCTACACACACACAAAACTGTCATTGGAAAATAGTGAAAGGAGATTAAAGTTTAAAATACGAGGGCAGCCTGTAAAGTATTGTCATTTATAAAGATTAGTCTACTTTCCCAAATCACCAGCATTTTATTATTGTCAAGAACTACATGTGAACAGTGCAATTCTAACTGATCCGAAGTGTGATATTTTAGCATGTGGATTGTTATTTTACACAGACAAATTACTTATAAATAGATTCCTTCTAGTGTGTAAAATACCTAGTTTCTAAATTTCAGTAGAAATAAATTGAATTGACTACACCCTGGATTACCTGGAATGTATAAAATAAACAACTGAGTTCTCTTTCGTTAATGAATATAACATTAGTGATCCAAAGTATATGAAGACGATCAAGCAACATTGGGGTAAGGGATATATATGAACAATTTCGAGTTGTAATACTGCTACGAAATTATGTCCGCCTTGAAGTTGCCCAAATTGGCTAAAATCGTTGATTTTGCTGACTGAACTTGGGCTCCAACTCCAAAACTACTTGTACGTTTGATTTCCGAGTTGAGATTTGTAATCTCTTACTGTAAACAGTTCTCCAATGTGTACTATATGAACTAATGCAGTCCGAAGCAATAAAAAATCAGAGCTAACAGAAATATTAGCTTGAACATAAGAATTGTGGGTTTGCTCTGAAGTAGTTGAAAGAACTTAATTTTTTGAGATATTATTATGAAGTGTTTCTTTGGATGTATTTAAAGAATTTGTTGTTATCTGGGGAGTTTAGGAAATTTTGATGTTTCGGTAGATGAATTATATGAAGACTAAAGGTATGGTCACACATGGCAAATATTTACTCAAAACAGCGTAACCACTTGTTTTAGCACAAATTTGTTTGACGTTGTTTACTCTTACCAGAGTTTTGCAAGATCATAAAATAAGACTAAATATTTATTGTTGTTGTCTTGTCCTAAATAAACGAGCTTAAATATATTTTATTTAGTAGTTAGGTCTTTTTCGGAAATTATTTGCCACGTGTGCCAATCTCAAAATCCCAATATAACAAATTCCTATAAAAAAAACTTTAATTGATTTAAAATCTCAACAGATGACAGATGAAGAATTAGTTTTACTTAATGTGGATTCACCAATTTGTTCTGAACAAAATATTTGTTTGAACAAAGTTTGACATCTCTCATTTTGAGAGAGAGAAAATATTTTTTACGAACAAATCTCAGCTTGAATTGGTTTCATTTTATATTTTATCTGGACAAAAATAACCTGAGTTGCCAATAGGTTAAATTTTTTCATACAAATAATAATGCCTTATGTATTTCCATGGCCACCAGCAAAAGCAACTTTCTTTTTTCATTCATTTTGAATCATTAAATAATTGTTTTCGACACTTAAAACACAAAGCAAAATAAATCAAATGGGTGAATCGAATGAATTTTTGTGCGGAACAAATAGGTGAATCCACCTTTAAGCAACTAGTTGGCATTTTAAATCCGATTAAAGTAAAGTGATATGAATATTTGCTGATGTTGCACTCTTATTAAGGCTCAAACAGATATCAAAAAGTAATTGCATATTAAGCGCTGAACTGGTGAAATCTCTCTTTAAAAGCAATCAGGAAAAAGGACGATTTACCCAATACTTTTATATACTGGTTTGGTAACATATTTTTATATTTAATGTAAGCTAATTTTTTTTAAATACTCGTAAATAGTTTCTATTATCAATAAACCAATTTGTTTTCAAATGAAACAAAAATAACATTTATAAAATCACGAATGCCAGGATTTGAAAAACCAGTCCCGTTTGGCATTCCTAGTAGTAGCTAAACATTCTGACTCATACTGCTCAAGATATACATACATATTGTTTTCTTGCAATAGTAAATATGTACTAATCAAATTGCCCTCGTAGAAACAGTAAAACTAACAAGTGAATATTTAGAACACAAAAAATCGAATGTATGTACAACATGTATAACTCCTAAAACAATAATAAAAAAATATACGAAATACACGCATGACATTGACTGCAAGACATCAGAGACAAAATGTCAAGTAGATCAAATTACAAATGAAACAAATGCATCAAGAAAAACAAATAACATACATTCATTCACTAACACACATAATAAACTGCACAGTGCAACGAATCTAAGTACCCTGCAGTTTTATAAAATTGCCTACTTTCACTATGTAGTTTCGAAAGCAGGACTTTGTGTCGAACTAAATATGATAGCTGTTACTTTTCTACAGTAAAGTTGTAAAAATGGTTTCAATTGTGGTAAAATTCTCGACAGATAGACAAAACTAAAGCAGCAGGGTACCAATTCTTCCTTTTCACATACGCACATAAAGCAAGTAAAGTATAAAAAATACATACAATGACAAATTTAACTGTTGAGTTTTGATAGTTTAAAAGTAGTTTTATTTATTTATAATTTTTTTTATTTGCTTTCTTCCCAACTTTTCAAGTGACTGTTTATGTTATGTTCATTTAAGGGTTTCTTCCTGAGTTTTTTTTTTAGTGTTTTACGTTTTGCTGTTGTTGCTTTTAAAAATAAATGCACTTGAAATGCAAATAAAATAAAAATATTTAAAACATTAAGAGGATTTAGGAGTTGGAACTAACATCTGCAGTACAGGAATAAAAACTGTATTATGATATATAGATTTGTAACAAAAGAAAGAAAGTAGTTTCTAAATAAACTACACTGGGCAACAAATTTCGGTTTAACTTCTTCAGCCGAATGCGAAATGTTTATCACATCACCAACTATATAACGCCTTTTACGGTATTTTAAAGGATGTTAAAGCTTCTTGTACCTCAAAAACATGGCGGTGAATGGATGTGAAATAAATACATATTTACACTGGTGGTTCTAAGGTGAAGCAGGAATAAGTCTTCCAGATAGAACTAGTCTTTTCCAGTCAGACCTATTGCCGATTAGAGAAGATGGAAACAGCTACTCTGTGAATAGCCTGCACTTTATTTATTAAAACATAAATTTCTGAATAAACATAAGATTCAGATTGAGCATCTTTATAAGTCATATCGGAACGGACTCACATACACGCAAAAACTCAGATATCACAAGCTTTTTGGCATCATTACAAGTTAACCAAGGCCATATATATTGGAGACATCAGGTATAGGTATGTTACTGGGAAGCTGCTACATTACATTTCAAATACTATTTTAGCATAATTATCGTTACCGTAATAATTGCTATTACCGTTACTGATAAAAAATCGCTATCAAAATAATTTTCGATAACGATTGGGTGCCCCGATAGACTAGGCGATAGTGTGACGGACTATCAGTCAGAGGGTTGCGGGTTCGATTCCCGCCAAAGACCCTGGGTGTTTTCTTCAGACAAGCCAAAAAGCTTCGCAGTTTGTGTTTGTTTAAAAAAAAAACAAATTGAAAATTATTATTTCTATATATGATTATAATTTTAAAATTTCCCTACATGAGTTTATACAATTTAAAATCATATTTATTCATCAGATCAGTCAGATGAGAATTAATGCTATTATTAAAATCCGTTTCCGTAATAACAGTAGAAACCGTAACCGCTATACCAACTTTGCCGAAATAAAACAAATTTGTGTTTATTGCCTTTTAACCGTTTCGAATTGGTAGTCAATTTAATAATTTTTCGAATAATTAGCAGCAAATCAAGAGATTAATATTTTAATCAATAAAAAAAATGGTTCATAAAATATTTAAAATGTCATAAAATGCTTAAAATATCTGAATTTGAAGTTTAAGCCATATCGTCCCAGCAATTATTTTTTGTTAATAAATTTATAAAACTTGGTAATTGTAAGGTAATTTGGGACCAGAAACCATGAACAAATCTGCCTCCCAAATTTTGAACTTCATAAATTTCTTGTTTTTCATCTCATACAAAGGACGTATTTTGTATGAAATAAATATAATATATATTTAAATATACTAATGAAATATAACTTCGTTTGAATTGAACAATACCTTTGCCATTTTGTCGTTCTTGTTTCAGTTAAAGTATGTTGTTGAAGTGAATAAACTTTTTAATATCCAAAAACTTATTTCTTGACATACATGACTTCATAGCAGAGACGCCTCAAGTGGGGTGGTTTGACCAATAATCGCGTGCATCAGGCACAGTGTGATATCCAGATAACACCAAAATGCCAAGGAATCGTTGAAGCATAATTTTGTCTAGTACAAAAATAATTCTGCTGTTGAGCGTAGCGATTTGTTTCCTCTATTATGACATCTAAAACCTCATCATCAAAAAATAGTCTGAACAAGTCTAACGGCGGTTATTCATTTATTGGGGAAATTTCATATTCAAACTTGCCTTTGCGATTTCTCTTTTTGGTTCACCTTGGCTTATCAAATTATGATTATTTTTTATATTATTCATTTTCCTCACTCTCAATTTCAATCCGACTTCTTATTGATGTTGAGAGAGACATAGAGAGAAAGTTAACATTTTTATTCTCAATAGGGTCATTAGCTCATAGGTTTCACCTAAAGCTTTTCTAATGGCTTCCACCTCATCTGGTATGCCTGTGAAATAATTTCAGTTATTAGCTACTTACATCGCCATTGGGAAGTAAATCGACATCAAAGTCTCCTTCGTCTGTATTTTCGTCTACTTTATCTGGAGGTATAAAACATATTTGTCAACTTCTGCATCGTCATCACTCCAGCTATCGAGAATTACCTATAGCTCATATTTTGGCAAGAGCTCGTTTTGATCCTACGTGTTTTTACATTTTTAAAAAGTTTTGTAAAAAAGTTTGTCAGAAAAAACAAAAGTACTGAATCATGGTGTAACTATAGAAGGTGAATGCAGCAGCACAGCTGACTGACTTTGTTTACAATTTACTTATGTCAAAATTAATACTTTTTCAAGTGTTTTTGACAGTAGTACATTATTTTACACAAACAAAATGCCTGTTATTTCTGTATTGTGTTGTATTTGTTGCCGATTTGCACTCACCTTGTATAGTTACACCATGTACTGAATAGTGCCCAGTGTTCGATAAATAGAACACTACTTTTTGAAATCAAATCATAAAAACACAAGTGAAAATCAAAAACATATTTTAGTCATTATTAAAAGTTTAACTGTTTTTTTTTTCAATTAAATTACATTTTAATTTTTTTTATTTTTTCCTCTAAATTTGTGATACGAACATATTACGCAAAAAAAAATTAAAGAAAAAAAATTCAAGCCCAAAAGATTTTGAAGCGGTCTAAATGGAATTAAATCGTTTAAAAAAATTTAAATTTGTTACACTTACACTTACGCATCCAGAATTAGGTGTATTTTTGTAAAATTGATGAGCTGCAACAAATACATATATCACACTTGAAAATGTCAACTATCATACAAAGTAACAACATCTGTAGGTCTTTATGTTAAAGGTCAAATCAATCCTTACTGCTATCTTTATCATGACACGAATATAGGGAATATATTCCCTTTGAGAAAATTTTTATTACATACATACTTACAAATATCTAACAGGTATGCACACTGAGTTATGTTATCGTTTCTGAAGTCTTCTTAAGTGAATATCCATATTTTTAAGCTGCCTTTGTGTACACAAAATATGTAATATTTATAAGGATACATTACAGTATTTTCTCATACTTATATGTATATTGCTTTAATAAATCCTGTCAGGTTTAGATATACATTCATACCTAAGTGCAGTTGTTATGATTTTATACAGCATCAAAAGTGCTTGGCAACAAAATAATACGGATTTGTTAAATTTATAACATTTAATGACAAGCACTTAAAACTACTATAAAATTAAGATAATAAAATTGCATATCATATTAGGAAAGCAGAATAAAAAAAGAAAAGTAAAAGAAGAATTTTTTAAAGCATAATTTAAAATTCAAATTTCCACTTTCTGGGAAATGATTTTGTGGATTAATTAAAAACTCATTAAAATAATCTTTGAACCCCTCTCAAACCTCCCATTCCCGTTCATAACAATTAAAACTCAATAATTATAATCATCATTTCCCTTATCAGCAACATCCGCTGCTGCTGGTTATGAAAGCCATTCAACAACATACAATAAAATAGAAACCAACCAACTTTATTGGATTTCCTTCTTTGTTCTCAATACATATTGGAGTAATAATAATATTTATGATTGCAATACCTGTGAGAATTATCTCAAGTAAAAAGTACATTATGAGTTTTACTCCATTTATTTTATTATACTTATGTATGATTGTGTTGAAAGTATATTGTGTCGTATTCCCCCGAATCGTTCGATTGATGCTGGATTCTCACGATTTTCAATCACACGCGTTAATTAACTCCTTCGCGTTTGAATGACAACATTTCAACTCCGGAAATCTCTTGTTTGTCTTCACACACAAAATCCTAAATCTATTGTTGTCGCTGTAACTAAGTACATACGTAAATAACTAAGTGTACAAAATGTATTGTACGAGTATGCACAGTTTGAATATGTATTGTTGCAAGTACATATTACAATGCCACACAGACCAAGTACGAGTACATGAACAAAGACGAAGATAGTGACAGCAAAAGGAAAATTCAAATGCACATCAGTCACAAGAAAACTGAACTAAAAACTACTCGTACTCGTAGTTCGTAGTTCGTTGTTGTTTGGTTTGCTGCTGTATGAAATTTATGTGACATAAAAACATGCCAACATTTCACTCAGCGAATAAGTCATGCGTTAACTTGAACATGATTTTTCCAGAGGATTTTTAATTTCTTTTCACATTTTCCTCTGCAGCTTCTTCTGGTTTACGAGTTTGTATGTATGTGTTTATTTTTTATTTAAAGTCTGCTGGTCTTGTTCTGATTTTGATGTTTCTTCTTTGACTTTTTATTTATTATTGTTTTCATGATTGTAAAAGAGTTTATAAGATTTTTCTTTTCAAGCGTTATTAAGTATGAAAGTGATTATTGGCCTCATAAATGCGGGGGAAAACTAAACTGATGATGACGATTGAGGGGTGGTTGTGAGTCGGATGTTTAAATTTTAGTATAGCTGCATGCATCATGAGCTAATCAATGTTTTGTGTGAAGTTAAGTCAATGGGTCTTTAAATAAACAAGAAATATGTATTATTAACATGCAGCTTGTATTAGGACGGAATTTGTTTTTCGTGTAATATATTTAATACAAATTGAGCTTTTATTATTCCCAACCGTCTAAACAATATAATTTTTACGAAACTCAATCGTTTGTAAGAGAAACGTTCGCATATTTTTTTTATAAAATATCGTCATAGTATTCAAAGTTTTGTTTAATTTGATATATTATTTATTATATGTTTGTATAAATATTATAAAACGTCATTCTTAAACTGTTTAAATTTTATACCTAAACTATTAAACAATAAACTGTCAGCAATCATTTCAATTTCTTTTTTCAAATATAACCACACGTCCCTGAATATTAACTATAACATCCATATTTATTCCTGTCTATATTTATTAACTATTTATAAAGTAAATCTCTACTTTAGAAATCAAACGTCTAAAATTTTATTTACAAAATTAAATTTTCTATTTATATATATCTAAACACACACTGACGAACACTAGTTATTCACATTAGGGTGGAACAAAAAATACTGGGAACAAAATTGAAACTTCTCGAAGGTATTTTTGTAAAGCTTTTATTCATATTTCTTGCAAAGGAAATATATGTATCATGACAGATCCTTGAGAGACCATATAATACCCTACACCTATTATATGTATAAAACAGTTTTTCAGAAATGGGCGTTATATGGGAGATATAACCTATTGTGGACCGATCATCCAAAGATTTAGTGTCATGATATCTGTGAGTATAAGTATTATATGTGTTAAACTTTATCTCGATATACATAAATACTTTTAAATGATTTATGGAGCTTAAAGTGAATTACGGGAGTTTCGACTAATTATGGACCGACCATAATAGAATTGTACCGTATTATTTGTATACATATGAAATATATTTTCGTTCAATATTATTTTCAACATTTTTGAGAGAGTTATTCTCTAAAGTGATTGTCGGAAGTGGGCCTTATATGGGAGCTACGAGTAATTATGGACCGATCTGCACAAAATTCGTAGATGTGCACAGAAAAAAATAAAAATGAGTTTCAATTAAAATATTTGTGGAATCAATTAAAAATTTAATTGAAATCGGACCTGTATACAAAATGATAGTATCAATTAAAAAAAAATGTGAGATTTAATTGAAAATATCAGAAAAAGTAATTGAATCAATTAAAATTTTAATTGAAAATTATTTTAAAATCAATTAAAGGTTTAATTGAAAAAAAAACATGATTTTTTTTTCTGTGTGATGAAATTTGTTTGGATACTTGCATAAGTCAAACATTTATGATCAGTAAACTCCAATTTCACGAGGACATTTTTATGGGGGCCAGGTGAAATAATGGACCGATTTCCACCAATTTCAATCCATCCATCCTTGGACCGAAAAAATATCACGTACCAAATTTTATCGAAATATCTTCAAAATTGTAATCTGTACTCTGCGCACAAGCTATACATGAACAGCCAGCCAGACGGACGGATGGACGGACATCGTTAGACATCAGTATACTTTAAGGTGGGTGTTGGACCAATATTTCTGAGCGTTACAAACATCAGCACAAATCCAATATAACCTCCCCACTATGGTGGTGTAGGGTATAATGATATCGGACAGATGCCCACAACGACCGCGCATACAGATGTGGATTCTTTTATCAAAATTGTCAATTACATTTGTTCGTCTCTAATTTTAAGCGTACTCGTATAAAGGCTATAATCGATTCGATTGTCATAATATTTAAACAATAATTCAGTGGTGTTACAACACATTATCGGACCGACCAATAAACAGCTAAAGTTTAAGAAATTATGCTTTTGGGAAATTTGGTTTGCAATAAATTTATTGTTTCGGTGGCTGTGTTACATATGGCACTGTCGTCTTAAAACCACATGAAACCACGGACTACAAAGCACACCATTACTCTTGAATATTTATAAGCCCAACTATAGCATATGGTTTGTTGACGTATCCAGACAAATGAATCTTCACCGAAACTGAATTCATTGTCATTCAATTGTCAAAGCTTCTACTTGTTAACATACTGATATGTATAATTTTTAATAAATAAACTAGTACTGATATGTCAACAAGTATAGGTATAATGTCAAAACTTGTTATTTTAATATACCCCTGTTGGAAAACAGAGTTTTTGAAAAACCTTTTTATATACTTTCAGATATGAAAAAATTCTCTTTCGCAACGAATTATGTATTGCCCCCAGATTTAATAAAGTCGGCTCTCTTAAATCGTCTAATATTTAAAAGTAAAGACATTACTAAACTTGGAACGAGTAAAACAAGTCTGGTTAAATAACTTTATTGGACCAACACAGGACAGTCAAAAATATTTTTTTTTATATTTTAATCTTATATTAAAAAATTGTCAAAAATTCCAAAGAGTCCGAGACATTAGTGACCTTAAGGTACGTTATATATTTACTCAAAAAAGCGTAAGCACTTATTTTAGCACAAATTTGCAAGATCAAATAAAATAATAAAAACTAAATATTTGTTGTGTCCAGTCCTAAATAAACGAAGAATTTTTAATAAATAGTTCAAATATACTTTATTTAGTGTCACGTCTTATTCGGCAAATATTTGCCAAGTGACTGTACCTTTAGTTGCAAAATTGCTTAGAGAAATTTTTTTTAATTAAAAGTTAGTAAACTTTAATTTAATTTGAGCGCAGCTACATTTGCATTCGCTTTTACAAAAGTAATCATGCTAATTATCATAGAGACATACATAGCGGAAAGAATTGCTAGGGCTTTACTTTGTAGTCCTTCTAAAAGACATCTTCACACATTCTACAAACAAAGTAAGTGACAAAGTAAGGTCTAATAAACATTTATTTAAAAATCAAATACGTATGTTTTTGCATTTATTCCTATATGTGTTTGTCTCTACGAGTATATTCTATTAAATTCTTTAAAAATATTTTCATAAAGAGATATCTACAAAAGCTTCACTCAGCTGACCTTCTATTAGGCTTTCCTTTTCAGTTTCTTTAATATGAGTATGTACTTATATAGATATTCTGTGAACCATTATTATGCAGGGCTTCTTTCTAAAAAAGACTTTCTAAAAGCCCATCTGTCAGGCATCTATATAGTAGCAAGTGGGCAAGGTCTGGCTCCTAATGATACGTGTAAAATAATATAAAATTAGATATTGCAAAGCATTTAGGTTGGCCACATTACTGCAGCATTTTCCCGCTGGGTATTTATAATTTATTAATTGTCGCAACTTAATTATGTTTTTGGTGGTGATTATATTACAATTAAACATTAATTTTGTATCAATACCAAACTAATCGATGGTCATAAATTTGTTGCAGACAAACTTGAAAACAACCACAACATCAATACAAAACAAGTAAGAAAATATAGTCGGTCAAGCCCGAGCATATAATACTCTACACCCAGTATATGTATAAAACAGTTTTTCAGAAATGGGCGTTATATGGGAGATATTACCTATTATGGACCGATCATCCAAAAATTTAGTGTCATGATTTCTGTGAATATAAATATTATATGTGTTAAACTTTATCTCTATGTAAAAACTTTTAAAAGATTTATGGAGGTTAAAGTGAATTACGAAGAGGGTCTTATATGGGAGTTTTGACTATTTATGAACTGACTATTATAAAATTAGGTGTCATCCTATTTGTACATAAGAAACTCATTTTTGTTAAATTTTGTGGAAGTGGACCTTATATGGGAGCTACGACTAATTATAAACCGATCCTCATAAACTTCTACCATGTTATATGTATATGTGCGAAACATATTTGTGTTCAATATTATTTGTAAATGTGATTTAGCTTCATTTATTACTCATTTGTGGTGAAATTTGCTTGCATACTTGCATAATTCAAAGATTTATGACCAGTAAACCCCAATTTCGGGAGGACATTTGTATGGGGGCCAGGTGAAATAATCGACCGATTTCCACCAGTTTCAATCCCATCCATCCTTGGGCCGAAAAAATATCACATACCAATTTTTATCGAAATATATTCAAAATTGCGACCTGTATTCTGCGCACAAGCTTTACATGGACAGCCAGCCAGCCAGCCAGACGGACAGACGGACATCGTTAAATCGATTCAGAAAGTGATTCTGAGTCGATCGGTATACTTTAATGTGGGTGTTGAAGCAGTATTTCTGGGTGTTACAAACATCAGCACAAAGCCAATATACCCTCCCCACTATTGTGGTGTAGGGTATAATTAAACTTAAAGTACAACATTTTTATTTAATGATTAAATGGATTGTTTTTATATATTTTCTACTTTGTAGTTGTACACTAGTGTCTGTAAAAAAGTGAATTTATTTTTATTTTAGCTATTAAATCAATACATATTAAATACACGATTTCTAAACTTATACTTAACAATATAATGACTTTTGTCATAGATGAGTCAAAATAATAGTCAAGAAATCTGAGTGCTCCTTAAATTTTCTCCTACATCTCTGGGTTACACTTTAATATGGACTTGTAAGTATTATTATTGTTGTGTTTTTTATTGTTGTTGGTATGTGTTTGATTCTTCGTTCGTTCATTATTTTTCAATATAGTCAATTTAATGTCAACTCTCTTGAACTCAGACATGTGGAAAAATTTTTATATTGTACGTACAGCCATAGCATTGTTAAACGTATCAAAAGGTCATTGAAAGGCATAATGGAGAAGCGATAGACGGACGAACAGACAAGTATGCCGACATGCAGGAGGAGTCAACAGAAATTCAATTCATGTTTTTCAATTTCGAGCATGGAATAAAATTTTGCAATTAAAAATTAAAGAATGTTTCCACTATTTTTCTGAGAACTAGTGTAAATGACTTTTGCTTTATGGTGAATTTTAATTGAATTTAATTTATTTAAACAATTCAATAGAATAAAATTCGTATGTATGACTTTTGACTTAAAAGGAAAATAATATTTTAGTTGTTAATATTTTGCAATGTAAAACAGTTTTGTGGATTAAAACTGCTGTTTTTGTTAAATTTGTATATGTTTAAGCGTTGTCTGTGCGGAAATTGTTGAAATGAAATAAAAAATTTACTGGCATATTCAGTTTTTTGTTTAAACAAAACAAGTTTCTGTTAAATTCGTAGGTGTAACATACCAAATTAATAATTTTTCTATCTGCTTGACAACTTATTCAATTGTACTAAATAGTTTCAGCCCTCCTCTAATTAACATTTAACGTGTACAAGTTTAAATAAACTTTTTTTGTTACCCAGTGTAGCTACTTACATGCTGAACTGTTGATTTCACACTTTAACTGTCATTATTTCAATTTTTCTTTAAAAATTATTAAAAACAAACTAAATTGAATATTAAAATGTTTAAACGCATACGTTTGTACATAACTACTACATTTCCTTTAATGCACATACAATTATTGAATGTTGCAAAGGCGTGTAAAGTCGAAGTATACAAGTGCGGAAGATGATATTTACATCCTTATCGTCGTCGTCATCGCCAGCAACAGCATTATCTTTATTATTGTTATTATTATCATTACTGTGTGTGGTAGAAGTAACTGCTTTTTCTCTCATAATTAAATACTACATGCAACATCTGCCCGAATATCCTGTACGTCAGTCAGTCTGTTTCAGTTTGTTGCATTCATAAAGCCATTTGTTGCCTCTAAGTTTATACTCGTTGTAGCATAAATATTTAAGAATGGAATGAATGTTTGTAAAATGGTTTGAGTCCATTGAGTTGAGTTGAGTTGAGTTGAGTTGGGTTTAATATTGTTATTTTTGCTGCTCATTATAAAAACTTTTATGAGGTCATTTCAGATGTGATTTATATATTTTGTAAAATTAAAAAAAAAATTCGCCGCTTGTTGGGGCACTTAACAAAGGATTTACTTTGTATTTTTGCCATTTAATATTTTTCTCCTTGCTCTCCCACATTCTCACACACATAGTAACATATTTATATACATATGTACATGTATCTACGTGTGCGCTAACAAGGATATATATACATATATGTATGTATGTGTATGTACGTGTTTATTAAAACACACACACGCACGCATAGTATAGCATAAGTTAAGGCGCATAGCAGCATAAAAATTAAAAACCAAAATAATGAAAACAATATACCGTTAAATTACAAAAGTAGCAGTAGTTATTGTTGTAGTTGTAGTTGTCGTAATTGTAATAAAATATAAAAGAAACACCAACAAAAAGGCTCCAACAAAACAAAACAATATTAAAAACTTTAATAATAAAGAGCAATTCGCTTGGCTGTTTGGGGTGCTACTGAGGACGTGTGTGTGCATGCATTGCATTGCATTTATTTACTTGTTTTAAGGTTGCTCTTATTTTTTTCATTCGGCTATTTAAATGACTTTACCACAATATACTTGTAGTTATTTTAATACTTTTTCCAGGAAATTATGGTAATTTTTCTGTTTGTTATGTACATACTTACATTTACATATTTTTGTTTTATTTGTTTTACTGTAATGACCTTAATTTTATTTATTTTACATACAAGTAGTGCTATTTAATTCGTTTATCCAATCATTATTATTTAAATATGTTTTGTTAAGTCTTAAAATAAATAAAACACTTTATATGTATGTGTGTACATAGTTATTAAATGATAAAGGACACACTAATAATTATTTTATACTACCACTGATATGCAACTATGTATGTATGGTTATATGTATGTCCGGCTTTGTTAATGCCTTAACCGATGATTATGAAAATTTCGGAAGTAATTATTATCATTATCATACTGAAGAAATGAACGAATGCTAGTATTACACCAATACCTCGCTTTGCGTACTTTCGTTTTGCGGTTTTTTTTTTTGATTGAAAATTAAGTTGCGCAGAGTATGGTATTTCAGACAAAAGCAAAAAGGTTATTCGATGACACAAAAAGTATAGCATTATCCAACGATAATTGGAGTGGTAGTATTACAGAAAATTGCTATAAAGAAATTTATTTTACGTTGAAAAAAAAGCTTTTCAGCAAACATTGCACAATTTTTTTGTGAAAGAAAGCCGACGACTTAATATTTTCGTAAACTTAGAACCTATATTCGATTGTTATATGGTTTGCTATAGAAAATTTTAATGCATTTTGCGTCGTGCCAAATTGTGTCGTGTTTTTTTTGGAACGTATCCCGACGCAAGGTAAGTTATTGATGTATACATAGTTATTCGCTGTAAAAGCTTACAGAAATGCTGCAAATAATTTTGCATCACTAATACAAAAACTGTCCAAGAATGTAATTCAAGATTGTTTAGAAATGTTCAAGTTTCTTACTCAGTTTTCCAACAATTTTTAATTTATTTATTCGCTCGAGATATTTGGAACATTCTTTCTTATTTTATTAGTTCAAAGAAACAGCCACTTAAAGCCAATTATAAAATTTCATTCAACCACAAATTTAATAATGTATCGTTATAAATTTGTGTTTCATTTTTCAAAATAAAATAATTTTCAATAAGTTTTGTAATAAGTGTAAAGATCATATAAAATTTGAATTTATGAATCTCAATATACTATGGACAAATTTTTATTTAAAGTTAATGTATAAATTTTAAATTCTACCAAATATGTACATACATACATACTTATGTACATACAAACATATGTAAATAATTGGTGTATTTTCCTAATTCAAATTGTACAACTTACTGTCCCTTACTTACTGTTACCTACATACATATGGATATGAAGTAAACAATTTATGAAAACAATAGCAAAATATATGTAACTGCGCCTTTACACTCTTCAATTCTGACTCGTCATGGCAGGTATTTTTGGATGAGATGGGAAAGGAGAATTAAAAGGATACAAACTTGACGGTACTACTCAATTGTCTTATTTCCTTTTTTTTCAGGCATGTTGATTTGCATTTAAAATACAAAAATAGAATTGACGTGTGTAAATGAAATTGCAAGTTCATAAAAGAATTGAACAAAAACTGGTCAGCTAAAATTGAAGAGCAGCGTTGTCAGTTTAGGGGATTTATCCCCAAATTGAGGATTTTTTTCGTAATTTGGGATAAAAATTTCCTCTTTGGGGATCCGGGGATTTGTTGGGGATGACATCAATTTTAGGAGATTTTTTGAGGATTTTATTTTTATTTATAACTGGCAAGTCTAAAAATGTGTGTTATTATTTATATTAGATGGTTTCTAATAAAGAAGAAGTATGTAAATATTTAAAAAAAATATATTTTTTACTGTTTAAAATAGCTGCAAATATTGTTTTTTTTTTAAAAATCATAATGTTTCTTGGGAACGCGAAGATTCGGCAAAAGGTTTGAAATGTACATATACTCATATTATATTTTATATTTTAAAGTGTAACGCTTGAGTTGAACGCGTTTTCTCAATAATGAATACTAGCAAAACAAAAATACGTAACAAAATGCAATATGAAGTATTGGAAACATTTCTCAGAATAAACACATACTACTCCATCTGCTGAAATGCTAAAGGTTTTTAATACAAGCAATATGAACAACAACATTTCTGAGGCTGATGAACCAGAAGATTTTTATTCTGAAGTTTTGGAAATGCTAAAGTCTGGTAAATAATTTCTTATACTTCTATATATTAAATTATGTGTAATTTTTTCTTTACAAGATTTATAGTTACAAATCGAATTAGTTTGAATATTAATATATGTAGCTATCGATAAAAATGAATTTTATTAAATAAATATGTTATTTTTTAAATAAAATAAAAATTTTACAAAAAAAAAAAAATTAAATCAAAAAAAATCAGTTTGGGGATTTTTGGGGATGACAAATCCAAAATTGGGGATAAGCTCTAAAAAAAAATACTGGCAGCGCTGCTGAAGAGTGTGAAATAAAAGATGTTAAAAAACGCAACAAAATTTACAGATTGGAATGTCAACAAAAACAATACAAAAGCTTGGAAATAATACACAAAGAAATAAAAAACCTTAATAAGAGCAAGGAGAGAGCTTAGCTGAAACAATATCTCTCCTATATTTACTCTCCCCGTACATCACAGAAAATATGTACCAATGCATACATACTTATATTTGTAAACAAAACAAATATGTAGTATGGGTAGACAACAATGTAAAACAAAGCCCTACATGTTAATGTAATAAATGCATTTCGAAAACATTTATTTTATTTACGTATATACATACATACATATAATAAATTAAACATTTTTGTATTATCATCAAAATAGGTTTGGAATTTTTATTATAAATATATTTCTGTTATTCAATAATGTCTGTACAAAAATTGGTTGATATACCTACATACATCATATGTACAATTGTACATCATATGTACAATTGTACATCATATATACATACATACATCATATGTACATACATACATCATATGTAAATTATAAATAAGATTTTATTTTTATTATTATTATAATAAAAATATGTAAACATTTTTATATGAAAGGTATAATTTTGTCATTGGCATAAAGTTCTGAATGTCTGATAAATAAAAATAAATAAATAAATAATGTATGGATGACATTATTTAAGTACATACTTGACCTAAGGTAGGGTATATTACATACGAATGCAAAAGTTCCGTTAGGAAGTTTTATAATTTATTTAGCCCTTTATTATTGAGTATTTTGTTGTTGCTTAATTTATTTATTTGTCACACAGCAATAAGATTTTGTAAATTTCAATTATTTTCTTTCTCTTTCAGAAATTTCTGTGCGCCTGGTAGTGATTGTAGATTTTAATGATATTTCTGTAACAGAAAAGAGGACAAAGGAGAATGAAAGAAAAGAACTTATTTGACGAGTACCTACATACATCATCTGCATCTTTCTCAAAACTCTGTTCGCCTGGTAACATAATTATTTTAATTTAGTTAATACACATACTTACATACATACATATATATATACTTATTTCATATACATACATATGTATATTAATACTTTGTAATATGAACATTATCTGAAGTAGGGTATATACATACAATTATTTACATACTTACATTGTTAAAGAAAAAACTAGATAAAAAGATAATTGTTAAATAAAACTTTCAAAGAAGTCTCTTGCTATTTTGCTGTGCACCTAGTCTATTTAAAGTGTATGTCTTTTATAAGTAAGATTTAAAGTAAAGTAAGTATGTGATG
The DNA here is from genome assembly GCA_950370525.1 of Bellardia bayeri. Lineage (NCBI taxonomy): Eukaryota > Metazoa > Arthropoda > Insecta > Diptera > Calliphoridae > Bellardia > Bellardia bayeri. The sequence continues at coordinate 120,748,638 of OX493264.1, forward strand.
AAGTGTGTGTGTCTTTTGCTTTCCATTTCATCCCTGAAGGAAACCTGTCTAGTATTTTATTTTATTTTTTTTTTTCTTAACAAAACTCCAAAAGTTAGCAAAAATGCAGTTTTATTTTCTATTTCCAAAGAACTACTTAGTCAGTATTGACGCAGTCTAATGGTAGATTTTCAATGAAAATCTAATGTTAAATGGGTATACATGGTCAGTGGTACTACTAACAATTTCACTATTGGCATTCTCGACAGGGATATTACAACTTGCTAATTTTTCTGCGATTCTTATACATACATACATATTATGAAATGTAACAACACACAAAGCCAACTGGAACAAAAATGTATTTCATATCAATCAACCTGTTAAAAATCATGAGTTCCTGATAGTAGACAAAAGTTTTGTAGTTGAAGAAAACCGAAACACAAAAAATTAAAAAGTAAAAATTTAAAACCGAAATGTTTTTTCGCTTTTTACTAGAAATTAAAAGAGATCCTTCCAATACAACTAATTCTCTTCCTGGAAATTAAAAGAGATCCTTCCAATACAACTAATTCTCTTATTGGATATTAAACATAATTGAAAGAGAATTTAATAAAAAATTGTAAGTAAAAGTTTTCTGCTCGCCTGGTAATTTACTTGAAATTGTAAAAAACATGAATTTTTTTTTCAGTTTAACCACAATACAGATTAAATAAAAAATTGTTTTAAATAATATTTATTGATAGTTTTTATTAACAAAAAATATAAATATACATATTTAGATATTTTCTTACACTGTGTTGAAAAACTTAAATATTTTGGTTGCAATTTATTTGATCTTTAACACCTTAGTTATTTATGTATGTAGGTATGATGACTAGAAATAAAAAATAAAGCTTATTTTAATTAGAAATTAATTTTTTAAATCTTGTTTGATGTTAAATTAAAAGCGTTTTTTCAAATACTCGTTCATGTAGGTAAATAAATTTATATTCATACTCCATCTGTAAAAAATAGAAGATGTAAAATTGAATAAATGTATAGGGTATTTTATTTTGTAAGGTTTAGTTAAATATTTATTTCATTTGAATGAATATTTTAAATTCGTGGTAATAATATGTACTATACATACATACATATGTATATTTCAATATAAATAATATGACTCATTAGGTTACTTTTCCCTACTGATATGAATTTTCCTTCCGTTTTAGATTATATGTAATAGCTCAATAATGTCTATTCTTCAAAAAATATATAGGTGCCTATTATGAGCAAAATGCGATTTTTGACTGTGGTCGAAAATGCTTATCGAACAAATTTTCATTTGGTATTATGGTGCACATTAGATGGAAAAAACGCTATTGTGAAAATCACTCTTTTTGGGTTATTCACAATAGTACATTTCTATCAGCTATATTTGTTTATAAATTCTTAAAGAGAAATAAATTAAATTTGAAATGACCACCACGGAATTATGGTTTGATGATTCTTCTGATCAAAATTAATCCTTACTAGAACTGACCAGAAGCAGAAAAAGGCTGACGGATGCTTCCAATATTTTGGAAATGGATTCCACCACCTGAGTTTATTTATATGTATCTATTACTGATGTACTGCTGCAACAATCCCAAGCATATTAAAATTGGCAATAGTTTTTCTGATCTTCTTCCATGAGAGAAACGCGCTTCTCCAATTGTTTAATTAATTTGTTTTTGTGACCAATGTTTATAATTATTTTAATTATTAAGGAGTTTCCTTCAGGCTAATTTGGTCAAATGTTTGTTTCCAAACGTTAATAAAAAACTTGTTCGATTTTTATTCTTTATTTTATTTACCCAACGTTTCGTTAGTTTTATTCTAACTTCTTCAGGGGGTCTCGTTCTAAATAATAGCTTTGATGTTTTTTATCATTGGATATTAATTTTTATTATTAATTAGTTACTAAAATACTAAAAAACGGGACATCACGAACAGAATTTTGGTATAAATAATCAAATAATTAATAAAAATATAATATACAATACACGACCACAAAACTTAAGTCAAGTTTAACTTAAAGCTAATATCACAGAATTCAATTGTTGTTTTGCACTTATGACCTTAGACCTGCAGGATATTAACAAAAGTAATTTACAAGTAGTATTTGGCTGACCAAACCAAAAAAAAACCTAAATTTTAAATCAATTTTGCACAGTTTTATACTGCGTCGACAGCAAATTTGTGTTCGATAAAAAATTCGTTGAACAACGAAATTTTCTACAGTGATGCTAACTCATAATACAAATTTTACATTCGATAGTCGATTTTCGATAGCCAGCGAATATCGATTGTCGATTGCAGCTCATAATAGAGGCCATAGTTACAAGGACATTTTATGCAGAATTTTACATTTTATTTTATCAAATTTTTCTAGTGCAGTCCTTCTACATTAAATTCATTTCGTGTTTCTTTTTAATTTTACAAGACAATATGGTTCATAATTATAATTTCTTCAAGTGTATGCTTTTATTTATTTTTTCCACAAACACTATTTGAAGAGTTTAAAAAGTACAACCACAAAAAAGTAATACTCGTACACGTATTTATTATTAACAAACACACAAGTAAACAAATACACTCAAATACTCGCATGCATACACAAATCCTTGCAGCATAAGTGCAAGAAAGGTGACGTGTTTCCAGTTCAATGCAAATGAAGTATTAATAAAACATTTATTTCGTATCGCTCGATAACAATATTTAAAATTTAATGTTTTTTGAATATGAAAATGTACACATACACACACACATACTATATATGTAAATAATAATAAAATATTGTTGTTGTGTGTTGTACATAAATACATCCATCCGTATAAAATATTGAGGCACGCCTAAAGTCCTACAACACAAGTGCATTTATGATACTGAACAATTGTATTTTGATGTTGCCTGCTATTGCTCATGTTGTTGTTGATGCTTTTTTATTTATTTGTTGTTATTGTTGTGTTGCTATTCAAGTGTTTTGGAATTTTTGTTTTTTTTTTTTTTGTTTATTGAATAAAAAAATGTTGCTCCCGTGAAGATTTTTTTGTCAAATAAAAAAGATCGTGACAGATTTTATTATAGGTTTGTGTTTTTTTTTGTTGCTGTTCTTTAATATGAATTATGAGCTTTAGGACAAAATTGATTTTAAACGGAGATGTATTCATATAAAAAATTGGAAAATTTTTGAAGTTTTTTTATTATTAAATATTGGTTTGTATTTAAAAAGAACATGTAGAAGGAAAAAAAAGAGAAACAGAACGCAAAATAAATAAGAGACGTGACACACTTCTTGCACGTGTTGGTTTAAAGAAAAAACTGCAGTTAAAGTGACAGCAACCAAAACAAAAACTGCAAGAATGTATACCAAAAAATATTTAAAGAATTACATTTTTATATATAAATAAATACAGCAGAAAAAATCAATGATTATGTACTTTTTTATTTTTTTTGCTTTATTTATTAAAATATACATTTTTTTTGCTAAGATTTCAAGCTGTAAGAAATTAAAAGCTGTGTCCTGGAGATAATGTCATATAAGCGTTTTTAGGGTTTACTTTGACATTAAGAACATTTTTATGATCAATTGCTATGCAGAAACTTTTCTTTAGGAAAAACTGTATAATTATGCACACACTTAACTTTAATAAAGACTGTTATACATAAACTTTTCTATAGAGAAGATCTTTTTAAAGAAAAGACTGTTATACACAAACAGTTATACAGCAAAAACTGTTATACACAAACTTTGGCCGTAATAAGCCCATTTGTTGTTGAAAGTATAAAATGTTTGAAGAATATTTTATTAGAATTTCTAAATATGAACCTGATTTTTGTAGAGTATCTATGTATTAATAGCACAACTTAAATATCCTTATGCACGCATACGTTCTAACTCTTCTAAAATTTTACTTCAACTACATACAAAAACATCTAAAAATCACACACTTTATGTCTCTTTCAAGTATATAATTTTCACTTGTAATTCAATCAAGGTCATGTGTTTTAAATCAAAAAATTAACAAAAAAAACATGTTAAAGCAACATGTATATATAGGTAAATATATGTACATGCATTAATTGTATGTCGTAGTTGTGCAACCATATGCATATAATAAAATACACCTTGACTTTTCATTTACTTGTTACTTAAAACTTCTTACTAACCCTATTATCCTTAACTAAAGGACTATACTAAAAGGACCACTTAAAAATTCCCACAGTAGTTAAATGTTACATGTACAAGCATTAGCATTTAAATATTGCCGCTCGTTTTAGTTCCTATTTAGTTCATTTACAATTGCTTTAAGTTGGGGAGAAGCACTTCAAATTAGTGTTGACAGTTTATTTTATTATTTTTTTTTTTTTGTTGTTGTTGACTTCTAAGAGCATGTTGCTGCTGCTGGTTCAGCTTCTTGCAAAGGTTTCATATTTATATTTTATGTGAATACATATTTGTTTTCGATTTTCAGCTCTAGACAACCATAAAAAATTACAAGTACCCAGCAGAAAAGTAATTATGAATTTTGTAAATAATGTTAAAAAATAAAAACAGGAGTTGTGACTTAATGTTTTTTTTTTTTTTTTATTTTAGAAAGATGTACTTGAACTAAAGGATTTGAGTAACAATTGTCTTGTTTAATATCGAAATGATTTATTTCATTTTAATGCAATTAATGCGAGCATGTAAATTTATGTACGTTTCTACACAAATTTATTAATAATAACTTTTATTTTTAGTTAAATTTAAATGTTTCTCTTAAAAAACAAAGACAAAAAACTGAAATATAGAAATTGAAATAATCACCTCCTGCACAGATGCATTGGAAAACAAATAAAATATAAACAGAGAGACGGACGAACGGATAGGTACACCAACAATCGCCTGTTCAATATTTAAAATTCAGTATGAGCTGTTGAATGGATAGATGGGTTGTGTATGAGCAAAGAATATACACTATACATAACACTATACATTAGGGTGGCCCCGTTTGTATGGAGAAAAAATAAGGTATCGATGTTCCCGACTAATATGAAAATTTGATTAATTTTAAGACTACGTTTCTCAATTTTTTTGTCCTGGGGTCAATATTTGGTGAGCCGGATCAACGGAAAAAACCATTTGGATTAAATTGCATGATTATAATCAAGAAATTTCAACTATTTATTTAAGTAAATTCTATGAAAAAATAAAAAAAAAACTAAAATTTTGTCTGGAATTTTGAAAATTTTTGAATTTAAAAAATTTTTGATATCCCATTAAATGCGTCTCTCAAAGACCTTTCATATGATACAAAATTTACATATAGTTCCTTTGGAAGAAATGTGAAAACAATCAAAAAACCTCTAAAAAGGACCTTTTTATCCTTTGATCCAGCTCATCAAATATTGACCCCTGGACAAAAAAAATTAAGAAATGTAGTCTTAAAATTAATCAAATTTTCATATTAGTCGGGAACATTCGCAAATTTATTTTGGAGCCACCCTACTATACATAATCTTTGGTATGAGCTAAATGCAGAAACAACAGCAGCAACAATATACAATATTAATAATAACAACATCATTGATGTACAGCAACAACATACTAGTGACAACTATTTTTAATACTGTGAAGAATATGAACAAGGAAACAATTATTAGTTGCTTTTTTGCTTATATGCATGCACAAGCTACCAATATTTTAATATAAAAACAAATTAGAGTGCAATATTCGGCTGTGCCGAATCTTTAATACCCTTCACCTAAATGTAATAAAAAATACAGAAACGACACTGGTTATAGGAATACAATATCCTAATTCTGTGTTTTCTATTCAGTCTTAGTGCAAATTTTATTAATATTTTATATATAATTTCAAAGACAATATTACCTGTTGGTCGTAATTCACTAATGTGATTTTATTTTAAATGTTTTGAAATTTTATCTAAATTTGACCATTTATAATTGACGTAACTGTAATTTACAGAGTTTGTTTGATTTTCATAATAATCTTGAGTGTAATTTAACAATTTATAAAATTAAAAGAATATTTTTCCATATTCACAACAAGTTAAGAAACAGAGTATAAACAAGTAAGAGTGCTATATTCGGCTATTATATACCCTTCACCTTTGTTGTGGATGCATAATTATATTATATACATACATACATACATATATTTATTATATTGTTACGTTTTTACCTTTTAAAAACGGTGGTTTATTTCCTTTAAATAAACCGGATTCTTTTTAATTGCAAAATACAAGCGTAAAGTAGTTTGAAGAAAATATGTATAACGAGTCTTTATTTATTTAAATGTACACAAACACAATTTAAAACAAGTAAGAAAGTATAGTCGGTCAAACCCGACCATATAATACCCTACACCCAGTATATGTATAAAACAGTTTTTCAGAAATGTGCGCTATATGGGAGATATGACATATTATGTACCGATCATCCAAAAATTTAGTGTCATGATTTCTGTGAATAAAAATATTGTGTATGTTAAACTTTGTCTCGATATAAATACTCTTAAAAGATTTATGTAGGTTAAAGTTGATTATGGGGTGGGTCTTATATGGGAGTTTCGACTAATTACGGACCGACCATTATAAAATTAGGTGTCATCATTTCTGTGTATTATTTGTGTCGAATTTTATTTGATTACCAACATTCTTAAAAAATTTATGATCGTTAAAGTGATTTTCGGAAGTGGGCCTTATATGGGAGCTACGACTAATTGTAGACCTATCATAATAAACTTGTACCGTGTTATTTGTATACATATAAAATATATTTTTGTTAAATATTATTTGGATACCAACATTTTTGCGAGAGTTAAGCTCTTTAAAGTTATTTTCGGAATTAGGCCTTATATGGGAGCTAACATAAAAATTCACGTTTATATAGTTGTATGTGTGTTTTATTAAATCAAATCCGAAAGGTCTTAAAAAATCACTCTTTACATTGTAAACGTATGTAAATTTCGTTCTAACTTATAACATGCAAAAGAAACGTGATTAATTCCTGAATTCTATTTCTCAATAATGATGAGTTAAATAAATGATGTTTACAAGTATATATTGAACAAGCGAACATTGCTGATGACGACCTTGAAAACATTCCAAATTTTAAAAATTGTAACTAAATTGCATTAGATTAACTTGCATTAATTTAAATTGTAAAACTGCGTGTAATAACATAATTACTGAGTTATTCCAAAAATTATAAAGGTAATGACAAATTTAATAATCTATTATGCTAATTCCTTTTCTTTTACTTTAACGATATTCATACTTTTTCATAGAAGATTTACAATATTCTTATTTATCTATAGAAAAATATACAATTTTAATTTTTTCTATAAAGAAATAAATGATATTCATATTTTACTAAAACAAAATTTTCATAGAAATTTTTTTGTACTTAAAAAATTTTAATTACAATTTATACTCCTAATTAATCATTTAAATAATACCAAAAAGTTTCATTAGAAACGTGACCATTTTAAATATAAAATTAATATGAAATTTTCCATTAAATTTTCACTTTTTCACTTTTATCAAGTCAGAGAATTTATCATATACACAATAATGAAATCAAAAACCGTGTTCTGCTTCATTTAAATGGTCATTTATAAAAGAATTCTATAGAATAAAGTAATTTTTCTACACACGCCCAATGTAAAACAAAATCTCGCTCACATTATTTAACATATTGTTAAAATTAAAATAATTATTTCAAATTTTAAAGAAAAATAATTTCATGTTTAAAAAATTATTCATGCATACGATACACACTTTTTTACATTTGCTTGCACAAACCATGCATAAATATGTCAATAGGATTATCCCACTTTTTACACTTTTCACACACTGCACTGAAACTCCAAAACACTTTAGAGTTGACGAAAAATGAAAAAGCAAATGCAACATAAATACCTACAGAAATTTAAATGAAAAAAAAAAAAAGAAAAGAAATCCCATCAAGAACCAAAACCTCAGTTTAAATACACAAATAAACAAAAGACCAGTGGCAAACTGCTCCAATTACAATATTTACAGCTACTACTCGTACTTTACCTTTTACTTTACTTCAAATACTGTGTGTAAATTCTAGTAATTGTAGTAGTATTTGCTGTTGTTGTTGTTATTGTGGTTGAAGTTTTTTTTTTTTTTAAAAGAAAGTGAAAATGTAAAGAGCTGATAAGGAACGACTAAAAAATATCCTTTAATATAGCAGGGATTTAAAAGAATTATGTACTTGGAAAAACTCTAGAATAGTTAACAACCCAAAAAATTGAGATTAATGTATTAGGAAATCCTTAACTACTGGTCAAGTCTGTAAAATAATACAGTAAATCGATAAATCTGGTGCAAAAAATTTACTGATGATATAATAAAGAATTTTTTACTTCTACTGAAGGTCTTGCAAAGTAATACGAATGCATTGATTAACATGACAAACTATAGGGTACACACGAAATAATATAAAAATCACACAAAGATGCACGCTTGTTTAATAAACATTTTTCCTGTATGTTGTTTTAAGATTCATTTTTCATACACTTGATATTTTCAAATGTAAAAATGTTGTTGTTATTATTGTTATGTTCATACTGTATGCTTTTGTTGTTACATCAAACATTTCAAGCTGTTAAATTATGACATTCAACTGTCAAGTGAACGTTACTACTACACGCACAACAACACAACTTCCCAGCGGGAAAAAGATGCTATAAAAAGGCCTTCTAGAAGGCCTTCTTTGGCAGTCACAAGGACTTCCAGCTGCAATAGCAAATCGTTTCAATTTTACATGGCGTGTCATTGTTACTCAATGCCTTGCCAACTCGCTACTGCCCGCTAGCAGGCCTACTTGAGAAGGGCTATTAGAAGGTATTCCAACTTATGCCTGATACGAGGCGTAATTAAAGGTCTGCTAAATTAATAATTTCATTGAGGAAAGTAAAAGAAGAGGTTTTAAATAAAAGAAGGGGTTCAAATTAATTTTGAATTTATTTTAAAATCACATATACATACGAGTATATAAAGTACTGCTTCATGCGTACTTTACACCACAAACTTTCATTAAAGACTACAACAACAAACAATTATTTACTCACTTTGTCATACGAGTAAAAAAATTAATAAAGAGAGGGGCTATAAATTTACCACCTTATTTAAAAACGATTATTGAATTTAACAAACGTTTATTAAGCAAATTTCTATAATCAAATCTGTCATAATAAACGTTTGTTAAATTTAATAATTGTTTTTGAATAAGGGGGTAAATTTATAGCCCCTCTCTTTATTAATTTTTTTTACTCGTATGACAAAGTGAGTAAATAATTGTTTGTTGTTGTAGTGACAATTTACAGGAATAATTGGAAAACCATTCGTGTTTGCTATTGAAATCAAGATTTGTTGACATTAGTTATATTCACAATAGCGCAATTTACAATCTTGTGCAAATGGTAGTGCATCATTGCAATTGCAAAAAGGTTTGGCATATTTTTGCTCTACACTAACAATGCACATGCTATACTTAAATTTATATGCAACATTTAAACCCCATAGTTTTTATTTGATTTGAGTTTGCAACATCTTATTGCAGATAAACAGCTGACTAACAATAATCCAAGCCAATCGATTAGTAATCGCCTCATGCCTGCCGTTGCTTATATACATGTGGTTGTTTGTATTATATGTTTAATACCTTCTTTTAATATAATTTCTTAAGCAGCATTGTCTATAAGAAAGTCCACTAACTGTTCCTTAAAGCTTTTATTGGACATATTTTTTTATTTATTTTTGAGAATTTGTTTAATTGATAAAATCAGCTGTTAATTATGTATCTTGCAATAAGTAGCACTGATGGGATTTGTGGTACAATTGTACCATATTTGGTACATCAAAACTTTATTGGTACGCTGGTACAGTTCATCCCTTTTTGGTACAATTTTTTTTTAGGCGAATTCACTTTTCAGGTGTCGTTGAGAGCACAGCTGTTCTACTTTTTTTTCAAAAGTTGCTTGTGTTTTTGACATATTCAGTGTTGCCAGAAAATGAATATGAAAATATGCTAAAACTTAAAAAAGTAAGTGCTAAAATGTTCTACAGAAGAAAAAATAAGTGCTAAATTTTTTCAATGTAACAATACAATTTTTATTTCAAATGTTACAAATATAAATTATATTTTTTTCTAATTTTGTTCATAACAATTGTTGACTTGATTTAATATATTACATTTCATATATTAATTCAAAAAGTTCCGAAAGAAATTTAGTTGAAATATTAATAAAAGTTATTTTTTATTTCGCCAAAAGTGTTTTTTAGAGTAAAAAATAAAAATTTGTTCGAGAAAATAATGGTTTTTATCAAACAAATTATGCTAAAAAGCATTTAGCATAATTTTTAAAAATTTCAATGCATTTTCGAGAAACAAAATGCTAAATCTAGCACTGAAAGTGCTAAAATGGCAACACTGGACATATCGACCAACGAAAGCAACAAACAAAATTTGAAAAATTGTTTTATGTTTTTAAGTTTTCTTTCTGTTATTTTGTTTTTATTGAATAAAAAGTATTATGAATTCTTACTATATGCTTTTTTATTTAATAGCGAAATTTAGGTACAATTTTGCCATTGAGACGGTACAATTTAAGAATTATAAGATCCCAACAGTGATAAGTAGTGCAAAATAAGTTAAAAAGATCATCCGCAGTTGGTAGCATATATTTGCAATTGCATATATGTATTTGCAATCTCAAATGCACAAGGTTCTGAATTGCGCTATTTTTTTGAAATGTGTATTAAACAGTGTTGGCAAACATGGTGCAATTATACTTTTTTTTGATACAATTTAGACCCAGTTGGTACCTTGGTGCTATCGTGAGTCATTTGGTACAATTTCAAAATACTGTCGCATCTGGAATTGCAGATGAAATATATATATAAATATATGATTTAAGTTACCATTTGTACAGTAGTGCAAATAGAAGTGATGATGTTATTCAATTTCATGAACATTTTGGAACTGATATCCATATGATCTTTAAATATGCATCTATAATGTGGTTATAACGACAAGAAATTATTGGCTGAATTATAAGTAATTTGGGAAATCTCTTCGAAGTATGTACGAATATATATCCCGAAACATCATAATACATCAAATAAGAATGTTATGGATAATCATGATAAGAAACGAAAATAATATTCTTAATGATTCAGAAGTAGCCTAAATATACTTTAAACAAATTTAGCAAATCCCGAATAAAGACAATTTACAGAAAATATTTTATTACGAAACGAGCTCTATTTCTTTGGCTTTAGTTTACCTTTGTTTCAAATGCATTAATATAAAATTGTTAATTTATCCTTTGATAACTTTCTTCTTGGGACACTAATTGTATATCGTGAACAAACGTTGTATCTGGCAGCATTTTACAATAGAGTTAGATTGTGATTCTTTGCAGAAGTCCTACATCGTATTCCTTTTTATCACCAAATCAATACCAAAGCTTCATTTCCATTAGAGTTCGACGATTTTTTGAGACATTCTTGTTATAAATGTCAATGTTAAAAATTTGTTGGTGCAAGTATTAAATTGATTAAACATTCGTTATATAAGATAATCACCCATATCGTGAATAAAAATTCCACATGAAATTTGTTCCCTTTTATTTTTTTACCATTGAATTTAAATAGGAAAAATGTGAAAAGGGAACAAATTTCATGTGGAATTTTTATTCACGATAGGGGTGAATGTTAAAAATTTTGTCGTAATTGACTATGTATCGAATTTTCGTTAAAGTGAGTTTATGGGTAAGGGCCCGATTATCGTTCACAACACTAAAATGCTGTGTTGTCTCGACTACAACACAACATGCATTTTTCATACGATTAAGCTGATAAGTGTTGTGAATCGTAATCGCAGTTTACAACATAAAAATACTTAGTGTTGTGAACGGTAATTGGGACTTAAGTTTTATTATTATTTATCAAATATTAAAAATTGTACTAAAAACATATTTTATTTATATAATTGGTACAAAATCCAAAAAGACATTTTCGATCACTGATATGAAACGCCTACTGAGATAATGCACACTACAATGAGTATCAAATCTTTTAGAAATTGTAAACAGGTTTCTATAAGGCCTACAACAGGAAGCTCTTGGAATTTTTCCCGCTGGGTTCATGTAAATACATACATACACATAGATATGTATGTGTACATGTACAACATATTCAGTAGCATTCAAATATACAAAACGCAAATGATATAAACTCTGTTAGCGATTACAGCTCATCCTTTGACATTTAAAAAAAGGATCCAACAAAAGAAAACAACATCATTGTTTTTAAAGCGTGAGAAATGGAGACATTGATATCCTTTGCACCACCTAAATAAACACATTTATTTTGTATTTTTGTTTCTATTTAGTTCTTTAAACATTTTTATTTACTGTGCAGTTTACTATTTAGGATGCATGCACAGTACGTATAAAGCAATGTTTATGGTATTTATTGTAAAAGACATTTTAAATTACAAATGGGTGTAAATTTTTCCTTTACACTTTTTATGTGTATGTGTGTTTGTGTCTTTTTTTTTTGTTTGTTTTTAACAAAAACAATAGAAAGGAGGAGAAACTGTTAAATAAAATTTGATCCTTACAACAAACTACTAGAAATACGAGCATAAATTGGACTACTTGTTTATGTTACAGTTTCGGATTTTATTTTACATGTGAGAAATAAAGAAATCCATCATTTTAAAATTTGACTTGTTAAAACATGTTAATAATCAAAACAGTTTGTATAAATTAGTTTCAAATTTTAAATCGCTTATTTTTTGGTAATATTGTATTTAATAAGAAAAGAAGGATAATCTGTGATTATGAAAAATCTGGTATGTAAGTTTGGAAAAATCTAAAATCGCTTATACTAATTAGATTAACATTGATTTTATGCAGAACAATAATTGAAAATAAATGAACATTTTGTAGACGTTGTAGAAAACAGAGTTGGTATTAATATTTAGAAATTATTACTTAGAAAGATTAAGTCAATTGGTGATGGTAAAGCTTCCAAAAACAACTTGTTTAAATATCACTCTCAAAATAGTGCTAAAGGCTTCATTGTATCACTATTTTTTAGAAATAAGTCTAGTCAATCAGTGATTCTAAGTGCTCGATATCAGAGTCCGTAACTGTTGTGGTAAAACATGCTCGAAATATTAATTAAACTTCGCCAACTATGAAGAGAGTATTAAAAAGAAAAACAGCAGCTTAAATATCGCTATAGAAACAGGATTGGAAGCATTATAAAATAATTCTCTTTCGAAAATTGGTCTCGCTGAGCGGTAACTGGTTCTCGACATAGCCTTAGGGTACAGTCACACTTGGCAAATATGTGCCGAAAAAGACGTAACCACTAAATAAAATATATTTGAATTCGTTTATTTATTTAACAAAACAACTTCGTTTATTTACGACAAGAAACTACAAATATTTAGTTTTATTATACCCTACACCACAATAGTGGGGAGGGTATATTGGATTTGTGCTGATGTTTGTAACGCCCAGAAATACTGCTCCAACACCCACCTTAAAGTATACCGATCGACTCAGAATCACTTTCTGATTTAACGATGTCCGTCCGTCCGTAAGTCTGGCTGGCTGGCTAGCTGTCCATGTAAAGCTTGTGCGCAGAGTACAGGTCGCAATTTTGAATATATTTCGATAAAATTTGGTATGTGATATTTTTTCGGCCCAAGGATGGATGGGATTGAAACTGGTGGAAATCGGTCCCTTATTTCACCTGGCCCCCATACAAATGTCCTACCGAAATTGGGGTTTACTGGTCATAAATCTTTGAATTATGCAAGTATGCAAACAAATTTCACCACAAATGAGTAATAAATGAAGCTAAATCACATTTACAAATTTCGTGAAGATCGGTCCATAATTAGTCGTAGGTCCCATATAAGGCCCACTTCCAAAAATCACTTTAAAGAGCACAACTCTTTTAAAAATGCCGGTATCCAAATAATATTGAACACACAAATATGTTCCGCACATATACATATAACATGGTAGAAGTTTATGAGGATCGGTTTATAATTAGTCGTAGCTCCCATATAAGGCCCACTTCCGACTAAAATTTAACAAAAATGAGTTTCTTATGTACAAATAGGATGACAGCTAATTTTATAATAGTCAGTTCATAAATAGTCAAAACTCCCATATAAGACCCTCTTCGTAATTCACTTTAACCTCCATAAATCTTTTAAACGTATTTATATAGAGATAAAGGTTAACACACATAATATTTATATTCACGGAAGTCATTGCACTAAATTTTTGATGATCGGTCCATAAGAGGTAATATCTCCCATATAGCGCACATATCTGAAAATTTGTTTTATACATATACTAGGTGTAGGGTATTATATGGTCGGGCTTGACCGACTATACTTTCTTACTTGTTTTATTTGATGCTGTTCGATCTTGCATGACATCTCGAGTGATGTTTCTTAGTTGATTAGTAGATATCGAATACCATCATCTCCAATTACGATACTTTTTATTTGATATTTTGCTCGATATCGTATGCGGAGATTAGACCCTAGTTTTCAAATCTTAAATCTGGCTTAAATTTTGCGAATTGATTTTTTATAATAAATTGTTATTAATCATATTTTTCTAAAAAAAAAACGGAATTTAGTTTTTTAATAAAAATTCTAAACTAATTTACTTAATTTTTACATATTGTACATTTTACTTGATTATTCTATAAGCCGTTGAAAAACTCAAAAACCAATTTTAATTTTGTTTCCAATATTTTTCTATTAACATTAAGTGTTGTGTACATTACACAAGTACTTATTTCAGTTTTACTTTAAATTATACATTAAAACTTATGTACAAATGTACATAAACAACAACCAGGTGTTTGAATTAAAATTTCTTCAAAATTATTTACCCAAAACTTCAACTCAAACAAAAAACATCCAAAGCAACAACAATAAAAATCGACAATAAATGAAAATTAAATAAAAGTAATCAAAATTTACATAAATTATCTAAAAGACACGGTTCGTTTAAAGAAGATGCTGCTGCATCTAACAACGTACAAGTGTATTTTTTCTAATATAAACAAATTTCCTGCGTTTTTTATGATATTTTCCCAAACTCCGAAAGAAAAACCAATAAATTTTATTCAACTGAACACATGGTTGTTTCATTAGCAGACAACACAAATATAAAAAGAAAAACACAAAAATCAATATGTTTTATTTTAAAAATAATTAGTTTGGGAAATTTTCTTTTAAAATACGTTACAAAATTAAAAGTGTAAAAGAAAATTTCACATTTTTTAAGATTGGGAAATTCCTTTAAGTTAAATCCTTAAAGAGAATTTTTAATAAAATTTTAACAAACGGAAGTGAAATCTTCAGTTTGGTTTTTTATGACAAAAATAAGGCAAGAATTTATAATTCGAATTAATATGTATATATATACAAATACTTGAGGTTATGGTCTCAATGTTGGTTACATACACTAGACTGTTGTTATTGTGGGTATTTTGAGTATGTGAAAATTAAGACTACAAACAATTAAAAAGTTGAAAGGATTTTATAACAAATAAAGTCACATAATAAACAAAACAAAAAGACACTTTTATATACACACAAGCGCAGGACCTCAACAGCAGGCTTAAATATATATGTAATAAGAACACATATAAACTTACAACTAAACTACCTTGTAGATGTGTTCCACTCACATCCACATACGAGTAATACAGACGCAATAAACAATGCCAAAGTGTAGCCCAATAACAAAAGCAACTTTACCTACCAGTCATTTAAAAGACAGTGGGGCCTATTAAATAAAGTTTATCCTACTGAATAAACAATTGTTAAACATACAAATCAAAAACGTGGAGTCAAGCTCTAATCAAACTATTACATATTCTTGGATTATCTAAAACTATGGTTAGCAAATAGTTTGTATCTTAAGGTAGTTTTATCATTATTTTTATATTTTATAAAAGCTGCAAGAACACAAAACTCCCGCGAAAATAATCATAACAAAATCAGCTGTTGTCTTCTATTGTAGATTATGTCACATGAAACTAGAAACCGACGTGTGAAAGCAAAAATTATAAACTCCCTATAAATTGCCAATTTTGACAGACATGCATATTTGCATTCATATATATCGTACAACTCACAAGTACACTGCAAAATACATACCGTCTAAAACCAAGTTTACTTAACATGGTCTAGTAGAAGCTGAGTTTTCTATGGAGAATTTTAACTGAACTTTCTGTAAATATATTGCAAATACACTGAGCAAAACGCATTAAAAAAAAACGCATAAAAAACACTATATATGTACATTGAATAATTAGGGATATGTTCTATAGCTCTCGAAACCCGCGTAAAACCAAACATAAACAACCAAAAAATTGGATTAAAAAGGATGATGTTACCCACCTAAAGGTGTTTGAAGAAAGGAGTGTTATACATTTAAAACAAATTAAAATCACGAGTTAAAAATTAGTATTTTCTTACTTTTTTTCTTAGAAATTAAATGATAATACACTTACTGCCGTATTTATAAAAAATTAAAGTAGACTTCAAGTGTACTTTAAGAAAATTTTGTATGAAAATTTTGTCTTAAAGCACACTTCAAGCCTACTTTATTTTTTATAAATACGGCAGTTAGTCATTATCTTCACTTGTTGGCAATGGATGTGACCGTTTCTGAACTGGTCCGACATCACTATCATCGCTGCTATCATCATTCGGGTGATGATACTAATTCTCCCTCATTAGACCCAGTGCTAATTTCAACGACTGGTGGTTTTGCTTCTTTGACAACAAAATCTGTTATTAAACTTTGCGAAGATTTCTGAAATTACAGAAAAGCAACTCTTCAGGTTTCGCTGGAATTTAAATGCCCGTTCGGAATTCGGGGCATTATGAATAAAATGATTTTCCACTGAATTGAGGTTCACTGTCTTCTACATCACTATTATTTTCTGGATCTAGGACCGGATTCAATACTAATTCGATAATATCATCATTACTTACGGCCTCGTCCACAAACAATTCATCAACATTATTTTCGTTAAGTGTTTAAAACTTCGCCACCAATTTCCTGTGCTAAAGCAATAATTTCAGTAGAAACCTTCGACCTTTGATTAATTGCGTTTCTGCTTATAATGCATCCAGGCCATAATGTTTGTCGCATTTAAAGTTTGTCGTCTTATTTCACCAATAGCAGAAGTTGCATGATTGATACAGTCTAAAATCGAAAACTTTTTCTAAACGTCTGTTTATGTTTTTTACTACGTAATGAATGTTTGTGTATAAAGGTGAGGTTACACTAGACGAAAAAATCTGTCAACTGAAAAATCTGATAAACTTTAAGTCTGCCACCGTTTAGCACCGTTTACACTATCAGACTTTTTTGTCAACTTGGATGAAAATGCATGGTCGGCAATTAAACTAGCAATTTTAACAAAAATTAAATTTTTAAATTAAAATCGTATAAAAAAATGCTTATAAAAATTTGTACTAAAAAACCGCATAAGTTTAAAATCGCATAAAAAAAGTCGCATAAAAACAGAATTGAGTGTATATAATTTTCTTTCAGAACAATCATGAATAAAAATTCCGCGGGAGTTTTTTTCCCTTTTTATTTTTTTAACATTGAATTTGAATAGGAAAAATGGGAAAAGGGAAAAAACTCCCACGGAATTTTTATTCATGATTGTTTTTAAAATTACCACTCCTGTAGTACTTAATTGAGCTATAATTTCTCCTAGCTCCCATGCAAATGTCGTCCCGGAATAGGGCTAATTGAACTTAAATGTCAAATTCCACTACAATGTAGTTGTATCCAACGTTTCAATGAAATTTTTTAAAATAGTATAAAAAATGTCAAAAATTGTTTCTTCGGGCAATAATAAAGATTCCGACATCCAGTTCAATTTGAAGTGTTTCATTTCAAATAAAAATTATCTAAATTAATCATTATTTCTAAAATAATTATACTGAGTAGAATGTTGTAGTGGATCCTGAAAATACATTATATTTAACTAGATGTTTTTCAATATTCATAGATAAAATTTTCCTTATTTTAGAATTATTACAATGACAACTAAATGTTATTTTTTTGAAAATTTTTTTGAATAAAATTGAATTGTTTTCAATTTTAGCAGCCCACTGTGCACTTAATACAGCCACATAACAGTCAGAGTCATGTTAATGACAACAATGTCTGGCTGCAATGACTTTAGGTGTTTGTTATTAAAATATCAACAACAGCAACAACAAAACAAAAAACAAGTGAATGGCTAAACATACAATAACGACTAAACAAAGCCCCTCTTGTTTTTATTTGCAGATTCATAGAATAGAATAAAATGTTAAATAAAAACAATGAACATCAAAACAAAGACAGCAAACACATAAACATAAACCCTTGTAAATAAAGAAAACAGGAAAAATGCAACACGTGCGTTATGTAAAGAGGATTTTTTTGAAGTGAATATATCCATACAACTCAACATAAATGATAAACCAACCGACACTGCCCTAAAAAAGGACTTCTTTTTCATTGTTTCTATATGCAAACCATAAAATACACTGTCAGTTTAAAATTGTTTCATTAAGTTTAGCTGATATTTTTTTCAAATCTAATTATAATAGCAATTAAACATAATGATACAATATGTTTTACTATTACATTGTACTGTAACAAACAACTATAAAGAAACTATCTTTCAGGATTTAACCCTTGCTATTTATTTACTCTTCATAATTTTACTTTAATTCTTCTTTTACATTTTTTTTTTCTCAAATTACTAGTCTTGGCCCGAAGGATCAAAGATCCTTGTTGTTGCTGCTATTGTGTTTGTTTAAACAAAATGAAATACATAGTGTAAAGTTAAATATTGTTTGTTTATATCACTTCCTGTTATCCTGTACAGTGTAATTTCACTACGCTGTAGTTTTGTTTTGTTTGTTTGTGTTTGTGTTTATGAATGAGATTGCGTGTAAATAATACTAAAGTATTTATATCCTTGTCCTGCTGTAGTTGTTAATGTTTTTGTTTAGTAAATAAAAGCTGTTAACTACTTTGGTATTATGCAAACAAGGCATAGTATATATGTGTTTGCCAGTTAGTAGCATTTCTTCTACTATTCTACTACACCCAGAGAATTGAAAAACAAAAAAAATGCATACGAGTGTATATGTGTATGTACATTAATGCTGGCAAATTCTACTACTTTCCATTACTCAATAATATTCAATACTCTTCATTTGGGTACTCAATACTACTCGATACTTTTAACGGATTTTTTGAAATTGTAACGCATAGTTTTTATCTGCAAATTCAAGTAGTTTCTTTAAAAAATAAAATCAGATCTTCAACTATTATTGGTTTTGTATGTCTTTTATTATTAAATCAAAAATAAATGTAATGCTAACTTTCAATTCAACGTTAACAACAACTTAAGAAATAATTAAAATAAATTCTTTGGAAAATTAATGTTTTGTTTTGATTAAAGAATTGAAAATATTTACATATGAACATATTTTTCTGTGACATTTTATTTTTTAGAAATTTTTCCACAACGTCTATTTTAATGTTTGTTCTGTTTTAGTGTTTTTTAATTGTTGTTCTATTTTATAGACAGCTTTATTTCGGCGGTTGGTTTAATTTTGTAGCTTACACACTGCACTATTTTACTGACTCAACTTGCTTAAAAATAAAACTCAGAAAGTATCAAGTAACTACTTTTGAGTATGGAGTACCCAAAAAAGAGCAAATACCCGATACTCGGTACCCATTACTCAATACTTTACCAGCACTAATGTACATCGATTTTTAAGTTTGATGCTTAACCCTAAATGGTTACTCTTCATTTTTGTATATTAAGGTTACTCTTCGTTGAATCGACGAACAATTTTTAAAAATAATTTTAGCGGAGCAGTTTTTAAAGTTAAAAATAAACAAAAATATTTTTATTTAAGTATTTTATATAAGAAATAAAAAAAATAAAATTTAATGTAACACAAATTTGTTTTTCCATCTTAAAATTCGATACGAATTTGACTCTTTTTTATCAGTTATATGATACAGAGCTTTGTCGATACGACGAACAGTAACCATCCAGGGGTAATATTAAAACTTGATTTCAATTTATTTTCATATACTCTGATTTAAAAAAAAAGTTCTTTTTAGAGAAGAATATTTACTCATGCTTTTCTGATTTAGCTTAACAATTGTTTTTGTTTATGGCTTCATTTAATATTAATAAATTAATTTCCGGGAATGAAAAAGTTATATTTGCTAATTCACATGAAAATATACTTTCAAGAGACAAATGATTATAAAAAAAAACCGTCTTCTTTTAGGAAGTGTAGTTTGCTCTTCAGCTACCTCAAATTTTATTTACTAGAAACATAATGTTTTTCGTATTGAATTCCTACCTGCCGGCGCCGACTTATCGCAATCCTGATAGAATGTTCTGTCGTATAGGAAAACACACAGCTATAATAAAGAGTACGATAAGAAAATTACGACTAAATCACAAATGTTTACAACTGATTTTTAATTCCTTAAGTGTGTGAAATAAATATTATTTGCTTTTAGTTAATTATAAAGTTATTGCTCGGTATTTTACTCCAGCCTTTGGTAAAAACTGAGATCCAAACAAATGCAGGAAAAACACTTAAAAAAACTTAGAGTACCCCCAAACCCATTAGCCTGTAACATTTTAAATAATAGTGGCTATATTCGATTAAGGACTAAGGAAAGGATACAGCGGATCTGAGCCAATACCTCGCTTAGCATCGTTTCGTTTTGCGTTTTTTTTTTTCGAAATTGCTTTGTTGCTTAATTAGTACTAATTTTCACTGTGCGTCGTTAGATTTTCGAAGTCAAGTTGTTTTGGGTACGAGTATTTAAATTTTTGCAAAATCTGTAACATTATTAGATGGTAAAACGATGATCCATACGAAATGGAGCCCTTGCTTTCTATTTGGATTGAAAATCAAGTTGCTATTTAAGTAAAATAGTAATTCAGACAAAAGCAAAAAGCTTATTTGATGACATAAAAAGTAAAGCATTATCCAACGATAATGCTAGTGGTAGTAATACAGACAATTGCTACAACGAAATTTATTTTACGTAGAAAAAAAGCTGTTCAGCAAACATTGGACCAATTTTTTGTCAAAGAAAGCTGAGAACTTAGTATTTTCGTAACCCTGGAACCTATCTTCAATCTTTACATGGTTTAATATAGAAAATCTTAATTTACTTTTCGTCGTTTTAATCTGTCAAACAATTTTCGTCCGGACTAATGGACTAATAATTAAAGTTTTTTAGATATAAGATTTGATATACTTATTGTTAGTTCATATTTAATAAAATACAATAAATAACAAAAGTACAAAAAACATATTTTTTTTGCATCTGATTTAACACATTTTATAAGCCATTTTTCGAGAACATCCAATAATCGCATCTATTTTTAGTTTCTTTTGTAGCCTTTTGATGAAGTTCCCAAACAACTTTTTTTTTCTGAAGTGAGTAGTTGACAAAATTTACTAGAATAAAGTGCAAAGAAAAAGTAAACAAAACATTTCCCACGAATTTTTGAAAAAAGTATAGTAGAGCAAAAGAATAGCATAGAATTTCATGTTATTATCAATACAATAAGTTTGGCACTTTAAAGAAAACTGGTGCGCTATTTCTCTGTCCATAGCTGTATATGTACATAGTATCACACATTACTATCTACTAACATATTTAGCTTAAGTTCTTCAATGTCTTACCAAATATTAGCAAATTTTGAAATTACGTTTCTTCATTTTAAAACACACATATTTATTAAAATTTACAATAACATTTAAAACTTTTATCCTAAACCTTTTTTAAAATATAAATTTAAATAAAAATTTTAATGTTACTTTAATATAAACTTTGTTTATATTTAAATGAAACATATTTAGCCCCATATTTTGAAAATACGACTGACAAGAACAACCAAGACGGGCACATAAATCAACCATTTAGCAAATGTTTCAAGTATTTAATTGTACACAGTCAGCAGCAGCAGCAACAACTCGAACAGGAATAGCAACATATTTTTATCATGTTTTTGCATAAATATTTTTACAAAATCTTTAAAAGTTGCCATATTTAAAGTTTGCATTGCATATGTTGTTGGTGGTACGTACAATATGTGCTTTGAAACAACAACACTTGCTCATTTACATTTACACACATATACACGAACTTATACTCAAAGGCATACAATAATATTTTAAAATCCATTTGACATCCGGTTGTCTTTTTCAATGAAAATTCATTATCATTAAACATGATCAACATGGCTCCTATTTATGTGGTCAACTGAAAATATAACAGCACCAACAAAAACAGGATGACACGAACACACTTACACACACTCAACCAACAATAAATTGTTGTTCCCAAAAAAAAAAACACAAAAAAAAATAATAACAACAATAATAATGAAAGCAGCAACATCAGAAAAGTATGTGTCAGTATTCGTAAGTAAAAAGGACATCATCTGCATGTTTATACATACATAAACAGGCAACAACTACAACAAACAACACAAATAATAAACGCTAGTGAGGAGTATAATGACGAACCAAATTATACTTACAATACAAACAGTTTGCACAGTGGGGCAAATTGAAAAAAGTGGTAACGGCTCGTAGCATTACTAAAAACTCAAACTTCCAAACATTCAAAATATAAACATAATTGAAATAAAAGATTTATAAGAATTGATTTTGGTTTTAGCACACTGTAAAGTAAATTGAAAGTAAATATGTGTAACTTTCTGCAGCAGTTTGTAAAAGTATATATTTGTATGTTTGGTTGTTGTTCAGTAGACTTTTTAACCTTTTGATGGGACTTCAATGCAAAGCATTCTGTTGTTGTTTGATAAATTTCCAATGGAGTTGAGTAAATGAGAGTGTTGGGCTTTCATGGGTGTGCTGGGTTTCTGGCTAACTGCCCTCTCATGCAGTCCTTTAATTCTTCGATATTTTCTCTTGTGTAAAATGAAAATATGTTGTTCACAAATCCCTGACGACCAAATTATCGTAGATGAGATAGTCTTAGAAAATTTATGTAAGACTTTTATTGTATTAACAGAATTCATGACAGGAAAAGCGACAATGTCTTGAATGTTGTCATATATCACATTTTGTTGACGACCGGATAAGCGATATTGCCTTTAATGTGGCCTTCTGTCAACTTATAGCTGAAATTTTAATTATTCTTTTAGATATCCACTATTTTGCGACATTTGTTCTGGCTGTTTCTCATATTTCATTTAGTAATATGATAATGTGCAGAAAACATGGCCAACTGGGATATAGTCTTGCACACACACTTTCAAACATGTACGCACACTAGGGTATAAAAGAATTTTTATTATAAATACTGCTGCAACAACAGCAAGTATTTTGAGTTGACAACATTTATGCGTGCAAGTGTAAATAAAGGAAAGTGTGTATTTTTGTTAGTGTTGTGTTTTGTGTATGTGTCACACACACTCTTCCACACACTCAAAGTTAAAAAGGACTTTAATAATTCGTATTGGCATTGCTGTTATTTAAGGAAAATTGATTTTTAATTGTTTATAAAATTTAATGAACCCAGGCAGTAAACAACATACTTATATACAATGTATTTAGTTCCACTGGCAGGGAATGACATTTACAAGTAAAAATTTTATAAAATAAATTTAATAGGAAACTCTAAAACATTTGTTTTGATTTCGAAATTGGTTGTAAATTAAATCCGATTTTTAAAAATTTGGATATGAAATTTTTAAAATGATCGCAAGAAATATGTTCAATTGATTTAG
Source organism: Bellardia bayeri (assembly GCA_950370525.1). Lineage (NCBI taxonomy): Eukaryota > Metazoa > Arthropoda > Insecta > Diptera > Calliphoridae > Bellardia > Bellardia bayeri. The sequence continues at coordinate 120,772,568 of OX493264.1, forward strand.
TTCATATTCGTATGACTCGTTCTTGTTACAAAATCATCGTTTATTATTAATACTCTGCGATCATTCTAATCAAGTCTCAATGTCCCCACTATCCAGGAGTAAATTAAAAAATATTCAATCTGCTACATCGATAAACTAATGGCCCATCCAAACTACCTCACTAGGGGTCTGCTTCAGTTCGAAGGTCACCAGAGGCTAAAAAGAACCGACACTTTGAGCCTAACTAGAAAACAATTAAATTTGAATACAGCAGTTAGTGGTTACATTGGTAACAACTAATAAACAACAAATAGAATTAAGATTTGAATACTTATTGAAAATTTCAATACGAAAGACTCAATAATAAAAAATTAATAAAAAAAAATTGACTATTTGAATTCAAACTAAAATTTTGTGGATTTAAATAAATCAAATTATTGCTTATAATGATCACACTTAATATTTTATTTTCATTTGCATAATATGTCTCGTTTGCGATTATAATTTTGTCTTTACTTTAAAATTTTTGTTTTAAAAAGTATAAATGCAAAGTTTTTGGTATTTAATGCTATTTTGACTTGAAATTACTTGAACGAATTCTTATTACAAACGTGAAAAGAAGTTATGTCGCTTGCTAAATCATAAAGTTTGCAACAAAAAAACAAACAAATGCAAATACATTTATTTTTTTACATACAGTGGGAAGCAAAACTGTCCGGATGGTGCTTTTGGATGCGCTCTTTTCTATGAGACTGGTATCGGTTGACTTTCGTTTCGTCGCTCCAAATAACCATTTCCAGTCATCTACTGTTCAATTTTTGTGGTTTTTACAGAAATGAAGGCGTTTTTTCACATTTCTATCGGAAATTGCTGACTTTTTCTTTTTCACACTGGCTACTAAACAAATTCTATTTAATGTGCTTCTGACCGTCCAGGAACTGACATCCTTACCAATACTTCTTGCAGCATTTTTCGGCGCCTTGATGTCCTTATTATGTAGCAAACGTTCAATTTGACGGGCATCACCACCAGAGAGCAGTATTGGTCGACGCTCTTGAATAATATTTTGCAAGCTACATTACACTCGTTTTTTTTTTATATCATATACCGTGGTTTTACTTAAATTTAACTTCTCAGCAATTTAACAACAAATTTATCACATTGTTTTCAATAGCAGTTCGCGTTTTTCACATTTTAAAAGATCATTAATTTTTTTTTTATTTAAAAATAAAGTTAATCACTTCACAGGTTAAACAATAATGCACAAATAGAGCAATAAAAGCTTAATAACGAGATCGCAACAAACAAAAAAATCAACGGATTAAATAACTTTACATTTTAACAGAGCAAAATCGTGATAACAATTATTTCTTGTACTGTGCAAAATTATCCGAATAGTGTTTTTTTTTTTAATGTTTTTTAAGGAATTTATGTGAGTTATTTATTGTGCTTTATAATTTAGAATAAGGTTCAATTAAATAAAAAAAAAATACATATACATACATGATAATATTTATTTAAATTTTTTTTGTTTAAAACATTTGGACAGTTTTGCTTCCTACTGTATATCAACATAACAACTACCAATACAAGGCCACATTATTATATTTAAGTTTGAATAAAATCGTTTAAAAAAATTATGTATTTTTCCCAAGGTTGACTGCAGACACAAATGTTTAACGGTAATGCCGATTGGAAGTATTTATTCGCGATATTTTAGCGGTAACAGTATCTGCCTTTATTTCAGTAAATAAAGTTAAAAGATAAAGTAATTTCGACCTGACTTAAAGTACGAATAAAATTTGTATATATTACAAGTAAATTGACAAAAATATTACGACTCAACTATGAAAAACAAAAATTTTTATTCTCATAATTTAATTTAACGATAACTGTATTTATTTCGGGAACAGTATATTAAGATGAAAGGTATTTTAGGATAGCCAACATTGATTTTTCTGGTTGCAGTAGAAAAAGAAGTCGTTTGCTTATTTTTAATATGTTTATTGCAAAATACATTTTGCAAAAAAAGTTTACAAAATGTATGAAATTTTATAAAAACAAAGTAAAAATGTTGTAAATGCGATCGATCACAGCTCCGCATTAAATATTAAATTGAATAAAAAAAAGCGCCAAAATCCAGCTTAATTTTTTTTATCAATATCTTTAACTAAACTTTTATTTGATACAATTATCAAACACTCTATTTTAAAACTATTGCTACTTAAAAAGAAAACTGTATTAAAAACGAAATTATAGCCACTTATATGCAATACATTTATTACACAAAATACCCACTTGTGAATTACAATTGTAATGTAAAGTGAAACAATTATTCATTGAATCATAATTGTTGCATACTTGTGTACTTAAATGCTATTATAATTCTTGTCATTTTACGTTACATATTCAAAATTTTGAACAACATGAAGAAAATCGAAAAAAAACATCATTATAACTTTGCACGTTCGAGAACACGTGTATTAGGGTAACTCGAATCTATCTACCTCACAAAGTGTTTAGTCCGAATTTGCACGAAGCAATTTTTATTGAAAATACTGATACAAGTTTTTGCTTGAAATTTCTTTTCACAGCACAATTTTATTCCATAAATCGTATTTTTATTTGAGAGTATACACAGATTTGTATACACATACATACACACAGCTTCAAAAGTGTGTAAGCACCAGTGAATTTTTTGATTTTTTTATGATTATGAAAAGCATTATAGTTCAACTTAAAATTTTTTTTTTTTTCATAACCGAATGTATTATTCAACCAAATATCCAACAAAACGAAACTTTTAAATTTCAATCGATGGATAGATTTTAGGATTTTCATTATCTTAAAAAAATCAAATAATTTGTTGTGTTTACTCACTTTTGAGGCTCATAGTATGTATGTAATACGAATAGGAGAGTAAAAAGAATTGCTAGTACAATCAAATGAGTATTCGTCTTATCTTCCCCTCATACCAATGTCTAAAAGGTAACCACTAGCTTAGCTTAAAGAATTGTTTCGTGTAAATTGGTACCCCTAACTTCCATACACAGGCACTAGGGATGCCAAATGAGACTGGTTTTGCAAATCCCGGGATTTCGGATTTTTAAAATATAAATGCCGGGATTTTGTTAGTTCTAGATTTTTGTTTCATATTAAAACAATTTGGTTTATTAATAACAAAAACTATTAATTTCTAAAAAGTAACTTATATTAAATATAAATATGTTGAAAACAAACATTTTTTGTCATCATGGCTATAATTTTGAAATTTATTAAAAGTTCATAAACCAAATTTTGTATTTCGTAAACACAAACCACAAATAATTTAAAAACATAATAACATTACATTGAAATATTAGATTGACAAAAATAATTCAAACATTTCGCCTTTAATTTCTATATAAAATTAAAAGCAATGAGCAAAGTTTGAACTTAAAAAAGTTTCTTAAAAAATATTAAGGCATATAAAGTAAAGAGAATTTTGATTTAATTTTGTTACCAATATATGAAGCTGACGAAAACAAAATGTTTAGCAAATTGCTATATTCTGATTGTATGTACTCGTATAAACAATACTTTCTTACCCTGCGAAACAAATACATAATTCTATTTCTTATTCAATATTTTTTTTAATCCATATCATTACAGACATTATTAGGTATTGTGGGGGTCTTTTGCATATTTCTATTACATTCATAATTTCATTCGTTCCGCTATCAACATTTTTAATTTAATTTAAGGGCTTTAACCGAATTTAAAATTACAACTATTTGTTCAAGTAAAACAAATTCTGCATCTGTCATCTGTTAAGCTTTTAAATCAATTAAAGCTTTTTTATACGAATTTCAATTCTAAAACCCGTGCATCAAATAGTAGTGTGTTCGAGTTTGGCAATCCAAAACTAATTTTAATTCTTTCACCTTTATTTCTTCGACAAACTTACTTTTGTAAAATTAAAATTTTTGTTGATGACTTTGTAAATAATTTTGAAATGTGTATTTTTTTTTTTTTGGAATCTGTCAGTAGATCCCTTATATTAAAAATGCTAAAGAATGTTTGGGATTTCGGGATTGGCATCCCTAACAGGCACATTTGAATACAGGCGCATTGAACAAGTATTAGTAACTATGTATGTATGTATACGAATCATTTAAAGTACTAGATACAATTTAATTGAAATTGAGAAATTTTTGTGATTCAAAATTATGATGAAGAGTCGTGTGCTTTGGGGTGGGAGCATTGAGCGTATCACCAGAACGCGTCTCAACCACGTATTGTGGCGACTTTGGATATATTTGTTTCCCATGAAACATGGACGAAAACTGTTTGAAAGACTAAAACAATAATAATTACAACGATGGCAACAACAGCACCAGCAGCAGCATATTTAATACGAATAATCACTTTCTATACCCTACACCACCATAATGGGGAGGGTATATTGGATATGTGCTGATGTTTGCAACGCTCAAAGATATTAGTCTAACACGTATCTTAAAGTATATATATCTAATCAGAATCACTTTCTGAGTCGATTAAACGATGTCCGTCCGTCTGGCTGGCTGGCTGTCCATGTAAACTTTGTGTGCAGAGTACAGGGGCCAAATTACCGCATTCGATATCGAGTAAAATTGATCGTAATTTTCTTATTTGAGATTATGGCATTAGATATCGAGCAAGTACATTTTATCATAATTTCGATATCGAAATCATTTTTCGATACTATAGCTCATTCGAACACGAATGCGGTAATTTGGCTCCAGGTCGCAATTTTTAATATTTTTCGATAAAATTTAGTTTGAGAACTTTGCCCATTATTGCACCTAACCCCCATATAAATCTCTTCCCGAAATGGGAGTTTTTAGTCATAATTTTTTTATTTATGCCCGTATCTGAACAAATTTCGCCACAAGTAAGGGAACTCAACAACATTGGCTAAAAGTGGCTGATTTTTAATTTTTTTTTCTTTTGAATGAGCGTCAAAAACATGTTCATTTCAAAAAGCCTTTATGGGCAAGAAGCTTTCGGTTTTGATTTTACAGAGCTTTAAAGCTCATTTGATATTTCAGAGCACTTTCAAATAACATACATATTGACTATTGAAACTAAACGATTCGCAAGATCATATAATTAAACGCTAATTTATGGAGAATATTATTGAATTTTAAAAAATTTTCTATTTTTAAACCTAAATATCTTCTTTATTTACAAAGATATAGATATACCGTTATATTGATGAATTTTCGAAATAACGGGACTTTTGTAAAAAATCTGCCTAAGAAAAAGTATATTTTTGCAATTGTGATCATCATTTGAAAGGTATTTCAAAACACTATCAAATGATATATACCGGATCGGTTCAGAAATCGTAGAGATATAGTAAAATATGTAGTATATATCGGAGCTTTAAACCTATAAACTCCCTAACTGAAAGCTTCTTTCCCAAAATGCATATATCACTAATCTTAGATTTCAAAACTGTATGAATGGTGAAAATTTTAACGATTGGTGATTTATACCCAACATAAATTTAAGCCCAAATAAGTTGTTCATTCGGTTTAATTTTATGAAGATCCATATAGGACTTATTTCTGAAAATCTCTAAAAAAAAAATTTGTTTCCAATAAAATTCAACACAAATAAGTTTCACATCAGTCCATAATTAGTCTTAGCTCCCATATAAGACCCTCTTTCCAAAATCACTTTAACATGCATATGGGTCAATTTAAAAAAAAAAACGCAATTTTTGTGTCCCTGCACTTTACACTACTATTTTAGGTAAAAGAAAACAAAAACAAAAATGTGAGAGTGATCAGCGAGGAATATGTAACAAAAAAACGTAATTCTCAAATTTATATGTTGGTTTTTTTGTTTATTCATAACGGTGTTTCTCCCTCTGACTGCTTCCATACAAAAGCATGTGTCCCCCGTTAGAATTTTTAGTAAACAAAATAAAATAAAATCAAGAAAAAAGTAAATATGCAACATTTAATAACAGTTTTTGAATAATTGCGTTTGTTTCTTGTGTTTTGATTTGTTATAGTAGTCAAAACTTAATTAGTGCGAATTTGGCGTTGCAAAGAAAGGTTGTCCCGACAATATGCATTGAGCGTCACTTATTGTATAAATCAAGTTATATTACTAGTTTTCAATTTCAAGTTTAAATAAAGTAAATAACGTAAGGAAAGTACATACAAACTTTAATTATTACAAAAGTTAAAAAGCGAAAAAAATATATATAAAAAAAGTGTGCAGTTGCGTAGTTTTTGTGAATACCATGGTAAGGGCGGGTTAAAATTTCATGAGCGTCACGCTAATTTTTTAAAAGTGAATATATTAAATGTAAAAAATTCAAGTTTACAATCATTGTTTACATGGTTTCAACTCATTTTTTATAATTTGTGAATTTGATAAATAGCTCATAGCTTAAAATGCTTAATTTTGATTTTATTTTTTAATTTTCAACAGTAAAACAACAAAATTAACGGCGACTGAAAGAGCACTGAGATATCGACAGAAAATAAAGCTCGATAAAGCGCATAATGACGAATATAAAAGAAAGAAGAACGAAGAAAGAAAGGTATAATCGTGGTATATTTGAGTTTAATTTTTATTGTTACTGACTGATTCTGTTTTTGCCACAAACTTCATTCGAAAGTGGTAAAAATAAATGAGAATGAAAAAAAAACAAAGCCACTTGTCATTTCATGAAGTTTACACAGATTCAGAATAAGAATTCGAATGAAAATTTATAAATTAAATTAAGTTTAGTTATTGTTTTGTGTCAAATATTTACATATGTGTATAAGTTTCTTCAAGAATTACTTCCTTTTTTTCATTTTTGTTAAAGACATCAAAGAATATGTACATGTTTAGTTTTGTATAAAAATTTTTGTTTTTTGAAGAATTTTTGTTTTTTTTATTTTCTTTTTATAAAAGAATAAACTTTTTTCATTAAACTGAAGATTTGGCATTATTTCTTGTTTACGTGCAACAAAATCTCTTGATCGTCACAAAATATCTTGAGCGTCACACGTAGTTTTTTTCCTTAAAACGCTTATAATTCAAAATTTTTTTTAATACATTGTTACAAGCCTCTTACTTTGCAAGTAACCTCTAAGCTCAAGTCTTTTTTTAAACAAAAATTAAGATATTTTCATCTTAAAATTTTAATTTAACTAGTCATTTTAAAAAAATAAAAATCAAGTTGAATCGTGATTTTGTGTTTATAATCGAAAGGGTGATTTTCGCAAAAGTCAATATTGAGAAACAAAAGAACATCGTAGTAAGCTTGAATTTCAAGTATTTTTGCATTTTTAGCGATTTTTTATACATATTTGGTGTGTGACGCTCAAGATAGAAATCATAGAAAACCTAAAAAAAAAATCCGAAAATATTGATTTTTTTTTTTGAGAGCCTAAAAGTACCACCGGATTCTTTATCAATTTTTACATAAATTGACCACTCTTACAGGCCAATTGAAAAAACTTTAAAAATAAGCAATACAAAACTCGTTGTGTACGATTTTTTTTGAAATTGACCCATATATCCTTTACAAGTATTGACACCGAGGTAAAATTTAATGCAAATAATTTGTATATGCACAAAAGTCACGTTACTAGGGGATTTCCCAAGTCTGAGAAACTGTTTTTACTTGTATACTCAGTGTAGGGTATTATGTGGTCGGGCTTGACCGACAATACTTACTTACTTGTTTATTATTATTTTGACGGCGTTTCACAGGCAAGAGAAGAGAAACTGAACGGAGTTAATCTCTAAACACACGAGAAAACATTAAAAGTTGTGATGTAATAAAGCAAAAAGAAAACATTTCGATTTTAATTCTACAATTTTTGGCATCCTTTATATTCAAACAGCCAAAATGTTGGGATTTCACATCATGCATGTGAAGGTAACTTGAACATGTTTTCAAAAGAAGAGAAAAGACAAAAAAAATCTGTAAAAAAAAATATTTTCAGATCATTTGTATACAGCGAATTAAGTTGGAAAATGTTTACTCTGAACTGAAGTGCGGGCTTATACATCTAAACACATATGATACATACATACATATGTATATGTGAGTATTGGGATATGAGTATGTTTCTAATTTTATATATTTTTTCCTCTTGTGTCTTATAGAAGGTGGCGCGCGTATTAAAACGTAATTAATTGCATTTTAGAAGTTTTATATTTCCATTATTACTCGTACGTATACAAAGGTATTACTTTGTGCGAGTATATGATGGTAATGGATGCCATTATTATCATTACCATAGCAAGTAAATATCCATTGGAAACAGTAGTCAGGTTATACTTCCGTTTTCTCATAATATGTATTTGCAATAAACAAATTATTATATTTAATACTTGTCTTAAGGCAGCAAATAATGAAAAGTTTGCTTTTACGTTTTATAAATACTTTTTGTATGAATGTTTTAACTAATATGCTATTTTATACGACAGGCGTTTAAAAAAATAGAAGATTTAATGAAAATATTACATAACATGTACATTATGTTGAAAGTGCCCTAATGTCAATTATGCAAAATAAAATACTATTCTTGTATCTGATCTGCTGATCACAAGTACACGTCCATTTAAACCTATTTTTCGTTTATTTTTTTCATAGATAATTATATATAAACAAGGCATTTTTAGTCATTGAAGTGCTTTGAAGCGAGAATATTAAAAGGGGCACATAGAAATTACATATACATACATATAAGGCGACCAGATTTTGGAAATGAAAAAAGATGACATTCAGAAAAATAGTAAATTGTAAATAGTAAATATGTAAAAATGTTTACAAAAATGTTTACATTTTTACATATTGTTACCAATTACTATTTTGAAAAGCGAAAGATCAGTCAGTAAGAGTATGAGCAGAACAAGCACGACACGACGTTTGTGAAGTAAAATTTTTTTTATTTGTTCTATTCTACTTAGAAACTGTGCTTGTTCTGTTCATACTCTCAGCTCAATAAAAACAAATATTGATCATGCATTTAAAATTAAAGATGGCAAAAGATGACTAATGCTTGGTTTTCACTATGTCATTTTTGTTGTCAAATTGTCCAAACTGCTGGCAATTGTATGAAAACGGGTTGTCAATTGCAATGAAAACGGGTTGCAATCATGATTGCAAACATAGATGACGCCATATGACAACCCGTTTTCATACAATTGCCAACAATTTGGACAATTTGACAACAAAAATTACATAGTGAAAACGTAGTGTAAGTATAAAAAAGATGACTGAAAGAGGACACAAATTTTATAGATGACAGCGAGTTAAAATAGATGATTGTTCTCCAAAATAGAGGACGTATGTTCATCTTAATACATACATATTATAAATATTGCCACTATTAAAATAGACGCATTTGTAAAAACGCAGCACTATGTTTTGTTTACTGAGTTTAATATTAATTTAATATGAGTTTGACTTAATATGAGTTATTTAATAAATAAAAAGGGAAAAAAACACAAATTTTTCCACATTAATTGAAGCGCTTTAGGAAAACTTCTTACGTGCTGTTAGTTTTACCGTATAATTGAATCATGTTATAGCTTCATTCTTATGCCTTCAAGCTCCAATTTTATCTCCAATCTCAAGCCATAAAGCTATTTGATGTTTATTTTAATAGTAGACCTTTTTATTGTCAAATTTTAGCTTCAATCGCAGATTATTTTATTGTCCAATTTTAATTTTGTTTAATCGGAGACTTCATTGTTGTCTATTTTTAGCTCTGGCCGCAGGCCTTTTTGTAATTTAATTATAATTTCAATCATAGATCTTTATATTGCCTATTTTAGCAACAATTACACAGTTCTCTGACTATTTGAGTCTCAGAGCCTACTTATCACATTTTGTGTTATATGTAGTGCGCCCAACTGGCCCGGAAAATCCAGGACATGGCCCGGTTTTGGAACCAATGTCCCAGTGTCCCGGTGACATCCCCCGGATGGCCCAGATTTAAATAAAAAATATGTGAACTTGAACAACAAAACAGTATATTTCATTGAAATTTGGCACAATCGCAACATATTTTAATGGAAATTAATTCTTTTGAATGATTTATTTTTAAATCTTTGCATATCCCCAGCAAGCCATATGAGTCCGAAAAGAGTCTTTTTTGACACATTTTCCGGATCGTTCATGTTCTATATGAACCCAATAAAACAATCATTATTGCTCCGAAAACCTTCAGAAAAGAAGGTCATTACATTCGAAAATGGTCCGTCAGAAAGAGCTCTTAGATAATGTCAGAAAAGAGTCATTTATGAGGGTTTTTTGGGCTCAGAAAGAGCTCTTACATCATGTCAAAAAAGAGTCATTGCAATTTTAAATACAATTTTAAATACAATAAATTTAAAGGTCGCATTTATTATTTTTTTAAATTGTTTTTACTTAAACAAAAACGGACTCGCTACTGCACCGAATTGGAATGATGTAGAAACAACGATCAAATTTATGGTTGAAAAGAATTGGTTAAAACCTGAAGACAACAATGTAGAATTGTTTGACGAGTTTGGTTACATATTGAAATTTATTACCCCAGAGAAAATTAGCGAATGGAATAAAAATAATCCTCCTACTAAGCCACGTTCTACTAAACCACATCAACGTTGGGTGGAATGTTGAAAACTTTTTCAAAGTAACAATGTACTGTATACTCGATTCGCGCGAATCATTGAATTTATATTTGGTTTGCCAGCAACATCTGCAAGCGTAGAGCGTATATTTTCGTTGATCGCAAAATTATGGACAAAAGAAAAATCGCAACTCACGCTATACTTTGAAACATATGCTATTTCTCAACTCGACAGCTCAATTCCAAAACATGCTAAGTCGAAAAAGTGAGTTTTGCAGGAAAAGCTCCTAAAGTTTACAGGCGATATCTAAAAAACCATATGAGGTAGAACTTTGTTGTTTATAACTATTGAGTAGCCAATCACAATCAAAATTTGAAAGAATTTAGTTGAAAAAATCTAAATTTAAAAATGCAAAAAAATTAAAAACATGCTAAGTCGGCATAGCATGGTTTGGAATTGAACTGTCGAAATATAATTTAAAGTACGAATGCGTTGAATTTTACAATTTTTTGAAAGAATCCCCAACATTGCTGAAGCAAATTTCATCACAGGATAAATACGATTTTAAACAAAAAGCGACAAAAAATTAGATTCAAATTACTTATAACATAATAATTGTCTAAATTTAACTTGAATAATAAAGTTTTTTTCCCACAAAAAATGGGAATGTTCCGGATTTAGTACTTTTTTCGAAAAATGTCCCGATTTCGTTCAAAATTGTGATCGCTGTACCTGTACTCACTGTACTGTAAACACACATTTTTCTTAAGGTTTTTTTACAAGTATAGAAAGTTTTAAGGGTCTTTCGCATACGACTCATAGTATTTAGTTTACATGAGGGTTTTGACTTTAAAGTTATCCATGGTAGTTGGCTTCTTTCAAGAATTGCAGAGTAATGTCATATATTTGTGGGAAATGAATGAGGGGAGTTTATATTTTTGTTATGCCTTAAGCCTCCCGTCTCTTTAAGGATATATTTATATTATTAGAGACACCTCTATATCCAAATTAAACAACACCATGCAAAGCTGCTTTATTGGACTTTTCATTAACTTATCATACAACCGGGAAAAGTTATAAAATGTTGCAATAGAGCAGTAAAGCAGTAAACATTAAATGTTGATAAGGACTTACAGCATATCATTGAATGGTCAGATTTAAACATTACAAAAACTCCAGCTATATTATTTCCAAATAACATTAATTTGAATGCAACATTTTCTTTGGGAGATAATAATATACAAATTGTGTCATACTTTAAATCTCTGGGCATATACTTGGATAATAAATTAAATTTTGGAGTTCATATTAATCACGTTATTGCAAAAATATCTTTCATATTAAGGAAATTTTATTCACTAGGATGTTATTTTTAATGTAAAAAACAATTAGTTCTTTCCGTATGTTTGCCTATTTTTCTTTATGCTATCGAAGCCTATAGTGGAACGACACAACGCAACATGATGAACTTAGAATATTGGAATTAAATATACAACACGAATTACATCATGTGCATAGTGTCATACTGGGGCAATATCGATCATTAAACAACATGTGTAAGTGTGCTATATATCTCTTATGGTTTTCTAGTTAATAGCATTTGAATATTTGTTGGATCTTTTACAAACAATATATTTATTATGCCAAATATTTTCTCAATACAAATAGTATTGAATTGAGATATGTTGAAAAATATAAGAAGAATCCCTTCCGACAATTAATTGAAAATTATTTCACCACAAAGAACTTATAAACCACTGTTGAAGGATTTCCGTGGCATAGAAAAAACAAACTTCTTGTATCTTCGCTATAAAATAGAATAGAATATTCCAATGTTGTAATTTGTGAATGTTTAAAAGTTTAAACTCGTACAATAACAACAACAGCAGCAACAGCAATAACAACTACAACGAACCAAGTACAAAGTATCTTTGGCTTTTGTTGTTATATTTCTATATAGTATATTATGTTTTATTGTTGCTATAGTGTTTTATTCAAATACCATACAACATTGTACAACAACTAACAGCAAACATACAATAGGTTGTTAGTTTGCCATTGAGGTTCGTTTTAACTGTTTATTCTGCTATTATTGTTGTACATTGATAAGGACGTCGATGATGATGATGATGATGTTCATAGTTGGTGGTAGCGCTGGTAGGCTGACGGACTGACTGGCTGTTGGTTGTTTGATTGCTTGTTTAGCTGGCTGTTTGATTGTGCTCGTACTTATACTTGAATACGCGTTCCTATTCATGCTTGAATTGAAGAATCCTTGTTTGCCAAAGAATGAAAATCATTAAAAATCAATTTTAATTAATTTGAGTTTATTTTTCGCATAGAAAGAAACGTGAACATGAAAATTTACTACACAAAGTTATATCCTCTTTTTTCTCTCTATCAAATAAATACTTGTATATAGGATATTTTTAGCAGTTGCAAATTAAGGCAAATAGAGCATTTATTATTGAGAATTGAGAATGAGGTGGAGTTGTAGAATGCACTCTACAATTAATAAGCTTTCTATTATAAAATATAAGCAAAGAAATAAATAAACTAACTAAACTTCCTAGACAAAAAAAAAGGTAACACCACTACAATACTGTAACTACAAAATTATTACTCTTCCCAGATGCAGGCGTCATTAGAACACATGGAAAACAAATGTATAGCGTTTTTTTTAATTGTATTTCACTACAACACAGTGATGCCCAGTGTAGGGATTTTTCCCTCTTTGTAGGGATTTTTGTAATTTCAATTGTAATGAAAAAGAGAAAGATTCTTTACTTCTGTCGATTTCTAGGGATTTTTTTCAATTGCTGATTTTGTTTTTTTTTAATAACTATAAATTTTATAAATATGTATGTATTTTTCAATTGTAAACTTTAAAATTAAAGTATATATGTACGAGTATATATTTTAAGTGAATCATTAGAAATTCGTAAATCTTCTATAATATGAAGTAAGTAAATATATGGCATCTTTAGTAAGGATGTAAAAAAACACTTGTTTGGTTTTGTGTAGTTTACCTGTTTTGTACATTTTTTTAATACATTCAATAAAATCTCTTCGATTCAAGCTCCTACATATTCCGATGATCCCAAATTTATAAATACTCAAGCTCGAGGTCATGATATTTCAAACTTTTATTCCGATGATGATTAAAACAAATCAAAGAAATACAAGAAACAACGATTTTGCTCAAGTTGGTTGAGAGACGAGAAGCTGATGGAAAGGCTGGAGCCGTTCAAAGATGGCGACTTTAAATGTAGATGCAAGGCTTGGGGCAAAATTATAAATTGTGCTAAATCAGATTTAAGTAATTATGTTTTTTGGTTGGTTTTAGTTTAGTGAGAGATTCTTTATTATGCGCATTTGAAATTGGTTATTTTGCAACGCTGTCTAACAAGGAATGATCAGTGAAAATTTCTTTTGTCTATTATATTTTCCACAACCAAAACAAAAAAAAAACAATAAGATACCACACCTTTCTCGGATAATAAATATAAATAAACATTATATTATCAGGTTCATTCCTTGTTAGACAGCCTTCCAAAATCACCCACTTCAAATGCGTATAAAAAACTCTCTTACTGAATTTGAAAGTTTTGTTATGAATAATGTCAACTTTAATTTGCAATTGTTCTCATCCCATTACCATTCGATTTTGCATCACCGTGTAATCATCTTTGGTGAGAAGATTGATGAACGATTCTTATAACAAACTTAAAAAAGATTTCAAATTAATGTGAAATAAAATCTAGTTATTAAGTGAGAGTGTGTGTGTACGTGCATTTAAGAAAACAGAAAACGTTTATTCAAAAAATACAATTAAAAATTAAAATAAACATCATCAATACACTTGTACGAATAAATACGACCAGTATTCATTGAAATTTTGACCCCATACAAAGGTTTGAGATTTTTTCTGTCTTTAAATTTCTTTTCTTAATTTTTTTATAGTATTTAGTTATATTTATTTTTTATTGTTGTAGTATTATTTCACTAAATCCCACAAATTGAAAGGTGCCGGTGTGTAGAAGAACTTAAAGCAGAGTTTTAAAAGAATTATTTGAAAAGATAAACTAATGTACCTACAGCCAAACTGGTAATCGCTTTTAAGTGGTTAAAAGGTTTTTAGGCTAATTTCGGTAACGATTAATTTTTAAACAAAATTACAAAAATTAAAAATAATACGACATAGGAGATATTGTACTACATATCAATAAAATGAATTAACGAAAAGAAAGAATTAAATAAAAAAAAAGAAAACAAGCGTTTGCATTTTTACTATTCGGTAACTATATTTTAAAGGTATTTTATGGTAGTTAACCTTTACTTTTACAGTAACCACTAAAATTGTATTCCAATTTTGATTGGAATTTGCAGATAGTAGATAGTTGAAAAATTTTTCTAAAACCTTGTTTTAAGAAGTTTGACAATTTTACGGCCCTGATTACCGTTCACAACACTAATTATACCCTACACCACCATAGTAGGGAGGGTATATTGGATTTGTGCTGATGTTTGTAACGCCCAGAAATATTGGTCCAACACCCACCTTAAAGTATACCGATTTAACGATGTCCGTCTGGCTGGCTGGCTGTCCATGTAAAGCTTGTGAGCAGAGTACTGGTCGCAATTTTGAAGATATTTCGATAAAATTGGGTACGTGATATTTTTCGGTCCAAGGATGGATGGGATTGAAACTGGTGGAAATCGATCCATTATTTCACCTGGCACTCATACAAATGTCCTCCCGAAATTGGGGTTTACCGTTCATAAATGTGTTAATTATGCAAGTAACCAAACAAATGAGTGGTAAATGAAGCCAAATCACATCTACAAATTTTGTGCAGATCGGTCCATAATTACTCATAGCTCCCATATAAGGCCCACTTCCGAAAACCACTTTACAGAGCATAACTTTCTCAAAAATGATGGTATCCAAATAATATTGAACCCAAATATATTTAATATGTGTACAAATAATATGGTACAATTTTATTATCATCGGTCCATAAGTAGTCGTAGCTCCCATATAAGGCCCACTTTCAAAATTCACTTTAACGATCATAAATTTTTTAAAAATGTTGGTATCCGAATAGTATTGAACACAAACATGTTTAGTATATATACATATAATATGATAGAATTTTATGATGATCGGTGCATAACTAGTCGTAGCTCCCATATAAGGCCCACTTTCGAAAATCACTTTAAAGAGCATAACTCTCTCAAAAATGTTGGTATCCAAATAATATTGAACCCAAATATATTTAATATGTGTACAAATAATACGGTACAATTTTATTATGATCGGTCCATAATTAGTCGTAGCTCCCATATAATGCCGACTTTCGAAATTCACTTTAACGATCATAAATTTCAAAAAATGTTAGTATTCAAATAAAACTTGACACAAATAAGTTTCTTATACACAGAAATAATGACACCTAATTTTGAAATGGTCGGTCCATAATTAGTCGAAACTCCCATGTAAGGCCCTCTCCGTAATTCAATTTAAGCTCCATAAATATTTTAAAAGTATAGGGTATTATATGGTCGGGCTTGACCAACTATACTTGCATACTTGTTTGATTTTGATGTTGAAAAATGCATGTTGTGTTGTAGTCGAGACAACACAACATTTTAGTGTTGTGAACAATAATCGGGGCCTAAATCTGGCATCTGTATCAATATTAGGACTAGCTAGTAAACCCATTGAATGCACTCTTTAAAATTCTGACTACAGTATAAACTTTTGTATTTTTAATATCTTCAAAGAGTTGTAAACACACTAAGTATTGTTGCTAAGCAGTTTGTGTTTAAAAAATCATCTTGAATTGTCGTTTGTTTTTTTATTAAAACAAAAAACCGCTAAAAACAAAAAGACAAAATAAAAAGCAATGAAAAACCCGCAATAGGAAAATGAATACCCGATTTATATTGTGTTTTTATACGATTGTTTATATTAATATTGTGTGTTTAACCAAAACAAAACGTTTTCCCAAAAATAAATGAAAATTTAAAAAAAAAAATGAACTGAATGAAACACTTGAAAAGTGTCGCATGTGTCAATGGAAATTAATTGATGTTTAGTGCGATCGAACACGTTGATTTCAATGTTTTAAATAGAGTGGGAAAATGGAGTAATTTGAGGTAAACAAATTAGCTGGGTTTGTTATTGTTGTTCTGTTCAAAACAAATTTTTATGATTTCCGGTTAAAATGTGAAAAATTTCATAAATAACACAATGTGTCATAAATGGCCTCATTCAAATTATTTAATGTAGTGTTCAAACAAAATATGGCCACTGTGGAAGCTGGTTTTAAAACATATATTCAGATATTTGTATAAAAGAAAGCCAAAAAATTGACTGCATATTATTGGACGTCAGTATAGTTTTCTCCAGATTGTGCTCAGAGTCATTATTCACGAGCTGCAGTGGATGGAATGTAAGAATACTCTAATTTTCCACAGCTTCTGTCAATTCAACCATCTTGGGCCATTGCCAAAGGAGAGTTAAAAAGGAATGATAACTTTGCTTCTTGACTTTGACTTGACTTTGATAACTTTGCTTCTTGACATTAAACAAATCTTAACGATATGAAATGTTGTGTAAATGTTAAAGCGTTTCACTAAAACAAAAACACGGAAATCTTTTAAGATAAAGCAAGTAAGGAAATTTCGTCGGTCAAACCCGTCTTAAAATACCCTACACCCAGTGGTAGCTATGACCATCCACATATGTTGTGGCATGACTTCCCAACATATAAATATTGTTTGTGATAAATTTTATATTGATATAAATTCTTTAAAGTGATTTTCGAAGGGGTTATTAAATGCGAGCTTTGGCAAATTACGGACTCTCCGTTATAAAAAAAAGGTGTCATAATATTTGCGAAACTTACTTGTGTTGAATTTGAATCCTTCATAACTTTGTAAATAAGCTTCTAAATGTGCAAATGATCTCCATCTGTGATCACTCAATTTCTGACTAAAAATCAATTTTTATTAAAAGAGTTAAAAAATCTTAAATTCTTCAAAATAAGCGTCTAAAGCGTCAAAAGATCTCCATCTGTGATCACACATATTTCTAAATAAAAATCGATTTTTATTTAAAAAAACTAGAAATGCTTAAATTCTTAATAACTTTGTAAATAAGCTTTTAATGAACAAAGGTCATCAATCTTTGATCACCGACGAAAAATCATATATAACTTTTATAAGTTTATCAAAAATAAGATTTTTGCACTAACTTTTCAAATAACCCCTAAAAGTATACAACATGCGCTTCAAAATCTTTAACAACAACAAACCACATATTTTTAATAACTTTAAAGCTTAATTTATTTCATAATCTCTAAAATATTCCTTTTCATTTTATAAAAATCCTTTGGCATACAAAATACTAATTTGCACAACAAACGAAAATCCTTTTTGTAACATGCCACAAAATATTACTGATACCAAAAAAAAAACACATACTCGTTTGCATGCACATAAAATCAAATCATCTAAATCCGAACAAAGTACAACAAATAGGTTCTTAAAGTAAAACCACAACAATAAAAAAAACACAAAAATACAACAGCGATACACAATCGTACAAGTGTTAGTGAATACGAATTAGAACAAGCATAAGCGCATTTAGTGGTGTTGCATGCAACATTAGCAACCGTTATAAGAATTATAGTTTTAAATTACATTCGTGATACAACAAAATAATCTAAAGTATTGCACTCAATATGAATACATTCAAAATTGTACAAAAAAAATTCAAAAAAAAAAGAAACAAATTGAATTGAAAATAGACCCCATATGGCGTAATGATTTTGAATTTAAAATTTAAAAAAAAAACAACAACAAAAACTAAAGAAACCAGTAATATTAAAACGAAAGAAAAGAGTGAAGAAATAAAAATCTAAATAAATTTTCAAATGCACTTGTCATAGGGCAAACAATAAACATTAAAACACACAGTCACTCATTCGCTCACTTATGACACGTTGCACAGTGGAGTCGATCGTTAAAATAGTTATAAATATATACTTATGTATCTAGAATTAAACAAATAATCCAAGAATGCTATATTCTTTAAGTATATTCAGACTAATCTTTAACACTCTTCAATTCTAACTCTTCAAGCAAGTATTTTTGGGTGAGAAGTGAAAATGAAATAAAAGGAATACAAACTTGACGATACTAGTCAATTTTCTTATTTCCTTTTGTTTTTTTCTTTCATGCATGTTGATGTGTATGAAAAAGTACGAAAATTGACGTGTTTGAATGAAATGACAAGTTCAATAGGGAATTGAATAACATCAGCTAAAATTGAAGAGTGTGAAACAGGATTAAATACCCTACAAATTGCTGCACTTTTAGTATACACTGTTAGACAATCGTTTGTACGCAACATGGATTCCCTTATTCTTAAAGAAACTGATTTCCGAAATACAGCTGAACAATTTAAAGGCGTTGTTGACGTGTGAGTAAAATATAGGTGAAATTTTTTTATAAGATTTAAATTTGTTTTAAACACTGTACAATGACAGCAATTGCAGTTTGTTTAAATAAAAATAAGATCAAATAGAAATTGAAATATACGCCCAAAACATTAAAACAAGACAAAAACCTGCGACAACAACAACAACATAATTAGGGTTTGGGATTTCCCGTACTATTTTCTTCCTGAAAACGGGAATGAAAAATTGCATTTCCCGGGATTCCTGGGAATTTAATTAATGCTTATTTGTTAAGTATAATTATTAAGTATTTTATAAAATTGTAAAATTTTATTAAAGAAAAACAAAACATTAATGGCCGAATTCTCAATCATTAGTTAACCATTGGTAAACTAAAATACTAATTATTGTTTAACTACTACTTGTTATTCTTATGGCAAACTAAGCATTGCGAATAAAGAATCATTAGTTAAGCCTTTGGGCCTGTTCGAAAATGCATTACTGCACTGCATTTGATGCGCAGTACGTTCGGAAAAGCAAAAGGTTGCATCACTGCAAATGCATTGTGTTCTAAAATGCATCACTGAAGCAGATGATGCGCAAAAAAATGGCTGATGCATTGTATAAATTTTTTTAATAAATTTATTTTAATTGATTTTGTATACTTTTTTAGAATAGAAAATGATGCAAAATTCTCCAAACTATTGGTGAGCGTCCGTTTGGACATGGAGGATATTGCTTTATAATATTAACATATTTAATTACTTTCGAGATTTGTCTGCTTTTCGAACACAAAGTTTTAATAATACCTTCCTTTTTATGTTTCAAGCGCCTTTTATATTGCTGATTGCACAGTTTTGAAACATTTTTGGTTTCATCCAAGACAAGAAATAAATTTATTATTAATTTCTCCATTTTTAATATTCCCGCGTTCGTAATTGTAAACAATTCATTTATTGTTCGTCTGCGCATCAGCATCACAAACTAATCACATATGCGCATCAAATGCAGTGCAGTGATGCATTTCCGAACAGGCCCTTTGTCATTAGCTAACTAAAGACTGTGAATTCGGCATTAAGAGGGATAGACATTTTAAGATGATTTCTTACTCAAAAAAAAAATTTATTTTTAGTTTTAATTTTTGTTACTAAAAAAAAATTAAATCATATTTTATAGAAATAAAAAATTATTTTAAGTTCATCTACATAGCAAAATTGTTTTAATGCGCTTTTAAAATAACTAGTCCATTCAATAAGTCATCTTACATGCGATATGTATTTTGTATTTTTTTTTTTTAGAGTCTGACCGAGTATTCGGTTTCGGATTAGGCCAAAAATTGGCTGAATACCAATATTTGGATTTCGGCCATATTTTGGCAGAATGCCGAAACCGAAACTTTTATAAAGGACAAACATTTATTATGGAAATGTTAATATAATTAATATAATACAAAAATTTATATTTTATTGTAAAATATTTAAGAACACGGTAAAAAGTTTTCCTTTAAAAAAATTTCTCAGTTTTGTTTTTCAAAATTACAGTATATTTTAAAAGTTTCGGTTTGCTTCGGAGTAGCCCGAATATTAGTTGTGATACCATTTCGGCCTGAAAAAAAAAATATTTTCGGTCCGACTCTAATTTTTTTAATTGTATTGTTTTAAGTTTTTATATAATTTTTCAGTGATATCAATATCGTTCTTAAATTTTACATATTTCGAAATATCTTCAAAATTGGGACCTGTACTCTGCGCACAAGATTTACATGGACAGCCAGCCATTCAGACAGACGGACGGACATCGTTAAATCGACTCAGAAAGTGACTCTGAGTCGATCGGTATACATTAAGGTGGGTGTTGGACCAATATTTCTGGGCGTTACAAACATCAGCACAAATCCAATATTTGGGTATAGGGTATGGTGTAGGGTATTACAAACAAATTATAGAAAATCTCAATAATTCAGAAAATCGTAACTTTCAATGAAAAAATCTTCAAATCGTCACTTTGCTATTTTTAAAACAAAACATCGTCAAAATCGCGATAAATTGTCAAATCTGACAGCTATGTTTACACCCAATACATAAACGAAAATTAAAAAATTGCAAATTAAAAATAATATTTTTTTTTTTGTCAAAAATTGCAAATCTTTGGTAAAATCAAAAAAAATGAGTTCTGTGATATTAGCTTTAAGTTAAACTTGACTTAAGTTTTGTGGTCGTTTATTGTATATTATATTTTTATTAATTATTCGATTATTTATATCAAAATTCTGTTCGTGATGTCCCGTTTTTTAGTATTTTAGTAACTAATTAATAATAAAAATTAATATCCAATGATAAAAAACATTAAAGCTATTATTTAGAACGAGACCCCTGAAGAAGTTAGAATAAAACTAACGAAACTTGGGTAAATAAAATAAAAAATAAAAATCGAACAAGTTTTTTATTTACGTTTGGAAACAAACATTTGACCAAATTAGCCTGAAGGAAACTCCTTAAAAATTATATCAATTTTAAATTGTTTAGTTAATTTATTATAACTTATTATCAAAATATAACTACGTTAAATATTATTATTTTCCGATAATTCCCGAACTTCAAACCCTAAACACAATACATTGGGTTGCGGTGTCGTTAAGTACGAAGAAAATAAATGTGCATGTTTAAAAGGACGGACAACGAAGCAGTGGTGTAGAACTAAATCCCTTAAGACAAGTTCTAATTACAATTATGACATTTGGGAGCTAGAGAGAACAACATACAAACATATGTACGCAATATAATACACTTCAATTATACACACAACCAATAAATACACTTGTAAATAAATAAATATTATAAAAAGACCCCCAGCACCTGATGATGACTTTCAACACACACACACACACCCAAACACTCTTACATAGACTACAAATGCAGCAATACCATTAAATCTAGGCATACGAACTGCGCATGTGCAAACGTTTATTATTGGTTCACTTAAAATAATTTCTAATTTTAAAACAACTAAATAATAAAATGTATTTTTTGTTTATGTGCAACAATAGGGTGGCGTTGCAGCAAGTAGTTGATGCCACTGATGAGTTTTTAGAGGCTTGTGTAAACTCTCTTTTTAATGCTGAAGTTGTTGTTGGCAGTGTTTTGTTTTACAATTTGACCCCAAATATATTTGTAAACAAATGTTGCCTGTACCATGCCTATGAATATAAAACAGCAACAGAGTAGAGTCGTATTTCTATGTTGCAAGTGAAATAGATAAATTTAACATTTGCAGCACATCATTAAAAAGGCTTGTCGTTGCTTTTTTATTTATTTTTATGACATCAGCTCAGACTTGTAAAACCCCTTAGGTGGGGTAACAAATTAAAACTCTACTTTTAAATGTTTTTAATAGTTTTTCTTTCTACAGAATTTACAATTTATAATATTTATAAACAAAAACTGTATATTTTTGTATAGTATAGTTTTTTTTAGCAAACGTAAGTTTAACGATTGCAGAGTTTTCTGGAGAACATTTTTAAAATTGTTTAGATAATCTTAACATTAATATAAAATTCAAAATTAATAAAAAAAAAATCGTATTTATATCTGGATAATTTTATTCGTTTAATTAATAAAAATAATTTAAATAAAGCATCTTTTAATATCGTGTTATAACGTCAGAAAAAGCTTAAGTACAAAAAACCAAACTTTACAGGGGACGATATTTTTTTAATTATCTTCACTAAAGATATAGTTATGTATTACATTCAAATTTTGTACATTAGCATTGTTTTGTCTGATAAACACAATTCTAGGTTTTTTATTTTAATATTAACGATACAAGGTTCGTTTTTGTCTCTTAAGCTTTGCTGTCACTCTGAAAGTCTACTCCTGAAATTTTGCTTAGTCACATGTGATACATTTATCTTTTTTAAGTAGATGGAAACCTAAATGGAAGTTATTTTTAAAAATCTTACGAAAAACTCTCAGTGACAATTGGCAAAATTCTTTGTTTGTACTTTTAAGATGTTCAGTATAAACTTTATGCACTCCTTTTATATTTCCAAATTCCTGTGGAAGGTATAATTTATTACTTTGGTTCCGACAATAATGGGTGGGAACAGCCGGTAATTTTTCAATAAATCTCCCTACTAAAGAAACGGAAGCTTCATCTGACTTATTATGTGGAGTAGATTTTCTAACATTTTCATTATATAAATATGTTGAACTATTATTAATTGTACTCGTTATAAATTGTTGAGATACATAATTATAATTATAGTACTGCATTTTATTATTCTTTCCTTTTCGACTTTCAACACTGACTCTTTTAATGCAGGACCCAGCGGTAAAAATACCCATTACTTAATCGCTGATGTCAGTAATATTTAGTATCAATCAGTACTGATGCTGTCGCTTATATTTCTGCTTACATTTACACACGAGTGTCATAGGCTGCTTAATTAGTGCGCTCTCGCTTAAAATGTAAGCAGCGATGTCATTAAGTGTCCTAAGTGAGCTTGATGGCACGTCAATAAATTTAGGCAAATTAAACTGTAATGTATGTCGTTTACAGCCGGATTTCCAATTGTAAGGCTAGAATATGAGGTGGTACCACTAATCCTGATGACTTTATAATTAAAAGTCTAATGTAAGTTTATTTTCAAAAAAAATAATAATAAAAATAAATAAATAAATTTCACTTTAGGGGTTAAGGCACATAAAAAAATGTTAAACTAAGTATTACAACCTAAATTTTTAACTTGATTTAAATTTGGGATTAAAAACATTTTTAATTTACCTATTTATTATTTGAATCATTTGCTTCAATATTGTCATTAATCAAAAAACGGGATTTTCGGAAAATAAAGTAAAAAAAAATTAGGTTTCTTGACTTATGAAAATCTTGCTACAAATTAGAGATATTCTTCGTTTTATTTTTAATCAATATAGTGATACACATTTCTTGTTTTTTATATTTTTCTATAACGATATTTTTTGTCTTTGCATTTATGTGCATAAACACAATAATGCCGCGTTTTCACTATGTAATTTTTGTTGTCAAATTGTCCAAATTGTTGGCAATTGTATGAAAACGGGTTGTCATATGGCGTCATCTATGTTTGCAATCATGATTGCAATCATGAAAATCATGATATGGCAACCTGTCTTCATACAATTGAAAACAATTTGGACAATTTGACAACAAAAATGACATAGTGAAAACCAAGCATAACTCGTCACTTACATTCTAATCGAAGTTTCAATTAGTAGAAATATAATTCATAAATTTTTTTAACATAAACCCACTAACACTTCCGCTTATATTGTAATCGAAGTTATAATTAGTGGGTGGTATTTATTAGTTTACACATACTTATATAACATTCTAAGTACTTAAATCGCTCGCTTAGAATGTGTTATACTGATGTCATCTATTATAAACTAGGTAGGTACTACCTCTTTGCCTTATTTTACTTATTCCCAAAAGTGTTCGTTTATTTGCTCCCTCTCAGATTCGGAAAACTTATCACCGCATGAATTTTCACATTTCTTATTTTTACATGGATTGGATAGAACACATTTATACCGGATTTTTAACATTTGTAATCTTTTGTTTTTTATAACCTCTTTGACCTCTTTGACTCATGGAACGCGCGCTTTCTAAATAGAATTTTTTAAGAAAACATTAAAGTGCATTTGAAAATACATACGTACATACATATGTATGTATATTTACCTCTGCCATATTTTTCACGTGTTCAAAATGCGAAATTTAAGTAATTTTTAACGTTATTTTGACTATAAATACAAGTTTATTAAATTATTTTTTATTATTGATTAAAAGAATTTTGGCTTTAGTAACAAAGTACTGATGTCACCAAAAATGTTATCAAATAACAAACGCACACTTGAGATAAATTTGTGTAAATGATGTAAAATTCAAACGGTATAACAGTTTTAGAGATGGTGCAAATAATCCTAAAGCTAGATTTACACGATTAAAATTTTCTTCAAAATTGCTCCTTAAAATGCTTCAAACTCGTGTAAACAGCAAAAATTCTTCAAAATTTATTTATGCAATAGTTGTTAAATAAATAAATTTTGAAGAAATTTTGCTGTTTACACGAGTTTGAAGCATTTTGAAGAGCAATTTTGAAGAAAATTTCAATCGTGTAAATCTAGCTTAAGCTATCATATTTTTGTCAAAAAAAAAAATCATGAAAAATTGGCACTTGAGCTTTTTTGGCGGTTATGACACGATATGTTGGAATTTAAAGACAATTTAATTAATTAATTAAATTACAAAATATTTATTTTACATTCATATGTAATTCAAAACTTTGACATGTTTTATTATAATTTTAATAGTCATAAATACCAATAAAGTATTATTTATTATTTGTTTACAGTAATTATTATGACAACCAGAGGCTGGTACATTATAGCCACCAACAACTGATTATATATTTTTAACAATTAACATTTATTAATTACAACTAAATGTATATTTCTCTAGTGTATGAATTTTTATTGTGCCAAAGCACAATAGGTCCAATGACAGGTTCTGCAGAGCAAAATTTATTAACGATTTAGCATACTGTATTTTCAATTTATCGGTGCCCCGTTAGACTAGGCGATAGTGTGCCGGACTATCAGTCAGAGGGTTGCGGGGTTGATTCCAGCCAAAGACTCTGGGTGTTTTCTGCAGACAAGCCAAAAAGCTTCGCAGTTTGTGTTTGTTTAAAAAAAAAAAAAAAAAAAAAAAAAAAAAAAAAAAAAAAAACTGTAGTGGAAAAAAACGCTTTTCATGAAAACAAAGTTGATTTTTATGCATATGTCCTGCAATGTTTAAATTTTTACCTGAAAAACAGGTCCTGCAAATCTATAGTGCATTAACCTAATATAATTGTTTAAGTTCATGAGTACATGCATATTAATGCAATAAGGGTCATTTAAAATACAGTGGTAGACAATGGTTTTTATGCAATATGTTATCTCTTTTTTTTTAAAGAAGCTTATTAGCTTTTTGGATCAATTTTTTTACTGCACGGTTTGACTAAATCATAAATACTAAATAATAAAATAATATGAACAATACAGCGAGATATATTACAATATATATTTTAGTTATTCTCGGTAATGAAACATATAAGGGAGCTAAGACCAATTTGGAAATATGGTTCCCATATGGTAGCTATGACCAATTATGAGCCGATCATAATTGTTTATAAAGTTCGTTACGATAATTTATATATACATACATTTATGCGGATTTTATGTGGGTTATATAGTCAAATATATACGGATTATTATAAAATTCGGTACGCTGATTTATATATACAAGTGGTTTTTTTATGCCGAATATAAACTTGATAGTGATTTTTATAAAATTTCTGAACATTTGAATTATTTTCGAAAGTGGACTTTATATGGGGACTATGGTCAAATATGGACTGATGCAAACAAAATATGGTTTTATGAATTGCTGAAACTTATTTTTGCTGAATTTTGTATAAATAGTGCTTCTATCTAGACATAAGCCATGATGCCGGGAAGACATACCATTTTAAACAGGACTTGTCCTTCTATAATAAAAATAAAGTATGCAAAATTTCACGATGTTTCCTGCATTATATTGGAAGAAAATAGCAAAAAATATTAAGGTTGTCTGAAACTTTGGTCTATAACTCTGATTCCACTTGAAGGATGTTGCTCATTTTCAACACAAAACATTTCGGTGAAACAAAGAATGTCTGGAAAACATTTCATTGTTCTAAGTCTTTTTTCAAAGGTCTATCGTGCCTTCAACACATGGACATGGCTAGATAGTCTTGTTATTAGGACCCAGAATATATGTATATACTTTTTGGTTTTAAGACTAATATTTCGATGTGTTATAATAAATGACAAACTACATACACCAATACCTCACTTTGCGGGGTTACGTTCCAAAAAAACACGACCCAAAAAGAATTAAGATTTTCTATAGCAAACTATGTAAATATCAAAGATACGTTCTAGAGTTACGAAAATACAAAGTCGTCGGCTTTCTTTCACAAAAAAATTGGTCTAATGTTTGCAGAACAGTTTTTTTTTTCAAAGTTAAATTTTTAAAAATTTTTACTTTTTATGTCATCAAATAAGATTTTTATTTTTATCTGAAATACCATTTTACTTAATGCTATTAATTGTGCAACTTGATTTTTAATCCAAATAGAAAGCAAGGACTCCATTTCGATCTTCAAATTACTTCTTGTACGGGTCATCGTTTTAGCATCTAATAACGTTGCAGATTTCCAAAAATTTAAAAACAAAAGACCCGAACCCAAAAAAACGCAACCTCGAAACTCAACGACGCACAGTGAAAATTTGTACTAATTAAGCGGCGACGCAACTTCGAAAACACGCAAAACGAAACGACGCAAAGCGAGATGTTGGTGTATACTATTTTTCGCGGTGGGTATCAAAAAAAATAATTAATTATATTATTTTTAAGTAATTTAAATCAGAACATGAGAAGGCATTCCCAACTATCCAATGTAACGGGTCGAAGTCTTTTGAATTTAAGCATATTGATACAATTTTTCTCAAATTCTTTTTGTCTAATTTAAGATCTAACGATTATCAGGCATGTTCTAAAAATCACTTTTTCGTAAAGTGATTTATAATCACTGAAAAGTGTTCTGTGCACAAAAATTATTGAAATCTCGTGATTTAAAACCGGTCATCTAACAGCCTAATGATTTCAAATCACTTAGAGTTTTTTAAGCATAAAAACTTAAAATTTACAAATTTAATAAGATGTTGTATTTTTTGCGGACCACTTTTTTAGATTTGTTTACATTTTTCGTGATTTACTTATACTTTTTAGTAGTCAACACAAAGAAAATCAGCTGTTAGCTCGTGATTTAGAACAATCAAAATCACCGTGATCTTAGAACATGCCTGTATATTTCTTTATCAATTATACTTTAATTTGTCCAACTTAATCTAAATTAGGTTAAATATTCCACTAAAACAACTTTATAATAACGTAAAACTCCTATTTCTCTGATAATGTTTGTTTAAAGCACGAATTTTTAGGTTTTAAAGGCATAATTCGGTTGTTCTGATAATTACAAATAAATTTCGTTAAAATACCTAATAGCTTGTAACACAAAGGTTAACATCCCCAAAAGTATGTTAATTTCAAACACACATACATGAGTACATATGTACTTAAAAGCATTTCATTGTTGCACCAGCAAAGAGAGTTATGTGTTTTTTTAACTATCCAAGATATCAAAAAATATGTGCTTTCTACATGAAACCATAGACACTACATTTTAAACTTTATGACAACTTCCAACTCAATACAGATATTAAAAGTTGATTTGATGAGTAAAATAACAAGTTTGTTAAAATAAAATTTGTACATAACTCTTTTTGTTGCCTCAGCAAGGCTTTGATGTATCATCTATAAATATAAATTAGAATGTTTACTACATATTACTGCATTTCACGGAGAAAATTATTTGCAATAATTTAGCTACAACAAACTGTCTTCGAAAAGTAAAAAATTATGTTTTCAGAATAAATACTAATTTACTGTTTCTTTTATATCACGGTTTAAAAGTTAAATTTAGTGAATATTTTTTTAAATTTAAAAGAAGACTCGTCGACATTTTTTCTTGAAATGTTTACTGGGAAATCCCATAAGTAACATATATTTAAATATAGAGTAGTATGGAGTAAAGTAATAAATATATAGATATGTATGTAGTAATGTCCTGCTATTAAAGCATACACATACATATGTACATACTTTAACAAATATTCACACAAATTAACTCTTAAATGAGTAGTAAACAAAAAAATTATGTTAATTAAAAGTTCATTTTTTAAAATCCCTGAAAAAAATAATCAATAAATTATCATGCAATTTAAATATGACAGCAATGAAAGCAAATATGTACGTATACTTTGTAAAATTGTCTAGTAAAGTATTTTTTTATTTAATTTTGTAGTGAATCGTTTTTATAGTTAATATGTAATAAAAATTTAATTATTTTGTTTTTAAAAAGGTAATCGAAATGGATTAATATTATAATTAAAGAAATATATTTTAAAAAAATCGTACTATTTTTCGAGCTGAAATATTATTCAATATTTAAATTGTTTCACAGTGATTCGAATAACAATTCGATTAAATTTGACGAATAAAATATTCTGTTATTACTCCTATCAATAAATTAGCCGTTATTGATAGGAGTAATAACCAAATCCTTAATAGTTTTCGAAATCAAATAAAAATTTAATTTTTTTTTTCAAAACAATTGGAATAAAAATTAATTTATTGAGTTTTACCATGTAGTCATGGAGTTATTTTCATATTTCTAAATATTTCTATAATCCGATTAAAAACCGAATAATTGTTTAAACTCGAATAAGTTTTTATTAGCTCCACAATTTTTCTTATTTTTGAGATAAAATAAAATTGCTTTATGTTTTCCAAAAATATTCGAATAAGGATATTAACCAAACAAAATATTCGAATAATTTTAAAAATACGAACAAAATATAACAAATTTTTATTCTTCAACGATAACAGAAATATAACTGAAATTACTTACTTTTTTTAAATTTAAGAAGGAAAAAACTAAATATGTATGGATATGAAGCGTAAAAATTAAATGCATGAGTTTTTATACCCACCACCAAACAGATAAGTTTGTCATTCCGTTTGTAACACATGGAATTATTTGTCGTAGAACCAAAAAAGTATGTATATACTTATATATTCTAGGTCCTTATAAGATTCTAAAATAATGTAGTCATGTCAGTCTGTCTGTTGAAGACACGATAGAGCTTCGAAAGAAGACTTAGAACAATGAGATTTTCTCAAACATTATTTTTTTCACCGAAATGTTTAGTATTGGAAAAATGGACGAAATCGGTTTAGTACGATCCGAATTATAGACCAAAGTTTCAGATAAACTCGTTATTTTTTTAATATTTATTGCTATTATCTTTATTAAACATAATGCAGAAATTTTAAATCATGAAAATTTGCTTTTATTTTTAGTATATTTGCTGCTGCAAATGGTAGGAATCGGAAAATGATGTCTTATAGCCCCTTAATCTATATTTTTTATTTATTTAGTCTATGAATATAAATCCTTACAGACTATTAACAAAAGAAACTTATTTTTACTTAAATTAAAAATATGAAAATAAAAAGAAAATAAACTTAACAATTGAGGAAGACAATAATTTTACATTTAATAGTACTAGAATTGAGACCAAAATCAACAAATTGGTATAAATCATTAAATTGTCTACATATGCTTACAAATGTATTCCCGGAATTTGGCCTAATTGTACATGAAGCCCTATTGAAAATCAGTATTCATACAAAATTCAGCAAAACTAAGTTTTATGCTAAGGGAAATCATAAAACCATATTTACTTTGCATCAGTCCATATTCTTAAAAATCTCTTATAGAAATCACAATCAAGTTTATATATAGATAAATCATTGTAACGAAGTTTATAGTAGTCGTCCCATAATTAGTCATAGCTCCCTTATAGGAACAACTTAACTTGACTTAAATATCTTATAAATATCTATATCAAATAGAAATTTTACACAGATCAGTTATATGTAAGTAAACATTAATAATAAAAAGCCATAGCTTCCATATAAGAACCTCTTAATAGAATAACTGTAATACCCAAAACACTCTAAAATATATCGTTATTGATATGAAATTCACGATAAAACTCAAATATATACAACAACATATTTCAAAACTATTTGACATAACATGTAATAGATCCCATATAAGGGATCTGAAAAATTTGTAAGTATATCACACAACTGATATATACGTCGCGATGTATATATCAGTTGTGTCGATAATAGTTTGCGAGAAATAATAATTTCCTTCTGATCAAATTTACAAAAATAACATTTTATCTAAAATAACGTAAAATATTTGTTTTTAACGACATATCACGTCCAAACTTGCCAATATTTTGATAAATTTTTTTGGCTAGCCAAGTTTTAATATGTTTACTATTGAATGCCATTACAATTTTTGAAATCAGTGACAACAAAAATTAGACTTTTGGCCGATGAAATTAAATTCTGAGCCACTGTACATCGGTGGTGGGTACACAATATTTAGCCTCTTATTTGTTAAAATCTAATAATACATACAAAAGATACTAATTGTTGATAAAAATAAAAATTCTTTATTTTTAAAAAAATTATTCGAATAATAACCCGAATAAAATATTAGTCGAATAATGATGACAAAAAAAAATATAGCAAAATACTATTTTCAATCATAATTGAAGTAGTAAGTGAAATTTTATATTATTTTTAAATATCTTTAATAAAAACAGCATATGTAATGAATATCGAATCGATTTTTTAAACTTGAATAAAACATAACTGTTCAATTCACAACTAATGTTGTTGTATCGTAGGAGTTGTACGTCGTCTAAATTTACAATAGTTGTAAAAATGTTATTGGTAATTTATATATAAATATTTTTTACTGCACCTACGGCATTTTTACAAATGTTTTTCAAATGTTGTATGAAATTAAAAGAAAATCATTAACTGATTGACAAATTTAAAACAAGAAAATAAAATTAATAAACAAAAATTTTCATAATGGATATTGCAGAAAATACTACGATAGTTTTAATTTTGGAAAATTTTCATATTATTTGTTTTTAAAATATTTTTCTTTTGTCATTTTGAAGGCTTGACAACATAAACATACAAATTTGCTCAGAATTGTGTTCACAATCAGATAGTTGTATCATACAATGTACAACATACAACATTATTTATGAATTGAACAAATATATTTTATTTTTGTACTTTTACTTTACGCTTATTATAATTTCTTCTAAGAGTGACAAATACAAGCAAAAATCATTAATAAAAAATCTGGTTCCAAAGGATTATTGGCTACTTAAAGATACAAATGAAATTGTATATCACAACACCAAACTAGAACCATCTGGAACTAGTCGCCTTTTCCTGTAAAGGTGCAAACATTCATTCAAATCGCATTGTTCTTTCGTATAAATAACAAATAACTATTGTTTACGTTTATTACAATTTACGTTTTATTAAAAAATAGTAGATAACCAGCCAAAAAACTAAATATGTACATACTTGCAAAACTTAAAAATAAGTTTTCTACAGAATAACAAAAAAAAAATTAAAACACAGACAGAACCGAGCTGCTTGTTTTTAATTATCGTTTTGATAGATAACAGATTTTTCAAAATAGCATTTCGATTTAGATTTGTGAACACAAGTACCACGCTCATAATGCCAGGTGAAATCATACGGACAACGCATAATCAATAAAGAACCATTGAGGCAATAAAAATAGTATTCACAGCGATGAGGATGAGGCACAAAATCGTACACTCCCTTGTGACAATTTAAACGCACCGAATATTTCAGCTGAAAAACAGACATGATGTTTTGTTTGTTAATGGCCAATTTAGTTTCTTAGCGAAGTAAGCAACTCACCTTGCAACTTTGGGGCATTTGTGGCTCACACTTGCCAGACCTTCCGTTGAAGTACATTTTACCCGGACACAGCATGGGTATGGCGTGACCGTTGTAGCAAGTGTAAAACGCCACACATGATGCGGGATTTGCAATATTTTTGATATTTTGAAAACCATTAATTTGCGGGCATTTTTGTAAATTTTGATGCTGCGTTTCACTAGCTACATTATACTCATCCAAATCAGTTTCAGTAATTTCTTCTATTTCCGTATTCGATACATTTTCAGTATCTCCATTTTCAGCATCATTTTCACCATTGCTATCCTCTTTATTGTTTAAAGTTTCGCTTTCGCTTTCATTATGATTAAAATCCTCATCATAAATACTTTTAACATCATCAGTTGGTTCAATATTACAAACAACATTTTTCGCATCATCACAACTGCCCGCCAATTCGTTAAAATAATTGCCAGCTAAACATTCACCTTCGTAGGAATTTTTACCATCACAAAATATATATTTGGCACAACTTCTCTTACTTGCCACCACAATGTCGGGTTTATCAATGCCCCGGCATTCCTCGTATTCACGACACCATATGGAATGTTGCACGAGTATTACTAAAGCGCAAAAAATCAATAAAAACGCCATTTTTAATTTTAAATTTACTTAAGATTTTTGTTATTCACTTATTGAACAGAATATAGCCCGCGAAGCAGTTTGAAGCAATTCTCATTTTAAACAAACCCCATTCGCGTTACCTCGGTAGTCTATATAATACTATTATTACATTTTTTGTTTTGCTATAGGCATCACATATGTACCTCCCACCATTTTAGGCAGCCGCACAAGAATTTGATAAACTTAACATGTTTCCTTCAAATTGTTATCAGTTCGCAATGTGTTCAATATTAACTTAGAGTGGGAATATGGGAGTGTGGGAGGCATAATGTTGTAAAGCTTAGATGAGAAATACTGCCATATTTTACCAATTAACTATCAAATTTCAAGATCAAAAATGTCTACATATTTCTAATAACTTTCCAAGAATATGTTCAAGATAATAGTAACAGTTGGAGAGCAAACAAGTGTGAAGTCACTGATAAATTGAAAGTTTTATTTTGCTACATGAATTTTGGGAGGAGAATGGTTGGGTGTATCAAAAATTCGGTTAGTAGGCTAGTAATAAACTCAATGTTCTTAAATGGTTAACATGTTTCCTGCTGATACTTAGTCCCAATAATTTACACGACGCAATTCTTATTGAAAAAAATGTATGCAATTATTCCCTTAAAATGTGTTCGGTGTTTAGACAACTTTTTAAATCATATGTATTTTTATATGTATAGACATTTGTATACACCATGCCTCAAATAATAGAGACAAGTAAGAAAGTATAGTCGGGGGCTATATGGGAGATATTACCTATTATAGACCGATCATCAAAAAATGTAGTGCCATGACTTCTGTGAATATAAATATTACGTATGTTAACTTTATCTCGATATAAATACTTTGAAAAGATTTATGGAGGTTAAAGTGAATTATGAATAGGTCTTATATGGGAGTTTTGACTAATTACGGACCGACCGTTATAATATTAGGTGTCATCATTTCTGTATATATGAAACTTATTTTTATTGAATTTTATTTGGATACCAAAATTTTTAAGAGATTTATGGTCGTTAAAGTGATTTTCGGAAGTGGGGTTATATGGAAGCTACTACTAATTATGGACCGATCATCATAAAATTGTATCATATTATGTGAACAGGGACGCTACAAAAGTAGACCGATAGGGACAGCAAACGACGCCATATTTTTGCCGCTCTTTTGACATTTCTCTTCAGTAAGGTTTGCCATTGCATGATGGAAAGATATACGAGCCAACAACGAGTCGAAATTATTAAAATTTACTACCGAAATTCATCATAATCGTCCTACCAAATCAACAATTGAGCGTCTAGTGGAAAAAATTTGAATCCACAGGCACAGTACAAAATGTTTCCGTGCCAGTGAGACAAAGAAGTGCCCGTAGTGTCGAGAATATTGCTGTCGCTGAGGCTTCAGTTGAAGAAAGCCCAAATGTGTCTCTCACACGTCGTTCTCAAGCGTTGGGCGTCGTTTTGGCGAATTTTGCCTACAGCCTTACAAGATCAAATTGACGCAAGAACTGAAGCCGCTTGACCACCAGAAGCGTCGTATGTTCGTGAATTGGGCTGAGCAACAACTTGAAAATGATTCGGAGAGATAAGTTCGTATTCTATTATTGGTGAAAAAAGAAAATGAAACATTAAAATTTAAGTTTCTCTGATTATTAAATGTCTGGTTGCCTAAAAACCTTGTGGCAATGTCTTCAATCTCAGATTCATCATATTCAGGTCTATCACGAATAATACAACCTAATTTACGTAGCCTAAACCATATTTTACTACCCTCCGCTCCATTAAACATCTTTATTCTGTAATCAAGTGTCTGGAAACATTGAGTAATTTCATTAGTCTTTAAATTCAAGCCAATTGTCTCGTAATCTGGCGGAAAATCGAATATAAATATGAAGCTGTGATGAGGAAGATAAACTACACCTATTAAAACAGGAGACGCACCAAAAAACTTCGATAAACAGTGATTCACAAATTCCATATTGTTCACCTCGGAAAACTACTTTATAATGTTATTTTTCAGATATGTACAAACAAACTCCACCTGCTCTAGAAACATCTGGACGATCATTCCCGACAAGTGTGTAGCCAGGAAGCATAACCGATTGAGATAATGTATTTGTCATGAACCAAGATTCAGAAACACCAATAATATCAAGAGGGAAATTTCCAAATACGTTTTTAAATTCTTCTAATTTAGTATTTGAGTTTAATTAATATAAGCTTTGAGCATTAAAATGGACAATGTTTAGATTTTTAGAAACATTTTTAGATAACTTTTGATTGATTTTTTTCAAAATTACTGAAAAAATCAATGGCTTAAGTCGGTTTTAGTGACTGTTTTGCAAATCACTATCAAAATTGTATCACTAATAGATTTTTAAATTCTGGTTAAAATAAAATTCTGAATAAAATAATTATGTAATATATCTGGCTATAGATCCAAGGTTAGTGTTAGTGGACAATGTCAAAGTTGGGGGAGCCAGTTATTTACAGCTAAATAAAATATATTGAGAGGTTTTACTTGAATCGTAAGTTATTAAAGATAAAGTTTCATAAATATATATTCCATTTGATTGAGTTTTTAACAAAAAAGAAAACATTTTTTAGCACCATATTAAATTAAAGATAATGTATGTCCCGGTTTACATTATGAAATTTTTGTCGCTGCGATTCTTGTCGTATCTTCTTTAAAATTGTATTTGCGTCTACATTGTGAAATTTTTGTTGCAGTTTTTTTTTGTGGATGTATACATGTTTTTATATATTTTGTAGCTAGCACATACATACATACATACATGTATGAATATAAAAAACAACGAATGAGGGAACAAAGCGTGTCTCACGAGTACATGCATATGTGTACCCCTTTTAAATTCGACTCACCGCTCTCGCCTACAAAGCAAGAATCGCAGCGACAAAAATTTCATAATGTAAACCGTGACTATATAGATAAAAGATCGTGACAAGAAAATGGGAAAGATATTAAATTTAATTTCATTGTTTTACGTTTGTTTAAAACTATTTATTTAGTTCGAATAAAGCACTACATTCTTCTTTATGCTACCATTAAGTAATTTAATTTTTGATTTTGACATATCTCTATTAATAATACTAAAATATTCTATTTTGTTGTTTTTTTTTAACTTCCAACATGTTCGAAATAATTTATACGCAAGAAATGTATAATTATTACTTAAATAAATACGGGAAGAATCGTTCCCGCCTTCTATATCGAATTTAATCAGATTTTTTAATTTGAAATATGCAGACATTATTTCATCGGGCAAACATGTCTTTATAAATTTCACCAGTATTGCATTATTTTTTCTAATGTACATTACACTTTCAATATCATCATCCGAAATTTGTATTTTTAGAAGTGTACTTATCAACAGAATTTTTTCATTTAGGTTTTCAATATCCTTAGAGAGTCCAGTAATAATAATGTCAGACCTGTTAAGCCGATGTTGAATTATATGATTTTGCATTTCAATTTCATAAAAATTTTTCTTTGTAGTAGTATC
The DNA here is from genome assembly GCA_950370525.1 of Bellardia bayeri. Taxonomy (NCBI): domain Eukaryota; kingdom Metazoa; phylum Arthropoda; class Insecta; order Diptera; family Calliphoridae; genus Bellardia; species Bellardia bayeri. Next base: position 120,809,315 of record OX493264.1, read on the forward strand.
ATTGGATTTGACTAAGTTATTGCAATAAAGACTTTTTCGAATGTTATATGGGAGCTATGACCAATTATGGACCTACCGTCATAAAATTTAGTACAACAATTTATATACAATATTATTTGTGTCGAATTTTAACCAGATAACTATATTTTTACCATATTTATACCTATTTAAATTTTAGCTGTGGACTTTATATGGGGCTATGAGAAATCATTGGCCGACTTTTTGCCATTTTCCTCACACTTTCTTCTTTTATCATAAAAATAACTTACAAAATTTCAGAGCAGTATCTGTAATAGATTTAAAAAAATTGGAAAAAAAAATTTTTTTTAAATATAACATTTTTATGGAGGTTGGCTCACATTCACTTAAAACTAAAGTTATCGATTTTGCTGATTTTCAATACCAAACTGCTTAGGAGAATTATAAACGGTTTTACGAAAACTCTGTTGATTTTGGTTGTGTCTTTTGGACGTGAGAGTGTTTTACACAGACAGACAGACGGACATAGCTCACAGTTTGTCATTCCGTGTTACACAAAAAAATAATAATAGTAAATAATAAAATGTTTTATTTTGATTCAAAAAATTTGCGCAAAATTATTTTTTTTTTTAATATTGTTGATTATATGGAAAAAAAAACCTGTTACGTCATGCGCAGCGAGAGGAAATTTTGTTTACATTCTTTGGGCAATCTTTATTATTTGATTCATGTGTATACACATATGCAATACGAATAAGAGAGAAATAAGAATTGCTAGTACATTCTAGTGTGTACTCGTCTTATCTTCCCCTCACCGCGATGTCTAAAAGGTAATCAGCTAAGCTTACAGAATTGCTTCGTATAAATTGGGACTTACACTTTAACACTTACACTTTAGTCCATAGTTATCAAGTTTTATTTAATACTGAAAATCCGAATATTTTTCCGAACTTGTAAACATTTACCAACTGAGTCAATGTTTCTCGAACTTAAATAAAGATTTGAATTTCACAATTAATTATAATTTCAGCATTTGAGAAATATTTGAAAAAACTTAAATTATTTCAAATAAAATGCTTTCATCATTCAAATGGATATTATGCAAACAAATTTAAATGTATGTATATGTAATAATTGTAAAACTTTATTATTAAATTAAACTTAATTTTAAATATAAATACAATACAGTTATTAATAAAAGTAAAAATAAATAATATTTAATAAAAAAAAAATAAACACACAAATATGTAAATATAAGCAGTATTATGTATATGATTTTCTTTAAAAAAGAGAAGCCTTAGTGACCAGTAAATTTAAATTGGATTTAAATTCCAAATAGAGTTACTATGAATGAAACGTATCTATACATTTTTTGTAAAAATAATTCTGCTTTTTTTTACCTATTTAATAAGATTTTGTAGTTTGGCACGTAAAATAATTGATGTGTTGGTGTTGGTGTTCTTTGCAATTCATTTCCAATAAAACAAATGATGGCTGCGTACATCGAAACTGTAAAATCTTAGTAGCATGTAATCCTGCCATTTGGTGGGTAATAAGCTGGAATTTAAAGATATTAAAAAAAAAAAAACACACAAAATTCTATGTAAATGTATATAATGCAATGTAAAAAATGTTCAACAAAAATGCAAACAAAAAACAAACACACTTTTTTGTATAATTTAATTAAGTTTTTCAAGCAAATATGTTTGCAAACATTGTGTATTTAAAATACTATGCGGGCTAAAGTACCAACTAACAAAGTTGTTGAGACTGCAAAGTTTGTTAAAATGGCGTTAAGGAATATAAAATCTTGCAGAAACGTACTTTTTTATTAAAAATGTGTCGTGTTTTCATAACTATCGTAGAGTTGGACCATATATTCCTTAATGAGATCTGATGATTCAGATTTAATTAATTAAATGTCCAATGCTATTTCGATTAAATGTGGCAGAATTCCAGCAAAATAGCTACATATATAATACTTTAAAATATAAAACATTTAGGCTCTAATTTTGTAAACCACAACGCCACAATTTTCTAACCGTTGCGTTAAATTACATTTTGCAAATCAGAGCGTTTAAACAAGTGATTCTTTGCATTGTAACATCTGATTCTTACGTTCTTGTTAATACAACTGTTTGAAATTGTGTACTTTGTAAAACGCAACGCTGAATTTTTTATCACTTGCGTTGTCAAATTTAATGCCTCCATTTTCTTGGCGTTAGTTTTAAAAGTTCGAATTAAAATATTATTAAAAAACTAAATTATTAATTTAATTTATTAATTTATACGAACTTTATTAATACGATGTACATACATATGTAAATATATACAGATATATATACATTTAGTGTAAAATACTACTAAAATTTTTCTTAGGGCGAAAAAAGAAGCAGCTCAATTTGAATTGCAAAACATTTTCTTTCATTTATCTGAAATCTTTAAAAAGTAAATTAAAAAATAATAATCCTTAAATTCATGATGTTGATAGTAGAGCGCAATTGGGTTTTTTTCAATAGATATGTCTAGGACGCTTGAAGAGTCTTCATCATCCGTAGAAGAAGACATATCCATAAGTGCGAACATTTTTTTATACCCCTTAGTATCTTTGTATTTATAGTTATTTGCTTTAAAAGCTTTTTTCTTCACATCTTGTAGCATTTCCAATGCAAAATAAGTGTAGCTTTATGTAAATTTTTATTTTAAATTTCAGTATCAACATTTACAATGGCAACATTAATCACTCAATGATTTGACAGTATGTATTGTAACAACGTAATATTTCTGCGTTCGCTAAACGCAATGACGCTGTGGTTTACAAAATTTCATATTTTTGGTGATGCATTCGCAAAATTAGGGGCTTAATTAATTAAGAAATTGATGCAGTCTAACTCTACAAATTAACACTCCCCAATTTTAGAATTACAAACAAGCAAGGCAAGTTGTATGTTGTACATTGTATGATACTACTAAACTATGTGATTGTAAACACAATTTTGAGCAAAGTCCTACGTTTATGTTGTTAAGTCTTAAAAATGCTAAAATTAAAGTATCAATAACTACATAAAATGAATAATACAAGCAAAAAAAAAACTACACAATTTCTGGATTGGATAAAAAATGTCTCTTCTTCAATAACTGCCTGTTAAACATGGATGAAAACCGCAAATATTTTCAAATAAGTATGCTTCACTTGTTGTTAAATAAAAATAAAACGTGTTGCTAAATTGAAATGAAATAAAAAAGTTTTTTAAAATATATATAAGCATTGCTCAAATAGTACGATTGCATCTTTTAGAATACATATCTTGTACATAATTAAAGACGACAGAGTTTTTAATACAGGATACTTTAAGACGCAACAACTATTGTAAATTTAGACGACTTACAACTCTTACGACTCTACAACATCAGTTGTGAATTAAAAAAATTGTTCTGTATGGTATCCTTAAACAAGTCCTAATACGACACACTTATTTTTATTCACATATTAGAGAACATTTCTAAGTAATTGCACAAACATATAAAAAAAAAGTACTAAATGCATCAAAGTACTTAAATTATTTCAAGCAAAAGTGCCTATGCCATTGTACAACCAGCACGTGTTTCATGAGAAAGTATTGCGAGTATTTAGATATCAAATGTTGTTGTTCTTGCTTTTTATATATACATATTGTTATTATTGCTTAGAGCACAAATACGCTAAGTCCCACTTTAAATAATTTTACAAAAGAGACAAGAAATTCTTTAAAACATATTTTGTTTGTATGGTGTATGATTTATTTATTTTTAACATCTCTTACTGGAATAAGTTCAAAATAAAGTTAGCTATTTTAGACTCTAAGCCAACGACATGTGTGAGAAGTTTGTTGTTTGAGCAAAAAAGTATGTTTTGTTGTTGTTTATTCTTTTTTACACTAACAACTCTTTTAGTTGAATCAATTTTGTGTTTTTTTTTCAGTTTCTGTTTTTTCGTTATTAACTTACCTGAGTAACCAGACACTTAATGCAAATATTTTTGGCACGTACACCATACGCTCATTGAACAACATGCCACGGACAATTTTCTGTGCCACATATGCTGTTGGTAAACCTGGATAACTGCTCGAGATGCTGTTTAAGTGAAAAGAAAAACATGAAAACAAAAAACCAGGAATGAATACACGCCACTACTACTGCATATAAAAATTAATTAAGATATCAATTATAGCAGCTTAAACTCAGACACATGATTATTGAAAGAAATATTTTCTTTTACTTTAATATAAAGGAGTTTGTAGATATTTCTCAACATATATGAAGGTATAGAGAACAAAGGATAAGAATGAGGTACATATATAATCATTTGTGTAAACATCAGGCAAATTGTATGTATGAATGTACATACATATGTAAAAACCAACATGTTGCTTGCAAATTTGTATGTTAAGGTGGACTAATTTAAAAGCTGAGCTGAGAATAAATTTTCAAGTATTTGATGTTAGTATCAAATTTCATAGAGAACATTGCAAACGTGTGCTATTATCTAAACTGGTTAAAAAAAATTCTAGACATTGATAAACGTAGGTACATATGTAGTTCATAAAAGTTTCATTAAACATTATTAGTTGTTTAAAAAGGCAACATTTTTTATTTAAAAGCAAAATGTAACAAGGCAATCAAGTCTTTTATAGGGTAACATTTTGCAGAAAACGAATTTCTTGGCTGTTTTGCCTTCATCTGATACAGAATACTAAACAACATTTTTGCCCGAAATTAAACGCCACTTAGCTTAATCAAATCGAAATGTGAAACTTAATGCCAAAATATGAACCCCGAGTTTATAATACACCTAATTCTGTTTTTACACGGTAATTGGTTTCAGGAAACTCCGTGTAAAAACAAACCGTGTAAAAAAAACATTGATCGTTTGCAAAATAGCTGATTGGTTCTTTATCCCTAAAATTAGTTTAAATTAGTTTCAAATTAGTTAGTTAGGACTTTTTAAGAACACATATTCAGGTTTATAATTTTAAATCACACATACATACATATCACGTACATATGTATGTACAGACAATGCATTTTTACACAAGCAAAGTTTAAAAAAAAGAAGATATGCACTCTAAACTTAAAAGTAATGTAAAATAATGTATGACAAGTCATTGTATGCATTAATAAGGAATTCCCCTAAATGTGTGCTATTTACAATTGCTCTGGCCAGTAAATTTGCTAGTATCCACAAAAAGGGAATACCCCTAAATTTGTGATATGAACATATGTACATATTTCCCAAAAATTAAATTTTAATTCAATTAATCCTAAATGATTTTGAATCGTGCTAAATGGAATAAAATCGTGTAAAAAATTAAAATTTGTTTATTGTCAAACCGTGTTAAATCAAAACCGTGTTAAAACAGAATTAGGTGTATAATAGTTTAATCATATAATCTTATTAAACGTTAGATTATATAAAATTTTAAATGTAAACACAAAACCCTTTTATTTTTAAGAATTATTTCCAAATTTGTTTACATCTGCTAAAAAAAAAAAAAACTTACCCCGCATCACTGAGTAAATGCAAATCGCCACTTGTCTTCATAAAATACGTATTGGCCACTGTTGTGCGTACATAATCGCTACTGGATAAACGCAATTCACATCTCAATGCCTCCATAAAACCAAGAATACCATATTTGGTAGCAGTATAAATGCCAGCACCGGGTAGAGGGACAAGACCTAAAATTTGAAATTAAACAAAAATATGGAAATTTATTAAGATGTCTTAAGGAATCAGTGTCAAATCTTAAAGTAATACTAACCTGTTTGATGAAATCATGCTTAACTTATTGAATGTATTTGTTATTTTATTGTGCATATGTACATAAGTATGTTATTTACAATGACTTATTTACAAATTATAATAATAGATAAGATTGTTTAAAAATATTAAATAGATTAGATTAGAAATCGAACTAATTGTTTTTATTGACTTACATATGTACATATGTTTTTAAAATTTGGAAACGCCGGAGTAAACTTTTTCTTCAGTCATCTAACAAGTATTATTTTTACATTAAACATTTTTCTGACATTTGTTTTATCTTTAAAATTAGATTATCTTATGAGCACTGTGAAAAAGAAAACGCGCTGTTTCACTTTTTTTCGAATTTATTTGTGTTCGTCAATTGCTTTACAACAAGTTTCTTAAAGAGCATCAAAAGCATTAGACGAACCAGGTTAGAGGTTTATTATTTATTAGTCTAAAGATTTGTGGGAGAACCTCATTCGGGGTACTTTAAACGACAGTGTTAAGCGAAAAGTGTGAATATTAGATATGTATTTATGTGTGAAATCTTTATTTGAGTCTATATAATTCAACGTTTAAAGATGATTTCATGTAAATATAGCCCGCAGCTACGCCTCAAACGGTTCATAACCTGGGTCAAATTTTCCCATACTCTCTCCAACTTATCGGCCGGTATATTTCGAATAAATAAAATAATTGAAATGTGTTAAATCGCACGATATAGGCGGCCAATTGACCGGCTGCCAAAAATAGACTTACAAAAAAAAAAATTGCTAAAAAAAAATCATCCTTTAGCGTCCTATCGTTTTAATATCTAAAGATTTTCTTTTACGAATTGCGCAAAAAACACTGTCATTATACCCTACACCACAATAGCCCATTAATATTAGTCCAACACCCTTAAAAATTTAAAGTATACTGATCGACTCAGAATCACTTCCTGAGCCGGTCATAAATGTTTGAATTATGCAAGTATCCAAACAAATTTAACCACAATGAGTAGTAAATGAAGTGAAATCACATCTACAAATGTTGTGAAGATCGGTCCATAATTGATCATAGCTCCCATATAAGCCCCACTACTGAAAATCACTTTAAAGTGCATAACTCTCTTCAAAATTTTGGTATCCAAATAATATTGAACACAAATACATACTTATGTTTCGTAAAAATACAAATAATATGGTAGAATTTTATGATGATCAGTGCATAATTAGTCGAAGCCCTCATATAAGGCCCACTTCCGAAAATCACTTTAAAGAGCATAACTCGTTTCAAAGTGTTGGTATCCAAATAGAATTCAACAAAAATAAGTTTCATATATACAGAAATTATGACATGTAATTTTATAATGATCGGTCCATAACTAGTCAAAACTCCCATATAAGACCCTCTCCGTAATTCACTTTATTCTTCGTAAATCTTTCAAAAGCATTTATATTGAAATAAGGTATAACATAAATAATATTTATATTCACGGAAGTCATGACACTAAATTTTCGGATGGTCGGTCCATAATGCACATTTCTGAAAAACTGTTTTATACATAGTATACCGGGTGTGATCTGTTTTATGGTAGGGCTTGACTGGCTATACTTTCTTAATTATTTTTTTTTTTTTAGAAAAAACGAACTGCTACTTAGAACGATAATTTACTTCTAACAAGTTTTTGAACTTTGTGAACTCTCATCGAATTGATGGGTCGTTTTCTCCTTCGAAGTTGTAGCAATACTTTGAAACTTTAAATTAAAATGTACATTTTGAAAAATATAAGTTTGAAGACATGCAAGAGATTTGAAATAAGTATGCTTTGAAATGCTTTGCAACAGTTGCGTATTAAGTGTGGCACAACGTTTCGGTAAAGACAAAAAATTGTATTTTTATAAAAATGTTGGGTCATAACAAAATTTACAATATACATAATTGATTTCTAATAAAAGTATTTTATGCATGTTCTTTTCGTGTATATATCGCACTATAGTTACTTGCACAATCAAATCATTAGTAAGAAATGTAATTCACATTCTTTCAATTTAAAAATCTCACAATCTTATTATATCCATTCCCAATATTGTAAGCTACAATTATTGTTACTCATCTGTTCAACAATGTATGTATGTACATAAGTGCATATAATAAATATTAAATGTAAAAAAAAATTTTAAAATTTCAACTCACCAGACAATGCCGCAACAGCAACTACATGTCCAGATTTACGTGCCACCATTTTTGGTAGAAATTCTTTAGTGGTCTGAGAGTGTCATAACAGGCAGGCAAACAAAATCAAATGAAACCGAATTAAAAATGGACATACAAGAAGAAGAAAGACAATAATAAAATTCCTTATTAATTGCATTAAATATTTCAATATATATGTACATTTAACTGGGAAATAGAAAACAGAAATTAAAAGAATTCGGAAAAAAATCACGTACCATGATGTACGATCCCAAATTAACGGTAATAATTTTTTCAATTTCATCATTTTTCAACTGTGGCGTCGATGTCATGGGCATTAGTGAGGCATTATTCACTAGAATCTCCACTGGACCCAATTCCTTTTCAATTTTAATAGCCATTAGTTGCAATTCACGTGGCGATGAGACATCTGTCTGTGTGAAAGAATTACAAGAAACAAATGTATTTTTAGCAAATCAATATACGAGTATGTACATACATACATACATATGTATAAATATTTTAACTTTACCTTATAAGCTTTGGCCACACTATGGGGAATTTTTGAAATCATATCAACGGTTTCATAACAGCCTTTGGAATTTACATCGACTACGGCAACTTTACAGCCTTTACGTGCCAATTCAAGAGCAATTTCACGACCCAAACCACTGCCACCACCTGTAACCTGAGGTCAAAACATTAAAAAAAATAATTCTCATTTTTATGATTTGAATTAAGTCAGATTTTTATTAGTCCCAATTTACACGAAGCAATTATTTAAGCTAAGCTGATTACCTTTATGACATCGGGGAGAGGGGAAGATAAGACGAGTACACACCTGATTGTACTAGCAATTCGTGTTATCCCAGCATGCCATATGAGTCCGAAACGAGTCTTTTCTAACACCTTTTTCGGAGCGTTAACGCTCTTTATGAGCATAAAAAACAATCATAATTGCTCCGAAAACCTGTTTTTATCATTCTTGTGTGGTACAGCTAAGTTTTTTTTTTGTTCAAAGCACAAATAACAGGACAACAACGCTTTGGTACACACATAATTAAGTGGAATTTCTGAGTCATACTGCGTGCCGACTCAGGACAGTAACCCAGCAAGCCATATGAGTCCGAAAAGAGTCTTTTCTAACACCTTTTTCGGAGCGTTAACGCTCTTTATGAGCCCAAAAAACAATCATAATTGCTCCGAAAAAGAGGGTCATTACATTCGAAAATGGTCCGTCAGAAAAAGCTCTTAGATAATGTCAGAAAAGTATCTTTTATGAGGACAGTAACAAGCAAATTTTTCTTTCGCTCCGAAAATGGACTCTTTTCTGACTCCTTTTTCGGAGCGCTCCTGGAATGGTATGCTGGGTACTCTCTTATTCGTATTACATATGTATGTCATACAAATGTGCGTAAACTCTCAAATTAAAATACGAGCGATTTACGAGGTCCGTTCGGAAACTTCTTAGCCTAGCACAGAAAGAGAATTGTAGTTAGTTTTTCAAAAACATTTTTATTTTTCAATATACATCATCTCCTGAGACTTCAATACACTTAGTCCAACGCTTATCTAGCAATTCTATCCCTTGATTAAAATAGTTGTCCTCATGGCCTTCAAAATAGTGGTTTACAACTGTAATTGCATCTTCATTTGAGCTAGGATTGTTTTAGATTTCGGAACAGGTAAAAGTCACTGGGAGCTAAATCAGGAGACTAAGGTAAGGCAACTCGTACTTAAATACGTTGATTTTAGACATTGTTAAAACACTCTTGTGCGCTGGTGCGTTGACTTGATGAAAAATTATTTTTTTGCGTTGTAATCCAGGACGTTTTTCTCGAATTTTTACATTTAATTTATCCAAAATGTTGCAATCTTTTGCAGATAGTCAATGAAAAAACTACCTTTGAAGTCTCAAAAAACCGTTGCCATAACCTTACCAGTCGATTGAATTGTTTTTGCCTTCTTTGTGGCACTTCCTTCAGCTTTAGTCCATTACTTGGATTGTAATTTTGTCTATGGAGTACAGTGGTGGATCCATGTCTCATCCACAGTTATGAAAAGACGCTTTTTCTTAACACGATTCAAACAAGCTTAAGAAATTTTTATTCTTATGTATTTTTGGTCGACTGTTAAAAAATGCGGCACCCATCTTGCAGAAAGTGAACTCGATCATAATATTAGCTATTTCACGCACTTTTATTCGTCGATCATTTAATACCATATCATGAATTTTGGCTGCAATTTCTGTTGTTGTTGCTGTTTTTGAACGTCCACTACGTGGTTCATCCTCAATGCTTGAATTTAGTCAATTTTTTACTGTTGCATATGAAGGAGCACTTTCACCTAACACATTCACCATATCATTATGTATTTCTTGTCCTGATAAACCTTTTCTATTTAAATATTTAATGACACCACGAATTTCTAATTTTTCCATTGTAAAAAAAATCGCGAATGCGTCTTTTTTGAACACCTGTTTCTGTATGAAGGATTTGCCGGATCGAAAAGAAATTTAACATGCACAGATGGAAGTTTCCAAAACACTTAACTTTTTTCTGTTTATGCCGCACTTTCTGTTCTAGGCTAAGAAGTTTCCGAACTTTTGCAATACGAATTGTGCTGTGTGAACACCGAAGAAATTTCAAGGAAAAAAATCGTATCAATAATTTCAATAAAAATTGCTTCGTGTAAATTGCGACTTATATATAGGTAAAAAAATATTGTAAATATTTAATATGTACGCAATTTTATATGTACATGTGTATTACTGAGGTTGGTTTAGTGTTAATATTTAATGTTTATATTATTTTGTCTATTTATATTTTCGTAGTTGTTGTTGTTTTAGAATTCCATTGTTATTTAATATTTGCCAAGTTAATTTGTAAACAATAAAACTATTTTTTTAAATCTAGAAATATTTTTGCGTGTCGTATGTATGAGTATGAGAACTTCTCAAATGTTTGTACGTGTATGAAGTGAATTATGTAGTTAGAAATCAAAAAAAATGAATTAAGCACATGCATGCATTAACAGCTTTTAGTTCTCTTAATTGTTCTACCTTTTTTTCATTTATTGTTATTATTTTTTGAACAAAGTATTTCCCTACTCTCTTGTTTTCTCTAGATACATTGTTTAAATGACAAAACAATAACAAAAAAAAAAAAAGTTATTCACATTATTCTGTTACATCACATCTTTTAAATTGTTAACCCATTATGTGGATTTTTCTTAACATGGAAATTTGTAGGCTATGAGTATCAATGCCATAACACATCGGCATTAAATTTTCTGAATAAAAAACGTTCCGGCTGAAATCTGAAAACATCCAAGAAGTTGTATTTTGTCTTTAATTTAATAAAATTTAACGATTGGCATATTATATCCAATCTGAACATAGTTTTAAAAACACTTCCAAGACGTCAAGCATAGCCCAATAAGAAATAATCTAAAGCGCCTTTGGGAGGCCCCAAACGTGAAATAAACTATTCACCGAACTCGCCTCTCAATTGACACATTGTTTCGTATGCTGTGTGACATGTGACATCGACTTGTAAAAAAAAACCACATGTCAGCCAAGTTCATATTTGTAATAATAATATTATTTTATTTATTAATATTTGTAATCATTGCTCGCCATTCACACAATAACGTTCGTCATCTTTAAAAAGTACGGTCGCATAATTTCGGCATGCATTGGCAGTTCTTGCAATGCTTTAGGCTGTTCTACACACCAAAATTGAAAATGTTGCTTGTTTACGTATCCATTCAACCAGAAATTAGCCCAATCGCTGAATACAATTTTTGGATAGAATGTGGATAATCATCGAACTGAATTTCGATAATACAATTCAATAATCTGCCAGCGTTGTTTGTTTGTAAGTCAATTCATGTTTATATTATAGAGCAAACTGAACATTTTTAACACTAACATGTTACACGAAAACAGATGAGCTGCCAAAAACAGTTTTGCCAAAAAGAAAGTTGCTAAAAAAATCACCCTTTAGAAAGCGGCAACGGTAATTGCAGTTCTTTGGGTAACTGTTATTAATATTTAAGAAGCAACGGTAGCTTAGCGAAAATGTCAGCCGCATTGCTGTTTTAAAGTTTTTTAAGTTATTAATTTGGACTGAGTGCTGTAATCCCAAAACTGGGTTTCCTAGACGGTCATTGGTTTAGATGTTATGATTTATTTACTCATTAATTGTCAGTTCCAAACTAAATGTGAACTTTATCTGTAAAAATAAAAATTGTTTGATTGTTTGTTTATTCTTAACATGTGTACTGACCCTACATATTTTGCGTGTAATTTTAAATTATTAAATTTAAGCTTAATTTACTAAAATCTAAAATTTTCCAGGAAAACTGTATTCTACAGTCCTACATCTACACTCTCATTTTTAGGAACAGTTCTAGCTGGAATTAGTTCTTTTGTCAGACATTTTTGTTTGAAATTGTCATGTTTTGAAGTCATGTTTAGTTTCATGAAGCAGATAAGAATCATAAACGAAAAATAAATGCAATTAATTTTTCAATAATTTAAATTTTGGTATTTTTCCATAAAGTTGCTTCTAAACTAGTCTAGAACTAATGTATAACAAAGAATTAGTTCTTTTATAAGTTTAGTAAGAATTAGTTCTTTGACACTTTAGTTTAGTAATTGCACAACACTAGTTCCAAGAATGGCATTAAAGTGGTTCTGACTACACTTATTCTAGAACTAGATTCAGAAATTCTGGGTCAATAAATATTATAAAGCTAAATTGCAGTGGATTTGAATGAATAAATAAGCAATAAATTCTATAAATAATAAATTCTTAAAGGAATTAATTCACTACATTTGTACTAATTTGTAATATTAAGGTAAGATAAATGTAGATTTTTTTTTTGAAAAATTTAATTAGAATTAATTCAAGTGTCAATTGTTTTAAACCAACTTATGCCGTCACATGTTAAAATGGATCTTATAGTTATGTCTAATTATGAAAAAATTTTGACAATTTATTAATGAATTTTAAACTCCTTTTTTAATATCGCCATGTCAAAGTGACAGGTCTACTTCAAGTGTTATAATTAGATTCGATCCCTATTAAATAGGAACTAGTCTTCCCTCGTAGGAATGATTAAAACTTAAACCAAATTTGTTTCCCTAAATTTATACCCTTATTAAAGCCCTCAATGGGTTAAACAAATTCATTCATTTGCTTAACTCATTCATATTTCAGTTAGAGCACCATAGTGCTTTATTATTATACCGTACACCACCATAGTTGGGGTATATTGGGTTTGTGCCGATGTTTGTAACGCCCAGAAATATTGGTCCAACACCCACCTTAAAGTATACCGATCGACTCAGAATCACTTTCTGAGTCGATTTAACGATGTCCGTTAGCTGTCCATGTAAAGCTTGTGCGTAGAGTACAGGTCGCAATTTTGAAGATATTTCGATAAAATTTGGTACGTTATATTTTTTCGGCCGAAGGATGAATGGAATTGAAACTGGTGGAAATCGGTTCATTATTTCACCTGGTCCCCATACAAATGTCCTCCAGAAATTGGAATTTATCGATCATAAATGTTTGAATTATGCAAGTATCCAAACAAATTACATCACAAATGAGTGGTAAAAGAAGCCAAATCACATTTACAAATTTTGTGCAGATCGGTCCATAATTACTTGTAGCTTCCATATAAGGCCCACTTCCGAAAATTACTTTAAAGAGCATAACTCTCTCAAAAATGTTTGTATCCAAATAATATTGAACGAAAATATATTTCATATGTCTAAAAATAATACGGTCCAATTTTATTATGATCGGTCCATAATTAGTCGCAGCTCCCATATAAGGCCCAGTTCCGAAAATCACTTTAAAGAGCATAGCTCAAAAATGTTGATGTCCAAATAATATGAACGAAAATATATTTCATATGTTTAAAAAGAATACGGTATAAGAATATAAGACCCTCTCCGTAATTCACTTTAAGACCCATAAATCTTTTAAAAGTATTTACATCGAGATAAAGTTTAACACATATAATACTTATATTCATAGACATCATGACACAAAATTTTTGGATGATCGGTCCTCAGTAGGTTATATCTCCTATAAAACGCCCATTTCTGAAAAACTGTTTTATACATATACTGGGTGTAGGGTATTATATGGTCGGGCTTGACCGACTATACTTTCTTACTTGTTGTTGTTGAATTGTTATGTGTGTATATTTTTGTTTAATTAAATGTTAACGGCGACATTTGTAACCCTATAATTTGTGAAAACTGAAATCGTATACATTTAACGGCAAAAGCAGCATCAGCACGATTTATTTATTTGTCTCTCTTTCAAATACACACAATGATGAGGCTACGACCTGTTGAACTATATAAATTAATTACAACAATGATAATAATTTCAAAAAAATACTCAAGCGAATATACTTAACAAATGCAAATAATGAGTTTAAACGTTATTTTCAATAAAAAAAAACATATTTTGTATTTCTAATTTTTCAAAGCAAAGAAAGGAAACGTTAAGTAATGTAGAAATTTGCATAAAAAAATAATTATATTTTAAATTTTTTTGAAAATTTATATTCCAGTCATGTTAAAAAATTGCAGCAAAGAATTTAAAAAAGCATGCTTTAAATAAATTTAAATTCAAAGTCTTTTTTACAGGTGAAAAATTAAAAACACCAACTATTAAGCAACAAAATCTGCTTCGTCGTATTGTCAATGTAATGAATATCATGAATGACTGAAAATACCTGTTTTCGGTATTTGATGGTAATCTATTTATTAGTGACAACTTACAATTTACTTATTTGAGTTTTTCAACTTAACCTCAAATGTAAACTCATGATTTAAGTATACGAGTAGTGACCACAATATACTCACTACTATATACATGTTTACTATAGTAAAACATTTTTAAAGTATGTATTGTTTATAAATAAATATTTTGTAAATATAAATTAAATAAAGAATTATCGTCATATTTTTCTGTAAAGTTGACTCTCCTTTGAAAATTATTGCCAAGATCTTATGCATTTTATTATGAATCTATAACCTATACTAAGTATTTTTCTATGTATGTAATTTAAAACAATAATTCTACTACATAAAACCTAAGATTCAGAAACAAAAAATAAAAAATGAGTAACTACGAGTTCATCAGAACACATAAAATATTTTTAAAAATTAAAACTGCCTCAAGGCTGAAAGAGAATTAGCTAAAAATTACACTACTCTAAAAATGTTTGTAAAATTTTTCCAAAGAAAATGTTTCAAGTAGGACACACTGATTTGAAACAATTAAAATGTAACGATAACTTATAATTTTTCGGTAATGGTATTCCTGTAAAGTAATTTGCTCTTATTTCGCTAATGGTATTTTAACGATAACGTTGATTTAGTAATAAAATATACAAAACCTAAAATAAGTGGCCAAAGGTCATTGATTTAATATCAATCACCTTCGTCTTCTTGGTTTAGATTTTTACACATACAAAGGTATATTTTATTAATAATTTATTTCACTTATATTATAACTTCTACAGATTTGAATAAACTCAATCATGAAAAAATAAATGTTTATATTTTATCCCAATAACCGTTAAAAAGCTAAAAATTAAAGCTCTTGAACATTTAATTGAAATTTGACTAGAATTCAAATCTACAGGCATGTCACATAATTCGATCAGAATGCGTTCCATTCCGTATTTGCAAATCGATCGTTTTTACTTTGCGTTCTTTAGATTCCGATCGATTTTGTTTACTTCCAAACAATTTTTAAATTTCGGATTTTAACTTAAATATGCTAACGTTGTGTAACCAAAACAAAAAACATATAATAAATAATAAAATAAAAAGTATAACAAAAGCGAACAAAAAGAGCGCTAATAAAAAAATATAATAATAACAAATTTAAATAAAAGTGAACAAAATTAATAGAAAATGCACAGAATTTCAATTGTTGCTGTCTTAAATGAACAAAGACATCAAAGCGAAATTGAAAAGCCCCTGTCAAGGTCCCCTGTCATATTCCAGTACCGTGTAAATATTTTTAGTTTTTGTAATTTTTTGACAAAAGTTTTATTGTTGCTGATATCAACTTTAAAAATTTTAACATTTTATATAAATATTAATGAAATAATTAAAAAAAAACAATGATATAATAAAACAAGTAAGAAAGTATAGTCGGTCAAGCCCGACCATATAATACCCTACACCCAGTTTATGTATAAAACAGTTTTTTCAGAAATGGGCATTATATGGGAGCTATAACCGGTTATGAACCGATCTGCACAAAATTTGTTGATGTGATTTGGCTTCATTTGTGATGAAATTTGTTTGGATACTTGCAGAATTCAAACAATTATGATCGGTAAACTCCAATTTCGGCAGGAAATTTGTATGGGGGCCAGGTAAAATAATGGACCGATTTCAATCCCATCCGTCCTTGGACCGAAAAAATATCACAAACCAGCCAGCCAGACGGACGGACGGACATCGTTAAATCGACTCAGAAACTGATTCTGAGTCGATTGGTTTACTTTAAGGTGGGTGTTGGGCCAATATTTCTATGCGTTACGAACATCAGCACATATCCAACTTAATTTTTAGGTTTCCTTTGATACTAGTGATATAAATATAGTAATACAATTTTATATTAATTGCTATAAACTTGAAAAGTATTGTAATTGCAAGTAATTAATCATATATTTTTGATCAAAACTCTTGTTGATTAATAAGAGTTTTGTCTATAAGAGAAATGGTTTATGGACTTAGAGATATATAATATTTACGTATCTGGCAATGAATTTTTCGATTTCTTATTTCAAGTGTTACCAACAAAACACTGAACTAATTATATTACCACTAATCTGTTTTCATCATTTACATGTCTGAAAAGTATTTTGTTCGAAATATTTCTCTGTGAGTTTTGTTTTTTATTCGTTAAGAGGGCAACTTAAAAGTAAATTGTCTTAATGATGCTTGCAAGAAAAAAAATCACTTAAGCGTGAAAGAAACTTAAAAGTTTTAAAAAAATTAAATAAAAATCTATAATTACGAAAACACAAATCGAGACTATTTTAATAAAAGTATGTACATAATTGAATATTTTATATCATTAAAAAATGTTCATGAGAGATAAAATAATTTTAATGAAACTTAAGAGCTTAATAAACTTTAATGTTTGTATGTACATATGTAAGTACATAAGAGTTTCCATATGGATAAATATCTGAAATATTTCCCAAACCAAACTTTTATTATTAAATTGCCGTATGCGTAAAATAATTGCCTTGAAATAAAATATAATAAAAAACATTTTAATTGAATATTCAATAGAGCAACAAGTTTTCCTGTTTATTACAAGGATGCATGAATCAAATAATAACGATTACGCATTGCGCAGGTGCGTTATTTTTTACAAAAACTGTGGGAGTAAAATTGAGAGCAAAATTTCTTCTTGTGACGTCACAAGTCAAAAATATTTTTATGTTTAATGCAAAGAAAACTTTTAAAATAAAGTGTGCTGCTTTTAATTGTGAAAATTTAAAAAAAATAACATAGAATTTTATTTTACTTCGATTTCCAAAAGAAATTAAATTAAAAAAATAATTGGCACAATTTTGCCACTTTGATGCAAAAAAATTTAAAGTGTCTCATAGAGTTTGTATTGAACACTCTAAGGCAGATAATATAAAAGGAGATATGAATTTAAAAATTGGTAACTGAAACGTTTTGCGTTTAAGATACCTTATGTTAGGTATGCCTACTAACGAATTTGTGTGTCAAATTAAAAATCTGGAGCTGTTGTCAAATCTTTGCATGGTGAAAATTTCTTGATTTGCAACGAGTATTTAAAGAAGCATATACATTAGGGTTGCCCCGTTTGTATGGAGAAAAATAAGGTATCGATCTTTCCGACTAATATGAAAATTTGATTAATTTTAAGACTACGTTTCTTAATTTTGTTTGGCCTGTGGTCAATATTTGGTGAGCTGGATCAAAGGATAAAATGTCCTTTTTAGAGGTTTTTTGATTTTTTTACATTTCTTCTAAAGAAACTATATGTAAATTTGGTATCATATGAAAGGTCTTTGAGAGGCGTATTCAATAGGTTATCAAAAATTAAAAAAAAAAAAAATTTAATTCAAAAATTTTCAAAATTTCAGACAAAATTTTATTTTTTTTTTATTTTTCACAGAATTTACTTAAATAAATAGTTGAAATTTCTTGATTATAAACATCATGCAATTTAACCCAAATGGTTTTTCCCGTTTTTTAAAATTCTCTCTATTTAAAAGTTTATTAATTTTTTTTAAACCTAATCTGACAATCTCTGTTAACTCAATTCGTTAATGTGATGGGTATTAAAATAACGTAAATTTTATAAGCTAAAAAACGTGAAAAACCATTTGGGTTAAATTGCATGATGTTAACTAATGACCGAGAATTTGGGCATTAATGCGGGTATTAAAGCTAAAATACTTTTTTCGATCGAGAATGATTTTTCAAATAAGAAAACTAAATCAACTCCTAGCGGATGAGACATAAAAACACAAACGGAAACAATCAAAAATAATAAATTGATAATACAAAAATTTAATATACATATAAAATAGTAAAATATAGTTTACTTTTTTGATACATTTTAATATGAATTAAATAGTAAATAATTAAATTTTGAATCAAAAAACTTAAGAAAAAATAATTTTTCTTTAAAAATTTTTAGAAAAAGTTATATTTTACATATTAATTATACGGAAAAAATAACCTGTGACGTCATGCGCAGAGAGAGAAAATTTTGTTTGCATGCTTTGTGTAATCTTTATTAATTGATTCATGACAAGGAGGGCTATCGGTTTGAAACGGTTAAAAGGAAAGAGTAACACTAATTTGGATTACTTTGATTTAGCAGCTGTTGTTTCAGTAACACTATTGTAATGCTTTACAAAAAAGGAAAAAAAAAACTAGAATAATATGCCAACTTTAAGAGGCTAAAAAGAATTGCAATCACCAACGACAAAACCATTAGAGAACAAAAGCCTGCATTTAACTTTAAATAAATTATTTAAGAAATAGTTAATACACTTTGTTTAGACACAACTCTAGTTGTTTTACACATTCTTAATTCATTATAACAATAACAAAATAATACGAAATTTGAATGGAATTGCCTTTAGCTTTTTATAGATTGTTACTATAATATATATTTAAAAACATATGTACATATGTACATACATACATTTGACTACTTCCTCTTTAAAGCCATACCTTAGCAGTAATTATCACGGAAATCATTTGCATTGTACCATTTAATCGCTCTGAACTTAGTCAAGTCTTTAACCCTACTCATAAAATCGAATACAAATTGCAATCTATATACATACATATGTATGTAGGTATATAGTATATTTGTTTGCCTTTTTCAGACAAAACCACCATAATTATTAAGCAAACAACGCGAAGAAGAGAAAACAACAACTAATAAATATTTATTTATGATTAACTAACTAGTAAACATAAATTATACAACAAACAAACGTAAAATTCTATTAACTATTAATGGAATTATAATAAACCACACCCAAACGGTTTGAAGCCTAGAAAATGCAAAAAAAAAAAAATTTAAATATTTTATACAAACATAGACAACTACCACACCACAGTTTTTCAATAACTACCAATGTTGTTAAATTACATTAAATTAAATTAAATTTATTTATGTACGTTTAACAAATAAATAAACAAAAAAGATAATTATGTATTTCATTTCAAATATATTTTTATTATAAAAATAAACTTTAAGAGAAAAAACAACAACAGCTACAACAAAACGTAAAACAAAAGTAAAATTACAACAACAACAACGAAAATAAGCTTTTATTTACAAAGTTTAAGTTCAAAAACTAGTTATTTCATTGATGACGTTATTGATAAGAGAACCAATATTAAGAGTAAAATACCAACACCACCAACACCAATACTACTAATAACAACAATAATAAATGGGAAAACACAACATCAAAACACATTCTTTTTATAGGCATTTCTTTATTTTAAATGAATTTCTCTTGGTGATTTAATATGAAGAAGAAAAAAAAACAAAAACTCGTCTTTTGAAATGAGACTGTGAAGTGATTTTTTTCTTAATTGCAGTTGTCTTATAGTAGCGCCAATTTTAAAATGTTAGAAATAAATGCGTAATATTGTTAAACTACTGGTCTTATCGGTAGAAAATCTTAAATAATAACAAGTTAGAAAGTATAGTTGGTCAAGCCCGACCATATAAATACCCTACGCCGAGTATGCGAGTCAAAACAAGTTTTCAGAAATTTTCGGAAATGGAAGCGCCCATAGAGCGTAACTTTTGTGCATATACAAGTTACATATTTGCATTAAATTTTACGATATCAAAACTTGTAAAGGATTAAAGTGATTTTCAAAAGAGGGTCGTACATGGCAGCTATGACTAATTATTGTCCGATCGTTATAAAATTGGGTGTCATAATTTAAACATATTTTTGTTGAATATTATTGGATACCAACATTTTCCAAGAGAGTTATGCTTTTTAAAGTGCTTTTCGAAAGTGGTGCTTATATGGCAGCTAGGTGAAATAATGGACCGATTGCATCCCAACCGTCCTTGGGCCAAACAAAGTTCTCATACTAAGTTTTCGACCTGTACTCTGCGAACAATGTTTACATGGACAACCAGTAAGCCAGCCAGACGGACGGATGAGTAGATCGGTATACTTTAAGATGTTAGATTGTTAAGGCGTTAGGACTAATATTTTTGAGCGGTGGTGTAGGGTATAAAAAGAACCTTTTAAATTATTGGGATTCTTTATCAGAGGCTTAGAAGATATTATGGATTTCTTGGTGGATTTTTAAGAAACTTCAGGAAAGTATTTCTTTAGTGATAATTAGCCCTTTTTTGTTAATTTTTGAATGCATTAGCTTATTTTTACCAAATTTCGTTTGGACCGATGTTGTCCATTTTGAATAACTAACATTTCTAATCAATAGAATATTTTGGAAAAACTTCTTCTCCGTTGGTCTTTCACTTTAGACTTTATAGTGTCTTCGTTTAGATAGACGGATATAGTCAGATTGTCTTAAAATTTTAAAAAGACCCAGAATACATACATATATTTTTATGGGTTAACGACCAATATTTCTACATGTTACAAACGAAATAACAAAACCAATCAATGCTTATATTTTTGCTGCATGCATCATAAATCGCATAAATTAGGTATCAAACATTTTTATATCTTAATCTTTCAATAATAACTGGTATTCTTTTAAATTCTGAACAATATTTTCTCAGCATCCACAATAATAAATACTACACTAATAAAATAAATTAACTTATTACCGATACCTGTTTATTTTAATGAAATGCATTGCATGTTCTTGCAATGGCCATTCATTGCAAAAAAAAAAGTAATCGTTCTTCCCGCAGAAGAGTTTCCTGGCTCTTATAATAAAGCTTAAGTGCCGGATTTAGTAAAACAAAACAAAACTTCCTCAAGAAAATGCGTATTAATTATTTATAGGTTGTCTAAATATTTGTTGAGTCATTCCGATAAAAAAATTTTAATGAAATGATTTGTGTATTTCTCTGATTCATGCCATAAATTGAACGTCCACAAAACATTTGTTCAGAAATCCTACCTTCTACTTCCTTAGTACTGCAATAATGTGTTTTTTAACACCCAAAAATATGACTTTTCTATTTTATAACCATTAACATTTGTGTGAAATATGCCCGATTTAAAAATACTACCGCGCAGGCCTTTGTCCAATTTTTCTACTTGTATAATTCTTAGTAGGTATACGTTAAATCGAAAAACAATTTATTTGTAAAAAAATCTATAACAAAATCTATACCTACACATTATAAATAACGAATTTAAGCCTTTTTAATGATGTTTTTATTTTCGTGATTAGATGATAATTTTTAAAAATATTTGAAACTTATTGATTTTCAAAAATTATTTTGGAATTTCTTATAAAAAAAAATGTTTGTCATCGCAACAACTAATATTTCATAGTTCCACTTGAATATTAGTAAACACAAATAATTTCCATTTGTTCTACTGTGCAATGTCATAATAAATGTAGGAGGAATTTTGAAGTCATGACAAATAACACAACAACAACTTAAACAACTCAAAACTAATAAACATGTCTTGACTTGTTTTGACGTACATAGGTACATATTTATTTTTTCTTATTAATTTAATATATGTAACTTACCAAAGCCACTTTGCCAGCAACATCTTTCTCTTTGAGGCCCAAACCAAATAAATAATCCAACAGATGTTTTAGGAACACCGCAAATAAAACCAGAGGAAGGATCAACAGGAATAAGATCATTTTCAAATTATAAATACCACGAGTAACTTCATCATTTTGTCTGGCACCAGCAGCGGTAGTCGCAGTAGTGGTAGTGGCCGTAGTGTTCATACTTATGGGTGCTGCAGCGGGTGCAGGAACTTGTATTTCCGTAGTGCGTGTTACAGTAGTGGCTTCCACCATTCTTGACACTTTTTCAATTAATTTTGTTTGCTTATTTGTTTTTTTTTTCTTAAAATTTTAATTGCAATAATTAATTTTCACTTAAATACACACGCGCGCGTTTGCTTTAGTTTGTTCTTCTTATTTTGTTGTCTTCTTTACTTAACGACGCTTTAAACGCGTTTGTCTCTTGGTTGGTTTTTTCTACAACACACAGCACAAATAAATATTTTTTATTCAAGTTTTAATAATGAGTTGGTTTGTTGTTATTGCTTATTTATTTATTTGTTTGTTTGTTTGTTTGTTGTTTTTAACTCAAACTTTATTTTTTACTCTATCGATATTATTGCTTGGTCTGCTTGATCAGTCTCCCCAACTTTGTTTATTATGGGCATCTTTAATTGTGTTACTCTCGTTTTGGATTCCTCCAGTGCTGTATTACGCGCTTTGCCTTAAACTTTGTTGCTGTTATTAGCGTGTGTATTTCTCGTCGACTTATTTCAATGCAATTGCAAAAGTATCATATTTCGTATTGTTTTTATTCTCTCATTTTGGATATCTCTCTTGCACTCCACTTAAAAGTGTAGTTGTGGTTGTTTTGAGTGTTTTTTTTTCTGCTTTATAAAGACGAATTGTTGACATTGTAGTTGTTAGCCCCACTCGATAAACAATCATACATACATACATACATACGTATTTATTATTATTATTGCTTTTGTGAGTGATCGTTTTAAATACGAACACCTGCAATATTATTATAGAAGAGAATCGTTTACAAAAACAAAAAAAACATCTTAATAAGAATACTTATATTGGACGGACAAACAACTGAAGTAAGATATTTAAAAAGCAAAACAAAGAAAAAACATCACTTAAAGATCGTGTCTCTATTTGAAGTGGTTGGCAGACAGGCAGTTCTCTAGTGCCTTAAATGTTTAAAGTTGGCGATAATCGGCGTAATGTATATATGTTGTTTGAAATTTGATTGGAGCACAGAAATTATAAAGAAATAGCACTTGTTGATAATCATCCGTTTAAGAAGAAAGCTATTCTGAACTTAAGGTAAATAACTTTGTTTTTAAAATATTATCACTTGTAAAAACGTGTTTTTAATTAAATTCGAAACAGAAAAAAAATTATTTCTGAAGAGGTTTGTCAAAAATCTTTACAAATCTGACAACTTTTACAACATTTTAATTTTGTTTTAATTGAAATTCACACTCTCAGATGAATAAAGTTAAGGTTATGTCATTTTAACGCTTAAAAAAACACTAGTTATTTTAAGTAATGGTTTAAAATTACATTATTTTCCAATTGCATTAAATAGTTAATTTTTGATTTGTCTGCTTTAGAGTATCAGAGTATAACAAATGTATGTACATTAGGGTGGTTTTATTGAATATGGCAAAATTTTTTTCACACCTAGAAATGTTCTATTTAGTGTTAAAATACCATTGTAAAAGTTTTAGCTCAATCGGACTATGCCTTCCCGTGCCAAAGAAGCCCCAAAGTTTTCGAAAATGACTGTTTTTCACGAAATAGCGCCATGCTTCTGCTTTAGCTGATGAATGCCATAATTTATTACAATAAATTTACTACCAAATGAAAGGTAATTTTAATGACTGTACATGAAATTCTAAAACACTTTCTTCAAAAATATATAATACAAAGATATAACAAAAAATTATCAAATTTGTATTTATGTATATTTACAAACGTCAGAATTCATGTTTAAAAAAAAACTTAAATAGTTAAATAGCTCTTCTGCTTTCGATTTTCTTTCTTCGCTTCTTTCTTCAGCTAGAGCTGTCTTCAGATCGACGCCTTCCATATGGCCCGGACTCCCTTTCATTCTCTGATATTTCAAAAACTTAATGGTTTCCTTGTGAGTCATTTTGGAAATATGTAGCATCTTCTACTGCTACATCAAATAAATCAGGCAATTTAATTGTGAATGCACTATTTTTTCTGTTGACCTATTGTCTTCAATTTTGAAAATTTCTGTTCTGCATTCGATTTACAATTTTTCAACTTTACGAACAGCATTTTTCTGTAACTGACAAGGTATCCTAGCTTTCTCCCAGAACACAGAGTTTTACGGCTTCACTTCCAATGTTACGCATGTTATAAAACAATGACTTTAGTACTTGATGGTTAATTATTGAGATGAATGTCCAATTAAATAAATCTGAGTTTTAGCACGGATACGAACATTGGATGAAGTACTAGCAATTTTGACTTAAATATCTTTCTTGTACGAACTGTTCACTTAGCACAACAACCTTTAAATGAATATTTCTCTTAAAGTAACATTATACGCGCAACGTCAAAATCAAATTGGGGACTCCCCTATTTTTTAATTTCTACTTAAAAATTTTGTGGTAAATAGAAATTAACTTTTAAAGTCATTATAATTACCTTTCATTTGATAGTAAATTTATTGTAATAAATTATGGCATTTATCAGCTAAAGCAGAATCATGGCGCTATTTCGTGAAAAACAGGCATTTCCGAAAACTTTGGGGCTCTTTCGGCACGGGAAGGCATAGTCCGATTAAGCTAAAATTTTCGCAATTGTATTTTAACACTAAATTACATAATTCTAGATGTGAGCACCTTTAAAAATCGATTTTGAAAAACCACCCTAATGTACATACATATTACAGGCATATGATGGAAATCAAAATCGAAAACGAATCAGTTTTGGAAGTACATTTTAATGAATTTCTAATTTTTGTTTTAAGATTCTCTTTAGTAAAACTTAATCGTTTTCGATTTCCATCACATGCCTGATAGTCACATTATGGGACCTTATATACATATTTGTAAAACGATATAACAATGTACAGTGGTGGCCATATAATTAAAACATAAAATTTCAAATCTTTAATGTTTCTTTTCCAATTTTAACGGTACTTTTTTATGGCTTAAGTTACGGTCACATTTGGCATATATTTACTCAAAAAAGCGTAACCACTTGTTTTACCACAAATTTGTTTGACGTTGTTTACTCTTACAAGAGTTTTGCAAGATCAAACGGCATCAAATAAATTGAAACTAAATATTTATTGTGTTTTTTTTTTTAATAAATAAACGAGTTTAAATATATGTTATTTAGTGGTTTTGTCTTTTTCGGCAAATATTTGCCAAATGTGATCGTACCTTTACGCTATTAATTTCTTAGTTATTACCTAATTTATTTTGTTAAATAATACGTTATTTAGCGCAAATATTTTTTTCGGGTTGGACACATAATTAAAACATGTTCAACTTTGTTTTAATATTAGTTTTATAATAACATTATATCAAATTATTCCCCAAGAATATTGTCGGTAAGTATCAAAATTGTGTTTTAATGCAAAATTATAAAGTTTTACACTGTTGCGTATTCGCTGAAGAATATTTTCCTCTACTATGGAATTGTACCAATGCACGACAATGATCCCAAACACACTTCAAGACATGCGTTGTCATTCCGAAAAAAATTTTCGTTTTGCTATTTCTATAGAAGCAAAATACGGAATTAAATCCACTTCCGGAAGGAATTAAATTCTCTGACATGGCTATTAATTTTTATTTCTTAATTTCAATTTGTTAATTTTAATAATAATTTAATTTTCCAAATCTTTGGGAATTAAATTAAATGATTATTTAAAAATGAACTGAAGTCAGTGATCCAAACCGATATATGTATGTACATATGTATATCGCTATCTATCAATACTTATCTATAACAAAAGTGAATTTTTTTATTACTTTCGAATGGTGAATTTCGGTTTAACTTGAAAGTGGGCACCAAAATATGTAATGAACTAAATTGGAAAAATTAACACGTTTCTACTATATAAAATTCAATAACGGGTTAAAAAGAAATAAAATATTTTGTTATTCTAGTAGGTATTAATATTAAAAACTGGTAATGTACCTAGAATTTTTAAAACTCAACGTTTTATTAATGATAATTATAAATTAAACTTACTCATTTAGACAATAATTATTCATATTATTGTATGATACGTGATAATCTCTCAAATAAAATTTTATAAATATTTAACAAGAAATTTCAGTTAAAATTAAATTAACTCAAAATATAATACATACATGCCTTTTTATTCCAATATTTAGTCATCAATGATGATGATGATGATGTGTGACCACAAATCGGTGTTTCTCTTCAATCTTCCACTCAATCTACTACGAATACGAACAATTGCTTTAGCGCGAGTATTGAAATGTAAATGTAAAATATTCTTTAACTTAATTTTAAAATGATTTTATTATCTCACAAGTTCAACAACTACTTCAAGATTACTAACGATAATAAAAATAACAACATGAAGAAAACAAATGCATACATACATATATAATTTATAAAACAAACGAATAGCGTACAACAATACAAATGCTAATTTAATAAACATTACTATTATTATTGTGTACATTTTTTTTCTACATTTTTTTTTCGAGCAAACAACAACAACAAATACTAACAATAACACTGAGTTACAAATTCTATCTTTACGTATTATAGTATGCATCCTAACGATACCACTTATAATAAATTTATCAACATAAATCAAACAAATAGAATCCCCCTAGAAAAACTTAAATAAGAATATCTAATAAAAATACCTAAATAAATATTATAGAAAACTAGAAATTTTATAAATAGAGGTATCTTTTTTGGGAGTTTTGACTAATTGACTAATTATGGCACCTATTTTTATATTAGTCAATAATTTCTGTATATATGGAAATTACTTGTGTTGAATTTTATTTGGATACCTACATTTTTAAAAGATTTATGATCGTTAAAATGGTTTTCGGAAGTGGGGCTATATGGTAGTTATGCTAATTATGGACCGATCATCATAAAATTAGACCAAATGATTTGTGTATATGTATATGAAGCGTATTTTAGTTTAATATTAACATTTTTGAGGGAGTTATGCTCTTAAAAGTGATATTCCGAAGTGAGCCTTATATGGGAGCTATTATAAATTGTGAACCGATCAGCACAAAATTATGTTTCATGTACATACAACTTATTTGTGGTGAAATTTGTTTGGATATGAGCATAGATCATAAATTTATGACCGGTAACCCCTATTTTGGGAGGACATTTGTATGAGGGCTAGAACTAATAATGGACCGATTTCAACCTACTTCAATCCCAACGGTCCTTGGGCCGAAAAAATATCATGTACCAAGTTTTATCGAAATATCTTCAAAATTGCAATCTGTTCTCTGCGCACAAAGTTTGCAAGACGGAAGGACATCTGGATCGACTCAGAATCAGAACTGATTTGATCGGTATATTTTAAGTGGGTGTAGAACTAATATTAATAGACATTACAAATATCACACAAATCCAATATACCCTTCCCACTATGGTGGTGTGGGGTATTACATAGTTTTGTTCTTTTGTTCTTAAGAATATTTCATTGTTTCTATGTAAAAGTATGAGTCAGTTAAACATTCACCAAAGATTTTTTTTAAAACTTAGGATTTACTGAGATTTGTGCTCTTGAATATAGAGGATGTCTTTAATAACGTTAAAGCAGAATCGGTAATAAACGCCATGAGACAACTGGACATCAATCCGGCAGTTATCACACTTGTCAGAAGACTTCTAAAATACAGATGGATTGAAACTACTCTAGGCGCCTTGAGTATTTCCAAGGTGGCGGTCCGAGGTATACCACAAGGCGGCGTACTCTCACCCTCATTATGAAATCGTAATATTAATATACTACTAAAATCCATGGAGAAAACATGCTGCATGACGATTGCTTATGCGTATGACGTGGTGGTGGCAGCTACTGACTAGGAACCAAGAAAATTCTCAAAAATGGCGCAAGGAATCTGGGTTAGGAGTAAATTCATCCAAAACAGAACTGCTACAGTTCACTAGAAAATATAAAATGCCTCAGTTTGTTACCATTAGAATTGATGGAGTAACACTTACATTACCCAACAACGCAAAATAACTTGGACTAATACTGGATAATAAATGATCAATAAATAAATAAATTCTATTCCGAAGCAATATACAAGTATGTAGTAAATTTCACATAAACTCAACTGAAATGCCAAGGAACGATGGGAGAAAGAACCCTCCTGCAAAGAGACCAGGGAAATCTGGCCCATTATGGATATGCAGAGAGCCAGATTTATTTTCAATCAAAGGGAACACAGTGGCGGTCATCACTGGTCACGGCCCCTTACAACGACTTCTGTAGAAGCTGTAATGACGAGGAAAAAGAAAAACTTTCGAAATATGTACAATGTAAAAGTATACAAATTCGAACGATTTTCTTTTCGAATCGAAATACACAATAACCCCCCCGTAAATTGGTTTACGTAATTTTTATTTCCCTTACGAAAAACCAAGAAATTGCTTTCGTAAATACAATTATGTGAT
This sequence comes from Bellardia bayeri, assembly GCA_950370525.1. Taxonomy (NCBI): domain Eukaryota; kingdom Metazoa; phylum Arthropoda; class Insecta; order Diptera; family Calliphoridae; genus Bellardia; species Bellardia bayeri. Next base: position 120,838,219 of record OX493264.1, read on the forward strand.
ACAAAAGCAAGTGTCACCTTCGTAAATCGTTCCTTCGTTTGCTTGCGCTGCGAAGATTAATTTTAAAATGTAAGTTTAAAAAAATTAAATTTTTTATTAAAAAATTGATATGCCAAGGCAATATAAAATACCGGTGGAGTTTGTTGTTCAGCATTCATTTGGGGAAACGATACAAATGTGCAAAGTAGATGAATGAAATTGTTATGAAGTAGAAAAATTTTAAAAACATTTTATTAAATTTAGAAAAACTGTGTTTACAAATTAATTAACTTATACAATTATATATATGATGTACTAGGTATGACAATTTATTAATAATACAACTTGGCTAAATTAACATAAAGTCCGTTAGCCACAAATATAGCCTTTCAGTCACCAAAGGAAGGCCAAATAGTTTCTGTTCCGTAATAAGTTAATGCGGGTGTCGAGCGCATCTGTGAAAGTAATGGATATGAAGCGAACACAAACATGGCTTCCTTAATTGTTACGCAAGTTTCTAATCAAGTGGATAACAATGCCATGGAAAATTATTACATATACATATGTATTTATGTATGTCAACTAATTAGCTCCCCAAACAAATAAATATTGAAAACTAAAATTATTAACTAAATAATAATAAATGTCTCAATGTAGTAACAAAGAAAAAAATTTAATAAGGAACATTTATAACAAACAAAAAATTCTAGTTTTTGAACAATATTAATGATAACCATACGCCAATTAAAATAAACTTACGAATTTGGCGCCACTTGGTTTTACCCATAAAAATGTACGATTTAGTTTTCGTAGCGGAAATTACTTTCGAAAGCCTTTTCGATTCGAATCGAAATACACCAATACCTCACTTTGGGGCGGTTTAACGTATTAAAAAATCACAACGCAAAGTGAATTAAGATTATATATAGCATACCATGTAAAGATCGAATTGAGTTTTTCGATCTGTTACTTGCATGTGTAAACCCCGGGTAAAATAAATTTCCTTGTAGCAATTTTCTGTATTACTGTCACTAGCATTATCGTTTGATAATGCTTTACTTTTTATTATATCAAATAAGCTTTTTGCTTTTGTCTGAAATATTATTCTCTGCGCAACTTGATTTTCAATCCAAATAGAAAGCAAGGACTCCATTTCGATTATTAAAGCAATTCTTGTTAGCATCTAATAATGTTGCAGATTTTCCAAAAATATAAAAAAAAAATTATAGACTCGAAAATCTTCTATGCCACTATCCCGCATTTGGAAACCTGAGACAGAAAATTCTCGGGCAACAAATAATTATTGACAAAACCTATCTATCGAGAGTGGATGTGAATAAAATCCATACCGTCATTAAGGCAACAGATTGGTTGAAAAACTCAGACATGCTGGTACTTTTTTATATATATTTTTGAATGTACTAGGTACAAGAAGTACATTTCGGAAAGAAGAAAAAACCGACAAATGGTATTAATTTTCTATGTTGAAACAAGATGATAAAACTCAATTAAAAGGGAATTTAAGGTACTTTTACATTAGCGCAATTCACAATATTGTGCACATGGTATTGCATTATTGCATTTGCAAAAATGTTTAGCATATTTTTGCTCTTGCTGTGTATGTTGCTAAAGCTTATTGCAAATGCAATGATGCAATACCATTTGCACAAGATTGTGAATTACGCTATTATTTAATATTAAATTACCTGGAACTTGATATTAGAGATATACATACATACATATGTATGTATGTCTATATCTTATATAAATGCAAAGACTTTGTTCCTGATATGGTGAAGTAAAAATAAAGCAAAGAGTACTTTATGGTGATATTAATTTGGTCAACAGCCATTTTCTAAAGCTGCTCAATGTAAACAAAACAGAAATCGTGGTAAAAATTTTCAATTTTCAAGATTACCAAAATATACCCTAGTAAACATACTAGCTACAAGTACATAGGTAAATTTTCACCCATTCATTCCCTTAAACCGCATATTTGTGGTGTGAAACTATTAGCTGGATTATTTTTAGTTAAAAGTTTTTATATTTTTTATATATGATGTTTTTTTAAACAAACAAACAAACAAATATTTATTTAAAATACGTGTTAACATGAGATTTTAATAACTTTGTTATAAAAGTCAACAACTTGACTAAATAATTACAACTACTAACGTGCAACTAATTATTAGAGAAACTCAAAATGTTTTGAGTAAATTTTTGTACAAGCAACAAACAGTGTGTGTTTTTCTTTCTTTTTAAACTCATTTACACAGAATTAACAAATTTATTCGAAGCACGTATTGAAAGAGAAGTTGGTATTTGAAAAAAATAAAAAACTAAAAAATATTGTATGTAGTCGCATACTTATAAATACGAACAAAAATTTAAATTTTAACAATGAATTTTTTATTTAAAATCATACACAAAAACAAAATAAAAAAAAGGAAAATATGTGTAACTGAAAAAGGCAACAAGTGTCATTAAAAGTTTAGCGATGGCTTCCGCTCAGGGCTGTCATATGAATTTCGGAAAAAAATCGTCAAAATCCCGATAAAAAAGAAAAAAACCGTCATTTCGAATTTTAAAAATCGTCACAAAAAAATCGGAAAAATAAAAAGTAAATATTTCTAATAGTATTTTTAAAATTTTATTTAAACGAAAACAAAAAAAGTTTTTTTTTCCTTTTCCCATTTTTCCTATTTGAATTCAATGTTAAAAAAATAAAAAAACTCCCGCGAATTTTTTATTCATGATTGGGCTGATAGTATCTTGTACAATACATATCAAAATACATAAATTTTAACTTTTTGAATATGAAATCACAAAAAATACAAAATGTATAATATTTTTATAATATGTTAGTCCGCTTTCACACTTTTTCATTTTGACTCGTCAAGGCAAGTATTTTTGGATGAGAAGGGAAAAGAGAGTAAAAGGGATACAAACTTGACGATATTAGACAATTTTCTTATATCCTTTTGTGTTTTTTTCATGCATGTTGATTTGCATTAAAAAGTACGAAAATTGAATTGACGTGTGTAAATGAAATGGCAAGTTCAAAAGATAATTGAACAAAATTGAGCTAAAACTGATGAGTGTGAAACAAGACTTACAGTATTTTATAAATAAATAGCTGAATTTAGCATATTTTATTAATTCAGGTTAAATAACAATGTCAAAGCAATTCAGTTTATTAAGTTTTAAATAACATTTTGAGTATAGCACCCAATTCATTCATCATATACAAGTACTTATTTTCAAAGATTTCCGTATTTTTGTTATTTAAATTTATTTGGCTGAATATTCTTTCGACGTTTTGTAAAAATAGTAGAAGCTTTTGTAGAATTTTTCCCTTGATATTTAGAAATTGTTTCCTCTAAAAATTTTAATTCATGGAATTCAGCATTTAAAATTGCTTTCTATGTTTACAGAAAAAGAAGTAATTTCTACTATCCCGACCCAATATTGTTTGGAATTATTATACTTAAACTTAACAATTGTCAATAATTAAGAAAACACTACTATTACTTAGTTTTGTTCTTGAAATACATACATACATATGTTATGTTCTTCTTAATATTTATAATATTAAATGGGAAAAATAGTTGTTGTTGCAAAAAAAAAGAGAGAATTTGGTAACAAAAAAAAAACAAATGATAGAAAATTTCAATAATTCAGAAAATCGTCATGAAAAAATCGTCAAATCGTCACTTTGCTATTTTTGAAGCAAAAAATCGTCAAAATGACGATAAATCGTCAAATCTGGCAGCTATGCTTCCGCTAGCTGTTGGTTTCTTGCCAGCAATTGAACAACGTACAAAATACTTTTATTTTGGACAAACACTAAAACAGGTGGTTCGAAAAGAATCATTGAAAAAAATAAAATAAGTTTTGCAGAATTTTTGTTTATACTTTATGTCACTTCAGTAAGAAATAAAGAAAAAGAGTTCATTAACATTGCAAACATATGAAATTTTTAATACATAACAACATATAAATAAATAATATTCTTAACATATTTAATGTTTGGGTAGGTTTTTGTCATTGCGTTACTTTATTAGTTTTAATTGGAAATGTGTCTTTAAAAAAGAACTAACAAGTTAGTTTGCCATGTGTAACACAAAATATTGGTTTGGCTAACAAGTGATTTCAGTTATAAATAACGTGACCATTAGGGTGGGCCGCTTGTGTATGGGAAAAAATAAAAGTTAATTAATAAAGTTATAATAGTAATATTTTGCTGTATCAGACTTAAAAAGGTTATACTTGAAAAAAAAATATTCAATTAAGTGATATCTTTAGCCCGCGCATGTGTCTTGAAATTTTTGGAATTTTCATAAAAACACTTTTCAACAATTTTCTAAATTAAACTAAAAATTAATACATTTACATAAAACACTACATAGACTCTACAACAACTGCGATAATATTGAAGTTTAAATGAAAAATGTTTTTATGAAAATCCAAAAAATTTTAAGACACATGCGCGGGCTCAAGATATCACTTAATTGAATATTTTTTTTGCTCTTCAAAATGCTTTAAACTCGTGTAAACAGCAAAAATTCTTCAAAATTTATTTATTTAATAGTTATTAATACATAGTTATTAAATAAATAAATTTTGAAAAAATTTTGCTGTTTACACGAGTTTGAAGCATTTTGAAGAGCAATTTTAAAGAAAATTTCAATCGTGTAAATCACATTTGAATTTAATGGTCGTAACAGATTTTAATGACCGTTAAAGTATTTTACAAGCAAAGAATGAAAAGTAAAAAACCTAGTTATTGGAATTTTCCTCTCATTCTCTAAGTATTGTGAGGATATTCATGTACTTGATTCAGATAGTTCCTATCGGGACAGCCACTTAGAAATGGCAGACTTATTTCCAAAAATTCTTAGATTTTGACCATTTAGATAGAATCCTTTTTATAAAATGAAGATAATTTAATATTTCGCAGTGATTCTGATTTTGCTGCTTTTAGAATTAATGATTTTACAAAAAAAAATTACATTTTTAAAAATTTAAAAGTAATAAATATTAGATTGTGTATAAAACCAAATTTTCCATACCATTATTTTAAAGTTCCCGCCTTTTCATTATATTTACTTCGCAAACTTACTTTTTCATCCTTAACATCCTGCTTTTTGATAAAAACTGTCTGGTTACGTTAGTTATAATACAACATTGTCAGTTTCGTTTAAATGCTTTAGAAATGGGAAATTACTTTCTCAACCGGCTTAATATTTTTATATATTTTTTTTTAATGTAAAATTTATACTTCTTTTGTTAATACTTGTACAAAATCACATCTGTTAATCTTTTTTGCAATATTTGGCCCATGTGTTGTTTGCAACGCGTGCAAAACGCACCATCATCAACATCATAAATACAACAAAGTTGTCGTCATCGACATCGTCACCATCATCACCGGCCTTATCTGGCAGTCAAAGTAATATCTATTAGCACGCATGCGTATGGATTTCTTTTTAAATACACAAAGCAAACTAAATATTATTTATTCAGTCATATTTTTGTGGTTTCTTCAAATGTAAACAGTCTACTAGATTTCTTTTTATGAAAAAAAAAACTAGATGACATTTTTTTTTTTATAGTCTCGGTTCAATGTCCTAGACGTCAACATACGCTATAATTGAATTCATGATTTGAATTGCATACATGCTCGTACATACATATTTACATTAACTATTCCTTGGAATGAGTTGCTGTTAACACCACATGTTGTTAAATTCTTATGAACGCAATGGAATGGAAGAAGTTGAAGAATTTTGAATAGTTTTCGCTTTGAAAAGGTACAGTTTGAATTCTACGAATGAGTAGAGGAAAATCTATTTCATTAATGAATTATTACAGAATCAATTTTTTTATTTTAAATCATTAATTTATAACTAATAACTTTAATTAATAATAATGTATTTAAAACATTTTAGAAATCCTTTGCTACCCTTCACCACCATAGTGGTGTATCCCTATTGGATTTGTGCTGATGTTTGTAACGCCCAGAAATATTGGTCCACCTTAAAGTATACGGATGTCTAACGATGTCCGTCCGTCCGTCCGTCTGGTTGGCTGTCCATGTAAAGCTTGTGCGCAGAGTACAGGTTGCAATTTTAAAGATATTTAAATAAAATTTGGTACGTCATATTTTTTCGGCCCAAGCATGGATGATTGAAACTGGTGTAAATCGGTCCATGATTTCACCTGGCCCCCATACAAATGTCCTCCAGAAATTGGAATTTATCGATCATAAATGTTTGAATTATGCAAGTATCCAAACAAATTTCATCACAAATGAAGCCAAATCACATTTACAAATTTTGTGCAGATCGGTCCATAATTACTTGTAGCTCCCATATAAGGCCCACTTCCGAAAATCACTTTAAAGAGTATAACTCAATCAAAAATTTTATTATCCAAATAATATGAACGAAAATATATTTCATGTGTTTAAAAAGAATACGGTATAAGAATATAAGACTCTCTCCGTAATTCACTTTAAGATCCATAAATCTTTTAAAGTATTTATATCGAAATAAAGTTTAACACATATAATACTTATATTCACAGACATCATGACACTAAATTTTTGGATGATCGGTCCACAGTAGGTTATATCTCCTATAAAACGCCCATTTCTGAAAAACTGTTTTATACATATACTGGGTGTAGGGTATTATATTACCGACTATACTTTCTTACTTGTGTTTTTTTATTTATTTGTGTATGAGCTGTACTTAACGTAAATATAATGAAAGAACGGGAAATTGTGATATGAAAAAGCTGGTCTTTTAAGTAATCTCATATTCATTAATTTTAAACTTTTAAAACTGTTTATGTTTTTTGTAAAATCATTAATTCTAAAACTAGCAAAATTAGAATTATTGATGAATATTAAATGTCATTCATTTAACAAAAATCGAATTCATAATTAAAAAACTGTTATTAAATTGTATATAGGAGGGCAGCCCGAAAACTTCTTAGCCTAGGACAGAAAGAGAATAGTTAGTTTTTCAAAAATATTTTATTTTTCAATATAATCTTCTGAAACTTCAATACACTTAGTCCAACGTTTATATAGCAATTCTTTCCCTTGATTAAAATAGTTTTCCTCGAAGCCTTCAAAATAGTGGTTTACAATTGTAATTGCATCTTCATTTGAGGTAAAACGCTTGCCAGCTAGGATTATTTTAGATTTCGGAACAGGTAAAAGTCACTGGGAGCTAAATTAGGAGAATAAGGTAGGCGGTCAATTCGTTGATTTTAGCCACTGTTAAAACACTCTTGTGCGCTGGTGCGTTGTCTTGATTAAAAATTATTTTTTTGTGTTGTAAGCCAGGACGTTTTTCTCGAATTTTTACATTTAATTTATCCAAAATGTTGCAATATTGTTTTACCCTTTTGCAGATAGTCAATGAAAAAAATACCTTTGAAGTCCCACAAAACCGTTGCCATAACCTTACCAGTCGATTGAATTGTTTTTGCCTTCTTTGGGGCACTTCCTCCAGCTTCAGTCCATTACTTAGATTGTAATTTTGTCTATGGAGTATTCATGTCTCATCCACAGTTATGAAAAGACGCTTAAAATCAATTTTTTTAAGAGAAGTAACTCTCAGGCAAATAATATGCCTATATATACTTGCGTTATTTTTTTTTGTAAAGTGGATATTTGAAGAAGTAAAGGTGGTGAAAGAAGAAAGCTTTTTTATGTTTGTTTTTAGTGCAGCATTGCAGTGCCTCTGATGGTGAGTAGGCGCATTATTTTTAAAGCTTGATTTTATAGCTTTTATTTAATTATTTTACTTCGGTGGCGTTGCAATGCTATACCACCGAAGGAGGGCGCTGTGATAAATATTAGTTATGATAGATAGAAGAAAACTAATAATTATCAGAAACTGATGTTGTTTGAGTCATAGATAAGACCATTGAGATGCCCATGATATTAGCTATTTCACGCGCTTTTATAAGTCGATCATTTAATAACATATCATGCACTTTGACTGCAATTTCTGTTGTTGTTGCTGAACGTCCACGTTTAAATCCAGCAACCCAATTTTTTACTGTTGCATATGAAGGAGCACTTTCACCTAACACATTCACCATATCATTATGTATTTCTTGTCCCGATAAACGTTTTCTATTTAAATATTTAATGACACCACGAATTTTTAGTTTTTTCATTGTAAACAAAAATCGCAGATGCGTTTTTTTTTTTTGAACTCCTCTTTCTATATGGAGGAGTTGCCAGATCGAAAAGAAATTTAACATGTCTTCATAGCAGAGATGGTAGTTTCGAAAACATTTAACTTTTTTCTGTTTATAGACAAGAATCCGAAAAACTGCGTTTTTCCTTTTCATTAATGCTTTAACGATAATAATGTCATTAAAATCTGTTAGGAAAATAACGTAAATTAAATTCAAATGTTTAAAGAAGAGGCCAACGATCACAGTTTTGAGTTTTTATATTTTCTTTGGAATTAGCAAACAGCAGAATTTAGGTTTAAAAATCGGGATACAAAATTTAGACGGGATGAACTATGAGAAAACGAGAGAATCCCGCCAAAAGCGGGATGTATGGTTACGTTAGTTATATTGATATATAAACACAGTTTCGTAGAAGTGCATTAAAGAAAATCTTATTTTGTGACTTTTTATTCATTATTATACCCTATACCACCATAGTGGGGTTGATATATTGGAATTGTGCTGATGTTTGTTACGCTGACATCCACCTTAAAGTATACCCCTTTCAGAACGTGATGCATCGATTGTGCGGGTGGGCTTCGGTTTCAATATTTTTGTTTCTGTTAACCCAATTTGAAATAGACTGGCATGCATCAATTGCGCTGATTGTTTTTTATATTTGCTTCTCACATTTCTCTTCTGTTTGATTTACCATTACTTAAATTATTGCGAAATTCATCAGTCACATTTCAGTTTTAGTAAAATGAGCCGTGGAAGTAAGTAAGTGTCTTTAATTACAAAAGTATTAATCGTTAAATTTTAATATTTCAAACTAATTGAAATGGTTTAATGCAATAAAAATGTCTTTTAGTTCAAAATATTAATCGACCCATTTGCATCAAGTGTGTCGTGAAAATACTTGAAGGATATAAAAATAATAAAACCTAATCATTGATTATATTTTCATATGCTGTAGAGATCACATATTTCAAAAATTATAAAAAAAAATCCTGGTAGTTTTGCGTCACGTCTGAAAGGGATACATATACTCGTCCGTCCACCTGTCTGGCTGGCTGATTGTGCGCTTATGCGCAGAGTATAGGTCGCAATTTTGAAGATATTTCGATAAAATTTAGTATGAGAACTAAGTATGTTCGGCCCAATTTTTTTTGAATTTGGTTTCAATTAGTCCTTTATTTCACCTAGCTTCCATACAAATATCCTCCCGAAAAAGGGTTTATCTATTGAAAATGTTGGTATCCAAATAATATTCAATAAAAATATGTTTCATATACATATACAAAAATTGTATGATGATCAGTCCATAATTAGTCATAGCTATCTCTTAAAAATGTTGTTATCCAAATAAATGTCAACACATATATAAAAATTATGACACCTGATTTTATAAAGATCGCTCTCTAATTAGTCAAAACTCCCATATAAGATCCCCTTCGATAATTACTTTAACACCTAATACATCTATATCGAGATAAAATTTAACACAAACAATATTTATATACACAGTCATGCCACTACATTTTTGGATGATCGGTCTATAATAGGTCATAGCTCCCATATAGAGCCCATTTCTGAAAACTGGTTTTGCACATTTACTGTTTTGTATATTTTTATTAACTTAACACATTTTCTTATAACATACATATGTTCTTTGTTTGAATTACTTTAACTTTGTTATTTGGTTTATATTCTCTATAAAGTTGCTTTGCAATAGAACCACATTGTCTATATCAGGGGGATTGTTGTGTATTTCGATTTGAAAGCAAGTATATTCGAAATACAATGTGTTCGAACATATTCGATTACGAATTCAAACGATTTTCTTTTGAAAACAAGATTTCGAAATGTTAATATTTTTCAAAATTATTCCATATTTGAAAAGCCTAATAATTAATACAAATTTGTCGTTATTATGTATTTAATTATATTTGACTGATATAATAAGTTTGCAGTTTTAATTTTTAATAATTAATATTTTTGGACTTACGCAAACATTTTTATTTATGGCTTATTAAGACGAAATTCAAAAACCAAACAAATGTATAAATATGTCAAATGTTTCTATTGAAATATGAAATAAACCTTTATGACTAAAAGGCCTGTTTTAATCCAGCACACCAAACACTAACGACTGGACAGACATTTTCAGAATAGATCTCCTTATAGAAGCTAAAATGTCATTTTAGTTGGGGTTTATTTTATTCGAAATACAATTTATACTTTGCATACAAGTTCGATGGCTACAAAATAACACCTCTTCTATTTCCTACTTACAAAAGGGGCAATTCTAACAATTGGATCCTTGTAGGAGTCCATTTAACGATGTCACTATCAACTTCCCAAAATCCCCAAATAAACTAACGAAATGTATGTATCGGATATGTATGTATCCGAGAACTTTGCCTAATCCGTTTATAAATTCCTAAACGAAACACATATCTGTAAAAAAAAAATATATTGAAAACCGAGTCGCTACAGAAAAATCTATGCAAATCCTTGATCTGTCGGAGTGGTGGAATATTTCGCCGAGTATTACCCAAAAACTGATCACATATATGCCAAATCGCCTTAAATCTCTTGTAGATAATAAAGGCTATCACACCAAATATTAAATCGTGTAATTGCCAGTTTTAATTTCAAGTTTTCGAAACCCATATGTTTCTGCATAAAATAAGCTGTGACGTGAAAAAAACTAGCATTTTTTTAGTTTTAATATATTAAAATGTAAGTTTTTGCAATGAATAATTTTTGTTTGTCAGACTAACACCTGAGTTGTACATTTGTTAAATGAAGTGAAAAAGAAATTTTCATTTAGTTTGTGTTCTAAATTTTGTGAAAATGATTTGAAAAGTAAAATATCATTTTCAGTTTGGTTCATTATAGTATAAGTTTCACTCGTTTTCTAGAGCGCCGTGAAAATGTATATTCGGTATTGAAAACGAACTCAGTTTCACTTCGTCGTGCAGTATAGAACATAGGCGTATATATAACTTTTTTTAATGATACTAATTTCTTTTTTAAGTTCCTTAGTTTTCTTTTTGTGGAGCTTTGAAAACAAAAAACTGCACTGCATAAAATAAGTGTGTGTGTGTAAATAAATAATTCGAATTCCTAAAATCTTAAAAATAAACGAAATCGAATGGTTTCGGCAACGAGCTATTTTCAAAAACGAATACTTGAGAAATTGATATCCTGTTTCGATTTACAGAACACCAAACTATGAAAATTCGAAAACAGAAAAATATTTTAAAGAAGCGTTAATCTGAGAAGATATCAATATACAAATATCTACTTTCATGTTTGTCTCAAATAATTTAGCAAAAAAAAACTTTACAATGCTAAAACAAACGAAACTAAGTTTTTAATTTAAGCAATTACATTTTCTTTTGTTTTTATAAAATCTTACTTTTTATTTTCAAAAAATATGAATATAATTTTTCATTTATATTAATTGTACTGATTTTAATTATAATTTTGGTACATGGTACATATTATTAGTTATACATATATATATTTAGAGTTAAAAAAAATTGAAGATGGCTGTAATAAGTAAATTCTTATTAAGAAACGCGAAACAAGAAATTAACTAGAAAAGGCACAAACAATAAATTCAAAAAGAAAAAGACACTCTGTATATAGTACAAATCAATTCCATTTAAACAATAACAAAAATCATAAATCAAATGAAAATAAACATTTAAAGCCTTTCTGTTATAACAACAAAATTTAGTTAATTTGTTAAAGCTTAGACAGAAATATTATAAATATTTCAGCAAGACATTAAGATGTAAAATTAATAATTTAAGATGTAAAATTAATAATATACTTTAGAATATAAAGTAGATATGTATAGATACATAACTAAAAGTAAAATTATAATATTTTACAATCGTATCTGGAGACAACGAAAAATATTAAGATGGAATAGAATGCAAAAGAATAAAATCAAATAAAATCATTCCGTTGAGATAGATGGAGGTTTGTTACGTGTTTTTGTATTATAAGCAGTATCTATAAATAGAAAAGAGTTAAATTAGAGTTTAATATAAAATAAGTATTTTAGAAAATCAGAAACTTACGATATAGTTTTCTAAAACAATCACTATCACGTGTCCTTTTACCATTAACACAAGGTTTGCGTAATTCCATGCTAATGGCATCGCCGTACATGGCGCTTATAGACTGCAGCAGCTGTTGCCGACTTTTATATTTTAAAGTTAAAACAAAATCTCCCGTTTCTTGCTCATGATGTACACTTCCTGTGAAGCCAGTGGAAATACCATCATCACTACCAGCTTCATCAAAACTACTGCGACTGTATTCATCTTTAATGGAAGTATTGTCATATTTTGGCATTTTTGCTTCGTTGGTGCTAAAATTTGGTTCTGAAAGAAGAAAAAATCATTTTTTTTTTTTTAGAATATTGAAACAAGAGTTTTTTAATTTTCCAAACCAGAATGAAAATTGTTATTATTTCACACTCTTCAATTCTGTCTCGTCAAGGCAAGTATTTTTCAATGAGAAGGAAGAGAAATTATCTTTTAATTATCAGAATTGAAGAGTGTGAAAGCGGATTAAGAAAAGTACATATTTAAAAAAAATATATTTTTATTTTTAGTTACAATATATTTGTACAAAATTATTACTAAAGTTAAAATTAAATTTAAGTTTATAATTTAGTTAATAATGCCTACAAGATATTTAATTGTTGTGTAATTTTATTTAAAAAAGTATGGGTAGTTATTTTTAAAATATTTCTTAAACACAATAATTACCTTCAAGATGTTTACGTTTAGAATTAACATCCGGACCTTCAAGCAAACGTCTATCACGTTTAGGGCATGTAGATATTTTAACAGATAATGTACGTTGAGCTAAAATTTCACCACTGCATAGACAACAAAAATGAAAAAGAATTGATATTAATGAATTTCATAATATTGTAAATATTGGCAAACAATATAAACTCACTTCATGCCCTCCAATAGAAATATCACTGCTGTTTGTTTACGATTCATACAGGAATTAAAACAAGTGAAGCTAACAATTAATTGTTGTTTAAATTGATTGGTTTCATTGCCCTTGACCGTGCTATTTAAAGGTACGACCACCGAATAACGATCGTTAATACTTTTGCCTGTATCGGAGCCATAGTAAACAGCATCAGGATTTTTGCAACGCACTAAACTTTTACGCACTATCTCATTTTTATCTGTCACAGCAAAAAAAAAGAATAAATTCACAAACATTCCTTAATAAATCATTTCATATGATATACTTACCATTGTCTGTGCTTAAATGATTTTGACACCGTAACACTGGAGCACTGGCATCTTTTTCAAATACAGCAAAAACGCGCACTTTAAGGGGCTGTATAGGCATTTTTTGCGTATAGAAACAATCAATGTAAACATTTTCGTTGGTTTTTAAGTATAGTCTTTCAGTTTCTTTGGAGAAAACCAGGCCCGGACGATGAGCACATTTGTTAATTTGTATGCCAAAATTGTAGCCGCCATTATCATGTTCTTCACAAGTTGGTATTAAATTAAGATTCTAATGTATGTAAACAAATAAATAGGATGAAATGTACCTAGTTTAAATTGAAAACATTTTTTACATGAATTTTTAAACTTACCGGTTTAATGTCAATTTGTTCTTGTATTAGCTGCTGCAGCACAGATTGCTAAAATAAATATTTATATTTATTATTTATTTGTTTTTGTGTTTGTTTTATAAACTTAGACAAGTATTGCTTAATATTATTCTTTAAAAATATATACACACTCTAAATTTTTGAAAGGTTAGCAACTTCATGGTTGCAGGTCTACAACGTATCTGCCATTGATGTTGCATTACTGTAGTGCTGTGTGTTTCTACAACTATTTCTGCTTGCTAAAGTTCTTAATGATTTCACCATACAATTAAACCACAAAACAAACAAGAGTATTACGTGTCATTCTATGACGTCATCCATTGTTGTTCATTCATAATCAGGCATGTTCGTGCATGTTCGTTTAGATGGAATACTCAAACTAAATTCGTTAAAAGAAAGTAATAACATGCAAAAGTTGTATACTTCATATGACTAATATCAAACACACAAATAATATTCTGTGAAGCCCCTAAATAAAGAGAAGGTTATAGTAACGTTTATAAAGATACATATACATTAGGGTAGCACTAATTGTAAAAGGACAAAAAAGTTGAAGAAAGAGTTACAAACTATCAGTAAAGTAAAGTGCTCTTTTTAATAACATGTGTATTAAAATTACAATTATTTATAAATCAAAAAATTAGATTTTTCTTTTTTTTTTACAAACATTTAAGCTTTTAATAGAAATCATTACCTTGTTATTATTACATATGTATATGTAGTTCCTTTGGAACAAATTTAGAAAAAAAAACCTGGAGCAATAGCTTAATAGTCTTTTCGATCCAATGGTTTAATAAATGGTATTTTTTAGTACCCCTTAATGTATGTATAGATACGTGAGTAAAGTGCAAACAAATTAGCATGTTTTTATAAAATGCAAAAGCCTGCCATCTGTTGGATTCGTATAATATTCAGGGATGGAAAATTACATTTTCTTCGATAATTTTGAGATTGTACTTTTTCACGCTCATAGTACAAAATTTTTTTATTTATTTATTTTTTTTTGTGAGTTCTTCACACTTCTTTTTTCAACATGGCGAAATTTAATGATGAACAGACGGACATATTTATATCAAACAGCAACAAATTATAAGTATATTTATCTTTTTACATTAACCAATAAAAATAGGTTGGAAGTTTCAAAATAGACGCGTACTTTTGAATATGAAATAATATAAAAAAATTTCAATTGTATCAACTTTTTCATCCCTGAGATGTATGTATGCCAGTGTTGCCAGTTTAGCACTTTCAGTGCTAGATTTAGCATTTTGTTTCTCGAAAATGCATTGAAATTTTTAAAAATTATGCTAAATGCTTTTTAGCATAATTTTCTTGATAAAAAACAATTTTTTTCTCGAACAAATTTTTACTTTTTTACTCCAAAAAATACTTTTGGAGAAATAAAAAATAACTTTTATTAATATTTCAACTAAATTTCTTTCGGTGTGGCAAGTTAATGAACACGGAAATTAATAAATTAATATATGAAATGTAATCTATTAAAACAAGTCAACAATTGTTATGAATAAAATTAGAAAAAGGTACAATTTATATTTGTAACATTTGAAATAAAAATTGTATTGTTACATTAAAAAAATTTAGCACTTACATATATGTATGTACAGATCACATTTAAATAGAACTTAAATCACTGACTACGTCCATTTAAATACAACTTAAATACAACTTAAGTTTTTCATACTACCATATGTTTTTAACAGTTCTGCAAGTTGTGAAAATTTCGCATTGAATTTTTTTTTTAATATTTGATAAAAATATTTAATAAACTTGCCGCGAATAAAAACATTGTGCTTACTATTATCAATATAAACTAAAACAATGAATTTAGATGAAGAGGACATGAATGATGCAGCATTTGTCATTTAGATTACAACAATTTGTAAACTAAATATGAAATCAGCTGTTAAATGAAAAAGTTGTTTATATTTTTTTGATATTTAATAGTGCTACCATACTTTTATAATAATTAAATATCAAACTTAATTTTAGACTGAAAAAATGAAACCGTATTTAAATACAACTTAAGTTTAAGTAAAAATTAACTAATTTCGTATTTAAATATGAAGTTAAAAACTGGCCATTAGTTTTTCAAGTTTTAGCATATTTTGAAATTCATTTTCTGGCAACACTGATGTATGTATGTATATTTATTAAAGAAATAGCAAAATTTTATTGACACCCGTTACCACAAAAGAAGGCAACAGAAGAATACATTGTACAAAAACAAAATCAAATTTCACACAAGCTTATATTTAGCAAAGATCTGAGAAAAAATCAAATAATTTAATTCCACATTTAAAGTACTAGTTTAGAGTTCAGAGTTCTTGTGTCCTATTTCGTCCGTTGAACGTGAGTTAAAAAAAAAACAAATAAAAAATCATTTGACTGCTAAATTATCATTTTATTTGACATGACTACCTTATTAAACATATAGTGCTATTTCTTGTTTAACTGCCGTATTTATAAAAAATTAAAGTAGACTTTAAGTGTACTTTAAGAAAATTTTGTATGAAAAATTGTCTTAAAGCACACTTCAAGCCTACTTTATTTTTTATAAATACGGCAGTTAATTGTTAACTTATTAATTTAATTTTAACCAAAAAACGTAAGCCAAACCTTTTAAAGGATAAGTTTTAAGTGTATCAGGAAAATAGACTACTGATATCAAAAACATTGCTAAACTAAATAATAACAAGTAAGAAAGTATAGTCGGTCAAGCCCGACCATATAATACCCTACACCTAGTATATCAATAAAACAGTTATTCAGATATGGGCGCTATATGGACCGATCATCAAAAATTTAGGTTAAACTGAATTACGAAGAGGGTCTTATATGAGAGTTTTGACTATTTATGAACTGACTATTATAAAATTAGGTGTCATCCTATTTGTACATAAGAAACTTATTTTTGTTAAATTTTATTCGGAAGTGGGCTTTATATGGGAGCTACGATTACTTATGGACCGATCGTCATAGAATTCTACCATATTATATGTATATTTACGAAACATATTTGCGTTCAATATTATTTGGATACCGACATTTTTAAAAGAGTTATGCTCTTTTAAGTGATTTTCGGAAGTGAGCCTTATATGGGAGCTACGACTAATTATGGACCGATCTTCACGAAATTTGTAAATGTGATTTGGCTTCATTTATTACTCATTTCTGTTGAAATTTGTTTGCATACTTGCATAATTCAAAGATTTATGACCAGTAAACCCCAATTTCAGGAGGATATTTGTATGGGGGTCAGGTGAAATAATGGACCGATTTCCACCAGTTTCAATCCCATCCATCATTGGGCCGAAAAAATATCACGTAGCAAATTTTATCGAAATATCTTCAAAATTGCGGCCTGTACTCTGCGCACAAGCTTTACATGGAAAGCCAGCCAGCCAGAAGGACGGACGGACATCGTTAAATCGACTCAGAAAGTGATTTTGAGCCGATCTGTATACGCCCACCGTTGGACCAATATTTCTGGGCGTTACAAAAAATCAGCACAAATCCAATATACCCTCCTCACTATTGTGGTGTAGGGTATAAAATGGATATGCCAGAAAGCAACAAAAATAAAATGGAATCTATACTACCTGTATCTATGCTAATTGTAGGTAATCAAGTTTTTAACAAGCGGATCACTCGAGAGTGCTCTACTCTTACTGTTACCACGATCTTGACATGACATCAATTTGTACATTCAGTGAAAAATTTCTTGTCCGCACATGAATTTTTCAAAGTTAGTGCCAATTTACACGAATCAATTCTATAAGCTCTGACCAATTTTTATACAAAAATACATTTTAAAAAATTATGAATTTGAAAATTAACACATTTTCTCCACACGGAAAAACATAAAAAAAAACTTGTATGTGTAAATCTGCCAACATTATAATTACATTGAATGTTCTGTTATACCCCCCACCAATGTTGCCAACACCGTGCTTAGTCCCGATTTACACGAAAAAAATAATTGATGCAATTATTTCCTTAAAATTTCTTTTATTTTTACATAGCACAATTTTTTTTTTCTTAAATCACTCGTATTTTTATTTGAGTGGGAGTAGACACACATTTGTATACACATACATATGTATGTGTTACTCACTCATTCGTATGTAACAAGTGCAAGAATTGCTAGTACAATCGAGTCATATCTTCCCCTCACTCCGATGTCTAAAAGGTAAGCAATTTTGCTGTAATATTTTCTTCGTGTAAATGGGGACCTATAGGTTTCAACTTAAGGAGATGTATACAAAAGATGGTGGATGTTGAAACCAGACGTTAAAAAAACTTCTACATTGCTTACGACAATAGAATGCTAGAAAATTCTATGAAAGTCCCAAAAATGCGCACATACTTACATATGTATGTAAATCGCAATGCACTCTTCTAAATTGTGATTATTTATCATTAACAGAATATAGAAATATTTAATTAATTTTTTGTGGCTTGGTGCTAATGGTAATATTAAGATCACAATAATTTAAACCGATTAATACTGTTAAAATTACAAATAAAATATAGTACATAATTTAAAGTTTTACTGCCGTATTCGTAAAAAATAAAGTAGGTTTGAAGTGTGCTTTTAGAGAAAATTCTCTTAGTAGTTAAATTAGTAACGAACGCATCTCCAAATTCTCATTCACCGATTATTCAATGTATACCCAATATATAAATAAATATCGGTAACTGATAGTAACTGGTTATCGACTTCGATTTAAAATTTTTAAAGGCAATAATCGATTATTTTGTGGTCGATTTTACACTACCAACTTTATACTGAAAACGACTTTTGGTGTCGATTAATCGAAAAATCAACCCGTAAAACTAAAAGCGCGGGTTTTTTGGAAGTTGGTGTGCAAAAAAATAAAAGTAAAATTAAACTAAAAGTGATTAAAAGTGAAAAATGGCACCAAGGCAATATTTAAAAAAATGTATAATGGAAAAAAGGCAATGTGCTGCATTTGCAAGAAGGAGTTAGCTTTTTGTGGCAGCACAACTACCTTATCAGCGCATCTGAAAAAATCTCATAATATTTAAAAAATAAAATTTATTAAACAGAAATATGTATGTAAAACATTTTTTTAAGTGCACCTTTTTAAAATAAAACAATTGAATAAAACTGCATGTTTTATTTCTTTAGCAAAAACAAGTTGTAAACATTTTTGATTTTTTAGTTTAAGAAAAAGAATTATAAAAAATCGTAATCGACCAAAAAAAAATCGACTTTTATGGTCGATTAATCGATTGTCGAGTTGAAAATGGTTGATCGAATAACCGAAAATCGATTTTTAACATTTCATACCATTCACGAGTAACTGATAACCATTTCAACTGTAGTAGATAACACTGTTAAAGAGTAAAGAGAATAATATTGTTATTAAAATTAATATTTAGTAACAAAATTATTATCTTATCCGTAACAATAAGATAAACAATGTAGGAATGGACAGGTATTTTTTTGTTTAATATTTATAACCAAATTTTTGTTAATTATGAGAATAATCAGGCATGTGATGGAAATCGAAAACGAATCAGTTTTGGAAATACATTTATATGCATTTATAATCTAATTTTTAAAATTTTTGTTTTAAGATTCTCTTTAGTAGCCAAATATCTTTATATTTTATGTGATAAAAATTTTTCAATACAGAAATATTACGAAAAAATTGACTTCTAAAACTCATTCATTTTCGTTTTCGATTTCCATCACATGCCTGAATATTATTTATTCTTGAAAAATCCTAGTTAAAATTAATTAATCATTATACCTACATACATATACAAATGAATTAAAATTGATGTAAGTAAAGTGAAATTATAATATCGTGTTAAAAAGATATAAAAAAATCAATGCAAAGTAAAGAACAATATACATAGAAAGAGAATGCTTTTAATTTTAAAATCAAAATAGGGCATTTTTAATAAAAAAAAAAAAGTTTTGTATTTAGCTTTTTTTGTATATATTTTTCTTAAATTGAATCCACAAGCCCACACAGTTGCTCGCAAAAAATACAACCAATGAAAATGTAACAGAAAAAATAAACAATGCCGACTTTTTTAACAAAGGACAATGTAATGACACTACAGACTGAAGTTATTTTGGCAAAATCACCAAACAATCTGATGATGACACACTTTTATAAAAAAAAAAACAAATGGTGCGTTAATCACCATGAATACGAGTATGTATTAATAACTGAAAACTAAACGCGTCCAAAATATGTAAATAATAACAAAAAACTATGACCCAAACAAAACAAACTATAGCAGTGTTCATCAATAGATAGATGATTATCTACAGCAAGATAATATTAATAACAATTAAATAAGAATTAACACTAAATAAAAACAAATACCTGCTCATAACATTCAAATATGACAGAGACCAAATATTTTGTACAACTATTTAGTTTAACTAAAACATTCTTAAATAAATATTCGTTACATTTTCCTTATTATTCCTCCAAAATACACAACATTTTACAAAGATGGATAAAACGCAATTAGTTAAATATATAATAGTATTTTTATTTGGCATGCTTTCTATTATGGGTTTAAATGCCAAAATATATTCCTGGCGTACCAAGAGATTTTATGTAAACTACTTTCTAGTGACCTATTGCATAACAACAGTAATACTTTTCACCTTGATTTATATACGCCGTCTATATCACGAGATCATAGCAGAGGATTTGGATTTAAAGAATGCAGTGACATTATATTATTACATGAATATATTCAATGCCGCCACCAATTTCTTATCGCAATTGCTTAACACCAAAGCTGGCGTTGATTTCTTCAATATGGTGCATTTATTTGAAACAATGAACTATGTTAATGTTGGAATAAAAGTAATGCAATCTTCAATACTGTTGGTGATATTGAAAACAATTATTTTTCCCATTATTATCGAAATTACTTTAATATTAAGGCAAATGAGATACGATGATGAGGATAGAAGTCTGCTGTGGACTATTTATACTTTGTATCCTTTGGTCATAAGCAATATTATACCGAATTGTTTATTTGGTGCCTTTGTCATATGTAGACAATTAATTTTGGCCTTAAATCGTAATCTGAGAGAAGTGGAGAAAGAAGCTAATTTTCTACAGAATGTGGAACAAATTTGTTTACATAAGCGTTTCTATCGCATGCAAAAGTTTTGTAATTTAGCGGATAAATTGGATGAATTAGCAGAAAAATATTCGTTGATCTGTAAAGAGACCTTGACGTATTTGAATTTTTGTGCGACACCTCTGCTGGCTTCATTGCTGTGTAATCTTTTTGGCATTACGGTCAGTTTATTTCGCCAGTATTATGCCTTGGCCGATACTTTAATCAATGAAGAGAGTTATGATGTATTTAATGCCATAACGAATGGAGTTTTTTTGATAATATCGTTTTTGGAAATAGCACTACATAGTTCGGTGGCGGATCAGAGCATTGAGGCGGTAAGAGGAGTGGGGAAATTTGTTAAAAGAAATTGTGTGTGTTGTGTTTAAAGTTTTTTGTTATTTGAATTTTCATAAATTTGCTTGTTTTAAATAAGGTGATTGCCAAAAGCAAATCATAAGACATTTGTTTTGTAAATTATTACTTAATTGTTAAATTCAGCCAGACAATAAAGTATTTTCAAAGACATTTAGCTAAGACACAATAAGCAAGTAAGCAAAAACACCACCATACAACAGTGTTGCATAGAAAATTTTCAAAAATATTTGCAGCAAATCAAGTTTTAAGTGGTTTTATTGAAACTCAATTTGAAATTAAGAAAAGTTTTGCGGTATTAGCTTTATTGGTAAAATTTTTGATGGAAAAAATCTCAAAACTCCTGGACGTTGATAGAATTGTTGATTTTCGCTAATATTACAGTGATTTATGTAACGATTTTAATGATTTTCGATAAATATTTCATTATGAGATTCTCTTTTTCTCTTTACAGGTCAAAGAGACTGGTTTAATATTGAAACGTATCAAATTGGATTATGCTGATGTACGTTTTAGACAAGCAGTTGAAAAGTTCTCATTTGAAATATTGGTTATAGATTTTAAAATACAGCCTATGAATTTACTGGATATTGATTTGTGTATATTACATGATGTAATTATTTCAACATACATATTTAAAAATAAACACAAATAATATATTTATTTATCATATACTTTCAGGTTATATCGGCTGTAACAAGTTTTTTGCTAATTTTAATACAAAGTGATTTGACTTTGAGGTTTTCATTGAAATAAACACAAATATTTTCCAACTGTTTTAAGTATTAAAAAAAGTCAAACAAAATTTTTTTTTTACTGAAATTTAAAGTATAAGAAAGGATTAGACAAAATTTTTCAATAATGGATGTTGAGTTGGAAGCTTTGGGAGCATCGTCGAAGCCAAATCGTGCTATACCTTGGAAACAGCGTTCCAGATATAATAAATGTTTAGTGATTAGTATTGTTTTTATAGTTCTTGTATGTATCTTTAATTTGATTGGTTTAGTGGCATTTTATTGTGTTTTTAAGCGCCATGAACAAAATCTGTATATAAAGGATCATCATATGTTGGAGGAGCAATAAAATATGATTATACATGATTAATGTATGCATTATACATTAATTACAATATATAGTTGTATCATTACAAGACAATTTGTACACACCTAACAAATAATCTGCCAAAAAATATGTACATACGTTCATAGAAGTGCTGCGGCATGGTGTAACTATATTATATAACTATAATTACACCATGTGCTGTGGTGAGCAAAATATGACTTTCATTTTTTTTTTTTTTTTAATTTTTTATAATTACATAATTTTTTTTTTAATTTTTTCATTCAACTTTTTTATCTATATACATACGTAATTCTAACTTATCCTAATCACTTTTATATATGTATGTTATAAAAGCTGAAGTTGATCTGAAGGTGCTGAAGGCCTAGAAAGTTTAATTTTAACATAATTATAAAACTTATCGTACTTCGAAAACTAACGCAGCCTAATTTTTTAATTTCAATCCAGAAGCCGAGTATTCAATTGACATAAATAATATTATTAAATAATAATAAAATTGAAAAATTTTTTAAACTCACCTGACTAAACTTCATTAAATTATCGGACTGAAAATAATGTGTTTAACAAGTTATTAGTTAACGTTTAAAAATCGGAACAAAATTGTAATACTCACATTCAAGTTTTGTAAATAAGTAAATTGTTCATCTTGTCTATAAAAAAAAATAAAAATATAAAATAAATTATACAACTAACAAACAATAAAAATATGTATAAATAAATCATTTAAATTTATGAGTAGAACATTAGTGTGTATAAAAAGAACATTCGTAGAATATTAATTAGGAATTTAAATTTTTGAGCCAACGTAACTGAACTGCTACATACTCGTACATATAGACCAGGGTTGGCAAACATGGTACAATAGTACTTTTTTTGATACATTTTGGACTCAGTTGGTTCCGTGGTATATGTATTTGTAGCTTATTATTTCAATAAACCTTTGCTTAGTTGAAAATTTATTTTTTTTATATTTGATTTAAATTTAAAGAACTTACAAATTGTCTGTTTCATCAGCATCAACTGTTGAATTATCGGATACATTAAGTATGGTTTCCTGACTCTGCATCGAATGATTAATTGAAGTATTTGGTGAGGTATCAGTTGTTTGTTTGATCTCTTCTTTCAGCGCATGGTTATCACTAAAATATGTATATGATTTTTTTAATAAAAAAACAAACAAATTACTAAAATGTTATGATACAATTACAATATAAAAATATAATCTAAACAAAACAATTTTTAATAGCACTTAGAACGAAACAAAGCTAAGCATACAAATTAAAAAAATCAAAATCTTAACTTATTCCAAAAATGTAGATGTTGTTAGTAATTCTTATCACATTTCCAAAACATCCCAACAAGACTCATTACTAGCGCATACTTTTTGCATGTATGCTTTAACATGGTCTGTCCTAATCTATAAATGTTTAGTATAAAATATTTAAGCAAAATTATTTTTTTTTTATTGAAAAACATTTTTATAGGTTCAGTTTGTAGTTGACAGCAATATCTTTTTGTCGAAATGTATTAACACATTGTCATTGTCAGATTCGCTAAAAATTATTTTCTGCGACCACTTAAACTAAAATTTATTTAACTTCTGTCGGCCAGATTATTTGGTGGTCGGACCATTTTGCACACCTAATAATTTGTTGTACACGTCTTGTGGTTACTGGTAGGTTCAATATTGATCGTATTTGGCCGGGTGACATTTTTTGTTCCTCTGCAATTCTCTTAATTTCATTAGCAACACTTTCAGAAATTAACGGTTTTCGTCCAGCGAAATTGAATTTCCGGTAGCTGTCAGGATTTTTTAGATACATAAATATGGTTTTCTTGTCTCGACCCATTTTATCAGCAATTTGACGTATTGTGAGCCCACATTCACGGTATAAACTGATGCTGGCTTTTTCATCTTCATTTAAGTAAGTTCCACGGGGCATTTTATTAATTTGTAATTGAAAAACTTTTCGTAAATAATATTTTCACCATTTATTTGCAAAAAATATAATCGAGAACAAGTAATATTATTTTTTCAGGCACGCGTTTGATTTAAAAATTAATTTACTCTACTTTTTTATGTATGCTTAGATAATTTCGTTCTACAAGGTTGCTTAAACTGTGACGTTGTCAGTGTATGCGATATTGCAAATAAAAACATATACAAAATAATGCGCAAGAATTTCTTCAACTAATTCTGTACTGTATGAATAAAGAATATATTATATTTGTTAAATTAATTACCTAAATCTAACATGTTCTGTATTATATTCCTGACAAATATACTCCTCTTTTATAATGTGTTGCTGCTGTACATCAATTTTCACTTTTCGATTATTCTTTTTACGCATTTTTGTTAATTTAAAAGTAAATAGTGTTGATATAAAAAATAAAACTTTAATAACAATGTACACAATAATCACAAATAATTAAATTAAAAGACGATTTATTAAAAAAAAACACAAACTAAAAAGTTTAAAACACAATTGTTTTGAGCTTAACAAATAAAATTCAAGTAAATAAAGAATTTGTAGAAAATTCAACAATCAAACACACGCACAAACAACTTGATGCTGATGGGTTGTATTACAATAGTATTAAAAAATAGTATCAACACATTTTCTAGAACCTTTACTTTATTTAGTTTTTTGTACAAATTAAACTTTTTAAATAATTAATTATTATAGTTCAATTATTTAAAAATTAAATATTTTCTTCCCGATTCAATTGTTTTTCCTTTTCGACACATTCATATAAAAACTTATTTCTATTTTTTCTTTAAATTTACTACCCTCAAATACAACCAAAAAAAATGTGCAACAGAGTATAAGAAATGTAATATCAAAACAAAACCTTTAATAAAAATAACAAAACAAAACATACGAAGAAAAATGTAAGCAAAACAAATAAAGAAATAGAGAGAGAGAGAGGGAGAAAACACTTACTAATTGATATTTTGGTTGAATTGAAAAAAGGGTGAAGATGATGAATGAACCTGCTGATGCTGCAGCTGTTGTTGTTGCTGTTCGTAGTAGTGGTGGTGGTTGTTTATGTTTTGATTATGTTGTAGTTGTGTTTGATGTTGAAGTTGAAACTCAAATTGAGGAACAGTTGTATTTATGGTCGTAATGTTAACAGAAGGAGAAGGCAGAGATGGTGGTGGCGTAGGTATATATTGAGGTAGAACCGTTTCTACTGAAGGCAATGTGCTCTCTAAAGGTGCATAATCTTCAAAACTACAAAGCCATGATGAAATACCATGGTACATACATTGGAAATTGGAAAACATTTTAAAATAACTGAAAATACAAACCTCATTGCTTGAATTAAATTTCCATTGTTGCCTGTAAATTCAGCTGTATTTCCCATTTGCATGTTGTTATTTACATGGGGATATTGATAATTATGATTAACACCATTTATGAGATCGTCACCCTTTTGAATCATCTTGCTAACTTCCGCCGTGCCCTATTATATGCCTGTTCTATACCTGGCTCTTCTTTCAATTCTTCTACACAGCCTTCAACTTCTGTTTCTTGTTGTGAATGTTGTTGTAGCAGCGATTGGGGCTTAATTTGGAGTCCTGCCGTTGCGGATTGTGATGAAATTCGCAAAGCTCCGAAGAAAACTTTACCTGTTTAGAAATTTACATATTTTTAACAAAACCAACATATTTAGACCTTTATAAATGAATTTATTTTACCATCCACTATATTTTGCATTGATTTATAGCCTTGGCAGTTATTTAAACTGTCTTATTTTATTTAGCAATCAAATCTTTTAATAACTAATATTAAATTGACAAGATTGATCATGCACTTTGTGCACAAAATATTATATATTCTAACGGTATATGGCAATACTTATGGCACTTAGTTGATTGCAAAACACACGATTTTTATAAAATTTTTATAATTATTATTAATAATTGCACTTTTTATTAACAAAAAACGATCAAAACATTTTATTACACGTTTTGCATGAGAAAGAGGAACACAAGATATACAACCTAAGCCCGGCACAATTTGCAGCGTTGTCAACTTTGAAATTTCAAAACGCACCAACATGGAGAAAAAAACGCGCCATTTGAAAAAAATCGCACCAAATTTAGATTTTCTTTTGTTTTAATAAAAGTTTATTGAAATAATTTCACATAAAAAATATAATATTATAACAGTCTTCAACAGTTCAGTGCATGGTGCAACTATACAAGGTGAGTGCAAATCGACAACAAATACAACACAAAACAGAAACAACAGGCATTCTGTTTGTGTAAAATATTGTATTACTGTCAAAAATGCTTGAAAAAGTATTACTTTTTACATAAGTAAATTGTAAACAAAGTCAGTCAACTGTGCTACTGCAATCACCTTGTATATTTACACCATGATTAATTATTTCATACAAAAAATTTGATGTGTAATGTACTTTTGTAAACAAAACACATATTTTTGCTTTTTTGTGAATTTAAATCGAAAATAAATAAAAGTTAAAATGTTTAAAAATCTGTGTTGAATCGAAATCGTCAAATAAAAATGAATAAACAAATATTATATTACTGGCCGCTTGTGCAGCAGCACAACAAGTAATAAATATTGTTGTTGCAACAGAAGAGCTTTTGGATGAAAATTCCACGTGAAACAATTGCTACTTTAATTATTTCGCCGTGAAAAATAATGTTGCCAGATACATTTCATATGTTTTTCACAAAATGAACAGAGTACTACTTCTGCAACATTTTTTTCTGAAAATTTCATATGAATTTTTTTATTTGACACTTGAAACTTTGAACAGAGTACTAGTAATGATAAAAATAATACTCATATATGCTGTTAGGAATTGACAACACTGGTAACAAGCATAATATTACTTGGATCACCTTGTTTGATTTTTTGGCTACAGGTTGACTTAAATGTTTTTTGACATCCTTAAGTTATGCTGTAGAAACTTTTTTAAAAAAAAAACCACATTACCTACCTACTTTTAGGATGGCAAATTTTAAATGGCCTTAAAAAAGTATGAATAACGGCATTTGTGGTGAATTTTTAAAAACTCCCCACGAGTTTTTCTCACTACGATATTTTCACCACATTTTAAATTACTCACCACTAGACGAGCAAAAAGTGTTTTTCCGCTCTCTCACCTTCTAACTAGCTGCTAGCGCAAGCTTGTTTTTTTTCTTTTTTCTTCCTCTTTCTCTTCTCTTCCGTCGGTCATTGTCGTTGTTTGTGTGTGGTTGTTGCTGCTGTGGCCGTTGACAAATCTTAGTCCCGGATCACACAATGCAACTTTTGCTGCTCAACTTTTGAGTTTTTGTGTGAGAGCAGCAAAAGTTGCATTGTGTGATCCTGGACTTAGAAGAAAACCGGGTTCGTTGTATATATAGCGAACTTTAAAAAAAACAGCGTCAACTTTGAAATCAAAACGCACCAAAATAGAGTAAATTCATTCACAATAATATGAGAATGAGTTGTATTTGTAGTACATATGTGCAAATTAGTAAAGGGGTAACTATAAGAAAAAATAAATAATCACAGATTTAAAAGTATAGTTGGATTGTGTTATTATTACGAAATCATAAGATATTATAACAATATCGTCTAAGTTATATTAAATTATATGTGCTTATCGTTTTCGAATTGGCAGTCATCGAATTTATGTGTACATTTTCTTCTGAGATTGTATGACATTTTGATATTAGCACAAATAATTTCAAATTAGATTATGTTATTATTATACTACTTAAATACAAGGTATTATTTATATTTGCTAGCAAAAATTTTAAATGTTATCTTGAAATACCTCAATCCGCCAAGTCTTCAAATGTCAAAATTTTTGAATATATTTCTTTAATATCAAAACAAAAGTAATAAAAATACTGTAACATGACATAAGAACTAAAAACATAAGATAAACAAAAAAAAAAAAAAAAAAAAAAAAACGATCCACACACAGCTTTAAATGATTTCTTTGCTGCCAAATGTGATGAATTTTGCATTACTTTGACGATTTCTAGTAAATTGTGCAGTAAATTAACATAGGAAACCGAAAATTTATATATGTACGTATTAGAAAACAGGGTTATATAATATTTTTAAAGAAATAAATTTAATTTATTTCCAAAATCTAAATAAATATCCTCGAAATCCGCCAAATTTATACGGACCCTAAGCTAAAGCGAAATAGGTACAAACTTTAAAACTTGTATTGTCATTTTTTATTTATGTATTAGAAATTAGAAAAACCTTTTATCTATTTAAATTCCAATTGGACATACTTTTTAACCTTTTTTAAAATATTTCTATTTTGATCAAAAACTCGAAACTTTCATTATTTAGAAATCTTACCGAAATCAGTAAAGTACACTCAGTTTTTAGTTTTGATTGTTAATTTTAAAATCATTATACATTTTATTTAGGGTATTTTAAATTAAATGTTTACTCATTCATCAATGATTACTTTAAAATATAAATATTTATAAAGTTTTATGATAAAGTATATTTTTTGCTAATAATTTCTCTTTGTTCTCTTAAATGTATAATAATTCCCTGTACGTTTGTTTATAAAAAAATGCATAAGTAATTTTTTTGTTGAAAAACTGCAAATACATACATACATACATATATGTATGTACATCGTATAACTCTAGAGTATGTTATTTAATAATTTGGAACGAAAAACTAACTGAAAACTTTTGTTTATTTATTTTTAATAGGTATACAAAAAAAAAAATTAAAAGTTCGAAAAAATCAATTAATCAATGATTAGCGGGCTGAAACAACTAAGTAAAAGTTCATTTAAGCAGAGTCAATTCATTCAACGAATAGAACTCAACCTAGACAGATCGTTTTCAATCATAAGTATAATTTAAAAAAGCTACTTCATACTAAATGAACTACCTAGAATTATTTTTGAAAACATTTTTTTTATTAATAATAATAAATGTTTTATTAGTAAAAGGCGGTATGTAAAGCAATGATTTATTCATTAATTTATTAATATATTTGTAGTAAATACTTTATTTATAAAATTATTCAGCACAGCACCACAAACATAGTTATGATAATTATGACATCTATTATTCTCAGCTATCTAAGATCACGTTTGATTATTTGGGAAATTGTTATGTGGAAGCAGCTCATCACAAAGGACGTTGCATTCGTTACCAGGAATGTGAGAGTGCAGTTAAGGCCTTGCAAAAATATCGACAATTTCCATTTTCCTGTTATTATACCAGTTACGAGAACTATGTTTGCTGTCCAGAGGCCTTTATTAAATCGAATAAACGAAAATCAACAACACCTTCACCACCACCAATTCCATATTATCTTTACTATAGCAATCCATTTCTGGAAAAAGCAACTAGTGCAAATCTAGTGCCTGTGCTGGAAGAGAGAATAAGTGAAAGGGAATGTGCTTCAATATATAATAATCTAGGCAGCCAATATTCTGATCACCAGCAGCATCGTTCTAAAAGGAACACTAATGTTACAGTTCCAGATGTCAATGTACCTCATGAACTTGTCCAAGTAGAAACCATCAAAAAGGTTCAAGTTATCGACACCCAAGCAGTGGGCGGTATATCAACTTATCACAATGAATTTCCTTATATGGTAAGAGTAAAATAGAAATTAATTTTTCCTTTTTTTAAGTTAAAATCAAGTTTCATTTACTTATTAAATTTAAAATATTTCCTATAGTGCGCTCTTGGCTGGCGTAAATTTCCATTCAAAAGCTCTGAAGTTTCGTACAATTGTGGTTGTGTTTTAATAGCCCGCAAATATATTTTGACTGCTGCCCACTGTGCCACCTTGGGAGGGTTAGCTTTACAACTAATAATTGTTAGACTATAGCACTAATTTCTCATTTTTTATTTTAAGTGAATCTCCTTCAATAGTACGTTTAGGTGGAGTAGATTTAGATGAACCTGAGGCAGAAATGATCAAAATTCAACACATCATTCAGCATCCAGATTATGAAGCACAGTTGGCCTATAATGATATTGCCATCGTAAAATTACAAAAGTCGTCCAGGTTAGTAATTTATATATGTATATAAAACTAGCGGACCCGGTGAACTTTGCCTCGCCCCAATTTTAAGCCTTCAGACAAATTTTAGAGTAATAATATAATACAGCAGGAATAATTTCACACAAAATTTCTTACAAAAAAAATCAATTTTCCGACTTTTGCGGAGAGATTTTTCAATTTTTCGCATTTTCTGTGATTTACACCAAGAACTTTCTATTTTTCCATTAAGTAATAATTTCACACAAAATTTCGTACAAAAAAGTCAATTTTCGATTTTCCCAATTTTCCAATTTTCGCATTTTCCGCAATTTCCCATGATTTACACTAAGAACTTTCTATTTTTTGATTTGGAAAGCAATTAAGGAATAATTTCACACAAAATTTCATACAAAAGCTCGATTTTCGATTTTCCGACTTTTCCGGAGGGGTTTTCCAAATTTTTCTTCCGTAATATATAATATTTATATATAATATTCATTAAAATAAAATGAAAATTCAAGGAAAACGAATTTTAAAAAAGTAAAAAAAAATTCGATTACAAAAGTTTACACAAAAGGAGTTACATATACATACATAGATATGTAAGTATAAGGTAGCCAGCCTATTTTGTATAGCATTCTGAAATCCTTAAATTAAGGCAAACAAAAACAAAAACACAAAAAACAAATTTATAGTGATTTAATTCTAAAGTTATAATAACTAAAATCATTTTAAACTTGAGTAGTATGATGTCAAAATGTGAAAAGTGTTTGTAACGGGTGATTCAATAGTCTTTTTTGACATGTTATTTTTGTTTAGTATTGTTTGGCATTTCATAAGATAGAGGCCTACGCCTGAACAACGTTTATAAATCGTTCAAATTTATTACGAAAATGCACGTTCCGTTAGAAATGTGTTTCGTGCACTTCGCTCAACTTATAGTCCACATAATCGGCCTACCGAGCGTACTATTCACAACACCATCACCCATTTTGAGACCCAGCATTCATTATTGAATAATATTCGACCGAATAGATCACGTCTATCATCGGTCCATATTTCGTTAAAAATGATGCCGGTGCGAACGTAACCGTCAATGGCGACCGCTATCCTGCCATGATAACCGATTATTTGATGCCTGAAATTGAAGATTGTGATCTCGGTGAGATTTGGTTTCAGCAAGACGGCGCCACTTCCCACACATCGCTTCAATCAATGGATTTATTGAGAGAACACTGTGGTGAGCACATAATTTCACGTTTTGGCGCGGTCGATTAACCACCAAAATCGTGTGATATCACACCGTTAGACTTTTTCCTGTGGGGATACGTAAAGTCTAAAGTTTATGCGGACAAACCCACTTCGATTTAGGCAATGAGCAAGTCATTTATAGGCCGGGTTTAGTTGGACTTGGTCAACCGATTTTGATGATTTTCGCTGACCAAAATCCTAAGATATCGGAAGCATTCAAAAAGGAATTTCACCTACGGAGAGCGAAAAGCTGTTCATAATGATCTAGAATGTATATAAGGTCCCAAACGAATTATAAATAACAAAAATATACCTTTACTACTAATGGTGAAAAATCTCCAAATAGTTATTCTTCATAAATTTTTTTGTTTTATAAAATTTAAACTAATAGACAAAATTTCCTTAATTTTAGCTACACACCTGCTTGTTTGTGGACCAATGTGGATTTACCTCAACAGACTTTAACCGCTATTGGTTACGGTCATACAAAATTTGGTAAGATATCAATGTAAAACTCTTATTAAACTTACATATTTTAAAAATGGTTTTAATTTCAGCTGGCCCCATTTCTAATACTTTGCTGAAAGTATACCTCAATGTATTGACAAATCAAAAATGTAATCCATATTATGCCAAAGAAGATAAATTGAAAAGCGGCATAAGTCTGGGACAAATCTGTGCTGGAGATCCTCAAGGCAAAATGGATACATGTCAGGTAATAGGTAAAAAAAATTAATTTTGATTTGTTTAAAATTTGTATATATGTACATTATTACAGGGTGATTCTGGTGGTCCCCTAATAATGAAGGAATCTAAATATAATACTCAAGTACCCTATATAGTAGGTTTGACTTCATTTGGAGAGGGTTGTGCTACAAATATACCAAGTGTTTATACTAGAATATCGTATTTTATTGATTGGATAGAGAGCGTAATATGGAAATAATGATAAACTAGGAAAATTATATATTATTTTGAATTGAAACTTTTGCAAAAAATATCTTGAATTTTGTAAAACAAAGGGATATTGAATAATATTACTCAGATTATTTGAATAAAATATTATGATTAGTGTAAAACATGAAAGTTGGTTTTAAATTGTTAAAAAATACTTTTAAATTTTAAAGTTTAAATATAATATGTATGTATAATCATGTTAAAGTATTGAGTAATTGGGTATTGAAAACTCAATACTGATTTACTATATATTTTGCGTTCAATAGGCCTAATGTACCTAATCAATACTATTGAGATATTTTTGAATTCTTTAACTTTTTATTAAAGAATGTTGATTTTTTGGTTTATATTTTATAATTGAATTTTATAATAAGTATTGAGCGAATAATTGAAAAGTATTGACTAATACGGACTTTTTACCACATTAATCCACTATTAGTTTATTTTACTAATTGTTCGATCTTTATATCTTAATTAAAAATTAATGTGTTTTGAGCTTAAGATCAATTTCTTTTTTATTTATTTTTATTTATTCCAATATTTCTCTACATGGAAAATACAATTTATTAACAAATTCACAAAATTTTTAAACATTTTGTATCGCTTTCTTGGAGGGAAAAGAATTGAAATCTCAAACAAATTTATTACTAAAAATTATGTTTATCTTGTTTTATTGTTTATTTTATTGGTCATCTGTTGTATTAAAATTAAAAAAAAAAAAACAAAAAATATACATATATTCTACATTTGTTATTCCAAAAACAGGTACTTGTATTTATCCCACCCTAACGCCGTAATTTCTACAATTCAATTACCCCTAAATACTATCTTCTCAATCCAGTCCAAATAAGAATAAATTTTTGTATAGACACCCGGTGCATTGGGTGCTGCACAAAATTTACCAAACGATGTGATGCCAATGACAAATTTAACACAATTAAATTCTGGCAGTTCTGCGTGTAACGGCCCGCCAGAATCTCCCTGGCATGTGTCCTTGCCACCCTCCAAATGGCCGGCGCAAAATTGTTCTTCAATTATGCCCCGCGGCAAACGTCTTTCTTTGCGATAGATTTCCCTGCAGGTCTTTTGATCGATAATATTAAGATCAACTTTTAGCATATCATCGGATTTGGGACCCAAAAATTCCGTACGACCCCAACCGGTAGCAATAGCTGTAGACATATCTAAATCGGGTAATTGCCAAAGGCATGCTGGTTGTATATGCAGTGAGAAACGTGCACGTTTAGTGAGCTTGAGTAGCGCTATATCATGATAGTATGAGGAGGAATGATATTTAGGATGTAGTATAATAATGAGGATTTTTATGTCCTGCTGCTCGTGTGTGCTTCGATTGAGATTTTGAATACCCAAACGTACCATATCGGGTGGTATGCTGTAAACAAACATATTAGTTAAACATTCAAATAATGTTCATAATCGATAAAAAAAAAACTTGGAATTTAAAAATTACCCAATATTATTCATAGAAATTTCTTACGTTCAATAACGTGTTATTTTACATTCCCATTTCATAAAACGTAACATTTTGAAAAATGGGTGAATGAGGGTGAAAAGTAGTTGCTTATATTTTTATAAATTTACATACCCTTCTGATGTAGCACAATGAGCGGCCGTCAATACAAATAGATCACTGACTAGAGTTCCGCCACAGCACCATTTCAGTTCATTATCACCTTGAGTCCATCCCAGAGCGGCCTAAATTAATTAAAGCAACAAATTACTTTGTAAACAATATTTTTTGGATTATAAAAATAATAATAGTAACAACACTGTACCATATGAGGATATTCTTCTCTTTGGGTAATTTCTCCACCCACAATTAATGGTACACTTTCTATACATGTTTTACCCGAAAACTTCCTTGGTGGACCTAATTTAATACGTCTAACAGTTTCATGATATTCTTGGCACTCTATTAATTACAATAAATTAATAATACAAAAAAGTTATCTTCCAGGTAAATGTAAAATTTTGTAACTTACTCTGTGCACTAATTCTCTGGTCATCAATATGTTTATCGGCCAGGGGACAACATATCACTGGTA
Organism: Bellardia bayeri; assembly: GCA_950370525.1. Lineage (NCBI taxonomy): Eukaryota > Metazoa > Arthropoda > Insecta > Diptera > Calliphoridae > Bellardia > Bellardia bayeri. The sequence goes on from OX493264.1 coordinate 120,872,958, forward strand.
TATTCTTGCGATACGTACAAATATCGATTTTAGTACCATGTACCCGATATTCACGTATGACATGCAGACATTGATAGGCCAATATACAATAACCACTACGTCCGTCAAAACTGCGTCGACAGAAAGAACCCTCTCCTTTGCGCTGTGGTCCATTGAACTTGTTAAAATTATTGGTATGTAGGGGATTTCCGGCACCACTTTTGGTGGAAAATTCAATTTTTTTATCCTGAGAATTTACAAAAGGATTTGGTTTTAACATAGGAGCTGGATTTAAAGGAGCTACATTTGCAGTTGCATCATCCAAATCGGTGGTTAATTTATTTGGAAATACCGCTGGCACTAAGGGAGGTTTGAAAAATAATACCGGTTTATTACTGGGGTTCATAAAAGGTTTCATAGTTGTTGTGATTGCTGTAGTGGTGGTGGTGCTAGTCGTAGTTGTTGACTGTGGTATTGGTGGCGGCATTAATACCGGTTCTATATAATAAGCTGCCGGCTGTGGCAAAGGCGGTTGTGTTAAAGGTGCATTTGAAATTTCCATATCTGGTGGCTTGGGTGGCCATTCGTTTTGCATTGTATTATGTCTGTTCGTTTGATAATAATAATACACTTGTGGCGCATCTGAAGCTAATAATAATAGAATATATGAATCAATTCATATTATTGCTTTCAATGGAGTATCATTTTACCAGATATGTGTCTAACTAATAAATTGTACACTATAATAAATACATTTAACTTAACAAAAATCATTTGGTCTTTATTCTTATAATATAAAAGTGCTTTACGAATAATAGTCAATTAAAATTATTATTACTTTATGTTTTGTTTTCTTTTCTTTGTTCTTCAATTGTTGGACATGTTTATGCATGTCAAATTTGACAATGGCTCTCCTCAGATCATAAAACAGAGATAAACAAATAATCAGTATTGTTATGTCAAACTGTTACACTAAAAAGCTTAAGGAAATATATAAATTACTAAAGGCATTTTTTAATAGTGTTTGATTCCGCTATTTTAATTAAAGCATTTAAGTCATTGCTAATCAAAGTTTCGCGAATATTTTTGATTCTGAAATTAAATAAGATATAAAAGTTAGTGCTACAGAAAATGTATATAAAATAGTATGAACGTTTAGTTGATAAAATCCGATCATATTGTTGCCTACATTAGTTGCAAACATATAGTCATAGTTTATTTATTTAGGATCTAGATCCATTAATATTGCTCTAAATCTAAACATCTGTACTTACATATGTACATACGTATGTATATTGCTCACCATAAATGGATTTTCTATATGGAATTATAAAATAAGCTCTAAATATTTTAATGGTGGTCTAAATTTAAAACGAAAGATAATTTGTGATCATTTATATTTCTTACCAAAAATCAATTTTTTATATGGAATTCTAAAGTGGGATCTAGATATTTAATAATACTGGTATAAATTAAAAATGTAGGAAAATCTGTAACCACTTACATTTACCACCAAAAATATATATTTTGCCAGGAATTTCATAATATGCTCTAGATCTTTGAATATTAGTCTAAATTGAGAATAACAGATAACCTGTGATTACTCTATTTTTCAACATTTTTTTGTTAATTCTAAAATAGGCTCAACGTCTTTCAAGACAAACTGTTTAGTTCATATGTATTAGGAATGCCAAACGGGACTGGTTTTTCAAATCCCGGGATTCGGAATTTCATAAAAGAATCCCGGGATAACGAAATCCGTATTTCCGGGATTTTTGGGATTTTTATTTCATATTAAAACAAATTGGTTTATAAATAATAACAATTTAAACAATTTTATTTTTCGAGATTAAGGTCAGTTTTTATTTTTATTTTTTATTTTAAGATGCTACACATTGTGTAGCGAAATATCGGAAAAAATAAAAAATAAAAACTGACCTTAATCTCGAAAAATCAAATTGTTTAATTAATAAAAAGGTCGAACAATCAGTTAAATAATTACTTATGTTAAATATAAATATGTTTGAAAACAAAAATGTTAAATTGATTAAAAGTTTATAAACCATTAATAAATAAAATAGATTGACAAAAATAATATGTCATTTCGCCTATAATTAATTAATTAATTTAAAAGCAGCAGAATATTATCGATCGATAAAGCTTTTTAAGAATATTAAGGTATCTACTTTTTAGAAACAAAATTGTTAGCAAATTCTTGTATTCTGATTGCATATACAATCCTTTCTCAACCTCCGAAACAAATAATTCTTATTATTTTTCTAATAATTAATTGCATATTATTAAAGACACATACATATGTAGGTGTTGTGGAGGGCTTTTACATATTTGAATTACATTCATTATTTCATTCGTTTCGCAATAAACTTTTTTAATTCATTTCTAATAACAAGCATTTCTATCTCATTATTAATTTCATTCCTCAATTTTGGGTTTTTTAAAAAATTTAAAAGTTTTAAGTAAATCATCCTTCGTTTTTGGTTTCTTTTAAGGAGAGATTTCACCAGATTACTTTTTGATATCTCTTTGAGCATAGATAAAAGGGCAACATCAACAGAGATTCATATCACTGCGACAAGGAGCTTTGTCTGTTACTTTAACCGGATTAAAAAAGACAACTATTTATTTAAGTAAAACAAATTCTTCATCTCTTGTGGTTTTAACTCTGCTTTGCATAATGGCGGAAATTTCCATCATAACATTGAATGCATTCTTTTATTTCTATTTAGTATTAAGCTTATGATCTAACATTGCATGATGATGGTAATATCCATAATATTGTTTTTTGCTAAATTTATACTACGAGTCAGTGTTGCCATTTTAGCACTTTCAGTGCTAGATTTAGCATTTTGTTTCTCGAAAATGCATTGAAATTTTTAAAAATTATGCTAAATGCTGTTTGATAAAAAACAATTTTTTTTCTCGAACAAATTTTTACTTTTTTACTCCAAAAAATACTTTTGGAGAAATAAAAGATAACTTTCATTAATATTTCAACTAAATTTCTTTCGGTGTGGTAAGTAAATGAACACGGAAATTTTTGAATTAATATATGAAATCTAAAAAACTATAATTTATATTTGTAAAGCTAGATTAAAATTTTCTTCAAAATGCTTGAAACTCGTGTAAAAGGCAAAAATTCTTCAAAATTTATTTATTTCATAGGTTTTAATAGTTATTAAATAAATAAGTTTTGAAGAAATTTTGCTGTTTACACGAGTTTGAAGCATTTTGAAGAGCAATTTTGAAGAAAATTTTAATCGTGTAAATATAGCTTAACATTTGAAATAAAAATTGTATTGTTACATTGAAAAAATTTAGCACTTATTTTTTCTTCTGTAGAACGTTTTAGCACTTAGTTTTTCAAGTTTTAGCATATTTTGAAATTCATTTTCTGGCAACACTGCTACGAGTATTAGTATATAATAACCCCCTTATTCAAAATTGCATAGATTTGCATATAAAAATTTGCTTAATAAACGTTTGTTAAATTTAATAATCGTTTTTGAAAAAGAGGGTAAGATTTTTTAACCATTTTTCCTTTAATTGTGAACATGAATTATACCTTGATTTATTTCACAAATAAAGAAAAAATCATGCAAAGAAGGGTTAAATCGAATAATGCTTTTTAGATAAGAATTTCCAAATTCCAAAAACTGTAGACACATCAAATAATGCGCTTGAGTTTGGCAATCCAAATTTAAATTTTTGTTGATGACTTTGTAAACAAATACTTGTTTTCGGGATCGGGATTTCGGGATTGGCATCCTTAACATGTATGTATATATTTGTTACATGTTAGTAGTCTATTTTAATAAACATTTTAAAATATTTTCGAAATTAACAAATCATCTCCATAATCAGTTAATTAAATCATAATGAACTAGAACTGGTCATATTTATACTTGCTTAAATAAAACTTGAAGCATTGTTTTTTAATTCTATACTAACCTGTTGCAGGTGAGAGCATCCAAAAATCCTCTAGCTAAACTGCTCACCAAATGATAATTTAAAATATAATTATGCACTAAATAGCCACAATTTAAGGCAAATATAATTTGAGACATTGGTATATTCGTCAAAATCAAGAGAACCAAATTTGGTTTTCTACCCGATTTAAATGTTTTGATGCTGCTACAAAGTTGCTGCCACAATAATTGTGTGGCTAAGACCAAAGATAGCGATATAAAATTAACACGTTTCACACACATAAAGGAGAAGCCGCCCAGAAAAGCAGACAGCACATGTTGGAGATCCAGTGACAAATGAGCATAATATTTACGCAACAAGCAAGATGACAGCTGAAATTTAATGTATATACATATGTACATATAGATATGTATGTAGATATAAATATACAATATTTTATAAACTTACCCGATATATGCCAACATAGGATATAAAAAATCCCGTCATATTAGGTCTGAAAGTCTTAAATTTCTCAATGGTTTTGTGCGTTAAACCCTGGGTTCCACGCGGTATTTTACCTCTAACTAACATGGCTAACAAGTCCAAAGGAATACCATAAACCAAATATGATTTCATACCATCCAGCAAAAATTTCACACACGTTACATTTTTATGATCACATTTGGTTTTACATTTCCAATGATATTCTTCAGGACCTTTAGTTTTATCCTTGCTTAGTGGCTCTTCAGCTCCTTTTCCAGCTGTTCGATGCAGCTGTTCATTTGGTTGTATAAACCAATAACCTTTATAAATATTTTTTTGTTTATAGTGTAATATGACGGCACTATTTAACATAAATAATATTGTTTGCGCAATCGGTGAATGCAGAATTAAGTGCGTGCATGCATTAGAATTTTGTCGCAAAAGGCCCTCTAATGTCTAAAGGTGGAGAAGAGAAGTATTTTAATTAATTGCATAAATTAGAAATTAAGCAATTTGTTTAATTGTTGCTTACCGCTTGTGATGTTGCCGTTGTAAATAATTTCATAACGCGAGCGGGAAACAACCAACAGTACTGTATACCAAGTACCGTTGGTATGAAGAGAGTTGTATAAAGACGAAAGTTGCCGAGGAGGTTTCTACAAATACATACAGAAAAATATAATTCAGTTGTAAAATGTATCAGAATTTCAAATTAGGCTATTATAATTCGACTGCGTCGACACACATTTTAATTCGGGATCATGCTGTAATTATACAAGGTGAATGCAAATCGACAACAAATACCACACAATACATTAAAAAAAACCAAATTCTCTAATCTCATTTAAAGACCTTTATGTATATAGAATACATTATTAATTAGTTTTTTTTTACAGGTGTCTTTATCCCCTTTCAAGCCAACCGCAAGTTAAAGTGTTAGGTTCATTTCATGTAAAATATTAAATAAAACTAGCACCGATTCCTACTTTCGAAGAACCAGTCTTGTAAATAGTTTTGGTTCTATTTTCATACATGTTCATGTATTATAGCCTCGATTACAAAATAAAAGCATTTTTCCAGAATTTAGAATATAAATGTAATTGAAGTATTCAAAAGCTGAAGCCAGATTCGAATATCTAATATTTTCGAATTTTTCCACAACATTTGTTACACATCGAAATATTGGTCATTGAGCCAAATATATATATATATATATATATATATATACATATATATATATATATACATATTTATACAAGACGATCTAGCCATGTCTGTCCATCTGTTGAAGGAATAATAAAGCTTCGAAAAAAAGACTTAGAAAAATTAAATTTCCACCAAACATTCTTTGTTTCACCAAAATGGTTGGTATTGAAAATGGTTCAGTAGTATCCGAGTTATAGACCAAAGTTTCAGACAACCTCGATATTTTTTGCTATTTTGTTCAAATATAATGGTCAAATATTTTCCCATATAAATGTCTTTCCGGAATATGGCTCTATGGTACATAAATGCTTTTATCCATACAAAATTCAGCAAATATTAGTTTCATATAAAAATAAATCACAGAACGGTATTTTATTTAAATCGATTCATATTTGATCATAGCCCCCATATAAAATCCACTTCCGAAAATAACTTAAGTGCTCATAAATCTCTTATGAAACTCACTTTCAAGTTGAAATTCGACAGAAGTGATCTACATACATATGTATATACATAAAGCGTACCGAATTTAATGACTACGAATCTATATTTGACCATTGCCATCATATAAAGTCCATTTCCGTAAATCAATTAAATGAGCATAAATCTCTTATAAACATGACCATCAACTAGTAATTCGACATAAATAATCTGCATGTACTTGTTGGAATATTTAATCGTCTTCAATGCACAATTTTCTAACACTTTCGGTAAGATTTTTTTAGGTTATCTATATAGAGCCTATGATCCATTGTCCATTGGAATAAATTCTAAATTATCTACACCTTTGTTTGCCATACAGCTCCATACCATCACGCCACCACCACTATGTTTAAATTTTGGTTTTAAATTTTTGGAACTCCAAACAAGCTGACGATCTTTTATACCTAATTAATTATTGCCTATTGCTTTCAGCTCAAAACAGAATTTTTTTCCAGAATTCTGCAAGCTTATTCGTGTGTTCTTTAGTGAAGTCAATTCGTTTTTGCATGTTCACTAATGACACTAGAGGCCTCTTCCATGCTTCAAGGCTTCTGTAATTACCGTTCTTAATTTATTTTCTGTTCGCCATTACTAGTAACTAGAGGCTTCTTCCATGCTTCAGGGCTTCTGTAATTTATTAATTTAATTTATTTTATGTTCGCCATTACTTGACACTTGTTGCAATTCGAAACCAAACAATTTCACAAAACAAAAACAAAAAGAATTAAAAAGTATCGTGTACTTTTGTGTGCGCAGACTTTTTAAGTTACTAATTATTGCAAACTTTGCAAATTCAAAAGGAAAATTAATTGAAATTAAATTTTTGTAGATTCAAATAAACTTTATTATGATAACATGAACTGTTTATTTATACCCTACAACACCATGTTTGGCTAGTTCAATAAGTGTAGCGACCGACTCAGAATCAATTTTTTGGCTGGCTGGCAGTCCATATAAACCTTTAGTACAAACTATAACCAAATTTAAAATTCGTTTTTTTTTTTTGTCCAAGCACGATGGTATTTCTGGTTGAAATTTCACAGAGCCATCATAGCTGTATGTTTGTCCTCTCGAAGTAGAGAAATTAAACTCAAATAACTCTAATTTAAAACTATGTCTAAAAAACAGAAATTATACCATCTAATTTTATGGCAATAATAAGCCCCACATTAGACCCAGTAGAAACCCTAATTCAAAGAATAAGTAAATCACCAACGTTAACAAATATTTAAATAATTTGAATTATATTATATTTACCTTGACAACATTTGTCTAATCAAATATTTATCTGGGTATTTTGGTCAAACAAACAAAAATATTTTAAACTTTAATTATTTATGTAATTTTTGCTAACCTTAGACAACAAATCATAAGAAACACGCTCGAAGTTGCCATTGAACTCCAACATACTGTCTGTAAATAATATTTTAAGGTAGTCAGCAATAATTCTCGATTCATTTTTTTATATTTCGTTAGTAAAGGTGCCTGGAACAAAGTAAACACACAACACACATATAGTTAACATTTGCCATCAATTAATTATAAATATTAATTATGAATATTCCACTCACTATTAGTAAGGGTGAAAAATATTTTAATCCAGATAAGCCATGAAACAAGAGGTTGTGTAAAAAATGTCCTATACATCCTTCGCCCGGATGTATTATAGACTGTGAACAGTGGTAACAGCTTAAAGCACTACTAAACACTTTGCTAGGAGCCACCATATTTTTTTTTTTTTTTGATTATATGAAAACGTTTTTAAAACGGAAATTACACACGACTAGACTTTCAAATTCATTGATAATTTACTCGGCCGAAAGTTAAAGTTAAACTAAACAAACGCTACAAAAGTTATTGTATTTCTGTCATTTGTTTGTCTTTCCTTATACATAAATAGTTTTTTTTTTTAATTTTAAAATTTTTAATTATATTCGTAGTTAATTGTCATACCATGAATACATTAACAGTGAGCAAATAAAGTAAAGGTAAATATACAATAATAAACTGGTAAGTATACCTATGCTCGCTCAAATGACTAGAATGTGTCAATATTTGAATGAAACGTGTGTAAAGCAAAGCTTAGGATTGTTTAAGCTCCGCTAAACTCAACCGAACATATCACGAAATACTGAAAGAAATAGCAATAAAACAATGAATTTGTTTATACGCAAGTGAAAGCTCTCTTATGCTTTAAACACGCAAAAATAAAACAACAAATACAAATTCGTTAATTCAATAAATTGGGTTTGTTTGTGAACCCAAAACAATAGCGACGAAATAGAAACCCAAAAAATATTTTGTAATAAAATGTGCAGAAAACAAGTAAGAGTGCTATATTCGGCTATACCGAATCTTATATGCCCTTCACCTTTTTTGTGGATGCATAATTATATTATATACATACATACATATATATATTATATTATTACGTTTTTACCTTTTAAAAACGGTGGTTTGTTTCCTTTAAATAAACCGGATTCTTTTTAATTGCAAAATAAAAGCGTCAAGTAGTTTGAAGAAAATATAACGAGTCTTTATTTATTTAAATGTACACAACCACAATTAAAAAAATTAACACACTGTCTTTTTACACACTTATATTACGGTTTAAGAACACACTTAAAGTTTTCGAAAACTTTTTACACACACGGTTTAAGAACACACTTTAACACTTTGTTTGTTCAGCGCCATCTATTTATGAAATTGTTAGTTTTTTGATGAAATTTTCAGAGGTTGTCTCAGAGTTTGCTCATATCTCTGTTATTTGTGGACGGATTTTGATTTTAAGTAGCAAACTTCTCGGAAGCATGTCTGATAGAATTGTTGAAGATTTGGATCCCGAAGATATCTGCGGACTTCAGAAAATTGATTTCAAGAGACAGACAGACAGACGAACATGGCTTAATAGACTCCACTATCTTTAAGGATCCAGAATATATATACTTTATAGGGTCGGAAAATTATATTGTGGAAATTACAAACGGAATGACAAACGTATATATACCCTTCTTATAAAGGTGAAGGGTATAAAAACCACAAATTCAAAACAAAACAAAATAATATTAAAAAAAAAACAAAATTTGCGTTAATATTTAAAACGACATTGACCGTGATTTACTTTATTGATGTCTCAGATTCCGTTCAGAGTTTCCAAAACTTTAAAAGGGAATTGTTGTTTACATTTAACTCGTATGTGTATGTATTTAATAATATGTACACCAATACCTCGCTTTGCGTCGTTTCCTTTTGCGCTTTTTCGAAGTTACATTGCTGCTTAATTAGTACTAACCGGCGGTCATTTTGTCAGCTGCCAAGTGATTTATGTTTAAATAAGCTCGAAACGATTGACAACTTTGAGGACGCCATTTGACGTGTTATCGCCGAGATACGACCACAAATGTTGGAAAAATTCATCGAAAATTGGACCTCCAGATTAGACTACGTCTAATCCGAGCCAGTCATATGCCAGAAGTTATATTTAAATTATAATGCCAGAAGAATATTCTTCGAATAAAGTAAATTTCATGTCAATTAAAAAAAAATCATTTTTGTTTTATTCCATTTCAAACTTCTATACATCCAAAAAACACAGAACTATGATTTTCAAAATAAATTTGCACAATTTAGAAGCGTTGTTCAGGAGTCAGTCTATTCATGTTGAAATGTCAACCCAAACTAAACATGAATCACCTGACAGCTGACAAAATGGCCGCCAGTTAAAAATGTGTTGTCAACTTAAGCCTTAAACACATTCCAGACAGCAGGCTACCGACAGATTTAAAGTTCTATACATCCAAAAAACACAGAACTATGATTTTCAAAATAAATTTGCACAATTTAGAAGCGTTGTTCAGGAGTCAGTCTATTCATGTTGAAATGTCAAACCAAACTAAACATGAATCACCTGACAGCTGACAAAATGGCCGCCAGTTAAAAATGTGTTGTCAACTTAAGCATTAAACACATTCCAGACAGCAGGCTACCGACAGCTTTAAAGTTCTATACATCTAAAAAACAGCCTATATAGTACATACATACATATATAACTATACACTCCCCCAAATAACTTGGTTTATGTTGTACCTTTACTTAATAATTAAACAAGTAAAAAAGTATAGTCGGTCAAGCCCGACTATATAATACCCTACACCTAGTATATGTATAAAACTATATGTGCTAAACTTTAACTTGATATAAATACTTTTAAAAGATTTATGGAGGTTAAAGTGATTTACGGAGAGGGTCTTATATGGGAGTTTCGACTAATTATGGACCTACCATTATAAAATAAAGTGTCATTATTTCTGTATATAAGAAACTTATTTGTGTCGAATTTTATTTGATTACCAACATTTTTAAAAAATGTATGACCGTTAAAGAGATTTCCAGAAGTGGGCCTACGAATGGGAGCTACGAATAATTATTGACCGATCACAATAAAATTGTACCATATTAGTTGTTTATATATGAAATATGTTTGTGTTAAATATTATTTGAATATCTAAATATTTGAGTGAGTTATGCTCTTTAAAGTGATTTCCGGAAGTGGGCCTTATATGGGAGCTACGACTAATTATAGACCGATCCTCACAAAATTTTTAGATGTGATTTAGCTCCATTTAGTACTCATTTGTGATGAAATTTATTTAGATACTTGCATAATTCCAACATTTATGATCGGTAAACCCCAATTTCGGGAGGACATTTGTATGGGGGCCAGGTGAAATAATGGACCGATTTCCACTAGTTTCAATCCAATCCGTCTTTGGGCCGAAAATTTTATCGAAATATCTTCAAAATTGCGACCTGTACTTTGCGCACAAACTTTACATGGACAGCCAGCCAGCCAGACGGACATTGTTAAATCGACTCAAAAAGTGATTCTGAGCCGATCGGTATACTTTAAGGTGGGTGTTGGACCAATATTCTGGGCGTTACAAACATCAGCACAAATCCAATATACCCTCCCTACTATGGTGGTGTAGGATATAAAAACAGCTATGTACTCGTATACTAAATTAGTTACTAAGGTACGGTCACATTTGGCAAAAATTTGCCGAAAAAGACTTAACCACTTAATAACTTATATTTGAACTCGTTTATTTATTTAAAAAAAAAACTTTTCTTATTTAGGCCAAACCACAATAAATATTTAGTTTTAATTTATTTGATGCTGTTTGGTCTTGCAAAACTCTTGTAAGAGTAAACAACGTCAAACAAATTTGTGCTAGAACAAGTTGTTAAGCTTTTTTGAGTAAATATTTGCCAAATGTGACCGTATGTGATGTATATCAAATAACATTTCTTATTTAAATTTTGAGGAGTATCATGATTCACATATTATCAAGTTATGACACATCGGTCAAACTATAACTTCAAAAAGCTGGAATGTTAAAACTAGGGTATCCAAATTATTCGACTTTTCCTTTGTTCGAATATAACGAATAATTTAAACTTGTGCGAATAATTCGATTACAGATTTTTAATTAATCGAATTGTTTGAATAATAAAGTAAAGAAGTATAGTCTAATAACATCACTTATATAAATTGTAAGATAAGTTTCTTTTTCTTTTTCAACGTATGTAATCATTATTATCAATGTTCTTCATTCAACATTACTGTAGATTAATTTATAATGATGGTACTGGTTCAATTAAGAAAGCGATCCATTATAATTCCAATTCAATGTATTGATATATTTTAGTAATTTTCAACTTTTTAAACACAACTTTCAGCGATATCTATATTTATAAATAAAATTGCCATAATTTTATAATATAACTTTAAATTATTCTCGTTTTGAATACAGAACTACAAACATAGAAATTCGATAATAAAATGAATTTTTAAAAAATAATAACTTAAGTATGAGTAGGGTATCCAAATTAATTTTGAGGATCACATTAAATGTTAAAATAAATGAATAAGTATATATAAATATTCACTCCAGTTTTGCCCCCTATTGTACAATAAGTTCAAATTAAAATTGAATTACATAAAATTTAAATATATTAAACAAAATTTGGTTAAGAATTTAAAAAATACTGTAGAAAGTATTTTTATATATGTATGTATATTTTTTTTTTGTTTTCGCACAATAAATATTGAGTATAAGATAACTGACACAACAGTCGTTTGTCGAAATTCTAACTAAACACTTGTCATTTTACAATAACCCAGTATTTTAAAAATATCACATATTAATAACACAGAACAAAAATATGAAAATCATATTATGTTTATTTATAATTAACAGTTTTAATACTTTCAACTACAATCAAGCACACAATTTTCAAAGTAATATAATTCTTTATAATAATGGGAAAGATTTTCAAACGATACATTACACCGTAAATCAAAATCCAATTATACAAAATCAATTTACTTATACGAGCAATGTGCAAAATCAAAATGTATTAAATTCAAATGAAAGAAATCGAGCACAGCTTAATTTTCAAACGTTACAATATAACAGCCCCAATCTAAATGCAATTATACAAAATCAAATAAAATTTCCAAACAATGTGCCAAATCAAAATGTAATAAATATAAATGAAAGAAGTAGCGCCGCCAGACAACAATATAATACAAATCCAGCATCGGTGCAGCCTCAGGCAAGAGCTCTAGATCGGTCATCCTCAACAAGTGTTGCTAGCCCCCAACAGTACTCGTATTCCAATAATGCGGCAGCAAATCGTAACGTTTTAAACTCTAATACTCCCACATTTGAAAATAGATTAAATGTCGATGACAATGAGGATGCTAAAAGTACGCATCCTATTACCTTTCAATATCAATACTCCAAAGGTTGGACAGTGCATGAAGCAATAAGTTTAGATGATATTGTTAAACCTCAGGTGGAATATCGAAAATATTCAAATTATTCCACACCAAATACACCGGATGATCAATACTATCAAAAGTTCTACAATATCTATAACTATGTGGAGAATCAGGGTAGACAAGATTTGATACAATACGAAATGGAATCAGTAAATGATGATTTTAATGGACGTTCAATTGTAGCACCTGGTCAATACCCTCATATGGTAAATAAAAATGCATTTATTTTGTAGTTTTTATTTTTTTTTTATTATATTATTTTTTTTTAATTTAAAAACATAAAATTACACAATTATATTTGGAATGTGAACGGTAAGCAACGATTGTGAGTTCAACTATAAAAAAACGAAATACTTTGTACTTTAATATACATATGGAGGTGCATATTGAAGGCGTTGAAACAAATACTCAATACTAAACAAATTGTACTTCCGTTGCCCCAAAGACAATTTTAAGCAAAGTTTCGAAAGATTTAATTCATAATTTAATTATAGTTCAAAGGTTCTACGGTAATTAGGACTTAGGAATTAGGACTGTACAAAATACACATAATTTTAAAACTATATTTTATTTTTTTATGTATGTAAATATCGTTTTGAAATGTTTATCGTATAGGTAGTTATTATGTTTATTATTTTATTATTAAAGGACATAGAATATTGTAACCGTGAGTGTTTAATAACTGGCTCTAGTTCCAACATTTCATATAAAAGGTACCAGTAACTTTAACATGGCATCTTTTTTATGGTTAAAAAAATGTAATTAATTGATAACATTTTTTACAATATTTCTTTAAAATTCACAAATTTTCCACTTTTGACTGCAATTTAACAAGTTAAGTAGAATAACCTAGTAAAGAGTGAATTTTTAAGAGCTTTCGGTTTTGATTAAAAAAAATATAAAATTTAGACAAATGTACTAATTGAGAATTTTTCCTCTTGCGAGTATTTGAAAATGTTTAAAAAATTTATTCGAAGTTTTACTTCAAGTCAAATATACAAATTGTTTGAAAACAATTATACACTACAATTTATTTTTTATTTTAAAAATTTAGACAAATGTGTGAAATCTTTATTTGATGCCATTGAGAACGATAATTCAATGTTTAAAGATGATTTTAAGTATCTCACGAATAAATTCTTAAATATTAGCTTCCGGTGCATCATCCGTCCCTTTAGATATGAGCCTTAAGAAAGCGCGACAAAAAATAGTCTAAAGGTATTAAATCGTACGATTTAGGCGTCCAATTGACAGGCCGCAAAAGTGAAATAAACTGCATATACATCTAGCATGTAGCACCAAATGTCAACCAAGTCCAGCATTGGCTGTTCTTGCAATGCTTCTGGCTGCTCTTCACACTAAATACGAAAATTTTGTTTTTTTATGTCTCCATTCAACCAGAAATGAGCTTCGTAGAACACAATTTTCCGATTAAAAAAGTGCTCGATGCACGATGCACTTTCTTAACCGAATTTTGATAATAAAATTTAGAAAACTGCAAGCGATATTTGTTTGTAAATCGATTAATGGTTCAACTATAGACTAATCTGAACATGTTTAACAGTAACATGTTACACGAACACAGCTTAGCTGCTAAAAACATCACCCTTTACATTTAAAACAATTGAAACAAATTTTCCGCCAGGTCAGTAGATTGTCTTTGATAATCTTGGAAATAAACATACAAACGATTTTTATTCCTGTGACGAGTTTCTAGTGGTAAAATATGTATGTCGACACTTGCTTTTGAATTTGTATAATGTTTGTGCAATATTAAATATTATGTATACATATTTTCATATATAAAATATAAATAATTTAAAAACAAATAATGTTTATATTTTGTATGCAAATATATTAAAACTATATTAAATATCTGATTAAATTAAATTAAATATCTGATCATTGTAAAGAATATTACTTATCATACATATTAAGTGGAACTTTTATGAAATCTGGTAAAAATTAATTTCAAAGAACAGCAATATTCCTACTGTTGTAATCCGCTACCGAGCAACTGATTGTAAAATGGTTTCATTTAGGTAAAATATGCATGACTTTAGCGATCATGTGTATATGCGAGTATTCTAAAGGCAAACCACTTGTTTTAGCACAAATTTGTTTGAAGTTGTTTACTCTTACAAGATTTTTGCAAGATCAAACAGCATCAAATAAATTAAAACTAAATATTTGTTGTGTTTTGGAATAAATAAGACAAGTTTTTAAAATAAATAAACGATGTTATTTAGTGGTTACGTCTTTTTCGGCAAATATTTGCCAAATGTGACCGTACCTTAATATAGGATACTTCCTTTAAATGATTGCATAGAACCAATGCAAGTTCAATGAATGTGAAAAATGTATAATTATAAGCATTTTTTGCCGAGTAAGAATGGAGCCGTCAGATACTTTCTTTCGATGTTCTTGAAAAACTACTCGAACATTTTTTTTAATAAATTGAAATTGGTAGTTATAAATTTAGTAGTATGTATAATATGTATGTATAATTGTATGAGAGCGGAGTAAGTACCTTAATGTAATTACTTTTTAATACAAGTTCTTCTTGGCACATAAATTAAATTATTTCCGTTTGTCAATTAAACTTGTTTCACGCGTGTTTGAATGTTGTTTTGTGCTTTAACAATATAAAGTATATAAAGTATATATATACATACCTACATATATGTATGTACTTATATTAAATTTAATAATAAAATTTTAAGTGTGATAATAAAATCTGAAGTTATCACTGTAATAAACTTTAGTGACCTACTACTTTCATTTAATTATTTTATTTTGACAGATTTATTACCCTATCAATTGTTTCTTTTTATTAGTTTTATGTAAAATTATGTACAAAAAGGGCACAAACACCATAAAATTTAATTTATTATCATAATAAGTATTAAATTAACAAAGAGTTTTAAAATATGTATTGCATTCTCATATTTCATATACTGTGTAAAATTTATCGAAATTTAAAGTTAAATTAATGCAATTATTATATAATTATTTAAATTATTACTTAAATACAAGTATAACACTAAAGCTAAAGAGAAAACCCTGCTCCGACCCTGCTGCTGACAGATTAGCTACTTTTAAGTCACAAGTATCCAATGATATTTATAGTCACATATGTATGCTTTATATTATTTAGTATATTTGATCTGTATTAACAAATAACAGCTAGAAACGAGTATAACCAAAAGAAATCCGTATTATTTACATCACCAGTATCTATAACAATTATTTAATTAACTAATTACGATTTTTTCTATAAGGAAAATGTACGCCATATTTTTAAAACATAAAGTAAACATTGTTAAATATTTAGGATTTTTGTCAAATAACAAAACAAAATAAAGTTTAAATACACCAGTTAAGTTTGTTAATTAATGTAAATAGAAAAACTTATTATTTATTTTAATAATTGACTAAATTAAGCGGGGTTAACAAGCCCCAATTTGAAACTCAGTTCAATTTGACTAGAGAGAGAGAGAGAGAGAGAGAGCATGTAACAAGTATTTAATTAATCTTTGCCAGTTTTGTTGTTTTTAAATACATTGTTAATACCAAATAAAGTTGATACATAAGTATAATGATTAATATTACATTATAATAATTTATTACAAATACGTAACGGTTTATTTAACAGGCTGCTATAGGATTTTTGTCAAATGAAGAAAAAATCGAATTCAAATGTGGTGGCAGCTTGATAAGTAAACAATTTGTTATAACAGCAGCCCACTGCTGCTATTTAAATGGGTAAGTTAATCTAAACCAACAAAAAGTCTTTCAATAAACTTCAATTATTTTTATTATACATTTAGAGAAACTCCTATTATAGTAAAATTGGGTATTATAAATCTCAAAGATCAAACAGGTAATAGTGATCCTCAACGACGAGCCATCAAGGAAATAATAGTTCATCCGAGATACAATGCCACAATGACTTATCATGACATAGCTTTGCTTAAGTTACAAAATCCTGTGGAGTAAGTTTTGAAATTTGGAAATGTCTGATGCACAAATTTCAACTAGAATTTTCTCTTTCCAGATTCACGAAATTTGTTCGCCCCATTTTGCTGTGGTCCAGTGATCATATACCCTATGAACGTGTTTTCACCATGGGCTATGGTTCCACCAGTTTTGCTAAGGCACCCACTAACATATTAACCGAATTAAGCCTGTCTATAATACCCTGGCAAAAGTGTAAGCAAACTTTACCACGTGATGAAAAAACTCCCCATGGCATTGTAGAGACTCAAATATGCGGCCGTGACTTAGAAAAGAATCGTGATACCTGTCAAGGGGATTCGGGTGGTCCTTTGCAATTGAATTTGGAACATCGTAAGCATCGCAATACATATCGTTATTATCTTGTGGGTATTATATCGTATGGAGAATTTTGTGGCAGCAAACAGCCTGGTGTCTATACACGAGTGTCATCGTATTGTAAATGGATCGCTTCAATTGTGTGGCCAGATTATTTTCAAAAATAATTAAAAATATATATGTACATACATAGTTTTATAAGTAAATTAATTAATATTTATTACCTTACATATTCTTAGTTCTCTAACAAGAGTGTCAAAATAAAAGCATATTTATTATATAAAATGCATGTAAACTATTTGTATAGGAACACGAAGCGTGGAGAAAAAAGTCCTTGCTTTCACTTACTATTCCCGAGAATTTCGGTCGTGAAGCTTGAATATTTCATAATGTTAAGAATATAACCATTTATACAATTTAAAAAAAAAAAAAAAAGCACAAGCCAGCCAGCCAGCTGGCTGATACCAGCCATTACAAACCGTTAAATTTAAATTGATATACTCGTTCTTATCTATACAGTGCACTCGGGAAAACGTCAACTAATTAAAACCGCGGGTGTTGACGTTTAACAAATTGTTGACGTTTACGAATGTAAAATTTTTAAATAAAAAACATATCGATAATGTGCTTTTAAACGTTTTTATTGATTATAAACTAAAATCAAACATAAACAATTTCAAAAAGGAAACAAAAAAGGCATTCAACCTGACTAGAACCATAGAAGACAACTAGAACCAAAAGAATACATTTTAAATAAGATAATATTTTTTTCTGCTGTTTTTTTCTTTCCAACACTTGGAAGAGAGCCTTCTCTCTATTTATTACATAAAATTTTAGAGTAGGTAATGTAAAAAACGGGTTGACGTTTTGAAATGATGACGTAAACGAGCGTTGACGTTTTCCCGAGTGCACTGTATATGTATGTATGTATATAAAAATGAAATGGTCCATGTATGTAATGGCATCACGTGAGAACGGCTAGAGCGATTTGGCTGATTTTTTTTATTCGATTCGAAATTCTCAGGAGATGGTTTGTAAAGAATAAAATTCAAAAATTCCGAGTAAAACTCGGAATTTTATTTTTGTGAGTCTAGTCAACTTTAATTTAAAAAAAATCCTCTAAAGTATGCTGTACAAATTTAGATATTTTATTTGCAAATAAATAAGAACAGGCAGGTTGTGAATACATCTTATTCTATGAAATATGTACAAATCATTAGTAAATAGCGAGCGTAGCAGGGGCGGGGCGGTCAGCTAGTATGTATATTTTACCACATATTATATATTTTACTCAGTTGCGTCTCTAATTCTCCTAATTCTAACAACCATATCGTCCCCTTAACATAACAATAGCGTACATATGTGCTCATACGCTATTATTTTTTTATTGCATATTTAAAATATCCATCATTGATTTTATGTCTGGTCAAAATTTCGTTAAATTCTACTTCCAAAAAGTGGGTAAAAATGTCGTTGGAAAAAATAGTGTATAATTTCTTGTTCAAAAGTTTCCTTCAATAAGTGTGTAAGCTCATATGCGCTATTTTACTTGAAATTGCCACTCCAACGTTTTTAAAAGAATAATAGTGGATACGCATTATACTCCATTTTAGTCTGTAGAAAAAAAAATACAATTTATGAAAATTTTAAATCATAAAATAGCATGGTGCAAATATACAAGGTGAGTGCAAATCCACAACAAATACAACACAAAACAGAAACAATAGGCATTTTGTTTGTGTAAAATAATGTACTACTGTCAAAAATACTTGAAAAAGTATTACTTTTGACATAAGTAAATTGTAAACAAAGTCAGTCAGCTGGGCTACTGCACTCACCTTGTATTGTTTCACCATGATAAAATAGCTTATAATAATATAAAGTATTGTTTGAGAAATAGTTTCATTCCGACCATTTCTATACCCTATAAAAAGAAAACAATTATTATACAAGGAGGAATGGGATGGAGACTTAAATGTAATTGACATTGGAGGAACGCGAAAAACAAAAGAGGTGATCAACTTTTCGTTTACTGGAAAATACAATAAAGAGCTGCCAATTTGTAATCAAAAGCTGCATGATCTTCAAAATTTGTGCAAAAAGAATGTAATTCCTCGTGGCTCGAAGTCATTTTTTTTTTTTAACTTACAAGGTGGAAAGAAGCGAAATTGTTTAGATGAGCCAGATGTAGCAGAGGAAGAGAAAGAAGACGAATGAATTTCTAGTTATTTTTGATTAACGCAATGTATACCTTAATTTGTCATAATTTTTTGTTCATAATAACCCAAATTGGAAAGTAATGAATATGTGCCATTAATGAATATGTGTTATTAACAAAACTATTCAATTAATCACTGCTTTATAATGTTACAAATTGATATTTTTGAGGTCAAATATTTTAATAAAAATACCGTAATATTATTGAATAAAGCAGCGTATACCATAAAAAATAAAATAGTGTATCAGATGCATCATACGAATTCCTTAAAAAATAAAATAGCCTATATGAAGAATTTTTATTTACCGCGATATTGAGGTTTTAATAGACATCCGATTTGACAAAAACTTTAAAATCTATTTTCTCAAACCCCCCAAAAAAAATATACACTATTGTTATATTGATGGGACGATATTATGTAGTTGCCAGGGTTACAATTCCTTCTCCTTAATATTAAATCAATACTACTTTGGTTTTACTAAACAAAATTTAAAGAAAAACTAATTTTAAGACACTTAAAACATTACAAAACTTTTGGCTATGGCCCCAAAAGGTCGTAAAAAACGCGATAGTAAAGACTCAACATCGAGTAATGGCGGCAGTGGTGAAGGCGATGACAAGAAAAAGAAGGAAGGTGGCAGTAAGAAGAAAAGCTCTGGAGGAAAATTATTAGGATGCGATATATTTAATGATGCGGCCATGGAAAATGCCTATTATGTCTGTCATAATGTACAGGTGAAAGAAAAAAACTATACAAAACAAATGAATTACATCTTAAACTATTTGTAATATATTCTTGTAGGATGTTTTAAAATCTCGCGGTTTCGCTTGGCCAGATGGTCAAAAGAAAAAGAAGAAAGGCAAACGATAAATACTTAAATGAATTAAATATTTAACCTACAAATCACCGTCGCACACAAATGTTAAGATAGACCGATACGTCATGGTGATCCACCCACGACATTAATTATACGCCATAGTTGGATGGCCGAAATTATAAAGTATTTTTAATAAAGTTATTTTTAAACCAAGCATAATTTTGTCAGTTTATTTATTTTCAAAAAGATATTCAAAAAGCAACAAAACAAAACAATAATTCTAGAATATTATAAAATATAAACAAATAAATACATACATACATACATTTCTTTTTCATAATTTCCCAAGAAATTGAGCTGAAAATTGTTCACTCATTTCAACAAATAAACAATTTTGAAAGAGCGAGTTCTAAATTTTATAGATTTTTGCACAAATTCTACATCAATTTCATTAAAAGCGTTATAAAAAGCACAAAAACCAGCCATAAAATCTAGTGAATCATTTAGAAAATTCATTAGTTTGACGTTGGACGTCGTTGGAAACGTTACAAACACCACGCAAATAGCGGTTGCTTTGAAAAACAAAAGAATTTAAAAAAGTGCATTTCATATTGACAGTATAAAAAAAATTGTAAAACAAATTTAGATAGATTGTCAGTGTGATTTGACAGCATTAAGACTCATTTATATTTGGATTAAAATCTACAGATAGAAAAACTAAACATAAACCAAAATGGCTAAAATTCCCGCAATTGGTATAGATCTTGGCACCACTTATTCATGTGTTGGTGTTTGGCAAAATAATAAAGTTGAGATCATTGCAAATGATCAGGGAAATCGTACAACACCCAGTTATGTTGCATTCAACGATAATGAACGTTTAATTGGTGATGCAGCCAAAAATCAGGTAAATTAATAACAATCTATAAAACACACACACACACACACAAAAACGAAAATAAAAATGTGCACAAAAAAATGCATAAAACAATGTAGAAAAAATTAACATCCATATTTGGTTTAATAAATCAATTTTATAATTGAAATAAATAAGACCATGGGATACCAAACTACTACGAGGTGCGTGTAAATCAAATTTGCAATTCAAAATCAATTGTTGAGAATAAATTTTTTGTGAATGTATTGGTAAACTTTTGAAGTTTGAGTATTGTTAATTTGAAAAGGAATATGGGAAACTTCAAAAATTTACTTAGAATTTTTTTTTTTTTTAATTTTTTTTTTTTTTTCTTTTGTCTGACATCAATGTCGATTTGCGAGTGTATAAACGGATATTTGAGTTAAAAATTAAAAAAAATATAAAAATTACAGTTTTTGAGGTTAGAAACATTTGTTTTCCTCCATAAAATGTTAAATCTTTAAAATTTTTTCGTGCGTTTAGAATTTAATTATCAAGCTCAGTAAAATCTTCTATTCGATGTACGTTTCAGCGCAATTGATACAGCGCTTTAGTTGTCACAAAACGAAATGTGTTTGGGAAAAACTGCCGTTGCCCGCGCCCAGGTAGAAAAAAATTCTTTTGTTTTGCACTTTATCAGTTTAGTCCGTCGCGAAGAATCTATTTAGATACCTAAACATGTTCCCATGCCATGTTTTGATATAAAAAAAGCTTAAAAAAATGTTTTTTTTTTGCAAAAATTTTCAAAATTTCATAAAATGTTTGCGTTTAAAAATTTTAAAGTGCGTTTTCGCCTCGGAGATACCCTTTATGAAGTTACTCACATAACGCAATAACCTACCCAACTTAAAAGTCAATTCAGATTGTCAGACGCAAAAAAGATACATTTGTACAAAATTTATGCTAATTTCTTTCCAGTTTGTGATCTCCGCGATACGTTATTGGTGCGCTGACACCAACTTGATATAGTACCTCAAGCTTTATAAAATTACGCAGTTTTTGAATTCTGCGCTTAAAACTCATTTTTATTAAACGGCGCAAAAACCCTATGTAAAATCTTCAAAAAGTTCAAAAATCGGAAAATTTTCGTTTCACTTGTAAACCACAAAAAAATTTTTTTTTGGTGGATATATCCTCCAAGTCTAGTGACTATATTTTGTATTGGTTTCTATCTGAAAGCTAAAAACTATTACAAAGAAAACGGAATGGATGAAAAAACTCTTGAAAGTTTCAAGTCGTTTTTTTAACTTTTCGAATTTTAGATGACTTTTCAACATAAAACTTTGCACGTCATATGCTTCAAGTATAGTCATCCAAACCCTGTACAACGTTTTTTTTTTCAATTCATAAAACTTAACGGAATAAGAGCCATAGTATGTCGGTTTCAGCAGGTGCTGAAAAAATTTGAAATACCCCATATGTATGTGTATACATGCATAATTATTTAAAGATGTAACTAGATCTAATTTCCATTAAAATAAATTAATTTTTAACACAGAACATTTCACTACAGCGATATTTTAAATATTTTCTTATTGAATTGACACAGAACATTTCACTACAGCGATATTTTAAATATTTTCTTAGATCATAATTCCTTTAACATTAATTTAAAGTAAAAATGTTTATTGAAATGATGCACAATTTTTTGGTATATCGTAATGTTGTGTTATTTATTTCGATTTCTCTACAGATTTCGAATGTTGTTATTATCGTATCGGGAACTTTAATTCGAAAGCAAACATTTACGAATGTTAGACATATGTACATGTAAAGAAATTTTAGTTTAATACTTTACAATGGCTTTTGAAATAAATTCCTGGGACTATTAAAATTTTGACACCAAATCACTTAATTTTCTTCTTAATTAAACTTTCATTAAATTTGTATTACATTTCTTTTCTTAAATTATTTAATATATATTTTCATTGCTAAACTATTATGAAAGGACATAATAAGGAATACAAAATGAAAAAAATAATAATTAAACATTGGCGGGAAATTCAATCTAGAAAGTGATCGGAATTTGTCACATTATTTCACAGTCTTGTTGCATTAGAAAATGTAATATGTAATAATAAAACAAGTAAGAAAGTATAGTCGGGCAAGCCCGACCATATAATACCCTACACCCAGTATATGAGCCGATCATCATAAAATTGTACCGTATTATTTTTATATGTATATATATTGTGTTCAATATTATTTGATTTTTGAGAGAGTTACGCTCTTTAAATTGTATCAATTTTTTTTTTAATCTCCCCTCGTATTATATAATAATCTATAATTATATTAGAGGAACTTTAATGAATTCCAATTACATACTATTCAATTGCTCTATAACAATCAGCAGCAATGATTCATGTATTGATTTGAACACAAATTTCTTTTGTTTCTTATTGCAATAAATAGTATATCAAAACATGCACTTCAATACAAAAACAAATTACATTTGAAAAAATGTGTTAACAAATTTTCATCAAATATTTTTTTTTATTTTTATGTATGTAACTACAAATTATGAAACACATTTGTTTCATAAATTTAGTTTTTCCTAAATTTAATGTTAATTTTTTTAAGACTTTTTTTTACTATTTTTCGTTACTTATGTATTCTAAATGTGTAATTTGTTGCATTTTTTGGTTGGCGAAATCCCCCCCAAAAAAAAAACCGATAAAAATTATTTTTCACACCATTTGATTTATTGTTATTATTTTTTGGCGAAATGTATATACATATGTATGTTGACAACAGAAGCAGCAGCAACAGCAATAATAACTTTAAAAGAAACTAACTGATGCATCAAGATTTACTTGACCTCTTCTCTCAACGTACGGCAACTGGCTGGACTTCTATGGTCATTGAACAGCTTTTGTTTATTTATTTTGTTGTTTTCAACTTCTATATATGAAATACATATATAATATTTATTTTTATTTATAATAAAAGATACAAAAATACTAATGAAGAATTTGTAAAATTGATTTGGGGTGACTGATATGATGTGCTATACATTTGACATTTGTTTAAAAATGAAATACATAAATATGATTCGCCAAGTGATTGTAATTTGGTGTATAAAATTAATGATGTGACTTTAAGAGCCTTTTCAAATATGACCCTTAAAGTATGCAATTGTTTATTTTATTTACATTCATATAACGGACACCCTGCTGTGACACACTTAACATAAACCTGCATTATCAACGTTTTCAGAAGCAGAAATATTAGACTTCCATTTATTATTAGAGTTCTGTTTATACATTTTCAAATAAAATTTTGGTATCATAGTAAAGGATTCTGTAATACACAACGCAAATATCCTACAAAACTTTTTATTTTTTGAAAATGTCAAGTCCACTTTTTCAGAAAATTTAGATTTAAATGCTAAACATAAAACAAGTACAATTATTTCATTCTTTCTGGTTGTATGGCAAAAGTGTTTAGTCCATTTTTCCCCCAAAATTTTACAATTCTTTATCTTATTCAAGTGGAATTTATTATAATCATGTTATTATGTATATAATAGTGACAAACATGTATTAAATATTAGTTTATTCATTTAACCAAATCATAGTTTTCAAGGAATGTTGGATCATTTGAGCGACAAAAAATATACGAGTACACAAAATGTTATAAGAATTTGTAGTACCCTCTGTTTTTACAAGTCATCATTTGTACACTCAGCAAAAAATTTTTTGTGTATGAATTTGTCTCATGTGGACAACTCTTGTTTGTTAGTATAAAATGTCACAAAAAATGTTTACTGTAAAATGTGTGAAAAGAAGCTTAGCACGTTTACAAGCAAAACTGTTTATATTGTACTGGTATTTTATAATTATTACCAGAATCAAGCTACCAATGAGCAATGTTCCATTTCTGTTTTCAAATTCGTTTTATTATAAATGTATTTCTGCCGCTGTTTGAGCAAGCAAGATGATCTATTGGTGATGATATTCAAGATTAAAGACTATAATTTATTGGCTATTTTCAGTTTAACTTGTAGCCAAAGGATCGATTAGAGTAAATTTATTTCGAATTAAATGCCGATGACATCGTAAATTTATCGGCTAAGGATAATAGTATTGAAAAGGCCAATAATATTACTATTAAAACTTTTAAGAGAACTAAAAACTTGCAGGTTTTATTATAATGAATCTATTTTAGATTTACGTTTTGTTATATTTAAAGATTCCGTGTGAGCTTCTTTTAAAATATAAACCTCTATCGATTAGCTAATCGATCGCAAATCATTCTAAAAATTAAAAAACAGTAGTCCGTTTTAATACAATACTTTTTAACTGAAGTGGTCACCTAACAATAGTACACAATAAAATACTTAATACTAGTAGTGGACATTTTAATTTTAGTTGATACATCATTAAGAATTTCGTAACGTAACAAACTAATTTCAGATTGACAATCTTAGCCCAAAAACTACATGCCAACAAATGCTTCTAATCAACTAATCATGCTCATATCCCCTATATAGCGTCAGACATTTAAAAATGGTCATATAAAAATTATAACACTCTCTTGTTATGATGTTATTACACCAAAAATGGTAGTAACCAAACATGTTGTATGTTGTTACAATTGTAAAAATTCAATATAATTTTCAAAATAAATTAAATTCGTAACAAATAATATCATTTCAATGAATTTTATGAAATTGTGTAATTAAAATCTTCCCGTTTAATGAGATGATGATCAAGATGTTTGACTTTCAATATGAGTGGGAGGTTTGTTGTATGCGAAATGTTTCTTCGTAACACATCATCATACATGAATAAATTTAGGTTATTGTGAAAACCAAGTGGAATATTCTCGTTTTTTGATAATAAATATTTTTTTTTAATTTATTCATCCAAATAATTTCCTCTTGTGTTTATATTCAGATATGTATGTATATACGAAAGCAATAATAATAAAAATATTCAAAAACATATATACCTATATACATACATATAGTATATTGTAGGTAAAATGATGTGATGATCATTCAATATATAAATTTAAAAATGTTAAAAAAAAAATTATAAATACAAATTGACCTCTATTGAAATTAATATTTTGAAGTTTGTATGGATCATTTAAAAAGTATTATTAATGCAAATTATAAAAGGTTTTAAATTTATAATGCGAAATCAAATGGAAATCTGTTCCAACAATGATTCGAATTTCGAACTATACCCCACAGCAAATATATTTGTTCCTAAAGTTTCGCGAAATTTTAACACTTATTGCCAAATTGGGTAGTGGTAATTTTAATCATAAATGGAGGATAGAATTGATCCTACATTAAGAAAAATTCTTATTTAATAAAATGAAAACTTTTGGTAATCCAAGGACATCATTGAATATGATAGAGTATAGGTAATTGTTTTGATTCATGTTTGATTGGTAATGTATCATTACAAATATTGACTTGGTAAAGTTCCTTAACCAATATGTAATGCATAAACACATGTTTTATTCTATTTCTTTTCAGGTTGCCATGAATGCCAAAAATACAGTTTTCGATGCCAAACGTTTAATTGGTCGCAAATTCGATGATCCTAAAACTCAGCAAGATATGAAACATTGGCCCTTCCAGGTGATTAATGATTGTGGCAAGCCTAAAATTGAAGTAGAGTTCAAGGGAGAACGTAAACGTTTTGCTCCCGAAGAAATCAGTTCTATGGTGTTGACAAAAATGCGTGAAATTGCTGAAGTTTATTTGGGAGGCAAGGTAACCGATGCCGTCATTACGGTACCGGCCTACTTCAATGATTCCCAACGTCAAGCTACCAAAGATGCTGGTTCCATTGCTGGTTTAAATGTCCTACGTATTATTAATGAGCCTACTGCTGCCGCTTTAGCCTATGGCTTAGATAAAAACTTAAAGGGAGAAAAGAATGTATTGATTTTCGATTTGGGTGGTGGTACTTTTGATGTCTCCATTTTAACCATTGATGAAGGTTCATTGTTTGAGGTTAAGTCTACTGCCGGTGATACTCATTTGGGTGGAGAAGATTTTGATAATCGTTTGGTCAATTTCTTTGTCGATGAATTTAAGCGCAAGCATAAACGCGATTTGGCTGGCAATGTGCGAGCCTTGAGACGTTTGCGTACTGCCTGTGAAAGAGCTAAACGTACATTGTCTTCCAGCACTGAGGCTTCTTTGGAAATTGATGCCTTGCATGAAGGCATTGATTTCTATTCCAAAATCACCAGAGCCCGTTTTGAGGAACTTAATATGGATTTGTTCCGCTCCACATTGACACCCGTTGAAAAAGCATTGACCGATGCTAAAATGGATAAGTCTTCCATTCATGATGTTGTATTGGTTGGTGGCTCAACACGCATTCCTAAAATCCAGAAAATGTTACAAGATTTTTTCGGTGGCAAGCAGTTGAATTTATCTATTAACCCAGATGAGGCCGTAGCCTATGGTGCTGCCGTTCAAGCTGCTATTCTCACTGGAGTTGGTAGTTCTCAGATTCAAGATGTCCTTTTGGTTGATGTTACCCCCTTGTCGTTGGGTATTGAAACTGCCGGTGGTGTTATGACCAAATTGATTGAACGCAATGCTCGTATTCCCTGTAAACAACAACAGACCTTTACCACATACAGTGATAATCAAAATGCTGTGACCATTCAAGTGTATGAAGGTGAACGAGCCATGACTAAAGACAACAATTTGTTGGGTACATTTAATTTGACTGGTATTCCACCCGCACCCAGAGGAGTACCTAAAATTGAGGTTACTTTCGATTTGAATGCCGATGGCATCTTAAATGTATCGGCTAAGGATAATAGTACTGGAAAGTCTGAAAAGATTACTATTACAAATGATAAGGGCCGTTTGTCCAAGGCTGAAATTGATAGAATGTTATCCGAAGCCGAAAAGTATAAAGATGAAGATGAAAAGCAAAGGCAACGTGTTCAAGCCCGTAATGCTTTGGAGGGTTATATTTTCAGTTGCAAGCAAGTAAGTTTTAGAGATATATGGGGTTTGAAAATATAAACAATAAAATTTATTAATTGTTTTGTTCTTGTTAATTTAGGCAATTGAGGAAGCTCCAGCCGGCAAACTTACCGATGCTGATAAATCTACTGTGCGTGATAAGTGCTCTTCGGAAATGTCTTGGTTGGATAATAATACTTTAGCTGAAAAAGAAGAATTTGATGATCATTTGAAAGACTGTCAACGTGTTTGTGGTCCGATAATGTCTAAAATGCATGGTGCCGGCGATGCTGGCCAAAAGTCACAAGGAGGTCAAGGTGGCCGCGGTGGTCCCACCGTGGAGGAAGTTGACTAAATAAACATCTTTATTGTTTTTTAAATTTCTTTATTCTTTTTGTTGATCCTATATAAAATAATTTTGTAATACAGTTTTTTTACTAAACCTTAAAAGGATGAGTTTGGTTTTCTTAGTTAAAAGGATTGTGTGTTTTGAGATATATTGAGAAACGATTTAACCCATTTGTATCCAAATATATAGTCCCGACAAAATCGTTGAGAATTATAATTTTATGACAGGTAGAATTCATCACAGCATATTATTAGCAAACCATAAATGTAGTAAGACATATATTTTTAGATAAACGTTGATGCATTCAGAAAGAAATTCTGGCTATTGGCCCAATCCTGAGCCAAAAAAACGCCGCCAAACCATTATATTACCACCGCCGTGTTTAATGTTTCTATGGTATGCTTTGGATAATGCTGCTGATTACACCATACATACCGTTCTCCATCAGATCCCCTGTGGCAAAACTTTAATTCATCACTCCAAAATACGTTTTTCCAAAAACTCACCAAAAATTCAACATTTGTAGTTATCCCATACTTACATATGTTTTTCAATGATTGATGGCGTTGTAGTAACCAAGCAAAAAAAAAAATGTTTTATTTATATGTCCACCCCGCAAAATGACGCATTATTTTACAAAATATATTGATGGTAGAGAACTATAACTGCGGAATTCAGAGCGTAAGACATAAAACAATAAATTGTAGAAAAGTAACGTAAAAATTGTGAGAGATACATTAAAATTTGTAAATTGGGTGAGATTGGAATTATGTTTTAATTATATGGCCACCTCTGTATGTAAATAAGTATAAGTTCCATAATAAATGAGTGTTATAGAGGATAAAAGCTGTCTTCTGTTAAAAACCTAATTCGAAAACAAAGCACATGTACATGCATTCTGTGAAAGTTATTACTTTATCAGATGTGCCTCTAGTTCTGACCTATGCCCGATATATTTAACAATAAATCATTTTTAATAGTTTTAAAATAAATATACAAAAACAACAGACATATTATTAAATACATACTATGTACATCCATACGTACATTCAATTAAGATGTAAATATTTGTACACATACAAAATAGAAACAAATAATACACGCTTTTCAAATTAATTAGCATTATTTGAAATTCGAATGCATTTTTGCTTAAACGATTCTATTATAATACATACAGCTGCGTTAAAAAAAATAGCACAGAAGACTGAATTTTTCTTCGATTTTTCCTAGTTATTACTGTGACACATAATTATTCAACGTAAAAAAGTTTTGCCTAACTTTTATTCCCTTTTATTGAAAAGATTTACAATATCAGATGGAGTATAAAAATTTTGACGGTAAAAAATAGCACTCACTATTCATCATAGATTTTAAATAATTATAAAGCTATATTTCAAATAAATAAAAAACAAATAAAATGAAGCTAATGAAACAAATAACTTATTAATATTTTTTTGCATGGCCTTTGTTAGCAATAACGGCGGCGCAGCGCTTCGGCCAGGAGATAATTAAGTTTTCACATTTTGCTCTAAGTATTTTCGCCCACGACTCCTTCACTACAGCCCAAAGATGCTCGTTTTATTATATATACACTTTTCTTTACGTCAGCCCAAAGATTCTCTATTGGGTTCAAGTCAGGTGATTGCGCTGGCCACTCCATGACCTCAATATTGTTATCAATGACCCACTGACATGCTTTTGTGCTTGTATGTTTTGAGTCGTTGTCTTGTTGAAAACCCAAATCAATGGCATTTCGTCCATGGCATGGGGAAGCATAATATTATTTAGTATATCAACGTAAATATGTTGATCCATTGTTTGTATTGTATTTGTATTTATTTAAGTTACCTCCTTACCAGGAGGATTTACTTCGCCTTGATATATATCACAACGCCATCACCAATATCCGGCTTACGCCTAAAGGAGTCTCGTCAAGGAAGATCCACCGACCTATACCTTCGTATGGGAAACCGGACTTCCCGAACTCCACTCCTGAGCTTTAATAGTATCCACCAATATCAAAAATGAGTTTTGTTTAGTACTCCACCACGACAAACTTATAGGTTATAAAACCATAAAAAAATATAGCATAGTGGTTAATGCAACTTCGAGAAATTGTAACGCGGTACGACTCAACGTTCATCCATTGTTGATTATACCCTACTCCATAATATGAAAAGCATTACCATACCATAATGCTAGAACCTACATGCTTAACCGTCTTAGATGTGAATTGTGGATTGTATTCTGCATTTGGGGAACGTCTAACGTATGAGCAAAATAAAATTATTTTACTCTCTAAAAATATAGTATATAGCTATTATTTTTGCCGGCACTGTACATATGTATATACGTGTTTGACAAGTATTAACAAAAATTTGTTCATGTTCTTCTGTGTGGGAAAGCATGTACATATATTTATAGTTGACTTTTAATTAAATTTGATGGCAGACAAATGTTGTGCCAAACTTATTCAATATAACATCGGCAAATGTTGTCCACACGAGTCGAATTCATATTCGTAAAACTGATCAAATAATAAACAATGTGAAAATTTATATGTACATATGTATGTATATTCATATATTCAACATTAAGTCAAACAAATAATGTTAATATACGCAAAGTATTATTTTCCAGAGCTTAATAATGAACATATCGTCGCTGTGCCTACACAAAGAGCTACGAGTTTTCCAACAAATTTTCATTAGAGCTAAGGAAATCTAAATTTTTTTCATATATCATTCCAAAGTTTGATCCCTAAAAAGTTCTTGTAATTCAATTCTGTTAATTTTCAATAAGTTTTAATTCTTTCTAGAGTTATTAACAGAAAATTAATAATTATAATTATCATATAGCAATCAAAAAAATCAATTAATCTTTTTCCAAGCGTTGCGACGATATTATGCATATAATTTTGAAACCCAACTAAGTAAATTCTATTTTAGTTCGAAAAAAACCTTTGCTCAGAACACAACTCAATAAAATGACGACATTCAGTAAATTTTTCCAAGAACACATAAGGCCACTAACTTGTCAAGATATTGCGCATATGGAAACATGTAGAGAGCATTTAACCAAGGATATATTATTATATATTTTATCAAATTTAAAATATTTTGCACCAATATGTTTAGTAAGATAGTTTTAAATAATTTCGATTAATATTAGTCTCACGAGTTTATTTGCAGTTGCCAGCTCTCGTAAAACTACGAACCACTAATAAAAAGAAGCTACGGAAAACTTTGGAATATTATTTGAGCTGTTCACTGGTGGGTTCATGTGTTGGAATTGCAGCAAATATTCTAATATGTTTTCTAAGGTAAATGTGCCATTTTTTTTATAATTGCAGAAAAAAATTTAACTGTTACTTTTATATGTACTATTCCAAGAAACATATTTGGCCAGTTCGGTTACTACAGCTTTTTGTTTATGCCCGCATTTCTGAGTGCTTATCTACTCTATTTGGGTCCATCCCGTGTGATTAATTTATTCGAAACTAGTATATTTCAATGTGTAAGATGTAAAATAATATAGAAAAATGTATAAAAGTGTTACATATACATATTTTTTCAGGCATTTGAAACATTTTTCCTTATGCGTAAAAATATCATAAGTCGCACGATTGCCAGTTCAAGTATTATTCAAACCTGCTTGTTTATGATCTGCAGTGCTGTTATTCTACATGGCAAACAAATGTATAATACTCAGGGATTTTGGTTATTAGGCCCTAATCCAAAAATACAACCAATGGAAAATACCGAACAATGTCTTGAATGTGAGTTACACGCGCAAAGTACCTGCAAACAACATTTATTAGATGGCATGCGTAAATATTTTATATTTGGCCTATCTTTGGATTTAATTAAAATGCTAATGAGTCCGGTGAAATCATCTCAAAACCAATCAAAATTCTTAAGCAAATTGAAGAACTTTCGTATACGCTCAATGATTTTGTTAACAGCTTATATGGGAATTTATAGAGTAAGTATGAATATATGTAATCATTAAAATTAAAATAAAACAGTATTCAACATAGTATTTACTTTATTAAACCTAACAATTTTTCGCTTACTTTCAGTTCGCTCACTGTTGGTTTAATAGCAAAAACTTATGTTCCGATAATTTGAATCATATTTTATCATCTTTCCTGGCTGGATCGTGTTATTATTTGTATCCCCAATCAACGCTATTTTCATTTGCATTGGTGCAAGCGATACGTACCATGTGGAAAATTTTTGAAGTTTCAAATATTGATAGCCAAAATACGATTTTAAAAATAATACTTGCAATACCATATGCTAAAATTCTATATCCTTTCGCTTTGGGTAATATGGTACATTTATTGGCAATGCAGCCGAAATATTTAAGCAATTTGGCAACTACTATGGCTAATGGTTTAACTAACAATTAGTAAGTTTTTGTAAAATATATATATAATTTAATGTTACGTAATTTTTTAACATTTTTTTGTATTTTTAGTCCTCAACACATTCAAGGTGAAATAAAATTATTACAAGCGAAACTTAAATTTGAAAGAAAACACTAATTTTTTGTGAAAATTGTTCATGGCTATGATCCTATTGCATAATTCGATTCAAATATGAAATCTTTTAAGAATTTTATTATTGGTAATGCTTTTTTTATTAGAATTATTCAATAATCCCCTCGATTGTTAGATGCGGAGAAAATCAATTTTTATACCAATAAGAAATGTGGAAATTTTTGAATAATTTAATTAATAATATAAATAAAAATATCGTTTTTAGTCATGTATAAATAAATTTAAAAAGTGTAATATATTTTTTATTATAGTTTATTTGATATTTTTCATTATATTTATATATACATTATTTGTAAGATGCTACACAAAGAAGCGAAATATCGAAAATAAATAAATTTATATTAATAAAACAATACCTTACGCTTTAACAATTAATGAAATAAAAATATGGTATATTTTTTTTCTCCTTTTTTGTATTTTTTTATACTTAATTTTCACGTGTAATAAATTAATTGAGGAAACTTACCGCCTGGCCCACGATGTCGAACCATATCATTCGCTTAGTTAAGACTTAAGACACAAACTTTTTATCGTATCTATTTTTTACTCAATCAAGTTTGCTTATTCCACAATCAAGTTGGTGTCTTAAGTCTTATCTAAGCGAACGTTATCGTTCGACACATGGGCCAGGGAGTTATTTATTTTTTGTCAACCATTTTTTTTTTCAAGTTTTACTTTTAAGAAAATCTTTGGTATGCACATACATACCATACATATTGATGGTAGATAAACTATGATTTGCTTTAACTTTGTAAATTTCACAATGCATAATGCAAAGCTATAATTTTTTAATTATTTTCTGCTATAAATTGAATTTTTTTAATATTTGCTTAATAAAAATAAATTTTGTAAATAAAATACATTAACACACCTTTATAGTAATATTTCTGAATTTTAACACATTTTTGTAAAAAAAATTCGATTTGTTCTAAAATAATAAATTTTAATTTTGTAATACATTTAATAATTTTAAAAGTACCCAAATTATATTAAATTAAACTAAACAATTGTTTAATTAATAGTACTAAGCTCACTCCGTTTTACATTTGACAACACTAGACATTAAAAACATAAATAGTTATGAAGCACCCTGTTGTATTGAAAACGTAAACACAGACGACCAAACAGCTGGAAAAATATAAAAAAATAACATTTGTTACTCTTCGCGTAATAATAAACTATAATTCCATTAATTTAAATTTTTAATTATTAGATATATTTTAAACAATATGAATAAACCGCCAAAAACATCATCTAATTTTTTATCAAGCAAATTTGTATTTATCGCTATGGTGCCAACCATAATTGTTTTGCATTTCGCATTCAGCATTTTTGGTAATATGCAAAAGAATGTTAAGGAACTTGAGGAGAATGATTTGCCTGTAAGTTGAAATGTGCTACCCCAAGATTTTATTTTGTCTTGTCTTTATTTTTCAGTTTTACAAGTATGAGACAAAGTTCGACGCAAAACAGACGCTCACTAAAGTACCAAATGTTAAGACCGAATATTCTTAGAATTAAGAAGTCTCTACGCTAATGTATTACATATTTATAATTCGTGTAGTTACAATATAATCTCGATAATTCCGGACAATTAAAAACCATGTAGTGTTCGAAATATCGGAATGTCCGAATTACCGAGACAAGAAAAATAATTTAAGAAACCTTTTGAAGAAATAAGGAAACCTTTTATTAAAAGAAATTTACTTCAAAATTAAATATTTACATAGGTACTAATATAAATTTTTTGAAAATTCGTTCATATGTATTGTATGTAGTTGGAGATTTTTATCTGGTAAAGTTTGGATTCAGTTTTCTTTTTATATGCAATCACACCTATCGTGAATAAAAATTCCACGTGAAATTTGTTCACTTTTCACATTTTTCCTATTTAAATTCAATGTTAAAAAAATAAATGTGAACAAATTTCACGTGGAATTTTTATTCACGATAGGGGTGAATATCTCTGAGGCTTATAAGTTTTTCAATAATACGACGGGCATGTCGTTTGAAAATTTTTACCCGGAAATTATTAAAAATTTTATTCCATATCGAGATCGAAAATTGCCGAATATGTTATTCATTGAAAAAATAAAAAACGGGGAGTTTTAACTTACCTATCAATTTTGAAACCATTTAATTTTATATCTGATATTGTAGATTTTCCTACGTTGCACTCTATTGCTAGTTGGCGCAAAGACTTGCCTTGTGCTAATTTTGTCAAGATTTCTTTTTTGTTATCAATAGTTAAAAAATTATTTTTCGTCTTATTAATTGGTGGCATGTTAAACTTGAATGTATGTATGTATGTAGTAGAAACGCTCACAAACAAATCTTTAATGATGTTTGCGCAAAAGCAAAAACTCCGTTTCTTTTTACAAATAATGAAAACTGAAGACATTTCTTAATTTAAATCGCAAACACAATGGAAAGCTAATGGTAAAATTCTTCGGAAACGAAACTAATTTTAGGCGGTTTTGTTACCAAAGCAACAAAAATAAATGCTGTCCGAATTTTTGAGGGAGAAAAAAATGATGATGTCCGGATTATAGAGTCTATTATGGTAACAAATTAAGTGTCCGGATTAGCAGGTGTCCGAAATGCCGAAATTGTACTGTATTAGTGATCTAAAATATCGTCTTATAAGATTTTTAAATTCATGAAAGTTGTGGCCTTGGTAATATTTTGACATGAACTGATTGAAATATTGTTTAGATTATTAAAAATGTACTTATTTTGCGATTTATTTATTACTTATTTATAGTGCAAATTTGTACGATTTATTAATTACATAATTAACAAAATGAAAATATTTTAAAAATAAACTACAAGTAAGACAAAACTACATTGGTGAAGACAAAAACTCAAACATTAATATTATTTGAGTACCATCACAGTTAATTTTAAACTGAAGATTTCGGATTTTTAGATTTAATTACAAATTATAATTAAATTGTATTAATCTAAGGTGACCATACGTCCTCTATTTTAGAGGACAATCATCTATTTTAAATCGCTGTCATCTATAAAATGTGTGTCCACTTTCAGTCATCTTTTTTATACTCAGTCATCTTTTGCCATCTTTAATTGTAAATGCATGATCGATATTTGTTTTTATTGAGCTTAGAGTATGAACAGAACATGCACGGCACGGTTTCTAAGTAGAATGAGAATCACCACCTTTAACAAATAAAAGAAATTTTACTTCACAAACGTCGTGTCGTGCTTGTTCTGTTCATACTCTTACTGACTGAACTTTCGCTTTTCAAAATAGTAAATGGTAACAATATGTAAAAAAAATGTAAACATTGAATTCAAATAAATTATTTACTATTTTTCTTTTCCAAAATCTGGCCGCCTTAATTAAGCACTAGTTGCTTCGGCTTTCGGCTTAATTTTTTTATTTTATTTGGTTTTATGGTGAAAAATTTTGCACATTATCAGATATTCTGGTAGAAGATACATATGTGCCCTTCAACTTCTTGGCCTTTAGCAAGTTGTTTTCAATCGATATACTGTTGTTTTTATTTCCGTAAATTACATTTTATGCTAATCACTTTATACAATAATTTTATGATATAACGGACAATATTCCACCATTTTATATTTAACAACACTAGTCACGAAAAATTTAAGAACTATGAAGCACCCAGTTTCATTTAAAAACATCAGATGACTAACAGCTGTGAACAAAATATAAAAAAAACCGAAAGTTTTCGCGTAAGAGTCGTAATAGTTAATTTAAACTTTTATTCCTAACAAATTTTGAAAACGAAATAATAAAAAACATGGATAAACCAACAAAAACACGATCCAGTTTTGTAGCGCGCAATTTGGTAACTATTGTTATGGTGCCTACCATAATTGCTTTGCATTTCGGTTGGAGTGCCATGCAAAAAAACCGATCATTAGTTAAGGAACATGAAGAAATTGATTTACCAGTTGTAACCGTAAGTAAGAATGAGTTGGCTGAGGATTTTTTACAACTTATTTGTTTTTTGTACATAATTTATTTGCAGTTTTACAAATATTGTATTAGAAGATTG
Organism: Bellardia bayeri; assembly: GCA_950370525.1. Taxonomy (NCBI): domain Eukaryota; kingdom Metazoa; phylum Arthropoda; class Insecta; order Diptera; family Calliphoridae; genus Bellardia; species Bellardia bayeri. The sequence goes on from OX493264.1 coordinate 120,910,078, forward strand.
GGTTTAAATGAGACGCCCACTAAAGTGGCAGCTGTTAAAGCAGAAAATCGTTAGAATTTAAGTAGCCTTTGTTGTAAATAATTAATTAATGTATGAGATTTTTGTAGTTACATAGTTGTGAAATAAACTTTTGCTTACAGAATTGTAAATCGTTTTTATTTTCAATTTAATAAGCATGAAGAGATGATTGTCCTAATATGTATGTATACAAATCTTATCGAGTCCTTAATAACTGAATTTTTCTTACGAACTTTGTGTTTCCAAATACCTAATGAAATTATCAGAAAACTATTCTTGGATTATTATAACCACAGTTGAGAAACATATTAGCAAGAGCTCATCTTTTGTTTCATTTAACATAACCAATTTTGAAAAAAGTAAACTTTTTAAGAACAACAAATATCGACTATAAAAAGTCGAAAAATCTTCCAAATAATCAAAAAGAAGACCTTTTACTTTAACTATTTACGAAACCCTTATTGCACGTAGAAAATTAAATTATACATCAATTTTATTGTACATTAATAAAATCGTTTGAATATTTTATTACTTAATTATTACATATTTAATTAGAAAGTTAATGAAATTAAATAAAAAACATAGCTAACATTTAAAGCAATAAAAAATTACATACAACTTAAATAAATTAATTACTTTATGTACATATACATTCGTTTATTTTATTTCAATGTATTCAATACATAATTATATGTACTAATTTCAGCATCATTTAAATAATTCTAAATAATTTATAAATATTTATTTTACCATTTTTACATACATATATTATAATTTATTTATGTTCTTTTTAAAGATTATAGACTATAAAGGGAGATGGGCAGAGACAGTAAACCCTTTTCAATACCTAAATACAAATAAATGTAAATCTATGTTAAACATTTGTTTTTCTCTTTTTTCATAAACTTTAAATAAGAGTATTCTTATGCATTAATACATAGGTACATATATATACATATTTTTAATTTGAAACTCAAAAACGGAATTTAAATTTTTTATCATACAAATAAAAAAGACTAGTCAATGGTGTGTTTAATTGTATGTAATAGTACCATGTGTGTACGCAATTTTTTTAAACAAAATTTCGAAAAATAATTAAAATGTTATTTGAAGCTCTTTTTTATAAATATATATAGCTTCTTCATCACATCCCAAGTTAGTTGTAAATATTGTATGTATTTTAATATTAAAAATGTAAGTACTTTCCAAACAAACGAACCAAACTCCCTTAAATTCGTAGTATCTCCTATAAAAATTATGTGATTACAAATAAACAAAGATATGATTATTATTCAAAAGATAATAATAGGTAATTGAAATAGAAACCATTTTTTATAAAATTAACATTGTCAAGATTGATCGTCCACTCTTTTTTTAAATAGATCTAAATATTTTTATAGCTCAAAAAATTGCCCAATATAGAAACACGACCGTTCGTCTAAGTTTTGCAGTTTAATTCTACATATGTATTCCATTTTTTTTAAATTTTGCTATTCCAGTTTTAACCTTCAAATTAAAATATATACATGTATACTCAAATATATGTGTAAGAAATACATAAAAAATTATATCAAGTTTATCTCAAAATTTCTTAAATTATCTGCCTTATGCTAGAGTTTCTTTACCGTCTGCCGATATACATTTCAGTTACCACCAGGGGCTGGGTCACTTGTTTAAACAGCAGACGATAGACAATAATGACTAAACCATTCCAATAAAGATAGTGGTTGTTGACTTTCTTGTAGCTGTTGCGGATGGTGCGGCGGTTGCTGTTGTTGAAGTTTTTCCACCTTCAACGTCACAACATCCTACTGGGTCAAGTGTGAGTTAACACTTAAATTGTCTAATTGGCCATTGAAGAGAACATCACTGATTAGTTTCTCGGCTACGATGCGCTGATGTGTGTTCATGACGCGCAATTTACTAGCCACATTAATGCCGATGGCATCGAATTCGTCTTCCGGCCGTTGGGAGCCAGTTGTGGCAGCGGTGGTGTAGGTGGCGGCCGAAGTGCCAAACAGTGGTTGAAGGTGTTCACGTGCGATTTGTATGGTGGGAACTTGCTGATGGATTTGTGTTAGCTGAGCGGTGGCGGTACCATTGGCCTGCTGTTGTTGTTGCTGTTGTAGTTGGATTTGATGTTGCTGTTGTTCTAGTGAGTTGACGGCCTGTTGAATTTCCCTTTGTGAATTCGAATCGAGTGATGTGATTTCTAGCACCTTGACGGCAGTCGTATGTTGCGGTTGGGTTTGAGTGTGAATTTGTTGAGCAGCAGCATGATGATGATGTTGTTGGTGGTGGTGTTGTTGCTGTTGATGATGTTGATGATGATGATGGTGCAGTGGTGGTGGCTCCTGGTGGTGTTGCTGCTGTTGTTGTTCATGTTGTTGCTGCTGATGATGGACCTTTTGATCTTCACTTTTGACTATTGAAACCGGCACTATCTCACCATTGGCCACTGTAGCTATGGTGGTTGTCATGCTGGGATCATTTTGCAAGTCCGTCTGTGATGTCGAATGAGCGCTGCTGGCCTCCATTTGATGTTCATCTTCGTATTCAATCGAATCGTCATCTTCGAATGCCAAGGTAAGTGACCGTTTTGGCGGTTTAACATCCGAACCGCTGCTGCTACCGCCCAAGCTCGTTAGCGTGCGTTTGATGTTTTGGTCGGCTATAAAAGATAGTTTGTCGTAATACCACAAGCGTGTCTCATAGTTCTGTTTGGCATTGGTTTTGCGGTATTCGCGTCTGAAGGCAGAACGCAATGAATTTATTTTTCTTACCACCATATTTCGGTCGGGGTTCGGTTCGACCTCTTTTAGTTTTTCCACTAGCTTGTCGTAGGCTTTATTGCGCACTGTATTGTTGCTGTAGTCGGGATGTTTGGGCTGCCATAAGCATTCCTCCAACTGATACAGGTCGATAAACTCACCCAGCCAATGGCGGGAATAACTCCTTAAATCATTCAATTGTGAAACACTGGCCATCATACAAATAATTTTGTTTGTTAATTTTCTTTTGCAATAGAACACTCCAACATACACATTTACACTTTTTTATTTTTTTTGTCTGCTCTATACCAGTGCTGCTTCAGACTTCTTCTTCACATACAACAAATACACAGAGACGCCAGAATTTTTCCTTTAGGTTTCTTATGACCAAAAAACACTTTATGCACTCTTAAAACTTTCTTAAAAGAATTTCAATAACCTGTTTACAATTTTATTTTCTTTATTTAGCAATTTTTTGTTATTTTGTGTAAATTTTCAACTTTTAACTAAATTATTTTATATTTTTGTTATTAAAAAATGTTCGTCATCAACTCAAACACGTCGTGAACCATTTTGGATTTTTTATAAGTGCTTTTCATGCTTGTTCTTTTTCTATTTCACACACAACCTCAAACATGTTATAGTTTGTTATACCCTACTTTGTCTAATCAATTTGCCTGTCACACAAATTTTGTATGCCAGAAAGAGAGAGAGGCGAAGTGAAAAGCGATTTTTTACAAAAATAAACAAAACATTCATAAAGCGCAACAGAGTGATTCAGATATTTTTTTTGTGAGACTTACAATGTTTACGATGCCAGCGACAAAAAATAATACGTTTTTTAATAAAATATTTAGGTAAATTTTAATAAAGTCAATATAAAATACTTGGCAATTTCAAGAGTTCGACCGACATATATTGCGCTTTCGCATTAGACCAAAAATCGGTTTAGTTAGTTTTCGGTGTTCTAAAAAAGTAGCCAAATACATAATATACCTACCTATATCAAATGAAAATTTAATGGGAAAACATGTTTAGGATATCATAACTCAAAAAATAAAGCAATGTCTTTAAAAACATTCCGGAAATATTATTATAAATAGTTTCTGCAATAACGAATAATCAAAAATGATTATAACAATATTATTTCGAAAATTTCGGATTGTTTCGGATAAATCAAATATCTTTAGACGAATAATATATTATATTTTTTAGTCGGAATTGTATTGGTTTAAATCTTCTTTAATGTTACATTTTTTTACAAAATTTATTTGATGGAATTCATCCTCAAAATAATTTAAAAGCCAGAAAGGCACTAAAAATCTATTGAACTTTATTTTTATAAAAATTTATCCTATACATATTTAATATTTCAATAAAAAAATAATTTTTATTAAATCTTAAATATATGTACCTATTTGAATTTTAAAATTTAGACATTTAACTGGTTTAAAAATATTTAAATTATACCTATCATGTATAAAAACATGATTTTTCTTTAGGAAAAATTAAAAAAACATACACAATGTCATTTCACCTATTTTTAACTAAAACTTTATTGTTTTATTTTTATAAAATTTGGAAAATAAAACTATCCAATAAATAATAATTTATATAGTTGTTGTATATACAAAAAAGGTTGGCAAAAAAATTGTGAATAAAAATGAACAATTGTACAATACACAGAAATAAATTCTAGTTAAATTGCAGCTTAAGCTATAAAGTTCCTTTAATTTAACATATTTTTGTTTATCTTATAGTAAGTAGTTAGTATAATGTACCTATGTAGAGAAAATAAGTCGTGCGTTTATCGTTTATAATGTGGAGTTTATTAATCAGTGCCAAAATACTTTTGTCCAAAATGATTAGGAGCCACAGGATGCAACTCTGAGGTTAAGATTTTTAAGCGAGGGAAAGCGCTAACAATGCATTTAGCCGCCATTGGTGTACAAAAAAGATTTGATAAAATTATACTATTCTCGGGAACACCATGTTCTTTAAGAACATTAACAGCCTAAAAATAATAAATTCAGTAAAATTTTATATATAAACTTATACATACATTATAACACAAGTTAATAAAAGAAATTACCTGTATAACCGTATTACCGGTTGACATTATAGGATACATGAGTAATATTTGCCTACGTGCTATGTCGTCTGGAAAACGTGCATAGACCACACGTGCCACGTGAGTATCCGAATCAGATTCAACTAAAATTTTCCCAATTCTAATGGAACGACAACAATCACGCAATCCTTGCTCCATGGCTTCTCCTGACCGTATAATTGATACACCACAATTGCCGGATTGATATTTCAAACCGTCATAAATGGCTCCGGTGGGAGTTTCTACACTACAATCAGAATAGGGCAATTGATTTAATGACTCCTCAATGACTAGGCGTATTAAGCGATCCGCATAAAATTTAAAATCGCTGCGTGAAGTATTCCTGAAAATAGAAATATTGTCAGCAATGAAACGTGTTTAGAAATCAATAGCATTTGGTAAATTAAATTGAATAATTTAAATGGGAAATCCACAAATATTTACGAAATTTCCTTATTTTCATACACGATTTTCTTCTAAGTTTAGGAAAAATCAATGAGAAAAAAATTCTAATCTGGAAACTATTTTTAAAAAAATCAGTTCAATGCCATGTGAAATTACTCAGCATTTTTCCCCAGCAAAGATCTGTTTACAAACATTTTATTAACTGCCCCCAAAATAAAAATAAATAAATGCTAACATTATCTACAACTACAGTCGGCAATCTTACTAATCTAGCCTTTTATGCAAACAATAACCAAACATTTTTTAAACAAATTTACTTACTTATCTCTAATAATAGTTAGTAGTTCTCCAACTTGTGCATTACACTGCAATAATTTAAAATTTGGTCCATAATGCTCCAAGATTTCTTCCAGCGATGTTACAGCTGGTATTGGTATGTTTTCTTCTGCATTATCTTCATTTATCTCAATACTTTCCGAATTTGAATTAGATGATGTACCATTATCTAGAGAAGCTGATGCACACATTTTGCAAAAATTTTACTTTGTTTAATTGACTACAAATGTTATTAATTATTCTACTCGTTGTTAAAAAAATTAGTAAGTACTTGGCTTTGGTTTGTATATATTTTGTTAAACTTAATTAATTTTAATTAAATGTTTTGTTTGAAAATTAAGTACGTCTGTATTGTGTATAATTAATAAAATGATAAAAACGTGATGAGCTGAAAAATATAAATCACTCATTCATTAAATTTCGTATTTCCTTTTATCGTTCTTTCTTTTTCACTGCATTATATCAGTGTTGCCAGACAGCTGCAATAAATTAACCCTTGTTGGCTAAAAGTGCATCAACAGGTGTATGATATTTTGTATTATAAGTTTTGCTGACTTAATTGCTATTATATAATTGTATGTAAAATTTAAAATTCTGTAGAAATATCAAGAAGAAAAAAAAAACATAGACCAGTCATAATCTAACAAGGTTTTATAAAATATTAAAAATTATCGATAAATTTTAAATTTAATTTTTTGAAAACAATTCAAAACTGAAAAGTGCATTTGTTAATATATATTTAATAAAAAGAGACGAATAAATTAAAATTAATAAAAAGTTTTAAATTATGAAATTTATAGCTGTTTTGCAAAAGTGTTTCTTATAGCTGTCTACTAAAACATACATACATACATATGTATATAGTAAATTCAAGTAAGAAATAAGAATGTATGTACATATATGTATTTTGTAACCGTTTCAGATTTAATCAGTTCTAAATTTGTAATTGATTATTGAACTTCTAAATTCAATTTCTAAATTTATGTTACATAGTTAAAAAGCTCTTCGAGTACTTTAAGTTACAAATAACTTTTCTGAGGTGTTCTATTTATATCTATTTGATGGCCAGAAAACTGACTCTAAATACTGCCGTAAGGCTGAATACAATAGGCGCTTGGAAGCATGTACATTATGGGCATTCTAGCATTATTGAAGAAGAAGTATTGATTACTGCACTCCTATACCCTTCTTCTCGAGGAACTTTAGCTACTATGGAGTAGCTACCGAATATTCCGGTATCAGAAGAAGGCCTACCCCCCAACACTACGAGGGGAGAGAGTTGGCGAATTAGAATGTTGTTTAGAATTCCAAATAAATGCAGCATTCTACAGTCCGAGATATCGGCTATAAAAAGAGCAGCTAACTGGATCAGTTATAACAAAATATCAGGCAGGGATATTCGTATAGGCTGCAATAAAGTTTCTAACTGGTGTATACACTACATCGACCTTGGTCGAGGATTGCCGCACATCCTTAAATTGGATGGCGAGACATTCAATAGTGTCACTCGTATGGGTGCGTGGACATGGAGACACAATTGGAAACCTTGTTGCTGATAACTTATCAAAGAATGGTTCTATGCTACCTGATCATGATATTGATCATCTATGCCGTATTCCAGTATCAGCATGCAAGCTACGGATTGTCAAATTTTACTATGAGCTTGCTCAGACCAGGTGGGCAAATGAACACACCTGTGTAATAATACGACTTATCTGGCCTAGACTAAATAGAGAGCGAACGTTGTACGTGCCTTCTTAGGACAACCATACTTCAATAATCTATCTGTTGTGTTCTTAAGTTGGTTGAAATAACACACAAAAATAAGTTCGATTTAGAACTTCATAAAAGTAATGATTTATTTATTACTTTATATAAATTACACCTGTTAACGAATTGGTGGTAGAAATAGAACTAATTTGATTGTTTGCATTCTTGACGAATACACAAAAGCGTAGACAAAAAGAAACGGTAAAATACATATTATGTAAAAATTAAACGTATGTACGTATGTGTGGCATAATTGCCATCCACAACACTATCTGAAGTATCAGACTTAAAATTAGAGCGTATCAATGCCTTCATTAAGAATAGCCATTGTCTATCATGATTTCAGACCCAATCCCTTCACTTACAGTGGAACTACTGGCCATTAAGCGGCTCGGAGTACTTACTCCATCTTTTCTTCTAAACCTTCAGGAACCGATATTTTATTCTTCTCTTGACATTTTCTTCTCCTACCTATACACATCTACTTTCTATATGTCTCTACAGCATCTATCCCCTTTCTTCTATTCATCTCTTTTCAGGCAACACAAACTGACCAACGAATGGACCTAAGTGAGCTGTACTAACTATGGCTGCCTGCTAACCTAACCTTGTTTATATTTACATGTAAATTTAAAAAAATGTGACTTGGTACAATTAGTCTCGTAAAAGTGCGTATTTTTATAATGGTTTGTACAATTCCGAAATTTCATTTGCCATCTCTGTGCTGAATAAAAATGAATTTTAAGTAATGTGTCCACAATACAAATGGCAGCATCAGAATGATAAAATAAAAACAAAACAACAAAAACAATCCAAACTTTTTGTTTTTATCCTCCATAATTTTTCTCTAATAACTCTGGCAACATATATTTTCACTTTTTATTTTGATATAAAATATAAAAACACACGAACATAGGAATAGAATTCAATAAAAAAATACGCGATTTTTTTGTCATTTCGATTTTGGGAATTAAACGGTGAAGTTGTTTGACAGTACAATTTTAGATGAGTATGTGTCTTTTAAACAAAATTAAAAACAAATTATTAAAAAAGTTGAAGAATTAATAATATAAAAAACCAATTTTTACAAAAAAAACTAAAAATATATATTTTCCTCTCGTGTAGTGTGTGCACAAAGAAAAAATGAAATAAAATTTATTTGGTAAAGAAAGATAAATGAGAGCATAATAAATAAAAAAATCTAAAAAACAGGGTGTTATTTGCCGTTTTGTATGTGACAAATAGCAACAAAGTGAATAATAAATACGTTCAATGATTTTACAATTAAGAATTTAAAGTGATTGAATAAATTATATTAGCTGCTAGCCTGCAGGGCACAAAGTCCATCAGTTATTTCAATTTGTTTTAGTACAGGGTGCGTATATAAATTTGTTAATAACATTTCCTAAAATATTCTAGGTTTCTTTTTATTAGTTTTATTTTAAATTATATAATTAAATTCTACATAAGAAACGTAAAAGACTCATAACAATAAAGTTTTTTTCGGGGGCAAATCTGTGTTTTTTCTTCGATTATCTTTTATTCTATTTATTTCGTAGTATTTTTTTTTTAACTAAAAACAACAATTCTACGATAACAAAAAAACTAATGTTAACAAGAGTGTATGTGTTGACTTTGTGAGTGAAATGAAGAAGAAAACAATACATAAGTATAATAATATTAGCTAATTAAAAAGTTAAAATATGTGCGAAACGAGCCCCAAAAAATAAAAGAGGTAAATCGAATAAAAGTGTGTGGAAATTTAACATGTGCAGAAAATATCTATGTATTTTATTAATCCATTATTTACTTTGTTAATTATACCGGCTGGACACACATTCGAATGGGTTGTTGAACAAATTGTGTGTGCTTAAATTATATTGTTTATTTGATTAGAATTCGTCCACAAAATTTAATGTAGACTGGGAATTATTTCGAACAAATTCCATAACTAATATTATGTCTCTTAACATTTTTTATTCTCCGATCTAATTACATAAATTCAAATTAATAGGTAGGTCTATAGAATTTATTTTTTCTATCACCCCTCTTATCGTGAACAATTCCACGTGAAATTTGTTCCCTTTTCACATTTTTCCTATGAAAATTCAATGTTAAAAAATAAAAAGGAACAAATTTAATGTACAAATACGAAAGACTTCCTTTTCGTTAAAAATTTCATATTTAGCATACACATTAGTTAAAATTTATGGATAACTTGATCCATGCGCCGTTGGGGATTTCCAGCCAAATTTTAGATCAAAAATGTCTCCATAAAAACACGGACCACATAGTTCATCAGTATGCTGATACATTCATACAACGTAAACAAATACAATATGACGCTTTTAGCTAACAAAATTCTTATTGAAAATCCCTACATTAGTGTACAACAATTTTGTAGCATAGTCCATGGTTGGAAAGCGATTTAAACTTTGCAAAAAATGTTCATGATTCATGATTACTGCTTGCTGGCACCTTTTATTAGATTTTACTGGGAAGAGTGTTTCAATAAAACACATTTAATGTTACCATTTTTAAATTTCCCTTGATGGAAAGTAAACGATGATATCAATACTAAGTACATATGTTAAAAAATAAATAATAAATACAGCCAATGTCGCCAATGAAAAATTAAAGATTTTATAATAAAGTAGAACCATGCGTCCAAGTGCAACAATTAAACTAAATGCTTTTAGCACAGTACAGCACAGAAAAAATTTTAATAACTCTTAAAATCGAAGTAATCTTTAAGTGTTGCATATTTGTTAACATTCTAAATTATATTATTTATCATAAAAGACATAAAGGCAGATGTAAATGAAGAATTTATTTATTTTTTATTATCAATCGGCCCAATCATGAATAAAAATTCCGCGAGAATTTTTTCCGTTTTTATTTTTTTAACATTGAATTTGAATAGAAAAAATGGGAAAAGGGAGAAAACTCCCGCGGAATTTTTATTTATGATTGGGCTGAATGTCTAAAGAATGGGCTATTTTAATTACATTTTAAAATTCGTTATTTCGCTATTTTTGCGCTGTTATGTTTATACAGTACAGTGTACAGTAAAGGTAGATGTAATTTTTGTTTTAGGCATCTAATTATGTAGGTATATAACTTTCATGAGATTGTATGACACAATTGAAAGCTTTGTTCGTTAATTTTTTTCATCTTGGGAAAATTTAATCACAAAAAGTAAGAGATAAATTAGCAATTTTAACAATATTTTTTTTTTAATTTTTAACAAAAATACATCTTGCTAAATTCTATAATTACTTTATAGGGAATTTTTAAATTCTGAATTGCTAGCGATTTTCACCAAAATCAAAACTAATACGTTTTTATTAATATTGACAAATAAAAAAAAATACTCGGAAGCCATAAATTGCAATCTTACTTGACTATGTACTATACTACAAACTTAAAACCAATATCGAATGTCGAATGGCATCAGCGTAGGCGCCATTGCTCCCAATTTCTTTGTATAGAAGCCACAATCTCTTAATTATTAATCAACAAAAACACAATAAATTTGTAGAATTAATAAAAATCCTATAACATAAATAAAGTTTATACATATACATATCAACAAAAATAGAAAACTACACATACATACTTATGTATGTACTAAATAAAGCAAATACGCACTGTAAAGCCTTTACATGAGATCGACTACATAATAAATATTTTTCTATGTACGTGATTGTGCGAAGGGGTTGAGGAGCGGAAGATTGCTCTGCCCAATACAACAAGTACCGGCAAACAATGTGTAAACAAGAATATACGTATTTTGATTACTATATTCTGCAAATGTCAGTGCAAAACACACAAAAATAAACAACAATAATAAAGTCATTTTAACACATCATAAGTGTAACTTAAGTGTTTGCTTTAGAAAATTTCATAATAGCAGTATAAATTTGTACACAATAACAAAAATGAAGGTGATTTTAAGTTTCTGTACGTACAATTACATATGTATGTACATAACTATTTAATACATTTATACAAGTATTTAGGAACAATAACAATGAGACTGCTGGTTTTATTCTGAAGTGGTTTAATGTTTTTCATTTAGTAGTTTTTTTTTTCTTGTTTGTTTGTTTTTATTTTAAGAACCAAAACATAGACTAATAAAATAAAACAGTAAGACCCGAAGATGTGTGGACTTTGCACTTTTGGAGAAAATTGAAAGACGTAAAAATGTATGTATGTACATATGTATGTAGGTATATGCATACACATCAATGTGCAGATGCTAAAAAGAAATAGCATACGTGACTAGATAACAGGGGTTTAATAAAAAGAAAATTTATATACCTATTTAAAACGCTTAATACCTATATGTATGTATGTATGTATAAACATATTTTATATTGGATAAATTAGTTGACAATATATTTTTAACCTAGGTATAAACTAATTTTCGTATAATTTTTTAAGATTTCTAAACTAAATCTTATAGGTACCTACCTATTGTGTTTAATTCGACCTTTATAATGTATTAATAAAAAATTTATGAGAATAGACAACTGTACAGCTAGCTATATTTGTTCGACTTTAATCATCTATTTTTGTTTAATAATTTGACTAATCTAGAACAATAAATTATTTATTAAAACAACTCTAATTTTATTAGATCAGATTAATACTCGTATTAATGCTTAAAATGTAATTTTTTGTTCTTTCTAATAAATGAAATAAAATGTATCCTAAATAATAAAAATTGGAATCCCAAAATTATTTCAGATATCCCACTATTTCAGTTGTATAAAGTGACCATTAGACCACCATTTCCATATAGTGTCATACCCGAGCCCTTTTCCTAATTTCCACAAAGGCCAAAAATTCTCTCCAGATTTATTTTTGCATAAAACTCAAATTTAATGAAATCCCAAAATTATTTCAGATATCCCACTATCATAGTTCCATTCAGTGGTCTTTTTCCATACCATATCTATGTATGCCTTAATATGTATTTTTTTCTTATTGTGAAAGAATTCCAGACATACATATGTATGTATATAAAGATTTGTGTATGTGTCAAAATTCAAGTATGATGGGTGTTAAGTGAATAACAGTGCTCTGTTAAGTGCAAAATGAGCTTGGCTAAAAATGGCGGTTTTTGTCTGTGCTAGTAAATTTAAATTTATCTTCACACACATAAACTAACTCTAATTAAACAGTTATCTTTTCCTCTTACTGAAAGATATGTTATCTGTTTTATCTAACAAAAGAGAAAATGTTTTAAAAAATCCATTCATTATTTTGTATACCGAGCGTTAAAATATAGATGGAATAAAATAAGTATCATTATGAGTAGATCGTATATTAAGCACTTTTTTAATGTAATTTTAAATAAAATTAGTAATAATTTTGTAAGTACATAGTTAGAAAATTATTTACGGAAAGATTTACCAGTGGAGGTTAGAGATTTAATAGTTTTGCATCCTAGCAACGGAAAATCTCTCCAAAATATTGTTAAAATTGTAAATAAATGCCAGTCAACTGTTCTAAAGTTAAAGTTAAGCTCGAGGAAACACCAAAACTGCAAAACATACCAGTCAACCAAGCTCTCTAATTGATAATGTGGTGCGCAAAATAGTCAGAGAGGTCAAGAAAACTCCAAAGTCTATAGCAGTCAAAATAGCTGAAGACATTTCTATGACTCGCGGTGACCCAATAAGCGCATCGATAATTAAAAGACGGCTGAATAACCATGGACTTCATGAAAAAGTGTCTAGAATAAAACCATATATTTCTGCAGTAAACCGTATTAAACGTAAAAACTTTGAGATTTTTGGGTCAAAGTCTGGAGGAAAAGCCTGGAGAACAACAAATAGTGAACTGCTTCCATAGAATCTTAGTGCTACAGTAAAACACAGCGGTGTGTCGTTGATGGTTTAAGGAAAAAATTCCCGCGAAAATTTTATTCATGATTGGGCTGATAAGCAAAATACAATATCGATTAATCTAATTTAGCAGCATATCATCGACTTTAAGCTGAAAGTGAAGTTACATTTAAAAAGGACATGTGTTTATGTCAAAAAAATTGTTATTATTGCGCATACAACATTAATATTGTTATTATTATTAAATATGTACGAGTATATGTATATTTAATTGAATCTACCAGCACAGAATTCAACAAGTGTTTTTTTTATATTTTTCTCAATATAGTAATATTTCTTAAATAATGGAATTATTTTACATATACATAAATATAGTAGTATATATAATACACAAACTCATATACATATTTAAATAGCTAAGTGGCTCGGTTATCAATACAAAAAGTAGTTTTCTACAATTTATTTACTATGCCCATGCCCTACAGTAAGTAATGAACGTTTTTTATTATTGTCTAAAATATTTCAGTAATTGTTTAAGGTCCTTAAGACTGAAATATTAATGAAAAAGGTCAAATAAACTATAATAAGAAATATTATCTAAAATACAAAAAGTAATTATAAACAATATGATATAGGAATTATAGAATTATATTTATATATACGAGTATTTAAAAACGAAATCGTTTAAAAATTAATGAACTTGTGTCATAGTGTATTGTATTATTGTTTTCTTTAAGCACTACTTAAACAAATATTTGACACGTTCTTGTTTTTTAAAAAAGTGATTTTTCTTCTCCGGTTTGTAAAATTTTTAAATATTTGTTTTAAAAAACAAAAAATTAATTGATTTGATAATTGTATAATTATTAAAAGCCTCTAACTGTGTGACGTGCAAGTTTGTATGACTCCTCTAAAGTCTGCTTTAAATATTTATCTACTCGGTGTAGTCCTACAAAAATAATCACCGAAAGTTTTATAGTCAGCCATATAACTTTTATTATGTATTTTTAGAATTTTTTTTGGGAGGTAATGGTTAATGAATGTAGAAGTTCATGTAGTTTAAAAGTGTAGAAATTGACAAATAAAGGCGGCAGATTGAGTTCATCGTTTGACAAAATAAAAAAAAAATAAGAAAAATAATGAATAACAGAAGAATGGTTCAAATTCAAGACCCCATAAAAATTTAATTCGAATCTACTATTCAAAATTTTTAAGAGTTTAGTTTACTTTTACTGATCTACTTTAAATTTAGTTGGATTCTTTGAGGCTTTGGAAGTTAGTTTAGAAAGTGTAATATGTAATGTCAACATCCGGGAGAATGTGTACGGAATAAAAAGATAAAAGCATAAAGTTCAAAGGAAATAAGAAGAAATATAAAACAAGAGTTCCTTTAATTCATAATCTCTCTTATCATTAAGCCATCTAAAACCGCAAATGAAACAGAAGAATATTCATTGCGATTTCCTTCAAAATTAATACTAAAAGCATAAAGTTCGAAGGAAATACGAAGAAATATAAAACAAGAGTTCCTTTAATTCATAATCTCTCTCATCATTAAGCCATCTAAAACCGCAAATAAAACAGAAGATATAATATAATAATTGTCTGATCAGCAATTTAGTCCAATGAAATACTAGTCTCAAACTCATAGGCATCCCCACAGAAGTGCAATTGACCTATTGATTAGCTTAGGCCATAAGAACTTTTTACACTGAATGATACAACCCTGAATTTTAAGTACATATATAGTTTAATTGATGTTATTTGAAAATCGTGGATATTTCTAGTATTTCGATATTTATTGAACGTGTAGCAGTGCCCTATGACACCAAAGCATTTTTTCTTGTCAGTTTTAAAACCAATTCTGACAATATTGGTTTCTATGACACCCCTGCATATATTTATTTTTTGGCCTAGTAAGGCTTGTATACATATATTACTTGAAATAAATAAATAAATAAAACTGGTTTTTACTACAAGCTTTATATTACAGTTCTTAATAATCATCTAAAGATTATTTTTTATTAGTTAAAAAAGCTCCATAAAATTATTAAAAGATTAAACAGTTGAAATAGTATTTTATAATCGAAACTGAAATGAGATTAAACAGTTTATCATTTCAAAATGTTGATTAGATAATCAGCCTTATTATGAGTGTCGTTTTCTTTTTACGACAACGACTCTTTCGTAATAGATTAAAGATAAAATTAAATTTGTTTCTTTAATCTATTACGAAACAGTCGTTGTCGTAAAAAGAAAACGACACTCATAATAAGGCTGAATAACTTTTTATGTATGATAAATATTAAATAAATAGAAACAAAAAATTATCTAATTTAGACAAAATGGTAGCCTATTTGTTTTTTTTTTAATACATACAACATATACATAATCACCCATATCGTGAATAAAAATTTCACATGAAATTTGTTCCCTTTTCACATTTTTCCTATTAAAATTCAATCTTAAAAAAAAATAAAACGGAACAAATTTCATGTGGAATTTTTATTCAAGATAGGGGTGAATATATTATTTTACAAAATGAAAGTAAGCAAATACGCTTAAGTAAATTACTCTTTAAATTGATAAGAAAGCAAAAAATCAATTCAAACAAAATGATAAGGGGGTAAGGCTGAGATATAGATTATCAGTGTAATTTATATGTATAAGTAAGTATGTAGTACTTAAGTCTGTTGCACATTGGACTTGCTTTGCATTTAGTTATCAATTAAATTATTTTTAATCAGTAATATTTGATTTATTTATATAAGGCAAACGAAAATAAATTAAGAAATTGCATTTTTAAAATAAACAATCTTTGGCATTATACATGGTCAGGGTTGATGAAAGCACAACAAATCAGTATGTGGTTATATATTTATGTACATACATGTTTTTTTTTTTATTATTATTTTGTTTTAAAACCATTTATTTATGTACATATGTACATTTTGATAACTTTTAGTATTTATTATTATTTAGTGTTTGAAACAAACATTTCGTGCATTAAGATTAATCGCTTCAAATGTGGCAAGTCATGCAAATAAAATAACGTCTGCCGAATGTTTTGGAAAATTTCTTTAATGATAAAATATAAATGATATAAAAAACTAAATGTTTTTTTGCTTTATATCAAACTTTATCAAATACAAAAATATAGTGATATACAGTGGTCAACAGAAATAATGATACATTGCCTGAATTTCTACTAGTATTTGTTTTTTATTGAAAACGTTATTTGTTATTATTATTATTTGCATAAGTTTTCTTATAAACAATTTAATAGCCTATAGGAAATATTAATCATTTAATTAAAAAACATTTTCAATTATTACTCAATGTGGTTTCTTCATCACTACCTCTTATTTACATTACACACATGATGCTCCTTATACATTTGTTGCAGGATTTTATCCATTTAGCACGATTAGAAAGAAATCTTATGGACTTAAGTTTTTTTTTCAATTGAATTTTTGCCAAATATGTATATTCATATCACAAATTTAGGGGAATTCCCTTTTAGTGCATACAATCAAATGAACTTGTCATACATACATTTTTTACATTACTTTTAAGCTTAGAGTGCATATCTTTTTTTTCTTTAATAACTATGCTTGTGTAAAAACACATTGTATATCTATATGATTTAATATTATAAAACTTGTTCTTAAAAATTACTTGTTTTTCACTAATTTCAATAGGTTTTAGTGATAATGAACCAATCAACTATTTTGCATACGATCAATGTCTTTTTTTACCGTGTAAAAAGAGAATTAGGTGTATATTTATAGAACATTCCCTTTTTTGTTTTCTTTCTTCTAAATGCTGACATTTTAAAGTTTTTCTTTAAAATAAATATGTATGTATGTATGTCATACATATGTATGTATGTATGTACATATGTATGTTTACGCAAATACAAGGTTTTGATCATATTTTATATCGGCAATATTGGCTTAAAGCCAAATTATTTTTAATATGTATAAAAAAAGACAAAAATTTTGAATTTTTTCCGACGGTCACTCATAAACAAGTAGAAAAGCATCACAATAGATTTATATGGTCAGCAAGCTTTTAAGCAAAACTAAAAAAATGTAAGTCATAATTGTTTAATTGAACTTGTAAATGCAATAATTTTAATCTATTAAATGCAAAATAGTAAAAATGATTACAAAGTCGTCTAGCTATTATGACTGCTAAATAAATACATATGTATCTAGAATGATTCTGATGTGACGAGTCATGATGTTAAGAAGATGTATGAATGTATTTCATACAAATATGATTGCATTCTTTTGTAGAAATTAATTGAAAAACATATGTAAATAAAACAAAAAAAAAATTAAATTGATTTGTGTATTGCACAATGGTCTTTTTGAAATTGTACCATAAATATTTGTAATTTAATTATTTATTGATTTTAATTTCTCTGAATACATACACACGTTCTTAGTATATATCGCACCCTAATTACAAAAGTGGCACAACTCAAAATACTAAAATTTTCAGGAGAGACAAAAAAAAGTTCACCGTGCACAACAACACACTTAACATAAAAATAGACAAATTTGTATTTTTCCAGCTAAAGAAGATAGTGATGTGAAAGAAATTGTTGCAGTAGTTAGAGATGTGCACTCTGAATTAATTTATGGAAAAAAAGTAAATTTTGGAAAATATTGAGCTGTGTCACTTTTGTAATTAGGGTGCGATATTATGTAAACAAAAATTATCATTTTTATAATATTGATTAATAATCTTTTGATTCTTGGGAATTAATACTAATTAAAAACAAAAATCAGTAAAGTTTTTCAAATAATAAGATTTCATACACTTTGCTTACATTTTAAACGAAGTATGTATATAATATTTTTGTTTGCAAATCTTGATTTTTAATATGTAGTACAAATAACAAATTCAATAATTTTATTGTTTATTCAAAGGCTATTACTTATTATCAGAAACTGTAACGATTATATTACAAAACTTAATTGTTCAATTCTAAGTGATGTTGTATTTTGTATATTGTATGATACAACTATCTGATTGTGAACACAATTTCTAGCAAAGTCATATGTTTATGTTGTCAAAATATTTTAAAAACAAATATACAAAAAATAAAATATGAATATTTTCCAAAATTAAAACATACCTTAGAATTTTCATCAATATATATTATTAAAATTTTTCGTTTATTAATTTTATTTTCTTGTTTTAAATTTGTCAATCAGTTTATGATTTAGGTGTTACCGTTTGGATATTTATTAAAACTAAAATGAGTAATTTTAATGTTGAGATACATATTTTAACTTTTGGCAACACTTAAACTTTCATACAACATTCGAAAAACATATGTATGTATGTAAAAATGTCGTAGGTGTTGTACAAAATATTTATATAGAAATTACCAATAACATTTGTACAACTATTGTAAACAGACGACGTACAACTACTACGACTATACAACATCAATTGTGAATTGAACAAATGTTTAATAAATATTTTCAAGGAAAATTATTTTCCTCAGAAAATAAAGATTATTGTTAAGTTTAAGTTATATTTTGTGTTCAAAAAATTAACCAGCCTAAATGGTAAATAAGTTGTCAAGTCTCCTTTTATGTGCTGACCGAAGATATTAAAGTTTTTCACATTTTTAAGCCAAATCGAAAATATGTGTTCTAGAACACAGTAAGACATAACGATAAAAGTTGAAATCAACATAAAATTTTGTAATAAAAATTATAAAGTGTAAGTTTTAAACACTAAATTGAATAATTTTTGGCGGAAAAAATATATTCTACACTTGTACATATAACTTAAATTTTAAATCAACAATCTCAGTCAAAAGTCGTTTTCCAAAAACGCTAAATAATTAATTGTTTATATTATACAAAAAATTACAAAAGCAAATTAAGAAAACAAAAGCAAAATAACTTAAATAAATTATTACAAACGTTTAAAAAATATTGAAAAATTGTTTTCTTATTTTTATTCCACATTTTGCCATTAGTGTATAGAAACTGACGACACTTTTTTGGAATTCTACGGCTACTACTTCTTTTATGATACTTTCGATTCAACTTTTATGATACTTTCGATTCAATGCTGTAACTACAAAATTACGACTCTCTCAAATATTATGTACAACTACAACAGTGCTGTGAAAACTAAACACAACTGGCTGGAAAAAGAGTGTTTTTAAAAATACCATAGCTAACTTGAATGTAGTTCGTATTAGTATCCAGAAGAGTAGTGTACTTGCACTCAGAAATAAGGACATGAACATTTATCTAGGGAATTTGTCATAATCACTTTATTCTCCTGATGAAGCAGAAAGTATAATTTTGCCTACAACATGTAATATCTAATTCATTGTGATTCGATAACAGCTACTAATTCGTTATGTGCGTTGCCGCCCGGGCAATAATAGACTTTATTCTCTATAGTCTCGAACTATTCCTCTACGGAATATGTATTATGAATTGATACATACGAGTACAGTCGTTTTCATATAATTAAAACATTCCTTAGAACTTATTTATATAAAAAAAAAACAAAATCAGACCAATCATGAATAAAAATTCCGCGGGAGTTTTTTTCCCTTTATATTTTTTTAACATTGATTTTGAATAGGAAAAATAGGAAAAGGGAAAAAACTCCCGATGAATTTTTATTCATGATTGGGCAGAAAATTGTTTCACCACTTAATTCTAAGCTTGGCTGCTTTTATTTGAGCCCCTCAAAACGGTATCATAAATCTATGAAAATAAAAAAAAAATAAAGAAAATCGTTAATGATGTTGGAAAAATAATTAAAACATTTACCACTGTTTTATTATTCCTAACAATTTTCCAATTTAAAATAATTTTTAATTTACCTTTAATATTTTGTCGGATAGCCCTTATTTATTATAACATGAAGACATCTAATTTGCATACTTTCGATCAAAAGCCTGCAAAGTGAAGAGTGGTTATAGCATTCCAGGTCGCCTCAATGTTTTTCCAAAATTCATCTAAATTTTTGCTGTTTTTTCCTTCCAAACATTTCTCATTTTCGTTACACAAGTTCTCAATTGGATTAAGATCAGGGGCCTGTGCTGGCCTATTGTCATTCATAAGATTCCATAGAAACGGCAAATTTTCTTCAGCGATTGGTATCATCGTATTTTCTAATACATTTTTATATAAATGTGGATCCATTTTTAAAGAAATTCTGGCTATTGGTCTAATCCCGTGTCATCTAATTAATAATATTTTAAATAGTATAGTTAGTATGTTTTAAGTATTATAATAAATTTAAAAAAAGTTAAAAAATGTTAAAAAGATATTGCTGAAAAGAAATGTTCCTCAATTAAAAAAAAAACAACAGTACTATATTGATTTGGGGATAATAATATTAATTGGGGAGAATATTAATGCCTGCCTGGGTTATATACAAAATCAACATTAAGTCCACAGTTAGACTTAGTTTAATATTTCAGTGAGATTTTCATTTTGTGTTTTATCAAATACAAGAAACTTATTTGCCTATTGATATTATAGATTCAAAAACCAAGCCCCTTTCTAGCATTCAAATCTTCTCATTTTCTCTTACTTGAGGCGAATATTACGTATTAAAAATATTTCATACATATATGTATGTATGCATGTACATATATACGTCGACTCACAGTCGATTTACCAATGTATCGATTTGACGATGTCCGTCTTACTGGCTGTCCATGTAAAGCTTGTGCGCAGAGTACGGGTCGTAATTGTGAAGATATTTTGATAAAATTTGGTATGTGATCATAAGGACAGATAGGATTGAAACTGGTGTAAATCGATCCATTATTTCACCTGGCCCCCATACAAATGTCCTCCCGAAATTAGGGTTTACCGATCATATATGTTTGAATTATGCAAGTATCCAAACAAATTTCACCACAAATGAGTGATAAATAAGGCCAAATCACACCTACAAATTTTGTGCAGATCGGTCCATAATTTATCATAGCTGTCATAAATGTTGACATCCAAATAATACTGAAAGCAAATATATTTCATATGTATACAAATAATACGCTACAATTTTATTATGATCGGTCCATAATTAGTTGTAGCTCTCATATAAGACCCTCTCTGTAAATCACTTTAACCTCCATAAATCTTTTAAAAGTATTTATATCGAGATAAAGTTTAACACATATAATATTTATATTCACAGAAATTATAACACTAAATTTTTGGATGATCAATCCATAATAGGTTATATCTGCTATATAACGCTTATTTCTAAAAAACTGTACATATACTGGGTGTATTGTATTATATGGTCGGGCTTGACCGACTATACTTTCTTAACAAATGCTTTTATGCTTTTATAGTAAACAAATCTGCTAATATTGATGTCACGAGTTGTTTATAATTACATATTAAGAATAAAGCTTTAGAAATAAAAATAAAAACACATTGTTTGATTGTAGAAATGCATAAATAATTTTAATAAGTGTGGATTTACTTTGGAGTGCAGTATTTATAAAATAGATCTAAGTATTAATGCTTGTTATCGCAAAAAAATATGATCTGGTGAAAAAATATTAATTTGTTTATTCTGGGTTATTAATATAATGTTTTTAAGAAAATTACATGTAAACATTCAAGAAATTTTAAGAAGATTTTCTAAATATTTAACTAAACACTATTTTGTTTTTTATCAAAAATATCATTATTATGATTGATTTGTTGTTATAAGCTGAGGAATCGAATCTTCTGTTTAATTAATATGTACATATTTACATTTTTCAACTACATAGGTATTTAAATAAAATTAGTTTAACTTGACATTGGAATTCTATTAATTTTATATTATGTTTACTATACTTCTAGTCTCCAATGAGCCATCTTTTGGAGAAGCCAAATATTGAAATGCCCATTAAGACTGCTAGTGGTCAACTTTCCACAGCTGCCGCCGCCGTCACTGCAACCGCTAATGCAAATTTAAATACTAACGCCGTCAACACAACCTCAATAGCAGCCGATCATCAACAACAGCAGCGAGAATATGATATTAAAAGTCCGGAAACAATAGGTAAACTTTTCATAAATTGTTAAAAATCTTTAAATACCTTCAAAAAATGTTCCTGGATTATAGCAAATACTTATCAAACGGTTATAGTTAGTTTAACAGCAGGCGCAGTAGCGGGGGCACTAGCCAAAACGACCATTGCACCTCTGGATCGTACAAAAATTAATTTCCAAATCAAGTAAGTTTGAAATTATTATTATAAAGCGACAATTACATATTTTAAAGCGTCAAACAAATATGTAAATCTTCCATGTCCTAAAACACAGTTAATAAAAACAGTTTACATACAATACTATTATAACTAGTGTTTTTAGGCCTGTATTCCTTTAAATTGCAACCAAAAGATGTGAAGACTGACGAGACTATTAATTTTATAAATTCTATTTTCAGCAAAAATGTACGTTACACATTAAAAGGTGCCATAGAATTCCTTAAACAAACCCATGCTAAGGAGGGTACGTTGGCGTTATGGCGTGGCAATTCTGCTACCATGGCCCGTATAGTGCCTTATGCTGCCATACAGTTTACGGCTCACGAACAGTGGAGGAAAATTTTACACGTGGATAAAGATGGTACAGAGTAGGTTCATTAAAATTGCAATACTTTTGCTTTTGAAATAACACTGAAACATAGAAAAACTTAAAATATAATTTCAACTACCTTTTTTGTTTATATCATCATAAAATATTTAGCACTAAATTGAGACGTTTTGTAGCTGGCTCTCTGGCAGGCATAACCTCACAATCTCTGACTTATCCCTTGGATTTAGCAAGAGCACGTATGGCTGTTACAGATAAATATACTGGTTATAGGTACCATTAAATTACCTTAAAATAATTTTAATAATGTATAATATTTTAATTCAATTTATTTTCATTTTTAAGAACACTGCGAAGCGTTTTTGTAAAAATTTGGGTAGAAGAGGGGCCTCACACTCTGTATAGAGGTTACTGGGCCACAGTTTTGGGTGTTATACCTTATGCGGGAACCTCCTTCTTCACATATGAAACATTAAAACGTGAATATACGGGTATGTTTTGAATTGCTTGCCAACTATTTTTTATTAAATCTAGTTATTTACTAATTATTTGCTTTTTTCTTATAGAAATGACTGGCAATTCAAAACCAAATACTCTAGTCACTTTAGCATTTGGCGCTGTCGCTGGTGCTGTAGGACAAACATCAAGCTATCCATTAGACATTGTGCGCAGACGTATGCAAACAATGGGCGTAACCAAAGATGGACACAACAAATATCCCACCATTTATACTACATTAAAAACAATATATAAGTAAGTTATATCTTTTCCCAAACTTAACTAAACTCAGGTTTTAATAAATAACACTCTTAATTGAACTTGCAGAGAGGAAGGCATCAAAAACGGTTTTTATAAAGGTTTAAGTATGAACTGGATTAAAGGTCCCATTGCTGTTGGCATTAGTTTCTCTGCATACGACCTGATTAAAGAATTACTGCGTGAATTATTTCACTTGAAACGCGGCCGAAGCTTGTCACCAGCTTCAAATTAGGTTTTATTATGTTGGTTCTATTACATACCCTCAATGTCAATACTATGTTGTTATTTAATTGTTTAATTTAACCACAAGCTTAAAATATTTAAGTTTTCTTAGTTTCTTTCATAATAAGTTTTTCTTTGTATAAAGATAAACAATTATTTATAAAGTTAAATAAATTTGTTTTAGTTAAGCTTTAACCAAAAAAAAAAAAAAAAAACAACAAAAGTTTAGAAGATATAGTTGTTATTTTGAAAAACATTAGAAAATAGAATATATAATTTTTATTCTTAGAATCTTTTTTTAAATTTATAATAAAAAAATTTAAGCTGTACAAATTGATTTAAATAGGTTTTGTTAAATCTTTAGATTCTTCCTTAGCTTAAACATACATATATATACATACATAGACATTTTTAAATTAATATTTTGTTTTAAACTGTTTCCGTTTTATTATTTTTTGTACACATACCTATTATTATTATTTAAAATGCATACGCACAATGTGAGACAATAATAAATAATTTACATAAAAATAAAAGATTTTGAAAAATTGTGAATTCTCTGAATTTTAGAATAATTACTATACATACCTATATTATAACAAATAGAATATTTTCATGTAAAACTCATGAATTGATATAAAACTTTTAATGATTATACATACATATTAAAATCTATGGCTTTGAAATATAAATTTAAAAGTCTTGCTACTATTATACAACACAAAAAATTTCGTCTATTATGTTATTGTGATCGATTAAGAAATTTTCTATAAATTAATTTATAACAAAAACAAGAGTGTGTATTTAAGAAGAGGAAATAAAACAAAAAAAAAAAACAACTACATATTATAAAGTTTAAATTGTATATATTAAATAAATAAACACTGTTACTAAAAAATTTTTATGGTTTGTTTCCTTGTTTGCAAAAATGAAATAAATTATTTTAAATAATTTGTTTCATGCTTACTGGGGTAACAGACTTCATTCAGAAAATAAATACAAAATCTAGTGAGGAACTTCGTCGAATCCGAACTTTTACTATTGAATCTATTAATTTTTAGTCTTTGTTATTAATATATTTATTTAGTAAAATATATAGCGAATTTTTATAATTTAAAAAGATTAACCCCCTTATTCATAAAACTTGTCAAAGGTTAAGATAAGATAAGAAGGGTTGTACACCATGTGCACTTCTACTCGGAGACCCTGTGGTCCATTGTGATTCCCTTCCGTTAAAAAAAGAAAAAGAGTAGAAAGATAGATTTGAAATGAAAGAAGAACCAAAACCGCCTGATAAGGGGAGAAAGAAGGAAAGAAAGAAAAATCCCCTTACGGATTTTGAGTCGCCGTAGAAAGTCCCTTAAATAGCCACCCTATTCCCCTAATGAAATCCAGAATGTTACCCGGTTTGCAGCCAGCAACATTGCTGAGTTCGTCCAGGAATCTATTTCCTAGCCACTTAAGTCTATGACCCTGTAACCCAGCACAGTTGCACATGATGTGCTCTATTGTCTCTGGCTCCTCTGCGTCCCCACAAACCCTACAGAAGTCCTGTGTGTTATTATCCCATTTGCCTCTGAAGGCCTCAATCGAACAATGACCGGTTATCACTCCTACCAGAATCCTGAGACTATAATAGGCTTATAAAGCAAATTTTGTTTGGATATTTGCTTCATTAGCCTGTTATAAACCCTTGATAGGTTTTTATGAATTAGACTGTTAATATTTTGTACTTGTATCACATACTTTGTTTTGTTTTTATTAAAGAAGAATCAGCATATTTAATATATGCTCATATTTATGTTTTTAAATAAGTTCCATTATTAATCGCCCAAAATCGTAACTGAACCCAAATTTTGAATAGGAGACAAGTAAAATATAACATGATTACAATTTCCACTCCTTGAATCTTGTAACGGAAAAGTTTTATTAATCTCTCAAAGTTCTTAATCTCAATCATATTCTTGCCAAATAAATTATAGCTTACAGTGTACATATATTTCCCTTTAAACGCAGTACCTATGACATTCCCTCAGAACTATCGGAATTTGATGTAACAGTGTATTGAAGCTTTTAGAAGAATAACAATGAATACACATTCGTCAAATGATTTGGATCTCAAAATGTTCTACATCTTCTGAAACTAAGTATATATCTATTAATGAATAATAAGATAAACTCTAGTTAATTGGGCATATAAATACAAGGCATATACATACTTATGTACATATATCTCTTTATGTTGAACATAGCCCATAAAAAAGTTCGAAAATTGAATTTGTTGTACATATGTATGTTAATTTTTATTAATTTTGTCCGATATATATGTATGTACATATACATACATCAGTTAAATACTTTGGAAATCTTAAAATGGATCAAAATTCAAAATTTTGTATTTTTATCTCGGTAATTTTTCCAAATTGCCAGTTTAATCAAAACATGTCAGATTAAAAGTATATTTTTCTCTATAAAAATATAATTCATAAAACTTCAACCTTTCATTTAACGTATCATTCGACAACAATAACTTCTTTATTCCCGAGTTATGCGTCATGTCGTTCGACATACTTACCATAGAGTTTAAGGCCCCGATTACCGTTTGCAACACCAAGTATTTTGATGTAAACTGCGATTACGATTCACAACACCTATCGGCTTAATCGTATGAAAAAAAGCATGTTGTGTTGTAATCGAGACAACATAACATTTTAGTGTTGTGAACGATAATCGGGCACTAAAATCCTTCCGCCCGGCCACAGGCCGTCAGTCAAAACGAGTATTTTATGCGAAACTAGAGCAACCAGTCGTAATTCAGCTCTGGGTGGAGAAAGAACTCGCGCGTCATTGTCATTATCGCTTAAGGGCAATCAGGTCGTCCTTTTTTCGCTGCCTTCGAGAGATTTGCGTCTCACTTTTGCATTGGCTAATGCTTGGCGTCGTCTAACTGTACCGCATTACGGTTCTTCGAAGTTGTGCATTAGTCACATGCTAAATTTTTAATACAAGATTTAAGCGTTCCAGCTTCTTATATGAAGGTATAGGTCGACTTGGGACTTACTTAAATCGATAGTGGGATAACCTGGCAATTTGAGGGATTAATTCTCCGCCAACCTAATTTATATTCAAAAAAAAAAAAAAAAACTAGAGCAACCACCAATCCGGAATTGGGTTAAATAAATGTATTAATAAATTGGGATGTTTAATATCTCATTTAAAAGCCACTTCAAAAGGCCATGAAACGACATGGAAAATGTTTCGTTCCGATAACAAATATCAAAGATATAATACAATTTTAGTTTCAATTTCAAAAGCCCATAACTCGAACAATATGGTCCAGCAACAACTTTCTTTCCTAAAATTATCTTCCTATCCCCTTTTTCAAATTTATTTTTTCCTTGGTTGCCCAAAAACTAGATTTGTTCCAAATAATACATACCGGTCATGGTCTACTAACATGCATAGTTCAAGACAGGAGATTGTGTGCGATTATAGGATAAAAAAAATTATCAAGTTGTTGGTGCATGTGGGTGGGTGGCGGTCTGTTTGTCTCGCTCCTCTTGACGGCTTGGTTGGGGTGGGGGGACTACTCTGACCTGCTTGCTTGGGTGTGGCTTACCCTGCCTTTACGCATGCAAGTAGTTGCATGCGAGTGCTGTGTACGTATTATATACGAAAACTTATTCGAAAAACTCGAATCATTTGCAAGCAGCGTTACTGTTTACACAGGACAGTGAAAGTTCATTTTCAAAATGTTGTCAAAGCGTAAACTTCAAAAAATTAGTTTAAATTAACAAATGGCGCACAAAGTTTGTATTTGTTTACCAAGAGTTGCCATGACCTTCACATGAGTATAATTGTAGGGAAATAATTATTACAATTTATTGTTATTATTTTAATTATTATTTAATGCTCTAAAATGACATCAATACACTTCTTTTTCCATATTTGAAAAAAAATATATTTTTTTTTACAAATATACATAAAATAAGTTAAATATTTATTAATTATTTTGCCACAATCCATTACATTTATTCTGAATTTTTTTATTTGGCAACTCTGTTTACCTTTTTGTCACTTTATTGCTGAGTGTCAAAAAATCACTGTCCAGCTAAATTCACTTGCAAGTGACCTGCATGTGTGATTGTGTTAGTGAAAAAGTGTGAATGTATTGACTTTTTCGAACTTGCACTTGCATGTGTAAACCCCGGGCACAGAGAACAACCCCGGGTTACACATGCAAGTACTTGCATGCGAGTGCTGTGTTCGTATTATACCTATACGACAACTTATTCGAAAAACTCGACTACCCTGCAAATAACGCGACTAGTCCATACATGCATGTAAGGACTAGACCAAAGAGGAGTAGGAGTACTCCAAAACTACTCCTAATATATGAAAAAAAGGTGGTCGATTTAACATTGCGATGTCCTAGATTTGGACCATATAACCCATCGGAGTAGTCCCAAAACTACTCCATGGAGTACTCAAGAGGGTTAGTTTTAAACAACAACAACTCAATATGCAATCGTGTTAACACGAAACCATGTCGTTAAACTACAAACTCTTGTTTAACTATGACATGGTCCATTACATTGGACCATGTTGTAAGTAGTCTATTTCATATAAAATGGATCACGTATACCAATATTATTTGCAGGGTAGCTCTGCAAGTAAAAAAATTTGAGTGTATGGATTGAGTTTTCCGAACTTGCACTTGCATGTGTAAATGCCGGGTTAGAAAATAAAACCCAGTTGTTGTATTTATGCGAACTTAAAAAAAAGAATACGGGAATTTTTGTATTGAATGAGAATTTGTTCCTCTTGCGAGTAAAAAATTGTTTTATAAAATTCTTTTATTCGAAGTTGCCTTCTAGTTAAATATAAACAATTTTTAATTTGAAATTTATTTTTGTATATTTCCATTATATGTTCTACATTAGCTTTCCGTTGGAAAGCATAAATGTAAAATCATACAGAAATATACAAAGAGACACTAGCAAAATGGCTTTAGCAGGCCAGAAAACGTTACATTTTGCTAGTGTCTCTTTGTATATTTCTGTATGATTTTACATTTATGCTTTCCAACGGAAAGCTAATGTAGAACATATAATGGAAATATACAAAAATAAATTTCAAATTAAAAATTGTTTATATTTAACTAGAAGGCAACTTCGAATAAAAGAATTTTATAAAGGAATTTTTGTATGTAATATCGTTTGTCATTTTAAACAGGTGCTGCCATCTGTATTTTTGTTATAAGTTTTCCGCATCTCTACTCTTTTTTATCAAATATCTATTTATTTTATGTAGTTATAGTTGGTCACCCCAGATTTTCTTTTCATGCCATTTCTTTTATTTCTATTTTTCTTCAAAACCTTAATAAAAACTCCTATATCTGGCAGCTCTGACATGAAATGCAGTTCAATCACAGAGTACTCTGTGGTTCAATTGTTGCTTCTCTATTGACACGAAAATACGCAGCAAATTCTCAAGTGCTAGAAAAAAAATATAAGAAAAATGTTGAAATCTATTTAAAGTTTTAAAAAAATAAAGGAAAAAGGTAATTTATAAAAAACTGCTTTGAAAAGACGCCAGTTCGGTTAATTTATACAGATTTTAAACAAATTATAATAAAAAAGTAGCGTGCGAAAAAGTGCTAAGGAATTCTGTAGATTGAAGACTATAGAATTTTATTAAGACAAATAAAATTAAAACCGAAATAAACAAAAATTGTGTTGTGAATATATAAAATATAAAAAAAAGGATTTTCCAAAGTGATATTTTTTATAGAACAGTGTAAGAACAAAAAAATATATATGGAGAAAAGATTGTAAGAAAACGTTAAAGAAAACGAAACAGGTGATGAAGTAGCAGAGAATCTAAAGAGAACAATATTAAAAAGCGTAGGAGGTAAGTGAAAAGAAAACAAGTATACAAAATACAGTTGTATAATAAAGTATATAACCCAGCGATGTATTTTGTGGTAGTATGGGGGTTTATAAAAAAGAATAAAATAATATACCTATAATAAAACGAATAATAAATATGTATTTACATATGTAGATAAAAATACGTAATTGTATTTAATAAATTAATTTAATTTTACAAAAAATTTATGTATGTCAAACACGGAGTTAAATTAAATTATTAACAATACTTTTTTTAAATGGTTTCTTTGGTCTTTGTTTTGCTGTCGACTTTCTTTGATTTTCTTATTCTGCTATTTTGTTTCATTTATATTTGCTCTCTAATTTAATGTGGTCTTTACTCTCGTCATTGACGGTTGTGTCGTCGTACTATTCTTAAAATATAAAAATTAAATTACTTCACCACCACGTCGTTCGTACGTTCGTTCGGTGCTAGCCAGTTAGTCCCGTGTAAAAAAAAAATATTTATATAAAAATTCCATTTGATTTGTTTCTTACCCCGTTTGACTCAGCAAAAGACAATCACCATCAGCGTTTTCAGAAATTGATATTATTTTTGTTTGCAAATTAATATTATTGTTGTTGCTGTTGTTATTTGTATTTTTGCTGCAAAATGAAAAGGGGTGAATTAAAACAAAAAAACTAATTTATATAAAAAATTGCAACGCAATATTCTTGGCAGCAAAGAGTTTCAATATTTAATCATAAACAAATTGTACAAAAAAAAAAAAAAAAACATTATCACAATTTTTCAAGTGTTTTTGAATTTTTTTTTTTAAAATTCTGAATATTAAATTTCTCTAAATTTTGATGTGAAAGTGAAAATTGTTGTTTTGAAATAATAAAAAGTGTATATTTTATTGTTAACTCTTCGTATACTGTGTGTGTTTTCGGAATAGAATTGTATTGGGGTTTTGTGATACTTTTCATATCCCCATCATCATCAACAACAACAACATCGTGTTGATTTTTCTAGTAGGTAGGTGGAATAATAAAATATATAGGTACTTACATATGTACATATGTGGAGAGACAAAAATAAAAACTACCTATAGTATAATGAACTACCTATTTACATATTAAATATTTTTAATTTCTACTCTTTGCCCTTAAATATCTAGTAAATAAAAGTAGTGGCTCGTCTAAGGCAAATTAAAGTAATCGCATGAAAATTTATTAATGTTATTTTTTATAGTAAACAACTGAATAATGTAATATTTTTAATCAAAAATAATTAATAGGTACCAACATTCGAATTAGATTTTATTTTTAAATTGACAAGAACTTTTTCACTAAGGCTGTTTGTCATAAAGAAGTTTATGAATTTTTGAAAGTTATAACACATTTTCAAATTAATTTTAAAATCTTTAATATGAATTAGTACCTATGCGTTATTAATATAATTATAATAACAATATACCTATTAACTACAAAGTTTATTTACAAATTTTAGCTTAAATCAAGACCGTGACACTAGCTTGGATATTAAACATTTTTAACCTCAAATAACTGCGATATTTAATAAATTATATTTAAATGGGTTCATTTTTGAAATATCAGCACTTGTTAAAAAAAATCAATATGAAAAAACATAAATTCAGTTGTAGGCTCACAATGAGTTAACGAATTATCTATATACATACATATATTACATTGTATAGGTATAGTTCGAAAGACCTTTCCGAGCACCTTCAAACGGTACCAGATATGTCATCTATAAAAAATTGTTAAAATCCAAGCTAGTGTCACAATCTTGATGAGTTCCCAAATGTTTGATTTTTTACAAATCTTCTATTGGTGATGTTTTTAATCTATTTTACCAAAAAGTAATACATATTGGAACTCTTTTTAGTTTTTTTTTGTTTATAAAATATTGACTAGCCAAATGTCAAAAAATTCATTCTAAATTCACCATAATAGAAAACTTGCGTTGTTCTTTAAAACAGGTTTTCAAAATCCAGTAGAAGTCTACCTCTTGTATTAATGTATCTCGCATCTATCACATATTCGGTCAAGCATTTACCAATCAATCAATTTTTTTTAGTTAAGTAAAAATATGATATATTGTGGACTTAAACGTCTGAAATTTTTAAATTTGTTCACCATTGATTTTTACGCCATTCAAAATTATTTTTCGATTATCTCTTGTTTTGCTGTAATAAAATTAATTTATTTTGCATGTGACTGATATGAAAATGACTTCGTCTGGCCAAAAGAAAGCTATTTTGGTCATACATACCATGAATTGAAAACCTTTTGGCCAGCCGAAGGCTTGTTACTCCGGTAAACATTTTCTCCACAATGATATGAATAATATCAAAGTATTTGAGTTTGAATAATTATTTTAGAATATAAGCATGCAAATGAGTTTTGTTAATTCAAAAATATTTTAATGATTCCACTTTAACAGGAAAATTAGGTAAAGAAATATAAAAATTCAAACAAATGTCTATTCCATTTAATTATATAAAACAAACATTAAACAATTTGTTAAAACAGAACAAATTTTTTCTTAAAAAACAAAATTCGGAACTAATTCTACTTTTGATCAAAATGAAATGCTAAGAAAAAAGGAATACATAATCATTTACATTAAAATTCATCAACATTTATTTTTCTTTCTAATTATTTATTTAACGTTCCTTTACTTCCTACTTAAACTAAAAACTATTTGCTTTTAATTCAAAGCCTTGCTAAAAAAAAGGTCCTCAAAGGTTTGTAGTTCAGCTCTAGGAAGCCTTATTTGTGTTCGTGTTTAATATGTCTGTCTAAGTATCTATGTTTTCATTTGTTATAGGTACATATAGGTACCTATAATGGAATTTTAATTTATAATTTTGCGCCCTCTGTATAAGATGAATACTGGTATTACTTGCTGTTATCCCTAATTGAGTTCTGTAGGGTGTTTTTTTATATGTATAGAACTTTAACTTGGTAAAACCTTTTTAACTGGAGGTCAGCTCTTAAGTGACCACTTGGAGGATAACATTTTCCGTGTTATTGCCGATATATGTACGGTGACAAATTATGAAAAAGTTATCGACAATTGCATCTCCAGATTAGACTACGTCTGAGCCAGTCATATATAAGAAGTCATATCTTTTGATTAAAGAAAATTTCATGTCAATTTAAAATAAATCATATTTGTTTTATTGCATTTCAAAGTATACATCTAAAAAAACACAGAATCATGATTTTCAAAATAAATTTGTACAATTTGAAAGCATTGTTCAGGCGTCAGTCAGTCTATTCATGTTGAAATGCGAAACTAAACATAAATCACAAAATGGTCGCTAGTTAAAAAAGTGTTGCCAACTTAAATTTCTATACATCTAAAAAAAAACACTATGTTCAAATTGGTTTTAAAACAGTCTTAAGCCGCGTTTTCACTATGTTTTCACTATGTAATTTTTGTTGTCAAATTGTCCAAATTATTGGCAATTGTATGAAAACGGGTTGTCATATGACAACAAAAATGACAGTGAAAACCAAGCATTATATTAGATGGCTTTGTAATTAAAAATTTGAATTACCA
Organism: Bellardia bayeri; assembly: GCA_950370525.1. Classification (NCBI taxonomy): domain Eukaryota; kingdom Metazoa; phylum Arthropoda; class Insecta; order Diptera; family Calliphoridae; genus Bellardia; species Bellardia bayeri. The sequence goes on from OX493264.1 coordinate 120,943,391, forward strand.
TGTATTTTTATTCTTAGTCCATTTTCCATTTATTATTTGCGAAAAATATTTATTAAAAACTAAATATGTATTCTGATTTAATGAATGAAACTGTTAAAAATTATTGTTATTTTTAATTTTATTATGTTGCTAATTATTTAAGTTTTTGTGAATAATCTAACACAAAAACTAACGACTTAAAATTAATTAAAAACAACAACAAAACTTTTTTCAGTTCTTTAGTTACTTGAAAATATTTATGTAAATTTCTAACCAGTGTGGGCGGTTTGAGACAATATTGAAAGCCTTGCTAAACCTTGTTATTTTTAATGTTGTTTGCAAGTACTGCAAACTGGCAAACACTATAAAGAAAAACATGTACGATTTATAGCTGCATATAATATAATATAACCAACAGCAATTTTCACTGCTAATCAAATATTACTTTTATATTATTCCTAAGTTTTATTCTGCCAAACTATACTAATATTCAAATATTACTTTTATATTATTCCTAAGTTTTATTCTGCCAAACTATACTAAGTACTTTAGGAATAAACTCCTGAATATGTATGTTTGTTCTAAAATAAAAGTTTTTCTGTTCTGTTCGTTTTTTTCTTTTGTTTTTCTTTTACTGCATTTAGTTAATAAAACTGAACTTAAAAGTATGGAGAAGAAGAGTTGCTGAACAGAAGAAATAACACAATTTTTCCATTTATTAAAACAAAAAACTTTTAATTTTTTACTCCATATTTAGTCATGCAGTCCATTAAGGATATTATTTGTGTGTAAGAATGTGCTAAAGTAGATTATATGGATTCATGGATGGATGGACGTACGTACGTCTGTATATAGAAAATAAAACATGTTTACAAAGTTTATTTCAGAAATCTTTGGTATATTATATACAGATTCTACAAATAAGTATGTTTATTTCATATAAAGCGTGATCCATTTCGAGGTTCTCTACTTTTTTAAAGAAAAAAAAAAAAAAAAGAAAACAGAAAATTAAAATTTAATGGGGAATGTTTATTATTATTTGAAAGAACATTATTTTGCATTTATTTTTTGAAGATTATGGCTATCAAATGTTGGCCGTTGCTACGCCGCAGATGGTGTATCTGTTGAGTTCAATTTTTGATGACTCGTTCGAACATTTCGACTGTTAACTGGCGAATGTCACGCGTAATGTTTTCTTCATAGGCCTGAATTGAAGCGGGGTTGTCCGGAAGTGGCGCCGTCTTGCTTAAACCAAATGTTGCCGAGATGACGAACTTCAATTTCAGGCATCAAATAGTCGGTTATCATGGCATGATAACGGTCGCCATTGACCGTTACATTCGCACACATTTCTCATAGAATGTGAATTTTCGTAATAAAGTTGATCGATTTGTAAACGTTGTTCAGGCGTAAGTCTTTCTATTATGAAATGCCAAACAATACTAAACAAAAATAACATGACACCATAACACGACTCACACGTGATTTGTCAAAAAAGGCTATTGAGAAAAGTATCTATACTTGAATCACCCTATACATACGGTGTTGGAACAAATAATAGGACAGATACTTCTCAATTATTTTTTGTTTTTTACTTTTGTTGATATTTCAAATACAGAATTCAATTTTTTGTTTTTAGGTTTATATCTCGCTAGGAACATTTAGGACTCCTATTTTTTTTTCTTTTTAGTTCTTTTTAAGACTTCCCAAAGGTGTTCAGTAAGATTTTAGTTCGGGGATTGTGACGACCATTCCATAAAATGGATTTTGTTTTGCTTAAACCAAGACTTAACTAGTTTGGATGTGTGCTTGGATCACTGTCCTGCGTGAATCTATAGGAGCGGCATTTTATCTATGGCATAAGGTAGCATTTTAATTTTCTACGTAATTCACAGCTCACATTTTCCAATCTATTAAATAAATTGTACCGACAGCAAATTAAGAAAAACAAGCCCATATTATTAATAAGCCTCCTCCATGCTGCACGGTTTTTTGTGGTCAAGTTATTTATTTGTAACCTTCGAACGAAGATTTTGCATTCAGAACCAAATAAATTCGCATTCGCTGATTATGTATTGCTAAAAAAATTTGTGAAATGGGCTTTGGGGTCAGATAAAACATCCTTGACCTAAAAGTTTATTACAAAATCTTTGTTACAGAAGGTCCAGGGCTTTTAGTTTGTAATTAATGGGGAAATAAATAGAAAAAGTGTTCCTTGAATTTGTGTTTTCTATTTCTATTTAAATTAGATTTTCATATTTCGAAACTATTTGTTAAAAGTCAGGTTGGCTGTATAATCTTTTTTGATTGTGTTTGCATTTTCTTGAGCATATTTAATTGAGTTTAATTTTTTATTATTCATGAGTTTGAGTTTCTCAATTGCTGGTTGCTATATTTTTTATGTTACTTTTGTACTCAAAACTATTTGATGTTCAAAAAATTATGGTTAAATTCTTGTTTTTATACTCTTTACCGAAAGTTGTAAGGCCAGATGGTTGTTAGACCAATATTTCTGGGCGTTACAAACATCAGCAAAAATCTAATATAGGTACCCTCCCCACTATGGTGGTGTAGGGCATAAAAACATAAATAAACAAAAACAACAATAATATCGATGCACTGAATCAATTTTTCAAAATTAAACTCTATGAGTCACATTCGCAAATTTATTTGTGATATTCAGACACTTATGAAAAAAAAAACACAACACACAAAAAAGAAACGAGAATAATTGTCAAAACACAAAATCTAAAATGATAACAAAAAAGTAGCCGGCAAAAATGTCAATACAAATACACAAATAAAATAATTGGCCTCCACAATAATTTCTTCACTGTCAAGGAAAAATACACGATACTTGAAAAGTAAACGCAGCAACCAATACAACAAAACTTCATTGGCAAAATTATATGAAAAGAAAATATTAAACAAGTACCTACGACAAAAAATAATAAAAATAAACACAAAGAAGAAAAGTGTACAAAAATAACAACACTAACAAAATAGGTATGTATCTACCTACGTTTCTACATACATAAATACTAAACACACACCTTCCTTATCTTCTGCTCCTCTTCCACTTGCTAAGCAAACAAATTCAAAAGATATAGACAAAACACAACTACAAAAAAAAAGAAAAAAAAAAAAACATCCAGAATGTCAATCAGAGACGTTGTCGCCACAACACCCCGTCCATACAAGACGACATCCCATGTACAAGAAAACGTCGTCAATGACTACGGACGACAAAGACAAATGTTGACAACAAATTTTGTGGTAGAGTGTGGTGAGTGTTGTCTGCGTTAACTGTCAAAAAACACACAAATACATAATTGTAATTAAAAATAAAAACAAAAAAAAAAAGAAACGAAATAAAAACAAAGAAGAGAATATAACACTATAACAATAACAAAAACAAAAATTATTAAATACAAATAAACATTCGAAGTTTGTATCGAATTCCCTTTACACTTTTCAGTAGGTATGATTGAGTGTAAGGAAATCAGAAGAGAATTATATTAAAACCTGTAGACCCATGATACATATTAAAGAATTTTTACCCACATTTTCCCAATGTTTCAAACATCTGAAGTTTTGATAAAAAAAAGGTATTTTAGCAGACATCATAACATTAGGTAAAAAAAAAACTAAACAGACGTGATACCTATAAAAACATGTAACGTACATTATTGGTTGGTTTTAATTTAGTCTAAAACTAATTGAAAAACAATTTTTCAATATGTCAATCATAAAATCATAGAAATGTCTACTTTCGGGTACTTCCTTTCTATTCTGAATTCTTTCTATTACTTTTATTTTTATTGTTTTTTTTTTAAAGATTTAGCAATTTAATTGTTTAAAATATATACAATATTCTGCAAATTATCTATGTTTTAATTTTTAGCTTATCTTTATAAATAATAAACCTTGATACTGACTTTGGGAACAATTCTTCACAATTTAAAAGTTCGAACAGTGAAATAACTTTCCAATGGCTTATGTATGTTTCGTGTAAATTTTGTCTCAATTTGAATAATGAACGCTTGTCAAACATTGAAGGAAAGTCAATGAATCGAATAGAAAAATATTAATTTCTTCTCATGATAACGATGTGTTTAAGGCATTAAAAACAAAACAATTATTGCGTTACACCCCGGACAATTTTGTTACTGATTTTGTCAATACCAGGTGTTTTCTTGGAGTTTAAATCAACAATAGCCACTTTAAGCTTAAAACATAACCCCCTTATTCAAAAACGATTATTAAATTTAACAAACGTTTATTAAGACAGGTTTGCATATAAAAATTTGCTGTGATAATGTGAGATATTGCAGGGCGATTTAAACAAATATTGTTGTACATATTCAAAAAGTCTTTTATAATAAATATATTCCGGACTGACATCGTCAATTTCCATTTGTTTCAAATGATATTAAGAAAGAAATATATTTTTTTAATTGAAAACAAGATGCTACAATAAAATTAAAGTGAGGTGCGTATTTTGATTTGAGCTAAAATTTATTAAAACAAGAAATGTAATCTTTGAGATTTGTTAATTGTTAACCTCAACATAAGTAGCTGTTGTTAACAATATAATAAATAATTTACTTCATTAATTTCGATAAATGTAAGCACCATTCTTTTCGTGCACACTGCTGCTTACGAGTATTTATTTTTACAAAAATTATGTTTTAAAGATAACTTAAGGCGAAAATTCGAAATGAAATTAAAACAATAATGTTGTATACAACATGTAATGCCATTTATTTGTTTTTAATTCTCTTTCTTTTTTAATTTTACTTTAGTTAGAACTCTTCAAGCTCATTTGTTGTAGTCTTAAAAACTTTATTATTTACCAGGATAAATAAGTATTGTATGTATGTATATTCTGGCTACAAAAGATTATAAATACAGCCCTTTATTTGGTCCAAGCATAGGCAATGATTTGTCATTGTCCCTTTTTATACACATACTATAAATTTGGTTTACTACCTGTTACACTGTTATTTTCTTGTTAACTTACTTAAAAATCAAGCATCCGTTCTATTCTTTTGTAAATAATAGCATTAGATTTGTACTATATGGCCGTACCAGACCAACATTGAAATAGACAAAGTAGCCCCAAATGTTTAATGTTTGGTAGCAGAAAAATTGATTATAGGTACCAAGAAGAAAAATACAAACAAATCTAAACTGCCTCAATACTTAAAGTACACATGTGATTGTTAGTACGTGTGTGAGCGATAAAAATAAGAACAAGAATTAAATGTACGAACATTTAGGAGTGAAGGTGTAGCGTAGTAGTTGACTGACAGACTGACTGGTTGGATGGCTGGCTGGCTGGTTAGTTGGTTGGTTAGTTTACTGGCTGGTTTATGTATTAGTTGGATGGCTGGCTGCTTTCTTGTCGATTTGACACGATTTAATTCAGATAGTTGTTGTTCGGTTCGGTTTATTTGCCTGTTTGTTTATGTACATTTGTAGGTATGTATATGCACGGGTTGGTTACCTTTTCAAATTTCCAGGAATGACGACGTCAAAAGAAATATCGTACGTTATTGTTGTTTTAGTTATACGTACATATGTATGTATGAACGATACGTTACGATGTGCCCACATAAACACACAAGTAAATACAAATATGCAAACAAAAAAATAAACCTACATACATACTATACATCCATACGTATATTTACGAATACAAACATTCACGTACATACTCGTTTATACGTTTTGACGGACTAATGTTATTTTTTGTATTGTTGCTGTTGTTATTGTTGTTGTTATATAATGTGTTGAAAACGAAAATGAAAATGAAAATGACAACTATAAAAACATACTATTAGTTATTGTTGTTGTATTCGATGCACATACAATAACAAATCTATAGAAGTCATCAAAATTCAAGATAGCTGCACTCTTTCTCTCTGTCTCTAAACCGGGTTGTTGTTTTAAATAGAATTGTAAAAACAACAAGAATACAAATCTGTAAAATATGCACATTTGTATTTTTTTCCTCCTTTTCTGTTCTTTGCTTCTTTAATTTTATTTACATACATATTTACATTGGAGGACAAACAGACGGACATTTAGGTACTTTTAAAACAAATTAACATTTTAGCGTAGGTAGTTTGGAAAGTCTATAAGGATTAATTAAAGTTAGTTAAAGTTCAAGTTCAAAAGAGAATTGAACAAAAACTGGTCAGCTGAAACTGAAGAGTGTGAAACAGGACTAAGGTGAAGCACTGATGGGATTCGTGGTACATTTGTACCAAATTTGGTACAAACAAAACTTTATTGGTACGTTGGTACAGTTCATTCCTTATTGGTACAATTTTTTTTTAAGGCGAATTCACTTTACAGGTGTCGTTGAGAGCACAGCTGTTCTACTTTTTTTTTTCTTACTTAGAGAGAGAAATGTCAAAAGTTGCTTGTATTTTTGACATATCGACCAACGAAACAAACAAAATTTGAAAAATTGTTTTAAGTTTTTAAGTTTTCTTTCTGTTATTTTGTTTTTATTGAATAAAAAGTGTTATGAATTCTTACTATATGCTTTTTTATTTAATAGCGAAATTTAGGTACAATTTATGGCAATTTGGTACAATTTTGCCATTGAGACGGTACAATTTAAGAATTGTAAGATCCCAACAGTGAGGTGAAGTAAGCTTTCCAGCAATAGTTTGAAGTTTTCTTTCGTTGCATCTTTTTTAATGGCTTCTATCAATGAATTTTGTATTTTCTCTTCTCCTACGGTTATGACATTTGCTAGCTGTCAATTAAAGCTTATTTAAGATGCAAGTTGCGCTTAGGTTTGTTTTTTTTTCCTGTTAGTAAAAATGTCATTTTTAATGAGCAATTTCCTCATAATTTCCATATAGGTATTATTTGTGCAAGTTGTTGGTGATAAACGATTTAAGGCGGCTTTTAGGCGCATAAGGGCTGCATAAATTAAAATTAAACAAGTTTAAAGATTAAAAAAGTTTATACCTATAGAAAAAAACTGTTTTTATACCTTACACCACCACAGTGTGGATGGTATCTGAGTCGATTTAACGATGTCCGTCTGGCTGGGTGGCTGTCCATGTGAAGCTTGCGCGCAGAGTACAGGTTGCAATTTTGAAGATACATATTTCGATAAAATTTGGTACGTGAAATTTTTTCGGCCCAAGGACGGATGGGATTGAAACTGTTGGAAATCGGTCCATTATTTCACCTATCCTCCTGAAATTAGGGTTTAACGATCATAAATGTTTGAATTATGCAAGTATCCCAACCAAATTTCACCACAAATGAGTAATAAATGAAGCTAAATCACATCTACAAATTTTGTGCAGATCGGCCCATAATTTATCATAGCTCTCATATAAGACCCACTCCCGAAAATCACTTTAAAGAGCATAACTCCCTCAAAAATTTTGCTATCTAAACAATATTGAACGCAAATATATTCCTTATATGTATATACGAAAAATATGGTACAATTCTATTATGATCGGTCCATAATTGGTCGTAGCTCTAATATTAGGCCCACTTCCGAAAATCACTTTAAAGAGCACAACTCTCTCAAAAATGTTGGTATCCAAATAATATTGAACCCAAATATATTTCATATGTATGCAAATCATACGGTACAATTTTATGATGATCGGTCCATAATTAGTCAAAGTTCTCATATAAGGCCCACTTTCGAAATTCACTTTAACGATCATAAATTTCTTAAAAATGTTGGTATCTAAATAAAATTCAACACAAATAAGTTTCATATATACAGAAATGATGACAAATAATTGTATAATGGTCGGTCCATAATTAGTTGAAACTCCTATATAAGAGACCGTAATTCACTTTAACCTCCATAAATCTTTTAAAAGTATTCATATCGAGATAAAGTATAACATACATAATATTTATATTCACAGAAGTTATGACACTAAATTTTTGGATGATCGGTCCATAATAGGTTATATCTGAAAAATTTTTTTATACATATACTGGGTGTAGGGTATTATATGGTCGTGTTTGACCTACTATACTTTTGCACTTGTTTTATTATGTATTTAAGTTTTTAATATTAAACTCAGCTTAGCAGTAAGCAGCTTTGTAAAGAGGAGAAGTTAAACATCCCTTATAGAAATCATTATTTTTATGTGACAAATTCCTACTTGGAAAGATTTTAATATAGTCATTTAAATTAAATACTTCATAAATACATTTTCGCATAATTTGACAATTGTTTGAAGAAAATGTGTATTAATTATCTAACCGGATAATGAAAGATATTACAGCACGATTGAAACGAGTGTCACATAACATTAATTCATTTTTAAGGCGGTCTCAATTTTCTCGTTTGATAAGAAAATATTTTTTTCTGAAACGATAAGTAGTTTCATGACCAGGATTTGTTTAGTATCGAACGCAAATGGACGAACTTGGAATGGATATCACCAAGTAGTCGAGGGATTATAAATTTAACTGATTTGTACATTAATCTGTTGTAGTAGCTACTAACTAGCCAACACGTGACATTCTTTTTAACGATTCTTCTGAATGCCCTGGGATACGACTGTGAGCATTCTAGTGACGACTACGAAACTACATTTTTAATAGTAAAGATTACAGGGTTCTTACATCAAGTTCGCACGATCGGCTACGGAATTTGGTATTCGGTGTTGATAGGTCACTGTGTTTACGAAGCAAGTGCAAGGACAACTATCATTTGAATGTTTCTTCTGTAGAATATTGCCGTAAAGCCATCGTGAGGACTTCTCAATGGTTAGATAGCCGGTCGGAACGTTCATGGGTAGCGACTGATTTATTTAACATATCCTAAATATAAGTTCTAAAGGCCGAAAATGACGCAATTTTTATTTATACATTTTCCGAAAGAAGTTTCCGTTAAAAAAGAGTACTGCGGGTACTAATATATAACTAATTATGTGACTGGTTCATCCGATTAATCAGTAATAATTTGAAACTTTTTTATTGAACAGAACTAACCCAAATTAACTTGTTCTTAATTTCTATCAAATTATTTACAATTCATTGATTAATTGTTAACTTTTTCGATTGAACAGATTTGGTGTCCTCTTTTGACATGTCTCTAAACTAGAGCGCTTAAAAGAATATTCAGCTGTGTACTTTTAAAAACTTTAACCACAACCCACGTTAATTTACATAAATAAACGTGCACACTTCATTTTTTTTGTTATTGTTATTTCGTATGTGTAACATGTCAAAATCAGTCAGCCACTCAGCTGGCTGGGACGAATTTTTTTAATGCTTACACATTAGTTTTAAAAATTCTTCATGTGATTATAAGAATTTAAGAAATTAAAAAGAAAAATTGCAGCACGAATTTAATGTTTAAATAAATTTTAACAATAGCTTTCTACACAAATTTACAGATTTCCTTTAAGCCTGTTTGAAATAATAATTAGTTGTTTTAAGTGTAAATAGTTGAATGTTTTAAATAGTTTTTAAACTAGTACTAAGTATATTTTCCATATTATGGTAGAGTGTTTATATGCTACATATTTATGTAATTATGTATGTATGTATATATATACATATGGCTGCATGCAAATCAGTGAAATATGCATAAACCATAAAATAGCAATTTTGCGAACATTTGCTGAAACTTTTTTTTTTTTTTTTTTTTTTCCTCTCAAAAATTTCGTAAATGAATTTAGCAAGCTCTCAAATCTTGGCATGAGTAATACAAATAAAAATGCATTTTTTAAATACAAAGTTACGTATCAATATAAAAAATAAAAGCAGTATATACATACTTATACTGTGTTGGTGAAAATAATAAGAACGACACTTTACAGTATTTATATTCGTCTTTAATTTTTGTTAATATTTCACGAATCAAAAATGTATATGTATGTATATATGTGTGGCAAAGGAAAATCATAAACAATAACATTATATTATGTTAATACAGCAAAAACTTATTTAGGAAAACATTAGAATTATTTATAACTTCCCACCAATCTACCTTTATGTCTGACATAATATTAATATTTAGTTGAATCTTCATCCATTTTCAACACTTCTTTCCACCTATGATTCGTAAATCCCACATATTTCTGTGATATGGAATGACATTTAATTTTCCATTATAATTTAGGCAATTAACTTCTGCCCATTAAAGATATTCATATAATGCTTTTCACTATAAATTCACCATAAGTTTATCAGGAGTGTGACAGTAAGAATTAACAAAGTTAATCGTTTGTAAGTCCATTTTTTTTTTAGTTTTTATTATTTTTTCTTGCACTGTACCTACATATATGCATTTAATTGACAGATTTAATAAATATGTATGCCTACATACATATATACAATGTGGGCGTTTTGTAATGTTTTTGTTTTGTTAAAACTGTAAATTGTGGAGTGTTGTTGTTTGTTTTTTAAGACATTTTTGTTAACGTTTTATTTACTTGTGAATTGAATAGAGTTGGGTTTCAAATTTCTATTATTATATGTACATAATTTACTGACATACATACATACTATGTATGTGTAAAAATTTAAAAAAAAAATTATACAAATATTAAAGTTTAAAGGATTGGCAAATATTTACTAAAAAAAGCGTAACCACTTGTTTTAGCACAAATTTGTTTGACGTTGACAATAACATTATATTATGTTAATACAGCAAAAACTTATTTAGGAAAACATTAGAATTATTTATAACTTCCCACCAATCTACCTTTATGTCTGACATAATATTAATATTTAGTTGAATCTTCATCCATTTTCAACACTTCTTTCCACCTATGATTCGTAAATCCCACATATTTCTGTGATATGGAATGACATTTAATTTTCCATTATAATTTAGGCAATTAACTTCTGCCCATTAAAGATATTCATATAATGCTTTTCACTATAAATTCACCATAAGTTTATCAGGAGTGTGACAGTAAGAATTAACAAAGTTAATCGTTTGTAAGTCCATTTTTTTTTTAGTTTTTATTATTTTTTCTTGCACTGTACCTACATATATGCATTTAATTGACAGATTTAATAAATATGTATGCCTACATACATATATACAATGTGGGCGTTTTGTAATGTTTTTGTTTTGTTAAAACTGTAAATTGTGGAGTGTTGTTGTTTGTTTTTTAAGACATTTTTGTTAACGTTTTATTTACTTGTGAATTGAATAGAGTTGGGTTTCAAATTTCTATTATTATATGTACATAATTTACTGACATACATACATACTATGTATGTGTAAAAATTTAAAAAAAAAATTATACAAATATTAAAGTTTAAAGGATTGGCAAATATTTACTAAAAAAAGCGTAACCACTTGTTTTAGCACAAATTTGTTTGACGTTGTTTACTCTTACAAGAGTTTTGCAAGATTAAACAGCATTAAATAAAATAAAACTAAATATTTGTTGTAATTTGGTCTAAATAAGAAAAGTTTTTTTTTTAATAAATAAACGAGTTTAAATATATGTTATTTGGTGGTGCCAAGTGTGACCGTACCTTAAAGGCTTCATTAGTCTTTACTTTCTGTTGCTGTTCTGTTCCGTGTCGTTCTATTGTTAAATTTTTGTAGTTAGGTTTTCCATATAAACGTATCAGTTTTAGGTAAACAGACAACATACCGCGAAAATAAATCAAAAAATACAAATCAATATGTCATTACTTTCGACTAAAGTACATAATCACCCCTATCGTGAATAAAAATTCCACATGAAATTTGTTCCCTTTAATATTTTTAACATTGAATTTTAATAGGAAAAATGTGAAAAGGGAACAAATTTCATGAGGAATTTGTATTCACGATAGGGGTGAATGAGTTTTTCGTCATCCATCGTTTATTTTTTATATTTTTATAACTTTTATACAAAAAAGTCAAAGAAATTGAAAATTTTTGTAATAAAACAATAATTTTTTGTTGTGCGGATGTCAGCTGTTTTGTGCTGTCACTTACAATTACTTAGCAAATTTTTGTTTTCAACAGGTTCGTCCGCAACGGCACGGAAAGTAACAAAACAACTAAGGACTTCTACACATTTTCTATTTAACAGAATCAAATCAGCTGATTCGGAACGGAACAGAAATTAAAGACTAATTCTGCCTTAAGTCTTGCCATTTCAACTGTTGCCATTTCGATATATCCTGACTTGACAGTTTACGTTAGTTACTTTTTATAAAGCGCCACACAGCGGGCGCTACTTTTGATTTACTCATGGAAACTTTTGACAAACAAATAATTTCACGAAATGGCCCAGCTGATTGGCCCCCAAGATCGTGTGATTTAACCTCATTGGATTATTTTCTTTGGGGTTATGTAAAGTCACTTGTGTACGTTGATAAACCACAAACAATTGAACACCTGGAAATCAACATTCGAAGAGTTATCGGCGAGATACCGCCGCAAATTCTTCGAAAAGTTTGTGAAAATTGGTGTTCCAGATTGCGCGTTCAACGCGTCAGCCGTGGCGAAATCATATTTAAACATTAATGTCATAAAATTTTCTATCCAATAAAGACCGTTTCATTAATATCAAAAATATATTACTATGTTTTATTATGATTTAAACTTGTACCACTATATAAAAAACACCCGATACATACATATATGTATTATAAAATAACTAAAATAATTCCTATTGTTAAAATTAATTCATGAATTAAAGTAATATTTATAAATAATTGCCTAATAATAAAAGTAATTTGTTCTTTGTTTTTATGCTACTGATAAAGTTTACAGGCTGACACTAAATATTTAACACAAATGCTGTTTTCTCAATTTATTGTACTAGTAAAAGCTTGATATTTTACCTAAATGTGGCTCTGTAAAGAATTTAACATTCATATGAGTTTAAGTAAAGTTTTCTTAGCAATAGATTTTGTTTCGGAATTGTATGTACATATATCAATTTAAACTTAACAGCTACATAGTATCAACATTTATCATTTTTATTAACATTTCCATTAATGGAGGAGGCTTTTATTTATAAACACAGTCGATATTATCGCTGTTATAACCATTATATACAGTGGGAAGCAAAACTTTCCGAATGTTTTGCATTAAGGAAGGTGCTTTTGAATGCGCTCATGCGGCCTATGCCAATAGTATTCTTTTCCATCAGACTGGTGCCGGTTGGCTTTCGTTTCGTCGCTCCAAATAACGGTTTTCTGTCATCTACTGGGTTTTACAGAAATGAAGGCGTTTTTTCACATTTCTATCGGAAATTTCTGGCTTTTTCTTTTTCACACTGGCTACTAAACAAATTCTATTAGAAGCAGTCTTGGTCGACCCTCTTGATTATTATTGCTACATTACACCCGTATTTTTATATTAATTACTGTGGATTTGCTTAAATTTAATTTTTCAGCAATTTTACGGCATGAATAATTATTTTGCAACAAATTTATTATATATATAATATAAAAAATCAATTATTTAAAAATCAAGTTAATTACTTCACAGGTCAAACAATAATGCACAAATAGAGCAATAAAATCTTGATAACGACATCGCAACAAACAAAAAAACCAACGGATCAAATAACTTTACAATTTAACAGAGCAATATCGTGATAATATTTATTTCTTGTACTGTGCAAAAGTGTCTAAATAGAGAATTTTTTTAAAACAATTTATTTGAGTTTTTGTGCTTTATAATTTAGAATTAGGTTCAATTAAATAAAAAAATTCATATAGTATATTATAAAATACCTATATTTGTATTATTTTCATTACCTTACTTCCTTAATGCAAAACATCCGCACAGTTTTGCTTCCCACTGTATGTAGGTATAAGGAGGTAATCAATTGAACAAAGGCTCCACACTTGGCACTTATTAACACATGATTCTTCAACAAATTACTTGTAAAGTAATTACTTCTAGAATTAAAAAAATAATTTAGTTACTAAATAAAAATATTTTTGTTAAAAATCATTAACAGACTTTTCGAAAAACTTTTTATTAATTATCAATTTTATAAATTATTTTGTTTGACAATTACTAAATGATAGCTAATAAATTAAACAAAAATATATGGTCTTTTCTATCTCTATTCTGTAGAGATGAATTTATAATTATTGTTGGCTGATATGTTCATTTTAAATATAGATATTTAAATTATTTTTATTGATCCTTTTATTGATCATCCTTTTTCTTTGATTTTTTTTTGTTAAATTGTATACAATATTTTCTTTCATACTGTTTATAAAAATTTTAGTTTTTTTTTTTTAATAATTAAAACAGATTTTAACATACAACAAACATTTATTTTAACTTCATCTCTATTTTATAAAACCAAATACACTGTGTCAAAGAATTCCAACCGGAAATTGCAATTTTTTTTTTGCTGTAGTTTCTTTATTTATAGTAAATTTCTTGCGGCTAAACTGTGAACGTGTGCTTGTTTGTGCGAGCGAGTTGTTTATAAATATTTTATATCTAAATAAATAAAGAAACATGTACTTAAATATGATGATGAAGATGATCTATAAAAACCACAAAATAGTATTTAACTTGTAGTTTCATGGTTGAAATAAAGACACCAATATTTAAATAAAAGTTATTAGTTATAATGAGAATGAAATGAAAATAAATGTTATTATTTTTATTTTATAGCAAGATAATCATTTGAAATTTCTCTGTACATATTTGATTCAATAACAGCAGGACAATGAAAGTAGAGAGAAGATAAAGCGCCAATAATTTTATTAAACCCTCCATTTCTTTAATTCGAATACGAGCGATTTCGGTTTTAAACGAATTCACATTCAAGTAAACAAACCTGTTTCAATGTAGAAAATCATACGATTTGCAAAACATAAATTTGTCAATTATTAATTATTTGCAAATTGCTCTATTTTTGTATGGTTTAAAATTCCAAGCATATATTTATACTAAACTACTGTAACTACAGAATTAGTACTCTTCCAAAAATGCTGTAGCACTACAATACTGTTACAATACAAAAGCACAACACTATTGTGACACCATAAGTTCAATACACGTACATATGTAGTATTTTTGGTGTTACAACTGAAAGCAATAAGTTATTTTAAATGTTACTCTGTTCAAGTTGTTATATAAATTATGGTAAACTCGTTAAAAATTTATTTCGGTTGTATTATTGATTTTACAATGTTGTTGTACGTACGTAATTTCTCTAAGAGCCGTAATTTTGTAATTTAATTTGTAGTGTTGTAGTAATGCAATAGTCGTAATTTCTGCCAGGTCTAATTAATTGCCTGGATTAGAGATAAGGGACCCTATTCAAACATGTTTTGTTAACGAATGGAGTATGTAATTCTAATACATAACTAATACCTGAAATTCCTTTAGGTACGTTTCAAACATTCTAACTTAATTGGCAAGCTATGGCAATTAACATTAACACATCACTGAAATTTGTTGTTTCGTAATTTCCGGAATTTATAAAATTCAAGACATTTAACATAATAAATGACACAAATTGTTTAATAAATGCAATGATTTTAGCATTAATTTGCAATATTTTTCAATCAATCTTTGCTGTAATTATTATCAGAAATAACACACAAGACGCCTTTTGTTTTTTGATATTTTTTTTTGTTTTTTGATATTTTTTTTTGTTTTTTGTCATGTTGCTTAAATATGATTTTCTTTAAATGTTTTTGTTCTAGAGAATGCTGATGAAATGGTTGTTTGACTCAAAAATTTCCTGGCAACAGCATACGAGATAGAGAGTGAATACTTGTGTTGTAGGAGTAGGAGCAGTATGTTGTAGCAACTTACTTTTTGATTATGTATTTACTTTTACCTTTTTTTCTGTTTGTTGCCTGCCTGCCTGCCTTCGTTTCCTTTTATTTTCAAGTATCTATCTATTATTAAAATAATGTGTATCTGTGTTTATACGAAATGTAATACAACTGTAATAATGAACGATGTCTTGATATAAGATTGTTCCATTAAAAATATAAATATAAAAACAAATATACAAACGAAATATAGTACCTATACATATCTGTTGAAAAACAAAAATCAACACATGCATTCATTCATTTGTATTATAATGATACACATGAATATAACATACCGTAACCATATAGACATATAAATCTATATGTAGATGCAACATACACACAAAACATATATATTGAGATACATACTTGGGGCAAGGAGATTGGTTATGTTGATGTAGTAGGCGGGGGGTGTTGGGATGTATGTATTTTTATCTGTTGTTAAATTTGCTTTGATTAAATATGATAAAATATTTAAACAGCCAAAGAATACAAAAGCAAATATCGCAAAAATAAATCCCCGTTTAAAGATACAAAAGATGTATGTATGTATATACAATTGTATCTAGTATTTAATTTAACAACAAAAAGAAACAATAACAATATTATTGTATTGTATTTAATAGATATGTATAAATATAAACGTACGTGTCTATATGTATTTTCCTCTTGCTCTTTCTTATTCTCCATCCTACACTCTATCTCTTTTTTTCTATCTCTCTAAGAGTGAATATTTTTGCAATTTATATGGCTAACTTGTTAGTTAATGTAGCTCGTTGTGTTGAATTTAAATTCAAATATGTGTATTTAATTGTTTGCTATATTTAATAATAATAAAACAAAATCTACACAAAAAAAAATATATAAATTTTACATATTATTACATATAGTGTGTCGGTGTTGCCAGTGTTGTTTGTTTCGCTTTTGCACACCGTTCTTTATATACAGAAAATACTGTTATACGCTACATTTTCTATACAAAACTTTAATAAACAAAATGTTCTACTAAAAATATTTTTATGCACTACATATTTAATAGAAAACTATTATACACAACATTTACTGCTATAGACAACATTTTCTGTAGAAGAATGTTATACACAAGATTTTCTATCAAAAAAATTGTTATACACTACATATTTCATAGAAAACTATTATACACAACATTTTCTATAGAAAAACTGTTATACACTCCATTTTCTATAAAGAGCTTTTATAAACAAGATGTTCTATACAAAAAATTGTTATACACTACATATTCCATAAAAAACTATTATTGTTTTATGCAACATTTTCTATAGAAAAAACTACTATACATAACATTTTCTATAGATGTTATACATACAATTTTTTGTAGAAAAAATGTTATACACCAGATTTTCTGTCAAAAAAACTGTTATAAACAAAATTTTCGATGGAAGAAATTTATAAACAACATTTTCTATAGAAAAACTGTTATACACTACATTATATATATAAAAACTGTTATATACAATACTTTTTATAGAAAAAACTTTTATACACAACATTTTCTATAGAAAAAACTGTTATACACAATATTTTCTACAGAAGAACTGTTATACACTACATTTTCTATAGAAAAACCGTTATACACATAATTTTTTTTAATAGAAGAAGCTTTTATACACATTATTTTCTATAAAAAAAAACTGTTATACACAAGGAACGTGTAAAGTAAATAAAGTACAGAACATTTTTTTAAAAATATAAAAAAGTATTCGAAATCGATCATATAAATTTTTTCATCTTTGACAAACTTATATTTAAATTTACAAAACAAAATTCTTTAATGAATAGGCTGAAAATAATGATTAAACTGTCTCGAGCTAGTTTTGTAATACAGCATGTTGTACAAAAGCTTAAGCAGAAACAGCGCTTTTGAAAGTTAAAGTAAAGCTGCACCGTACTGATCACAAGGTTTTAATCAATTCTAAATAATAGAAAGTAAAAGTACGTGCCTGATACAGATTAGTGATTTTCTTTACGGATTGTTCTCTGTAACTAAAATGCAAACAAATTTAATTTGATAATAATGATTTGCGTATTTGACAAATCAAACGTTATTTTAACTATTTATTTCTTTAAAAGATAAAAAAAATTGCATTTTAAAGATAAAATACTAATAATAATAATTTTTTTATTTCAAGAACAATTTAATTAAGATATATTTATATTAAGAACTACTCCAAAAAGGAATAAAGTTTCCTACAGTAAGGTAGAAACTGTAACCAAACGGCAACACTCTTGTGTGTTTATCTTATCTGTAAAAATATTTCTCTTTTTCTCTTCTTCTCCCTTACTCATTTACTTCAATCTATCGATCCGACGTTGTGTTGATTAATTTATGACCTTTAGAAATGGTCTTGTATGTCCAGTCAAATTTTTCAATATATGAATCAAGTCTGAATTTTTTTTAATATTATCCTCCATGAAAGGCAAAATATTTATATTTTATACTACAAATGTGTAGTTCAATGGAAAATAACAATACCCAATATTCGGTTTAAGTGTCAGATAGGGCCAAATACGGAAACCAAAAATTGTATAAAGAAAAAAAAAACATAGATTGTCGAATTTTATAGAAGAAACAAGTTTCGAATATAACAAATCAAATCAAATGAAATCGAAAAACATATATTTTATTTCAAAATGTTCTAAAAAATACTTTTCTGTTCAAGGCAGTTAAAAATTAACTGAAATTTTAATCTTGCTTTATAATTAAGATAATCATGCTATTTTGGAGATTAATAGTAAATTAGAAAAGTTTTGGCTTCTTTCAGATTAAGTCAAATATTGGTTTCTGTTTTGACCTGAAAACCCCGGTTTCATTTGGGCTCTACATATAATATTTAATTGCGAAATCTTTTTATTTATTTAAAAACGACTTTATTATGGAGACAATGAAGAAGTGTAAATATATTGTTTAATATATTTAGCATTCGACAGAATATTTCTCTTCGGATAAGGTCAAAAATCGCAAAAATGAAAAATGTTAAAATATTAATTTAATTAACTTTTTAAAACATTTCACATACATATAAGAAGAGATTTATACGCGTAATTAGAATGTGACTTGGTAATGTAATTTCTGGTTGAACATAATTGGGTCTTATGTGGAAGCTATGGGTAGTTATGGACTGATTTCTAAAAAATATATTGTTGTAGTCTAAAAATACATATTCCAAGAGTAGATTTTTTTGACACTAGATGCAACTCTAATAAAGGTTAATTTTTTAACAACTTCCATTTTGGCACGACTGTTTTTGACAGCTCAGCTGTTTTTGTGTAACATGTTCGTTTGTTAACAAACGAACAACGCTTGCAGATTATTGGTTTCTATTATCAAAATAAATGCTTAGTTAAGAACCTTCTCATTGAGTTCATTTGTGGTTGAATAGATACATAACAAGCAAAATTGTTCTATTTAGTGAGAAGAGCAGCCGGAAGCATTGCAAGAACTTCCAAAGCATATCAAAAAATGCACTGTTTGATGTAGATTATGGGCCGGTGGCATCATTGGACCGTACTTTTTCAAAGACGACCAAGGTTGGAACGTTA
Organism: Bellardia bayeri; assembly: GCA_950370525.1. Lineage (NCBI taxonomy): Eukaryota > Metazoa > Arthropoda > Insecta > Diptera > Calliphoridae > Bellardia > Bellardia bayeri. Next base: position 120,962,723 of record OX493264.1, read on the forward strand.
CTGTAAATGGCGCGAGCTACCGTGCGATGATTACAAATTTTATTTTGTCCAAATTGGAAGAGCTGGACTTGGCTAACATGTGGTTTTAACAAGACGGTGTCACATGCCACACGGCACGCGAAACAATGGCTCAATTAAGAGGCGAGTTCGGTGGTTCGGTTTATTTCACGTTTGGGGCCGGTCAATTGGCCGCCTAGATTGTGCGATTTAACGCCTTTAGAATATTTGTGGGGCAATATTAAGGGACAAGCCCGTAGCGGTTGATGCACTGGAAGCCAATTGAAAAATTTATTCGAGAGATACCGGCCGATATGTTGGAGAGAGTATGCCAAAATTGGACCCAATTGAACCATCGCGGTAAACATTTACATGAAATCATTTTTAAACATTGAATTATATGTAGATCGCTCTATCGAATCAAATAAAGATTTCATACATTTCTCTAAATTGTATGTGTTTTTTTTATTCAAATCCGAAAGCTCTTAAAAGATCACACTATGTGTAGTTTGTAATGAATTTTAGACTTGACTTCGTAAAAACTATCTTATCTTTTGTTTATTATTTATTTATCTTTTTATTTAGAAATTCAATATAATATTTTTTATTTACACTTTATGAAAATTGCATTCCATTGCATGCGTTTAAATTGATCATTTTGTACAAATAAATACATAAATTGCAAATTTGTATGCATTAATAGGAAAATAATATAATCAATTCAATTGCCTTTAGTCCAGAAAAATGATAATAATGGCAAATTATTTTAAAGCTTCGAAAACAAGGAAAAAGTTTAAATTAAATTGCAATATACATATTTAGGTCATCTGAAGAGCTGATACTTGATTTATGTGCATTTGTTTCTAGTCGTACAATTAGAAATAGACTTCAGAAAGCTGAATTAAAAGCCCCGTGTACAAGGAAGTTTCCTTTGCTGACATTCTGCTTAGAAATTGAGGAAATGCACTTTGGTCAGATGAAACCAAGATAAATTTGTTTGGTTTTGATGTTAAAACTTTTGCTCGAAGGCTACAAAATAAAGATTTTTAGAGATGGTTCGTTAATGATGTGGGGCTGTTTTTCTTCGTCTGGCATCGGTCCAATTTTTTGGGGAGATTTAAAAATGTGTGCTGTGGATTACGAAGAAATGTGAGTGGTCTTCTATCGGACACTGGAAACAAATCAAGAACTTCAAAACATGTGTAGCATGAAACATGAATCGTAGCAAACATTTTACTTAAACGCTTTGGCAAATAAGACACATTTATGTAGTTTGTTTTTATATTTAATTAATTATTTTTCTGCTTTTGTTATTGTTCTTTTTATTGTGTATTTTACATTTATTTTACTGGCTTTTTTGTTTGCTTAAGTACTAATTAAAATATTATGTTGTTTATATCAAGTTTTCCTACAGTTATTTACAACTTGTTTTAACTTTGTTTTGCTTGCTATGCCCTACAACATGTTCTAGTATAATTACCGTAAAACGTATGTATAGGTAGTACCTGAAAGAACATCCACCATCACATAATTTTGTTGTCTTAAAACATTTAACTGTGGTAACTTTTTGTTTCGTTGTAATAGAGAAGTTAGTTGTAGTAGTTAACCTATTGGCCAGCACTGTATATATATATCTATGGACAAAGAAATAGCGCACTAATGTTCTATGAAGTGCGAAATGTATTATATTGAAAAATTAAATGATAATAACATGGAATTCTGTGCTATTCTTTTGCTCCACTCTGCTTTTTCAAAAATCGTTGGAAATGTCCTATTAGCACACAGTTATTTCGATTTCGGTGATAAATTCTTGTGTAATTTAACACAAATATTATTTATCAACTAAAATGGGAGGAGGACCGCACTGTTCACTTTGACAAAAAATGGTTACATGTGAACTTCACCAAAAGGGTACAAAACAAACAAAAATACCAGAAATAATTTGATGTTCTTGAAAGATGGTTTATAATGTCATTAATGGCTAAATTCACAGTCTTTAGTTAGCTAATGGCAATGGCTTAACTAATGATTCTTTATTCGCAATGCTTAGTTTGCCATTACTTAAACAGCCACACGTCGTTGGTTAACTATTAGTCAAATAACATCTGTTGCTATGAAAATAAAGTTTACAATTGTTTACAGTTTTGGTTCTTAAGATCATTAGTTAAATGCTACACTGAGAATACCAAGTAATAGTTAAACAATAGTTAGTATTTTAGTTTACCAATGGTTAACTAATGACCGAGAATTCGGCCATAAGTGTGTTAAATCAGATGCAAATTTGCTTAATGTAAAGATAGATCGGAAGAAACCACCGCGAAAGACAACAGTACGTGAATATAAGGCAATAGTTAAAAAAGTAAGCTAGATCTATTCAAGTCATCGACAACAATAATGACTGAAATAAATGAGGAATTTGGGTTAAATGTTTCTAGTAGACTTGTACGAAGACGCCTCAATAAAAATCACCTTTATGATGGAAAAGAGGAAAAGAGTGATTTTCACAGATGAAACCTAAATTAATCTGATTGGTACTGACGGAAAAATGTTTGTATCCCCGTTACACTATCAACTAAAGCAGTAAAGTGCGCTATTTCTCTGTCCATAGCTGTATAGCTTATACATATACATATGTATATAATATAACTTGATTAAATTTTTTTCTGTAATTTTGATTATAAATAATATTCTTTGTTTTCTTTTCACAGGGCTTTTATGTTTTTTGTCTCAAAACACACTTCAAACTGTTTTACGGCAACACTTGAATGAGTAGAGTGTTTTCATTTAATTTAAAATTTATTTTTATTGCAAGCTAAAGGTCAATTATTTAAAATGTGAATATTTTAATTATTCTCCTGCAGTAAACACTTAAAAAAGCAAAAACATTTGCTTTCTTTAGAAAAAAATTACATTTTATTTATATTTGCTCATTTTACAGTTTTTCTGAATTGTTGAATTTTGGTTTATACATTTTATTTGTGAAATTACTACTATTAATTAGTAATAAATTATAAATTTGTTTATTACATATACAATTTATTTCAATTTATTTTTATCCAACTAACAATGGTTTATTTTTTTTTTCGTTTCAGGTATGTTGTGTAATTTCCAAAAATTATATAAAAATTGCAACCGCATTTACAAATAATTTAAGCAATTTAATATACAACCAAACAAGGTATAAATTATTATAATATTTAGTATTGTTTAAACTAGTACTTTGAATATTCAGTATTCAGACAATTCATTGTAGTATTAAATGTCAATTGATTATAACCTTTTACATTAGTGCTATATTAGTTTTTCATTTCGTTTGTAATTTTCACATTTTTCATTTGCTACCCTATTAAGTATATTCTGGACCTTCTGTATGTTGAAATCCATTTTCCGAAGCTCTCAAATAACTTACACACGTGATTCGTACATAAATAAATAGGGTGTAGTTATGGTTCATTTGATATTCAAAATCGGGTAAATAGACTCTTAAATCGCTGAGATCTACGTATAAATACTTATCTCGATTAAGTATTTTCTGGATTTTCTGTATGTTGAAATTAATTTTCTGAAGCTCTCAAATAACTAGCAAACATGGTGCGTACATCAATATATCCAATTGCGGAAAACATTTTTTAATTCTACTTATATTTACTAAATTCTAAACACAAGATCATAATCGATAGAACTACTCTCACATAAGTAACATGTTTTCTACTTTAGTCATTATCTGGATTGGGGGTTAAACCAACATCATCTAGTCTGTCGTGGAATTCTCGACTTTGCCACTTAATAGTGTTAGTCTTGAGCATTTCCTCAGCACTTCTGTGGTAATGGTGGGTTTATTAATTACTCCCTTGCAATTCCTTTGCTCTCAATACTATGTTATTCTGGTATCCATTACAGTTTTACCTCGTATGTCCAGGTCATGCCTACCGTCATGTACTTGCTTAGATTTGACCCTGTGACCTTTCCTAGGTGGCATTCCATAACACAAGATTTATAGTTTTCAAGATCGCCAGTATTTCCGTCAGGAAGTCTACTGCCGGCATTCTCAAAGTCTTGAGCCACTCTCAACTAGGTGACACCAGAAAAAATAATTTTAAATTTTTAATAATAACAATATTGAACAAAAATCTAAATGTTAACAATAGGAGAAATTAACACAATTTATGTATTTAAAAAATGTTTTCATTCCAAAATGTTATTATTCAAAATGTTACTATCTTTCTGTTAAAATTATTTACTGTTCAATATTATTATTGAAAATTTAAAATTATTTTTTCTGTAAAACATATTTTTTAATTTTGTCAACCCCTTTCAAAATTATATCAAAATATTTATTTACACATAGAAAATTTGTTATTTTTTAAACATTAACAAAATTTTCATACAAAATTTTCTTAAAGTACATTTGAAGTCTACTTTATTTTTTTCTGAATAAGGACATAAAATTATATAACTCCTGAAGAAGATTTCCAAAAGTAATTGATATATTGAGTTTAATTATAAATAAAAATAAATAAAAAATCTTTTATAAAAAACAAAAAGTGACCTCAAGCTTAAAAATTATTTAATAAAAAAAATCATACAAAAAGGTCGAAGAAAATAGAATACAATTATTTTTTTTTTTTTTGAGGAAAAACATATGCAGATTATGGACTCTTAAAGGGAAACAAGTTATTAATATAATAAAGAGTATATAAAAACTTATAATTTATTGTAAATACTAAAATTTAAAATTATACATTCAAATTGCATACAAATCCATTTTAAAACTTGCATAAATAACACTTGCATGAACTCGTATGTACATACATACATATGTACATATGTGTATGTATATGTATTTTGTATTTCATCCAGTATGTTTTAGAAAGAAGTAAATTTTGCCTGTTGGTTCAATAAAATTCAATTGAATTTCTTAAGAACTTTGTAAAAGATACAAACACCACCAACAGGTTTGTTGCTAACTACTCACCTGCTTTGACTTATTGTTTCTTAATTATTGTTGATCTTTAGTAAATTTTTATAGATATTTATGTAAAAGTTTTATTATTATTATTTGCTTTTGTTTTTCTATTAAATAAAACTTAATAACTAAGAATAAATACGTATTAATTATTTATTGTAGTCAAGCTACAATAACTAAAGTAATAATAGTTTATTGTTGTTGTTGTTGCTGTTGTTATTTCTAAGGCAACAGCAACAACAACAATAAACTATAGTAGTATAGTATATACATATAGTATTATGGTTCTAGGAAATTAAAAAAACCAAACTAAAGATTAATGTTTTCCCAAAGAATATTGAATAATAAATTGAATATTCGCGCTCTCTACCTCTCTCTCTCTCTCTTTATCTTTCGACTACCTGGTCTATAATAAATTTTACAATAACAACAGCAAGTACAAAATATTAGTACAACGTGTATATATGCAATTAGGGTTTTCATACAAATAATTAAAATGGGAAATAAAACCAATATTAAATTAATTTAAGTATTGTATTGTATAATAAAGGTATTACATATAACACAGATAAGTACACAATAACATCTATTTTAATTAATTAATAATCCCTAGGAAATTGTAAACAGTTTTCCTTTTATAGAAATTTAGGGTCCGATTATCGTTCACAACAATAAAATTTGGAGTTGTCTCGACTACAACACAACATGCAGTTTTCTTACGATTAAGTTGATAAGTGTTGTGAATCGTAATCGCAGTAATAATTACTTATGGCTAAATTCACAGTCTTTAGTTAGCTAATGTCAAAGGCTTAACTAATGATTTTTTATTCGCAATGCTTAGTTTGCCATAAGAATAACAAGTAATAGTTAAACAATAGTTAGTATTTTAGTTTACCAATGGTTAACTAATGACCGAGAATTCAGCCATTAGTGTTGTGAACGGTAATCGGGGCCTTATTTCAACATCTTGCCTTTATGGCAAACTCTATAACTTAATAGACACATTTGCATGCAACAAAGTCCACATGGCTGTCCGTCCGTCTATTAGCAGCGTATATAAACAATTTATATCATTTAATTTTTCATTTTATGGGAATTTTCTGTAAAGCTCTTTACAGCGCAAACAAAAAACGAAAAGAGAAAACAAATTCCAAAAACAATATTTATTGCACAATATGGAGAAATTATAGTGAATTATGTTTTGTGTGGGTTTTTTTCTGCTCTTTAAGAAGTTTTTACGAATTAAAAATTACATAAAAAGTGTGTTGTGTGTATTGCTTGAAATCCTTTGTTGTGTAACAATCTATCAGTACTCGTCTTAGAAATCCACTGATATTTTTTCCTTGTTTTGGTTTTAACTATTGCTTCTAATATTTTCGTTTTTATTTAAGTTTTTCATAAAATTTTGGCAATTAACTTATGACCATTAAAGAGATTCATAGAAAGCTTATTAGTATAGATTCACCATAAGATCATCAGCAATTTGACAGTACGAGAATTAACAATGAAAATGAAGAAGCTGTTGTTATTCAGTCCAATCATGAATAAAAATTCCGCGGGAGTTTTTTTCCCTTTTCTCATTTTTTCTATTCAAATTCAATGTTAAACAAGTAAGAAAGTATAATCGGTCAAGCCCGACCATATAATACCCTACACCCAGTATATGTATAAAACAGTTTTTCAGAAATGGGCGTTATATGGGAGATATAACCTATTGTTGACCGTTCATCCAAAAATTTAGTGTCATGATGTCTGTGAATATAAATATTATGTATGTTTAACTTTATCTCGATATAAATACTTTTAAAAGATTTATGGAGTTTAAATAGAATTACGGAGAGGGTCTTATATGGGAGTTTCGACTAATTATGGACCGACCATTATAAAATTAGGTGTCATTATTTCTGTATATAAGAAACTTATTTATGTCGAATTTTATTTGGATACCAACATTTTTAAGAAATTTATGATCGTAAAAGTGAATTTCGAAAGTGGGACTTATATGGGGGCTACGAGTAATTATAGACCGATCTTCACAAAATTTGTAGATGTGATTTGGCTTCATTTACCACTCATTTGTGATGAAATTTGTTTGGATACTTGTATAATTCAAATATTTATGATCGGTAAACCACAATTTTGGAAGGACATTTGTATGGAGGCCTGGTGAAATAATGGACCGATTTCTAACAGTTTCAATACCATCCATCCTTGGGCCGAAATATCACGTACCAAATTTTTTCGAAATATCTTAAAAATTGCAACCTGTACTCTGCGCACAAGCTTTACATGGACAGCCAGCCAGACGGACGGATGGACATCGTTAAATCGTAGGTGTAGGGTATAAAGACGAAAAAGTGAAAAATCTACCTCGCATTTTTTATTCATGATTAGGCCGATTGTTTTTTTTTTTTTAGATGTTAAAATAAGAGTCTAGAAAACTGTTTCCTCAAAGAATATTGTACGGTTTATTATGAAAAATTGTTTCAGCTGAAGTTCGATTTAAAATTAAGATATTTCTAAATATTTGTTCAGTTCACAAGTGACTTTGTATGTTGTACATTGTACGATACAACTAAAGGTAAGCTCACACTTGGCATATATTTGCCGAAAAAAACGTAACCACTAAATAACATACATATATTTGAACACAACAAATATTTAGTTTTAATTTATTTGATGCTGTTTGCAAAACTCTTGTAAGAGTAAACAACGTCAAACAAATTTGTTTGCAAAACTCTTGTAAGAGTAAACAACGTCAAACAAATTTGTGCTAAAACAAGTGGTAACGCTTTTTGGAGTAAATATTTGCCAAATGTGACCGTACCTTAACTGCTTGTGAACACAATATTGAGCAAAGTCGTATGTTTATGTTGTCAAGCCCTCAAAATGTCAAAAGCAAGATATCAAAACAAATATACAAAGCTCAATAAATCAAATTTAGAATTTTAGAATTTTGTTAAACAAAGGAACATTGCAAATATTAATATAAAGGCAATCATAATTTAATTTTATCCTGTATCCCGGGTATATCGCATAAAGCAACAAATTTGTCTCTTTACCGGAAAATCAGAAAGTGTAGAAATTTACAATCCCTAGAAAACAGTAAACAACATTTATATGTATGTATGTATGTATTTTATATTTTAATATTAAAGCAATGTTGATTTTTTACCAACGCATTATCTGTCAACCTCTGTCTATTGTAAATATGTAATTTACATAGTTATTTTTATATTTACATGAGATTTTCAATAAACAACAGCAAGAAAGATTTGCATGCATAAATATTTACAATTTACATGACGCAAATAAAAACGTTAGAAACTGTCATGTAACTTTATTAAATCGCTAACAGTGCTTAGTGAGTGAGTGCACTCTTTCTATCTTGGAAACAAAACAAGACAAACTAAACTGTAATAGTCATGGAAAAATAAATAGCACTATCATTCAGCGTAATTTTTCTTATATCAATATTCTGGTTATATTTTTTGTCTCAAATGAAGACAATTAAAACAAAAAAATGTATAAGAGATTTGTAATTTGTTTTAATCTCTTAATTAAGTATTTAAAATTGGAGTTACAATTTATATTTCTTTGAATCAAATTAATTTTCATGTACTAAATTTTCTTAGAAAATATGCGCCTATTTGTACATACAATTATTCTGCCAGTTTGCCATTTCCTTGTTACTACAATTTTATTATTAAATGTTGATAATTGAAGTATTTAATAATAAAATTATATTAGTATTATAAAAAATAGCAAATCTTTGTCAATAACAATTTTTTTCGTGTAACATGTTGCTGTTAAAAACGTTTTGTTTGGCAAGAACTGTGAATGGCGAGCACTATAGCGTTTACCGCTAAACAGTTTATTTCTCGTTTGAGGCCGGTCAATTGACCGCCTAGATTCTGCGATTTAACGCCCTTAGACTATGTTCATATCTACAGGGATCTGTGTATCGACTCAAATAAAGATTTTAAACATTTCTTTTAGTCCCGGTTTACATTATGAAATTTTTGTCGCTGCTTATTACACTTTACATCGTGTGTTTTTGGAACGTAATCCCGACGCACAGTGAGGTATTGGTGTATTTGAAAATAAGCATTTTTGTACCAGTACTTTCCACAAAAGACTGATCACATATAAAATACTATTTACTAGTTTTGATGAGATGGGTTTGCAACAATGTAGGTTATATAGCCTGTTCCTTTTTCTCACACTTTTGTACTAGCTACTGTCTTGAACACCAAGGGTCAATAAAGTGCCAATAGGACTTTTGTTTGACAAATTGTGAGATATATTACACATGTATGTATCTTATGTTGAATAAATCAACTGACTGAAATAATCATGAATTTAAATAAAATGCAAATTGAAAATTATATTATGTTTAACTATTACTTTAAAGTTTAGTCAGAACTGAAGCGTATGTTGAACAATTGTTATAAAATTTAATTTTTTAGTCAGCATTTGTGATGTTACCATCATTATTGTTGTTGCACTTGAATTAATTTGTCAGTTATGAAAAATACTGTCAAAAGTGATGGATGCATTGCCACCATTCGAATCAGAACTGTAGCTTACACTATGGGATATAAGTTAAAAGTGGACAAGTGGTTACTTTTGCATTCAATTTGGACATTTAGTAGTTTTGATAATTTTCTCAGACTTTTAAATTATCCATTTATTCGAACTAAATCCTTAATGGGTTCAATCTAAAACTTTGATCTCATTTTGAAAGTAACAATAAAATGTTTTTGCTTTTGCTCCATAGTGTATGATTCAACAATTACTGTAAACTTTAATTCCTGAGCCAGTTTTTGTGATGTTGTTATTATTGTTGAATTTTAATGAGTTTGTCATTTCTATTTGCTGTTTCTATGCCTTTTGCTCCTTCATCTTTATCATTTGTTTTGTTTATTACTTTGTTCTAAATTGCAATTAGTGTTTTTTAGGGAAGGCTGTAGATGTTGATACATATGTTGTTCATTTAGCTTTCTGCTTATTTATAACGATGATTGGATTGTTATTTGCTCTGAACTTGACACACGTCGTATATTAATTAACTTGTACTTCACAAACATGCTTTTGACATTGAAAATTATAAAACAAAAAATTGCCAAATGTTTTATTCTAGTATAATATTTTTTAATCATTCTTTTGTACACTTTAATGGTTTATTACGAAGGATGAAACTTACACCTTAAGCTGCTGCAATAATATATGGAACAAAAATGTTTAAGATACAAATTGTACTGTCTTTTGAATAGTTGTTTGTTTGTTATCAGATGCTAAAGCAATGGCTTTGCATTTTTTAATTAATAAAATCTTGTTAATAAAGGGTGATTTTTTTCAGCTATTATCTTTTTGGCAATACTGGTTCAAACAGCTGACGCACGTTTCGTGTTTTGTTTCACTGTCAAACATCTTCAATTTGGTCTATAATTTAACCATGAATCGTCTTACAAACGAACAACGCTTGCAAATTATTGAAAGTTTATCGCGCGTTGAATTACTGAAAATTGTGTTCAGCGACAAAGCTCATTTTTGGCTCAATGGGTACGTAAATAAGCAGAATTGTCGATTTTGCAGTGAATATCAGCCAGAAGCATTGCAAGAGCTATCAATGCATCCAGAAAAAGTCACAGTTTGGTGCGGTTTATGGGTTGGTGGCATCATTGGACCGTACTTCTTCAAAGATGATGCGAATCGTAACGTAACTGTAGTGATGGTGAGCGCTACCGTGAGATGATATCTAACTTTTTTTTAGCCCAAAATGCAAGTGCTTGACTTGCATGACATGTGGTTTCAACAAGACGGTGTCACATGCCACACAGCACGCGCAACAATGGACTTATTGAGAGGCGAGTTTGGTGAACATTTTATTTCACGTTTGGGGCCGGTCAATTGGCCGCCTAGATTGTGCAATTTAACGCCTTTAGTTTCTTTTTTGGAAGGGCTATGTTAAAGCCCTTACGCATTGGAAGACAACATTGAAGCATTTATTCGTGAGATACCGGCCGAAATGTTGGAAAGAGTATGAAAAAATTGGACTAAGCGGATGGACCATTTGAAGCGCAGTCAAGGTCAACATTTGCATGAAATAAACTCGAAACATTTAATTATATGGACCGTACTATCGATTCAAATAAAGATTTCATGCATTTTTTTCTGAATTTTATGTGTTTTTTTTTGGAAAATTTTCCTATAGCTTTTAAAAAATCACTCTTTATTTCAATAATAAAAAGTTTATATACATATGTCAAATTAAAGCACTTCAGTCTGGTAAAGGAATAACATAACAACTAACATTACATTACTACTTCTTCAGAGGAAAAAGTACAATATATTTTCATAACAATTATGTAGAACTAACCTACCAACCCACTATGGTTTTTTTCCGTTTATTTTGGCATAAAGTCAATTTTTTTTTGGATTAAATATCACTTTGTTTTGGTACAACTGGCGGTAAGCATCAGCTGAGTTCGAGTGCTTGTGAAAGTTGAAGTTGAATAAAATTAAAAAGTGTTTAATAGTTTCTTCTTCTTTCAAGCAATAAGGTCAATTGCATTTTATATACAAATATTTTATTTTATTTATATATATTAATTTCCAACATTTCGCTATCACAATGGATAGCTTCTTCAGGGGGGGAAAAAAAAAAACTTATATTATCCCTGAAGAAGCTATCCATTGTGATAGCGAAATATTGGAAATTAATATATATAAATAAAATAAAATATTTGTATATAAAATGCAATTGACCTTATTGCTTGAAAGAAGAAGAAACTATTAAATATTAAAAAAGGTCAAATAAACGAACTAAATATTAAAAAGTGTTGTTATGGAAAATATTAGTGGAGGTATGTAAAATTATTACCTGCTACCAATTTGGTCATTATTATGTGTTGTTGTCCAATTGTGCAATGTTTTATTTATGTATAATATTAGATTGAACATAACATTTGTATTTATGTTTCGTGGATTATAATTTTTGAAGAGCAAACTAGTGCAAAAACTTGCAAATGGCAACTTATTAATTAAATTGTGTAGATTAATGAATAACTAACCATTATTGCTCCAATTTGCTCCATTTAAAAATAATCGCTTTTTTAAGGTAAAACCTAGTTGCATGTCGGCCAGATCGGCTATATAGCAGCTATATGAAATAGTGCACCAAATCATATGAAACTTGGTAGGTCATCTTGGGAGCATACAAAATGTCCACAAACCAAATTTAAATTCAATAGCTTCATAAACAAAAAAGTTGGAGCAAATCGGCCAGATCGGCTATATAGCAACTATATGAAATAGTGCACCTAATTATATGAAACTTGGTAGGTCATCTTGGGAGCATAAAAAATGTACACAAACCAAATTTAAATGCAATAGCTTCATAAACAAAAAAGTTGGGACAAATCGGTCAGATCGGCTATATAACAGCTATATGAAATAGTGCACCAAATCATATAAAACTTGGTAGGTTGAAGTTTGGGGATTGTCACTCCATGATATTTTATTTATTTAAATTTCTTATTATAGTTTATTTGACCTTCTTTAGTATTAAGATTTTAGAAATTATTTAAGCTTAAGGTCTTTTTTATAAAAAACCAAAATTTTATTTCAATATTGAAATAATTTTATTTCAATATTTTTTAAATTTTGACAATATGTTATTATAAAACTAATATTAAAACAAAATTGAAAATGTTTTGATAATGTGTCCACCTCGCAAAATGTATTACCGCAGAGAGAAATGACTAAAGGTACGGTCACAGTTTGCAAATATTTGCCGAAAAAGACGTAACAACTAAGTAAAATATATTTAAACTCGTTTATTTATTAAAAAAGAAAACTTTGTTTATTTGGGACAGGACACAAGAAATATTTAATTTTACTTTATTTGATGCTGTTTGATCTTGCAAAGAACGTCAAACAAATTTGTGCTAAAACAAGTGGTTAAGCTTTTGAGTAAATATTTGCCATGTGTGAACATACCTTAAGGAATTAAGAGCGTAAGACATAAAACAGAAAATTATTTTGTAAAAGTACCGGTAAATTTGCATACATTTAAAATTTTAAATTGGGAGAGATTGGAATTATGATTTACCTATATTGCCACCACTGTATAAAATATTAATAAAATTTTGCGCTAAGTAGCACTCAATATAGATATTCAAGTCTTCACACCAGTAGTAGTTTCTACAATTCTCATATATACATATATAAATATACGTATGATTTGAAGGAACTTTTTGTGGACGTGTCCGTAGGTGGTGTAGTGGTGGTTAAAATGGAAATAATGATTAAACGTATTTAACGCGAACTTAATCTAACAAACATTAAATACACCAAAAAACTGTAAACTGTATTTGTAGCACAAATTTGTTGTTACTGTTTTGTAAGATTAAACAACATCAAATAAAACTAAATTTCTTTTGAGATTTGTTTACAAATAAATTAAATATACATTATTAATTATTAATATTAGCTTTAATCGTTTAAGAAATTAAAATCACGCTATTCGAAAAATTGACAGCCTTATGAGCAGTGAGTGTAAAATATTAAATATTATTTTTTAAAGAAAGTTAAAGTGTTTCGTTTAAAGCAACTGATTCTTATTCTGTTTGGCGTCGTCGACATCGTCGTCATTTTTGTGTCAACGTCACTTTCACTGTGGTGGCCGGATTTTGTGTGAACAATGCTTTAAATGGATTTATTTTGCTTTTAATGCTCACTTATTTCAACTATTTAAATATTACATTTCTTTGTGACTCACGCCTTACATTCTGTTTATAAACAAAAAAATGCTAATAAATAAATACAAAATTTATTGAAATTTTTGCACATTTTAAGTTATTTATTATGAAATAATTTTTAACAAATATTGATTTGTTTATATGATTTAAATCGTGTTTTTTTACTTTTAAACTTTAACAAATTAAAACTTCTTACATTTGAAATTGCAAATTATACCTATAGAAATGTTAATGTAGTTTATTTTTTTCTATTGTACATATTTCCCAAAATGCTATTTTTGCCACCAATACTGCATGTGTAACATTGTTGTCATTACAATTTTTTTTTCTCTCCCTGTTGTAGTAAGTATTTGTCGTTTTTTTCGCTCTGTTTACGTTTGCTTGTTGTTATGTAAGTTGCCATGGGGTATTGAAATACAAGTAACGGAGTGTGTGTGCGCAGTGGTGGCAACATTCGTTTTCCATTTCAAGTACATAAAAACCTACAAGCTTTTAGCCTAACAACCTTTTTGTTCATTTCTGTAAAGTTTTTTGTTTGTTGTTGTTTCATTAATTCTGTGTTTTATCTTCCTCTGTTGTTGCATTTCTACATTTGTTTTTATTAATTTTCAACTGAAAGGAAGAAAGTTTTTTTTTTACTAGAGTAGATGAGAGGTTAACAGTGTGGCAATTAATATAAAAGTTATTGTTGATAATTGGACAACAGTACGTATGATAATTAATTTCTGTTTAGAAGCATTTTCTGTTAACATAAGTCACAAAACTCGGTTAATTTTTGTGTTACCAATTAAGAAAGTTTGTATTTTTAGTTTAATATAATTTTTTTGGAAATTGTGCTGAGTAGTTATGTCTTGAAAATAACACTTTATTTAGTTTATAGTACAAAAGTTATCACTTTTTTGTAATTTTTGACATTTTTGTATGGGTGTTAAGTGAAATAATGGATCAATTTCATCCAACTAACCAGTCGACCTAGGCCCAAAAAAAAACATCGAAATATCTTTAAAATTGCGTCCTGAAGACGCAAGTTTAACATGGACAGTCAGCCAGACGGATAGAAGGACGAAAGTAGTTAAAGCAACTTAGAAATGAATTTTGAATCGATCGGTATATTGTAAGGTGTGTATTACAGTAACATTTTTGGTCTATGGTAGTGTAGGGTATAAAATAACCATTCATCGATTTAATTGGGCCTAATAGTAGAATAAGTTTTGTACGTTTCACAAAACAAATAAAAAAAATACAGTTTACTGACTTGAAATGTGTGCTTTTTTATTACGCTGATTCGTGACCTCTACAAGCTTTTTACAGTAAATAATATAAATCACTTACCAAATCTGATATACATATTTTACATAAGTTTCATTTCCGACTGCTGAAATATTATTTCAAGCATTTTCAATGATGTTTAAACATGAGCATTGTGCTGTCCAATCCATAACATAAAAATCTTCCTTTTTTTCAGCCAGGATTTGACAAGTTTGATAAGACACCGTAACTGGTGCATTCTTAGGCAGTAGATTAAGATAATTTTCCTTACGCGTAAGAAGGAGAAAAATCCTCAAACCATTTAGATTGCTTGATATAATTGTCAATTTTAAAAATCAGGAATATGACCTCCATTAATGTTTTTTTTTATTAGTGATTTTAATTTAATAATAATTTTGCTTCATAGTTTTAATTATTTTTTAGCACCCAGTCAATATGGTACACAACCATAAATAAATAAATAAAACATTGTATACAACATTAAAATTAGCATAATTATATATTATTTATCTATAATTATAGCATACTGGTTTACAACATACTTAGTGGGCCGAAAATGAATGACAGAATGACGAGAGAGTGTTGCTTCTTGGTTTTTTTAATAACTTTTGTATGGATTTAATGTGAACAATGCTTTCTATAATAGCCTACACATATTTTAAGTTTAGAATGTTGAAAGTTGAATTGTAATCAAATTTGGTTATTTCAACATCTATTGACAACCTATTTTGTAATTAGACTAAACGTGTATACATTCTTAAAGAGTTCTTTGCTGCGATAAAACAAAAATAATCTCAGAATTAACTGCAATCAGAAGTAAATCAATCCCCATTGTCTTCTAATCTTTGCTGAAAAAAATACAGTTCAAACCCCACAACCCACTGCCATGAAAATCAATTACCGAAATGTCTCGCTGTGAATGAAATCTGTTTGTTATTATTACATTAATCTTGGTTTTGTTAAGACATTATTAATTTCCAAAGAAATTGAGCTTTTACATAAACTGACAAGTGAAAATGATTTAAATACTTAATAACAAAGCAATTAACCAACAGTTTCTACAGCACAAATTTTCAATTAAATTAATCGCTTGTGATATGTGTACAATGTATTCAAAAATAATTACCCAGTTGTCATAAGGCACATTGCTAAAACATGTACATACAATTTCCATTTAAAACAAAATTATTAATGATAATGATACAAAGAATAGTTTCTATTAAAAAAAAAAACAACGTTTGAATTAGGTATATTCACAAGAAAATCAAGCAATTAATTTATGCGAATTAAAAAAATTACAAATTGACGTTTTACATTTAACTGCTAATAATAAAAAAAGGTGGCGAACAATAATAAATTATCGATATACATATGTACATTAAGGTGGCCCCGTTTGTATGGAGAAAAAAAGGTATCCCGACTAATATGAAAATTTGATTCATTTTCATAACCCATTGAATTAGCCTCTCAAAGACCTTTCATATGATACCAAATTTACATATAGTTCCTTTGGAAGAAATGTAAAAAAAATAAAAAAAAACCTCTTAAAAAGGACCTTGTACGATGAAGAGCTTTTTCTTCACCGGCAACAATATAAAGCAATTCAGGGACTTTGAATTGTTATCTATATGTCACTAAATGGTTTTTATTTCTTGGGCAACGATAATTTTTATATATTGAATGTGCGACCGTGATACACAACAAGAAAAACAAGATGATGTTTGATAGAGTTCAACTTTAACAATGATTTCTTTATTTCTAAAAATGATTATCTTACGCCTAACAATTGTTGATGTACATAAATAAGTAAGTAAGGCCATACTGTTGTTGTTGTTTTATTTGTCTCTCACTTCCAATGTATCAATTCAACTTGTTACTAATAAGTATGTATGCAAAAACAACATAATAAATAACTTGCATTCTTGTTTATAACAACAACGTAACACATAAGTTTAAGAATTGAAGTGAGAAACAAATAAAAGCTAACGGTTAATTACCAAAATAAATTACAGTGGTTAGTTTGTACAAAATTAATATCAAATTACCGTGGTAACAGTGAGCGAAAAAGTGAATAAATAGAAAATACAATTTATATACAAATTTAATACAATTCAAAAATAAAAAAGGTTAGTAAATGTTATACGATGACCTAACATTCCGGCCGCATTGAAAGGACACTTTCAAGAAGAGGCTAGTAGAGCCAGTCTGTGGATAGGGCGACGTATAATGCCTTTTGTTGTTTTGAGGTCGACTACTCTGACACGATCATCTCTACCACGTACAATATTTATGATTTTACCCATGAGCCATCGCTGTGGAGGTAAATTATCCTCTTGAACAATCACCAACGAACCATTAGTGATATTGGGATTTGAACTAGTCCATTTGTTGCGGGTCTGAAGTTCATTTATATAATCATGGGACCATTTTTTCCAAAATCTTTGTTTGATAGCGCTTATTCGAGCCCAATACTCAAGATTATTGATTTCTTTCAGCGGGACATCACGTTCTGGCAAACTACGTAGGGGAGCGCCTATCAGAAAATGGCCTGGGGTGAGGGCTTCGCAGTCACTGGGATCGGATGATAGAGGTGAAATTGGCCTTGAATTTAAAATGGCCTCTATCTCGACCATTGTAGTTGCAAGCTCCTCGTATGTAAGCCTTGTGTTGATTAAGGTTTTGGTTAAGTGACCTTTT
Source organism: Bellardia bayeri (assembly GCA_950370525.1). Taxonomy (NCBI): domain Eukaryota; kingdom Metazoa; phylum Arthropoda; class Insecta; order Diptera; family Calliphoridae; genus Bellardia; species Bellardia bayeri. Next base: position 120,980,417 of record OX493264.1, read on the forward strand.
GCCGATTTGACGGCAGCCTCCCACAATCCGCCAAAATGTGGTGCCCTGGGGGGAATAAAACGAAAATTAATAAATTGATTTGAGCAGTAATTTGTAATAAAATTTGAATTTTTTTGATCAAAAAGGAACGATTTTAATTGAGCCAACTTGGAGTTTGCACCAACAAAATTGGTGGCATTGTCACAGAAAATATCTGTGGGAAGACCTCTGCGTCCAATCATTCTTTTTAAGGCTGCAATAAAGGCATCTGTTGATAAATCTGATACCACTTCAATATGAACTGCTTTAGTGGCGAGACAAACAAATACTGCAATGTACGTTTTGTATGGAACCTTTCCCTTGATTCTTAGGTAAGTGTTTACTGGCCCACAAAAATCAACAGCACATCTGGCGAAGGGCCTTGAAGGGTTGAGTCGTTCCACTGGCAAATTTCCCATCATTTGTTGTAGCAACCTTGGGCGATAACGAATGCATTGTGGACACGAATTAACGATGCGTCGACATAAGTTTCTTAAATTGATGATCCAAAATCTCTGACGAATTAACGAAATTAAAGCCTTAGGTCCAGCGTGGTAGTTACTGATGTGTAGATGACGCACGTAACAGTGGACGAAATGGTGTTTGCTGGGCAAAATTATGGGGTGCTTTTGACCTTCAGAAATTGCTGCAAGTTCTAAACGTCCACCGACTTTGAGCAAGTTGAAGCCATTTGATGAATCAAGGAAGGGGTTAAGACACTTTAGAGCACCTTGGGGATCTTTTTTATTCAGAGCTCGTTGTATATCATCTTGAAAATATTGTTTTTGTAGATTAAAAACGATTCGAAGTAAGGCATTTTCTAATTCTTGGGGCTGTACAGAATCAGAATTGAAAATATTAGTTCTTGCTTTTTGAGCAAAACGCAGCATCCAGGCAATAATATGAATAGTTTTTAAATATGAGCTATAATTTTCAATTGAATCCAGAATGTAATTAGATTTTGCTTCGAGGGAAAGTACAGTTTTACGTTTTTCTTTGTCGATATCTTGTTGGTTTTCTATGGAAAGTCGATTTGTTGTATTAGGAGGCCATTGAATAGGATCGAAAGTGAGAAATGCTGGGCCCCTAAACCAGATAGATGAGGCGAGTTCTTCTACCGTTGAACCACGAGACACGATATCAGCAGGATTGAAATGTGTTGGGACATGTCGCCAAACACAGCCATTAGTCAAATCTTGAATCTCTGATACTCTATTGCCAACAAAAACGGATAATGTAGAAGAATGTTGCTTTAACCAGTGAAGAACTATTTGAGAGTCTGTCCATAGAATAACTTCAAGATTTGGTATGGAGAAAAGGTTTTTGATATTAGCATACAATTTTGCCAAAAGTTGTGCGCCACACAATTCAAGTTTTGGTAACGATTTTCTTTTCGTAGGAGCAACTCTGGATTTGGCAGTAAAAAGCCGAACAGAAACATTCCCTGAAGAAGTTTTAACCCGAAAGTAGAAACAGCATCCATACGCGCGAATCGATGAGTCACAAAAGCCATGAAGTTGAACTGAATGAGCTTCAGCCGCGAGACAAAATCGAGGAATTTCAAGAGAATTTAACATTTTGAGATCAGTGAAGAAATATTTCCAAGCCGAGTGAAGTTCTTGAGGGATAGATTCATCCCAGCCAATTTTAAGAATCCACAGTTCTTGCATGATGATTTTAGCCTTTATAATGAGCGGAGCTAAAAGTCCTAAGGGATCGAAAAGTGATGACGAGAGCGACAAAATTGTTCGTTTTGTGATTTTTTCATCGATTTGAGCCTTAGGCGAAAACGAAAATAAAAATGCATCTTTTTGTTGATCCCAAGTAATACCAAGAGCATTGGTAACAGCTGAATCCTCAATATTTAGATCTTTTATAGTTTTGTCGTCTTGAAAACTTTTATGATTTGAGTGCCATTTATCCAGTTGAAAGCAACCACGAATTAGAATTTCATTAACTTCTTTCTTCATTCTAGCCAATTCTTCTAGTGTATCTGCACCACTTAGGAAATCATCAACATAAAATGATGACTTTATAGTTTTTGCGCCAAGTTCGTATTGAGCCATATATTCATCTGCAAGATAATGAAGACTTTTAATGGCAAGATAAGGTGCTGCTGACATTCCATATGTGACAGTATTTAACTGATAAGTACGTATTTCTTCTTCCTCCGAATTCCTCCACAAAATGTACTGGTATTTTCTATCGCGAGAGTCAATAAGGACTTGCCGGTACATTTTCACTATATCGGCTGTAATAGCGAAGCGATAAAGGCGAAACCGAAGCAAAATTTTGTACAACTCATCTTGGATAGTTGGACCAACCATGAGAATATCATTCAGTGACCTTTGAGACGATGACGGAGACGACGCATCGAAGACTACTCGTAACTTGGTTGAAGTACTATTAGGCTTGAAAACACAATGGTGAGGTATAAAATAATGAGGTTCATCTAAGCGAGGGCTATTAACTAGACTCATATGTCCACAATCTTCATACTCGTTCATAAAAGCGACATATTGTAATTTAAGATTGCTATCACGAGCAAATCGTCTCTCCTGAGATACAAATCTTTTCAGAGCCATATTTCGCGAGAGACCTAAAGTGTCCGGAGATTCCTTGAAGGGTAATTTAACAACAATCCTACCAGAAGATTCACGATGGACAGTATTATCAAAAAATGATTCACAATCAGATTGTTCTGGAGTCAAAGCCTTTGAGCCAGATGTAATTTCTTCGATTTCCCACAAACGTTGTAATTTTAAATCAACCTCTTCTTCAATCGAGAGCATACAAGAAGAACTAGCCTCGTTGGATTGTTCTGATATATAACGACCTGCCACAATCCATCCAAAAAGTGTTTTTTGTAATTTTGGCAAATTCGGACCAAGTTTTATTTGACCTACTGACAAAATATCAAAGAAAGTTTCAGTACCAATGAGTATGTCAATTCGTTTCGATTTGAAGAAATTTTCATCTGCAAGCTGGGTATTTGGAGGCAAGTTCCAAGTTGAGACATCTAACTCAGTATCAGGTTGATAAGAAATATGAGGTGTAATACAAAATGAGAGGGGCACTTCAAAATCGGTAACTCGAGATTTCACCTTTGTTGATGACCTATATTTTGTTTTGCTGTGAGTATTACCAATGCTAGCGACTTCTGTGGGTTGTTTAATACGAGGCAAATGTAATTTTTGAGCAAATTCACTTGTAATAAAATTCAATTGAGAGCAAGAATCCAGCAAAGCTCGTCCCAATTGATATCGACCGTTAGCGTCACGAATTAGAACCATGGCAGTGGCAAGCAGCACCTGTTCCGGCGAGGAATTTTCCATATGAGTATGGACCGAGGCATGAGAATGATTCAAGGCAGCACGAGAGGTAGATGGTTCAGCAGCCGGGGACGAGGGCCTAGAAGCTGGCTGAGACCGATGTAGCAAGCTATGATGCAGGCGAGAACAAATTTTGCACTTGAATGTAGAGGAACAGCTGTTAACTTGATGCCCTTTCGACAGGCAATTAAGACAAAGCCCTAGTCGTTTGACATTTTCAAAGCGTTGACCGACGTCCATATCCTTGAAGCGAGGGCAACTACTAATTCTATGGTCAATATTTGAGCAAAATGCACAAACACGTTTCAAAACAGTAAAGGTATAGCCAGGTTTTGAACTTTTATTTTTCGACTTACCGGATTGTTGATTATCAAGCTTACGGGGGATCACATGTGTATGGTTAGTATCAACCGATTCCAAAAATTGGCAATGTCTTTCAAGAACCCTCGAACAATCATCCCATGATGGCAGTTTGGTAAAATCTAAAGAATCCTTCCATTTCCTTTTTGTCTCATCATCAACTTTTTCCAAAACTATATAAATCAGCATCGAATTAGCAATGTCACTATGTGAGCCAAGAGACAAAAGAGAGCTATAAAGAGCAGAAACATTATCAACGAGACTTCGTAATTGTGCACAATTGTATTTGGACATGGTTGGAAGTTCAAATAGAGTGGTTATATTTTCCATAAAAATCAGTGAGCTATTGTCATAACGCGTTTTGAGCCTTTCCAGAGCCTTCAGGTAGTTTTCATTCGTAATCTGGAAGGCTTTGACCGTTTCCAGTGCTTGGCCATTGAGGCAGTTCAGCAAATGGTTAAATTTTTCAATATTCGATAGGCTAAACTCACGATCAATAACTTGGTTGAACGACGTTATAAAATTTTTGTATTCACTGTACTTACCACTAAATGTGGGTAATTTGAGCTGCGGCAATTTATGGTGGTTAACAGGGAAACAAATCGTGGATTCAGAGATTGTTGTGTTGTGAACATCCTCACCAAGCTGAGCTTGAATATTCATTTTTGCAGTGATGTACAAATCTTCAATTTCAGGCCTACCATTGTCATCAGGATCATAATTTTCGATTTGAGTTTGATACGTCAAAATCTGCTTAAAATATGACTCCAAAATTCCCAAACGGCACTTCAATTCAGCTGATGATAGTGTCTTACCTTCACCCCTTCCATTGGCTTCGATTTGATTTTTGATGCGGGTTATACTTTTCCTTGTATTAGCCCGTTGTTGTTTAACTTCCTCCAACGTCATCGAAAAAATAAAAAAAAATGTCACCAAAAAGTCCAATTAAATTTGAAGAAAATGGAGGCACTATTTTGTAACACTGTATCCGATGCCAAAATTGTCCAATAACGTTTTTGATAAATGGCGTTACTTATTCAAAGTATTTATTAGAATATTGTGAGCGACAAAAATTGGTATACAGAAATTTTACACTATATACTGGAACCAAATGAAACCACGAACAAGTTCATGTATTTTATGTATAAAATTAGCGGTAAAATGTTGCGCAAATTTTTTTTTCTCCGAGCTCACAAATATAATTTATGTTTTAAATTTTTTAATTTAATTAAATTATGCCACAACAGTTTGTTCTAAAATGTTTTTAAATGCACTGTCTCTTTATTTTTCCACAAAGGTTTTTAATTGTAATTTACTTTACCACGAACCACTCTCAACTCACGCACGACCTGTACACTTTTAATTTAAGATGTACTTCCACAAAAGTATTTTAATGTGCCACGGAACACCGACAAATTAGAAAAATATATCTTTAAACTATCGTGCCCCACGTTGGGCGCCAAAATGTACGATGAAGAGCTTTTTCTTCACCGGCAACAATATAAAGCAATTCAGGGACTTTGAATTGTTATCTATATGTCACTAAATGGTTTTTATTTCTTGGGCAACGATAATTTTTATATATTGAATGTGCGACCGTGATACACAACAAGAAAAACAAGATGATGTTTGATAGAGTTCAACTTTAACAATGATTTCTTTATTTCTAAAAATGATTATCTTACGCCTAACAATTGTTGATGTACATAAATAAGTAAGTAAGGCCATACTGTTGTTGTTGTTTTATTTGTCTCTCACTTCCAATGTATCAATTCAACTTGTTACTAATAAGTATGTATGCAAAAACAACATAATAAATAACTTGCATTCTTGTTTATAACAACAACGTAACACATAAGTTTAAGAATTGAAGTGAGAAACAAATAAAAGCTAACGGTTAATTACCAAAATAAATTACAGTGGTTAGTTTGTACAAAATTAATATCAAATTACCGTGGTAACAGTGAGCGAAAAAGTGAATAAATAGAAAATACAATTTATATACAAATTTAATACAATTCAAAAATAAAAAAGGTTAGTAAATGTTATACGATGACCTAACAGACCTTTTTATCCTTTGATCCAGCTCACCAAATATTGACCTCAGGACAAAAAAAATTGAGAAACGTAGTCTTAAAATTAATCAAATTTTCATATTAGTCGGGAACATCCGTAACTTTATTTTGGAGCCACCCTAATGTACATACATATATGTATACATGAAAATGTAAATGTTTAAATTTTGCCATAACAAACAATAAACATTAAACAGCTGTTACTCATTCTTCTTCTTATTAAAATCAATCACTAACAAGAATTAAACACAAAAAAAGTAACAATTTGGCAGCACTGGTGCCTTTATTCTCGACCAGTGTAACCATTTTAGCTTTTTGCGGCTAAATTCAGCTTATTTTATTTCGATTTAGCTGCAAAACTTTATATTTAGTATTTGACATTTTTTTTTAGCATTTAGCTCTTTAAAATTTAGTATTTTAATTTATTTTATGTTAGAAATATGTAGCCTGAAAATAAAAAAAGGCAAATTATATGAACATTTTAAACATATGTATATGAGATATTTATCAATAGATGAAATTACAACTCTTGACCTACAATCATAGTTGCCAGATAAATAAGGGTTAAAATCGTCAAATCGTCAACATGCATTTTTCAAAATCGTCAACTAAAATAAAACTCTTTATGAATTCAATATTTTATTTATTTTTTTAAATTAATTTTTTTAATACAAAAAAAAAAAAAAAAAAAAACAAAAAAAAAAATTAAATATGTTTAAGGGATCGATAAAAGTTTAAAAAATAGTTTTAATTAAAATTAATTAAAATAAAAAAAATAACAAATAACAAATCAAAACACAAAAATTAATGTTAAAGGAACACAAAAATAAGTAAAAAATTACTTTTCAAAATATAGTTTTTAAAATCAATTTTTTAAAATTCTTTTATTCGAAGTTGCCTTCTCGCAAGAGGAACAAATTCTCAATCAATTTTTTAAGAAATTATTATCAAAATTTATATAATTTTTAATATAAAATAAACAAAACAATTTCTTCATAGTAACAATGTAAAACATAAAAAATTCTACTTCTAAATACAAAATATCACCTTTTTACAACACTATGCGTTTTAGAATTTTTCAATTATATTTCAGAATTTTCTATTTAATTTTATATTTAAAAAAAATTCAATTGCTTTTCTGTAGTTTCTAGTTGGTTTCCAGAATATTCTTATCGTATTTCATAAAAGTTAAGGTAAAAACATGTTTGGATTCTGAAATACAATTTAAAATTTCTCAAATGCATTTGAAAATTTCTGAAATACAATTTGAAAATTCTATAATATAATTGAATATTTTTAAAATATAATTGGAAATTGTAAAGTTTAGTACATTTAATTTTGTAGGTACATTTTCCTATTAAACTTTTTAATAAGCTCAGGTACAACATTCATATTAAAACAACAACATTTATTTAGTTTTAAAAAATCTTTAGTGAATAAAATCCCTTCCAAAGAAGACGTTCCTAACCTATTCCTAATTTTTGTTTTGTTTAAATTTACCTGACTAAATACTCGTTTAACATTTGCCGAAGAATGAGGTAAAACTAAAATTTTTTGTATAAATTTGGTTAGCATGGGAAACAAGAGATTTGAATCTTTTTTTTTTGAATTTCAGAAATGTGTTTCCAAAATTCCAATAAATCTTTTCTTTTTCCGAAACCAAATTATAAATTTTATATGAGAAATAAGTGTTGCAAATCATTTATACTGAAAAATCGTCAAAATAGGGGCAAAGATCGTCAAATCGTCAAAGGGTCGTTTTTGACACCAAAAATCGTCAAAATGACGATAAATCGTCAAATATGGCAACAGTGCCTACAATGGTTAAAATTAACTTCACTTGGGAAGGGGAATGTACTCGGAACAACTGTACTCTGATTTGCCAACGAGTGAAAATTTTACAATCCTACTTTTGCAGACGACACTGTCATTTTTAGCTCGCATGTGGATTCAAGTGTGTCATCTAGATAACTCGATAATTATCTCAGATGTGGTGGAGAATACGTGGAAACGAGTCGAAAAGTAAAAATGTCACGTTCACGCTTAGGAGAGAAAATTGTCTACCTGTTTCAATAAACAATGTGAATATCCCACAGTTTGATCATGTCACATACCTTGGCATACATCTGGATAGACGCCTTACCTGACGTCGCCACATAGAAGTTAAGGGGGTTCATATGAGACTGCAATATGCACTGGCTAATTAACGACCAATCTAAATTAAGCCTTGATTGTAAAGTCATCTTGTATAAGACTGTTTTAAAACCAATTTGGCATATGGAATTCAATTATGGAGAACTGAAATTAATACCAGTATTGATATTATACAGAGGGCGAGAGTGCTTACTAGAACCCTACTAATTTAGGCCCCATTTTTCCATTATGGCTCTCTCAAGCGAGAGCAAATAGTTTTAAAGGTTTAGTTATAAGATTTAAATGCATATTGTAAGGCCTCTGAAGTAAAGACAGATTCAATAAATAAATAATAAAAAGTTACAAAACAAAAAACTCCACATGAGTGTGAAAATAACAGTGCTAAACTATAGAATTTTGGATACACATTTTTAAACGTCAGAGTCATCTTTTGTTATGAATATTTTAGTTTTCAGAGTACACATCTCTAACTACTGCAAAAATTTCTTTCGCATCACTCTTTAACTGGAAAAAATTCAGTTACGTCTATTTTTAGTTTATGTTAAGTGTGTTGCTTGTGCACGATGAAGTTTTTTGTCTCTCCAGAAAATGTTAGTATTTTGAATTGTTACCCTTTTGTATTTAGGGTGCGATATAATTAGACAATCAATAACAAAAAGTTATCAAAAAGTTAACCTTGCTAAAAATATATATTTGGCATCCAATATAAAAATAGAAAGGTTATCATAAAATTAAAGTAAATTATAATAAATAAAATTTCGTAGAATTAATTATATTCCCTCCCCTACAAATTCCTTTATTTTATTAACAATGTTGTTATTATAATATTTTTTTCTCCATATTGCATTGAAACCCCACAAATACAACTTGTTTTTTATTCTGCGAAAAGTATTGCTGTTAATCTTCATTATTAATTTTTTTTATTTTTTTTTCTAATTTTATGTGAAAATTATGCAAATTCTTTTGTTTTTGTAGTTTTGTTTATTATATAATTTTACTTTATTTTTGCATATTTAAACTCAATGTCGGGGCTGTTAATGGCGTGTAAACTAAGCCACAATTATGTATAATAGAAAGTTTTAATACAAAAATCTAACAGAATATCATATTATTAATAAACCATAGAGCAACTAACTATGTACATATTTCCATATAAAATGTTAACATTATAATAATGCGTGATCCATTTCCAGGTTCCTTACTTTAAAAAAAAAAAAAAAAAAAAAACGAAGAAAATTCAAATTTATTAAGTAATGTTTATTATCATTTGAAAGAACATTTTTTGGCATTTATTTTTTGAATATTATGTCTATCAAATGTTGGCCGTTGCTACGTCGCAGATGATGGTCTATCCGTCGAGTCCAATTTTCGATGACTCGTTGGAGCATTTCGACTGGTAACTGGAATGACACGCGTGATGTTTTCTTCCAAGGCCTGAATCGAAGCGGGTTTATCCGCATATACTTCAGACTTTACATATCCCCACAGGAAAAATTCTAACGGTGTGATATCACACGATCTTGGTGGCCAATCGACCAGCCCAAAACGTAAAATTATGTGCTCTCAATAAATCAATTGATTGATGCGATGTGTGGGAAATGGCGCCGTCTTGCTGAAACCAAATGTCGCCGAGATCACGAGCTTCAATTTCAGGCATCAAATATCGACTCTGCACGGTCTTCGTGTACACTCTCAGCTACGACCGCTATATTTTCTGCACAGCGTGCTGGACGTGGTCTATTCGGTCAAATATTATCCAATAATGAATGCTCGGTCTCAAAATGGGTGATGGTGTTGCGAATAGTACGCTCGGTAGGCCGATTATGTTGACCATAAGTTGAGCGAAGTCCACGAAACACATTCCTCACAAAACGTGAATTTTCGTAATAAAGTTGAACGATTTATAAACGTTGTTCAGTCGTAGGTCTTTTCATTATGAAATGCCAAACAATACTAAACAAAAATAACATGTCAAAAAAGGCTATTGAAAAAAGTATCTCTACTTGAATCACCCTACATTATTAACAGTTTTAATAAATATGTGTTGTTATTTAAAATGTTGTTGCTCACTGGAATTTATTATTCATATACACATTGGAAAAGTTAACTAAAATCGTTACAAAATTTAATAAAAATCCCTGTAACTTATTATTAATATTATTATTACTTTTGTTATCTTGAATTAAATAATTTCTTTAATTGTTAACTATGTATTTACAATCAAAATTTGTTGTATGTTTAGTTTTATATGCATTCGTAGTTTTCTTAAAGTTTTATTATTATTATTATTATTAACAACTCCAAAGGAGGTTTGTTTAGCTCAAATGCTAACAACTTCAAAACATGTAAGAAACTTTGACTTGGCTGTGTATTGTAGCACTGTGGGCCAAATAACTAGTTAATAAATACTTCTTTATAAAAAAATTGTTTGAAATATTGCATTTTGTATGATCTTAAAAACTACAGTGCATTTCAATGTTAACTATTTGTTAGTTTTGTTGTCATAAAAGTTAAACAAATATAAATATTAAATTTTTTGTTTGCCATAAAAACAGCAGCAATATGTATGTAGTACTCACACAGAGAGACTTTACAAATTACACTTAATCCTCAATTGACGGCATTGTTTAGTTTCTTACATTCAAATATTATTTTGTTTTTAATTTTGTTAGCTCGCATGTTAAAGCATTTTGTTCAAATAAAACCGATTGCATAAATCCCCCAAAAAATAACCCTCTAAATTGATACTCATTTATTAGTACGTATTTAAGAAAAGCTAAATGAAGGGATTGAAATTAATATTTCCTTTTGTCAAAATTCAAGTTTTGGTTTTGATGCATCATATTAACTGTTGTACAATATTTCAATCCAGCTGTGTGAATTGTTTATTCCAAATCGCTGACAATAGCTCAATATTGTTCAGTTTACCGTAGCTGGGGACAATTAGAAGCTGGTTCATAAATTTTGCAATTATGTCCAACTGATTACTTCGAGATAAAGCCATTAAAGCTTAAGGGCGCTAGATAATAAGAGACAGCAAATATTTCTTTTATATAAATCAGATGTCACAGTTCGAGAGGTGACAAAAATGTTGTTCTTTAAAGCACGACTTTAAATTGCTTAACAAACCATTGTCTTTTTCCCAATAGATGATTTATAGATGATCTTTTCTAAAGCAAAACTAATAATCTAAGATTCCTCAAATGTCTTTTAACTGTATTTTATGTTATAAGTGCATTGACTAGAGTTTCAAGTTAAAATAAATCAAACACTGTGAACTTTGCCAGCATAGTATTTGCTTCTGTTTGTTACAGAAAATATAGAAAAATGCAAAAAATTCATAGGATTTTTTTTCACATTTTTTTTTTTACTACATTTGCAAAACACTTGTACACTTCTTTTTTAAGCCTTTTCAATGTTATAAATATTTCATAGATTTCACATTACATATCAGGCCAGGCGCACACGCTGTAGCTTTATGCATTATTTTCAAAATACACTTTCAGCGGCCCAGGACCGTTAAATTGGCATTTCTCGTTTATTTTAGAGTGATTTATATATATAGTTAGAAATGGCAGTAACCAGTTTCTTAATAATTAATGCGTCCTGTTTGAACACTTGTTACTTTATGAAGGATTTGGCAGATCGAAAAGAAATTGAACATGTGTTCATAACACAGATGAAAGTTTCCAAAACACTTAACTTTTTTCTGTTTATACATACATCGCTTTCTGTTCTAGGCTAAGAAGCTTCGTATTATTGTAAACATTTTCATCACTTTTCTAAAACGTTTGAGATTTGAAAACAAAGTTTTAATTCAAATCACAAAGTTTTCTTAAATTTTTAACAATAAATGTTATATTCAGTCCTCGAAAATAAAAATTCGTGGAATTATGAACTCCAGTGACATTTTAAACCGTTTCTCAAAGATATATTTGCTGTAATGTTACTATTCGAAACACTAGATACTATTCGTAACTACATAAGTAGGTATTTATTTATTTTTTTTATTTATTTATTTTATTCATGGTAATACAAATAGCCAATTGGCCAATAAAATATATTACAAGTAATTTCATAATTATGAGGTAAGAAATAATTCCATATACATATAAAATAAGTACAACTATGAGATTTCATTATCTAAAATAAACATATACCAACATCATGACAACCAACCGACTCCCACACATTATATCGAGTAAATTTAAGCAGGATAAAACAAGAGAAGTGAAAAAAAACCCAAAAATTTACCAGTGATTACAAAATTGAGCTATGTGAATTAAGAAACACACAGAGGTTACGCTTAAAGACTGCAAAAGACATGACGAAAGAACGTAGATTTCTAGGCAAAATATTCCATAACCGTGCCGCACGTACGAAAAAAGATTGTTCATAAACCATGTTATAAATACGTGGTATAACGATTTGAGGATTTCTAACAGAAATGTTAAAAGATATCATTCGTACAACACTCGGAGGACTTTGAGTCTTTATAATATTAAAAAGATAAATTAATAACCGAAACTTTAAATAGTCCTCAAGAAAAAAGATTCAGAAAACTTTTTACATAACCAGACACATGCGCCCTCAGCCTAAGTTTATAAACAAATCTAACAATACGGTGCTTTATTTTCCTTCCGTTGCTTAAGTTACAACCTGTGTAAACTTCAAAACAATAATTCACTTGAGACATAAGCAATGCATGTGCAATTGACTTTCTAACACTCAAAGGTAGAAACAGATTTAGATGATATAATCTCCGCAAAGTGCAACAAACTCTAGAACAAATATTATCGATATGAGGCCCAAAGGATAATTTATCATCCAAAATTACTTCAAGACACCTTAGTTGGTTTACAAATTCAATCACCGACCCATGTAATTCTATGTTTAAATCAATTGTGTATGACCTATTTGACTTAAAAATTAAAGCTTTAGTTTTCTCAGGATTAACCCTAAGATAATTTAAATCTATCCAATCTATCAGGTTACCTAGGTCATAATTAATTTTAGCCTGCAACGAATCCGTAAATTGATAGTCACCTACCCACAACATCTGTATATCATCAGCAAAAGCATATGGTTTACAGTAATATAGTTCCTCAAATAAGTCATTGATATACAAAGTGAATAGGATTGGACCAATTACAGAACCCTGAGGCACACCAGATTTGACAGACTTAATGTCAGAGACCATATCTGCTAGAGCAACAAATTGACTGCGGTTACTCAAATAAGACCAAATAAGCCGGCACACTGAAGTTGAAAATTTATACTTTTGATTTAACTTTGTAATTAACGCAATATGATTGACCTGATCAAATGCTTTGGATAGGTCGATTGAAATCAACACAGCCAACATACCCTCATTTAGTCTACCCCTAATAGTACCAGTGAGCTCAGTCAATAATAGTCCCGTATTCCGACCACTACGAAAACCAAATTGACACTCATTAAGCAAACTCCTAGAATCAGTCCACCTTGTAATTTGTTCCTTAATAATGTTTTCAACAACTTTAGATAACACAGGCAAAATGCTAATGGGCCTCATATTGTCGACTGCCAGAATACAACCAGTCTTAGGAATTGGAATGATACGCGATGTTTTCCAATCCTTGGGTTATTTAGATGATGTTAAGATGGTGTTTACAAAGTGAAGATGTCTACTGATGTAGGGAAAAATCAGTTTTAGTAACTTAATAGAAATACCATCAACACCCAATGCCGTAGACTTTATTTTGAAAAAACTAACACATAAATCAATTTCAGTGATATTTGAAAAAGAGAAACATTCAGTCGAACTAATAAATTGAGTAAAATCAGGTTCCCTATTAGCAACATCCAGTTGACTACTAATAAAATGTTCATTAATTTTATTAGCATCTAAGTCAGTAGCAATGTTTGGTGCTTCAGAAATACCAGCATTTCTTAGACTGTTCCACATTTTCTTCGTATCCCCGCGACAAAACATACGACGACTATACATTATCTTAAATCTCCTAATTTTGGCCTTCGTCAGATTACGTAGTTTCTTATAAATATCCCAATTTCCGTCAGTTCTATGCTCATAAAATGCCCTTAACGCAATGTTAGTTAAGGATCTATGGTAATTGATATCATTAGAAAATCTAATTCTATTCTGAGCAGGTGGTCGCCTCACTATCCTGATCGGTATAAAGTTCAAAAGTTCATTAAAGAGAGTATTAAAAAACAATAGTTGCTCATCCGGATCGCATGTATTGTAAATTCGTGAAAAATCAGTCTGAGCTATTAGTCTAAGAATTTCCGTCATATCCGCACGACAATAGTCTCTAATACTCAAAGGCCGACTTTGCGAATGGTTTACTGGTATTCGGAAGGCAGCACATATTAGACAGTGGTGCGAAATAAAAGGCACCTGAAATTGCGCCGAGATACTAATTGTCAGACTATGGCTGACGAGAAAAAAATCAATTAAAGATGTGGACTGATAAAAAGCATCATAGTGAGTAGGCAGGGAATTGTGTAGACATGAAAGACCATATCGCCGACAAAGCAATCTTAGATTCTCAGATTTAGCTGGACTGAAAAGGTCATAATTAAAGTCACCAACCACAATAATATCCCTATAACGAACAAAAATGTCACTAATAGAACGCTCAAATAGTGATAAGTTTCCCCTGGGAAGATATACCACGCCAACAACCAATACACTGTCACCAATATCAATTTCAATAAAAAGACTTTCACACGAAAAATATTCTGTACACTTAAAAATGCACTTATGTTTAATACCTTCAGCAATATATATTGCCACTCCACCACCTCTAAAACCAGACGGTCTATCACTTCGACACAAAGAGTAACCTGGTATACTTACAGCCTGATCCGTTATCAACGGATCTAACCAAGTCTCAGTAAGACAAATGACGTCAAGGGATGTATGCCTAATCAGCGTGATTAATTCATCAAGCTTATGTGATCTGTCAGAAGGACAAAGGCTTTGGGAGTTTATTTGAGCTACTTTAAAGTTCGCTGAATCATTAAAAAAAACACGTTCAATGTTACCATCACTGATAATTGGGCCGAGATTAGTATTAATCATCATATGAGATTAAAGAAATAGAATGAAGAAGTCTTAAAGCTGTCAATGTGTTGGTATATGTAATATAAAGTAAACTTAACATTATAGTATTGAAAGATATGCTAAAAAAACATGATGGGTATAATATAGCTATATGTTAGGTAGTCTACCAAATTATTTGCACAAACAAGAAAAAAGAAAAAATCATAAATTCAAGAAAATTAGATAATTAATAACAATGTCAACAACTACAAAATACCAATTAATTAATAGCAGTTCTATTTAACTCAGAACATTTCACGTAATCCAGCAGCTTTTCAGTACCATCCGGTAGTTTGATTTTTGCCAAAGGCATATATATCTCTATTGACGATCCGAAACCATGTTATTTTATTACTTTTGCACAACATGCGACACAGTGATTTCAATTTAATACCAGCTGCAGTAAGGTTGTCATTCAGGTAAACTCTAGCCACAATATCGGTACTAATTACATTTTTCAATTGAAGATTTGGGTTCTTAAAATAGGCTCTCATTAGTTCATCTCTCAAAAACACATTAGTAAATTTAACCAGTATAGATTTCCCCTGCTGCATATATACACAATGGCAAACATCCCTTTTTTCTACTGTTATTTTGTAGTATGAACAGATAGCCAAAACAGGATCAAGCAGACAATTAATGCCAGAGGGTAATAAAATAATATCAGGCCTATTCATTAGACGTTCAACTTTGTTTTCCATTAGCTTAATTTGAGAGATTTTCACCATCGCATTTGCCTCAACGTTAACAATGTGTTTTTCACAGTTCTTTATTTTATTCTGGAAGTCATTAACAGCAGATGTGAGATCCGTACGCAATAAAGAAACAGACGACTCAATAAGTGATTTCAAAGACTGCTGTTCAGAGCGCATATCAACAGCAAAGGCACTAAATCTATTCTCAAACTTTTTGTCCATTTCATCAACATACTTCTTTAAAATAGAACCATCATCTTTTGGCGGGCTGTTGAGGCAACGAGGACAGCTAAATTTAACATTATCATTCTTCCCCATAAGGTCATATAACTCATTTGAAATATTCGCACACACTATGTGCACCCAGAAATTACATACGTCACATTCAATCGCCTGACCAGACTTTAGAACATTTTTGGAACACACACAACATTTTGTAGCTGGCGGCATTATAAAAGTGATGAAAAAAACGAGGTTGTGTGCAATCACTGTCAAACAGTATCTGGTAGTTTTATGGATGATTAAAGGAATTCCAAGTGAGAGCACACAATAAAGCGTGTAATTAGACAACAATGTTTCCAGTAGTTATTTGATGCTATGTATTTGAATATGCACATGAGCCTGTGCCAAAATTAAAGGTTATGTAGAATGTATGTTGGTATGACAATTTACTCAGTGCAATTGTTTATACGTATTTATTAATTTTAAGGTTTTACTTTACGAAATAATTATTTCACGATGAAACAGCAACTTTAATTTATAAAATTAGCAACTTGATCATTATTATTTTCTTGAATTTATTTAGAAAATTAATAATAAAGCGCAAAAATTCAGCAGACTGTTAATAAAAACTTTACTCGCTCATAGCGTTGCCAGAAACGTTTTAAAAAAATATTGGTAACGCTAATTTGCTTTCGGCTACGGTAATGATTATTTATTTGCAGTTATTTGGGAAACGACATTAGCTTTGATTTTGATTTACATAACAGAACACTAAAAATATTTGAATTCGTTTAAAAATGAAAGCATTTTACAGTACTGCTAGAAATAACGAGAACGCTCGGTCAAAATATTTTTGAGAAACTTTAAAAATGTCCAGGTTTTTGATTAACAAAATTTGTTATCTTTTGGTTTAGTTTTCAAATGTTTGGGTTCCGGTATTCGGCTCACAAACAGCGTTTTAAAATTCAATATTCATAATATTCTTTAACAAAATGTTCTAACAAAATCTAGCTGATTTTATTAATTTCCTTTAGTAATATAATTTAAATATCATAATTGTTAAATTTTAAACAAGTTAATTTTATTTAAACGTCACTTTTTGACGTATGTTTGTTACGGGGTGTTAAAAACATAAATAAATAAAATGATAACAATTACATGTGTCACAATTGTTTAGTAATAACAATTAAATAAATTAAAAAACGGAAAAGCATACATACAAATGATTTGTATCTCTTTTAGAGCAAGTAGAAAGATAGGACTTAAAAAAGAAAGATAGGATTGCCAGAAAGATAGGACTTAAAAAAGTAACTTTATATAATTTGAAAAAATTTACCAACATTATCGCAAATTCACAAGTGTTATTGTATGTTGTACATTGTATGATACAACTAGCTGATTGTGAGCACAATTTTAAGCAAAGTCGTATGTTTTTGTTGTCAAACCTTTAAAATGTCAAAAGAAAATTATTTTAAAAACAAATACAGTGCACTCGCGGTAACGCGAACTAATTAAAACCAAGGGAGTTAATGTTAGCGAAATTGTTCACGTTAGCGAATGTCATAAAAAAAATATATGTGTTTTTACACGCTTGAACGTGAAATTCTTTTATTATAATTTGCATTATTAAAATATGAAAATAAAATTATTAATTAAAATTCATTACAAAACAAATAGAGATCACGAGAAAATATCCATTGAAATAAAATTACATAGGAAAATAAATCAGACTCATGAGTATTATAGAGTTGGTCATTGCATAACTCCATTTCTTCAATTTTTTGTATCATTTTTAGCTTAACTGGATCCACCAATTCAGGCTGCGATGAGAGTTTTTATCCTGTTACTTTAAGAAGTTTAACTCCGTACCTTTTGTTAAATCGCTGAAGCCATCCGTCACTAGCATTTAACCCGCCCTCGTTTTTTTTTTTTTTTTTTTAAGTTGGGAATGTAATTCCTGAGCTTTTTATTTTAGCATTAGCCCACTTACAGGCCAAATCTTTCACGCATTCCGATGAGCCAACGGTAAAAAGTTTTTTCCATAACTGGAAATTCTGATGATTTTAAGGTTTTCTTTTTCCCAGTCCCTGGTATGTGAAGTTTACACATTTTGAAATTGCTTCTTTTTTCTTTTTAATGCTGCATATTATTGACTTAGCGACATTATACTTTTTTGCTAAACTAGTCACACTTGTTCCTTTCTGCAAACTATATAAAATGTTTGCCTTTTCTTCTAACTCCAAACATTTGTATTTTTCAACACTCATGCCAACTGATTGACCACAAAATTAATTTAGGGGATACAAACATTTTTTATATAAGGGGATTCCCTAAACTTTAAACATCGAATTTAATGTATTTCAGTGTTGTCTGCAAGCTTAGAAACATATGCAATGAAAAGAAAAAAATTGTTCACGTTATAGAGCTTTCTGACTTTGTTCACGTTACAGAGTAGTCAACGCAAACAAAAGCTTGTTCACGTTAGACGGTGTTCATGTTACTGCGAGTGCACTGTATACAAAACATAAAATATTAATATTTTCCAAAATTAAAACAAATCGTAGTATTTTCAGTAATATCTATTATTAAAATGTTTTGTTTATTAATTTTAATTTCTTGTTTTAAAATTGTGAAACAGTTTTTAATTTAACTGTTACCATTTGGTTATTTCTTTCAATTAAAATGCGTAATTATAATGTTGATATGTATCTGAACATAGTTTTGATAACACATAAATTATCATACAACATTCGCAAAACATATGTAAAACTGTCGTCGGTTCTGCACGAAATATTCACATAGAAATTATCAACAACATTTTTACAACTATTGTAAATTCCGACGACATACAACTCCTACGACACTACAACATCAGTTGTGAATTGAACAATTATAAATATGCAAATATCCAAAAAAAAAAATATGGATGCGAATATTTTAATACGCCATCAATATTCCAGGGAATGTTTTAGCAGCCAGTTAGTAATGTAATAAAAATATATCCATCATAACCATTTAAATTTTAAATCTCAAGACCATTAGTTATAATGATCATTTTGGAATTACTTACATATATTTACTATTTATTTTGGAATAAAAAAAATATTATTATTTAACAAAAACATGTACTAATTTCCTTTTTTTGTTTGTTTTTATTTTAGCAATCTCTATAATTTTTGAGGTAAATATACATTTCATTTTATTAAAATTTTGTTAAAGTATGACACGTTTTTAAATTTGCTTTAAACCTGTCAACATGTTTTCTGCTTTTTACTCTAAAACAACAACAATAACAAAAAAATGTTTGGTTGTAAAATTTATTATTTATTTGAAAAAATTAGACGAGTTAAACTTGTTAATTGTTTAATTATACCCTACATCACCAAAGTGGGAATAAAGATATATTGCATTTGTGTAGATGTTTGTAACGTCCAAAAATATTAATAGACTCAAATTTACTTTCTGGTTGTGAGCAAGATACACCAATGTTGCAATTTTGAAGATATTTCGATACAATTTGGTACATTCTTTTTTATTACACCAAGGACGATCGGTACAAATATGCAATATACAACAATATAGAAATGCCCTCCCGAAATGTAACTTTCTCGGTCATAAATACCTGATTTATCCACTAAAATTTCATCATAAATAATCTATATATAAAATCTAATCACACCCACCTGAAGATTTCGTGCAGATCGGTGAATACTTCAACATATTTCAGCCCATATATGGCTGACTTTCGAAAATCACTTTAACTAACGTAAATTTCTTAAAATAAAATATTGGTAACCAAATAAAATTCAACACAAATAAGATCATACTGTGAGCGTCAAAATAAAACACCAACACCATATACATATTGTTAAAAGAAAAACTTATTTATATTAATATAAATAACATTATATTAGAAAATTATATTGCATTTTTATATATCTATAGTATAGTATATAGTATAGTAAGTAGAATTGAATTCACAAAAAAGACACAAAAACAAAATCGTATACAAATTTAATGGATTTATTGTTAAAATAGACCAATTTTTATGCGTCAAAAATAGTGGCATTATCATGATGCAAAAAAAAAACTCCTTGTCATTCCAAAAGTAGTGGCAATTCTTTTAATTTTTCTTTGTCTGAAAGTACATATAACGTTAAAGTGTCGTTCAAAATAATTGCAAGTTTCGTACTTTATTATAAAAAAAAGATTAAGTTGTGACGTTAAGTAGTGAAAAAATTACAATGGGAGGACAAACAAACGGTAAATCTCTGAGTGGTATAAGTTATATTCTTGAAAACAATGCTATACAATAAAAAAAATCAGAGACAAGTATACCAAACAAAATACCGTAGACAATTTGCCTGGTGAAAAACGACCAAAGCGTCTTACAAAAACTGAAATTAGAGCTATAGTTAGAGAAGTAAGAACAACCCCAACATCTAGTGCTTGAAAAATAGCTCCAAATGTTACGAAAACTTCTGAAAAACCTGTAACCAGAGACAAGTATACCAAACAAAATACCGTAGACAATTTGTCTGGTGAAAAACGACCAAAGCGTCTTACAAAAACTGAAATAAGAGCTATAGTAAGAGAAGTAAGAGCAACCCCAACATCTAGGGCTTGAAAAATAGCTCCAAATGTTACGAAAACTTCTGAAAAACCTGTAAGTGCGAGTACGATTAGAAGATCTTTCAATCAAAATGGTCTACATGGTAGAGTGCCACGTAAGAAGCCCTTTATATCAGAAAATAACCAAACCAAACGTTTCAATTTCGCAAAAATAACATTATTTGGAATAGTTTTCTTTTCACCGATGAAAGTAAGTTTGAGAATAATTATACCCCCAAAGAATAATTATACTTACCCCTATCCCTTTTTCCCCCCTTTTCACATTTTTCCTATTAAAATTCAATGTTAAAAAAATAAAAGGGAACAAATTTCATGTGGAATTTTTATTCACGATAGGGGTGACTATTACCAAGACGGTAAAACACGGCGGCGGTTCACTAATGTTATGGGTTTGTATGGCAGTATCAGGTTTCGGTAATCTTACATATATGGAATCTACAATGAAAAAGGAATATTATCTCGATAATTTAAAACAAACTATGTAGCCCCTAGTATAGAGAATTTAGATCTGGAGTTTCCAACATTACAAAGATTCCAAAATTGTGAAAGAGTGGTTGCTTAAACAGTGTCAAAAACTTTAGATCATCCGTCGCAGTCTCCAGATCTCAATCTAATTAAACACCTGTGGCAATATCTGGACAAAGAAATTAGGCAAAGAAATATTTCTTGCAAGGATAACCTGAAGGCAGTAATACAGGTTGAATGAAATCAACTTTCATGTTTGAATTGTATCAAGTCAGCTAATTGGGCCTATATTATTTAATGTAAATAAAAAACTTTTCTTTACATGTTTTCCAACGTTTCGTCAATTTTTTGTTGACTTCAACTTTCGCCTAATTTCATTAAAAAACTCTTTTATTCTATGTCTAAAATATTGTTAAATTGTTAAATATTCCGTTAAAATTAATTTATTTTTTTATGTTCCTTATTTTTTTACTGTTTTTTAATGTTAATATTTTATATTTTAAGTTCATTTGAATTATGAAATATGTTTTGAATTTGAACTTGTAGTCTGTATAATAAAACATTATTTTGAAACAATATTAGTTGCTTACTTTATATTGACGCTCACAGTATATATACAAATGTCATTTCAACTAATTTTATAACGTGCGTAATTAATCCATATAATAACCTCTTCTGAAAATCTCTTTAATGTGCATAAAACTTTTAAAGTCTATATATCCAGATAACTTTAAATGCAAATTATTTGATTATACACAGTAGTATTTTTACCTAATTTAATAAATGTGGGTCCATAATAGGTTGTTGTTGTTGTTGTAACAGCAGTAATTGCTGAGTTGACAGCCCTTGGCCGAGTGATCTCGGGTCATTCCGGTGCGTTGAACCGGCTGTCGTGGGAATGCCCATAATAGGTCGTTTCTCGAAAACAGTTTTCACTGATATACACGTTGTCGGGTAGTATATAGTCGGGCTTGACCAACTATACTTTCTTACATTTTATTTTTATAAATTTTTATTCGATATAATAAGATTAATTTCTTATTTGGCATTAATTAAATAAATCTTAAATGGTAAAAACAACGTTTTTTCAGAAATAGTATTTTTAGGAATTAATTAACTGGATTAAAATGAGCTATTTAGGAAGTTATTCCCAGAAAACCACTTGAAGAAAAATTAAACTGAAACCAAATTTAATAAACGAACCGAAAAATAAATACACAAAAATTTATAAATTTGGTAAAAATACAATGGGTTTACAGTTAATTTGTATTTGATGTCTGAAGAGCACTTCTTTTGTTACCACTTCGGTTATTTATATTAAAGTACGCCTCCAGAAACGTCAGCTAAGAGGGCATCACTCTTCGGTAAAGTTTTGTCTCGGTTTAGTTCCCTTTCACTATTCAAGATCTTATGTATAATGAAAGTTATCGAAGTAATCAAAACGACGTAATAGAAAACCATACAAAGACCTTCCTTCGGCCCGTACCCATGTTCTGTAACTCCCGCGACGAAAAACTTTTCTACTAAAATGTGTGGAATGAAACAGAAATGCCATAAATTGAAACAAACAGCTGTTTTCTGTAACTTTTTTGTTGAATAATCGCTGTCACGTAAGAAAATTACTCGTCAATTTACAGAAAAATTGTGTCTATAAAATTTTTTGAGAAAGGTTCCCGCTTTAAACTGTCAAATATATCTACACACAAATAAAAACGCAGCGATATCTAAGTTTAAAAATAAAAACTATTCAAATCGCAATGAATAAAAACACATTACTTTATATTTTATATTTTATACTTTCTATACGTTATATTTGGGTGTTTCCAAAGTAACGGTCGTTACCGATTTTCGGAGATTTTTTAAATAAAATTGCAACCTAAGCAAATATGCCACGAGGATTGCTTAATTTTGGACCTACGAAAGTTCAAGCTATCGAAAGAATTCATAAAAAATCTAATTTCAATACTTTTTTTGACCATTAAAAAGGTAACGGTCGTTACTTTATAAATGTGCTGTTTTCAAATTTCGGAAACGAACATCATGTATTGTAAAATTTTACACAGGATGTGTCAAGTAAAAAATCTTATTAAATTCTTTGAAATGTTTTTTTAAGGAATGGGTTTATTTTCAAACCAAAGGAAATTAATAACACAAAAAAATTCTTTTAAAGTAACGGTCGTTACATTATACAAAGTTAAACGTTTTTTGTGTTTAAATTCATTTATTATGGGTAACAAAAAGCAGCATATTTTTGTTAGTATAAAGAAAATTAAACTTAATCCTTCGGAAAATGACAGATACATTTATTTTCTGTAATATTAGCGGAAAAATAAATTAAAAATAATAATTTTATTTTTGAGCTGTAAGGGGTCATTTTCTGTGGAAACGCCCATTTTGTGAACCACTTTAATAATTTCATTTTAGCAAAACAAAGTTTTCTTTTTTACTATTATTATTTTAATGTAAATTATTTTGTAAACAACAAATATTAAAGTCGCCGCACCATTATTTTGTGAAGGCGACGGTTGTATTTTTGCAGCCGCACAGTGGCCCAGAATCGTTATTGATCGGCCAAAAATCTGTAACTTTTAAACTGATGACGATATTTTATTATTTTTTTTTTTTTTTGTGAATGGAAAACATCTTAATTTAAATTAATTTAATTTCATTAAAATCGGTTCAGTAGTTGATGAGAAATTCAAAGTTGAACTTTTGTTTTTTTTTTGTGCAGTTAGTATGAAAATGCGGGATTTTTGTTTTGTTGAATCTGATTTTCTTATCAAAAAAAAGGTTGCATGTACATGATAAAAAAAAAAAAACATTTTAATAATACCCAGCATAATTTTGTGAACAAATATCCACTTTATTTTAATTCTACAATAGGTTCCATTAGAAACGGTTCCAATAGAATCGGGTGTTTATTGTTTATTTTCTTTTTTTTATTTAAATAACAATAAGGACAAACATTTTTTTTTACTTAAAAAACAATAAAAGAAAATTGCCTGCAAATATTCCATATTGGAGTCTGTATTGTTTCTGTCCTCTAGCAGCCCATTTGCTTCCTCATCTAAGTCCCGATGTTCCATTGATTTCAAATGCTAAAGATGTTCGGATCTGAAGTTGACAATAATATATTAAAAATCTTCATTTGTTATATTTTGTGATCTTTATTCCTTTTTTGTGCTGAGTTTCCTCTGATAGATCTCCAAGTGGTACCAATTAATTATATTCTCTCTATGATAAAGAATTTTGTGAACACAGTTTTCGCCAATGATATTATATATTCGTACAGTTTCCTTATCATAATCACCAAATTAAAAACAATATTGGCGATTAGTGGTTTCAAACACTGAAATTTCTCTTCGGCTTTGAGTTGTATATTATGATATTTCTAACAAAACCGTTTGATAGTTTTCGATATGAATTATAGACACATTTTTTTCACTTTTCGAGAAACGAAAGAAAAAAAATTACAGAACATGGGCACAGTTGAACGATATTGGTTTAAAGTCAAATAAATGTTAAAGCGTAGTGGGTCTTGACAATGGAAAATGTAGGCAGAGTAGGTGGATCAAAATATTGTGCATCAATTAATGCGATCCGAACCATCAAAACCAACAAAAAAAAAAGACGAATTTTATGATTTAAAAATGTATATGAATTTGTGGTTGAAAAGTTTTAATTTGCTTTTTCGTTACTATAAATAAATTGAAATCATGAAATCATAAATTATTGTAGAATTGCTAATTTGCCAAGACTTTGTTGACTTGTAGTAATTGGCTACTTTTTCTGCATCACCTAGAGGTATTCTCTATATCATTTATAAAAGAAATTTAAATATAAACTAAAAACAAATAAATGTATATAAACATTTATCTTGCACTCGAGTTAAATAAATGTCAAATGTTTATTTTGTTAATTCTACCTAATAGTCATAAAAATAAACTTATTTTTATTATAAAGTTATTGCGACAAAGAGTAAAATCATAAAAAGCCACCTACATACAGTATAAACAAGCTGCAAGAATCTACATATAAAATCATAAATATTTATTTAGATTTTTTTTTTTAATTAAAATCTTTAAAGTAAATACCAGCGAAACGTGATTTTATTTTTTTTTTTTTTAGGAAAATTTACTAAACAACAATTATTACTTAACTGAAATTAAATTGTTGATAAGATATTTAAAGAACTAACAATTTATACAAACAATTCTTACAATGATTCTTTAACGAACCTATATATTGCCAGCCCGATTCGTTAAATTGAAAAGTTCGTTAAACGCAGTAGTTAATGAAAAGATCCCCGCGATAAAGTTTACTACTAATCTAGTCTAGTTAAAAAATTGTTCTAGAACTGTCTGTCTGCTTTTTCGGAATTGAAATTTTCTTTTTAATTGCATATTCTTGTAGTTCTCGTTACATAATGCATTTAGCGGAATCAACATTTTTCTGCTGTGCCCATTTAGTACAAATTTCGAAGCTTGTAATGTCATCTTCATGTTAGATTCTTTGCTCCAAATTTGCAGTATCTTCGTCTTCAATATCATTAACCCATTTGATCCCACTGTACTCGCTTGAGTACAAAAAATTGCTCATTTTTTTTACGCCGTAACTATATTAAATTTTTTTATTTTTTAAGAGTTATTGTTTCTAAATATTACTTAAGAGTCTAAACAACAAATATGCATCAATAGTGAGCTAAAAATGTCTAACGGTAAATTATCATTCTCTTTTTCTTAAACAATGTTTTTAATTTTTTCAATATTTGTTACTTATCAATACAGTTTGGTTTATATACTTTTTGTGTTAAGCTTAGGGCAAATAAGTTTTTGTGAAAATTAAAGGAAACATAATAAGCTTTAAAAATAATACAAATATTTTTTTCAAAAAGTTTTAAAAAGTTGTTTTTGGTAAGCATAAAAATTGGTGTACTCGTTCGAGTACAATGGGATAATGCATGTAAAATTTCTGTACATAATTTTTTAGTATCTTGCAATGGATGTAAAAATGTTTTATGGAAAAAAATTTGAAAACATTACTGCCGCACTTGATTATGCTAGTGATAATGGTCGAGAAAATTATGATTTCATCATAATTCCTCCTAATGCCGACCGAGAAACAGATGAGGAAGAAATTGATGAAGGAAATTTATTACGTAATGATTTTCCAAACGATATTCCAGGGGAGTTGGAATTGCTAGAAGAAAGCGACAGTGAAGAAGATATTCCACTCGCTGATTTAAGAAAATCAATGTTAACACCATCGTCAATAAAGTGGAGAAAAAGAGCCATGAACATGGATATGTCTAAGACCAGATTTTTTGAATCTTTTAAGCAAAACATGAATACCTCACTAGAAAGAAAATCCCCTATTGTAGTATTCGAAACACTTTTCGACAATGATGTTGTGCAGCTTATAGTTGATCAAACGGTCAAATACGCCTCACAGCACAACAAGCACAGCTTAAACTTTACTTCTGAAGAGCTAAAAGTGTTTATTGGAATTCTTCTTTTCAGCGGCTATCATTCGCTACCGAGGGAACGTATGTATTGGCAGTTAGACGAGGACACGCATATTCCATTTATTTCGAATAATATGTCTCGTAACCGCTTTCAAGAAATAAAACGTTATATACATCTTGCCGACAACTCGGAACTAGATTTAAGCGATAGAATGGCGAAAATCAGACCATTATCAAAAATTTTGTGTGAAAAGTTTTGTCAATTCGGCTACACACACCAAAATCTCTCGATCGATGAGTCAATGGTCAAATACTTCGGAAGCCATTCAGCCAAACAATTTATTAGAGGAAAGCCTGTTAGGTTTGGTTTTAAGAATTGGATGCTTACCAGTAGCTGTGGCTATCTTTATCAGTTTGACACTTATTGTGGAGCCAAGATGGTTGACAGAGAATGCCAACATTTACCATTAGGTTCGAGAGTTGTTCTCGATCTTGTGAAAAATATTCCCTATCCTACGGACCATATTTTGTTTTTTGACAACTTTTTTACATCGTTTGATATTTTGAGCCTTCTTAAACAAAAAGGATTTAGAGCAACAGGAACTGTCCGAGATCGAAGAACCAAAAATTGTCCTCTAGTTTCAAAAAAAGTAATGCAAAAAGAAGAGCGTGGTAAATTTGATTATAGGTAAGTAATTACGAATATATTTTTGTCATTTTTGTACGAAGTTCTAGTCATGAAAACAGGTATAGCAATTCTGGAATTCTTTTTGTAAAATGGAACGATAACAGTGTGGTGACTGTCGGAACGAATTTTGATGCGATTGAGCCTTTACATTCAGTAAGACGATGGTCAAAAGCTAATAAAAGCAAAATTAGTGTTCAGCAACCCAAACTTATTGCAGAATACAATGCTGGAATGGGAGGAGTGGATCTTCATGATCAAGCAATTAATGCTTATAATATAAAATTCAGGAGCAAGAAATGGTGGTGGCCTATTTTTACGTCAATGATTAATTCAGTCGTAGTGAATTCTTGGAAGCTTTACAAATGCGCAAATAATAGCCAAATAGATCTTTTAAATTTCCAACGAGAAATAGTACGGTTCTATCTAAGAAATTATATGGTTCGTGTGGTAGAACCAAGGCGTTCAACTACATCTTCAATTGCAACATCGGCAGGAAATCACTTCCCAAAACGCATTTCCAATCAAATAAGATGCAAGGTTTGTCACAGTAGAATTCGATGGATTTGCGAGCTTTGCAACATTGCACTTTGCGTAGAAAAAGAGTGCTTCAAAAACTTTCATATCCAAACCTACACAAATAAATAAAATTTATAATAAATTTGTCTTTTAAACTTATATTTCAATAAAAAAACCTTTAAATGTGAACGAAAAGCGTTTTAAATAAAATTAATTATATCTATGTATTACGCACCCTTACTGTCCCATTGTACTCGCACGGGTACAGCTCAAAAAACACCATTCAAGCAATTTTTTTTTTATTTTTATTAATTTTATTATTTAATTGATAGCTAATAAGTAAGATTTTAATGAAAAACATAACAATTTCTAATTTTAAAGGTGCTTGGGATCTAATGGGTTAATTTCCTCTTCATTATTGTCTTCTGTTGAGGAATTATTATCAATCCATCTATTAACGTCATCAGCTGACAGCTCCATCTGAAAATATAAATCACTTGAATGTATCTCTGTAGTATCGCAAATGCGATGCGATAAACGTACAATTTGTATGCTTATCGCATCCCAATAGAGAGTAACCCCCCTGCTCTTTTGCAAACTCACTTCAAATTAAAATAAATTATGACTTACTCTTGTTTCAACTGCTATAAGTTCTTTGTTTACTCGTAACATCAAAAAATCATTTTCTTTTAAAATTTTGTTCTAACATTTTAGCGGCATTCAGAAATCAAATTCCATGCTAATGATATGACAGTTGCAGCATCATACACATTAAATTGTTTTTTCGACCCTGGAGCCACGATTTTCTTTTGAAATAGGCCAACATCCATGCTGGTCCATAACATCATCAATATACATATGTATACAAGATTACCAACTCCATTGGCAGAAATTTTAGCTCCATATCATCCTAGAACCTCCATCATAATGCTTTATATGGCTTCCATTATATACTACGTTGGCCATCTTAACCATAAATAATGCATTTGCTTTTGTCATAGAATAAAAAAATATTGCCGACACGCAAAATTTGTATTTTTATGGTTCTCAGCTAATGATAACCACTTCATAACTTCCAACACAAATGGTTTTTACCTTGCACGACGACCGTTTATGTTTATGGCTCTCAGAACCCTATGATTTTTTTTGTTAATGTTAAAATAATATTTTCCTTCGAAAATGTTAAATTATTTTCTTTTCGGTCTTTTTAATCTTCATAGCTGTACACAATAAGGACAAAATTATTACGAATTTCTAGAGTCCGACCGAAACGGAACCGAAACTAATATTCGGCCAAAAAATAGATATTCGGCCTAATCCGAAACAAACATATGCACCTACTGTTAATTTTCAAAAAAAAAAATAATAATTAATTTATAACATGTTTAGATAATTTTCAGATGACCTTAAGTACCGACACTACTTCATAAATCTAGTTTTTTTCATTTTGAACTGAAGATCTTTTTAAAGGTTTTTATCGTATTCTTATATATTTTACAATAAAATATAAAGTTTTGTATTTTATTAATTATATTAAAAATGTGTATTACCTTAAAAATTTCATCATCTATGTTTTTTCTTTATAAAAGTTTCGGTATTCGGTCAAAATATGGCTGAAAACCGAATATTTCTTTCGGCCAATTTTTTATAATAAAATATAAATTTTTGTATTTTATTAATTATATTAAAAAGGTTTATTACCTTAAAAATTTCATCATCTGTTTTTTTCTTTATAAAAGTTTCGGTATTCGGTCAAAATATGGCTGAAAACGGAATATTTGTATTCGGCCAATTTTTTGCCAAATTTGAAACAGAAACCGAATAATCGGTCGGACTCTACTAATTACAATTGAAAAATATATAGCATGCATCTATTTAACAAAAAACATTACAGAACACTTAAGAAAAACACCAATAACCCCAACAAAATTAACTGGAATTTCCAAAATTAACTGGGATTTTCAAAATGCAAATTACTTTTATGACCTTTAATTTGTGATTCAAATTAATAAAAATCAATAACAACTAAACAAAAAAGGATATTATTACAATATTTAGGAAAATTTCCAATTCACACAATGTCTACTAAAAAAAATTTTTTTAACTGATTTTTTACAATTCTATGTTTGAATGAAAAACAATTTTCTTTTGAAAATGAAAGATGTTGTGAAACACTGTATAAATCAAGGACTGCAAGCTAAATTTATTATTAGAAAAATAAATTCTGGAGTTCCTGAATTGAAAAGATTCTTTAATATTTCACCTTAGTCATTTCTCATTTATATTAAATCATTTAAAAATAAATCCTCTGATCAACTTATAAAATATAAAATTGGTTTATATTAAATTGTTTATAACAAATGTGCTATTTATATACATTGTAGATACATAGCTTATTGTTATATTAATCATAATTACTACTATTAATAATAAATTACCATAACTTAAAAATTGCATTCTCATTTAAAACAAATTTAAACAACATTTTACTAATACTCATTTTAATTTTTTATGCATTTCCTTACTCATTTTAGATATTAAATTCCAAAAACTGACATCTTATAAAAACAAAATAATAATAAACCATCTCTAATCCATCGTTCAATTGGCTAAAACAAAATCATCCATCAACATTACAAATAATATAAATTAATTTACAATTTAAATACTACACTTCGCCAACTCATTATCATAAGCGATATACATATGCAATTAAAGCCTTTATGATGACCTTTATTGTATTGGAAACTTAGGCAATAAATGATTGAATAATCTGAAAACTTTCGATACAATTGGCAAAATTTCAATCATCATAACTCAAGGACATACACACAACTACACAGTCATCATTCATATTGTTTAAGAGTCTTAATCTGAAGCGGGACATTTTGATTAGAGAAAAGATAGAATCTAATTTAATTTTTATACACAAAAGCACGCATTACGCGAAGCACAAACACAATTTGTTACAATGAATTTGTGGAAACGTATCGCGTGCAATCCGGAGGTTAAACAATCCATGATACAATATTACGATGAAAAAGGATTGGCCGATATAAGAATCTTTTTAGCACCATGGATTGAAGAGCGAATAATGTAAGTATGCAACATAGAAAATAATACAAATCTATTAAATTGCAAAAATTCTCATAAAACAGTATTTTGCTCGCAATGTTGCTTGCATCCTATACCACCATAGTGGAGGGAGGGTAGGGTATACAGCCTTTACCCATCAACTCAGTTATAAATGTTTGATTTATGCACGTATCACAACGTAAGCTCATCAATAAATTTTGTGCAGATCGGTCCATAATTAGCCACAGCTCCCATATAATAACACTCTTAAAAATGTTGGTCTCGAAATCATATTCAACATGAGCCTGTTTCATATATACAAAAATCATTTAGCCGAATTTTGCAATGATAGGTCATAGCTCCCATATAAGGCACACTTCCCAAAATAACTTTAACAACCATAAATCTCTTAATAATGTTGGTATCCAAATAAAATTGTACACAAATAAGTTTTATATATAGTATACAGAAATCATGACAACTAATTTTATAACGGTCGGTCCATAATTAGCTTCCATATAAGATCACTTGTAACGTCATCAAAGCATTTATAAGTGTTTATATCGAAATAAAATTTAACACAAAGAATATAAATATTCTGACAGCAGTCATGCCACTACATTTTTGGATGATCGGTTTGTTTCTGAAAAACTGTTTTTACACATATACTGGGTGTAGGTCGGGCTTGACATATTTAATTCCCTCAAATGAATTGTTCAAGCTGTTTCTTATTTATATCATCATGATCTCAACTCCTATCTTATTGTTCTTTTTTATAATATAGAATTTTAAACCTCTTACAAAAGTGCTCTTTAATTAATTTCACTATTATTGTGGGTGCAATACGAACTGCACTTTAATGCACTTTATTCACAGAATTCATATCGTTTTTGCACATTTTACAGCTGAAGTGACACAGTGAAAATAAAAAGAATTATGTATTTATTTTATAGACTTCCTTGACTTATGTATATTAATTGGCTTAAAGGAAAGCTTATTTAAATACATATATATGTATGTATGTCTTTTCAAAAGTATGTACAACATATAAATAAAAATAGTTTCTTTTTACAAGCAATAAGGTCACTTGAATTTTATATAAAAATATTTAATTTATTTATATATATTTATTTTCAATATTTCGCTATCACTATGGATAGCTACTTCAGGGATAATACAAGTTTTGAATTATAATTCAATTATAATTAAATTAAATATTTTTATATAAAATTCAAGTGACCTTATTGCTTGTAAAAAGAAACTATTAAATAATAAAAAAGGTCAAATAAACGAACTAAATATAAATGTTAAAAACTTGATAGCAAGTTAATAGCAGCAAGAAATAACACAAGATACTTTTAAGTCATTAAAGGTATTTCAAGATATTCTTATTATTGGATTATTGCACCCACAATAATTGTTTACTGCACTCACAGAGTCGGTTTATATTTATTTATATATTCTCTTTTTGCACCTTTACAGCTAAAGTGCCACAGTGAAAATGAAAAGAATTATTTATTTTATAGGCTTCTTTGACTTACATACATATGTATATGTACTCGTATATGAATCGGCTTAAAGAAAAACTTATTTAAATGCATATGCAGGTTTTTCAAAACTATGTATGTACAATATACATATACAAGGTGGCGAAAAGTAATCCTTCTATCAGAAAATGCTATAAATTTTGCGCAACTTGATGAATTGGGATTGGAAAACATGTGGTTCCAACAGGACGGTGCAACGGCACACACTGCACGTGCCACAACCGATATGCTGAAGGATGCATTTCCCGGGCGCCTAATCTCCCGTTTTGGCGATTTGCACTGGCCAGCAAGATCGCCTCATTGGAAGTTTACTTTTGCGCCACCTTGTATAAATATAAATGTTGATAACTCAATAGCAAGTTAATAGCAGCAAGAAAATCACACGAGGTACTTTTAAGTCATTAAAGGTATTTTAAAATATCCCTATTTTTTTTTTTTAAAGAGAAGTAACACAGGCAATTAATATGCCTATATATTAATTAATTATGTAATTAATTGTGCTACTTTCTTTGTAAAGGAATAGGCAGCAGAAGAATAGGTGGTGAAAGTAGAGAAAAGCTTTTCATATGACAACACTGTAATTGCGCGTTATGTTTATTAATACAGTACAGTATTGCAGCGCCTCTGGTGGTGAGTAGGCGCATTGATCAAAGCTTGATTCATAGCCATTATTTTTAATTATTTTACTTCGGTGGCGTTTAAATGCTATACCACCGAAGGAGGGCGCTCTGATAAATATTAGTTATGATAGGATAGAAAAACTAATATGTAATTATGAGAAACTGATGTTGTTTTGAGTGGCAGCGGCTGGGAATCGAACCCAGGCCACAAATACCAACTCATGCTTAATCATCAATTAAGCTAAAGCACCACTCTGTGTTTTTTTTAAATAAATCCAAAGCTAAATGTAACCAGGTTTTTAAATATTGGTCTCTTGAAAAGCTTTATTTATTTAAAAGGTGCACAAGGTGCAATCGAAGGTATCCAGGAAATTAGGTCGTCGTAAAAAAAATTGTCCCCAGTTTCGGCCAATATAACAATTTTGGACTATTGCCAAAGGAAAGTTAAAGAGGAGAGGTACTTAGAAGTTCTTAACAATAACTAAATATTGGCGGTTTGAAATAACTAATGGGATCCATCGAAATAAAAACAGGGATTCATTTTAGTTTCTTCTTTAAGCATTTCTTAAATATTAATAAGTATTCAATCGGGGTTTTTGTTACAAACATGCGACCATATTTTATGTGAACAATGATTTATATTAAGATTTATAAAGAATGGAAGAAATGTTTGAAGGTTTTAGTTTTTAAAATATTTCCACTATTATGTACCTAGATTTATTGTGTGCGGAATTATATACACCAATACCTTGCTTTTCGTCGTTTCGTTTTGCGTTTTTTCGAAGTCGTGTCGCTGCTTAATAAGTACTAATCGACATTGTAAAACCATGTATAAACCAAAATTTATACAAGGGACATTTATTATATAGTTTTCAAAAAAAAATGTCAATGTCGATCCATGGACGACTTGATAAGGTATATTATTTATCCCATATATAATATACATCTGTTAAGTTCTGAAAGATTCGCAAATAAAAATTCTATAGCATCGTTATTTTCTGGAACAATAAATCCTTTAACTCCAGATGAATTTTTCCATTAAAAAATGCATTTGCAGTTAAGTGTAAAAATGTTACAACACTGATGTCCGATTTCTTATTTAAACCTAAATGTTATACACATATTAAAATCAATATCCATAAAACTAGTATAAATAAATAACTAAAAAACTATTTGAGGTTTAATCATACTGATATAGAATGGATTTTTAAAATGTTTATAAAAATCATTTTAAAAGGACGACTTTACAAATAAAATAAATTTTGTAAAAAAGAACTAGTTTCACCTGTTAAATCGTGATATAAAAGAATGAAAGGCAGTAACAGTGTTAAGATTTCGATTGCAAGTCAAGTTCGTTTGTCACAGTAAAGCTATATTCAAATAGTTTCTAATCTTTTTTAATATTAATTCTAATAAATTCTTAAATTAGTTGTATAAGCACTATACACGTAATTCTGTTTTTACACGGTAATTGGTTCCAGGAAATCCCGTGTAAAAAATAAACCGTGTAAAAAGAGACATTCGCCTAGGTTCTATATTCCAATACGAAGTGAAACTGAAATTGTTTTCATTTCCACATAGACAATTTCACGAGGTTCTAGAAAGCCGTGTAAAAACAGAATTAGGTGTATATCAGAGATCAGTTATGAGTACTGAAAATGTGATTATACTTATAATTTATTGTACTTATACGTACTCATACTTGTTTCAATATCATTAAACCACTTGTCGTCTTTAAAGTTTGAAGTACTCATTATATTCATACTTACATGTATGATGTTGTTTATTTAGACTCTCCTTAACTCAATGTACGTAGACGATAAAAAAAAACAAGTATGACCTGCATACACTCATGCGAGTGTCGTTAATTTTTGCAGCCTCCTTATAAAAATTATATAAAATCAATTTATTATTTTTTATTCGAACTGTTAATTTAAAATTTTTGATATTTTTATTTTAGTCGGGCTCGAGTTCATAAATTTAATTTTCATTAAATTATTTTTACTGAAGGTAGGAATTGTTTTACAACTTGAAAAAATTGTTATTATTAAAATTTGTTTAATGATAATTTTTCTTGGCTGGGATTCGAACCTGGGGCCAAATTACCGCATTCGTGATCGAATGAGCTATCGTATCGAAAAATTATTTCGATATCGAAATTATGATAAAATGTACTAAATTTCTTGCTCGATATCGAATGCCATAATCTCAAATAAGAAAATTACGATCAATTTTACTTGATATCGGATGCGGTAATTTGGCCCTGGGTTGTTGAATTTACATATGTTTCGAGAAACACCACTTTCTCTCATCAGAATTCTTTGCGTTCTAACCCTCTGCACCACTTGCGGTGCCTGCTAGCCAACATACAACCATCAATCTTTTAACCAGTGTTATGCTGGTTCGAAGTTTGCTGTAAGTAATAAACTTCGAACCACCATAAAATTTTTTTCAATGACAACTGAGTTGAATACTTTATGAGTATGTGAGTATTTTTCTTAAAACGTAAATCTAAATACCGCGGTTTATGAATCAAACATATTGGGAATGGTATGAGCTCGATGTCGGCGTTGTACTCATACTTCTATCCACCTGCATTTATAAGTCAACGTTGTTGTGAGTTTGAGTAACTCAGAGTAGTTAAATTGCAATGATGTAAAACCACTTATACATACTTAAAAATATGTAATAAATTTAAACGTTGAACTGATCAAAAAAAAATTTGAAAAACTAAAACATTTTTCTTTCGTTTACTTCTTCAATTGTTGCATAAATAAATGCGCGAAAATTTAACGTCAACGTTTTTTTTTTTGTTAGGTCATACTGCAACGTGGTTTGTTATCAAACATTTGAAATGGAAAAAATATATGTATTTTATATAATTTTATGAACTACTTCCTAATGACTGGCTTTCTTTCAATTGCAGATCGGAGCGTATGAATGCTTCATCGACTGACCTTTACGAACGTATTGCACATCAATTCTATGAGGAATTAAAGCAGAAACTCATTCCACTCAGCAACGATAATTTGATGAAATTTAAACTTGCCGAAATCTGCACAAGCGTTACACAAACACCAGCCGTGGAGTTATACACACACATTCGTACCGGTCTGCAACGTGAGATACAGTTAGTAGACCAAATGCCGCAGTATTCATATATGAGTGGTGTCGGTGTTAACGGGAGTGGCGGCGGAATGTTGGGCGGCAGCACCATACCTGTTGTACCAGGTATGCACACGCCCACTCTCGCTTCCACCGGTAACGGTGGCAATGCCTACGTCGGCAGCGACCTCTACGCCCTGCACGGTCTCATCACCAAATTGAACATGGACATAAATGCTATCTTTGCCGATATGCAACAGTTTCGCAGCAGTTATGAAACATTTCACAACTGCTTCAACAGCTACAATCAACGTAAGGCCCATATGACACCGCAGGATATTCAGTCGACAGATCTGCAGCTGCAGGAACAGTGTCGTATGTTGGCCACCACACGCAGCTCCATACTGAACGATTTAAATCGAATAATCGGCACCTACAACACCATACAAACAACGGTGATAACGGAGTTAAAGAACTGGCAACGTAACCAGGCGTTAGCTGGCAATGGTGCACCATTCCGTGATAACTTGGATGACATACAACGTTGCATTGAACAGTTGGTCGAAATGGTTGGAAAAATTCTAGACAATGTTAATATGATGAACATGATACGTTTGGATAATAATGATGACATCAGTGAAATGATTTCCCGTGTACGTCAGGCTCAACAATTGTTAGTGCTATCATCATTTATCGTTGAAAAACAACCGCCACAGGTTATGAAAACTAATACCAGGTAAAAAGAAAATCATTTTAATTACACTCGTTTTACTCATAATTGAGATTGTACACAACACTCTATGTACTTGTGTGCTATTTTTATATGCAAGTGCTTTGTGGGTGTTTTCAATAAATGTATGTCCTTTAGGGTGGTCCCACAAAAAAATTCATTGATTTTTTTAACTTAATTGAAAGTTGAACGTATTGAATGTCCTTTGATCCAGGTTGCAAACATTTTGAGAAATCGTCTTTTCCACCAAACTAAACTTTCAATTTAGTTGGGAATATCGAATACATGGGGCCACCATAAGATCTACGAGTATATGTACATCCAACCACATGTTGTGTGGGTTATACAAGTATTAACACCATTTAGTATGTAGTTCTCCTGCTACTATTTCAGTTTACCATATTTAATACATTGCTAATTAAGTTGAATTATTATTTTAATCAATAGATTTGCGGCTGCAGTACGATGGCTCATTGGACCACAATTGGGCATAAGTGTTAACAGTCCTTCAGTGGAATGTATTATATTATCAGGTGAGCTTATTGCATTAAGTAAACATATTCTTTATATTATCATATATAGTATTTATTAAATTGTTGTTCATTTATATATTTTAATAAGTAAGAATTAAAAGTACATTATCATATTAAAAAAAGCAATGCAAAGAGTTAAACTTAAAAATTATGATGCTCATACTCGTATATTGTCAATTTTGTCAGCTGATTATTTTTTTTTTCCAATTTTTGCACACAGATAAACAAATCTATGACTGTTCTATTAAATAAAAATAATTTGATAGAAAATACAGTACTTGTACAGTACCTTTTTAACGAGAACTTTGTTTTTGGGTTAATTTGTTTATTCAACATTGTTAAATAAAGTTTTTCTAAAAGTAGTTATAACAATATAACAACTTTTTTCCTACCAGATGTCTTAGCCTACAATTCCGGCAAGAAAAGTGAACAAAAAGGTATAGGACAAACAGCATCAAATTAGAAATCGATTGAAATATCAATAGAGGAATATTGTTCATTTCAGATAACTTTGTACTTGTAATGATATTTTAAAGTTTGGATATGTGTTACTTTTAAGTAGAGGAAAAGTCTTTTATTATATCCTACAGTAACGCCTATAAAAATTAGCTTAAAGTATACCGATCGACTCAGTCGATTTAACGAAGTCCGTCCGTCTGGCCACTTTTGAAAATCACTTTACCGACCATAACTCCCTTAAAAATATTTGTATACAAATAAAACTCAACACAAATAGGTTTCATATATAGAAAAATCATGACACCTAATTTTATAATATTAGACCCACGAAGCGAACATTTATAAATATTTTAAGTGTTTATATCGAGAAAAAATTAACATAAGAAATAATTATATGCACAGAAGTCATACCACTAAGTTTTTGTATGATCGTATAATCCATAATGGGTAATAGCGCCATTTCTGAAAAAGTGTTTTTACACATATACTGAGCGTAGGGGTCGGACTTGACCCGACCATACTTTCTTACTTGTTTTGGTTTCGATGATATGCGTTCCGCAGAAATTGATTTGTTTAATAATATTTTTTTTACAAATCAATCAATACTTTGTTGTTATTGTTAAATTAAATGTTTTTACATATTGCATAAAAAGTAAAATTTAACACTAACAACGCTCTTTAACCACATTTTAAGTAGAGATAAAATTTTGCTGCATAAATATATATTCAGAAAGTTTGAAAAACAAGACACTTTGATATGATCAAGTAGGCAACTGAATGTTGGAAATTTAAAACTTGTAACACATTGTTATTTATATTTGTACTATTGTATTATTAACAAATATTTATTTGAATTGTTATTTTCTTTATTTTTGTCATTACAACACCTCTGATAATTAAATTGTTAAAAGTACAACATATGTATTTTGTTGCAGTTCATGTATCAAGTTACTCCAATAAAATTATATAAACAAATATTTATTGTGAGTAATATAAATATTTTTTTTTTTGTTAGAGCAAAATTAAACTATAGTTGCATAACTGCGAAATTGTTAATTACAAATCAACTAAGTCCACCTCAGTAAAGTATACACCTAATTCTGTTTTTACGCGGATTTATTTTTACTCGAATTTGATTTAACGCGTTTCCAAATAAATATTTCATTCTGTTTTTATGCGACTACATTTGATTTAACGCGATCTAAAATGCATGTATTTTTACCAGAAAACCGTTGTCTGTACTGGATTTTAAATTTAACACGCAGTTGGCAGCACTAGCAATCGTCTGGTACGAAAAACAACAACAAATAGGGGATTTATCTTGTTTATTCAAATAAATTTATGTAGTTGAAAGAAAGATTGTAAGAATGCAGTCAAATTTATGTGTGGCGCAAAAGACATAGTATACATATGTATGTACTTCTCTAATTGTTTTTGTTTAAATAAAATATCTTTGTGTATAAAGCAACATGAATTTGAATTATTTGTCTTATTTAACCTGATATTTCATACGTGGAACCAATCCCCTCATTTAATATGGATACTCCATCTTTTTTTACGCGGTTTTTTTTACGGGAGTTTTCGAGGAACGTATCTATTGCGTAAAAACAGAATTAGGTGTATTTGGAAATTTGAAAAGAAAACTAACAGGAACTTAAAATAGAAAAAAATTTCATTTCATTTTAAAGAAAAAACGTTATAGTCTAACAAACAAAAATGATTTATTTCAAAAATTTATATTTTAAAAATTCTCGGTTTTTCACAGCACAGCTTATTTTATGAAGGGACGTATCGGTTTCGAAAACTGGAAATTAGAACTGACAAATACACGATTTAATATTTGGTGTTTTAGTCTTTATTATTACAACTGATTTAAGGCGATTTGGCATAGAAGCGACCAGTTTGTGGGTAATACTCGGCGAAATATTCCACAATTTCTGAAATTGACCATAAAATTTCGATAATATTAAGGTCTGGTGACAATACCTGATTTTTGCTGATACTGTTAAAAAATAATTCTCGGCGCTTTCCAACTAGTTGTTCTTCAGAATCTGATGGTACATAAACTTGCGCATGGTTGATTCAACAAGTGTTAAATTCCCAGTACCAGCAGCTGACGTACAGTCCCAAATCATTCTTTACTGTTTAGATGTTCTTTGTTGAATTCTGTATTTGGTTTCCGCCTAACATACGACATGCCATCTGAACCGAATATGTTAAACTTAGATTCATCGGCGTAGATGACCGAATTCCAAAATGCAAATTATTTGCAAACATGTTCTTTGGCGAAATTTAGCCCGCACAGTCTGTTTTTCCGTTTTATAAAGGATTTATTGCGTGAAACTCTACCAGCTTCAACCTCGGAGACGAGTTGTGAAGCTTATTGCTCATTGAAAATTTTATTTGGTGCCCTTCTGCCTTTGTTATGACGGGGAATGATTTTTTAGACTGTGGAAGATTTAATGTTAACCATTTCTACTACTTTTCGCTGAGTGGTACTTTAGGAAATGGTTTAAAACCAATTCTCGTTGTACGCGGACTCATTTGAA
Source organism: Bellardia bayeri (assembly GCA_950370525.1). Lineage (NCBI taxonomy): Eukaryota > Metazoa > Arthropoda > Insecta > Diptera > Calliphoridae > Bellardia > Bellardia bayeri. Next base: position 121,020,764 of record OX493264.1, read on the forward strand.
CTATTTTAAATTGGCACTTGACTTTACAAAATCGGACTCACAATTCAACAGAAAATATTGATAGAAGTAGAAAAAAGAAAAACGAGAAACCAACAACGCTGCATTGAGCTATCGGTACAGTAGATATTGACTGCATAAAATAAGCTGTGAGGTTAAGCACGAGTTTTAATCTACATATATATTAAAATGTACATTTTTGCAATAATTGTTTTTTGTTTGTTAAACAATAACATTTTTTCTTTTAAATGGCACCAATTCCTTTTTAAGTTCCTGTTAGTTTTCTTTTTGTGGAGCTTTGAAAACAAAAAAAACATGCACTGCATAAAATAAGCTGTGAGCCACTGTAAGAACTAATCCATTGTTTCAATTAAATTTTGTTTAAAGCTTCAATGATATTAAATATGTATTATAAACAATTATTTAATACAATACATTTTTAAAATCATATAATAAACAAAAATAAACAAATTATTTATTCATATCTTAAACATTTGTTTGTTTATTAAATTTAAAACTTTATCTAACTACGTCAGTCGCTTGTTTGTTTGGTTATTTTTTTTACTATTTTGTTTTCCTACAGTTTTCAAAACAAACTTATGTTAGTAGCGGTTTTAATATTTATTAAAATATGTATATAAATACGAGTACTACAACAATACATAAATAAATGAGAACTCTGTCAACAATAGCAATAATAAATATGACATAATTTATTTAAAATTTTAAACAATTGCTCATACGTATGTATATAATTTATATTACAGAGGCACAGGCTCAACGTCATTCCGCACAACGTACAATGTCTGAGTCATCTAGCAGTAATCCAGCATCGTCGGGTGAAATTGTGAATAATATTGGCACTATGGAATATAATACTCAGACTAGAGTCTTTTCAGCGAGTTTCAGGTAGGTTTTAAATACGTTTTTAACTATTTTCATTATTACTACTATTGTTCGTTTTTAGTGGATTATATTCGTTATATACATATGTACATACGAGGTGTGATCAATAAAGTAATCCCCCTCAGATATAATACACTTATGCCAGCGTTTTTTCCAATCCTCGAAACACTTCTGAAACGCGCTTTTTGGTATCGCCAACAGCTCCTGTTTCGATTTTTCTTTTATTTCCTCAATCGTAGCAAAACGCTTTCCTTTCATCGGTGTCTTCAGTTTTGGGAAGAGGAAAAAATCAGCGGGGACCAAGTCCGGTGAATACGGAGGTTGAGGCATGATAATGGTTTTGTTTTTGGACAAAAACTCACGCACAAGCATCGATGTGTGAGCTGGTGCGTTATCATGATGCAAAATCCATGATTGGTTTTTCCACAATTCTGTGTGTTTCTGACGAATTGCTTCGCGCAAACGGCGCATAACTTCAAGGTAGTATTCCTTATTGGCCGTACGACCTTGTGGTAAGAATTCATGATGCACCACGGCATTGGAGTCGCAGAAAACAGTGAGCAAAACCTTCACATTTGAACGAACTTGTCGTGCTTTTTTCGGTCTTGGCTCTTCTGGACGTTTCCATTGAGATGATTGGGATTTGGTTTCAATGTCATAGCATGATTCGGCACCAGTTATGACCTTTTTGAGGAAATCTGGATCGTCGTTGACGATGTTCCACAGCTCCTTTTTTTTTTGCTCAAAATTTAGCAATTTTGGAACAATCTTCGTAAAAATTGCTTGGCATGAGCCGAACGATATGCCAACATCATTAGCAACCTCTCTGATAGTGATTTGACGATTATCCAAAATAATTTTCTTCACTGCATCATCGGTTCTTGACGTGCTCAGGCGACCAGGACGAGCATCGTCATTGACATATTCTCGGCCTTCCTTAAACCGGTTATATCACAATTGAACTTGTGTTCTGCTCATAGTAGACTCGCCAAACGCCACAGTCAACATTTCAAATGTCCTTGCGCATTTAATTTAATTTTTTACAAAAATTTAAAACAGTTTCTTTGATCCATTTTTTCGAATAGTAAAAAATCGAAGAGCACACCAAAACACGACTAATCTTTTTATCTGTCAAAAACAAACTGACAATCGAAACAGACATGTGTACCAACATAACAGAAAAAAATGCGAAAATCGAACATACGTAACTCACGAAATTTGAAAATAACGGTTATTTTTTGATCAATCCTCGTATGTACAGATATGTATCTATAAAACACATTAATAATTATGATTAAAATCTGTCCTTTTCTCTTACAGAACAATGCAATTGAAGAAAATTAAACGTGCTGAAAAGAAAGGCACTGAGAGTGTTATGGATGAAAAATTTGCTTTACTCTTTTATACATCGGTCATAGTCAATGATTATAGAATTAGGGTAAGTTAATTGAAATATACAATAGTTTCAAGAATCTTCCATAAGGAAATTTGCAAAATCTATGTATGCCTACTTGTTTAACAAAATTCGGCTTCGGTTCTCTTATTTGTTTGTTATTAAAAATACTATTGATTTTTCTTAGGTCTGGACAATTTCCTTACCCGTAGTCGTAATAGTGCATGGTAATCAAGAGCCTCAGTCATGGGCCACGATAACCTGGGATAATGCATTCTCTGATATTGTACGCGAACCTTTCCAAGTGCCCGAAAGAGTTGCTTGGTCCCAATTGGCCATGGCATTAAATACCAAATTTGAATCGTCAACGGGTCGTGCTTTAACCGAAGATAATTTAAATTTCTTACGTAAGTAAACTAATTTATTTGATACATTTCTATAAAATTATATTTTCCTATGTATTAACATACATATGTATGTATGTATATATTTTTAATTTATTATACAGATGAAAAACTATTCCGCCGAAATGGAATGAATAGCGATGACGATTATATTTCCTGGGCCCAGTTCTGCAAGGAGCCCTTGCCCGATCGTTCATTTACATTTTGGGATTGGTTCTTTGCCATAATGAAATTAACCAAAGATCATTTACTAAGTCTATGGAAGGCCGGTTTAATTGTGGGTTTCATTAACAAGCGCAAGGCTGAAGAAATGTTGCGGATTCTGCCAATGGGTACTTTCTTGTTACGTTTCTCAGACAGTGAATTAGGTAAGTTGAATGAATGGCATAAGCGATTTTTGTAGGGATTTACATTTATTTAAATTATTTTGTTCTTCTCATTTGTCTTACTCTTTTACAAATACTGCAGGTGGAATAACTGTGGGATTTGTTACCGAACAAAGTTCAGTGCTAATGTTGTCGCCATGGACGGCACGTGATTTAAATATACGCGGCTTAGCCGATCGTATTCATGATATAGAAATCTTGCGTATTGTCTATCCAACGAATCGTATGCGTGATGAAGCTTTCGGTGAATTTTATACACAAAGAATGGGTGAGTCATCAGTATAAAAGATAAATTATATAATTAAAAATTATTTTTTACAAAAGAAAACTATGTACATAGAAATCCTTTAGGAAATATATAAAGCATTTTTAAGTTTTTTTGTATGTCTATACAAAGAAAATCTTGAAAATCCGAAATTGTTGATTTCGATACAACGATAAAAGCAAACCTAAGGGATATGGTGTTGCTAAAAAAAACAGCACGCATTCTTTACGACAAAGATTTAACATACATATAAAACAGCTACCGGGTTCAACATTTGATGTTGCAGCTAAACATGAGTATGATGACCCAAAATATAAATATACAAAAATTATCTACATAGCATTTCCTTTGACATCTCTTTAACTATGACATCGGATATTTATATAAAAGAATGCCTGCCTCTTATTGGTCGTCACCACACTTCAGTAAAGTGTTTGTCCGATTTAGCTCTTAGTCATTAGTGAAAAACTGCCGGTGGATTGGTATCAAAGAAATCAGGTCGATGTAATAGCAAAATATTTGAACTCCCATATTGTTTGCAGCTTTTAAAAGGAATGGTAAAGCGGAGTGGCACTGTAGTTCTTGAGAATAAAAAAATTTAACGAAATATAAGGGAAAATAAATTTAATTTTCTTCTTCAATTACAAATTGCCTTTATTTTGATTTGTCTACTTTTTAATGCTTATATTAAACTATCGATTTTGTTGGCGACAGGTAATCTAGAAATGTCCAAAATTGAACTTGTACCGACATTACTATCACTTTCAATATCGAATGACGAGCATTCATTGTAAACGTTTTGAAAACATAAATTAGCATTTTTTTAAAGTTTCGATTTATTCTATAAGCGCAATATAGTTTATCTTTCATACAATTAGATTTTTTATATTTTATTTATTGTTTGTTTAAATTCCAGATGAAAATGCCCGTCGTGATGGTTATGTACCAAATACTATACGAGTGAATGTACCAGCCATAGAAGGTGTTGGCGGTGTAACACCTCAACACAATATTCAATCCCCCCATCCACAAGATATACAAATGGGAAAGTAAGTACTAAATATTCTAAATACTCGTCTTATTCTAAACACACATTCAATAACAATAGCTTTAAACAATTCATCTCATCAATTAGTTTTCTTTTTCATCCCTAACAAAAGAATACCATTTTTATCCCAAGCCACTTAGCAATACTTTGAATTTGTACTAAAATGCCTTTTTTCTAATAGACAAAGAAACTGCTAAATTCACTTAATTTCATTAGTTTTGTATTGTTTATCCATTTGTTTGGCAAAAGCTTGTATTCTAATCGTTATAAGTTTTCTTTAAGTTTCGAATTCACTTCAAGTATATTTCTAATTCTTTATTGTTTTTATACTTTGTTTTTTTTTCTTAATTTCATCAACTTTAAAACGGTGTTCTTTGGGAAATAAATCTACTACTCTACTGTTTGTTCTGTCTTCTACTTCCAACAATAACTATAACAATAGCAATAGTAACAATAATATTTGCTTAAATGATCTCGATTTGTATACAAATGATATGATACAAATGAATGACTGGGATAATCTTTGTATACTCTAAATGACAATTGTTGTTATTGTTGTAAATTATGATAATGCAGTGCAAAAATAAAAACGTAAAAGAAACAAAGGAAAACAGAGGTCTGATCTAAAACTAAATTATTTGTATATCTTTGTTCAATTATGAAACAAAAAGAAATTTTATAATCTGTGTGCATAACATTAAATGTAACAATTATTCCAAAGTTTTACACTTGTAATTTGTCGTAAAAAAAAAAATTCGAGTGCCTTTTTTCTTCTACAAAACGTCTTGTGTGTAACAAAACTATCAAACCAAATAAAAGGTATTTACATTTTATTTAGTATATTTTTTTTCTTTCTTTTTAATTGCTTTGTTTTTTTTGGTTGGTTTTAGTTTTTCTTTTTAATACCATCACTCCATTTAACATTTTGCATACACTCGTACATAAATTTTGAATGTTTTTTTTTCTTCTTTACCATTTCATGCAATCTTTAATGCAAAAAATGAAAATTTTAAAACACACGCTCATTATTCTTACTTTTTGTTTCATACTTGCATAAATCATAATCATCATTTTGGTTAAATTAACTGGTTCTGGTGGGGAGGGTATATTGGATTTCTCCTGATGTCTGTAACACCCTTCTTAAAGTATATCGATCGACTCGGAATCACTTTAGATTCTCAATTTAAGGTTGTCCGTTCGTCTGGCTGACTGTCCAAGTACAATTTTGTACAAAGTTATTTAGTATGTGAATATTTTTTGGGCCACACATGTTTGTCTTTAATAACTTTTATGACATATCATATCAGTAATTTATTCTCACTTGTTAGAAAATTATCTTTTATCTTTTTCCTTATCATTTAAAAATACTTGACTTGACAGTCAGAACTGATGAGTGTGAAACAGGACTTACTGAACATTATAGTGCAACAACAAAGTTTTTTTTTTCTAAAATGTCGATTTATGTTCCGACAAAGCGTCATATGCGACATGTTTTGCTTTACTTCTTTGATTTAAAAAAAGGGCTGTTGAAACACACCAATTGTGGCATTAATACCCAATGATTCTTGCCAAACTCAACAAAAGCTTGCAAAATCATTTCAAAACGTTTGCGTGCAGCAGGATTCATTCAAAATATCCAGATTATGCTACCAGACATAAAAGCGTAATATTCCACCATGACAGTTAATAACTATTTAGAAGGAAGTGGTTGGAAAGTTTTACCTTATACAACTTATAGTCTAGACCTGTCCGACTACTTTGATGAATGCGCTTCACTTCAGAACTGGGTATCCGAGACTGACTTGATTCTTTCTTGGTCTTAAAGGAGTTCTTTTGACGCGGAATTTATATGTTGGCAGAAAGATGGTAAAAGGTCATAACCAATATTCCCCAACACTTTGAACAAATTAAAAACTTTAAAAATGTTTGTTTAAAAACTTATTCTTGCTGGTTTTACTTTTAGCAAACAAATATTAAAACTACGTTAATTTTAATTTTTTCGTTTTCCCGGGAAATGTTAATGTAAATGTTTCCCGGCCATTCCTGACCAAACCCTATACATACTGTAATATTTCATGTGTTTTCATGCATCAAATTCGAATATGGTTTACTAAATTTGCCATTTCTTTTAAAACGTTAAAATATATAAATTTTTCAAACATTTACTTTTAACGTTTTTAATCATTAATTGGCTACGTTTTTTGTTAGAAAACAACAAACTGTAGTTGAAACATTTTGTACTTGCTTGCAATAGTTTATTGTTATTTATTAATATTAATTGATAATATTGTTATTATCAATTACTAATTCAATTTTAATTTTGTGCCAAAGTTATTTAATTTCTTGTTGAAATAATACATACTAATTTGGCAATATTTCTTAGAGAATTGAATGTGAATCATTAGGAATGTTTCTTGAATTACATCACTTATCGCCGAAAACAATTGTAAACTCTATTTTCATAGCAACAGCTGTTATTTGGCTAATAGTTAACCAACGACGTTTGGGGGTTTAACTAATGGCAAACTAAGCATTGCGAATAAAGAATCATTAGTTAAGTCTTTGTCATTAGCTAACTAAAGACTGTGAATTCGGCCATTAATAATACAATAAAAAATCATTTTGTTTTATCATTTCATTATGTTACATTTTTTAATTTTTGATAAAACTTAAAATATTTTTTTATGAGTCATTTTAAAACAGCAGTTTAAATGTACTCAAATGAATGTTACATTTAAGAAGATTTATAATCTCTAGAGAATTTTAGAAATTTCCTTTGTAAAGAATTTATAAAGAATTGATTGAAGTCGAATTCAGTTCAGGAATTCAGTTTTCCATTCCAGCCGTTCCGTTTTCTAATAAAATTATGAAACTGGCTTGTACGGGGAATAACAAGCTTGCTGTTATAACTACAAATTTTGTTTCTAAGACAATTTACGATTTAAATACAGCGGCTAGGATTTTATTGTCGTATTTTATTTGTTTCAAAATACTAATTTAAACAAATCTATTCAAATTTTAATGAAAATCGTTTTTTTTTTTCGAGTAAGACACTAAATTTTATTTACAAATTAAAACCTTAAAAACTAAACATAATAATCTAAAAAATAAACTAGTACACTAGTATACTATTGATTGTTCTTATAAATGTTTGTGGTAAACAAACAAATGACTGATAATAATATCTCTCTTAAACGCATGTGTGAAGTGACATGATTCTTATTCATTATCTACCCAATGCACACATGCGTTTAGTCGTCGAAAATCCAAAAGTACGTATCAAAAATATCAAAATTGAGTTTTTGCTTGATTATTATTCGTAAGGTTATCTTACGCATCTCTACCAATTTTTAGATTTTTGCGGCTGAAAATAACGCTTTTATATTCATAAATCAAAATAACGTATCAACACATGTATTATCAAACCTGGGGTAAGAAATGAAAATAACATTTTTGAATTTTTAAATAACAAAGCAAGCATTGATTTTCTTTTGTTTGTCAGTTTTGATAATGTTTATAGTAAAAAAAAAAAAAAAAACAAACAAAAAGTATAAATTAACCCATCATAACCTCTTGCATTCTGAAGAAATAAAAATTTCTAAAAAGAAATTTATACTATTTATTTAAGAACTTGAATTTATACATTCATATTGTGTTTTGTATTATTAAAATTATAACATTATTACTCTTATTGTTAGTATTTATTTTAACAAAACTTCATTCCACTTATCAAAACATAATTATTTAAAAAAAAAAAATAAAATAAATGCATTTAATCTTTCATTAAACTTAAAACGTTAATAAGGGGAATTAAAAAATCACATATGTATGTATTTCATATTTTTAACTTTTTCACTTTTGTTAAAAAAAATATTTATGACGATAACTCATTATGTTTCAGAAGACAAATATTACGTAAAAAATATGTATTTAAAAAAATTTATTTTTTTCTTTTGATCAATTGTTTCTATAGCTGAAGTATTTTTTATTTTATAACATTTTTTGCTTCTCCTGTAAAATTGAAAAAAACTGATGTTGCGTACTTTTGGATTTTCGACGACGATATGTAAACAAAACAAAATATTGAACTACTACTTTCTACAAAAACATAAAATATAAAAATTATAAAATATTAGAAATATAAAAAAACATGTTCAAGCAATAGAAAAATATATAAAATACATATAAATGATAAACAAGCATGTTCAAATCATTTTGAGCAATTTTATTATATTATAAACTTCATTTCATTTATAAAGAGATTTTAATTTTGTGCGGATTCATTGTGCGTTGAAATTGTCAACCTTGTCAACGATCTTATATTGATCCGCAAACTTATGTTTCTAAATCGAAAAATCTATATTGAGCAAAAAATACTTCTTATTTTTAAGTCAGCCTTTTAGTGAAATTCGACATATCTGTGTTTTATTGAAGTAATAAGTTGTTAAATAAGACGAAGTTTTGAGTAACGAAACGATTCGTGCTGGACAATACCTTTTAGGTGACATTACGAATTGACCGCTTCTCACGATCTTTTGTAGCCCACCGATCGAATTTTTCGTTGCAACAATTAACAAATTAGTAGACTGCTTCATTAAAAACATCAAATCTAGGAACATTTTCAGCACTTGTTCTAGAAAGAGTGTAATCAGAACCTTTTCTTCTTTAGATTCTTTAATTGCATCCTTGAAACTAGTGATGTCACAATTGCTTCTAGAACCGGTTCTGTGGAATGGTATTGTTATTTTAAAATACTATTACAGCTTTTTCAAGGAACCAAAAATAAAAAATGTGTCAAAAATTTAAAATCGTTGAAAAATTAATTGCAATTTGTTTTCATTAAATACACAAAAAAGTAAAGTCATCTAGGAATTGGACACATGTACATACTTGTAAATACATAATCACACCTATCGTGAATAAAAATTCCACATGAAATTTGTTCCCTTTTATTTTTTTAACATTGAATTTTAATTGGAAAAATGTGAAAAGGGAACAAATTTCATGTGGAATTTTTATTCACGATAGGGGTGAATATAATATTGTGACCTGCGGCAATATTTGAGATACGAATCTTCCAAAATTCATTTCAAATTCAATTCATTAATTTCAATGGAATTCTCTATTATTTATCTTTAGTATATTTGTAATGCTTATTTCGCTTTTGAATTCAATTCAAATACATATGTATATGTAGGTATACCAGTGCATTGCTCTGCAACTTTAGTGAAAACTTTTCGAAAATATGTGAAAAAAAATGTGTATAATTTAATGTTTGAAACCGCTAATCACAAATATCGTTAACGTCGAACAAAACTTACTAATATTTAAAAGTTTTCAACGACGGTCGCAAAAATACAACCGTCGGCTATACGAAATAATGTATTGTACGATTTTAATAAAAATAGTGAAAAGAAAACTTTGTTTTGCTAAAAGAAAATTATTAAAGTGGTACATAAAATATAATGTATAGAAAGTATAAAATACATATTCGTATGTATATGTAGATAATGTGTTATTATTCATTGCGATTTGAATAGTTTTTATTTTTAAAATTATATCTCACTGTGTTTTTGTTTGTGTGTAGATATATTTGATAGTTCAAAATTACTAACGAGTAATATTCTTACGTGGCAGCGATTACTCAACCAAAAAAGTTACGGTCACAGTTATGCGAGAATAACAGCTGTTTGTTTCAATTTATGGCATTTCTGATTCATTACACACATTTTAATTGAAAAATTTCTCGACGCGGGAGTTCCAGAATATGGGTACAGAGAAACAATAATTCCTCATCTGCCTCTGGAAACCTAAGTTTCCTCACGTGACAATTTCAAAAACACTGACGTAATAATTAGTTCTAGAATGAAAACTCAGACAGAACAAAAGAAACATCAAAATAAATAAATATGTAAGTTTTCTTTTAAATATGATAACAAATTTGTATTTTCATTCTCTTCCCCACAAATTCAAAGTATTGTTGTTGTTGTTGTTGTTGATAATTTATTCTTTTCTATTTATTTATAATTTCTCCATATTACATACATACTTCCATACAAAATCATATCATGCTTAACTATCATACTGCTAATAATATAAATTCTTTCTTTTTTTTAACATATTTATTTCTTTTCCACCTTTTACCAAATTTATTAAATTTAGCTTACAAAACAGCACTATTATGCATCTATAAATTTGAAAGCTTAAACAAAACAAATCATTAAGCCAAAGTTTTATATAAAAAAATAATGAAAAAAGAAACTCACAAAGAATTTAAAAGACAATTTTACAAGAATTCAAAAAATTAATATTATTAATTAATTTATTAATAATATAGATAAAATTTTGTTTGTTTAAATTTAAGCGAAAAACCAAAAACAAAAAAAAAAACAAGAACATCACATACACACAATTATTTAAATAATGCATGTTTGTTACTTAAAAATATATATGTATATTTAAAAGAAAAATTAACTAATAATAAATGTATGTGTCTTTAAAACAATGAAACAAAGTATTTAAATTAAAACATAAAATTAACTCAATGTTTTATGTTTTTAAAAATCAATATCAAATCAAGTAGATATATGTACTGTTTACATAATTGTTTTCTTGTTTCTTTTAAATTATAGATTTATATTTATATACATTTATTGTTCAATTAAATATAGCTTTTGTTTAACTTGTAGTTTAATTCAATTAAGCAAACATTACTTTTTGCAACACATCACATCAATTTTTGCACGAGGTCTTCAGTACCACAAATACTGCAGACTTCTTTTAATCTCGTATGATTAATGAGAACTATTCTACTACTGGTCTTAGCCAATTAACTTAGACTATAATTTTTGTCTTTATAATTTAGGTGTACAGGTGTTTTCATATTAGCAGCTGGCTAAATCTGGTCAAACTGTTTAATAACTTCTCTGCATTCGAATTCAGAGACTAGAAGTACATTTTGGTTTAATTGTACAAGTATCTCGAGATCAAAACTTACTTGATTTTGGGATATTTAAACATGTACTCGTATATGAAAACTGTATAGGCATAAGGAAAGCCATTATAAATTAAAATTTTAAATTTAATCTTCGAGTGGTGGTTTTTGTTTTATCAGCTAGTTTAAGCTTCAAATGTTGGCGTATTAATCTGAGACCTAAAATAACGCGTCTACTTTAATTTTAGTGGTTAATTGGCACCATTTACCATTAAAATTGTTTTTTGTTTTTTTTTTTTATCAAAGAGAGAGTGATTTATAAGAGAACATTTTAGGCCAATGGTTGAGAGAAACAGAAAAGAAAATAACGGAAATGATCCAGATGAGTGACTTATTATTATTATTATTATTTTTTTTTTTTTTTGTAAAGGTCATCTTATAACTATTATTTTGGAATTTCATTTGTTGCAAAACAAAAATGCTGAATGTAAAAATTATAAAATTTATTTTTAAGTTGTTTTTAGTGATTTATTTTTTAAAATATATATCACGATTTTGATCATATGGGACATGTTATTTTCGGTCTCTCTGGCATGGTGTAACTATACAATGTGAGTGCAAATCGGCAAAAAAATACAACACAGTACAGAAACAACAGGCATTTTGTTTGTGCAAAATAATGTACTGCTGTCAAAAACACTTGAAAAAGTATTACTTTGGACATAAGTAAATTGTAAATCCCTTGTATAATTACACCATGGCCTCTGGTATTAATATGTTTTTCTTCTTCACTGTTTTGAAAACAAAATGTATAATTTTCAAGTCAAAAACTCGCCCTTAGAATAATAAGATTTGATATAAGAGATATACATATTTTTTGAATTAGTTGTAAACTGTGGCCAAATCTGTCCATATTTTTTCTACTTGTTCTCCGGGAGGTCGAGTTATCAGGGTTTTGGATTTCAAAAACACCCTCGCTTTATTTGAAGCTACTTTACCGGCAATACTTTGTTACGGAAGAGGTTTCGTACACATTGAGAAACTGGAGTTAGATTGTGCTTAACAAAAACTTTTTGAAATATTTTTGAAGACCGGCATGATAAACTCTCTCCTGATTCTCTTAGAAATCTTACAACGTATCATTTTTTTAATGTTTATTTATTGCAACACTTGCAACAAGTTCTATACTCGTAGCTTTTTAAAACTAAACATTCGTTATATAAGTTAATCAATGTTTAAAATGTTGCTGTACTTCAAATTACCGGATTTTCTTTAAATTAAGATTCGTCAAAATGTGTTCTACTGCGTTTTACTGTATTAAAGTAAAAAATTAATGTCTGAGGCCACTTTTAACTTTGTATAACAAATAATAAGATCCAATTAAAAAAATTTAATTAGCCCCAATTTACACGAAGCCATTTTTATTAATATATTTTTTCCTTGAAATTTCTTCGGTGTTTACAAAGCACAATTCTTATTGCTTAAATCGCTCATATTTTTATTTGAGCGTATACACACCAGGGATGCAAAAGTTGGTACAATTTTTTACTTTTTTTTTTTAGCACTATTTGAGAGTCAAAAGTACAATATCACCTAACTAACTAATTTAGCACTATTTAATTAGAACTAAATATGCAATATTAAATGTTTAATTTTAAAGTTCTAATTTTTGATGATTGTAACTCATTGTTTTATTTTCCTGAAAAGTAAATAAATAAGATAATTGATTATAACACAGACCTCGAGCCTGATTATTATTATTATTAATTGTGAATTATATAATTATTATTAATTGTGAATTATATAATTATTATTAATTGTGAAGTTTTTTTTTACAGACATATAGTATGTGTATGTACAAATTAATTGTTATGTACGTTTTTAGTTAATTTTTAATAAAAAACATTAAAAAAAAATAAAAGAATTTAGTACAATTGAGCTGAAAAAGTACACGAAAAAGCCGAATGATTTTGAAATTAGTTTCAAATGGCATAATCCTGATAATTTTTTTTTTTAAAGAGAAGTAACAAGAAGTAAAGGTGGTGAAAGTAGAAGAAAGCTTTATATCACAACTTTGCAAATGCGCATTATGTTTGTTTTAGTGCAGCATTGCAGCGCCACTGGTGGTAAGTAGGCGCATTATTATTTTTTTTAAAACTTCAAACTGATTTTTGAAAACAAGTTTCTAATTAAAGGGATCTATAAAGCATATAAATATTAATGAAATAAAATTTAATTTAATTATTTTTAAAGTGAATTAAATAAAAAAACAAGTTAAACAAAAGTTTTTTTTAAATATATTTAAAGATTTTCATTTAGCACGCTTTTTAAATAATTTGTTTATATATGTACATACATAGTTTGTAGTTAGTATTGTCTAGTCAATGTTTGTTTTGTTTTGAAAGCTTTTATTTAATAATAAATGAAGTAATATTTTTTTATATTATTTATGTTTTTAATTTTTTTCATTTACTTATTTTTTTTATTTATTTTCTCTTTTCCATTTCCCCCCCAGCGACAACATACATTTCTCGGACTTCGATTCAATACTATATTGATTACGCAATTTAAATTTTAAATAGATTACTATATATACATATTTTTTTTTAACAATTTATCTATTATATTCTTTGTTGCTATAAAAAAAAATATTAATAGTATATATAATATATATTTATATATATAACGAACATAGGTAGAAACGTATTTTGAATACGATACAATAAAAAATATACTTATTGGCATACAAACTAAAGTAAATACATAATATTTATTAATATGAAATGAAATATGAAAACATATAACAGAAAATATTATTTATAAATGTGCACTTTAAATGTGAATAAGATTTAAACAAACATAAAAAACATTTAAGATAAAACAAAATCTTTTCAATTTCAATTACTTTGAACATATAAATTGAAACCAACTCTGACGTCCAGACTCTGAAATATAAACAGCAACAAAAAAAAAAAAAGAAATGAAAAAATTAAAGTAAAATATATATTTAATTTTAGACATTTTTAATGGTGAACCTACTTTAAATGTGTTTGAAACAATTTTACATACATAAAACATTGTATAACTCTCAAAATCCCAAACTTATTTCGTTGTTAATATACATAAATACAATTACTATATACATACATAATAAAATAAAGTAAACAATATTTTTATTTTAAATATAGTTTTGTCCCCTATTTCAAACTACTGAAGTGTTTACGAAAAATTCAATTTGTATAATTTTCTTAAGAAAAAAAAAAAAAAACTAAATAAAAACAAGTGATTTAAAAACAAACAAAAAACAAAACAACTTTTCAATGTTTTAAATTATTTCCTAATCTATTTTATGGTAATAACATAACATTAAGGTGCCTATTATTAGCAAACTTCGATTTTCGACTGTGGTCGAAAATTCTTATTGAAGGAATTTTCATTTGGTATTATGGCGCACATTCGATGAAAAAACGCTATTGTGAAATTCTCTTTTTTTTTGGGTTATTCACAATAGGACATTTCTATCAGCTGGCGCTATATTTGTTTACAAATTCGTAAAGAAAAATAAATTAAATTTAAAATGACCACCACGGAATTATGGTCTGATGAATAGAATTAAGCTCCTGTGTAATGTGCTCCTTTTTTTTGGCTGCCTGAACTTTAGAGCAAATACCTTTCACCAACAGTGGATCTGCTTCCATGACAGAAACGAGCTTCTGCATTTGCTGTTTTCTACTTACGACCTTAGACCTGCAGGATATTAACAAAAGTAATTTACAAGTAGTATTTGGTTGACCAAATCAAAAAAAAAAATACATACTTATATTTTAAATAAATTTTGCTCAGTTTTATACAGCGTCGACAGCAAATTTGTGTTCGATAAAAAAATTCGTTGAACAACGAAATTTTCGACAGCGATGCCAACAGCGAATATCAGAATATCATAATAGGGGGCTAAAAGTGTTTTAATTTTAACAGCAGTTACTTCTAGGACTTCTATTTATTGCCAACAAACTTTAAGCATGCCTTTTGTTCCTTTACTCTTCTAAACTGGTATGTATGTATATTTATTATTATTATTATTATCATTTCTTTACTATATTTATTGCATATGTTTAAACGTTTAAATATTTATGGAAAACTAACAAATATAAATGCATGTTTTAGTTTTATTAAAAACATACTACTATATACATACATACATATACATAATACATTAATAAACCATACACCTTGATATAAGTAAATCTTGGTTGTGATTAAGAGGAAAAAAAAAATAAACACAAAATATATACATACATCCATATACATATTTAAAAGGTAAAAAGAACTTTTAAATTAAACTATAAACAAACTAGTTTAGGAAAAACTAAATAGATAAAAAGAAACTACTAAATAGATATGTTTACAATATGTAGTTAATTAAAATTACCTTTTCTAATTAAGATATTGAATGAAATTTAAACAAAATCTAAAACAATATTTCATTGTTACACAACAAGGTGTCAGTCACTATTTGCTAACAAGAGTAGTTTTAATCTTTTTTTGCTAAAGCACTTTTTTAAAATAAAAAAAAAAAAAAAACGCTGTTAAAATGAAAGAAACTAATTCACACATTAATCGAAGTGAAGCTTAAGGTACATAGTTTTAGACGGTATGTATTTTGCAGTGTGCTTGTCAAATTTGCAAAATATGTACATACACGTCGTGTAAAAGCAAAATAAAAATTGCTTCTGCAAATGCTAGCTTGTTAATGCAGTGTAAAATTTTTAATTAGAGCATGTTTTATTTTAATTAGACCAGCTGTTTTGCAGGCCAATTGTTTATGGCACCAAGAACATAGTGTTTGTGAGTTCAGCAAATTTATAGAAAAAAATTTGTATTAAACAAAACAATAAATTTTTATTTAACTTAAATACTATGAGCCTCAAAACTAAGTAAGCACAACAAATTATTTGATTTTTTTTAAGATAATGAAAATCCTAAAATCTATCCATCGATTGAAATTTAAAAGTTTCGTTTTGTTGAAAAAAAATTTGAACTATAATGCTTTTCATAATCTTAAAAAAATCAAAAAATTCACTGGTGCTTACACACTTTTGAAGCTGTGTGTATATACAATTACAAGTGAAGAGTGTGTGTTATAAACGCTACAGAAATCCGAAATCCATACGACAACTCCACATAATTTGATCCGGTAGCTAAACACAGTAATGTTAAAGGTAATCTATACAAAAGAATAATATTAGAAATTATTTTATACAAATCCCACAAGCACTTGGCAGAAACCACCTTGCAGTAGGAGTAGGAGAAATCGCTTCACGCATGTTGCCATTTTGTCTTGAAATAATCGGGGATATTTTTTCAAGCAACTCACAAAACGTCTTATAATTCATTCGTTAAAAATTTTGGCACGCTTTTGCATCTTTCTCGTCCATAACAATTGAAGCGAAGCCAAGTCCATTATCTCTTCTCAGCAACCATTTTTGGCTCCATATGACTCGATTTCACTTTAACTTTTCTTGCTTAATTTTTTTATTTTCATATTTTATAAAAGCTGCTATTGCAATAATGCTGCATGTAACAATTATTTAATTTTCTGAATCCATTATTTCGAATTTAATTTGCAAGAACACAAAACTCCGGCGAAAACAAAAACAGCTGTTGTCTTCTATTGTAGATTATGTCACATGAAACTAAAAACCGACGTGTGAAAGCAAAAATTATAAATTCTCTGTAAATTGTCAATTTTGACAGACATGTACATTTACAAATGTATCGTACAACTGACAAGTACATTGCAAAATACATACCGTCTAAAACCAGCTTTAGTACTTTGTATATTTTTTCAAGATTAAAAATGCAGAGGTTTACAGTCTAATTCATAAAAACTTATCAATGGTTTATAACAAGCTTATAAAGCAAATATCCATACAAAATTTGCTTTATAAGGCTGTTATAAACCTTTGACAAGTTTTATGAATAAGGGGCTTAGTCTTTACACCGATCAGCATGTTTTGCTATATCTGTAATTGTGTGTTCACATTTGATAACAAGGTTTTCTAACAAACATACATACATATATAATTTCCTGTTCTGTAAAACTTATTAGTTACTCGAGTTAATTTTTAAAACCAATTCACACATTTTCTTGTTCTGAGAATCGAATTCATTTATTGTACACAATCGTGCGTTTGGCAGAACATCAATAATTGTCAATTATTTGTTTTTGAAAATAGATCGGTTTTGAAATTACACAATTTACATGCAGTTAGATTGTTAGCAAATAAAATAATAAAAAATTTCTCCACTATTTTTAAAGCAAAAATAATATAAGCTGAACGAAAAAACTTAAGCATACAAAATATAAAATTAGATAAAAGTAGTAATGTATATTTCGCTTGAAAGTTTGTAAAATTGGAAGATATTTTAAAGACTTAATTCAGAAACACGTTCGTAAAAAACATATTTTTTTTTATGAAAATCATACAGTTTTCAAAACAATTTTTAAGTTTGGAAATTGTTTAACGATCTTGTTTCTGAAAACAAAATATGTTTTTTTTTCTATACATGTATCTGATTTAAGTTGTAGTGAGCTCTACTACTTTGATGTGTCTCTGAAATTTTGCCTGGAATAGACTGGTTGAATCAGCAACGGCAAAACTGAAGTCCTTCGCTATTTTCTGAAAAGCAATTTTAGCATATATAGTTATTGGCTGTTCAATTGTATATTTTGTGTCCAACTGTCTCTGTTATTGGGGCTTTCCTTTTGGTTGCCTCTCTCTCTTAATTAAAAGGCGATAAAAGATTAACTGATATATTTCTTTTATTTTTCGATTTGGCAGCTGGTATTTCGGGTGTTATGTTATTTTTCAAAACTTCAATTGACGCATGTTTATTGGCTTCAGAAAACCTCACGTAAAATATCGAGCAAAAAAATTTTCTTCTCCGAAAAAGGCAGAAATTTATTGTTTGATGATTTTGTCCTCTCTTTTTTCGCAATTAATAGTAGTTAAATCTTTAAAGAAACAGTGCATTTGTGTGGATACAATATTTAATTTAATAAAAGGTTAAAAATTAAATAACCTAAGCATACAAAAGTGCATTTTTAGGCTAAACAATAGGGCAATTCACAATCTTATGCACATGGTATTGCATCATTGCATTTGCAAAAAGTTTTAGCATATTTTTGCTTTACGCACAGCAAGAGCAAAAATATGTTAAATATTTTTGCAAATGCAATGATGCAATACCATGTGCATAAGATTGTGAATTGCGCTAATGTAATTCTGTGAAAATAATTTACAAAATTTGTGTGTAACTTTAACACTACATGTTGCAATCTTTTGCATGTTAAAACAAGATTTTTTTTATAAAAAAAAAAGAATAAAACATGTTTCTTGTTAAGTTCTTATTACAAAAAGTTTTTGATGCAGGCAAACTGTTTGTCACTGAAAAATAGCCTTTAACGACCATACAAAAGCATAGACAAAAGCAAATTTAACAATGTGCCATCGGGACTCCAGCTGAAGGGTGAATTGGTAGGGTGAAATCTCTAACTTCGCATACATACATATCGTTAACTAAATACGAAAAGGCCCCAACTCAAAATTTTTCGAAATCGATATTTTTACATATTTCGATAGACTATTACTAGATACACATCCTCCAAAAAAAAAAATCAGATGAATTCGGAAAAAAATACCGAAGTTATAGCCTAAAAAAGAAAAGCCCCAACTAAAATTTTGTATTAATATTGCATCTTTTTTATTTAGTTTTTTTCTCCTCCTGTAAACTAATAAAAACATGAGTTAGGGCCTTTTCGTATTAAGTTATCGATATGTACATATAAAAAGTAATCTGAATCATCCCTATCGTGAATAAAAATTCCACATGAAATATATTCCCTTTTCACACCTTTCCTATTAAAATTCAATGTTAAAAAACATAAAAGGGAACAAATTTCATGTGGAGTTTTTATTCACGATTAGAGTTGTGCCCGGTCGTTCATTTCAGTGACCGGTCATTTTCGTTCATTCGTTCAATCGTTCAATTTGAACGAATGAATACAACCCTTATTGAATGTGATTTTCTTCTTGTCTTTTGATAAACAGCAGTTGAACGAAATTGATCCGTACACTATTGTTAAATGACCGGCTCATTCCGTTCAATGAAGTGATCCGTTCCGTTTTAACCCGTTCGTTCATGAACGACACAGCTCTATTCACAATAGAGATGAATATTATATGCTGGAGTAGATCAATATCAAAAACCGAAAAGCCAAAAAAACATGTTTTTAGTTTTGGTAATCATTATTTGTTTGCTTAGGTTATTTCGTTCTAAACTTATGAATTAATTATATTTTGTTGTTAATTATTAACAGCAAAGTTGTGATTAAACATTAAGAAGCTACTTTGTTGTTTTCATTTTTATGTAATGGTTTTTAAGGCGTAATAAAATTATAAACAATATGAAACGAAATGAAACATCTTTGTATAATCTTATAAATAATTTGTATAAGACTTTAGTATTATAAGAACTAAATTAGTTAAGAAATTTAAATGTGGTCTTCGAAAAAAACATAATACAAAAATACATTCATATACAACATAACTACATAGTAAATATGTATCAATTAAAATATTTAAAAAAAATATTTACATATATTTATCTGTTACACTGTTGTTGAAATCTAAATAAATGTTCAATCTAAGTAGCTAAATACATACATACATACATACATATGTATATTATTATGTGTTACTAATTTTATTGCAAACGAATTATAAAAGATATTAAGATAATTAATGACAACGAATTTATTTTTTGCTAGTTTTTATAGATAAAAGGAGGTATCGAAGCATAATTTCAAAATATGTATAACTTTTGGATTTTATATTAATTGTTTTTTTTTTTTTAGTTTAATAAATAATTTGTATTAAATTTAAATCAACTTTTAATGCAACTCACATTTTATGAAAATGTTTATCTGATTTGTCAAGTCAAGAAAGCAAGCTCAAAGGAATCGGATAAAATAGAACAATAAATAAAATATCATCTTTCATGTCCTATGAGCATTTAAACATTTGCTTTAAAATATAAATTAAAAAGAAAAAATCTAATGTGAAATTTTCACAATGTAATTTAATGTAAATTGTATTTCGATTATAAAGAAAATATTTTGGAATCAAAATGTTTAAATTCTTTTAATGTAAACTGTTTTATTTTGCATATGTATATATTATTTAGTCTAAAATTAAGACTAAAAAAAGTTGTCATCGAAATTCTTTAGTTTTATTGATTTTACGAAACAAAGGTTTTCAATTGGTATTAATTAGAGTCCGACCGAAACCGGGTTTTTCAGGCCGATACCGAATCAAAACTAACATTTGGCCAAAAAGATGATATTCGGCCTAATTCAAAACAAACCGAAACCTTTTAAAATATATAATTTAGTTCCAAAAAAATATTTATTTTAATTTCATAATGGCTGACTTTATAAATGCAGTTTGCAATGCAGCACTGCAATGTGTACTGTTCATAAATCCAATAGCCTTAAGCAATGTACTGACATTGAAAAATGGTTAGCAAAAGGTAAATTGTCACAGCTTTTTCTTTTCTTAAAGCTTTGTATAAACGGTTGCCAGGGGGGTTACTCTCTATTGCGAGGCGAAAGCAAATCCGATGCGTAATGCTTGGTTTTCATTATGTCATTTTTCTTGTCAAATTGTCTGTTGTCAAATTGTCTGTTGGCAATTGTATGTATGACGGGTTGTCATATGGCGTCATCTATCATCATGATTGCAAACATATGACGACCCGTTTTCATACAATTGTCAACATGGTGAAAACGCGGCCTTAGTGTATCAATTTGTACGCTTATCGCAACGCAATAGAGAGTAACCCCCCAAATCTTACAACGTTGTCAATGTTCAATGTTCAGAAAATGTCTAACCACCGTGTGAACTTAAAATTTTTGTCTTCTAACGTTGTAAGAAAAAGCATTGACAATTTGACCTTTTGCTGACAATTTCTCAATGTCAGTACATTGCTAGATCTGACAATAATGTAAAGCTTGATCGATTTTGAGGTTTCCTACTTTAAAAAAAACCAGAGAAAATTCAAATTTAATGGGAAATGTTTACTATCATATGAAAGAACATTCTTAACCATTTATTTTTTGAAGATTATGTCTATCAAATGTTGCTACGTTGCAGACGGTTTATCTGTTGAGTCCAGTTTTCGATGACTCGTTCAAGCCTTTCTACTGGTAACTGGTGAATGACACGCGTGATGCTTTTCTCTAAGGCCTGAATCGAAGCGGGTTTGTCCGCATAAACTTTAGACTTTACATATCCCCACAGGAAAAAGTCTAACGGTGTGATATTACACGATCTTGGTGGCCAATCGACCGGCCCAAAACGTGAAATTATGTGCTCACCGAACTGTTCTTTCAATAAATCCATTGATTGATGCGATGTGTGGAAAGTGGCACCGTCGTGCTGAAACCAAATGTCGCCGAGATCACGAGCTCCAATTTCAGGCATCAAATAGTCGGTTATCATGGCACGATAACGGTCGCCATTGACGGTTACGCTCGCACCGGCATCAATTTTACATAAATTCCACCGACCGCAAACCACACCAAACCCTTGTTTTTTCTGGATGAAGTGGCAGTTCTTGAATCTGTTCAGATTGTTCTTCGTCCCAAATGCGGCCATTTTGTTTGTTTACGTACCCATTGCGCCAGAAATGGGCCTCATCGCTGAACAAAATTTGCCTCGAAACACATTCCTCACAGAACGTGAATTTTCGTAATAAAGTTGAACGATTTGTAAACGTTGTTCAGGCGTAAGTCTTTCCATTATGAAATGCCAAACAATACTAAACAAAAATAACATGACAGCATGACACGACTCTGTCAAAAAAAAAAAAATTATATTATAAACGTGTTTTAAATTAAAAATTCCATAATCTATGTTTTTCCTTTATAAATGTCAAAATATGGCCGAAAACCGAATATTGGTATTCGGTAAATTTTTGACCTAATCCAAAATCGAATACTTGGTCAGACTCTAGTATTAATACATTTATGTAAGTATACATACATACAAACTAAATCATATACATACATACATAAATAGTTAAATATTTTCCAAATATACATACATATATCCATTTAAATTAAAATTAAAACTTTAAACAAAAGTAGTTAGAAAATTTTATAAAATTTTTATTTTTTTTTTTAACACCAACAACATTTTATCATACTTTTCAGCTGTTGAAAAGTGCAGTTTTACAAAAATAAATCTTTACTAAATAACAAACAAAAGAAAACAATATTATTAAATGTAACTACAAGTGATGTTTTAAAAAAACCAAAATTAAATAAAAACTAAATATGAATGTTAAAAACATAAATGTTATAAAATAAAAAAAAAAAATAACTATATAAATCTATGTATACTTGCAAATAGTATGTTTAGATTAATTAAAACGAATTTATGTGTTTTTTAAAACAATAGTAATAAAGTCAAACAGAAATAGTAGTAAATACTGGCATTTATTATAATTACATATATTTCTGTTAATATACATACATATATACACTGAAAGAACAAATGAAAATTAAATTATACTATTTTAAAAGAGCTTTAAAAAACCTATGCAAGACACTCTTTATATACTTTCAAAAAAAGAAAAATGAATTTAAACTTGTTTTTTATTTAGCAAAAAAAAATATATTGATAAATATAAAATTAAAAAATATTTTGAAATTTCGTATTGAAAACCACAACTGATTCACAACTGATGTTGTATGTTGTACATTGTATGATACAACTAACTGATTGAGAATACAATTTTGAGCAAATTTCTATGTTTTTATTGCCAAAAGTAAAATATCAAAAACCTTTTTATATTTTCTTGTTTTAAATTTCTCAGTCTGCTTATGATTGGAGTGTTACCGTTTGAACTGTTTTTTTTTCTAACTAAAATAAAATGAGTAAATTTTCCTGTTTACATATGTACGTATTTCAACTTTTGGCAGCACTAAAATAGCATATAACATTCAACAGAATTGTTCAATTCACAAGTGACGTTGTATGTTGTACATTGTATGATACAACTATCTGATTGTGGACACAATTTTGAGCAAAGTCGTATATTTATGTTGTCAAACCTTTAAAATGACAAAAGAAAAATATTTTAAGAACAAATAAACAAAACATAACATATGAATATTTTCCAAAATTAAAACAAACCATACTATTTTCAGTAATATCTATTATTAAAATTTTTTGTTTATTAATTTTATTTTCTTATTCTAAATTTGTCAATCAGTTTATGATTTGATAATATACTGTTTGGTTATTTTTTTAAACTAAAATAAGTAATTTTTGTGTTGGAGATACATATTTTAACTTTTGGCAATGCTTACATTTTTATACAACATTTGAAAAACATATGTAAAAATGTCGTAGTTATTGTATTAAATATTTATATAGAAATTACCAACAGCATTTGTGCAACTATTGTAAATTCAAACGACATACAACTCCTTCCACACAACAACATGAGGTGGGTTATTTTGTAACTCGTTTGGAAAAAGAAAATCATTCGAAATTGTCTACTTTATACATTGTATTTCGAAAATGTTTGCTTTCTAATCGAAATACACAATAACCCCCCAGTTGTGAATTAAACAACTGAGTTTTCTTTTATTATATTCAATATAAGTTTTCGAAAAAAAATCATCTTGAATTTTATAAGAATAAATTACAAATTTCTCAAATTGAATGGGAAAATTTGGAATGACCAAAATACAATTGAAACTTTTCAAAATACAACTAAACAGTGATTTTTCGGAAAACACAAATTTAGAGAAATATTTAAAATCTTTATTTGAGTTGATAGAACGATCTACAATATAATTCAATGTTTAAAGACGATTTCATGTAAATGTTGACAGCGGATACTCCTCAAATGTTTCATACTTGGCATACTTACTCTCTTCATACATTTAGGCCGGTATCTCACCAATAAATTCTTCAATATTAGTTTCCAGTGCGTCAACCGTTGTGGTCTTTTTAATGTAGATATGAGCCTTAACATAGCCCCACAAGTAGTATAAAGGCGTTAAATCGGACAATCTAGGTGGCCAATTGAACGGCCCCAAACATGAAATAAACTGTTAAGCGAACTCGCCTCTCAATTGGGACATAGAACTACATGTCAGTCAAGTCCCGCTCTTCCATTTTGGGCAAAAAAAAAAAATTGTTTTCAGCGCACGGTAGCGCTCGCCATTTACAGTAACGTTCCTGTCTTTGTTGTCTTTGAAAAAGTACGGTCTAATGAAGCCACCATCCCATAATCTTCACCAAACAGTGCATTTTTCGGGATTCATTGGAAGTTCTTGCTTGCTATAATTTTTCTTCATCGCTTCGTCAAAGACGGGTATGATGCAATGTTTCAACCAATATTAAAATTTAATCTGCAAGCGCTATTCGTTTGTAATTCGATTCATGATTAATTTATAGACCAAACTAAACATGTTACATGAAAACAGCTGGGCTGTCTAAAACAGTCTTGTCAGAAAGCAAGTTGCCAAAAAATCACCCTTTTTGATTTTGGAAATATGTATGCAAAAGCCTAAACATTTTTAAGCACAATGTCACACATGACACATTTCGGAATGGTTTCAGGCTCATAATTATTATTCTCATCGATTTTGTTTCAGCTTCTTCAGATTTCATTTGATTTTTTTTTTTAATTGTGTTTTCAATTATACTTTGTTAACCTTCGGCAAAAATCTTTGACAATCCCACTAAAAACAAAAAGTGATTGAATTCCTAAAAAAAAACTTAGTTTTATATTTTTTCGCTTGCGACGATCGGTTTAGAAAGGTGGGCATAAGTGAAAATTGCTGAAATGCAATTGAAAACTTCACTAAAATAATGGGTATATATGTATTGTTCAAGTAGTATGTAACTGCCAACCGTTTTTCTGAGTTTTAAAATATTTTTGCGCTTTAAATATTTCGGCTAATTTAATTGAAATATAAACTTATTTTTATTTATTTTAATTTCAATAAACTTTTAAAATATTACTTAGTAATTAATACTTAGCGAAAAAGAACTGTGCAAAAATTCATATGTTAAAATCATAAAATTTTTAAAGTTTTACTCTAATAAACAATTATATACACTTACTAAAACAAAACAAAAACAAAAAAAAAAGGAAACTTTTACACTTACAAAAACTGTTTATGTATACACTGAGAAAATAAATATAACAATATCAAAAATACATTAAATAAAACAAAATTTAAATAAATATATAGGTGTATTCTAAAAAATTGTATGAGTGTTTAATTATTTAATTGATTCCAGAAATATAAATCCATTGTAATAATAAATGTTTAATGCAAAATCGGTGTTTATTTACAATGTCATTTAATTATAAACATATTAAGTAACAACAAAAAAAAAAAAAAACTAATTAAAAACGAGTATTTCATTAAGTTTAAAAACTATATAAACTTTTTTTAAGAAGAAAGTATGTACTGATATTTTGTGCTTTTACATCATAATTTTTGTGGTTTATTTTTTATATATAAAATTTGAGAATATTATATACATACAATAAAAAATATACACGCATACACAAACAAATAACAAAATTCTTGTAATAATGGCCAATTAAAAAAAATCTAAATAAAATTTAGTTTTCATTAATTAAGCAAATAAATGAGCTCAAAAAATTCAAATGCATGTTTTCTATCGATTGTGTGGCAGCCCAAGTCTTGTAATTTTTAAATATGGCGGTCTTTTTGTGTGAAAATGACATTTGATTTTAGGCATATGTACATACAGGCATGTTCTGAAAATCACTTTTTCGTAAAGTGATTTGAAATCACTGAAAAGGTGTTCTGTGCACAAAAATAATTGAAATCTCGTGATTTAAAACCGTTTACCTACACAGAAAAAAATCATGGTTTTTTTTCAATTAAACCTTTAATTGATTTTAAAATAATTTTCAATTAAAATTTTAATTGATTCAATTACTTTTTCTGATTTTTCTGATATTTTCAATTAAATCTCACATTTTTTTTAATTGATACTATCATTTTGTTTACAGGTCCGATTTTAATTAAATTTTTAATTGATTTCACAAATATTTTAATTGAAACTCATTTTTACTTTTTTCTGTGTAACAGCCTAATGATTTCAAATCCTTAGAGTTTTTTAAGCATTTTTCATTGAATTGAATTAATAAAATTATCACATACACTTAAAACCATTTGTTCTCTATTTGTTTTTGAAATAAAACTAACTATTTTACACAGAAAAAACTTAAAATTTACAATTTTAGTAAGACGTTGTATTTTTTGCGGACCATTTCTTTAGATTTGTTTACATTTTTCGTGATTTACTTTTTAGTAATCAACTGATATTGCTGATCCAAATATATGTAAGTACGTCATTTTGGTTGCCAGAGTAACAACGTTTTAAATTCGTATGGCATATGACTGATTTATTAACCCATTTTCAGCCATTGGTCGAAAATTCGACCAGCGATTTTAAAAATTTTTATAAATTGACAGGACAAAGATTTAGGTTAATTACTGACTTATATTGTTAGTTTGTACTTTTATTAACTTAACTTATTTTTGGTTTGAATTAATTTGTGTTTTTACCAGTATTTTTCCAGTATTACGTGGACGGGTTTTTCAGAAAATAAAAAATTAAAATGTCGAGCGCACCAAAAGGATTAAAGAAGGACATATATTTCTAAATTTAAACTTTTTTTTATAATATTTCTTTACAATAAAAGTTATTTCAATGAGTTTAGTTTTTTTTTTTCGCTAGTGTAGTTAAGTTTAAAAGTAGATGGTCGATTTATCGACCACTGGTTGAAAACATTAAAATGAAAAATTTATTAAAATTGTTGAAAAAATAAAAGTAGTCACTAAATATGTAGTTTGGTAAGTTAAATTTTAATATACAAATGTAAAAAACAAGTGAAAATTTTATTGTAAACAAAGAAAATCAGTTGTTAGGTCGTGATTTAGAACAATCAAAATCATTACTAAAAATTAAAAATCTCGTGATTTTCAGAACATCAAAATATTCCTCCCGTGATTTCAAAATCGTTCGTGATTTAAAATCATCGTGATTTCAGAACATGCCTGATAGTTGTTAGGGGTAACAAGACTGGGGCTTGACATTAATTTGTTCACACAGCGAACAATTTCTTGTCTGCACAAGAATTTGTCAGAATATTTGTTAGCACGACTATGTCTGTCATCAAATGTAATTCAAACCGCCATTTTAGAAAATGACAAAGAAATGTATGAACCTGAACATCAACACGTTTTTCCCACAAATTAGAACATGAAGAAATTTGTGTGTGATTTCAAAAAGATCGAGCAAAATTAAAAAAATAAATCTATATATCTCTTGAACTAAAAGAGATAACATTTAAGCGCATTTTTTGTAGATCTTCTTAAGAACTATTTATATTTTAAATTTTAGCTCATTCGGATTATAAATGGTATTTGGCGAAAATGTGAGTCCTGAGATGCCGAACTTTAAGGGGCCATCCACTGGCACCTCTTGCGCCTACATTGTCCAAAAAAAAAAAAAAACTGTTAAGCATCTGCCTCTGCTCCATTCATGTGAAATTTCGTTACGCTATCTGTAATAGCTTCTGAGATACCGAATTATTTGCAAAATAAAACGTTTCTGAACCACTGTGAGAAGTGAGGTAAAAAAAGCTTGATTTGAAGCAGTGGTGCCAACGAAATATGTTTATTTGAGGGCTAAACTCTTATTTATGCAATATAAACAGCATTTACATTTATACGAGTACACAGCCAAATGTAAATAAATTTTGTTCAATTACTCAATGATATTTTTAATAAAAACTTTAAATTCCTACATTTTAACTTATTTCAATAAAATTTCATATATGCAAGAAATTTGTTTATGAACTTTGTTATTGTAAAATTATTATTTGTTTATGGGTTGTGAAATGATTGTTGATTTATCGTGTGCCATTTAATATATTGTGTACTAGGTAGTTTATTGCAATGGGAGAATATGCACATGCAAATTATTCATTAATTATAAAAACACTTGAAAATTACACGTTAAAAATCTTTATATATTTTCAGTTAGTAGCTAAAGTTAATAACTTTCATACCCTACAGATACATAAATTGTATTGACCTGCAATTACTGAACAACATACTTATCAAGACAGCTACATACCGTCTGCATTACATAAAAGTTGCCGAATAATGTAGTATTTATTAGCTGATATATGAGAAGTTATTTATAAGACAGTGAGTTTGATAAGTTCTTAAAGTCATTACTTGTCGCGTGTTAAAGTGACATCAAAGTAATGGCTATATGACACGTACATATTTACTTGCCTCCAATGTATGTATGTTGAATGTCATCATATAAACTCAGTACTTGGTAATGTTGATGCTGAGTGAAAATATAATTCTTTTCAGAACGTACATATGTTAGTATCACTCAATGTGTGAGTGAGTGATTACATGTAATCCAAACTAAAGTTTATGTTAATTATTTGTAACAGTTAACAGGTACATAGTTTATAAGAAGTCATTATGAACCAACTATAATTTTCTATTTGCTTTTTATTTTAGCTGGCTAAGCTTGATAATAATGCAAAATATAAAACAAGGTGCGTTTAGCTCATATGATGATCAATCAATCAACTGGTTGACTGGTTAAGTGGAGAATTCTTAAGTAAATTTATTTATAATTCATAGGACAACCTACAAAATGCAACCATGTGCATTAGTGTAAGAAAAAAACAATATTAACGTAAGTAATAGTAATTAAATACAAATTGGAGCAACGTATTTGATTATACTGAATATTTTATGCCCTACCCGTAAGGTTACTAATCGAAAAGATTTCAACGGAACGAATTTTCAGTTTAGTTTTAAACATTTTGTTTTTTTTTTAAGTTTCATTAAAATTTATTTACATAATACGAAATAAATATAAACAATTTTAATTTTTGACTCAGATATTAAACGGTTTAAAGTTTTCTATTTTCAGTAATTAAAGTGTTAAGTCCACTTTTTTGAAAACTATGTGAGAATACAGTGAATGTTTGGTAAAAAAAAAACACATTAACAATTTAAGTTCCAAAAATAACGTATAAATCGCCAACTATAAATCATACCAAACCAATATTTTTTTAACGTTTTTTGTTTCTCCTGTAAAATTCCCAAAAATATTTGCACTAATCTTATATGAATTTCCTATTAATTCAGCTACCTATTCTATATTTCAACGACTTTTTCATATCATCTTTATTGCATAGAAGTAGTTTAGTAATGTCTTATATATAAGTACCTTTTTACCGAAATTCATTAATTAATTACATTTTTGTTAATTCTAATCTAATCCAAATGAATTTAAAATAATTGCTATTAACTTACTTAACACCCTATTTGTAAGCGTTTGTGGTAATTAATCGACACCAATGACTTCAACATTCAAATTATGAATTAAAATGCCAGTATATAAATAATAAAGATTAATTATATTAGCATTTTCACTAAATACTTTTTGTATATGTAATGTAAGTATTTACTGAGTTATTTTACAGTGGGTCGAATTATTCATGACGTTACGCGGTGGCGGAAAGAAATTTTTTGTACAGAAGCATAATTTTAAATTATTCATTCCGTTACTGCGGTATTTTTCCTTTTTACGGTATCATCTCTACACAGACAGTATTGTGGCATGCTGCAGGAATTAATAATTACATTTTATATATCGATCGATATTTTTTTCCGCTTAGTTTTCCTTTCCGTGCGAAACCAATAATACCACCCAGTAATATGAATGGTTAAACATTATTCTGGTTAGACAAAATATCGTATCAGAAGTTATTTAGGTAACTGTGTTTCTTATTATGGAATATGAAACATCAAGTGGACTATATTAAGTTTTTAAAAAATACCATTTCGCCTTATTGCCTATTTAACAATTTTTTGGGATAATGTAAAAATGTATTGTGGACTTTTATCCGATCAAATAGTTGATTGTTCGAACAATCGACTTTTAACCCCAGTACTGGCAAATCCCGGTGAACGATATGTTGTCAGGCCTAATTTTTAAATTGTGAAATTCATTATATCGGGATTTCTGTTTTGAATAAAATGTAAAAATTTAATAAATTAGGATACTAGTTATCGTCTAAATTTGTCCACCTTTTGTAGTTTTTATTAATTGTTCTTAGCGGGGGTGATTTTTGATTTGGAATAATTTCGGTTTTAAAAATGATTCTACCATACTAAATATTCACGTTTTGTGTTAATGAATTAATCAATTAACTCGAATGAGTTTAACTCTGACAAAATTCCATCAGGGAATAATCTCCATTTTTTAGAAATCGAGTTTTTGTTCCATTCTTTATATAATTTGTCGATGTTAAAAATTTAGTTGTTCGTTTGATCTTGTTTTAATTTTTAATTATATTCACATTTTCCTTTATCGGGATTTGTCTGTATATACATATGTATGTATGCACATACATATTGTATATATAAATGCTTCCAAATTATCATAAATCTGACCACTCTGTTAGGAGAAGAAACATTTATTTGCCTTTATAATTGAAAAGTACTTTTAAACAAAATCAAATACTTAGTTTATTTGTTCCAATTTATTGTTTTCAGCTGTAAGTAAATAAAAACATGCACCTTGTTTATGTTTTAATAAAATAATAGGAAACAAGTTAGAGTGCCCAGTCGTAATTCAGCTCTGGGTGGAGAAAGAACTCGCGCGTAATTGTCATTATCGCTTAAGGGCAATCAGGCCGTCCTT
The DNA here is from genome assembly GCA_950370525.1 of Bellardia bayeri. Taxonomy (NCBI): domain Eukaryota; kingdom Metazoa; phylum Arthropoda; class Insecta; order Diptera; family Calliphoridae; genus Bellardia; species Bellardia bayeri. The sequence goes on from OX493264.1 coordinate 121,051,971, forward strand.
TTTTTCGCTGCCTTCGAGAGATTTGCGTCTCACTTTTGCATTGGTTAATTCTTGGCGTCGTCTAATTGTACCGCATTACGGTTCTTCGAAGTTGTGCATTAGTCACATGCTAAATTTTTAATACAAGATTTAAACGTACCAGCTTCCTATATGAAGGTATAGGTCGACTTGGGACTTACTTAAATCGATAGTGAGATAACCTGGCAATTTGAGGGATTAATTCTCCACCAACCTAATTTATATTCAAAAAAAAAAAAAAAGTTAGAGTGCAATATTGGTTTTAAGACTAGAATTCTGTGTTTTCTATTCAGTCTTAGTGCAAATTTTATTAATTTGTATTTTATATATTGTTTAAAAGACAATTTTACGACCAACATAATTTATTTTAAATGTTATCTAATTTTGACCATTTATAATTGATCTAATTACCGATTCTCACCATAATTTACAGAGTTTGTCTGATATTCATTAAAATCCTGAGTGTAATTTAATAATTTATAAAATTATAAGAACATTTTTCCATATTCAGAACATGTTGAGAAACAGAGTATAAAAAAGAGTAAGATTATAAGGTGAGGTTTCGTTTGGTTGAATTTAATCTCAAAAACATTATTTACAAGAGATTATGTATCAGTCCTAAATCCAGTATCGGCTAATGTGATTTGTATGTATTTTAAGATTATTTTATTTGAATTTGTATGGAGTTGTATGGTTGTCGGAAGCTATTGACAATTATTGACTGACAGCTACAAAATCCAGTAGCATAATTGCGGTATAACCGATATTAATATGATTTCTGGATTAAAATTTTTGATCTGTATAAAAGCTGGTTCGATATCAATATTTATGAGACATTTTTGTGGGTTAAATTGTTTTTCGGAAACGATTCTTATATGGCAGCTATGACAAATTATGGGCCGACCACCATAAAATTTATTACAACAATTTATTTACCTATAAGGACTATTTGTGTCAAATTTTAACCTTTTAGCATTATTTATTCCAGTTTTATACGTATTTAAGTGCATTTTGGAAGTGGTCAAGCATCGACCGAACTAAAAAAAATTTCGTTTTGCGATTTCTTTTTGCATAAAACTTATTTTTGCTGAATTTTGTATTTTATAGGCATTTATATATCATTGAGTCATATTTCGGAAAGATATTAGTATTGGGGCTATGAGAAAGCATGGACCAATTAATAATATTTTCCTCACACTTTTTTCTTTTACAAATCAATTACATGGCAATATCTGCAATATATTTACAAAAAATTGCAAAAAAAAAAGTCGATAAAAAATATCAGATTTTTATGGAGGTTGTCTGACATTTTGGTTCGTAATTTTCAATACCAAACTGCCTAAGAAAATACAAAACAGTTTTCTAGAAATTCTGTGAAGTTAATTTGTGTATTTTGAACGTGAGAGTGTTTTACACGGACGGACAGACGAGCATAGAATTTCAAAAGGATCAAGAATAAATATACTTTGTTGGGTCTCAGATGAATATTAACAAAGTTTCACACGGAATGACAAACGTAATATACCCTTATTCATTACTTATGGTGGTGGAGGGTATAAAAGTGCTTAGAAGTAGTGCATCAACTTACTCTATTTTCTTTGAATACAAACAACAACATTAAACTTGAATTTTAGTGCCAATAAACTTTAATCACAAATCACAAAGAGAAGAAAACAAATCGTTCTCTCGTCGGTTTTCTTTTTCATCCATTAATCTTAAATTTTAGTGCCAATAAACTTTAATCACAAATCACAAAGAGAAGAAAACAAATCGTTCTCTCGTCGGTTTTCTTTTTCATCCATTTCTTTTGTTCAGTATAAATTTTAACATAGCCGGACAAAGTGTTTGTTCTTAAATTTTTAAGTCCACACTTGCATACATATGTATTTTCAATTAATAAATTTATAGTTATTGTAGTTTTTTTTTGATTATATTATTATTAAAGTGAAAATATGTAAAAAAAATATAACGTAACATTAACTAAATGAACCGCGGTGTATGCATAGATATGGGTGTGTTTTCTTTATTTATGTGTGGATACTGTGTATAAGAAAAGTATCTTATCTACTTAATTTTAGGAGACATTTGTTTTTCATTCATTCATGAATATTGTTAAAATTTATTTGAGTTTTGCCATTTTACACAATCATCCCTATGGTGAACAACAAGTGGAATTTTTGTTCCCATGAAATTTTTATTCCCCTCGAAGTGAAAAATGCTATCGTGTATATCCCGTGAAATTTATGTTCCCTTAATTGCATATTTGTTTAAAATAAAGGCTATCAACGCACGAATTTTAAAATTAATAAATCTCCTAAAAAATAAGAAAATAGGCATCAACGAACTGTTCGCCGACGTTTGCGCGATTCATCTGACCCCTTGGAGCTACCTAATGCCTTGTGACTAATTTTAATAAAAAATATTTTAAATTAATATTTGTATTAGATTTATACAACATTACAGGGTAAAAAAGCAGCTTTTTCATTTATATTGGATGTCAAGTAATTTTTTAAAACTTTTGAGTGTATGTAACTAATTAAAATAAATAAATACCAACATGATGAATTCTACTCCCCAGCAAAAATAAGGTGAACAAAATGAGGGGAATAAGAAAAATATTTCGAGAAAAAAATATTTTCACAATAAGGGAAATTTTGTTTGAATGTGAAGTTTTCCCCATTAAAAAAGGGGAAAACTTTTCATGGAAAATATTATTAACGATTGCAATTTATGGAAAAGGGAAAACATTTCGAGGGAAAATATATTCTCGATAGGGGTAAATGTCTATTATGTATTGAAAAATAAAAAAAATTTTACATCTTTATTAAAATATTATGTATCAAATTCTCCTAAAAATAAGCAGGCAAAAAATTTTGTTATACACTGTATATTTTTTAGAAAAATTTAAAGTAAGAGTTTAGTTAGATATCAGTGTTAGTTGGTACATCACGATCTTCATTTTAGTTGTGGTTTGTTTCGTGTTTCGTATTAAAACTATAAGAAAAAAAAAAATACGAGTATAAAAATGCAATAACAACAATTAAAATAAAATCTCATCAAATATTAATGATATGCAGCTAAATAAATATTAAAATTAGTGTCTGTGTATGTTTTTGTTGTGTTGTCTATTGCAGCCATTTATTTGTTCATCCTTCGTTGTCTGCCCATTTCAGTTGTCAGCTGCGCTGCACTTCACAGCCGCATCAAGCCGGTGTAAAAACAATAAATATTCACACAAAAATCAGTTGTTTAGTAAAAGTGTTTGGCGAAGGTTGTTCGATTTTCATACGTGTGTTACAATGAATGTGTGTTAATTTATCCTAAAAGTTTAAGAAAAGAAACACGTGGTAGTGTAAAAGTAAGTGAGTAAAGAAAAATGTTTATAATTCTTGTTTTATAAAATAGTTTTTATTTTATTTAAAAACATAAAAATTTAACAAAAAATAATACGCCAACATGTCACTTGCCACCAAACCGTTTGTGTTAGTAGCCGACGTTATGAAATCAATAATAAATTATGGTAAAAGTCAGCTGCATAATCTATTTCTCGAGTAAGTATGTATAAATATGCAAATACTTTTAATATACATACATAAATACGTACATACGCACATATATAAATTTCCCTTTAAAACATTATAATTATATTGCACTGGGTCAAGTAAAAAACATGTTCATTCACACGACCTCTCTTTGTGGTCGCTGTTGTTTTTGTTTGTGAGTTTTTTGTTCTTGTTATTTTATTGTTTACATTTGAAAGCTGAGTTGCCAACTGTAGAATATATATATTCTGATATATTGTTTTATAAATACGTATGTGACAGGTATACATAAATTAATAAATTTTCCTAAAAATGGGCTTAAAAGTAGATTAATTGTTTTATAAATATATTGATTTTTGGTCAACTCTTTAGTCATCGGCATTTAGACAAGCTGAATGAATGATTTTTAATGTCGGTAATTTCAACAAATATATATTTATAAGTGGGTTACCTTTGTGGTAATTGAACCCTTAATTATACCAAATAAAAGGTGATTTTTTAAATATTATCTTTTTGGCAACACTGGTTTAAACAGCTGACACACGTTTCGTGTTTTGTTTCACTGTCAAACGTCTTCAGTTTGGTCTATAATTTAACCATGCATCGTCTTACAAACGAACAACGCTTGCAAATTATTGAATTTTTTTTTTATCGAAATGCGTGCTCTGTTAAGAAAGTGCTCTTTTTTACTGAAAAATTATGTTCAGCGACGAAGCTCATTTTTGGCTCAATGGGTACGTAAATAAGCAGAATTGTCAATTTTGGAGTGAATATCAGCCAGAAGCATTGCAAGAGCTACCAATGCATCCAGAAAAAGTCACAGTTTGGTGCGGTTTATGGGCTGGTGGCATCATTGGACCGTACTTCTTCAAAGATGATGCGAATCGTAACGTAACTGTGAATGGTGAGCGCTACCGTGAGATGATATCCAACTTTTTTTTTGCCCAAAATGCAAAAGCTTGACTTGTCATGTGGTTTCAACAAGACGGTGCCACATGCCAAACAGCACGCGCAACAATGGTCTTATTGAGAGGCGAGTTCGGTGAACATTTTATTTCACGTTCGGGACCGGTCAATTGGCCGCCTAGATCGTGCGATTTAACGCCTTTAGACTATTTTTTGTAGGGCTATGTTAAAGCTCATGTCATACAGACACATTGGAAGACAACATTGAAGAATTAATTCGTGAGATACCATGCCAAACAGCACGCGCAACAATGGTCTTATTGAGAGGCGAGTTCGGTGAACATTTTATTTCACGTTCGGGACCGGTCAATTGGCCGCCTAGATCGTGCGATTTAACGCCTTTAGACTATTTTTTGTAGGGCTATGTTAAAGCTCATGTCATACAGACACATTGGAAGACAACATTGAAGAATTAATTCGTGAGATACCGGCCGAAATGTTGGAAAGAGTATGAAAAAATTGGACTAAGCGGATGGACCATTTGAAGCGCAGTCAAGGTCAACATTTGCATGAAAATAACTCCAAACATTAAATTATATGGACCGTACTATCGATTCAAATAAAGATTCCATGCATTTTTCTGAATTTTATGTGTTTTTTTTTAAACTTTCCTATAGCTTTTAAAAAAATCACCCTTTATATTGGTATCTAGAGTATAACTACATAGTTAAAAACTAATGGTAACATACTATTTAAGTAAAAATATTTGTTACATTACATGTTTGAAAAAAAAAAATATTACATGTGTGAAAATAAAAATTGTATGTGACCAAATGTAATTATACCATGTGTCACATTTTTTGATGGGGCATATATTACCATAAGATTTTTTATGGAATTCCAGTCTTGAGTCCAGTGTCAAGTAATTGATTAACACAATACTAGCTGACCCGGTCCGCGTTGCTGGTTCTAAGCAAACAGTGTTGTATTACCATACGATTTAAATTGAGCTCTTAACGAAATTTACGCCCTTTAAATAAATATCCATGGAATAAAGTTTTTTTTACAGAACAACTTAAATATGATGTAGATATGGGCTCAATAAAAAAGAAAGGCATGTTTTTAAAGCAAATTATAAATTATATGTATATATTTATATATAGACAATGTTTTTTTATTTGTTGTAAAAACGTGTAAATTTTTTGGAGTGCCAACTCGAGAGCAAGCCACATACAATTGGCCGTGTGAAAAACATGTTTTTTCCAAAATTAAGCCAGCAATAGTCAATGATTGGCCTTGTGTATTATTGATGGTAATAGCAATGGCAAGACGCAAAGGGAAGTGGAGCCGCTTGAATTGGAATGGTAAATCATGGGAATTCGTGGAATAAGTACGTCTTCGCCTTTGGATCTGCCACCGATGATTGTTGCCTCGATTAAATTTGGTGATCAGTTTTTGATGGTCGATCTGGTTCCGTTGCATAACTTGGGTGCAAATAAGAATTACCGGTGATCCAACCTTTAATGTTAGCACATGCGGTGGCATTTCGGGTGGTTCCAATAAATTCAAAAATTCAGTGGGATAATTGACGGCTTGTTCTTCATCCATTACTCTGTCGATCGATTTGTATTTGATTAATTTGTCAGGCAGTTTCAATTAAATTTGCTCATTGAGCTTGTTGGCATCATAATTTTTTGGTGCCAAAATTGCACGTTCTCACAGCCAATCCGAATTTTTGTAGAAGATTGTTAGACTTGGAAGTACCTTGTCGACAACGGCTTGAATATGTACCGTTATTTTTTATCAGCGTTTGAAAAAAAAACTCAAAAATGTCCACAAAATGTAGGTATCATAAATGCAAGGTTACACAAAGTTGTTTATCATCGATATATAATATTATTTTTAACTTATTGTACAATGTTGCACCTTAGTAATCTTTTTATCTCGTGTTATCGAATGATGTAAATATTTGGAAATAAACCGAAAACTCGGATTTTTGAATCCAACATTTCGAAAGTTTTAAAATTTTGATATTGGATTATTATTAACATACGTTTTTTTGTAAATATCTGCAGAACTACATAACCGATTTAAGAGTTCGATATCTTGTTTTAAAAAACATGACAACGGCTTTCAAAAAAAAATATAAAAAAGCAAAAAATAATAAATATATATGTTATTGGTGGTGCAATACGAAAATTGGATTTTGCCACGTCCCTCCGCCTGCAGACTGAAAATCAAAATTCAAACTTCACAGTGTCACCCGCCTGAATATTCTGAAGATTCCCTTAAAATTTAATCAAAATCGGCCCAGACGTTTTGTAGACCATACGTTACATACATACACACATCCTGTTTTATATACATACATATATAGATTCGTTTCGTAAATGTAAATCAATACTTTCTTGTAGTATAAAAATAGACAATTTGCTAAATATATTCAGAAAATTGAAATAAATTAAAATTTTTAAAAAATACCTTACGCTTAAAAATTACTAAAATCTTGATAGTTGTGATCTTTAAAGTGATTTTCTGAAGTGGGCCTTATATGGGAGTTATGTTTGAATACGTGCATAACTCAAATAATTACGACCGATAAACCCTTATTTCGGGAGGACATTCGGATAGACCGATTTTAACAAATTTTATTGAAATATCTTAAAAATTGCGACCTGAGCACAAGCTTTACATGGACAGCCAGCCAGACGGACCGGCGAACATCGTTAAATCTACTCAGGTAATTCTGGGTCAATCGGTAACCTTAAGACTAATGTTTATGGGCGTTACAAACATTAGCATAAATCAAATATACCTCTCCACTTCGGTAATGTAGGGTATACAAATTACATATTTATAAAATTTTCAAATAAATAAACTTAATAGTTCAAAATTTAAAATATGTGTAAAAAGACAGTCATTTTTAACATGTTTGTATAATATTCTTCTTTGAAGTTTCGGTATTCTGCCAAATATGGATATTATACCATTTCAACGACTGTAGTGAATGTTGGATTCATCCTATAAACTGCTTGAGAGCGTAACATAAACGACGCCATATTTAATATCATATCTTCTAAAGAATAAAGCCCTTAAAACTGTTATTATATGTACATAGCAGTTAAATAATTGTATTAAAATTATTTTAATTAATAATCTTAGAATTCAATACCAATCATTACTAAGAAGTGCATTCAAGAAACTGTTGGATGTAAATTTTTAACAAAAGTTAAAGTTGATTTCTTTGCTACGAAATGAACTCGCATATTTTTATGTTCAGCTTTCGTATAATTTAGTTTATTACAATAAAAAACATCAACCACAACGCTAATTTAATTTAAAATATACATATGTATGTACATATTTCATTTTATCATAGACAGTCATTATCAGTTCACACTGCTACATATTTACAAAATCTCATTTCAATATCAGACTTTTTTATTCAATAATTTGTTCACTCCTAAGTTCTTTGATTTGTTCTTTTGAATAACCTAAAATTTCTTGCAAAACTTCATCTGTATGTTGTCCTAAGACGGGGGGTGCAGTGCGGGCATCATTTTTGGCATCACTGAACGCGACTGGTGGACCAACAACCTTAACACTGCCATCTTGAGGATGTGGCAAAATTTTGACCAGATCAATTGCCTTAATATGTTCATCTTCAAATACCTCGTGGATGCTGTTAACTGGACCCACAGGAAAGGAAACTTTATCGAATAATTTCATCCATTCCTTGGAGGATTTCTGTAACAATATTTTCTCTAATGCAGCAATAAGTTCTGCACGATTTTTGACACGATCTTTATTGGTCTTAAATTTACTGTCTTCAGCTAATTGTTGAATATTAAGTCTTTGACATAATTCCTGGAACTGTTCATCACTGCCAGTGCCAATAGTTAAGTAACCGTCTTGAGTTTTGAAACTTTGATAGGGCACTATACTTGAATGGGCTGTACCCCAACGTTGGGCTTCTAGACCCGCATTAAGATAGTTGGAGGCAACATTAATTAACAAGGATACTTGTGTTGAGAGTAGATTAACATCAATTTTCTGGCCTTGGTTAGTACGTTGGCGCTGCAGTAGAGCAGCTAATATGGCACCATGAGCATACAGACCGGTGGCTATATCGGTAACAGCTACACCCACCTTACTGGGAGGACCTTGACGTTCACCAGTGATGTGAAGTAAACCACCCATAGAAGCTGCAATAACATCATAACCTGGTCTTTTGGCATATGGACCATGTGAACCATAACCCGTTAAAGAACAATATATTAAATGTGGTGCAATCTCTTTCAATTGTTGATAACCCAAACCCAATTCATCTAATTTACCAGGAACATAATTTTCCACTAGAACATCACACTTTTTAGCCATTTCATAAATAACGTCTTTTCCTTTTTTCAAATCGAGACAAACACTTTTCTTGTTACGATTGGAGGCCAAGAAATAGGTAGCATCCTTACTTTCCTTTAAAAAAGGAGGACCCCATTTTCTAGATTCGTCACCACCGGTAAAGGGTCTTTCGATTTTATATACCTCCGCACCCATATCAGCTAAAATCATAGTACAATATGGTCCTGCTACAATGCGTGTAAGATCTAGGATTTTTATGCCCTTCAATGGATGTTTTTCAGTAATTTCGTTGCTAGAGCATTTTGTTGCAAAATTTTTGTGCTGCACTGTTATTGGAAGTGATTCAGCATAAAATTGTTTGCAAACACAGCGCCTTACTATTTGTTGTATTGTGATCATGTTGAGAGAGTGAACTACTTTATAGTTGTTTGTTCATGTATAGATTTAAACAAAAAACAGCTGTTGAGTTCCAGTTGCCTAATAGTATATTTTTTTTTATACATACCTACTTGTTTGTCAGAAAACAAACATAAATTAATAACTATCAACGTCGCACACGTTTCGTTCCGTTCTATGGGAAGCTTTTCGCACAACTAATGAAAAAAATATTTAATGTTGGGCAGTGGAGATTTCACTGGAAATGAGTATTCCCACATGGTTAACGAAAGTATTTTTACTTAAGAGAGTAGCGATCTGATGTGTTCGCGTTGTTATTGAGCAGAAATAAGTGTTTTTGTATTATCTAATATTGGTTGGAGAGGTGTTGGGGGTTTGGGCAGAATAAAAATAAAATGAAATATGTACACTGGATATTTACAATAAAACAAAGTTATTATGTATTATGATAAGAAATTATACCACAAAACTGAGATGCACAAGTTACAAAAGGTGCAGTAAAAATTATATAAATTTAACTATTTTGATTTTTTCTTATACTTTTTTATTTTAATATGCAAATGATCTGATCCGCCGTTTCGTTTGTAAACAGAGCGACTTAATTTGGTCATGCTGAGATATTTTAATCCCAATCATAATGACTAGAGAATATTTTATATTATCTATTAAACATTTATTTTTGTATCATGCTCTTTACTTTGCTAAATATATAAATCTTTATAATCATGCAATGAAACGGCAATGGTATTTGAAGTGTGTATTCGTATTCAAGATTAATTTTAACTTAAATAAAAATTCCTTGCAATCTATAGTTTTTATATTTGCAGAACATAACTGTCGTAAGCAATCCTTCTTTGTGAAATGCACATCATAAGTTTTATTCTAATAAAATTGTTTTATTTTATTTTTTTGTATTCATATAAGGTACTTTTTGTGATCAAATTTATTAAAATTCTGAAATTTTAAATATCCATCATTATCATGGAAAGTTTTTCGCTGCTCTGAACATGAGAATTGTATGCAACAAGTTGTATTTATAAGATAAAACTGGAAAACCAAATCAGTATAAATATGAGTATATTTAAAATTTAAATAAACTTAAGAGTGTGTGGCATTAGTAAAGAGAAAATATGTTTGAAAAGGTGTGATGTCAATTCAGCGATTTATTTTCATCACCAACTATAATAAAATGTTTGGTCTAGATCAGTGGTGTTCACAAAGAGCGGCAGTTTAAAATGTGTGTATAGTAGTGAGTGTACTTTAAGTTTCTGCGTTGTCAACTTTAAAATTTCAAAACGCACCAAAATGGAGAATAAAAAGAAAAAGAATTTAGAATTTCTTGTTTATTGAAAATTTAAAATTTTTTTAATTTCATAAATTGTATATAAAACTTTTTAAAAAGATATCAACGAATAATAGTAAAAGTAATAATTACTAAAAGCCTTTTTTTACATAAGCAAGCTAATAAGTATAAAATACGCATTTAACCACACAAAATTTAACTCACAATATGCTATTCGGAACTGAGGTACTAATTGGTAAAAAAGGGCTAATTTCACTACATATTTGGAACTTTTTATAGCCTACACCACAATAGTGGGGAGGGTATATTGGATTGGTGCTGATGTTTGTAACACCCATACAAATTGGTCCAACACCCACCTGAAAGTATATCGATCGACCTAGAATCACTTCCTGAGTCCATTTAACGATGTCCGTCAGTCTGGCTGGCTGGCTGTCCATGTAAAGCTTGTGCGCAGAGTACAGGTCGCAATTTTGAAGATACATATTTCAATAAAATTTGGTACATGATATTTTTTTGGCCCAAGCACGGATGGGATTGAAACTGGTGGAAATCGGTCCATTATTTCACTTGTCCCCCATATAAATGTCCTCCTGAAATAGGAGTTTAACGATCATAAATGTTTGAATTATGCAAGTATCCAAACATATTTCACCACAAATGAGTTATAAATGAAGATAAATCACACCTACAAATTTTGTCGATAGCTCTCATATAAGGCTCACTTCCGAAAATCACTTTAAAGAGCATAACTCTTTTAAAAATGTTGGTATCCAAATAATATTAAACGAAAATATATTTCGTATATATATGTATATATACAAATAACACGGTACAATTTTATTGTGATCCGTCCATATTTACTCGTAGCTCCCATATAAGGCCCACTTCCGAAAATCACTTTAAGAGCATAAAGAAAATTTTAATAATTCAGAAAATCGTCACTTTCAATGAAAAAAATCGCCAAATCGTTACCTTGATATTTTTGAAACAAAAAATCGTCAAAATGACGATAAATCATCAAATCTGGCAGCTATGAGTACAATGTGTTTTCTTCTCGTTTTATATTTTGAAAGCTAGCATGCGAGAAGCTTTCGGCCCCCTAGGGCATAGCGTGAGCACCATTGGTCTAAATGACCTGATTATTACTTGACCAAAGACTGCCAAATTAGTGACAGCTTTATTTACTTCTTTTACAAAATCAACCACTACATAAACTACTTTAGTTTGGAGAAGTTACTAGTAACAAACTATAATAGTTTATTTGCAAATAAAACAATATTTTACGTAAGTAATTTTTTCTAAACGTATGTGAACTTCGAATATTATTTAAGATTAAGACGCATGTTTTGTCTACCGACTGCGACCTAGGGATCATGTATAGGAATCTGCTTTTAACTTCGTGGATTGCACTTTTGAGGATTTTATTAATGTAAGGTTGCTTGCTGTTTTTGTAAGGTATTTATTCTTAATAATCCGTCATATCTAGTTGCTAGATTCAATTTTTCGAATTCTTCGGGAACTTGCTCCCTTATTTGTCCCAGGTTTAATACGACTATTATGCAAAAATCCTTCGTGGTACGTGTAATTCGTTTGTGGAATAACTGTGATCGACATTTTTCAAATTCTATTGAAAGCTTTGTAAGAATGGTTATTGGTCTCATGAGCTAATAATTTTTTTTAAAATTTATTACCCCTTATTCGTGCTTAGAAATAGAAGTATGTAAATATAATTTGAATGATTAAATACTTTTAATATTAGAATTTTAGTTTATCATAAACCCTTGTGTTAAAATTATGTTTTAAATATGTAATCATTTTTTGGCCTACATAGGCTTTTCGATTACAATAAATAAATAAATAAATATATGTTTATGTTCTATATGTAATACATAATTAAAATATATGTATAAGTTGGGAAAGTTATTATTCAATGATATGGCCTATAGAGAGGGACATAGAAAGAAAACATTTTCACCAAAGATTCTCTGTTGATCTGTAATGTTTGGTATTGAAACGACCCAATTAAAATGCGGGGGCTAAACAAGGAGACATGAATTTTTTTACAAAATGGTACTGCTAATAGCTAACATATTGTTGAATAAATGAAAAAAACATATGAACAACTATCTTATATTTTAAAAATAAAACTCTAGAAAGGTGAAATTTATCACTGAGATTTTGTTATAATAAATCGGTTGCTTCGTATAGAAATCTGGCGTTTCTGCTAAAAGTCACCTTGTATATATATATATATATATATATACATACATAGATTTATAAAGAGAATTGTAGTACTCTAAAGTACTTTTAGTTTTATTTGTTCTAAAACAAAAATTCCCACTTTCAAAACTTATTCATCACTATTGTTAATATTTATCTTTCATCTTTAGAATAAAAAACACTTTTCTCTTTTTCCTTGTTAAATTAATTATAAATACATTTAACAATTTATAACTTCCGTAAAGAGCCGCTAATAACTGCCTTCATCTTTAATGATAACGACACCAAAAGTTCCTTAAATCCTTCGAAATTTCCCGATGTGCGCCAGTCACATTCATATTGAATGTGTTTTCCCAATAATCCTTAAGTGCATTTTTTTTTAATTGGAATTTCACACTCCCTTTTAACCATAAATCAATGTGGTCTTTATCAAGGTGAATGGTAATTTTTGTGTTGTTTCTTTTTTCTTAATAATAATAATAAACCCCAACCACACACTCAACAGCTACAACCACAAGTTTTTTTTTTTTTAAATACATAATATTGTTTTATGTACTCGTATTAAGTAAAATCTTAAATTCTTAATACAAAACTTTTCAGTCAAAATTCATGTCAATTGTTTGTTATTTATGAACACAACAGCACAACACACAAGAAACAACATGTGTCTTTTTTTCTCTACCTCGTTCAAAAATGCCGTCCTACTTAAATGTGCATTTTTAATTAAACTTGTAAACAAATATTGATTCTTTTTTTTATATTTTAGTATATCGCACCCTAAATACAAAAGGGTCACAACTCAAAATGTTCCAAAACTGACTTTTTTCCATAAATTAATTCAGAGTGCACATCTCTAACTACTGCAAAAGTTTCTTTCACATCACTATCTTCTTTAACTGTCTATTTTTATGTTAAGTGTGTTTGCTGCTTGTGCACGATGAAGTTTTTTGTCTCTTCTAAAAATTTTAGTTTTTTAAGTTGTGACCCTTTTGTATTTAGGGTGCGATATGTATAGTTTTAAACATATAACGATTTTAGTATTGATTTATTAAGATAAATTTTAAATAAACTTGATTTTTTAAAACGTTTTTGATCACGTTTTACTTTAGCTAAAACTTTAGTTGTTGAAGGGAACAAAAAGCAATCATGTAAACATTACTAATTAATACTGAAAATTAGAAAATAATGACTTTTAAATAATTAACAGCTAATTTGATATTTACCTAATCAATTACAAAACAAACTTCTCTCAGGGAATGACAGCTGATAAGAAATCAAATGCTTCACGTGTTAACCCTTCACTTCTAATTTAACATAAAACAATTGCAATTTGTTATAAAAAAATTCTTCAAATAATCTAAAATTGCACGTGTCCATTCTGAATTCATTTCAAAAAAATCCCCAACATTAACAACTACACATTAAAATTATATTAAACTTTTTTATTGCAATTTATACACCATTTCTAAAAGGCACAGCTACAGCTACCACCTGACAAATTATTGGTATCATTCCCATATAGTCGTCTTTGTAGAGTTGCGCCCACAAACAGTTTCTGTTCAATTTGACTTGTCCTGAATTACCTATAGTGTTAACATTAGTATATTTTCATTAGATTTGTATGGAAGAACAATAAAAATTATTGTCCTAATGTATAGAATACTTTTAAGAGTTTGTCAGCTAAACAGCGTCAGCGTATGCAAACAAGTCAAGTCCATTTGTTTTAAAAATTTAGATTTTAATAGAATAATGGTGGATTTACCCTTTCGTTTTGAACAAAATATTTGTTCGAACAAAGTTTTTTTTATATGAATTTTGACGTCTCTCTTTTTGAGAGAGAGAACATATTTTTTACGAACAACTCTCAGCTTGAATTGGTTTCATTTTATATTTTGTATGTCTGGACAAAACTGAACTGAGTTGCCGGATAATAATGCCTTATGTATTCCATGGCCATCAGCAAAATCAATATTCATTTTAAAATAATTTGATATTTGTTTTTTGGCACTTAAAAACCAAAGCAAAATAAATCAATGCCCGCAGTATTACCACTTGTAAAACAATAGATTTTGTTTACATATGACAGCTTTGATTTTCCAGACAAATCGTTCGTTATCCGGACAAAATATTTGTTCGGGACAAATGAGTGGTGAATTCACTATACTATTAAACTTCTTTATTGTTTTTATTAGGGTTTGGGATTTCCCGGACTATTTTTTCCCAGGACACGGGAATAAAAAATTGAGTTTCCCGGGAATCGGAGATAAAGATAGTTTCTTTAACGCAGAATGTTGCGTTCTTTTAGTTAAAATTGTTTTGTTCAACAACTTAATAATTTGTTATTAAAATTTAACTACGTTAAAATCAAAAATGCCGTTTTTCCGGGAAATTTAAAATTAACATACCCCAAAAGTTCTAAGTCAAAATTGCAAATTTGCAATAATATCTCAGTCAAATGCAATTGAGTAAAAATTCATAATTTGTTTAAAAACATATTAGATCAGTTTAAAATTTATCATCATCTGTACAACTGATATCAAAAACATCCTTTGCTTTTTAAGACCAAGTATTTTTGTATTCTGCAAAAAACTTTAATTTTCATTTTGGCTTTAGGTTTTTTTTTAATTTTTAGAGATTTCTGTTTTTTTTTTTCTTAAAAATTGTTGAACTTTTGATATTTATTATTAGAGACCATTTTTATTTGGCTTGAGTTCATTAATTTAATAATTCTAAGAATACAATTGAAACGTAATATTTTTATACAATTGACACATTGGAATGTATTTTCTGCCCTGCCTAGAGCGTTATCAGCAATGTTTGTTGTTCAAGATCTACTTGTTAATATCATCGATTTAACTCATCATTATTGAGAAATAGATTTCGGGAATTAATCATATTTCTGTTTACATGTTAAAACGAAATTTTCATTATGACAAATTTGTAAGTTTTTTTTTTTTAATTTCACTAAAAATTTTAATTGAATTGTTTTTTCAGAAACTGACCTTTAAGAAATCATTATGATTCGAAATATACAAATGGTGTATGATTATACAATATTGATTTGTTGTTGAACTCGCGATTTATTTATTATCAAAAATCACCTTTTGACCGGAAGTTTTTTTGTTAGAGAAATATTGTTTATGTTTTTTTTAATAACTTTTTTGTGTTTTACATTCCATGAGACAATTAAATATTTGTAATTGCAAAATAATTGTTAAATATTTATTTTAACTATAATTCTAGGAACAAAATGTATTAGACAATTATAATTATTATTTGTTTTTTTTTGTTGCTTTTTTGCTTTGTATTTTATTCTTTACAGCAATTTACACCTAATAAACGTCAAGTTGTTGTACGACTTGAGACGTAAATATTTTAATTAATTACACGAGATTTATTAGAAAATTCAATATTTATTTATTGATTTGTTTTCTATTGTCATGTGGAGAACGTATGTACATACATATGTATAATCAAACGTTTTTATATGTACATTTGTATGTATCTATGTAAAAATGTAGCTACACATATTGTTAAATTGCCAACTCATTACTACGTTAACGTTTGAAAGCTGGCTGCAGTGCTGCAATAAATCCAATAGAACCAGATGCATATTTTATATACAACTTGAACGATGTTTTGGGGTAAAGGTCAGTCTGTGGTATATTAGGTTTGTTTAAAGAAATTAATGATTTTGTTAACACATAATGTAAATGTAAATTTTTATAATATAATTTTTATAAAAATGTTTGCAGTTTTACAAAAATTTCTTCATTTTTCCAACAAAATTGCATCAGCATTTAATGCTGTTTATTGTTACAATTTACAATTACATATATATGATGTTACATATACATATGTATGTAATTAATTTTTATACACTTGAATTGTTTAATAATCGTATTTTGTAATATGTGTATAAAAATATTATCATTATTTTTAAAATAATAATAAATGATCTTATATTTGAAATGGAGTTATTAAAATGTTATTAAATAGATTTCAAAGATAATTAAGTTGTTGTTTACAAAATCAACTGAAATTAATTTGGAAAATACGTAATTCACAAATGATTTTCAATTAAACTAAATTGTTATTGTAGCTTTATCTTTAAGTACAAAAGCATAAAGATTTTTTTAAATCCCTTCTCTTGAATTATCCGTTTCTTTTTTAATTATTATAGTTTAAGCTTTTGTTGTTGATGTTTATAACAAATCTACCAAGCAAAATTTGATAAACTCTTTTTGCGGCGGCAAAACATGTGTAAAATCCATAATAAATATGAAGATAAATATTCATTTTAATATTTGATAAATACTACAAACAAAGAGAAAAACTTATTCCGACATTAAATCTTGTCGCTATTTACACTGATGATTCTATGGCAAGAAATAGTTTCTTTAAAAAAGTTAAAATTAGTTGTAAATTTTCAAGTTATTACAAAATGTACGGTCACACATGGCAAATATTTGAAAAGACGTAACCACTCAATAAAATTTGCTATAATTCTTGTGTTTATTTGGAAAACTTTATTTCCTAAAGACAAATCACAAAAGAAATATATTTTATTTTATTTGATGATGTTTGCTTTTATAAAAGATTTGTAAGGTTAAACATCTTCAAACAATTTTATGCTAAAAATAGTGGTTACGCTTTTTTGAGTAAATATTTGCCATGTGTGACCGTACCTTTAGTGTTGCATACAATGCCCAAATATTGTTTTTTTTTTAAGTAAATAATTAAAAGTAAGTAATAATTTAACTTTTGGCATTCTATAGGTACATAAACTGTATGAAGTTAATGTTATTTTATCTATTAATTTTTGATAATTCACATTGAGTTAGGTATAAATTTTAACAAGAAACTGGTTTTATTAAAGGTAGGGTTTTAATAATAACGTTACATAAAATCGAATGAATACTTTTATTGAATACTTAAATTGCTAACATTTTTTTAATTGTGAAGAAAAACAATTTTCCTTTGAACAATATTGATAAATTAGCCGAAACTGTGGCTGCCTTTGAATTATGACAGGGAGCTACATTACTGAAGAGTAGTGACATCTAGTAAAGGTGCATATACACTACGTGTTTTTTACATTGTATTTGTCAAATTTTACATATGGGAGTAAAAACATGTAGTTGGTGACCTCAAAAACTTTGCTTGTGTAAAATACATGTGGAAATACATATGTATTTTTTCGATTAGAACACGCCCTATTTTCTTATGTTCACGTGTTTTCAAATGTATATGCCAGGCGTAAAGATTTGTCGACGGTTAAATCTGCGCTATCATTAGCCGGCCGTATGAAGAATTTGCATAAGTGATAAATTAAATATTTTTTAATCCCATTTTGATAATTTAATAACAATGATATACATTATTTAAAAATTTTTGATACAAGCTCCACATCTTGTATATTAAAAAACGAAAAACCTTAAATCAATATTTTTGACGCCGGCAATTTAGTGACGCTTTGTAGCGGCTTTAACGAATTTTTTAAAGAAACGACATGGAAATTTATGTGTAAAAAAAGAATAATATTTAAGCGTATCAGCTGTTTTAATCATGGCGATGTCACGTGTAATTGTACATACAACTTGGTGACCAAAAATTAAAACCCATATGTAAAATAACCAATTTTGACAGACATAAAGAAAAACATGTGAGTTGTAAACTTAAAAATACATAAGCAAAAACACGTACTGCCGTATTTATAAAAAATAAAGTATGCTTGAAGTGGGCTTTAAGGCAAAATTTTCATATAAAATTTTTTTAAAGTACACTTGAAGTCTACTTTAATTTTTTTGTAAATACGGCAGGTAGTGTATAGCCACCTTTAGATGAAGCAAAAACTTCTACAGGTATTTATATATGTATGTAAATACCCAAAGTCGTAGTAGAAGATCTAATACAACGAGTGCTCTTCTGAGCTCAACTGAATATTTCTTGCCTTTTTACTAAGTTTATTCAGTTTATTTATGTATATTGTATTTTGAGTCGGCATCCCTCTTTCGCTGGAACATAAAATAACATGGCAGTTGCAGAATTCTGTTAAAACATTGTTCTAAAAAATGTGTGCCCGTTTTATACACAGAAAAAAATAAAAATGAGTTTCAATTAAAATATTTGTGGAATCAATTAAAAATTTAATTGAAATCGGACCTGTAAACAAAATAGTATCAATTAAAAAAAATTTGAGATTTAATTGAAAATATCAGAAAAATCAGAAAAAGTAATTGTATCAATTAAAATTTTAATTGAAAATTATTTTAAAATCAATTAAAGGTTTAATTGAAAAAAAGCATGATTTTTTTTTCTGTGTAGCAACACTTTTCTGTTTTTCGCTAGAATTTGGATATTTAATTGCGGGATACATTTGAAAACCAACATCCACATGTATACCTCTTACGATACTTACATTTCGAATTTTTTTGTTTGGTCTTTGTCGTAGAGACCCAATGGATTTTACTTTATAGAACGTAGTATTTTCTTTCCTGCCCTTATTTTAGTTTACGATATGAGCCTAAGATTTGCTTGTATCCCATTATAACTTCATCATTTTGCTTTTGGGAAGCTTTAGCTTTTTTGTAATCATTGAATATGACAATGTCGGATTTTCAAGGAATTAGTGATCATTTTATTTCTATTGCCCAACACTCGTATATTCCGACTATAGCGCACTTTATTGTTTTAGTAGTGTAACGGTGGTTAAATTCTTGGTTTTTTCTTGATGTACAAACACTTTTCCGTCAGCACTAATCAGATTAATTTTAATTTCATATGTGAAAATCAGTTTTTTCCAGAATTTAGTATCCTTGTTCCGGCGTAGTTTTGCAAAAGGCAATCGTGTCTTTCCTTTTTTTGACAGAAGTGTTTTTTTCTGCTTACACGACCATAAAGCTGATTTTTATTGAGTCGTATTCGTACAAGTCTACTGAAAACATTTAACCCAAATTCCTCATTTATTTCAGTCATTATTGTCTTGATAGGATCTAGCTTACTTTTTTAACTATTGCCTTATCATCACGAACTGTTTTTTGCGGTGGCTTCTTCCGATCTTTCTTTACATTAAGCAAATTTACAATTGATTTAACACATTTAAGGACGTTATAAACCATCTTTCGAGACCATCCAATTATTTCAGTTATTTTTTTTGTTTTGTACCCTTTTGGTGAAGTTCCCAAATTACCTTTTTTTTCTCAAGTGAGCATTTTCCATTTTGACTGACAAAATTAATGATGAACAATGTTTTCGTTAAATTACACAAGAATTTATCAACATCACATCAACTATTTTTGTTTAAAATCGAAATAATTTCCAGCGAATTTTTGGAAAAGTAGAGTGGAGTAAAAGAATAGCGTAGAATTCCATGTTATTATCATCCCAATTTTTCAATATAATACGTTTGGCACTTCATAGAACATTGGTGCGCTCTTTCTTTGTCCAAAGCTGTATATGTTTTTACATTAAAATTTGTTACCTTAATGTGTAAACGTTTAAGTTCCTTTTCAAAAATTATATAGCAGATACTAAATTGTTCAAAAACTTTGTTTTAAATATTTTTGAAATCTGTTAATGCAATTTTCTTAACTTATTAATTATGACTGTAATGATAAATAAACACAGTTTAAAAGAACTGTATATATTTTTTAATGGGCAATTTCCTTATTTTTTTATTGTCTTAGCTGTCATATCGGTGTTCAAAGTCCCTATTGTCAATTCATAATTAAAACTAATCTTACGCTAGTATATAACAACGTCGTTTACTTAATTCCAGTTACTGAGATAATAAATTTTCAATTGTGAAAAAAATGGACTTAGCACTTTTGCTAAATTTTCGTAATAGTGGACATGTTCTAACGATTTGCTGTCAGTTAAAAATGCAATATAATAAACTTGGTTTAACACACAGATCAAAAAATCTGCAAAATCTTAGTAAGAAACATTTAAATATGTGAGTAACCTTTAACTGCTTAAGCTAAGTTAATTCCTTGTGCCATAATACAATTTTTAGCTTTTACTGAGAACTCGATATCAGGTGTGTCTTTGACATCAACATTAAAGATTTTTAATATTAAACATATACAAGGTGGCGCAAAAGTAATCCTCCTATCAGAAAATGCTATAAATTTTGCGATTTGCCCCTAATGTCAGTTCTGTTTTGATATTTGTGTAGTAAACACATGCGAAATACACGTTAATAAACAATGTTACGCTACACTGCTCCAGAACGCGGAATATTGCTGGCTATTTATTTGACCAATAATCGGTCGGTGACTTTGGCACAACGTGAATTTCGTCGCAGATTTCCTGGCCGTCCAACGCCTACTGGTGAAACACAGCGACGTTTAGCCGCTCGCATCGAAGAGACTGGCACAACCGGAGTAGCCGTTCTGCAGAGAATATTGCTGCTGTAGCCGAGGATGTCATGGAAGCGCCGTCGACATCGACCAGACGACGTGCCACGCAAATGAGTATCAGTCGACGGTCTTTACATCGAATTTTGGTACAAGATTTGAAGATGTTTCCGTACAAAGTCCAGACGGTGTATCAGCTGTTAGCTGCTGACCGCCAAACGTGTCTAACATACGCTCAATCCATCCTTAATCTCCACCAAGAGGAAGATGATTTTTCATCAAAAATAATCATGAGTGATGAGGCCCATTTCCATCTTAGCGGGTACGTAAATAAGCAAAATTTACGCTTCTGGGGCACTGAAAATCCGCGTGTAACCCACGAAGAGCCATTACACCCGCTCAAAGTCACTGTATGGTGTGCTGTTTTCTCTGGAGGAGTCATCGGACCTTTTTTCTTCGAAGACGTCGCGGGCCAAACGGTTACTGTGAATGGTGAATGGTAAAAATAATCCACAAGAAGAATCAAAGTTTTTCATTTTTTTTTAATTATAGCCAAAAGACATCGTAAGTTTACTTTTGCGCCACCTTGTAAAAAATATTATGTATTATGATTTTCTTTTCATCATTTTGTTTGTGTAATAAATAAGTATTATAACTTGACACTGCAAGTCTACTAGTAATAATATGCTCTTTGGAAATAAAAAATCTCTTAAAAGAGAAATAAAAAGAAATAAATTTAAATTCTAAAATGTGATTTTTGAGAGTGTTTACTATAAGATGTTCGATCTTCAAGGTTCGGTGTACACTGTTTTGCAGTAAACAAATAATAAAATTCACAGCTTGCAACATGCTTGATGTTGGATTTAAACATTGTATCTACAAGTACGTTCGTTGATATAAAATTTGTGTAATTCGCAAGCAGGCTTTTTTGTGTTGTATGCAGCGTTGCCGATTACTGTGTAATTATCAAAAAATGGGACAAAATAAAAATTTTCGGATAATTTTTGTGTAAAGTTTTTTTTGTGTAATTTCCGTGTAATTTCTGGTAAAAGTTTCAAAAGTTTAATCATATAAATATAAATGTTTTGCAGTAATTTTATATTCAAATTAATGATATATAATTTATATTATTTATTTATTACATTATTATTATATTTATACATACATATTTATTAATTTAATAAATAAAATGTATATATTTTAATTGATGTAGTATAAACATTTAAAAACTTTCATATGAGAATGTATGATAACAAAAGGAAACAGCCATTTCGTTATGATTTTAAAATTGATTTTTATTAACTCGAGATTCTGTTTTTTGTCATCAGCTTAAATTTTTTAGATATATCATTATTTTAAAAATTGTAGCACTTGTACGATATACAAGTTCGCCAAGAAAATTATGTTTAAGTCATTGAAACATTCTAACTAAATCTACCTAATAGTTTTAGAGATATAGTAAAAATATTTCAGAAAAACTAAATATTTTATTAAATATGTTTGCCTTTTAAAAATTCATAAAAAATACAAAAACAACAGATATCCAATTATATATTCATTATCATGCATCCTATCAAATAGATAATAAAAATAGTCACTATCTTTTGATTTCCTTCAAAATTTAGTAAAACAGCTAAATTGATAAAGTTGTTTTTTCTATACAACCGAAAATGTTTGAAATTTAAAAATTGTTCAAATAATTTTTATTTGTTTAAGGTTACAAAATTCCATGCAACATTTGTACGCACAAAAAAACTGAAAAGCTTCAAATGTTTTACTATTCTTTCAATACATTTTGTACTTTTACGAATTTTTAAGACCGAAACATTAAAATTTTTAATAAAATTTTTAATATTTCTGAATCTACTAGGCATATCAAGGAACAATATTTTCATGATTTAAAGATAATTTTGGTATAGGATTTTTTTGTTTCATTCACAAATTTTGCCCATATATGTATATATGTATGTACATCATACAAGTGCCCTTATTTTTAATATAACGATATATCTAAAAAAACAAGAGCTACTGAAAAAAAAAACAAAGATCAGATTCAAATATGCGACTTTGAATTCGGAAGATCAGTCACAAAACTTTATGTAACACAAAAAATACTTAAATTTGTTTGTTTATTGACCCTCTAATGTTAATCAGTCAAAGTTTATTTTTTGAAAGTTCATACAATTTTTAGAAGTTTTGTTAAATTTGTCTTTAATATTTATGTTAATAATAAAAATCAGTGCAATGTTAAAAATAAATAAAAAACTGAGTTTTGTGTAATTTTTCGAATTTTGTGTAATTTTGAGGGCTTCACCGTGTAATATTTATTTGCGCTTCCGGCAACACTGGTTGTATGTAGACTGAATATGTTGTAAACAATTTATAACACATTGGAAAACAACAACTATAACTATGAATTTAATGCAAGAACTAGTTTTGATTAAATGTTTTAAACAAAACTTTAGTTAGTTTACTTTGCTTGGTATTGCTTTGCAAAAGAGCATGAGAATAGGAGAGACATAAATACAATAATGGAAAAGAGTGTAAGAGATCATTTTAAATAGTATTTATGAAATACAATTTGTTTTCTGCGATTTAGTTGTAAACATTTATTTAAATAACTATGCAAGTTGAGTTTAAGAAACTATTTACTCAACAGATGTCGGGCGTTAAAGAGTTGAAAATTGCTGGTTTTGTTTGTGCAAATTTGGTGTTTTTATAATTATTTGTAATTAATAAAAAACAAAAGAAGATAATTAAGAAAAAAAACATGCTGAATTGCTAAAAAATAGATAAAGTTTAAAAAAGATTTTGAAATCAGCAAGTGAATTTAAAATTCAAACGAAAACAAAAACAAAAGAAATGTTTAATATAAATATAAAATTTTTAAAAATCTAAAACTGTCCAAAAAAAAAAAAATTTTGAAAAATAAAACTGATATAATTTAAAAGAGTTTTAAAATAAAATCTTAGCCTAATAGCCAAATAAACTAAAGAAAATATACATACATATGTACAAACATATAGAAAAAAAAATTATCACAAAAATCTTGCTAAGACAGACAAGTTGGCCGATGGCAAACCTAATTTTTGGCTGCAAGATACGAATTCGCCAGCAATCGAACACTCGATTAGTTGATCGTAGGTCGTGATTTTAGCCAAAGTTGGCTGCATTAAAAGCCTACTATTGGCAGCAGCATTTACAAAACACAGGTTACATGATCTCGGCCATTTGCTCCTGCCACAACCAAAACAAATCTGCGCTGGAACGTTGCAAAGTCGTTTAATTGTCATCATCACTTGTGCCAACAGACGCGCCTTAAGACAACAACTTTAACAAAATATAAAAAAAAAGATAAAAAACGCAACGCATATTGTACAACTTATTGAACAGTACAAAGTCTATTCGCAAAGTGTGTGTTAGTTAGTGGCAAAAAACGACAGCATTTAAGCTGCAGTCGAAAATTACTATTAGTAGTAGTAGTTAGTAGTAGTAGACAAACGATTGCTACCAGCAATATAAACAAAAATATAAAAAAAAGTAGAAAAAAATTAGATTGCACAATTCTTAAACAAATACAACACAAAGAAAAAAGAAACAAAAAAAAATAATAAAATATAAAATAAATAAATAGTCGATGAGTGTGGTGTTCAATAGAAATACTTGTAGCGTGTGGTTTCTTTGCCAAATACCTAAAATGCATGGTAGTTGGTAAGAAACATTTAAGTTGGCTCTAAACCATGCCTTTGGTTTTAGCACTCTCTTGTTGAGAGTAGCTAAACCAAATTGGCTGATGGTTATTAACATCACTCTTTAAACTGGCCAAACATTATAACCAGTAAAAACAGCAACTGCAACAGCAACAGTAACAACATCACAATAAAACCAAAGCAAACAAAGAAATTAAAAACAAAAATATCTCACAAAACGCAAAAAAAAAAAATCACAACAACCATCCTAATAACACTCAAAAATCTATTGCACAAAAATAAAAATTGTATATATATTCATACATAAATATTTTTGACCCAGTTTTTAATATAAAAGCCAAAAATCGCAATTTTTTTAAAAATTAAAATTTTTGCTATATTTTTCACCTCCGCACCTGTTTAATAAAAACCGCCAAAATTGCTGTCCTACTTTGTTCCAGAATTATGGGGTACATAATGCGGCGCTTTCTGCGTACGGCCATGATCGTATTCAGTTGGTTCGTTGTACCCTACAGTCGTTTCACCAACATCAAAGTGAACCGTCAAAAGCTGCCGCCCATTAAATCGCATCTTCTGGAAATACCTGCCGTTGATCTTGCCAAAATGATAAGAACCAAAAAGGTGAGTCATTTTTATATACATATTTATCTAAACATAACATTTTCCTTTCAAAAAAAATATCCTTTTAAAAAATCTCCATATTTATAAATTTGTTCTGCGATAAACTTAGAAATATTTTAATTGCTGTTGACTGAATTTTATTTTGTTTATTAAAATTTATTAATTCTAATTAAATTGCCGCGAAATCAATTGACAATTTCAAAAAAAAAAACGTGCTTGACTTAATTAAATGTTGTTTGTTTTTTCTCCTATTTGCAATAACAAATAATAATGCTAATAAACACAACAACAATCTAGCCATAATGTTTAATACACTTCTATGCATGAAAATTGTTCTTAATTACCAGTATTGCAAATAAATGTAAAAAAAAAAAAAACACACAAAACTAAATACATTTCAATTTATGGAAAATTTGCTGCGAAATGTATTTCTTCTAATCTTGATAATGAATCAGAAAACTATTATTACAGTGCACAACATAGCTATAAAGTATTTCAGGAATTTATATTGTTAAGCAAACGTTTTAATTTTGTATGTAGTCAGCTAGTGAAAGGCAGCATTATTTAATATATAGGGTGTTTTTTTTATAGGTGTAGAATTTTGAATAAAACAAACATGACATGAAATTTACTTAATTCGAAAGATAAACTTCTGGCATTACAAATTCAAAATGACTTCTGGCATATGACCGGCACGAATGACTCGTTTTGGATGACTTTTTCCAGCATTTGTGGCCATATATCGGCAATAACGCGGCGAAAATTGTTCTCCAAGTGGTCAATTTAGTTCTAAACCAGAAGCTATATTTTCCGGAAAACATTCAAATGATGTAATTTCAAGAATTGAGTTGTCATTCTTTGGCATTTATTTAGTACAGAATTGAAAAATTTTAATTATATAGTAGTGGGGTTGTTGTTTATGCGGTAGCTTTGATTTTATTTCAATCAAAAAAGTGCAAGGAAACATCGTCACCGAGAATTATCTGTGCTAACAAACCAAGATAGCCGATCGGTTCCGTTACTGTAATTTAACACAGCTGGGTTATTTCTCCTAGTGGCATTTGAATGGCTTTACTTTAACAAACAACTGGTGCTCTGAAAGATAAAATTGGAGAATGCACCGGGATGCATTCGCAGATATGCAAAACGTTTTTACTTTATGGGGTTCACCGTTCTAATATTTATTTATTTATTGTTTCAATAGTCCTAGCCTATTGGTCATAATTGGTCACAAATTTCTACTTAAATAATAGTTTTTACAAAAAAAAATATATATAAAAATTAAATTTAAAATACAAAATTTAAAGAATAATATTGGGATAAATTAAATTTATAATTGTGCGAACCCAATTAAAACAGCAAAAAAATTTCAAATTTTAACATTTATTGAAAAAGATTATGTAGTTGACAACATCACAATGAAATATGATCAAAATATAGAAAATTATCAACAGTGTTACAAAAATATTCTAGGTAAGAATCAACCAAGATGCAAATACGGCTGTAAAATTCTTATATCAAAGAAAATAACTAAAGCAAGATGGAATACATAGACATTAATCATAGGGTTAGAAAATTACCATAAGTTAGTCCTAATCCCAGAGACACAAATACCAATTTCAAGCCATCAAACGGTCATACGTTTGTCGGCATGCTATAGGTGTCCATTTGTCCGACGGCATATTCCATTATTGATTTATATATTTCTGCTTTACAATGGCATAAATGAAACTTCATTTGATGCAAAAATTAGTGTTGATTAGTTGTAAGCATTTAAGCTTTTGACAGCAGTAGAGTTTTTGTTCTATTTCACATAAAACTAATCTCCGTAACTTAAACCAAAAAAGAGTTATTTTTGCTTTCAAAATAATACACGATTGAATGGGGTTAGCTACAGAAGAAGCGTACGAATCTGCTTATAAATGTTTGCAGATACATATTATAATTTAATAGTTTAGAGGAACTTTATTAATGCGATGTAAGTAAATATACGAGTATACAAACATATTAATTTAGTATTAAATACTAAATTCAGAAGTTAATCTGAAATCTTTAAAAAGTAAATTAATAATATTCACCCCTATCGTGAATAAAAATTCCACATGAAATTTGTTCCCTTTTATTTTTTTAACATTGAATTTTAATAGGAAAAATGTGAAAAGGGAACAAATATCATGTGGAATTTTTATTCACGATAGGGGTGATTGTAAATCTCCACAGTGTTATATTACTTACTTATTATTCGTTAAATGCATGATGTTGATAGTAGACCGCAATTGGGTTGTTTCAATAGATATAGTATGTCTAGGACGCTTGAAGAATCAATCTTTATCATCCGAAGAAGAAGACATATCCATAAGTGCGAACATTTTTATACCCCTTATGATATTTGTACTTATAGTTATTTGCTTTAAAAGCTTTTTTCTTTACAATTTAAAATATTTTCTTGATTGATAAATAGCCAAACAAAATTATTAAGCAGCTGATAGGCTTGTAGCATTGCCAATGTAAAATAAGTGTAGCTTTATGTAAATTTTTTTTCTAAATTTTAGTATCAACATTTACAATGTCAACATTAACAACGCAATGATTTGACAGTATTGTAACAACGTAATATTTCTGCGATCGATAAACGCAATGACGCAGTGATTTACAAAATTTCATATTTTTGTTGATGCCAACGCAAGTGATTTACAAAATTAAGGCCTAAATATTTGTAGTGTCGTGTCCCAATTTAAATAATTGCAAATGCTTTTACCTTTAGTATAATATTTAGGTGGAAAAAGTAAAAAAAAAAAACTATTATAATTTAGGACAGCAGATGAACGACTGTCGTCTACATACATAATAAATTATGAAGCAAATATTACTAAATAAATATCTTCTTTGGAAACCGGAAGTTACACATTTATGTTATTTATAAATGTTTGTTTAAATTTATAATACATAATTAAAAATTTCCCATTCACACATATTCACATAATGAAAGATTTTAATAGTACGACGAAATTCTAAAAAAACACAACTTATAAACTTAAATTTCATCCTAATGGTTTAAACAAATTTGAGTTTATAACATTATGATTAACCAAGTTGCTTTTACTGCTTTTGTTATTTTTTTAATTTTTATTGAATTCTGTTACGAATATTACTTTACTATTTTTTCATCTGCTTTGTGTTGTTAGAGTTAATTGATTTTTATTAAATAATATTAGTAAATGGTAAACTAATATATGTTAACTTCTCATTTCTCTTTTTGCTTTTCGACAGCATTTTTTTCCATTTTCTTTGTTTAAATTGAAAAAGAAAAATAAAAGATTTTGTAAATTTGCGTGTTTAATGTGAATGTACTCACTTACTCATTCACTCATTACCCGTTCAATAAATCAGTTTATTTATTCTTGTGTAAATTGTTTACAAAAAAAATTATTAAATAACTTAATGGTTGCATGGCAAACGAGTACATTGATGATGAAGAAAGTATGGAATTGGAATGTTAACAAAATTCAAAACAGAACAGATACTCGTAGCTAGATTACATACAAAATAAAAGTTTGAATTAATGTCTTGGTAAGTTTCTGCCAGTGTAATTTTCTGCCTAAGCAACACAATTTATAGAGTGTATCATTAAATTTGCAAAAAAAAAAACTTTTTATAAAGATTAATTTTAAGAAATTCCCCCAAAAAATCAACAAAACGTTTAAATATTTTTTTTGTTATTAAGTATTATTTCAAATTTAATTGTTGCCATTTTGTTTTTGTACTCAACTGACTATGAAATCATTTCGGAAAAAAGTTTGATTAACTACCTAAAATATCTTAAACGTATCAAAGTCTAGTACTCGCCAATGAAGATGATAAATACATACATATATATGAATATTGTATATACATATTGTATGTACATATCTATGTATGTATGTATATATGTATCTATAATTTATGTACTGTGTAAATTTAGTACTGACTTGATCGCAAATGAAACGTAATTGTTATTGTTTTCTTCTTTTTTTCTAAACGAGAATTCGTAATTCCATAACTTATGATTTGCACTCGTGCTTTAATGTGACTGAGTTAAATGTGAGTAGAAAGTACATACATACATCAAAGAAACTGGGTGGTTATTTTGAAACTCGTGTCGAAAATAAAATCGTTCGAATTTATATAATTTTTACATAGTAATTCGAAAAGGTTTGCTTTCAAATCGAAATACACAATAACCCCCCTGAAGACAATTATATTCGAATGATTAAAAACAAAACTAATCACTAAATCTAATGAGCCATTTTGTCAGACATGCATACATATCAGCTATAGTCAAGAAATTACTTAAAATTACTCTAAATATATTAAGGTGAGGTCACACTTGGCAAATATTTGCCGAAAAAGACGTAACCACTAAATTAAACATATTTCAACTCGTTTATTTCTTAAAAAAAATCGTTTATTTAGGAAAAGACACAACAAATATTTAGCTTTATTTTAATTGATGCTGTTTGATCTTGCAAAGCTTTTGTAAGAGCGAATAAAAGCTACAGAAGTTAAAATGTAAGTCCCAATTAACACGAAGCAGTTCTTTAAGATAAGACGGATTACCTTTAAGACATCGGTGTTAAAGGGAAGATAAGGCGAGTATACACTTGATTGTACTAGCAATTCGTGTTACACTCTTATTCGTATTACACATGTGTATATACAATATCGCTAATGTGACTAAAAGCGCAATTTTTGTATATGCCATATAAAGGCATATAACCGAATTTTAATATAGTCAAATTTTAATTACATAACATGTACATTTTTAATCCATTTACATATGTACATACATATGTATAAACACATGTATTTAATTGAATAGAAAATTCCTCGGCTTTGTTTAAAATCATCAAACTTGTGACAACGGAATCATGACTTCGCATTTCATTGAACCACACAAGTAGAGCACTATTGGATGTTCACTCTTTCTTTGAAGTTTGGACTTTAAATTAGACGACTGCGCCAGACCAGTCATATACTCGGCAATAGATGTCAACAGTATTCATTGAATTTACATTTAATATTCTTATTGAGTGGTTTGTGATTTTAATAATTTTCTGTAATTTTTTTATGTGATTTCAACCCTAATTATATGTACATATGAAGTGTTGCTTATGCTAGATGTAGATGGCAAATAGACAAAATGTGACTATATCGCAAATTGGACAATAACGTTATAAATTTATATGAAAATGGGAAAATAAATGTCTAAAAATCAAAAAATTTTGCATATATGGCTAATGTGACAATAAGCGGTAGTGACTATATGCGAAAAGTACTGTATTAATTTTTAGTAACAAAATAATAAAATATTTAAAATATTGAAGTTTAAATGAAAAATGTTTTTATGAAAATTCCAAGAATTTTAAGACGCATGCGTGGGCTAAAGATATCACTTAATTGAATATTTTTTTCAAGTATTACCTTTTTAAAACTAAGACATCAAAATATTACTATTAGAACTTTATTAATTAACTTTTATTTTTTCCATACACAAGCGATCTACCCTACTCTACTTTGTGGTCAATGCGCGGACTCTTACATTTAAAATATTTCAATAAAAGTTTAAAGACTTCTATTTTAACTAGTAACACAACAAAATTTTGCTTTTAGAAGACGATCTAAGACAAAACAAAATTTCACCCCACCCTAGTAGTCATCCCTTGACATTTATATAGGTATAGTACCTATAGATTTGTGAATCATGTCTAGATAGACATATATCTAGACATGTCCGCCCGTCTGTTGAAAGCACGATAGAGCTTCGAAAAAAAAGACATACAATTTTTTACCAAACATTCTTTGATCCTCTGAAATATGTATTTGGTATTGAAAATGAGCAAAATCGGTCCAGTAGGATCCGAGTTGTAGATCAAAGTTTCGATATTTTTCAGATTTCAGATTTTTGCTATTTTTTTCAAATATAATGCAGTTAATATCATTTTGCACACTTTATTTTGATTATAGAAGGACAAGTCCGTTAAAAATGCTTGGAATCGGTCCAAAATTTTTTATAGCCACCAAATAAATGACTTCCCGGAATATGGCATTATGATACATAAACGTCTATGAAAAACCGTATCCATACAAGTTTCTGCAATAATAAGTTTCATGCAAAGTAAAATTTCTAAACGATATATTGTTTGCATCGGTCCATATTTGACCATAGTCCACTTCCGAATTCACTTAAATGCGCATAAATCTCTTATAAAAATCATTATTATTATAAACGAATATAGGTTTTAAATAACTATATAAAAATCTGAATTTTGTTTTCTGGGTTCACATTAAATGTGTATTAAAATTGAAATAAAAAAGTGTTCTAAAAGATATCAATTTATCCTCTCCTAGGATCTCTCTCTCTCTAGGAGTAACTTAAGCGCTACCAACATGTTTTTAAGAAATATTTGTAGGTAAAATATAATAACGTATTGCCGACCATAACTTATCTAAGTGAAGTGTAGGGTATCAAAATAAAAATAAAATAACTAATTTTTGTTTTTAGTTTTTGTATGTACCACATATGTATTTCTGAATCGTATGTAAGTAAGTATGTGACAAGTTTATTATTTAATACGAAAATGGGTGGGTAAAAGACAAATGAAAATATATTTTAGATGCCAGCTTTTAGCAATGAACTTGAGGTCTTTAACTAAAAATATTTTTAATAGTAAAAATATACTAAAAATTTGAAGTACATAGTTTTTGTTTACATTTAGTAACAAGTTTTTGCGATTTTTCTGGAAAACTTTGAAATGAGTTTAAAGACAAAAAAATTTAATTAAATTTGCACGAGTTTGTATTAAAATTATAACAAGTACTTTAATTTAATTTTTATTTTTTTTTGAAGCGATTAAACTCCGGACAGTCATTAATTAAAACCTTTGCACATCCTCATAACAATAAATACAATTATGTTTAAATGATTAACAACAACTATAAAAATAAAAAAGGAGAAACTGTTGACACCAGTGACAAGTATAAAAATTAAAACAATAAGATTGCTAATATCATGTTGCTGTTTAGTGGTGACCTCCATTAACCTACATATTCTTAGAAATAATGTTTTATTTTTAAATTATTTCTGCGATGATATTGTATGGGGTTTTTCCAATAATATTTTTTAATAATTTTAGACTAAAACAAGTAAGAGTGCTATATTCGTCTGTGCCGAATCTTAAATACCCTCCACCTAAACGTAATAAGAAATACAAAAACTACACTGGTTATAGGACTAGAATATCGTTATTCTGTGTTTTCTATTCAGTCTTAGTGCAAATTTAATTATTATTTGATATATTGTTTGAAAGACAATTTTACGACCAACATAATTTATGTTAAATATTTTGAAATTTTGTCTAATTTTCACTATTTTTATAATTACCAATTCTTACCATAATTTAAAGAGTTTGTCTGATGTTTATAATAATCTTGAGTGTAATTTAACAAACAGTATAAAAAAGGAGAACAATTCGGTTTTGGTGATTTTGCTCAAAAAAAAAAAAAAAAAATCAAATAGGGCTTTTAGAAGAGATGCCAGCAAAAAAAAAATTTGTTGGCGGTCACGCCTATTTTCGAGGGGGCAGGCCCGTAAAGTTGAAAATATATAGGCCTATATCTCGGGAACTACTGGGTGTATGATAATTTGTAATACATTAAATAAAAGGTATTAAAAATACCTTTCCAACGATATATATCATGATTATAAAATATGGACCGAATATGGGTTAAATCCGAAAAGAATATTTTTTTAACCCGAATTTATTTGTTTTTTTTTGGAAATTTTTATATGGCATCTATGACAAATTATGAGCCGATCTTCTAAAATTTTGGAACAGTGATTTTCATGCATATGAGGATATTTCACGTCGAATTTCAACGGTATTTTTAAGATATATTATTAGTATTAACGTGGATTTCGGAAGTGGGCCTTATATGGGGGACATAGTCAAATAAGGACCGATATTCTCAAAATCCAGCAGTTTGATTTAGGCATGTATGTAAATGATCCGTGTAAAATTTTGGATTCGTACCCTTATTTATTAGAGATTTATGAGTATTAAAGTGATTTTCGGAAGAGGGCTTTATATGGGGCATACGGTTTAAAATAGACCGAAATTTTGTATATATGTAAATGATCTGTGCAAAGTTTTGAGTCGGTACCGATATATCATTATATTTATCATATAGGGATAAATGTCTTTTTCAGATGTGGTTCTTGTATGGGAGCTATGACCAATTCTGGGCCGACCACCATAAAATTTAGTACAACAATTTATTTGCCTAAAAAGATTATTCATGTCAAATTTTAGCCATTTAACATTATTTATATCTATTTTATACGTATTTAAGTGAATTTTGGAAGTGGACTTTATATGGGGGCTATGGTCAAACATGGACTGAACTAAAAAAATTTCGTTTTGCGATTTATTTTTGGATAAAACTTATTTTTACTGAATTTTGTCTTGATATTTCAATTTTATAGACACTTATGTATAATTGAGCAATATTTGGGGAAGATTTTTGTATGGGCGCTATGAGAAATCATGCACCGATTCATACTATTTTCCGCACACTTTCATCTTTTATCATAAAAACAACATATACAAAATGTCATGGTATTATCTGCAATATATTTCAAAATATTGCAATAAAATGGACAAAAAATATCAAATTTTTGGAGGTTGTCTCACATATTGGTCCATAACTCTGGTTGGCCTAAACCGATTTTGCTGAATTTAAATAGCAAACTTCTCGAAAGCATGTCTGAAAGAATTATTGAAGATTTGGATCCCGAAGATATCTGGGGACTTCAAAAAACTGATTTCAACATCCAGACAGACAGACGGACATGGCTTAATCGACTCCGCTATCTATAAGGATCCAGAATATATATACTTTATAGGGTCGGAAAATTATATTGTGGAAATTACAAACGGAATGACAAACTTATATATACCCTTCTCATGAAGATGAAGGGTATAATTAAGACTTTATATTGTACGCGACAATTTTTAGCAGAAATTTCTGTTTTGATTTTAAATTTCTTTTTGATTGGTAAAATATATAATTTTTATTTCTTACCGAAATTATAAATAAAACACTTAACCTAAAAATGTTTCTGAAAGATTGTCTTGACGTGATGTTTTCATGTTAAATATGAGTCAAGCGTTAAAATATTCAGTTGAATATACGCAGAGAAAAAATATATTTGTGCATGTTTACCACAACCATTCCAACATTTTTAAATATTTTTTTTAAATATTATTATGATTTCTGAAACCATAATATGGTTCAGTTACCATTCACATGATTACAGCAATCATATATATGATTATAGAAATTATGTAATGTTTATGGTAATCAGTTTTATGATGAAAAATTGTACCATATTATGTTGTTCTCTATCATAATCAAAGAGCCACAAATTATGATAAATGGATTTATCATAAACATGATTGCAACAAATAAATATATAGTTACTACAATCATATATATGATTGTAAAAACCATCTGAATATTAAATTTAACCATATTATGGTTACTGCAATCATAAAAATAATTACAGTGACCATAATATTGTTGAAAAACTTTTTAAAATGTTGACATTATTGTGGTAAACAACTACAACTATATTTTTTCTCTGTGTACACATAGGAATATGTAGATAGGTTTTGGTTTGAATTTTGAATACTGTCAATTCCTTAACACGATTATGAATTAGACCATGACATGTTACTACATTATGTATTTATAAAATGCATAATTTAAATATTTTAAAATCTTTTATTACAAATATATCTGTACTTAGACATCTTTGTACTGGATGCGGTCATTGACCATAAAAACCATTGTCGGCATAATAAAGGGTGATTTTTTAGTATCTTTCTTTTTGGTAAAGACTGTTTATGGCAGATCATCTGTTTTAGTCTAACATGTATCTTAGTCTTTTATGGCCATGAATCGACTTACAAACAATCAATGCTTACAGATTATTGAATTTTATTATAAAAATTCGTGCTCGGTTAAGAAGAAAAGTGCATCGTGCAATTTTTTAAATTTATGGACAGTTTGCAAAATCGTCTTTAGTGTAAACAACAGCCAATGCATCCTTAAAATTGCACTATTCTTATGGGCCGGTGGCATCTTTTTCAAAGACGACGAGGGCAGGAACGTATGAACCTTTTGAGGCTTAGCCGCTTCCAGCATTAACATGAGATCATTTTTAAACGTTGAATTAGATCGTTCTGTCGACTCAAGTAAATTTTAAATCTTATGCATTTTTTTAAATCAAATCCGAAAGCTTTTAAAAAATCACTCTTTATAAATCTTCTATTTAGACAGAAAACTGAAATGTTGGATTTCAAAGACGACGTTGAAAACATTTGAGGCTTAGCCGCGGTCAACATTTACATGAGATTATTTTTAAACATTAATATTATCGACATCAGTAAAGATTTCATACATTTCTCTAAATTTTATTTGATACATTTCTCTAAATTTTATTTGATTTTTCTTAAAATCAAACCCGAAAGCTCTTAAAAATCATCACTCTTTATAAATCTTCTATTTTGAAGATTTAAGCAGACAGAAGACAGAAATTACAAATAAACTGTGTGTATTTATGATCATAAAATTATACCAAACATACGCATGTAAGTATCGAGTAAATACATTTGTATCTTCATATACATATGTATGTATGTAAGCATATTACTATGTATGTATATTCATATATGTTCATACATATATATTTTTTTTTTGCAAAAACTTGTATTTATGTATACATACTCTACACATTTTGTTTTTTGTTGCTGATGATGAGGTTGATGTTGATAAAGTATTTGATGGCCATGTACACTCAATGGTTACAACAATAAAAGTACATACCTACTCGTACATATGTACAATGTATAAATCTACAATAACTATATATTTTTATACAACAATAATAAATCAAAACAAAAACGATGTAGTACCTTTTTTTAGGCAGAAGTTTTAAAGAAATATTTCTTTACATTTAACATTATTAACAAATTTTTTACCACAGTTGCAAGTATATATATACATATGTATACGTAAAAATTTCATATAATTTATAAAATCTCATCATTTTAATTTTAATTTAATTTTGAATTAACGGGGTTTCAACAAGAACTTAAATTTTAAAAACAAAATTAAACAAAAAATATATGAAAGACATTAAAATGTGTCATTAATTTTGAATTAACGGGTGTTCGACAAGAACTTAAATTTTAAAAACAAAATTAAACAAAGAATATATGAAAGACATTCAAATGTGTAATGTTTTGGAAAGAGTGAGGTTGACAATTATAGATTAAAATTTTATTTTAAAAATAGTCCAATCACGCCAGACTGTTATGTTATTTCAATAAGTCTCTGTTGTAAAACAAAGTTCTTGTTGACAAAAACCATTATGTAAGATGCGCTTTTAAATTTAAGTGCATTTAATTTAGTTTAATTGATCTGCAATCATGGATTTTAGTGTTGTCTTGTTGTCAAAATGATTTGAGAAAACTCCCAGGTACTTCAAAGTAACTATTCTACTTAAAGGAAACCATAAACGAAATTTACATATGAATTTTAGAGGGTGCTTTTTTAGATGTATAGAACTTTAAGTTGGCAACACTTAACAGCTGACAAAACGTTCACCAGTTAAAAAGTATTGCCAACTTAAAATTCTATACATCTAAAGAGAACACCCTACATATGACTTCAATTCTTAATTCTTAAGGTACGGTCACATTTGGCAAATATTTGCCGAAAAAGACGTAAACACTAAATAATATATATTTAAACTCGTTTATTTATTTAAAAAACACTTTTATTATTTAGGCTAAAACACAACAAATATTTAGTTTTTATTTATTTGATGCTGTTTAATCTAGCAAAACTCTTGTAAGAGTAAACAACATCAAACAAAGTTGTGCTAAAACTAATGGTTACGCTGTTTTGAGTAAATATTTGCCAAATGTGACCGTACCTTTACGAGTAAATTCTAAAACCATCAAAACTATTAAGATTAAATATTGTTTAGTTTTTTAAATAAAAAAAATCGACTTTCTTTATTTCTCAAATTCGTGTTTTCATGTATTAAGTTTAAGTAATGTATTTTAATGGCTTTGAAAAATACACTTTTTGTTACTTTATATAGTGGCAATGTTTTCCCTTTAAACAGTATTTTTCAATAATGTGTAGCTTTAATATATACCTATATATTATTTTTAATATATAACTTTACACATCCCAAGTAACCTACCATAGAAATATTTGTCACTTTAGTGCACCTAAGTAATGTAGATTGTAGTCTCTTTAATTATTTATGTTACATTTTATTTTAATTGTTATTATACGATCCGATTTAAAATGGAATGTTAAATCACTAATCTTCAGAACTGCTGGGAAGCTTTAGATGCCACAAAATAATGCATTCATTTACAACATGTTTTCTGTGTGCGCAGTTTTTAACAATGTGTTACTATTTTGCACCATTATTTGATTGTAACTTGTTGTTTTTTTACAAACGAACGTTTGAAATTGCTACTGTATTTACATGTTTTTCTATCTACAATCTATCGATATTTGTTATTGATAGCTATACATACATATTTACATAGATACAATACATTAATTCATACATATATACATATACATATGTATGTATGTATATTTTTTTATAGTAGTTGTTGCAAAATTTACAATTTTACTTTTTACATTAAAAACTACAATATAACCTAGTAAAAAAAAATTCGTGTTTTTTGAAGCACTTAAGAGAAAAAGCGCATAATCGAGCGCTTCAATAAAATCACTCTTTTGAAGCAGTAAATTCTTTCGAATAAAATATACAAAAAAGATGCTTTTTTAGTGTTGACAACGAAGAAGGTTTTAAAGCGAAACAACAAAAATGAAATTATAGCCTACAAATTTACGTATGACAACGAAAGTCAATTACAAAACGAATATCGCGATTCTCAGTTACTATGAATTTTTCTTAAGCGAAAACATTCAGATAGAATTAAAAAAACACTTTAGGAAAGTGTTTTATTTGCATTTTTGATTAGGCTAAAAGAAGCGCTTATTGTCAGCAGAAAGTAGTCCTCTAAACCGGGAACACCTCATACAAAAGTCATGCATCCCATCAGCAGGTTTGAAGCGATATGAGGTATGAATTCAGAAATAAAACCTGCTCCTTTTGGAGCACATTTTTTACTGGGAAACTACATTATTCTTATAAACAGTTGAATGAGTTTAAAACGAATTTATAGAAAGAAAATGACTAGAAAATAGTAAAGTTATTGAAGAATTCTGAATTCTTTTGAGGTTTTATATCATCTCATCTTCGGAAATTACTTTTTATTTCATTTTGTTTAAGTCTTTGTAATTTTTGTAATCTTACACATAAAATAGCTTTCAAACGTTGGTTCACAGTAGCTTGACTTCACTACACTTAATAGTTTCAAGCGCATACTTTTATCTTAGTAATTTCACATTTGAATTAATTTTACATTTTACTCAGTTAGATTGTAATTGGTTGTCTGTCAATCTTTTAGAATTATGTTTAAATGAGATACTTATCATTGAAGGTACGTATGTACATATATTGTTTATATGCAAATAATTTAGATCAACTATGAATTGAAAAAGCATTAAACATATTAGATTGACAAGACATTTAACGAACCAAAACGTAGTGAAATTTCAAATTGAAATGCCCTTGATTCGAGATAATAGATGTTGCTTATAATTAATTGAGAAATCAGTAAATTTATAATTTTTCAAGTACATTTCTATATTTCAAAGTACCTACGTATTCATGGGTTTACACACATTTTACTTCTTGATTTATTTTAAAACATAAACTAAATGTAATGGCAATTAGTAATTTCGAAATTCAAAAATATATAATACATAGTTAACATCAAAAATATTATGATCATATTAGCTATCATGTTTTATATATAACCATATTATGGTTGAGATGGAATCATAATATAATTAGACACATGACATAATGTTGTCATATATAAACTATAATATTATTTAGCAGCAAACATAAAATCCAATTGTAATATGACTCTATTCGATTATGGTCACCACAACCATATTTTACCTGTGCGTGATATCATCAATTTAAACTAAAGAATTAGGCTTATGCATGAATACGTATTGAATTTTTTATCTTTTAGACAGTATTTGTCACTAATGTCTAGTAACTTGCCTGACTCCATTTTATATATTTCAAAAAATTACTTACAGATTCCAAGTAATCTAATGTGGAGTTATTTGTTACTTTAGTACTCCCAATTAATGTAGTTTGTAGACTTTTAGATTTTATCCTGAAAAATCTGTATTAACACAGAAGTTCATATATTCTCAGATAGAATACATCATATGTATGTATGTATGCGTTTTTTAGGTGTCGGTTTTTATGGCTCAAAAATTAATCTTTGAGCTGTTAAAAGAGAGATATATGTACACTTGTCTAAAAAAATGTTTGTTAAAAATATGTGTGTCTATTGACCAATTTCATGATTTGTGTTTTTTTTTTTTTTTGCTTAAGAGAACAATTAAATTTTACATATTTTATTCTTTTCTCATAAACTATATTAATTAATAATATACATAGATATGTGCATGTATGTACATGTACATATACATACACATACATAAAAACCGTCGCTCTTTAACAGTAATTTAAACCTGTAGTAATTGATCAAATTCTTCTTCGTATAATCATATTTGTTACATAATTTTCATAATTTTAATATGTATAAAATAGTAAATAATTAATTTTTTATTTTGATACAAAAAAATTTACGAAAACTTATTTTTTTTTAAATATTGGTAACAAAAGTTATTTTTTACATGTTGATTATAAAAAAATAACTTATGACGTCATGCGCAGAGAGAGAGGAATTTTGTTTACATTCTTTGCGCATTCTTTTTTATTTGATTCATGATGCTGATAGCAGTCATACTGTGAGAGTCAATATAAAGTAAACACCTAATATTGTTTAAAAAAATATTTTATTATACCTACATATACATATGTATGTATGTATCTACAACAAGTACCAATTTAAAACAAAATATATTCCATAATTCATAAGTAAAAATTAACACATTAACAACAACTAGAAAAATAAGGATTATTAAAAACTAATTAAATTTTAACGGAAAAGTACCAGATTTTTCGTGTCAAAATAAAGTAAACAGGTTTATTAAAATTATGTTAAACATTGTATTTAATATTTTGTTTGTAGTCCTTTTGCTTTTATCACAGCTGACAATCTTCTGGACATAGAATCAACGAGTTTTTTAGTGTACGTATATTACTGCCTTCAGGTTATTCTTGCAAGCAATATTTCTTTGCCTAATTTTTTTATCCAGATATTCCCACAAGTGCTCAATTATATTGAGGTCTGGGAACTGCGGAGAATGGTATAAAGTTTTTGGATAATGATTGAGCAACCATTCCTTCACAATTTTGGAGGTATGCTTAGAACCATTGTTCTATTGGAAAATCCAGTTCTGTCCTAGTTCTAATTTCTCTACACTAGGGAATACATTGTTTTTTTTAATGCCGAGAATCTTTCTTTTTCATTGTAGATTGTAAATGTCAGAGTATCGACCCCTGATGCGGTCATACAAGCCCAGAACATTACTGAGCCTCCGTTATGTTTTACCGTCTCGATAACATTTATTACTAAACGCTTCGT
Source organism: Bellardia bayeri (assembly GCA_950370525.1). NCBI lineage: Eukaryota > Metazoa > Arthropoda > Insecta > Diptera > Calliphoridae > Bellardia > Bellardia bayeri. Next base: position 121,093,185 of record OX493264.1, read on the forward strand.
TCTTGGTTTGCCATAGTTTTGTGGGGTTTTTGCCTCCAAATATTTCAAACTTACTTTCATCGGTGAAAAGAATATTATTCCAAATAATATAAGGCTAGTTTAAATATTTTTTGCAAAATTCAAACATTTGGTTTGGTTATTTTTTAATATAAAGGCCTGCTTACGTGGCACTCTACCATGTAGGTTTTCCAAAAGCTTTCGTAACATTTTCAGCTATTTTTAAAGCACTAGATTTTGGGTTTTCTCTTACTTCAGTTTTTGTAACACGCTTTGGTCGTTTTGCAGTAGATACATTTTCTTTAGTATTGTGTATGGTATACTTGTCTATAATTTTTTTTTTATTGCACAGTGATGCCTTTCAACGAGTTTACCTATTCCATGCAGGGATTTAATATTTCTTTGTAAGTCTATTGTGATTTTGCCAAGTCTCAATTGATCTTTGTCTTTCTATTTTGAATTTTTCACTACTTAACGTCACAACTTATTCTTTTTTAATGATAAATTATGAAACTTGCAATTATTTAACGCCACTTTAACGTTATACTTTTAAACAAAGAAAAATTAAGAAATTTGCCACTACTTTTGGATTAACAGGGTGGTTTTTGTTTGTATAAGGATGATGCCATCTAATATGCGCAATATCGAATTTTGTAAACATGGCTAAGAGTTTTAGCAGTAATTACGGCTATAATAAAGTACTTTGGCTAAAGTTTATACGTGCTATATTTTAATTGCCATAAAAGAGAATAAATCATACAATACTTCAAATTGCTTGCACAAGTTTTATTAACTCTCTAGTGTACAACCAATCAAAGCCATTTTTTAGTTGTTTGTTGATTAATATAATTTTGCATCCTTGTGAAAACTCAACCCCACTCTTCATAAACGTACTAAAATAAAAGTACTATAATAATGCATACAATTTGAACTGACCTTGACTATATGTATTTACATTGTTAGTGAGTTAGTTAACTTGTATAACAAAAAAGAAACAATATTTCATAACGAAATTATTAACTATTATTAAGTTGCTGGTACATATTTAATTTAGTAAACCATAAAATATGATTATTTCTTTATTTTTTTATTTAAGGTTGAGATACCGTACCAGTGTGTACGAATATGTGTACTTTGACTTTAACAAGTACAGCTTTGTATTGTTTTGTTATGTTCATAATTATATGCAATTTTAATATTATATGAAACAATAATTTTTGTTAAAAAATAATTATAATTTTTGTACAAATACGAGACAATTATTTATGTACTTATGTACATATGTATGCATATGGTTTAAACATAATATTAAATGGGTTAAAGTTCAAGCACATTCTAAAAAACAAGTAGTTTCTCTTTATTTATGTATTTATACCCTACACCACAATAGTGGGGAGGGTATATTGGATTTTAGCTGATGTTTGTAACGCCCATAAATATTGTTCCAAAGCTTGTACGCAGAGTATAGTTAAAAGATATTTCAATAAAATTTGGTACGTCATATGTTTTCGGTCCAAGGACGGATGTGATTGAAACCGGTGGAAATCGGTGCATTATTTCACCTGACCCCCATACAAATGTTCTCCCGAGATAAGAGTTTAACAATTATAAATGTTTGAATTATGCAAGTATGCAAACAAATTTCACCACAAATAAGTAATAAATGAAGCTTAATCACATCTACAAATCTTGAGAACGGTCGATAATTAGTCGTAGCTCCCATATAAGGCTCACTTGTGAAAATTACTTTAAAGAGCATAACTCTCTCAAAAATGTTGGTATCTAAATAATATTAAACGAAAATATATTTCATATATATATATATATATACAAATAACACGGCACAATTTTATTGTAATCCGTCCATAATTACTCCTAACTCCCATATAAGGCCCACTTCCGAAAATCACTTTAAAGAGCATAACTCTCTCAAAAATGTTAATATCCAAATAATATTAAACGCAAATATATTTCTTATGTATACAAATAACACGGTATAATTTTATTGTGATCGGTCCATAATTAGTCAAAGCTCCCATATTAGGCCCACTTTCGAAATTCACTTTAACGATCATAAATTTCTTAAAAATCTTGGTATCTAAATAAAATTCAACACAAATAAGTTTCATATATACAGAAATGATGACACCTAATTTTATATATGGTCGGTCCATAATTAGTCGTAGCTCCCATATAAGGCCCACTTACGTAATTCACGATCATAAATTTCTTCAAAATGTTGGTATCCAAATAAGATTTGACATAAATAAGTTTCTTATATACAGAAATAATGACACCTAATTTTATATATGGTCGGTCCATAATAGACCCTCTCCATAATTCACTTTAAGCGCCATAAATCTTTTAAAAGTATTTATATCGAGATAAAGTTTAACACATATAATATTTATATTCACAGACATCATTACACTAAATTTTTGGATAATCGGTCCACAATAGGTTATATCTCCCATATAACGCCTATTTCTGAAAAACTGTTTTGTACATATACTGGGTGTCGGGCTTGACCGACTATACTTTCTTACTTGCTTTTTAAATGAAATTAAAACAATTTTAATTTTATTCAATTTCATTGAGTAGTTTTGCATTATTAAACATAAACCCTCATTAAAATCAAACCAAAACTTTAAATTGTAAAAGTTTAAGTTTGCAAAAACACTTGCACTATTTATGTACATATTTACTTAAAAATGTTGTCCAAGTTGGTTGTAGTACTTTCGTAACACATATAAACAATACTATATATAATCGGACTTAGTCAATACCAGATATAAGTTAAACTATTGACATAAACATCTAAATTTCAATAAGAAGCTGTTTAGTAATGGTAATAGCTTAACTACACAGAAAAAAATAAAAATGAGTTTCAATTAAAATATTTGTGGAATCAATTAAAAATTTAATGGAAATCGGACCTGTAAACAAAATGATAGTATCAATTAAAACAAATTTGAGATATAAATGAAACTATCAGAAAAATCAGAAAAAGTAATTGAATCAATTAAATTTATAATTGAAAATTATTTTAAAATAAATGAAAGGTTTAATTGAAAAAAAACATGATTTTTTTTCTGTGTAATAGAGGTAGTGAGGTATTGGTGTATACTACAAATGTCGAATATTGTTAACTTTAAAACATCTTAATTGGTACTACCATCTCAAAAATATTTTTCTTTAACATAAATAAACATGTTTTTTTTTTTGATGAAAGTGTTTTCTTTAACATCCCTGCAAATAACACGACTAGTCCACACATGCAGGTAAAGACTAGACCAAAGAGAAGTAGGAGGACTCCAAAACTACTCCAAATATATGAAAAAAAGGTGGTCGATTTAACATTGCGATGTGTTAGGATTGGACCATATAACCCATCCGGTAGTCCCAAAACTAATACATGCTTCTACTCCATGGAGTACTCAAGAGGGTTAGTTTTAAACAACAACAACTCAATATGCAATCATGTTAACACAAAACCATGTCGTTTAACTACAAACTCTTGTTTAACTATGACATGGTCCATGACTGCATTACATTGGACCATGTTGTAAGTAGTCCATTTCATCTAAAATGGATCACGTAGACCAATATTATTTGCAGGGATATTATACATATACATTTGTGTGGGTGCAGGGTTGGCAAACATGGTGCAATTGCATACTTGATACTTGATACATTTTCAACCCACTTAGCTACATCAAAATTTGGTTTCCAGATGAAGTAGATAAATATATGATTTAAGTTACCATTTGTGTAGTAGTGCAAGCCGAAGAAATGATTTTAATAGATTTCATGAACATTTTGGAACTGCTATCCATATGATCTTTAAATATGAACGTAAAAGACGGTTATCACTGCTAGAAGTTGTTTAGTTGGTTAAATTATTATTTCACATTAAATGATTTTGTTTGTGGCTGAATTCAAAAACGTAAGCTTAAAATTTAGTTAATCAGGATTTCAGAGACTTTAAAAGTCAACCCTTCTGTTTGTTCAATACATTCTTAATAGAATAAATCTAGTAATTTTGGAAATGCAATCGGAGGATGCACGAATATTTTATATATATATATATATATATAAAATGTTTAGCTAAAATACATGTTTATACATTCTAAAATATTCGATACTCATGCCCAGGGATGCAACAATTGGTACAGTTGTACTTTTTTTTAGCACTATTTGAGAGTGAAAAGTACAATAGCACCCCAGTGACTAATTTAGCACTATTTAAAATTTTTCCCTATACATATTATTACATTGCACAAACGTATTTTAAATAATAAAAAATTCATCATTATCAATTTTATATATAAGGATATATTAGATGAAAGTGGCATATTAAAAGTTAATATCAATGGAAACCATATTCCTATAGATGAAATTTATTGTGAAACAGTAACTGATGTATACATATCCTTAAATAATATTGAAAATACATAGTATTGTTATGGAGTTTGAAGAACTTGCAAAACAATTTTACTACAAATTCTGCGATGTCTTAAAAGCAAAAGTTGATTTTAATAATGAAATGTTATTATGCTTTAACAAGTTTACGCCAGAAAATGTTGTTTTGGGTAGAACTTCTAGCATTGTAACATTACTTACTTACTTAACTGGCCTTTTATAACAACCCTTGTGGGTCATTGGCCGAACTTAAAATAGTTTTCCAGGCGCTGCGGTCTTCTGTGCTTCATCTCCAATTTCTAACATTGAGTTTGGAAATGCCTTCCTGGACTTGATCCTTCCAGCGGAGTTTCGGTCGTCTTTTTGTAACATTAATATTAAAAATGTTTCCTAATGAGAATAAAAATACTGATTCTATAAACAACCAGTTTCGAGCGCTGGCAGATGTAAAAGTTATTAAGTCTTTGAAAAAACGACAATGTATGTATGTACTTTTTGTTCGAAGGTATCAGAAATGAAAAATAAACTAATGTTTACTGATATTTCAAGAATTGCTAAAGGCATATTATCCATTCCACATTCATCTGCAAATATGGAAAGGACATTTTCGTATCAAAATGTTTGTTTCGACTATCTCCAATCTAATCCAAACAAAGGATTTGCTGAAGTCATCTAATTCGTGCTGCTGCAATTAAGAAATGAGTAAGAATTTGTTAGCAAGAAGTAAGTGATAAAATATACTTTTATATTCAAATCTCAACAGCTAATAGTCTTAATGTACTTTTTGAAATTAAAACATTAATATTAATTGTTAAGTTTATCTAATAAGTACTTAGTACGAATGAATTTTAATGTGTTTTTTTTATTACACACATACATACATACATATATATATACTTGTGTGTACAAATGAATTGTGCTGTACGTTTTTAGTTAATTTTTAATAAAAAATGTTAAAAAAAGTAAAATTTTTCTTGAAATTTAGTAAAATTTGTAAAATCTTATTTTGCCTTCTCTCAGAAGATATATACGATTAAGATCTTATGTTGAATTTATTAAGAATAGATCCCTAAAAATATTATCCCTAATATACCTCTTAAAATACTTGCGACTTGATGTTAAGCTTTCTTTTTCAGACATTTCAAAAAAGTTGAAAAAGCTGGCTAGCTTCATCAAACAAAAACAAAAATTAAGAAAAATGTAAAGAATGTATAAAGAAAAGTCAATCACACAATTTTTATGTTTAAGAAAATTTAGCAAAATCTCTCAAACACTTGCATTCACTCTCCTATGCACTTTTACCCGAAGCACCTTTTGTTTGTAACGAGTGTAAAGGTGAATTCACCCATTCGTTCCGAATAAAATATTTGTTCGGACAAAGTTTTTTTTTCACCTCGCCTTTTAAGAGAGAGAAAATATTCATATGAAAAAAACTTTGTCCGAACAAATATTTTCTTCGAAACAAATGGGTGAATCCACCTTAAGGGAATATTTTTACCCAGCTGTTATTTTTTTTTTTGTAAATTATTAATATGAGTCCCTTCAAATATTTAATTATTTCCACTTTGTAAAACTTAAAAGTAAATTTGTTAGTATTGAATTATCAAAGTCATTAAATGTCATTTAAAGACAGACTTAAATGATTCATTTTGTGCCAATAAATAGATCTTTCTTTTGTCATTTTATTTGAACATAATATTGGATGCCAGACAGTTTGTTGTCTTTGTTACTCAATTATTTTTTTATAATTTCAACATGTTTTAATATGTTGTAAATACCTGCCCTTAGTTCTTAAATTCACGACGCTCTTAACGCTGGTGAACATACGGGACACCTTCGCATTCTATGTCCTGCAAGAACATAAATTAATAATGTATTCTTATATGAACTTGACAGGAGCATACAATTTGCAATTTCTCGTACATGACTGCAACGATCAATGTAACGGGCACCTTGCTTCTGCTATCCTAAGCTTAGTCCATTAACAAAGCCCAGGACAATTATTAGAGACGTAGCAATCACTAACTGGTCCAGCATGGCACTGGCCACAACCACTACTGTTGTAACCCTGTCCGGGGCGTGTTGCCAGCACACATGCCACGTATACCACCATTCCAATACATTTCCTGAGTACATAGCCAATTGCTATGTATGGCTCAGCACCTACAGATAATTTGGAGGCCCGAAATTTCTAACAAGGACAAACATCAGTCTTTTAACCAAATATCTTCTTCCTGACTTTTTAGGTTTAAATTACAGCCTTTACGTGTACCCCAAAGGGACCTACAACCAATTATCAGTTAGGGGACGAATCCCCGGGCTTTTAACTGATCCTGTGATTCTAGATAAGAGTCAAGTCAGCGGTAAATTTGCAGCGGTGAAAAATCAAACTCTAACTAGTTTGGAGCCCGTGCAAGCTCATGGCACCGGTATCACCAAGGTCTCGCCAATATGGTAACAGCGTCAAGGTGATTATACCAGGCAAATACAACGTGTTTTCATTGTTGAACAATATTAAAAGTTTAAAGGCACACAAGCAAGCTGAGTTTAAGCTTATTTGCATGTTGATAGTTTTGTGAATCGGCAAGCCTCATTTGAGCTTTATAGGACCTACACATGTGATGTTTAAAACGAATACCTCCATTGGTCACTGTTTGTTAGAGCATAGTTCTTTGAAAATGAGAACTTTTTTCATCATACATATAAAGAACAACAAGACTATGCTCTATGCTCTAAAATCCTTATTTTATTAGAAGTAAAAGAGGAGGAAACCTACAAACTGGATGAGAAGGCTATGCAATAGCCCATTATTACCATGTAGCCTTTCTATGAGGCATTAAGTGTAAAATTAAAATGATTTGCAATACAGTTGGGTTTGTTATTTAATAAATATTAAAAATTATAACTTGGAGGTCTAAAAAGTACATTTTATTTATATACATCTAATTCAGTTTTTACACGGTAATTGGTTCCGTGTCAAAAAAGACATTGATCGTATGCAAAATAGGTGACTGTTTCCTTAACTGTAAATTTTATTGAAATTTGTGAAAAACAAGGATTTTTTAAGAACAACTATTCAGGTTTATAATATTAAATCACATACATACATACTCGTATTTCCATATACATACAATGTGTTTTTACACAAGCATAGTTAATAAAGAAAAAATATATGCAAAAAAAGAAAGCTTAAAAATATGACAAGTTCATTTGATTGTATGCACTAAAAGGGAATTCCACTAAATTTGTGTTATGAAAATTTAAGCCCAAAAGATTTTGAATCGTGCAAAATGAAATAAAATCCTGTAAAAAATTTTAAATTTGTTCATTTGCAAACCGTGTTAAATCAAAAACCGTGCAAAAAAAGAATTAGGTGTAGTTGGTACAAAATCCAAAAAGCTATTTCCATCCTTGATGGGGTGTGAATAACTGCAAATTAACTTATCTCATTGTTGTTCATAATTGTTCTCTTTTATTAAAGGTTCTGTGTCCAATAATTACCATTCAATGAAAACACCATAAATTCTAATATTTATAAGACTTGTCATAGAATTTTTTATACGATATAAATTAATTGCTTGACTATTACATTTTTTAATAATAAACATTTTCTACAACTTTTATTAAATACAAATTTCGCAATATTGAGCGTGTTTAATTAAATATAAATATTTATTTATTTCTATGTACATTGAAAATTTAAATAACAAACAGCTGATGTAATTAGAAACACATTTTCCACACATGAAACGTTTATTTCAGAGATATTGATATTGAATATCGAACAAAATTGACTTCAATCAATTAATTAAATGTGTCTAATTAGAACAACTTCCATTTTTAATATTTCAAAGCCTTTAAACAAATACATATATAGGTAATGAAAAGTGTTTTATATGAAAGTTTTACTTTGAGTTAACATTATTTTAGGCTTTCCCTTCGGTCACACTTGGTAAATATTTACTCAAAAAAGCGTAACCATTAGTTTTAGCACAAATTTGTTTGACGTTGTTTACTCTTACAAGTGTTTTACAAGTTCAAACATCATCAAATAAAATTGAAATTGTTCTAAATAAGCTAAAGTTTTTTTTAATAAATAAACGAATTCAAATACATTTTATTTAGTGGTTACGTCTTTTTCGGCAAATATTTGACAAGTGTGACCGTACCTTAAGTAGTAAGTAATTACTGCGAAGGACCAAATTTATTTGAATTATTAAACATTTGAACTGAATTTTTTATTTTTATATTATTGTGGATGACTGACATTCTTTATATATTTAATTGATTTATAATTAATATTTTTAAACCACTAAATTCTTCAAGAAGTAAACAACAATATGAAGTTTTTTCTTCCTTATTATTTATAATAGTAAATATGTAAATATATTTATTTTTATTTTATCATTTTATTTCTTTTAAAATCCCAGAAAGTTTGTTTCATTTTAATAAAATTCACACAAGATTCTAATTTTTCAAAAATTACATGACACAAAATATGCTCTGCGTTAAGTCACAGTGGTTTCAAAATGTTTTCTTTTCGAAATAACAAAAATACAGAATTCTTTGAAAATAAGTATGTACCTGCATATGTATATTAGATGAATTGGATTCTTTACTAAAAATGTTATTTAAAACTTAATAAACTAAATTGTTTTGGAATTGTAATTTAACCGTAATTAATAAAATATGCTAAATTCAGATATTTATTTATAAAATACTGTGTAAGTCTTATTTTTGTCAGTTTTTTTTCAACTCTCTTTTGAACTTGCCATCTCATTTACACACGTCAATGCAATTTTCGTACTTTTTAATGCAAAACAACGTGCATGAAAAAAAAACAAAAGGAAATAAGAAAATTGACTAGTACCGTTAAATTTGTACCCCTTTTGTTCTCGTTTCCCTTCTCATCCAAAAATACTTGCCTTGACAAGTCAGAATTAAAGAGTGTGAAAGCGGACTAAGATATTATAAAAATATTACACAAGTTGTGTTTAATATTATATTTTTGGTGATTTCTTATTTAAAAAGTAAAAATTTATGTACTTTGATATGTATTGTACAAAAGACTACTTTATATAAACTTGAATTTTTATGTTTTCGTTTAAAGAAAAATTTCAAAATACTATTAGAAGTAGTGACTTTTTGTGACCAAAAACTGTTTCTGTTGATTCTAACTATATATTACAGCAAAAAATGATGTCATTGTAAGAAAATGCCATTAAAAAAGCATATAACGTTTTGTTTCTTTTTGTTGCTTAAGTTATTAAAAAAAAAGAAACTACTTTTTGAGTTGTTATTCTTTTTCTGAAATTTTTCATTCATCAAAATGGCAAATGGCACGAATTTACGAGTAAACACTGAACTGAACTTGCCTATATCAACTAAAGAGTAATGATGACTCAAAATTAAAACACAACTTATGCAAACCGTTGACAATGGAAAACAACGACAACTCCAAATGTCGCTCTTTGTATGAAAAACTTTGATCTATTTTGCTCAAGCTCTTGCAAACAGCGTTACCGTTGGCAAATTTGAGAAAGTCGCACAAAAAGGAGATTTCTTAAAAATAAGTCGCTCAAAATGGGGTTAAAAAGTTGCACCACTTTTAAATAGATGGAAAATAAAGAAAACAAAAATAAAAATTGTATTTTTTTTCATTTAAATGTTGTACATACATACATACATATATTTAACAATTTATTAATTTTTTAACATAAGTTTCATATAATAAAAAAAAATTAATAAAAAAAACTAATATGTATCAAGTAAAACAAAAATATTTAATTTGTTACAAAATATTACTAAAACTAAAAAACAATGCATTTTAAAAAATTAGATAAATAATTACACAACATACCGTAATGTAGGTAATTTGAAATGTATAAGGTTTTCAATCAGCCCAATCATGAATAAAAAATGCGAGGGATCCCTTTCCCCAATTATGCCACTGAATTTGAATAAGAAAAATGGGAAAAGCGAAAAACACCAGCGGATTTTTTATTCATGATTTGGCTGAATATGGTACATACATTTCAAATTGTTATTATTATTGTTATTATAAAATATAAGTACCTTTAAGCATTTATATTTACGTAGCTTCAAAATTAATTAAATTTAAATTTATTCTTTCATTCTAATTTCAGATCAAAAGTGAAGAAGTGGTGGAAGCCTATATAGAGCGATGTAATCAAGTAAATCCTCTGATAAATGCCATCGTACAAGATCGTTTTGAAGAGGCTTTACAGGAAGCCCGCGAAGTAGATCGTGTCATTGAAATGGGCTTGAGCACGGAAGAAGAAATGGAGGAATACACACCTCTTCTAGGCATACCGGTGACAGTTAAAGAATCCATAGCAGTTAAAGGAATGACAAATCAAGCGGGTCGTGTTTTTAAAACACCACAAATTGCTAAATCCGATGCACCCGTTGTAGAACAAATAAAACGTTATGGTGGAATTATACTGCTAGTATCCAATACTCCCGAATTGTGTCTGCTATGGGAAACTTATAATAATGTAACGGGCCAGACAAGAAATCCTTACGATTTGAAAAGAACGCCGGGAGGTTCGTCGGGTGGTGAAGCTGCTTTATTGGCTAGTGGAGCATCTTTGCTGGGTTTAACCTCGGATATAGGTGGCTCATCAAGATTACCGGCCATGTTTAGTGGTATTTGGGGCCATAAACCAACACCTTATGCTGTCTCCTTTAAAGGACATCATCCTACTTCGGATTTTCCTAAATGGGGTGACTTCTTCACTATTGCTCCCATGACCAGATATGCTAAGGATTTGCCGCTGCTGTTGAGATGTATGACTGATCCTACGGGTCCCAAGCTAACACTGGAAAAGGAAATAAGTGTTACCGGTATACGTTTCTTTTTTATGGATAACGATGGTCCTTCGGGTATGATGAGACCTTTAAGCCGTGATTTGCATGCTGCTATCAATCGAGTGGCCAATGACTTCAATGCCAAACGAGTGAATATACGTAAAATGAAATGGTCCCTGGACATATCCCTATCCGCCATGTTAACCATGAAAAATATAGAAACAATTTATCACAAAACCGAAGAGGGCCAAAGACCCAAAACCGTTTGCACAGAGACGGTAAAATATTTCTTTGGCTGCTCCGACAGCATTCTGCCCTCCGTTATTTTTGGTCATTTGCAAAATTTCATGAAAATCATACCAAATTCACGACATAAACACCTAGCCACTATTATTGAGGCTTTAAAGACTGAATTCAAAGAATTGCTGGGCAATGATGGGGTCTTCATTTACCCCACATTCCCGAATACAGCCCATCAGCATTATCAAATCTATCATAAGTTATTGGAGCCCATGTATATGGCTATTTTCAATACCTTGGGTTTGCCCGTAACCAATTGTATGATTGGTTTAGATCGACGTCGTCTGCCAATGGGCATTCAAGTAGTGGCCAATCCCGGCCAGGATCATCTGTGTCTAGCGGTGGCACGAGAAATGGAAAGACGTTATGGCGGCTGGGTGAGACCACCATCTGAGGATTCTAGTAAACGTATTGACTAAAGCCTAGAACATTGATATACCTACATAAACATATATTTTTTTTTTAGGTTTTTATTTCTTTTGTAAAACTTAACATCACATTTAATTAAATTAAATTTGATTCTATTTAATTTTTAAAACATTTTTATTAAATACATACGTATGTATATATGTATGTACATATGTATAATTAGGTACTATTATTATGATCAATTGGTAACACTGATAAATCAGACATTAATGATAAATCTGACATTAATTTTTAAATCGCAATGAAATTCCATGACTTTTGTCACAACATAACGCGTGTTACGTGAGTTACGTCAACATTTAACGACACATTTTTATATTTTACGTATTTTGTAATTAAAGCTCAAATAATTTTAAATCATTAACAGTGTTGCTGAAATGTTTACTATTCTAATTCTACCTATAAATAAAAAATAGGAATTATGTTTTTTTTTTTCAAAATCTTGAGAATTTTTTAAATTATTTTTTCATTATGTTACATAAACATCTCATCGTTTGATTAGTTTATTTTTTAAGCCTAATACAAAATTATGTCAATAATTTTGCAACAAAATACATAATACACAATTTAACATGTCAAAGATTTCGTTTCATCATTTTTTTTTACAAATTGACATCACTATTTTTTGTTTAATTTTATATATGTATGTATGTACACATGTACATACATATTTCTTACATACAATAATTATACAATATATTTTAATAAATCTTTTAAATTTTGTAAATAATAATATTAATAAAGTTAAAAAAATAAATGTTTTTTCTTATTCACCCCTATCGTGAATAAAAATTCCCCATGAAATTTGTTCCCTTTTCACATTTTTCCTATTTAAATTCAATGTTAAAAAAATCAATGTGAACAAATTTCACGTGGAATTTTTATTCACGATAGGGATGATTATATTTTTTTTTTTAATAAACTAGAGCCCCGATTTGCGTCGTTAATAGAGACGACGCAAATCGAATCACATTTTTCTATACAAATGTAATGACTTTTTGTTGAATGGGTCCAGGATATATAATATATATATGTACATACATACATATTGGATTATACAATATATATTCGTTATATTCTTTATACATATTTTCTTATTAAGTCAATGGTGTAGTTTAAATACTCAATTCTATAGTTTCTGAAAAATATTTAAAAACTTTTTAGACAAAAATTGCATTTTAACTGGAAAAACCATAGAAGTTGGCCTCTAAAAAATCAACCTCAGTTAACAACATGTAAACTGATTTAATTATAGTCTGTGGCATAATGTAAAATGTAATGTTTAGTATAAGTACTTATATTACATGATATACCTGCAACATTAAAAAAAGACTGCGAACCAATAAAAATGTTTAATTATTGTAAGCTTTGTTATTATTAAAAGAAAACTATGTCGTATACTAAATTTAGCGTCTTTATTTAATACAGACGTTGCTTTTGTTGCAGTTTAGCGCACAGATTTGCAAGTAAATTGAATAAAACGCTAGGAAATTATGTAACTGCAGATTTAGTTTGATTTTGTAAATACGAAAAATAATTAATAATCCGATTTTTCTAATTTTAATTTGTCAACGTTTTGTATATTAAAACAGAAGTGAAGATTTTGTTAAGGTCGGTTGGTCCCGAACATTTTAAAATCTTAAAGAAAAACATTAATGTTTGTCTAGGAAAATTAAAATTCAGAACTTATTCAAAAACAATTAGAACTGCAACCCGTTCTGCAGATTGCTATTGTGATTCTTAAGTACATACTTTTAACATGGTTTTAAGGATCTAATTCTTTGGGAGTAAATATACATACATACATACATATGTATGTATTTATATCGATGTTTGGAAATCATTAAAGTGTTTATTGCATTGGCAAGAGTAATAAATAGCATATTAAAAAAAACATCTTGTTTGGGAAACCGTTTTTCGGGTTATTCGAGAAATTGCATTTTTTAAAAAACCGGTTTCGAATACGGTTTTTCATTATATGCTGCAATTGTTAAGTTTTTCTTTATTTTGGGTATGCGTTTGTAAGATATTTTACATAGTAAAGGGTGGTTAAATTGTAAGGGCCGATGTTGAATGTGAACCACACCTAAACGCCAAGCTTTTTTCCGAATTTTATTTGACATTTCTCTATTTCAGACTTACTCAATTTGAACCATGGAGAGATACACAATCCAACAACGTGTTAAAGTTATCCAGACTTATTATGAAAATGGGCGTTCAAATCAAAATGCATATCGTGCACTTCGTGATTTTTTTGGTCAGTGATGAGGCACATTTTCACCTCAGTGGATTCGTCAATAAACAGAATTGCCGCATTTGGGCGAATGAGAATCCAAGAGTGATTATCGAAAAACCAATGCACCCACAAAGAGTGACTGTTTGGTGCGGTTTATGGGCTGGCGGCATCATCGGGCCGTATTTTTTCCAAAATGAGGCCGGTCAGGCAGCTACATAAGTAGCTTTTAGATCTAATACATAATAATGAACTATCAAAAGTATTTCCAAAATGAAGACTTTTTCTACACCTCAAATGATATCTAAATATTCTTAATAAAATTGCTTTGTAAAAGAAAAAAAAAATCGTAATATACGTCTCAAATATGACCTTCACAGTTTTAATTGGTCTTAGAACCGAAAAATTTTTAATTTTTACAAACTGTTTAGCTTGTTGGCTTTTACAACATACAACATACTATTTAAATCACGTTTCAAAAATGAGAAAAAAAATGTCAAAATCTATCATAAGCAGGCAAAACAAATACAAAAAGTTAAAAGAGTTCTTAATTATTAAAACCGGTTAACCGATTCAAAAAATCGGATTGTCAAAAAATTCGAAATCGGTCGATATCCAGTTTCAAATCAGTGAATACTGTAGTAATAAAGTTTGATAACTAAAGCTTGATCCATTTCGAGGTTCCCTACTTTTTAAAGAAAAAAAAAAAACACAGAAAATTAAAATTTAATGGAAATGTTTATTATCATTTGAAAGAACATTCTTAGGCATTTAGTTTTTGAAGATTATGTCTATCAAATGCTGGCCGTTGCTACGTCGCAGATGGTCTATCCGTTGAGTCCAATTTTCGATGACTCGTTCGAGCATTTCGACTGGTAACTGGCGAATGACACGCGTGACGCATACATTTTAGACTTTACATTGTCCCCACAGGAAAAAGTCTAATGGTGTGATATCACACGATCTTGGTGGCCAATCGACCGGCCCAAAACGTGAAATTATGTGCTCACCGAAGTCTTCTCTCAATAAATCCATTGATTGATGCGATGTTTGGAAAGTAGCGCCGTCGTGCTGAAACCAATTGTCGCCGAGATCACGAGCTTCAATTTTAGTCATCAAATAGTCGGTTATCATGGCACGATAACAATCCCCATTGACGGTTACGTTCGCACCGGCATCATTTTTAAAGAAATTTGGAACGACGATTCCACTGGCCCACAGCGTGCTGGACGTAGTCTATTCGGTCAAATATTATCCAATATTAAATGCTGGGTCTCAAAATGGGTGATGGTGTTGCGAATAGTACGCTCAGTAGGCCGATTATGTTGTTCATAAGTTGAGCGAAGCGACACATTCCTCACAACACGTGAATTTTCGTAATAAAGTTGAACGATTTATAAACGTTGTTCAGGCGCAAGTCTTTCCATTATGAAATGCCAAACAATACTAAACAAAAATTACATGACAGCATGACACGACTCACACGTGATCTGTCAGAAAAAGGCTATTGAAAAAAGTATCTCCACTTGAATCAGCCTATATAATTGAAAAATGATATTGGACAATGCACACGAATGTCGATTCCTTTCTCAACAACATATGCATACAATCACATTTTGGCAAAATGTCTGGTTTATTTCGTTAATCACATCGCGGATTTTGAGTTTTAAAGCTGTAATCTGGTCGATTGGCTATGAATGGACTCTATCTTTAACATAGCCCCACAAAAGATAATTCAGTGGTGTTAAAGCGCATGATTAATCGCCTATTAACATTTTTCCTGGGTCATTTGTAATTTCTATTAAATCAATTTTTAATGAATTCACATAAATTATTTGTTTTTTTGTTTGTTATTTTATTCCTTTTATGTTTTGAAAATTGAATTTTATTTTATATTTATTTGTTTATTTTTATATAAAATGTTGTTGTTTTTTTTTGTTTGTTGTTCTGATTCTTTTGATTTTTCTTGTTTGAATGTTGTTTACTTTAAATTTATTATATGTAGCTGCCAAAATCTAGTATTTGTTTTTTAGCCAAAAAATTTAAACCAACCAAAAATGTTACAGCCAAAAATCTGCAGCAACTAACTACTTGTTGTAGTTTATTTTATGTTGGTTGTTTGGTTCTGCTTGAGTGGCACAAGGCCGTTTGTAAAGTGGCATGGGGTTGTTGATTGCCTAATATCGTCTGTCTGTGCGTCTTTTAGTCTCTCTGTCGATTTGCACATTGTTACTTACTAGTTTTAAGTCAAGTCAGAGTTTCGTTTAGATTTCTGGTTTTATTTTTGGTCACGACGAATCTTAGATATCTACCAAGTTTTTTTTTTTTTTTTTTGTATATTTGTGGTAATTTTAAGAATGCCACATGAGTTAAACATTTGTTTAAACTTTTTTTGTTTAATATATTTACATTTAAGACAGCGATTTTGTTTTTACGGATACATAATATTAACACCTGGTTTACTTACCAGTTTTACATAGATTCAAGATTTTGACAAATATTAATATGAGAATATTTTTTTGGAATTTATAAATATTTACATGCAATGTATACATACTCGTGCATATGTATGTATGTAAATTTAAAAATTTTAAATGTTAACTGATTTTAATAAATAAATTTACAGGAATTCAATATACATGTGTATGTAGCATAATTCTCAGTCATGCCGTGATAAGTTTCGTCGTAATATTAAAAAGTAGATAGAAAAAAGAGTGATTTGCTGAATGTATAATATTTATTTAATTTGTTTTTGGCTATGGCTGGTCAAAAGCGTGATTACTTCGAGAATAGTTCCAAATTCAAGATGCCTAGGGTTGGTCCTGGGTCTAGCAACAGATTTCATTTGTTGTCAAATGAAAATGATGAAGCGACTAGAATAGTCAAAGAGAAACTTCCACCAATCGTGGTAGACTCTAGTCATAGTTTCTCAAAAGTCTGGGAAATACTTGGTGATGAATATTTGTTCAAACGCATGGCGGTAGGAACAAAAGTCATATCCAGCACACTGGATCTTAACGAGACTGCGAAAAAAAAAGTTGGCTGAACTGGGGTACAGATGCGGATTTATTAAAGGATGAATTAACAAAAATACATAATACGAGTATAAGGCCTGTAAGTCTCAAAGAAATTGTTACTAAAAAGTCCTCAGCTGATGACGCTATTTATTTGGTTGAGTTTACCAGACAAGAAGCTTCAAAAAGCGAGATCATGAAAATAAGGTATTTTAGTAACATGTCTGTGTATTGGAGAAAACCTCTTAGAGTAAACAAGGGACCCACGTAATGTACTAAATGCTATATGTACGATCATGGTGCTAAGAACTGTAATAGGGTCAGCGTATGCGCAGTTTCTGCCGGCAATCACGACCATTTAGAGTGTACACTGACCAAAAATACACAAGAAGGATGTGTAGTTTATAAATGCTACAACTGCAGCAACAAGAACACGAGAAACGTTAATCATAGGTCTGACGACCCTAAATGCCCCTGCCGTCAGGATTATTTAGGATTACGACTTCGGCTTACATCCAGATCAAGACCTAGATTCAATAGACCTAAATCTATGATGATGCTGAGTTTCCGCAACTGACGATTCAACTGCAACAAAGCGACCATCGTAAGCCCACCTCTCAAAAGAGAATATTGTATTCTGAAGTTTCGCAAAGCAGACCCCGTGTTAACAAGAGATTGTTGGAAATATTCTTCAATGCTGTAGATGCCCTAGAAAAATGGCGAAATAAATTCGACAAATTACGAGTGCTTGGCATGATGCTTAAGCAAGCCATATAAAAATCATGGGTAGTCAAAATGTACATGTTATGCACTGAAAGGCATAAGGCATAACTACTGAGTCAGCAGCTTCCCAGCTCGAAAAAGTTCTTCACGAAATATGCATTGATATTGTACTTTTTAATGAGACATTCCAAAACCGCACCAAACTTGGAGGTATAAGGTATACAGAGAAGACCGACAAACGCATGGTGGAGTAGTACTCATAGCTGTTAAAAATCACATACTCCAAAAATTATTACCAAAGATTAAAACAAAGAGCATTGAAAATATCTCTGTGGAAGTTATTATTAGTGTCCTGTAAGTTTTATATCTGCTTATAATCGTGTTTGCGCACATACTTACTAATTCTATAAATGACTATTTCGTTTTTAGGGAATTTAATGCGCAACACTTGAGTTGGAACTGTGCTACAGACCACTCAGCTGGCAAAGAACTTTACAGACATCAGCTTAGATCAAATTACTACATTTTCTATACGGATACTTTTACTAGATTCGGACAAAACATAATTCCAGTCCAACCTTCCACTGCTGATATTTTACTTTCTAACTCTAATTTGTCATTTACGCGCTTAGATACGCACCCAAATATTTTACAGTCTGACCATGTTCCGATTTCTTGTTATATTTATGGTCAACCTTAAATCAACATAGTCACAGTCCCCCTATACAATTGTGCTAACTGGCCAGTTTCGAATAATTATGGACCGACCAATATAATATAAGGTGTCGTTATTTCTGTATATAAGAAACTTATTTGTGTCAAATTTTATTTGGATAACAACATATTTTAGAAATTTATGATCGTTAAAGTGAATTTCGAAAGTGGGCCTTATATGGAACTACGACTAATTATGGGCCGATCATAATAAAATTGTACCGTATTATTTGAATACATATGAAATATATTTGGGTTTAATATTATTTCGATACCAACATTTTTGAGAGAGTTATGCTCTTTAAAGTGATTTTCGGAAGTGGGTCTTATATGGGAGCTACGAGTAATTATGGACCGATCTGCACAAAATTTGTAGAGTGATTTGGCTTCATTTACCACTCATTTGTTTTGAAATTTGTTTGGATACTTGCATAATTCAAACATTTATAATCGGTAAACGCCAATTTAGGGAGGAAATTTGTATGTGGGTCAGATGAAATAATGGACCGATTTCCACCAGTTTCAATCCCATCCATCCTTGGGCCGAAAAAATATCACGTACCAAAATTTATCGAAATATATTCAAAATTGCGACCTATACTCTGCGCCCAAGCTTTTTTATCCAGGCAGACGGACGGACGAACGGACATCGTTAAATCGACTCAGGAAGAGATTCTGAGTCGGCTTTGAAATTTTGTATCAATCTGCTTTGCGTCGTTTCGCTTCTGATTTGCGTAACTATACACCATAATTACATGTGAATATTTTGCCTAATTGCGTGTAAAAAGGGGAATTGACATTTTATTCATACTAACCATACATACATTTGTATAGAAAAAAGTGATTCGATTTGCGTCGCATTTCCCCGGTCCCTATTAACGACGCAAATCGTGGCTCTAGTGTTATAAAATTGAATATTATAAATACGCAATAATAAAATACAAAATGTATTTTATATCATATTACAACAAATTATTAGAATAATCCGATCTAATATTCGGGTTTGGATTAGATATAATTTCATATAAATGTTTTTGTATAATTGCATGCGATTTAATATCATATTCGGTTTCGGATTAGAATCACCCTAAACACACTATCCAAATTTTGACATAATACCGAATCATTTATTAAGAAAACATTGACAACCAAATTTTAAAGTATTTAAATAACGTGTAAAAACCTTTAATAAGAAAAATGTGAAAAGGGAACAAATTTCACGTGGAATTTTTATTCACGATAGGGGTGTATATGTATAATTATTTCGTCGGAAATGAAAATAGATTTCAATTTATACAGAATAATGATTTTTTGACGAATACTTAACCAGTAATCGATTATAGTATACATATACATACATAAGTAGTTACTTTAATGAGTTTTTCAAAAACGAACAGTTTAAAAACTCCATTACTACCTCGAAATGTAGCGGTACCGCCTGTTCTTAAACACAGACCTATGTACATACTTTTACATTCACAATGTGAAATGTTAAATATTTAAAGTAACATGTATGTTAGGTATAGTAACATAATGTTAGGTATTGGTTTACTTACAAGTAAAAAAAAACAGATAACATTTGAAGTTTGTAGAGAATGCGTAATATTTATATACTCTCTTTGAATTACCCCCTGTTAACTAAGTATGTACATACTACCGAATATTGAGGATGCCACATCATTACGCTCTTATGAATTCTAATTGCCAACTAAAAATATCCAAAAAATCTACATAATAGCGCAATTCACGATCTTGTGCAAATGGTATTGCATCATTGCATTTGCAAAAAGGTTTAGCATATTTTTGCTCTACACTAACAAATTGAACAGCAAGAGCACAAATATGCTAAACCTTTTTGCAATGTCCGTTTATGTTCTCTTAATCTTATTTTCTTTTAATTGTGCCATATTGCAAAGAAACTGAACTAGATTGAGTGTTGAAAAAACATACTATGTATATGTTTTGTATAGAAAATCTTGTGTATAATACTATTTTCTATAGAAAATATTGTGTTTAAAAAAACTACATCCATTTGAAGATCCTATGTCTAACACTATTTTTATTAGAAAAACTTTTCTTTAGAAAATCATGTTAAAAATTAAAACAATTAAATAAATAGCAGATTTTTTATAGAAAATTTTGTACATATATAAAAAAAATTTTATTTGGCGATATGCACTTCATCTAATATAAAAATCATTAAAATGTACTCTGTGGTAAAAAAATAATATTTCAATATTTTTTGATATCGAACAAAAATTTCGTTTTCAAGATAAAAATTCCAAAATGATTGGCCGAAATACATGGTAAAAATTTTCAATATAATTTAAGCCACATCTGGCTACACAATTGAAGATGCATGTGTATGTAGTAAGTAAATCTATGAAACCTCTCTTTCTCACAAATAATACCTAACACCCAACCAAATACGTGTCTCAACGAATAGGCATTTGATTAAAAATGGTACACTGATAAATATACGAACATAGATACATACATACGCACAAGTATAAAATGTATATACATATATACATATTTGGTAGTTGGTATGTATGTATTTATGTACATATTTTCATACAAACATTCACATTTAAAGACTAGTTACAGTAAAACTATCAACAAATATTTTTGTAAATTCCAGTTCCAGACATGTGCTGGCTTGGCTCACCAAACAAGTAGTTGTTGTTATTTGTTCTCATTGATTAAAACGAACAAGTTTCTTTTTTTTTAAATATGTATAAAGTTTTAAAGTTTTTGCTTTTGTTTCTTTATGATTCGGCACAAGATACGGGGTCTTCTTGAAGATTGTGTTTAAATTGAAACGTTCACTTGTATAAAAACTGTCGTCTTAGACACAACAGAATTTCTCTAAATAAAATAATCAAATATTCGAAGGATATTTTGTATAATAAAGGAGTTTTTATTAGATTGTTAATATAGATACGTATTTAAAGTAGTTTGTTTAAAAGTTTTAAATTTCAAATATAATTTTAATTGGTCCTTAAAATATTCTGCGCATTTGAGGTTTCAATTGTATTACTTGATTGACAACCGTGATAACGTAGATAGATTAAATAAACGTGTTCCTTTACCGTGTTGAATCGGCTGATTAAAATCACAGTGAATTTGACCCCGTAGGCCACGTACAAAACAATTCAAAAAATAAATAAATCAATTGAAATTTAGTGTTTTAATTAATTTTTATTTTTTTATTTGTGTATATATATTCCATTCTATTTTGTGTTAATTTACATTTATGAGAATATTATGTAGATTCGTTCAATTGTTAGTAAATTTCAAGTAATTAGAATCCACTTCATTAAGTTCAAGGTTTGTAACCAATTACTTTTAGTTTAGATATTCAATTTCATCAATTCGGCTACAAAGTAACAGCAAATAGCCATAGTTGCCGCACGTGTTTCTATTAATTATTTCTATTTATTCTAAACTTTAAAGCATTCAAACAAATCCAGCAAACTGAAATGTATTTTTTATTCTTATATACTTAAGTAATAAAGTATAACAAGAAAACTATACAAATATGTTGTACCTACGTTTTAATATAATTTTTATTGAAATGACCTTTAATCAAAATAATTAAAAAAAGACGAGACGAGTACATTGTACAAAAATATAATGATAAGATGACGTGCTCAAACATAGTACATTTCTTTATATACTCACTCTATAATATATATTACACATATAGTAGATAATAATATACATACCTACATATATACTAAATGCTTTCACATATATGTACATACATACATACATGTATGTTATTTCCTATGACGCCATGTTTTGTGTTAAAGGTAGACATTGTGGTAGTTTTAAAATTTGGTTTAGTTCAATGTACTTTTATTAAATAATTCAAAGTATATATATACATACTATGTATGTACATCAATAAATAAGTATGTATGAAATTGTATAAAATTTATATAGGTAAAGCGGAAATAAATTGTTAAAAGAATATTTCGTGATTTCAATAAGATGCTAGGTTTCCAGGAAATAGCATTTTTTAACAATTGAAATTAAAAATGTTTGTGACTTAAAAGTACTTACTATCTATGTCCATATACATATATGTATGCATGTATGTACCTGTAAATTTTCATATCCGCCATTATACCTACCATCAGTTGTACCAGATTTTTAATTCTTATTTATTTATTTATGGTAACGCTTTATACAATTTTACGGAAAAACCAAAAAACAAGCAACCAGCACTTTTTTATCTACTACGAAATTAAAAAAAAAAACACATCACATGAGAATGACGTTTTTTGTTTCAACATAGCAAAGTGGTGATTCGACGATTTTTTCTTTGAAAAAAAGTGTCGTCGATATTCATTTTTAAAATTTTCTCTTTCTTATTCATCATTCATTTTGTAAATATTTTTTATTCCCCACAAACAAAAATAAAGATAGGTTTTTCTTTCTTAGCTAAGTCAACAACCACCCCGTTAAACTTAAAAACACATTTATTGCCTACTTTTAGGTTGACAAATTTTCAATGACCTTGAAAAATTTCGAATAACGGTATTTGTGGTGAATTTCTAAAACTCACCGCGCTTTTTATTCTCACCACTTTTTTAAAATTCACCACAAAAGTAAAAAAAAATAATTTTTGTTGGAAAGATTGAGGGGGGGGGGGGGGGGGGGGGGTGTGTTAGCGGCTTTTTTTTTTCTTTTCTCGTCCTTCCTACCACTAGCCACCCCACCAACGCCGTCGTCTTCTTTCCGTCGTCCCCGTTGTGTGTGTGTTTGTTTGTGCTGGCTGCTACGTTGTTGTTAAAGAAAATCCGGGTCCGTTGTATTTAACGAACTTTTTAAAAAAAAAAAGAATATGGGAATTTTTTTAGATGTTTTCGGTTGTATTTTGTAACAGGTGCTGTCATCTTATGTATTTTTTTGTAACCGCAAAAAAACACTATTGTGAATGTTTTAAAATAGAACCGACCGATACCACCCTGTTTCTTCGTAACATTCTCTGCAATAAATTTACATATGTATATGAAAAATAATAGATAGCGCAAATTAATTTATTTACAACCGAAAAAATCGATTCTTTCTAGTTTAAACGATTATTTTTTCTTAAACGATAGAAAAAGATTAACAAATTTTGTTTGTTATTTATTTAAAATTTTGGCTATTCCATAATATTTTTTGTGATTTTGTTGTCATAAGAATTAACGTGAGAAAAAATAAGGACACTTTATGAAATTTTAAAAACTAACTTTTAAGTAAAACTAAAATTTAGAGTGTTGCGGATCATTTTATCCAGAACATCAGCACATCTTCTAGGCATTGAGTCGACTAAATTTTGACGAACATGTAGGGCATTCTGTATAAGGTTCCAAAGTTCGTCGAAATTTGATTGACACTTTCCCCTGATTGCTCTTTTTTAACTTCATTCCACAAATTTTCTATTGGGTTCAAATCAGGGGACTGTGCTGGCCATTCAAAACATTGATTTTGTTGTAATCAGCTGATTTCATTACATTCTGGATACGATATAGATAGAGGACCGACCCACGCCATAATAAGAGAATGCCCCCATACCATGATGCTACCACAACCATTTTTGAGCGTCTTTAAAGTATATTTTGGATTGAATTCTTGATGGATATATAGCTCTTCTTACATGGTGGACACCTCAATCAGAAAATAGATGATGTGTCAACGCCAATGCTTAAATCATTTTTTATTCGCTTAAATGTGATAAATGGATTTTTTTTACGCATCGAATGATCTATAGTAGGTGTAATTTTTGGTTTCTACCATGGGTTTCATTCATCTTTGGGAATTTAATAGCATTTTCGACCATCGTTTTTGAAAACCGAGCATTTGTGAAATTTTTCTTTACGAATGAATGTTCGCTTTTACTTCTATTTTTAATATTATTTCGAGTAGCGTGGTCGCAATGCATGTATTCTACCCGTATTTGCCTAAAAAGTTACAAAATGCAATTTATTGCAATTAATGGAAGAATCTATGAATTTGTTTTACTCATTCACTTACAAAAAAAGTTTTTTTAATTTTTATTATTGTATTTTTACCAAATCGAGATTTATTATTTTTCACAGCAGAAATCGCGCACTTTACAAAGAAAATAATAATTTGTTATCAAAACGAAGGACAAAACACACAAAACGGGATTTCTTAATATCGTTTACAATCATTGCAAAACAACTCTCTTTTATTCTTTCATTTTATATGAATACGGAAACACCAAAGAGAATATACAAGTTGTCCTTTATTATTTTTCACATAACTGTTATACTACGTATAAAAACAAAAAAACAAAATTCAAAACTATTAAATTTAACATTTACAAAATTATATTAGTATTTTACATATGTACTGTCACTTTTCTATGTATGTATGTATCCGTATGTATGTCAAAATTTCCATTTTACATACGATTCATAATTTTTGCTATCACACTTTCTTATTTATGTTTTTTCCGTATAACATAACCTATAAATGTAAACAAAAGCTGACTTTTTAACGTATATAAATTTCAAGAATTGCTTCTTTTGGCTAATATAACTGCAATAAATATAATAAGCATAATTTAATTTATTAAAAATCGAAAAATACTTATTTTTCCATGTTCATTATCTATTTTCTTTAATTTTTTTACAATATATTTTTTCAAACAAATTTGTTTCACAACAAACCAGCTGTTTTGTTTATGTTTGTCACAGGAAAATAGAGCGTGTTCTAAATCGAAATTACATATGTATTTCCACATGTATTTTACACATGCAGTAATGTCTGATGTCCCGTCTGATAGCACCTTAAACAATAAATAAAAACAAAAGAAAAACAAAACACAAAAATTAATAATTGAAGAACACGCTATCTGCGATAGATACTTACTTCATCACCCACCACCACGACCAACGAGGGACCTCGGAACAAACACTCCACTAACTACTATTCCCATCACCATAATTCCTGGGTTTGAAAGGTATATTTTTGTTGACATAGGACAACTGACTGCTCACCAACGACAACTATATCTATCTATAACAAATACAAAATTTTGTTGAAAATTAAACATATATTTCTTGGAATAAATATGTATATATAAGTTTCGGTAATTTAAGGTTTCTTATATTCGTAAAATATTTTAATCCCCTTTTTTGTAAATTTTGGCAAAAGGTGTGCGAGGTTAGGTTGATTGAGCTCATTCATCCGTTTGTAATTTCCACAATATAATTTTCCGACCCTATAAAGTATATATATTCTGGATCCTTATAGATAGCGGAGTCGATTAAGCCATGTCCGTCTGTCTGTTGAAGTCCCCAGATATCTTCGGGATCTAAATCTTCAATAATTCTGTCAGACACGCTTTCAAGAAGTTTGCTATTTAAAATCAGCAAAATCGGTTTATGCCAACCAGAGTTATGGATCAATATGTGAGACAACATACATAACAATTTGATATTTTTTGTCCATTTTATTGCAATATTTTGAAATATATTGCAGATAATAGCATGACATTTTGTATATGTTGTTTTTATGATAAAAGAAGAAAGTGTGCGGAAAATAGTATGAATCGGTGCATGATTTCTCATAGCCCCCATGCAAAAACCTTCCCGAAATATTGCTCAATTATACATAAGTGCCTATAAAATTGGAATATCAAGACAAAATTCAGCAAAACTAAGTTTTATTCAAAAAGAAATCGCAAAACGAATTTTTTTTTTAAGTTCGGCCCATGTTTGACCATAGCCCCCATATAAAGTCCACTTCCAAAATTCACTTAAATACGTATAAAACAGATATAAATAATGTTGAACGGCTAAAATTTGACATGAATAATATTTTTAGGCAAATAAATTGTTGTACTAAATTTTATGGTGGTCGGCCCAGAATTGGTCATAGCTCCCATACAGGAACCACATCTGAAAAAAACATTTATCCCTATATATATTGTATAAATATCGGTACCGACTCAAAACTTTGCACAGATCATTTACATATATACAAAAATCATCCCACAAAAGTTTGTGAATTTCGGTATATTTTTAACCGTATGCCCCATATAAAGCCCTCTTCCGAAAATCACTTTAATACTCATAAATCTCTTGTAAATAAGGGTACCAATCCAAAATTTTACACGGATCATTTACATACATGCCTAAATCAAACTGCTGGATTTTGAGAATATCGGTGCTTATTTGACTATGTCCCCCATATAAGGCCCATACCGAAATCCACGTTAATACTAATAATATATCTTAAAAATACCGTTACTATGTTGAAATTGGACGTGAAATATCCTCATATGCATGAAAATCACTGTTCCAAAATTTAAGAGATCGGCCAATAATTTGTCATAGATGCCATATAAAAATTTCCAAAAAAACAAAAAAATTCGGGTCAAAAAATATTCTTTTCGGATTTAACCCATATTCGGTCCATACCAAAATCATGATATATATCGTTGGAAAGGTATTTTTAATACCTTTTATTTAATGTATCACAAATTATCAGACACCCAGTAGTTCCCTAAATATAGGCCTATATATTTTCAAATTTACGGGCCCGCCCCCTCGAAAATAGGCGTAACCGCCAACAAAATTTTTTTTTTGCTGGCATTCCTCTAAAAGCCCTATTTGATTTTTTTTTTTTTTTTTTTTGAGCAAAGTCACTAAAACCGAATTGTTCCCCTTTTTTATACTCTATTTGTTAAATTACACTCAAGATTATTATAAACATCAGACAAACTCTTTAAATTATGGTAAGAATTGCTAATTATAAAAATAGTGAAAATTAGACAAAATTTCAAAATATTTAACATAAATTATGTTGGTCGTAAAATTGTCTCTTAAACGATATATCAAATAATAATTAAATTTGCACTAAGACTGAATAGAAAACACAGAATAAGGATATTCTAGTCCTATAACCAGTGTAGTTTTTGTATTTCTTATTACGTTTAGGTGGAGGGTATTTAAGATTCGACACAGCCGAATATAGCACTCTTACTTGTTTATGGTAGTTTTTTGCCTAAATAAAAAGAAAGTGTTTTCCTTAAGACCATCAAACAAACCATCCGATCTTAAGGAAACATATACATATATATATTGTGGAAAGTTTTTTTTTTATAAAGTAGACTTATGGCCGAATTCTCGGTCATTAGAGTAACCATTGGTAAACTAAAATACTAACTATTGTTTAACTATTACTTGTTTGTTATTCTTATGGAAAACGAAGCATTGCGAATAAAGAATCATCAGTTAAGCCTTTGTCATTAGCTAACTAAAGACTGTGAATTCGGCCATTAGCAAACCATCACACATAACAAAATACCCTAAGCTGTAACAAGGGATTTCAGTGGCAGACATGATGTGTGCCTAAACCAAGAAAAGAAAACCACCCCACCATTTTTGGATTTTTAAATATTTTTAATGTTTCACTTATTATTATAATTTTTGGGCTTTTTGTTTTTTGCTATATTTCATAATTTTATTAAATTTTTTTACCTTTTTTAATTTTTACAAAGTTTAATAATTAGTTTTTATTTGTTTCAAATTATATCAATTTAAAATTCGGGTTTTGAGTTTTAGATTGATTGTATTATTAAAAATGAAAGTTTAATTTAATTAAATATTTTTGATTTGATTTTTTTTTTATAACAACTTTCTATTGAATTTCTTTTTTAAAAACTAAAACACAATAGAAGGGGATTGAATGTTGAAACGTAGGTATGATTAGGGGACACTGGGGTTCCAATAGGGAGGGCAACCTGGAATGGTATAACACCATTCAATCCCATTTAAATATCTGCAAAGAAGAGGGTGAAGAAATAAGTTTTTGTTCATGGTGCAACTACACAAGGTGAGTGCAAATCAACAACAAATACAACACAAAACAGAAACAACAGGCAATTTGTTGTTGCAAAATAATGTACTACTGTCAAAAATACTTGAAAAAGTATTACTTTTGACATAAGTAAATTGAAAACAAAGTCAGTCAGCTGGGCTACTGCACTCACCTTGTATAGTTGTACCATGTATTTGTTGGTATTGTTTTTTTGTAGAGAAATAAAATAGTTTTCATATGGATTGACGAAGGCCTGCCTCTGTGATTTTTTTTTTATATTTCTTTAAATTAAGAGAAAAAGTTTTTAATTTTTATAATAATTTGTGGGTAGAGTGTGGGTGGTAATAAAAAAGTAGGGGGTTGTATTTTGTTTTTTATTATGGCCATTTTTAAATATTAACGGGTTTTTAACAGCCATTGGCAACTCTATATTGTGACTTATATGTACATGGAATGCTTCTAGTTTGTGTTTACCCTGTAGCTGCGTATTGATTGAAGGAAAACGAGTTTAAGAAAATACGGAATTTTTTATGCAGACAAAAAAAACATATTTTTATTAATAAAATTTAAAAACACAATATTTTTTGTGACACATCCTGTGTTTTTAAAAACATCTCAGTACTAATTCACAATAGTACTGAGATGTTGCCACTTTACAGCTGTTTATTATATTGCAACAACAATTTAAATCTGGCTACCCTTTGATGTAGAAGAACGTGCACTTTTGTTTATATTTTATTGCACGTTTTCAAACTATTAAACAATTTGTTAAATTTATAGAAAAATGTCTATAGATTATGGCAATTTATGTTCGGTGATATTGAAACAATGTTTTGGTGAAACAGTGCAAATAGTGGGTGATTGTTTGTTTGGAGCGAATGCTAGGACATTGAATAACCTGGTTAAAACTTCAAATTTAACAAAAAGAGAAGTAAGCAAAAAAAAAAAAACAATAATATTACAAAAAAGGAAATTAAAAAATATATATTTTTATGCTCTAAAAGGTTGCCACAGCATTGGGTATATTGCTGAAATATCAATTGATAACCTTCCAGCCGAGTGAGTCTAATCCATTTGTGGCGGAATATTCCTTGAAACGCGATGAAATTTTGTACATATTAAGATACTCCAGGTGTGTTAATTATACATAGAAAATGTATTTCATTTATTTCATTGTTATTCTTTTTTATATTTTTTAGATATGTGCATCTAATACAAACAAAATATGGTTCCGTTGGTGCAGCCATTGCTGAAGAGCTTTTACATAGTGGCTCTCAAACCGCCTCCAATGTCGTTCTAAAGTGTACTTCAAATAATGAGATCAATGAAAAGTTGGAGACAATACGTGATACATTTGTTACTATGATTAAGGACAACTATTTAATTAAACTGCCAATGCTGGTGCTGAACGAAGGCGAACCTGATCCCGTACCAAAGTTCAATATCGAACCATATGATTTATTCTTTCCACCCGATATTGATATACCCACATTACTGAAAATACAATCTGGAGCTTTACCGGCCTCACAAGCAAAAGATGCGGGTAAGATATATGTACATATTTTGGAATATTGACTAATGTGAATGAAATAAATAACTACAAGAGATACACGATTTTTCAATAATTTCGATTTTTAATAATAAACCTACATTTGCTGATCAGAAAGCTGAAAGATTGTATCCATGTCTTTTTAAAATTTTGTAATTACTTACACATTTTTTTTTAAAATTTCAGTATTTTATTGGCAAATAAATTTTAGCCGTTTTCATCAAGACTTCCGGGATGCCATCATGGTGGGCGCAATTGAACGAAAACTTGGAATCAGTGCAGCGGAATGTTTCAGATACATATTAAAACAAATGTACGAAAGAACTGATCCTTGGCAAAGAGTAAGTTACTTCATTTTTACTATCAATTTAAGGTATAACTAATTAAAAAAAAAGATTTTGATTACATCTTGAGGAGTTTGGGTTTCGGATATTCTGACATCTCAAATTACTTTATATAATATTCTTCCTCAACTGACCTATAGAATGACATAATCTTATTTTCTTTAATTTTTTAAGCAATATTCAAATCCGTTTACTGTGGTTGAAGTCAAACAATATGCTGAAAAAAATTCTAGCAATTTGGATTTAGTTCGACATTTGGAGCAATATGTAGCATTAATAGGTTTTTAAACATTAATATTATATACAATTATTCCTCTTATCTAAATTTTGAACATTATTTCAGCTGATGACTCTCTTGGTTTTATACGCAAAGTAGGAGAAATGGGTGGTGGTCAATATGTGGTGGATATGTCGTTGGCATTTGAGAATTTGGCTTTAGTCTGTGTGGAAAAAGTTATAACTGAACGATTTGGCTCAAAAGCTTCGCGCATATTTCGAGTAGTTCGTATGAAAAAATATATCGAACAAGAAGATTTACAAAAAGAAGCCATGATACCGGCTAAAGAAGCTAAATTACTTTCGTACAATCTATTTCAAGAGCAATTTTTGCAAATCAAAACTATACGCAAGACAGGCGGTGGTGGTACTGGTCCGGCAAAGGCGTTTTATTTGTATTATTTGAAACAAAAACAGGTGAATTTATTTACAAAATTTAATATAAAAATGTGTACAATTTTTATAAAAATGTTTTTTTATAGATCACCAAAATGTTATTGGATATTTGTTATAAAGCCCTGTACAATAATATAACACGCTCCAACTATGAAAAAAATGAACATAAACGTTTAATAGAGAAATCTCAAAAATTAGATAGTATTGTGGCCACCATGAAAGAAAGAGGAGAATCGGAAGAATACATAGCAGAGGTTAATTTTAAAATTAGTCATTTATTTTGTAAGAAAAAAAAAATAATTTAAACTGTTTATTTTTTATAGATACTTGAAACTTTAACGCCACCAGAACGTGAAATACTCGATAAAGTAAAGACACGCATTAAAACTTTATCAAAAGCTGAACTAACCTTAGACGATTCAATATTTTTATTACAAATGTATCTCTATCACTCCTCCCAACAGCCAACGGTAGCAAAGGCTAAGAAATAACTTAGACGCATATTTTGTTTAATGTTTTAATTTTATTTATGTATAAAAAACGTTTATATTAAACAACAAATAATTTGGAAATAATTTAAACAAAAATGTTGAATATTATAAAAACAATTTGTAATATTTTGTACACATATTTTTCTTTGACTATTTATAATGTTTACAATACAATAACTTATTAAATGCTTTTTTATATTCAAAGAAGAACTTAAATAAAAAATAACATATTATGTTTATATATAAAAAAATTATAATTACATACATTTAAACTAAAGCTAAACTAAAATTATTATTATTATTTTGTGACATGTAAAAACACTCACTGTTTATATTTTTTTTTTTTACAAAAATGGCAGATGATTTAGAAGAGATTAAATTTTGAGTGTATTTATTAGGTAGGTTCAGTAAGAAAAACCAACTATGAATTATAAAAACCGTTTACACATTTTTTAAGTTGTTGAAGAACTTGAGTGCTATTTTAAAGAAAATTTATAAAAAAAACATTAAAAGTACATAATAGTTTTTAGTTAAAATTCTGTTAAATATTATAAAAAATGTTTAAAAAAAATGTTTACTTCAAAATGGCTTAATTTTTAACAATTCGTATTAGTTTTGTTTCTTACTGAACAGACTTAATAGCTATTGTTATTAAATTGAATTTATTTAAATATTGTGTGCTTGTTTTTTGTAAAAAAAAATGTTATGATGGGGTTTACGGTTGTGATTTTTATTCAAAATGTATTTTGTCTTACAAATGTATTTAATTTAATATGTGTATGTATTTATGTATGTGTTTATGCACTATATGTATGTATGTATGTAAGTGGTTTCCAGACTACATGGCATTACCATTATAATGCTCATACATATAATCCCAAAACTGCTGCCGTTCAAATTCAGGATTCACTTTCATTTCCAGATTTTTGGTTATATCCATATAACTTAAATTCTCCATAACATCACTGGCATTTATAGGCTGCCAAGTGGTGGTAAGTAAATTATCATCTATATGTGGTGGAGTGGGATTTCTGTAAATTACAAAAATTATTATAAATAATTGTAATAAGAAAAATTAATGTTATTTTATTTTACCCATATTTAGCGAAATTTGTCCACATTCGCACCATGCGATTTTTGACTAGTACTTCCATTGATTTTGGATCTAAACTCAAATTAAAGAAACCAAATTTGAATAAATAACCCATTTCATCACCGTGACAAACTCCCGGTCTTTGTAGTCCCAACATGCGTTTATATAAACCTAAAGCACCATCGAATGAAAACCGATACATGTAGACGGGTGCATTGCCATACTTAGCATGATGTCTGGCTGTACGTCTTATACCTTGCAGGAACATCAAATCGGTAAGTAACTGAAATATTAATTCAAAATTATAGTAAAAACACATAAAAGGAAAAAATTATCTCGAAAAAATTGAAGAATTTATCATGAAATAAGTTTTTGTAAATATGCTAATTTTTCGAAAATATAATCGCTACTGTTATGTACAATCCGAGTAACGAGTAACGCTTTCGTTTAAAAACTGATTCTCATATTTTGGTGTTCTGTTGACTATTTGTTTTTAAAAATCGATAGATTTTGAAATTAGTCAATTTAAAGAACAGTTGTTTCACATATTTCCAAGACAGTCTGACTTTCGCAACGACCGGTCTCGTCCTGCCAAAGGTTTTCAACTTATTGATCTCGATCGGAAAGGCTTTATCTTAAGACTGAAAGTCTTATTCTTAAAAATTAAAATATTAAGCTTTTTTTATAAAAATGTTTTCCTAATGTTTGTTTCTCATGAAAGAGTATGATTTTACAAACTATGTAAAATATGTGTTCGTTCGATATACCTTTCTCAATCGTATAAAATATTTCCCAAAGACGCTATAATCAATTCAGTGGCAACTTTCGAATGGCAAATTAAATCCGAAATCCAATTTATCTAAAATAAAATCGATCGGAATGACGAATGTGAAATTTAAATCATTCTGGTCTCAATTCTGTTGACTGTAAAATCATCGCTGTTGTTAATCATTTGTTGGAGGTGGTTTTGAGTAATCTTATGTATTAAAACCTTTTGTTTATCCAAAACAATTCTCTTAACTATCAGCGATAGCGTTATTTGTTTGGTGATTTGTATGCCACGGTTGAATAAATTATACCAAGAACTTTCTTTAAAAACAATTTTCCTCAATTTTCAAATGAATCAGTATCAGAATAAAATCTCAAGAAATTTTCACTAGAACAAATTTGTATTTAAGTATATAAGAAATTTCCAATTATATTTTAGAAGTTTATAATTAAAAGAAAATTCTAAAATATAGTAAATGGAAGTTAGAAGATTTCTAAAAATGTTCAGTTAATTAAACCTTTTAACGTACAGTTTCTGAAATATAATTTAAATTTACTGAAATATAAATTTCTGAAACATAATTCAAAATTTAAGAACAAATTAAAGAAATTACAACCGGATTCAGTAAAACACAGACAAAACGTATGCCTTGGATACATATGTATATATATAAATATCACTTAGGCTTATACATACATATGTATGTATTTTTTCAATCAGGAGTTCAAACAAAATATATGTTAAATATTTGCTTTTAGAAAAACTTACTGCAATCATCTCATCGACCGACTCGATGCCAACATGTTTTGAGCCCAAATAGAATTGGCGTATATCCCGGCTGACGCGAACTAATTGGTCTGTAACATTGAGATCATGGGGTACCAAACGTTCAAAGTCATTTTCAATAATTTGCAATAGTTGGGGATTTTTACGTAAACCTAAACGGAAACAATTATATATAAGCTTTAAAGCCATTTACTTAATATTAAATTTTCCAACTTACGTCTTATAAATAACATGGCCTCATGTGTATTGTAACCTGTCATGTAAGGGATATTTTTTTGGAACCTATGTTTCTTATACAACTCTTGTGGTGTTTCCGTTATAAACGGTGCCTCGTAGTAGGCATTTTTCTCTCCCTCCTTATTCCAATAACCCTCAATGATGGGTACAAATGGTAAACCAATATTATTACGAAAATCTTCTTCGGTTAAAGTGGTAGGTGCTGCTTCCACAAGTTTCATGGCAGGAGCTCTTCTTAGGAATTCTAATATATCTTCTGTAGTATTAGCACCTACATAGCCCAAATTGGCCGCTAATCTAGCAGCTCTAGCCACTGAATTTTCACCCATAGACCAAGGATTTAAAGCCGAACCACTTTCGGAAATGGCACGATGAAATAGGCCTTTACCTAAAGGAGACAGTAATAACATTTGCACCGAAGAGGCACCAGCCGATTCACCAAAAACAGAAACTTGATTAGGATCTCCACCAAAGGCTGCTATATTATCACGCACCCATTTTAAGGCTAAAATTTGATCTTTTAAACCTTGATTACCCGGGGCATCGGGTCCTGCCGTTAAAAAGCCCAAAGGACCTAATCTGTAGTTTAAAGTAACCAATACAACACTTTCAGCCACCAAGTAGTCAGGACCATATAAAAAGGTATTTCCAGAACCAAACGAATAGCCACCACCATGTAGCCAAACCATTACAGGGAACTCAGGATTACTGGAAATTGAAAATTAACGGTTAAAAACAAATTAAAATACAATCCGAATACACAACGAATACTTACAATTCTGCCTTCGGCATTTTGGCCGTGAATACATTTATAAACAAACAATCTTCATTACCTTTGAATGTATCTAAAATCATATTTTTATGAGGACAACTATTACCCTCTCTCGAGGCATCTCTTATGCCCGACCAACTTTTTTCTGGTTCTGCTGCGCGAAATCTAAACGAAGAAACAAAATAATGTTAAAGTTTAAGTTTATAATTAAAATTATATTAATTATACAAATATCTACCTTCTATCGCCCACTGGTGCTTGTCCATAACGTATGCCTTTAAAACTGTAATAGCCGCCACGTTCACCAGAACGATACTTTTGAAAACGCCCTCTTACTTTTCCCGCCGACGTTGTTACTACCACCTGGGTATCTTTCTGTAAATATATTTAAATTTATTTAATTGTTAGTAATGCATTCTAACGATTTATTTAAGTATGTAGTTAGCTAGCTATTCATGCATATTTGCCAAAAATATTCTAAATAATAAAATTTTGTTTTCTTGCAAGTATGTATGTATGTACATACCTTGACATGGTTATTTGGTTATAAATTTTGACATGCCACTTCTAAATGGTTAACAAAAGTTCTTAAATTGTTTAGCATCTTGTTAGAATATCTTTGCCAAAATAACATTTCAAAATAATATTTTAAATGATTTTGTATCTTTTTTGATTTATGAACAAATATAAGTAATTTTGTTGACTTTTCTTCTTAACTGAATTATGTTCACTTAAAACAAATGTTTTTATTCACCCGTTATTTCGTAAAGTTCTTTAAGCAGTGGTATTTTGGTGAGCAATTAACTTTAAAACTTAATTTGGTGTTGAAGAAAATGAATTATTGATTGTGATTTTTATTCCTTGTTTGATCATTTTGTTCATGGTGTAATTATACAAGGTGTGGTGCAAGGTCGAGTGCAAATCGGCAACAAAGACAATACAATACAGAAACAACAGGCATTTTGTTTGTGTTAAATAATGTACTACTGTCAAAAACACTTGAAAAAGTATTACTTTTGACATATTTTTTTTTTTTTGGAATATAAATTAGGTTGGCGGAGAATTAATCCATCAAATTGCCAGGTTATCCCACGATCGATTTAAGTAAGTCTCAAGTCGACCTATACCTTCATATAGGAAGCTGGAACGCTTAAATCTTGTACTAAAAAAAATTAGCATGTGACCAATGCACAACTCCGAAAAACCGTAATGCGGTACAGTTAGACGACGCCAAGCATTAACCAATGCAAAAGTGAGACGCAAATTTCTCGAAGTCAGCGAAAAAAAGGACACCCTGATTGCCCTTAAGCGATAATGACAATGACGCGCGAATTCTTTCTCCACCCAGAGCTGAATTACGTACTTTTGACATAGGTAAATTGTAAAGAAATTTTCGTTGACATTCATGTTTTTTAAATTCATATAAATGTCATTGTGATTTGTAATTTCCTTTTAAAAGATATAAAACTTTGAATTTTGTTAAAAAAAATTTAGATTGTGCCACCACATGTATATATGTTGCATATTTATCGCGATCTCAAAGACAAATCAATCAACCTTGGGAGAAACGAATGTTTTACATTTAACTTTGTTCATATTTTTAAAAAAAGCTTACAATCTTCGGCTGTTTAATAGCCAAAACTTTTCGATAAAATCAATTTTCACCAAAATTTTAAAATCTTTTCCTGTCTTTAAGATTACCAACAATATAAAAGCAGAGTATGTCTTTAAACCTTTTGTTATTAACCAAATCGAACATAATGAAAAGAAATTATAACAAAATAGATCAAAAACTGATTTGATCTAAATATTTAAGGAAAACTCTCCTGTAATTGTATATTTGATTATACAGGCATGTGATGGAAATCGAAAACGAATGAGTTTTAGACTTCAATTTTTTCGTAATATTTCTGTATTGAAAAACTTTTATCACATAAAATACGCTACTAAAGAGAATTTTAAAAGAAAAATTTTAAAAATTAGACTAGAAATGCATTAAAATGTACTTCCAAAACTCATTCGTTTTCGTTTTCGATTTCCAACACATGCCTGATAATAAATTGTATCCATTGCAATCTAGTTTATAAATATCAAAAATCAAAATAGAAAGAAAATCATTTACAAATTCCTTGAAACTCCGTCATGATTGCAGTACTGTAAATTAAGTTTCAAAAATGGATCAATTTCGAAATAAATTATGATTTGTCAAGCAATTTGTAGTTGTGGTCGCCTTTTACCACCTCTTCAACTATGACTTCGGATATTTATATAAATGTATGCTGCCTCTTATTAGATGTCGCCACTCTTTATTAACGTTTTCATAAACTGTAATCGATTGGTATCGAAAAAATCGGGTCGTCGTATACCCGTAATTGTCCCGAGCTTCATTATCTAAGAAAATCGGAGTAACAACGCAGTTCTTGGCAATAAAAAATTATTAACAATTCGAAATATATAAGAGGAAATTTTATTCTTTGAGCTTTTCTTAAATAATATTCTTTTATATGGACGAGTATATGTACTTATGTATGTAAATGAGTATCAATTTGTGATTCAAAAATATATATTTAAATTTGTAAGTGACCGGATTTTAAGTGAACAATGCTTAAAATGCCAGATAATCACCTGGGTTCTACATTTGTAAAATGAAGTGGAAGTGAAATTTTTATTAATTTTGTGTTCTAAATTTTGTGAAAATGATTTGAAAAATAAAATATCACTTTTAGTTGCGTTCATCGTAGTTAAAAGTTTCACCTCGTTTTCTAGAACGCCGTGAATTTGTCCATGTGGAATTGAAAACGATTTAGTTTCACTTCGTAGTGGAATATAGAACATAGGCGTATGACAAAGTTTTATCGCAACAAATATAGACCATTTACAATTTGCATGTAATTAGTGAGAATATAGCTGGCATCGATATGAATCGAAAACGAATCCGACTTCCGACAGACAGAAGTTTCTAATAAAATGTATGAGAATGAAAAAGAAAAATATACCACAATGGTTTGCATTGAACCCATTGACAAATTTAGCATTTTCGACTTATTAGTAATAAAGTTTTTAATAAATACAATCTATTACAAAAACCAGTTGAAAATCTGATTAAATACAAAGAAAAAACTTAAATATGCAGATTTTTCTTAACGAGTTAAATTAAATTATACTATTAATAGTTATCTGTGACATTTACATTTTTGATATTTAAATAAAACGGCCTATCCGATTTGTTTTTAATTTGGGTGCCTCAAAATTTACTGCAAACAGACTATGCAAAGTCTGCACAATTAATTAAAAATTCGTATATTCAACCTTTCTACAGTAGAGAAAATTAACTTGAACTACAATAAAAGTTGGGTCTTCCTTTAAATTTTTTACCAATATGTATTAGGCCAAATTAGTATGCAATTATAAATATGTAATGAAACTGTTTTTTTTAAGCAACAATCTCTTAAAAATTATGCAATCCAAAATCGGACAGGTTTTTCCAAATTTTTCTGACCAGTTTTTGTTTTGTTTTTATTAAATTTTTTTCCAACATGCAACAAAACTGTATTGAACTTCAATCATTAATAATTGTGAACAAGTTTAAATGTATTTACTAACCGTATTCACATATTAACCAGTATCATTTCGGTATCACCTACCAATATTAAAATTAAAAGCTTACGGTTAAATACAAAAACTACATCATACATTCACAGGCAAGTGTCTGTTGTCTATGGCCGACAACGATCTCATCTATTCGATACACCACTATTCATAGTCATACAAAATAATCTTTTATTATGTATATTTAAAAAAATTTGTTAGATAAATATAGACGTACATAAATATGCAAGTTGTACGTACTCAAAGCCTACACTAAGAAACAATGTGGATCGTAAAACTAAACACCAGCATGGACTGGCTGACGGTCTATTCATAAAGACATTGACACAGAATACCATGGAGTTGATTGATAGTGACTGTTGTCAGTGACAGGTGTCACCATCATTATCGAAAAGTTAAAACAATTTAAACCCATTTGGCAAACAAAATAAAAAACTCTTAATCTCTAACTCTAAAGGTACGGTCACATTTGGCAAATATTTGCCGAAAAAGACGTAACCACTAAATAACATATGAACTTGTTTATTTACATATTTAAAAAAACGTTTCTTATTTCGGCCAAAGCACAACAAATATGTATTTAGTTTTAATTTATTTGATGCTGTTTGATCTTGCAAAACTCTTGTAAGAGTA
The DNA here is from genome assembly GCA_950370525.1 of Bellardia bayeri. Lineage (NCBI taxonomy): Eukaryota > Metazoa > Arthropoda > Insecta > Diptera > Calliphoridae > Bellardia > Bellardia bayeri. The sequence continues at coordinate 121,132,649 of OX493264.1, forward strand.
AACAACGTCAAACAAATTTGTGCTAAAACAAGTGGTTACGCTTTTTTAAGTAAATATTTGCCAATTGTGACCGTACCTTAACGTTTATGGTAAAATTGTATTTTCTAATACTGAAATAAAATATATGTAGGTCCATGAACATGGCCATTGGCCATCTTAGTGAACTTTTTTTGTTTTCATTTAAAAACCACAATTATTTTTTAAATCATTTTTAATTCTGTTTGGACATCTCTGCAAGTTTGTAACAAAAATAGTAGTTGATGTTGTTATTAAAATTTTACGGTTTATGGTCATCGCCATCGTCTAAACGCTATTGTGGTTCAGCTATTTGTTAAGAGAAAAAGTAATTTCCATTCCCATCAATATCCCACAAAAACAGTTTCACATACATTCGTAATGCGGATTCAATTTTTAAAAATATTAATTTTCTATTCAAATAAATAAATTTTCGTTTGAATTGTGCGAATTTTCTTTTATTGGAATAATATTAAAACCATGATTGACTAACAATTTGAAACGGTTAAAAGCTAAAGGTAACGGATTTTTTCAGTAAGTATATTTTAACGGCTTATTTCGGTAAAGGTATTTGTTGTTATTACGAAAACGGTAGATACAATTATTTGTTTTAAAAAGGTTGGTTTTTTAATCGTTTTAATTGAATGATACTCATGTACTTTGAAAAAAATGGGGCTCTTAGAATATTTATTCAAAAAGTCTTAATTTCAAACAATTATGTATTAATAAGTCCGTTTTCACACTATTCAATTCTGGCTCGTCAAGGCAAGTATTGTTTGATAAAAAGGGAAAAGAGAATAAAAGGGGTACAAACTTGACGGTACTGTCAATTTTCTTATTTCCTTTTTTTTTTTGTTCTTTTCTTTCATGCATTTATATTAGCATTAAAAAGTACGAAAATTGAATTGACGTGTGTGAATGAAATGACAAGTTCAAAAGAGAATTGAACAAAAACTGGTCAACTAAAACTGAAGAGTGTGAAACAAGACTAATATTAATTGTTGACGCTAATTTCAAAAATTTAGAGAAAAAAAATTATTTCAAAGTCGTATTTACTCTCTTTTAGCTAATGCGTTAAGATGCGTTAAGTCACAAAAAAATCAATTTTTGGTTAAAGCTCCAAATAACGAGATATGTAGTGAATATATGCTAAATTTAAAAACAAGATTATAAAGTCTACAATCAGATCCTTTCCGCTGAAGTTCAGATTGTTGTTGGTATTCAATATTTAACTTGCTTACAAGCAAGGTCTCAAAACTCAAAAATATTATTTGCTACGAAATAACTTATTTCCTTCACTAATCTTAAATTTTTCTTCAACATCCAGTTGCAACCATAATACATATTGGTTACTTTTTTGCTTTGCAAACAACAAAGTGTGTTGGTTGGTGGTTTCTTGAGCTGATTTGAAGGACACTTGTTGGCTGCTTAGAATGCATATTTGATTTGGTTTAGTTATGGCTATGACTAGTTGCAGAATTCAATATTTGCGTTGTTGTTGTAAGTATTTTCATTGTTATTATACGAGTAATAACTATTATTGGTATTAACCAATGATTGGTGTTAATTTATGTATACAGATTTGTTTTTTGCTATTTTTATAATTTAAATTTCTATTTTTTTTTTGTTAAATAGTTATCCATACATATTTAATATGTTTGTGTTTTGTTTAATGCAGCATTTAAAATACTTACACGAAATGACCTTACAACATCTTGCACCACACGCATTGCACGTGATGGTAACAATTGTACCAGAGAATTTGGATGTGATGTCAGTGTTTTCCATGCTGTGGTTTCCTGTAAAGATATCAAATGTTATATTAGGTAAGTTTCTATTTCATACATATTTATTATTATTTATTTGTTATTACAAATTTTCATTTTAAACGAACCCGAAACAAGTATTTTTTTTTATTCTATTATGATTTCATTTTTAAAAGTTAATATTTAAATTTGTACTTTTTTGTGGTTCCATCATGTCTAGCAAAATGTTTTTGTATATCGGTGTATGTTAATTTTGATTTTGTTTTGAGACTGTTTGAAATGAGTTCAATATCCATATATAATAAATAAATATAGTTTATGAATATTTTAAAATGTTAGGTCTCATGATTCTGTAACATTTTTTGTGTGTTACACACTCATTTAATACTAATAAAGCTGTGTTCACATTATGTGTATTTGTCATGTGGACTGTCACTTTTTCGCATGTCAAATTTGTACATATAGTCTGAACACCCTCAAACAATATCATGTGTTATTTCTCTGTGTGCAATACATATGACATTTTTGTATTTAGAACGAGTTCTATTTTCAAGTGACAAACCATCTGACATCAGCCAACCAAAATTTTGTGGCGGCAAAAATTAATTGAAATTTTAATAAATGTAATTTATACCTAATAGTAAAACAAAAATACAAAAAAAATTACACAAATTTATTATTGAAAATGGAGGGAAAAATTGAAAAGGAGTTAACAAAAGTAAGTACATATGTATGTGACATAACCAACATATGAACATGTAATTTATAAACCCTATGTAAAACTCAAATTTTGACATACACATGAAATCACATATGGGTAGAAAAGTGACATTCCACATGACAAATACACATAATATGAACACAGCTTAAGTATTAAACTAGTTTAGCAAACTGTTTTAAATAACAATAATGATTTTAAATGCATTCAAATACATTTTGTTTTTTTTTATATTAATATTTGAAGAAAACATTTTTTAAATCAATATGTATACATACATATATGTACTTACACATGTAAATAATCTTATAGCTCTTACTTCAGTTTTTGTAAGACGCTTTGGTAGTTTTGCACCAGACACATTTTCTACGGTATTGTTTGGTATAACTTTTTTATTGTACAGTGATGCCTTCCAACGATTTTACCTACCTACCATTTCTATGTAAACGTTCACATTTGGCAAATATTTACTCAAAAAAGCGTAACTACTTGTTTTAGTACAAATTTGACGTTGTTTACTTTTACAAGACTTTTGCAAGATCACACAGCATGAAATAAATTAAAACTATATTTTTGTTGTGATTTGGTCTAAATAAGAAAAGTTTTTTTTAGATAAATAAACGAGTTCAAAATATGCTATTTAGTCGTTACTTATTTTTTGGCAAATATTTGCCAAGTGTAACCGTACATTAAGTCTATTATGATTTTCCCAGTCTCAATTGGTGTTTGTTTTCCCATTGCAAATTTTTCACTACTTAACGTTACAACTTAATCTTTTTTAATGATAAATTATGAAACTTGGTATTATTTCGAACGACACTTTATCGTTATACTTTCAAACACAGAAAAATTAAAAGATTTTTTACATAAGGATGATTGGTATATTTTAACAATAAATTAATTAAATTTGTGATTTCAATTCTACTTAAATAACTATAGGTATATTAAAATGCCATATTATTAAGCTTTTCTTTTAATAATATGTATGTGGTGTTTATATTGACGCTCACAGTATGTTTGCAAAAACAAAATATTGATATTATTTTTCACTATTACAACAATACAAGTTTGAATGATTTTCATATAAATTCATTGTTTTATTCTATTTCGAAGAACAAAGTTCTCATTTATTATCTGTTTTGTTAAACCACCCATTTTTAATGAAAAAAAGTGAAAATAAATTATAGCATATCTCCAAATATACTGAATACGCACCCATTTTAAATTATAGCATTTTGCACCATTTATTTTGCAAAACTATATTCAAAAATAGTTTTGCGAAGGCAGCAAATAATAATAAAGCTTAAAACAATAGCTTTTGTGTTTTAATAAATCATTAAATAAACCTGTAAAGTTTTTCATCTTCGCTTGCATTTTACTATTATAATTCAAGTCAATGGCCATTGGCCAACATTAATAAATGATACTCAAAACAATAATAAAATTCAAGAGTTTTTGCATAAACATTATTATGACCAACAAACGTACACGTCTGAAAACTCATTTTGTATTTTCCTATTTATGTTCATTCCCTCACTTTGTTTATATAACATTACAATTATTTTCACTTTCTTTATAAAAATTTACCGATGAAAAGTGGTTTCTCAGAAAATGTGAGTTATTTCATTTTTTCTTTAAACCGTGCGCGTTGTTTAGTACATTGAAGGAAACAATTTAATAACAGACTTTAGTGATTTTGTGAAATAATAAATTTAAATTTGTGACCACATAAATTATATATACATACATATGTACATATGTATGTACGTGCCTAATGGATGCCACAAATTTGTGTTAGTAACCTAGCGTTTACACATGCGACCCAGCAAGCCATATGAGTCCGAAAAGAGTCTTTTTTGACACCTTTTTCGGAGCGTTAACGCTCTTTATGAGCCCATAAAACAATCATAATTGCTCCGAAAACCTTCAGAAAAGAGGGTCATTACATTCGAAAATGGTCCGTCAGAAAGAGCTCTTAGATAATGTCAGAAAAGAGTCTTTTATGAGGTTTTTTTGGGATCTGTGATCTTGTTTTTATCATTCTTGTGTGGTATAGCTATGTTTTTCTTTTTTCAAGGACAACAACGCTTTGCTACACACATAATTAAGTGGAATTTCTGAGTCATACTGCGTGCCGACTCAGGACAGTAACAAGCAAATTTTTCTTTCGCTCCGAAAATGCTCTTTTGTTGGACTCTTTTCTGACTCTTTTTTCGGAGCGCTCCAACAATGCTCTTTTGTGGGACTCTTTTCTGACTCCTTTTTCAGAGCGCTCCTAGAATGGTATGCTATGGAGTAACAGTTCGAAAAACTCAATACACTCACATTTTTTTTACTAATACACTCACATTTTTCGCACTTGCAGAGCTACTCGCAGTTAAATTTGCATACGAGTGAATTTTTGACACTCATGCCAGTAAACGTCAAATAAAAAAATAATGTTGCCATGTATATTATCCAATGAATAGAAAGTGGATAATATAATATTTATAATTGAAATTTTAGTTTGTTTTATGAGTGATTGTAAATTAATTTCTTTTAAATAATATTGATAAACAAAATGTTTTCATTTTGGAGAATAAATATCATTAAAATCATAATCACCCCTATCGTGAATAAAAATTCCACATGAAATTTGTTCCCTTTTCACATTTTCCTATTAAAATTCCATTATAAAAAAATAAAGGGAACAAATTTCATGTGGAATTTTTATTCACGATAGCGGTGAATAATTATTGTTAATAAAAATTTTCACTCATAAAAAATTTTTGTGATCAACTCGGCAACTCTATTTTTCAATCAAAACAAAAATTAAAGTGAAATTAAATTTAAAAAATATAATAAAATTAATTAATTTTTATCGTTCCCATCCTATTTTGTGGAATATGAGTGATAAATCATATATGAAGAACGATTTGAAAACAAGGCCTTCGAAGCAATTGCAAATCAAATGGAGCTGCTGGTAGAAGTTTACGCTTTGATAACATTTTGAAAATGAACTCTCACTGTCCTGTGTAAACAGTAATGCTACTTGCAAATGATTCGAGTTTTTCGAATATGTTTTCATATATAATACGTACACAGCACTCGCATGCAAGCACTTGCATGTGTAAAGGCAGGGTAAGGCAGTTGCTTAAGAGAGTGCATTGTTTTGTTCGATAAAGTAATATTTGGCATCACTACATCAAATGTTTTTGCAAGTTTGTTTGTCGATTTGATTATAACGCTAATTAAAAGTAACGGTATTTGCTGTTATTTCGTTAACGTAATTTAATGATAACTCTAATTTCCGAATGACTTTAAATATTAAGCAAATTTTGAGAAAAACAATCATATTTTTTATTTTAAAAGTATTTTAGATTATTTCGGTAATGGTAAAACAATTATTTAAGTAACGGTATTTTAAAGGTAACGTTAGCGGTAACGGTATCCAACCTTGGTTATGCTTCTTTTCGAATACTAATATTATTGGTGCAAATTATCTTAAATGATATTAATATAACCAGTTTTCTGATCGGAAATTTAATACTATCAACAGAAAATAATTTGGCAAAGTAGAATTACATTTAAAAAAAATTTTGTCAACAAAACTAAAATTTTTAAGCCAAAGCATGAAAATTCGGTCTTTTTTTCGACTAGATTTATTCGATTAGCAATAAATCGCTTAACACAATAAGTATTTTCTCTGTGTGGCAAAAACAGACAAATTTACTTTTCCAGTAGTTTTTAATTTCGTAAGGTGGATTCACCCATTCGTTTTGAACATAATATTTGTTCGGACAAAGTGTTTTTAATATGAAGTTTGATCTCTATTTTTGAGAAAGAGAAAATATTTGTTTATGAACAGCTCTCAGCTTGAAATAGTTTAATTTTATATTTTACCTGAACGAAAATTAACTGAGTTGCCAATAGGTTACATTTTTCATGCAAATAGTAATGCCTTATGTATTTCCATGGCAAAAGTAACTTTTTTTTTCATTCATTTTAAATACGCAATATTTTAAAATAATTTAATATTTGTTTTTTAACACTTAAAAGCCAAAGCAAAATAAATGGCCACACTTGTGAAACTAATAGATTTTGTTTACATATGGCAGCTTTGATTTTTCAGAAAAATCGTTCGAAATGGGTGAATAGTGCTGCAAAAAATTCTCAATAAAAATTTGTTTCTCCAATGAAATTTTTTGTTCGGAACAAATTAATGAATCCACTTTAATAAATATTCAATTTTTTTTTGATTCTAGTGTTAAAACATTCACAGGAATTCCCGATGGTGAACAGATTTTTTAAATATTTCCCCGGAATGGAAAAAGTTCGTTAACTTACGAAACCTACATGGATTGTAGTAGATATAAAAGCAGTTTTAAATATATCGTCACCTTAAAGACCAAACAACCTATCAGCAAATATTTTAAAATTGAGTTTTTTATTAAATATCATTCCCTATATAATAGTGCATATGTATGCAAAATTTTGAACATCTAATATTACAAATAACCAAACTATTACCAAATTTTCAAGTACCCTATCAACAAGTATACAATTTTCTGAAACCAAATAACCTATCAGCACTCATGCCAAAGAAGAAATCAGAGTAACTGTTTATTTGAATTTTTTCTTCTTGAAAAACAGTTACTTTTGATTTTTGTAAAAACAGCTTTAACTTTATTTAAAAATTAAAAATTTTAGGAAAAATTAAAAATTTATACTTTAGAAAGCCGTGAAGTACTAAAAAAAGAAGAAAATAAATCATCAAAAATCATGATAAGCACTTTTTTGTTTAAACAAGTAAAAGAAATTAGCAGCCATGTCACAGAGCTTAATTCCGTTCGGTAGTGGAATTAATTCCGTATTTTGCATCTGTTGGAAAAGTAAAACGAAAAATTTTTTCGGAAGGAAAGTATTTTTAATTACATATAATTATATTTAATTATTAATTTAATTTAAAGTGATTTTATTTCGAAAAAATGTTTCGTTATACTTTTTCTAGAGAAGTCAAATACGGAAATAATTCCACTTCCGAACGGAATTAAACTCTGTGACATGGCTGTATGACTGTTATTATTTAATGTAAAGAATATTCATGTGTTCCATGGAATGCTTTATTATTTACGAGTATACTAATTAGTATTGCTGATAGGTTGTTTGGTTTCAGATTTTTACAATTCCAAATAACCTAAGCGCCATATCATAAGCTGTGTTTAGAAAAACAAAGCTTTCTCAACCGATATATACTTCTGGTTTCATTTTAATCAGAATATATAATTTTCGTTTCAATATTGCAAATAGTTCCAATTTTATAACGTTTTTTCTCTCTCCTGTAAACTTTTGAAAACTGTTGATAGATTGTTTGGACTTTAAAATTTACGGTTTTGTGTCAGCCTATTGTTTCATAAATGTATTTTGTTTTAACGACTGCATTCTTTTCAATATATGTACATATGTATGTAGATTTCAATATTAAGTAAATTCGCACATTTTCCAAATAACTTGTGAAATTACCTCTATTGTTGAAGGATCAATTGCGGAAGTTATTGTTGTCGTTGAATATTCACCATAACTATTATCGATAACAACAACGGCATCATCGTCAACGCCGTCATCAACCGGTATAATGTTATTTGATGTCACTGCTGTTACCACGGACTTAATAGTTGGCAAAACAATATGAGTAATATTTCCCTCGGTTGAAGTCAGCGTTGATGCGGTGCTAGTAGTAGTAGAAGTACTTGTGCTTGTTGTACTCGTCGCTGACGTAGATGTTGCCGTTGTTGAGCTTGGTATATCAGTTGATATTATCGTCGAGTTTATTAAATTATTGTTTGTGGTTGTTCCAATTAGTAATTGTGTTTCGGAGTTATTTTCCATTTGCTGTCTATTTGTTGTATTAACATCAGTGTTTTCTTTTCTTTCTCGATTATTACGATTTAGGTTTGTGACCGATATTGCGAATGCAATTAGAGCAAGAGCCATTGCAATTGCTGCCAATGCAGTCACATATTCCAATGAGCGACGACAAGCCATTGTCTGCAATTGTTGCTTTTTGTTTTCTTTATTTTTGTTATTGTTATTATATAAACTGAGCGCGTACGAAGACAACTGGAGATAAAACTAAATGTTTGTAACTCTCTTAATGTTTGTTTTTTTTTTCTTACTTAGTTAACACAGTGGAATGAATGAAAAAACATTTTCTTTAGATATGATATGTTGTTTGTCAAACTATTGAGAATTTTACGATTAATTTAATTAATTGAATTCATGTGAGCTTTTCAATGAGCTTAAATAAAAGCTCAGTGTGAAAATAATGAGAAGTCAGAAGACTGTCTAGTTATTAGACACGAGACAAACCCAATCATGGTAGTTGCTACACGAAATACATTTCTACCTGAATCTTAGGAAACCCCGAATTTTAGCCACGTGTAAATTAAGCAATTATGTAAAACCTTTATTTCTTTCTTGAGAAAGATTAATTGCCTAAATTATGATTTTCCTCTACAACATTTTGACTTGAACAAGAGACTTAACACTAACAGACATCACACAGACCAAATTTTATAACCAATGACATATGTACATATTTTTGTTCCGTACATCAAACATATACTGCGAGGCAATGTTTTTAAGGCCTGATGCATTTTGTTTTCGAGTTACCTCGTTCGATAATTACTTTTTGTCTTATTTATCTGTAAATGCATTGTGTTAAATATGTACATTTAATTTGCAACATTATTTGCCAAATATCTCTATTACAACATGTTTTTTTTTTTATTTCATTCCACTGTGCATTATTGTGTAATATATTTCGCCTTTATAATTTAAGGAAAATATTTGAGAAAACTGTAAAATTTTCTTGTAATTTTAGCATTTTGTATAGAAGCACTTAATTTAGAAAGATATTTTCAACTCTTCTTAAATTATTTTACATTTTTGCTTGGAATTTTTGGAAAATTCTCTTATTTTTGTTGAATTTTACTTGTGGAAAATTTCCTTAATATTTTCTTTGATAAATTTTCTTGCGTTGAACTGAATTATACAATTTTTTGTGTGTTTAGACACTACAACTATTCGTTTATAACTGATTTTTTTAAATCCAGTCAAACAGAGTATTTGCAAGACTAGTCGCTTAGTTTGGCTCACAACTTTTGCTGGTATTTTCGTGCACTATAATGTAGTTTTATAATTTTTGCAATAGGTTTTTTTAGTTTCGTTTTTTTTTTAATTTTTCAAATGCAACTACCACTAATTTGATTTGTTATTTATTTATATATTATTAACAATATTTGATTTGATTGTCCATTTAATAATATTTGCTACGAATTTTAACAATTTTGCTCTCCCAAAGTACTGGTAATTACTCTACAGCACTACATCTACTTGTTTTGTAGTTTTGTTATAAAACACGCAACAAATACAACAAAGAGCAGCAACAATTGTTGTTGACATGTTTTTTGTTGCAAGTGATGAATTTTTCGATTACAATGCAAATTAAAATTTAGTAGGATTGTTGAGTTTGTGATTCAACTCTAGCGTATTCTACATGTGTATAGTAAGCAGAGACCGAAAATAACAGGTCCACTTTAATTTTAGTGATTAGTTGGCACCATTTACAATTTAAAATTAGTTCTTTGTTTCATATCACTGAGAGAGTGATTTATAAGACAACATTTTAGATTTGTGATTGAGAGAAACAGAAAAGAAAATAACGGAATAACGGAAAGAATTAAATTTTTTGCTTAAAGGTCACGTTATAAATTTTTTGATATTTATTTAGTCGGGCTCGAGTTCATTAAATTATTTTTACTGAAGGTAGGAATTGTTTTACAAATTGAAAAATTTTTTATTATTAAATTTTTTTATTGATAATTTTCTTGGCTGGGATTCGAACCTGGGTTGTTGAATTTACATATGTTTCGAGAAACACCACTTTCTCTCATCAGAATTCTTTGCGTTCTAACCCTCCGGTGCCAGGTTATAACTTTTATTTTCGAACTTTTAGAAACAAATTGCAAAATTTCATTCAATCGTTAAATCGACTAAGGAAGTGATTCAAAGTCGATCGGTATACCTTAAGGTGGGTGTTGGACTAATATTTATGGGCGTTACAAACATCAGCACAAGTCCAATATACCCTCCCCACTATTGTGGTGTAGGATATACCAACAAAAACTAAGAAAGGTCATACCAAACCATGTAAACAAAAACCATTTCATAACAATTATTATGAGTGATTTATTTTTATAAGCAAAATATAAATCACAATTTTGATTTTTAATTATATGGACGAGTTATTTTCGGTCTCTGATAGCAAGGCATTGGTTAAAAAATTATTTTTTAAATCGATCAAGATTCAGCTCATTGAAATTGTTCAATTTCTTTCACATACGAGTACATTAATAGCTTAATTTCGAAATATTTTGTTTTAAAACCAGAGTTGTGAATTTCCTTATTATTTGTGTCACAATTTTTAACTTTAAAGCTAAAAATTATACCCTCGGACCAAATTATCTTACTCGCTATAAACTAAAACAGCAATTAAAGTAATTGCAATTTCTTAATCAAACAAAAATATAGTACACTTTGTTTTAATTTTGCTTTAGAAATGTTTTCAATTTCTTTGAACTGATATTGAGTACCAATTACCCATTAACCACTAAGCAATTATATCAGCACTATGTACTTATTTTGCAGTAATTTATTATTATTACTGTTTGCTATTGTTTTTTATTGCATTATGATCTTGTTGTGGAAATCTAATCAAATGCGTGGATCTTTCATATTATTTTTAGTCATTGTTCTGTTTATTATATAGAAAATTGTTAGTTAATGGGATGTTGTTTAAAATTTAAAAAACTATTACATTATTTTTAAAGTTGTTGTGACAAAAATGTTTCAATTTTATCTCTAACAACTTTCAAATATACATATACATATTAGGAAGTAATAAAATAAATCTTGTGCTTCCCAAAATATTTTCGGCCTTGTGATTGACTGTTTTTGAAACAATTGTCTTTTTAGTTTTTTTTTTTAATATTTGTACTTAGGGTATCATCACAACATCAACGTATTATTATTAAGTGTTATCGGACATTTAGGGCCCGATTATCGATCACAACACAACATGAATGTGTCATACGATTAAGCCGATAAGTGTTGTGAACCGTAATCGCAGTTTACAACATCAAAATACTTAGTGTTGTGAATCTGGTAAATATTCTGTTTCAAACATGATCAATATAGGTGTCAAGTAGTGCGCAAAAAATTAAAAATTTTTGAAATTAAGCCATCGTTATGATACAATTACCTAAATTTCTATTGTTCTGGCGAAAACTGATAACAGAGAACAACTACTTTTATTATAGCTTTATCAAATTCTAGAAGATTTTCATATAAACCCATTATTTTTAAAAACTTACAAAGAAATGTTTAGAGGTTTAGAACCACCAAAACATTAAGCATACCAGTTTTACCCATTGCGGCCTAAGTATTTCCATGTCAAATTATAAAGTGAATTTAAGCTGTTCGTGAATGAAACATGTTCTCGTAACGATATGAAAGCCGACGTAGGTCCATGGACATTATACATAATCGATATCAATCCCATCAAAAAATATTTTGAATTTTGAAGCAGTTTTATCTACATATCGCACCCTAAATACAAAAGGTCACAACTCAAAATACTAAAAGTTTCAGGAGAGCTAAAAAACTTGATCATGCACAAGCAACACACTTAACATTAAAATAGGCATAACTGTATCTTTCCAGTTAAAGAAGATAGTGATAGTTTTGGAAAAGTTTGAGTTGTGACCCTTTTGTATTTATGATGCGATATGATGCTTTCTTACAGTTTCTCACAATATTTATATTTCAAAAAAGGTGAAAATTCAGTAAAGTAAATAAAAGTGCTGCCTACTACTGCCAGAATGCATTAAGGTAGAGCGTCTAGTCGAGGAATCAAGAAAAAAAAATCACGTAATACTTTCGAGTATCGGAAGCACTTAGATACCATTTTTTGGATGTACTTAAACCAGAGTAGCTACACTCAAAAAAAAAATTGATTAATCCGTACTTAAATCAATCCGTAGCGGTGTCAATAGTAGGGTATGTACGGATTTTCTTATACCGAGTACAAAATACTTGATTCAAGTACGGATTCATCAAGTAAAAAATCTTAATTTTAGCTCTCCTTAGGAATGGCTGAGATTGAATTAATCCCTAAATAAGCTTGATTCAAGAATTATAAACTAGATTTAAGCACGAATTCGTACTTGATGTAAGCCAAAAATGAGACTGATTTAAGTATGCCCGAGTTTGAATTAATCCCAAAATGAGCTTGGTTCAAGAATTTTGAACTAGATTTAAGCTCTAATTTATATTTGATGTAATCCTAAAATCGGATTGATTTAAGAATGCCTGAGATATAATAAATCCTAAAATAAGCTAAATAATACGAGATAAATACTTCGGATCTCGGTCGGCTAACTACGGCTACAATATTATGAAGTAAGAACCAAGGCCTCGTCTGGTTATATTTTGTTCGTTCGGAACAGATTATAACTGGATCGGTACTCCTATTCTTACTTGCTTTATTGTGTTATTCTTATATATCTTATATTAAAATTCACATAGACTATTTGAGAATTATAATAGTGAATTTTAACGTAGGAGTAAGTCTTAATTTTCGGTTTAAGAGTTATCTTCTTGATTTAAGAGCAAATTGGACTTAAAGTAAGAATTTCTTATTCAATAAATTATAAAAAATGATTTTGAGAGCTTCTGAGAGAGTAAGTTTAACTTCGCTCATTTCTTCTCTGGAATTGATTTAAATTAAGATTCTTAATTTAAGTAAAATAAGTCTTAGTTTTCGTTTTAAGATTTTTCTTCTTGATTTAAGAACAAATTGGACTTAATTTAAGAGCTTTTTACTTATATCAAGAACAGTATTTTTGTTTTAAGAAAATCTGCGCTTAATTTGTCAAATCAATCCCGACTTTTACTTATTTTAAGTATGAGCTAGTAAAAACGTACTTGAAAATTTCAGACTAAAACTGAGAAAAATAAACTTAATTTTAGAATGCCATTTTTCTTTCTGTGTAGCAGTAGACAATTCCTTGCCTTAAATTACTGCATATTCTGCTATTTGTAAAACTAAATATTGTAAGAAGCTGTGTGAACGCAAACCACCCAAATTTTTATTTTTAAAATAAATACTTTTCGCTCTACCAGAAAATTTTTTCAGATTGGCTATAAAAATTTATATATGTAAGTAGATCTAGTTATTCAGGTATATGATGAAAATCGTTCGATTTTAAACGTAAATCGCTTTTCCAAATCATTAACTTTGTGACTGATTTCGTTCGATTTAATTTTTCACTTTTGTTTCATTTCCAATTGTCTTTAATAAATACAACTTTGTGTTTTTGTGAATTGCATTTAAAAATATTTAAAATTAAAATAAAGAAAATGCCTGATGCTGTTGAAGTTTATTTACTTCTTAATGAAAATAATTCCAACGATGAAGCCGAATATGTACGTAGGAAACGCTTACGAGATAAATATGACCCCTTAAGTTTACCCGAGGAAACGTATGTTGTAATAAAAAATGTTTATTTGTTTTATTTATATATATGTACACATTTACCCCCTTATTCAAAAACGATTATTAAATTTAACAAACGTTTATTAAGCAAATTTTTATATGCAAATCTGTCTTAATAAACGTTTGTTAAATTTAATAATCGTTTTTGAATAAGGGGGATAATCTTTAGATTCATGCAATACTTTCGATTAAGCAAGGAAGGTTTTATAATGATTTTAAATAAGATCTTACAATACTTAAGTTTTAAAATTTAAAATTTTTTTACAGAAGGAAGTTTTCAACGATCTGTTGAAAATGAAGTAAATATTGGCATGCATTGCACTACTGTTTCAAAATATTTTCGAAAATGTTGTGCCTGTTGGAAAGAAAATGTTCTTCGGGATGGATAAAGCTTAACACTACCGAAGCAGATTCAAGGGCATCTAAACACTTTTTTCCATGAATTCGATCAAGACATCTTCTTGAGAATTATTCTTATGCTTTCCCCTACATATTTACAAATAAAAATTAATCAAATCAATTTTTTTATTTTTAATAAATTAAACTTACATTTCCTAAATATTCGTCAAAGTTAGAAACGTCGATTTGAAAAGTAACTTAAACTGACTTTATCGAAATCCGTCACATGTCAAAGTCGACGTTTTTTTTATGAAATCGTTACAGCAAATCGACAGGTTTTCACACATCACATCTTTTAACGATTTCAAATCACTTTAACGACGAAAACTATTTTCTTCACATACCTTATTATTGACTTTTGATACATATTTATATACTATTTGCTCCTGAGACATTTTATTTGTTTCCCCCAATCTATCGGAAACTGCCAGAAAACTGCAAAAAACCCCTTCTGTAAATTCCATACATTTCATGTCTTTTTTTTATTCCGCTAAACCGAAAGTTTCGGTACGAAATAATAATTAAACAAAACATTATTTATAGTGTTTACAGTCGATGATCATAAGTTCCGATGTATACGAAGCAATTTTTATTGAAAAGATTAATACAATTTTTTCCTTGAAATTTCTTCGGTTTTTACACAGCACAATTCTTGTTGCTTAAATCGTTCGTATTTTTATTTGAGAGTATACACACATTTGTGTGTATGTATATACAAATGAGAGTGTATAACAAATTGCAAATACAATCAAGTCTGAACTCGTGTTATCTTCCCTTCACCACGATATCTAAAAGGTAATCAGCTTAGCTTAAAGAATTGCTTCGTATGAATTGGCACTAAGTTAAAAGTTGAAACTAAACTGTTTCCCACTGATACATATAATTTAATATTTTATCTAAAAAGTGTCGGTAGAGCTTAACAAAAAATATCTTATTCATTCTACGCATGTTATTCGGTTTTAAAAACTATTCCTCAATACTTTTAGTGTTTTGAAAAAATAATGAAATTTGAATACATATTATTTTTCAACTACAGTGTTTTAATTACGCTTACAAATATGTCGCTATAATGGCACTACTACTAGGCACCGCCCTTATTTTAGATCAAATATCTATGTATGTCACTATTCATTTAGCATAGAAATGAGTTATGTTAAAACATAAATAGTTAAATATTATGACCAACTATTCACTTTTCTTCAACTAATTGTTAAAATATTGTTAAACAAAGTTTAATGTTTACAATTTTCAAACAACTACAACAAAACTAATTTGCCGTCAACAATGACACCTAATATTAAACAACAATGAATGATATGTACTGTTAAAATATGACAAACAGACAGACAGTCAGTCAGTAAGTCATTTGCAAACAATGTTGCTTACAAAAACACTTTTTGTTTTAACTATATAATTAAAAGCAAATAAAAAATACAACCAAATGAAATGGAACCTAAAAAGCTTAAATATAATAAAAAAAAGAAACAAAACAAATACTTGAAAATTGTTTTGTTTTAAGAATTCTTATCTTAAGGTACGGTCACACTTGGCAAATATTTACTCAAAAAAGCATAACCACTTATTTTAGCACAAATTTGTTTGACGTTGTCTACTCTTACAAGAGTTTTGCAAGATCAGACAGCATCAAATAAATTAAAACTAAATAAATAAAAAAAAACTTCGTTTATTTTTAATAAATAAACGAGTTTAAATATATTTTATTTAGTGGTTACGTCTTTTGCGGCAAATATTTGCCAAGTTGTACGTGTTTTTTGTTTATCTTATTAGTTATCTAACACCTATTTCGTGGCTCATCTTCCGTATTTAACGCTAAAAGGTTTCATTTAAAAAACGCAATGCTAATAATTTAATTTAAAGTAAATGCACCTTGAAATTAAATTTATTAAATTACTAGCAGTGAATTTGAAATTAAGAGAATCAATCAAAGTCATTAAATTTATATTATGTTTTTTTCAAAAATTTTCATATTCTAGTTATCGTTTAGTTTTAATTTGTTTAAAATTAAAAGTTCATTGAACGACCTTGACATGATTCTGTTATAATGACTGACGGTCTAGAGTTTTAAAATCTTTACGATGGCTGGTTTAAAGCACGTGATTTATTATTGTTGCTGTTTATTTTATAATTTTTAATAAATATCATTACAATTGTTGTTTAATATTACAGTTACAATACATATTTATACAACGTCTGTTTTACAACAATTGCCTTGAATATTTTTACTCAATAGTCAAGTGTCGTTAGCAAAAAATCTGTAATTTTTTTTTTATTTTTTTTTAATTAATGGTTTTTATTGTTTTCATTTTATCCAAAAAATATCATGCAAGATTTTACTTAATGGCTTTTGATGTTAAACGTTGGCATTAAGTAAGAAATTATTACAAAAAATTTAAAAAACTTTATAAGAGATTTAAAATATTAAGTGCATGAGTTAAGAATATCTACTCGTATATGTATGTATACACTTTGGTATTATCTTGCAACATTTTAGATTATTTGTTAAAAATAAAAGATGTGGCAAAGAATACAGGCATATCACACATTACGTTGCCCCTTTTCAAATATTTTGTTAGAATGGTTTAGTTAAATACGAATTATTAGTTATTACCGATTTTATTTTACATTCTTCAGATTCTATTTGATTTCGATAATTCGCAAAAAGATGTAATAATTTTGTTTTTCCGTTTAAATTTTGACAAAGTTTTATATATTTAAACAAAAATAAAGTTCCTGTTTAAGAAATTGTTTAAAAAATTCGTAAACAAATAATTATAACACACTAAAACATTTTGTAATTGCTAAAAAATAATCACAAGGATTCCACATTTGTAAAATGAAGTGAAAGTGAAATTTTCATTAAGTTTGTGTTCTAAATTTTGTGAAAATGATTTGATAAGTAAAATATCATTTCCAGTTTGGTTCATCGTAATTGTCTATGTGGAATTGAAAACGATTTCAGTTTCACTTTCTAGTGGCATTTTTAAGTTTTTATTATCTAAAATACGTGTTTTGCTTCTGTAACTCGAATCCGTGTAACGTTTTCCTGAATTCACATATTGTATAAGAAATCACTCCATTTACAAAACAGATGCAAATATACATACATATGTATACATATGTATATACATATATGTATGTATATAACTGAAAGTGGTTTCATTACAAAACAATTGTTGTTTCCTTTTCGGAATAGAATTCAGAGACGATGAGGGTTAAATTAACAAAATTAATTTTGTAACCGCCCAGAATCGACTCTTGTACAAAAAAGCAGAAATATTGTGCTGGTACTGATATACCTATACATTATATACTCGTATCCATTGAATATTGCATGAAAATTTGTTCTGTAAATCAAGTGATTGCAAAACATGCGGTTTTCAAAAACCAAAAACTGATAAATTGATGTTCTGCAAATCGCACGATTTTACACATTAAAAAAGTCTGTTTACTCGAAAGTAAAAATAGTAAATCATGTCGATTTGATCTACGGACAAGCAAATAATATGAATTCCTTTAAAAACAGAAACGTAAGTCAAATGCGATTTATAGAACTTGGGAATTTATTGAAAAATGGATGTTCTGCAAATCGCAGGGGTTTGACGTTAAAACAGGCTTGTTTACACGAAAGTAAAACGAGTATATCAAGTGGATTCGATTTAAAAACGAAAATTTTATATTTACAGAACATTGCAAATTATGCAAATGAATACAAACATATCGTCAATGTGCCATTATATCACAGTTAAAAAATCTATATTAAGGGAAAATAAGAAATTTCCATGCTTTAAGAATCATGCAGATTTGTCGAAAATACTTCTAGAATATCTCTTATAAAATCCTACAAAAAACATAAGAATTTTTAAAATCAAATATCTTGAAAATTAGAGACATACAATAAATCCCATTTTAAAATATCTGTTTGCTATTACCAATTTTTTTCTACACATCTTCACCATCACACTGCTCTCTTCTAATATACTTAATTATTCAAAATATTACCAGCTATTTTAACAAACTGTATCTATCTTCTTAATAAATAATGAGAATTATAACTTTTCATTTCAAAATTTACTTTATATGAAATTTATCTCACGTATAAATGAAAAATAACAAAGACCCTGCATTAACATAATTTTAGCAAGTAATATATGTATGTATGTATATATGCATATAATTGTTTGTGTGTTTATAATTATTACATTTGTACTCACCTTTAAAGTGTTTGAGAGTTTGCCCGCTCTAGCAATGGCTGTACCAAATGTTGAAGGTGCTATAGCAATTGATGTGGATTCTGGTACTCCAATTATGCAGAGAAGTACGAAGGTTAACAATGTTAATATTGCGCTACTGCCACAAGGTTTACGAAATAACATTTTACAATTTGTTTTATAATGTTCTCATATACATATGTATATATGTACATATACTTCTTTTTTGTTTAGGCCAACTATAAGACACTTTATTTTTCCAAGCGCAACAACTTCTGTAGTTTTTAAATTAATTTCTTTAAATTCTTCTTTGTATATATATATAGTTTTTAGTATTAAAATATTTTAACTTTTGTTTAACGCTAAATGTAGTACGAGTAGCCTATAAAAGAACTCAATGTTTCATGTAGGTACAATTACAAATCTTGATGATAAATTGGTTTAAATGAACTCAAAGGTTTTATTATTTGTTTATACTTGCAGTGTTACTGAATTTACTGCATATGTATATAAACCAAAATGTTAAACATTTAAACAATTATAATAAATGCACAAGTTATTTATTTTATTTGTATTTAAATTATTTAAACAAGCAAAAGTCACTTCTTTTTGTTTTACATGTGTTTGTTTAAATTAGTTCTTTCTACAAAGCATTTTCCAAGTTTGCACAGTTATGAATGTGTTGTTTTTATATTTTGGTTTTTGTTTGTATGTCTATATATTTTAACCAAAACAATATCTTTGCTCAGTTTAAGGTTTTATTTCGATTTTAACGGATTCAACATGAACAATTTATAAGAATGTGTTTATAATGTTGCTTATGTAGTCTTTCAAGCAGACATTAGAATTTTTGAAGTCAATGTATTTATAATGGGTCATTTCAAATATATTTTCAATAGATTCAAGTTTGTGAGGGCTAAATGGTTTTAAATGGTTCATTGGGTCTAAAATACTTTACAAACTAAAAACAAAAGAACAACATTTTTTTTGTATTTCAAAAATTTTAATTTAAAAACTAATTTTTCAATGAAACAGACGAAAATACATATAATAAATAATTTCAATTATAGAATTTTTCTGTTATAATACAGCAATCACTATTTAAAATTCTTAAACCAACTAAACACTCGGGAATCGTTAATCTATAACTTTATTCTAAAAATCACTTAAATTGCTAACTTTAATTTGAAAAAAAAACAACTATCTCTAACTTATTTTTGTAAAACCCAATTTTTTCTTAAATTTGAACGTAATCTCAAAGATCTTATTTCAAAGTTTTGATTTTTTTTTTTTTTTTTTTGAAAACTGAATTAAATTTTTTTAATTAATAATTTCTATCTAATTCAACGTAAATTTAAATAAAGATAGAGTTTTATAAGAATTTTTTATTGAACTCTTGTTATAAAATTATCACATACACTCAAAATCACTTGTTCTTTATTTGTTTTTTAAATAAAGCTAACTATTTTACACAGAAAAAACTTAAAATTTACAAATCTAGTAAGACGTTGTATTTTTTGCGGACCATTTTTTTAGATTTGTTTACATTTTTCGTGATTTACTTTTACTTTTTAGTAGGCAACACAAAGAAAATCAGCTGTTAGCTCGAGATTTAGAACAATCAAAATCACTACTAAAAATTAAAAATCTCGTGATTTTCAGAACACCAAAATATTCCTCCCGTGATTTCAAATCGTTCGTGATTTAAAATCACCGTGATTTCAGAACATGCCTGATACACTTTCATTGATTTTGTTAAATAGTTTATTTTTTAATGTAAAAAATTGTGTTATCTGCAAATTTAAATATTAAACTTTCATAACTTATTAATTGTTCTTTTATTCCACGAAAGGTTAAACATGAATATATAGTTAGGGAATCATTATAGGGCTATCTTACATAAATTATTATGAAGATAGATAGGTTGGGAGGGTATAGACAGATAAGAAGTGTCACCATTTTCTCTTGATTGTAGATTCAAACTTTATTCTTTATTTTTTTTTTGTTTATTTCTTTATTGAGTTATTATTCAGGTGTGTTAGCTACCTTTTTAAATTAATGTTCGGTACTTAACTTATCCTATAGCAGACAAGAAAACCACCCCAAATCCAGAGTACGGCCGCTAAAAAATGGGTAGCGCAGGTCTACTACGAATAAGGCTTGATGTATGAACTGTTACAAGTTTAATATTAAAAGATAAATATTAAATATTAAAAAAAAAATTATTTTAGTTTTTAACCTTAACGTTTTGTTCTGCTAAAAGTGTGGTTTTATGTAGACGAAATATATTATTTATTAAAACATTCTCACTTTTATGAATATATACATATTTTATTACTTATAGGGTTTTTATATTGTTTAATATCAACTTTATATTTCGTTTATAATATTTAAATTGTCGTTTTTGATAGTATGGAAAGTTTATTTTATTTTCCGTTTAACTCTATCGCTGTTTGCCAAAAATGTATTTTCTCACCGATTACAAAAATAATAACAAATGACTTAAGACATAAACTTGTCGAATGATACTAAAAATCATTCTACGTTTTTGGTATAATCAGCTAAACAAAAGACTTAAGCTACAAACTTGCTGGTGTCAATTTTATTTTCTTTTATAGAAACACATTTATTTATTTATAATATACCTATAAAACTTAAAAAGATATTAATTAACATATTATATTTATTATTATTATATTATATATGAATTTATTTACTAGCATCATTGGTATATTTACTTCCTACTGTGTTCTGTAAATCTAATAATATGTTTCGCATAAGCAAATCAGTTTTAATGTGCAATTTGTAAAAGATCAATTTACCAATTACACGTTTTAAAAATCCCTCGAATTAGTGAAGATATAGGTATATGTACATAACCCCGCTAGATAAAATGAATCCGGGTAACTATTTCGTTTTTAAAAATAATTCACATATTTTACTTTTAAATCGAGCCTGTTTCCCAATTCTTGGTTTTTGAAAACCGCTCGATTTAGAAAACAGAGCCAATAGGTTATAAAAGTAGTATACAACTACTACTTATATCTTTAAAGCCGTTTTAACACGAATTTTTTTAGTCTTGAAAATATAATGACCTAGGAAGTTCTGTTTGTAACGACAAAATATTGTGCTCCAATATGGTCAAAATAGTTCTAATCAAAAAACAAAAAGCCCTTCTGATGTTTAGCGCCAAAATGAGGTAATCCAAATTAGTTTTTTTTTTAATGTCTCTGTCTAATTGTCAATACAAATATTTTCATTAATATATCTGATATTTTTTAAAATGATGTAAATCTCTAAATAAACTATGCTATTTATCAGCCATGTCACAGAACTCAATTCAGATCAAATCAGTAGTTTTGATTCCGTTAATTGAGTCTTTAGAAAACGAAAAACGATTTTTTCGGGATGAAACCACTTCAGATTTCTAAAGTGGAATTGTTATTTTTTATGATTTGATACTGAAAAAAAAACTCATAATTTATAATGACAATTAAATAATTAATTTTATTATTTCATTGTTTTTTTTTTAATTATCTCATTGATATTTAAATAAAGTGTTAAAAATTTTAAAGTTGGTATCAGCAACAAGAAAATTTTTGTCGTTTTCAAATGCTTTCCTTAAATTTCTTCTTCGTAGCTATTCAACTGCGTTTTGATGTCTTTGTTCATTTAAAACAGCAACAATTGAAATTTCGGGCATTTTTTTTTAAATTTTGTTCACTTTTATTTAAAATTTCTTTGTTAGTGCTCTTTTTGTTCGCTTTTGTTATACTTTTTACGAGTATTACAGAAATAATATGTTTTTTGTTTTGGTTACATAACGTTACCATATTTAAGTTAAAAACCGAGATTTATTATTTTTGGGGGATAAACAAAATCGATCGGAATGTAGAGAAAGCAAAGTAAAAACGATTGATTTGCAAATACGGAATTGAAACCATTCCGATCGAATTATGTGGCATGCCTGTATAAAGTGAAACGGAAATTTATTTTATTCGATTTTAAAAGTTTGAATTATTAATAAAATCTACCAGTATTAGAAGGGTATAAAATATATTACAAGGGTAACTAAAAATCAAGGCTTTACCGAAATGTGTATATGTATTTCAGATATTGTATCAAAATGTTAATATCTTAAATCTTAAAATACACTTTTTCAAAAGCGTGTATTTATCACTCACAACAATATTAAGCTCGAAAAACTATTAAATTTGTATGTATATACCTATATTAATTTTTTTTTTTGCTAAACCGTTAGTTGCTGTTATTTCTGCAGATATTTTTGGTTTAACAGTTATGATGGCTAACAGCCCCCTCAAAATATTAATTTTAACATAAATACATAATGGATGTTGACTAACATGTCAATAATAATAAAAAAAAAACGCCAAGTCTAACAACTATGAAATAATAATAAAAAGAATTAGCATAGATATTCAACAATACAGTCTGTATATTTCAGCAAGAATTAATATTTATGCATGTTTAAATACAGTTTTGGATTTTTTACCACCACTGGACCAGTAACCTAGTTATAGGTCGTCCAATATCAGTGGTAGACTGACTTTCAATGCGTTCAAATATTTCACAACAACAATTATAGCAAAATAATCAAGAAAAAGGTAAAAACAAGTGGTCAGACTGGTTTGTTTTTTGCTTTGTTTTGTTTCAGTTGCGTTTCTCTGCAAATTTCGGTTGTTGTTGTTGTTGTTAAACAATAACAATGCCACGGAAAGAAACATTTGCACTTTTTAATGAAAGTAAAATTTATTGTTTACTGTAATTACTTTTGTTGTTGTTGTCTCACATAATGTGCTGTTGTTGCATTGTGTATTTGTGTTTTATTGTGATAATGACGTAGGTACTCGTAGTTGTGACGTACAGGTTTTAAGAGAAATTAATGTTCAATGACTAAAAAATATAACATTAATATGAGAGAACAGTTTTTTGTGGACACTAGACTATAAATTATTATTTAATATTGTACAATTGTTGTTCTGAAGTAAAACAAAATGGATTTATTTTTGTTATTTGCTGACAATGTATAAATACACATTTTAATTTACAATATTGTTTAATTTACATATTTACTATAAAATTCAAAGTTTGAAAACAAATAGGTACAATTTTGTTGAAGGTTTTAGAGATAAAACATCGTTGTAAATTTGACATACATACATACTATATTTATATAAATGTGTTTTATATTTATTTAAATGTGTTTTTGCAAATTCGACCCGAAGTCTTCGATTCTTTTCAGTATCAAGGATTTTCTGTGGAAACTCGGCTTGTATACCCTTAATCCCGTAATGCCCTTTGAATAGTTCTTGTATGAATTTTTTATCCGTAGACATTTCGATTCTTTTTGGCGCTGAAATTTTAGGTTTTTTTGTCACGTCTCTTAAAATAAGACTGACATCTCGCCTGGAAAGTTTCTTTGGGGTCCTGATCTTGGCATATTTTCTACAGAACCAGTTTTTTTGAACTTTTTATAATGCTCTGGACTGCAGCAAAAGGTTTGTTAAAAAGTTCACTGATTGCGCGGTAAGATTTTACTTTTTTGTGATCTTGAATAACAAGATTTTTTACATCTACACTAACTTCTTTACGCGTGCTCCTCTGGTTAATTTGTGACAACTTATTTGACTGACAAACTGCTAAAAAGTAATTCAGCAGTCATGTGAACTACCTGAATTGCAAAAAGCTAATGGTAGGTATTTGAACTACAACTATTTTTAAATTATAAATAAAGCAGAAGGTAATGTAGTGTATGAACACTTTTGTCTCTCTTTATTTCAGGTTTTTTCATATTTACCGTTATACATATTACAAAAATTTAATTTTTTGCTTTCGAAGAGTATTTAAAATGGAATTTAATTTTTTTGTTAAAAATTGTTGTTTCTGGTACAATTTGATTAGCGGATATATGAAATCTTGGGTATGTATGAAAACTCCCTAACTGTGTGTATGTACAGTGTATTACAAAACTATTTTACCTACTTATCTTTTCATTTTTCATCCATACATAAAATTTAAAAAACAGATAAAACTGAACTGGAATTTCAAAAAGGCAAAATGTAAAGCCAAAAATTAATATTATAATTTTTTAGTTCTTGAGTTTTATACAAAATAAAAATGTTTTTTTTTTTAATCGTATGATAAACAAAATTCTTCTACAAATAAATAGGCAAATAGTTTTGTGAGACACTATATACATTTTAAAATTGTCTTGCATAAATTTGTAGAGATACTTTACAGTTAATTTAATATTTTGAGCTGACCTACAGGGCGCCAAGATGTCATTACGAGATGAACTTTAAAAAATGTAAAAGTTTAGTAATTATTATGGCACAAATTTTTTTTATAAACATTTTACTGTTCATGAAATAAGTACAAAGATAAGCTAAGTACATGAATACAAATTATCTCAATTTTTAAATTCTGTAAGTTCGTAAAAATAGAAATTTTGCTTCATAATTTATGGGTCGATTATGTATTGCAACTAAACTGGAGTTGGATTGCCAATAGGCAACGCAACTGACATGCAAATTTTTATTATGTAAGGCAACTTTCGATTTTAATCTTTTTTTTCGAATTTTCGAGTAGAAAAGAAACATTTATATGTTAAAAATATAAATAATTTAACAACAAAACTAACTAACATTTAAAATTTACCACTTGATTAAAATTAAAGTAACCACAAATTCTCGGTTGCCACGTTCGGCAACTGAAGTTAACAGCTGACAGTTGTCATCTGCAATATATTTTTGGCAACTGTCAACTCCACTGAGGTGCGGTTGCCAACCGTAATCCAGCCATTAGATTTCTAAAAAGTATATTAGGCTGCTTTCCAGTGGGATTTTTTGAACAGAACTTGGAATAAATTAGTAATTTATAAACGCCTACCACCATTTTAATAAAACTTCTTATGGCTATAGAAAATGTACATTTAGGTTTATGTTTTGAGAATGTGTGTTTTCTTTTCACAAAAATGTAAAATATTTAATTAGAAAAATGCACGGAAGCGTTTTCAAATACTACACAAACATTTTTTCTAAGGACTTAAGAAGTTCGTTACTAAATATAATTGTAAAAGGTTTATAACTTTAACCTCGTTGTAATGTGTTACCTTGCAATTTAATCTCAATTAATAAATTTTCGAAATTCTACGGGCTGCTTGCGGCTTAAGTCTTTCGTTTAAATTAAAATAATTACAGCAACAACAAGACAAGACTAAACTTAACGCAATAATTTACAACATTATTTATTTAAGTTATAAAACCGCGCAAAATAAACAATAACAGTTCAATTTCAACCACTGACCAACTGACTGATTATTTAAATATAACGATTTTATACACTTTACGAACTGTAAACGATTATGCAAGTTCATCATCATTGCAGTCACCTAAATTGTTGAAAAAGAAACGTAAAAATAAATACAAGGAAATTTATTTTTAACAAGTGCCAAACAACAATGTAGAGTGGGTGCCAGTGATAGTTTTAACAGAATTGCAAAGGATGTGAGAAAAATGCAGACAAGTATGTAAGCACAAAGTTTGGAAGACAAAATTAAAACAAAAGATATCTAATTAAAAAGTTGGAATATCTTTAAATTCTCTATAATTATATAGTCTAATAAGACTATATTCTAATAAGAAAAAATACTTAGGGTAGTTTCTGTTGGTAGTATGTACTTCGATTCTGTAGTTTATTTCTACTGATTTGGGTTTAGCTTCATTAGATTTGAAATCTCGTGAAATGTCATAAATTTTTCTTCCTATTTTAAGTTAACAATGTCCAGCCAAAATGTGCGACATTAATGTTGTCTTGTTCAGTTGTTGATCACATTTTTCGTGAACATTCTTTTCAAAACTGAAGAAAGATGAAAAAATGCAATAACAAAACAAATAACTTTTCATTGTTCACTCACACACACACACCACACAATGTAAACAACGAAAAAAGTCAACAAAATAACGATGAATAAAGAAAGTGAAAAAAGCACCAACCCAACCAGTCATCGAAGAAAATCAATAGCAAAGCCCACAGTGATCTCATGAGATGAAAGAGATGAATTCTCACACTGACTCTCGTAAACATATGTATACACATTTTTATTATGTAACAAGATCATTCACATAAATACAAGTTTATTGTTTAATCGTTTTTGTTTACATTGAACACAACAACAACATTTGTTTTTAAACGCTCCTACCTTCCAACGTTTTCTTTTTTTCTTTAACGGAACTAAATATCTTGTCATCTCTTTTAAACTGATTCCATCTCTTGTAAAAATTACATACTTTGGAGAGCAAGTTTTAAAAAAAATTCATTAATGTGTCATCAGGTATTTATTTTTATTTTAGTTTTTTTTTGGAAACGTTAAGCGTTTTACATTGCTGAAATTATTGTTAATCGTTTCATAATTATTAATGCATATTGTGTTGTCTTTTAGTTGTTTAAATCATACATACATACATACATATACATAAATAGCCTTTTTTGATTTTAGTCAAAACAAACAGTTTAATTTTGCTAAATACACTAGACGACATTAATTGTTTAACAACAGTTTCACCCATTTTTTTCCGGTGTTCCAATATTGGTACAACTTGTAATTGGATTGTTCAGTATTTTATTTTGTTCACTTCAATGTTTCTGTGAGGCCGGTGTTTCAAAATTGGAACGGTTCCAAAATCACTCTTTTTACATTTTTTTTCAATTCTTGCAAAAGCTATTAATTTTACGTACATAAAGAAGGAAAAATAAATTAGTTTTAAAATTTGAGAAAATAATGCAAAAGGGCAAAAAAGGGTTAAAAATAAGTATGCCTATTTATACCCTACACCACCATAGTGGAGGGTATATTGAATTTGTGCTGATGTTTGTAACGCCCAAAAATATTAGTCCACCACCCACATTTAAATATACCGATCGATACCAGGCTGGCTGACATAATAAACGATATAAACTATTTTTTAAATCTGTTATCTCAATTTCCTGCCACTTTCAATATAGGAAAATTCAAGTCAAATGTTCACAAACACTACTCCCTCTATCCTCCCTCCCATAACCTATTTTCCTAGTTCCAACACAATGCATTGCATAAGTAGGGGTCGTCCCCTGAGTTCTGGTTTAAGAAAAAAAAATCATCTGTCATTTGATTAAAAGTTTTTATTGTCACTAAAGTTACTTTGAAAAGGCAATGGAGCAATGTTTTTGACATTAGTAGTCTAGCTGATAGTAATAATTAAAATAAGTTTCGAGTTATAGTCAATTCCATTTGACTAATAATTTTTCAAATTTGAAAAAATGGACTTGGTAACAACAATAGCATAAAAAACAAATTAATTTTAAATGTTTTTAAGCAAACAGTGAAATTTTATGGGTCGATTGCTAATGATAACCTTAGTGGACAGTTGCCAAAAATATATTAAAGATTTCAACTGTCTGCTGTTAACTTCAGTTGCCGCACATGGCAACCGAGAATTTGTGGTTGCTTTGATTTTATTTTAAGTGGTAAATTTTAAATGTTAGTGATTTTGTTGTTAAATTATTTGAACTCTTTGACCTTTTCTTAAAACATTTCAAATTTTTATTTTCCATATTTCGCTACGTCTTTGTGTAGCTTCTTCAGGAAAATTTTTTTTTAACATATATCTGTTTGTTTTCTACCCAAAAAATCGGTAAAAAGACTAGCAACGAAAATTCTTTAGATAATAACAACTTTCATGTCAGTTGCGTTTCCTATTGTTAACTTGCTTGAAATAAATTCATTATTTATTAACAGCTGATGTTGGCCATCAGTAATATTCTAAAAATCTGTAATAACATAAAACAAATTAAATAAGAGCATCGAAAATAATATATGCTTGAAATATATTGAGCTTCGTCTGCTATCGATAATACCCATTACTTGTGAAATCACTTCTCAACAAAAAAATTTTAACACGAATTGTCCTTTTTAATTAGAAAAATTATTGGGTGGTATTATTGATTCCGCAAAGGAAAACTAAGCGAAAAGATATATCGATCGATATGTAAAATGTAATTATTCATTCCTGCGGCATGCCGCAACACTGTCTGTGTAGAGATGATACCGCAGCAACAGAATGAATACTTTCAAACTATGCTTCCGCACAAAAAATCGCAATCGCGGAACGGAATGAATAATTCGTCCCATTATATTAATAAAAACTAAAACTCATGACTACGAAATAAAAATAGTTTTAAAAATTTTACGAAACAGTATTTGGAAAATATAAGTAAAGAAAATGGTGTCTGGTTTACTACCCCGTCAATGGAATTTTGAGAACAAAACCACGCCAGTCACAGAGGATTAAGTCTATTTCTAATTAAAGGAAATAAACCACCGTTTTTAAAAGGTAAAAACGTAACAATATAAATAATTGTGTATAAAAGTGTGCTGGACTATAATACATATTACACCATTTAAAATTGAATTTCAGAACTAATTATATTTCAGAAATTTACATTTATATTTCACAAATTTCTAATTGTATATCAGAACTTTCTAATTGTATTTCAGAAATTTTCAATTGTATTTCAGAATTTGCCTTTTGTATTTCAGAAAATTTACTGCCGTATTCATAGAAAATAAAGTAGGTTTGAAGTGTGCTTTTAGACAAAATTTTCATACAAAATTTTCTTAAAGTACATTTGAAGTTTCTGAAATATAACTTGTGAAACACAGTTAGAAACTTTATTTTCAATACATTTAAACGTAACAATTTTTTATAATTTTTTTGATTATTGGACAATTCCCTTTCTTTCGTCCCACTATGCGTCTGTTCCTTCGTACGTATATTTGCTTTTTATATTTTATTTTACGATTGATTATTTTGACAGACTGCCACAAACTCAGTACTTACTTCGTAGTACGAATAATAGTTGGCAGGAAACAAAGAATATTTATTTAGTTTCACCTGTATTTTGTTTTATTTTCTTTGGATTTTATTGTTATTGTTGCCATTGCACTATTGTTCTTATTCTTTGTCCCCTTTTTATACCATATATTGAATTTGTGCTGATGTTTGTAACATCCAGAAATATGGGTCCAACACCCATCTTAAAGTATACCGATCGACTCAGAATCACTGCCTGAGTCGATTTAACGATGTCCGTCCGCAGAGTACAGGTCGCCATATCGCTAGCTTGGTAAGTAAATACAAGTCAACTTTATATTAAAAATCGAGATTTCAATACGAAACAAATTGTGTCAGAAAGTCACCAAAGCACTTCCTCTAAACTGTATTTATTTATCATTATAAATTCGTTTATTTAGATAGTTTTACTTATTACTTCTTATTCAATTTATTTTTATGTTTATTTATTTATTTATTTTTGTTAAATTTATTTTTTTAAGTTTTATGTTTCAATGAATTTAGCTTAGTGTATACTATGCTGTACTAGGGCGGCCTTTGTATTGGATTTTTAGATTTTCGTTTAGAGGCTGAACATTTTATTTGAATACAGTATTATGTTTAATTTATTTTTTTTTTTTTTAATTTTCTTTGAAGCTGGTAACATCAAATAAATTTTGTTCAGTATTTTGTTTTCAGATGACGAAAATAAAGGCCAAATATATGTGTATGTATAACTAACTAACTATTTTTATACCCTTCACCTTCATGAGAAGAGTATATATAAGTTTGTCATTCCGTTTGTAATTTCCACAATATAATTTTGCGACCCTATAAAGAAATATATATTCTGGATCCTTAAGGATAGCGGAGTCTATTAAGCCATGCCCATCTGTCTGTCTGTTGAAATCAATTTTCTGAAGTGCCCAGATGTCTTCGGGATCCAAATCTTCAATAAATACAGACTCGTTATATTTTCTTCAAACTACTTGACGCTTTTATTTTGTAATTAAAAATAATCCGGTTTATTTAAAGGAAATAAACAACCGTTTTTAAAAGGTAAAAACGTAACAATATAATATATATATGTATGTATGTATATAATATAATTATGCATCCACAACAAAGGTAAAGGTTATATAAGCCGAATATAGTGCTCTTACTTGTTTATAATATAAATCTTTAATCATTCTATTAATTCAAAAACTTGTAGAATAAAAAATATATATTGTTAAGGTTATCTTACAAAAAAAAACCATAAATAACAGCTATTTTATTTATCATATTAAACATATGTAAACTGACAATGTTAATATTTCTATTTAAATGGGCACACAAATTAAGAGATAAAAAACAATACAAAATAATACAATTTAATTCAATAACATAATTAACATTGTTTGAATAGTTTGTTCCAATTTTGTAGACAAATTTTGAACAATTCGAATAAATACGAGTACAAATAAAACGGTACTTTTTGAGCTTTGTTCAAATATTGCATAAGAAAAAACTTAAATATAAATAGTACTTCTCGCTAATGAGACATGTTAAATTATTAATATAAACAAACAAAATATATTTTAAAATAAATTGAAATTGAATTGAGAGAGAGAAAAAATTAAACCAAACAGAAATAACAAGTGAAAGTGCCGAATCTTAATTACCCTCCACCTAAACATAATAAGAAATACAAAAACTACACTGGTTATAGGACTAGAACATCCTTATTCTGTGTTTTTTATTTAGTCTTAGTGCAAATTTTATTATTATTTGATATATTGGTTGAAAGACAATTTTACGATCAACATAATTTATTTTAAATGTTTCGAAATTTTATTTAATTTTGACCATTTATAATTGATGTAATTTACAGAGTTTGTCTGATTTTCATAATACTCTTTTAATTAAACAATTTATAAAATTAAAAGAACATTTTTCCATATTCACAAAAAGTTAAGAAACAGAGTATAAAAAAGGGTACGATTATATACTTCTACTTCTTTTGGTTGAATTTGATCTCAATAACATTATTTACAAGAGATTTATGGACCAATTTTGGACTGATATCTCCTGAATCCAGGATCCACTAATGTGACTTCTACGTATTTCAGGCTTATTTTGGTTGTATTTCATCTCAATAGCGCGATTTACAAGAGTTGCATGGTTGGTCAGGAGTTATTATTGTCTGACAACTACATAATTGCCGTATAACCGAAATTAATATGATTTCTGGATTAAAATTTCTGATTCATATAAAAGTTGGTTCTATACCAATATTTATTAAACATTTTTGTGGGTTAAATTGTTATTCGGAAATGACAAATCATGGGCCGAACTTCTTAAATATTGGAACAGTGATATGAGGACATCTCACGTCGAATTTCAACGTAATAACTTCATATTTAAGATACATATTAGTATTGAAATGAATTTCGGAAGTGGAAATTATAGGGGGGTTATAGTCAAACATGGACCGAACAAAACAAAATTTCGTTTTGCGATTCCTTTTTTATGACACTTATTTTTGCCGAATTTTGTATTAATATTCCCATATTTCGGGAAGATATTTGTATGGGGGCTATGAGAAATTACGGACCGATTCTTACTATTTTCCTCACACTTTTTTCTTTGATCATAAAAATAACGTGTACCAAATTTAAGGGCAATATCTGCAATATACATACATATTTCAAAAAATTGGAAGGAAAATATTTAAAAATATCAAATTTTTATGGAGGTTGTCTCACATTTTGTTTCATAACTCTGGTTCTACTACACCGATTTTGCTGATTTTCAATACCAAACTGTTTAGGAGAGTTATAAATGGGTTCTTGTAAACTCTGTTGATTTTGGTTGTATCGTTTGTAAGTGAGATTATTTTACACAGACAGACGGACGGACATAGCTCAATCGACTTAGAATTTTATAAGGATCACGAATATATATATTTTGTTGGGTCTCAGATGGACATTTCTCAGTGTTACACACGGAATGGCAAACTTATATATACCCTCATTCCCAACTTATGGTGGTGGAGGGTATAAAAATAGAAACATACTTTACGTTGGCTGTCAAAATCACAAATGAATCTCTTGTTCAATGACAACAATTAATAATTTGAGATCGCGATAATTTTTTTTTTATTTTGAATTTTGTAACTTGCAAGGAATTTAAAACAAATACATATTATTTTACATTAATATTTGTGTATTTTATTTATTATTAGATAAATATATTTTTTATGATATGCAATATGATCTTACGCAAAAATATATGTCGAATATTTTGAACTTTTTTTTTTAAATTTATTTAACTTTGAATTCAAACACACACACTTTTTTGCAACACTATGAAAACAACAACAATCATTTAACAAGTTCAAGTTTGTAGCTTTTTCGTTTTCTTTACTTCGATTTTACGTTGTTTTGGGTAGATACATATATTTTGTAAAATTTTGTTCGTTTTTCAAAAATTGTTATAACATATTTAACATTTTTCGGATACGTTGTTTTACGTTTGACTGTCAACATGAAACTGAGGCTGTGCGGCCGTGTGTTTAAGCGGTAAATTGCTTTTTTTCTCGCTATTTTTACAGTTGTTGGACTTTTTAGTTTTATTTGTGTGTGTGTTTGTTTTTTATTTTATTTTTTTTTTTTTTTTGTATTAAAGTAAATCATTAACTAACTAATAACATTATAAGTATGTATGTATGTACATATGTATGTATAAAAATGTAAATAGTTTTTAATATTTTTGTGATATTCATTGTTATTGCTTGCATACATTTGATAAACGAATCCTACCCAAAGAAGCACATACCATTTTTATCGCTTTTACGCATGCGGTTTTAAAGTGTTTTACAGTGGTATGGTGTTAAACATTTTTGTATATTGAAAAAAAAAAACGAGTAACCTTTTTTTTTAATTTGATTAAATTATGTCAAATATGATAAACATACATATGTAAGTATGTATGTTTTGTTTTCGATGTACAAAGGTTTTTCCGTCAGGAGCAGTTCAATTTATTTTGGTTTTACCTGTGAAAAGCAGTCTTTTTCACAATTTGATATCCATTTTCATTGAGTAGTTTTGCAAAAGAAAATCGTGCCTTTACGAGTATGTACATACATATGTATATTCTTTTTTGACAGAAGTGTTTTTTTTACTTACACTTAAGCTGATTTTCATTGAGGCATCCTCGTACAAGTCTATCGGAAATATTTAACCCAAATTCCTCATTCATTTTAGTTATTATTGTTCTCGATGACTTGAAAGGATCTAGCTTACTTTTTTTAACTATTGCCTTATCCTTACAAACTGTTGTCTTTCGTGGTGGCTTTTTTCGATTTTTCTTTATATTAAGCAAATTTGCATCTGTGGGGTTATTGTGTATTTCAATTCGAAAAGAAAATCGTACGAATTTGTATACTTTTTACATTCACCCCTATCGTGAATAAAAATTCCACATGAAATTTGTTCCCTTTTCACATTTTTTCTATTTAAATTCAATGTTAAAAAAATAAAAAGAACAAATTTCATGTGGAATTTTTATTCACGATAGGGGTGATTGTATTTCGTGAGCTTTTGCTTTCAATTCGAAATACACAATAACCCCCTGATTTAACACATTTAAAATCAATCAAAAACGAATGAGTTTTAGAAGTCAATTTTTTTGTAATATTTCTGTATAGAAAAACTTTTATTACATAAAATATAAAGATACTACTACTAAAGAGAATCTTAAAACAAAAATTTTAAAAATTAGCTTATAAATACATTAAAATGTATTTCCAAAATTGATTCGTTTTCGATTTCCATCACATGCCTGTAAAGCATAGAATTTTATGTTATTATCATTCCAATTTTCAATATAAGCTCGCGTTTTCATTTTTGACATTTGACATTTTTGACAACAAAAATGACATAGTGAAAACCAAGCATAACACGTTTGAAAGTTCATTGGTGCGCTATTTTTTTGTCAATAGCTGTATGTCGGACTCATTCAAACATCGGCCAGATCAGAATGTATACCTATAATTAATTAAAAAACCCTTCCAAACTAACATAATTTTGATAGTGGTAAGTCAGGTTTTTGAAAATACCGAGATGTGACAATAATTTGAAAGCAAAAAGTGATCGACAAATACATTTACATAAAATAGCTTTTTATCTGTTATAGCTGCAAAAAATTATATTTAGCCTTATTATGAGTGTCGTTTTCTTTTTACGACAACGACTCTTTCGTAATAGATTAAAGATAAAATTAAATTTGTTTCTTTAATCTATTACGAAACAGTCGTTGTCGTAAAAAGAAAACGACACTCATAATAAGGCTGATTATTTGTATACATTGTACTCTAACAAATTGATTTTATAGTAAATTTAATAATAAAAAAAAAAAAAAATTCAAATTATTTACTACTGTTGACACTGTACACAATATTTGCCCTGTTTGTGGTTTTTTTTACAACGGTTAACTGCGTTAGAAGTACATAATTTGAAAAGAAACAACAACAAAAGCAAACAAATTAAAATATGTTTGTCTGTCGGAATATCGTGACCACTATTTAGACAATAGTGTCTGTTTTATGTAGCAAAGGTGTTAGATTTACATTGTATAATTGAGTTTGTTTTGATTGACGCTGTCATACATACTTTAAACGCGCATGATTTATGGTTTAATTTATTTTACAAATCGATTGTAAAACAGACATATTCGAAATTCATAAAACTAATTGATTTATATTTATTTTAGGTTCTTTAAAGAATCTCATCTGATCTTGTCAATCTAATTTTTAGATTTTTTATTTTACGATTAGATAATGAATTGTGTGTGCTTGTGCATTAGTTTTTGACCTTTTTTGCTCAATTTAACACAATTTATACGAGTACATACATCCATACATACATACATATATTTTTTATTGGCCATTATATTTTTTGTTGGTTTACATTAAATTAGTATGTTTATATACTTACGCTTGAATATGTGTAATTATTGCCATTTCTATGCGTTTTTTTTTTTTTGTGTTTTTACTTATTTTAATATGACAAGTAGGTACAAATAAATTATAAATTGTCATGGTTAGTTTTGTTTATTTTTATTTTACAAATTTAGATTTAGATCAAGGATTTAAATTCTCACGATTTAAGTATTAAACACAAATGGTCTTCTAACGATCTAGATAGTATGTTTGTAATCCCCACCAAATTAAAACAAAATATATTAAATGAGTTACAATGAAATAGTAAACATACGAGTACGAGTATTTATTGCATTAATAAATATTAAAGAAGACATTCATAAAAGTTATACCTACATATGTATGTACATACATATGTATGTGTATTATTTTAAAAACATACATATATGATTTTCATTTTAACGTCCACTAATTGTTTTTAAACTAAAAGCTTACATTAAAAGTTTAGTTTTTTTTATTAATAAAATTCCACTCTAAGCATAAATTGGCCATGAATGGAAATTAATATCTTGAGTTTTTGTCTGGTTTATGTTATAATAAAATGTAGTTTAATAAGTACATACATATTTACACAACATACTAGAATTGTTTAATAAAATAAATTGCTTCATAATTTGTTTAATTATAGTTTATAAATATGTACTTCTTGATAAATTTTTTTAGTTAGGCTCGAGTTCATTAAATTTAATTTTCATTAAATTATTTTTACTGAAGTTAGGAATTATAACTTGAAAAATTTATTATTAAAAATTTTTGATAATTTTTCTTGACTGGGGATCGAACCTGGGTTGTTGAATTTACATATGTTTCGAGAAATCCCACTTTCTCTCATCAGAATTCTTTGCGTTCTACCACATGCACCACTGCGGTGCCGTTCAGCCAACAGACAAACATCAATCCTTTAACCAGTGTTAGTTCTGGTAGTTCGAAGTTTTTGCTGTAATTATCATTCTTTATTACTTTCTATTCATAGTTGTTTTTTCCTTTTCTTCAGTTTTTTCGTATTCATGTCAAGACTTTGTCCCGAAAAGTTGAATAGAACGCAAAGAATTCTGATGAGAGAAAGTGGGATTTCTCGAAACATATGTAAATTCAACAACCCAGGTTCGATCCCCAGTCAAGAAAAATTATCAAAAATTTTTAATAATAAATTTTTCAAGTTGTAATTCCTAACTTCAGTAAAAATAATTTAATGAAAATTAAATTTAATGAACTCGAGCCTAACTAAAAAAATTTATCTTATTAAGCGATCTACAGACTCGAATCTTTAAATATTGATATATTAAAAGACAAAAAAACTCATTAAAACATACAAACTGAAAGGGTAAAAAAGGGTAAAGATTTGTGTTTTTGTACTTGTTTGGTACCATTTGTATCTGTTGTTTTAAGACAACGAAATTTTTGAGAAGTTAATTTTTCATAATACGACACCTAAATAGTAAAAATGGGAATTTGGGATTTCTTTGAAATGAATCACTTACCGACTTACAGTTCTAAATATGGATTCTTACAATGAAATATAAATTGAAACTAAAATTAGAGGACTAAAAAGTGAAAAATTGTATAGTTGCTACTTTTTGTATACTTTGTTCTAAACTGATAAAAAAAAATGTTGTCCCTCTCTGCAATCAGAAAAATATTTATCAGGAAAGGCCTTTTTCGGTAGTCAACCTTTAAGCATAAGAATTTAGTATATTTCTATTTAAGGGATCAAAAGTTTAATAGTCTACTAGCATTGATGACCTTAATGTTTTTTGATGTTACCCATATTTATTTATATAAACAATAGTCTTACATACATAAAAATACTTAAAAAGGGGAATCGAGTCATCTGTTCCTTTAATGATGAAAAAATTTATTAGAACACAATTTTCAATAGCAATTAAGATCTTATACATTATGGCCAATGACGTGAAAATACGAAGTTATCATCAACCAGAGATTTAAAATCTGAATGTCAACATTGCGTTGTTCAAAAACTTATTTTTCGAAATGGTTAATGAATTTGTTTCGAAAAAATGCTGTCCCATAAAAGAATTTCAATTGTATGAATGTTTTTTTTTCTCCTACAGAATAATAAACTGCCACTTAACACACGAAACATGCTTTGTTTTGTGTGCTATTCTTGAAACAGATTATCAAAATGTTAAAGAATCAGCGGCCAGGAATAAAACATCAATAATATCCCGGGCAGCGCGGGTACAAGTAAAACATATTTTTTACAAATACGCGTAACAGAAATACCAAAAGTTAAGGAAGTACTAGGCAAACAGAAAATTCTGCAAGAAGTCATAAAATCAGAAAATATTTTGTTAAGTCTTACAATTGTGTATAATGTACTCTACAACAGGTAATGTTAAATATGTATTCGTTAAGCTACTTATTATGATAACAACTAAAGGAACGAATAGACATTTTGATTACAAATAATAATACATACAACAAACAGTTCCTATTCTACGTACATATGAAGTGTATGTCCTATACATATATTATCCATTTTTAATAATTTTTTATAAAAACTTAAATTACAAATTAAATTTAACGAAATTACATTTGTTTGATTTGTAACAAACATTTTCATTTGTCTGATTTTTTACTAGTAATTAACATAATTTCACAATAAATTTGCAAAACAAATAACAATTTAATATTGCCTATAGAAGAGTAGAATGTAACTGTTATAGGTATTGATAAGCAAAATAAATTTCTTGTTTTCTCTTATGCTTCATTCTTAATTCTCTGTGCTTCTAGTACTTACTAAATATTTAGTATATGCATGTATACATATACATTTATGTACATACATATGTAAAACAAATTTAAAGTAAAATCTCAGCTTACTGAGCTTTATGATTGTTTAGCTGTTTGTTTCTTATGATCTTTCTTATTCCCAAATTTACATAATATTCTTTGTATACATATGTACGTACATTAGGGCGGCCCCAAAATAGAGTTGCGGATGTTCCCGACTAATATGAAAATTTGATTCATTTTAAGACTACGTTTCTCAATTTGTTTGTCCTGGGGTCAATATTTGGTGAGCTGCATCACAGGATAAAAAGGTCCTTTTTAGAGGTTTTTGGTATCATATAAATTTGGTATCATATGAAAGGTCTTTGAGAGGCGCATTCAATGGGTTATCAAAAATTAAAAAAAAAAATTTTAAATTCAAAAATTTTCAAAATTTCAGATAAAATTGTAGTTTATTTTTATTTTTAAATAGTTGAAATTTCTTGATTGTAAACATCATGTAATTTAACCCAAATGGTTTTTCCAGTTTTTTAGCTTATAAAATTTACGTTATTTAAATACCCATTACATTAAAGAATTGAGTTAACAGAGATTGTCAGATAGGGAAGATGTAGGTTTAAAAAAAAAATTAATAAAAATATAAATAGATAGCATTTTCAAAAACGGGAAAACCCATTTGCGTTAAATTTCATGATGTTTATAATCAAGAAATTTCAACTACCCAGTAAAAAATGTGCTCCAAAAGGAGAGGGGTTTATTTATGAATTCATACCTCAAAACGCTTCAAACCTGCTGATGGGATGCATGACTTTTGTATGAGGTGTTCCCGGTTTAGAGGACTACTTTCTGCTGACAATAAGCGCTTCTTTTAGCCTAATCAAAAATGCAAATAAAGCACTTTCCTAAAGTGTTTTTTTAATTCTATCTGAATGTTTTTTCTTAAGCAAAAATTCATAGTAACTGAGAAGCGCGATATTAGTTTTGTAATTGACTTTCGTTGTCATACGTAAATCTATAGGCTATAATTTCGTTTTTCGCTTTAAAACCTTATTCGTTGTTAGCACTAAAAAGGCATCTTTTTTGTATATTTTATTCGTAAAGCTAGATTTACACGATTCAAATTTTCTTCAAAATTGCTCTTCAAAATGCTTCAAATTCGTGTAAACAGCAAAATTTCTTCAAAATTTATT
This sequence comes from Bellardia bayeri, assembly GCA_950370525.1. Taxonomy (NCBI): domain Eukaryota; kingdom Metazoa; phylum Arthropoda; class Insecta; order Diptera; family Calliphoridae; genus Bellardia; species Bellardia bayeri. Next base: position 121,172,188 of record OX493264.1, read on the forward strand.
AAATATATAACTATTAATAACTAATAAATAAATAAATTTTGAAGAATTTTTGCTGGTTACACGAGTTTGAAGCATTTTGAAGAAAATTTCAATCGTGTAAATCTAGCTTAAGCATTTACTGCTTCAAAAGAGCGCTTTTATTGAAGCGGTCGATTATGCGCTTTTTCTCTTAAGTTCTTCAAAAAACACGATTTTGTTTACTGGGTATTTATTTAAGTAAATTCTATGACAAAATAAAAATAAACTAAAATTTTGTGTGAAATTTTGAAAATTTTTGAATTAAAAATTTGTTTTTTTAATTTTTGATAACCCATTGAATGCGCCTCTCAAAGACCTTCCATATGATACCAAATTTACATATAGTTCCTTTGAAAGAAATGTGAAAAAATCAAAAACCTCTAAAAAGGACCTTTTTATCCTTTGATCCAGCTCACCAAATATTGACCCCAGCACAAACAAATTGAGAAACGTAGTCTTAAAATGAATCATATTTTCATATTAGTCGGGAACATCGATCCCTTATTTTTTCTCCATACAAACGGGGCCACCCTAATGTACATACATACATCTGTACCTATACATACCGCTTGTATTGAAAATATAAATTACTTGCTGCGAATTATGATACCCTGGTATTTTAGTTGATTTAATTCAAAAATGTGTTGAGGCCAATTTGAAAGGCGCACATATAATTGAACATATTTATTATCTATTATCTACGTAAACAACAATAATTTTTGTTTTCTATATGTCTAGGTTGTATAGATTCTTACTAAATTTTCTGTTCCCCTTTTATTTTGCTTAAAATTTAACGATACACACATTTCACACATATTTTGAATGTGCATGTAGTAAAAGTTTAAGTATGTGTAAATATTTCGTAAAATTGTAATTGTTATTTATACATGCATACACATATTCTATATTAAAATACATGTTTCAAAAATATACATACAAATAATATTTGTAAAAAAAAAAATAAATAAAAAATACATCTAACTAAAGGTTATGAGCACCTAGTATTTCTTTTAAGTTCTGATCGCCTGGTATTAAAAATTTAAACAAGAGTTTTCCGTAAAAAGTAAACAAAAAACAAATGAAATAAACTGTAAACGTTGACTATAGTAGAGTACATTGCAACTGTTATACTCTCTGCAACTGTTGTTATATTTTAGATTCGTCTTGCGTCTTATTGACTTTTCTGTTCGACTGGTAATTACTGAAAATTTTGCAATAACGTTGTATGCATGAGACAAATTAAATAAAAATACACCTTGCTGAGCGCCGATTATTTCCTTCAGAAAATGCTAATCGGAAATTTAATAAATTGAAATAGAATTTTGCTAAAAATTCTGATCGCCTGGTATTATGCAGTGTTTTCGTAAGATGCAAACAAAATTAACAAAACCAATGTTGCCAATTAATTATAGAGTACAATTAATTAACACTTATGCACATTTTTTCTGCAACTAATACTGAAATAACTGTACGCCTGGTATATTGCATTTCGTTATGTAGTTTCAAATGTTTTCAACAAACAAACAATCTGTGCACAAAACAAATTAAATAAAAAATACACCTTGCTGAAAATTATGATTGACTGCTGGTATTTTACCTGTTATTTTGAACCTTTTTCGAAAATTCAAAAACCCAAAAAAAATTTCGTGTAAACCAAATTGAAACAAATAATTTTATTGCAAAACTTTAATAAAAAAAAACTTTTTAACAGAGTATATAAATATTTATCCTTTGTAATACTTTATTCTTAAGGTAATATCTAAAATTGTTATTAGTATACTCATAGTCCAATAAATGCTAAAATAATTCTATGACTTAGAGAAAAATGTAAAACTTAATATAAGTTTTTTAACTAATTATAAATACAATTTGTTTATTTATAAATAAAGTGTCTAAATGGAATGAATGTTTTTCTAATTTTCTAATAAAATGACATACTTTAATGCCGAACAATAAGTTATGGCCACTCATCATCAATTTGTGATGCATAGTCATGTATGGTATGAAACCGCAAGCCATTACCTTCAGGTTTATGCCAAGAAGGCAACAAAACTGAACGCCAAAAGGTACTGTAATATTAAAATTGTCATTACATAACAATTGTGTTTTTAAGATTTATAACTTACCGTCCTCTTACTAAGCCTAAAAATAAACGCCAATTCTTTTCAGGTCCAAAATTATAAGGATTTATATAAATTTTATTTTGCAGAAGCAGTCGCTTACATTCAGATTGATTTATATGAGCCTCAACGCTGGTTTCGCCACGTGTTATTAACTTGGCATGCCAAGAGCAGAGAGTACCCAAGGCTACAACTACTGCTGAACATATTATCACCATAAACCATAGTGATCTGCGTTTACTAATGTTATAAGCACTACTTCCACCCATAACATTGGCAGGTGTTGGCAAATTATGCTGGGCTGGCAATAAAATATCTTCATCGTATTCATTGAGATGACTCTGTATGTTTAAAATTTAAGTTTTATATTGTATAAAATTTGTTAGAATTGGTAACTTGTTAGATATGGTTTAAGAGCTCGGTTATTTTTCATTTAATATAGACTGTAAAATTCTTAAAAGGGAAGTAAAAACTTACATCTGGTACTATATGACCGCTTAAATTTAATTTCACTGGTTGCCCTTCTAGCGGCTCCGTTTCGGTCCAATGTTCACCATGATCTAACCACAAATAGTTATAGCCAATCTCAAAGCCAAATACAATTAAAAACAAACAACCAATGGTGGTATAGAACATGTATAGGAAAAAGTAACGATGGTTACTAAAACCAACACAATTGTTAAGCCAGGCTGTAAAAAAAAACAAATATAGAGATATTTATTCAATTGTTTATTTTTGCTAAATATAAACAAAAGAAAAAAATTAAAAAAGTGAAAACTTTTTATACAATTAAATCAGCAAAAATGCATTTAAAATATTAAAATAAATGTTTGCATAAGTTATAGGGTGTGTGTTTTAATTAAAAAAAAGCAAAGAAAACATTCCATTAAGTATTTGTTTTGTTCCATTTTAATATATTTTTTTATTAGCATGAACTTGTTTCCGTATTCAAACAAAGGCATTTTGAATAAATATAGGGAATGATGCGCAGTGTTTTTAGACATGCTATAAATACACTTTCCGAAGTTCCAGATAACTTCTGAATATTGAGGGTCATAACTCAGAAAACCTACATACAGCCCAGCCATATCACAAAATTTAATTCCGATCGGAAGTGAAATTAATTTCGTTTTGGTTATTCTATAGAAGCAAAAAACGGAAATAATTCCACTTCCGAACGGAATTAAATTCTGTGACATGGTTGATTGTTTCAACTAATATGGCTTTTATTATTTAAATTGTTTAATTTTAAAATTTTCGTAAAATTAGTTCTATATTTTACAAAAAAAAAATAAAGGGTGATTTTTTAGCTATTATCTTTTTGGCAACATTTGGTTTAAACAGCTGACGCACGTTTCGTGTTTTGTTTCACTGTCAAACATCTTCAGTTTGGTCTATAATTTAACCATGAATCGTCTTACAAACGAACAACGCTTGCAAATTATTGAATTTTATTATCAAAATGCGTGCTCTGTTAAGAAAGTTCATCGCGCGCTTCTTTGTGTGCAGCGACTAAGCTAATTTTTGGCTCAATGGGTAAGTAAATAAGCAGAATTGTCGATTTTGGAGTGAATATCATCCAGAAGCATTGCAAGAGTTACCAATGCATCCAGAAAAAGTCACAGTTTGGTGCGGTTTATGGGCTGGTGGCATCATTGGACCGTACTCCTTCAAAGATGATGCGAATCGTAATGTAACTGTGAATGGTGAACGCTACCGTGATGATATCCAACTTTTTTTTGCCCAAAATGCAAGATCTTGACTTGCATGACATGTGGTTTCAACAAGACGGTGCCACATGCCACACAGCACGCGCAACAATGGACTTATTGAGAGGCGAGTTCGGTGAACATTTTATTTCACGTTCGGGCATTTATTCGTGAGATACCGGCCGAAATGTTGTAAAGAGTATGCCAAAATTGGACTAAGCGCAGTCAAGGTCAACTTTTGCATGAAATAATCTTCAAACATTAAATTATATGGACCGTACTATCGATTCAAAAAAAATATTTCATGCATTTTTCTGAACTTTATGTTTTTTTTAAACTTTCCTATAGCTTTTAAAAAATCACCCGTTATAAAAGTAAACTAATCACAGATCGTAAACAAAAAAAAGCAGGAACTTACAAAGTAAATACTACATTAAATAAAGCAAAATATAAACAAAATTTTTTTGAAGCGCATTGTAAGCACCATGAAGAACAAAACAAGTAAGGATAATGGTTTTCAAAATAAAAAAATTTAATAATTGTCATCTTTAACTTCGGATATTTAGCAGAAACTGTTGATGCCTATGTTGAAAATCAACAAAAACGTACTAACGAAAATGATATTCATGCATCATTCTCATTAGCTCGTTTTTGGGTTTTTCGAATATGCTACGAAAAATTTACGTTCTACAATATGTATAATAGAAATAACTCAAAAAATTTAACTTTTTCACAAAAAATAAAGATTTTTGCCAAAACATGTAAGAATGCAAAATTTTTAGGAACAAAATATTATTTTTATAACAAAAACTATTCATCATTGCTTCAGTTTGGAAAAAGAGGTCTTCGCGCTGGAATGGCTTTTAAAATATTTTTGATTTGATACACATATAGTCTTTGTAAAGTAGCAAGGTAGTCGTGGATATTTTTTCATATCTCAACATTTTATGTCACACCATAATATTATTCATGTATAAAATTAGTAAACATGTAGTTTTACTAAACATAACAGCATACACAATACCTTTAGTTTGTTGACCGTTTTCAAGGTTAACCAGAATTGCGATTTGCAGTAAACCCTATAAAAGGGCTTGTCTAGAAAATGCGAATACAATAATAAAATGCATGTATAATAAGTATGTAATGATTATTTTTAAACATGAACTTGAATTTTTGCATAAATAAATAATATTTGAAAAGCGACTAGAAAAGGATTGGTATAAAAGTTCACTGAACAAGATTTTCAAGGATCATTTAGTGGACAACAATTAAAGTGAGAGCTTCTTAAAGTTTGCAAAGAAATATTGGTTTAAGAAATCTATAAATATGAAGGTGTGTTAAAGCCGAAATTTCAACAATATACATTCATAACATTTTCTAATATTATTTCACTTTTAACATTTAAGATTTTTGTGTTGTTCATGATGCTACTAAGTTATGTTATGGCGGCCAGTGTTTTAGTACCTTTAACGTCTGTAATACGTACACCCGAAGATGATACTGCTATCGTGGAAAGTGCTCGAGTTAAAGGAAATTTTGCTTATAGCACTGTGGAGGGTCATGCTTATAAAGCTATAACACCAATATTGGGCCACATTATAGCACCGGACTACTTGCAGCCAGTTAATTATGTTTATGTGCACAATTAAAAAATAAAACAGTTTAAATAAAATAATTTTAAAACTTACGACAATGATGATCCATTTTGAGTATACATTTATTACAAACAGAACAATGGTGAGTGCGTGGTGGTTTGGGTGTAATGCATTTTTTGCACACTGCCACAGCGTCGTTTAAGGAAATGTCCTAGAAATTTTATAAACTAAAAAAAAAATAATTTAAAAAATATATTTCTAAGGAAACATACTTCTGGGGGATCTCCAGCCGGTGTTATTACTGCCATTACATAATGAAACACTACATTGATGAGCAACCAATTACCTACGATTAATAGAAAAACTGTAGCCAGTTGACTTTTTTCCCACCAGAATGGCAAACCTATCCAGTAAGCAATACTAACAACGGCAGTAGTTAATAAGGCCACACCAATTACAAAAAACTATAAACAAATAATAAGAATGAAATGAATTAATAAAACATTTAAAATATTTCTGAAAATAATGATGTTGTAAAAGCCAGGAAAATTTTGTCGTTTAGATACTTTTATCCTTAAATATTTTTAGGAAATAGTGACATTTACTTACCGGTCCTAATAAATGTGTATAGTTATCAACGATCCAAAATACTGGTTCCATACACACATCGGTTGCATAGGAAGCATTCATGTGGTGATTGTACGTCAAAGAACGCCAACATAATTGCATATAGGACCACCTCAAATGACAATAATTACTAAAAAGGATTTAATATAAAATAGACATTTAAATAGAAATAATTGCGTATAGTTTGTTTAACATACACTAGATTTTTAGTAAGTTTTGGCAATTTCCAATTTATGCGACCCATATTAAAAATTATTTATAAGAATCTATTTTTGCTAACTTTAGTTGATATAATTTAAAATTAGGCACACATTTTATGCTAAAAATTTATTCGTTTTACCACAACAAAAAAATTTTTTGATGTATGAACAGCTGTCTTATTCACCTCATTTTACAAAGGTGAAATTAAAGATGGTGTTATAGTTGACATTGCCAACTATAAATAAATAATCCGTTAATTTTTATATTTCTTTATATGGTGTGCCACAGGGTTTGTGACAAAAATTCAAACAAACGTTTTATACAATTTTTGGCCATACCTAGAAATGGAAAAACATTATTAGGTAGACAAATAATTAAGGCGACCAGATTTAGGGAAAGAAAAATACTAAAAAAATTTACTTCAATTCAATGTTTACATTTTTTACATATTGTTACCATTTACTATTTTGAAAAGCGAAAGTTCAGTCAGTAAAGGCAGAATTAGTCTTTATTTTCTGTTCAGTTCCGAATCAGCTGACTTGATTCAGTTAAATAGAAAATGTGTAAAAGTCGTTAGTTGTTTTGTTACTTTCCGTGCCGTTGCGGACGAACCTGTTGAAAACAAAATTTTGCTAAGTAATTGTGAGTGACAGCACAAAACAGATGACATCTGCACAACAAACAAATTTTTGGTTTATTACAAAAATGTTCAATTTCTTTGAATTTAATTAAGTTTTTGTATAAAAGTTATAAAAATATAAAAAATAAACGATGCATGACGAAAAACTCATTACTTTAGTCGAAAGTAATGACATATTAATTTGTTTTTGTGACCAATATTTATAATTATTATAATTTTTAAGGAGTTTCCTTCAGGCTAATTTGGTCAAATGTTTGTTTCCAAACGTAAATAAAAAACTTGTTCGATTTTTATTTTATTTACCCAACGTTTCGTTAGTTTTAATCTAACTTCTTCAGGGGTCTCGTTCTAAATAATAGCTTTGATGTTTTTTATCATTGGATATTAATTTTTATTATTAATTAGTTACTAAAATACTAAAAAACGGGACATCACGAACAGAATTTTGGTATAAATAATCAAATAATTAATAAAAATATAATATACAATAAACGATCACAAAACTTAAGTCAAGTTTAACTTAAAGCTAATATCACAGAACGACACGGAACAGAACAGCAACAGAAAGTAAAGACTAATGAAGCCTTAAGAGTATGAACAGAACAAGCACGACACGACGTTTGTGCAGTAAAATTTGTGGCGATTCTCATTCTACTTAGAAACCGTGCCGTGCTTGTTCTGTTCATACTCTAAGCTCAATAAAAACAAATATGGATCATGCATTTAAAATTAAAGATAACAAAAGATGACTTAGTATGAAAAAGATGACTGAAAGAGGACACAAATTGTATAGATGACAGCGAGTTAAAATAAATGATTGTCCTCCAAAATAGAGGACGAATGGTCACCTTAAAATAATCCGTTAGAGAATTCATTAACAAACATATAACATGAATAGTGTTCCGTTCAAAACGTTTACAAAATATATTATCAACAATTTCACCTTAAATTGCTTAAATGAACAAAAAAGTTATTGTAATTTACATAAGTGAACAAGTTTATACTCATCAAAATAAAATCTACTGTTTATGTTACTGGGAGACGTTATATTTGCTATTGGCAACGCCAACCAATAAAATAACACAAAAACAAACGAACAAGAATAAAAAAGAAATAAAAACATAAAATTTTCTTCCGAAAATCAGAAAAAATTAGTTCAGTGAAAAATTGAATTTGAATAATCCCAATTTAAATTGGAAAAATATGGATGTAGACGAACAAAGTGAACAGCCAGGTAAGACAATAAGAATAATACAATAAAAACATTTAAAATTTTGTGTACATATTATGTTTTTTTTAGAAACAAGTAGTTTAGATGTAGCAGCCAATGGGCAAGGAATTGCGTCTTCAAGCAATAGAGAAGCTAATCCACCAGCAAAAGAAACCTCTAAGGGAAATGAACAAGTTGAAGCTTCTACGAGTAATGTTGCTACAACAACTGCAGAGCCAGTGATTGCTGAAGTCAGTATCGTAACACAAGACGTTGAACAAGAAAATAACCACAGGGAAGATTCGAATGACTTGCAAGACATAGAACCACAAAGGACAAATGACAGCGAAAGTGCAAATGTATTAGTTGCAAGTATAGACGAGGAGGAACATCAAAATGAACAACATATTGAAAATGCTGGTATTGATCCCAATTATCCCTTGGTTTTGGTGAGACGTGTATCCATACCCTCATCCGGCGATAGTCCCAGGGATGAATCATCAGCAGAAAACAATAATGAAGATGCCGTTGCAATGGATGAGGAAAATGAAGCCGGAGCAGCAGGAGGAGAAGATAATACAGCACGTTCTCCAGCTGATGTTATAGCAATTTTTAATTCCATATCAGCAGCTGGCAGTGATAACGACGATGAAGACGAAGAGGACGAGGATGAAGATGTGGAAGATGCTTGGTTCGAAGAGGATGAAGATGAAGCAGCTTTTTTGGAAAACCCCAATTTTCGTGGTTTTGCCAATCAATTTGAAGCCATTAGAAATATGATTGCACATACTAGACGCAGTATGGCTGAGGCAGAAGCTAATTTTGGACCAATACCTCGCAATTCCTTAATGCAACGTTTTCGTCGCATACTCTTTATACTAAATAACCGTCGAAGACGACTTATACGTTTGGGCCTCACAACACCAGACGTGGAGTTACCGGAAGCCGAAGCAAATGCCGAAATGGAAACCGCAAATGAAGATACCTCTGATAATGATGATGTAGAAAGCGCAGAAAGTCTTAATAACGAGGAGGCCAACAATTTGACAATGGAACAGGAAGAGGAACTAAACGAAAATGCAGTACGTTTCGATACTAATCTACCAGCTCAACACTCATACATGGGCACCAATATGAATCGTGTTTCTGGCGTTAATTACTTAGAAGCGGATCAATTTGTAAAATTACGTTTATTTGTACATCAGCACGTGTTATTTCCCGGTGAAGTTTTGCCATTCATGGTCAACAGTTCTACAACCATAATTGAAGGCGACGTTGATGCACAAAATGGTATACTATTTGGTGTTTGTTTCCCTTGCTTAAGCAATACTAAATTGACGGCCAATGGTGATGTTAATGGGTCAGCATCCGATGATAAAGATCAACTTTTGTACGGTGTAACATGTCAGATTTATGAGTTGGGCGAAGATCGTCGCAGCAATACATTGATTAAGTCCAGAGCCTTGCAAAGATTTGTAACTAAAGCTAGTGATTTGACAGTGTAAGTATTTCTATTTCAAGAATATTTTTTTTGTAATACATATTCATATATTTAGACCCTTGGAATATATTAACGCACATCCGCGTATGAAATGCTATGGTTTCGTTAAGATATTACCCGATATTTATTTGCCCGATCCTTTGAAGTGCATTAATATGGGTTCAATGAATCGATTCCGTGATAACGCTTCAATGCAGGACATGTACAAACGTTTTCAGGCTGCCACCACACCATGGCCAGCACATGTCTATGAAACCCACAATATATCGAATATTGTTGAAAAAGCACGTACACAATTGGCACAACACAAAATCGATACAATGCCAAGTGATCCCACCCAATTGTCATATTGGTTGGTGCGTAATTTACATCTACCCGAAGATATGTTGAAATCAGTATTTTTAGCAAATACAGTTAATACTCGATTAAAACTTATAGCCAGCACTTTTAAAAAGGTAATTAGCAGTAGTGATGAGAGTGTGGAATAAAGAATTACTATTGCATATTACTTTTGATGACGTCGTTTTTTATTCTTTTAGGAAGCCATATTTAGTTGCCGCAATTGTGTTATCCATATAGCTGACTGCCGTGAATTGTTTGCCATGTCTAAACATGGTGTGCAATCTCAATATTGTAATTCTGGTAAGAATTTGTGTTGATATTATAATTGGGATTTCTTGTAAAGTAAAATTTGCTTTTTAGGTTCATGGTGTAACTATACAAGGTGAGTGCAGTAGCACAGCTGATTGACTTTGTTTACAATTTACTTATGTCAAAAGTAATACCTTTTCAAGTGTTTTTGACAGTAGTACACACTGTATTGTATTGTATTTGTTGCTGATTTGCACTCACCTTGTATAGTTACACCATGTTTAGGTTGTTTTTTTTTTGACAAGAATAATTTTTGTGATTTCATTTTTATTATATTTGTATAATACATTTTTTTGTTTATTAAAAAATATGTATGTATGTATTTGGTTAAACATTAATATTAGAGAAAAATTCCACTACTAGTTTTATTTAAATTCTATTGTAATTCCGCTCGATGTCTATTCCGAAATTTGCTCTCCTGTGTAAATAATAGGACTGTAAGTAAAAAAACTCCGAATAGATATTTCAGAATGATCTGGAATATATACTTTATATAGTGGGAAAGAAAATGTATAGGAAGGAGTAACTTGTAAATTTTGGAAATATAAAAAATGTTAAATAAATAAATTTATATTTACAGCTGGCTATATACATGAAACTAATACGCTTTACCAGGTTAATCGTCAAAATATTTTATACAGTGGTGCACCCTCAACTGTATATAGTTGGTTTCCCGGGTAAGTACAATTAGCTATGTGAATATAAATCCGCAAAAATTAATTTTATATGAAAACATTCTTGTGCAATTTAAAATATTTTTTTAACATTTCAGTTATCAATGGCATATTATTGTATGCAAAATATGTAAACATCACTTGGGATGGGAATTTAAAGCTGTCGAACCTAATCTTATACCCAAGCAATTCTTTGGCATCTCATCGTCCAGTGTTCGTGTACGTTTGGCACAGGATCGCAATGATGTACCTGTGCAAAATGCCGTTTATATCAATTTTTTACGTCTCATGAATGCCGGAATGAATGAATTGCGTGAAGCTCGCAACAGTATGCCCAACATATGAAACGCTTTTATACGAAAATGTTGGTCATGTTGTTGTAGCTGTTGTAATTAATAAACAAAAAGAAAGAAACACAATATAAAATGATTGACATTTTTATTCGGCGTAGCAAGAAACTAAATATTTGTTTTCAAAATTGTTCGGTATTGGTAGAATTTACCGCGTGTTTTCTTTTATCACATAATCAAGAGAAAAAATTAAAACTAAAGGACAAATGAATTTAGAGAATGTGTGTAGAAAAAACAAAAAATTATAATTTAGATTAAGCGTTTTCTCTCCTTTTTTTTACTACATTTACTGTCTATACAAATATTTTTTTTAACAAAAAATACTTTTCACAAATATTAAACAAATAAAAATATATGTAATGTTTTTATCTTAAAGAATGGATTTTCTAAATATCTAAGATGTAAGATTTACAATACCGACTGGTTTTAAGTTAAAGGATTTGTAATTGTAACCAAAACCTTTATTAAAACTATTACAATTTTATTAAATATGTGTGAAATATAAACAATTATAAACTAACATATTATACACAATAATTATTATCAAAAATATATGAATAAATTAAAAAAATACAAACTTAAAAATAATATATTGGGTCGAATTATTCATTCCGTTCCGCGATTGCGGAAAGAAAGCATAATTTGAAATTATTCATTCCGTTGCTGTGGTATTTTTGCTTTTTGCGGTATCATCACTACACAGACAGTATTGCGACATGCCGCAGGAATGAATAATTAAATTTTACATATCGATCGATATTTCTTTCCGCTTAGTTTTCCTTTCCGTGCGGAATCAATAATACCACCCATTTTTTGTTTAATTAGCACTGTAAAAAATAAGATCAAAAACCCATCGAATCTAATGAGTTATAAAAACATATATATAAATAAGTTTAAACGGATAAAATGAGTTGTATTTATATGAAATTTAGTTTTAATACCATAGATTTTTGTATATGACCCAATTCATATAAAAAATATTAGTGAAACAAACGTATTTCTTGCCGATTTGCACTCACCTTGTCAGTTACACCATGGTATTATTTAAAAAATTTTCATTTTGTTTTCATCTGAGAAAATCAATCTTTTCAAGAATTTGATATCCTTGTTACGGTGTAGTCTTGCAAAAGACAATCGTGCCGTTATATTCTTTTTTTGACAGAAGTGGTTATTTTCTACTTACACGACCATATAAAGCTGATTTTCATTGTGGTGGTTTCTTCCAATCTTTCTTTACATAAAGGAAATTTGCAACAGATTTTACACATTTAATGACATTTTCGAGAACATCCAATTATTTCAGCTATTTTTGTTTGTTTTGTACCCTTTTGGTGAAGTTCCCAAATAACCTTTTTTTCTCAATTGAGAGCCGTGAGGTCCTCTTCCTATTTTTTCTGACACAATTAGTGATAAACAATATTTTTGTTAAATTACATAAGAATTTACCACCGAAAGTAGCATCAACTATTTTTGTTTAAAATCGAAATAAATGTGCGCTATTTCATTGTCAAGCAAAAAAACTTAATTTTTAAATGACAAAATAAAGAACTTAAAGTTTTCAATATAATACGTATGGCACTTCATAGAATATTGGTGCGCTATTTCTGTGTCACAGCTGTATGTATAAAAATCTAAAATATATACCTTGATATTACAAATGGAATTGTATATAGAAATATGGAGGTTTCGGAAAATCAACTTCACTACATATGTATAGGTATAAGGATTTGGATTAACATAAATATACTTTATTATTATTAAAAATGAAATGGGATTGTATAACACATCATTTACGAGGTGTCAACATTAAAACATCGATATGTACTTATAATCAAGGTCTTTAATATAACAATAATGAAATAAATAATTCTTCACGTTTTTAAACCATTTATTTCAATATGAAAGGATTTGTGGCACCTTTTTTAACTTTAATATTACAAATGAAACATGCAACAGATTCATTATTTTCATCATTTAATGAAACCTCCACGGCAACTGAAATTTCCGGATAATGAGAATCAATGAAGAAGTTAAACTGATAAACGACATCTTCGTTTTCATAGATGGGACAGATGGCATCATACATTAAATTCGAACAAACATCTGCTACATCATCGGGTAATTCATAGGGAACGGTAATACCAATGGTGGTGGCACGTACTTTAGCATTCAAGACCTGTGTATTATCTTTAGCTTAAGAAAAAATTCAATAATTTTAGTAAGGGCAAACTTTTTGCAATGCCAAATTTAAGTGAGAAACTGAAACTTACTTCCCAAAAAGTGCACATACATAATGACAGTTGTGCCCTTGATAACATCACATGGTGGCTCAGTACAACCTTCTATTTCAACGCTTAAAGGAAACGGCTGCTCATTTTTACCTAGGAAGCAAATACATATGTACATATTTTATTAATAGAGGTTGTGGTTGTAATTGACAGTCAGTCGGTGGATTTCTTAGGAATTGCATTCTTGTTCGATATGAAATATTCGACTTAATAGCGACAAATACAACTTTATTTTTGTAGTATGTATAGGAGATTATAGCCTAAGATGATTTCACAATTGGCCAATTAATAGTGCATATATTTCAATTACTATTAACTTAATCTTTAACAAGTTTTTTTTTTCAATAAATCAATAGAAAACTATTTTTTACAGTTTAAGCCATTTTAATCATTTTATAGCAATATACTCGTATACATACTTACATATACATATGTAATTCCTCTTGTTCTGTAAATCAAAATGTAGATGAATAATTAGTGTTCTGTAGAACGAACTCATATACAGACATAATTATATCCAAATTTGTAATTGTAACCGAAAGTAAATAGCGAGAGATCCAATGATAAAAAACACTTGGATTCGAATATTAAAAAGCCTTTCTAACAACTTCAAGTTAAATTACAAAATATTTTCTAAAATTTCTCTTAAATTTTTGAATTGATCTAAAAATTTTACATGTAAAGAATAATGTTACCTTTTTTTGAAACTTTTTTTTTTTTGACTTTTTAATAACTTATTCAAACATTTGAAATACTTTTTTAAATCACTAATATGTACTTCAAAACGACTCGATTTACAGAACAAGGTCGATTTTCTTGAATCCAAAATTTCTTACAATTTGTCATTGTAAAACTCACATTTTTTAACATTTGTAGCTGTAGAAATAGCTAACAATGAAACTAGTATAAGAATGGTAAATTTATACATTTTAATTCAAACAATATTGGAATGTTTTCCCTTTAACTTTTTTAATTGAACTAATTTCTAATCACACTGAAGCACAAAAATTTATGTAAGATTATCAAGTAAATTTCTGTAAAGCTTATCATGATTTTGGTAATGAATAAAAGGTGAGCTAAAATCAATTTGGCGAAAAAATATGAACAATTTTTGGCTTTATACGTTGCAGGTGTTTCATATAACTACGATTGTTTACAAGGAAAGACCAAACAAATTTCTATTTTACTGATAAGATAAATACATATGTATATGCTATGAAATAGAAAAATACAAATTCTACTAGTATAGAAATGTATATAGGAAAAATTAGCTAAAGGATTATACAAAAATTTATTATTCTAATTATTCTATTATTAGTTTATAAAAGTGTTTGCAAAACATTTTGCGATCGTTTTGTTTTAAAAAGTAAAAACGGCATTCACCAATACCAAATAATTGTAGATGTTCCCAGACATATTACGGACTTATGTACAAATTTCCGAAAATTAAAACAAAAATTGTTCATATAATTTGCTACAAACAATTAAAATTGGGTAGAGTCCGACAATTTAAATTTTTTTTATATTTTAATGTAAAGTAGAATTTTGGTTTATACAGTAGACGCTCAGAAATTAGAACTCTCAGCAATTAGAATTTCCAGAAATTAGAATCAGTCATTTCATTGCATTAAGCGCTCTAAAATTAGAACTAAAAATTCTAATTTCCGAGCGTTTTTTTCTTTTTCATTGTAAACACTAAAATTTTGGCAGTTTAGTTTAACCAAATAGAAAACAAAAAGGGGAATCCCATTTTAATAAAAGTTTTTTTTAAGTTAAATAAACTAAAATGAAAACAAAGACTTAGTTTTTTTTATAGCTTTATTGTAAAATTTACCTAAATTTTAGTATAAAAACCCGTCCAGAAATTAGAATAATTCGAAAATCCGAGCGTCTACTGTACCTACTTGTTTTTGAACAATTTGGTACATTTCTGTAGTATAATTGGTGCTAACCTTTAATATTAAAGACTAGCACTGATCAAATAAATAAAAAATTAATAATGCTCTTATAAAATGGCATATTTTAAGGCTGAAATTAAAAACAATCTTTAATACCTCAGATTTTTAAACACACATGCATTTTTAATTGACATTTTTTAAATAACGCCTAATTCAATTATCCATACAAAATTTCAATTAAGATAATTGCTTCATTAAGAGTTAATTGTTCTAATAATTGTTAAAATTAAAAATTCAACCCTGTGACTAGTAATAACTAAAATGGCAGTTGTTTCGCTTTTAAATTAATAAAAAAATAATTTTAGGCTGAAAATTATAATATTAAAACCAAATACAGTGCACTCGGGAAAACGTCAACTAATTAAAACCGCGGGTGTTGACTTTTAACAAATTGTTGACGTTTTAAAAAAAAATCTGTTATTTTTTTCTGCTGTTTTTTTCTTTCCAACACTTGGAAGAGAGACTTCTCTCTATTTATTTCATAAAATTTTAGAGTAGGTAATGTAAAAAAAAAAAATGTTGACGTAAACGGGCGTTGACATTTTTCCGAGTGCACTGTAAATGTATTCTTTTTTGGCAGCTGCTGTCAAACGCTAATTAAATTAGCAATATTGAGCATATGTGAACACTTTTTAATTAACCAATAATTGACTCAATTAAAAATGCATGTCTAAACACCATATAAGGGCCATTATTACAACTTGCCTCTAATGTTCTTAATTGTAAAAGGTAACTTTTGGGTCGATTACGGATGGCAACCGAACCTCAGTGGACAGTTGCCAAAAATATTACAGATGGCAACTGACAACTGTAAGCTGTTAACTTCAGTTGCCGAACATGGCAACCGAGAATTTGTGGTTGCTTTGATTTTTATTTTAAGTAGCAAATTTTAAATGTTAGTTATTTTGTTGTTAAACTATTTATATTTTTAACATATAAATGTTTGTTTTCTACTCGATAATTCGAAAAACAGATCAAACACGAAAGTTGCCTTACATAATAACAACTTGCATGTCAGTTGCGTTGCCTATTGGCAACCCAACTCCAGTTTGGTTGCTATACATAATCGATCCATTTAATTAAAGTGAGGAATAAAGTGACCTTTAAAATTTTTCGTTATTACAACTTCTATGTAAAATAATTTTTTTCTAAAATATGGCAATACAACAAATATTTGTTTGTGAAAAAAATTCAAATTCAACAGTCTACTTTGTGCTAATGTGTTATTTGGCCAAATTCAATAGATATTTTATGTTTGAATTGTATCAAGTCAGCTAACAACAAAAAATAGAAAGGACTATGAACAAGAAGGAGGATACTGACAATATAAATACAAGCTATAGAGTTGCAATATAATTTCAAACTGTGATATTAATTTTTAAGCTGTGGTTTAATTTATTGCTTGTGTTTAATATGTTCTTTGGTTTTTGTAAAATTTATTTAATTTTAATTTAATGTGAAAATTACTGTTAAATTTGTAAGTCTAAAAGGAAAAAATATTTGGTGTATTTATTTTTTATTAATGTATTATAATTTTTAATTAAATAGACGTAACCCTGATGAAGTCAACAAAAAATTGACGAAACGTTGGAAAACATGTAAAGAAGTTTTTTATTTACATTAAATAATATAGGCCCAATTAGCTGACTTGATACAATTCAAACATAAAAGTCTACTTTGAGGCTGACTGTATTCAAAAATATTCTCCAAGTTATTTAATATAAATCAAATGTCTGCTTTCCTTTTTTGTTTATCAAGTTATTTATTGGCAAAACAAAATTAAAATTAATTTATTTTTCATGAAGTTCACATTTTTTCCAGAACATATGACAACTTCAAATACATAAACCTCACTATAAAATTAAAAGACAATATGATCTTCCCTTTAGCTTATCGGTCGGTTTTAGATTAAAGTACACTTATAATAACCAAATACTTCTTATCTGTCCGATAACGTCATACCTTTAACTATTGCCAAGTTGTAATAATGGGCCTAATTCTATTAAAATTCATAAAGTTTCAAAAAGGATTTAGGCCTCAAATACAATGTTAGGTGTGAGAGAAAGAGAATCAGACCGCGTAGTCCATGTTATGCTCAGCTTAGTTTTGGATATAAGAGTTTTGAAGTATCACTATTCAAATTATTATATTTTGGACCACTTTATTCGAATTGTTGAATTGTCCGTAACAAAAAATTAATTTCATTAGACAAAAGTGTTATATTATCAAAAAATTAAAAAACAATAATAAAAAACAAATTATCTAAACATAAGTAGAAATAAACAAGTGAATTACTATTTATGTATTGTGTTAAAAACGTTGCAGGTATTTTATATACATATGTATAAATTAATTAAGGAAATTTCAAAATATGAAAATATGTCGATAGCAATAAACAAATAAATAAGTTTGTTTTCTTTAAATTTATCAACTAATTGCTATTAAATACTTAAGTAGTAGTTTTAAAGAAACACCTGGAAAAATAATACAAAGCAACTGTTAATAAAACAATTAAATAATTGTTCACATAAGATCCGGTCGTGTAAATTTTTTAATATGAATTTGTATAATAAATTGATACTTATTTATTAACGATTTACAAATTAAAAAGATTGAAAAATTGTGTTCACACAGCACAATATACGTAATTGATAAAATCAATCGTATTTTAATTTGAGAGTATTTATTTATTTACTAGCTTTTTGTACCCGACGCTGCCCGGGATATTATTGATCTTTTATTCCTGGCAGCTGATTCTTTAACATTTTGGTCATCTGTTTCAAGAATAGCACACAAAACAAAGCATGTTTCGTGTGTTAAGTGGCAGTTTATTATTCTGTAGGAGAAAAAAAAACATTCATACAATTGAAATTCTTTTATGAGACAGCATTTTTTCGAAACAAATTCATTAACCATTTCGAAAAATAAGTTTTTGAACAACGCAATGTTGACATTCAGATTTTAAATCTCTGGTTGATGATAACTTCGTTATTTTCACGTCATTGGCCATAATGTATAAGATCTTAATTGCTATTGAAAATTGTGTTCTAATAAATTTTTTCATCATTAAAGGAACAGATGACTCGATTCCCCTTTTTAAGTATTTTTATGTATGTAAGACTATTGTTTATATAAATAAATATGGGTAACATCAAAAAACATTAAGGTCATCAATGCTAGTAGACTATTAAACTTTTGATCCCTTAAATAGAAATATACTAAATTCTTATGCTTAAAGGTTGACTACCGAAAAAGACCTTTCCTAATAAATATTTTTCTGATCAGAGAGCGACAAAAATTTTTTTTTATCAGTTTAGAACAAAGTATACAAAAAGTACCAACTATACAATTTTTCACTTTTTAGTCCTCTAATTTTAGGTTCAACTTATATTTCATTGTAAGAATCCATATTTAGAACTGTAAGTCTGTAAGTGATTCATTTCAAAGAAATCCCAAATTCCCATTTTTAACCGTTATTACTATTTAGGTGTCGTATTATGAAAAATTAACTTCTCAAAAATTTCGTTGTCTTAAAACAACAGATACAAATGGTACCAAAAAAGTACAAAAACAAAAATCTTTATCCTTTTTTACCCTTTCAGTTTGTATGTTTTTAATAAGTTTGTTTTGAGGTAATTACACGAATTGGGTGTTTAAGCGAAAGTTATTGAAACGTGTTGTTTTGTTTGAAAAAATATGAAAAATAAACGGAGATTTACAAGGAGAGGTAAATAAGCTAAAAAAGGTAATTAAGCGTGGGGTATTTAACCAGGGTATACTGTATTTATTACGTGTCCGTCTGTTTCTTCTTTTTGTTGTCATGTTTATTTTTCTTAGGAATTAGAATAAATTTGTAATTGTTTGTGTGTGTGTGTGTCTGTGTTTGTCAGTATGACACAGTTTTAAAGTTCTTATCTTTTAAATGTTGCAATTAATTATTTTTTTTCAATTATATACATTTTTGATCGCGAACGCGACACACTTTGAAAATCAAAAATTTGTTTAGTTAAGGCCAACAAATTTTGGAAAATTGGAATTAAAATTTTAGACTTGATTAAACGCGACATTGTAAAATAACCAAAATAAAATGAAAAATGTTCAAATCTATGTTCGGCATCTTTTTTTGTAAATCTTGGCTGATATAACGATTTCATATGATGTTCGCAATCATGGTAAAAATATGTAAATAATAAATACTAATTCATTAAAAAATCTATTTTGCCATTTTTTTTTTATTTGTTTTTCTGATCTGTGATCTCAATTTTATTCAGTATTGTTTGAAAATTCACCGTGAAAAGGCTGATACCGCCACAACGTCTACGAATTATTCAGCTATATTAGTTTATAATGGCGTCATTGAGAAAACATTTTATTAAGCAGCTAATTTTGCGTTCCGGGTCTGTGGCTTGATTTATCAGCTCACGGAGTTAAGGGCAGTGCTAGAAAGAATGGTAATTTGCAAGAGACTGGTAGCAATGTTGATTTGAGTGATAGCAAATTAGACCTTCAGAATGGATAACCAATAGCGTAGTTCCGGCCAATGTTTGAATGGAATTTTTTTTACTCTCGGCAATAATAAAGATTTCGATACCCAGTTTTATTTGAAGTATTTTATTTAAAATAAAAAAAAGATCTAAATGAATCCCACTACATATATGTATTTCTTTGGGTATTAAATTTTTTTTTGTAATTCATAATAGTTAAAAAAATCATAACAGTTAAAAATAGGCAAAATTCAAACTTTCAACCTAAGTTTTCATACACTAGATGTTTTGTATTGCTGATAGTCCTGTGTCTTTATTACATTATCCCTTTAGTATCTTCATAGATACAATTTGTCGGGGATATTTAAATTAAGAAATAATATAAAAAAACATTGACAAGCAGGTGGAACTTTCGAAAACAGTTTGGCCAGGTGTTTTAATTTTTAGACTGATAACACGTTTTTAATTGACTGATAATGCAATGAAATTAAGTTGATTTCTTTAGAAATTTAAAAAATATATTGGAAGACTAATTTCAAGCATTTCAATAGTTTTCAGATCTCAGTAGGCTAATTATCAATATTAGATTTTAATACCAAATATTTTCAAATATACATATTTTGTATGTTTGTTTACATTAAAATAAATAACATCTTTTATAGGTTTTCTTTAAGAAATTAAAGAAACCCTTGTATCTACCGATATGTAAAGAATTATATGATAAATTTTCTTTCTAGTTTAGCTATAAATAGTTAGTTTTTTAAACAACAAGATCAATATTAATAGTCAAATAAAAAACATCGTTAAATTAGGAAAAAAAACAAAATGTTTAAATTTGTAATTGTTATTTTAGCTACAGCTTTTTCTGCTGCCACAAATATTAAGAAATGTGAGGTGGAACTATAGGAATTTGAAAACATTTTTGCTATAAAACAAATTTTAGGTAAACATGGCCAATCTTTTTCCTTAAATGTTGATGTAGAAGGATGTAAAGAGCCAAGATGTTATGTTATCAAAGGCACAACAGCCGTTATGGATGTACATTTTGTGGGAAGTAAGTTGTTTGTGTAGTGATATACATATGTACATACATATGTATGTATATCTATCCACTTTGTGATTCCTAAACTAAAATATTATATGTTAAGCCAAAAACGATATACGCTCGTTGAATTCCAAAGTACGTGCCACCACCTTGGGCATTACGGTTCCCTACGAATTATCCGAAGATGTAGCTGATGTTTGTTCATATATGTTGGATGGTGCTTCTTTGTATTCGAGAGTCGAATAACGGTTAATAGAATAAGTACAAAGCAAAAATCGAAAACGTAAAGTTTAAATCTATTTCAAATGAAAGTGAAGTGTTGTGTTGAAAATAAGAAGTCAGAAAAAACCAAAAAACTAAGTACATGACAAAAAAGGATAAAATTGTTACAACATAAATTATATGAATATAATTTTAAAAACTACATTTAAATTGAATTTCCTTTAAATAGTTATGGCGCCGCAGTATCCACAAAAATTTCATAACGAATGGCTGGACCATTATAAGCTAAAAGGATGGCTAACAAAAAATGAAAAAGATGCGACAAAAAGTTTTTGCAAGTATTGCAAATGTGCATTATCCGGAAAGTTGAGCGATTTAATTAATCACGGAGAAACCCAAAAACATAAAACCGCAGCCTCTTTAAGATGTTCATTCCGTGGTCTAATGCAGACGTTGAAAGGGTGTTTAGCCAACTCAACCTAGTTAAAACCAAACTACGAAACATGCTAATAACCAGTACAGTCAATGATGTGCTTCGAGTAAGGTAAATTTACTTTTAACGCAAACATTTAAATTTATATACATTTTTTATTAAAATATTTTAAAAATTCTCAAAA
The DNA here is from genome assembly GCA_950370525.1 of Bellardia bayeri. Lineage (NCBI taxonomy): Eukaryota > Metazoa > Arthropoda > Insecta > Diptera > Calliphoridae > Bellardia > Bellardia bayeri. Next base: position 121,194,098 of record OX493264.1, read on the forward strand.
AGCTAAATAAATGAAAAAAATATATATATTTCTAAATCTTTCCAATAATTAAAAGAAAATTGAAAAATTGAGTCATATCATTACATAATTTCATAAAAAAGTTTTAAAAAGCAATTTATTAAATTTTGTGGTTTCTTATTTTTATTCAATAAAATTTTAGAATATTGATTTAATACGTTTTTGCAATGTAATTTTTTGTAAACTATTTCAATTTTAATTATAGATACGGTCTCAAACTTGAGAATAAATTGTGTTTTGACTATGAATTTCCACAATCCGGTCTAAGCGAAGCAGGTAGGTACAATGGCCACTTATACACAAAATGCTGAAGACTGAAAATACCTAATTTTGTTTGTAAATGATTAAAAACAATTCAATAAAAAAACATATGTGTAATTATTTACATTTTATTTTACCAGCTATTTTTATTTAACGTAAATTCAAATTTTTCAAATTATTTATTTGACGGTTTTCTGACGGTTTTGTAAAAAATTTATTTAGCGCTTTCTGGCGATTTTTAAACCCCAATTTGACGGGAAATTGTGAAAATATTTTGGCAACACTGGTAATTATAAGTAAGTATGCGTAATTTTATCTACACAGAAACTAGGGATGGCAACGGGACTGGTTTCGCGAACGGGATTTTGAAATAAATGTGTTTATTATTATAAACCAATTTGTTTTAATATGAAACAAAAATCCAGAAATTTCAAAAAATGCCGGGATTGAATAATCAGGCATGTGATGGAAACCGATATCGAAAACGAATGAATTTTAGAAGTGAATTTTTTCGTAATATTTCTGTATTGAAAAACTTTTATCACATAAAATATAAAGATATTGGGCTACTAAAGACAATCTTAAAACAAAAAATTTAAAAATTAGATTATAAATGCATTAAAATGTATTTCCAAAACTGATTCGTTTTCGATATCGATTTCCATCACATGCCTGAATATTTAGATATATAAGTTGTAAGTTTTTATGAATAAGGGGTTTAATATTTATTTAAAAAAATTATCGTTTCGGAATTTATGTTTTTAACACATTTCTGACAACAAACATTTCTGTTTCATTACTAAATTCACTCTTAGATTTTGAGATTTTTCAAAAAAATTTAAAATGTTGAGTAAATCTTTTTTTTTCTTTTTTTTGATTTCTTTTAAGGAGAGACTGATATCTCTTTGACCATAAATTAAAGTGCAACATCGGCATCGGCTTCATCTGTTTAACCGGATTTAAAATGACAAACACTTGTTTAAGAAAAACAATTTCTTCATTTGTCATCTATTAAGCTTTTAAATCAATTAAAAGCTTTTTTATAGGAATTTCAAATTCATTCGCTTAGATAAGACTTAAGACACAAACATTTTATCGTATCTATTTTTTACTCAATCAAGTTTGTTTATTCCACAATAAAGTTTGTGTCTTAAGTCTTATCTAAGCGAACGTTATCGTTCGACATCGTGGGCCAGGGGTTAATTCTTTCACATTTTTTTTTCAAAATTTTGTTGACTTTTTCTGATTTTCTAAATTAGTGATTTAATGTGAAATCTTTTAGTAAATCTGTTATATTCGTTTATTCAAAATGCTAAATCTTTGATTTATGTTAAGTGTAGATGTTTTGTATTTGTGCATGTCAAAAAAGCAGATACTTTCCTAGATCTTTTACACAATTACTAATTTTCGGGACTTTTTAATTCGGGATTCGGGATTTGACAAATCCCGAAAATACCGGAATTTCGAGATTGGCGTCCTTAACAAAAAAATTCATGTGTAGGGTGATTCATTCAGACTTTTTTAAATTATAAATAAAACAATTAACGCTTTATTAATGCTCGTATGAACAATATTTGACATTTACTTGTTAAGAATAATTTCATTCAAATGTTGGCCGTAACTAAGACATAGATGATCTATTCGGAAGGTCCATTTTTTGATTACTCTTTCCAGCATTGCTACCGATAACCGTTTTCCAAGCAATATCTAGTGAATTACGACGTTTGATTTTATCATGATCAGCACAATTTCCGAAAATCAATTCATCGAACATAAAAGTCTACAAAATGTTGTCATTGAAATAAAATTCTACTCAAATAATTTTAACGATCACAATCTTTTATACATTTTGTATATGTACAAATAAAATTCAACACATGTGACTCGGCCTATAAAAAGGTGGCTTATGACTCAAAAAAAATTTTTCCATTTTTTTTTATTTGGTTTCGATAGTTTTGAGACGCTCTTTCACGTGGTGAAAACTAGAAAATCAAGATAATAAATGGAATTGAAAAATTTAAAAACGGTATCATTTTTTGGCATTTATTATTACAGCAATCTTGCGAAATAAATTTATTTGCCAATTCCTTTTCTTCGTTATCTGTAATAGACAAGCCCACTGTAAAAATATTTTCATCTACTTCCATTTGATCTTCAGCTTGAAACATTGAAATGCATTATTTATCTTTAACAGCTGTGTTTTGCAATTTCTTTTTCATAGGCCGGGTCACACATGCAATTTTCATATTAAAATTGTATCCCACACCTCATTGTATTCTGATCAGTACAAGAGTATAAAAAAGAAAAAATCAGGTAATTTTAAAATATTAATTAATAAATTTTGCAATTTCAACTTCATGAATAATACAAACTACATATACATATTTGAAATAAAACACGTTTAACATAAATATACATAGTTTTGATTTTATTTTATATTTAAACAAATAATTATTGTTTTATTAATATGTCATTGTCAAGGCCCTTTACGTGCAAAAAAATAAGCAAATTTAAAGCACCCAACAAGGTAAAATTAAAAACATTTCTAGTAATAACTAAAACATATCAATCAACATATTCATTTATTATTAATCTATATTCTATAATTGAGTAATATTGGATTATTTACGCTACTTCTGACATATAAATTCATATCTTAATCTTTGAACGATCGTCAGATATTACAACGTTGTCATATCTAGCAATGTACTGACATTGAAAAATGTTTAGCAAAAGGTAAATTGTCAGTTTAGACGACTGTAAGAAAACTAACAATTTCATTTGCACACAATTGTCAATTGAATTTATCTGTCAACCAAAATTGTCAGTTTACACGGTTGTCAGATTGTTGTGTGGCATTGTCAAATTCGTTTTGCAGCTCTGTGTGTGTGTTTAAAAATTTTAAATATTGTCATGGAACAAAAAAGAGCTATTGGAACCATTTTATCTGCTTATATCCTAATGCACACTTTAATTTAATTCTTTAATTTTCTTCTACTTTTTTCAAAAATTTTATCAATGCTTGTTTTTTTATTTATGTATATACAGAGTTTCATTTAGAAATAATTTCTATGACAATGATGCCATTGGCAGATGCATAAACTTGCACATATGACAATGAAAAGTGTTTCACAATTGTCTTAAAATAATGACAATGACAAAATTGTGTGTTTACACGATTGTTAGATGTCTGAGAATATTTTTGTCTTCCAATGTACTGAAAATGCTTGTTCTTAGAATGTTGGAAGGCAAAAATTTTAAGTTTACACGGTTGAATGAGAATTTGTTCCTCTTGTAAGTAAAAAATTGTTTTATAAAATTCTTTTATTCGAAGTTGCCTTCTAGTTAAATATAAAAAATTCAATTTGAAATATATAAAATGAATTTCAAATTGAATTTTTTATATTTAACTAAATAGAAGGCAGTTTACACGGTTGTTAAACATTTTCTGAACATTTTTCGGACAACGTTGTAATATCTGACGATCGTGGACACATAGCTTAAGTCTTTCATGCGGAATTTGCTGATACAAAATATTTTATGAACGTTCAATTTTGAGACAAGATTTTGTGGAACTAATATAAACATATACCCATCTATAGTAATACATACATATGTATATTTTACAGAAATAGCTTGATTATTTAAATCGTAGACAATATAGCGCACTTTTAATTCGTTGCATGCAGTTTTCCGCGTTAAGCAATTTGTCGAACAGGTGTTTGAAAACAAAAAACACTTATCTTTTTAAAGATTAATAGTAAAATTAATTATAAGCTTTATTTTTATGATTACGTTTATTCTTAATTTGGTTAATAAGTTTATGTACCGCCTGACCATAAAGCTCTTTATGCTATTTGATAATACCAGGTGCAAAAGGCTTATCGAAAAGTTTGCAATAATAATTTGAAATATAAGTTTTAGAAATATTAATAACATGGTCTAGTGAGTACTTGAACTTTTGAGTTTTCAGTTTTTTCATTTAATGCCTATCGACATTTCATTGTTGGCTAAGTCTTATCAAAATGTACTGAAATGAACAAAAAAAGGTTTTATCTGAACTATCGTCAGGCTGATCATACAATTAATCCATATCAGCCATCGATAATCCAAACCAAGCAGTATGCGATTGCAATGTGGGGTCATTACATTACCAGATACATATCAGAATGTCCATATCGCACACTCCCTAACTTATCCGGTCAATCTTTGTTTACGCGAATATGTTTTGAAATATTCCATATTTCTTATTATTAAAATTTATAAAAAAGAATTTTCAGTTTTAAGCTAAAACCATGAGCTCATCCTCATGTAAAAACAAAAAAGTATAGAGGGTAAGAGTGAATGTATTAAATACTCGTAATGCCAACACAAGCTTTTAGGAAGAACATTAAAAATGTAAATGTTTTGGGGATTTTACAAAAAGTTATAAACAGCAAACAGCATCACGAAATAATATTGTATGAATAAAGAAAAGAGTGGTAGGCTTAAAAAGGGGGAACACTTTTAGAATTTATGATTGAAATAAACAAAATATGTAATCAACAACTAAACACTAACCTCCTTATTCATAAAAAACTTACAACAGGTTTATAACAAGTTTATAAAGCAAATTTTGTATGGAAACTTCTTATAAACCTGTTGTAAGTTTTATGAATAAGGGGGTAAATATTCTACTATTTTCATTCTGTTCTTAGTGTCTAAAGTCAAACAAATTTGCAAATATGTGCATTTTTTTTATAAGTGAAATTTCAGAAATAGAAATCAGTTCAGTTTTTAAATCGAAAGTTACAGTTTATTATTTTTGATCTTATTTTAACCCCAATAAATTTGAGATTTCTTCATATACGCCTCTGGTTCTGTATCCTTCAGTTACAAACAACAAATGAATGAGTTTGTTTGCAGCAAGAGATGTTAAAAAAAACCCTACTATACATAAATGTTTAAGTACATGATGTGTCATTTGATGTTTAACGTTCAGGTTTTAAGAATTTGCTGCTTTTTATAAGAGGCTTATAAGAAATATTTAAAGAGATCCATATTTTTTTTATATCATAAAGTAAATGACAAACAAAAATTTTAAAAATATCCACATTTATAATTATCACTTAGTAGATATATCCTTAAGAATTCTTAATATTATTGAAATTTCTAGCTTATGGTAGAGTTATTTAGCCAATTCAACTCATAAATAGCTTTTGTATTTGCCGTAGAACCCTTTTTCACTTTAATATCACATTTAAAACAAATCACCATATCTTCATCTTGATCCACTATATAAATTTCAACATTGACACTGATTTCTGGATAGTTGCTGGCAATGGGAAATAAAAATAAGTAGCTGACATCTTCGGTGTCATAGAGGGGACAATAGGCCTCATACTTAAGATTAGAGCAGACATCGCGCACATCTTCTGGTAATTCATAGGGCACTGTAATACCCAAAGCCTTGGCCTTTACCAGGGTGGTGGCACTTGTAATGAATTTATCTAAAATAGTTTATGGATTTTAAACTAAAATTGGTTTAAGCTTTTATAGGGTACTTACGGGCTACTAAATCAATTTCAAATTCCACACTTGTTCCCTTAACAATGTCACAAGGTGGTATATCACAGCCTTTGACACGTACACCTAAGGGAAATGGTTTGTTGTTGCCACCTAATAAGTTTCATTTAAATTAAAAAACAAAAGAAAAATTGGTTTTGAAAAGTTCCAACTATATTTTTCAGATTCTTACACTGTTTCACTTCAGTGGCTTGGCCTAAAGCAAGCAGACATCCCAATAATACAAAAGAACGATACATGTTGTAGAACCACTGTAGTACGACTATATGTTATTAGCTTTAGATCTACTTGTTCAGTGTTTGGTAACGCCCCTTTGCCCCTAAATTTTTATAGGTGGAGAAAAATATAATACTCAAATTTTTAATCTAATCGTATAGAGAATATGTTTGCTTAGTTAGAAAAGTATTTTTCGTAACAAAACTTATATTTCAATGTTCATAAAACTGTTAATTTTCAATTATTTAGTAGGACTAAAGGTGCATATACACTACGTGTTTTTTACATTGTATATGTCAAATTTTACATATGGGAGTAAAAACATGTAGTTGGTGACCTCAAAAACTTTGCTTGTGTAAAATACATGTGGAAATACATATGTATTTTTTCGATTAGAACTCGCTCTATTTTCTTATGTTCAAACACATGTTTTCAAATGTATATGCCAGGCGAAAAGATTTGTCGACGGTTAAATCTGCGCTATCATTAGCCGGCCGTATGAAGAATTTGCATAAGTGATAAATTAAATATTTCTTTTATCCCATTTTGATAATTTAATAACAATGATATAAATTATTTAAAAATTTTTGATACAAGCTCCACATCTTGTATATTAAAAAACGAAAAACCTTAAATCAATATTTTTGACGCCGGCAATTTAGTTACGCTCTGTAGCGGCTTTAACGCATTTTTTAAAGAAACGACATGGAAATTTATGTGTAAAAAAAGAACAATATTTAAGCGTATCAGCTGTTTTAATCATGGCGATGTCACGTGTAATTGTACATACAAGTTGATGACCAAAAATTAAAACCCTTATGTAAAATAACCAATTTTGACAGACATAAAGAAAAACATGTGAGTTGTAAACTTAAAAATACATAAGCAAAAACACATAGTGTATAGCCACCTTAAATGTGCAGAGTAAATATTAAAAAAAATATTGTAAAATTTGTTATAAAATAAAACAAAACGCAGATAAAGAATAAAATAATATTGTCTGCTCAATACGAATATTTAAGCCTAAAAATATTTAAGAAGCTCATTATAAGAAAACCTGATTATTTTTAATTCTAATTAAGATTTCAAACACGAAATTTGTCTGACATATTCTAAATAAAATAAGTAAAATATATCTACATACATACATCAATAACGATATTAGGGCAGCAAGAATTTCAAATTTATCATGTTATTATCACCTGGAAATGATTCAGTTACGCCTGCAATGATTAAAAACCTACCGAGTGTGGCAATAATTGTGTTGTCTATAATATTTAATGCGATCTTTAAACATGGAGTTTTCTCGACAAATTGTAAAACTTCTCAGATAATAATGATACCAAAGCCAGGTAAAGACTTGACCGTACCATGTTCCAAAAGAAAATCATACCATTTTTAAATGAGAAAAATATAATCCCAGTTCATCAATTTGGTTTCCGCGAACGCTACGGAACAATTGAACAAGTTAATCGTATAAACGGAGAAATAAGAAACACCTTTGAATTAAAGAAATATTGTTCAGCAATATTTTTGAATGTCGCTCAAGCCTTCGATAAAGTATGGCACAAAGGACTGGAATAAAAATGCTTGCTACCACCATGGATTGGAATCTAATCTATCGGAGCGCTTATTTACAGTTAAGTACAACGATTACGTGACAAGAGAATATAGGATTGGAGCAGGAGTACCACAAGGAGGTATTCTTGGACTTGATTTGCCTACGAACGATATATTAACAATTTCTACATTTGCTGATGACACCGCAATTATTAGCTCGCATGAAAATCCATGTATATCATCTAGTATACTAGATAGTTATCTAAGGTCTGTGGAACCATGGTTAAACAAATGGAGAATACGAGTAAATGAGTTAAAAAGCAAACATGTTACGTTCACATTGAGGAGGGGATGCTGTCCACCTGTCACACTTAACAATGTAAATACACCTCAGTCCGATTATGTTACATACCTTGGGTATTCACTTAGATAGAAGACTTACTTGGCGTCGTCATATAGAAACCAAGAGACTACACATGAAGTTGAAAGCATCTAGCCTTCACTGGTTAATCAGTGACCAATCTAAGCTAAGCCTGAACTATAAAGTCACCCTGTATAAAACCATTTTAAAACCAATTTGGACATATGGAATCCAATTGTGGGGAACTGCTAGTAATACCAGTATTGAAATTGTACAGAGGGCCCAATCAAAAATTCTTAGGACCATGACGGGCGCACCATGGTACATAAGAAATGAAAACATCCACAGAGATCTAGAAGTACCATTGATAAAGGATGAATTCAGAAGGGTCCGCGAGAACTACATCAAAAAGCTACAAACCCACCCGAATCCGCTGACTAGAATTCTAGCTCAGAGCCAGACGGAGTCGAGGTTTCGTAGAGCTAAACAGCCAATATGAAATTAATTGTCTGTTAGAGAGTAATTAGATTTATTTTAGTTTTAAGATTTAAATACTTATTGTTGAGCCTAAGGAAATAAGGCAGATTCAATAAATAATAAAAAGTTATAAAAAAAAATCATGTTATTATAAAATATAACATGTATCTCTGGTTTTTGAATTTGCACAACTAAATATGTAGATTAACTTAAAATGTTGACAAAACTAAATTAGTATGTTTTTGGACCATATGCTCATGCAAACAATGAAGACTTTAGCATTTTAGTTGATAGAAGGCAGATAGTATATGAGATAAGAAATAAAATAGCTCCCAAAATAGCTGTCAGAATATAATGAAATATAAATTAAACACTCAAACTAAATTATTATTACACTATGCGCTTATGCAAAGTCATATAAATTATATAGTAGGTAGTAATATAAAAATAAGAACATACTAAAAAAGCTACAAGTCATTCAAAACAAAGCTTATACAGCTTAAATATGTTACCAATTAAGCTAAAGTTACACACCGCGCTGTTAACGCTTTCATGCTTTCACACTTTCTGTACTTTTCATACTTTTCTAACTTCAAGTTACATGCCACGCCTTTTATTTCTTCAAACCATTTTTAATTCAAAAAACAAAAAAAATTCAATACAAACATATTTCTCGATCACATTGAAAATAAAAAAAAGAATCTCAATTAAAAAAACTGCTGCTCATTTTTCATCAAGTATGCAACGCGCAAGAAAGTAGAAAGTAAACCTACTTAACGCTTTCTGACTTCTACGCATTGTGCTGTGTAAGTTGTCACATGCAATTACACTGATTCTACTTTTTTGACAGACTCGTAGAATGCGAAAAAGCGAAGAACGTGTGTAACTCAGCTTAACATCTTCAACCATATCTCTTTATTCTGATAAGTGTTTACCAGTGATGTTCAAAAATAAAAATGAAGATGTATTGGTGAAAGATTTTGGCCTTCTGAGAGAAGGCATTGTGGAATGAGTATCGAATCTTTTAGAATGTCTTCTATAAATGGCAGCACTTGAAAATTTTCCCGCTGGTAACTTATTAAATGAATTAAATGCATTCCAGTTTGCCATTTGTTCTACATAGTACTTTGCAATAGTATTCTTTGAAATTATTTGAAAATTTCAACTATTAGCCTGAAAGAATAAAACTTTTCTCTTAAAGATAATATTAGTTTAATTATTTCTCTAATTAATGAATGTAATTTAAATTTTAAGAAAAATAAAAAATATCAGAAACCGAGAACATAACAAATGTGTGTAAATATTTTAAACAATTGTTCTATGGGCTGAACATCACTGGTGTAAACCAGTCTTACCAATACATGCTTTGTATTGCTATAAAGCAATATTTCACATACGAGGTCTGATCAAAAAATAACCGCTATTTTAAAATTTCGTGAGTTTAGGTATGTGTCCACGATCGTCAGATATTACAACGTTGTGAGAAAAATGTGCAGAAATTGTCTAACAACCGTGTAAACTTAAAATTTTTGTCTTCCAACGTTGTAAGAAAAAGCATTTTCAGTACATTGGAAGACAAAAATATTGTCACACATCTAACAATCGTGTAAACACACAATTTTGGCATTGCCATTGTTTTAAGACAATTGTCAAACACTTTTCATTGTCATATGTGCAAAGTTTATGCATCTGCCAATGATAGCATTGTCATAGAAATTCTTTCTAAATGCAACTCTGTATATACATAAATAATTAAATTAAAATTTTTGATAGAAGTGGAAGAAAATTAAAGAATTAAATTAAAGAAAATAAAAAATGAATAGCGACATATTTTTTGATGAATCCTGTTTAATAGAGTGCAGATAAAATGGTTCCAATTGCTCTTTTTTGTTCCATGACAATATTTAAAATTTTTAAACACACACACAGAGCTGCAAAACGAATTTGACAATGCCACAACAATCTGATAACCGTGTAAACTGACAATTTCGGTTGACAGATAAATTCATTATGTGACAATTGTGTGCAAATGAAATTGTTAGTTTTCTTACAGTCGTGTAAACTGACAATTTACCTTTTGCTAAAAATTTTTCAATGTCACTACATTGCTAGCACATTGGTAGATATGACAACGTTGTAATATCTGACGACCGTGGCCACATAGCTTTACGTATGTTCGATTTTCGCATTTTTTTGTCTGTTATGCTGGTACACTTGTCTGTTATATATGTATGTTGGTAATATCAGCCATTTTGGATTGTCAGTTTGTTAGACGTGTTTTGGTGTGCAAAAATAACGTCACATGAACATCGCTCAGGAGCTGTTGAACATCGTCAACGACGATCCAAATTTCCCCAAAAATGTCATAACTGGTGACGAATCATGGGTGTATGGCTATGACATTGAAACCAAAGCCCAATCATCCCAATGGAAACGTCCAGAACAGCCAAAACCGAAAAAAGCACGTCAAGTTTGGTAAAATGTGAAGGTTTTGCTCACTGTTTTCTTTGACTGTTTTTTCTACCTTAAATTTATGCGCAGTTTGCGCGAAGCAATTCGTCAAAAACGCACAGAATTGTGGAAAAATCAATCATGGTACATTGATAACGCACCGATCACACATCGATGCTTGTGCGTGAGTTTTTGTCCAAAAACAAAACCGTTATCATGCCTCAACCGTCGTATTCACCGGACTTGGCCCCCGCTGACTTTTTTCTCTTCCCAAAACTAAAGACACCGATGAAAGGAAAGCGTTTTGCTACGATTGAGGAGATAAAAGAAAAATCGAAACAGGAGCTGTTGGCGATACCAAAAAATAATTGATGCAATTATTTCCTTAAAATTTCTTTTATTTTTACACAGCACAAATTTTTTTCTTAAATCACTATTTTTATTTGAATGAGAGTAGACACACATTTGTATATACATACATACATATGTATGTATGTGTTACGCTCTCATTTGGTATGTATCAAGTACAAGAATTGATAGTACTATCGAGTGTGTACTTGTCTTATCTTCACCTCATTCCGATTTCTAAAAGGTAAGCAATTTTGCTGCAATATTTTCGTCGTGTAAATGGGGACTTACTTTTACTTTTTAAACCCAACTTGATTCAAAAATGTCGTTAAGACGCTGAGGTAATCATACATTGTTAATTTTTCTTGAATAAATTAATATTTTTTAAATTAAAAAAAAATTCGGAGTTTTCGAATAAATTTGAATTAAATAGTGTTGACTTTTTTAGCCTTTTTTTTAAAGAATTTAATTTCCTATGGCTTTTTGTTTTTTAAAGCCCATTTAGCTTTTTTTCCAACTACTGGCAACTCAGCAATACAGCTATCACTACCATTATTCTAGAAACGATTTGTCAACATACTTTTAATTTTTTTAATTTTTATTAATAATTTAAGTCAGGACGAAATTACTGAACCAAATACGTAGACCGAAATAATAAATATTAAGCAGCTTTGATTATATTATTATGGTCAGTTTTTAACTTACTATTTAAATATGAAATTAGTTAATTTTTCCTTAAACTTAAGTTTTATTTAAATATGGTTACATTTGTTCCGTCTCAAATGGCGTTTGGTATTTAATTATGATAAAAGTATGGTAGCACTATAAAATTTCAAAAAAATATAAACAACTTCTTCATTTAGCAGCTGATTTACTATTTAGTTTACAAATTGTTGTAAACTAAATGGACAAAACCTGCATCATTCATATGCTCTTCATCTATAGCTAAGTATAGACGATATGTTGAATCAGCATATATATGCTGAAAGCCATATGATTAAAATTAGCAGCAAATTCCTATGTCATATGTTAGACGTTTACACGCAAATTTTTCAGCATAAATATGCTGATTCAACATATCGTATAACTTAGCTTATTAACTTGATATTTTCATTGTTTTAAATGATATTAATAACACAGTAGCACAATGTTTTTATTTGCGGCGAGTTTATTTATTGAATATTTTTTATCAAATAATAAAAAAAACTTCAATGTGCAATTTTCATAATTTGCAGAACTGTAAAAATCATATGGTAGTATGAACAACTTAAGTTGTATTTAAATGAACGTAGTCAGTGATGTAAGTTATATTTAAATATGATCTATAAAAATGAATTTGGTGTTTAAACAGAACTTAATTTTAAAAACCCTTTGAATTTTAAGTTAAAAACTGGCCATTAGAGTTTCGCAAAATTGAATTTGGTAGTAGGAAATTGTGGCAGCTTTTTACAAAATTCGAAATATAAGACAATTGTCTTAAATTTTGTTTACAATGTAATTTTTTTATAATTATTAAAATAGCTTTAGTTCCTATTAAATGTAATTAAATATGTATTTAAAAATTAGTTTCTCAGAGATTTCCATGGATCAAATTTAACAACCTGTTATTGACCATCAACAATTTTAGCATCAGCTAAAGTGATAAATTATCTTGAGAATATTTTTAGAAGAAAAAAGTTTGATTTTGTAAAAACTGTTTTTGATAGAATTTAATCTTAAATTCAAACAGGGTAGATGAAATACCATGTAATATGTCTATTACTAAGGTATGCGCAACAATCAATGTCAATTTAAGTTGGGGTAGTAATTTGTCACAATTTTTTGGCAAAACCAACAAACAACACACATGCAACATTTACAACCCTACATACAAATCTAACTAATGTCAATGACAAGAAAAATGTGAAACGTACACATCTTAATGTGTGTGTACAAATTGTATTGTCACCAGGATTTATATAGAATTTAATGTGTGAATGTACGTTTGATATATGATATACATATGTAACTGTGTATGTATGTACATATAAACATATACGCCACTGTTTGCCATTGTTAGGTGTCGATATTATTAAAACCATAAACCAAAAGAAAGCAAAAAAAAAAGAAATTGAAAAAGAAAAATTATTTTGTTGCCGGCTTAGTTAAAATAGCAATGAAAGCAAAATCAAGTAAAAAAAATAAATATCTGATATAATTTAATAATACAAAGATTTTACAATAAAATAAGGTTTCCCTTTAATAACAGAGAACAGAAATAATAAAAGTAGAAACAAATTTTAAAAATCAATCAATGATTTTTATTTTTACTTGATAAAGATATTTGATAATAATTTAAGTATAATCATATAGAAATGTTGTAATATAAAGGTTAAATATTTATAAAGTATTCGTATTTATATACATATGTATGTATGTATGTATGTATATTGATATATCGCAAGTGAAGTATGAATAAGAGTGACATTGTTTACAAAATGTTTAGAGCATGTAATATCCTTTTTATATTTGTTGTTGTTGTTGTTGTTGCTAAATAATATTCTTCCTTCCGCAATGTTTCGTTTTTCCTTCACTATGCATATTATAGGAAATACACCCTTTTTTGCTACAATATTTTGTTCCTGGAATATTCCCATGTGTACTATTTTGTTGTTGCATATGTATGACTTAACATTATAGATTTTTGAATTGAGTGTAAAAGGATTTAAGGTGATGTTCATTTATGATAGCTTATCAAAATATTACAAAAAATCTAAAGATTTTGAATTTTGTTTTATGCCTAAGTAGCTTAAAGATACATTTACAATTCTTGTCATTTTGTAACGACATACAAATTACGGGGTTTATTTCCTCAAACCGATCTATAAACAGCTTAAGGTCATTTAAGAATTAAAAAATCATATCAGTGATTTTTAAAGAACTATTTAAACTAAAAACAAGTAAGAGTTTATATGAAAATTTATAAGAGCTTCCGAAAGTAGACTTTATATGGGGGCTACCGATTCCTACCATTTTCAACAGGACCTATTCTTCTATAATAAAAATAAAGTGTGCAGAATTTCATGATATTATCTGCATTATATTTGAAGAAAACAGCAAAAAATATCTGACGGATTTTGCCCATTTGCAATACCAAACATTTCAGTGGATCAAAGAATGTTTGGTAAACATTTTATTGTTCTATGTCTTTTTTCGAAGCTCTATCCTGACAACAGTAGGCGGACAGACCGACGGATATGGCTAAATCTTCCTAGAATCTTCTAAGGACCCAGAATATATAGACTTTTTGGCTCTACGACCATTATTTCCATGTGTCGGAATGACAAACGCAATATACCCCCCATTTTTTGGTGCTGGGTATAACAATAAACATAATATTAATGCACATACATACATACATGTATATGGCGCCCACTGACAAACAAATTGCCAATTAGAATGCTACGAACAGTAGTAGAAACAAACAAATCAAAAATCAATTAATTTATTAAATTAAAATTAGACACGAGGACAAAACCACTTGGATGACATATACAAATACATAAATGTCAAACTATGCGTAATACAGAGAACGTAGTTCCTCACTCTCATTCTCACCCTAACGGTAATTAAATATGATGTCTTTTTGTCTGGCAGTGTGTACGTTCAGTGTGCATGTTCAGGCTTGGAAAATTTAAATTTCAAAATATAATTAAATATGTATGAAACTATAATGAAATGAGTACTGAACTTTGTAAAAACTGAAAGCATAATTTTGAAATATGTTTTCAGAAATAAAAATGCTTGAAAATTACTTTCAAAAGATTTCTGATGACTTGATTTGTATAAATAGTGAGTAGGATTTTGGATTTTGTCATTTGCAGAAAATAAAGATTATATTTCATAACATCGGCTTTTTTGCCAAAATTTCCTATCCGTAATAAAATTATATTATCAAATAATGTTAAAGGAATGGAAAACTCCTTTAAGAGCCTAAAAATGCAAAGCTAAAAGCACTTTGTAACATACTAATACCCACGAATGAAATAATAAAGATCCGTTATATTTTACAAAAAAAACTGTCAGAGTAAAATTGAGAGCAAAATTTTTTCTTGTGACGTCACAAGTCAAAAATATTTTTATGTTTGCTTAACTTCTATATAAATTTTAATGCAAATACAAGTTTTGAAATGAAGTGAGCCGTTTTTAATTGTGGAAATATTAAAATAAATAACATAAATTTAAATTTAAAAACAATGGTCACAATTTTGTCAATAAAGAAATTAAAAGTGTCTCATATATTTTGTATTGAACACTTTAAGGCAGATGATATAAAAGGAGATATGAAATTAAAAATGGGTAACTGAAAACTTTTGCGTTTAAGATACCTTATATTAGGTTATCAAAGCCTACTGAAGAATTTGTGTGTCAAATTAAAAATCTGGCAGCTGTATTTAATACTTTGAATGGTGAAAATCTCTTGATTTGCCGCGATTATTAAAAAAAGGCATATAAATCAGGTACTATTAATGCGGGTAGGAAAGCTAAAACACTTTTTGTTACATCGAGAATTTTTTCAAATAAGAAAACTAAATCAACTCCTAGCGGATGAGACAAAAAAACTGTAACGGAAACAAAAAAAAAAATAATAAATTGATAATAAAAAGATATATACATATATTTTAGTTCATTATAATTAAATGTTTTATTTTGAATCAAAATATTTGCGAAAAATTATTTTTTTTTTTTAAATATTGTTAACAAAAGTTGATTATACGGAAAAATAGCCTGTGACGTCATGCATAGAGAGAGGAAATTTTGTTTACATTCTTTGCGCAATCTTTATTATTTGATTAATGATTAATACCATAATACTGAATTTTCCATCCCCGCTATGAATGCTAACCGAGTGTAATTTCAAAATTTAAATGGATGGATGGAGTTAAATGGTTGTGTGTCAACAATTTACAATTTAATAATGTTTGAATTTTATCATGTTGTTGAATCAAAGACAATATGAATATTAATTATGAAGAAAACACTGGCATTAAATCAGTATGACAGAGAACAAAGAATGAGAGGATTAATGAAAGCATTTATGGAGTAATGAGTAGAAGGCGTGTTATTTGTATGAAATATTGATATTGTTGTGAATGGTTTTGTATGTATGTAAGTGTCAACAGGTATAGACTTAAAGGACATTCCAAAGGCATAAACACAACAACAATGTTGGCCTTTTATGCTGTTCATAAGTATAAAACAATGACAACTTAATTACATGACACCAGGAACAACAAACAAATTGTTACCAAAAAAAAAACACCAACTCACTATCATACAAAACAATTGAAAAGTTGGTAGTAACGGGATTTTTTACTCTTTAGCTCTGGCAGAGTTTTTATGACTCAAGGGTGTTTTTTCGAAGACCACATCACATCGCACATTCATTTATTTGGAAAAACAAGTAAAAAAGTGAAGCCCGACCATATAATACCCTACATTTAGTATATGTATAAAAAGTTTTTCAGAAATGGGCGCCATATGGGAGATATAACCTATTATGGAACGTTCATCCAAAAATTTAGTGTTATGACTTTATCTCGATAATAAATACTTTTAGAAGATTTATGGAGGTTAAAGTGAATTACGATCTCTTATATGGGAGTTTCAACTAATTATTAATTATTAATTATTAATTATGAAAATTAGGTGTCATCATTTCTGTATATATGAAACTTGTTTGTGTTGAATTTTATTTAGATACCAACATTTTTAAGAAATTTATGCTGGTTAAAGTGATTTTCGATCATAAAAAATTGTACCATATTATTTTTATTTATAAGAAACATATTTGTGTTCAATATTATTTAGATACCAACATTTTTGAGGGAGTTATGCTCTTTAAAGTGATTTTCGGGAGTGGGCCTTATATATATATGACTTATATATATGATAAATTATGGACCGATCTGCACAAAATTTGTAGACTCATTTATGATCGTTAAACCCTTATTACGGGAGGGTATTTGTATGAGGGCCAGGTGAAATAATGAACCGATTTCCACCAGTTTCAATCCCATCCGTCCTTGGACCGAAAAAATTTCACGTACAAAATGTTTTCGAAATATCTTCAAAATTGCGACCTGTACTCTGCGCACAAGCTTTACATGGACAGCCAACCAGACGAACGGACGGACATCGTCCAATATTTCTGGGCGTTACCAACATCAGCACAAATATAATATACCCTCCCTACTATGGTGGTGTAGGGTATAACAACGGCAATTATTAACGCATGTTTGTTTAAGTGTCATGCAATATTTGTAACCCATTACTTATTTTTTTCTTGGTTTGTTTTGATCAAGTAATGGTCAGTTGATAACTCTTTGTGTGTGTAGCTAAGTGTTCACTAGGATTGGGTGGGAAATGTAATTTTATATGAAAATGTTTAGCCACGTGTGAAACTATTGTCCTTTTTTTAGGACGTTACTTTCATTATATTTCTCTTCGTTTACCTTTTGTGTTTGAATATAACAATTAAAGCAAGTATTTGCTTAACCTTTAACTTACCTATCAAATGTGTTGTGAGAAATCTTAGTCTCAAACAAAATTAAATTTTATTATCTAAATATTGCTAAATTTAGTTAATGGAATTGACTAAATTTGAGATATGTACTCGATATTTGAATCATAATTAACTCTTTAATAACTATATACATATAATATAATATATGTTGAACCCACATTATAAAAAGTACTGCCTGATTTAAAATATAAACTTATAAAGTTTTGAAAAACATTTATTTTAAAGAGAAAATTATAGAAAAATTAGTACAAATATATAAATTTAATGTTTATAATACATATTTGCAGCGTTGCCTACTTGGAAATTTCAAAACGCACCAAAATAGAGAAAAAGAAAACGCATCATTTAAAAGAAAACGCACCAAATTAAGAATTTCTTTTTTGTTTGAAATGTTTATGGAATTATTTTTACATTTGTTTAATTTCATAAATCCTATATAAAACTTTTTGAAAAGAGATCAACGATTAATATTAAAAGCCTTTTTTTAATAATCAAGCAAATTAACTCACAATATGCTATTCGGAACTGAAGTGCAAATTGCTAAAGAGGGCTAATTTCAATGCATATTTGGTACTTTTTTTAAATTATTTTTGTTTTCTATTTTAATTTTTTCAATAAAATTTTTTAGGGCTCCACTGGGACTCTAATACTGGTTGTTCGTCTACAGTTCAGTAGACCAAACCATCAGGCTTCATGTTTAAGATGTTAATTTTATTTTCAAACAAAGATTTTCACCCTATTCACCTTTAGCAATAACCTTCATGTGACGAATTTGATAGTATATATTCATTTATCATACTTTCGTATTTAAAATACAGTTAATTGGTCCTTTTTCATTGTATAGATTTCATGATATTGAATTATTAAAAAATTGCAATTAAAAATTAGTAAAAATAAAGATATCATCACATTTTCGGAAACATTAAAAAAAAGAACACCGCACACCAACGAAGGATTTTTTCGCACAAAAAATTGAAAACAGCACCAAAAATGCTGCGAAACGCACCAAGTTGACAACCTTGTATATTTGAGACTGCAGGAAATATTATTCTCATATTATATTATTCGTGGGTATGTGTAAAAATCTGTGTAATTTAAAGCTACATTTATTAATGAATTTATTTAATTTATTACTGAATTTCCAACAAATCTGGTAAAAATGGTAATCAATTAATTTTATTAAAAACTAGCGAACCCGGCGAACTTTGTCTCGCCCAAATTTTAAGCCTTCAGACAAACTTTAGACTAATAATATAATATAACAGGAAAAATTTCACACAAAATTTCGTACAAAAAAATCAATTTTCAAATTTTCCGACTTTTGCGGAGAGATTTTCCAATTTTCCGCATTTTGCATTTTCCGCAATTTCCCATGTTTCACACCAAGAACTTTCTATTTTTCCATTAAGGAATAATTTCACACAAAATTTCGTACAAAAAAATCAATTTTCGATTTTTCCAATTTTCCGCATTTTGCATTTTCCGCAATTTCCCATGATTTACACCAAGAACTTTCTATTTTTCGATTAAGGAATAATTTCATACAAAATTTCGTACAAAAATATCAATTTTCCGACTATTGCGGAGATTTTTAAATTTACCGCATTTCGCATTTTCCACAATTTTCCATGTTTCACACCAAGAACTTTCTATTTTTTCATTTGTAAAGCCATTAAGGAATAATTTCATACAAAATTTCATACAAAAACTAAATTTTCGAACTTTTCCGGAGGGATTTTTCAAAATTCTCTTCTGTAAAAACCTTCTCCTCGAAAATACGAACAACTGACAAACAATTTTACAGTAACCGGCCCAGCCGTTCTCATTTTATGAATTACTATACATTTTGTACACCAATTTTATATATGTATATAGATATTTGATTTTTTCTACTATTATCCAAAACATGTCTAAAACATTGACATGTTAAAGAAAACATTTTATATAAAAAGACAAAGTAAACTCTAAAAATTATAAATATGCCATATATGTATATAAAAAAAACCATGTCGTAAATATATTATTAAGGATACCAATAAACAAGGACAAATTATGATTAAATAGAAACATATTATAATATTTTATGATGCCAAAAATACTAAGACCATTGTAGCCACAATATAATTTGACAGCCATCATATTATCATAATATGATGCTGTTCGATTATGGTCACCACAACCATGTATTTTCTTTGTGTGTAAGCGTTTTAAATACTTGGTTAAAAACTTGGTACCATATTGATTTTAATTATAATACCAAGAATAGGGCTTTGTAAGAAATCGGCAACTAAAACTATTGTAACATAACGTAACAATATTTTTAGCTAGTTGGATAGGCAAGGGTTAATACTAAAGGCAACCTAAAAAAGAGAATCAAATTTTGATTCACTCAACCATAATTATTTTAATAATGTCTTTTTGTTTCGGTTAACATACATACATATGTATGTATGCATGTATATGTAGCTATTATGGTTAAAAACACAAACTAGGTGAAAAAACACGAAAACAAAAGTATTATAACCTTGAGGTTGAAAGAACTAAACTTCAAAATAAATAAACTTAAACACAAACCAAAAAACTTGTACTCGGCCAGTTTTTTATATTCCTTTGATTGCGCTCATAATTTGCATAACTTGTCATGCGAAAATTCTATTCTGTTTGTAGTATTGTGGTGAAATAAAAAAATTACAAACTTTATTGTTTTGTTTACTCAAGTCAGCGACAGCAACATTTTTGTGTAGAAAAATTTACGAAATAATTTTGTAACTATAATTAATAAATATTCTGCTACATGTTAAACTTTGTACACACAATTAACTGAATGCAATATTCATGTTCTCTTTATGCAATTATTTTATTTTGTTACGGGCAATAATATAGATTTTATGAGGCTGGTGCAGAATGTTCAGAAATTTAACATTTAGAATTTGAAATGAAATTTAAAGTGTTAAATAAAGTCATGAAGAAAATAAGGGAAAAAACATATATGTATAAAGCATTGTTCACATAAAATACGGTCGTATAAATGTTTTAATATTTATATAACAAAATATCCAATACTTTTAAGAAAAGCTGAAAGAAGAAACTAAAATTTGTCTATTGATGGATCTCATTAACTGTTTTTCACTTATTCCAAATAGCTAACATTTTTTATTGTCGAGATATACAGTACCACTCCACTAAATCGGGGAAAAAAAATTTAATGTATGGTTGTGATGTCTATAAGAGATTGCAACCTTTCGGCAAGCATTCTTTTATATATACATAAATATCCGAAATCATAGTTAAAGAGGCGACAAAAGGAGATCAAGAGTTTGCTTTCCAAACCATTGTTTTTTTTTTTACTAAATGTATCCTTTTAATTTACAGTTCGAGAAAGCTTTGATGTTCACTCAACGATGACTCACAATAAACTCCACTTTGAGTGGCCCTGTTTGTTCTATTTATACACTAGCACCGTATTCTATTAATTTCCGGCGGCATCTAGAGAAAACAATCGAAAGTTACTTTCTCTAATATTCAACTAAAGCCGTTAAAACTTATTGTTACAAATGTCATGACAACGTTGTCCAATCACGAACATGACATTGACAAGAGTTGTGCACATGAGACAAATTCATATGCGGACAAGAAGTTGTTTGTTGAGTGAACATAGTAATAAGGCATCGTTTTGTAAACTTTGTTGTAAAGAATGTGCGCCCCATTCTGCTTATCACTTCGATTCGGAAATTTAATTACACGATATATTTAAAAGCGAAGAGACCCAAATTTTGATTTGTTGAATATAGTATTTTCTTTGTAAGTTCTAGAATTCTTTTAATAATTGTTTTGAATGCTTTTTGTTCACGTCTTATTCGAGGGCGGTTCGGAAACTTCTTGGCCTAGAACAGAAAGAGAATTGCTAGTTTTTCAATTTAATCTCCTGAAACTTCAATACTCTTTGTCCAACGCTTATCTAGCTTATCTATCCCTTGATTAAAATAGTTTTCCTCAAGGCCTTCAAAATAGTGGTTTACAACTGTAATTGCATGGAACAGGTAAAAGTCACTGGGAGCTAAATCAGGAGAATAAGGTGGGTGGCCAAGAAACTCGTACTTTAATTCGTCGATTTTAGCCATTGTTAAAACACTCTTGTGCGCTGGTGCGTTGTCTTGATAAGCAATTATTTTTTTGTGTTGTAAGCCAGGACGGTTTTCTCGAATTTTTACATTTAATGGACCCAAAATGTTGCAATAGTACTCTGAATTTATTATTTTACCCTTTTGCAGATAGTCAATTAATAAAATACCTTTGAAGTCCCAAAAAACCCGTTGCTATAACCTTACCAGCCGATTGAATTGTTTTTGCTTTCTTTGGGGCACTTCCTTCAGTTTCAATCCATTGCTTGGATTGTTCTCTTGTCTCTGGAGTGGTGGATCCATGTCTCATCAACAGTTATGAAACGACGCTTAAAATCCATTTTTGCTTTCTTAAAATGATCCAAACAAGCTTAAGAAATTTCCATTCTTATGCGTTTTTAACAAATGCGGCACCCGTCTTGCAGAAAGCTTTTTCATATGCAGTTATTCATGCCCATGATATTGGCTATTTCACGCACTTTTATTTGTCGATCACTTAATGCCATGTCATGCACTTTGGCTACAATTTCTGTTGTTGTTGCTGTTTTTGGACGTCCACTACGTGGTTCATCCTCAATGCTTGTACGACCAAGTTTAAATTCAACAACCCAATTTTTTAATGTTGCATATAAAGGAGCACTTTCACTTAACACATTCACCATATCACTATGAATTTGTTGTTCTGAGGAACCTTTTTTATTTAAATATTTAATGACACCAGGAATTTCTAATTTTTCCATTGTAAAAAAACTCGGATGCGTTTTTTTGAACACCTGTTTCTATATGAAGGAGTGGGCAGATCGAAAAGAAATTTAACATGTGTTCATAGCACAGATGGAAGTTTGTAAAACCCTTAAATTTTTTCTGTTTTTCGGTTTTTTTTCACTGAAAAAACGTTAGTATTGCAACCGGAGTTTTAAAAAAGCATCAGTAGGTGACCGGATTTTATGTAGACAATGCAATGTTTTTAATTTTATTTAATTTTGTTTGTGTTTAATTGCCAATGTGTTTGATTACTTTTACAACACAGGCAGCAAGCATTATGAAGCTTAGTGTAGCAATTTTATACTCGCCCTATATTATTAAGATGAATTAATTTATTAACGCCCTCTTTAACATTCAAGTATATTGAGATTAAATTATTATACATTAATTATTCATATTTAATAGGAATTTATTATGTTTCAATAAAATCTCTAGTAACAAGGATTGCTGTTAGAGATTATGATGCGTGAAAAAATCAAACACTTCCTTCCACACAGCCAAACAAAAACTTCTAGAATTTATAATTAAAATATGTAAATTAGCTTGCCAAATTCGCTTCTAATAACAGGCAGTTTACAGGAGAAAAAAAATAAAAATAACCCAAAAAATCATTTTCTCATTATTAGAGAAATATGTGCTTAAATATGCTTGTAACATACATACAAACTTACATAGCAAAAGCAATTTTCTGTAAAAGATTTTATTTTGGTAACAAAATTGTTAAATGATAATTTTGGCTAATTTGCATATAAAACAGTTGGATTATGTAGTTCAAGTTGTGTATTTATTTAGATTCTTAAAATATGCCAAAATACAAAATAATATTGATGAAATATTATTACCAAACTCAACTCAAGTGGCAGGATTTTTTAAAAATTCATAAATATTGAGGGTATAAAGGAAAATGTTTATATTATTAAACCCTGGCAACATTAATGGTGGTGGCTCGTTTACAATGTTGCCAAGTCAAGTGGTTGTTGTTTGTTGTTGGTATGAAAGTTTTAAAAGTGTGTTCTTTTTTTTATTAAATTTCGCATATAAATTGATGTTAATGTTTTGTTAAATAAAAAAAAAATAAATCTTGTTTACATAAATTGTTAAAAGTGTCAAGTAAAGTGTTTAGATTTTTATTTAAGAAAAGTGGTTTGGTTATAAATTTTGATTTTGTTGTTATTTTATTGTTGAATACTGTCCAGCCTAATTGTATGCTTTAAATTTTGTAATAGATATTTTTTGTTCTTGATTGGCATTTTTATATTGATAAGGGATTTAAAATGGTTTCGGAATAAATTTTTAATTAAAAACTAGCTACGTTTTTTTTTACAGAAATACCGAAATTAATAAAATTATGTTTTAAATAGGTCCAAAAATTTAAAATTTTCTGTTTTAACGTTTTCTTTTTTTGTAAATTATTTGTCCTATTTAAAGTATGCGGTTGCAGAAGCTCATTATAAGAGAGTACCAAGAAGGCATAAAAGTCACATTTCTTAAAAGTAACATTTTTCAAAACGTAACAAATGCATACATGTTATTATTTAATTCGTTTTCCTCCCAAAATGTCAAAGTTCAAAAAAGTATCTAACAATTGTCAACTACTTTTAATATTTGATGATAATGTCTAAATTTTACTTCAATTAATTTAAAATAATATAGAAATACTAGCTTTAATAATTTTTACCCAATACACATTCCCAAAAAGCTTTTCTTTTTGGATCTATTTAGCGGAAAGGTCAAAACTTCACGACTCTAACTTTAGGTGTTTACGTCACTCAGTAACGTTACAATTTTGTATGAATTTTGTATGTCACATACATTATCGCAATTTCCTGATTTTTGCAATATTTATAAACAAAAAGCTATAAATTCAATTCAATTAAACCGTTAAGCAATAAATGTGTTAAACTATTTAAAAGTCTAGATAATATTCTACGTTCCCACGAATAACAAAGATTGCAGTGCTCAAGAACCTACCAGTGCTTAAGAACTGGGAAATGTATTTTTGGAAACTCATGATAGACATTAACAACCACCTACACGCTAAACGACTTAGACAATTTAATAGATATTTTAATGAGTAACAAAAAAAAAACTACCTTAAATAGCAAGATAATTATAAATTGGTCAAAAATTGCAAAAGCATTAAAGATTACCGACATTAAATGATAAGATTAAGGCCAACAAAAAATTAAGTACACTTGTACTACGAAGTATCAAAATAAAAACAAATCCTAATTGGCTATAAATAAGAGTTGCTTACAACTAAATTGAACAATAGTTATTCAATAAGCAATTAAAAGCATACAATACATTTAATTAATTAAAAAAAAATCAAAATGTTCAAAATCTTTACAGTCTTGGTAGCATTAATTTATGTCATGAATTTGATGCAAAATACTTGGGCCGAAACAGCTGTGAGAAAATGTAAGTAAAAAGTTTTTTTTTACACTTGCTTTAAATTGCTATTAATTTCATATTAATTATTAAACAATTAGGTGTCCATGGCGAGTTGAAACCCTTATCGGTACAAGTGAACTCGTGCACTGAAATGCCTTGTGAATTGTGGCTAGGTTTTCCTACAAATATAGCTGTACAGTTTGTGTCTAATAAAAACTCATTGTCTGATATTAAAGCCGATGTCCATATGACTACATTGGGTATAGGAATGCCTTTAGAGTTATCAGACGAGCGCACTGATGTTTGTAAAAATTTAATGTTTGATGCCTATTGTCCCATGGATGAGGATGAAGATGCCACCTATCATTTGGTGTTGGATGTAGCAGAATATCAACCTGAAGTACCAGCAAAAATAGAAGTTTCCATCAAAGATGCCAGTGATGATACAGTGATGGCCTGTTTTATATTGGATGCCAAAATTAGAAGACGTAATGGTCCCTGGACACAATAATCATTTCAGATGGAATTTCATTTATTTTTTGTTAGTTAGTAAGAAATTTTACCTTAAGCTGAAACATTGCATCAATGTTTTATACTATATAATATTAAATTCTAATAAAATTTATTTATTTTCTATAGAAATAAAAATTATTTTTTATGTGAAAAATCGGAATTAAAAAAAAAACTCTTTAAATAATTTAAAATCACATTTGAATAATAAAAAGAATTTTTTAATATACATACCCCCTTATTCAAAAACGATTATTAAATTTAACAAACGTTTATTAAGCAAATTTTTACATGCAAATCTGTCTTAATAAACGTTTGTTAGATTTAATAATCGTTTTTGAATTAGGGGGTTACTATATACATAGGTACACAAATAAATAAATATTTCGATTGTTTTTTGATTATTTATTTAAAATATGATCGTTTGCAAAATACATTTTAATTACATTGTCGGCAAATTAGAAATACTCGCATATTTGGTAAAATTAAAATTTTAAATTTTCCTAAAATCTGTCCATTATTGATTGTGTCCAATCCACTTTTCCAAACCATCTTCGAATCAATAAAGAAATAGATGTGTTTAACATAATAAATTTTAAAACAGTTCTGTAATTAAGTTATTCATTATTGATTTTTTAAATTATAACGTTTGAAACATATTTTAAAAAGCAGTTCAGGTGCAGTATACTTATTTAACGAATAATATAAAGGAATGCTTTTTTGAAACATTAAGTGAAAAATACATATACTGATGGATTATACAATATTATTGAATGCAATATTTTATTATTCTTACCATAACATTGTAGAACCAGAAAACTCTACAGAAGTACATTACAATTACATTTTTATTCCAAAGAACGAATTCTAGAATTAGTTACAACATCAACAGTTCTAAAATAGCATTTAAAATATCTAAATAGGTTTGGATATACTGATTCTAGAAATGTTTTTTTTTTGAAAAGATGCAGTTTTCTTGACTAAATATACAATTCTGCTTTCGCTTCGGAATAAAATACTTAGCGTTTGAATCTGTTATGAAACCTATCTGGAATTTTCACATTAGCAGTTAAAGTCTACACAAACTGACCAGAAGTAGTAAGTGTTTATAATTTTTTTCTTAAAACCAGAACGAGTAAAAACTGTAACTTACAAAGAGACCTTTTGTGAAAAAATCATATTAATGGACGCCAAACGGGACTGGTTTTTCAAAAAATACCGAGATTCCAGGATTTACATTTATAAAATTCCGAATTCCGGGAGTTTTGCTTCATATTAAAACAAATTGGTTTATTAATAATAAAAACTATTTATTTTGAAAAAGTAACTTATGTTAAATATAAAAATCACGGTGTAACTATACAAGGTGAGTGCAGTAGCACAGCTGACTGGCTTTGTTTACAATTTACTTATGTCAAAAGTAATACATTTTCAAGTATTTTTGACAGTAGTACATTATTATACACAAACAAAATGCCTGTTGTTTCTGTATTGTGTTGTAAATGTTGCCGATTTGCACTCATCTGGTATAGTTACACCATGATAAAAATGTTTGAAAACAAATATTTTCTGTTCTCATGGAGAATTAATCATTTAAAACAGTGGTCCTCGCTAGTATTGTTCAGAATACGAAGATTTTCGGCTATTTACATGTACACAACACGATCGCAAACAATACTCTCAACAAGAGCGTAAAAACACAAATATTGCATTCATGTTTTTTCTTTTCAGCTCATTTTTATTGTTGTTTTCAGTACACTGAAAAGCAGCGATCACATAAATGTATACATTACATACAAATGTATACAAAATAACAAACGAATTTTTAATTGAGGTTTATTTAAACATTACATGTTATTTCTATCTGTGTAATGTCACCTATACACATGCAATTACCAAATCCTCTCTTTCTGCGGGCCACTGATTTAAAACAGTGGTCGGCAAAGCGTAAAATGAGGTTGTGTGTGTGAGCGAACTACCCAGCGAACATAAACATAATTATATAAATTATACAAAACAACTTAGATAGGAAACATACACTCACAATATATTTTCCGTAACATATAAGAAATTAACAACGAGATTGATATACAAACGGAACTTCTAATACTTCAAATGCATTATCAATCATAAAATATTTTTCGTAATTCATTATTAATTTGAAATGTTTGTTGGAAAGTATTTCTGAAAAAAATATAAAAGCATCAGCCGCATGTGCACACATTGCTGTCTCAATGACGACTGAATGGATGCCGACCTATGATTTAAAAACATAATAACATTACATTGCAATTTAACATTTACAAAAATAAAAATATCATTTCAACTTTAATTTCTATATGAATTTAAAAGCAATAGAATATTATCGTTCGCACATAAAAAAGTTTCTTAAAAATATTAAGGTGTCTAAAGTAAAGAAAATCTTGATTTCATTTTGTTAACAATATATGTATGTGACCCGGCCTATGCAAAGGTGGCTTATGACTAAAAAAAAAAAAATTTCCACTTTTTTTTTGGTTTCGCTAGTTTTTAAGACGCTCTTTCACGTGGTGAAAACTAGAAAGTCCTAACTTGCTTAAAAGTGTACCAAAAATGTAGAAAAAGAAGAGCACAAATGAAAGAAAAACAGAATTTTATTGAAAATCCAGAATCAAGATAATAAATGGAAGTGAAAATTTTTAAAACAGGTTTGAACGCTGCAAAAACATCGCTCTTTATATACACACACGAACTTATCTCATTTATGCTCTTTTGCCTTTTTTGGTTGCATTTTGGGCATGACGGTTCATAATGCAAAAGAAAAACTACTAAGAAACGGACGAAATGCATTGTTTATCTTAACCAGCTGTGTCTCGCAATTTCTTTTTTGAGTCATAAGCCACCTTTTCATAGGCCGGGTCACATATAAAGCTGAAGCAAAACTTCCTTCCCATCATTTGCGAGCAAAATTCCTGGTAAATTGCTGTATGCTGTTGGCATAAACAATCCTTTCTCACCCCCGATACAAACAATTTTATTTCTGACTCAATATTTGATTCCATTCCATACCAGACATTTTTTTTTAGGTGTTGTGGGGTTCTTTGACATATTTCAATTGCATTCATTATTTCTTTCGTTTTAATTCATTTCTAATAACAAACATTACTATCTCATTATCAAATTCACTCTTCAATTTTTTTAGTTAATTTTATTTCGCTCAATATGCAATCACCCTTTGATATCTCTTTGAGTTTAATAAAAGTACAACATCTGTAGAGAATTAAATCACTGCTACAAAGGGCTTCATTCATTACTTCAACATGATTTAAAATGTCAATTTGGCAAATCAAAATTAATTTTCTTTCATCTTTCTTTCACCTTTATTTCTTTGGCATACTTTTGTAAAATTTAAATTCTTGTTGATGATTTTGTAAACAAGTACTAGTTTTCGGGAGTTATAAATCGAGACTTGTCAAATCGGGATTTTGGGATACATAGAAGCAATTCAACAATTGTCCTCTTTTTTACTCCACCCATTAAATTAATGAGTTTTAATAAAAAAAGGGGATGGTGCTTTTAATATGTTTATTTTTGGGCTACACTGCCAAGTAAAGGTTTAATAATATTATTAGCATATCATTGTTTACTATTTATTGATTAGCATTTTAATTAATTGAGTGATGACAAACGAATGCTTAAAATTAGGGACCTAAGTAAGTCATTAGTACTTGGCTATTAAGAAATAGCTAATTACATAATTATGTATAACGACTTGAATAATCCATTGATCGTAAGGATTTGCAGAAGCTATTACAGTGTACTCGCGAAAATATGAACACTTTTTCTCTGCCAGTGACTACTACAAAATATGAACTTTGTACAAAAGCTTTAAAATATGAACATTTATTTTTTATTTTGAAATGAATTTCAGTTACATAATATGCATAAAAATTTGGGGAAACCCCGAGCTATTAACATTTGAATGCCAAATGTCAATGGTCAAACGACCGCAGACGCAAACGCATTTTTGGTTTTTAAGTGTTAATAAAAAGTGAATAATTTGTATAATATGCATCGAAACAACATAAGTTTCTAATTTTAAAGGAAAAGTATGAAGTTTTGGAGAATTTACAAAAAGGCGCAAGTGTTACTAATTTAGCAAACAAATATGGAGTGACAAAGTCCACAGTATTTGGAATAAAAAATAATAAAAATGCAATTTCAAAATGTGTCAACAATACATTCATCGGACCTGGAAAAAGAAAATTGTTTGTGCCATTTGTAAATATGAGCATTCCAAAAGTTTTAACTGTTCTTGTTTTCATTTGTTCATATTATCGCGAGTGCACTGTATTAGTAAAAGCATAATGTCAAGTAGGTACGTATGAAAAAGGCGGCAGGCAGTAGGATTTCGTTCTTACTCCTCCTTAGGTATCAACCGAAAAATACAACAATACAACTAAATCAAAATTATATTAATTCAATGTATAATATATCCAGCGATTTTTTCTAATTAATAAGTTGAACCTACTAAAAAGACTTTTTCTATGTAATGCAGATATGTACATAAAAATTCTTGTCATCTAAAAGTACGTTGTCCTTAAATAGCAAGACATTATTAAGTTCTTGCTAGATAGTTTCAACATCGGCTCATCGTCATTCAAAAGTATATTATTATTATTATTTATTTATTTAATCTACAAGAAATTAATTCTAAGATTAAATTTAAATTAAGGAGCACTAGCTACATTGGCCATCAGCTCTCAAAAATATATTAATTTAAGGAAATTATTTAGAAAAACAATAAAGTCAATGAATATGCTTTTTTTTTAACGAATATCTTGATTATCTTGTAACACAAAGAAAATTCTGGTGACACTTTTTGTTAAAATCTGACATTTTAACTACCATGAACTGCTATGCACACAGTAAAATGTATTTAAAAAAAATTCACAAATTACTCATGTTTAGATCGCTCTTTTGTTCAACATTGTTTTGGAATTTGATTTTTAAACACATTTTCTACTTTGTAGCTTTACTAATTTATCAATAAAAAACCTACATATTATTTATATTCCACATAATTCTAACAAGAATTCACAAACAATTTTGTTAATCTAACATAATATTAATTAATTCCTATTTGGTAAACTAAACTAAATTTCTCCCGCCTACAATTACATGTTCACATCAACCACACAAACTTACGATATACCCACATAAATCCTGTTAAACACCAGTTACAATGAAATATTTCTTAATTTCGTTTCCCTCTAGCTTTATTAATTTGACAGCTATTTGTCATTAAAGACATATTTTGACAGACAGCTGAGCACATGTTTATAATAAGTTAAATACTCTTTCTCTAGCACACGCATACATTTACACACAAACATGAACACTCACACACACATTTATAAATCACCCTACAGTTAGAACCTTTAATACGGTTTTATATCCCTCTTAACAAGGCGTTGAAACAGCTTAATTAAATGACGCAGAAAATTACCCAAACTCAAACTGTATTACTTACATAAGAATGAACACATTTATGTATGTATGTATATATACATAAACACATACTTAAATACTTAAATATAGGGTGATCCATTTAGATATTTTGTTTCATTTGCTTTTAGTTCACAGATCATCTTATTTTTATTCAGTTTTGTTTGGCAATCTTTGAAAATCTGCGTTCTGTAAGAAATGTGTGAAAAACACGTAAAATATGTATTACACCACATGTTTTTTCTTTGAGGTTATGCGAAATTAAAAGTCGTTATGCTGAATTGAGCAATACAAAATTGGACCTTTCGAATGGACCAGTTGAAATTATTTTCAAAAAGTAAATGTAAAAAAGATTGTTCTTTCAGTCCATAATAAATATTCCGACATCCAGTTCTATTTTAAGTGTTTTATTTAAAACTAGCTGATCCCGCAAACGTTGTTGTGCCTTCAGGTTTGGTTGATGTTTTATTTAAATCTGCAATTTGGTGTTTTATTTACATTTTGATAAATGGATATTTAGGTAAATAGGTAAATTGAAATAAATACATACATATGTAAATACTTCTTTTCTATGTTCATTGCAATGCTTTTGACATTTATTGTTTTGTTGTCACAAGCGTAAAGAAATAATGGTGATGGTGTTCCGATACGGGAATAGGCGACATATAATTGACCATGGGAGAAGCATGCTGTTTCAAGACAACAAAAAAAATATTAACAAAACTTAATATTTTTACAAACTTTTTAAATGTGGAACTCCTTTTGAAACTCTTTTATTTTTCTTATCCTATTTTGCGTGGTCATTCAAACTTGTACATAGAGTTAAATTTTTGCCCTTAAACTTAAAAGTGGATTAGTACGAACAATTAAAAAAATTGTAGATAAATTAAAAACGTCGGCGTAAGAGTGGGCGTGGTTAGTGTTTCTTTTCATAAAAAGCTAAGATGGGTTATGACAAACATCAAAATAAATTAAAATAATTAAACTATAACTTTTCCAATTTTTCTTTCCATATAAACCTTTTTCAGAGTCTTACACACATTTAAAAAAAAATTAGCGAAATCGGTCAAGCCGTTCTCAAGGTATTTTCTAATGATTTGTATTTCATAGAATAAGATGTATTCACAACCTACCTGTTCTTATTTATTTGCAAATAAAATATCTAAATTTGTACAGCATACAAAAAATCAGCCAAATCGCTCCAGCCGTTCTCACGTGATGCCATTACATACATGGACCATTTCATTTATATATATATTTATATATAGATAGATTAAAAAATATCTAAATGAATTACCCTATACATACGTACAGAAGTGTATGTTTCTTGTCATTAAAGTTGGCTATAAAGTGTTAAAAGACTTTTTCTTTGTGGTTTTTTTTTTAACTCGTAAAAGTGCGTAGAAACTACTGCGTGCATTTTGCAATATCATCCTTTATGGGTTGTGTCACAATATACATACATATGTATGTATTATATATAGTTGCATTAATTTGCTCTACTTATATTGTCAAATAGTTTTTCTATGTAAATTTTATTATTTAACAGAGTTAGTAGCTGGTTGTAAAAATCATTTTGCTCTAATCACTGTTAATTTTATGTGTCTTAATTAATAGGATTTCATAGTAATTTAACCAGGTTGTAATAAACTTGATAATATTGCAAAAATGCATTAAACATAAATGACGCCAGCTAATTGTTGGTTAGTATATAGAGTAAAGTGCACTTAGTAATACATAAGGAAGTAGTTAAGTACTGATTCTAATTAAAAACGAAAAACACTGTACCTTGAAAAACTTTCAAATAACACATTTTTAATTGCACCATGCACAAGGTGCTTAATAACAGTTAAACCAAAATTAGCACAAAATACGCAAAAAATTCAATAGATACTGGTGCTCGATATTGCGACATGTATTAATTGGTTGATATTTATTTGAATGACATAAATGGCTTGAGTTTAGAAACAAATCAAAGGGATTTAGTTTTTCAGCATTCATTGAATAATAATTAAATTATGTTTCTAAGTAACTAATATCATTAAAATTATATAAATAATGATAAATTAATAATATGCTTTTGAAAAACAATGAAAATATTTATGGTTCCGTTACTATTTTGACACAGTAGGCCCGTGTAGAATTTAAAATCACTCCGAAATCTAAACAATCATTGCCGCACAGTGCAGATACATCTTAAATTCTCACCAGGCAAATTATCAGGGTTAGCTCAAGGCTAACCCTATTTTATTTCTTATCTTTTAAAATCTCCTTCCACGTAAAACATCCAACCCTATCTATTCTTTTGCAGATGATAGCAACATTTGCCATTCATAGTCATTCAACCATACACCAATTCCTTTGCAAATTGAGGGAAATTTAGGCCAAACATAAATAATATACTTAATCAAGGTCTTGTGACAACCTCCGAATGGAGTCGTACAAATAGATTCGCTTTTAATGCACGCAAGACTAAATATTCTATGTTAACACACAAATGCAGGACAGATAATGTTGCTTCATCTGTTCTGTTGGATGGTGTAAATATTTAGGAATTAGACGCTCTTGGTGTTCTAGGCATGAGAATCCAGTGTGATTTCCGCTGGACTAAGCACATTTTTCAAATTTGAAAAGAAGCATTCAAGTGCCTTGGTTTTTTAAAACGGTGTGGGAAATACTTTACTTTATCTGATCTTCTTACTATTAACACCACCTATATTCGACCGAAAATGGAATACAACTCTCATGTATGAGCCGGTACTTTGAAGTCTATTTTGGAGTTACCCGACCACATACAGGAGAGGGCGAAGGTGACAATAGGGTATCCTATTCTATTGATACTATAATGGAATGTACTCTGCTGAAATTAGGGAACTTGTTCCCGAAACCCAGTCAGTCATACATGATCGACTGAACAGCTCTACAATTGCTTGATTGTGTTTAGTTCAGCATTGCAGCGCCTCTGGTGGCGAGTAGGCGCATTATTTTTAAAGTTTGATTTTATAGCCTTTATTATAATTATTTTACTTCGGTGGCATTTCCATGCTATACCACCGAAGGAGGGCGCTGTGATAAATATTAGTTATGATAGATAGAAAACTAATAATTATCAGAAACTGATGTTGTTTGAGTGGCAGTGGCTGGGAATCGAACCCGGGCTACAAATACCAACTCCAGCTTAATGACCAAATGCGCTAACCTATTAAGGTACAGCACTCTTCTTGTTCCAGTTCGCAGTGTTTCATGTTCAGATGTTGTTTTTTTGGGGATCTAATAAGCACGAAACCAAAAGGTCATCTCAGACTGTTCTTTACAGTACTGAGATTCATTTCCATACTACGTCATGCTAGTTTCATTGTGAATCGATAGTTAAGTACAAAATCCTTATAAAAATGATCCTTTGGACATTTTGTTCCAAACAATTTTGCCAGTAGGAGATACCAGTCTCCTCGATCGGAACAGCCGTTTAGAAAGAAAACGCATATGCTTCGTATAGATATTTAAAAAAAAATATTCTTAACCGCGCCCGTTACTGATCATTAATATGGTTTGGCTTCGGAAAATAAGCCAATAATTAATGGTTTTTCGAACATGATCGATTGTTGAATTTTTCCGCTACCAATATCTGATATATTTTATAATTTGAAATATTTACTTATTTTTAAATCATAAAACAAATTTAAAACTCTTGATATTGTCTAATATATTTTTTTTAATAATATTTATGAAATCAAAATTATTATCTAGATTATTATTGTTGTTTGTGTAGAAAAGTTTGTTTGTGTGTTTCTATTTTACTTAACAAATCTTTCAAAATGTCATTACACAAGTAAAGTATTTAAGAGGACTTTGTGTATGAATGTGTGAGCGTGTGTGTTTACTACTTCAACAACAATAGTGTAATTACTGAACACAATAGTTGTTGTGTATTGGGCCCTCATCCAACTGAGAAAAACCCCTCCTGTGGCCAGGACTTATAGACTTAAAGCAGAGACAATAAAAACTACAAAACGTATAAAAACATATGGCACACATACAGTCATCACACACAAGTTACTTACATTTCTGGACTCTACTGCTTCCTTATTATTGTACCTATGTATGTATGAATAAATAGGAAAAAAACAACAAGGTGGTAGCAGCAATTTGCCACCCAAATGCTTTAAGCGGATTGTTGTCTTTCAACCGCAAATAGTCTGTCCAAAGACCTATGTATGTCTGTTTATGTACTCTTGGCTGTAGTTGTATTGTGTTGCATGTTTGTTTGTTGACGGATGTGTGTTCTAGTTTGATTTTTCCTCTTTTTTTTCTGTTCGTCCTCGTCGTTGTTTGGTATTCGATTTGCTTTTATCTTACATTAATATTTTCCAATAATATGTATTGAATTTTTCATTGTAGTCCTTCCATATGACGTATTTTTCATTTATACCTGCAAGAACAATCATTCATTCATACATGTCGATAATGCACAGTGGGTTGTGTTGGAAGAAAATGGATTTATAGAAGTAAAAATTTTCTTAAAAAATTATGAAATTTTATTTGAAGATCAGTTAGAAACAATAATTAGAACGTCTTTTTCATTTTCAAAAAAAACTTTGTTAATTCTTATAAACTTTATATTTAGCTTTTAATGAATCTCTTTAATTGTCATTAGATAATTGCCAACATTTTATAGAACATTTTGATTTGTTGGAAATTTATTTCAATAGGAAAATAATATATTTTCAGAGCCTCTAAAATGTACCTATAGATTTATACCTATATAGTAATGCGGCAATACAATTTGCTGGTTTAAATTGGGAACCTTGGACACATACACCCCTATTGTAAAAAAAATTCCACATGAAAATTGTTCCCTTTTATTTTTTTAACATTGAATTTAAATAGGAAAAATGTGAAAAGGGAACAAATTTCATGTGGAATTTTTATTCACGATAGTGGTGATAGTGAATTTCCTGCTTATTCGATTAGTTTGGCAAAATCGCAATTATGTATTAACATCATATTAAAATAAGCAATACTAATCAAAACGTTAGCTTAGAAAAAGCTAAATTGGAATCATAATGGTTCGCTTTCTTAATTGAACCTGTATCATCCTAAAGTAATGTTGAATGAAATACTGACAATGTTGAAATTGATGCTGACTATATTGAAATATACAAAGAAAACTATCTTAAAATTGATAAGAAGTGATGTTATTTAAAGGCGGTTTTAGAAGGTATGTAGTAGTGTACTTGTCAGTTGTACAATACATATGCAATTGTGCTTGTCTATCAAAATTGGCAATTTACAGGTAGTTTATAATTTTTGCTTTCACACGTCGGTTTTTAGTTTCATCTGACATAATCTACAATAGAAGACAACAGCTGTTTTTGTTATGAGTATAATTCATATTAATTTATAATTTCAATAAATATTTCAATACAAATTTATTGTTTTGTTGAATACATTTTTTTTAAATAAAAATTTGTTGAATCAGAAACACTATGTTCTTGGCGCCATAAACAATTGACTTGCAAAACAGCTGATTGCAGTTACTTTGCCAGATGAAAATAGACACTGTAAATGCAGAAGCATTTTTTTTTTGTTTTTACACGACGTGTTACATTTTGCAGTGAAAAATTTGCGAAGCACACTGCAAAAACATACCGTCTAAATCCACCTTAAGGTGGTGATGAAGAGAAAAACTTTTCATTTCACATTATTTAGAATATTTAAAATATTCGAATAATTCGATTAAATCTAAATTCTAAATGTGTACAATCTCTTATTCGAATTTATTTGGTACCCTAGTCCGGGCCCATATAAAGGCGACCAAACTTTCACTCTACCAAGGAAATAATTGTGGAACCGAAGCAGAATTTCGTTCGAACTGAGTTTGTTTCTGCAAAGTTTATATGAAAGGTGACGTCAATGCCAAGGTTTTTATGTATAAACTGTATCTGTCTCTGTATGTGTATTGGTTCATAAGTTATAGTCATGTAAACACTGCATTCCTTTCGAAATATTTGAGTCAATGTTTTGAAAAACTGAAATACAATTCGTTTTTAAATTCAATACAATTCAATTTTAGCCAAATCAATTGGGAATGCCATCACCTAATCGTGCAATGCATGACATTTTTGAGTTAGAACTGCAACGTGAACAACAATACGATCGCAACGAATTGAAAGCTTTTGTTCACGCAAATCTTTCGACATTGAATGCGAAGCAAAAAAGACGTACGATACTATTATGCAAGCTGTCAATAGTTATTTTCTGGATGCACCAGGAGGCACCGGAAAAACGTTCTTAATTTCATTAATATTGGCAACGATACGTTCCCAGAATAAAAATGCATTGGAGTTGGCGTCTTTTGGCATTGCAGCTACTTTGTTAGATTGTGGTCGGACAGCAGCTGGAACGGCAAAATTATTGAAACGTTGCGGTATGATTATTTGAGATGAATGCACTATGACGAATAAGAAATCTGTTGAAGCTTTGGAAAGAAAAATTAAAAATCTTTGAGATAATTCAGAGTTGTTTGGTGGTGCGTTGATTTTATAGTCAGGTGATTTTAGGCAAACATTACACGTTATTCCTAGATCGACAGCTGCCGATATACAAACGGTCAAAAGAGGAATTCATTGAATGTGTTTTCACTAACATAGCACAACAATATACATGCCATGCATGGTTGAGTGACAGAGCAATTTTAGCGGCAAAAAACACAGATGTTACTGTATTAAACATGGCTATACAATCAAAGATTCCTGGCGAATTGGCGTTGTACAAGTCTGTGGATACTGTTACCAATGAAGAAG
Source organism: Bellardia bayeri (assembly GCA_950370525.1). Taxonomy (NCBI): domain Eukaryota; kingdom Metazoa; phylum Arthropoda; class Insecta; order Diptera; family Calliphoridae; genus Bellardia; species Bellardia bayeri. The sequence goes on from OX493264.1 coordinate 121,232,000, forward strand.
ATGTTGTGAATTATCCAACAGAATTTTTGAATTCTTTGAACTTACCAGGATTGCCACCGAATAATCCCCAATTGAAAGTTGGAGCCACTATTATTATGCTTCGCAATATCAATCAACCAGATCTGCTATTAAAAGGTTGATGGATTATGTAATTGAAGCAACTATTTAAACTGGAAAATTCGAAGACGAAGATGTATTCATTCAACGCATCCCAATGATTCCGCCTGATATGCCATTTGAATATAAATGACTTCAGTTTCCTGTTTGCCTTGCGTTTGCGGTTACCATTAATAAGGCGCAAGGCCAATCCTTAGGAATTCGTGGAGTGAATTTAGAGTATCCAGTTTTTTTGTATGTAGCCTGTTCGCGCGTTGGCAAACCATCGGTTTTGTATATTTACACCGAAAATAGAAACACCATAAATGTTGTTTACCACAGAGCATTACAATAAAAGCAATTTATCACTGATTTAAATGAATTCGAATTGATTTTTTTATTTTCTTTTTTGCACTACGAAGTTGCAGGGTTAGCTAGTTGAGTATAAAATATTAGAGTCCGACCGAGTACTGGGAATTGGATTATACTAAAAAGTGGACCAATACCAATATTCGGTTTCCGGTAGTTTTTAGATAAAACACAGATGATATAATACAAAAATTTTAAAAAGAATTAAAACAATTTGTTCAAGTTCAAGATGAAAAAACTAGATTTATGGAGTAGTGTCGGTACTTAAAGGCAGCTTAAAGTTATCTTAACATGTTATAAAATTAAAATAAAACATTTTTTAGAATTTAAAAGTACATTTTAAAAGTTGCAGTTTCTGTAAAGTATATAATGGCCGTTTTTTTTTGGAGTGATACAACTTTGAGTTGGCATCACTGTTTTATTTGACAGCTCATTTAACAGCTGATAGTTACGTTTAGTTTGCTTTGAGATTTCATTATGGATCGACTTACACCAGAGCAACGCGTGCAAATTCTGTTCATCAAACTTATCGTGCACTTCGGTCATTTTATGGCGTACATAATCGTCCTTCAGTGCTACTAATTCGAAGAACAATAAATCGTTTTCGGACCACATTTACTTTTATTGATAATGTGCGACACCGAACAGTGCGCACTGAAGAATCTATAGCCCCTGTACAGGAAAGCATTGAAGATCAATCAATTCGTTGCCGTTCTCAGCAACTGGGGTTGTGCCCTTCCACTTTATGCAAGATTTTACGCAAAGATCTTGGCTTAAAAGCTTTCAAGATGCAACTTGTGCAGGAATTAAGGCCAAACAATCATCGCATGCGCTGCCAATTTGGCGAATGGGCTGAAGCACAAATTGATATTGATTCTGAATTTCCATTCAAAGTTTTATTTTCCGATGAAGCCCATTTTTGGTAGAATGGGTACGTAAATAAACAGAATTGTCGCATTTGGAGTGAGGAGAATCCACAAGCTTTTATCGAAACATAATTACATCCACAGAAAATTACTTTTTGGTGCGCTTTATGCCGCAAATGCTGGGAAAATTGGTGTTCCAGATTGCGCTTTCTACGCGCCAGCCATTTCTATCCAATAAAGACCGTTTCATTGATATCAAAAATATATTACTATGTTTTATTAGGTAATGATTTAAACTTGTATCACTATATAAAAAAACACCCATTATTACTACATATGACTTATTTTCCAATCAACCTCGAATTAAACCCCACTGTGGCTGCAAATTCTCTTAAGTTATAAGTAAAATCTCCCTTTTGCGTGGAAAATAATATATGTATGTATGTAAGTAAATAAATTTTCTATTGTATGTACTCGGATGTGGTTTTGTCGAGACCAATATACGAATTTGCTTGTGGTGATTATCTTTTAGTGATTATCATATGAGTTTTCCGCTTAAGTTGTTGTTAATGTTTAACGTATCAATACTTTGAAATGTTTCAGTTAAACTCTCGCGGGATTTCATTATAGAACTTTGAGGTTTCCTTCTTGTTCATGTTTCGAAGCCATATGTGTGTACACTGTACATAGTTTAATCTTTATTAACTACTACGAATTACACATTACAAATTACGTATTGTAAATTATGTAATAACTCTTATATAAAAATAGCATATATTTTTAATAAGCCGTATTTGTATTTTAGTTTGTGGTCAGTTTAAGTAGATTTCCATACGAGCGAGTACATTTGGTATTTCCAGCAAATAGCATTTATTAAATATTTAATAAACCTTAAACAAAAGTAATCTACATTGTATAGGTATCAATGCAATTAATATACATACATATGTACATAGGTAGCTTGTAATTTCCTTCTATATACATATGTATGTACATGACAGTTTCAAAAAACTTCACTTCATAAACTTTAGCTTGAAACGGCCACAATTAATATCATTTAAAATCTAGAACGATGACAAATTGGCGGATATAAATGTCACACAAACATTGCTAAAGGAAAATCCAAACTTCCTTTACTGCCATAATAACAATAAAATAAGCGCAAACCAAAATTATTAGTATGCACACACCTGATATTTGGAGCACAAACTTAATGACCTTTAATAAAGGCCTTTGAATCCCGGTATGTTTAAGTTGCACAATTTAATTATTGTTGCTGCAATTACAAAGAATGACTGAATGCCTGGCTGATATTATCTGGCGATAGTTTTAATTACATGATATGTGAATGCAACTCTGTTTAGATATCAGCCGCTTTAAGAGTGGCATGAAAGAATGCCTTGCAGCTTTATTTAAAATCAAAAAAAAAAAAACAATTTTTATGCAAATTTCTTTAATTACAAAACTGTGAAAATGTAAATTTTTCTATTGTAATGAATATTTCAAGAAATGGTTAATTTAAAAAAAAATGTTGTACACATTATTTACGTGTTTTTAATTGTTGTAAAAATGTGTAACACAGAGTGCGTGTTCTTGTTTTTGTACTGTTCTGTAGTCGGCGGTATGGCAATCAAAACTGTGTTACATTTGTCGGACAAGAAAGAAGTCTCGCTGATGATGACATGAAGTTATGCAATTTTAACTTTACATTTTTATGCGATTTTATTATTGCGTTGCAAAAACCGCATACAAAGTTTATAATTATTAATTATTATTAAAATACAAATATGTAAATGCCAAGGAAGTTAAATAGAAAACAATTCTATTCTTAATACTTTAAAAAAGTACTTATATAATTTTTCAATAAATAGTTTGTGTATAAATTTTGGATTAAAATTTGAACATTTTTAGAAACAAGTAAGAAAGTATAGTCGGTCAAGCCCGACCATATAATACCCTACACCCAGTATATGTACAAAACAGTTTTTCAGAAATGGCCATTATATGGGAGATATAACCTATTGTGGACCGATCATCCAAAAATTTAGTGTCATGATGTCTGTGAATATAAATATTATATGTGCTAAACGTTATCTCGATATAAATACTTTTAAATTATTTATGGAACTTAAAGTGAATTACGGAGAGGGTCTTATATGGGAGTTTCGCCTAATTATGGACCGACCATTGTACCGTATTATTTGTATACATATGAAATATATTTGCGTTCAATATTAATTTGATACCAACATTTTTAAGAGAGTTATGTTCTTTAAAATGATTTTCGGAAGTGGGCCTTATATGGGAGCTACGACTAATTATGGACCGATCATAATAAAATTGTACCGTATTATTTGCATACATATGAAATATATTTGCGTTCAATATTATTTTGACACCAACATTTTTGAGAGAGTTATGCTCTTTAAAGTGATTTACGGGAGTGGGCTTTATATGGGAGCTACGAATAATTATGGACCAATCCGCACAAAATTTGTAGATGTGGCATCATTTACCACTAATTTTTGATGAAATTTGTGTGGATACTTACATAATTCAAACATTTATGATTGGTAAACCCCAATTTCGGGTGAAATAATGGACCGATTTTCATCAGTTTCAATCCCATCCATCCTTGACTCGAAAAAATATTATGTACCAAATTTTATCGAAATATTCAAAATTGCGACCTCTGCGCACAAGCTTTACATAGACAGCCAGCCAGACGGACGGACGGACATCGTTAAATCGACTCAGAAAGTGATCGGTATACTTTAAGATGGGTGTTGGACCAATATTTCTGGGAGTGACAAACATCAGCACAAACCCAATATACCCACTATGGTGATGTAGGGTATACAAATGATGAGAAAAATACAGTGTATCACAAAAGTATTTTTCCCACTCAATTTTGGGAGAAATTTGTTTTTAATTTAATTTAAAACAATTTAATTTGTTTTGCAATTGATAGTAGATATTCTGTTAAAGATTTAATTTTTTTTAATTTTAATTTTAATTAGTTACGGTTTCATTTTACTAAATTCATCGTCTGTTTACATGATGAAACATTTTTTCCACCATTTTGGCATTAAATTGTTCATTTCTCCTATTTCGATCATTCGCAGATGTGTTGCCATATAGGACCTAGTTTTTAGTTTTAGAAATTTATAAAAAATATGTGTAACAATATATTTTTGCATACAGTTTTTATATTGTGGTCTAAGGGTTTTAAAAGGCGTTATATGTATTTTACGTACATGACATCCATAAAGAAACAACACTGGCAACACTGCTGATAAATGAAATTAAAATAATACAAGAGAAAAGAAGATGCAAAAGAGAAATGTCAAATTTGTCGCTTTGTTTCGCAATAATACGCATTTCATCATTGTGAACCCACTCTTTGCATTATAATTTGAAGGTGACAAAAGCATTTGCTTTTTTTTTAATTCCTCTTAATTATTAAAGTTTTTTTGTATTTTTTTTTTAATATTTCATGATTTTATAGAATAATTATTATTTCATAATCGAACTGTTAATTTTTACTTTTTGATAATTTTAGTTAGGCTCGAGTTCATTAAATTTAATTTTCATTAAATTATTTTTACTGAAGTTAGGAATTACAACTTGAAAAATTTTATTATTAAAAATTTTTGATAATTTTTCTTGACTGGGGATCGAACCTGGGTTGTTGAATTTACATATGTTTCGAGAAATCCCACTTTCTCTCATCAGAATTCTTTGCGTTCTACCACCTGCACCACTGCGGTGCCGGTCAGCCAACAGACAAACATCAATCCTTTAACCAGTGTTAGTTCTGGTAGTTCGAAGTTTTTGCTGTAATTATCATTCTTTATTAATTTCTATTCATAGTTGTTTTTTTCCTTTTCTTCAGTTTTTTCGTATTCATGCCAAGACTTTGTCTTGATTTTTTTTTTTTTATTTCGTTGGTTAAAAAGATACATGTTATTTATACATATTCCAATTGTTGTAAGTGGTATATCTCTGTCTTAAACATGCCAAAAGGAAAATAATTAAATATTTCCGAGAAAAAAAAATTACATTCTACTTCTACGATTTCTATGGGGCTCAGGTCTGAGCACTGACAAGGTATTGGCAAGTGTATGGTGCTGTACAAAAGTTAAATTTTAAAATCTAATTTAAAGATTTTCAATCGATTTGTTTTACAAAAAATATATCACTGCTAACTCAGCACAAATTAAACACCAAATTATTTATATTTAAAATAATACAATTTTCTTAAAATTTATTAAATTTAATTAATTAAGCCTTTAATCGTATTGATTGTTGTTTTAAACTTTACCTCCAAAAGTCCAGTTTTCATGTTGCACCAACATGTGCAAAAGATTGCAACATATATATTTGCTTAGACCGCAAACCAAGTAATTATACCAGATTGTGTGGAAGTTCGACACGTGCAAGAGTTTGATGAATGCGTCTTTATGCTGACTCTTCCACATATTTTTGGTTGGCAGTGTCAGTACCATAGTTAACTTCTAAAACTGTGTATTTGTAGATCCATTTTTCGGTGCTGGAGTTACGATTTGCTTTCTGAATGGGCCAATATCCATGGTGTTCAATAATATCATCAATCTATGTATACGACATTACCAACTCCATTAAAAGAAATGCAGTCCCATATCCCTATAGAACTGACATGATAATTAACCTTTGATTGTATATAACTTATATTAAAGGCTTTATTTGGCTTCCACTACCTCCACAATTGCATTGGCTTTCGTCATAGAATATAACATATTGCCGACACGCAAATTTTGTATTTTTATGGATCTCAGCGAATAATAACCTTTTGAATCTGTTCATTTTTAAAACAAATGGCTTTTACCTTGCCATACGAATGTATATATACAGTGGGTAGCAAAACTGTCCGAATGTTTTGCATTAAGGAAGTAAGGTAATGAAAACAATACAAATATATGTAGGTATATTATCATATACATATCGCACCCTAAATATAAAAGGGTCACAACTCAAAATACTAAAATTTCGAGGAGAGACAAAAAACTTCATCGTACACAAGCAACAAACACACTTAACATAAAAATATACATAAATGTATTTTTCCAGTTAAAGAAGATAGCGATGTGAAAGAAATTCTTGCAGTAGTTAGAGATGTGTACTCCGAATTAATTTATGGATAAAAGTTTATATTAAGGGTGCGATATATATATTTTTTTTATTTAATTGAACCTTATTCTAAATTATAAAGCATAAAAACTCACATAAATTGCTTCAAAAAAATAAAGAAAAAATTCACTATTCGGATACTTTTGCACAGTACAAGAAATAAACATTATCACGATATTGCTCTGTTATAAAGTAACGGTATTTGACCGGATAAACAATGCCATAGTGCGCCAGACTATCAGTCAGTGGGTTGCGAGTTCGATTCCCGCCAAAGACTCTGGGTGTTTTCTGCAGATAAATCAAAAATCTTCTATTGCGCTATGTGAGCATTATTGTTTGACCTGTGAAGTGATTAATTTGATTTTTAAATAAAAAGTTAAAAAATGAGAAAAACGCCAACTGATATTGAAAACAATGTGATAAATTTGTGGCAATATAATTATTCATGCCGTAAAATTGCTGAGGAATTAAATTTAAATAAATCCACGTTAAATGATATAAAAAACGGCGTAATGTAGCTTGCAATAATAACCAAGGGGATCTACCAAGACTGCTATCTGATGGTGATGAATGGCAGATTGAACATTTGCTACATAATAAGAACATCAAGACCCCGAAAAATGCTGCAAAAAGTATTGGTAAGAATGTGAGTTCCTGGACGGTTAGACGAGCATTAAATAGAATTGGTTTAGTAGCCAGTGTGAAAAAGTAAAGAAATGTGAAAAAACGCCTTCATTTCTGTAAAACCCACAAAAAGCGGAGAGTAGATGACTGGAAACGGGTTATTTGGAGCGACGAAATGAAAGTCAACCGATACCAGTCTGATGGAAAAGAATACTATTGGCATAGGCCGCATGAGCGCATCCAAAAGCACCATTCTTAATGCAAAATATCCGGACAGTTTTGCTTCCCACTGTATATGTATAGCACCCTATTGTTTGTGTTTGACTTTTTCATTGTTTACATTGGTATATTGTGTTCTTCTTAGTTGGTTGTTAATCTCTGGTCCGGAAAAATGTAGATTTAAGCGGGATTCCATGCATTTTAGTCTTTCCTACCCTGCATTCAATGATTTTAGGCGATCATTAGAGTTGTGCCCGGTCGTTCATTTCAGTGACCGGTTATTTTCGTTCATTTATCCGAGACTGATTCGTTCATTCAATTCGTTCAATCGTTCACTTTGAACGAATGAATACAACCCTTATTGAATGTGATTTTCTTCTTGTCTTTTGATAAACAGCAGCTGAACGAAATTGATCCGTACACTATTGAATGAAAACCGTTTAGTTAAATGACCGGCTCATTCCGTTAAATGAAGTGATCCGTTCATTTTAACCCGTTCGTTCATAAACGACACAGCTCTAGCGATCATTCCGTAAACCAATTTATTAAAGTGTTTATTGCTTGACAACATATATTAAGCATACTCGTATCATATTCTTTTAACAAAAAACAAACAAAATTTCAAGAAAAATTAAAAGTAAACAAAAATAACTGGAATTTCCTAAAAGTAAATTAATAATGCGCCTACTCACCACCAGAGGCGCTGCAATGCTGCACTAAAACAAACATAATGCGCAATTGCAGAGGTGTGATATAAAGCTTTCTTCTACTTTCACCACCTTTACTTCTTAAATCTATCCTCTTTCCAAAGAAAGTAACGCAATTATATATGTGGCGCCCTATCCCTGTAACAACCCTGTTACAGCAAGTACCGATTAGTACTTAATATAAAATGTAACACTAGCTAATAAGAAATAAGAACCATTTTGAATTTCCTTTTTCTTTCTGACTTTTGTTCGAAGCGGTTCATGTGGTAAATTACTAATACAATAAAAATTAAACTTTGGTTTCCTAACCAAGTAAAGCTAATTGTAATAAATAATTTTTTATTGGGATACGATAAATCCCAAATATATAGGCATATTAATTGCATGAGTTTTATTTCTCTTTAAAAAATAATTAATAAATAAGGAAAACATATTTTTACTTGTTGTTTGTAATTCAATGTATCAAAGGAAATTTAATTTTTTTTTCAAAATGAATAGGCAATTTAGTTTTGTCATACACTGTATATGTACCTATATGATGTTAACAGCAGATCTTAAACAGAAGATTGGTGATGACACACTTGGCAGGATAGAAAATGCATGAAATGCAATGTGCTTATTGTTTAAATTATTACAGTAATATCTAAAGAACTCAAGTCAGAATAAAAATTTTCTGATATTTCTAATACTATAAATTATTCACTTGTATTAGGAAAATCAGCATTCTATTACAAATTTGAGTAATAAACAATGGCTTTATTGAGAAATCCTTTTGATGAGCAGCTAATTTTGAGTTCCGGTCCAGCAAACTTGCCGCCTAGATTGTGTAATATCACACAAAAAGCCTCAGATAATTTCCACTTTGAAACTGTTTGTTTATCAACTGTTATGTTATGAAAGTTTAATATATGTAACCTACCTTTAACTTAAAAGTAATTTTTACCAAAAATTTCACATAATATTCGCAATAAATAATAATAAAGCTGCAATAAAACTGTAAGTGAAAATTCATAAATTAAATTTTCATCATTGCAAAAAGGCCCCTTCAAAAAAAAAAAAAAAAAAAAAAAAAAACAAACTAAATCATATTTTGTTATCAAGCTACATATATTCCCAGCAAAACAAAAAATATAAAATCGAATAGAAAGTAAAATGAAAGTAAAATTGATGTTGTTCCAAAACGAGCAGCTAATAAAAATGTTTGCACTCAATTTTGCAAAAACGAAACAAAATAAAGACGACAAATTGAATTTGCAGAAAGGTCACACATACACAATTGACACTTGATACTTGTCATAAACACCCATCTACATACATACACACTCAGGGTAATATCCTGCAAAAGATACCCTGCAGTATTAAACAACAATAATATAAGTCTAATTATCATATCTATTACTCTTTCAACACAAATAAAGAATCTCAGTTCAATATACGAACTTACAAATGACGTCATCAACTTTCAAAGGACATAAAAGTAAATTTAAGAGTAGTGTTCCCTGTACTGCAGGGTGCACGCTTGTAAAAACGGCATACATACATACATATATGCGAAAAAAACCTGCCAGTGATTGCTTTGCAATCACAACGAATTAAAGTAATTTTCTCTGACTCAAGTGGATTTACTTCACATTTACTACCTATACAACTATACAACATATACGACCGAAAATTTTGTTGTTATTTTCTTTTTTAAAGGAATTCCTATCTGAAGCTTTGTACATTTTCTCACTTTTCTTTTAATTTAATTTTGATGAATAAAGGCGCTTTTTTATATCATAAGTTCTTTTAGTAGAGTATTAAATTTGCTAAAAAGAAAATTGATTGCGCATAAAAGTTCTATTTGACTTTTAAAAAGTTGAGCAAAAAAAAAACAAAAAATGCCCACAAATATAAACGCAAAGCATTCGAAGAAATGTAACAGGGTTATGGGATTTATAAGCTTTATTTAACAGAGTCAAAAGTGGTTAAAATCCATTAAAGTATTGAATTTCAAATGAATATTAAATTTAGCAAAAAGGTATTTTTAAAACCTCAGTAGGTAAACGAAGTGCAAATTCTATATTTAACAATTTAACACATACCACGTAAAGTCGTCACAACTCAAAACAAATAAAGTTTTTGGAGAAAATAACTTTAATTTGAGAGCTTTTAATTCTATTTTGGATCTGGAAAATAAGCTCAATCTGTGATCACTTCTATTCTGGATTCATTGAAAATGCTATCAAAAGTTAAATCGTTAAATATAAAGCCCCTATTATGAGCTGCATTCGACAATCGATAGTCGCTGGCTATCGAAAATCGACTATCGAATATAAAATTTGTATTATGAGTTGGCATCGGTGCAAAAATTTTGATTTTTCAATATAGTCTCCTAAAACTTCAATACACTTAGTCCAACGCTTATCTAGCCTATTCTATACCTTGATTAAAATAGTTTTCCCCAGGGCCTTCAAAATAGTGGTTTACAACTGTAATGGCATCATCATTTGAGCTAAAACGCTTGCCAGCTAGGAATTTTTTTAGATTTGGAAACAGTTGAAAGTCACTGGGAGCTAAATCAGGAGAATAAGATGGATGGTCAAGCAACTCGTACTTTAATTCGTTGATTTTAGCCATTGTTAAAACCCTCTTGTGCGCTGGTGCGTTGTCTTGATTAACAGTTTTTTTTTTTTGTATTGTAAGCCAGGACGATTTTCTCAACTTTTCACATTTAATTGATCGAAAATGTTGCAATAGTACTCTGAATTTATTGCTTTACCCTATTGGTGGATCCATAAACAGTTATGAAACGACGCTTAAAATCCATTTTATTTTTCTTAAAACGATCTAAACAAGCTTGAGAAACTTTCATTTTTGATCGACTGTTAACAAATGCCGCACCCATCTTGCAGAAAGCTTTTTCATCTGTAGTTCTTCATGCATAATTAAATGGACTCGATCATTTGAGATGCCCATGATATTGGCTATTTCACGACCTTTTATTCGTCGATCATTTAATACCATATCATGCACGTCCACTACGTCATCCTTAATGTTTGTACGACCTAGTTTAAATTCAGCAACCCAATTTTTTACTATTGCATATAAAGGAGAACTTTCGCCTAACACATTCTTTTTGTTCGATTTTAATGATCACTTTTCTCTGGATCCAAAAACAATTTTTTATTAAAAATTCTATCAAAAGAACAATTTATTATTTTTATTCGAACTGTTAATTTAAAATTTTTTTGATATTTATTTAGTCGGGCTCGAGTTAATTAAATTTAATTTTCATTAAATTATTTTTTACTGAAGGTAGGAATTGTTTTACAACTTGAAAAATTTTTATTAAAATTTTTATTGATAATTTACTTGGCTGGGATTTGAACCTGGGTTGTTGAATTTACATATGTTTCGAGAAACACCACTTTCTCTCATCAGAATTCCTTGCGTTCTAACCCTCTGCACCACTTGCGGTGCCTGCTAGCCAACAGACAAACATCAATATTTGAACCAGTGTTACCTGGTGGTTCGAAATTTGCTGTAATTATCATTTTTATTCATTAATTTCTATTCTATCAAAACTTAAATCGTTAATATATCGGTAAGTACTGAGTTTTTAAGTAAAATAAGCTCAATCTGTGATCACTTCTATTGTGCATTGAAAATGCTATCAAAATTTAAATTGTTGTTTATATCTTGGCAATTATTGCGTTTTTATGGGAAAAAAGATCAATCAGTAATAACTTTTATTCTGAATATTTCCATAGAAATATATATTTATTGGGAAAGTAGTCTCATATATATTTATTGGGAAAGTAATATTTATTGGGAAAGTAATCTCGGTAATCTCGGTAATCTGTGATCAAAATTTACTATTTTTAATAAATTTCTATATAAAGAAATGAAAAGAAAAACATCAACCATAAAATTATAAATTATTAACAGATTACACATCGTATCAAATGTCCTTAAAGAAGAAATTAATTCAAAAAAAGGTAAATAACAAACCACATATGGAATAATAAATCCTTGACTTTGATATTATGTGCCTAATTAAAGAGCCATTACCAATACCCTGCAAGAATACAAATATTTCATACAGACAGACAGACAGACAGATGATGAACGATGATACGAGTTTGATAAAAATCGCAGTAATAGTCCACAGATATGAAGGGAAGGATACAATAGTATAAACCACAAGGCCAAAAAAAAAACGCTTAAGGGTAAAAGAAAACAAGTAAGAAAGTATAGTCGGTCAAAGCCGACCATATAATAACCTACACCCAATATATGTATAAAACAGGTTTTCAAAAATGGAAGATATAACCTATTGTGGACCGATCAGCCAAAAATTAAGTGTCATGATGTCTGTGAATATAAATATTATATGTTCTAAACTTTATCTCGATATAAATACTTTTAAATTATTTATGGGGCTTAACGTGAATTACGGAGAGGTCTTATATGGGAGCTACGAGTAATTATGGACCGATCACAATAAAATTGTACCGTGTTATTTTTATACATATGAAATATATTTGCGTTAAATATTATTTGGATACCAACATTTTTGAGAGAGTTATGCTCTTTAAAGTGATTTTCGGAAGTGGGCCTTAATTTGTAGATGTGATTTGGCTTTATTTACCACTCATTTGTTATGAAATTTGTTTGGATACTTACATAATTTAAACATTTATGATCGGTAAACCCCAATTTGGGGAGGACATTTGTATGGGGGCCAGGTGAAATAATGGACCTATTTCCGCCAGTTTCAATCCCATCCTTCCTTGGGCCGAAAAAAATATCACGTACCAAATTTTATGGAAATATCTTCAAAATTGCGACCTGTACTCTGTGCACAAGCTTTACACGACTCAGAATCACTTTGGATCAATATTTATGCGCGTTACAAACATCAGCACAAATCCAATATACCCTCCCCACTATGGTGGTGTAGGGTATAAAAAAGATGACTACACTCAGATACACATACAAACACTAAACATTTAGGGATATAATGAAATATGACACTTTAAGTGAAAATTTTTAAATACTCTCTAAACGAATGAACACAGCAACAGGGGGAGAGGGAGAGTAAAATGAAAGGAAGTTATGTTAAGATACGGTTTATTGAAAATAATTACAAATAAGGGTGTGTGAGTGTGTGTGTCTAAATATGTAAATGAGTGTGGCAGCAACAAATTTTCTAAAATCTGATGTGATTTTTAATGATAATTAGTTAAATGTAAATATAAGGTGTCACCAACAGGTTAAATAACAACAAAATATTTGTTTAAAGGTCTTAACAGTGGCAACAGCAGCAACCAATTAGTGTAAATACAAAAAAAAATTATTAAAACCACACTTAATAAAGGCCACTAAAGTTATAACATGATAATGAGAACACGTTAATTGCTAAAGGAAAATGAAATAAAAATGTGTATGTATAAGGAATTTAATTATAAGGATTTTTTCTTTGTATTCTTTTTTTGTTGCAATTGACCTGTTTAACTTTAACGAACCAGTTTTAAAGAAAATGTGTTAATGTTGCAAGTTATTATAAAGTTGCAGCAGGACTCATAGTCAAGTAGCAGGTACTGTTGTACTGTTTATTAAATTCTATGAAAAGAAAGCTAATTTTCTAAGAGTCCACCTTAAGTGGTACTTTTCATAATGTTTCTATCTTCTTTGATATTCTTTACAGCCCCATTAAAAATCCATCAGCAATGAATTGAATTTTCCTCTACTTCCTCTACATATTATCTACGCTCAAGATGCTGCTGCTGCATTAGATGATGCAATATATAGAAATAAATTTATAATATGGCATGACAACATCCTGGCATAATAACAGTAGGCAGGATGAAAATTTCATATTCTCTTTTCCACTCCATCAAAGTAAGTCGTCCTCATCATCGTCATCAGTTTCGTTTTATTTTATTCACCATCATTTAATTTCGTTGTAAGCTGCACAACAAAATTAAAAACGAATGAACAAAAAGAAACAAAAAACAACTTTATAATTACATTCCTGTTTATTAGCCATGATTGTTACTTGTCGCTTTTGTTACTTGTTGCAACATGTAGTTAAATTGTGTGTGCATGTGCTGGTTGGCAAACAAATTTTTATGAACATTTTTTAATTTAATTAATTGTGTTTTTGTTGTATAGTTTTGCTTGTGAAGACTTTATCATGTTGCAAGTAAAAAAATGAAATTTTAATTAAGTCTATTCTAGTTATAATCAAAGGCATCTTTTGTATAATAGTTATTAAATTGCTAAGATTTTCTTAAAATTTATAAATAGCTAAATTCTACGGATTAACGCTCTGTAGTTGCAACGAAACACATACAGATTTTTCGAATTTGTGTGATTTTTAAATCTTGGAATTAGTAAGATTTATCGTTGCGAAAATTATATTTTCTTATATTAGAAGTAAAAATTCGATTGATAGAGAGAGATGATTTGATGTTTTATTTGTAAAATATTAACAGATGAAGTCTTGTCTTGAGATTTTTTTTTAATATTTCCAAGAAAATTTATTAACTAATAGGAACAGTAAAATATGCTAGACTTCCTTACAGCCCCAGCCTTACACGGAATATGATAAAAGAGAGAAAAGAATAACCAATGGAAAACCATTTAACTGAACGCCAAATTACAGAAAGCGAAGGAAGTGCAAACCTACCGATTTTCCTAATGGGCTTTTATAAAATCAAAATACTTAGATCCAGGGGTATTGGAACTCTTATTTCAAATAAAAGAAATACAAATCACTTTTTGATCGCATTGTTAATGTTGGGTTTTATGCTAGAACTAGAAATATTGCTCAAGAAATAGTTCTACAATCAATTGAGTCACAGCATTCAAGGGCCAAGATTAAAAGATTATGAAGACGATTATAATATTGTGGAAAATTATAGATAACTGCGAATTGTTTGTTAAAATAAAGAATAAAAAAGGCATAATCTTAGCCAAGTTCATGTAAGTATTCTTATCTGTATATACAGCCATGTCACAGAATTTAATTCCGTATTTTGCTTCTATAGAAAGAGTAAAACGAAACTTTGTTTTGGAATGAAACCTTTTTTAATTTGCTATGTGGAATTGTAATTCTAGCAATTTCTAGCATTTATTCCGAAAAAAAATTTTCGTTTTACTTTTTCTAAAGAAGCAAAATACGGAATTAATTCCACTTACGAACGGAATTAAATTCTGTGACACGGCTGATAAACTGTAATTAACGGAAGCACGAATATGCTGAATATTAAAATACCGGAAATGGAAATGAAGATTTTATTATTTGAAAATACTGAGGTATTACACACATTCAAAAATGTCTCTGTGTGTTTTAAAGTGTTAACTTTGAAATGTTTTGCAAATTAGCACAATCTATCCTCAAGTAAAACATTTGTTTTTGTTAAAAATCAACTTTTGAAATTCCTAAATTTCAAATCAAATGCGAGTTTTTGAATTTATAATTTTCCCCGAAAATATTTCTATATATTAATTATTGATTTTTAAACCTAACAATGTCTAGACTTAAAGTTAAATTAATAACATTTTCTATAACTTAATAAATTATATAAAGTCTTTAGTATTTTAGTACATAAAAATTTTTACAATTCCTTATGAAAAAACAACCACAAATAATCAACAGAATTTGTAAGTATTTTAAATGTCATTCATCTTACACACAGATTTAGTCAATAGCATGGGCAGGTGTGTGTGCTTGTGTATGTGTTGGCATACACATACATTTGCATACACGAATTGACAAAAGACCACACTATTGAAATTTTCCGCCATTTTGGAATTTTATCTAAATTCACAAACAAGAGTAGTGACAACAACAACTGAACTGAACATATGAAAGCATTAAATTTGCAAAAGCCACAAAAGAATCCAATGGATCTTAAAATGACAATACTCTGTACAAAAATACATACAAACTCACGCAGGAGTACGTGTATGTAAATTAGCAAGGCCCCAAAAACCAAAACTTTCCAACTCATGCTGACTAAACTTTTGTTGTAAGCTATCATCACAAAAAATTATTGTTTTATTATATTTACGCTAAACCACCATAATGTGGACCGTATATTAGATTTGGTTCAGAAGTTTGTAACGTACAACTTTTGCACAATATATACATATGTGCATACGTAGGTAAGTTCAAAACCCACCTTAAAGTATACCGATAAACTAAGAATCAGTATCTGGCTGACTGTCCATGTAAAACTTGCGCCCAAAGGTCGTTATTTTGAAAATATGTTAATCAAATTTGGTTAGTTGGTTTACTGGTTGCCTGCTGCCTGTAAGTGGAATAATTTGATTCCATTGAACGAATGATAAGACTAAATCTTTTCCAGATGCTAGTATATAATGGTTACTATATCCAGCCTGCTGCGTTCAGGTATCCGATAAAATCGCACCATCTAATACTTGATGTATCCGCTAGGTTGTTTAGTGTATGATTGTTGAATAATTTAAATCTAGAGTTTTGAAAAGCCGGACATTTAAAGAGAAGATGAAATATTGTTTCTTCTTCTGCGACAGTGACAGCCTGCTTGCAGTGGCCGTTTAGCGCCGCTATGATTCTCAAGATGTCCTTGGTTTCACATTAAATTTAGTTTCTTTATTTTTTTTTTTTTTGACCAAAGGCAATTGATATTGGTCATAAATGTTTCCAAAACAATCCAAACTAATTTGCCTACAAATAAATTTATCAATAAAACCTTCATACATATACACCTACAAATTTTCCATAGCCCACTTCCGACAATAACTTATTTGACCATCAATTTTCTTGAAATGTTTGTATCCATATAAAATTCATATTTCATGTATGTATGTATACCAATGTCATTTTACATAATTTTATAACTCTTGGTGCATAATTTGTCATAGCTACCGTATAAGACCCTGTTCTGAAAATAACTTTAACCCTTTCAGACCGTGATGCATCAATTGTGCAGGTGGATTTCGGTTTCAATATTTTTGCTTCTGTTAGCCCAATTTGAAATAGACTGGTGTCTTTAATTACAAAAGTATTAATCGGTTACAAAAAATTAAGTGCAATTAAGTTCAAAATAATTGAAATCGTTTCATGCAATAAAAATGTGTTTTAGTTAATGAAAATCGACCGAGATGCATAAAGTGTGCGTGTCCTGAAAATTCTTAAAGGATATAAAAATGATAAAACCAAACATATTCCAAAAATTGCAAAAAAAAATTCCTGATAGTTTTGCGTCAGGGCTTATTAAAGTAAATTTATCACAAAAACTTTGTATACACAGAAGTCAAGCTCCCATTTCTGAAAACTGTTTTTAAAAATAAATTTTTAGCAACAATAAAAATTCCAACAACTAGTTATATTCTAAGTAGTTTATCTAAAATTCTCTACATAAACATCTTTTTTTTTTGTTTTTTTTTTTTAATATAATTAACAAACACAAACTGCGAAGCTTTTTGGCTTATCTGCAGAAAACACCCAGAGTCTTTGACGGGAATCGAACTCGCAGCCCTCTGAGTAATAGTCGGGGACGCTATCGCCTAGTCTATCGGGGCAACGTTTTAGTTGTAAATATTGTCAAATATTTCTTCCCTAATTAGAAACGGGGCCATCCTAATGCCCATAGATAGACATACATACGTACGTATGTTTGATTACAGTTATGTACGTTTTCATAGATTCACAAACAAAAAAAACACGTCCATAAATCACAGGAAAAAGAAAATTCATATACGTACATCCTTAATCGGACGAAAAAAACCTAAAAAAATTAAAAAGAAGCCAATGACAATGCGCTGTTGCCTTTGCAAAAAAATACATTGAGAAAACCACAAAAATATTTACTCACACTAACATGCTTTTGGGGGGAGGCTTAAAATACACTGGCTAGCATTGACTTTAAACGCATGCTATAGAATGTAAAGGATGAAATGTGATGATAATTGTAAGGGCTTGTGACAGAATCAAATCTGTTATATCTATAATGTCTCGATAAAGGGAACGAATATTCATTGCATGACCCATTTCCAAAAAAATATGGTCTAATGATGCCTCCTCCGCCCCAACAAAAACACATTGCGGATTCATTTGTTTTTCCACAATCAAATGTGGGTCCTCTGAACCCAACAGTAATTTTATTTGCAACTGTACCCCATTTTTATTATAAAAATCTTTTTTCTATATTCCTTTCACAGTGAACACCTTCTAGCTCAAAAGTTAGAACGCAAAATATCCACCAAACCAATTTTCCGAAAGCTGTGACCATATTTATTAAATTCATAAACATACTTTTTTGTTTCATTTAGTATCTGAAAATTTGACCACTTTGAAACTTTACAATTGAACTGTTAAACTGTGTACTCGTATTTTTATCATTATAAATTATATGAAATAATTAAAGAAACTGAATTAAGAGATTTCAAAAATATTTAAAATAAAGAATTTTACAACGATTTTTGTGTCTCCTGTAAAGTTTAGAATTTTAAAATTATATATGTAGGCATTATAATCTATATTATAAACTTAAATATAATTTTAATTTTACTAAAAAATTTTTACAAACACTTTTCAATTTAAAATCATTTTTATCAACATATGTACATACTTTTGTTTCATAAATAATAAAATTCTCATTCTGGTTTTAAAAATGAAAAAAGAAACAAGCAAACTTTGTAATTTATTTAAAGATAAATCAAACTTTTGTTTTAGTTGATGACCCCGACGTGATTTCCACGTTAACAAGATGCCCACAACCGATGTCCTGCGGCAGGCAATACATCCACCCAAAATTTATCTTTCGCAATGGAAAGAAAATCCAATCCTTTGGTTCGCTCAAATTCAAGCTCAATTTGTTTTACATCACGTTACCAATGAGAGGACAACATTTTTCGTCATCTTGGCTGACTTGGATGCTGAAATACTTATTGTTGTGTATTCTTCTATCGATGCTTATAAACAAGTTAAACAACAGCTGATTGACCATTTTTCTTTATGCGAGGATAATCGTATCAAGATACTTCTTAAAAATGTGGAAATCGGAGATAAAAATCCAAGTGCTCTTTTTCGGAAATGAAAAAGTTATATCTATCGATAGGAAAACCCGCCTATCAGAAAATGCTATAAATTTTGCGCAACTTGATGAATTGGGATTGGAAAACATGTGGTTCCAACAGGACGGTGCAACGGCACACACTGCACGTGCCTCAACCGATATGCTGAACGATGCATTTCCCGGGCGCCTAATCTCCCATTTTGGCGATTTGCACTGGCCAGCAAGATCGCCTGATTGGAAGTTTACTTTTGCGCCACCTTGTACATATATTAACAGTTATTCCAAATAATCGAATACAAATTAATTTTCGAAAATCTCGAGTAAATTACCTTGTAGTTTTCTAGGGAGAATATAGGCATTATAATCTAATGGCGTTTTCTTTACTGGCAAAAATGTTACATATATGTTACACTTTTTACCCATTTCCCATATAAAAAAGGGAAAAAATGTAACATTTTTGCCACAAAAGAAAACGCCATAAATTATAAACTTATATATAGTATTAACATTTCAGTAATTGTTCAAGCTAAAATTGTCTTTGTGTAGCATCTTCAGGAAAAATTTTTCCTAAAGGAAGCATCTTCCTGAATATGCTATACAAAGAAGTAGCGAAATATCGAAAATAAAAAATTTTATTTTATTAAAAAAAAAGACCATAAGCTTGAACAATTACTGAAATATTAATGGAAAAGGTCAAATAAACTATAAAAAAAGAAATATAATTTAACTTTACTAATAATTCTGTACTAATACTGTTTATTTAAAAATCATTTTTATCAACATACTTTTGTTTCATAAATAATAATATTTTCATTTTGGTTTTAAAATTTAAAAAAGAAAAAAGCAAACGTTTTAATTTATTTAAAAAAAATCAAGCTCTTCATACATATAAAGAGGGTGTTTTTCTTAGATGTTTAGAAATTCAAGTTGGCAACACTTTTTTTAACTGGCGGCCATTTTGTCAGCTGTTAAGTCATCACACTGACGCCTGAACAACGCTTCCAAATTGTGCAAATTTATTTTGAAAATCATGCTTTTTGAAATGGAATAAAACAAAGATAATTTTTTTAAATTGACATGAAATTTACTTTATTCGAAAGATAATATTTTGGCATTATAATTTAAACATGACTTCCGGCATATGACTGGCTCGGACATAGTCTAATCTGGAGGTCTAATATTTGATGACTTTTTCCAACATTTCTAGCCATATATCGGCAATAACGCGGCGAACGTTGTCCTCCAAGTGGTCAATCGTTTCGGGTTTGTCGGTGTAGAATAGCGACTACAAACATAATTCACATGACAGCTGACAAAATGGCCGCCAGTTACAAAAGTGTTGCCAACTTAAAGTTCTATACATCTAAAGAAAACACCTATACATAACAATATTTAGAATTTAGAACTAAAAAGCTCATATTACAATAAACTATATTAAGTAAAAATATAAAATCTGTAAGTAGCTCTACAAATTTACATGGTAAAGAACTTGAAAAGGACACTTTAGATAAGTTCTAAAATATATACGAGTATGAAGTAGTCACCTTAATTGTAAAGTTGGAATACGTAGATCATAAAGTACAAGTATTTGAAAATTTAATGTATAAAAAGTGGGCGGAACTTAATGACCCCATTGCCCAAAAATATAATAAAATCATTGTAAGCATACCAATACATAAAGCACCCTTTACATATACATATACTTATAAAAATATATACATGCATACATATGTATATGAAAAAATAAATCAAAAAACAATAACAAGTAAACAACATCTTCATTAATCCTTGTTTGTGTAATAAATAGGAATTCAGTTAAACATTGTCTCTGTGTTCAGATGGATGGAGTGAACAGTGGGCGGTGACGAACATGCGCACCAGCAGCACAACCAACCCAAAATTCGAAAAGGGATTTAGTTGTGCCACACACAGCAAATGGGGATGATGTTGAACAATCCCAAAGTAACAAAATAAAAATAATTCGCCGCCAGACATTGTGTACAGTAGAGCAATTTATTGCAACAAACTACTAAAGCATTCCAAAGCAGTGACCCACTCACTGTGAGACATCAATGGTCGACAGAAAGAGTGAGAGTGAGAGAGATAGAGAAAGAGTAATAGAAGTCATCAATGCGTTCCGATAGTTTTTCATCATGTTCTACTAGAAGTTGGTGGTAGAGGTGGGACGGAGTTCTCATATTAGTGGGTGATGGTGTTGAGGGTGGTTGTTGGCTATATTTATTTTTCTTTTATATTTATTTAAACATCAACGTCTGTTGATAGGTTACAATGCTTCAGGCTTTTTATGTTTTTGTGTTTTTTTTGTTGGAATTCAAACTTAATTTCCCAATACTGCGTCAGGTGTCCCAACGTAAAGCAATTCTTTGATTCAAGTCAGTCAGTTCTTTGCCACGCGCGCAACAATAAGGATTAAAGTTGAACGTTAACGGTAGTAAAATTTGATTATTTTGAAGAAAGAAATTATTTCAAAAAAAATATTTATAGAACAAACAAGTTTGGAATTTTAATTGCAAAAAATTCCTATAGCAAATGTATTTAAATAATAATTTAAATTAAAAATATTTTCAAGTGATAATAAATTTTAAATACAAATAACTGAAACACCAAAATATTCAAATTAATTGGGTAATGAAACAAATTTATGTAATGCAATAAAAATAATAATAAAATATTTAGCATTCGGCATTAACAAAAAAAAAAAAAAAACAAGAAAATGTAATTTAAACTGTTTTTTATTTTATTGTTTCGTTTTATCTAAAAAAGATCAAATAAAACAGTAATAATAAAAAATCTGGTTTTGCAGAGATCACATTTGGGGATTTCTTAATAGAGAAACATCGAATAACTTTTGGTATCGTCATTCCAATTTAACACAGGTTTCTAGAAAACTTTGCACATTAAGATATTAGAATTGGCTTTTTACAGAATAGTAAAACAAGAATGTGGCTTGTTCATAGTAAAAGCTGGTTTTCCTCAAATAAATATCCGTTCAAAAGTCTAAGCTGAGAAGATAAGAAAATGAAAGAAAACTTAAGAAAGTTACCTGTATTAGATCAAACAAGTCTGATTTCATGTATTCTGAGAATTCTGAAGCTAAAATGTAAATATTGATTCAATTGTTTTTGATATTTACAATCGGAAATTAAACATCTTGAAATACATACATATGTATGGAGTATCGTCATAAAATTTAAACTACATATTTAATAAATGAATTGTTTTATATTGTTTTTTTATTATTAACTATATAACTATAGCCACGTTCAATTTAATAATTAACAAATATCTAACATCTTATTTATTATTATTTTATTTTCTTAGATTTAATTAGACAACCCCTTTAAAGCTTTTGTGGCATCACCAGGCAATTTAGTCGAAGTTGCATACATTTTTCCAATCTCCTTTACATTTACAACTGACTCTTAACTGCTTATCAACTAATGCACAATATTATTAAGATGTACAAAGTTCGGAGACGTTTAAAAATAGTGTCCTTTCTAACAATTACAAACATATTTATAGGATACCACATAAAATCTTTTCAATCGAATATAAAGTGCTGACTACGATTCAGAATTAAATTATTATCTAAGATTTTTCAAATTCTAAAAATATTCTCCCTGGGTGTAAAAGTTGTATTATCTAATCAAAGCAATCTGTAGATTTAAAAAAAGGTCCTTCAGATTTCTTGGGGTCTCAAAATATACAGGTTTGCGGAAATCGATTTTAATAAAAAAAATTACTCCTCTATGAAACGAAATAATTTGACAGTTGCTTTATTTCACAAAATTTGAAAATTTTCTTCATAAACTTTCACTTTGTTTTCGCAAATGTAATGTGTGCGACTAAAATAAGGTTTGTTAAATAATATATCTGCGATATACCCTTCATTTGCATCTAATCATGTTGCTCCTTTAACATACTAAAAAACATTTGAATCATAAAGAATTTACACTCCGTTTTCAGAGTTTCGAAATAAAAATTATTATTTTAAATGCAGCGTTTCAACTTTGAAATTTCAAAACGCACCAAAATGAAGAAAAAACCCACCAAGCTTAGAATTTCTTTTCTATTTAAAATGTATAAAAATTTAATATTTTTGTATTATAAATATAACAATAATAATAACATGGTGTAACTATACAAGCTGAGTGCAGGAGTACAGCACTCACCTTGTAAAATTACACAATGGACACAGGCTATAAAAATATTAAAATCACAATTGCATAATCGGAGAAATTCTATTTTTTTTACTAAATAATTTCGTCTCTATAATCAATTCGTTACCCTCAGTACAAAAATGTTTTAAAAACAGATTCAAATCCGAATTAAATTACAAATGGAAATTTCTGAAATGCAAATACAAAGTTCTCAGATGGGTCAATTTAAAAAAAACGCCATTTTTGTGTCCCCGCACTTTACACTACTATTTTAGGTAAAAAAAAACAAATAAAAAACAAAAATGTGAGAGTGATTACCGAGGAATATGTAACAAAAAAACGTAATTCACAAATTTGTATGTTTGTTTTTTTTTTTGTTTATTCAGAATGGTGTTTTGTTTCTTCCTCTGACTGCTTCCATACAAAATAATATAAAATCAAGTAAAAAGTAAATATGCAACATGTAATAACAGTTTTCAAATTATTGCGTTTCTTTCTTGTATTTTGATTTGTTATAGTCGTCAAAACTTAATTAGTGTGAATTTGGCATTGCAAAGAAAGGTTGTCCCCACAATTTGCATTGAGCGTCACTTTTTTACAAATCAAGTAATATTACTAGTTTTCAATTTGCATTTAAATAAAGTAAATAACATAAGGAAAGTACAAACTTTAATTATTACAAAAGTAAAAAAGCGAAAAAAAAATATATTAAAAAAGTGTGCATTTGCTTAGTTTTTGTGAACACCATGGTGTTAAATGTAAAAAATTGAAGTTGACAATCATTGTTTACATGGTTTCAACTCATTTTTTATAATTAGTGAATTTGAGAAAAAAATTGCCTACGAAAAACCCAAAAAGGCAAAAATTTCAAGAGAATCACTTTTGAAATATATTGCTTCATAGCTTAAAATGCTTAATTTTGATTTTATTTTTTAATTTTCAAGAGTAAAACAACAAAATTAACGGCGGCTGAAAAAGCACGGAGATATCGAGAGAAAATAAAGATCGATAAAGCGCGTAATGATGAATATAAAAGAAAGAAGAATGAAAGATAAAATCGTGGTATATTTTAGTTTAATTTTTATTCTTTATTTTATTTGCCACAAACTTAATTCGAAAGTGGTAAAAATGAATGAGAATGAAAAAAAAACAAAGCCGCTTGTCATTTCATGAAGTTTATAGAGATTCAGAATAAGAATTCGAATGAAAATTTATAAATTAAATTAAGTTAAGTTATTGTTTTGTGTCAAATATTTACATATGTGTATAAGTTTCTTTAAGAATTATTTCTTTTTTTCCATTTTTGTTAAAGACATCAAAGAATATGTACATGTTTAGTTTTGTATGAAAATTTTAGTTTTTTGAAGTAATTTTGTTTTTTATTTATTTACTTTTTGTAAAAGAATAAACTTTTTTTCGATAAACTTTAAATTTGGCATTATTTCTTGTTTACGTGCAACAAAATCTCTTCATCGTCACAAAATATCTTGAGCGTCACACTAAGTTTTTTCCTTAAAACGCTTATAATTGCAGTTTTTTTAAATACATTGTTGCAAGTCTATTACTAGAGGTTACTAAGTTCAAGTATTTTTTTAACAAAAATTTACATATTTTCATCTTAAAATTAGTCACTTAAAAAAAAAATGAAAAATCAAGGTGAATCATGATTTTGTGTTTATAATCGAAAGGGTGATTTTCGCAAAAGTCAATCTTGAGAAACAAAAGAACATCGTAGTAAGCTTGAATTTCAAATATTTTTGCATTTTTAGCGATTTTTTTTATACATATTTGGCGTGTGGCGCTCACGATAGAAATCATAGAAAACCTAAAAAAAAATCCAAAAATATTGATTTGTTTGAGAGACTAAAAATACCGGATTCTTTATTAATTTCTACATAAATTGGCCACTCTTACGGGCGAATTGAAAAAAACTTTAAAAATAAACAAAAAAAAAAACTCGTTGTGTACGTTTTTTTTTTTTTTTTTTTGAAATTGACCCAGATACAAACGAAAATTTCATTAATGCAATTGAAAATTTCTGTAATCGTACTAGTAGAAATATATGTATATGGACAGATTTTGGGCATTCTGTCATATGCAAAAAACAAATATCTAAAAATACAAAAGTGTTGGCAATAGACTTTTAAATAAGCCAGATTTTATGTAAACAATGCTTTAATATTAGCAGTTTAAATAACTACTTCAAATTTTATTCTTTTAAACGAAGCCAAATGGAATATTTATTTAATGTATAACAAAAATATGAAAAAAACAGCTTCACATAAAACACAACAATAATCTAATCAATCAAAAGCAAATAATTACAGTAAATATTGAAAATGATGAGCGAACATTATGCGGAATATCGTTCATTACCAACAATAAACGAGACATTTCCACAATTTAGTACAAGACCACCACAACAACAACCGCATCAACCAGCAACAGCCACATCAGCAACATCAACAACTACAGCAGGAATATCTAGAAATAATTTAATACTTTCACCACTGGATTTATCACTGCGTGCTGGAGTTAATATTGTACCCATTACACCACCCTCAACACCTTCACCACCCAGAAAACGTCCAAGATTTATGTCAGACGAACATTATTTGTGGCGTCCGCATGTCATGGGAACAGCTGTAGCTGCCGAAGAAACAACAGCATTAAACACCACCCAAACCAGCACCACAACACTGGAACCTCACAACTTTTTACAGACAATGACCTACACAAGACGTGAAGAATTAACCTCGACCGCATATGGATTGAGTGAGGAGTCCTCGTATAATACAGCGACATCAACGGCAGCAACAACACAAAGTTTCAATATTGACAGTAATAAAGAAATAATCAACAATTTTGGGGAAATAACAAAGACTCAACGAAGCGGAAGTGCTTTAACAATAGCAGAGTATCAGCGCCAACAGCAGCAGCAGCAGCAGCAGCCTCAGTCGCACCATCTTAGAGACATGGCAACGATTTACGTGGACGATGAAACAATTGTGCTGACCGGAGATGAGGATGATGAAGAGGACGAGGAAGAGGATGAAGAAAACGAAAACGAGGAGGATGAGGAAAATGAAACACTTTTGAGTTCTCAAGAGCTAAACGAAGACGATGAAACTAATGAGCCACCACATAAATCATCCCAAAGTCCACAGAGCTCAAGAAACGAAAATCCTAACTCACAAACACAAGACAACAGCAATGCTGAGGCAGACGAAGAGGAAGAGTATGTTGACATTTTAGGTAATGATGATGATGATGACATAAATCCTTTGTCTGCCCGAGCCATCACAATGTTGCGTTTACAAAGTCAAGCGGATTTAGAACAGGAGTTGGAAAAGACAGGCAACGTATTAACACGCAATAAGTTAATCTATGAAAATGAAGAACTACACAATCGTGCAATCGATGGTTTGGCCAAATTATTCGATAAGGATTTTCAGCGGCGTCAAGGGGAAAGCATGGAAAACTTAGATAACGGCAAAACATACATAGATTTAACTAATTACCGAAAGAGCAACACATCAGCCACACATCATCAAGATAAAGAACAACAACAATTTATGATTTCCTCACAACTGCCAGCCACATCAAGACCTTATAGGACCCACAAGAACGAACGTAAACGCATGAAATTACGTAAACAGATGTCCTTGGATGAAGAAACTATTAGCCCGGTTTCGGGCACCATCATACGTAAGTTACGTGACGATGAGGAGTTGGTGGTGCGTAAAGGTGACATTGATCCAGCATTCAATGTGGTCGAGGTCACAGAAGAGGCTAAGGCGATTTTGGCCAGTATTGATAACAAAATTGGGGCGTATTTATGTCAGCTATGTCGAACGTTGTACGATGATGCCTTTAAGTTAGCTCAACATCGTTGTCCAAGAATTGTGCACATTGAGTACAAGTGTTCGGAATGTGAGAAGGTAAGTTGGTTTATGCCATGGACTGTTTTATATAAGTGTATTCAAATGTTGTAAATATTTAGTGGGAAAGTTTGATGATGTAAATGCTGAAAGATTAATTGTTCATGTTCTCTTTTAACTCTTTTTTTTTTTTTTGTTAATTTTGCACTATTTTTGATAGTTTTGGAATGGCAAACTAGAATATTTTCTAAAATTTGACTTCAATTTACTTTCCTGCAACTTCAATACACTTAGTCCAATACTTATCTAGCCTATTCTATCCCTTGATTAAAATAGTTTTCCTCAAGGTCAAGGTCGAAATAGTGGTTTACAACTGTAATTGCATCGTCATTAGTTAGGGAACAGAAAAGAGTCACTGGAAGCTAAATCAGGAGAATAAGGTGGGTGGTCAAGCAACTCGTACTTTAATTCGTTGATTTTAGCCATTGTTAAAACACTCTTGTGCGCTGGTGCGTTGCCTTGATGAAAAATTATAGTTTTTGTGTTGTAAGCCAGGACGTTTTTCTAACATTTTTACATTTAATTGATCGAAAATGTTGCAATAGTACTCTGAATTTATTGTTTTACCCTTTTGCAGATAGTCAATAATCAATAAAATACCTTTGAAGCCTAAAAAAACCGTTGCCATAACCTTACCAGCCTATTGAATTGTTTTTGCCTTCTTTTGCGCACTTCCTCCAGCTCAGTGCATTGCTTGGATTGTTCTTTTGTCTCATGTCTTATCAACAGTTATGAAACGATGCTTAAAATCCATTTTATTTTACTTAAAACAATTCAATTTTCATTCTTATGCGTTTTTGGTCGACTGCTAACAAATTCTTCATGCAAAATTAGATGGACTTGAACATGATATTGGCTATTGCACGCACTTTTATTCGTCGAATAATTTAATACAATTTCTGTTGTTGTTGCTGTTTTTGGACGTCCACTACATGGTTCATCCTCAATGCTTGTACGACCAAGTTTAAATTCAGCAACCCAATTTTTTACTGTTGCATATGAAGGAGCACTTTCACTTAACACATTCACCATATCATTATGAATTTATTGTCCCGATGAACCTTTTTTATTTAAATATTTAATGACACCACGAATTTCTAATTTTTCCATTGTAAAAAAATCGCGGATGCGTCTTTTTTAAACACCTGTTTCTACATGAAGGAGTTGGCAGATCGAAAAGAAATTTCAAATGTGTTCATAGCAGGTGGAGACGGTCAAAATTCGCAATTTAATATTTTTGAAGCACTCTAGTGTAAACTACAACATAAATAAATTAATGAATATCCATTTGAAATTAGCTGCGTTGAGCATCCAAATCGTTCAATTCGGTTTAGAATAAATTTGTTACCATTAATTTGTTTTTGCCGTTTATGAAAGATTGCGGATAAATGATAACGCCAGCAAAAAATATGAACCCAACATAAGTTTTTTGTGGCGATATTTTCAACTAGTGAACGTCGTCCTAAATTCCTACCTCTGTATATCCTTAGAATTCGTAAATATAAAAGAGTAGCTATCATTGGGCTTTTCGAGCATTATAATCAGCATTATTACTCCATAACCATTGCGATGGTTTCATTGAATTGTCTTCCTTTTCGAATATGTAGATAGTTACTTACTTAAGCACGGCATCTCGAAATCGGTTTCTTTTTGGCATTATGAGATGAGATGTGAACGCTTATACAGACAATATTTCCTACGTTTCTATCTATACATTAGGTTTCAAATGAACTACTTTTTTTTGAACAAATCGATATCGAGTTTTTCAATTCTGAATGCATCAATTGTCATCAAATTTGAATACACTTAGTCGATTAATTCGAAAAACATAATTTAAACGGTGAACTTGATAGTGTCTGTTTTTTTAAACTTTTTTTATTGAGCTGATCCAGTACAGTAATAGTCGAAAGTATTGTTTTATATTGAAATAAATTGATTCTCTTAAAAAAATTTCTTTTTTAACTTGATTTTTAAAATAAATTTTATTATAAATGTTTTTACCTACTCCTTACAGATTTTTAATTGTCCAGCCAACTTAGCATCACATCGTCGCTGGCATAAACCTAAATCCGAACTCTTAGCTAATAGTCAATCCAAAAAGAGAGCACATGCCGAACGTAACCCACAAGCGGGCTCTAATAACTCAGAGAAAATTGTATTGGATGATGGAGTCGATGGCATATTTCCCTGCAAAACATGTGGAAAAACATTCCGACGGTAATTTCTAATCTTATTAATCATCTCAATAATTTAATATTTACCCCTGATCTTAATTACAGTCATGCTTATCTCAAAAAACATCAGACCTCACATCAAATCTTGGAAAATCTCAAATCTTTGGATATATTTAAAAATTCCACAACAACTGCACATTCCACATTCCAGCCTTCTAATACACATTTAGGCAATACAACATTACCTCCGGCACCCAGAATACAACCGAATCCTCTTTATCCAGCTCTGCAGCATCCACGACCTTATCCGGCACGCTTTGCTGGCTTTCCATTTCCCACGCCATTCGATCATCGACGTTTTTATACGTTGGGCGAATTTTATCTATCTCAGCAGTTGGAACGTTCTTCGGCCTTTCAGTATGTACAGGCTAATCATTTGCGTAATTTAAGTAATGTAGCTGGTAATTTCATTAACCGACCTGTGGTGCCTTCACCCATTATTCCGCTGCCGGTGAAATGACAAAATATTTTACGCCCTGTACCGAGAATCGCCCTGACATCAACGATTACAGCGACCACTTCAATCAGCCAGGAAATTAAAGCTACCACTGCAACAGCAGCGACGGCATCCGTATTGCCTCATTCTACTCCCCCAAACAATTCCAATACAAATTTACCACCCATTTCAACATTTAATTGGCTGCCAAACACCAGCCACAATTCAACCCATTCAAATTCTCGTTCCGACTTGGAAGATGTTTAGAAATAAAGCGTATTGAAATATGTATGTATGTATGTTTTCAAACAAACTGTAGTTAAGGACATTTATTATTACAAATTATTATTGTTAGCCAATTATTAAAAGCAAATTTACATTTAAATTTACTAAATAAATTACATTCTGTTAAACTTAAATATATTTATATAACTGTTTGTTTATGTCTGGGATCGGAAAATGCCCATTTTCAGGTAATACGATATAACATGGGCCATATAGGTCTCTTCGTGGAAGCCATGAAAGAGATATGATTTGGGTCCAGTGGCATACAGTACAATGTCATTGGGAGCATCGGCGGTATGGTTTAAATCCAGAAACACAGTAAGTAATATGGTGTTGTTTGGAGTGAAACTAAAAGGAGCATATTTATAGTTTAGAAAGGAAATAAAAATTTTACTAGGTGAACAACCAACTTAGCTTAAAGATAGAATAATGCCGAGTCATAGTATCACTTTAAATATACCAGTAATATACATATCCTTGATTTTGGTGCTACTCAGATGGAGGCAATTTGGTGATTGAAATTGAGTAAGATGAAAATTCTAAAGCCGGCCACTCACGTACAGTGTTAACTGACAATTTTAACTGAACAGTATGTATGAGAAATTTAAAATTTTTATATTTTTAACTGACAGTTTCAACTGAAGTGAACGTGTGTGGGGGTTCAATTGTACCGTTCTCAGTTCAATTTGTGTCGAGCGAGAGTGCATATCATGTCGCGTAAACAGAACCAAGTGATTTTATTACAAAAAATATGTAGATCTGAACCTTGCCTATGGCAAGTTAAATCTAGCGAGTACCATGATCGCGCAAAAAAAAAGATGCTGCCTGCAACAAGTTTTTGCTACACTGATTGAGTTATGCTCAAAAAAGTGAGGAAATCTAATGGTTCTTCACTTAATTCTTTTAATAAACTAATGTGGGAACATAAATTTCGTTGTAATAACCACGTCTTGTACCATTGTTTACGCTGTTTATTTTTTTTTTAAATTACAAAAAGTACACCGACAGAGCCCAAACCGTCCTGCTCGTTCGAATCCATGTTAAACACTTAAGTATTGAACTGCACGTGTGTGTACATCTTAGTTCACAGTAAAGTCTGTCATTTGAAACTGAACAATTGAAACTGACAATTAAAACTGTACGTGAGTGGCCGGCTTAAGTATGATTTGCTCCATGATTACCTCCAAAGTATTTCCTAAGTTTAAAAAACTGTCTAATGTTGCCACACGGAAACAAATTCATACTTCAAAGGACAGATCATATCACGTAACATCAGCCTGTAGAGGATTGTGCAAGAAGGTGGCGAAAGAACCACTCAAATTGGAGATCTATTACAGTTAGTATGGGCAGCATGGTACGAAACAGTTCCACAGCAACCGAAAAAGATCCCATGCCATTCTATAAATTTAAAAGCCTACTTGACCGAAACTTGTTATAAGTTAATTAACCTGTAGTGTTCCTTGAAAGGCAGACAATTTCTCTTCAAATAAAAATGTTTCCAAATTGAAATTAATTTCAAATTTGGATCAAATTTATTTCTTATTCACTGATTCTGACCTTTTTGGCTTATTCTTCTCTTCTTATCTTTATATTTACAATACAGGCTTACCCTGGATGCTCAAAGGTTGCCTTAATTGTGTCATCCAATTCCCAAAGTATTCGCTTAAAATCTTCAACTTCATATCTCTTCACTGCTGTTTCTGCCACAAATAAATAACCCATGTCTTCACGTTTCAAAACATCCAATGATTTCGTCACCATATTTGTTAGATTTGGACCTTTATCCGTTATATCGCCATTGGCAAACACACCCAAAACATAATCCAAAGTAGCTCCTTTAAGTCTAGCCAATCCTCTTGGAGTCTGTATTAGTTTAAATGTTACATTTTCCGATATTTTAGAAGATTGCCAATCCTGCAAGAGATTACGTTTATCTAAAGAATCACACACGGATTTGTCAATAATGCTGCGATTGGAAATGGGCACCTTGGAGACTAAAGTTTGTCGACCACCGCCCATTATAACATTAATATTTCTGCCTTCCTTGGATTTAATCAACTGAGTGGCCACGTCTTGGCACTTCGCTTTCAAGTCAGCAGGTATAAAAGCATCACATTCCCATTCGGTATCACTAGAATGAGCATATAGGGCGGCTACTAAAGGTCCAGTAACTCGGCGTGTGGTTACAAAGCCGGTGCGTAAATTTAAAGCGTTAGCTTGTTTAAAAATGCTGCTTATGTGGTAGGATTCATTTAAGGCTTGATAACAATTACCAGACTTAACTCGTTTATCTACACCTCCTAAACCGGCAGCAGTTTGAACGCCACCAAATAAAGCAGTGGCCAGAGAAAAGGCATCACAATTCTGCACAAAACTGCAGCTGCTCTAAATTAATTATGTTTGCACAAATAAATATTATTATATTACAAAGGCAATCATTATACATACTTTCAATATGCCTATATGAGGAAATGAATCCCATATGAAATCATTCATTTCGAGCGTATTGTATGTCTTCATAAATCTGGCACGCGACAACATTCCACCATTTACACCTTCAGCCATAAATATTACAACATTTTTCACTTCCCCTCTTTGCTCTTTTTTGACTATAATAGACTTTAGCTCTTCAATTCCCTTTTCAAACCACTTTTCCTGCTCCGTTGGCAAATTCAATTTCCAATACTGCACACTTTCCACATCTGAAGTCTCCGTATCCACTTCGTAACGCACTGTCAGACCAATACACAACACAGATATTAACAGAGAAATCAAAATTGTTCCAGCCACCAAAAACAATTGTGTGGATTTAAATTTTCGTTTTATTGCCGCTAGACTTTGTGTATCCATGATAAGAGATTTCAGCAAAGACTGAATAAAGTATCTAATAGTTTGTTAGTATTTTGTAAGTTAAATGCCACTACATATACGAGTAGGCTTATCTGATTTCGTAAAGATACATAAAGATATTTTGTGAAGATTCATAAAGATAATAAATTGACATCTAATAATATATGAGTTATCTTAACAATGTGTGCTTTTGTTTTTAATAAAGGGCTTTTTAACGAGAACTTTGTTTTACAAAACAAACAAAATAAAACAAAGAATTTATAGGAAAATCATACAAAATGATGTGGTATTGAAATGAGTATTATACATGAAAAATGACAATTATAAATGAAAAACAAGTAAGAAAGTATAGTCGATCAAGCCAGACAATATAATACCCTACACCCAGTATATGTATAAAACAGTTTTTCAGAAATGGACGTTATATGGGAGATATAACCTATTGTGGACCGATCATCCAAAAATTTAGTGTCATGATGTCTGTGAATGGAGCTTAAAGTGAATTACGGAGGGGGTCTTATATGGAATTTCGACTAATTATGGACCGATCATAATAAAATTAGACCATATTATTTGTATACATATGAAATATATTTGCGTTCAATATTATTTGGATACCAACATTTTTGAGAGAGTTATGCTCTTCGGAAGTGGGGTTATATGAGAGCTACGACTAATTATAGACCGATCTGCACAAAATTTGTAGATGTGATTTGGCTTTATTTACCACTCATTTGTGATGAAATTTGTTTGGTTCCTTGCATAATTCAAACATTTATAATCGGTAAACCCCAATTTCGGGAGGACTTTTGTATGGGGGCCAGGTGAAATAATTGACCGATTTCCATCAGTTTCAATCCCATCCGTCCTTGGGCCAAAAATATATCATTTACCAATTTTTATCAAAATATCAAAATTTGGCACAAGCTGGTCAGCCAGCCAGACGGACAGACGGACGGACATCGTTAAATCGCCTCAGAAAATGATTCTGAGTCGATCGGTATACTTTAAGGTGGGTGTTGGACCAATATTTCTGGGCGTTACAAACATAAGCACAAATCCAATATACCCTCCCCACTATTGTGGTGTAGGGTATAATGATATCCGACAGATGTCCACAACGACCACACGCAGAGATGTTGATTCTTCTAGGAAAATATTCAAATATATTGTGGCAAAAGGCCACAGTTCTATTTTGTTAATTATTGCACGGATTTTTATTTTAAAGACTGTAATCGATTCCATTGGCTCTGTATATAGTTAGTTTCACATAGCCCTCACAAAAATAATCCTGTATTGTTAAATCGCATGATCGGTGTAGCATGATCGGAACAGCGAAATGAACGATACAGCGTGGCTATGTGACAAGTTTCATTAGCTGAAACCACATGACATTCTTAATGAACCAAAATTTACTTCCTAAGAACTCTCGATAGCGTGGTTACCGTAACCGCTTCCACACGACAAAGCGCACCATACAATGATCCGTTTAGCACGTAAATGCAATTACATTTTAACTTCTAAAGAAAAGTCCAAATGCGAGAATTTTATCAACCGAATTCTTAATAGCGGTCTCAGAAGGACGATTATATTGACCGAAAATATCACAAATTTTACGAAATAAAGGCTTTACAGATCCCCCATTTTCATACTGAAATTTCCTGCGAAAAATAACATTTACTGTAACAATTATCAATTCTATTATTGTCATTCAAATATGTCCTGTTGGAAACCAAAGTTCTTGTTGAAACCCCCTTTATTAAAAGAGTGTTTATGTAAAATTCTTATTATAAAATAATAAAAGTAATTATCAAAGAGATGAAACTGGGCAAAATGTTTGTTATTAATCTAAAACAGAGAGAGAGAGACCTACACAAAACATGGGCACCTTGACATTAGTTTCCTAGTACCCAACTCAACCAGAAACAAATGCGCACTGATTCGTTATCTTTAGTTGCATGTGACAGTTAAAAGCTGGGTTTTTTGTAAACAATTTATCCATCTTATATCTTAATACTTTCCGACTGCTCCAATTTCTAACCGCGTAGTAAAAAGTGATTTTTAAGAGCTTTGGGATTTTATTTAAAAACAAAAACATAAAATTTAAAAAAATGTATGAAATCCTAATTTAATGTAAATATTGACTGCGGTGTAGACTCTAATAATAATCTGTGTCCAATTTTGACATACTCCCTCCAAACATATTGGCCGGTATCTCACGAATAAATTCTTTATTAGCTTCCAATCCGTCAACCGTTACGAGCTTGTTCCTATAAATATAAATTGGCTTAAGGCGTTAAATCGCACAATCTATTGACCGGCCCAAACGTAAAAAAAAATCTTCACAAAACTCGCCTCTCAATTGGGCCATTGTTTCGGGTGCTGTGACTAGTTGAAACCACATGTCAGCCAACTCCTGCTCTTACATTTTAAATAAAATATATTGTATTCATAGCACGATAGCGGTCGTCATTCACAGTGACATACCTTCGTCGTTTTTGAAAAAATACGAACCAATAATGCCACCGGTTCATATTCCACTTCAACCAGTGTAATTTTTCGGTATGCATTGGCAGCTCTTGCAATGCTCCTTGTCTGCTCTTCACACCAAATACGACAATTTTGCTTGTTTACATTTCCCTTCAACCAGAACATAATTTTTCTATAAAAAAAAGTGCTCGATACACTTTCTTCACCTAGCATGAATTTTGATAATAAAATTTAATAATCTACAAGTGATCATTCGTTTGTAAGTCGGTTCATGGTTAAATTAAAGACCAAACTGAAGACTGAGCTGCAAGTCTTTCCAAAAAGAAAGTAGCTAAAAAATCACCCTTTAGATCAAGTCTAAAATAAAAGAAATATCATTGGCGAACTATCTACGTACTTAATTGCTTCATTGACTTGGCAAGACTTGGTGGGAACTCCAGTTTTATGCCAAATATTTTTATCAGAATTAGATCTGTTTATTTTTCACTCATCTGAACAGTCTTTCACGGTCCAGGATTCATGGCATTTTGTGTACTTTGAAAAAGAATGTTTCTTAATTTAATTTCTTGTATAAGAGATCTAGGCACAGTTCAAACACTAGCTTTTTGTGATTTTTAATAGTTTTTTTTTTGAGATATTACTACCCTGCCCGACTTAACCAATTTATTAATCTTTATCAAATGATGCAAATATACTTAGTAGGGTATCCATTCGAGTAATTATTCGATAAATTTCAAAAATACCATTTTCGAATAACCAAGAATTCGATTAATTTTATGTAAAATAATCGAATAAAAAGAATAAATTTTTTACGTTAACTTATCGTTTTCATTAAAATGTTTCATAATATGTATTATAATTATTATAATATAGGGTGCTGTAGCTTCTTTTGTTAGCGCATTTGAACATTAAACATGAGTTGGTATATGTAGAACGGGTTCGCTTTCCAGCAGCTGCCACTCAAGCAACATCAGTTTCTGATGATTATTAGTTTTTTATCTATCATAACTAATATTTATCACAGCGCCCTCCTTCGGTGGCATACTATTCAAACGCCACCGAAGTAAAATAATTAAATAAAGGCTATAAAATCAAGCTTTAGCATTGATGCGCCTACTCACCACCAGAGGCGCTGCAATGCTGCACTAAACACAATCATAATGCGCAGTTGCAGAGTTGTGATATAAAGCTTTCTTCTACTTTCATCACCTTTACTTCTTCAATCTATCCGCTTTCCAAAGAAAGTAACGCAATTATATATAGGCATATTAATTGCCTGAGTGTTAATTCTCTTTAAAAAAAATAGTAATAATTCAACACCATTCTGTTTCAATTTAATTTACAATAAACAGATATTTGTGTATATAAATTAAATTATTATTATTTATTAATTAAACTTTATTTTTGACGATGACATTTTTGAATTTCAAAAAATCTAGAAATCCGTCTAGAGGAAAACTGCAATATGAAATTACATTAACAATTTTTAATATTAACAAAATTTAAATAATAGCGCAATTCACAATCTTGTGCAAATGGTAACAAAATAAACCTTTTTGCAACTGCAATAATGCAATACAATTTGGACACGATTGTGAATTGCGCTAATGTTTTTCAGTGCTGTGAAAATTCCTTATACAAATACATATGGGTATTTCCATGAAATGGTCCACCGCGACTTAAAAAATCACAACGCTCGCATAATTTTTTTTAAGGAAAAAATTAAATTAGATTAATTGTAGTATATTTTTATTTTTCATTTTTGAATAAAAGTAAAATTTTTTGGTAAAAAAAATATATATACATACATATATGTATATAAAATTACTAAGATATGTATGAAGGTAAAAATGTAACGTGCGTAATCAACAAATTATTTTTTTCTTAGCAAATTTACGTTTTTTTTTTTTTTTTTTTATTTATTTAGTTGTTTTTGAACAAAGCATGATTATAAAGGTCCATTATTAACCTTTATAAAAACATTTTTTCCGAAATAAAAATTTCCTACAATTCGCTTAATTTCGCACTTTTTCTTACGGCTCTAAAAGGCACTTCCATTTTTTGTCACGTGCGTAAGTCAACTTTGATTGCATGGAACTTGGGTACCCAGTGCTCAATTTTCCAATATATATACTTTTTGAAAAGTCTCATCACATACAATGAACGATTCTATAATTCCATTCTAAAATTCCAATCCATTTCCATTTTCACAATATTCAAAGACAATTAACGTGTACAAATGTCGCGTGCATAACCATGGAAACACCCATATAAAAATATCTGCAATAAGTTATAATTCTAAAAAGAAATATTTCATTTTTAGTAAAAAAAAAAATATTGAACGAGATTGGAAATTGTTAATCTAAATTATGTTTTAATTACGCTACATATACTCGTATGTATATTGCAAACAAAATACTTATGGGATGAAAACGCCAGCTTTGCAATTTTGAAACTAATCAATTTGGCAATGTTGCACCCAACAACACTATATGGCATACAAATGTTTTAAAACAACGATTATGGTCGTTAAAGCACGAATTGTCGTGCAACAAGAAGTTCTGCTTTGAAAGATCCACAAGGAAATTTAATTTCAGATGAAACTACAAAGTGTAATATATTAAATCATTATATTTTGAATATACCAAGAACTTTAAGACAACAACGCTGCGGGAGTTTTTTTTTAACATTTTAAGAACCCTTTCTCTAAACTGAGGAAACTTCACAAATTATATCAGACTTAGGTGTTAATAAAAGCTCTGGTCATGATAATTTGCCTCCAAAAGTACTAACTACATAATTGCAATAGGAAAATCTCACCATATCTATCAGTTATATTTAACAACATTATTCTAACTTCTGAATATCCTGACGTTTTAAAGATTTCAAAAATTATTCCTACACCGAAAGAATCAGGTGCTGCTGTTGAAGATAAGTATATACCTATATCCTTGTTGCAAATAATTAATAAAGTTTTTGAAAAGAAAACTATTCAAACAGCTTATAAAATATTTGGAGGAAAATAAATTAATTTATGATTTCCAATATGGGTTTAGAACAGGCAGTGGGACGGTGCATACATACGTACATATTTAGGTGTGACACAAAAATCGATTTTTAAAGAAAAATATGTTAATGTAAACGATGGCTGATTTAGTTTAGTTTATTTAAATTTAAACGACATCCAAAACTAAAGAAATTTTATTTAAAAAGCACAGAAAACTTGAATTTATTACAATAGAAATAAATGGAAAACTAAATAAAATAGACTCTAACTCTAACTCCAATTAACGTCAGAAATCACGATATAATTTTAGAAAATAAATATAAAATTTATAGAAAACTAGCAACCACACTTCCGGTGTGGGTTTGTTTGCTTTAAATGTCAATAACAATTGGTAAATGATGTGACAAATGACAAAAATTTGAAATTAATATTGTAAATAAAAAATAGTCTATTAAAGGACAACAAGCAGGGAACACCCAAATATCCTTTTTTTATTTTCATAACACACACACAGACAAAACCACATGAATTACAGCCAATGCTGACTGACCAACAGTCAAATCAAATTTAACACAGGATATAAAAACGGCATAAACACACATGCATAACTACATATGTACATACATACAGTACCCAGCAAGCCATATGAGTCCGAAAAGAGTCTTTTATGAGGGGTTTTTTTGGGCTCTGTGTAATCTTGTTTTTATGATTCTTGTGTGGTACAGCTATGTTTTTTTTTTGTTGTTCAAAGCACAAATAACAGGACAACAACGCTTTGGTACACACATAATTAAGTGGAATTTCTGAGTCATACTGCATGCCGACTCAGGACAGTAACAAGCAAATTTTTCTTTCGCTCCGAAAATGCTCTTTTGTTGGACTCTTTTCTGACTCCTTTTACGGAGCGCTCCTAGAATGGTATGCTGGGTATGTACACATTTCATTTACAAACATACAAATACATGCATTTGCCTTTAAAAATAACTTCAAAGTGAGTCAAATACTAAAGACAGTTATTATTTGTACAATAAAACAAAACAAAATGTGGAAAAAAAAGAATATTGAAAATTGAAAAACAAAAATAGAAAATTATTAGACAATTATTTTTTGGATTTTTTGTACATACATACATATTGCATTTGACAATATGACAATTTCTTGTGGGCTTAAAAACGATATTGGATAAAATACTAGCAACCCCAACCTTATACAATGATATTGACAGGTTGGTATTGATTGAATCAAATCAAAATTGTTTGTATTCGCATAATGGACAAAAATCTCAATACTATTATACATAGTTTCTCTTTTGTGTATATTCGTTTTAATTGAAAATAAATATTTAAAACAAAACAAACAAGACTTCTAGTTATAACACGATTGTTGCATGTATATATGTATGTTTGTTTTGTGCCACTAATAATACGAAAAAAATGCCACTAGACCCACAAATAATTTATTCATATTTTCAGCGACATGCAGGAAATGAAAAACACAAACCCACATACATACATACTCGTACATACATATGTGCATATGTATGTATGTAATTAACTAGCAACTGCTTGTATTGAATTGTATTATGTTTAGTTAGCATTTGTACATTTTATATTATTAAATAATTACACGTCATTTGCAATTGCAACAAATCAATTGTTTATTTGTCATTTAAATGGTATTTGCAAGTATTTGACCATAATATACATTTGTATATGTATGTATGTATGAATGTATGCATGTGTGCATTTGCCCCAATAACTATTTAACTACCCCTTGTATGTAGGATCCCCCTGAATATTTAGCATTGCCATGAAGTTTACAAAACTTGCAATTTGTAATTGACATGAAGCAAATGACAAATTAACAAATAAATTATTTAGGAATTTTAATGTTAATTACAGGATTTTAACCTTAAACAAGGGCTCTAATTGAGGTTGATAAATATTGAAAGGATTTTAAATAGGCAGGTCTTTTTTTAATTAATAAGACTCAAAATGTGTGTATTATTTTAGATCAAGTGTGAGTGACTGAAACGTTATTGTACTTGATGTGATATGTAATTCACATATCGTCACCTAAAGTACCTAAAGACGTAACCCTCATTATCATAATTTTACAGGAGAAGCAAAAAACATTTTAAAATGAAAACTTTTTAATTGAAAATCGCGATTTCTTCACATCTTGTCTTAATATATTATATCCCCCTTATTCATAAAAACTTACAACAGGTTTATAACAGGTCTATAAAGCAAATTTCCATACAAAATTGTCTTTATAAACCTCTTGTAAACCTGTTGTAAGTTTTATGAATAAGGGCATATATGTATAAACATATGTAGACGACAAACTTATTTCTGTAAAAAAAATGTAGGTTAAGTCTTTTGTGTTTTATGAAAACGTTCAAAATGATGTTACGTCTTTTTCCATTTCTTGAATAAAATCGTTAGTTTGGAACGTAGAAACTTAAAATTTTTAGGAGCATTTTATTTTAGCCTTGTGTTCCAGATTCAATAAAAAAAAGAATTTTAATTGTTTGAGGGTTACGTCTTTGGGCATTTCAGGTGACGATATGTACATACATATGTATATATGTGAAAAAATATTTCTATTTGACAGAAACTAAAGGATTTAAAACAAGTAAGAAAGTATGGTCGATCAAGCCCGACCATACAACTAGTATATGGGTAAAAACAGTTTTTCAGATATGGGCGCTATATGGGACCGATGATCAATTTTGTGTCATGACTTCTATGTACATACAATATAAATATTTGTTGTGTTAAATTTTATTTCGATATACACAAATACTTAAGC
This sequence comes from Bellardia bayeri, assembly GCA_950370525.1. NCBI lineage: Eukaryota > Metazoa > Arthropoda > Insecta > Diptera > Calliphoridae > Bellardia > Bellardia bayeri. The sequence goes on from OX493264.1 coordinate 121,273,342, forward strand.
TAGACTTTTTATATTTTGTATGGATTTTAATTAAAAATCTTTAATTTCATTATCAACTTCTAACTCGTTCCCAATATCAGAAGCATCGTCTTCATTCTAAGTTTTTTTAAATTTTTCTTACAAAAGACCTTAATTGAGGAATTCCTAAAATGCTAAGGGGCTCTATCTAAAATATCTAGGTAAAAAACTATAAAAATATTCAAAAATGTCTAGCCAGGCCCTGCTGCTCGCTTAAGGGTTAAAGATTCATACATGTTAAAGTGATGGGCTATAAAATTAGGTGTCATGATTTTGTTTATTTGTGTTAAATTTTATTTGGATGTTACACTTTTAAGAGATTTATGATCGTTAATTTGATTTTCGGAAGGGCTTTTAAGGGAGCTATAATCGAGCCGAAATCGAGCCGAATGATTTGAAACATATTTGTGTTGAATATAATTTAGAGAGCGATATGTTTAAGAGAGTTATGCCCTTTAAATTGATTTTCGGAAGTGAGCCTTATATGGGAGTTGTGGTCAATTATGGACCAATTAGATATGATTAGGTTTCATAAACCCATATATTTGTGGTGAAATATGTTTAGATACGAACATAAATCATACATTCATGACCCATAAACCCCTATTTCGGGAGTTTATTCGTATAGGGGATAGGTAAAATAATGGCGCTGTCAAAATGACCACAAGAAAAATAGCCCAAAGAGAAAAACGAAAAAAGGCCCACATTTTGTGGCCACATTTCATTATGAAATTTACCCCTATTTTTTTTTTGAGAAAAATCACTCCAAAAATTTTTAAAAAATACAAATAAAAGGTTAAAATGAATTCTGGTCACCTTTCAAAGTGAAAAATTGCCCCAAATATGTAAATGAATTTTTAACCCAAATTTTTTAATTTTTATAAAATATATCTAAATAGTTATAATGAAAAACCCAAAATTTTGCATGAGTTTTTCGGGGTAATTTTTCATTTTTATATTTTTAGCACATTTAACAATATTAACGAATGAAATTTAGTCCCAAAGTACAAAAAAAAATTTTCTTGGATTCTTTTTTTATTCTACGATTTTGGGGAATTTTTCACTTCTCTTAAAAAGCTAAATAAAAATTTCGTGTTTTTGTTATCAGTGTAATTTTTTGGGTTATTTTTCATTTTTTTTTTGGCCAATTTCGCTCGAGTGCCGAAAAAATGTCATGTGTCAAATTTTAGCGAAATATCTTTAAAATTCTGACTATACTTCCCTCACAAGCTTAATATGGACAGCCAGACGGTCGGACATCGTTAAATCGACTCAGAAAGTGGTAATGAGTAGATCGGTGTACTACATATATGGTGGGTGTTGGACTAACATATTTATAGGCATTACAAACATCAGTACAAATATGGCCTCCCCACTATGGTGGTGTAGGGTATAAAAATATAATTTTATATAAAAAACTAAATGAACATTTCCAATTTTATATTATTTCTTTTATTATTAGTGACTTTAATTTTTGAAAAATTAAAAATAAGAAGCTTTTGCCAAATGTATTGATTTAAGATGGTTTTAAAAGATAATTATGTTCTTTGGAACACAATGCAGTTTTAAAATTTATAATTTTTAAACATATTTTTTGTGGCGACCAGACCTAATATTGTTTTTTTTACCCCCTAGCCCACGATGTCGAACGATAACGTTCGCTTAGGTAAGACTTAAGACACAAACATGATTGTGGAATAAACAAACTTGATTGAGTAAAAAATAGATACGATAAAATGTTTGTGTCTTGAGTCTTATCTAAGCGAACGTTATCGTTCGAAATCGTGGGCCAGGGGATTAATAAGTTTTTATATTTAAAACCAATTCATAGTCAGTAATGCTAGTTTGTTAATAATTCTTACCAAAATATATGAACAATGCTGTAGTTTTAGCACTTACCTAAAAGAAACAAAGAAATATACAAATTTAGTATCAATATAAAAATAAAACTGTTAGATACTTTATTTTCAAGTTTATAATGATTAATATGTATAATAAATAAAATTTTTAAATATTTGACGCTGAAACCATTTTAGTACATCCCTTAAATTCTAACGGTATTTAACAGTTCAAGTCTACACTAACTAACATAAAAGCTTATATTTTCAAATAAAATTTTCTTTAATAGAAAGCTTTTATTAGGAAAGCATTTAAAATGCATATTTATCCAATTTCCTTACCATAATGTTAAGTAGCTTTTATAAAAGCTTTTAATAAATTTTGTACGAGTGCAGTTATTTAAGTTGTAAAATTTTTACATTTTACATCTTTTTGCAGTAATTCTTTGGCAACTTGTTATCTGTGTCAAGTTAATAAATAAAAACAACAGGCACCAATATTACCTGTACATATACATATTTTCAATTTTCTTTATATGTATGTATACTATGTATATATGTATGTTTGTATGTATATGAAAAATCTCTTCTAAATGAAAATGCTAGAAAGAAGATAATCAATTAGTTTTTCATAAAATAAATAAGTAAATTATAAATTTGAATCTGATTTCTTGTTCTTGTGGTACTTAAGAAAATTAGTCTTAAAAAGGTTAGAGAGAATTAAAATTATATTATTTTGAATAGGGGAATATACCAATACCTCGCTTTGCGTCGTTTCTTTTTGCATTTTTTTTCGAAGTTGCGTCATTAGATTTTCGAAGTTGCGTTGTTTTGGTTTCGAGTCTTTAATTATTATTTTTTTGAAATTTTTGCAAAATTTGCAACATTATAAGATGCTAAAACGATGACACGTACAAGAAGTATTTGATGGTCGAAATGGAGTCCTTGCTCCATAAGTAAAATGGTATTTCAGACAAAAGAAAAAAACTTATTTGATGACATAAAAAGTAAAGCATTATCCAACGATAACAGACAATTGCTACAAGGAAATTTATTTTACGTTGAAAAAAAGCTGTTCAGCAAACATTGGAGCAATTTTTTGTGATAGAAAGCCGACGACTGAGTATTTTCGTAATCGTAGAACCTATCAACGATCTTTACAGGGTTTGCTATAGAAAATCTTAATTCACTTTGTATCGTTTCAATTTCCGTTGTGTTTTTTTTTTTTGGAACGTAACCACGACGCGAAGTGAGGTATTATACGTGCACAAATTTAAAAATTAACGCTTTAACTAACTAAGAGATTTATAATAATTCAGTGCAGTTAACTGAAGCTGGCAAAATAAAGTCAGAACAGATTTTTAGGAATGTATGTATATGGAGCTTCAAACCTACGGGCATAGCTGCCAGGTGCGACGATTTAATGCCATTTTGACGATTTTTTTTTGCTTTAAAAATAGCAAAGTGACGATTTGACGATTTTTTCATTGAATTATCTGAATTATCAAAGTTTTCTATTATTTGCTTGTTTTATAAATGTTTTTTTTTACTAAATTCTCTCTTTTTTTTTTTGAGACAAAAACTATTTTTCTCATTGAATATCATAAATATTAAGTAGAACATGACACATTTCAAAAACAAAACTAATTAATAGTAGTGTCATGGTGAAACTATACAAGGTGAGTGCAGTAGCACAGCTGACAGACTTTGTTTAAAATTTACTTATGTCAAAAGTAATACTTGTTCAAATGTTTTTGACACTAGTACATTATTTTATACAAACAAAATGCCTGTTGTTTCTGTATTGTGTTGTATTTGTTGCCGATTTGCACTCACCTTGTATAATTACACCATGAGTAGTGTTTTCTTAATTATTGACAATTGTAAAGTTAAAGTAAAAAAATTCAAAATAATATTGAGTCAGGATAGTAGAAATTATTTATTTATCTGTAAACATAAAAAGCAATTTTAAATGCTAAATTCCATGAACTAAAATTTTTAGAGGAAACAATTTCTGAATTTCAACGGGGAGATTCTACAAAAAAGTCTGCTATTTTAACAAAACGTCGAAAGAATATTCAGCCAAATAAATTTAAATAACAAAAATACCGGATTCTTTGAAAATATGTAACTGTATATGATGGATGAAATTGGATGCTATACTCAAAATGTTATTTAAAACTTAATAAACTAAATTGTTTTAACATTGTAATTTAACCTGAATTAATAAAATATTTATTTATAAAATACTGCAAGTCTTGTTTCACACTCTTCAGTTTTAGCTGACCAGTTCTTGTTTAATTCTCTTTTGAACTTGTCATTTCATTTACACATGCCAATTCAATTTTCGTACTCTTTAATGCAAATTAACATGCATGAAAGAAAAAAAAAAGAAAATTAACTAGTACCGTTTGTACCCCTTTTGTTCTCTTTTCCCTTCTCATCCAAAAATACTTGCCTTAACGAGTCAGAATTGAAGAATGTAAAAGCGGACCAAGATATCATAAAAATATTACACAATTTTTTTTTTTTGTGATTTCTTATTTAAAAAAATTACAATTTATGTATTTGTACAATGTATTGTACAAGAGACTATATAAACTTGAATTTTTTGTTTTCGTTTAAATAAAAATTTAAAAATACTCTTAGAAATATTGACTTTTTCTTTTTCCAATTTTTTTTTTATGTTTTTTAAAATTCGAAATGACGATTTTTTTCTTTTTGATCGGGATTATGACGATTTTTTCTAAAATTAGGTTAGATTTTTTTGAAACTCCAAACATCAGTAGATATTGTCTTTAAGGAATTCAGAAATATAAATTAAACATAAAATTATATGCAAGGTGTGCAACTTAGTGGGGCCGACTATAAGCTCCAATTCAACCTTTGAAGCTTTATAAATAGAAATCAACTCAGAAACTGCAATATAAAATAGTTCACCAGTTATTCATATATTCTTTCCAAATACTATTATTTCTAAAACAATTTGTCTTTTTTTTAATTACTTTGCCTTTAATCTAATAACAAAATTTCATAACTAAATCGAGTTTAGTCATAACTAAAACTAATGTAAACCAACCGAATATCATAAAAAAAATTAAATGAAAAATTTGAAGGACACTGTATTGAATAATAACGTGCAACATTCATCCACAACCACGATGCACTTCATAAAGAAGTAAACAAACTTACACGCACACTCACACAAAAAGGCAAAGAAATTCTTGAATTATGTGCAACAAGGACTTAAGTTGTTGCAGTAGTAGTAGTCTATTGTATGTATAAATTAAAAGAAAAAAAAACTAAAGTAAAGCTAAGAGCAAATAATAAAATATGGATGGATGGCAGGATTAATGTATGACGATACATTTGACCTTAAAAGAAGACGTTGCAATTGAATATATGCCATAAAAACTCAAAATCAAACAACAACAACAACAAAAAGTGGAGTGCTGAACGAAAATGTAAATGGACATAAAATAAATTACATGTGTGAATGTAAATGTACAGTGTTGGGTGGAAGTAATAAGACTGATACTTCTCAATTAATTTTTGTTTCCAATTTCTGTTAATATTTTAATAATAAAAAAAAAATATATTTCTCAATATGATTTTTGTATTATTAAGAGAATTAAAATAGAACTTCACATTTAGGATTTTTAGTACCGGTAATAGCGCCCAGAAAATTCGTGAATTCCTGGCAAAAAATTTAAAATTTCCCGAGTAAATGGGAATTTTAAAATTAACGTAGTTTTACAAGTTTTTATAAAATAATTTTAACTTAGCTAAATTCTAATAATAAGTTTTTATTGCTGTACTACTCTACCTACAAACAAATTTTAAACTAAAATAACTTAAAATTGTTTTTACGAAAGATTTGCGATTTTTGACATTGGGCATTATAAGCTATGATCCTTTCCGAGCGCATTACGCTCATCTTTTGTGGGGACAAGGTCTATAAGTCGGATGAGAGAAAACTTCGCAACCACTTCTTTCTAAATAATTTTAACAGGTATTGCAATATCTGGAAGAGCGGTGTCATGATATAATCTTCGCACTTACAATTCATAAATCACACAAGTTTTAAAATTATTTCTGGAGATATGGAATTCTATTACTTCTTGATTTACACTTCACTAATTTTTTTAGGAATCGCCAAATCTTTAAGTCCAGGTATTGTGACGACCACTTCATAGCATGGACTTTGTTTTGCTTAAACCAAGATTTAACTTCTTTTACTGTGTTAACCAGAGCATGAATTGGCATAGGGTAGCACTTGCTTTTGCAATATTTCCAATTATTTCCAATTTTCAACAAATTGAAAGAACCAAACAAATGTATCTTGACTTCGTCTGACCAAGGCGTATTTTCTGATTATTTCTATTGTAGATGTTTCTTACAAAAACACAACCTACTCGCAGAGCAAAAACATGGTTGAACATGGTTACGACAACTATACTGTGTTTTTGGTAACAATATATGCTTGTGGTACACAAATAATTGTTATTTTAATTTGATTTTAACAATATTTTAGTTACTATAAACATTTGTATGTTTATCGCAATTATAAAATTTAAAATGGTTCACTGAAACATAATTATTTTTAAAAAAATTTAACCAAAACTACATATTCAAATATATTATATTATTTACAACTTACAAATAACCATTAAACTATAATATGGTTACTTTGGGTCATAATATGATCATGGATGGCAATTTTATGAGTATATTGGGTTATAGTATGATTAATAAGAAAATATGATGAAATATTACGATGATTATTGACCAGATGTTTTGACAACAATCATAAATCTCATCATAATATATTGCTCTTAGATTATGTTTACCACAACCATGTTTTTTTCTCTGCGTGTATTTCTAACATTCCTTGGACTACGGCTTTTACTCTAGCCTATTTTTAGATGCCCATTAATAAATTTGGGACTTTTCAAATGACCAAAATGGGTTTCTTTTCCTTTTACGTATTAAACACTGATCCAACCGTGTCCTTGTTTTTCGTTTCCTGCTTCCTGCCTCTACCTGTCTTTGGTTTTATTTTACGGTGAATTGCTGAAAAAAACCTTTGTTTTTGAACAATCCATCGGTATTGCAGTTTCCGTCATACTTTTCCTTATTTGCGAAGCTTTAAAATAATTTCAGAATTTCAAAATTATTATTGAAACTCTTCTGGACTAGAGGCAATTGAAAACATAAGCACATAAACATACAAATGGTTTTAACTATCAATCAATCCTTCAATCCTTAATATAAAATTGAAAATATCGTTCATATTATTTTATTCAAGCAAATAAAATTTTTCCAACAAAATGTTGGCAACTAACTCATGACCATTAAAGGGATTTATAGAAAACGTATTGTTTTTAAATGTTTATTGAAAAAATACAGAAGGTTTTCTTATTATTTTCTCTAACACTGTAAATGTTTATGTGCAGTTTTGCATGTATTGGTTTTAAGCCTAAAAATAACAGCCTATATGTATATGCAGGCATCAAAATGCTGCCAGAACAAGGATGCTACAAAACAGGGAATCGATATTTCTGACAGTATATAATTTCATTTTAGAATGCCTGTATGTAATTAACTATTCTAAATGTAATGGTCAATAGGATGTAGAGGCGGTGAGAGAAAAGGGAACCATGAGTTAAGATTAGAGGAGTAACGAGTTATGCACTATTTCCTTTTTTTTTTTTTTTTTTTTGAATGTGCTTTCGGGCTTTATATGGGTACAGGTGAACTGAATTTTCCAACGAGATACCAGATGCTGGGAGCTTTTTGCTATTCCCCGTTTTTGAAAGGAAGCTAAGTTTTATGATGGGTGGCATGGGGCTGGTCGTGTTAATGGTACGTGTCATGAATTTATAATGTCATTACGTACGAGTACTCGTTTAACTTACAAGATGAGATGTCTGCATCTCTTACAACCAACTAAATGCCAAAAAAAACAAGTAACAACAACAACCAATAGTTTAAAAAAATCCATTATACATACATACATATGTACATATGTATGTATATGTACATATGTATGTATATATTTACTTCCTGTGCAGTTTGTTTTTTTTTTCAATTGTTGCAAATATCTGCAAAAGCTTTCATTCCAGTAAGTGTTTTACAACAGAGAGTTGTACTCTTAAAGTGTTCACATTGCACTCAGCACTCACTCACACTCTTTGTTTAAGGCCACCAGCAAAGCGCAGATGCAATTGCAATTGTGACTGTTATTGTAGTTGCATCCTTGTACGACCATCATACCGCTACTGCTTCCACACAAACATACAGTCAGAAATTTAAAAAAAAAAAAAACAAAAAACAGAAAAAAAACTTTACCATAGCAACAAAACAGGGCGAAATGCATAAGTTTCCAACTGTTCTTGGCAGGCAACGTACATAAATTGCAAGCTCTGGCACATACATAAGTATAGTTAGTGTACGTCAACCCGCATGAAAAACAAAAGTACACAATGCTGATAAAGATGATGATGTTGTTGCTTTTTAATTCCTAAATACTGGTGCGAGCATTTGCAAAATATTCATGAACGTGCAACCATACGAGTATATACATTTGTATGAACTAACGAGCGAATGAAAGAACGAACGAGTATGATGAACAAATAAATAAATAAATATTTCATAGTATGACCTTGGCCTCTAAAAAACAATTTCAAGTTTACTTCTATATAACCTCACTCACACATACTATACTCACTCTCATGCTCATTCATTTCTCATACGAGTACTCTTGCAATATCTATGAAATACATACAATTGTAACTGCATCTGTGTATCTATAAGTGTTTAAATTTCATGCATTCAAGTTATTCGTACATGACTATTTTAAACTGTTTTTTTTTTGTTTTGGTTCATTTTCTGTTTTGTACTTCATGCTTAATTTTATTATAGGTGTCTATGAATAAATAATTATAAATTTTCCCGCAAAATTTCATTACTTAATAAATTCTTGATTTTTTTGTGTGGTTCTTTTTCTGTTCTGTTCTGTTTCAGCTCTCAAACTCATAATTTAAAGTAAACAAAACTGCAGCAGTAACAAAAAATAAATAATAAATGTTCAATTGCATTCCGTTCATGACCATATGGAATATTTAAATATTTTTTGGTGAATTTTTATGGCTGGAAATTTACGTGTGTGGGCTGAGAATTACGTGTGATTATAAATTAATATGAGTTCTACCTGGATTATAAATAGAAACTGTGAAGAAGTGCTAAATAGTATTGACAACATGTCAGCAATGCTTTAATTCTCAAAATCAACAAGAAAATTTGAAAATTTTTTGAAAATACATTTTATACTTTAAAACTAAATTTGAATCTTAATAAAACTTTAAAACAACTACAACCTATACAAATCTTGAAGTTGAATTTATGAATTCAGAATCATATTGGCAGGAATCGCTGAAAACGTGATTCAGGGTTCATACTTTCGGTATTTGTAACTTTGGCAGGATTTAAAAAATGGTTTTGTAAAAACTAACTGCCGTATTCATAAAAAATAAAGTAGGTTTGAAGTGTGCTTTTAGACAAAATTTTCATACAAAATTTTCTTAAAGTACATTTGAAGTCTACTTTAATTTTTTATGAATAAAGTCATAAATATTTTAGTCCTCACCACAAATTCAATTGTTCTCAATGTCTATTTTATACAAAATATATTGCACGAAACAATCTAAGCATACAAAACCAATTGGAAATAAGTAAGCAGCACAGATGGATCGAACTTACATCTATACAACCCATCAAAACAAAACACGGATTTTTATAAATGGACATTAATTTTAATTTTTTCAATCCGAAATTTAAAAGCGACAATAGACATATAACTTGGAATTTACAGTATAGGAAAAAATAATAAGCATGTCTTTTTCATTTTCAATAATGACAAGAGGAAAAACTTAAAAATTAATTTATATAATAATGTTTATTATTCTTACTGTCAATCTACTAATGATCTTATGGCGATTTCATATTAACAAGCTTTCTTTGAATCTCTTTAATGGTCAGAAGTTAATTGCCTAAATTTTAAGTTTTGCTCGGCAAGAATAATATGAATTGATTTTTATTTTCACAGGATAGTAATAGAAACAATCATGGTGTAACTATACAAGGTGAACGCAGTAGCACAGCTGGCTTACTTTGTTTACAATTTACTTATGTCAAAAGTAATACTTGTTCAAGTGTTTTTGACAGTAGTGCATTATTTTAAACCAACAAAATGCCTGTTGTTTCTGTATTGTGTTGTATTTGTTGCCAATTTGCACTCACTTTGTATAATTACACCAATGAAACAATATTTAAAATCATGTGTCTATGTTTAATTGCCTTAAGTTCAGAAACGTGTTAATAATGGGTCTATAAAATACTTGTACTTTAATTTGAAAAATTCATTATTTGAAATATTAAAAAAAAAACAAGGAAAAAGTATGAATGAAATTACAATACTAATGTATTCTAGTAGCAAAACAAAGTTTTTTCAATCTAAGAATTTGTAAATAATGCTGGAGAAAATATTTTGTTCTTGTTATTTTTTGCAGCATCTTATAAATAAAATAAAATTTTGCTAAAGAAGTGGCAATGAATGTTATTGTTTATATTTTTTCTATTATTAGCATAATATTAACAAAAATTAATTGAGAAGTATCGTTCTTATTACTTTTTCCACCTCATCTTTATTGTTGTTTTATACTAAATATATTGCACGAAACAACCTAAGCATACAAAATATTGTCATGCTATTCATCGAAACATAAAATATAAAATATATATAATCGAAATATAAAATTACATTAATTTTAGTTTCTTCTTTTAGCATTTCTTAAAAATTAATAATTGAGTACATATTAGTTTGTAGTTCAAAAAAGTTATTTAATCGCTATTTTTTGTTACATAAATATTAAAACTTTGATCACACCTGTGCACAGTGCGCCATTTGGCCAATCTAGGTGGATAAAAATCTAATTTAAAAGATCCTGGGTTGAAATTTGGTTTGATAATAATGTAGAACATAACTAATATTGACAACAAGATTTGGAACAATCAAACAATTGCCACGCCCATTTTTGGGAAATTAACTATTGTTTAAGAAATTGCTTAAATAATTCGAAGAATTTTTATGAAATTTTGTTTTAAGAATTATTATTTGTGTACCATTTTGTAAAAAAATTGTACACAATAACCTCGAAGATAATTATTGATGGGCGGTGTACGCCCACTTTTTTATAACAGATATTTAAGCTGTGCTGGACAACCTAGGGCTAGGGATTTCATTTTTTGACTTATGGACATTGTAAAATTAACTCTATACTGTAACAAAAAGGGGTGTGGTCCACCCACTATTTACAGTTTGATATATTTATTACACACAAAAAGACAATATATCAGACAAAACAATAACAATTAGAAAGAACGGATTAACAAATAAGAACAAACAGTGACGACACTCATAATAGTGATGGTACGGTGACCAGCGATCTGACCGAACACATTTTATATTATAATGTATTCTTACATAATCATTCAATTTTATGTGCAATACAAGTGTATTTTTCAAAAAAAAACAAAAAAAATCGCCAGCAAACATGGTTTAATCTCTTACTAGAGACATTCCAACACTTTCCACATGTATAGATCGTGTGAGGGAGCATAAGAAAACTATAGTTTTATTCCAACGAAGCTTTTTTTTTAAATTTTAATTTCTGTTTTTAATAAATTACAACAATAAGTTTTCGATTAAATTGAAAAATGAGCACGCATTTAAAAACTAGATTAAAAATGCTGTATTAAAAAAAATGGATTTATAGCTCCAACAACAAAAAAGTTATAAGTGTTTGAAGTTGGGATGGTGCTCAAAAATATATTTTATTTCCCAAAAGTCTATTACAAGATGTGACTTTAAACTCCTGTATCAAATGAATCAGCACTCTTTTCGTCATATTATGATTTGTTCCATAGTACAGTGGGTCCTCGGTTAACGAACACAATTCGTTCCAGAAGCGTGATCGTTATGCGAAACGTTCGTTAAGCAAAACCATTATGTCCATATATATCAGTGCAAAATAAAATAATGCCTTCCAAGTCGGAAAAAGTACACACTAACATATTTCAACATCAATATTTATTGAAATTAATATACATAACATATATTTATCAACATTTTTAAGAAACTGAATATAGGACGAAATGAGACAATCTGCAATGAAAAAAACGAAAAAATTACAAAAAAAATATTAACTTTTTATTAACAAAAAACTGTCTAGAGTCGTTTGTTTTTGGCGACGCTTCAAAGTTTGTTTAAAATGCGACACAGCATTATCATTGAATAAATCTGTTGCGCGTTTAGCCACTGCCTGATTGGGCCGATGCTTTTTAATGTATGATGCCACAGACTCCCATTCAATTAAAGAAATAATTGAACTAGACGGTTGTTGTTCTTCTGTAACCTCCTTGGTTAACGTCTTGTTAATTGTATGAACACAAGTGATGCTAAAGCTAAACATAAACAGAGAAGTTTTATGTGCAATTCGGTAGTTCCCCTTTTTTAACATAATCAAATAATGAACATGTACTATATGTTTGTATGTCTCAACACGTTTTCTTAATTGTATGAACACAAGTGATGCCAAAGCTGAACACCGACAGAAGTTTTTCGCGCAATTCGGTACATATTTCCCATTTTGCGTTGGTCGTTATACGAAACTTTGTTCGTTAAGCGAAAAAGGTTTTTGTTTTTAAATGTGTTCGCTGTGCGAAATGTTCGTTAAGCGAGCCGTCGTTAATCGAGGGTCGACTGTATATGGATTGTTTGCTGTCACATTCATTCCAATTATAACAATCCGCCAACTTTTATTTCTCGATTTTTGTCCACCTAGATTGGCCAAATGTCGCACTGTGCTCTGGCAATAAAGAGTCATCGAAAATTATACCTTCCGAATGGACCGTAGTCTCGGTCAACAATAAAATTAAATTTGTAATGACAAATGCAAACACTAAAATTGTCCCTATTTTGCATTGGCTTAAAAAGTGTCTATCTAAACGTACATAAGCACCAATTTATAAATTGATTAGTTTATACATAAGTGTGTGCAGTATGAGTAATTTAAAAATTATATATATGTACATATATTATTACAGTACATACTTTTCGCTTATATGTAGTCAAATCGCTTAGTTGCACGCAATGTTGTGACTATATCGCTAATGTGATTATAAGACTAATTTTTTTATATGCCACGATATGGCATAAGCAAAATCGGATATAAACAGTTTATGTGATTGTAAAAAAGAAAACAGATTTATTTCATTTATATGCATATGTTAGTATGTATGCATATGTATTGTATACGTTATAAACAAATACATAAATACTTTGTGCTTCATAAGGCAGTATGTACTTATATATTGATTAAATATCGTTAAAAAAAAAACAAAAATGTTAAAATAAAAACACGGTTGTATTTTACCATTTGATTTTTAGTACATTTTATTGGTTTGTAGCTTAAATTAAATAACCACGCATAGGTGGCATACTTTATGTATGTCAAATGTGATTATATCGCTCGTTAATATTTTGTATGAATTTGACTTATAGATGGCTGTAAAAACGTGTATTTTGGACTATAAAGCTGGAGGTCCACAACTCGCGTTTTTGTGTCAACGCATTTTAAGCTTTCTAAACGTTTTAAGCGTCATTTATTTCAAGTTACATGCGAATATTTTTCGCGTCAACCATTTGTGTTTTATATACATATGTATATGTATATACTTTCGGAGGTGATGCTGCAAGCCTAGCTAATTTTATTTTATATGAAGTTTTTTTTATCGGTTTGTCAATTTCATATAAAAAATGTTTTTTCAACTGTCATTTTTTTTTTTGAGTGACATCACCTTTAAAATAAATAAAATGCATTTGTCAATGTCAGCTGTTCGCCGCTTGCGACGCGTTCAAAAGTAGAAAGTAAACGAACTTTTCGCGTTTCAAGCGTCAACGCGTCCTACGCTTTTGAGTGTGTAACATAAAATATACGAATACATTGATTCTACTTTTTTTACGGTTGCTTAGAACGCGTGAAACGCGTTGACGCCAGTTGTGGACCTTCAGCATAAGCAACGTGACTATAAGCGAAAAGTAATGTAACTACATTATGAAAATAATAATAAACATATTTACAAACATACATCTGTACATAACTCATAAAAATACATGTATGTATGTATGTACATAGGTATGTATGTATGTATGTATCTATGTACCTAATATGTGCATCCACTAAGAACATAAATCAATGCATGTGCTTGCACTCACAAAGAAAGCATACATACATAACGTTATGCACAAAACTGAATAGAATAAAATGACAAGCCCAGTTGACAACTAGTCGTATGTACATACATATGTATGTATGTACGTGCTGGTACTTGTACCTTAGTGCATACATATGTATGTAGTTGCCTGTATGTACATGTACTTATTTAGTTGAGGTAGAGAAGAGATGCCTGGTTTTGCCGTTTACATTAATATAATGAATAGATACAGAACGAGTGTAAAAGTACACATATGGAAGGATATGAAAATGTAACGAGTAAATTGTATTGAGTGTATGTATGTGCATACATATGTATGTACTTGCGGCTTGTTGTTGGTCTGCTTTAGCTGATAGTGAGCATGTATTGGTTTTGTTTGTATGCAATTTTAATCGTGGCCTTGAACATGAACTGCATTTGCGCAAATTATTTCAATTTTTCTTTTTGATTCTTTTTAGCTTTTTTCTTATTTATTTATATTACTCAATTCTGTTGCTTTCTGTTCTGTTTTGTACTTTTTTTTTTTGTTCTCAAACAAAAAGTTTACAATAAGAAAAAAATGCAAACAAACATTTTAAATGTTAAATGGACAGAAAGCAGAAAGGGGAATTAAATAAAACATTGTGTAATACAAACAAACAAAAAGAAAGAGAAAACACAATGATGTGCAAGTGAGAAAAAACTGCATAAACCAGCAAACTAATATAAAAAATAAAGCAATTTAAATCGTTTATGCCTGTATGTACATATGTACGTATGTATACACAAAAACTACTTGCTTGTAAGTACATATGTACATTTAAAATTTAAATGTACAACTATGTACATATGTATGTATGTACATATGTATTAATTTTGGAAAATAATAATAAACAATCTCGAGAAACACACTGCTAAATATTATAAAAACCAAGCAAATCTCAGCAAATATTTTAATTGCCAGATATACGTTTTGTTAAAACCATTAAACAACGAGTAAAAGAAACAGCTTGATGGGAGGAAAGCTTTATAGCTTTCACCTTCTTTAAATGGTTACACATATTATGGATTGCACTATTTGTTTTCAAATGGCATACAGTGGGCCAGCTGTAAATAAAAGTTGTTTAAGAATAATATTAACATTGAACTACAGTGGACGCTCGTAAATTAGAACTTTCGGATATTCGAATCCTTCGGAAATTAGAATTAACGTTTTTAGCACACTACATGCTCTGAAATTAGAACCGTCAGTTCTAATTTCTGAGAGCGTTTTTATTTTTGGTCTGTTTTCAGCACTGAATTGTTTTTATGGTTTTTATTTGGCTTCCACATATTAAAAAACGGGAATCCCATGTTACTAATGCTTGGTTTTCACTATATCATTTTTGTTGTCAAATTATTGGCAATTGTATGAAAACGGGTTGTCATATGGCGTCATCTATGTTTGCAATCATGAATGCAATCTCATTAGACGCCATAGACAACTCGTTTTCATACAATTGCCAACAAATTGGCAACAAAAATGACATAGTGAAAACCAAGCATAACATATGTAATTTTTATTGTCAGTGAATTTTTGTTCATTATTGTGTGAAATTTAATACGCGTAGGCATATTTCGGCAGCGTTCAGTTGAAATTTTTATATGTGTGTATAGTATACGTATTTTAAACTATTTTTCGAAAATTCGAATTACCCCAGGAACAAATTGGTTCTAATTTACAAGCGAATGAAAAAAATTCAAAATTTAAACATAGTTTATAATAAAACCGTACAATGATTTTAGAAATTAATAGAAATATGTATTAGATTATATCTGAGCATTCTTAAGGTACGGTCACATTTGGCAAATATTTGCTGAAAATGACGTAACCACTAACTAACATATATTAGAACTTGTTTATTTATTTAAAAATACCTTTCTTATTTATTCCAAAGCACTACATGTATTTAGTTTTGATTTATTTAATGCTATTTGATCTTGCGAAACTCTTGTAAGAGTAAACAGCGTCAAACAAATTTGTGATAAAGCAAGTGGTTACGCTTTTTTCAGTAAATATTTGCCAAATGTGATCGTACCTTTAGACATACAGTGGACTTATAATTACAAATGACTTCAACATATAAAGGGTGTTTTTTAAGCTAGATAGAACTTTAAATTGTAAAAAGTAACACAAAAAATTAAATTTTGATGAAATATTTTTTTTTATCGTTTCAGTATACTCTGACAAATCATCATGAATAGACTCACGCTTGAACAACGCTACGAAATTATCCAAATTTACTTTGAAAATCAGTCGTCGATTCGCGCAACTTATAGACGTTGTTTTAGCGCAAAATTGTGTTCAGCGATGAGGCGCATTTTTGGCTTAACGGATTTGTTAATAAGCACAATTGCCGCATATGGAGCGAGACCAATCCACAAGAGACCCTACAGAGTCCATTACATCCAGAAAAATGCACCGTTTGGTGCGGTTTTCACTTACTTACGTTCTCGTACATAAATCGGTATAAAACTTACAAAAACTATAGGTATAAAATAGCACAACTCACAATCTTGTGCATTCGAGATTGCAAATTTATGAAATTCCAAATATATGCTACCAACTGCGAATTAATTTTTTAATTTAGTTTGTATTACTTATTACAAAATACAAAATTAACCAGCTGATTTTTTCCATCAAACAAAAAAAGAAGTTAGGCTTTATGAATAATATTTACAAAAATATTGTTGTTTTAATTCATTAAATTTGTTATACATTTTTAAAATGAATATAATATAATTTCCTAGGCATTGATTATTATGTATTATAAGTATGTTTTCCATATATCATTATAAACACTTTAACATTTACAAGCCCCGAAATGATTTTTAACCCCGTAAAAACTAAATTGCGTAGAAAAAGTTCCAAAAAATTGTAATTTTTTTTTTTGCACGCCTGTTACTTTCTGGATTAGTTTTGTATTACAATTTAATAATTAC
This sequence comes from Bellardia bayeri, assembly GCA_950370525.1. Classification (NCBI taxonomy): domain Eukaryota; kingdom Metazoa; phylum Arthropoda; class Insecta; order Diptera; family Calliphoridae; genus Bellardia; species Bellardia bayeri. The sequence continues at coordinate 121,290,495 of OX493264.1, forward strand.
TTGGTGTTACAAATGTAGATTCTTTTATCAACATTTTCAATCATATTTTGTCAAATTCAGGGTTAAATCGCATGATTGGGGCGGCGAAATCGGTTTAAAATAAAAGGATTGTTTTGGTGACTGTGTAACATGTGGTATTGTTCTATCAAACCATACATATCATCAGTAATAGTTAGCCAAAATCACCGCGTTTCCAACCGAATTTTCGATTAAAAAAATTACCTAGTCATGCCTCCAGACAACATAGCGAATCATACAGCAACACATTCAGTAAACAAAAGCTTTCCAACATATAATTTTGCGCTTTTACAGACCCAAAGCCTTCATAAATGAATCCCGGAATCGGGATTTTCGGAATTTTTGTTTCATATTAAAATGTTTATAAATAATAACAATTTATTTCAAAAAGTTACTTATATTAAATATAAATATGTATGTATGTTTGAAAACTTTGTAAACAACGTCATCAACAAAAATCAGGATTTCGGGATTGGCATCCCTAATATGAACACACGCAATTGTCCTCAACTTCGGATAACTGAACAATGTTGGGCTCTTGTGAAAGGAAATATAAAGCGGATTGGCGGGTGAATCGATATGATCCATGTAAATAAAAATACGATTTCTTAAATATTAATAAATAAGTTTTAATTTGTATGGTTGAAAAAATATACAATTGCTTTTTTGTCACATAAATATTATTTATGTGACCGGATTTTATGTGAACAAGGCTTCAACAAGAAAAACTTTTTCTAGGATAACTGACAAAAAAGAGTTTGTAAGTTTCTGATTTTCACAAGAATTATTTATTAATAAATGACACAGTAAAATAGTTTACAAACATTCAGTACATTCCAAAGAGTACAATAATTATATACATACCTATACATACTCGTACATATATGTATATGTACTTATATACATTTATACATACCTACATATGTAATGAACATATAATTGTGAGTGTATAAGTATAACAAAAATTCTAGTGTGTGTGTTTTTCAGGCATTTCTATCACTTACTTGCAACTATTTAAAAAACTACCACCACTACTGGATCTAGGAAAATGTAAATTTCAAGGTCACTAAGTAAGTTGGAAGAGAAAGCTGTGAGTACATCTCCGCCTTTCGACAAAATGCCACAAATAACAAATAAATTTCCTCACACTATTTATGTGTTGAATATAGTATTTTTACTATAGGTATAGCAAATAGTTCGTTTTCAATATTTTTATTATGTTTTCAGTTTTCCCTACCAAAAACGCAATTGTTGTTGAATTTTTTTCTATTAAAAACTAATATAAAACTTTTTTTTTATAAAATTGTTTTTTATAACAATAAATTAGTTTTTTTTTTTTTTGGTTTGTGGGCGTTACTATGTGTAGGCAGGGCGTGTGCCACCGTATTTGGCGCAAGCTTTATACTGTATTTCCTCTGGTTGTTATTGTTGCTGTTTTGGTTGTAAAAATTTATATTTTATACAACAATGTTTTGTAAAATAAAATTTTCCCAACTTTTATTAAAAAAATATTGCTTCAGCAAAATCTTACGTAAAAACAACGACGCTGATGGTGATGATGATGCAGCGAAAGCTTTATTATTGTTGTAATTTATTTACATACACATGCAGACATATGTATATGTATATACATACTTACATGCATATATGAATGCATGCATGTAGGTATACGAGTATTTGTTTGGAAGTATGTGTTGAAAAATTTGTATTTAAATCAAATTTAGATATGACCGACTACTAGTACTATAGTTAGAAATGACTAACTATTTAAATATTGTTATGGTAAATAGAAACTTTTGTGTATAGACATGAGTATATGTGTGTGTTTGTTTCATAATTAATTAGTATAGATTTTTTTTCTTGATGTTTTTTTTTGTGCTTTCCTTGTGATTGCATGTCATGTCAATGTCTATCATTTTAATGAAATGATAATTCCAAATGCACCAGCACTAGGTTAATCATCGTGTATCTTGACACTTTTTTAGGGCTGAACTGTGTCATTTTTTTTTTTTGGTTTCTAATTTGCCATAATGAAACAATTTTAATTTTATTCTAGTTTTTAAATAGTTTTATTCAAGTAACATCTGTCACATACATATTTGTAAATTTAACTCAAATATTTTAGATGTAGATATTTAAGAAATTAAAAATAACTTTCTTTGTGCGAAACTAATTAAAGTTAATTAAAAAAAAAATTAAAAATATAAACCAAATAATTTTTAGTTATAAAATTTCAAAAAAATAGAATGGGTTAAAAAAACATGTTAAAAAAACATATTAAATTATCTGATACATAGAAGGAACATCACCATAATTTTAATATACTTTTCTATTCAGTCCTTTGCACAGAAAAAAATAAAAATGAGTTTCAATTAAAATATTTGTGGAATCAATTAAAAATTTAATTGAAATCGGACCTGTAAACAAAATGATGGTATCAATTAAAAAAAATGTGAGATTTAATTGAAAATATCAGAAAAATCAAAAAAAGTAATTGAATCAATTAAAATTTTAATTGAAAATTTTTTTAAAATCAATTAATGGTTTAATTGAAAAAAAAATGATTTTTTTTTTCTGTGTGTCAGATGTAAAGGGATTTTCACAGAGAACATTGTTGTTTGTAACAATGAATTTGATTGTTATAAGTTCGACAATTATAACAGACAGCGTTGTCAACTTGGTGCTTTTTTAAATTTTTTGAGCGAAAAATTCTATAGTTGGTGCGCGGTTCGCGTTTTTGTTAATTCCGGTGCGTTTTTTTTTTTAATATTTTCAAAAATGTGAGGAAGTCTTTATTTTTTACTACTTTTTTAATTGCAATTTTTTAATAATTCATTATGTATCATGAAATTTATACGATGAAGAAGGAACCCATGGAAAAAAATGTATTTTAAATACGAATGTATGATAAATGAATACATACTATGAAATTCGTCACATGAAGGTTATTGCTAAAGGTGAATAGGGTGAAAATCTTTGTTTGAAAATAAAATTAACATTTTAAACATGGAATAACGAATAACCAGATTTAGAGTCCCAGTGAAGCCCTTACAAATTTTATTGAAAAAATTCAAATAGAACTACATACATACATACTCTAAATAGAAAACAAAATAATTAAAAAAAAAATACCAAATATATACTGAAATTAGCCCTTTTTACCAATTAGTACTTCAGTTCCAAATAGCATATTGTGCGTCAAATTTTGAGTGGTTAAATGCTTATTCGTTTATTTAAAAAAAGCTGTTAAAGCTTAATATTACTTTTACAATTATATAGAATTGATAAAATTAAAAAAATTTTAAATTAATTCCATAAACATTTTAAACAAGAAAGAAATTTTAAACTTGGTGCGTTTTTTATTAAAAGGCGCGTTTTTTGCTCCATTTTGCTGCATTTTGAAATTTCAAATATCAATATATTGAGAACAACTATGACAGTAAATTTTACTGCTCTAATTTTTTCTCAAAATATAGGTTTTTTTTCTTAATTCAAGCAAAATAAGTCTTAATTTTCGCTGTAAGATTTATCTTCTTGATTTAAGAGCAAATTGGACTTAAAATAAGAATTTCTTACTCAATAAATTATAAAAAATGATTTTGAGAGCGTCTGAGAGAGTAAGTTTAACTTCGCTCTTTTTTCCTCTGGGATTGATTTAAGATTTTTTTTCTTAAATTAAGTAAAATAAGTCTTAGTGATTTAAGAACAAATTGGACTTAATTCAAGAGTTTTTTTTTACTCAAATCAAGACCACTATTCTTGTTTTACGAAAATCTGTGCTTGATTTGTCAAATCAATCCCGATTTGTGCTTATTTGAAGTATGAACTAATAAAAACGTACTTGAACATTTCAGGCTAAAAGTGAGAAAAATAAACTTCATTTTAGAATGCCATACATGAATGTACATATACATTTCTCAAAATGTTCAATAATATTTTGGCAAAATGGTGGGACTATTTCCTTAATCACGTCTCTCTAATCAATTTGTTTGCCTTTGTAGATTTTCTATCTTCAATTTAGTCCCATAAAAACTAATCCATTAGTATTGAATTGCATCATCGCTGAATTGCATGAAATTTGGTTGTACATAAATGAATTGTTTGTGATGTCCATATCATCGAAAATAGGTAAAATGAAGTTGTTAAAATGTTTCCATAACGTTATACATTCACCGTAAACGTACAGCTATGACCAGAGAAATAGCGCACTTTACTGTTTTAGTAGTATAATGGGTATTGAATTCTTGGGTTTTTTCTTGATGTACAAACGTTTTTCCGTCAGGACCAATCAGATTAATTTTGGTTTTGTTTGTGAAAATCATTTTTTTTCAGAATTTGATATCCTTGTTCCTTGTGTAGTTTTGCAAAAGACATTCGTGTCTTTATATCTTTTTTTTTTTGCCAGAAGTGACAATAAAGCTGATTTTCATTGAGTCGTCTTTGTACAAGTCTACTGATAACATTTAACCCAAATTCCTTATTTATTTCAGTGATTATTGTTCTCGATGACTTGAAAGGATCTAGCTTACTTTTTTTAACTATTGCCTTATTTCACGAACTGTTGTCTTTCGCGGTGGCTTCTTCCGATATTTCTTTATCTTAAGCAAATTTTCATCGGCTTTAACACATTTAATGACATTATAAATCATCTTTCGAGAACCAATTTTTGTTTGTTTTGTACCGTTTTGGTGTAGTTCCCAAAAAAACTTTTTTTCAAGTGAGCAGTGCAGTGGTCTTCCCATTTTAGTTGACAAAATTATTGATAATTATTGATAAACAAATAATTATTGATAAACAATAATTTTGTTAAATTACACAAGAATTTACCACCGAAAGTATTTTTGTTTAAAATCGAAATAACTGTGCGCTATTTCATTGTCCAACCAAAAAACTTAATTTTTAACAAAACATAGCAAAATAAAGACGTGCAAAAGTTAACAGGAAAGCAGAGTGTAGCAAAAGAATAGCATAGAATTTCGTGTTATTATCATGGCACTTCAAAAAACATTCGCTCTTGGAATTTCAGAAGCCCAAAAGGGGCAGTTTTATAGGCCCAATTATTAACAAGGGTCTTAGAAGGACTATAATATTGACCAAAAATATCACGAGTTTTGCGAAATGTAGCTTTTACAGATCTAATTTTTTCATAGCGTCATGTCAAAGCCTATACTAGTGATAAAATAAAAACTAAAATGTCAAAACTTTCATATTACATATTTCAATATGACCCGCTTGAAAAACAAAGTTGTTGTTGAAAACCCTTTATTATACTTTATAATTTGCAGACACAGGTAACAAATAATCAATATTTGTTAAAATAACCACCAGTTTGTCAAAATTTGATATTTATTTAGGTCGGTCTATGTACAGGGCTTTGTTCCTACTAGGAACCACAGTACATAATATACAGGGTAGCACACCTAAATGCAGTTTATTTATTCAAAAAGTAGCTAATCTTTCCAGATAATGCAATGAAGTTAATTTCCAAAGTTTTCACAGACATTATTATACGACGAATTCGAATTTTGAGAGTTTGAAAATTAAAATAAACTAAAAAAGCAGGTACTCCAAAACAACATTTTTGAAAATTGCTTTCCTTCTAAAAAAGTATTAATAGTATTTTTAGTATCAAAAATAATATGTACTTTTCTAAGATGTATTAAAGATACTAATAATACCAACTTAGTCTGAATTCTCCTCTTTTTACATTTGAAGTAGGTATGTATGTATATCAATATGTAGTTGGAATACTGCATTTTAAAATAAATATGTAAATTAAATATTGCATTATTTGTAGGCTACTCTTTCAATATTAAACTATAAGTTTTTGTCAAAAATCTGAACTGCCCTCACCTGCTAGTGAGCTGTGTTTTGTGTTTTTTTTTTTTTGCTGCGCTGGCTGCCTGGTGATTCATGCATTGTGCAAGAGAGAGGCCTTGACATTAAGAATGAGATAGAATAATGAAAATGTAAGTGTTTGCGATAGTGAGAGTTACGAAATACGAAAGTACAAGTAAGTGAGAGCAAGCACCAGCAAATAGTACGAGTAAAAGAAAATAAAAAAATTAAATCAAAAAAATTATATGTGCCAAAGTACGCGAAACAAATGAAAGCAAAATATGAAATGAAAATGAGAAATAAGAATTGAAAAACTAAACAGAAAAAAGTATATAATAAAATAATAAAAAAAAAATATAGTTTATACACGTTGAAAAGGTAAAAAAAAGAACACATGAGCTACTAAATATCACATACACACATATCTACAAAGGAACACATTAAAGGTTCTCAAAATCAGCTGGTGGCAGCAAGGTATGAACCAGTGATGGCAAACATGGTACAATTGTACTTTTTCAAGATGAAATAGATAAATACATATATTATTTAAGTTTAGTAAACTTCATGAACATGTCCATTAGATGGTTATAACGACAAGAAATTTTTGGTAGAATTATCGAACAATGGGAGCCTTTGATATACAGTGAAAGCTCCACTGGCGGACAGCTCTAATAGGCGGACATCTCCGCTAGACGGACGATTTTCTAGGTCCCGTGAATTAGGTCAGCCTTGTTTAAAATATATGTATATAATATTTCTTGCCTTTATACCTATGTATGTAATTTAATTAGCTACTCTGAATATAAATAAAAGTATGTACAAACATACATATGTATGTATGTATGTATGTAAGTTGTATATGAATAGGGGAAAGATAAAAGTTTCATGAAAATATTTTTGAAGTTTGTTTTTTATCACAGTTATCGTAGTCACTAAATTATAAACTGGTAAATATGTATTTATTAATTTTATTCCGAAGTATTTTAACGAACTATCCCTTGGACGGACATCTCCCCTAGGCGGGCAAAAATGCCTCGACGGTCGGTGTCCGCCTATAGGAGCTTTCACTGTATTCAATTATATTTAATGGTTTTGAAAAGTATGAATTCAAAACTAAAGCTTAAAATGTAGTTAATCAGGATTTCAAAATCGTTAGTGGTTAGACGGTTAACTACATACATACGTACATATATATTTAAACAAATCCAGACAAATCACAAATGAAGATAATGTACAGGAAACATTTTGTTACGAAACGAGCTCTGTGTCTTAGTCTTTCCAAGAAAAAGAGGTTTAAATTTCTTTGATACAGATGCATTAAAATAAAATTGTTAGAGTATGCTTTGGTAACTTTCCTCCTGGAACACTATCGTGAACAAACGCTTTATCTGGTAGCTTTTTCAAGTTTTATAGTATTTATAATATCACCAGAAGTTAGATAATGATTCTTTGAAGAAGTCTTACATCGTATTCTTTTTTATCACTTGCAATAAATCAATACCAGGCGAGTATAAATTTGTTTAAACATTCGTTATATAACGTAATGTTAACAAGTAAGAAAATATAGTCGGTCAAGCCCTACACCCAGTATATGTATAAAACAGTTTTTCAGAAATTGGCGTTATATGAGAGATGTAACCTATTGTGGTCAGATCATTCAAAAATTTAGTGTCATGATGGATTATATGTGCTAAACTTTATCTTGATATAAATACTTTTAAAAGATTTATGGAGCTTAAATTGAATTACAGACAGGGTCTTATATGGGATTTTCGACTAATTATGGACCGACCATTATAAAATTAGGTGCCATTATTTCTGTATATAAGAAACTTATTTGTGTCGAATATTATTTGGATACCAACATCTTTGAGAGAGTTACGGTCTTTAAAGTGATTTTCGGAAGTGGGCCTTATATGGGAGCTACGAGTAATCATGGACCAATCTGCACAAAATTTGTAGATGTGATTTGGTTTCATTTGCCACTCATCTTTGATGAAATTTATGATCGGTAAACCTCAATTTCGGGAGGACATTTGTAGGGGGGCAAGGTGAAATAATGGACCGATTCCCACCAGTTTCAATCTCATTCATCCTTGGGCCGAAAAAATATCATATCCAAATTTTATCGACATATCTTCAAAATTGCGATCTGTACTCTGCGCACAAGCTTTACATGGACAGCCAGCCAGCCAGGCAGACGGACGGACATCATTAAATCGACTCAGGAAGTGATTCTGAATCGATCGGTATACTTTAATGTGGGTGTTGGACCAATATTTCTGGGCGTTACAAACATCAGCACAAATCCAATATACCCTCCCCACTATGGTGGTGTAGGGTATAAAAATGTTGTCATAAGATATATCGTATTTTTGATAAAGTAAGTTTGTGGTAAAGTTTTATTGTTATTTAACAAATATTAAAAATGGTACGGTGGAGGTCTAAAAAGTACATTTTATTTTATATACCATTTTCCATCACTGATATATATGAACAACAAAAACACAAAGAGAACAAGCAACACATCTTAGCTTAGCTTTACAAATTGCACTGAGAGTCGAACAAAAACTTGCACGAGTTTAATTTAATAATATGCAGGTTTGGGATATAAAAATTTTAAATCGTTCAAATTGCATTTTAAAAATAGTACTTTTTTGAGTAAATTGTACCAATTTGTGTTTAATTAGTCATTGATTTGTTTATATTTTTTTTTATTTAGTAATATTATAGTTTATTTAGCGACAATTTAAATCTAATTTTCTTTCTATTTCTTATTTTATCTTATTTGTCCACTTTGGCTCTAAAAAAAACTACAAAAGTATTTTAATGAACTAAAATATTTTTTATGCAAAAATTAATATTTAAAATGGAAGATTTTAAAGGTTATTATTAAATGTCATTTTAAATCTATAAAACTAGGCAGTGCTACTTAGTTAACCATCATTGGACCTAATTTTAGTTTCTTCAAATCCCCAATTTTAAAATATTATAAATTTCAAAACGATTTCTCTTCCCTTCTTGGCATTTGTACTTTAAACAAATGCAGTCAAAAATCAATTAAACTCCAAAGAAGAGGTAAAGAAATTAATTTGCAAAAAAAAAACACGTTAATTATTTGTAGCTAAATAGGATGAATGTAATACCTATAATATTGTAAAATTGTCAAATATTAACTTCCCGACTTGTTTTCCCGGGAATATATTTATATGTTTTAGATATTTGGGGAATTTCTTTATAAGATTTCATCTTAATATTTACACATAAATAAAACAGATTCTTTGTTTAACAATTGAATGATTTAATTACATTTGTTAGGATACGACTCTAGCAACAGATAATCTGTTGATACAGAAGAATTACGATTCAAATACACGAAGTCTAGATTAATTTTATTAGCTCTGTGGGACAAAATAGACACAAATTTTTATTTAAATCCGCAGAATTAAAATGTTTAATAGGTCCACTTAATACAAATTTAGTATTAAATTCCTAAAGTAAGGATTTCTTAATGCTTAAAATTAAGGCCCTAATTTTGTAAAACGCAACGCCATAATTTTCTAAGCGTTGCGTTAAATTACATTTTGCAAATCACGGCGTTCAAGTGATCGTTTGCGTTGTAACAGCTGATTCTTACATTGTTGTTAAAGCAACTGTTTGAAATTGTGTATTTTGTAAGTCCCGGTTTACATTATGAAATTTTTGTCGCTGCGATTCTTGCTATGTAGGCGAGAGCGGTGAGTCGTATTAAAAGGGCTACACATATGCATGTACTCGTGAGACACGCTTTGTTCCCTCATTCGTTGTTTTTTATATTCATACATGTATGTATGTATGTGCTAGCTATAAAATATATAAAAACATGTATACATCCACAAAAAATCTCTTCAGCAAATATTTCACAATGTAGACGTAAATACAATTTTAAAAAAGATACGACAAGAATCGCAGCGACAAAAATTTCATAATGTAAACCGGGATTAAAACGCAACGCTGAATTTCTTATCACTTGCGTTGTCAAATTTCTTGGTGTTAGTTTTTAAAGCAATTCAGTATTATTAAAAAACAAAATTATTAATTTAATTTATTATTTTATAGGAACTTTATTAATACGATGTATGTAAATATATTCATTTAATATAAAATACTATTAAAATTTTTCTTAGGGCGAAAAAAGAAAAATGTAATGAAATGGAAAAGCATCCAGTTGTTGCTCGAGAAATGCCTAATTTTGGCAGCTTAAAGGCAACTATTGATAAAATTTGGGAAGCTATGATGAGTTGTTGCAATAGATATGTCTAGGACGCTTGAAGAATCTTCATCATCCGAAGAAGATATCATAATATATCCATAAGTGCGAGCATTTTGTATACCCCTTAATATCTTTGTATTTATAATTATTTGCTTTTAAAGCAATGTAAAATAAGTGTAGCAGTATCAACATTTACAATGGCAACATTAAGCACGCAATGATTTGACAGTATTGTAACAGCGCAATATTTCCGCGTTCGCTAAACGCAATGACGCAGTGATTTACAAAATTTCATATTTTAGGTGATGCGTTCGCAAAAGCGTAGATGATGCGTTGAACGCAGGTGATTTACAGAATTAGGGCCTAAAACTTCTAAGGTTTAGGTTTGCAAAAGTTCTCAAAGATTTTGGCTTAATTTATTATTAAAAATAAAGAATGAACATCTTTGTTTTAATATTTCCTGGTAATGAAAAAATGCTAGGAAGTTAGGAATCCAAATAAAGATTCTTTAAGGCTCGGATCAGATGAAATCAAAAAGATTTTCATTAAATCAAAGTTCTGATTTTTCTGCTCAATTTTCTACTATATCTCAATTCAAATTGTTTATAATCATTATGTATTAGAGACATTTTATTTGGCTTGAGTTCATTTTAATTAATAATTCAAAGAATACCATTGTTTATAATCTTTAGATTTAGATATGGAGTCTAATTTGATAGTCCTAAAAAAATGTTGATATTTTCATTATAAGTGGCATTAACCTTCAATCCAATAAAACGAAATTCAATGTATGATATTTGACAATCTATTATCATGTCGCGATATCGACCATTATCAATAAGTTACCTGCTTGACCAGTCCAGTTTCCGAAGCAGTATTTTCTTCAGCTTGAATTTGTCTTTTGACAATCTAATGTAGAACCCACATAAATGCGTAAATTTGTACAATTAAGATCGATGCGCTACTTGAATAAATTGTAGTCTGTAAGTAGCCAAATTATTTAAAATTTACCACGAAATGACCGACCAAAATTGTCCTCAAAGCAGGGAAGAAAGACTAATACCCATGGAAAGTCGCATAAACCTACATTTATACGGACCAGAGATCAACGACCAACTAAGAAAAATACTATGTACCAATGAATATCCGTAAGTTGGTGAGAGACATAAAAAACTATTTGTTTTGGAAATTAACAGATTGAAGAGCTTATTATTCGCTGATATCCACAAAAATAAACATTTTAAGTGTTGTCAATATGTTATATACTACGTAGAAAGTAAATGTAATATTTTTGGCTCCTATTATACCGACGTACGGTATAATAGGAGCTAAATGAAGCCTTATGATGGCGATTCTATGGTGATATGGGAATGAATTTCTGCCAATAGTGTTGAAAATCTTGTACATTCTGATAATATTATGGAGCATCATCGATAGCAAATCATCATCTACAAAAAAATATCGTTATTTTTAACAGTATAATAACACCAAATACACTGATTTAGATTTTATAATTTTGCAGTACCAAACCCTTGTCAACGACTCATCAATGCTCGGAACTGATACCTCATCAATGCTGAATAGAAATCGTAATGTTATAATATAATTTTTTTCTCAGAAATGTTTAAATATTTTCCTTTCGGAATGTTTAACCCAAAGATCTTCACAACCGAGGACAATAAGGAAAAAATTATTACTAATAACAATTGGAATATATATAACATGTATCTTATTAACAAAAGAAATAATGAAAGAGTAAAAAAATACTAAAATTAACAGGAATTATAAAAAGCTAAATAAATACTTTTTTCAACTTCAAATTATGATGCAAATTAATAAAATGCAACAAGAACTAAATAAAAATGAATATTTTTTTAAAAGTTTTTGGGTTTTCCTATTCTATTTATTGCAAAAAAAAAAAAACAAATTCTTTTACTTTTTTTTTACAATTTTATATACATATGAATGAGAATAAAATGGCTTCACGCTACCCTAACCCTGAACTTTGGGACCACCTTTAGAACTGACAAAAATAAATTACATATTAATTTTACAGTTTCTACATTGTATTTCCGATCGCATATCAGAAAACAAAGTACATTTGTATATTTTTTTTAAATGTGCCATAAAAATGTACATTTCTATACATTTTTTAAGTCCTAATGTAATGTAATCAGGGCTGCCAGCTGAATTTCGGAAAAAATCGGCATAATCCCGATCAAAAAGAAAAACATCGTCATTTCGAATTTAAACAAGTAAGAAAGTAAGACCAAATAATACCCTACACCCAGTATATGTTAAAACATAAAAATTAAATAAATAAATAAAAAAAGATTTATGAAGGTTAAAGTGAATTACGTTCTCTTATATGGGAGTTTCGACTAATTATGGACCGATCATTATAAAACTAGGTGTCATCATTTATGTATCTATGAAACTTATTTGTGTTGAATTTTATTTGGATACCAATATTTTTGAGAAAGTTAGGTTCTTTAAAGTGATTTTCGGAAGTCGGCCTTATATGGGAGCTACGACTAATTATGGACCGATTATAATAAAATTGTACCGTATTATTTATATACATATGAAATATATTTGCGTTAAATATTATTCGGATACAAACATTTTTGAGAGAGTTATGCTCTTTACAGTGATTTTCAGGAGTGGGCCTTATATGGGAGCTACGACTAATTATGGAGCGATCTGCAAAAAATTTGTAGATCTGATTACATAATTCAAACATCAAGTGAAATAATCGACCGATTTGCACCAGTTTCAATCCCATCCATCATTGGGCTGAAAAACATCACGTACCAAATTTTATGGAAATATCTTCAAAAAATTTTAATTTGCATTAAAAGGTACGAAAATTAAATTGATGTGTGTGAATGAAATAGCAAGTTCAAAAGAGAATTGAACAAAAACTGGTCAGCTAAAACTGAAGAGTGTGAAACAAGACTTACAGTATTTTATAAATAAATATCTGAATTTAGCATATTTTATTAATTCAGGTTAAATTACAATGTTAAAACAATTTAGTTTATTAAGTTTTAAATAACATTTTGAGTATAGAATCCAATGCATCCAACATATACAAAGAATTCCGTATTTTTGTTATTTAGATTTATTTGGCTGAATATTCTTTCGACGTTTTATTAAAATAGCAGAAATTTTTGTAGAATCTCCCCGTTGAAATTCAGAAATTGTTTCCTCTAAAAATTTTAGTTCATGGAATTCAGCATTTAAAATTGTTTTTTATGTTTACAGATAAATAAATAATTTCTACTATCCTGACTCAATATCATTTGGAATTATGTACTATACTTAAACTTAGCAATTGTCAATAAATAAGAAAACACTACTCATGGTGTAATTATACAAGGTGAGTGCAAATCGGCAACTAATACAACACAATACAGAAACAACAGGCATTTCGTTTGTGTAAAATAATGTACTACTGTCAAAAACAATGGAACAAGTATTACTTTTGACATAAGTAAATTGTAAACAAAGTCAGTCAGCTGTGCTACTGCACTCACCTTTTATACTTACACCATGACACTACCATTACTTATGGCCGAATTCTCAGTCATTAGTTAACTATTGGTAAACTAAAATACTAACTATTGTTTAACTATTACTTGTTATTCTTATGGCAAACTAAGCATTGCGAATAAAGAATCATTAGTTAAGCCCTTGTTATTAGCTAACTAAAGACTGTGAATTCGGCCATTAGTTTTGTTTTTGAAATATGTCATGTTCTTTTTAATATTTATGATATTAAATGAGAAAAATAGTTGTTGTCTCAAAAAAAAAAAAAGAGAATTTGGTAAAAAAAAAACTTAATAAAACAAAAAAAATTATAGAAAATTTTAATAATTCAGTAAATCGTCACTTTCAATGAAAAAATCGTCAAATCGTCAGTTTGCTATTTTTAAAGCAAAAAATCGTCAAAATGACGATAAATCATCAAATCTGGCAGCTATGAATATAATGTAAGTAAATAAGAAAGAGTGAGTTGTACTCATCGCATGAGAAATACAAAATACTAAAAATCGATACAAATTGTTTTTGTATATCCAAATACATTCCAACTACAACAACAACAACCATACATATACAACAATATATGTACCTATAAAACGAATATTAAGTACATATTCGGTTTTTCGATGCTCTCTCGTATTTCGTAACGTTTTAATTTTGATAGATACACATTTTTTGAGCTCGTCGTTGGTGGTGTAAACAATGCAACTCATGCTAACGTCAGGCAAACAAACAAATAAACAGCAAAGCCAGCAGCAGCAAGCAACATTTTCTGTTATTGTTGTTCTCGTCGTCGCTGCAAACTGCAAAACAAAAACGAATGAAAGAAACACAGAAACAACAAAAATCCTTGTCGCTCAATTTCAAGTTCACTGTCAAGGTCGCCCGCTCTTGACATGCGCTTGCCCTTACCGCAGATTGTTGCCCGGTTATTATGTGTGTGTGTGTGTGTTTTATGTATCTGTGTGCGTTATGTATGAGTGTGTGTATCTGTGTGTTCGTGTGCAAGTTGCTTGCTGTAGTCGCAGTCAGAGTGTGCGTTTGTTTGACTTGCAATTGCAGGCTTCCGTAGGGGGAGCTTAAACAAAGGAACGAAATCGTATGAACAAACTAAACAGAATCAGAAACATGAAATATATCAGAAAAGAAGCAGAAAAATTAAAACAACAGCAAACATTTAACAATTAGTTGTTGCAACAGTGGTGGCGGCACCTCGGTTGCTGGCTATTTTGCTTGTTAGCTTGATGGCTCATCCGTACGATGGACAGTGGGCTGGCTGTAAGTGAGAGTTTTGTATTTAATTTATTATTTCCCTGGTTTCAATAAAATTAATTGAGTTTTCAATCGTTAACACTTTTAAGTTTCTAGTACAGAATAGACAATTTAAGTATTATTGAGTCTTTTCAATATTCACTGCTTCATCATTAATATCTGAATCATTTAAACTACTGGTCCGATTAAAAGATTTTATAATTTATATTTTCATAGAACATTTATATTTTCGGAGGTTAAACGGCAGTCAAGACATTGGACCCTAATACCTGAGTAGAAAACAGGCAGGATTTTAAAAGCAATTTCCATATCTTACTAATTTGTGTCTTGAACCAAACCAAACGCAAAACGGGCATGGCAAACAATCGTCCTAATACCAGTAATACCGGCTCAACTATTGAAGCCCGAATCCTCCTGTATATTCGTTTTCGGAAGAGAACAAAAATCTATCTATACGGAATTCGGGATTAATTTCGAAACCGAACTTTTTATTAAGAAAAATCCTGGTTTATGACATTTTTAAGAACAAACCGATTTTAAATATAATAAATAAAATCCAAGGATTTATCTTTTATTTTGCAATTTCAAGGTAAATTAATAGATGCTTGTAATAAAATCTAGAAAATCTGTTACCTTAAAAACAAAACTTGTAAAGTGGCTGCTAAACTAAAGTTTCAGTTTTTTTAGGATTCGCACGATCATTGCCGTTTTCTGTTGTAGTTTCATACCAAAATTTCGTCTCCAATAGATCCATCAGGTCGTGGAAAAAATTGTTGCCTAGGATTTCAAATCGTTTGTCAGTCAGGACGGACAATGGACTATATCAAAGATTCTGGAGCAGCCATGAGATCATATTATAGAAGAAAAATCATACATGAATGAAATTATTTCAATGTGTGTTTGCTCTATATTCTACAACAAAACAATTTATTTGCTTTTTGCACATCGCGGTTCTAGAGACATCGGCCATCACTGTCTCCACATTCGTTAGTCGATCATGCGTGATTCCAAAGCAATGCAGTTCCTAGGAATATAGTATTATAGTATAGTGTTCCGGTATACCAAAAAGTCCAACTAGCGTATGGTTTGTCAGGAACAGTTTGGATTTTTTTTTTTTATAAATTGTTTATTTTAAACAAGTAAGAGTTTTTATTCGGTTGTGCCGAATCTTATATACCCACCACCAGATCACCTATTACGGAGATTTAAAAGATATTTATGCGCATTTTAGTGATTTCCGGAAGTAGGCTTTATATGGGGGCTACGGTCAAATACGGACCGATCATCATCATATTGAGAGTATGTATTAACTATTTGTGTCGAATTTAAACTTGCTGCTGATGCTAACAAGAGCTTTATGCGCATTTAAGTGATTTCTAGAAGTGGACTTTATATGCGGGCTACGGTCAAATATAAACCGATTATAAATCTGAGATCGACGATTTTTATATACATATGTATGGACTATTTGTGTTAAATTCCAACTTGATAGTGGTTTTATAAGGGATTTATGCGCATTTAAGAGATTTCCGATACTGGACTTTATATATGAGGCTACGGTTAAATACGGACCGATCATCATCATATAGAGGGATCTAAGGATGTTTATTAAAAATTTCATTGTTCTATGTCTTTTTTTTCGAAGCTTTATCGTGCTAACAACAGACGAACAGACGGACGAACATGGCTAAATCGTCTTAGAATCTTGTAAGGACCCAGAATATATAGACTTTTTGGTTTTACGACCATTATTTCGATGTGTTACAAACGGAATGACAAACGCAATATACCCAACACGTTTTTGGTGGTGGGTATAAAAACACAAACTACGAAGATTTTTGGCTTGTCTGCAGAGCCCACAGTCCTTAGACAGATAGTTCAGCACACCAACGTCTAGTTAATCGGGACACCCAAATGTAGATTGTAGAATATTTAAAAGCGACCTAACGATCAGTGTAAATCCGAATATCCACTCAGTATACTCGGTGCAACCTCAGATTACAGTCCAAACCACAACTGAGATCTCACATTGGTAAAATATAGAAAACACGACCTCAAACTATCAGCGAATCAATGATTGATACACTAAAAGAGAAGAAACGGTAGAGTCGTTGTCTGGAACACAATCTAGACAACAAATTATGGTCGCATGATTGAATTTGCTTTGGTTCCATTCGCCAAAGCTCCACCAACGTATTCAATTACTATTCAATACAGTAATTTGCAATTTAATTTTAATCTTTTTTCACAAGACCCACTGTACTTGGTTGTTTAATATGGAAGCATTGATAATACAACACATTTGTTTGAAAATATTATATTCATATAGAAAATAGTACATATGTATGTATGTATATACAGATACTATATATTTGTATATGTACATATATACTCATAAATATAGTAGAGCCGATGATGATGTTGTAACTCTCGATTTAGCATTTTAATTTATTTTCTTCCACGTTTGGTACACATTGATACAATTCCTATGCATAAGTATACAGGTACAGATAAAATATATATACTACGTATGTATATGTACATATGCATATATTAACGATTATATATACTAAGTAAGTACATATATATTTATATAGATATCTTTGGCACTGTATGCAAGTACTTGTAGTTGTACTTACATACTTGAGCAAAGAACATTGTAGCAATTGCCCTCTCCTTATGTCTCCACCATTATATGCACCGTTGACGTCTTCAGTTATTGTTTTAGTTTTGTTCTGTTCAATGTATTGTGTGTTTGTTGGCTTGATGCTGTTTGTTAAAAATTGTTTCACTTAATACTCGTATGTCTCGTATGTACAGCTACAACAACTGCAATCAGCAGTCAAAGGTGTATTGGACGTTAGAAATTCAGATACGAGAACTGGTACCTTTGTCTAATACTTATTGATATTGCTGTTATTGTATGGGTATTTATTGTAGCAATATGATGAGTGTAAGTTTTTTTTCGTTTTTTTTTTACATATAATAATACAACAAGTATTTGGTTTGGGCGGAAAGGAGGACTGACTGACTGATAGACCGACTTACTCGTTTTTGAAACAGCTCTGGTTGTTGTTTTACTAATTTAGAATTTCTCTAAAACATTCTATAATTTGTTGTTATTTTTTTGTTTGTTTTGTTTTTGTAATTGTTGTTGCAGTTGGTGTTGGTGTTCGTAATACTTACTCAAATAGTTGTTGTTGTGAATTGTTAGAAAATTGTTCTATCATGCCATGATGACAAATTGTTATGTATTCTTTATTTAAAACACTGAGGAAAATTTATATTTTAAAAGGTTTGATATTACAAAATTTAAAAATATATTCAGTTGCATACACACTTACATAATTCCTCACATTTGTTTGTATTACAAGACTTGAAAGTAATTTTGAAAATTAAATTATGATCTTATCAAACGATTGCAATCAAATTCAGCTGGATGAATTTAAATTTTCAATAAATACATTTTCCTTAATGAAATACATCATTATTTAATTTATTTATTTAATTTGTGTGAAACTATCGCCCTGGGGGTTTACAACAATCGTGACTTGTTCTAGATCATCCTTACAAAGTAAACACACCTTCTTAGGAAGCGTTCTAGAACAAGTTTTTTTTTTTTTATCAGTTTCACTAGTTCCTAGAAGGAGTTAAGTATTGGTAGAATTTCTTTGGTTCAATTATAGAATTAGCTTAAATAGGTATACGTACATACATACCTTTCGAACTTATCACTTGTTTCAATGAACTGGTTCCTAGAAAACAAATTAGTTTTCTTATATTTTCACCTTCAATGTGGAACTTTTTCTCTAAGTGCATTATAACTAAGGGAAAAAAATCAAATTAAATTTATATTCTTGACATGACTTTAAACTGCTAGTTTCTAATGAAAGTTATAGTATTCGCAATAGAAATAGATGGGACCACCTCCTAGTTTGTTCGTATATACGAGTACAAACGAGCATATTGGGATAGGTCACCTTTAATAATTGAATATAGAAAAACTAACGCAATGCCACAAAGAAAATATAAAAAAAAAACTTGCCATTTTTGCAATTGTGAATACTTAAATATTTTTTTTTCTATTTTATTCAATTACTCAATGGCCACACAAGGGATTTAGATTTATACAATAATATAAACAAACAAACATATCTATCCATCTACTGAATTTCCCAGTTGAAATCATCGGTATTGCAGGTGTACAGGGTTTAACAATATATAATGTGTATAAAGCATATTCCTTTAAATCCACTTTGGTTCTAAAGTTTCTTTTTTTAATGGACGCTATTTAGATCAATAATAATTTACTTAATAAAGAATATAAATTATACTGCTAGGATTATTTTAGGACATATTTAGGTTTTTTATAGTTTTAAAATTGTTGATGTATTATAATAAATTTACTGCATTAAAATTATTCAAATCCCATACTTTTTTAGTTAGTTCCCTGTAAATCCATAATAAAATTTAAACTATTAAAAACTATTTATTTATTAAATCCATAAACTTAGGAATAGTACATATGTATATGTATATTTATTCGCATATGGCAACATATTCTAATGTTATTCCTTTGAACACATGTTGCAATTACTCGTTTTAAAGGTCATCAACAGGGCAACCAATAATTTGTAATATCCTTTCATAACAATACGTTTTTTATTTAAATTATAATATGTATGTTAAAAAATTTTGATAAATGTTTACAAATTTTACTCTATAACAGATATTCTGGCTTATTTTTCAAATAAAGTTAAATATTAAAAAGCTTTTTTTTACTATTAGAAAAAAATATTGGACATTTTGGAAATTCCATTATATAGAACGTTATGTTGTCAGTTAAATGGAAAAAATCGTTATATCAAAATTATATTTCGATCGTCCAAATTTGTGTATCTTTTGTAAAGCGTGATGCATTTCGAGGTTCCCTACTTTTTTTAAGAAAAAAAAACACAGAAAATTCAAATTTAATGGGGAATGTTTATTATCATTTGAAAGAACATTCTTTGGCATATATTTTTTTTATCAAATGTTGGCCGTTGCTACGTCGCAGATGATCTATCCATTGAGTCGAATTTTCGATGACTCGTTCGAGCATTTCGACTGATACTCTGGCGAATGACACGCGTGATGTTTTCCTCCAAGGCCTGAATCGAAGCGGGTTTGTTTGCATAAAATTTAGACTTTACATATCCCCACATGAAAAAGTCGAACGGTGTGATATCACACGATCTTGGTGGCCAATCGACCGGCCCAAAACGTGAAATTATGTGCTCACGAAAGTGTTCCCTGGATAAATCCATTGATTGATGCGATGTGTGGGAAGTGGCGTCGTCTTGCTGAAACCAAATGTTGCCGAAATCACGAGCTTCAACTTCAGGCATGAAATAGTCGTTATCATGGCACGGTCGCCATTTTCGAATCGACTCTCCACGGTCTTCGTGTACACTTGTCTTCACAGCGTGCTGGACGTGGTCTATTCGGTCGAATATTATCCAATAATGAATGCTGGGTCTCAAAATGGGTGATGGTCTTTCAAATAGTACGCTCAGTAGGCCTATTATGTTGACCATAAGTTGAGCAAAGTGCACGAAACACATTCCTCACAGAACGTGAATTTTAGTAATAAAGTTGAACGATTTGTAAATGTTTTTCAGGCGTAAGTCTTTTCAGTATAAAATGCCAAACAATGCTAAACAAAAATAACATGACAGCATAATACGACTCAGACGTGATCTGTCAAAAAGAGGCTATTGAAAAAAGTATCTCTACTTGGATCACCCTATAGTTTTTACTAATTGGCTAAAGAAAAAATAAAGTCTTCATTAAGAGCGATTTTCGTTCTAGCAATGATTATATTATTATTTGAACGAAGTTTTCTTATAGGCAATACTTAATACGTTGTCCCAATTTAATATACGTTGTTCCAAATACATTAGCGCAAAATAAACAATATGATCAAAGGATTTATCTGGTAGCATTTCCCAAAATAGAGACTAGTTTCAACTGCGTTGAGAATAACATCAAGAGTAAGACAATAATTTTTTTTTAACGGTTTCACTAAATCAGTTCGGTAACTTATTGTATTTGTTTTTATTATTGTATATTATATGTAATTTAATTGTTTAGTTTCTGTAATATTCTATTTTATAAAGATTCTGAGATAAAAAAAAAAACTAAAATATTTTGTAAAATCAAATCAATCATATTTTTGGTTGCCCTGGCCATAATATATTAGTTATTACTTTATTCTTTCTATTGCTGTTTATACTTATATATAGAAGTATTGATGCACTAAACTACAGGAGACATACACCAACGGGACAATAAATATAAATAAATGTGCTCGTATGTACAATCAGCCATAAAATAAAAACGGTTTTATAGGGGATGGCTTTGAAAGCTGTTTAAATACCCTTCATTAAGTCTTAAAATTGTGTTAAAGTTTGGAGAATTAAATCATGGGGTTATGTAAGAAATCTAGTTTCGCAACACTTCAATGCTAAATATGTATACTATCCAATAGTACTAACCTTGGTGCAAATTTCATCCAAATCGGAAGACATCGATTTTAAAAATTGGGTCACTTGACACGAATTTGCCCTTATGCAGATTTCACTGTATTAGACAAAAATCTCGGAAAATTAAAAAAAAACAAACATTTACGTTCCGAAATAATTCCAATCATACAATTCTCAAGAAGTACAGCCATGAGAAGTCTAATTGAATTCCAGCCAAGAGCTAAGTGAGTATTTTTGAGTTTTTGTGCTAGAGAGGACTACAGCGTTTTGGATCTCTTTCAACTGACATTCATCAAATATATACGATACGGCAAGCCAAGAGCAGTGGCGAATAGTTTGTTGCGCATTCATTAACGTTTTAATATCCCCGGATTTTCTCAGGTCCTTATTCGACAAAATGTTGTCAAAATTCGACAAGGTGTTGCCTAAATAGGTCAAGCGATTAAATTCATATTGATATTAGTCCGCTTTCAGACTCTTCAGTTCTGACTCTTCAAGGCAAGTAGTTTTGGTTGAGAAGGGATGAAAGGGGTACAAACCTGACGGTACTTGACAATTTTCTTATTTCCTGTTGTTTTTTTCTTTTATGTATGTTGATTTGCATGAAAAAGTACGAAAATTAACTTGACGCGTGTGAATAAAATTGAAAGTCCAAAAGAGAATTGAACCAAAACTGGTCAGCTAAAACTGAAGTGTGTGACACAGAACTTATGAGACTGTAAAAGGAGATATCGTCGAAGACTTCAATTTCTCTCTGAGAAAAAACTAGAGGGCAAATTCATTTGAGAAAACTTCAGAGCAGGCTTAACAGAAATGTATTAAATGTAGATATTGATTGAAGTTATGAAGGGAAATACAGCCAGAAATAGCAAGACTGTACATTGCTTAGACTTGTGTAGGCCTACTGGCCTACTGAGCGTATCATTATTGGATAATATTCGACCGAATAGACCACGTCCAGCACGCTGTGAAGACAATATAGCGGCCGTAGCTGAGAGTGTACACGAAGAACGAAAAAATTGTTCGTTTGGCTTTTTTTATAGAAGCAAAATACGGAATTAATTCCACTTCCGAACGGAATTAAATTCTGTGACGTGGCCGTATATGTCAACCATAAGCAAATCAAACTACTTCTACGTAAGTAAAAAATATGGTATGAAGTAGTCATTGAAAAGTAAGCTGTTCAGTAATTGAAAAACTTTAACAAAACACTTTTAACAAATGCTGCAAGTTGCCAACTAATTACCAGATGTATAATGCCCGTCGTTTAATTTAAACTGTATAAAAAACTGCACTTAAAAAGTTTATTTACTCAATATGGTGAAAAAATTATAAAAGCAGATGGTTTTTACGCAATAAATGCATTAAAAACTACAACTACAACAATAATATACAAATATAAAGAAAAAATAAAGAAGTGACAAGAACGAAGCTTTAAAATAAGAAAAGGAAACATATGGAAGTATTTAAATGTGAAAGAAGAAAATAAAATGAATGAAATGCAGGGTTGAAGACGGACCCATACAAGGTTAGAGAAATATATATCCTTTACTTAACTAACTAACACTAACTCAGTTTACAGAGACGAACAAAAACAGGAAGGAAAAAAATTCAAGTGCAGTTAAATTGTAGTTAAAAAAAAGTCATTTTAAGAAATAATTGTATATTTGATTAGAAATAGACATAAATGTCATTTGACAATGATGATGAGGCAATAGTTTTTGTTTCTCCTTAAATTGGTATAATAAAACTGCATAGAAACACAAATAGAATAAAAATTCATACAATAGTACTTACGAGTACTAACTATGCATTGTTGCTAATTTGCTATTATTATTATTATTATTGTATATTTAGTTGTTGCTGTTGTTGAAAAATTAAATTCTTGTACCTATAAATTGTAGTATTTCTTTTCGTTTTTTTTTCACATTTTTGTTGCCTTTTTTTCACATAAAATTCCAATTCGTTGTAAACATGTAATTTGTATGCGTAACTTTTAATTCAATTAAACAATTAAAGAGTTGAGCTAAAAGTACAAAATTTAATTAAAACAACAACAAAGACAACGGCAAATAATATATAGCAAAAACAAACAAAAATAATAATAATATTTAAAACACACCTAAACAAAATAAGAATAAAAACAAAGAAGGTGACATAGAAGAGAAAGCGAGGAATAAAATTAAAACGAAATTGCATTATCAGCAAATTGCTTCTCTAGTTCTTTAGTTTTTGTGCGGCTAAACAAATAAAAACTATAAAAAAATTAAATCACACGATATTCCCCAGTTACAGGGGGAAAAACAAATGTAACTGAAGAGGGGGCGCACTATGTGAGGAGGCTATAAAGCTTGTTAATGCAATTTTTATAAATTTTGGATGGGCATAAAAACATCTA
Organism: Bellardia bayeri; assembly: GCA_950370525.1. Lineage (NCBI taxonomy): Eukaryota > Metazoa > Arthropoda > Insecta > Diptera > Calliphoridae > Bellardia > Bellardia bayeri. The sequence goes on from OX493264.1 coordinate 121,314,343, forward strand.
AAGAAAACTCGCTAGGAATTTTTATTCATGATTGGGCTGTATAAGTATGAGCAAGGTACATACTATCGCCCATGTTCTGACAAACGAAAACGCTTTGGCGTTTTCAAACCGCTAGTGTATACTGAAGCGATCTCGCAATTTAAAAATTTTCTTTGAGTTTGTCAATTGTCTGTTTCAATTGTATACTTTTGAACTAGCGATTTTTGCAAACTGCTGATCAACTTGATCTTCCAAAAGTAATGTAATGCATTTTAATTTGAAATTTATTTATTTGTTTACATTATTTTATGACAAAACATCTGTTTTTATTGTTCGAAAAATGGCAAAACGCTAGCAAATCGTAGAGATTTCAGAACAGGTTAAAATGCGTTTTGCGTTTTTAAAACTGTATGCGATTTGGAAACGCTGCGCTTTTCAGAACATGGGCGTATATTACTACATATATAATTACTTAGACAAAAATAAATTAATAAGGTTTATTTCCCTCAAAAACTTGACAAGAACTAGCATTTATTACCTTATTATCATCTGCATTACTTAGAAGTATTTTAGTAATGACTGACATACAATCTGCTATATATGTATGTAAGTAAAAGGTGATTTTTTAAAAGCTATAGGAAAGTTTAAAAAAAAACACATAAAATTCAGACAAATGCATGAAATTTTTATTTGAATCGATAGTACGGTCCATATAATTTAATGTTTGAAGATTATTTCATGCAAATGTTGACCTTGACTGCGCCTCAAATGGTCCATCCGCTTAGTCCAATTTTGGCATATTCTTTCCAATATTTCGGCCGGTATCTCACAAATAAATGCTTCAATGTTGTCTTCCAATGCGTCAATAGAAGCGGGCTTGTCTGTATAGACATGAGCTGCAGCATAGCCCCACTAAAAATAGTCTAAAGGCGTTAAATCGCCCGATCTAGGCGGCCAATTGTCCGGTCCCTAACGTGAAATAAAATATTCACCGAACTCACCTCTCAACAAGTCCTTTCGAAGTACAATGTAAAATGTACACAAATTCGAATGATTTTCTTCTCGAACCGAAGTACACAGTAACCCCCCTGTATTGGGCATCTGTCCGATATCATTATACCCTACATTACAATAGTGGGGTGATTTCTACTGATATAACGCCCATAAATATTAGTCCAACACTTCCGGAATCGAAGTACAGGTGGTGAAAGTAGAAGAAAGCTTTATATCACAACTCTGCAATTGCGCATTATGTTTGTTTTATAGCAACATTGCAGCGCCTCTGGTGGTGTGTAGGCGCATTATTTTTAAAGCTTCATTTTATAGCCGTTATTTAATTATTTTACTTCGGTGGCGTTTCAATGCTATGCCACCGAAGGAGGGCACTATGATAAATATTAATTATGATGGATAGAAAGAAAACTAATAATTATCAGAAACTGATGTTGTTTGAGTGGCAGCGGCTGGGAATAGAACCCGGTCTACAAATACCAACTCATGCTTAATGATCTAATGCGCTAACCAATTAAGCTACACCACCCGATCAAATTTGGTACATGATATTTTTTCCGCCTAAGGACGGTTGTTTAAAATCGGTCCTTTATTTCACCTAGGCTCCATACAAATGTGCTCCCGAAATATGACTCAATCGGGATCAGAAATGTTTGATTTATACATGCATCCAAACAAATTTCGCCACAAATAAGTTGCACATGAAGCGTAATCACTTGTAAAAATTGTTTGCAGATCGGTCTATAATTGATTATAGCTCCCATATAAGGCCTACTTCCGAAAATCACTTTAACGTCCATAAATGTCTTCAAAATGTTGGTATCCAAATGAAATTTAACACAAGTTTCATTTATAGAAATATCATGATACCTAATTTTATAACGGACGATCCATAATTAGTCGAAGCTCCCATATTAGATCATCTTCGATAATCACTTCAACACGTATAAAAATGTTTATATCGGGATAAAATTTAACACAGTTTTATGTACAGAAATGATGGTGGCATCCATAAGTTGTTGGTTGATTGGTCTATAATAACACAAAGCTTCCATATAGCACTGATTTCAGAAAATCTGTTTTTGCACATATACTGGGTGTAAGGTATTATATGATCGGGCTTGATCGACTTTTGTTTTTCTTACTTGATTTTTCAGTTATTATTATTCTCAAACCATACCTTTTCCAACACAATAAATTAATTTAATTCTTTGATTTATTTTGTTTTGAAAACCAAACTTCTCGTTAAAAAACTTGCTCTCAATGACATCACCTTGCTGTAACAATTTGTTTAAATTATAATTTTAACTCATTATTTTGTAATGTAAATTTCTGCTGGGTTCTTTCTAATAGTTTTCAAATACATATCTAAAATTTTCCTTATAATTTTTTACAGAGATTTTTTAGGCTTTATTAGAAATATGTATGTCACATTCCATTTCTAATAAAAAAATATGTTGACTTTGTCGAAACTTTAAATAAAAAAGTTGTCAACCAAATTAAAAGTATTTTTAAGATTTTGATTCCGCACAGAAAGGAAAACTAAGCGAAAAGAAAAATCGATCGATATGTAAGATGTAATTTTCATTGCTGCGGCATGCCGCAATACTCTCTGTGTAGAGAATACTTTCATGCTATGCTTCCGCAATCGCGGACCGGAATGACTAATTCAACCTATTATAAAATTGAACATTCCTGATACAGTAATAGTATCAAAAATATGATTACATATGTATGTAAAAAAAAGGAGAAAAAGTAACGTGTTAATTACAACATTATTTTGTTAATAATTATTCAAGCTCATTACAAACTTTGAAATAAGTTAGTAGCTGTTAAAAATCACGTCAGATTTAAGCGTGACCTGCCAACTAAATAGTTTCTGTGTAAAATCGTTGACAGGCGTAAAGACGTGCGACAATAATGTGTTGAGATTTTCAATTTCTTAAAACTCTTGTACAGTGAATAATTTATTATCAAATATTGAATTTCCTATTGCGCCATAAATTTATTGAAACAAACTAATCTTAAGACTTTTCAGAGTATCTTATGTAACAGATTATAATTTACAATATTTAATCAGTCAGTCACTCTCCTTTACTACTATGTATCTAGCATCAACCAAACTTAATCTACTATACATATCTTAGGATGAACAATGTTTCGCCTTTGGAAACCCATACGCGTTTAACCGATTCTGGAATGTTTAATATGCCGCTGATGCTACAGCCTACCTTCGTTACTACAATATGTGTTCCTAATTCGAATAATGCCTGGAATTTCAACAAATATATCTAAGGTATAAAATATCTAACAGATAACTTGACATTAATTTAAAATCAATATGCAAGAGTAAAAATTAATAAATATTCTTATTCATAGGTAAATGCACTAAGCACTGATTGAAATATATTTCATTAAATGTAAATAAAGCCAGTATATGTTTCAATGTCTTTGATAATAATTCAATGTATTTGATAATAAATTATTCTAGTACGAGGGCGGTTCGGAAACTTCTTAACCTAGAACAGAAAGCACGGTATAAACAGAAAAAATGTAAGTGTTTTGGAAACTTCCGTGTCGGAGTGCCAGACTATCAGTCAAAGGGTTGCGGGTTCGATTCCCGCCAAAGACTCTGGCTGTTTTCTGCAGATAAGCCAAAAGCTTCGCAGTTTGTGTTTGTTAATTATTTAAGAAAAAGAACACATGTTAAATTTCTTTTCGATCTGACAACTCCTTCATGTAGAAACAGGTGTTTAAAAATGACGCATCCGCGATTTTTTTTTACAATGGTAAAATTAGAAATTTAGAATGTCATTAAATATTTAAATAAAAAAGGTTCATCGGGACAAGAAATTCATAATGATATGGTGAATGTGTTAGTTTAAAGTGCTCCTTTTACGCAACAGTAAAAAATTACGTTGCTGAATTTAAACGTGACCGTACAAGCATTCAGGATGACGTAGTGGACGTCCAATAACAGCAACAACAACAGAAATTGTAGCCAAAGGGTATGATGTGGTATTAATTGATCGACGAATAAAAGTGCATGAAATAGGCAATAGCAGGGTCATCTTAAATGATCAAGTCCATTTAATTTTGCATGAAGAACTGCAAATGAAAAAGCTTTCTGCAATATGGAAGCCGCATTTGTTAACAGTCGACCAAAATAGCATAAGAATGATAATTTCTCAAGCTTGTTTGGATCGTTTTAAGAAAAATAAAATGGATTTTAAGCGTTGTTTCATAACTGTTGATAAGACATGGAACCACCACTATACTCCAGAGACAAAAGAACAATCCAAGCAATGCACTGCAGCTGGAGGAAATGCCCCAAAGAAGGCAAAAACAATTCAATCGGCTGGTAAGGTTATGACAACGGTTTTTTGGGGCTTCAAAGGTATTTTATTGATTATTGACTATCTGCAAAAGGGTAAAACAATAAATTCAGACTACTATTGCAACATTCTCGATCAATTAAATGTAAAAATTTGAGAAAATCGTCCTGGCTTACAATACAAAAAAAAAAAAAATAACTGTTGATCAAGGCAACGCACCAGCGCACAAGAGTATTTTAACAATGGCTAAAATCATCGAATTTAAGTACGAGTTTCTTGACCACCCATCTTATTCTCCTGATTTAGCTCCCAGTTACTTTAACCTGTCTCCAAATCTAAAAAAATTTCTAGCTGGCAAGCGATTTAGCTCAAATGAAGATGCAATTACAGTTGTAAACCACTATTAAGGGATATAATTGCTAAAGAAGCGTTGCACTAAGTGTATTCAAGGTTCAAGAGATTATATTGAAAAATAAAAATCTTTCTATGCTAGGCTAAGAAGTTTCCGAACCACCCTCGTATGTCAGACATTCTTATGCGAGTAAGGCCTGTCAATGAATGTTATTTAGAAAACAATTGAGTATTGCATTGCCAGTTTTATATGGTGCTAGAGAAGCAGCTTATTATTATAGTTCATGGATGATCTCCAAATATTGAAAGTTCGAGGAAGTAATAGTGATTATTAAGGTAGATCTTCCCCTTTTTTATGCTACTAAAAATTAATCAAATAGATTGGAATTCCTTAAAAAAATTAAATGTTGTTTTTAGCCTAATTTCAGTAGATGTTCATCTACTATTAAATACGATACAATAAACAGATTGCTGTTCGGCTGGAAAATTTTAAAACAGTATTGTCAGGTTTAATTGAAGACAATTTAGAAAACTAAGTAAACATCTTCATGTTTATTAGTTTATGGGTAACAATTTGGAACAACGACATCTTACTTACTTTTTTATCCTCATTATTCCCACATATTTGTTTCCAAAATTCAAAACGTTATAAAATAAAGAATTAAATAAAAAAGTTTAATCAATTAGACAACATTTATAAAACGTGATGCATTTCGAGGTTCCCTACTTTTTTTAAGAAAAAAACACAGAAAATTCAAATTTAATGGGGACTGTTAATTATCATTTGAAAGAACATTCTTTGGCATTTCGTTTTTGAAGATTATGTCTATCAAAGGTTGGCAGTTGCTACGTCGCAGATGGTCTATCCGTTGACTCCAATTTTCGATGACTCGTTCGAGCATTTCGACTGGTAACTGAGGAATGAGACGTGTGATGTTTTCTTCCAAGGCCTGAATCGAAGCGGGTTTATCCGCATTAACTTTAGACTTTACATATCCCCACAGGAAAAAGTCGAACGGTGTGATATCACATGATCCTGGTGGCCAATCGACCGGCCCAAAACGTGAAATTATGTGCTCACCGATGTGTTCTCTCAATAAATCCATTGATTGATGCGATTTCAGGCATCAAATAGTCGGTTATCATGGCACGGTCGCCATTTACAAATCGACTCTCCACGGTCTTCGTGTATAGTACACTCTCAGCTACGGACGTTATATTGTCTTCACAGCGTGCTGGACGTGGTCTATTCGGTCGAATATTATCCAATAATGATACGCTCAGTAGGCCGATTATGTTGACCATTAGTTGAGCGAAGTGCACGAAACAAAGTCCTCACAGAACGTGAATTTTCGAAATAAAGTTGAACGATTTGTAAACGTTGGTCCATTATAAAATGCCAAGCAATACTAAACAAAATTAACATGACAGCATGACACGACTCACACGTGATCTGTCAAAAAAAGGCTATTGAAAAAAGTAGCTCTACTTGAATCACCCAGTACTTTCTGAAGTTGTACAACTCCGCTATTATAATGGTAGTTCAATTTAGTTTAAATCTGTTTTAGTGAAAGGCTTATAATTGAGACTTAAATTAATTAAAGAGTGTAAATATTTAGGACTTTTTTTAAACAACCAAATAACGATTATAAAAAGAAAAATGTAAATAGTTTGAGAAAATAAGTCTTGTAAAAAATAGTTTGTAGCTTTTCCAATCAATAGATACATGCACATTGGAAAACTTAGATCATCAGGTGGCTATTACAACCAACTAACGATGTGTTTAAAAGTCTATTTCCCTCAAATACATCAAAACTTGATAGAGAACAAAAATAACTACAACTGCAGAAAACTAAGAATGAGTACCATCATCCAGAATAAAACTAATAAAGTGTACTGGAACTTGAGCACACATGCAATTGTACAAAGTACACAAATTCTCTATATACCAACAAGAAAAAGTAATTCTTTCTATATGCACTTCTACGTACTATGTATGTATGTGTATATCTACATATGTATGTAGTATATACAACAGATAAATTATATATGTATAATAAAAGTATATAGAATTTATTTACTTAGATGTAGATACAAAATGCATAAAATAAAACAAAACTATAGATATTACGAGCACGAGCAATAAGAAAAACTTATTATAATTCAAGTAGAGAACAAACATATGGAAGAGAAATTAAGGGAGATGCGTTCAAGCGATCCAATTATATTCCAGGGCCGCAAGGGAAACGAAGTGCAAAATGTACAAAACAAAAATGAAAAAGAACGCAAATGTGAAAAGTGAAAAGAGACATTCTCGTTCTGTGTAGGACACAATTGAAGAGCCAGAGAGTAAAAATGAGACACATTAAATGTGTAAAGTGTAAAGTTAAGAAGGAGATGTTGTGGATGAGCTGGAGGAAGGGCAGAAGAGGAAGTAAATTTTATTTGGAAACTGGTTGAGGAAGGTTGAGTTGCTGTTGCTTTTATTACGATGTTGCTGATGAGGTTGACGACGAAGATGGTGTGTAATCTAAAACAAGTTGCAGGAGAAAAAGGGAGCAACCGCCGTCAGTAGAAGGAAAACAAATATACACATGTTTAATGAGTGATTGTGTCGTGTCGTGGCTGCTGATTATAGTGCATACACACGTACACATATACTAATATTAAATAGCAGCAGCAGCACTAGCAACAATAGTAAACAACACAAGCGAAACGTAAGAATGAACAGACGAACGACAACAAGCGAACGAAACAAACAAAACCAATATTACATAACATCCTTGAACTTGAGCTGTGTTTTGGGTCGGTCGGTCTCTCGGTTGGTAGGTCTTCTTTTCTACAAAAACACAAATAAAAATCACACATAACTGAATAGAATTTCACAGTACACAACACACTTCTCTATAGTTTATATCAGTGAGTATTTGTTTTTAAATGAATGTGTGCTAGTGTTTGTTTAAGTTTATAGGTGCTTGTATGAGTGTTTGTGAATTTTTGTTGTAAAAATATTGCTATGCATACAGTGCAGAGTAGAATAAATGTACTTTTACAAAAAGCTAAACAACCAACCAACCACATTAGTTGCCTTTTTATAAATGTTTGCCCATGTGTTAATGTGTATATATGTGTGTGTGTGAGAGTGCTTATATTCATATTATATGTACAAGTCCAACCATTTATCCCACCATCCAAGGTCAGTACTTTTAAGCAATTGTTTCGAATACTATTTAAGCAATTATTAGTGTAGTGGGATAAACGATTTTTTTTAACTATTTTTGGATTAAATAATTAAAGTTTGTTTTTGATCATTCCTAGTTTTAGCTTAATAAAGTTTGTAAACTCTGGTTTTGGACAGCTGGCACTGCTTTCAAACATGGTGTAATTATACAAGGTGAGTGCAAATCGGCAACAAATACAACACAATACAGAAATAACAGGCATTTTGTTTGTGTAAAATGATGTACTACTGTCAAAAACACTTGAACAAGTATTACTTTTGACATAAGTAAATTGTAAACAAAGTCAGTCAGCTGTGCTATTTACACCATGCTTTCAAATTTGTAATTCTGCAGAAAATATGTGTCAATTGTTTGAGCGTAGTACCCCAGAGGCCAAATTACCGCATTCGATATCGAGTAAAATTTATTGTAATTTTCTTATTTCAGATTATGGCATTCGATATCGAGCAAGAAATTTAGTACATTTTATCATAATTTCGATATCGAAATCATTTTTCGATTCGATAGCTCATTCGATCACTAATGCGGTAATTTAGCCCCTGCTGTGAAGACTTGTCTACTTTGAATAAATATTGCAAAAGTATACAAAAAATTTCCTGACATAACGGCCGATTCAAGTAGAGATACTTTTTTCAATAGCCTTTTTTGACAGATCACGTGTGAATCGTGTAATGCTCTCATGTTATTTTTGTTTAGCATTGTTTGGCATTTCATAATGGAAAGACTTACGCCTGAAAAACATTTACAAATCGTTCAACTTTATTACCAAAATTCACGTTCTGTGAAGACTGTGTTTCGTGCACTTCGTTCAACTTATGGTCAACATAATCGGCCTACTGAGCGTACTATTCGAAACACCATCACCCATTTTGCGACCCAGCATTCATTATTGGATAATATTCGACCGAATAGACAATGGTTTGGTGTGGTTTGTGGGCCGGTGGAATCATCAGTCCATATTTCTTTATTATCCCGGTGCGAACGTATCCGTCAATGGCGACCGTTATCGTGCCATGATAACCGACTATTTGATGCCTGAAATTGAAGCTCGTGATCTCGGCGACATTTGGTTTTAGCAAGACGCCGCCACTTCCCACACATCACATGAATCAATGGATTTTTTTGAGCACATAATTTCACGTTTTGGGCCGGTAGATTGGCCACCAAGATCGTGTGATATCACACCGTTCGACTTTTTTCTGTGGGGATACGTAAAGTCTAAAGTTTATGGAGGAAAACATCACGCGTGTCATTTCCCAGTTACCAGTCGAAATGCTGGAACAAGTCATCAAAAATTGGATAGACCATCTGCGACGTAGCAACTGCCAACATATTCTTCAAAGAATAAATGCCAAAGAATGTTCTTCGAAATGATAAAACCATGGTGCAACTATACAAGGTGAGTGCAGTAACCCAGCTGACTGACTTTGTTTAAAATTTACTTATGTCAAAAGTAATACTTGTTCAAATGTTTTTGACACTAGTACATTATTTTATACAACCCAAATGCCTGTTGTTTCTGTATTGTGTTGTATTTGTTGCCGATTTGCACTCACCTTGTATAATTACACCATGAGTAGTGTTTTCTTAATTATTGACAATTGTAAAGTTAAATTATAAAAATTCAAAATAATATTGAGTCAGGATAGTAGAAATTATTTATTTATCTGTAAACATAAAAAGCAATTTTTAATGCTGAATTCCATGAACTAAAATTTTTAGAGGAAACAATTTCTGAATTTCAACGGAGAGATTCTACAAAAAAGTCTGCTGTTTTAACAAAACGTCGAAAGAATATTCAGCCAAATAAATTTAAATAACAAAAATATAGGATTCTTTGAAAATAAGTAACTGTATATGATGGATGAAATTGGATGCTATACTCAAAATGACAAAACATCTTCTATCAAAACCATTTTAAGAACCAATTTTTTGCAGTTATCAGTTAGTGTTTCGGGATAAATTAAAGAGATTTCTACTTCACTTGACATTTTTGAATTATATTCAACTTTCACCATAATTTTTCAATCCAAAATAATCCATCTTCAACGTTTAGCATCAATTTTAACCAAAAAAAAAAACGTTCCTCTAAATTGAATTATAGAATAACCCCCTTATTCAGAAACGATTATTAAATTTAACAAACGTTTATTAAGCAAATTTTTATATGCAAACCTGTCTTAATAAACGTGTGTTAAATTTAATAATCGTTTCTGAATAAGGGGGTAAGTGTATAATTCGTAGAATCTGACTCAATTTTATCAAACAAAAGAGTTATTTTTCATAAAACGACATGATTACTCTGTGCTCAGTTAAAAACTCTGCATTGAGAGTTTTGTTTCAGTACTTAAGTACTTTAAATGAATTACAAACATTAAAAAATGTTGATTAATATTAATCAATCGAATTTGTAAAATAGATTTTTAATAACTTTTTCTTCAAGATTATTATAAAAAGTTGATCGAATTTTGTCACTTATCTAAAATATTAAAACTTTAAAGGTGTGGGTCAAAGTAATATATTTATGGAAAATAGAATAAATTGTTAATTAATCTATAGATAAATTAATTTAGAATTGTATTAAATTGTGACATTAAGATATTGAATCAATGAGTTCAATCAGTCCAGTAATCGTAATGTCAGCCCTTGTTATTTAGAGAAGTGCCCCGATAGACTAGGCGTTGTGTGCCGGACTATCAGTCAGAGGGTTGCGGGTTCGATTCCCGCCAAAGACTCTGGGTGTTTTCTGCAGACAAGCCAAAAAGCTTCGCAGTTTGTGTTTATTAAAAAAAAAATTGTCTCCTCTTTCCCATGATCTAGACAGCTGGGACAATAGTCACAAAATAAATCTCCGATTAGTATGTTATTCTGACCTAGTATCCAATGTAATGCTGGGAACACAACTGAGATGACAAGACAAATTTTTGGTCGCGAATATTCGTCTCTAAAAATACAATATGAGAATACACACAATAATGGCGTCGACCGAATTCGTCATATGCTATAGTCTATTCTATTTCTGTTTATTGTCTATTTCTTACGCCGCACACAGTGGCCGTGTAGTTTATTTAATGGCTATAAATCAAGGAGGTTGCGGAGCTTCATGAAATTTTGCACACATTTATTTTAAATTTTTTAAGAATTTTAATTTTTTTTACAAAAATACGCCCACTTTAAGCCCACCTCCCATACAAGTTAAATAGAAAATGTGGCATAACTACCATTATTTTAAATATATGAACATAATTTTCATAAAACATTAATATTATAATTGTAGAATGAGCTCCTGAAAATATGAACTTAATCCGCCCATTTTTACGCCCACCTCCCATACAAATGATATTTCAAAAATGCCATATCTTCTGTAAATTTGTAACTAGAATGTTTATTTTTCGCAAAAATGCATATAACATCTATTAAATGCTGTTTTCAAAATATGAAGAAAATCCGCCCACTGTAACACCCACCCCCCATACAACTGCAATACAAAAATTTTGTTAGTTTCACTCTATTTCATTTATTAACAACTTTTTCACACCTTCGTGATAATCTAATTTTTTAAGCTTCAATTTCGTTCTAAATGAATTGATGTATGGGTCGGAGGATATCAACAAATGATGCATTATGCCTTCGTTAGTAGAACAGCGTCCAGTCTTGCGCGAGTGATATAACATTCCTTTGAAAAATAAATTTAAAATGTATGAAACAAATTGCATATTTAACCTACATACCTATAGGTAGAATGGCCTCAGATCAGATACAATTTTGCTACCATGTATCAAAACTTTATGCACTGTAATGGGCATGTAGTACCCATCCATACAAATCAATGTACAATGTAGCAAAGAAAGAAAGAATGCGCAGTTGTTTTTGCACGCGTAAAATAACGCATATTTTTTACTGTAATTTTTTGGTTTTTCATTGTTTTTTCGGTGGCGGCCAAATTGGGCCGATGTTTGTTATAGGACAACTAAAAGTCTAACGGAAATCATAAATGTTTATTTTTTTGACTCAAAATATAATGTCAAAGGAATTTTTGTTTTCAATTTTTAAAATTTTTTTTTTAATTTACATAATGCTTAATGTCTATTTTAAGTGAAAAAATACTTCAAAAATTACATTCGGTGTATAGTTTATAAGTAACAAGCTTTTGAATATGACATAGAAAACTATCACATTTGAGACTTGTTCACATACTTCAACTTTGCGCTGCTCGGGACAGAAAACCAATTTGCATGAAATTTTCAACACATAACCTTTAGTCAAAATCATCAAAATCGAAGAGCAGGTCCAAATTGATTTATAGCCGCAGTGAACACAGTGTGCGCCGGCGAACGACGAACAAACAATACGGGGCGACCATGTTTCGTTTTAGTTTTTATTGTTTTAGTAAATAAAAATTTTTTAAATTTTTATCCGATAAGAATAAAAGTTTTTTAGTTATGACTTTACAAAAATATTTAGCATTATTGTGGGTATGAACCGAGTTTTTAAAAGTCATGACTACAATTTGACGTGGTAGTAAAAAATAATTAAGGACAGAAATGTAGGCCTTTTACAGAGCCATAAACACCGATATATGTTATGATCGGACTAAAAATAGCGACACAGTGAACAAAATACCAAAAGGGCGGTATTTGTAGGCGTGGCAAAAAAAAATAAAAAAAAAAATTATTTCTGAAATTGTTTTCACATTATCTTTAATCCTAAGGAATGACTGACGCAACTTTTCTTTTTTTTTTGTATGGAAGGCGAACCACTTTACAGTCCAGTCCAAACAGTTCTTTCAAATACTAAACAAATAAAATAGAATAAGTTTTATACGTGCTGAGCGACAGTGTTGCTTGACCGTAAACATAAGTAACAACTGTTTCATCTTCTAGAGTGTAAATCCCTCGTTTCTTAGAGATCCTTAAGCAATTCTAAAATAGCCCATTTCCATGTCTGCCTCTATAGTTGTAGTTATTTTCCTCAAACGGAAAGGATGTTTGCCATTATCCCATAACTAATTATTAGAAATTCGCAGACAGATAAACCAATTTCCCTAATTAAGAGATTGTGAAATTACAACGACAGCAAAATATGTTTAAATTCTTTCAAGGTCTTGTAAATCAGACCAACAACAGCCAACTAGCAGTGTTTGTTTGCCTACCTCACCCGTCCGTACGCCTAGCCAGTTAGATTTTCTGATGTGGCTTTAAAATATTTTGTTCCAAACAAACAAACAAACTGACAGACAGATGGACAGATTGACTGTCATAATAAAAGGCACACTGTTATAAGTACATATAAACCGGCTGTTTGACTGAGTGACTGACGGTTTGTTCTGTTCGGTTTGTTTGAATGAATAGAACGGAGAACTGGAATGGAAGAATGGATGGATGGAAGAATGGATGGATGGATATATGACTTCTACTACTACTACTACTACTACCACTATTACCACTACTTGCCAGTGTTCGTTAAGTTGATGTCTTTTCAGTTGTTGGTTGGTTGGTTCGTTGGATGATTTTCATTCGAGAATATTTCTATATTATAGACTCAACCAGAGTGTAGTGTAGAGTAGTAGTATTTTGGGTTTGCTGGATATTTGTCATATTCCTAGTTGCCATTGAAAGCTCAACGAGCAAACTGTAAGCACAACAAACGCAATTCTAAAGAAATACATACACAAAAAAAAACTCTTAAATGTTTAACAATACAGTGTTACCCAAACAGCAATATAAATTTTGAAAATCAATATAGAAAAATATAGTTTTTAAAACCCGTAAAAAAAAACACAGAAACAAAACTAATTTTTAAAAAATGTTTCAAAAAACACTTTTCTAATGTTATTTTTGGAAATAAATAAATGGATTTTTTAAATCAAATATTTAAAAATGACATCAATTATTTTAACAAAAACAAATTTAAACAAATCATTGCGAAATGTCGACACAAAAATTTAAACACAAATCAGTGAGAATTTTTCTATAAAGAACAACAATAACAATAACAATAAATAACTAATGACAAAAGTAAAAAAAAATAACAAATAATAAATAAATATCCACAAGTAATTAAATGCAAAAAATTTGTATAAGTGATGTTGAATTGTTGATTCATTGTTTGTGGCTCAAAAAGAACATTTCAAATATAATTACAAAAATTACACTTAAAACAATGTTCTAGATAAACTTGTCTATTTTTTTTCTAAATACATACATACTTACTCTATTAGTATTATTATTATAATTATTGTTGTTATTATTATTTAAATTAACAAAATAACAACAAGCACAAATTTTATATAAATATATATTGTATATATGTATGTATTTGTATATGTAATGTAATTAAATATGTCAATTGAAAAAATCCAAATCAAAATCAAATCTAAAATTTATTTTAGATTTCCTCCTGTCTCAACACGTAACCACAAACACCTTTATCTACAGCACACAGCAACGTCAACAGCGTCATCAACAGCCAACAACATTATCAAAACGCTTTAAAATCGACGACTCATCAACAATTTAATGTTCAAGGTAAATATACATACAAACATACATACATACATGAAATTAATTGTATTTTAATTAAACAAACAAACAAACTACATACATAAATATATATAATTTGTATTGCAATTTCAAATTGATTTGAAATCAACTTAAAACTCGTAGTATTCGTTTAAACGTCCCAACAACAAATCACTTGTGTTAAAGTATTTCCTAACATCTATTAATTGTGATTTAATGTATTATTTTGGCAAAATTAACAAAAACAATTTCCTATTGTTAATCTACTAAAACTAAGGCCATGTCCACATACATACCTTGATTGCAAATTATAACAACTTCAACTGGGCGTGGTGAAATAGGCAAAGCATACTTAAATCATATGAATTGGCTCAACACGCCCACTTCATTAATTAATGAATGATTTACATTGGAGATCTTGTTGCGCAACAGGATTATTTCTATATTATACCTGCAGATTGATGTTACTGGTTTCCATGAATTACAGCAATTTATTTAATATCGATATTAAAATCAGAACTCGGTTAATAAATCTTCATAACATATATGAAATAGGTTTCAACAAGAATTGAAACTTTTTTTTAAATAAATTACTGCACTGCACAAACATACAACAATTTTAAACTCCATATGATAATGTTTAAATAAAACAGTTGAGCTTTGACAAGAAATAGGAATAAAATTGTGAACGAAATAATCTAAGCATACAGCTTTGGCCAGAGAAGTAGCACACTTTAATGTATTAGTAGTGTAAAGAATATTGAATTCCACTCTTTTCCAGAATTTGATATCCTTGTTCCTGGTGTAATTTTGCTAAAGACAATCGTTCCTTTATATTCTTTTTTTTACAGAAGTGGTTATTTTCAATTTAAACGACCATAAAGCGGATTTTCATTTAGGCGTCTTCGTACAAGACGTTTCAGCTATTATTGTTCTCAATGTTTTGAAAGGATCTAGCTTACTTTTTTTAACTATTGCCTTAGCCTAACGAACTTTCACGTAGGCTTCTTCCAATCTTTCTTTACATAAAGCAAATTTGCATTAGATTTTACACATTTAATGACATTATACACCACCTTTCGAGAACATCCAATTATTTGAGCTATATTTGTTTGTTTTGTACCCTTTTGGTGAAGTTCCCACATAACTTTTTTTTCTCAAGTGAGCAGTGCGGTCGTTCTCTTAGTCCCGGATCACACAATGCAACTTTTGCTGCTCAACTTCTGAGTTTTTGGGTGAGAGGTGAAGAGAGAGAGAGAGAGAGAGAGAGAGGGGACCACTCTTCTTTCCTCCTATCACCAACAAACTCAAAAGTTGATCAGCAAAAGTTGCATTGTGTGATCCGGGACTTACCATTTTGATTGACAAAATTAATGATAAACAATATTTTTGTTAAATTTACCAGCGAAATTAACAGCTGTTTTTGTTTAAAATTGAAATAACTGTGCGCTATTTCATTGACCAATCAAAAAAAACTCAATTTTTAACAAAATAAAGAAAATGCGAAAGTTAATAGGATATTTCCAACGAATTTTTGGAAAAACAGAGTGAAGCAAAAGAATAGCATAGAATTCCATGTTTGGCACTTCATAGAACATTGGTGCGTTATTTCTCTGTCCATAGCTGTATATACATACATATACTATTTAAGAGTTAATTATGAAAAACAGGCAACAAGAGAACTTTTTTATGCCAAAGAAAATTTGAATTTATATTTGAATTCTGAAATTTTTGCATGTCAGATTAAAACAGGAAGCAACAATACTGGATATCAACAGAATGCTTAAATATGGAAATTTTTGTTTTTCTTTTTTAAATTGGTAAATAAAAACGTGTAATTTAAAATACTATTTAAATCTGCAGAACCTAATAGAAGTTCATGATAATTGCTCTAATCAATTAGCACGTTAATTTTAAAATATTAATATCATATTTAAAGAAGAAAATTCTATCTAAGGGTTTTTCAATGAAAACTTTGTTTTTCATAACAAAATATTAAAGAATTTATATGAAAATCGTTCAAATTTGTATATTATAAATGAAAAATAATAACAGACAGATGTCCACTATGACCATGCAAACTACATCTGTTTTTATTCTTTTATCAATTTTTTCAAAAACTTTTTAACAAAATGGCGGTTTTATATCGTTAATAGCCCTTCAAAAAGGCAGGAAAGTGCTGTTAAATCGCATAATCGGGGCGGTCAATTACAGTGACACATTCAGCAGGCCAAGGCTTCTCAACAATTGCTCTTGGATTTTCAGCAGCCCAAATGCGGAAATTTATCGATCAAATTCCTAATAGGCGTCTCAGAAGATTAAACAAATTTACCTCAAAAATCACGCATTTTACAAACTGTAACTTTTACAGATCCACAACTTTCCTAACATTCATTGTAACAATTGACAAAGCTTCTGCTAGTGAAACATCAATAAGTAAAATTTCAAAACATGCCTGTTATTTAATTTTTTTTTTTGGCCCCTATTTAAAAACAAACATGTTTTTGAAAAATCCGTTGTTATTATATATAATATATAATATTTATAAAATATTAAATTTTATTTAAAACAGAAAACTTTTCTTGTCTAAAATTTCTTTTTTCAACTTAATAATATTTCCAACAGACATGTCTGCTTTAATTTTTAGGCATTTAATAAGAAAATACATATACATATGCACACATATCGATATTTATATGTGTATGTAATAATAAGAAATGCGTATTTTAATTTTTAATAACCCACCATAAGTAAAATATTTTCCAAGAAAAACTGAAAATTCTGTATAAAAAAACAATATTATTTTTTCATACAAATGATGGCAAAAAAAGAACTGCATACAATACAAGACACTGTGCTTGCGTCAAGTGAATTTTCGTTGGGGATGTGTTGTGTACAATTGTTGTGGCTCGCTCACATACACACACAAACACCGAAATACATACCTACAGATACTCGTTAGAGTTTATGAAAGGGCTTGAGTCTGGGTTAGGAGAACACAACTGGTATATAATGCACACAAGCGTTGCCATTTTGACGCTTTTTGGTGCTTTTTTGCTTTTTAAATACACGAAATTTTAATAAATACCCGTTTTGGAAAAGCGGGTATTTATGGCACACAGTGCTTTTTACTGCTTTTTAAGAAATTAAAATTGTTGGTACTGAAACATTTAACTACTATTATTTAAAAACGCCTGATACTTTTTTAACCAACTGCGTATTACATTTTTGTTTTAAGTAGTATTCGTAAACGCTTCTAGAATCTAGAATTTTTTCAAGCATACATATGTATGTACATATATTTGAAAATCCGTACAAAAACTTTTATTATTAATTTGTTAGGCAGTGATTTAACTTTTGTTTTGTGCAAATTTAAAAAAGGAAGTGCCTTAGGTTTATTAAAATTAAACATTTTTCGTAAAAGTAAATTTTTCATGCATTTTTTGTTAAAATTTATAACCTATTTATGGAAAAACAAAAATACAGAAAAACTTAAGAGAATGATCTAGCATTCAAAAGGTGGCTTAGACCAGCAAAAGATGAGTTAAAGGCACTATGTGTTTGTTGTAATTGTGAAATTAAAGTCCGATATAGTGACCTACTACGTCACAGTAGTCATACAAAAAACATGAAAAAGTAACAGATTCGTGTAAAAGTTTTTGTTATATTAGATTAATAAAAATCAATCGATGTCAAACAAAAAATATAAAAACTTATTTGTTATATTTTCGTTATAAAATCATCAATCATAAGGAATATCAATCTTGGTGCATTTATACGCGCAATTTTGTTAATTTTTACCCTTTTTTATATGCTCACAGTGCTTTTGATGGTGCAAGAGTTGGCATCACTGATGCACACATCCATCTATCCTTACATACATGCATATGTATAGTATATACATATGTATCTATGTACATTTTATATATGGATATATGTACTTAGGTATACTATAGATAGAAACTTTTGTATGTACATATTTTGTAAAGTTTGTTGCTGTTTACAGTATCGTAGTAAATATACATACAAGAAAAGCAAAAGTAATACTAACACTAATACAAGAAATCTCTAATAAAGCTCAACAAACAACAAATACCAAAGTAATAAGAGCGAAAACCGATTTCGTTCGTTATTTATACGAGAGATTAAGTTGTTGTTTTCTTTTTGTCGTTTGCAAAATAGGCAGAACAAAATGTAAACAATATACATATGTATACAAAAACACACCGAGAGAAAAGTACCTAAATATACAACACAGACTACTGACAAAACCAACGAGTAATTGTAAAAAAACAGAAAAAAAAAATGAGCGAGTACCTATATTGGTTTTGTTGTTAGAATTTCAGATAACAACAACTTGCTCTCAGTGTGAAAGCAAAACAAAATAAAGAAACAAAAGTTTGGGTCAGAGGGTCGCTGTTAGTGGAAAAAGGGTCCTGATAATACGTGGGCTCGATTCTTCTACCCCCGGGTGCAAATGCCAAACATATACATACATAAATCAAGAAAAATATTGAGAAAGAGAAATACAAAACAGAAAAAAAGCACGGGAATTTATATAAAATTTTAAAATTGTTATTAAAAAAATTATAAAAATTTTTGGAATATTTGAAAAAAAAAATTAATTTTGCAACAACAAAAAATAGCAACAAATACATGTAACGTAGAATGAGTACTAGACAGTAGAAACGATTTTAAACGAATCAACGACGCTTGTTATAATTTTTGTTGTTGTTGTTGTTGAAAACGAAGGTAGAGAACTAAACTAAACTTTCCATATGGTCTGCTGGTGATGACTGTGGCATTGAGAACTGAAACCTTTGTGTGATCGTACGAAACGGATATAAGCGGCATCCAAACAAGCAGTACAAAAAAAACAACATAAAAAGAAATTCTAAAAAAACACTCTCATACACAATCTCTAACAATAGCAACAAATAAAGAAAAGTAGTTTGAAAAAAATAATAAAACACAAATTTAACAAAATAAACACAACAATTTAAGAAAAAATCCTTAAAAAAAATCTAAAATTAAAAAAAAAAATTTTTAAAATTTAATTAAATTTTTATTCTTATTAAATAAAATGTGACTAAAAGTGCAAAAGACTTTAAATTTTATAACTATGTATGTATGTGCATTAAGCAATTAAATTAAAATTAACAAATTTACTGAGAAACTCCTAAGTTCTTGACAATTTCTTCTCTCTGCAAGTAAGTAAAACAAACAATTAGAATTTTTCAAAAACAAAAACAACAATGAAAACTTTATTGCGTCGTAAGCTAAAAAACAAGCAATATAGAAATTTGTTTGTTTTTTTTTCTTTTCTTGAAATAGTGTGATGAAATTTTTTCTTCATTAAATTTGATTAATGAAATATGACAGAATTTTTTAGTAAATATAAATGAAAATATTGGCATTTCCAGAAGGATACATATGTATATAATTTCTTCAGTTATACAGTGAAAACATTTGGGAGTATACTGACAAAAAAAAAACTTTAATAATTAAAACAATGATTGCCACGCCTACATTTTACATAATTAAAAACGTTTCTAGATTCAAATGTATTTCATTAATAATTATGTATATATTATTTATACTTTTGTACAATTTGAACTACAGTGAACGAAAAATATTTAGCATACAAATAATTGACATTAGTCTGGCAACTGGAAGCATCTTTCACAAATAAATTTAGAATGAAACAATCTAAAGATACAAATTTTAAATAAATATTAAGATCTTGAGAAATTTAAAAAACAATAATACGATTTGTATTCAAATTGTAAGTTTATTCTTAGGCCCCGATTACCGTTGATGTTGTATGTTGTAAATTGCGATTACGATTTACAACACTTATCGGCTCTTTAGTGTTGTGAATGATAATCGGGCACTTAGTTTTTGCTCATCTTGCTGTAGAATAATTAACACTTTCAAAATATTTGTTGCAATTATAATCGTTTTAAATTGGACTTTGGGATTAAATAGCTGTCACACAGTTTAATATAATATTTCCACATTATTTTTTTTATTTATCTAAAATTAGAATTCCCCTTCCCATTGAATTCCACTCAAATCTTCTCAAATTTAATTAGACATTGTTTAATGTGTTCTTAAGGTATTGTAAAATTTAAAAAAAAAATATATGTAAATTCAAATGCAATTGTTAAGTAAATGTTTTTTCTGTGGGTAACAAAAAATTTCGCTATAAAACTAAAATTTCCTGTCAAAACCCAAAATATTTTCGATTTTCAGACAATTATTCAATCATTAAACAATTTTCGAATTGTTGTTGTGGCAAAAAAAAAAAAAAATTGTGACCGATTGTGACATTAAGTCTTAAATTTTATATTGAAGGTCAAAGGTCAACTCTATAGACAGCCACAGCTATTATTAGTAAAAAAAAAAAAAAATCATGAATTTAAATATTTTTTGCAGCACTTCCCAGCATATACGACGATTTGATATCAAATTCAAATCAAACACTTCTTATCAAGAATTAAGGTGGATTCAACCATTTGTTCCGAACAAAAATTTTGTCCGAAGAAAATTTTTTTCTCTGAAAGTTTTTTTGCAGCACGATTCTGCCATTTCAAACGATTTCTCTGGAAAATCAAAGCTGCCATATGTAAACAAAGTCTATTAGTTTGACAATCTTATCTTGCTTTGATTTGTAAGTGTCAAAAAACAAATATTAATTTATTTTAAAATATTGTGTATTCAAAATTAATGAAAAAAGAAATTTGCATTTGCTGATGCCTTGGAAATACACAAGGCATTATTAATTGTATGAAAAAATCCAATCTGAAATGAGCTGAACTGAGTTTCATTTTTGTCCAGGCAAAATATAAAATTAAACCAATTCAAGCTAAAAGTTGTTCGCAAAAAATATTTCCTCTCTCTTTTAAAAAAGAGAGACGTCAAACTTTATAGGAAAAAAACTTTGTCCGAACATTTTGTTTATAACGAATGGGTGAATCCACTTTTAGTACAATACTCGTATTTCAACAATTTCCTTTATTTTCTACTTGTTTATAAACCTTATTATCAATTGTACTATTACAACTAATTTCATATACAATAAGTATGTTCTTAGATGTTGTAATTTTTAAACTTAAATATCGAATATTGGAAATATAATTTTGAAACGAATACAAGGCAAATATTTAATAAGTAATAGTGAAATATCCATTCAGGTTTTCTTATTAAATGCATAAATATGAAAGCAGACATATCGGTTGGGAATATTAATAAGTTTAGAAATAAACAAGAGGAGTTTTCTGTTTTAAAAAAAATTTCAAAACTATCCAAATAATTGCAACTCAGATGAAAGACAAGCAAAGTATTATTCACATTAAATCTTGTCGCATAAATGTTTTAATATTTTTATTAAACCACAAATTGATAACAAATTTATTAATATTTAAGAAAAGCCAATATTGTTCAATTAGATTGTGGAAGTTGGGAGGGGTTCAAATATTTTTTTTTATTACCTTCACCTGATTTTAAATAATGACACAGGCCTAAAACTTTATTGAAGTGCAGTGACGCCTAATAAGAGGCAGCAAACATTGTTGCTGGAGTCGTGTTGTAAAAGTATCCAAAGTCATAGTAGAAAAGATAACAACTGCTTGCCAAACCATTTTAATTTTTTTTTTAAACAAATTTTATACATTTTTGTATATTTACATTTTGGGTTGGCATCAACTAGTGTCGCTGAAACATAAAACTTTGAGGTCCACTTTTACATATTTACATGTTGAGTTTAAACTTTGTTAAAACTTTGTCGTAAAAACTGCGGGCCCGTTTAATAGCAACACAATTTTAGCTGTCTGTAAGAGTAAGGAGTATGCTTCTTGCAGACCTTACACTGTTTTGTTGTAATTTTTTGCTTGACCATTGTCAGAGAGAATCGGATTTACTGTATTGAAAGTGGTATTTTATTTGCAAATTCTTGGTTTCCTCATCTGTGCTTAAGGTTTGCTTGTTACGATTTAAAACATCATTTACAGTACTTTTTGGATATATAGTAAAGTACTCTTTGACAATGTAGGATTTTTAATTTTGTAAACGATTTGCTTTCTACTCTGGGGGCAAATCACCGCATTCGACATCGAGTGCACGTTCGTGTAGAGAATCTTTTCGATGACTACAATTTTTTGGATCACGGTATTTTTTGTTTGTTTTGTTTTCTATAGGAAAACCCTTTTCTACAGAAAAAATTTTATTTGTACAAAATATTTTAAATACATTTCAATTTCGGCCTCAGCGCCGTAGAGCATTATTGAGGCAAGTTGGCAAATTAATTCATTTTCAAAAGTACAAATAAAAGATTTAACTTAAGGTTAAGATTATTAAATTATAAAAAATATGTATAAAAACTGTTTTACAAAAAATAAAAAATTACAACAGCTTTTCGATGTTGTTAAATAAATCTTGTTTACACGACGATTTAAATAGTGAATTCGATTAATTGACTTCAAATCTGCATGTAAATTATTGAATTCGATAGTAATTTTTATTATCGCTACTATTTTTTACATTGCTGTAAGCTTATGGCAATAAGAGAAAGAAAACAAAAAAGGATAAAAAATAAATAAATTCGTATAAAATTTAATTTTCATTAAAATATTTTTACTGAAGTAGGAATTGTTTTACAACTTGAAAAATTTTTATTATTAGAATTTTTTTTTTTTTTTTGATATTTTTCTTGGCTGGGATTCGAACCTGGGTTGTTGAATTTACATATGTTTCGAGAAACACCACTTTCTCTCATCAGAATTCTTTGTGTTCTAACCCTCTGCACCACTGCGGTGCCTGCTAGCCAACAGACAAACATCAATCTTTGAACCAGTGTTACCTGGTGGTTCGAAATTTTCTGTAATTATCATTTTTATTTATTAATTTCTATTTTCATGTTGCCTTCTTTTCTTCAGTTTTTTGGTATTCATGTCAAGACTTCGTCTCGAAAACCTGAAAACCAGGTTCGAATCCCAGCCAAGAAAATTATCAAAAAAATTTTAATAATAAAAATTTTTCAAGTTGTAAAACAATTCCTACTTCAGTAAAAATAATTTAATGAAAATTAAATTTAATGAACTCGAGCCTAATTAAATAAATATCAAAAGTTAAAAAAGAAAACCTTTAATTAAAATGGATCCAAATGTTTTTTATATTCGGATATCGCCATTATAAGAATAATTTGTCCGTACCGCCCATATAACTTCTTGCAGCCACATTGACCCTTTTGGCTAGTGGCAGCTTTCAGCATAATGCCGGAAATGATGTTTTAATTGGATTAGCACAAAGTGCTAACAAATGCAATATAAAACAAATTGTGTTCCAAAATGATGCAATGCTTGTCAAATCAATCTTTCTTTTGTTTTTTTTTTTTTGTGCCGAAAAGCTAGTGTTTGTTTGTCTTCGATAATAGATTACCAATTGAGAACAACTTCGAGAGTATATACTTTGCTATAACGATTGCGGTGATCCACGTTAACTACATTTCGATGACAAAGTACTCGATTTCGAATGTGGTGATTTGCCCCCTGGTCTACCAATGCACAGCATTCCTACAAATACGTTCCCACTGATAGCATTTTTTGAAACAGAATAACTAGCGTGTTTAAAAACCAAAACAGTTAAAGTTCTGAAGATTTTCTGTAGACTTTACATTTACTTTGTACAGCAAGTGTGTAATAATCATCAAGTTTAAACTGGATCATAATAAATTAAAATTTTTGTGATAAATATATAAAAAGATGTATATATGTCAAGCCATTTAAAATATTGAAACCATGGTGTAACTATACAAGGTGAGTGCAGTAGCACAGCAGACTGACCTTGTTTACAATTTACTTATGTATGTCAAAAGTAATACTTTTTCAAGTGTTTTTGAAACAAAATACCTGTTTGTTTCTGTATTGTGTTGTATTTGTTGTCGATTTGCACTCACCTTGTTTAATTACACCATGATTGAAATATTCACTTCAAACAAGATTTCAAATAAAACCAAGTCTAAGTCAAAAATTATGCTACATTGTTGGCAGAAATTGTCAAAATAATTGTTAATAACAGAAAAATAAAATTAATTTCTTTTGACAAACTGCAAAATAAATAAAATTAATAGCGGCAATATGCTAAAAGTACAAAACAAAGAACAAAGAACAGATTTTCTACAATAAATGAGCAAAATATAAAAATGTTGTTTACTGTTTGTTTTGTACTAAAAGAATTTTCATTATTTATTTGTACAGAAAAGAAACATTTGCAAAAAATAATCAAAATACCTACAAAAAAAAAAAAAACACTAATGAAAATGTTCTTCCACCCAGTAGATGTGGCAGATGAGAAGCATAAAAATTAGCAGCCGCAGCAGTAAGAAGAAAAAGAAAATAAACAAAATGTTTATAAATTTTATTTTATAAATAAATAATAATACACATCCGGTAGCAACGACGGATGGTTGTAATTGCAAAAAAAAATTTATCAATAGCTAAAAGGAACAAGTTAGAGTGCAATATTCGGCTGTGCCGAATCTTTAATACCCTCCACCTGAACGTTATAAGAAATACAGAAACTACACTGGTTATAGGACTACAATATCCTTATTACGTGGTTTTTATTCAGTCTTAGTGCAAATTTTATTAGTATTTTATTAATATTGTTTGAAAGTCAATTTTACGACCAACATAATTTATTGTAAATGTTTTTAAATTTTATCTAATTTTGACCATTTATAATTGATGTTATTACCGATTCTTACTACAATTTACAGAGTTTGTCTGATATTCATAATAATCTTGAGTGTAATTTAACAAACAGAGTACAAAAAAAAGTGTAAGATTATAAGATGAGGCTTTATGGTTTGAATTTGGTCTCAATAACATTATTTACAAGACATTTATGGGTGGCATAGTAGAAGTGGGCCAATTATGGACTGGTAGCTTCTAAATCCAGTATCCAGTAATGTGATTTGTTTGGAATCCATCTCAATAACGTTATATACAGGAGTTGTATGGTTGGTTGGTGTGCTCAGAAGTGAACTTAATTCGGGAGCTATTGCTGACAGCTAAAAAATCCAGTAGCATAATTGGAACAGTGATTTTTATGCATATGAGGATATCTCATGTCGAATTTCAATGTAATAACGGTATATTTAAGATACATATTTTTTTTAAAGTGAATTTAAAGTGAATTTCGAAAGTGGACGTGGTCAAATATGGACCGATATTCTCAAAATCTAGCAGTTTGATTTTGGCATGTATTTAAACGATCTGTGTAAAATTTTGGATCGGTACCGGTATTTATAAGAGATTTAGAGTATTGAAGTGATTTTCGGCAGAGGGCTTTATATGGGGGATACGGTTAAAAATGGACCAAAATTCACAGACTTTTGTGCGAGTATTTTTGTATATATGTATGTAAATGATCTGTGCAAAGTATTGAGTCGGTACCGATATTTATACGATATATATAAAGATAAATGGCTTTTTCGGATGTGGTCCTTATATGGGAGCCATGACCAATTATGGGCCGACCACTATAAAATTTAGTACAACAATTTATTTACCTATTAGGATTATTTATGTCAAATTTTAGCCGTTAAACATTATTTATATCTTTTTTATACGTATTTAAGTGAATTTTGGAAGTCTATGGGGTCTATGGTCAAACATGGACCGAACTAAAAAAAATTTAATTTTGAAATTTCTTTTTGGATGAAACTTATTTTTGCTGAATTTTGCATTGATATTCTAATTTTATAGGCATTTATGTATAATTGAGCGATATTTCGGGAAGATTTTTGTATTGGGGGCTATAGGAAATTATGGACTAATTCTTACAATTTTTGCACACTTTTTTCTGTTATCATAAAAATAACGTATGCAAAATTTCGTTGTAGTATCTGCAATATATTTAAAAAATATATCAAAATATATCAAATTTTTATGGAGGTTGTCTCACATTTTGATCCATAACTCTGGTTGACCTAAATTGATTTTGCTGATTTTCTATACCAAAGTTACCCGCAAAATAAGAAATATTTTTCTGGAAATTTGGTTTAGTTAAGTTGTATAGTTTGGACGTGAGAGTGTTTTATACAGACGGACATGGCTCAATCGATTTTGGTGTTTAAAGATTTATGTAAAAAAAAAATACAAATAATGCTTTTCAAGCACAAATTGATATTTATTTATTAATATTTAAGAAAAGCTAAAAGAAAAAAACTGAAATTGATTTCCTTTTCCTGTCTTAGTTTTAATAGATCTCATTAACAGTTGCACAACATATCGATCCAACTGCATTGCGTTCTTATTGCAAATAGGTATAAAAAAATTATTCTCGAGAGCAACAGTAGCACTTTCCTTTAAATTTGCTTTGACATTAGGCCAATTGTACAAAGCTGGGGACAATAAGGGGAGTTCATCTATTTTTTTACTTATAGGTTACTTATACAGAGCAGCTTGTCAATAATATAAATATGAAGAATTGTGTTAAAACGAATGCGTGCCCGTTTTGTAGGAACACCATTCCATTTTTCTCTACAATTTGGATATTTAATGGCTGGATAATTTTAAAACCAAACACTCGTGTTCTTCTTGCGGTCCTTATGCTGGTTTTGTATTTCTTGCGCGGTCGGATAGAGCCGGATTTTAGTTTGTATATAAGTTACTGGTTTCTTTTAATAACGTGTTTTTTGTTTGCTTTTACGGTGCGCACAAGAACAATACGTCGGCAGAATTACGGATACAAATTTTTTTACATAATTTTTTTATAAAGGCGTTTATTTTATGTAAAAAATATATTTGATATCAGACATAGTTGTGCAAACAAATAACATTGTCCAAACAAGAACATAACATCAACAATAGTTGTCTACACGAGACAAATGCATTGTTCGCTAATAGAATAAATTGATGGTTTGTCGAGACGACTGTAAAGGTTTGGTTGTATCGATTTATTATTTAATTTACAGTAGCGCAATTCACAATCTTGTGCAAATGGTTTTGCAAATGCAATGATGTGAATCAATGAGTCCAAAAAATTGTGATTTTCCAGTGCAAATATATTCCGACTGACAAAATTTTTGGACAGAATAACAATGAGTAGTTACGTGTAAAAAATAAATCACGGAAAAAACGAATATGTTACCACCACGTTTTTAAAAGAGCTTTTATAGTGTGGTCGGATTTTATGTGAATCATACTTTAAATAAGTTTGACAATAAGTGACTATCACAGATAAATATTCATCTAGACCCAACATTAAACTGTATAAAAATTCTAAGTCAATTTAGCAATGTCTGTGTAAAACACGCTTTCATTCAAAATGCGCAACCTAAATTTATGAGATGCATTCACAAATTTTTATCATAGTTCTAATGAGTTTGGTATTGAAAATCTGTATAATCAGTTATGCAGAAACAAATTTGTAAACTTGTGAATATAAGCATAAACATTTTAAACCTAAATCTAAAATCTAGTTAGTTTTAGATGAAGCGTATTAACGATTCGGCACAAACGAATATTACATTTCAATTTCTTTTCTATAACATTCAAGGTTTTAATTTTAAAACAAATCATTCCTTTGCTAAAGAAAATAATAGTTTTGGAAATTTTCCAACAAGGATTTAGCGGCTTTTACTAATTCTAACAATTCACCACTTGTCTTTCTATTATAATCAGTTTTTTCTATGCCATAATTAATATATTAGAACTTAATATGTACATGAATATAGGAGGAGATCATGTTCTATTTTGTTTGATATATTTATTTCTTGGGTTGTATAATCTTGTATAAAAAAACATACAATACAATATAGTATCGTTTTGTAAAATGCTTGCTGACATTTAATCTCGCTAATAGAATGCTTCGTTAATTCATGATGACGCTATTCCACAAATAACATTTATTTGTGAAAAAAAAATGAAAAGAAAATTGCAACAACAAAATCAAATTAAAAAAAAACACAAGTTACAATTATTTGCTTTTAAATATGACAAAACACATACATACGTACAAATATTTCTAATTACATTCAAACATGTAAACGTTAGTGTTACGTAAATGGTAACAAATACGCTATAAATGTAAAATGGGAAACAATAATTAAATATATGTATGTCAATTCAAATGGTATGGTCGAATTGAAAATATGCTGCACTTATTACCAATTGTACCCCTGGTTGTATACTTACCTTTATAGTGTTTTGTACTGGCAAAAAAAAAGTATACGCGGTATAAGAAGTGCACATTTCTCTTTACCGTGCTCTATTCCCTTTACCATGGTATATTTAGGCGAAAAAATAAAATCCTGGGGGGTTATTGTGTATTTCGATTCTAAAGCAAAAGCTTTCGAAATATGTACAATGTAAAAAGTATACAAGTTCGATTTTCAATAGCAACAAAACCCAACCAAACATAAATCTTATGACAGCTGACAAAATGGCTGCAAGTTAAAAAAGTGCTGCCAACCTAAAGTTCTATACATCTAAAAAAACAACCTATAAATCTTAAAATTTTCATTTACATGTGTCCTGTAAAAAATGTACCGAAATATTAAACCAGATGATTCTGAATGACAATAACCTACAAAGCGAATTTAATGATGCCGTTTCTTACCTCGAATGGTACTTTTTTGTAATAAAGGACCTGGAAACATAAAATTAACCGATGATCCAAAATGATTGAATATTCCTTACTTAGTTAATTTTTGTATTTCTTTTTATGCTGCCTATGCAATTTAGTAAATTAACTTAGACATTAAATCTTGAGTGAAGTATGGACTCATAAAGGGAGAATTCGCAATTAATGACTTTAAAACGAGAACTTTGATTTTAAAAACATAATAAAATAAAGAATTTATAAGAAATTCATTCTAATTTTTATTGTATTTGTAAAGCTGAAAGTCCACAACAAGCGTTTACGCTTTTCTCGCGTTCTAAACAACTGTCAAAAAAGTAGAATCAATTTATTTTATACTTTTGAAAGTGTCGCAAACGTCGCACAGCTGACATCGACAAATGAAAAGCAAATTTATTTTAAAGGTGATGTCACTAAAAAACTGACAGTTAAAAAAACATTTTCGATATGAAATTGACAAACAAACGGGTAAAAAAAAACTTCATATAAAAAAATTCAGCTGAGGTGATGTCGTAAGACCTCCGAAAGTACATATACGAGTATATAAAACAAAAATGGTTGACGCGAAAAATCTTGACATGTAACTTGAAATATTTGACGCTAAAAACGTTTAGAAAACTATAAACGTGTTAACGCTAAAAAGCGAGGTGTGGACCTCCAGCTTAATCTAATTGATTGACCCTGTATAGATTCTATGTTTAACATAGTAAATAAATCCTATAATCGGGATGACTAATTAATGCTGAATTTCTTAAAATTATACGATGGCGAAATTAAGTTTGCAATGAATAAAAAATACATTGTTTTGGTGGTTTTGACATGGTGGTTGTAACATGTTAACATCGCTCAATAGCGTGAGACATTCTGCGCAACCGCATTTCAAGCACAATAACACCTATAGAAAACATAGTGGTCCGTCCACACAGTGACACATTCATTTTCGAAATAAAAACAAAAAATTAAAACCACTTTGATTTTCGTCAAATATTTGCCATGTGTGACCGTATCTTTAGAAAAATAACTAATGCTTGGTTTTCATTATGTCATTTTCGTTTTCAAATTGTCCAAATAGTTGACAATTATATGAAAACGGGTTGCCATATCATGATTTTCATGATTGCAAACATAGATGACGCCATATGACAACCCGTTGTAATACAATTTCCAACAATTTGGACAATTTGACAACAAAAATGACATAGTGAAAACGCGGCCTTAAAGATTGACAGTTACATTCATTGTTTTAGTTTTCTGTATTTTTTAACGTAAAAATGCAACAATCGTCGTCTGACTTATTCCAGTCAATTTCTATTCAACTAATTACATGTTAACTTTTTTTAGTCCTTTTTATTTCGTAAAAAACTTAGGTATTAGAGACTATTGTGATTATAGTGTGTTTCCAATAATGTTTACAAATATAAATATTATATTTGACTTCAATTTCATGTAACAATTTTTAAAGAAAACTTCCTAATAAGAAGTTACTTTTAAGACAGACTTAGGGTGCTATTCTATGACGTAAAATTATGTAATTTACATAAGAAAACTTTCAAAAGTAATATAACATTTTCAGCCAACACGTCTTGTAATAGTAGCTTAAATGACTTCATTTAATTAAAATCCATTTGTACCCACTCATCCATTATCACATATGTACATACCCTGCAACCTATTACTACACCATTGCCAAGTGTACTTCGGAACTTAAAAAACTTCGAAATTCTTGTTGTTACCAAAAAGTATAAATAAATTTTAGAAGAGTTTTCAAATTAATACAAGTAAACAGAAATTCGCATCTTAAAAGAAAATTCTAAATTTGATTGGGAAATAGTGTAGTACTTATATGGTCACAAAAACAACAACATATCGTATGTAAAATGTTTTGTGGCATAGTGTCTAAAGCAGAAGACAACAACGACGACACAAGTTCTATGGCAACCGCAACATCCGAACACGTAGTGACATAAACAAAATGTAGTCGACCAAGCCAATGAGAAAATAAATTTAATTGACATTAAAATAATAACAAAAACAACAACAGCAACAGCAATAACTAAATACACTCATTTATAAAACATTTTATATGCGAGTAAAAACATTTTTAATAGCAGCAACAACAACAATAAAAAAACATGATGACTTTAAATAAAACAAGTAAGAAAGTATAGTTGGTCAAGCCCGCTATATTAATACCCTACACCCAGTATATGTCAAAACAGTTTTTCAAAAATGGGCGTTATATTGGAAACATAACTTATTGCGGACCGATCATCCAAAAGGTCATGATGTCTCGAGATCCTCGAGCTCAAAAGAAAGAAAATTGTTTAATTAATATGTGTTAAACTTTATCTCGATATAAATACTTTTAAACGATTTATGGTGGCTAAAGTGAATTACGGAGAGGGTCTTATATGGGAGCTACGACTAATTATGAACCGATCGTAACAAAATTACACCGTATTCTTTGTATATATATGAAATATATTTGTGTTCAATATTATTTGCATACCCACATTTTTGAGAGAGTTATGCTCTTTAAAGTTATTTTCGGAAGTGGGCCTTATATGGGAGCTATGACTAATTATGGACCGATCTGCACAAAATTTGTAGATCTGATTTGGCTTCATTTACCACTTATTTGTGATGAAATTTGTATGGATACTTACATAATTCAAATATTTATGATCGGTAAACCGCAATTTCGGGAGGACATTTGTATAGGAGCCAGGTGAAATAATGGACCGATTCAGAAAGTGATTCTGAGTCGATCGGTATACTTTAAGGTGGGTGCTGGACAAATATTTATGGGCGTTACAAACAGCAGCACAAATCCAATATACCCTCCCCACTATGGTGGTGTAGGGTATAATTAGTTTCTTTCTGTTGACGTTTAACGACAAACGATGCATTCATTCATTGAAATTGTTTTCACACATTTACACAAACACATTTACAACACTATTTATTCTATTTAAATACATACATACAAAAAGGAAAATTATAAATAATGATGATCTATTAATTAAATTCAAATTTAAAATACAATTAAGTACATTTGTAGTATGTATTCTTGAATGCATGTGGAAATATGTAGGTATAATGTACATAAATACCCAATAGGAAGTTTAGTGCAGAAGACAATACCAGGAGTAATTGTTTAGGTAAAATATTAATTATATAGAACTGAGGAGTGCGCCAGAAAGAACTGTGTGCGTTCGTTTAGGATTATAGATATTATTGTACATGTTCACCGCAATCATTTCAAAATTTTTAATAGTTTTTTTTTTTAACAATGATTGTGGCAACCGTGACTTTTACATATTATTGTTATTGCCCCAATCATAGACATATACATATATATGGGTGTTTCCATGGTTATGCACGCGACATTTGTACACGTTTAATTGTCTTTGAATATTGTGAAAATGGAAATGGATTTGAATTTTACAATGGAATTATAGAATCGTTCATTGTATGTGATGAGACTTTTCAAAAAATATATATATTGGAAAATTGAGCACTGGGTACCCAAGTTCCATGCAATCAAAGTTGACTTACGCACGTGACAAAAAATGGAAGTGCCTTGCAGAGCCGTAAGAAAAAGTGTGAAATTAAGCGAATTGTAGGAAATTTTTATTTCGGAAAAAATGTTTTTTTAAAGGTTAATAATGGACCTTAATAATCATGCTATGTTCAAAAACAACTAAATAAATAAAAAAAAAAAAAAAAAACAAAAAAAAACGTAAATTTGCTAAGAAAAAAATAATTTGTTGATTACGCACGTTACATTACGCACGTGACACTTTTCACCTTCATACATATTTTAGTAATTTTATATACATATATGTATGTATATATATTTTTTTTACCAAAAAATTAAACTTTTATTCAAAAATGAAAAATAAAAATATACTACAATTAATCTAATTTAATTTTTTCCTTACAAAAAATAATGCGAGCGTTGTGATTTTTTAAGTCACGGTGGACCATTTCATGGAAATACCCATATATATAATTACAGCAACCATATTTTATTCAGCTTAACAATAAAATCTATGACAGGCCAGATAGGTACTTAATGAAAGGAACATAATCTTAATATTAATTTATCATTTAGGCAGATAGGTATAACTTAAAGATAGTTTTAATTTAGCAACAATTTAGAGACAATTGCACTCAGCTTAAAGTCCAAATACCTATATTCAAATAAAATATATTGCAAATTGTTTTTGAACAGAAAACAGCATTGTCACGTTTTTTTTTTTTTTTTTTGTAAAACCCACAAAACCTGTAGGTATATTCTTGGCTTTTTATAGATAAAAAAAAACCAAAAAAAAAGATTTTTAAATATTTTATTTTTTTTATAAAAAATAAATAAAATAAAAATAAAAGATAGACCACATGTTTATACACTTGTTATAAAATTCTGTAAAACAAAAACTTTATATAAAAACATTCATCAACTACAAATCCACCAAAAAAAAATCCCCTGAATTTATTCACTATTTGTTGTAAAACAGCTTTAACGAAAATAATTTAAAGCAACAAAACAAAATTTTAGTAATATTGTAGGTACAACAAAAACTACATACATAAAAAATGTAAATAATAAAAAATAAATAAAAGCAACAAACGTCAGAAAGAATTTAAATGAAAAAGGGAAAAAGAAGGAATGGAAATAAAATAATACGAAACGAAACAGAAAGCATGCAAAAAATACACAAACATTTGTTGTGATATACAAAATGGTCCGATTTTTGTCAGAAGGGGTGTTAAAAGGGAAGGGTGGTAAGCATTCTTTTTTTTCTGTTTTTTCTTTTTTTTTTTTGTTTTTGCTGTTGAGTATCTTTATTAACGAGTACATTTTTAAATAAACAAACATACACACACGCAACACATAGATACTACCACAACAAAAAATGTATTTCAAGTTCAAGGTTAAGATATTAGTTATAGATACAAACTCGCTACGTTTCTGTCTGTTGTTGTTCCAGTCACCAAAAGAAATTAAATGAGAGCGAAAGAAACGTGTATGTGCAATAAAAAAAAAACAACACTACAAAGAGCAACGATTTTGCAAACACTGTGAAAACTTTTTACCACTACAATGGTAGCTGACAATAAAACCAGCGAGTACTTACTCACCAATCTTACTAAAAGTTTTAACTCTCTTTGGTTTTGTTTCTCTTCGTTGTTTTATTTGATTTTTGTTATACTCGTTATAAACAAGCAAACATTTTTGTTAAAATTTTTAGTTAGTATCTGTGAGATAGGAAAGTATCTGAATGTGTAACAATACGAAAAGAAAATAAATAAAAAAAAAACAAACAGCAACGAGCAAAAAACTACAACGTAGTAAAACAAAAATACACTAAACATTGCCATTTATAAGAGTTCACTAAGTCTTAAGTAAGCGTTTTTTTTTTTTTACAATATTTACTTACTTTTGGATTTTTTATTGATTAGGATTTTTCATTAATTGCGCAATTATTGCGTTACATTTATTGTTACTGAAAAATGGTGGAATTTTTTGGTAAATAATTTAATGATTGTTTTTGTCAATTTTACCTGGCGTAGGAGTTAGTGTCATTGAAAATCAACTCATATGCTGGAACATACTCAGTGTTCATATAAAATTCGGTTACACTACAGAAGAAAGAAGAAAGTGATTTGTTTTTTTTTAACTAATTAATGTTATTCTGTTAGGAAATGGTATCAGTTAAAAAACCGCGTAAAGCAAAATGTTTATAAAAAGAAACCTGGAGAAACCACTATGTTCAATAATGCTTAATTCTGGTCTCTACGACAATTAAGGCACATAAAACCTGCAACACAAGTTGCAAGTAAAAGCAGAATGGCGTTCCTATAAAACGGAACTTTGTCCTTATGACAAAGTTTTAAAAAAAAGTCAATAACTGCCTTAAGGTTAGGTCACACTTTGCAAATATTTAAAGAAAAAGATGTAACCACTAAGTAATATATATTTAAACTGGTTTATTTATTAAAAAAAACAAAACTGTTTATCTAGGACAGGACACAACAAATATTTAGCTTTATTTTATCTTACAAAACTCTTGTAAGAGTAAACAACGTACCTTTGGTATGGATTATGAAATATACATACGTACATATGTATGTAAAAATGAAACTCAAACAATCACCGAGAACAACATTTTATCTTGCTGTTTGCAATGGTTTGGCAAACAATTTACAGTTGTGATCTAAAGAGCAACGCATTTGTCACCTCTTCAACTATGACATGCTTCTTATTAGACGCCATTACACGTCAATAAAGTTTTAGCCTAATTTAGCAACCAGTCATCATTGAAAACTGACAAAAACACAGATATTTTTGTTACATAAATATTGTATTAAAATATGTATGCGACCAGATTTTATGTAAACAATGCTTTAAGTAAGGTTCGAATGGTTGAAAGGGTCTTTCCTAGCTATCACATGACTAAGATTTTGCATTTGATTTTATAAATCATCGAATGTCGCCTTCTTATGTCATCAGTACAATGTGAACGTTCAAAATGGCATTTGTGTCACGTTCCCCATCGTATTTAAAAAAACAAATATTTTTATTATTTTAATATACATACATACATACATATATTAGATAGATAAAATGTGTGTCAGAAAAATACCAAGCTACTGAAAGAAAAAAAATTATAAAATTTCACATAATGCTAGGAACACAACTGGGACAAAAGACGAATTTTTGGGCGCAAATAGTCGTCTTTTAAAAAAAACACATTTGGTTATATGAGAATATGTACACACAATAATGACGTGGGCTGATTTCGTTATACTCGTATGCGTCGAACTCTGAAATACATTTACATATTTCTATTTCTTACGCCGGCGAACGATAAACAAATAATACGGGATGACCATGTTTCGTTTTAGTTTTTATTGTTTTAGTAAATAATGTTAATTTTTACTTTGATTATTGTTTTATTTTTTACTTTATTTAATTTAAAATAAATATAGACAATTAACTATATAAATTATGTTTACCTGTGTTTTTGTTAAAGTTTATTTTTTTTATAAATTTTTTAAATATGGTCACATTATCTATCAGCTGTTATACGAAAACAAAATCATTATTATTTCATCCAATAAATAATAAATACAAAGCTTTTATTGAAACGTCATTACAAACGTGAAGTAAAACTATGTCGCTTTATAAATGTCGCATTCTATATCATACTAAAGGTTGCAAAAAACGGAAGCAAATATTTTAATATAACACTATAGAATAAAATGAGTTCTATTTTTGATAAATTCTTATTGATTATCTATTTATTGCTAATAGTTTTGAGACACTAAAATGACAGATTTATTAAAAAAAAAACGTTAACAAGAAGAATAATATTTGAAGTATTTCTAATCTTCTTTTAATATTCAAAGCGTATGAATGTCGCGTTCTGGACCGTGTAAATTCCCATGTAGGTTCTTTGGTACTAAAACTGGCAAAAAGACGATTATCAAAATCATTCAGTTGAATATACTCGTATGCCTGCATAAATTCTGTATTTAACATTAAAAAAATTAAAAAGAATATTGATATTAAACTGAGATAACTCCAGTTTTAAATAGTTTTTTTTGGAATTCAAACATTTCTTCTCTAGGATTTAAATTTATATACATTTAGACTTGAGTATGATTAGAAAATAAAGATTGCTTTCATGTTGAAAAAATGTCTGCTGTCAAACGTTTTCTCAGACTTAAATTTAATTCAAAGTCGACAGCAGTAATTAAACGATATTTATTTCCCTCTATTTAAAGTCGCAAGATTTAGTCGACTTTAAATAGAGATTAAAATAACATGGATGACATAAGTCAATTGTGAGCCGATCGGCTTCATTTCCTGCCACTGACTTGTTGAAATAAAATTGAAGTGTTAAAATAACAACTAAATAATCTAGGACAAGATTTTTAATAAAAAATTAACAATTAATGAAAAAATTAATGTTTTTTAAGATTGAGTTTTAAAAAAAGAATATCACGATTATGAATAGGAATGCTAAATTAATTAAATGGTTTCAATGTGAATTATTATTCGTAATCAATTTTTAAACTTATTAAGCGTTTGTCAAAGAAATTTTTTATGGAATTTTAGTTTTATAAAAATGTATTATGCGAAAACTTTTATTCGACTATTGTGAAATTTAATTCAAAAATATTTCTCTATAAACAGAGTGGAAAAGAAATTATATGTAGTAAAATAATGAAATGTTGTTGACCTTCTTGGAAATATTTCTAATAAATAAAAGCTAAACGTAAATTAATAAAAAAAATATAAATAAATAAATATTTGTTTGTTGTATAATTAGAAATTTAGTGTTAGAAATTACGGGAAAAGCACGTTCAATTACTTGCAATTATTTAAAATATTCATAAAATTTGCGGGCACTGGCATTGTGCGCAAAAGAAGACTTATTTTAAATTTAATAAAAACAAAAAAACAAGTTTTTTTAATTTTATTATTATTAATTAGGGAAACTGTGAGAATAATAGCTGCTGATGACCTTTAACAAATTTAGGGCATTTTTTAAGTATTTTATTACAAATTTTTGAATATGAACTTAAACGATTTTCATTTTCACTTTGTGCACAGGATATCGAACTTGTCAAATAATCTAAATTAATCTTATATAAAACTTCAAATAAGAGCCCAATGATTGTTTGTGAATCAGGATATCGAAATTGTCAAATAATCTAAATTAATCTTATATAAAACTTCAAATAAGAGCCCAATGATTGTTTGTGAATCTTTACCAGTTAAAAAAATTAAAGCCATAAAAAGGGGATGAACTCATAGCCAAAAGGTTAACATGGCTTCTAAGAACTTAAGCAAACATTTCTAACTGAAAATTGGGGGATTGTGTTGAAATTGTGTTTAATGCTGTTATTAAGTTCCTAAAGTTTAGGCAAAACAATAATAGTCAATAATTGTGTAAAACTTTCTGCACTGAAACTGGTGTCAATGTAGAATCTGTGCAGGTTAAGGTTAGTCAATTTAAATAATAGATAATAGGGAAAATTTCTCTAAACATTATTGTTAAGCAAGTTATGGTGGAAGCAGCAATATTCTGTTAAACCCAATCATCCAAAACTTGAAATTTGTAGGTTACAAATGGCCTTGAAAAAGACTTACATACATTCATTTTTAAGACATCACACTGTAGCAACATTCTTCTTGACTAATTTGAAATTATAAATAAAATTACGACGAATTTAAAAATTACAATCACTTTAAGATTATTAACCAATGGCATAAAGAAAAACTACTAAACATCTTCGTTACCACGATAATTGGATCTACACTCCAGAACAAACCGAGTCTCACTAGAACGTTGTTTTCTTCAGGCAAATAATATCGACGACAACAGTAGAGTAAACATTAAAAATAAATATGTCATTTCTGGCTATTTTGATTGACATGAAATTACACATTAGGGGGCACATAGCATAGTGAAGCTCTCCTGGTTTATTTGTATCGGACGGACACTAAATAATCATTGGAATGTTCCCCATTTCATGATGGTAAAGAATGCAAGCCAAAAACTTTAAATGTATAAATGTTACATAACAAAAACTGTAAAGATGACGCGTGTAGGTCATTTCTTACAGTCGGGAGCAAAATAATTGCACTAAAACTTATGAAAATACTTGTTGATCTGGTCCTTCTCAGAAAATTTAGAAAATTGTCTTTACTTTCCTTTGCTCCCGGCAGCTGTAATCATAGAAAAAAGATATCAAGTCTGCTTCCAATTTATAAGTCGATACGATTCATGACATGGAAACCAATATTATTCGCTTTTTTCGCGAAATACCTGCAGGAATGATGCAACGTGTGATCCCAAAATGGACCATCACAATGGATCAGTCCCAGCACACAATACCACAGCGACCAACATTTGAATGAAATTATACTTAACCCTCCGATGAGTAACAGTTCTGAACTTCACGGCCGTGTGAAAAGGTCCCTACGGACCTTTTTTGTAAATCATGTTTTTTTCATATAAAAAAATTTTTTTTTGTTTTTATTGTTTATAACTAAATTCTACATACAAAAATAATTTTTTCAATTTTTTTAACTCAAAGACAGAACTGGTTTATTGCTAGTAATATAAAATTATAATATTGTGCCTTTCCTTGAAAGCAATAAAGTTCATGTCTTCAAATATTTCTTATAATTTTTTGTTTTTATCATCATCCCTAATGTCTTTGAGTTTAGGTCTTTGTGTTCAGAACAAGTAAATTATGTGTTGAAACAATAAAAAAAATATAATGATGCCCAAAAACATTCATTTATTAGCGAAATTCAGTACAAGGTCCATACGGACCTATTCACACGTCCGCGTACTATTCTCACTAAAACCTCAATAACTCCTAAAGTAATGATCCGATCGGCTTTGTAGTTACTCCGAAGTAGGAGTAATTTCAGTTTGAAAAGGTAAAAAGGTCCCTAGGGACCTTCTCACTCATCGGAGGGTTAAAATGTAAATGTCAGATATTGTTCTTTCGGGTGATAATATAAATTCAGACATTTATTTCTATTTTAAACGTTTTATTTCAAATAAAAAAACTGACCTCCAAATGGATTTCCCTATAATTAAAAAGAATAGAATTATTAGTTGAAACCATTTTTTTATGTTCGCAGAACTTTTGTCCAATTGTCTATAGTCCAGAAAACTTGGGTCTTGCAAAGCTTTGAAAACAAGGTGGAGTATGAGTGAAATTCCAATACTGATAGGTTGCTTTAAAGCCAAGGTTTTTCAAGCAATTCACAGGAAACTAAAACCAGTGACAAGAGGCGGAAAGAGAAAAACGACGACACGGTTCGATCAGTGTTTAATACATATATAAAAGCAAAAGAAACATTTTTTTGGTCATCCGAAGGGCTAAAAATATATGTATGCGCATTTGTTACTAGTCGAATAGTTAGAAATAGGATTCAGGAAGCTGAATTAAAAGCCCGTAGTACGAGGATGGTAACTGAATGTTAAAAATTGGGGAAATGTGCTTGAGTCAGATGAAACGAACATCAATTCGTTTGATTCAATGGCTACAAAATAAAGAATTTGAACTCAGTTAT
The DNA here is from genome assembly GCA_950370525.1 of Bellardia bayeri. Classification (NCBI taxonomy): domain Eukaryota; kingdom Metazoa; phylum Arthropoda; class Insecta; order Diptera; family Calliphoridae; genus Bellardia; species Bellardia bayeri. The sequence continues at coordinate 121,354,538 of OX493264.1, forward strand.
ACCCAAATGGGAAGTGGTTTTTATCACCTCTTTTCCGTGCAATTTATTGAATAGATGGCAAATGTACATTGTGGATGGATTACATAGAAATTTTGCAAAATCAAATGTTATTCTATGACGGATAAGAAATACTATGTCTATGATAATTCATGCAGGACAATAATTCCAAGCACACATCCAAACTAGTTAAGTTTTTGTTTAAGCAAAATAAATTCCATGTTAGGGAGTGGCGGTCACAGTCCTAAAATAGAAAATATCGAATTATAAAATTAAAAACAAAGACAATAGATATATGGAAGAAAATCAAAAAGCAATAGAATTCCATATCTCTCGAGATATTTTCAGACCTTGTGGGATCTGTGGATCGTAGATGAGAAGAAGTGTTAAAAATGGATAAAGGTTCTACTAGTATATGGGTGTCATAAAGGTAGTTTGGTTGGAAGTTATAAATAATCCTGAGGAAAATATATTATATTTTCCAGCATCTTGTGAATAACATCAAATGTTTTGCTGTAGAACTGATGTACTTATATGTAAATTTTATATTGTTTAAATGCATATTTACAAAAATTAAGAGTTATCGTTCTATTTTATATTGTTTTAAAATTAGGAACTTTTTGAATGTTATAATTAATGTTTGATTTTCATTATCTTTTTAGCTACAAATTCTGGAAGAAACTCAAAATGTTAAGCAAGCTATAAACGGAAGAAAAACATCTAATATTACGATATTAGAAAACTCAAATCAAATACTGAAATCAATGACGATGACAGCAGCAGTAGCTGTAGCTGTGGCAGTAACAGTAACAACGTCAACATCCTAATGCAATTTAACTTCCAATGTCAAAAACAAGGCAAAAGGGAAAACAAAGATGGCAAATCATCAACTAAGCAGCCATCCATGTATTTATTGCTTTCTGTAAGGCTGTATGTATAAAGCAGCATTTGAGTGTTATGAACGGATGTTTTGGGGCAATATAGGTTAAGCTGCCCACATACACAGGCAGCCAGTGGTTGATGGTGTACAACTCATACCCGGGATGCATTTAATGTCAAAGTACAAACAGCAGCAGCAGCAGCAACAATAACAATAGTGAAAGCAACAACGCCAACATCAGCGACAATAAATGTGGAAAATGACTTTGACATGCGCAACTGCACTTGAACCTGAAATTTCAATTTCGCCAATGGCTGGGTGGCCACACACACCAACAACAATATCTGCCCCACAATAAAGAAAGTGAAATTTTTGAAAATGAAAAGTGCAAGTGAACAAACAACAGGAATGATACAACTTCAGCAAACGCAGGAAAACCAAACGAAACAAAGACAAGACAATGAGAGAGTAAGAGAATATTGTCAGTAAAAAATAAAACAGGGAGTTGTATAATGGCCGCCGTTTAACAGGAAAAACGTGTGAGTAGATTGTATAAAATTATGATTTTATATATAAAACATTTCCAATAATTTAATTTAATTATAGAATTATATTATAAACACTTCCAAACACACTTTACATTATAGGAAAACAATAACAACAAGAACGAATACATTTAAAATATGTTTGCAAAAAAAAAAAAAAAAAAAAAGAGAGAGTTATTTATTGGTTGGTAGGTTGGTTGAAATTTAAGCTCTCTGGAAGTTTAGTTTTGTGCGAGTATTGTTTGATTATTGTTGTTTTTCCAACTGAAAGCTTATTTGGTTTTATTGCTTCTTCAAACTGTTTCCTCTGATACTTCTACTTCTATTCTAGTTCTTTCTACTCGTATTCGTAATATTTGTGGAAATCAATTTCCAATCTCTTTTACAGAGTATCTATATTGTGTAGGAGTGTTGTTGACTGTGTGTGTGTATGTGAGAAAAACTGGGTGGTAGAACAAACCATTGCTATATTGCCCAACACAAAAACTGTTTTTTAAAGCTGAGCAGCAACAAAAACAAACACACGCATACACATACACTAAATACACGAATACTAAAGCTGAAAAGCAGTAAGAAATTTTTCATTGCCTATCTTTTGGTGTCGAAACTCCAAGTATCCAGAACAAAGCCTTTTGTAGCATCAACACATACAGGTGTTGTGATGCTGTTTGAAAAATTTTTATAAAAAATAAAACTTCTGTTTGCTATTTTGAATTAAAATTTAAAAAAGAAAAACTATAAAAAAGAGAAGAAGTGTTAATTTACAAAAAAAAAATAATTTAAAAACTCATTATTTAAAAAAAAAATATATATATAAGAATAGCTAAGTGACTCAATTGAAGAAAAATTTACATTTACAACAGCCAGCAGCTACAGTCTTTGTTTAATAATTAAAAGAAACCAACAAACAAAAAAAAACACACATAATTTTCTACATATGTACCTATATCATTAATAACTTTTCAAGGTCAAACCAAAACTATTTAGTATAATACACGTTATGAAATTCAAAAAGTGAAAATTATTAAAATATTTATTTTCATATTATTTATTAAAAGTACTTGTATAATCACATCACAGCACTTTTACATAGTATACCAACACATATGTAAACACATTTTTTTTTTCAAGAGTATATTTAAAGGAAAACGTAATAAAATTTTGCTGTGTTACAAGCATCACACTTGTTGCCCCTTTTTCCTTTACTCCGGCTGCTGTACGTTTAAGTGAGTGACATATTGCTGTTGTGAAAAACATTTCTGTTGAAACTAGTAGCACATTTAATTTGTAGCAGTGTTTAGTTAATCAAATTTCTTTGAAAAATTAAGAAATTTGGATTCACTATGAATTTAAATTTACAATTAAAAAGCCTATTTTCTAATGAAGAAAATAGTGAATATTACGCACTGAATGTAAAGAAATTAATTTTGAAAAGACTTTAAGAAAATTTTTAAAAATACTTTGGACCAGTGTTATTAGTTTACAAATAATATAATATTACATAACCAAATAAGATACAACAAGTATTTATTTGAAGTAAAGCAAAAGAGTCAAAGTTTAAAAATGTAAATAAAATAAACTAATCAGGCATATGTTTAAAATTTTACATATTTTCTGTTCTTTCAATCTCTAATCTCACTTATCAAACATAAACACTAGAGCCCCGATTTCCGTCGTTAATAGGGACCGGGAAAATGCGACGCAAACCGAAATGACGCAAATCGAAACGATGCAAAACAGATTGACACAAAATTTTAAAGTCGACGCAAATCGGAATCAAAACGACGCAAAGCAGATTGATAAAGTAAACAGAAAACAAATGAAAAATTTTGAAAAACAAAAACTGTTTAAAACAAAGAACAGTCGCATATTGAACTTGTGGCTTCGTGTATAATCCAAAACCTACAACTTTCTAATAAAGTGAACGGGAAAAAAACTAAACCAATGAACGAATGAAACATTTGAAAACACTAGAAAAAAGTGTTTAAAACAAAGAACACTGTACTTTTTTTGACCCCGTGTAAAAACGAAGTTAAATTTTATTTTATTATTTACCAATTATCGTGGTAACGTCGTATAATGGTAGTCAGGCTTAATTTAGAAACTTGATTCCAATATTTTAAAGTTTTAATCGCATGTAATTTGCAACTTTGTGTAGATAGTAAAACTTCCCGACTGACCCGATTTTTGTAATATTTTTGTTTGGTTAAAGTTTGGCGATAATTTGAAAATATATTAAGTAGTTCTAAATAATGGCGAAATTTGGAATTGTTTCTGAATAATATAAAACTGTATTTAGGCAGAACTTATAAATATTAACAACTACAAAAAGTATATTATGACATGTTCAAATTTCTAGCCTCAAAAAGTTGACAACATGAGAGGCATACAATTTGTAGGCAAAAAAGTTATAATTCAAAAACTCATGTTAATTTAAACCAGTCCAAATATTTAGCATAAAGTTTTTAACATTAATTATTATAAAAATGTTGCATAGAGTTGGCTATTATTTATTTGAAAAGCAAAGTAAGAATATCATCAGTTTTATTATTATCAATTTTAGGAAATATTGCAACCTATTGATGGTGATAAAATAAACTTTATTTTCTGTTTTGGTTCGAAACTTACTAAATTATTTAACGAATATTTCGTCCACTTTTTACTTCAAATGATTTTGATGCAGCTGCAAATTCTGTTAAAATTAAACTAGCGTTATCCTTGCAGCTAGACAATCGGTACCACTAAATCATCATATGCAATTAATACTCCTCTATTTTAAAATATTGTATATTTTGTTAATAATTTAACTCATGCTACCGAAATAATCCAAATTATCGTTAACGTTACTTTTTAACCGTATAGAATTGGCCAACCTTGTTTTTGAACTTTTTTTTCTCACCAAACTGTTGTCTATCATTTAAGTTTTACACTTTCTGAACTTAAAATCCATTAAGCCCAAACCAGCACTATTCAAAAGTCTGTCAGATTCTTGTTTTTGGATTTATTTTCTAGTCTATTTGTGTTCCTGTTTCGAATTGCTTAACTTTCTGAACTTGAAATATCGTATTTTCTCAATTAATTAGATGCTGTAATAAAATTCACATCTGAAATCTTAGGAAAAATCTACTCTTCAAGTAATGAAAATTGACGCTGTAAAAAATTACCCCAGGAAAAATGGCCCCAAAAAATTACACTGATTACAAAAAAAAAAAAAAAAAACACAAAATTTTTGTGCCTTTTTTTCATTTTTGTTTGGGGTTATAATGCAATTTTTCTTTGGAGTAATTATGCTTTTTAAGAGAAATGAAAAAAAAATTCACATTTTGCTAAACGAGCTTCTTCTAAGGAAGATCATACCGTATGTGGATCCATTATGAGAGGACCTTTTGACACGCGTCCGCTAAGCCTATCTTGAATTGTTGAACGCGGAACATTATTGTTTTTGCTGGCACCTAAAACGGATATCTTGCCTTCTCTAATATAATGCATTTTCAGAAAACTGATGCATTGGTCTTTTTTCTTGTGGGTTTTTACCAACCACCCTTAAAATTATAATGTACGAGTATTTTGTATTCTCAACAACTTCTTGATCACCTATAGTCGGTGAGTACTTAAAGTACTCAATAAAAACTGTGCCGACTATTGAGTAAAATCGTTTTAAACTCGGTTTTTTTTTTTTTTTTTTTTTTTTTTTTTTTTTTTTTTTTTTTTTGGTACGAATTGAAAAGTCAGAAGAGGAATAAACAAATTTTTATAATTTGAGCTCAATATGAGAGAAATGGATGGAAAATTAAAAAAATTATAAAAATTAAATATTTTCTATAAAAACTAAAAAATAGTAATACAGTAGAATCTCGAAAAAGTTAACCAAAATGTTCCAAGGGATGTTAACTTTTTCGAACTATTAACTTTTTTAAACGTTTTTTATTGAAAGAGGAAATAAATAAAGTAATAAACATCTTAAATTTAAATTTATTGACTTAGTTTTCATTACTAAAAAAAATAAATTAATTTTTATATGTACTTTTTAGTTTAAAAGTTTGTGCGCCAAAGATATTTGCACAAGCTTGCCTCAAGATCAGCATATTCCGGTATGAAGTGTTTTTTTTTTAGATATGCTATATATGTTCGTAACAGCCTCTAAAATTTCAGTACGTTTTTTCTTTATTTTTGAAATGGTTACTTTGGATACACCGTAATTAAATGCCAATCGGTTTCCGTGCATACCCTCATCTAGCTTTTTTAAAATTTCCAATTTCTGCTGCAAATCTGTTTTGTGATGGTTTCTTTTGCTTTGACATTTTTGAAATAAGCAGTACCCAACTCATACAATGTTGTTTGTTGTTGAAGATTGTCATAGTTTTTTGCAACTCAAAATAAAAAAGAAGTTCGGGGAATACCATAATCCAACAAACAAATTTAAAGCTTAGCGTTTCCAGTGAGAATATTTTAAAAGCGACCAATTTGCCATTATTGTTACTGAAAACGCCGTTGTTTTAAAAATAAATTATGTATACGCTCGGGAAAGTTAACTGAAAAGTTAACTTTTTAGAGCGGCACGTTGATGCTGAAACACTGTTAACTTATCCGAGCGTTTAACTTTTTCGCGAGTTAACTTTTTCGAGATTCTACTGTATATAGGCAATATACTATCTTTTAAAATAGGTCTTGCAAAAAAATACTTAAAAAGTTGTATTTACTTACTTGTTTCACTTCACGTTGGCACTAAAAAAGAACTTAAAAAACAAGCACTTCCGCATGTATCAAAAGATCGTCACTGAATGAGGACAATTAAGGATCAAACTACTCATCTTATCCAATTGTGAATAACAGATTTAGAGAATTGAGCGTGTTAAGAATTAAAGCGTAATTGTACTCATGTATAAATTTACCTTTATTCTTATTTATTTGACTTTAAAGTCGACTTTAGGAGCATACACCCTACGTTTAAATTCACCAAGAGATCATAATATTATTAAGGTTTTCCATGCATATATAGATATGTACATACGTCTACGTGTCCATGTAAGGATTTGACACCAATTTGTGTGTGTATTACAAGACCTCAAATCAAATTTAGGTTATGAGTAAGTTTATTAGTTAAATATGTAGTTAATTTTTATAAATATCAAATTTTAACACATTTCCTTCCTTTCTACCCCTCATTTTACAATAGAAATAAACAACTTTGGCATTTTTAACACCAAATCATGTTAAATGAGAAGCTTTTCTCTACTACGTACATACATATGTATGTAGTTATTGACACATTATTTCAAAAGTATTCAATTCCTTCCGCTTAAAATAAACAGCAAAACGACTACGACAATAACAAAAAAATAAAGGTAGGGAAATACCCTTTGACATTTAAAAAGTTTCAATAGCAAAGCGAAAAAGGCAGAAAAATGAGGAAAATAGGAAAAGAGCAAGGGATTGAGAGAGATATAGAGAGTGGCAAGGGAAAACTTTTTAACTAACTTGAAAACATGTATGGCAGCTGTTGAAATATTAAAAACAAAACATATACAAAAAGAAACACCACCACACAACCTATCCAAACATTAAATATTAGATACAATTCCATACATACATGTTAAATGAGAGAACACTTACACAAATACACAAAAGCCAAACAAAAAGAGCTTTTGATAAAAACTAGCAACAACAGCAACAGCTAAAATCAACCACAAATAAAAATAAAAACAAAAACAATAAGAGAAATACAAACAATTAAACATTTGAATTTGAATTGTATTGTATCTATATCTACTATATTCGTTTACGTATGTATTCGTTCGTATCTACATACATACATACATACATATATTATATCTATTTATTCGTTCGTATTTGTGGTGCCTGTTGGTGGTGATTGTCTAAACTAATTAAAATTAAAATTGAAAATGTGCAAAGAAAAACACAAAACTGAAAAAAGCTTTATCCAAATGCAAGGCACTTGTGCAAGCAGGCGGTAGTAGCTGAAAACTAAATGTATTTATTGCCGGGATACACCCTGTGCTCGCTTTGAAGTTTAAAGCTAACAATATGATATCAGTGAACACAGCTGGTGGTATCTCAGTAGTAAATGACATGACAATGCAACGGTGACAAACAATTAAATGAAATGAAATTGCAATGTAATGAACTGAAATGAGTAAAAACAACAACGAGAATTGTTAAGTTTGTTTTGTTTAAACTTATAGCAAAATGGCCACAATCAATATAGGAAACAAAAACCCCCCCAATTAAAGCTTTTTTAATAGCTTTAAGCATCCCACACATCAATGTCAGTCAAATGCATTTTAATTAAGGTAAGTTTTTCTTTTTAATTTTATTTCTTATTTTTCAAATTTCTTTTGAATCTATAACTTATTTCCGTTTTTTTTATTTGATTTCTAAATATCATAAGCTTTTAAGTTTAAGTTTATTTCTCAATTATTTTTTATTTTTTATTATTATTAATAAATTTATAACAAAAAAATATACATATAATTATTATTATTATTGCATATTATTAAAAATTTATGTTGAATTTAAATCATTTTAGTAACAATTAAATTCTAGTTAACAATTTAAATTAAGTTTTAAGTTTAAAGCGCAAACAAAAAAATTTGTTTTCAAGGAAAATTGCATATTTTTAGCATTTATTTATTGTTTTTCTTTTCAGTTTAATAAACAAAACAAAAAATAATAAATCAAATTAACTGATTGATCGTATTTATACAAAATTTATAATGAAACTATTCATTCATCTCAAACCAATTGGTCACTGTCCATAAGCACTTTACTTTTACACATACATAGGTACCAAAAAAAAAAAAGCTTTAAATTGAATTTATTATTTTCAAAAACGAATCTTTGGTTTTATAAATTTCATCATTTATTCAAATGCATTTAGAACATTTTTAAAAAAATTAAAATGAAATAAAGAAAAAGGTTTTCATATTTGCTGCAGTCGTTTGAAAGCTCTTAAGTAAGAGATAAAAGCTTAGTAGTTGGTGTAAACTCATTTAGGATTTTACACGAGGGTTGTGTGCAAAGGCATGCCTTCTAGTTTGCAAGAATACTATTATTATTATTTACCTATATCGAATCGTTCAATGTCTTTGCTATACATCAGCCATATCAAATCAAATCATAGTAAGTTTATTTCATGATTGACTTTATGAATGTTTTTCAAAAAGTCAGTGTCGATCCTAATTTCCTAATTGAAATTTGTTGTTTTTCATTTGCTATATACATATCCCTCATTTGCTGCAACAACGTAGTAATTCGAGAAAAACGGCTTTGAATGTTTTATGACATTTTACTATTTCTTAAATAAATTTTTAACAAATCATGCGATGTTAGTATCTTTCGAATCTGTATTTACAAAATTTTTACTTGTCAAATATATGTACGAGAAAACATGCACTTTTATTTTGATGTTTACAACAAAAAACTCTCTCACACACAAAAAATAATTGACTTTTTTGAAAACTGATAAAACTATATGAAAGACTATATAACGGCGCATATTTTGTATTACTCAGTTCAAAAAACACGGATTTTGAGTTATGACGTCATTGCAGCAAATGAGCGATATACTGATTACACGGTGCGACAGTCCAAAAAACCTGGGACTGGATATTATTTTTCTTGTAGGGCTTGTCGAGTAAAACAAGATTCCAATAGTGAATTATGCCGGACACCTCCAAAATCCGGATTTACGGTTAAAAACCCGGTTTTTGTACCTTTGCGCACTTATAAGCCTGTAATTTTGTTGATAATGGTTCAATTTTCAATTTTTCACTAGATTTGGAAAGAGATCTTTCGAATGATATATAATTTATCTAAGAAAACTTGAGAAATTTGGGTTTTATTATCGAGCAAACGCAAATTTTATAGATTTTTCAGAAAATGTTCAACTTTAGTGACGTTTTTTATACATTATTTTATTAAGAAACTATAATACTATTGAATTTATTCAAAAAGTACGTTTATTTAAGGCACCTATACATTATGTGTTTTTTACATTTTATATGTCAAATTTTACATAACGGAGTAAAAACATGTAGTTGGTGACCACCTCAAAAACTTTGCTTGTGTAAAATACACAAACAAAAACATAAGAAAAAATTGAAATTAGAACATGTTCTATTTTCTTATCATGTTTTCAAATGTATATGCCAGCCGAAAAGATTTATCGACGGTTAAATCTGCGCTATCATTAGCCGGCCGTATGAAGAATTTGCATAAGTGATAAATTAAATATTTGTTTTATCCCATTTTGATAATTTAATAACAATGATATAAATTATTTAAAAATTTTTGATACAAGCTCCACATCTTGTATATTAAAAAACGAAAAACCTTAAACCAATATTTTTGACGCCGGCAATTTAGTGACGCTTTGTAGCGGCTTTAACGCAATTTTTAAAGTTAATATTTAATATTTAAGCGTCTCAGCTGTTGTAAATAATCATGGCGATGCCACGTGTAATTGTACATACAAGTTGGTGACCAAAAATTAAAACCCTTATGTAAAATAACCAATTTTGACAGACATAAAGAAAAACATGTGAGTTGTAAACTTAAAAATACATAAGCAAAAACACGTACTGTATGTATAGCAACTTTACGATTACAACGTATCGTCAGATCTTACAACGTTGTCAGATCTATCAATGTCATTGCTAGCACATTGAAAAATTGTTAGCAAAAGGTAAATTATCAGTTTAGACAACTGTAAGAAAACTAACAATTTCATTTGCACACAATTGTCACGCAATGAATTTATCTGTCAACCGAAATTGTTTTTCCAAAATGTTATTAATGCACACTTGTTTGTTTATTTATGTATATACAGAGTAGTATTTAGAAATAATTTCTATGACAATGCTGCCATTGGCAGATGCATAAACTTTGCACATATGACAATGAAAAGTGTTTGACAATTGTCTTAAAACAATGACAATGACAAAATTGTGTGTTTACACGATCGTTACATGTCTGACAATATTTTTGTCTTCCAATATACTGAAAATGCTTTTTCTTAAGCAGCCCATACACGTTTCAATTCAATTGGCAACTGAGTCGGTTGTTGTGCAAATCAAAGTGTGTATGGCTTTGTCATTTTATTAGTTTGGCAGTTGACGAGTTGGTTGAAGAAAAATCAAAAGATTTTGATTTTTTCAAGATGACTAACAATTCTTTCAATTCGATTGTACTGTGTGTGTTCGAGTCTCTTGATTAGCTGTCAAAATTTAGGTTTGTAGTTTTCTTTTGCAAAGCAAAAGTTGTTTGTCTTTATAATCTTTTTTGATTATAGTGAATTTTAAATACAAAATTAAAAAAATGACATTGATTTTTCCAGAAGTTGGTGAAAAGCATCTTCATTTAGCCTTGTGAAATTTTTAAAGTCGTCCGGCTCTATTGTTTTTAGTTCCCTAATTAAATTTTCATTTGAATTTTTTTTTCTTGTTCTTCAACCATTCTTTTTACCAAATTCTTCGTCGCTTTTCTTTTTCTTCATCATTAAGACATTCTGCAATTACCATTAAGACAATTATTTTAGTTGTACAAAAATATAAATTTGACAGTTGAATGCAAATCTTTCAATTCAGTTTAAGAAGTGTGTGGCCGAATTGAAAAGACTCAATTGACGATTGAATTGAAACGTGTATGGGCTGCATAATGGTAAAAAAAAGTATTGAAATTAATTTTTTTAGGTCCAAAATTAAGCAATCCTCGTGGCATATTTGCTTAGGTTGCAATTTAATTTTAAAAATCACCAAAAATCGGTAACGACCGTTACTTTGGAAACACCCATACATACTTACTATTTTTTTTTTTTTTTCGATAAAATTCAAATTATAGAAACGTTTTCCTACTATTTTTTTTTCTTCAAGTTATGGAGGAATTTATGTTGAGGAAGTTCAAATTAAAGAAGCAAAACCTGTTAGAATTTCTCTCCAAGATGCTGTTGCCACGACATTTGCTTCAACTTATGAAAAATTCAAGTAATAGAAGTTCGACTGTAATTAAATAACACACTAATGGAATTTGTAACTACTTTTAAAGTCCACTTAAATTTTAAATGTTATTTATTCCTGTACTTATTGCCACAAAATTCTCACATTTTAGTAAGTGTTATTGCAACAACATTATTCTGTTAGAATATATTGGAAATTATATTTATTAATTGGTACATAGTTCATTTTAAAATTAAGAAAATTCGATACCTGTTTTCCTTTCACAGGGCTGATTTTTGGCAAATTTACTGATATTACTAAAGGTACGGTCACACTTGGCAAATATTTACTCAAAATAAGTTGTTTTAGCACAAATTTGTTTAACGTTGTTTACTCTTACAAGAGTTTTGCAAGATCAAATAGCATCAAATAAATTAAAACTAAATATTTGTTGTGATTTGGCCCAAAATAAGAAAAGTTTTTTTAAATAAATAAACGAGTTCAAATACAGGGTGGGCCAAGTTTGACTGACTGATTTGAACTGCTTATAACTTTTGTGGCTCTTGCGGTATGAGCTGTATCTCCATCTTGCTGGAACCATATGTTACGATTATTGAGAACTATCGGACGTAAAAAATTTTGCAACATGGTCCGGTATACCACCCCAGAGACGGTTTGTGGTTCATTAAGCTCATTTTCGAAGAAATATGGACCAATAACTTTATCAGCCATGATTCCACACCAAACAGTGCATCTGACAGGGTGTAATTGTCGCTGATGCAATGCTCTTGGATTCTCTGTACCCCAAATTCGGCAGTTCTGTTTATTCACATATCCATTTAAATGAAAATGTGCTTCATCGCTCATAATCAGATTATCCAAAAAATTGTCATTTTCTGTAGCTAGCAAAATCAATCTATTGGCATATTTTTTTTACACGTTCTTCCACTGAGTATGATGACATTATGAAATTTTATAAAATTCTGTATTATCTGCAAAAAAAAATTAAAAAAAATTAAAAATGCAAAAGTTATAAGCATTTAAAATCAGTCAGTCCAAGTTGGCCCACCCTGTATATGTTATTTCGTGGTTACGTGTTTTTTTCTATTACATTTCTATTACATTATTTCCAAAAAAAAAAACCCAAAAATATATAATATTTATTAAAATTATCTATTAAGCCAACAAAATAATGTACATACATATGTAACAAATGCATTCGACCTACTATTATTAAGGTCATTGAAAGAAACGTGTTCAGTTTTGTTCATTCCCCCATAAAAAAAAACCCACTTGAAAATTAAATTTTACCAAGGGCCAATATGATTCTTGTCTCACAATTATATGGCCTCTATTTAGAAATGGCAGTAATGTCATTTATTTAGAATTCGAACAAATAAATTAGATTGCACCTACTTACATACATACGAGTACACACATACATACATCTGGTAAAAATAGTAAAAGATATGTAAAAGAATTACATACGAAAAGCGAAAGTTATAGAAAATTGTTTTTATTTGTACAACATTGGCACAAGTTCTAGCTTGTTTTGTTGTTCTTTTTTTTTATATAAAATAAAATAAAGCCAGAAAGAGAACAATGACAAACACTAAAGGATAATTGACGGTCATACCAAAAATACATCAAATGCCAAATATACAAATGTACAAACATGAAGAAAACTAAAAAAAAAAAAACCGCAAATTCTAAATCAAATCGAATTTTTCGATCTATTTTTTTTCTTGCTTTCTCAAGTTTTTACTATAATTTTACAATTTTACATTTAGTGCAAATGACAAATAATGTCACCAGAATGTCTTACGAGTAAATCTTGCCACAACAACAAAAAAGATACTCGTGTACAACAAACAATTTTATTACATTTTATTGCACATTTATATACATTTTTTGTAAAACAAAATAAAAACTTAAGGAAAATAGCAGCAGTTGTGTAGTATGTATTATTCATATAAAATTATAAAAACCACTGTATAATAGATGCTTTTCTTCTAAATATGTAAGAGGTTTTCTTTTTTTGTTCTTTAGTTTTGTGAACAATAATAAATTTAATAAATTGATGCGCTTTTCAGAGCAACAATGGCATGATGTTTGATGTTTCCGATACACTTTAATAACTTTGAGAACCACCTCTATACTGTTTGTAATCGCGTATGTATGTACATATGTCTTTCAGAATGTTGGTGTTCCTGTATACGTGTGGGTAATTTTTTTATTTTACAGTGTGTTTGACAAGTATGCAAACACATGGCATAAATTTCTAAGGAACAAAGCCATTTGTTTTTTTTTTCAATACATTTAATTCTATTATATTAATTGTTATTATGTATATATGTACATCAAACAAAGAAATTTGTTACAATATTTAAGTTGGTTTCATTCTCAGTTTAAGACATTTTTAGTTTTCTTTTGAATTGATAGCAAAAATAATCAGCTTGTTGTGTTAGCCTTGTAAGAAATTTTCAACAAAAGTGTTTTTCAATAATATACATCTGTCTGTGCCATATAATTACAAGGGAATTGGTAGGTAATTTAAAATAATAAACAATAATAAAAAGGATTTGAAAGTGTGGTTTTATGTGTTAGACTAAAGTATATAAAACTAAATGTTTAAACTTTAGATAAACAAGTTAAACTACGTTTAAAGTACTTAAACTTTGCTTGCAGATCTTAAACAATTGACAATAATAAACTAAAATAATAACAAAACATAATTTTAAGGAACTAATTTATAATTTAAAAAGTTTTAAATCTGTCAAAATTAAAAAATAATTTAAAGATCTAGTGAATATTGAAGATGTAAATTATGAAAAACAAACAATTATTGTATAAATCAGAAATGATTTATGACAAGAGGAGTATAACAGCTTACATTTTAAATATAGGTTTACTTTAAGCAAAAACGGATTGATAAAACATCGAGTATTTTAATTCAATCAAGTATCAAAATGGTTTAAATCTTCTGACAGCAGAAGTTTACCAACTTAAATTTTGTCACACAAAACTTAAACTATGGTTACATAAAAGTATGTGAATTAAAATCTTGTTAAATTATGCAGAGTTTAAACTTCACTTATTTTCAATATATACCTAAAACTTGTAAATTAAAGTTAAACTTTGATCCAAACTATAAGAAACTTCGAGTAGCAGTTTCATTTTAGGCAGTTGTGGTTAAACTATTTACTGATAAAACCACTTTCAAGTATAAACTTCGAAACCAAAGTATTGTACGAGTTAAACTGAGGATAAATATATGTAGGTTTACTTTAAGCAAAAAAAGTCTTGTATTTCAATTCAATCAAGTATCAAAATGATTTAAATCTTCTGACAACAGAAGTTTACCAATATATATTTTGTCATACAACACTTAAACTATGGTTACATAAAAGTATGAGAATTACAACCTTGATAGATTATGTAGAGTTTAAACTCTACATAGGTTTGTTAACTTATTTTCAATATAGACTTCAAATTAAAGTTTAATAGAATTATTAAAACTTAAGAAATTTTAAAGGGAAAACATTATTTTGCAATTAATGAAAATATCACAATAAAAAAGAGATTGTAAATGTAGCAAACTAATTTCTTAAAATATTGCAGATTAAGTAAACAGTTTTATGTCATTTAAACTGTTGTTAAGGATTTTCCGCTAATTTAAAAGCTTGCATAAAAGTTTAGTTTTAGAAACTATGGTTTAATTTTAAATGTAAATCTGTAATCACCCCTTTCGTGAATAAAAATTCCACATGAAATTTGTTCCCTTTTATTGTTTTAACATTGAATTTTAATAGGAAAAATGTGAAAAGGGAACAAATTTCATGTGGAATTTTTATTCACGATAGGGGTGAATAATTTTACAATTTAAATATTTATAAATTAAGAGTCTTTGAAGCACAGACTAAACAGCGTTTAACTTTAAATTAAATCGAACAACTAGTTTCAAACATGTTTTACCTACTTACAGCAGTTTAAAATATAAAATTTTAGCTCAAAGAGCTTCTCAGTTTTAAATAAGTTTTTTTTTTTTATATATCAAGGTTGTACCTGGTTCTTACTATCGCCATATATTATCATACATATTTTGTAACGTTTAGTTACTGAATATTCTAACTTCGCGCCCTTATTAAACCCTATTTATTTTATTATAATTTTAGAAAAAAAGTTAAGCTTCAGTGGTTTAACAACGATTAACTTCAGGTTTATTTATAAACAGAATAAGGAAAATACTTTTCTTGTAAAACCAAGTGAGTTTCCGTAGAAAGAAGATAATAAGGTCTATGTTAAAAGTTGGTATTTCGTCCTCCGCCTCTTATGTCTTATAGATAAGAGCTGTCAGTTTCGTATATAATCCAGATATGTCCCCATGTCCGAATAATAAAAGGTCATGTTAATATCTAAGATTTTAAATATACATACTCGTATTCATAATTTTCTTCAATTCAAGCTGGATTTAAGAAATCTAAATATTCTGTATATTTTTATACGAAATTATATTTTGTCACACAAAATTTTCTTGCGGCACCCACTGTAATCAGCAGAATATTTTCATAATTTTGTTTTTGTATGACTTGTTATTAACTAATTATTGTATAAAGAAAATGTCTATTTAATTTATTTAACGTAAATTAAAAGCTGTTGTATGGTTTTCAATGTTTCTGTTTGTTTTACTTTACTTTTAGAGCGTTAAATACATGAGTAAGCTTGTCTAAATCTATCTACCAAATCTATATATCTCTATGAGTGTATCTAGATACTTAAAGTCATTATTATTTTTTTTTTTTTGCTTTTTTTGCATTGCAAACGATTGTTCGTTTTGCAATCAGCGTGTGTAGCAGAGTTATAGCAAAAATAGAAACTGCACATAACATAGTATTTAGGTCATTTAATAATTATTTTTTAAAAGCGGAAAATTAAAGTTGAAAAATGTTTTTTTTATAGATTCTTGGAATACCAAAATATTGGAAATAACGTTTTATATGTGAAATAATATTAGAGTGGGAGTTGCGTTGAATTTGAACAGAAGGTCGAGTTTCTGTGTAATTTATGGCATATGGTTCAAGTTAAATAACACTTGGGGATCAAAAACTTGTTGTTAAAACTATTTATTTGATATTCTAGCATTTGTTAGGCTGGTTACAATTAAAAACTTAATTATCATCTTAAACATAAGCTTAAACTTGCTTTGAAGCATCAATGAAGTATAATTTATTATGTATATCAATTACGGTATAAATTGCATTATCAAATATTTATATTTAGAAAGATTATAAAAAAGTTTTCAAGAACTCAAAAGTATGACAGTGTCATATGCAAACTTGGATTTGTCTATTAAACATTGATGCCCTTATTTATAAAAAATTAAAGTAGACTTCAAATGTACTTTAGGAAAATTTTGTCTAAAAGCACACTTCAAACCTATTTTATTTTTTTATTAATACGGCAGTAAGAATTTTAACTCCTTTCTTCTAAAAAAAAATACATTTAAAAACTAAAAAGAAACTTTAATCAAATGCGTCAAAATTAAAGAAAATTTAAATCGCAATAAATCAGTTCGGATTTCAGTGAAATGGCAAAAAAAAATATATAATGAATAATGGAGAAGTAAATCTTAGCCACCCCTTTTCTAGGGCAAGTTTAATTGAGTTTTATTGATCAAATCAAAAATGATTTATATGACTATGAATTATTTGACTTTTTTAGTCAAAACTTAAACTACGATTATATTAAGTTTATGGTTTAAGAATCTTGTGACCATTAATCATTAACTGCTTTATACCCTGCTTCCTAAACAGATAAAAGTACAAACAAAATTTAGGCAATTTCATTTATTTTAGAATTATTAGAATGACAAAAACAAAAAGATGGAGCAACTATCGAAAACACCTTTCCCCTCCTATTGGTTTAACAATGTATTGATAAAACCAGATTAAACTATGATTCAATGCAGATTTGGTTTAAGAAATTAAGGTTTAACGATGGTTTTGCAAACCTTTCACAAATATGGTTTAAAATCTTTTTGGAAATAAAACTTAGATTAAGGTTAAGCTATTTTCACAGTTTATAAAATAACATATTCAGCTCCAAAATTTGCCGTTGCAACTATTTTCCTCCTAAATGGAGGTAACAAATTTCAGATTACAAATACTGAATTTGATTCAAATATCAAACAAATTAATGACTAAATAATAATGAACAAAAAGGACCCTATTTAAGCTATTTAATATTTTACTGAGAAAATCCAGTTACAAGCTTTTAAATATGTACATGGTTACATAAAAGTATGCTTAAGAATTGAAACCCTGATGAATGATGTAGAGTTTAAACTTTCAGTTTGTAAATTAAAGATCTAAAAAATTGTCCAATATTTAAACAAAATTTTTTAAAAATCACTGATAAAACTAAAAACGATCCCACAAAATTTGTTTAAAATATTTTCACATACGAGTACATACATATATAAATATGCGTGAAAAAGTTGGAGAAAAATACAAATTTTTGGAAAATACCTATTTAAATGATTTCAGTTTTATTCTGTTTAACTAATCTGGTGGTTAAAAGAGGTTTAACCCCAAGGTCAACCGAATTTAATTTCAAAAGTTTACACATTTTAGGAACTTTTCCATTTTTAGACAAAAAAAAAAAAGTTTTAAAAAAAATTTAAAAAAATATGATTTCAACATTTTTTTTTTTAAATTTAACATATTAATTACAAATTTGTAGCTAAATATTAAATAAAAATAGGTATGTACCTACCTACTTTAAACAAATATTTGATTTTATAATTTCCATTTAAATTCCTGTAATATAGGTACAAACTTAAAGTTATAATTTTTGTTTCTCTTTTTGTTTTTTTTGCTACAAATAGTTTTTCTAACCTTAACCTCAAAATAGATCGATAATTTCACATAATTGTGTGAGATAAAAAGACACTACTCAAACACTTTTCAAATATATACATATTTGTATGTATGTATAATATACATTGTATATACATACATATGTACATATAAAAAAAAGAAAAAACCGAATATGCCAGAGTTAAGTATGCATATAGAAATGCATGTGTAAAGACAACAACAACAACAAGAACGGCAAACGAAAATATATAAACACATGCATACAAACTCATACATATGTATGTATGTATTGTATGCATACGAAAATAGTTATTGAATTTTTCTATATGAAAGCTATTGCAAATCACCTTGAACATCAACGCCCAATGCAACTGGCTAGAATGCAAGGGAGTCTTCATGATTAAGAGAAGTTTATATGTATAAATATAAACAACGAGCAAAATTAAATGCTTTGAAAAAAGCTGACGAAACTTTTTATAAGCTTTTGTGTCTTAATAATGATGATGTTTGAACAATTTTAAAATATTACTTCCTTATAAAAACAATAACAATTTTTTTTTGAAAGAAAAATTAAGAGTAAAAAGCTTCTCGAGGCAATTGTGATGTTAAAGAGTATTTTGTATATAAACAGTGTAAAGAGCTTTATAAAAGCTTTATTTAAAAAGCTTTTAATAATTTTCATATGTAGTTTTACTTGGTTACTCATACATATTTAAAAACAAATAGGTAACTATTTGTTTTGTATTTTTGTAAAAAGAAAAAAACCAGTATTATTTTAGCTTTAACATAAAGAACAAAGTTTAAAGTGAAAAACTATTTCAAACCTTTTTTACTATTTCTTTAAATAAAAGCAGAAAGTTGTAACTTAGTAAAAGCATTTGAAGCATGCAGTATAGTATATTTCACCTTTGTGTAACTTTGAGAACTAAAATAAAATGCACTAGTTAAAGCTAAAAAATACCTTTTACATATTTGCCTTTAAAAGAGCTTTATTTACAAAACTTACAGAGAGAAAGAGAGTGCGTTTTTGTAATGCACTAACAATAATAACAACAAGTTTCCTGTTACAAAGAAAAAAATTTCGAAAAAAAACACACACACAAATGGTATTTACAACAGCAACAACTGTAAAAGAAATAGAAGAGTGCAATGTGATAACAAAAAAAAAAAACAAATATTACTCACATTTTAAACAACAATTGTATAGGAAAAGAAACAAGCAACAACAACAATAACAATTACAAAGCGCCATACAAAAACGAACGTAAAATAACAGAGACGACGAAAGCAACAAACAACCCGACTCCCCTTTTGAAAAACGAAAGAGTGCTTGCGAGTGAGTGAGTGTGTAGTGTAGTGTAGTGTAGTGTAGTGTAAAAGCACGAGTATGAGTGATGTTGTTGTCGATGACTGACTGACTACTGCTGCTACGACAGTTGCAATTTTAGAAAAAATTCGACCATCAGTGTTAAGTTATACATCGGAACAGCAACAGCCAATATTTTCTTGCTACTACAACCACTACCACTACTTATTTTCAACTCAACTCAAGCAGCTCTTTTCTAAATGAATTAAAACATTAAAAAATAAATTATTTAAACCAAAAAGTTTACAAAATAAACTAAATAAATAATATGAGTGGGAGCCAAGCTCATGGACAGAAGAGGAAAGATAATACATATGTATTTAAAACGTTTACAAAAAGAATTTAAAAATCATATTTTTAATAATTTAAAAATCACGACTGAAAATCACAAACTAAAAAATGGATTTATGTACATATATTGATTACAACCACGTCAAGGAAAACAGAAAATCAATAACAATCGATTCATTCTGCTGATGATGGCCAATAGAACAAACAGCTGATTTTGGAATTACTTGGCTGGTATTTAAACAGTCAGCTAAAGATTAGAAGACAGAAGACATCACAACCAAAAATATAATAAGGATTAAGTGTTTTATATTACAGGACATTCAAACATAAAAAAACAAGTTAAGAACAAAACTGAACAAAAAAATATTTAAGCACGTGTCTTAAAGCAAACAACAACAAAAACTCTTAACAAAAAAAAAAAAAATAAGGGGAAAAATGTGTTTATTTTAAGCACACAACAGTAATAAGAAAAATAAGAAAAGTGACGCATTGTTTTAGCAAATAGTGACAGTAAAATATCAAATGTGTGTGTGTGAAAAGAAAAATTATTTAATTAAGTAAGAACAAATATAACAATTCATACAAACCAAATAGCAAATTATATCTAGACAATAATTAGGTCATTATTATTAGTACTTATATAGTTAGTAAAGAAAGGGGAATTTCCTAGTAAATTTTTTCATTAAATATTTATGTATTTTTAAAACAAACTATTTTTTTTAGCTATTTAAGCTTAAAAAGGTGCAAATTTTCTTTAGTTTTCAACTGAATTAATCTTTCCTTAAGTGTAATTTTTCCATTGATTATGCAATTGGCATAATATTCATTCACCTTATTCCTATTTTATTGTGCAAGAGTGTAAATGTGTGTGCATACACAATTTTTGTATGGGAGAGTAAGCGAATGTTGTAATTGCAATAGCAACAGCAATTGTTGTTGCTGTTTTTTTTTTTTTAAATATTTTCTTTAGTAATTTTCTTTCTATTGCCAATTGTACATATGTACATATATAATGTTGTATGTACAAAACTAACATACAACCTAATGTTGCATTAACACACACGCTTACATGGGTGTATACATATGTGTTCAATGTAAAACACATATGCACATACTCTCAATCTTATATACATGCATACTTTCTATATACATATAGCTAGCTAGTTATATGCATATAATTCACCTTAATGCAAACAGCCGAAATGTTTTAAAAAAGAAATTTTGTTCAAGCTAAAATTAAATTTATTTTTCTGCTGCATTTAACAAAAACATCAAAATGTCGGTGCATATCAATTTAACAGCAGCAGCAACAAAAACAACCACAACACACTTGCATTTTGTACGAAATTTGTTGCAACGACAACAACAACCACTCAAACAAGTGAAGAAGAGCAGGAAATTTATCAAAACTAGGCAAAATTAACCCACTTGTTTTTTCTCTTAGAAAAAAATATTGATTTATTTTGTTCTTTTCGCTGCTTTTTTTGCAAAAATTAGAAAAATTAATAGAAGCAAAAGAGTTTAAATTCAAATTAATGGATTCATTGGTGGCCAAATTTATAATAATTCAACTAAATTTCCTGATATTACATGTTAAATATTGATTTTTTGTTTAGTCTATTAAAAAAAAAAATAAAACGAAAAATCAAAGCACAATGTGAATTGATAATTTTGCTAAACAAATTTACACCAAAATTAACCCATTTAGGGCCATAATGAGCAAAATTTAAAATAATTCAAAACAAATTGTTCAGCCATAGCAAGTGTAATATTGATTTTTTGTTTAATATATTTAAAAAAAAAACTTGTTTTAAAAAATACACTGCTGAAAACAAAAGACTACCTATAGTGTACAAGGTTAAATCGAAATTATTGATTTCATTTGTTTCTTAAATAAAAAACAATATTTCAATTAAAAACTACTAGAAAAAAAACTATTTAAAAAATATACAGCCAGAAAGTTCTGCTAAATAAGATTTAGTCAAAATTAACCCATTTTAGAAGCATAATGAGCAAAATTTCATATTCTTCAAGAAGAAATGTGCGTGCATTGCAATTGTAATATTGATTTTTTTTTTTACTTATTCCATTAAAAAACATGTAACAGTAAAAAAAATATTGAAAGCAAAAGACAAGGCTGTCACAGATTTACCCAGCAATCAGCAAAACGTTTTAAAAAGTGTCTGACTAATTCTAAAAAACAACATTAAATTAATATTAACACAGTTTAAAGGCAAAAATTAAAATACCAGGCAAAAGTTGACATATTTTGCTGGTTTTCAATACCAACATTGTTGAACGTATATCTATCTATCTGGTTATTGTCTTTTTTCGACTCGAAAGCAAACATTTGTATAAGGCATACAAATGCTATAGGTACTGATGTAAGATTTGTCATAGGGCAACGGAAAGTTGATTTATATGAATTTCGTTATTTTAACTTATCTATCTATATATCAATGGCTTAATATAAAAAAGGCCTAACTCAATTAAAAAAAAAATAATAATAATAAAAATATCATATAAAAGCACGCAAGTCGAATTTGAAAAATACAAACAATATTTTTCAAAGCCACATACTATGAGTTGTTTTTATCATCCAATGGATTCATTTGAATGCGAGATTGTTTATCAAAGCAAAATATCAACATTTGCTATCGACTGATGCTTGTTTGTTATAAACATTTTAAAGTGCGTGAAAATATGTATATAAAACTACTAAACATATTTGCCAAAGGGCCTTCGAAACATACATATGAAACAAACATACATATGTATGTTTGGAAATACATACAAATATTTTAGCTGTATTTGCAAATTAAACTATAAGTTTAAAAATTTAAACAATATCCAATGAGAACTTTTCAGTTCAATGTTTTACTTGAAAAAAAAAATTCAATATTAAATTATTATTTTTTTTTTTTTATAAAAACTTCAAACCAGCTAATGTTATTTTAAGCCACTGTCCGCCAACGATGACGTTTGACAACCCATAAACTTTTAAATATAGTTTAAAATAAATAAAATTATTACACAAAAACAAGCCCACACCTACATATTTGCATAAATGTTTAAATTATCTATTAAAGAAAAACCTCCTCTTCTTTTTTTTTCATATAAAAAATGAAAACAAAAAAAAAACATTGTTGTTCTAATAATTCCAATGAGTCTTAACAATCACACCATCCATTATCAATCCCTTTTTTTCTATTTGTTTCTTATTTAACCATTTTCCTGTTGTATCTTTTATACTCTTTTATACGCTGTGGTAAAAGCAGCTAATTAAGCTTTTTTTTTTGCTTGTTGTTGCAGTTGTACTATCTAATGATGCATTTTTAGTAGGTTTTGTTTTTGTTTACAACTACATACTTATATTTTTGTTTTAATACCACATTTTTATAGTTATATCACCACTCAACTGTGTATGTTCATGTCTGTCTCCTTTGCTCTTAAATGATTGTTTTGCTTTCTATCACCACCTCGTCCTCTTAAATACTCAAAAGTGTGTTTGTTGTTTGAAACAGCAACAACACACGCTTTATAAATTGCAATTGTGATTTGATGATTTAAACACATTTGCTTTTTTCTATTTGTGGTGAGTGCTGTGCCGTGGCCTTTAATGGTGGTTCTATTTTTATAATTTAGATTGGCAAACAAACAAATTTTCTTCAAAAGCTTTTTTGCTTAGAAAAATCTGGTCACAATTTTCATAAATTTTAGATTAAAAAAATCCACATTTTATGAAAAACTAATGAGGAATGTGTTGTTGTGAGTTGTTGTCATTAAAGTAATCGTATGTTAAATATACATATATTTTAGAATAAAAGATTTCGATTTTTAATCTAGCAATTTTATTTAAAGTTTTTTAATAAAGAAAGTTTTTAAGCTTTTTATCTATTAATTTGTATTTCTTGCCTACTTCACTGCACTCTAGCCTTATTGCCTTTCTTTTAAAGTACATTGAATTTTTTAGGAGCTGTACGTTTCTGAAATAAACATCTGTCTAAAAGTTTTGAGATTATGTACTTAATTTAGGACATAAAGAGTTTTCCACCTAAATTTATAAGAATTGCAAAAAGTACTAAAATTTTTAAAAATTAAAAAAAAAATTCTGCAGATTGTCTCACATTTTGGTTAACAACTTTAATTCTGCTGCATCGAATTTAGTTATTTTCAATAACAAACTACTTAGGAAAACAGTAACGATTTTATATAAATTTTGTTGATTTTGCTTCCGTATTTCAAACGTGAAAGTGTTTTACACATACAAGCAGGCGGATATAGCCTGAAAATTGACTGAAAATTTCATAAGGGACTCTAGATAAATATTTCTCAATTCACCACTTTTGGTGGTGGAGGCTAAAACATACTGTGTGACTACTTCAGCGTTCAAATGTCCAACGATTCTTCAACAGTCAGCCTTTCCACACTTTTAAATTACCTAAATAAATGCATTTTTGACAAGCAGTACTTTATTGGTACTGTTTAAAGTCTTTTTAACTAAATTTTATTGAAATGACAAACTTTTATCTTATGAATTTACCCAATATTAAGGCAAGTGTTTGAGCTGATGCTGAACGCATTTTGACCATAAATAGTTATCATCAACGCACGGTGGTTAGGATCCAAGAAAATCATTGATGCGACTGAATTTAAGAAATTGTCTGGGTTATGTTGACTTTGAGAACGGCTTATTGGTATAAAACTAGTAGTCCGGAATTAAACTTCACTTTTTTAATCTTATAAATTGTTTTTTTTTTCATATCTGAAAATTTGTTCTGAGTGAGCAGTTTTTGTTTTCTTTAAATTGGCATAACGAAATGGAAAAATTTATCTTTTTTCTACTTTTGAAAAAGGTTGAAAAAATTTTTTAAAATATTCAAAAGGTTCTCTTTTAAAATTGTCATATTTACTCTTTTCAATTAAAGTATTTGATTTTGTAGATAAAGTGTTTTGGCTTATCTCAGTATTTCTCAACTTTGATAGCTTATTTTATTATTCTAAAAGCCATGAAAAAGGTTCTTTTTTTATAGCATTATTTATTAAAAGCTTGCGTTACTTTAGTGCTTCTCTGGAAGTAGTTTTTTTTAAGAGGTTCATATAAATAAAAATGTTACCAAAACAGTTATTGCTTTTAAAATTTAATTATCAGCAAAATGCACTAAATTTTTTGGAAAATAATTCTTTTAACTAATTGCAGTATTTCACAAGTATGGAAGCTCAGGTATAAATATCTAATAAAAGCTTTAATTAAAAGCATTTATTAATTTAATCTGTCTTACTATACAGCTTATCTGGAAGCAGTTTTTTAAATTTATAAAAAATTATTAAAATACCATAAATAACTATCAACAAAATAAACTAGTTTTTCTTTGTTAAAAGAAATTAACAACTAAATTTTATATTCCAACTGAATACCTGAAATTTCAAATATATTTTCAAATCGAAAATAGCCAGCACATACAAAAATGTTTAAATAAAACACACCTGCAACGAAAATATAAATAAAAAAAAAACTATTAACCAACGAAGAAAACAATAAATAAAAATTTATGAAAAAACTGTTTCTACAAATTAGAAAGATAAGATAAATATAAAATAAATAAACACAAACTATAAAAATAATAAAGAAACAGACACAGCCAGACATTTCTACAAACAAAGGAAACAAAAATGAAATTTAAACCATATAAAAGAAATGCAGCAAAATTATAAAAATAATATTTAAAGAAAAACCTTGTTTTAAACTATTAAATTAGTTTCCGGGCTAAGAAAGTAAATTTCACTCAAATAAAAAAGCTATGAAATATAATACAATTAAAAAAAAAACAATTATAATAAAGCTTTTTCTTAAAAAAATAAAAAAAAAGAAAAATAAATTGCTGTAAAACATCAAAAAATTTTAAGAAAACAAAGCACAAGTCTGTATTTAATATACAGACATATGTACATATGTATGTATATAAAGACTTCTTTATATATAATTTGAGTTATATAGTTTTTAGATTTTATACCTACATATATTCACATATGTATGTATGTATAGTATGTATGTGTATACGTATTTTTATACTTATGTATAAATAAAACAAAACTAAACATGCATGATATAATATGTATGACAAAAACACATTTAAAATCTAGTTAAACTAATGACTTGACCTTGTTGTTTTATCTACAAAAAAAAATAGAAGCTAAAAATTAAAAAAAAAACTACAATGACAAGAAAATTGCTATAGAAACAAAACAATAAATGTATTACATGACCAATAAGTATATTCGTGTGTCTTTACACTCACAGATGCCCCTGCACATGTAGTTAGATAAAGAGATAGATACTCATACATTTATAATCATGCATGGGCGGTAATAATGGTGTGTGTAGCAAAAAATTTCAAAAAGTTTTGCTTTTTTTTTGTCGTAAAACATACATATTAGAAAAAAATCGAATTAAAACAAATTTACTACAGTTGAGTGCATAATAGTGGCATGTCAAGAAAAATTGAAATTGTAATTTTTAGAAATTTACAGCTTGTTTTTGTACAGTATTAAATAGAATTACAAAAAATTAGTTTTTAATAAACCAAAAAAATTATTTTTTTTTTTGTTTGTCATATTTTTTAAATTATCCATTTTTGGTTTTGAGAAAATATACAATTTTTCGAAATATGTGTTTCCCAATCTCTGCTTTTTCTCAAAACTGGATAAATCACTTCTAAAATACAATCAAATTCTACTTTTAGTGTGTCAACTATCTTACACAGATTAATTTTAATGATCTAAGTCCGCAATTCGGTAAGATCCCCTACCAATCTTTCCAATATCTTTACGCGTTCTAAAGATACATATTTACATATGTAGAAACCTTTCAGCAAAAACTTTGAATGAATTTTTTCAATTCGCATTAGTATTTATTATTTTATGAATAAATGACGATCCATACATTGTCGCACTAATTATTCTAAACATTATCAATTAATTCTATAAATTGATTTGGTAAATTTTTAAAAAATTATGTTTTTTGATTCCAATTGAGTTTAATTTCTTGCACTGCATTAATTGAATATTGCGAATCCGTA
Source organism: Bellardia bayeri (assembly GCA_950370525.1). Lineage (NCBI taxonomy): Eukaryota > Metazoa > Arthropoda > Insecta > Diptera > Calliphoridae > Bellardia > Bellardia bayeri. Next base: position 121,381,527 of record OX493264.1, read on the forward strand.
CCTCATTGATCTAAATTTGACAATGGCCTGACTTAAGTTGCTAAGCTATTAAAGAACTTCTTAATCGAATTCATTATATGGCTAAACTATTAAGGAGGCTATTAATCATATTCTGTCTCCTCACGCGTTTCAGTAAATGTAAAAATCTATAATTCAGTTCAATGAGAACCGTACACACCCCTAAGATGATAGCATTAATCGATTTTACACTATAAATTTAGCAGCTCTCCAGTAGTTATGGATGACATTGTGCAACTAGAGACTTCAATATGTTCGAGTCCTAGGCAGAAGTTCTATAACATAGATTAAATTCTGGATTACAAAAGGACACTTCGTTACAATTATAAAGTGTAGTGTAAAAAATTGCTAAAGAAACTACACTATACACCTAATTCTGTTTTTACATGGCCTTTTTTTATACGGTTCTGATTAAACACGGTTTGAAAATAAACAAATTTAAAATTTTGTTAATACGATTTTATACCATTTAGCGCGATTCAAATTCTTTTAGGCTTAATTTTTTTTTGGGTTAAATTTAATTTTTGCGAAATATGTTCAAATCACAAATTTGGGTGAATTACCGTTTTGTGGATACAAGCAAATTCACTGGTCAGAACAATTGTAAATAGCACAAATTTAGGGGAAAACATTTTTTAGTGCATACAATCAAATGAACTTGTCAATGACAAGTTGTTATAAATTTTGTTTACATTGTTTTTAAACTTAGAGTGTATGTATATCCTTTTTCTCTTTAATAACTATGCTTGTGTAAAAACACATTGCATACTCACATGTGATTTATTATTATAAACCTGAATAGTTGTTATTAAAAAATCCTTGTTTTTCACTAATTACAATAGGTTTTAGAGATAAGGAACCAATTACCTATTTTGCATACGATCAATAACTTTTTTACACAATACAATAACCCATTAACTTATATACGCAAAATATATAAATTGAAAACCGCCAAGTAATTTGACATTTGTGAAAATTACTGCCTAAAAAACAAACACTGAATTCTTGCAAATCTGCTGGGTTCTACCTTTAAACACAACAGATTCCTGATGCTTTTTATAGACAAGTCATCAATATTGTTTCACTTAAATTATAAGTCAAACCCATCTTATTTAAACCCTTTCTCTGCTTGCTGTACTCTGGTTTAATTCATCAAAACGTGCCTTAACCAAGATTAATCATATAACTTTGAAACTTTAACCAACTTGCAAAAAATTGTTCTAGTATAATTTACACATATGTAACTTGTGACAAAATTACTGTTACAGTTTTTCTTTTCTGACAGATTTGTAAATCTGCAATGCAAATATATAAAAAATGTGTTTTTATTAGAAGTAAAAAAATACTGTCAATTTAACATAAATTTATTGAAATCGTAATGTTAGCTACAAAATATAATTAAAGAATTCCAAAGCTAAAGTAATTATTTAGCAATTAAACGGAATACAAAAATTTGTTTTATTAAACTTGAAAATTACTAAATTTTCTGTTAAAATTGCATCATTATCTTACGTTTATTTTGTTTTTTAATTTTTTTTTTTGTTTAAACAAAACTACGAACTCTGACGCATAGAAATACAGGTTTAAAAAGGAGGAGAGAGAGAGTAGGAGAGAAGGAGATTTGTTACTTTGTTATTGCATACATGAGAAATAACTGCAGAGTGTGTGTAGTGGGGATAAACTGTGTAAATCAGGGTTGGTAAATGTAGGTATTGAAATAGTAGTAACATTTATAAACTGTTAAGTACTAAAGTATGTAATATGAGACGCATTATAGGAAGCAAACAAATGTTGAAGAGATTAACTGATATGTACATGATCTTGTTAATATTTTGCAATTGCAAATTATATGGAATTTACGTCCTTCTGTTTTGTTTAATGCAAGAGAAACATTTGCAGAAAACCGGCAATTTTTTGTGCTGCTGAGGTCTGACAAAGAGAAATTTAAATGCCACCAGGTTCAAATTTTCATCCGACATAATCTCCATAAATGCTAAATTCTCCAGCTCTGCATTTACGTTTATTTCACTTATGCAAGCAAATACTCATGGTCTTGTTGTAAATTTTACAAACACATAAAACCACAAATATTATTTATAAACATAATAATTATAATTACTTAAACAAATTGTTATTGTAGAATACAATATAAAAATGCAGGCATTCAACAGCAGCCAGCCAGCAAAATTGACTGCGTACAAGTCTGTACAAGTTCAATGACTGTTTCTGATAAGCTGACTTATGGCTTTATAAAATTTCTATGCGACTGGTATTTTTTTTTTTTATCTACTCTACTTTAAATGAATTAGATTTTCGGTCTCTTTTTAGCGTTACACTTTCAATTAAAAAACAAAAATAACGCAAACAAAACATTAATAATTTTTGGACTTTACCATTTTAGTCATCTGCATTGATGATGTTGACGATCATATATTCATTTATACACATTTATTTTTGTTTTATTCTAATTCAGTATTTAACAAAAACAAAATAGCCATCATAAAACTGATAATAATTTTGAAATTTATTTTGTTTATACATATACATACATATGTATGTAGTATGTCTGGAAAAATATTTGTGTTTTTGGAAGACCCAAACTTTTGTTGTTGTTATTAGCAAGCAACATAGATTGTTTATTTTTAAAACTGTATTTATGTAAATACTTTAGCAATAACAAGAAACACTCATAGGCTTTTTTTGTAAAATATGTATGTACATACATATTTCACTTTTACTGATCAAGTTCTATAAATTACACTGTTTCCCTAATAATTTCAAAATAAAACAGAAGAAAAAAACATACAAAATGTGGCATAAAATATGATTTTCAATAAATGTTAAAATCTAAACAGTATTTATTTATTCTAATAGTAATATATCTAATTTAAACTTTATTTCATTATCACAAAAAAAAAAAAGACATGTGCAATCAAATATACATAGGTACTAATGACGCACTCTTTATTATTATACGAGTATGTATTTCTAAGCTTATATTTCAAACTTTTTAAAAGCCGGTTTAAATAAACTTAGACCAAAACTTAGAACTACTGATAGATAATATACAGCCAGACATTGTTGAATTTTTTTTTTCAAAGAAAAAGTTTTAAAACTTTATTTAATGAAAAAAAATGTACAAGCCAGAAAAAATTTCAATAACCATTTTTGTTTGCTGTTTCTCTTGTCTTATTTCATCGAAAAAAAAAACAGTTGGTTCTTTATTTAAACATTGTTTGCCATTCATTATTCACATGATCTTTGAGTTTTTGCCAATTAATGATGGTATTTTTCTTCAGGTATTTCAGTTTATTTTTTTCATTTGCTGCTATTTCTATAAAATGTTAGATTTTCTAATGACCTTGGTAGGCAAAAGTAAAGGTCAGTCAAAAAGCAAACAAAAAACACTGAACAAATATAAAATATTTTTAAAGAGTTGTGTTGCAAATTGAAATAAAACATTTCTAGTTTAAAAGAGCTCTAGTACAAACTCCTTTACTCAAAAATATATGTATGTATGTATATGTATGTAGTTACTCGCAGTTTATTTTATATGCGTCATAGTAATCAAGAGAAAATACGTAATGTGGGTCAGTGTTACGACCTACTTTTAGTTACAAACACGAATGCATACAACACACTGTTACACTGTAACGGGGGTAAAATAAAGAGGTGACCCTGTAATTTAGTACGAGTATTTGTAAAACGATACTCTTGTAACCCGTAGTAATACCAAGTAATTTAGTTTAGTTAACAAGTATTGAGATGCAGCTACATTTATTTGAAAAAAGAGAGAACTTGGCTCTTTTTGTTTGTTTAATTGGATTAAAATGAAATAAGTTGAAAGGTTTTATTAAGCAAAATGTTTTTAGTTTTTTTTTTAACTTCAGTCCAAAAAAATTGTGTTTCAGGGAAAAATAAATGAAAATTAAATTAGAATAAAACTTATTGCAGCATTGATATAAGCTTTAGAATTTAGTATAGAATTTTGCTGCTACCCTTTTACTTAAACAAATTGTTTTCAAATAAGCTTTTCTTAAAAAAACCTACATGTTGCTGCAACATGTTGCCAATTTTAAGTTTAATTTTAATAAAAAAAATTATAATATTGCTATTAATAATAGATTTTTGATAAGTTTTCTAAAAAGTATTTTGCGTAGAGAAAATAAATCTCAAATAGTTTAAAAACAACATATTCTTACAAATGTCATACTGAAAATGTTGCTGCAACATATTTCCTACATAATAAATTCGTGCAGAATATAAAAATGTGCTGCAACATGTCATTAATAAAAATTAATTTTGTAAATTTGTTTAAATTATAACTTTAGAGTCTAAAATACTTTAAAAAAGAAAAATTATCAATAAAAATTTAATTAGAGATTTCATGTTGTAAAACAATTCCTTCAGTAAAAATAATTTAATGAACTCGAGCCCGACTAAATAAATATCAAAAATGTAAAATTAACAGTTCGAATAAAAAAAAATAATAATTGTTCATACTTTAAAATTATTAAATTTGATTTAAATTTAAATACATACAGTGTTGCTTAAACATGGTTACAGAAATATTTCTTGAATTTAAAGCCTAGTACTCTGTTCAAATTTGGGGAAAATGTTGAGCAACATTAATTATTTCATACGGAAAATTTGACGTGTAGCCAATGTTGCCTATCACGCGAATTTACATAATATGACGTTTTTTTTTATTGAAAGTACGCCACATTGTTTTACTTATGTAAACAAAACAAATAAGTACATATGTTTTGCTTTTTTGTAAATTTAAATCGAAACTAAATAAAAGTTAAAATATATTTAAGGTTTTTATCGACCTTTTCCTTATTCTATTATTTAACTTATAAGTTATGAAATAATCTTTTATTTGCATAGAATACATGACCTTAATAAGCCCGATTTAGAAATTTCTAAACAAATCAATAAAAGTTAAAATATTTAAAAATCTGTATTGAACCGAAATAGTTAAATAAAAATGAATAAACAAATATTACTGACCGCTTGTGCAGCAGCACAACAAGTAATAGATATTGTTGTTGCGACAGAAGAGCTTTTGGATGAAAATTCCACGTGAAACAATTGCTACTTTAATTATTTCGCTGTGAAAAAATAATGTTGCCAGATACATTTCACATGTTTTTCACAAAATGAACAGAGTACTATGCTTAATACAAGAAATCTTTATTTTCGTTGTTGCAACATGTTGCTTAAAATTCAACCTAATTTCATACATATTTTTGGAAATAAGTATAAACTAAACAACAATTTCAAACAATTTTGATTTAGAAAATATGAACGCAATATGTTGCTACGCAAACAAATACATTTATTCAAAGTTTGTCCGCATAATTTCTCTATGGAATGAAAATATTAAAAACAGAAATTGTTGTTGTGGTTACAAATTTAAATTTATGTATAAAAATGACGTGATTTATTTGTTAAAATATTATTAAATTTTTATAAAAATTACGTGTCTCTTTCTTAAAAATTTCATAATTTTCTATTTCTTTTAAACATTTTAACATATTTTGTGTGATTCAAACTCACACGACTTGCAAACATTTCTAAAGCAAATGTTGTTAAAATTATGCAGATTTTATTTATTCTTTAGACTTTTAAAGAAGAATTTATAAAAATCTCTTTGAGGTGTCTTACTAGGAAAACTAGTCATTATAGGTATTTAGTTTAGCTAGCAATATTTACATATTTATTATTTTAAATTTCAGATCCTGGAATCTTAATATTAAAATAAGATATTGTGTGAAGAAAATAGTTATTAAGATAATGAGAAATATTGTAAGTGCCTTCAATAAATTGTATATGCACAATTTAGTTATTCGAAATAACTTACATAATTTATTACACATTCATTAGTGATTTAGGCCATATTTTCTATGAAGCAGAAAAATAATCCATTTCAAATACAATTTTTCTCACTTGTAATTGACAAGTAAAACATTTTATAGACTCGTTTGCTGGTAACGCCATTAGTTGTTGTTTTTATATAAAAAATTATACATTATAAATAATTATTGATTCTTTGCACATTTGCAAAAAAAAAAAAATTAAAAACTCAGAACTAATACATTTTTCTTGCCATGTAGCCTGGGTACTATGCAGTAACATTTAAAATCCATTGACGAAATAATGGTGCCAAATGCATGTTGTTTATTAGTTTTTTTTTCTTTGCAAATTTCTTTCTTCAAGAGAACGTAGAAAGAAAAATTGAAAACAAAAATATATTTCAAGCACTTCAGGAACAAATACATACAAAAATACACAGCAAAAAATAGACAACAACAGTAAAATGGCAATAACAAAATAATGTCAAAAATAAGAGCACAAACACAATTGGCTTAAAGCCAAAACGTACGAAAAATGCATTTTGAAAACAAAAAAAAAAAAAACGTAAAATGCAAAATGCAAAAGCACTGCTTTAAATAGAATTTTAAAGAAAATGTGTTTCACAAATGTTTAAATTAAAAAATAAATACACTTTGTCGTTTTAAAAACAAAAAAGTACTTTTATTGATTAATATATAAATTGTTTAGTACTTCTAAAATAAACACGTACATATGTGTAATTAAGGGCTGGCAAGTTTTGTAGAACTCCCCTTGGCAAATAGAGGTAAGAGTGTGTGAGTCAGTGCTTTAAAATATTAGTAACCAGGTGCTAAAACAAGTATTATGACATAAAGAGTATTAAAAGAAAAAGAAAATATGGCGTAGTAGGAAAAAGTGAAAATAAGGACAAGCAACCGATATCTTCACATATTGCCAACTGCAAATGGAAGCAAGCATGCAGGCATTTGGTGTGTTGTTTTTATGCTTGTCAACCAAATACATATTTATTTCTATTCTTTTTATGACTGTGTATATGTACATATACATATAAAAGATCTAATACTTGCATACTTATTGCGCAATGATACATGCAATAGTTTGTACTTGCACATGTACTCAAGTTATTTAGTATATACAAGTTCTTATATACATACAAAATCTATACATATATGTTCATATATATATATATATATATGTATGTATGCATGTATGTATTTAAAACCAATTTCCAACAAACTTGGCACCAAAAGCCATAACACAAAACAACAATAAAAAGAAAGGCATAGAAAAAGAAATTGCACTAGCAGTGCTGTAAAAAAATTGTAAAAGAAATTCTAACCGAGACATGAACGTGTTAAAGACAAATCAACTTATCAGCTCATAGAAAGAATGGCAAAAAAAATGACAACAATAATAATCGAAAGTACACCCTTTCCGGGTAAAATTTGTCAAACAAGTAGGTACATACTTTAATTAATTCTCTAACAATGCGAATCATTTAGGTTTAGGTCTTAATACTTTTTGGCATGTTTTAATTACCACAATTAAATGCATATTGTGTATTTTAAGATTCTAAGTTACTATTTCTAAAGCAGTGGTGGACATAAAGAGAATATGGAGCACAGATTTCACAACAGCATTAGATTGTGATTTGAATGTTTCCTTAAAAATCTATAGTCATTTTTTGTGGAAAGCTATTTTAAAAAGTAATAAGTTATTTGGACGACTTATAAATGCTCTTTTACTTGAACAGTATTAAATATTTCATTTTTAATTTTTAGAGACTACTTACTGTTTTTCTTTATGAAAAATTGTTGAAATTTTCTGTAATAATTTCATTTTAATATAAAATGAGCGAGTCACGAACAAAATAAAAATTTAACAATTCAATTTTAACGAATTTTTTTTTTTATAAATTAAATATTTCGCCTGAAATATTAACAAATATTAAGAGAGTGGAAATAAATTATTTCTTTTATATATATCTCTCCTATATTTAAAAAAAAAGTAGGCCAGATTATTAAGCATATAACTCCTATATAGTTTCTAAAGGTGTGGTCACACTTGGCAAATATTTACTCAAAAAAGCATAACCATAAATAAGCATAGCACAAATTTGTTTATTGTTGTTTACTCTTACAAAAGTTTTGCAAGATCAAACAGCAGCAAATAAAATAAAACTAAATATTTGCGGTGTGTTGCTCTAAATAAACGTAAAAGTTTTTTTCTTTTAAATAAAAAAACAAATTGAAATATATTTTATTTAATGGTTACGTCTTTTTCGGTAAATATTTGCCTAGTGTGACCATACCTTAATACGAGAAAAAGCAAATTCTAGAAATATTTCTGAAAAAATAAAATTCTTTACATTGCAATGCATCATGAATATTTCAAACTGATAAAAAAAGTACAAAATAATCAATTAAATATTAAGGGATCTGCTTTATAAATGAACTAGTCCATAAGATTTCTGAAATTTAATTTACTTATCAAGAATATAAAGAAAATAGAAATGTAACACCTAAAAGTACAGAACATTCTTTAACATATTTTCCAAATTCCTGGAATAATGCGGAAAATGTTCTTTGCTTTTTATTGCAAGGTTTTTCAACACTCATTCAAACTAATTTTGATATATGTATTTAAATTAAAGTATTGAAAAAAAAAACATCCATATTGAGACATCTGCATTTCTCTTTGGAAATGCTATTTGAAATAAAAGTCTATGGTTTAGAAATAGCAATAAGCAAAAAGAAGATAAAAACATAACCAAGTGTCATACAGCTACTTCTCAAACAGCTCGACAAGAATGCACAGAAACAAAAAAAATTTAAAAAGAAAAAAAAAACAAAAACTATAAAAATCAATGGGGGAAAACTGAAAATACACACAGAAACACTAATATAAAAATACACAGACACCAACGCAGATATTGTATATATGTATATATAGCTATGCAAATGAAAATTATTTAAGTATGTCTGTATGTGGATAGGAAAATCTATGTACACAACTAGGTACATATAAATGTAGTGGTGTTATGAGCAGTTTTAATAAAAACACATTTCACTTTCAATTATGTAGCAAGTACATCGCAAAAAAAGATAGAGAAAACTATTCAAACTATTCTTTGTTTTCACAAAAACAGAAATCGTTTAGGAAAATATCAACAACTACACAAACAATGTTAATTTTCAGTGATTTTTCACAATTAAATATAACGAACGTCCTTGGCTAGTAATTTAAATGTATGTGTATATTGTATATATGTAATATGTATGGTATATACATACATATGTATGCTTAACATTTTTGTTTATATTTATAGTTGTTTGCGTTTTAATTGTCATAGTATTGGGAATTTATTTTTGATATAAAAATCGCCAATTGGCCAAAAATAAATTTAAGGTTGATCATTCATTAGTTTAAATCTAGTTGTTAAATAAATAAATAAATAAATAGTTTAATTAAGAGAAAGTGAAACGTCTTCAAAAATTATACATTTTTGGCTGTATATTTTCAAATTCAATAAAGTTTTTTTAAGCAAGGATTTATTCTGGTAAGGCACAACTTTAGCAAGCAGTTTTCATACTAAAATTATTCACCTTAAATGTGGAAAACTTTCAAGAAAACTGCAAAATATTGCTGTAATGACACAACTGAGAACAGGATTAATCCTGATTAAAACTAATTATTAGGCAAGCGAGTTTTACAGTCTAAATTTAAACCTAAAAATTTAAAAACTTGAGGCAAAAATTACCTGCAAACAAGCTGTACTTTAAAAGTAACTTTCAAAAATGAAATTATGATGCCACTAGAAAATACAAAACAATCTGTTGGTTAATAAATATTTATTTTTTTTGTCTGCTTCAAAATAATTTCAAATGCGAGACTCAAATATCCCCAGAAAACTGTTGTTTAAAGTTCATAACAGTATCACGCGTACTGCTCATAAGATCACATTTTTATGTACCTATAAAAAAATGTATTTAATGTTGCCAAGTTAAACTTTTAAACAAACAAAAAACTACACAAACACACTCTTTTGAAATGGAATTCCAAATTCTTTTCATTCATAAAATTGTGTGTAATCAAGCTATGAGTGGAGTATCTGTGTGCGAATGAATGCGTAAATGAGTGAGTGTGTTAGTTTAAACATGTACCTATAGACACTATATAAATACTAGAGGTCTGACGTAGTTAAACCACTTCTAAAAAAAAAATTTCTTTGTATGTGCAAGCAGTTGTTTCCCACTACACGTTTTGCATTGTTTTAGTTATACGAGTACGAGTATGTAGATCATGTGATAGAGAGACTAAATAGAGGTACTATTTATTTTCATAATAAAAACCGGCAAAAATACGTCATAGCGGAAGCGTCAAAAAATTACCGTCATTTTTTATTCATAATTTTTTTTTTTCAGTTGTGTAGACACAAATTATAGAAATACACTGAGACTTTTTAACAAAAAAGCAGCCACAAATATTTGAAAAACTAATTTCAAACTTTCAATTATGGGAATCTGTAAAATATGTATTGTGGCGAAGAAAACAAAAAAAAAAAAACACAGCACAAATATTTAAATTACACAAATAATCAAAAGAGTGATCTCATGATAATGTTTCTATTATTTTGTATCTCATAGTTTAAACTCACATGAATTAGACATTCATACGAGTACATAAAAGTGATTACACATATTATGTTGATGTTTCAGTTATGCCAGTGTGTAGTTAAATAATTGATATTTATAGTAAGTTTTAATCACTTAAATTTAGCAGCCAAATACAAAAAAAACCAAGATAACATTTTGTAGTTTTGTTAAAAAAATAAATAAAAAAGATAAGATCTGTTCAAATAAAAATAAAAAAAATAGTTTTTAATTGTGAAACCAACAATCCAATCACTTTTAAAAAAAATGAACACTAATACTTTATCTATTACATGAGTTTTAGATAGATCGTATAATCTTTAACTTTTGTGCTAAGAGGTTTCAAAACATTTTTCATACAATTTAGAAATTAGTTAAAATTTAAGAAAATAAACTTGACTTTGGCATAAAAAACTTTGGCACATTTTCATGTAAATTTCTTAAAATTTTCCACATTTTATGTTGCGAACAGGAATTGCTTTTAGAATTGAGAATTTTAAATTAAAATGTTTTAGTGTCACCATTCTATTATTTTTATACTGTTAGTAGAATATAACTTTTTGTATATCATGGTGTAACTATACAAGGTGAGTGCAAATCGGCAACAAATACAATACAATACAGAAACAACAGGCATTTTGTTTGTGTAAAAAAAAAATGTACTACTGTCAAAAACACTTGAAAAAGTATTACTTTTTGCCATAAGTAAATTGTAAACAAAGTCAGGCAGCTGTGCTAACCATGCAAAAATCTGTGGAGTACGTGCTCTATTGTAACTAAAATATAGTGGCTACATCATGGTCCTTTGTAATGCACTCAAGGACTATTTCATTTTCAAAGCCAAACTTCTTGTTACACGACAATTATTCGTGCTTTAACGATCGTAATCGTTGTTGTAAAATACTTGAAGTAGTTACAAGGAGTAGTTTTGTGACTAGTCCCGTGTTATGCAAAGCTGGACATCGTAATGTTAAATTAAGTAGTTTTTTTTCATACAAATGGATTATGTTGCGATTATTCCTGGTCCATTGTGGATTAGTCCATAAATGCGTGTATGGACTACTTGCATTTTTTTTTTTGCACTTTGTATAGTTACAACATGTTGGTTAACTATTCTTAATTTAAAAACATACTCTATGTAATTCGTAGAAATTTTGTAGGTTTTTTACATAATTTCTATAAGATTTTAGTCCATTTTATATTGAGAACAAGAATTAATTGCCTTTTGGTGTATGCATTTCATTTTGCATTGCATGTAAATGGACTTCTTTAAAAACTGTAATTGTTTAAAAGTCTGCGTTTCTATTGAGAACAGAAATTGATTGGCTGTAAATTGAAATATTATATATATTATGTATTTATATACTAAAGATTATAGCAGTATTTTCACTTTTGTAAAATGCACTTAAAAATTGTAATTACCTAAAAAACGAAATTTTAATTACCTGCAGTTTTCCCAAACATATATTTTCATAACAAGAAAAAGTTTAACCTTCTTAGTAACATATACATACTTAGCCCAGGTAATTACCATTTAAAGTTAAACATAGTTAAAGTCTGTTAAACGTTTCCGCTTCTTCTATGCCATTAACACTCACAAGAAAATTAAACCAAATTTGTAAGCCAAAAAATTTAAAAACTTATGACCTAAATCTAAACACTACATAAATTGAAATAGCTCATACAAAATACAAGAATATAATAAAGCATAAACAAGTTGTGTAAAAATTAGGCAACTGATACTAATGAACTGGTCATAGAAACTTTGGCATGGTGCTAATGAAATTATAGCTCACAACTCGAGAAATACTAATAAAATGGCGGCAGCAAAAAAAAAACAAAGAATTAAAGCATGTGGTAAAATAAATGACATACTTGCCTTTAGTCGTTTAAAACAAAAAATTTAGAACACGAGCTACATAGATATTAAAACAGTTAATATACCATGTTGTATACATTTACAACAGACTGTAATAGAAATAATTAAAACAACAAAAACTACAGTATGTTCCACATCCAAATAATAATAAAACACGCATACACACAAAAAACTTTAATTCTTAATGTTCGTAATAAAAACATGTTAGGTAGTTAGTTAAACAATAGTTTAAGTAATGTTTAGTTTAACTAAATAGAGATTAAATCATTTCCAAGCATTAAAGATAATATAATATGTCATGTATTTATACATAACGTAACCATACATATCACATACATATCAAAATGCAGGATGTTAGGAATAAAAAAGCGGGATTGCGAAGTAGATATCATGAAAAAGCGGAATTATTAAAACAATGATATAAAAAAGCTAATTACATAATCTCATTTATTTATTACTTTTAAACAATTTTCATGTGGAATTTTTATTCACGATAGGGGTAATTATTGTTAAAAACTTATAAAAGTTAGCAAATTTTTCAAACAAAACACATTGATTTAAAAGCCAGTGACAATTTAAACAAAAACATGAATTTTTCCTGAAGAAACGTTAGAATCGAAATGGTGAGAATGTAAATTTTTTCGAACTAAGTTTGCCATTTCTAAACAGCTGGTTCAATCGGGACTATCTGAACACAAGTACATGAATAACCTCGCAATACTCAGAAAATGAGATTGAAATTCCAATAACTGGGGTTTTTACTTTTTATTCGTTGCTGGTAAAATACTTTAACGGCCATTAAAATCTGATCACAGTTTTGAGTTTTGAGAAAATGAGATGGAAATTCCAATAACTGGGGTTTTTACTTTTTATTCGTTGCTGGTAAAATACTTTAACGGCCATTAAAATCTGATCACAGTTTTGAGTTTTTATATTTTCTTCCAAATTAGCAAGAAACGGGATTTTGGTTTGAAAAGCCTTCAAAAAACGGGAGAAACGCACCAAAAGCGCGTTGTATGGTCACGTTAATTTTACCTCATTAACTGAAATTTATTTTACTATTTATATAATTATCAATATTTCCCCTAAAGTGGGAGAAAATATCCCAGAACTGATAATTTAGTTACGTAAAGCAATACAACGTTTTAAGAACAATTTTCAGATTTGTATTAGATTAGCGACTTTTAGTTTTTATTGAGAACAAAAATTAATTGATTTTTATTTTGTAAGAGATTAGCAGCCTCAGAACTGGAACTTTAGACATATACACAGTTTGTGATTATTTCGAAATTCGTTTTAGAAAATTGTCATTATTTTGTTAATTGCGAACCAAAGCTGATTATTTTACATATTTCAAATTTTGATTTTATTGTTAGAAACTAAACCCCATGGTTTGCATTTTATTATTTTTTGCGCGATTGTTATCGAAAAACCACATTTTAAATTACACTTGTTTTGTAGTATTTGTTTAACCTTTGGCGGTGAGAGATTAAAAACTTTAAAAACACAATAAATATTTCTATAGATTTTTTTTATTTAAACAAACACACAAACACATTCACGTAGCGACGTGATAATTAACTTAATTGTTATTCGTTGATTTTAATATAAATTTTACAATTTATTGTATAGAACTGGAAAAAAAAACTTGTAACTGAAAAATGAGAGAAAAAACTTTAACACAAACCAAATTTCATTGCATTCATGTTAAAGCAATTACAACAATTTAGTAGGAGAAACTTTATTAATTGGTAAAAATTTATGGCCCACAAACTGCAAAAAAAAACCAGCAATGATTAAAATTTTAATAATTCATAATAAATTTAAAATGCACATTGGCTGTCATTAATGCAGTTAATGCATTGTTATTAACATTTTTGTTATTGTTTTGTTTTTTTTTTTTTTTTTTTTGTTTCTGTTGTATTAATGCCTGGTAATTATATTCAAATTATATACAAAATGTCCTTGTTTATTTGAAATCCACTGAGGCGTATGAGCAATTTTCAGGTACAAATTAATAATTGGCATTTTTTGATTACATGTAGTTTAGAAATATGTGCCAAATATGTTGTTAATGTTTACAAATTGAAATGAAATCTTTTAATAAATAATAAATATGTCAGAAGGTAGCAAATGAATAAATAAATTGGACTACATATTGAGTGTTTAAGTTAGCTAACAACATTTTAAATTGAAAACAGGAATTGATAGGTACTAAAATTTTGTTGCTATGGACCACAGCAAAAACATTTTCGGGATCTGTAACATTTATTTTAAATTAATTTATATAATTTTGGACTAAACTCCCACATAATCAAACGCACCTATACATTTTTATTATTTTCTAATTGAAAACCAAAATGATTAACATCATATCAGTTCTACGTATAAAATGACAACTTGTGTAAACAGCAACAGACATTTTAAGTTCAAGTTATATTATATTATTTGCGGGCTTTAAACTAACCCACCTTTTCAGACATGGAAATAATTAGTACACGAAATACACACAATCCATGTGATTGCGCTGAATGTGTTGGTAAAGTTTTTGAAAATCGTTTATTAAAAACCAACATTGATTAAATTTTAGTTTTATAAAACACAATTTCTGGGTGGCAAGTGGCAAAAAGATAATAGAAAATAACTACTTATTTGGTTAGTTTCAAAACTTGTGTTCAAGAATTTAACCGACTTAATATTTATGATAAGCAAATATAGATTAGATTCAGAAAAACATTTATTGTTAATAGTTTAAATTTTAACAACTCAAAATCTCTCTTTATTTTAAATAATTTACATTAAAAAGAAAATTTCTTTGAACAGTTTTCTTAACTAAATATAGCGTGATTTGTTGTAATGTATTAAAACATTTTTTTTTTTTTTTGAAACAATTACTTGAAAATATAAACAGTCATAATCTAAAAATCACAAAAATCACTCAAGCATTGATCAGAAACTTTTCTTTCTTTCAACAAATAATTCGAAATAAACGGAACAACAATTTTAACAATTTATTAAACACATTATTGTTTAACACATACATACAACACTTTGAAATAGTAAAAAATAAACATAAATTATAAAGGTTTTTCAAAATAGAAATTAATAGATAAAATAAAAATTGTTCATTTCACAACTGATGTTGTAGTGTCGTAAGAGTTGTAAGTCGTGTGAATTTACAATAGTTGTATAAATGTTGTAGGTAATTGCTATATAAATGTTTTTTACAACAGCTACGATATTTTTACATATGGTTTTTAAAAAATTGTATGAACATTTAATTTTATGCATTTATGCTCCATCGCCTAACTAAAGGACTATTTTCAACTGCAGCTGAGTTGTAGTAGTAAAAAATTTGTCGTATTTAATCATGTGCACAATGTGGCTGCATTCAATTAGATGCAATCGTACCATTTGAGCGATGGTCATCTAAATATTTTAAAGCGCTTTTTTATTTCAATTCACAGATTTTGACAATCCTAGATTCGAAACATTTTTTTTAACAGGCGATGAAGAAAAGAGAGTTTTTGCACAGGATAGAAATTGTTTAGTTTTTTCGATTGTATTATACTTTTTATATACATATTTATTGATATTATATTTTTTGCGTTTTAAAAACTTGACAACATATACTCGCTTAAAATTACACATGTTCACAATCAGATAAAATTATATCATACAATGTACAACATACAACATTAGTAGTGAATTCTACAAATATGTGTTGTTTTATAAGCACATTTTATAGTAAAATTGTCAAAGTCTATTGTAATAAATTGGATTAATATGTAATTAGGGCCCGATTATCGTTCACAACACTATAATGTTGTGTTGTCTTGACTACAACACAACATGCATTTTTCATACGATCAAGCTGATAAGTGTTGTGAAGTGTCGTAATTAAAGTTTACAACATACAACATCAAAATACTTAGTGCTGTGAACGATAATCGGGGCCTCAACGTTACATTTGAAGGTTTATTGTGATGTACAGATTGGTTGGGGTTAATTTAAAATTATTCAATATTCATCAAAAAAAGGCACACTGTTATAACAATTATTATTTGTTATCTTTTGGACTTGAGAGGGGGGTCTCTTATTATGCGATTTTAGTAGTCAATTATTGAAATCCTTATTAGTAAAATTGATTATTCCTCTGTGCTGCCAAGATAGTACGATTTTTGTTCTAGTTGCTAGAAAAAATTTTAATTTCGTAGGCGATTTTGTTATTTAAAAACTCTTAACAAATATTTAATTATATAGTTTTAAATAAAAACATCTTTTATTTGATTTCTTACTTATTAGATGAAAAGAATGTTTTTATTTGTTTTGCTGACAAGTAAAAATAGAATATAATTATTAAACAATTATATATTATTTTTCGAAATTAAGGTCTTATCGAAATTCTTCCGATATTTCGCTACAACAATGTGTAGCATCTTCAGGAAAAAATATTGTTTAATAAATAAAAAGGTCGAACAATCCGTTAAATAATCAGAATATTATTATGATATATATGATTATATATTTGGCAGAAGAGGGATTAATTAATTTGGTAATTGAAAAAGAAATTTTGAGTCAACAGAAAATTTCGAACTTAAGCAAAGTAGTTTAACGACATAGAAATTGTAATACTTTTTTTTTATAATAAATCGTGAATTAGATATATTACTTTAGAAATCTTTTCATTGGGGTATAACCCCATTTTGTTTTCAACAATGCGTCACACTTAGACTCTCAAAAGAGTACACACAAATTTTTCCCCCTATTTTGATAATTTTTGTTAATTTTTAACGTTCAGTTTTACAAACACCGAGCTGTTGCTGTTCCAATGGATAAAATACATCAAAGTTTTTTTTTTTAATTAAACTTTTATTTAATTTTTGTTCTGTTAAGTGCAAAAAGTATAAACCCTGTTGTGTCTTTAAGTTATGAGTAAAACTTCCGTTTCGTTTTGGTTTTTTGTTTGTATGTTTGCTTTGTTTTTTTTTCGTAAATATATTTTATTATCCTTTGTTTTGGAGTTCGTATCAGGGGTGACATTTGCACTGGGTTTTTAAGTAGTTTGTAAATGCACTATCTGGTACGACACGCCATTACGATCAATCTTCTGGTTTGATTTAAATACACTTAAACAAAACTATGTTGAAAATATACAAAAATAAAAATTAATTTTCCAAACAAAATATGCAATTTTTCTTGAAAAAAGAAAAAAACAATTACAAGTGTTTTTTAGTGTTGATTGAATTTTATTTAAGGTATTTATTATAATTTTCAAGTCTATTTTTTAGGTACGTTTTATTATTTAAATTATTTTTATTGCCTTAAATTTGAATTATTTTTAAGACTGAATGAATATTTTATGAAAATAAAGAAAACTATTTATAATAAATGCAAAATAAATAAATGATTTGTTGTTTTATTACTTTTTCTTTTAACGAACTTTTAGCTTAATGTTAGCTGATATGAAAATGAGATAACTACAAATATAAAATTAATTTTATAATTCAAAGTTTTTTTTAATAGAATTTTAAGAATTTATCAAAACAGACTTGAAGGTTGCTTAGTAATTCGATTACAAAATATTAAAATTGATATTGCATAATAACTTGTAATTCAAAATTGTTGTCGAATTGCAGAGTAATCCACCATCTCGTAACGTTCTTTAAGTAATTTGGATTTTCTCTTGCATTTAAAAAATGAGTTTTAAAAATGTCTGATTTCAAACATACATATTAATAATTATATTGATAGTTAAAGCAGCCATTAGTTAGACACATTGACATATCAGCTAAATATAATAAATAATGAAGAGATTTCGTATAATAGACTCAAACTAAACTGTAACAACAGTAACAATTAGTCTTAAAAATTTTTAAGAACCACAAAGAAATCAACTCATCCAATTTTTATTTTAAACTAACCTTACGAAACGTTTTCTATGTATACTTGGAGTTTGAAAACAAAAAAATTATTTCCCCCTCTCTGCTACAAAATAGTTTTGTACCTACATATACGAATTAATTTGTTGTATATGTACAGATAGATAGATATTAACTAGGTCATTATCAATCATAATGTTACAGCATTAAGGTTGCAGCATATTTTAACAGTTTCTTAAACACTGGCTAACCTTGCATATAACCTCAAAATGACCTTGAACTCGTTTTTTAGCAGCAACATTTTAACCTTTTTTGCAGTGCCACCAACAAATAATACATACATACACATCCTTATACATACATGCATTTTACTTTATGTCCAGTAAAAACGAAAAAGAAAATTATTATAAGCCCCCTACATAATGGATTTTATTTTATGTATTCTTTAAAAAAAAAATCTATTGCATATTTTCTAGCATAGCAAAAAGCTTTGGCATTACGCACATGTAATATAGCATAAGTGCGAGAGCATTAAACAAACAAAGTACAAGTGAGCGTGTTAAATGCACGTCAGATGGCGCCTGGTAAAGTAAGTGTGCCCAGGGTGTGTGGCGAAATGAATGAGTGTGCGTAAGTGTAAACTGAAAATGAATTGCATGCTTGCCGCAAAAAAGCTTTTTATTTTAAAAATATTACGTTAAATTTTTAAACAAATTATATAAAATTTACTTAATATTTTAAATTAACCTGAAATAAAATTGTGTTTTTTATGAATTTTCTTTACAAATCGGCTAAGCGCTTTGGCAGTGTGGTTAGCTGGTTGTGTGGTTAATATTTCACAGCCACTATCTTCACTGCCGCCGCGATAAGCTATAACAACGTTGCAAAGAGTTACGGTATACAACAGTAAAGAAATAGAGTAAAAATTTAATACAAATATTGTTCACCACACAAAAAAAGTCATCAA
This sequence comes from Bellardia bayeri, assembly GCA_950370525.1. Lineage (NCBI taxonomy): Eukaryota > Metazoa > Arthropoda > Insecta > Diptera > Calliphoridae > Bellardia > Bellardia bayeri. Next base: position 121,400,784 of record OX493264.1, read on the forward strand.
AAGGTATATTATTTTTAGAAACATATAAAAAATAAAGTTCGTAAGATGGGGAGTTAATTTAATGCATAAGTTAACAAATTGGTCTTAAAGGAAATACTTTTTTATGAATTTTTGGTAATTCATATAATTTAGAAGCTGTAAGTTTGTTTCTCTCAAAACCTATAATTATTTATAATTTAAAAAAAAACATCAAAATAATATAACGGTTCCGCCATCTAACGTTTTTTTCTTCAACTAGTGCTTATTTCGTGAATGGTAACACTTAACTCATGTCTGATTTGACAGATAATTAGTTTTATCCTTCCGCTGAACGAATATGGTTGTGTATACGCTTGAATAACGCTGGGAAATATTGCGACATTACTTTGAAAATCATGGTAATGTTGCAAAATGTGTGCGAAAATTGCGTACGGATTTTGGAAGAAGAGAAGCACCGTCAGCTCCGTATGTTCATTATCTTGTGAAAAAAGTGAAAGAAACTGGCATTCTCATCGATAAAGCAAAGCGTGAAAAGCCAACAGTGAGTGCACCCGAGAATATTGCTGCTGTGGCAGAAAGTGTGCGTGAAGCGCCATCAACATCAATTCACTGTCGTTTTCAACAATTGAACATTTCGGAGACATCATTGAGACGAATTTTGCATAAAGCCCTTGGTATGCCGCCATACAAAGTCCAATTACTTCAGTAGTTGAAGCCAATGCGTTTTCGCCGATTTTGCCAAAAAAAATCATATTTATTTATTTTCATCCTTTTTCACCCCTAGTACTTTTTATATAAAATGTATGTTTATTTAAATAGATAAAAAATATTTTTTTTTTTAATATAAGAAATGAAATTCTAGCTTAGCAGTAAAAGCTCAATCTCCGAGTCTATTACCAACCGTCATTATTGGTCTAAATTAAAAATAAATAATAATCTGTGATCACCTTTATTTCCCGTCAAAAATCGACTTTTTACATGGATTTATAAAATAGATTCTTTAATATTGGTCTAAATTGAAAATAAATGATAATCTGTGATCACCTATATTTCCCCTCAAAAATCGAATTCTTATATTGATTTATAAAATAGGCTATTGATCCTTTAATATTGGCCTAAATTTAAAATAAATGATAATCTGTGATCACCTTTATTTCCCGTCAAAAATCGACTTTTTATATGGATTTATAAAATAAGCCATAGATCCTTTTATATTGGTCTAAATTAAAAATAAATAATAATCTGTGATCACCTTTATTTCCCGTCAAAAATCGACTTTTTATATGGATTTATAAAATAGATTCTTTAATATTGATCTAAATTGAAAATAAATGATAATCTGTGATCACCTATGTATGTATATTTCCCCTCAAAAATCGACTTCTTATATTGATTAATAAAATAGGCTATTTGATCCTTTAATATTGGTATAAATTGAAAATAAATGATTATCTATGATCACCAATATTTTCCGTCAAAAGTCGACTTCTTATATTGATTTATAAAATAAGCTATTGATCCGTTAATTTTTATCTAAATTGAAAATAAATAAAAATTTGTGATATGACTCCATTTCTCAACAAAAATCGATTTTTTATATCGTCGAAGATAATCCAAAAGATAATTTACATATTATAAAAAATTAAAATCTAGCTTTTGATTGATTTTTAATCGTCTCTATTAATTTTTAAATTTTTGTGACCAAAAATAACACATTTATATCCATAATTCAAAATAACGTATCAACATGTGCATTATTTTCTCAAGGCAAATGAACGTATCATCAAACTTGGGGTAAGAATTGAAAATAAAATATTTGAATTTTTAAACAAAAAAGAAAATTTATGATGATACGTCATTTTGTTTTAGAAAACACAAATACAATGTAACAAATGTAATTAAACAAAATATTTGGAAAAATTAGTTTTTTCGCTTGAATTACTATTTTAGTTGTTCTGTTTAATTTTCATATTCCTTCCATCAATTGTTTGATGTTTCTTTCTATACCTGAAGTAAAGTGATGTTACCTGTTTTTGGATTTGCGACGACGATATGGATTTATAAAATATACATAAATAAAACTAAGCAAAGTGAGAATCGTTGATCTCGGGAGCAAAAAGATAATATTTTAAACAAAATTAGTCTATTTTACAGGAGTATGTGTATAGAATGTTTATTTATATGATTTTTTTTTTTTTTGTTAATTTATAAGTATGTACCTACATATGTTCTAAATTTTTTATTTGACATACACATTTTATGGCAGCCCTGTTTTACGCACCTCCATTGACAACAAAACACAAAAGCAGAAATAATTTCTACCATGATACAATGATTTATTTCAACAATATACATACGTACATACATACATATGTATATGTAGCATCAAATAGAAAATGTCTTACCTGTTAACTTGGTGTAATAAAAATAACGGTACATATACATATATAAAATTTGCAACATTGAGAGACACATACATTTCGACACTTTATTAATCTACAGTTCTTTATAATTAATTATAATGAATAGTTCCTAATCCAAACACTTTATTACAAAACTTTACACTTTATTTAACATTTCAAACAAGATTATTTAATAATAATATCATTAATTTTTACACATTTTAAAATAAAACAATTACTTTCACAACACGAACCGAAGCCGAAAAAAGAACACGATAAACTAAACGCGCGTGTGAAATACGTACTTACATCAAAATAGGAGAAAACCGTAACAGCTGATTTATCAAAACAAACATTTTTTGCTTGAGTGGTAAAAAATTGTTTGTTGTTGTTTATGTGTGTATGTATGTATGTATCATCTTGTACAATGTACATAGTGGTTTGTTATTGTAAATAAGTTTTGATAAACAAAACTATTTATATTTTAAGCATTAAACATATTCACCGCAGCAGGCTACCGACTACAAAATTTCAAAAATAAAATACACACGTTTATATGTGAATTATTATTTTGACGACAGCAGGGTAAAATAATCATTCACATATAAACGTGTGTATTTTATTTTGCGCTTTACGTAAAATTTCTGAAAAACTGTTTTTATTCTAATACTCGGTGTAGGGTATTATATGGTTGACCGACTATACTTTCTTACTTGTATTGTTTTATGCAAAAGAGCTATGTATGTACACATGTATGAATGTAAGTCCATTTTCAAATTTTCATTGTCAAAATTAAAAATTATGATTTCAGTCAAATGTAATTGAGAATAAAACAAGAAAGAAAGTATAGTCGGTCAAGCCCGACCATATACAGCCCAATCATGAATAAAAAATCCGCGGGAGTTTTTTCCCATTTTATTTTTTTAACATTTTGAATTTGAACAATGAATGGTACACCTAGTATATGAATAAAACAATTTTTCAGAATGGGCGCTATATGGGAGCTATGACCTATTATGGACCGATCATCCAAAAACGTAGTGACACGACTTCTTTGAATATAAATATTATAGGAACATTGTATGTGTACATATGTTAAACTTTATTTCAATATACATATGTAGTTAAAAGACTTAAGGTGCTATCAGACGGGATGTATTTTACATATGTATGTACTGTCACTTTTCTTACCCATATGTAATTCCGTATGTATGTCAAAATTTTCATTTTACATATGATTCATAATTTTTGCTATCACACCTGCTTATGTTTTTCCGTATGACATAACATATAAATGTAAACAAAAGCTGACTTTTTAACGTGTATAAATTTCAAGAATTGCTTCTTTTGGTCAATCTAACTGCAATAAATATAACAAACATAATTTAATTTATTAAAAATCGAAAAATACTTATTTTTCCATGTTAATTCTCCATTTTCTTTAAAATATATTTTTTCAAACAATTTGTTACAAAACAAACCAGCTGTTTTGTTTATGTTTGTCACAGGAAAATAGAGCGTGTTCTAATCGAAAAAATTACATGTGTTTTTCCCCATGTATTTTACACATGCAAAGTTTCATATCTATCACACGATGTGTACAACTTTTACAGAAGGAAAATTTGACAGTACTTCCCGTCTGATAGCACCTTTACATACATTGTATGTGAAACATATTTGTGTTTATTATTATTTTCGGAAACATCAGCACAAATCTGATACATATATCTACCCTGATCGATATTAAATATAAAATATCGCCAAACATACAGTGAACTCGCAGAAATGTGAACGAACATCCAGTAACATGAACTACACAGAAACATGAAAAAAAAATTTTTTACATTGACTACTCTAAAACGTGAACATAGGCTGAATGCTCTAAAACGTGAACTTTTTATCGAACGTTAAAATTCAATTTTGTAAGCTTATTTAATTTGTATACCCTCCACCACCAAGAGTGGAACTTTTTTAATATTCATCTGAGACCCAACAAAGTATATATTTTCTTGATCCTTATGAAATTCTAAGTCGATTGAGCTATGCCCGTCTGTGTAAAACACTCTCACGTCTAAACTATACAACTTAACTAAACGAAATTTCCAGAAAAATAGTTCTTATTTTGCAGTTAACTTTGGTATTGAAAATCAGCTAAATCGATTTAGGCCAACCAGAGTTATGGACCAATATGTGAGACAACCTACATAAAAATTTGATATTTTTTGTCCATTTGATTGGAATATTTTGAAATATATTGCAGGTAATAACATGCAATTTTGTATACGTTGCTTTTATGATAAAAGAAGAAAGTGTGCGGAAAATAGTAAGAATCGGTCCATGATTTCTCATAGCCCGCATGTAAAAATCTTCCCGAAATATTGCTCAATTATACATAACTGCCTATAAAATTGGAATATCAAGACAAAATTCAGCAAAAATAAGTTTTATTCAAAAATAAATCGCAAAACGATATTTTTTTTAGTTCGGTCCATGTTTGACCATAGACCCCATATAAAGTCCACTTCCAAAATTCACTTAAATACGTATAAAACAGATATAAGTAATGTTAAACGGCTAAAATTTGACATAAATAATCTTTATAGGCAAATAAATTGTTGTACTAAATTTTATGGTGGTCGGTCCAGAATTGGTCATAGCTTCCATACAAGGACCACATCTGAAAAAGACATTTATCGACATGTATAAATATCGGTACCGACTCAAAACTTTGCACAGATCATTAACATATACACAAAAATCATACCACAAAATTTTGTGAATTTCGGGCTTTTTTTAACCGTATTCCCCATATAAAGCCCTCTTCCGAAAATCACTTTAACCCTGGATGGTTACTGTTCGTCGTATCGACGAAGTTCATTTATAAAAAAGAGTCAAATTCGTATCGAATTTTAAGATAGAAAAACAAATTTGTGTTAGCCCTGTTTCACACTCATCAGTTCTGACTGTCAAGTCAAGTTATTTTTTAATGAGAAGGAAAGAGAAAATTATCTTATATCTTTTTCCTTCTCATTGAAAAATACCTGACTTGACAGTCAGAACTGATGAGTGTGAAACAGGTCTTACATTAAATTTTATTTTTTTTATTTCTTATATAAAATACTTAAATACAAATATTTTTGTTTATTTTTAACTTTAAAAACTGCTCCGCTAAAATTATTTTTAAAAATTGTTCGTCGATTTAACGAAGAGTAACCTTAATGTACAAAAATGAAGAGTAACCATTTAGGGTTAATACTCATAGATCTCTTATAAATAAGGGTACCGATCCAAAATTTTACACGGATCATTTACATACATGCCTAAATGAAACTGCTGGATTTTGAGAATATCGGTCCATATTTGACAATATCCCCCACATAAGGTTTACTCACGAAATTCACATTAATACTAATATATATCTTAAATATACCGTTATTATGTTGAAATTCGACGTGAAATATCCTTATATGCATGAAAATAACTGTTCAAAAATTTAAGAAGATCGGCCCATAATTTGACATAGCTGCCATATAAGAACCATTTCCGAAAAACAAATAAAACCACAAAAATGTCTAATAAATATCGATATGGAACCAAATTTTAATCCAGAAATCATATTAGTATCGGTTATACGGCAATTAAGCTACTGGATTTTGTATCTGTCAGTAAATAATAGCTCCTGAATTAAGTTCACTTCCGAGCATAACAACCAACCATACAACTCTTGTACATAACGCTATTGAGATGAAATTCAACCAATATAATCCTAAAATACATAGAAATCACATTAGTGGATACTGGATTTAGAAGCTATCAGTCCATAATTGGTCCATTTCTTCTATGCCACCCATAAATCTTTTGTAAATAATGTTATTGAGATCAAATTCAAACAAAAAAGCCTCATCTTGCATCTTATCCTTTTTTATACTCTGTTTCTTAACTTGTTGTGAATATGGAAAAATGTTCTTTTAATTTAATAAATTGTTAAATTACAATCAAGATTATTATGAAAATCAAACAAACTCTGTAAATTACAATAAGAATCGGTAATTACATCAATTATAAATGTGCGAAATTAGACAAAATTTCAAAATATTTAAAATAAATTATGTTGGTCGTAAAATTGTCTTTCAAACAATATATCAAATACTAATAAAATTTGCACTAAGACTGAATAGAAAACACAGAATAAGAATATTCTAGTCCTATAACCAGTGTAGTTTTTCTATTTTTTAGTACGTTTAGGTGGAGGGTATTTAAAATTCGGGACTGTCGAATATAGCATTCGAACTTTTTTTTGTGATTCCCCACAGAAGAATTTCGTAGTTTGTTTGTTGTAAACAACTTTTGTTGCATGAAAAGAAGCTTCTTTTGTAGTTGCTCCTTTTAAAAAAAAAACTAAATAAAAAAAATTTATAATTATCGTAGTTTAAATTCAGCTAACCTCTATTTTTGACGAATTTAATAAAATAATTTAGAAATTAGTATCTAAAAAATCCATTTGCAAACCATTGATTGCTATGTAGTATATTAAAATTGGCAGGAACTTACAAAAGGTAGCATTAAAACATGTTGAAAATGGTGAAAAATAACGTACATACTTTATTTTAAATTAATTAAAAGCTAAGAGACTAAAATGTAAATGCAATCTAAAACGAGAACAATGTCGAAAACGTGAATAACAATTAGTTCACGTTTCTGCGAGTTCACTGTACATATGTATTTAAATTTTTAGTTTATTTATTTAATTTTAACCAAAAAAAACTCAAAACATACATTTGGATAATTTGACATCTACTGATCACAGAGACGTTGTTCCAATACTTTTGAAACGTTTTAAAATAATAGAGATAATAAAAATGTTATAAGAAAATAAGCTAAGTCCATTAAAAAAATACAAAATAAGTAATAAAAAATAAGTTAAGTACAAAAGGTACCTATAAGTCGCGAACGCATATTTCCTCAACAGTCAGGGGTGTCATAGAAACCAATATTGTAAGAATTGGTTTTAAAATCGACAAGAAAAAATGCTTTGGTGTCATAGGGCACTGCAACACGTTCAATAAATATCATGATACTAGAAATATCTCGATATTTATTGAACGTGTAGCAGTGCCAGTGTTTATTTTTATGTAATTAAAAATACAATTAACAAACTGTATTAACGGGCTTCAAAAATATTTAAAACAAAAAATTTTAGAATGTTTGTGAATTGAGACTTATCATGGTATATTTATTATACAGCCCAATCATGAATAAAAATTCCGTGGGAGTTTTTAACCTTTTCCAATTTTTCCTATTCAAATTCAATGTTAAAAAAATAAAAAGGGAAAAAATTCCCGTGGATTTTCTATTCATGATTGGGCTGATAAACTCTAACCCATAGATCATGCCATAGTAGATATTTTGTCCAGATAGTTAAGAGAGAGCCAAAAACCTAATGCATGAGAATGTATTGTCATTTGGTTATTGTATTAACCACATGTATTAAAAAGAAAGTAAAAGTTGCATGTCCATTGAATCAACTAAATATGAAATTAAATTGGCAAAAACATAAGTTATCAGAAAACTTAAGTCTAAGAACGTATCGTGATACCTGGAAAGAGAAGATAATAGAGCAGAAAATCAACTCAGGGACTGACCAATTTTCGGTAGAATTATTCATTCCGTTACGCGATTGCGGAAAGAATTTTTTTATGCGAAAGCATAATTTGAAATTATTGGGCCTGTTCGGAAATGCATCACTGCACTGCGCAGACAAGCAATAATTGAATTGTTTACAATTACGAACGCGGGAATATTAACAGCCATTTCACAGAAATTTAATTCCGTTCGGAAGTGGAATTAATTCGATTTTTTTTTTCTTTTGTAAAAACCACTTTTAATTTGTAAAGTGAAATTGTAATTTTAACAATTATAGGTTTCATTCCGAAATTGTTCCTTTTACTTTTCTATAAAAGAAAAAAAATCTAATTAATTCCACTTCCGAACGGAATTAAATTCTGTAACATGGCTCTAAAAATGGAGAAATTAATAATAAAATTTATTTCAATCAGCAATATAAAAGGCGCTTGAAATATAATAAAGGCAGGTTTGTGTTCCAAAAGCAGACAAAACCTGAAAGTAATTAAATATGTTAATATTATAAAGCAATATCCTCCATGTCCAAACGGACTCTCACCAATAGTTTGGAGAATTTTGCATTATTTTCTATTCTAAAAAAAAGTATACAAAATCAATGAAAATAAATTTATTAAAAAAATTTATACAATGCATCAGCCATTTTTGTGATGCTTGTTTGCTGTTTTTTTGCGCATCATCTGCTTCAGTGATGCATTTTAGAACACAATGAATTTGCAGTGATGCAACCTTTTGCTTTTCCGAACGTACTGCGCATCAAATGCAGTGCAGTAATGCATTTTCGAACTGGCCCATTCATTCCGTTGTTGTGGTAGTTTTCCTTTAGCGGTATCATCTCTACACAGACAGTATTGCGGCATGCCGCAGGAATGAATAATTACATTTTACATATCGATCGATATTTCTTTCCGCTAAGTTCATTCATTTAAATGTTGATTGCGGCTACGCTTCATACGCTGGGAATAATTTTGGCATACAATCTGCAACATACATATTGGTCGATATCTCACGAACAAATTCTTTAAAACGTGAAATAAACTGTTTACCGATTTTGCCTCTCAATTAGGCCATGTGTAGCTGAGCTGCTAAAAGCCGTCTTGCCAAAAAGAAAGTTTCTAAGGGCTAGTTTTTTACTTGTCAGTTAAACTCAGCTTAACACGCTGTTATATTAAACCTCAAATATATTTTGCCGGGATTTAACTACTGATTGTGTTTCTCAGTAGTGGATTATCTTCTGTCAATTTTGTTCAGTCAAAATGCATATGGCATTCCTCATAATTTTTTATATAAATATGGCAATATCTTAAATTTTCGCAAAAAATCAAACCAACGTATCCTAAGGAATTCTAAAAATTACAATTTGCAATTGTTAGAAATGAATTATTATTTAGTTTTTTTATAGAATTTTTGTTTTTTTTTTTAAATAAATTAGTTTGTTAAGCAAACTCTTTGAAAGAATTCGGCGTCGGTATAAATGCAGAAATGATTTGGACGTGTCCTTATTGTTCGTATCTTTCTAACAATTGACATATTTAAGTTATTATATGTGTTTGAATCACTTAAATCCTCATCATCACTAGAATAATCCATTTTTTTTTAATTTTTGTTAAAATGTCGTAAATTTCTTTTCACTTGTTGAATTGTTTATTTTATTTTTCAGCTGTTTGTATTTTGACATTTTATATCTAGGTTTAACTCACCAATGATGCTCAGTTAAACCTAGATTATATATAAAATAAATAATAACTGAGAAACACAATTTTTAGTTTAATCTAGGTTTAAGCGAAAAATGTAGATTATCTTTATCCCAGAAACTAGCTCTAAAAAAATCATCATTTTCACAATCCTTTTACTTCATATACAAGTACAGTATTCTGTACTGTTAGAACACTAGCAACTTCCAGTAATGCTTTCATCGGCTTTCCCTAATCATTCATTACAGAAAGTGATAAAAATAAGATTAAAAATACAAAAAACAGACATGCATACTGTCATAAATACCCATAATACCTTGTAATTTAGGGTCCGATTTTCCATCACAACACTAAAATGTTGTGTTTTCTCGACTACAACACAACATGAATTTTTTCATATGATTTAGCCGATAAGTGTTGTGAATCGTAATTCCAGTTTACAACATACAACATCAAAATACTTAGTGTTGTGAACGGTAATCGGGGCTATAATCTAAGGTTTTTACAGAGAAAAACTTTTTTTTTTTTTTTTTGTTTTTTAATTTAGAATATGGCCGTATATTTTTTTCTTTAAATAAAAACTACTTTTTCTTTTAAATTAAGAGAGAGAGAAAAAAAAAATAATTTAAATAAATAATAATAAGTTCTGAAATTTGTATATTTCCTTTGTTTTTTGTTTTTGTATTTATGTTTTGTAGAAAAAAACTTCCTTAAAGGAATTTTGTTGTTGTTTTATTTCATGCTTGAAAATGAAAAAATAAAGAGATGAAAGTTATATATAATTTTTTTTACATAAAACTTAAATTAGTAATGTTGTTAGTTAACATTGTTTATTTGTTTGAATTATTATTATTATTGATTTATATTTTAATTTACTTTACTTTAAATTTTGTTTATGTTAATGTTTTAATTTAATTATTTCTTTTTTCTTCTTTTGTTTATCAAATTAAGTGCTGATTTAATTTAATTTTCTTTTAATTACTAGTAAAACGTTTTCTTATTTTTTTTTTTGCTTTTAGTTAATTAATAATAATAATTTGTTGTTCTTATTTCAGTTGCATTCATTTCCTGTTTCCTTTTTAAGTTTTTTTTTAACTTATTTATTAGTTTTTTGTTTAAATTAATATTATTTATATGTAATTGTTTTTTAAGTTAATTTATTAATTTTTGTTTTAGGTATTTCTGTTTTTGTTTCTATTTTTAACTTTTATTTATTTTTTATTTATTATTAAATAATAAATTGTTTTGTTTAATTGTTTTTCTGTTATAAATTTTATTTGATTTTTTCATAAAATTATTATTATTATTATTATTCTGTATGTATATATATAAGGATTTTATAAAATTCTTCATTTATTTTATGTTTACGTTAAATTTTAATTTATGTTTTCGTATATTTATTAAATATTATTTGCATATTTTTTTAGGCAAACTCTTGCAATTTGTCTGAAAACAAAACAAAAATAAGACAGTTTTTTTTGTTTTTTTTTTAGTGTGTTTAATTTTTTATTTCTCCTCTAATTGGATATTTATTAACATGTCCGTGGGTTTTCTTGTTTAATAGTTTATTTCAACAAGGAGAATGCTTAGGGAAGAAGACTGAATGAATAAAAGTAACAGAACCGAAAGAAACAAGTCTATTCAAAAAGAAAATAATGTAAATAATATAAATAGTATATTATTGTTTGTTTGTTTTTGATTTTGTTAAAGTAATTAAGGAGAAAAATAAAGAATATTTTCTTTATGGTTAAAAGTGTGGATGAGTTTGTGTGTATGTATAAGGGTTTGATTGTGTGTGTGTGTGTGTGTGTGTGTGGAGGGAGGTTGGTATTTAAATATATATTTTCTTGTATTTTACCCTTTAACGGTAAATTAGGATGTTCCATTCACTAAAGTTTCCTTTTTATCCTGTGTATGCTGTTGCGACTGCTGTTGTGGTGGTTGTTTTTGCTGTTGTTGATGATCATTTGCATGATTTTGTTGTTGATTGCGATTTTTATTATTACGTCTGGCTTTTGGCGGTTGATTGTGTTGTGGCTGTTGCTGCTGCTGTGATGCCACATAACCTGGCTGCTGCTGTTGTTCACCCTTGTTTTGTGTCACATTATTGGCGTCTTTATTGTTGCTGCTGCTGCTGTTATTGGCATTGTTGTTGTTGCTATTATTGTTTAAACTCTGTTTTGATCTTTCGCTAGCATTACCAGTTGAACCACCAGCACCGCCCCCACCACTGCTGCCGCCACCACTAGTTTTATCAGCATTATGTTGTGGCGGTTTACTATTTTGCTGCGATTTGTTAGTACCTATACCACCATTCGCTGTAACAACAAATAAAACAATGATTTTATTACATATCTTCAAAATGTAGAAATTGAAAGCAAAAGTGACTTGCAGTTATGTTACGATATTTAAATGAAACAAAATTATAATAATTATAACCATAAATAATACTAATAAGAATTATTATTATTATGACATCATACTCACTATTATGAGAGACGTTGCTTTTTTGCCTTCTGCGTCTTCGAGAGCTGCCTTCATATGATGAATTACTTTCAGCTTAAAGTACAAATTATAAAACATTAATTTATTGAAATAAATTGTCATTTCTTATTTAATATCTTATGATTTTGTTTATTATGCTTATAAATATATTGAAAGTTTATTAATTCATTTGATTCTAGGGCAAATTATAAAATGTCAAAAACTTGCAAAATTAGTAAGTCTAGCAAAACTTCTACAGTTTACAATACCGGTAGTATTTGGTTTGGAATTCAGTTTTCAAAGTACATAAACTAGCCTTGGAAATGTAGCAAGCAAAAATGTTGTGAAATTCTCATTTATTTAAAATAAATTCTTAAAAAAATAGTTTAACTAGTAATTTTTCATCCGTTCTGGTACATAAATCGTATTTTGTTCATTCTAATTAAGCGGCATACTAAACCAATGCAGATTATTAAAAAAAAAAAAAACACTTCAAAATTTATGTTTCGATTTGCATATTTTGAAATTTTACTATATGAAGTTGAAAACTTGTTAAATTTTGTTTAGCTTTTGGGATCCTGTGTTAATTGCTGTTATAATGGAATGGAAATGTATTGTCGCGAAAATAAATATATATATTTCATTGTATACAGATGTGTTCAAATTTAACGTTACTACCTTCCTTTCGGCCTAATTTAACTTGCAAATGGCAAACTATTGTATAACTTGCATAACTATTGTACATGACTGTAACGATCAATGTACGTGCAAGTTGATAGAGAGCTTGGGCTATCTAATCAAACCATAGTTTAGTCAATTAGCATGACCCAGAACTATTACTAGAAAAGCAGCAATCGCTGCATTGCACTGACCGACCAAAACTGACAAGGACAGAGAGATCGTTGCAGGCGATAGAAAACGCTATATGAAACTGCTTAGGGCGGATCCTTAGCATACATGCTACGAATGCCACAATTCCAATACATTTCATGGCTTTGCTGAGAAAAATTGGTTGTGCGAAATTTGTTACTCGAACAAACATCAGTCATTTAACGAACAGCCATTCTTAGCGCTTTGGGTTTAACCACTTGGACACCGGAAGGATCTCAACCAATTATCAATTAGGGGACAAGCACGCGGGCTATTTACTGATATTCTTAGAGCTAGATAGAGACTAATGTAACTTGCAGCTATTTATCAATCGTTGTATGCAAATTGATTTTTGATATTTATTATGTTGGCCTTCCACCTGACTTCTGCAACTCAAATGTAGTGGTCCGCCACCAGTAACTTTTTACCAAATTCTCACATTATCCTTCCGAAGATCTGTATTAATGGTAGGAATATTCAATATGTTGACACAATTAAATGTCTTGGTATCACTATTGACTCAAATCATAGATTTGATAATCATATTGATACAGTTATGAATGGAATTTGTTTTATACTGAGGAGATTGTATTCCCTAAGAGCATACACACCGTTTCATATCAGACATCGATTAGCACATTCCTTACTTATGTCAAAACTAAACTATTGAGAGAATTATTAGGAGAATTGTTCGCTATATTTTTAAAATTCGATCAAGTGATCATGGCCTTATTTCAGACTTAGTTTGTAAGTATCTAGGAGTTAACTTCAGGGACTATTTAAATTAGTATTCAAAATTCAAAATACTTTAAAAGTATTTTGAATACTAATAAAGCATACATACATACTATTTAAAGCTGAGACTTTTATTTTAAGTACGAGACAGAAGATAAACCAGTTTTATTAGATGTATCTTTTTCTTTCCGAATTGCTTTTTTCTAACACTTTTGTTGCAAAGCAATGCACTACTGCGACACCCAATAAATTAAAAAACAAAAATTATTATCACTTCATCTTGCCTAGCTGCCCTAGAAACTGATTCTGGTTTCTTTGAAACAATTAAATTATCTTCTCCACCATAGGAGACAAGTTATCCCACATAAATGGTTTATGTAGTACCAGTATGCCTTCTCGTAAACTAAATGCTAGCTTACAACAAAATTTATGCATGTATTTATGCGAAAATTTAATAAGAGGTATAACTTAATAACAAAAAGTCTGAACCGTCTTAAATGATAACGACCATGATGCGCGAGCTAATCATCAACTCATACCTAATTTGCAACTGAAATTGTTTAAAAATAATAATGAAAAAATAATGTGACCCTTAAGGTGTCATTTATAAACTATAAGGGTGCTCCAAAGAGCAACTTACAACGTATTTCGACGATTTTTTTTTTTTTGTTTTAAAAATAGCAAAGTGACGATTTGACGATTTTTGCATTGAAAGTGACGATTTTCTGATTTTCTGAATTATTAAAATTTTCATTCATTTGGTTGTTTTATTAATGTTATTGTTGCCAAATTCATTTTTTTTTGAGACAGCAACTATTTTTCTCATTTAATATCATAAATATTAAGAAGAACACGGCATATTTCAAAAACAAAACCAAGTAATAGTAGTGTTTTCTTAATTATTGACAAATGTTAAGTTTAAGTATAATAATTCCATAAACATAAAAAGCAAGTTTAAATACTGAATTCCATGAACTATAGTTGTTAGAGGAAACACTTTCTGAATTTCAACGGGGAAATTTTACAAAAATTTCTCCTATTTATCATAACGTCGAAATAATATTCAGCCAAATAAACTTAAATGACAAAAATACTGAAATCTTTGAAAATAAGTACCTGTATATGTTGGATGAATTGGATTCTATACTCAAAATGTTATTTAAAACTTAATAAATTAAATTGTTTTGACATTGTAATTTAACCTGAATTAATAAAATATGCTAAATTCAGATAATTATTTATAAAATACTGTAAGTCTTATTTCACACTCTTCAGTTTTAGCTGACCAGTTTTGTTTAATTCTCTTTTGAAATTGCCATTTCATTTACACACGTCAATTCAATTTTTTTTCATGCATGAAAAAAAAAAAACAAAACAAAAGGAAATAAGAAAATTAACTAGTACCGTCAAGTTTGTAAACCTTTTGTTCTCTTTTCCCTTCTCATCCAAAAATACTTGACTTGACGAGTCAGAATTGTAAAGTGTGAAAGCGGACTAAGATATTATAAAAATATTACACAAATTGTGTTAACATATTTTTTGTGATTTCTTATTTAAAAAGTACAAGATACTATATAAACTGGAATTTTTATGTTTTCGTTTAAATATAAATTTTAAAATACTACTAGAACTAGTGACTTTTTATTTGTCCGATTTTTTTTTTGACAATTTTTAAAATTCGAAATGACGATTTTTTTCTTCTTTATCGGAATTTTGATGATTTTTTACGAAATTCATCTGGCAGCCTTGGTTACACGTTAAAAAATCGACGACTCTCATAATAAGATTGATTCTATAAAAAAAATATTTAAATACCTCTTTCAACACTGCTTTGCTCACGAACTTCCTGTACATTATCATTATGACTATAGTACTGATGATCCCTGCCATTTTGTTCGCTATTGCGATTGTTACGCCGTTGGCCACCACGACGTTCGCCACGATAACCGCCACCGCCGCTGTTGCGATCATTATAGCGATGATCACCGCGGGAATTATAATCATCATCGTCACCGCGACGACCTGAAAACAAAATTATATATTACAGTTCTTAATCATTGAAAGAGTCTTAAAAACTGACCTTGACTATAACGTTGATTGGCACCGCCACCACCATTACCACCGCCACCGCGTCCCCGGCCTCTGCCACGTGGTCCACCACGACCTGAGCGCACCGATTCAATATCACTGCTATAGCCACGTTCTGAACGACGCGAGGTAGGGAAATTTTGCACAGAACCCATTGATGTCTCCTGTATGGCTCGTAGTTGTTGATCGATTTCTAATTTTTCTTGACGCAACTGTTCCACTTCCTAAACCACAATATTAATTTTACAATTTTATCCTTCTACGATTTCCATTTTTAAAAATGTCAATATACCTTTAAATGAGCCAAGTGATATTCCAATAATACTTTGGCATTTGAAATACTTTCAACGGTACCAATGAATACAAATGGCACATGTCCTGGCTCGCGCAATATGCTCACGTCGGGTTCATCATCGCCAGCGATCTAAAATTGTTTATGTGAGAAATTGAATTGAATTTCAAACCAATTCCGTTTAATAGTTTTGAATAATTACCACCTTAATTCGAAATACACCACTTTTATCGACAATCTCTTGTATTATACGACCATTTTTGCCAATAACCTTACCAACCAATTCTCTCGGAACCTGAAAGAATTCCTCAGCATATTCTAGCATGCCCCTAGCCCTCTGCACTGCCTCCTTTGATTCGCCGGTTATTTTAAAAGTACACGATTTCTCTTCCAATTCAATATTGGTAACGCCGTCCAGTAGACGGGCCGCTTGTATGTTGGCACCATGTGATCCAATTGCTAAGCCCATTAAATCTTCACGTACATGAAATTCGTCAGTATACCTAAACAGGCGTGAGTTTTGTGTGTGTGTGTATAGTGGGATGGAAGTAAAGTTAGTATTTTCTTTATGATTTTATGTTAAAATATGAAACAAAATTTGCTTTTTTTTTTAGCTGTCTACAGAAATAGTTTTATGTATTTTCTTTAAATTTTATTGATGTTGAAGAATACACCGACTTTTGATACACTCACCCACGGTTAAGTAATTTAGTTGATTCCAATTGACGTGCAGCCTCTTCAGTGCGTTTTAAAAGCATAACCTTTAAGTATAACAAAGAGATTATAATGTATAACAAATGTCTTTCAAAGGGCATGCATCGATCGAACTTGACAACTTGATTATTTTTTGGTAACAAGGTACAAGCATAATAATCGAAAAATGTTCACAGTATTACAAACTCCCCCATAAGACAAAACAAAATAATGGCTGAATGTGTTTATTTAATATTTAAATTAGAAGTTTTCAGTACAACGACTGAGAAACTAAGATTTTTTTATTTGTCTTTTTATTTAAAATTTTATTTATTTTTATAGGTATGTAAACTAACTAAGCTTTGAATATCTAATCTTTTCAAATAATAAATCTTACAGTCGAACTTCTATAATTTGAACTTCTATTACTTGAATTTTTCTATAACTTGAACTTCCATAACATGAATTCCTTCATAACTTAAAGAAAAGAAGAAGTAGTACGTTTCTATTAATTGAATTTTTTCGAAAAAATTTTTGCAACATTTTATGCAAAATTATGTACATTAAATTGCCAACACTGAAATTTATATGTACATATGTACTTACATATGGCTGTACTATTGTTTTTATATTTCGGTAAAGTCCCTAAATAAAATTCAAATGTTACGTAAACAAATTTCTTTACCCTAGTTATAAAGAACAAACAAACAATATTGTAATAAAGTAGAATGGCACCGAAACGAAATTTACCAGTTGAAGAAAAGATTAAATTAATAAAAGAAATAGACAGTGGATCAAATAAAAAAGACGTGACAGAAAAATATGGCATTTCGATTTTAAGAAACAGGTTAAAAATTTAAAATTTTGTTGAATCTGGAACATGAAATGAAAAAAGAAAGAGAATAAAAAAAAACCAAGATACGATAACATCGGCAAAGCTGTTTTTAAGTGGTTTACGACTACAAGAAACCGAAATATGTCGATATCTAGAGGAATATTAAAGAAAAAAGATGACATACCTTTAGAATTATTAAATGATTTTAACGAAAATGTTTTAAAAATGGCTACATTTGAATGATGTGGAATCTATAAGTTGTACTGGTCAAGATTTTTTTGGCATCGATAATGAATTGATTACTTTTGAATTTCCAACTGATGAAGATGTTCACCCCTATCGTGAATAAAAATTGCGCGTGAAATTTGTTCACTTTTCACATTTTTCCTATTTAAATTCAATGTTAAAAAAATAAAAGTGAACAAATTTCGCGTGCAATTTTTATTTACGATAGGGGTGATTATAGATAAATATGCCGTCGAATCAGAACCGCACTCTGGAGAAATAGTAGATAGCGATGGGGACGAAGTTAAGGAAACAGACAATCGCCCATAGAGGTTATAACGGGTTCATTTAAGAATTTAAATGTGTGCTTAACACAAATGAAAACGCAAAAGAAGACCACTACAAAGCATTACACAACTTAGAATCACCTTTCGCTCAAAGTAAATGTGAACAATTACACAATTAAAAATAGAAGTAATTTGGTGAAACATAAAAATGAATTGATATTAAAAGTATGTACTAATAACATAATATATATTGATATATTAATATATTAATTTAAGCAGATATCATAATCTTTTTTGAAGTCATGACCTCATATGTATATTAAAAAAAATCCTTACTTCATTATACACCCTGAGCTGATAGCCCTGACAGCTATGCTCGTTAAACATTTTATGCTTAGAATTTATTCTTAAGGATAAATAAATTAAATTAAATTGAAGTCTCTATAAGTTGAAGTTTTTTTCTGGATAATGTTGATTCAATTTATAGCAGTTGGACTGTATTATTTTGTATTAAATCTCTTTGTGAACCGAATATGGTCTTTTGGCCAGGATTCCATAACTGAATGAATTAAACAAATAAAATATACATATGTATGTATATTCAAAAAAAAAAGCGATTGAAACAATTGTGCTTTCTCTCTCAAATCTTCCAGTTGTAGTTCTTTTCGAAACACACCATAAATAAAACTTACTTTTTGTGATAAATTACGAAAATGCATATCTTTAAGCATACTGGCACGTTTATGAGTCACATCCCATTTGGAAATCACAACTAAAGCATTCAAATCAGGACTATAAACACAAACGCCAGCGTTTATGGTACGTTGAAAATCCTTATGAATGCCATCTTTTTGTGCTCTGCAAAATACAGTAAAGAAATAAATAAATAAATATAAAACACAAAAATATACAAGTTATAAACTTACTC
Organism: Bellardia bayeri; assembly: GCA_950370525.1. Lineage (NCBI taxonomy): Eukaryota > Metazoa > Arthropoda > Insecta > Diptera > Calliphoridae > Bellardia > Bellardia bayeri. Next base: position 121,419,936 of record OX493264.1, read on the forward strand.
CGCACGCAATTCCTCGGGTACGGGTATCGTAAATTGAAAGATGGTTTCTGGCGTAAGTGGCGGATTGAGATTACTTGCACGTAAACGTTTAAGTTCTACAATTTCAGTGTAGGGTGTCTCAAAACCAATATAAGCCACAGCACAAATTTCAGCCTTTAACATTTTAATCGAAGCAATCCACCAGCCGCACACCTCACGCTCTGTCGAACGGGTGAATACTTCGACTTCCATGCCCTCTTCAAAAGTAGGTGGCTCAGGTTGCTCATCCGGTGGAAAGCGTACATTTGCGAAGGGATATTTTTGAACTTCGGGACAGCTGCTTAAAGAAAACACACAATAAGTTTAACAAAAGCATTTAATTAGAAACCATTAATTAATTAATAAATAAAGAAAGAAATAAAGTTAAAGAACTTGACGAAATCTCATGCTGCAGTCACAAAAACAACAACAAACAAAGAAAAACATAAATCTTAAAGACAGGTGTTTAGCATTCCTATAGAAACCAAAACAGCGTCATTATCACACAAATGTACAAACATACAATAATACATTTCATTTCTATAAATTTATATACATATGTACATAAGTACGTATGTATGTAGATTTATTTACAAGAATTCACTTGTGATGTCTACATGTGAATTTAGACATCCGAGTATTTTTCGAACAAAACGCAACTAACAAAATTTTAGAGCAGCTAGGATGCCGCTTGTGAAGTAGTCGTTAATGGCATAGAGCCAAAAATGTTTCAGTTGTTCGTTTCTTCTTAAGTATATCAACAACTTTTTAATAGCGTAGGAAAATATGCAACATTAAGATAAAAAATAAATAAATCGAGAAAACAGCCTAAACAAATAATATGCGGAAATTTTATTTTATCATTTAAAAAACAAAATGTGCAAATGCAAACAAAATAGAATTGTGTTAAATATAAAATCGTTTGTTTTTTTATTTTAAAACATTTTATTTGATTGTACATTACGTGTAAAAACTAGTATTATTATTAATTTTGTTTTAGTTGTTGCCTGATACTTTAAGAATTGTATCTGCTAAATTTATTTGGCAATTTATTAAAACAATTACTTTACTAGTACTGAGGCAATGGCGCCATAAATACAGAAAAAAACACTTAACGTTTTAAAATACCCACAGAAAAAAAAAAAAAAAACATTTTTCGATATTGCAATTTATGACCGGCCTATTAGAACAAAAATGCAAGTATTTCTACATATATGCAAACCCAACAAACTTATATTAATTTTGGGATTTTTTATTTAAAGACAAAAAATTATTAATTTCGATTATTTTAGATAAAAACTATGTAAACATTATTTAAAGGTGGCCAAATAAAATGATTTCTTAATAACTAAAGCATTTTAAAGTTGCAATAATATATGTACATAATTAGATGAATAGGTCTGATTTCAATTGATAAAGGCTTATAATTTATTTTCTGTATACATACGAGGTCTGATCAAAAAATAACCGTTATTTTAATTTTTTTTTTAAAAAAGTATGTATTTATTTATTTATCAATAACTGTCTGTCTTGTCCCCTTCAAAGTAATCCCCCTTAGATATAATACACTTATGCCAGTGTTTTTTCCAATCCTCGAAACACTTTCTGAAACGCGCTTTTTGGTATCGCCAACAGCTCCTGTTTCCATTTTTCTTTTATCTACTCAATCGTAGCAAAACGCTTTCCTTTCAGTTTTCGGAAGAGGAAAAAGTCAGCGGCGGCCAAGTCCGGTGAATACGGTGGTTGAGGTATCATAACGGTTTTGTTTTTGGCCAAAAACTCACGCACAAGCATCGATGTCATCATGGTGCAAAATCCGTGGTTGGTTCTTCCACAATTCTGTGCGTTTCTTACGAATTTGCTGGGATGAATGGGCTTTGATTTCAATGTCATAGCCATACACCCATGATTCGTCACCAGTTATGACCTTTTTGAGGAAATCTGGATCGTCGTTGACGATGTTCAACAGCTCCTGAGCGATGTCCATGCGACGTTGTTTTTGCTCAAAATTTAGTAATTTTGGAACAATCTTCAAGCACACTTCATGTATGCTGTTTTAAAGAACATTTTGCTTTTATATGTTTATATTTATTATTTACACAACCCAACAAAATGAAAACTTTTTTTGGTGCCTTAGATTTCATATTCAGTTTGTATGCACTTTTTTTGTTTTCTCTCTAGTTTTCGAGATTTTTTTCGAATTTTTACATTTAATTGATCCAAATGTTGCAATAGTACTATGAAATTATTATTTTACCCTTTTGCAGATAATTAATCAATAAAATACCTTTGAAGTCCCAAAAAACGTTGCCATAACCTTACCAGCCGATTGAATTGTTTTTGCCTTCTTTGGGGCACTTCCTCCAGCTTCAGTGCATTGCTTGGATTGTTCTTTTGTCTCTGGAGTATAGTGGTGGTTCCATGTCTTATCAACAGTTACGAAACGACGCTTAAAATCCCTTTTTTTTAACGATCCAAACAAGCTTGAGAAATTTTCATTCTTATGCGTTTTTGGTCGACTGTTAACAAATTCTTCATGCAAAATTAAATGGATTTGATCATTTGAGATGCCCATGATATTAGCGATTTCACGCACTTTTATTCGTCGATCATTTAATACCATATCATGCAATTTGGCTACAATTTCTGTTATTGTTGCTGTTTTTGAACATCCACTACGTGGTTCATGCTCAATGCTTGTACGACCACGTTTAAATTTAGCAACCCAATTTTTTACTGTTGCATATGAAGGAGCACTTTCACCATATCATTATGAATTTCTTGTCCTGATAAACTATATTTATTTCTATGTACATATATTTAATGACACCACGAATTTCTAATTTTTCCAATGTAAAAAATCGCGGATGCATCTTATTTGAACAACTGTTTCTAAATGAAGGAGTTGCCAGGTCGAAAAGAAATTAAACATGCATAGATGGAAGTTTACAAAACACTTAACTTTTTTCTGTTTATACGGCGCTTTCTGTTCTAGGCTAAGAAGTTTCCGAACCGCTCTCGTATTACCAAGAAATATTGCATTTTATGCAGGACATATCTGCCAATATGGCTATAGAAGAATATTGGAACTTTTGTTATTATCTCTCTTGTTTATGAATTTTTGAAAAACAAAAAAAATTAAATATTTGTTCGTCATATATTCGGCTATATCTCCAAAACTACTCAGTGGAATAAATATCATGTAAGGGGGGGAATGAAGGTAATATGTATTTAGCTACATTTTGATTTTTCCTTTTCACTAAGAAAGTTAAACTGTTCTTCAGTTATGTTACCCAAAATCGTGTAACTACGTTATTTAAAAAAAGTGAGTTAGAGGAATTAGAGTCCCATATAAGATGTATACAAATTGACTAGAAAAATAAAAGCACTATTTTTCGTGTTGGGCTGTGTTATAATTTTTGTCCATTTGTGTATCGTATGGTTTGATCAGTATGGCCCAATTTTTTTTTATAGCATTTTTTCTTAAAACTTTCATCTATTTGTGGTTAATTGCAATTATTAGGTTATTATTAAAATTGGCCAAGAAGCGGAATTACAAATATTTTGCTCAAGGAAAATTGCATATAAAGCATTAGGCCGTATTCGAATCTTGGAGCATATAAAAATGTTACATAGATTCCAATTCGTAGAAAAATAACCGGTAAAGAATACAGAGCGTCAAAACTCAGAAGACACAATAAATAATTTTCATATATGCATTGTTGAGCATAAGCCACGTTTCAAAAAATAACCTACAGTCCCGATTTTCATTTGCCCATGAGCTTTTGTAAAAACTAGTAATTATCTGAATGAAAATCCTTTGGTGTAATGAATGAAATTTAGTTTTCCTTATACATGCAGCACAACCCAAATATACTTTTAAGACCAGGCAGCGTTTTCTTCAGAATTAAAACCACCACAAATTAATAAAACAAAAAGTACAGTGGTGTGGTGTGATCTTTTAGGGTGACATGTAACTCGTAATACGTTTTTTTTTTTTTTTTTTTTTTTTTTTTTTAGAAAAACAGTTATGTACAAGTCTTACAGGCTAATAAGGTACAGAGTAATTGGTTTAAAAAAATAACAAACAACAGAAAATATTTGCTTTAAAAGTCAACAGATTTAAGTGTGCTAATCTCGTCTCCACCACTGTATAGTGATGACCGTCTGTCGAGGTCTTAAGAATTTTCTTGGTTTTAATTTTAAAAGTTCCCTGATGTCTGATGGAAATATGCTCAGATGTTTGCCAATATCGAGGATACTCTATGTTCTGCACAGTTGTATATCAAATTAAAGGTATATCAAAGCTTTTTTCAATGAAATACATATATCGCAAAACGTCAATTTAGAAAAAGATATTTGTAATTGTTCTAAAAAATCTTTAATAAAAACTATGTAAGTAAATAACTATTAAGCTTTAATTAAACGTATGATATGATTTTGTGTTTTTTTTATATATTTATCCTCTTTTCAGTAAACCGAATTCAAGAAACGATTTCGATTCTAAATCGATTTGACATAATTTGTTGTTATGTAAATCGAGTCCACATAACTTATTGGTTTTACTGTCAATTTACAGAACATTAATTTGTCAATTATTCGCATTTTAAAATCTATCGATTTACAGAATATGGAGTTTAGTAATTTTAATATTAAAGATAGTTTTACATTCGGAAAACGTCTTTGCGGACTTTTCGACAATACTTTGAGTGATGTTCTTGGGCCTGTATTTACAGATTTTGACATGGGCAACAGCTTTACTAACGCAGAAAAACGTATTATTATGAATTAATATCTTTCGATCGATTAGCATTTTTAACATATTCAATATTATTATCAAAAATTTCCTGTTTAGGAAGCTGAGAGAAGAGAACTACTCTTAAATGTGATACAGAATTAAACACATCGCTCATTTACTTTCATAGATATTAATATAATTATTTAGACAAGATAATGATGATAGCATTGAAATAAATGGACTGTATATCTGATGATCCATTAGAAAATGTATATTTTTTACCCAAACATGAATTGGAATCGCTTAAGAGTTATATGATGAACTCTTAAGATATTCTAATCCATTTATTCTAAAAACTAGCATTCACACGTATTCTTTGTGCGGTATTTATACTAGTTTTGCTTTATTTTACGCGGCCATTGTTGGAGAGTCCCGGATTTTATTTTATTGCACAAAGTTGGTCACTCTAGTTTATGCATTTCTATATATGTATGTATACAGCATAATTTCTATCAAAGAAATCACATTTATAAAAAAAATAAATAAATAAAATGGAAACTAGGCATGACAAGAGACAAGCAAACCTCCTAAAAGAAAATTAATTTTATATTTGGGTTAACACTTGGCATTATTAAATTAAAATTTTGAAATATGAGTGCTATAATCAAACGAGTCAGACATGGCGGTCTTAATAAATTATTGCATCCTCCGCGTTTTTATACAAAAAAGAAATGTATAGTTGTGGTGTAATAATTAGCATACTCATTATCTTAACATAAAGTTATTAATTGGTATAAAAATGTGGCTGAAAGGGAGATTATTTATGCTTTTATTAAAATGTTGTGATTCAATAAGGTGGAATTAATAATTTATAGATTTATATAGTTCTACTTCTTTTAATTTATTATTTCTTTCACGTTAATATTGCTTTCTTTCTACCTATATGGATTAAATGTACCTTTTTAATTTTAATAATAAATCATAGCGACTTTTCTTGTATCTGCATTATTTTCAGTCAATGTCCAATACATACTTTATTTGCCGAATTAGAATTAGAATTTTATTTGATTTGTTTATGTTTACAAAAATGAAATAATCGTCAAAATATTCGGAATGTTTCAAAATCAATTAAATCAGTAATTGCAAAAAAAAATTCTTCTTAATGTAATAGTGTTAAATTGGGTTTTAATAAATTTTTAACATCTTTCGTTTAGATTTGCATAAGGCATTTGTTCACATACTATTTATTAATAAATACAACCACAAATTGATAATCATTAAGACAAGCATACAATAACATCAGTATCTTAGTTGAAATCGAGACTTCAAGAAGAATGGGACCGGTAGCCTAATAGCTAGCATAGTGAAAAACATTGACGCACAATATCTTGGCAACCTAAATTTATTGAATTTTTTTTTTTAATACAAAAGTGATTTCCCATATGTCTTTTTTCGATTTATTAAGAACATAATAAATCGAAAAAATATTATAAACTAGCTGACCGCTCCGCCCCGGCTTCGCTCGGTATTTACTAATGATTTGTATTTCATATAGAATGAAAAGGAGGCTTTGGTGCCAGTTCTTCAAGTTTCTTCAAAGATGTCTCTTATTAAGAAAAATGAGAAGTGAAAAGGGGGCAATACATATATTAAAAACTAAAAATTTCTGAGTTTTACCCGGAATTTTTGAATTTTTTTCTTTACAAACCATCTCCTGAGAATTTCGAATCGAATAAAAAAAAATCAGCCAAATCGCTCCAGCCGTTCTCACGTAATGCCATTGCATATGTACATGGACCATTTCATTTTTATATACATATGTATGTACTTATGTACATATGTATATAGAAATATGCAATGTTCCCTAAAGTGAATCAGTTGAACATACATACATACATACATATGTATAGTATGTGCATACCGAATATTAATGACACTAACTGTAGATAAAATTCCTTAATCACAGTTCAATAAGTTTGTTGTGTTATTTTTGAATTTAGGAAGACAGGATTAAAATAAAAATCAATTAAATTTAATTCGAAAATTAACAAAACATAAAACCAAATAAACAGCAAAAAAATATTACGCTAAATTGCGTAAAAAAATATTGTCAAATGAATCACAAACTTACCCATCAACTTCACAACAGACACCATCTTCATAGACAGCTGTAACCATACCCTAAAAATAGCGTAAATAAGGAAATTTAACGAATTAATATTAAGAAATAGGAACATACATATGTAGGTACATAAATTAAATATCACATCTTACAAAATAATATAAAAAAACACTATAATATATTTATTATTTATAATTGAAAGAGATAATGAGCAACATTATGTGTTAAACAGCACACAGACATAACAAAAATATAATTATAATTTCATTCTTGAATAAATAAAAAAAAATTTATTGTGATCTCAAAATGAATGAGGTACTATTTACTATTAATAGAAGTCATATGCATTATTGAATACTTATTAAATATCATACAATTACAACAACACAAATTTTTTGGTTTTATTTTAAATTTATATTTTCATTTCGATTTGTTTATTTGTTTGTTTTTCTATTCTCATTCTCATTGCACCTTCTTTGCTACGTTGCTTCATTGAAAGCGAAAATCAATGCGAAAATATTGAAAAAAAAACAACTAGGTACGAATGTTGTAATTAAAAATAAACAAAAAACCAATAAATAAAATTAAATTGTTAATTGGCTATGTGTGTGTAGCGTAAGATGAGTGTGTTTGTTGTTCGGCTATTGTATTATATTGCACATTGTTGTAGTTTATTTATATTAGTCAAGTTGAATCTAGTGTGTAGCCTAAAAAAATGTAAATTAGTTTAGAATCTAAAAGAGGCACATCAAAGATAGATGGATAGACAAACAGACAGAGGAACAACAAGAGTTTAATAAAAAAAACAATGATAAACACAACCGCAAAATGCTAAAACTAAAGAAAAATGCAGAGAGCAACATACAAAAATAAAACAGCTGAAAGGTTACAAACGGAGTACGCAAAGTTCACAATCGCATACGTGACGCGTACGTAGGCAGCGCAGTCGCTTTTGATTTAGAGATGATGACATAAAATCACAGAGGCGTTTGATTTTGAAAGGGTTCAATTGTGGGTGGTTGGGCGTTTTCACATTCACATGCTTGTAGCGAACAATTTTTAAATAGTTGTTAATGAGTTATTTTGGTTTCCTTTTAAATGACAATATTATTTGCATATCATTAAATATTGTATTTCGACAATATTAGTAAGCAAATCAATTATGTTGTCTGCTGTTGACAACGTTGATGTGAAGATTAGTGATAAGTTTTGAATATTTAACTGTTTTCTAACAGATGTATGTGATAAAATTTTAAAAATTGTAATCTGTTGTAAACTATGTTAACGATAAGATGAGCGACAAAGTCTTAAATTAATAAATTTTAAACATATTTTTACCCCTATGTCTTCTAAATTGCCAGAAGTACATTTTAAAACCCGTTGCTTTCTCTGGAAAAATATTTTTTTAGTCGAAGCCCATTTTCATTTTCCTGTATACGTCAACAAGCTAAATTGCTGAATTAATCTCTGTGCTATGTGGTCTAAAGGCGTGTCTGGGTTGGAAACGCAGTTACGTCGAATGAATGACGTCATTTATAAATGTTAACAACTAATTTTTTTGACTATTTTTGATAATATGGATATCAATGACATGAGATTTCAAAAAGGAGCCACATAGCCATCGACACTAGGAATCTATTGCAAACAAAATTTTCCGATCGCATAATTTCACGATATATTATTACTTTCTGTGGTGCCATGTTAGAATTAGCCCAAAATTAAAATCCGTGACCTGAATAACGAAATAGATTCGCCATTTTGACAAAATGGGTTTGAAAATTTTGAAAAAAGAATCGACATCTGTTGCGTGGTCATGGTGTACTCAGTAAAGTTTATGAAAATATTTTGCAAAATGTCGCGTAATAAGAACGCAAAATAGTAATTCAACTGCACGCACCTGGATGGAAAATCCGAACGAGAAATAGCAATATTAGTAAAAAAAAAAAAGAAAGCCAACAACTCAATCAGGCATGTGATGGAAATCGAAAACGAATGAGTTTTGGAAGTACATTTTAATGCATTTCTAATCTAATTTTTAAAATTTTTCTTTTAAGATTCTCTTTATATTTTATGTGATAAGTTTTTCAATACAGAAATATTACGAAAAAATTGAATTCTAAAACTCATTCGTTTTCGATTTCCATCACATGCCTGATTATCGCCAGATATAAAGAAAATGGTTTGATTGCAAATAAACAACGTGACGCTCGGTCAAAGAAGATTTCCCCTAAAGATGAAAGTAGGATTTTAAGGGAAGTGAAAAAAATCCCTTTATTTCTGCTCCTAAATTGACTGCGATGGTCAAAGAAGCATCTGGGATTGAGGTTAATCCTGAAAACATAAGAAGACTTCTTCAAAAAATGATTTTCATGGCCGAGTTGCACGGAAAAAGCTACTAATTAGCACGAAAATCCAAAATGAGCGTTGTTTGCTCGTCAGTATATGACTAAGGGTTATGATTTTTGGAGCACAGTCGAAAAACCAAAATGAGCGTTGTTTGCTCGTCAGTATATGACTAAGGGTTATGATTTTTCGAGCACAGTAAGTAAAGGCAATTGTAAAAAAAATATTGTTTAGGTTATCAATTTATAGGTATTGTTTACTGACGAAAGCAAATTTAATTTATTTGGGTGTGATGGAAGGGGTAAAGTGTGCGGAAACCAAAAAGCTGGAAGGCAAAATGTTAAGAAAAACTGTTAAACACGGTGGTGGATTGTTTATGGTTTCGGGGTGCATGGCGACTTCGCGAGTTGGAAATTTGCATTTCATTGATGGAGTAATGAATAAACATGTATACTTAACAATACTGAGACAAAATTTGAGACAGCGTAAGAAAACTAGGCATAGAAAATTACTTTCAATTCTACCAGGACAACGATTCAAAACATTCTGCGTATGATGTAAAGAATTAGTTGATGTATAACTGTCCGAATGTGATCAAAACCCCTGCACAAAGTCCCGACATCAATGTTATTGAGCATTTGTGGGATAAATTAAGTTGTCGGATGCAGTACAGGCAGTGCACAAAAATTAAAAGTTTAAAAATTGCTTTGCAGGAAGAATGGAGTAACATTAGTCCGGATGTATGCAAAAAATTAGTACAAAAAATCGCTTACAAGCTGTTGAAAATCAAAAAGGTGGCGCCACGAAGTATTAAATTGGCTTTTTCAAGGAATAAAGTGAATTTTTTATTCAGTGCCCGACTTTAAATGTAAGACTGAAAAAGTGACCTTATTTAATTTAATTCATCCTTTACATTGAATAAGATAGTTTAGATTATACCTATTGTTATTTTTGTTTTTGAATAAAAGATATTCTGTTATAAAATAGAAGAGATTAAAACGTAGTTTGCTTAATCAGAACCTAGATATTGTAATTAAAAATTTTCACGTGCCATTAGCCCGACTTTAAATGTGTGTACATAAATTCTTTGCTGTTTTTTTTTTTTTAATAAATTTCTAGTTGAAAAATACTTTTCTTCGGCAAATCTTGCATATTACTTTTCAAGTTTAGAAACTCAACATTTTTCAGGTTTAATTTAATTTAAACATTACTAGCACCTCTTTAAAATTTTCACACTACGACCCTGTTAACTAACAGCTAAAACTAGCGCAAACGTTAGCAGTTTTTTTTTTTGTATATAGACAACAATAAAATACTACCCCACCAGAAAAATAAATTAAAGTAAAATTGCAGAAAAAATATATATTTAGAAAAAAAAAACTTTAAAAATAGAAAAATTCGAAAGAAAAAAACTAAAATGTCTACTCTTTGCGAAAGTACACACTTACCTTATAGTAGGCGCCATTATCGAGTCGAACTTCGACCAATAAACCATCCATATTGAGGTGAATGGATAAAACAAGAAAAAATCCAACGAAAGGAGTTTTACTGGATAATAATGATGCTGATATCTAAAGCAATCTTGACAGACGTACGTACAATCAGTTAACGATGACGAAGATGATGATAATTGTTTAGAATTAAAAACACAAGAGGTAGAAAAGGTTGGTAATGATGACAGACTAATTGTTCCGAAAATGACTAACAATATTGGTTGGTGTTGTTATAATGGATAGATAATAGTGATGATCTTTCGTTTTAGAAAATACTCAAAAAAAAAAAACCCAAAAAAAATATTTAATTATAATTTGAGGTTAAGAAATTTGACGTTAGAACGCTTTAAAGCAATATACGGAAATCCCCCGTTTAGAAATAGAAGTTTAATTTAACGTAACTCAAATCGAACAATGGATGGATGATAAAATTTATATTTTTGTTTTTTATTTATGATTCAGCTGAGTATGATGGTTGGTGGTAATGATGTTTAGAAACAAAATCCACTTTGTTGTTATTGTTCTTTCAAGTTCTCAGGAGTAGTGGTGTAGATTTATTTTATTTTGTTGTTGTAAGATTGGTTTCAGTCTTTTATAGTGGTCGTAGTAATAGAAAATTAATATTTTGTCTGCTTATTCTTCAATTTTTACGTATGAAGATGATGATGGTGCTGTGGGCTGCTGTTAGTTTTTGTATTTTCAAATGATGTTGAATATTTTTTTTAATTCTTTTTTTAATACGTTCTTTTATCTCAGTTTATATTTCTTATTTACTGCTTCTGAAAGGAGAGAATGATTGAAAAGAATTTAAATTATAAACAAATTTGTATTACTTTTCTTGCTAAATTATATTTATGTGTAAATTTTATTGAAAACCTAAAAAAAAAATTACGCCCAATTCCCCTTTTAAGAACAAGCAAAAGGCTTATTTTTTCTTCTTCTACTTCAGCATATTTGGCTGCTCTGCCAACGTTGACGCTACGAAACGGAGATGTCAACATAGCGTTTTATATGAAGTAGATTATTTTAAATCAATGAAAGCTTTTTTACATAATATACATACTATAAATAAAAATTTAAGCCTGAGGTCATAAAGATTATATTTAAAAATCTTATTGTAAAATCGGCAATTTGACAAAATCGGTAATTTTACAATATGCAAAAAAAAAATAAAATTGTGTAAGAATAAAAGGCAATAAACATTCGTTAAAATTCTAAAATCGTTTTGAAATTTTAGAATTTTTTAAATTATTTAAACTACTTTTTATAATTGCATTTTTGTAAGTATTACAGTTAATTTTGAAATATTATGGCGAAAATCATGATCATCGATTCAGATTGTATTTAATTATATTTAGGTCTTGGCAGCTCTCTTAATTAGAAGCATAAAAACATTAAAATTAATGACAGAGTTTTTATTGAAACCTGTGTTTAATATATCACATAGTTCCTGCGAGCTACCGAAAGAGAAATACAGAAAATGTAAACATTAATAACAACTAATTATAAAATTTTAAAATGTTACAAGGATATCGATTTTTTCCTTTAAACATTTTTCTAACGATCCGGCTGACATCCGACAAAGATTAGCGTTATTAAATTATTATTAAAAACTGTTTATATAAAATGGTTCAAAAAAAACAAAATTTGAGATAACTGATTCTAAAAATAGGTACCTAAAGGCTTTTTCATTTACTTAATAAGGAAAGTACGAATTTTCACTTCATAAATTTAAATTGTGATACTAGAAATATACTAAGAATTTATTTATCTTGCACTGAAAATTCTATTTTAATAGTAGTTATACGTTGCAGTACCATCCACAGTTTATTCTCCATAAATCATATAGTATTCAAGGAGAATTGTTTATAAATATTTAGTAAACTACTATTTGGATTAAATCAATATTAAAATATCTATTAATTAACGATTTTGTCAAATAGTTGATAATAAAAATGAAAAATAATCGCCAAAATGATGATTTCACGTCAAAGTCGGCAGCGCTGCTAATGTCTAGTATTTTTCTCATCTCTAAATTTTTCTCTTTTTGACTATTTTTTTTCAATTTTTTACTTCCACTCTCATTTATTTCTTCATTTCATTTTGTATTTTTGCTTGTTTTCAAATTCTTGTCTTTGATTTTTTGCAAATTCTTTGCTTTACTCCAAAAAGAAAAAAAAAACGCCGCTACATTTCACGAGTTTTTCTTAACAAATTCTATTTTGTCCCCGTTGTCAAAAATCTATTTCAGTATTTACGTCAATTTATATGTTTGCATCACTTCCACTTTGATTTTTATGTTAAAACTCACTACAACAAACTATACGAATGTTCTTGAATTATCAATTTTTTACATGTTCTTTTCTCGATTTAGAGAAGTCTTTAAACTCTTATAATTATTTTTCTTTCCCTTTTAATTTTCTCATCAATTATTTTCATTCGCCGCCTTGGTGAATGTTTTTTTTGTGTGTGCTATCGCTTGTTCTTCTTCTCGTTCAACCGTCTTTTTTCCCATTGACCGAACAGAAAAAAAATTTTCTCATTGCAAAATTTTTCATTCTATTTTATGGCGTGAAATATGATTAATTTTTTTAAGAATTAATGCACTCACTATTTGCTGTTAGTTTATCTATGGAATTTCGTTTATTATATTCAATTTAATTGCTTAAAATTTGTGTAAAAACGTTTTCTTAATCGCGTTGCAGTTTTTTTTACTTTGCTGCTTGAAAAAAATTCACGTACTTGGTGAGTTTCCTTTTTCGACACCAGCGTCAAGAGTAAAAACAGAGTTGCATCAAAAAGTATGGCAAGTGTTGCCATTACCTTATTTTTGGTATTCAACCATATTTGGTTATTGTTTGGGTAGTGAAAATGATATAATACCGAATTTGCATTCGGTTATTTCAACAAAAAATAATTTCAAGAAAGAAAACTTGTTGCGGCCAATTGTTCGCAGTAGGAATAATTCTGCAAAAATATGGAGAAGGAATGAATCAGAACTATAGACAGAGTATTCACTTACCTGTGTTCCTCATGTTAGGGTCGAGTTCATCCATCCTTGTATAATGCCCACCACGTCTAGTCATTTTGTTTATCTATTCTCATGTGTAATTAGCAAAGTGACTATTTCGATTATAATTCTTTTCTTTCTTTTGTGTTGACATTTGTACCGGGTGATGCATACAAAAAACAAAAAAAAAAAAAATGGGGGAAATGGGATGATATGTAGTTGGTAACGCAGGTACGATAATATTGATAAGGATGATTGGAAAAAAAAAAAAAAAAAAAAAAAAACCTATCTAGGGACGCACAAAAGAGGGGAAGAACAGGGAAGAACAGTAAGGGTTATAAAAGGATGACGGGGTGATGAAGTAGAGAGGAAAAAGAAAGGGCAACAACAACAACATGGAATGACGTGATCTATATGCGAGTGGACATATTACATAAGGATAACGGTAGGAAAGTACCCAAAGCAGAATGTCACGTCAGGAAAAAAAAAAAACTATACATAAGAATGTATGATAATGTAGATGTTGTAAAAAAATAAATAAAATAAATAAATAAGAGGAACCGCTAGGATTAGTAAGTAGGGGAAAGGAAGCAGAAAGTTATATAAATTGAACAATGCAAGTTATAAGGACATTTGCTTTAGTAAACTGGAGGGTGAAGCTTCTCGTAAAAGAAAAAAAAATTTTAAAATTCAAAAAAAAAAAAATTTGCGTCTTTTTTTTTAAGAATATTAATTTTAAAATAAGGAAAGTGAAGTGCAGCAATAAAAGCTAATCCTAGAAGAGAAGGAAGTATAGAGATTGAAAAAAAAAAGGAAAAGAGAAAAAAAAAGGAGTGAGACGTAAGTGTTGTTAATATGGTCGATTATAGGAGGATCGATTCTAAAATATTTGCTGTAAATGTATTTCTTATAGCTGGCTAATTCATTTGGAAGACAGATACTGAGTAAGGAATACTGGCCTCCCGTGAGAAGCTCCATAATTAGCCAGGTAACCTTTTTATTCTTGTAGTCTATGAGTTTTATTATCAAACCAATATATCAACGGTGATTATTGGGGAAGTCTAATCCTTCGGACGAAAGACCGACCGAGTTAACTGAAAGAGCATCTTTGGTACCTGAGGAAAAAGAAAAAGTAACAAAATTAACGGATATAAGTACGTCTAATAGTGGTGTTATTCGTGAAGCAAAAATTGTGTGATAACGTGAATGTTTAGTGTATGTATATGAATCTATAGAAATATAAATAGGGGAAACAGAAATAGTATCGAAATTTAGGAAAATTTATGATTGACGGGGAAAAGGGGAATAAATAAATATATATATCTGGAAATCAGTGCTCGAGAAAAGAAAACGTGATAGAGGCAAGGGAAAAATTATTTTTGTAATAGATATAAAGAATTACATCTCAGGGAGCTCCTTTAGAGTATTTTAGTTGAACCGAGGTCCTGAATTGGAATAAATAAATTCTTAAGCCCTGATAGAAAGATATACAAGAGATATATATAGGTATTTACAAGAAAAATATTTGGATTTTTTTTTCTATTGATAGAATTAAGTGAAAATGCTAGAATTATCTTTTTACGTAGTAATAGTCATTATCAATAAATATTAGATTTGTATCATTATCTTTAAGAAAAAAAAAAACTTTTAACTTTAATAAATAATGTGAATTTTTTTTGAGAGTAAAAACAATAATGAATCAAGAGTAAGAATATAGATATGGCAATGATGGATAGGTAAGTGAGTGATCGGAGTCGAGCATATAATGGGTCGTAGGCGACTTTGAGGAGGGTACATAACTACGACATGGTTGGGCGGGCTAGGGAGACTAACATCTGTCTTCATAAGTGTGGGTATTGTGATATGTGGATGTTAGGTGGTTTTTTTTTATAATTTTTTTTGTTGTTCGGACGCGCAGCTGGCGAGAGGGTTGGGACCTGCCCGAAGGAGATGTATAGAGAGCTAGCTGGGAACCTCGCCAGGCGAAACGGGGTGTGGCGCGAACAAAGATGACGCCGCATCAAGGCGGAACTTAACACGCCAACACTAAAGTGCATCCGCAACAGAAATGGCGCCCAAACTTAATGAGGTAACTTAAGTAGCTTTCTCAATCATTGAGAGTGTAACTTGAGCTACGTGCTAACATGTATGACACCTGAACATGTAACAGTAGGGTATATTGAATTTTTTTTTGACCGAATAGCGGGCGTGAAGCATATTGCAGGTGGTGATTTGCATAGCCACTCTAGTATGATAGGGAGTGTTGTATGTAGGTGGACTACTTGAATATGGGGATCGACAAAGCAGTACAGAAATGGAAATGATGACAGTAGCTTGAGAGTGACATAGGGTGTCCCCAATGGTAGTGTGTTCATTTCAATTTTGTTGATAAAGTTAGATTTTTTTTTTATCGTGTTTAATGTCGAGGTAATGTGATTATTGATAGCCTGTCATGAGCATAAGTATGTAAATCATGAAGTGTGTTGTATCAATAGGGGAGGAGTTTTTGATTTTGTTGATGATTTTGTTGTAATTGATTTAGAATGTTGTGACTATGGATAATACGATATGAGATAGCCTTTCTAGTATGGGATGAGAATGTTGTATCTTATATCGTAGGTATCTTGTCGTAATCTCGATCGATGTTGTGTCATGATCGAAGTACGACAAAACATAGTTGGGGAATTTAAGTCCATTTTTTTTTGTTTGTGTTTAAAATTTCCACATATCAGGTATTTACGTAAATAGAAACCGCTGCGATGATCACCTCCGTCTATCATTGCCAGAACTAAAATAAGAAAAAAACGCATTAAAATCTAAAGATTTATAACATATCTTAAATAATTGTTATATACATGTACATATGTGATTTCGCTGGTATAAGTTTTCATTGTTTTTTTTTGAGCCTTGAAGATATATACATATGTGTTTATATGAAGTAATTCTGTTAACGTATTGATTTGTTTATATTTCAGTATCAAATGAATTTTTGGTGTTGAATATTGAATGAGTGAAATCGTATTTTTATTATTAGAATTTTGTTTGAATAAGCGATTATTGTATTTCAGTTCTTTTTATATTATTATTTAGTCTTAGTAATTGTCTTTATTTATTCTTATATTTTTTTATTATATTATTATATATTTTTTTCTTTACGAATTAGGTTTTACCTTTTTTTTATTATTATTAGTTAAATTTTTATTACTTTCTTTTTAGATATTACTTTTATTAATTTTTTTATTATTTACTTTTATTTATATTTTTTTTATTTTTTATTTTTTTTGTATTTTTATTATCGTTTTTTTTCATTCCTAATTTGTTTCCATATTTATTTTAAAATTTTTTGTGTGCTTAATAATATTTAATTTTTATATTATCCTTCTAACTCATACAATTAGTACGATTGTGCAAAATAAGTGGTATCAGGGAGGGGTATGAATGTAAAAGCTCAGTCACAAGTGAATAATAGGAAAAGAAGTAGACAACCTCAAATTGATTTGAACAGATCGATTCCACACGCGTTACCGAAAGTCCGGAAGACTATTAATATTAATAAAATAATGCCGAATTCCATAGAACCTAACAGAGCTCAATTTATAGATTTGTCTCAGACCATAAATACTGCCAATCGGGCAATGAATATGAATCCCAGTAGTTCTAGTGGTACAGGCAATAATGCAGGGATGGAGAACATAACTCCGGAAGTCAGGGAGATGGTCACTGACGAAGCTATGGCGGTGCAGAGGTCTTTAGAAGACAAAGTGAGAAAAATGGTTCAGGATGAGATATCAGGTGTGAAAAATAGTATTTCTGAATTAACAAAATGTCTAGCACAACTTTCAAATGTAACGACACAAAACCCAGGGTCTGCGGTAGAGAACGGAAATTGTAATAATCCAATGGATAATAATGGGTCACAAACGAACGGAAGATTAGATGTTAGAATAGCATCAGATGATAGTTCCGATAGAAATTCTACGTCCAGTAATAGCAATATCATAAATCCGAATCTTAATAGTCACCTACCGGGTATTAGAATGCAATCGATTGAACAAGCCAGAATACGGGTTGATAAATTAGGAGTGGTATTTGATGGTAATCCAAACCATGTTAGCATAGACGATTTTGTTTTTCGCTTAGAACATTTGCAACTACATTACCAAATACCATGGTCAGAAGTACTGAGGGATTTCCACCTATTAGTTTCTGGTTCAGCGAGAGAATGGTATTGGTTATTTGTAAAAACTCATGGAGTGTTTGACTGGCCTGGACTACGGCATGCGTTAATAGGGCAATACAAAACGACGCGATCAAATTTTGAAATCATGAGAGAGTTAGTTGAACGTAAACAGCAAAGTGGAGAAACGGTCGATAGTTATTTTCACGAGATGTGTAAAATACGATCCAGGTTAATACAACCTATCCCGGAATACGACTTGATAAAAATAATTAAAAGGAACATAAGGGAAAGCATAGGTAGAATCGTATATCCGATAGGAGTGTCTTCAGTGGAACAATTGCGAGTCGAATGCAACGAAGCTGAAAGGAATTTCCCTAGGAGGGATGTTCGACATATACAGCCAACAACACGTCCAGTAAGATATGTCAATGAAATTTATGTAGAAAACGATGACGAAATGGGAGGAGCAAGTCCTTCAGATAACTATGAAGAAATTGCGGTCCTGAATACAAACCTACAGCAAAGAAGAAATCAAGTTACCTGTTGGAATTGCAGGCAACCGGGTCACGTGTATATGGACTGTACTTCTTTGGAAAGGACAGTATTCTGCTATAAATGCGGAAGACCGAACGTGATAACGCCTAGATGTCCCAACTGCCAATCGGGAAACCCATTCAAGAGCCTGGGAACAAAGGGGGACCCAAGCTCGAGCGGAAATCTTCCCCCAAAGGAAAATTAATGCAAACAAAGATTATTGATAACACGCATAAAGTAAAGGGAAATGAGCTTGTGATACCTAAAAATCTTCCACAAATACGACACTATATTTCCAGGGACGAGAGACAGACTTATTACAACCGAGTCAGGGAGAAAATTTTGGGAAAGGAAAATAATCAGAAAAAAACTGAGAATCGTATTCGTAGGGTGCGAGAAAAATTTGCGGAAAGACGAAAGAATAGAAAGCTAGTAGTAGAATCCGTCAGAAGAGCAGGTCAAGACAGTGCAACAGATTGTAGAAGTTTTGCAGAGGTTGATATAGAAGGAAAGATTATCCGAGGTTTGTTAGATACAGGTGCAACAGTTAGCATATTAGGAAAAGAGTGTAGGGAGTTAGTGCAAGATTTAAATTTAGATATCCAACCGATAGTGACAAGTGTTAAGACAGCCAGTGGTAAATGTCATAGAGTGTTAGGTAAAATAAATGTGTATGTTAGCTATACAGGTCAAAAGAACAAAATGTGTTTGTATCTGTGTCCGGACCTAGAACAATCATTATACTTAGGAATAGATTTTTGGAGATTATTTAAGTTAGCACCAGACGTGATAGGAGTGAGTGAAATTGATATTGGAAAATTACAAAAAGAATTTACATCGGAGAAAAATGATTATAAATTAAGACCACACGAATTGAACGAAAAGCAAAGAAATAGGTTGGATAAGGTAATCAGCGAGTTTGATACTTTTGAAGAGAAGGGATTGGGAGTTACTCCCTTAGAAAAGCACGTCATTCGATTAGTAGACGGGGCTGAGCCTATTAAGGATCGCTACTATCCAATTTCCCCTGCAGTTCAGGAAATTACGTATAAAGAGATTGATACGATGCTACAGTTGAAAGTAATAGAGGTGAGCGAAAGCCCATGGTCAAACCGAACGACAGTGGTTAGGAAACCGGGAAAAACCCGCTTTTGCTTAGATGCTCGTAAGCTCAATAAACTCACGATTAAGGATGCTTATCCCCTTCAAAATATAGATGGAATCTTGAGCAGGATAGATGAGACACATTTTATTAGTAGTGTTGATCTGAAGTACGCCTTCTGGCAAATTGAGTTAGATGAGGAGAGTAAAGCTTACACAGCCTTTACAGTAGCGGGAAGACCTTTATATCAATTTCGCGTAATGCCATTCGGATTATGCAATGCCGCTCAGAGATTATGTCGGCTCATGGATAAGGTCATACCGAATCGGTTGAGGGATAACGTGTTCACATATTTAGACGATTTACTTGTAATTTCCAGCACATTTGATGAACACTTAAAGCTGTTAGGTGAGGTAGCACAATGTCTCAAAATTGCCAACTTAACGATCGGCTTGAAAAAGTCACAATTTTGTTTTCAAGAGTTGAGATATCTGGGATTTACTATAGGAGGAGGATTACTGAAAACTGACCCAAATAAGGTGCAGGCGATAAGAAACATAAGATTGCCAAAGAGTGCTAGAGAAGTCAGAAGTTTTCTTGGTACGGCTGGATGGTACAGGCGTTTTATTAAAGACTTTGCTACGATTTCTGCACCTCTGACTGACACCTTGAAAAAAAGCAACAAATTTAAGTTGACTCCCGAGGCCATAGAATCTTTTGGAGAGCTTAAGAAAGCATTAACGTCTGCTCCTGTATTACGACATGCCGATTTCACTAAGCGTTTTTACATACAATGCGATGCTTCTGATTACGGAATTGGAGCAGTATTGTATCAACTCGATGGAAGAAACGAGGAACATCCCATCGCATTTTATTCGCAGAAACTGAACCCATGCCAAAAGAATTATACTGTCACTGAAAAAGAGTGTCTGGCAGCAGTGATGGCGGTAAAAAAGTTTCGACCTTATGTGGAAATGATGCCATTTACCGTAATCACGGATCATGCCAGTCTTAAGTGGCTGATGACTCTTAAGGACCTTACAGGTAGACTAGCCCGATGGTCATTACAGCTACAGGCCTTTGATTTCGAAATCGAACATCGAAAAGGTTCGGAAAATAAAGTGGCCGATATGTTGTCGCGAATTCCTCAGGAATGTGTTGATGAAGTACAAATGGAAGAATTGCTAGACTTTGAAACAACCGAATTCGATAGTGAAGAATATTTGGGACTTATAAAACAAATTAAGGAGAATTCTAATAAATTACCAGATTTGAAAGTAATTGATGGTAAGATTTTTAAAAGAACAAGTCGGGAATTAGAAGCCGAAGATCAATGTCAATGGAAGTTATGGTTACCACCAAACCTAACGCAAGCTATAATAGAAAAATGTCATGCATCAAATACTTCAGCTCACGGGGGAATGACCAAAACGCATGAGAAAATAAAGAGATTCTTTTACTGGCCGAAAATGACCATTCAAATTAAAGAATACGTAAAAAGGTGCCGGGTATGCAAGGAAACTAAACCGGCAAATACGAATTTAATGCCTGGAATAGGTCAGGAGGTGATCACTGAGAGACCATTCCAGAAATTATATATAGATTTCCTTGGAAAATACCCTAGATCCAAAAACGGGAATAGCTATATATTGATTGTGATGGATCACTTCACAAAATTTACGTTTTTGAAGGCTATGAAGGAAGCTACTACGGGAAACGTAGTAAAGTTCTTAACGCAAG
Organism: Bellardia bayeri; assembly: GCA_950370525.1. Taxonomy (NCBI): domain Eukaryota; kingdom Metazoa; phylum Arthropoda; class Insecta; order Diptera; family Calliphoridae; genus Bellardia; species Bellardia bayeri. The sequence goes on from OX493264.1 coordinate 121,441,216, forward strand.
AAATCTTTTATAAGTTTGGAGTACCGGAAATTATTCATAGCGATAATGGCTCACAGTTCGTAGCGAAAGGTTTTCAAGACCTCATGGAATCATTTGGTATAAGACATATGAAAACTGCCGTTTACTCACCACAAGCAAATGCTTCGGAGAGAGTAAATCAATCTGTAATAGCTGCTATTAGGGCTTATTTGAAAGACGACCATAGAGACTGGGACTTATACTTACCAGAAATTGAATGTGCATTAAGAAACTCGGTACATTCAGCAACCGGTTTTACACCATTCTTTTCTCTATTCGGCGTGCACATGTTCTCAAATGGGGCAGACTATAGACTTGCTAGGAAACTAATGTCTTTGTCAGACCACGAAATAATCGATATGACCAATAATGGGAAATTAGAACTAATACGGGAGAAGATACGTAAGAATATGCATGAGGCATATGAAAAGAGTGCGTTAAGATATAATAAGAGGGCGAGAAATATAAAGTTTGTGCCAGGTCAGGAAGTGTATCGCAGAAATACCACATTGAGTAACTTTGGGAGAAATATAAATGCTAAGTTTAATCGAAAATTTTTAAAATGCAGGATTGTAAGGCCAGTCGGCAACAATATGTATGAACTGGAAAATCTTCAGGGCAAGTCAATTGGTATCTTTCACGCGAAAGACATAAAAGTTTGAAAACTACTTTCTTTTGAAAATCTGTGATATAATCTATAAACAGTGCAATATTAGGATTAGTAATACATTTTAATAATAATTTATCAAAAAAAAAAAAAAAATTTTTTTTGATAATGTATATTTATGTATGTGTTCCGTCCTAATATATCATTGTGTACCTGATTTTATCATAGATTTACCAAACCAAACAGAATTGAGTGCAATATACGGACTTTTTTTTTTAGTAGTAAATAAGTCTGTGTGTTGTCTGTCACGTGATTTAAATTGTGAACTGACCATATACCGAAATCTTACACCGAAGCGAAATGACCTTATAATAAAACACTCACGTAATTATGAATAGGAAGCAGCGATTCCGTATTATATAGTTTCCATAGTATAATGTTGCTGAGTTTAGTGGTAGATAGTAACGACTGGTAGACCTGTAGAAAAAAAGAGGTTAACAAAGTAAAATTTTTTTTAGCATTAGTTATATTAATTTACTTCCCGTAATTTAATTTATTTGTTTTGTTATAAAAATGAAAATCTAAGTCGAAGGCCCGGCTAGATTAAGATGAGACTCATGTCAGGGTGTGGGAGTTCCCCACGTTGTATTAATGTTCATAGGAAAACATGCCCGCACACCGTTTCCTTTGGATCCACCCAACGAAAACGGAGTTTTGTTGCGGCCAATTGTTCGCAGTAGGAATAATTCTGCAAAAATATGGAGAAGGAATGAATCAGAACTATAGACAGAGTATTCACTTACCTGTGTTCCTCATGTTAGGGTCGAGTTCATCCATCCTTGTATAATGCCCACCACGTCTAGTCATTTTGTTTATCTATTCTCATGTGTAATTAGCAAAGTGACTATTTCGATTATAATTCTTTTCTTTCTTTTGTGTTGACATTTGTACCGGGTGATGCATACAAAAAACAAAAAAAAAAAAAATGGGGGAAATGGGATGATATGTAGTTGGTAACGCAGGTACGATAATATTGATAAGGATGATTGGAAAAAAAAAAAAAAAAAAAAAAAAACCTATCTAGGGACGCACAAAAGAGGGGAAGAACAGGGAAGAACAGTAAGGGTTATAAAAGGATGACGGGGTGATGAAGTAGAGAGGAAAAAGAAAGGGCAACAACAACAACATGGAATGACGTGATCTATATGCGAGTGGACATATTACATAAGGATAACGGTAGGAAAGTACCCAAAGCAGAATGTCACGTCAGGAAAAAAAAAAAACTATACATAAGAATGTATGATAATGTAGATGTTGTAAAAAAATAAATAAAATAAATAAATAAGAGGAACCGCTAGGATTAGTAAGTAGGGGAAAGGAAGCAGAAAGTTATATAAATTGAACAATGCAAGTTATAAGGACATTTGCTTTAGTAAACTGGAGGGTGAAGCTTCTCGTAAAAGAAAAAAAAATTTTAAAATTCAAAAAAAAAAAAATTTGCGTCTTTTTTTTTAAGAATATTAATTTTAAAATAAGGAAAGTGAAGTGCAGCAATAAAAGCTAATCCTAGAAGAGAAGGAAGTATAGAGATTGAAAAAAAAAAGGAAAAGAGAAAAAAAAAGGAGTGAGACGTAAGTGTTGTTAATATGGTCGATTATAGGAGGATCGATTCTAAAATATTTGCTGTAAATGTATTTCTTATAGCTGGCTAATTCATTTGGAAGACAGATACTGAGTAAGGAATACTGGCCTCCCGTGAGAAGCTCCATAATTAGCCAGGTAACCTTTTTATTCTTGTAGTCTATGAGTTTTATTATCAAACCAATATATCAACGGTGATTATTGGGGAAGTCTAATCCTTCGGACGAAAGACCGACCGAGTTAACTGAAAGAGCATCTTTGGTACCTGAGGAAAAAGAAAAAGTAACAAAATTAACGGATATAAGTACGTCTAATAGTGGTGTTATTCGTGAAGCAAAAATTGTGTGATAACGTGAATGTTTAGTGTATGTATATGAATCTATAGAAATATAAATAGGGGAAACAGAAATAGTATCGAAATTTAGGAAAATTTATGATTGACGGGGAAAAGGGGAATAAATAAATATATATATCTGGAAATCAGTGCTCGAGAAAAGAAAACGTGATAGAGGCAAGGGAAAAATTATTTTTGTAATAGATATAAAGAATTACATCTCAGGGAGCTCCTTTAGAGTATTTTAGTTGAACCGAGGTCCTGAATTGGAATAAATAAATTCTTAAGCCCTGATAGAAAGATATACAAGAGATATATATAGGTATTTACAAGAAAAATATTTGGATTTTTTTTTCTATTGATAGAATTAAGTGAAAATGCTAGAATTATCTTTTTACGTAGTAATAGTCATTATCAATAAATATTAGATTTGTATCATTATCTTTAAGAAAAAAAAAAACTTTTAACTTTAATAAATAATGTGAATTTTTTTTGAGAGTAAAAACAATAATGAATCAAGAGTAAGAATATAGATATGGCAATGATGGATAGGTAAGTGAGTGATCGGAGTCGAGCATATAATGGGTCGTAGGCGACTTTGAGGAGGGTACATAACTACGACATGGTTGGGCGGGCTAGGGAGACTAACATCTGTCTTCATAAGTGTGGGTATTGTGATATGTGGATGTTAGGTGGTTTTTTTTTATAATTTTTTTTGTTGTTCGGACGCGCAGCTGGCGAGAGGGTTGGGACCTGCCCGAAGGAGATGTATAGAGAGCTAGCTGGGAACCTCGCCAGGCGAAACGGGGTGTGGCGCGAACAAAGATGACGCCGCATCAAGGCGGAACTTAACACGCCAACACTAAAGTGCATCCGCAACAAACTTTTCTAAATTTTTATCTTTTTTATTTAATTAAGTCATATATTTTAAATAAAGCTATTTTAAAGAATGCTGTTCATTGTTTTTCTTAAACAATATATCAAGTGTTATTATTATTATTCCGTCACAAAAAAATATTGTTATTCAATTCAATTTTTTAATCATATACCATTTGCTCTAAATAATTAACTAATAACATGGTTCATAACGAGTTTAGGTTTTTAAACCTTTTCTACTTAAATATTAAATAACAATTTTTATATATATTTTTTGTTTTAAATTGTGCAAGAGTTTATGTCAAGCGATATCATTAATTATAGTATTTCTATATTAAGAACATTAAATATGTATTTAAATATTAAGAGAATAATTAAGAATACTATCAACGCCAAAAAATTATTAAATACAAGATTTTTGATGATCTCGACGTATGTATATCAAAATAGAAATTTGAATTTTGTGTAAATTAAACTTTTTCTCGTTTTTAAGTAATTATATTTATATTTTAAAAGTAAAAATTTAAATTCATTGATTAATTATAGTTTTTTAGGTAAGCAAAATTATTTTTATTATTATCTTCCTCACCTAAAAAATATCGAAATTTTTCTAACAAGTTTAAAGTTTCTGAAAGAGAATATATGTTTTAGAACTCAGTTAAAAAAACAGCAATAGCCCACTTCTTGTAATTGATCAATTTGAATTTTCATAATATGTAATGCAAAATTTTTTTTTTGTGATTATTTTCAAAATTAAATTATGTTACAAATTATTCAAAATAGTAAGGATTTAAATCTAAATGACATTGAGGAATGTTGTTTCGATGTGTAATGAGTTAAGCAAAGTTGATGAAATCCTTTTATTAATATGTATTATTATTTATTTAGTACAAACATATATATGTAAATTTCTATTTGTCAAGTTATATTGTAAAGATATTTTTTTCTTGATAGAAATGGTAGCACTGTTCATTATTTTCTTTTGCCTTAATTTTTTTCTCCTTATTTACTCTTTAGTCTACTTTACTAATTTTTAAATCTGGCAACATTGCAATAACAAAAAGTTGAATTTAAAGCTGGCAGTATTTTTGTTAAAAACTATTAGCGTTGCCATTATCAAATAAACTCAATGTAAAAATGTGCGTTATTTTAATGTTTATTTCTTTCATCTACATATGTACTATGAAATAATTTCGAAACCAATTTTCGTAATAGAATACAGAAACAAACAACAAAATGTTAAGACAATTAAAATTTTATTTTGGAATTTGATTCTACACACTACGACCTTCTCTTTTATTATCGAAATTATAAAAAACTCTAACGTCATCTTGAGCATGTTTACAAATATCCTTTTTCACATTTTCTCTAACAATTTAACACCAATGTCATTAGACATAATGGTAGTTTGTTTAATGTAATACTGCAGAGTGCACACAAAATAAAGAGTGTCAAAAAGTGTCCTTTTAGTTCATATACGGATATGTAATTTGTCATGTTTTGACAAATTACATTAACTCTATTATATACATACATATGTATTTCCATATACTCTCTAACACATGTTTATATGTACATATTTATTAACTAACATTTATTAACTTAACATACAATTAACAAAGAAAAATGTTAGAAGAACTAATGCACTTTTATTTATTATTATTGTTGTTGAATGCAATATAAACTTAAGTATGGTTATTTACAACAATAATGCAACAACTACTGCTCGAACTGATTGCTAGTATGTACAAGAATATTTATCTAAACGTGTTTTTCAACAGCCATTGCTTTGATTTCTGTCACCATGAGTACATTGAACAGATTGATGTGTAAAAACCGAAACAACGGAGGAAGGGGAAGGATCGTAAATTCGTGTTACGATTTTCCGATTAAAATGTATAACAGCAAAAGACAGTTGTGAGCTGTAGTATTAATTTAAAATATTTGTTTTAAAAATAGTTTTTAGATTTTTAAGTACTGATAGTGTTATGAATTATTAGTTGTCGGTAGTTAAATAAATTTGATACAAATGTTTATTACTGATAAACATTTGTGTGAGTTAACATAAGGACGAATATAAAAGATAAATCGGATCAAGACCACGGATATCATAATTCATGTCGAAATTAGTGCTATATAAGTAAACGCGAAAAACCTTAATATCAAGAGTTATCGAACAGCGATATCTGAAGAGGGTAATACGAGACATTCATGGGTTACTTTTGCAAGTGTTCATGAATAAGGTCCCTATGATACGAAAGCAGGCAGCAAAAAAAAAATTCGAATGAATTTAGACTTCAGGAAAACTTAATCCTATTGGCAAAGATAGATAGGAGAGAAGATCAACTTGCGAGGTGAGCAGAGGACAGGACCTGCGATAAAGCTGCCTATATTCAACCTAAGAAACTTTATAGCCGTCACTGGTCCCTTTTGCTCATGCTCAAAATTTAAACCCTAAACTTTACAATGACTTCAGTATAAGTTGCAACAACAAGGAAGAAAATATTACAACTGAATAACTCCCCTGTTAGTGACCGGCATTTGGGGACTAAGGTAACTATACATAATGAGCAAAATTCGATTTTCGACTGTGGTCGAAAATGCTTACGAACAAATTTTCATTTGGTAATATGGTGCATATTCGATGAAAAAACGCTATTCTGAAAATCACTCTTTGGGTTATTCACAATAGTACATTTCTACCAGCTGGCGCTATATTTGTTTACAAATTCTTAAAGAAAACAAGTAAGAAAGTATAGTCGGTCAAGCCCGACCATATAATACCCTACACCCAGTATATGTATAAAACAGTTTTTCAGAAATGGGCGTTATATGGGAGATATAACCTATTGTGGACCGATCATCCAAAAATTTAGTGTCATGATGTCTGTGAATATAAGTATTATATGTGTTAAACTTTATCTCGATATAAATATTTTCAAAAGATTTATGGAGCTTAAAGTAGAGAGGGTCTTATATGGAATTTCGACTAATTCGGGACCGATCATAATAAAATTAGACCATATTATTTGTATACGTATGAAATATATTTGCGTTAAATATAATTTGGATACCAACATTTTTGCTCTTTAAAGTAATTTTCGGAAGTGAGCCTTATATGGGAGCCAAGGCTAATTATGGACCGATCATCATAAAATTAGACCACATTATTTGCATACATATGAAATATATTTGCGTTAAATATAATTTGGATACCAACATTTTTGCTCTTTAAAGTAATTTTCGGAAGTGAGCCTTATATGGGAGCCAAGGCTAATTATGGACCGATCATCATAAAATTAGACCACATTATTTGCATACATATGAAATATATTTGCGTTAAATATTATTAAGTTACCGACATTTTTGAGAAAGTTATGCTCTTAAAGTGATTTTCGGAAGTGGGCCTTATATGGGAGCTACGACTAATTATAGACCGATCATAATAAAATTGTACCGTATTATTTTTATACATATGAAATATATTTTCGTTAAATATTATTTGGATACCAACATTTTTGAGAGAGTTATGCTCTTAAAGTGATTTTCGGAAGTGGGCCTTATATGGGAGCTACGACTAATTATAGACCGATCATAATAAAATTGTACCGTATTATTTTTATACATATGAAATATATTTTCGTTAAATATTATTTGGATACCAACATTTTTGAGAGAGTTATGCTCTTTAAAGTGATTTTCGGAAGTGGGCCTTATATGGGAGCTACGACTAATTATGGACCGATCATCATAAGATTAGACCATATTATTTGTACACATATGAAATATATTTTCCTGCAATATTATTTGGATACAAACATTTTTGAGAGAGTTATGTTCTTTAAAGTGATTTTCGGAAGTGGGCCTTATATGAGAGTTACGAGTAATTATGGACCGATCTGCACAAAATTTGCAGATGTGATTTGGCTTTATTTACCACATATTTGTGATGAAATTTGTTTGGATACTTGCATAATTCAAACATTTATGATCGTTAAACCCCAATTTCGGGAGGACATTTGTATTAGGGCCAGGTGAAATAATGGACCAATTTACACCAGTTTCAATCCCATCCATACTTGGGTCGAAAAAAAATCGCGTACCAAATTTTATCGAAATAGCTTCAAAATTGCGACCAAGCTTTACATGGACAGCCAGCCAGCCAGACGGACGGACGGACATCGTTCAATCGACTCAGAAAGTGATTTTGAGTCGATCGGTATACTTTATGGTGGGTGTTGGACCAATATTTCGGGGCGTTACAAACATCAGCACAAATCCAATATACCCTCCCCACTATGGTGGTGTAGGGTATAAATATGTATATTTAATTTAAAATGGCTACCCCGGAATTATTTTTTGATGATTCGTCTGATGATGATGAATCCTTACTAGAACTGGCCAGAAGCAGAAAAAAATGGATCTCTTTCATGAGAGAAACGAGCATCTCCAATTGCTGTTTTGTACTTACGTCCTTAGACCTGCAGGATATTAACAAAAGTAATTTACAAGTAGTATCTTTTTGGCACAGTTTTATACAGCGTCGACCACAAATTTGTGTTCGGTAAAAAATTCGTTGAACAACGAAATTTTCGACAGTGAAGCCAACTCATAATACAATTTTTACATTCGATAATCGATTGTCTATAGCCAGCGAATATCGATTGTCGAATGCAGCTCATAATAGGGGCCTAAGACTTAAGCTATGTGTCCACGATCGTCAGATATTACAAAGTTGTCATATCTAGCAAATTGTCAGTTTAGACGACTGTAAGAAAACTAACAATTTCATTTGCACACAATTGTCACACAAAGAATTTAGCTGTCAACCGAAATTGTCAGTTCACACGGTTGTCAGATTCTTGTGTGGCATTATCAAATTCGTTTTGTAGCTCTGTGTGTGTGTGTTTAAAAATTTTAAATATTGTCATGGAACAAAAAAGAGCAATTGGAACCATTTTATCTGCACTCTATTAAACAGGATTCATCAAAAGATATGTCGCTATCCATTTTTTAGTTTCTTTAATTTTCTTCAATTTTTTTCAAAATTTTTATTAATATTATTTATTTATGTATATACAGAGTTGCATTTAGAAATAATTTCTATGACAATGTTGCCATTGCCATGTCTTAAAACAATGACAACGACAAAATTGTTTACACGATTGTTAGATGTCTGACAATATTTTTGTCTTCCAATGTACTGAAAATGCTTTTTCTTACAACTTTGGAAGGCAAACATTTTAAGTTTACACGGTTGTTAGATATTTTCGGACAACGTAGTAATATCTGACGATCGTGGACACATAGCTTTAGTTTTTCAGTTTGTTGACGACAAAAACTTTTTAACCAAAAGTGATTAGGATATGATTCACACCTTAAAACATTTGTTGGAGAAATATAACGGCCAAGAAACATACGACGAATTGTGCTATTGGGAAAGAACAATTTTGTAACAGCTTTCGGATTTGATTAAAAAAAACTCATAAAATTTATAGAAATGTATGAAATCTTTATTGGAGACGGTAGAATGCTTTATATGATTTCATGTAAATGTTAACCGCGGCTACTCCTACAATGGTTCATAAGCTGGGTTCAATTTTTGGCATACTAGCCAAACAACAAATAGTCTAAAGACGTTAAATCGCAGGGCAGGGTTTACTGTTTCGCCTCTCAATTGGGCCATTGTTTTGTGTACTGTAAGTCATGTGGCACCGTCTTGTTGGTACCACTTATCAGCCAAGTCCAACTCTTCCATTTTTGCCAAAAAACAATTTGGTGTTATACTATCATTGCTATGTATCAAGTACAAAAATTGCTAGTACAATCAAGTGTGTACTCGGAAGATTAACCTCTTACGCCGATGTCTGAAAGGTAATCAATTTCGCTGAAAGAATTGCGTCATATAAATTTGGACTAAGGAAAACTGCATTAATTTAAGTTTTATTCCGCATTGGTATTCCGAAGTAATTATTTTGTATAATTTTTCTTGTCAGCTCACATTATTTAGTTATCATGTGAATAATCTTAAGGAAAAACAAAAATTTTTCAGTGGTGGGCTATTTAGGGGTATGGATAAATTATAGACTTAATACATTTATATTTTGAGAGGACTGTTATTTCGATGGACAAATAAGGATGTAAATGCTTTTACAGTAGACGCTCGTAAATTAGAACTCCCGGATATTCGAATCCTTCGGAAATTAGAATTAACGTTTTTAGCACACTACATGCTCTCAAATTAGAACCGTCAGTTCTAATTTCCGAGAGCGTTTTTATTTTTGGTTTGTTTTCAGCACTGAAAAATTGTTTTTATGGTTTTTATTTGGCTTCCACACATTAAAAAAGGGGAATCTCATGTTACTAACATATGTAATTTTTATTGTCAGTAAATTTTTGTTCATTATTGTGTGACATTTGAAACGCGTAGTCATATTTCGGCAGCTTTAAGTTGCAATTTTTATAGATATGTATAGTATACGTATTTTTAATATACGTTTTTTTTCTTTAATCTGTGATGAATTTTAATAATATGTATTGTATAAATTAAAATATCTTTGCAGTAGTGTTTTTTTTTGTGCATTTTCTACACGAAGATGCACTTTTATGTTGCTTTTTATTAAAAAAAAACCTTTGGAAATTAGAATTTTTCGAAAATTAGAATTACCCCAGGAACAAAGTGGTTTTAATTTACAAGCGTCTACTGTATAACTTTAAAAAAAATCGAATCAAAATTTACAAATATTTGTTGTTGTTGTTGTAACAGCAGTGGTTGCTGAGCTGACAGCTCTAAATCGAGTGATCTCGGGTCATTCCGGTGAGTAGAACATGGCTGTCGTGGGTATGTAGGAACATATGGAACAACGTGGGAACGAGTGGAACGTGGGAACAAATATCGTAAAACTGTTTGGTATTTGCACCATCTTGATAAATCCCGCTGACATTCTGGCCTTTTTAACGGAAATTTTTTAATTTGAGTATCAATATCACAAAATGTAAAAAAAAATAAAAGTAAACAAAAAATTCGGATTTTAAAAGTAGATATGGTAGCACGATTGTCCTTATTCTTCTTGTATCATAATTTAATCTAGATACCATGGTGTAATTATACGAGATGAGTGCAAATCGGAAACAAATATAACACAATGCAGAAACAACAGGCATTTTTTTGTGTAAAATAATGTATCGCTGTCAAAAACAGTTGAAAAATTATTACTTTTGACATAAATAAATTGTAAACAAAGTCAGTCAGCTGTGCTACTACTGCACTCACCTTGTATAGTTACACCATGCTAGATACTTATTCACACAGAAATTTTTCAAAGATTTTTTAAAGAATTTCGTATAAAAAAATAATTTTTCTCGGAATTGGGCAACATACGGTTCATAATATTAGGATAAGTACTTCAAAATGTCTGGTTCAATTGTATTTTTTTTTTGTAAAACGTGTGTTTACACTCAAAGAAGAATGTAATTGTAGGGAAATTATGATAAGTAACTTAGTGCTAAAAGTTGTTAGTTAAATTTATAGTTTTCGATTTCATTTTAGCATAAGGTTTTTCCATGACTGGACAAATAATAAAAAACAAGTAAGAAAGTATAGTCGGTCAAGCCCTACCATATAATACCCTATACCCGGTATATGTGTAAAACAGTTTTTCAGAAATGGGCATTATATGGGAGATATTACCTATTATAGACCGATTATCCAAAAATTTTGTGTCATGATTTCTGTGTTAAACTTTATCTCGATATAAATACTTTTATGGATTTATGGAGGTTAAAGTGAACTACGGAGAGGGTCTTATATGGGAGTTTCGACTAATTATAGACCGATCATTATAAAATTATATGTCATCATTTCTGTACATATGAGACTTAGTATTGTTAAATTTTATTCGGATAACAACATTTTTAAAAGAGTTATTGTCGTTAAAGTGATTTTCGTAAGTAGACCTTATATGGGAGCTACGATTAATTATGGACCGATCTTCACAAAATTTGTAGATGTGATTTAGCTTCATTTATTACTCATTTGTAGTGAAATTTGTTTGGATACTTGCATAATTCAAACATTTATGATCGTTAAACTCTTATTTCGGAAGGACATTTTTATGGGGGCCAGGTGAAATAATGGACCGATTTCTAACAGTTTCAATCCCTTCCGTTCTTGGGCCGAAAAATATCACGTACCAAATTTTATTGAAATATCTTCAAAATTGCGACTTGTACTCTGCGCATAAGCTTTACATGGCCGGCCAGGACGGACGGACAGACGGACATCGTTAAATCGACTCAGGTAGTGATTCTGAGTCGATCGGTATACTTTAAGGTGGGTGTTGGACCAATATTTATGGGCGTTACAAACATCAGCACAAATCCAACATGTATACACTCCCCACTATTGTGGTGTAGGGTATAATAATATGTACTTTCTGCATCAGTTACCAATAACATCAATCGACCATCTTGATAATGAACTTTAAGGGATTCACAAGATTTATAATTGCAAAGTAATTTGAACTATTTAAATAAATTTCTTTAAATAACGATTCAAACTACTCGAACTCTTAATCAGAAAAACTGACGCATATCAATTATGTAGTACAAGTACGAAATTGCGAAAAAAAAAAATAAAAAAAAATAACATACATACATACATACATACATATATGTATATAGAACATGACTTGCAGTTTATTATTATTATTTTTCAATTTTTATAATTGTTATATAAAAGAAAAAAATACAAAAGAAAATAGTGTGGTGCGCGCAATATTGATTTTGAATGGGCAATAGTTGAGTTGTATTTTATTTAATGGCTGCTCCAAATGACGGTTAGACAACAGAACAATATGTTAAAAAGTACTTGGAGAATCCAATTCTAAGTGCTGTGTTGGACGAACAACTTACCTTCTTTCCTGTATTATACTGATATACATGCATGCATACATACTCGTACATGCCTTACCTACTTTGTAGTTTCATTGTGAAATAGAAAAAGTTTGATTCATTTGATAAATTAAAGTAGTAAGTAGTTGTATCGACGTTTATTAATTTCTTCCTAAAACGTCAAAAGCTTTTGAAGTTTATCACAATTAGGTGATCTCTATAAAATTGAAAACATTAAGTATGAGGTGAGTACAATTGAGGCGACTGGCTACACTTTAGCTGCCTATGTTTTGTTTTTATTTCACAATTGCTGTGTCTAATGACAAATTCCCGCCAAGAAATTGTTCCTCAATTATAATTTGATTTTCTTTTTTTTTTGCTTTTTATTTGTAAATATAAATAAGCTACAACTAAATGCATGTGTATGTACAGTGGGAAGCAAAACTGTACGGATGTTTTGCATTAAGGAAGAAAGCTTTTGGATGCGCTCATGGGGCATATGCCAATAGTATTCTTTTCCATCAGACTGGTATCGGTTGACTTTCGTTTCGTCGCTCCAAATAACCCGTTTCCAGTCATCTACTGTCTACTTTTTTGTGGGTTTTACAGAAATGAAGGCGTTTTTTCACATTTCTATTGGAAAGTGCTGGCCTTTTCTTTTTCACTGGCTACTAAATCATGCGCGTCTAACCGTCCAGGAACTGACATCCTTAACAATACTTATTGCACACATCTGCCGGGCATCACCATCAGAAAGCAGTAATAGTCAACCCGTTTTTTTTTATCATTTACCGCGGATTTACCTTAATTCAATTTTTCAGCAATTTTACAGCATGAATAATTATTTTGCAACAAATTTGTCACATTGTTTTCAATATCAGTTGGCGTTTTTATCATTTAAAGATCTTTTAAAAATCAAGTTAATCATTTCACAGGTCAAACAATAATGCACAAATAGAGCTATAAAAGTTTGATAACGAGATCGCAACAAACCTAAAAAAACAACCAACAGGTCAAATACAATTACATTTTAACAGAGAAATATCATGACAATGTTTATTTCTTGTACTGTGCAAAACTGCCCGAATAGTGAATTTTTTGTTTATTTTAATTTTTTTTATTTTTTGGAAGCAATTTATGTGAGTTTTTGTGCTTTATAATTTAGAATAAGTCCTGTTTCACACTCTTCAGTTTTAGTGGACCCATTTTTGTTCAATTTTCTTTTGAACTTGCCATTTCATTCACACACGTCAATTTAAGTTTCGTACTTTTTAATGCAAATCAACATGTATAAAAGAAAAAAAAACAAAAGGAAATAAGAAAATTTACTAGTAAAGTGAAGGTTGTACCCCTTTCATTCTCTTTTCCCTTCTCAACCAAAAATACTTGCTTTGATTAGTCAGAATTGAAGAGTGTGAAAGCGGACTAAGGTTCAATTAAATTAAAAAAAAATATATATGTATATATATTTGTTTTATTTTCATTACCTTACTTCCTTAATGCAAAACATACGGACAGTTTTGCTTCCCACTGTATGTATGTATTTTATTATTTCTTGCTGCTTATTTTACTTTCTTTGTTGATGCATTTCAGCTTATTTAAAACTAATTGATGTAATATGTCTATGTAAATGTATCTTTATCACAATCAACAATCTGTCTATGTTGGGCTTCTATTACGAATTGTACGATCTCGCTTTAACTAGTATCAAGAAAACCTTGGATTAGTTTTAGTTTTTATCCCAGCTGTGGAATTTCTTTTTATACTCAATTGTTGTGTAAAAATCATATATTTTAATAACGTTTGATATGATACCGTCAAATCTATTTACATACGAGTATTGTGGAATTGTAATGATGAGTATTATCTTGGATTGTAGAGTGTATACAAAAGTTACAACTGGTATGTGCTTTTACCACAATGTTAGTGATTGTGATTAATTGAAAAGTGAGATTTGTAGAAATTAAGTTCAATAAATAATACTTAATAATAGCAATTTGTCTAACTAAAGGGGAATAATCTGCTACATATTAATAATAAATCGTAAAATATTGCTTTAATATCTAAATTGCAAATTTAGTTTCAACATTATTAAGATCATATTAGAGTGTAATATTCGGCTGTGCCGAATCTTAAATACCCTCCACATAAACATAATAAGAAATACAAAAACTGCACTGGCTATAGGACTAGAATATGCTTATTCTGTGTTTTTATGCAGTATTAGTGCAATTTTTTTTAGTTTTGTGTTTGAAACACAATTTTACTATAGAGTTTGTCTTATTTTTATACCAATCTAACAATTAAAAAAATATTTCTCCATATTCAGCACAAGTTAAAAAACAGAGTATAAAAATAAATTAAGATTACAAGGTGAGGCTTCTTTTGGTTGAATTTGATCTCAAAAACATTATTTACAAAAGATTTATGGGTGGCATAGAAGAAATGGACCAATTATGGACTGATGGCTTCTAAATCCAGTATCCACTAATGTGATTTCTATGTATTTTAGGATTATATTGGTTGAATTTCATCTCAATAGCGTTATTTACAAGAGTTGATTGTTATGCTCGGAAGTGGACTTAATTCAGCAGTTATTATTGCCGTATAACCGATATTAGTATGATATCTGAATTCAAATTTGTGATTCATATAAAAGTTGGTTCGATATCAATATTTATTAAACATTTTTGTGGGTTAAATTGTTATTCGGAAATGGTCCTTATATGGCAGCTATGACAAATCATGGGTCGAACTTCTTAAATATTGGAACAGTGATATAAGAATATCTCACGTCGAATTTTAACGTAATAACTGCATATTTAAGATATATATTAGTATTAACGTAGATTTCAGAATTGGACCTTATATGGGGGTTATAGTCAAATATGAACCGATATTCTCAAAATCCAGCAGTTTGGTTTTGGCATTTATGCAAATGGTCTGTGTAAAATTTTGTATCGGTACCATTATTTATAAGAGACTTATGAGTATGAAGTGACTTTCGGAAGAGGTCTTTATATGGGGGATACAGTCAAATATGGACCGAAATTCACAAAATTTTGTGGAATGTTTTTTGTGTATATTTAAATGATATATATTAAGACTTGAGTCGGTACCGATATTTAGAAGATATATATAAAGAGTAATGACTTTTTCGGTTGTGGTCCTTATATGGCAGCCATGACTAATCATGGGCCGGCCACTATAAAATTTAGTACAACAATTTATTTACCTTATGTCAAATTTTAACATTATTTATACCAGTTTTATACGTAGTTAAGTGAATTTTGGAGGTGGACTTTATATGGGGTCTTTGGTCAAACATGGACCGAACTAAAAAAAAATTAGTTTTGCGATTTCTGTTTGCATGAAACTTATTTTTGCTAAATTTTGTATCAATATTCCAATATTATAGGCATTTATACATATGTATATCATTGAGTCATATTTGGGGAAGATATGAGAAATTATGGACCGATTCATACTATTTTCCTCACACTTTCTTCTTTTATCATAAAATGAACGTATACAAAATTTCATGGCATCTGTAATATATGTATGTATGTATTTAAAAAATTTGCAAAAAAATCGATAAAAATATCAAATTTTTATGGAGGTTGCCTGACATTTTGGTCCGTAACTCTGGTTCTACTTTACCGATTTGGCTGATTTTCAATACTAAACTGCCTAAGAAAATACAAAACAGTTTTCTGGAAATTCTGTGAAGTTCAGTTATGTATTTTGGACGTGAGAGTTTTTTACAGAGACGGACATATCAATGGACTTAGAATTTCATAAGGATCAAGAATATATATACTTTGTTGGGTCTTAGATGAATATTAATAAAGTTTCATATGGAATGACAAATGTAATGTACCCTCATTCACCACTTATGGTGGTGGAGGGTATAATAATGAATCCCCCTAGATTAGAAAGCAATCTTTTGATTTAAATATTTTCCATTAGTCCATGTACAGAAGGAAGTTGATGTGTAGACTAAATTATTTGGATTATGATTTAACTTGAAGCTGTCGCCGCAAATATTTTTGTTCAACTTACAGCATACATATTTACGACGAATTGTGCTGTGGACACAAGTTGAAAGTGAACCATGTGTCGGGGTGCTGGCAAATTAAACCCAACTAAATCTAGCAAAATTTACTATATTGTTTAAAATATAAGTCGCAATTAATTGATATAAAATCTCTTTACCATTTCCTCAAGACCGTGTTTTTGTATCGTGTGGAAGATCAATAATAATCCAGCAAAGTTTAACTTAAAAACTTTAACAGGTTTACAGATTACGTTTGTGACATTCAATAACCACAAATGCTAGAAATATAACTAGGACCAATTTCGAATTTCGCCCAACATGAGGAATTGGTTGGTGACAATTCGCTGTGTAATTTCGTCGTATGAAGCACAATAACGACGAAAACAAGACAAATTAATAAGGTGTATGCAAATAAATAACTAATTGTAATTCGCTGCGAAATAATGTATCCATCTGTCAAATTTTGTTTTGTTTACATTTGCTATTTAAAATAAAAAAAAACGAAGTAAAGAAATATAAAATTATTTAAGAGTCTTAAAAAACTAAAATTAATAAAAACAAATAAATTGTATGTTGTTTTGGTAAAAAAAAACTGTGAAAATGAACGAAACAAATCGAATTAATTTTGTTTATATATATTTCAATTCGCCTGGTTTTTGACATTTCATATACATATGTACATATTAACAAAATCAAAATGCCTGTTGTTTTTGGATCGTTGTATTTGTTGCCGTGTACGAAAAATAATAAATAATTGTTGTGCATTTTTGTATACGCAAATGTGTTTTATTTTTGGCTTATTTGAATAGTATTTGCGACCAAAAATTCGCCGTTCGCTCCGGTTGTGTTCCTAGCATAAATAGACCAATGTTAAACGACCATTTGCTTGTAAAATTTGTGTTTACAATAAAAGGAACAATTGAGAATATCACTTATTGATACTATTTTATTGAGGATTCTATATATGTACAAACATATTTACTGTGAAAATCACATACATATTAGATGTAAACATTTGAAGAAAATACAAACATTTCAATAAAACGAAATTGTTCTGAGTTGCACAGTTCTACTGAAATGGGTATCAACTATTGCGTATGTAAAGTTAATGCTAATGCAAGACTGATAACGTCATCAAGACAAGATACCCTTCAATGTAACCCCCCTCAGATATAAAACACTTATGCCAGCGCTTTTTGGTATCGCCAACAGCTCCTGTTTCGATTTTTCTTTTATCTCCTCAATCGTAGCAAAATGCTTTCCTTTCATCAGTGTCTTCAGTTTTGGGAAGAGGAAAAAGTCAGCGGTTGCTAAGTCCGATGAATATGGTGGTTGAGGCATGATAACGGTTTTGTTTTTGCTCAAAAACTCACGCACAAGCATCGATGTCTGAGCTGGTGCGTTATCATGGCGCAAAATCCATGATTGGGTTTTCCACAATTCTGTGCGTTTGTGTCGAATTGCTTCGCGCAAACGGCGCATAACTTCAAGGTAGTATTCCTTATTCACCGTACGCGCATAACTTCAAGGTAGTATTCCTTATTCACCGTACGACCTTGTAGCAGGAATTCATGATGCACCACACCATTGCAGTCCAAGAAAACAGTGAGCAAAACCTTCACATTTGACCGACGTCCTTTTTTGGTCTTGGCTCTTCTGGACGTTTCCATTGGGATGATTTTGCTTTGGTTTCAATGTCATAGCCATACACCCATGATTAGTCACCAGTTATGACCTCTTTGAGGAAATCTGGATCGTCGTTGACGATGTTCCTGAGCGATGTCTATGCGACTATGTTTTTGCTCAAAATTAAGCAATTTTGGAACAATCTTCGCTGATTGATAGTGATTCGACGATTATCCAAAATCATTTTCTTCACTGCATCAATGTTTTAATCGGTGTTTGACGTGCTCGGGCGACCAGGACAAGCATCGTCTTTGACATCTTCTCGTCTTTCTTAAACCGGTTATACCACAATTGAACTTGTGTTCTGCTCATAGTAGACTCGCCAAACGCCACAGTCAACATTTCAAATGTCCTTGCGCATTTAGTTTCATTTTTTACACAAAACTTAATACAGTTTTTTTGATCTATCGAAGAGCACACCAAAACACGTCTAACCTTTTTATCTGTCAAAAACAAACTGACAATCCAAAATGGCTGATATTACCAACATATGTATATAACAGACATGTGTAACAACATAACAGACATGTGTACCAACATAACACACAAAAAAAAAATGCGAAAATCGAACATACGTAACTCACGAAATTTGAAAATAACGGTTATTTTTTGATCAGACCTCGTACGTACATATATAAATTTCTATTGTTCCTATTGAAAGCCTATGATTTCAAAGATTCAAGGTAGCCATGACGTTTAGCTCTTTCACAAAAATTCACAGTTTGTTAAATTTTACTGCTTCTATATCCTACTGTAAACGCCTACCTTGTCAATTCCAGTCTTTTGCGTGATGCCAGCTTGTGGTCTATGCAAAGCAATTGCGCCTTCTGATTTCGCATTCAACTGATGTCTGACGAGTTTATGCCCAAAGTGGTTCGCTGCTTATACATAATATTTGGCCAGAAAACACACACAATGACATATAGCACATTTCACAATTTGTTGGCGTTTATTGCATCTACATATATTCAACGGATGACGCCATGAATGTCTTGGTCGGTTCTTCCTGCAGCCGACTTGTTGATTTTAAACAATTTCGTTTCTGGTAATGTCAGATTGTGGTAAAGTATGCTCAATCCATCACCAATTTGCATTCAATTGGTATCTGTAAATTAAGTTGTTCGTTGCTGATAGTATTAGGACAGAAAACTTTTATGTATATTTCTATGCTCCCCATCATAGTGGGGTGGGTATATTGAGTTTGTGCCGATGTTTGTAACGCCCTAAAAGATTAGTCTAACACCCACCTTAAAGTATCGATCGACTCAGAATCACTTTATTTGTCGATCGCAATTTTGAAGATATTTCGATCAAATTTAGTATGAGAAGATTGTTCAGCTTTTTTGGCTTTTGTAGGTGAAGCCTAATCACACCTACAAATGCTGTTCAGATATGTCCATAATTGACCATAATTGCGTCGATATAAGGCCCACTTTAAAAAATTATTTTAAAAAGCAGAACTCTCTTAAAATGTTGGTTACCAAATA
Organism: Bellardia bayeri; assembly: GCA_950370525.1. NCBI lineage: Eukaryota > Metazoa > Arthropoda > Insecta > Diptera > Calliphoridae > Bellardia > Bellardia bayeri. The sequence continues at coordinate 121,460,814 of OX493264.1, forward strand.
AAATTCAATACAAATAAGTTTCATATATACAGAAATGATGACACATAATTTTATAACAGTCGTTTCATAATTAGTCAAAGTTCGCACATAAGACGCCCTTCGAGAATCACTTTAACATGTGGAAGTCTTCTAAATGTCTTTTAAAAGTTTTACCAATAAATTTTTGGATGATCGGTCTATAATAGGTCATTACTTTGGATGCCCCGATGGACTAAGCCATAGTATGCCGGACTATCAGTCAGAGGGTTTTGGGTTCGATTCCTGCCAAAAACTCTGGGTGTTTTCTGCAGGTAGGCCAAAAAGCTTTGCATAGCGCCCATTTCGGAAAAACTGTTTTTACACATTTATTGGGTGTAGGGTATTATATGGCCGGGCTTGACCAACTATACTTTCTTACTTGTTTTACATTGGATGTTATAGGCCCCTATTATGAGCTGCATTCGACAATTGATATTCGCTGGCTATCGAAAATCGACTATTCTTCTTTGTTTTTTGGTTTTGGTCAACCAAATACTACTTGTAAATTACTTTTGTTAATATCCTGCAGGTCGTAAGTAGAAAACAGCAATTGGAAAAGCTCGTTTCTCTCATGGAAGAAGATCCACTGTTGGCAAAATGTATTTGCTCTAAAGTTCAGGCAGCCAAAAAATGGGAGGGCATTACACAGAAGCTTAATTCTATTCATCAGACGAATCATTAAACCATAATTTAATTTATTTTTCTTTAAGAATTTGTAAACAAATATGGCGCCAGCTGATAGAAATGTACTATTGTGAATAACCCAAAACAGTGATTTTCACAATAGCGTTTATTCATCGAATGTGCACCATTACACCAAATGAAAATTCGTTCGATAAGCATTTTCGACCACAGTCGACAATCGAATTTTTCTCATAATAAGTACCATAAATTTACATTTTATAAATTTACATATTATACTCCAATTTTAAAGTTATGTTAGCCAAGAGATTTTAAATGGAGTTAAATGATATTTTCTAAAAAGCTGAAAGCATGTGCTTAGAAATATAACTTTATATAATGTAGAAACAGACTCAGGTTTAATTTTTAAGATATTTTTAACCCTAGTTCTTAAAATGTCACATTTTTTTAAGACTCGATTTTTTTTGGCTGAATTGTGATGAATGAAACGCATGAGCCATAATGCAGTAACTGGATTGTTTCATGAGCGAAATGACATGAGGCACCATCTTAGGGAAAATGAACTCGAGCAACTGTAACAGTCTCATTTTCAATTAAAAAATATGGTCAAATGATGTCTCCAGGTTAAAATCTGCAGCAAAAGGTGATGATTTATGGATGCATTTATATATGGGGGTCCTCTAAATGCCAAAGGCTGTAAGTTCCACGATAAACTTATCGATCAAGTTAGAAATAAGTATGTTTCATCGATGATTTTGCCCGAAATATCTCTCATTTACGTTTGTCTTTGAGTGCAATGCTGCTGTTGTTTTTGAGTGCACAAGATGGGATAACTAAATCCAAACAGCTTGTTGTCAAAGTTTTTCTTTATACGAGTAGGCAACACTTTGCTGCACAAATGGCGGAAAATTTCAATCTTAAGTGATTTTAATTAATTAAAGAGTAACTTAACATATTTTAATATTTATGTAACTTATTTATATGTACATTGTTGCAAGCTAGATGCAATTTTTTTTGTTGATATGAAATATGTCCGTTTTTTTTAAGGGGAGCTATAAAACTGTAATTTTCAGTTTCCTTAAATAGTTTCTAAAACATACAACATGCTTTGCATTTTATTCATCCAAAAAAGCAAGGATTGATTTGTTTATACATATCTACATATGTATGTATGTATGTATTTATACTATTGATATTACTAACCGCGTAGTTTTCATTTTCTTTTTTGTTTTAATTTATAGTTATAATTACAATTAATATTTCGTGCTGTAAAAAGAACTTAATTGCACCCACATGCAATTTGTTGTTTACTGAATTATAAACCAACTAAATTTTGTTGTTATTTGTGTTACTCTTTTGTTATAAATGCAACAGCAAAAATATATTTGTTGTTATACATGTTCCCCTTTTATGTGTTGATATTTAATTGTATTACATTACATGAGAGTTCATATTCGTTTAAACGAATTTTAATTTTAAATGATTTTAAAATAATTGATTAAGTGCAATTTACAAAAAAAAAAAAAATACAAAAAAAGCAGACAATGTCAGGGAAAATTAACAAGATAAAGTGATGGAAAATAATGGAAAATTCAAAGTTTGTAATAAAATGCAATAGAAGCGGCAAAGCGTTTTAAAGCATTTAAAACTAAATAATACCAACTACAAATTAATATTTAACTAATAATAGGCACGTTGTGTATTAATTTGTTCAATCAAATAAAACATTTTGTAAGTCTGAATGCGTGATCTTAGTATAAAGTTTAATTTTTAATTGTCAAACATTACTTTTTCCATAATAATAAAAACTTGAATGATTTTTATATAATTTGTTTCATTTTTGTTTCATTGTAAAACAAAGTTCTTGGTGAAAACCCCACTACTTATGTACATCCAAGCTTAGTTTTTAATTATTTTGTAATATACACACGTAGAGAAAAAATATAGCTGTGCATTTCAACATTTTTAAGCATTTTTTTTTAAATATTATGGTCACAGTAATTATTTATTTGATTTCTGCAACCATAATATGGTTAAGTTTACCATTCACATGATTATAGCAATCATATACATATATCATTATAGCAATTATGTAATGTTTATGGTAATAAGTTTTATGATGAAAAATTATACCATATTATGTTGTTCTCTATCATAATCAAAGAGCAACAAATTATGATAAATGGATTCATCATAAACATGACACGCAACAAAAATATACATAGTTACTACATTCGTACATATCTATGTGCATTTGTAGTAATCATCTGAATCGTAACTTAACCATATTATGATTACCGGAATCATAAAAATAATTACTGTGACCATAATATTGTTGAAAAACTTATAAAAATGTTGACATTGCTGTGGTAAACATATTGTAGTAATCATCTGACACGTAACTTAACCATATTATGGTTACGGCAATTATAAAAATAATTACAGTGAACATAATATTGTTGAAAAACTTGTAAAAAAAAAGCTATATTTTTTCTCTGTGTGTACATACGTATAGGTACAGATACAAAACCAATCATGTTTACTTTTCTCGCAAGATCAATGACAGCAAAAATACATAAATAAAAATAATATAAAGCACAGATTACACGTTTAATTGTTTGTTATAATTACAAATGAAATAATTAAAAATAAAGGTGTACAAACGCTCTAATTTTAATCTAATTAATTTTTCACACATGCCAATTAAAAAATAAGACAAAACACAAAAATAGACAAAATACAACAATACAAATTCAACAGATATTTAAATATGCGCATACTTACACATACATTCACAAGTGCACGCAAACAAACCTGTGGGCTGGTTTCTTCTTTTTTTTTTGTAAAATTATTATCATTATCAAACATTCTTTTTAACACACATACGCACATTCTGACAAACTCATGCACACCCAGCAGCAAAATAAACGAACGACATCGTTCACACACATTAAATAACAAACTTTATCAGGGAACAACAAAAAACAGTGTTGTTAAAATCTAAACAACATTAAAAACGGCCAAAACAATAAACACAAACGCGTTGAACTACCGATAAACCTCTATGCAAAGCTAAATAAATGAATTTCCGCGTTATTAAATGTTTATGTTTTGTGTGTGTGTCGTTTTGTTATTACTGGAAACATTAAAATTTTATTCGGATAATTAGATACGTATACGATTGTAATTAAATGTAAACTAAATTAAATGCATTTGCAAATAGGTTTAGCATATTTTTGCTCTACACTAAGAAAATACACAGCAAGAGCAAAAATATGTTAAACGTTTTTGCAAATGCAATTATGCAATACCATTTGCACAAGATTGTGAATAGCGCTAATGCATTTGTTAACTTTTTTTTTCAATTTCAAAATATTTGAAAGTTAGTTTTAATACCTAAAATTTTGGCTTTTTAAAATTTGTAATGATTATTTAAAAAAAACGAATTTTTGTTTTAAATATTTTTATTTTTAAGTATGTCTTTAAAATTAATAAAAAACTTATTTTTTATTTTATTTCATAAAAAAACAAAATATAATATGAACTTCATAGAAAATATTTATACATATGTACATGAAATAATAATTACACTGTGCTCAAATTTTGATACTTTTTTACCGAAGGTGACATGTAGTGGGTAAAGCTAAATCGAGTACGCTAGGCACTAGGTGCCCCGTTTGTCGTTTGTTTTTCAACGATCTCACCAATAGGTGTTTTGCAAGCCGCATTTCCTCAACTTTTTTCGCGTTTCTCGTCAGTTAATTCAGTTCCACGTGACATTGTTCACTGCAAACATTGCAGAAACCATTATTTCTTTATATGTATATGTAAATGCATACATGTATATGCCATACTTTCATCATATATGTCATAGAGTAGAAATTGACTGCGTAAAAAAGCTATGAGCCACTGTACCTAATGCAAATATACTTATTGTTACGAAATTGTATTTCACTTTAAAATTAAAGGCCGGTATCTAGTATTTTCGTAACCCTAGAACCTATTTCGATCTCTACATAGTTTGCTATAGAAAATCTTAATTCACTTTGCGTCGTATTTTTTTTTTTTGGAACGTAACCCCAACGCAAAGTGAAGAATTTTACTAATTTTCACATAAATCCTTTGTTCTATTTTGTTGCGAAAATCGCCTTAATGCGAATAAAATGTCATTTCGTGATATATGACTTGATAAAGATTTATTTCAATTTTAATTTCGCTTTTAGACGATTACTTTTACACTACAGCACTATTATCAGCGTTATTAACAATATGAATTGACACATAGTTGGTGATGATGAAAATTTGTTGACTAATCAAATCTTAAGTGACAGCAATTAAATTTATATTTAGCACATATTGCTAAATCAGCTTTATAATTGTTTTTAATGCGAATACATACATTCTGTTCTAATTCCGTAGTCAGTGGTGGAAAATACAACTGTTAAAATTGTTGCTCTACTGTAAGCATAATAAAAATAATTGTGGGTACATTTCGATGAGTAAACAATATATTTTATATAAAAACTGTAATCTCAACTTGCATTTTGATTTAAATACCAAATACATTTCCACAACAATTTCCCACGCTCTCTTCAATGTTTGGACATATCAAATTAAATGAAATATTAAAAAACCGCTAAATCATCAACATTGATAATTAAAACAGCAAGAACAACAAAAACAAAACAGAAAATAGTTGTACGAGTATGTAATATTTAGTTTACAACCGGTAAACATATTTTAATGCACTCACATACACTCATACACATAGAGACAAACAGACAGTTTGACAAAGAGATTAGAAGACGAATGAAAATGAAATTGTAATTGTTTTGTTTGGTTTTTTGTATTTGTCTACAGTGTTGTCAACTTTGAAATTCAAAAACGCACCAATATGGAGAAAAAACGCGCAATTTAAAAAAACCCACCAAGTTTTGAATTTCTTTATTGTTTAAAATGTTTATGCCTTTATTTAAATAAACGAGTTAATAAAGATAAAATAAGCATTTAACCACTCACAATTTAACTCAAATATGATATTTGGAATTGAAGTACTAATTGTTAAAAAGAGCTAATTTCAGTACTTTTTTATATTATTTTTGTTTTCTATTTAGAGTCTATTTGAATAATAGGACTCCAGTGAGACTCTAACCCTGGTTGTTCGTCTACAGTTCAGTAAACCAAACCATCAGGCTACACTAGAATTTTTATTTCCATGTTTAAAATGTTAATTTTATTTTCAAACAAAGATTTTCACCCTCTTCACCTTTAGCAATAACCATCATGTGACGAATTTGATGTGATTTTATCATACATTCGTATTTAAAATACATTTAATGGGGTCCTTTTTCATTGTATAGATTTCATGATAATGAATTATTAAAAAACTGCAATTAAAAATTAGTACAAATAAAGATTTCATTCACATTCGCGGAAAAATTAAAAAACACACCGAAATTAAAAAAAAGCGCACCGCGCACCAACTAAGGAATTTTTCGCACAACAAATTTAAAAAATCATCAAAAATGGTGTGAAACGCACCAAGTTGACAATCCTGTTTGTCTAGTCTAGTTGTTTTGGCACTTTACATTGAATTTTGCGGTTTTTTTTTTGGCGACAATTACTCAGTTTTGTTTGAAGCAAGGCATATTGATTATAAGGTAGTGTTGAAGACACAGCTGATTTTATTTTTGTTAATTTTGTATTGTCAAACGTTGTTTATGTTTACAAATTTCTAATTGTCAAAATGCTTAAGTGTCAAAATTTGTTTATTATTATTGTTTTCGTTTTCGATTTCCATAATATACTTGAATCAGTGATGGAAAATGGGTTTTGTTTTTCGTACCATATACATAAATAAAATGTACTTTTTAGACCTCCATGGTACCATTTTTAATATTTGTTAAATAATCATAAAACTTTACCACAAATTTACTTTATCAAAAATTCGATATATCTTATAGCAACATTATTGCGTTAATTGTCGCGATTATCTAAAAATATTCTTATGTATCGAGTCATTTGCGAAAAGTTAACCTTGGTAAATATATATATTTCCAAAATAACTAGAATTATTATTGTAAGAATAAAAGAAATAGAAGAGTTAACTTTTTTTGCTTGCACTATTACACAAATAGTAACTAAATAGTAAATGATATACAGCCATGTCACTTAATTTAATTTCGTTCGGAAGTGGAATTAATTCCATTTTTTTCTTCCATAGAAAAAGCAAAACGAAAAATTTGTTCGGAATATAACCTTGTTCGTTTTACTTTTTCTTTAGAAGCAAAATGCGGAAATAATTCCACTTCTGAACGGAATTAAATTCTGTGACATGGTTGATATTTATCTGTTTCATCTGAAATACCAAATTTTTATGCAACAGTATTTTGAAACTGTACCATATGACTCGTGGTAGTACCACGGTACTAAGTTTAACATGTATCAAAAAAAAGTACAATTGTACCATGTTTGCCATCAGTGACCTGAATAAATACAAATAAAAACAAGGAATGTTTGTAATTTTCAGTCAGCTGTTTTTGACAATGAAAGAGTAAAAAGCAAAACCAAATACCCATGTTGTTTTTGTATTGGTTTACTTGTTGTAATGTTGCTACTACCTTAAGCTGGAGGTCCATAACTCGCGTTTTGGCGTCAGCGCGTTTTAAGCTTTATAAACGTTTTAAGCGTCAGGCATTTCAAGAGGTGATGCCGTATGCCCAGCTGATTTTTTTTTATATGAAGTTTTTTATCGGTTTGTTTGTCAAACTCATATAAAAAATGTTATTTCAACTGTCTTTTTTTCTGGTGACATCATCTTTAACATAAATTTGCTTTGCATTTGTCAAAGTCAGCTGTGACGCGTGCACCGCGTTCAAAAGTAGAAAGTAAACGAACTTTTCGCGTTTCAGGCGTCAGCGCGTCCTACGCTTTTGAGTGTGTAACTTAACTCATACAACTACATTGATTCTACTTTTTTGACAGTTGCTTAGAACGCGTGAAACGCGTAGACGCTTGGTGTGGACCTCCAGCTTTATAATCAATATGCCTTGGTTTGAAGTAAGTGACGGATGATGATAAGCGCTGTTTGAGCGCAGTTTAATGTTTTTAAACTAATACAAAATTCTGTGTGGCTGTATGTAGTGGTGCACATTCGTACTTAATATTGAACTTATAAAATGGAAACTGTTGTCGTCATTAGTTTGTTAGTCAGTCAGTCAGTCATTCATTCATTCATTTATTGAGTCGTTTGTAGCTGTTTTTTATTTTGTTTGTTCTTTTATTATGTTCAGATACAATTTTATTTCAATTCACTACTGTAGTAATTTTTACAAGTACATGTTATATGTAAATATGTGTATGTACAATGTATAATACTTACCAATAAACATATTCTACAGTGGGTTTATACCAGGGAAGATTGATTAAAAGTACAATTTGTAACAGTGAAATTGTAAATTAGTACTTAAATACAATCTGCCGTATTCATAAAAAATAAAGTTGGTTTGAAGCGGGCTTTTAGACAATATTTTCATACAAAATTTTCTTAAAGTATCTACATTTGAAGTTTACTTTAATTTTTTATGAATAAGGGCAAATGTATGTATCCATATTTTAGTACTTCAGTACAAATAGTTATACATATGTATGTATATAGGCCTATCCACGGCCACGAACGCGACACACGTACTCCTTGGAAGTGAACAAATTACAGAAACTCTAACAATTTGGTTTTCTTATTGCATTTCTCGATAGCTTTTTTGTAAAGGGTTTTCAATGAGAACTTTGTTTTTCCAAATAAAATAAAACCAAGAATTAATATGAAAATCATTAAAATTTTTATTGTATTGGATAGAATAATCTTTACAATTATAAATGAAAAATTATATCGATACATACAGATGCCGACTAGATCTACGTTGATTTTTTATGAGAATTTCCCAACACATTTTGCTAAAATTGCTAATCACGTAATTGGTTTTGAATTTTAAGGCTGTAATCAATATAACCGAAATTCCAGCCGAATTGCAGCTACAGTGTTCAGCATGCAACAATTGCTTTTAGATTTTCAGAAGACCAAATGTGGGAATTTTATTTGCTGATTATCAATTTCTCTAGAAAATATGGGTTTGTTTTTGAATGAATTTTTAATAATTTAATAAGAAAACTATGTTATTACAATAAGCCCCTGTTTTTCTTGAAACCCCGTTTATATAATTTGGAAAAAACGAGAATTGAATTGGCCGCCAAATGAGATTCACTGAATACACCAAACTATAGCTGATAGAATTGATAATCTTTTCTAGTTCCATTGTGAATAGATCATATAGTTTCCCTAGGAGGAAAATAAACGGGATGCATAGAAAATGTTTGTGATTTTTTACTTCCAATATCTCACAGTTAAAGTTTTTCTTTCCTGAACTCCGTTTAGCAATTTATTTCTCTATCTTACATCATCCAACAAAATCAGTTCAACCCATTCAGTCGCAGTCGCATTCAACCCTCTTTCTGATTAGCAAATATTATATTGATGAGCATGCTTCAGCATAGATGCTATTATATACATATGTATGTATATTCATTTTGGAATATATTTATATATTTTTATTTGAAGATTTAATGAGGCCTGAGATAAACCTGAGGATTTTGTTTTCAGTTTCTGACTAAGGAATACCGCCTTGACAATGTTGAAGTCTAGAAGTCAGCGTCTAGTAAAACTACCATAGCAGATTTTTCGATGTAGCGCCCTTAGTATATGCGTTGAGAGAGGAAAATAGAAGGTTTGTGTCTGCTGACATCTTTCTAGGTATTAGAATATTATTCTAAAGGATCTGAAATAATTTCCTTAAATATGAGATATTTTACCACTTTTGAGAATGAAAATGTTAAGAAATTGTTGGCCCATATATGTAGGGCATGAAAGGCAGGTCTGCTAAATATCAGAAGTAATAGTGTTAGCAGATTCTCAGATAATATTCTCAGTGGCACACAGGCAGATGGTTACCAGCAGTCAGTCATCAATATGTTCACACAACGAACATTTTCTTGTGTTCCCATGAATTTGCCTCGTGTGGTCGATGTTATGTACTTTTTCGCACAAAGTTTTTAGAACATTTGTTCTGACAATTAGGTCTGCCATCAAAAGTAGTTTTTACACAAAAAGACGGCCTTTAAAGAAAATAAAAATTAAATTAAGAACATAAACGTTTTCCCACACGGCAGAACATGTGTCCGTTGTTCTTGAGAGCTCAAAATGTTGGCTTGTCAAGACGTGAGGTTATAACATATTGCTGCATCTTGTAGTATTTATTGTAATTTTCAGACTTTAAATATTTCAAATCAAAATTCAAAAGTACCAACAAATACCCTATTGTACTTACATTTCCATCACTGGTCGGCTCATAATGTAGCATACACACATGCATAGATAGCAACATTTGTGTTTTGTATTGCGGTTGTTCTTGTTGCTACTTTCTGTTGCTGTTGTTCATGTTGTTGTTGTAGTTTTGCTTTATAGTTCAAATTGCTCGTATGTGTGTGTGTGTGCATTCTTTATGTATAATTTTGTGTTTGCTATTTTATTTGTTGGCTGTCGTTTCTGTAAAGCGTTTGTTAATACATATTCTTTTCTGTGTGTGTTTTTTTTTTATTTTATTTTTTTGTATTTAGTTTTTATTTTATTTTGTTTTATTTTATACTTATTTTTTTTTAACGCCTCTCGACTGCTCGATGATTTTGAAATTTTCAGTAATCGTTCAGATTTTGAACGTAAAAGTTTAGATTAAAAAACCAGCAAATAATCTACCTAATACATGAAAATCAAATATAAATTATTTAACGTAAAGAAACACCCTAACACTAAATTGTTAGACCTGAGAGAGGATAAACATTGAGTGGTGCCCAACCGGAAATTGAAAAAAAACTATAGTCTTTATTAACGGTTTTCTTTTTTTTGAAAATTTTAATTACAATAAATGCAAAAACAAGAATTTTACAAACACGTTCGCTTAATAAAATAACTGTTTATTTAAATCGCGTGCTGTGGTTTATGCAGAACAAGAAAAAAAGATTTATTTATTTATTTATATTTTTACAAATTTGTGCGAGTGTTTTAAAAAAGGAATTAAAAAAATATCATTTTACATTTGATTACTACATGTTTGCAAACTGTGCTGTTTAAATATTTGCTCTTGAAATAAAAGGATAATTAAAATTGCTGGAAATTTGTTCAACATGTTGTCATTTGTTACAATAATTGCTGGTAAATACCTATTTTGATTTTAACAAATTATTTTTCTTTTTAATTTGAATTTACTACCACAACTTTAATTATAGCCTTTTTGAAAATGTTAATTTTTTTTTGCATGCAATTTTTTTTTATTATAATTTTTTCAAAACAGAATGTATAGGAATATTAGTGGGAGTTTTAAGGTTAATTCTTTTAAGAATTACATACTATAGAAGAGTTAATTCTCCTAGTTTAAATTAACAAGTATTAGTTTTAAAAAACACCGTGCGGTTATTTACTAAAGGAAACACCACTCTTTGTTGAAATTTTTAAAAATGCACGCAATCGTTCATTCTTAAAGTGAAAGAAACTGATACAGAACTAATCATACGACTGATACTTTGCGATAGGTGCCGGTTTTGTACTAGAGGAAAGGAAACTGACATTGGTACCATGGGGCTAGAGGTCGGTTCTAGGTCCAATATTTAGGAGCATGAACTAAGTTAAACGTAAACGTACTTAAAAGAACTTTTTTAAATCATATTGTGTATCAAATTAAATATAGTATTATTGAAGGAATATCAGTAGAAGATTTACTTTAAATATCGTTGCAATATCAGTAGAGGTTTTGCGATTAATTATTTTAAGAACTACTTAGAAAAGTTAGATCTGCTAGTTTAAATAATAAATTTTCAGTTTGATCAAACACAATTTTTGTCACATCAACTAAAATTCTTTGAGTTTCAATGGAAAATAACAAATTGGCAATAAATTTGGCAGAATATATCGTTAACGAACCATTTATATATAGTTTTGGTTGTGATAACGAAATTTATTGCCAAATTGTTATTTTACGTTGGAACTCAAAAAAATTTAGTTGGTGTGACAAAAATTCGATTGATTGAATTATTCGCTAAAAACGAAACTGTTTTATCTGTGCAGAAATAATACTGTAACTTTAAAAAGAAACCTTATAAAGCTATTTCAAAAATTTCCCAGATAGTTTTTAAAAAAATATTCCGGAATTCCCGGAAAAATATTACCGATTAAAGTTAATATACTATGTACAATGTGCTTTCCAACGGATTTTTATTTATATGGGATTTTTAGTGGTGATGCCCTCTAGATGTTACCGTTGAACAGTGCGACAAGTTAACAGTTTTTTTTTTTTTGGGTAGATTGCTTTAATTAATTTGTTATTAAAAAATAACTATCTGCAAGAATATATAATAAATTTATATTCTTCTAAAAGGTATTCTTACGGAGATTATACTAAAATAATGAACATGTCCAATTTTCCAAATATGTTGACCCTCCACCCTTCCGTTGACATGTTATAAAATACCTAAGCTGGGATTTAAAAAGCGAAAAACAGTTTTGCAATTCTTAATGCAGTAGACTCGCGATAACAAAAAAACACCGCCTTACGTGAACACCGGCTAACATGAACATAATTTTTTTACACTGACTACTCTGTAGTGTAAACAAGGTAAGAAAGCCCTACAGCGTGAACAAATTTAAAATGTATTCAACATAGAAAATGTTTTCTTTTCTACATTTTTCGGCTATCGGAATCGTTTTTTTGATTTGGCATAATTTAATGTAAAGTGTTTCGTAAAAAATGTCGCAAAAACTACCAAAATTCTTGTCTTTTAAGGGAAAAGTGGATGTAATAGAAAAACTTAAAGGATGATCAAGCGTAACTAGCTTAGCAAAGCAGTACAATGTTGTAAAGTCAAAAATTTGTGCTATCAACAAGAAACAAGAGAATATTTTAAAATGTCAATAAAGCTTTGGAATGGGCGGAAGATGAAAACATCAGTCAAGCAGATGTTCAGCAATTTGCAAAAAAAGAAAATCTAGAAAAAGATAACTCATCTTTTTTAATAATTTTTATGTAAATTTTTTCTTAAAAAACACACAAATTAATAAATTATATATATATTATAAAAATTATTTGGAAAATTTAAAGAATTACACCTTCGTAAAGATGAACAACTTCGAAAACGTGAACACGCTCGGTTTTTAATAGTTCACGTTACCGAGAGTCTACTATATATTCCTTATTTATCCTTAAAGTATTTTACCCGCCCCGATAGAAATGTGGATCTTATAAGCAAAATTTACATCCCATTGCCTGGTAGTTGCGGGATGCCTTTTATACTTAAATTTGTTTAATATTTATTATTTAGGGTGATAAACTTAATCCTGGGTTCTAAATTTATAAAATGAAATGGAAGAGAAATTTTCATTAAGTTTGTGTTCTAAATTTTGTGCAAATGAAAGAAAAAGTAAAATATCTTTTTCAGTTTAATTCATTGTAGAATAAAATTTTCACCCGTTTTCTAGATCGCCGTAAAATTGTTTATGTGGAATTGAAAACGAATTCAATTTGACTTCGTAATGGAATATAGAACATAGGCGATTACATATTTATTGAATCTCAAAAAAAAGATTAATATCGGACATAATTTAACCATGAACGATCTTTTCCATAATAAATTCAAGTGAATAATATCTCAAGTACTTAGATTCATAAATATTCCACTTTAAATCATCAAAACTATTGAAAGTTTAAAAATGTTTGTAGATTTAGCGAAATATAAGGTTCATATCTACTGACATTTTAATATCAATATTTTTTGACCTTTGCTGGCAGAATGATAAAATAATGGATGACACTTTCATTTGAGACAATGATAAATAAGACTTCCAATATCTTTCACATGCTAAAATATTTGTTAGCCAAACGATTCAGCCTTCATAACCATTTGACTGCTTTGTATAATAAAAACAAGTTCATTTACAACAAATTAATTATAAAGCTAATCATATCTAATGGAATATATCCATTCTATGAATCTGTATATGAACAGATGTGAACTATTGGCACGGCTATACTAGAATCGATAGCTACTGGTATAGATTAGTTTCTGGCCTGAATTAAAACACGATGAATTTTTACAAAACTACATATTCATAGTCACCTCCAAGACATGTGAGAAGTTTTATAATAAACATTAGTTATTTATAATTTGCGATAGGAACCGGTTCTGTTTTTAAAACTTTATATGAAGAGAACCTGTCACTGTACTAGGGGTACGTAAACTAACTTAGAACTAGTCCCGTAATTTATGTCCTGGAGATAAATACTGGTTCTAATCGCACCATGATAAACTAAAACTTGTTTACTTAAATTTCGGTTCTTAATAATGAAACTGTATTTTATTATTTCAATAAACCTAATTTGCACTCTTGAAAATATTTCATACTTAAACTTATTTTGCTTAACATTAAAATTCTTCAAGTTTCTATATAATCTATACATTTCAGTTTAATTTATTTCCTTAAAAAACCACACAAATTTTCCATTTTTATAAATAGATATTTTTAAAAAATAAGACGATTTATTGTCAGCTGACAGTTTTTAGGTAGGAACATTGCCAGAATATTATATATATATAAATAAAATTGACAAAAAATGTCACCCTTATCTACACGTTCTACACAAATAAATCTTGTTTTTAGAATTTAACGAACAAATATATACATACATACATTTGTATATATAATTTCTTTTTTACCAATCTACAAATGAAAGATTAATAACTCAATGTTCTTTTTAAATAGAGATCACTAAACTAATTAAATTTCGCAAAAAAAAATATTTAATTAAAACTTATGGTATAATAACAAGGTCAATGACAAACAAAAATTATAATTAAAGACCACCCATTAAACTGACAGGAAAATAATACAATTTTAAAGGAAATTTCAAAACTTACAATAAAATTATCTCGCAATGGATAAACTAAAAGCATAAAGTTTAAAAAAATGGCAAGAAAATATTATATACGAGGTCTGATCAAAAAAATAACCGTTATTTTCAAATTTCGTGAGTTACGTATGTTCGATTTTCGCATTTTTTTTGTCTGTTATATTGTTACACATGTCTGTTATATATGTTGGTAATATCAGCCATTTTGGATTGTCAGTTTGTTTTTGACTGATAAAAAGGTTAGAAGTGTTTTGGTGTGCTCTTCGATTTTTTACTATTCGAAAAATGGACCAAAGAAACTGTATTAAGTTTTGTGTAAAAAATTAATTTAAATGCGCAAGAATATTTGAAATTGTTGACTGTGGCGTTTGGCGAGTCTACTATGTGCAGAACACAAGTTCAATTGTGGTATAACCGGTTCAAGGAAGGCCGAGAAGATGTCAATGACGATGCTCGTCCTGGTCGCTCGAGCACGTCAACAACCGAATAAAACATTGAAGCAGTGAAGAAAATGATTTTGGCTAATCGTCGAATCAGTATCAAAGAGGTTGCTGCTGATGTTGGCATATCGTACGCCTCCTGCCAAGCAATTTTAACGGATGTTTTAGGCATGAAACGTGCGGCAGCGAAGATTGTTCCAAAATTGCTAAATTTTGAGCAAAAACAAAGTCGCCTGGAAATCGCTCAGGAGCTGTTAAACATCATCAACGATGATCCAGATTTCCTCAAAAAGGTGATGAATCATGGGTGTATGACATTGAAACCAAAGCCCAATCATCCCAGTGGAAACGTCCAGAAGAGCCAGAACCGAAAAAAGCACTTCAAGTTCGGTCAAATGTGAAGGTTTGCTCACTGTTTTCTTCGACTCCAATGGCATGGTGCATCATGAATTCTTGCCACAAGGTCGTACGATCAATTAGGAATACTACCTTGAAGTTATGCGCCATTTACGCGAAGCAATTCGTCAGAAACGAACAGAATTGTGGAAAACCCAAGCATGGATTTTGCACCATGATAACGCACCAGCTCAGACATCGATGCTTGTGCGTGAGTTTTTGAGCAAAAACAAAACCGTTATCATGCTGACTTATTACTCTTCCGAAAACTGAAGACACCGATAAAAGGAAAGCGTTTTGCTACGATTGAGGAGATAAATCGAAACAGGAGCTGTTGGCGATACAAAAAGCACGTTTCAGAAGTGTTTCGAGGATTGGAAAAAACACTGACATAAGTGTATTTTGTCTGAGTGGGATTACTTTGAAGGGGACAAGATTAAAAATAACGGTTACTTTTTGATCAGCCCTCGTACTTGAAAATGATAACAAAATATTGAATGAAATACAATAAATCAAAATAAACAAACTCATTAAACAATAACAATTAATTTTAATTAAAACCAAAACTTACATATGTACATACTTGTACATATGTAGATAATATAGGTAGTAGACGTATGTACATATATTATAAAACGCTTTTAAAATATTATTTAATACATTACAGCAATTCACAAATTAACAAAAAAGTTAGTTAATTTTGAAAGGAAATTCCCAATTTGCCGTTAAAATATTCGCATTCATCAGTATGTCCCCTGTAAAGGTTCCCCAACGTTGACAGAACAATGACTGACGTATAAATTAAATATTTATCTGATTTAAAACAACAGAAAATAATATCCCACGAAGCTAAAAGTGTATTATTTTGAAGTTGATATACCGTTACATACATATACATACATTAGTATATCTATGTAACTAATGTATCTATGCATCAGTTTAGCACTTTGAATGTTAGAATATTTAGTACCTGTATGCAAATAATAAATATTTGTTGTTAATATTTCTTAGGCTTTTCTTTAATATGCTACATACAATTATTTGTTTTAAATCATTTTCAATAATAACCGAAATAATAATAATAACCGAAAAACGATTATTAAATTTAACAAACGTTTATTAAGACAGATTTGCATATAAAAATTTGCTTAATAAACGTTTGTTAAATTTAATAATCGTTTTTGAATAAGGGGGAAAGTATTTTTCTTATACATAAATTAATAACAAAATGCACGTTGGCCGAGGGTTCGAATAAAAGACTGTAATTGTTACGTTATGTCTTTTTCGGCAAATATTTGCCAAGTGAGACCGTATCTTAAAGAATAGAAAGAAGAAAAAGTTACATTTAGTACACGTTTGTAAATGTATTAAAATTTAATATTTTAGTAATACAGTTCAGTCTTGTTATAACGAATCTTAAGGGGATTAGAAAAAAAACGTTATATCGAATAATTCGTTAAAATGAGGTTCGTTATATCGAGGTGAAGTTGCACTTCTATTCGTTATAACGAGGTAATAAAAAATTTTATATGTATATTAATCATCATTTGCTTACCATGTTATAGCGAACGATTTCCGCTAATAAATCAAAACACATTTGAAGGAAAACACTGTATTTTGTAGTTTTAAAATTCAAAAATAGTTTACATTTATAAAATAATAAGTCTGAGCCAGTGATTAACTAGCTAGATTGCAAAAAACAACTGCTGCAACATGCTCTTGGCAACAATAAATTTCGACTATTACGAATATTTCAGTCGTTAGTCTATGGAATGATATTGTCGACTACGAATGTAGGTTTGTTGGAGACGTTGTCATTGCAAACACAATAATTTTGTGTGTATCTGTTTCATATAATTTGGATTAATTGATGGAAATCGTTGTGAAAAGGTTGTAAGTTGCAAAAATTAGTTAAATAGAGGTAAATAATTCTTTCTATTTCGTTAGTCTGCAGTGAATAAAAATTCGTTATAACGAGGCTATTGACAAATGTATTCGTAATAGAGAGGTTTATTTGGTATTAAATCTTATGGAGCGTTGTAGGGGATTTCAAAAAATTCGTTAAATCGAGGAATTCGTTATAGTGAGGGTCGTTATATCGAGGTTGGACTGTAATATAAAGTATAGATACATACATATGTATACTGCAATAAGGTAATACATATTCTGAAACAAAGTCTGTCTGAACATTTTGCCGTTTTAAATTGAAATTTATAATCACGATCAAATAGATGTGGGGTATATTGCGTTTGTAACACCATCGAAATAATGGTCGTAGTACCAAAAAGTCTAAATATTCTGGCTCCTTTTAAGATTCCAAGACGATTTAGCCATGTCCGTCCGTCTCTCAGTTGTTGGCAACAAATAGAGCTTCGAAAAAAGACATAGAACAATGAAATTTTTAAAAAACAAAATCGGCAAAATCGGTCCAGTAGGATTTGAGTTATAGATTAAAGTTTCAGACTACCATGATATTTTTCAGATATTTTTTGCTGTTTTCTTCAAATAAAATGCATATAATATCATGAAATTTTGCACACTTTATTGTTATTATAGAAGAACAAGTCCTGTTAAAAATGGTAGGAATCGGTCCACGATTTTTCATAGCCCCCAATGCAAATGTTTTCCTGGAATATGGCTTTATGGTACATAAATGTCCATAGAAAAGCCGTATCTAAAAAAAATTCTGCAATAATAAGTTTTATGCAAAGTGAAATCTCAAAACAATATTTTGTTTGCATCGGTCCATAATTTTGACCATAGCGCCATTCAAAAACCAATTTCGAATTTCACTTAAATGAACACAAATCTTTTGTAAAAATGACTATTAAGTTGAAATTCGACAAGCATAAACAAAATATACAGTCAAATAGTTGTACAAAATTTCATGATGATCGGTCCATATGACTCAGATGAAATTCTAAGTCGATTTAAATATTTTGCTGGATTTGATGGTGTGTGTAAAACACTTTCAAGTCGAAAATACTAAAGCATGGCAAATAAAATATAACTATAATATTTATTATTGTCCTAAGCATTGTGGTATTAAAAATCACCCAAATCGGTTTCTTAATTGCAGAGTTATGATACAAAAGCTACCCACCAACATCTTGAGTTTTAGAGATATTCTTATATCTCCGATACTAAGTATTTTAAATAACCAAATAAAAGAATTTTGAAGGTCAATTCAATTCTTTTAGTTTTCAGTCCGTTCCCTTTCCTCTTGCAGAAGAGGAGAAAAGCTTTTCCTTGTTGAACAATATTTTAAACTATTTTGTTATATGTATTTTGATTAAATTTCCTCACACCGAAAAAAAAATCAAAGATTCCGTCAAAGGAGAAAACAAAACCGCCGTATGTCATGGTGAATCTCTTATAATTTTAGGCTGTCGGTCAAGTATTAAACAACAATAAATTGCCAGTTAGTCAAATTCTATTACTTTTAAGGAGTGTTGCTAGCATTTGTATGTAACAAAAAAATCAACAATGTTCATAAAAAAGGTTTTCATTCTTAAAATTTCATAAATCATTCCCCCTATCAATTACTAAAGAATAATTTTTTGATTAGATTTTTTGTTCCTTTCTCCACTCCAAATACGATTCACGATCTCCAATAAATCATGACTACTTTTGTAAATAAAAAGATTTTTCATGTAGAACTCAAAATGATATGCGTTTAATATTTCATTGTCTAAATAAATTTGAATGAATTAAAACACAATAAATGTAAAATGATAAGGGAAAATAAAGGCTACAGTTTTAAAATTTTGGGTTTCAAAAAAATATATAGTGGAAATTTAACACATATGTACACACATCTTTAAAAGGCGCCATATTTTTCATTTCAAAAATATACACAATAAAATTAGTTTTTGAAATTAAAAGATTTTAAAAAAGTCTACAATAAAATTAAACCTATATTAGCCATATCTTTTTCCAGAAACCTCTAAAAATCTTGGCTAAAAAGGCTCGAAATAATAAACAGTAAATATTTTCAGTTATTATTATTTTTGTAAAATTAGATTAAAGAAACTTTCAGGCAGGTCATTTTTGTTTAAGAAAAGTAACTTGGCCCGGCTCAATGATGATTTATATATATTATATTAAGCCTTAACATGTGCAGTGGTTCACAGCTTATTTTATCTAGAGCATTTTTTGTTTTTAAATCTCCTTAAAAAGAAAACTAACAGAAACTTTAAAAAGAAATTGCTGACATTTAAAAGAAAGAATGTTATAGTCTAACAAGCAAAAAAAAAAAGATTTATTGCAAAAATACATACAAATTAAAAAAAAGCTCTTTTTTCACGTCACAGCTTATTTTATGCAGGCACGTATGGGTTTCAAAAGCCCATACATATGTATATATGAAAATCGTCCATCGCGATCTGATGATGATCGGTCTATATTTGAACGTAGCCCCCATATAAAGCCTACTTCGGAAAATCACTTAAATGCGCATAAAAAATCTCTTATAAATCTTCATAATAGGTAATTTTGTGCTGGTTATATAAGATTCGGCACAGGCGAATATAAACTCTTACTTGTTATACCCTTCACCTTCATGAGAAGTTTATATATAATAAGTTTGTCATTCAGTTTATAATTTCTGCAATATAATTTTCCGACCTTATAAAGTATATATATTCTGGATCCTTATATATAGCGGAGTCTACTAAGCCATGTCCGTCTGTCTGTCTGTCTGGATGTTGAAATCAATTTTCAGAAATCCCCAGATATCTTCGGGATCCAAATCATCAATAATTCTGTCAGACATGCTTTCGAGAAGTCTGCTATTTAAAATCAGCAAAATCCCTACATAAATAACGGAGATATGAGCAAAAATCCGAGACAACCTCTGAAAATTTCATCAAAAAACTTAGTGTATTAATATTGTTCATCAACAGATGGCTTTGATCAAACAAAGTGTTCGCAAACTTTAAGTGTATTCTTAAACCGTAATATAAGTGTGTAAAAAGTGTGAAAACTTTAAGTGTGTTCTTAAACCGTAATACATATTAGTGTGTAAAAAGACAGATTGTTCAATTACAATTGCTTTTGTGTACATTTAAATTATTATAGACTCGTTATATTTTCTTCAAACTACTTGACGCTTTTATTTTGCAATTAAAAGGAATCCGGTTTATTTAAAGGAAATAAAGCACCGTTTTTAAAAGGTAAAAACGTAACAATATAATATATATATATGTATGTATATAATATAATTACGCATCCACAACAAAGGTGAAGGGTATATAAGATTCGGCATAGCCGAATATAGCACTCTTACTTGTTTTTATATACAATTTCTCGATGTTTATCAATTTTATAGGGATTTTTCAAAATTTCAATTTGAAATTACGAATTTTACTTGAAAGATAGTTAAAGAATTTTTGAATTTTCAAAATTTCAATACAAAATTCCCAAATTTGCAAACTTGCATATTATAAATATTTCTTAAGAATCTAACTAAGTTAATTAGTTGCAAAATATTTCCATTATCGTATATCAATTAAAAAGCAGCACTTACTTTTTATTACAACTTAATGTTAAAACAAAACAAGTATCTTTTGCATTGTTTTCTTTTTTCCATTACAAAATATTTACCTAATATTTAATGTATTTTCCAAAGTTCATAATGATATACAAAAAAATATTACACAAATTAAATTTTCACCCTCATAACTTGATTAACATGTCCATATCTACTTTAAATTCACACTTATACATCATTTAATCTTCAACTAGTTACGTACTATTAGTAATTAATAAATATTAGGGCTGTTCACAGCTTTTAGTGTTAAACTAAGCTCATTTATTTAATAGTCACTCCTGCTATTTATCAATTGCTATTACACGCTATTTATTAAATAAATACCTTTACATTTTATCATTACTGAGAGGTGGCAACTTGCCTAATTAGAAAATCAACACAATAGTGTGTGATTTCTTACGCCTCAAGTTTTTTTTTATAACAGCAGCCGTTATTGCTAATTCTGCGTAAATAAAACCCAACCTGTATTTGTCTGCGCAAAGCTCCAATTTTTGACGTAATTTAAACAAATAGGTAGTTTATGGTTTAAATGACAGGCCAAACAAAAAATTTTTATGAAATTAATAACCACAATTGAAAGAAATCATATTGAAATATTCCCTCATAAAGAATGAACAAAAAAAACTTAACAAAAACAAAACCCACTCTACAAAGAATAATTTAATTGTCAGCATTTTTTATATATTTTCTTTGTTTTTTTTTTTTTGAAAAATCATTAAGGTTTAGCTGTCACTCTAAAAAGTCACTAAGTTTTGTATTGAGTTATAATATTTTATGCTTTACCTGAAAACAAGTTCCTTTAATGGTTTGTTTTTAAAGCTAATGATAAATAAGTAAGTCTAAGTAAGAAGTCTTAATTAATTTTGAAGAACTTGAACTTTAAAAAAATAATACATATTTAAAACAAAACCTACATAATTAATCTGCTTTAAAAAAATGTGTTTAAATTTTACAAAGAATTTTGGAACTGCATACATACAGTCAGAGTCAAAATTTAGTACACAGCACGCTTTTTTATCTACACTTTTTCATAATAAGAAATATATAAGTTTGAGTCAACTCCAAATTTAATTTAAGGTGAATACACCCACTTGCTCCGAACAAAATTTTTTTTCGGAGAGAAATGTTTTTGCTGATTCTCCCCAGTGATGGAAAATAGATTTTAGATTTTGTACCAACTACACAAATAAAATGTACTTTTTATACTTTCACGATATCATTTTTAAAATATATTAACCCTTATGTGTGCACCAAGGTTACCCGGGTACCTCTGGCGGTCAAAGTTTTTTCATTGAAATTGATAACTTGTATATCTGAAACTTTTTGAGTGCTACTAACTTTCAAATAATTTAGTTTTTTTTGCTGCCGTACGCCTTGACTTTTTTTCCTAATTTACCTGAGATACCAATTTACTTTTAACACCCTTTAATGCGCATCAAGGTACCTGGGTACTTGTACGTGTTTTATATGAGAAAGCGGCCATAGAAAGTATATTATTTGAAGGTGTTAGTGGATTTGCATGAATAAATAAAAGTCTGTATAAATTATAAACAAAAACAATTTATTACTGTACCAATCCACTATTTTGTATTTTTAATAACACACTTTAAATATATTAAATACTGAATGTTTTATTTTCAACTCTAGTCTTTCTTAGTACAATATCTATCCTATCTACTATATATCTTCATTCTGTGTCCGCTGTAAATCACAGTTCAATGCTGGTGTTGATCTTCTTGACGGCGTTGTTATGTTGCCGCGTGCCTTAGAAATGTCTTTAGTTATTTTGACTGCGCTAGACTTTGAAGTTTTCTTGATCTCTCTGACTATTTTGTGCACCTCATTACAGTTAAAGAGCGTGGGCGACCGGTATATTTTATAGTTTTAGTGTTTCCTCGAGCTTTACTTCTTTTAATAATTTTTTGAACAGTTGAACGACTTTTATTCACAATTTGAGTAATATTTGCGAGAACAATATTAAATCTCTAACCTCCACTGGTAAATATTTGTCACATGCCATTCGGTTCCCTAAATAATTCCCTAACTTCGCACTTACAGAATTATTACTAGATTTATTTTTAATTACATTTAAAAAGTTGCTTAAAGTACGATTTACTCATAATTTCCAAATTTCTTCTAGAGAATTTCATCCAAAAAGTTAATTTTTCCAAAAATATATTTTTTTCAAATTCGATTTATTCAAATTCCAAAATTATTTCAGAAATTCGACTACTGTAGTCTCATTTAGGACCCTTTGGACTAACCTTTCTATATAGTGGGATACGTGTGCAACTCGATATTTATCCAAATTCTTCTAGAGAATTTCATCTTAAAAGTAAATTTTTCCAAAAATACATTTTTTTCAAATTCGATTTATTCAAATTCCAAAATTATTTCAGAAATTCGACTAATGTAGTCTCATTTAGGAGCCTTTGGACTAATCTTTCTATATAGTGGGATACGTGTGCAACTCGATATTTATCCAAATTCTTCTAGAGAATTTCATCCTAAAAGTAAATTTTTCCAAAAATACATTTTTTCAAATTCGATTTATTCAAATTCCAAAATTATTTCAGAAATTCGACTAATGTAGTCTCATTTAGGAGCCTTTGGACTAACCTTTCTATATAGTGGGATACGTGTGCAACTCGATATTTGTCCAAATTCTTCTAGAGAATTTCATCCTAAAATCTACATTTTTCAAAATGCAAGTAAATTTGACTGTTAAGTGCTTAACAGTGGTCTGTTGATTGTAACATTATCAATGTTAGCAAATATGGTTTTTGTCTTTGCTACTCAAATTTGAATTTATCTTCACACACATATTTTTAAGAGCATTTTCTCTTTTGTTACATAGAACTTATAACATATTGTTACGTTTTTACCTTTTAAAAACGGTGCTTTATTTCCTGTAAATAAACCGGATTCCTTTTAATTGCAAAATAAAAGCGTCAAGTAGTTTGAAGAAAATATAACGAGTCTGTAATAATTTAAATGTACACAAAAACAATTGTAAATGAACACTCTTTCTTTTAACACACTTATATTACAGTTTATAAACACACTTAAAGTTTAAGAACATTTTGATCTTTACTATGTTAACTCAACGATGACTTACAATAAACTTATTCACTTGATTGGCCCTGTTAGTCTATTTATACAGCGATCATAATTTCTAGAAGGTTCGAAACTAAGATACTTGAATGTCCATGACTGCAACTCTAGAATGTTCGTGTCTGGAATATTCAGCCAAAGTCGTTAAAATGTTGCCATATTGCTCAGCTATGACGATAACAGGGTGTTCTCAATAATGTTTTTAAATAAAAACTTCTACAAGTGCTAAACAAATTGTATGTCGATAAATGCGCCATAATTTCGTAACAATATCTTTCAATATTAGAAAAAGATAACTGTTTAAAAAAACTTTGCATATCCGCAAACTTTTGATATAAATAAATTTTAAAAATATACACTTTTAAAGATATAATATTCACGTATTCTTCACAGAAATTATTGTTTGCTAAAAGTTACAATTTTCTATTTAAGATTTATAAGAAAGTTAAAGTCATGTTATGAAATCAGAAAAATAACAATTACCCATTTGTTAATTTACTTAATAACTGGTAAAAATTATTGCCCGTATTAATGTCATTATTTGGTTTTTATCTAATCGTTTTTATAAAAATGACTAATAATGTTTTATGGCAGACAATTTGTCTACCTACAAGAATATAACAAAAAAAATAGTCATTCAAAATTTTTATGTTTGTGGAAGTTTTTAATTTTTTTTTCTCCATTTGTTCTTTCAGTCAAAATTCAGTCTTTATTGCTGCTACATGAAAATGCATTTTTTAAACAGATGTTGGCTGGGGGATTGGCCAGATGGAATATTTTGCTTTTTTATTACAACTATAAATTATGTATCATGGTGAAATTACTTTACAAGGTGGTGTTGAAGAGTCAGCTGTTTTTTTTTTAGTCATGTTACTTATGTTAAACTTTTTTTTGCTTTTGTGCTTTCGTCAATTTGCAAAACTTTATGTTCCTCAGAACTATGAAATTTGATAACTGATAAGTTGAAATTGATAAGTGTAATTTACAAAGTTTTTGCAATTTTTATATTCTCTTGGCAATTTTTGTTCTTGTGCAAAGTTAATATTGAAAAGTGTAATTTACAAAGACCTTGCAAATAATTAAGCTTTTTCATTTTACAAAAAGTGTAAATTATATTTTTGCAAAGCAAATTTTGATAAGTTTGCCAAACATTTGCAAAGCACACG
Source organism: Bellardia bayeri (assembly GCA_950370525.1). NCBI lineage: Eukaryota > Metazoa > Arthropoda > Insecta > Diptera > Calliphoridae > Bellardia > Bellardia bayeri. The sequence continues at coordinate 121,486,147 of OX493264.1, forward strand.
AGCGCTTTAAAAATTCTTATTATTGTAACTAGTGAAGCTCTCAAAATGTTAAGACGTGAGTTCTTGTTCCAAGTTTATTTCAAAAAACCCACTATTATTGTTGTTCTGAAGTGAGTATGGTTAGTTTAGTTTACAAATGCGCTAAGTCCACTTTTTATAAAGCTTTTCATCTGTCTGATTGGGGAATATGTGAATCTTATCGCTAGGACTATATATCAATAAATAATTATTTAAATAAGTTTCCAAAACAAACAAAAAATTGTTTAATATAGACATGTTGAAAACATAGCTGCCAGATTTGACGTCATTTTGACGATTTTTTGTTTCAAAAATAGCAAAGTAACGATTAGACGATATATTCATTGAAAGTGACGATTTTCTGAATTATTAAAATTTTTATCATTTGTTTGTTTTATTACTAAATTCTCTCTTTTAATTTTCTCATTTAATATCATAAATACGTATTAAGAAGAACATGACATATTTCAAAAACAAAACTAAGTAATAGTACTCTTTCTTAATTATTGACAATTGTTAAGTTTAAGTATAAGAAATCCAAATAATAGTAGAAATTATTTATTTATCTGTAAACATAAAAAACAAATTTAACTGCTGAATTCTATGAACTAAAATTTTAAGAGAAAACAATTTCTGAATTTCAAAGGGGAAATTCTGCAAAAACTTCTCCTATTTTAACAAAACGTTTAAAAGGATATTCAGCCAAATAAATTTAAATAACAAAAATACTGAATTCTTTGAAAATAAGTACCTGTATATGTTGGATGAATTGGATTCTATACTCAAAATGTTATTTAAAACTTAATAAATTAAATTGTTTTGACATTGTAATTTAACCTGAATTAATAAAATGTGCTAAATTCAGATATTTATTTATAAAATACTGTAAGTCTTGTTTCACACTCTTCAGTTTTAGCTGACCAGTTTTTCTTTAATTCTCTTTTGAACTTGCCATTTTATTCACACATGTCAATTCAATTTTCGTACTTTTTAATGCAAATCAACATTCATGAAAGAAAAAAACAAAAGGATATAAGAAAATTGACTAGTACCGTCAAGTTTGTATCCCTTTTGTTCTCTCTTCCCTTCTCATGCAAAAATACTTGCCTTGACGAGTCAGTATTGAAGAGTGTGAAAGCAGACTAAGATATTATAAAAATATTACACAGGTTGTGTTTAACATTCTATTTTTCGTGATTTCTTATTTAAAAATTTAAAATTTACGTATTTTGATATGTATTGTACAAGAGACTATAGGAATAAACTTGAATTTTTATTTTTTTCGTTTAAATTAAAATTTAAAAATACTATTAGAAATAGTGACGTTTTATTTTTACGATTTTTGAAATTCAAAATGACGATTTTTTTCTTTTTTGTCGGGATTTTGACAAATTTTCCGAAGTTAATCTGGCAGCCCTGATTGAACATCAGATAAAGTAAAAATTAACCCTGAATACTTCATGCAAACTTTCAATATTTTATTAAGTTCTATCGTACATATGTACATACATATATCTCGCTGCATAATAACTAGCTACATATACATATATAAAACATACAGAAGTTGTACATATAATTATACCCTACACCACCATAGTGGGTAGGGTATATTGGATTTGTGCTGATGTTTATAACGCAAAGAAATATTGATCCAACACCCACCTTAAAGTATACCGATCGGCTCAGAATCACTTCCTGTGTCGATTTAACGATGTCGGTCCATCTGGCTGGCTGACTGTCCATGCAAAGCTTGTGCGCAGAGTACAAGGTCGCAATTTTGAAGATATTTCAACAAAATTTGGTACGTGATATTTTTCGGCCCAAGGACGGATGGAATTGAAATTGGTGGAAATCGGTCCATTATTTCACCTAGCCCCCATACAAATGTCCTTCCGAAATAGGAGTTTAACGATTATAATTGTTTGAAATATACAAGTATCCAAACAAATTTCATCACAAATGAGTTGTAAATGAAGCCAAATCACATCTACAATTTTTGTGCAAATCGGTCCATAATTAGTCATAGTTCTCATATAAGGCTCACTTCCGAGCATAACTCTCTCAAAAATTTTGGTAGCCAAATAATATTGAACACAAATATTTGTCGTGTATATACAAATACATAATATGGTACAATTTTTTGATGATTGTCCCATAATTAGTCGTAGCTCCCATATAAGACCCACTTCCGAAAATCACTTTAACGACCATAAATCTATTAAAAATGTTGTTATCCAAATAAAATTCAACAAAATTAAATTTCATATATACAATATATACAATTATGTTGACACCTAATTTTATAATGGTCGGTTCATAATTAGTCAAAACTCCCATATAAGACCCTGTCCGTAATTCATTTTAACCGCCGTAATTCTTTTAAAAGTATTTATATCGAGATAAAGTATGTAATACATACATACATAATATTTATATTGACGAAAGTCATGGCAATACATTTTTGGATGATCGGTCCATAATAGGTAATATCTCCCATTTCATTTCTGAAAAACTGTATAATATGTACATATACTGGGTATAGGGTATAATATGGTAAGGCTTGACCGACTATACTTTCACCAGGGATTCCTTATTATCGTGTTAATCATTAAAATACTTGTTTTTTCCAATATGTTACAATAAAAAAATAATTAAATCAAATTAATTCTTATCACTACTAGTATCACAGAAAATAGTTTAAAATTTGAACACATTAATAGCCAAGCACATTTAATTACTTTATTGCTTTTAATACAATTTATTTTTAGTTTTAAAAGAGATAATCAATTAAATTTGATTTGATTTCAATTCTAATTTCAATTTACATGAAGTGTTTTGAAAGAACTCAATCAGACACTTGAATAAGCAATATATGTATGTATGTACATACATACATACCTACATATTATTTGTTTTTGTAAACCATTAAAAAAAATCCATATGAAAATTAAAACAAATATTAAGATTGAAACTAAGGATCATTAAACTGTTTTACACAGCAACACTTTCTGTGATAATTGTTGCTGTCAGTTGCTTGTAAACAATAATAATAATTATTATTGCTGCCATGCCACAACAATTGATAACCCACAATCCATAGTCTATGTATTAAAATATAATTCATTTTAAATACAATCAGTATAATTATAAATAAAATATTAAATAAATATGAATAATAAGAATGATTTAATAATATTTTTTGCAAAACTACACACACTATGTATGCACATATTTGTTGTGGTTGTTGTTTTTATTCAGATTTGGTTTGTTTTGTTTTGATTTATTTACTTTCGCTGTTCATCCAGCCACACACTATTGCAATTGCATGCAAACACACATACACCCTCTTGACAACTGTAATGGCTGTAATGACAAGTTTGACAAATGATTTTTTAAGTGTAGCAAGTCTACACTAACAGAAATCAAAGTATTAGCATAAGCATTTTTCTGTATTTATGGGCTGCTAATGGGGTGTTTTTTTTTAAATTGCAGTAATCAAACAAGAAAGTAAAATGTTATTAATGGATTTTGTATATATTTTTAAATAATTATACCCTACACCACAATAGTGGGGAGGGTATATTGGATTTGTGCTGATGTTTGTAAAGCCCATAAATATTGGTCCAACACCCACCTTAAAGTATACCGATCGACTCAGAATCACTCCATGAGTCGATTTAACTAACGATGTCCGTCCGTCTGGCTGGCTGTCCATGTAAAGCTTGTGCGCAGAGTACAGGTCGCAATTTTAAAGATCTTTCAATAAAATTTGGTACGTGATATTTTTTTGTCCAAGGACAGATGGTATTGAAACTGTTGCAAATCGGTCTATTATTTCACCTGGCCTCCATACAAATGGCCTTATGAAATAGGAGTTTAACGATCATAAATGTCTAAATTATACAAGTATCCAAACAAATTTCATCACAAATGAGTAGTAAATGAAACTAAATCACATCTACAAATTTTGTGATGATCGGTCCATAATTGATCATATCTCCCATATAAGTCCCACTTCCGAAAATCACTTTAAAGTGCATAACTCTCTTAAAAATGTCAGTATCCATATAATATTGCACACAAATATATTTCGTATATATAAAAATAATAGGGTAGAATTTTATGATAATCGGTTCATAATTAGTCGTAGCTCCCATATAAGGCCCACTTTAAAATTTTACTTTAAAGAGCATAACTCTCTCAAAAATATTGTTATCCAAATATATAAAAGTATTTACATATATCGAGATAAAGTAGTCATGGCACTAAAGTTTTGCATGATCGGTAATATCTCCCATATAGCGCCCATTTCTAAAAACCGGTTTTATACGTATTGTATACGTAAGATATTATATGGTCGGGCTTGACCGACTATACTTACTTACTTGTTTTACGTTTAAAACATAATTAGATTTGCATTCAAGTAAAGTTCCAACAATGTTTTCTAGTGCTTGAATTTTTTAGGTTCTTAAGGAGTTTTATTTATATTGCTTTAAATTCATTAATTTCCATTATTTTGTTGGTTTGAAAAAAATAAATTAAATAAAAATTATTGTTCATACCATAAACTATTAAAAGTTATTACACGCAACAATAATATTTTTTTTTAATTATTTGTTTGTTTTTCAAATAAGTTTTTAATGTTTGTATTTAAAGAAATGTTAGCTTAATAATAAACATAAGTGTTTCACACTCTTCACACAAGCATTAAAGTTTTTGCGCTTTGTGCAAAATTAAATAACAAGTTTATTAATCAATGGGATTTAGATGAATGAAGTCAATAAATTGTAGATCAAACACAAAATAAATTTTAATTGTTCTAGACATGTAGTAAATCAGATGTTCATCAGTGTAATTATTGCTTTGGAAATGAGGAAATCAAAATGATTCAATCATGCTGTTTCTTTTAGTGCGTCAGTGTAGGAAATGGAAAATATTGTTGGTTAAAATTTATGTGTATGTACATACTTTAGAGTTTGTTTTATTTCCTTTTTTGGTGGTAACTTTGCTATTGTTAAATATGTACTGTATTAACAATTTGTTATTAAGTTGTTACATTTAGTGATATACATACATACATATACATATGTACATATATATAAATGTAATTAAATTAATTAATTAATGCGAACTATTATTCCCTTTAATAGCATAAATAATATACTCGTAACTTTTAATTTACTAATAAACTTTACAAGACTTTTAAATGATTAGCATTTCTGCTTATTTTTTTATTTAATAGTTCTACTTGAAGTAAATTTAATGATTGGAATATATTTTGTGCTAAAAATATTACAGAAGTTTTAACCATGATATTATGTCATTGACCACTAGGGATGCCAAATGGGATTGGTTTTTCAAATGCCGGGATTCGCGATTTCATAAATGAATCCAGGGATCCCGGAATCGTGTTTTTCGAGAATTTTGTTTCATATTAAAACAAATTGGTTTATAAATAATAACAATTTATTTCAAAAAGTTAGTTATGTTTAATATAAATATTGTTTAAAAGTTTATAAACGATTAATAAATTAAAAACATAAAATCATGTATGTATGCATGTATGTGTAGTGAAATGTTAAATTGACAAAAATAATATTTCATTTCGCTTTTAATTACTATATTAATTTAAAATCAACAGAATATTATCGATCGATAAAGCTTCTTAAAAATATTAAGGTATCTATAATAAACAGAATCTTGTTTTAATTTTGTTACCAAAAATATCGTTTGTAGACAAAATTTTTTTTAGCAAATTCGTGTATTCTGATTGCATAAACAATCCTTTCCCACTCTCCAAAACAAATAATTCTTCTATTTTTTCTAATAATTTTTCAAATATTTTATTCCATATTATTACATTCGTTTCGCAATCAACGTTTTTAATTTATTTCTAAAAACAAACATTTCTATCGCATTATCAAATTCACTCTTCAATTTTGGGTTTTTTCAAAAATGTAAAAGTGTTGATTAAGTGTTGAGATTAATTTTTGATAACTCTTTGAACATAAATAAAAATGCAACATCAGCAGAGATTCATATAACTGCGACTGTCTGTTACTTTAACCGGATTTAAAATGACAACTATTTGCTTAAGTAAAACAAAATCTTCATCTCTTGAGGTTTTAACCCTTCTTTGCATAATGGTGAAAATTTCCATCAAAACATTGAATGCCCTCTTTTATTTATATTAAGTACTAATCTAATTTCTCCATTTTTCCTTTAATTTTGAACATGAATTATAGCACCTTGATTTCTTTCTCCAATAAAGAAGAAATCATGCAAAGAAAGGTTTTCTCATTAGGCGATTATCTTTTTTCCCAACGAAAAACTGCCGATTAAAGAAATTTGGTTTTCTCAATGTCTCATTTGCTTTTATTCTGTCGCAAAACTAACCAGCCCTCATATGCCAATTATTTATTTGTTGTACAGATAAATTCAATCAGTTGACAGCTGTTCATATTTTTATGTGGCAATACCTTGAGTTTTTGTAAAAAAATTAAATAGAGTTTAGAAAAAAATGCTTAATAGAGGAATAAACATTAATTTGATGGAGGATGAACTCGAAGAACATGAATTCCAAATGAATGTTGAAAGAGTTTATCATGCCAGAGCTAACTACCTGGCAGACATAGATATTATTTATTTTTTAAAATATTTGTTTTTTGATTTTATTTTTTGTTATTTTTTCACATTTGGAAAACAGCTGATTTATGTCAACAACTTGTCACTTGAAGACAGAGTTTCCAATTTTCACATAAATTTTTAGAGGTATTGCCAAATGAAACTAATGTTTCTGGCGGTATATTGAGAAAACCAAAATTGTTAACGGACATATAAATTTATGTCGACATTGAGTAACAGGCAGTTTGTCGACACATTGAGAAAACGGGCTTAAATCTATTAAAGCTTTCCAAATTCCAAAAACTGTAGACACATCAAATAGTGCGTTCGAGTTTGGCAATCCAAAATTAATTTTAATTCTTTCACCTTTATTTCTTTGACAATCGTTTTAAAATTTAAAATTCTGTTAATGGCTTTGTCAACAAATACTAGTTTTCGGGATTTGTTAATCCCAGAATTTTCAGGATTGGCATCCCTATTGACCACCAAATAAAATATATTCTTTGAAATGTTTTCCTTATGGCCAAATTCTCGATCATTAGTTAACAAAAATACTAACTATTGTTTAACTAAGCACTGCGAATAAACAATCTTTAGTTAAACCCTTGCCATTAGCTAACTAAAGACTGTGAATTTAGCAGCCATTAGTGGTTTATGTTACACATACATGCATATGTTCTGCATTAGTAATGTTTTGACGAGTTTATTTTTATGAATATGTTTTAAAATAAATATATTTTTAAATAATAAATAAAAAATTACGCTATTTGATTCATGTGCGACAACACTAACATTTTGCATATTCAACACATTCCGTTCTTAAACAATCTTATAAAATTGTTTAGGGGTTTTCCGTGTCTATTAGTTTACATTCATTCATCATTGGAATCATTGACGCTGAGGGCTTCTCTGTTTTATCATGACTAAAGATTTGGCAAATATTTACTCAAAAAAGCGTAACCACTTGTTTTAGCACAAATTTGTTTGACGTTATTTTTACAAGTGTTTTGCAAGATCAAACAGCATCAAATAAATTAAAACTAAATATTTGATGTGCTTTGGCCGAAATAAGAAAAGTTTGTTTTTTAAATAAATAACGAGTTCAAATAGATGTTATTTTGTGGTTACGTCTTTTTCGGCAAATATTTGCCAAATGTGACCGTACCTTAAGATAGATTCAATTTCCTAGCATGAACATCTATCAGACAGTGAACTGGTACCCAGCTACAACTTTCCGAAGTCATTTGCGTGATTTATTTTGTCAGGGATAACGTTATATTTTATGTGACGAGTCCTCAATGCGGCCAAAACGTAGCATCTTTTATACAGTGCTTTCAGAAAATGCAAAGTGGAAAAGAAGAGTTGCATTCATATTGGTTTTAGTTTTCCCTGCGCTAAATTTGTGACAATAAAGTACGATCTACACCATTTCAAGTTGAAATTAAGAAATTCCAAATTTATGTTAAAAACGAGCAAATTGAAATTTAGAAATTCAAAATTATATAAAGAATACAAATTGATATTGATAAAATAAAAGTTGTACATAATTGAGAAATTAAAATTTTTAGGAAATTTTTTAAATATTTTTTGACTTAGTCCCGGGTCATACACTTCCACTTTTGCTCAACAATTTTAACTTGCCTTTTATATATAAAGGGTGGTTAAATTGTAAGGGCTGATGTTGAATGTGAACTACACCTAAACGCCAAGCTTTTTTCCGAATTTTATTTGACATTTCTCTATTTCAGACTTACTCAATTTGAACCATGGAGAGATACACATCCAACAACGTGTTAAACTTATCCAGACTTATTATGAAAATGGGCGTTCAAATCAAAATGCATATCGTGCACTTCGTGATTTTTTGGTCACGTCCAAATGTGCGTACAATCGCAAAAATCGTGGAAAAATTCGAGCAAACCGGGTTTGTAGAAGATGTGAGAACACCAGTGCATGCTCGTACAGCTCGTACTGCAGAAAATATTGCTGCTGTATCCCACCTTCCCTGGTACCGATTCTCCATAATTTTGATATCTTGGTGAAACATTTCTCCTTGTTCTTCGCTTAAATTACCCAAATTTTCGGGAAATCGGTCCAAGTGACTGTGCAAATAATGGATTTTAATACTCACGTTGCAGCCAAGGTCTCTGAACTTATCCAGCATATTCTCCACTAATTGAACATAATTTGGAGACGGCGCGCTGACGGTAAATCGGGATACTGCCATTTATTTCGATTTTTCCTATTCCTATTAATACTCACTAAACAGAAGTAACAGTCGTCCAAATGATTTCTGGGCTCTCTGCAAACCATCGGCACACCAAACTTAAGTTTATTTCGGTTTCCTTGAGTCCACTGTCGCAAATTTACACAGCAAATATTGCACACAATGTGTGGAGACCAGCTTTTATCTTGGTCACCAAGATCAACTCCAAAGTAATCTAAATACGATTTTTCAACATATTCCGAAATAGGTCTTATGTTTGTGTGTATTCTCCACAAATATAACAAAATGTGTCAGCATAATTTTTACACCGTCTTCACCGTTGAATAGACACTTTTTTAATAAACTTTGCCAACTGCAATAACCCACTTACAAGCAACTAACTTCCGATATGCAATTGGAGTGCAACAAGAAAAAATAACGTTCTCAATAATATTGTACAAATAGAATTCCCGTTAATCAGCTAGAAATTACACAAAAAATAATATTTTCGGAAACTGCTTGTACCGAATTAAATTAACCGAATTCATCAAAAAAGCACATCTTAAGCGAACCGGTTTTTTTGTATATAAATTTAAGCTCGATAAAATATTAAGTCAGTCATTACAAAAATTGTTACACTTTTTAATGGCTCAAACCTTATCTAACTGACAAGTTTTGAGACACGTTTGTGTCTGTTTATTATTTATCTACAAATTACTTCAATTGGTCATTTAATTGGTTTTATTTGGTAATAGATTTCTAAGGATTTTTTGGAAAAAAATGGTGCCAAAGTACAGAAGACAAAAGAATGAGTGTATTTCTCTAAAGTTTGTTTCCTGTCCCTTTTTGTAGCATACTTTCCATTTCTATTGATAGTGATTCTATAAGTTCTTCTGATCAATTAGTTATTTAGTCGTTAGATGTAAAAAGTTACCCAAGTTCATTCAAATGACTCCACGAGAGTCATTTAGTTAGGAGATTTGAAACTTAATAAACTTTTGAATGAATCTATTGTAGTACAAACCACATTTTAAACCCATAAAATGAAAAATTCTACCATAGAAAAGTTTCCTGCTGGTCAATAAAACAAAAACACTAATCTTTCCAAAGTTTCCAAATTTTAAATAAAATTCTTAAGTTAAATTCTATAATTATTATATTAAGACTAAAATTATTTATTTTTATTTTAAAATGAGGATAAATACTAAAACATACAAACACACTATAAAATAACGAAAAACTTTTATTTTTTTTTCTTTTAGAAAGAGGAAAAATATTTAAACATATACATACATACATACATACATACATACATATATACAATATATAAAGTTGGGCAGTTGGCCAGAAATTCGCATTTTATGATTGTTTAAAAACATTTTGCTGTGTTTGTTTTAAAACAAACAATTAAAATGTTATATGTAATAATAATTATTGCAGATAAAACGTCAAAAACGTTTGACATTGCTTAAGCATTTTTTTGTTTATAACAAAATATTTAAGATTTATATCTGTTTTATTCGAAAAAAAAAACTTACACTTTGATCACTTTAATTGCTCCACTTAAACATTGTTAAATAGGATTTCTTTTGAAATTTAGCTGTATCTGTTTAATTTTAAATAAAATATAAAGATCTAATCATGGTGTAATTATACAAGGTGAGTGCAAATCGGCAACAAATACAACACAATACAGAAACAACATTTGGCATTTTGTTGGTGTAAAATAATGTACTACTGTCAAAAACACTTGCAAAAGTATTACTTTTGACATAAGTAAATTGTAAACAAAGTCACTGCACTCACCTTGTATAGTTACACCATGGATCTAATATTTTCTAAATTAATTTGTTTGCCAAAAATTTTAAGTGAAACATTTAGCAATTTGTGTCAGTCAAAATGTCAGCAATTGGTTTTGATTAAAAGTGAATTTTGGGGAAAATTTTTTTTATAATAAAACAAATTGTATAGAGAAAGATTCTAGAATTTTCTTCATAAAAATAAAAAACATTTAATACAAAGTGATTGATATATTTAATAACATACCGAAGTTAATCTGTTAAGAATTTCTGCATCTGATGTGCATCTGTGATTAGTTTTCGATGCTGATGCAAATCATCAGCCATTTTTGTGATGCTTATTTTTATGTCGTTTGCGCATCTGCTGCTTTGCTGTTGAATACATTTGCAGTGATGTTGCTTTTCCGAACGTTCTGCGCATCAGATGCAGCGCAGTGACGTACTTCCGAAAAGTCTCTTAAGCATTAAACACATTTAACACTTACAAGCATACAGCCATGTCACAGAACTCAATTCCGATCGAATGTGGTTTTGATTCCGTAAATTGAGGCTTTAGAAAACGAAAAACGAATTTTTTTTCGGAATGAAATCACTTTAGATTTCTAAAGTGGATTTGTTATATTTTATGATTTTATACTGAAAAAAACTCATACTACTAATTTGTAATGACAATTAAATAATTAATTTTATTATTTCATTGTTTTTTTTAGTTCTCTCATTGATGCTTCTATTAAATTTTAAAAATTTCAAAGTTGGTGTCAGCAAGAAAAAAGCTTTTCAAATGCGTTGGGGTTTTTTTGTTCATTTAAAACAGCAACAATTGAAATTCTGGGCATTTTTAGAAAATTTTGTTAACTTTTATTTAAAATTTCTTTGTTCGCTTTTGTTACACTTTTTATTACAATAATCATATGTTTTTTGTTTTTAGGTTAAAAATCGAGATTTAAAATTTTTTTTAGTAATAAACAAAATCGATCGGAATCTAGAGAACGCAAAGTAAAATAAATACGATCGATTTGCAAATACGGAATTGAAATCATTCCGATCGAATTATATGACATGCCTGATAAACACACATAACCCTGAAGGAAACCTGTCGACACTTGTCACCACTTTGTTTACTATTTTGGTGACTGTTTGGCGATATTGCCAACAAAGGCGCACAATGGTTATTATTAAACAATTATTCTTTCAATTGTGTGCCCCGATACAGCAGTCGATAGTGTGCCGGACTATCATTCAGAGGGTTGCGGGTTCGATTCTCGCCAAAGACTCTGGGTGTTTTCTAATTTATTTTTAATTAGGGAAAGTCTTTTACTATTTTATTTTCTATTTTTAAAAAAATTCCAAAAGTTAGCAAAAAATGCAATTTCATTTTCTATTTCAGAGTGTAGACAAAAGTGGTTCCAAAAGAACTACTTAGTCAGTATTAACGCAGTCTACTGACAGATGTTCAATGACAAGCTAATGCTTAATGTCAATAGAAGGAATACATTGGCTGGGTACACCTGGTCAGTAGTACTACTGACAATGTCAATAGTTAATCATTACAATTTCACTATTGGCACTCCCTACAGGGTACTTACTGTACTTACTCGTATGGATTTGCTTTTCGCGACTGCACTTCAGTAAAGGCTTTAAAAAATTCTTTATGATTTTAATAGTGAGTTCAAATGTATTTGTGCAGGCCTTTACAATATATGTACATGTCATTTATAACTAAATCGGTTATTATTTAATTTGTAAAACAATTCAACATTTTTATCATCTAACAAAAATGTCACGAATAACCCCAAAAATTGTCTAGTATTTATTCACCCTACTTATTTTTGTCACAAATTCCATGTGTGTGCAACAAAAAAAAAACTCAAAATAAATTCTTTATAACGCGTAGTCTGCGGAAATTTAAATTAATTCAAATATTTATGTAGCAACCAACAACCACTCTTTTCGCAATTAAACAAATTTACACTCGAGTCCCCACCATACTGGCCCTAACAACAACAATTCATTGTTTTGTTTGGCACATGTGCAACATTTAATTAGTGTATTTTTATTGTTGTTTAGCATTCTTGACTAAAAATAAATGACATTTTTTTAAGATTTCTACAAATATTTTTGTAAACTTTTAAAAAAGAAAAATTTTATTCATTTATAAAAAGGTCACAGTTTTGCTGCATAAAGCATTAAACACATTCGAGACAGCAAGCTACCGACTACAATATGTCAAAAATAATATACACACGTTTATATGAGAGTGACTATATTAACGACAGCAGGCAACACGACTGCATTTTGTAGTCCATGCTGATTGTTTCGTCGCTGTCAAATTAAACTAATTTCTATTTTTGTTGGCGACAAAACAAAACCAGTGTTGACCATATAACAAAATATGTGAAGCAAATTAGTGCTTTGAAATATTTATTATTATACTATGTTAGTATATTATACATATTTCTATTATGTTATAAGCGTGACCGACAAAAATAAAATTTAACAGTTTTCTTTAGTCTTTAAGGCTTTATTTAATGTGATTTTTTTTTTTAATTTTCAAGGAACCTGTTTCATAAAAAACGCTACTTTTAAAAAAAATACAATAAGTGGCACCACTGAAATATAAAGGAATTGCGTCAACAGCTGTTTTCATTGTTTTCTTTGATTAAAGTTTGTAAAGCTGGAGGTCCACAACTCGCGTTTTGGCGTCAACGCGTTTTAAGCTTTCTGAACATTTTAAGCGTCAGGCATTTCAAGTTACATGCGAAGATTTTTCGCGTCAATATTTTTTTTTTATATGTATGTACTTTTGGAGGTGATGCCGTATGCCCAGCTGATTTTTTTTTTATATGAAGTTTTTTATCGGTTTGTTTGTCAAACTCATATAAAAAATGTTATTTCAACTGTCATTTTTTCTGATGACATCATCTTTAAAATACATTTGCTTTGCATTTGTCAAAGTCAGCTGTGACGCGTGCACCGCGTATAAAAGTAGAAAGTAAACGAGCTTTTGAGTGTGTAACTTAACTCATACAACTACATTGATTCTACTTTTTTGACAGTTGCTTAGAACGCGTGAAACGCGTAGACGCTTGGTGTATACCTCCAGCTTAAGTGTATTATTGTTTAAGAATTATTATTTTAATAATGTAGTCGTGTAGCCTGCTGTCTCGAATGTGTTTCATGCTTAATTGTTTACGTCTGTTAAAATAGTATTTTTTCAAGTTTTTGTGTGTTTTTTTATGTTTAGTTATATTTTGCACTTTTATTTTTTTTTTTAATTTTTTTAAAATTCAAGTGCAAGGTTGTTCTGGTTTGTAAACGCATAAAAATTATAACACTTGGCTTGTAAATCATGTTAATTTGTATTTAGGGCTGCCATATGTTGAGTTTGTGAAACATATTCAACTGGGGAAAATTGTGGTTAAAAATTTATTTTAGGAAATTAAAATTTAGCAATGAAATGAACTTTAAATTTGTAACCATTTATTTATAATTCTATATTAAAGTATTAATTAACATTAGTTTATACTTAAATGCCGCCATCTTTAAATTAACATAAAACTTATTTATTCTTTAAAAATATCGTTCAGTTTAATTTACACTGAAATAAGGAAATAATCAGATTTTTAATGATAAAAAGTTTTTAGAGAAAAACTAAATTTTAGTAAAAAAAACAACAATAACTGTGGTGTAGGGTAAACCACCATAGTGGGGAGGGTATATTGGATTTGTGCTGATGTTTGTAACGCCCAGAAATATTGGTCCAACACCCTCCTTAAAGTATACCGATCGACTTAGAATCACTTTCGGAGTCGATTTAACGCTGTCCGTCCGTCCATCCGTCCGTCTGGCTGGCTGTCCATGTAAAGCTTGTGCGCAGAGTACAGGTCGCAATTTTGAAGATATTTGGATAACATTTAGTACGTGAAATTTTTTTGGCCTAAGGACGGATGGGATTGAAACTGGTAGAAATCGGTCCATTATTTCACCTGGCCCCCATACAAATGTCCTCCCGAAATTGGGGCTTACTGATCATAAATGTTTGAATTATGCAAGTATCCAAACAAATTTCATCACAAATGCTTGGTAAATGAAGCCAAATCACATCCACAAATTTAATGCAGATCGCTCAATAATTAGTTGTAGCTACCAGACCACTTCCGAAAATATCTTTAAAGAGCATAATTCTCTCAAAAATGTTGGTATCCAAATAATATTTAAGACAAATATATTTCATATGTATACAAACAATACGGTATAATTGTCTTATGATCGGTCCATAATTAGTCGTAGCTCCCATATAACGCCCACTTCCAAAAATCACTTTAACGATCATAACTCTCTTAAAAATGTTGGTATCCAAATAATATTTAACACAAATAAGTTTCTTATATACAGAAATAATGACACCTAAATTTATGGTCGGTCCATAATTAGTCGAAACTCCCATATAAGACCCTCTCCATAATTCAATTTACGCTCCATAAATCTTTTAAAAGTATTTACATCGAGATAAAGTTTAACATACATAATATTTATATTCACAGAAATCATGGCACTATATTTTTAGATGCTCGGTCCAAAATAGGTGATATCTCCCATATAACGCCTATTTCTGAAAAACTGTTTTGTACATATACTGGGTGTAGGGTATTATATGGTCGGGCTTGACCGACTATACTTTCTTACTTGTTTTTATTAGCAAACTGATGCAATTGCAACATGTGTATCTTAAAAAACAAAAAGTTTTCATCCCTTGTATCATGTATCGATGGGTATTTAACGATTTTGGGCCATAAGATTTGATAATGGCAATATACGCCAGTACCGCAAAGAAAGTGATAAATCAACTTCCATATCTGACATATGTCTAATGTTAAACAGAAACCTACAAAATAACTATGTAGCAGGAGGCAACATTATGGTTGACGAACAGCTTTTACTGGGTTCACACAGTACATTCGTCCAAAACCTGCGAAATATGGGATAAAGGTCTAGTGTATTTGTGATGATCTTACATCTTATCCACTGAGTGGATAAAAATATACAGGGTGGAGCGTTCTGGAGAAAGGCAAAAAAATCAAGATGAACAAGTCGTTCAAGATTTGTATTGTAAACTTTTTCGTGGAAGTGTGACAATTTGTTTACAAGTTACGATTTAGCATCTTCTTTGATGTTGACTATAATTTGTCTATCTTGGGCACCGTAAACATTTGTTCTAGCTGTATTTTGTAATCCGAAAGGAAGAGTAGTATAATCTTCAGTTTTTGGATTTTTATATTCCTCATATATTCCGAAAAAAAAACAAATCGGTCATGCTTCTATCTACATCTCATTATAATATCAAAGTTGGAAGAGTAGAACAAATGGACAAATATCTCGGAGAATAACCAACAACAAAAAAAGAGAATTGCATATATGCTAAAAAAATATCTATAAGAAAAGCTTGCGAAGAATTCAAAAAACCGGTACCAAATACACAAATTATGTAAAAAAAACATTTGAATTTATGAATCTCTGTATCTCTAGTCTTTTTTTTTATAACCAGATGCAATTTTTTAATTAAATGTAAAATAAAAAATAATATGGAAATTCATTTAAACTAAACATAGTCTTTTCAATAATTAAAAAAACAATATTTTAGAAGGATATTCAAAATTACAAGTCAATAGCTCAAATGGTGGCGAAAATATATTAAATTGTTTATAAACGGGAGGACATTTATATGGGTGCAACTGTCTTTGGGTTTAATTTAATCGAAATATCTTCTAAATTGCCACCAATACTCTGAGCACAAGGTTTACAAGGACAGGACGAAAGGACGGACGGACTTCAGTAAGTGATTGTGAGTCGATTGCTATACTTTAAGGTGGGTGTTAAGGTACGGTCATATTTGGCAAATATTCACTCAAAAAAGCGTAACCACTTGTTTTAGCACAAATTAGTTTTACTTTTACAAGAGTTTTGCAAGATCAAACAGCATCGAATAAATTAAATTTAAATATTTGTTGTGCTTTGACCTAAATAAGAAAAGTTTTTTTTTCATAAATAAACGAGTTGAAATATATGCTATTTAGTGGTTATGTCTTTTTCGGCAAATATTTGCCAAGTGTGACCATACCTTTAGACTAATATTTTTGAGCGTTATATACATTGTAGGCGTTTAAGGGGTTACTTGACAAAGGTAATTAAACTGAACTCCTCAGAGAGCTGTTTTTCTTCTGCAAAATAAATGAAACCGATATTTATCTTTTTGTCTCAAAACAAATTAGTGCAATTCACAATATTGTGCAAATGGTATGGCATCCATTGCATTTGCAAAAAGGTTTAGCATATTTTTGCTCTACACTAACGTAATACACAGCAAGAGCAAAAATATGTTAAACGTTTTTGCAAATGCAATGATGCAATACCATTTGCACAAGCTTGTGAATTGCGCTATTGTTATATTATAAACCAATCTGCAAAATTTATTCTTTAAAAACGTTACAATTTTTTTTGTGTTACTGATTGAAGTCAGTTTAACACGTGCCCCAAATTAAGCCTTTCTCCTCTAAAATTTCGTTTTTTCATTTGCAAACCTATTATTTGAAATTCCAAGTAAACAAACAAATGTATTAATAATGTAAACATATACTAACATTAAACTAATTCCTTTAATTTAACTAATATTTCTAATCTAATGTTTACGTTTCTGTTTTTGTTTTCAGCCTGTCTTTGTCTAACTGTCTCATCAGCAAGTGCCTCTGAAGAGCACTGGGGTTATCCAGATTATAGCAAAAATGAAGGTAATAAAAAGTATAGTATTTTATTTATTATAATAATTACAAGTAGTATTATTACTATAATTTCTACATATTTCCTTTATTATGGCGTTTATTTATTATTATTACTATTAAGACGACTATGAAAAAGTGTACAAAAAGTTGTTGCTACTTCAAATGTGCGCCAGCCAACGCCAATGAAAATATTACACACGGCCACACACTTGATGGAAATTCATGTCAAGAAAATTGCACAGTGTTCTAGATTAATTGAAAAATACGGCCATATTTTAAATTAAAATAAATGTTGAAATTAGAGGTAACTACTTGGTATTCATTTAATTTGGAGAATTATGGCAAACTATTCTGCTACAAAACCTACAAAGTTTAGTTTAAATTGTTATTAACCGTTGAGGAAACAAACACTTTTCCTTAGCTGTCTAAAATTTTAATATCATTAAAGATTTCTATTTTGTTTCAACTTTCTCAGCTATGAAACTGGAAAAGTATTAATTTTTGTCAATTTTCTTGGCTGACTTCAATTTATCTACTTAAGATGTCCTTTGTAATGTAAAGAGAAAACATTTATCTAACTTATATATAACAGTGAACCTAGCTTAAGTTCGATTGCCAATATAGTGTCTCTAAAGGTACGGTTACATTTGGTAAATATAAAAGCGTAACTTTAGCACAAACTTGTTTGACGTTGTTTACTCTTACAAGAGTTTTGCAGGATCAAATAGCATCAAATAAATTAAAATTTATATTTGTTGGGATTTGGCCTAGATAAGCATAGTTATTTTTTTTTTAAATAAAAAACGAGTTCAAAAATATGTTATTTAGTGGTTACTTCTTTTTCGGCAAATATTTGCCAAATGTGACCGTACCTTAAACTACACAGTTTAACGTTTTTTTTTTTTTGCTTTTCATTTTGGGAAATAGTACGATTACAAAGTAAATTTCTCTTTAGTTTCCCGTTACTCACTACAAATCCTGCATATATAACTGAATCAATTGCGTTTTATTTATCCTTATTAGATGAAGGCTTAAATAAAATTGGGAACTTTAGTTTTTTTTCCATTAGTTTTTGAAGATAATAACCGATCGATCAGTGAGCCCTACAGTGGTGATGAAGATTTTCGATAAGAGTTTTCAGAGTCTGTAGCTTCTTACATAGACCTGTGACTTTTAAAACCCAACAAAGATCATTCATTAATTTGTATAAAATACTAACAGCCACAATGAGACATTAAGGAACCCTCAATTTTTCTTCCATTCCATATATTGAATATATCCTAAAACCTTTCGTTCTAAAAGTGTTAAAAAAAATCTACTCTTACTAATACAAACATAATTAATAATAATCTTCCAGTAATAAAAAATTAAATTTTCTTTAAAAGATAAGTACTATTTGTAATAAAAATTACATAAATAAATTCTATATTTATTGCACTAATCTGCCAAAATAGAAATTACAAGGTCTGATCAAAAAATAATCGTTATTTTATCTTGTCCCCCTCAAAGTAATCCCCCTCAAATATAATACACTTATTCCAGCGTTTTTTTCCAATCCTCGAAACACTTCTGAAACGCGCTTTTTGGTATCGCCAACAGCTCCTGTTTCGATTTTTCTTTTATCTCCTCAAGCGTAGCAAAACGCTTTCCTTTCATCGGTGTCTTCAGTTTTGGGAAGAGGAAAAAGTCAGCGGGGGCCAAGTCCGGTGAATATGGTGGTTAAGACAATATGGTTTTTTTTTGGCCAAAAGCTCACGCACAACCATCGATGTGTGAGCTGGTGCGTTATCATGGTGCAAAATTGGTTGATTGGTTTTTCCACAATTCTGTGCGTTTCTGACGAATTGCTTAGCACAAACGGCGCATAACTTCAAGGTAGTATTCCTAATTGACCGTACGACCTTGTGGCAAGAATTCATGATGCACCACGCCATTGCAGTCGAAGAAAACAGTGAGCAAAACCATCACATTTGACCGAAATTGATGTGCATTTTTCGGTCTTGGCTCTTCTGGACGTTTCCATTGGCATGATTGGGCTTTGGTTTTAATGTCACAGCCATATTCGTTATGACCTTTTTGACCTTATGACCTTTTTGAGAAAATCTGGATCGCTGTTGACGATGTTCATCAGCTCCTGAGCGATGTCCATGCGACTTTGTTTTTGCTCAAAATTTAGCAATTTTGGAACAATCTTCGTTTCCGCACGTTTCATGCTTAAAACATCCGTAAAAATTGCTTGGCATTAGCCGAACGATATGCCAACATCAGCAGCAACCTCTTTGATAGTGATTCGACGATTATCCAAAATAATTTTCTTCACTGCTTCAATGTTTTCATCGGTTGCGGACGTGCTCGGGCGACCAGGACGAGCATCGTCATTGACATCTTCTCGTCTTTCTTCAGCCGGTTATACCACAATTGAACTTGTGTTCTGCTCATAGTATACTCGCCAAACGCCGCAGTTAACACTTCAAATGTTCTTGTGCATTTAATTTAATTTTTTACACAAAACTTAATACAGTTTCTTTGATCTATTTTTTCGAATAGTAAAAAATCGAAGAGCACACCAAAACACGACTAACCTTTTTATCTGTCAAAAACGAACTGACAATCCAAAATGGCTGATATTACCAACATATATAACAGACATGTGTAGCAACATAACAGAAAAAAAAAATGCGAAAATCGAACATACGTAACTCGAACATACGTAACTCAGCTCGTATATTAATTATATTCAATATAAAAATAATAATTTGTCAAATATTAGGTCCTTTCGTACTGAAATATTTTAATTTTTTAAAGAAACCAACCTGGCTTACACCGGTTTGAACTCAGATCAGGTAAGAATTTAAAAGTCGAATATACCTAAAATTTAAGCGGCTACATCTAAAATTATATCTAAATCAAACATCGAGGTCGCAATTTTTTTTTATCGATATGAACTCTCCAAAAAAAATTACGGTGTTAACTTATTTTTTTAATCGCTAATAACGGATCAAGTATTCATAAATTAATGATTTTAATATCTATATCATAAATTTCTGGGCCTAATAGCAATTCCCACTTAAAGGTAATGCAATGCAGTGACTTTGATTAGATGTAATGGTTCTTCGTGAATGATACTCGTATGTGAGTTTTTGTTGCGCAAAATCAAAGATTTTGGTATTTAATGTATCCGTTGCTATGATAATGGACCTAGTAGAAAATGTTTGAACGGAAATCATCGAATGCTGGAGTCCTGCGCCTAACGTCTAAGCCGAGCAGCCGATAATTTATAAAACGTGCATAGATGCCGTTTCGAAATTTCACTTTTAAATTTGTGTTATTTTTCATAATTTGAATAATTTCAACTGACTGAAGCCACAATTTAAATCGGTCGCCGATTTTTTTTTTAGAACTAACCGCCGCCGTCGAGTTTGTTCGGAGCATGTTTCTGTCGCTTGCTGCGTTAAGGGGTGTAAGAGAACGAGTATGTCGCGATTCTTGAGGAGTATAGCTTTCCATATTTATTAAAACAAAACAAACAGATGCCGATATTTATTATCGTTATAACAGCTTCCATATAGGGTGATACATTTAGCTTCAACTTGTATTTATTTTTAGGGGCCTGCTATTTTATTTGTCACAAGTAAATAATAGCTGGCCATTTAAACTTGCATATTAAAAAAGAATTTAAAAATAAGTTTTTATTTTATATAATAATAGTTTGAATCAAGTAACCAGTTAGGCAACTAGTCACATAATTAACTTGTTACATACTAGCTACCATATAGTCTCTTGGTAATCTGTGTAGAGTGCACAAAGCTAGTTGACAAAGAGAATAGATATATTGTGGCAACTGGACTAGTTGTCAGTTTTTCGAAACTAAAAAATTCTGTCATATATCCTAATCATACGATTGTTAACAATTTTGCTTGCAACAATGAATCTGTGTCATCTGTAAGAGTTAAAGTAATAGCCTGGTGAAACACATAGTCTGTACCGAAGAGGGTTAATAAAGTCTTAAATATTAGTGACAAAGAAATCAACAACTACAAAATGTTCAGATTTAGAACATACTTATTATATCTAGTTTCTAAACCTACTTTCCCAACACTGTGAAAACCTTTATGAAGATAAATCGAGTCATTTGTGTATTAAAAGTGTCACGATTTGTTTTCAAAACCTAAAAATTCATTCATTTACTTTAAAAAGAATTTACTAGCTAAATATGTATGTACATTAATGACTACAATCACTTTATTTAATTTACAAAACACAACTAACTATTTGGCACACAAATTTATTAAAATTAACTAAATGACAATTGCTTTCTATTTGTTTGTAGAATTTCCACATTGGGGTGGCATGTGCGACAAAGGTAAACGGCAATCGCCCATTAATTTGAGTTTAAGAGGAGCCGTTAAGGGAGTTTATGACAAATTAGAGGGTGAAAATTATGACAAGACCATAACACAAGCAGCCTTGGTCAATACTGGTCATTCGGGTGAGTTAAAATGTTTCTTTCTTTTGTAAAGAAAATCACTTTATCATCATATTAAAAAATAAAATGTCTCTTTCTAGTGCAACTTTTCAATTTCGATTTAAAGTTGAAACTGAAAGGTGGCCCCTTGAGGAACGATTATGTTTTGGAGCAAATGCATTTCCATTGGTGGTCAGAGCATACCATTGATAATATACGCTATCCTTTTGAAATGCACATGGTGCATCGTAATGTCAAGTATGAGAATATGACTGTGGCCGCTCAAAATAAGGATGGCATTACTGTGGTGGCGGTTTTGTATCATGCCTCGATGGAAAGAAATGTGGCCATTGATGATATTTTAGATGATTTCGATAAGATTAAGGATTACGATGACATCAATAAGCCCGTCAATATTAAGACTAACTTTGAGATTGAGGATCTTTTGCCGGAAATCAAGAATTACATTATCTATGAGGGTTCTTTGACCACACCCACCTGTGCTGAAGCTGTAACATGGATTGTAATGGCTGAAACTTATCCAGTGACCATAGATCAGGTAAGTGTCTCAAAGAGTAAAACAAATTCAATCTCAAACTTATAATATCTAATTATTTTATTTAAAATGTTACAGGTTGAAGCTTTCAAAGCTCTGCAATACGATCAAGGCAAAAACTTAGTCAACAACTATCGCGCCATACAAGAGACCAACCATCGTGCCATCATTGTAGCCTCAAATGACAACCGTTCTGCTGCTGCTACTTTCACCCTACAAACATCATTAATTAGTCTAGTTTTCATGGGACTATGTGCTAAATATTTGTATTAACTATAAACACTACTCATTTGTAGTTTAATTTGAAATTAAGCTTAAAATTCAGAAAGCTCTCTCTTACTATCAAATAATATACCAAAGATAACCTTAATTATTGGCAAAAATACTAAATAGTAGTATATAATTAATGTGTAGTGTGTATTGCTGTTGTTCCTTTTTTTTAAACTAGATTAAGGGTAATCACAGTTAGTTGCTAGCAATTATGTACCATAAATAGTTGAAGCACAAAAGCTTTTTAAAAAAACTATAAAGCATAATACAATTTAAAGCATTTTGGCATTTAAATCATCACTTGGTGCTACTATTAACAAAATATATATGTATTTGTAAACATGTTGATCATTTCTTAATATTCACCTGAATATCTCTGTGAATTATTTATTCATTTCAAAGCTGGCTTTGATTACTCTTTAATTTAATAGCGCCATTCTTGTGCAAATGGTATTGCATCCATTGCATTTGCAAAAAGGTTTAGCATATTTTTGCTCTTGCTGTGTATTTTGTTAGTGTAAAGCAAAAATATGCTAAACGTTTTTGCAAATGCAATGGATGCAATACCATTTGCACAAGATTATGAATTGCGCTAATAATTTACATATAAATATTGTTTTTTTTTTATAAAACTTGCATTTTTATCGTCATAATTTTATGTCTCAAATATTGTTCATATACATCGATTATTTTTAACAAAAATATCTATTAAAAATTATATTGTATTTATGTTTGTCTTAAGTGTTGTAGTGTGTAAAATGAAATGAAATTTATATTTTTGGAAAATTTTATAAAGTTTTAACTAGTCAATTAATCTATTAATGTACGTACATACTATGTACAATATACATACATATTGAATGTAATACAATTTAAAATAATTTCAACGAAATATTAATAAAATTAGCTAAATCAAGTTACTGAATAAAATATGAATGTGAGATTTTATTTCGATTTGTAAATGATGGTATTTTTATTTGTAGATCATTCATAAACAAATTCATTATACCCTACACCACCATAGTGGGAAGGGTATATTGGATTTGTGCTGATGTTTGTAACGCCCATAAATATTGGTCCAACATCCTCCTTAAAGTATACCGATCGACTCAGAATCACTTTCTGAGTCGATTTCACGATGTCCGTCCGTCCGTTCGTCCATCTGGTTGGTACGTGATATTTTTTCCGCCCAAGGATGGATAGGATTTAAACTGGTGTATAGCGAACCATTATTTCACCTGGCCCCCATACAAATGTCCTCCCGAAATTGGGGTTTACCGACCATAAATGTTTTAATTATGCAAGTATCCAAACAAATTTCAAAACAAATGAGTGGTAAATGAAGCCAAATTGAATCTACAAATTTTGTGCAGATCGGTCCATAATTACTCGTAGCTTCCATATAAGGCCCACTTCCGAAAATCACTTTTAAGAGCATAACGCTCTCAAAAATGTCGGTATCCCAATAAAATTTGATACAAATAAGTTTCTTATATACAGAAATAACGACACATAATTTTATAATGGTCGGTCCATAAATCATTTAAAAGTATTTATATCGCGATAAAGTTTAACACATATGTATAATACTTATATTCACAGACATCATGACACTAAATTTTTGGATGATCGGTCAACAATAGGTTATATCTCCCATGTAACGCCCATTTCTGAAAAACTGTTTTATACATATACTGGGTTTAGGCTATTATATGGTCGGGCTTACTTGTTTAATAAGGTAGAATTTTTGCAGTAAAATGTTGCCTGGCAATCTAGCATTATTTATTTATTTATTTATTGTCTATAGACATATATGGATGTTATTCCTTACAGACATTTACAAAAATTTAAAAATTAACAAACTTAAAACATATAAACCAGAACACTATGCGTTTAAATACACTATTAAATAAAGTTTTATAAGACTGGGATTTAATGAAAAATCAATAAATCTATATAACTGATTAAATAATAGTTTGATCTCAAAAATCTTATTGACAATGGATACAAATTTCTGGTAGGACGTTGTAACACCATTAATAACATTTAAAATAAATTTTACATTCAGCATTCAGCTCTACGACTTTTTAGTGTTGGCAACTTAATAAGATTTAGACGAGCAGGGTATGATGGTAAGTTAAGTGGGTTAAAACGTAATCCTCGAAGGCAAAACAAGAGAAATAGTCTTTGCACCGATTCATTAGCATTGGAATGTGTCTGATAAATTGGATCCCAAATAACTGACCCATACTCAAGAAGCGGACGCACAAGTGACATGTATAATGTTTTTGCAATATACGGATCATTAAATTCTTTAGGCCAACGTTTTATATAGCCAATCATACCACTGGCTTTATATATTATACAATTTATATGTGGGGTAAAGTTTAATTTAGGGTCATATAAGTCCAGAAGTTCAGAAAGCTTTTAACTGAATCCAGTTTATTTTTTCCTAAACAGTAATTTGCAGTTATTGGCTTACATCTTGCAAAGCGCATAGTTTTACAATTTTTTATATTAAGTTCTTAGCCCGCCAATCATAAAATAAGTTCAAATCCTTTTGCAGAAATATATGATCTATTAACAGATTTTAGCTTAAGAATAACTTCACATTATCCGCGTACATTAAGATATTCGAAGATTTTATTATGTTAGGTAAGTCATTAATAAAAAGTGAGAACAGTAGAGGCCCCTGATGGCTGCATTGTGGTACTCCAGTTAATACGTGTATGTTTTTAGAGATACAACTTCTAAAAAGCAGTTTTTGCGTCCTGCCTAATAAATTCAATTCCTTCTTTATTACTCGATTTAAATAAGGGCACAAACAATGAAAGATTTCTTCCAGATATCCGGTAAATATCCATTCTTAATAGATATCTTAAACAATAGTGTTATTGGGATAGATAAAGCTTTCAAACATTTATGGCGTTTTCTTTTCTGGCAAAAATGTTACACTTTTTTCCTTTTTTTATATGGGAAATGGGTAAAAAGTGTAACATATATGTAACATTTTTGCCAGAAAAGAAAACGCCATTAATTAAAATACAGCTGGGAAGTTTGTCTGGTTCACGTGTATAAGAAAACTTAAGCTTTCTTAAACCATCCAAGTATGTTAGTGATATATTTTGGTTTTCATTCAATAAATATGGGTAATCAACAGCAGAGACATTATATATATCCAAATATGTACGTAGTTGCAAAAAAAAAAAGAAAATCAGCAAACAAATTACACATAATTGCATCATCACTGGATTCAATATTTTGTAATTTCATTGAAGCAGGATAACCAGTAGATTTTTTCTTGGAATTAATGAATTTATAAAACGATTTGGGATATTGTTTTAAGTTATTTTTAATTTCATTTAAGTAACGTTTGTAACAAAAGATATTGAGTCTTGTATAGAATGCCCTCTGTAATGAGTGAGTAAGATAATCGACGGATAAACCTGACTATTTAAATTCTTTATAAGACCTGTTCTTTTTGTTTTTTATGTGAAAGATATAAAAAAATAAGGCAGATTAGATCAATTGTGGATCTAATACACAAATTCGGAATTAAAATTGAGAAGATAAGAAATCAATATTGAAGAAAAAAAACAAATTGAAATTAAGAAATGTAAATTAATATTGAGAATATGCAAATTGAAATTGAGAAATCTAAATTGATATTGAGAAAAGATAAATTGATGTTGTATGGCCGTATATTCTGCTTAAATACAAGCTTTTTTTTACTTCTATCATACGGTAAATGCGTCAAAGTAGCCACTTTTATGAAAAAAAACTCTGTTTTTGGAACACATTTACCCCGTTTTAGGAATTTTGCAAATTTAAAAATAAAAAATGGCAATGAATTAAGAACATTTTGATCTATAGCAGTACTAATTTTTTTTTATACAAATTTTTTTTGCTCATGTGTGGTAGGGGCTATGTTCGTTTTAATGAGTCGAATTTTAATTTGCACGCTTATGCTTTAAGTTCTCTTTCCATATCATATACAAATTATCAGCCATGTCACAAATTGAAACAATTCCGCAGTTGTCATTCCGATCGGAATGGTTTTAGCTTCTATAGATTCCGTTCGAATTCATTTAACTCCAAAAAAAAAAACACAAAACCACTTTTGTATTACATATGGCAACACTACAACGAATGTAGCAAAACAAAAAACAGCTGATTGGAAAGTAAAAAAAAATTAAGAATTATTTCTGTTTAGTGCCAAAAATCAAATAATAAATAATTTATTGAAAGAATAAAATATAACGAAAAATGCCCGGAATATAGACAATTGCAGCATCAGAAGGAAATAAAAGACATGCTGAAAAAGACTTAAATAAATGTATTTCTTTTTGTGCCTTTTCGTTAATTTTGCGTGTTGCCACTTGGGTAATTTGTGAGAAAACTTGCAAGAATAAAAGTACGGCAATACTAAATGAAAACATTTCGTATACTTTTTAATTTTTTAGTATGTATTTAGAAAATTGTAAATTTTTAACTAAATATACATATGTACATATATCAAATAATATTATTTGGAGAAATACGCAAATGAAAACAACATTATTTATTAATAAAAAGATATTATGAACTGTTTAAAATTACAATTCCAAATGAAAAGTGGTTTCATACCGAAAACATTTCTCGTTTCACTTTTTCTGTAGAAGCAAAATACGGAATTAATGTCACTTCCGAACGGAATTAAGCTCTGTGGTCGCTAAGAAAATTTTATTCTATGAAAGTAAATAAATATGTTTATAGGGACTTTTATAGGAAAAATATTCAAAACTTTGTAACTTTTTATAAGGACCATATAGCTGTTAGTAAGATGTTTTAATTTATAAAAAACGGGGAAGAGGATCTTTTGACGTGAAATGTGAAGCTAATTATAATTTAGTAGTGTCTAAAGTCGTTTGATAATAAATCAGTTTTGCTAGCATCGTCGTGTTGATGTTTGTAAGCGTTGGAGCCCAAAGGAAAAAGCTTACATTGGTGTTCCAAGACCTGCTATTGTTTCTTCCTATAATAAAGGCATGGGAGGGGTTGACCTGGCTGATCTGCTCATGAAGCTGTACAAGGTTAACCACCGCTCAAGAAAATGGTACATAAGAATATTCTATTGGTGCCTAAGAACATCCGTTACAAATGCCTGGTTGCTTTCACAGAAAAAAATAAAAATGAGTTTTAATTAAAATATTTGTGGAATCAATTAAAAATTTAATTGAAATCGGACCTGTAAACAAAATGATAGTATCAATTAAAAAAAATGTGAGATTTAATTGAAAATATCAGAAAAAGTAATTGAATCAATTAAAATTTTAATTGAAAATTATTTTAAAATCAATTAAAGGTTTAATTGAAAAAAAAACATGATAATTTTTTTTCTGTGTTTATAGAAAACATCTTCGTCTACTTCAACGCAACCAGAAACATATTCCATTAATACAATTTCAACTGGAAATTGCTAATGCACTTTCCGTTTCTGAAGATTTCATCCAAAGAAAAAGAGTTCGACCATCGAATTTGGAAAAACAATAATCCAACATCTTCCGATGGTATCTCTCCCTCGAGCAGTGTGTCTTCGCAAAGCACCAAAAAGTATAGGTTCCAACCTAACCCTCCAGATGCAAATCGGTATGATAAAGTGGATCATTAGGTAGTATTTGGCGAAAAAGGTCACTGCAGATTGTGCAAAACAGGAACTCCAATGTCCAAATGTCTTAAATGTAAAGTAGAAATTGTTTTTTGTCCTTTCATACTTAACTTTTAAAATAATTCCATAATACCACAATTGCCCAACGTTGCTCACAAGCAACTTTCTCTACCGCCCAAACGAATGGGCGTGGTGACTTGAAATTTTGGTCAGACACTCCTTAAATGAATACAGAAGGATGAAAAGTAAAACAAAATTTTTACGGATACAGATAAAAAGTTGGGGTCGAAAGGCCCGCCATATCTAAAGAACTCAAAAAAGATCGAGCAATATTAAAAAAATAAACATAAATATCACTTGAACTAAAACAGATAAACTGCTCATTAGGGGTACAACCAAAATAAGGCCATTTCACCACGCTGTAGACGATGTTGTGCTGAAACCAAAAAATGTTTCCTCAGGTCATTTCGGAACAAAAACGTTTCGCGTGGAAGCCGATTTCTGAAAGCCCTTTAAGATTATTCTTTATTTTTTCAAAATTTTTTATTTTTTTTATTATTTAATTATGTATTTACATTTCTTAATGTAATTATATGATTATAATCAAAATCATTTATGTATTAATATTTATTATTTAATGAATTTATAAAGAAAATATTTTTATTTTTTTAGAACTTACTGATCCCAAACTTAATTGCATTTGACGCGGAACCTTTTTTAACGATATCGAAAATCTAAAGAAGCAGTTCTTATTGTTTTTTAATCCACGTAGTGCCATTTTGATATTTTCAAAAATTGTAAAGAATGTAAGCATAATGTAATTCTTTGTATATCTTCTCAAGGAGAATTAATATTTTAAATTTTAGCTCATTTGGATTATAAATAGATTTTTGACGATTTTTTAAAAAAAAGTGACACCCAAGTGACAAATATTGAGGGCCCACCACTGGCCCCTATTGCGTCTTCAAAGCCGAACATCTGTGAATAAATTCAAAAACACATTAGCTCGAAGCATGTACATACAATTTCGTTACATTATCTCCAATAGCTCACGAGATACTGAATTATTTCCAAAAAAAAAAACTTTTTTAAACCACTGTGCACTGTTGGCTATGATTGCCGGCCACTGCAGTAGAAGCTTTAAATGTGTTTGCTGTCAAATTATAATAGCGTAATATTATATGTATGCGAACCACACTAGTTTTGTTCAATTACTTAAAAAGCAATCTTAAAAATATTTAGTAAAATTGTAATATTTTCCATTTAAAAAAAGCTTACAAAATTTATTATTTTAGCTCAAGTTTATTTGTAATAATTGCCAAAATGTTTAAACATTTCCTCTTTAAATTGATGACAATCAATATGTTTATTAAATTGCCAGGTTTTATTCGTTTTATTATTGTTAACATTTATCTATTTATTTTTAAACTTTTCACATATCCCAGCAAAATAAGCACTGTTATTGTTTAAACACACATAATTCGGAGCATACCTTGAGGAAGAATGTTTTAATAATTATGTTGCTGCATTAACATAGGCAATACTTTTATCATTTCTTTTTTTAAATAAGAAAAAAAGTAAATTAAATATGAGGCGCTAAATTTATATTCATTCATTTCACATGCCGGCATAGCTGCCAGATTTGACGATTTATTTTCTGAATTATTATTATTAAAATTTTCAAAACTAAGTAATATGTAATACTGTTTTCTTAATTATTGACAATTATTAAGTTTAAGTATAAGAAATCCAAATATGTAGTAGTAGAAATTACTTATTTATCTGTAAACATAAAAAAACAATTTTAAATGCTGGATTCTATGAACTAAAATTTTTAGAGAAAAAAACATAATGTTATAAGAAAATTGACTAGTACCGTCAAGTTTGTACCACTTTTGTTCTCTTTTCCCTTTTCGTCCAAAAATACTTGTCTTTTGATATGTATTGTATAAGAGACGACATATAAAAACTTGAATTTTTATGTTTTCGTTTAAATAAAGATTTCAAAATACTATTATTGACTTTTTATTTTTCCGATTTTTTTTAACGATTTTTCAATTTCGAAATGACGATTTTTTTAATGGGGTTTCGGCATATATGCAAGAAAATGCAGATATAATGCGGATAGTATTGTGCCCAGTTCTACTTTAAGAAAATTTTAAAATTTGGAATTATATTTTTATACAAAACTAACTTTTATCTGACTTTTTTAAAAAACTTTACCAAATATTTGAAAATAGCAAAATAGTTTTTATTCAGCAGTGAAAAAAACCAAAAAAGAATTTCTACAGTTTTTAACCGATTGTTTATGTTTTTGTAGTAGTTTTCAAGTAATAAGTCGTTATAGTTTTTAATTAATGAATTCGTATATCTTTTACAGGCCAATTAGTTCACTTATTGTAACAATAATGGAGTTAAAACTAGTTTGGTAAAATAAGGCAATTTTGACATAAACAATTAAAACATGTAAGAATATATAGTCGGTCAAGCTCGACACAAAATACCCTACACCCAATATATGTATGTGCAAAAACTGTTTTTCAGAAATCATTACTATATGAGAGCCATGACCTATTATGAACCGAACATAAAAAAAAATTGTGGCATAATTTCTGAGCATATCAATATTGTTTGTGTTCAATTTTATTTTGATATATGTAATTACTTTAAGAAGATTTAGCTTTGACACATTATGGACCGACCATTATTCACCACCATAAGTGGTGAATGAGGGTATATATTACGTTTATTCCGTGTGAAACTTTGTTAATATTCATCTGCGATTCAATAAAGTATATATATTCTTGATCCTTATGAAATTCTAAGTCCATTGAGTTATGTCCGTCTCTGTAAATCACTCACACGTCCAAAATACACAACTTAGCTTCACAGAATTTCCAGAAAACTGTTTTATATTTTCTTAGGCAGTTTAGTATTGAAAATCAGCCAAATCGGTAAAGTAGAACCAGAGTTACGGACCAAAATGTCAGACAACCTCCATAAAAATTTGATGTTTTTATCGATTGTTTTGCAATTTTTTTAAATATATTACAGATAATGCCATGAAATTTTGTATACGTTCGAAAATAGTATGAATCAGTCCATAATTCCTCATAGCCCCAATACAAATATCTTCCCCAAATATGACTCAATGATATATGTATAAATGCCTATATTATTGGAATATTGATACAAAATTTAGCAAAAATAAGTTTCATGCAAACAGAAATCGCAAAACTAATTTTTTTTTAGTTCGGTCCAGGTCTGACCAAAGACCCCATATAAAGTCCACCTCCAAAATTCACTTAACTACGTATAAAACTGGTATAAATAATGTTAAAATGTTAAAATTTGACATAAGTAATCCTTATAGGTAAATAAATTCTTGTACTAAATTTTATAGTGGTCGGCCCATAATTGGTCATGGCTCCCATATAAGGACCACATCCGAAAAAGTCAGTAATCTTTTATATATCTTATAAATATCGGTACCGACTCAAAACTTTATATAAATAATTTGCATATATGTACACAAAAATCATACTGCAGAATTTTGTCAATTTTGGTCCATATTTGACCATATCCCCCATATAAAGCCCTCTTCCGAAAATCACTTCAATACTCATAGGTCTCTTATAAATAACGGCACCGATCCAAAATT
Organism: Bellardia bayeri; assembly: GCA_950370525.1. Lineage (NCBI taxonomy): Eukaryota > Metazoa > Arthropoda > Insecta > Diptera > Calliphoridae > Bellardia > Bellardia bayeri. The sequence goes on from OX493264.1 coordinate 121,518,169, forward strand.
TTACACGGATCATTTACATACCTGCCAAAATCAACATGCCAGATTTTGAGAATATCGGTCCATTTTTGATGATGACCCCCATATAAGATCCACTTCCGAAATTCACTTTAATACTAATATGTATCTTATATATATCGTTATTATGTTGAAATTCAATTCATATGTATAAAATTCTCCGTTCCGAAATTGAAGAAGATCGGTCCATAATTTGACATAGCTGCCATATAAGAACCATTTCCGAAATACAATTTAATCCACAAAAATGTTTAATAATTATTGATATAGAACCAACTTTTATACAGATCAGAAATTTTAATTCAGAAATCATACTAATATCGATTATACGGAAAATATGCTACTGGATTTTGTAGCTGTCAGTCAATAATTGACAATAGCTGCCGGATTACGACCACTTTCGAGTATAACAACCAACACTACAACTCTTTTAAATAATGTTATTGAGATTAAATTCAAGCAAAATAAGCCAAAAATACATAGAAATCACATAAGTGAATAATGAATTTAGAAGCTATCAGTCCATAATTGGTCCACATCTACTATGCCTCCCATAAATCTTTTGTAATTACTGTTTTTGAGATCAAATTCAACCAAAAGAAGCCTCATCTTATAATCTTAATTTTTTTTTAAACTCGGTTTTTTAACTTGTTGTGAATATGGAAAAATGTTTTTTTTTTTAATTATTAGATTGTTATGAAAATAAAGGCTGGTATCAATATATCGGGGTTTTCAATAAGAGCGCTACAAAAGTTTTTTTAAATAAAACAAAAACTGTTTTGGATATTAATGAGATTCTTTATTCCTGTGAAAGTACGTTCGATGCCATTATGTATGGAATTCGATTTCTTTTGCATGGCCACCACGGGCACGCTTGCCAATCCTGAACCCAATTTCACGTTCGATATTCGTACGAAGTTCATCAATCGTCGCTGGCTTGTTGGTATAGACCATAGACATGACGTAGCCCCACAGGATATTGTCTAACGGCGTCAAATCGCACGACCGAGCCGGCCAATCGATTGGACATTTCGTAAGATAACATGTTCTCCAAACTTGGTTTCCAATAAATTGATTGTGACATTAGCTGTGTGGCTTGTGGCGCCGTCCTGTTGGAACCACATGTCCTCCAAGTTCATATCATCCAATTATGTCATCATTGAACGGTAGCGATTCTCATTCACAGTAACGTGCCGGTCTTGATCATCACGGAAGAAGTACGGCCCAATGACGCCGCCGCCGACCCAAAAACCGCACCAAACCGTAATTTTTTCGGAATGCAATGATGACTCATGGAGTACGTGTGGATTGCTGTCTGACCAATAACGCATATTTTGCTTATTGACAAAGCCATTCAGCCACAAATGAGCCTCATCGCTAAAGATACGTTTTCGATGAAAATCCGAATCATTTTCAAGTTGTTGCTCAGCCCAAATCACGAACATACAACGTTTCTGGTGGTCAAGCGGCTTCAATTCTTACATCAATTTGATCTTGTAAGGATGTAGGCCAGGATCTTTTCGCAAAATTCGCCACAACGACGTCACAGAGATGCCTAACGCTTGAGAACGACGTGTGAGAGACACATTTGGGCTTTCTTGAACTGAAGCCTCAGCAGCGGCAGCAAATTTCTCGACACTACGGGCACTTCTTTGTCTCACTGGCACGGGAACATTTTATAATGTGCCTGTGGATTAAAGTTTTTCCACTAAAGGCTCAATTGTTGATCTGGTAGGACGATTATAACGACCATAAATTGGACGTAGCGCTTTTAACGTTGAGGCCACTGACTCCGAATTTCGGTAGTAAATTTTAATAATTTCGACTCATTGTCGGCTCGTATATCTTTCCATCATGAAATGGCAAACCTTACTGAAGAGAAATGTGAAAAGAGCGGCAAAACATATGGCGTCGTTTGCTGTCCCTATCGGTCTACTTTTGTAGCGTCCCTGTTGAAAAAAGCTTTACAGCATGTTTATCGGCATACAACTTGAATATCAACAGGCCACCGATTATTAGTGTACATATCACTGATGGGATTTGTGGTACAATTGTACCAAATTTGGTACAAACAAAACTTTATTGGTACGCTGGTACAGTTCATCCCTTTTTGGTACAATTTTTTTTTAAGGCGAATTCACTTTTCAAGTGTCGTTTTACTTTTTTTCTTACTTAGAGAGAGAAATGTCAAAAGTTGCTTGTATTTTTGACGTATCGACCAACGAAAGCAACAAACAAATTTTGAAAAATTGTTTTACGTTTTTAAGTTTTCTTTCTGTTATTTTGTTTTTATTGAATAAAAAGTGTTATGGATTTTTACTACAGTAAAACTCCTCATAACCGGACACTCACCGTCGTAGTGTTTTTGTTCGGTTATGGGAGGTGTCCGCTTATAGGGAGGGTGATCGAAGGGCGCTCAGAAAAATTTTATTTGAATTGCTTCCAAATCATTAGAAGTTGTCGTTTATTTCATATTTAGTACGAATTTATGAATAATATTAAATAATACATATGTGTATGTTGGTTGAAAAAATTTTCTAATGGTTGATTGCTTAAATAGTGATTGTTTTAATTTAAAATGTTCATTTTTAAAATGTGTCTCGATATTTTTACTGTGTTAAAAAGCTACAAAATCATTTTTGGCAAATTGTTTCAAACGCACAACAAGTTTTAACAATGTGTGCATACATTTTAAAAGGGGAATCATCAAATTCGTGTTTATCAATGCAATGTGAAAAGGGGAATCGCCAATTTTGATTTTATCAGCACAAATGCAATGTCTTTTGTAAGGACTACCAGATTTTTAAAAAATTTGTTTGTGTTTTTTCAAATTTTGTCCGTTTATAAGGGATTTTTTGGTCAAAATAATTTGAAGTATGTGTCCGCGTCCGGTTATTTACTGTATATGCTTTTTTATTTAATAGCGAAATTTAGGTACAATTTATGGCAATTTGGTACAATTTTGCCATTAAGACGGTACAATTTAAGAATTGTAAGATCCCAACAGTGGTACATATAGGTATAAATAGAACAATTGAATGGCCCAATGTGAGTTGATTGAGAATCATCGTTGAGTGAACATCAAAGCGTTCTCAAACTGTAATTTAAATGTGTATTTTAACTGCAATTTAAGTGTGCGTTTATTTTAAATTTATTTTAAATTGTTTTGTGTACATTCGACTCGTTATAATATTGAACTCTTTGACGCTTTAATTTTGCAATCAAAATGAATCTGGATATTTTAACGTAAAAATATGAAACTTATTTGTGGTGAATAGTATTTGGATACAAAGTTTTTTAAGAGATTTATGGCAGTTAAAATAATTTTTAGAATTGGGCTTCATATGACAGCTATGATGAGTTAGCTAAATGATTTGTGAAACATATTTGTGAATTAGCAATTATGGATCGATCTGTAAAATATTTGCAGGTGTGATTTATTTTTATATACGAGTACAACTTATTTGTGGCGAAATTTGTTGCAATACGTTTATAAACCAAGCATTTATGACCGATAAAATGATGTACCAAAATTTATCAAAATATCTTTAAAATTGCGACCTGTACTTTGCGCACAAGCTTTACATGGAGAAGGAAGAATGGACGCCGTCATCCGAAAAAAGTGATTATTTTTGTGCGCTACAAACATCAGCAGAAATGCACTATGGTGGTGTAGGATATAAATACAAATTTACTCTTTGAATTAGTTAATTCAATTTAAGCTAAATTCATAATTAAAAATTTCATCAAGTTATTCAATAAAATCAATTCCAACAAAACAAATCGTTTTGTATTATTTGAATAGAATGTATTCATTGTTGAATAAAATTCATTCAACCATTGAATGGTTAAGTTTAAGTTTAAATAAAAGCTAATCCAAATTTAATTCAAATATTTGAATTTGTTTTTCAAAAAGATTCATAAAAAGTAGGTTTCAACTAAGTCAATATAAATGAATTAAATTAATATTTCATTAATTCATAGGCTAAACTCTTTAATACTTCAAACGCATTGAATTCATTCCTTTGAGAATTCATTCTTTATAGAAATAATTAGAATTGAAATTGAATTGAATCATACAAGTTTTCTTTGATTGAAATTCATTATAAAATGGCTTAATACGATTTGTTGAATTAGTTGCTTAAATTTGTACAAAATTGCAAATTAAAAAATTGCTTTCAATTCGTGTTTCAGATACTTAAAAGCAGAACAAAAGCTAATTTAATGCAGAACAAAAACTACATTCAATATGGTTTAAATACAAATTAATTCCCAATGAATGAGTTCTATTCAAATAAAATCGTTGGGAATGGTTTTGTAGAAAAAATTACAGACATTGTTTAATTCAGAATTAAGATTTGAGTGAATCAGGCTGCAATTTAATTAAAAAAATTCAAAGCTCTGGTAATCGCCCCTATAGTGAATAAAAATTCCACATGAAATTTGTACCCTTTTATTTTTTTAACATTGAATTTTAATACGAAAAATGAGAAAAGGGAACAAATTTCATGGGGAATTTTTATTCACGATAGGGGTGATTAACTCAACATATAATGAAATGTCAAAAATGTTATTGCTCCATAAAACATTGTTCATGTAAAATCCGGTCACACTGCCAGTGTAAGTAACGCAATAAAAATACATGTGGATTCCAGTTTTTAAACATATGGGGCAATTAAATATTCAATACGTAGTAGAAACAGAATGCTGTTGGTATTTAAAAAGCGCAATTTTTATACGCAAAGTTTTAAACAAATTCAACAATTGCCTTATTATGGACCATGAAACATATGGACATATGTTAAAATGAACCTCAAAAACTACCGGTACCAATATTATATGTTGCAGGGAAAGGAGGTTGTACAGACCCAAAATATGCAGTTGCGTTTTGAAGAAAACTGCTTTTGTCAAGTCTTAAAATAAAGGTACGGTCACATTTGGCAAATATTTCCTAAAACACAAATTTATTTGACATTGTTTACTCTTACAAGAGTTTCGCAAGATCAAACAGCATCACATAAATTAAAACTAAATATTTTTTGTGCTTTTGACTAAATAAGAAAAGTTTTTTTTTTAATAAATAAACGAGTTCTAAAATATGTTATTTAGTGGTTACGTCTTTTTCGGCAAATATTTGTCAAATGTGACCGTACCTTAAGACTTCCGTTATTTCAATAAAAGTATTGCTCAAAATTTAGCAATTTTAGAACAATATTCGCTGCCGCACGTTTCATGCCTTAAATATCCGTAAAAATTGCTTGGCATGAGCCGAACAATATGTCAACATCAGCAGCAACCTCTTTGATAGTGATTCGACGATTATCCAAAATCATTTTCTTCATGGCTTCAATGTTTAAACCGAGCATCGTGATTGACATCTTCTCGGCCTTCCTTAAACCGGTTATAGCACAACTGAACTTGTGTTCTGCTCATAGTAGACTCGCCAAACGCCACAGTCAACATTTCAAAGGTCCTTGCGCATTTAATTTAATTTTTTACACAAAACTTAATACAGTTTCTTTGATCCATTTTTTCGAATAGTAAAAAATCGAAGAGCACACCAAAACACGACTAACCTTTTTATCTGTCAAAAACAAACTGACAATCCAAAATGGCTGATATTACCAACATATATAACAGACATGTGTAACAACATAACAGACAAAAAATGCGAAAATCGAACATACGTAACTCACGAAATTTGAAAAGAACGGTTATTTTTTGATCAGACCTCGTATGGTAGACAAGTTTCAAAATATTAATAGTTACCTATAGTTAAATACTCGTATAATTATTTTGTAATAACATATGGGTGTTTCCAAAGAAACGGTCGTTACCGATTTTTGGTGATTTTTAAAATAAAATAGTAACCTAAGCAAATATACCACGAGGATTGCTTAATTTTGGACCTACAAAAGTTCAAGTATCGGTAGCAATTGAAAGAATTCATAAAAAATGTAATTTCAATACTTTGTTTGACCATAAAAAAAGTTAAGGGTCGTTACTTTATAAATGTGCTCTTTACCTTTTTAATGGTCAAAAAAAAGTATTGAAATTACATTTTTTATAAATTCTTTCAATTGCTACCGATACTTGAACTTTTAAGCAATCCCCGTGGCATATTTGCTTAGGTTGCAAATATATTTTAAAAATCACCGAAATTCGGTAACGACCGTTACTTTGGAAACACCCATATCTTAACTTTCAATCTTTTAAAGTGTTTATTTATTTTTAATAAACAGTTTGTTGTTTTTTTTTTTATAAAAATAGAAATGCTGTTTATCTAATAAAATACATATAAAGAAAACATTCTCTGGGTGTTTCTCTTTCGAGGGACAGACGACACGTCAGTTAAGCTAATTTAAAATTCTTTTAACGCACAAAACGAATTCTGTTTTCAACAAACGGCAATCGTACAACCACAAACCTAAATATCGTATGTATGTAAAATAAATAAATATGTAAATAAAAATAAACAAATCAAATAAGATTTCAATCTATAACACCTATAAATTAGTTTTTTTTTATTATTTATTTATTTGAATTATTTATTAATCTTAATAAACAACTTGTTTAACATTAATAAACGGTTTATGTCTGCCTCAGTTCAAATATATGTGTCTCTATTTATTATTTCTGTTTACAAATTAGCGTGTGAAAAATCACATAAACAATCAGCAATTTAAATAAGTTTATTATGTTTTTCGGAAGTAGAATTTGACACATTAATTACAATTTAACTGGCCACCATAAAATCATTAAAACTAAACTAGTCCATATTTAAATATTAAGCAACATTGACCGCTTAACAATATCTTCAATATGATTTATAACTATTGGGAAATTGTAAGCCCCTGTTTATTTAATATTACTTCATAATTTTATATTTATGGAAATATTAAATTTATTTGAGTTTTTGTAATCTGTTTAACATTAATTAACAAACAGTAACAAGAGTGATTTGTTCAGTCTTAGCGATTTTAAAATACCCTTCTTCTACATATGCAGAAGTTTAATCCCAGTTCGTTTTCGAACTACAATGTAAAAAATATACAAATTCGAACGATGTTCTTTTAAAAAGGAGTTACAAAATAACCTTCCAGAGCTTTCAGTTAATTACTTATAAATAATTTCTTCCTACAGAGTAGCATAATAGCAGCAATTCATTTGTTAAAATTTACACAAAGTAATTTTTATTGAAAAAAAGTGTTACAATTTTTTTCTTGAAATTTCTTCGGTGCTCACACACACTGTTGCCATATTTGGCGATTTATCGTCATTTTGACGATTTTTTGGTGTCAAAAATGACCCCTTGACGATTTGACGATCTTTGCCCCTATTTTGACGATATTTCAGTATAAATGATTTGCAACACTTTTTTCTCATATAAAATTTATAATTTGGTTTCGGGAAAAAGAAAAGATTTATTGGAATTTTGGAAACACATTTCTGATATTCAAAGAAAATATTAAAATCTCTTGTTTCCCATCCTAACCAAATTTACACAAAAAATTTTAGTTTTACCTCATTCTTCGGCAAATGTCAAACGAGTATTTAGTCAGGTAAATTTAAACAAAAGAAAAATTAGGAATAGGTTAGCAACGTCTTCTTTGGAAGGGATTTTATTCACTAAATATTTTTTAAAACTAAATAAATGTTGTTGTTTTAATATGAATGTTGTACCTGAGCTTATTAAAAAGTTTAATAGGGGAATGTACCTACAAAATTAAATGTACTAAACTTCACAAGTTCCCATTATATTTTAAAAATGTTCAATTATATTTTAGAAATTTCTAATAATATTATAGAATTTTCAAATTGTAGTTTAGAAATTTTCAAATGCATTTGAGAAATTTTTAATTGTATTTCAGAATCCAAACATATTTTTAACTTAACTTTTATGAAATACGATAAGAATATTCTGAAAACCAACTAGAAACTACAGAAAAGCAATTGAAATTTTTTTAAATATAAAATTAAATAGAAAATTCTGAAATATAATTGAAAAATTCTAAAACGCATAGTGTTGTAAAAAGGTGATATTTTGTATTTAGAAGTATAAATTTTTATGTTTTACATTGTTACTATGAAGAAATTTTTTGTTTATTTTATATTAAAAATTATATAAATTTTTCAAGAAACATTGATACAAATTTCTTAAAAAATTGATTTTAAAAACTATATTTTCAAACGTAATTTATAACTTATTTTTGTGTTCCTTTTACATTAATTTTTGTGTTTTGATTTGTTATTTGTTACTTTTTTTTATTTTAATATTGATATTTGAAACTATCCCTTAAACATATTTATTTTTTTTTGTTTTTGTTTAGTTGACGATTTTGAAAAATGCATTTTGACGATTTGACGATTTTTTATTCAAGATGTGACGATTTTAACCCTTATTTATCTGGCAACTATGCTCACACAGCACAATTTTTATTGCTTAAATCCATAGCTGCCAGATTTGACGATTTATTGTCATATTGACGATGTTTTGTTATAATAACAGCAAAGTGACGATTTTATGAGTTAGTAAAATTTTCTATTAATTATTTTTTTTTTTTATTAATGTTTTTGGTACCAAATTCTCTCTTTTTTTGTTTAAGACAACAATTAATTTTCTCATTTAATATCATAAATACATATTAAGAAGAATATGAGATATTTCAAAAACAAAACTTAATGATAGTAATGTGTTCTTAATAATTGGCACTTGTTAGGTTTGAATATAATATTTCTAAATATTATTGAGTCTGGTTAGTAGAAATTACTTATGTATTTATTGGTAAACATGAAAAGCAATTTTAAATGCTGAGGTCCAATCATCGCATACGATATCGACAAAATGTATCGAAATTGTTTATGTTGGCATTATGACATTCGATATCGTATAAAAGGTATCGTAATTTGACATGATGGTATTCGATATCTAACAATCAACTAAGTAACATCACTCCAGATGTCATTCTTTACGTCAATGACTAGAGTATGCACAATAATTTAGTATTTCTATCGCCAAAACACACAAGTTTTACTTTGTAACGTTTCTTTATTTGTCCATAGGGACATTTTAATGTGACCCTCTTCAGATGATCACTGGGATTTCTGTATGACGCTTATGTAAATAAATACGATAAAATATTTTATTCTGCTTTACCTAACAGCCAAGCATTTTAGAAATTATTCTGATCGTAAAGCAACCTTTTCTTCCACGTAATGCGTCCACACAAATGAGTCATGAGCTGCTCCATAATGATAATATAGTTGAGGATAACAACAACAGCAATGAAGGATTAATATTTAACACACTTCGTGTTTTATTTAAAATTAAGTTTTGTCTGCCCGAAAAATCTTTCCACTCAATAATTTGAGGAAAACATATGTTTATAAACCAATTACAATTTCTTAAAAATTATGATTCGTATCGTATTGATACGATAGTTTATACGCTATCGAATTCCTCGATTTAGCCACTGAATTTATGTATTTTGATATGTAATGTGCAAGAGACTATATAAACTTGAATTTGTATGTTTTCGTTTAAATAAAAATTGAAAAACTCTATTAGAAATAGTGTTTTTTATTTTTCCGATTTTTGACGATTTTTATAATTTGAAATGACGATTTTTTCTTCTTTTTTATCGGTATTTTGACGATTTTTCTGAGAGTGTTGCCAAATGTGCCGATTTGATTTTTATAATTTGAAATGACGATTTTTTTTCGTTTTTATCGGCATTTTGCCGATTTTTGATTAAAAAATTTAAAAAGTGCGATTTAACGATTTTTACCCTCAAAGTTACAATTTTTGTAAAAGTATATGTTTAGAGCTCTGTTTTCATATATCAATGCATGAATTAATTAATAAAGATTACGCAAAGCGCAGGTCCGTTATATTTTACAAAAACTGTGAGAGTAAAATTGAGAGCAACATTTCTTCTTGTGACGTCACAAGTTAAAAATATTTTTATGTTTATTTAATTTTAATGCAAATAAAAGTTTTAAAATGAATTGTGCCGTTTTTAACTGTGGAAATATTAAAAAAATAACAAATTTAATTTTTTTAATATTTAATAGTTTCTGAATTACAAAATTCAAAACTTATATTATCCCTGAAGAAGCTATCCATTGTGATAGCGAAATATTGGAAATTAATATATATAAATAAATTAAATATTTTTATATAAAATTCAATTGACCTTATTGCTTGAAAGAAGAAGAAACTATTAAATATTAAAAAAAAGGTCAAATAAAAGAACTAAAAAATTTAATTTTTTTTAGATTTAAAAAAAAAATTTTTTTATTAAAAAAAACAATGTACACAATTTTGCCAATTTGATGAAAAAAAAATAAGAGTGTCTCATAGAGTTTGTATTGAAAACTTTAAGGCAGATATGATATTAAAAATTGGTAATTAAAACGTTTTGCGTTTAAGATACCCTAAGCTGAAACTCCACAACTCGCTTTTTAGCGTCAACGCGTTTATAGTTTTCTAAACGCTTTTAGCGTCAAGTATTTCAAGTTACATGTGAAGCTTTTTCACGGCAATCATTCTGCTGATTTTTTTTATATGACAGTTGTTTAGAGCGCGAGAAACGCGTAAACGCTTGCTGTAAACTTTCAGCTTTATGTTAGATTATCAAAGCCTACTGAAGAATTTGTGAGTCAAATTAAAAATCTGGAAGCTGTATTCAAATCTTTGAATGGTGAAAATCTCTTGATTTGCAACGAGTATTTAAAAAAAAATTAAACCAAACTAAACCAACTCCTAGCGGATGAGACAAAAAAACACAAACGGAAACAAACGAAAATAATAAATTGATAACACAACAGTATACATATATATTTTAGTTCACTTGTTTGATACATTTTAATATGTATAAAATAGAAAATAATTAAATGTTTTATTATGAATCAAAAAATTTACGAAAAATAAATTTTTTATTAAATATTACTAACAAAAGTAATTTTTTACATGTTAATTATTCGGAAAAAAATAGCCTGTGACGTCATGCGCAGAGAAAGGAAATTTTGTTTACATTCTTTGGGTAATATTTATTATTTGATTCATGATGTCAATGTCACTTTGTTAATAAATAAAAAGACGAAAACTAATACTAGAAAAAATAGTTTTAATTAAATTAAATTAAATTTGTATAACTAAGCAATCGATACTAACTTTTTATTTCCGAAATGATAAATTTTTATTCAAAAAATATCAAGTCTACCACAATCGTTTAGGAAACAATCGAAGGAAATTTGCACCATTTAAAATTAAGCAAATCAAATTGCTTTCCTAGGTCCCGATTACATTTGTATGTTGTATGTTGTAAACTGCGATTACGATTCACAACCACTTATCGGCTTAATCTTAAAAAAAAAATCAATGTTGTTTTGTAGTCGAGACAACGCAACATTTAAGTGTTGTGAACGGTAATTAGCTTAAAGAATTGCTTCGTGTATATTGGCACTTTCATGAAACAAAATTCCATGGCTTTATTCAAAGTTTTTTATTTTTATGAAATTTATACATAAATATGTCTTGAATTAGTTCTTAATGAATTTAATTCATAATAAAAATTCATTCAACCTATGAATGCTTAAATGTTTGTTGATGGAAAACTTTTACAAATTTAATGAAAATATTTTTAAGCTTATTTTAATACAAGTTTAGAAAATTTGAATAAGTAAATGCCAACTCCCCTCAATAATGTCATTAGACGCTGGGGCATATAAATAGCAACAAAACCGGTAAATAAAAATTTAAAAAAAAAATTTTTTTTCTTTATTCAATTTCAGTTTGAGTTTAATTGTTTATTATAAAATGAAAGTCCATGTAATTAATTTGAATTACAGAAAGCTAAATGATTGTCTATAGAAGTGAAGCCTATGATTTAATTCTTTAAGATATAAAATTTTTATATTTTTAAAATTTATTGAAGATTCAATTCATTACTAGCTTTGTTGGATGTCTATAAGATGGGTAATTACAAACCATTACTGATTAACATATTCTACCAGAAACATAAAATCCAGCCACCGTACCGACAAAAATCCGGAGACAATACTTTTGTTTTCTTTCAGTGATTTTTATTAAACACAACCAGTCGACATATATGCATATATGATTTATGTATGAAGTCGCTAGTCTAAGCCGATAAGCCCGAAACTATTGACCACATTCGTCTCATTATTGCCGATATACGGCCACAAATGCTGGAAAAAGTCATCGACAGTTGTACCTCCACATTAAAATTAAAAACGAAATTATGACCCTTCCCCTCCCCCCTTAACTTTGATCTAAATAACAACATGTGACCCAAAAATAGGCATTAAAAGCCTACTGAATCAAATTAAAATGATTCCATGTAACAATCAAGACCGTTTTATTAATAAAACATGTAACAAATAAATCATTTAATTACAGGCTAATTTTGAAAACATTTTGTTAATTTATTCTGACTTTGTTTAACTAAAGGCAAATATTTGACGAAAAAGACGTAGCCACTAAATAAAATTTGGTTTAATGTTTGTGTTTATTTCAAAAACTTATTTTAATAAGCACAAATCACAATAGAGGTTTAGTTTTATTTTATTTGATGATGTTTGATCTCACAAAACACTTGTAAGATTAAACATCTTCAAACTAGTTTGTTCTAAAAATAGTGGTTACGCTTTTTTGAGTAAATATTTGCCATGTGTGACCGTACGCTAACATGACATTGGCCTTTACCATTTGGGAAACCTATTACGCAGCAATAATTTATGCCTGACCCATTAAAAATCCACTTTTCTTTATATTGTTTTTATGAATGATGATGATGAGGTTGTCACCTTGAGAGCATTAATAATAAAATTTAAATAACAATGTTTAAAAAAATAATATTGTCTTCAATATTATTTATTGTATTTAATGTTTTAACAATTCAAATTAAATACATTTACAAAAACATTTGGCACATACATATACATATTAATAAATAACACAAACTAGAAACATTGCGATCATTGTATCATTTCTAGCATGGTGTAACTATACAATAAAGATTACGCCATGTTGAACACAAAATTTTAAACTGCACATGTCAAATAAATGACGTGACACTAATTGATAAAATTTCCTGTTTCTTGTATTAATATTCAGAGAAATTTCGGCATTAAGTGGCCATATTCTAAAGCTATGTATAGACGATCGTCAGATATTATAAAGTTGTCCGAAAAATGTTTAGGAAATGTCTAACAACCGTGTGAACTTAAAATTTTTGTATTTCAACGTTGTAAGAAAAAGCATTTCAGTACATTGGAAGACAAAAATATTGGCAGACATTTAACAATCGTGTAAACACGTAATTTTGTCATTGTCATTGTTTTAAGACAATTGTCAAACGCTTTTGATTGTCATATGTGCAAAGTTTATGCATCTGCCAATGGCAGCATTGTCATAGAAATTATTTCTAAATGCAACTCTGTATATACATAAATAAACAAACAAGTGCGCAGTAATAACATGTTGTAAAAACAATTTCGGTTTACAGATAAATTCATTGTGTGACAATTGTGTGCCAATAAAATTGTTAGTTTTCTGAACTGACAATTTACCTTTTGCTAACAATTTTTCAATGTCAGTACATTGTTAGCACATTGCTAGATCTGGCAACGTTGTAATATCTGACGATCGTCTAACATAGCTTAAAGTACATATTTAGAGCTAATGTATGCGGCATGCGGCTAAAAGAACGGCAATCAGCTGTTCTTTTAACCGCTAATACTTTTTGTAGGTAGGCAAATGAGCACGGCATATTTAAAGCGGTAATTGTCAAAAAAATTGAGTTGTTTACTACAAGAATATAATCAACAATTTGTATAAAAATTTTTTTTTTATTGTCTGAAACATGGTGCAACTATACAAGGTGAGTGCAGTAGCCCAGCAGACTGATTTTGTTTACAATTTACTTATGTCAGAAGTAATACTTTTTCAAGTGTTTTTGACAGTAGTACATTATTTTACACCAACAAAATGCCAAATGTTGTTTCTGTTTTGTGTTGTATTTGTTGTCGATTTGAAATCACCTTGTATAGTTGCACCATGGTCTGAAATTAATTTTTCGTCATCGATATTTTATTTTTTTATGTACATATGTATGGCAATATCGTTTTAAGCGGCAAAGAAAAAAGTTAACCAAAATTCAACTGCGATCGCTTCTCACATCATTGCTAAATTAAGTGTATTGCGATACTTCAAACTGTTTGTGTGAATAATGAAACATTGGCCTTCCACTATTAGAAATTACAGATTTATTTCCCTTCTTTTTTTTCAAAATTCTTCCTGATATTCTCTCCGAATATCATGTAGAATCTCACCCAGCCCTCTCGAAGCCGGTTTTACAGGGTAGCAAGGGCATCATACCATTATGTTTGTGGCAATCATTTGTATGATAAAACTTTGTGTATCATATTATTATAATAACCATTATGATTCATCAAGAGTACTATTTCCAAAAACCTACACTTAAGTCTGCTTTCACACTTTTCAATTCTGACTCGTCAGGGCAAGTATTTTTGGATGAGAAGCGAAAAGAGAATAAACCTGACGGTACTAGTCAATTTTCTTATTTCCTTTTGTTTTTTTCTTTCATGCATGTTGATTTGCATTAAAAATTACGAAAAATTAATTGACGTGTGTGAATGAAGTTGCAAGTTGAAAAGAGATTTAAAGAAAAACTGGTCAGCTAAAACTGAAGGGTTTGAAACAAGACTAAATTCTGTAATCCTGTATATGATCGCAAAACACATGTGAAATGTTACTGAACATATTATGGTTGTCATACTCGTATAGTATCTCTTAAAAGTTTATAAATTAGAGCTTCTATTCATTCTATTCTATTCATGGAGATTTCATTATATTTTCAGGCGTAATATAAAAATGTACAAATTTCACTTCAGCAGTGTACGGTTAAAGTTAAATGATTTTGTTAAAATGTTAATTTTGTTTTATACATATTTAAATCAGAAATTATAAACTATGAAATTTAATTTGTATAAAAGACTAACATAGGTGCCTATTATGAGCAAAATTCGAAAAATCTTTATCGAACGAATTTTTATTTGGTATTATGAAAAAACGCTATTGTGAAAATCACTCTTGTTGGGTTAAGGTGGCTATACACTACGTGTTTTTGCTAATATATTTTTAAGTTTACAACTCACATGTTTTTCTTTATGTCTGTCAAAATTGGTTATTTTACATAAGGGTTTTAATTTTTGGACACCAACTTGTATGTACAATTACACGTGACATCGCCATTATTATTTACAACAGCTGATACGCTTAAATATTAAATATTATTCTTTTTTCACACATAAATTTCAATGTCGTTTCATTAAAAATGCGTTAAAGCCGCTGCAAACATTTTTGGTAGCGTCGTCAAAAATATTGATTTAAGGTTTTTCGTTTTTTAATATATATAAAAAATTTTTAAATAATTTATATTATTGTTATTAAATTATCAAAATGGGATAAAAAAAATATTTAATTTATCACTTATGCAAATTCTTCATACGGCCGGCTAATGATAGCGCAGATTTAACCGTCGACAAATCTTTTCGCCTGGCATATACTTTTGAAAACATGTGTTTGAACATAAGAAAATAGAGCGTGTTCTAATCGAAAAAATACATATGTATTTCCACATGTATTTTACACAAGCAACGTTTTTGAGGTCACCAACTACATGTTTTTACTCCCTTATGTAAAATTTGACATATACAATGTAAAAAACACCTTTATTCACAATAGTACATTTCTATCAGCTGGCGCCATATTTGTTTACAAATTTTTAAAGAAAAATAAATTAAATTTGAAATGACCACCACGGAATTATGGTTTAATTATTCGTTTGATGAATAGAATAAAGCTTCTATGTAATGCCCTCCCATTTTTTTGGCTGCCTGAACTTTAAAGCAAATACATTTTGCCAACAGTGGATCTTCTTCCATGAGAGAAACGAGCTTTTCCAATTGCTGTTTTGTAGTATTTGGTTGACCAAAACCAAAAAAAAAAATAAACAAAACATTTTAAATAAATTTTGCACAGTTTTATACAGCATCGACAGCAAATTTGTGTTCGATAAAAAATTCTCTGAACAACGAAATTTTCGACAGCGATGCCAACTCATAATACAAATTTTACATTCGATAGTCGATTTTCGATAGCCAGCGAATATCGATTGTCGAATGCAGCTCATAATAGGGGCCATATACTATTCAAGCTTTCATTAAACTTTTTAAAGAGTTATTAGGTGAGCAATTTGATTTATTATATTTATTGTTAAACCAAATTAAAGATTAAAATCTAAAGAAATGAAATATTTGAAATCCATTTAAACAATTAAAATCCGAATGTTGTTTCTTGATTTAACAAACTGAAAACAAGATTGATTAACTTCAAAGAAAACACAATTAAAACATTAATATCTTTAACACCAACAGAGTTACTGACTGTTAATGTCTTTATGATGATGATGATGATGATGATGATGACAGAATTTTATTAAAAGTTAGTTTCGTTACAATAAATTTAACATGTATAATAAACCATTATTTAGCCGTAACAACTAATTTATACATAAATTCAAAATATTTTATTTCATTTCTCAAATGATTGCAAGTTTTTATTAAAAACAGCCAACAACAAATATGTACATCAATAAAGTATTTATTTGTGGCTGTTTTTTTTTTATACATTTCAAGTTACACTCTGTGATGTATGCAAATCTAAAACCAACATTAAAAATTTAATTTAATTTTGTTAAAATAGTACAACAATAAACAATAAATTAAATAAATCAAGTCCGAATTTATTAGAAAGGGAGGCATCACTTTTTATTTGTCAGTGTGTTGAAAAAAATATTCAAATTTAAAAAATATGAATGTCATACAAAATGAAAAGAGATGAATATATTGCTGACATTACAAAGATTTTAAGAAACATTTTGTTTTGAAAAAATTTTTTTTAAACAATTTACTCTAATTTTCTTTTATATTTGTTACATTGTTTGATTTTGAAAGGTGTGAGGTTTTCGTTTAGTATATAAACTAGTGATGGAAAGAGATGGTTCATCAGTCATCAGGCAACAGCATTTCAATTAACAACTAATAAAGCACAGCTTTTCTTTAACTAAACTAAATCTTCAAGCCAAACTTAAACATGAAGATCTTTGTGGTATGTGTTTGTTTCATTTGTGTAAAAACAATAAAAAAGTGAAAAAAATTACAAAGAATTCTTTATAAATTAAGAATTTAATGAAAAAAGTGTTTCAGTTAATAAATAAAAAATGACAAATAATGAAGAAGCCAAAAAATTCCGAGAATTTTAAATATGTAATTGGATTAAAAAGAAAAAAAAGTGCTAGAATTCCAAAAATAAGAAAAAAAATCCCGAATTCATCAAGAATTAATTCTGTGACAATGCACTATAGAAAAAACTGTTATACAAAATATTTTTTTTGGAAAAAACTGTTATACACAATAGCTTCTACAGAAAAAACTATTATACACGATATTTTCTACAGAAAATCTATTGTACATAATAGTTTCTGCAAAAGAAACTGTTATACACTATATTTTCTATAAAAAAAACTCTTATACACAATAGTTTCGACAAAAAAAACTGTTATACAAAATATTTTCTATAAAAAAAAAAACTGTTACACACAATATTTGTTATAGAAAAAAACAGTTATCCACAATATTTTCTACACTAAAAACTGTTATACACAAAAGTTTCTACGAAATAAACTATTATAAACAATATTTTCTATAGAACAAACTATTATACACAATATTTTCTACAGAAAATCTATTGTACATAATAGTTTCTACAAAATGAACTGTTATACACTATATTTTCTATAGAAACAACTGTTATACACAATATTTTCTATAGAAAAAAAACTGTTATACAGAATAGTTTCAACAGAAAAAACTGTTGCACGCAATGAAAACTAGGTTTCATAACATTTTCAATATAAACTGAGATTTCTTAAGTAATTTGTTCTGTATTTAGGAAACTTAAAATCTTTCGAAACAATTTTAAAATTTCACAATTTTCTAAAAATTTTATATAAACTTATTTCCAAATTTAAACATAAAAATCTCCCGTAAGGTATTTTTCATTAAAAGAAATCTTCTTATTATTTAACTTCTTGCAGACGATTTTGGTAGCATCAACCTTGACTATAGCCAGCGCAGACATTAGTTTGAAATCAGACTACAGCTACAATGGCAATAATATTGCAACTCCTGTCTATTACATGCAACAACCACAACTGCAGCAGCAGCAGCAACAACAACAACAGCAAAACCAATATCAAAACATTATTCCCTCCTTATACCTCAAGCCAAACCCACAATATTTGCCCCAACCTCAGATTCAGCAATACCAAAGGTATCCAGCACCACAAAAGCATCAACAGTTCATGCAACTCCCCATGCCCTCTGATTTCCCCTCTACGTTCAGTTTCCAACCAGCCATCAACACTAAGCCCGACCGTCGTTACCGTCCCCGTGTGCGTCTGCCCAAGAAGCCAATTGTCACCAAAAACTTCTTCATTCACACGGCTCCCGAAGAAACCGAGGCCGAAATCGATGAGGAATTAGCCGCCTTGCAACAACAACCTCGCAAACACTACAATGTTTTGTTCGTTAAGACTCCCAGCCAAACCAGCAATGCTGCCGCTCTCAATTTGGCTAAAGCCATTAGGGAAGAAAAAACAGTTGTCTATGTTTTGGCTAAGAAAACCTCTGCCACCGATTTGCAAGATGCCATCAAGGAATCTCCCCAAACCATTAACAAACCTGAGGTATTCTTCATCAAATATCGCACCCCCGAAGAGGCTGCCAATGCCCAGCGTCAAATTCAATCTCAATATGATAGTTTGGGAGGTTCCACCACCATCACTGATGAAGGCATTGCTCCCGCTACTTCTGTTATTGGATCTTTGGATGCTTCTGAGGAAGAAGTAGAGGAAGAACCCCAACTGCCACAATTGAACAATTCACAAGAACAGCAAGCCCAAAGCAACCACTACGATGACCAACAATTGGTGAATTCTCTGCAGTCGTCGAACAACAACGGTTATTTGCCACCCTCAAATTAATTCTAATTAAGATCTCCACTGTTAGATAATTTTGTTATTTAGTTAAATAGTTAAAAAAGCTGTTACGATGATTGTATTCGACCCGTTTTGTTTTTTATTCTAACACAATCATTCGGTTTTTTTGAATGATGCTGGTCTAATACAATCTGGTCTTTTGTTAATATTCTGTTAAATTTTTGACTAGTTTTAAATGTTTACCTAATTTTATGTTTAAGAATTTATAGTTTTAAGTTTAAATTTTCACCGTTTTAGATAAATTTTCATTAAAAACTTCACAATAAAACTGACTTGTCATAATTTAAAATATAAAATGATTTGGATGTTTTTTTTTTGGGAGACTTCAGTTGAGGCGATTAAATTTTATCATACAGGTCCACGTTACCAATGAATAAAGGTACGGTACCCTTGGCAAATATTTGCCGAAAAAGACGTAACCACTAAATAACATATATCTGAACTTGTTTATTTATTTAAAAAAAAAAAAACTTTTCTTCTTTAGGCCAAAGCACAACAAATATTTAGTTTTAATTTATTTGATGCTGTTTGATCTTGCAAAACTCTTGTAAGATTAAACAATGTCAAACAAATTTGTGCTAAAACAAGTGGTTACGCTTTTTTGAGTAAATATTTGCCAAATGTGACCGTACCTTAAGACCTAGAGAATTTTAAATATTAATAAATTAGTAGCTAGTAACTGGTGGAATTCGTCCATTATTTCACCTGTCCCCCATACAAATGTCCTCCCGAAATTGAGGTTTACTGATCATAAATGTTTGAATTATGCAAGTATCCAAACAAATTTTATCACAAATAAGTGGTAAATAAAGCCAAATCATATCTACGAATTTTGTGCGGATCGGTCCATAATTAGTCGTAGCTCCCAAAAATTTTTTTATCCAAATAATATTGAACGAAAATATATTTCATATGTCTAAAAATAATACAGTACAATTTTATTATGATCGGTCCATAATTGGTCGTAGCTCCCATATAAGACCATCTCCGTAATTCACTTTAATCTCCATAAATCGTTTAAAAGTATTTATATCGAGATAAAGTTTAACACATATATTATTTATATTCACAGACATTATGATACTAAATTTTTTGATGATCGGTCCACAATAGGTTATATCTCGCATATAACACCCATTTCTGAAAAACTGTTTTATACTATTCCGAAAATTTACGTTCTGTGAGGAATGTGTTTCGTTCACTTCGCTCAACGTATGGTCAACATAATCGGCCTATTGAGCATACTATTCGCAACACCATCACCTATTTTGAGATCCAGCATTCATTATTGGATAATATTCGACCACCGTAGGAGTAATCGGTCCATATATCTTTAAAAATTATGCCGGTGCGGGCGAAACTATTTGATGCCTGAAATTAAAGCTCGTGATCTCGGCGATATTTGGTTTCAGCCAGACGGCGCCAATTTCCACAAATCGCATCAATCAATGGATTTATTGAGAGAACACGTCGGTGAGCACATAATTTTACGTTTTGGGCCGGTCGCTTGGCCACCATGATCGTGTAATATCACACCGTTAGACTTTTTCCTGTGGGGATATGTAAAGTCTAAAGTTTATGCGGACAAACCCGCTTCGATTCAGGCCTTGAAGGAAAACATCACGCGTGTCATTCGCTAGTTACCAGTCGAAATGATCGAGCGAGTCATCGAAAATTGGACTCAACGGCCAATATTTGATAGATATAATCTTCAAAAAATAAATGCCAAAGAATGATCTTTCAAATGATAATATACATTCCCCATTAAATTTGAATTTTCTGTTTTTTTTTCTTCTTTTTTTTTTTAATTGAGAACCTCGAAATGGATCACGCTTTACATATGTATGAAAGTATTGTATTGCAAGTATTTTATCATTTCTAAAATGTTTAAAAGCCTCATAACAATTTCTATTTAATGGTTTGAATTTAACTATTTCTACACATTTACACTTGAACTACAAACACAATTAACTTGTGACAGCTTTTGAAGAAACGAGGTGTTAACTTGTTGTAAATTTACCCACAAAACATTTAAGTTAACACAATATAATACATGACATGTTAATGACCTGATAAAGCTTGACAATCACGCATATTAAAGTAAATAAATTATTATAGTAAACTAAACAAAAACAAAAGCAATACGCATAAATGAATAAACAGCACAAGCGCAGCAGGCTCACGCACTCAATAACTTAACAAGCAAAAACAAAAAACCAACATCCAGCACCATATTAAGCAGTTACCATAAATAGAGCTAACTTGCATGCGGTGACTATAAGACAGACAAAAGAAACACTTTTTTATACGCTGTAAATGGCGTGACTTGCATGACAAACTAAAAAATGGGCTGGTAAAGCAATCTAAAGAGTAACAGACAATTTAAAGTAAAAGTTCTTAACAAAACCCATATAGAAACTTCAAAAGAAGCACCTTATATAAAGCCATGGTCAAAGGGAAATGAGAACTTAGTTAACGTTCAACTGCGGATACACAATGATCAGCAGCGGAAGAAATCCAGCAATTTGCACACTTTTATTGGTGTCGCTTTCATATTGGCAAACCATAGAAACTGCTGGTGTCGCTGCACGCTCAGGGCCAGCTGATATATTATATCCGCCCCAATTTACCAACAATCGTATTGTGGGTGGCGAAGAGGCCCCTAAAGATTTGGCCCCCTACCAAGTTTCCTTGCAATCGTTGAAGGGCCGGCATTTCTGTGGCGGTGCCATTATTGACAAACGTTGGGTCATCACTGCCTCACATTGTGTGGCCGGCAATAAGCCCGAGAAATTAAAGATCTTGACGGGTACGCAGAATTTAAAAAATCACACTGAAAAATATTACTATGTGGATCGCATTGAAATGCACTGCAGTTACAATAGTCCTGCCTATGCCAACGATATAGCTTTGTTGCATCTCAATGACACCATTAAGTTTGACAATCACACCCAGGCTGTGGAATACGATAATGAACCCTTAAAGGATGACGATGAATTGGTGCTTACCGGTTGGGGTACTCTGTCGTTGGGCGGTGAGGTTCCCACAAAATTGCAAACTTTAAAAGTGAAATATGTGCCATTTAAGGAATGTCGTGCTGCTCATGACAACACCACTTCGGTAGATGTAGGCCATTTGTGCACCTTCAATGACAAGGGCAAAGGTGCCTGTCATGGTGACAGTGGCGGTCCTTTGGTACACAATGGTAAACTGGTGGCTTTGGTGAATTGGGGACGTCCTTGTGCCAAGGGTTTGCCAGATGCTCATGCTAGAATTTCCTATTATCATGATTTTATACGTACTCACCTGAGCGACTGTGGTAAGAAGGAGGAAGAAAAGGAAGAGGAAAAAGAGGAGGAGAAAGAGAAGGAGCCTGAAAAAGAAAACGAAAAGAAGAAAGAAAAAAAGCATTAATTATTAGTTTTAAATTTTTATTTATGTATTTGCATGTGTAAAATAATTACTTTTAAGACTGGTAATGTCGAAAATAGATAAGTAAGAAAATGACCCAAGATATTCAGAATAGGGTTTGGAAGTTAACAAGAAAGTCAGACCTATACACTACACATGGTTTATAAATAAATAACTTATTTGAAAATAATTACACGTACTCGTACACTTAAATTAAATAGGAAAATTTGCTTAAAGATAGTCGGGATCTTTGGATCAGATATGACTAATGAACAAATGTACCACAGTCTTGGAGGCAATTATCACATACTCGTAGACTGACTATGCCCTATACCATCATAGTGGGGAGGGTATATTGGATTTGTGCTGATGTTTGTAACGCCAACTTAATGCATACCGACCAACTGAGAATCATTTCCTTAGCCGATTTAAAGATATATAAGTCTTTTAAATTTGTTTAAATCGAGATAAAATTTAACACCAATAATATTTATATGCACAGAAGTCACACCACTAAGTTTATGGATGATCGGTCAAAGCTGACATATAGCGCGCATTTCTGAAAAACTGGGTGTAGGGTATTATATTGTCAGTATTGACTATACTTTATTACTTGTTTTAATTTGGCGAGGGTTCTGATAAATTTTTTTGAAATAAATATCTTATAGAAATGCAAAGACTGCAAGATGAAGTAAATTCAATCTACGTAAGTGGAAGCGCGTTTTCGACAGACTATTTTCAGTGAAATTCAACGATAAATCACATAACGTATTCATCAAACGACTAAAGCCAGCCGTTGCACAAGTCAAAGTTGTTGAGCAGGGATTCGGGATTTGTCAAATCCCGGGATTGTCGGGATCGTGATTACGGGATAGGCATCCCTAATCAGCAACCTCTCTGATGGTGATTCGACGATTATCCAATATCATTTTCTTCACGACTTCAATGTTTTCATCGAGCATCGTCATTGACATCTTCTCGGCCTTCCTTAAACCGGTTATACCACAATTGAACTTGTGTTCTGCTCATAGTAGACTCGCCAAACGCCACAGTCAACATTTCAAATGTCCTTGCGCATTTAATTTAATTTTTTACACAAAACTGAATACAGTTTCTTTGATCCATTTTTTCGAATAGTAAAAAATCGAAGAGCACACCAAAACACGACTAACCTTTTTATCAGTCAAAAACAAACTAACAATTTAAAATGGCTGATATTACCAACATATATAACAGACATGTGTAAGAACATAACAGAAAAAATGCGAAAAACGAACATACGTAACTCACGTAATTTCAAATTAAAAGTACATTTTTTGATCATACCTCGTACATCTTGCTGACAAAGATTATATTTGCGAATATATCGAACGGTCGTCGAAGATTATATACGAGTAGGCTACAATAATTAATTTAATTGGCATTTATTAGTATACAATCTATTATATGAACAATCAAGTAGCAAAAACCATGCAAGATACAAGAGCTACAATGTTGCTTATCTTGCCGTTTCAACTATTTTTCTTTTACAGAACATGAGTTGACACATGTATTGCAATTTTGAAATATTAAAAACATTTGTGCCATTCACAAGTGATGTTGTATGTTGTACATTGTATGATACAACTATCTGATTGTGAACAACATTTTGAGCAAACTCGTATGTTTGTAATGTCAAGTCCTTAAAATGTCAGAAGTAAAATATCAAAACAAATACATGCATATGTACATAAAACTCAATAAATAAAATCAAAAACACAAGTGTAATACAAATATAATGCAGATATTTTATTAATCGTGTTATGTAAGCTCCAATTTACACGTAGCAATTCTGTAAGCTTAGCTGTTTACCTTTTAGACATTGGGGTGAGGGGAAGATAAGACGAGTGCACACTAGATTGTACTAGCAATTCTTGTATTTGTATGTATGTATTTATGTATGTGTACACAAATGTGTGCCTACTTTCACTCAAATAAAAATACAAGTGATTTAAGCAATTATATTCTGCTGTCTATACACCGAAGAAATTTTTAAGAAATAATTTCATCAATTTTTTTAATAAGAATTGCGTCGTGTAAATTGGGACAAAGTAAAAATTAATGATAGTCTTTTATAAATTAAATACTATAAACTCCATTATTTAAATTTGTTGTTCATTAATTTTATTTCCTTGTTTAAAATTTGTCAATCAGTTTATGATTGTATAGACGAGTTGTACTCCTACGACACTACAACATCTCTTGTGAATTGAACAATTGTTTTTTCTGCCTTCATTCATGAAATGCTATTCTTAAGTTGTGTTCTTTATGACACATTGAGCATGTTTGAAGAATATGATTTTTAGCATGACTTGACAATGTCTTTGTGCTAATGCAATATCAATTGTGGTATTCAAAGAAAATATTTAAAATTTTGAGTTGCAGGTGTATTAATTTCTTATAGAATTTCATGAATGTAAAACTAAACAAATTTTATAATCTTATTTTTTTTTTAAATTAAAATATTAAATGTATATTTTCGAAATTTTATCTTTATGACTTTTGAAACAATTAATGATAATGGCAAGCAAATCTCTTGCTCATGAGGGCTAAGCAAAAGTTGGTTTGTGAACTAGTGACTCGTTGAAAAAAAAGTAAAAAAAAAACTTTGTACTTTTTTGAATTAAATTTCGCATATTTAAGTTGATAAAATTAGCAAGAAGTTGAAGAATAAGTGAGTTATTTGCAATCAGTTTCTTTGGGAAAACTACAAAATGGACAAGTATTGTAATCTAATAGTTAGACCTGTTTCATACTCATCAGTTCTGACTGTCAAGTCAAGTATTTTTGAATGAGAAGGAAAAAGATAAAAGATAATTTTCTCTTTCCTTCTCATTGAAAAATAACTTGACTTGACAGTCAGAACTGATGAGTGTGAAACAGGAGTTACTAAGATAAATTATTAAATCAATTGTTACTAAATTACAGCTTGTTACTTTTAAATTAACTAACATTAAAGTATTTAACATATTATAATTGCATATATTTTCAACTTGATAAATGCCTTTATTGCCACCTTATTCAGAAATCTTATTTCGAAATGTAAATTGTGGTTTGCGAATAAGTGTGACACTGAAACTTCATATAAATTGTGGAACTTCGAATTGCACATTATATTAGGCTTTGAGAATGATATAAAAATAGCAGTTGTTCTAAGGTCCAAAAAAGCCATTTGTCAGATATTTCCTTAAATCAATCTCAAATTGCTAAAAATTTGAAACTCAATTTTTATTATTTTTGATATCAAATGTTAATTAGATCCATGGTAATTCAAATGTTTGACTTTGTGGGGGCTGAAAAGTAGCTCAGACTACAGGAAGAAATTTAATAAAAGAAAATTCACATTGTTTGAGAAATTTTCTATTTCAAGACTTGTTTTACATTACAGGATTAACAATTCCACAGTTGTTAGCAAAAAATTGATAATTTCTTAAAAAAAAAAAATCCCAAAAACAGCCTAATGTTATTCACCAGATAAGCTCTAGAGGTAGCAACATTGGAGAGTTTGCAAGTATTATTATATAACGGCAGTAAGACCCGGGTATGTGGCCGATTTGTGGAATGAAATTAAAAAAAGCAATTCCAAAAGAGCGCTGTATGGCTCTGGTGGAGAGTATGCCCATCAGAAGCAGCTGTTTTTAAAAGTAATGTGACCAGATCTCAAAAAGTTAAGCGGCTAAATCAGTTTAAAAATAAGCTAAAATATGCTAAAACTTGTTTTAAAATTCCAAAAAAAATGTGCTAAATTTTTTAAAATACTTTCTTGAACTAATTTGTACAATTTGTTTAAAAAATAAACTTTTTATATAAGTAATACAACTTTGAATTCAATAACAAAACTAAGGTTCTCTTCAGAAGTCTAACCTTAAAAATAACTCAGTTGTTAAATATTTTTTGAGTAATATTCATAAAATTTTCATATTTTTTTTACTGTATCAGGCATTAATTACCTTTTTAATCCAAATAGAATTCATGGTATTTAAAATCATTATATTTCTTATTTTATTATACCCTACATGACTATAGTTGACTTTGTGCTGATGTTTGTAATGCCCAAAAATATTAGTCTAACGTCCACCTTAAAGTATACCAATCGACTCAGAATCACTTTCTGATTCGATTTAATATTTCAATTATTGAAATTTGTTGAAATTGGTCCATTATTTCAATTAGAAATTGGGCTTTATCTATCATAAATGTGTGATTTATAAACGTATCCAAATAAATTATGCCACAAATAAATTGTATATGAAACTTAATCACACCTACAAATTTTGTGCAGATCGGTAAATAATTAGTCATAGCTCCCATATAAGGTCACATTCGTAAATTACTTAAGCGGGCATAACTCTCTTAAAATTAATAATATATAATACAAATAAGTTTCATTTATATAGAAATCATGATACCTAATTCTATAAAGATTGGTCCATAATTAGTCATTGCTCCCATATAAAGCTCAATTTCGAAACTCACTTCAACGACCATAAATCTCCTAAAAATATTGGTATCCAAATGCAATTAAGAATTAGAAATCATGGCACCAAATTTTATAGCGATTGGTCGATAATTTGTCATGTTCCCACATTAGAAACTCTTCTGAAAATCACATTAACTAATGCTTTATAATCGGGCTTGATGATTATACATTCTTAATTGTTTTTATATATAGCAAAAGATGAAAGGAAGTTTTTATAAAACGCAGTCTTGCATTCACAAACTTGCTTCCAAAATTCTACGCTTGAGTTTTGATTTTCCCACTCATATGAAGTTAATTTTTGCCAGTTTAGTTCAAGAGTTGTAATTTCATCCCTTAATAAATTTGTCATTTATTCTTTAACATGTTCATGTAATTAAACCCTTCATATATAAGTTTGTCATTCCGTTTGTAATTTTCACAATATAATTTTCCGACCCTAT
Source organism: Bellardia bayeri (assembly GCA_950370525.1). Lineage (NCBI taxonomy): Eukaryota > Metazoa > Arthropoda > Insecta > Diptera > Calliphoridae > Bellardia > Bellardia bayeri. The sequence continues at coordinate 121,545,723 of OX493264.1, forward strand.
AAAGTATGTATATATATTCTGGATTAAGCCATGTCCGTCTGTCTGTCTGTCTGTTGAAATCAATTTTCTGAAATCCCCAGATATCTTCGGGACCCAAATCTTCAATAATTCTGTCAGACATGCTTTCGAGAAGTTTGCTATTTCAAATCAGCAAAATCCCACCATAAATAACGGAGATATGAGCAAAAATCTGAGACAACCTCTGAAAATTTCATCATTTCATACAGTGGCTTCATAAGCCCAAACGTAAAAGTTACCAAAACAACAGGCAAATTTTGACAGTCTAAACATTTACCTGTGGTTTTTGTAAAACTGTCGTCAGGGTGGAGGGTATTTAAGATTCGGCACAGTCGAATATTGCACTCTGACTTGTTTTCTTTTTTTTTTAAGCTTTTTTCAACAGCAAATAAATTGGTATTTATACAAAATTAAAATTCTAGAGAAATTGCTAAATGTAAAATTTTGCAGCTACATAAATCAAAACAAAAAACGCTAAATTTAGCTGCAAAAAATGCTAGAATGGTCACACTGATCCTACAATATATTAGGATTTTTAATCAAATTTGTATTTAGTGCTAAATTACTGTCCAGAGTTTTTTTTAAGGTATATGCAACAATTTAATAAAACAAAAAGTTAAGTGGCATGATCTTAGTGACTTTTAACATGTTTGAAAAATTAAAGGATTTTAAAAAATAACAAACAACAGAAAATATTTGCTTTAATTGGCAACAGCTACCAAGTGTGCTAACTTCATGTCCACCACTGTAAATAGCAATTCGAATTTTAAAAATTTCTAGAAAAAAAATGTTTGCTAATAATAATTTTTCATTTGATTTTTTTTTTCATAGATAAAGCATGACTCATGGTGTAATTATACAAGGTGCAAGTGCAATTCGACAACAAATACAACTGTGCTACTGCGCTCACCTTGTATAGTTACACCATGGCATGACTGGTGCCATATTGTCATTTTATTTTTATTCAGTATTGTTTATATAGGTATACGTCTCCAAATTAGTCAGCTGTATTATGCAATTTTTTCTTAAAAAGCAAATGTCAAAGATTGTAATTTTACACAATAATAAATAAATAAAAATTTATATTTTTATAAATAAATCTATAAAAAGTAGACCCAATTTCCTATCTTTTCATATTAAATACAGTACAACTTCGACAGTCAGGACATGCGCCAATCCTGTCACTTCAATAATTCGCATGCTTCTACATTTCGGACAATTTAAAATTTTTACCTCTAAACTCCGGAAAAATTTTTTTATGCATGAATAAATATTAAAATTCGGGGGTTTCCCGTTTTTTACTCGCATGTTTTGTTATTCATACTTTGATTTACATTTTGCGCTATCATTACTTCAGTTTCAGTTCATTCTTTCGCAAGCGTGTTTGTCTAATTCCATTTCAAATGTCATGTTTTTAAATAATAAACGCAAACATAAAACACTAATCTTAAAGGAAAAGTGTGATATTTCCCTTGATGAGGGAAAAACTATTAGGCGGATTGCCGATAAATTCCATGTTCCTAAATCAACGATTTGCGACATTAAAAAAAAATTAGAAGAAGATAAAACAATTTTTTTCGAATGCCTATAACTACTTATTTTAATAATTTTATATAATATGTAATTAAATATTATAGTTTATGGTTTTTTAATAAATCATAGTACAATGCATGTATGTATGTATATACAATTAAATTCACTTAGGTTATTTCAATATTTTCACCTACTATAGTCCGGACAACTCGTTAATCCGACCGACCCTAAAACTATATGTGTCCGGATTGTCGAAGTTGTACTGTATGTACATACATATATACTTCCTTAGATCTATCAAAAGAAATTATATCATACAAACTTTTCATTTCCCAATAATATGAACCAATTACCCAAACCCGCTTAACCTACACAGACATTAAATATCAATAAAACAATCATTTCAATGCTTCAACTTAGATCTTAATTGCTAAATGTCTAGACGTTGTTAAAAGATTAAAAAATCTAGTTCAAAATCCAAAATAAAAGTCGTTTACGAGTAATAATGGACTTTAAACAGTCTACATGCAGCTTAATCCATTTTTTTTATCATCTGCTTTATCAGTACGAGTAGTTGGGAGTTTGTCATAAAAAGTCTATAAAAGTTAAAAATTGCCAGACAAATAGTAAACATTCAACATTTGCTGGACTTTAAACAGTCTCCCATTAACAAACGCATTATTAATATTAATTAGTACGAGTATTAATCATTAACTACAATGCGGCTAAATGACCAATTTATTGTTGTCTTTTCAATAATAAACATTTGCAAAAAAAAATCAATAGAAATTAAACAATTCATTAGAATTCACAGCAAACCACCAACTGCTAGCTGCACAAACAACACTAAACAGACGATATCTTATCAAAAACACTTTAAACAAACTTTGGAAGTTTTTGTCAGACTACCCGCCAATAAAGTTCTGACAATATTGCGAACTACATAGCAATTCCTTAGGAAACAGTGTGAACAACTATCTCTAAATGCTTATTTGCATGCTTCCGAATAGATACAGCTTAATCCGTTTTTTATCATCTACTTTATCATTAGTTGGGGGTTTATCAGTAATATCGGTTGAAATTCTGAAAAAAATCTATAAAAGTCAAAATTGTCAGACAAATAGTAAACATTGTGTAAGAAAACCTTCAAGTGAGAGGTAATTTTGAATATTTGAAAACCGTTAAATATAAACAAGTGAATAATTAAATGCAAGAGTTTTTGCCAATTCTATGTGGTCTAGCCTGTGCGGCTGTAGTGGACTGTGCAGGACGTGTTACATCACAAGAACAAATAGAAAAAGTACAGCAGCTTTCAACACAGACACGTATTGTTGGCGGCTCGGAAGCAACAGAGGGTTTACTGCCCTATCAAGTTTCCATACAAACCACGTTTGGCGGACATGTTTGTGGTGGCGCCATTATAGCACCAGAATGGATTCTCACAGCTGGACATTGCTTGGAATGGCCTAAAGAATATTTGAAAGTGATAACTGGCACCGTTAATTGGAGAAAACCCGATGCTGTGTATTTGGTGGAAGAAAAGAAGATTCCTTGTTTGTACAATCAACCCATGTCTCACAATGATATTGCCCTTTTACGTTTAAACAGACCCATTGTGTATAATGAACGTACCCAACCCATTAGGCTGGCTTTCAGGAATACTCTTAAGGAAGGTGATAAACTTACAGTCTCTGGCTGGGGCAGCGAAAAAGTGTGGGGCCATACTCCGGATATATTACACACTGTTGATTTAAGCTACATGGAACAATGGAAATGCTGGTGGAATGTTAAAAACTCTGCCTGGCTGGGTGAAGGACATATTTGCACTAACACATATTGGGGTCAGGGTTCCTGTCATGGTGACTCTGGTGGCCCTTTGGTAGATCAAAACAATGTGTTGGTAGGTGTGGTCAATTGGGGTCATCCCTGTGCTGTTGGCAGACCTGATGTGTTTGCGAATGTGGCCTATTATTATAATTGGATTCGTGGAGCAATGGCTGGCGGCAGCACTTGTTAGAAGGAGAAACAATTTATGATTTTTTTTTAAAGAGAATTTTATGCTGCACCTGTATAACAAACTATAAAGCCATAGTGAACAAACAATTAGTTTTAAATATCAATTTATGTTAAACACAAGTAATAATTATTAAATACAATTTCATTTATTAAAGAAATTTTTAAAAGTATTAATTACTATTGGTGTTTATTTAAAAAATAAAACTTTAATATAATAATTTTGAATTCAACATCTATTATTCTATAAGATGAAAATTATGTTTAGTGACGAAGCTCATTTCTGGTTGAAATGATACGCAAACTAGCAAAATTGTCGTATTTGGTGTGAAGAGCAACCAGAAGCTTTACAAAAACTGCTAATTCATCATGAAAAATTCACTGTTTGTTGTGGATGAACGCTACTGTGAATGGCGAGTGCTACCGTGTGATGCTACAATTTTTTTGTCCAAAATGAAAAAAAAAATGGTTTCAACAAGACAGCACGTGCCACACAGCACGTGAACCAATGGCCCAATTAAGAGGCGAGTTTGATTAACAGTTTCTTTCATGTTTGGGGCCGGTCAATTGGCCGCCTAGATCGTGAGATTTAACGGCTATTTAGACTATTTTTTCTGGGGTATGTTAAGACGCACTGAAAGCTGATATTGAAGAATTTATCCGTGAGATACTGGTTGACCCACATTATAAACTATTTGAGGTGTAATCGCGAACAATGTTTACAAGACATAATTTTTACATCATGGACTAAAATAAAGATTTCTAAAATTTCTCAAAATTGTATGCGTTTTTTTTTTAAATCACATCCGAAAGCTCTTAAAAAATCACTCTTTATTAATGTTTTATTCGCATTGGAGTGTATTAAGTCAAGTAGGACATTATTTGGGGACATCTTTTATTTCAACCTTGGTCCAATTGTTCATAAAGATTAGGGTGATTTTTCGTAAAAAAAATTAAGTTTAAAATTCGTAATGAAATGTGATCCCACAATTTGGGCCATTTTTCGTTTTTCCCTTTGGTTATCTTTTTCCTGGAGCCATGATATGCAGCGTCAATTGTTGAAGAAACAGACGAAGAAGAACCATGGCCCTCATCATCATCTTAGTTCAAAAGAGAAGCTATTCTAAATAAATTAATTGTTACTAGTATAAATAAGCTATAATTACGAATAAATTTATTATTTTCAGATATTATTTAATATTATTGGTTCAACCAGAAATGAGCTTCGTTACTAAACATAATTTTCATCTTATAGAATAATAGATGTTGAATTCGAAATTATTATATTAAAGTTTTATTTTTTAAATAAACACCAATAGTAATTAATACTTTTAAAAATTTCTTTAATAAGTGAAATTGTATTTAATAATTATTACTTGTGTTTAACATAAATTGATATTTAAAACTAATTGTTTGTTCACTATGGCTTTATAGTTTGTTATACAGGTGCAGCATAAAATTCTCTTTAAAAAAAATTCCATAATTGGTTCTCCTTCTAACAGGTGCTGCCGCCAGCCATTGCTTCACGAATCCAATTATAATAATAGGCCACATTGGCAAACACGTCAGGTCTGCCCGCAGCACAAGGTTCACCCCAATTGACCACACCCACCAACACATTGTTTTCATCTACCAAAGGGCCACCAGAGTCACCATGACAGGAACCCTGACCCGATGCTGTATTAGTGCATATATGACCTTCACCCAACCAGGCAGAGTTTTGAACTTTCTTCGAGCATTTCTCATATTCCATGTAGCTTAAATCAACGGTGCGTAAAATTTCAGGATAACGGCCCCACACTTTAATGCTGCCCCAGCCGGAGAGTGTAAGTTTATCACCTTCCTTAATCGTATTGCTGGAAGACATCTTGATGGGTTGGGTGCGTTCATTATACACAATGGGTTTGTTTAAACGTATTAGGGCAATATCATTGTGATACATGGGTTGATTGAACAAACAATGAACCTTCATATCTTCTACCAAATACTCAGCATCGGGTTTAGTCCAATTAACGGTGCCAGTTATCACTTTCAAATATTCTTTAGGCCATTCCAAGCAATGGCCAGCTGTGAGAATCCATTCTGGTGCTATTATGGCGCCACCACAAACATGTTCGCCAAAGGTGTTTTGTATGGAAACTTGATAGGGCAGTAAACGCTCTGTTGCCTCCGAGCCGCCAATAATACGTGTCTGTGTTGAAAGCTGCTGTACTTTTTCTATTTGATCTTGTGATATAACACGTCCTGCACAGCCCAATATAGCCGCACAAGCTAGACTCAATAGAATTGTTAAAAACTTTTGCATTTTGTTTATTTCCTTGTGTTGTTATTGTATATATTTAACGTTTTTTTAATTATTCAAACTAGATTACCTTTCACTTGAAGCTTTTCTGGCACAATGTTTATTATTTGTCGAGCAACTTTTACTTTTATAGACCCTTTCAGAATTTCTCACTAACAATGGGAAACCGAAATTATTGATAAACCCCCAACTAATGATAAAGCAGATTATAAAAAAAAAACTGATTAAGCTGTATCTATTCCGAAGCATTCAAGCGAATATATGACTTATTATTGCGTTCAGTAGCAGCTAGTGAGCGTACGGAAGCATTTACTGATAGTTGTTCATACTATTTTCTATGGAATTGCTAATTTGCAATATAGTTAGAACTTTATTGGCGGGTAGTCTGACGAAAACTTCCAAAGTTTGTTTAAAGTGTTTTTGATAAGATATCGTCTGTTTAGTGTTGTTTGTGCAGCTAGCAGTTGGTGGTTTGCTGTGAATTCTAATGAATTGTTTAATTTCTATTGATTTTTTTTTTTGCAAATGTTTATTATTGAAAAGACAACAATAAATTGGTCATTTAGCCGCATTGTAGTTAATGATTAATACTCGTAATATTTTATATTATTGAATAATTTTAAGGGGAAACCAATGCGTTTAAAGTCCATCAAATATATTACGAGTTTTAAAGTGTCACAATAATGTTATAAATACAAATATTGAATTTAATACTGATTTTGGACTAGATTTTTTAATCTTATAGCAACGTCTAGACGTTTATTAAATACGCTCTGAATTGAAGCATGGAAATCCATTGATTTTTGTTATTGATATTCAATATCTGCGGTTAGGATAAGTGGGTTTGGGTATTGGTTCATAACATTAGTTCATAATTTCCTAGCTTAAGATACCAGAATGTTCATGTCTAGAATGTTCTGCCAAAGCTGTTAAACTTAATAAATTTGTACTAAAAATTACTGTCAAGAGTTTTTTAAGGTAGTTGTATTCTGGAAAGAAAACCATCGGAATGCAACAAATTGATAAAACTAAAAGTAAAGTGGCGTTATCTTAAGGTGGATCACCCATTTGTTCTTAACAAAAATTTTTTCCACAGAAAAATTTTTTTACTGAGTGTTTTTTGCAGCACGATTCACCCATTTCGAACGATTTTTCTGAAAAATCAAAGCTGCCATATGTAAACAAAATGTATTAGTTTTACAAGTGAGGTCATTGATTTATTTTGCTTTGGCTTTCAAGTGTCAAAAAACAAATATTAAATTATTTTAAAGTATTGTGTATTCAAAATCACAGATATAAATTCAAAAAGAATGAAAAAAGAAAGTTGCTTTTGCTGATGACCATGGAAATACATAAGGCATTGTTATTTGTATGAAAAAATGCAACCTATTGGCAACTCAATACATTTTTGTCCAAAAAAAAATATATAAAATTAAACCAATTCAAGTTCGTAAAAAATATTTTCTCTCTCTCAAAAAGAGAGACGTCAAAATTCATATAAAAAAAAAATTGTTCGAAAAAATTTTTTGTTAAGAACGAATGGTGGAATCCACCATTTTAGGGTGACATTTAACCCTTTTGAAAAAAAAAGAATTTTAAAAAATAACTAACAACAATAAATATTTGCTTTAATTGGCAACAGCAACCAAGTGTGCTAACCTCATGTCCACCACTGTAAATAGCAATTCGAATTTTAAAAATTTCTAGAAAAAATGTTTGCTAATAATAATTTTTCATTTGATTTTTTTTCATAGATAAAGCATGACTCATGGTGTAATTATACAAGGTGAGCGCAATTCGACAACAAATACAACAAAATACAGAAACAACAGGCATTTTGTTTATTTAAATGTTTATGTCAAAAAAAGTATTACTTTTGATATAATGAAATTGCTCTCACCTTGTATAGTTACACCATGGCATGACTGGTGCCATACTGTCATTTTATTTTTACTCAGTATTGTTGTTATAGGTATACGTCTCCAAATTATTCAGCTGTATTACGAAAATCAGCGTTTTGTGATGAATGTTTTTTTAAACACAATGTCTATATTGAGAAATAATTTTGGTTAGCAGCTAATTTAGCATTCCGGGAACTTTATTTCCTAGGGATGCAGTCAAATCGCAATTTGCCAGATAACGGTAGCAATGCCGGAAAGAGTCGTATATTCCACGTTACTAGTAGCAATGCTGAAAAAAGTGATCGCATAGTCACGGCAAACATTTGATAGAAATTTTTTTTAAAAAGTATATGTCAAAGATTGCAATTTAGAAAAATTTATATTTTTATAAATAAATTTATAAAAAGGTGATTCCATTTCCTGCCTTTTAATATTAAATATTTTTACAAAATTGTATTTTAATTTAAATTTAACGGCCGGTATCCACATACAGCATGTTTATCGACATTCAACGTGTTTATCAACATTTGCATTAGAAAAAGTTTCCAATTTTAAACATTGTTGATATAACGGTATTAAGGTGCATATACACTACGTGTTTTTTACATTGTATATTTCAAATTTTACATAAGGGAGTAAAAACATGTAGTTGGTGACCTCAAAAACTTTGCTTGTGTAAAATACATGTGGAAATACATATGTATTTTTTCGATTAGAACACGCTCTATTTTCTTATGTTCAAACACATGTTTTCAAATGTATATGCCAGGCGAAAAGATTTGTCGACGGTTAAATCTTCGCTATCATTAGCCGGCCGTATGAAGAATTTGCATAAGTGATAAATTAAATATTTTTTTTATCCCATTTTGATAATTTAATAACAATGATATAAATTATTTAAAAATTTTTGATACAAGCTCCACATCTTGTATATTAAAAAACGAAAAATCTTAAATCAATATTTTTGACGCCGGCAATTTAGTGACGCTTTGTAGCGGCTTTAACGCATTTTTTTAAAGAAACGACATGGAAATTTATATGTAAAAAAAGAATAATATTTAAGCGTATCAGCTGTTTTAATCATAGCGATGTCTCGTGTAATTGTACATACACGTTGGTGACCAAAAATTAAAACCCATTTGTAAAATAACCAATTTTGACAGACATACAGAAAAACATGTGAGTTGTAAACTTAAAAATACATAAGCAAAAACACGTAGTGTATAGCCACCTTTAGTAGCACGCAGTATGGCAACATTATGTTTTAGGCAATACAAAAGAACTTTTGATTGTCTTCTCTAGATGCCGATATAAGTTACTAGAAGATGGTGCTTATTTATAAATATAACAAACAGGGCAACTCAAAGTTAAGTTTATTGTGAGTGATCGTTAAGAAAACATAAAGGTGTCCTAAAACTGCAATTTAAGTGTGTTCTTAAACCGTAATTGTATAATTGTTTTTGTGTGCATTGGAATAAAGGCTTCATTAGTCTTTACTTTCTGTTGCTGTTCTGTTCCGTGTCGTTCTGTTGTTAAATTTTTGTAGTTAGTTTTTCCGTATAAAAGTGGCAGCTGTTTTATATAAACAGACAACACATATCGCGAAAATAAATCAAAAAATACAAATCAAGGTTTTTTTATTGTACAATATGTCATTACTTTCGACTAAAGAAATGAGTTTTTCGTCATCCATCGTTTATGTTTTATATTTTTATAACTTTTATACAAAAACTTAATTAAATTTAAAGAAATTGAAAATTTTTGTAATAAACCAAAAAATTTTTGTTGTTTTGTGCTGTCACTTACAGCAACAAAAGTAACAAAACAACTAACGACTTCTACACATTTTCTATTTAACAGAATCAAGTCAGCTGATTCGGAACGGAACAGAAATTAAAGACTAATTCTGCCTTAAATAAAGACTCGTTATATTTCATAACCCATCCATAACCCACCCGAACAAATCTTTTTTCAGGAGTTTTCGAACTTAAATAACCTTGTACATTTGTGTCAATAACAACATAAGCTATGTACAGCAGACGGTTGTCAGATTATACAATGTTGTAAGATCTGGCAATGTGCTAGCAATTGACACACAATTGTCACACAATATATTTAATAATAAATAAAATAATAAATAAATAAAAGCCGCAAAATTTGGGTGAAAGAACCGTATGGCATTTGCGACCTATTGACATAAAATATATTTGAGAAGTTTTTATTCAATGCCAACGAGCTTTCCATAAACTTCGCAGTACTTCAACTTTAACGAAAAGTTTGATAAAACTCTCATGTGACCACACGGATTCTTTTTTTTTTGACAGAAGCACTTTTGTTTCGGCCTTAATTTTTTGTTGGTGACTGAATAAGAAAATTCAATTAAATTGGCTCATAAAATTTTTTAATTCAAATGTCGCTGTCCATTTATTATTTTCTTCAATTTAATTATTCGATTTTCTTTCAGTTTTTTTTATATATTATTGATATATTATTATACAGACTTGAAAATAGAAATAATATAATATCCTGACAATGTTGACAATGCATAAACTTTGCACATCTGACAATAAACATTGTTTGACAATTATCTTACAACAATCTTACAATAGCAAAAAAATGTGTTCACATGATTGTTAAATGTCTGAGAATAATTTTATCTTAAAATGTACTGAAAATGCTTTTTCTGACAACGCACAGTGGCGCCATTTGAGTTTTTTCGTTGCAAAAATCATATCTTTTGAACCGAATAAGATAATTGAACAGTTTAAACAGCATATGATATGAGCATATGTTCAGCCTATAAAATGAGCGTTTGGAAAGCGTGCTACGCTTTGTAGGGGCCTACTTATGGTTAAAGTTAAAATTAGTAGAAAAATCAATTTTATGGTAATTAAAAATAATTATTTTTACATTGTTTTTATTTTTTTTCTTTCAGGTTTTATGTTTTAAATTATTACCCAAGAAATTAAAATAAAAATAATTTTTTTTTTAAATTTATTTTTTCAATTTTCTGTAAAATATTCATCACAATTCGTAAGAGAAGGTATATCGAAAAGACTAACCATTTCTAAACTATAATTATTTTCTAACTCTTTTCGTGACTTCACATGCCGCAGGGAAGAAATAAGTGGATCGGAAGATGCTGCCAACATGTTGGAGAGGTCCTCATTTTGCCTTACCCTTGATGCTTTGAATGTGTTCTGCAATCTATATTTTTTATAAAATTTGTTAAGAGACTCCTGTGCTTCTTCAGAAAGCTCTCCAATTGGCAAAGACTGGTACTCAATTATATCTTTGCCATGCGCCAATATTTTATGGACGGTCGGGGTCAACTTCTTCTGTGGATACATTTTTGCTAAAAGAGATGCAGTTTTCGACGAATATTCTCCATATTTTGTACAATTGACATTTTCTTTACAGTTTAAAACATCCAAGATCGTTCCCAATCTTTTCACAATTTGATTGTCAATTCCAGTGATTCTAATTACTGCCTCATTATTTTCAAAAAATCTCCTAGAAGTGTTTCCATCGTTTGAGTTACCATATCCGTGCTTGGGACAGTCTACTTTTAGTCCAACTTGTTTAAAAAAAGCATCCTGTATTTGCTTCTTTCTGATCTTTTCCTTATCCTTTATTGATGTATTTTCATCGAAGTTTTCCTCCTCTTGTTTTATAATTTTGCTTCTCTCAATACTTCCGTATAAGCTATCAAGTTCTTCTAAAGCAGCTTCCGTGAAAAACTTTGGTGTGGTTGTATTTGACAGTTCAAATAATTTTAAATTGTTCAACGCCATGTTTTTAGTACTTAAATTGTTTAATGGTTTCAGTAATTGTTGCGCAAACTTTCAGTCGTAGACTAATCCAGGCATTATGCTTATTTTGCAATATATAGGTTTATGCTACCATGCCTAAAAATTTACTACTAAAAAAAAATTTTAAACAAAAATTTACTACTAAAACAAACTACTGTCAGTCAAAACATATAAGGGATGGACGCCATACAAATTCTGCATCCATGTCTTTTTAACCTTTTTTACCTCTAGAAGCCAAACGGGCACGTACGGGCAGATAAAACCTTTTGAATTATGTAAAGAAATAATCAAAGAACAGGTTTTGCAATATGGCAAATATACAAAAATATACAATTTTTTTATTTTCCGTCAAAGTTAAAAAATAATGAAAAAACGGATAGTTTTTAAATAGTGATTTACCAGGAGAAACACAAAGCAAACGGTTAATTTTTTTTTATCATTATACATTTAATAAATAAATCAATCAATACAAACAAAAAATATGGCGATTCGTTACCTATTTTTCGTGATATTACACCTGAAATCGCAACAAATTGACTAAAAATTGTGTGTTTATTTTGAAAACCGAAAGTCGGTCAACTTTGAACGGTTATATCTTCTAAATTAAAAATGTGATATTATTAAGAGTGGCATATTTGAGATCGTTGAAAAGTTTCTTATAACATGAGTTTATTCAAAACTTCGTCGGCGCTCATGAAAATTTTGATTTTTGCAACCTCGTTTGCTCTACTGGCGCCACTGTGCAACGTTGAAAGACAAAAATTGCAGTTCAAACGGTTGTTAGAAATTCTCTGAATATTTTTCTGACAATGTTGTAATATCTGACAACCGGCTGTACATAATCTCTGTAATGTAGTTTGAATCTGTTGATACCGGTACAACGGAAATTTAATTAAATAAATGACTTAACATAAACAAATACAAATAAATGAAATGGCGTCAAATGCAACGGCCATTTCTTCCCGAATTTCCTTTTTAATAGCTCTTAAATAGCTAAACGAAGATCCCATGTGGAGTTGTTATCATCTAATATTTTAAAAACTTTTGCATAATAAAATGAAGTGTTCGTAAAGTTCTCACCACTGACTCAGTATTTCAGTAGTAATTTTTATAGTTTTCAAACTATTAAATTAAATTTTGATTTATTCGACCTTTTTTCTTTTAATAAAATAAAGTTTTTTCGAGCTCGAGTTCAATTATTTGTAAAAATTTATATATTATTTATTAAATTATTTTCTCCAATATTTCGAGATCCATCACCACAACAATGTACGAACAATATTAACAATGACTGTGTTTTAAATAAAAATAAAAAACATAATAACAACAAAAAGAAAAACAAAACACTTACAATGAGTTACAATTATATTTGTAACATGGTGAAATTAAATACAAGGTGACAGCATTGCTACAACAATTACAACAAGGCAAGAACAACAGGCATTTTTGTTTGTGTAATACTTTCGTTACTGTCAAAAACATCTGGCATAAAATAAAGAAAACAAACATACAAACATGGATAAAAACAGAAAACAATAGTAGTGAAAAATTGTTTATTTTATTTTCTTAAACAATTTCGAAACTCGTGATGATTTTGTTCGGGGCATTTTGATTAAAGAGGAAATTCTAGACAGTCGTATTTGTGTTTCCCTCTTGCCACGCGAACAGTATGCTCGAAAGGTGAACAATTGGCTGATATATTGGCAATTAAGACTGCTGCTATAAAAATTATGAAATTACCTCTGAAACAGGATGAAAGTGATTACTTTTCCAGCAGTGATGAAGAAGATTCACAACATTTTTCTCCCCTACCTGATGATGCCAATAGTGAGGCCATTTAAATAACAGATTTGTATAATTTTGTTAATACAGGCTACTTTATTTTTTAGTTTTCCTATCGTAAGTGGTCGATTCTTTGTCCAGAGGTTTTCAGGAGAAATCAAATCCAGATTTCTATATACCCGAAATTAATTCTTCCCGCTACGCGTACAACATGTCTCTCAAAGAGGTCAACTTTAATGTGGTTAAGGCTATTTTCAGTTTGCCCACCATTAAGGAACCCTCTAATAATAATGTTTTAATTAAAATTAATGCAGTCTTATTCTTCCAAAAAAGTTTTTATTTTTATTCAAATTTTAAAATAAAATATTGGAAATATACATAATAAAAAAAAAATGTATAGTGTGTTCTCGAACTGGCTTTATTGGAAATAAAGCTGCTTGGAGTAAAATTCTTTTGGCATAACTTACTCCACTGTTCTCTTTTTCTTGGGTCTTGAGGAACCTTAAAGAAAGTACCACTTTCAGCTACTCCTTTTTTACGGCATAAGATGCAACAACGCATTTTTCTGCAGCAAAAAAAATCACTTTTAAAGAGGAATCTTAACATTTATCTTACAGAAAAAAACTAACACTTTTAGTAAAACAACTCAAAAAAAACAAACACACTATTTAATATAATATAGTTTTTTTTAACACTTTTAATCTATTTTACTCAGATAAAACGGCGAAAAACTCAATTTTTCAAAAACAAAATAATTTTGTAACGTTTTTATATAAACTTTGACTATTTGTAAACAACTTTTTGACATTTTCAATTTCACCATGAACAGAGCAAAAATTAATCAGCTGGCGCTATGCTGTCACCTTGTATTTAATTTCACCATGATTTGTAAGATACGTATTATTCTCTCCACAATAAATAACAAACTAACTTATTATGTACATTTTATAATGTTTACCCCACATTTGAAAGATGGCGCATTTTTAATGATCAGAATAGAACATAAAATCACAACAGTGTAACCTTTTTTTCATGTACAGCTGTTTTTGTTTTTATTTGTTTTTTTTTTTTTTTTAAAGAAGAAGCAGATAGCTCCCTGGTAAGATCGCTTGAAATAAGGCAATGAATATCTCTCAAAAAGACCAATGGCACATTCCCGACTAATACGCAAATTCTTCTTAAACTATAAAAATAATCCATAATCCTAACAAATATTTCATCATCATCAGATGATGAAGATGAATCCAACAAGTCATCCAAAAATTTTTCAGCACATAAAAAAGTATGTAGTAATATTTTCCATTTTGTATATTTTTGTTTGTTTCTCAACACAAATACACATTCACAAACAAAACAAATGTCAGCTGTTTTATCATGCATTATGCCCCTCTTAAAATACAGAGTGTGAAAGGTGCAACATTATTTAAATTTATAGTGTGACATTTATAGAAAATAACACACTACACTCTAGCAGTGTTGACATTTTTTCAGAAAAGAACACAAAAAAATGAAAAAAGGTGCAAAATGGAAAAAACGTGTAACATTTTTTGCCAGAAAAGAAAACGCCATTAAATATTTAATTTTCTTTTTTTACTGTGTCTTTTTTATAATTAATTCTCCTCTCGTTTCGTATGTTAATTATCAGCGTTGTCAACTTGGTGCGTTTCGCACCATTTTTTGGTGCTGTTTTTTAATTTTTGGTGCGAAACAAATCTTTCTACAATAAAATACACCTGTTTGAGTACCATTTCATTCAACACTATAAAATTTTTTTGTGTATTTCGGTGCGTTTTATAATTTTTTTTCGAAAATGTGATGAAATCTTTAGTTTTACTAATTTTTAATTGCAGTTTTTTTAATAATTCATAACTCATGAAATCTATACGATGAAAAAATGTATTTTAAATACGAATGTATGATAAATGAAATCAAGTTCAACAAAAATCTTTGTTTGAAAATCAAATTAACATTTTAAAAATGTAAATAAAAATTCTTGTATAACCTGATGGTTTGGTCTACTGACCTGTAGACGAACAACCAGGGTTAGAGTACCAATGGAATCCTAACAAATTTTATTGGAAAAAATCAAATAGAAGTACTCTAACTAGAAAACAAAAATATATATATACCAAATATGTACTGAAATTAGCTTTTTCACCAATTAGTACTTTAATTCCGAATATCATGCTAAATTTTGAGTGGTTAAATGCTTATTTTATCTTTATTAGCTCATTTATTAAAACAGAAAGGCTTTTACTATTATTACTTTTACTAATAATCGTTGATAAAAAGTTTTTTATAGAATTTATGATATTAAAAAATTGCAAATTAATTCAATAAGCATTTGAAAAAAAAAACCAAATTTTTAACTTGGTTCGTTTTTTTTTTTTTTTTGTAAATGGTGCGCTTTTTTCTCCATTTTGGTGCGTTTTGAAATTTCAAAGTTGACAACGCCGTTAATTATATGAAGCATCTCCAAAGTATACCGTTTATTATATTTCTCCTCTCCTTGTAATATCACCACATTTTCCAAGTTTGGTTTATGTTGTCACTCTGCACAATGGGATGTGAGTGCAGTTTTTTGTGTTGATGTTTTATTAATGTTTTTAAAATCTGATTTATAGCCAGCTATACGTGTCTATATTATAAAACGATAAAAAAAAGTTTAAGGAAAAATTGTTGTGCCACTATTAGAGCAATTCCAACTATTTGAAATAAATAAATAATTTTATGTCAAAAAAAAATTAGTGGTTCTTCCCTTTAAAAATTCGATTTTATTGATTTTTAATAGCAAACATATCGAAATTATAACTGGCTGAAGGCGAGTAATGGATCTACAAGTTAACAGACAACTTCAGAAAATTAATTTCAACCGATAACAAGAGAAACCTGTCAATAAAAACAATATGGCGGAATGATAACAAATATCAGCAATAATTAATTATTTACTTAAAATGAAAAATATTTATAATTCCATAAAAATTGCAGTCCGCTAATTACAATTAATTAATGGCCTCAATTAGTGGCCGCTATCACATGATATTATCTTGAGTTTAATCGAATAATGTAAGCAAAATATCAGCATATTTATTAAATGCATTTCTTTAAATAAACTCAAACCTCAGTCCAGCTAGTAAACATGAAGATCATTTGCAAACTAGCTTTTGCGGCAATAGCCTGCTTGCTGCTGCTGACAGCTGCTAAAGCGAAACGTCTCAAACATTTGAATACGAGTAAAACACACATTGTTGGACGTATAGTGGGAGGTACAACCGCCGAAGAAGGTTTAGCTCCTTACCAGGTGTCTCTACAAGAAGGTGGAGGTCATATATGTGGTGGCGCCATTATACATACTGACTGGGTCATTACGGCAGCCCATTGCGTTTCCTATAGTAAACCCAAGGAAATCAGTGTTTTAACGGGCACTCAAGATTTAAGCAAACCTGGAGTGTTTTATCATGTCAAACGCATCTATGTACATTGCAACTATGATAATCCCAGTATGCATAACGACATAGCCTTGCTCCATCTAAATTCAAGTATTGTTTTGAATGAGAAAACTCAAATTGTCGATTTGCCCACGCAGCCCTTAAAGGATGGCGATGATGTTTTACTCACCGGTTGGGGTACAGAGGAAGCTTGGGGTGCGGCACCAGCACGTTTGAAGAAAGTCGATTTAAAATTCATGGAGCATGAACGCTGCAAAGTAGCCTTAAATTATGATCCTGACTTAGATGTGGGTCACATTTGCACATTCACCAAATACGGCGAGGGAGCTTGTCATGGTGATTCTGGTGGTCCTGTGGTTAGTAAAGGCTATTTAGTGGGGGTGGTCAATTGGGGTTATCCCTGTGGTATTGGCTATCCCGATGCGTATGCTAGTCCGTTTTTTTATTTGGATTGGATACGCAGTACGATGAGTGAAAATGGTAAATGTTTAAATAGAAAAATGCAGGATTGGTAATGGAAAATACATGGTGTAATTATACAAGGTGAGTGCAAAACGGCAACATATACAACACAAAAGAGAAACAACAGACATTTTGTTTGTATAAAGTAATGTGCTAGTGTCAAAAACACTTGAACAAGTATTACTTTTGACAGAAGTAAATTGTAAACAAAGTCAGTCAGCTGTGCTACTGCACTCACCTTGTATAGTTACACCATGGGATTGTATTCGTTATGAAATAAAATAAATATTTGTGTATTGAAGGAATTTAAAAAATTGTTTTGTTTTTTTTTTATATTTGGTAGCGTAACCTCTTTAAAATTTGTTTACCTGGATAAAACTTTTTCAGCAGATTTTTAATTTAAATTACTTTTCACATTTTTCTCAATAACGACTAACTCTACGTAACGTAGGTTTAATCAGCTGAAACTGGTACAAGGCTACAAAAATCGAGTTTTTGTGATCTTGCAACATAAGGTCAAAGGTTATTTAGGACATAAAGTCAAATTGTACATATGTGTTTAATTTGTTTGACTTCAGTTTGAAGATTACGAAAGAGCAACATTTGAAAGTAAAGATTACCGAAATGTTTGTGTAGGTGGTCTTAGCTTACTCGTATTCCCGCTCATAATTGTTTTATCTTGCTGAGTGTGATATAGACAATAAATTCTAGTATATTCACTAGTCAACTATTCGGTTCCAGTTTCGATCGAAGTATTGAAAATATCTTAGTCAACTAAAAATTAGCTAAATCAGTCGATTTCAAGACATTTATTCTCACATTCATTCTTGTGCCGAGTTTGTAATGAAACCAATGAAATGGTTTTCCGTATTTTGGCCAAATGCCTTCACCATAGTGCCATATTGGAAGATAAGTTTTTGATACAATTCGAATGACTTGAAATTAGTCCTAAAGCTGTAGGAGACGATCGGTAATCGTTTTGTCTTGAGAAATGTTCTGGTTGAAGCTATTAATTGTGTTTACGCCAAAACAACACTTAGCAATTCTCCTTATATTCCCTACAATTCCAAATTTCCTTAATGTATGTATATGTAAATGTAGAAAGCTATGTGTTGAAGTAGACTTCCACTTGTCATAAAGTGCTAAATAAAATGGCAACGTTCTAAAAAGATCGTAAATACTTATTTTCCTCTACTGATAAGAAATGCTTTGTTCAAATAATTTAATAAATAATAAGAAAAAATTCGTAATTAATTTGTTTCCTTTATTTCTTTTCATATTTATTGGTTAAATTTTTCTGATTATCAAAATCTAAACGATTTGGTTTCGGCTCAGAGAGTTTGCTAATCTCTACCAATTGTCTAACCACTTTCAAGCGCTTTTCAGCTAAACAAATTTACTTAAAGTTTTCTTAGAGTGCGGCTTATTAAAGACTGTGCCAAGTCAATATATTTCAAGAAGAAAGAATTTTTGTAAAAATCTAGACTTAAGGTACAGTCACACTTGGCAAATATTTACTCAAAAAAGCGTAACCACTTGTTTTAGTACAAATTTGTTTGACGCTGTTTACTCTTACAAGAGTTTTGCTAGATCAAACAGCAACAAATAAATTAAAATTTAATATTTGTTATGCTATGGCCTAAATCAGAAATAAAGTAAACAAATTCAAATATTTAGTGGTTACGTCTTTTTTTTTGGCGAATATTTGCCAAGTGTGACCGTACCTTTAACCTTAGGCCGACAAAAGTAAAAAAAATTTTAAAAAAAACTCTTGAATACATTTGAACTAAAAATTAACAAAATTTAAACTTTTATAAACAAATCTGACGATATATATTTAAGAATGATGGAAAATTGGCTCCAAAGAATCGATCACTGCAAACATGCACGCGGTGATTAAGTTGACGACATTTAAATGCATATTTAAAATAAACATATCAACTGCAAGTGCAATTAATTGTTTTATTTAAATAAAAATCTTTTGACTTTATTAATTCGGCTTGAGGTATCTTTTATTTAAATATGAAATTGTTGGGTCTTTATTGGAAAACCGTTTTACAAGAGCAAAGTAAATTGTTGATATTTGAAGAAGCAAACGATATCAATCTGTTTGAAATGATTATTACTAATATCAGACTGAGTATTGCATTCATATCTTCTAAAGGTATGGTCACACTTGGCAAATATTTGCCGAAAAAGACATAACCACTAAATAACGTATACTTGAAATCGTTTATTTATATAAAACAACTTTTTTTATTTAGGTCAAATCATAACATATATTTAGTTTTAATTTATTTGATGCTGTTTGATCTTGCAAAACTTTTGTAAGATTAAACAATGTCAAACAAATTTGTGCTAAAACAAGTGGTTACGCTTTTTTGATATTTGCCAAGTGTGACCGTGCCTTAAGTAATAGGAAGCGGTATGCTTTCGAGATGTTTTCTGCTACAATTCTAAAACAATAATTTCCTATTAAAGGTTGAAATCCCAAATCGATGAAAAATAATTTCCTATTAGAAAGTGAATCCCAGATTGATGAATAATACATTTCATAACATCTAATTAGGTTCAATTTATGTTAAAAAAAGTTTAAATATTTGATTTAACAAAACTTTTGCAAAGGAAAACTACATAAAATAATATAATAATGACTTTCTACTTTCGATTAGATTAAGTAGTCATTAGGTATTCGGACTGAGATCTTTTTAGTTCACGATAACGGCTTGAGTTCACGAAAGAAGCCCAGAAAAGTTTGAGAGATTACAAACGTTTCTTGCAGCCAATGAGTAAAAAATATCGGCTCCAAGGTTAACTTCAAACTGTATTAAGTATATAGATCATATATTTTTGGTATCTAAGACCACAATCCTTATCAAGCAATATTTACATCTGGTATATCACCCTCTAACACCGTAAAGCATCGCTCATATATGACTCTCTAATGGAGAATGCAAAAGGAATATTTATTTTTTTTATTGATCACATTTATTTAATCAAGTATTTTACAGAGATATAAAACTAAAATATACTGGAAACTGTAGAAATCGATTTCCTGAGAAGCCCAAAAAAGCATATATGTAGGTATTTATGAGTAGTTCTCAAATGTTTTTAATAAAAATACAACTTAATGCCTTTCCCTAAAAAATCAAGAAAATAACTTTCCAAGTATTTTTATTTAATTTTATTTATTGACTACCACCACTCCATGGATAATTGCTAGCACTGCAATGACACGAACTGCAGCGACCCTTCCATGTAGTCATGGTCTTGCGTATCCAGTCTCTGTAGTAATAAATACTGGCATGAGCATCTGGAACACCTGTGCCACAAGGTCTACCCCAGTTGACAAGACCAACTAAAAATCCATTGCTTACCAATGGACCACCTGAATCACCATGACACGAACCTTCGCCCAAACGAGTAAATGTGCAGATGTGGCCAACGTCTAGCATCTCACGCATTTCGACTTCATGCATTTCGCTGCACTGTTGATGAGAAATAAACTTAGTGGTCAGCTTTTGTAATTCATCGGGACCTTCACCACCGAACTCAATGTTACCCCAGCCAGTTAACAGAACATCGTCGCCAGGTTTCATAGGCTTTACGGGCAAAGGGACGGGTTGTGTTTTCTTATTAAATTTAATGCTGCCATTTATGTGCATTAGGGCAATATCATTGTGATACTTGGGATTGTTAAAGTTGCAATGAGTCCAGAATTCATCTACTTCATAGACCGCATCTGGTTCAAAATACTTATTGGTGCCTGTTATAATTCTCAGATATGTCGGATTGTAACCGTATACACAATGGCCAGCTGTTACAACCCATTCTTTGTCAATAATGGCACCACCGCACATATGACCACCAAACATGCCCTGTAGGGAGATTTGATAGGGCGCCAAACCTTCCTCCGCCACTTCTCCACCCACAACGCGTCCTTGCCCCTTTATTGGACTTTTACCCACCAAACGCACCGCTCTTGTCACAGCCAGTCCTAATAGGAACAGTATTATAACTTTGCGTTTCATATTGTAACTTAATTCGAAACTACTGGGTGTTTGGTGTTCAACCTTTGTAGGAGTTTTGAAATGAAATTCTTTTTGGCAAAAGTTTTAAAGTCGCAAAAAAGTTTTATCTGTTTGTTCTGCCTGGTCGTTATAAACGATAACTTAATTGGCCGGTAATAAAAGCTAAAAGTAAAACTTGTTGGTCGATTTTTGCGATATAATCAGTAAAGTTTTTAATGACTAGTCCATTATTAATTTTGTTGATTATTATTTTTGTAGTAGTAGTGGTATTAATTAACTTAACAATATATTTAAAGACTTTTTGTAAAAATCTTAATCTTAAACGACAAAAGTAAAAAACTTGAAAAAACTCTTGAAAAACATTTCATCGAAAAATTTGTAAAATTTAAACCTTCAAAAGCTCTTTTACCAGACTTTTTTACAAATTTCCAAAAGCTGTCGAAAATCTTTCTCTAATGTAAAGAAACTTAAAGCGTTTGAATATTTTTACAAAAATTTTAGTAGCTTTTACGTAAAATTTAATAAAAATAATGTTTAAGTAAGTAAAATAAGTATTAGCAAATCAAGACACAAAAGCCAAGTTATTTAATTTTTTTTGGCCTAAATGCTCAAAATCGTAAATAGTTTTGCAATGTTTAAATTCTTTTTAAAAAAGCTTAAAAATTCTATGTTATTTTTATAAAACGTTTAATATTTTGACACAACATTTTTTAAGGCATTAGATTGTTTTTAATATTTTTGGAAATAAGAATGAAAATCTTTCCAAAGTCTACGAATGTTAAACTCAAAGCTAGTTTACTTTGTAGGAAAGCTTTGAAAAGCTTTTTGTTTTATAAATAATTCTGGCAAAATTTTATTAAAAATAAATTCTTAAAAAAGTCTATTAAAAGCTTTAGCATCTTTTATGCGAAAATATATTTTTTAAGTAAATTTGTAAATTCTTTAGTCTAAAAAAAGTTAGATTCTTAAATATGCTTCCCAAACAGTGTTGCCATTTTAGCACTTTCAGTGCTAGATTTAGCATTTGGCTTCTCGAAAATGCATTGAAATTTTTAAAAATTATACTAACTGCTTTTTAGCATAATTCGCTTGATAAAAAAAAATTTTTTCTCGAACAAATTTTTACTATTTTACTCCACAAAATACTTTTGGAGAAATAAAAAAGAACCTTTTATTAATAAATGAACACGGAAATTTTTGAATTAATATATGAAATGTAATCTATTAAAACAAGTCAACAATTGTTATGAACATAAATAGAAAAAACTATAATTTATATTTGTAACATTTGAAATAAAAATTGTATTGTTACATTGAAAAAATTTAGCACTTATTTTTTCTTCTGTAGAACATTTTAGCACTTAGTTTTTCAAGTTTTAGCAAAGTTTTAGAAAAAACTATAATTTATATTTGTAACATTTGAAATAAAAATTGTATTGTTACATTGAAAAAATTTAGCACTTATTTTTCCTTCTGTAGAACATTTTAGCACTTAGTTTTTCAAGGTTTAGCATATTTTTAAATCCATTTTCTGGCAACACTGTTCCCAAAGTATGGTTTCAAGAAAACTTAAACAGAAATTTGAAAGATTTCCTAATCAATTATGGCTGAAACCCCTAATCTATTTTATTTATAAAGTTTTTATTAACAATTTTTCAATTGCATTTTGCAAGTTTTTATAATTATTTAGGTACATACATATATACTTATAAGGGATTTTCTAGATTTTAGAATTAAAACCTTAAAAATTTGATTTTATTTAGTTGTGCAATGTTGTACAGTTTTCGTTCTATTCATTTATTTCTTAGTCCTTTTTTACTGAAAATGGTTGATATTTTCACCTGGCCACACAAAATAATAATTAACATCAAATGATTAAATATGAAATATGAAGCTTGTTGCCCTTTTAATTTATAATTCCTGTGCTTAGCTCCTCAAATATTAAACTTTTTGACTCAGTGTCAGTTGTATTAAATTATAGTATTAAACAGTACTGGCATGCAGGTCCGGCTTACCACGAGCACATGGAGCTCTCCAGTTTACCAGAGCCACCAATTTCCCCTTTCCACTTCAGTGAAAAAAGAAATATCTACACCCTCATTGTCGTTTCACAAATGCTTGCACTCCTCATGGGCAACAAAATTCAAGTCGATTTTGTTTGCAGTTTTGGAGGTTCGCCATTTAAACGTGTAGCTCCCCAAGCGGTTAAGGTTAAAATATCATCAACCTTTAAGGTCTCATGCGACAGTTCGATTGTCGAACACCAGAGGGCATGGCAAACTCCATTTAACACACCACACCCCGTTGTTGCCAATTATTAGTGCCAACTATGACACGCAAGACATTCAAGGGATAATCTTCTACACAGTGGGAAGCAGTTAAAATCCATTGTTCATCGATGATGGCTCCACCATACAAATGGGAAACAAAAAATTTGTTGGTATTGACACCTGATAGGACGCTTAACCCAATTAGGCCACTTCACCACCAACAATACGACCACCGTTTATGACTACATCCTCAATGGCCAGCAATTGAACGATACACAAATCATGACACTTAAATGCCAGAAGTTTATGACACCTACAACTTTAGCACAGTGGGCCATCATTTTTTATTTTCCTATTTATTGTTCTTTTAATACAATTGTAAAACTATTGTACTGTTGAAATGGAATATAATTCTAACAGCTCATATTTATATCTTCATGACATTAAGGAAAAATGCCGACAATTTGTTTTTATATGCCCTAATTAATTTGCTTGAATATAAATTTTATCATTTCTGAAATTATTCACTTCTTTGCCAATGTACGAGTATATTATGATTAGAATTAAATACTATTAGAAAATTTTAATACTACTAGTCATTGTGTTGCTGGGTTTTTCTGCAAATATTTTACACATTTTTTAATTGCAAATCTTTATGACTTTAGGTACGGTTAAATTTCTTTGACGTTGTTTACTCTTACAAGAGTTTTGCAAGATCAAATAGCATGAAAAGAAAAGCCTTTTTTTTAAATAAATAAACAAGTTTATGTATGTATGTATGTCACTTAGTGGCTACGTCTTTTTCGGCAAATATTTGCCAAATGTGACCGTTCCTTTAGAATACCAATTTTAAAATTATATCATTTAAAATGACTTTACTAAACAAACAAATATAAAATGTTAATAATTAATAATTAAAATAAGGAATAGGAATTTAAAAACTTATTTTAGTTTGACCTGTAAACACTACAAAGCCCTAAGTTTTAGTTTTATATATTTGTGGACACAAAGTGTATTAAATGTTTATTGGTTTATATGGTAATAATTAAAACAGTTTTAGATCGTTTTCTTTTTGCTGCTTAGAAATTCGAAAGAAATTTTTCTAAAAATCACTTGAGAAGAAATTACTTACATTTTCCGTGTTATAATTCATTGCGATTTGTATATTTCTTATAGGCGGTTGTCAGATCATACAATGTTGTACAGATCTAGCAATGTGCTAGAAATGTACTCACATTGAAAAAATGTTAGCAAAAGGTAAATTGTCAGTTCAGACGACTGTAAGAAAACCTTACAATTTCATAGGCACACAATTATAACACAATGAATTTATCTGTCAACCGAAATTGTCAGTTTACACACATCTGACATATTGTTGTGTGCCAAAGATAGTCAAATTCGTTGTGAAGCATTGTGTGTGTGTGTTTAGAAATTTTAAATATTGTCATGAAACAAAAAAGAGCAATTGAAACAATTTTCCAAAATTTTCCACTTTTTTCCAAATTGTTATTAATGCACAATTTTGTTTGTTTATTTATTTATGTGTATGCAGAGTTGCATTTAGTAATAATTTCTCTGACAATGCTGCCATTGAGAGATGCGTAAACTTTGCACATATGACAACTAAAAGTGTTTGACAATTGTCTTAAAACAATCTTACACTGACAAAAAAAAATGTGTTTACACGATTGTTAGACGTCTGGCAATATTTTTGTCTTACAATGTACTGAAAATGCTTTTTCTTACAACGTTGAAATATAAAAATTTTAAGTTCGCACGGTTGTTAGACATTTTCTTGTCGGACAACGTTGTAAGATCTGACAACCGTCTGTACAAAGCTTTAGTTTTACAATTAAATCTCGCCGCGCTAGAACATTTCTCACAAGAATATTACAGACGCAATTTTGTAAGGAAAAACAGCTGTGTGTTTCAATTTGTGGCATTTCTGTTTCATTCCACATATTTTATTTGAAAAGTTTCTCGACGCGGGAGTTACCGAATATGGGAACAGGTCTTTTAAGTCTTTTATGATTAATCCGATTACGGAGTTGCGTCCAGATTTTCTAAATATTTATTTAGGGGCTTTCCGGCATTCCAAGTGTTTTTGTGCAATCTTTTAGCATTTAGATTTGCCACTCTTTTCGAACTCTTCTTTTTTTTCATTTAAGAGCCAATCGACTTCTGTAGAATTGATAAAATATTCCTGATATATTTTTTGTTGCAACAAAAACTTTGTTTATACGGGCCTTCTCTTGCCAGCTGTGGTTAGATAGCCTAATTAACATCTTCTTGGCTATCGCTGAAGAAGTCTGTATTTCCACAAAGAATCCTATCACGCAGGGCTTTAAATGTTTTCCTGGTTTCCAACAATTAATTTTCACACACTAACTTTATCCGAAAGACGAAATGAAAACTTCATGGTGATGTTGAAAATATTGAAAATCATTTTTCACGAATAATCCTGTAACATAGAGCTTTACATGATTACCAACAACTCAGTTTATAAAGCAGTAGCTTCATAAGGAAGACGGAATGAAAACTTTATCCCCATGTTGAACACAAGGGCGGTTCGGAAACTTCTGAGCCTAGCACAGAAAAGAAGAGCTAGTTTTTCAAAATACACTTAGTCCAACGCTTATTTAGCAATTCTATACCTTGATTTAAATAGGTTTCCTCAAGGTCTTCGAAATAGTGGTTTACAACTGTAATTGCATCTTCATTTGAGGTAAAACGCTTGGCAGCTAAGAATTTTTTTAGATTTGGAAACAGATAAAACTTACTAGGAACTAAATCAGGAGAATAAGGTGGGTGGTCAAGCAACTCGTACTTTAATTCGTTGAGTTTAGCCATTGTTAAAACACTCTTGATGAAAAATTATTTTTTTGTGTTGTGTTGTACGTTTTTCTCAAATTTTTACATTTAATTGATCGGAAATGTTGCAATAGTACTGTGAATTTATTGTTTTGCCCTTTTGCAGATAGTTAATCAATAAAATGCCTTTGGAGTCCCAAAAACCGTTGCCATAACCTTACCAGCCCATTGAATTGTTTTTGCCTTCTTAGGGGCACTTCCTCTAGCTTCAGTCCATTGCTTGGATTGTTCTTTTGTCTCTCGAGTATAGTGGTAGATCCATGTCTCATTCATAGCACAGATGAAAGTTTCCAAGACACTTAACTTTTGTCTGTTTATACCGCGCTTTCTGTTCTAACCTATGAAGTTTTCGAAAAATACATACATATTGCATTCAAGGCGATACTTAGGTAACTCATAGGTTATCTGTGCCCAGCAACAGGCTGCTTATTTCAAAAAGTTATAATGACGGTCTCAATTGCTAATATAACACTCAAATTACTAATTACCTACCTACCCTAGCTGCCGTATAATTATGACTAAAGGAATTGCTCTATAATAAATACAAGAATAAAATCCCAAAAAACAACTTATAACTTATCGAAACATTTGTCAAGGCCCGTACATTTATTGAATAAATCGTTTAAGGCGTCATAAAACTTTATTTATGAGTTAGATAAAATTTTAAATCATAAATGAAATCTACCGACATGCTATTCAAGATATTGAAACTTAAACCAAACATAGTTAAAACATTCAATGTTGACGTTTATACCAGCAGTCTGACACAGAATATCTGAGAGTAAACAATGAAGTCTTTAATTTTAACCGTATTATGCCTGACATTTTTGACGTTTACCCAGGCCATACGTTTGAGGGATGAACCCTATCCGGGTGTAAAGAATATCGATACAAAAGTTTCTGTCTCTAAAACGTATCAAAAACCTCAATCACGCATAGTGGGTGGCGAAATAGCTGCAGAAGCCTTTGCCCCTTGGCAGGTATCTTTGCAAAATCAGTACGGCAATCATTTCTGTGGAGGAGCTATAATCGCTGATCAGTATGTGATAACGGCAGCCAGTTGTGTAGCTGGTTTGGATAAACGCTTTGTAAAGGTGGTAACCGGCAACAATAATTGGATGGGCCTAGCATGGGAATACTATGTAGCAGATATTATTATACACTGCAATTTCGATAAGCCTTTGTATCACAACGATATCGCCCTCATTAAAGTGACCACTCTGTTTGCCTACGATGATAAGACCAAAAATATTACTTTGGCTGAATTGGACGAGTTGGATGAGGGAGAAACTTTAACTATGACTGGTTGGGGCAGCTGGCAATTGGGTCAAGATTATCCTGAACAGTTAAAGAAATTGGATGCCATGCTGATCAGTAATGAACGTTGCAAGAATATGTATGCCCAATATGCCGATGATGTTGATGATGGTCATTTGTGTATTTTGCCTAAAAGTGGTAATGGTGCTTGCCACGGTGACACTGGTGGTCCTCTGGTCAACTCGAAGGGCCAACTGGTGGGTGTTGGTAATTGGGGTGTTGCCTGTGCACATGGTTTCCCCGATGTCTTTGCAAAGGTGTCGTTTTACAATGATTGGATAAGAACTAGTATTAAAGGTTGTGCGTTGACACCATAAATGGAGAAGAATAAATACCTACAGTTTTAATTCACATAATAATAATAATAAAAATTTTGTTTTTATAAAAATTTTGTTATTGAGTGTTTTAGTGCAATAAATATGCCTGCAATAAATATGTCTGGTGTATGCCAATAGTTTTAAATCTACATATATATATATAAAAGAGTAACGTGACCGACTGACTGATTCATTCATCATCGCACAGCCCAAACCGCTAAAGCTAGAAACTTGAAAATCAGGTAGTGGGTTCCTTTTACAACATGTTAAGGGGGACAAATGGGGCAGAAACGGGTAAAACCAGTACCTCTATATCTCCAAAACAAATAAACTTAGAAATAATATTTTAAATGTGTCCGTCTTTAATCAAAAAAAGAGCCGACAGGTGTCTGGTACTTTTTTGGGGTAAAAATAGTCCCCGTAGAACGCTTCGTTAACATGTATATCTCCTACATAAATAAACATAGAAATACTATATTAAATGCACCTGGCTCAGATCAATAAAGACTAGAAATTTTTTTGGTACTTTTTTTAAATTCGAATACCTATGAATTATGAATTTGAATGAATTTTTTTTTTTGGGTACTTTTTTATCAAAATTTATTTTCTCACTAAAAATTCCATGAACTATTATTTTCAAATAATGCTTATTACGGATAATTAATGGGTACTTTTTTGAAAATTATTTTTTCACTGGTGACAAAAAACGGGGTAAAAACTGACATTTGATATTATTTATTCAATTTAAAAATAAAAAAAGATAAAATATTCTTCTATCCACACACAAAGAACTCAGAACATGACTCAAATATAAAAGAGGCCAAATTTCAGTACACTTATATTGGTACTTTTTTGAAATTCATTGTTACTATTCTAGTTTTGCAAACTATGCATCTGATCATGTTATTATCTTCGGCAAAGTTGTTCTGCATGAGACCGGGAAGGTTTCTGAGTTGGTATGAACACGCCTACTCTAACGGCCACTTTTTTTAATTAATTACAACGCCTGCCGGGAAGGCCAGACCGCTGGACCGATCTTACTAAAACTTTGACGAGATATAACTAAGATTCCGGCATGACTAAGAATACTTTTTTCGACCACCTATTTTTTTTCAAAATGAACAAAATCAATAAAATTACTCAAAATTAATTGAATATTTGTGTAATGCCTTTCTTTCAAATTAATTTTAATTGGTGGCGTAGCAACGCGCGCAAATGCCATCTAGTTGTATATAAAAATAAAGTCAGAGAAATATGATATCTTTTCTATTTCTTATAACAATTATTAGAGTAGCTGATTGTTATTGCTCATGGATGCCAGTAGACATTAGTATGTTCATCAATATTGTCAATAGCTCTTTATTATTAAACTTAGAATAGAATAGAAAAAGAAGCCAAACCTTAGTTTTCTTTTTTTTTAATTTACATATTTAATTAAACATTGTTAGATTAAATTTCTTTAAAGACCTCAATAGTTCGAAATTGAGTAATTTAGTATTCTAAAAAAGAAACAATTTAGTAGCTCCGTTGCAGCTAGTTAAAGTACAATATTAATCCCAATTTACACGAAGCAATTCTTTAAGCTAAGCTGCTTAGCTCTTAGAGATCAGGGTGAGGGGAATATAAGACGAGTGCACGCTTGATTGTATTAACAATCAGTGTTACTCTCTTATTCGTATAACATACATATGTGTATAAAAATGTGTGTATACTCTGAAATATAAATACTAGCGATTTAAGAATTGTGCTGTGTGAAAACCGAAGAAATTTGAGAGTGCTGTAGCATAATTGGTTAGCGCATTTGATCAATAAGCATGAGTTGGTATTTGTAGTCCGAGTTCGATTCCCAGCCGCTGCCACTCAAACAACATCAGTTTCTGATAATTATTAGTTTTCTTTCCATTATAACTAATATTTACACAGCGCCCTGCTTCGGTGGCATTGAAACGCCACCGAATTAAAATAATTAAATAAATGCTATAAAATCAAGCTTTAAAAATAATGCGCCTACTCACCACCAGAGGCACTGCAATGCTGCACTAAAACAAACATAATGCGCACTCGCAGAGTTGTGATATAAAGCTTTCTTCTACTTTGACTACCTTTACTTCTTTAACCTATCACCATTCCAAAGAAAGTAACGCAATCATATATAGGCATTTTAATTGCCTGAGTGTTACTTCTGTTTAAAAAATTAAAAAAAAGGAAACCATTTTATCATTCTTTTCAATAAAAATTGCTTCGTGCAAATTGGGGCTTATTAAGAATATTTACTTTTTAAATGTTTCACTCTACGGTTTGCAAATTTTACCATACTAAAATAGTTGACTAATCAAGCGTAGTACCAACAAATAAACAATTTTAAAGGAACTCGAAAACAATATAAGACATGTTAATGCAAGATTAATTACAGATAATTTGTTTGATGTTAGCGAAGCAAAATAATGCAGAAGGCAGGCCTCTCTACTACCTAAGAGTGCGAAATACACATGATACAAATTTATGAACCATTTTCCGGATCGCTTAATATCTCGTTTTGGCTATTTAGGCTTCATAGGCTTTTTTTCACTATATACTTCTTGTTAAAGAATTTGTCACTCTAAGTTTTCGCGAAACGGATTTTCACGTAGCCATCGGCATGATCAGTTCTTTCTTCGGACGTTATCCAAAAGAATACACGACAAGAGAGAACTTATCGCTTGAAGTTTATGGTGTTCATGGCTCTGTAAGGGCTACATTTCTGTCCCTCATCATTTTTTACGACCACGTTAAATTATAGTCATGACTTTTAAAAACTCGGTACATACCCATAATAATATAAAAAAAATTTTTAGTTCTTAAAAGTAATGACTAGAATTTGACGTGGTAATAAAAAAATGATAAGGTACAGAAATGTAGCCCTTACAGAGCCATGAACACCGGTATACAAAATGTTATGATCGGAATAAAAATAGCGACACAGTGAACAAAATACTAAAAGGGCGGTATATGTAGGCGTGGCAAAAAATAATACAAATATTTCTGGAATTGTTCTAACATTATCTTTAATCCTAGGGGCTGACTGACACAATTTTTTTTGTATGTATATCTATTGTACAACAATATTAAATAATAAAAAAAAAAACATAAAATTTATAGCAAATAATTCAACTTTTTTTTATTCAAAAATAGAAACAAAAATACTTGTCAATCTAAATTCAATACCTTTCCTTAATCAAAGCATTCAATTTACAGTTTTTATTACCACTTATAATGATGCGTATCCAATCCAAATAATAAAAGGGACTTGCATGAACATCGGGATAACCAACGGCACACGGTCTACCCCAATTGACTATGCCAACCAAAAAGCCATTGCTTACCAAAGGACCACCAGAGTCACCATGACACGAACCCTCACCTCGCTTGGTAAACGTACACATATGGCCAACATCAACATCTTTTTTTCTGTTACCATGAGCATCTTTGCAACGATGGTGTTCCATGTATTTCAAATCGACCTTCTTCAAACGATCCGGTGAATCGCCCATATATTCTTCTGAACCCCAACCGGTTAAAATCACATCAGCGCCATCCTTCATGGGTTTAGTTTGTATTGGAACAATTTGGGTGTTCTCATTCAATACAATACTGGAATTTAAGTGTAGCATAGCAATGTCATTGTGCATGCTGGGAGCATCGTGATTACAATGCACATATATACGATCCACGTAATAAAATACTCCAGTTTTGTCGGTTAAATCTTGTGTACCTGTTAATACCAAAATGTCGTTAGCATCCTTATTCAACACACAATGGGCTGCCGTTAAGATCCAGTCAGTGTGTATGATGGCGCCACCGCAATTATGTCCCCAAATAGTTTGCAAAGACACTTGGTAGGGAGCCAAACCTTTTTCGGCGGTGGAACCACCCACTACACGTCCTTGTTTAGGAACATAGGCTAAAGGTTTTATACGTTTTGCAGTTACCGTATTAATGGTAAGGTACGCTATTAAAAGTATTAGCACCGTTGAAGTTCTGTTCATTTTGAAGACTAATATTGATACATTTTTTTCCCGTTAAGAAGAGTTAAGTGATTTGGGTGTTTTCTTTTCATTTTGCCTTTTATTTCATAACATTTATTGCCAGTTGTAAAAAAAAACAAAGAAATGGAGATATATTCAAGTTTTTGTGAAGAATATAAGATATGTGTATGTTTGCTTACCCTACAACCGGCACAGTTTTATTTTAAAAGATATGCCTTTAGTTTAGAGCAGATAAATTGGGATTATAATGGAAATGCTAAATCCCTCTAATACCTCTTGTAATCTCCCCAGAGAAATAAAGTGGCGAACCAAAGGATACATGCCTGTCCGAAGATGTATCTTTTGTAAATGGCAACTACAAGCAATGGAAGTTTTGTTTTAATATTCGAAAATCAAACGGACACAAACTACACATCGTGAAGCGAAAGAACGCAAAGGTATGGTCACACTTGGCAAATATTTGCTCTTGTTTACTCTTACAAGAGTTTTGCAAGATCAAACAGCATCAGATAAAATAAGACTAAAGGTACGATCACACTTGTCAAATATTTGCCGAAAATTACGTAATTACTAAATAACATTTATTTGAACTCGTTTATTTATTTAAAACCACTTTTATTTCGTTTTAATTTGTTTGATTCTGTTTGATCTTGCAAAACTCTTGTAAGTGTAAACAACGTCAAACAAATTTTTGCTAAAATAAGTGCTTATGCTTTTTTTTACTAAATATTTGCCAAATGTGATCGTACCTTAAATATTTGTTATGTCTGTTCCTAAACAAATTAAGTTTTTTTAACAATAAATAAACGAGTTCAAAAATATTTTATTTAGGGGTTACGTCTTTTTCGGCAAATATTCGCCAAGTGTGATCGTACCTTAATATGCGCTTTCCTAAAAATAAACGATGCAGTGGAAATTTTTGGTTAACATTTCTTTTAAGAGACGAGACCCATTTTTACATAAACAGATATGTAAATAAACTAAATTTTAATCTTTAAGGTCACACATTATTTACGGCGAGCCAATACATCCAACAAAGTCTTATTTTATTTCTGTGTGACACCGCAGAGAAAATGGGATTTAATTTCTGCAAATAAATGAATTGGAACTGAGTGTATCTACATATTCATACAATTTGTGGGTCGCCTAATGCCTCATTTTGACGATTTGCAGTGGACGGCAAGATTGCTCGATTTTATCGCTGCGAACTTCTCAATTCGAAGAAATGGAATCGGTCACTTGACTTTGAAAAAGAATTAAATTTATCTTAAACGTCATGAATGATCAACAAATGTTTATTCGCAAATTGACAAATTCGTACTGGAAACATGTGGTGAAATAAGAGTGCGTTTCTGAAACGCATAATGTCTCATTTTTGGCGAAAATTACCGGCTATATTTCTAATTTCCTTCTACAGTTTTTTTAAAGTCACAGACTTTTTCAATCGCCAGATCGATTTCAAATTAAATTTAAAGAATCCAAATGTTAAATAAAATATAAAATTAAATCATATAAACTCTAAAATTTTAAGCCAATATTTCATTAATGACTATAGCGACTCAAATAGTCGTTTTTGCTTTAATAACATTTTACATTTAACCATTTATGACAACATAAAGATTAGATTTCTCTAGATATCTAACATTAGCCACAAATCATTCAATTCAGACCATTCACCAAACAATATATTCGATCAAATACTAAAATTAGTATCGTTTGAACATGATTGGCAAAATACAACAACTGCTAATCAATTCAACGGTCGTAGCAGCCTTAAACAATGTACAGCAGTTGGCATTTTATAATAATCGCATGATGGGAGGACAAACTGCCGAAAAAAGTACCCTATCAAATATATTTGCAAACCATACCAGGGCCACATTTATATGTGGTGGTGCTTTTATAACAATACAATGGCTAATAAAGCAGCCCATTGTGTTAGTTGGTAGGCGGCAAATTTTCTAAGAATTGCCGACGGTAGTAATCTTTATCAACAGCCCTTGTATGATATTCTTATATACTGTAATTGTGATCAACCGAAATAACACCATGATATTACTATCACATACAATCAGAGTCCATTGCTTTAGCCCAAAACTTAGTAAATACTGCGGAACCTTTGTTGCCTACCGGTTGGGTTTTAATTTCCCCATAGGATCCCCACCACGAGAAATTCCAAAAGTCTAATAATGTATCAAGTGGCTAGAAACAAATGTTCTTTAATATTGGAATCGTAATCCAGGTGGATATCTCACATGTGAGACATTATGATTACTTTAAATCATAATATGATTATTTTCGATCATAATATGATTACTTTAAACTATATTATGATTAATTTATATCATAATATGATTATTTTAGAACATAATATGATTACTTTAGACCATATTATGTTTACTTTAAACTATAATATGGTTACCTGGGGTCATAATATGATCATGTCTGACAATTGTATGATTATATTGGGTTATAATATTAAATTATTATTAATAAAAAATATTATAATAAAATATTACTATGATAATTGATCATAATATGATACTTCATGACACTTATATTCATCATAAATCTTATCATAATATGTAGCTCTTAGATTATGTTTACCACAACCATGCTTTGCGTGCACATTTGTGCATGAGTTAACCCTGTATAACTCAAGAACTTCAAAAATAAAAAATTTACAGTAAAACTTTTCTAGTTTTTCTACGTAATTTGCGCTTTCGTAGAACATATTTGCTTACCTACACAAAGTCGTGGTTCGAGCGCAACTTTTGAATATTCTGCATGTAAAGCATCAACTACAGGATGAGTTTTCAAGATTCTATCAGAGTTGGGATTATTTATTGGAAGACATTTGCTGTTGTCATTGAAGTGCAGAATGCAAGTGTTTTATCTTTTCAAATTTATAAGCGGCATAGTCTGTTGAATAAGCAGAGTACCAAGAACGGAATTTCAATGTTTGGTTACTCGCGCCAGTTGAATCAGTGACCTATATACTACATACATAATTCAGATACATTAAAATTATTGTTGGGTTTTTTTTTTTTGTGTGAAATACAGATTTGTCTCTTCAGAAATTTGCTTTATAAGTTCCTTTGAAAATAAGTACAAAAAGAACTGTATAGGAGTTTCAAGATCTTTTGGTTGGACTTATCGATTTTGTAACATTGGAACTGGAAGATGTTGGTTCTTTTTCAGAATAAGAAATTATGTCGTATTCGCTTTCATCTTCCAAACACACTTCAAGAAACTCATATCAAACCGGACTTAAGTCTCGAAATCAATACCATCTTCGCTTTCTTCACCTGCTTGAAGTGTTCGGGCGATATCTTCGTCATTTAGCTTGTGTCAGCGAGTCATTCTAAAACAAAATAATACTCCTATAAATTTTCGTATTATGCATATAAAATAGGTCCCTTTTCGCATATTGTAGCTCACAAGACACAAACACTAAATTTCATGTTCTACCGAAATAATTATAAAATTCAAAAATTACTGGATTAGTAACTAATCTTTGAACACTTAACTTGCGTATAAACGTAAAACAACAAAACAAATGTAAAAAAAACTACTTTTTCTTAATTATTTAGTTTTATCAAATGTGCAACTTTTGAAATTCTCCGAAATAGTAATAAGATCGCAAAATTTCAAACAAGAACAGACACCCAGCTTATGGTTTTTGCATTTGATGCAAAGAACATAATGTTAAGCCATAGTAACTGTTAATGTGGCTGTTAATAAGATATGACCAATATGTTGACTGTAGTATATTATATGTCTGTTATAGAGGGTTAAACGTTATCAGGGTGCTGTCATGGTGGTCCTTTGGTTTCCAGCAATTGGCTAGTAGGCCTTCATTCCAACATTTTTTTTTTTAAAGTGAAGTAACACCCAGGCAATTATTATGCCTATATATATTTGCGTTACTTTCTTTGGAAAGGGTATAGTTAAAGAAGTAAAGGTGGTAAAAGAAGAAAGCTTTTTATATCACAACTCTGCCATTGCGCATTGTGATGGTTTTTAGTGCAGAATTGCAGCGCCTCTGGTGGTGAGTAGGCACATTAATGTTAAAGCTTGATTTTATAGTCTTTATTTTAATTATTTTACTTTGGTGGCGTTTCAATGCTATACCACCGAAGAAGGGCTCTGTGATAAATATTAGTTATGATGGATAGAAAAGAAGACTAATAATTATCAGAAACTGATGTTGTTTGAGTGGCAGCGGCTGGGAATCGAACCCAGGCTACAAATAACAACTCATGCTTAATGATCAAATGCGCTAACCAATTAAGCTACAGCTTAATTCGACAAGTACAAAGCGGTCAAAAGAATTGCAAATATTCTATTTAGTTTAACAAAAGTTGTTAATTTTTCAAAATTTTTAAAAAAAATATACATTTATATGTAGTTATGTATAATAGTATATTAAAAAAAGCTTTTAATGACTTTCTTATTTTACTATGTATATGCTTGCGACAAATATTTGGCATTTGGCCAGATTTTTTATACATACATACAAATTTCTTTGTTTTGATGAATCAGTCATACACAATGACAATATAGTTTTTTTGTAGCTGAATATGCGTAATTTCACGTGCCCAATAAGTTTTCTCATCGAAAATACATATTTCTTTTATGTCAATTTTTTGGTGTTCATTATTTCAGGTGTTGTGTGTGGCCTTCTGGACCGCCTGACGACTTGAGATCGTTAAAATTGAATTCTTTATATTCAAAAATTTCGTAATCGGTAATTGGTTTCGTACGTTTTTTTTTTTTGTTTTTTTTTTTGCTTTTATGACAAGAACATAATGATTTGCTGTTATTACAATTGGGAAATACTTATAGATCGTTGGCTAGAAATATGTATTTTACAATTGCAACAAATATTTCAAGAAGCAAGAATGTTTAAAAAAGGGGTTTCTAGAGAATTGAAATAAGAGAGGAAGACAGGGGATAAGAAAATCTGTATGTAGTGATAGTTATCGAATACAATAGATTCTACAGGCGAATTTTTAAAGAATTTAGAATTTGTATAGTCGCTGGTGTTCAACTTTGGATGAATGGTGTTGGTACTCCCATCTTTGGCTTTCCTTTTTTTTTTTTTTTTTTTTTTTACCGCTTTACACATATATAGGCGCAAACGTCATCATATATATTACCTTTTTAGCTAAACTTATTCGTCAATTTGTATAAAATATTAATTTTGTTGCTGTATTTCGGCGAATCGTTGTTTTGCCATATACAGTCTTTTAATATTTTTTGTATAGTCAACATCGATTTTTGATATTTAGTTTCTGTTTTTTTTTTTTAAATATAACTTTTAAATAATAATATTTTGTAAACTTATATATTCTAAAAAAAATAATAAATAAAAAGGAAAGTGATTTGATATTACATATTTAGAATTTAATAAATAAAATTAAACCTATTTATTTTTCTTTGTGGATCTCGCCACTTTGGTTTAGTCACCTGTGTTGTTTTCACTAGCCAAGTAATAGGAAACTTGGCCTCTATCGATTCCACATTGAATTAAACCATATCGGTGGTTTTTTAGTTGGTTTTCACTAATGCCAGAAAAATCGTAATGAACTTTTTTCATTTGCTAAATTGTTGAAACTATTTTAATATTGGAATAACATTTTTCATTGAACAACCTATAGGGAATATATCATATAAATTATATTGTTTTCCAGAATATGCTACACAAAGACGTAAATTGAAAATAAAAATTAAAATTTTTATTAATACAAGACCTTAAGCTTGAACAATTACTAAAATATTAATAACAAAAGGTCAAATAAACTATAATTAGAAATGTTTAAGGAAATAAAATTTCGTAATTAAAACCAAAACTAAAAGTTTAGACTATTTGGCAATCATAAATCTTTAAGGAAATAAAGCTTCTTGGAAAAATTAAACTTTTAGAGCTTATTTATGAAAAAATGATTTTTACGTAAAAAAAAGCTTTCACATACAATGTAAAGACATATTTACGAGAAAAAATAAAGAAAAACTTTTTTTTCTGAAAATTCGTTTTTTCCTAAATGATAAGCTTTGGTTTAAAGAGTTTTTAATTGAAATATTATTAAAAGCTTTGCGGAGCAGAACTTATTAGAGAAGATAAACTCTTAAAGACTTTTTATGCCAGAGGAATAGACATGAATTTTTTTCATTTGCAAAAAAAGTTGATTTAAATACTGGAGAATATTCATACAAGTTATACTGGGTTCAAAGTTTAAAAAAAATAATATTTCAAAATTTAAACCAAGATTCAAAGTTTAAACCTTTCGACCAAAAAATATATTTTGGTAAATAAAGCTTCTTGGAGAAACTCAACTTTTAAATATATTGTATGAAAAATTGGTTTTTAGTTAAAGCTTTCATATACATAAAGAAATAACTTTTTTATGCAAAATGGTTTTTGGAGAACACATGGTTTACTGTGTTTCTTTGGTTTAAATATTGTTTAAAGTTTTGTGGAAAAAAGCATATTGGAGACGATAAACTGTTAAGGCTTTTTTATTCCAGAAGAATCAAACTGAACATGAATGCCTTTTTTAGTTAAACAACCTTTAAGAAATATTTCATACTCTCTTTAAAGTTTAAGAAAATAATATTCGTAGTTTAAACCAAAAGTCATAGAGCATCTAGGAGAAATTAAACTTTTAAAGCTTTTTTATTACAAAATGTTTTTTAGTGAAAACTGTCATATAAAAAGAGCTTTTTGCTAATTAACATGGTTTAATAAGTTACTTTGTTTAAAATATTGTGAATAATATAAAGCTTTGTGGAAAAGAGCTTGTTCGAGAAATTAAACTTTTAAAACTTTTCTATGAAATTTTAGTTAAACAAAGCTGGCATATAGGTAAATACATTTTTATGAGAAAAAATAATAATAATAACCTTTTTTTACTTAAAGCTTTGGTTTAAATAGTTAAAATATGGTTTAAAGCTTTTGAGAAAAGAGCTTATTGGGGAAGATAAACTTTTAAAGGTTTTTTATTAACAAATTTAAAACATTCGTTCGTTTTATTAGAAAAAAATATTCTTTTTGCGAAAAAGAGCTTTACGACTTAGGTAAGACTTAAGACACAAACTTTTTGTCGTATCTATTTTTTACTCAATCAAGTTTGTTTATTCCACAATCATGTTTGTGTCTTAAGTCTTATCTAAGCGAACGTTATCGTTCGACATCGTTGGCCAGGGGGTTAGTGCAAAAGAGTTTTTTGGTTAAAAATTTGTGAGAGCTTTTTTCTGAAAAAAGTTGTTGTGAAAAGAGCTTTAATGGAGAAGAAAAGGAAATAATACAAATTTATGGTGAAGAAGAAAATAGAACTAAAATCTGCTTCTGCGTAAACTGTTTACGGGTTTTAGCTGTAATAGACAGGCGATCTGATACCAATGTCTTTTAAACATATTCTGCTGAAAATTTCAACTTAACTGTAAGACAGAAATACACCAACCATTTTCCTCATAAACATCAACACATTACGACAACAAGAAAATGGAAATATAAAATTTTGAGAGCAGATGTTCTTTTCAGAACTCTCACTCTCCAAACACACACAAGAAAAATTGGAAAAATTTAAATGAATTTAAAAGAAAAATTTTGAAAAAATATTTTTTCGAAAAAGCAACGCGTTAGTCGTGGCAAGAGCTACAACGTGAAAAGTTCTTGAAAAAAATTTTTTGAAATTATCAAAAAAAAAGAAATTTTAAAAAAATTATACCTATAAAATAATTTTGAAAAATATTCAAAAAAAATAGGAAAGAAAAGAATTAAAGTGAAGTGAAGTGTAACAACAAGTGAAGCTAAACAACGACTAAAATAAAAATGTAATAACAAATTTTTCAAATAAATTTTAAAAGAAAAATATTTTTAATAATGTTTTAAACATAATAAATTAAACTTAATTAATTTATTTAAAAATATTTCTGTTAAAAATTTTGCCAGAAGATTCTAGAATTTTTGGAATCTAACTAAAGAAAAATTATGAACATTTCACAAATGAATGAGTAATTTAAAAACATATGGAAAACTTTTGAACACATTTCCTCATATAATATTTAATAATTTTTTGAGAAATTGTGTGAGAATACATGACATCAATAAGAAACAAAATTAACCCGATTCAAAATAACAACGGCTGTATGTCATAATAAATTCTTAAACAAAATATATGGTCAAGGAAAATAAAATAAATTTTAAAAAATAAAAGAAACTAAAAAAAAAATATAAAGAAAACAACGACATAAAAAGTGAATCATTCTAAGGAAAGATAAAATTAAATACATGGTTATTAAAGCAACAACTACAAAAAGTTTACAAAATTTTTGAAAAATTGACTAAGTGAAAATATTGAAAACCCAAAAATATTACAACAAATAAAAAGAAAAGAAAGAAGAAAATTGTATAATTAGTTTTCACAAAAAAGCAGCCAAAATTAACAAATATAATAGAAATTTTTAAAAAGAAAAACCAAATTACAACGCACATGTAGAAAGTTAAATATCAAGAGAAAAGTTTACATATCGAAAAAAATCTACATAAAGATACAATCAAAACAAATCCAGAAAAACATACAAAACATATGAATTCCTAATATCATAAAATTTCCAAAAAAAAAGTGTGAAATTTTTAACAATAACTTAAAAAAAAAACAAATTACAACACAACTTACATGTGAATTCTATGAATCTCAATAAAAATCTACAGGAAATTACGTTTTTTTTTCTTTAGATTGCAACACACTGAGAGAAATTAGAGAGCTGCATTTGAGCAATGTTTCTCAGTGCAGTTTTATTGTTATGGCTTGTTTATTTTTAGTTCTTTAAATATCTACGCTAATAAATACAATAACAAACATAATATGTAAACAAATTAAATTTATTTACTTATTTATTATTTTAACATCTGTTTGTGTCTGCTTCGTTCGAGTCGGTTGTACTTATTTTAAAATTATATTTTCACATGTTTTTGTGTACAATTTTAAGTATCTATATCTATAAAATATATCTTGAAATTAAATGCTCATTAAATATATGATTCAGAATTATGATGAATTAAATTTTTATTATTTTGCACTACTAGACGTATGAATATTATTTATTCAATTTAAAATTGTTATACTCAGGCGTATGATTGATTTTTGATTTATTTTAATTAAAGCGTATGATTGATATTAATTATATTCTCTTTCATTGTCTAGCTATTTTTTATACATTATTATAAAAAACTTTTTGACATAGAAATTTTAGATTGGAAAACTATTTTTATCTTCCTAAGATTAATCTACATATGTACTTGACGACCTTACAGAAAACCTGTTTATGTATATATTCTAAAGGTACAATTATTTTAAATATCCTTCTAAAAAATTGCATTAAAGATTGCATTTTAAAATAAGGTCAACAACTCATGATTATAATATCAAAAATGAATGGTTTTGCAATTATTCCTTTATGTCGTCTCTACAAAAACAAATTGCATGTTTACCACAACTATTGCAATATGTTTAAACATTTTTTTTTAATTAAATTAAATTTTGATTTTGTTCGACCTTTCTTTTGATAAAATAAAAAGGCCTCGAGCTCGAAAAAAATCAATTTTTTTTTAATATTATGATCACTGTAATCATTTATATGATTTCGGCAACCATAATATGGTTACGTAAAGATTAACATATTTATAGCAATCATATATATATAGCAATGTGTAATGTTTATGGTAATCAGTTTTATGATGAAAAATTATACCATATTATGTTGTTCTCTATCATAATCAAAGAGCAACAAATTATGATAAATAGATTCACCATAAATATGATTGCCACAAATATATACATAGCAGCTACAATCGTATATATATGTATGTAGTAATCATTTGAATCATAACTCAACTATATTATGATTACCGCAATCATATAAGTAATAACAGTGATAATATTGTTTAAAAAAAAACTTGTAATATTTTTGACATTTTTGCGGTAACCATGTACAACTATGTTTTTTCTCTGTGTGTTGACAGGTTTCCTTACAGGCCTTCTCAAGTATGTATTCTATTAGCTATCTAATCAGTTGGGAGAAGGCCAGAGTAGGCCTTGACTAACAATGACACGCTGTGTAAAATTTAAACGATTTTGTAATGCGGCTGGTTGTGCTTGTGTCTGCAAAAAAAGGTCATTTGGAATATTTATCCACCTGTAAAATACACAAGTATCAAATATAGTAAAATATTATAATATGATACAACTTAACCATAATTTTATATCTTGTCAAAATTATTCGTTTATTGTGGGTTAGTAAATATATTATGGTTCAATAATTATATTATTATATTATTTAGTAGCAGAAACGTTATATAATTGTGTACAAAACAAATTGTGATTTTTTACAATCATATTATGATTAAGTAAAAATATAATAGCTGATATGATCATATTATGGTCATAGCTTACATAATGATACCAATATCAAAATATTAGTATGTAGTTTTTGTGATCATGTCAACATTATAAATATAATAATATTTTGATCATAATTATTATAATTTAGTTGTACACCCAACTCTTTTTTTACACCGTAGATACGTTCCTCAGAAATCCGTGTAAAAAAAGAGGCGTTTCCTATAGTAAAATGGGTCCATGTCGTTTTGCGTTTTTTTTCGAAGTTGCGTCGCTGCTGAATTTGTACAAATTTTCACTGACCGTCGTTAGATTTTCGAAGTTACGTTGTTTTGGGTTCGAGTCTTTAATTTTTTATTAAATTTTTACAAAATCTGCAACATCATAAGATGCTCAAACGATGACCCGTACAAGAAGTGTTTCGATGAAATGGAGTCCTTGCTTTCTAATTGTATAGAAAATCAAGTTGCGCATAGAATACTATTAAGTAAAATGGTATTTCAGATAAAAGCAAAAAGCTTATTTGATGACATAAAAAGTAAAGTATTATCCAACAATACCGCTATTGGTAGTAATACAGACAATTGCTACAAAGAAATTTATTTTACGTTGAAAAGAAGCTGTTCAGCAAATTTTTTGTGACAGAAAGCCAACGACTTAGTATTATCGTAACCCTAGAACCTATCTTCGATCTTTACGTGGGTTGCCATAGAAAATCGTAATTCACTTTGCGTCGTGTCAATTTGCATCATGTTTTTTTTTGGAACGTAACCCTTACGCAAAGTGAGGTATAGGTGTATTTACGTAACGAAGAGCACATACGAGTCAAATGATCAAAAAATATATACATAAGTAAATTTAAATCAGCCATGTAATTAGATTGCTCTCTGAATGGGTTACATTGGCTATATACTTGCAAGAACCAGTTTAATATAGTGTCTAATTGGAATTTATTCGAATCATTAACGAAGTAATATTCGTACTGAATTCCTCGTAAACAAATTTAATTCAGGCGAATTTAATTATAATTTTTGTTCTCAATTCGCGAACTTAAAAAATAAAATTCGCGAATAAAATCTAAATGTAAAGTATGCAAACTAAAATTAGTGGACATATTAAATTTTTAGTTATTTTGCACAAACTATTATAAATTATGCAGAGAGAATTGATTTGTTACATTAGCAAATTTTCTAACGAAAACAAATTTAATCATAAACATACATTTTACCTACCCTGTCTATTAAACACTGCAGTATTTGAAGAAAGTAATAGCAGTATATTGAAATGCATTTCAACCAGCCTATATAAAGAGCATATTGTATTGCTAAATACACAGCCTATTGTATAAGTTGTATGTTGTAAACTTAGGATATTAACACCACTTACTACTTGTACGATAGCTTGCGAATTTAATATTTGTAAATATATTTAGTTCTTGTATTCG
The DNA here is from genome assembly GCA_950370525.1 of Bellardia bayeri. Taxonomy (NCBI): domain Eukaryota; kingdom Metazoa; phylum Arthropoda; class Insecta; order Diptera; family Calliphoridae; genus Bellardia; species Bellardia bayeri. The sequence goes on from OX493264.1 coordinate 121,589,676, forward strand.
ACCTTTTTCAATATTCTATAATTTCTTTTTTCAAGCAAATAGGTCACTTTTAATATTTATTTAAAAATGTTCTATATATTTATATGTTTTCATATCCAAATTGGGAAGATACACTTTTATTTCAAATACAAACGTATTTTGTTTAAACTTAAATTAAAATTTTTCTCAAAATAATAAATGGCAAAGAAAATATACAATTATTTCTATATGTGCAACAATTGAATGGTTAGATAGTATCATTTGATTTGGAAGAGAACTATACAAGTTTTGAATATGAATATTATTTTGAGCAGAATCATCATTGGATTATTATTCATAGACTAATCAGATTTGAAAGTTCGAAAATAACAATGACAATTAACGCAAAGATGCAATAGTCTTGCTTGTAAAAAGTTTATCAAAAGAGCCCTAAATATACATACGTTTGTTTTAAAACGTAATAGTTAAAATTAAATTAATTAATTTAATTTCTTTAAAATAATCTTAAAATGTTGCTTAAGAAAAATCCATATAATTCTTTGGTACCCTACAAATCCCACAGACGTTTCTCTTCAAATCTCAATATTACCTCAAATGAAACAACTGTCTATAAGAAGAAAAAAAATAATTGGAGGCCTTCTTTGGCTTTTAAAACTAATAAAAAGAAAGAAAAAAATTCATTTAAATTAAGACAAGGAATTTTTTGTTAAATAATTTTTTTTTAAAGAATTTACTAAAATTGTGTTTGTCTGTCATCACTCAATTACGAGTAATTACCTGAATTTCGTTTTTCGAAATTTATTTATTTTTTTTGTTAAATTAAATTTTGTTTCTATTTTTTATTTTAAGCGTTTCTTATCATTTTTTATTTATTTCATTTTGTGTTTTGTTTACAAATATTTTTTACTTTTTAATTTATTTATTTTGTATGCATGGTTTTTTATTGAGATTTTTTGTTTTTGTAAAAATTTTATTTTCATGCCAATTAATTTGACATCTAATTTTAAAGATGAGTAAGTTTTCGTTTAATTTTATATATCTTTTTTTTGTAATTGTTGCGATTGTAATTAAAATCTATTAAATACGTTGTAAATTGGAATTAGTAATAGCTGGGGTAGCAGGGGTAGCAGGGCAATGAAGCAAATATTTATTATTTTTGTTGATGGTTAATGAAAATCTGAATTTTAGGACTAAAAAATCAATGGATTTAAATAAGACTGTTCAAAATATCATGCATTCGTGTATGATTTTGAAAAAGCTATTTCGGAAATAATAAAGTTGTCAATGCAGGAAAAAATTTTACTATTTACAACGGAATTTTGTATGCAGCACTTTTCTGCGTCAATTGCTACTTCAAGCATTACATTGTATTGATGTTAAAATAAAATCCATGTAATTCGTACAATAATTTCTGTTTTTATGCGGTAATTGGTTCCAGGAAACTTCGTGTAAAAAAGGCATTGATCGTTTGCAAAATAGGTGGGTGATTGGTTCGTTATCTCTAAAACCGATTGAAATTAGTGAAAAACAAGTAAGAGTGTTTTGTTGTGGATGCATAATTATATTATGCATAATTATGTCGATAAACATGCCATCTATTGATGAATTAGTTCGTAACAATAATAATACACTATGTTTCATCAACGCCATCTGTTGATGAATTTGTTCGTAACAATGTTAATACTCTTTGTGTGATTAACGCCATCTGTTGATTAATTTGTTCGTAAAAATATTAATACACTTTGTTTCATCAACGCCATCTGTTGGAGAATTTGTTCGTAACAATATCTGTTGATGAAATTATTCGTAACAATATTAACACAATTAGTTTTTTTGATGAAATTTTCAGAGGTTGTGTCGGATTTTTGCTCCTATCTCCGTTATTTATGGACGGATTTTGCTAATTTTAAATAGCAAACTTCTCGAAAGCATGTCTGACAGAATTATTGAAAATTTGGATCACGAAGATATTTTATTTATTTATTTATTTATGAAATTCATAGATTACAAGCCTAAAGGCCTACTTAATCTAGTAATATTATGGCGAAAGAAAAATTTCAAAATATACATCTAAAAATATAGGAGATATTCATATAAAAACACATTATGGGGACTTCAGAAAATTGATTTCAACAGACAGACAGACAGACGGACATGGCTTAATAGACTCCGCTATCTATAAGGATCCAGAATATATATACATACTTTATAGGGTCGGAATATTATATTGTGGAAATTACAAACGGAATGACAAACTTATATATACCCTTTCCATGAAGGTGAAGGGCAAAACAAGCATTTTTTAAGAACGACTATTCAGGTTTATAATATTGTGCACTCTAAACTTAAAAGTAAAAAATGTATCACAGGTATGACCAGTAAATTTGCTTGTATCCATAAAAAGGTAATTCCCCTAAATTTGTTTAATATGTTTATATATGTATTTCGCACAAAAAAAAAATCAGACCAAAAGATTTTGAATAGTGCTATTCCAAATAGTGTAAAAAATGTAAAATTTGTTTATTTTCAAACCATGTTGAATTAAAACTGTGTAAAAACAGAATTAGGTGTACTTTAATATTAATTATAATTAATTATCGATGTAATTTTTTAATTAAACTCATTCGCAAACAAATTTAATTCTAGCGATTTCTACGCTAGAATTACGATTATACGTGAATAAATAAAATTCGCAAAAGAATTTTATTTAAATATAAATAATGCAAAATAACACTAGGTTACAAATTATAAATTATAAAATAATCGCAAATTTTTATTTTCTACAAATTATTATAAAATCAGACTTTCGTGACTAGTTACCACAAAGCAGAAGAAATTGCAATTAGTGTTTTAAGATAATTTATATTTGAAAATATATATTTGATTTTTAGCTGTTAAAAATTCTGGATTTATTCGAATACTTATTAATGCTTCAATTAAGTTTTTGCGGAAGCAAATTTGAGTTTTCAATTTACGAAAAAATAAAATTCACAAGGGATTTTTATTTAAATATAAAGAATAGAAAATAAAATTCCCAGATATAAGTGACTAGTAAGGATCTGCTAACTAGTTGGATGAGCTTCATTTGTATGTTATAATTCAAAGAATATATGGAATATGTAATTAAGGCTACAGGCATCGTTTGTCATGTCACAATTGATGAGAATACTCGTAGAAATTGAGGTACATAAATAAATTTCGGTTTCGATAAACCGGTTCAAAATAAACATAAAATTTACTAGATTTCTACTAGTTTACTGGCACGATATCGAGAATCTCTATTTCCAATATCTAAACTACTATAAATTTTATTAAATGACGCTTGAGTTAATCTAGATTCTGTTCTCCTAACCAAGTTTTTGTCAGCTTTGGCCAATTGAAAAATATTGTACTATTGACAAAAAAAATGTATGTCAAAGTGTAATGTTTGTAAATATGTATAATGAACGGAATTCTTGGACAAGTGGCCTCAACCACGCATTTAATAGTTTTATTAATAATCATATTAAGATTGACCATAATATGATTGTGCTACAACCATATCACTATTTAGCTGGAATCATAACATACTTGCACACAATTATATTATAGTTGATATGATATGTTACACATGAGTATATTATGATTAGATACTAATAAACCAATAACACGGTGCTACAAAATTTCCTTTTTTGCAAGCACTTTCAAAGTGACCTAGTGTATGTTATAGGTCTAAATGAGTGTATTACAAAACCGGTTTTAAAAGTTTCAATATAGCTCCAAATTCCCGAGTTATGTACCAAAGAAATTTTTTTGAGGCTGCTACTTTTAAACATTTATAACTTTTTTAATTATTAACCGATTGTTGAAATTCAAACGGCTTTGGAATGCATGATAATTGCTGTTTTTAAATATGTTGACTTATCATACAATATAAGCACAAATATGAATAGATTTTTTCAATTATATGAAAAATTTTTAATTTTTTTTTAAACTTTTAAAATTTCTACGAGACTTTTTTCCGAATTTAGTTTAAAGACAACAAATATATTAAAGACAGTATTTTTCTAAGTAAAATGAGAGGCCATTTGTTGAAATCGGTTGAGAAATGAGGCAGTTATAGTACATAATACTGTAGTATTATGGGCGTGACAAGCATATTTCTTTGCGTGCAGAAATTTCTGAAATTTTTTTTGTTTCTAGAGTAAGATTGTAAATTCCATGTAGAAAACATTTATGCCACCGGATTTTATATGAACAATGCTTTCTGTAAAAATTAAATACTTCTACGTTTTTTTTTTTTTTTTAATTTAGACAAAAATCACAAGTATGGAAAAGTTACTTTATAAAACAATTCAAATATGTTTCAAACATGTAAAAAATGACAATGCCTTTGCCCTGTAAGCTAATGATATGATACTAAAATTCTAACCTTAATTAAAACAACAATTATACATATACTTTCAATTGTGTAGCACTTTTAAATTATACTATGACAGATTGTTTTAAAACATTATCCCAATGAGTCACTAAAAATCCTAACAAAAATCATTTATATTCGAATTAATTTCATATTAATCATTATTTAAAAACAAATCTCAGCAAATATTATAAAGCATTTAAATCATTTTAACTTAACATTAATTTATTTTAGCTTTCTACAAAAAAAAAAACATGCTGCCAATATCTAACAAACTCAAGCCATAGTGCCAATAAAAAACCGAAAGCAAAACAAAAGTCTTATTTTTAACTTTGAACAAAAATTATACATTTTTAAGGAAACCTGTATTAAAAATAACAAGCAACAACATGGGCCACCAACCAAAAAATTTATAAATAAAAACAACATTTTGTCACTAAACTAAAAACAATAAAAGAATTCTTTTTTTTAATTTTAAGATGAGTCAACAACACTATAAAAAAAACATTTATGTTTTAAGGTGCTTCACATGTAACATGTAACATAAAAAAGAAACATTAAACACTAAAACCATAACAAATACATTGTAATTCCGGGGACATTTCAAAGAAGAAAAAAACATTTTGTTTCTTTTTTTTGCTGAGAATTGAAGAGGAATTGAAAAAAAAACAAATATTTTAATTATACAAGATCACCTGTTGCAACTAATAAAATCAAATGATAGAAAGCAGCAACGAATTGATCAATATATGTATGTAGTTTAGATAAATAAACAAATGAAATAGTTTTATAAACAAATTCAGCAGAGTGTTAAAGCAATGATTTCTTTTAAAAGATTTTGAGACGTGAGTCATAAGCAGCCATAATTATCAATGAATGATCAATACATATCGGTAAACGCAGAGAAAAAACATGTTTGGACATAGTTACGACAACTACACTGTGTTTTTGGTAACAATATATTGTTGTGGTACACAAATAATTGTTACAAATAATTTGATTTTAAAAATATTTTAGTTACCATAAACATTTTTATGTTTATCGCAATTATAAAATTGAATTTGGTTCACTGAAACATAATTATTTTTAACAAAATGTTTACCTCAACTATTGAATGATATTATATTTTTTTGACAACTATTTAAACTTACAAATAACCATTACATGGTAAGTTTCTATATTTGTACTCATATTATGTTTACCATGCAAACAAAATATGTTTATTTTAATAATATTTTGTTTTAACCATTTGTAGAATACTTTTGCAGCAATTCAGTAGTTTGTCTGCGTGATATCGAATTATTTATTTGGATTTAAATGTTTCAATGATTGAAAAAACCCATTTCATATTTAAAATATACTAAATATTATTTCAAAATACAAAAATTTTAAAGAAGTGTAAAAGACCTAAATAAAGCCTACATAAAAGAAATAATCTTACCCCCTTATTCATAAAAACGTACAACAGGTTTATAACAGGTTTTTAAAGCAAATTTTGTATGGAAATATGTATAGTCTAAAGTAATCATATTATGATAAATAATTTTTTTTAAACACAAAACTTACAAACACTAGTTAATATTTTTGTAAATAGAAATAAATATTTGCGCACTTTTAACGTATATAAAAAAATTAATATTTATTTTTAGTTCTGTTTAATAGATTTTAATTTTGTGAAACTAAAAATAAATGTCATTTTTTTATATACGTTGAAAGTGCGCAAATATTTATTACTATTTACAAAAATATTAACTAGTGTTTAAAAGTTTTGTGTTTAAAAAAATTATTTATCATATTATGATTACTTTAGACTTTATTATGATTAATTTATATCATAATATGATTACTTTAGAACATAATATGATTACTTGAAATCATAGTATGATTACTTTAAACTATATAAAGGTTACCTTGGGTCATAATATGATCATATATGACAATTTTATGATTATATTGGCTTATAATATGATGTTATAATATCAAATTATGATTAATAAAAAAATATTATGATGAAATATTACGATGATAATTGATCATAATATGATATTTGATAACACTTATATTAATCATAATATGTTTTCACTACAATCATAAATCTTATCATAATATGTTGCTCTTAGATTATGTTTACTACAACCATGTTTTTTCTCTGCGTGTAGAGTGTTAACAGCAATGTAAAACTTATATTTATATGTAAAGTAAATATGTAATGGATGGATTTGAATAAAAAAACAAAAATCGAATAAATTTTTGGTTGAAATGTTTTCTCCAGAAGGGTTCGATATAACTCTGATATATGTACCTTAATGAAATGATCAATAGAAATTAAAGATCATTAAATAGCTGAAATTGTTAAAAAGCACTATAAATAAAAAACAAATCTAGAAATATTAAAATTAGTTAAACATGTATGTTTGAAAATATCCAACCCAGCAATCCGAGTCATTAATTACTACCCTTCAAAATTCTTCATTTCCCAATAAAATAACTACAGGTAGGTCAAGGACAATCCTCAATATACATATATGGGGGTTTCAACTGCAAATTCCACATCATTAATTCAACAAACATAACAAATCTTTGCCCAAAATCTTTCGCCTTAAAACACAAACCGCAGAATAGCATTTCAAACACACACACACAGACACACACATCAGTAAAACGATGATGCTGTCTGTTGATTCTGCTGCTGCTGTTGCCTCTGCTACTACAATATTTGAGATGATGTATTTGATTATTTTTTATCTCTGATGACGAATAACTACAATAACAACAACGTAAACAACATTAACCAGCTGATATTGTTGGCTGACGAATTGACTGACAGACTGGCAACATTGGCCACAAAAATATCAAACAAATTGATTTTTATGTATTTTCTTTTTTTGCTGTTTTAGTTTTTTTGTTCAAAATTTAAAAACCAAAAATGTATATGTTTTCTACAATGATCACACAAACCTACAAACATTTAAACAAAATGCTCGAGTGTAGGCACAAATACAATTACATATCATTTTAATGTTTTCATAGTAGATGTCGTGACACTATGGGCTGGTCTGTCAAAATATCACATATTTTTTAAAATAAAACTATATTTAGTTTATAAACTGTAGTAAAACTAAAATAAAATAGATAAATAAGCGGCAGAAAGTATTGGAACACATTGGTAGAATCCTAAAGGAAAAGAAATTTACACAGAACTAGCCACTAGTTTCTGAACTAGTTTAAGGTTCTCAATTTTTTTATGCGAAATACTTGTAAAGTTTTAACAATGATAGAATTTTTGGTCAAGTGGCTACAATCACGCATTTAATAGGTTTATTAATAATTATAATACAATTGACCATAATATGATTGTGCTACAGCCATAATTTGTTTATATCAATTATCATGTTTTAACATAACTTTGTTATGATAAGGCTGGAAACATATTATTCTTGCAGACAATCATAATAAGGTTGTTGAATATATTTACACATGATTGTGTTAAAATTACCAATAAAGAAATAATTATTAAAGGATATGGTTAAATGGGATCATGATATGATAATCATATACTGCAATCATTAAATCCAATCATAATTTGACACTGTACTATAATGAGCATATTTTCGTTGCACGCAGAAATTTCGAATTTCTAGAATAAGAAACATATGAAACTTAGTACATTTTGGTGGATATACGAGGACGGTTCGGAAACTTTTTAGACTAGCACAGAAAGAGAATAGTTAGTTTTTCAAAAAACATTTTTATTTTTCAATATAATCCCTTGAAACTTCAATACACTTAGTCCAAAGCTTATTTAGCAATTCTATACCTTGATTAAAATAGTTTACCTCAAGGCCTTCAAAATAGTGGTTTACAACTGTAATTGCATCTTCATTTAAGCTAAAACGCTTGCTCACTGGGAGCTAAATCAGGAGAATAAGGTGGGTGGTCAAGCAATTCGTACTTTAATTTGTTGATTTTAGCCATTGTATAAAAAAAATTCCTGGTAGTTTTGCGTCAGGTCTGATAGGGATAAGTTTACCTTTTATATGATATTAGAAAAAGTTCCACAAAGTCTGTTTTTAATACATTTTATGTGTTCCTGGATTATACATATTTCAGAATTTATGCGTAAAATGCTTCCTTTCTATAGGCATTGTTTAACGTTCAAATTAAGATAAAGTACCAGTAAGTCGCACTTTTACAGATTTAGAATAGTCAAAAAGTACCAAACTTTTACTTGGTTGAAAAACACAAAAGGTACCATGAATTGTAAGCAATAGTGCCATTAACAAAACAAAAAGTATAGTATCTTGAAATTAAGAGAAAGTGCTACTTACCCCATGATACAAGGATGTTTTGTCGCCAATAAAAATAGAAATTAGTTTAATTGGACAGCGACGAAAAAATCAGCATGGACAACAATCTGAGTCATGTTGCCTGCTGTCTTCAATATAGTCACTCTCATATAAACGTGTGTATTTTATTTTTGACATATTGTAGTCGGTTGCCTGCTGTCTGGAATGTGTTTAGTGTTGCCATTTTAGCACTTTCAGTTTTTCGAAAATGCATTGAAATTTTTAAAAAATAAATGCTTTTTAGCATAATTTGCTTGATAAAAAACTATTTTTTTCTCGAACAAATTTTTACTTTTTTACTCCAAAAAATACTTTTGGAGAAATAAAAAATAACTTTTATTAATATTTCAACTAAATTTCTTTCGGTGAGGTAAGTAAATGAACATGGACATTTTTTAATTAATATATGAAATGTAATTATTAAAACAAGTCAACAATTGTTATGACAAAATTAGAAAAAACTATAATTTATATTTGTAACATTTGAAATAAAAATTGCATTGTTACATTGAAAAAATGTAGCACTTATTTTTTCTTCTGTAGAACATTTTAGCACTTAGTTTTTCAATTTTTAGCATATTTTGAAATTCATTTTCTGGCAACACTGAATGTGTTTAATGCTTTTATCTAAGTTTGTTAGTTGAAAACGCAACAAAAGGTACAAATAACTAAAAGCAAAAGAAAACACAAATCCTCTAACGGCCCATAGTGCTTTGGCAGTTTGTTTGTTAGTGCAACAGCAACAACGCTAGCCAGCCACTACCAACAACCTTTAACAAAAATACACGACAACGACAACAAAACAGCAGTAGCAATAGCAACGGCAGCAAATATATAAAAAAAAAATCACAACAAATACAAACGATCGACACGAAAACAAATACAAAAAACACAACAAAAACAAACAAAAGCAAAATCAGAACCAAGAATCCATACTACACACTGGGTACAATAAATTTTTCGCATAAAAACTTTTAGTTTTAGAATTTCAACCATACAGTCGAGTTAAGTTATTGTCGCGAACAAAAAATAAATTCAAAAAATAAAAAAATACTCAATACAAAAACAAAAACAAAAAGCAAATATTTTTTCGAAATTTTGAAAAAGAAAAATAAGAAATTTTAATTTGGCATTACGAAATTCAAAAAAGAAATTATTGAATTAAAGAGCTAAAATTTAAAATTGTTGTTTTAAAAGGAAACTAAAACCAAGTATTAAAACTAAAAGTGATTTGAAATTTGTTAAAAAGGAAACAGAGGAAAAACAATTAGTATTATTAAAATTAAAAAAATTCAATTTTTACGTTTTATAAAACAGAGTTAATACAACAAACCGAATAAAAATGGCTTCAAGAAATGTGAGTTTTTAGTTTTAGCAATTAATAACTGTCAATAATATATGAATTATAAGCTGAAGTGGGGGATTTTCTCACACTGAAAGAAATTTTAAGGGCATTTGGGGTAAAAGTTTTTATGTGATTAAAGAAAAAATCATACAATTGATTAATTTTTACCAACGTTTTTAAATGTTTAAGAAGTTTTTAAATTTGTATAAAAAGAAAATTGTCTTTGAAGAACTTAAGTGAAATTTTGAACTATTGAGTATCTTAGTTTACGAGATCTTCAATAATTCAAAATGAAGAAAATTCTTCTAAAAAACTTCCTTTCATTTTTTTTTCATTCCTTTTATAGAAGTTTCTATGTAAATATTTTTTGGGAATTATGTTGTAAATAAAGAACTTCCCAAGAAGCCAAAAATAAGTTGGCTGATTTAAGTACTTCTTTTTTGTTTGAATTTAGCTTTAATAAGGTTCTTTTTAAATTTTATTTTACTAAAAATTACTTTTCAATTTTATTCACAAATAGTCACAAAATAAGTTCCAATTTTGAACTAAAAGAAAAAATATAAGAAAAATACCTGAATGCAACTGAAATTAAATGCCAATCAAATATCTGCATAAGATTTAGAAAAAAAATATTTTTTTGAAGAAATCAGTGAGAAATTACAAAAATTTCAAAATTCACAAATAAGTCATAAATTAAATTTTTAGAATAGAAATTAATTTAGAAAATGTTTGCTATGGGACAAACATTTTAGTTTTTTTTTTCTTGGACCAGCACTCAGGGGATGACCCCTACTTATGCAATGCATTGCGTTGAAACTAGGATAATAGGTTATGGGAGGGAGAATAGAGGGAGTAGTGTTTGTGAACATTTGACTTGAGTTTTCTCCAATATTGAAAGCGGCAGGGAATACTTCTGCTGGTAGTTTGTTCCACATACGGACAGTACGGCTAAAGAACGAATTTTGCCTGTAGTGTGTTGTGCGATCCACTGTCCAGTCGACCACAAATGGATGAGCCCTGACTGAAGAACGTGTATTACGTAAAAAACTGCGTGTTTCAGGAACAAGTTCCCTTGATCGAAATCCGGAAAAGGGGTTAAAAAAAATTATATAAATTTGAAAACCTTCATTACCCAGTAATGAGCTAAATTCTGGCAGTACACTACCTGCCTCCTATCATTGAAGGCAAGTGCTACCACAACCATTTGTTAATATGTCATTACTTTCATATCTCTAATTAGTTACTTAGTAATGACTTTAATAACTAATTGCTCGAGAAGCTTTCAGAACCTAGAATGTGCTCATGCCAATAACTATAAATGTAAGTATGTAATCTTAAGGTACGGTCACACTTGGCAAATATTTGCCGACAAAGACGTAACCACTAAATAAAATATATTTGAACTCGCTTATTTATTAAAAAAAAAACTTTGTTTATTTAGGACAAGACACAACAAATATTTAGTTTTATTTTGTGCTAAAACACCACTGCGGTGCCCGCTAGCCAACAGACAAACATTAATCCTTTAACCAGTTTTACCTGGTGGTTTGAAATTTGCTGTAATTTGCACTTTTCAATTTCTATTTATATGTTGCCTCCTTTTCTTCAGTTCTTATTGAATTTGAAATTAGCAAAAGTCTATTTCTTATCTTTCCAAATGACCGACTTCGTCAAACTTCCAACCTTATCTATTATTTTGCAGACGATAGCAATATTTGCCATTCATATTCATTCAACTATAGACCAAGCCCATCGGAGTTTGGGGCAATGAGGCAATATATGAGTGTTACACTTAACCAAGTACTTATGACAAACTCTAACTAAGATGGTGCGAATACAGTCGCCTTTAAAGCACCTAAGACTCAATGTTGTATGTTAACATACAAACGCATTACAGATCATCTTGCTTCATCTGTTTTCATGAGCGGTGTAAAGATTAAGGAATCAGAAGCTCTTGACGTTCTAGGCATGAGAATATAGTGTGATGTCCACTGGACTAAACACATTTTTCAAGAGTCAAAAGAAGCATTCAATTGTCTTGGTTTTTTTAAAACGACGGAAAAAATTCTTCACTCCAACTGATCTCCTTATTATATTCGACCAAAAATTGAATACAACTCTCATGTATGGGCCGGTGCTTTGAAGTCTATTTTGGAGTTGCTCGACCGCGTACAGGAGAGGGCGAAGATGCTTATCGGTGACAGTAGCGCATCCAACTCTATTTATTGCTTCGCTGGAGCATCACATGGCGTAGCTTGTGTTCCAGTGTTCTATCGTTACTATAATGGAATGTGCTCTGCTCAAATTAGGGAACTTATTTCCGAAACCCGAAGTTTTTATGCAATACACGTTCTGCTGTAAGGGCTCATCCATTAGTGTCGACTTGACAGTGGATCGGACATCACATGACATGGAAATTTCATTCTTTAGCCGTATAGTATAAATTGTCTCTTTCAATATAGGAAAATTAAAATCAAATGTCCACAAACACTACTCCCTCTATCCTCCCTCCCATAATATATTTTTTCATGAGTAAATCATATTCATTAAGTGTTGCTCCAAGCAAAAAAAAAATCAATAGAAATCATACACTCCCTTTAATTACAATACAACAAATCACATAATATTAAGAGGACTTGAAAATGTCCAAAGTCATATTACAGTCGCTTAAGGAAATAAAATTTTTTACTGTAATTCAAGTTGAAAACAAGTCTACTTGCAACCTTGAGTCCAGTGTCAAGTCTTCAGTGCATTATAGTTTAATCAATAACATTCTTTAGTTAAAAAAATGTTATATAAATTCAAATCAAATGATTTTTGTTGAAAAAATTTTATTTTTTTAAAATATGCATTTAATTTTAAAATAAATTTATGTTTGAATTCAAGTAAAATTTCGGCAAGATTTTCTTATTGTTGAAATACTATTGGTAGCTTAGAGTTCATAAAGGACTCAACTGCGTCAACTAAATGAAAAATCCTACTTTCAAGCAAATGATTCACTTGCTTTAAGTAAATGAAATGAGTTCAAAATTTTCCCTCGAATGCACAATCGGAAAAAGTGGCCCATAAATATTTGTCACATTGTCAATTGCCGTAGGTCTTGCATAGTTTATGATGTGTTAACTAGTTCAGAGGAATTGAATTATATGAACTAGTTCAATATGGCCGGAACTTCAACTGCAGCAGCTCCTTTCACTTCTTCTATTCCAGTATTTATTTTACTGCTGATACATTATCATTAAGCCGCTTTATTTTGTTTGAGCTATTTTGCTCATTAACCCTACATAGACTAGTAGGGTTAAAAGTTATTTCAGTTTCTATAGGTAATTTGTTGACATTCCTTTTCCAGTAAGATTTGCTTTTGTTTCAGGTTTCCTTACAAAAATATTTTTACTTTTCCTGTTGCCCCATGTCTTGACAAGAATTCGTTTTGTGCGCACACGAACAAAAATATTTTCATCTGTGTGTGAAACATTTTTATGGTTATAGTTTTCTTTGTAATTGTTTTAATGGCAGTCTTTTTGTATGAAAATTATATTTGATGGCAGACATAGTTGTGACATTAACATGAACATAACATGAGTTGTGAAATGATTGCGGTAATATTGTACGACTATGTTGTTTTGTTGCGTTAAATTACTGGTTCTAGAAAAAACGTGAGGAAAGAATGAAATCTACCTGATAATGAATTAGGTTTAACTAAGCAGCTGTTAAATAAAAGTTTAACTTAATTGTTGATTTCGTCTGGCAGACATTAAACCTATTTAATGCAAGTGAAGATTGCATTTTCACTTTATCTAAAAGCTTAAGTGATAAAGTCTTTATGAATATGCTAATTTAGGGCTGAATTAGTTCTGGCAAGAACATGAACATGGCATGTGTTGTCCACACAGGACAAATTAATGTGCGGACAAACAATGTTGCACTAAGTTAACTTAACGTTGACAAATCTTGTTAAGCTGGCTTCAGGTTTCACGAAAAATATACAAATTTGTGTCTTTTACATTTACACGATCAATTTGAAGTAACAGCTGCTAGTATCCTTTGTTTTACAGCCCCATTCTAATAAGACTTTAAATTTACTTTTTTTTTAATTTATCAAAATATTGTCAAAATTTCATGGGTATTTTTTTTTAAATCTCAAATGGCTTTATTACCATTCGTACTTAAGGTATGGTCACACATGGCAAATATTTACTCAAAAAAGCGTAATCAATTCTTTTAGCACAAATTTGTTTGACGTTGTTTACTTTAACAAGAGTTTTTCAAGATCAAACAGCAACAAATAAATTAAAACTAAATATTTGTTGTGCTTTGGCCTAAATAAATAAACGAATTCAAATATATTTTATTTAGTGGTTACGCCTTTTTAGGCAAATATTTTCTAAGTGTGACCATACCTTTAGTTAAGACATACTAAGCAAATAAGCGAACACTCTATACGTGTCTTGACAAGTAATGGACAGGGTAAAATCAAAACATTTTTGAGGAAGCTGGAGAAGAACAAACATTTATATTTCACAATAACAACTAATTTAATAGATTGTACAAAAACTATTAAACTTTTTTTGTTCAGTGTAAATAAAACATCCAAATTTATGAACTTTTATGTACATAAAAACAGTTTTGTGTTTTTTTTTAAATATTTTGCTAAAAGTAAGCAATACAAAAATTTAAATTCTACTCGTACATACATACAGACAGACATACATACATACATACGTACATACATACATACGTTACATAAAGGGTCCGCCAAATAACTTTTTTTTTCGAAAATGCTATAAAAAAAAGAAATTTGAGAACATATTCAGTACAATCCTTCCGGTTAATAATGGAAAATAAAAATAATTTCATTCAAATGGCTGCCTCGGCTGGCACTGCATGGCCACACGATCGGTCCAATTTTTAAGCACATTATCGATTGTGTGCAGCTGTATTTCACCAATGGCTTCACGAATATTGTCCTTTAAAGCGTCAATTATCTCTGGCTTGTCGGCGTAACACTTATCTTTGACGGCACCTCCACAAATAATAGTCCAACAGTGTCAAATCGCTGCTCCGAGGTGGCCAAACGACATCAGCTTTGTGGCTGATAATGCGATCTTCAAAAACAGGGCACAAAACATCGAGTGTAGCTTCGGCTGTGTGGCACGTAGCGCCGTCCTCTTGAAACCAAATGTTGCCAATATCCTCCTCTTCAATTTTTGTGAACAAAAATTCGTTCAACATGGCCCGATAACGATCGCCATTGACTGTAACGGCCACTCCTTGCTCATTTTCGAAAAAAAATGGCCCAATTATGCCTCTCGACCAAAATCCGCACCAAACAGTGACTCGTTTTGGGTGCATCGACTTTTTAATGTATGCGTGCGGGTTTTCTGTGCCCCAAATGCGACAATTTTGTTTGTTTACATACCCGCCAAGATATGAAAAGATGATTTTTTTTTTTGGCAAAATCGGCATCTTCTGTAAGTCGATCGCAGGCCCACTTAGCGAAGCGAAAACGCATTGGATGGTCAGTTGGCTTCAACTCCCGAACCAATTGGATTTTGTATGGCGTCATACCAAGGCCTTTATGCAAAATTCATCTCAATGATGTCTCCGAAATGTTCAATTGTTGAGAACGACGGTGAATTGATTATGATGGCGCTTCACGCACACTTTCTGCCACAGCAGCAATATTCTCGGGTGTACGCACTGTTTTTGGATTTTCACGCTTTGGTTTATCGATGAGGATGAAAGTTTCTTTCACTTTTTTCACAAGATAACGAACATACGGAGCTGACGGTGCTTCTCTTCTTCCAAAATCCGTACGCAATTTTCGCACACATTCTGCAACATTGCCATGATTTTCAAAGTAATGTCGCAATATTTCCCAGCATTGTTCAAGCATATACACAACCATATTCGTTCAGCGGAAGGATAAAACTAATTATCTGTCAAATCAGACATGAGCTGAAAAAAAACGTTAGATGGCGGACCCGTTATAATCTATATTCTTTGTAATTCACATGCTTTAAAAATTCGTTAACATGTGAAATTCTTTAATATTTGCTTACGTTTAAGAAAACGCATTAAAAAGCAATGACAAACAGAAAGCTGAAATAATTTTATTCAATTTCTTTTAGTTAAATAATAAATATTTTCCATTTTCTTGTTTTCATATTTTTGCCTCAAAACGTGTGATAGACCGATTTTCCAAATGGTTCTAATTTACACATTTTCCTTTCACCAAAATCAACTCATTTAAAGCAGATTTATAGAAATTTTAGTTTTATTTTTATCTGAACTAAAATGATTGTTCTGAACAATTGTGGTGTTTTGGTGGGTTTTTAATAAAAAAAATGTATTATAATCATTTGTTTTTTTTTCAGAAATTATTCAATGTTTAATTTATTTCTAATTGAGTGTAACAAGTTGTGTCATTTTATTCTTCTTATTAATTTTGTTTATTTATTTATTTATTAATATGCTATAATATAGATTTAGTTATTTTTACAAAATTGTTTAAATATCTCAATTAAATTATGTAGAAATTTAGATTAAAGCTGTGTTCACATTATGTGTATTTGTCATGTGGAATGTCACTTTTCTACCCATATGTGATTTCATGTGTATGTCAAAATTTCAGTTTTACATACGGTTTATAAATTACATGTTCATATGTTGGTTATGTCATATACATATGTACTTACTTTTGTTAACTTCTTTTCAAGTTTCCCCTCCATTTTCAATAATAAATTTGTGTAGTTTTTTTCATGTGTATTGCACACAGAGAAATAACACATGATATTGTTTGAAGGTGTTCAGACTATATGTACAAATTTGACATGCGAAAAAGTGACAGTCCACATGACAAATACACATAATGTGAACACAGCTTTAGTTTAGAAGACAAACAGTTGTTTGTAATTGCAATGGCAATTGGTTTGTGGTGTAACTTAATAGGAAAGCTGAGATTTCGATTTCAATAAACTAAAGGCTTTTGGAGAATTGACCTTACAATGTGTTTACACGATCTATGTTTTACAATTACTGTATAATATACTTTTCAATGTCTGCATTACCTAGAATTAGTGGTATAATGACTTATTTATTATTTGATATATTTGTATGTATTTATTTATAAAACATTTGCATGATTAAATTCTGTTTTTGACTGATCACGCCTTCTGTAAGTTCAATGAGTTATTGAAATTTTTATTTGCTGATAATAAACAAATGTTACTTTTATGAGCTGCATATTATTGCCTTCAAACACATTCCAGACTTTACTGGGAAAAATTGAACATCTTTAGTTATGACTTTGTTTTAATTAATAAAACAATAGTTTTGTATTATGAGATCTGTATGTAGGATGTTTTTTTTTTTAGCTTGGAAACCTTTTCGTTATATCGATTTCAGTTTTTATTAGGAGATCAGCATGAAACAAGTTTAAACTAACCCCCCTGTCCTTACAAATAAGATTGGCTGCTCGCTGCACTCAATCAATCATGTGAAATCGATTAATCTCTGTTTTAATTTAGGGTTTTCTCCAGAATTTGTTTTGAATAGAAAAGTTTAGTAAAATCTAAATTCAGTTTGACAATTATTTCCATACTTTTGACAACCTGCAGGATTTGTCCTGCTAAGATTTAAAACAAATTAATGAGAAATAATTCAAATAAATCCCCCATGTAACATGGTTGGTCAAATGTTTAAATACTGTCAATTATTACTGAAATTTTATAAGTTCTTCAGTCCCAAGTAAGCAGGGAAATATATAATTTTAGAAAAAAAAAATTAAAAAAGCTGACAAATTTCATTTAAGTTTCATTATTGTATGATCAATGCAGTTATGTATTTCCAAAGTTTTTTAAGTTTCTTGGCAATATTATGGTCACTTTAATCATTTATATGTTTGAGACAACCATAATATGTTAGAGTTACGATTCACATTATTGTTGCACACACATATATATAAATAGAAATTATATATTTATATGTTTGTGATAAAAACTTAATTATTACAATTATATATATGACTGCAATTTAACAATATTTTTCTCTGCGTCTAATGCTAGGTTTTCACTATGTCATTTTTGTTGTCAAATTGCCCAAATTGTTGGCAATTGTATGAAAACGGGTTGTCTATGGCGTCTAATGAGATTACAATCTTGATTGCAAACATAGATGACGCCATATGGCAACCCGTTTTCATACAATTGCCAACAATTTGGACAATTTGACAACAAAAATGACATAGTGAAAACCAAACATAAGCAGCTGCTAAACTATGGTCTAACAGGCTTTAAATAAACTAAACAGCTGTTAAGAAAGCTAAGGTATATAAATTGATAAAATCCCATAGAACTTGCCTTTAGATTAACTAAACCGTTCATTAAACCGTGGTTAATTAGTTTAACAAAACTTGTTGCCAAGACCCATTAATTTTCTGCTATAAAAAGTTTAGAACTTGTTTTTAGATTAACTATGTCATTCCTTAAACCAAGTTTAAACAAGACCAGAAAAATTTTGTTTTAGATTAACTAAACCGCCCATTAAACCATGTTTAATTAGCACTATGAACACCACTGTTAGAAATCTTTAATTTACTGGTATAAAAAATTATTAATTTGTTCATATATTAACTAAACCGTTCACTATACCAAGTTTAACTAGCATTACAAAAACTACAGCTAAATATTAACAATTTTCTGCTAATAAAGCGTTTATTTAAACGAAGGATTTGAAAACTTTCCTTTTAGATTGACTAAACTGACCTTTAAACACTGTTTAATCAGCACAATGAAAACTACTGGGAAAAAACTTTAATTTTCTGGTCATAAAAAGTTTATAAATTGTTTTTAGATTAACTAAACCGTTCATTAAAGCAAGTTTAACTAGCAGCTAAGAATTATTAAATTGCTGGTAACAAAACGTTTAAGTAGTCGAATCTTTAACAAAATAGGTGTTTAACCCTCCGTCATGCACATATTTCGGTAGTCACATACGTAGCGCATGTATCTGGCCAGATACACTATGTATTTTAATACATTTATATAAAAAAAAACAATTTTAGTGATAATATTACATTGTTATATTATTAGCACACCAGGAAGATACATAGTTTCTATTTTTTTGTTACTTATTTTTTGTTTTTTCTTAGTACATGCCAGGGAAAAAATTAACGAGGAATAAAATTTTTTAATTTCAAAGAAATAATTGTTCTAAAGTTTATTTCAATTAAAAAATTAGTATTTATAAAATTATAAAGTAAATTTCAATTAACTCTAAATTAAAAAATGTCTTATGCTGCTATGAGGACTATAATTTTTGGAAATTCCAAACGTCACGAATTTATGCAGCCTTGTCATCGCACAATCGATGAGCGCGTGTTCTACCATCATCAAACCGAATGCATCGTACCAGTACAGAGAATCGATTGAAATACATGGCTGCTCTGAATATAGGCAGATTATTTGGCTGCCACAAACCTTTGTGGCTTGCATATTATTGCGGAAACAACCAGCTGCCAAAAGAATACCGACGAATACATCTTCGGTCATATCTTTCCAATTTTTTTTTTACCGGAATTAGCAATGCAGATTACAAACACAATGCAGTTTCAGTTGATTTGAGTAAAAAATAAAAAATTCAAATAAATTATATTGTTCTTCATACAAAATACAAGTGTATCTGGCCAGATACATGCGCTACGTATGTGATGTGTAGATGAAAAAACCCACATAAATTGTTTTTGTTGTTTTTTTTTTCTTAAAACGTTAGCTTACAATATTTGTAGTGGGTACCTGGAGACTCAAACAAATTGGCTGAATTATAAATTTATTTAAATCACAGTTAAATTCCTAAAAGATCTGGCCAGATACATGCGCATGACGGAGGGTTAAATATTCACAAACACCGCTGGTTTTTCTCACATCACAACAGTGCGTGGACACAATATATTATACAAAATATTAGCCTACAAATCAAGCAAAGAAATTAATTCTAAATCTGATAAAATAAAATCTGAAGAAATAAAAAAAAAATAGATAAATTTCAACATTAATAATCAATTAAAAGAAATTGTATAAAAAAATTTCAAATTACAAAAATAAAAAACAAACACATATTGACAATAAACAGACGCAATTGTTGAGAAATAACATTTACCAAATATGGTTAAAAAAAAACAAAGTCAATTGCAAAAAAAAAAAAAAAAAAAAAAAAAACGACTCTAATGAAATGACAACTAAGGTTAAATAAAATGTCTCCAACAAAACCTGGTTTAAATAATGCATTTATGGTGGGGTTGGCTGGCAAATGCGACATAAATGGCACGAGCAACAAATGCAACACAATGCGCAACTTGATTAAACTTGATTAAACCTGATTGGTAGATACAACATGAGGCAGCACAGCACAGCACAGCATGAATTCAATTATAGTCAATGCGTTTGATTATTCCTTATTAAATGAACACAATATAAAAATATATAAAGAAACAAGTGTATGAAATATTGAACGTCTATGAAAGTTTTAATGCAACACTATAGTAAAGAAAAAATACATTTTAAAAAAATCCTTTTAAAGTTTTAACTGATGATTTTCCTTTTAAAGTTTCAACTTTGAAATGATGACTTAATAAAAAAATACTCTCAAAACTCTGTTAATTTCAAAATAAAATAATATTAATTTTAATTAAATTTATGAGAATTATACCATATAAAGTAGTTTTTTTTTTAACATGTATTCTAACTAAACTTTTTTAATTGTTTTTTTTTCATATTATTGATATTTTGCCAGTTTTTTAACATTAACACAATCTTTTATAATTCCTTTTTTTTTAATAAATTTTAATAAACCATTTATCATTTATTGTTTGTTCGTATGAATCATTTGCATTTCAATGCAGAGTTTCTTTAGGTTTTTTTTCAACGTTTTTACATTTTATTTGCCATCATAAGTATGAGTATGTATTTGTTTGTTCGTTTGTGATAAATGCCATTAAATAAGCAGTTTTCAAGAAATTTTGGGTTTTTGTGTATATTTTTGCCCAATACAAACATTTATTTTATCTGAAATATTTGCAAATATTGTTTTATATTTAAAATGTTCAGCAGACTGTTAACATAAAGGCAATCATTTGTATAACCGTAGTTTAAGAGCTTTCCGAAAAATGTTTTTATGTATGTATGTGTGTATAAATATCCCATTTCGTTAACCCCTCCTCATGACGAGCTATCATTTAGAGTGCACAAGAACAAAACTTTGACAGAATTACGAACACAAATTTACTAATGTTATTCTATTCTTCTTGAATGTTGTTTTTCATTTTTAAAAATGTCAGGCTTTTTATACCCCCGATCTTGGCATGTCATCAATTTGTTAACTGTGCGAGCATATTTCTTGACCACACATGAAATTGTCTTGTGTGGACAACTCTTGTCGATGTTGTGTTCTTGTTCAAACAGCATTGTCAGAACATTGGTACGCAAAACTTTGTCTGCCATCAAATTTATTTCTTGACCACACATGAAATTGTCTTGTGTGGACAACTCTTGTCGATGTTGTGTTCTTGTTCAAACAACATTGTCAGAACATTGGTACGCACAACTATGTCTGCCATCAAATTTATTTTGCATACAAAAATATGGCCTTTTTAGAAAATTATATAGAAACTTAGGAATTCGAACATCAATACGTTTTCTCCACACATGAGAACATGAACACATTTGTTCATGTTCACACAAAACGATATCTTGTCAAGACATTTAATAGCAGTTATACAAACAAGAGCATAACATCGACAAGAGTAGACCGCACGAGACAAATTCATAGACAAACAAATTGCTTGCTTAAAGCTTAAGCTACAGAAGATTAAGTTTTAACAAATCTAGTGGAAAACAAAACTTTCATAAGAAAATGTGCTAATTGTCCTATTTTCTTGAAAAACTTCCACAATTATTAAATGGTTGATTTTGAAATCTTTTAAATTTAATGTTGTTCAATTTGCTGCACGACGCGTTTTGACCATAAATACTAGGAAACACTGTAACGTAACGCTAAATATATCAGTAACGATATGTAGCGGTCACTGTATTTTGTTTTTTTTTTGGCAATCGTATAAACTAAAACTTTTTCTAAGCTAACGATGTATTTGCTTTGTAATTAAAGCAAAATGTTTACGTTTAAATAAAGATCAGGAAGATCATTTATTTGTCATATCCCCGCGTTGATTTGAGGGAGTTCACACGCTGCGAATTTTAGCTGCGACTCGAGTTTATAGATGAGTGAAGTGACAAATTTGACATTTCTTCTTTTCTCCTATATTTTTTTTTTATTTCATTTACCAGCAGTGTTGCCACAATGAAATTTCATTTTATGAGATTACAGAAAATTTTTAGCAACACTGCGCATAAATAAATGTAAATTAAAAAGAAAACAAATTGTTGTTTGAATTTTAAATATGTAAATTAAGTAGTAAAATATCAGGAATATGAATACCTGTATAATGTACCTGAAATGTAACTAGTTCCTATATGGCAACACATCTGTGAATGAGCGAAATAGGAGAAATAAACAATTTAATGTCAAAATGTCGCAAAAATGGTACAACAAATGTTTCATCATGTGAACAGACGATGAATTTTTTAAAATTCTCTTCAAAATTTTAAATTACAAGATTCTAGACATATTAAGTAGTATTAAATATAGTTTGAATAATAAATTTTTAATAACATTTATCTTTAGCACTGTGTCTTTAGAAAATGCTACAAAAATAAAAAAAAAAACTACGTTATACCTACTGTGTGTAACCACTTTTAATAACTTTACATTTTTGGTTATTTTAAACACGTATTGATGTCTAATAACAAAAATGTAAAGTCTACTTTAAGGCTTCAACTTAAAACCTCAAAAGATCTAATTTAAAACAACAATTTCAATTGAAGGCAGAGTTGGACAATTTAGTACTATTTTGCATTTATGCAGAATGTTCGAAATGTTTAATATTTTAAAAACCAGTGGCCACTAAACGAATTAACTGATAACTTACACACATCAGTCTATATCAGCTAATAACAAAACATTGAATATTTCTTGACTACTTATGCCAGTGCTATTTTAAAATTTCTTTTTACCAGCTCTAATATAATTGTATGCTTTATTATGTATGTCTCATATAAATGAAATAAAGGCTCTTTTACCAGCCATAAAAATAAAATTTATTTACACAATTAATCATGGCTTATTGCCTATAAAAAAAAATTCTTTTTAATGATTTCCCGAATAACATTAAGATTCTAAAGATGCATTTAACCTAAACAAATGCAACAATAATTAATGTACGAAAATAAGAACATTTTATTTTGTTTGGAGCACAAAGAAATGTCGTGACATTTTATTGTTATGCTAATTATTTAACAACTATGTAGGTATGAACAGTTTTGTTGGTACTTAAGGTACATATTTAGTGCTTTGAAACCTTAAAAAAGTCCGCTTTCTTCAATTCTGACTCGTCAAGGCAAGTATTTTTGGATGAGAAGGAAAAAGAGAATGAAAGGGTACAGACTTGACGGTACTAGTCTATTTTCTAATTTCCTTTTGTTTTGTTTCATGCATGTTGATTTGTATGAAAAAGTACGAAAATTGAATTGGCGTGTGTGAATGAAATGGCAAGTTCAAAAGAGAATTAAACAAAAACTGTAGAGTGTGAAACAGAAATAAATTAAAAAAAAATGGGAAATTACATCTGTGCAATTGACACCAACTATTAAAGAATTAAAATCTAATTAAATGAATGATTATAAAAATTTGGACTTTCAGAGGCATTTTTAATCGATAGAGTGTCTCGAAAACAAAAGTTTATCTATCTAATAACACATTGACAATTTACTTTATTTTAATATGCAAGAGATTCGTGTCAGAAGCCTAAACCTGTAAAAATTTCTTTAAAAAGAATAGTAAAGATTTTTTTGGAATTGCCATTTTTTTTTAATAATAGCCGCTGACTAATATTTGTAGCTTTTGATAACTGAAAATCCAAAATCTACCAACACTGCTGAAAAAACGAAGGTATCATTAACATTTGCTTTGAAATTTTTACATACAAATGTTTCCAGGCAATTGTGTGTCGTCGTCTGTAGGTGTAACTGATAGTCATTCTGGTTTTTATATGTGCATTCCGCTAAGAATGGAAAAACTCACAACCATTAAAAAAAAAAGTATTAAAAAAAACCTGTTACGAAAAATAGAATAGACAAAATAATATCGTCATAATTTGTTACGCATACACAGCAACAAAGTAATAACAAAGAATTTCTGATTGAAAAGAATGTTTGTCTGTCTGACTAGTTGTGGTTTTAGTCATACTAATATACATTTGGTACTAATTTACATAGTCTTGGTACTTTTTGTGTATTGTTACATTTTTAACTTTTCAAAACGGTGGTTCATTTCCTTTAATTATTCATTTAATTGCAAAATAAAGATAATATAATGAGGTTTATTTATTCAAATGTACACAAAACAATTTAAATAAACAACCTCTCTTTAACACACACTTAAATTACAGTTTGAGGACAGTTTTACATATTCTAGTAATTTCCGGCAGCATCTAGAGAAGACAAACGAAAATTCCATTATATGGCCGTTAAAAGTTGTCGTGGAGTTAACTTTGTTAAATTAATAAATTTTAAATATGTAGAAGCTTCTATTAATGCAAATGTTGATAATCATGTTGTGTGTTGATACCAACCGTTGCAAAAAAGTTCAATTTAAATTGAAATATAATTTCGTAACAATAGATAATTTTAATAAAACAGTTTAAATATATTGTGTTTTCTAAAAAATTAATTAAAATTAAATTTCACATAGGTGCATTTTGCTGAATATCGAGCTGAAAATCTTGATCTTATAATTGGTTGTTACAATTGGTACAATAAACAAACATATCTTCTAAAATTTAGTACCTTTGACTGACTGACGTGATTTTGTTCTCACAATTCCATTGACGTGGTGTACATCAGACACCATTTTTTTGACCCAATATTTTCCAAATAGTGTTTTGTAAAATTTTTTAAACAATTTTTATTTCTTAGTCATGAGTGTAAGTTTTTATTAATTTAATAATTATCTAATTAAAAACGGACAATTCGTATTAAATGCAGTTTCTTGACATAGCAATAATTTACAAATTACTTTTTTATGTTTGTTAGTGTCTGTTAGACTACCACGTCAGTCGCAGAAGGTTATATATGTATATGGGTGATTCCATGGTTACACGTTTAATTGTCTTTGAATATTGTGAAAATGGAAATGGATTGGAATTTTAGAATGGAATTATAGAATCGTTCATTGTATGTGATGAGACTTTTCAAAAAGTATATATATTGGAAAATTGAGCACTGGGTACCCAAGTTCCATGCAATCAAAGTTGACTTACGCACGTGACAAAAAATGGAAGTGCCTTTTAGAGCCGTAAGAAAAAGTGCGAAATTAAGCGAATTGTAGGAAATTTTTATTTCGGAAAAAATGTTTTTATAAAGGTTACACATGTTTCTTTTTCAATTAAACCTTTAATTGGTTTTAAAATAATTTTCAATTAAAATTTTAATTGATTCAATTACTTTTTCTGATATTTTCAATTAAATCTCACATTTTTTTTTTAATTGATACTATCATTTTGTTTACAGGTCCGATTTCAATTAAATTTTTAATTGATTCCACAAATATTTTAATTGAAACTCATTTTTATTTTTTTCTGTGTAATAATGGACCTTTATAAGCATGCTTTGTTCAAAAACAACTAAGAAAAAAATAATTTGTTGATTACGCACGTGACACTTTTTACTTTCATACATATGTACATATTTTAGTAATTTTATATAAATATATGTATGTATATATATTTTTTTACCAAAAAATTAAACTTTTATTCAAAAATAAAAATATACTACAACTATCTAATTTAATTTTTTACTTAAAAAAAATTATGCGAGCGTTGTGGTTTTTTAAGTCACGGTGGACCATTTCATGGAAATACCCATATGGTACTTTTTACACCCACATCAGAAATAGTACTATTTTAAATATACCCTAAATGCGATCCCTGCTGCACGATCACAAAAGAATACGTAAACAAAAACTATTCAAAGAAAATTACAAACAAATATATATGTTAAAGTGATGTTGATATAATCACGTTATAGAAACAATAACAAATCCAAGAACCAAAAACAAACAGGTAAAATGAAACAACAAAACATGCATGAATAAATTAATTTAAAAAGAAACAAGACACAGATAAAAGAAAAGAGCTCATGAAAGCAAAATAGAAAATTTAAGAGTTTTATTCAAAGGTAATAACAAAAAAGATAAACTAAAATAAACGCCTCAACTCTCTTTTAATGTTATTAACAATCAGGGTTGATAAATACAGTGTAAAGTACATGTTTGAGTATTATTTCAATTCAAATGCAAATCAGTACTTCAATAACAATTTTTTAATGGATAAATATTATTAGGTTTACAAATTTAAAGTCGTATAATTATTAATATAGATATGTATTTAAATATGTATATTTTAAACAAAATGCGTTTTATTCTTAGTATAATTTAGACATACCTATTTGTACAATTTCTTTAAAAATAGTACTTTATTACCAATATTTATTTATTATCCCTGTTAATACTGCAATAGACCCAGCGAAACTAATGCTGAGAATATCGACAGTTCAATTCCAAACCATGCTATGTCGACTTAGCATGTTTTCAATTTTTTTGCGTTTTTGAATTTAGATTTTTTCAACATAAATTCTGTCAACAAAGTTCTACCTCATATGGTTTTTTAGATATCGCCTGTAAACTTTAGCAGCTTTTCCTGCAAAACTCACTTTTTCGACTTAGCATGTTTTGGAATTGAGCTGTCGATATGTGCTTGAGTTTTGTCAATAGGAAATAAACAAATTATATTTCTAGATTTCCACGAATACACACTTACATATATTTTACACTAATAAATATTTTCTTTTAGTTATTTATAAGTTGATAAGTTGTTTAATACTTTATAGAATTATTGCATTTTATCAAATGAACAATGAGTTATTTTTTTAAAGGTAACTCTGGATTTTTGGAAAATTGTGTGACAATGTCATGACAAAGAAAACTGTGTTATCTTATAGTTGCCAATAAAAACAATATCCAGATAATGGAGTGTGTAACAGATCCGTATCTTATAATTGCCAATAAAAACAATATCCAGATAAGAAGCACACCGATTGCTAACCGAAGCTTATGGTGAATGTGCTCCATTGGCTTTAACGTGCGAGAGATGTTTTGTGGGGTTCAGATCACCGAATCCAGACAAAAAAAGTTTGAGCTGCTGAAATTTGATCAGCCTATCACAGGGAAACTGTACAGAATACAACTGATTCGTTTGAAGAAAGCATTGGCTAAGAAATAGCCAGAATGTGCGGACAGACAATATCCTACTATGTACTATTTCTTTGGGATACTTTTCACTTTACAACAGGCTTCATACAAATGTTTTAAAATAAAAGCTGGTTGTTAGTTGGACTTAAGGCATTTCATAATTTCTACCAAACGAATGATAACAAACCCATTTCTTATTTTAATACAATTCAATGTCCAATTTTGGCGTACTCTCTCCAACATATCGACCGGTATCTCACGAACAAATTCTTCAATATAAGCTTGCGGGCTTGTCATTGCCATTGCTTTGAGTGCTTCACATGTTTCTTGTTGAAACCTTTCTTTTTTTTTTTTTTTTTTTTAAGAGAAGTAACACTCAGGAAATTAATATGTATATATACTTTCTTTGGAAAGGGGATAGTTGAAGAAGTAAAGGTGATGAAAGAAGAAAGCGTTTTAAATCACAACTCTGCAATTGCGCATTATGTTTGTTTTTAGTGCAGAATTGCAGTGCCTCTGGTGGTGAGTAGGCGCATTATTTTTAAAGTTTGATTTTATAGCCTTTATTTTAATTATTTTACTTCGGTGGCATTTCCATGCTATACCACCGAAGGAGGGCGCTGTGATAAATATTAGTTATGATGGATAGAAAACTAATAATTATCAGAAACTGATGGTGTTTGAGTGGCAGCGGCTATGAATCGAACCCGGGCTACAAATACCAACTCATGCTTAATGATCAAATGCGCTAACCAATTAAGCTACAGCATGTAATCTTGTTGAAATCATGTAATTTGTAATTATCGCTCGGTGGCGCTCGCCAGTAGCGTTCCTGGCTTCGTCGTCTTTAAAAAGTACGTTGACCTACAATGTTGCCGCCGGCCTAAACCAAAAGGTAATTTTTCGGATTGCATTGGCAGCTTTTGCAATGCCTCTGGCTGCTCTTCACACCAATTACGCTAATTTTGCTTGTTTATGTAGCCATTTAAACAGAAATAAGCTTCGTCGCTAAACTCAATTTTCTATTAAAAAAAGGTACGATGCCTTTTCTTAACCGAGCATGAATTTTGATAATAAAATTTAATAATTCGCAAGCGTTGTTCGTTTGTAAATCCATTCGTGGTTAAATTGTAAACCAAAGTGAACAGTAACATGTTATGAAAACAGCTGAGCTGTCAAAAACAGTCTTGCCAAAATCAAAGTTTCTAAAAAATCACCCTTCATTTCAAATTATGTATATTTTAACTAAATCAATCTTCGTTTCGATTTGTGTAACTATCTTAAACATTTATTTTTACATAACTTTTTGTTGTCTCGGACATTTTGTTTAAAAACTCGATCATTGTTGTTTTTTGCAGCACTTTGAAATTTATTTTAAAATCAACTTCGGTGTCTAATATGTAGCCAACTGTAAACTTCATTAAAAATATTTCGATTTATGGTTTGGAACTAAAACATTATTATACACAGAAAAAATTTAAATTGATTTTCAATTAACATTTTCGTATATTTAATTAAACATTTAATTGAAAGTGGACCGATGAAGGAATTTGTAGTATCAATTAAAATATTTTGTAAACATTTTATTAAAAGTAGTTTTAATTAAAAAAAATATTATATTATTTAATTGAAAATTGTTTTTCAATTAAAAATTTAATTGATATTATTAAAAGTTTAATTAAAAATCAATTAAGACTCAATTAAAAGTTTAATTAAAATTTGTCGGGCAATAATTTTTTCTATGTACATAAATATATTGTAATTTTAACATATAATTTTCTATTTAGATGCTAAAGTGCCACCAATTAAACTACAAATTTTTGTACATTTCTGATTGAAATTTCTATTAATTTCATTTAGTAAAGATTAGATTATTTAAGCTTTATGTATTCTATCGTGCTTAAATTCATCTTAAATACATACTTAATTAGCATAACCATTTGGAATACATACTTTTTAAACGTAAAGAGAATATTTATCTAACATTTAAAGCATAAACTAATAGAATTTGTAAATTTGCGTAACATTTTTAAAAGCTTACCCCCTAAAGCATAGTACTCTGTTCAAAATTTCAAGTGGAATTCTGTCAAAATACATGTTAAAAAAAATTCACATGAAATTTTCATGAAAAAATTTTGCAGAAGTAGTACTCTGTTCATTTTGTGAAAAACATGTGAAATGTATCTGGCAACATTATTTTTTCACAGCGAAATAATTAAAGTAGCAATTGTTTCACGTGGAATTTCCATCCAAAAGCTCTTCTGTCGCAACAACAATATCTATTACTTGTTGTGCTCCTGCACAAGCGGCTAGTAATATTTGTTTATTCATTTTTATTTAACTATTTCGGTTCAACACAGATTTTTAAATATTTTAACTTTTATTTAGTTTCGATTTAAATTTACAAAAAAGCAAAACATATACGTCTTGTTTACATAAGTAAAACAATGTGGCGTACTTTCAATCAAAAAAACACGTCAAATTATGTAAATTCGCATGATAGGCAACATTGGCTACACGTAAAATTTTCCGTATGAAATAATTAATGTTGCTCAACATTTTTCCCAAATTTGAACAGAGTACTAGGCTTTATTCAAAAACGATTATTAAATTTAACAAACGTTTATTAAGACAGATTTGCATATAAAAATTTGCTTAATTTTTCTACTGAATGACTTGGAATATATTTATAATTTTATAGAATTTAGGAACATTATTGGGAAGGTTTATCATTGATCTTACAAAGTTTTCTTTTTCGTTTCTATTATAAATTTTTAGTTAAATTTAATGTGGATAACGTTAAACTGTTAATTTGTTTTTACTGAATCATTTATGAAATATAATTTTATAAAATTTGTAGGTTTATTTGAAAGGTTATTAATTGATCTTATAGGATTATTGATCTTGTTTGTTCAAGTATATGTACATACATACATCAAAAGGTTATGAAAATGTTTAACTTTATAATAAGGTTTTTCATATACATACCTACATACATATTGCTCAAAAAAATAATACATATAATTAGGTATAGAGTATTTATTTTAGTTTTTTTATGGAACTTTTTTTAATTTAAGACCTGTTTGTGCTTTCTTAAGGTATTGAAATTAGTTTTAATTAAAAAACACTTTAGCTAATAAATATCAAATAGTCATTATTTAAATACATGTGCTGCTTGTTTGTTTGTATTCAGGTAGCTCTACAAAATAAGAAACGCCCGAATATGTTTAAGAAATGACTAAACCAATGCAAATAACCGAAAATAGCACTTTATCTATAGAGGACAAGAAGTTAAAAACAAATTTTTAATAAAAATTTTTTATCAGAAGTAACAACAACAATTAATAATAATTAAGAGAAAGAAACAAGCCATAACAATAAGACAACATTTAATGGCGGGTATGGAAAATTTAAAAGAATATTTTAAATATTTATTAAAATTAATTGGACACTAACCGCAGTATTTAGTTGAAGTTAATAATTAAATACTTTGGCAGACAATTAATCGTTTACTTAATATTGGTTTCACTTAAGTTAATAAGGGTTTATTTCGTCAAATTTCCAATTATAATTTAGTGTTTGTTATGTTTAATTGCCTTGTAAACTTAAATTAACCGCCTTATTCAAAAACGATTATTAAATTTAACAAACGTTTATTAAGACAGATTTGCATATAAAAATTTGCTTAATAAACGTTTGTTAAATTTAATAATCGTTTTTGAATAAGGGGGTAAATGTCTTAGATTCTGCAATTTTCCATCCCTGCTGAACAAAATAAATGAAATTATTTACAGTGTAAACAGAGAAACAAGAACACAGAGAGGGAGAGCAAGAAAATCGAAAAACAAAACAAAGTTAATTTTACCAAATAACACAGTGAAAGAGCAGAGATCTTTCATTATTAATAAAAGAGTTGAAAATAAGAAGAGAGCCATTATGTTTGGTTTACATAATTTGGGAGCAAAGAGCTCTTTACAGAGCAATATTATTAATAAAAATAACAACAACAATAATACTAATGACCAGAAAGCCGGTCGCTATGGTGTTGGTGACATTAATACGACAACAACATCAGCGGCAGTAGCGAATACAATAGCAACAATGAGTGGTGGAAATAGAATTAATGCAAATTCAAATAATCTACAGCAACAACAACAATACCAGCCATACATCGGCTCTACTAGTAATATTAATAGTAGTAGTAGAGATGGTGGTGTTGGTGTTATGGGAGCAGCACAACAGCAGCAGCACTCTACTAATATTGTTGGCTGTGGTGGTGGAGCTGTTAATATTTCTTCCACGGCTGGTAGCAAAGTAAAACCAGTAAATTCCCCGATCGTTGGACAAACGCATTCAGTTGAAGGTGGATCGCGTGCGCAGACGGTTGATAGTCAAACGACTAATTACAATTTACAAAATCGTACCAACAATAATAGTAGTAAAAATCAAAAAATCATTTTAAAAACGCCCGAATTCTTAGCGACAAATCAATTAAACGAGCAATTTGAACAAGTTAATTTGAATAGGCAACAAAACGGTGTTGTAAATCAACAACAACAGCAAACATATATTAATAATCGAAATAATTTGCCAATTAATCAAAATTTCATTAATAATACTACTAATACAAATAATTGTCAACAACAAATAAAAAATTACACAAATCCCTTTCAAACGAATGTGCAAGCAACAAAAACAAGTGATTTTAATACAATAAATACTAATAATAACAATAACAACAGCACTAGCAATTGTCCTTCAAGTGTCATAAAAACCACAACATTAAATTTACCTGTAACATCATACGCTGCATCACAGCAACAGCCGCAGAATCAGCAACACTATCCTGTTGAACAAATCTATTACACCAACGACAACAACAATTTAAACGACAACTACGTTTACACTTTTAATCCACAGGTGTGTGTTTAGATTTCCTAGTTTTTCATTGCTTAATAATTTACTTTGATGCACTTATTTTATATTTAATAATCTTTTACCAAACTAAAAAAAAAAAAACTTATTTTTCACTTCACTTTGCTTCGAAAAATGTTAATGAACTTCTACATAACACAAATCTCTTACGTCTCCTCTAAAAAAAAAGCCTAAATAAACACGCACGCCACACAAATATTTCATTAGCCGACATTTTTCCCTTGTGTACTTTTTTGCGCAATTGACTGTGTCTCTTTCTCTATTTTTTTAATTCCCTTTTCTCTGTGACTTTCTTTTTGGAGGTGCATGTTTTTTTCGTTTGTTTTTGGTTGGTTTTACAATTGTACTTGCATATCATACATACATATGGAGATGTGTTTAACATGTATGTATGTAAACTTTACATACATGTTAAGTAAACAGAGTTCAAGTTCTAATCTTGTTTTGTTGCTGTTTGCCAAAAAGTGTTCTCGCTCTCTGTAGCAAAAAAAAAAAAAAAAAAACAAACAAAAAATGGTTGAAAAAACAACTAAAATTAAAGTAAGGAAGAATAACTAACAGGGAGTCTTGCATTAAATAAGGGAAAATTTATTATTATTTAGAAAAATTACAGTACACCCTCGACGTATGTACAACCGTTTATTTTAAAAAAGTCATACTTTTTTAAGATTTATAATCAAAAAATGTTTATAGAATTAAAATGCCGGTATTAGAAATTTCTGAAACATAACTATTTCAAATTGTATTTCAGAATATTTATATTGCACAAAATTCTAATTATTTTTCTTAATTTTTATTTCGGAAATTTGTAATTGCATTTCCGAAAGTATTTTATAATTCAGAATTCTTTCATCTTTTTCTCCAAATGGAAAAATCGGCATTGCTAATTTAAAATTTGGAATCTGCTATTTTTATTTTCTTACAGCAAAATTTACCTAAATTACAAACCTACATAATATTTGAAAGGTCGTAGAAGCCATGAATCAAATAAAGATTACGCACTGTGATGTATTTTACAAAAACTGTGAGCAAAATTTCTTCTTGTGACGTCACAAGTCAAAAATATTTTTATGTTTGCTTAATTTCTATATAAATTGTAAAGCAAATAAAAGTTTTAAAATGAAGTGTGCCGTTTTTAATTGTGGAAATATTAAAAAAATAACATAAATTTAAATGTTTTTCGATTTCCAAAAGAAAATAAATTAAAAAAAAACAATGGGCAATTTTGCCACCTTGATGAAGAAAAATTAAAAGTGTCTCATAGAGTTTGTATTGAACACTTTAAGGCAGATGATACCTATAACAGGAGATATAAAATTAAAAATGGGTAACTGAAACGTTTTGCGTATACGATAATTTATGTTAGGTTTTCAATGCCTACTGAAGAATTTGTGTGTCAAATTAAAAATTTGAAAGCTGTATTAAAATCGTTGAATGGTGAACGAATGGTGAATGGTGTCTTGATTTGCAACGAGTATTTAAAAAAGCATATAGGTACATATGTAAATGATTCACGTACTATTAATGCTGATATTAAAGCTAAAACACTTTTTTCGATCGAGAATGTTTTTTCAAATAAGAAAACTAAATCAACTCCTAGCAGATGAGACAAAAAACACAGACAGAAACAAACAATAAATTGATAATACAAAAATATAATATACCTAGGTATAAAATACTAAAATATATTTTACTTTTTTGATATTGATATGATTTTAATATGAATTTAATAGCAAATAATTAAATGTTTTATTTTGACGAAAAATTCATTTTTCATTGAAAATTGTCAGAAAACGTTATAGGTATTTTACATGTTATTTATACGGAAAAAATAACCTGTGACGTCATGCGCAGAGAGAGAAAATTTTGTTTACATTCTTTGCGCAATCTTTAATACTTATTTGATTCATGCATAGAAGCATGTAAAAATAATATATAATTGTCGATCAGTGGTCGATACAGGAGACGATTATAATACTTTATTTACTAGTAAACAACGACATCCATAATAAAAATGTAGTACCTTTATATGTCATTGACATAAAGAAAACAAATGTATTAAATTCCTGTCTAAAATAATAAATTTTAAAGGTGCATATACACTACCTGTTTTTTACATTGTATATGTCAAATTTTACATAACGGAGTAAAAACATGTAGTTGGTGACCTCAAAAACTTTGCTTGTATAAACATAAGACAAAATTTCAATTAGAACTTGTTCTATTTTCTTATGTTCAAACACGTATTTTTAAATGTAGGTAGGTAAGTATATGCCAGCCTAAAAGATTTGTCGATGGTTAAATATCTGCGCTATCATTAGCCAGAATTTGCATATGTGATAAATTAAATATTTTTTTTTATCCCATTTTGATAATTTATCAACAATGATATAGGTAAATTATTTAAAAATTTTTAATACAAGCTCCACATCTTGTATATTAAAAAAACGGAAAACCTTAAATCAATATTTTTGACGCCGGCAGTTTAGTGACGTTACCAAAAATTTTTGCAGCGGCTTTAACGCATTTTTTTAAGAAACAACATGGAAATTTATGTATGAAAAAAGAATAATATTTAAGCGTATCAGCTGTTGTAAATAATCATGGCGATGTCACGTGTAATTGTACATACAAATTGTTGACCAAAAATTAACACCCTTATGTAAAATAACCAATTTTGACAGACATAAAGAAAAACATGTGAGTTGTAAATTTAAAAATACATAAGCAAAAACACGTAGTGTATATGCACCTTTAGGTTACTTTAAATCTTTAGTTGACCACGAATAACGAATCGTGTATAAGACAAATAATATAAATACCTATACCTATTATTGTAAATTGTATTCAAGAAAGTGCAAACGAATTACTTTTTATCTTATTTTTCTATTAATATGTATTCATGAGTTTTAGTTTTATTTCCTTACAACTTTACAACAACTCTATACCTACTAAAGCAAATATTCAAAACTACTAATTTTCAACACATTCCCTTTCGCTTACCTTCCCCGGCAATTGTGTTTCCCTGATACTTTTTCCAAATTGTAAAATACAAATTAAAAAACAGCAAATTACCTTTGGCCATAAAAAACACCAACAGGACAAAAAAACTGTTATCAGCATTTGGTGGGAATTTCAAATATCATGCAATACCACCAAAGTTCTTTTCATTAGCAATTTTCATTAAAATAAATTTCGTTTCTTGTTTTGTTTTTTTTTGCACAAAATTTTCTGGATCATAAACGAAGAAAATCTACAATGAATCTTAAGCACTCAGTGATGGCAAACATGGTACAATACAACAATAAATGACTTATCGAACAATATGAGTCTTTGACATATTCATTTTTACATTAAATGATTTTGAGGCTGAATTCAAAAACTAAAGCTTAAAATGTAGTTAATCAGGATTTCAAAGTCGTTAGAAGTTAACTCTTCTATTTTTTTATTCTTACAATAATAATTCTAGTTATTTTGGAAATATATATATTTACCAAGGTTAACTTTTCGCAAATGAATCGATACTTCATAAATAAGAATATTTTTAGATAATCGCGACAATTAACGCAATAATGTTGCTATAAGATATATCGAATTTTCGATAAAGTAAATTTGTGGTAAAGTTTTATGATTATTTAACAAATATTAAATATTATACCATGGAGGTCTAAAAAGTACATTTTATTTATATAGTTGGTACGAAAAACAAAAACCCATTTTCCATCACTGATCTTAAGATTTTCAGCAGAGTCTGTCTGTCTAGCAGAGCAACAACATCACACACTCATATACACACCACACAAATGAATATACAAACAAAAACAAACATTGAAAATTTACTGTAATAGATAAAAGAGATTTAATAACAAAAAAACAGCTGTTTGTGTGAAAAGGGGGAGGTAAAAGAAGAGTGCTGAGAAAAATTCATGACATGAAGATAATTTTAAATTTCATATTTAGTTTTTAGTTGTGTGTTTGCCTTTAACCAAAAAAAAAATCACAGAGACTGACATGTTTTTATGTTAATAATCATTAAATGAGAAGAAATTAGATAAAGATAGAAGAAAATAAAACTCTTCTTTCAAATCATGTTGTTGTTATTGTTAGTGTTTGTCAACCAATGTCACACAGTAAATGAAATTAAATCACAACTTTTTTTCCTATATGCGCTTTCATTGCGTACGAGTTGATTTTTAAGTATATTGGGGCCATAAGCAGGGATGTATACTTTAGTAGTAGGGAACTTTTTATTACCTTTGCAAATTTGATGCGAGAAAAACCAAACCAAGAAAAACCTTAGTAATGCTAAATCTGAGTAAAATTATAAAAACTATTCAATAAGTTTTAATGAAAATGCCAATTCTGTGACAGATTTTTTTCATTATTATTACAAATGTGTAATTAACCAACTCTGCTCTAAGCATCCAACTATTGAATAGATTCATACATGACCAAATAAATGATAGACTAACTGACTGACTGAATGATTAAATTAATAAAATAACAAACTCGTTTATGTACATATGTATGTAGGTCTGTCTGCCTGTTTGTCATAATAATTGTTAAACTTTTTTTCTGTTGTTATTCATTTTGTTGTAGGTACTTTTATTAAAAGACACCATAAGATAAAATAAAAATATACTATGTATGTACAAACATAGAAATAAGGGCGTTTTGCGTGATCCGTAAGCGGAGTATAAACGTCATCATATTATATTTTCAGCTTGTAAGTGGGCTTGCAGTAACATGTCGAGACATTTTTCTTGTTTTTGTTATTAAATATTTACTTTGGAATTAATTTTTATTAATGGAATGTAATGTGATTTAAATTAATATGAATTGTGAGAGGAGATAAAACTTAATGAAACAAACAATACGAGTATGCATTTAGTATTTTTTGAAACACTTGCTAAAGTCAAGTGCAGGGAGGACGAAATATTTGGGAAAATATTTGGCTTTCAATTTTTTTTAATAATAATAACAGTTTTAATTGAAAGAAATCTTTAATTGAAAGAATGAATATAATAAGAAATACTTTTAATTGAAAACAATAGAAGATAAAAGGTTTGGGAAGATGCAAAAGCGTAAAACTGCTTTTAGAGTGTTTAAAAAAAAATCACTCATTTTGACCCTAAATCCTGAAAATATTTAACTGTATGTACCTACTTAAATTTTATCAGAAATACAGACATTTCTTATCAAATAACAAATATTCCATAAGTTTGCTTTTCAAAAAAAATTAGATTTTGTTAAAATTTTTAATATAGGTATCTTATATCTATGTATGTACATATGTATGTATATAAGTATACGCAAAATATGTATAATTTTATGATAGGTACATATTCTCAAAATTTATAAAAAATAATTTTAAAATTTATATGAGATTTTGTTAAAATGTATAATAGGTATATAGACTAGACATATGTACATAAATATTATATCGTAATCATATAAAAATAACAATCATTTAATGAAATTTTATTGATTAATTTTAAAGATAAACTTGTTAATTTGTTTTTAATTTATAAAAATTCTTAACAAAATTCAATGATGCTATATAAAATATTCTCAAATATTATTCACCTTTGACCTCTGGGGAAAAAGTTGGGATTTTGTAAACAAAAAAATTTGGTATACATATATGGAAATCCATAAAAATAACAATAATTTGATGATTTTTTTTTGATAAATTTAAAAGTTTAAAGAAATTCACCTTTCACCTTACAAGTAAAAGTTAGGATTTTGAGTGACTTTAATTCCCAAATATGGAAATAAGTTATTTGTTTTTAATTTCTTAAAAGTCCTTTACAAATATTTAAATATTCTAAAAATTCACCTTTGACCTCTGAGGAAAAAGTTTTTAGTATACGATACGATCGTATATGAAAATCCATTGAAATACAATGATTTGATGACATTTTGTCAATAAATTTATAAGATTCCAAAAAATCACCTTTGAACTTTGAAGTATATGAGTGTGATATGCAGGAAAATGTTAATTTATTATAAATTTCTTAAAAATACTTTACAAAATACACAGTTTTGATATTATTTTCTTGACAAATATCAAAAATTTACCTTTAAAGAGAAACTTCAGATATTGTTAAAATTTTAAGCATACATTAAAATCTTTAACAAATAGCAATGATTTGATGAATTTTTTTTTTGATAAATTTATAAGAATAAACAAATTCACCTTTGACCTTTTATGTAAAAGTTATAATTTCCCTAAAATTTATAGCATATTTTAGTGATATTAGAAACAAGTTGCAAAAAAGTTATAATATGTCTTTAATTTAATCAAAATCCTTCCAAAAATACACAGAATTCAAGATATTTTATGACAAAAAATTTTCTCGAAAATCTTGAGATTTCAAACCACAGGCACCTTATATTTGAGTAAATAATTATAATAATATTATTCTTAATAATATCCTGAAAAAAAAACACCAAAAAAATATTTTTCTTCTCAACATTTTGTTCTGCCAAAATTTAGTAAGATCTCAGGGAAAAACTTTAAATAAATTTATTTATAATACATGTGCCTACGTTCTATATTCCACTACGAAGTGAAACTGAAACCGTTTTCAATTCCACATAGAAAATTGCACGGCGTTTTAGAAAACGAGTGAAACTTTGAACCAAACTGAAAATTATATTTTACTTTTCAAATCATTTTCACTAAAATTAGAAAACGAAAATTTCACTTCCACTTCATTTTACAAATGTTGAACGCAGGTGATACTTAGTTTAAAAGTTAATTTTAATATATAGAGTGCTTTTTGCTTATAGTCCATTCCGCAAAAGTTGTGCAACTATAATAGTGGACTATAGGCGAAAAGTACTGTACCCCTAAAGTGCCTTAAATTATCAATAAAATTCATTAATTTCCTTTATAAAATTTATAAATATGTTTTGCATTTAATGTCTCTTTCCCTTCGCTAGGATCCCTACGACGAAAACTTTGACGAAGACATGGAAGCTGAACGTGATCTCGCCGAAGATGCCCAATGGAAGAAAATCCAACAGAACACATTCACCCGTTGGGCCAACGAACATCTAAAGACCATCGATCGTTCGATCAACAGTTTGGAGAGTGATCTCTCCGATGGTTTGCGTTTAATCGCCCTAATTGAGGTGTTGTCACAAAAACGCATGCCCAAATACAATAAAAGACCAACATTCCGTTCACAAAAATTGGAAAATGTTTCAGTTGCGTTGAAATTCCTCGAAGATGAGGGTATTAAAATTGTTAATATTGGTAAGTGGAACAAATATATTTTATTAATTAAGAGAAAAAGTTTTGAAAATTAATTTTAGGAATTATTGGAAACTTATAGTTTTTATACAGCAAATCAATATTTTTTGTTAAAAAACAAATAGGGGTTATAAAAGTGTTATTTTTTATTTAGTAACAAAATTAAGCAGCTGTTGTTGTTGTTTATTGGCTTATTAAATATGTTGTCATAATATTTTTCTATATTGAAAGAAACGTTATTGTTTTGTTTGTTTTTTTTTTTTAAGTTTTTTAATAAACAACAAATGGTTTGCCACTAAAATGTACGTTAAATTTAAACTTTTCTACAATACATTGATAAAAAAAAATGTATAAATTTCCCTCTTGTCATTATTTAATTTTATACTTGTTGTTGTTATTGTGGCATAATTTTTGATTAAATTATAAAATTCTGAAAAATTTGTTTAAACCTTTATTAAAACTCTTGTCCATGCCCCTTTGTTATAAATCATATTTGAGTAATATTGTGTTTGTTTGTTTTGTTTTAACCGATAAACAAATTTTTAAAATTTTTTCAAGGTTAAACTTGAAATATTTTTTTTGAAAATTAAGCTCAGAACATACAGAAGCTCTCCGTCGCCAGCCAACATGTGCATGCATTCCTAATATGCTTAGGTGAAAAAAGAAGAATTTAACAAAAATTTCTTAAATTCCGTTCTACACATTGTTATGTACGTATATACATATGTATGTATGTATACATAAGTATCTAGATATTTAACAAACTGGGTGTATAGATACATAAATATATTTACATATGTATGTATGTATGTATGTATATTGTTTTTGTATGACAGTTTTATTTGCGTAACCAAAATATGACATCATTTGTTTTTTTTTCGAGGTTTCGAAGTTTTTACTTTCATTTGAGCTTGCTTGAGTTGTGGAACAAAATAAATTTTATCGCTGTAAATACGTATTTATTTTTTATAATATTTTCAGTTCATTTGATTTTTTCATTTATATTTATACATTGTTGTATTACTGCAATTTCAGTTAATTTTTTTTACTTGTTAAACACGTTTTAT
Organism: Bellardia bayeri; assembly: GCA_950370525.1. Classification (NCBI taxonomy): domain Eukaryota; kingdom Metazoa; phylum Arthropoda; class Insecta; order Diptera; family Calliphoridae; genus Bellardia; species Bellardia bayeri. The sequence goes on from OX493264.1 coordinate 121,630,426, forward strand.
TAATATGTTTTAATGCAATTAGTCATTGTATTTACTTTAACAATTGCTTATTGTAATTGTATTGTTTATTGTAATTTTGCAAAAACAGTTAAATATATTTATTAAAATTAAGCTTGGTAATAAAATCTGTGAAATCATCAGTAAATTTGTTGGTTTACTCACAACATTTCTTTGGTGACAGTAAAACTTTGTTTTGTAATACAAGCAAAGTTTGCATTTGACCTAAATTTTAGGAGTGTGTAAAGCCGGCTTAAGTAATGAAACTTTTGTTGAAATTTGCAACTTTAAATTTCTCATAATTTTGTGGCACTAGGCATCAATTTTGTTTTTGATAAAGTTATTTTTAGATTTAAGGCATTAATTATTATATTTCCCACAAGTAGACAGCATTTTGTGGGCTCATATTTCCAGTCTATTGCAGCTGTGCTGGAAATAAAGTACTTTCAAAAAGGAACGATTTTCAAAATCCACTAAATGACTCATGGATTTATTAGAAATCCTAAAGTTTTGTTATTTACACGTCAAACATGTTCCTAGGATTCGGTTTACAGAACAGGCGGTATATCTTGTTTTTAATCGTCTAAACTGCAAAAGGGCCTATGTGGCATTTTTAGAATTTTTTTTATTTGCTTAATCAAAGCTTTATTTATTGTCTATTCAATTACAAGTACATATAAGTATATTGTTTAATAACTTTATTGCTTCCGATCAATTTATTTCATATAAAAACCGGCTCTAGATAGTATATAGGTAAAAACCATATAGAGTTTTCTGTTCTTTTGTAATTTTTTGGTCAGTTTGATCAAAAACTTCATTCTGAGTTTAATGACTCATAGAAGATACTTGTTGATTTGATTTTATTTCCCATTTATTCAATAGTATTTTATTCATTATCAATCTAAAAGATACGAATTTGTTTAAATCAAAAGTATGTATAATTTATGTTTGCATAAGATTAGATATTGTTTACAATAATTTTTAAACATTTAATAAAACAAATAAAAATACGTTATATGAAACAAAAACATGTGTGTTCCTAGTGTAGGAAGTTCTTTAGAATACTAAAATGTGTTGGTACTTTTTTCTTTACAAAAATATTTAATTTGAATTTTTTTTTTGTTTTGTAAAAAAAAACAAAATCAAAGTTCTGCTGTTCATTATATTATTATTAAAATCAGTCAGTGTAACTTTGAAACCAATAACATCAAGATGCTATAATTTTTACAGTAAAATATTAATTTAATACTAAAACACGAATTATAGCAATTTGGTACCAAATGAGCGAATTCGTACTGAAATAGCAATTTCGTACTGCAATATCGATTTCGATTGAAATAATAAATTTTGTTCTGAAATAGCAATTTGAATGGCAATTTTGTACTGAAATAGCTATTTCGACAGAAATAATCAATTTCGTACTGAAATATCGATTTCGATTGAAATGATAAATTTTGTTCTGAAATAGCAATTTGGTACTAAATCAGCAATTTCATACGGAATGAGCAATTTCGTACAGAAATAGCATTTTAGTACCAAATGAGCAAATTCGTACGGAAATAGGAATTTAGTACCAAATGAGCAATTTCGCACGGCAGTAAAAATTTGGTACCAAATGAGCACTTTATTAGGGAAATAGCAATGTAGTACCCAATGAGCAATTGCGTACGGATATAGCAATTTAGTACCCAATGAGCAATTTTGTACGGAAATAGGAATTTAGTACCAAAAGAAAAATTTTGTACGGCAGTAGAACTTTGGTACCAAATGAGCACTTTCTTAGGGAAATAGCAATTTAGTACCCAATGAGCAATTTTGTACGGAAATAGGAAATTAGTTCCAAATGAGCAATATTGTACGGCAGTAGAAATTTGGTACCAAATGAGCACTTCTTTAGGGAAATAGCAATTTAGTACCCAATGAGCAATTCCGTACGGATATAGAAATTTAGTATCCAATGAGCAATTTTGTACGGAAATTGCAATTTGGTACCAAATCAGCAATTTCGTAGACTTACTATTAAAGTGAATTAACTTTCGCCTATGATACATAAAAAACCTAATTATACAGGTAGTTAAGTAACCATTTAAGTAGCTCGTATGGTAAATTTAATAATTATCTATCCCTTTCTTTAGGGTGTGTTCAAAAAAATTAAAACATAATAATTTCTTTCTAACTTTTCTTTGTAAAATTTCCAATTTATAAGATATCAATAAGACAGTTGATATTAACTCTCTTTTACGCAAAAACAAATAAAGCATTTAAATATATAAATGACGTTAAATAAAACTTAGAAAGGTGTTGCATAATTTTCATATTTAATGCATTTTATATAAATTTATTAAAAAAAAAAACACAAACAGACTCTTCCAAGTAAGAGATAAAAGTTAAATTTTCGGCTAATTAGCTTTATTTAAATTTTCTATTTGTATTATTAATAACAATAATAATAAACTAAAGCAACAAACAGGTTTATTGTTGCTTTCGTTAACTTATCAGGTGGTACCAAATGTATTTTTGTGTTTATTATCAAACTAACTTAACCAAAAATTAATTATTAAAACCATTTTAGAAAGAAGAAAAAAAAAAAAACAACACAAAAAATTTAAATGTTTTGATGAATACAAGTTTTTCTTTATGGATTTCTTTTTTAAGTTTATTAGTTCTTTGACATGAAGAGAATGGCACAGAAAAATATTTAAAAAATATTTAAATTATTGCGTTTATAAATAACTTTAATAATAATGCTATTTAAAATAGCTGAACTATACCACACCAAAAAACATAATAATTAATGTATCTAATATAGTTTTTAATTACCAAAAACTAATTTCCATTAAATATGGGAAAAATAGAAATGTTATGGTGTTTAATCTACATATGTATATACAGATTAATCCAACTACATATAGATAAATATTAATTTTTTTTTTTTTTTTAACAAATTATTCATTATTTTAAACAAATTTTCTTTTTTCTAACTAACATTAGTTTTTGATAAATAACTCATTAAAAATTACACAAATTAATTTTGTTATAAGCCATATTCATTTAATTATGTAGGTTACACTTGAGATACATACATATATGTGATTTAAAAACAAATGTCTGCTTTTTAAAACAATAAAATAGAGTTTTAGATACAAAGTATCTAAATATGAGTGTGTGTACGGACAAGTATTTGCAAATTTTCAAGTTTAAAACATGAGTGATGACTAGACATACCGTTTAACAAAATTAAAGTAAATAAATTAAACATTTCTTTCTTTCTTTCTTTCTTTCTCTTCGGTTTCTTTAACGTTTGAGGCATAAATTAGAAAACTCGTCTAGGCAGTTTATTAACAGGCCACAACATTTTATTACTAGAAGTCAATACAAGATGAAAACAAACGTCTCTAACTATTTTGTACTCGCAAACTTAGCCACACATTTATTGGTTTGAATGTTTACTAAACTGCTGCTTAACAAAGTTTAAATACATACAGATATTTTTTTTCAAATTAAAAAAAGCAAGAAAAAGAAAACAAGAGGTTGAACACAATTTAATATTAATTAATCCATTAAGGGCACAAAACAAATAAAATACCAAAATTATCAATTTAGCAATTTTTTTACTGAAATAGGAATTTGTTAAGAAACGAGCAATTAAGTACCAAGTAAACAATTTTGTACTGAAATCCAAATTAGCGGATTTTTACTAAAATAGCAATTTGGTGCCAAATTAGCAATTTTATACCAACTAAATAATTTTGTTCTGAAATTGCCATTATGTACCAAATTAGCAGTTTTGTACTGAAATAACAATTTTGTACCAAATTAGCAATGCTGTACTGAAATATCAAGTAAATAATTTTGTACTGAAATTGTCATTTTTTACTGAAATTGTCATTTTGTACTGAAATTTCCATTTTGTACCAATTTAGCGAATTTTTACTGAAATAGCAATTTGGTACCAAATTAGCATTTTTATATCAACTAAATAATTTTTTTTTGAAATATCCATTTTGTACCAAATTAGCAGTTTTGTACTGAATTTGGTACCAAATTAGAAATTTTGTACTAAAATAGCAATTTTGTACCAAGTATAATAATTTTGTACTCAAATTGACATTTTTTACTGAAATTGTAATTTTGTACTGAAATTTCCATTTTGTACCAAATTGGCAAATTTTTAATGAAATAGCAATTTGGTACCAAATTAGCAATTTTGTACTAAAAGTAAATAAATATACATACCAATTTTGTATCAAATTCGCGAATTTGTACTGAAATTGCTATTTTATACTAAAATATAAATTTTTACCAAGAAAACAATTTTTCACTGCAATTGCCATTTTGTAGCAAATAAGCGAATTTGTACTGAAATAGCTTTTTGATACCAAATTAGCATTTTTATACCATCTAAATAATGTTGTTCTGAAATATCCATTTTGTACCAAATTAGCAGTTTTGTACTGAATTGGTACCAAATTAGCAATTTTGTACTGCAATAGCAATTTTGTACCAAGTATAATAATTTTGTACTGAAATTGTAATTTTGTACTGAAATTTCCATTTTTTTTTATCAAATTAGCGAATTTGTACTGAAATAACAAGTTGGTAAAAAATTAGCAATTTTGTACTAAAAGGAAATAAATATACCAATTAAATAACTTTGTACTGATATTGCAATTTTGTACCAAATTCGCGAATTTGTACTGAAATCGCCATTTTGTACCAAATTAGCGAATTTGTACTGAAATTGCTATTTTGTACCAAAATATCAATTTTGTACCAAGAAAACAATTTTTCACTGCTATTGCCATTTTGTAGCAAATAAGCGAATTTGTACTGAATTAGCAATTTTGTACTGAAATAGAAATTTTGTACCAAGTAAATAATTTTTTACTGAAATTGCCATTTTGTACCAAAAAAAAAAAATAGCAATTTTACACTAATTTTTTATACTAAAATAAAATTTTTGGACCAAATTTTATTTCTACTAAATTCAGATTTTCCTGCCAAAGATATTTTCAGTCTTAAATCAAGCGCCTGAAAACGGGTTAATTCTTGCACGCTTCTGATTTATGCGTCAACAAAAAGCATTTAAAAAATCTGGAATTTTGCAGAAAAGTTATAAAAACTGAAGACATACAGACAGCAGAAAAAGTTAACATTGAAATGAATAGAATAAATATCACTTTTGCAATCGTAAACGTACAACTGTAAATTGAAACATGTTTAAATGCGTTTAAAGTAAAAAAAATGTTGTTAAACAGATTTCTTTTTTTCAAAATTTAAAAAAAAAGACAAGAAATGAAACTACTAAACAGGATGATAATAAAGACGATGATTAAAACACAATTCAACTCATAAAGTTTGAAAAGAAAAATCTAATATTTTTTTGTATAGAATGATAGCAAAATTTACAACAAGCGCCAGGAAATTTTGACATGCAAGTAAGTAAGTTTTGTAAGAATTAAACAGTTAAACTGGCGGAAGAATCTATTAAAATTTAAAAGAAAATAGACATTATGTTTATTTTCTTTGTAGTAAAATGTAGTTAATGGTTAACAACTTTTTATGCAGCACACTTGAATGATTAGAGGCAAGTTGAGAATTTTTTTTAATGTATTGTTACTATTCTATGACGACTACTTGTCTTAAACTATTGAGCAATAAGATTTATTAGCAGAGTTCTATATAATTTTCTTGTTTTAACCATAAAATATAAATTTTTTGCCACAAGTTTTAGCACTTTTTTTGTCTGCAATATCTTTAACCCATTTAACCATTTACAGCAGTTGTCAGTTGTCAATACTTGTCGGTTAGTGTTAATTTAATTTCATCTTGGCTTTATCTTTTAATAAGATAATTAATTTTCCTTAAATAATAAAAATTCTTAAAAAATAAATACATAATCAATTTGATGCTAAAAGCAATTCAAAGCTTATTATATTATAATATGTAAATGTATCTATGGATTTTACTATCCAGCAATCAGCCAAACAAATGAAACCAGTCAAAATAGTTGTCATTAAACATTTGTATGGCAAACACGTACATACATATGTATGTATGTACATACACCACTGAATGGTCAAACATTTTTACAATAATAAAATACAAAAATATTGAATTAGAAACAATATGTGTTAGCAATAAAATAGAGAGTTGATCATATTTGAAACTACAATTACTCTATATACATACATACATAAATATGTATAGTATCTAGATATATCGGTCTAGATATTTACGGATACTGTATATAGCAACATTCAAATATTTATATGTATGGATATGTATGTATGTACGTTCGCATAACTACTCTTTCTTACTTAAACTCACATAAGTACGCTTTCGTACTCGTACTCAAAAGTCGTCTGCTGCTCGTTTAACTATTGTTGTTTTTAAAAACCGCACTTAAAAAATTGCCAATTGTGGTTTGAAATTTTTTACTTCATTTCTTTTTTATGGAAATGTAAAAAAAAAACGATCGCAATTTGGCTTGTTATAAAAATAGTTTGGTTTTACACTTAAAGAAAACCAAACCACCAGCGTCACCAACAAACAATATTTGGTTTAATACTTGCTCTAGCTACATGATATTGTAGTGGGTTCTTTGAAAAACGTGAACATTTATTTTAATGGAACTAAAGTTTATTCACACGCTTATTTTTTACATGAAAAGTAAATATAACTCCTCATATTTTTTTAAATAAAGGAAACCAAATAAATTTGAATAGAAATATAAATTGAATTGAAACACATCTTATCATCCAGCAGTAGAGACGCTGTAACATAATTACTAAGTTTAGTTTAGCTAAACCTGGTTAGTAAATCTATAGCTATTGGGAATATATGTATCTTAACTATTTATTGGTGGGTTTTACAAACGGGCTGTCATTTTGATTTTTATTGAAACATTTCTTAGCTCAGTGTATTCCAACAATGTACTGACTCTGCCAACACTTCATTCGTATGCATTGTTGTTGATGTTTTCATATTTGCTGCAGTTCAAAAATATTAAAATAAACGACAAACTTCATTTGGAAAAACTTGGGTTTTTTTTTAATTTACCTGGTTTATTTTGAATTTCAAGCGTGGGCTGTCAAAGAATCCAGTTTCTGTTGAACATTGGACATTGTAAAGTAAAAATATAAAAATGACTTTTGAATGCGTTTTTAATTTTTAAGTTGCATAGTTTTTTGTTTGAAAGCAGCAAGAAAGATTTTTCATAATTTTCAGCAGTAATTGAATTTGAACTTTATACAACAAAGTAGAAAGCTTGATGGAGTTAAGCTAGATTTACACGATTGAAATTTTCTTCAAAATTGCTCTTCAAAATGCTTCAAACTCGTGTAAACAGCAAAACTTCTTCAAAATTTATTTATTTAATAACTATTAATAAGAATTTTTGCTGTTTACACGAGTTTGAAGCATTTTAAAGAGCAATTTTGAAGAAAATTTCAACCGTGTAAATCTAGCTTTAGGCTTTTAGAATATGTAGATATTGTTTGCAGAATTATCTAATTTAAAATATAGAAATTTAAAATGCAGTTAAGCTGGCCACAACGATAACGTTAGAGTTAGTAGGTTGCCACATCGAACTTAATCCAAATCTATCAATTTGGAATCACTTTCATCCTCAATTTAAGGATGGTCATCTGTCTGGATGTTTGTCTCTCCAAGTAAATATTGTAATAAAATTTGCTAGCTGAAACCCCGTTAAACTATTAAATAACTTTGGAGTGTTATTAATTCAGCTAGCTGAATATTAATTATAATTAACCGACTTGGTATTTTATTAAATAAATTCCACATACAGTTAAAAAATCTCTGCAAAACTAAATTCAGCCTGCCTTAATTTTAATATAGCTAAGATTTTTTTCACAATTTAATAATGTTTATCTTTATTCAGATAATAACTTTTGGAAAACTTTAGATTTCAATAATTCCATTTAGCTGAATATCAATAATACTCAGCTGATTTGTTATATTATTAAGTTAATACCACTTTCAGCTAGAGAATCAGAGAGAAACTCAATTCAGCTAAATTTTATTTTAATTCAGCTAAAATTTTCTCACTATTTAATGCTAATCATCATTATTTTTTTTATTCCGCTAAAAAATATCTTTTTGCTTTTTCTTAAATTTTCCTAATCATTAATTAAAACAATACTTTTCGTTGGTCATTTTGCACTTCCTAACTTGCAATTTTCATCATTTTAAAAGTGATCTAATAATCCAACGAGCAATTTATTTGTTAAAAATTAATTAATGTAATGATTAAATTGTTTATACAAACTTTGGCAAACTTTGTTCAGTTTTTTCAACATTGTAGGTACTATGAGTACAATCACTTTAATAAATTTTATAGATCATCAGAAAATTATCAATAAATACATACATATGTATGTATGTACGTTTATTTTTTATTCTTCTTATATTAGTAAATCATTCACTTTTATGATTTTCTTATCTTATCAAAAGAAGTAGGGAGACAGAGAGAGAAAAATATAGAGAAAGAGTGTTAAAAAGTACTTGTACTCATACGTAAAACAAGTACCTACATTATACTTTATTGTATTTGTTGCTGTTGTCATATACAAAACAAAAAACAAGTAAGAAAGTATAGCCCGACCATATAATACCCCACACCCAGTATATGTATAAAACAGTTTTTCAGAAATGGGCGTTATATGGGAGATATGTATAACCTAGTGTGGACCGATCATCCAAAAATTTAGTGTCATGATGTCTGTGAATATAAATATTATATGCGTTAAACTTTATCTCGATATAAATACTTTTAAACGATTTATGGAGCTTAAAGTGAATTACGGAGAGGGTCTTATATGGGAGTTTCGACTAATTATGGACCGATCATAATAAAATTGGACCGTATTATTTTTAGACATATGAAATATATTTGCGTTAAATATTATTTAGATACCAACATTTTTGAGAGAGTTATTCTCGGATTTTCGGAAGCGGACCTTATATGGGAGCTACGAGTAATTATGGACCGATCTGCACAAAATTTGTAGATGTAATTTGGCTTTATTTACCACTCATTTGTGATGAAATTTGCTTGGATACTTGATCGGTAAACCCCAATTTCGGGAGGACATTTGTATGGGGGACAGGTAAAATAATGGACCGATTTCCACCAGTTTCAATCCCATCCATCCTTGGGCCGAAAAAATATCACGTACCAAATTTTATCGAATTATCTTCAAAATTGCGACCTGTACTCTGCACACAAGCTTTACATGGACAGCCAGACGGACGGACGGACATCGTTAAATCGACTCAGAAAGTGATTCAGAGTCGATCCGTATACTTTAAGGTGGGTGTTGGACCTATATTTCTGAGCGTTACAAACGTCAACAGAAATCCAATATATCCTCCCCACTATGGTGGTGTAGGGTATAATAACAGTTGTAGTAAACGAACAAAAACAGCCATAACAATAAGGCATAGGACTCAATGACCAAATAGACAGACAAACAGTAACAACAACAACAACTACTTGGTTGCATTTCAACAAGTACAAAACGAACATATTTATACAAATAATGACGTCATTTATAATGCAGCTTAAAATTTAAATGCAATAATTTGTGTTTAAAAAAAGATGGCGTCATTAGGTAATAAGCCGGTAACGACATGAGTATAACCATGATGATTTACTTTTATGCATTAAATAATTTATTTATTATTCATCATTGGTTAGCAAGAAAATCATAGATAAATTTACTTGGAACTGAAAACATTTTTAACAAGAAAGTCTTAAACCTACTAAAAGTGAGTAAGAGTGTCTTCTTAACAAAATAAACATGTCAAATATTTAAACAAAAAGACGTTTAAATAAATTAAAAAATGAGTCATTTTAAAAACAAATGAGTAACCCATCATAAATGACTTAAGTATTTTAACAAAAATAAATTTAATGAAAATATGTATCTATTATGTATTTTTATTTTTTTAACAAATCAGAAACAATAATTTAAAACTTCTTTTTTTATTTTATGATTTATTTTTATCAGTAATGTTTTACCTTATTTAAAAAATTTATCACACACTTTTCATTTATAATTCTTTGTATTATTATTTTTTCTACATTTATTTATTTATATGTGTCAATGTCAATTAATTTAAATAATATACAATTTTATTATTTAATATTTGTAATGAACAATAATAGCAATAACAAATGTGTAGTAGTATAAAATAGCAGTAGCAGTTTTTTTTTATAATTTCCATAGAATTCCACAAATCATTGAGAGTTTTTAGAATTATTTGATAAGCTTTGTTTGATTGTTGCTGAAAAGACTTGAGTGACTAATTTTCTATATATTTTTAGAATTTTTTTATTTTTATTAAATATTTATTTTTATGAATGCGGCAGCAATCATTAAGGCGTTTAAAAAGTGTGTGGTGGGGGAAAAAAACTAATTTTTACTTAAAAATATAATTTTCAGTCACAATTTGAACCCTTTATGAACTTTTTTCGAATTTTGATGAATGAAGTTTCAATTTAAAAAAAAACTAGTTTAAAATGACATGCACGTAGTTTTTCCGTCTAAATATTGTCACAATATTGTTCAATTCACAAGTGATGTTGTATGTTGTACATTGTATGATACAACTATCTGATTGTTAACACAGTTTTTTTTAAAATTCCAAAGGTAAAATATTAAAAATTTATAATACAAGTGAGAAAAACAAAATAATTTCTTCATTGCGTGAAATTGAGTAAAATTGAGTCAAGTAAGTAAAAATGAATGATCTTTTTTCATAAATTAAATACAACAATCTCCATTAATTAATTTTATTTTCTTGTTTTAAATTTGTCAATTAGTTTATGATTTGAGTGTTACCGTTTTAAACAAAAATGAGTAATTTTTGATTGAGATGCGCATTTGAACTTTTGGCAACACCTAAACTTTCATACAACATTCAAAAAATGTATGTAAAATGTCGCATGTGCGATGCGTCGCAACGTACAAATCCTATGACACAACAACATTACTTGTGAATTAAACATACATAGTATGTATCCAACAAAACTGTTGTAAGTAATTAAAATATTTTAAACTTCCAACGACCTTGCTGTTTCTGTATTGTTTCCGTAAGACCTTCCCTATTCTTACCACTATATCTTCCTATATTTAGAAAACAACAAAATTTGTTACAAAGTATTTTCAAAATATGATTAAGAATTTAAAAAAAATACACCCAATAAAGCATGACTTTTCATAATCATGTAACCAAGAAAAACTAAAAAAACCTCATAAAACGTGATATAAAAAAAAAACTAAACAAAGTTTCGTTTCAAAGCTACAACTTCCTCTAATACTCGTACATTGAATTTTAGTTGAAATTAGTAGTTGCCACTACAGTACTGTTATTATTAATTATTAAAGGTCATTTCCAAGGTCATTATAAGCCGGCTTTAATATATTAATAGATAAAGAAGTAAAATTAAACCTCAAGAACTAATGATAAATAATATTGTAGTCAGACTTTATTAAAAATGTAAGCAATGGGTTTTACTATAGAAATTGTATAATAGTTTCTTTCAATATTTTTTTCACCATTTTCCTTAATATAACATTTTGTATATAACAGTTTTTCTATAAAAAAATTTGTGTATAACATATTATTCCATAAAAAAAATATTGTGTATAACTGTTTGTATAACAGTTTTGTTAAACAGTTTCTGTATAACAGTTTTTTATATTCAAGACTGTACGTATAACTGTTTCATTCCATAGAAAACTCTATGTATAACGATTTCTTCTACAGATAAATTAGTGTTTAAAAGTTTTTTCCATAGAACAATTTCTGCACAATAATACTTTATATAGAACGTTATCTGTATAACAGTTTTTTTTTATAGAAAGTTATGTGTATAACTGTCAGTTTTTTACATTCAAAACTGTCTGTGCAATAGTTTTTTATATTGAAAACTGTCTATATAATTGTTTTTTCAATAGAAAACTCTCTGTATAACAGTTTTTATATTGCAAATGTCTGTAGGATAGTTTTTCATATTGAAAACTGTCTGTATAACAGTTTTTTATATTGAAAACTGCCTGCATAAAAGTGTTTATATTGAGAACTGTCTTATAACAGTTTTTTTTTATAGAAAACTGCCTGTATAACAGTTATTTATATTGAAAACTCCCTGTATAAAAAATTTTATATTAAAAACTGTCTTATAACAGTTTTTTATAGAAAACTGTCTGTATAACAGTTTTTTATATTGAAAACTGCCTGTGTAACAGTTTTTTATATTGAAAACTGCCTGTGTAACAGTTTTTATATTGAGAAGTGTCCTACAGCAGTTTTTTCTATACAAAACTGTCTGTATAACAGTTTTTTTCTTCAGAAACTGTCTTTATAACAGTTGTTTTTATAAAAAAATTTTAAAAGTTTATAAAAACTGTTATACAAACAGTTTTTCTATAGAAAACTGTCTGCATAAAAGTTTTTTCTATAGAATATTGTCTGTAACAGTTTTTCCATTGAAAAATTTCAGTACAACAATTCTTTTGTATAACTGTTTTTCTATTGACATTTTCCTGTATACCAATTTTTCTATTGAAAATTTTCTGTATAACAGTTTTTCTATAGAAAATTGTCTGTATAACAGCTTTTACATTAACAAACATTTATATAACAGTCTTTCGCTAAAAAATTTTTTGTATGTTGTATATCACATGCAACAATTTTAAACATCTTTTATATTTTCATATACAATTTAAGCGTTTAAAATATTCCTAAACAAAATGTTAACCTTTTTTACCTGCCACGTTCAAAGAAACAACAATATATGTATGTATGTACATGTTATTCTGTTTAATTGAAACCAACCCCTCATAAATTTTCCCATATTGTGTTGTGTTTTTTTCCTCTTTGTATAAATGTATCTAGTATTTTTATTCACCACTACTAAAAACCAAACAAAAAATTTTTTTTGTGTTCGGTTCCATTTTTATAATTCTCATTGCGTTTATAAAATTTTCTATATAACATATTGTGGTACTGTAGAAACAACTTAACTAAAAAAGTCCCTGACTTATTCTCAATAAAGATATTTTGTATTTATATTAGTATAAGTACGAAATAATCAATCAATAAATTTCAATGAAAGGTATTAACAAACGAAATTTGTTAAATTTTAAATCAAACGAATTGTTGTATAAAAAATGAGGTTTAATTGCTAAAAGGGTTATTGATTTTAAATTGAACTTCTTATCGTAGTATTATTGAAAAGTAATTAATTTTATGCTATTAAATAAAAAATATTTAGGTGATCCAGCTTGGCAACTTTGAAATTTCAAAACGCACCAAGTTTTTTAGAATTTCTTTTTTGTTTAAAATGATGTTTATTGAATTAATTTTGCATTTTTTCAATTTCATAAATTCTATATAAAACTTTTTAAAAAGAGCTCAACGATTAATAGTAAAAGCAGCGCTGCCAGAAATAGGATTTTACCTTATTTTTTAAGATGTTTTAACCGAAAAAAGATTTTTTGTTGTGTCTAGACGAAGGCAAGGTTCAGTTAAAAAAATCTTCTTTGTTCCCATTTGAAAAATTTTAAACTAATCGATCTCAAAAAATGTACAATTTAGTACCTATAAGAAAATGAATTTTTGTTGTTATTTTTTTGGTTAGTGTTAAATAAAATATGAATTGTTTTTATTATTTCCAAAAATGAGATTTTTTCCACAAAAATAAGACTTTTTTTTGGCGAAATTAAATTTTTTGCTGAAAATTTCGAGCTAATAAAATAAGCATTTAACCACTTAAAATTTAAATCACAATATGCTATTCGGCACTAAAGTACTGGGTGGTAATATTGATTTCGCACGGAAAGAAATGTAATTATTCATTCCTGCGGCATGCCGCAATACTGTCTGTGAAGAGATGATACGGCAAAAAGGAAAAATTTGTTAGGGCTCCACTGGGACAAGTTTAGTAGAACAAACCTTTATGTGAAGAATTTGATAGTATGTATTCATTTATCATAGCTTCGTATTTTAAATACATTTAATGGGGTCCCTTCTTAATCGTATAGATTTCACGATAATGAATTATTAAAAAACTGCAATTAAAAATTCGTACAAATAAAGATTTCATCTTCAACACATTTTCGGAAAAATTAAAAACACACCGAAATTAAAAAAAAGTTCACCAACTAAGGAATTTTTCGCACAAAAAAGCACCAAAAATGGTAATAAATGCACCAAGTTGACAACGCTGAAGAGATTAATGTTGCCAGTTTATGTTAGAAACACAACTGGGACGAACGACGAATTTTTGGTCACGAATATTTTTCTCTAAAAAAAAAATATATATATATATATTAAAATACACACAATAATGACGTCGGCTAATTTCGTCATAACAAACAATAGGGGGTGACCATTTTTAGTTTTTAACGTTTTAGCTAATTTTTACTTTAATTATTGTTTTATCTTTTACTTTTTATAATTTAAAATAAATATAGAAAATTGTCAACTATAAAAATTATTTTTACCTGTGGTTTTGTTAATGTTTATTTTTTTAATATGGTCACACTACCTATCAGCTGTTACACGAACCCAAAAACACAAAATTATTTTGAATTGTCACCAACAAGTTGAAATTCTTCGTTCGTTCCAGTTGTGTTCCTAGCATTAGGGAATTTATCTTTTATTTTATAATTAGCACTTAGTTTTTGCATTTCTGTATGTCAAAAACCTATGATGATCAATCAGTGCTGTTGTCACGACTAGTCTATGTTGTATGACTTCATATGTCTAGTCTTTTATCTACCACTAATTAAAAATTCAATTCATATGAACATTTCTGGAAATGTCACTCACAGGTGCAAATGAATGAATTAATCTTTGGAATATTAAAAAAAAAATAAAACATATTGTTGCATAAACTATAAATAACTTAACAAAATATGTAGTTAGAATTTCATCAACATCCGTTATAAATTGTTTAGAATATTTTTTTTTATTTTGCAAAAGTAATTTATTTAATTTCAATTACATAACCATGATGATTTAATGTATATAAAAAATAAGTTAGCAAAAAAGCAGATTAACAATTATGTATGTATGTACATACAATATATTATTATAAATACATATACAACATACATATCGTCACCTAAAATGCCCAAAGACGTAACCCTCATTATCATAATTTTACAGGAGAAGCAAAAAACATTATTAAATGAAAATCGCGATTTCTTCACATCTTGTCTTAATATATTATATAGGTATATAGACAACAAACTTATTTCTGTAAAAAAAAATGTGGGTTAAATCTTTTGTGTTTTATGAAAACGTTCAAATGATGTTACGTCTTTTTCCATTTCTTGAATAAAATCGTTAGTTTGGAACGTAGAAGCTTAAAATTTTTAGGAGCATTTTATTTTAGCCTTGTGTTCCAAATTCAATAAAAAACGGATTTTGATTTTTTGTGCGTTACGTCTTTGGGCATTTCAGGTGACGATATGTAGCCGTACATCGCCAGCTAAACCGCAAAAAGCTCTAAGTTACATTAATTGAAAAACAAGAATATATTTATTAAACATAAATTTCTCAGTAACTTTTTATAATTTTTGTGAATTTTTTTCTGCGCAAATTTTTTAAAAATGTCAGTTAGTTCATTTAGCATTTTAGTTAACGTTAGTTTTTGTATATTAGTAAACAATTTAACACTTTTGTTTTATCATTAATAAAATATGTCTGAGTATTTAAGATGATCGTTTTCATGGTCTGACATTCCCCCCCTGGAGATGTTGATTAAAAACATGGTGCTGATTAAAACAACACATTCTTTAAAAACAATACCCCAACAGCTGTTTAAAAGAGTGCTATAAAAAAAACAAAATTTCCATATAAATTTTGATAAAATCAAAATATTTTTATAAATAAAGCAGTTGTTTCATAAAACAATTTTACGGAACTAAGAGCCATTGTTTTGTCTGTAAAATGTTTACATTCTTTTAAAGTTTTATGTATGTTTATGTAGAGAGTTACTATGTGAATTTTACATTCATAGTTATATAAACACATGTAGTTTTCTATTTCTGTACAATTACTTGTATGAGTAAATAATTTATTTGGACCGTGAAGTACATTATACAGCAACAAGTAGTTGGCCATCATTATTGTTAACTATTTAGTTGGCATCATCAATATCATTATCACGTTGTATGAAGTGTGTTATGCAAAATACTTTTACTGTATTGTTTCTAACAAAAACATTGAGGTGATTATAACGAATTACAAATACCCTACAGCGTAAATTACAAATAACTACAGAATGCCTTAGGGCAGATATAGACAGTCATTGCCTTTAATACTGGATCTCCATCGTGTATTTATAATATTCAAGTCCGGATGCTATGTACTTGTATATATGTACATACGTTACGAATCTATTTCACCAAGTTTTGTTTTAGACATTATTTTTCACTAGTCTCTAATTGTTTTGCACAAGGCTAAAGGTATGGTCATACATGGCAAATTGTTATTCAAAAAAGCGAAACCGCTTGTTTTAACACAAATTTGTTTGGCGTTGTTTACTTTTAAAAGAGTTTTGCAAGATCAAACAACATCATATAAATTAAAACTGAATATTTGTTGTGTCTAGTCTTAAATAAAGCAAGTTTTTTTTTACATAAATAAACGAGTTCAAATATATTTTATTTAGTGATATATTTGTCAAGTGTGATCGTACCTTAAGTAAAGTTACCTCTAGATCAACCTTTTAGCTCAACTACCGTTACCATTAACATATTCATTACCGATCTAATCTAAAATACATTTAGCTCTTAAATACCACTGTCATTATCATTGTAAATTATAAAAATAACAATTTTTGTTTTCAGTAATTGTTTTTATTAACATTTACAGAACTTAAATTGTAACACATATAATGCCACATTTGTTATGGCGTTTTCTTTTCTGGCAAAAATGTTACACTTTTTTCCTTTTTTATATGAGAAATGGGTAAAAAGTGTAACATATATGTAACATTTTTGCCAGAGAAGAAAACGCCATTAAATTATTTTTTGCAAATTTTATAAATAATTTTAGACCGACCAAAGTTACAGTGAATGACGTTACCGCTAAAATATTGTTAAAAGAATTATATAAAATACGTTACCGCTAAACACCGTTACCGCTATAATCCAAAAATATCACCGAAATAACAGCAAATACCGTTGGAACCCCTAAAATACTGTTACAGAAATAACCAAGAGTTACCATTAGTACTCAACATTTTTTTTTTTTTTTTGACAATTTCATATAACTTGGGATCAAACTAGAGTAAATTTAATTATTATGTGAATAGTGGTTAGTTTAAACTTATTTTAAAGCAGTGACAATGTATACTTTTGACCGAAGTACTTTTTGACCGTTACAAATCGGTCAGTGTATATCATTAAATGCTAACAAGTTGATTGACCATTTTACATATCCCAGGTAATCTACCGTATATTCAATTATCACTTAAGTATGCATAGGTATTGCAAAGAATAGTTAGTTTAACCTTTTTTACATTTCACATTTATTTCTCACTTTACATATCCCATGACAGATTTTTTTGACAAGTCTGTCCGACTTGCAAAAGTTTTTAAAAATTTTCATAAAATGATAGTTTCTATGCGATCAGAGTTGTATTTTCTACTATAGCTGATAAGAAAACAACAATGTCGGCTGCATTGATTTAAAACATATGTTGTTGCATCTTTTTTGTGTAATAGTGTGGCACCTATGACAGACTTTGTTGCGATTTTTTTTTGAGTGTGATAGAAATCGGTCAGATTTTCCAGAGAATGAATCGTATGATTGTGTAGGATAGTGTATCACGACCTTTGATTGTAATGTAGGTAATGACAATATATGTATTGTTTTAAACCGGCCCAATCGTGAATAAAAACTCCGCGGGAGTTTTTTTCCTTTTTATTTTTTTTAATATTAAATTTGAATAGGAAAAATGGGAAAAGGGAAAAAATGTTTATTCATGATTGGGCTTAATAAGTTTTTTACTGATACCTATTTACTTGTGACAATTGATAAATTTATATTTATGGGTAGCTCAATGATAACCTTTATAATGCAAAAATAAGTCAACTGGATACTCAACACATTTTATATATTTAATGTAGCGTACAGTCAATTGCCACTTTAGTGTGTCTAAGTAATCTAGAGCGTAGTCAGTTAATTTTTTTTTAATTTTAACCTAATTACTACAATGTACAAATCAACATTTATGGGTCATTTCATGCAGTTCTATATAATGCAGAAATAATTTGTCTGGTTTATTGAATATATTCTAGTTAATTAAAATTGGTTTCCATATCTTGTGATTATAAACTATTCGGTTTCTACCAGTTTTGGTTTTCAAGAAATCAAATATTGAAATGTCTGTTTGTAGCTAACTATATAAAACTGTCTATTTGTCTGATCCTTCTATCCTACTATCTGTCATTTCCTACTATGCGATTGGTCTTAAAACTATCAGCATTTTATTCTAATTAGTCAAGGGATTAGTTGACGAGCTAGTGCAGTAACTAACTAGTAGTAACCAAGTAAGTGTATTGTCAAACTTTGGCTACTTTTGAACAGATATCAGACTTTATCTTTGTAAGGTATTTACTATTTATGTATTCCTTTTAGGACAAGCACATTTTGTATAAATTGGAAAAATTTCAGTTTCCCCTTTGTAATCGAATTTCCAAAATGCATTTAATTCTACAGCGGCTGTTTCTAAAAATCTCAGCATTGGCTTAAATGCGGCTGTCAGTTGTAAACATTTAAATGAGACTTTAATTGAACAATTTCATTATTGGCCTAGAATTTATAAAAGGGAGATTGCCATTAGGCGCTGGTTTCTAAATCTGAATAAAGAAAATTAATGAGTTTTAGCAAACTGAACATGCCTAAATGTCTGTTATAGTAGACACACAAAAAAAAACCAATTTCACTATCAAAATCAATGGTTTCCCTTTACACACAGCCCCTACTTTTTCAGGTTCCAGTAATCATATACAAAGAGGTACAGAATAGCTACTAATAACAATAATTATGTATTTAGTTCGGCGTTTTTCACGTTTAATTACAGACATTCATTCATAAATTCTTTGACAATATAATTATTAAAATTAAATATCCCCCTCCCCCCACAATAATAAAACAAAGACACAAATTTAAATGTAGTTTTTTTTTTAATCTACAAATTTGTGCACGAAACTTTAATGTCGAGAACGGAAATCAGCGGAGCATTAAATATTTTCGTGTTAAGGGTTTGCAAATTTCAATATATACTCGTAGTCTCTAAATATGATGCTTAAATTAATTTAAACAGAAATTCTTGTACAATTGCCATTTAATGATTAATTTAACACAAAGAAATTCTGGGTAAATTCAAAAAAGAAAAAAAATATTATAATGTCAAGTATGTATGTATGTAGTTTGTTTGTTAATGAACTGCAGTAATATTAAGCTTGAGAATTTTGAAAACAAACACTTAAGATACGTAATTTTTTCTTGCTTGTACTGAATTGATGATGTCATTTAAAATAAACTAAGCCAGTTTTTTTTTTTTTTTTTTTTTTTTTTTTTTTTGTTTTTGTTTAAACAAAATATTATTTTTAATTTTGGTTTTTATATCTTGTTATTTTATACATTTTTTTGTGTTTATTTCTTGAGCAATTTGTTTTTTGCAGCACATATTTGTCATAGATAAAAAATAGTTTCATTTGATAAACGTTTATTTGGAGCATTTTCTCAAGACACGTAGAATAAACAAATTATTTGTGTTTTTAAAAAAAAGAAAACTTTAATTTAATTAAATTTACTCTAGAAATAAACGAAAAATATTCGCTATTAACCCTACCAACAATATGCCTATTAGTCTCAATTTACACAAAGCAATTTTAATTGAAAAGATTGATTGATTGATTCTTTGGTGTTTACACAGCACAATTTGTATTGCTTAAATCGCTCGTATTTATATTTGAGAGTATGTCATACGAATAAGAGAGTAACACAAATTGCTAGTACAATAAAGTGTATACTCGTCTTATATTCCCCTCACCACGATGTCTAAAAGGTGTTCAGCTTAGCTTAAAAAATTGCTTCGTGTAAATTGCGTCTCATATTTGTGACGAAATTCATCATTGTTTATTTAAGAATAAAATAACTAACAAGTAGTTTATAAACCAGAATATTTGTTACTTTTTTCGGCATTTGGTTCAACTTCTACTAATTCTAATTCTGCCAAATTTTTGATCATTATAATTCACACTTCCTTTGCTATTTATTCAACAAATGTGTTGGCAAAAATGTTTAATTAAGCATTATATTTTTGCTTCCAATTAAAATAAATCAAATATCTTGAGCACAATAAGAAAAAAGTTCAACAAACTATTCAAACGTATTTGAACAAATGTACAAAATACTAAACTGAAGTAGAATTATTAACATAACAAAAGCTTAGAGTTTGGACAAATTAATCGAAATTCATACATCTCCTCTTATTGAAACAAAAACAAGTCTGACTGATTTCACTGTTGCCAGATTTTACGATTTAGTTTTTATTTATTATTTTGATGATTTTTAATGTTAAAAGTTTCTTGCTAAATTTTGTATGAAGTTGGATTATTATGAAATATGGATTATTGAATGTTATGCTATTTCTTTCTATTGATGCGGATTTTTGTTTCATATTTGAAAAATTTAATGAGCTTCATTCGGCACATATTATTTCTTTAAACCATCAGTTAACACTTTAATAGTTTCAGTACTATAATTTATATGACCTAGTTATCTTTTAATATGTATATATGCTTGCAAATTCTATTTCAATTATGATTTTGTTCTAGTTTAGTTGCTGTTCAGTTTTTGTTTAGTGCCTGTTCAGTTCTTATTTATCTCTTGTTCAGTTCTTACTCAGTTCTTGTTCAGTTCTTATTCAGTTTTCATGCAATTGTTGTTCAGTCCTTGTTCAGCTTTTGTTCAATTCTCTTTCAGATCGTGTTCAGCTCTTTTTCAGTTCTTCTTCGGTTCTTGTTCAGTGCTTGTTCAGCTCTTGTTCAGTTCTTGTTTAGTTCTTGCTCAGTTCTTATTCAGTTCTTATTTAGTTTTTGTTCAGCTCCTGGTTAGTTGTTGTTCAGTTCTTGTTTACTTCTTGTTTAACTCCTGTTCAGTTATTGTTCAATTCTAATTCAGTTCTTGTTCAATTCTCGTTCAGTTCTTGTTCAGTTCTTATTTAGTTCTTTCTCAGCTCTTGTTTATTTAACGATGACTACATGCTCTTTTATGTAACAAAAAAACAAGCGATTAAATACTTTTGAACCACAAATCTTTATTGTAAAGATACAACGGATTGATTTTGCGTATTCTAAACATTACCAACAATCAATCGAACTTTCTTAATGCTCAGCGGCAATATACTTACCCCCTGGCCCACGATGTCGAACGATCACGTTCGCTTAGATAAGACTTAAGGCACAAACTTTTTATCGTATCAATTTTTTACTCAATCAAGTTTGTTTATTCCACAATCAAGTTTGTGTCTTAAGTCTTATCTAAGCAACCATTTTATCTGGCAATTTTAAACACAACACAAACATTTAAAAAATCGTTAATATTTAAAAATTTCAAGTTTAAGGTTATGTTAGAGCATTTTAAATTATTTTTGTTTCACCAATTATGGTTTTAATCAAATGCAACTAACTGTGAATTTCAAGTCTGAAATACATTTCAACTTTGTGAATTGCTATTTTCAAACAAGTTGCTTTGATTTCAGCCCTGAACTTGACCAGACCATAAACAAAAGACAACCGATAATAGTCAGCCATATTTAAGATGTGGTAGCTAAAACGTTTTTATATTTTTTTCTTTGAATGTATTAAGTTTAAATATTTTTTTATTCAACTTTTTTATTTAAGCAGAGAAAAAAATGGAAAATAAAAAAACTAGTTTCGTTTTTTTTTTCTTTTCAAAAATTTGTTGGCTTTAACATGTTGTCAAAATAATTTTTAAAGTGTTTAACTGTCTATCATTTATGGTCGGTTGCTAGTTTCTTTTTGCAGTTTTTGTGGCGTTGTTGCCTCCATCATGCCATCTATCCATGTCTGGATTCATGTATGTCAAACTTTTTTTATACCCACCACCACCATAAGTGTTGAATGAGGGTATATATAAGTTTGTCATTCCGTGTGTAACACTAAGAAATACTCATCTGAGACCCAACAAAGTACATATATTCTTGGTCCGAAAGTTTTAGTCGATTGAGCCATGTCCGTCTGTCTGTTTGTGTAAAACACTCTCACGTCCAAAGTTCACAACCGAAATCAACAAAATTTACAAAAAACCGCTAATAATTCTCCTAAGCAGCTTGGTATTGAAAATCAGCAAAATCGGTATAGTAGAACAGAGTTATGGACCAAATTTTAAGACAACCTCCATAAAAAATTGATATTTTTAAACATTTTTCTTGCTATATTTTTAAATATATTGCAGATAATACCATACATGTTTGTATACGTTGTTTTTAGGATAAAAGAAGAAAGTGTGAGGAAAATAGTAAGAATAGGTCCATGATTTCTCATAGCCCCCATACAAAAATCTTCCCGAAGTATTATCCAATTATAAATAAATGCCTTTAAAATTGGAATATCAATACAAAATTTAGCAGGAATAAGTTTCATATAAAAAAAAATCGCAAACCGAAATTTTTTTTACTTCGGTCCATGTTTGACCACAGACCCCATATAAAGTCCACTTCCTAAATTCAATTAAATAAGTATAAAACTGATATAAATAATGTTAAACGGCAAAAATTTGTCATAAATAATCCTTATAGGTAAATAAATTATTGTACCAAATGTTATGGTGGTCGGGCCGTAATTGGTCATAGCTCCCATATAAGGACCACATCCGAAAAAGCCATTTATCTTTATATATATCGTATAAATATCGGCACCGACTCAAAACTTTGCACAGATCATTAGCATATGTATATACAAAAATCATTCCACAAAATTTTGTGAATTTCGGTCTATTTTTAACCGTATCCCCCATTTAAAGCCATCTTCCGAAAATTATTTTAATACTCATAAATCTCTAATAACGGTACCGATGCAAAATTTTACACGGATCATTTGCATACATGCCAAAACCACACTGCTGGATTTTGAGAATATCGGTCCATATTTGACTATATACCCCATATAAGGACCACTTCCGAAATCTACGTTAATACTAATATATATCTTAAATATACCGTTAAAATTCGACGTGAAATATCCTCATATGCATAAAAATCAGTGTTCCAAAATTTAAGAAGATCGGCCTATAATTTGTCATAGTTAAGAATCATTTCCTAAGAGCAAATAAACCCATAAGAATGTCTAATAAAAATCGATATCGAACCAACTTTTATATAGATCAGTAATTTTAATCCAGAAATCATAATAATATCGGTTATACGGCAAATATGGTACTGGATTTTGTAGCTGTCAGTCAATAATTGACAATATCTGCTGGATTAAGGCCACTACCGAGTATAACAACCAACCATACAACTCTTGTAAATAACGCTATTGAGATGAAATTCAACCAATATAATACTAAAATACATAGAAATCACATTAGTGGATACTGGATTTAAATAATAAATAATATTATTTAGATCAAATTCAAACAAATCTTATTCTCTTTTTATACTCTGTTTCTTAACTTGTTGTGAATGTGGAAAATGTTCTTTTAATTTTATAAATTGTTAAATTATACTCAAGATTATCATGAAAATCAGACAAACTCTGTAAATTGCAGTAAGAATCGGTAATTACATCAATTATAAATGGTCAAAATTAGATAAAATTTCAAAACATTTATAATAAAATCACATTAGTGAATTACGATCAACAGGTAATAAATAAAATACTAATAAAATCTACACTAAGACTGAATAGAAAACACAGAATTAGAATATACTAGTCCTGTAACCAGTGTAGTTTGTGTATTTCTTATTACGTTTAGGTGGAGGGTATTAAAGATTCGGAACAGCCGAATATAGCACTTTAACTTATTTTTTTTTTTGTTTCATATAAAAATGTTTTGTAGTTGAATTATTTGCACTTTGTTGGATTCATTTGATTAGAAGTTTTGACAAGTTGTTTGTTAATTATATATCAGTTCATAACTCTATAAAAACTAGCTGAACCCGGTGTGCTTCGCTACCCCCCTTTGAGGTAAAGCCTTTAATAAACGTTGTAAAAAAGAAGGTGCAGAAGTCTGCATGGTCGAAAAATATTATCATGTAATAAGTAGTCCTGAGTCAAAGCTGTACGCTGTGAAAATTTAAGATCGGTTAACAGGTCCAGCCTCCAATATATCGCAATCAAAGGGGCGTGCTCCTCCCACTTTTTATTTGGCAAGTATTTCTATTCATGCAAATACAGCCGCTGTTGGTCAAAAAATGCCCAAGATATGACGATTTTAAATTTTGGGTTATATGGGTGGTGCTACGCCCCTTTATCCGCTCACAACTTTATGTAGTCAAGAATTTATTATTTCGTAAGAATATCCTATTGTGAAAATTTAATGATGATCGACCCAGTAGTTAAGAATATATAACTATTTTTGATTTTACTAAAAAGGGGCGTGGTTCCACCCACTTTTCTCCTGGCACGTATTTCTAATTATGCCAATATCATATGTACGAAATATCATCAACATAGGTGAAAAAATGCCGAAAATATGGCGATTTAAATTTTTGGGTTATATGGTAGTCCACTCCCGTTTGTCCAATCAAAACTTCATATAACCTGTTATTCCTTCTAGAGTCACAGTAACATGCTGTGAAAATTTAAGCACAAACATACAGACAGACATTAATTAAGAGAGATGAGTTTTTTAATCACATGGAATTAATTTATGGGGGTTTTTTTTCTAGTAAATTAGGAAGTTTACAGAAATTCAGCAACATTGTGAAACCAAAACCTTAAGAACCTGCAAGTTTTTGATGGCTGGACAAAAGAGTCTACGGTGATAAGTGAAACTAGAAATTTCTTTAAAATACTCTGTCTGCATTTGCTTTATCTTCTATAAATAAAATTAACAATAAAAACTAATTAATCACTGAATTAAATAATAATAATAATAATGTCAATGTCAATTACACTATTAAAACTAATTTAAGCTGGCTGCTGCATCTCTCTAAAATAAAATAAAAATATGGTCATGCAGCAAATTTCAAAATTGTTTTGTTATTATCTTCGACAAAAAAACAAAACATTTACAGACAAAACTTTCTTTAAAACTAAAAATTCAAATGAAATCCAAGATACATATACATATGTAGAAGTAATTAAAAATAAAAAAAGGATGTTGATGGAAAAGCAAATGAATAAATGATTTAAAACAACCATATTAACAAATATTAATTACTTGTACTTGTTAGAAATTGACCAACTAAATGGATGTTAAAAGCCATTTGTTCAACAAATCCAATCGCTCCATTGAACTAACTCTCATTGATATATATACATATGTACATATGTACTTATATATAATACATATGTACAAAATATTCACATGCAGTTTTTTTTGGGCACACATTTCACAACTATACAGCCATGTCACAGAATTTAATTCCGTTCGGAAGTGGAATTAATTCCGTTCGGAAGTGGAATTAATTCCGTATTTTGATTCTATAGAAAAAGTAAAACGAAAAAGTTTTTCGGAATGAAAAATAGAAATGCTTAAAATTAAAATTCCATATAGCAAATTGCAAGTGCTTTCATTCTAAAAAAATATTTCCTTGAACTTTTTCTATAGAAGCATAATACAGATTTAATTCCACTTCCGAACGGAATTAAATTCTGTGACATGGCGGATAGTATACGAGTACTTATTTACGACTATTTGGCGCCGAAACAATTAAAAAAGGACACACGCATTACAGAAACAATAACATAAAACGAAAAAGTGTTAAAAAAGTGTAAAAAAATGTTTGCATATTTATTGATGACAACAAAAAAAAAAAAAAGAAAGTGATTCTGAGTCGATTGGTGTAATTTAAGATGAGTGTTGGACAAATATTTCTGGGCGTTACAAACATCATCACAAATCCAATATACCCTCCCCACAATGGTGGTGTAGGGTATAAATACGTCTTGATATTATAGGTATCAAGTGTGCAAACATTTTTTTGACAGTACAAAAATTTAACTACTTTTATTTTTTAATATTCTTCATTAGAATTTCTTTTTTGTTATTATTTTTTTTTTTTAATTTATTATATTATCAAAACATATTTGTTTAAAAAACTGTTTGCAAAAATAAAAAAATGTTATTTACATTAAAAATCAAAGTATTTTTTGAAGATTTTTTAATTTTTCTCCAAGTGCAAAGATATGTTTGACAAACTGTATGTCAAGCAAAAAACTAAAACAAAACTTAATTAAAATAGTTTCGTTTGAGCACAGCTAAAAAGAAATTTGATCAGCAGTTTAAATTGTTTAGAAACTATAAACCTAGAAATAATCCGGTTTGTTTATCTGCTCCTCTTGCATCTACTTTGCTGCAGAGTTCACTGTCTCCGACAATTTGTCACATGGTTATTTGAGATATTCGCATTTGACTAAATGCCACAATACGGTTTTAGTTGTAAAAAACATCGTGCATTTGTTTACATGTCAATTGCATTTTGTTTTCTACTTTTATAAATTAATCAAATTGGAAAATGATGATCAAGTTTGCAGTTGTTGTTTTTGTGTTTGTGTTTAAGCCATGTTAATAAATAACAAATTTTTCTTACTAAATGTGTGATAGATATGGAAAATAAGGTCACAGCAATTGATCAATGAAATTTGTTTCAATATTTCTTGTTTTTCAACCCTTCTTTATATAATGTTGGAAAGTTCCAGCATAACATTGAATGCCCTCTTTTATTTCTATTTAGTAATAAGCTAATCTCCCTTATTCTGTTTGGCGTCATCGACATCGTCGTCAATTTTCAGTCAACGTCACTTTGACGTGACGTCAGCTGATTCGTTTTGTTTATTTTTTGGGTACAAACAAAACTAGGTGAATTAATAAAAACTTTTTTAATATGTACCTACATATATTTTTAAAATAAAATGATTTTTTTATTCGGATTCCAGCGAAGAAGAAAACAGGATGGATTTTCTCCTCTATGGTATACAGAACACCTGCTTTCGCACAGTAAAAATTTCTTGTATTTTGCTGTTTCTTTCTTTAATATCTTTGGATCTACATATTGTACCTACACGGTTATATCAAATTAAACCTTAATTTCTTGACTTTTAAATTTTGTAATATATTTACAATAATATATTTATATATCGGATCAAAAAATTATTTTTTCGAAATTGACCTATGAATGGTCCACATGTTATACATATATCGTTGGAGAGGTCTTCAAAATACCTATCATTTGATATATAATAAATCTATATAATATAATAAATAAATGTAGTTTTCAAGATATAGCAAAATATATTACAAACTTTGGAGCCACGCCCACTCGAAAATAGGCGTGACTAACAAAACAAAATGTTTTATTTGAATTAAAATTTAAAACTCTATTAGTGATAAAATTTTGAAAATGATTTGAAAAATGTCACTAAAACCGACTTAAGCCAGATTTTGTTCAGTTCTTCCACAAGCTTTTTAAATTGATTTGTGTTTATAATTTGAATTTTTTTCCATATTTTTTAATTAACATTTTTTTACAGTTATTTTTACTATTTAATTTTTTTTAAATTCTTCTTTGTACACAAAAGAATAAAACACAACACGATACTAAAAAGATCGACGACAAAATGAAAGGCAACATCGACGTCAATTCAAGTTACAGAATACTAAACAATGTCGACAGTCATCGAAAAATGGCAATATTGACAACGAGAATACGTATTTATAACAAACGATGTCGTCTTGTGTCGACGACGCCAAACAGAATAAGGGAGATCATTCACCCTTGCATGAAAATGGAAATTTTCATTTCCTATAAATATATACTAAGATTTTTTCATCCATTTTTCTTTAATTTTGAACATGAATTATACTCGTATGTCCTTGATTTATTTCGCCAATAAAGAAAACATCATGCAAAGGATTCTCATTATTATTCAGCTAGGGAAGCCAAGACGTCATCTGTCTACTTTTTGTTGAAAATTTAGTTCAGTTTAGTTTAATTTGTAAATTTAAAACCTAACTATGGTGTGTACTATGTGAAGGTATAAAATATTAAGTTATACTTCTTTATTTTAATTAATTATAATAGATGGATAATTTGTTTTTTATTTTGTGTTTTTTCAGATTCTTCCGATATTGTTGATTGTAAATTAAAACTTATTCTCGGTTTAATATGGACCCTTATTTTACACTATTCCATTTCTATGCCCATGTGGGATGGTGAAGATGAAAATCAATTGAATGGCTCTGGACCAACACCAAAACAAAGGTAAGGTTTAACTTAAATAATTGTTAGTTAAATAATTAGCACTAATAATAACGCAAATCTGCTTAATAAAAAAAACCTAGAAGGTTTAAAATTTAAAACTCTTTAGAATACAAAGATCAGCATATGTATATTTTCTTCTAAAGTTCTAGGATCGACAGTTGCAGTATAAGCACCCAATATATGTATGTTATTTAGTGATGCATATCTGACTCAAGTTAGATTGACTACTCATAGTATTATAAGAATATTGATTGTATCTATTATATGAAAGATTTCAACTTTATTGCAATTCAATTTGTATTACTCCTTGATCTAATCCGTAATTAAGTGTTGTCTAATTGGATGATATTTTTTTATTACTCAAATAAGGACGCCACTTCTCTCAATTAGTTTAAACTATTTAAAAACAGAATCTGTTGTCATGATCAGGTTCATACAGATTCGTTCACTATACCCTGATATCTCATGTCCGATCTTGTTTAAATTCGTTTAGCGTTTTGTTAAGAACTTTATTTAACAATTTCATCAATTATTTTTGAAATGATAAATCAGCGAACAAAATGATTCTCGTGAATAATAATAATATTTTGAACACAATAGATGAATATTCCTGATCTAGTCTCTTCATTAAATATATTAGAACCCGCTCAACATCAAGATTACAACGTTGCTTTGTTCTCCTGATTTTTCTTGAGCATCTTTCTGAAATTACTTTTCTCGATCACATTAATATATTTCGAGCAAATCATAATTCTTCGCATCAATCAATGGATTTATTGAGAGAACACTTCGGTGAGCACATAATTTCACGTTTTGGGCCGGTCGATTGGCCACCAAAAGCGTGTGATATCACACCGTTAGACTTTTTCCTGTGGGGACATGTAAAGTCTAAAGTTTATGCGGATAAACCTGCTTCGATTCAGGCCTTAGAGGAAAACACCACGTGTGTTATTTGCCAGTTACCAGTCGAAATGCTCGAACGAGTCATCGAAAATTGGAGTCAATGCATAGATCATCTGCGACGTAGCAACGGCCAACATTTGATAGACATAATCTTCAAAAAATAAATGCCAAGGAATGTTCTTTCAAATGATAATAAACATTCCCCATTAAATTTGAATTTTCTGTGTATTTTTCTTTAAAAGAGTAGAGAACCTCAAAATGGATCACGCTTTATACGAACATTTGAATAAGTTTTAAATTGAAACTTGAAAACTTAAAATCTTGAAACTTGAAAGAATACATTTTATGTATTTTCACATAATCAAAGAATTGAATTTATTAAAAATTCAAATTTATTAATCAGCTTTTGTATTACTTTTTCATTCCAGATTGCTCAACTGGATCCATGGCAAAATACCAGATATGCCCATTAATAACTTCACCAATGATTGGACCACCGGTAAGGCAGTAGGTGCGTTGGTTGATGCCTGTGCCCCAGGTTTGTGTCCCGACTGGGATATGTGGGATCCCAAGGATGCCGTACAAAATGCTTCCGAAGCTATGGGTCTCGCTGACGATTGGCTGAATGTCAGACAATTGATCAAACCCGAAGAATTGGTCAATCCCAATGTAGATGAACAATCTATGATGACATACTTGTCGCAATATCCCAATGCCAAATTGAAACAGGGAGCTCCTCTCAGACCCAAAACTAATCCCAACAGGTAAGTGTTATAAAAAAATGCTATAACTAGAATGTCATACATACATACATATGTACATACATATTTATGTAAATGTAAAATTTGAGTTTGTTGAAGAAAGAACAGAAATCCCATTTTATTTAAAACACTGAAACATTTAACTGTTACCTTTTTATATCTAATCATTGTTTTTGATACTTTTTCTTTTTTTCTTCTTTCTCTTTCTTAAACCAAAACTGTTTCTTTGCATTATTATTCTTTCTTTAAAACATATGAACCTTCTTTTTTTATTATATTTATAAAATATTTGTACTACATTGTTGTTTTTTTTTTCTTAATGCTCTTTTTGGATAATTTACCTGGCATCTTTACCTAAAAATTATAAACAAAAAATACCAAACTTCCTGAATTCGTTTGTGCGCTGTTTTTATAACTTGTCATTGTTATTACATATTTT
This sequence comes from Bellardia bayeri, assembly GCA_950370525.1. Taxonomy (NCBI): domain Eukaryota; kingdom Metazoa; phylum Arthropoda; class Insecta; order Diptera; family Calliphoridae; genus Bellardia; species Bellardia bayeri. The sequence continues at coordinate 121,661,036 of OX493264.1, forward strand.
CTTATTCTGTATTTAAATTTTAAAACCACGATATCTATTTGGATTATTTTTATGAATGTGTGTGTAAATTTTGGAACCAAAAAAAAACGAAAAAACCGACAAAATTATTATTTCTTTAAAATATTCCCTCCACAACTTCTTAATACATTTTATACAACTCTATAAATTTGTGTAAAATCTCTCACAAACCAACAAAATTTATACAAAACAAAAAACAAAACAACAACAAAATCAAAAACCTTAAATAAACCTGAAAATACGTTAAAAACTCAGCATTCCTCCGCCGCGGTAAGTCTGGGAATGCTTTAATGCTGTTGTTTGTTATTGCTCTTGCTGCTGCGCGGCTTATTAGTTTTGCTACATTTTCCCTCTAGTTTTGTTGCCAAAAATTTTTATTGCTTTTCTGTTTTATTTTTATCTTACTCTTTTTTACCTGACAATGTTTGAAACTTTTTAAAAAAACAATTTTATGCTTTTTTCTAACCTTGTTTTTGTTGCTGTTCTAAGTATTTTTTTTTTTTTTTGCAAATCTTGAGGCTTAAACAATTTGAATTAAGTTTTCAAGCTGAGCTTAATTACAATTTGGAAATAAAACCACTACATTACACTGTGTCGTTTTGCTGCGTGTTTTTGAGAAAATTTAATGATGAGTATTTGTTGTTGAAAGCTAAATAAAATAGGTTAATTATTGAAGAATGTCTTCAAATGCACTGTGGGGCCGTTGCTGTTGAGAACGGCATATTTGTCCGATTTTTAAATAAATTTAGAAAGAAATTAAAACTTTTAAAAATATTACCCAGCTTGATCCCAGATTTGGGAACCTCAGATATTGAAAATGGTTCGTAGCTTTCAGAAATTTAGTTCTATTCTCAATTTTGTTTACATATGTATCTTCGTACATACAGTGGGAAGCAAAACTGTACGGATGTTTTGCATTAAAGAAGGAAGCTTTTGGATGTGCTCATACGGCCTATGCCAATAGTATTCTTTTCCATCAGACTGGTATCGGCTGACTTTCGTTTCGCCGCTCCAAATAACCTGTTTCCAGTCATCTACTGTCTACTTTTTTTGTGGGTTATAGAGAAATAAAACCGCTTTTTTATATTTCTATCGGAAAGTGCTGGTTTTTTTCTCACACTGGCTACGAAACCAATTCTATTGAATGCGCGTCTAATCGTCCAGGAACTCACATCCTTACCGATACTTTCTGCAGCATTTTTCGGGGTCTTGATGTCCTTATTATGTAGCAAACGTTAAAACTGCCGTTCATCAGATAGCAGTCTTAGTCGATCCCCTTGGTTATTATTGCAAGCTACATTAAGTCGTTTTTTATATCATTTACCGTGGATTTACTTAAATTTAAATTTTCAGCAATTTTACGGCGTGTATAATTATGTTGCAACAAATTTATCACATTGTTTTCAATATCAGTTGGCGTTTTTCTCATTTTTAAAGATCTTTTAATTTTTAATTTAAAAATCAAGTTAATCACTTCACAGGTCAAACAATAATGCACAAATAGAGCAATAAAAGCAACAAACAAAAAAACCAACCGGTCAAATACCGTTACATTTTAAAAGAGCAATATCGTGATAATCTTTAATTCTTGTACTGTGCAAAAGTGTCTGAATATTGATTTTTTTTAAGCAATTTATGTGAGTTTTTGGGCTTTATAATTTAGAATAAGGTATACTTGTATTATTTGCATTACCTTACTTTCTTAATGCAAAACATCCAGCCAGTTTTGCTTCCCACTGTATTTTAAGAATGATTAGCAACAAAACCATTCTTTGCCAAGAGGACGAAGCCGATATAGAATTGTCGGCAACTAAAAGTTCTCCAAATCGTAAAGCAATTAAATTCAAATTAGTGGAAGAACTGGTTATTTTAATAAAAAAACTGATTCCTTAGTGAAAAAACAGGTTCTTCAATGAAAGAGCTGGTGCTATAGAGAAATAACTAACATTTATAGCCTTTATAAAAACCTACTAAATAGATTTAGTGTCTTTTAATTTAATAATTTATTTTAATTTTTTAAAACTAAAAAACAAACAAAACCCTTTTAAATTTTATACCAACATATATATTCAAAACTTTATACTTTTTAGACTTAGCATGTTTTAGACAGGAGATATCGATAAATAATTATTCAATTCATAACTGATGTTGTAATGTCGTAGGAGTTGTAAGTCATCTGAATATACAATAGTTGTACAAATGTTGTAGGTAATTTCTATACATATATGTATGTATGTACATAAATTTTGTTGTACAACACCTACGACATTTTTACATACATATGCTTTTGAAAAGTTGCATGATAATTATAGTTTTGCCAAAATGTTCATATCTGTATATTAAGCCGAAATTAGCTTATTCTGCAATCTAATAGATGCAATTGAACCATTTTAGCAAAGGTCATCTAAATTTGTTTCCACTTTTTTTTTATTAAATTTCGTCGATTTTGTCTATCCTACATGAACATTACGGTGATTTAACAACAATTAAATTATTGATAATATTTTTCTGAATTTCATCCATCTTTATCAGACTAATGATGAAGAAATTAGATTTTTCGTCTAATACAGAAATTAGTTAGCTTTCGCTTGCATTTTTTACTTTATATAATTACACTGTGCAACACTCAAAAAGCACTTCTGAAATGACCTAGTGTGCGTTAAAGGTATTAGTGAGCATGTCCTTTCATTGACATTTTGAAGGCTTGACAACATAAACATACTCCTTGCTAAAAATTGTGTTCGCAATCAGATAGTTGTGTCACACAATGTACAACATATAACATCAGTTGTGAATTGATCAAATAAAATTTACATATAAAACATTTTCCCCCTTATTCAAAAACGATTATTAAATTTAACAAACGTTTATTAAGCAAATTTTCATATGCAAATCTGTCTTAATAAACGATTGTTAAATTTAATAATCGTTTCTGAATAAGGGGGTTTATATTTATACGACATATGATGCTTTTAAGCTCTTATATTTCCGTATAATATTATACCATATTCTTAAATACTTTTTTAATGAAAACTTTGAATAAAAAGTTTATAAACAAAAGGCTTTATAACTAACTTAACAACAAACACCCGGCATTTTAAAATCAATATTTATTATTTCAAAAAGCTTTATGTTCAAAAAAAACTGATAAATTTAAATGAATTAATTAATAAAACGCATATGTTTTGTGTGTATGTTCACAGAGTACGTGCTTATGGTCCAGGTATTGAGCCCATTGGTCCCGTAGTTGGAGCCCCAGCCAATTTCACAGTTGAAACCTTCTCAGCCGGCAAAGGTACAAACATATTCTAATATATACATACATATAATCCTGCAGCCACCATATTAACATATATATATATTTTTTAATAAAGGTGATGTTGAGGTCGAAATCATAACTCCCGATGGTCTAGTCGAAAAGGCCGATGTTCGTTTTAACAACGACAAGAATCTCACATATTCCATTTCCTACATACCTAAAATGGAAGGTGAACACAAGGTCATGGTAAGATTCTCTGGACGTGATATACCGAAGAGTCCCTTCCCCGTTAAGGTGGAGGGCCATGCTGGTGATGCCTCCAAGGTTAAGGTAACTGGTCCTGGTGTACAGCCTTTGGGTGTTGTCATTAGCAAGCCCACTTTCTTTGATATCCTAACGGAGGGTGCTGGTCGTGGTGTACCCGAAGTCATTATTATTGATCCCGCTAATCACAAGACTTCTGTGGCGGCCAAAGTTAGACAATTGGAAAACGATGTCTGGAGATGTGAATATGTGTCCGCCATACAAGGTTTACACTCTGTGAATGTATTCTATGCTGGCACACCCGTTCCCAACAGTCCCTTCCCCGTCAAAGTTGCTCCCCTGTCCGATGCCAGGCGCGTTAGAGCTTCTGGTAGAGGTTTGCAGCCTACTGGTGTGAGAATCGGTGATGATGCTGACTTCAAGATATACACAGAAGGTGCTGGTGAGGGTGTGCCTGAGGTGAGAGTGGTCGGTCCTGGTGGCATGAATGAAAAAGTAGCTATGACAAAAATAGATGCCCACACCTACGAGTGCCATTATTTCCCCAACAAAGAGGGTCGTTATGTAGCCGTTGTCACTTTTGCTGGCCAAGAAGTCAACAAGTCACCATTTGAAGTGAAAGTGGGTCCCAAAATGGAATCCAATATTGTTGCCTTCGGTCCCGGTTTGGTGGGTGGCGTTGTTGGCTATCCTGCTGCCTTTGTCGTTGAGACTAATGGCGAAACTGGTGCTCTTGGTTTCACTGTAGCTGGTCCTTCTCAGGCTGAAATTGAATGTCACGATAATGGTGATGGTTCGGCTTTGGTTAAGTATCATCCTACCGCTCCTGGCGAATACGCTGTACACATTTTGTGTGATAATGAGGACATACCCAAATCTCCATTCATTACGCAAATATTGCCCAAGACCGACTATCATCCAGAATTGGTGAAGGCTTTCGGTCCTGGTTTGGAAAAGAATGGCGTGACCATCAACGAACCCACAACCTTCACCGTTGATGACACTAAGGGTGGCCCAGCTCCCCTGGATATTGTAGTGGAAGATGTTTTAGGCAAGAGATTGCCAGTAGAGGTTAAAAACCAACCAGATGGCACCAAAAAATGTACATACACTCCCGTTTCTGGCAGTGCACACACCGTGGAAGGTAAGCAAGTCTCTTAGCATCTTAAACAATAAATTTAATTTTTTATTTTTTCTCCATTTAAAGTTAATTTCGGTGGCGTTGCTACACCCAATTCTCCACATCGTGTCTATGTCGCTTTGCCTGTCAACGCTTCAAAGGTGCAAGCTTTCGGTCCTTGGTTCCAACCTGGAGTCCATCCCAATGCTGCTACTCACTTCAATGTAGATTGCCGCGATGCCGGCGAGGCTGAATTAAAGGTCAAGATTGTCCATGAGGAAACCAAAGTTGAAATACCCTGCCGCATTATTGATAACGAAGATCAAACATACTCTGTGGAGGTGGTACCACCCACCAAGGGAGCCTACACAACCACCATGACTTATGGCGGTCAACCTGTGCCTTTGGGTCAAAAAGTAATGGTGGAGCAAACCATTGATGTCAACAAAATCAAAGTTGATGGCCTAGAACCAAGTAAGTATTTTGCCATTGTAAAAGACCATAGATAACAATTCCATTAATTTCGAAAGCCACAAATTCATTATAAATTATAAATAAATATCATACACAAAAGCATTATTTTCTCCCCAAAGAGAAAATAAAGTTCTTAACTTAAAAAAATGAAAAAAAAAACACCTCAAATACTATACAAAAGGTCATCATCTAAGTCCAAAAACTTTCGTTACAAACTCATTTATCAACAAGCTGCACCATTAAATAGTCTCCAGCAGTTTCGCATTATTACTCATGGTCTGCCGAAAGCTGATCTGGCCGTAACAATAACGTCGCCCTCGGGTAGTCGCGTTAAGGCCCATGTAATACCCACAGCTGAAGGTTTCCTGGTCAACTTTACACCCACCCAATTGGGTGAATATTTGCTAAGTATATGTTTCGGTGGCACACCCATAACGCCCAGACCCTTCTGTTTACAGTGTCTAAGTGGCAGTGATTCGAATAAAGTACGAGCCTTTGGACCCGGTCTGGAAAAGGGTCTTGTCGGCCAACCGGCCGAATTTATGATCGACACACGGGGTGCGGGTCAAGGTGGTTTGGGTGTGACCGTGGAGGGTCCCTGTGAAGCGGCCATCAATTGTCGCGACAATGGCGATGGTACCTGCAATGTGGCCTATTTACCCACCGAAGCCGGAGACTACACTGTAAATATAACATTTAATGAACGTCATATTACTGGATCACCATTCCAACCGATTATTTACCCTTTGCCGAATCTCAGCCATACACGTGTTAGTGGTATCGGCATACAGCCACATGGTAGGCTATGAAGGCATCCCAAAAATAAAGAAAAATAATGTTTTTGTTTTTTGCTGTTGCTGTGATGCTGCAAGCCGATTCCATTAAAAATAAATAAAAATGTTGCTTAAAAGAAAGCTTTACAATCCAGCATGTGGCCATTTCTATACCTATATAAGTTTATTTAAAGCTGCTTAAACTTAAATAAGAACGCTTTGTGTAATAAAGCCGTTTAAGCTTATGAGTTTTTCGTTAACCTTTAACCTGTATTTTTTAAAGCGTTAATCATGCATGTTAATTTTTGATTTTTTTTTATATATATTTACTCATTTTTTTATCATCAGCATAACACAAATCCACAGACATTTTCTATATATTTAAATAAAGAAAAAAATCTACTTCTTTGCAAAACATCTTTACAAGTTAGGAAGTAGATTTTGTTAGATAAACAATTTATAAATAGCAGTTAAACTTGTTTAAATAACTTTGTTTTATGTAGTCTTTAGATTATTTTATCTATCTATATAGAAACATTTTTATATATGGTGCATTTCATGTCAAGTGACCCAATTTTAAAATCGATGTCTTCCGATTTTGATGAAATTTGCACCAAGGTTAGTACTATTGGATAGTAGGCCAGACACAATTTTTAGCTCTATCATTCAAGAACTGCCGGAGTTAGAGGGGGTCAAAGTTGGACATTTTGGTCATGCAGGGTTTTTTTAAATGAGTGTAACTTTTCACCTATTGGTCCTAGCAAAAATCGTATCGTATATCGTATCGTAGTTTAGATTTAAATGGACAATAAATACAGACCCCATTTGAATGAGGAGAATTCAAATGGGGTCTGTATTTATCGTTACACCTTTTACTTTAACTAATGATCGATATTTATCGGGAAGGAATTATTCTTTTTTAGTACTTTTTGACACTAATTTGGTTTTCCCGTACAAATTGATTGCAATTTTCAATAGCCACTTTTAATTCTTTTTACAGATTCGCCAGAGTGCAAGTGCGAATAAAAAAATCAAAATAATTTAGTGCTTTTAATTAAGATCTTCTAGGATTTTCTTTAGCGTAGTTTTGCCCTGAGGGATAATTAAATAGATTCCATTTCAAAAGTCGAGCAATCATACATTTTACATTATGATCGAAATTTCATTGAAACTCGTTGAATGATTCAATTAAATATACATATTTTCCCTAGTTGAAAGATTCAATTGAAAATCATAAAATTTTTCCCATTGCTCTCCAAGCTGTAGCCACTCTTCTTGACACTTACACATCTCGAACTTTACGCTACTATTCATGTAGTTGGTTTGGTGAGTAGTTGTTTAATAGAAACCCGTCTTTCAAATCCCAGTGTGGTATTTTGTCTTACTTTTAAATATTCCTTCCGTTAATGTTTTTAAATTGCTCCTAAGAATATGTAAAGGAGTGAGATGAGAGCAATTTAAACAAAATTATTCTCCTTTATATTTATATAAATTATTATAATTAAAACTTTTTTCACACAATTTTCAATATTCCTAGAAAATCGAATATAGTACGAATACAAGTGTATTTATTTTAGATCTTTTTTCTAGTGAAGCACCTTAAAGTTGAATTTGATTCCAACCCCAAAACTTTATATTTCAAAATTTTTTACATTCCCAGTCCTTGTACTACGTTTTTTTTTTTTTTTTTGGAAAACCTTAAACCTTGTTATGTTTGTTGTGATACTGTACTAGACTCTTTAGAACGTTAACTCGTAACAAAAAAAAAATCCCATAAACAAATGTTGTGTTACTCGTTAAATTACACTTCCTTGAAAAAAGGTTAATATTTACCAATCGAATTTGTATTTCTTTTCCGTTGCTCCCTCGTAGGTGTCATCATGAACGAAAAGACCGACTTTATGGTGGACATGAGCAAGGTTGGCACCAACATCGAATCCAAAAAACTTTCCTGCTCCGTTTTCGATCCCAAAGGACAAATGTTGCCCAGTGAAATTTTGCCCGGCACCACGGACGATGTCTTCCGCATTATGTACACACCCTTCGAGGCTGGTCGTCATACGATTGAGCTATTGTACGATAACATTCCGGTGCCCGGTTCACCATTTGTGGTCAATGTTAAGAGCGGCTGTGATCCCTCACGCTGCAAGGCCTACGGCCCCGGCTTGAAGCGTGGCTTTGTGACCGAGAAGAATAAGTTCGTTATTGAAACTAAAGGTGCTGGCAAGGGTGGTCTATCGTTGGCCATTGAAGGTCCTTCAGAGGCTAAAATGACTTGTATTGATAATCGTGATGGCAGCTGTGATGTCGACTATGTGGCCACCGAAGTGGGAGAGTACGACATATCTATACGTTTCGCCGACAAACATATTCCCGGTTCACCATTTTCAGTATTTGTGGAAGAACGTTCGGATCCATCAAAAGTTAAGGTCTATGGTCCCGGTATTGAACATGGTGAGGTGAGAGAGGCTGTTCCAACACACTTCTTCATTGATGTTCAGGATGCTGGACCCGGTCGTATTGCCGTTAAAATTCAGAATTCTGAAGGTACCCCAGTTGAGGATTTGCGTGTGGAAGAGAAAGGTGATGGTATCTATTGCGTTTACTACTCACCACCCAAAGAAGGCTCGGTGCTGACATCAACCATTACATTTGCGGATATTGAAGTGCCATGCAGGTGAGTGTTGTAAAGAAAAGAGTTTAACTGAGAGTCCTAGATGATAATATGAAAAATGTTCACTAAAGAATAAATTTGTCATAACAAAATTTTCGCAAAAGAAAAATTCATGTCATTAAAAAATAATTACAAAATAATTTTGTCTACAGAAAAATGCATGTCATGTGATGAGAAAATTTTATATTTTTCTTATTTCTTCAATTAATACATTTCTAATTCACTTGCAGTCCCTTCGTCATGACCGTTTTCCCCAAAGCTGAACCCTCCAAAGTTCTGATCAAGGGTGTCAATGAGAAAAAGAAAACACCTGCCTCCAAACCAGCTGAATTTGAAGTAGACACCAAGAAGGCTGGTCAAGCCGACATCAATGTTGATATTAAAAATCCCAAAGGTAGACAAATTAAACCACGTCTCCAAGAAATTAACGATGGTACCTATGTGGTATCATTTGTACCCGATGAATGTGGCACCTACAACGTTAGCATTAAGTACGGAGGACAAGAAATCGAAGGATCACCCTTCAAGTTGGAAGCTTTCCCCACGGGTGAGGCCAAAAAATGTAAACTAGTCGAAGAGGCACAAAAAATACAACCCTCGGGTAGTAAGAGTCATTTGACCGTGGACGCTCGTGAAGCCGGTGATGGTGCTGTCACTTGCAAAATCACCACCAAACAAGGAGTGTAAGTAAAGAAAGCATACGTTATATTTTAAAAGAAAGTTTGACATTTATTTTGAACTTATTTGTTTTAGGGAAATTTTGGATCTAGTGGATATTGATGTTATCGAAAAGGATGGTTTCTTTGATATCTTCTATGCTTTAAATGATCCTGGTGATTATGATGTCAATGTTAAATTCGGTGGCAAAGACATACCCAACGGTAGCTTCTCCATTAAGGTAGCTTAATTTGTTTTTCTTTAAATATTTTCTCTTAAAATTTTTTACGTCCAGGACTTAGAACTATCGTTCTCTTAAACGTAAATTTAAATTAGCAATTATTGTTTAAACGTATTTCAATTATTTTATGTTGCTAAAGTAATATGAACTTTAGTTTATTACTTTTAGTTATCAATTAAATTATTTAAAAGAACAGTTTAGAAGTATAGAAAACACAGTTTCACAAACAGTTTTGAATTCATAATTAGAATTAAAATTATTTATTTAATTAGACAAAATACACCTACAAATACTATTGTAATTTAAAAAACCAAAAAAAAAAAACAACAAACACTTTAATAAAATAAATTATTTTCATAATATAAAATGTATTAAAAAAACAACTACATATTATGATAAAAATCCCCAAAATTTCTTTTACTCAGCATGCACGTTTAAATTTTTCGAAACAAAAAAGAAAATGAGCTTTAAAAAAAATATTTAACTAAATTTTGCTAAAACTTTTTGGCTGCTGTATATTTACTTCATATTATTATTATTATTTTGGCTTTTTTAAATATTTTAATACTATTATAAGTTCTTATTATATTAAGGCTGTTTGTGTTATGTGTTTCTTATATAATACTACTTTTTTGTAAAAAGAAATTAACATTGTAAAATGATTGTAAAATCATTATTTATAAATTTTGCCAATATTTTAAAATATTGGCTGGTTGAAATGCTTTATTTTATCACAATAATTGCTAATTTAATTTTATATAATATTTTTTTTCTTTAACTTCATCATAAAAACAAACGAACGTTTTAACTTTTGCACTACGCTCCGCCACGTAAATAATTATCTGTTACTTGCTCTCAACAATTTTGCCAAACAACGTAATTTAATGCTTCGCTCCTGATTTAATTTATTTATTAATGATAATTAATTTGTAATGGTTTAAATTTTCAGGTGAGTACAATTTTCAATTATTTATGTTTTTGAAACAAAAATTTAACAGTTTTCTTACTATGTTGGCTTAATTAATATTAAAAAAGAAAGGAAATAGTGTCAGTATAGTAACTTATGACAAAACTTTGTCTATAGAAAAATCTGATGACAAACTATTTTCTAAAGAAGCATTGTAAACATAATATGATGAAGGTTCGTCTATAGTTAAATTCTAATGTCATGTTAAATTGTTATCTATATTATGTCAAATTGTTAGCCATGTCATATTTTGTCTTCTTGTCAGGTCATGATAAAAATGTATCTGAAGAAAACTGCTTGCCATGTCATGACAGAATCTTCTTTATAGGAAACTTCTCGTCATGTCGTAACAGAATTTTCTCCATAGAAATCTTCTTGTCATGACATGACAAACTTTTCTCTATGGAAAACTTCTTGTCATGTTATAACAGAATTTTCTCCATAGAAAACTTCTTGTCATGTCATGACAGAATTTTCTCTATGGAAAACTTCTTGTCATGTTATAACAGAATTTTCTGCATAGAAATCTTCTTGTCATGTCATGACAAAAATTTCTCTAAAGAAAACTGCTTGCCTTGTCATGACAGAATTTTCTCCATAGAAATCTTCTTGTCATGTCATGACAAAATTTTCTCTATAGAAAACTTTTTGTCATGTCATGACAGAATTTTCTCTATGAAATTTTTCTTGTCATGTTATAACAGAATTTTCTCTCTAAAAAACTTCTTGTCATATCGTGACATAGTTTTCTCTATAGAAAACTTTTTGTCATGTCATGACAGAATTTTCTCTATAAAACTCTGATTGTCGTGTCATGCCCAATGATTTTTCAAATAAAACATCTCGTCTCAAAATACAAAAATATTCAGAAGAATGCTCGACATGTTTTGTGCAAATTTTCTGTAAATGAAAAAATAGTTTTCTTTGCTTAAAATTGATAATTTTCAATTCAATTAATGGTAATTTTTAGGCAAACAAAACTTACTGTTTAAATAACTGCTTATATAGTTTGACAAGTAGTTGAAGAACTTACCTAAAATGAAAAGAAATAAAATATTTTCAAAGGGCAAAAAATAGTTTTAACAAATTTAGTACACACTAAAACTAAATGGTCTACATATATAATTTACCTATAAGACACACTTGTTGCTACCAAATACGCAGTGATAAAAAATGATGCCAAACTTCTAATAAAATTTTCATAAATTTGAAAAGTACTTGTACATTAAAACGAATTGAAAATAAAATATGCATATTTAATTTAGGCAGCTTTGCATTTGCACATAATTAAAACCTATGAAACAGATGAACTAATAAATAAATCATAAAAATCCTTTCGGGCACAATGCCCAACAGATAAATGCCCAATAAATAAAATAACAAAAAAGATTTTACATGTGTATCTAAAAAAATTAACAAAAAAAAAAAATTACAAATATGAGACTGCAATATGCTTTTCAAATATGTATATACAATTTATAAACTTAAATATACTTACTCGCACATATGTAGGTGTTATCTTATGTAGATGCTTTATAATTCTTGTATATTTCTAATAAATTTAGCTGAAATTTAACTAAAAATCATATTTTTTTTACAACAATTCGGTATTTTTGTGATATGTTTTCGTATTTTCTATTATTTGAAATTTTATTTAATCTTTTTCTATTGTATAAATTGCCAAGTTTTAGTTATTATAATAAAATTGTCTGTTGTGTGATAAAATAATTATAAAAACATAAATTTTGTTATTCTTCAGCGGCCATAAATTGAAGATTTATGAATTTGTCACTTTAAACCAGTATTGTTTACCTAAAATTCTGTTAGATAAATGTTTTAATACAACTGATTTGAAAATAGGTATGTAACGCTTTTAGCTGGATCAAAAGATTATGAAACAGTTATTGACCTGCCATGAAATAAAAACATGCATTTCTATAAAGGGCAATGAATTTTAGTTTCTTCTTTTAGCTTTTCTTAAATATTAAGAAATGTGTATCAATTTGCGCTTCAAAAGTTTTCGACTGCTATTTAGGTTACATAAATATTAAAATAAATGCGACCGGATTGTAAGTGAACAATAATATATCTACTAATAAATTTATATAGAAATACTAAATGGATTGTGTCACATTTACTTCCTGTCTAATAACCATGGCCCTACGTGTTTAATGTTTATAGTAACGAATTTTTTTAAATGAAATCATTTAATTAATACTTTATTAAATACATATTTATTTAAATTTTTTCGATGGACCCTACTAAGCAAGATTTTGCTAAATGGTCAAATCAAAAGATATTTTCAGAGGAAACATGTCGCAGCAAATCTTTGCATGTTCGGGAAATTTTGTTTCTAGGTATGTACTGCATAAGTAGTACATAATAAGTCATTGAATTCATTGAAAATGAAGTTATTGTGTAAAAGCAAGACATTACCAAGTTTTTGCTAAGTGCAAATATCAAGTTCAATCAATGTTGCTGCAATTAAAATGCTTACATTATTTAAAGTTAATTTATTTCGAGTGGAAACAAATTGTAACCAAAGTTTTAAATAAGCATCTAATCGGCAAAATTTATGTAAAATTTAGGGATTTTTGTATAAACTTTTTTTTAAAGTACATATAAACAAATATTAATAAACTTGTATTTCAAAAGTATTCAATGGCTTTATTTTTGTTACATAAATATTAAAACATTTATGCAACCGGATTTTATGTAAAAGATAAAATATTAAAATTTTCAAAGAAAACTTAGTGTTTTAGAAATTGTAGCTTTTGGTCCAAAGTGTTGTCCAATTTCTTGCATATATTTTTATGAGGATTTTTGCCATAAAACTTATTAAATAATTTGATTATTTTTATTTGGTAACCATGACGCCAAACAACAACATATTTCTTTATTTTTTTTTTGCTAAAAAAAATGCGAAAATAGAATATTTCCTTGTTCACACATTTAATATTTACGAGTAAAGCATTTTATATGAACATGAAGCATGTGCAGTTAAGACAGTGCGAATGAATAAGTGGATTGGAAATTTCATTAAAATAATATTTGAAAAAAATTGATATAGCCTGGGAAATCTGTAAGTTTTTAAGCTGTAAATCTAAGAATTAAAACTGTGTTGAATTTTGAAAAGTTGGTGCTTTCTTTACTTAAAACCTATTATTAACTTATATTAGGCTGACACTGCCTATTAATTTAATACAGCCTAAAAGTTTGCTACACGTTTTATAAATACTAAATGAAGCATCATATTATAACTGAAAATAACAAGAGCAAATGACAGACAAATAATTTTGAAGCTAATTTAGAATTGTTTGAATTAAAAAAAAATCTTAAATAATTAGTAAATTATTAAACCTTTTTATATTTATTAAATAAAATATATTTTCTTCAAGCTTAAGGTCACAATTTATTTTATTTATATCTTATACAGATAATGTTGCTCAAACCGAAAGACACTTAACTTATATACACCCATATCGTAAATAAAAATTCCACATGAAATTTGTTCCCTTTTATTTGTTTAACATTGCATTTAAATAGGAAAATCGTGAAAAGGAAAAAATTTTCATGTGGAATTTTTATTCACGGAAAAGGAAACTGAATTATTTTTTTTCAAATTCACCTTCATGAGAAGGGTATATATAAGTTTGTCATTCCGTTTGTAATTTCCACAATATAATTTTCCGACCCTATAAAGTATGTATATATATTCTGGATCCTTATAGATAGCGGAGTCTATTAAGCCATATCCGTCTGTCTGTCTGTTGAAATCAATTTTCTGAAGTCCTCATCTTAGGGATCCAAATCTTCAATAATTCTGTCACACATGCTTTCGAGAAGTGTGCTAAATCAGCAAAATACATCCATAAATATGGGAGATATAAGCAAAAATCCGAGACAACCTCTGAAAAGTTCATCAAAAAAACTATCAAACAAAGTGAATTAATATAATGTAATTATGCATCCACAACAAAGGTGAAGGGTAGATAAGATTCGGCATAGCCGAATATAGCACTCTAACTTGTTCTTTTTGTAATATTTAAAATTTTTTCATTCTGACAATTACTGTTAAATTGCAAAATATTTTGATTGTTATTTATTAATAAATTTTAATTCCCTGAAGTTGCTACAGATTGTTGTAGCGAAATATTGAAAGAAATATGATATACTTTAAATAAAAGAAATTATGGTCTTAAGCTTGAAGAAAACACAATTTTTAATAATTTTTAATTTTAAAATATTTAATTAAAAAAATTATTTTTTATAAATAAAACATTGTAAATATGTATTTTTGCAAATTGTTTACATTCAATTATAATTGCTTAAAAAAATAAAAAGTTGATTAGTTTTAAACAATTTAAAATAAATCCTCTTAAGCTAAAATAAATTTGTAATTAAAATATACAAATGATAAACTTGTCTAACCAAAAAAATAATTTTGTTTTTCAAGCTCTCATGCTAAAGGTCGGCATATTTTTGTTACCAAATCATTTGTGTACAGCTATATACTTTTTCCCGTATATATTTATAATATATGTATATATATATACATATGTAAGTACATATATGTATTCTATATGTACATCGAACAACGCGCATATGCTACCAATCACAAACAATTAAATTAAAAATTTAATTATCTTCTTTTCAAATATTTTAGTTTTCATTTGATTGCGAAAAAAACACAGATAAACACGTAAATAGAAACAGAAATATGTACTAAAAATGTTGTACTTGTTGTCAGACATCCATGTTTTACAATGTTAAAAATTTGTTAGTTTCTTTTTAGGTTACACACCCACCCACCACAGCACAATATTTAGGTAAAATTTAATTGAAATAAAAAATACAAACATAAAAAAAAAACAGAAACTAGGTGAGAAATAAATGTGCAACTGCAATAGGAAATAAATAGAAAATTAAAATTATGTTAATATAAATGTCAAACACACACATGAACATCTTTAAAATGCGTTTAATCAAAATATCAAAAATATATATTTCAAATGTGCCAATGTTAAAAATTTTAAATTTTCCACTGCTATAAACTATGTTGTTTTATTATACCCTACACCACCATACTTGGGATTGTATATTGGATTAGTGCTGATGTTTGTAACGCCCATAAATATTGGTCCAACATCCACCTAAAAGTATACCCATCGACTTAGAATCACTTCGGTTTAACGATGTCCGTCCATCTGGCTGGCTGTCCATGTAAAGCTTGTGCGCAGAGTACAGGTCGCAATTTTAAAGATACATATTTCGATACAATTTGGTGCATGATATTTTTTAGGCCCAAGGACGGGTGGGATTGAAATTAGTTGGAATCGGTCTATTATTTCACCTGGCCCCATACAAACGTCCTCCTTTTAACGATCATAAATGTTTGAATTATGCAAGTATCCACACAAATTTCGCCACAAATGAGTACAAATTTTGTGCAGATTGGTCCGTAATTGATCATAGCTCCCATATGAGGCCCACTTCCGAAAATCACTTTAAAGAGCACAACTCTCTTAACAATGTTGGTATCCAAATAATATTGAACATAGATATGTTTCATATATGTATGTATATACAAATAATATGGTAGAATTTTATGAAGATTGGTCCATAATTAAGCAGCTCCCATATAAGGCCCACTTCCGAAAATCACTTTAAAGGGCACATCTCTCTTAAAAATCTTAGTATCCAAATAATATTGAACACAAATATGTTTTGTATATATTCAAATAATGTGATACAATCTTATGGTATTCGGTCCAAATTAAGTCGTAGCTCTCATATAAGGCCTACTTCCGAAAATCGATTTAAAGAGCATAACTCTCTTAACAATGTTGGTATCAAATTAAAATTCAACACAAATAGGATACACAGAAATAAGGACACCTAATTTTATAATGGTCGGTCCATAATTAGTTTTATACCCTACTGGCTGTAGGGTATTATATGGTCGGGCTTGACCGGTTATACTTTCTTACTTGTTTTTTTATTAAAATAATATTTATAAAGAGAAAAGAAAACATAATAAAGTTTGCATATACACATGTGAAGGTGTATTATTATTTTGAATTAGGTGACAATTAAAATGACAAACACTTGTTTAGTTTTTATTTTTGGCAGTTGATTTTTGCATTAACCCATGTTTGATGGCATAACAATAACTACTTATTTAAACATTTTATAAGATTTTTGATATTTATTTAGTGCTCGAGTTCATTAAATTTAATTTTCATTAAATTATTTTTTGTGAAGAAATTGTTTTACAACATGAAATCTCTATTAAAATTTTATTGATTATTTTTCTGGCTGAGCTGGGGATTGAACTTGGGTCAAACCAACTCGAGCCCGACTAAATAAATATCAAAAATTTTAAATTAACAGTTCGAATAAAAAATAATAATTGTTCCATTTTATAAGATTTTTAATTAAAAATTAAAAAAAAATTAAATCAAGGTCAATTTTTTTAATAAAGATAAAAAGGCCAAACAATTAGTTTACTAATATAAAATTTTTAAATAAACGGAAATACTACCTGGACTTTCCATTCCCGGAAAATAATGAAAAAAAATATGTTCATTATCGGACTGTTTTTAATACTAACTGAAGTATTTTTAAAATTTTTCGCTCATTAAGAGTTCTTGCCAAGTTGAAATCTGCATAAAATTAGTTTTTACTTTTTTTCAAATCAGAGTTTATAAAAACAAATCTAAAACAACAGTAGTATATGAATATCGTTACAATATTTAATATTATACATCTTAATAATTTCTTTGTGAATTCAAAATTTAAGTTTGTATTAAGTCAATCTACTAGAAAAGTAATTTTTACTGTTTGAAATAAATTTTTTTCTATTTTTGTCACATGTAGAAAATAATTTTGATTGTGTTAACAGAATTTATTGCTAAATTAAATAATTCAGTCTAAATTGCCGAATTTTCATATTTTGGCTGAACATTTTTAGTTAATTTCGTTGATTTAAATTGTAGTTCTTCTGTGTCAATTGATTTTCTATTGCTATTAGCAAAAAAATCTATGCATATTTTTTATTGATTCGTTTAGAAGTAAATAACAAAGAATCTGTTTTAGATAAAACTTCCCCGATTTAGAATTCCTAGTAAAAAATGAATCTTATGAGAAAAACATATACATACATATTTAAGATTGAAAGAATTTTCATACTGATATCCATGGAAATACACTGCTCCATTATTTTTTAACGCCAGTAAGAGCTCACATTTGTGAGTCCAACAAAAATTTGGTTATTTAAATCGTAGTTATCGTGTGAACTGATTTTCTGATTGTATCATGCGATTGGGTACAAATTACAAAGAATATATTTTGTCAAGTGTTTTATGTTTTGTTTGGTTTGGTATTTAAACATAAATAGACTGACGCCTGAACAACGCTTCTAAATTGTGCAAATTTATTTTGAAAATCATGGTTCTGTGGTCCAATTTTCAATGACTTTTTCAAACATTTTGTGGCCATATATCGGCAATAACGCGGTGAGTGTTGTCCACCACTAGCGACTTTACTAACATAAATCATTTGGCAGCTGACAAAATGGCCGCCATTTAAAAAAGTGTTGCCAACTTATATAGTTCTGTATATATAAAAAAACAACTTATATAATCTGGCTAATAAAATTGTTTGATAGATCAACGGAAAAAACTAAGTTCTAGCACCAGGTATTATAAAAAATCTGTACCTAGTACGACCGGATTTCAAGTGAACATTACTTTATTTATAACATTTCAATAAAATACATATTTATCAATCATTGTGTGGCAAGCAATATTTATTTACTGCAAACAAACATTGAAAAATAAATAGTTAAAAAAATAAGAAAATAAATACCAAACACGACAATACGCTCCACTCCGTATTGGAAACTTTAAAAATAGTTTTGTAATAATCTTACATACATATTTTGTGATTATGTTTTTTTGTTATTTTTATTTATTTATTTTTATTTAGGAAAATTAATAATTCAATCTTTATGTCTTCTACCCTTGATCAAGGTTATTTAAATGATCAATAAAGATTTTATAAAAAATAAAAATAAACATACATAAATATAAATATAAATAATGTGGCATCCAGCATTTGCCGTACATATATTTTTATACCCTCCACCACCATAAGTGGTGAATGAGGGTATATATAAGTTTGTCACATGGAATGTAACACTGAGAAATACTCATATGAGAGCCAACAAAGTATATATATTCTTGGTCCGAAATTCTAAGTCGATTGAGCCATGTCGGTCTGTCTGTATAAAACACTCTCACGTCCAAACGACACAACCAAAATAAACGTAGTTTACAAAAACCCATTTATAATTCTCGTATGCAGTTTGGTATTGAAAATCAGCAAAATCGGTATAATAGAACAAGAGTTATGGACCAAATTTTAAGACAACCTTCATAAAAAATTGATATTTTTAAAATTTTGTCTTGCTATATTTTTAAATATATTGCAGATATTGCCATGAAAGTTTGTATGCGTTGTTTTTATGATAAAAGCAGTAAGTGTGAGGAAAATAGTAAGAATAGGTCCATGATTTCTCATAGCCCCAATACAAAAATATTACCGAAGTATTATCTAATTATACATTAATGCCTATAAAATACAAAATTCAGCAGGAATAAGTTTCATGCAAAAAGAAATTGCAAAACGAAATTTTTTTTAGTTCCTTCCATGTTTGACCATAGACCGCATATAAAGTCCACTTCAAAAATTCACTTAAATACGTATAAAACAGATATAAATAATGTTAAACGGTTAAAATTTGACATAAATAATCCTTATAGGTCAATAAACTGTAGTACTAAATTTTATGTTGGTCGGCCCATAATTGGTCATAGCTCCCATATAAGGACCACATCCGAAAAAGCCATTTATCTTTATATATATCGTATAAATATTGGTACCGACTCAAAACTTTGCACAGATCATTTACATACAAAAATCTTTGTGGGAATTTCGCTCTATTTTTAACCGTATCCCTCATTTTAAGCCATCTTCCGAAAATTATTTTAATACTCATAAATCTCTTAGAATAAACGGTACCGATGCAAAATTTTACACGGATCATTTGCATACATGCCAAAACCACACTGCTGGATTTTGAGAATATCGGTCCATATTTGACTATATACCCCATATAAGGACCACTTCCAAAATCCACGTTAATACTAATATATATCTTAAATATACCGTTATTATGTTGAAATTCGACGTGAAATATCCTCATATGCATAAAAATCACTGTTCCAAAATTTATGAAGATCGGCCCATAATTTGTCATAGCTGCCATATAAGAACCATTTCCGAAAAACAAATAAACCCACAAAAATGTCTAATAGATATCGATATCGAACCAACTTTTATATAGATCAGTAATTTGAATCCAGAAATCATATTAATATCGGTTATATGGCAATTATGCTACTGGATTTTGTAGCTGTCTGTCAAAAATTGGCATTAGCTCCCGAATTAAGTCCATTTCCGAGTATACAAAACAACCATACAACTCTTGTAAATAACGTTATTGAATGAAATTCAACCAAAATAAGCCTCAAATGCGCAGAAACCACATTAGTGGATACTGGATTTAGAAGCTCAGTCCATAACTGGTCCACTTCTACTATTCCACCCATAAATCTTTTGTAAATAATATTATTTAGATCAAATTCAAACAAATCTTATTATTTTTTTATACTCTGTTTCTTAACTTGTTGTGAATGTGGAAAATGTTCTTTTAATTTTATAAATTGTTAAATTATACTCAAGATTATCATGAAAATCAGACACACTCTGTAAATTATCTTAAGAATTGATAATTACATCAATTATAAATGGTCAAAATTAGATAAAATTGCAAAACATTTAAAATAAATTATGTTGCTCGTAAAATTGTCTTTCAAACAATCATAATAAAATTTGCACTAAGACTGAATAGAAAACACAGAATTAGGATATTGTAGTCCTATAACCAGTGTAGTTTTTGTATTTCTTATTACATTTAGGTGGAGGGTATTTAAGATTTGGTACAGCCGAATATTGCACTCTAACTTGTTCTTACTAAATATACTTTGTTTTAAAATATGCCTCTACTAAAAACACTTCTTTTATTTATTTTTCTTTTCGTGTTTTGGTCGTAAAAATTATAAACAAAAATATTTTTACTATACTAACAAACATGCTAAAATAAACGCTCTTAGAAGTTTTCCTCACAAGTGAAGAATGAGGGGGTATATATAAGTTTGTCATTCCGTGTGTAACGGAGACCTAACAAATTATATATATATTTTTGATCATTATCTAATTCTGTCTGTCTGTCTGTGTAAAACACTATTACGTCCAAAATATGTAACTAAAATCAGCAAAGTTTACAAAAAACCCGTTTACAATTCTCCTAAGCAGTTTGGTATTGAAAATCATTAAAATCGGTTCAGGCGAACCAGGGTTATGGACCAATATAAACAGTTGTTTGCTGTTTTGTTTAAATATATTGCAGATAATACTAAAAAAATTTTTAGACGTTGTTTCTACGATGGAAGGACAAATTTTGATAAATTATATAATCAATCAATTGAGCAAAAATAAGTTTCATGTAAAAAGTCCATAGCTCTCACACAACTCCACTTTCGAAAATCACTTAAATGTTTATAAATCTATTTTAAATAACGTTACCGATCCAAAAAAAAATTCACTGATGGTGGATATAAGTGCCAAATCAAATTTTGTGAATTAAGGTGCATATTTGGGCATATCATCCATATAAGGTTTAATTTCAAAAATTGCACTCATATCTCTCTTAAATATACATACCAATATTTTATTGTATTTCGAGATGATACATCGTCATCAGCGTTGTCAACTTTAAAATTTCAAAACGCACTAAAATGGAGAAAAAAGCGCACCATTTACAAAAAAAAACGCACCAAGTTAAGAATTTCGTTTTTGTTTCAAATATTTATTGAATTAATTTGAAATTTTTTAATATCATAAATTCTATAAAAAACTTTTTATCAACGATTATTAGTAAAATTAATAATAGTAAAAACCTTTTTTTTTAATAAATGAGTTAATAAAGATAAAATAAGCATTTAACTCACAATATGATATTCGGACCTAAAGTACTAATTGGTAAAAAAGCTAATTTCAGTACATATTTGGTACTTTTTTTAAATTATTTTTGTTTTCTAGTTAAATTCCACTGGTACTCTAACCCTGGTTGTTCGTCTACATTAGACCAAACCATCAGGTTATACAAGAATTTTTACTTACATGTTTAAAATGTTAATTTGATTTTCAAACAAAGATTTTTGAAGAATTTAATTTCATTTATCATACATTCGTATTTAAAATACATTTTTTCATCGTATAGATTTCATGAGCTATGAATTATTAAAAAACTGCAATTAAAAATTAGTAAAAATAAAGATTTCATCACATTTTCGAAAAAAATTAAAAAACGCACCGAAATACACAAAAAGATTTTGCAGTGTTGAATGAAATGGTACTCAAACAGGTGTATTTTATTGTAGAAAGATTTTTTTTTTCACACTGAAACAAAAGTTGTATTGAATTTGCTTTGGTGCTACCAAAAATTAAAAAGCGCACCAAAATTTAAAAAAACGCACCGCGCACCAACTAAAGAATTTTTCGCACCAAAAATTTAAAAAAGCACCAAAAATTGTGCGAAACGCACAAAGTTGACAACGCTGATCGTCATATACAAATATAAAATTCTCTATACCGAATATTACAATCGGTTCATAACTGCTCATAGCCCCTATACAGGACCAATTCCGAAAAACAATTAAACCCACAAAAATATCTAATAAATATAAATATCAAACCAATATTACCCATCATATATCGATTAGTAAGTTTAGACCAGAAATCATACTTATATCGGTCATATGACAATTATGTATCAATTGTGTATCATTATAACAACCATTTAACTTTTGTAATAAACTACGTTATTGAGATGAAATTCTATTTAAATTAGCCCCAAATACATACAAATCACATTAATGGATACCGGATTTTGTAGATATCAGTCCATAATTGGTCCATTTCCACTCTAACAACTATAAACTCTTTTAAATAACGTTATTGAGATAAAATTCAGCTAAAATAACTCTCACTTTATAACCTTATACTTTTTTATACTATTTTCCTTAATCTAGTGAATATGTAAAAATATTGAACTTATTTTTAATTTTAAAAATTGTTACATTGCATATAAGATTATTATGATAAATATACAAACGGTAAGAACTGGTAATTACATAAATTACAAATGGTTAAAATTAGATAAAATTTCAAAACATTTGAAATAAATTATATTGTGCGTAAACTTGTATATCAAACAATATACACCAATACCTCGCTTTGTGTCGTTTCGATTTGCATTTTTTCGAAGTTGCGTTGTTTTGAGTTCGAGTCTTTAATTTTTTTTTTAACTGTTGCAAAATCTGCAACATTATTGTATGGTAATACGATGACCCGTACAAGAAGGGCTTTGATAATCGAAATGGAGTCCTTGTTTTCTATTTGGATTCAAAATCAAGTTGCGCAGAGAATACCATTAAGTAAAATGGTAATTCAGACAAAAGCAAAAAGCTTATTTGATGACATAAAAAGTAAAGCATTATCCAATTGCTACAAGAAAATTTATTTTACGTTAAAAAAAAAGCTGCTCAGCAAACATTGGACCAATTTTTGGTGAAAGAAAGCCGACGACTTAGTATTTTCATAACCCTGGATATTTACATGGTTTGCTATAAAAAATCTTAATTCACTTTGCGTCGCTTCAATTTACGTTGTGTTTTTTTGCAACGTAACCCCTGTATATAAATTACTAATAAAATTTGCGCTGAAATTTAATAAAAAATACTGAATAATTTTATGCTGGTCCTAACCCTGCCTTTACACAAGCAAGTACTTGCATGCGAGTGCTGTGTACGTATACGTATACGAAAACTTATTCGAAAAACTCGAGTAGCTCTGCATGTGGAAAAAATGTGAGTGTATTAGTAAAATAAATGTGAGTGTATTGAGTTTTTCGAACTTGCACTTGCATGTGTAAATGCCGGGTAACAACAGCGTAGTTTTTGTAATTCTCATTATATTTAGGTGCAGGGTATTTAAGATTCGGCACAGTCGAATGTTTTTTTTTTTTTTGGGAATAAAAATATTTAATTTTTTTTTTTAATTACAACAGCAGCAACATACTGTGTGCAATTACTGAAAATTCAGACACTTTTTGCCAAGGCATATTTTAGTAGTTTAGTAGACTTCTTATAAAGAAGATTTCCGGTTATATGTATCAAAACTACAAGTGATTATTAAAAATCTAAAAAAAAAACTTATCGTTTATATCTGTGTACGTTAAAATAAACTTTTCTTCGACAACAAATAATTTTAATAACTTATTACATGTTAGCTTAGCTTACAAATTGAAATTTTTAACGAAATAAGTGTAATGTGCGTGAAGATAAATTTGAAATTTAACTCCCTAGACACAAACCATTTACGTTAACCGAGTTATGTTAACTATTTAACAGAGACAATGTTATAGTTTCAAAATTCGATATATAACTTTATTAATGATATTTTAATACAAAAACAGTCCGAAAAAATTCAAAAAAATCAGCATCTATAAAAAATGTCTCAGAAAATTTAAATAAGTAAAAATATTACACTAAAAAGAATTTTTTATATCTAAAGATTTTTGGGAAAAAATAACTTTTGAAATTTGAAAAAGGACTTTGCTTCTTTTCTCACAATTCTTTGAGAGTGGGCGGAAAAAAAGTATTAGGAGCGATTCCTGGTATAGTCTAGATAAATGCCTTATACTCAGAAGTTCTAACATGTGTTGTAATTAGTCAACAACTACATATTGTTATAAAGCTTTTAAGTATAAAAATAAGTTATCAATTTTTGTGGTTAAAAGTGTCAAAATTATAACGGATTACTTTTGGGACAACGGGAACAAAAATAAGTACTTTTTCTAGTGGATTTGTAAGTAGTCTGGTGGTCAATCTCCTATTAATTTGTAACTTAATTTGTAAGTGAATTGTAAGTTGCTGGGTTGTCAGACACTTCTCCATATGGGTTCTGTTAGTAAGTGTTTCTGTTGTAAAGGACAAATCCTTAAATATAACAACCATTAATAAAAAAAAAATATTTTCAATTAAATTAAAAATTTATAATGAAGTGAATATGAGCCAACAATTGTTACTACTAAAATACTTATCTTCATCGGATTCAGAAGGTGATCATGCCGTCATGCACATCAGTAAACAGATGCGGGATATAAGCAATGTTTTAAACGTTTTTTAACGTTTTATTAAATACTACTTTTTAACGTTAATTTTTTGATTCCTGTAAACCTTTAGAAAAAAATCGATATTATTAAATAATGAAGCCAAAGAATAAGCATACCATACGGCATGTCTTTGCATCTTTAATTGGTGGATGAACCAAGCGCATTTAAGCGAACAGTTAATGTTTCCCATACTATCCCTTGGTCACAATTTGCAAAAGGTTTTTTGCAAAGTCAGGATGCTGAGACATAAATTCATCCAACTCTTCCTTTTGCTTCAAATTTATATTTTTTACACTTGTACTAAAATTTTAACATTAACAAAAGACATTTTAAACTGAAAAATTTGCCACCTGCACAAACAAAAAGTATATTGATTTGTTTATTACGATAGCTATGTTAGTATCGAATAATATTTGTAGAGATTACACTCGCTATCTTAAGCCATCATCATCTTTAATTTTGTTTATTTTTGTACGATTCGAATATCGTGATCTGAAATTAAAATTATTCTATCGACATGTCTCGATATCGAGATCGGTCTCTAGAACTTAGTATAAAGCTAGATTTACACGATTGAAATTTTCTTCAAAATTGCTCTTCAAAATGCTTCAAACTCGTGTAAAAGGCAAAAATTCTGCAAAATTTATTTATTTTATAGGTTTTAATAGTTATTAAATAAATAAGTTTTGAAGAAATTTGAAGCATTTTGAAGAGCAATTTTGAAGAAAATTTCAATCGTGTAAATCTAGCTTAACTTGTTTCCTTGACCTCTTCTAGTTTTAATGCTTTATATGAAAAGGTGATCTGTCTCTTTTACATGTCTGTTCTAGATTGACAAGTTATAGAGACACTGCGACGGTTTTCTGAACAAAATCTAATGGAACTAGATCCGTTTGTATACAAACGATAAATATACTATATTGTTTTTCAAAATTATTGATTATTTTTAACTCATTAACACATAAGTTTAATTTTTTGAGCCTATTATCAGTTCTTTGTTAACTAAACAAATACATAATTATTACTATATTAGAGGAAAACTTAAGACTATAATATAATAGTTTATTATTAGTTAGATAATTAATTGACTGTTTGCATTTCTAAACATTTTAGACCAGTGATGGAAATCGAAATCGAAAACGAATCAGTTTTGGAAATACATTTTAATGCATTTATAATCTAATTTTTAAAATTTTTGTTTTTAGATTTTCTTTATATTTTATGTGATAAAAGTTTTTCAATACAGAAATATTACGAAAAAATTGACTTCTAAAACTCATGTATATCCTGTATCCTGTTGTGTTAGCAGTAATACAGCTAAACCAATTGACATTTTTACATACATATTATATTTAAAACAATTTTATGATTTAAATGATCTTAAAAATCGTCATGATCAGCACAAAAAAACTCTTTTGTTTTAAAGAAAAATAAAATTCAAAACCAGGTGTATTGGAAAACGTAAACAACATTTACTAAATACAAATTTCAAACTTAAAAAAAAATAGCAATTATATGATGATAAAATTTATTATAAAAATTAAAAAATAAGAAAATCATTGAAATTTATTTGAAATTTGACCAAAATATTGAGTGGCACGTTTTATTATTTTAATTTGTTTTTATTGTTTTCAGTTTATAGTTTTGTTATTGTTAAATTGTGTTTGTTTTGTTGTTGAAAAATCTGTATGTTAAGGATGGCTACACCCACTTTATTTTTTGTCTGTGTAAAAAAAAAAAAAAGAAAAACAAAATATGTACAATAGGAAAATATTTAACGTAGCTGATGTTTTTTTTTAAATAATATTGATTAAAAAATTAATTTATTGTTCTAGAGCTTAGTGGGTGTCTGAAAGATGTATCTAAAACATTTGCATTTTTTTTTAATTTAATTTTTTTTTTCAAAACATTTTAAGTGACATTTGGGAAATTTAGAAAAAACAAAAACAATTTTGACTCAAAATTATTTATGTGAGTAGAAATAAGGAGTATAGGTATAGAAAAACTGCTCAATTTCAGTAGAGTGCATACGAATTTATATTTGTTCTCTAAGAAATAAATGTTTTATAGCTTTTTTCCTTGCAAATTCTTGTTGTTGGAATATTATTAATATGTTAGATTTGAAAAAAAAAAAAATAGCCAGCAAATAAATAAACAACAACACACACTTTTCTTCGCACTAGAAAGAACTCTTTGCATTAGTTGAGTATTTTCGAGAATATAATTTTGACTTTTAGACTTGAGTGTTGTGTGCATGTATGTAGGTATGTATCTATCTGTGTTTATGTTGTGTAACAGTGTTTGTATTAATTTTTATGTATGAGTATTTATTTTGGCCACTCAAAACTCAAGTAAATTTCGTCGACATTCAGTCAAAACTTGTCCTGTTAAAGACTTGTCGCTAGTAAAAACAAACAGTAGTAGTTTTTGTTTGCTGCTGTCGTGCTAGTTTTGCTTTTTAAACTTTTTTTCTGAAATTCAAAATTTTCCGTTACCAAAAAATTCATATTAATTCAAATACTTTTAAAGAAAAGTGCTTAAAAGAAATTATTGAAAAAAGTAAATAAATAAAACTGGAACATTTGTAATTGGTAATTTTTGTTTTAATTTTATATTTCTTGTGTTTTAAAAGGTGTAAAATAATTGTTTTTATATATTTTTTTTTGTACAAAACAAAAACAGTGAGTGTGTTTTTTTTTTCTTGAAAAAATTGTCTCCCTCTCTGGTTAATTTTCGATAATTGTTGATCTATTACATGAATATTGATTTTATTTATCGAATTTGGTTGTGTTAGCAGTAATACAAAAAACTTGCTTTAAAAATAGATTTCTTTTCCGATTTTTGCGAAAAATTAAAAAAAAAAATTTTTTGTTGGCATATTTTCGCTTTTAAAACCATCAATATAATATAAATTTAATTAAAATATTTGTGAACATGTTTAACTAATGACGATGTTATGTAATGGCGTTTGAAGATTGAATTTTACATTACAAATTGAATTGATTTTGTTACAAATTTAAAAAGTCCTTAAATGTCGCTTTAAGTCCTGTAATAATTCAAAAAATTAAAATCACCGGTTGCTAGGCTCTACAAAAATACAAAAATTTATGTAAAAATGGCTTAATTTTAAGTGTTAAATGTTTGAAAAGGATCATAGTTGCTTGAAAGTTCATTTATACAATATTAAATAAGGAAACGATCAAAATTTATTTTTGTTGAGCTACTAATTTTAGTACCAATAATAAACAAAGTGTTAAAATTTTTCAAATTCTTTCTCCTTTAGCATTTTATTCGCCCTAAACTCATTTGGAAATACTTAAGATATGTATTACAATATAGTTTGGATCCTGTG
Organism: Bellardia bayeri; assembly: GCA_950370525.1. Classification (NCBI taxonomy): domain Eukaryota; kingdom Metazoa; phylum Arthropoda; class Insecta; order Diptera; family Calliphoridae; genus Bellardia; species Bellardia bayeri. Next base: position 121,689,197 of record OX493264.1, read on the forward strand.
ATAATAACGCTTTTGTAACTAAAGTTTAATTAAACTCTTAAATTGGTTTTAATAAAAACACTAGTTTAACTAGAGTTTAAACAGCAGTAAAAATTATAAATACATGTAATCATAGTGCTTGAGTAAAGAGCGACATTCTGTCATACATAGTTAAAAAAACTTTTGGCTAGATTGCATAATTCTTAAACAAAATATTCTTAACACTTTGTAACTAAATATTTATGCTAGGAAACAGCATCAAAAGGGATCAAAAAGAGACAATAGGCTTCCATTTGTTCTGCCAATATTATACGATTCTCCGTCTAGAATAGATTTATAGCCTCCTAAGTAAAATTCTGCCAATATTATTTAATTCTTCAAAAGACTTATAGCCTCCCAAGCATCTACATATATAGCAGTGTTATTTCTTTATCCTTGATTATTCCCTGCGAGAAATATTAAACTATGTCTAAGTAAAGATTTAAATAAGTTTAAACTCCAGTCAGCAATAAAAGTTATTAAAAGCAGACTATCAAATTAAAAGTTTTTAACGTACGAGTATGTTGTTGGAAACCTTTAAATATTGACAGTAGGTTTCCATTTATATAAGGTAGATGCTAAACTCATTTATATTATTGTAAAGTTCTGTCAATATTATATAATTTTTCAAAAGATTTTTTAGCCTCCTAAGCGTCTACATATATAGCTAGTTTGATTTCTTTATCCTAGTATATTCAGTGCGAGAATTATTTAACTAAGTATGTCTCAGTAAAAATTTAAATAAGTTTAAACTCCAGTCAGCAATAAAAGTTAGACTGTCAAATTAAAAGTTTTCAACGCTTGTTGTTAGAAACCTTTAAACAGTGACATTGAGGATTTCATTGATATAAGGTAGATGCTAAATACATTTATATTATTGTAAAGTTCTGCCAATATTATCACCCCTATCGTGAATAAAAATTCCGCATGAAATTTGTTCCCTTTTCACACTTTTCCTATCAAAAATCAATGTTAAAAAAATAAAAGGGAACTAATTTCATGTGGAATTTTTCTTCACGATAGGGGTGTATATAATTCTCCAAAAGATTTATAGACTGCTAAGCATCTATAGCTTTATTTCTTTATTATTGTATATTTTTTTATATATTTACCTTGAGCTTAAAGACATTGACAATTTTAGAACATTCTGCACATTTAGCATTGAAATTGTTCCGTTTTTAATGTCAATATCATAGATGAAAGGAAAGAAAGACAAATGTCAATAAACAAATTACTTTTTTTCACATAATGGAAACATATATGATCTTTGATCCTCTTGGTTCTGAATGTTCGAAACCACACACAGAGAAAAAATATAGTTGTACATGTTTACCACAAAAATATTAAAATTTTTACAAGTTTAAATTAAATTTTGATTTCTTCGACCTTTTTTTTTTGATAAAATAAAAAAGTTTTTTCGAGCTCGAGGCCAATTATTTGTAAAAAAAAATACATATATATTTATTAAATTATTTCTTCCAATATCTCGATATCCTTCGAATATCATTATCAAGACTGTAACGATATAAGAAAAACACCAATGTACGAAAAATATTAACAACGACTGTGTTTTAAATAAAAATAAAAAAACAAAAACATAATAACAACACAAAAAAACAATGTTTTAACAATGTTATGGTCACTGTAATTATTTATATGATTGCGGTAATCATAATAGGGTTTTGTTACGATTCAAATGATTACTACGATCATATATACGATTGTAGTACATATGTATGTATATATTTGTGGCATTCATATTTATGGTGAATCTATTTATCATAATTTGTTGCTCTTTGATTATGATAGAGAACAACAGAATATGGAATAATCTTTAATCATAAAACTGATTACCATAAACATTACATAATTGCTATGATCATATATATGATGAATGTAATCATATTAATCGTAACTTAACCATATTATGGTTGCCGAAATCATATAAATAATTACAGTGATCATAATATTTAAAAAGAAAATGTTTAAAAATATTGCAATAGTTGTGGTAAACATGCACAACTATATTTTTTCTCTGCGTGCATATAATTTAATTGTTTTAGTTTCGAGAAAACTGACCTGCAGACATTCGATTTGCAGAACATTAATTTGTCAATTATGCGTTTTTGGAAATCTCGCTTGTTTTAACAATAAAAAGGAATACAAATTTCATCGGATATTTCCCTTCAATGCCTTCTGTTCTGTAAAACAAATTTCTGTAAAACAAATTTACATATTTACTCGTGTTACTTCCAAGTAAACAACGATTTGATACATTTTTGAAAACCAATTTTTTTATATATACTATATGTAATATATATATATAGGTTGGCGGAGAATTAATCTCTCAAATTGCCAGGTTATCACACGATCGATTCAAGTAAGTCCCAAGTCGACCTATACCTTCATATAGGAAGCTGAAACGCTTAAACAACTTCGAAAAACCGTAACGCGGTATAGTTAGACGACGCTAAGCATTATCAAATGCAAGAGTGAGACGAAAGTCTTTCGAAGGCAGCGAAAATAGGACGGGCTGATTGCCCCTATAAGATAATGACAATGACGCACGAGTACTTCCTGCACCCACAGCTGGATTACGACTAAAATCGGGATTTTTAAAAACAAATATATTTTGGTTTAGATTTTAACAGTTTGACTTGTATAACAGTTGTTTCAAACTTACCTGAATGAAAACCAATTCCGAGTAACGTTTTCGTTTTTTTTTTGGTGTTCTTTGTATGTTATGGTTTTTCTAAACAAACCTGTTTCAATGTAGAAAATCGGAAGATTTGAAAAGTATCAATTTTTGAATTCAAATATTTGACATTGGCTCATTTTTCACATGATTTAGATAACAGGGAAGAGGTTTGTGAAAACAATAATGTCTCATATATAATGCACAAACGAGATGCAGGAATAGTAATTCTAAATTCTTCTTACGTTGGTCTGTAATCTCCCCCTGTTCAGTGTACAAAATCGTGTTATTTAAAACAATCAATTCATTTATTTCAAGTTAAAGATTGATCTATGATTTTTTTTCAATATTCGATTAATTTAAAAAATAAGAAAAGAAGAAAAGAAGATACAATCAAGCATTCTGCTGATATAAAGTATGTATGCATCTACTCTAACCAACTCTGTGGATTGTTTAAATCTTTTTTTATAATTTTTTAATAAGATTTTTAGAAAACAATTAAACAAATGTCCCTTCAATCAGTAGCACTCATATTTAAGATAAAAGTAGACATTAAAAAAACAAATTTCTAAAAAATCCACTTTCATTTCCACATCTTCAAAGGGGCCTGTCATTAGGTGATAATTACTTTTTAATATATTTATGAGGAATAAGGTAAATGCAAGTGGCCAAGGAACATAAGCCAGAAAGTATTTGAAATAGAACTAGAACTTCTTAAGTTAAACGTATTAAACATTTCTTATTATTGTAGTTTTAAAATTTTGTCGACATAGTGCAGATAGATTTTATTAAGTTTAAGTTTCAATATAAAGCGGATATAACAAAAAAAAAATTTGTTAATAAATTTGTTCAACACAATACTTACATTAAAGAGGCAAATACCAAATCAAAATCATTCATTAAATATTATGGGTAATTCAAATCTTCTAAAAATATATTACAATAAAATTTCATTTGAATTCAACTATTTACTCGTAAATACACTTGCAAAACTTTTCAGGAAAAGCAAAAGATTTTTAAATAATAATATAAAACTAATGGTTTAGTAACAAAAACCTAAAAAGAAGTTGAAGGCATTTGCAGTTTTCAAATTCATTTTAGTCTAGAACCAATGTATAACTAGTATCAAAGAACTAGTTCCTTAATAACCCGTTAGCATTTTACCAATTTCACTAGCGTTCTACAAAACTAGTTCTAGAATTAATTGCGGCATCACTAGTTTCAAGGCTGTCATTTAAGTTTCTGAAGTGGTTCTGGTTATACTCGTTTTGAAACTTGTCATTTAAAAACAAGAACTAGTTTCTGAAGTAATAGCGGCATTACTAGTTCTAAGGCTGCCATTGAAGAATGTTAAGTAGTTCTGATTACACCCGAACTAGTGGAACTAGTTGTGAAAATTTGCTTAGGTTTGTTTTTTGGCTTCTTTATTACAAAAAAATTATTACAATTTGCTATATCTTAATTATCTTAACATAATAAACAAATACATACATATAAGTCATATGTTTTAAATCATTAATACAATTCTTAAAAAAGTGCCTAAAACTAAAAAAAAATTTTAAAACAAAAATTATTTTATAAAATTAAAACTGTGATGTTTTTTAAATTTCTTTAGAATTATGCAAAATAATTTTCAATTAAAATGTTTAAAAGCCATCAATGGAACATTTTAAACAAAATTCTTTTTCTCCAAGTGTATTAAATTTATTCACACATTGTTCGCTACATAAAGCTGTCTTCGCTAGTTAAATACACATAGCTACATATTTATCAGCATTTTCAAATCCATCAGCGCTGGAAACTATTTAATATTAAACAGATTTTCATTTCAAGTGCTGTGGCCAAGAAAAAATCTTATGAAAATCACGCACAAGTGGTTTAAGTGAAAGTGCAAAAAAAAAACTAAAACGTTTGTTTTTATCGATTCAATTGAATGTTGAAGAACAAAAAATTTGCCAAAGTAATATTCAATTGAAATTTCAATATAAATACTTCTACAATTTATTTATTTATTTATTTTATTATTTCTTTTTTTTTTCATTAACAGGCTGTCGAAAGTACTGGAGAATTTGCCCAATATATTGAGGAGCATACAAAAGTTATCAAGACCACAACAACACAGGTACAGATTGTTTTGCAAAACTTTTAAAATAATCAATTAAGATTAAAAGTAGAAAAACAACTGCTGTATTAGTTATATAGTAAATTATTTAGTTAACGCGTGGGTAGTGTGAAAACGTACTTACATACATGTGTAGTCTCGTTATTAAACAAAATGTTGTAATTTCAAAAAGTTAAACAATTATATAGAAAATAATGTTATAAAAAAACAACACTTGAACCCTTATTTTGTAAACGACTTCAACTTATTTACAGAAAGTTTCCTTAAAAATGTATAGCGAAATGTATTGAAAGTAAGTTGTTTTAGTTTTATTATATGATAAAGGGGTTAGTTAGTTTACAAATTGCTTTAATGTTGTTTAAAATTATATTGCTGGCTCTTCTCAACACACTATTTAATTCAACCATAAATATTTTATTGTAAACAATTTTGTTAAAATCAACTTTAATAAAATAATTAATTACTGTTTGTGTAAAATCATGAAAGTTTTAAATAAAATGCAAGTGTTTTTTTTTTAATTAAAAAGACTATAACACTTATCCACATACACTTGAACACAAATAAATGGTCAAAAACAACTGGTCCCTTTATATATCAATTTACCGAAATATAAACCAGTGTGTTTACATTACGAGGGCTAGGTATCTACAATTTTAAGAGTATGGTACTGTATTTGTCAAATGATATTCATGGATCTCATGTAAAAATCAAGCTTCTTGGTGAAATACCCAGATAATAGCCCCTATCGAGAATAAAAATTTCACATGAAATTTGTTCCATTTTCACATTTTTCCTATTAAAATTCAATGTTAAAAAAATAAAAGGGAACAAATTTCATGTGGAATTTTTATTCACGATAGGGGTGAATATGTTTGTTCAAGTGATGTTCTCATTATCCTTTCGCTGTAAATACTAAAAATCAAAACAAATTATGCATGTTTTGCTGGATATTAAAAGTTTAATGTTTAATGTTAAATATTAAATATTTGTTAATAAGAAATAAAATATTAATTTAAACAAATAAGCTTAGAAATTCTATAAAATTGTAAAAATGTTCTTTAATTGTAATTAACTCCCTTACAATAAAGCCAACTATTTATGTATGTATGTCTGTATATTGTACAATGTGTTTTTAAAATTCAAACATCATCACACCACCCCCGTAACAAAAATTATTTGTTTAAATTACCTTGCCTACTAAACTAAACATTAATTTAAGAAATTTTTTTAAAATTTTCAGACCACAGGACACTTAGTCAACGGCAAAGACACCACTTATCGTACTGTAGCATTTGAAAAATTCCCTGTACCCACCACTGGAGGAATTGTTGTTGGTAAGTCTTCCACTCACTTTTCTTAAATTTTATTATTTTTTTTTTTATTTATTAAAACATATATTAAAAATTAAAAAAAAACAAACAATAATTATAAAAAACAATGTGTTAATGGCAGAAATAATTCCGATTCATTATTAAAAACAAACACATTGAACAATTCTTATTATTGTAAATAACAATGACTTCTGCTGCACAGTGGTCATAATTAACAGTGTCATTATCGTCATGATCTATCAGTCAGTTAGTCAGTCACTTTTGCTGCCAGCCGTATAATAGCCGCTGATTAGTTGTTGTATGGCGTTGTCACAAACACGAGTAAAGACGTTTTAAATTTATCTAGCCAGATGACAGATGGAAATTGTGGTTTTTGTTTATTTTTACAAATATTTGTTTGTTTGTCACGTCTTGTTTTTTCTCTTTGTCGACTACACAAAAAAGTAATTATTTTTAATTTTTGAAAAATTATACAAACCGCTGTATTTTAGGGTCATTGAAATTGTTTATTTTTAGGCACTTTTTTAAGTATTGCATTGAGGATTTAATTGTAATAATTTTTTATAATAAACAATCCAAAAAACAACAAACCTAAGCAAATTTTCACAACTAGTTCCAGAACGGGTATAATCAGAACCACTTAACATTCTTCAATGGCAACCTTAGAACTAGTAATGCCGCTATTACTTCAGAAACTAGTTCTTGTTTTTAAATGACTAATTTTAAAACGAGTAGACCAGAACCACTTCAGAAACTTAAATGACAGCCTTGAAACTAGTGATGCCGCAATTACTTCTAGAACTAGTTTTGTGGAACGCTATTGAAATTGGTAAAATGCTAATGGGTTATTAAGGAACTAGTTCTTTGGTACTAGTTATACATTGGTTCTAGACTAGTTCTGTAGAAAACTTACAACTTCTAAAACTTTTTAGTTTGCCGTCAAAAAATTAAAATTTTTGAAAAATTCATAAAACACATTCACATTGCACAAATTATTATAAAATAAATATTTTTATTTAAATTCCACAACTGTACTGGGAATAATACAATAACACAATATTGTGTTTAGCGCTTAAGGAAACCTTTTAAATTTAATTCTGTTTTATGTATGTTTTTCATTTTATGCATATATACGTTGAAAATATAATTTTTTTTAAGGCTAATCCGCTAAATTAACCATAGAATTATTAAATAACTGATCAACTCCGGATCGGCTTTTTGAAACCAGTTTCTAACTTGACAATTTCAAACAGAAACACACTGACGGAAGAACTAGTTGTTGAATTGTTTCTAAAGCAACGGCCGCTAAATTAATTCAGAAATATATTCGTTAAAAGTATAAATCTTCTAAAGCTACTTTACTAAATTAATCATAGAATCAATAAATTCCGAATCTGCTTCTTGAAACTAGTAACAATATTGAAAAATTGTAACAGAAATCACTGAAGCTAGAACAAGGACTAGAATAGTTTTTAAGGTGTGTTTGCTTGCAAAGTTTCTCTAGACTAATTCCTAGGTTAAAAATTGCAAACAAAAATCACCTGCCTTAATAACGTGTGCTAGCTCTGCAACGCTTCTTTAGAACTAATTATGGAGCTGACAATTTGAAACAAAATTTACGAAACACCAAACAGGAACGAGTACTTGCTTAATCCATATTATGATTAGAACTTGTTAAAGAACTAATACAAATTTTTTTATGGAAAAATAAAAATATTTCATTTAATTGCAATCCAAGAAGAATGAAGAATACATACTTTAAAATACTAACACCGAAGTTTAAAAATGTTTTTTGTTAAGACATCAATACAACCAATTTTTAGATTTCTGAAAAACATTCGAATAAATAATTTTATTTAAGCTTAATTCAGAATTAAAAAAATGTCAACAATTCATTTTATAGAATTATTTCCTAAAGAGCATTTTATTTAAGCTTCCTCCATTGAATAGATTTATTATATTTTATTATTAATATACTTAGGATTAATTTCGGCTATGATTGATTCAGTTTTTAGTAATTCAAGTCATTGATAATTTTTTTAAGATGTGCAGAAAGTAATATTTTCAATACTTTCGTAATAGATTTGCATTGAATACAAATTGATTCCATAAATTATATTAAGAGATTGCAAGAGATTTGTTTTGTATGATTCAATAAGAATGTATAAAATTCGTAAAAAAAAGAGAATGGATATTTATCAGTTCATCCTTATTAATTAATATTATGTTTGAAAGTATTTATTGACGTTTTAAGTACTCTAAAAGTCTCAAGGATAATTGTGTCAAATATTATTCAAATCCCAAATAAAGTCAAATATTATTTATATGATATTGATTTGTTTGTGTTTATTGTGAATGAACGTCATTGTGAATTATTATTAATTTTGCAAATGTAGTGTTAGAATCACTTTTCATAATCAAAAAATATTTACTAGTTAAAGATTCACGTTAAAATGCATAGTTTTTGCATTGGTACAGTTTACCCAATTTCACGATTTGTTTTCAATTCATTTAGATTTTTAAAGTCAGGTGGCCATTTAACAGACAGACACACTTCTTTCTATTTGATATTTTTATATGACAGTATGTGTGTATGTATGTTTTGCATTTTTTTATTTTTTTTTTCTAAAAAATCAATTGATGTTCTTATTCGTTCAATATACATTTTATACATATTAAATTTAATCAAACTGCACCTGTTGTCAAATTTAAAAAAAAAATAAATTTCATATTGAAAGAGGACTTAACTGAAGAAGAAATGCATACAAATTTCATTGATTTCATTTTCAGCATTTCAAAAGAACATCATGTCATTATGTAGACATAAAATAAAAACACCATTTCTAATTGTATATGAAAAAAAAAATTAAAAAATTTAAATAATCAATGAAAATTTTCGGATTGGACTAACACAAAACTAATTAAAGGTAAAAACATGGGGATATGATTCGTATGAAAATAGAACAAGTCCATTGGGCATATTTAAGCTAATTAAAATTAAATAAATCAACAGTGAAAATGTTTTTAGAATTGTCTTAAGTAGCTCGGCAGCTTAACAAAAACTCAAAACAGTAGCATATTTTAAGGCAATTATAAATAATATTTGACACTTCACTTTTGTTCTAAGGCCTGACTGTAAAATAAGTGTGAAATAAGCTTAAGTGATAAAAACAAATCTTTAAAGATTACGATTTTTATGATTTATTTAATAAAACAAATCTTAACATATAATAGGAATGATTTAAAAAGGAAAATCAATAACTGAGAAACAGAAAAAATCTGCTAAAAACAGCAGTAGAATTTAATACACTTTAGAGAAATGCTTTGAAAATGGTGTTTTAAATCACAAAAAATTAATTATTCCAATATATACTAGTGTATTGCTAAATTTTAAAAACAAACATGTTAATTAAATGTATGATTTATGATCATTTTGCAAACAAAATATGCATACATAAATATTTCAAATTGACAACCCACAATAATTAAAATAAAATTCCCATGCGCACTTAAACACATGCGTTTCAACATTACATATTTATATGCAGGAAAAAAATTCAACATTAACAGATAAATAGGATATTAAATTGGCAAAATAGAAAAGAACTGACTCGTACAAAACAAGCAGTACATGAACAAAAAAAAAAAAAAAAAAAAACAAAATTCTCGACCAACCAAAACTAATCATGACAATTTTCCCAAAAAAAAAACAATTTTATTTAATTTGAGCATAATAATAATATAGTAAATTGTATTTAAAACTATAAAACGGCTGAAAAAGAAACAGAAAATCCCAACTGTAGACACAAGAAATTGGTGGAAAAATATTCGTCGTTCAGCGCCTAATTTCTTTTGATGATGTTTTACTTTAAATGATGTGTCGTTCCTAGATGGATTTTTTCGCTAAAACATTTGTTGCATTGATTTTTCATTTTAGCGTGACATTTCACAAGAAAAAAAAAATACTTTTTAGCCGAATTTAAATTTCTTATTAGAAAATTTTATTTTTGGCTGGCTCATTACAAAAACCCTGGAAATTGTTGCTTGTGCCTTAAATTTGTGTGAATAAAATTGCAATTTGACAAAGTATAAATAAAAAGAAGAAGATACCCGCAAACAACGAAATAGTAGTGATTTACTCATCTACAAGTAGCGATCTAAATTTAATGATGCATTTCATTCATATTTTTCTTCAAAAAACCCCGATCAAAATAAAAAAAAAACAAGTATTTTAAATACTCTTCTTCTATAATTTTGAAAATCCAATTTCAAAATATTCACATTTTTCAATAAATAATCCCAACGTTGCAACATTGTAAATAGTTTCGAAAGAAGAACGCTGATGTCAAACAAACTTGTTTACATGCATACATACATACATACTCGTACATACATGCAAAGCATACACGATTATGTATTTGGACAAGTAGTATGATGTGAATGAAAACTTTTCTTTTGATTCCTTACGTTTTGTAAATTTGTTTTTCACTTTGTTGTTGTATATTTCACATTTTTGATTAAAATTCATTTTTAACATTTTGATTGATTTGCGCCAATTGCATGTAGTTGTGTTAAATCTATAATTAGTTCGATTTGTTGAATTTTTTTCATTTATTATTTTTTTTTTTAATTTTTTTTTTAATTTTCAATATTTATTTTTAAAGATTTTTGTACTAGATTAAATTTGTTTTAGAAAATAAAAATTTTCTTAAAATTTATAGTTTTTATATGCATTTTAGGCCAAAATTTATTGCAGAACGTCTTTAATTTGAATTAAGTAATACATATTAAGAAACTTAAATTAGTTTAGAACCATAAATTTCCACTTATGGTTATTGTGCTAATTTATTTCGTACTGCCTGAAAGTATGCTGCACCTTTTATCTTAAGTCCTCAAATAGTATTAAAAGTTAACAAATATTGAGTTTACTTCCCAAAACTACAAATAACTTCGATAATTGTTGTCCGATTGAGCTCATAATTAATGTGGACGTTATTTACATTATTTATTTTCGACAGAGTTGTAAACGAATCATTCATTTTTGAATTAATTCGCGAATCATTCATGCAATGAATTGGTGAAATTTTGAATTAATTCTTTTCTTCAAAAAACGAATTGAATTAAATTTGAATCAATTCATTTGAATTTAGCGAACATGAATTGCAATTCATTTTCAATTCAAATGAAAGATTGATTCATTTACAACTCTGATTTTCGAAATATTAAATAATCTCAATCAAAAAAAAAAACCAGTAACAAAAACTTGGAAGAGTTTTGAACATTTATTTATCTAGGATTAAAGCTAATAAAGACAAATAATTAAATTTATACACAGCTAAATTAAAGCTATATAAAGACTTACCTCTTTATTCAAGAACTATTATTAAATTTAACAAACGTTTATTAAGACAGATTTGCATATAAAAATTTGCTTAATAAACGTTTGTTAAATTTAATAATCGTTTTTGAATAAGGGGGCTAGAAATAAAGTTAAACTAAGACTAATAAAGAACTAAGAGTTAAGTTAAAAACTAGAACTATGTAAACCATATAATTAATAAGAAGCTTAAACTATATATACGATTAAATCAAAATATATAGAGACTTACTATTAAATCTAAACTAACAAAGTCTGTATAAAGATTTACGATTAAATCAAAATACATATATAAAGACTTTTGATTAAAACTACACCAACTAAGAATATATAACGACCTAGAAATACCTATGATTGACTGTACAAAGACCTACAAATAAATCAAACTAAAGCTATGTATAGACGGTCGTCAGATATTACAACGTTGTCCGAAAAATGTTCAGAAAATATCTAACAACCGTGTGAACTTAAAATTTTTGTCTTCCAACGTTGTAAGAAAAAGCATTTTCAGTACATTGCAAGACAAAAATATTGTCAGACATTTAACAATCGTGTAAACACAAATTTTTGTCATTGTCATTGTTTTAAGACAATTGTCAAACACTTTTCATTGTCATATGTGCAAAGTTTATGCATCTGCCAATGGCAGCATTGTCATAGAAATTATTTCTAAATGTAACTCTGTATATACATAAATAAACAAACAAGTGTGCATTATTAACATTTTGGAAAAACAATTTCGGTTGACAGATAAATTCATTGTGTGACAATTGTGTGCCCAGGAGGTTTTTTACAGTCGTCTGAACTGACAATTTACCTTTTGCTAACAATTTGTCAATGTCAGTACATTGTTAGCACATTGCTAGATCTGACAACGTTGTAATATCTGACGACCGTCTATAGTATAGACTCTATACATAGCTTAAGACTGTATAAAGACCTACGAATGAATTTAACTAAGACTGTATAAAGACCAACAATTGAATAAAACTGTATAAAAACTTACGAATAAATCTAATTAAGACTGTATAAAGACCTACAAACAAATCAAATTAATAATGTACCCCTTCGAACGAATCAAACTAATAAATAAAATTTTAATAAAATAAAATTATGTAATAAAAACTAAATAAAATTTAAATAAATAAAGACAAAGACCGACGATTGAATCAAATTAAGACTGTATAAACAACAACAATTGAATAAAATTGTAAAACTGTATAAAGACCTACGATTGAATCAAACTATGTCTGCATAAAGACCTACGATTGAATCAAACTATGTCTGTATAAGGACCTACGAATTAACCAACTAATATTGTACAAACACCTACGATTGAATCAAATTAAGACTGTATAAAGACCTACGAAGGAATCAAACTAATACCTACAAATTAAATAAAGGCAGGCTGTATAAAGACAAAGAAATACAAGACCTAAATAACTACAATTGAATCAAACAATGACTGTATAAAAATCTACGAATGAATAAAACTAAGACCTGCACTAACAAACAAACTAATGCTAGGTTTTCACTATGTCATTTTTGTTGTCAAATTGTCCAAATTGTTGGCAATTGTATGAAAACGGGTTGTCATATGGCGTCATCTATGTTTGCAATCATGATTGCAATCTCATTAGACGCCATAGACAACCCGTTTTCATACATCTTGTCAATAGTACCGGCAATGTGGTACATTTTAGAACAATTGAAAACCTGTTGTTTTTGTACTGCTGACATTTGTACTTTTCGTAATTCGTATCAATTTCTGTGTCTATTTGTAACGTATTGAATTCTTAAAAGTTCGAGTTTGGTTGTGGTTTATGTATATAGTCTTTGTTTGATTAAATGTAAGGTGTTTATACAATCTTATGCTTGGTTTTCACTATGTCATTTTTGTTGTCAAATTGTCCAAATTGTTGGCAATTGTATGAAAACGGGTTGTCTATGGCGTCTAATGAGAATGCAATCATGATTGCAAACATAGATGACGCCATATGACAACCCGTTTTCATACAATTGCCAACAATTTGGACAATTTGACAACAAAAATGACATAGTGAAAACCAAGCATAAGATTGTATAAACACCTTACATTTAATCAAACAAAGACTATATACATAAACCACAACCAAACTCGAACTTTTAAGAATTCAATACGTTCCAAATAGACACAGAAATTGATACGAATTACGAAAAGTACAAATGTCAGCAGTACAAAAACAACAGGTTTTCAATTGTTCTAAAATGTACCACATTGCCGGTACTATTGACAAGATGCTAATTTGGTCTTCGGTATATCTATAGAAGAAAGTGTATAGTTAACAATAATTTGAAGATTCCAACTGGGTATATTCCACAAATTCCTATGTGGTATAAAATGTAAATACATATGTATGTATGTATGAATTTTACAAAATGTTCTTTCTACCTCGTTGTATTTTTATCATTTTACATATTTTACAATAATATTTCAATCAATTTTAATCATCTTCAGCTACAGTTTTTTTTTTTCAAAGCTAAAAATAATACAATTTCATTACAAATAATAAAAAAAAACAAATATTGAAATGAAAATAATATAGGTATTATTGAAAAGAAATTCGTTCACCTGCACACATATACAAACACACACACATACAAACGTACTTATTCTACAAATTGTGCTCTAATAAATTTAACATTTCCTTCTAATGATCGATAAACGATTGATGATCAATATGTTATTTGCGCCTTGTTCTTTTCATACAACTTTTTGTTTTTTTTTTCTTGGTGCTTCTTGTTTTCTAATTCGAAAATTATGTGCTCAAAATAATAATTTTGAAAATACTAAAACACGACAAGAAATATGTTAAATATACTTATAAATAATATGTAATTAAGAAAATGAAAATATGCTGCACTCAAAACAACATATAATTCCTTCACAGAAAAGAGCCAAAACCATAAATCTTTGACAGTATATTGGTGTTCGAAAAACCGCCACTACTACATGGACAAGTTTGGGACGGCTGAACTCAAGAGATTTTTCAATTTAGAAATTTTTCATGGTGACTGCTACAATTTTGTGCAAAACAATTTATTAAAAATATATGGAATAAAAACACGGCGACAAAAGATTCTTCTTCAAGCACAGCAATAATTTTGAAAAGCAATTTATGCAAATAAGAAAAAAATGAGAAATTTCCAATTCAAAGCTTTTTTTTCGTCATTATGAAACACGCACACAAACGTGGGAAAAATTCAAAATTTATCGACTACACCTAAACGCGCAAGAGTCCGAAATTGTGTGTGTAAGTTGGTTGGTTTGCTTGATTGGAATGAAGAATTTAATGCGCTGGTATAAGTGTATATATAAGTCTGCAGCTGCTGTAGCAGCGGCCACCGAAAAATCCAACATTGATTTGCTCTAACATCTGCTACCTCACACACTCAGAGGACCGAAAATCTTTGTCGATCGATCAATAGCTAGACAGACCTTAATTTCAATTTGGAATTACGAAAGCTCAATTGAAAACGGGACGTTAAAACGCTTGGACATATTAACGGTCTATTTAGAAATAAATTGAAATTGTCTTAAAATACCAATAAAAAGAAAATCAATTAAAAATCCTCTAAGAAATAAAATTTGAGTAAAAAGAATAAGGATTTTTAAGGATATTTCTGTATCAATTAATATAAACAACAAATCAAATCGTATAAAATAGCCTAGTGTTAAATCTACTAAAACAAAGAAAATTTTGAATAAAAAAAATTTTACTTGCAAAAATAAAATAAGCAAAAGTTTACTATTACGTAAAAATATTAATTAAGTGCAATACAAATTTCCTATAATTTTTAAACCAAAAATAAATAAAAGAAAAACCAAATAAATTAGTGTGAGTTTTCCTTAAAAGTTTAACAAAAAACATCCTTTTAAAAAATATAAAAAGAAATAAATAAACATTTTGGAATTGAAAATCAAAAAAAAAAATAAAAAAGTTTTATTTAATTGATATTAATTGAAATAAATGTTTATTTGCTTTTTTTATATTTTTTATAAAAATATTTTTCAAACAAAATTCTGTGAAGCAAAAAATTTATTACAAAAAATAATTTTAATCTAAAATTTCAAGTGTCTTTATTTCAAATTTGCTGTAACTTTTATACTATATGTATGTGTGTGGCCGTGTTAATGTGTGTGTTTTATTTTAAATAATTAAAATTTTTTAAAACAAACAAAACAATTTGAAACATTTAAAAAAATTCATTATGAATTTTGGTTGGTATGCGGATAAACCTGAAGCTCCCGAAGCCACTTGGGAGGACTTTTCCTATTTTTATCGTCCCAACTATTATAAAGTAACTGTTTCGGAACGTGATCACGTCGAAAAGACACAAATCTATTATAACGAAACTTTAATACCGGAGAATGAAGGCATAAATCACTGTGATTTCTTACCTTTGAATTTTAAATCAGCATTTTATATTGTAACGCATCAAGGTAATGAATTGGTTGGCTTGGATTGGATTGCATTTAAAAAGAAATGTTGAAATATTACAATAGTTAGTTGAAAGTATCATTTACCATAGTATTGCACTTTACAGCTGTTTGGTTTATTAAATGTTTTTATATTCATACTCAATATTAATTTTAAAATTTATACTAATAATTTTTAAAAAATTAAATAATGATTTCATTATTCATTAATATATTTTTAGTACCGTACATAACTTTAAACAGAGTTTATTTCAAACTCTATACATAAACAGTTTCCTAATCCGTTTAACTTACTTTTGTTTAACTAATGTTTGATGAACTTAACAAGCAGAAGCAGTTTAAACTGTCGTTTTATAAAACTAAACTTAAACTACAATTCAAAAGCAAATTTAAACATCCATAATTTAATGAAGCCAAAAATCATTTAGTTCAAGAATATCAAAATATGCATAGACCTAAAAAATACAATTAGAGAAGGTTTAATTGTTTACCAATAAAATTACTAGTTTAAACTTTCGTTTAATCAAACACAGTTTATCCTTGAGCAAATCAAAACAGATTTCAAATGTGGATTTGCAGTTTTTTAGTAATTTAAAGTTAAAAGGTAGTTTGCACTGATGTGATGCACAAAATAATTCAAAGTTTAAACATTTTAATTAGTTTTACAAAACGAGGTTTAAACATGCATTAATTGATTAGTTGTTAACTTGACATTTATAAAGAGAGTTAAGGTTGTTTACTAATAAGATTAGTTAACCTGAAGGTAGTTTAAACTAAGCTGGCGCACAATATAATTCAAAATTTAAACATTTTAATTAGTTTTAGAAAACTGGGTTTAAACTAATTGTTTAGTTTCTTAACGTGAAGATTTTTTGAAGATTAGTTAATCTAATGGCCGAATTCTCGTTCATTAGTTAACCATTGGTAAACTAAAATACTAACTATTGTTTAACTATTACTTGGTATTCTTATGGCAAACTAAGCATAGCGAATAAAGAATCATTAGTTAAGCCTTTGACATTCGCTAACTAAAGACTGTCAATTTAGCCATAAGAGAAACATAAAACAAGTTGGTTTTCGCTTTCTCTTTTATTATTAATTGTTAAATTATCTTTTCGTTATTTCATTTACCTGTCACGCTACAGGCTTCCTCATCAACTCACATTTTAGAACTTAGTACGGAAGAAGAGATGATTTGCTGGTAAATTCCGAATTCTTTTTCTCAGCAATGGACAGTTAATTTACAAAAGATTTTGCACAACTGAAGATTGCTGGTCTGTTGCGGAAATGAAAATTTATTAATCCAAATTACTTTTTGAATGTATTATTTCAATTATTACATACATATGTATGTGAAGTTATGTAGTAATTGGCTTATTTTAGGTTTCATTAAATTACAGATGTTAAAATTTGAATTTTTGTTTAAGTTTAGTTTTACAAAACGTCAGTTTAAACTGCTTCTGCTTAGTAAGTTCAAAAACCGATTAGGAGACGGGTTATTTTTAGAGTTTAAAATAAACTCCGTTTAAAGTTATGTTTAGTTAAACTAAGTTTAGTTTTAAACATTGCATTACAAGGTAAATGTACAATAATTTAAACGGTAATCTTCTATATATAAGCATTATTGATAGATAATCTGTTTAAACTGGCTTTAGTTTAGTTGCACTAAATTAGTGTTTATAACTGCTCTAATTGATTAGTGCTTAGAGCCGGTTTTTGACTTTAAGATTAGCGATTAAATAAAGATTAATCTTTAGATATTGTTTTGAATTTGAATTGTGGATTTTTTAAATTGAAAGCTTAATACGGATTATTCTAAATCCGATTAAAGTTAGGAGAGTCATTGATTTTAAGATTTTCGTTTTAATTCAATTTGTTCTTTAAAAGTCATTTTTAAGTTGTTGATTATTTTGTGATATTTATTTATGGCTATACTACAAAGTTTTGTAGATAGATAAATTAGTTAATCTAGTTAACTGGAATTTAAACTTGAAAACAAAAACCGGCTCTAACTATTAGATTCTTTACAAAATATTTAATTAAATGTTAGAAATTTTAAAAAGTCTTTTATTGAAATAAAATTATGATTAGCACATAACTTTGTTTATTTTTATATTTATATGCTAACAACATTGTTTTCAAAACAAACCGAATCATAAAAAAATCCTCTTTCGGAAACCATTAATCAAATGAAATAAATCAAATGAAAATATTTTTACTTTGAGTTTTCCAAGCAAATAATTGTTTAAACATTTGTTTATTTGCGCAAATAGAAAAAAAATTAAACAACCAAATTATAAACATACAAATCGTAGACAGATATAAATCAACGACGCGTGCCAAATGTTTAAAACGCAACAAATTTTCTTTTTATCATTTTTATAATCTTTTGAAAATAAACACAAATACATTTTCTAAACAAGCTAAATTTTGCGAGATATTAGATTAGAAAACTATTTATTAGATATAATTAAGTGGAATTCCATAGGCTAATGAAAACAAAATTTTTAATGTAAAATTTGTGTATCAAACACTGCTTTGAACATTTCAGCCCATTGACATAAATGAAAAATTGTTGAACATAATTAAAGATAAAACGAGGCGCATTAAATGGTTTGTTTGTTGCTTTACTTTTTCCGAATTATTGTTTTTAATAATGCTTGAAATGTGCAAAATCTTTAAGTTTTTAATAGAAAATTTTGCGTTTAACTGTGTGTGTGTGTGTGTTCTACAGTTCAGTTTTGATAAATGACAGACATTAACAAAAATTTTAATTTCATTTTCAAACTCAAATTTATAATACATACATACATACATATGTATGTATGTTTTGTGCAAAGAATATGTCAAAGATTTCTGTTATTTATACACAAATTTTATTTAACGCTGTAATTACACATGCTTTTAAAACAATTTGAATGTAATTAATAGCAAAACATTTGTTTGGTTTTTTTTTTTTGTTTGTTTGTTTATAAAAATCTAAACAATCTCATTTCTATCATTGTAAATGTCATTCTTACTGTCACTAAAGTGTCATGATTTGTTGTTGAAGTGTCATAATGTCTGTTGTAATGACAATTCATGTTTATTTGCAATTGAGAATTTATGCATTTATGCTACATTATTTTGGCAACATTTCAACAAAAAAATAAAAACTATATTATTTTTCATTTTAAACAATTAATCTTTTTCCTACCATATACATTCACACGCACATACATACATACATACAGTTGATTCAGAAAGTGAGTGCTCACCCATAAATTAAATTTAAAAGTATGCATATATGCATTTTAGGTTAACTTTATTTTAAACAAAAGAATTTGACACCACATTTTGAGCGGTGCTACAAAAGTTTTTTTTTTTTTTTAATAAAACAAAAACTGTTTTGGATATCAATGAAATTCTTTATTCCTGTGAAAGTACGTTCGATGCCATTATGTATGGAACTCGATTTCTTTTGCATGGCCACCACGGGCACGCTTGCAGAAGTACAGACGCTGAACCCAATTTTCGACGGTTTTCAAGCATAAATCGGCCGATACTGCTGCAATTTCACGTTCGATATTCGTGCGAAGTTCATCAATCGTCGCTGGCTTGTTGGCATAGACCATAGACTTGACGTAGCCCCACAGGAAATACTCTAACGACGTCAAATCGCGTGACCGAGGCGGCCAATCGACTGGACCATTTCGTGAGATAACACGTTCTCCAAACTTGGTTTTCAATAAATTGATTGTGACATTCGCTGTGTGGCTTGTAGCACCGTCCTGTTGGAACCACATGTCCTCCAAGTCCATATCATCCAATTATGTTATCATTGAACGGTAGCGATTCCCATTCACAGTAACGTGCCGGTCTTGATCATCACGGAAGAAGTACGGCTCAACGCCGCCAACCTAAAAATCGCACCAAACCGTAATTTTTTCAGGATGCAATGATGACTCATGGAGTACGTGTGGATTGCTGTCTGACCAATAACGCATATTTTGCTTATTGACGAAGCCATTCAGCCAGAAATGAGCCTCTTCGCTGAAGATGATTTTTCGATGAAAATCCGAATCATTTTCAATTTGTTGCTCAGCCCAATTCACGAACATACAACGTTTCTGGTGGTCAAGCGGTTTCAGTTCTTGCGTCAATTTGATCTTGTAAAGATGTAGGCCAAGATCTTTTCGCAAAATTCGCCACAACGACGTCACAAAGATGCTTAACGATTGAGAACGACGTGTGAGAGACACATTTGGGCTTTCTTGAACTGAAGCCTCAGCGGCAACAATAATCTCGACACTACGGGCACTTCTTTGTCTCACTGGCACGGGCACATTTTGTACTGTGCCTTTGGATTTAAATTTTTCCACTAGACGCTCAATTGTTGATATGGTAGGACGATTATGACGACCATAAATTAGACGTAGCGCTCTTAACGTTGAGGCCACTGACTCCTAATTTCGGTAGTAAATTTTAATAATTTCGACAGCTTACTCAATAATCTTTTTACAGCTGGAAAACAATACAAAAATACTCTTGCATTCGAAATCTTACTCAATATTATAACAATTTCGTACTTATTGCGCAATAATTAATTGAGATTTTATATGGAATATTAATCTCAATAATGGCGTTTATTGCGATTATCCCAATAAAGTTGCATATCTGAACACAGTATAATTGGCTCATTTCGTAGTTTTTGCAATTAAATACATATATGTATTTTAGTATTTTGTATGAAAGCCCTTGTTCTTAATTATCGCTTCTAGTATTTTGGGAATAGAACCTCCCTAAGTTTTGGGTTATCAAGGTTGAAATTGTATTCCACTCTTCCTGTAAAGCTATTGTTAGATCAGTCCTATTCCTTATTTTTCTCTCTAAGTTTTCTGTCTAAATAATCCCATTCCAGTTTTTAATAGGATTAATATCGGATGATTGGGGGCGGTAGTTTCCATATATTTGGGAGTTTTATACAATAGCCATAACTTAGTATGGAGATGAGTTTTTAAAATGTCAATATACTTCCTGCGATCGATTATAAGTAAATTTCCAACTTCACAAGCGCTTATACATCCCCACACTAGAACTTAAACACCCCCTTGATCAAAAGTTGGACACAATTTTTTTTCTTTCAACTCCTCATTTGGTTTTCTACACACTCTACATCTTCCATTGTTTTCATATAAATGGTGATTCAGGTAAAGATACCTTTTTCAATAGCCTTTTTTTTTGACAGATCACGTGTGAGTCGTGTCATGCTGTCATGTTATTTTTGTTTAGTATTGTTTGGCATTTCATAATCGAAAGACTTACGCCTGAACAACGTTTACAAATCGTTCAACTTTATTACGAAAGTTCACTTTCTGTGAGGAATGTTTTTCGTGCACTTCGCTCAACTTATGGTCCACATAATCGGCCTACTGAGCATACTATTCGCAACAACATCACCCATTTTGAGACCCAGTGTCTATTGATTCTACCACTGGTAGAGTCATCGGTCCATCATTTTGGTTTCAGTAAGAAGGCGCCACTTCCCACACATCGCATCAATGAATCAATTGAATTTTCTGTGTTTTTCCTTTAAAAAAAAAATAGGGAACCTCGAAATGGATCACATTTTATGTTAAATATGCTCTCATCGTTCAATTTATATTTTTTTTTATTATATTCTTTGGCGTATTTAAGTCGTTTGATCTTGTTTACTTTGCTGATATGGGGTTTCTTACGAGAAACACGACTGTTGTACCCAGACTCATGAAGCACTCTTAGTACTGTGTTGGGAGAAGCGCTTTTGTTGAAGTTGGTATTAATAGTTTTATTTATTTTTGTTGCCGTTACCTGAGGATTTTTTTTTATTTCCCGCCCAATATGTATATCTCTTTTCAATATTAGAAAGCACCTGAGAACGTGCACATTTTTGCTTATTTGCAATATTTTTTTGTTTTGTTATATTTTTTAACAGTTTTTTTTTTTAATAATAGAAAAATTTCTTTTGATTATTTCACCAATTTTACACAACGAGTTGTTCGATGTTTGCCAATTTTATTATTATTTTACATTCTGATTCCACGGTTTCCTTTCGCTTTGGTGACATTTTTAAACTTTTTTTAATTTTTAACTATTTTGGCAATAGTAATAAAAGCTTCTTTGACATTTTAAATTTATTGTTGTTGCAAAATATTGCGTTATTTTTTTTATTTTAAATAAAAAGCTTGTTTGAAGTACAAGTTAATATTTGTGGTAAATTTATGCGGCTTAAATTGTAAAACAAATTTTAATTTATTTGGTTGCAATAAGGATTGAGAATACATATGTAGATGTATTTTGAATTAAAATCACAAAGGATTTAATATTACCAGAAAGAGCATCTTAAAAAATGTAAGGTGAGCACTTACTTTTCTAAACAACTGTATGTACATTTACATATATGTATGTATGTATGTGTATTTTGTTTCATTATTATGTTAACTTTTGCTTAATTATATTTTTAGTTTACAGTTTTGTTTGTGTTTTTTACCTTGTATATTTGTTTATTGTGTGGCCTGCCCCACAAATTGCCCATTTAATGTATTTTGACACTTGTTTACATTTGTTTTTAATTGCACATAATAATTTGTCTTAGACAAAGAGTTTACAATAAATAGAATAAAACATATTAGTCTAGTGAATATTTAGGTTATTTTGCTTAAAGATTTAATTGAAACTAACAGTTCAAGCAAATAACTTCCGGTAAACAATAATAATTAATGTTTTCAGGTTTAGTTGAACTTGCTTTAAACCACAGATAACTTTAACTGCTGCTCTTTAAATAACTGTATGTATAGGTTTTCAACACAAAAATAAACCAGTATAAAACCAGCATGATATTAAACAAGAGTTTATAATATACCCGTCCCTTTTTTTAATCTGAATTTGAATTGATTGTAATTATTTTACTTTATAACTACTCGTATATTGTCTGGTATTGCTAAACTTAAATCTTTCCTTAAAGATGTTTCGTTTAAAATGTCTTGGTTTATAAATCAAGTTTTAACTCAAGTTTCATCAATAAATATATTCATTTTCTAAGGTCCAGAGTGTTTGATTTTAACATTAGCGATTGTTTTCAATTATTTTGTTTAAGAGTTAAACTTAAACAATAAATCCTAGAGTTTATCATAGACTATTATTGTTTTTATAAAAAAAAAAATTAACAAATACAAACTACTGTTCAATTTAAAGTTAAACCATATTTAATAGTAAACAAATTAGGTCAATAAATCGTGGTTGTAATTTAGTGTGTACTAACTAAAAATGTAGCATTTTCTCTATTTAAAGTATATAATGGAAAATATGTGGATCATTTCTTAACTCTGTATTTATTTAAAACCCATTAACAATGGCTTCTTAAACTGTAGTTAGCTCTAACGCCTAGTATTAATCAGGCATATGATGGAAATCGATATCGAAAACGAATCAGTTTTGGAAATATATTTTAATGCATTTATAATCTAATTTTTAAAATTTTTGTTTTAAGATTCTCTTTACTAGCCCAATATCTTTATATTTTATGTGATAAAAGTTTTTCAATACAGAAATATTACGAAACAATTGACTTCTAAAACTCAATTGTTGTCGATATCGATTTCCATCACATGCCTGAATATTTAAAAATGTCGCTCTAAAATGACCCTTCATTATTTAATAAAAATATGAATAATTGTCATAAAACATTTTGGGTCTAACTAAAAACATTCTTCAAACACAATTTTTTCACGTTTCCAATACTAGATGAATTTATAGATTCTTGTAAGAATTAGTTAGACATACAGCTATGGGCAGAGAAATAGCTCACTTTACTGTTTCAGTAGTAGTGTAATGGGGATTGAATTCTTGTTTTTTTGTTTCTCAATGTACAAACGTTTTTCCGTTAGTACCAATCAGGTTAATTTTGATTTCATCTGTGAAAAACACTCTTTCCCATTTTTTTCTATTCTTTTTTGACAGAAATGGTTTTTTCTACTTACACGACCATAAAGCTAGTTTTTATTGAGACGTCTCCGTACAAGTCTATTGGTAACATTTAACCCAAATTCCTCTACTATTTCAGTCATTTTTGTTCTCAATGACTTGACTTTTTTTAACTATTGCCTTATACTGACGAATTGTTGTCTTTCGCGGTGGGTTCTTCCCATCTTTTTTTTTTTAAATTAAGCAAATGTTCATCTGATTTAACACATTTATTTAACATGACATTATAAACCATCTTTCGAGAACATCCATTTATTTCAGCTATTTTTGTTTGTTTTGTACCCTTTAGGTGAAGTTCCCAAATAACAGTTTTTTTTCTCAAGTGAGCAGAGCGGTCGGTCCTCTTTTCATTTTGCTTGACAAGATTAATGATAAAGAATATTGTTGTTAAACTAGAATTTACCAACGAAATTAGCTTCAAATATTTTCAAGAACAATTATTATTTTATTTGAACTGTTAATTTTTAATTTTTGATATTTATTTAGTTAGGCTCGAGTTCATTAAATTATTTTTCTGAAGATAGGAATTGTTTTACAACTTGAAAAATTTGTATTATTAAAATCTGAAGAAAAGGAGACAACATGTAAATAGAAATTAGTAAATAAAAATGATAATTACAGCAAATTTCGAACCACCAGGTAACTCTGGTTAAAAGATTGATGTTTGTCTGTTGGCTAGCAGGCACCACAAGTGGTGCAGAGGGTTAGAACGCAAAGAATTCTGATGAGAGAAAGTGGTGTTTCTCGAAACATATGTAAATTCAACAACCCAGGTTCGAATCCCAGCCAAGAAAATTATCAATAAAAATTTTAATAATACAAATTTTTCAAGTTGTAAAACAATTCCTACCTTCAGTAAAAATAATTTAATAAAAATTAAATTTAATGAACTCAAGCCTAACTAAATAAATATCAAAAATCAAATATTTTCGTTTAAAATCGAAATAACTGTGCGCTATTTCATTGTCCAATCAGAAAAGAAAAACTTAATTTTTAACAAAATAAAAAACGTGCAAAAGTTAACAAGAAAAGCAGAGTGGAGCTAAAGATTAGCATAGAATTTCATGTTATTGTAATTCCATTTTCAATATAACACGTTTGGCACTTCATAGAACATTGGTGCGCTATTCTTCTGTCCATAGCTGTGTATCCATATACATATATTCAGACAGCATATTAGCTGCTGGAATATTAATTCAGTAACTAATGAAATCTATTATAAATTATTAAATTTTCAATAATAATTATTTAAATTAAGACACTTAAACAACAAATTTTTATCGTTAACAATTCTCTAAAGAAAATGTTTAAAACTATTTATCGAAACATCTTTGCTTGAAATTGAAAACCATTTATAAATTTAAATTTTAATATAAAAATAAGTTGCTAAATAGTCATCTCTATATACACTTATGCATACACATACATACATATGTATAACATTAGTGTGTCAAACACACATACATACATATATGTATACATATATTCTTCCTAAAAATAAGTAAATTTCTAAAAATAATTAAACTTCTCTAGACCCAACCCCCTCCCTCATTTAGTTTCGTTTTTAATATAAAATTCTTTTGATATATAATTTCGTTTTTCTATTTTATATTTGACAAAAAGAACATGATCATCAAAACATAATAATAAATTGTATAAATTATTAAAACACATAAATTTTCAAAACATTAAATATTTCTAAAATGAATCATTATACATACATTCATTATAATTTTATAAAACCGGCAGAAGAAAATCTCTTTTTTATTTGTTTCAATTTGTAGGAACATCTTCATATAAATGTTGAAAATATCTATGAAATCCAAAATTAATGTACATACATATACAAATGACAGACAGCTAGCTGTACAGTAAAAAAAGTTTATGATAAATGAATAGAGTCCGAATGAAACCGTTTTTTTTTCAGGCCATAACCTAGCCGAAACTAATATTCGGCCAAAAATCGATATTCGGGGTAAACCGAAACTTTTAAAATTTACCATTAATTTCCAAAAAAAGAATTATTATTATTTTAATTTTATAACATGTTCAGACCGACACTACATCTATTTTTTTTCATCTTGAACTGACTAATTTTTGTTTAAGGAACAGTTTTTACCGTATTCTTAATCTTAAATATTTTACAATTTTTCATCTATGTTTTTCCATATTATAAATGTTTTGGTTTAGGTATTCAGTCAAAATATGTCCGACAACTGAATATTGGTATTCGGCCAATTGACCTAATCCGAAACCAAATACACGGTCGGACTCTATAAATGAAATACCTATACCTATACAAAAAAAATAGCACTGAAGGCACTGAATTCGACTGTTACATATGAAATTTTGTTCGATTTAGTTATTCCCGTGACACATAATTGAAATATGTCAATCATTAATTCAACGTAAAAAACTTTTATTGATATTGATTGATTGAAAAGATTTGCAATTTCAGGTGAAGTATCAAAATTTGGACAGTAAAAAAATAGCACTATTCATTATAGATTTTAAAAAATTAAACTACATATATTTCAAATAAATAAAATAAAAAACAATAACGGCGGCCCAGCGCTTCGGCATGGAGTTCACATCTTTCTTTAGGTGTTTTCGCCCACGACTCCTTCACTACAGATGCTCATTGTTAGTTGGTTTTGGGTTCAAATCAGGCCACTCTGTGCTGGCCACTTCATGATCTCAATATTGTTGTTAATGAACCACTGACGTGTTTTTCTGCTTGTATGTTTTGGGGTCGTTGTCTTGTTGGAAGACCCAAAAAAATGGCATTTCGTCCATGGCACAGGAAAGCATAATATTATTTAGTATATCAACGTTAACATCTTGATTCATTGTTGATTTTATGTAATAATGTATTGGCCCCACTCCGTAATATGAAAAGCATTTCCATACCATAATGATAGAACCTCCATGCTTTACTGTCTTCGATGTGAGAACAATTTCTAATAAATAAAATCATTTTACTCTCATACGTCCATAAAATATTTCGCCATTTACTATTTACCATTTACTTCAAATAAATGATCAAAGTGCTATTCTTTTTGCCGGCACTGTATATAATTTAAATTGTTTCTAAATTTGCTAATATTAAATATTTAAAAAATCTTATTTCAATTAAAATTTATCAATTAAAAATTATTATTCAAATATTTAGAAAATAATTAAATTTCTACCATAATTCAATAAAAATTAGTCCGAATTTTTGAACGTCATTCAACAGGAGATTTTCGTAATTTTTTCTTGACATTGACAATTTTTAACAATTTCTATTTTTAAACTCAAACTTGTGTTAATTGTGTTACACAATGTTTTGTTTTATTTTATTTAAACTCCTTTAAATAAATATTATTTGAAAAAGTTGTATTACAATAACAATTTTTATTTATCTCTCTCTTTCCAGCTGAAGTAAAAATGCCTAGCGGTAAAATTGATAAGCCGATTATCCAAGACAATCGTGATGGTACCGTTTCGGTTAAATACGATCCCAAAGAAGAGGGCACACATGAATTGGTAGTGAAATATAATGGTGAAGCTGTTCAAGGTATGATTTGGTTTAGCACAACTAAACTTTAAATATTTATGAGACCTGTTTAATGTTTTGTATTAAATTGTTAGGCTCTCCCTTCAAATTCCATGTGGATTCTATTACTTCCGGTTATGTGACCGCTTATGGTCCCGGCTTGACTCATGGCGTTACTGGTGAACCTTGCAATTTCACCATCTCCACCAAGGGTGCTAGTGCTGCTGGTTTGACCATGGCTGTTGAAGGCCCCAGCAAAGTTGATGTAAGTAATATAATAAAATAAATTAGGAGAGCATTGTTTTAAAAATTGAAAACATTAAGAATTAAAAAAACTTGTTTTAATTCCACTATTTACCCCTGATATTACAGATCAACTACCACGACAACAAAGACGGCACTGTTTCCGTTCAATATCTACCCACTGCCCCCGGTGAATACAATGTCGCCGTACGCTTCGGTGACAAACACATTAAGGGTTCTCCCTATGTTGCCAAGGTTACTGGCGAAGGTCGCAAACGTAATCAAATCTCTGTGGGTTCTTGTTCCGAAGTCACCATGCCCGGTGAAATTACCGATGCCGATTTGCGCGCTTTAAATGCTTCCATTCAGGCTCCCAGCGGCTTGGAGGAACCTTGCTTCTTGAAACGTATGCCAACTGGTAACATTGGTATTTCCTTTACACCTCGTGAAACCGGCTCACACATGGTGTCCGTTAAGCGCAGTGGCAGACATATTCCCAACTCACCATTCGAAGTCACCGTTATGGAGCGTGAAGTTGGTGATGCCAAAAAGGTTAAGGTGTCAGGTGCTGGTCTCAAGGATGGCAAGACCCATACTGAGAATGTATTTTCTGTGGATACTCGTAATGCCGGTTATGGTGGTTTGTCTGTGTCCATTGAAGGTCCCAGCAAGGCTGAAATTCAATGTACTGATAAGGATGATGGCACTTTGAATATCTCCTACAAGCCTACGGAGCCAGGTTACTACATTGTCAACTTGAAATTCGCTGATCACCACGTTGAGGGCTCACCCTTCACCGTTAAGGTTTCTGGCGAAGGCAGCAACCGTAAACGTGAGAAGATTCAAAGAGAACGTGATGCTGTGCCAATAACTGAAATTGGCAGCCAATGTAAGTTGACCTTTAAGATGCCCGGCATTACATCATTCGATTTGGCCGCCCGTGTTACTTCCCCCAGCAATGTGACTGAAGATGCTGAAATCCAAGAAGTTGAAGATGGTCTTTATTCTGTTCATTTCGTACCCAAGGAATTGGGCGTCCACACTGTGTCCGTCCGTTATAAGGATATGCACATTCCCGGCTCTCCCTTCCAATTCACCGTTGGTCCCCTACATGACTTTGGCAGCCATTTGGTCAAGGCCGGCGGCAGTGGCTTGGAGCGTGGTATTGTAGGTTTGCCCTGC
The DNA here is from genome assembly GCA_950370525.1 of Bellardia bayeri. NCBI lineage: Eukaryota > Metazoa > Arthropoda > Insecta > Diptera > Calliphoridae > Bellardia > Bellardia bayeri. The sequence continues at coordinate 121,718,184 of OX493264.1, forward strand.
GCATTCAATGTCTGGACCCGTGAAGCCGGCGGTGGTTCATTGGCCATCTCTGTTGAAGGTCCCAGCAAGGCTGAAATTGAATTCAAGGATCGCAAGGATGGTTCCTGTGATGTTTCATACAAAGTCACTGAACCCGGCGAATACCGTGTTGGTTTGAAATTCAACGATCGCCATATTCCCGATTCACCATTCAAGGTTTACGTTTCCCCTGATGCTGGCGATGCTCACAAATTAGAAGTACAACAATTCCCCGAAGGCAACATTCAAGCTGATGCTCCTTATCAGTTTATGGTACGCAAGAACGGCGCCAAGGGTGAATTGGATGCCAAGATTGTTGCTCCCTCTGGAACCGACGATGATTGTTTCATCCAAGCCATTGACAGTGAAATGACCTCCGTACGTTTCTATCCACGTGAAAACGGCATTCACGCCATACATGTCAAATTCAATGGTGTTCATATTCCTGGCTCACCCTTCCGCATTAAGGTCGGCAAGGATGTTGCCGATCCTGCTGCTGTACATGCCACCGGCACCGGTTTGGAAAATGTCAAGACCGGTCATAGACAAGATTTCATTATCAATACCTGCAATGCTGGTGTTGGTACCTTGGCTGTAGCCATTGATGGTCCTTCAAAGGTGTCCATGGATTGTACTGAAGTTGAAGAAGGCTACAAAGTACATTACACTCCCTTGCTGCCTGGAGATCACTTTATTTCAGTGAAATATAATAACATTCATATTATCGGCTCTCCTTTCAGAGTTGGCTGTGAAGGTAAGTTATTAAACTATTTAAATTTGCTAGTAGGAGTTTCTTTAAGTTGAATATACTCATACATATGTATTTATCTTCATATTTAGGTGAAAAATTGGCTGATGAGGGTTCTCAAGAAACATCTACTGTGGTGGTAGAAACCGTGCAAAAGCTAGCAAAGGGCGGTAAACACAGTGGTGTTGTTTTGCCTCACTTCAAATCTGATGCCACAGTGATAACATCCAAGGGTATGGGCTTAAAAAAGGCCTTCATGGGCAAGACAAATACCTTCACCATTTGTGCAACAGAAGCCGGTAAGTTGTTAATTGTTTTGATAAAATTTAAAAAATTTAATTTAATCTCACTACTTTTATATTTCACAGGTAACAATATCCTGTATGTTGGTATGTATGGCCCTAAGGGTCCCTGCGAGGAATTTAGCATTAAACACACTGGCCGCAATAATTACAATGTTAGCTACTTGGTACGCGATCGTGGCCAATATATTTTAATAGTCAAATGGGGTGATGAACATATTCCTGGCTCACCTTTCCAAATTGATGTCTAAGTCGTTACACAAACCCCTTAAGCAAAACTCCTCCACCTACCCCTTATATGCAAAACAAGAAAATCTTGCTTTTTCAAAACAAAACTCTGTTTTTTTAAACATTTGGATCTAAATAATTTCCACTTCCATACCTATTAAAATTAAGTATTTGCTTCTTTTTTATTTTTATTAATAATCTTTTTTTTTAATTGTTTTTTTTTTGTATATAATATGAAGGAATGAACAAATCATTTTTCATTTAGTTTTTCTTTCATATTCTCGAAAAAAATCAAAGAAATTAAAATTCTTGTCGTTTAAGTTGAAAATTGTGTTTTTATAAGATCGTAAATTATTTATCCTGTTTTGTGTCTTTTTTATATTAAATCTTATCTAATTTTTTTGTTTGTTTTTAACTATACGAGTACATATACATACATATAAAGCAATATCATTTTTAAATACATAATTAATTTTTTTTTAAACACATTAATAAATTATAATTTAAAGTAAAAATAATGAAAAAAAAACAAAATGTATTTCTGTTATCCATACATATATTAATTATTATATTATGTTTTTATGTTTTTAATGATATTTTTTTTCAAATATAAAGTAAATATTTATAAATAAAATATTAAAAAAATTAAATAATGTTTTTATTGTATCGTTAGATGATGATGATGATGTTTGGGTGTTGGAATTTAATTCCGTTCAGAAGTGGAATTAATTTCGTATTTTGCTTCTATAAAAAAAAGTAAAACGAACAATGAAGCCATTTCTAGGTTTCTTAACTTTAAATTACAATTCCACATAGCAAATTAAAAGTGGTTTCATTCCGAAAAAAAATTTCACTTTGCTTTTTCTAAAAAAAAAACGGAATTTAATTCTGTGACATGGCTGAATATTTGAAGAAAAAATATTAACAACTAAATTTTGATATCATGATTACGACCAATTTATCTTAACTTGTAATAAAGTAATTGGCACACAATTTTAACAACCTAAATGTAAAAGTTTTACAAATTTTCTATAATTGCTAATACTTAACGTGACCATACATCTCGCTTTTAGCGGGATTCTCCCGTTTTTTGAAGGCTCGTCCCGCTTAAATTTTATATCCCGCTCTTGCTAATTTGGAAGAAAAACATTTAAATTTAATTTACGTTATTTTCCTAATAGATTTCTACGACATTATTATCGTTTAAGTATTTTACCAGCAACGAATGAAAAGCAAAAAACCGATTTATTGGGATTTTCGACTTATTTTCTAATGCCCTTATTCATAAAACTTACAACAGGGTTATAAGAGGTTTATAAAGCAAATTTTGTATGAAAATTTGCCTTATAAACCTGTTGTAAGTTTTTATGAATAAGGGGGTATGTATTGCGATGTTATTCATGTACTTGTGTTCAGATAGCTCCGATCGGACATGGAAATGGCAGACTCATTTAAAAAAAAATTCAAATTCAAGAATAATACAATTTTGAAAAAGGTTCAGATTCAAGAAAAATATATAAATATCTATATGTATGTACATACATATGTATATATAATTTTTAAATGTTTTTAAAATATTAATTCGCTTAGAATCCTTTTTGTAAAATGGATGTCATTTATTATTCGGCAGTAATTCTAAATTTTGCTAGTTTTACCATTAATTATTTTACAGAAAACATAAACATTTTTAAAATTTAAAAATATTATTATACAAATTTTCATATACTTTTACTTCGCAATTATATAGAGTGTGTCACTCCCATATTTTGATTCCATCCATTTTCAGCCAAACTACGATTATAAAATAATGATTATAAAATAGTTTAAATTGGTTAACATAGGAATTTTAAGAAGATTTGTCCAGAGTTTTATACAGTAGATGGTATAAACAAACACTGATAAATATTTTATTCTTATTATATTTTTCAATTTTCTACGAAATTCACCACACTAAACTATGCAATCAAATTGAATAAAATGAGTATTATCCAAGTATTATCTATTCCAAGATAACACTTTAAATATTTAATTCTAAATAAAAACTAAAGTTGAAAAATAAGCAATCTTTGAAAAAACAAATAATTTCCTACAACTAAAAAATAGAACCTATTTTAATGGAATACAGTAATTAAATCCACAAACTCTTACCTTTTTAACAGCTATTTTTATAATATTCCAAGCTCCATAATTTCTGAAGACTTTGGGTATGGCCGGACAACAATACTATCTGTACTTTCCAAATTTACTTTCTTTAAATGAAACATTTATACTTATAACACCATTTGCAGTAACAAAAAACCACATCGAACTTTTCCGGCAACTGGTTGGTTGCTGACTTATTAGCCGGCCGAACACTTTTATTTAAAACAATTGCATAAAACTTTTCTATTTACTTTCATAAGCTTATTTTTAATTAAAATTTTTTATTATTAAACAGATTTTACTTTTATACAAATAAATGTAGCTTCCATTAATAGAAAATTTTATAAACTTACTTAACAGCCGGCCGGCCGGCCAATGTGACACTTTTATTTTTAATAACACTCACTATAAGACTTTGATATTTTTTTTTATAAAAATTATAAATTTTTCCAACAATTTTACTTTTTACACATCAATTTACTTTCCACAAAGAGAAAATTTAATAAACCATTAGCAACAAGTGGGTATTACACCTCTTTTCTGGCATTAACTTTATTTATTACATATTTTTATACAATTTCATAATGCTTCTTATATAGCTTTAATTTTTCAAAAGATTTTTAACAAATTTCATTATTTTTCACACGGAAATTTGATTTTTTTCTTTTCTTTTTCAACCATCGCAAAAACTCAACTAAAAAACCGCCAATTTCATTAAAACACAACAATAAAACTAAAAGGAAACGTCAAAGTCACTAACATTAGAAAAGGGAAATGTCATTAAAATGGTACTAATTTAAGTGCCATAAATAAACAACTGTTCGTTAAAAAAGAACAAATTTTATACCCAAAAACCGGAAGCAACACAACAAATTTTTGTGAGCAAACGGAAATGTTAAGACATTGTTGCTCATTTAAGTAAGAGAAACAACAAAAATTTGGTCAATATTGCCAGCTTTAACATTCTTATAGTAACTAAAATGATTCGCAGTTTGATTTAAATTAAATGATTAAAGATAAATTTTAAAATGTTTAATAATTTATTAAAAGAAAAGATTTTCGACAAATTTTAATAGTTGTTTTTATTTAATTTATTGAGACTTAAAAATTTTATAACACAGTTTCAGGGAAGATGCTACACATTGTTGTAGCGAAATATCGGAATAAATAAAAAGTAAAAACAATATTAGACCTTAATTTCGAAAAATTAAATATAATTGTTTAACACAGTTAAATTAATAAAAATATTCACCACTATCGTGAATAAAAATTCCACATGAAATTTGGGGAATTTTTATTCACGATAGGGGTGATTATTTTATTGTCACAATTGTTAAGAAATAAATTGATTTTTCATTATGAAATTTAAGTTTTTTTTTGTTGGAAAGTTACGTCAGTTTCTGAATAGGAGTGTTCGTAAACTTAACTTTTTTCGTAAATTTAGTTTTCGTTTTGTTAAAATTGTGTTTACTGCAAAAATTGCTTATTGTTGAAACGATTTTGCAAATTTCCAATAATGATAATCTAGAGTACATGAAAGACTTGTATATTGCTTAGGTTACAGTTGGCCCATAAATTGTACAGAAGATGCTCACTGAATTAAGAACAATAAGATGCCTGGTGAAGAAAAGACAAAAGAAGAAAGATTTCCCTGCAAATAGCACGATTTTATACATTTAATTCATGTGATTTAGATCTACAGAACGTAATTAAATTTATTTAAAATTTGTATTTTTTCTTATATCAAACACTTAATAATGAGCAGTACATATAAGTTTTTGACGTAAATCTATTAAGGAATATAATTTATTACTCAGTTATTTCTATTGTTTTCTAAGGATTTATTAAGAGATTCATAAAGTTCACCATATTGTCCCAAACTATCTAAGTCATCATCACTATCAGAAGAGGAGGATATATTATGGTTCTCCAGTGAACGATTAGTTGGTGGTCTATAATATATCGAGGAATTACGGTTGAAACGTTTACGGCCAATATAATATTTTAGGAATTTCTCAGCCGGTTTCTCACCAATAACACTGCTTAAATGCTCTTTGGTGACGGTGAAATAACCGTCACTGGTAAAACAGTTAGCTGGTGCCATAGAACGATTCTGAGGAGCATAAATGAGTATGCCCTTATGAGTCAATGGATAATTTGTGCTTGCAGATGCATCTTGTTGCTGGGTTTCTTCTAGGTTTTTTTTAATTGTAAATGACATTGGTGCTTCGATATTTGTGGTGGATGTTACTAGAGTACAATCACTATGTTCATCATAACTATTTTCGGAATCTGAAATGATTTCTATTGGTTGGGATATTGTTGAAGTTAATGTAGAATTTATTTCTGGAGAACGTATGGTAGTCGAGGTCACCGTAATATTGGCTGCAGCCTTTTCAATTTGTACTTTTCTCTCCGAAATTGTGGATAATGATGTGGCCTTTTTCTTAGTAGTGATAATAGATTTTGTTGTTTTGCTATTTTTGTTTGATTCAGTCTTTCCAACGAGCAATTTATCATTAATTTGTCTATAATAGGCCTTACTTTTAGAAGACAAGGCAGTGGAATTACAAAAAACATGAGCTGGAGTGGGTGCAAAAAACGTTTCCTCCGATGTAGTTATTGTTGAATCTTTATTTTTCGTTGCTGGCATTTTTATAGGCACTGCTTTTGATCGAATAAAGTTTGTATCGTCATTACTCTGTTTTAATTTCACTTTCTTATTTTCTTCAACTAATTTTGGCACTTTTTCAATAACTTCATCTTCTTTGTCAATACTGTTGCATTGTTTATTGTTGTGCCTTTTACGTGCAGTATGCTTTTTTTGTTCTTTGAATTCATTCGGTTGCTGGTCGACCTTTTTTGATGTTTTTCCCAATGGTTTTGCGGCTATTATGTCTTGTTGCTCTTTTTTCATTGCAATATTGCGTTCTTTTTGATATAATTCTTTTGACGCTTCTATAGCGATTTGTAGTTCCCGTTCGAAAATCTCATCTTCAGTCGTGCAGACAACATTTGAATTTGGTTTAGTTGTTTTTAGTTTCTGTTTAGGATTTTTATCAGAATCATTCTTCAAATTTGTTGCTTTTTTATTTTGTTTGGTTTTTCTTTCTTCATTCAACTTTTCAGTTATTATGGGCAGTTTCTCGGTTTCATATGTCAGTGCTTTATATGAGGACTTCAAATGTGAAGATTCCGTTTTTAATGACTTTTTGGGTGTACAACAATTTTCAACGTACCATTCTTCAGTAGAAGTGTCAGCAATATGTCTGGCAAAAAATAAGAAAATATTTATATTAATTTTTTATTTGTTAGAATTTAGAAATTAAAGAATTTTATTTTTGGTGCAAGGTATATAAATTTTTAATTAGATTTTCGTTAACATTACGCTGTTTTCATAAACGCAGTATGCAATGCAACATTTCATTGCACAGAGTTCATAATAGCATTTAGAATATAATTTAAAAACTTTTATCACATAAAATATAAAGATATTGGACTATTAAAGAGAATCTTAAAACAAACATTTTTAAATTATATTTCTAAATGCTATTATGAACTCTATGCAATGAAATGTTGCATTTACCAGCTTATATCCATTTTCAAAAAACTTACTTGTATTCCTCACACAATTTCCTTTCGTTGCAACAGCGGCAATCCGATTCACGTCTACATGGTCTGTTGTCCATATAATACATGCAATTGCTCTTAATGACCTGACGTCTTTCGGATATACTGTTAAATGAGGCTGAATTTGAAGATGATGCTGATGAGGACAACGATTTCGTTTGGGAATGTGTATAGTAGTGCATACGATTTAAACGAGCCGAAGGCATTTTTATGGCACTGCGTTGTGATACTCTTTTAGAAACACTTTTCGGCGTATAGTTACTACGTGCAGCTGAATAGTGGTGCTGTTTACAACACGATGTTAAACGATTGCAATGAAATCGATGATCCTCATCATAGTAATTGTCTGAGTCGGAAGATGAATCTATAGGACTACAACTGTTGCTATATGTACGTTTCCGTAACACTTTACGTCTATTTTTGTGAGCTGACGGCGGCGGTGACGATTGCATTTCATGTTTGTGAGTTTTCTGTAATCGCGGCAGGTCGTAATGATTGTGATGATATTCCAAGTCATTAACTAATCTACGACGATGCCGTAGAGATTTAAGGTGGTAATCGTCATCTGCTTTCTCGCAAGCATACTTTTCGCGCAGAGCCTCTCTGGTGCTCCTAACCATGCGATAAGTTTTTATCATGGTTGTGGTAGAGGACCCATTTTTAATACCACCAGCTCTACTCGAACGTATATATCTAGCCGTCTCTCCAGATTGTAGGGAATCATCGGAATCGTTACTCACTTCCTTGAAATTAGGGCTGCGTTTTCTACATGATCCACTGACTGTCCCCTGCCTAGTCGCTGAAGATGTCTGATATTCTCTTCTATAGTCCCTTTTTTTTGGAGCTGTATACAGCAAAGTGTTGTCTCCTCCATACAACGTATTGTGACGATTTAACCAGCTGCCTACTTTATCTTCGATTTTCTGTTTGTCAAAGGAACTCAGAATTTTTTCAAAACCCGACTCTTTCATTTGGCGATTATGTTCATTAATTATTGGCAAAGTTTGATTAAAAATATCAAATAATTTGTTATTTTCCTCAGTTTTTGCACTCTCTGGAAGAGCTAAAGTTTTGTTATTGAACAACAATGAGAACCGTGTTGTATTAGTGACATTTCTTAAAATATCAGGGTCGATAGCACCATCTTTACATTCATTATCTTCCATTGACTCTAACTCTTCATTAGAATCATTCTCATCAAAATTGGATCCATAAAAATCTTCTAATTTATTAAATTCAATCTCTTCAAGCGTTTCATTCTTGGCCACATTCTAAGAGACAAAAAACAAAGAAAAAATCAATTCTACAAATTGTCTAAAAACCGTTGTAATAATCTGTCTTACATCCAAAAAACCGGCCCATTTCTTTGATCTTTCATAAAATAATTGCTGCAAATGTTCCAAATCAAATAAATTTGAACTCATAATCAAAACATCTAAAATAAGTATTAATAAAACAGTATAAAATAATTGTTCAACAATTTTCTTTCTTTTAAAAAGTGGCGTCATACAGTGTTGTTTTGAAACGTATTAAATATACGGGATCAAAGCAACAGAGCTGCATTCGATTAACCCTCAAACGTTTGTAAGAAAAGCGGATAATATATGATCTCTACAGCATATGAAAATGTAATCAATGATTAGGTTTTATTATTTTTATATATTTTAAGGATTTTCAGGACACGGACACTTGATACATCTGGGTCGATTTTCATTCATATTTTTAACTAAAACAAATTTTTATTGCATTAAATGATTTCAATTAGTTTGAAATATTAAAATTTATCAAAAAAAAAGACACTTACTTACTTTCACGGCTCATTTTGCTTAAACTGAAATGTAACTGAAAAATTTCGCAATAATTCAAGTAACGGTAAATCAAGCAGAAGAGAAATGTGAGAAGCAAATATAAAAAACAATCAGCACAATCGATGCATGCCAGTCTATTTCAAATTGGGTTACCAGAAGCAAACATATTAAAACCGAAACCCACCCGCACAATCGATGCATTTCGGTCTGAAAGGGATATAAATCTTCCAACAGACTGAAACAAGATAAATTACAATAAATTAAATGAAACTGGTTAACTGGGTTCAGACATGATCTTTAAAATAATGCAACATTTTGGATCAAATTATAACTAAATAATTATTTAGTAAAACAAATTATTTAATTATTACTAAAGGGGTTTTTAAGAACAACTTGTTATTAAAAACAAACTGCTAGTTTTCTGGAAAATGTTTTTTCAATGAAGCAGTATGTTGCGAAAATTCGGCTAAAAATGCGGTTATGGTAAATGGATCACGCTATCGAGAGATATAAACTAAATGTTGGCATATAAATAATGATATGGATGTATCTGGCACGTGTTTTAAACACGAAGATGTCATATGTTAGGCAGCCACCGAAATTACAAACCAAATTTCCCGGCAGCCACGTATTATTTTAGAGTGGTTATGGTAAAGATAGAATCTATACAGAGTCAATCGATTTAGCCATTTAGCTAGAATGTGATTGAAAATTTTGATAAAATAGCCGAATTCTGTATGTGTGGTCATGGTCCGATATCAGTTTTTATTTATAATGGTAAATTTTTACTCTTTTCAATACAATACAAAATTGTATGATGTTCATATAAATTTTTTGTTTTATTTTCTTTTGAAAACCCAAGTGATAATATTAAAAACTTACATAAGTTTCTTCAAACTTGGTTAGCTTAAAGGCCCATTCGTACTGGGCAATTTAATATATTATTAGGAAATTAACTTACAATTGCAAAGAAATTTGTACAATATTAGGTTTTGTGTCACGATGTTGTTTAATATTAAGCGTCCCTGCAAAAATTTCATAGCTATGCCGACAACAGCTTCTAGAAGTAATTTTTATGAGTATCTTTTCAATGTAATTTAAAACTAACAAAAAACGTACTGGGTTTCTTTTATAAGTATCATATATTACGGATAATCAAAATGAAAATTTTTTTAATGTTTTTGTTGTATTTCTGCTAGCTGGGTAATTATACGTATAGTCCGGCATCACACTGAATGCAACAGATGACATTTCTACTACTATACAAATGCAACTACGTGTTGACAATATTAATTTTTTATCAGCTTTTATTAACAAGAGGTTTTTTTTACTGCAGTCTGCAGATTACATTATGAAAGACAAGTTAATTTTTACAAAAAAACGTGTTGAATTCATTAAAAAACATAACAGAAAATCGAAAGTATAAATAAAAATCTTGGGCACAAAATATTCTCCAATAAAAATCATAAAACGACACAATATTTGCACTTTAAAAGCAAAAGCTAAAAATAACTTATAGCCAAAAACGTATTTAAAGCACTGAAGTGAAAGTGTTTAATTAATAGACAAATTTTAAAATAACAAAACAATCAAAAGGTCTGAGAGGAAAAGATTATAACGGAAATGTTTTTGAGGCGTTTTTTCTCATCTTTTGCAGAGCCATTAAATCAACCGTCCGATTTAATTGGTTGCTTGCAACAAACACCACAAGTATTGACCAGTGGCTTTGGTAGTGGTACAGGTGCTAGTCTGGAGAGTTTAGCCTGGCTGCAAAATGTAGCTCCCTGTTTCCCTTTAAAAGGCGAACAAATACATGTTATAAATGAACCCAAACATTTCTATGATACACTTGTGCAGAGAAGTTCAACAGCCAGAGAACGTATTGTGTTGGCGAGTCTGTATCTGGGTACGGGACAATTGGAAAATAATTTTGTGCAAACTTTAAGAAAAAGTCTACAGCAACAGTCCTCTTTGAGAGTAAATGTTCTCTTGGATTTTACAAGAGGCACTCGCGGCGAGACAAATTCAAAAACTATGCTTTTGCCTTTGTTAAAGGATTTTGGTGACCAAGTCCAGTTAAGTTTATACCATACACCCAACCTTAGGGGCATGACAAAACGTTTGGCTCCTCCCAGATGGAATGAGCTATTGGGTCTGCAACACATGAAAGTCTATTTGTTCGACGATGCAGTTTTGATTTCAGGAGCAAATCTTTCAAATGATTATTTTACCAATAGACAAGATCGTTACATACTCATCGAAGATAAACCACTCGCCGATTTTTATGCCGAATTCATATCACGTGTTCAAGAGTTCAGTCTTGCTGTACGTCAAGATTCTGAAGTGGGTTTACACCGCAATTGGAAAATTTTGCCTTATGAAGGCACTAAAGAAGAGTTTATTAAACGTGCCAAGAAACGTATCACCGAATTTGTACAACAGGTCTATAAGACACAACAATTGGCTTGCAATAAGACAAATGATGCAGACACCTGGATATTCCCCTTAATAGAAATGGGACAAATCGGTATACACCATGACAGTGTGGTAACGAAGAGATTGCTGTCAAACTGTGTACAAGATTCAAGGCTTAAATTGGCTACAGGTTACTTTAATTTGACACAAGAATACATGGATACATTAACGCACAAATGCTTGGCACAATGCAGTATACTAATGGCACATCCTAATGTAAGTTAAAGATTCTATTAAAAAAATAAACTTAAGGATATTTTTTTTACCTTGACGCTTGACTTTTACGTAACACAAATCTATTTATATATATAAAACAGAATGTGTATATGTATGTAACGCATGGGCCGATTTTAATGCAATTTTCAGGGAATCTTCAGGCGGGTGACACTGTGAACTCTGGGGCCAAATTACCGCATTCGATATCGAGTAAAATATATCGTAGTTTTCTTATTTGAGATTATGGCAGTCGATATCGAGCAAGAAATTTAGTACATTTTATCATAATTTCGATATCGAAATCAGTTTTGGCCCCTGATTTTTTATTTTCGGTCTGCGGGCGGAGGGGCGTGGAAAATATATTTTTAATATTGCATTACCAATGACATATAGGTACATACATATATTTTTTTTTTGCTTTTTTTTATTTTTTTTAAGTCGTCATGTTTTTCAAAACGAGATATCAAACTCTTAAATCGGTTATATAGTGCCGAAGATATTTATAATAAAACCTATGTTAATGATCCAATATCAAAATTTTAAAACTTTCGAAATGTTGCATTCAAAAATCCGAGTTTTCGGTTTATTTACAAAATATTTACATCATTCGATAACACAAGATATGTTTTAATAATATATATTAAAGTTTTGCCTTTGATATTACCATCAATAAAGCACAAGGCCAATCATTGACTATTGCACCAAATAAAAAAACAAAAAAGCAATTACTGCTGTTACAACAACAACAACAACAACATAAAACGTCTATCCGCTGGCCTTAAGTGAAGAATTAAATAAATATATATAATAAATTTGCCTTAAATACATGCGTTTCTTTTTTGATTGAGCCCATATCAACACCATATGTAAGTTATTCTGTAAAAAAAAACTTTATTATAGGTACTCCATGGATTTTTATTTAAAGGCCGTAAATTTCGTTAAAAGCTCAATTTAAATCGTGTGGTAATACAAGGTGGCGCAAAAATAATCCTCCTATCAGAAAATGCTATAAATTTTGCGCAACTTGATGAATTGGGATTGGAAAACATGTGGTTTCAACAGGACGGTGCAACGGCACACACTGCACGTGCCACAACCGATATGCTGAAGGATACATTTCCCGGGCGCCTAATCTCCCGTTTTGGCGATTTGCACTGGCCAGCAAGATCGGCTGATTGGAAGTTTACTTTTGCGCCACCTTGTACAACACTAATGTTTGCTTAGGGCCAGCAACGCGGACCGGGTCAGCTAGTTATGTATATTATAACTTTTTAAATCGAGCAATGTCTGAAAATTCAAATTTAATAATATTTTTCTTTTTTAGGCCAACGGATTTCAAGGCGCCAAAGGACCAGCTGGTGGCATACCAGCCGCCTACACACTGATTGCAAAAAGCTTTTACGAAAGTTTAGTGCGAAGAAAACAAGATCATCGTATAAATTTCTTCGAATATGAAAAACAAGATTGGACTTATCATGCCAAAGGCCTTTGGTACTATCTACCTCAATCTAATTTGCCCAATCTCACCTTAATCGGTTCCTCAAATTTCGGTGAACGCTCTGTGAATCGTGATTTGGAAACTCAAGTTTGTCTAGTGACCAACAATCAGAGCTTAAGTCAAAGTTTACAACACGAAAATGAACGTTTGTTCCATCTCTCATCTACGGCTGAAAAACAAATAAGTACTAGACCGGTACCGCGTTGGGTCCAGGCAGTAGTCGGTTTATTTAGAAATTTTTTTTAAAAAACTTAAACAATTTTCAAAGAAAAGCAACAATATTTGTAGTTTATTAAATAACTTGGAATTGAATTATAATTATTTAGTTAACTTAAAAACAAGAAATCAAATGCCTTCGGGAGATGCTTCCTAGATTTTAAATTAAACAAACAATTGCCATTAAAGAGAGCTCTTTTTTTATTTATTATTGCTTATTATAATGTGGATTACAAATACCTCAGTTAACGCTTATTTTTTGTTCAATTATGCGCACTTAGTTTATAATGCGAAATACATATGTTTTAATTACTTGATTTTTTTTAGTTTACAAAAAAGAAGTACATACATATGTTGTTTGTGTAAATATATATTCTGGGTATTTATGTTTTAAAAGAAATCTAATAAATGAACTTTATAATTAATTACATATTATTAAAATACATATGGTTAAAGAAAATTTAAGAGTTTTATTTAATAAATGTTATAAAAATGTTAATTAAGCATGCTGCCATATTTGACCTTTTTTGTTTAAAAAATAGCAAAGGGGCGATTTGACGATTTTTTTCTTTAAAAGTTACGAAAATTGAGAATTATTAAAATTTTCTTATGGCATGTTTCTAGATAACTAGTGTATTCTCACCCGAACGAGTGGTACACGGGTGAGTACGTAAACAAATGAGTTTCTATAATACACTCGTCTGACTTACGTTAGTTACCTTGGTAATATTGAGTTGTTACATTGCATTATTGCCAAATTATTTAATTGATATTTTGTTTAATTTTTTCCATGTTATTGTTCAATATTTTAATTTTTTAGAGGCAACCTAGAAACCAAAATAAAAACAGCTGTGTTTTATTTACAATACAAAAATAATTTATGTGAAAAACTAACGTAAGTCAGACTAGTATATTATAGACTCATTTGTTTACGTACTCGTTCGGTTACCACTCGTTCACATGAGAATACACTAATTTTCTAGAAACATACCATCAATCAAATAAAATAACAATTCGAGTTTGACAACTCTACATGCTATTGTTATTGCTAGTACGCATTATTACGACTCTGTGCCTGTGTGAGACAATTATGCAGTACTGTCAATTTAAATGTTTTTCTTTAAAATCTAGCGCTTTTCATAAGTTTATAGGTTGAAAGTTAAATTTAGGGCATTGTAATATAAAATTAACATTTTCCAAATATTGCGGTAATCAAACTATTCGGGGTAAGACAACAATGGTTTAAAAATTAAATGAAATAAAATGGAAAACTGTAACATATAGAGAGAATCACATGAAAGGCCCATATTCGAAAAATTATCCAGTAGTGTTAAATCGCATGATCGGTGTCAGTGAATCAATATCATCAATAATATGTTAAATATTAGTTGTAAGCGTGATTCACCGTAACCGTATTTCCAGTCATTCTCTTTGTTTTCACAATTCCCATTTCGGCAACTTAGATTGTTGACGTATCAATCGATTTCACAAATTTACCGAAATGTAACAACTTTCCGAGTTTCTACTACAGAGATGCCAGAAAGAAAAATGCCAAAACTTTCATGATATTCTAATATGACCCTGCCCAGTCAATCATTAAAAAAAGGAAATATATATATGTATATATATATATATATATATATTACTACTTGTATACAAGAGGATTAGCCAATGCGGTGGAACTTAATGCACATTAAATATATGCCCTCTCTGATGCATAATAGCTTGGATATCAGAATTAACCTGTTGCTCTAAATGGGTTATTTAATAGTTTAATTATTTTATTTGAAAATAAATACAAACTTAGATATGTAATTTATATAATTGGATAAATGTTTATGTTTTATTGTTATTTTAAAAATTTTCTCGTAAAATTACAAAATTTTGCTTCTAATGGCATCTAGCAATTTTGTTGCTTAATTTGTCGTTTTTCTTAGCTGAACAAAAGTTGGCAACAGTGTGCCCAATTCAACACATTCTCTTTTATTGTTTAGTTTCTCTCGATCGGTCAAAGAAGTTAGTTGTATTTGTGTAGTTGCGCGTGTCGAATATATGTATGTTTTTATTTTGAAGTAAAAACAAACGCGTTTCGTGTTAATACAAAATAACTGTTAAATTGCAAAATTACAAGTTGTTTATAATAAATGTATGAAATAAAACGAATTAAATTTATTAATACATAATTTAAAACTTATATAGGTACATACCTATAAATATTAACCAAATTTAAATAAATAAAGAATGTTAATTGAATTCAAAAAATATACAAAGGAAAAAATTCCTATTCAAACAAGTGTTTAGTGTAGTGTTAATGAAAACATTTTATTATTAGTTAAATGGTTACTAAATTTCAATTGGATTACCTTTTCACAGCCAAAATATAGGTATAAAGGTATTATTTTGTTATTATTGCGTTTGTTTAATTATATAAAATTAATTGGCACTTGTTTTTATTTTGTTTGTGATAAATCATTTCTTTTTGCATTATTGCAAGTTTAAACAAATGTAAACAAACTATAAAATGAACTTCCTTTAATAGAGTTTATTTATACATATATTTTTGTTGTTGTTGTTGCTGTGCCTTTCTTTCTCTTTCTCATTTGTTTTTATTAACTATTGTTGGTTTGTTTACTTATTGCTTTGTTATTGTTATTGAATAATTACTGTTATTGTTGTCTGTCTGTCTGTTTATTTATTAATTTTCTTTATTGGATTTTAGTTTATTTTTGTGATTTATGTTTAAAAATTATCTATTAAACATTTCTTATTAATTTTTAAATTTTTAAAAAGCTGATTTGTTTTATTTATTTTGATTTCTTTATGGCAACAAATTTGTGAGGGGTTAATTATTGGCAGCTTTCCTCATCATACTTTTGGATTAAATATGTATTACAAATTTTGATTAAAAGTATTCTTGATAGGTATGTCTGTTTTCAATTACAGTACAACTTCGGCAGTCCGGACATGCGCCAATTCGGTCACTCCAATAATTCGGATGCTTCTACATTTCGGACAATTTAAAATGTTTACCTCTACAATCCGGAGCAATTTTTTTTATGCATGAATAAATATTAAAATTCGGGGGTTTCCCTTTTTTTACTAGCATGTTTTGTTATTCATACTTTGATTTACATTTTGCGCTATCATTATTTCAGTTTCAGTTCATTCTTTCGCAAGTGTGTTTGTCTTATTCCATTCCAAGTGTCATATTTTTAAATAATAAACGCAAACATAAAACACTAACCTTAAAGGAAAAGTGTGATATTTCCCTTGATGAGGTAAAAACTATTAGGCGGATGACCGATAAATTCCATGTTCCTAAATCAACGATTTGCGACATTAAAAAAAAAATATGGAGAGGATAAAACAATTTATTTCGAAGACCTATAATTACTTATTTTAATAATTTAATACCTACTAGGTATAATATGTAATTAAATATTATAGTTTATGGTTTTTTAATGAATCCTACAATGCATGTATGTAAATACAATTAAATTCACTTAGATTATTTCAATATTTTTACCTAATATAGTCCGCACAACTCGTTAATCCGAACAACCCTAAAACTATGTATATGTGTCCGGATTGTCGAAGTTGCACTGTAATTATGTATGTAGGTGGTTTAACGAAGTTCTTGAACAAGTTTTTCTGCAGCAATCAGTTTGTAAAGTGTTTAAAGTTTCACAGTAGAAGGTTTGGAAGTAAAATATTCATAATTAAAACATTGAAACATTTATTGTGCATAGGTATTTTTATAATTTAATTTCTTATTAGTAGTTGTTTATTTATATAACTTAACATACCTGCCTAGTTATTATTTTTCCAAAAAAGAGGCCTGAAAATAAAAATTATTTTGTTGCGACAATGGCCTTAGCTTTTTTATACACCGTTCGAACCAATATTCTTGGTAAACTATATTTAATTGCTTAATATGATTGCTTTTAAATTATATCACCTGTTTCAGCAATTTACAAATCTCTTACAAAATAGGCATTTCCTGTTTAATTTTTCTTTCTTTTTGATGGTTTTTGACGATTTTTATTTTTAATTAAAACATAAAAATACCAAAATAAAAATGACAGACATATCACCAGCATGATTAATAAAGTAGACTTCTCATAAACATATAATTTATATACTCTACACGTTTTTACAAATATCTCATACAAAAAATAAAATAAATTATATTTAAATTAAATCAGCAATAAGCAGTCAAAAGTAGCCCCAGGTCTGACATAGACAAACTAAAGAAATCATGAAAACATCGATCAATATAAAAGAAACACTATAATTTGTCTTGTCTTTTGTATATGTTTTACAATATTTTATACCTATGTTACGATTACGAATTTAGTACTAACCCAAAATTAAAAATGCAAATTTTTATTTATTTAATACAAACAAAGAAGAAATAAAATCAATATAAATAAAGGGTGTTACAAAAGAAGATGTTACATATTTTGGAAATATGTAACATCTTAAAATCAATACTTGGTTAAATATATTGAATTATGGTTTTCCTTAATAATTGTTAAGCAACGTTTGCTCTTTTTAAAAAACACTTGTGCAAACTTTTAAGTCTTTGACAGGATTTAAATAAAATTCGTAATAAAAAATACAGAACCGTTGGATTTGATATTTAACACCAGAATACGTCTTGAATATTTTCAAAAAATTTCTATCACATTTTTGGCAAAATGCGGGAATTATTTCCTTAATCAGGTCAAGGACTTTAAGTCTTAAAACTGTAATCGATTCGATTGGCTTGTATAGGCTCTTCTTAAACATAGCTCCACAAAAAATAATCTAGTGGTGTTAAATCTCATTATCGAGACAGACAAATAACATGTGAATTTCGTGTAATTATTTGACCGGCAAATTTGGTTTGTAATAAATTCATTGTTATGGTGGCTGTGTGACTTATGGCATCGACCTGTTGAATCCACACGTCAGTGATATCAATATCATCACTAAATGTGTGCGAAGATAAATTCGAATTTCACTAGCACAGACAAAAGCCACATTTTTTAACATTTATAATTTTACAGTTAACAGACCACTGTTAAGCACTTAACAGTCATATTACTTAAATTTTGGAAAAAAAGAAACTTTTAGCATGAAATTCTCTAGAAGAATTTGGACAAATATGGAAGTGCACACGTAAACAACTATATAGAGAGGCTAGTCCAAAGGGTATGACTACATTTGGAATTTGAATAAAACGTTTAAAAAAAAATGAATTTTTGAAAAAAAGTAATTTTTAGAATGAAATTCTCTAGAAAAGAAAGGTATTCTCAGAATATCAACTTTCTATTTTAATTTAAAATTTCTTTAAAACATTTAAACAAACACCCTTTGCCTTTAATTAATTATAAAAACAGCTTTAAATAACAAATATTTTAAAATAAATCTGAAATAAACTGCTCATAAACTGATTTCGACTGACTTAAGAAAACGCCAAAAATAAATATTGATGATTCATCTAAATAAATAATAATAAGAAAGAAGACACACATATTCAAAAAAGGTATTTCCTTATGGCAATTTACAAAACATACATAGTTGTTAATTCAACCCAGTGTTTGAAATAAAATCAGAAAATTTCTTCTTCCACTTTTAATGGCATACTAAATTTAATGAAAGTGAAAATCCCTTAATTTATGACAAAATTCCAACAAGAAATTATAACTTTCCTTTGGTGGTGGCAAATTGGCCTGCCTGTTTGAATGGCGAATGAGTAAAAGGAAACCACATCTCTTTGAGTGTAAAAATAAAGTGAACATTTGTGAATGTCATAAAAATATCAATACATATTGCTAACACATGTGTGGTGTGTTGTATGTGTGGTTTTTGACTAACTAAATGTCACTGGTACTTTCCTTTAATTGTTTGACAACATTAACAATACTAGCTTAGTTGTTGCAGTTGCATTACGCAGTGTAATTAATGTATTATACAGTTTAATATGATTTTATTATTGTAATTTATTGTTTTCTTTTGGCGCTTGATATTTATTGAAATGTCTTTCTTGTTTTCTTTATTTATAAAAACTTGATGAATCTCTAAAACTAGGGATTATGTATTTAAATATATTACGTATATACAGTGGGAAGCAAAACTGTCCGGATGTTTTACATTAAGGAAGTAAGGTAATGATGCGCTTATGCGGTCTATGTTAATAGTATTCTTTTCCATCAGACTAGTATCTCGGTTGACTTTCGTTTCGTCGCTGCAAATAACCCGTTTCCAGTCATCTACTGTCAAAAGTACTGACTTTTTCTTTCTCACACTGGCTACTAAACCAATCCTATTTATTGCGATTCTGACCGTTCAGGAACTGACTTTTTGCAGCATTTTCGGGGTCTTGATGTCCTTATTATGTAGCAAACGTTCAATCTGCCGGGCATCACCAGAAAGCAGTCTTGGTCGACCTCCTTTGGTTATTATTGCAAGCTACATTAAGCCGTTTTTTATATCATTTACCGTGGATTTACTTAAATTTAAATTTTCAGCAATTTTACGGCATGTATAATTATGTTGCAACAAATTTATCACATTGTTTTCAATATCAGTTGGCTTTTTTCTCATTTTTAAAGATCTTTTAATTTTTTATTTAAAAATCAAGTTTATCACTTCACAGGTCAAACAATAATGCACAAATAGAGCAATAAAAGCAACAAACAAAAAAACCAACCGTTCAAATACCGTTACATTTTAACACAGCAATATCGTGAGAATGTTTAATTCTTGTACTGTGCAAAAGTCTTCGAATAGTGCATTTTTTGTTTTTTTTTTACCCTCTGGCCCACGATGTCGAACGATAACGTTCGCTTAGATAAGACTTAAGACACAAACTTGATTGTGGAATAAATAAACTTTATTGAGTAAAAAATTGATACGATAAAAAGTTTGTGCCTTAAGTCTTATCTAAGCGAACGTTATCGTTCGATATCGTGGGCCAGGCGGTTAATTTTTTTTTAAGAAATTTATGTGAGTTTTTGAATAAGGTTCAATTAAATAAAAAAGAAAATACATATATGATTATATACCTATTACTTCCTTAATGCAAAACATCTGAACAGTTTTGCTTCCCACTGTATAAGTCTATTTGAGCATGCGAGTAACTATGTATGTATATGCGTGTAAATATTTTTTTAGTTTACATAAAAATGCGTTTACTGTTTGTAAAGGTTTATCCAAAAAGTTTGAGATCGCATTTTATTACTTTATTTATTGAGTTTCATGTTGTAAATTTATTCTAATAACTCGGTTTTATGATATATTATAAATAAAAAATTTGAAAATTTTTGGTGATTCCACAAGATGGCTTTTGTGTTTATAAAATAATACTAATATTTTACAAACATTTTTTTTTTATTTTAATGTAAATTATAATGAATAAATTATTTATTTAAATCATAATTATTTTTAATCAAATACATTAAATGAAATTAATATAAATTTATGTGAAAAATTTCTTTTCTGAACAAATATGTTGTTTACAAAATAGTTTTATGTTTGTGCTATATTGTTGGTTTAAACAGTTTCTTTAGAATAGTTTCTTATGCTGAAGATTTTCTATAGTGTTATACTAAAGTTTTTATAGAAAATACTGATATACTGAAGATTTTCTTTAACTACTTTTCAAATAATTCTCTTCCTTTAGCTCTAATAATAATAATCCACTGGTATTAAATCGTATGATCGGGGTTGGAAATTTTGTTTGCAATAAATTCATTGTTTTGGTGGCTGTGGTATATGTGGAAATGTTCTGTTGTATGCATCTCTGGATATTCTGGTCCATTAAACGTAACCGGCAGTGACACGTTTAGCATGCAAAGTCTTCTCAAGAATTCCTCTGGGATTTTCAGAAGACCAAATGCTGCGATTTTGCTTTTGTCTAGATAAATGAAGATGGCTTGTTCTTAAATAAATTGGTAAAGCTTCTAGACTCATATATCAATAAGTAACATAATAAAACTTTCATGTTATTGCAATATTGTCCTGTTAGAAAACAAAGTTTTTGTTGAAAAACTTTATTTTATTGAACCAAAACAAGTGACAAATTTTGTATGGATATTTGCTTTATAAGCCTGTTATAAACCCTTAATAAGTTTTTATGAATTAGGCTGTTAATATTTTGTATACACTTCCTTTTTCGAAATAACGTCGAAAATTCGGGTTTGCATTGAGTCGTACAGAGATTTTAAGTAATTTTATGAAATTTCAGACCAAGCTGATTTTATAGCTTCTTTCAACTTCCTGCTCCTGAAACCAGCTTTTTACAATGCGAGCAGTATGCATGGGGGCGTTGTCGTGTTGAAAAATGAAAGATAGGGGACCAACAATATCCCTAAACTCCACAAACGCAGGTTGAAGCAAGTTTTTGTAACCATCTCCAGTCATTCGCTTATTTACAAAAACTAAACTAGCAGCCCCATAATACGTTATAGCGCCCCAGACCATTACGCCACCCTCTCTGCTATGGTGACGACTTAAAATCTTTTCTTCCTTCCTAATAATTATATCCATCTGGGCCATCAATATTAAAACGTTTTTCATCTGAAAAAATACTGTTTTCCAGTCGTTCTCTTGATGATCTTTTTAAACTATCCACGATATGTGGTCTATCGCAAATTTTAATTTCTGTTGCTTATGCACGTCTTTTTTTGGTGGGGGGTTTTTTGAAGTTTTCGATGCTTCAGGTGTTCCGAGCTTTTTACCACATTATAAATTGTAGTTTTACTTACTTGGACACCGGCAGCATCTCCAATTTTACTTAAACTCATTGTTGAATTCGTAGCAACTTGAAGTATTGTGCATTTATTCCAAGCGGAAATCTTTTTGTACGTCTTTCCTTTATACCGTTTACCGTACTCTGATGGATTTTTAAGATAATTGTTTACAACTTTTGGACTTTGGCAAAGTTTTCTGGCAATAGCACGTTTAGAAAGCCCTTGATCATGGTACGCGTCAATTTTAGCGATTTCCGTGGAACTAAGCGACGGCTGTTTTCCCATATTATTAACAAATAACACGTTTATCTGTCGAAACTAAACGTTATTTAATAAAATTTTTCGTAGAAATGAAACAAAAATTAAAAGTTCTGCACTGAGGCTAATCTAAGTTGACACTGAAATATTCAAATGTTTTCTGCTGATATCGAAAACAAATCGAAAAGTACCGTTAACTTTTACTGACCCATTCGGAATTTCTATCAATATAACAACAGAGTATGTACTCTCTTGCCAACGACTTTAATACATATTTTCTAGTTATTAAACAAACACTAAGAGCTAGTTTTTTACTTGTCAGTTAAACTCAGCTTAACACA
Source organism: Bellardia bayeri (assembly GCA_950370525.1). NCBI lineage: Eukaryota > Metazoa > Arthropoda > Insecta > Diptera > Calliphoridae > Bellardia > Bellardia bayeri. The sequence continues at coordinate 121,740,802 of OX493264.1, forward strand.
CTGTTATATTAAACCTCAAAATTTATTTTGCCGGGATTTAACTACTGATTGTGTTTCTCAGTAGTGGATTACCTCCTGTCAATTTTGTTAGCATTGCCGTACTGTTCAGTCAAAATACATATGACATTCCGCCTAATTTTTTATATAAATATGGCAATATCTTAAATTTTCGCAAAAAATCAAACCAACGTATCCTAAGGAATTCTAAAAATTACAATTTTCAATTGTTAGAAATTAATTATTATTTAGTTTTTTAGAGAATTTTTGTTTTTTTTTTTAAATAAATTAGTTTGTTAAGCGAAATCTCTGAAAGAATTCGGCAGAAATGATTTGGACGTGTCCTTATTGTTCGTATCTTTCTAACAATTGACATATTTAAGTTATTATAAATCCTCATCATCACTAGAATAATCCATTTTTTTTTTAATTTTTGTTAAAATGTCGTAAATTTCTTTTCACTTGTTGAATTGTTTATTTTATTTTTCAGCTGTTTGTATTTTGATATTTTATATCTAGGTTTAACTCACCAATGATGCTCAGTTAAACCTAGATTATATATCAAATAAATAATAACTGAGAAACACAATTTTTAGTTTAATCTAGGTTTAAGCGAAAACTGTAGATTATCTTTATCCCAAAAACTAGCTCTAAAATTTCTACAAATTTATCAAATTTATATGTGAGGCTATCCTATGCTAACGTAGTGTATGTATGTATATAAATTCGATGACATTTAGATTATTGTCTAAACCATGCTTGGACAACAATATTCCCCATATAAGGTCCGCTTTCGAATTTTACCTTAATACTAATATGTATTTAAAATATACCATTATTATGTTGAAATTCGACGTAAGATATCTTAATATGCTGTGTTTCGAAATTTAAGAAGATCAGCCCTTATAGCTGGACCATTTTCAAAAAACAATTAAACTCACGAAAATGTCTAATAAATTTCGATATCGAACCAATTTTTATACAGATAAGAAATTTTAAAGCAGGGGCCAAATTATCGCATTCGATATCGAGTAAAATTTATCGTAATTTTCTTATTTGAAATTATGGCATTCGATATCGAGCAAGAAATTTAGTAAATTTTATCATGATTTCGATATCGAAATCATTTTTCGATACGATAGCTCATTCGATCACGAATGCGGTAATTTGGCCCCAGATCTCATAATAGTATCGATTATATGTATGTACATATAGCAATATAGCACACTAATGGCGTTTTGTTTTCTGGCAAAAATGTTACACTTTTTACCCATTTCCCATTAAAAAGGAAAAAAGTGTAACATTTTTGCCAGAAAAGAAAACGCCATAACTTGTTTTTTTGTAACTTCTAATTGTTAAAGCGTTATTAATCAATGACAATGATTAATTCCAATCAACATTTCACTTACATACAAACTATATTTTGTTAAATTTTTATAGAGGATCGTTATTATTTTCGACACTATTAAACCCAAACAAAGACATTCAGACTACAATCAAAATGTTTATTTACTCATTTGTTATTTTTATGTTATGAATTTATGACAGCTTTAAAGGCAACAACTACACCCTCGCTGTCAAAGAACAGAAGTATTCCTATAATCATATTTTGTTTTCTTTTTTTATATCTTTACAGTTAAACTTTCAATCTGCAATCATACAGTAAACAACTTTAATATGTATTTATTATTTTTGGCAAACTTCAGTTTTTTTTTTTTTTGTATTATACACGTCAATTACAAATTTGACATACAATAAATGATGCGATCGTTTTAAGATCACACTAAATGATCAATTAAAAAATAAGAAACAACCACAACAACAGTAAGATTAAATGTTTGTTTAATTTACAGCCAGCAGTAAAAATTAAATGCGAAAAATAACAAGAAAAGGAACAAAAGCTAAAAAAAAAAAACTAAAGCACCAGTGACATTTTTTTAATTTCATTTTTATATGAATGATAAAATAAATGATTGTGTTTAGTTAGCCTCAATTATCTTTAATTGTTGGCATAATTTGTCAACATCGTGAAATTAAATTAAACGATTTTTCCACCACAATTGAGGGGGGAAAAAAACAAAAGAGAAATAAAAATAAAAATAAACCAAACGAACCAAAAATACAAAATAACAGAAGAATGTGGGTCTATTTGACTTTTTGCACAATTGCTGACAAAGTGATGTGATCAGTTATGAATGATAATTAAAATAAACACGCTGGTGAATATATATATTAAATATAGAAAACTAAAAATAAAACAATTTCAAACCTCAGTCATAATAATGACAAATTGAAAAGAAAATTATATTAAATTAACCTAAAAAATCTTAACAAAATACAAATAATTTTCTTGAATTAAATAAACATGGCCACTTTTGACTTTTCTAAATCTGCCATAATGTGCTTAGATTCCTTTGCAGCCAAATTGTCTAATCATAGACATACAAAAATGTTGCCTTTTAATAAACAAAAATTTAAAAATATATTAGTTTCGCTCGGCCGAAGTTTATGTTTTAAATACTTGATCGTGCTATTAGTTTCTTCGCCGCTGTTGCAATTATGTTCGGGTGCTTCATTACATCATAAAGCAAACCGCAGTGCGGGTTTATTTGCTTTCAATAATTTTACGGATTTATATGATGCATCATCATCATCGTCATCGGCTCAAGCTTCAGCTTCGTCTTCTATAAAATCTATGGATTTAACAAGTGTTGAACTGAATAGTATTGATGTGGGTAATTTCGAGCCGGCCTCCTCATCAAGAAGTTCACAATTGGGTACAAAAGAAAATACAGGTAAGTCGATTTTTTTTATTTTCATACATAAAGTTTGACCCCACATACATTTAAATTGGCTAAATCTACTTTCAATAAGATGTCTTCGTAATTTATAGTGTCTAAAAGCACACTTCAAACCTACTTTATTTTTAATGAATACGGCAGTAAATAATTACAAAACTAATTTATAGAGAATGTTAGTTTTCACAATGTTATTCTTCGAGTTATTAATTATAAAAATGAACTCAAACCTAATTAAAGAAATTTTCTCTAATATATAAAATTACTAAAATATTTATTTTAATTTTATAACATGTTTAAATAATTTTAAGGTGCCCTAAAGTACGCCACACCTCCATAAAAGTTTCGGTCAAAATATGACCGAAAACCGAATATTGGTATACAGCCAATTTGTGGCCTAATTCGAAACCGAATACTTGGTTGGACTCTATTAAATACCATAAATTTAAGGAAAAAGTAAGATTCTACAGGCTGGTATCTATTTCTTTAATTTTCAATTAATTCTTTTTTGCATTTAAAGAAATTGTATTAATTATTGCCAATTATATTAATTAAATCAAAATCAAAAAATTACCCAGCTCTAAATTCAATAGGGTCATTTATGAGAGTAGTACATGAAGTCAGGTTGTTTTGTTTTGTTCGTACAAGAACAAATTGTCTGCAGAATTACGAACACAAATAAGTTCATGTTCTTCTATGCGGCGACAACGTGTCTATATTCATAATTTGATTGCTTTGGTGGAAAATATTGTTGATTGTTCATGTGCTGACAACAATTTGTTTCTTGAAAATGGCTTGTCAAGTGTAAAGATAAATTTAAATTTAACTAGCACAGACAAAAACCACATATTATAACATTGATAATATTATAGTCAACAGACCACTGTTAAGAACTTAACAGTCAAATTACTTGAATTTTTGAAATAAGTAACTTTTTTTTACAAAATTCATCCTAAAAAATCTAAACGTTTTATTCAAATTCCAGAATTATTTTTATAAATAAATTATTTCTGAAATTCGACTAATGTAGTCTTATTTAGGACTCTTTGGACTACCATATTTCCATATTTGTCCAAATTCTTCTAGAGAATTTCATCTTAAAAGTTACTTTTTTTTTTTTTTTTTAATGCAAGTAATATGACTGTTAAGTGCATAACAGTGGTCTATTGACTGTAACATTGTCAATGTTAGAAAATGTGGTGTTTGTCTGCGATAGTTAAATTCGAATTTATCGTCGCAAGGTACTCAAAATTACAGTGAGAATTTTAATATTTTTTTCAGTAGGTAGTTGTTAATCGTGCATTAGATATCCTTATTAATTAAGATGTTGAATCGCAGGGCCGAATAGTTTCATTCAGACCGACACTCGTCTTAGTTCCTCCTATATTCCATCTCAGTTTTCTATGTTATATGCAACAATATTTTGTGTATTCAAATGTCTTCCAACAATTTGTTCTGCCACTTGTAGATTTTATCTTAAACGTAAACAGTAGAAGATGACATGCTTTGGGAAGTCGTCAGGCCCAAATTTAAACAGGCAGTTTCTGCATCCTCCTACATGGTCAGATGAAAACTGTGTTAGGTGGTAATTTACTTCGCCATGTTTTCTTCTCAACCATGTCTATATTTATCACTATCCTTTGAGACTTTCATACTTTCTGGGATTGTCTCTTGGAAAGGATGAAAGATTTCTCTGTCAATATATCTATAGGAATTATTCCTGGTATGGCATATTTAGCATCTTCAGAAAATGTTTGGAAGTAAACTGATAGCAATTTTCTTGCTGTGGCATTTACTTTGAGAACTTCTGACCTTATTTTGTACGTAGACAAAGAAAGTTATTTCGTGCAATTGGGACGTTGAAGAAATTTATTTATTTTGTATGGTGGCAGTACGGTACGCTTTAAACACCAGTGTCTTAGAGATCGAATTAAGGCTTTTAATTGTAGGCGATAAAGACTTTCTCAGAAGGCATTCTACCATGAATAAGAACCAATGAGGATACATATGTATGTGAGGATTCAGCTCCTCTTTTTCTGTGTCTTTTTCTTATTCTGGAAATAATTATTAATTATCTTAACCTTACAAGAGAGGGAAAAGAAGGTGACAAAATAAATTTTCATTGTGTTGGCTAACAAGTAAATTATCCTAAAACCTAATACCCTCTAGAAGTATTACGGCATACGGTAATCCAAATGCCCATCTTCAATGGATCACTAGCCATGTTATCATATTTTATAATTTAAAATTGCAAAATTGCGCCACTGTTTTGCTCAAAATCATAAAGAATGATGATGAAGTATGATTATGACAAACCGTAAACTAATGACAAATACTTAATATTAAGTACTGTGTACAACTTTTATAAAAGTGTCTGTCTTAAGTAAAATAAAACCTATTGTAGGTATATAACAAAAAGGAAGTTTGTACTTTGTTTTCGACGCTTATTTATCAAAAAACAAAATGCACACAGAAAATTTGTTGAAAATCTGAAGATCAATTCAGATCATAAAACGGATGTTGTTTGCGTGTCTAAAGACCGAAATATGAGCAAATGAGATTAAAAATGAGATTAAAAAAAAAGAAAACAAACTAAACACAAATTTTCATAAAAATAAAAGAGGCAATAAAAAAAGCAAGACAGATAAATTTAAAAACAAAACAATGAGGAGGATAATTTTTTGTTTTAAAGTAGGAACACTAAAAACAAGCAAGTAACAAGCAGCTGGGGTCTTTTACTCTCTTATGTTTTTAAGTATCTTCTTGTGTAGTGTGTTATAAAATGCTGCTGAAAGAGTCTCTTATAAAGGAACTCAAGTGGTAAATGAGGTATTAAATTACCAAAAAAAAGTATAATTTTATTAAAATAAAAACCAGAAATAAAAATATCAGCATTAACAGAGAGTTTTTGAAACCGAACAAGTGTATTGGTTGTTATTTATGGGTTTCAATTAGAATTCTATAAGAAAAAAAGCACAGGGTAGATAACGAATTTGAAGAGCCCTTTCTAAAGATATTTTTAGTTAAATATGTGATATTTATATCATAATATGTTGTCACAAGCAGATACTTAATTGCTACAATCATATATATATATATTGGCTATAAACATGTGAATCTCAGCTTTAACATATTATGATTGTTGCAATCTTTTAATAATTACAGTGAGCATAATATTGTCAAAAAAAAAACTTTTAACATTTTGAAATTATTTAATAGTTTCTTTTTACAAGCAATAAGGTCACTTGGATTTTATATAAAAATATTTAATTTATTTATATATATTTATGTCCAATATTTCGCTATCACAATGGATAGCTTCTTCAGGGATAATATAAGTTTTGAATTATAATTGAATTATTGCTTGTAAAAAGAAACTATTAAATATTAAAAAAAGGTCAAATAAACGAACTAAATATTTTGAAATTATTGTAGCTAACATGTTCCTTGAGTGCAGTATTCAAAGCTATTAAATCTTAAATTCCATAATGTAGAGTGTGTTTTTAAGAAAAAATTTTGAAATATGATGTCATGATTTTGTTGGTTCTTCTGACAACAACAGATATAAAAACAATAAAAACAACCACAAAAATAAATAAAAACAATATCTACCTTATTTACTATATGTACATACATATACTTACATATAAAAAAATCAAAGTTCTAATTTTATTTATACTCAATTCAAAATCAGACCAAAAACAACAACATTAAGTCGACAAGAGTACAGATAAAAAAGCATATAACACAAAAACCAAAATCAATTTGTATGGATATCAATATGTGTACAACTTTCTTTAAAAGGAAGATTGAATTGGATTGAATAACTGACAGTCTGTCTAACTAACTAACTGGCTGACTGTGTATCAATGAATGAAGTTCAGGGTCAATATTATTATTGTAGATTTTTTTTCTTTATATTATTGTTATTAAATAAGTATAAAAATACACAAAATTTGACTTATTTGTCAGTGTAAACGTACGTACATACTTTTTGTAATGTCAATAACTGATAAGTTCCGCTTGTGTGTCTTAAATTTTGATGTTACAGTTTTTATTTTTGTTTTTTTTTTTTTATCAATTTTAAAATAAATACAGGAATACTTCTTATTTATATACACCCCTATCGTGAATAAAAATTCCACATGAAATTTGTTCCCTTTTCACATTTTTCCTATTTAAATTCAATGTTAAAAAAATAAAAGGGAACAAATTTCATGTGGAATTTTTATTCACGATAGGGGTGATAGTAAATAAATCATAAAAATTTACAATTTTGGGCATGGTGTAACTAACTATACAAGGTGAGTGCAGTAGCACAGCTGGCTGACATTCTTTACAATTTACTTATGTCAAAAGTAATATTTTTTCAAGTGTTTTTGACAGCGATACATTATTTTACACAAACAAAATGCCTGTTGTTTCTGCATTGTGTTATATTTGTTTCCGATTTGCACTCATCTTGTATAATTACACCATGTTTTTTGTGTCTACTGTAATTTAATATACAATTGAAAATGTCTTTAAATTTGAAAAAGGCAAGTGTTAAGAGTAAAGGTTTACAATTTTCAGCAGACACTAAAAATGTAGCACAGATTTACTGACATTTAGTACGTCAAAAATAACACAACTTACAAATATTGTATAGTTAGTAATATTTTCTACTTGTTATAAATTGTTTTAATATTTTGTTATGTTAAAAAATGTTCATATACTTTTTCCCATGGTGCAACTATCCAAGGTGAGTGCAGTAGCCCAGCTGACTGACTTTGTTTACAATTTACTTATGTCAAAAGTAATACTTTTTCAAGTATTTTTGACAGTAGTACACTATTTTACACAAACAAAATGCCTGTTGTTTCTGTTTTGTGTTGTATTTGTTGTCTATTTGCACTCACCTTGTATAGTTGCACCATGCTTTTTCGTATGACAAATAATTTTGAAATTTATAAAATTAAAATGTTTTTCATGAAGAAGCTACACAAAGACGTAGCGATATATTGAAAATAAAAATATTAATTTTATAAAAAAAAACTTTAGCTTTAAAATTACTGAAATATTGATGATGAAAAAAGGTTAAATAAACTATAATAAGAAATATGTGTATGTTTCTTTAACACAAGTTTGAAGGGACGGATATTTTTTACAAGTATGAAATCAAATTCTTAACTTAAATGTGCTTTTGTGCAGTGCAATGTTTTTCTGAACCACTGCGGACGTCTTCAGCACTCTACTATTCATTCAATCATAGGAAGGAATCATCTTTTAAGAGCTTTCGTAGTTGATATAAAATTTAGTGAAATATATAAAATTTTTATTTGAGTCGATAGAACGATCAATGTAAACCATAGATGATTTTATGTAAATGTTGACCGCGGTTTCGGCTCCGCTCGTGGTTGATATGCTGGCTTCAATTTTGGCATACTCTCTCTAAAATATCGGACGGTATTTCACGAATAAATACTTCAATATTAGCTTCCAGTACGTCAGCCGTTGCGCGCTTGTCCCCACAAAAAATAGTTTAAAGACATTAAATCGCACGGCCAGTTGACCAGTCACAAACGTGAAATAAACTGTTAACTGAACTCGCCACTCACTTGGGCCATATTTTCGCGTGCTGTGTGGGAAATGGCATTGTCTTGTTAAACCCACATGTCAGCCCTTGACTTGTCTTCTATTTTGGGTAAAAAAAAATTGTTATCATCTCACAGCAGCGCTCTCCATTCAAAGTAACGTTCTTGCCTCTGTCGCCTTTGAAAAAGTACGGTCCAATAATGCCGCAGGCCCATAATCTACAACTGTGAATTTTTCGGGATGTATTGGCAGTTATTGCAATGCTTCTGGCTGCTCTATCCATTTAACCAGAAATGAGCTTCTGGGTATCTGAAAATAATTTTTTCAAAAAATTCCACGCTGCACTTTCTTAAGCGAACATGAATTTCAATAATAAAATTCAATAATCTGCAAGCGTTGTTCGTTAGTAAAGGTACGGACACATTTGGCAAATATTTGCCGAAAAGGACGTAAAAACTAAATAACATATATGTATTTGAACTTGTTTATTCATTAAAAAAAACAACTTTTCTTATTTAGGCCAAAGCACAACAAATATTTAGTTTTAATTTATTTGATTGTGTTTGATCTTGCAAAATTCTTGCAAGAGTCACAACGTCAACGTCAAACAAATTTGTGCTAAAACGCTTTTGTGAGTAAATATTTGGCAAATGTGACCGTACCTTAAGTCGATTCATGGTTAAATTATAAGCCAAGCTAAACATGTTTAACAGTAATATGTTACACGAAAACAGCTGAGCTGCCAAGAAGAAATCAAAGCTTAAGCTTAAGTTCGTTGTAAGGAATCAAAAGGCAGATTTAATCAAATCTATCTGATTTCTGGAAAAGTAAATTTTAGTTAAGGTAGATTATGAAGACAACTCTACATACACGCAGAGAAAAAATATGGTTGTGGTAAACATAATCTAAGAGCAACATATTATGATAAGATTTATGATTGCAGTCAAAACATATTATGATGAATATAAGTGTCATGAAATATCATATTATGATCAATTATCATCGTAATATTTCATCATAATATTTTCTTATTAATCATAATTTGATATTATAATCCAAAATAATATTAAATTGTCATATATGATCTTATTATGACCCAAGATAACCATATTATAGTTTAAAGTAATCATAATCTGATATAAAGTAATCATATTATGTTCCACAATAATCAAATTATGATTTAAAGAAATCATAATATGGTCTAACGAAAACACAGAGTAGCTATCGTAACCATGTATAACCATGTTTTTACTTTGCGTGCATGTAGGTAGATGACACTTCAGCACTTTGTCTGCAACCGGACCTTTCATATAGAAAAAGTCAGCAAAGTTAAGAATTTAAATAGTAAAGTAAATACCGTAAGTTAGAACTATTTATCAATTGCTGGTTCAGATGTTTTATTTACGATGTCTATGAGAGCTATTGTATTAAGATTGCCTAATTAATGGACTAACAATCAGTGGCCAAATTACCGCATTCGTGATCGAATGAGCTATCGTATCGAAAAATGATTTCGATATCGAAATTATGATAAAATGTATTAAATTTCTTGCTAGATATCGAATGCCATAATCTCAAATAAGAAAATTACGATAAATTTTATCCGATATCGAATGCGGTAATTTGGCCCCAGTGTTTAATAAAATAAGTTTTAGATTTTCTTTAGGTTGATGTCATAAAGACATTTCGACACTTTGTTAGCAAAGCAAAAATTAGAGTAGCGAAAGTCAGGAAATTAAACAGAAAATACAATAAAACCACTGTCTAATAAATTTCTGAATGCACATGTTTAATTAAAAATGTTTATAAGAAATCTAGTACTAGGATTGTCAGCAATCTCTTCAACAAATTGATGGACGTTGTGCAGTGGTGTTTAAGTGCTGCTCTAAGATTATACTCCTCCCCCCATTAGCATTTAATTTATGTACAATTTTCCCACATTTTGTCACTCCTCCAAGACGTTTAGTAACTGTATCACCAGCACCGCCAGCCACTAAACTCCACAACGACAACTTAAAGTCAATAAGAGAAATAAAAAAAAAAACATCATCGTCATTATCATCATCTTCCATATGACAAGATAAAGTGAAATAAATTGCAGCTAATACAAACTCGTAATAAAAATGTTGCCCTACACGACACTTAAGATAATTTCTTTCTATTTATGTTTTTATCTTCCTTTTATTCTGGATTTTAATACAATTTTATTTCTCTTAATGTACATTTAAATGGACTCAATATTGATAGGTCTGCAGAAGAAAAGAAAACAATCTTTTATTTATTTTGTATGTAAATTGTATGACTTTATAATCGGTTTATCTATGTATGTTTGTACAATGTCTATACTGTAATGAATTGAATATTACAGCAGATACATACAGCAGATCGCTTGTTTTACTGCATTTATCAGTTCGAAGTGAGATTGAAAGTGTTTGCTAAAGGCTTTACACGGCTTATGTTTTAAAAATGATTTAAAATCAATTTTTAAAGTATTAGTTACACTTTTCATTTTCCCTGTAAAAACATCATTTTTCAATGTTTTCTTTATATTGTTTTTTTTTGTTTGGTATTAAACTTGTAAGTTTAAAACATAAATGTGTCATTTTTTATTTATGCATATTTTCGAAATATTATTCTTATAAGAAGTACTTTTACTTGCTTTTATTAATATTTTAAACCCACACTTCTTTAAACTTTCTAGGTAAAATATTTTGAGTATTTTTGTATGTTTTAAATGTGTGTTTAATTTCATTAAGTTTTTTTCTTCTCTGTTACAAAGTATTTAAACTTTAAAGTTATGCTGAAATAAAAAAAAATACTTTAAAACCTACACTTTTCTTGTCTTTCTATTTAATTTGAAATTTGTCTAGACTTTAAAGCTGGTACTTTTTCGTTGTTAAAAGAAAACCTTATTTATAGTACATGAGTTTTATGAGTTTTTTTGTTTTTTTTATAATAAAATCTATTATTCAGATATTTAAGTGTTACTTAAGATTAATTTTTTATGAGTTTTATTTTGAAATTAACATTTAAGTTGTGCTCAAAGGCTTTAGATAAATTAGTGATTGAAACAAGTTTGTGTTTTAAATAAATTTGCCTACATTTAATTAAAACTTTTTCTATAAAATGTTGGACAATGTTGTGTAATTTAAAAAATACCTTTGCCAGGAGCTATTAAATATATATTTTTTGTGTTCGAAAATCCCAACTTAATTTCGAATTTCCAAATTAAAGCTGAACTTGTTAACTGAATTTGTTACTCAACTTTTAGAAAATAATTTATTCGACAGATAATTTGAATTAATTATTGTAATGATATTCAATATTTCGAAATTTAACAGATTGAGTTCTGAAATATTATTTTTTGTATAAAATATTCGACCACTGATATTTTGTAAAAAAATTATATATTTTTAACTAAATTTGCTTTACTTCATGAAACAATTCTATTAAAAATGTTTTTTGCGATTTTTGGAATTTCGAAATTGAACTTGAATTTTAATTTTTTTTTCATCATGTGAAATTTGTATTTGATTTCGGATTTGTGAGTTTTAATAATATTTTGCTTAAAAAATTTAAAAATTTTTTTCAAACATAAAATTATTTCACAAAACATTTCTATTCAAACAAAATTTTTGTGATTTTCGGAATTAAATTCGAATTTTTGAAAATGTATTTTTTTCTAAATCTTGTAAAATTTGTATTTGAATTTTTTTAATTTTTGGCATACAAAATTTTAAATATAATTTCGAAATTGAATTTGAAATTTCGAAAATGTATTTTTTTTTAAATCTTGTGAAATTTGTATAATTTTTAGCTTAAGAAATCAAAAATTAATTTTTCATTTAAATATACATATGGCTGTATTTCGTAAAACAATTCTATTCAAACAAAAGTTTTGACATTTTCGAAATTGATTTCAAAATTTCGAAAATGTTTAATTTTTTATTATAATAAAATAACGTTTCTTTAGTTTTTTTTAAAGATTTAACAAGAAAATGTTTGCAAAATTTGTGGCATCTTTATAAAAAATTCCACAATACCAAAATAATCAAGACCTATTTATGACTTTAAACATAAACGTTTTGCATACACACAAGCACACATAAGTAAATAGAAAAAGTTTTTTTTTTTTAATATTCAAATAAAATAATAATAGACTTCAAATAATGCCACAAACTTAACAACGACATCATTCATCATTTAACACATTTTTCCTATCAAAACAATAAAAATATGAAGATCCCATCTCATATTATATTAAAGACTTTTAAATGTCATAAATAGATAAATAGATTGTTAAGCATTTATGTCTCAAAAAAAAAAAAAAAAAAAAAAATAATAAAAATTACAGTTATAAACTGAAAGAAAAGAAAATCTTTGGAGGAGGGGTTCTATTTCAAAATTTATGAACTCTTGTATTTATTATTTTCAAACCAATTTTAAAGGCACACTAATACAAACTGAAAACAAAACATCTCCTACATTGAAAATCTGAAATTTTTAAGTATTTATTACATGACATAAAATAATTATAGTTTTGAAATTATTTAAATTTCGTTAATAAGAAAAAAGTAACATTTCTATAACAGGTAAGAATTTTGTAAACAATTTTCGAAATTAAAATTCTGTTTTTTTGGGTGTCGTCGTCCCCTGGCTATATATTAAAGATTTTTATCGCTTTTAATGTTTTTGTAGTCTGTCTGGCTGACTGGCTGTGCTGGTTCGTCTTCATTTTTTTAACCCTTCATTATGTCATATAAAATCACTGCCTTTTACCAAAAGGGTCTTCTTCGTCTGTCTCTTCATATTGCAGAAAACATGTTCTCATGTTTTCTTTTATTTTTGGTTAAATTAAATAAAGAAGTCCTATAATTTAAAAATATAAAATGAATAAAAACACGTTAATACCTGTTACTTTCTACCTGTAGGATGTAAATTCTTTTTGTTTTGTTTTTTTTTGCTTGTAAGTAAAATTTTTGTTAATTCTGTAAATTTCTCAAATTCAAAATGTGTCAAGTATTTAGTTTTTGTAAGAAGAGGTGTTGCTAATGTTAAATTTGACACGTTCATTATTTACTTTAACAACTGCAACAAGTCATATTTCCGACATAGAGCAGAGAATGGAACATTTTAGAAAGGAAAACAATGACTTAGCAGGAAGCTGGAAAATTTCTCATACATTTTTAAATGCGAAATTTATTTGTTTAATTTAAGTACTTTTTTTATGTCATCGGCAGGCAGCCTTTTGTTGTAGATATTTTATTAACTAGGAATGGCTTGTTGCTAAAATTAATCCAAGTTACAGAACTGTGTCAAAAAATAATTCGAAGCACTCTTCACGAAATCACCAAACTAAATCGGGAGATAGTGTACAAGTAGCTAGCAGTTACCGATTACATAGAATCAGTTATGTTACTGTTTACCTGGCAAACTGTTTAATATTATTACAACATTTCGTGTCCCAGGCGGAAGTTAAATGTCTAATATTCTGTCTAATTGCCAGAAAAAATTGAAGCTAATATCTCCAAATTGAGTGATAGTGTTTATCAATGGTTAAAGAATTAGCTGTTACAATTGACAATTGTAGATAATTGACTGTAATTATAATGTAAACAGAAGGCGTAATAGGTTTAAAGTAATCAAAATACGGGCATTAACATACCGGTTTTTAAACAATTTCAGAATTTTTTTTTATTTTTTTGCCACGCCTACAAATACCGCCCTTTTAGTATTTTGTTCACTGTATCGCTATTTTTAGTCCGATCATAACACTTTGTATACCGGTGTTCATGGCCCTGGAAGGGCCTTTTAAAAACTAAAAACAAATATTTAGCATTATTGTGGGTATGAACCGAGTTTCGAAGCGAATTACATAGCCTACTAGTTACCTAACTGGTAAATTAACTTAGGGAACTTTCGCATTAATTACAGATAGGCAGTTCAATACAAGTATTTATATGTATATCCGATTATATGACAGTCATTACTTGACTACTTTTAAGTAATGCAGAAGCTATGAAGTATTCATTACAAAGGAATTTCTTCTGTAATTGGAAGTTAGTATCAGGTTTTGCAGGGAACTTTGTAAAAGTAACATGGTTTATCTCACAAAAGCACTTAAAATAAAAAAAAAACAAGTAAGAAAGTATAGTCGGTCAAGCTGTAGCTTAATTGGTTAGCGCATTTGATCATTAAACATGAGTTGCACGTAGCACGCGTTCGATTCTCACTCAACAACATCAGTTTCTGATAATTATTAGTTTTCTTTCTATCCATAATATCTAATATATATCACCACGCCCTGAAGTAACTAAAATAATTAATAATTAAGTAAAGGCCATAAAATCAAGCTTTAAAAATAATGCGCCTACTCACCACCAGAGGCGCAATGCTGCACTAATACAAACATAATGCGCAATTGCAGAGTTGTAATATAAAGCTTTATTCTACATTCACCACCTTTACTTCTTTAATCTATCCTCTTTCCAAGGAAAGTAACGCAATTATATATAGGCATATTAATTGCCTGAGTGTTACTTCTCTTTCAAAAAAAAAAACAAAAAACTATAACCAGTATACGTGTAAAATCAGAAATTGGCCCTATATATAGGAGCTATGACCTATTATGGACCGATAATCTCAAAATTGGGCCAGAAGATTTTTGTATACATGAAACAGGCTTCTATTGAATATTATTAGCGAATACCATTATTTTTAAAAGAGTTATGCTCTTTAAAGTGATTTTGCTCAATAGATTACTTAGAGACACTAAAGTGACAAAGTGTGATGTATAAAGTAACCAATTGACTTCACTTTGCATTACCCAGAGCATACATATATATGTTGGTACTTTTCAAATATCTCAAAAATATATTAATTGGGTCTAGGCATTAGAGCAACTTACTGCTAAAAGGATACATTGCTTATTTGTAAATCTGCTGGGTAGACTTATTATTCTTCTTTTGTATTTAAACTCTAAATTCCTTAGTATGCATTTGAATTTGTCTTGTTGTCGGTAATCATAAATATTTCTTTATCTAAAAAATTCTTTCTGCTGTACTACTCGTATAATAAAGGATAAATGCAATAAAAAAATACTTATTTAAACCACATAAATCACTAAAGTATAAAAATGTTTGATGTGGCTAAAAATTTTGTTTTATACGTTCGTTATAAATGTTTGGAAATGGATTGGAAGTAAATATGTATCAACGGCAGGTGGTACGATTGTACAGACAGATACATAAAAGTCAACAACAGCTTAGCTAGAATAAAATATTAAAATTCATACAAACATATACATACTATATTAAGCTTTATAAAAGACGTTTGGAATTTGAAATATGGATTGTTTTTTTTTTGGCAGATTTAAATGAAATAACAACACAGCAACTAACTGCAATAGCAATAGCTCAACATCAACATTTTATTACTTTAAACAAAACTACCTTAAGGCCATAAATCAAATAAATACACACTAATTTTGTACGAAAAAATAAAAGAACATTTTAATGCTCAGTTTTTTTTCTTTTTCCTCTACTTTGAAATGAAATGCATGAATTTTTAGCTAAATATTTTTGTATTGAGTATGGCTGGTTTGGTTGTTTGTTTGGTGATGCTTAAGTGGCAGGCAAAATAATCTCCCACTGTGATATTGCTTTAGAATTGTTGTTAACTTAATCTAACTTGGGCAAGGTGCAATAGTGTGAATCTCAAGAACAAACTCACTCACCACTGCACTTCTACTTTATGTTTGCTATGTTACATTGTACGCCTCCTTCCTAATTGTAGCGCGATTGTGTCTTTCAAGCAACTGAAAGCATAATGTTTATAGTTTATTTTATTTTTTCTATTGAATTTTACCACCACAGACAACATCATGCAGGGTCTTAAGAATTGTGGATATGAAGTATGAAATATTTAACCCCATCAGCACTATGGATTAAAGTAATAAAGTTGTGCTCGTAGGCGTTAAACTATAAATATTTGTTTTAGCTATTTATATTGGGAAATATAATAGAATTATGAAATTGTTTAGCGCCATGGATCAATTTTGAAATGATGAAAGTAATTTGATAATTATTTTTAAGGCTGTAGTGAAAACATAAAATCTTCTATAACTTAATATGCTTTTAAGTAAAAAAAGTTGCGATTTTCTGTTAATATGCTGCGTTTAAATGAAAAAGGGCCACTGTTTTGTGATCATCAATATGTTTCCACAAAATTATATTTTTTGAGTCCTAACCTAAAATCAGCTAAAAAGTTATTAATTTAAATGGGTTAAATTTAAAGAGGGCGTAGTTCAGTTTAATTTCTCTAAAAGAATAAATTTTTTTTAGTGTGTAAAAGAAAATCCTCCACAAATCACATTCACCCCTATCGTGAATAAAAATTCCACATGAAATTTGTTCCCTTTTCACATTTTTCCTATTAAAATTCAATGTTTAAAAAATAAAAGGGAACAAATTTCATGTGGAATTTTTATTCACGATAGGGGTGATTACTAAATTCTAACTCCTAATTCCTTTAATTTCTTACTATAACAACCCATAGTGCAACAATATATTGATATATTTTCTATTTAATACAACATAACTTTTTGAAGAGTTCTTTTTATGTTGTTGTTTTTTGTATGCTGTTGACTACGACGTTAAAGATGATATTTTCTTATTTATTTATACCTATAATATGCATCATATGTATATGCAAGTATTATTTATTAACTAACCATTGAAACCTTGGGTTTGCCTCACTGAGACTAGCTGACTGACTGCCTGCTCGAAATGATGATGCTGGGTGTTGTGCTGTTGTTTACTGTAGATGCGATGCTGGTGGAGTTGGTGGTGCTAACATTTAAGTGCTAATTCGATGAAAGTCTATTTTACGCCATAATTTGTTTCATTTTTCTCTTTATCTTTTATTACATTTTGTAACAGAACATGTGAGTATCTATATTTCGTATCTTTTTTGTTTGTCTTTATATTTGTACTTAACAGGTTGCTTCATGAAATTTAATCATTCGTCCACAATGAATCTGAAAGAAGCACAATTTTCTTTATTTTTTTCTTTTGACTTTTACTTGCTGAAGTGTTAAACAAATTTTTGAATTTGCTGCTGCTGTTGTTATGGTTATTTCACGGTTCCACGTAGCCATTGTTTTCATGTTGGATTCTTTGATTTGTATTTGTTTGCTCGTCGGTATATCGGTCTCCTGCCTAGTTAAATGGCTTTTGTTTTTTTTTTTTAACATTTGAAAACACGTTCATTCATTTTGTTTGTTAAGTGTTAGGTTTTTTGCCATAAAAAGCTAAGCAGAAAAACACGTCTGATAGTTTTATAAATACTGTCTAGGCCGACTTGTTTTGACCCCTCATTATAGAGATGCAGGAAAATGGTATCTACAAATAGATATTGGGCTGTATCAGCCCAATCACGAATATTCTTGAGGATTTTTTTTTTCTCACGAAAAATACTTTTCTCAAGAAAAAATCCTTCGATTCCAAATTCCGCAAGAGCATAAAAAAAAAAACAAAAAGTGGCATCACATAAGTCAGCTGTTTTGCTTGTTATTAACTTATATACATTTGTGTACAAAACTAAAAGTTTTAAAATATATAAAAAAAAGTAAAAACAAATAGCATAGCATTAAAAGTTCGGACTGCAGTGCGTCGAAGTTTTAATAGACTGTTTTTGGCTAATTGCAGTTTTTTTGCATTAAAAATCTGATACACCTACTGACGCTGGTGATATAGTTTCAGTTTGTCGATAAGGCAAACGAGCTTGGACGGCACACCCTCTATTGATGATTTCATTCACAATAAATTGAAAATTGCCTTCCGTATGAGAAAATGGTTGATCAAGTTTTGTGTAGCCTTTTGCCTTACTTACATACATATGTATAATACTTTTTATGAATGTTAACTAACCTTCTTCTACTCAGCAACACACTTATTTGGAGGCCCTATGGAATTAATCTCGTTTTCAGTATGTTGTATTTGTGTCTTTTTTGTGGTCTTTCACCTATATAAAAAATAAAATATAATTTTTTTTTATTTAATTTAGTTTAATAAAACTTTTCTACTTATGTACATGTTTGTAAAGCGTGATCCATTTCGAGGTTCCCTACTTTTTTAAAGAAAAAAAAAAAAACACAGAAAATTCAAATTTAATGAGGAATGTTTATTATCATTTGAAAGAATTTACATATGTCTATCAAATGTTGGTCGTTGCTGTCCAATTTCGAACATTTCGACTGGTAACTGGCGAATACGTTATGTTTTCCTCCAAAGCCTGTATCGAAGCGGGTTTGTCCGCATAAACTTTAGACTTTTCATATCCCCATAGGAAAAAGTCTAACTGTGTGATATTACACGATCTTAGTGGCCAATCGACCTGACCAAAACCTAAACACTACATTCTCAGCTACGGCCGCTATATTTTCCTTACAGCGTGCTGGACGTGGTCTATTCGTTCGAATATTATCCAATAATGAATGCTGGGTCTCAAAATGGGTGATGATTTTGCGAATAATACGCTCAGTAGGCCGATTATGCTGACCATAAGTTCAGCGAAGTGCACAAAACACATTCTTCACAGAACGTGAATTTTCGTAATAAAGTTAAACGATTTGTAAAGGTTGTTCAGGCGTAAGTCTTTCCATTATGAAAAGCCAAACAATACTAAACTAAAATAACATGACAGCATGACACGACTCACAAGTGATCCGTCAAAAAAAGGCTATTAAAAAAAGTATCTCTAGTTGAATCATCCTTTATAAACTCCCTTCTGTTTTAAGCTGAAGGTCCACAACTCGCTTTTTAGCGTCAACGCGTTTATAGCTTTCTAAACGTTTTTAGCGTCAAGTATTTCAAGTTACATGTGAAGATTTTTCGCGGTAATGTACTTTCGGAGGTGATGTCGTAAGTTCAGCGGATTTTTTTTTTATATAAAGTTTTTTTTTATCAATTTGTTTGTCAATTTCATATAAAAAATATTTTTTTAACTGTAATTTTTCCTAGTAACATCACCTTTTTTTTGGATGTCAGCTGTTTAACGCTTGTGACGCTTTCAAAAGTAGAAAGTAAACGAACTTCTCGCTTTTCAAGCGTCAACGCTTCATACGCTTTTAAGTGTGGAACTTAAAACGTACGACTACATTAATTCTACTTTTTTGACAGTTGTTTGGAACGCGAGAAACGCGTAAACGCTTGGTATGGACTTTCAGCTTTAGAAAATAATTTTTTTGGGGAAAACCCAAAACTAAAATCATTTAGAATATGTAGCTACTTTTTTCCCTTAAATTTGTTTCTCCCTTTACAGGGTTGATAAAAATGGCATAAAACCAGCGAAAAGTGAAAAGTGAGAAATTTAATAAGGATTTTTTTATTATAGGAGGGGTGGGAAAAATTCTCGCGGAATTTGCATTTGTGATTGGGCTGAAGAGAGTTAACCAATACCTTTGGTAGGGTATTCAACAGCAAACAGGTAGTTTTACAAATTCATCTGTTTCTTGCAACTGACCCTTTCCCAATTAATAATGATAGTGGCAATGTTTACTTTAGATTATTTTCTTAACTCTAAAAAAAGTATTATTGCATCTCTAACAAATTGTTTAAATATGAAATTTCTTTCAAAAACATATTGTTATTTTTAGTATTTTGTGCGAGTTGTAAATTTTGAACGAGTGTATATTTCTTTGGTTCTTTCTTCCTTAGTGCTATTTATTATTACTTTTTTGTTATTATATGTTAAATTTTGTGTTCATACTTTTTTCTGTAATAAGGTGTGATCTGAACTCTCTAGTTTGTTTTGTGTTTTTTTATTTTTTTTATTACCAACGATTTAGTTTATTTTACAGCTTCTGTTTTGTGTTTTCCATTGTTATTTCTATTTATGTAGTTTGTTTAGATTGCACAACTTCTTAAACTTTTTGTTCGTCACTGTATTATTTTGAATGATGTGGTTGTTGTTTTTTATCGTTAGTTTGTTTGTGTAAACGTTTTTTTTTTTTTTGTTTTTTTTTTTTTTTTTGTTAGAATTATGATTGAAAATTTTGAAATTATGTGAGGAAAAGTTTCTTTGAAGCTAACAAACAGCATAAAGTAAACGTTTACATTTTACTCGTAACTATTAAGGCGGTTAAAATTTAATAAATTGTTTATAGAAAGTTTATGCGCGTTGTAAACATTTTATTCAATTAGTACGATGTTAATTAACAAAAGAAATGAAATCAATCAATTATGTTGTGATTAGAAAACAGTTTAGTGTTAGTAATAATTATGCTTTTAAATGTTTAGATTTGCAGTTTCTCTGTGACTTCTAAATATAACAAATTAATGCATTATTTTTTTAAAAAGTTTCTTTCGCAAATGTATCAATATAATATAATCCATCTCTCAACAATGGTAAATTGCATTGAAAAATCACTTGAGTTTTTTTTTATAGCTTTTCAGGATATATAAGGAACTTTTAACTATGTGTAGTTTTGAACTTCAAGTGAGTGTTAGGTATATCATGATCCTAATAAGCTACATTAATGGCAAGACTGGCCAAAATAGGGACACAAAATACCAGTAGACTAAATGTATTAAAACACTAGTAGACTAAATGTATAGTACACTATGTTGTGCTGACACTTTCGACCACAGAGTACTCTGTGCTTTCGACCGTTGCAAAATACCTGGGCATTATTCCTGCCAGCATACTGTGGCAACTTAAAACTGTATTGTTTTTGAAAGATGTTTATGGAAAATAGTAACCCAGTGGATTTATTATCCAGAAAACTAGCATTCAGTATGGCTAGTATTATTGGTATGATACAAAATATTGCACTCCAAAGACTTTCTTCTCGTTGAGCGAGAGTTTTTTTGAGGAAGATGGGAGGAAACAGAAAACTGAGCGAGAGTTAAATCAGTTAACTACAATCGGTTAGAAAAAAATCAACTATAAATGGGCTTATTTTGAATTCTCCTTCACCCAATAATCTTTTAAACCACTACTATTTACATGTTACCTCTTCAACAACGCTGTACTAGTCACCTTGAATTGTAACTGTACTTTCGGAACCTGATAAGTCCTGATAAATCTGATTTTTGACCATTCAGATAACTTTTAAAGGCATGATCACACTTCGCAAATATTTGCCGAGAAAGACGTAACCAGTAACTAACATATATTTGTTGAACTCGTTTATTTAAAAAACTTTTCTTATTTAGACCAAGCACAACATATATTTAGTTTTAATTTATTTAATGCTGTTTGATCTTGCAAAACTCTTGTAAGAGTAAACAACGTCAAACAAATTTGTGCTAAAACAAGTTACGCTTTTTCAGGTAAATATTTGCCAAATGGGAGGATCGTAGCTTAACAGCTTCTTAAATTCAACTCATATAAGTACAGATAGTACTTTAATAAAACAAATTTAGAGTTAAAACTTTTTAAAAAAATTCGGAAATTTGGCGCCTTAAAAGTTTGTCATCAATTTAAATTTTAAAATTCTATACAGTTCAACCATTTTTACCATTTATAGGTAATCTATATTGTGTTTTCTTTATTGTGTTTAAAACCAAACTTTCTACATTTTACTCAAGTTTTGTTCTTACTTCTTATTTAAGATTTATGTTTAATATTAAAAACTAAAACACTTTTCTTTTTCTTTAACCATTTTTTTTTTCTAAATAAAAAACAGCACGATTTTCTTTGTGAGTTTTTATCGTGCCCAACATTTACAATTTTACATTTTAGATTTTCATAAAAAATGTTTATTTAATTCTCTGTGACAGTTTTGGACTTTATTTGACTTTCCACATTAATTTATATGAAGAAACCAACAACTATAACCAACAGAATGTAAATGCAGCAAAACTAGAAGTAGAAAAAACATTTACATTTAACAATATTTAAATTTAAACTTTGTAAATTTATAATTTTTATAAATCGTGTCTACTTTTATTTTTGTTATTACTATTTGCTGTAGGTATTTGTTATGCCTTTCTCTCTTTCTACTTTGTACACTGTCTCTTTCAATCCTAAAAAAAAACTAAATAAAAACAAACACCTGTTATTATTGTTTTTGTTGCCAGTGTGGTTTACATTTGATTCAAGCTTTAAAATCACTTTTTCTCTTCTCTATACATATTATGCAGGCTGTTTTCGCGGTTTGGTTTCTATTTGGTATTTGGAGGGTTGTTCAATAACTGCGTTTTTCTTTGTTTTTATTTAAGATTTATTCATTTAAAAAAGGTGGGATGGTTGTAAATACAATTTTTATGTTGTTTTGTTGTGGTTTGTTTTTTTTAACACTTTTTTACGTTTCTTGGTTTTAAACCGCTACAGTTCATTGTATTGTTTGTTCCGTTATTATGGTTGGCGGTTTTTTAAATTTTTTTTTACTTTTAGATTTTTGTTGGTTAATTGCAGATAATATGTACACTTTTTTGGTATTTTTAATGAAATTTATTATCTGTAATTTTCATGTGCAACTTTTGTTGTTAAAAGCTTTTTTGTTGATATTTTGTTTAAAGAAGTTTGTGACAATAAAATGTGTTACATATTTGATTTTTGAAAGTGATCTCTTTATAACATATTTTTTAAAGTAAAAAAAGTATTTGTACCTAGTCAGTCTATCAGTAAATACCTAGGTATATGTAGTTTAAAACATTGCTTTTGTGTATTTATGTACATATCTTATAATCTGTAGTTTTTGATTGTCTGTCATGTCAATTATATGATATACATATGTAAGTATGTATGTATGTATGTATGTATGTACAGTGGCTCACATTGAAAGTCGGGGGCAAACTGTTTGTAAAATATAAAACCCTGAAAAAAGAGAGTTTAGAATTTTTTTTTTTTAAATTAGATAAATTATTTATTATTAAACACAAAAACAAATAAATTTGGTATTCTACAATTAATATAACAGAAATGAAAAGAAATAGTATGATCACACTGAAAGTCGGTCAGGTCATTAAATTCAATTATTTAAAAGATATTTAGTATTTTGTTGCGTATCCTTTTTAATTCTCGACAGCTTGTAGTCTTTTTGGAATCGATTAAATGCTCGATTACGTTAAGGTCTGGATTTTGCGCAGGTGTTTTGAGGACTTTAAGACAATTATATAACAACCAGTTCTTCGCTATCAGCGATATGTGCTTCGGGTCATTGTCCTGGTCAAATTTAAAGTTATTGGCAATACACATGAGCACTTTGTTTAACATTTGCCTTTAAAATATCAAGATACATGTTTTTATCCATTGTGCCTTCTATAAAATGAAGATTTCCGAAACCGGAAGCAGTCATGCAACCCCACACCATCACTGACAAGCCCCGTGCTTTACAGTTTTCTTAGCATTTTTAGGGTTTGCGCCACACATAACGCCGGCCATCGGACCCAAACAAATTAAATTTGCTTTCATTCGTAAGAAGAACCTGTAAATTTTTAAAGTGATGATAGATAGTTCACAAGTGTTAATTGGAAGTAAATTTTTAAAATCATCTTGCCCGACTTTGAATGTGAGTCACTGTATGTACATATGTATATTGGTATTATACCAGAGATTGTTTAATATACATATACATACTTACATATATTTTTTATTTTTATATTTTGCACTTTAAAAATCAAGAATATTAAACAAAAAATTCGTGAATTCAGTAATCCGGATTATTGTTATCTCTTATATACAAATTAAATATTAAATTATGAAATGCATATAAAAGGTTTGAAAGTAAAAGTGTGATTTTGTTTAAGTGATTTAAAAAAGACATTAAAATTATAAAATTTTGAATTTAGAAAATGTCATGTCATAAAATTAAGACATTTTTTCTAAGTTCTTACTACGATATTACAAAGACTCAGTAAACATTTGCAGCATTTAAGTTTCCTATAAGAATCCTTATTAGCACTAACAACCTTTTCTGTTTGTTGTAAAATACATCCATGACTTTTACCACAACTTCTCTGCAGAATCTACAATACCAAATATTTCTTTACAAACATGACTTTTGTCATAAAGAAAAGTTTCACAAATTAAAAAGGAAAAAAAAAAACATCCAAACATAGGTGGGAGTAAATAAGAAGCTTAGTTCAGTTGAAACTTGTTTAGTTTTCTTTATCTAACTCTATAAGTTTTTAATTATTGTAAAATCTGATAAAACAACAATAAATATTTAAAAAACGTGGTCAGCTTAGAAACTTCAATGAACAGCTCAAAAAAATCTAGACATTTGTATGTAAAATGCTGGTTCATTAGAGATTTCTTGTTTCTTTTCAAAATGTTTTTATTACTTTAAAGATCATCTATCTGTAAAATTATGTTTTTTTTTTTTTTTTGCTAAACTACCCACATCTTGTTCACATAGAAATTCTAGTTTCTGCTATTGTGACAGACTAAAATATAAATATTTAATTTCATTATATAAAAAAAAAAACTGTTTTAACAGTTTTATAGCAGCAAAGAGTTTCTAAAAGAGGTGTTATTTGGTTTCGAAACTTGACTTTAATAAAAAAATATTTATTTATTTGGATTCTAAACTTTACTTTATGTTTAATAAAAAAAACAAAAAACCGTTACCTTATTTGTGTTCTCATTTGAGTTGATTTTAACCAAACTAGTTTAAAGTTATCAAAGTGTCTAAACGGTATATAAATTTACAGATTTACAAATTCAGTACATACTTGTTAAGTTATAGTTGGATATCAAGTTCAGTTTAGTTGTAGTAAAGGGCTTTTCAGCAAGAACCTTTTCTATTATTTTGTCAACATTTTCGTTAATCACATCAGATTTTTCAATTTAATGACTGTAATGGCTAAATTCACAGTCTTTAGTTAGCTAATGGCAAAGGCTTAACTAATGATTCTTTATTCGCAATGCTTAGTTTGCCATCAGAATACCAAGTAATAGTTAAACAATAGTTAGTATTTTAGTTTACCAATGGTTTACTAATGACCAAGAATTCGGCCATAAATGATTCTTTTCGCTGTGAATAGATTCTATTTTTAACATAAACAAGTGGTGGTAAGTTCCATGATAAGAACGGCCTATTTACAGCTAAATTTCGTAAAATTAAAATTAAAATTAATTAAGATTTGAAATTAGGTTTTCAATAAATTCACTGTTTCGGTGGCTACGTCCTGTTTAACGCACATGCCAGTCATGTTAATATCTCTCTATAGCGTTTTGCTCAATCACGTCTCCAGACAACATAGCTGGCAAAGGATTCTCAACAATTACTCTTGGGTTTTCAGAAGCCTAAATGTTGTAATATTAAAGATCCACCATGTTCATAGAGAATTTACGTACGAAAATGTTTTTCTTAAAACTATGTGTAAAAATATTTGTAGCGTTACAAAGAGCTTTGGGGTTTGATTTAAAAAAAAACACATACATTTTAGAGAAATGAGTCGATAGAACAATCTATATAATTTAATGTTTAAAGATGGTTCCATGTTGACCGTGACTCATAGTCGGTGTAAAATTTTGGCATACTCTCTCCAACATATCGGCCGGTATATCACGAATAAAATCTTCAATATTAACTTCCAGTGAAGTTCCGTTGCGAGCTTGTCCCTATAGGTTTGAGAATTAATATAGACCCACAAAAAATAGTCTAAAGGCATAAAATCGCACGACCTAGGCAGCGAATTTACCGCCCCAAACCTAGAAATAAACTGTACACCGAACTCCCCACTTAATTGGGCCATTGTTTCGCGTGCTGTGTGCCATGTGACATCGTCATGTCAGCTAAGTCTAGCTCTTCATTTTGGGCAAAAAAATTTGTAATTATCGCACGGTAGCGCTCTCCATTCACATTAACGTTCCTGCCTTTGTCGTCTTTGAAAAAGTACGGTTTAATGATGCCAATAATCCACACCAAACAGTGCATTTTCGGAATGCATTGCCAGTGCTTCTGGCTGCTCTTCTCAAATACGACAATTTTGCTTGTTTACGTATCCATTCAACCAGAAATGAGGGTCGCTGAACACAATATTCTGCTAAAAAATTGGATC
The DNA here is from genome assembly GCA_950370525.1 of Bellardia bayeri. Taxonomy (NCBI): domain Eukaryota; kingdom Metazoa; phylum Arthropoda; class Insecta; order Diptera; family Calliphoridae; genus Bellardia; species Bellardia bayeri. Next base: position 121,767,185 of record OX493264.1, read on the forward strand.
ATCACTCTCTTAACCGAGTATTAATTTTGATAATAAAATTCGATAATCTGAAAGCGTTCGTTCGTTAGTGGATTCATATTTAAATTATAGAACAAACTAAACATGTTTAACAGTAACATGTTACACGAAAACAGCTGAGCTGCCAAAAGATGTCTTGCTAAAAAGAAAGTTGCTAACAAATCACCCTTTAGTATTGCATTACGTTTTTTAAGATTTCTAAATAAATTTAAATAAACTATTCGTTTTTTCACATCCAAAACGTGTGTTGACCTTAATTCTTTAAATTATAAAACAAAAATATTCGTAAAAAAGCATTTTAGGCTTTTAACCATAAAATTTAAGCGTTTTTTATGCTATTTTATCGTAGTACCCGTTGCCATCACTCGCAACACGTAAATTCTGTTTGCAGAAAGAATAAAACAAAAAACACATTTTGTATGGCAACACCTAGTATGTCAGCTTGAGTGTTGTTTTTGTCGTTTGTGGGTAAAGAATATGAAATGTAAATAAAATGTCTTGGCATTAGTGTTGTTGCTGATTTTTTCAAGATTTATTTAATCTTCTTGATGGTCTTTTCCATCCAGCATACAACTATAAATTCCTTAGTGGAATATGGAAAAAAATGTTGTTTCAAATTTGCCGACATTGTTGTGTTTCTTAAAGTTGTCTATTGATTTGTAGAAGTAAAAGCTATAGAAAAAATCTTATCAATTGAATATGTAAGTAAGTAAATAAGTACATACTCGTTTTCGTAAGCTAAAGTCTAGTATTTTGAGCGCTGTATTTATTGTTTTTAAGTTAAGAAACGACATAATAATGTATGGTTGAATTTATTTAGTTTTATTTATTGGTTTTCCTTACAAAGAAACAACTATAAAAGTAAGTGGGTTGTCTCACAAATAAAACAAACTGTTGCAGTTGTTTTTATTTATGTTTATGGTTGTAATAATCCAACATGAAAATTGAAACCAACAAAACACCAAATACCACCAAAGCAGCAGCGGGGTGTATTAAGTCTCACCCGCTATAAAATTCAATTTATTAGATTAGGGAGAAAGTTTCGTTCATATTTTCCGAATTTTATTTAATATTCTAACTAACATTTCCCTATTTCCTAATTAAATATTCTACCAAAGTTAATTATAATAATATTGGCCTAATCTTTCTATGTACAGTCAGAGTCAAAATTTAGTATACACCACGGTTTTTCATCCATGAAGTAAAATATTTTTTTTTTTATAATAAGAAATAAATAAGTGTGAATCAACTTAAAATTTAATAATAGGTTTACAGCCCAATCATGAATAAATATTGTTTTTTCCCTTTTCCCATTTTTCGTATTCAAATTCAATGTAAAAAAATAAAAAGAGAAAAAACTCCCGCGGATTTTTTATTCATGATTGGGTCGTTAATGTTTATTTATTTTAAAAAATTTATATCCAAAATATCCAAAATTTAAAAGTTATGTTTTGTTGGTCCTTCATTCAGTTTAATTGCTGCCTCTAGTCTGCTTTTCATGGAATTTACAAGAGGTTCAGTCACATCTTTAGTAATCTTGCTGCAATCTTACGTTAAAGCTGTTCGGCGTTCATCTTTGTATGAAATGCTTCTTTTTCTGATATTCCTATCTAAAATTTCGCACAGGTGCTCTATGGTGTTAAGGTCTGGAGATTGCGGAGGTGCATTTAATTGCTTAGGAACGTTATACAATGGCTACTCCTTGACAATTATAGCGGTGTGTTTTGAGTTGTTGTCTTGCTGAAAGACCCATGGCGTTTCAAGATCGAAATTTTTCGTATTTACTTAAAAAGTGTAAATTTTAACCCAAAAATTTAAAATTTACTCTCATCGCTTAATATTACATTATTCCAGAAAGATTGCGGAGAGGTTAAGTAAGCTTTTACAAAGTCTTTACGTTTAGTACAGTTTAATGCAGAAATATACGGTTTTTTTTTCTAGGCACTCTTCCATTAAGTCCACGGTTGTTCAGCCGTCTTTTAATGGTCGATGCGCTTACTGGGTCATCGGTTGTCGTGTCTTAAGGTATCGTCACACATGACAAATATTTACTTAAAAAAGCGTAACTTATTTTAGTACAAATCTATTTGAAGTTGTTTACTCTAACAAGAATTTTGCAAGATCAAACAGCATCAAATAAAATAAATCTAAATATTTGTTGTGTCTTGTCCTAAAAAACGAAGTTTTTTTTAAATAAACAAGTTCAAATATATTTTATTTAGTGGTTACGTATTTTTCGGCAAATATTTGTCTTTAGAAATGACTTCAGCTATTTTGACTGCGCTAGACTTTGGATTTTTTTTGATTACTCTGACTAATTTGCGCACCTCATTATCATTTAGAGAGTGTGGTCGACCGTTATGTTTTGCAGTTTTGGTGTTTCCTTTCAATAATTTTTTGAACAGTTGACTGGCTTTTATTCACAATTTTAGCAATATCTGCAAGAGATTTTCTGTTGCTTCGATGCAACACTATTACGTCTCTAACCGCCAATTCTTTACTTACAGAATTATTTTCATATTTATTTATAATTTTAATGTACGTGAAGGTGACTTTAGCTTAATTGGTTAGCGAATTTGATCATTAAGCATGAGTTGGTATTTGTAGCCCGGGTTCGATTCCCAGCCGCTGCCACTCAAACAACATCAGTTTCTGATAATTATTAGTTTTTCTATCCTATCATAACTAATATTTATCACAGCGCCCTCCTTCGGCATTGAAACGCCACCGAAGTAAAATATTTAAATAAAGGCTACAAAATCAAGCTTTAACATTAATGCGCCTACTCACCACCAGAGGCGCTGCAATTCTGCACTAAAAACAAACATAATGCGCAATTGCAGAGTTGTGATATAAAAAAAAACTTTCTTCTTTCACCACCTTTACTTTTTCAACTATCCCCTTTCCAAAAAAAGTAACGCAAGTATATATAGGCATATTAATTGCCTGAGTGTTACTTCTCTTAAAAAAAAAATATTGACTGCATTTTTAAGAGCATTTTCTTTAGCCTATCTGAAAATTTTTTATATATAGTAAATACATTTTTTTTAGTCTTTTTTGACAGATCACGTGTGAGTCGTGCAATGCTGTCATGTTATTTTTGTTTAGTATTGTTTGGCATTTCATAATGGAAAGACTTACGCCTGAACAACGTTTACAAATCGTTCAACTTTATTACGAAAATTCACGTTCTGTGAAAAATGTGTTTCGTACCCTTCGCTCAACTTATGGTCAACATAATCGGCCTACTGAGCGTACTATTCGCAAAACCATCACCCATTTTGAGACCCAGCATTCATTATTGGACAATATTCGACCGAATACACCATGTCCAGCACGCTGTGAAGACGTGGAATCATCAGTCCATATTGCTTTAAAAATGATACCGGTGCGAACGACACCGTCAATGGCGACCGTTTTCGTGCCATGAGAACCAACTATTTGGTGTCTGAATTAAAGTCCGCGATTTCGACGACATTTGGTTTCAGCAGTATGGCGTCACTTGCCACACATCGCATCAAATCAATTGATTTATTGATAGAACACTTCGGTGAGCACATAATTTCACGCTTTGGGCCGGTTAATTGGCCACCAAGACACCGTTAGACTCTTTCCTGTGGGGATATGAAAAGTCTAAAGTTTATGCGGACAAACCCGTTTCGATTCATGCCTTGGAGGAAAACCTCACTCGTGTCATTCGCTAGTTACCAGTCGAAATGCTCGAACGAGTCATCGAAAATTGGACTCAACGGATAGACCATCTGCGACGTAGCAACGGCCAACATTTGATAGACATAATTTTCAAAAAATAAATGCCAAGAATTGTTCTTTCAAATGATAATAAACATTCCCCATTAAATTTGAATTTTCTGCGTTTTTTTTTTCTTTAAAAATTAGGGAACCTCGAAATGGATCACGCTTTATTAAATCAAATTTCGTATTAATTTTACTGTTTCCCTCAACTAATAAACAATAATGTTTAACTCAGTTGTAAATTAATCTACATAGAATGTATTTTTTTTACAAAAATACGGTGACCTAGTAAACCATAAATTTCATAATTCTGTTTTCAGTTTTCATTTTTAATTTAACAACTTCCAACAACAACTCGCAACAAACAACTAATGTAAAACTTCAATTGATATGTTATTCAAAAAAACCCTTGTTATTCAGCAAGTTTGTTATTGTTAAACTGAACAAAACACCCACTCCCAACTATATCTATCTAATCAATGGGCCATAAAGTACTTACTTGTAGGTACTACTCCAATACTATTTTACTGAGACTGAATAAAGATCATAAAAAACAAATGATACAAAAATTCAATGTGTGAAAGTTATAGAACCTTGTAAGTAAAACAAATTATACTTTATACTCTTTATCGTATCCACTTTTAACATCTATAGAAATTCATTTTTACTCGTACATACATACATATAGTATAGTATGTATGTATGTGGTTACATACAGTACAAAATTATTGAGAGCGTAAACTATTTTTTATAATTGGGTCATTTGAAATCAATACAATTTTTTTGTTTAGGTGAAATTAAATTTAATTATTTACTATGCTGGAGATTTTTTGTTAACAAAAACTAATTTAAATATCGTTTAAGTTTTTGTGATTTCTTTTTCGAATTTGTATTAAATATGAATCATGTGCTCTGTTTGTTAAAGCTTGTCCAAACAATATTGAACCCGCATAATCTTGCTAAAACTCTATTGTTGTTTTTATTTGTTGTGTTACAGGTTTCTTTTCTTCTTCTAAGTTCTCTTCTAATATTTTTTTATTTTATTAGTTGTTGTTTCTTTTCTTGCTGATCAAGTTATTATGGGTCATAATTTAGTCAAGTAGTTTTGTTGTAAAGTTTTATTTCGTTTTTTTAATAATCTAGAATCGTTTATGTCAATTTGTTTTTAATTTATGGGGTATTTTAATATTTATTGTTTATATTACGAGCGGATTATGGTTATAATTCAGGCATTACTTAGATACATTATTGTCTAAAGAAATAAAAAATATTGTTAATAGTAATCGAAAAGTTATACCAAAAAACTATATCTTTAACTGGGCTTATTTATGGCATTAGATAGTATATACTATGAACCTCAAAAGTGAGTAAACACAACAAATTTTTTGATTTTTTTAAGATAATGAAAATCCTAAAATCTATCCATCGATTGAAATTTAAAAGTTTTGTTTTGTTGGATATTTGGTTGAATAATAGATTCGGTTATGAAAAAAAATTTAATTTAAATTAAATTTGTGCTTTTCATAATCTTAAAAAAATCAAAAAATTTACTGGTGCTTACACACTTTTGAAGCTGTGTGCACATATGTATATGTATGTGGTTTATAATTAAATCTATTGAAAACATTGAAATAATTGAAAATATTGTTTAAGGAAATATAAGTTGTCAGCTGTTTTAGTTTTAGTATAACAGATTAAATTCTAAATCAAAGACCTAAATTAAGCGGTCCACTTATTTTCAATTGGTTTTAACTATCAAAATCCTCTTTTTATTGTAACTCAATGTGAGTAACCCTTATGTGAGTAATTTGATAAAAAGTGGTTGAGAGAAATACCACATTAAAGGAAAATAATCATGGCACAATCTTTACATGGACTGCCAGCCAGCTAGACGGATGGACGGACATCGTTTAATCGACTCAGGAAGTGATTCTGATACTTCAAGATGGTGCTGGACTGATATTTAGTTCATATCAATTCACATAAACAAAGTAATGTTATAACAAGTTATTACATTTTTATAACTGAAAATAAGTGGTAATTTATAACACTTGGATTAGTGGACAAGTTAGTTTAATTCTAATATTAGTTTTTTTTCTGTTTTAAAGGCCAATTTATTATCAAAGCTGTAAATATTCGCTTAAATTATATTTAATTTCAAGTTCAGTTATTCTTAAGTTGTAGTTCAGTCGAATTTAAAATCTAGTTTTAGTTAGTTTTTGATCAGTTTAAGTTGAGTCCTGGTTCGCTTACTGCCGAAGATTTTCCTAAGATGAAACTAGCCAACAATCCCAGTAAGCAGTCGAACAAATAAATTGCAACTGATTAAATTTGTTTGACAGCATAACAATAGTTCGTTTAAAAAACAAATCACTGGCAAAAACGGAAATATTGCCAACAGGTGACCGAATTTTATGTGAACAAGGCTTTGAAATAAATATGTTCTACATATACATATGTATTTCGCACGCACTATTGAAAGTTTACAAATACATATAAAAATACTCTATAAACTATGTTGGCATAAATTCAAAGAAATATTTAAAATATTTTATTTATTTCTATTTGTTTTTTCACTAAACAACAATTTTTTTTAAATAACAAGTAAATTGCAGGTAATAACAGGTTATTTGTTAATTAACATTTGAAGGATTTGGCAAAAAATACTTTTTTTTATTGTGCATTTGTTAGTCAATATGTTCTTAACATTTTCTGCTTTAACATCTAGTACATACATATTTATTTATTTACTTATTTACATTTGTTGCTGTTGTTGTAATTATGAAGTGTTTAAGCATGACTGAATCATCATGCAATAATCTTAGTTGCATTCACACACTCTATTGCTGTTTGTTGTTTTTCCTGTTGCTGCCGATGTTTTAAATAGTTATTTAAGCGATGCATCATTCTTTAGTCATTTATTTTCAATGGTGTTAAAATGTATTTTGGTTAAATGAACAAGTTTTTGCTATTTGTTAGTTATAAATTAGCAAACGGCATCAGGGGAACCAGCAACAGAAGTATGTAGTTATTAACAAGTATTAGATTATTTACTTAGCTTAGGAAAGATGAAAGGGAATGTTGCCTAAGAACATGCAATGTTAGGAAATGCTCTTTAATAAGTTTTTAATAACCAGCTATAGTTGCTGCCTTCCTTCCCTTACGAATCAAATAAAAAAAAAAACTAATACCAAGTTTATAGTGTTGCTGCATCTGCTGCTGAAGTTGCTCCTAATGTTGTTGTTGTAGTTGCTGCTATTTGTGTGCTGTGAATAATGCAAATTGATTGCCTCTAGCATTTCCATCTAAACATGCAACTTAAATAAATATTTAACTACGTTAAAATGTACACAAACGCATTTACATACTCTTAAACGGCTGTATTATCTAGCAAGAGAAATAAAATTAAATTGACGAATAAAAAAAAAAACACTATTTTACATTTTGATCTTAAAGTAAAAATCTATTTTTTCTCTCATTGTTGTTGGTTGCTTGGTTTGTTGATTTTCATCAGCTAAAACTAATTGCAAGGCGGCGTTTAAGGAACTAAACAGACTGAAGTAGCAATTGACAGTTTATGTCGGCATTCAAAACTTTGATGTCTCTCTCTTGCACTCTGTAACAGTCTGAAATTTAAATGTTTATGCACATTTTTAATTTAGTTAAAACTGCAACTGATTATTGTTGATTTTGTTGACGGTTTGTGCTCTTTGGAGCAAAAAAAAAAAAAAGAATCGAAACAACATTTTATTTTTTAAAATTTTAACACCTTTTGTTAATGCGTTGTTGACTTAAATACATACATAGATAGATAGATAAAATATACAACAAAGCCGGTATTTTGACATATAAAACTGGCTCAATTGTGTTTAGAATGCTCAAACAGGTTAATTTTTTAAAATTAAATGTAGACAAAACTCTGTACACCAACACCTCCGTTAACTGATTTATTAACAGCTGAGTATTCTCTCCCTCTCTTTCTCACATTGACACCAACACCCACTTGTGGTAGGTTCAGTGTTGGCATTACAGTTGTGTGTGCGAGTGTGTCAATTTTTATGCAGATTTGACGGCAAAATTCTTTTATTTTAGTTTTTTATTATATAGGCATATGTTTATCTATAGTTTGTTAAATGCAGTGTGATTTTATTTTTTAAATAGTTTTTGTTTGGAATTTTTTTTATTATCTTTGCTTTTCTCAGACTGGCCTTTAGTTTATTGTGACAGTTTTTTGTTGTTGTCGTTTAAATTACACTAAATAAAATAATTTTTTTATTTGTTTACAAATCAGTTTCAAGTTAAGTTGGGTGGGTGTGTCAATTATACTTGTTTTTTTTTTTATAAAAACAATTGCAAAATTTTTATTACTAATTTTCTAAATATGTCTTATTATACACCAATACCTGGCTTTGCGTCGTTTCGTTGCGATGTTGCGTAGCTGCTTAATTAGTACTAATTTTCACTGTGCCTTGTTGGATTTTCGAGGTTGCGTTGTTTTGGGTTCGAGTCATTAATTTTTACATTATTAGATTCTAAAACGATGACCCATACAATAAATGATTTGATGATCGAAATTGAGTCCATGCTTTCTATTTGGGTTGGAAATAAAGTTGCTTAGAGAATACTATTAAGTAAAATGAAATTTGAGACAAAAGCAAAAAGCTTATTTGATGACATAAAAAGTAAAGCTTTATCCAACGATAATACGGACAATTGCTACAAGGGAATTTATTTTATATTGAAAAAAGCTGTTCAGCAAACATTAAACCAACTTTTGTGAAAGAAAGCCGGCGACTTAGTATTTTCGTAACCCTAGAACCTATCTTCGGTCTTTACATGGTTTGCTATAGAACATCTTAATTTAATTTGCATCGTTTTAATTTGCGTCGTGTTTTTTTTTTTTGAAACGTAACCCCGACGCAATGTGAGGTAATGGTGTATACTTATATTTACTAATGTACTTCAGATTTTCTACTTACTTAAGTAATTGTTGAGATATTTACAATAATTTATTTAAAATTAGTTTATCATCTATTGCGGCCTTTTAACAATAAAGATTAAACTATTGTAGTTTATGTGAAATATTTAGCTGCTGCCTTTTGAAGCACTAATAAAAGCTCTTGCAAAGCATTGTTCACATAAAATCCAGCTTCATTGCAAAAACTTTTTTAAAAACCAGCCTCCAAGTCTTGTAGATTTTTCCGTGATTTGTTTTTTAATCAGTCGGATTATATACTGTGTGCGTCAACATAAAGTAAACACATAATATTGTTTAAACAAATGCACAAATTTAGAACAATAAGCAACACAAAAAAATAACTAAACTTTAAAGGAAAAGTAGCAGATTTCTTGCGTCAAAATTTACTTTATATAGGCATACTAAAATTATGTAAAAAATTGTATTTAATATTTTGTTTCTAGTTCTTTTGCATTGACAAGCTTCTAGATATAGAATTAACGAGGTTTTTTTTTTATGAAATCAAGCGAAATTTAGATTATTCTTGCAGGAAATATTTCTTTGCCTAATTTTTTTGTCCAGATAATCCCAAAGGTGCTCATTTGTATTGAGGCATTTAATGCCTCAAGTATTTTACATATGACCATAGGTTTAAAAATATTCAGTAATTTTATTTACTTATCCTTCAACTTTAAAATGAAAGTATCTCTTTACACCTGATAAATATATTTACACAAAAAGGTAAAAATCACATAACTTGTTAACATTTAAATGTCATATAATTAAGAAATATTTTCTTTTATTTCCCACAAATCCAAACTTTTTTTTACAAAAAAAAAAAAAAAAAAAAAATTAGGCACAAGCACCAGACTGAATAACTTTTATCTATTTTTACACTCAATTTAACAACAAAAAAATCATTAAAGAAGTTTATTTTGTAATACAAATGTTATTTTTATGATTACTTACACTTTTTCTTGTGCCTTATTTATAACAACATAAAATATTTTACATTTACTCATGTAAAACATTGGCAGTCATTAAAATTTATCTACGTTTTCATGTATAGTCAAATAAAATACAAATTTTTGTAATCACAAAATAGTAAAAAATAACGTTTCAGAGTTTAGTGATATTGCAGGTAATTACAAAAAGAAATTAATGTTAATGACATCTTAGATTTTTTATTTTATGATTTTATTAAGGTTTACTATTTTTACTGGGGTAACGAATGAAATAATTTTATAGATTTGAAAAAGTTTTCAAATGGTTAAAAAAAAGGCAAGAAAATTTATTATTTTAAGGTGCTTATCAGGGATGGAAAATGGCCTTTTCGATTTTGTACCAACTATGGAAATAAAATGTACTTTTTATACCTCCACGGCACCATTTTTAATATTTATTAAATAATAATAAAATCTAACATTACGAATGTTTAAAGAATTTCGTACTCGATATAACGAACGACCAAATTTTTTTACTTTGACAATTATATCAGGATATCAAGAATGTCTCAAAAAATCTCCGATTTCGAATGGATTGAGCTTTCATATTGATTTCTCGACAAAAGGAAAAACAATCAAAATATCAATTACTTGAATTGATTTAAAAATCAAACCCATAGAAATACAAAACGGCTTTATAATGATGGATTATTTGTAAAAAACTATACGGTATAAGACTAATAAAAAAATCAGAGGAGAAATTATTAGAGTCCGACCGAAAGAGTTTTTTTCAGACCAAAAAAAATAATATTCGTCCAAAAAATCGATATTCGGTTTAATCAGAAACTTCTAAATATAACATTAATATCCAAAAATATATTTATTTTAATTTTAAAACATGTTTATATCAATTTAAGGTGACCTAAAGTACCATCACTACTTCATAAAACTATTTTTTTTTTCATATGGAACTGAGAAATTTTTTTTGAAGGTACAGGTTTTTTCCGTATTCATAAATATTTTACAATAAAATATAAATTTTTGTTTTCTATTAATTATATTAAAAACGTGTGTCACCTTAAAAATTCCATCATCTATGTTTTTCCATTATAAAAGTTTCGGTATTCAATTAAAATATGGCCGAAAACCGATTTTTGGTAATCCGAAAACGAAACCTAACAGTAGGTCGGACTCTAGAAATTATAATACTGCCACCAGATAAAGCATTTTTTCACGCTAAAAAAACAAGTGCTGCAGGAAGAAAGTTATTCAAGGGCAGAGTAACAATTTGATTTTAGGGCTATGCTTCTTAAAAAAAAGAAAAGGGAAAGAAACAAAGTACGTTTCGTAATAATAGGTTTCCTGTAAATTATCTTCATTCAAATAAATCATATTTAAAATAATTTAGAAAACCTATAGAAGACTTTATCTTATGTTATGCCTGCTAATGTCACATCCATTAAAATATATTGAAAAATTAATCTCGGTATAAATAATTTTTTGATTTAACGAATAAACTTGACAATATAAGAACATTATATTCGTTTATTATCACGATTATCTATGGGTATAACATTCTTATTTAAGAAGTTCGGGTTATTTGTGAAAAGTTAACCTTGATAAAAATATATAGATGTAAATATATAAATTGCAAGATTTGCACCTCGATACTAATTCTAAAATGAGTCTAAAATGTTTTAAAAAAGTACGATTGTACCATGTTTGCCAACCCTGGGTTAAATAGAAATTTAGGTTTGTACAAGTTGTTTGTAAGACACCCACAGTGCAAGTAACTTGCATACGTTTTATTTTACAAAAAATAAAGTGTAAACATCAATTTGGAATATTTTATTTATTTATTATCTTTTTATGTTATTTTTTGCATTACATAAATAAACACATCTTTTTTAAATTTTTAGTAATTTTCAACACATTCCTCTAGTATTTTAACTAATAAAAACCGAAAATAATTTACTCTAAGGTCGATTACAAAGGCTATATCTGCTCAATAGACATGCACAATCTTGTTATTGCGCAAAAGACTTGTTTCAAATACTGACAACCTATCATGCCGCTGCCGATCTGATTGTATTTTCAGTTTTACAAATTTGAATTTGCAATTTTTTTCACACATTGTTTTGTACCTCTCCAATTCTGTATTTTTTTTTTTTTTGATATTTTGATGGATGTTTTTTTTTTGGTTTAATTTAAAATTAATGAATAGTTTAGTTCTTTAGGTCATTTGGCCATTAAACAAGTTTTGTACTCAATTTGTTATGATTATTGTACAAAAGAAATATTTAAACAAGTATGTATTTTAATATATTTTGAAGATTAAAAACTTTTAACATTTTTAAGAGTTTTGCTAAATGCGAGTGGTTCATTGAACTGAAACTTGTTAAAGAATATTTTATTACAACATGCATATGTATGTATGTAAATGTAAAGTATGGTATTTAAAGAAAAATTACTAAATTATAGTTTCTGTTTAGGTAACTATCAATAAACATAATTTAAATTTATGTTTAATAAATTATGTTTAATAAACATTTATTTTAGTTTTTATTTTTTCTTAAAAAACGCTTAGATTTAAAGAAGCACTTAAACACGATTGAGGGTTAAACAATTACTGCAGGATTAACTGCGGTTTTAGCCGTGATGCCAACTATTTATAACCAAAACGCGCTGAGCAGCAATAAATGCTTTAGAAAGCTCTAAACATTTGAATTTCATAAATTAGAAACATAAACAATCATAAATGTTTCTTTTGATATTTTTAATTGGACGAAGAAATTATAAAACCGCATAATAAAAAGGTGAAATAAAAACTAACACAGTCCTTCGTCAATGTGTTGTAAAGAAGGTGCTAAATATACCATAAAAACATATATATATGCATCCTGAAAGTTTGAGAGTTATTAGGAAATTTCTGGACAATTAAATTTTCTAATTTTTTCGTATCATCGACTGTAATACTCTCAAGACTCATTTAATATTTTCAAAGACTTTTCAGGATTTTCAGTAAAAAGGCAAATTTATAAATTTCCAAGGACTTTCTTCAGAAAACCTTGTGTATAACAGTAGTTTCCTTAGAAAATCATGTGTATAACAGCAGTTTCCTTAGAAAATCTTTTGTAAAACAGAATTTTTTATAGAAAAACAGTATTTTCTATAGAAAATCTTGTGCATAACAGTATTTTCTCTAGAAAACTATGTGTATAACAGTATTTTCTATAGAAAATCTTGTGTATAACAGTATTTTCTGTAGAAAATCTTGTGTATAACAGTATGTTATATATAAAACTATGTGTATAACAGTATTTTCTTCTGTATAACAGTATGTTCTATAGAAAATCTTGTGTACAACAAGAACCTTATGCATAACAGTATTTTCTATAGAAAATCTTGTGTAGAACAGTATTTTTTTATAGAAACTCTTGTGGAGAACAGTATTTTCTATAGAAAATCTTGTGTATAACGGTATTTTCTATAGAAAATCATGTACATAACAGTAGTTTCTTTGGAAGATCTTGTGTATAACAGTAGTTTCTTTAGAAGATGTTGTGTATAACAGTAGTTTCTATAGAAAAATGTTTCGGAATTACTTTCTGGTCAATATTAAAATGTCGTTGAATAATTTTTGATCTGCAGTCAGTTATTAATTGTTTTTCTATTTGTACCCATTTTAATTTAAGACATTATTTAGTAGTTTTTTATTTTATCAAATTTCTATAAAATAAACTTTTTTTTTGTTAATAAATTAAACGTATTTTTGTTACTTGTTTTAATTCCAGGTAAAAAAAACGACAACTTCAAAACATGATTTCCATTTAAAGTAACAGCGTAGAACGTGAGTAACAATTATGTATAAAGCAACTGACAACTTTATTAAAAAAAAACAAATAAAATTTTAAGAAAAAAATATACTACATATGTATGTATGTATGTATGCATTTTTTTGTCAAACATTCATTAAAGAGAATCACGTGCTTAAAACTGTAATAGCTGAATATTAAGTCTGAATGCACAAAAAGACACCATAATGATTAGTTAAAAATAATGAACAAAAATTTACAAATAATGCTTTTAATATTCTCTAAAAACCTTTTAAATCCCTAAAAAAATCACAACTCCCCACATAAATTTAAATGAGTTTCCATCACACAGTATTTTATTTATATTTACATTAATAATTAAGATAAAAAGTTTATAAAGATGACATAAAGACAAAAATCTTAATGTGTTAAAAGATTTTTTCGTAATTATTAAAAAAAAAACAGAAGCTGCTACCATAAATCCAAAATGATTTTCAATTTAAACTTAATCCTCTATATGAGCAGGTAATAATTTTAAGCAAACTTCAAAAGTAATTTAAATACCAACCGCCCAGATTTTTGTTATTTGTTGTTTTTTTTTTTTTGTTCTATCAAGTCTGGCCAGTTAATTAATATTTGAAATTAAAAACCCCAAAAGGCCCGCAGAATGAAAATGTTATCTAAATATTTATTTGTTTATTTATGAGGAACATGTAGATTTATCTAAAAGCAGCTCTAGCTCTACTGTAATGTTGAATACGGCCATAAGAGTTGGTTGGATGTTGTCCCTAAAGATTCTTGTTTGTTTTTTAATGTGTCATAATGTAAAGGTTAATGGCATTTAGAATACACAGTTACTTTGATTTCTTATTGGAGTTTTTTTTTTTGTTGATTTTATTCATCTTGTCATGTTAAATCAACAAGAAATGAAAATACCCAACGTGTTACCTTAATGATATTTCAGTGCAGAATTACCATGATCATATAAGCAAATAACTTTTCTTTTAAACTCTTAAACAAATATTTCAGTAGTATGCAGCCAACCCTTTATTCAGTCCTTAACCAGTGAAGCCTTTATTAATCCCTAGTTAAAGTTACGAGTAATTTTGAAAACATTATTAAAACAAATTTTCATTTAGCACTCACTAGTTAATCACAACCAACCATACACAGTCACAGTCAATCACTTGCTGGCTGTCTGGTTTATAATCTCCTCCTTTTAATATCTTAATATGTACATAGAATATAATGGAATGTTTGTCTTAAAGATCATATTTTATGAAATCGTATCATCATCAGTTATCAGCATCAAATTGTCATGATCGTAAACATTAGTTTTACTACTGTGCCCAGAGGCAATTTTACACTACAGAGTTGGGGAAAAAAGTAACGTTAATTATTTGTAATTTGTTTGAGAATTGTTAAGTCATGCTAATGCTGTTGTATGGAGCATAAAGACACTTTTGTATGAACAAATTATGTTAAATTTTGTTAAAGTTACAGAAATTGCCAGTGTTTTAAGTCTAGCTTTTATAATATACTTTAATACAGTGTGGTGAAAAATGAGTGACATAAAAATAGATGCAGAAGCTTTTACACTTATATAAATAGTGTAAGAAATATAGAGAAATAGCAGGAGCTTGGCGGTGGCTTTTTTGTCTTTGTAAACAAATATATTTCACTAAAAGCTGTTTTTCCGATTTTACACAAAAAGGCATTTTTATTAAAAAAGCTTTTCAATTTAGAAAACTATTTTCTGGGGATTTTTTTCCCAAAAAAGTTTTTTCAGCAACACTACAGTTTTTCCCAAAATATTTTTATTGGGCAAAACAAATTTTTTTTCACTAAAAAAGACTGTTTTATTGAAAAAAGCTTTTTCTCAAAAAGTATTTTTTCGTTGAAAAAGCTTTTTCTAAAAAATTATTTTTTTTTATTATTAAAAAGCTTATAATTATTTGTAATTTGTTTGAGAATTGTTAAGTCATGCTAATGCTGTTGTATGGAGCAGTATTAAAGACACTTTTGTATTAAACAAATTATGTTAAATTTTGTTAAAGTTACATAAATTGCCAGTAATTTATATCTATTCGTTTTAATATTTATCTTTTATAAGATAATAATACAGTGTATTGAAAAATGATAGATAGTGTAAGAAATGTAAAAGTATAGCAGATGCTTGGCGGTGGCTTTTTGTTTTTGTCAACAATTATCTGTTTCACTAAAGCAGCTCAAAAGCTGAAAGACAGAAAAAAAATCACTTTTATTAGGAAAGCTTTTGTATTAAGAAAAATATTTTCTGCAGAATTTTTTCAAAAAATCTATAATCTGTTTCACTAAAGAAGCTCAAAAGCTGAAAGACAGAAAAAAATAATTTTTATTAGGAAAGCTTTTGTATTAAGAAAAATATTTTCTGCAGAATTTTTTGCTTTCTCAGCAACACTACAGTTTTTCCTGAAATATTTTTCTTGGGCAAAACTAATTATTTTCACCAAAAAGCTTTTTCCTAAATATTATTTCTGCATTGAAAAAACTTTTTTTTTCAATAAATAAGCTTTTTCTCAAAATATATTTTGTCTTTTAAAAAGCTTTTTCTCAAATATTATTTGTTCATTGAAAAAACTTTTCTAATACATAAAACTTTTTTTAATAAAAAAAAATATTTTGTCTTTGAAAAAGCTTTTTCTCAAAAATTATTTTTTCATTATTAAAAAGCTTATACAACAAACATTTCTTAGTTAAAAAAGCTTTTGTTTTAAAAATTTATAAGAAAATATTTGAACAAGCTTTTCGTAAAAAGGTTTCATGTCTCTATGTCCCTAAACTTTTGCACTACACTGTAAAAAGTCTTTGACCTTGTCCAAACAACTGCG
Organism: Bellardia bayeri; assembly: GCA_950370525.1. Classification (NCBI taxonomy): domain Eukaryota; kingdom Metazoa; phylum Arthropoda; class Insecta; order Diptera; family Calliphoridae; genus Bellardia; species Bellardia bayeri. The sequence goes on from OX493264.1 coordinate 121,783,542, forward strand.
TTTATTATTTTCTTAAACACCTTAGTTAAATATATGCATACATTTGTGTGTAATAAATAATTGTTAGTTAATGATTTAAGTCTGTGTGTTTATCCTCAGCTTATACAGTTTATTAATTTGTTTAGAGAACATGACTGAACTTAAATTTGTTTGGTAAATTAGAATAATTTTTATTCGTTTAATGTCGTCAATATCTCTCTTGGCTTTGTAAATGATTAGTTTTTATAACACCTGCAAAACAACTTTTTTGGTTTAATGACTTTTAATTTACACAACACGTGCGTTGAAGGGTTTAGGTGGCATGTCGGTTAGAAAATGTGTAGTTTTTAAAAACCAGTTTAAATATTTTGATTTGTTCTTTACGCTTGACCGTTCAAAAGTGTCAAACTGTATTTAATGTTGACAGCTATTTTGAATGTACTCAATTGATTGCTTAAAATGAATTAAGAATTGTTTTGTAAGCCAGACACTGTTGATGATGTCATTAACCTTGTTTTTATTTTCGAAAGGTTGGGTGTTAAATTTTTAGATTTTTTGGGAAACTTTAATAGATTTTAAAAATTAAATACTTTTTTAAATGTATTTTCTCAGATTTTTATTTGTAGCTTGAAAACTTGTATTATCACATTTTAAGGGTTAGTATGACTATTATTACTCAACTTTTTTTGTTGCAACCACACAAATTCTCCTTATTACAATATTTTCAGCTGTGTGTTGTTTTTTTAAACACAACATCCGACATCTGTTAATAACTTTATGAGCATAATAATTCACAAAATGATTTCCGTCTATAAAACTTAACTTTATTAATAATTTTTCTAGTTAAACACAACATCGCCCACCTCCATGTAAAAGAGCCACTCAGTCACAAGCATAAACAATTTTCCTAATTAAATTTAAAGATTTTTATCAGTTTTGTAGATCACCCAAGATTCAAGTAACAGCAAGTAATTGGTTTTTATTTCTGTTTTGTGTTCACATGATTTTCTTTATGAATAAAACATACATACAACATATTTTTATTTAATATTTATATTTCCAACAAACACTCATGCACACGAAAAAACCCACTATACTACAACATTTTGTGTTTAATAATTATAATTTTCAAATTCAAATAAAAGTGCCGCCCAGAATGTAACTGAAGAGAGCAAGAGAAAGAAATTTAAGATGTTTAAAGAAAAGAAACCGAAAATATAATTTCATGTAGCCGGGGCTATATTGTTACCAATAAAACTCAGCAACTTCAACTTGACATTTGACTTTGAAACCAAGGAAGCAATTGGCATTGGTTGCTATGTATATTTAAAATCGACATAGTATTATTCTTTGACTACAACAAATCGTGCTAAATAAAAAAAAAAAAAAAAAAACTCAGTTAAATTTACAAAATCATAAAATCAAAAGAAACAACATCCATTCAAATGAACAGATGAATGGCAACAGCAACCAAAAGAAAATTAATTTAACTGCATGTTAAATTAATTATGAAAATTACTTTTTTACCGCTTTATAATACACTGAGAGAAATATTACTAAATTTTTAAGTTTTATTGGCTTATCTAAGTTATTTTTGCCACTTATCATTGTAGAAAGGGAACCTGTGATGTGTGATACAAAATTAGAGTAAAATTTATTAATAAATTGCCAGCACTACTACTTTTAAAACAACTTTTAAAATTATCTCCCCTGTCTTGGTGTTAATTCCGATGATGCGTTAATAATAATATTTGGTAATTTAGAACATTTATTTCTTAAAGTGTAGTACACTGTTTTTTTTTCTTCTTACTTATCTCAACAATGATAAAGCAGCTTCACGAAGAAGCTTATAAAAATATTATGTTCAACAAAACTCTGCATGAGACAGAATAAATGCAAGAAAATATTGGACTATCACCAGAAATCTGATTTTGAAAGACTCAATTCACAAATGTCGAACATTTTAAAAATTTAATAATTTCATTAAATATTTACAGTTTTAATTGTTAATAAAGAAATTAATTTATTTACAAAACGACTGATCGGATTAAAAAAAAATTAGTCTTTCTTAAAGATAATTTTGTTGCCGAATTTCAACTAAACAGTTTCGAGTTACGCAAATATTTATTGCTTAAATATATCCTTTTTAAAAATAAAGCTATATCTTCAAAACTAGAGCTAACCTAAAAAAAAAAAAACGGTTGGCACCACTGGATGCCCCGCTTGTCGGTAAAAAAGTGCCAAAATCGGGAACAATGTTATGTTAAAGTAAATTCAACGTTTAATTGTTGAACTGACTTTAAATAATAATAGTTAAACTAAGTTTAACTAATAATGGTTTAACTAAGATTAACTAATAATGGTTTAACTAAGATTAACTAATAATGGTTTAACTAAGTTCAACAATTTTTAATTAAACTTAGTTTAACTATGATTACTTAACTTTGTTAAAGATAATTAATTTAACTATTAATTGTCTAACTAAGTTTTGCATTATTATTATTTAAACAAGTTTAGCATTTTATTAAAACAAGTTTAACAAGCAATTGCTAAAACAAACTTTGCTAGCAATTGTAGAATAAAGTGTACAAGCAAATATTTATCAATTAAGTTAAACAGACAATTGTTAAACCAATTTATCAAACATTTGTTAAGCAAAGTTTAATGGCCAGTTTTTAACTTAAAAATTAAAGTGTGTTTAAACTTAAGTTCTGTTTAAACAGCAAATTCATTTTTATAGATCATATTTAAATACAACTTAAAGCACTGACTACCTCCATTTAAATACAACTTAAGTTTTTCATACTAGCATATGATTTTGACAGTTCTGCAAATTATGAAAATTGCGCATTGAAGTTTTTTTTTATTTTTTGATAAAAATATTGTGGTTATTATCATCAATATCAACTAAAATAATGAAGTAAGATGAAGAAGGATATGAATGATGCAGCTTTTGTCCATTTAGTTTACAACAATTTGTGAACTAAATACGTAGTAAATCAGCTGTTAAATGAAGAAGTTGTTTATGTTTTTTTTTTTTTGACATTTAATAGTGCTACCATACTTTTATCATAATTAAATACAAAACTTAAATTTAGACTGAACAAATAAAACCGTATTTAAATACAACTTAAGTTTAAGGAAAAATTAACTAATTTCGTAATTAAATATCAAGTTGAAAACTGGCCATAACATACACCAAACTAAGTTTAACTAAACATTTTTTCAAAAATTTTTAAAAGTTTAAATAAAATTTGTTAAAATAAATTCTAATGAGTCATAGAATTATCTAATAAATATTTATGGTTTCATATAATAATTTGAAATTCAAATGAAGTTGATTATTTAATAGGTTTTATAACCTATTTTCCACGATTGTATTTATTTAGTTAATATAGTACTTGTTTAAAGTTTCATCCTGGAGTTATAGGTGTCCATGAAAGCCATAACTTTAAAGTATTAAAGCATCTCTAAAAGTAGTAACTTCATAATGCCTAAATGTATAAAAAAGTATTAAAATGTATTAACCCTTTCATCAAGCTTTAAAAACGTTGTAACTATACAAAACTTGGGGTTATTGTGATGTAGAAAAGGCATTTTTTTTTCACAAACATTTAAGTTTAATAATGATTTAATACACCAGCTTTAATGAGAAACTGCTAAACTCAGTTTAAATGGAAATTGTTAAATTAATATTAACTAAAGATTGCTAAATTAAGTTTAACTAAAAACTGTTAGATCAAATTTAACTAAAAACTGTTAAACCAAGTTTAGCCAAACATTTTAAACTCAGTTCAACAAACAATTCTCATACCAAGTTAAACTTACGACCTGAACACAATCACTGTTCAATTTGTAAAGAGCATGAAAAACCTCTTTTAAACTCCTGCCCTCAACATTTACATTTGCAAGAAAAAAGACACAAAACTTTTAAATAAAACTCTAGCAAAGACACAGAGATGACTTTTGAACTGCATGCTGCAAAATATGCCGAAAATAAAAGGAGTCGTTGTTGTACTCTTTAATGGCTTTAAAGAAAGGCCTGCTAAACTCAAGAATATTCGTTTTATTTTATTTTATGTCTGTTTGTCTGTCCGTCCGTCTGTGTGTCTTTCTGTGTTTTTGTTCCCTGAGTGTTGTTAACATAAACAACTAGCAACATTATGTTGCTGCCAGTGGCCGTTGAGCATACCACAACAGCAAGCAACAGCTAACCACATTAAACTGTACCGCAAGAAAAGTAAAGACATGAAAAAGGAAAGAAAAGAAGCCAGCTGCTAAAGAAATTTTTTAAATCAAATGAAGCACATTTTCTTCTTTGGTCTTTTTTGCCATTATTGCCTTTCCTCCGTAAAGGTTATGGTCTGGAGTTTTTATTGGTGCTGTTGTTTTGGTTGTGGCTGAGTGTTGTTGTTTTGTTTGGCAGCGCGGCAATTGCAGATTGCTCACAAAGATACCACAAACACAACAAAACAACAAAGAATCTTATGGAAAAAAGTCAAACAGGCAACATAAAAACATATACATAACTAAGAAACAAACAAACAAACAGCGCATTTGAAAAACGAGCCACATGAATGAATGAAGTGGTGGTCAAAATTAAGATTTTTGCAGGCTACACTAGGCAAGAGTTATAAGTTTCTAACGCACAGCTGTACAATCTTCAATCTGAATTTTGGCATATAAAGTCCTTAATATCTTATTTCTAATCCGATTTGATATTTCATTTCGCCATACTATTTCAATTTTGCGACATAGGGCATCCAAAAACCCTTTAAGCGGGCATTGTTCTTTTTTTATATAAGATACTCGACCTTTGAAATATTTATGCCATGCTAAGATCAATGACTTTAAATTAAATCGCATAAAAACCAAGAAGACATTTTTATTAAGCACTGCAAAGAATTATAAAAATTCTGAGCAATTTTTTCCTCTTTTTTGTTGGAAAGAAAAAGCAACAACATTAAGCATTTTAAAACAAAGATGACATAGTCACTCAGACAGTTGTTGTGTTTGAATGAAAATGCCTTAAGATCCATTAAAATAATCAGCAAAAAAAAAAACGAACTAACAAACAAACATTGAAATTTCTTTTTAAAAGGTACAAAATAAAAAAAATATATTTCGAATTGGCACAAGTAATATTTTGTTTAAAAAAAATGTAGGGTTTCAGATGTGTGTCAAATGTTGTTGACACAATTGTTTTTCAACATTATATACCTACTATGTATATGTATAAATCATACTGTGATTAGCCCTATTGTACAGTGGAGTTTTAATTTATAACATTTTAAATTTGTGTTGTTAAATTCTAAGCAAGTGTAACCTAGCGTTTACACATGCGAGTAACAGTTCGAAAAACTGAATACACTCACATTTTTCGCACTTGCAGAGCTATTCGCAGCTAAATTTGCATACGAGTGAATGTTTGACACTCTCATGCCAGTAACCCGGCATTTACACATGCAAGTGCAAGTTCGAAAAACTCAATACACTCACATTTTTTTACTAATACACTCACATTTTTTTTCGAAGCTTTTTGGCTTGTCTGCAGGAAACACCCAGAGTCTTTGGCGGGAATCGAACCCGCGACCCTCTGACTAATACTCAGGCACACTATCGCCTAGTCTATCGGGGCACCCTAATACGTACACCGCACTCGCATGCAAGTACTTGCAGGGTAAACGTCAAATAAAAAAATAATGTTGCCATGTATATTTTCCAATGAATAGAAAGTGGATAATGTAATATTTATAATTGAAATTTGAGTTTGTTTTATAAGTGATTGTAAACAAATTTCTTTCAAATAATATTGATAAACAAAATGTTTTAATTTTGGAGAATAAATGTCATTAAAATCATAATAATTATTGTTAATGAAAATTTTCCCTCATGAAAATTTTTTATGTGTACAACTGGCAACTCTATTTTTTAATCAAAACAAAAATAAAAGTAAAATTAAATTTAAAAAATATAAAAAAATTAATTAATTTATATCGTTCGAGTTTTTTGAATAAGTTTTCGTATATAATACGTACACAGCACTCGCATGCAAGTACTTGCATGCGTAAATGCAGGGTAAGTGTTGCGCTTTAAAATGTTGCTGTTTTGTTGTAACATTTGGTTGCATGTTTTTCACATTTGACATTCATATTTGGTGTACGAGTATACTTTGGATTGTTGCTGTTTATTACAAGATTTATGTTGCCTTTTCCAATACCGCCTTTTTTATTTGTGTTAAACTCTGAAATGTTTACCTTTTCATGTTTCTTTTCCTTCTAATGTTGAGATTATCTGGGCTTGTGTTTTTATTTATTTCATAAAATGCGTCGTTCGTCGTGTTCTTTGTGTGACTTAAGGGTTTTGCGGAAGTTCAGAAATGTTTGTTGTAACTTCAAAATAAAATTCTACGAATTCTATTAAACACTGTTTGCTGCAGCATGTGTGTTTTCCAAGAAGGTGTTTAGTTGTGGTTGGTGGATAAGGTGTTTTTTTCAGAAACTGTCCGGCCTTTTTTAAATTTTTGTTCTTTGTTCTTTATTTTCTTTTTTGGGCCAAAACGTGATAAAAGCCCATTTGAAATGAGTCATGAAAATATCTAATAAATATTTATGTTTATGGTTACATCTAATATTTGGAAATTCAAATGAAGCTTCAACGATTATTCTAATGAATTTGGAGTGTTCCTTTTTTATATGTAGGTTTTATAACCCAAATTGCACGATTGTATTAATTTAGGGAATGTTGTACTGATATTCAAACATTTGTACCGAACAAAAATTTTGTGCAGAGAAATATTTTTTACTGAGAGTTTTTTTCAGCACGATTCACCCATTTCGAACGATTTGTCTGGAAAATCAATGCTGCTATATATAAACGAAATCGTTTAGTTTTAGAAGTTTTAGAGAGAAAAACAGTTCATTTTTGGGCAGACAAAATATAAAATTAAACAAATTCTAGTAGAGAATTATTCTTAAAAAATATTTTTCTCTTTCAAAAAGAGGGACGTCAAACTTCATATGAAAAAAAAACTTTCTTCGAACAAATATTTTGTTCAGAAGGAATGGGTGAATTCATCTTTATGCTAAAGAAATGTTGAATTAAAAGTAAAATTTAATGAAAATTCATAGAAACCATTATAAATTGGCATGGCACGCTCAGTCACACAGTGATCTTGGTATTTCAGTTCCAAGTTCGTGTCACAGTATTTTTACAGTTCTTTGTAACAAACGGCCAGTAACTTTTTGTATAATTCTCAAATTATTTATTTCGTAAATGAGAATGTAAATAATACACATGCCTGGTACAATTTCACTGTAAGTCACTTGACGAATTCTCAACTTTATCTCTCCTACATCATTGATGTTTTCTATACAACATATGCTTGTAGACTGTTCATACGTGACAGTACGGAGTTCGTCATTAGCGTTGTCAATTTGAAATTTCAAAACGCACCAAAATGGAGAAAAAACGCAACAAGTTTAGAATTTCTTTTTTATTTAAACAGTTTATTGTAATTAATTTTACATTTTTTTTAATTTAATAAATTGCAACATTTTTTAAAAAGAGAACAACGATTAACAGTTTTTTTAATAAACGAGCTAATAAAGATATTATAAGCATTTAACCACTGAAAATGCAACTCAAAATATGCTATTTGTAACTGAAGTACTAATTGGTAAAAAAGGGCTGATTTTAGTACATATTTAGTATTTTTTTTTTAATTATTTTTGTTTTCTATTTTAAGTACTTCTATTTTATTTTTTTCAATAAAATTTGTTAGGGCTCCACTGGGACTCTGACCCTGGTTGTTTGTCTACAGTTCAAACCAGCAGGCTATACAAGAATTTTTATTTCCATGTTTCAAATGTTAATTTTATTTGCAAACAAAAATTTCCACCCTATTCACCTTTATTAATAACATTCATGTGATGAATTTGACAGTATGTATAGATTTCATGATAATAAATTATTAATAAACTGCAATTAAAAATTACTAATAAGAATGATTTCATCACAATTAAGGAATTTTTCGCACAACAAATTTAAAAAAAGCACCAAAAATGGTGCGAAATGCACCAAGTTGACAACGCTGTTCAGAGAACTTCGGAAACTTGGTACAGCAGGCAAAGAGACTTACGCAGGCTAAAACTTTGAGGGTGCTGTAGCTTAATTGATTAGCGTGTTTGATCATTTAGCATGAGTTGGTATTTGTAGCTCGGAAGCGATTCCCAGCCGCTGCCACTTAAACAACATCAGTTTCTGATAATTATTAGTTTTCTTTTCTATCCATCATAACTAATATTTATCACAGCGCCCTACTTCGGTGGTATAGCATTCAAACGCCACCGAAGTAAAATAATTAAATAAAGGTTATAAAATCAAGCTTTAACATTAATGCGCCTACTTACCACCAGAGACGCTGCAATGCTGCACTTAACACAATCATAATCCGGTAATTTCATAAACTATTCGGAATATCACTTTTTATTTTTTATAATTGTAGGAATTTTTGTGTTGCCGGCTTAAAATCAGCTGACAGAGACCCGCCACCGGGTGATTCAGAATTAGGGTGTGGGATTTCCCGAACTATTTTGCCGGAAAACGGCAATAAAAAATTTTTTTCTCCGGATTTAATTAATGCTTAACAAAAAGGTACAAAGATTAAGTATTTTATAAAATTGTGTATTTTTAAAGAAAAACAACACATTAACAGGGATACAAAATTTAAGATCATATGTTACAAAAAAAAAAATAAGTAAATTTCGTTCTAACTCACAACACGTAAAAAAAAAGAAATATGATAATTCTCGTATTCTATTTCTCAAAAAAAAAATGGTAAGTTAAATAGATGATGTTGATTGATCTTGTACAATGAAAATTGTTGATGACACCCTTGGCAGGGTAGAAAATGCATTCCAGTTTGCAAATTGTCTAGAAAAATATAATTTATAATAATAAAAAAAAATAATTTTATTTTATAGAAATAACTTCGTTTAGCAAAATTATTTTAATGTGCTTAAAAATAACTAATGCATTTAATAAGTAATCTTACATCTGATTTGTTATTTTACAGGCAAAGTTTTCAGTCTCTCGCATTATAAAGATTAAATTGCTTTTTTTTTTTGGTAGTTTTTAGGTAATTTGTTAATGACATCAATCGTTTTTAACTTAACATTCATTAGGAATGTTCATATACCTACTGCTACTTTCTCTACATCTACTAATAATTTTAAATATGGAACAAGCGCTTTATCTGCTTTTCTTTCTTGCATACTTTAGTTTAACAAATGACTGGATCATCTCCAATCACCCAGTATACACACCTTGCTGAATTCTTTCTTTATATAATTCTCGAAAAGAAATTTCTTCAAACATTTTTTAAATGTTTGATTGTTTTTTTTTTTAATTAGTTGTGTTTAAAGAAAGTCATTTATATACAGCTATGGTCAAAGAAATAGCGTACTTTACTGTTCTTGTAGTGTAACGTAGATTCAATTCTTGGTTTTTTACAAACTTTTATCCGTCAGGACCAATCAAAGAACTCTTTTCCAGAATTTGATATATTTGTTCCTTGTGTAGTTTTGCAAAAGACAATCGTGCCTTTGTACTCTCTTTTGACTCTTTTTTACACGATCATAAAGCTGAATTTCATTTAGGCGTTTTCGTGCAATTCTACTGGAAACATTTAAACCAAGTTCCTTATTTATTACAGTCATTATTGTTCTGGATGACTTGAAAGAATCTAGCTTACATTTTTTTAACTATTGCCTAATTCGCACGAATTGTTTTCTTTTGGGTTGACTTCTTCCGATCTTTCTTTACATTAAGCAAGTTTGCATCTGATTTAACACATTTCATGACATTATAAACCAGATTTCAAGAACATCCAATTATTTCAGCTATTTTTGTTTGGTGAAGTTCCCAAATAACATTTTTTTCTTAAGTGGGCAGTGCGGTGATCTTTCCATTTTGGCTGACAAAATTAATGATAAACAATGTTTTTGTTAAATTACACAGGACTTCACCACCGAAATTAGCAGCAACTATTTTTGTCTAAAATCGAAATAACTGTGCGCTATTTCATTGTTCAACCAAAAAACATTAATTTTTAACAATATATGACAAAAGAATAGATAGCATAGAATTTCATGTTATTATCATTCCTTATTTACGTTTAGAACAGTGGTGCGCTATTTCTCTGTCCCTAGCTGTATATTAGGTGTATAACTTGAAAATGCGCTATTCATATAGCGCATGGTGTATTTTAAAAATCATATAACTTTATAGTGTAACAACAAAGTTTCTATCTTTGCTTTGAAAATATGGAATTATGTCCCAACAAAGCGTTATATTTGAAAAGTTTTACTTTACTGCTTTAGTTTAAAAAAGGGCGCCTAAAACACTTTAATTGCTTACCGAAACTTATGGTGAAGGAGATCTATCGGCATTGATAGTTCATAAAGACTGTTGTCAAACGCAAAAAGAGTTTGCAAAATCATTCAAAAACAATTGCGAGCAACATTGTTCATTAAAAATTTCCGGACTATGTGGCCAGATAAGAAAGTATGTTAACACTCTTAACACTTGCAATACCTGTTTAAAACTATTTAGAAGGAAGTGGTTGCAAGGTTTTACCTCATCCGAGTTATAGACGTTGTCTCCTCAAAAAATGAGCAGTTCTTTTGGCGCGAAATGCTACCAGAAAGAAGCATAGTAAATATCAAAAATCGCAAATCTTTTGTAAAAACATTTAAGTTATTTTAGTTTAAAATTTTTTGTTCAAAAACTTTATTCTTGCTGGCTTTTCTATACGAGTATTCATAGCAATAATAATTCATTATTAAAATTTAACTACCTTAAAATTTTTTAATTTCTCGTTTTCCCGGAAAATTTTAAATTTTTTTCCCGGGAATTCCTGTACCCCAAACCCTACTGAGGATACACAGTTCTAGACTGTAAGAGTTTTCTGCAAAAACTTGTATTACGAAGTAGAGTTGTGCCCGGTCGTTCATTTCAGTGACCGGTCATTTTCGTTCATTTAACCAAGACTGATTCGTTCATTCAATTCGTTCAATCGTTCACTTTAAACGAATGAATACAACCCTTATTGAATGTGTTTTCTTCTTGCCTTTTGATAAACAGCAGTTGAACGAAATTGATCCGTACACTATTGAACGAAAATCGTTCAGTTAAATGACCGGCTCATTCCGTTCAATGAAGTGATCCGTTCATTTTAACCCGTTCGTTCATGAACGACACAATATCAATAGTATTTTAAAACAGTGATGTCGTCACAGCTGTTTATAAGTATGTATGTGATTACAATAATATCAATAAAACTAGTTACAAGTAATGACTTAAATAACACATTGATACATCGGTTTCAAAAGTGCCGTTATCAGTAAAACCAGAAGGTGCTTATGACATTTACTTCAAAATAGGTAGTTATATAACGGATAATAAAAAAGTCATTATTTGACTACTTCCCAGTAATACAGACGGTATGTAGTAGTTATTGAAAAGTAATTTATTGACTAATTTGATTGTTAGGATTCGAGAGAAATATATGTTAATTTGTAGTAAATTCAACATCCCTGCAATGGTTTAATGGTTGATCACAAATAAGTTTGTTTTTTATTATCAAGATGTGCAACAATGGTTACAGTTTTTTGTATACGATTTTCCAAATAAAACAAATCTAAGAAATAAACCGGGTTTATCTAATAAACTCCAAAAAAACAAAAATAACAAATGCAAACTAAATAAAATAAAATTAAAAAAAAAAAGCTGTAGCAGTAACAATCCTTTCCACAATGGTTTTTGGTAAACAAAACATCATCAGCACCACCAGCAGCAGCCAGCATATAGGAAAACCTTAGACCAGGCCAGGCTGTTTTTACGCAGTCTCTTTTCAGAGCCACACTCTTGGAATTTTGTTGTGTGGAAATGTATTTAGCAGCTTCTTGTATAGCTTCTAGTCGTATAAAGATCATTAGGTTGGTCGTTTTTGTTGCTTTCTGCTTGTGCATTTTCCATACAAATAATAAAAAAAGACAATATAAAAAAAAAAAAAAACTGAAACAAAGTTGAAACCAGTGGTGTTTAAAGATGGTAACAAATTGATAAATGTTAAAACATGCCAACGTCTTGTTGCCACAAAAAAATCATTTGTTTAAATAGAGAAATAGAAACAACAACGAAAGAGAAAATACAAGACAAAGCTTTGTTTGCTTTTAACTGTAGTTTTTCCAAGTAAATTATTCGGCCACAATTTACATTTGTGCTTTAAACAGGGGTTTTTAAATTACATTCTCTGCATTTCTTTTAACAACTTAAGGTGTTTTATTTTTAAAGGTATATGTATTTAGAAAGAAATTGGAAAATATATTGAGAGTAATATTATTAATAGAAAGTACTCGTATGTATAGGTAGAAATGTACATATACTAGGACTTAATAGTTATTAAATACTAACTGTGATTACCCTTACTATTTATTTGTAATTAAATATTGCGTTTTTTAACTTTTCTTTATTTATTTGTATTCTTTTCTTGCATAATCTTTTCTTTTTTTCACATTTTATTTTTTTCTAGAGTTTTCTGTTATCTATTAAATACTTTATTGATTTTCAAAATGTAAAATAATTTGAATTAAAGCTGGTTGTTCTAAACGTTAAAGTTCATAAATTATATAAAAACGGATACGCATATATGGCAACATTTAATATATTGTTTTACCTTTGAAATTTTGTGTTCTTTGCTGGTTTTTAACTAAATTTGCAAATATTTGCCAAATGTGACCGTATGTGAAAAAGACGTAACCACTAAATAAAATATATTTGCATTCGTTTATTTATTAAAAAAAATTCGTTTATTTGGAACAAGAAATATTTAGTTCTACATATTTTATTTGATAATGTTTAATCTTGCAAAACTCTTGTAATGCTTGGGTTTCACTATGTCATTTTTGTTGTCAAATTCTCGAAATTGTTGGCAATTGTATGAAAACGGGTTGTCATATCATGATTTTCATGATTGCAAACATAGATGACGCCATATGACAACCCGTTTTCATAAAATTGCCAACAATTTGGACAATTTGACAACAAAAATGACATAGTGAAAACGCGGCCTAAGAATAAACAACGTGATGAAACAAATTTTTGCTAAATCCAGTTGTTACGCTTTTTTGAGTAAATATTTGCCAAATGTGACCGTACCTTAACTAACTAAATAAATAAATATTTTTCAAAAATTCTTTGCCAGCACTAGAGCTAAACTAATTAATTGTTTGTTTTCCATTTACATGTAATTTGTAAAAATAAATAAAAATATTTATTTATTTATTTTGTAAGCATTTCAATGCTAAAATTCGTTTAAAGATTAAGTTCATGTTTATAAGCAATAAATTATGTTTAGAGTATTTATTGAAAATGTTGTAGAATTTAAAAAATTTTGTTAAATATTTTGAGGAGATTGCTTGAAATATGGGTTTAAAACTATGTATACTGCAAATGTTTGGTAAATAATAAGTTTTTATAATTAGAGTACAACAAACCAGCAATCATTTAAAAAAAAAATTTAAAAAAAATGGGTTATACGTAAAATTTTTATATTTTTAGCTCTAATGACTAATGATAATAATAGATTTTGAACATTTTGATAATTATAAACGATTAAAAACTAATAAAGAGTGATTTTTAAGAGCTTTCGGATGTGATTTAGAAAAAACAAAAACAAAAATAAATACAATTTAGAGAAATATACCAAAACTATATTTGAGTTTTTTATGATTCAATATTTAAATGTAAAACGCCTCAAATTGTTCATACGCTGGGTGAAATTTTATGCCATACTCTCTCCAACATAAGGGCCGATAACTCACGAATAAATTCTGTAATATTAGCTTCCAGTGCGTTAACCGTTGCAGGATCGCAAGATCTAGGCGATTGACCGCCTAATATACTGTTAACCAAACTCGCCTCTCAATTGTCGATGCTGTATGGCATGTGGCACTGTCTTGTTGAAACCATATGTCAGCCAATTTCATTTTGGGAAAAAATTTACCGTATTCGCCTCTTACTAAAATGTATATAAATGATGTTACTAAAGATGGCTTTATCCGTTACTACTTTCTTTACGACTTGATGAAGTTAAAAACTTTTTATTTTACTTTATTTACATTTTTTTGAATTCAAAAAATTTAATTAATTTTGAATATGTGATCGAATTATTCGAACTAGTTAAAATGTCTTATTTTAATTATTCGTTTTATTTAAACAAAAGAAAAATCGAATCTTTGGTTCAATTGATATTGAAGGGTACGAGTACATATTGAGAAAAAATAAAGTAATTTTAAATGTTACATAATTTGATTTTGCTCAACTTACAAAAATGGGGAATACTATATTGTCAGATCTGGCAATGTGCTCGCAATTTACTGACATGGAAAAATTGGTAGCAAAGGTAAATTCTCAGATTAGACGACTGTAAAAAAACTTACAATTCATTGTCACACCCTAAATTTATCTATCAACAGGAATTGTCAATTCTCACGGTTGTTATATTGTTGTATGTCAAACATTGTCAGATTCGTTGTCAGACATTACCAGAACTGTGCGTGTGCTTAAAAATATTAAATATTTTCATGGAACAAAAAACAGCAATTGAAACAAATTTTACTGCATATGAAGAGGTTGAAGACAAAATAACAACAGTTTGAGTGAAAAAAGCTGTATTGCCTTAAAATATATTTGAGAAGTTTTTATTCAACGCGTAAACGCATAAACGCATAAACTTCGCCGTGCCTCAACTTTCTCGAAAAGTTTATTAATACTTTCATGTGACCACACAAAATCTAGATTTTTGTTTCGACCTTGATTTTTGTTGTCGGCTCTGAAGGCGTCTGAATAGAAAGATTCAATTCAATTGGCTCATAGCTGCATTCTATGCAACATAATTCATTATGTAAAATGTCGCTATTCATTTATTAATTTCTTTGATTTAATTCTGCATTTTTTTCACTTTTTCTTTAATTTTAATGATTTAATACTTTTGCTTGTTTATGTTATATACAGAGTTGTAAATAGAAATATCTGACAATGTTGTTATTGTCATATGCATACACTTTGCACATCTGACAATAAAAAGTGTTTGACAATTATTTTACAATGGCTAAAAATGTTTTCACACAATTATTTGATGTTTGGCAATATTTTTGTCGTACAATATACTGAAAATGCTTTTTCTGACGACGTTGGAGGACGAAAATTGTAAGTTCACACGGTTATTCGACATTTACTGATGTGTGTGAAGATAAATTTAAATTTAACTAACAAAGAAAAAAATTGACCATAGGACCACCATTTCCATATAGTGTCATACCCGAGCCCTTTGCATAATTTCCAAATTGGCTAAAAATCCTCTCAAGACTTATTTTGCATAAAACTCAATTTTACTGGAATCCCAAAATTATTTCAGACATCCCACGTTTATAGTTCCATTTAGTGGTCTTTTTCCATACCATATCTATTTCTTAATATGTATTTTTTTCTTATTCTGAAATTATTTCAGACTTTATATATGAAGATTTGTTTATCAAAATTCAAGTATGATGGCTGTTAAGTGAATAACGGTGCTCTGTTAAGTGCAAAATGAGCTTGGCTAAAAATTGCGGTTTTTGTCTGTGCTAGTTGAATTTAACCGCCTGGCCCACGATGTCGATAACGTTCGCTTAGATAAAACTTAAGACACAAACTTTGTATCGTATCTATTTTTTACTCAATCAAGACTGAACATTTTTCTGACAATATTGTAAGATCTGTACATAGCTTTAGGTTAAAAAGTTTAATGGAATTTTTGTATGTACGTTTGCCGTGGAATCAGTTATAATAAAACGAATTAAAACGGTTTAAAAATAATGTTAACTTTTCTCAACGTTGCTTAAAGAAACAAAGCGACAAAAAAAGAAACGGCAAGGACATTCTAAATAACGGTCACTAGCTAAAACGGTTTTACCAGGTTTTTTGCCATTCTCTACACTTATACATAAATTAGCATTATTCTAAAAAAAGAAAACTGAAAAAACAAAGGAAATGCATATACTAACACTACATACATTAACGCTCACAATTATTTACAATTAACAATTAAAAAACACTTTAGAAATTAAGTAATTATTTCACAATCAATTGAATTTGTAATTAAATATGCAATAAATGGAAAACAATAATAACAATACAGACAACAATAATAATTGTTTGTAAAATTAATAGAAATTTTCTTTTATTCTTTTGCTAAAATTGAGGTTAATTATTTAAAGTTTTATTTGCAATACAAACAAAAGCAACAAAAATCGAAAAAGTACTATAAACACAGAAAATAAACAATTATGGCGTAAACAGTTTTATTTAATAACTATTAGAAAATGTATTTTATTTTATTTTTTCTTCTACAATTTCAACGCTTCAATCAACATTTTAATTCAATTAATTTCGAAATGTAATAGCAGCAACACAAACATATTTGTAACACAAGAACACATTGCTAACAGTTGGCAGCAAAAGTATTCAACACTTTAAAGTTTCTTGGGCTTGTAATAGCACACACTTTTTCTAACATTCATATTAAAACAGTATTGTTGTTGTTAGGAGAGACAGACAGACAAACAGATTGTTACAAGGCCTTTAAAATTTAAATTTATTCAAGTGAATAACGCATGTATAGGTAATAAAAATTAAATAAAAAAAAAATAACAAACAAATAATTAAATACATTTGAAGAAAATATTCACTCCAAGTTGGATGTATATAAATATGTATCAATAAATTTACCATTTAACACAATTGTCTGGGGGAATACGCAAAAATCTATTAAAAACTTTATTTTACACAAACAGCCAATCTAATGTGTTTGCTATTAATTTGAAGAGTTACAGATCAAACACTACATTCAATACATGCCAAAGACTCATAAATACATGTGTAGCTGTTTATAATAAAATCAATACACCATTCGATTTTATTTCATTCCAACGATTCATTCATCCATCCAAGCATGCATCCATCTCCGTTAGATGTTGTTAACATAGTTACTCGTATGGCGCATACATGCAGTACCATCTATAGTCCATGGGCATGGACATGAGTATGTTTATATTTCTTATTCATACTCTGTAGTTTTTTGTTTGCTGTTTAATTTGTAACACCATCGATTTCAGCCAATTTCCACTCAAGTCAGCACAATTCAAATTGTATCTGGCTGGCAAAATTGCATGGCAGGAACTTTGCTGTGATGTTGTTGATGTTTTATGGTTTGTCTGTTTGCTTGTAGCACATGTGGAGCATTAAAACACACACAAATCGATACTTTATTTACATTTTTTGTTCCTAAACTACTATAGTTTGCAGTTTGTGTGCCTTTTTTTTTTTTAGTATTAAGGCTGCCAGATGAAGCGTATTTTTTTGGCAGGTTTAGGAATATTTTTTAATGCAGTGTTTGGCAAACATACCCATCCAGGGACGAACGCGGTCTACAATTCTGTTGTACACTACACGAGATTATCAAAAGAGAAACAAAAAAAAACTAAGAATTGTGCATCTAAAACACAATCCAATTTGTTTTACGAAGTATTAAAATACATTTACTAATGTGGCATATTCTGTTTCAGCCGACCACTGCTTTCAGCTACCTCAAATCGAACATAAGCATTGTGTTTGTATTCTTTCAACAATTTATTTAGAGCAATAGTGTAGAGTAAACTAAACAGTATTTTCGTGCTACGATTTCTTATTATTTTGGATGTGGTTTAACTCTTAAGAAAATGGGGCAAAAGTTCTTGTTTTTCCATCAATTTCTGCAAATGGTCAATATGGTCTATGCTAGCTAAACATTATTAGCGCAATTCACAATCTTGTGCAAATGGTATTGCATCAATGCATTTGCAAATAGGTCTAGCATATTTTTGCTCTACACTAACAAAATACACAGCAAGAGCAAAAATATTCTAAACCTTTTTGCAAATGCAATGATTCAATACCATTTGCACAAGATTATGAATTGCGCTATTGTATCTTCGCTTAATGGTTACACTATTAACCTCGATATGCCTGCAAGAATAAAATGGCGGCTGTTAATACTTCCACATAATTTGTTAAAATAACAAGTTTTTGTTATCTTGGTAGCTGGTTGGCTGATTTTAAATATCATGTTTATTTACTGTAGGAATACATTTGTAACCCCACGTTTTAACTAGCCATAGTTCTGTGCACACAAGATCAGAACATCGACAGAATTGCGAACATAAATTTGTTTATGTTTTTTTTTTAATGTCAGTAAAATGTATGTTCAAGTTCGTAGTTTTTTTTAGTTTTCTTTGTAAAATGGCGGTATTTTTGTGTGAAAATGTCAATTGATGGTAGACATGGTTGCGTGAACAAATGTTTGACAATGTTGTTCGAACAAGCACATAACATCGACAAGACTTGCCCACACGAAACAAATTCATGTGGGGACAGGAATTTGTTCGACAAATGAGCAAATCAATAGCTTAGTTAGCTACAGTTGTACCGTGGCTAACATGAGCCATTAGCGTTACCGATCAATTTCCAATGAGTTTTTTTTTTTGCCGAAAATCTATGACTGTATAATTAAATACAGAACTTACCACTATGTGGCATAAATATAAATACATACATAAACCTTTCTCAATTTTGTAAGTTAAAGAAAAAGTAAAACAGGGTCACACACCTACCTGATGTGAAACGAATAAAATAAAATCATTAGTTTTTTTTACCTATTAAAAAAAATTTAGTGTTTCATAACTATAAATACACTGGAATTAAAAGAACTTAAAATACTAAAATATCCAAAATTGGAGGCCTCCTTTTTTGAATCAACTCAATCCAGAAATATCTGATAACTTTGGCACATGTCGTAACGTTTATCTCTTAAATCATTCAAGAGATTTCTATGGTAAAATTCAGGTAGATGAGTTATCAGGAACTATAGCCGTTTCTAATATTTCAGTTGCGGTATACATCGTAAGATCCCTTGGGAATCTTTAGACAATGTGGAAAGAATTTACCGAAAAATACTCGCTGACTATATATGAATAGAAACGGGTGGTCGGACCCAGATTAGTTAGCCTGCAAGCATATGTAGTTGTACTTGTTCTCGATATATTAAGATATATTTAATTTTTCTCAATTTTGTTAGTTATAAAAGAAGTAAGACAATTTAACCTACACGTATGTATAAAGAAATTAATTAGTGTTTCATAACTATAAAGGCACTGAAATTAAAATAACGTAAAATACTAATATGCACAAACAATTTAAACTTTAATAATTCGTTAGGTCTCCATTTTTTTTTAAATCAACTCAATTCGTCCAGGCATACTGTCGATCACTAGATTTGTTCCTGTGTCTTCAAAAATAGATCTCCATACATAAATAACATTTTCTTTTAGCTAATACAAGCTTTATGTTGCCGATTTTCAGCATAAATTCGACAGATTAATATGTTCTCAATGGGATTCTGATCTGTAGAACATTAATATTTTTCGATAACAACCATCCCTTTGTTTGTCGACCAACACGTGTGTCTGTGTAGTTTTGTTTTTCATTATTATTTTCTAAAACTGACACTAATTTCTTATCTAATAATTTTCATTTTGGTGCTTGGAAACGCCAAATCAAGCATACTGTCTTCACAAAAAGCTACCCAAGTCACCAAAGAATCTCCTCCACAATTTCTTTTTGTTTCTATTTCTCTCCAATAGATTTTGAAACCATTTGGACCATCAAGACTGAATTTTTTATCATCGAAAAAATCACCTTAAACAAATAAAAGTTTAAATAATGCAATAGTGCTATTAACAAAGAATATCGCCTTACCTCCTATCAGTTGGTTGTAAGTAATAGCCTTGACAGACCAGACAACACCTGTTGTCGAGTAATAGTGTGGGAATTTTTTTAAGCAGTCTTAAACTTATGATTGATTTGCACAAATTTACCTCACATTCATTTTTAATCTGACCAAGACTCTTCATTGTAATGCTGGCACAGTTTATAATTCTGCGGTTATCCTGTTAAGGAAGCTTTTTATTTTTGGCTTTCATTATATTTTTTTTTTTGGCAAAAAAAGCCTCTTTTTATATGAACTGAAATTTGACCTTTTTCAAAAACCACTAAGGTACGAAAACACGCGGCGAATTGTTAAAAAGGTCATAATAAGAATAAATAACAGTTATAATTTTGTTTTTACATTATTCTTTGGTTATCATAGAATGTAATTATAGTTATGAAATACCAACAAAATATTAATGGTCTCCTAAATTAAAATTTTGTATTTTTTTTTTTTTTTTGCTTTTTTTTGTATGTTTTGGTTTTTACAACAAAAAATTTTGAATAAAATTTTGTTTTTCTTTAAATATATTGTTGCTTGCTCTTCCATAAGGAACTTTTGGGCACCACTGCTTTACAACAACTAGCAAACATCAAGTGTAATTTTATTAATATAACACAGTGTATGTACGATTTAAAGAATGCATTTCTGGTTGATGACCATGTTTTGGCTATTTGCAGAGAATGTCTTTTATTAGGAGTTTTTGAATTCACGGGTCTATGTCAGTGGTGTTCAAAAATAAAAGTTAAGATGTATTGGTGAGAGATTTTTCCCAACAAACATATTGTCAAACGCTTAAAATAAGAAAAAAAGAAAGAGTTTTAGCCAGATATAAACACCTTAAGAAAAAAATATCAGGGACCATAAATAACAATTATCAATATCAAAAAACAAATTTAGAACAGAAAAAACAAAAATAATTCATCTAAAACAGTTTTTTACTTTTTGTGTTCAATTGTAATTGAATCGCGTGCGTTTGCTATGCTTCATCCAACAAGAAGCAACAACAATGCTTAACAAATTTCTGAAAAAAAAAAATGACGATAGTCAGCCCCATGTGTTCTCATCGCTTGCTCAACGACGACTGAATGAATGTTTTTAAAAGAGCATAACAAATGTGTATAAAATTTTTGCACAATAGTGGTATGGGCTGAACACCACTGGTCTATGTGAACAATTTCTCAACAACAATATTCGACTAGATGATCAACGCTAAAACGATGATGCGATAATAAGAGATCCAATGGTCATTAACCAGGATGGTTTCCACTTGCTGATTTATTTTAAATCAACCTTAACTTTTTAAGTTTTTAAACAAGGTTCTTCTGGGCAAAATTTGCATATACCGAAAAAGGTTGGATTATAAATACTTTGTTTTTTTTTTTAACCTTTTGCTGAAAGTTTTCGAAAACCGACATCAAAACAGGAGCCTAGTGAAATTGAAAATAGATGTTGAATAATTTGCCACTGATTTGCTCCAGGATAGGACAACAACATTTTCTGACTTGTTCAATATATATTTTAAAATCAATTTGTAAAGAAATCAAACATTTTAAATATATAACACTTCTTCTCTGCAGCTTGGACAGGATATTTCGATAATTTTCAAAACAACCGTCTGGCAACTTGGAATCTTTTATTCACGGAGAGGCAGACACACACAACATGTGCAAAAGATACGCAATTAGCAAAGATTTCAAATGAAAAATCTCACATATAAAAATGTTCTTTATTTCAAATAATTGTTGTGTTTACGTTTTAAAGACCATAAACACAAACAAAACTAAACAAAAAAATAAAACTATAACCAAAAAAAAAAACTTTAAAAAACTTTAAAAAAACTTTAAAAAAACTAGAACAAAATTATTGATATTTATTTTCTTGTAAAGTGTAAATGATTTTTTTTTGAAAAATCTTTTAACAACAAATAGACAAACAATATTATGGTTAATTATACAACAACAGCAACAACAAAAACAAAACTCTAATACTACGTTCTGTTTTTGTTATTTTGGTTGTTGTTTTTAATGATCATTTAAATTATTTAATGATCACTTTTGTTGTATAATTTTTGTTAAAGCAAAAGCATTTTTTTTCAAAGAATAATTTAAACTGTTTTCTTGATTAAACTTATTAATTCAAATAATGAAATCATAAATTATTGTTTAACAAAAAAATTGATTAGCATTCTGAATTGCATTTGTAATTATTTAAACTTGTTTATTGTTATTTATTATTAATATATTTTCAGCTTTTTAACTTATGCTTTCAAGTCATGTTTAAGAGGTTTTAGAAATTAATAAGTTAAAAAGTGTATTTACAAAATGTTTATATTAATAATTTCAGAGAAAGAATATTAGATAAATGAAGATTTGTATCTGATTGTTCCGATTAAATATATAGTGCAATAATTTATCAAACTATTTAAGAAAGTGAAACTACTACAAACTCGGTATAGCTGACATTTATCTCTTTCTAGCAACAAATTGGTAATGACTTGCAAATACTCCATAACTTACCTTTCAATGACTACTACTTATCATTTGTATTACTTAGAAGTAGTGATATATTTATTATCTATTATAAAGGGTGTGTTTTTTAGATGTATAGAAGTTTGAATTGAAATAAAAGAAAAATGATTTTTTTTTAAATTGACACGAAATTTACTTTATTTGAAAGACAATCTTCTGGCATTATAATTTAAATATATGACTGACTCGTACGTAGTCTAATCTGGAGGTTGAATTTTCGATGACTTTTTCCAACATTTGTGACGGCGAATGTTGTCCTGCAAGTGGTCAATGGTTTCAGGCTTATCGGTGTATACTAGCGACTTTACATATCCCCACAGAAAATAGTCAAGTGGCGTTAAAACGCACGATCTTAGAGGCCAATTCACGGCTCCGAAACGTGAAACTCTGCGGTTACCAAACATTTCATTCAAAATAATCAATTGTGGCACGAGCTGTATGACATTTTGCACCATCTTGTAGAAACTACAACTCCTGCACATAATGATTGTTCAATTCATGAAAGAAAAAGTCAGTAATCGTAGCTCTATAGCGGTCAGCATTCTGTCCAGATTCGTTTTTAATAAAGTTTTTCTAGATGTAACAGTGTCTCAACATACACTCAAAAAACGACAGTTTTGATTATTGACGTATCCATTCAATCAAAATTGAGCTTCATCGTTAAACAATATTCGCTTATAAAAATCGGGATTTCGTATGTCGAACATAATCATGATTTTCAAAATAAATTGACACAATTTGTAAACGCTATTCAAGCGCCAGTCTATTCATGTTGAAATGCCAGCTAACAAAATGGCCGCCAGTTAAAAAAGTGTTGCCAACTTAAAGTTCTATGCATCTAAAAAAACAGCCTTTATAACTGCTAACTTTCTAGTCATTTGCATAAGCAAATTCGGTTTTTACTGATTGCCGCTTTTGTCTAACTATCAATGTGTTCTTTAGGTCATTACTTGTAGCTTGTTGAGTAAGTAATTACATCAATGTATAACTAGTGAAGTATTTTAACGACTGCTTGTTAATTATGTTGAAATAAAACTTTAAAGTTAACATCAAAGCCATTTAAATATCATTTTGTATGTATGTTTATTTAAATAATATTTCAAAATATTTTCAAAACATTTTTAATTGCTTTCAATGTATGTATGTATGTATGTACATGATCGAATATGTACCATTAGTACTCAGAGATGCCAATCAATTTATATCACCTTCAATACCAATAATTTGACCAATAACCTCAATTAAATCATGTTTATTACTAACCACGGCAACGGTGGCGACAACGCCAATGATGACCATGTCGAACATACGTAATTTACTACAAAAAAAAATCCGTATTTAGTTTTAAACTGAATATACAAAGAAAAACATCTATAATTTACAATTATTTTTAAACCATAAAAACACCCACTAATATTTATTTAACACTCTACAATTTTTAATTAATTGAGTTCAACAAGTTTAAACATGAAATGAACGAAAACTAAAATGAAAAAAAAAAACTTAAATAAAAATCAATTCGAGGTTGAGGTCATACAAATTGTCATCGTCAGTCAGTTGCTCCGTGCATTCCACATATTTTAAATGAGGATGAGAAAACTGTATTGAATAATAAATGTTTTTTTTAATGTTATTTAAATCTCTGTCATATTGTTTTATTCATACAAGCTCTAACATTTGTTTGTTTGTAGGAAATATTTTCTTAAATTGTTTAATTTATTACATTTTATTTTTAATTAATTTAAAAAAATTTTAATATTTGTTGGAATAGAATTTTTTTTAGTAAAGAGCCCCTAAGTAAAGGTGAGTAATTTGTTTGAATAAATTAGTGGCAAAGAATTTGAAATTGAAATTAATTTATTATTCACCCCTATCGTGAATAAAAATTCCACATGAAATTTGTTCTCTTTTATTTTTTTAACATTGAATTTTAATAGGAAAATGTGAAAAGGGAACAAATTTCATGTGGAATTTTTATTCACGATAGGGGTGATTTTATTAAGTATAAGGGGAATCTAAAAAAAAAAAATAATCAAATACACAGTCTCAAAGACGCTGTAAGATATTAAAGTATTTCCGGTATTTCTCGGATAGATTTTTCCGATTAGGACCCCTAATTGATAAAATAAAATATTTTTTTTTAATTTTATTACACAATTTAATAAAGCAGGTCAAATCAGTAGCTATTCTTCCAACTACTAACCCTTGTAAAAACAAGTTAAAGTTGTATAATCGGCTGTGCCGAATTTTAAATATCCTCCACCTAAATAAATTAAAATTAAAAAACTACAAACATATTGATTTAATATCGATATTTACAAGTTATTTATATAGTTCGGAAGTGGTCTTATATGGAAGCCATGACCAATTAAGACATTTATATGTATTTAAGTTATTTTTGGAAGTAGACTTTATATGAGGGCTATTGACAAATATGGGTCGATTCTACAAAAATTTGATCTTAGCATTTATTTTAATGCAAAACTTAGTTATGCTGAGTTTTGAAAAGATCCACCTAGATCCATAGATCTACCAGAGTCCATATTTCGGGAATGAAAATTGTTTAGGGTCTTGAAGAAATCATGGCCAGATTTTTACCAGAGTTTTTTCCTTTAATCTAGAAATTACGTGTGCAAAATTTCATGGGAGTATCTGCATTACACTTAAACAAAATACCGAAACAATTTTGAAAAATGGCTGCTTTTTTGCCACACATTTTAGTTTATAACTCTTGTACTGCTGAATTGATTTTATTGTTTTACAATACCAAACTGCTCAGGAGAATGTTAAACGAGTCTATGTAATTTTTTTTTGAATTTGGTTTTGTATTTTTGATGTGAAATTGTTTTACACAGACAGATGGGCATAGCTCAATCGACTTAGAATTTCATAAGGATCAAGAATTGCTCAATGTTTTTTGACAAACGTATATATATGCCCATTCTTCACTTGTGGTGGTGGAGGGTATAACAAGTCATCTCCACAACAACACAGCTCTGAGTGTGTAAAATTTATTTTTAAATATGTCCAATTGTTCACGAGTTACCAAGATTTGTGTGAAGATAAATTCGAATTTAACTAGCACAGACAAAAACCAATATTTTAACATTGATAATGTTACAATCAACAGATCACCGTTAAGCACTTAACAGTCATTATGCTTGAGTTTTTGAAAAAAGTAATGAAATTCTCGGGAAGAATTCGGACAAATATCGAGTTTTACACGTCTCCCACTATATAAGTAGGGTAGTCCAAAGGGTCTTAAATGAGACTGCATTAGACTGAAAATATTTTTGGAATTTAAATAAAATGATTTTGAAAAAAATTATTTTTGAACAAAGTAACTTTTAATTTAAAAAGTAACTATTCGACTAATATACATATTAGCATTTAAGATCCTTTGGACTAATCTTTCTATATACATCGTGTGTTACGTTTGCTATTCCCTATTTGTCCAAATTCTTCTAGAGAATTTCATACTAAAAGTTACTTTTCACAAAAATAAATTTTTTTCAAAATCGTTTGATTCAAATTCCAAAATTATTTCAGAAATTCGACTAATGCCGTTTCATATAGGAACCTTTGGACTACCCTCTCTACGTTACTTGTGCAATTCCACCTTGATATTTAGTAAATTTTACTGTAAATAATGTAAGTGTGAATATAAAATGTATTTTAAATACAAATAAATAAAATTTAATTTATAAAATGTTCCTCCACTGTTTTTAAAACCAAATTACACACAAATTATTTAATTTTTATTGAAAACTTGTCAACATTTTTATCCGGTTAATATTGAAAAAGTTCCATTAAATTAAAATTTCAATTACAAAACAAGAATTCTAGCTAGGCTTGTTTGGAATTCATGAAGCGGTTCTTTCTTTCAATTTGTTTGTTTTGAAATGTGCGACGCTTGACGCATTTTCAATTTTCAATTCAATAAATTTTTTTTCTAAAAGAAATACACATAAATAACTACAAGTAAATAAATATTACTACTAAAAAAAAAACAAAATAAATATATTGTAATTGAACTTGAACTTAAGCTTTTTTAATAATATTTTTGTATCAAAAAAAAAAATAAGTATCTAAATCTGGGAGCGTAAATTATCGGTTTCTTTGTCACTGGGAAGTACAGTGTGTTGCATAATTTAACAAACAGTACATTATTGCTTTATAAATTTATGTTCATTTAAATATTTCCATAACATTTTATTGTTTAAACGTTTTGTTTTTATGAAGTGTGGGTTTAATTACTTGTCAAACTGTTTTATTATTACACATTACCAAATTCGTTTTAAATAATTTAATTAAAATAATATTTCTGTTGTTTTTTCGTTAGTTTACAAATGACATTGAATTTTTTTTTAGTTTTAGTTTTTTGTAATTGTTATTGTTTTAATTTCGTGTCGTTTTGGTAATTATTGACAATTTACCAAAAAATTTTATGGAAAATTTTTGTTTTATTTATTTAAATTAATTTGTGGTTGTTGTTAGTGGAGCTTGCCTTAAATATGGTAAAATGTAATTTAATAACAAAAGTTTTCAATTTTACGACATTTTTTTCTGGGTTTGTTTTTATTTAATATTTGGCAGACTCATTTACTCAGTTTCGCTCTTACTGTCCGCTTGAGGGGGATTTGTTTGTTTGGTTTTCTGAATTATTTTTATTATATTTTGTTCATTTAACGACTGTTTTATTTTATTTTTGTATTTTTTTTTAATACTGTTTTTAATCATATGTATGGACTTATTTGTAATATGAATGTTGTGTTTATATGTTTATTTTTTTTCATTTAGTATGTCACGACGACATGCGTATTTCCGTATTTGGTTTGCAAAACAACGTTTTTATTTTTTCTTCTTTTCAGTTTATTTGTTTGTACTTTCAATTTCACAAGCGCCATATAATTCTTTTATTTATTTATTTTTTTATTTGTCTACTTATTAAGTCATTACGTCTTGATTACATCATGTATTTATTTGTTTGATTTTTTTAAGAATTTAAAAATGAATATATATGGAGTCTTTTCTTTTATTTAATTAAAACTTATTGCACTGTGTTTTTGCATATTTTTTCTAATTGTTTATTTCTGTTTTTTTTTGTTTTCTTTGTATTTACAGGTCAGTAGCAGTAAACCATTATTAATTATAATTGAGTTTTAATGGAAATTTTATTTTCCTTTCAAATTCCGCTGTTTATTTGTGTGCATGACAAGAAGGTAATTAATTCAATTTAATTCAGTTTTTATACCCTACACCACCATAGTGGGGAGGGTATATTGGATTTGTCTCTAGTCTACAGCTGCGTGCAACTAATTAGGGACAGAAATATTCAATATTTAAATCGTTATATTAAAGGAATATTTATTAAATAAGACGGTAAAATTAATTACTTTCTTTTATTTTTTTTTGCACTGAATGAAATTAATTTTGATTACACAGTTTTTCGTATATGAAAAGTTCTTAATACCTGCTTAACATGGATGGGTAAAAGCAAATCCTGTGAAAGATTATACACTTGTACCATCAGGATGGAAACACTTATCGGGAAATCTCAACAGTCTTGAATGTTTCAAAAACAATGATTTTTAAGTGTTGAAATATTTCAAAAAACATTCGACTACAGAAAATGGGGCTCGTGAAATAAGAAGCTGTATTACGACAGTTCGTGTAGATGCACTGATTGTGCGCGAGTTGAAAAAAATCCCCAGAAAACAGCAAATGAGGTTCGGATTGCAGTGTTTACCCAAAATGAGGCAAAACCATCTCTAGATACAGTAATGTGTCGATTGTGAGAAGTTGTACTGTGTGGAAGAATTTCACGAAAGAAGCCATTATTGTCTGAACGTAACTGAAGGAAGGGAGTAGAATTCGCAAAGAAGTAACACAATTGGATGGACGTAGAAGGGAAAAAATTATGGTTCACCGAAATTACCACATATTTTGAAAATATCATGAAACCTTTGCTTCAAGCTCACATGTTAGTATCATGTCCCTAATTAGTTGCACGTAACTGTATGTTTCTGATAGTAGTGGCAAATCAAAAAAGGGAATTTGCTTGTACTTTTTGTTACAGATAATGAACTTTTTTGAAATATTATTTCTAAAATCGTTCTAAATCCTATTGTGTTTAAGAAAAATTGTGTTTTTATTCAATTCGATATCTAATATTGAAATAATATTGAAAGAAATTTTAGAAAAAGGCAATGTTTTCGCAAGAAAGAAAAAGTCAAAAGCTTTGAGCAGAATTTGAAAACAAAGGCATTTCTCAAATTGGCAATATATAGACTAATTGCAATTTTGGGGAAAGCGTTAATTTCAAATCATTACCAATTTGATCTCAAAAATGTAGAGAATGGCAGGACTACAGAAAAATCCATTATAATTTGCAGAAAGTTGTTAATGTGAAATAGTTGGGAATATACATACATACATATGGGTGTACATACATATGTAACTGATCACAAGGAATGCTTCATACATATGTATGTATGTATGTAGAGTAAAAGAAACCGCAAATATCATTAAATTAATAACTTAATTATTAAACTTTGAAATATTAAAAAAGTTTTTGTCAAATTTTAATTAAAAATTTTTAAAACTTAACATTTCCTTTTCACTCTAATTAACTTTTCTTTAAGAAATACCAAAAAAAAACACCTTACAAAATAAATAGGAAATAATTTTAATTTCGCTATAACATACAAACAACATTCAAACAACAGTAAGATGCAGTTGGCAATTTGACACAATAAGTATGTGAGTATGTAGTTATTATCAGTTTCAAATAACAAATAACAAAAAAAAAAACTACCATATAAAATGATTTCATAAGACGATTAAATGTTATACGATATTTGAAAATCAAATAAAACAAGTTGTTGTGCATGCTTAAGCACGCATTTATTTACTGCCGGCTGGCGGGGCTGACTAAATGAATGATTTTAACATGTTGTATTGTAATGAATTTTATCGTATCGTATTATACATAAATACCACACCTAATTGGAATTGTTGTGTTTTTTTCTATTCATCAAACTAAAAAGGTGTTTTGCGACAAATAAAATTCACAATTTAAAGAAATGATTTCAATAACAAACAAACAGTTGTCGATCGTCAAATTAAAGCGGGCCCCATCGGTCGCAAAATATGTCATTCAGTTAGTAAGTCACACAGTTAGTAAGTAAGACTGTCAGTTAGTGGCCAACCAGCCGGGCTTCCTTTTCTGTTACCGACTGAAAAATCAAATTATTGAACGTTTTATTTACTATTTTTTTTTTTTATAAAATAATTGAAATGTCACCATAATGTAATGCAGTCTCAGTGTCCATCAATGTCAGTTGTTGTTTTTTTGTTTTCTTTTTAGTCAGTCTCATACTTCTGGTACCAGATGATTATTGCCAGATTGATATAAAGAAAACCATACATACAAACAAATAGGTTGGCAAGTTGTTGCTGTTTTGTTTTGTTTTTTCATGTTAACAATAAAATCTACATCAAGTACATAAATTTTTATACAATTGTAATTTTTATATTTAATTTCTCGCAACAAAATGTTACAGTGTCATATTACAACGCAATTGTGGCAAATATTCGAAAACACAAAGTATCTTTGGGCTTTAAAGCGGTTTAAGTCATTAATATTTAAATATAATTGCAAGGTAATTCTAAATTACTGAATTGGAATTATTTACAGAAATTTCCCTTCTTTTTGATCCACACCCTCCTCGCAATGTCATTTTCTTTCACCATTTAAACTTAACGAATTTTGAAAGGTTTAAATTTGTAATGTCGTATGTCTTTAATTCGAAAAATTCTCGTATGGCTAGATTGGATCTGTGTTACTAAAACTTGATCAGAAAATCCTGCAACAAATATTTTTCCCAAAATGTGATCTTTAATCATATTGAACTTTTATTTAATTTCTGAACTATGACATTTATACATTCCTTGGATGTCGAAATGTAATTAGTTCCTTTTGGATATAGAATGGTTTCACTTTAATGGCATTTTCATTGTAGGGAAATTTAGGCTAGTTACCGTGGCTCACAGCTTATTTTATGCAGTGCATATTTTTGTTTTCAAAGCTCCATAAAAAGTAAACAAACAGGAATTTAAAAAAGAAATTTGTGTAATTTAAAAGAAAAAATGTAGTAGTTTAACAAACAAATATTTAAATATATTAAAACTAAAAAACAAAAAAAAACTCGTTTTTCACTTCGCAGCTATTTTATGCAGGCACGTTTGGGTTTCGCAAACTTGAAATTAAAACTGGCAATTACACGATTTTGGTGTGATAGCCTATATTATCTACAACAGATTTAAGGAAATTTGGCATAGATGCGACCAGTTTTTGGGTAGTGCTCGTCGAAATATACGACCCCTTCGTCAGTAGCGCTTTTTTAAATCACTTTGTAAGAAATTTTGTGTTTCCTTATGCTGATTTCTAAAATTGGCCATAAATTTTCGATAATATTAAGGCTATGTCGAATGTGGGCACCATATCCGATTTGGGCTTTGGATCGTTGTCATGGTTACATTGAAAATCAAGTCGTATACCCAGCTTCTCTGCGCTTTTGAACAAGTTGTTCTTCAGAATCTGAAGATACTTAAACTTGGCCATTGTTGTTTCGACAAATATTAAATTTCCATTACCAACAGCTGACATACAGCCTCAAACCATGACACTGCCACCACCATGCTTTACTATTGCCTTTTGGTTTGCAATATGTTAAACTTAGATTCATCGGCGAAGATGATCGAATTCCAAAATGCAGATTCCTTGCAAACAAATTTTTGCTTTTGTTATTGGCTCGACTTTTATGGATGAAGCGCTCAATAATGTTATGGGCTGTGTAGCATTAATCATTTAATTTGCTATTTAATGCATTGAGTGGCCATTTTCGAATTGGGTTTAAACCAATTTTCGTTGTACGCAGACTCATTTGAAATATGTTAAATTGACAATTGGCGTTACAAAATCGGAATCACAATTCAACAGAAAATACATATTGATAGAAGTAAAAAAAATCAACAACGCTGCATTAAGCTATCGGTACAGTATAAACTGACTGCATAAAATAAGCTGTGACGTGAAATAATTGAGCATTTTTTTATTTTTTGAGTATTAGTATATTAAATGTTAATTTTTGCAATAAATAATTTTTGTTTGTTAGTCCGCTTTCACACTTTTCAAGTCTGACTCGTCAAGGCAAGTATTTTTGGATGTGAAGAGAAAAGAGAATAAAACTGGTAAAAACTTGACGGCACTAGTCAATTTTCTTATTTGTTTTTTCTTTCGTGCATGTTGATTTGCATTAAAAGGCATTTTCTTACCTTGAATTGACGTGTGTGAATAAAATGGCAAGTTCAAAAGAGAATTGAATAAAAACTGTTCAGCTAAAACTGAAGAGTGTGAAACAGGACTTAGACTTTAACAATTTTTATTTTAAATGACACCATTTTCTTTTTTAAGTTCCTGTTAGTTTTCTTTTTATGGAGCTTTGAAAACAAAAATATGCACTGCACAAAATAAACTGTGAGTCACTGTATTATGCCCCACATTGAAGGTTTTGACATTTTATTGTTGGCGTAACAGTAGTGAAAGCTTTGATAAGTCTTATAGTGTTTTACAATTCTCTGGAAAATTCACTATGAAACTTGATTATCCTTAATAAAATTGCCTTATTTGGGTTTCTGAAAATCCAAAAGCAATTGTTGAATAAGTATCCTTTGCGTACAGAACGTGAGGCTGCATTTAGCGCTAAGTAGTCTGAAGACATGATTGGGCCATTTTTTTTCCGAAAATTTGGCTAGAAGAATAGAACACGCTATCGAGAGATGTTGAACTGTTATTGATGATCACTGGCACTTGGTTTCATCAGGACCGTGGCACATGTCACAAAGCCATAGAAACAATGAATTTATTGCAAACCATAATTTATGGCATAATTACACGAAATTCAGAGTACAAAGAATCGATTAGGGCCTTTAAAATCAAAATCCGTGACTTGATTAACGCAATTTTGCCAAAATGTGATTAAAATTTGAATAAAAGAAACGATATCTGTGTGCGTGGACGTAGTGGGCAACTGTACGATATAATTTTAATAATTTTCAAACCTTACTCTTTCTAATACAATAAACATTTGAATGGGATTCATATACATAAATTATTTATTTTATTAAAAATAAAAAAAAAACAAAGTTCTCGTTAAAAAGCCCGGCGATTATTTTAAAGGGCTTGTCAGTAACGTTTTATAATAAAAAAAAGTTAATTAATTTTAAATCAATATTGTAACGAATCAAATATCAATTCCAGAATTTCATCTAATTTCAATTTACCTTTTATATTTGAAATTCTATGCACAAACTTAAAACTATTTCAATCAAATTAACATGAAAACATGACATCTCAATGCTGTTTGAATCACAATTACAGATATTTGTCTCACAAAAATTTCTCTCTCACATTTTGCTTTAGTTCTTTTTAGCAAATAAAGCTGCCGTGGATTTTTTCTCTTCTGAATTGTAAAAATAAAATGTGGGTTAATATGACAGTTTGTTAGCCCATATTTATACGGTTTAATTTTTTTTCAATTTAATTTAAACATTAAATGTAAATTTGTTTTTATTGAACGTTTGTTTTTTTTTTTTTTTTTTTTTTTTTTTTTTTTTTTTTTTTTTGGTGGCAATTTTTTGGTGGCAATTTCCGTTTTGTCACCAATTTGCCTACTGTTGCTAAAAAATCAGTAAATTGTTGGTTACTGGTAACATTGATTTGAATATTTTTAAAGCTCTCTTGGGCGATTTATATCAGCAGCAAATTGCATTAACATTCACTTTTTTTCTTCACAGCAGCAATATTCTTAAATTATTCATAAGCTGTAGTATTTGATTTTTTCTTTTGAAATCATTTTTAAGTGTAGTGTAGTGTGTTTTACTTAAATTTCAAATATTTTTACTCTTGTGTAAAACTATTTAGTTAAGCGTAGGTGTTGGTAGTTGAGATCTTGTTGCAGTTGCATGTTTAACATATGGGCCTTATGCTCTTTAAAATATGGTTGCCTAAAAGTCAACAGCAACAATAGTTAACACCAAACAAAATTTAGTTTTAAAGTTTAAACTTTTATTATGTTTTTAAAATTTAATTGTATGGCAAAAGCAAGTTGTTATTGTTATAAAAAAAAAACTGAAACACCGAGAGAAAAGTTGTACTTTTAAAACCTCAAAAATTTAAACATATTTTGTCTTTGCAATTAATTGTCTTTAGTTTTTAGTTTTATTCAAACATAAAATTTTTATTATTATTTAGTGTTAACAGTTGTCTTGAATTTTCTTTCTTTATGAATTTCCTGTATGCGTTATGTTTCATGTCTGTGCCTAAACATGACATTAATGTTCGGACACACATTTTAAGTACTAAACAACATTTTATATTCAATTTATTACAAATATTTTTTTCTGTTGTGTTGCAGTCATGTACATATGTTCATGAACACCGACCGACACCACATAATGTAGTTAATTTATGATGTATTAAAGCGTGAAAAAAATATTTTAAAATACTTCTACCTAGTACTCTGTTCAAAATTTCAAGTGGAATGCTGTCAAAATACATGTTAAGAAAAATCACATGAAATTTTCATGAACAAATGTTGCGGAAGTAGTACTCTGTTCATTTTGTGAAAAACATATGAAATGTATCTGGCAACATTATTTTTTCACAGCGAAATAATTAAAGTAGCAATTGTTTCACGTGGAATTTTCATCCAAAAGCTCTTCTGTCGCAACAACAATATCTATTACTTGTTGTGCTGCTGCACAAGCGGCCAGTAATATTTGTTTATTCATTTTTATTTAACTATTTCGATTCAACACAGATTTTTAAATATTTTAACTTTTATTTATTTTCGATTTAAATTTACAAAAAAGCAAAACATATGTGTTTTGTTTACAATAGTACATTAGCTACATGTCAAATTTTCCGTGTGAAATAATTAATGTTGCTCAACATTTTTCCCAAATTTGAACAGAGTACTAGGCTTATACAAACAAAACCCGTGTGTTTACCGCTCTAAGTTGGCCGCTAAGTTAATGGAGAATTCATATTTAATATGTAATATTTATAAAAATAAGCTTTCATCAGATTTTAATTGCATAAAATTATTGTGCAACATGTTGTCTGGATTCCTAAAAAAGATTTTGTAATATAAAAATATATAAAAGTAAACATTTTCTTTAAAGAAGTTAGTTTAAAATTTTGCATCTAAAAATAACTTTTTTTGATGTTGTGTAAAAAAGTTTTGCAACATGTTGCCAATATTTAAGTTTTCATACAATTATAGTGCAACATGTTGCCAGATATCCATTAAGATACGTTTATATTGCACACAATTATTGTGAAACATTTTGTTCTGTTTGTTAAAACGATTTTTACAATACATATTTTAATATACCAATTGTAAATAACCTTAATGAAATGCAGATGTTTCTAGGCACCTTAGCTATATGTAATGTTGCCTGCAACATGTTTCCATTATATCACAACTAAAAAACTCAAATAAATTTTTTACCCTTTAAAGAATTTCATTCACATAATTAATGTTTTCAAATCATTCTCAATATGAAACAAACAAACGTATGAATATTTAATGACTGCAACATAAATACAACAAGTATTTAGAAAAACTTAAGTTTTAAAACAATTTTTCAGGCGTAAGTGAAAGTTTGTTCGTAATTTTCAATGGAAAATTATAACATGGCTGTCATTCTGGTTGTTGTTTATTCTCTTAACTTGGCGTTTAATAAATTTTATGAAAAGACTTACAAATGGTTAAATGTTTTCGAAAATGTCTATATGCACTACATAATTACAAAATAATTTTTTACTGCCTTTTATCATGTTAAAGCCAAAATAAAATTTGTTTCTTGATGGGCTTTTTTTAAGAGCTTTACTTCATTAATCTTTGTGGTTAAGTTTTTATACCCTACACTACCATAGTGGGGAGAGTATACTGGATTTGCTCTGATGTTTGTAACGCCAATTATTATTAATACAATGCCCATTTTGATCTACTTAGAATTATAAAATTTTGAAAAATGTTCAGTTCCATATATTTTTTTAAGTGCTCCTCTTCTTTATAATGATTCTAGAACTGGTTCTTAAATGTTATTGTGCTTTAAATCAAAAACTTCGAATTTTTAAAAAAAGTTTTTATTTGAAAGTTTAAGATTTTTCACTAAATTAATGTTGCAGGTAACTTTGATGAATTTTAAAGTTTAAAGTTTTTCTGACACATTCTTGTTAAAAGGCTGTCAGTAATTAAATATTCTGCAACGATTCTGATT
The DNA here is from genome assembly GCA_950370525.1 of Bellardia bayeri. Classification (NCBI taxonomy): domain Eukaryota; kingdom Metazoa; phylum Arthropoda; class Insecta; order Diptera; family Calliphoridae; genus Bellardia; species Bellardia bayeri. The sequence continues at coordinate 121,819,311 of OX493264.1, forward strand.
AAGTTAGTTCTAGAATTAATGATTTTACAATAACTTAAAAACGTTTAACAGTTAATTATAAATATACGATTAATTTAAAACAACCGCTGTTTCATTTCATAATTTCAAAATCCTGTTCTTTCATAATATTCACTTCCAAATACTGATTTTTCATCCTTAATATCCCGATTTTGGATAAAAACCGTGTGGTCACGTTAATCATAGCCAACTTCCTAAAATCACTTTAAAGAACATAACTCTCTTAAAAATGTTGGTATCCAAATAATATTGAACACAAATATTTTTCATATATACATATATAGAAATGATGACACCTAATTTTATAATGTTCAGTCCATAATTATTAGAAACTCCCATATAAGGCCCTTTCCGTAATTCACTTTAACCTCCATAAATCTTTTAAAAGCATTTATATCGAAATAAAGTTGATCACACATATTATTTAAAAGCACAGAAGTCATGTCATTAAATTGCCAAAATAGCGCCCATTTCTGATAAACTTTTTTTATACATATACTGGGTGTAGGGTAATATATGGTCGGGCTTGAACGACTATACTTTCTTACTTGTTTTATAAATAATTTTTTATAAGTTTTATGATCTTAACCATGTTTTTTTTGTATGGTGAATGAAGATAAATCATCTTCAGAACACAAGTGTTTTTAAGCTGCAAAACATCTATATGAAACCCTTTTTTTTTTTTTTTTGACCGAGAAGCAAATTTATTTTAAGTATTTTAAAAGAAAATTAAGCAATAAACACTTGTTAAAAGTCTTGAAAATACACTTAAAGAAATAATGTAAACCTAAAGACTTTCAATTTGAAAGTTTTAAAACTAAACAATAATGTAAATTTGGCGCCAAATTTTGTTTAATACTTGTCTTCCTTTAGTTTTGAGCCATATTTGTTGTTTGGTTGTTTTTTACTTTTCTTTTTAGATTAGTATGTATATGGATATTAAGTAATCCTTTTATTATGTTACTTTTAACATAAATCTACTGTTTGGATACATGTTTCTGTTAGATTATATTTCATGAATGTTTGTTGTTATAAATATATGATGAAGTATTTCGTTTTATTTTAGTTGGTAAAGTCTGTCTTTTAATATTCGTTAACCCGGATTATATTGATAAATATCTTTATACTTAAAATACAAAATAAAATTGCCACATACAAAACATATAGATGCCACATAAGATTAGATATGTACTTTAGAAGCAACAAACTGTCGTCATTTATAAATAATACAAAGAAGTAAAAAAAAAAATAAAATACAAAATTCATGCTCATATGAAGAGTTAGATATTTTTGTGGTTGCAAAATAAATTTTTCAGATAAAACACTACACGATATTCACTTGGTAGTGTTAGTATTGAAACAGAGAACGGTGCAAATTTAAATACATACAGGCAAATTAAAATTTCATTGTTTGTTTTAAGAGAATAATGCAATTTTTTTGATTGAGAATGAGCATTTATCTGAGTTTAGTTTGCAGTTCATATTTTATATACAAATAAAGCCTAGTACTCTGTTCAAAATTTCAAGTGGAATGCTGTCAAAATACATGTTAAAAAAAATTCACATGAAATTTTGATGAAAAAATGTTGCAGAAAAAGTACTCTCTTCATTTTGTGAAAAACATGTGAAATGTATCTGGCAACATTATTTTTTCACAGCGAAATAATTAAAGTAGCAACTGTTTCACGTGGAAAAAAATCTGACTTTATAAATATCAACTGCCACAAAATGGAGTTTTAAACTAATATAAAATTTAAGTGCTGAAATTAGTACCAAGATAGGATTTGTACTGGTCTTACGATGAAGATGTTGGAAAAGAAATGATATCAAAATCAATGTCTAGACAAAGATATCGAGATATAAAAAAGAATCTTCATCTTGTGAAAAATGACGAAGCTGCCACTACCAGGGACAAAATGTTTAAAATTCGGCCATTAGCTGATGTTGTAATGAAAAAGTTTCAACTTTTATTCGGACGTTCCATTGCAAGGTACTACTTACGCCAAAACATGCAAAATAAAGCTCGACTTTCATCGTCATTGATCCCAGGATTACCTCAAGATGGTATTGGTCACTATCCCGAAAAGATAGAAAAACAATTAAGATGTTTTAAAACATTATGCATTGAAAAAAATTGCTTTGAAAATTTTCACATCAGTTGAGTACACCCACCCTTCTTAAATATTTTATACTTTTATGTTAATTTGATGTACAATGAATAAAAAAATTAATTTTTTTTTTAATTGTCACTTTTGGTTTTATTTTGGCGGTTAATGGGTTGATAACCAGTCAGCCTCAGAGTATACTGTTGAATTTCAATTTTTTTTCTAGAAAAAAATTATTTTGTTTTTACAACGAAGTTGTAATAACGAAAAATTTTAAAGGTCACTTTATTCCTCACTTTAATTAAAGTTACCTTTTACTATTAAGAACATTAGAGGCAAGTTGTAATAATGGCCCTAAGAATGTTTATATTTTATAAAATATATCCACTATGTTGCATTATGTACATAAATGTTTGCTAGCAACATGTTGCTAAAGCAGTGGTTGACACTCATAGTTGGCACTATCATAGGAGTAAGAAATTTGGCTCCACAAAGAGACCATCTGCTAGTGTATAGCACTCAACAGCTATAAAACATTTACTGCTTACAATGACTCAGCTACCTAACTGATTACTTTGACTAGTTATGCGACTAGTTATTTCGACATATACTCGTACATGTCTGGACCGTCATTAATTGTCTAATTGCCAGTCTAATTTAGGGTTCTAAACGAATCGGTTACCAGCTACAAACTAAACAGTCTAATAGTCGGTTCTTAATAGTTAACTCATTCTCTGGTTACTGTTACATAAACCATTTATAATTGAAACACGATTTCTATAGCCTCTACTGTACAAATAAATAATAAATCTTAACAACATGTATTCTCAGTTTAATGCAAAGATCGTGAGCGACACTTACTTGTAACTAAAAATAATTGTAATGCTTCCTAGTAAGTAGAAAAAAAGGTATTTCATGTATTAGACAAAAGTTGTTTAAAAAATATTACAAACAAAATCAAAGGCGACAATTTTATTTAAAATAATTCGTTACAAAATAAATTGCCAGACACCCAAATATAAAAAATAACAACAATTCCCATATTTAACAATTTATTTATTTTGTAAGGTTTTTAGTTTTCTAAAAGAAATTCTCTAATTGTTTTTGCTTATAACTGGAGGTACTCGCACTCGTACTCGTATTTTGTTAAGAGTTTTGTAACATCTCATGTAAATGGTTTTTCACCTTATTAAGACCAGATTTTATTGTAAACATATTTATTTCTATTTCTATTACAATTTTTAAGTTTGTTAGTGCCTGTTTGTTTTGTTTTGTTGCCTTGTGTTTTATTTTATATTCATCTCATTTACTGCAAGTTTATTATACGTACATATGCTTGTACAGTTGCTTCAGAAAGTGAGTGCTCACCTACGTATTAATTAAATTTAAAAGTACATATTTTAGGCTAACTTTATTATACAAAAAGGAAGTTGACACCACATATTGAGCGTTTGTTTTTTTTAGTAATATTTTTAAACTAATACAAAATCAAAAATAAAAATATTCACACCTATCGTGAATAAAAATTCCACATGAAATTTGTTCCCTTTTATTTTTTTAACATTGAATTTTAATAGGAAAATGTGAAAAAGGAACAAATTTCATGTGGAATTTTTATTTACGTTGCAAAATCATAACGCCTAAATAAAAATAGTTGAGTTTTTAACTTCGAAAAGTGAGTCATTTCGAATTTCTTGCAATAAAAATCGCGTAGAACAAATATTTTAGTATTTTGTATTGGAGCCCTTTTTCTTAATTATGGCTTCTAGTCTTCTGGAAGTAGAATCTACTAAGTTTTGGAATTTTATTCCACTCTGCCTGTAAAGCTAATGTTGGATCAGTCCTTTTTCTTATTTCTCTCTCCCTCTAAGTATTCTGTCTAAATTGAAGGGTGCTGTAGCTTAATTGGTTAGCGCATTTGATCATTAAGCATGTGTTGGTATTTGTAGCCTGGGTTCGATTCCCAGCTGCCACTCAAACAACATCAGTTTCTGATAATTATTAGTCTTCTTTTCTATCTATCATAACTAATATTTATCACAGCGTCCTCCTTCGGTGGTATAGCCACTGAAGTAAAATAAAAAGTAAAATAATTAAATCAAGCTTTAAATCAAGCGCCTACTCACCACCAGAGGCGCTGCAATTCTGCACTAAAAACAAACATAATGCGCAATTGCAGAGGTGTGATATCAAAAGCTTTCTTCTTCTTCTTTCACCACCACCTTTACTTCTTCAACTATCCCCTTGCCTGAGTGTTACTTCTCTTAAAAAAAAAAAAAATACCCCACAAGTTTTAAATAAGATAAATATCGGGTGCTTGGGGAAGAGTTTCATAACTTAGTAATTTGAGCCGTGTGTTTGGGTCGATTGTGTAATTGCGAAGTTGAAGATAGAGATGAGATCACTTACTCGTATATGTAAATTTACAACTCCAGAAGCGTTTATATATCCCCACACTAAAACTGAGCCACCCCCATGTTTAAAAATTGGACACAAATTTTTTTTCTTCAAACTCCTTATTTGGTTTTCTCCACATTCTACATGTTCCACCGTTTCCATATATATTAAACTTGCTCTCATCCGTAAAAACCGCCACTCTGTTCTAAAAGTCGTTCGATTTATTTCGATATGCTTTGGCGATCATGCTTACTTTGCTGATATGGGGTTTCTTACAAGAAATGTGACATTTATACCCAGACTCATGTAGCACTTTTCGTGCTGTTTTAGTTATTTTTGTTGCCATTACCTTAGGATTTTTCTTTATTTCCCGCACAATCGCCTAGTTTCTGCATTCCACTACGAAGTGAAACTGAAATCGGTTTCAATTCCACATAGACAATTTCACTTTGTTCTAGAAAACGTGTGAAGCTTTTATAATACGATCAACCAAACTGGAAATTATATTTTACTTTTCAAATCATTTTCACTAAAATTAGAACAAAAACTTGAAGAAATTTTCACTTCCACTTCATTTTACCAATGTGAACCCATTTCTTACCATTAGAAAGGGTCTCTGGGCTTTCGCATCTTGGCTAATTTGCGATATTTGTCAACAATTTTTTTTTTAACTAGATTAAGGTCTTATGACTATTTCTCACCAATTTTACGCAACAAGTTGTTCGATTTTCGCAAATTTATTATTTTTTATGTTCTGATTCCATGGTTTCTTTTCGCTTTGGTGACATTTTTAAACTTATTCACACTTAATTCTTTTTTTTAAATATTGCGTTATTTGCTTTCAGATAAAAAGCTTGTTAGAGCACTCGCTTTTTGAAGTAAAAATTAAGTACTACATTTGCTTTTTATGTTAAATTTATGCGGTTTAAATGCTAAACAAATTTTAATTCAGTGAAATTACCAGAAGAGCATCTTAAAAAATGTGAGGTGAGTACTCACTTTTTAAATCAACTGTAGCTTAAACCTGGTTTTTGGTTGTGTAATATTTATTCTTATACTTTGTTGTCTACAAGCAGGCTTTGCCTTTTTTAGTTCTGTTTTTTTTTTTTTTTTTTTTTTTTTTTTTTTTTTTTTTTTAAGAAACAGGGAAAGGAAGTGGTGGGTTACAATGCCAGAGGAGCCATTGAACACGACATAGTCAGTTTCTAAGTAAGTATATACGAGTATCTAGCAAACGTCTGTCTAGTCTTTAGTTTGTGAGTCTCATGTTAAGTTAATGGGGCTTTTAGTTTAGTTTTCCTCTTCTAACATTTTTATTTTGCTAAATCTTTTCTAAATAAAATACTTAGTTACATTCATACCTATGTATACATACTATGAACAATGAGTAGTATCTCTTTCTTGATCGAAGATCGTTTGGTAGTTTGTTGGTTTTTATTTGCTGCATCCATCCATTGTATTAGATAGACATTGTCTTAAAAGGGTATAAATGCCTGCCTTTTAAATGCGATTAAGAACGTGATAACAAGGAAGTTTAAAATCGTAAATCGTTGTGTAGTTTGTTTTTGTACTTCTTTTATTTTTTCTACCTCTTGTTCTGTTGTTGCAACAAATGGCAATTGCCATTTTTATTTTATCGTGTTCTAATAAGGAAATTCTTACTTTTGTATTAAAAAAAGTGCTAAAATTTATAACAGCTTTTAACGTATTAAGTGTAGAATGAAACTAAAAAAAAACGCAACTCACAATGAACATTTCCTGGTTAAATAGAATTTAAAGACTATTATGGTTTTATATGGATTTTGACCTTAAAATCTAACGGTAATTGAAAGTTGTCTTTAAAATCTAAAAAAGAAAACTTAAATAATAGTAATAATTTAATTAAAAAATCTCACAAACAATGCTACTGCTATATCATTTCATAAATTGTTTGCAGATTGTGATTGACCCATTTTCTTGAAAAGTTATTTATAACAGGAGAGAGAGAGAGAGAGAATAATTATGTTTATTATGGTATCAACAAAATTAACACTTGATTGACAACACTAAAAAATTAAAAAAAATAAAAAACTGATTCAATTCTGATTCTTCAAGGCAAGTTTTTTATGGATGAGAAGGGAAAAGAGAATAAAATGGGTACAAAGTTGACGGTACTATTAAATTTTCTTATTTTCTCTTATTCGACCTTTTTAAATATTCTTTAATTTCTTTTTCAAGCAATGAGGTCACTTTTAATATTTATAGGTATAAAACGTTTTATATATTTATATCCAATATTTCGTTATCTCAATGGATAACTTCTTCAGGGATTTACAATTTTAAAATTATAATATAATAGGTAATAATTGAAGTATAAATAATAAAAGTGAAAATTTTTAACAGAAAATGAAAAGTTTACAATTATTTCTTATTTTCTTTTGTTTTCTTCTTTTATTTGCTTCGTTTTATTCTACGCGCAGTTGTTTACATGTTAATTTGCATGAAACGTGATGGTAAAAGGAATTAAAATTGACGATACGCGTGTGAACGAATTACAAGTTCAAAAGAGAATTAAACAAAAACTGGCCAGCTAAAACTGAAGTGTGCGAAACAGGACTATGGGATAATTTTTTAAGTTATTTTTTATCTAAAGCAGTGATCATAGTGCCCTGTTGGCTGGCTATGTTTGTAAATATGTAATACTTATATTAAGGTAATAAATATCAAATAAGAAAGAAATAGCTGGTTAAATTAAATGTTTTCTTTTATGTCTCTTTAAGTGGACCACTGATCTAAAGTATTGTAAAATCAAATTATCAAATAAATAAATCACTTTCAATTGCATGGTCAGATTACAACAGAGAAAGAATATGCATAACATATTATTGTAAATCATGTTCCCTTTATCTGCACCACTGACCTGCAACAATTTTTTACCATATCCTAATAATTTTCAGACTTTTCATTTCATTGTTTTCAAAGTCACCCAAAGCAGGGACGTGTCTTAATTCCGTGACATGTCACAGATTGTCTGAAGGGTATTATTTTACCTCTTTCAAGATAAACATTATGACAAGTCTTTTTACAACTAGAATTGGTCTCTGCTCCAAATAATTGGGCACAAGGTAGGATTTTGTTTTTGAAATTTTAAGAAATCATTTTTATCTGACTTAAGTTTACAGTTCATACTCGTATATTATTTTTGTTACTATTTACTAAATAAATTTATAAAAATATTTCTATTTTTAATAATACATATGTACATATGTTGGATTATGCATATAAGTGTTTGCTAGCAACATGTTACTAAAGGTACGGTCACATTTGGCAAATATTTGCCATAAAAGATGTAACCACTAAATAACATATGCACATATATTTGAACTCGTTTGTTTATTAAAAAAAAACTTTTCTTATTTAAGCCAAAGCACAACAAATATTAATTTTTAATTTATTTGATGCTGTTTGATCTTGCAAAACTCTTGTAAGAGTAAACAACGTCAAACTAATTTGTGCTAAAACACGCTTTTTTGAGTAAATTTTAGCCAAATGTGACCATACCTTTAAGCAGTGGTTGGCGCTCATAGTCTTCGGGGCCTAGAATTAATTCTGCAATACACGTTTGCGTGTCTATAAATTGTTTATGTATATACTTGACCTCATGTATGGAGAATTTGATATACCGCTATCTCTTCGTGAAATACGTTTTCCGAAACTATCAAATATTATAGCAAAATCATTAAAAGTGTTACACAAATGGCTTATATAAGTATAAGAAATAAACCATTTTTTTTATTAATATATTATACGAATACTTGTACTATTCTAGACATAGACAATAGGTATTTGGAAAGCCTTTCCTGTGATTTTCTAAACCAATTATTTTTTACCAAATGTCTCCTGTTTTTAATTTCTTGGTTTTTTAAATAAAATTTCGTATAATATACCCAGGAGAAGAGGTACAATGATGACCGAGAAGGCTGAGGTATTACAATTACGAGTCTAAAAATACTTGTTCTGTAAGATCTCTTTAGACTTGTTTAGGCAAGGTGGTCGAATGAGACCACTTGTCGATTTTATTGTTAAGATTTCGTTGTGACCAAATAAGGCTCTGCATCCACAGGCCACTGTACATTTGGAAATCATGCCAAAAGGCTACATATACAGTATAATAATTACAGTAGGAGCTGCCATAACGAGGAGTAGGAAGACACATCTACTCATCTTTTTTGCCAGTGTCCGGTCCTATCAATAATGAAGGAGTGTGTACTTGAGGCACCTCACCTATCATGCTTGGATCGAGGATGGATCTAAAATACATCTACACCTTCGCAAATGGAATCTGGTTGGTTTGAAATGGAAACAACCAATGCTGAGTGATGAAAAGGGTAACACAATGGGATTAATTTAATGGACCCAAGTGAGCTGTTTCTGAGAACTGCTGTCCAGGGAACCTAATCTAACCTACCTAGCAGTTTTATGAGTAGTTTTAAAAAATTTATGATACAAATTTATATATTTTTGGTTAATTTGAACCTATATATTCCATGTAATCTAGTGTGAAGTTAATTGTCACTTTAGTATCTCTAATGGCCGAATTCTCAGTCATTAGTTAACCATTGGTAAACTAAAATACTAACTATTGTTTAACTATTACTTGTTATTCTTATGACAAACTAAGCATTGCGAATAAAGAATTATTAGTTAAAACGTTGTCATTAGCTAACCAAAGACTGTGAATTCGGCCATAGACCATAGGCGTAATAATTTATGGCGTTTTTTTTCTGGCAAAAATGTTACACTTTTTTTCCTTTTTTTATATGGGAAATGTGTAAAAAGTGTAACATATATGTAACATTTTTGCCAGAAAAGAAAACACCATTAGTGACTCTAAATAAAACGTTTCGAATCGGTAGCCAAGCTATGTTTTCATACAAATTTCTAGCGACATAAAATAACTAATTGTGAGTTTACATTTAGCATTACTGTGTCATGATTTAATCCAAATTTTGTAACATATTTAAATTAACATTTAAATTCCAATATCTTACGACATAGAAGAACTAACATTGAATTTACATTTGGCATTCCAGTGCCATGATTCATTTTTAATTTAACCCCAATTTTGTAACCTGATTAAATTTATATTCAAATTCTAATACATATGCTGTTAAACAAATGTAAAATATTTTGATGGGATTTAACAAAATTACCCATGTTTTCTGGTAAATTTAAACAAAAGAAACCACATCTTCGAATACATAAAAAATGTTAATTTGAATTTCACCTTATAAAAGTTATTCCAACAAGCCAAACAAACAACAATAAACTAAAAATTGTTGTTAAATTTTTTATGGATTTGAAATTCAATCCAGTTAATGCCCAGACACACAAACGAGTATAAAAATGTAATATTATAAACCTAAATCTTTAAACATTTTTAATAATAATAAAGAAAACTAAATACTAAACAAAACATTTAAATAAAAATAATAATAATAATAAATAACATTAACACAAATCCAAACACAACAAATTCCAACCAAACTTTTTTTCAACACTTAAAGAGAAAAAAAAAGAATATTATAGTCTGTGGGTTTGGTATTCAAAAGAAAAAAATTAACAATAGTAGAAAAACAAAAAAATAACTGCTTCCGTAAGTGTCAATCATGTACACTATTCAAATTTTAATGAACCAAGTGAAGCTAAAAATGTGACAGACAAAATCAAACACTTTGTTGTCTCTTCTAAAGATGCAGACCATGATGACGTATGGCCAAGTCAAAAAGCAAGGTGACACTAACACATTAAAAAAAAAAAAAAACAAACAAACCTCATCATCCCCAGCCAGTCTGCAATAAAAATGGACAACAAAATTTAAGATTTGCAAAAAAAAAAACTGAAGTGTCAAACAAAGCGAAGAAGTCAAAACTTTCGTTAGTTGTCAATAAATGCAAGTCACACAAAAAATAATGATACTCTGCCTCATGTCTCTTTCGTATCCATCCATCCGTTCGACTCTGTCTGTCTACATGTCCAGCATGTCTGGGTAAATCAACATCATGGATTTTACTTGAAAGTATTTTTGAAGGTAAACGGTTACTTTCGTTATACACTTTAATATAATAATAATAATTAATTTTTCATAGTTGATTTTTTCTGGGTATTTTAAGGAAAAAAAATGAAATTTCCATAACCCTTAAACAATTATAAAAAAATATCGAGGAGTAAAAATACCTGATTTTATAATTGATTATAAAGTTGTGGTCGAACGTTTGCACTTTGAACGTAACCAAGCACAATAGAATGTCGGAAAAAGAAAGTTAAAAAACAAAAAACTAAAATAAATAAATGAATTTTAACACTTTCTATTAAGTTTGGATACAAAATGACAAAATGATGATAAAGAAAAATTTGCCATCATTATTAATGGCGCTCATTAAATTTGCAATTGATTTGTGTGCTTTTTTTTCTTGTTTTTTTTTGTAAATTCATTCATTTATTTGATATTTGTTAATTGAAAAAGTAAATGAATTTAAAAACCTGTTAAGAATTAATGATGTTTGCTGTTTGGTAAAACGGAATCAAACTGTGACAACTGGGTTGACAAAATAAAAATTATACAATACAACAACAACTTGTATTACAACATAACTGTAAAGGCTGTGTGTTTTTTCACTAGGGCGGTACTTGATAATTAATGAAATGACATTGATTTCTATAAGAAAATACTTTAAGTTTATACATTTGTTATTTAAAATGGACATTTCACAGAAAGTATTACAAATAAAACCTTGCCCTATGTTCAAAGCTCCAGTCAAGTGTTTTAAATTTAATATTCCCGAGATTTGTCACAAAAAAAACTGTCAAAAACATTTTGAACAATATAATAAGTTGAAATTTGTGAGAAGATAAATTCAAAATTAATTAGCACAGACAAAAACCACATTTTTTAACATTGATAAATGTTACAGTCAACAGAGCTCTGTTAAGTACTTAGCAGTCATATTACTTAAATTAAAAAAAAAAGGAATTTTTAGAATAGAATTCTCTAGCAGAGTTTGATCGAATTCTGAAAAAATTTTGGAATTTGAATAAAATGATTTTGAAAAAAATGTATTTTTGAAAAAACTAACTTTTAGGATGAAATTCTCCAGAAGAATATATCCCACTACATATATAGAGAGGGTAGTCCAAAGGGTTCTAAATGAGAATTTCTGAAATAATTTTCAAATTTGAATAAAACGATTTTGAAAAAAAAAAAAAAAATTATTTTTGAAAAAAGTAACTTTAGGTTGAAATTCTCTAGAAGAGTTTAGACAAATAAGGAATTGCACACGTATCCCACTATATAGAGAGCGTAGTCCAAAGAGTCCTAAATGAGACTACATTAGTCGAATTTCTCAAATAATTTTAAAATTTGAATAAAACGGTTTAAAAAAAAAAGTATTTTTGGAAAAAGTACATTTTTGGATGAAATTCTCTAGAAATTTTTTTACAAATATGAAATTGCACACATAACCCAGGGTAATCCGTAGCGTCCTAAATGAGACTAATTAGTCGAATTTCTCAAATAATTTTAGAAATCCATATTTGTCCAAATTCTTCAAGACAATATTATCCTAAAAATTACTTTTTTCAAGAATACTTTTTTTTTCAAAATTGTTTTATTCAAATTCGAAAATATTTTTAAAATTTGATTAATATAGTGCCCTTCGGACTACCCACACTAAGTAGTTGTTTACAATTTGTCCAAATTGTTCTAGAGAATTTCATTCAAAAAGTTACTTTTTTTAAATTTATGTAATATGACTGTTAAGTGCTTAACAGTGCTCTGTTGACTTTAACATTGATCAATGTTAAAAAATGTGGTTTTTGTCTGTGCTAGTTTAATTTGAATTCACCTTCATTATGTTAAAAGTGTCAATTTTCCCATAGTGCATGATTCTGTGACAAAAATATACCGATTTTATGTGAAAACTCCGGCACTCCGTTTGTTGTGGAATTCGGCTAATATTCCGGGAATTAAAGACCCTACAGAGTCGTATTATGCGTCTTAGCTGTACCAGTATTCAGTGCTTGTAGCCACCAGGGGCGAACATAATCGTTTATTTAACTGTAAACAATACTTAAAAAATTATACAATTATAAAAAAATTACAATCAATAGCTGCTTAGATTACAATAGATTATTATCGATCTCGACCACTGCTAAGTATTATTCAGATTTTCTTAAAAAAATATATTTTAATAATCCTTTAAATTGACAAATTGGAGCCGCCCTAATTACAAAGGCAGTTTTGTTTTCAGTATTTTTTCTTTCACTTCTGACAGCTGTGACAAAGTGTCAATATTACCTTAGGTGACGGCGATCATATGTTTTATTTTTCCCGCAACTCAACTGACACGAACAGCGTACAAGCCAACAAACTTGGCCAGTACTTGACCGAATTCTTTAATAAATGGGGTGTTATTGTTGGTGTTGTTGTTCGCTCTGAAAAAAAAAATTCATTAACAGACAATGTAAAATTGAAATTTTGTTAAATGAACTACAGACAATTCCTTTTTTTTTAATTATTTATATTTTTTTTGGAAAGGTGAAACACATGGCCATGACTTAGGTGCGCATGTGTTGACGCATATGTTTACAATTTTGGTTCTTTGGTTTCTGTTAAGTATTTGTTGGGATTTTTTTTTATTGACTGGTTACCAATTCTTTTGTGTCATTTTTGAATAGTTTATAAGGTTCAGCTTAAAAGGTGAATAAGTATGTATGTATATAAATATTCACAATTAATTCTGGTTTTTAAATAACAGAGTTTTGGTTAGAGTGCTACAGTTTAACGTGAGAAGTGTGGATTAAGCCTCAGTTAGCCGACTGTAATGGAATGTTGTGTAATGACGTAAAAATGTAAAGAAATTCTATTTCTTACAGATTCATACATTACGGTGTTGCATTACTTTACATCTCCATAAACATTTGCATTACTTTACACATAACAATATCCATCAACTGTTTCTTACTGTTGCAGTTACATTCCATTACAGTCGGCTAACTGAGGCTTTAAAGTTTAATAAAGTTTAAAAAATAGTAGCATAAAAAACTTAAAAGGGAAGGGGATAGCTTTTGAACTAGTCACATGACTGTATCTTGGGGGGCAGTAATCAGTTCTAACAAGAAAAGCAATTGGTAAATGTTTAGAACATTTGACCTACATTTTCCCTTAACTTACGAAAACGTCTACGTTATCTATCCCCTTTCAAAAACCTCCTTAATTTTTAATAATTGCCACAAATCGCCCAACGCTTTGATTGCGTTAATGAACTAACAGTTTGAAAATTAGTTATAATGTAAAAACTAACTAAATATTTATTGAAACCACTATAAAAATTTTCTACAACTTTTTTGCTTTTAATTATTAAAACAAACTTGTTTTTTTTTTAATTTCTTAAAGTTTAAACTTTTTGATCTTAATCAAGCATAGATTTAACAAAAAAAAAATAAAGGGGGTGTGTCTTTATTCGCCATAAACCACTACTGTTAATTTTATCCACCAGAGGTGTGCATGACTAAATTATGGTTTATTACTTTCTTGGGATTTAACTTCCTTGTAAGAAATTATTACTAAAGATAATAAAACAGCGAAATAATAGTGCAAGACAAAATTGTCCTCTAATTAAATTTGTTTAACTAATTTCATTTAAAAAATCAATTAAAACAGTAGTTTCTCAAAGCAAACAGTTTTAATTGGTAGTACATGACAGAACTTTTAGTTCTCCCAATTAAAACTGGATTTGATATTTTGACCAAAACTTTAAACAAATCAACTCAGATAACAACGCATTAACACTAATTTGTCCGATAAGTCAGAGATAACTAAGTAAGTAGACAATCTAGTTTACTTGAAAGATCTAACAAAATTGTTTAAATACTTGTACTTGTACTACTACCAATATGTGTGTTACAAACATAACTAGTCTAGAGTATTGTTGTTGTTGGTTTTTTTAATATTATTTTCAAATAATTTTTACAATAATAACAACATCACCGTAACAAAACTTATACAAACATTTGATTTGATTATTTTAGACCAACAATTATGTTAAATTTTCCTATAATTTATGGTCATTATATTTAATTTGCAAAATTAAGCGAAAAAATTTGTCTACCACTAAAAAAGCTCATGTATATATTATGACATTTACCACTATTCAGTTTTAGTTTTTTTCTTTTTTAGCTTTTAAACAAATATATGTACATACGTATATGTACACCAATACCTCACTTTGCGTCGGGGTTACGTTTCAAAAAAATACGACGCTAATTGAAACGCCGCAACCATGTAAACATCGAAGATAGGTTCCAGGGTAACGAAAATATGGGATGATTCAAGTAGAGATAATTTTTTTAATAGCCTTTTTTTTTTGACAGATTACGTGTGAGTCGTGTCATGCTGTCATGTTATTTTTGTTTAGTATTGTTTGGCATTTCATAATGGAAAGACTTACGCCAGAACAACGTTTACAAATCGTTCAACTTTATTACGAAAGTTCACGTTCTATGAGGAATGTGTTTTGTGCACTTCGCTCAACTTATGCTCAACATAATCGGGCGACTGAGCGTAGTATTCGCAAAACCATCACCCATTTTGAGACCCAGCATTCTTTATTGGACAATATTCGACCGAATACACCATGTCCAGCACGCTGTGAAGATGTGGAATCATCAGTCCATATTACCTTAATAATTATGCCGGTGCGAACGACACCGTCAATGGCGACCGTTTTCGTGCCATGATAACCGACTATTTGGTGTCTGAATTGAAGTCCGCGATTTCGGCGACATTTGGTTTCAGCAATATGGCGTCACTTGCCACACATCGCATCAATCAATGGATTTATTGATAGAACACTTCCGTGAGCACATTATTTCATGCTTTGGGCCGGTTAATTGGCCACCAAGACACCGTTAGACATTTTCCTGTGAGAAAACGTGATGTTTAAAGTTTATGCGGACAAACCCGCTTCGATTCAGGCCTTAGAGGAAAACATCACGCGTGTCATTCGCCAGTTACAAGTCGAAATGCTCGAACGAGTCATCGAAAACTGGACTCAACGGCTAGACCATCTGTGACGTAGCAACGGCCAACATTTGATAGACATAATCTTCAAAAAATAAATGGCAAAGAATGTTCTTTCAAATGATAATAAACATTACCCATTAAATTTGAATTTTCCGTGTTTTTTTTGAAATAGGGAACTAAGTCGTCGGCATTCTTTCACTAAAAATTAGTCCAGTGTTTTTTTCGACGTAAAATAAATTTCTTTATAGCAATTGTCTGTATTATTATCACTAGCGTTATCGTTGGATAATGTTTACCTTTTTATATCATCAAATAAAACTTTTGCTTTTGTCTGAGTTACCATTTTACTTAATGGTATTCTCTGCGCAACTTGATTTTCAATCCAAATAAAAAGCAAGGACTCCATTTTGATCATCAAAGCACTCCTTGTACGGGCCAACGTTTTAGCATCTAATGATATTGCAGATTTTGCAAAAATTAAAAAGAAAATAAAGACTCGAACCCAAAACAACGCTACCTGGAAAATCTAACGATGCACAGTAAAAATTAGTACTTATTAAGCAGCGATGCAACTTCGCAAAAATGCAAAACGAAACGACGCAAAGCGAGGTATTGGTGTAAATGTTAATCTTTAAAATGCATCTAAAAAGTGTTTGGTTAATTCAGCAGCTGTGACTGTAAAATAAATTCAAATTAATTGATAAAAAAAAAATGATACAGCTCAGCTCCAATTTAGCATGCGCCAGTAGCGCACACGTTGGAAAAAAACCCCCCATACTTTAAAATACAATATTTATGCTTGTCGAAAATCAAATGTAATAAAATGTTGGAAAGAAATTATCAACACCAATTTATATTTGGAAATGGGTGAAAAAAATAATATAAGTAGAAACAATTATATGTTCCAAGCAGACTTGGGTGAAAACTTGCTTTAGTTTTTTTTTGTATAAAGAAGTTGGTGGTATGAGACTTAAGACAAATGTTTAGACTTGTAAGCTTAACTGAAAAAGACTGATTCGTGAAAATTAAGAATATCCATGTATATAGAATGCTGACCACGATGAAGTGTGAAACAATACTGAATAAGAGACAGTGTCATACTCAGTCGTGGGCTGAGAAAAAAGTTCTAATGGGATTACCCATTATTAAAATATACGGAATCAGATGTTTGTGATTCTTAACATGAACCCGTACACGCTATTTTTACTTCCATGTGAAATTATATGTTGGTCAGCTAGTTAGAAGTGATATTATTTTATTCCAAAATATTTTGATTCTGCGTCACTGTACCTTTTGCTGTGAGAGGCAAATTGAAACATTTTACACAGCCGTTCACAAGTCATCGATTGTTTTTCCATCATTACTCTTTTGTTTTGTATGATATTACCAAACCAAAATTCTTAAATTTTGACACAACAATTAAAACTTTAAAATACAGAGAAGTTTTAAACCATTTGGGAAGTGGCGCCGTCTTGCTGAAACCAAAATGTCGCCGAGATCAAGAGCTTCAATTTCAGGCATCAAATAGTAGTTTATCATGGCACGATAACCGTCGTCATTGACGGTTACGTTCCAACCGGTATCATTTTTAAAGAAATATGGACCGACGTGGTCTATTCGGTCGGATATTATCCAATAATGAATGCTGGGTCTCAAAATGGGTGATGGTTTTGCGAATACTACGCTCAGTAGCCCGATTATGTTGAGCATAAGTTGAGCGAAGTGCACAAAACACATTCCTCATAGAAAGTGAACTTTCGTAATAAAGTTGAACGATTTGTAAACGTTCTTCAGGCGTAAGTCTTTCCATTATGAAATTCCAAACTAAACAGCACGTAATGTGTCAAAAAAAGGCTATTGAAAAAAGTATCTCTATTTCAATTACCGTATATTTGCAAACTGTTCTTTTAAATCTCTAGTAGTAAATTTTAATTCAAACCCAGTAATATAACTGTGTTCACTAGATTTTAAAGTAAACAAAAATAAACTTCGGCTTATATTCTATTTTTGTCCGACCACACCTTTAAAAGTGGGCGTAACAAACGGTTTTAAGCCAAAAAAATCTAATCTATTGCTAATGTAAGCACATACTCCTAAATATTTAAATATTTTATAAACAATACAAATTTATATTAGCTTCTGTAAGCAATTGTTTAAGCAACATTGTAATAAAGAAGAAATATATTCCTATAAATCCATGCAGATCTAGCACAACAAAAAAAAAAACATTTTGCTTAAACACAAGTACGTGGTAGCAGAGATGAGACAAAAAACAACAACATAAAATAATAAAAATAAAATAAAACAAATAAAAATGTTGTTACGTTACAGCAATATTTTCTATAGCAACTCTAAATAAATACATAAATAATAAATACAAATAAGTTTAAACAAAAAAAGTTAAACATACAGCATGTGCCGCATACTTAATGTTGCAAATACTTTAAAACCAAAAAATAAAAACAGCAGTGACAAAAATTGCATGACTGTAATTGAGAAAAGTCATCAAAAATTTACCATGTAACTTAGATGTACGATACAAACACGTATGAGAATGTGTAAAATCCATTCGTACATACGACTCAAAGCGATCATGCAGGTCCAAGACAACATTGCGCAAACATGGCACGTTGCAATTGTCAACGAGTGTGCAGCATTTTTCAAGCCGAGGTTTTTTCTTCCAATTCAATTTATTTCGTTGAGTCGAGCTTTTGTCGCATTAGATTTTGTTTGTTTACGTTGTTGTTTTACAATGCGTTTTATTGGTGGCTTAAATCGTTGTTAAAAAAAAAAAAAAAACTTGGCAAATTTTTATGCGAATTAACAAAAATGTATTTAATAGACTGGATTTAAGTCTTTGTTTTTTTTTTTTCGTATTTTTGTATTTTCTTGTCGTCTTTGTTGGTTGTGTAGCATGTTAGTTTTTAAGTGATTTGAAAGGCATAGTAATTGTCAAACTTACTTTCGATATGTTAATTATGTGTTTGTTGTGCTGCGTTTATATTATTAAATAGTCAGTCAGTCATATTTAATAGTCTAATGTCAGAGTGGTGCATTTAAGTAGGGGTAGCAGCAATAATGGCTTATATGTGAAATTAATTGAGTTTAGTTAAATTAGTACTCTTAAGCTACGGTCACACTTTGCCAAAAAAGACGTAATCACTAAATAAAATATATTTGAACTCGTTTATTTATTTAGGCCAAAGCACAACAAACATTTAGTTTTATTTTATTTGATGCTGTTTGATCTTGCAAAACTCTTGTAAACAACGTCAAACAAATTTGTGCCAAAACAAGTGGTTACGTTTTTTTGAGTAAATATTTGTCATGTGTTACTATACCTTTAGAATTGGCTTATATTTCGTTAAAAATATAATTTGTTAAAGTTAATCTCATGGCCAAGGTTTCAATATATAAATCAATGTTTGCATAAAATATTAATTGCCTCAAACACCCGAGTTGACCTAATTTCGGTCCATGTATAGCCGCCAAATTACCAAACTGCTAACTTAAACTCAACAATCTAACTTCAACTATAACAATGTCAATTATAGTTACATATGTATTTTTAAATTTTCCCACTGTGCGCTCGTGTCATTGCTACAAAACATACACGCATGCGTCATTTCACTATGATATAATGAGGATTAACGATACTTGTCCACAGTTTTTTTTTTTTTTTTTGTTACAACATAAATCCATTTGCATTTGCATAAATTTATGATATCGAAATATTTTATTTAATTTAATTTAGTTTTATTTTTTTTTCTGTCATAAACTGCCAACCATTTGTACATAAGCAACAACGTCCTTATGCAAATTAATTTATTAACTTTTAACAGTGTATATATGTACATACATAAAAAAATAAACATATTTATTAAATAAAAAAAATGTTTAAGAAGCCAGAAAAACATTTAATATTTTATGGCATTAATAACAAAAGCAGGCAGACAGACAAACAGATACACAGCAAACAATACACTTGCTTGCAACAGCAGAACAGAGGCTTAATAAAACTTCAATACAGTTGTTGACGTTTTGTAGAGTTATTGCTGGCATTGTGTGTGGGCTAAAAAACATGTTACTAGTGTTTCTGTTTATGTTCAAGCTGTTGTTGTAGCTCTCGTTGGGGTTTTTGTTGTGTGTGGTGTATGTTGCACTGCGTTAGTTTTGATTAGTTGCGACATTAAACGATTTGTTGTAGAAAACTGTATATGTAGTTATATCCCACTAGAGTTGAGATTGAGTCTTTGAAGTTTTTTTTTAAGATATGTGGAGTATTATATTCTTTTCTATTTTTTCATTATTGAAGGATGGGAAAATAGTTTATCAACATACAGAGATAAATTGTTGCTTCATAAATGTTTTTATGTTTTTAGTAGTTTAAGTTAATGGGAGTGTTTTGTTTTCATGTTTAAAATGAAAAGGGCAAATTTATTTAAAATATTGTATTAATTGAAATTGAAACATTTAGGGAAAAATTAGTAAAACAGAAAATATTAAAATATTTATTTATTTTATTTATAGAATAACTGCCGTATTCATAAAAAATAAAGTAGGTTTGAAGTGTGCTTTTAGACAAAATTTTCTTAAAGTACATTTGAAGTCTACTTTAATTTTTTATGAACGGTTTTTAAGTTTTTATTGAAGAAAATTGTTTAAGTTTTATGTTTAAAATAAAAAATTTTAACTTTCTATTTACATATGTAAATTAAAAACTGTATAACAAATTTAAAAAAAGTTCGATTTTATAAAAACACTTTAATAAGTTAAAACTTCATTGATTTGTATCAATTTATTATAATAAAATATACTATCCTGCCTAATAGATCAAACATTATATACCAAAACCATTTGTTTTATATTTAATAGCTTCAACAGAATTCCATAATTATTAACACCAAAACGTTACTGTATTTATATATTTGAAATAAATTGCAATGAATTACCAGTTTAGAAAAACCAACTGTTTTTTCGTAGGCTCTATAGTTTCTAACATCGCCCCACAGCAATTTGCCTGAATTATTCATTAAAACTTATTAAGTTATACAATTTTGGTTTTTATCTCTATTAAATAATCTCAAAGAAAACTTGTCTTTTAATTGAAAATGTTCTTAATATTTTTCTTTATTTAATAATCAAACATATTACTTTTCAACCCAATACGAACGACCTTGTTCTGCATCACTGTATTCAAGGTCTGTATCTTTTATCTATTTTCGTACGTACGTGGATACAATTGATAATTGTTGAAATCAACTAAGTATCTGAGATTAAAAATAAACAACAAAATATGCAAAAGCTAAAAAAGAACATTATAATTTAATTATTTAAACTTAATGAAAGACTTGGCTTTGTACAATGAAATTGTATACAAAAAAAAAAAAAAAGCAACAACACTCAACTGCACAGATCGCAAGCGACCAGAACAAAACAAGTTCAAATAAAAATTCATAATCTAATGAACACGATTGCTGTTGTATTTTTCTATGAATTACATGTGTTTGGTGGTCTGTTTGACTTGATGACTGACTGACTGACTGTCGTTTCTGTTTTGACTGAAAAGAGTCAATTAAGCAGACAGAATCATTAGTGAGTGCACTGTTAGCAGGCATTTGAAATAGTGCACTTATTTTGTTATAACATTAACATTTGTTAACATTTCTTTAAATTCGAAACTGTTTAAATTAAATTTAAAATTACTAGCTGCAAACTTATGCAAATTGTAAATGGACTATGTATAAAGGACCTTTTTTTACCTGCAATAGCAATATTTTTATTGTAATTTTTACGACAATTATCCTGAATAAGCAACACTCAAATAGAATTAGCAGCTTTTCTTTGTTTTTACTTTAAAAGCGTGAATCAGAATATTTTAACATTTGTATAAAAGTGCAAAGCTGAAAACTTGTGTCAAAGCACTGTATATTAAAAGTATCTATCAGTTTAGCATAACTTTGAAGGAGGTTTGGTCAATCGACACCAATGAAACATGATGTGCTGATCATTAGATTAAATTACAGTTGAAAAGTGGTCTACTGAAATAATTTTGGAATTTGAAAAAAATGTATTTTTGAAAAAATTAACTTTTAGTATGAAATTCTCTAGAAGAATTATTATTTCAGAAATTCGACTAATGTAGTCTCATTTAGGACCCTTTGGAATACCCTTTCTATATAGTGGTATACGTGTGCAACTCGATATTTGTCCAAATTCTTCTAGAGAATTTCATCCTAAAAGCTACATTTTAAAAATTCAAGTAAATTTGACTGTTAAGTGCTTAACAGTGGTCTGTTGACTGTAACATTATCAATGTTAAGAAATATGGTTTTTGTCTGTGCTAGTTAAATTCGAATTTATTTTCGCACACACAATTATTTGACCTTTTCATTGTTCAAATTAACGGAATAATTTGAGTTATAAATTATAACTTGTTCGAAAAATTCGTTTACAGATTTAAAACTAATCGAATTATATGAATATTTTAAACGTTTTTAAGAAAGTGAAGTGAAAAGTTTTTCTCTTCGTCAAGTAATATGGAAAGGGATATCGTCTAAATCCACCTTTAATAACATCAATTTTATGATCTTTGTCTTTTTCAAGATAAACTTCATCCATCATCAATATCATCCTCAATATCACTATCAACATTACTGTAGGTTAGGTTATTAGGATGGCTGTAGCTCAATTAAGAAAACGATCCATAATGTTTCCAATTCATTGTATTAATATATTTTAGTAATGTTAATTTTGATTGTTATTGTTTATTTTAATAGAAAATTATGGCGATGTTAATACATAACTGCGATTTGCCAATATTTCTCCAACCATATTTTTAGATTATGGACGCCAGTCATCCATTAACTCAGATTTATTTTTAAAATAATTAGTTATTCAAGTAACATTCATATTTTGTAGAAAGAGCTAACGGAACACTCATCTATAGGCACCTGAAAACTTCCTTCAATTTTCATATTGTAGTCTCACAAGACTAATTTTTTAGACTTCTGAAATTTAAAAATCTCATAAAACGACAAATTAAAACAAACCTATTTATTCGTGTTATTCGATTATTCTTCACAAAATTATTCGAATTATTCGTTATTCGAAAAATAATTCTTCGAATAATTATTCGTAAGAGAGTGTTCGAATGTTTGAACGATACGTTTTAGTTTTAACTTTTTATTCGAAAAGAAATTGCTATATTAATATAGTATTGAAGAAGAAATTGACAAGAGAATACTCTGGAATATGTCAATTTACATGAAGCAATTTTTTACACTTACGCTAAGCTGATTACCTTTTAGACATCGGAGTGAGGGAAAGACAAGACGAGTACACACTTGATTGTACTAGCAATTCGTGTTACTGTCTTATACATATTACATATGTATGTGTATACAAGTGTGTGTATACTCTCAAATATAAATACGAGCGATTTAAGCAATAAGAATTGTGACGTGTGAACACCGAAGAAATTTCAACGAACAAATTGTATCAATCTGTTTAATAAAAATTACTTCGTGTAAATTGGTACTAAGCTCCCTATGTGGATATTATAAGATATTCCCAATAACAATTATAAAATATCCTGAATGATATTTGAAAATTGTTTGCTATTTCTATGTTTATATTAGAGATACAGGTTTGTGGCAAGTCTGAGTTCGTAGAAGAGAAGTAAAAAAAAGGAAAACAAAATAATAAATATTATTATTGTATAAAAGAAAAACTCCGTATGAATGGTAAGAGAAAATATAACAACTATTCTGATATCGGTCCATTCTCGTGTAAAGATGTCCTTCAATTTACTTTTGCAAAATAAGAAGGAGTTCGCTTGGAGATATGAAGTTTGATGTTTGGTTAGTTGTACAATACATATGTAATTGCATTTTATAATTTCTGTTTTCACACGTCGGTTTTGAGTTTTATGTGACATAATCTACAATAGAAGACAACAGCAGTTTTTGTTATGATTATTTTCGCGTGAGTTTTGTGTTTCAAAAAATGGATTAAAAAAACGAAATAATTATAACTTGTAACTTGTAAAAATAAAAAATTAATCAAGAGTTAAAGAGAAAATGTACCATATAGAGCTAAAATTTTTTGTATTTAAATAAAATAAAAACTAATATGTATAAATACGTTTTTTCAATAAATATTTCAATACAAATTTCTTTAATATAATTTTTTTTAAATATAAATATGCTGAATCACAACACTATGCTTTTGGCGCCATAAACAATTGACTTGACCAGCTGTTGCAGGTGCTTTGTCAGATGAAAATAGAACATGCTCTAATTGAAAATTTTACACTGTAAATGCAGGCTGGCATTTGCAGAAGCATTTTTTTTACGTTTACACGACGTGTATGCATTTTGTAGTGGAAAATTTGACAAGCACACTGAAAAATACATACCGTCTAAAACTACCCTGAAGGAAACCTGTGGACAAGTGTCTCCAAGTCACCACTTTTGTCTACTATTTTTGTGACTGTTTGGCGACATTGTCAACAAAGGCGGTCGTTTGGTTATTTTTAAACAATTATTCTTTCAGTTGTGTGCCCCGATACAGTAGGCGGTAGTGTGCCGGACTATCATTCAGAGGGTTGCGGGTTGGATTCCCGCCAAAGACTCTGGGTGTTTACTAATTCATTTTTAATTAGGGTAAGCCTTTTAGTATTTTATTTTTTTTAATAAAACTCCAAAAGTTAGCAAAAAATACTGTTTGATTTTCATTACAGAGTGTAAACAAAAGTGGTCTCAAAAAAACTACTTAGTCAGTATTAACGCAGTATACTGCTAGATTTTCAATGACAAGCTAATTATTAATGTCAATAGAAGGAATACATTGGCTGGGTACACCTGGTCAGTAGTACTACTGACAAAGTCAATAGTTAATCATTACAATTTCACTATTGGCATTCCCTACAGGGTACCTTTACTAGTTTGCATAAGTAAATCATAAAAAGAACTAATACCTTTAAGTTTCTTTACGTGTGTATTTAGATGAGTGCTTCATAATATTACAAGTTTTGCAGTTCAAAACAAGTAAGAAAGTATAGTCGGTCAAGCCCGACCATATAATACCCTACAACAGAAATGGGCGTTATATGGAAGATACAACCTATTGTGGACCGATCATCCAAAAATTTAGTGTCATGATGTCTATGAATATAAATATTATGTATGTTAAACTTTATCGCGATATAAATACTTTTAAAAGATTTATGGAGCTTAAATTTATTTACGCATAGGGTCTTATATGGGAGTTTCGACTAATTATGGACCGACCATTAAAAAATTAGGTGTCATTATTTCTGTATATAAGAAACTTATTTGAAGACCAACATTTTTAAGAAATTTATGATTTTTAAAGTGAATTTCGAAAGTGGACCTTATATGGAAGCTACGACTAATTATGGACCGATCATCATAAAATTTTACCGTATTATATGTATATGTACGAAACATATTTTTGTTCAATATTATTTGGATACCAACATTTTTAAAAGAGTTATGCTCGTTAAAGTGATTTTCGGAAGTGGACCTTATATGGGACCTACGACTAATTATGGACCGATCTGCACAAAATTTATTGATGTGATTTGGCTTCATTTACCACTCATTTGTGATGAAATTTGTTTGGATACTTGCATAATTTTAACATTTATGATCGTTAAACCCCAATTTCGGGAGTACATTTGTAAGGGGGCCAGGTGAAATAATGGTTCAATTTCCAACAGTTTCAATCATTGGGCCGAAAAAATATAACGTACCAAATTTTATCGAAATACAAATCCGATATACCCTCCCCACTATGTTGGTGTAGGGTATAAAAATAATTACAAATTTACATATTAAAGTGCAAGATAATATAATTTAATATAATTTGCATATGTGTAAAAAACTAATAATGGCAACAAAATTATAAAAGAAACTCAGCATTCAACAAATTTCAAAGCGTCGCAAAAAAAACATACAAATAACTGTGAGAATTTTCAATTATAATGAACAACTCTACAAGTGCTCGTATGACTTAAAAATAAGCGGAAATTGTTTAAAATGTTAATAATTTGTATGAAATGTTATTTTTAGGATTAAACCACATAACATAAATTGTGTTAAGAAATACTATAACATATTTTGTATATTGCATTTGTATTTGTAGTAAGTATATGATTATTTTAGATATTATATGGTTTAAAAACAAGCCATGTTTTTATAGCCAAAGATTTCCTTATAAGAAAATCTAACATTTTTTAGCATACATACATAATTTCCAAATTATGCCAAAATTTTGTTTGATTTTATTTTTTTTGGCTAGAAATTTATACAAAATCGTGTTAAGCTTTTGGCCAACTAATGAATTTTACAGCTACATACAGTTTTATTGGTGTTTTTTCATATCTTGTGGGGTGCTGTCAAGGCAACACCTCTTTTTGAACAACAAATTTCTTGTAAAATCTAAATTGTTACAAAGTATTTTGTTGCTGCTCAATTTTTTTCCAAAGATACGACTATTGTTTTTTGTTTTTGGGCATTGTAATAAGGAAAAAGTATTACCACAAAAACTACCAGTTACAAGAGGGCAAATGATAACAACAACAACAACAACAACAAAAGAGAAACATTAAAAGAAATTACAAAAATCATTGTTTGTTCATGTTGCAATATAGTATTGTTGCTGCTGCTGCTGCTATTGCTGTTGCTGTTGTTGGTGTAGTTAATATTTTTATAACGGTGCTTAGTAGCCGGGTTACAATAACGTGTCTTTTAGATTTTCATGGACTTTTCAGCCTAAAGCATGCTCTGTTTATTTGCTGTTAACCATACATGTCTTTTAAGACATTTAACCATTTCTACCGTCATGTAGTCAGTCATTCATTCAGTCACTCAGTCCACCAGCCATCTAGCCATTCAGGCATCCATCCAGGCGTGCAAGTCATTTAACCAATAAACGTTATATGGGCTTTAACAATTTCATTTCATTTCATTTTCTTTCATTTGAAATGTTGCAGCCAGTTGCTATTGTTGCTACTCGAGCAGTAGTGACTTGTGTTAAAATGTATGTTTGTATTTCACTTCAATTGACGTTTAATTTTTATTTGTTAAATTTTTCTTCATTCATTTCATGTTCTTTTTTACATTTTTTTTTTACTTTCTGTTGGCCCATTTAGCTGCCTTTCTGAAGCATTAAAATGAACACATTATAATTTGGAGTCATTTTTCAATAAATATAAATAAAACTGTGATTTTATGTTTGAGTTAATATCATAAATTTTAAACATTTAAATAAATATTGTAATTTATTTCGGTTTTGTTTCAGTTTTTCTGTAATTGTTGCTGTTGTAAATCTTTTAAAATTGTATAAGTTGTTATTTTTGAATAATTTATTATTATGCAGCCAAAACAGCGGTGCTTAATTAAAAGATCTTGGCCTCCTTGTGTGCTTCAATAGCAATCCAGCTGGGCCATAATAACGTTAATAAGTTAATAATTATTTTAATGGGGCGTTTTCAAGTAAATTTAATATAATAAAATAAGAAACGTTTAAATTTGTCTTTAAGAATTCATGAAATTAATTAAGGAATTCTATAGCAAAAAAAAAACTGAAACTTTACTGTCGAAAATACTATTATTGAAAGATTTTTTTTTATAGAAATTAATCTTATTGCTACAAGATGTCAATACGAGTATGAGTTACTAGAGCACAAAAAATTATTCTGTCGACAGAAATAGGTAAATTTGTGGTATTACCTAATACAGTCGACTCTTGATAATTTGAAATTCAAGGGACCAGAGAAAAAGTTCAAATAATCGAGATTTCCTATTAACGTGAGTTCAAATTAACAAGAGGAGATAAAAAAAAATTAAAATTAACAAGAGTTTAATTAAAATTTAAGATTTTTTATGGTGAACTTTCTTACAGTTACATATGCAATTATAATGATAAAATGTTCGTAATTTTCTTTTGAGTGAACGAATTCAAACTGTCCAATGAAAAGCTGAAAAGAAATCGTATCTGTTCTGAGAGCGTTTAATTAATGAAACTGGAATTGTTGGTTGCTCATCTTCCTCATCCAAAGAAGTCAAATTCAACAGTTCAGCATCGGTTAGGGCACGCAAAGCAAAAAGAATAGCACAGAAATTTTATTTTTTATTTTACATACCAGCTGTCGATGTCAACTGTCAAATTATAGAGTGTAAAAAAACTAAACTTCAAATGATAGAACGCTGTCGGGCAAGATGTCATTTCTATAAAGCAGCGCATATAAACTAAAATAAATCATTGTTTTATTTATTTTATATTTTGCATAAAACACAAATTATAGAGCGTAGAGCCAAAAAATGCGGCGATAAATATGCCATTCAAATAAATTCAAATTACCCAGGGGACCAAATTACATAGATTTTTTTTCAATTTAATAAATGTTTTTCCAGGGACCTGGAAAACAGTTCAAATTATCGCGAGATTCAAATTAACGAATTTCAAATTATCAAGAGTCGACTGTATATTGAAAATCGTTTTCAAGTCAAATCAAATGTCGCAAGAGTACTTCAGTACTTTTGAATATGAAATAAAAAAAGTACGATATTATGAACTTTTTCATTCCTGCTTCAAATTAATCTGATGCTGTCTGGGCAGATTTGTAGTCTAACTTTTCGCCATAAGAAATTAAGTATATTTTTCTTCAAATTGTTTTGGGGAAAAGGAAAAAAAGTCAGCAGATAACAGCTAATAATATGACAGGTCATCTATTATAATGACCTAATTCTTTTTAAAATTACAAACTTAAAGCATTGTTCAGGTAAAATCCGGCCTCGGGTGAGAAGTTTTTTAAAACCCCATTGGCAGTGATTTGTTTTTAAAACATATCTACCATTATTCTGGCAAACAATTTATTCAGTCAGACTATATTTGTATTAATGGAAAATCAAAATAGAAGGAAAATTGTGCATAAATTCCTTGAAAATTCAAAAACTGTAAATAATGTTATACAATAACCTTTGATCGTAAACAAAAACACAATTTTAAATGAAAAATGATATCGGTCAGATGTCCACCGTGCACAGATTTCGATTTTTTTTTTTTTATTAAAATTTTCAATCACATCACAAATCATCAATTTGGATTTAGAAGAAAACACAGTACTATGTATCGAACAAACCCATAGACTTGTCAATATCATCAAAAAAACATTTGAAGAAAAAGAAAATATTGTTCCGCTCTTTTTATTTTCTCAAACGTTTGATAAAGTGTGGCATGATGGTCTAGTATACAAGTTGAAACTAAACTTACCCGTAAACACGCATAAGCTATTGGAAAGCTACTTAACTGGTCACACATTTAAGCTTAAATAAGGAGATTTCTTAAGCTCATCCTGGGACCCTTATTATACTTGATATACACATCTTCATACACATCATACTGCTATTCTAAGCATTCATGAAAACCCTCAAGAAGCATCTCGCTAAGGGAACAGCCTCAGCTTCAAATGTAGACAGAATTCAAAGACGTCAAAACAAATTGTTACGAATGATCACAATTGCCCCCTGTTATATAAAAAATTTGAATATCCATAAAGACCTAAACGTGCCATTGGTAAAAAGTGAGATCAAAAAAAAAAAAATGTAGAAAAACACTTAAAAAAGCTTGAAGTACAACCAAACCCATTAGCCCGCAACATATTAAATAATAGTGGCTATATTCGACTAAGAAGAAGGGATACAGCGAATATGAGCCGAAGACAAGAAGGAAGATTTCGTCCGGCACTGGCTGGATTAATAATTGAATTTTTTTTAGATATACGATTTGAAAAATTTATCGTTAGTTCATTTTTAATGAAAGATACAATAAATAAATAAATGCAAAAAAATTTTTTTTGCAAAATGAATTTTAAGAATTTAGATTTTTCATAATGTAATCGATTTGATTGATCTTTAACATAGCCCCACAAAAAATAATCCAGTGCTGTTAAATCAGATGATCGAGGCGGCCAATTACAGCTGTTGAAAACACATTTCGGTGATAGCCTTATCGTCAGTAATAGGTCAGCATTTAGTTGTTAACAATTGCTCTTGCATTTTACAGATATCCAAATGCGACAAACTTGCTTTCTTACGTATCCAGTTAAAGGAAAATGCATTTCGACTTCAAAAATAATATTTCTAGAAAAAACAGCTGGTTGTCCTTAAATTAATGCTAAATATTTTTCGAGCGAAATTGAATTCGTTGCAACAAAGAACATATGTACATACATACATAGCTTCTAATATTAATATGTCAACATGTAGAATATTTAATAGTTCATGTTATTCCAATATGGCCTGTTGGAAAGCAAAGTTCCTGTTGAAAATCTCGATACTACGTTAGCACAAGAACAATACGTAAAAATGCTGGTTCAAAACTAGGGTGCAATTTAATATCAAAATCGTAATGTAAAGCAGAATGGTTTTGATATAAAGCGTGCATGCCGAAGCGTGCATTACGAGAAAGATTTAACAACTGCTTTATTATGGTTGATGAAAATAGATTATTTCACTAGTTGTTCGACCTTTTTATCTTTATTAAAATTATTTTGTTTTGAATTTAAGGTCAATTGCTTTTTATTTATTCCAATATTTATATGTTTTAACAGAAAATAATTATAAACGTCGTTATATGTTAGAAATGTTAAAAATTAATTTTAAAGCAGTAGCTCAAAACTATAGACACTTCATTTATAAAAACGGAAAAGGAAACTAAATTATTTTTATGTATTTTTGAAATATTTAAAATTAATTCATTCATTCTGACAATTTTGTTATATTGAAAAATATTTTTTATTGTTATTTTATAAATTTGTTAATAAATTTTATTTCCCTGAAGATGCTACACATTGTTGTAGCGAAATATTGGAATAAACAAAAAATAAATAAAAAGAAGTTGATGAAAATATTTAAAATTTAGTAGCTTTTGCCAAAGTTTGCGAGGCGGATCGAAATGTTGAGCAAATAGTTAATGCGATCCATCAAAAAATAGGGATTTTTGTAAGAGGAAATGAATTCTAGTTTATTCTTATTTTAGCTTTTCTTAAATATTAATAAATCAGTAACAATTTGTGGTTTAAAAGTACTCAATTGCCTTTTGTGATACATATAAATTTCAACAAAAATATGTAAACGAATTTCATGTGAACACTGATTTATATCGAACTTACCGGTTCTTTTGATATTTTTACACATTTAGGGTGCGAAAGACACCGTTAAAATTATAATTCTCAAATAAATTTTACACATTTTTATTACCAACATGAAATTTCAATTATATACGAGGTCTGATTAAAAAATAACCGTTATTTTCAAATTTCGTGAGTTACGTATGTTCGATTTTCGCATTTTTTTTTGTCTGTTATGTTGGTACACATGTCTGTTATATATGTTGGTAATCTCAGCCATTTTGGATTGTCAGTTTGTTTTTGACAGATAAAAAGGTTAGCCCTGTTTTGGTGTGCTCCTCGATTTTTTACTATTCCAAAAAATGCATCAAAGAAACTGTATTAAGTTTTGTGTAAAAAATGAAATTAAATGCGCAAGGGCATTTGAAATGTTGACTGTGGCGTTTGGCGAGTCTACTATGAGCAGAACACAAGTTCAATTGTGGTATAACCGGTTCAAGGAAAGCCGAGAAGATGTCAATGACGATGCTCGTCCTGGTCGCCCGAGCACGTCCGAAACCGATGAAAACATTGAAGCAGTAAAGAAAATGA
Organism: Bellardia bayeri; assembly: GCA_950370525.1. NCBI lineage: Eukaryota > Metazoa > Arthropoda > Insecta > Diptera > Calliphoridae > Bellardia > Bellardia bayeri. The sequence goes on from OX493264.1 coordinate 121,850,644, forward strand.
TTTTGAATAATCCTCGAATCACTATCAAAGAGGTTGCTGATGATGTTGGCATATCGTTTGGCTCATGCCAAGCAATTTTTACGGATGTTTTAGGCATGAAACGTGCGACAGCGAAGATTGTTCCAAAATTGCTAAATTTTGAGTAAAAAAACATCGTCACCGACGATCCAGATTTCCTCACAGAGGTCATAACTGGTGACGAATCATGGGTGTATGGCTATAACATAACCAAAGCTCAATTATGCCAATGGAAACGTCCAGAAGAGCCAAGACCGAAAAATGCACATCAATTTCGGTCAAATGTGAAGGTTTTGCTCACTGTTTTCTTCGACTGCAATGGCGTGGTGCATCATGAATTCCACATGATCGTACGGTCAATAAGTTATGCGCAGTTTGCGTAAAGCAATTCGTCAGAAACGCACAGAATTGTGGAAAAACCAATCATAGATTTTGCACTATGATAACGCACCAGCTCACACATCGATGGCTGTGCGTGAGTTTTTGGCAAAAAAAAAAAAAAAAACCATATTGTCTTAACCACCATATTCACCGGACTTGGCCCCCGCTGACATTTTCCTCTTCCCAAAACTGAAGATACCGATGAAAGGAAAGCGTTTTGCTACGATTGAGGAGATACAAGAAAAATCGAAACAGGAGCTGTTGGCGATACCAAAAAGCGCGTTTCAGAAGTGTTTCGAGAATTGAAAAAAAAAACGCTGACATAAGTGTATTATATCTGAGGGGACTACTTTGAAGGGGACAAGATAGTTATTGATGAATAAATAAATACTTTTTGAAAAAATTTAAAATAATAGTTATTTTTTGATCAGACCTCGTATACGTGAATATTTGTATAACCAACCAAATGAAACAACTGTGTTAAAACAATACTCGCATAATAGTTATTTTTAAAACAAACAAAAAAAGTGAATATAAATTCCTCGATATAACAATACTGGCATAAAATTGATATCATGATAAACACGCATTGCGTTTTTCTTCTTTGTTCATTCATAACAGATAAACAAAAAAATAAAATATTTTTTACACTTGAAAGGCAAAAAAAAGCACAATTCATTCAAGCTACATTTGCTAAATTTTATTCATTAATAATTCCACATCAATATGTGTGTGTGTGTGTGTGTGTGTGTGTGTGTGTGTGTGTGTGTGTGTGTGTGTGTGTGTGTGTGTGTGTGTGTGTGTGTGTGTGTGTGTGTGTGTGTGTGTGCTTTTAGACGTAGTACTACAAAATAATATTAATAGACCATGATTTGCTTTAAAAAAGAAACAAAACAAATAAAATTAAGAAAAAAATCAGCAAAATACATGTGAAATAACAATTTTGCGTATCACTTACACACGAAATTGTATGACGAAGAGGGGAAACCAACCTAAGAGAAAATCATTCATTCATAGTGGCGCACAACTCTTGTAAAAACAGTGACAACACTTCAGTTTAATTTTATTTAAAAAAAAAAAATATATATGATTTAGTTGAAATGACTATAAACTTGTCGTCATATTTAAAATAAAAACATGAACAAAAAATTAAAAAAAATCCATACAAAAATTGTAAATTTTTTTTTCTTTAAATAAAAAGCGTGTTTTTTTTTTTACACCTAAAGTGAAAAAATTATTGAGTCAAGTCGCTTTGACTAAATGACTGAGTGACTGATAAAAAGACTTAACCACTACTCGTTGTTGGACTACTGTCATAAAGCCATAATTTTAAACGTAATATGTATGTATGTATTTATTTAATGAGTATAGAATTTTTAAATCAATGAATGTAGCCATTGAATTAAAGCGTTAGACATGTTAGTTTTGTCGATGTTGTTGATTTTTCTGCCAAGATTTCCTAACAACATAACGACAACGGCAACAACAGCAGCCACCAATCATATTTGAACCCAAATGTTGTAAAGTCAGAAAAAACAGTTCCAAAACATTTCGCTATTTTTCATATGTTAGCAAATTGCAATTGTAAAAATTATTGAATACAAAACATTATTTCTATAAATTATGACTTTATGTTAAATCTGTAAATATTGCTCAATTACACTCGAAATAAAAGTATTACAATTTATTTTTATTTCATTTACAACTTTACTGGAAGTAACAAACGTATTTGTTTTTGAAAATGAAACGGAAATGATACCACACACTGTGTGAAATTTGCCTCTTCGATGAATGTTTCAACATGATAACGACCCGAAACACACATCGAGGTTGATCAAAGAGTTTCTAGAGGAGAATGGGGTTCAAGTCCTTGACTGTCAGGCACAATCAGCCTACCTTTTTGTTACATTGAAAAGGAGTATTTCGGGAAAGCGTTTCAAAAATCGTAAATCGTAACTTTTTGAAAGTTTTGAAGCTGCGTGGAAACGTATTGCAGACTAGGTAATAAATAAATTAAAATTAAATTGAAAAGGAGTACATGAAAGCGTTTCAAAAATCGTAATGCACTTTTTGAAAGTTTTGAAGCTGAGTGAAAATGTATTGCCGAACAGGTAATAAATAAATTAATAGAATCCAAGCCGCGGAGATGTGCCAAAATAATAAAAAAATAAAGGATCCACTAAAAAATACTAAATTATTGCTTTTGTTTTGCACAGCTTTATATTAATAATTGTATAGTTTTAGTTTAATTTCATGGATACAAATAGTTTAATTTATATTTTTATTAATGTTATTAATAGCGTACCTGAATATAAATAAAATATGGAAATAGTTTTTTGTTTTCAATAAAATATTGTTACGTTTTTACCTTAAAAAAACGGTGGTTTATTTCCTTTAAATAAAACGGATTCTTTTTAATTGCAAAATTAAAGCGTCAAGTAAATGAACACTCTATCTTTTACACACTTATATGACGGTTTAAGAATATACTTAAATTAATGTTTGAGAACTATTTGATGCTCACGCAAAGATGACTCAAAATAAACTGATTCACTTGATTCGCCCTGTTAGTCTATTTATGGAGCAATCATAATTTCTGAAAGGTTCGAAACTAAGATACTAGAATGTTCATGACTGCCAATGCTAAACAAGTTGTATATTGATAAACACGCCATCTGTTGATAAATACGTACATTGAAAATACAATTTCGTAATAATATATATCAGAAATACCTCTTTATTTGTAAATATAGGGTTTGTTGCTATTGTTTTGTACGACACTGTATGTATTTGATATTTTTGAGAATTCTTTGTTAATAATTTCAGCTTTAATGTCCCTTTTTAAACCTCTTTGTGTGGCGATTATTTAACGCAACTGTTCAAACAATATTGTTGCATCGGCCGTAGCTAGGGACAATTAGGGTATTTATATAATTTTATATTACGTCAACCCGATTACTTTGATACCAATTCATTGCAGCTTTTGTATAATGGCAGGAAGCTAAATCGGTGGTGATTACTAAAGCAAACGTTTCTGCAGGCATTATTTTATATAAAAATTCGAAGAGATGACATCTCTTCCTTTACATCCTTATGATTTACAGTACTAACCCGTCAATGACAGCTTTGAATTTTTGATATTTCCATTACTCAGTAGTCGTTGAGAGTAAATTGTTTGACAGAATAATGTAGCTAGCATTTGAACAATTCTTTGTCCCACGTCTAACCAAACAAAACGTCGGCAGAACTACGGATACATGTTCATTTTCTTCTGTGTAGGGGAAACGTATCGATGTTCATGTTCATAGTTTTATTTGTAAATTACATTTGATGGCAAACATAGTTGAGCAAACCTATATTTTGACAGCACTGTTCACAAAAGAAACTAACATCGACAGTAGTTGTCCATACAAGACAGAAATTGTTCGCTGAGTAAACAAATTCAGGTGTAAGATTTATCTGAGTGGAATGCTAGTGCATGTTGCTCGGTTTGTAAATAGAAATGAAGACCCAAGACAGAAATAAAAACCCCAATATTCATTCTAACCAACAATTTTCTGTGAGTGCAATCTAAAAGAAGGATTTGAAATTCAATATGCATGTGGTTGGTACACCACCACAAAACATGGTAAAAGCAACACATTTTCTTCAAATGTTGTGTGTAGCCCATGTTGTTCTCCATCTAATACAGCATATTGGTTGTTGGTGGTGGAGGCGATATTGTTGCTGTTGTCATACAGTTGCAGGAGTCAATTTAAAATGCATTTTTCATGTTAAATGATATGATTGTTGTTCACAAAATACATACAATACTCATGCAGCAATCAATTGCTGAAGAAAATCTGTGTTTTGGTCTTTTGGAGAGAAAAAGGCAGAGAAAAAAAAACTGCTGTCAAAATGTCTGTAGTATTTTATGGAAAATTATGAAAAATGATAAATGTTTTCAGAGATAAAAATAACAATTCCAACATAGAAAAGAATTGATTTTACCAAAAATAAAAATAGTTTAAAATTTGGTAAAAAAAAAAAAATTAAAATACTCTTGGCTCAAAACTCACATACAGACATGTTTTAAAGAAAAAAGTCTGAAAACAGAAACATACACAATAAATGCCAACCTAAAATTAATAGTTTTGCAATCGTACAATGACCACTTAGCAAACATATACAAATACAAAACAAAAAAACCAAACAAACAAATTTTAAATTCTACTAAAAAATATTGTTGACTCAACAAGTGTTTGTTTTTTAGTTACAAACTGTTGCCACACATTTTTCTGTTCATGTTTTAGCCAGACAGAAAATACCCCTTAGCGTCAAAACAATAAACAAAACAAAAAGTATAGTATGTACATATAGTATACACACACTCTGAAAAAGAAATAATAATAATGTTACAATATATAAACAATTTATTTGTTTAAAATGTATAATTATTGTTTAAATAACATACTTAAACATATGCAAACAAATATATACAAATATGTATGTATAAATTCAGGGTCAGCTGCAGCAATGTTGTTCTATCGTTGTACGCGGACTCATTTGAACTATTTTAAATTGACACTTGACGTTACAAAATCGGAATCACAATTCAAACAAAATACATATTGATAGAAGTAGAAAAAAAGAAAAACAAAAAAGCTAATAACGCTGCATTGAGCTATCGCTGCATTGAGAAATTGATTACTGACTGCATAAAATAAGCTGTGACGTTATAAGACGGATCATTTTTTTTAGTTTTAATATATTAAAATGTACATTTTTGCCATAAATTATTTTTGTTTGTTAAACTAGAACACTTTTTCTTTTAAATAACACCAATTTTTTAAGTTCTTGTTAGTTTTCTTTTTATGGAGCTTTGAAAACATAAATTTCCACTGCATGCTGTGAGCCACTGTATATGTGAAAACGTTGCAACATGACTTAACTTTAATCACTCAAATCATATGTTATTTATTACCTCAATCAGTTAGTATGGTCTGATGCCCGCCATAGGGATTTCTATGGTAAAATTCAGGTAGATCAACTATATCCGATTTTAATATTTTATTGCGGTATATGTCGCAAGATTCAGATAACGTGGAAAGAATTTATCGAAAAATACTTTATTCTATTTGAATAGAAACCAAAAGATTATTTCTAAGCTTCGGGTCTTCGAACACAGATCAGTAAGCATGCAAGCATAGTTGTACTTCCTTTCAATAGTTTTTATATCAACTGTCGGGTTTTTATTTTATTTGCAACTATCCAGATCTTTATGTAATATCACTAAAAGTCTTGGACGCATACCCTGCGTTGCTACTACATAAAACTTTTCCCAATTTTGTAAGTTAAGGAAAAATTTAAACATTTTAACCTTTTTAACCTGTGAAAAAAATCGTAATTTTTTATTTTACCTCTTAAAAATGTATAAAGAAATTAATTAGTGTTTCATAACTATAAATACACTCAAATTAAAATAACTTAATATTCACGAAAAATTTTTACTTTAATAATGCGTAAAGCTTCCTTTTTTCAATCAACCCAAAAATTCGATTCATCTAGTTATACAAGCTTCTTTTAAGTGTTACATGTTTTCATATTGTCGGTTTTCAGCGTAAATTCGATTGCTTAATATTCCCCAAATGTTCTCAATGGGGTTGTGATCTTGAAAACACCCGGGTCCTTCTCAAACAAAAATATTTTTGTTGGACGATTTACATATAAAGCTGCGTAGTCTTGTTGAAAAATAAAAATAGTTTTTCATTATTCATCCCTATCGTGAATAAAAATTCCACATGAAATTTGTTCCCTTTTCACATTTTTCCTATTAAAATTCAATGTTAAAAAAATAAAAGGGAACAAATTTCATGTGGATTTTGGTGATTATTTTCTAAATATGGCGCTAATTTCTCATCTAAAAGTATTGTGTCATCAGAAGATCACAGAAAGCTATCCAAATCACAAAGAACTCCATCCAAAATTTATTTTTGAGAAATATCTTGGTTGCTTCCCTAGGTCTCTCCAATAGCTTTTGAAAATATCTGGACCGTCAAAATTGAATTTTTTCTTATTGAAAAAAAAAACATCACCTTAAACAAATAATGCAACTATTAACTAAGATTATCTATCGCCTTACCAGTTAGTTTGTGAGATTCTTTTAGCGAATTCAAGTCTTGCAGTTTTGTCCTGGAATTTTTTTTGCAGTCTACTTATGATTGATTTGCACAAATTTACCTCACATTCATTAAAACTCTGACCAAGACTCTTCATTGTATTGCTGGCACAGTTTATAATTCTGCGATTATGCTGTTAAGGAAGCTTGTTTTCGGGCTGCCACTTTTAGTTTTACCATAATAGTTCAGATTATTTGGAAAATTTTTTGTTACAACATGTCACCGATTTACTTTTAGGCAATTACTCGAAAACTTAAGCCACTGAAATTTGACCTTTTTCAAAATCACACGCCGGATTTTCTAGCAAATTGTTGAAATGTGCATAATAAGAATTAATAACAGTTGTACTTTTGTTTTTCTAGTATTTTTATTTGTTTACCATAAAATGTAATTATAGTTATGAAACACTAACAAAATATTAATGCAGAATTTCTCTCTTAAAATAGAAAGTTTTTTTGGAAAAAAAAAGTTTAAAAAACTGTTTGTAATTTAACAACAAATAGCAAACATCAAGTGTAATTATAGTAATGCAACACAGTATACAACTGAAGAATTGAGTACTATACTGGTTGCCAATCGAATGTGACCGAATTTTTAAGATTTTTTGCTCTCATTCGTAATTCACAAATATCAACTTACATTCTGTTGCTAGAAATTAAAAAAAATTGTACATATCATCAGCATAAAGTAAAAATTTACAATTACATATTACATTAATCACAAATTACATTCAGGTATGTGATGAAAATCGATTTTGGCGTCAAAAACCGCTAAAATCGAAAACAGGTGTGATGCCTTTTCTTTAGTCAATTTGTTGTGCCGATTTCATTTTTCACTTTGTCCCATTTCGTTTTTGACATTTTTGACATGTGACACGTTTCGATAATCACGGTTTAAAACCATTTTGAAAACGACTTTTTTTGCATCAACGAAATATATAAAGAAATCATCTAAATGCATTCTGGCCTTTAAATAATATGTATTAAAAGAAATTCGGGCCCAATTGCTTAAGCGGTCTGTCTGAATGCTTCTAATCGATATTTAGACAGCACGGTTGTTTGTTAAGTCTGATTTGTATAAAAAAATTTTAACCTAAATTGAGACATATTTCAATTTACAAATATTTAATATCATTGCAACAAGTAATGCTTTGGTTTTTTTTTTTTTAATTTATGTTTATCTTTCAATCATGTTTTTTTTTGTATTGTACTAACAAAGAACCCTGTACAAATTAGTCTTACTCATATTTCTAAGTAGGTACATACTGACATGAAATGACTTGGCTAATTTGCATAATAATATATGTATGTATGTCTGTATGTAGTTTCACAAGCACTTGTGAACTAATTATAGGTTCAATACACTAAGAACAAATTAAGTCATCTTACAACTATGAATGCAACTGCTTACATATTTCGAAATAATAAAGAATCAAATATAAATAATCAATATTAATGTTTTACATAAATAAAGCAGGGTGTAAAAATTATAAATTTCCATTAGAATACATCTAGTCAATAATAATCTTATGGGACAGTTTCATACGGACTGACAGAGCTATTTGCATATAAGACAATTATAACAGGCATGACAATTGCTTGAAATCATTAACTATGTAATTTGAGCCATAAATACATATTTTGTGCAGTCATTTTAAAAGTTGTAAACTTCATGGTAAGACTTACATACCGATGGTTTCGTGTAGAAAGGCCCTATCTCGCATATTTGAAACTTTACAGGAGAAGGTAAAAACATAATAGAAACTGTAATATTCAACATGTAACTTTTTTTGTACAACTGCTTATAAAAGCGTTATTTTTTTACACTATTGCAATACATTTTTGTGAGGAGGTGTATTTGCGTTAAATGCATTGGAATCTCAAAAAAAAACTAATTTCGAAAAAATAGCGAGTTAGGGCCTTTCTACATGAGACCAGCGATACATAAATAGCTAAGGGGCAGCTTGTGTTAGTTTAACTTGAAAATCATGAAATGTTATTCCTAAATTACTCCAATTGTTTACTGTACTGTTCTTGTATTTAGTTATTTGTTTATTTTTATTTTTTATATCTTGACATGGCTTTTTACTTAAAGCTCCACCAAATACCTGTAAACAAATGAAGAATTTTAAGGCATGTCTTTATTGGTGGCCTTAGTTAATCTAAAGTAAGCATAATAAATATTTATTTAAAGAATACATTTCTTTTAAATATTTCTAAGAACTTGTATGGATCTGTGCAAATATAATAGCAAATCCAATTTGTGTTCAATTTTTCTTGGGGCTAAAAAGGATGGATGGATTGGTTCTCCTGGTGAGTTGAAAGTGCCATTTAGCAAAATCGTTAAGAGTTTTTGTATTTCAGTTTTACACTGAGGGAAAAATCTATTCTAATCGGGCTTAAATCAAGTCGGAAACGTCATAAAACTCTGTTAAGGTTGAAAATTCTAAAATTAAGCCGAAAATCTTATTTTTAAAACGGTAATTCTTAGGTTGGGTTTAAGCTGCTTCCTTCTAAATTTACGAAAAAAAAATCTTGTTCTAAGAATCATGCATTCTTAAAGATATGGCGTTATTTTAAGTCTGACTCAGGCTTAGTTTAAGTTTGTTTATTCTTATTTCAAGAACGTTTCCTCTTAATTTCATGCTTTTCGAAATTCGAATGTATTTTACCCCATAAACATAGCTTTTGTTTGCAATTTATTTTTTTTAATATATTGTAGTTTTATTCAAATATATAATTAAAATAAAGAAAATTCATATGTTTTTGTGTAAATAATTATATTTATATATACTTAAGTCTAATAAATGTTTTACCACTAGCTACAAAATATACAGTAAAAATATACTAGTAAAGTTACATTTATTTATAATATTTGCATTGTCTGTTTTTAAATCTTGTCTTGATTCAATTTCATATGATTGAAAATGATTATTTTACCTTAATTCTAAAACACACAACATAAATATTTTCATTTTGAAAACAGCACAAACTCACTGGAATTATTTAAAGGAAATCCACAGATCTCCTTTTGAAATGTTTGGAGATTGAACCGCGATTCACTTTTAATGGTTTCTTCTCCAGGAGTATTTAAACTGTTTTCTCCCGCCGGTATAACTGCTTCAATAGCCACAGTCATCCAATTATTTGCGAAGCTTTCATTTCTGTATTTTGGAACAGATTGTTTTTTTTAACTTTTATTAATTTTCACCTTAACACGTTAAAAGAAAAGCACAACTAAAGAAATCACAGCATACAGAAAGTGTTTTTTTTTTATTGAAAATCGTTTTGGATTAAATTAAGAATTTTATGCTTGTTTTAAGTATTTTTAGATTAAAAAAAAAATAAATTAATCTTGATGTGATCTTAAATCAAAAATGTTATTCTTAAACTAGGATTTTTATTCTTATTTTAAGATTTCAATCTTGATTTAAGGCCGTTATCTTTATTTTCAGAATTCTAAAAACAAGGCCGACACAGTTTGATTTTAGCCCGCAGTTTTTCTCTTAGTGTATGTTGCTAAAAGAAGTGGCTCTTAAACTGTAAACACCGACAATACTGTACTGTAAATTAAAGTAAAATTCGTGAATTATTCAATTACAATCACCCCTATCGTGAATAACAAGTGGAGTATAAAAAGTGCTATCGTAAATCTCCCGTGAAATTTTTGTTTCCTTCATTGCATATCTGTTTAAAATAAAGAAAACTATCAACGCACAGTGAATGTAAATAAGAAAAAGGAGTTTAAAATAAATAAATCGAGTAAAAAGAATTTTAGCAATAATTTTATTACAGGAGCAAGAAAATATGCATCTACGAACTGTTCGCTGATGTTTGCGTAAATGCAATTGAACTTTCATTATAAATATTATTCACGATTGCAATTTGGGGAAAAGGGAAAACATTTCGAGGGAAAAAATAGGGGTGTATGTTTGTTTAGGCAAGACTTAAATTATCTGAGTTTTTACGGAATACATCAGTACTTCCATTTATTTAATGGTAGATGCACCAGCTTTTTTAAAAAAAAAATATTTTATTACGAAATTATAGAGCAATTCCATATGAAAACGATCAAAATTGGCAAATTTTTGGACGACCCCTCTCCGATTTTAAAATAAATAGTCTCAATCGATTGCCCAGCAAAAAATAATGTACCTACATATTTTTTTTTATAGTGACTGGTTTAGTGGTGGTGTACACCACTGTAAGTGACAAAATTGAAGAATTCTTCATAAGGGACCTCATTGAAAGTTGTTTAAAAAAAAAACTACTAAAGCGATCGCAACGAGTGATAGCTCGTTGGAAAGGTATTGAATCAGGACTCAAAGACATATTGACCATCGGAATGTCTGCCTTACTATCACCACCACTAAACCAGTCAAAATAAAAAAAAAACAAATATGTAGGTACATTATTTTTTGCTGGGCAATCTATTGAGACTATTTATTTTAAAATCGGAGAGGGGTCGTCCAAAAGGTGATCGCTTTCATATGGAATTGCTCTATATTTTAATTTAACGGTTTGTAACAGCTGGTATCAACATACGACATGATTATCAACATTTGCATCAGTAGAAGTTTAAATTTACAAATACTCTGTTAACAAAGTTGTGGAGTATGGCAACATTAAGTTTTAATGGATTTGGTTAAACATTCTAGACAAGAACTTTATATTACTTCAGCTACGAACCATCCAGAAAGTACAAGAAATGATGTTAGTGTATAAATGGACTTACCGGGCCACTCAAGTAAAACGTGATCCATTTTGAAGTTCCCTACTTTTTTAAAGAAAAAAAAAAACACAGAAAATTCAAATTTAATGGGGAATGTTTATTAGCATTTGAAAGAACATTCTTTGGCATTTATTTTTTGAAGATTATGTCTAGCAAATGTTGGCCGTTGATACGTCGCAGATGGTCTATCCGTTGAGTTCAATTTTCGATGACTCGTTCGAGCATTTAGACTGGTAACTAGCGAATGACACGCGTGACGTTTTCATCTAAAGCCTGAATCGAAGGGGGTTTGTCCGCATAAACTTTAAACTTTACATATTCCCACAGGAAAAAGTCTAACGGTGTGATATTACACGATCTTGGTGGACAATCGACCAGTTCAAAACGTAAAATTATGTGCTCACCGAAGTGTTCTCTCAATAAATCCATTGGTTGATGCGATGTGTGGGAAGTGGCGCCGTCTTGCTAAAACCAAATATCGTCGAGATTACGAGCCTCAATTTCAGGCATCAAATAGTCGGTTATCATGGCACGGTCGCCATTGACGGTTACGTTCGCACCGGTATCATTTTTAAAAAAATTATGGATCGATGATTCCACCGTCCGACAAACCACACCAAACCATTGTTTTTTTCTAGATGAAGTGGCGGTTCTTGAAACTCTTCAGGTTACTTTTCGTCCCAAATGCAGCAATTTCATTGTTTACATACCCATTAAGCCAGAAATGGGCCGATTATGTTGACCATAAGTTGAGCGAAGTGCACGAAACACATTTCTCACAGTACGTGAATTTTCGTAATAAAGTTGAACGATTTGTAAACGTTGTTCAGGCGTAAGTCTTTCGATTATGAAATGCGAAACAATACAAAACAAAAATAACATGACAGCATGACACGACTCTCACGTGATCTGTCAAAAAAGGCTATTAAAAAATTATATCTACTTGAATCACCCGTTACTTAGTTTATTGTGAGTCATTGTTGAATAAACATTGAAGTAGAATATCAGCGCGTTCTTAACCGTAATTTAAGTGTGTGTTAATGTAAATTGTAAAAGAGTGGTAAAAAGACAGGGTGATTACTTAAATTAATTTGTACATTTGAATAAATAACGACTCGCTATATTTTCTTTAAACTAATTGACGCTTTTATTTTGCAATTAAAAGAAATCGAGTTTATTTAAAGCAAATAAACTAACGGTTTTAAAATTTAAAAACGTAACAATATTTTATTTAACATACTGCCATACAAATGAACCTGCCCTGAATAAACTCTGCCTGATGTAGAGTATCATAATTTACACATACATACATTTAAGTAACATTTTTCTGTAAAGTACATCTTTGTTCCAAGGAGAACGACCATCATTTTGTTTTCAGATTAAGAAAGAGCAAAAAAAAAAAACAAAGTAATTGCTGGGAAAATTTCGAATATTTTAGACGTCGTTGTTGTTAGTTGTTTACTAACTTATAGCCGTATTTAAGCGAAAGAGTTAAAAGTAATCTTCCAGATAAAATAGACGTAAATACTCGTAAATTACAAAGAATCAAGTGCAATCATTGCAAACAATTGCTATGGCAAAAGAAAGACAACAAAAAAAACTGAAATACAAAGCACAAATAAAAAAAACCGGCAAATCTTTAAGATATAAAGCCGCCAGCAGGCCTAAACTGTCACAAAAGCCGCATCAACTTGTTTCTTAACTTTTGAAATAAGTTCGCATAAGTAGTAGTTGTTAGTTGATGATGTTTGAAAGTGGATGCTTTGCTCCATTTTCTGTTAAAGATATAAAAAAACAATATCACATTTATTATTATGAATTTCGTTTTTGTATTTTTGTAAGTTGAAGCAACTACTTAACAGCCAAGCAAATCATCAGCCAAACAAATGTAGACTTTACAGCTGTGTGAAGAAAATATGTACATACAATAAAAAATAATAAATAAAACGAAAATTCCAACACGTATGTTGATGATGATGTACGAATGTCCACAACGTGTCTTACGTTCTTTCTTCAACCATCCATCCATCCATCCATTCAAGTACATATATCTATACTCGTACATACGTTTTCGAAAGGCAAGACTCTGTGCTACCAACTCAATCTTTTCATGGGATAAGAAAGAAGAACTTTTTGTTGTCGGAGTAAAATGCATGTGACCATAGTAAATCTTCAAATTTGTACAATATTATTCATCTTGTTTGCCTGTGTCTCGGGTGTATTAAATACATCTTTTGTTAAGTAGTTCAAGAATCAGGGGTTTAAAGTTTGATATCTTTAAAACATAAAAAATAGTTTAATTAGTTTAAATTTTCATCAAGAAAATCGTTAGGTCTACATATTGTTACGTTTTTACCTTTTAAAAACCCTGGTTTATTTCCTTTAAATAAACCGTATTCCTTTTAATTGCAAAATAAAAACGTCAAGTAGTTTAAAAGAAAATATAACGAGTCTTTATTTATTCAAATGTACAGAAAAACAATTTAAATAAACACTCTGTATTTTTACTACTCTTTTACAGTTTACTTTAACACACACATAAATTACAGTTTGAGAACGCTTTGATGTTCACCCTGTTGTTCTATTTTTACTAGCGCCATATTCTAGTAATTCTCTTGGCATCTAGAGATGACAATAAGTTCCTTTATATACAGCCATGTCACAGAGTTTAATTCCGTTCGGAAGTGGAATTATTTCCGTATTTGACTTCTCTAGAAAAAGTATAACGAAACATTTTTTCGGAATGAAATCACTTTAAATTAAATTAATAATTAAATAACTTATACTGAAAAGTACATTCATTCCGAAAAATTTTTCGTTTTACTTTTTCTACTTTCGTTGTTGTAAATCTGTTGGCTATAATTTCATTTTTGTTTTTTTTCGCTTTAAAACTTTCTTCGTTGTCAGCACTAAAAAAGCATCTTTTTTTGTATATTTTAATCGCGCTCAATTATGCGCTTTTTCTCTTAAGTGCCTCAAAAAACACGATTTTTTTTACTGGGAAGCATCAAACGTTTCTGCTAGCATTCTTTTATATAAATAACCATAGTTGAAGAAGTTATTAAAGGGGAGCTCTGCGGACCACAACTGCAAATTGATGAAGTAACCGCATTAGTGGTTCTGATAATCCAAGGGCAAACGTTAAGAAGCCTTCGTATGCTGGACGTGTGCCTTGCTTGCTTTGGCCTAGTTTTATACATATAGATATCACTGACATGTGGATTCAACTGTATGTTGCCACATATTAAACAGCCACCGAAACAACGAATTTATTGCAAATCAAATTTTCCGATCGCATAATTTCACAAAATTTAGCTGTAATTGGCCGCCCCTATCATACGATTTAACATCACTGGATTATTTTTATGCAGCTAAGTTAAAAGTAAAGTTTATACGGAGCCACGATGACAGCCTTAAAACTTAAAATCCTCGAAATACATTCGACATTTTACCAAAATGTGATTGAAAATGTTAATAAAAGAATCAACATCTATCCGATACAATTTTATATGCCGAATATTATATGAACGTGTAAAATAATTTCAGTATGACTTTTATTTCATCACAAAACTAACGAATAACTTCTTTTAATTTACTGCAATTTGCCACTTCTAGTTTAGTTTTGTTTATAAATATGTATATTTTCTACCTGTATAGCATCTTGTCAGTTTTCTCTATACAATGATTATTTGTAGCTGGTAGCTATAAAAGGGATTTATCTGCCAGTTAATCATTAGCCAATACATTATTAACTTGTTTATTTGCTAATAAGCCGCAAAATTACATCCTTCTAGCTAAACAAAATATACTTCTTCATACCATTTAGTTATACACACGCACTCATTCGGACACACTGACTTACATAAGTGTGTGCACACATGTAGACAACATGTAATAAACGTACCACTTATAACAACAACAACGACAACAACATCAATGTAATCGATATGTTGCTGAGCGTACGCGCCTGCTTAGAGTTTGTATTTAAGCTTTAGGGGCCAGAATTATTGTAATTGAAAACTTGTAAAAACAAAATGTTTCTTGTAATTACACTGGCATTAAGTGGGACGTGCGTAGTCATTTTTAATTGGATTATAATAAATGAAATAATAATAATAATAATAAAAATAACAACTACAATAACTACTCGCTAGTTACTTAATTCATATTGTAAAGTGTTGAAAATTGAATCAAAGATTAACAACACACGTTTACAATTTTATCTTTTTTCGGTTAGTGTGCTTACAATGGCATTTATGAGGGCCGCCTATCTTTTTTCGTTACACAACAATAATCCAAGAGTCAAATTGTGGTAAATTAAAAGTGAATTTAATTTAATAAATTTCGTGATTTTTCTCAAGCCTTAAAAAAATGAAATCTGTTAAACCACATTTAATTAGGAATGTAATTTTGTAATTATTATTAATTAGCTGTAAGTATTAATTGTTCAATTAAATCAGTTAGCAAAATTATATAAAATCTGGGGGAGACTTGAACAAATTTAAATAACGTATTACGTATATTACAAATTTACAGCATTTCATACCAACAAACATAATTATTCAATTCACTACTGATGTTGTATGTTGTATATTGTATGAAACAACTATCTGATTGTAAACACATTAGTTGTAGAGCCTTCAAAATTCCAAAATTAAATGGTCAATATATATGTATTAGAGTCCGACCGAAACCGTTTTTTTTTTCAACCCGACACCAAACCGAAACTAATATTTGGCCAAAAAAATCGATATTTGGCCTAGTCCGAAAGAAACCGCAACTATTAAAATATACCATTAATTGCCAAAGAATTTTTTTTCTTTATAACAACTTAGATAATTTTAAGGTGCCCTTAAGTACCGACACTACTTGTTAAATCCTTTTTAAAAGGAACAGTTTTTAGCGTATTCTTTTAAAATAAAATATACATTTTTGTATTCTATTAATTATCACCTAGAAAATTTCATTATTAATCGGCCCAATCATGAATAAAAAATCCGCGGGAGTTTTTCCCCTTTTTATTTTTTCAATATTGAATTTGAATAGGAAAATAGGGAAAAGGGTAAAAACTTCCGCGAAATTTGTATTCATGATTGGGCTGTTTTTGTATCAATATTCTGGTTTCGGCCAAAAATTAGCCGATTACCATTATTCGGTTTCCGCGATATTTTGACTGAATACCGAAACCGAAGCTTTTATAAATGAAAAACATTCAGATTTTTTATTCATGATTGGGCCGAAAATGAATATTCACCCCTATCGTGAATAAAAATTCCACATGGAATTTGTTCCCTTTTATTTTTTTAACATTGAATTTAATTAGGAAAAATGTGAAAAGGGAACAAATTTCATGTGGAATTTTTATTCACGATAGGGGTGAATATGTACAAGTGAAAAAGCGAAACAATTTCTGCATTGTATGAAAAATCAATCACCTGTTTGCTGATGAAGAATATTGTTAAACCGCCGTAAAGTTTATCTAGAATTGCCAACATCTGCGAAATATAATAAAAGAGGTTTTAAAGAATTTAGATGACCTTCGCTCAATTGGTACGCTCCATCTATTGGAAAGCAAAAACGATAAAGTTTCTAATACAAGATCATTTAAAACTAAGAACCGAAAATAACAGATCCACTCTAATTTTAGTGGTTAATTGGCAACATTTAAAATTTGTTCTTTGTTTCATATTACTGAGAGAGTGATTTATAAGAGAACATTTTAGGTTTGTGGTTGAGAGAAACAGAAAAGAAAATAACGGAAATAATCAACATGAGTGATTTATAATTTCATTTCTTTCTTAAAGGTCAGGTTATAATTATACCCTACACCACAATGTGGGGAGGGTATATTGGATTTGTGCTGATGTTTGTAACTCCCAGAAATATTGGTCCAACACCCACCTTAAAGTATACCGATCGGCTTAGAATCACTTCCTGAGTCGATTTAACGATGTCCGTCCGTCCGTCTGGCTGGCTGGCTGGCTGTCCATGTAAAGCTTGTGCGCAGAGTATCGGGCGCAATTTTAAAGATATTTTGATAAAATTTGGTACGTGATATTTTTTTGCCCCAAGGATGGATGGGATTGAAACTGGTGGAAATCGGTCCATTATTTCACCTGGCCCCCATACAAATGTCCTCCCAAAATTGGGGTTTACCGATCATAAATCTTTCAATTATGCAAGTATGCAAACAAATTTCACAAAAAATGAGTAATAAATGAAGCTAAATCACATGTAAAAATTTCGTGAAGATCGGTCTATAATTTGTCGTAGCTCCCATATAAAGCCTACTTCCGAAAATCACTTAAAGGAGCATAACTCTCTTTAATAATGTTGTTATCCGCATAAAATTTAACAAAAATGAGTTTATTATGTACAGAAATGATGATACCTACTTTTATAATGATCAAATCATAATTAGTCAAAACTCCCATATCCAGACCCTCTCCGTAATTCACTTTAACCTCCATAAATCTTTTAAAAGTGTTTATATCGAGATAAAGTTTAGCACACATAATATTTATATTCACGGAAGTCATGGCACTAAATTTTTGGAATGATTGGACCACAATAGGTAATATCTCACATATAGCGCCCATATCTGAAAAACTGTTTTATTGATATACAGGGTGTAGGGTATTATATGGTAGGGCTTGACCGGCTATACTTTCTTACTTGTTTTTATTTTCGAACTTTAAAAATAAATGGCAAAAGTTCATTTGATGCAAATCAATGATGCCTATATATAAAAATTATAAACAATTGTACATATGTAAAATTAAAAAATTTCAAAAAAAAAACACAAAGTTTAAAAAAAAACCTTAAATTTTATAACTAAAAATAAAAAAGCACATACTTTTGTATGTATGTACATGTGTGCGTAATTAAGAAAAACTTAAATATTGCGAAAACTCGAAAAACAAAATCCATAATTTTGTAAAATATTTAAAATTTTACAAATCATAAAAAAAAATTCAAAAGTTTACAATTGAAATTTAAAAAATTGAAATTTTGGTGTTTAAGTAATAAAGTAAACCTGAAGATATTTTAAGCCAGACCAATATTTTGAGCACACGCTTATATGTTTTTGAAAGATCTAGCTGGAGACTTTTAGAAAATTAAAATATCTTTAAAATCAGATGAAAAACAAAAAATTGCAAATGATTTTAAATATATGTATATGTATGTATGTATGTATGTATGTATGTATGTATGTATGTATGTATGTATGTATGTATGTATGTATGTATGTATGTATGTATGTATGTATGTATGTATGTATGTATGTATGTATGTATGTATTTATGTATGTATGTATGTATGTATGCATGTATGTATGTATGTATGTATGTATGTATGTATGTCAAAAGGGACAAAAGCGTGGGCCACATTCAAAACATAAACTGTAATGCTTGGTTACCCCTATGTAAAATTTTGTCCCGAAATATTGATTCTGCTCTTCTGAATTATCTTCTAGAATTATTGAATTTTGAAGAAAGTTCAGTTCCACATATTTTTTTTTAAATTGTTCTATTTTTTCCGAAAGAATTTTAAAAATTCTGCAACATTTAGCGTTTTTCATAGTGAATTTTCGAGAGAAATTTATTAAAGCTTCTACTGATAAGTCAACAAGTTAAATATCAAAACTTTCAAAGTTCTTAAACACATTTTGAATGTGTTGCAAGATCGAGCAGCCACTGCCCTGTGAAAACTTACATTACAAAGTAATAAATGAAAATTATAATAAATTTATCATTGACTTTTTTGCTAAAGTAACCTTTTTAACTTTGGCTGCGGATATTTTTAAAATATGTAATAAAAGAATGCCCGCAGAAACGTTTGCTACTATTCAGAAAGGTTTTGAACCAATTTCAATTGTAATTATTATTTAAAGCTGCAACGGAATGATAACGAAGAAAACTGTAATTGTTCATTTTCAGACAATTGAAAAATATTGAAAAATTTCAAGTTTTTGACGTTAAAAAAAATGTTAGCGACTTGGAATAAATATTCATCAGGACTTTTGCTCATTTCTCTATTCAATATAATTATTACAAATTATTGTTAAACAATTATTCTTCATTTATTTTCTAGAAATTTTGAAAATTGAATGAAGAAAAAATATTTTAAATAAGTTTGATTTAGATTTGAATAAACTAAAATATAATCATTTAAAAGTTGAATGCATTTTATTATAAAAGCGTGTAATTGTGAATTTTGGTCAACATGTACTTACATACCTACATATACATATGTATATGTACTCGTATACATATGTACATCAGATTATATTACAGCCTTTACCAAACTATTATATAAAACTGCAGTCTAGACATTGAACAGTAAATTGCTTGCTGTTGTAAATTAATTCTAAGTTAATTTCTAATTGATACCTTTGTTTTGCACATTTTTACACAATAGCGCAATTCACAATCTTGTGCAAATGCAATGATGCAATACCATTTGCACAAGTTTTTGAATTGCGTTAAAGTTTTTTTTTTTTACCAAAAAATATGTAGTTTTTTAAAAATGTTTATTAATTTTTCCATTCTTCTATCTTTGCAGGTTGTCCATCTACCACAAGTTCACATTGTTTACGTTGCAATAGTGAAGGTTGCATAAAATGTCCCATGTATCTGGTCACCGACACCCGTCAGTGCGTGGAACGCTGTCCAGCGGGCTATATTGATCAGTGGTCGGCCCATACGGAATTTATGGGACGTGTTTGTGTTCCTACGGGATATTCTGGTGCATTAATGGCCGCTTTAGCTGGAATGTTTGGTGGTTTTCTTGTCTGCCTTTCCATACTAGCCGTAGCCGTGATGTTTGTTAAGCGACGCCGACGCCGCAAAACCATTAAACAAAAACTAATCAATGAACATACCATGGATCGTTCTGATTTCCTGAGACAGCTCAATGATATGAGACCAAATGCTGAATACTTTTTGGCCATGCTAAATGATACACGGCGTCAAATACGTAAATTATATTTGGCTGGTGATGTGGCGGCGGCCAATTCTTATCGGCCCATTGTTAGAGATCTTGCCAGAATTTTGATTTTATTAAATCGTCCCATTGAACTTATACCAGCGGCACCACATGACTGGAATCGTTTGTACGCTTGGTCGGAGCAGGTGCTCGAACGTTATAGGCCGCAGGTAGGCCAACTAATAGATTTCTTTCAAAATTCGACTGGCATCGATGTGGATGAATTTGAGGCCACCTCGGTTTATAGGCAGAAAATAAATGGTGGTGGCTTTTATAAGCACTCTGCCCTGCAGTCATCATCGAATCTTACCTCAGGTACCGGTACTACGAAATCGCAGAAAATGCATTTATTTGGTTCTCTCATCAGTCTGCATGAATTCGAAGAACCCAGACCCTCCGATCCATTTGGTAGCAGCTTTAACACTCTCAAAAGTGGCAATCTTATATCGGATCTCAATGCGAGTTCTCTATGGTTGGAGGATGAATTTTATAAATTAGGTTTCCGACCGCAAGACGAAATAACGACAGAGTTATAGATCACTATTTTTTAAAAACATGAAATGTATATAAAATATTAAAAATATGTATTACCATTTAAGGTTTTTATTTTGTTTTTGTTTTTGTTAAAATTTAAATTAAATGTTAATTAAAAACGCAAAGTATTATTGAAATTGTGTCGGTCCAAAACTAAACAAAGTGCTCAAATTTTATTTACACAAATGTAAATATTATTAAAATAAATTTAAAACGAGCAAATATGTAAATTTAAATTAATTTAATTATAAAGCAATATTATTATTATTATTATTATTTTACAATGCAATAAGTGCCTTATTGTGCCTTCTTATCATTTAAAATTGAAAATATTTTTAATTTGTTTCATATACAAATATTTTGAAAATCATTTTACTCATGTCTTCCTTATAATTTTCTTAAAAAAAAATAACATTCCATATTACACAATGAAATTCAGTAAAATTTTTGTTTTTCTGTTTCTTTTCTCTTAATTTAACATTATTCTTAATAGTATTATGATTAAACTACATACATAAATAAATAGCTAACAAATTTAAAAATACATACATGCAACATTTTGTTAAACTAGTCAATGTATCAACCACAAACACAAATTTATTTTTATAATTATGTAATTTAAATTTAAAGAAATCAATCAAAAATATTTTAAAATATTAATTTAGGATTTCAAAAAAATCATAAATTTAATAAGAATTATTTTATGTACCACGTAATTAATTAATCTAATTAATGTATGTATTTAGTGTCGAATAAGTGCGATTTTGTCGATATTTAGTTTAATATAAAAATGAAAAATAAATATTTTTAATTTAAAATAAAAAGTTTTAAAGATATCTGTATATTATTTTGCTTTAGCAAAAGAACTGGGTGAATATTTCATTTTAAATAATTGTATAGATAATTTAAAGTAAGTACCAACTTCTTAAAGTGTATGACAATATTTATTTCATACAATATATATTTAGACTAGCTCTTTACCATAAGACAGGATGCAAAATCAACTGTCCATCGATCATATTTGTAATGTCCTCATGCCACTCACCTCACTATGACTATTCTGTATTTTAATACTTCTGCCCCCTTTATTTCAAAATTAAACGGGCGTGGCATATTTTAAGTTCCTGAATTTTATAGCCTTGTACTTATTCCATGTGTATATAAACTTTCGTTGCAAAATCTCCTCTAACTTCGAAGTTTTAGTCAAATTTGTAAAACAAATTTTTAAACCAGAAAAATAAAATTTTCATTAACTTTTGCAACGCGGAAAAAAATTCACCGAGTATTAGGTGAAACGAATCTTACAGTAGGTGTATGCTAAATAAATATTTTCTTCTTTTGTTTATATCTCGAAAACTACAAGGTATATTAAAACAAGCTCTTCACTATAAGACAGAATGGAAATTCAGCTTTTCACCAAACATATTTGTAAAGCCCACATGCCACGCCCTCTATGCTCATTCTGCCTTTTAATAGTTCAAGCCCATTTATTGCGTAAAGGCGCACGAAAAATTTACTTTTTTTTACAAAAATGTGTAGCCTAGTTTCATTGCTAAATCTCCTCAAACTTAGAAGTTAACGCCGAATTTGTAAAATAAATTCCAACTAAAAAAAAAAAAAAAAATACAAAACCGATTTGTAGTAAAATGCTAATTATTTTTTTTCGAGTATTAGGTGAACAGAACCTGACAGTAGGTAAAAGTTTGATAACTAATATCTTTTTCTGACTATATCTCGAAAACTACAAGTCGTATTAAGACAAACTTTTCACCATCTGTTACATCAGAATCTCGGCTTTCTATGAACAACATTTTTAACGCCCCCATGCCACACCCACTACATGTAATATCAATTTTATAGTTCAATGCTCTTTATTTCAGAATTAAATGGGCGTGGCCAATTTTAGGTGTCTGTAATCTTTACTCTAATTCTTACTTTACGTGTATGTAAAATTTCATTGCAAAAGCTTTTTAGGTTTTCAAGTTTTAGCGAAATTTGTAAAATACTATGCAAACCAAAAATATTTAAATAAATGTTAAAAATTACAGAAAATTTTTGTCCGAGTATTAGGTGAACAGAATTTTACAGTAGGTGTATGTTTAATAAATATTTTCTTCTTTTGGCTATATCTCGAAAACTACAAGGTCTATTAAAACAAGCTCTTCACTATGTGACAAAATGCAAATTCAGCTTTCCATCGATCATACTTTTTACATCCTCATGCCTCTCCAACTATGCCTATTCTATATTTTAATAGTTCAGTCTCCATTATTTTAGAATTAAATATACTTGGTAAATTTTAAGTTTCTTGTATTTGTGTCCTAGATCCTGTTCTATATATGTGCAAAATTTCGTAAGTTAAATCTTCTCATAGGTAGAAGCTACAGTCAAATTTAGAAAATTATTCACAATCTCTAAAAATCTTAAAATTAGGATGCATCTATCTATCAGTAGGTGTATTTTCAATAACTATTTTTTTTTTTTTAATTTGACATTATTTATCTCGGGAATTACAAGGAATATGCCATGTCAAGCACATTGTGTACATTAAAACTAAATCATTCAAATCGAGTTGTTTTTATTTTAATTCAACTTATTTATGTTGAAATACAAGTAATGTTTTATTTTGTTTCATTTATCAAAGGTTAACATATGAACTTTGTTTCTAGAAAACAATGTTCACATAAAATAGTTTTATTACTTTCAGTTAGAAAACCAATGTTTTTTCAGCACAATTTCGATTATTAAACAGTTAAAACTAAAAAACTAAAATATAATTTTAATGAATGAAAATATGATGAATATTAATAATTAAACAAAATGTCAATAATTGAAACAAAAAATACATGTAATATATATCCAATTATGTATAACTAAAGTAAATGAATTCATAGTTTAATCCGGTTGTAATTCCCGTTTACTTTCAACAACATGTTCTTCCAGTACAGTAAATAACGGTTCTTCTTTCACTTTTACCCAGTGTCATTCTTCGTCCGTTTTCATATCCATCTGCTCTAGGTAAACGGTTTCATCAACAAACGACTTCTCATTGACTAAAGCCGATAGTTCAGCAGCAGTATAGCCAATCAGCAGCTTCAAATCACAATCGAATTTATAGGCAAAACGTTTACCGGACACTTTTGAAATCATATCACCATCGTAGTAATAACGTAGAGCCCTTGAAAGTTTTTCATAATTCATGGCCGGCTTATTTTTCTTTTCGCCCCACAAACGAGCTACTCGTTCTGGATCGGACAGCTTAAATTCACCATCATTGCCAACCCATTGTATGATGTCGACATGTTCGCGATCTGTTAAAATCTCTAAAAGAAATTGCCACAACTGCACTTGGCCATTGTTGCCGGAGCCAACACCGTACGAATTGTGGGTTAACACACTGGGCGAGCTTAAATTTTGGACAGCAGCATTAAGGGTTTCGTGTAAAATGGCTGTTGATATTAGAAATATATGAAACGTGAATTAATATTTATAAAGGCTGGCATAATTTATAATCATACCTTCTTTTTTCAAATTATGGAATGTTTTACGCATAATTTTTGGTTCCCTTATCACGGGCGGCACTATATTTAGGGTTATTGGTTCTGGTCGTTTTATTACTGCTTTTTGTTCAGTTTCTGCTACCTTATGAACCACCGACACAAATTTACATTCCTTTAGTAACTGTAGATGAGTCCAAAATATATTTCCAGGATCTTTAGATAATTTCTTACGAAAATCTTCATGTGTCAAGGCACATAATTGCCTGCCGCTAATTGCCCAGTCACTGATATTTACGTCAGTCTATGAATATAAATAACAACATTATAAAAGTGTTTGATATTATAAAATTAAATCTTAATTAAATTTGCGAAATCAAATTAAAATTTGATCTCTTTTATTCAGAAAGCTTTAAATTAATTCAGTGTAAGCTTTATTTACTCAAATCTTAATTTAGAATTTAGAATTTTTTTTTATTAATCCATAAAAGAATTAGAATTTATAATAAAATGCATGCAATCTTTAAATTGTTAAATTTTTGTTAATTAAAATCTAATACATACAAATATAGTTTAAATATTTTTAAATTTATTAAATTTGCTTTTTTTAATCATTCACAAAATGTAATACAAAATTTAAAATAGATTTGAATTGAAGAAATTGTAAATCATTCTGGTACAGGGGGGTTTTTGTGTATTTCAATTCGAAAAGAAAATCGTTTGAATTTATATACTTTCTACGTTGTATTTCGAAATACACGGAACCCCCAGTTTTCAAATTTATTTTTCAATTTTAGGTTAAAAATTTTAAACTACTCACCAATTCAAATTCACGCACAGCCCATTGAAACCAAAACTTTACCTGAGCCACATTCCACTCCGTGGGGTTCTCAGGAATTTTAAGTCTAAGCTGTTCCTTACGGAATTTACTATCCAAAACCCAATTCAAACAAGGTTTATCACTCTGTGCGGCAGTACCCGGAGAAGTGAGAGTCAATTCTCGTTTTATTCTCTTGGGTTTAGATACTTCTTCGGTATCCTCCTGAGATTCATTACGCATAGCATGTTCATCATCAGTAGATGCATCGGTTTTGTAGGCTTCTTCAGCCGCTAAGACAGCTTAAATTTACAAAAAAAAAAAAATACGCTATTAAACTCAATTTTTGCAAAATAGCTTCAAAATACTTACCTAAAGCATCTTCAGTAGGCTTTAAAACATCCAATATGTTAATGCGTTTGATAATGTATTTAATTTCCACATTGATTTGCACCAAACCTTCACCTTTGACACATTGATCAACCAGATTTTTATGGGGTTCAAGCTGGAGTAAAAGACGAATTAATTATAAAATAAACAAATTTATATGCGCTACTATACCTCTTGAGCATCTTGCAGCCAAAATTCATAGCCATGAAGACTAAGACCCACTTTTTTCTCCAAAAGTTTCCTTAATTAAGCAAAATATAAAATTTACATTACTTACTTTGCTGATTATTAAAAATATTTAGAAAATATAAATTACTGTAGTGTCCTTAAAGGTTCCCGTATATCCATGTGCATAATAATTTCATTGTCTACGGCCACATTGGAGTTGCTGTCATCCTGATTGGACATGTATAAATCACCCTGCTGAAACAGCTCGCTGGACATCATACCCTCTAAATGTAGAAGAAAATACAGTATTAAAAAAATTCTTACATGGTTTCTTGTTTTTTTTTTGCAATTTGATGACTTCCTGGCGGACCATCTCACCTAAATCACCACCACTGCCTAAACGCTGAATTAATTCTTCCGAAAGTTGTGTTAAATCGTTTGTTTCCATTTTGTGACTGTGTACTTCCTTAATATTTCATTAGAACTTAAGATTTTGTTAATTGTTTGTTATATTTACTGAATTTTACACATAATTTCTAATAAATCTGTGCTTTGTTTTTTTCTTGCAAAAATTTTTATAATAAATACACGCAACAAATACACACAGTTGTGTTAAAAAGTATCATTACCAATAGGTTGCCATATTTCGATACTACTGTTCATGAATATTCACTAGTGATAATGCAGTTTATTGGGTAATTGAGAAATTCACCACGAAAATTATACAAATTTAGCGTAGTCACACATATACACCAAAAAAGTTGCCAACGAATGAACAAAAGACTTACAACATACATGTTGGTTGGAAGTAGTTGTGTTGAGTTGGTTGTGTTGCGTGTGTGTTGTTTGTTGATTAAGTTTAGGTGTAGGTGTTAGTTCCATATTTAGAAATGAAAAATGTACGGATGCAGAGGACTCGTGAGGCATACATATTGATGGCGGAAACCCACGGCCCACACCTAAATTGATGTAAGTTAAGAAAAACAAAGGAAAAATATTGAATAATTTTGTATTTGCTTGTTTAAAATAAAAAAGGAAAAATATCTAGCAGGAATTAACAACGAATTTTGTTTGTTTGTATCAGTCAACCCCCAAATCCTTAAATCGAAAAATTCGTTCGTTATATTCGAGATTTCTTTTGAATGGGCAAATTGTCAAAATTTGTCCATGCTTTTTCGTTTTGTTAGAGTCATTGTTCTTTAAAAGTGACGGACATATTAAAAATGTTCTTCCTTCCCAGATTCTGGGATGGGATTCTGTGTTACCATTCATTCAAAATTACGTTAACCACCAGAATTAATTAATAACCAGAATTTAGAACGAAATAAACAGATTGTTTTGGTTTCATTTTGCCTAACGAAGGAAATACGGAGATCCTCCTTCCGACAACTTTGATGGGAAGCAGCACAAAACGTAAGTAGTCCATTCATTTATTTATTTACATAATTAATTAATAATTAAATAATAAAACTACATAATTTTTTTGAAGGTCTAAATCTCGGGCGGTGTATGATAATAGATAATCCTTCTCTCCCTCCCTCCCCCTTCTAGCAACAAATTATAAATAATTTTTGGATTGTTTTGCTACCATTGTATCTCGGTTTTTTAATTTATTTTATTTAATAAAAAAAACTTGAAAAATATATTTAAACAAATTTGGTGAGTATTCAATGGATTAGTAATAAATTTGTGAACAAAAATAATAAATAAAATTGACCACAAAGTAATAAATAAATAATTAAATAAACTAAAATTCATTTACTATTTATTTATTGTTAAAAATTGCATGAATCACTCAAATTTGGACAGGTTTTAAAAAAACCCAATCAGTTGTCAGTCTAGCCAGCCAGTTGGCTCTCTCTCTCTCTATAAAAGGAACAAACAAACGTAAACAAAAACAAGTAAGAAAGTATAGTCGGTCAAGCCCGACCATATAATACCCTACACCTAGTATATGTATAAATAGTTTTTTTAGAAATGGGCGCTATATGGGAGATATGACCTACTATGGACCAATCATCCAACAATTTATTGCCATGATTTCCGTGAATGTAAATATAATGTATGTTATACTTTATCTCGATATACATAAATACTTTTAAAAGATTTATGGAGGTTAAAGTGAGTTACGGAGAGGGTCTTATATCAGGGATTAATTATGGACCGACCATTATTAAATTAGGTGACATTATTTCTGTATATATGTATGACACTTATTTATGTTGAATTTTATTTGGATATCAACATTTTTAAGATATTTAAGAAGTGATTTTCGAAAGTGGGCCTTTTATGGGAACTACGACTAATTATGGACCAATTATTATAAAATTGTACCATATTATTTGTATATATACTTAACAATTATATTTGTATACTGGCATTTTTAAGAGAGTTATGCTCTTTAAAGGGATTTTCAGAAGTAGGCCTTATATGGGAGCTACGTCTAATTATGGGCCGATCTTTACAAAATTGGTACATGTGATTTGGCTTCATTTAATACTCATTTGTGATGAAATTTGTTTGGATACTTTAATCGACTCAGAAAGTGATTCTGAGTCGATCGGTATACTTTAAGGTGGGTGTTGGACGAATATTTCTGGGCGTTACAAACACCAGCACAAATCCACTATGGTGGTGTAGGGTATAAAAACACAATATACATATTTTGTATTATGAAAAATAATAAATATTCTGTTCGAAAATTTAAATTTTAATTGAAAAATCGAAAAATGTTTAATAAATAATAAAACACGACGGGACGGACTCACTCAAAACAAAGAGTTAAAACGAGAAAAAGGAATGAAGTGATAGAATTGTTATTAATAAAGAAAGAAACGACCCTCAAAGTTGTTGCCAAAACTTAATTAGGAAAATATACTAGATAGATTTTGTTCTAAAAAGTGATAAGAACAAATAAAAATGCAAAAAAGCACTAACAAAATTAATAACAAAAAAGGTTTATTGCAAAATAAGAGAACAAACAAACAGTTTTTGATATTTATTTTCAAATGTATCGTATAAAGACTTGATTTTTTAAAAAAATTGAAAAAATTTCTTTATTTTGTGTAAATAAAAGTTGAATCTGAAAAAATTCAAAATTTAATCCACTTTTTTAATTCATGAAAACAAAAATATATATATATATATTAGAAGTTCTGTCAGATATTATGAAAATAAATTTGTCTCTGCGTGTAAATCCACAGGATTATTGAGCCATGACTATATTTACTGCTTAAACCACTGACACATGTCTCAGATCGTCTTAATTCTGTACTTTTGCTTTAATGGACTATAATCCATATCTTAAAATTTATTAAAATATTATTTATTAATTTTTTATTTATTATCTTTCTTTATTTTTTTTTAGCTTATCCTAGTTTTTAAAAGTCGGGCTTGTCCGACAACTATACTTTATTACTTGTTTTCGGATTGCATCAACACAAAGTCAGTTGTATTAAAACAACAAATATAAAAAGTACCAAAACAAATTTGTTTACCTTTTTTACCCCTTTAGTTTGAATTAGTTTGTTTGGTGTTTTTAAGAATTCATTTTTGTCTTATAATAAATATATATATGTATGTATAACGACATTGAAAATTTGAAGTCTGCAGATCATTTATGAAAATTGAACACAAAATTATCCTTTTTACCCCCATGAAGATAGACTTTTGAAAAAGTACTTTTCAAATACACATTTTTGTGACTACAGAAAGCTAAAATAAAAATGTTGTTGTCGTTTCTTAACAAACACAATAAAATCATCATTTAAGAACAAAATTTTCCCCCTTCCTGGTCCTAATGTTGAAAAAAATATAGCCTGAGGCTTACAAGTGTATGTTTTAAAAATTCTATAAAATCGGTTTAGTTGTTTTTGGGCTTACTTGTTTGTTTAAAAAATATAGGTTCCAATATTACCGGCTTTTACCCATTTTATCCTTTCCTGGTCCCAGTGTCGAAAACAATAAATAAAAATGACCTCCTTCCCATCGATCCGTTTAAAAAACCTACAGGTACATTTTTGAAATTTATTTTTCGGTCAAGCCCAATCAAATAATACCCAACACCGAGTATGCGAGTAAGAACCTATATGACCTATTTTTTTTTTTTTTTTGTTTTTTTTTTTAAGAAGTAACACTCACGCAATTAATAATATATAATTTCGTTACTTTCTTTGGAAAGGGGATAGATTGAAGAAGTACAACTCTGCAATTGCGCATAATGTTTGTTTTTAGTGCAGAATTGCAGCGCCTATGGTGGTGGGTAGGCGCATTAATGTTAAAGCTTGATTTATAGCCTTTATTTAATTATTTTACTTTGGTGGCGTTTCAACAATTTGGTGATGAGCAAGGCGAACGATTTCACCAAGACATTTTGGATATCGAAAGACGCTTCGAAGGAAAAAGCCAAGTAAGAATGATTTCAAATTACTGCTGGTCACTTAAGCTCTTTTATTCAAATATTCTAAATTTCGAAATAAAATAATTTGAATACTGTTATTTTAAAATATTTATATAATCATATCATTATAAGACTAAAAAATAAAGAAAATGAGTATCTTGATCAATATTTGTAAAAGCCAAATTTTTAACTTTTGAAAAACCTTAATAACTTTTTTATTTTTTACTCGAATTTATTTACTGTAAGCTTGTTAAACTCAGAACTAAATTAGCTTTAATGATATATATACATAAGGGTATGTTTCTAAACAATCTAATTTAAAAAAATGGCGCCAAAGTTAAAAAACCTAGAAAAAATAAAATTAAAATCAGATATAATTAAAAATAACACTGTGAAAATTTAATATATGTACCAAAATGTTTACATATTTAAAAAGGCACATATCTCTTCTTTCTGAAATTGAAAATCGGATTAAAATCAACTGAGTTACGTGTTCATAGGTACTCGAACCTACCCGAAAATAATTTTTTTTTCGGAATAACTCCGAAATTTAAGGGTGTTACCGAACTTTTAAAAATTGATTTATGATCTACTTACACTAGGTCACTTTCCAAGTATATTTTCACTGTAGCACCGTGTAATTAATATTTTCACTAATTTGTGATTATATTTAATTTATTAAAATTGTTTAATGCAATTGAACACTACTAACTTACTATATATTTTATATTTAGTAATAAATTATTATTATTAATACGTCTGTAATCACCCTCTCTGTACAAACTCATCATAGCGTCACTAACTAATACCAAAATACATTCTATACAGTGTAATTATTTGGAAAGAAAGTATTTTTTATTAGGTTACACGACATCCGTCCGCACCCATGTGGGGTAGATTTAAATGTCTGTGGTAGTTTCATATTTATATATTTTTACTGCAAAACTGTAATTTTTTGTTTACAACTTCCATGATTCGGTAACTTAAAGTACAATGTTCTAGTTACGTTTATTTCGATTTTTCTTTATGACACTTGTCGACAACATGGATGGTTTAAGTACTTAAGGATGTGGTATGTTTGCGTATTTATAGGCCAAAAATATATCCTGGTGTTATTTATAGTATTTAATAGTATTAAATAAGCAAAATCGGGTGGGGAAATGGCAGTTCAGCCAGTCAGTCAGCAATAAGCTGAATTGGATGTAAAAAAAATATCGAGGAATAAATTATTTGATTACTTAGCAAATAAAGAAGTCGTTTTTGTTAATTAATTTATGTATTAATTAGAATTTGACTTTAAGAGGGTATTTGTTTTTTTTCTGTTCACTTAACTTACATAGTTTTGTGACTAATAATGAATGTCTAATATTTGTCAATTTTTTTTGTTTTTACTTCATTGTGAACTTGAACTTTTAATTATTCTTTCATTAATCATCATAATACATGCAATCAATATACAGTCCGAGTCAAAATTTAGTATACAGCGAACCATAATTTCTGTGTAGAATAATATCTTTATACAAAAATGTTTCGGATAGGCTAACTTTTATTAAACAATTATCTTATTCTCTTACTGGAAGATATGTTAAAGTTGTTTCTAACAAAAGAGAAAATGCTCTTAAAAATGCAGTACAGTGAAATGTAAAAAGAAGAGTAAAATAAGTACCGTTAAAGTTAAGCACTTTTAATTGCAATTATTTTGTTTTTTTATTTATTTCAAATTTATTATAATTTAAATTACAATAAATAATATACAAAGCACTATCGGCTATCGGCTATCGGCTTAATGCAATTATAAATCAAAGTATGTAGTAATAATTTTGTTGGTACATGGTTAGGAAATTATTTAAGGAACCGAATAGCATGTGACAAAGATTTACCAGTGACGGTTAGAGATTTAATAGTGTTGCATCAAAGCAACGGAAAAGCTCTCGCAAATATTGCTAAAATTGTGAATAAATGCAGATCAACTGTTTAGTTATTGAAAGAAGTAGAGCTCGATGAAACACCAAAGCTGCAAAACATACTGATAGGTGCGCAAAATAGTTAGAGAGATCCCTAAAACTCCAAATTCTTGCGCAGTCCAAATAGCTGACATTTCTAGGACACATGGAAAAGCCTTCATCGACAATTAGAAGACGGCTGAATGACCATGGACGTAATGGAAGAGTGTGGTATATTTCTGCAGTAAACCGTACTAAACGTACATAAAGACTTTGTAAAAGCTAACTTAACCACTCCGTAATCTTTTTGGAATAATGTAATATTTAGCGATGAAAGTAAATTTCAGATTTATGGGTCAAAATCAAAAGGCAAGCCCTGAAGAACAAGAAATAGTGCCCTTCTTCCACATAACCTTAGTGCTGCAGTAAAACACAGCGGTGGTTTTCTGATGATTGGGGATTGTATGTCAGCTGCATGATTAGGTAACCTTGTATTTATTGAAAGTACAATGAATAGCCCAGACTAGTTATACATTTAAAAGGACAATTTTAAAGTAAGTGCTAAAAATTTAGGTCTTGCAAGACAATAACCCAAAACACAACGCCTGAATTGTCAATGAGTGGCTATTGCACAACGTACCGAAGCAATTACATTCACCACCGCAATCGCTAAGCCTTAACACTATAGAGAAACTGTGGGAAATTTTAGACAGCAACATCAGCAATGGAAGTATTTCATCCAAAGACGAACTTCAAAAGCATTAATGGAAGATTAGGGCAAGATTACTAGAGATGTGACTGAATCTCTTGTAAAATTCCATGAAAATGCGACCAGAGGCTGTAATTAAGCTGAATGGTGGATTGAAAAAAATATTAGCTTTTAATTTTTGGACTTTGGTAATATAAAATAGGGTGTTATCTTTCAATTTTTGTTTGTTTATCGCAGGTACTTATTTCTCCTTCCCGCAAAATGTCCATTAAAATCAATTTTAATTTTAATTTTTTTTAATAAGAAACATTAACCTTTAATTAAATTTTAAGTTGATTCTTATTTATTTCTTATTATAATAAAAATAATTTGCTTTATAGTTAGATGAAAAGCGTGCTGTATACTAAATTTTTATTTTAACTGTACATACATATACATAATAAAAATGTATGTAATATAAACCAAAATATAGTTTTTCTATTTTCAATTGTATTGTGTAAATTGAAAAAGACTTCATTTTATATTTTTGGAGACATTTTTTTATTATAACTTTAAAATAAGTAAGTGTAGTGTTCTTTGTTTGTTGGAGCGCTACTTTATTATTGGTGGTATTACATACATACATATATACTCGTGTATAAAAAGTTAATAAATTTGTATGAAAAATATACACCAATACCTCACTTTGCATTGGGGTTACGTTCCAAAAAAAAAAACACGACGCAAATTTAAACGACGCAAAGTGAATTACGATTTTCTATAGCAAACCATGTAAAGATCGAATATAGGTTCCAGGGTTTCGAAAATACTAAGTCGTCGGCTTTTTTTCACAAAAAAGTTGGTTCAATGTTTACTAAACAGCTTTTTTTTCAACGTAAAATAAATTTCCTTATAGCAAATTTTCTGTATTACTACCACTAGCATTATCGTTGAATAATGCTTTACTTTTAAGGTCATCAAATAAGCTTTTTGCTTTTGTCAAAATACCATGTTACTTAATGGTATTCTCTGCGCAACTTGATTTTCAATCCAAATAGAATCCAAATTGAAAAAAAAAAAATAAAGACCCAAACCCAAAACAACGAAACCCCGAAAATCTAACGATGCACAGTAAAAATAAGTACTAATTAAGCAGCGACGCAACTTCGAAAAAATACAAATCGAAACGACGCAAAGCGATGTATTGGTGTATGTCTAAATTTAGCCGTAAGTTGCTTCCTCCTTTCTACCAAAGTTAAGAAATATAATTGCCACAGAACTAGACATGTTACTGATAGGTTTTTGGGAATAGGAGGGACACCGAAGAACAAGTTTGTATGAAAAAAGGCAGCAGAATTTTGTCCAAGGATGGTACAATTAAAACTGGACTAAAAAAATAATTGAAAATAATCAAATTTGTACAAATCAATTCCAAATATCAGCAATACGAATAATTTTTATTAGAATTTACAAGTAGAAGAACAAATATTAAACAACATTATAACTTGCAAAGTCTTTCGAATTGGCTTTTGTTATTTTTACTATAGTATATACATATATATATATATGTACATATACCCCCTTATTCAAAAACGATTATTAAATTTAACAAACGTTTATTAAGACAGATTTGCATATACAAATTTGCATTTAAGACAGATTTGCATATACAAATTTGCTTAATAAACGTTTTTTAAATTTAATAATCGTTTTTGAATAAGGGGGATAGTTTTTGTACAATTTGAACATTATCAAACTTCCCAGCATACCATTCTAGGAGCGCTCCGAAAAAGGAGATAGAAAAGAGTCCAACTAAGAAGTATGTCCTAAATCGGCACGCAGTATGACTCATAAATTCCACTTAATTATGTGTGTACCAAAGCATTGTTGTAGTGTTATTTGTGCTTTGAACAAAAAAAAACATAGCTGTACCACACAAGAATGATCAAAACAAGATTACACAGAGCCCAAAAAAACCTCATAAAAGACTATTTTCTGAAATTATCTAAGAGCTCTTAAAGAGCCCAAAAAAACCCCCATAAAAGACTATTTTCTGAGATTATCTAAGAGCTCTTTCTGACGGACCATTTTCGAACGTAATGACCCTCTTTTCTGAAGGTTTTCGGAGCAATTATGATTGTTTTTTGGGCTCATAAAGAGCGTTAACGCTCCGAAAAAGGTGTCAGAAAAGACTCTTTTCGGACTCATATGACATGCTGGGTTTACATAAAATATCTTGAAATCGGTACTTAAAGTAAATATCATATACATACTTACATATGTATAATATTTTTAACCACATTAGCATCAGCATTCCCTTATTACAAGGGTAGATAGTGTTTTATTTTACTGTAGAGATTATAGGGTGTCTGTTGTTCTAACTTGATCGTCCTTCAATTTGTTCACTTATTTAAAGAGTGACTGATGGTGATGATGTGGATGGTGTGGACCAGTAAATAAATTTCTTGGAATTACAAATGAAAAATATTCATTAAGTCCAACCAGAACTCAAATAATATGCGTTCATTTTATTTACAAATAAACAGAAAATGGAATGATGTCAACAACATTTAAATAAAAACAAGAAGAACTTTAAACCAATATTTGCCAATTTACTATCAAGTTAATAAAAAACTAAACACACGCTCTATCATTCATAGTAAAATAATGACTAGTTGCATGGAATTCTATTGCCATGATGGTGGTAATAGTTACTCACTCTATACATAGTACTAAAAAAGATCTGGCTGAACTCATTCATGCTATACAAAATGTCAACAATGAGGTAAGACGACTACTTTTGATTTTTTTCTAATGAAAATAAAAAAATATATATCTCAACAACAAGTGTATTTCTTGATACTCTTCTACATGTCGTCTTTAGAAATACACTTGTATTTTTTTCTTTCCTCTTCCTTTCTCCCCAACAATTTAAACAATTTTCTAGATAAAATTTAATTGATTTTTGTGGTTTACTTGGGGTATGTTTAAGTGTGTGCTGTAGGGTCATACAAAAGATACGAACGACAATCAACCAATAATGTTGTATTTACATGCTTGTTTTTTTTTTGATGACACTGCATTTAAAGTGTTTTATATAATAGTGTTAAACGCTTCTTGAGCGGGTACTTAATGCTTTTTAATAATGTCAGTTTATTTCCATATAAAGTCAGTCGAAAAAGTGGTTTAAAATTGTTCATCAATAAGTGGTGCTATTTATTGGTGTTTCATTAAATTCTTCAGACATAAAGCCCAGCAACCATTTCTTGTTATCAAAACTGAAGCAATAACCCTTGGGAATAGCCCCTCAATACCACAGTGGGACAGAATCGAAATTTTTTTGGAAACAAATTTGGCATTTTTAAGTAAAATTTAAATTTATCTAAATTAAACAAAAAATTTAGAAAAAAAATATGCAATTCCCAAAAAACTGGAATAAAATCCTAAAAAGGTACACATTTCTATCGGGGCTGGTAAAATACTTTAACGATAAATAAGGAATACATGCAGGTTTTCGCAACTGCTTTTCATTTTGTAGTCCCTGCTTTGGAATAATAGAATATATGGCCTAAAGTTTAAATTTTGATAAAGAAAAATTTATATTTGGGTATATTTGTATAATAAAATAATCTCTGTAAAGATATCTTACAGAAAAATATAATTTGTTATATATTCTTAAACAAAGTTTATTTTTAATTAAAAAGAAAATGCAAAACTCGATTATTTCTTAACTTTAAAATTTAAAATCGTTTATTTTTGGACCCTGAAAAATTTTGCTTGGATCAGAAAAAAACTTTTTTTTTATTTTTTTATTTCAAAAATATGCCGCAAGCCCATGGGGCCAAAATTAGCAGTACTACTAACAGTGCAATAACATCAATCAATAATATTAATACAATTATTTAGAAATACTGCAATAAATGTTAAGTTAGAAGAAACAAATAAAAATAATAAAGAGAGTCCCTCACATTTGAACAAAACCAGTAAATAATGTATAATTGCAGGAAAATGGTTAGTAACTCATGATAAAAAAAACTAAGCACAATTTAAAAAATAAAGTTTTTATTACAAATAATGACACTCCTAATAATTTTGCCTGTTTGAATGTATCATGGTCAGCTCAAAAAATCTATTCAACTTTAATTTATAAATTTGACAAGAAAATGAGTTTGAAATTTGACAAACTGTGTGAAAATCTGCGATCCTCATACGGAAGCATTGAATTTCATAATCTAGATATAGTCACGCAATACGACCGACTCATAACAATTGAGGAGTGTCTAGGTATAATAAGCGTATGCGTTGTACTAGAACTATCAAAAATAAATTTTTGTAACAGATATGATGAATTTTCATATTTAACTGTCCCAAACGCTTAGTCCTTAAATACATATATCGAATTACCTATTGAAACATCGTCGTAGTTTCAAAATATTTATGCCAGATGTGCCCGAGTAAATCTCCAAACACTACAGGAAAAGTGGAAGACAAGTCGAAACAGCAACACGATATCTCACAGCCAGTGGCAAGAAAAGCGGGCAAAAAAATTTTCATGTGCGTATAACTTAAAAACTATAAAAAAAAAAAATACCAGACACAAGTATATTTTTTTTAAAAGAACTTTAAGAAAATAAAAAAATCTTAGAAATCGGATGAATAACAAACAAATTGCACGAGCTTAAACAAATTCCATGTGAGAGGTGCCTTTATTTAAAACTTTAGAAGGTTTTTAAAACTTAAACTTAATTATGCCTTGGCTACTACGCCCATTTAAAATTGTTTCTTGATCGGACCAGCCGTTTACAAATGTCAGATTTATTTACAAAAAATTTCGATTTCTCCCCACTGTGCATTTCAAAACGAAGAATAAATCTGGTAAAATATCATTGGTATCGTAAATGTTAAAAACAAGTTCGATTTCAAATGGTTTCTCCCTACTTCCATTCATTTTAAACGAATTGGACCAATGTGCGTGTCATGTGTGGTTTTGTCAAAAAGATGAAAATTTTAGAATGAATTGTGTTAAAAAATATTACCAACTTTATTTAATGTTGAGGCAAATTGAGGTAAATTGGTGTAAATTTGTTGTCCCTTACGTTCTTGTGTCTTAAAATAGACAATTATCAATCAATTTAAACCAATTTTATCGCCAGATTAATATAGAATAAAGAACATTGCCAAGTTAACGTGATATATCCTTTCATATGTGACGTCTCAAAATGAACCTAAAAAAAGTCTATCCTAGGACATTTAATATAAAATGTTAGAACTGTAAGCAATCCCACCACCAAGTCATGAACCAGCCATGGAGTCAGTTTTGTATTGGTTCTCTTACCTCTAGTCGAACTGAAATAAATGAAATATTTATTTTGTTATCAAACAAAAATATTGCTTTTCTATACTTTTGAAAAGTTCTTTTTGGTCTATTCGCCGTATATAATAATACACTTCAGGCATATTTATTCACCATCTATTTGTCAAGTGTATTCACATAATTTTTAACATTTTCTTTTCAAAAATGTATCGAGATTTTTCTTGGTTGGAGAAAGAGCCTATAAAAACCGATGTATGAGCATGTCAGTAGATAAAGGGGACGATTGATGCGCACAGTGAAGGTTAACATCACTGACATACTGACTCATATTAAAGGGTTATTTACGTATGTACATACATATGTACATATAATGTCTATATACATATACACGTACATATGTATGTATGTACAAGTATATTTAAGAGTTTATTTATCAATTAATTATGGTTTGTTATTACAGTTTTGTTTTCCGTCTTTTAAGTGAAAAAATGTTTTTGTTATCTTTAACAAAATAATACTTGTAGAATAATTTAATTTTGTTTGATTTATTAAACTTTTAATGTGAAAATTTACAAGAGATCGAAAATATGTTGCTCTTATCGAAATAATACGAATATTATGAATTTAAGATAATAATGTCTTATCAGTGATGCTGACATACTTAAAAATTTGTGTTGTTACATTGTAAGAAGGCACCAGGATTCTTGCTGGTTTTTAATATTGTTTTTAAACTCAAAGGAGTAGATATGATGGAACACAATAATAAATGCCGCTTTGATTTTTTTTGATATAAAAAATTAAATAAATTTAATCATCTATTACATATTAATTTAGTTTTCTTTTATTTTTATTTTGTGTAACATACATAAAAAATGGAGGAAACCCAAAAAAAAAAAATTTTATTTACTTTAGACATAAAAAATAGCTACATTTCCATTAAACACACCACATAAATAAAAAACCACAAAAGCATAGGAATTTTTGAGGTTGTAGCTGCTTTCTCTACCCTATATTTGTGTAACCATTATCGATTTGCAAATGACGCAATACGTATAAAAGTCCTGTCCTAGTTTTCTTTTTTTGTTGGTATATTTGTTACAAATATTATGTCGTCCTTACCCAAAAAAAATTGTTTTTACAACAACAACAACAACAAAAAACCAACAAAACAAAAACATTGCTATTTTACGATTCTATAGTTCTAGAGTGGTGAGAACATTGTTGCAAAAAGTACTAACTACTCGTACATTATACAACATACTTAATCCTGTTTGATGGCTGACTACTCGCGTATTTTATGGTTAGATGTATACTGCTCATTCGTAGTTTATTCAGGGTGTTTTTGTTGTTGTAGCTCTTAATATATGTTTTTTATTGTCGTTTTGTGTGCTGTGTGTACCAAGTTGGTACTACCAACATAATTGAAAAAAATAGTACTTTTTCAATATTTTTAAATACCAGTGGCAGTAAGTTGTTTTCAATTTCCTGGATTTTTTATAAATTGCCAAAATGGTGAAGATTAATATTATATATTGTTAGTCTGTAAAGATGAAGCATTAAACACATTCGCCACAGCAGGCTACACACTACTGCAGGACTGCAAATGCCGCTGGCTATAAATGCCGCCCTGTAGCCAGCTACTTCATTATTTTGAAAACGAGAGCTACATAGTCTGACGTTTATTAATAAAAATAAATTTGTTCTTCGATCTTTTTAAGATCTTTTTAAATACTATAATGGCTGAAGAGAATTTTGTTGATGTTATAGAATCTATTACTAAAATACAACAAAAAAGTAAAAACAAAAACATTAAAAATAAGAAATTTTAAACGATAAAACATTTTAGAACTTTAATCAAACAAAACAATGAAAATATAAACAGTTGTTGCAGTAGCCCGTTTATATTTCAGTGGTACCACTTATGGCTTTTAGTTTTTCAAAGCAGCATTTTTTCATGAAACATAAACAACATACATATGTATGCACATGATTCCAGACATGCTACTAAACTCCACCCAATTTTATAAAAAAAATAAAATATTATTAATACATTTAACAACTTTTGATGCGTAATTGATCATAACATTTTAATTTTGTATTATTCTTTTTTATTTTACAATAAAAAATATTTCTAAGCACTAGTTTGTTTTGTAAGCAACAAAAATAGAAATTAGTTCAAGTTGACAGCGACAAAGAAATCAGCATGGACAACAACCTACAGTCGTGTTGCCCGCTGTTGTCAAAATAATCATTCTCATATAAACGTGTCATATTATTTTTGACATATTGTAGTCGGTAGCCTGCTGTGCCGAATGTGTTTAATGCTGAAGTGTCCTTTTTCACAAAACGATTCTAAAATTATTTGTTTCAAAATTTTTTTAATATGTTAATGCAAATTTGGCAAAGCAAACCAAATAAGTAACATTTAAATGATCACAGTTTTGAAAAAGTGAGTTGACGATTTAAAAGTTTTTTTTTGCGACATTTTCTATTAATTTAACACCATTTTTCGTTTACTTTTATTATTTGAACTCTGTTTTTTTAATTTAAAGTCTCTATTCTCACTAAAGTTGCATTCAAATAGCAATGCAGAGAGAGAGCTACGTTTTGGAGATATGGGTTCCGTTTAGTCCTTTTTTCATTTGTTTGTTTCACAGATTACGCTTGACCTCTTAGTCAGTATTGTTTGATATCATGGACTAGCTGACAGCATAACAACGTCTCAAAATTATTCAGCTATTCAGTAAGAATAGTTTTTAAGCACTTCAATTAACATTTTGTGTTAATCATCGACCTTAAGAAACCACTATTGCCAATATCATTCGTAAATTTTAGTCTCAGAGTAAGTTATTGGATAATACGAAAACGAGAATATATTACTGTAGCGGAGAAGACGAAGCATGTTGGACACTCGTATTGAATAACTAGGCGTTGATCTCAATAATTGGGCTCTTTAACAGCTTATAAAGAACCCGCTCTTATTACGACGAATTTCGTTCAGTGACGATTCACATTTTTGTTAATAGTAAAATAAACAAATAGATGCGCATTTAGCCTGCTGAGCAAAAAATTCCATGTGTTTCAACAAATTACATGTCAAAGATGTTCTATTTTAAGCCTACACTATTTATGCTTATTTTAGCTCTACTCCTGGAGGGTTTGTGTGATCGATCTTCAAAACTTAAACTAGACTACTCCTTGGCTACGCTCATGTTAAATTATATCTCGATCGGGCCAGCAGTTCGGAAATGCCAGATATATTTTCAAAAAAAATTTTGATTCTGCCCCACTGTGCAGTTCATAAAACACACTAAACAGTGCAGACAAAAATATTTCGCAGGTTTAAACATAATAGATTTTAAAGGTGCCTATTTTAAGTTTGTGGTATGCATCTTTAGCCTGTTTAGAAATTTCCGATTTATTTTCAAAAAATGCGATTCTGCTCCACTGTGAACGTATTTCTTTAACAATGATATCGGACACGATAATGTATTTTTTGTTTCCTGAGGTTTCAATTAATCACTCTCTTGATACATATGGACATTGGTTAAGATTAAACAAATTTATTGTGTAATAATGTAACAAGGATTAATCCTTTGCGGTAAAAGAGGGGTGTTTAAAATGTAACTGGTTCTATCATAGAATAGAAATAATGCTTGAGAATATACTGATAATGATATAATGAAATATTGCTAATTTTTAGTCGATCCAATGATGTCCCTCCATCTATCAGTATATCCGTAGAACGATGTCTTTAAACCATGTAATTATTACAAGTGGACATTTTCAATGTCAATTCAATACGATTTTTTTGGTCTAATAGATATAATAAATATATCTAATTAAGCGCTCAAAAGCTTTCCCAAAATCCTGTTAGAAAGAAGTACATACTGTGGAACTGAAAATAATGAATATTGAAAATATACATACATATTATATACAATTATTATTATATACACAAATTTACATACATATATAATTTATAACAAATATGTATATATGTAGGTACTCGTACATGTAAATAGCAAAGTACTTTTCAGATTGTAATATCACTGATATGGGGACAATTTTATACCAATTTTTTCATCACTGTTGTGTACATTTGTAAGAGTATTCTTAAAAATAAAGACGATGATATTATTTTGCTAGACTCACAAGTATGTTGGCATTTGGCGCCAATATGACTTTGCATAATACACACGTACGTAAATATGTATGTACGTTGTAAGTATGTAAGTAAAAGTTTGTATTTATTTGTTGTTTTTTTTTTGGGGGGAGGGGCGGTTTGTATATTTTGTTGTAGAAAACGTCTGTTTGTCTGAAAATTTTGTTAACTCCAAAATTACGTACATACGTACAAACACAAATATTTATACATTGGTTCCCTTTATAATTGTACACATTGTATTCCTGTGAATTTTATGTATTTGTATTTAAATATGTATGTATGTATATGATCGTATTTGAAAATATTTGTATATACAAAATGCATGTGTTTAAAAAGATAAACAATTCGGGAACAAATAAAGACTTCTGAAGAATATATTAAGTATGTCTAAATATTCATAGTGTTTTTGACAGAATTGACTTAAAATTGACTAAAAACATGCTCATGGAAATAAGTAATGTTGATTTAAACATCTTTATATGTATATATAATAAATTGTTAAGTCTTAGATACTTACATAAAATATTAGAGACAATAAGTAGTAGCATTTTGTTTGACTGGCAATAGTTTTTAACATCAATCAGCCCTTTTTTAGTTGACATAAATAAATGTTGTTTGTCTAGTAAAATAAATATAACAAATAAGAAATAATTAAAAAATATTCATAGATTAAATACGTATTATTTTGAGTGTTTATTTAGAAACCTTGAAAAAAAAAACTAATTAAAAAAAATTATTTACATTTTTTTTTTTTGGATTTTGTATCATAAATTAAAATAAAAAGAAAAACTATTCATTAATTTGTTTCGAATAATTCCGTAAATGGGTAAATTCTTCCATTTTTCGTGAGTTTTGAAGTATTTTAAAATTTTTGAACTAATTAAATTTTTTATTTTACATTTTATTTTACATTAAAGTGAATGTAAATAAATAATTCTTTAAAATTTCGAAATTTTTTTATTATTTCATCTGTCTGGGCTTATTATTTCTTTCTTTATTCACCTTCATTATTATTTATCTAAAACATTTTTTCAGCAAAAGAACTTCGACAGTGCTCAAAATTCCTCGGTGTAGTAAATTTATTTATAGAAACACAAGCTTGCGGTTTTTGACGAATCCGCTTCTCAAAGAAAATGCAAATTCTATAAAGCGGTGCGGTTTTTATTGTAATTTTTCATGTCGATCGTCCAGTGACTCCTAATATTGCTATTAGACACCAAATGTCATTACAGGTATTATTCGAAAGTTGTGTACTGCGTTTCACTTTTTATATGAGCCACAAATTTGTTGCAGTTTTACCTGTTTCCATGTTAAGCCACCTATTTATTATCAGCCTTCCGAAAATAGGTAGTATCAGAAGATTTCGGTTTGCTTTTATTTAAAATTAAAGTGCATCTGGGACAACAAAAGTGGATCCTTCTTTGGTTAGGTTTGATTGAAGTAATATCAAAATATTTAGAAACTAAAGTAATGCCAAATAGACGACCTACTCTTGACATTTCTTACTTATACTGTCCATGAGTTGGTATTTGTAGCCCGGGTTCGGTTCCCACCGCTTCCACTTAAACAACGTCAGTTTCTGATAATTATTAAAAATGACTATAAAGGCTATAAAATCAAGCTTTAAAAAATAATGCGCCTACTCACCACCAGAGGCGATGCATAATGCGCAGTTGCAGAGTTGTGATATAAAGCTTTCTTTGTTTCTACTTTCACCACCTTTACTTCTTCAATCTATCCCTTTTCCAAAGAAAGTAACGAAATTATATATAGGCATATTAATTGCCTGAGTGTTACTTCTTAAAAAAAAAAAGTAGTGCCAGCTGAAAGAGTTTATTCGAAGTTAACACTGCTAAAAAAATAAACTTTTTCACAGACTTATGATAAAAACTTGGGATTCCATGCTTTCGGCTCTTAATTTGATCGAAAAGAAACTAGAAGAATGGACTTGTAGTGAAGATTTAATAACCAAATGTAGAATAAATATTTTAAAAAAGTAGATTTTTTCGAAATCCTAATATATTTTATCATATACATATGTATGTATATGTAAATAAATTACAAATTTAAATCCACAGTACAATTTTTAAAATTTAATAACATTACTTCAAAATTTGTTAGTTTTGTAGTTTTTATATATATATATATTGAATAATTTTATATTCAAAAATAAATTTTGTAACCCTTT
Organism: Bellardia bayeri; assembly: GCA_950370525.1. Classification (NCBI taxonomy): domain Eukaryota; kingdom Metazoa; phylum Arthropoda; class Insecta; order Diptera; family Calliphoridae; genus Bellardia; species Bellardia bayeri. The sequence goes on from OX493264.1 coordinate 121,895,026, forward strand.
TTGAAAATTCTCAATGGTAACCCTGATTATAAATACTGTCTAGCTGTAGACGAAAACGCCAAGCAGATGCACCCACGAATATTTCTTTAACGTAAAATATTACATAACTCAACCTCAGTGATCGCCAATATCTTGGTCTGAAATACTCTAGTCGTAATGAGAATCCTAATCCGATTAAAAAGAAACACAAATGATTTTCTTTTTCTCTGAATACCGGTTACGCAACTTCATACAGATTTTAATTTATCCAGCATTCGGATCGACTTAGCAATCTTTACTTCTTTGTGTTTTAAATAAAGCTTTAAAATAGAAGGGTTACTTATTACAAGTTAAAATTTATTAATCCGTATGTCATGTAATTTTATTTTTTTGTTGAACCAGTTACATTTTTAAGTTTTTCTAAAAACAAAGAAAAACTTTTACAAATTTATACTATTTTCCTTTTTTTACAACGAACACCAAAATTGGCCTTGAAAAAAAGGTAGTGAAATAAAGTTTGGCATACATTTGTTCTAAATAAATTAGTTTATGTGCAATGTCTGTTTGCTCATGTAAATTTTGTAATTACAGGATTTAATTATTAATTTACCTAAATTTAAGAAACCTTGGTTGGGTACACATGATCAAATTGATCAAAGGATTAAAATCATCAAAGTTTATTATTTTACTGATCATAATATGAATGCAGAATGTTGATTTTATATGTTAACCGTTTACAGTTTTGCATTTTTCAGAAATGACCAACAACTTTACCCAAAATTGTGACAGATACAGTAAACAAATGAACCAAATTATGATTAATAACATTTAATAGAAAAAGTATGCATACTTTTTTATCTACAGCTACGTGCAACTAATTAAGGACACGATACTAACATTTGAGCTTTAAGCAAATTTGTCGTAGTTAAGTCAATTTAAAATAATATTGTGTCAAATTATTTATTAATTATGAATCTGTGAGTCATATTTTCAAATGGGTTTGATATCAGTCGTGTATATAATTAAGGACAAACAACAAGTTTTACAAAAAAAAGTATTTATTTTAAAATAAATCAATATTTTGCTGAAAATCCATTATCATTGATAACAGCTTGCCAACTGCGAGGCATTGAGATCATCAAATTATTACATACACTACTTGAAATGGCTTCAAAAACTTTCTGTGTTTCATCAAAGGGATCATTAAAATTGCTTATTGTTACAGATCTTACTTTGGTTTTACAACTTGCCATAAGTTTTCAATCAAGTTCAAGAACAGTAACCGCTTGACGTTATGAGCCGTATGCTACGGATCGTTATCTTGTAAAAATATCCATGTTACTGGCATGTTCTTATCAACATACGGTATCATTGTATCGCTTAGAATTCTTGCATACTGAAATTTATCCATATTTCCCTCAGTTTTGTGCAGCGGCCCAACACCGAGTGCATAGCATCCCAAAGCATTATAAAACCTTCTTAATGCTTCAAAGTGGCGCGGGTGTACTTTGGATCAAATTCTTTAAAATTTAGCCGGCGAACATATTTTTTTTTCATCTTTTTTTTAATAGGGCCTAATTTTTGTTTCGTCCGAAAAGAATTATGTGAAAATATGACCCACGGATTCATAAATAATAATTAATTAAGAGTTCAATTGACTTAACTACGACATATTCTGAGTATATCATAAAAACTTTCGTATTATTTGATTCAAGCTCACATGCTAGTGTCGTGTCCTTAATTAGTTGCACGTAGCTTTAATTCATGACTTAAAAATAATAACAAATTTAATTAGAATCAGAATCTATTTGTAGCTTAATCATGAATGACTAACGGCCAAAATAAATATTTGAATATGAATTCATTTTAAAACAAAAAAAGCTTTTTGTATGAATGACCAAATTACCTCAAATAATATGATGTCATTAATTCTGTTTAAAATACAGTCTTACAACACACACAAACACTGTAACATACACTGTTGATATTGGCCCCTGCACAAAGTTTAACAGAGTGCTGTTATCAGTGAAAATAAAAAGCAAAACAAAAACTATACAAACATGTTAAACGGTTGGAACGAAAACAGCTGTTCTGTTGTATTTGCAGCTGTATCTATGAGAATTGTTTGAAACAATTCAATTTGATTTTGCTTTTTCTGTTTTGTATCCGCTAGCTACAGCACAACAAAACGTTTCAATAATTTTCAGTCTGCAAATTTAACTTTACCGTGGCGGTTGTGTGAGCGTATGAAACGCAACATTAAAAATTAAACGAATTTAAATATATTAATTATGTATTTTTTTTTTAAATAGAATATACATATAAACAAATTATTAATGTTTTCAATTAAATAAAATAGGAAAAACAGAAAAAATATTACAAAAGTTTTGGAAATCTATAAAAGTTATAGATAGAGTTTATTAAAACTAGAACGGAAAGTATTATTGAGATACTTTTTTCATTATTAGCAAATAGTGTGGGTGCTGTTAGTTAAAAAGGTAAATAGTAAACAAAGTGTGTTTTTTTGTTTGCTTATTATTGACAATTTAAATAAATTGTAGATTAGTTATAATAAAAAAAACAAGTTAGTGACGCGTAACCCTAAAAACAAATAAAAATATTTGAAAGGTGAAGTGAAAAAATAAGTACAAAATTGTTAAACTGGTAATTTTCTATTTTAAATGTTTAAACAATTCAATTTAGAGTTTAGCAAAATTCATAAAATTCGTGTCTAAAAATATTTAAATGTATGACATATCAAAATTAGAGAAAAACAAAATTAATTTTAAAACGCTTTCTAAGGTTAAATCTATCGATCTTTATTTGTTTTCAAGCAGTTAGTGTGTTTGGTGTGTGAATTAAAGATACAACAATTTTTAATACTACATATAAATTATCATATTAAAGCAACAATAACACACATAAAATTAATAAAATAAAAAACAATAACAAATATGTACCTATAAAAAATACTGGGCACATGTTAAAGTCTGTTTAAGTTTAAAACTTTTGAATGAAATAATAAAGTTGTCATATTAAATAAATAAAATGAAACTTTAGTTCTTTACATCATCGTCGTCATTGTTATACAATTCGGAATATGCAAACATACAAATTCTACAAACATAAATAGGTGAGTGAGTGAATTTTGATTTATTTACTAAAACGCTTGATAAGTTGTATTTGCTAAATATGGCAGCGGATTTGAAATACAATTTGCATAAGCCTTCAACAGCCAACAAAGTAAACAGAATGAATTACTACTCGTACTACATATAATATTTTATATTAAATTTATTTCAAATATAAATTCCAATTCTAACCGAATGACTTCTCTCTCATATTATTCACATTGCGTTTTTAAGGTTTTGCTGTAGGTTACTTTATATTATATAAAACATTTAGTACTTATTGTTTGTTGTTGTTGTTGTTGTAGTCCAATCGCAGTTTGTTTCATTTCAAATTACCAAATGTCTGTCTGACAAATCAATTAACTATTTATTTATTTAATTTAAATAGCTTTTTACACAGATCATACAATTTCACAAGCCATACGTGTATATTTAGCGTCTTATTGGAACACTGCCGACCATTTCAGTAATTAGCGGGCAATGTCTTGCATTTATAATCGCAATAGTGTGAAAAACAAAGCATTTCCATATCATGTCACATTAAAATTTAAATCACACAAAATGATTTCATCAAATTTACTTTAATGCAAAAGATTGATTTATACTGATAGTGTTTTGGACAAGAAGATATTTATTTACCTGTGCACTTTATTAAATTTTATTTACTATGTATTTTAATCGCACAATGAGATCATCCGAAAACTGCATCAATATTTAGATTTATATAGAAATATAGGTACAGTGCAACTTCGACAATCCGGACACATATTACTATTATTAAGTGAAGCCTGAAGCACTACGACCTATAAGATCTTTTGTGTAGTCCGGACACATATAGTTTTAGGAGTTGTCCGAGTAGGTGAAAATATTGAAATTATCTAAGTGAATTTAATTGTATGTACATACATACGCATTGTACCTACTACGATTTATTAAGAAACCATAAACTATAATACATATTTAATTACATATTATATTAAATTATTAAAATAAATTGTTTTATCTTCTCCTTATTTTTTTTTTAATGTCGCAAATCGTTGATTTAGGAACATAGAATTTATCGGCAATCCGCCTAATAGTTTTTCCCTCATCAAGACTGTAAAATATCAAAGTTTTCCTTTAAGGTTAGTGTTTTATGTTTGCGTTTATTATTTAAAAAAACATGGCACTTGGAATGGAATTAGACAAACACGCTTGCGAAAAAATTAACCAAAACTGAAGTAATGATAATGCGATTAAAAAACGGGAAACCCCCGAATTTTAATATTTATTAATGCATAAAAAAAAATTTCTCCGGATTGTAGAGGTAAAAATTTTTAATTGTCCGAAATGAAGAAACGTCCGAAATATTTGAGTGACCTAACTGGCGCATGTCCGGACTGTCGAAGTTGTACTGTACATAGTTAGAAATATTTTTTAAGAAATCAATAACGAATTGTCTGTCTTTTCATTTTCCCATTTCCATAATTACTGTCAAATCGTTTGAAAATTCAATTTCAATAGTTGACAGGTTTAGAATGAAAAATTCATATAATGAAAATGTTTAATATTAATTTCAAAGACAAAAAAAAAGTACTCTAAAAATTATTCAATATTCCAGAACAGGGGCCAAATTACAGCATTCGTCATCGAATGAGCTATCGTATCGAAAAATGATTTCGATATTTATTTATTTATTTATTTATTTATTTATTTACGTAGTTTGTCTATGGAAATAATTTCCTTACAAACTGTTTACAAAATATTATTTAGCATATGGGAATAAAATACATGTAACAAATAATTAAGAGTTTAAGAGAGCAATTATTAATTTTTTAATGACATTAACTTTTAACGAAAAATCAATAAATCTATACAACTGGTTAAACTGATTACACATTCTTCTTAGGGGATCAGCGTCAGCATAATTGGCTCTATAAAATTTCAAAGATAGAGGTGTAAAATTACGGGATAAACGTTGCGGAATGTTGAAAGATAAAAAGGATAAATGATATATTCAGCATAGTTCTACGACTTTTTAATGTAGGAAGCTTGATAAGAGCAAGTCTAGCAGTATATGAAGGCAAATTAAGTGGGTTGAAATGGAGTCCACGTAGGCAAAATATCAGGAATTGTTTTTGCACAGATTCAATTGAATTGCTGTGAGTAATGTAAATCGGGTCCCATATTATTGAACCATATTCCAGTATCGGTCGAACAAGTGAAGTATATAAAGTTTTTGCAATATATGGATCATTAAATTCTTTTGCCCATCGTTTTATAAAGCCTAGTTTATTTATTATCGTAGAAATATGTGGAACGAAGCTCAGTTTAGGGTCGAATAAAATGCCTAGGTCTAGAAAATTTTGAACCATTTCCACTTGGTGGTATCCCAGAAAAAAATTTGTTGAAATTGGATTGTGCCTTGCAAAGCGCATTACTTTACATTTCTTTAAGTTAAGTTCCATCAAGTTGAGCTAGCACCATTCATAAAAAGAATCCAAGTCGGTTTGGAGACGTACATTAAAATACATTAAAATATTAGAGAATTTAATTATTTTAGGCAAGTCATTAATAAGAAGAGAAAATAACAGCGGCAATTATGATAAAATGTACTAAATTTCTTCTTCGATATCGAATGGCATAATCTCAAATATGAAAATTACGATAAATTTTACTCGATATCGAATGCGGTAATTTAGCACCAGAATTTTGTTTTTCTTTTTTTGACAAATTAAAATGAATTTATATTAAATGCCAGCAAAATCTTACGTTACAAAATAATGAATTAAAATGCTAATATAATTAATCTTCACTACTTAAAAATTGTCATTTTAATTCATTGTTTCAATACGGTGATGCCATTGGAGACAACTGCTTACCACAAGCGCTTACCAGTAGAGAGTTAAATAAGTTATTACTCTTTAAGACTTTTCTAAGAGATTAAAATAACAAATGAATGAAAAAACATTTAAAATCAATTTGGATTGAATTTTATTCCGAATTTCGTAAATATCTACTAATGTATATATCAGATTATATGTCCACCATTATTTAATTACTTCTAAGTAATGCAGGTAGTCTGAAGTAGTCATTGAAAAGTTATTTAAGAATTGCAAGTGTCTTTTCGGACGGAATTTCTTTCCCTTTTGCCCATATACGTCCCCCTATATTAAATAAATATCTCAAGATATTTAATCTGTAATTTTTAATATATTTCAGATTCTTACTTAGTGTTACAGACTGTTAAAAGCTTTTGATAAACCCTCTCCTATCACATATTAAGTGATAAGTCTCTTTGATTAAAATTTAAATCGATCCTTGGGTAATTAACAAGATTTTCTTTTATTTTTTGGCCCCTTGACGTTTTCTTGAGGTGGATTCGTTCTCAACAAATATTTGATTTTTGACACTAAAAACCAAAGCAATTTTAAGCAGTGGCCGTATTATTATCACTTTGTCTCCGGACAAAATTTTTGTTTGAAACCTTTAGAAAACACACATAAAAAATTATAAAGGGAATAAGAAATTGTTAAAATTATAAATTTTGTTCTATAAATATGAATATCCTTGAATATCCTTCTAAACTACGAAATTTAAAAATATAATCACAAACGGGAAACTTTAAATTTTCTTTAAATTAAAATGAATATTCAAACATATCTTAGTGAGGACTACTTCTTCGTCCTGCTTCAATATACAATAATTACTTAACAACGCTTCATAATGGGCTTCATAAATTTGTTTTAATATAAATGTACATTTTGGAACTGCAATTTTCCTATAACCCAAATTTTACGAACTATAATACATTTGGATACCTGAAACTGAAACATTTGCATAGGTTTCAGACACCATTACTCTTGCATACTTGGTAATGACTTGTAATTACTCAATAGCTTTTAAATGACTACTACAAAGCGTCTGCATTAATTAGAAGTAGTCGCATAATGTCTTATTTATTATCCATTTTCTAATTTTATTCTATTTTCTTCGACCTTTTTTGTATGATTTTTATTAAATAATTGTTAAGCTTGAGGTCACTTTTTGTTTTTTATAAATAATTTCTTTATTTGATATTTCGAAATATCGAATTAATTATATATAAAAATAAAAAATCTTTTATAAAAAACAAAAAGTGACCTCAAGCTTAAAAACTATCCATTTTATGCAAACCTTTTAATCATTTGTATGACTACATTCCGTTTTCACTGATAACATCTTCTGTGATCCCTAACTATAAATGTGTTATACAAGTCCTTACTTGTAACTGGTTTTTAGTGAGATTAAAGTAATGGGATATTTATTTATGGGCAGCTTTGTATTTTCTCCTAATGACATCACATCGTTATGAGTTATGAGTTTAAATGTAATATTTAAGAGGGGAAGTTCCAGAATTTAGCATATTAACTCATTACTTGGCCACTTAATCTTAAGCTTAGGAAGTATGCGAGCTTCGTTATTACAATCTATAGATAATAAAGAGTTAGGGAACTTTAAATCTAATTCACTCTAGATGATTTTTTAGTAATGCAGAAAGCAATAATGTTCCGTAAATAGGATTACAAATTTTAAAAATATGGTGTAATATCCAAATCAAAGGTTTCAAAACAATTTACAATTCAAATTTTTTAAAACAAAACTTCTATGAAAACGTTTTATAATATATATGCTCTTTTGTCAAAACCTTAAAACAAATAATTTTGTAGTAAGCAATCAAGCAACATTTATTAAATTTATTTTTAAACTCATTCAAAATATTTCCTTAAGACATCCTTACAAAATTTTTATTGTTAACATGCTCTAAAAAGAGAATATTGATTTTCGCTTTTTACTTACATATATACATACTCGTACATAGTAAAACATTCGTATAGTCAAATGGCCTTCAATTTAAAACTCATGGTATTTTTGCACAACATACAACAATGTTCATGTGAGTGTTTGTGGAGGCATGAGGCAAAGAAGAGAACAATTGTTAAAAATACCCCTGCTGCTGCTCCCCAAAAATAAAGTTGCTGCAAGAATTAAATCCTGCGACAGAATGGCTTAACAGCAACAACAATAGCAAGTCAGTCATTTATAATAATGCACAAGGACAACCAACATACAAATGATTTGATGCTAAAACGAATTTTTAGTATAAAAGGCCCACAAACACTTGCAAACACAACACATACACATACTACATACACTTGCACCCAGAATTAGCTAGGGAATTTTGTTTGTCTTCTTACAAACCGGTGTAATTGGTGTTTGAATTTCAAATCTAACATGTATTAAAGCAACATGTTGCAAACCGGCAACAAATAAATGTTTTTTTTTTTAATTTACACAATTTTTGTATGAAAGTGCAGCTGTATAAAATGGATTTTTCGCTGTTTTGTTTGATTCAAACAACACTCTGCACACAAACACTTTCATACATACATATATTTCTTATACGATTGCATTCATACTCTGCATCCAAACATAATACTGCAATGCGTACATACGTAAGCATTGCTTGCTGTTGCTGTTGCTTTATTATTATGCTACTCGTAGTTGTTATTGTTGTTGTTGAAATAAACAAGTACATTACAATAACAAACATTTGTTTGTTTTGTTTTTTGCTCTCTTCATCTGTATGTAGGTTTGGGAATTGTAAAAAAAAACCAAACTGCACCAACAAAATACAAGTGTTTGTTCGTTTTTGTTCCGTTTTTTGTTTGTACTCCCCCTCAAAAACCCAGACAAATTGGAATTTCTACAACAGAAACTGTTTGATTTTAAGGTTTTAAGCTGGAAGAAAAATCGCCCAACTACAGGCGACTTGCTTATGAGATTATGAGATCAGATTACAGTAGTTTTTTCTTTTCAATTACATATTAGTCTTAAATTAATGAATTTAACTGATGGTATAGAAAAGAATGTACATATGTACTTATGTAAATATGTAGTAGGTATGTGGTAAGAACAATTATTAATGAAGCTGATTAAATAATGAATTTATTAGTTACACATACGAGTACATACATACACTTAAAGTACTAAATAAAACATTTGAAAAACAAGACATTGGACATTTTTTTGACTCAGTATTCATTTAAGCATGGTGCAACTATACAAGGTGAGTGCAGTAGCCCAGCTGACTGACTTTGTTTACAGTTTATTTATGTCAAAAGTAATACTTTTTCAAGAATTTTTGACAGTTTTTTTTTACATTATTTTACACAAACAAAATGCCTGCTGTTTCTGTTTTGTGTTGTATTTGTTGTCGATTTGCACTCACCTTGTATAGTTGCACCATGCATTTAAGCTTTTATTCATTATTAATACTCGTATTTGTATTTCAGAAATGCATCCCTTTCGATAGAGCGACAAACATATTCGAAATTTTTTTATATACCCAATGACTTCTGACAAATCGTTTAAGCCCTAGTGATAAAAGGCTTTCTTTCAGCCATTTCAAATCAGTGATAGGCTTTTAACATTTATGTATATTTAGTGCCAAATAATACGTGTCAAAATTACTTTTAGAAAATAAAAATAAATTAGATCCAAGTTTATATAAAACAAGTAGTAAGTTACACCTAATTCTGTTTTTACACGGTAATTGGTTCCGGGAAACTTCTTGTAAAAATAAAATTGTGTAAAAAAAGTCATTGATCGTATGCCAAATAGGTCATTGGTTCCTTATCTTTAAAACCTATTGAAATTAATGAAAACAATGATTTTTTAAGAACAACTATTCAGGTTTATAATATTAAATCACATACATATTCGTATATACAATGTATTTTTACAAAAGCATAGTTATTAAAGAAGAAAGGATATTCACTCTAAGCTTAAAAGTAATGTAAATAAAAGAGAATTCCCCTAAATTTGTGCTATTTACAATTTCTCTGACCAGTAAATTTACTTGTACCCACAAAAAGGGATTTCCTCTAAATTTGTGATATGAACACATTTCGCACAAATTAAATTTAATCAAAAAAATTGAAGCTTAAAAGATTTTGAGTCGTGCTAAATGGAATAAAATCGTGTAAAAAATTTAAAATTTGTTTATTTTCAAACCGTGTTACATTTATCAAAACCATGTAAAGAAAGACCGTGTAAAAACAGAATTAGGTGTAATTTTAAGATGATAAATTTTAAGATCTGTAAATAATTTAAAGATGTGTTTAGGCTTCATGTACGATTTATTTGTGGCGAAACTTGATTAGATACATTCATAAATCAAACATTTATGACCGATAAACTCTTATTTCGGGAGCACATTTGTATGGGGGCCAGGTGAAGTAATGTCCTGATTTCAACCAATTTCAATTCCAACCGTCCTTGGTCCGAAAAACATAATGTACCAAATTTTATTGAAATATGTATCTTCAAAATTGTGAACTGTGCTTAGCGCACAATCTTTACAGCCAGACATTCCTTAACTTGATTAAGGAAGAGATTCTGAGTCGATCACAGAAAATATTTTTAGGTATAAATCAGCCAATTAACCCAATGATTGAAAGAATAAAATAAAATGAAACAATTTTTTAGTTGATTCAATTAAAATTTTGAGTTTTGATTGACAAATTTAATTGAATCAACTAAAAAATTGTTTCATTTTATTTTATTCTTTCAATCATTGGGTTAATTGGCTGATTTATGATTGAAAATATTTTCTGTGATCGGAATATTTTAAGGTGGGTGTTGTATTAATATTTATGGGCGTTACAAACATCAGCACAAATCCAATATACTCTCCCCACTATAGTGCTGTAGGCTATAATAACTTGAACGACATTGTGTAAAGTAAATATAAACTAAGTCGAAAGAGTTCAAACAATTTAATTGTTAAATTGAACTAGTTCGTTCATGAACTAACCAAGACTTTTATTATTATAGGAATCTGCGCACGAACTTTGGATATTTGACCTTGAGTGACAAAGGAACACTTATCGATTGAAAACTTAAAAGTTTTCATGCAAATGTAAACTCAGTCGAACGAATGAGTTTATTGTAGAAAAATTTAATGGCTGTCGAATTCGTTTGACAATCGAAGAATGAGCCATTTATTTTAACTATTCCGTCCTGCAGTTCAACGTTTTAATTGTAATTTCTCTCAACTAATAAAAAAGTTATCTTCAAAAAACATTGGATGTTCAATTTTCGCTAAAAAAAAAACATTCTCCCACTGTGTTATTTCAAAGGGAAGGTGTGATAATCTTTATGGAATATTTGCAACATTATTTCAGAGTTAAATTTTATATTTATTACAAATTCGTACAACAATAAAAACGGTTTGTCTATTTAAATAGAACTTTATTCTACTTAAAACTATAAATACAAATGTACGTACTGTTGATACGATTATGTTTGTGTGTACATATATACATAAATCCATATGTACAAGTAAAATATATATGGCCACTTAGACAAATATATACTACATATTTGTTAGACCATGTCAGTTACAGTTTTTGTGTTTTTCTTTGCTGTTGAAATGTTTGATATTTGTTTTCTAGTTGTTTTATTTTCGTTTTCAATTGAATTGAATGTATGTAGATATGTTTGTTGTGTTTTTTGCATTTTGTAAACGAGCTGCTAACTTCATAATTTATAGTTTAACCTAAATTTGCTACATTGATTTCATGTAAAAATACCAGGTTTTTTTGTTGAGTTTTCCGTTTTGTTTTGCGTATAAAAGAATTTTAGTTAAGTGCAAAAAATATATAAATTAAATGGCCATTTTAATAGGAAAAGAGGGTTGTTAATATTTAACACCTTTTGATTATTTTTTTTTTTAACTCAACGATTTATGTTTCAAATGAGATATAGCCAGTTTAAATATAAAACAACTTTGTGGCAGTTTGCGGTAAAACATACGATTTATTTTGCCGCAAACACGAGTTATAACGTATTTTAAAACAAATTACATACCAAAACTATTGTAAGATTAGACAACATACGACTCATATGTTTATAAAATCTTAAATTTTACAATACATATTTAATTTTATAACTAAATTAAAACGTTCAACTTAAAAATATAATAAAAACAAATAAACTTATTGGAAATATTAAGTAATTAAATTGCATAAAAATGTCTACATTTGTTTAGATTTAATATAAAAAACACTTGAAAATACATGTTTAACATTTAAAAAATTTAATTAACAATATTTGAAACACTTTTTATGAGTGTCTCTTTCTTTAACACTTTATCATCACTGAAGTTCAAGCACCTCTTAAATCCAGTAAATACGGAAATTAATACAAAATGTTTTTTTTTATCTTTTTTAAGAATTTAGAGAGAAAAAAAAACAAAGAAAAATAATAAAATATAAAAATGTATAAAATCCTTTTATATGATGAGCAATAGAAGTTTATTATAACATTAGTGTCATTCAAGTGTGCTTTATGTATTTATTTATACTTGTACTCATATCAACATATTATGAGTATATTTGTGTGTTATTTTATTATAATATTTTGTTAGCTTTTAATTTTAGCTTTTTTTTATGTAACCAACCAAAGGAGTTGTGGAATAAAAATCAAAAACACTTGGTTGCATGAATATGAATAGAACAGTTTTGTGATTGTGTCTACAAGGCAAGGTAAACTGAAAAATATATAATTTTAACTTTTTGTGAGAATTTTAACTCAAAAATATTAGAATTACCTGTATTCATAAAATAGAGCAAACAGATTTACATAAAAAATTCTTAAAAAGAAATAAAATAAAAGAGATTTATATTTAAAAGCCAGCAAAGTTGGTTAAGTAAGTCAACTATATTCACTAGGTATTATTATTTTACAGCCTATGTATGTATAATGTATAGACTACGTAAAGCTCTTAAGGTACGGTCACATTTGGCAAATATTTACTCAAAAAAGCGTAACCACTTGTTTTAGCACAAATTTGTTTGATGTTGTTTACTTTTACAAGAGTTTTGCAAGATCAAACAGCATCAAATAAAATAAAACTAAATGTTTGTTGTGCTTTGGCATTAATAAGAAAAGTTTTTTTTTTAAATGAATAAACGAGTTCAAATATACATTTGTTATTTAGTGGTTACGTCTTTTTCGGCTAATATTTGCCAAATGTGACCGTACCTTTACTACGAACATTAAAAATTTAACATCAAATACACAAGTCTACAAATAAGGATTTTAGAAAAGTATTTTTAAAGTTAAGTAACTTTTTATACCCTACGCTACCATAGTGGGAGGATATATATTGGATTTGTGCATATGTTTGTAACGCCAAGAAATATTGGTCCAACACCCACCATAAAGTATACGGATCGGCTCAGAATCACTTTCTGAGTCGCCATAACGATGTCCGTCTGGCTGGCTGGCTGTCCATGTAAAGCTTGTGCGCAGAGTACAGGTCGCAATTTTGAAGATATTTCGATAAAATTTGGTACGTGATATTTTTTCGGCCCAAGAACGGATGGGATTGAAACTGGTGGCAATCGGTCCATTATTTCACCTGGCCCCCATACAAAAGTCCTCCCGAAATTGGGGTTTACCGATCATAAATGTTTGAATTATGAAAGCAACCAAACAAATTTCATCACAAATGAGTGATAAATGAAGCCAAATCACATATACAAATTTTATGCAGATCGGTCCATAATTACTCGTAGCTCCCATAAATGGCCCACTTCCGAAAATTACTTTAACGATCATAAGTTTCTTAAGAATGTTGGTAATCAAATAAAATTCGACACAAATAATCTATATATTATGATGACATCTAATTTTATAATGGTCGGTCCGTAATTAGTCGAAACTCCCATATAATACCCTCCCCGTAATCAACTTTAATCTCGATAAATCTTTTAAAATTATTTATATCGAGATAAAGTTTAACCTATACAATATTTATATTCACAGAAATCATGACACTAAATTTTTGGATGATCGGTCCATAATAGGTCATATCTCCCATATAGCACACATTTCTGAAAAACTGTTTTATACATATACTGGGTGTAGGGTATTATATGTTCGGGCTTGACCGACTATACTTCCTTACTTGTTCACTTTAACTTTCTACTTCTGGAACATTTTGCAAACATTCCAGTATTATATGTAACTGTTTAAGTAAGTGTAATGGCTAAATTCACAGTCTTTAGTTAGCTAAAGGCAAAGGCTTAACTAATGATTATTTATTCGCAATGCTTAGTTTGCCTTTAGTTAAACCCCCAAACAGCTGTTGCTATGAAAATAAAGTTTACAATTGTTTTCGGCAACAAATTGTAAATATGTCTTACGAATTTGAATAATGGCTAAATTCACAGTCTTAATTGTAATAATTAGTAGTTAGTACTTTAGTTTACCAATGGTTAACTAATGACCGAGAATTCGGCCATAAGTGTCTTTGAATAAAATCTTTAAGAAATTACTCGATTATATTAACAAACATTATGCGAATGTATATCTGGTAGCTTTCTTTGATTTTGCGCCTTGACGCTCCATTTGGGTGTCTTGTAGGGTGTTTATAATAATAATCCTTAATAAAAAAAATCTGGCACGCTTCAGTGCCTAAAAGTCTGCTGTACATGAACGAATGAATGAATATACAATGATAGTGCAAGTAACCAACCAACCAACCAACTAGTAGCTGCAATGGATGCTATTTATGGTTAAAAAAAAAACAGGAATGTTGTTAGTGGTACATGCAGACAACAGTTGTGTTGAAAAATGTAGTACTCGTAGTAGTCTCTCAGAAAATTTCCCAAGTTTGTTTATACTCGTACATACATATGTATGTATGTAATTCAATTCAAATCCATTACTTGTTTTTACATGAAATATCACTCACTTCAAACTGTTCAGTTAGCATACAGAAATTTAATTTGACGGTACCTTTTGAAGATCTATACCTAGTACACAGTTCAATCAATGTCTTAGTATTATTCTGAATACTAAGATAAACAACAAATTAATAGAAATGCAAAATCAAGTGACATGGTACATCATATCACTTGATAGGCATATCACCTGACATAATCATTGTTAGACTTAGTACGTGATATTTCATGTCAAGACACGTGACATGAGTGTCATATTAAGTCATATAATATCACACGCTTCCCAAAGTCTACATCTTTGTTAAGATGTGCCCGAGCAAATTCAAGTAAAACTTACGATTTTTCGCGGAAATTATTGGATTTTTCCGGGTTGCTCTGCTTTTAAATCCATTGTTGTGCAAAACGTTGATAACTGTTCTCGCTCGAACAGTATCATTTCAACCACTTTCAAGGTGTTCCATTTGTTTTAGGGCGCTGAGCACAAATTTGTTTGACGTCGTTTACTTGTACAAGAGTTTTGCAAGATCAAACAGCATCAAATAAAATAAAACGAAATATTTGTTGTGTCTTGTCCTAAATAAACGAAATGTTTTTTTAATAAGTAAACGAGTTCAAATATATTTCATTTAGTAGTTAGGTATTTTTCGGCAAATATTTGCCTAGTGGTACGATTTACTATTTTCGCAATTTCGCCACAATATTCTTCTTTTCGCTGACCATAATATTTCTAACAGAAATTGGTACCTTTTTGTTTCCTTCCATTTCGATGTTTAAAATTAAAGAAGTTTTATATCTTTCACTTGTATTTGTAAAATAAATAATAAAAATTTAAAATAAATAATTTTAAAACAAATTAAAATCAAAAATAACGATGGTTTTTTTTTCTCTTTGTTCTTAATTTTCTACTCACTGATTACTAACGATTTTTAAAGTTTTTGTTATTATTTCTCTTATAATAGCAGTTTGTTATTTCTTTCTTTTATAAATTATTTTTTTGTTAGTGCCTTAAATATTAGTATTACAGTTTTGCTGATTATGTTTATAAGTTTCCTAAAATCGCAAATTTGTAGGGTGTTTTTAAATTATTTTCTTAGACTGTAGGTCGGTATTAGTTTCCTTGTAGGATATCGTGTATATAAGATTCTGTCTCTGTTAACTGGATACTTAGTTAAATATACATACATATGTATGTATGTAGGTGATATGTACTGCTAATATTTCACTCCACACTAATTATGCTTTGGCTCCAATATGGCTTTTAAGCCAAACTAAGATATCATTGTCATCTGTATATACATACATATGCGTTTGAAAAAGCAATACAAATACAAAAAACTAATGAAATACATGTGTACATAAATACATATGTATGTATGTTTGTGAATGTTTATATAATCCTATTTATCCTTTTAATGGATTTGCTTGTTTGCTATTTTCCTTTTGTCGCTTTTTTCCTATTGTCTCTATTTGTGTTTGTTTTAAATGCTATTGACATCTGTCGGTCGGTCGGTCGATTGTTATACGTCTCAATTACTATTTGTTTTATCACCAGGATAACAGATAAACTGGCAGGCAGCAGTGTTGTGGCCAACAAAACATACCACTAGTTGTATACTACTATATTTGTTGTCGAGGTTCTTAAAAGGGAGTTGAGGCAGTGTTTGAAAGGCAGTAAATTGCACCCGCACTTTGTGAAAAGCGGCAACAAATCAAATCAAATACTTTAAATTTGAAATTTTATTGACATTCGATTGATTTAATGAGACAGTTGGCTGGCTAGACTTTATTTATTGATTAAACATATTGTAAAACACCACAATGCACACGCGTATCGTTAAAATGAAAATCAATTTGAAAAAGCTGAGATTTACCAGCTATTAGACACACACACACACATACACAAGTTTTGCGTTTTCAGTAAATTTGAATTTAATTAAAAAATATGTTATAGTTTAAATGAATGGCGTTAGTTTTGGTTTTATGGGTATTTAATTGAACTATTTTATTTAAGGTTGAAGGCGCCAGTCTCTGTGATTTCAATTACTACAATTTTAATTTACAGAGGGGATTTTAAAATCATTTAAATTAATATTGCTACACATTTAAATAACATTAATATTTTATTGGAAATCTTTACTTCACTTTACACCAATACCTCACTATGCGTCGGGGTTACGTTCCAAAAAAAAAAACACGACGCAAAGTGAATTAAGATTTTCTATAGCAAGCCATGTAAAGGCCAAAGATAGGTTCTAGGATTACGAAAACACTAAGTCGTTGGCTTACTTTCAGAAAAAATTGGTCCAATGTTTGCTGAACAGCTTTTTTTCGACGTAAAATCAATTTCCTTGTTGCAATTGTCTTTATTAATGCCACTAGCATTATCGTCAAATCAACATCGAAAGTGAAAATTACTACTAATTAAGCAGCGACTCAACTTCGAAAAAACGGAAAACGAAACGACGCAAAGCGAGGTATTAGTGTAATCTTAATTAACATTATTTATTTGTTGTTAAAATTGTTATTTCAAAGCATTATGGTAGCGAAATGTATCACACACATAATGTTTTTTAACTGTTTGTAGTTAAATGTGGGATGATGACGATGATAAAAATAAATTTATAATTTAACACTACAACGATTTTGTTTGTATTTAATTTATTTCTGTTTTCTTTCATTCAATATAATTTCCCGGTTTTTAGGTGCGCATTCTTATCGGATTTTGCAAACTAAATAACAACAAAATATATTTATAAAAAAAAAATTTGTAATTAGATAAACTAACAATGATAAAACAATATGTAGGAATATTGTTCCATCTATTTATTAATGTGAGTTGGAAAAGGTAGAATGTTCTATAAAATATAAAGAGTTAAACAAACAGTAGAGTTTAATGTGAGATAAATACAACAAAAAAAATTAAATTTAATTTATTATACTCGTTGGTGGTAAGTTGCACCAGGGAAAAATAGTTGAATTGTTAGAAAAATGTCATTTATAGTTTCAACAAAAATAACTAATGATACGCAGATGTAAGCTACTAATTACAATATGAGTAATTAAACAAACACAGTTAATTATAATTATAATTATACAGTTAATTATAAATATAATGAATAATGAATTTCAAACTAAAACAGCTTGTTACAATTTGACATACATACTTCATTAAGGACGATTTTTAAATAAATAGTTTCTTATTATATTTGTGATCATTTGCAATCTGAAAATAGCGTCAAACTTTAGCAAATCAAAAGCAGTTACTCCTATATCCATTTAAATTCTTAAATATTTTGTTTCAAATAGATGACATTTCGATTATCTGATTTGTTCTGAATAATATGAACTATCATTTCTTTAAATTTTATAAAACGTAAAATTCAGTCAATCTTTCATGAAAATAAAGCGGGATCCATTTCGAAGTTCCCTATTTTTTTTATAGAAAAAAAAAAAACAGAGAAAATTCAAATTTAATGGGGAATGTTTATTATCATTTGAAAGAACATCCTTTGGCATTTAGTTTTTGAAGATTATGTCTATCAAATGTTGGCCGTTGTTACTTCGCAGATGGTCTAACCGTTGAGTCCAATTTTCGATGACTCGTTCGAGCACTTTGACTGGTAACTAGCGACTGACACGCGTGATGTTTTCCTCCAAGCCATGAATCGAAGCGGTTTTGTCCGCATAAACTTTACACTTTTCATATCACCACAGGAAAAAGTCTAAAGGTGTGATATCCCACGATCTTGGTTGCCAATCGACCGGCCCAAAACGTGAAATTTTGTGCTCACCGAAGTGTTCTCTCAATAAATTTATTGATTGATGCGATATGTGGGAAGTGGCGCCATATTGCTGAAACCAAATATCGCCGAGATCACGAGCTTCAATTTCAATCATCAAATAGTCGGTTATCATGGCAAGATAACGGTCGCCATTGACGGTTACCTTCGCCCCAGCATCATTTTTAAAGAAATATGTACCGATGTTTCCATTGCAAAATAAAAGCATCAAGTAGTTTAAAGTAGTTTAAAGAAAATATAACGAGTCTTTATTTATTCAAATGTACACAAAGACGATTAAAAAAAATGAACACACTTAAAGTTTTCGAACACTTTGATGTTAAACACGCCATCTGTTGATGAAAAAATGTTAGTAAGAATATTAATACACTTTGTGTGATCAACGCCATCTGTTGATGAGTTTATTTGTTTTTTTTTTGATGAAATTTTCAGAGGTTGTCTCGGATTTTTGCTCATATCTCCGTTATTTATTGACGGATTTTGCTGATTTTAAATAGCAAACTTCTCGGAAGCATGCCGGACAGAATTATTGAAGATCCCGAAGATATCTGGGGACTTCAGAAAATTGATTTCAGACAGACAGACAGTTAGACATGGCTTAATAGACTCCGCTATCTATAAGGATCAAGAATATATATACTTTATAGGGTCGGAAAATTATATTGTGGAAATTACAAACGGAATGACAAACTTATATAACTGTTCCCATGATGGTGAAGGGTATAATAAGATGACAGCATGATACGACTCACACCATGCAAAAAAAAGGCCATTGAAAAAAGTATCTCTCACGATTCATTCTATGAGAATAATCGAATAAAACGACTGAATATTTTGGTGTTAATTTATGGTTTCTTTTTAGAATTTTTCATAATTTTATAATTAGAAAATAGTAATAATTTAACAATACATGTTTAATAAACAAGTATTTGTGCATATAAAATAAATATTATTTTTTATAATTATTATTTAAACTGTATCTTTTGATGGTGACAATTTGGAATTCCGAAAAAGTGAAAAACAACAATTTGATTATATTAATTATAGTAACAATTTTTAATATAAAGAAAAGTCAAAAACTATAAATGAGTGGCACTAGATCTGGCCCTGGCCCTGGCCCCTTTACAAATATATAAATGTACCGCAGGAAGTTGTAATTATAAAAATAAATATTTGCTATTTAATAAAAAAAAAAAATAGTGAACGAGTGGGGGAATTTAAAGAGTCCACATATGGTGGCAATATATAGCAACATCGAATCTCTTATTCGAATTATTCGAACAAAAGAAAATCGAATAATTTGGATAGTTATTTAATATATTTGGTTACTT
The DNA here is from genome assembly GCA_950370525.1 of Bellardia bayeri. NCBI lineage: Eukaryota > Metazoa > Arthropoda > Insecta > Diptera > Calliphoridae > Bellardia > Bellardia bayeri. Next base: position 121,915,041 of record OX493264.1, read on the forward strand.
TTGGTTACTAAATTATTATTTCAACAGAGGTGGTTCGTAAGTATGTTTCTTCGTTGATGTTTTTATTTATTAAAAATTTCACATTACCATTTTCAATAAAACCAAAAAATGAATAAATCAAAATGTCCTTTGCACTCTTTGTACAGTTTCTCACAAAAAACCAAAAAGGGGCTGATTATTATAACATTTTTAAAAATATATTCCAATGACACAATAAAGCAAACGATTTAAGACACGTTTACTTACCAATACCACATAGAAAATATACCTATAAATGTTGTGTGACCTTTGCAGGATACAAAAAGTAAGACTTTCATACAAATAGGATATATAGGATAGGATATAAATTGATGTCATATTATTGATTTCATGCTGACAATACGTATCTACACTAACGACAGTGTGTGTGACTATTAATGAAATGAAACAAACATTATTGATTTGTTATTAACAACCCTTAAGCAATTTGCCAATAAATACTAAGTATTGTCGTTTATTAAATTGATATAAAGATAGTTTAAGGATTTCATTCATTTCTTCATTTACAATGTATTATTTGTATGGCATGTTACAAGTATAATGTCCTTGTTTTGTTTTTGTCATTTATTCTTCCCATAATTTACGACTGAGGATAATAATATTTATAGCATAAATAATATTGTAAGGCTTGCGGAGACACTCCTTTACTAAATACTAAAAAGAATGAGTGACTGAATGAATGAATGTGTGAAATTTTATATTGTTGTCGTGTGCTGACAAATTGTCAATATTGTTGACAACGGGTGGTGGCGTGGCGCTAGAGGTAATCATACCCCTGAAGCAAATATTTATTTATGGTTGCAGCCATTTCTTAATGTTTACTTTTTGTTATTTTAACTAAATTTTTACCCCAAAATTTTATTCTGCTGTTAGGGTTACAAAAGGATGTAAGGATACGTCTCCTAAGTTTTGTGGTTTCCAGCTTAAGCAATTTGTTAACAAAAGAATAATACGTACTAAATTACAAGATAATGTCAAAGAATTTCTAAATCAGTTTCTCTTTCAGTTTTTGAGTTTACAACCAGAAGCCAAAAAATTAGCATAAAACGGAAAAAGTGATAACTCATATTCACACATGTCCATTATGTTCTGTGACGACCTTTTTATAAAGAAATTGTCTAGCTAACTTTGTTTTATGTCATGCTGTTTTAAGTTACATGTTGCAAGTATAATACCAGTAGTATTGCTTACCAAAATTAAACGGTTAAAGGGTAACGGCGTATTAAGTTGTTTTTTAATCTTTTAAATAATTTTTGTAAAGATATTTTTAAACTATGGGCCGTTAAGTGGAAATTCTCCACAAATACTTTCAGCGATAAGTAATGTTTTCAATGCTTAAACAATAGCATTTTGTGTTATTATTTTAGCACAGTGATGTCATTGCTTATAAATATATCATTACTTTAATGTCATTTGAAGTAATTACAAGTAATGACTTAAAATACATATAGACATATATTAGCAAATGACTGGAAAGAGAGCAGGTATGCAATAGATAATAAATAAGTCATTATAAAACTACTTCTATATAATGCAGACGATATGTAGTAGTCATTGAATAGCAAATTATTAAGTAATAGCAAGTCATTACCAAGTTTTTGTGAATTACTTAGACAGTGCTACAAATAGACACAGATGGAATATGGAGTTGTATTTGCACTCTCATGTATGGGACGGTGCTTTGAAGTCTATTTTGGAGTTACTCGAACGCGTACAGGAGAGGGCAAAGATGCTTATCGGAGACAGTAGGGTATCCAACTCTATAGATCTCTATAGATTCATTGGAGCATCGTCGTAATGTGGGTTATGTTTCACTGTTCTATCGATACTACAATGGAATGTGTTCTGCTGAAATTAGGTACCATTCATGGTCGACTGGACAACACACTACATTGATAATTCGTTCTTTAGCCGTACTGTCCGTATGTGGAATAAACTACCAGTAGAAGTATTCCCTGCCATTTTCAATACAGAAAAATTCAAATCCAATATTCACAAACACTACTCCCTCTACCCTCCCCCTTCCATAAGCTATTTACAGGGGTCGTCCCCTGAGTACTGATCCAAGAAACAAAAATAGATTCTAGGGAAATTATGATTTATAATTTCTTTTATTTGCCATTAAATTGTTAAATTAAAGCGCAATTCTGCTACAAATTGCAATTAGAACCTCAATTAGCTCACAGAAATATTTTAGGAATTTCAGCAAAAATAAACAATTTGATTTATTTATATATTTATTGCATTCTCACAATCTCCCTGCAACTGCTGTTTGCTCTTTTGAGATAATTCAGGGTTACTTCTCAAAATTACACTACAAGATTTCATCATGTTATTAATAGTACTCGTACACGCAGCCGGAAAATAAAAAAGAATGCCAGAGATAAGGAAATGAAATGAAACTTGAACGCATTTTAATAGAAAACAATATAGTTATGATGACAAATGATCTTGCGTGTAGACAACAGACACAGATAGAACGACATACTACATACTTCTCTTATAATTTAAATAGCAGATGATAATTTCTTTAAGGAATTTATTTAGATGTGCGGTTGATGATCTAACAAAGACGCAAACCAATTTAAAATGACAAATGATGTTGTTTGTTTTGGGCACTCTCTCTTAATGTGGAGCTAAAAAAAACTCATCATCGAAATCATGCACTACTTTGGGCCTCAAGCAAGTATGACTTGAAATAATTTAAATGTTCATTACCCGAACAGAAACAGTAGCCAGAGTGAACAGCGGGTTTCGTTCTTTTCCAGATTTCTATTTTATTATTTATTATCAGCTGTCATTTGTTGCCCAGTTTTGGAACGATGTTTGTCATTTGAATTTTGTGTATTTAAATTTTTGACAGTTTCCATTAATTTGAGGATAAATTGTAAATTCTGTATGTGCTTGTATGCTTAAAAATATTCATAATAAGAAAAAAAATATATTCAGTTTTAAAAATATTAGAAAAAACAACCTGTTCTAAATACAATCTATTTTCCTCACGCCCTGTGAGCAGGGTTATTTGAAACGGGATCTTAATGATAAGAAACACGTTTTAAATGATTAATTAGTTTTCAAGCTAATAAAAAGCTAATTTTTTTTAAATTTTAATTTATGAATATTTTATATTATTGGAAAGCAGACCATTAAAATTATTTTCATGATTGGTGGAAATAACTATATTTGGTTATTGAAACTTTAAGATTTTTCTCTACAAATTATCTACATGTCTGAATTTAAAACTAATTGATCATTTTGTTTTCATTTCTTTCTAGGTAAATTCTTTAAATGGTTTAAAATATATTTATGAAGCTACATTACTTTGCAAATATGCAGCAAAATACAACGTAGCATTTCCAACGGAGTATAATTTTCGGCACTTCAGTAATAGGAGCTAGGTGTGTATTTATTTCTTCTGCTGTTAAGTAGTCAATGACCGTAGAAACATGAAATTAGTTACATTTGTTTGCATTTTTGTACATAAAAATGTCTGTTAAAATTTTCTTAGATTTATTTTACTCATTTCATCACAATCTTTTAAGCTACTCGTAGTAAGAAAAATAAAATCTAATTCATTTAACAAACATTTCAACTCTCGACCTGACTGCAACAACTTGATAAGCTACACTATATGTTATTATTAAAAACAACAACTTTAAATCCAGGAAATTTTTTTGAGAATGTTCTAAAATAACTACACCATTTCCAATTGCATTTCAGATAATCTTATCCGGATTTCTATTAGAAATTTCTAAAACACAATCAGAAAATTCTGAAATACAGTTGGAAATTTCGGCTTTTTAATTGGAAATGGTATAGTTCCACAACGATTATAATCTGAACTACTTCAGATTCTTTGCTGACATTCATGGAACCAGTGATATACAATCGTTTTGTGAAACCATATTGTGATCATTAGGTAATTGTGTAAAGTTTTATAGGAACTAGTTATTTCAAACTAATTACAAATTGGTTCTAGACTAAATCAATAGATCACAAACTGATAAAAAAAATTTTGTAATACATACAACTAAAATTAAAAAAAAAATCAATATAAAATCAATGCTATTCGGGAACGACTAGAGAACTGGTTCTGTTAATAATAAAAATGATTAAATATATGGTGGATTATTATAGGTTCAATTACAAATTAAAGAAGCTACAGATTTTAGAATTAGCTTAAGTTACTAAAAACTTAATTAGGAATATGACAAAAACATGTCAGCAAATTATTCCATAAAACCTGTTGAAAACTGTTATTTGATGAGAATTTATTCATGCGAACTAATTCATAATAAAATTCATTCCTCCTTTGAATAGTTTAAGTCTTTTCATTCAATTTGTTAAAGTAAATTATTTAAAGCTATTTTATAAAAGATTTTAATTAAAGAAACATTTTATCATTCAATCAATTTTATTATGATATTTTGTAATGGATTTTAATTAATGAAAACTTAAATGATTTAATAAGGTATTAATTCTTCAAATACTGAATTCTAAAAGGAACGAATTCAATACGTTTAAAGTAAGTCTATAAATTAATTTTAAATAAATTCATATAAATGAATAGAATAGTTAAGATATAGTATTTTATTAGATTTTGGAAATTTAATTAAAATTTAATTATCCCGAACCTTTGCTAGGTTATAACATGGAGGAACATCCTATATAATTAGAGTTGTGAAACTATTCAATATTTGGATTCTTAGTACTTAATATTGTTCAATCTATCCGGCACTCAAAAGTAACTACTCAAATTTTTTAGAGTATGTATTGTATCAGTAAAATAAAGAAATTAAGGCCCCGATTATCGTTCAAAAAACTAACCGTCGAACGATAACGTTCGCTTAGATAAAACTTAAGACACAAACTTTTTATCGTATCAATTTTTTACTCAATCAAGTTTGTTTATTCCACAATCAAGTTTGTGTATTAAGTCTTATCTAAGCGAACGTTATCGTTCGACATCGTGGGCCAGGGGGTAAGTATTTTGATGTTGTATGTTGTAAACTGCGATTACGATTCACAACACTTATCGGCTTAATCTTAAATAAATGCATGTGGTGTTGTAGTCGAAGACAACACGATAATCGGGGCATAAATTAAAAACTTAAATTTTTGTCAGTCAAAAAGCACAATTGTGTTTGTAAAGTAAAATTTGTTTAAACTTTAAATACAGCTTTAAAAATTATTAAAAAAAATATCATATACACCAATACCTCGATTTGCGTCCTTTCGTTTTGTGTTTTTTTTTTCGAAGTTGCGTCGCTGCTTAATTTGTACTAATTTTCACTGTGCGTCGTTAGATTTCCAAGGTTGTGTTGTTTTGGGTTTGAGTCTTTAATATTTCTTTGGAATTTTTGCAAAATCTTAAAGCGATGACCCGTACAAGAAGTGTTTTGATGATCGAAATTGAGTACTTGCTTTCTATTTGGATTAAAAACCAAATTGCACAAAGAATACCATTAAGTAAAATGGTAATTCAGATAAAAGCAAAAAGCTTATTTGATGACATAAAAAGTAAAGCATAATCCAACGACAACAGACAATTGCTACAAGGAAATTGATTTTACGTCGAAAAAAATCTGTTCAGCAAACATTGGACCAATTTCTTGTGAAAGAAAGCCAACGACTTAGTGTTTTCGGAACCCTTAAACCTATCTTCGATTTTTACATGGCTTGCGTCGTGTTTTTTTTGGAACGTAACCCCGACGAAAGGTGAGGTATTGGTGTACCCGAAAAAAATGTATTGAGTATAGTACCAAACAGTCGAAAGTACCGACAATTTATTTGTTTGGAATAATATTTTGTTAAATTAGAAAGTTACTTTGAACTCTGCAAATGTTTGTCAATTAAAGAGATACAGATTTCTATTACATACAGTTATTTTAAAAAAATGACTGGCTCTAATAAGTCTAATTTTAATATATTTTGTTAAACTAACCAACAATTGCACTTTCAATCTGTCAAACTATCAAAAAATTGTGTTAATAAAAATATTCTGCACTAACAAGTTCAAAAGTACAAAATGTTGTCTATTTTAAATAATTTTTGACTAAAAACTGACAATGAGCATAATGTGTAAATTTCATGGAATATGAACAATTTAATTGATGAAAAACATTGACAGTATAGAGCTGAACATTTCACATACATCAACACTGTAATTACTCGTACTGACACATGTCTTATTTTGCTGCACGCACTGTATGTTAGAATACTACAAGTAGCAAATGAATTTTGTTTAATTTTATTCAAAGTATATTTTCTGCCTCTGTTTCATGACACGCATGCGTTGTTTCTATGATAGACTGCCAAAAAGTTGACAGATGAAAAGTCATTTACATAAAAACCTTTATATATACATATGTGGAATTAAACGTTTCACTGTTACACTGGTCTACATAAAAAAATGTTAAAGGTCTACTGCAGCAGATAATGAAAATGATGACGATAATGATGATAAAAGTTGTCTGAATAATAAATAATAAATGGAGTTAAGTTGGTATTATTTATTATTAGGGTGCAGTGACATGAACTACATATATAAATGACATACAAAAGACAAATACAGGTAGTAACAACAACACTTGTTCTTAACTACTCAGAGTGTTAAATTTGACATTCATAAGGGAATTTATGGGAACCGCTTTTATGATTAAACACGCACATGCAAAATCTAGGACAATTTTTAGTTAAATTGGGTCGAATGGTTTGGAATCATAATTTGTCTATGTTTAAAAGCGAAACAAAAAACCCTAATATGTTTAACAAAAATAATTAATAATACCTATAGAAGCTTATTTTTTCTGTAACTTCTGTAAAATTTGAAATTTGGTAGATTGTATTGTATAAACAATAATAAATAAAACCAACAAAAATATAGTATTACGGAATTCACCTTGAAAAGATAAAAGTTAAATAAATATTTTGAAAATGTGCGCCAACTGATTATGACTCATTTTAACTAGATGCACACTAGAGCCCCGATTTGCATCTAAATGTAGTTTAATCCGCTTTGCGTCGTTTTGCTTCCGATTTTGCCATAATTCCATAATAACATGTGAATACGAGGACTGATCAAAAAATAACCGTCATTTTAAATTTTTTCAAAACGTATTTATTTATTCATCAATAACTATATTGTCCCCTTCAAAGTAATCCCCCTTTAGATATAATACACTTATGCCAGCGGTTTTTTCGAACCCTCGAAACATTTCTGAAACGCGCTTTTTGGTATCGCCAACAGCTCCTGTTTCGATTTTTCTTTTATCTCCTCAATCGTAGCAAAACGCTTTCGTTTCATCGGTGTCTTCAGTTTTGGAAAGAGGAAAAAGTCATAGGGGGTCAAGTCCGGTGAATACGGTGGTTGAGGCATGATAACGGTTTTATTTTTGGCCAAAAACTCACGCACAAGACTCGATGTGTGACCTGGTGCGTTATCATGGTGCAAAATCCATGATTGAGTTTTCCCCAATTCTGTGCGTTTCTGACGAATTGCTTCGCGCAAACGGCGCATAACTTCAAGGTAGTATTCCTTATTGACCGTACAACCCTGTGGCAAGAATTCATGATGCACCACGCCATTGTAGTTGAAGAAAACAGTAAGCAAAACCTTCACATTTGATCGAACTTGTCATGCTTTTTTCGGTCTTGGCTCTTCTGGGCGTTTCCATTGGCATAATTGGGCTTTGGTTTCAATGTCATAGCGATACACCCACGATTCGTCACCAGTTATGGCCTTTTTGAAGAAATCTGGATCGTCGTTGACTATGTTCAACAGCTCCTGAGCGATGTCAATGCGACGTTGTTTTTGCTTAAAATTTAGCAATTTTGGAACAATCTTCGCCGCCGCACGTTTCATGCCTAATACATTCGTAAAATTGCTTGGCATGAGCCGAACGATAAACCAACATCATCAGCAACCTCTTTGATAGTCATTCGACGATTATCCAAAATCATTTTCTTCACGGCTTCAATGTTTTCATCGAGCATCGTCATTGGCATCTTCTCGGCCTTCCTTAAACCTGTTATACCACAATGGATTTTGTGTTCTGCTCGTAGTAGACTCGCCAAACGCCACAGTCAACAATTCAAATATCCTTGCGCATTTAATTTCATTTTTTACACAAAACTTAATACAGTTTCTTTGATCCATTTTTTCGAATAGTAAAAAAATAGTAAAAAATTTTTATCTGTCAAAAACAAACTGGCAATCCAAAATGTCTAATATTACCAAAATATACATAAAACAGACATTTGTACCAACATAACAGAAAACAAATGCGAAAATCGACATACGTAACTCACGAAATTTTAAAATAACGGCAATTTTTTGATCAGACCTCGTATTTTGCCTACTTGCATCTAAAAAGGGGTATTCTCATTATATTCATACTTACCATATAAAGTTACGTGCTATGTATGTATGTATGTAAATAGATTTTTTTTCTCCTTAAATATTTTTTTATTCCTTGTTTGAAAATATATTTTTAATTATTTCCTTATAATTTTTTTAATAAAAATATGATTTTGCCAGCTAAATTTTTAAATTTTGGATCCATTCAATATATAGATAAAAGTGATTCGATTTGCGTCGTTTTAGTTTGCGTTGCATTTCCCCGGTCTCTATTAACGACGCAAATCGGGGCTCTAGTGTATAATAATGTGTATACAAAAACCTAATAAAACTGTTTAGAAAGAACTGTATTCAAAAACATCTCTACTCGTATTTGCCAGCTAGATAAGCCAAATATGTATGTCAGTATTTAAATCAAAAACTATCACATTGAGCGTGTTGTTTTAGTTGGTTGTTGGTTGGTTTGCCGGTATCTCCAATGACGACAACGAATTTTAGTTGTGACAAAAATTAATACAGTCTCCTCACATTAATTTTATTTCAATAAATTATTCGTAACAGTTGATCTATAAATTTTCTTTTAAATACTTTTCAGCGTTTTTCACTCAGCCAGTCGCATTGCTTTTATTTACGAGTATATTGAAATGAAAATGTAAATGTATTTTTATTTGTAAAAGAATTAAATAGATATTTTATTTACAAATTTATTTATTTATCTATTAGTGTGTGTTTGACATTGTTAAAAAAAATACTTTTGGTTTTATTGTGCTTTTTATTGTTTGTTTAAAATTATTTACTATTTTCACCTTCAATGTCAACTGAAAATATAAAAATATCAAAAATATCAAAATAAATGTAAAATGTTTTTTATATTCTTAATTTGTTAATGTAGTGGATGCCTAAGAAAAAAACATACTTTTTCAATTCACAAGTGTTATTGTAAGTTGTACATTTTATGATACAACTATCTGATTGTGAACACAATTTTGAACAAAGTCGTACTATACTGTCAAACCTTCAAAATAACAAAAGAAAAATGAAATGAAATGAAATGAAAACATGAAATATGAATATTTTCCAAAATTGAAATATACCGTAGAATTTTCAACAATATCCATTATTAAACTTTTTTTGTTTATTTGTTTATATTTAAAACTAAAATGAGTAATTTTTATGTTTCCTACAATATTCGAGAAACATGCATATGTATGTATGTAAAAATGTCGTAGGTGTTGTACACAATATTTATATAGAAATTACTAACAACATTTGTACAACAATTGTAAATTCAGACGACTTACAACACTACAACATCAGTTGTGAATTGAACAAATAAATGTTTTATTTAAACAGTTTCAATTTCTTTATTGTTATTTGAGACTTCAAAGAAAATTATTTACATGTCTTAATACAAATAAAAAATAATAGCTTAAAATAAGGTAGAAGAATTACAAAACTGAGGAATGAAAGGTACTGAAATAAAAATTGTTTATATTATGTATTATTTAGTTATCATTTAAATTGAAGGTCAAAGACTACTATAGTGGCTCACAGATTATTTTAGTGAAGTGAATTTTTTTGTTTTCAAAGCTACATAAAAAGAAAACTAACAGCAACTTAAAATAGAAATTGGAGTCGTTTAAAAGAAAAATGTTATAGTCTAACAAACAAAGAAACACCTATTGCAAAAATATACATTTTAATATATTAAAACTAAAAAAAAATGTTCGTTTTTTCACATCACAGCTCTTTTAAGTTCCTTTTAGTTTTCTTTATTTGAAAACAAAAAATGCACTTCATAAAATAAGCTGTGAGCCACTGTAAATAGTTTCAAATAGCAAATTTTCGAAAACATGTTTTTATATGTTGATAAAATATCATTACAGAAATAAAGAATTCTCAACTAAATTGGATCAGAAAATTAAGGCCGTAACTACACATTTTACTTTTTCAAAGGAGAAGCAAAAACCTGTATAAATTTAAGACTATTTAATTCTTATTGGCCATATTTCAGAATTAACCTTAAAAACCTATTGCGGATTTGGTTTAATAAAAAAAATTATAAAATAATAGTAGTTTTTAGTAATTGTACTTAAGGCCTTTTGGAATCGTTTTTTCTGAAACTAAAAAGCCGTAACAACAAACAATTTTTTAATAAAAGTTAAAATTAGAATGAAAAAACATTTTTTACTTTTTGTTTTCTACGTTTTGAATATAAAAGACACAAAACTCATTACAACGAGTTTAATGAATTCGAGAAAAATTAAAAAAAAAACGAAAATTCATTCGTACATGAAAAGAAAATGAGTTTACATTGGGAAGTAAAATTTATAAATCTAATCTGAGTATGATAAATTATCGTAAAAACTGTGGCAATCAGCCGGAAGTAAACATTTAAGTTCCCGGAAATGGCTCCATTTCTTTTTGGATATTTTTTATTTCTTCTTTATGTAACCGAGCTGGTTCGACATCTTCGAACTTTGGCAAAACGGAAGTAAACATTTAAGTTCCCGGAGATGGCTCCATTTCTTTTTGGATATTTTTTATTTTTTCTTTATGTAACCGAGCTGGTTCGACATCTTCGAACTTTGGCAAAACGGAAGTAAACATTTAAGTTCCCGGAGATGGCTCCATTTCTTTTTGGATATTTTTTATTTTTTCTTTATGTAACCGAGCTGGTTCGACATCTTCGAACTTTGGCAAAACCTCATATACGTTTTTATTATTGGTTTTATAGATAATTGTCCCAGAAGTATTTTCAAATTTACATATTTTTTATTTACTTATTTAACTTTCTTATGAGAATAATATTCACTATCATAATATTCACAGCGTCCTTGTTACTAATTTGAAAAAATTTAACTTTTAGCTTACAGTTAAACAAATGCCAATTTTGTTTTAATATATTTCGTTTTTTAAATTAAAAGTCTAGTTACGACTTTTTGGTTTATACAGTTACATATTAACATTGTAGTTGTGACCTTTTGAAATGCATTAATAAAATCAAAGTTTTTCGGCATATGAGAGTAAAATTTTAAAGAAAGATGTATTTTGATTAATAACATAATAATCAATCAAAAAATCAATTTTGAATTTTTGGATTTAAGGTTTGAGGGGTATAGACTCAAATTCTGCCATCCTCTTTCTATTAAAGCCTAAATACATGTGAGGAATGCTTGTGATTAGTCAATTTGCCAATGCCATTACTTTCAAATAATATAAATCAATGGTTAAAATTGAGTTATGTGTCATACATTTAAAAATTTCATTTGTTTTGCTTTCGAATTTGAATTCTTTGCAAACTACTTTTGCAAAGTACATAATTATTATGTATGTTTTCGTAAAAATCTCTTTCACAAGATGTATAAGAATGTATAAAAAAACAGCATTTTCTAAATATTAATGTAAACTCGCAATCATTCAAATGATATATTACCCGTAATAATACGACCCATTTACAGTCAGATAATTTACTATGACAACATATCGCTCATTTGCTGCAATAACGTCATAACTCAAAATCTGTGTTTTTTGAACTGAGTAATACAAAATATGCGCCGTTATATAGTCTTTCATATAGTTTTATCAGTTTTCAAAAAAGTCAATTATTTTTTGTGTGAGAGTGTTTTTTGTTGTAAACATCAAAATAAAAATGCATGTTTTCTCGTGCATATATTTGACAAGTAAAAATTTGGTAAATACAGATTCGAAAGACATTAACATCTACTTTTTAAATCAGGTTTTATTTCTGAAATCTCATGATTTGTTAAAAATTTATTTAAGAAATAGTAAAATGTCATAAAACATTCAAAGCCGTTTTTCTGGAAACTACTTTTTTTGAGTTACTACGTTGTTGCAGCAAATGAGCGATATTTATAAATACATTCAGTGAAAACTTTCCTATTTGGAGTAATCACACAAAAATTATTCTTACAAAACTAAATTGATATACATATGTAATTACTCGTATAATAAACATAGAATGAAAATAAATGGATCGACAAAGTGGATAACATTATATTTAACATACGAATATGTAATTGTTTCGTTACTGATTCATCATAAACACTATGTCAGATATAATCAATGTAATTTGAAAATCAGCATAATCGCTTTGCAAATATAAGGACTGAGATGGTAAAATATTTGGATTTTTTTTCACAAAATTGTTCGAAATTGTCGCATTTAAAACACTGATTACAAAATATTTTAAAGATTAAATGAACTTTATACAATTTTATAATAAAAATCTTAATTCATTTTTTAAATAGCATCGTTTTAAACAAATATTTTAAATATTTTTTGTTGACATTTATTAAATAAAAAGCCACTTATTTGAAAAACGTCTGTCAACAACACTTCCACTTGTATTTACAAATATACACGACACAAATATATTATGAACACCAACTACAAGCCAATAAAAACAATGTTAAATCATTAATTAAACGCCACCAATTAAGAAAAACTCTTAATGAATATTTCCAAGTAAAAACATTTTTCTTAATACAGCCACTACACCATTGCCTGTTACATTTCAAAAACTACAATTGAATTCAGAAAATTTCATATTTCTATAAGAAATTTCTGAAATACGATTAGAAATTCCTAAAATATCAACGGAAATTTCTGTAAATCAATTGCAAGTTTCTAAAATATAATTAAATTTGTTTGTCATATCGTCAAGCAATGGTAGACGCAGCAATAAAAGTAACAATAAATTTGTAGTAATACAAAAATTTCTAATAATAATAAACACACATTGTAAACATGTGTAAATTGTAAGTTGTAATTGTAATAGGAAATATGATTAATTTTCGAAGTCTATTTTTTCAATAATGGTGAGGTAAATAGATGATGTTTATGAGTAGATCTTAAACAGACATTGCTGATGACGCCTTGGGCAGGGTAGAAAACACATTCCAATATGCCAATTGTCTGGCAAATATAACTTTACAATGGTATTCTTTGAATTATTAATTAAAATGAACTCAAGCCGAAATAATAAGAAATTTTCTTTAATAAAAAAATAAAGTTCAACAATTTTTCATTAAAAAAAAAACACTAGTCTCTAAAAATTAATTTTTAGAAATACTGATATATAATTATAAACTTCTAAAAGACAATTGGAAATGGTGTAGAAGTAATGATACTCTCATAAGTGCTAAAATTAAGAAGCATCAGCATCATGCCAATATGAAATATGATAGAAAACGTAAATAGTACAAAAAAAAAACATAAATTAAAATTACTACTAGAATCATACATAGACTGTTAAATGCCCTTCACTAGGTTGAATGGGATGTTGTCATTACCAATTAAATGATTTTAAATTGTAGCAAACACTATGACAAACACGGTTAATGGGTTGTAGGAATAGGAACAATATGAAAACAAAAACAAAAACTATTTAATAAAAATTAGGTCAAATGAGAAATGAAAGAGCAAAAGAAAAACATAAAAATAAAACGAAACTTGTTCATTCTACTCATACAAATTAAGCATTCCATTCGTTGTATATTTTAGTTACTCATTCATTTAAAATATAGAACGCTGGAAAAAGAGTAAAACACCCTGAAGCGTCATCAAAATTGTTGGTGTTGGTTTTGATTGTTTTTTACTGTCTATTCTTCTAATTTATACGACTACTACGAGTTCATAAATACCGACAGTCATCTTCTAAGTAGCTTTACAAACTCATACATTTTGTAGATACAATTTGTTTTTTTTTTCTTTTTTTTTTTTCTTATATTTATAGTATTTTCTTATATTTTGCGAAAATATAATAATAAAAATTAATAATCACAAATTTGCTAATTTTTTATAAAAACAAAAACATATTTAGCAGCTTATTCTTAATAAATAGATTATTCAAAATGTTTTCAGAAAACAAACACATACGCTGTACGAATGTATGTATGTATGTATTATTGAAAACTTAAGATTCATGTCAAAGCAATAATTGAATTTAATAGATCAAGTTTAATTTATATGTACTCGTATGTACATACATATGTATATAGCTGCAAAGATGAATAATTATTTCAAACATTTTGTTTATTGTCTTATCAGTGAATAAAAATTGTGATAATTTGGAAGAAGGTGAAAATTGTAATATCTGATGTAGACAGTATAACAAGTACACAATTTATACAAAAAATTAGATTATAACACTCTTCAAGTTTTTAACACGAAATTTCTGGTACTAACGTGAAAACCATATGGTTGTGTTTGGATGAGCCCCCTGTCTACTACTACTCACCGATGAAAGTGTCAATTTGGCTTATTGGGAAAAATGTATAGCGTTTTATTTGAACTTCGGTCAATTTGTCAATTTTTGACCATTTACAGCCCATTTAAGTCGCTTTTCGTATTCAAAATTTCTTGTGTTATCTTTAGACGGCTCGCAATTACTAATTTCACCATTAAAATGCACATTTCAACTGAGAAAATCAACATTTTTAACCTATTTTCATGATTTTTGCCCATTTTTTCATCGATTTTCCCCATTTTTTGCGGTTTTTATGCGCTTTTTTATAGTTCTTGCGCAAACTTATCGACATAATTCTTACCGTTTTTCCTTTTTGCAATATATTATGCAATATTATTGCATATTATATTATTGGTACTATTTTACAACTTGAACACACAGAAAAAAATAAAAATGAGTTTCAATTAAAATATTTGTGGAATCAATTAAAAATTTAATTGAAATCGGACCTGTAAACAAAATGATAGTATCAATTAAAAACAAATGTGAGATTTAATTGAAAATACCAGAAAAAGTAATTGAATCAATTAAAATTTTAATTTAAAATTATTTTAAAATCAATTAAAGGTTTAATTGAAAAAAAACATGATTTTTTTTCTGTGTGCAGGGTAATTAGTGAAATCAAAAACCGTAACAGGTTACTGGTTTACCATTTCTTTCTATTTGAAAAACCATTGGTTTCGAATTATTCAACTATCCGTTTTTTTTATCGTTTAACCGGATTTTATAATAGGCAACATTTTTCATTTTTTGCCAAAAAAAAAAAACATCAAACTTTTGTAAAGTTTTGTATTTGGCTTGCCTGCTTATAGACCAAAATGTTGACATTACTTTCTTATTTTGGAAACGTGAATCTCCCGCTAATTAAAAGATGTTCTAAAAACTTAGAAATATATAACTGGACAGAGCCTCTTTTTTAAAAAAAAATCTTTTCGGTTCTAAGCCCGATTTCAATTCCGTTTAGGTTATATTTGCTTCAAATTTTATGACCTTTTTTAAACATTCTTTGAGGTCTGCAAAAAGTCTTCATTTTGGCAATATTTTTGGCACATTCTATTATTTATGTAGCAGATCTAAAAAGACTTATTATGTTTGTTTTTCTTTAAAATGTTCATTATGTGTAAAAATAATATATCGTGATCGCGTGTACAAAATTAAGAAAACCTTAAATATTACCTGATATAATGAAAAATCGGTTAACCCATCTGTTGATGAAAAAATGTTATTAACAATATTAATACACTTTGTGTGATCAACGCCATCAGTTGCTGAGTTTATTTGTTTTTCTTTGATGAAATTTTCAGATGTTGTCTCGGATTTTTGCTCATATCTCCGTTATTTATTGACGGATTTTGCTGATTTTAAATAGCAAACTTCTCGATAGCATGTCTGACAGACATTGAAGATTTGGATTCCGAAGATATCTGGGGACTTCAGAAAATTGATATCAACAGTCAGACAGACAGACAGACTGACATGGCTTAATAGACTCCGCTAACTATAAGGATCCAGAATATAAAGTATATATATATAGGGTCGGAAAATTATATTGTGGAAATTACAAACGGAATGAGAAACTTATATGTATATACCCTTCTCATGAAGGTGAAGGGTATAAAAAGTACCAAATATGTACTGAAATTACTTCCTTTTTACCAATTAGTACTTCAGTTCCGAATAGCATATTGTGAGTTAAATTTTGAGTGGTTAAATGCTTATTTTATCTTTATTAACTCGTCTGTTTAAAAAAAATATTTTTAAATAATATTAATCGGTGATCTCTTTTTAAAAAGTTTTATATAGAAATTATAAAATTAGAAAAATGTAAAATTAATTCCAACAATTTAAACAAAAAAGAAATTCTAAACTTGGTGCGATTTTTTTAATGGTCTGTTTTTTAACCATTTTTGGTGCGTTTTGAAATTACAAAGTTGACAACGCTGGTTATTCACTTTCATTTTTTGTTGCAATTTAACCACCATCAAATAAATTTGCTTTATATTTGTTATTTAGCAAATTTTATGAATTACGTTGACCTTAGTATTTTATGCAAGTAAATCAATGATCATGTTCGGCAACTGGTGGCTATGAATGCCAATCGCTAACATCATAAACATATTCACAGGATTTTGACTGAGCCTGATTTAAACGAACAACTTATGGGCATTAAAAGAGCTACTGAAGTAAAAGCACGAAAATAATTGAAAAACTGAGTGGCTAGATTGACTTAGTTCAAATCAGCATTATTAATTATTATTATTTAAGAGTATTTAACTGATTGTTCGACCTTTTTATTAATTAAACAATTTTATTTTTCGAGATTAAGGTCAGTTTTTATTTTTATTTTTTCCGATATTTCGCTACACAATGTGTAGCATCTTCAGGGAAACAATAACAAAATTTTAAATTAATAACAATAAAAATATTTATCAAAAAAAATAACAGTAATTGGCAGAATTTAAATATTACACAAACAAAAATATTGATATGAAAAATATTTTAGTGTAGCTAAAAACCTAAATCTCGAAAAATAAAATTGTTTTATTATTATTTAAAGTAATTTGCCAGTTTCTATTAAATTTTGAAACAAAAAAAAATCTTATCTAAAACTCTGTATTAATGATTTGAAAAATGTTAACTCATATTACCAGCATGAGTAATAAATCCTAAACAAACTAAAGATATACTTAAATTGATATAAAACCAACCTATTAAGGCTATAAAAAGGAGGGTCATTCACATTGCTAGCACAATTTAATGTAAAAACAATAAAAATATTTAATTATTTTTTTCTACAGTTTTACAAACATTGGTATAAAAAAACTTGAACAAAAAAAAAAGTATACGAATTTCAAATAAAGTTCTTTGAACTTGTTAATAAAACCACTTTTCAAAAAAGCAGCCAGGCGGACATGGAAGTATTGTGAATACAAAACACACATAATACCAACCATCAAAACGTAAAACTTTTTTAAGCAAAGAGTTCCGGTACCACCATAATAGCCAGCCAACGAAATAGAATTCTAAAAGAGACCAGATAAAAAGTTCTAATAAAACCAAATTTAATAGTCTCGAAAGTCTGACAAACGAATGAATGTAAAATAATTTGTAAACTTGTTACGGGGGAAAAAAGTGTGTGATGCCTTTCAAACTTGAGGCCAACATTTACAACTGTCAACATGTTGTATTTACTGATTCACTCAGTATCTCAGTGCGTCCGTCCATGGTTCGTATGCCTCCAACAAATATGATTTAAAGAAACGTGACTGGAATTGTACATTTGCTTAGAAATAATAGCAACAAGTTGTATTAAACATATATGATTATTAAATTCAAATAAAACAAAGCAGCAGCCATGTTAAAATGCCGCTATCTATCTTATAAATCATTTGTATAATGTTAGAAAAAATGCTTCTTTCTTCTATTTGTTTCTATTTAGTAGTTCTAATGACACCTTCTTGCTCTTGCTAGCAGAAGTGTTCTTAGAAATCAAGAAAGACAAATTTAAAAAAATAAACTAAATTTAAATTCTATGCTGACATCATGTTACGTTTCATGCAATTTATATTTTTAGGCGAAAAGTCATTAAAGTCCTAAAAGCCTAGACCGTACAAATGTATGATATATTTATTTTATAATATTTAATTTAGCAATTATTCTTTTGGTTAATTAATAAATGGTCGAATATGCCGAAATAATAATAATAAAAATAAATTAAAAATAAACAGAATTCATTTGTCATTTTCAATTTTTTGTCTCTTAATTTTCTAAGAAAAATTGCGCTCGTTTTCAAAAGTAATGAAATGTTAAATATTTGTATTTCCGCATTAAATGTTAATTCATTTGTTATATGATTAATAATAGCATCGTATCATTTTATAACAAAATAGTGCTAATTAAGTTGGAAAGCAGTAAAAACATTTTCGTTTAAAACTTAAATAATCACGAGACATGCATATTTAGTCTCATTGTATAAGAGTGCAGTAGCAATTGGTTCGACAAGATCCAAAAGAGAACATAAATTAAGTAATTGTTAAATACTTAATAACATTTTGTATACCGGTGTTCGTGGCTGTCCTTAATCATATTTTACTACCAAAAAGTTTCGCCAAATAATGCGACCCTTTTTGTGTACAAGAATATTTAACATTATTGTAGGTACGAACTGAGTTTTTCAAAGTCATGACTAGAGTTTGAGGTGGTAGTAAAAAATGATTAAGGACAGAAATGTAGTCTTTACAGAGCCCTGAACACTGGTATACAAAATGTTATGATCGGATTAAAAATAGCGACACAGTGAACAAAACACTAAAAGGGCGGTATTTGTAGGCGTGGCAAAAAAATAAAAAAAATATTTCTGGAATTGTTTTTACATTATCTTTAATCCTAGGGGGTGACTGACACAACTCTTTTTTTATTTTTTTGTATGGAAGGCGAACCACTCTAATATAAAAAATACGAGTATACATTAGGGTGGCCCCAAAATAAAGTTGCGAATGTTCCCGACTAATATGAAAATTTGATTCATTTTAAGACAATATTTGGTGAGCTGGATCAAAGGATAAAAAGTTCCTTTTTAGAGGTTTTTTTAATTTTTTTCACATTTCTTCCAAATGACCTATATGTAAATTTGGTATCATATGAAAGGTCTTTGAGAGGCGCATTCAATGGGTTATCAAAAATTAAAAATTTTTTTTTTAAATTCAAAAATTTTCAAAATTTCCGACAAAATTTTAGTTTTTTTTTTTATTTTTTCATAGAATTTACTTAAATAAATAGTTGAAATTTTTTGATTATAAACATCATGCAATTTAACCCAAATAATTTTTCCCGTTTTTTAGCTTATAAAATTTACGTTATTTTAATACGAATTGAGTTAACAGAGATTGTCAGATAGGGAAGAATTTAGGTTTAAAAAAAATAATAAAAATTTAAATAGATAGAATTTTAAAAAATGGGAAAAACCCATTTGGGTTAAATTGTATTATGTGTATAATCAAGAAATTTCAACTATTTATTTAAGTAAATTCTATGAAAAAATAAAAAAAAATTAAATTTTGTCTGAAATTTTGAATTAAAATTTTTTTTTATTTTTGATAACCCGTTGAATGCGCCTCTCAAAGGCCTTTCATATGATACCAAATTTACCTATAGTTCCTTTGGAAGAAATGTGAAAAAATCAAAAAACCTCTAAAAAGGACATTTTTATCCTTTGATCCAACTCAACAAATATTGACCCAAGGACAAAAAATTGAGAAACGTAGTCTAAAAATGAATCAAATTTTCATATTAGTCGGGAATATCGATACCTTAGTTTTTCTCCATACAAACGGGGCCACCCTAGTATACATATGTTCCCACAAATTCCACCGACTCATTGCTCCAAATATCAAAGTATTTCAAAAATATTCAAATTGAAATTATCACACAGCTGTTCTTTCACATAAAAATCTAATAAATAAATACTTTTTTTCTGCTCTGCTAACTGGAAATTAACCAAAAATCAATTTAAGTATTTTATACTCACCTAAAAAGTTAATAGATTGTGTTAATTGCATATAAAATGTCATCTGAAATCAACAATATAAAATAGCAAATGTGAACATGCGAATAGCTATGTACTCTTACTTATATAAAACTGTTTACGATTCATTTAACCTTCAGCAAGTGAATTTTCATGACTTCCAAACAGTGTCAATAATCAACCAAACGGACCAAATAAATAAATTCAACGTTTTTTTTCTAATTTTTTACTTTTATATTATTTTTTGTGCAAATTGCACATTTGCTTAAACGACAAAAAAGTAATAAAACACGTGCCTTTAAAATAAAAAGATAAAAAAATACAATTAGCAGTCATTTAAATAGAAATTGAAATGCAACCAAAAGCTGAAAAAGGTACTAAGCAGAGGCGGTAAATACGATTTGAAAATAATATTGAAATGTTATAAAAAAAATAGATAATACATATATTTAAATACTGGTAACGACATACCATTACTAATGGACTATCGTAGTAATGACTACTAGCTACCGCTTACGTTACTGTTTTGTAATGACCGGTTGATAATGTTTTATATGGATATTCAGCCTTATTATGAGTGTCGTTTTCTTTTTACGACAACGACTGTTTCGTAATAGATTAAAGAAACAAATTTAATTTTATCTTTAATCTATTACGAAAGAGTCGTTGTCGTAAAAAGAAAACGACCCTCATAATAAGGCTGATTATTTACTTGTTAATTAGAGTCCAGTGTATGAAGGAAAAAATTGTCGCTCTCTGATCGAAAATATAAAAATATAAATGACTCATTTTAAGTTTATATCTCTTCAGAAAGCTTTGGAAATTCTTAGGAAACTATATATATTTAAGTTTGACCATTTTACTTCGTTATCTCTGACCAGCCGTTTAACATGTGGTTACGTAGCATAGGAATTATATTTTACTCATAACAGTTTTTGCAAGACTTTACAATTAACAAGTTTTTGTAGTCCTTACATTTAACTACTTACTCTAGTGTCATTAAAGCATGGTCGGCATTAAGGGAAAATGGCACATGGATTATAAAAAGATGTTATAGACTTTCATTTTTCCTTAGACAAGGATCCTTTTATAGTCTATCTAAAATATCAGATATCAAGTTAGAATGTATTGATGCCTTCATTAGAAGAAGTAATTGGCTACCACGATCGGATGCATAAGTCCTAATGCTAGAACTACTTGGTCATTAAACTAGGGCTATACGTGTTTACGCCATTTTCTCTGCTAATCTTGTTTCCAACATTCTCTATTTAACCTTTTCTCTTCTCCTCTTTGTTATATTTCCAGACAACACAAAAGGACCAGTCATAGGCATGGTACCGCAGCCTGCTTAGAGAGTTCTATTTCAAATCAACAATTTATTGTGACTTTTGTTACTTATTTCATAACTTTTAACAACTTAGTTGACATTTCTGATTCCCTGGTGGCTTTGAGTGCTGACCACTGTATTAAAGTATTGTAATGTATGAGTTAGAATTTGAAATAGTCTTAAACAAATGATTTGAAAATCAAATGTATAAGCCAGTTAGTTAGGAGTTTAACCCCCTTTTTAAAAACGATTATTAAATTTAACAAACGTTTATTAAGACAGATTTGCATATAAAACTTTGCTTAATAAACGTTTGTTAAATTTAATAATCGTTTTTGAATAAGGGGCTAACTCATTAGTTGGTAATGCAAGTTTTTCCTAGACGGTGATACTTTTACTCTTCAGAGGGAGAGAGGAGGTGTATGAAAGACTGCTGTCCAAGTACTTCTAAATCATAATTGACTAAATATATTAAGTTAAACATTTGGTTTGATTTATAGATTTATTGAATTAAGAGATATACAGTTATAACTTGAGCTTAAAGTTTAATGAAAAAGTCCAGAATTATATTTATTACAAGCTTTAAAGTTTCAATAAATTTTTAATTTTAAACTGTGATTAAAATAGGATAGAGATTGAAAGAAACTGTGTGAAAAGAATAAAATAAAGTGTTATATTGAACTGAACTGTAGCCGATTTTCCAATGTCATTGTCCCCCAGTTGCCATATATCAAGATTTTCGAGAGGCAAAAACTTTTATATGTGTCTTCAATAAGTCAATATTTTCTCAAAATTTGCAAAAGAACCTTAGTACCCATCCCAGACAAATTGAAAAAAAAAACAAAATTCAAATTTACTCAAATTAAACAAAATTGATCAGAAAATCTACAGAAGATTTAGCAAAGAAAAGGTAAATGCAAAAAAAAAAACTACAATTCAATTGAAACTAAAAATTAGAACATTAAATTTGATGGTCATGTGATGCTATTTACAAAATTATTTAAATTTCGCTGCTTATTTTTTCTTGCACTTGAAAACCACATCTACATAAAAGTTTAAATTTTTAAAGACAAATGAGAAACGGGAAAACATGGTGAATAACTTAAAGTATCTTTCAATTTCATTACTTTTAGTTTTTGTGTGATTTTATCAAAGAAAAAAGATAATTAAATGACAAAAAAAAATTAAAACAAAATGAAAGTTTTGTAAATGATATTTGCTGTTTTATGTACCACATGATGATGATGATGATGACGATAATGACGACGATAATGGAGAAGTTTAGTTTGTTATAATGATGACGTTGCTCTAGTTTGTGCTCAAGTTAAAGTTTATTTGCCAAAAGGCGTCCAAAAGTCGTGAGGAGGTTATAAAATGTATAATTGAGTAGACATATTAAATTAGACAGTTGGTTTGTACATTTATATAATAAGGAAATCTGTATATACATAGTTATAACTTCAGTTTAAAGTTTAATAAAAGCTTAATAAAAATTTTAATATGTATGTATATTTTAAAACTTAAGCTTTAAGCTAAAAGCTTTTATTGTGCTACATATTTTATATTTATTGATGTGTTGCCTGCAAAAAGGCCTATACTCGTATGTAGTAAATTATGAATTTTTTTTTGTTGACATACCCTATATATATTTCTAAATATACTCGTATCTAGTGCTTTCGAAGTTAAGGCAAATAACCAAGAGCAAATTTTTATACATTTCACATGTAAAAGCTTTTTGGCTGTTTCTTTTTCATATGTAGTCAAAAATAATCTTATTTTCAACATTTATTTATTTTGTACTCGTATGTAGTGTCTAAAAACTTCCCTACAAGCCGTTACAACTACATACTAATTTCTAAGCATGTAGCTTCTGTTATTTAGGCTGTTGTTAGACGACTTTATAGGTCTGCGTGTCAATGTTCAATATAAAGTTTAAGGTCAGTGTAAAAAAAAAACTTTTGTAGTTTCATTGTTGTTGTTTGTTTCTGTAGCCATGTTCAAAAAATAAAACTTTATGACATTTTAATATACAACACTGATATAACAAAGTTGTGCTTCTGTGTTGTTTAACCATATAGACGAGAGCTTCACGTACCTTAATGGGATTAAAATTTCTTGATAAGAAAATGTTAAGGAATTCATAGTGTAATATATGTAAACTGTTCCATAATAAATGGCAAAATGGGTGGAAAATTTATGTTAAATTTTCTGACAAAGATATGAATGAAACGGATGGGTTTTTACTAAAAAGACCTTGTTAGTGCGCATATGAGTATTTTTGGTATTTAGCACAAAAAGGGTTGGTTGAAAACGATTTTAAAGTTTATTTGAAGTAATTTTGTAACAAAATATTGCTCGGCCTTTTTTAACAGGAACATTTAATCAAACAGCCATGTCACAGCATTTAATTCCGTTCGTAAGTGGAATTAATTTCGTTTTTTACTTCTATAGAAAAAGCAAAACGAAACATTTTTTCAGAATGAAACCAGTTTTAATTTGCTAAATGGAATTGTAAATTTGAGCATTTCTAGGTTTCATTCCCCGAAAAATTTGTTCGTTTTACTTTTTCTACAGAAGCAAAATACGGAATTACTTCCACTTCCAAACGGAATTAAATTCTGTGACATGGCTGAAATTCTAGCAATAATTTTAAATCTTTAAATGTACGAGGGCGGTTCTAACTTGTAATTAAATATCTAAACTGCAGTGACTAGGAAACAATTTGAACTTCCTAATTGCCCTTAACTTTGTCCTTTAAACAATGTTGGGCTATTGTCAAAAAAAAGTTAAAGCGCTAGTAATTGACAATAAACAAATGTTTGCAGTTTGAAATATGAATTCTGAGCTGGAGTATCAAAATGTTGTGCCAAAGTTAAAATAAAAACTCAGTTTTTTATAAGATGAAGTTAATTGTTTTTTTTATTATTAATTATTGAGTAGCAATTTGTTATTAAAAAGTATTAAATAGTTTTTTTTTGGTTTGTTACATAAATTTTAAAATATTTATGCGACGCATTTTATAAGTCAGTCAAATGTTTGGTACGTAGGGGTCAGAACTTCAAACTGAAAAAACGTTAGTTAGAAGAAGGAAAGGAGAAAGGAAAATAAGATTAAATTTCATTTATTTATATTTTTTTTTAGCAAATTTGTCTAAAATTCATTAACAAATTGTCAACATTTAAAACAATTGACACAAATTTTGCCGTAGGTTTAATTTCGTCTGTTAAACGAGCCTATGGGAGTGACTTTCTCAGCCAATAAAACATTTCAAATAATTAAATCGGTAACAGTAGGGAAATTGACAGACTTTTTAGCAATAAATTTTTATTAATTTTCGTTTTTATTCTTGTAACAATATTTGAACATTTCAATTGATTGATGATGACCCAAATAAATAAAAAAAAAAAATTGCTAAAATAAAATAACGCCACAATTTGTATTAAATTTATGCGATGAATTTGTTTGCCTCTGTTTATTAAAGATAAAAGAGAAAAAAAGTGTCTTAATAGTTCAACGTTGTTTTATTAGATTAATTTATATACATAAATACATACAACAAAAGAAGAAACAAATTCAAGGTTGTTGGAATGATTTTAAAATAACACATGATTAATGGTGATAATAATGTGAATGATGATGACTCTATTACTACCACAAGCTTGCAACATGCATTAAAATCATTACAATTTTAGAACATTTTAAATAAAAAATTAAATTTTTTAATAAACAAATTTAAAAATAATTTAAACAAATTGATATAAAAAAAACATAAATCTTGCTATACGTGTTTCACGAAATTCAATTGTTAAATTACAAAATAATAACTTGAAACAAATCAAACAACCATTTAATCATTCATTCAATATAATTTGGTTTGTTGATTGTTATGATTGGAAAATATGAAAACTAAACAAAGTTGTTGTTACAATTGATTCATCTAATAACATTCATCTCAAGGTTGTTTTCATTAATTTGACATTTTCTCTTGTTGGGGTTTTCTGAACAAATAAATAAATCCAATAACAATGAACCCCGTTTTCTGTGTAAACAGTTTTTTAACAAAAAAAAAAAAAAAAAAGAAATGATTTTTATTACACCATTATAAAATCATTAAATTAACGTTTTATTTATGGGCAAATATCGTCGTTAATTAATGAATTTTTTTTGATTTTCCAAATTCAAGGGCTTTCAGTTTATTTTTATAATTTCTTTACAAGGCTATCAATTACAAATTTGTCAATATATTTAAGGGGTTAATTGACATAAACATGTAAAGTTCAGCGGCAATAAGTATTTGTGTAAGAAATATTGAGAAATAATGTTTTAATTTATATGAAAAAAGTATTTTTTTTTTTTAATAAAAAATGTTTATTCATGTTTATCACAATTAATTATTTATTTTTATTAGAATTTGAATAAAATGTAAAAAACAAAATCTAGGGTTGAAATGCATGAAAACGGTGGTGCATTGTTAAAAAGTAATTAAATCATCTCAGTGAACACACAGGGTCAAAACCTATTGTATTTAAGGGGCTGTCATTCGCGTAAAAGTTTTACGTATGAGTATAATCGAAGTATAAAGCAATTTGTATTCACATGAACAACATTATCCAGAATAAAAATTATAACTCAATTGAATTCTTGATTAATCGAAAAAATGTCTATTTCTATTCAAGAAATATTCCCAGGTTCGAACAATTAAACAATATTGGACTATTGGCTAAAAGAAAGATCCATATGTTGTGCAGTAGTCAGTAGTAGGAACACAACTGAGACGAACGACGAATTTTTGATCGCGTTAGTCAGTCGTCTCTAAAAATACAACACATTTGTGTATGATATAAAAATACGCACAATAACGGCGTCGGTTGAATTTGTCTGAAATAGAGTCTATTTCTATTTCTTAGGCCGGCGAACGACGAACAAACAATTCGGGGTGACCATGTTTCGTTTTAGTTTTAGTTTTAAATGTTTTAGTAAATAATGTTAATATTTACTTTGATTATTGTTTTACTTTTCACTTTATTTATTTTAAAATAAATACCTAATACTGTTTTACATGGTTTTGATATAACACGGTTGGAAAGTAAACAAATTTTACACGATTTTATTCCATTTTGGGCTTAAATTTCTTTAGTTTAATTTTTACGAAGTATGTTCATATCACAAATAAAGGGGATACAATCAGATTTACTGGTCAGAGCAATTGTAAATAGCACAAATTTAGGGGAATTGTATACCATGAACCTGTCATGCATACATTTTTTTACTTTACTTTTAAGCTTAGATTGCATATCTTTTTTTCTTTTAATATATATGTATATATACAAGCATACATATATGCTTGTAGTACTATGCTTGTGTAGAAACACATTGTATATGTGACTTAATATTATAAACCTGAATAGTTGTTCTTAAAAAAAATACTTTTTCCTTTTTCACTAATTTCAATAGGTTTTAGAGATAAGGAACCAATCACCTATTTTGCATATAATTAATGTCTTTTTCTACACGGGTTTTTTTACAGGAAGTTTTCCGGAACCAATTACCTTGTATAAACAGAATTAGGTGTATATTATAAAATAGTTAACTATAAATATGGATTCACCTGTTAATGTTAATTTTTTATATATATATTTTTTAAATATGGTCACACTACCTATCAGCTGTTATACGAAAACAACAGGTTTATAAAGCATGGAATTTTGTATGGAAATTTGCTTTATAAACCTGTTGTAAGTTTTTATGAATAAGGGGGTTAATCATTAAAAATTATTTGAGCACGGCGATAAAATGGCTTTAAATGAAATTATAATTAAAATGATTAAAAAAATGCATGCTTATATAATTATATTGGATACAGTTGGCGGGGTGGTAAATTTATCCGTTAAGAATAAATTGAACGGAACTGTGTTTGCAAATCCCAGGATTCGATATTTTAAAATGCAAATCCGGGGATTTCGGGATTTTTCCCGGAATTTTCGGGATTGAGATGGGCATCCCCAATATATAGCTGTCAATTAAAGCAGCTGTATTTGTTTCGTCGTTATTGTGCTTCATACGACGAATTTCCACAGCTAATTGTCACTAACTAATTTGTCGTGTTGGCCAAAATTCGTTGTTCGTCCCAGTTGTGTTTCTAGCATTAAATTGATTCATCAAAATAAAAACACAGTTTTAAAGAAAAAAATAATTTTAGGTTATTTTGTTAACATTTTCTAAATATTAAAGACTGAGTATCAATTTGTGGTGCAAAAGTGTTTAATGGCTATTTTGGTTACAAAAAATATTAAAATATTTATACGATGGGATTTCATGTGAAGGATTTTTTTTTTTTGCAAAAATATTTAGAACTGATTTGTAATTACTCTAGAATTAAAGTCTAATTTCATATGTAGCTACAAATAACTGTTTCCTTGAGATAAAGTACAATTGTCCCACAGAACTAGTTCTAGAAGTGATGGATTGGAACACCATTAGTTTTAACTGTTTCCTTGAGAACTATAAAAGTACAATTGTTGTGATTAACTGGAACACCACTAGTTTTAAGGAAGATTCTAAAGAGTCTTGCAACTATTGCTTGAAATAATGATGTATAAATTTATTAATACAAATAATCAAATTTTTTGGACTTTTGATAAAACGTATAATATGGGTAAAATGCTTAAAGCCAAACTACAGATCATTATTGAAATCATTTTTTAAAATAAGCTCCTTTTTTTAAAGTATGAATGAAATACCTCAAAGATACCAATTTAGCTCTTCCGGTTTGTTTCTATGTCGTTCCCTAACCATTTGTGTTCTCTGCCCATTGTGCTGTTAATAAACACTTTTTTGGTCTCAAATTAACAACTTGTGTAGTTGGTATATGTATGTTTGTTATTTCAATTATTTTTAGTTCCGCTGTCTGTTTATAAGATATGTGCAACAACCTCACCCCTTCCTTCCTAAACAACAACCAACAACAAAAAAAAAAAAAACTCAAATACACTGTTAATTGTTAAAGTGATCTTGTCGATGTCGTCTATCACTCATTCAATTCAATCATTCCCTCATATATTTAGTCATCAATAAATAAAACTCGCACCAATTTTTAAAGTGCCATCCCATATACAGTGGAAATTCTTACAATGTGAAATTTTTTGTTTTGTTTTTTGTTTATGAGTTAAAAATAAACTGTCACTCAGAGCAGAGCGCCTTAATCAAAATTCAAGAATAAATTCATTGATGAATTGAATTTCTTCATTCTTCCATGTGTGTATGAAGAGTGTGTGTATTTGTTGTAACAATTAACGATCAAAATTATCGTACTCACACACCAGGTTATAAAGTTTTATTCTTTTTAATTATTATTTTTATTCCACTTACAATAAATATTAACAATCTGCTGACAACTGTTTGGGTGAATGAATGAGTGTGTGAGGAAAGCGAAAAATGTTCTTCTGTTTGGCAGAAATGATCGTTTGAAATTTGTCAGTAACAAGTCAGTTTAATCGTGAGTTTCATATCGTCTGGTCGTTTTTTTCAATTTGGGAATCGAAATCGCATAAACTTGTGCTAAATTTTGTTGTTGATAAAAAAAAGTGAGCGTGGTATTCTCTAGAAAATTAAAAAAAAACGCCCTTAATTTAAAGAAAATTATTTTAAAAAAAGATTAAATTGTTGCGTATACAATTTTAAGCAAAGTAATCTGTTTTATTATCTAAATAATTTAGGTTGTTTTAGTAATTTAACATTATTGCTGCTGTAAGCCTAATAATAAAGATAAAACATTGTTTATAAGTTCTATTACTTTAAAAAAAAAACGTTAAACAAAATAGAACCTAGAACCTGGCGAATCGGTGACACATTATTTAGCATTAGATCGTTTATTTAAAAATAAAAGCAAAATGTGCTTCTTGATCTTGAAATGCCAAAAAAAAAAAGATTTTTATTTTTAATCTATAAATTGTTTCAAATCATACGTGGTGCCAACATTTTATATTTTTTTTATGATAAACCCACAAAGACAAAAAAAACAACAAACAGCAGCAGCCCACAAAAAAACAAACAATAGAAAAATAAAAAAATTTTTAAAGCAAACAACTAAATTAATAGAAAACAATTTTGGCACAAAATTATAATGAAATACCTAAAATGTGTGTGAAAAACCTGAGGATCGTTATTAATAATCCTCATTAAAACTGTTCGGCATAAATCATGAAACAATTGTGATTTATATGTAGTACATATCGTCACCTAAAATCCAAAGGGCCGTAACTACAAAAAAAAATCAAAATAGAGTTTTTGATTGATTATTAACAAAAATAAATCTTTCTTTAAAATTTTACTCTCATATGCCGAAAAACTTTGGTTTTATTAATATATTTCAAAAGGGCGCAACTACAATGTTAATATGTAACTGTATAAACCAAAAAGTCATAACTAGACTTTTAATTTAAAAAACGGAATATATTAAAACAAAATTGGCATTTGTTTAACTGTGAGTTAAAAGTTAAATTATTTCAAATTAGTAACAAGGACGCTGTGAATATTATGATAGTGAATATTATTCTCATAAGAAAGTTAAATAAGTAAATAAAAAATATGTAAATTTGAAAATACTTTGCATATGATACTTCTGGGACAATTATCTATAAAACCAATATTAAAGACGTATATGAGGTTTTGCCAAAATTCGAAGATGTCGAACCAGTTCGGTTACATAAAGAAAAAATAAAAAATATCCAAAAAGAAATGGAGCCATTTCCGGGAACTTAAATGTTTACTTCCGGCTGATTGCCACAGTTTTTACGATAATTTATCATACTCAGATTAGATTTATAAATTTTACTTCCCAATGTAAACTCATTATCTTTTCATGTACGAATGAATTTTCGTTTTTTTTTTAACATTTCTCGAATTCATTAAACTCGTTGTAGAGAGTTTTGTGTCTTTTATATTCAAAACACAGAAAATAAAAAATGTTTTTTCATTCTAATTTTAACTTTTATTATAAAATTGTTTGTTGTTACGGCTTTTTAGTTTCAAAAAAAAAAAAACGATTCCAAAAGGCCTTAAGTACAATTACTTAAAAACTACTATTATTTTATAATTTTTTTTTATTAAACCAAATCCGCAATAGTTTGTAAGGTTAATTCTGAAATTAGGCCAATAAGAATGAAATAGTCTTAAATTTATAAAGTTTTTTTGCTTCTTCTGTAAAAAAGTAAAATGTGTAGTTATGGCCTTTTGGAATTTCGGTGACTATATATTTTTTTAACTACACAACGATTTAAAAACAATGAATATATTTAATAATAAATGCGTAATGTCTTGCTTATGTATTTCGACTATTAGTTCTTAAAAAAAACATAATTAATTAGCCACAAATAGTCCAGTAATAATGTTAGAAAAAAGCATAGCGATAATAATCAGCAGGCCTTCTAGAAGACCTACTGTAATAGGCCATCAAGTGGAAGGAACGTGATCTGTAAAGAAAATAAATGCGTGCCGTTTAAAACTAAAGAAGCCGTTGTTATTATTTTTTCCAAAACTGTATGAATATGCCATTGGTGTCCTTGTCTCTGCTAAATAAGGCCTCTTTATTCCTTCTTTTTACTGCTTGAATCTACCAATCTGCTAAGACTTCATTAACATAATCAAATCTTGAGTTTAAACAAATTCTTCGTGTGTACAACAATACAGTTCTGAAGCGAAACTGATTTTTTGATTTGCTGATTTTGAAAAAAATTGCATCTGAAGCAATGAGTTTTATTAGAAGATGGAGGATATTGTTTTTTGATTCGTATGAAATGAATTACAGCATGTGAAAAGCTAGTTTCTTTGGTGTTCATTTAATTTTTCCACTTTCCACTTTAAAAGAAAATAAAATATGATCCGCTAAGAAGTTGTTCAACATATTTTTGCTGGGAGGTTCAACTAAAACTTTAATCTAGTTTTGATCATTTCACTTACAAAAGGATTAAACTAAAAGTAGACTTCGCTACGCACTTTACTTACAAAACAACATATTAAATTGTTCACATAAAATCCAGTAGCATAAAAATTACAATATTTATGTAACCAAAAAAAAAACAACAAATTTATAACTACATATTTATTATTATTTAAGAAAAACTAAAATTAATTTCCTTTTATAAAAATCTTTGTCGCGAAATGTTAATCCTGGATAGCATTAACTATTGCACAACATTTCGATTCATCTGCGCTGCATAATTCCAGGAAGAAAGTTACCAAAGGATATTCTAACAATTTTATTATAATGCAAAGAAACACAGCTCGTTTTGTAGTAAAATGTTTCCTGTAAATTAACTTGTATGGGATTTGTTTGTATTTGTTGAAATTTAGTTAGACGTCTACTTCTAACCCCCTTATTCAAAAACGATTTATTAAGCAAATTTTTATATGCAAATCTGTCTTAATAAACGTTTGTTAAATTTAATAATCGCTTCTGAATAAGGGGGCAAATCTTTAAGAATATTACTTGCGTTTATTATTGCGATTATCTAAAATATTCATATTAATGAAGTATCGGTTTATTTGCGAAAAGTTAACCTTGTTAAATACATATGTATGTATGTGCATCATACGATGTATTTCCAAAACAAGTAAGAAAGTATAGTCGGTCAAGCCCGACCATATAATACCCTACATCCTGTATATCAATAAAACAGTTTTTCAGATATGGGCGCTATATGGGAGATATTACCTATTGTGGTCCGATCATTCCAAAAATTTAGTGTCATGCTGTCTGTGAATATAAATATTATAGTGTTAAACTTTATCTCGATATACATAAATACTTTTAAAAGATTTATGAAGCTTAAATGGAATTACGGAGAGGGTTTTATATGGGAGTTTCGCCTAATTATGGACCGATCATAATAAAATTGTACCGTACATATGAAATATATTTGCGTTCAATATTATTTGGATACCAACATTTTTGAGAGAGTTATGCTCTTTAAAGCGATTTTCGAAAGTGGGCCTTATATGGGAGCTACGAGTAATTATGGACCGATCTGCACAGTAATTGTACTAAAGATTTTGAAATCTAGATTGACTACATTTGATACTTTTTGTATTCAGCCTTGAAATCGTTTAATGTGAATTAATGTGCCTGAAATACCAAATTTGATGCAACAGTATTTTGAAATTGTACCAAATGATTAATGGTAGTACCACGGTACCAACTGTGTCTAAAATGTATCAAATAAAAGTACAATTTTCCCATGTTTGCCATTACTGATATAGACATATTCGCAGACCCCAAATGGATTTAAATGTACATATTTCTTAATTTTATATTTGCTCTCCACTAAAATCATTTAATAATTATTACATTAACACTCACTGTACATTGTAGTTTGTTTAATAAAAAATAATTTACACTTTTGATAACAAAAAGATAAAAAACATAATTGTTTTTTAAGAAAACATAAAACAAGATAGCGAGCAGCGGAAAACATTTGTCTAGATTTCAATTTAACGCCATCTAAAAGATAAAGAGATTTTAAATACATTATTAAAAAAACGCACTAATTTGTATGTTGAAAAAAAAAATGACGTAAATAAAAAGGGGTATGGCCATAGTTGCCAGATTTGAGGATTTTTTGTTACGATAATAGCAAAGTGTCGATTTGACGATTTTTTCTTTGAAAGTGATGATTTTTTAAATTATAAAATGTTCCATCATTAGTTTTTTTATTAATGTTTTTGCTACCAAATTCTCTCTTATTTTTTTTTTGAGGCTATAACTATTTTTTCTCATTAAATGATCGTAAATATTAAGAAGAACATGATTTATTACAAGAACAAGACTAGATGATAGCGATGTTTTCTTAATTATTGTCAATTGTTGAGTTTAAGTATAATAATTCCAAATAATATTATGAGTCAGGATAGTAGAAATTACTCGTAAGCATTAAAATCAATTTTAGATGCAGAATTCCGTGTATTAAATTCATATTGTATGAATTTTTTATTTATTTATTTATTTATTTTATATTTATTTATTCAATAGCTTTTAAGCCCTAAGGGCCAATATATGGCATACAATTATATTTTATAGATAAATGTTTTATAATATAAGCAATTTGGAATTCAAAAATAATCTGAAACGAAAAATTATGAATTTAAAATTCATAATACCCTCACAATACACAAATGTTAAGAGTAGAAAACCAAAAAAGAACAGACAATCACCCATATCGTGAATAAAAATTCCACATGAAATTTGTTCCCTTTTCACATTTTGCCTATTAAAATCTAATGTTGAAAAAATAAAAGGGAACAAATTTCAGGTGGAATTTTTATTCACGATAGGGGTAAATATTTTTAAAGCGGTTAATAGAATGTGAAAGTTCCACATTCATTATTAATGTGTGATAAAAGAGAGGCACTAAAACATGTGTCCGTGAAGACGTACCAAAAAGAAACACTGTTCTCAAGTATGGCGGGCAGCCAGTTTTTATTATTTTTAATAGTTTAAATGGCAATCTTATATTATCGAAATCTTGTACATTACATCCAAGAAGCGATATAACATAGGATGTAATTCGTGTTCTATATTTAAGTCCATATACATACATATGTATAACATAATAAACTACAGTCGGGTATCGATTATCCGTGATCCGGTTAACCAGTGATGGGCAAATATCAGTCTATTGTTTTTTGTTTGCAATGTTTTCAAATTGTTTGCTTCGATTAACCGTGATTACCTCTATTATCAGTGATGGCAGAATTTTTTTTTATCAACTTCAAATTCATATAATAAACATGAAAACGGGGAATTCCCTTGTTTGCATATGATGAGTCAGAAGCATTTACAAGTGATTGTTTAATTTTGAAATTTGTGAAGTACGGGTGATGAGATCTAAATATCGATGGCTTAATATAAAAAAAGTTTAACTCGACTTTTTGTTACTTTACAGACGAAGAAAAAACTTAATAAAATCCGTAAAATTTTAGATACAGCAAATAGTTTAATACAGTTTTTAATAAAAAAAAAAGCAAAACATTTTATTTCTTATTTCATTTTTTTTAATTTTTGTTTTAATGAAGGTATCAAAGAAAGGCTTTTTTCATTGATTTTTTTTTTTTTTTTTTGAAACAAAAGTGAGTTAGGTCTTTTTTATATTAAGCTATCGATATATGTATACATATATTTAGTATGGCATCGTTACCAGTTGTAAAAAGCCAAAAAATGTTTCAAATATTGAAGAAAAAGTTAAAATAATTAACGAGCATTCAAAAAATAATATGAATGTTAAAATGCTAGCTCAATAATATAAAGTTTAAGGAAGAATTAATTCTTTTTAATGTTAATATATATGTATGTATGTATGTGCACCAATGTTCACTGGTTAAATATTAAAATAAAAACTGTACCTACAATAAAAACTGTGAAAATCGATTATCCATAATACTTCTGGTCCCGGCCATCACGGATAATCAAGGCCCGACTGTAAATTGTTTTGACATTGTAAATAAACCTGAATTAATAAAATATTGTATGTTCACACATTTAATTGTAAAATACTCTAATATGTTATAAATAAATATATTATGCAAGTTGTGTTTAACATAATATTTTTTTGTAATTTCTTATTTATAAAATCTAATTTTATGTATTTGGGTTAAATTTCATGATGTTTATAATCAAGAAATTTCAACTATTTATTTAAGTAAATTTTATGAAAAAATAAAATTTTGTCTAAAATTTTCAAAATTTTTGAATTTAATTTTTTTTTTTTTTAATTTTTGATAACCCATTACATGCGCCTCTCAAAGATCTTTCATATGATTCCAAATTTACATATAGTTCCTTTGGAAGAAATGTGAAAAAAATTAAAAAACCTATAAAAAGGACCTTTTTATCCTTTGATCCAGCGCACCAAATTTTGACCCCAGGACAAAAAAATTGAGAAACGTAGTCTTAAAATGAATCAAATTTTCAGATTAGTCGGGAACATCGATACCTTATTTTTTCTCCATACAAACGGGGCAATCCTAATGTACATACATACTTGTATATATGTATGTAATATGTAGAGTACAAGAGACTACATACATATGTATATGCACTTGAATTTTTATGTTTTCGTTTAAATAAATATTGAAAACTACTATTAGAAATATTGGTTATTTAATTTTCCGATTTATTTGACGAAATGACGATTTTTTTTTTATCGGGACTTGGACGATTTTTTCCGAAATGAATCTGGCAGCCCTGGGTATGGGTAAATTTTTCCATTATAACAATGAAATTTAAGTTTGTTATCTTGAACAAAAGTGTGAAAATGTTAAGAAGCTATAAAATTACAATAAAATTATGTCATATCAAATAAATACTTTTATAATTTACAACATTCCAACAACAAACAAAATTTTAGGAAATTTTTGTAATAAACTTAAATATTCTTTTGAAAACTTGTTTCTGTTTAACACATATTTCTAATAGAATTTTATATTATTTTGTTTTCTTTGCAGTTTGGGCGGCCATTAAACTTTGTTAACTTCAATATAACAAACCACTAAGGGACAACGACTTTATAGACCACAATTGTAAAGCCTTTGTAAATTGTACATATGTATATGTAAAAATTAACAAAAAAAAAAAAAATCGATTTAAAAATGGCATAAAATTTTATTACCACATAAAGCTGCAAATAGTTACATACACTAGCAGCAGCATTACTTTGAGTTGCATGCTGCTGCAACAAAACAAAACAAAACGAAACGAACAAACCTCTTGTAAACTGCAATAAATGTTAACAAACAAAACATCTTCAAATTCTTGAAAGAAAAAACATTTTAAAGCACGAGATTTAATTTAATTTATTTAGTACAGCCCATAAAACAAATAAAAGATGAATCAAAACACAACAAGTCCAAAATAATAAGTGTTGAGAAATCACATTAAATATTTTTAGAAACAAGTGTTTTTTTCTAAAGTTTTCTGTTGAAACAACATTTTTTTTTTTTTTTTGATTGAGAAAATTTTTAATTGTGAAATATTTCTATGTAGTTATTTTTTTTTTTATATAGTTTTCAAGTGTTTTATTTTTTTAAAATTGAAAACTTATTTTATTACAAGTGTTTGTGTTCTTATTAAAGTTGTGCATTTTAAATTTTATTTTCACAGAGTGCTAAAACAAATGAAAACTACGAAATAATTTGAGAAGAAAGGTTTAAAATTTCAAAAATAAATTTATATTAAAAAGTAAATTTGCAACAAAAGGCAAGTAAAAATTAAAGGCAACAAGTTGTATACATTTGGCACCATGGAGGGAGGTTACGTTAATGAAGGTAAGTTTATTACAATTATTTAAAATAATATACATATTTTATTTACCTTGAATTACTAAGCTATGTTTTATTTAGTTTTCAAAAATTATTATCAATATTTTTTGGACCTTCTTTTATTCATGAATTCATCTCCATTTTATGTAATAGACTTTAGACCAAAATTATTCTACCACTGAAATAATTTGTAAATAATAACATTAGTTTCTGCTCTCCTTAAATCCGTAATGAATGAATTTCTCAAAGTATAAAATAAGCAGAATACCTGGGCTTAAATTCACGGCGCTCTTAACACTGGTAAACATACGGGCCACCTACGCATTATATGTCCTGCAAGAAATAAAGTATGTCTCACAAGAGCATATTTTTATGAACTTGCCATGAACATACAATTTGCAATTTCTTGTGCATGAGTGCAATGATTAACTGTAACAGTCAATGTTTATATCAATGATCAATCTAATTCCTGCCCTCCATAGTTTAGTCAATCAACAAAGCCCATGACATTAATTAGACACGTAACAATTGCTCCAGCTAAAAACTGGTAGCATGACATTGGCAGCCACTACTGCCAAGGACAGAATCAATGCGGGCTTTTGAATTACCCAGCTCTGTGAGAGCCTGTTCAGGGCGGGTTCCCAGTAAGCATGCACGAATGCCACCACTTCAATACATTTTCTGAGCACATAGTCAATTGCCAACACGACTGATTCGGCAACACCAGTTGGTGGCCCGAAATTTGTCACTAGGACTAACATCAGTCATTTAACCATCTATCTTCTGCCTGCGTTTTTAGTTTTTTTTTAGGGGATTTGCACTTGGAGAGAAGTGCAAGTCCCCGGGCTTCTAGATAAGACTCTTGTCAACTGCGAGTTTAAAAGGGCGAACAATCAAACTCTAACCAGTTTTGAGCCCGGGCAAGCTCATGGCACCAGTGTTGCCATCTCTCCCGAAGCGTCAAATTGATGTAATTACAACAGCACATATTACCCCCTTGGGGTATAGTTTAAAAGACAGTCGTTTGTCTCTGGTCAAACTAAATGATTTTCGTAAACTTAAACCATTTTTTCTAAAAGACTAATATGAAATGCCGGTAATTATAAATTTCCACAAATGTAGAAAAAAGTACTTTTTTCATATTGTGAAATATTCAATAAAATATTAAATTTTATGGTTTTCCAATGGAAATTAAATAAAAAATAATAAAAATAATAAGCAGGTTAATTCAATTCTTTGGAAAATAATAATATTGAAATTTTCACAATTTTGTTGATAAAAATATTAAAAAGTACTTTTTTTTAATATGCCATAATATTCAATAACCTATTGTATTTAAAATTTCTTTCCAAGGAAATAAACTAAAAGATATAGAATTTGTGAAAATATGGATTATTTAAAATAGCAGCAAATGTAGGGGAAAAATTCAATAAAAATTATTTTTTTCATTTTTTTTTCGATTAAATAATTTAATGAGTGGTTCACCTTCCATACAAAAAAAAAGAGTTGTGTCAGTCACCCCCTAGAATTAAACATAATGTAAAAACTCGTCCAGATATAATTTTTTTATTTTTTTGCCACGCCTATAAGTATTTTAGTATTAGTATTTTGTTCACTGTGTTGCTATTTTTAGTACGATCAAAACATTTTGAATATCGAAGTTCATGGCTCTGTAAAAGGCCTACATTTCTGTCCTTAATCATTTTTACTACCACGTCAAATTCTAATTATGACTTTTAAAAATTTGTTCAAAAATATTTGGCATTATTGTGACTACGAGCTCAAGCTCATTGAGCCTTAAATTTGAAAAGTACTATTTTAAAATTTAAACTTTTCTATAAAATTTTTAACTTCCTATCGAGTTATAAATAATTTTAAATTGTTAGCAAACTCGATTGTTGACAGTAGTTATTATAAAACGTACTTTGTAAAATTTTTCAATATTCTATTTAATATAATGCCAAGCTGTTTTTTTTAATTAGATACAATATATATATAAATTTAGTGATCAAAAGTTATAACTTTGTTGTTAATGAAAATTTAAGGCATTAGAAAATTTCGTAACAAATAATTTTGCAGATTTAAAGGAGAATTATTGTAGTAACCTCAACTTAAGAATAACATAAATAGGAAATGCTTACAGTTTATATACAAATTTCACTGACAGCCAATAAAATATTCTAAAAAATACATTTTTATAGGCTCTAAAAATATTATACATCTATATTCATATTATACGAGTAAAGTTCATCATTAATCATTAATCACACTGAAGGGTATTAATCACAAAAATCTCACTTTCAAATCTTGCTATAAAGAACTGTTAAACACATTTATTTAACCAAGAAAAAATACTCCAAATACTAGACATTAAATATATGTATGTACATAGATGTTTTTATTATTCTAAACGTTAAGAAATCATTAAATAACAACGTAAACTACAAACTGCCCACATTTTCCGGTCATTGAGGTGGTGGTGTTACCACCTTATCTATTCATGTGGTAATGTATGTACTTATGAGTTTACACAAGCATACTCTCTCATATACATATTAAATACATATGTACCAACAATCTACAATCTACAACACTTTTGTACATGTTTTGTTATTACAATATTTTTTCAGGTTTTTTTTTTATTTTTATAATTTTGTTTTTGTTTATCTATTGTATAATATAAGCTTTTTGTTAAAAACAAAACAATTTACGAAAATAAAAAATATTTTTTGTGTAAATACTCGCAGACACTAGTTTGAAAGTAAAACAGATGTCAATCTTTAGCACCTTGCGGTAACATACCGTAGGAGAGGGAGACCCCCTACATTTTGCCCCAAATTCTCTTTTAACAGAATTCAAAGTCAAAATTGTTTGTGTAGAATAAACGTCAGGTATATACATATGTATTCTTACACTCAAACTCAAAATACTGTAGAACAAGATTCGAAAATTTTCAAAATTACCAGTGTAACCCACAACCCCACCTCAGCCGAAATTTACACACAGCATACATTTATGACTTTGAATTACATACATACATATGTATATTTATTTTTTCTTCCTTTCAATTGTTTGTTTTAATTTTCTTTAAATATTTTTGTAGAGGGGAAAATGAAAGAATTTTCATTGTACATTTTACATTCATATACTCACTCGCTCATGCTCATGAAAAACGAAAAACTATTCATTTTATTTTTAACATTTAAACATTCTGACATTTTGCTGAGTTTGTGGCTTTACAAGTGACTGCACTTTTTTATTTTTTACAATTACATATTAATAAAGTTCTAAAAACAAAATCTGTTTGTTTAAACTTTTCAGTCTATGACACATTAGCATTTTAGTCATTATTCTGTTTCATACTATTAGTCATCAATAGCTGCAGTTGCAGTTGCATTTCTTTATTGTTTTTTTTTTTTAATTTCACTTGTTTGTTTTTTGTACTGAATTTAAAATTATGCAGATTTATTTATTTCAATAATATTGCTGGAAATGATGAAATAACTATTTGTGTGATATTTTGTAACCTTTTCTTTAAAAATGCTGCTTCTATAGAGGATTCTGATGCCATAATAGGAGTGGAAAGTCCAGGTAAATGGTTCAGTTGTAGAATCTATTTTTTTATACTTTTTTATATTTATTAAACAATTTATAAAACTGAATATTTAAACAAAAAATGTTTAATCGTCTCTCCAAAGATTTATTTGTTTCAATTTTAAATTTGTTTTATTAAAAAAAAATTCTGTTAAGAGCATTTTTAGAATACCTACATATTTGAATATTTGTTAATAAAATTGTATGATATGATGTAAAGAGTGATTTTTTAAAAGCACAAAATTCAGAAAAATGCCTGAAATCTTTATTTCAATCGATACTACGGTCCATATAATTTAATGTTTGAAGATTATTTCATGCAAATGTTGACCTTGACTGCGCCTCAAATGGTCCATCCGCTTAGTCCAATTTTGGCATTCTCTTTCCAACATTTCGGCCGGTATCTCACGTTGTCTTCCAATGGGTCAATTGAAGCGGGCTTGTCTGTATAGACATGAGCTTTAACATAGCCCCACAAAAAATAGTCTAAAGGCGTTAAATCGCACGATCTAGGCGGCCAATTGACCGGTCCCGAACGTGAAATAAAATGTTCACCGAACTCGCCTCTCAATAAGTTCATTGTTGCGCGTGCTGTGTGGCATGTGACACCGTCTTGTTGAAACCACATGTCATGCAAATCAAGCTCTTGCATTTTGGGCAAAAAAAAAAGTTGAATATCATCTCACGGTAGCGCTCACCATTCACAATTACGTTACGATTCGCATCATCTTTGAAGAAGTACGGTCCAATGATGCCACCAGCCCATAAACCGCACCAAACTGTGACTTTTTCTGGATGCATTGGTAGCTCTTGCAATGCTTCTGGCTGATATTCACTCCAAAATCGACAATTCTGCTTATTTACGTACCCATTGAGCCAAAAATGAGCTTCGTCGCTGAACACAATTTTTCGGTAATTCATCGCGCGATGAACTTTCTTAACAGAGCACGCATTTTAATAATAAAACTCAATAATTTGCAAGCGTTGTTCGTTTGTAAGACGATTCATGGTTAAATTATAGATCAAACTGAAGATATTTGACAGTGAAACTAAACACGAAACGTGCGTCATCTGTTTAAACCAGTGTTGCCAAAAAGATAATAGGTAAAAAATCACCCTTTATTGATTATCGAAATTTTGTAATCCCGGAAAATATTATGAAATTATTAAATAAAAGTTCGTTATTTTCAGGGTAAAAGTAAGCTAATCCTGGTATTACCAATATGGATGTCAAAAGGAATCGATTTTTACGAAACCAAAGATTTGGGATTTGAGAATAAAACTCGTAATTTCAATTGTGATTTTTGAAATTTTGTAATTCTGAAAAATGTTAAGAAATTATCAAAGGAAAGTCGATTATTATATATTAATTGTAATCCAATTTGTAGTTAGTATTGTTATTACAATATTATATCTACAACAGAACAAGTTCATTCGGATTAGTTCTTTGATCTGTAAATATTCAATCTTGTAGTTCAATGCCAAATTAAAGTGATAGGACATAAACACTGTTACACATAAAACCTGTTTCCACCAGTATTCAAGGGTTGTTAACCTGAGTGAGTTTGTTTTAGATGGGTCTGATTTTTTTCTTCTTCTAAAACAGTTTTTCAATATCAATACCACCTTCGGTAAATAATTAAATAAAGGCTATAAATCAAGCTTTAAAATACTGATCCTACTCACCACCAGAGGCGCTGCAACGATTTACTAAAAACAAACATAACGCGCAAGTACAGAGTTGTGATCTAAAAAGCTTTGTTCTACTTTCACCACTTTTACTTCTTCAACTTATCCCCTTCAAAAGAATGTAACTCAATTAAATAAAGACATATTAATTGCCTGAGAGTTACTTTTCTTTAAAAAAAAAAATAACAATACAAATATTACAAATATTTTCGAATCACAAATTTAGAATAAATTTAATAAAGACCTCAATATACAATTGTACAAAAACGCAAATATTTTCAAAAATTTGTCATGATCTCTTTGTACTTAGATTCTTAAATCAAATTAAATTTTCCAATTAAAAATAATAAACTTCTGAAATAAAAACTCAAACAATTTCAAAAATTTGACATGTTGTCTTTGAGCCAAGCACTAAAACAGTATTAAATTAAATTCTTTATTTAAGAAGAATTAAATTCTCTCAACAAATTTGACATGTTGTAAGTATATGTATGTATGTGCCTAGCACTGCTTTAACCTAACGACTATTTGTATTTATTCAATATATCTGAGTTTAAATTGAATTCTCCAATTAAAAAGTTTATTTTGGAATACAAAATTTATTTAATATGGAACATTATTAAAAACGAAATTGCTTAGAAAGTTAAAGAAATATTTTAGTGTTTGGTTCAATAAATTCTTAAATCCCTGTATTTGTTTCTGGATACTCAAGTTAGAAAAATGATATAAATTTGTACAATGTAATTATTACAAGTAGCAGTCATGCTATTTAAAAGTAAATTCTTGCATGGACTTTAGCACTTTTGTACAGCTATAAAATTAAGACGTACATACTCGTATGTTCCAATATGGTTGCAAAACTTTAGCTTTTTTTTAGTAGTGCTTAATATACGTAATAGCTGATTATTACCTCAAAACACTTAAAATTGTGATTTGATAACATCATCAGGACAGCATTTTGTTGCTAAAAGTTATAAAAGAAGCAATAAAGTTTAAGGAAAAAAATACATTAATTTATCCATCCTTAGCAATATAAATTCATACCGTTTCTTTTAGCAACTGGCATGAATCCCTTCGTAGCATGATGATGATCTCATACTTGAGTTGTGTTTTAAAATTAATTTTCTCTAAAATTAAAAGACCTTGAAATTTTGTTGTCGTTTAGACGGCCAAATATTAAAGGTCATGAAATTTCTTAGAAATACAAAATATAAACGAAAAGAAAACTGAATAAAACTTAAAATGAAATACGAAAATGAAACAGTCTTGAATTTTAAATCCCCTTTTTTTTCTTCTGGTCCGATGTTTATAAAAGATGAGTGAGTTAGTTTTCAGAAAAGAAAATAAAACTTTACAAATAGTATTAAATATAAAGCATTAGAACTAAAACATAATTACAAAAACTTTAAAACAGAAAATCTTATTTATATGTTAATTTCGTAAAAAAAAAATTATATTTTATTTAATCCTAATGTCTGTATCACTGATGGCCGAATTTTTTTATCTCTTAGTTTATTGATAAAAATCTCTAAAAATAAAAGCATTACTAGCATTACTGACAGTTGTTTATTAATAGATTCAACTGTTTTATTAGCTGCATATTCAATTTACTAACGTTTACTCATTCAGTTTTATTAAAGCTCATAGAAAACAGCTGATAATAATTCCCTAGAAATGAAACAACTGGCACCGAACTAGTTGTGTGACTAGTTCTGTGGTGGCAGTCTCAACTTATGATACAAACGTTTTAAATAAAAGGAACCTGTTACTTTAATATGGCGTTGAACTATACTTAGTAAACTACACTTGTAAGTCTAAAT
Organism: Bellardia bayeri; assembly: GCA_950370525.1. NCBI lineage: Eukaryota > Metazoa > Arthropoda > Insecta > Diptera > Calliphoridae > Bellardia > Bellardia bayeri. The sequence goes on from OX493264.1 coordinate 121,958,973, forward strand.
GATCACCACGATCATTTTAAAAATTTCGCCAGTTTTTAAGTAATATTATATTCATTATAACTATTTATACTATGATTGCAGCAGCCATAATATGTTATAGTTATGATTTATATGATTGTAGCAATCGTATATGTGATTGTAGTTATTATTTAAATGCTTATGGTAAGCATGTTTATGAAGAATAATTTTTTTTTAATATGTTGCACTCAGATTATGGTTATCATAGTCTTTCATAATAAAAATTATTGCAACAAACATATACCTAATAACTACAAACTTTTACATGATTGCTGCAATCATGAAAATCATAACTGTAACCATAATGGTTACCGCAATCATATAAATGAATACAGTGTACATAATATTGAACCCTATCTTGAATAACAAGTGGAATTTTTGTTCCCATGAAATTTTTATTCCCGTCGAAGTGAAAAATGCTATCGTGAATCTCCCGTGAAATTTTTGTTCCCTTTATTGCATATCTGTTTAAAATAAAGAAAACTATCAACGCACAGTGAATAAGATAAAGAAGTTTAAAATAAATAAATCGTGTAAACAAATGTTTAGAATTGGAGCAATAATTTTATAAAGGCAGCAAGAAAATAGGCATCAACGAACTTGGAGCTACCAAATGCCTGGTGACTAATTTAATAAAAAAAAAGTTATTTTAAATTAATATTTGTATTAAGCACGATGGCCACGTATCAAACTGATTTGACAAATAATATGTATGTATTGGTAATATTTAGTTTGACGTAGCGGCGGCAGTGAAATCTAAATTGTTTTGATTTTCGTCAAACTCACATCAACATATACGTGTGAGATTTTTTTCACTAACACAATCAAAAAACACTGAGTTTGTCAAATCAATTTGATACGTGGCCATCGTGCTTTAGACTTATACAACATTACAGGGTAACTAAAGCAACTTTTTCATATATACTGGATGTAAAGTAATTTTTTAAAACTTTTTAGTGTATGTAACTAATTAAAACAAATAAATGCCAACATGATGAATTCAACTTCCCAGCTAAAATAAAGTAAACCAAATGAAGGGAATAAGAAAAATATTTCAAGGGAAAGATATTTTCATGATAAGGGAAATTTTGTTTGAATATGAAATTTTCTACAAACATCATTCCCCAGTGAATTGTTAAAAAAAAGGTGAAACCATTTGATTGTTAAAAATTTTTTACAAATTTTTAAATTATTGTGGTGATTATTTTGCATATTTTGCAAAAATTCTCTCTGGTTGTAGCAGGTCACGAATCAGTATTTTTGAATGTAATAATACTAGTACCGATATTTTATTTTGATAATATTTTAAACCAAATTTGTTACAAAATTATTTTACAAACCTTTGAAGCTTTTTATCTAAAAGAGTTCTCAACAGAGTTGAATAAATCTGACATGCGAGCAATAAGTGTAATTGTGCAATAGCTGGTTATCAGTAGTAAATCTGATATATTATATAGTTTTGTTCACTTCAGAGCTTTTTATTAACCTTTAACTCATATGAGATGCCAGATAGTGTAAATGCAACATTAGCAAATTTCCTTTTGAATTAATATTTTGCTCTGAGTGTTTCATTTGTAGGTGTGTGTGTAAAGTGAGTTTATTAAAAATCAATACACCTTATAATACATTATTCATAAGTTAAAATGAGGGTACTAGTTAAAAATTCTGAATAATTGTTTGTTTTTATTTTTGTATAAAAATTGAAATTGCATAGAAATTAATTCACAACTACAATATTGATTAATAATTATAGACATGCGTTTTTAACTGGACAAAAAAGGCTTTAAACTAAAAATGAAATATTACTCGGGAACTCAAAAAATTCTCAATAAGAAGTTTAAAAAATACAATGTATACCGAAATGCAAATATATATATATGTATATTAAAAAATGGCTTTTCATCAACTTCAATCACAACTACAATTAAAATATATGTGTATTAACATTATTTCTAGACCGTTGGTTATGACTTGTCATGCATGAATATTAATTATTGCCATCAAGGTTAAATAAACCGAATTACTTTTAGTAATTCAACCATGTCATAGAAAAGTACTGATATCTAAATATTTTTAATATTTGTTCCCCTGACAATGCATCTATTGTCAATAACAATTTGTTTATAATGTTTAAATATGTTTGACATAACTTTACTCAGGTGCTTTTAAGTTTAAACTAATAACATTATTGTGTGAGCAACTCAGTTAACGGTTGAGCTTTATTTGCTGTAATTCATCACATTGGTTGTGTCAACATAAATTGTGTTGTCTTCAACAAAGTAGTTTAAGACAAGTAAGTTGTTAAAAAAAAAGAATACTGTATGCACTTGTGAAATTAAACTTTAAAGTTTTTATGTTATTAATAATGTTAAATATAAATAAAAAGATAAGGATCAACAAATTATTTTTAAACTTTTTAGCACAATTAATATTGAATGAAATTTTCATTGAGCCCAGAAAACAGATTCATTTGGTCAAAAGTATTATTTTTACAAATGAATGACTGAATATTTATAAAGTGTTATTGGTTGCCCTGATGTGTGATTTTCCACACATACATATGTATGTAATTTTTATTTGTTTTGTACTACCAACGACCGAAATATTTATATAAAATATGAGTGCAAATCAGATTGTAAAATACGTAGACAAACCGTATGTGTGGAAAACAATACACAAGGGTAAATAACGTATGTTTCTAAGATAATGATCTTACAGTTGTATTTTGATAATTTTTTTCTTAAAAAAGACCTGTATGAAAAAACTTTCCAAAGACCACCAATGTCCTACGGATCCAAATCCTGGATCAAAATATCAGATACACAAGATATATAAAAATTTCGGTAATAAAAATAAACTCTTAAATGATTAATAAAATATTAATAACCAGGACTATTGCAATTCCTAGAAATATTTATGGATATATCTCGGATACTTAGTGGTGATTAAATAAAACACTAAAATTTGATTGGATTTTGAATCATTATTATGATCGGAAAAAACAATCTCTGAGATTTACTTTTTATCGAAAAATTAAAGGGTGATTTTTTAAAAGCTATAAGAAAGTTTTTCAAAAAAAAACACACAAAATTCAGAAAAATGCATGAAATCTTTACCAACGGTCCATATAATTTAATGTTTGAAGATTATTTCATGCAAAAGTTGACCTTGACTTCGCCTCAAATGGTCCATCCGCTTAGTCCAATTTTAGCATACTCTTTCCAACATTTCGGCCGATATCTCACGAATAAATGCTTCAATGTTGTCTTCCAATGCGTCAATTATAGCGGGCTTGTCTGTACATAGCCCCACAAAAAATAGTCTAAAGGCGTTAAATCGCACGATCTAAGCGCCCAATTGACCGGTCCCGAACGTGAAATAAAATGTTCACCGAACTCGCCTCTCAGTAAGTCCATTGTCGAGCGTGTTGTGTGGCATGTGGCACCGTCATGCAAGTCAAGCTCTTGCATTTTGGGCAAAAAAAAGTTGGCTATCATCTTACGGTAGCGCTCACCATTCACAGTAACGGCGAGGAACCGATAATTGATGGTCATCATTAACACTGGCCGATACAGCTGCGATATTCTCTTCAGTTCACACTCTACGTAAGCGTGTTGGTGGTTTAATGTCCAACAATGTAAATTTAGTGCGAAATTTAGTCACAATAGTCCGAATAGCCGCTTCAGTGGGTCGATTAATCTGACCATAAAATGGAAGAAGCGCGCGATGAACTTTCTTAACAGAGCACGCATTTTGATAATAAAATTCAATAATTTGCAAGCGTTGTTCGTTTGTAAGACGATTCATGGTTAAATTATAGACGAAACTGAAGATGTTTGACAGTGAAACAAAACACGAAACGTGCGTCAGCTGTTTAAACCTGTATTGTCAAAAAGATAATAGCTAAAAAATCACTCTTAATATGGACTATGCTGTAGCTTGTCCATTTTCAATCAATCTATCCAGCATTGCTTGCGAATAACGCGATTAATATTGGCTTTCAAGATTTGTATCAAATACATTTGACTAACCCCAAGGAAAGTAATTCAGAGATATGGTATTACACGCAATAGGCGTTCAGTAGGGTCGTTGATGCAGACTATAGAAATTTTTTCAAAATTACTTTATCGATATTCAATGATTAAATTAAGGGAAGGAGTCTTCCCTTATCTGCACGAAAAATATTTCTCCCAGAACGCTGATTTTTGTAATACTGTTGTATAATTTGCAGATATTGCTGTGGTGGCAGCATTTTTCCGATAAATTCAAGCTAATAAAATTTTGCGCAACTGAATTGTTTGGAACAAGCTGTAAATTTGCAAATAACTTGGTTATACTATTTTACGGATCTCTAAAAAACTGATAGACAGATAATAACTAAATATGTAAATGAAATAAATAAAAGACATCTAGTGTTCAACAAAATACTGGTCCTGCTCGTTATCTCTTAATTACAAGGAATCTGTTAATTTAAAATGACGGACGGATTCACATCAAAGATGTAACACTTCTGACTATTGGTGTTTTTAGGTCAATGGAATACGATCTTAAATTCTATCATATACAAGGTACAAATGAATGTATATAAAAATAATACATATTTTACATGTTCGTAATCAAAGCAATAAAAAAGATAAATCCATTTTATTATAAACTCAAAAATCATTTAAGACTACTTAAAAGGACTCAAACATTAATGCCTTTTTATGATATTGTGCATGAGTTTTTATATTTTTCACTTTACGGAAATCTTGTTTTAGCATATACACATTAAAAAATTGAGCTTTAATGCAACAAGAAGAAAAAAAAATGACACATGATATTGACATTTTTATGTATGTATGTTTAAGTGTCAATTTACCATAAAACGAACATGCGAACATTTGACAGCTTAACCTAATACACACCTAAATACTGTTGTACAGTGTACGCCAATAAATATGCATGCAGTATGTGTAGTAAGTTCTACACTCTCTTTAAGGCACTTTGAAAGTGTGTCCATTATACCATAAATGAATTGTGTGTGTAAAACTAAGTCCAGTGTCTGTTTGTTTGTTTGTGCTGCCTTTTGGACATTTATGGGGGAATGAAAAGTGTTAATTGGTGTACATGCCACAAAATCTAAAAAAAAATTTAAATAAAAACAAACAATTCGTATTGCAGTTTATGGTAGTTTATTTAACAACTCACTTAGTTTGCATACTTGGCCACTATCCAAAGATGTCACTACGATTTAGACTTTAAACTTAACACCCTGGAAACATGGTGGTGCTGTTATCGAAACTGAGAGTTAAATAAGAGAATACTTCGTAAAGAATTAAATGCTAGGAGAATGCCTTGGTCTTAACATGCTCCATAATCAAACATGCTAATGAATGTTAAAGGATTCGACATAATTTTTAACTAAAAGTGAAGGTTATAAATAGTTTATTTTTCTGTTGCTGCTAAGTTGCTAAGAGTTTGCAGCAGGTGGAAAATGAAATGTTGCACTTAATTTTTGACAAGTATTTTTAGTGTTTTAGTTATTATATGTAGTTTAGTATACTGATGTGTGTTTTCTAGTTTGTTAGAAATATAAAAGAACAAATATGTAATTACATAATGTGTGTAAATGTGAATTCGAATTTAACTAGTATAGACAAAAACTTTATTTTTTAACATTGATAATGTTACAGTCAACAAACCAGTCATATTGCTTGAATTTTTGATCAAATTTTTGGAAAAAGTTAGAAGAATTTGGCCAAATATGGAATTGCACACCTATCCTACTATGGTAGTTTATTTAGAGAGGGTAGTCTAAAGGGTGCTTAATGGGACTACATTAGTCTTATTTCTGAAATAATTTTGGAATTTGAATAAAACGATTTTGATAAAATTGTATTTTTAAAGAAAGTAACTTTTATGACGAAATTCTCTAGAAAAGAAATTTTCTCTTGAGGGAAGTCCAAAGAATTTCATCCTAAAAGTTACTTTCTTTAAAAATACATTTTTTTCAAAATCTTTTTATTAAAAATTCCGAAATTATTGCAGAAATTTGACTAATGTAGTCGTATTTAGTATCCTTTGCACTACCCTCTTTATATAGTGGGATACATTCTTCTAGAGAATTTCATCCTAAAAGTTATTTTTTTTGCAAAAACTCAAGTAATATGACTGTTAAGTACTTAACAGTGATCTGTTGACTGTAACATTATTAATGTTAAAATATATGGTTGTTGTCTGTGCTAGTTAAATAGGAATATATCTTCACATATATATAGTAATTCCATAACTGTTTTATTATTTTATGTCAATTAATTGCAATTCAAGTTCAGACTGCTGTCACTAACAATTGTAAACTTAAATATCAAATTTGGGGGTGTAGTCTTCTCTAATCTGCTCTACTACAATAGATTACAATAATTTATTTAATTGTCTATTTCAAGGTCTTGCACATGGTATGACAAAATTTCATTATATTGCACAAATAACTAAAGTTTTGTCTATTAAAATCTATTGACGTCATTTTACATATGATGCAAAGTAGACCACAAGGAAAAAATTTATTGCTTTTCAATTAATGTTTTTTTTTTTTCTCATTAAAACCATTGGCACATGCTGTCTGTTGTATACATATGTAGGTGTATTTATTATTTATTTAACTTTAATTTATCTAAATTTGTAACACGAGGTGTTACAAGTTCTTTAATAAAAAATTGTTTTATTTTTAAAAGTTTTCTTCCGTAGCAGAAAATTTCTTAAAAAAAAACAGCCGAAATTAAAAAAAAAAGTTTAAAACTCATAGTGATTTCATTTAAAATTTGTTTGTTTTTACATTTAAATTTTATCGCTTTGAAAATTATTTTTAATGAAATGATCATTAAATTCAAATTACAAATAAATACGCTCAACAGACTAGTTAAAGTTTATTTACAGTTTACAGAGGTGTGAAATGATTACAACAATAAATTTTGGAATTTAGATAAAATACAGAATATTGAAAAATATTAAATATAACTTTTATTAAGGTCATGGTTGGCCACAAATCGAGATATCGCAATTCTGTTCCAAATTTGTGCAAGAATTGGTGTTTTGAACTCTATTGTTATTCTTATTTTTTTAATACCAAAGTGTGATATGTGGTCTAAACTGTGATAGTGTTTAAAATTAGTTAAGTATCTAAGCGAAACCGTGCTTTTCAACCTAAGCCGAACCGATACCGAATGAACTTTATAACACCTCCCCAATTTGGGCTAAACGTTCTTGAATATATGATAACATGGCTGCTAATGGAGAGTGAGACTTTATTTAAGAACTTTTTTGAAATTGACTTGCCTGGTAGCAGAGATATGACCCTGTTAGGCTTTTGTTTTGTCTGTTTAATTAATTATTATACCCTTCACCTTCATGAGAAGGGTTATATATAAGTTTGTCATTCCGTTTGTAATTTACACAATATAATTTTCCGATCCTATAAAGTATATATATTCTGGATCCTTATAGATAGCGGAGTCTATTAAGCCATGCCCGTCCGTGTGTCCGTCTGTCTGTTGAAATAAATTTGCTGAAGTCCCCAGATATCTTCGGGATTCAAATCTTCATTAATTCTGTCCGACATGCTTTCGAGAAGTCTGCTATTCAAAATCAGCAAAATCTGTCCATAAATAACGGAGATATTAGCAAAAATCTGAGCCAACCTCGGATTAGATCAAACAATGGGTATTAATATAATATATATATGTAATATACATCCATATCCATATATAATATATATATAATTATACATCCACAACAAAGGTGAAGGGTATATAAGATTCGGCATAGCCGAATATAGCACTCTTACTCGTTTTTAATGATATTGTTTTTGACCCAACATAACATACAACCATAACTCATTGAATGTTACATCTTTATTTACAACATTTCTCAAGCTCTTTTTTGAGCGGTGGCCAAATTTGCGTTTAATATTAAATATATGCGTTTGGAATTGAGGCGTGCCCAGTCAAGCCTTAATATCATTATAAATCACAAAACAAACCTTCAATAAATTTTATTTAATGCGATATGTTTGCTGATACAATAACTAAAATTTTGGATGACAAGTAGCGAACAAAATTTTAAAATCAGCAAAACATGGTTACCAGGAGTTATATGAGATTTTTCGCAAATCTTTAAATTAAAAATCTTATGAAAACTTCTACGATTTAATACTGTTTCCTGGTAGTGAGAGACTTTTAAAGTTTCTATAAAACATTTGAGAAGAAAAAAAAAAAGATTCTTTCTAACTTTGCGCTTCTGATGTCATATTTTTACAATGCTTGAAACATAAATAATTAGCCAAGTAATTTCTGCTTTCACAGCATTTAAAGTATTCTCATTGAAGTGAAAACAATTTGAGCAAATATTATCAAACACAAAGAATTTAACACAGATGTTCTTATCCTTATGAGGAAAGGAAACTTACACAGAACAAATTCGAGACAGGTACATGTCCTAACACTTTATTTTCTAACGTTTTATTTATTAAAAATAAAGTATTTCAAGTCTTAAAACTAAAATTATAACTAATTTATCTTGATGGACATTGATGAGCATATGGGCCTCGATTTAGTGGGCTGGTTAATCGGCTCTACAAAGCCTTGTTTGCATATGGTTTTGTGCAAGTAATCTAGTAAGTGGATTCGGGTGGCATTGTAGCATTAATATATACCAATATCTCGCTTTGCGTCGTTTCGTTAGGCAATTTTTTCGAAGTACTAATTTTCACTGAGCATTTTCGACGTTGCGTTGTTTTGAGTTCGAGTCTTTAATTATTTTTTTTTTTTAATTTTTGCAAAATCTGCAATATCATTAGATGCTAAAACGATGGGCCGTACTAGAAGATGCTCGAAATGAAGTCCTGGCTTTCTATTTGGATTAAAAATCAAGTTGCGCAGAGAATACCATTAAAATGGTAATTCAGACAAAAGTAAAAAGTTTATTTGATGACATCAAAAGTAAAGCACTATTGTGAAAAACAGCCGACGACTTTTGCAACCCTAGCACCCATAGTGGGGAGAGTATATTTTGTTTATAACACCCATCTTAATTTACACCAATCGACTCAGAATCACTTTCTGAAACGATTAAACGATGTCCGTCCGTCTGGCTGGCTGTCCATGTAAATAAATTGTTGGATGATCGGTCCATAGTAGGTCATATCTCCCATATAGCGCCCATTTCTAAAAAAAAAAAACTGTTTTATACATATACTGGGTGTAGGGTATTATATGGTCGTCGGTCAAGCCCGACTTTCTTGCTTGTTTTTTGAACGTAACGCCGACGCAAAGTGAGCTCTTGGTGTATACATACATACGAGTAGGTATAGTCATCACTAACTCTGTTAGTGGTAATTCCAAGTCCATGTGGATATTTTCGTTTATAATGTACCATAAAGCACCCGTCAAGGTCTTAATAATTTTTGATTGGCGGTAAATAGACACCTTGTGTTCAGTTTCACACTACTAAAGTGCTTTTAAAAAACTTTTGAACTTTTAATGCCATGAAATAATGATTTCTACTTTGTTGAATTTTTTTTAATTTTTGAATGAAAATTCATTAGTTTTCATAAGTACTTGACATCTAGTTGCCGATATTTGAGTATAAGATTATTAACTTCTTATAAGGCTACAGGTGCAAAAAGATCAAGTGGGACTTTCTGAGAATAATAAGTAAATACAATACACTAAAATATTGTACCCAAAGTTCTTCTACTATACTGCAATGTTAATAAATAAGCATGTTTATTTAATTAGCAAACACTAAAATATATGCTTTTAATGTCTGTATTAAAATAAACACTTTGATTTTGTTTACAATTTTGTTTATACCTATGTATGTATGTATGTATATTTATCTCGTATATTTATCTCATAATTATTCATAGGTAACCAAATAGATGCAACAAAAAAATCCCAGAAAAAACTTTTTATTTGTTAGTAACAAATCCGATTAACACTAAATGAGAATTAGTATCTTTTTTATGTAGTACGAGTATGTGCTTGCTAGTAGCAACATATTGTACACATATGTATGAGATTTGCATTGACCTTGATTTTGAGAACTAAACGAAAACGAAAAAATTTAAAAGAAACAAAGAATTTAAAAAACAATAAAAAATTAAAAACTTAATAATAAAAATCATTAATAATAGCAAGAGTATAGTAAATATACTATGGATCTTCTACACTCCCTTGTTGTTTGAACTTTTGCACATTTTTTTTAATCAACAGACGAAATGGAAATATAAATTCCATAAGATTTCTTTATATGTAGTTCTTTTTTTAGTTAGTATAAACAACTACTTGATATATTATTAAATGTAATAAATATTAATGTGGGGAAATAAATACAATACACGAAAGAAGTTAAAAAACCGGCTTAATATTTTAATGAGCTTAAAAATAACAAAAAAATATATATATATATATACAGTGGGAAGCATAACTGTCCGAAAGCTTTGCATTAAGGAAGGAAGCTTTTTTGTGGTTTTCACAGAATTTCTATTGGAAAGTGCTGGCTTTTTCTTTTTCACACTAGCTACTAAACCAGTTCTATTAACGCTCGTCTAACCGTTCAGAAACGCTCTTTACCAATACTTTTTGCAGCATTTTTCGGGATTTTAATGTTCTTATAATGTATCAAACGTTCAATCTGCCGGGTATCATCATCAGAAAGCAGTCTTTTTTACCCTCTTGGTTATTTTTGCAAGCTACGCCGTTTTTTATATCATTTACCATGGATTTACTTAAATTTAAATTTTCAGCAATTTTACGGCATGAATAATTATTTTGCAACAAATTTATCACATTGTTTTCAATATCAGTTGGCGTTTTTCTCATGTTTAAAGATCTTTTCATTTTTTATTTAAATATCAGGTTAATCACTTCACAGGTCAAACAATAATGCACAAATAGAGCAATAGAAGCTTGATAACGACATCGGATCAAACAAAAAAACCAACGGGTCAAACAGCGTTACATTTTAACAGAGTAATATAGTGATAATGTTTAATTCTTATACTGTGCTAAAATGTCCGAATGGTGAATTTTTTGTTTGTTTTTAATTTTTTATTTTTTTGAAACAATTTATGTAAGTTTTTCTGCTTTATAATTTAGAATAAGGTCCAATTAAATAAAAAAAATAAATATATATGATAATATACCTATATTTTATTTTCATTACCTTACTTCCTTCATGCAAAACATCCGGACAGTTTTGCTTCCCACTGTACATACATACTTATAATAAGTAATTTTATGTAAACTTAATTTGAATACATTTCTTGGGATTGTTTTAATCCTTGAAATATGTATGTATGTAGTTTTTTTTAGTTTAATCCACAAATTTGCTTTAATAAAGTTATTTTGTTACAGTTTAATTAAGGAAATAGAAATTCGTAAACATGAAAAATATATTAAATTTATTTTCTAACCTCAAAGTGACCACCTACGCATTGTCTAATGTCTACGGTCAGTTTGTTTTTGTTACAACATGATTAATTATGATTGTCTAGCAATGACTCTTCTATTATTATTTTGCTACGTTATCTGAACAGGGATTAATTGCTGTTAACAAAGGCAAAAAACATTTTAGGAACACAGACATTTTTTGCCACAAAATAGGCGTAGGCTAACTATTATAGAAACTGGTCAACTAAAAATTTACTTTGAATTTGAATAGTTTGTAATTTTGGTTTAACCAAAGATTTAACTTTTTAATCTTTCTTGTATATTTATGCTGAGTTACACAAACACCTTGAATATATGAAATAACCACTTGAAAATGCATGGCTTAATAAATATTGATTTGAATGGCTAAATTAAATTTACTTTCTCCATTAAAATTAGACATTTTAACTGTTTATTTAGTCAGATTTTAAAACTTTTAATTTTGTCTTTCTATGATGACTTATTATTTGAATTAAGATATCTATATTAAACTATCACATTGAAATTCCCCCTATTCCCCTTAAATTAACTATTCATTTCTTAGATATTTTCTCAGAAATATTTATTAGCTTAAATAGATGTTTTATGCCGTTTTTAATTAAGGCTGTATGATATCTATGTGGGTGTCAGTTGATAAATATTTTTTTTGGATTTCAATTTCAAAACTGAATTAATTATGACCGTGTTGTTGTACAACACTCTCTATTAAAAATCTAAATAAATAAGAGTATTATATTGCACTGTAGTAAGTCTAAATAAATTGAAACAAAAATTCCAAAGTTCAAATTCAAAAAATGTTTATTTACTCATAAATTTTTAACAAGTTATCAGAAAAAACTTTAGTGTAACGGAGGTACATTGAAGAAAATACTTCCAATTTTAGTTAAAAAAATAATCTACATAGTTTATACATTAGCACCATTCACAATCTTGTGCAAATGGTATTGCATCATTGCGTTTGCAAAAAGGTTTAGCATATTTTTGCTCTTGCTTTGTATTTTGTTAGTGTAGAGCAAAGATATGTTAATCCTTTTTGCAAATGCAATGTTGCAATACCATTTGCATAAGATTGTAAATTGCGTTATCTAATATGAATATCACAAAGACATGATATGTAGAAAAGAAATACGTTATAAAATTATATGGCAAACTTGAAACCTTTTGATAGGATTATCATAAAATGAATGAATGTTTAATAAGTGGCAATGTGCAAATATGTGGCACACTTATACTTATTTGCACAAGATTATTATCTATTTACACAAATTTTAAATAAATCTATTGTAAATACATGAATACACAATGAAAACGCAATGACTCCACAATGAGACAACACGTCTCTATAAGCATCTGTCAACATTTTGCATAAATGTGGCTGAATTATGTTGATGCACCGATGGATTTGACTTCAATAATCCCATAAAATCCAATGGCGTTAAATAACACCATCTAGCAGACATTTCAAATCATTGAAACGTTCAACTGTTGTTCAAACCTCTTTTATTGACCTTAACGTAGGGGTTATACGATCAAGTTTTGTCTTTTAAATTTTAATACACTCACACTTTTTCACTAATACATTCATACTTTTAAAATTTGATACAATTGGATCAAGAAATGCTATCAAATTCTTGATCAAAAAATTATGATCCAGAATGTTTATAAAGAAAAACTGTTTATTAAAGTTGCAATCAGCTGTTTTCTGCACTGTGATTTGAAACACACAATTGGATCAAGAATTGCTGTCAAATTCTTTATCTAAGATTTGCTGTCAAATTCTTGATCTTGTGTGTTTCAAATTACAGTGAAGAAAACAGCCTACGCCACAGTTTTCAATTTTTGAGAATTTTGACAAGCAGTATAAATATGTAAAAAATTTGAAAGCAAAAGTTAAACTTGTAATTGCAGAGTAAACTATTAGCTGTCAAGGTATTTTTCATTGGTAAAACTTTCTGCTTAAATTAAAACTTTCAATAAAGTGTTATTTGATTATGCATGACTTTAATAAGAGCCATCAATATATATATATATATATGTATCTTTTGAGGATTGTGATAGTGATTTTGAAGTAAGTGTTATAAAATTGATATTTCTGAACAATGTTTTAGAAAAGTTGAATGAATTCAGATTTCATAGGTTTGAAATTTATGACAATCCAAATTCTGATTATAGTTTCATGCATGTAAAATCTTTTTCAAAATTTTAAGTTTTGGAAATCCAAATATTTTTTTTTTTTTGTATTTGAAAACTAAAAACTCGAAGTTGACATGTTTCAAGTGAATAAATTCGTATAAACTTAGCGACATCTTTATGAACCCGAAGTTTTTTTCATTTCGGCTACCAATAAATTCGAATCTAGCAACAGATAATTAGTTCGAAAAGATGAATTACAGTTGAAAATACCAAACATTCAAAAATTCGTTCTTTAAGATCATGGTGTAACTATACAAGGTGAGTGCAAATCGGCAACAAATACAACACAATAGAGAAACAACCAGGCATTTGTTTCTGTAAAATAATGTACTACTGTCAAAAACACAAGTATTACTTTTGACATAAGTAAATTGTAAACAAAGTCAGTCAGCTGTGCTACTGCACTCACCTTGTATAGTTACACCATGTGCAAGATTAATCACTAAAATTAATAAATTTTTTAACTGTGGCAAAAGAAATTATAAATCAATTGAAAAAAATTGTACTGTTTCAATCGAAATTGGTTGGCAACAGCTTCATTCTTCTATTTTCAAGATTTGTCCATCCTTAAATAACTTAAATTTTATGAGATTATTTAAATTTTTTGGTTAGATTTGATTTTCGAAATTGTGAATACAAAGAACAAGTTTCAAGTAAATCTAATCGCTTTAAATAAAATTTAAAAATTTGAAAACAAAGAATACAAACAATTGTCCTGTTATGACATCATTTGCCAACAAAATGTTTCTAACAATAATAAATCACAAAGAATTTTAGTGAATAGTTTAAAAATGCAAACAGAGTTTGTTTATAAAAAGAGATTGGTGTGAATATCTAAAATTCTTTGTTGCACTTGATTTGCTGAGTTGCAACTAAAATCTGATTTAATTTTTAAAGAATTTTTTCAAAAACCTTTTGTTGCACTTGTTTTTTGATTGTTTTTAAGATTACTTTATGCATTTGTTTATATATGTAGTAATATTGTGGCAACAATAAACATTTAAAACAAATTAAACCATGGCCATAGAAAATGCTAACAAACTTCAGCAACAACTTGAATTTATGATTTGCAATTTAATTTAATTTTACAATACTGACACTCGTACTACTTGTAACGGTTGAAAATGCAAACTAATGTTGCTATTTATATTGTAAAAAGAACATGCAAAAATGCCCCAAGAAATGACGTCAATATTTGACAATTGTAAATTGAAGTAAATAAAAATATTAGGGGGTGTCACAGTACAAATATAAAAATAAGCAACTGCTCATTGTATTCATGAACATACATATGAATAATTTGGAAATTGAAAATTGAATCACAATTAACTGGGCTAAAATATATTAAATTTGCAAATATATTATTACTAGAGGTTATTTTGAGTCAGTTCTATTCAATCATTACAGTTTGGCATGATAATCCATTACTTTACCCAGTATTATCGCAAAATACAACAATACAACGAATGTAAACATTATATATTTTTGCTATATAGTTGTAAATAAACACCACACATTACTGAGTAATGCAAAAGGTAACCAGTATGTTTATAAATTTGTTTCTTCTAAAGTTTTTGAAGAGTTAATAGGTGCTTCAGTAGAGATACTTTTTAAATAGCCTTTTTTGGCAGATCACGTGTGAGTCGTGTCATGGAATGTGTTTCGCGCACTTCGCTCAACTCAACTAAACTATGGGTATTTAAACAATCCAAATTTCCGCATTTGGGACGAAGAGCAACCTGAAGAGATTCAAGAACTGTCATTTCATCCAGAAAAAAGCAACAGTTTGGTGTGGTTTGTGGGCCGGTAAAATTATCGATCCATTGTTCTTTAAAAATAATGCCAGGGCGAACGTAACCGTCAATGGCGACCGTTATCGTGTCATGATAACCGACTATTTGATGCCTGAAATTGAAGCTCGTGATCTCGGCCACATTTGGTTTCAGCAAGACGGCGCCACTTCCCACACATCGCATCAATCAATGGATTTATTGAAAGAACACTTTGGTAAGCACAGAATTTCTCGTTTTGGGCCGGTCGATTGGCCACCAAAATCGTGTGATATCACACCGTTAGACTTTTTCCTATGGGTGTATGTAAAGTCTAAAGTCTATGCGGACAAACCCGCTTCGATTCAGGCCAGTTACCAGTCGAAATGCTCGAACAAGTCATCGAAAATTGGACTCAACGGATAGACCGTCTGCGATGTAACAACGGCCGAATAATCATCAAAAAATGAATGCCAAAGAATGTTCTTTCAAATGATAATAAACATTCCCCATTAAATTAGAATTTTCTGTTTTTTTTTTTCTTTAAAAAACAAGGAACCTCGAAATGGATCACGCTTTATATAAAACAATAAGACTTAGTATGAATATCCCTACTATTTAAATAATTTAAATTATAAAAACACAACTGCATCATACATTTATACATATCCAAAGACCATCGGATAAAGTCATATACCCATAAGTGCAGCCATGACTTCATATACATATGTAGATTGTACATACTCCCCGCGTTGTAAACATAAAAAACTACAAAATCATTAGCGGCGTTCAGTGTTCAGTGCAAATGGCATTGTAAAAGTGCAAATGCAAAACATTGTAGCTTTTTATTGCAATCCAACAACAAAATACACACAAATGCATTTGGCAAAACATTGCGTTCATGCAATACTAAAATGTTATAGTTTTTTCGTTACGTGTATTGCGTTTGCAAGTCTGACATTTAAACACTGATAGATGTAAACACTAATAAAATAAATAAACTTAAAACAATGGAGAAAACAATTCCACAATGTACCCCCATTCCAAATTGTTTCTTCAGCAACTTTTGCTTCTAAAAATTCGACAATTTTTTCTTTGGCACTTTTTCGTGACATTTTTCAAATACGTTTAGAAATTGTTGTTTATGTAGATCAGCTGTTTTAGTGCATAAACTGCATTAGTATCGCGAAGTGCGAAATAAATGGAGGGCTCATAATCAATGTGAAAACATTTGCAAGTGCAAACTTTTGCAATACAAAACGCATCGAACATCGAATACCACTATTATTTTTTTTTCCTTTTTACAAATATGGTTTTGGATTTTTGCTCATAATAGAGACAGATACGAGTTATAATGATTATTGCAGTTGACGTTGATGGCTGATATTTAAATTGTTATTGACACATTTTAATGCTTCTTAAAGCCGAACTCACGCATTAACTAATGACTTTCAAATTTTATTTATATTTGACCAAACATTTTTACTATTTCTTTTAATGCATACGTGCATGCATTTTCTATTTAACAAATCAGTGTATGGCGTTTATTTGACCAAAACAAAGCCTCTTTAGTATTCGCAAAGTAACTAATCGCCCAGCAATTAGTGATTATTTTGCCAGGCATGCGTGTTAAAAGCGTTAAAAAAACAACAGTTTTTAATCAATAGAGTCAATATTTAAATGGAATTTAAATAAAACTCTAGCACCAAGGCTTTGTTTAGATAATTAATAAAAATACACAGTTTAAGCGCCACCAGCCAAAATCAAACTTAAATCATAAATCGCCTTTGCAGCCTTTTGAACAAATTTAAATACTGTTTTTAACTGTTTTTCTGCTATTAAATCAACAAATCACAAAATTTTTATGGCAAAAATAAATACATAAATTGGGTTAAAAGCATTTCAGTGTTTTTTTTTTAACATAAATGTTCCTAATGCAAATAAATGGCAATTTGCGTACAAAAATCAATAACCAATTATTTCGATAATAAATTACATAAAACACTGAAATTTAAATTAATTATCAAAAATCAACATCAGTAAATAAATAAATAAAGAAATGATTTTCAACAATTGAAATAATTATTTAACTAAAATTTATATTATTCTTATCATAAGTTTTGACATATTTTTTTTTAAATTTGAACTTTAAGTGCTAGATTTTTATTTTAATGCTTGAAAATTATTTCCAGTTCATTGCATAAGACTCTTAAAGGCTTAGAAAATTTACATTGTATGGTTTTATTTTTTGCTATTTTAAAGAAAATGTAAGACAAATTTCCATTAAACAATCAGTCAGTCAGCCAACTAAATAGCAAAGTCAGTCTGTTTAAAAAGCCATACAAATAATTCCTACCTGTGGCATATTGCAACATTTTGTGTTTAAGCGAAAAAAAAAAATAATAAAAAAAACGATAAGAAATTCTACAGGTTAGATTAAAATCTTTCTAATACTGTAACTTGCAACTCAAAGTCGGTTTTCTTTTATATTATTTATTATTATGAAAAATTGCATTCATTTTGTGATTTTGCAATATGATTAATAAATCTCTTTGAAATTACATTATACCATGATTTTTGATAATGGTTATTTATTTTTTCCCCAAACAGCGGATGTTTAGAAGATAAAATTATATCAAACTAAATGAATCAGCAATAATATTTTTATAAACAATCAGAAATTAAACAAAAAGACATTCGGAAGGCTGCTTTGGTGACCATAGACAGAAAATAACTCTTCTAGATATTATAATTCAAAATTATCACAATGATTGAAAATGGTGGAATAAATGGTGACATTTTTAGAAAATAGTCAATACGAATAAATCAAATAAAATAAGTCGTCGTCTCTTGTCCTAAATAAACGGTTTTTAAATATTTTATTTAGTGGTTACGTGTATTTCGGCATATATTTGCCAAGTGTGACCATGCATTTAAAAATGGAGATATAGACCAACAATAAAAAACAATAGGGTAAAGGACCGGGGTAGTTGTGGTCTTTTGCTTATTTCTCAGTCCATAATTTGTGAACTGATTTTCACGCTTTCGAAGAGCACCCGATGTACAAAACATGTGTGTTAGTTATTTCGAGGTTTCGCAAAGTTGATTTCAACATTCACATGGCTATATCGACTCCACTATCAATTCAGAATTTAAACACATACTTATATTTGATGGCAATTGAAAAAAGTGGAAATTACAAACACAATGACTAGACTTTAATGTTCAAGCTCATAAATGACAGTTGTCTTCAAATCTATATTACATTCAGTTAATGTGATCCTCAAAATATCGCAATTCCCCTGCCAGAGTATTTATATATATGAAAATGGAGTATTAGATCTCTGCACGTGTTGCAACAATATTGGGATCCTTGTAGATAGTACAATTTTTAATGGACCACCCCTTACTACAATTTACTGACAATTTATTGACGTGCTTTCTTGGTAGCTTTTCAATATTGCATGAAGAGGATGATTTCTCTTATAGCTGGATGATATTAAGTTATATTGCTTTTATAACAGCCTTGTACAGGAGCACTTTGTAATCCAAGTTGGGGCTGATTGTGGTCCAAAAGCTAGTGCATTTGGTTAGACTTAATTTTGATTTGTGTTATTTCAGATTTAACATTAGGTAGGAAAGTACATGATTTGTGCCAAATTCAGATATATCCATAATTTTTAATATCAGGAATCGAATCTATCGATGTGTATACATGCTAACGTCTACAGATTATTTCGCTGGGGTACACCAATAGATATTTCTCGGTATGGATCTTATTTAGAAATATGTATCTGTGCTGCTAATAACCTGACAACTTTGTTAATTAGAGAGAGATGTATGTATATGAATAATGCCGAGCAATACTATTTGCTCGGTTTTGAAAGTTTTCGGATTTTTTAGAATTCAACAAAATTGTCATGATGATTTAGAAGAATCGCTAGATATGACAAAGTTAAAATGTTATACACCAAACAAAGTCCAATTTTTATAAAAATATTGTTTGGACTAGTCAGTGGTACTCTTAAAAAATATTTAATAAAATAAGTTGTTCAACTTTGCCGAATCTTAAATACCCTCCTGGTATTAGGGCTAAAAAGTGCTTATTAAGTATTTCTTATTCAGTCTTAGCGCAAATTTTATTAGTATTTAAATTTATGCAAACACAATTAAAATTTCTTTCTTAAATTTTAATAATTTATAATTAATGTAGTAATTACCAATTCTTTTCATTATTTACAGAATTTTTCTGTTTATCATAATAATCTTATGAGTAATTTAACAATGTATAAAATTTAAAATTATCTGATTGGTTAAACATTTGCCTATATTCAACATTGTATGGAAAAGGGTTAAGATTATAAGGTGCGGCTTATTTTGGTAGAATTTCATCTCAATAACATTATTTACCAGAGTTTTATGGTGACTTTATATGGACTGACCGAAACAAAATCCAGTATAATAATTGCTGTGTAATCGATATTACTATGATTCCGTATTAAAATTCCTGATATGGGAGCAGTGACCATCTTTGAGCTGATCATCATAAAATTCGGTACAGAAGTTTTATACATATGCAGATATATCACGTCAAATTTCAACTTAATACCGGTTTATTTAAGATATATATGAGTACATAAAAGATTTTTAGTACTGGACCTGGGATGGTCAAATATAGACCGATATTCACAAAATCTACTAGTTTGATTTTAGCATATGAGTCATTTCATGTCAGACCGAACGATTTTTGCTAAAAATTGACTTTGATGTTGCCGAAGTCTTGCAAAATTTTAGCACGTGTAATATTTCCAGAAAAAAAAATTTTTTTTCAACAAGTTATGTGCATTTGAAAATCGTCAAAATCATGAAAAATCTTCTGACATGACAACTTATGAACTAATATTTCGCAAAAACTTGTGGATGGATTTTAAAGGCCAATGTCTTATTTTAAATTTTTAAAAATTATTATTTAAATTTTTTTTATAATTTTTTTATTTTTAAAATTTGCTTTTTTTATTTATTTTCTGTTTTCCACCACCTTCGAACAAGTCAAAAAATCTAAAAAAAATTTTTTCTTAAAGCTAAATATAACCTTAATATTCCCTGTAAATTTGAGAATGGAAGTCGAATGAATTCTATTTTTTCCTATTTTTTTCCATACGAGTATATAAACGATTTGTGTAACGTTTTGGGTCAAACATGGACCGAACTAAACAAAAAATTTTTTTAACATGAAACATAATGTTTACTAAATTTTGACTTGATTTACAATTGTATAGGCATTTATGTATCATTGAGCCTTATACCGGGAAGAAATATGTATGGGGGCTATGAGAAATCATTGACTGATTCTTCCTATTTTCATCACAGTTTGTCCTTCTGTCGTATAAATAACGTATACAAAATTTGCATGATATTATCTGCAATATATTTAAGCAAAATAACAAAAAAAAAAAAACAAGTAAGAAAGTATAGTCGGTCAAGCCCGACAATATACTACCCTACACCCTGTATATCAATAAAACAGTTTTTCAGATATTACCTATTATGGACCGATCATCCAAAAATTTAGTGTCATGACTTCCGTGAATATAAATATTATGTGCGTTAAACTTTATCTCGACATAAATACGTTTAAAAGCTTTATGGTGGTTAAAGTGAATTACGAAGAGGGTCTTATATGGGAGTTTTGACTATTTATGTTATCCTATTTGTACATAAGAAACTCAGTTTTGTTAAATTTTATTCAGATAACAATATGTTTAAGAGATTTATGGTCTTTAAAGTAATTTTCTGATGTGGGCCCTATATGGGAGCTACGACTAATTATGGACCGATCATCATAAAATTCTACCATACGAAACGTATTTGTGTTCAATATTATTTGGATTCCAACATTTTTGAGAGAGTTATGCTCTTTTAAGTGATTTTCGGAAGTGGGCCTTATACGGGAGCTACGACAAATTATGGACTGATCTTCATAAAATTGTAGATGTGATTTAGCTTCATTTAATACTCATTTGTGGTGAAATTTGTTGGGATACTTGCATAATTCAAACATTTATGATCGTTAAACTCCTATTTGGGGAGGACATTTGTATGGGACCAGGTGAAATAATGGACCGATTTCTACCAGTTTCAATCCCATCCATCCTTGGGCCGAAAAAATATCACGTACCAAATTTTATCGAAATATTTTCAAAATTGCGACCTGTACTCTGCGCACAAGCTTTATATGTACAGCCAGCCAGACAGACGGTCGGACAGACGGACATCTTTAAATCGACTCAGAAAGTGATTCTAAGTTGATCAGTATACTTTAAGGTGGGTGTTGGAAACTGCTTAGGAGAATTATAAACAGACAGACGGACATAGTTCAATCGACTTAGAATTCCATAATGAAGTACTTTTTGGGTATTAGATGAAAATTTCTCAATGTTATACATGGAATGACAAATTTATATTTACCTTTATTCAACACTTGTGTTGGTGTAGGGTATAAAAAGTACAATCAAAAAGTACAAAAATAACACGCTACTGGCCCATATTTAAACACAAAATATATTGAATATATAAATAAAGCAACAACTATTAAAATATAAACAATTTCACACAAGTAGTCAGTTGTTGGTTGAAATTTTAGCAATTGGCCTTATTTTCAAACCTTTGACATAATTTCCGTCTAATCATACTCAAATATCAAAGTGGATGGATGGATGGATGATTTGTGTATATTTCATTTAATTTTGTCTATTTGACGGTTTTTAAAAATAAATGTAAAGTAGTGTGAAAAATTTATATTTAAACTTTCATTAGAAAACACAAACATAATAAAACGTTATACAATGTACAAATTTCAATATACAAATCATTTTTTTTTTTGTTTTCATTATGAATATCCAAATATATGTACTGCTCATATGTAGTAGCTGAAAGCAGTATGTATGTACGTGTACTTGTTCCAAAAGTAAGTATGTATGTATGTATGTAGATGATACTTGTAGAAAATAATTTTGTTTTTGTGATTTTATTTGGTTTGCTTTTGTTAGTTTGGCTTAAAGCCAAAAAAATTTCACTTTAACAGTGACATTGCTGCACGACTTTTATATCAAAATTTTGTATATAATGTTTGCGATTGTTATTGTTTTGTTCTTTTTTTTTGCTGTTGTTTGTCTTGTTGAGAATTATGCATTACACTCGACAAAAAAAGATGGTTTTATAGTTTACATATTTGGTTTTTGCCTTTTTATGCAGTATGTATTTATAAATTATTTACCTACATGCAGTTTGGGTATAAAAATAAATTCTGATGAAGTAATTTAAACAAATAGGATGATTTAATGTTATAATTTATAGGTAGATATCATTTTATCTCTTAAAATAGTTTCTGTGAGCTATTATTAGTTGAAAACAATGTTATGAATCATACTGAATGTGTATTTGAAGGTTGTCAAATATTATGAAATGAAAATATATAAGAAAATAACAACACAAATTATAAGAAATAAAAACTATTAGTTAATTAACCCATTGAGGCAGACAGTTTAGTTCAAGTCTTTATATTAAATCAACTCGTCCCTAGAGGCACGGCCCAGGCAATGAAACTTGACGAACCACCACTCTGAAAGGAATGCAGAATTAACAGAGATCCAACCATTCAGTCATTACCAAACTAATTCCAAGTAATGTAGATGCTATAAAGTAGTCAAAAATTGTTTAGTAATGGTCATTTCAAGTTTTTGCCAATTAAGTTTTCATTTTAAAAATAAACGTAAATAGAGTTTTATTTTTATTATTATGTTTTGTTGGTTGTTTAAGACACCTCAAAGCAAATCCGAACCTGCCTCCTTCACTAATAAAAGTGTTAAGAAAACCACCTTCAATTCATTTTCAATTGCATTATCTTTCTCTACTACGGAAAATCACAGAAATGACAAACAAATATCTTTTTAGGTCTGTTGAATGTGTAAAATGCCTAGTTTTTTTTCAAAGATTTTGAACACAGACAAGAAAATTACGTTAAATAATTTTTGGCAAATGAATCACATTTTACAAAATAAGACGACGTCAAACAACTATCGCACAATTGTATAATGAGCTTTAATTAGTAACAATTTCAAGTTTAACACTTTCAGTGGCAACTTATTATTAAATATTAAAAAATTAAACAACAAAAAAAAAACGTTTGGTAATTAAGAAATTAATAGTGCCAATAAAAATAATTAATAACAGTTTGTATAGTTCATAAAACATTTTATAAAATATTTGTATGCATTTAAAACGTGATTGTCCGGCTGGCTGGCCAGCTTAACAACGCGGCAAAAAGATTTATGAATGAATTCTATTTTTTTTTTTTTTTTTGATAATTTAAAAACTGATAAAATGCCGCTTGTATGCGATACAGTTGTGGTGAGAAGGATGATAACAGTTGTTTATTTATATATTATGTATTGAAAAAATAAAAATTCAGGAAAATTTGCGCAGCAGATTGCGTGTGTTCATCATGAGTTTTGAGATTGAATTCCATGAAAATTGCATGAGCCTGCGTGAAAATGCAGACATAATAACACTGGAGGGTAGAGGTAGGGGACACAAAACGTATAATTAAAAAATGCGTAATGTTTTAAAATTTTTAGCTTTTACTTTAAAACATTTGTACAATATAAATTTATTTAAAATATTGGCCATTGTTCCCATGTTTGAGGCCAAAAATGAATCAGAAAGATTTGGAATAAACTATTCTGAAGTGAGGTGTATACCAGAGAGAGAGAGCGTTCTGCATCGATCAAAACTAATAGTAGTTTGATGGGGCAAATTTTTAATCACTTCTTTCTAAAACGTAGTCATGATGGCATATTACTATTTTTGGCCGCATATTAAAGATATTTTCTAGATAGCTTCAAAAGAATGAGTTGCATTCGGTACACGTTCCTCATAATAGCTCCTAATAAATAGGACTCTTTTGGCCCCACCGAATACAGAGCATTACCTTAGCGCCATGGATATTTAGCTTTGACGTCAATTTGTCTGGTTGGTAGAGCTACGATCTCTTAAGCTTCGGGTTAATATATTGAATCCATTTTTTATCACAAGCTATGATTCTTTTTACAGCGATTAAGCAGTATGCAAAATCATGGCTTGCCTGCATGAACTTTGTCTTACCTGTCATCAAATCATTACTTCCAAACAACACAAGCAAGTGGTGTGCTTCCGAAGTAAAGCAAAACAAAAACTCGCTTGTTTACACTAAGTGAGACTAAATGACAGATATATACCCTTCAAAATTACATATACATACATACATACAAATGTAAGTTATTAAAGACAAAAACCGAATTTAAAATTCAAAAAAATCATACGACATCTGTTATGAATACCGCATAAATTATATGGATCATATCTCCTGACAAGAAATCTTTAAATTGAGTAATGACTGGCGGGGCTGTCAGATATGGAGATTTTTCGCCAAACGTGACGATTTTTTAGTGCTTATGGCGACATAAATTTCCATTTGGTGGCATGGTGATTTTTTTGGCTAAATTTTCTTAACAATATAGCTTTTAACGTTTTTATATATCTGGCATCCTATTAACAATGTTTAAGTTATGTTGCCACTTTGTAGAAGCTCGTTCAAGTTTCTGGAACTCGTTGGTTATCATATGAAGCCGCCGTCAAAGAATTTTGGAACAATGGATAGAGTTAAAACTCATTTTTCATTAATATTGACATTTTTCATTAATAACGACAGAAGTGCCAAAAATATATATATAAAGTTATTTTAAATAACATTGAAAATATTGATGACTTTTTGTGCACCTTAAAATCAGCTATCGATTTAGCCGATTATTTTCTTTCATTAGATGCAATTGATTGTGGAGCTGAGTTTGAAACTGAATTAAACAAAATAAATATGGAAATAGACCAAGTAAACATTTTAAAACAAAATTGTTTTATATATCACAAGAGACTTTTAAAAGAAATGTTGTATCGATTGCCGGAAAATATGACACTCTTCAAAGTATTTGGAAAATTTTCAATATTCAAATGTGGAAATCCGTTGACACAGGCTAAATTTTTATTGCTACAAAATTATTTAAAACTTTTTCAAGATCCAAAAGTGTCTTTACCACAATAGTGGGGAGAGTATATTGAATTTGTGCTGATGTTTATAACGCCCATAAATATTGGTCCAACACCCACCTTAAAGTATACTGATCGACTCAGTCGATTTAACGATGTTCGTCCGTCCGTCTGGCTGGCTGGCTGCCCATGTAAAGCTTGTGCGCAGAGTACAGGTCGCAATTTTAAAGATATTTCAATAAAATTTGGTACGTGATATTTTTTGGCCCAAGGACGGATGTCATTGAAACAGGTAGAAATCGGTACATTATTTCACCTGGCCCCCATACAAATATCGTTCCGAAATAGGGGTTTAAAGATCATAAATGTTTGAATTATAAAAGTGTACAAACAAATTTCACCACAAATGAGTAATAAATGAAGCTAAATCACATTTACAAATTTTATGAAGATCGGTCCATAATTAGTCGTAGCTCCCATATAAGGCCCACTTTCGCAAATCACTTTAAAGAGCTTTTAAAAATTTTGGTATCCAAATAATATTGAACACAAATATGTTTCGTATATATACATAAAATATGGTATAATTTTATGATGATCGGTCCATAACTAGTCATAGCTCCCATATAAGGCCCACTTTTGAAAATCACTTTAAGGACCATAAATCTCTTAAAAATGTTGTTATGCGCATAAAATTTAACAAAAATGAGTTTATTATGTATAGAAATGATGACACCTAATTTTATAATGCTCAAATCATAATTAGTCAAAACTCCCATATCCAGACCCTCTCCGTAATTCACTTTAACCTCCATAAATCTTTTAAAAGTATTTATATCGAGATAAAGTTTAACACACATAATATTTATATTCACGGAAGTCATGGCACTAAATTTTTGGAATGATTGGACCACAATAGGTAATATCTTCCATATAGCGCCCATATCTGAAAAACTGTTTTATTGCTATACAGGGTGTAGGGTAGTATATGGTCGGGCTTGACCGACTATACTTTCTTACTTGTTTTATACTTGTAGTTATTAAAATAAACACACCATATATTAATAGAATTTCTTTAATTTGTTTTCTTTTTAGGTAAGTGTGATTATCCCCAGAAAAAAACGTAAATAATATTCTGTCGTGAGTATAATTGAATGAAATATCCATTAATTATAA
Organism: Bellardia bayeri; assembly: GCA_950370525.1. Classification (NCBI taxonomy): domain Eukaryota; kingdom Metazoa; phylum Arthropoda; class Insecta; order Diptera; family Calliphoridae; genus Bellardia; species Bellardia bayeri. The sequence goes on from OX493264.1 coordinate 121,985,677, forward strand.
GAAAAACGATTTAAATTCCTTCGAATTTAATTTACAGAGTACTTAATTATATGGCCTTATACTGTAATCTGGCCAAACACGTTCCAAACAGACAACAGCAAAAACAAAGTACTCGTACGTAAACATGATAATAATCGTTAATAATAACTGAACGTAAATTTGAACATCGACATATTCAAACATGGATACAGTGCACTGACTCTCTGACTCGCGTACGTGCGATCAAATACATCAGTTTGCATAAATGCAAGTGAAACGATTTACGAGTATGCGGACTCGTATGCGGGCTCGTAAAATAAAAATTATCTTTATGAATATGTATGAATTGAATTAAATTTAACAAGCTAGGAATTGAACAGCATTTACATTAGTAAACTTTGGACTTACTTACTTACTTACATATGTAAATATTGTGTTTGTGCATAAATAAAAAGTAGAAATAAATTATGAAAAAATAGGCATAAAAGAATATAAAAACTAAAACATAAATTCATTGCTTATTGAAAATTAGGTCTTTGAACACAATGATAACAAGCTAGTCATCATTTATTGTAAAGGTATTTAATATAATAATATGTAATTCAATTAACCTCAAAACCTGAGAATTGTTATTAATAATAAAATATTAACAATTAGATTTTGTATGTTATCATACGATTTTCAAGTACGTTGGTTGTAAATAGTGTGTGAAATATTTGAAAGTAAATGAGAGAAACAAATCGTTAACAACAACCTGTAATATAGAAAAATAACTGTGACAAAAATAGAAATAGGGTGACAACGAATATCAAACGCATTACACAAAATCAAAAGCAAAACTGGAAGAAATTTTTTTAACAATATCCAGGACAACCATTTCAATAAATTAGTTAGCTAAATAATGAATTTTAAAAAAACTTGCCCTCTTATTCAAAAACGATTATTAAATTTAACAAACGTTTATTAAGACAGATTTGCATATAAAAATTTAATAAACGTTTGTTAAATTTATCGCCTGGCCCATGTTGTCGAACGATAACGTTCGCTTAGCTAAGACTTAAGACACAAACTTTTTAACGTATCTATTTTTTACTCAATCAAGTTTGTTTATTCCACAATCAAGTTTGTGGCTTAAGTCTTATCTAAGCGAACGTTATCGTTCGACATCGTGGGCCAGGGAGTTAATAATCGTTTTTGAATAAGGGGATTAATCATTATTATTTTAGCTAAAATCCTCTACAGAAAACTCCCCTCAAATTTGCATTATACATAATTAATTTGTTCCAAAACCATAAACAATAATTGCTGAGTCAGTTATTTCCCGAAAAAAAAAGTTCGTACAACTGCTAACGGTTTTCAAAACCGTGTACATATTTACAAACAATAGTTTAGTGGAAGTTTAACAACAATCAAACTTTAAAACACGTTTCGGTTTCATAGTTGTTAATTTTTTTATAGTTTTTGTTTTGTATGCTTCATGGTTTATTTATTAAAACATTGTTAATTAAATTAACTTTATTTTACTAATAATAATTACAACAATAGCAATACAAAGTCAAAAATACAATAAAAAAATAATAATAAAAATAACAATAAGCTAAAACAAACACACTTAAATAAAACATTTCTTTTTTGTACGAGCTGTACCAGTACTACAGCTATAATGTTGAGGTAGTCCGTCAGTCGGTCACACGACCGTGATTAACATGACTGGAAGGAAACACAACAAAGAAAAAAACAACAATCTTACGTCATTTTGGCAATTAGCAAATTGTTGTCCTAAAGTATGAGTTGTTTGTATGGTGGTTCAGTCTATACTATGTACCCGTTTGTATTTTCATTTAAGCCTAAAATTATATATGTAGATAAAAGACTAGAACAGCAACAACGACATAATTGGTATTGTCTATAGTATAGTTTAGACAAATTGTCTGTCTAAGGGGTTTTTTTAAAGCTACATTCAATTCATAGATAAAACTACTATTCAGGCATTTAGCCGTATACATACATATCGTCACCTAAAATGCCCAAAGACGTAACCCTTATTATCATAATTTTACAGGAGAAGCAAAAAACATTATAAAATGAAAACTGTTGAATTAATAATCGCGATTTCTTCACATCTTGTCTTAATATATTATATATGTATATAGACGACAAACTTATTTCTGTACAAAAAATGTCGATTAAGTCTTTTGTGTTTTATGAAAATGTTTAAATGATGTTACGTCTTTTTCCATTTCTTGAATAAAATCATTAGTTTGGAACGTAGAAGCTTACAATTTTTAGGAGCATTTTATTTTAGCCTTGTGTTCCAGATTCAATCAAAAAACGAATTTTGATTTTTTGAGGGTTACGTCTTTGGGCATTTCAGGTGACGATATGTACATGTGTATGAATAACGTAAATATGTATAATCGTATATCGTTAAATGTTTAAAGATCTTTGGCACAACTGGAGGCGTTGAACATTTTGCATAAATGTTTTGTGTAAAACGTAAAACAATGTTTAGAAAAAAAAACAAGACTTTTATGTTGTTCAAAGTTTGTGACTTATTTAAAACAGATTTTAAAATGTTTGCTTAAATATAAATATATTGATAAAGTTATTTAAACTTTATTTTGTATTGTTTTTAATTTAAATTGGATCCGAAGATTTCTGAAATCACTTCCTTCCGCTTCAATTTTTTAAAACCTTTTTAGGCTTTATTTTCATTAAATTAAAATTTATTTATTTTGTAACGGGTCCGCCATCTAACGTTTTTTTCAACTAGTGCTTATTCCGTAAATGGTGATGTCTGATTTGACAGAGAATTAGTGGTATCCTTCCGCTGAACGAATATGGTTGTGTATACGCTTGAATAACGCTGGGAAATATTGCGACATTACTTTAGAAACCATGGTGTTGTTGCAGAATATGTGTGCCAAAAAAATCATCTTTTCAGATAAAGCTCATTTTGATCTTGGCGGGTATGTAAACAAGTAAAATAGTCGCATTTGGGGCACAGAAAACTCGCACGCATACATTGAAAAGCCGATGCACCCAAAACGAGTCACTTTTGTGCGGATTTTGGTCCAGAGGCTTAATTGGGCCATTTTTCTTCGAAAATGAGCAAGGAGTGGCCGTTACAGTCAATGGCGATCGTTATCGGGCCATGTTGAACGACTTTTTGTTCACAAAAATTGAAGAGGAGGATATTGGCAACATTTGGTTTCGACAGGACGGCGCACGTGCCACACTGCCGAAGCTACACTCGATGTTTTGCGCCCTGTTTTTGAAGATCGCATTATCAGCCGCAGAGCTGATGTCGTTTGGCCACCTGAGAGCTGCGATTTGACACCGTTGGACTATTATTTGTGGGGTGCCGTCAAAGATAAGTGTTACGCCGACAAACCAGAGACAATTGACGCTTTAAAGGACAATATTCGTGACGCCATTGCTGAAATACAGCTGCACACAATCGATAATGTGCTTAAAAATTGGACCGTTCGTGTAGGCTATTGCATAGCCAGCCGAGGCAGCCACTTGAATGAAATTATTTTCCATTATTAACCGGAAGAATTGTACTTTCAAATTAAAAAAGAAATTTGAAAAAATATTCACTAGTTTTTTTTATAGCATTTTCAAAAAAAAAAAGTTATTTGGCGGACCATTTATATTAATATTCAGTAAGCTACATTATGTGTTATTTAAAATTAAGTTTGTATAGTTTTTGGCAGATCATCTTCAATACTCCAAAAGGCAGCCCTAAACATGTAGAAAATTTGAATACTCAATACTTTAAAACTAGAGTTAGTTTTTACGTTGCGCCCGATCTATTAATCGTAAATTTACAAAACTTTGCAAAAGCCAATAATTCTGCAACGAATATCTTTGCAATATTATGGAGAATTAAACAGTATATTAATGTTCACAATACCGAACTATTCTCGATAGTTTTGCAATTGCAGATTATTTTTAAAACAATTTAAAATAATAGTCTCTAACTCTTCTTCGTCATCGCAAGACCTTTAATAGCCCGGTGTAATGTTGTCACATCTGCTAGTTCTAGCTTTAATTAGGCAATTCACCCTAATGCTACTTCTCGCCAGATTTAGTAACAGTTTGACAACTGTCATTACATGTATCTTAATATTCTACAATCCAATTTTCTTATACAGAATTATTAGTCCTCCAAATAGCTAAGTTTTGATTTCGCCGAATTTCCAAGCACTGTCAATGATGAAACTTACGTTAACTATATGCTCATCCGAAATCCCGTTTCCAATATTTCAGTGTGCTGGCAATGGTTCAAATCTCTTTTACAGTCATGTGGCAGAATAGATTTAACATCTTGAATTCCTGTGTCTATTGTACTGGAAACTTACGGTGGTGCGAAAAAATAAATAATTGAATTTTAACTGGTTATTTTAAAATCCAAAAGATGGGGTTCCTACAACCGACAACTTTTTTTGGATAAGTTTTAACGAACCAAATGTGAAATTGGTTGTTTAATTTAAGTGGTTACTCGCTGCATACAAGCATTCAAGTAGTGTCTATTTGTTTCCGTTTTGAAATGACCACATGACACTGTGAAATATGAGATAAAAGCCAAATGTTAATAACAGGGGTATTAATTTCAATTATTCAGTAACATATCTAAATCTTAATTAATGAAGATATTCACAGAGGAATTTTAAAACATGTTCTGAGAATAGTTTCGCTTGGGGCTCAAGGCCTGTTGGCTGCTGCTTGGGAAGTGCTAGCTCGTACGCTATCCATAAAACACTCGTCTAAAACAGCCTGGCATTGATACGTTCTCGTCGCCGTCATGTGTGGTTCCGCCTCTTATTCTTTTGCGCCTACCCGTAGATTAATTACCAGACTTCTCAGACAATTATTGGGATTTGTTTTTATGCGAATGAAGTGGGTTTTTATGACTATTACCATCACTTCCTGACATTCGTTAACTGATTGCAGTCAGCTGTGCACTGAGTAGGTGACATTTTGGAAATCAGATCCGTTAAAAACTGAACATTACAATTTCAAAATTTGCTGATAGTTTTTGATAAACTTGAGTTCGCTATACATACCTATACCCCTTTCAGACCGTGATCGATCGATCGATTGTGCGAGTGGGTTTCGGTTTCAATATTTCTGCTTCTGTTAACCCAATTTGAAATAGACTGACATGCATCGATTGGGCTGATTGTTTGATTTATCGTTACTTTCAGTTTTAACAAAATGAGCCGTATATATTAACTAAAAAATTATAAATTTTAATATTTCAAACTAATTGAAAGTGTTGCATGCAATAAAAATGTGTTTTCGTTAAAAATATTAATGAAAATCGACCGAGATGCATCAAGTGTGCGTGTCCTGAAAATCCTTGAAAGATATAAAAATGATAATCATTGATTATATTTTCATACTCTGTGGAGTTTATCAGGTATGTGACGGAAATCGATATCGAAAACGAATCAGTTTTGTAAATACATTTTAATGCATTTCTAATCTAATTTTTAAAAATTTTCTTTTAAGATTATTTTTAGTAGCCCAATATCTTTATATTTTATGTGATAAAAGTTTTTCAATACAGAAATATTACGAAAAAATTGAATTATAAAACTCATTCGTTTTCGTTTTCGATTTCCGTCACATGCCTGTATATATTCCAAAGATTATAAAAAATATCCTGGAAGTTTTGAGTCCGGTATGTATATACATATGTATATGTATGCAACTTGTCACATGGGTATGAAAAAAAGATTTTGCGGATAATCATTAATCATTTGATTTAAAATCTGCATTTTATAGTGAAAGGCCAATATAAGCGGCATGCGTCTGCGGGCGCAGTATTACCAGTGAATAAAAGTTTTGTTTCTTTACAAAATTATTCATACAAAAGTTTTGAAGTATCGTAATTTACTTAATCTGGCAATGCTGTGAGGAGCGGCAGCGCGGCAAAGTAGAATTTTGTTCAACTTTGTCGCTTAAAACGATGTTGTCATACACATGTATATAATATGTGACATACTTATGAGTTTAGTTAAAAATATTTTTTTCCATTTTTTTAATACTTTTTACACCATGTACACAATAAAAAACATTCATTTAAGAATTTATTTATGTAAAAAACAAATCAATTAAATTTTTTGACATTTGCCGCTTTAAATATGCCGCTCACATTTGCCTAGCTACAAAAAGTACAAGCGGCAAAAAGAACAGCTGATTGCCGTCCGCGACCGCTTGCCACTTACATTAGCCTTCCACTATTAGAAGTTAACAATGTTTCAATTGATATTGCGAAAACAACATAATCTACGCCTAGAAAATTCTATTTAGCTTATTGCCTGGCAACCCTTGACAATCTTATTTTACTAGTCTTATAGAACTTTGCATATAAAGTCACAACTGAGAAAATAAAGCAGACAATCTTAATGTCATCATAGATACTCAACGTATGAAGGTAAATTCTTTTGTCATTTTTCTCATGCCAAGAGTAGTTGCAAAGTCATGAATTCGCATCTCGTTGCGTATTTTTGTTGCAAAAGAAAACAACAGCGAAAAAAAACGCTGATGTCAAAAGGATGTGGGCGTGTAAGTTACAGCCAAACAACAGCTTGAAAACGTTTATTTTCTACACTGTTTTTATTTTGTGTAACAAAAAATAAATTTAAACAAAAAGTAAAACTACTCGTATGTACTCGTATAGGCATAAACATGTAAATATGTTCAAGGTGCATACGCAAAATATTTTTACTACACGTTTTTTTTACTCCATACGTGTTTGAGTATAAATGAAAAAAATTAAATGATTTTGTTGCACGGTTACTGCAAATGCTGTTGCATGTATGAAAATTAATGTTTTTCTAAAGAATTTTGCCGTTTTTATACCCTTCACCTTCATGAGAAGGGTATATTAAGTTTGTCATTCTGTTTGTAAATTTCCACAATATAATTTTCCGACTCAATATATATTCTGGATCGTTATAGATAGCGGAGTCTATTAAGCCATGTCCGTCTGTCTGTCTGTCTGTTGAAATCAATTTTCTAAAGTCCCCAGATATCTTCGGGATCCAAATCTTCAATAATTCTGTCTGCTATTTAAAATCAGCAAAAATCCGTCCATAAATAACGGAGATATGAGCAAAAATCCGAGACAACCTCTGAAATTTTAATCAAAAAAACTAAGTGTATTAATATTGTTACGTACAAATTCATCAACAGATGGCGTTGATCACACAAAGTGTATTAATATTGTTACGTACAAATTCATCAACAGATGGCGTTGATCACACAAAGTGTTTTAATATTGTTACGAACAAATTCATCGATAGATGGCGTGTTTATCGACATAATATAATTATGCATCCACAACAAATGTGAAGGGTATATAAGATTCGGCATAGCCGAATATAGCACTCTTACTTGTTTTTTACTACACTGGGGGTCATTAAAGTTCTTTTATGCTGTTTACTTATGGTAATTACACATTTAGCTGTTTTTGTTGAAGGCTCGTAGTCATATTAAAATTACCATGTGTTGTAAGTAACTGATAGATTGCCTTGCACTGGGGATATTTATGTCTTTTGTTTTAGTTTTTATTAAATTTAGGTTGTTAATTTTAAATTAACATAAAAAGGAAAAGTGTGTGAATTTACTAGTTTTACATAAATCTTGTTGGAGAGACAAGCTGTAAATATCTAAGGTCGGTTCACAGAAAAAAATAAAAATGAGTTTCAGTTAAAATATTTGTGGAATCAATTAAAAATGTAATTGAAATCGAACCTGTAAACAAAATGATAGTATCAATTAAAAAAAAATGTGTGATTTAATTGAAAATATCAGAAAAAAGTAATTGAATCAATTAAAATTTTAATTGAAAATTATTTTAAAATCAATTAAAGGTTTAATTGAAAAAAAACATGATTTTTTTTCTGTGTTGCTGCAAGATTAAATAAACTAGATTTAAACTTAGAAGTTATTTAATTTTAATAAATGTTTTAAAAAGTAAATGTTTCTGTAAATCTCTTAATTTGGTGTAAAGTTTATTAAATTATAAAAATTCTTAGTAAAAACAAATTGTTTATGAATGTGTTAATAATACCGACATTTATTTCAAATTAAAGAGTCAATATTTAAACCAAAAAAAAACTATTAACACCTTGTATAAAATAGCTTTATTTTATATTTATTTACCTCTAATTTTTTTCCATTTCAATTCTTCCGGCAAAAGTTGAGAAAAAAAATTAAGATTTACATTCTCAGACAAGTGACAAACATGTAAACACAACCCACAACAATTCGGGGAAATCATTTAATCACAGTGTTACTACCGAAACAAAATACCAAACACACATTCACAAAAGACCCAAAAACATTTCAAATTTAGGTTATCTCAAGAGAAATGGAATGAGAATATAAAATGAAATGTTAAAAAACATGTTTTCTGAACGCACAACATGACACCATTATGCACCTAAATACATTTTCATTACGATTGTTTTTTAAGGCGTAAATTCATTAAAAAATCAACAAATAATTAAAGTATCTATTTATCTTTTATCGTCTGTTTGAAAAGCATTTATTTACTGGTTTGTGTTACTAGCTGGTAAATCAACCAATTGATTGTTTTTTTTCCCCCCAACTAAATGAGGTTTGATTTAAGATAAGAAAAATGCATTTAGCCATTCATTTGTTAATAATAAATTATAAATCGAAAATCATTTCAAATAATAACAAATAAATGTATGTAAATAATTTTAGATAATAAATTCACACTGATTGGGGGAAAGGGGAATTCAACGTCAACCAACAACAAAATAATGTCACAATTTCTCTTAATTACTGTGTCTGATACTCATGCTATGAGGAAAGTTGGAAATGTCTAAATATTTTGCAATCCCCTAAACAATAATCGATGACAATGCATTTAACAGAAATTGGGAAAGTTTATTTATTACTCACAAATAACCAAAAAAAAAAAGGTTATAAATAAATATTTAAAAAAAAAACACTTAAGAAAACAGTAGTTTTTTCTGGACAAGTCTGATAAAAAGAAAATAATTTTTTGTTAAATTATTAGGCTTGAATTGTACAAATTTATTACTTGTAAACTTTATTGTTTTCGTTTCTTTTTAATAGGAATAATTGTTAAATAAATGAAATATTACAGTAAATGTAAAAATATAAAAAATTAACCAGCTAATAGTTGTGTATATTTCATGTAAACTAGGGGTTCTTTTTAAATGTATACAACTTTAAGTTGCCAACACTTTTTTACATGGCGGACATTTCGCCAACTGTCAAGTGATTTATGTTTAAAGTCGCTAGTTTACACCGATAAGCCCGAAACGTTTGATCATTTCATCGAAAATTGGACCTCCAGATTAGACTACGTCCGAGCCAGTCATATGCCAGAACTCACATTTAAATTATAATGCCAGAAGATTAGCTTTCGCTTAACATAAATTTCATGTCAATTTAAATAAATTATCTCTATTTTATTCCAATTTAAAGTTCTGAAATATAAAAAACACAGAACCATGATTTTCAAAATAAATTTGCACAATTTGTAGCCGTTGTTCAGGCGGCAGTGTATTCATGTTGAAATGCCAAACCAAACTAAACATAAATCACTTGACAGCTGACAAAATGGCCGCCAGTTAAAAACGTGTTGCCAACTTGAAGTTATATACATTATATGATATGATATGATAATACCATGTTCAGACGGCAATATGAATGAAACACTGAACACGTAACACTGAAAACGTAAGTAGTTGGCGCGATTTTTTTAAATTCGTTTGCTTTGCTTTTTTAAAAGAATATTTTTTAAGAATTTTTTTTATATATTTATTTATTTTCACTTTTATTATTTTTCGCAATTCTTATTTTTATCTTTTTAGTTTTTTGTTTGCATTTTATTTTGACAGCTAGTTCCGATAAACTAGCGATAATTTGTTATCAAATTAGAGAAGACAGTAAAATATTCGTGTTTGGGTAGTAGTTTCAAACTGAAACAAGATGTTTCGCTCTCAAAATTTTGTATGGCGAAACAGGTTGATTCGATCATGATTGGGTTGCGAATCCCGAATGCGAGAGCGAAACACGAATTTCAGTGCCCGTCTGAACATGGTATAAGCGAACTTCTAAATAGTTCAATTAAAGCAATGTTCACGTAAAATCTATTCGCATAAATGTTTCATTATTTACATATGTAACAAAAAAGCAATTGAATACTTTTCAACCACAAATTTTTAATTATTTATTAATATTTCAGAAAAGCTAAAAATTTAAACTAAAATTTATTTTCTGTTTTAAACATTTGTGTTTTTGTTTAGTTGGATCGCAAACTTATTTCAAATAGGTAAAAAAAAATTATTGTCATGAAAGTGCAATCGGAGTGGTACTCGGCTTTAATATTCTTTTGACAGTTGTTCAACCTTATTATTCTATTACGTGGACCTCATTTCTTCAATACGAAATTCTAGCTTTTGAATAATTTCAGATTATTATAAAGGATCAAAAATTAGCTGTGTATGCTTTTATATTTCAACAATCACATGAGGCTTCTCTAAACTCCAAATGCAGCATTCAAGTGCAAGCTTACTATACAAAAATCATGTCTTCAGGAGAGTTTAGACGCTATAATAAATTTCAGAAGCTGTAGACCAAACGTAGCGCTCAATATCTTTCTTACCGAAAACATGTTTTTTCGTGCACTTTTGTTCTTAGGTGTTGCAATTGGAATTTCCAACTGGAATTTTACTCATTTCTTGAACCAATGCAATGACCGGATGGCACGATCGTTTGCTCTCAAATGTCACTTAAATCATACACATGTCACCACATTAAAAACAAAACTTTATTTATTTATTAACGAAAAAAGAAATCATTATTTGAGGTTTAAATCTCTCAAACAATGGAATGTTTTTATTTGTTTTCATATACATACATATAATTTCTGTTGCGGCTTTTTTTTCAAATAAATGACCTTGTTTAACACAAAAATTTCAAATCAATCACCAACAAATAAAATAATAATAAAGCAAATATCTACAAGAATAAATATGTTTGTTATTTGATGGATACCCCGTACTCTTAGAAATCGTGTACTATATAAGCTTAACCCATCATAATAGAAATATGAATTTAAAAAAGATATTTACATATACATATAAATATATGTACATGAATTCGTTGAGTTAAATTTAAGTTAAAATTGCTTTAAAAAACAACCCAAATATGCTTGTAAAAGGATTCTGTTATGTATGAATTCAAAGCAGTTACCGGCCTCCACAACTACCAGAAGATAAATCGTAATCGACTATTCAGATGAAAAGCAAATGTGAGCGAAACATAAAATAGGGAAACGCTTGGAAATATTCTGCAGACTCTGATATATCAATTCTAAAGGTACGGTTACACTTGGAAAATATTTGCTGAAAAAGACGTAACCACAAAATAAAATATGTTTGAACTCGTTTATTTATTAAAAAAAAAAACTTCATTTATTTCGGACAGGACACAACAAATATTTAGTTTCATTTTATTTGATGCCGTGTGATCTTGCAAAACTCTTGTAAGAGTAAACAACGTCAAAAAAATTGTGCTAAAATAAAAGGTTACGCTTTTTTGAGTAAATATTTGTCAAGTGTGACCGTACCTTAAGAGGTGGGTAATTGTTTTATTGACGACATGCTGTCATGACCAGACCGACATAATTAAAGATTTTACAAAATGTTTCATAAAATGAAAACCAATACTTAAATACTCCTTCCTCGTTTAATTTCAAATGGCAGTATTTTATGCCAACTAAGATTTGAATAATATTCTATATCCCAGCAAAAAATATTCTTTCTACAGAGACAAAAACTATTGTTTTTTAAAACATATAAGACATAAATCTTTGGAAAATACTTGAAAACTACTTGCATTTTATATTTGAATCTAATTGACCCAAATTCATCTTTTTTATATAGGTACATTTTTTCACTCCCTTTATAGAAGTAATGAATATGTGATTCTTTAAGAATTTTTTACAATTTTATTCTTCGCTGGGTGAAAGTTTTGCCTAGTGTAGTCTTTTAATTTGTAATACAAAAATTTTACGCATTAATAAGTTTAATAAGAAACACATAAAGTAAAACAACAATAAATACATAAATCAAAAAAAATCGATTTGATCGTGCATTAAAGTGAATACAAAGCTCTACTCGTTGCCTATAATAGTATTTATTTAACAGAAAAAAACAATTTTTTCAAGTTCAAAGTCAAAGATTTTAAAATTATAAAGAAAACTAAATATAGAAGAAAAAAGAGGTATAAAGAGAATGTTGCTAATATGAAATTCAAATAAGAATAAAAGAAAAAGTAAAACTTTGCTAACAAAACGAATTGAAAATACTTTAAAGTGTGTTCTTATTGTTAGCACTATGACACAATATCGATCGCACGGAGCTTTAATTTGATCATATTGAAATTGTTTGTTACCCATTGAACCTTTTTTAATAAAATGGTATAAAAAAGAAACTTGTCACTTTCTTATAAAATAATAAAACTAGCAAAACGCAGAATAATCCCACCAAATCTTGGACAGGAACTAATAGCACGAGAAATAAATATTAGCTCAGATAAGTTTCGAATCTGTGTAGCATCTAGCTACTTGCGATAAAAATTTGAGAAGAGTGCAATTTTTCGTGCTTCGCAAGTAGATTCAATATGAATCTACTTGATTCGCTCTTAAAATTTTGTATGGTGAAGCAAGTTGTTTCGCTCATGATTGGGGTGCGAAGCATTAAGCACTCACAATATATAGAGCGAAGCATGTACCGTGAAAACACAGTATAATACAAAAATCTGTCTGAATTATATATCTGCTGCAATAATTTCAGAAATAAAAAAGTTCCAAAAGTTCCCACAAGTACTCTTTGGACCACCATTTCTATATGGTGTACTATGCGAATCATTCACCTAGTTTCCAAAATGGTCACAAATTCTTTCCATAAATATCATATTTTTCAAATACAAATTTCTCATATTCCAAAATTTTTTCAAAAATCCGACTAATGTAGTCTCATTTAGGACCCTTTGGACTACCCTTCCTATATAATGGCATACGTGTGCAACTCCATATTTGTCCAAATTCTTCTAGAGAATTTCATCTAGAAGCTACATTTTTCAAAATACAAGTAAATATGACTGTTAAGTGCTTAACAGTGGTCTGTTGACTTTAACATAATTAATGTTAAAAAATGTGATTTTTGTCTGTGCTAGTTAAATTCGAATTTGCGTCGGGGTTACGTTCCAAAAAAAGAAAACACGATGCAAGGTGAATTAAGATTTTCTATAGCAAACCATATAAAGATCGAAAATAGGTTCTAGACTGTAGAGCATAGGTCGGCATCCTATAGCACTATTGTGCAGAGAGCACTTCACACATACACTTAATCTCTTTCATTCAGTCGTCATTGAGACAGCAATGTGTGCACATGCGGCGGATGCTTTTATATTTTTTTCAGAAATACTTCCCAACAAACATTTCAAATTAATAATGAATTACGAAAAATATTTTATGATTGATAATGCATTTGGTAACAAGCATGTAATCAGCTTTTGCAGTAGTAGAAGTTCCGTTTGTATATCGATATCGTTGTTAATTTCTTATATGTTACGGAAAATATATTGTGAGTGCATGTTTCCAATCTAAATTGTTTTGTATAATTTATATAATTATCTTTATGTTTGTTGGGTAGTTCGCTCACACACACAATCTCATTTTACTCTTTGCCTACCTCTGTTCTAGAGTTGCGAACATATTAAGTCGTCGGCTTTCTTTAACAAAAAATTGGTCCAGTGTTTGCTAAATAGCTTTTTTAACGTAAAATAAATTTCCTTGTAGCAATTGTAATGGATAATGCTTTTTATGTCATCAAATAAGTTTTTTGCTTTTTTCCGAAATACCATTTTACTTAATGGTATTCCTTGCGCAACTTGATTTTCAATCCAAATAGAAAGCAAGGACACCACTTCGATCATCAAAGCACTTATTGTACGGTTTATCGTTTTAGCATCTAATGATTTTGTAGATTTTGCAAAAATTAAAAAAAAAAAATTATAGATTCGAACCCAAAACAACGCAAGCTCGAATCTAACGAAAGTATTTATTAAGCAGAGACGCCACTTCGAAAAAAAACGCAAAGCGAGGTATTGGTGAATTGAATTGAATTTTTTTAGTCTATAATCTAATTCCGCATTTTAATAACCTAAACTTTTCATCCTGAAGGGCCATTGGTTTTTGCGTACAAGAAGAATTTAACATAAATTTTTTAGTTTTTTTAAAATGGTGATCTTTTTGTGTGAGTGAAGTTGTCATGTGAAACGAGGCAAATTGTTGACTGAATGAACAAATTGATGGCAAAAGTTAAATATGCTTAAAAGTAAGAAGTATCTGGTTGGAAAAAGTTGTAAACATTTTTACAGAATGTCACAAGCCATATCAAAATTCATACTACACTCTCAGTAGAGTGCTTTTCATTTCGCACAAAGAACTAAAATGAACAAGCTAAACGTATGTATGTTGCACATAACTGTCATATAAATTTGAAATAACAAAACGAAGAAAGAAAACGAAACCATCGTTCCAAACATAAAGGAAATAAAGCCACAAAGAGGAACCTACAATTTAAGCAAAGATCTATAAACCAGCCAACCAGGTACATATATTGGAAAATAATACTCAACGACAGACGGTTAGTAAGAAAAACTGGGTGTAGCATTACAATAATATTGATAACGTTTAAGAGACAGATCACCATGATGATGATGATAATGAAGATCACAATCGTGATCAGGGTCTATGCCAAGTTTATCATAAAAGAATAACTACGAGTACCTATGTATATGTAGGTATAATAATTATGTAGTTAGTATTGTACAAATAAAAGGCATTTAGTAGTAATTTTATACTTACTTAAACATTTGGTTGTAAAATAATATTTTTGTTTAATATTAAATAACTGGTTGGTTTTAACAATAAAGTTGATTGTACTCGCTAACAGTAAATTACTAATAAATACATACATACATACATACATACATACATACATACATACATATGTATGTTTACAATAATTTGCAAAGATTAATAACTGAATTTGTTTAAAGATTAATGTATTAACATTTATTGAAAAAAAAATGTATATTTGCGGTTTTTAATTTGTAATTTGAAATCAAAGCAAATATATTTCTTATTAGATCATTTGATATCTGAACATCTGCTGATATTTAATTTACAGTTTTGAAACAGATACCGTAATTATTTCTACCATTTTCTATTTAATTTATTTCTTGTGTAATTAATATGTTTGAGGTTCGTTGAATTGGAAAATTATTGTAATTGTGGCTTGAAACTTTTCTCTAATTTTAGCTGTTGTTTGTTGATAATGGTAAAGGAAAGACATCAGTTTTAAGTCACTTGAAGTGTTAATTTGTCATTATTCGCTGGCTTTCGAAAATCGACTATCGAATATAAATTTGTATGAGATGGCATCGCTGTCGAAAATTTCGTTGTTCAACCGATTTTTTATCAAACACAAATTTGCTGTCGACGCTGTATAAAACTGTGAAAAATTTATTTAAAATGTAAGAATTTGTTTGTTTTTTGGTTTTGGTCAACTACAAATACTACTTTTAAGTTACTTTTGTTAATATCCTGCAGGTCTAAGATCGTAAGTAGAAAACAGCAATTGGAAAAGCTCGTTTCTCTCATGGAAGAATATCCACTGTTGGCAAAATGTATTTGCTCTAAAGTTCCAGCAGCAGGGCGGGGGTCGATAAACATTATCGACCACAGTCGAAAATCGAATTTTTCTCATAATAGGCACCTAAATTTTTAGTTGGGTTCATTTTTATTATGATTCATAAAATTAGTGCTAGTAATATAAAAATATAAATTATTTTAAGGGCTTAGTGCAATTACTAGATAAGTCACAAAGTCGTAATATATTTTGAATGACAACTTTTAAAATCTATGAATTTTATAAAATTCGGTTTATATTTTTATGATTAGAAAATTATAGAATTAAACCAGGTTTCAAATCTGTGTGACTTAACATGTTTTTGTTTGCAGCCGTTTAATTAAAATAAAACAAGCAAGAAAGTATAGTCGGTCACGCCCGACCATATAATGCCCTACACCCAGTATATTTATAAAACAGTTTTTCATAAATTGGCGCTATATAGGAGATATGGCCTAATATGGTCCGATCATCCAAAAATTTAGTGCCATAACTTCCGTGAATATAAATATTATGTACGTCATACTTTATCTCAATATAAATACTTTTAAAAAATTTATGGAGGTTAAAGTGAATTACGGAGAGGGTCTTTTAAAGGATTTTTGACTAATTATAAACCGACCATTATAAAATTGTACCATATTATTTGCATACATATGAAAGATATTTGTGTTCAATAGTATTTGGATACCAACATTTTTGAGAGATTTGTGCACTTTAGGGCTTATATAGGAGTTGTGATCAATTAAGGACCGATCTTCGCAAAATTTGTAGATGTGATTTGGCTTCATTTAGTACTCATTTGTGGTGAAATTTGTTTGGATACTTGCATAATTCAAACATTTGTGATCGTTAAACTCCTATTTCGGGAGGACATTTTTATGGGGGTCAGGTGAAATAATGGTCCGATTTCTACCAGTTTCAATCCCATCCATACTTTGGTCGAAAAAAAATTACGTACCAAATTTTATCGAAATAGCTTCAAAATTGCGACCTGTACTCTGCGCACAAGCTTTACATGGACTACCAGCCAGACGGACGGACCGACATCGTTAAATCGACTCAGAAAGTGATTCTAAGTCTTGGTCGGTAGGTGTTGGACCAATATTTATGAGCGTTACAAACATCACAATTCCGATATACCCTCCCCACTATTGTGGTGTAGGGTATAATTATGTATATATGCACGAGTGTGTGTGTATATCAAAACAAGGATAAATATTCTTTATTAATTCCATTGAACAATATACAGTCTGATACAATTTTACGTATTCCCAACACAATTTATGTGATTAATTAAAACAAACAATAAATTTCACTTAAATATATAGGATCAGTCCCTATTTAGGTCACTCACTGTGTAGACAAACAAAAAAAACACAGTGTGGACATTCGTAAAAATTAAAACAGAAAAGAAATTCCAAGTTTTTTTACCACAAGAAAGCAACTGTTGCAAGATTATTTGTTCAATATAAAATAGTGACCTCATTTCGCCGAAAAAAAACTGCAATTTTAGTCTGACATAAATTTGTTTGCTTAAAATTAATATTATTTTGGCGTTTATTCTTTTTACATATTCTCTACTTGTCATTTTTGTTAAATGGAAGTAATTCAATAAATAAGATTCTTGCAAATAAAAAAGTCACAATTAAAAATTATTTCTGTATCATAAAAAAAACAATCAGAAGTTATTTCAGCCAAAAAAAAGCAATTTATCAATGTCAATAAACTTTTTAAATGACAATTTTGAAATTTTTATTAAATTGAAAAAAAAAAAAACGTCTTGTGTGCTGCAGTTTTTATGACTTTTAAATAGTCTAATTAAAAATATACAAAAAAAATACATAAACAACTGAAATATTTAACAACATGTAATTACATATAATTAAGTTTTTATTAAGATATTTTCTGATTAAATTTACAAAACTGTAGAATTTTACTTATTTCAAAGTATTTTAGTCACGTGATTTAGAAATAGTGTTGAAAACAAATAGTTGAAATAAATGTTTAAAGTTTGTTAAGTAAATGTTTGTAGTAAATCGATAAATATCATTTAAAATCTATTGAATATAATTCATACAAATCCGTCAATATTTACAGCAAATCTTTTTGCAAACTTAACACAAAGTATAGAACAATCCTGATCTTTAGAAATACTATTATGTCTGGACGACTATGTCTTGACAACTACGAGTTGGGAATTATGTTTTGAGGACTATGTCTTGCAGAATATGTTTTGACTACTATGTCTTCATAAAATTGTGAAGACAACAATGTCTTCATAACATAGAACAATCATGATCTTTACAAATACTATTATGTCTTGACGACTATGTCTTGACGAATACATATGTCTTGAGGAAAATGTCCTGACGACTATGTCTTGACATATAGGTCTTGCTAACTATGTCTTGATAACCATGCCTTGACAACTATGTCTTGACGAATATGTCTTAAAAACCATGTCTTGAAGAATATGTTTTGGCAACTATATCTTGATAACCATGTCTTGACGAAAAGGTCTTGACAACTATGATTTGACAAGTATGGCATAATGAATATGTCTGAAAATTATGTCTTGAAGAATATCCCCCTTATTCAAAAAGGATTATTAAATTTAACAAACGTTTATTAAGCAAATTTTTATATGCAAAACTGTCTTAATAAACGTTTGTTAAATTTAATAATCGTTTTTGAATAAGGGGGTATGTTTTGACGAATAGGTATTGACAACTATGTCTTGAATAAAATGTCCTGGCAAGTTTGTCTTGACGAAAAGGTCTTGACAACTATGATTTGACAGGTATGTCATAATGAATATGTCTGAAAATTATGACTTGAAGAATATGTTTTGACGAATAGGTATTGACAACTATGTCTTGAATAAAATGTCCTGACAACTTTGTCTTGACAACTATGATTTGACAAGTATGTCATAATGAATATGTCTTAAAAATTTTGTCTTGAAGAATATGTTTTCGAAAATATGTCTTCATACCTATGTCTTGAGGAATATGTCTTAACCCTTAAATAAATAAATTTTTGTTCTAGCATGTATTTCATCTGCAAATTACGAATTTCAGTTCCAATTCAGAAAAAAATACTCCTGGATAGCTCCAGGACAAAAACAAGGAAGTCAGTCTGTAGACGGTCTTAGTAGCTAAACGGGAAAAAAAAAATTTTTTAATACTCAACTGATGACCGTCTGTCTATAGACGGTCTTAGGCGTTAAAGGGTTAAACACCATGCCTTGAAGAATATGTTTTGATAACTATGTCTTGATAACCATGTCTTGATAAACATGTCTTGACAACTATATCTGCACAACTATGACTTGACAAGTATGTCTTAACGAATATGTCTGAAAAATTATGTCTTGAATAATATCTTTTGTCAACTATGTCTACACAACTATGTCTTTACAACTACGTATTAAGGACTTTCTCTTAATGACATCAATTATTAAGTTCGCATCTATATTTGCCCTGGTTATGTCTTTTCTTATTTATTTAATTTCATTTCAAATCAAATTAATTGTTCAGAAGTTTTTAAAGATTACAAACAATTATTATTACACACTTGCAAGCAAGAATTTTTTGAAATTCAATCATCAAATAAACAATATTTAATCGCCTAAGACCACACATATTGCAATTTCAAAGCAATTTTATAGCTAAATTGCAATTTGTTAAATAAATACAAAAAGTTTACGCAAAATTACGTATTTTTGCAATACAAACGGAAACATCAGCAGCAATGTCAATCAAAAACAAATAAAATGGAAAAAAATCTAAAAAAATAAAAAGAAAATAACAAATACGATCAGTAAGTAAGTAAGTAATTTAACCACATTAATACAAATACTCGTACTATAGATCACACTAATTGAAAATTGATCTTTTTTCAAAATGACTGAAAACATCAACTAAGGAGTAGCAGCAAACAACAAAATGCATTAACGCGTGTCGCGTTCACATGATTCTCAAATTGAATTTCATGTTCTAAACGTCACGGCTCATTAACGATTTTTTTTTCATTAAATTTAGTTTTGTTGTTGTTGTTGGTGGTGTTTTAGTGCATTTAATTTGGGAATACAAATAAAAAATAGAAAAAATAATAGTTTCTGTACAATTGTAATGCTGTTGGCGCCTTTGAAAAATGTTTCAGTTGAACACCAAAGAAATTCCACACACATATTTGTTATTGTGCGTTAATTTAGAAAACAAAAAAATCAGAATGAGGGTTCACAAATCTATTTAGAAAAATAGACGGAAAAACTATTTGCGAAAATAACAAATAAAAGTAAAGTACGTATATTGCTGCTAAATTTAGCACAAGTTTATTGAACCACACATGAATTGAAATTGAAATTAAAGTAAACTTACTAGAAAAATGTTTTTTTTATGTGCCTTAAATTTGCACTTCACAAATATTTGTGGTATCGAATATTTTAGATTTTTGTGGTTTTGTTTTCCTTGGTATATAAACAGATGAGGAAGCCCAGCAACAGTTTGAGTTTGCTGTTAGTATTTCAAAGGAAATAATATTTTTATAATTACACAATTTAAGTATGTATGTATGTACTTATAAAAATATTTCTGTTTTTTAGAATTCATAAGTATGTAATACAATATTATTACTCATTTAGTTTGTAATGTAAATTTTTAGTATCGTATTCCCTGTGTTGCGTAAACTATTAGTCAACTTAAGAAAATGTCATTTCATCAAATTTGTAGTGTCAAATTTTTATGACATTTTTTTAAATCAATAAACTTTGTTGTATTTGAAAAAAAAAACAAAATGTTTTGTAAACAATTGCTCAACAGAAAATAAACAAACATAATAGCTTTAAATTTAATTAATGATTTGTTTAAAACTGAATTGTTTATTTGTTTATAATAATTTCAAATAGAAATACTAAGCTAGACATTGATAAAACTACAATTGATATTAAGTGCTTACAAAGCAAATAAAATAAATTGTTGTTTATATTCGATTTTAAATAAAAAAATACGCCATGGAGACGAATAAACTTTTGAAATACATATGCAGGCATATCACAGAGCACCGTATACATAGTTAAAAGAGGGAAGGATTTGAGTATATTTCATCAACAATATATAACAAGTAAGAAATTATAGTCGATCAAGCCCGAGCATATAAAACCCTACACCTAGTATATGTAAATATAAAACAGTTTTTTAGAAATGGGCTTTATATGGGATATATCACCTATTTTGGACCCAAATTCAGTGTTATGATTTCTGTGAATATAAATATTGTGTATGTTAAACTTTATCTCGATATAAATACTTTTAAAAGATTTATGGAAGTTAAAGTGAATTACGTAGAGGTTCTTATATGGGAGTTTCGACTAATTATGGACCGACCATCACAAAATTAGTTGTCATTATTTCTGTATATAAGAAACTTATTTGTGTCGAATTTTATTTGATTACCAACATTTTTAAGAAATTTATGCTCTTTAAAGTGATTTTCGGAAGTGGGCCTTATGTGGGAGCTACGACTAATTTTGGACCGATCATAATAAAATTGTACCGTAAAATTTGTATGTATATGACATATATTTGTGTTAAATTTTATTTGGATACCAACAGTTTTGAGTGAGTTATGCTCTTTAAAGTGATTTTTGGTATGGGTCTTATATGGGAGCTACGACTAATTATGGACCGATCATCAGTAACTTCTACCATATTATATGTATATACACAAAACATATTTGCGTTCAATTCTATTCAAATAACAATATTTTTAAAAGAGTTATGCTCTTTTAAGTGATTTTCGGAAGTGGGCCTTATATGGGAGCTACGAATAATTATGGACCGATCGTCATAAAATTCTACCATGTTATATGTATATACACAAAAAATATTTGTTTTCAATTCTTTTCGGATAACAACATTTTCAAAAGAGTTATGCTTTTTTAAGTGATTTTCGGAAGTGGGCCTTATATGGGAGCTACGACTAATTATGGACCGATCGTCATAAAATTGTACCATGTTATATGTATATGTACGAAACATATTTGTGTTTAATATTATTTGGATACCAACATTTTTAAAAGAGTTATGCTCTTTTAAGTGATTTTCAGAAGTGGGAGCTATGAATAATTATGGACCGATCTTCACGAAATTTGTAGATGTGCTTTAACTTGATTTACTACTCATCTGCGGTAAATTTTGTTTGCATACTTACATAATTCAAAGATTTATGACCGGTAAACCCCAATTTCGGGATGACATTTGTATGGGGGCTAGGTGTAATAATGGACCGATTTCCACCATTTTCAATCCCATCCATTCTAGGGCCGAAAAAATATCATATAGCAAATTTTATCGAAATATCTTCAAAATTGCGACCTGTACTCTGCGCACAAGCTTTACATGGACAGCTAGCCAGACGGACGGACATCGTTAAATCGACTCAGAAAGTGATTCTGAGCCGATCGGTATACTTTAAGGTGGGTGTTACACCAATGTTTATGGGCGTTACAAACATCAGCACAAATCCAATATACCCTCCCCACAATTCCATGCAAAGTTTGTCACAAGATCTTGGTTAAGAGTAGCATTCATGTTTTGTCTCATTGCACGAATCTCCGACAGAATTGGTACATAGTTAAATAAATATGAATGGCGAATGTTGCTAACATCTGCGAAATAATAGATAATTTTGGAAGTTTGACGAGAGAAGATAATTTAGAAAGATAAGTAATAAAGTAGGAGAAAGAAGGAATTTGTTGTGGACTTCTCCTGTACTTAATTAAATTAAAACAAAAACAGAATCTTCCATAAGAGAGAAATGACAACAATAACATACTTTGCTAATATTGTCAACCAACACTAGACGCAGCAATGAAAGTAATAACAAATTTGTAGTAATAAAAAAATTTCTAATAATAATAATAAAGAAGAATACACACACACACATTGTAAACACGTATGTAAATTGTAATTGTAATAAGAAATATGATTAATTCCCGAAGTCTATTTTTTCGATAATGGTGAGGTAAATATATGATGTTTATGAGTAGATCTTGGACAACAGGCATTGCTGATGACGCCCTTGGCAGGGTAGAAAATACATTCCAATATGCCAATTGTCTGGCAAATATAACTTTACAATGGTATTCTTTGAATTATTAATTAAAATGAGCTCAAGCCGAAATAATAAGAAATTTTCTTTAATAATAAAAATAAAGTTCAACAATTTTTCATTCAAAACAGTACAAAACAGTAGTCTTAAAAAATTAAAAAAAAAACAAATCACTGAAAAGAGTAATGTGTTGGCACCAGGTTTTTAAGCTTCTGTAGTGTGACCGAATTTTATGTGAACACTGCTGTATTTAATGCTTTATGCTAACAACTACATACATACATCCTTTAAATATAATATTAAAAACCTTTAACCATTAAATGCTTTTCCATCGATATATGTTAAACACCAATTCATTTCATACTTTTTAAACACATTTACATTTATTTTGTTTATAAAAATTCATCCCTAACTCCTTACAAAAATAATTGGCATTAATCTTACATCTGTCACCTGTCTTTTTTTAGTTTGATTAACTGTCATTTTCCATTATTCTTCTCATTTTTTCCATTTACAGCAAATTATAAAAAATCATTACAATCACCCCACTCATCAAACATCTCGCATATGGACACTACAGCACCATTAGCCGCCAGCGAGGCGGACGCGTTAACTCCCGTTAAATTATCCTTGTATCCCGGAGAATCGGAATTGTTGGCCCCGGCTTATGAAACAACCGTACAACCGTTAAATAAACAACCGGGTTTTATGCAAAAGTTACGCGATTTTAATTGGCGCAATGATACAAATAAATTACGAGAAAAATTTTATTTTGAATATTATTCTAAGGAAAAATTTACGGGTATGTGTGTCTTAAATTTTTATTTGGAATAAAATTGCATTATGTGTTTTTTCTTCTCTCTTGATTTTATAAAATATAATTTTTTTCCTATAAAACGATTGAATTTTTAAATTTATCAACAGCCACCCACTCACACACACACAGCATGCGAAATATAATTCTAACAAAATACACATATTGTTTATAGATTTTCTAACACCTAATACTTTTTTAATCTAAACATTAAATTAAAACTTTTCCCAAAACGTCTTAAAACATAATTAAGTTGTTTGTATACGGTTCATTTCAGTTATTAAATGCATTTTAATTTAAGTGTTCAAAATACTGCTGTGTTTTATTTGAAAAATACCGCCTTCTTACAAATCAAATGATTTATTGGTACATATACATAGAAAAAGTTATTGTAAAAGACAAGTATTTTTCACTTTTAAATAGGCCGCCTTCTTAATGCAGCTCTTCATGTCATTCCTTTGACACTGTATCTTCAAAAATAAGTTTATCTTTAAATGTTATCATCAAATTATGTTTCTTTTTACACAAGAAATTCCATTTAAAAAGAATCTTTTTATCTTTTTTAGCTGGTCTTTTTCCACCTGGTGTTCTATCTTTATTTTTCTAATTAATTTTTTAATTTTTTCGAAACAAAAATTGAACACAACTTTCAATTAATCAAATTGTTTTGTGTTTAATTTATTTCCGCATTATTTTCTGTTCAAATTTGAATTTATTTGTGTTTATTATACAAATAGTTTGCATATATTTTTTTTAATTAACAAAAATTAAATAAAGTACAAGCCGTATATTCGTATTTAAGGTAAATTTTACGTAAACTAATGTTGCCTGATAAATTTATTAACACATTCAATTTACAATATTAAAAATTTAATTGTACATATGGCATGGATTTTTTGTCTAGTTGTACTGAAATAAAACAAATATATATCTCACACTAACACAAATTTCAATTCTAAATTAATATGTAAAAAAATTATTTTTTTTTTTAAAAAATAATAAAAAATTTAACTAAAATTCGCACGTCTTATGTTTCCTTTTCGGTGTGAGTTATTGACATTAAATGTCAAATATAAATGGATGAGTTATTATTTAAACAATCATATGTACATACATTTGACGTGACTTTATACAACTTAAATTTTGTAAAGTCCAATCGAATATTGAATACTGATTGTGCCAGTCCTGAAGCTGTTAATATCATCATCATTCAATGATATCAAGACATCTCCTGAAAACAAAGATTGGCTAAAGATTTAAAACGGTAATGATATTTATGCGGTGACGGTATTTTCTTTAATTTCGGACATATTTTAATTATTAACCAAATTAATATATGTACATAAATTAAAAATAAGATAATATTTTAATTTCTGCAGATGTCAAGAAACTAAATTATGAAAACCTTATGAAAATCATAATTTATAATTTTTTATAGAACAACGGATTTTAAAGGTAACGATATTTACGATTTCTTCGGTAATGGCAATTGCAGTTATTTCGGTAAAGATATTTCAGAGGTAACGAAGATCGATCTGAAAATATCAATTTTCAAGATTTATACTAAAACTCACTTTTTTTTTTATTAAAACTCATGCTTTATACTAAATCTCAAGTTTTATACTAAAACTCAAGTTTTATACTAAAACTCAAGTTTTTTATTAAAACTCAAGATTTATACTAAAAATCAAGTTTTATACTAAAAATCAAGTTTTATACTAAAACTCAAGTTTTATACTATAACTCCAGTTTTATACTAAAACTCAAGTTTTAAATTAAAACTCAAGTTATATATTAAATCGCAAGTGTTATACTAAATCTCAAGTTTTATACTAAAACTCAAGTTTTATATTAAAACTCAAGGTTTATACTAAAACTCAAGTTTTATACTAAATCTCAAGTTTTATACTAAAACTCAAGTTTTACTCTAAAAATCAAGTTTTATACTAAAACTCAAGTTTTACACTAAAAATCAAGTTTTATACTAAAACTCAAGTTTTATACAATAACTCATGTTTTATACTGAAACTCAAGTTTTGTGCTAAAACTCAAGTTTTTTACTAAAACTCAAGTTTTATACTAAATCTCAAGTTTTATACTATAACTCCAGTTTTATACTAAAACTCAAGTTCTAAATTAAAACTCAAGTTATATATTAAAACGCAAGTGTTATACTAAATCTCAAGTTTTATACTAAATTTTTAGTTTTATACTAAAACTCAAGTTTTATCTAAAACTCAAGCTTTATACTAAAACACAAGTTTTATACTAAAAATCAAGTTTTATACTAAAACCCAAAAAAAGTTTATACTAAAACTCAAGTTTAATACTAAAACTCAAGTTTTATACTATAACTCCAGTTTTATACTAAAACTCAAGTTTTAAATTAAAACTCAAGTTATATATTAAATCGCAAGTGTTATACTAAATCTCAAGTTTTATACTAAAACTCAAGTTTTATATTAAAACTCAAGGTTTATACTAAAACTCAAGTTTTATACTAAATCTCAAGTTTTATACTAAAACTCAAGTTTTACTCTAAAAATCAAGTTTTATACTAAAACTCAAGTTTTACACTAAAAATCAAGTTTTATACTAAAACTCAAGTTTTATACAATAACTCATGTTTTATACTGAAACTCAAGTTTTGTGCTAAAACTCAAGTTTTTTACTAAAACTCAAGTTTTATACTAAATCTCAAGTTTTATACTATAACTCCAGTTTTATACTAAAACTCAAGTTCTAAATTAAAACTCAAGTTATATATTAAAACGCAAGTGTTATACTAAATCTCAAGTTTTATACTAAATTTTTAGTTTTATACTAAAACTCAAGTTTTATCTAAAACTCAAGCTTTATACTAAAACACAAGTTTTATACTAAAACTCAAGTTTTATATTAAAACTCAAGGTTTATACTAAAACTCAAGTTTTATACTAAATCTCAAGTTTTATACTAAAACTCAAGTTTTATACTAAAACTCACGTTTTTTATTAAAACTCAAGGTTTATACTAAAACTCAAGTTTTATACTAAAAATCAAGTTTTATACTAAAACCCAAAAAAAGTTTATACTAAAACTCAAGTTTAATACTAAAACTCAAGTTTTATACTGAAACTCAAGTTTTATATTGAAACTCAATTTTATGCATATGTACTAAAACTACGTACTACTACTCAAGTTTTACACTAAAACCCACGTATACTAAACTCATTGAAACAGAATATTGCAACTTTATGAATAAATTGTAAAAATAAATTCCCATGAAAATTTTCCAGCGTAGGAACTCTACATAGGATTCAAGTACTTATCAAATATGGTGTTAAAAAAGACAAAGCATTGCCCTGGCTTGCCCGACTTGGAACTTATCACCCACGTTGGGCTTTTGAGCAGTAATTGCTGGCCATTACCAAGTTTTTGTTGAGTATAAACGGAAATTATTTAAAATTGAATGTAATTTTTTATCACCAAATTTCCAAATACAGAGAACAGATGACAAATTCCGGTCAACTTCTTAGAAACTATTAAACGTAATTTATTTCAAATTTTATTAAATTTTTTCAACTTTTATATGCTATTTTGCACATAAACCATACAATTAATGCAAGAGTAATTAACCCATTTTACACTACATTGGTCTTATTATATCAAGGGATCACTAAACTTCATTACCATCGTTATTTGAGTGACTTACAAAAATAGAAACAATTATTTGAATTAAAAGAAGATAAAACCAACTAAGTACGCCGGCACACTGCTCTCGTTTTTTGTTTAGTTTACTGCACTCGTGAAAATAGAGTAAACTAAATGTACTGTAAAGTAAATCAAAATATGCCAAGCACGTGGGCACCCTACTTTTGTATGTAAAGCCCAACGCAAACATTACTCACACTTAATTTATCCAACACTCACTCGCCTTCATTCTCAACATAGAGGAAAGAAGAGTCATGCAAAACTTAGAAATTCAAATCGAAATCCAAATCCAAAAGTTATAAAAATAGAAAATAAACAAAAAAATACTCGCACTGAAACAACAGCCAGTAGTTGTGGTCATAAAAACTCAAAAAAGCTATAAAAACAAAATAAAAAGAAATCAAATAAAATAAAGTGACTAATGCTACTGGAAAGAGTTTAATGATCTTTTTAAAAGAAAAAAAAAACACATAAACAAAAATCGAGGTGGGTTTTTAAAACTGGAAAATTTATACTTGAAATTGTAGGTATGCTTGCAAATATTTAAAAACTATAAATATTGATTTCAAATATTACTGAATGCAATTAAATATGTATGTATGTACATATATGCCTGGACATTTTATAAAGAAAACACACCCCCATTCATATAAATATTTGTTTTTATTAAAAGTACATGTGTACTTTTTAAACACATCGTAAAATTAATTTTATGGTTTTACTGAATACAAATCAAGTTAAATGATGTTGCTTAGTGATCTAATTCTTGCACATGATATAAATCATTTAGGCATTAAAAAGAATTTGTTGCAAAATAGCTGTAAACTTAATTTATTTATTTCGTCCCAATTTACACCAAGCAATTCTTTAAGCTAAGATGATGACCTTTTAGATATCGTGGTGAGGGGAAGATAAGACAAACACAAGCAATTTGGTAGACATATACACAAATTTAACATAATTTAGATTAGCTGCCTTTAAAGCATTTGAAGATGAGCTATTTTGTAACATTTGCAACTCCATTTTACTAGTCAGTGCTGGAAAGGCAGACCTTATAAAACATCAGTTTCGCGCTTTTATAGCTGAACATAATTTGCCATTTTCCTGCATGAACCACTTATCCCTTTTTTATACCCTACACCACCATAGTGGGGAGGGTATATTGGATTTGTGCTGATGTTTTTAACGCCCAGAAATATTAGTCCGTCCGTCTGTCCGACTTGCTGGCTGGCTAGCTATCCTCCTCCTCCCGAAATTGGGGTTTAACGATCACAAATGTTTGAATTATGCAAGTATCCAAACAAATTGCATCACAAATGAGTGGTAAATGAAGCCAAACCACATCTACAAATTTTGTGCAGATCGGTCCATAATTTATCATAGCTCCCATATAAAGCTCACTCCCGAAAATCACTTTAACGACCATAACTCTCTCAAAAATCTTGGTATCCAAATAATTTTGAACACAAATATGTTTCATATATATAAAAATAATACGGTACAATTTTATGATGATCAGTCCATAATTAGTAGTAGCTCCCATATAAGGCCCACTTTCGAAATTCACTTTAACGATCATAAATTTCTTAAAAATTTTGGTATTTAAATAAAATTTGACACAAATAAGTTTCTTATATACAGAAATAATGACACCTTATTTTATAATGGTCAGTCCATAATTAGTAGAAACTCCCATATATGACCCTCTACGTAATTCACTTTAACCTCCATAAATTTATTTATATAAAGTTTAACACATATAATATTTATATTCATAGAAATCATGACAATAAATATTTGGATGATCGGTCCACAATATGGTCGGGCTTGACCGACTATACTTTCTTACTTGTTCTGAAAACGTCTGTTCCTGATTCAAAAGTAACTTCTAAAGTATCATGTGGCAGAACCAAAAGCACTTGTCTGATCAAAAATGTTTTAGGTCGAACTCAATTTGAATTTATTTGCAATTTACTTTGCCAGCAGAAGTTTTCTTTATGCATTAATGAATCAACCGGTATAGCGAATAAAAAATCCCTGTATTTGGTGGTCAGAGTCAGCATTAATAGTTTTGTGAAAGATTTCTTTTTTGGGTTAATAGAGGTAATTCTCCTAGTATATTTGAATGTAAAGTAGGGATGGACAAAAAACATCTATGTTTTAAAAACACTCGATGTATTGTGTCGAAACATCAATATAATCCGATTGTTTTTTTTTTTTGCTCTTAAACAATCGGAAAACATCGATGTTTTCTTTCGATGCATCGAAGTGACAAATTATATACATATCTAACATTTTAGACCCTCGATTCAAAAAATTGCACTTTAATGATGCAATCGCCATTGGCAACGGCTGTATCAAAGAACAAGAAATTAATGAAAAATAATCTTTTGCAAAATAAAGATATTGAATCTGACTCAGAAAAATCCGATAAAAGTGAGGATACTTTTTCATTATGGACTAGCCATTATAAACTGGTTCATAGAAATTGGAAAAGCAACAAGACTGAAGATATATTGTCTGATGAACTTTTAGTTTAGTTGAGGACCCCTGTTGGAAGACTAAACGAAAATCCGTTCGATATTTGGAAATATTATAAATTACAGTTGCATAAGCTTTACAAGATCGCTTTTAAATACCTTACAATGGTGGGAACATCGGTTCCGGTGGGAACATCGGACTCAACAAAGAAACAGATTGAGTGGTGAAAGACTTGGCAAACTTTTATTTCTAAACAGTATTAAAAAAAAAGTATTGGGAGATGTAAAATAAATTTAAGATTTTTCGAAAATATAATAATAATAAATAATTCAAAAAAAAAAACAATCGATGTATAAAAAACATCGATGTATTTTATGAAATATCGATGCAACATCGATATATGTTTGTGATGCATCGCATCGAAAAAAACATCGATGTTTTTTTACAGTGCCCATCCCTACTGTAAAGTAGATTAAGTTATTTAAACATACTCGTATGTATTTTGATATGTATTAATGATAACAAAACTCCATCACCAATCAACGTGATAATCTTAAATTTTGAATTGTTATTTTTTTTTAATGTTTTACAAATAAAAACTAAAAATTTTAAAAATTATGATTTTTTTCCAAAATATGATTTTTTCCGTAAAATTATGATTTTTCACAAAAATCTTCCGGCAACACTGCTAGCAGCTCGTGTTACTCTCTTATTTGTATTTGTGTGTATACTCTCAAAGAAAAATACGAGAGATTTAAGCAATTATATTATGCTGTGTAAACATCGAAGAAATTTCAAGGCAAAAATTTTATCAATAATTTCAACAAAAATTGCTTTGTGTAAATTGAGACTTATTTTGAAATCACTTACCGATTATTTCACTTGTTTTACATGAGAATCTGAAAAAAAAACAAAAGAAAATGTGTTCATGATATTTTTTTTGTACTTAGAAAATAATGTAACAGTGTTGCAGCAGAGTGTGTAGCTATATAAAGAACTTTTTTTAAGGGAATAGAAACATTAACATAAATTGGGGTATAAATTTCGTTTATAGTTCAAACACTTGCAAGTATCGTTTTTTTAACATTAGAGAAGAATTATAGATTTTATTCATAGTTGAATTAATTCATAATGGAATTAATTGCCAATAATATTCCATTCAAGCTTAAATGATTTAATTTTTGTTCACATTCAAATTGCATGAAAATATTTTAAGCCTTATTCAAATTGTTTTTGTGTTTGTGTTTGTTTTTAATAATTTCAGAAATTAATTTATAAACAGAAAAACCCAAGTACTAAGAATAATTGTCGTTTTTCGGTTTCAGTTTCAAGCCCTGAAAAACCGCAATATAGGTAAAAGTCGAATACGAAACTCTAACATTATCAATTATATTTAATAGTTGTTCATTTGCGGATTATTATTATCCAAGAAATGGTTTTGAATAATTGTTCAATCTTCTGATAAAGTTTTGATTCGTATGACATAATTTTCTCTTCAGAGAAACCGGTTTAAGTTTTAAAATATATGATGGCCTTTGGGAAGTTAGTTTTAGGAGACAGCTTCCTGACTACTTTTTACAATCAAATATTGATTAACTGTTTTAGGATTTGTAAATATCTAAACGGCTCTATTTTGACCAAAATATACAAAAATCGATGTTTAGAAAATCGGTTTTCTGTTTGGAATATGATTTTAACTGAAAAAAACGGTTAAAATTATTACCAAAATTCTAAGTCGTAGATACAGCTTTAAGAATATGTTTATACCAGAGGTGTGATTAAAGAGAGCTGTGGAAAGGTAAGATAAGGTCACACTTGGCAATTATTTGCCGAAAAAGACGTAACCACTAAATAAAATAAATTTGAACTTATTTATTTATTTAAAAAACTTCGTTTATTTAGTTTTATTTTATTTGAAGCTGTTTGATCTTGCAAAACTCTTGTAAGAGTAAAGAACGTCAAACAAATTTGTGCTAAAACAAGTTGTTACGCTTTTTTGAGTAAATATTTGCCATATGTGACCATAACTTTAGATTATAATAAGTGATTATTATACCCTCCACCACCATAAGTGGTGAATGAGGGTATATATAAGTTGGTCATTCCGTGTGTAACACTGAGAAATATTCCTCTGAGATCCAACAAAGTATATATATTCTTGATACTTATGGAATTCTAAGTCGATTGAGCTATATCCGTCTGTCTGAGTTAAACACTTACAAGTCCAAAAGACACAAACAAAATCAACAACAATCATATATCTTTCCGAAATATGGCTTAATGATAAATAAAGGTGGATTCACCCATTTGTTCTTAACAAAAATTTTTCCGGAGAAAAAATTTTTTACTGAGAGTTTTTTGCAGCACGATTCACCATTTCGAACGATTTTTCTGAAAAATCTAAGCTGCCATATGTTACCAAAATCTATTAGTTTTACAAGTGCGGCCATTGATTTATGGTGTCAAAATACAAATATTAAATTATTTTAAAGTATTGTGTATTCAAAATCAAAGATATAAATTCAAAACTAATGAAAAAAGAAAGTTGCTTTTGCTGATGGCCATGGAAATACATAAGGTTTGTTATTTGTATGAAAAAAGGCAACCTATTGGCAACTCAATTCAATAGGTGAATCCACCTTTAATGCTTATAAAGTTGGAATATGAATACAAAATTCGACAAAAATAAGTGTCATGTAAAAAGAAATCGCAAAACGAATTTTTTTTCTGTTCGGTCCATGTTTAACCATAGACCCCATATAAAGTCCACATCTAAAATTCCAGGTTAAAATTTGACACAAATAATTCCTACAGATATTGTCGTACTAAATTTTATAATGGTCGGTCCATAATTGGTCATTGCACCTATATAAGAACCACATCCGAAAAATTCATTTATCTTTATATACATATACCTTATAAATATCGGTATCGACTCAAAATAATACATAGATCATTAACATATAAACAAAATTCATACTACAGAAATTTGTGAATTTCGGTCCATATTTGACTATATCCCCCATATAAGATCCACTTCCGAAATTCACTTTAATACTCATAAATCTCGTATAAATAACGATACCGACCCAAAAGTTTACACACGGAGCATTTACATATGTGCCAAAATCAAACTGCTGGATTTTGAAAATATCGGTCTATATCTGACCACATATAAGGTCCACTACCGAAATTCACGCTAATACTAATATCTATCTTAAATGTACTATTATTATATTGAAATTCAACGTGGGATATCCTCATATGTATAAAATTCTCTGTTCCGAAATTTAAGAAGATTGGTCCATGTTTTGTAATTGCTCACATATACGTTCCACTTCCGAAAAACAAGTTAACCCTCAATAATGTCTAATAAATATAGATGTCGAATGAACATACAGATTAGAAATTATAATCCAGAAATCACACTAATTAGTGTTAGTCCATATTTGGCAATAGGTCCCAAATTAAGTCCACCTTAGAGTATAACAACCAACCATACAACTCTTGTAAATAACATTATGGATACTGGATTTAAAAGCTTTAAGTTCATAATTGGTCCGTTTTCACTATGTCACCCATATATCTCTTGTAAATAAAGTTATTGATATCAAATTTAATCAAAAGAAGCCTTACCTTATAATCTTACTCTTTTTTATTTATAGTCTGTTTTTTAACTTGTTGTGAATATGGAAAAATATTTTTTTAATTTTAGAAATTATTAAATTACACTCAAGATTGTTATGAATATCAGACAAACTCTGTAAATTATGGTGAGAATTGGTAATTACATAAATTTTAACTGCCGTGTTTATAAAAAATTAAAGTAGACTTCAAGTGTACTTTAGGAAAATTTTGTATGAAAATTTTGTCTTAAAGCACACTTCAAGCCTACTTTATTTTTTATAAATACGGCAGTAAATGGTCAAAATTAGATAACATTTCTAAGCATTTGAAATAAATTATATTATTCGTAAAATTTCCTTTCAAACGATGTATAAAATGCTAAAGGTGCTATCAGACGGGATGTATTTTACATATGTACTGTCACTTTTCTTACCCATATGTAATTCCGTATGTATGTCAAAATTTCCATTTTACATACGATTCATAATTTTTGCTATCACACCTGCTTATGTTTTTCCGTATGACATAACATATAAATGTAAACAAAAGCTGTCTTTTTAACGTGTATAAATTTCAAGAATTGCTTCTTTTGGCCAATCTAACTGCAATAAATATAATAAACATTATTTAATTTATTAAAAATCGAAAAATACTTACTTTTCCATGTTCATTATCCATTTTCTTTAATTTTATTTTTTCACACAATTTTGTTTCAAAACGAACCAGCTGTTTTGTTTATGTTTGTCACAGGAAAATAGAGCGTGTTGTAATCGAAAAAATTACATATGTATTTCCACATGTATTTTACACATGCAAAGTTTCATATGTATCACTTTTACAGATGGAAAATTTGACAGTACATATGTAAAATGCATCCCGTGTGATAGCAGCTTAAGCTATTGATTGTAAAAAACACTGAATAAATTTATTTTAATCTTATAACCAGTGTAGTTTTTCTCATTATATTTAGGTGGAGGATACTTAAGACTCGACATTTGCATTATAGAATTTTACACAGTGCAATGTTATAGCAAACTTAAGTACATACATCGTTTTATGTGAAAACCATATCTACCATATACGAGTATGTATATATGTATGTATGTGTCACAAAAATAAATGTAAATATCTTCAAAGCGGTAAATTCAAGGATTTAAATTGTTCAAAGTTACATATATAATTCCCTTTTTCATTTATTAAAATAAAACAATTCTATTGATTAAAAATTTTAAAATATAAAAAAATTCGATTTAAAAATTTAGAATAAACCAAACCAATGACCACAAAGATTTAAAAATTCACAGCCTTTCAATTAATGGTTATATAACAAATGGTTAAAAAAGAATTTCAAATAACACTAACTGGCTGCTGTTAAACAAATTGGCGACACTCAGCTGCTTAAGTTCATTTTAATAAAAGTTTTGCCAAGCAGCTATGCAGCAGCCATAATCAATAGACAAGTATTAGAACAGTATTCCATTAATGTCATTCTTCATTAAATTCCATAACAAAATAAAAACTTACCAATAAAAATTAAAATTGTTAAAATTCTCATAAACAGTTTGTGGAAATAAATGTCATTTGCCATAAAAAAATCAACATAAAATTGCAAATAACTTTAGTAAAACATTCCAGGAAAAATTAATAAATACAGTTTTTCTAACAAGAAAACAATTAGAAAATGATATACATATGTATGTACATACATGTATGCTTATGTAAATGAGAAGTGAATGAAGCCTCATGAAGAAAACAGCAAAAAAAAATATGATTGAATTTAACACCATCATCAATTGTTTTAAATTAAAAATGATGGCCTTTCAATTAGGCTTAAAAACGAGAATACGCATGCACGCACAAAATTTAATTTAAACTTTATAGAAATAAAGTTACTAATATTTTTCATTTATTCTCTATTTACAGGAGGTCAGCTTAAAACGAAAAATGGCCAAAAATATGTGTTTAATGGCAGACCGTCGGGTATATTTGTATCAAAGACATGTGCCACATTTACCGCGATTATCACAATTTTGGCCATCATATTTACCGTATTGATAACGTATTTCGTGACAGTCAACACTATGCCACAAAGGTAAGGTTTACTTTAAATTATGACTCAAAGAAAAATAAATACAAATAAAAAAGAACTAAAAAAAAGGCATGTTTGTATTACAAATCCAAAAAAAAAAACAAAAGAAATGACCTTTTCAGTTGTAAACCAAATAAATGATTTATTTTAAAAGCATTTGTTGGTATACAACAACCTTGGTCTAAAATCAAAACTTAACGGAAATGGAATACAATTTTAATTTTTACCTGCCACTTTTTTGAAATCATTTCTCTTAAGGAGTGTTGAAATCACAAAGTTAGAGTTTTACTTTCTTTTACAGTATTAAGGAGTGTTTTAGCCACAAAAAAATCTAATATTTTCTAACCTCTTTACTCTTTCCAGTTGCACAAATGGCCATAATACACAAAATTCTTTACAATCACAACCACAAAATATAAGTCCCATAGCGACAGCCAGTATGTTGGGCATGCCGATGCTAAAATCAAAATATGATACCAAACCCGCTCCCGTAGGCGATATACCGCCCGATAATGATATATTCGGCGAGGATCAAGGCAAATTTACAGATCGCAAACTACAGTTATTCGATGGTTGGTTGCCGTTACATTACAAGTAAGTAAAAGTCGGTGAGTGAGAGAGTGAGTTTTTACTGCTGGTCTCATTAACTATGTATTTAACAGCATTTTACACAATATTATTTGTTTGTGGTAATAGAAATAAGGTTACATGTGTGTAAGTAAGATGTGGCTTTTGTTTGTTTTACATGTTAACCTCAATTTTTCTACGTTAAGTACATTTACTCGTATGAAATGTATTTGTTTTAAATGAGAATAAAAAAAAAACGTTTGTTTTCTGTCACATTACACAGCTGTCAGTTTGTTATCCTAATGTAATTTGTTGATTTAACGCTAAAATTTAAGTAGCTGTATAGTGCTGGAAATACTTGAATTATTTAATGCGCCAAAAGTGTTGTCATGTCAAGGAGATACAACATCTGTAAGTGAGGTCGTGGTGTACATATGTCCGATATTATTTGTCATTTAAAATTATCAAACCTGACTCTTACCAATACAATACAAATTTTAATGATTTACCTAAAAATTCTTTGTTTTATTTTATTTTGACAAACTAAATTCTCGCTGAAAAATCATTTATTTTCCTTTTAGATTTGTCGAAAATTGTTAATTCTACAAGTTTTGTGTCAACATTTACATATAAAAGATTTAAATGCTTAAAAGCCAATACATATGTATCTTGTGAAATGCCTGTTTAATGCGTTCTTATCGCACTCCTTTCATTATAATACGTTTTATATTAATAATGTAGTGAAACCATCGTACAATCATCTTATAATTAATCATCAGACAACCTCAAAAACAAAAATATACTCATAAAATAAATATTAAATAATTATTTTACATCTTTAACCGCAATTCACACAAATACGAATAACCAGCTGTCAAACAATGTAATCAAATACAATGCAATTTATACAACTAAATGTATCATCACCTTAAACGCCAACACTTACATAAATAAACAATAACACAATTATTGTAATTACTCGTATTGCGACTCTGAAACCCACCTTTTAAATGCTGCTAAAAAGTTTAATTGTCTGTAAAAAGGCAGAAACAATAACAATTTAATTCAAATAGTGACAATACACAGGTTTTGTGTAAAATAAAAATTGTTATATTAACAGTAAGTAATGTGTAAGCGCATATATTTAACAATGTAATTTTTGTCGAAAAACAAGAAGCGCAAACATTAGACACATTTTCTAAATAAGAAGCCAAAGTAGGTACACGCAATTTAATATGTATGTGCTTTAAAGTAGGTGCACGAAATTACCACTATATTTCTAAATGTCTTTCTCTGCTGATTCTGCAGTGATAATGTACAAATTTATATGCTCTTCAAATAAAAAATAAACTCTTATTGATGTCTGGAAAGTTGTTAAAAAACATAAACATAGTTGCTACGTCACCAATTAAAATTAATTTGAAAGAAACATTACACAAATATTCAATTCATTTTGAGTAATTTTAATGATTTTGTTCATTTTGAAAAAAAGTAGGCGGTCGAAAAAAGTATTCTTAGTCATGCCGGAGTCTTAGTTATATTCCGTCAAAGTTTTAGTAAGATCGGTCCAGCGGTCTGGCCTTTCTGGCAGGCGTTGTAATTAATTAAAAAAAGTGGGCGTGAGAGTAGGCGTGTTCATACCAACTCAGAAACCTTCCCGGGCTCATGCACAACAACTTTGCCAAAGATACATAGTTTACGAATCTATAAAGGAATACATACAAACATTTATTTTTTGAGATGGGGCATGAAAGTGGGCGTGGCACATAACATTTTTATTTTTACCTCGCCTTCAGTAAGATGTGTATACAACTTGTCTGAAGTAAATCTGTAAAAAACTATGCAGAAGCAATTAATCAATTTAAAAAAAGTGGGCGTTAAAGTAGGCGTGGTCCTACCAACTCAGAAACCTTTCCGGGCTCATGCACAACAACTTTGCCGAAGATAATAACATGATCAGATGCATAGTTTGCGAGAATAGAATAGTAGAAATGAATTTCAAAAAAGCACCAATATAAGTGTACTGAAATTTGGCCCTTTTTGAACCGTTATATTTGTGTCATGAATATCATGTTCTGGGTTCTTTTTTGTGTGGATGGAAGAATATTTTATATTTTTTTTTTATTTTTAAATTGAATAAATAATATCAAATGTTCATTTTTACCCCATTTTTGTCCCTTTTTTGTTACCCGTGAAAAAATAATTTTCAAAAAAGTACCTATTAATTATCCGTAATACGTACTATTTGAAAATAAAAGTTCATGGAATTTTTAGTGAGAAAATACATTTTGATAAAAAAAAGTACCAAAAAAGAATACAATTTTTAGGCCATAGGAATTCGAATTTCAAAAAAGTAGCAAAAAAAAATTATAGTCTCTATTGATCTGAGCCAGATGCATTTAATATAGTATTTTTATGTTTATTTATGTAGGAGATATACATGTTAACGAGGCGTTCTACGGGGACTATTTTTACCCCATATGTTCACTTGAATTTCGAATTTCAAAAAAGTACCAGATACCTGTCGACTCTTTTTTGATTAAAGGCGGACGCATTTAAAATATTATTTCTAAATTTATTTGTTTTGGAGATATAGAGGTACTGGTAAAACAGTTTTTGCCCCATTTGTCCCCCTTAGCGACCGAATTTCCAAAAATCCCTTCTTAGTGGATCTACATGTTGTAAAAGGAACCCATTACCTGAATTTCAAGTTTCTAGCTTTAGCGGTTTGGGCTGTGCGATGATGAATGAATCAGTCACGTTACTCTTTTATATATATAGATTATATATATTAATATTCCTATATACATATATATACATTAGGGATGCCAAACGGTACTGGTTTTTCAAATCCCTGGATTCGGAATTTAATAAATGAATACCGCGATCCCGGAATCGGAATTTTTGTTTCATATTAAAACAAATTGGTTTACAAATAATAGCAATTTATTTCAAAAAATTACTTTTGTTAAATACGCGTATAAATATGTTTAAAAACAAAAGTTATAAATTAATTAAGAGTTTATAAACCATTAATAAATACAAAACATAATAGCATGTACACATATTGCAATGTTAGATTGACAAAAATAATATATCGTTTCGCTTTTGATTTCTATATTAAAAGCAACAGAATATTATCGATCGATAAAATTTCGTAAAAATTTTAAGGTATTAAGGTAAAGAGAATCTTAAGTTAATTTTGAGGAGATTTTTCGTTAGAAAATTTTTGTATTCTAATTATAAACAATCCTTTCTCTCTATCTTATTCTTTTTCTAATATATTATTACATAACATTATGTCTGGAATGGTGTTGTGGGGGGCTTTTACATATTTAAATTACTTGCATTATTTCATTCGTTTCGCAATCAACGTTTCTAATTCATTTCTAATAACAAACATTTCTATCTCATTGTGTTCAAAAATTTACAAATGTTGAGTAAATCATCCTTACTTTTTGGTTTCTTTAAAGGAGAGATTTCACCAGATATCTCTTTGATCATAAATAAAAGGACAACATCAACAGAGATTCATATCACTGCTGCAAAGAGCTTTGTCTGTTACTTTAACCGGATTTAAAATGACAATTATTTGTATAAGTAAAACAAATTCTTCATCTGATGATTTATGATTTATAAAGAAAAATTCATGCAAAGAAGGGTTAAATCAATTAAAGCTTTTTATAAAGGAATTTCCAAATTCCAAAAACTGTAAACACATCAAATAGTACGTTTGAGTTTGGCAATCCAAAATAAATTTTAGTTCTTTCACCTTTATTTCTTCGACAAATATTTTAAAATTTTAATTTTTGTTGATGACTTTGTAAACAAATACTAGTTTCTGGGATTGAAAATTCCAGGATTTTCGGGATCGGGATTTCGGGAATGGCATCCCTACTATATATACACAAGTTTTAACTTCACCTTAAGACATTAAGGCATTGATTGCCGCAGGACACTTCAAGCAAATGACAATGTACGAAGTTTCTGAATCAAGTTCTTCGATTCGCTTCGCAAAGAAATATACCCAATTCAAAGATCATTGGAAATCATTCCAGGAAGCTTGCATGTCTTAAAGCATAACATGATGTTTGATATATATTATTCCAAATGACAGAAACCGAACAGTATTGCAGTCATTGCTAGATTCTCCTCCGGAATATACGATCTGAGAATAATGCATTTTCAGTCTCTGTTTCCTATTCAAATCAGAATTCACTGTAAAAGATATGCAATTCGACCTCACTTTCCTAAAAAATTCCAGACTGACAGACAGACAGAATAGTACCGTCAATTAAATGCACATCAATAGCTGTAACTCTTGTGAACCCTAAGAAAAAAAGGCATGATTCGACTGTTGAACATAAAAGATTTCTTTTGAAAGGTAAAAATTAATTTTTAGACAAGATATCAGAGTAATTTAAAATATGTAGCTGGCAATAAGCAAAGATCTTAGTAGCTTGTCAAAAGCACCATTAATGTTCATAAAATATTTAGAATAGGTTGACTGGGGTCAACTGTAATGAAACACTATGATTTCACTATGTCATTTTTGTTGTCAAACTGTCCAAATTGTTGGCAATTGTATGAAACCGGGCGTCATCTATCATGGCAATCATGATTGCAAACACAGATGATGCCATATGACAACCCGTTTTCATACAATTGCCAACAATTTGGACAATTTGACAACAAAAATGACATAGTGAAGACCAAGAATAATTATCTTTAATTCTCATTCTTGATTGATTGCGATTATAGAAATATATATGTATCATAGCTTAAGAAATGAATACATAATAAATTGTTTACAAAAACAAAATTCAAAAATTGTAAATATTCGTAAAGTAGTTTTCGTGTACACCCTTTAGTTGTAACTAAAAATTTAATAAATACTATACAATATGTAGTACAGGAAGGATTGAACAAATGCCACTATTTAAATTGTTGTGTATTGTTCTCTTGTTAGTGTTGTTATTTCCAATGTGGTTGTTGTTATTGTTACAAATTTTGCTATTCTATTGCTGACATACATTATTGGCAACATGCCACAGCTGTTAAACGATTGAATGAAGCTACTTTGAGCAACACACACACAAAATCCACTACAACTGAAAACTATAAGCGCAGGGCGCTAAAAAAAAACTATCTTGTGTATTTTTCTATAAAGATTTTCTTTGATCGCAATCATGTTTGTTACATGACTGTTTACCAATCTTTGTACGCATGCCGTTGTCAGGCTGCCGGCATGCAACAGCAGCAGCAGCAGCAAGTAGCAAATAATTATAACATGTGTGCAACATTTGAAATCTATGAACGAAGTTTGTTTCTTTCTAATTACACAGATTGAAGATCAATTTTTGTTGAACAACAACTACATAATACAACACGCACGCTCCTCTGTTTATTTAAACAATTATTTTTAAGCTTTAGAAGTAGAACCGCTTAAATTAATAAAACATGTTGAATTTATTGTCCAAAAAAAAGTCAGTTAAAATGTTATTGGTAATAGAACAGGACAAACTAAAACTCATCATTTTCTATAGATCTTGCAATAGTTAATAGCTGTTGTTTGTTGCTGGTTGTCTATTATTGAGTTTGAGTTGCATGTTTATGTTGATCGTACGCGTATGGTTTTCGTTGCCTTGGTATCAAAGATGAAAGCAAAAACCAGGAAATACGCTTGGTTGTTTGCAAAGGAGAATGTTGTAGAGTTTTGCAGACTTTTTATTTCGTTTTTATGTTCGTATTTATTGTTGAACACAGTCGTATAAGCTAACTAATGCTAAATGCGTATTACAGAAGTAGTACACAGTGGCACGAAATGGTTTTTGTGTGTGTTTTTTTTTATTATTTTTTTAAACTCATTAACTAGACATAAAGAAAATAATTTGGTAAAATAGCTACTCTGTAACCACAGACAATGTTTCAGTTGTCTTCTCTTAAACTGAAACATAATAAAAACAAGTATATGTATAAAACAGTTTTTCAGAAATGGTCGTTATATGTGAGATATAACCTATTGTGGACCGATCATCCAAAAATTTAGTGTCATGATGTCTGTGAATATAAGTATCATATGTGTTAAACTTTATCTCGATATAAATACTTTCAAAAGATTTATGGAGCTTAAAGTGAAAGGGTCTTATATGGAATTTCGACTAATTATGGATCGATCATAATAAAATTAGACCATATTATTTGTATACATATGAAATATATTTGCGTTAAATATTAGTTGAATACCAAAATTTTTGAGAGAGTTATGCTCTTTAAAGTGATTTTCGGAAGTGGGTCTTATTTGGGAGTTTCGACTAATTATGGACCGATCATAATAAAATTTGACCGTATTATTTATAGACATACGAAATATATTTTCGTTCAATATTATCCAAATCAACATTTTTGAGAGACTAGTGCTCTTTAAAGTGATTTTCGGAAGTGGGCCTAATATGGGAACTACGACTAATTATGGACCGATCATAATAAAATTATACCATATTATTTGTACGCATATGAAATATATTTGCGTTCAATATTATTTGGATACCAATATTTTTGAGAGACTTATGCTTTTTAAAGTGATTTTCGGAAGTGGGCCTTATATGGGAGCTACGAGTAATTATGAACCGAACATCAGAAAATTAGACCATATTATTTGTACACATATAAAATATATTTTCGTTCAATATTATTTGGATACCAACATTTTTGAGAGAATTATGTTCTTTAAAGTGATTTTCGGAAGTGGGCCTTATATGGGAGCTACGAGTAATTATGAACCGATCTGCACAAAATTTGCAGATGTGATTTGGCTTTATTTACTACTTATTTGTGATGAAATTTGTTTGGATACTTGCATAAATCAAATATTTATGATCGGTAAACCCCAATTTCGGGAGGACATTCGTATGGGGGCCAGGTGAAATAATGCACCGATTTACACCAGTTTCAACCCAATCATCCTTGGGCCGAAAAAATATCACGTACCAAATTTTATCGAAATAGCTTCAAAATTGCGACCTGTAGTTTGCGCACAAGCTTTACATGGACAGCCAGCCAGACGGACGGACATCGTTAAATCGACTCAGAAAGTGATTCTGATTCGATCGGTATACTTTAAGGTGGGTGTTGGACCAATATTTCTGGGCGTTACAAACATGTGCACAAAGTCAATTAACTACACTTTGAATTACTAAGAGATAGAAATGTGTAGTGTATCTATCACACCTGACAAATCTACTTAACACAACACATGTCACTCTACTTAACTCAATAATATAAACAGTGAATAATCATATTACACTAACCCATATTACACTAATCCACTAAATACAATTACTCACCATACGCAAGAGTGAATAAACTAAACATTGAATCATATTACAGGAACCCAATACAATTGCTGATTAATACCTCGCAAGAATAAACAAAGTCTAGTGTGTCAAAAGATTTAAATGTAAAAGAAAATTCTATTATTTGTAGTAAATA
Organism: Bellardia bayeri; assembly: GCA_950370525.1. Classification (NCBI taxonomy): domain Eukaryota; kingdom Metazoa; phylum Arthropoda; class Insecta; order Diptera; family Calliphoridae; genus Bellardia; species Bellardia bayeri. Next base: position 122,029,316 of record OX493264.1, read on the forward strand.
ATAGTTAGTATAAATAGCTGTAAGAATTTAAAATAAATTCAGAATAATCTTGTCCTCCAAACAAACTTGTTCTCATTATTTGGTGTTTGCACTCTGACGGGTAGCATAACTGAATTAAAACGTATCTGCAGCTAAGTGCAGCATTATTAAATCTTAGCAAAAACACTAACAGGACACACGTACTTTACACTTACATTACATGGCGATCCTGTCTACATTAAACATACATTACAAATGTAACTATTATTATGTTTACATATTATTTGTGAGAAGTAAAAAGTAGATCCACACATGAAATAAAAAAAGTGAAAGGGTGGTATATAATGCTTTGCATTACCAAAAGTTAGGCCTATTTACAGAGAACCACAGGTCAGCCAAGTATCCAATCTTTGGCATACCTATATAGATACTTTAGACAACAACTGTCAAAAATTATAAACCTAATTCGTTACACTATTTGTCGGCTTAAACTTTATAAAAAGAAAATGCCAAGAAATTCTTGTACATTACTATCTGCAATATGATCATCTGATCATTGATAATAAATACTAGGCAAATACTGAAATTATAAAAGCTCAATAGCTCACTCGTATTACACGTCAAAGCCAATATACAATATACATACTCGTACAGCAAAAAACTTGCTAAAGCTAAAGCTATTAACTTTTGTTGATTCTAAGAAGTTTTCTTTAGCATTACATTTGCAATAAATTGAAAACTACTTACATACATATACAATGGTACGACTAAAACGAATGTTCAATCATCAAACAAAACGTCATTGTTTTACTGGGTAGGTACTATTGCAACTTCTAAGCAGCAATGACGTGATCATCAGCAATTAATTCAATAGGAGTATTTCAAGATTATATTGTATTGAAGTTTATTATTTTTTTTTTAATAAATATCTGCTGACTCTAGTAATTACATGTTGTGATGATGACGATCACTTATAGCGCTACTGTTTGTCACGATCATGTCTATTTTTCTAAGAAATTCTCTGGGTGAGAACGTGTTTGTTGTATTCTTGTCTTTTTTCCCCTGTAAAGATTGTTGATCTTTTGTAGAGTTGAGTTGAGTAAAGCATGCAAACTAGTAATTACGAATTATTGATGTTATGACACCTTTTAGTGTTTCATGTTGATGGTGATGATCACTTTATGGTTTTTGTATACCAGCATAATGACATCATTACCAGTAATAAAAAAAAAGCTTTAAATTGATGTAATAATAGAATAATAGTTGATGAAGTGTTGATGTCATTAGAATTACAGTTATAATTAAAACAGGGAATTACAGGTTTTGTATATATTTCTATAGCAGAATGAAATTATGATGCAAGAAATTGTCAATAATTTAAGATTTAAGTATGAGTGCTTAATGTTTATAATAATAATTTAAATGGAAAATTTCTTAGAGATTTTGTAACTCCATGTGCATGTTCTTCTATGTGGGTAAAACGTGTCGATATTCTGTTCTATTTGTGTGAAAGTTCCATCTGATGACAATCATCAAATACAGGGGCCAAATTACCGCATTCGTGATCGAATGAGCTATCATATCGAAAAATGATTTCGATATCGAAATTATGATAAAATGTACTAAATTTCTTGCTCGATATCGAATACCATAATCTCAAATTATGATCAATTTTACTCGATATCGAATGCGGTAATTTTTCCCCTGCACTGTTGTCCATAATGTTCGAACAAGAACATAACATTTGCAAAAGTTGTCCACACAAGACAAATTCAAGTGCAGACATAAAATTCTTCGCCGATTGAACAAATTGTTGGCTTGTGAAGGCGGGATGTTATGAGAATTATTCTTCGTAAAGTTAATATGCCTGATAAGTTTTCATACTTGAGATCTATGATATTCAAATGAAAATATTTCAATTGAGTATTAAAATTATATTTAGTGATTTCTATACATCTGTTTATGTTTATATAAAAGTTAAATAATGAAAATTGACATAAATTCTCAACAAATTCCGTATCATTCTTATTACATTGACCTTATTTTTAATCAATATGGCCAACTTTTATTTGCATTGCATGCAATTTAGAAATTACGTCAAATAAATGAAATGCAAACAGAAGAGTGAACAAGAATTTGCTCACTTTTCACTGATTGACATTTTGGCATTCGAAATATCGCAACTTAAACTCAAACAAAAAAATTTTAATTGCAAGAATTTCTAAATAACATTTCCGGTATTTCCTAAATAGAGAATTTGTTTTTGTACCTTTCAATTACTTTTATTTATTTACCAAATTATACTCATACTCGTCGTACTTTTCTTTAAAGAACTGTTTTGGATTTCCATTCAAATGTGAATAAAAACGAATGTACTCGTATGTATTTGTTTAACTTAAATGCGATACAATGGGCCATATTTTTAATACTTTTTGTGTTTTTCTGTTCTACTGCTTATGGAACAATATTTTTGCATTTGTTTGCATTTCAACAGAAAACGATCAATAACTACAAATTTAAATAAATATTTTTCCAACTGTCTGCTGAATTGAATATAAAAAAATTATTTATTTATGTTTTTGCATGAATTTGTTGTGGTTGTTGATATTAAACGTACGTTATTTCTTTAAACAAATATAGAAAACTGAAGGATTTAATGGTACATATTTATATTTATATCCGCATTATGGAATGGATTTTCAATCGTAAAGAAATTTAAAATGTTTCTCTGTTTTCTTTTTATTACAGCCTCATTATTGAGCCCAATCTCAGAAAATCACTGAACAATGGCAGTGTGGCTATACATATAAAACGTGATGAACGGGTAGCCACTTTTGAGCCCATTGTCCTGGATGTAAATAATGTCACGATCTCAAATGTTCGCATAATAAGAGCATTGAATCAAACCAGTTTGGAAGAAGTTGAATTGGACTTTGATAGTGAATATGGTGCGGATAATGGTACTTTTGTGGTGACGTTGTCGAAGACAGTAGCCGAAGAGAAAGACTTAAAATTGGTATTAAGCATGGACTTTGTAAGTCAAATTACCGATACACTACAGGGAGTATACAAGACTAGTTACACAAACGTAGACACCGGAAAACAAGAGTGAGTTTTAAAACTACAACTTAATGTTATTTGAAATTGTGTAGCTATTAAAAGTTATTTCATTACAGATGGATGATTAGCACCCAGTTTTCGCCTATAGATGCCCGCAGAGCCTTCCCCTGCTTTGATCGTCCTGATATGAAAGCCAACTTTACTGTCAGTATTATAAGACCCACTAGAACTTCTATGGCTTTGTCCAATATGCCCGTTTATCACAGCTCGTAAGTTTAATTTTTTATTGTTTAATACATCTTTAAGTAAAGTATTCTTTTTTCAATTCTAATCTAGCATCCAACGTCCCGGTTTTATTCGTGATGATTTCATGACCACACCCAAGATGCCCACCTACCTCTTAGCTTTTATTGTCTCTAATTTAGTTAAGTCTCACTTTTCAGACACTGATGCCAATTCAGTGCCTCGCGTGGAAATCTGGACTAGACCGGAAAGTAAGGACATGACTCGTTATGCATATTCCTTGGTGCGCAAATTCTTGCCCTATTATGAGGGTTATTTTGGCATTAAAAATCGTTTACCAAAAATTGATTTGGTTTCAGTGCCTGATTTTGGTTTTGGTGCCATGGAAAACTGGGGTCTAATAACTTTCAGGTAATTGTCATTAAACACATTAAATTGCTGATTGGTACTAATATTTTCGAAAACTTACAGAGATTCTGCTCTTTTGGTGCCTGAAGATTTAGAAAAAGCGTCCTCCTCCGAACACATGGAATTTGTGGCTCAAATTGTGGCCCATGAATTGGCTCATCAATGGTTTGGTAATTTAGTTACCCCGAAATGGTGGAATGATTTATGGCTTAAGGAGGGTTTCGCTTGCTATATGAGTTATATTGCTTTGAATAGTGTCCATCCGGAATTCGAAATAATGGACACTTTTACTGTTCTTGAATTCAAGGAATCCATGCAACATGATTCCGATAATAGTTCTCATGCCATTTCTTTTGATGTTAAATCTACCAATGATATAAGACGCATATTTGATCCCATTACCTATTCCAAGAGTACCATATTGTTGAGAATGTTGAATTCCATAGTGGGCAATGAAGCTTTTAGAGATGCCACCCAGGAACTGTTGAAATCATTTACCTATGGAAATGCCGATCGCAATGATTTATGGGAATATATGACCAAACAGGGCCATTTGAAGAAAACCTTACCCGATGAGAAGGATATTAAGAGCATAATGGATAGTTGGATATCTAAGCCCGGTTATCCAGTGGTTACAGTAGAAAGGAGAGACGCAGATTTGATTGTTAGCCAAGAACGTTATCTCCTGCCCTCAAAAAATATGTCCGATGATAGCAAATGGATTGTGCCGATTACATACGAAACCGATGAACTACATAAGGGTGACAGCATACCCACACATTGGCTTATGGACAATGGCCATGAATTGGTTATCACCGATGCCTTTACTTCCGACAACAATTCCGAAAATGTGGTTTATTTGAATTTGAACAGACAGGGTTACTATAGAGTAAACTACGATATGACTTCTTGGTTGGCTTTGAAAAAGAAATTCTCCTCTTTACCGCGTGTGACGCGAGCTCAACTTTTGGATGATTCTTTGCATTTGTCACAGGCCGAATATTTATCTTACGATATTCCATTGACATTTCTAATGGAAATTTTCACGGCCACTGACGACGAGCTGTTGTGGTCGGCTGCTCAACAGGGTTTAAATTATTTGATACATATGTTGAATCGTGAGCCAGCTTATGAAACGTTTAGGGTAAGTTTGGCGTTGTAAAACGTTAATGTAGATTTGGAATTGTTTAATTTCTTTTTGGTAAATTGTAGGCTTTTATGAAGTTTTTGGTAAGACCTGCCTTTGATCGTTATGGTTTACAAGAACCCGATAACGAGAGCCATATCCAGCTGCAACATCGTGCTTTGGTTACCAGATTGGCTTGTAAATTCAAATATGATCGTTGCTACAATGCTGCTCATATTAAATACAGAGAATGGATGGCTGATCCTAAATCTAATCCGTAAGTAGCTATTTAAGAAAAGCAATTAATATTTATATAATTAGTTGTATTATGTCAAACTTAGAAGCCCAAAATAGTAAATAGTGGTACAGTGCTACCTAAAAAAACTGATTAGACTCATTAGAACAAATTTCATATTGAAAATGATCTTTTTAAATACCGGGTGTAGATTATAATGATGTAAAGAAACTAAAACATCTGTACTAAACACAAATTCACCATCTAACTAATAATTATGAGTCACAGTTTTCACCACAAATTATAAAAATAAACTAAACAAATTTAACAACTATATAATTTGTTGGACCTAAACCGGACGTAAAACTTGTTATTACGAATAGATTAAATTAATATTCAAAAGTAATTTGATGATCTTTAACAATTTTCAGTTTTTTTATGTAAAAATAAAAGTTTATTTTCATTAAAACGCTATGAAAACTTTAAGGAAATTTGTGTGCATAACAGTTTTTTTTTGTATACTAATAATTTAAATCGAAGATTTGCACTGCAGAACTAAGCAAATTTGCAAAAATTTAAATTTTAGTTTTTTTTGGAAGAAATGTTTACAGAAATGTTTGATTTTCCACCCCTGAAATAATCGAAACAAATTCAATTGATCAGCCTCAAAACGTTAAATCCCACACATTATTATTTATATTCACACCACAATTAACAAATATTTAATTTGACAACCATGTGCCATATGCCCGGCTAGCTCAGTCGGTAGAGCATGAGACTCTTAATCTCAGGGTCGTGGGTTCGAGCCCCACGTTGGGCGCAGTTAATTTTTTAGTAGTGTCTATTTAATTTTTCCATAAATTATTTTATATTACCAATTTTCTATTTCTTATTATTGTTTATTTGACCTTTTTATTTCATTTTAGTATTACACCCAATATGAAACCTACAATTTATTGCACTGCTTTAGCTGAGGGTTCATTTCAGGAATGGTATTTTGCCTATAAACAATACAAACGTACAACCAGTGCCTCCGAAAAGGAACAAATTTTATCATCATTGGGTTGCACCACCAAGCCTTGGTTGTTGTCCAAGTAAGTTTTAATTTTCTTTTAAAAATAACAAAAACATACATGAAATGTATAAAAGATATTTATAAAAAAAAAAAGTTAGGAAGGTTCTACCGAGATTTGAACTCGGATCGCTGGATTCAAAGTCCAGAGTGCTAACCATTACACCATAGAACCGCATGTCCTATGAGTGGCCAAATTATAGTTTCATAATTAACCCCCGTCTCTTTGTTACTCTACTAATTAATTACTTGCAGATATTTAAATATGACCATTAACCCCACATCGGGCATATTGAAACAAGATGGTGCTCGTGCTTTTAAGGCAGTAGCGGAAAATCCCATAGGTTTTGAAATTGCCTTTGATTTCTTGCAAACGAATATTAAAGATATATCCGAATAGTAAGTTAAAACAATATGAACGTAAGAAATCTTAAATAGTTTTAAACATAACTCAAAATTATTCTATTTTCAGTTTCGGCGATGGCTTTTCAACTTTAAGCTCTATGATCAAATCGATTACCACCTATATGAGCAAAGACTATCATAAAGAACAATTGGAACGTTTTAGGGAGAAATCTCAAAAACTGGGTTTAAAATCGGTGGTTACGGCCATTGATGTGGCCATGGAACAAGTAAACAATAATATTTACTGGCGTAATCGTTCCTATTACAGTCTGAAAGGCTTTTTGGAGGATATAGTACGAGAATTCCAAATCAATATATTCTAAGTCTTGGCCAAGGACATTGAAAACTAACTAGTTTAAAAAAAAAAACAGTAAAATAATGAAAAAAAAACAAACGATCTAATTAATTATAAGTTTTCAAAATTTTCAAATGTTTGCAAATTTAACATAAACTCAAATTGTTTTATGTTTAGATAAAATAACACAAATACAAACAACTGTGGTTTTACCTAGCAAATATTTTCCAGATATTCTCATTACTTTTGCGGAATTAAGAGTTCTTAAGGTACGGTCACATTTGGCAAATATTTACTCAAAAAAGCGTAACCACTTGTTTTAGCACAAATTTGTTTGACGTTGTTTACTCTGACAAAAGTTTTGCAAGACCAAACAGCATCAAATAAATGAAAACTAAATATTTGTTGTGATTTGGCCTAAATAAGAAAAGTTTTTTTAAATAAATAAACGAGTTCAAATATATGTATGTTATTTAGTGGTTACGTCTTTTTCGGCAAATATTTGCCAAGTATGACCGTACCTTTATACATAAGTACAGTTATATTGTGTTTAAAAAACTTCTTTTTAATTAATATTCTAGGTATTTGTTTTATTTGCAAACAAAGTGATATAATTTTAGTTTATTTTAACAAATTTTAGTATTGAGCTTTTAAGCTAAATATTTTATTAAAAAATTTTATTATCATTTTGCTATTTTTTATTCGTTTTTATGTTCTTTTCTGTTTTTTTTTTTGTTATTTTATTTTTGTCATTATCATTTTGTTTAAATTTTTATTTTAAGTATTGTTCCTATATTAAACTAAAATTAATATTAAGAAATAAGAAAGAATAAAAAGGTTTGTCATTCCTGCGTTTACAAATTTATCTGCGAGAGAATTTGTTCACTGGCAAAGGAACACAATCAATCACATTACAACCAAACTACATACAACACAACAACAATACACAGAATAAAATGCTGCTGATGTAAAATGTTAATAGTTTATAAGTGAAATTCAGAATTAAATTTCTTTTGAAATTTAACTAATTAATGAATTAACTGGAAGAAATTAATAAATAAAAACGAAAAACTAATCTAAAATAACAACCAAAAATATAAACTACTTAAATACATATTCAAGAAATCAATACTAACTGCCGACAACTTTAAGTAAATTAAATTATTATAATTACATATAATTAAACAACAACAAAAACGACTTTACGTAAATAAGTTAAAAATATTAAATATTAAAATAACGACTACAAAATACATACATTACGTTACATTACATTTAAGCACAATTGCCTAAAAATCATTAAATTTATTTGTTTTATTTTAGAATATTCAATTTGGCTTTTTCTATTCATTTTCTTTTGTAAATATTATTTTATACGTTCGGCTTTAAATTTAACTTTTATATATGTATGTAAATTTATAAAAAAAAAAAAAGAAATCATAAAGAAAGGCAGCCTTATGAAATAAATACACGAAAACTAATATATTAAAATAAATAAAGAAAAACTGAGTGTCCTTAACAGAATTTCACAAGCAGCAACTTGTCTTATTGATGAATATTAGAATTAAAAGTATTGCGAATGAGCTATGTACTACAAATGAATATTATTTTTTAAATCTTTATCGAACGAGTATAAAATTAAGCAAATGCCTCATTTTTATTTGTCAGTTTTTTTTTTAGCTTTTATGCACATTTATGTTTATACAAATATGTAATTAAATATTAAGAATATGATAATTATTTAAGTCAAAATCATACATAAAAATACATAATACGTATATTATTTTTACAACAATAAAAGTAACAAATAAGAGTTACTCATAAAACCTTTGTAACATTAAATTACATTTGAATATAATGAAAAATTACATTAAATGTTTTTAATTGTATCATGTATTTGAAGTAGTAGTTGGAAAATTTTATTTAAATAAAAATTAAAAAAAAAAATTAAAAAGAAAAGTTGTTTTAATTAAGGTGACCATACGTCCTCTATTTTGGAGGACAATCATCTATTTTAACTCGCTGTCATCTATAAAATTTGTGTCCTCTTTCAGTCATCTTTTTCATATTAAGTCATCTTTTGTCATCTTTAATTTTAAATGCATGATCAATATTAGTTTTTATTGAGCTTAGAGTATAAACAGAACAAGCACGGCACGGTTTCTAAGTAGAATGCGAATCGCCACCTTTAACAAATTTTACTTCACAAACGTCATGCCGTGCTTGTTCTGTTCATACTCTTAAGGCTTCATTAGTCTTTACTTTCTGTTGCTGTTCTGTTCCGTGTCGTTCTGTTGTTAAATTTTTGTAGTTAGTTTTTCCGTATAAACGTATCAGCTGTTTTAGGTAAACAGACAACACATACCACGAAAATAACTCCAAAAATACTTTCGACTAAAGTAATGAGTTTTTCGTCATCCATCGTTTTTTTTTTATAACTTTTATAGGTACAAAAACAACTAAATTCAAAGAAATTAAAAATTTTTGTCATAAACCAAAAATTTTTTGTTGTGCGGATGTCAGCTGTTTTGTGCTGTCACTTACAATTACTTAGCAAATTTTTGTTTTCAACAGGTTCGTCCGCTACGGCACGGAAAGTAACAAACCAACTAACGACTTCTACACATTTTATATTTAACTGAATCAAGTCAGCTAATTCGAAAAGGAACAGAAAGTAAAGACTAATTCTGCCATTACTGACTGAACTTTCGCTTTTCAAAATAGTAAATGGTAACAATATGTAAAAAATGTAAACATTGAATTGAAATAAATTTTTTAGTATTTTTCTTAATGTCATCTTTTTTCTTTTCCAAAATCTGGTCGCCTTATTTTAATTAATTATTGGAAATTATCTAGGTTTAAATCTTTTTTATTCGAAAGATAATTTATAATAAAGCAGTTTGAAGAATTTAAAAAAAGGTAACAATCAAAACTATAGGGGTGGCTTGATGAATTCAGCACAAGTGTACAATTTCAATGCAATTTCTTCTCCTTTCTTCTACATTTAGGACCTAATTTTGTAAATCACTTGCGTTCAACGCAACACCTACGCTTTTGCTAACGCATCACCAAAAATATGAAATTTTGTAAATCACTGCGTCATTGCGTTTAGCGAACACAGAAATATTACGTTGTTACAATACTGTCAAGTCATTGCGTGGTTAATGTTGCCATTGTAAATAATGATACTGAAATTTAATAAATTTACGTATTTTGCATTGGCAATGCTACAAACCTATCAGCTGTTGAATAATTTTGTTTGGTTATTTGTCAAGAAGATATTTCAAATTGTGAAGAAAAAAGCTTTTAAAGCAAATAACTATACATACAAAGATACTAAGGGGTATAATAATTGTTCGCACTTATGAATATGTCTTCTTCTTCGGATGATGAAGATTCTTCAAGCGTCCTAGACATATTTATTGAAAAACCCAATCGCGCTCTACTATCAACATAATGACACACTGTGGAGATTTACAATATTTTTAATTTACTTTTTATAAATTTCAGATGAACTTTCGAATGAACAAGAAAACGTTTTCATATTACGTGAGATATGAGCTTATAACATCTCTTTCACAGTTCAAGGTAAATGACATCATTAATGAATTTTTGTCAGCTATGGAACAGTCGCTTTGTCCAAAATGGATAATGTTTAATCACACGGATGAAGACGAAATTAGAGAAATTAGGCATTCTAAAAGCCACATCTGGATGCTTTTCCATTTTAGCTTTCAAGAATTCAAATTGAGCTGCCGTTGTGGCTTCTTTTTTCGCCTTAAAAAAAATTGTAGTAGTATTTAATACTAAATAAATATGTTTGTATACATATATGTATTTACTTACATGGTGTAAATAAAGTACCTATAAAAGATTTACTTAATTGAATAATTTTGTTTTTTAATAATATTTTAATTCATCTTTTAAAACTAACGACAATAAAATGGAGGCGTTAAATTTGACAACGCAAGTGATAAAAAATTCAGCGTTGCATTTTATAAAATACACAATTTCAAACAGCTGTAATAACAACAACGTAAGAATCAGCTGTTACAACGCAAGAAATCACTTGCTTAAACACCGTGATTTGCAAAATGTAATTTAGCGCAATTCTTAGAAGATCGTGGCGTTGCGTTTTACAAAATTAGGGCCTTAATTTTTTATTGAGTTCACAATTTTGTAAAAACTTAGTTTTTAAAAATTTTTATTCGAAATTTTACTTCAAGTTAAAAAATTTTCTAATACTCGCAAGAGGAATAATTCTCATTTAATTAATTATAAATATTAATTTGTCTATTTCATTTTGTTCGTAAACAGTCGAAGATTGTTTATGCAAATTCTAATGGAGTATTTCTAAAATACATTATATTTTTCAGAAATGTTAAAATAACACGTTTGACAAAACCATAGAAATAGCCCGGCTAGCTCAGTCGGTAGAGCATGAGACTCTTAATCTCAGGGTCGTGGGTTCGAGCCCCACGTTGGGCGAGTATTTTTTTTTTTTTTATTAGTAAACAATTTTTTATATGCATTTTAGAATTTGCTTTATATGCATATTTGAACATTCATTCAAATTTGGAAGAATTTAGTAGGATGTTTTGAAAAAATATACATTTAAATTAGTCAGTCGGTCTTAACCAGTAGAAAATTGAGCTGCGAAACATTTGTAAGATAAAAATAAAAAAACAATCAGAAATGCAATGTCAAACAAAAGAAGAAATATACAAAACCTGATTCCAAATATGAAATCGTTATTAAAAATTAAGGCTTCCTTCCTCACGTATGCGCTGAGGAAGTTGAAATATTTTACTTATGTAAGAGAGTTTTTTTTTAAGTTTTTGATTAAATTGTTTACTTTTTAGTTTTTTAAAGAATTGTTGAATTTTATATTTGTTATTACGTTAATTTGGAGTGTTCAAATTACATAGAGAATTATTTAAAGTCCTAATATTATGAAGTTCTTATGATACTATTACCATTATTGTATCAAATCGCCTCTATGGATTAGATGGCAAATTTTAATGTTCTTTTCAGAATATGATATCGGAGACATATGGAATATTTTGAAACAACGAAAAGTTTTTAAGAATATAGAGATTGCCTGATTTAAAAAGAAAATATTTGAAAAATTACCAATTTTTTTGTTTGAGATATTTACAGAAATTAAAGAAATTTTAAAAGTAGACCAGAACAGAAATTTTTTCTCAAAAATTTTTTTATTAAGCAAATTATGCTAAAAAGCATTTAGCATAATTTTTAAAAATTTCAATGCATTTTCGAGAAACAAAATGCTAAAACTAGCACTGAAAGGGCTAAAATGGCAACACTGACTTTAAGTGTACATATACATACATTTCAGACAAAAATAAAAAGTTGTGTGAGTCACCCCCTAGGATTAAAGATAATGTAAAAACAATTCCAGAAATATTTTTTTTATTTTTTTGCCACTCCTACAAATTCCGCCCTTTTAGTATTTTGTTCCCTGTGCCGCTATTTTTAGTCCGATCATAACATTTTGCATACCGGTGCTAAACATTTTGTACGAGTTTTTAAAAGTTATGACTAGAATTTGACGTGGTCGCAAAAACTGATTAAGGACAGAAATGTAGCCATAAAGCCATGAACCACTCTAATGTACATACATACATATGAGGATAAATGAAGCGCAATGGGTTATAGTAAATATATTAATTTAAACTTATGTATACATAAATTAATTATTATACCTATAAAATAGTAAATGTAAACATTCGCATAGGTATGTTTGTTAACTAAAAAACAGAACAAAGTAGAACTTACCATAGGTATTTATTTAATTCCTTGCAATTATTCTATTTCTGGTTTTAATTTTTGCTTTTAATTTTCTTTTTAACATTTTAGCTTGTAACACAAACACTTTTTACACAAACAATCATTGTTTCACTTAACAAAAACATAATATTCTAACGGGACTGCATATTTATTAACTTGTATGTATGTATGTACATGCATACGTACATACATATGTATGTATGTACATACATATGTACTATTCCTCTCATGCTTAATCAGAATTTGTTTGCAACAATTTACACTTAATTTTCCCAATAGAGTTTTTACAAAATAGAGCTCAATTTCCACAAATATTTCTATACATCTGTTAACTTCAACACTTATTTTAAACATTTCACTTAAATTTTAATTATTTTATAACTTTGACTATTTTTAATTCGATTTTTTAGACCTCCTCCATTCATCTTTCAAGAAGTCACTTGTTTAATCATTGCAACTAGTAAACACACTGCTTTATCATCAATTTTTGTTTCTTGTTGTTGTGTGTTAGTTTTTGGTGGTGTATTAGATTTGCAGTTGTGGTGTGAATTATTTTTGTGGGGTTTCGTAGTAAGGGGTGTGTGTCTTAACTAAGTTTAGTAAAGACATATACATACATGCATATGTACAGGGTTTTCCAATAAGGACTTGACAACTTTTTTTTTAAATAAAACGCAAACCGTTTGAGATATTTCCAAAACTTTATTACCGACTTGAAATACATTCAAAACATTTATGAATGGAACTCGACTTCGTTCATATGGGCACCGCGGCCACGTCGACAGTGGTCGATTCGTTGGACCCAATTTTGGATGACTCGGTCACACATTTCGGCCGGAATGGCCGCTATTTCGCGTTCAATGTTGGCTCTAAGTTCTTCCAACGTTGTCGGCTTGTTGGCATAGACCAATGATTTGACGTAGCCCCAAAGAAAAAAATCTAGAGGCGTTAAATCGCAAGAACGAGGCGGCCAATTGACTGGTCCATTTCTTGAGATAACACGCTCGTCAAACTTACTCTTCAGTAAATCGATTGTAACGTGTGCTGTGTGGCTTGTGGCACCGTCTTGTTGAAACCACATGTCATCCAAGTCCATGTGTTCCAATTCGGGCCAAAAATAATCGCTAATCATTGCGCGATAACGATCGCCATTCACAGTAACGTGACGATCGTTATTGTCGACGAAAAAATATGGCCCAATGACGCCGCCGGCATGCAAAGCGCACCAAACAGTAATTTTTTGTGGATGAAGTGGTGATTCGTGAAGCACATGTGGATTTTCAGCAGACCAATAACGCATATTTTGCTTATTGACGAACCCATTGAGCCAAAAATGAGCTTCGTCACTGAAGATGATTTTGCGATGAAATTCATCATCTTGGTGCATCTTCTCCAGAGCCCAATCGGAGAACGTACGTCGACTCAAATGGTCCATCGGCTTCAATTCTTGAGTCAGCTTAATCTTGTATGGGTGTAAACCCAGATCCTTACGCAAAATTCGCCATAAAGTGGTCTTGGGGATGCCCAGTTCTTGAGAACGCCGCGGAATCGACTGATTTGAATCGTTTGCTACGGACGCCTGAACGGCAGCGATATTTTCGGAACTTCGACCAGGCCGTTGTCTCACTGGCACGACAGCATCACACAATGAATATGTAGACTCAAATTTTTGCACTAAACTTGTTATTGCTTGTCTACTAGGGCGATAATTACGACCGAAAATTGGAGTTAACGCTCTTAAAGTTGCGGTCACCGACTCCGAATTTCGGTAGTACATTTTTATAATTTCCAAACGTTGTTCCTTCGTGTACTTTACCATAACGAAAATGTTAAGTTTACTGAAAAAAAAGAAAGCAACAATTAGATGATCAGTGAAATAGTGCGTTCACAATTTAAATTCAGAGTTGTCAAGTAGCTATTGGAAAACCCGTTATATAGAAAGCTATGTGTCCACGATCGTCATATATTACAACGTTGTCATATCTGCCAATGTGCTAGCAATGTACTGACATTGAAAAGTTTTTAGCAAAAGGTAAATTGTCAGTTTACACGACTATAAGAAAGCTAACAATTTCATTTGCACACAATTGTCACACAATGAATTTAGCTATCAACCGAAATTGTCAGTTCACACGGTTGTCAGATTGTTGTGTGGCATTGTCAAATTTGTTTTGCAGCTCTGTGTGTGTGTTTAAAAATTTTAATATTGTCATGGAACAAAAAAGAGCAATTGGAACCATTTTATATGCACTCTATTAAACAGGATTGATCAAAAAATATGTCGCTATCCATTTTTTATTTTCTTTAATTTAATTCTTTTATTTTCTTCCATTTTTTTTCAAAAATTTTATTAATACACACTTGTTTGTTTTTTATGTATATACATAGTTGCATTTAGAAATAATTTCTATGACAATGCTGCCATTGGCAGATGCATAAACTTTGCACATATAACAATGAAAAGTGTTTGACAATTGTCTTAAAACACTGACAATGCGAAAATTGTGTGTTTACACGATTGTTAGATGTGTGACAATATTTTTGTCTTCCAATGTACTGAAAATGCTTTTTCTTACAACGTTATAAGACAAAAATGTTAAGTTTACATGGTTGTTAGAAAATTTCTGCACATTTTTCTGACAACGTTGTAATATCTGACGATCGTGGACACATATCTGAAGTGTTGTTAAAAAATAGTGAGAGTTTAATAATTTATTATTTAGAAAATAATGTCATGGAGTGAGTGTGGCCGGCTCAGTCCTCCCAGACCATTAGGCCAAATAAACCCCATAGAAAATCTTTAGCTTGACGTAAAAAAACATGTTTGGGAAACAAAACCTAGCATGGAGCAATATACCGAAAAACATGTGTATCTATCTAGTAAACTCACATGCCAAGGCGTTGCGCCGCCGTTCTTGCCAACAAAGGCCATGCAAACAAATATAAGAGATTATTTTGAATAAAATATATTAACAATTTTTTAATTAAATATGTATTATAAATTTTTATTGGTAGGGTACCTGATGATAGTTAAAGTGCTATATTATTTTTACTACTTCATTTTAGAATTTAAATTAATTTTTTTAACCGTTTCATTAAAATAAAAAATATAAATCTGAAATATTTTTTACCGCAGCTGTATACTACTAAAATTTTTTAGCGTTGCAAAACGTCAGCACAAAAGCATGAAGCAACAAACACCATCCCCATATGGTGGTGTAGCATAAAAACTACTGTTATGAAATTGTATGTCAACATACAACTAGTACAAAATTAAAAAAAGTTATGTGAAGGACCTTTAAAAGTGGTGTGTTTCTTTCTTTCTTTCTATATTATTTGTT
The DNA here is from genome assembly GCA_950370525.1 of Bellardia bayeri. NCBI lineage: Eukaryota > Metazoa > Arthropoda > Insecta > Diptera > Calliphoridae > Bellardia > Bellardia bayeri. Next base: position 122,045,291 of record OX493264.1, read on the forward strand.
AGTTAGTTAATTCAGCAACCACCCTGTAACGCTGTAAAAAACCCACCTACTTTTATTTTATATATAGTTTTGTGGTGTGTAGGTAAGAGGGTAGGAGTTTTTTATGGTTGATGAGTAGTATGTATGGTTTTAAGATAAGAGAAAAAAAAAATATGTGTATTTTCAATGATGGATGTGGGCATTGGGTGTGTGCTTGTTATTTATTTTGTATTCGGGATGCCAACTACTTTGCAAAAATTAAAATTTTAGTTTTTTGGCAGAAAAAATTTTACAGAAATTTGAAATAAGGTCATCATCAAAACGTTAAATAAATCCTACACATTTTTTATTTATATTCACACCACAATTAACAAATATTTAATTTGACAACCATGTGGCATATGCCCGGCTAGCTCAGTCGGTAGAGCATGAGACTCTTAATCTCAGGGTCGTGGGTTCGAGCCCCACGTTGGGCGAATACAGTTTTTTGTATATAAAATTAATAAATGGCACCATTTTCTCAATGTCCGGTTTTAGTTTTTTTTCTTAACTAACAGTTGAGAACTATTTTCGTACTAAACTGCTCCTTTTTTAATATTCAAAAATATTTATATTAAATTATTCATAAGATATACCTAAATGATATTTTAAATAGAACTAAAAACTCCATCTCAATTTATCATGTATTTGAGGAAAGTTAAGATTTTTTGTTACTTCATATTTTTCTCCGATCAAAAAAAAAATACGGAAAAATCTGGCTAATCGGGAACATAATAAATAATTTTCTTCACTAATAACCTGCAAAATTTAATAATGAAACTCAAGACACAAAAAAGAGAAGATAACCTCCAGGTTCTACCGAGATTTGAACTCGGATCGCTGGATTCAAAGTCCAGAGTGCTAACCATTACACCATAGAACCTCTCGGGAAACCGAAATAACTTAACGCTCAATAAAACGAAACTGGCACAAAAAAGAAACTGACTGAATTGAGACCTATGAGTATTGAAAAAATTGTTTTTCAAAAAAATTGGTAATTTGAAAGTTTATTCGAAAATAATATCCACATATATAATAAATAAATCATCCCTATCGTAAATAAAAATTCAACATGAAATTTGTTCCCTTTTATTTTTTTTTAATTGAATTTTATTAGGAAAAGTATAAAAGGGAACAAATTTCATGTGGAATTTTTATTCACGATAGGGGTGAATATTGCACATTAATTCTAATTTGAACTTAAACAAATTATTTAAAATTTAATAAATAACAATCAGAACACAAATTTGAATAATTTTAGAATGTTTGAGTTCTTCTCTCTACTAAAAAAGAAGAAACCAAAAAAAATTTCCGAAGGTTCTACCGAGATTTGAACTCGGATCGCTGGATTCAAAGTCCAGAGTGCTAACCATTACACCATAGAACCTGTCGGCAATTTATTGTCAAAGTTTGTATTTAATTACCCAAGAATTTGCAGGGGAAAACTTGAAGAATTTGCAAGAAACATTTCAAGGTTGAGAAAAAGGTGGATATTTTTCAACAAAAGGGCTGGTGTTGTGCCATGGTGTATATATATATATGGTGTAAAAATAACAGGGCTGTAATTTTCATGCACTCTTAAATCTAATGTCGATTTCTGTTCTCGGAATGTAAATGTTAGACTTTTTCTGCCCTCATTGTCGAATTATTACTACAACAGTTGGAAGCGAACAAAATTTTTTCTATTTTTGATTATTTATGTTCATATTAAAACATTTCTTATTAAGATATTTTGTTTAGACTCTTCAATGCTTTTCTCAACAAATGAGAAAGTTCGAAAAACTTGTTAGGGCCGGAAATAATATATTTACCCCCTATTCAGAAACGATTATTTAATTTAACAAACGTTTATTAAGACAGATTTGCATATAAAAATTTGCTTAATAAACGTTTGTTAAATTTAATAATCGTTTTTGAATAAGGGTAACCCCCTGTACATATGTACATATTTGACATTTTATTGTTGTGTTACAACTGAAACAAATCCATACATACATATGTATGCACATGTTTGTTTGTACATATTTATGTATGAATGTCTCCTAATACAATTTATAATGGGATTTGATTGGTCATAAAATACATATCGTGGGTATTCTGACGTAACCTCGTATCTCAAAAAACACTACTTTACAAGAGAGACAAAAAACATTTTATTAGAAAATCTGAAAAAAAGCTTTTGAATATTTGTTGTTAATTTGAATGTTTTATTAATTATTAATTATGCTTAAGAAATTATTTTAAGTTTAATTTTTTGATTAAATTTTGAGATACGCGTTTACGATCCGCTAAGTTTACCATGAAATGGTTTTACATGTATAAATAAATGCAGTATTTTATTTAAAGTGCTCAGAATAAATGTTTTCTAAGATCAAATTTTAATAACTTAAAATGTGGGATTTATTTTAAACTAATTTTTATTCATAAATATTTAAAATAACCGTGATGGAAAAATATCAGTCTATTCTTTTTTGTTTGCAATGTTTTCAAATTGTTTGCTTCGATTAACCGTGATTACCTCTATTATCCGTGATGGCAGAATTTTTTTTATTAACTTCAAATTCATACGTACAATATAATAAACATGAAAACGGGGAATTCCCTTGTTTGCATACGATTAGTCGGAAGCATTTTAAAGTGATTAGTTTAATTTTGAAATTTGGGAAGTACGGGTGATTAGATCTATGTAAATATATTTAGTATGGCATCGTTACCAGTAGTAAAAAGATAAAGAAACATTTTAAATATTGAAGATAAAGTTAAAATAGTTAACGAGAATTCAAAAATAATGTGAGTTTTAAAATGCAAGTTCAAAATTACAAAGTTTTAAGAAGAATTAATTTGTTTTAATATAAATTTAAAAACTGTATAATCAAAATTGTAATTCGATTAACCGTGAAAATCGATTATCCGTAATGCGTCTGGTCCAGTCTATCAAGGATAATCGAGGCCCGACTGTATAATGAATTTTTTTTTTAATACTTTTAAACATTAATAGTTATACCTATAAGGCCGTGATTATTCATTAGTATGAAGTAAATTGTCATAAAAAGAATGATAATCCTTATGGGTTAATGATTTCAACGATTGAAGATCCTTGAATTTTTGAGCTGTAATAGGTATAACTCTTTGGTACATAGGATTTGCCTGAACTTCATTGTATTTTTTTAGTCAGTCGTTGAGGTAGATCCTTCCACTTATCATTAAATGATAATTCATACATAATACTATCTTTACTGTACTTCAAGCCACGTAACTGTAAAATAGTCGGAGATCCAGACTTGTTTCCTGGTCTAATAGATGTACAAGTTTTCAATTCTGAATAATTACAAAAAATCGTATGATCAACATACTTCACTTTATAAGGATTTTTAGCGGGCACATACAATTTACGATTTTTTGACGTACGGAGTCACACTCCATTTGCGTGTGTCCTTTGACTAGATACTTTTGATATATTGTTATATTTTTTTGATTCGCCACTTGATACAAGGCGTTTGCTAGAGGTGTACTCAGATTGACTTCATTAGGACTTAAATGTCTTAAATTGTTTCCATTCAACCGATTTAATCTTGTTCTAACAGACATTAAAGTCGGCAAAAGTTTTCCGTAATAACAGTTGTTACACTGAAGGTAATCTAAAGCAGTGGCAATTGGTTTCAAAACTATAGTCGCGAAAGTGCTCACCTTACTTAGCTTACCAAATAATTCATTTAATTTGGATTTACTTTTCATAAGTTGTGCTATAGAATCTTACAGAGAGTTCCATTTTGTGGGGCAAGGATATGTTAATTGATGAGCAAGGCAATCTTTTATGATTTCTGCCGATTTGGGCCTTCTAGACATATTCCATAATAAAGTACACTTACCAACTGCCCAATAATGAATTCTACTAACGTGTGATTTTTTTATATGATTATTCATATCTGTAGTGGCCAAAAGACTTAATGTGTGGCTGGCACATCTGATGTGTCTGGGCAAATGTGGCTGTCTAATTTCATCATCTGATGAAGTTTTTGGGAGATCAAAATGCAAACAACCATCAATAAACTGACAAAATATATTTTGTAAACTAAGTTTTTCAAAATACAAAACACTCCCATTTTTTATGTATGTATTTAAAATACAAAGTACTTGCTTAACATGTATTTAAAATACAAAATACAAAATACTTGCACGTCATATATTTAAAATACAAAATACCTATTTGTATTTTAAATACGTATTTCAAATACTGCCCAGCCCTGCTTACAAACATTTGCTAAACAACATACATAAGTAAAGGTATGATGACACTTGGCAAATATTTACTCAAAAAAGCTTAACCACTTGTTTTAGCACAAATTTGTATGACGTAGTTTACTCTAACAAGAGTTTTGCAAGATCAAACAGCATCAAATAAATGAAAACTAAATATTCGTTGTGCTTTGGCCTAAATAAGAAAAGTTTTTTTTAAATAAATAAACGAGTTCAAATACATATGTATGTATGTATACGTTATTTAGTTGTTACGTCTTTTTCGGCAAATATTTGCCATGTGTGGCCGTACCATAAGCTTTTGGGTGCTACCATTGAAAGAAAATCTGTAACATTGAAGCTGTTGACATTTTTTAGCGAATGTAGAAGAAAATCTGTTTAATGTGATAATTAAAGAATAATTAAATGTTCTTCTTTATTAATTAAATATATAAAAAATAACATTTGAAAAAACGTAATTGTTGGTATTCACCAGGTTCTACCGAGATTTGAACTCGGATCGCTGGATTCAAAGTCCAGAGTGCTAACCATTACACCATAGAACCACTTAAAAATCCAGCGGCAAATAAGAAAATTCCACACTCTTTGCTCTTAAGAAAAGAAAGAAGATCACTCTTGTGGTCAAGGTGTAACTTTTTAATAACAAAACAAATAAATAAATATATTATCACTTTCATTATGGGTTCTATTTATCTAATGGATTACACAGATGCGAGTATTTAATATAAATCTGTATTTATATAACGGGTGGTTAAATTTGAAGGGCCGATGTTGATTTTGAATAAAACACAAACTGTTTAGGAAATTATTGTAATTTTATTTTATTATGATATATTGGTATTACTCAATTATGTATGGAACAAAATATCGGCCAAATGGGCGCCGCGACCACGGCGGCACACCTCCATCCGATGGTCCAAATTTTCGATGACCCTGAGGCATAATGGAGGTTCTATGCCGTTAATGTGCCGAATTATCTCATCCTTTAGCTCTTGAATTATCGACGTACACCTTTTCTTTCAAATAACCCCAAAGAAAAAAGTCCAACGGTGTCAAATCACATGATCTAGGCGGTCAATTGACATCGCCATTACGTGAGATAACACGGCCATTGAATTTGTTGCGCAAAAGAGCCATTGTTTCGTTAGCTGTGTGGCAAGTGGCACCGTCCTGCTGAAACCACATATCGTCCACATCCATATCTTCCAATTCGGGCCATAAAAAGTTCGTTATCATCTCACGATAGCGAACACCATTCACAGTAACTGCCTGACCGGCCTCATTTTGGAAAAAATACGGCCCGATATTGCCGCCAGCCCATAAACCGCACCAAACAGTCACTCTTTGTGGGTGCATTGGTTTTTCGACAATTACTCTTGGATTCTCATTCGCCCAAATGCGGCAATTCTGTTTATTGACGAATCCACTGAGGTGAAAATGTGCCTCATCACTGAAGATGATTTTCTTCGAAAATTGATCATCCACTGTTGCCATTTCTTGCCACCATTCTGCCCATTCACGACGTTTAGAATGGTCAAGAGGCTTTAGTTCTTGAGCCAATTGCACCTTGTAAGCGTGTAAATGCAAGTCTTTATGCATAATGTTCATCAACGACGAGCGTGAGAGGTGCAATTGTTGGGCACGACGACGAGTTGAGGTGGACGGCTCTTCAGCCACACTATCGCGAACAGCAGCAATATTTTCTGCAGTACGAGCTGTACGAGCATGCACTGGTGTTCTCACATCTTCTACAGAGCCGGTTTGCTCGAATTTTTCCACGATTTTTGCGATTGTACGCACATTTGGACGATCAAATTGACCAAAAAAATCACGAAGTGCACGATATGCATTTTGATTTGAACGCCCATTTTCATAATAAGTCTGGATAACTTTAACACGTTGTTGGATTGTGTATCTCTCCATGGTTCAAATTGAGTAAGTCTGAAATAGAGAAATATCAAATAAAATTCGGAAAAAAGCTTGGCGTTTAGGTGTGGTTCACATTCAACATCGGCCCTTACAATTTAACCACCCTTTATAATCAGGGATGGAAAATGAGATTTTTGGTTGATATAAGAATATGTAATATTTCAATGTAATACATATTTCATCTAAAATAAAAATTTGTAATTAGAATTAATAAATTACATATTTTTTGATATCAGCATTATTCATATTTTTCTAGATATATTTCAATAAGTTAATAAAACAAAATTCGGCACAAATTAACGAAAACTCAGAGTGATAGATCAGAAGGCCGGTGTGAGGTTGTCCACACACCATCACCCAGAGACCAATGCGGTCCATTGTGATAACTCAGAGTGATAGTTAACGGCAAATATATAACACCTTCTTGACGTTTCCAATAAAATTATGAATAAACATTAGTTTTGGAGGTTCGATTTTCAAAGTTCTTACAAAACTTTTGTAGATTTTCTTAACTGAATGAGCATATAAACAAAAAAAAAAAACAATTGCACTTCGTGAACAGAATTGAAACAAATTGAGGTCATGACCTCCGGTCCCAATTGCCGATATTGGCCTACAAGATTTCTCGATTTGATAGCTTCAGATTCGTTGAGAAGTTTTTAAGTTACAGTCTGTGAAAACTCTCACAGAGAAAATGTGCAACATGAGTGAGCGAATGTATCGCTCGAGAGAATTTACATGTCAAAACAAAATGCAAAATATTTTTTTGTTTCATTCCAGCTTATAATTTTACAATGAAGTAAATTTATTTTTCCCATGATTTATTAATTTATTTTCAATAATTGTAATTTAGTAAATTGCCCTGCTACAAGAAATATACTTCACAATTTTTTGGCTAAATAATAAATTTATTTATGTTAAAAGTTAAAACTGGTTACAGTTGCACTTAAAAACTCATACAATTCGAGTAGCGTTATATCTAAAATTAACGCTAGCGTAATAGCTGCAATCAACCTTACCTAAATAAATGAAAGTACCGTTAGCGTTAAAGTAGTATTACCGAAGTAATACAAATTAGCGTTGCCGTTACCATTTAAACGTTTCGAATCGGTACACATAGGGGTTTTTTGCCAATCTAGCCGGACATTACTTTTTGTTTTAGTTTAATTGCTTCTTAAAAGTTATTGAGTGTCTCTAGACCGACGAAATGTGTGTTATTGTCATAGGCAAAAACCCCTTAAAAATAAATAAAATCGGACCAAGAAGGAAAGAGTTCCCCCTAGAAGAACTAATCCAAACTCTGAAAAATGCAATTTTTTTCAAGTTTTTCCATACTTTTATTTGGCAAATTCAACTTTAAACGTCGGCGAAAGTTAAAAAAACCTAAATTTAGACCCAGGAGATCGTAAAATTACACTTTTCGACCCCGCCCTATTTTGTGGGCGGTTACATAAGAAATAATAAAAAAAATGTAAATATTAAAAAAATATATTACTAACGCCTTAATACTATAAAAATTAAATTTTTTAACTTTTATGGGCAGGGGGAGGTATCCCTCCAAGCTCACCCACCGGAACGACCTTGTCAAAAAATATTTTTTTTTCAAATTTCCAAAAAAAAAAATCGTTTTTAAGATTTTATGTGACTTTTATGTATTTCATAGTATTTAATTTATCTGAAAATAATAAATTTATTCGTAATTATAACTTATTTATACTAGTAAGAACAAATTTTATTTAAAATAAAAACAACTAATTTATTTAAAATAGCTTCTCTTTTGAACTAAGATGATGATGAGTGCCATGGTTCTTCTTCGTCTGTTTCTTCAAAATCCTCTTCCGTATCTAAACTCTCTTCAGATCCAAGTACAGGTGGAGGCATAACAGAAATTACTTCTTTCGTAAAGTTTCAACGAGTTTAGCATTACATTCTTGTATAATTTGGAATAACTTTAATATTATATACACTTTTTCCATTTTACTCTCTCGAAGCTTCAAAATGGTGCTGATAACAATTTTATGCTATAACTAAGTACCTGGAGCCCAGATTTGATTTTTTGTTAAATATTATTTTTGTTGCCGCAACAACGCGCAACATTTTTTTTTTGGAACTTAAAAAACTCACTTTTAAAAACCTTTTACATTTCTTAAATGTAAATTTTTGCTTAATGTCCGGCTAGATTGGCAAAAAACCGCTATGTGCGGTAACCAACTTTGAAATAATATTTTTTTTACCAAAAAGTTTATTGTGTTAATTGACGAAGTAATCCAAGTTAGCGTAACCGTCACTTTAAAAACGTTTCAATTAGTTAGCAAAAAACCTTTTTTTTTTTTTTTAAAACTAAAAATCAAGAAATCGTTTTTTAAAAGATCGATTTTTTACTGAAACATAATTTTTTAATAAATCAATAATTTTCCACAAAAAGCTGAAACACAGGTTTAAATTAAAATAACAGATATTTCTATTAAAAATCGGTTTTACTAAGAAAAAACCGGTTTTGACACCAAAAAATTATTTCTTGGAAAAATTCCAAGTTTTCATAAATTTGTTTTGAGGAATTTTCTCACTAACGTAAAAGTTTTAGCACTGCATGTCAACTAATATGTAGTAAACAAGTCCGATCGTATCAATTTTTCCAGCCTGTATGTATGACTGTTTAATTAATATTTGTAGATAGACGTTGTTTTTTTGATTTTATTGCTAAACAATGCCACTAATAAGTACTAAGCAGGAAAGAGGGGGGTGAAAGACACTACTTAACAGACGCTTTATTGCAATAGATTAATTGTTTGTGGAAATTACAAAAAATGAAAAAAAAAATGTATATTAAAATACTGTATTGCAGTGCTGCCAACTTTTTTTTGGAGAAATCGTCAATTTAAAAAAAAAATCGTCAAAATCGTCAAGTTAAAAAGAAAAAAATCGTCAAGACAAAATATACTTAAAAATACCAAAAACATTTTTTTTATTAACTTTTTAAATATTTTTATTTTATTTACATGTAAATAAAGTTATTATGTAATAAAAAAAATAATTAATTTAATTTTGGTATTATGTGACTTTACTCTGGTACATTTTTGTGTGACATATTTTAATAAGTAATTTTTAATTGCTAAATTGAAAACAATATTCCTTGTAATGTTGAAGAATCTAAAGCACACCTGGTTTTTGTTTTGTCTAAATTTACAATATTAAAAATTCTTTCAACGTTGGCCGACGAATGTGGTAGTGCCATTAAACTCATTTTTTTAAAGCTACGCTTGGTTCAATGGAGTTTAATCCTTCTGAAAGTTTATCGCCAAAATCAAAACGTTTTAAAATTTGTGAAACCAATTCAATATAAAATTGGACGCAGAATTCAATAAATATATTATATTGACTATATTCAATATTCAAACTAGATTGATTCTCCTCCACGTAAATGCCAAGATACACTTCATCTTTATTTAAAAATATGTCTTCGTTATTAAAAACTTTGAATTTCAAAATTAACCAAAACTCTTCTACAAAAAAAAAATGGCCAGTACAGATAGTCGTGTACTACATACTCTACCTCTTCAACCCCTCGCCAACAAACTTCGTCTGTCTGCCTTTTAATTTCTACATTGCAAAAGGAGACTTACAAAATTTGAATTTTAGGAAAAAAGGTTACCATATGTTTTGCTTTTAAAAAATCGTCATTTTGGTTTGCGAGAATTAAAAATCGTCTTTTTAATAAATTTGACTTAAAACATCGTGAAAATGACGATAAATCGTCAAAGTTGGCAGCGCTGCTGTATTGAGCAAAAATAGACACATACATATATAAATTTTATATTGCTGTAAAGATACAAATTTCTAAAAGCATTACATGTCAATTTCTAAAAAGAAGATGTTCTTTATATCTTTTAAAGATCTACTTTATGTGTTATCGAATATTTTACAAAGTTTCATGACATGTATTAACTTCATAAAGAAATAATTATTTTAAATATATATTTTTGATAGCATTGCCAAATGAAATTAATTACTTCCCTATCAATTATTCTGCTGGTAACCCTTGGAAACGAAACAATTTGTTTGATTGTTAAAAAATAAACCCTTATTTCAAATAAAATATTCAATATTTCCAGGAATCTAATTTGTAATTTCTTAATTAAAGAAATACAAAATGGCAAATAATTACAAAAAAACTTTATTAGAACGTTATGGTATTCCCATACATCATTTGGATTTCAAATATGTAAGAGAGTGTAAAGATGCCAGAGAAATGGAAAAAATAGTACACATTTTAAGATCCAATGAAGAGGGTTATTTTCCCGATTTGACAAGCTGTGCTGAGGAAAAATTAAAGGAACTGAAACCACAAAGCCGTCTCTTTAGAGTAGAGGAGCAAATAAAAGGACGTGAAGCTTTAAACCCTAATGAGATAAAGCCAATTTATGTAAGTAAACACAATTTAGAATTAAATAATACAACATTTTAATGAAACTATATTCTGGATAATCTAGGACTGGAATCAACATATTAAGACCACTGATAAAAAACTACAGAAACTAGTAAAAGAAACTGCATCTGAGTATAGCCACCAACCACTAATGCCTCCTATACGTAAAACTGGACGCATTCTACAAATACAAAATAATAAAGAAAAATCCGACAGTTCTATAAAGTCTCAATCAACGCAAAGAATTAAATCCACCGACTATAATAAATGGGAAAAATATGATGCTGAAGAGGAAATATTACGCCAGGACTTGGCCGATGAGCGCGAGCAGGAAGAATTAGAACGTAAAAATCGTTTAAATATACACAAACAGCCCTTAACAATTACCGAAATAGCAGCTGAAGAGGAATTACAACCTCTAGACAAATGGTCAAATTTGACGCCAATCGAGAAAGAAAAGATTTCGGAAGAGTAAGAAGGAGATCTTTAGAAATATAATTAAACAAAATTTGTTTACCTTTTGTTTTTTAGTTACCGTTTGCGAGGCAATGAGTATTTTCGCTCCAAAGAATATGATAATGCTTTAAACGAGTATTCCCGAGCCATACAGGCTTATCCCGATAGAGCAGTAGCAGCCTATAATAATCGGGCTTTGATCTGTATGTCTTTTAGAAGTGGAAATTGAAAGGATTCTTTTTATTTAGGTTTTCTTTTAGTTTTAAAGCAACAAAAATTTTTGGAGGCTATTAGGGACTGCGAGGAGTGTCTTAAATTGGAGCCCACTAATTTAAAAGCCCGTTTGCGCTTCGCGGAGGCGAATTATGCCTACGGCAGGAGAAGAGAGGTAAAATATTGAGTAGAGTTAAAAGTATTTGAAAAGGTTGTTTTTGTTAAGAGAATTTTCGAGAAAATGTGTTTATTTACAATTGTACCGTATATAAAAAGGTACTTTTATTTAAAAATGTACTTTTATTTAAAAAGGTACTTTTATTAAAAAAGGTACTTTTATTAAAAAAGGTACTTTTATTAAAAAATGTACTTTTATTTAAAAAGGTACTTTTATTTAAAAATGTACTTTTATTTAAAAAGGTACTTTTATTTGAAAGGGTACTTTTATTTAAAGTGGTACTTTTATTTAAAGTGGTACTTTTATTTAAAAAGGTACTTTTATTATATCTTCAACAGTCCTATCAACTTTACAACAATGTTCTGCAATTGGATCCGGAAAATTCAGTGGCCCTTAAAGCCACCACAGAAATACGCCAACAATTCGCAGATTTGCCGCCGCCAAATGCCACACGCCTTCAAATACGAGATGAATCGTCTAAAAATAACCAAGCAATACAAACCGAAAATCCAAAACCAAAACCCAAATCAATAAATTATGATCTGGCAGATTTAGTCAAACCAAATCGTGTGGTTAAAAATAAGTTCATTAAAGCAGCCGAGAATTTGGGTAAAAATATGACAAATAACAAACACAGCAACAAGATGCTAGAAAAGAAAGTCGATCCGGAAAATAATCAGCAAGAAATGCGATTGCCCGGTAGTTATCTGACGAATAAGACGGTAAAAGGTAAAAAACTTATAGAAGAACTTTAAAATGGATTTTATTTTATCACATACACAATTATAATTACAATAATAAACATATAAAAATATTATTTTATGGCATTATTCTATAAGTGAGATTGTTGTGGTATTATTAACAGTTTTTGGAATTAAATATTATGGAGTCAAAACCATTTCGAATCTATAAAAGTAATCTTATCTCAATTCTCGGCCAAAAACTTTTTAATGTAGGCAGCCACTATATGGAAGGGTCTCTGCTCGAAGTCATTCTTTTGTTCTTTGGTAATTTGAATTTGATCACCATTACGACGATTTACCAATGTCACACATATATCGGCCGCCTTGACTCCCACATGCTTGGTTAGAGCTGCAAACATGCACGCTTCCATTTCGATGTTGCGTATACCCTTGTCGTAACACTGTTGTATAAATGCCATTTTATCACTTTCGCCATACTGACAACTGGCACCATCTAAGCGGCCTTGACCTGATCATTAAAGTTTTTTAATATTATTAATAATACTATTTATTTTATATAGGTTTTAAATTTACCTTCATAAAAACACTCAGCTCCCATTGTATTACCCAACACAACATTATAGTTGTAACATCCATTTAAACAGTTCAAAAGTTCTTGGGCCAAACTTGGATCAAAGTTGGCTGGTCTCACAACTTTTTTGCCTAAAATCGCCTAGTAATAAAAACATCAATCAGCAAAATGTGATTAAAAATAATTTCTAAAGGATGTGGACGCATGTGGACTTACAATTTCATGTTCATTTCTCAAGTACCCATTATATGCATCTTTGGTAATAACTACGGTGCCAGGATCCACTCCAATACCACCAGATGTTCCCACACGTATAAATATGGGATCCTGACACTTGGCGTATTGAACCAGTTTTAACAGTTCATGCAAAACCACACTCATGGTGCTCATGCCCACACCGTGGGAACAACACAAAACTGGGCCCACCTTTCACAGGAATTTAATAATGTTTTGGTTTTAGTTTCTTAATTTTCATTTTCAAATCAAATATCAAATAACAAACCTTAAAGATGGCATAACGATTACCAGCAGCACTAATGTCTATCAGTTCATTATTGTTCAGTTCAGGCTGTATAAGATTGCGTAAATATCGGGCCAAATCGAGCATGCGATTTTTAGTGCCCCCCATGCAAACAAACTGCAGTAAAAATTTGTGCTTTAAAATGTTTTTAAACTAATGAATATGTTCTATGAGATAAAATGAAACACTAGTGAAATGAAGGGATTAGCTGCCCAAACTGTGATTTGTAAATACATATTTAATACCTTTACATCGCCAAAACGCTTTTGTATATCAGCCGTATTTCTGGTATCCGGTATATTTATATCAATGTGATACAAGAAATCTGATTTCATTGCATCCAAATGGGAATTTTTTAAAAGTGCATAACTAAAATAGTAATAATTTAAATTTTTATATATAAGAAAAATCGGTCGAAATCATAGTCAATATTACACTTACCCGGTGTTGGACATATTTGTTATTTAAATAACTGAAAAGAAAGTAAAAAGAAAAACGATTTTTTAGTTTTTTTATTAAAATTTTTAAAAAAGAAAAAAACCAAAAAATGTATGTGGTAAATGTAAATGGTTTTTACCATGGTGTAATTATACAAGGCGAGAGCAAACCGGCAACAAATACAACACAATACAGAAACAACAGGCATTTGGTTTGTGTAGAATAGTGCACTACTGTCAAAAACACTTGAAAAAGTATTACTTTTGACATAAGTAAATTGAAAACAAAGTCAGTCAACTCTGCTACTGCATTCACCTTGTATAGTTACACCATGGTTTTTACGATTGTATTTTCGACAGAACTGTGTCTGTAGAATTTAAAGTTTTACAACTCAAGCCTTAGGGATTTATCTAATCGGTCGGTTTACTGACCGATTTATTCTGTTGTGTATAAACAATTTTAGTAGGGCTGCCAAAACTAGGTTATTTCAATCGTAAATTCTACGTTATCAGCTGACTTTTGTAGCTTAAACCTAAAAAATCTCTGTTAAGGGCTTTTCAACAAGAACTTTGCTTTTTAAAACAAAATAAAGCACAGTATTTTTATGAAAATCATTCAAAGGTTTTACAATTATAAATTACAAATAATATCGGATGCATGATAATGATTCTTTTATCAAAATTTCTAAACACAATTTGGCAAAATTGTTGGTCTATTTCGTTAATCAGGTCACGAATTTTGTGTTTTAAGATTCAATCTTTAACATAGCTCTACAAAAAATAATCTTGTGGTGTTAAATCGCATGATCGAAGCGGGCTGATAAGTTTCATGAAATTATGCGATGGGTATAAAGTTGGTTTGCAATAAATAAATTCGGTGACGGTGCATGCGTGATGCATTCACCACAAAAACCATTCCAAAAATGGCCCAACAAAATGCTTCCCCACAATGGCTTTTAGGAAGCCCAAAATGCGGCTATTTAGCATGTCATGTCAGACAAATGAGAAAGGAATTCGCCTGAAAAAGTGTTTTTCCAGAAAATACAGTGGGTTCTTTTTAAATTAATTCAGTTAATCTACAGCGATTTGCGAGCGATACTGAATGCATTGTAACAATAAAAAATAAATTTCTTGTTGAAAAACCCGTCATATAATCGAAGCATTTAATTGGTAACAAACTTCACAACATGTACATATCACAGCTTCGATTTAATTTATTCAATTTAATATTAATTCACTTAAATTAAAAAATTTTAAAATTTTTGACATTAAAAATCGAATGCAAATTGTATGAAAATATTTTAACTTCATATAATTCATATTTGTTTGTTTTAAATCATAAAGAAAATGTATTTTATTTAAAGAAAACATATGAAGAAAATAGGAAATTAATAATTAAAATATAATAAATAATTACTTAAAAGAATGAATTCAATTCTTTTGAAGTATTAAACAATTCGTAATTAATAGTTTATGGGAATGCACAGTGGGGCAGAATTTATTTTTTCCAGACGGCTGGTTCGATCGAAATGAAGTCTTACATGGGCTTAGCGTACAAGTAAGAGTATTTGAGTTTAAGTTTTGAAAATTGACCTCACAAACTGTCCAGGGAAGGAGCTGTGTTGACTAAAAATAGGGCACCTTTCACTTGTAATTTGTTTAAAAGCATGCATTTTTATTGTTATTCATTCAAATTCAAATTTTTTTTTTTTTTGAAATTGTAAATTTTGCCAAACCCTATAAAAAATTAATTTATTTAAATCGCTTCAAACACCACACAAAATAATTACGATTTTCTTTTACACTTTTAGTGCATATTGTTTAATTACTTTTACTTTTCTTAGAATTAAAACCTTATAAATAAATAAAGTTCTTATAGAATACATAGTTTTATATTATCTCTTAATAAGTCTTTGTTATCATAAATTATACGTGTGGGGAGTCGGCTGCTCAAAGAGCTGCCTCCCATTTTGTTTTTATTTTCTTGTTGGTTCGAAAAGCAACATAACGGTTTTTTAGATATGTTTTATATTTGATAACTTTTGAACACACCCACGATCTTGTTTATTGTTGTTATTATTTGCTTGATTTTGTTTAATTATGTATGAAAATATTTATTAAATAAGTTCCTCTTGTGCTCTGTTCTTTTTGCCGTAAAGACCCGCATGTAACTGAATTGGGGTTTAGAATTTCGCCGCTATTTATTAATTCATTGCCATCGTTGTCAACTTTGAAATTTCAAAACGCACCAAAATGGAGAAAAAAACGCGTCATTTGAAAATGATCGCACCAAGTTTAGATTTTCTTTTTTATTTAAAATTTTTATTGAAATAATTTCACATAAAAAAAATTATATTATTTTTATTACAAATATAACAATAAAACACTCTTCAACAGTTCAGTGTTTTTAGAAAAAAAAAAATAAAACTTAACAAAAATAAAAAATAAACTAAACAATTTTGTTTGTATTCCTTTGTACTGGATAGATGTGTAATTAATTTCTTCTTTTTTTAACTTTTTAAAAAGAGATCAACGATTAATAGTAAAAGTAATAATATGTAGTAAAAATACTCACAATATGCTATTCGGAATTAATTGGTAAAAAGAGCTGATTTCAGTACATATTTTTTTAAATATTTTTGTTTTATTAGAGAAAATTTCTTATTATTTCGGCTTGAGTTCATTTAATTAATAACTCAAAGAATACCATTGTAAAGTTATATTTTTCTGGACAATTGGTACACTGGAATGCATTTTTTACCCTGCCAAGGGCATCATCAGCAATGTTTATTGTCCAAGATATAATTGTAAACATCATCTATTTAACTCACCATATTTTTGTTTTCTGTTTTAAGTACTTCTAATACTTTTTTTGTTAGGGCTTCACTGGGACTCTAACTCTGGTTGTTTATCTACAGTTCAGTAGACCAATCAGGCTACATAAGAATGAAAAATGTTTAAAATGTTAATTTTATTTTCAAAGAAAAATTTTCATCCAATTCAGCTTTAGCACTAACCTTCATGTGACGAATGTTTAATTATCATACATTCGTATATAAAATGCATTCAATGGGGTCCCTTTTCATAGTATAGATTTCATGATAATGAATTATTAAAAAAACTGCAATTAAAAATTAGTAAAAATGAAGATTTCATCACATTTTCGGAAAAATTAAAAAAACGCACCGAAATTTAAAAAAAAAACTATGAAACTATGAAAAAATAGTGCGAAACGCACCATGTTGACAACGCTGATTGTGTAGTCGCTGCTCTGCTCTCTCTCTCTCTCACAATACTCTGTTTGTGTTTGGTAAATATCAGTCAAGAGAGAATTTATAAGTTTTATATTTTGTATGTAGGTAGGTATGTGATAAAAACTTTTTCTTTTAAATAATTTAAAGTTTATATAACTATTTATTGTGTTTTAGTTGACCTTTCTATGAAACTTTTATATTATAGTAGTTATTAAACCTAAAGTTAGTTTTTTTCTAGGAGCCTTCCTAATATCCCAATCGATTTATTTACATACATATGTATGTACATATGTATTTTTAAATTGTTATTGAAATGGCTAATAGGGTTTGCTTATAAGATGCGGCTCAGCCGAAAAGAGAATTCTGTTCAGTTTTATAAAAACTAGTCGTCTATTTCTTAGATAATATATGTAAATAGATTAGAAACTCCTAAACAACCAAGTACCCTTGTGACTTATTAGATATTTATTATTCTATGGCCAAACTTAATTAATATTTTCAGTGGGAAATCTCTAAATTCAACTTTTCAATTGTAACTTTTAATTCTTAAATAAACAATTGCATATTTGTAAAATAAACAATTCTTAGAATTTCAACGAATTTGTTGCATGTGTTGATAAAAGCTGTGCAAAAGCTCAAAAAATAATTTGAAACAATCACGAAAAAGCTTGATATAAATTTTATTGTAATAAACTATTTGTCTAGAATCTAGATTAATTTGTAAAGAGAGACCATATGAAGAATTTTCTCACGTTTTTATACACATACATACATACATATGTATGTATATACATATGTAGTTTGCTTTATTGTTGGTTCAAGTTTGTGGAACTGAATATAATTTGGAAAGCTATGAACTATGATTTAAAGTCTTTACATGCAATCAAAGTTTAAATTTATTCAATATAGGTACATACATAATTAAGAAAAAGCCTCCTACTTTAGCAAGTTTAAAAGAGGATTTGGTTTTATTTACCATTATTTTACAACGAGTAAAAGCAGAATCACAGATTCGTTAATGATGGTGCAACGACTTCTAGATCCCGCTTTGTGAAATAATATTTTGAAGCTAAACTACTTCTACGAGGGTTCGGAAACTTTTTAGCCTAGCACAGAAAGAGAATAGTTAGTTTTTCCAAAACATTTTTATTTTTCAATAAAATCTGCTGAAACTTCACTTGAACTAAGTGCAACGCTCTTCTAGCAATTCTATTAGCGTAGACAGACGACAGCGTTAATTTGCATTAAAATCTCACTAATGTGAATTAAGATTTTACCGTGACAGATGCCAGTTTCTGCATTTAAACAGCTGTTTGTTTGTAAACAACTGTTTAATTATGAAAAAATTTGTTTGGCATTTAGTGAAAAATCAGTATTTATTTGAAAAAAGTTGAAATTACTTTTGCTGAAAATGCTCCATAAAGTAAAAATTGTTCATGCACTAGCAACCATCAACCTGAATGTGTTGCTACATTAGGGGACCGCAGTGGGATACTCTGAAATAAGAGAAAGGCAATTGTGAAAATTTATTTTTATTATTTTAATTTTACAATTGTTTTTTTCTTCTTTTACAATAGTAAACAATTTGATAACATATGATTGATTGTCGACGATGTTGGCAGCCATATTGAAATAGCTAAATGCAGATTTTGTGCATTTACGTCTAACCTACTGGGCATTAGGATGGGGATAATTCACGACTTAATTTGAATTAAGACTGTTAATGCAAATTAACGCTGTCGTCTGTCTACGCTATATCCCTTGATTCAAATAGTTTTCCTCAAGGCCTTCAAAATAGGTAAAACGCTTGCCAGATGGAAATTTTTTTATATTTGGAAACAGGTAAAAGTCACTGGGAGGTAAATCACGAAAATAAGGTGGGTGGTCAAGCAACTCGTACATAAATTCGTTGATTTTAGCCATTGTTAAAACACTGTTGATGTAAGCTAGGACGTTTTTCCCCAATTGTTACATTTAATTGATCCAAAATGTTGCAATGATTCTCAAAATTTTTTGTTTTACCCTTCTGCAGATAGTCCGTTGCCATAACCGATTGAATTGTTTTTGCCTTTGGGGCACTTCCTCCAGCTTCAGTCCATTGCTTGCATTGTTCTTTTGTCTCTGAAGTTTAGTGGTGAATCCATTTCTCATCAACAATTATGAAAGGATGCTTAATATCAATTTTATTTTTCCTAAAACGATCCAAACAAACTTGGGAAATTTTCATTCTTATGCGTTTTTGGTCGACTGTTAACACCCATCCTGCAGAAAGCTTTTTCATCTGTAGTTCTTCATGTTTCAAGTTTCCAAAACACTTAAGTTTATTCCGCGCTTTCTGTTCTAGGCTAAAAAGTTTCCGAACCTCGTATATTAAATATTATGGATTTGTAATTGGCATTGATATCGAATATTACTAATCTATTCAAATTTAATGAAATTACTCTCTGATGAATTCAAGAATCGGTAAAACAGTATTTCTTCAGTAAATACATACATACACATGTATGTACATGAATGTAAGTATGTAAAAGACTTTCAAATCTTATTTTCAGACATATTTGAAAGAAATAATAACATTTTTTAGCTGCTTTTTGAAACTTGTTTCAAACGTTTAAATATTGTTTAAAATACTTATGAAAATAATAAAATTTGTAACACTTGCATGCTTAGAAATAGCTACAAAAGTGTCAATTTTTAAAATCATTAAATAAAGAACCAGCTCAAGAACTTTCGCGTCCAAGAGTTATTGACTCCATAACGCTTCCATTATATTTTTATTTATAACTTATCAAGCTTAACTTGACAATCAACCCACTCTGGTGGTGTAGGGTATAAAAAACAATTTGTCTGCTGACAGCTAAGATTGTGTAACCCTCGCTCTTGATATGTCATCAATTTGTTCACAAGTCGAGCAAAATCCTCCAAAGCGTTGAAGCACATTTGTCGCATTTTGGATTCAGTGAACCCACTTGTGATTAATAAAAAAAAGCATTCACAACATGTTGCAACAAGGTCATATCGCGAAATTTGCCTAAATAAAATGATATTGATATGAACGACATGTGACAAGACTTTAATTTGGCTCGCATTGTTAATTTTGGTTAATTGGACTAGCTGCGTTTTAATTTGAGATCTGAGTCGTATTGACTTCCAATTCTGTCGTTAACATTTTGATTTGATTCGATTTGCTTTGCTGATCAACACAAGTTGCTTTTTCTCTCTTAAAGTCTATTTAAAATGTGGTTTACAAGATAATTTACAGGAAACATTTTATAGTGAAACGAAATCTGTTTCTTTGCCTTTCCTTCTTCCTGGAATACTAGTTGCATATCGTGAACAAACGCTTTATCTGGTAGCATTTTTCAATAGGGACCAGTTTTGTAGCATTTATAATATCACACAAAGTTAGGTAATGATTTTTTGAAGAAATCTTACACCGTATTCTTTCTCATCACTTGCAATAAATCAATACCAGTCGAGTATAAATTTGTTTAAACATTCGTTATAGTTATATGGTAATGTTGAAAATGTTGCCATAAGATAAGTATATCGAATTTTTGATAAAGTAAGTTTGTGTTTAAGCGTTATTATTTAACAAATATTAAAAATGGTACCGTGGAGGTCTAAAAAGTACATTTTATTTATATAGTTGGTACAAAATCCAAAAACACATTTTCCATCACTGATTGTTACATACGAATGAGGTGTAACACATACATACTCGTATGTGTATACAAATGTGTATGTGTATACAAAAATACGAGTGATTTAAGAAACAATTTGTGCTGTGTAAAAATAAGAAAATTTTAAGGAAATAATTGCATCAATTATTTTTTTCGTGTAAATCGGCAAAAAGTCAATAAATTGGTTTACATGTCAATAATTTGGAAATTTCCCATTTTATTATTTTATGTTTTTTTCTTTTTACCCGTTTAGTTGATTAATTAAAAGCTTTTTTGTTAAACAAAAAATAATTCTTTCCAAGGTGCAAATATGTATATTACAGGCCTGAATGAGAGATTTCCTTTGCACTCTCACTCAACAGTGTTGCCAGTTTAGGGGATTTGTCCTCTAATAGCAGAATATTTTCGGCAACTTTTGGTTTGGTGATCTGGGGATTTGTTGGGTATCTGTTGTAATTGGAAATTTATATGAATAAAAAAATTAGCATTTTTTCAGATATTCATTTGTTTGAAAGTTATACATAGTTTGAATAAACTCAAAAAAAATATTGGAGTCATAGGAATTTTATATTATTGACAAGTCTAAAATCTTAATTAATAATTACACTGTGCTAGATTTTGATACTTTCTTTTTGCCGACAAGCGGGGCAATAGTGGGTGAAGCTAAATCGAGTACGCTGATTCCAGTGGTGCTAACCGTTTTTGTTAGGTTAGCTCTATTTTTCGTTATTTAAAAATGTGAATATTCGCATAACTCGAAAACTGTTTAGTTTATTGAATTAATTTTCGAGTTACGCGAATATTTATTGCGCCAACCTCCTTAATTTTTTAAATAACGCTATATCTCGAAAACTAAAGCTAACCTAACAAATTTTGCTTTATCCACTGGATGTCCCGCTTGTCGATTTTTTCACCTAGCACAGTGTTTTTCATTAATTTTAATTTACCCCCTGGCCCACGATGTCGAACGATAACGTTCACTTAGATAAGACTTAAGACACAAACTTGATTGTGGAATAAACAAACTTGATTGAGTAAAAAATAGATACGTTAAAAAGTTTGTGTCTTAAGTCTTAGCTAAGCGAAAGTTATCGTTCGACATCGTGGGCCAGGTGGTTAATCTCTATTCCTAGAAAAATGTCGCATCTTCATAACCAAGCATGGATATCACTAACAGCGGTTTCAACACGACAGTGCCGCTTATCATTAAGGTACCAAAACCAAATTTCCCGATCGCACAGTCTTAGGATTACTGAGCTAATCGAATCGAATGCATCCTTAAAACTTAAAATCCGTGACGTCATTTACGAAATACACCCGCCAATTAGCGTGATTGAAAATGTTAATAAAAAATAACTTACATCTGTATGCTTGATCGTTTTCAAGATCCTAATTAAAGGAACGAAATTTATGTTTTTGAAATTCTAATTGGATTAGCTATGCTCGTCAGTGTATCGGTGTAAAACATGTCCAGATTCAAAATATCAATCGGGAATTAAGGAGATTTAATCAGACTATAAGCTATAGTCCTAAGCAATTTAGTATTGATAAGCAGCAAAATGTAAGACAACATCTAAGAAATTAACATGTCTCACTTAGGTTTTCTGTTATTTTTAACAAAATATGTTAAAATTATGATACAATCACAACCAGCGTTGTCAACTTAGAAATTTGAAAACGCACCAAAATAGAGAAAAAAACGTGCCACTTAAAAAAAACGCCAAGTTTAGAATTTATTTTTTTGTTTAAAATGTTAATTGAATCAATTTGACATTTTTTTTAATTACAAAAATTTTGTATAAAACTTTTTAAAAAAAGATAAACGATTAATAGTAAAAGCCTTTTTTTAAATAAACTAGTTAATAAAGATAAAATAAGCATTTAACCAGTTAAAATTTAATTCACAATATGCTATTCGGAACTGAAAAAAAAGTTATGCCATAATGCTATACCAGGTGCATACAGTGACTTTGAATGCAACGTCCCCTAAAAGTGTCTGTGTTACAATTGTGATACGATGATTGAGTACATACTTTTCATATGTATATAGACTTGCAGTTTCTGAAATATTGGATGAAATAGATGCCCTTGAAAACAATGAGCATAGCATTGTAATTTACACAATTCCACCATTAGATGGAGCCGACACTAATCAAGATACCAATGAAAACGATGAGGAGCATGAGGCGAATCTTAATCATCTCGGTCCAAAACTATTATCTACCAAATGTGAAGTAATACAGCCAGATATTGAATGGAATGACAGTAATGATGAAACCCTACATAAAAGAAAAATGTCATCTTCGCTCAATACCGGTAATGGAAATGAAATGGGATCGTGCCATCGATTCGTTAAAGGAAGGCGTGCTGTACCAAAAGTCCCAACCAAAAGTTTTTCATCGATATACATAATATGGGCAGTCTACCGCTCGCGAATCAAACAAAAGCAATGGTGGTGTCTAACGTTTGTACATGTCCTTGATGCATCAGTTGTTAATGCATTGCTGCTGATGAAGAAGCTACATCTCAATTATTCGGCATGTGCGTCTCTTCTTATTTTTCGCCGAAATCTTGCTTCATCCTATCTTGAAACGTATGATACCCCAAAGTACTTAGTATGGTACCCTATCTAAGAACTAACAAAATGACGACAGATACACGATATGATGGCAGCAAGCCCTTATTGAATATTTCAAAACTGATAAACGATGTGGACATTGCGAAAAAAAAACAAACTTCATTTGCAACAAATGTGATATATTCACCCCTATCGTGAATAAAAATTCCACATGTAATTCGTTCCCTTTTATTTTTTTAACATTGAATTTTAATAGTAAAAATGTGAAAAGGGAACAAATTTCATGTGGAATTTTTATTCACGATATGGGTGATTATCATACGCCTAAGTGTACCATAAATTCAAAACCATATATTTTTTTGAATAAAATGCTTTTTAAAAGCAATTAATTAATTATAATTAGTGAAAATTATTTGAGAAAAGTGGCCAGGGAACTTCGTCCACTAATGGATTAATACGAGGACAAACGATGTTGGAATTCTCACCAATCCTTGCAAAATTTCGGCTATTTAATTGAAACACGTTTTTATTAATAATTTTTGTCATATAAATTTTGTATGCACTTCATTTATTTATGTATTTGTTTGTTTTTTAATCCTTTGTTGCTTGCCAAAATAATTTTTTTGTTATTTTATTTAATATTTGTATGTATGTATGTATATTTTCCAAATTTTTATTTATGTATGTGTAAACATATACATATGTATATGTAATGAAATTGAAATTATTTTTAAGTAAACATACACATGGTATACGTATATACCAAGAAATCATGTATGTATTGGTTATTTAGATAAATATTTATTTATTTATTCTATTTATATTGTTTAAGATTAAAGAACTGGGTTTGTTTTTTAAATTTTGTTTCAAATGATAAAAAGAGTTAAATCGTTATGTTTGGTTTTGTATTTGAAACATTTAAATTATTTAAATTTCTTTTTTAATTATATTGATTTATTTAACAACATTTAAGATTTAAGCAACATTATTTTAATTTATTTCTTTGTAT
Organism: Bellardia bayeri; assembly: GCA_950370525.1. Taxonomy (NCBI): domain Eukaryota; kingdom Metazoa; phylum Arthropoda; class Insecta; order Diptera; family Calliphoridae; genus Bellardia; species Bellardia bayeri. The sequence continues at coordinate 122,069,524 of OX493264.1, forward strand.
TATGATTATGTAGTTTAATAAAATATTTTTACAATTGCATAAAGGTTGGTTCACATTGTTAAAATGTTTGTGTTATTAATTATATTCACTATTTTCAGCAAATATTTATTTGATCTAACATAAGTTATGTAAGAGCAACTAATATCACAACATTAAATGTAAATAATAATGATCTAGTGATCTAGTATATGCATATTATTAAATAAAATAAATATGTATTTCAATTTAAGTGAATTGTATGTATATTGTTTCGTCAAATCTTTGAACAATGTGAACGTACCTCAATTATGCTTTTTCTTAAGCTAGATTTGATCTAGCTGAGTTCTCATCTGAATGTCTCGGACTGAAATGGTTTATTCTACTAGATTCTTGTGTGTGTTTCATTTGAGCAACTTTTTTAAATAAGTTGTTGAAAATACAGATATGGTCAGAGAAGTAGCGCACTTTACTTTTTCAGTAGTGTAACGGGAATTGAATTCTTAGTTTTTTCTCCCATGTACAAACGTTTTGCTGCCAGGACTAATCAGATTAATTTTGGTTTTTTTTTTACTTACACCATAAATCCATAAAGCTGATTTTCATTGAAGCCTTTTCGTTCAAGTTTACTGGTAACATTTAATCCAAATTCTTCATTTATTTCAGTCATTATTGTTGTTGGTGACTTGAAAGGATCTAGCTTACTTTTTTAACTATTTTTTTAACTTATTCTCACGTACTGTTGTCTTTTGCAGCGGCTGCTTACGATCTTTCTTTACATTAAGCAAATCTGCGTCTGATTTAACTCATTTAATGACATTAGAAACCAACTTTCGATAACATTCAATTATTTCAGCTATTTTTTTGTTTTATACCCTTTTGGTGAAGTTGGGAACCTTTTTTTTTCAATTGAGCAGAGCGTTCGTCTTCCCATTTTGGTTGACAAAATTAATGAGAAATAATATTTTTATTAAATTACACAAGAATTTACCACCGAAATTAGCATTAACTATTTCTGTTTAAAGTGGAAATAACGGTGGGCTATTTCACTGGCCAACCAAAAATAACTTAATTTTTAACAAAACATGACAAAATAAAGTTTGTGCATAAGTTAACAAGACATTTCCAATGAATTTTTTGAAAAGCAGAGTGAAGCAAAAGAATAGCAAAGAATTCCATGTTATTATCATTCCTCTTTTCAATATTATACTTCATAGAACATTGGTGCGCTATTTATCTGACCATAGCTGTATACCCTTTATTACCAATAAAAACTTAAACTGCTGTAAGCACTGACTAATTAAAAATTTTTAAGATTCTCAAGTCAAATTTTTAATTCCAAAAAATGTTGTGTTTAAAATGAACTATATACAGTGGCTCACATTCAAAGTCGGGCAGGATGATTTTAAAAATTTACTTTCAATGAACACACGTGGACTATATCTATGAGCACTTTAAAAATTTACAGGTTTTATTCACGGATGGAAGCAAATTCAATTTATTTAAGTCCGATGGCCGGCGTTATGTGTGGCGCAAACCTAATGAGGAGTTTTGCTCTAAAAATGCTAAGGAAACTGTAAAGTTTGTCAGTGATGGTGTGGGTTTGCATGGCTGCTTCCGGTGCCGGAAATATTTATTTTATAGAAGGCATAATGAATTTTTATATTTTGAAGGTAAATGTTAAACAAAGTGCTCATAAATTGGGGATTGCCAATGACTTTAAATTTTACCAGGACAATGACCCGAAGCACACATCGCTGATAGCGAAGAAATGGTTCTTCTAAAGTCCTCAAAACACTTGCGCAAAGTCCAGAACTTAAGGTAATCGAGAATTATTGGGATGAGTTGGGACGTCGGATGCAAAATAGATTATGTACCAGTAACAACTAGCTCGCGTTACTGGAAGTATGGAACTATATAAGTCCTGATGTGGGCGAAAAACTGGCTTCATCGATTCCATAAACACTCCAAGCTGTCGAGAATCACAAAGGATACGCAACAAAATACTAAATATCTTATAAATAATTGAATTTAATGACCTGACCGGCTTTCAGTGTGATCATACTATTAAGGTTTTTTTTTTAATTATTTTCATTTTATTTCTGTTATATTAATGTTTTTGTGTTTAATAATCAGCCTTATTATGAGTGTCGTTTTCTTTTTACGACAACGACTGTTTCGTAATAGATTAAAGAAACAAATTTAATTTTATCTTTTATCTCTTACGAAAGAGTCGTTGTCGTAAAAAGAAAACGACATTCATAATAAGGCTGAATAAATAATAGATATATTTAATTTTGAAAAAAAATTTAAAAAATCCTAAACTTTCTTTTTTTAAAAAGGGTTTAATATTTTACAAACAGTTTACGCCACTTTCAATGTGAACCACTGTAACTATAATTATACAAAAGTAATAAGGATTTTTAATTAAACATTTTCAATATTAATTACTTTGGTTAGTACTAATTACAGTTTATAATATTATTTTTAATGGGGTTAATTTGGATAAGAACTCAGGTTGAAAATATAAAATTTTCAGAAGAAATTTTCAAGGTTGTCTATTTTACCACTCTTTAAAATAGTGGCACCAAAAATTTTATTGACACTGCCTGCATAACTAACTAGAGACTTGCATCAAAGTAAGTTCGGACAATAAAACGAGTTTAGATCAGTCTACATAACTTTAAATATAATCTTAAGTTGGCAATTGCTGCCGAAAAAGGCGTAACCACTAAATAAAATGTATTTGAACTCGTTTATTTATTTAATAAAAACTTTTCTTATTTAGGCCAAAGCCCAACAAATTTTTAGTTTTAATTTATTTCATGCTGTTTGATTTTGCAAAACTCTTGTAAAAGTAAACAACGCCAAACAAATTTGTGCTAAAACAAGTGGCTACGCTTTTTTGAGTAAATATTTGCCAAATGTGACCGTACCTTTACTCATTCTGTAAAAAGACAGCCAAATGTTTTTAGTGACTAAAAGTATGCAGTGTATTTTATACATAATTCTTACGTTTATAAAATGAGACCAGATTCCTTTTATCAAAAGTTTTATATAGTAAATACGAGCAAAACATTTGTATTTTTATGTCATATTTTAAATACATTAAATTATCATAATTTTTTATTAACATTTGCTTTTTTTTCCTCAACTTGTACAATTATTTGTATAAATGTTTTGCAGGAAATTAACAATTTGCTAAATAATTAATAAGTTATTAAAAAAAACATGTATATAAATATTTATGTGTTTTTTATAATGTATAATAATTTTTATATATATTTCGTTGCTTTATTTTAATATATTTGCTTATTTGGTGTTTTTATACAAAGAAATTTTAAAATTATAAAAAATGCATATCGGTGGTTAAATAATAACAAACAGAGAAAGAACAAATAAAACTCAATATTAATTTTGATAATGTTAAAATTAAATTATTTAAACTTTAAACGCTTGATACACTCAAATGGCCATTAAATTAGAATTTAAAAAAAAATAACAACTAAACCAATTTTCTATTAGTTGAATGTGTAACACATTAAATATTAGTCTCCATAAGCTATGTGTAGACGGTCGTCAGATATTACAACGTTGTCAGAATGTGCCAGCAATGTACTGACATTGAAAAATTGTTAGCTAAAGGTAAATTGTCAGTTTAGACGACTGTAAGAAAACTAACAATGACAATGACAAAATTGTGTGTTTACACGATTGTTAGATGTCTGACAATATTTATATTTATACACCACAATAGTGGGGAAGGTATATTGGATTTGTGCTGATGTTTGTAACGTCCAGAAATATTGGTCCAACACCCACCTTAAAGTATACCGATCGACTCAGAATCACTTTCTGAGTCGATTTAACGATGTCCGTCCGTCCGTTCGTTTGGCTGGCTGTCCATGTAAAGCTTGTGCGCAGAGTACAGGTCGCAATTTTGAAGATATTTCGATAAAATTTGGTACATGTTATGTTACAAGTTACATATTTACATAATGTTCATCAACGACGAGCGTGAGAGGTGCAATTGTTGGGCACGACGACGAGTTGAGGTGGACGGCTCTTCAGCCACACTATCGCGAACAGCAGCAATATTTTCTGCAGTACGAGCTGTACGAGCATGCACTGGTGTTCTCACATCTTCTACAGAGCCGGTTTGCTCGAATTTTTCCACGATTTTTGCGATTGTACGCACATTTGGACGATCAAATTGACCAAAAAAATCACGAAGTGCACGATATGCATTTTGATTTGAACGCCCATTTTCATAATAAGTCTGGATAACTTTAACACGTTGTTGGATTGTGTATCTCTCCATGGTTCAAATTGAGTAAGTCTGAAATAGAGAAATATCAAATAAAATTCGGAAAAAAGCTTGGCGTTTAGGTGTGGTTCACATTCAACATCGGCCCTTACAATTTAACCACCCTTTATAATCAGGGATGGAAAATGAGATTTTTGGTTGATATAAGAATATGTAATATTTCAATGTAATACATATTTCATCTAAAATAAAAATTTGTAATTAGAATTAATAAATTACATATTTTTTGATATCAGCATTATTCATATTTTTCTAGATATATTTCAATAAGTTAATAAAACAAAATTCGGCACAAATTAACGAAAACTCAGAGTGATAGATCAGAAGGCCGGTGTGAGGTTGTCCACACACCATCACCCAGAGACCAATGCGGTCCATTGTGATAACTCAGAGTGATAGTTAACGGCAAATATATAACACCTTCTTGACGTTTCCAATAAAATTATGAATAAACATTAGTTTTGGAGGTTCGATTTTCAAAGTTCTTACAAAACTTTTGTAGATTTTCTTAACTGAATGAGCATATAAACAAAAAAAAAAAACAATTGCACTTCGTGAACAGAATTGAAACAAATTGAGGTCATGACCTCCGGTCCCAATTGCCGATATTGGCCTACAAGATTTCTCGATTTGATAGCTTCAGATTCGTTGAGAAGTTTTTAAGTTACAGTCTGTGAAAACTCTCACAGAGAAAATGTGCAACATGAGTGAGCGAATGTATCGCTCGAGAGAATTTACATGTCAAAACAAAATGCAAAATATTTTTTTGTTTCATTCCAGCTTATAATTTTACAATGAAGTAAATTTATTTTTCCCATGATTTATTAATTTATTTTCAATAATTGTAATTTAGTAAATTGCCCTGCTACAAGAAATATACTTCACAATTTTTTGGCTAAATAATAAATTTATTTATGTTAAAAGTTAAAACTGGTTACAGTTGCACTTAAAAACTCATACAATTCGAGTAGCGTTATATCTAAAATTAACGCTAGCGTAATAGCTGCAATCAACCTTACCTAAATAAATGAAAGTACCGTTAGCGTTAAAGTAGTATTACCGAAGTAATACAAATTAGCGTTGCCGTTACCATTTAAACGTTTCGAATCGGTACACATAGGGGTTTTTTGCCAATCTAGCCGGACATTACTTTTTGTTTTAGTTTAATTGCTTCTTAAAAGTTATTGAGTGTCTCTAGACCGACGAAATGTGTGTTATTGTCATAGGCAAAAACCCCTTAAAAATAAATAAAATCGGACCAAGAAGGAAAGAGTTCCCCCTAGAAGAACTAATCCAAACTCTGAAAAATGCAATTTTTTTCAAGTTTTTCCATACTTTTATTTGGCAAATTCAACTTTAAACGTCGGCGAAAGTTAAAAAAACCTAAATTTAGACCCAGGAGATCGTAAAATTACACTTTTCGACCCCGCCCTATTTTGTGGGCGGTTACATAAGAAATAATAAAAAAAATGTAAATATTAAAAAAATATATTACTAACGCCTTAATACTATAAAAATTAAATTTTTTAACTTTTATGGGCAGGGGGAGGTATCCCTCCAAGCTCACCCACCGGAACGACCTTGTCAAAAAATATTTTTTTTTCAAATTTCCAAAAAAAAAAAATCGTTTTTAAGATTTTATGTGACTTTTATGTATTTCATAGTATTTAATTTATCTGAAAATAATAAATTTATTCGTAATTATAACTTATTTATACTAGTAAGAACAAATTTTATTTAAAATAAAAACAACTAATTTATTTAAAATAGCTTCTCTTTTGAACTAAGATGATGATGAGTGCCATGGTTCTTCTTCGTCTGTTTCTTCAAAATCCTCTTCCGTATCTAAACTCTCTTCAGATCCAAGTACAGGTGGAGGCATAACAGAAATTACTTCTTTCGTAAAGTTTCAACGAGTTTAGCATTACATTCTTGTATAATTTGGAATAACTTTAATATTATATACACTTTTTCCATTTTACTCTCTCGAAGCTTCAAAATGGTGCTGATAACAATTTTATGCTATAACTAAGTACCTGGAGCCCAGATTTGATTTTTTGTTAAATATTATTTTTGTTGCCGCAACAACGCGCAACATTTTTTTTTTGGAACTTAAAAAACTCACTTTTAAAAACCTTTTACATTTCTTAAATGTAAATTTTTGCTTAATGTCCGGCTAGATTGGCAAAAAACCGCTATGTGCGGTAACCAACTTTGAAATAATATTTTTTTTACCAAAAAGTTTATTGTGTTAATTGACGAAGTAATCCAAGTTAGCGTAACCGTCACTTTAAAAACGTTTCAATTAGTTAGCAAAAAACCTTTTTTTTTTTTTTTAAAACTAAAAATCAAGAAATCGTTTTTTAAAAGATCGATTTTTTACTGAAACATAATTTTTTAATAAATCAATAATTTTCCACAAAAAGCTGAAACACAGGTTTAAATTAAAATAACAGATATTTCTATTAAAAATCGGTTTTACTAAGAAAAAACCGGTTTTGACACCAAAAAATTATTTCTTGGAAAAATTCCAAGTTTTCATAAATTTGTTTTGAGGAATTTTCTCACTAACGTAAAAGTTTTAGCACTGCATGTCAACTAATATGTAGTAAACAAGTCCGATCGTATCAATTTTTCCAGCCTGTATGTATGACTGTTTAATTAATATTTGTAGATAGACGTTGTTTTTTTGATTTTATTGCTAAACAATGCCACTAATAAGTACTAAGCAGGAAAGAGGGGGGTGAAAGACACTACTTAACAGACGCTTTATTGCAATAGATTAATTGTTTGTGGAAATTACAAAAAATGAAAAAAAAAATGTATATTAAAATACTGTATTGCAGTGCTGCCAACTTTTTTTTGGAGAAATCGTCAATTTAAAAAAAAAATCGTCAAAATCGTCAAGTTAAAAAGAAAAAAATCGTCAAGACAAAATATACTTAAAAATACCAAAAACATTTTTTTTATTAACTTTTTAAATATTTTTATTTTATTTACATGTAAATAAAGTTATTATGTAATAAAAAAAATAATTAATTTAATTTTGGTATTATGTGACTTTACTCTGGTACATTTTTGTGTGACATATTTTAATAAGTAATTTTTAATTGCTAAATTGAAAACAATATTCCTTGTAATGTTGAAGAATCTAAAGCACACCTGGTTTTTGTTTTGTCTAAATTTACAATATTAAAAATTCTTTCAACGTTGGCCGACGAATGTGGTAGTGCCATTAAACTCATTTTTTTAAAGCTACGCTTGGTTCAATGGAGTTTAATCCTTCTGAAAGTTTATCGCCAAAATCAAAACGTTTTAAAATTTGTGAAACCAATTCAATATAAAATTGGACGCAGAATTCAATAAATATATTATATTGACTATATTCAATATTCAAACTAGATTGATTCTCCTCCACGTAAATGCCAAGATACACTTCATCTTTATTTAAAAATATGTCTTCGTTATTAAAAACTTTGAATTTCAAAATTAACCAAAACTCTTCTACAAAAAAAAAATGGCCAGTACAGATAGTCGTGTACTACATACTCTACCTCTTCAACCCCTCGCCAACAAACTTCGTCTGTCTGCCTTTTAATTTCTACATTGCAAAAGGAGACTTACAAAATTTGAATTTTAGGAAAAAAGGTTACCATATGTTTTGCTTTTAAAAAATCGTCATTTTGGTTTGCGAGAATTAAAAATCGTCTTTTTAATAAATTTGACTTAAAACATCGTGAAAATGACGATAAATCGTCAAAGTTGGCAGCGCTGCTGTATTGAGCAAAAATAGACACATACATATATAAATTTTATATTGCTGTAAAGATACAAATTTCTAAAAGCATTACATGTCAATTTCTAAAAAGAAGATGTTCTTTATATCTTTTAAAGATCTACTTTATGTGTTATCGAATATTTTACAAAGTTTCATGACATGTATTAACTTCATAAAGAAATAATTATTTTAAATATATATTTTTGATAGCATTGCCAAATGAAATTAATTACTTCCCTATCAATTATTCTGCTGGTAACCCTTGGAAACGAAACAATTTGTTTGATTGTTAAAAAATAAACCCTTATTTCAAATAAAATATTCAATATTTCCAGGAATCTAATTTGTAATTTCTTAATTAAAGAAATACAAAATGGCAAATAATTACAAAAAAACTTTATTAGAACGTTATGGTATTCCCATACATCATTTGGATTTCAAATATGTAAGAGAGTGTAAAGATGCCAGAGAAATGGAAAAAATAGTACACATTTTAAGATCCAATGAAGAGGGTTATTTTCCCGATTTGACAAGCTGTGCTGAGGAAAAATTAAAGGAACTGAAACCACAAAGCCGTCTCTTTAGAGTAGAGGAGCAAATAAAAGGACGTGAAGCTTTAAACCCTAATGAGATAAAGCCAATTTATGTAAGTAAACACAATTTAGAATTAAATAATACAACATTTTAATGAAACTATATTCTGGATAATCTAGGACTGGAATCAACATATTAAGACCACTGATAAAAAACTACAGAAACTAGTAAAAGAAACTGCATCTGAGTATAGCCACCAACCACTAATGCCTCCTATACGTAAAACTGGACGCATTCTACAAATACAAAATAATAAAGAAAAATCCGACAGTTCTATAAAGTCTCAATCAACGCAAAGAATTAAATCCACCGACTATAATAAATGGGAAAAATATGATGCTGAAGAGGAAATATTACGCCAGGACTTGGCCGATGAGCGCGAGCAGGAAGAATTAGAACGTAAAAATCGTTTAAATATACACAAACAGCCCTTAACAATTACCGAAATAGCAGCTGAAGAGGAATTACAACCTCTAGACAAATGGTCAAATTTGACGCCAATCGAGAAAGAAAAGATTTCGGAAGAGTAAGAAGGAGATCTTTAGAAATATAATTAAACAAAATTTGTTTACCTTTTGTTTTTTAGTTACCGTTTGCGAGGCAATGAGTATTTTCGCTCCAAAGAATATGATAATGCTTTAAACGAGTATTCCCGAGCCATACAGGCTTATCCCGATAGAGCAGTAGCAGCCTATAATAATCGGGCTTTGATCTGTATGTCTTTTAGAAGTGGAAATTGAAAGGATTCTTTTTATTTAGGTTTTCTTTTAGTTTTAAAGCAACAAAAATTTTTGGAGGCTATTAGGGACTGCGAGGAGTGTCTTAAATTGGAGCCCACTAATTTAAAAGCCCGTTTGCGCTTCGCGGAGGCGAATTATGCCTACGGCAGGAGAAGAGAGGTAAAATATTGAGTAGAGTTAAAAGTATTTGAAAAGGTTGTTTTTGTTAAGAGAATTTTCGAGAAAATGTGTTTATTTACAATTGTACCGTATATAAAAAGGTACTTTTATTTAAAAATGTACTTTTATTTAAAAAGGTACTTTTATTAAAAAAGGTACTTTTATTAAAAAAGGTACTTTTATTAAAAAATGTACTTTTATTTAAAAAGGTACTTTTATTTAAAAATGTACTTTTATTTAAAAAGGTACTTTTATTTGAAAGGGTACTTTTATTTAAAGTGGTACTTTTATTTAAAGTGGTACTTTTATTTAAAAAGGTACTTTTATTATATCTTCAACAGTCCTATCAACTTTACAACAATGTTCTGCAATTGGATCCGGAAAATTCAGTGGCCCTTAAAGCCACCACAGAAATACGCCAACAATTCGCAGATTTGCCGCCGCCAAATGCCACACGCCTTCAAATACGAGATGAATCGTCTAAAAATAACCAAGCAATACAAACCGAAAATCCAAAACCAAAACCCAAATCAATAAATTATGATCTGGCAGATTTAGTCAAACCAAATCGTGTGGTTAAAAATAAGTTCATTAAAGCAGCCGAGAATTTGGGTAAAAATATGACAAATAACAAACACAGCAACAAGATGCTAGAAAAGAAAGTCGATCCGGAAAATAATCAGCAAGAAATGCGATTGCCCGGTAGTTATCTGACGAATAAGACGGTAAAAGGTAAAAAACTTATAGAAGAACTTTAAAATGGATTTTATTTTATCACATACACAATTATAATTACAATAATAAACATATAAAAATATTATTTTATGGCATTATTCTATAAGTGAGATTGTTGTGGTATTATTAACAGTTTTTGGAATTAAATATTATGGAGTCAAAACCATTTCGAATCTATAAAAGTAATCTTATCTCAATTCTCGGCCAAAAACTTTTTAATGTAGGCAGCCACTATATGGAAGGGTCTCTGCTCGAAGTCATTCTTTTGTTCTTTGGTAATTTGAATTTGATCACCATTACGACGATTTACCAATGTCACACATATATCGGCCGCCTTGACTCCCACATGCTTGGTTAGAGCTGCAAACATGCACGCTTCCATTTCGATGTTGCGTATACCCTTGTCGTAACACTGTTGTATAAATGCCATTTTATCACTTTCGCCATACTGACAACTGGCACCATCTAAGCGGCCTTGACCTGATCATTAAAGTTTTTTAATATTATTAATAATACTATTTATTTTATATAGGTTTTAAATTTACCTTCATAAAAACACTCAGCTCCCATTGTATTACCCAACACAACATTATAGTTGTAACATCCATTTAAACAGTTCAAAAGTTCTTGGGCCAAACTTGGATCAAAGTTGGCTGGTCTCACAACTTTTTTGCCTAAAATCGCCTAGTAATAAAAACATCAATCAGCAAAATGTGATTAAAAATAATTTCTAAAGGATGTGGACGCATGTGGACTTACAATTTCATGTTCATTTCTCAAGTACCCATTATATGCATCTTTGGTAATAACTACGGTGCCAGGATCCACTCCAATACCACCAGATGTTCCCACACGTATAAATATGGGATCCTGACACTTGGCGTATTGAACCAGTTTTAACAGTTCATGCAAAACCACACTCATGGTGCTCATGCCCACACCGTGGGAACAACACAAAACTGGGCCCACCTTTCACAGGAATTTAATAATGTTTTGGTTTTAGTTTCTTAATTTTCATTTTCAAATCAAATATCAAATAACAAACCTTAAAGATGGCATAACGATTACCAGCAGCACTAATGTCTATCAGTTCATTATTGTTCAGTTCAGGCTGTATAAGATTGCGTAAATATCGGGCCAAATCGAGCATGCGATTTTTAGTGCCCCCCATGCAAACAAACTGCAGTAAAAATTTGTGCTTTAAAATGTTTTTAAACTAATGAATATGTTCTATGAGATAAAATGAAACACTAGTGAAATGAAGGGATTAGCTGCCCAAACTGTGATTTGTAAATACATATTTAATACCTTTACATCGCCAAAACGCTTTTGTATATCAGCCGTATTTCTGGTATCCGGTATATTTATATCAATGTGATACAAGAAATCTGATTTCATTGCATCCAAATGGGAATTTTTTAAAAGTGCATAACTAAAATAGTAATAATTTAAATTTTTATATATAAGAAAAATCGGTCGAAATCATAGTCAATATTACACTTACCCGGTGTTGGACATATTTGTTATTTAAATAACTGAAAAGAAAGTAAAAAGAAAAACGATTTTTTAGTTTTTTTATTAAAATTTTTAAAAAAGAAAAAAACCAAAAAATGTATGTGGTAAATGTAAATGGTTTTTACCATGGTGTAATTATACAAGGCGAGAGCAAACCGGCAACAAATACAACACAATACAGAAACAACAGGCATTTGGTTTGTGTAGAATAGTGCACTACTGTCAAAAACACTTGAAAAAGTATTACTTTTGACATAAGTAAATTGAAAACAAAGTCAGTCAACTCTGCTACTGCATTCACCTTGTATAGTTACACCATGGTTTTTACGATTGTATTTTCGACAGAACTGTGTCTGTAGAATTTAAAGTTTTACAACTCAAGCCTTAGGGATTTATCTAATCGGTCGGTTTACTGACCGATTTATTCTGTTGTGTATAAACAATTTTAGTAGGGCTGCCAAAACTAGGTTATTTCAATCGTAAATTCTACGTTATCAGCTGACTTTTGTAGCTTAAACCTAAAAAATCTCTGTTAAGGGCTTTTCAACAAGAACTTTGCTTTTTAAAACAAAATAAAGCACAGTATTTTTATGAAAATCATTCAAAGGTTTTACAATTATAAATTACAAATAATATCGGATGCATGATAATGATTCTTTTATCAAAATTTCTAAACACAATTTGGCAAAATTGTTGGTCTATTTCGTTAATCAGGTCACGAATTTTGTGTTTTAAGATTCAATCTTTAACATAGCTCTACAAAAAATAATCTTGTGGTGTTAAATCGCATGATCGAAGCGGGCTGATAAGTTTCATGAAATTATGCGATGGGTATAAAGTTGGTTTGCAATAAATAAATTCGGTGACGGTGCATGCGTGATGCATTCACCACAAAAACCATTCCAAAAATGGCCCAACAAAATGCTTCCCCACAATGGCTTTTAGGAAGCCCAAAATGCGGCTATTTAGCATGTCATGTCAGACAAATGAGAAAGGAATTCGCCTGAAAAAGTGTTTTTCCAGAAAATACAGTGGGTTCTTTTTAAATTAATTCAGTTAATCTACAGCGATTTGCGAGCGATACTGAATGCATTGTAACAATAAAAAATAAATTTCTTGTTGAAAAACCCGTCATATAATCGAAGCATTTAATTGGTAACAAACTTCACAACATGTACATATCACAGCTTCGATTTAATTTATTCAATTTAATATTAATTCACTTAAATTAAAAAATTTTAAAATTTTTGACATTAAAAATCGAATGCAAATTGTATGAAAATATTTTAACTTCATATAATTCATATTTGTTTGTTTTAAATCATAAAGAAAATGTATTTTATTTAAAGAAAACATATGAAGAAAATAGGAAATTAATAATTAAAATATAATAAATAATTACTTAAAAGAATGAATTCAATTCTTTTGAAGTATTAAACAATTCGTAATTAATAGTTTATGGGAATGCACAGTGGGGCAGAATTTATTTTTTCCAGACGGCTGGTTCGATCGAAATGAAGTCTTACATGGGCTTAGCGTACAAGTAAGAGTATTTGAGTTTAAGTTTTGAAAATTGACCTCACAAACTGTCCAGGGAAGGAGCTGTGTTGACTAAAAATAGGGCACCTTTCACTTGTAATTTGTTTAAAAGCATGCATTTTTATTGTTATTCATTCAAATTCAAATTTTTTTTTTTTTTGAAATTGTAAATTTTGCCAAACCCTATAAAAAATTAATTTATTTAAATCGCTTCAAACACCACACAAAATAATTACGATTTTCTTTTACACTTTTAGTGCATATTGTTTAATTACTTTTACTTTTCTTAGAATTAAAACCTTATAAATAAATAAAGTTCTTATAGAATACATAGTTTTATATTATCTCTTAATAAGTCTTTGTTATCATAAATTATACGTGTGGGGAGTCGGCTGCTCAAAGAGCTGCCTCCCATTTTGTTTTTATTTTCTTGTTGGTTCGAAAAGCAACATAACGGTTTTTAGATATGTTTTATATTTGATAACTTTTGAATACACCCACGATCTTGTTTATTGTTGTTATTATTACTTGATATTGTTTATTTATGTATGAAAATATTTATTAAATAAGTTCCTCTTGTGCTCTGTTTTGCCGTAAAGACCCGCATGTGACTGAATTGGGGTTTAGAATTTCGCCGATATTTATTAATTTATTGCCATCGTTGTCAACTTTGAAATTTCAAAACGCACCAAAATGGAGAAAAAAACGCGTCATTTGAAAATGATCGCACCAAGTTTAGATTTTCTTTTTTATTTAAAATTTTTAATGAAATAATTTCACATAAAAAAAATTATATTTTTTTATTAAAAACCCGTCATATAATCGAAGCATTTAATTGGTAACAAACTTCACAACATGTACATATCACAGCTTCGATTTAATTTATTCAATTTAATATTAATTCACTTAAATTAAAAATTTTTTAAATTTTTGACATTAAAAATCTAATGCAAATTGTATGAAAATATTTTAACTTCATATAATTCATATTTGTTTGTTTTAAATCATAAAGAAAATGTTTTTTATTTAAAGAAAACATATGAATAAAATAGGAAATTAATAATTAAAATATAATAAATAATTACTTAAAAGAATGAATTCAATTCTTTTGAAGTATTAAACAATTCGTAATTAATAGTTTATGGGAATGCACAGTGGGGCAGAATTTATTTTTTCCAGACGGCTGGTTCGATCGAAATGAAGTCTTACATGGGCTTAGCGTACAAGTAAGAGTATTTGAGTTTAAGTTTTGAAAATTGACCTCACAAACTGTCCAGGGAAGGAGCTGTGTTGACTAAAAATAGGGCACCTTTCACTTGTAATTTGTTTAAAAGCATGCATTTTTATTGTTATTCATTCAAATTCAAATTTTTTTTTTTTTTGAAATTGTAAATTTTGCCAAACCCTATAAAAAATTAATTTATTTAAATCGCTTCAAACACCACACAAAATAATTACGATTTTCTTTTACACTTTTAGTGCATATTGTTTAATTACTTTTACTTTTCTTAGAATTAAAACCTTATAAATAAATAAAGTTCTTATAGAATACATAGTTTTATATTATCTCTTAATAAGTCTTTGTTATCATAAATTATACGTGTGGGGAGTCGGCTGCTCAAAGAGCTGCCTCCCATTTTGTTTTTATTTTCTTGTTGGTTCGAAAAGCAACATAACGGTTTTTTAGATATGTTTTATATTTGATAACTTTTGAACACACCCACGATCTTGTTTATTGTTGTTATTATTTGCTTGATTTTGTTTAATTATGTATGAAAATATTTATTAAATAAGTTCCTCTTGTGCTCTGTTCTTTTTGCCGTAAAGACCCGCATGTAACTGAATTGGGGTTTAGAATTTCGCCGCTATTTATTAATTCATTGCCATCGTTGTCAACTTTGAAATTTCAAAACGCACCAAAATGGAGAAAAAAACGCGTCATTTGAAAATGATCGCACCAAGTTTAGATTTTCTTTTTTATTTAAAATTTTTATTGAAATAATTTCACATAAAAAAAATTATATTATTTTTATTACAAATATAACAATAAAACACTCTTCAACAGTTCAGTGTTTTTAGAAAAAAAAAAATAAAACTTAACAAAAATAAAAAATAAACTAAACAATTTTGTTTGTATTCCTTTGTACTGGATAGATGTGTAATTAATTTCTTCTTTTTTTAACTTTTTAAAAAGAGATCAACGATTAATAGTAAAAGTAATAATATGTAGTAAAAATACTCACAATATGCTATTCGGAATTAATTGGTAAAAAGAGCTGATTTCAGTACATATTTTTTTAAATATTTTTGTTTTATTAGAGAAAATTTCTTATTATTTCGGCTTGAGTTCATTTAATTAATAACTCAAAGAATACCATTGTAAAGTTATATTTTTCTGGACAATTGGTACACTGGAATGCATTTTTTACCCTGCCAAGGGCATCATCAGCAATGTTTATTGTCCAAGATATAATTGTAAACATCATCTATTTAACTCACCATATTTTTGTTTTCTGTTTTAAGTACTTCTAATACTTTTTTTGTTAGGGCTTCACTGGGACTCTAACTCTGGTTGTTTATCTACAGTTCAGTAGACCAATCAGGCTACATAAGAATGAAAAATGTTTAAAATGTTAATTTTATTTTCAAAGAAAAATTTTCATCCAATTCAGCTTTAGCACTAACCTTCATGTGACGAATGTTTAATTATCATACATTCGTATATAAAATGCATTCAATGGGGTCCCTTTTCATAGTATAGATTTCATGATAATGAATTATTAAAAAAACTGCAATTAAAAATTAGTAAAAATGAAGATTTCATCACATTTTCGGAAAAATTAAAAAAACGCACCGAAATTTAAAAAAAAAACTATGAAACTATGAAAAAATAGTGCGAAACGCACCATGTTGACAACGCTGATTGTGTAGTCGCTGCTCTGCTCTCTCTCTCTCTCACAATACTCTGTTTGTGTTTGGTAAATATCAGTCAAGAGAGAATTTATAAGTTTTATATTTTGTATGTAGGTAGGTATGTGATAAAAACTTTTTCTTTTAAATAATTTAAAGTTTATATAACTATTTATTGTGTTTTAGTTGACCTTTCTATGAAACTTTTATATTATAGTAGTTATTAAACCTAAAGTTAGTTTTTTTCTAGGAGCCTTCCTAATATCCCAATCGATTTATTTACATACATATGTATGTACATATGTATTTTTAAATTGTTATTGAAATGGCTAATAGGGTTTGCTTATAAGATGCGGCTCAGCCGAAAAGAGAATTCTGTTCAGTTTTATAAAAACTAGTCGTCTATTTCTTAGATAATATATGTAAATAGATTAGAAACTCCTAAACAACCAAGTACCCTTGTGACTTATTAGATATTTATTATTCTATGGCCAAACTTAATTAATATTTTCAGTGGGAAATCTCTAAATTCAACTTTTCAATTGTAACTTTTAATTCTTAAATAAACAATTGCATATTTGTAAAATAAACAATTCTTAGAATTTCAACGAATTTGTTGCATGTGTTGATAAAAGCTGTGCAAAAGCTCAAAAAATAATTTGAAACAATCACGAAAAAGCTTGATATAAATTTTATTGTAATAAACTATTTGTCTAGAATCTAGATTAATTTGTAAAGAGAGACCATATGAAGAATTTTCTCACGTTTTTATACACATACATACATACATATGTATGTATATACATATGTAGTTTGCTTTATTGTTGGTTCAAGTTTGTGGAACTGAATATAATTTGGAAAGCTATGAACTATGATTTAAAGTCTTTACATGCAATCAAAGTTTAAATTTATTCAATATAGGTACATACATAATTAAGAAAAAGCCTCCTACTTTAGCAAGTTTAAAAGAGGATTTGGTTTTATTTACCATTATTTTACAACGAGTAAAAGCAGAATCACAGATTCGTTAATGATGGTGCAACGACTTCTAGATCCCGCTTTGTGAAATAATATTTTGAAGCTAAACTACTTCTACGAGGGTTCGGAAACTTTTTAGCCTAGCACAGAAAGAGAATAGTTAGTTTTTCCAAAACATTTTTATTTTTCAATAAAATCTGCTGAAACTTCACTTGAACTAAGTGCAACGCTCTTCTAGCAATTCTATTAGCGTAGACAGACGACAGCGTTAATTTGCATTAAAATCTCACTAATGTGAATTAAGATTTTACCGTGACAGATGCCAGTTTCTGCATTTAAACAGCTGTTTGTTTGTAAACAACTGTTTAATTATGAAAAAATTTGTTTGGCATTTAGTGAAAAATCAGTATTTATTTGAAAAAAGTTGAAATTACTTTTGCTGAAAATGCTCCATAAAGTAAAAATTGTTCATGCACTAGCAACCATCAACCTGAATGTGTTGCTACATTAGGGGACCGCAGTGGGATACTCTGAAATAAGAGAAAGGCAATTGTGAAAATTTATTTTTATTATTTTAATTTTACAATTGTTTTTTTCTTCTTTTACAATAGTAAACAATTTGATAACATATGATTGATTGTCGACGATGTTGGCAGCCATATTGAAATAGCTAAATGCAGATTTTGTGCATTTACGTCTAACCTACTGGGCATTAGGATGGGGATAATTCACGACTTAATTTGAATTAAGACTGTTAATGCAAATTAACGCTGTCGTCTGTCTACGCTATATCCCTTGATTCAAATAGTTTTCCTCAAGGCCTTCAAAATAGGTAAAACGCTTGCCAGATGGAAATTTTTTTATATTTGGAAACAGGTAAAAGTCACTGGGAGGTAAATCACGAAAATAAGGTGGGTGGTCAAGCAACTCGTACATAAATTCGTTGATTTTAGCCATTGTTAAAACACTGTTGATGTAAGCTAGGACGTTTTTCCCCAATTGTTACATTTAATTGATCCAAAATGTTGCAATGATTCTCAAAATTTTTTGTTTTACCCTTCTGCAGATAGTCCGTTGCCATAACCGATTGAATTGTTTTTGCCTTTGGGGCACTTCCTCCAGCTTCAGTCCATTGCTTGCATTGTTCTTTTGTCTCTGGAGTTTAGTGGTGAATCCATTTCTCATCAACAATTATGAAAGGATGCTTAATATCAATTTTATTTTTCCTAAAACGATCCAAACAAACTTGGGAAATTTTCATTCTTATGCGTTTTTGGTCGACTGTTAACACCCATCCTGCAGAAAGCTTTTTCATCTGTAGTTCTTCATGTTTCAAGTTTCCAAAACACTTAAGTTTATTCCGCGCTTTCTGTTCTAGGCTAAAAAGTTTCCGAACCTCGTATATTAAATATTATGGATTTGTAATTGGCATTGATATCGAATATTACTAATCTATTCAAATTTAATGAAATTACTCTCTGATGAATTCAAGAATCGGTAAAACAGTATTTCTTCAGTAAATACATACATACACATGTATGTACATGAATGTAAGTATGTAAAAGACTTTCAAATCTTATTTTCAGACATATTTGAAAGAAATAATAACATTTTTTAGCTGCTTTTTGAAACTTGTTTCAAACGTTTAAATATTGTTTAAAATACTTATGAAAATAATAAAATTTGTAACACTTGCATGCTTAGAAATAGCTACAAAAGTGTCAATTTTTAAAATCATTAAATAAAGAACCAGCTCAAGAACTTTCGCGTCCAAGAGTTATTGACTCCATAACGCTTCCATTATATTTTTATTTATAACTTATCAAGCTTAACTTGACAATCAACCCACTCTGGTGGTGTAGGGTATAAAAAACAATTTGTCTGCTGACAGCTAAGATTGTGTAACCCTCGCTCTTGATATGTCATCAATTTGTTCACAAGTCGAGCAAAATCCTCCAAAGCGTTGAAGCACATTTGTCGCATTTTGGATTCAGTGAACCCACTTGTGATTAATAAAAAAAAGCATTCACAACATGTTGCAACAAGGTCATATCGCGAAATTTGCCTAAATAAAATGATATTGATATGAACGACATGTGACAAGACTTTAATTTGGCTCGCATTGTTAATTTTGGTTAATTGGACTAGCTGCGTTTTAATTTGAGATCTGAGTCGTATTGACTTCCAATTCTGTCGTTAACATTTTGATTTGATTCGATTTGCTTTGCTGATCAACACAAGTTGCTTTTTCTCTCTTAAAGTCTATTTAAAATGTGGTTTACAAGATAATTTACAGGAAACATTTTATAGTGAAACGAAATCTGTTTCTTTGCCTTTCCTTCTTCCTGGAATACTAGTTGCATATCGTGAACAAACGCTTTATCTGGTAGCATTTTTCAATAGGGACCAGTTTTGTAGCATTTATAATATCACACAAAGTTAGGTAATGATTTTTTGAAGAAATCTTACACCGTATTCTTTCTCATCACTTGCAATAAATCAATACCAGTCGAGTATAAATTTGTTTAAACATTCGTTATAGTTATATGGTAATGTTGAAAATGTTGCCATAAGATAAGTATATCGAATTTTTGATAAAGTAAGTTTGTGTTTAAGCGTTATTATTTAACAAATATTAAAAATGGTACCGTGGAGGTCTAAAAAGTACATTTTATTTATATAGTTGGTACAAAATCCAAAAACACATTTTCCATCACTGATTGTTACATACGAATGAGGTGTAACACATACATACTCGTATGTGTATACAAATGTGTATGTGTATACAAAAATACGAGTGATTTAAGAAACAATTTGTGCTGTGTAAAAATAAGAAAATTTTAAGGAAATAATTGCATCAATTATTTTTTTCGTGTAAATCGGCAAAAAGTCAATAAATTGGTTTACATGTCAATAATTTGGAAATTTCCCATTTTATTATTTTATGTTTTTTTCTTTTTACCCGTTTAGTTGATTAATTAAAAGCTTTTTTGTTAAACAAAAAATAATTCTTTCCAAGGTGCAAATATGTATATTACAGGCCTGAATGAGAGATTTCCTTTGCACTCTCACTCAACAGTGTTGCCAGTTTAGGGGATTTGTCCTCTAATAGCAGAATATTTTCGGCAACTTTTGGTTTGGTGATCTGGGGATTTGTTGGGTATCTGTTGTAATTGGAAATTTATATGAATAAAAAAATTAGCATTTTTTCAGATATTCATTTGTTTGAAAGTTATACATAGTTTGAATAAACTCAAAAAAAATATTGGAGTCATAGGAATTTTATATTATTGACAAGTCTAAAATCTTAATTAATAATTACACTGTGCTAGATTTTGATACTTTCTTTTTGCCGACAAGCGGGGCAATAGTGGGTGAAGCTAAATCGAGTACGCTGATTCCAGTGGTGCTAACCGTTTTTGTTAGGTTAGCTCTATTTTTCGTTATTTAAAAATGTGAATATTCGCATAACTCGAAAACTGTTTAGTTTATTGAATTAATTTTCGAGTTACGCGAATATTTATTGCGCCAACCTCCTTAATTTTTTAAATAACGCTATATCTCGAAAACTAAAGCTAACCTAACAAATTTTGCTTTATCCACTGGATGTCCCGCTTGTCGATTTTTTCACCTAGCACAGTGTTTTTCATTAATTTTAATTTACCCCCTGGCCCACGATGTCGAACGATAACGTTCACTTAGATAAGACTTAAGACACAAACTTGATTGTGGAATAAACAAACTTGATTGAGTAAAAAATAGATACGTTAAAAAGTTTGTGTCTTAAGTCTTAGCTAAGCGAAAGTTATCGTTCGACATCGTGGGCCAGGTGGTTAATCTCTATTCCTAGAAAAATGTCGCATCTTCATAACCAAGCATGGATATCACTAACAGCGGTTTCAACACGACAGTGCCGCTTATCATTAAGGTACCAAAACCAAATTTCCCGATCGCACAGTCTTAGGATTACTGAGCTAATCGAATCGAATGCATCCTTAAAACTTAAAATCCGTGACGTCATTTACGAAATACACCCGCCAATTAGCGTGATTGAAAATGTTAATAAAAAATAACTTACATCTGTATGCTTGATCGTTTTCAAGATCCTAATTAAAGGAACGAAATTTATGTTTTTGAAATTCTAATTGGATTAGCTATGCTCGTCAGTGTATCGGTGTAAAACATGTCCAGATTCAAAATATCAATCGGGAATTAAGGAGATTTAATCAGACTATAAGCTATAGTCCTAAGCAATTTAGTATTGATAAGCAGCAAAATGTAAGACAACATCTAAGAAATTAACATGTCTCACTTAGGTTTTCTGTTATTTTTAACAAAATATGTTAAAATTATGATACAATCACAACCAGCGTTGTCAACTTAGAAATTTGAAAACGCACCAAAATAGAGAAAAAAACGTGCCACTTAAAAAAAACGCCAAGTTTAGAATTTATTTTTTTGTTTAAAATGTTAATTGAATCAATTTGACATTTTTTTTAATTACAAAAATTTTGTATAAAACTTTTTAAAAAAAGATAAACGATTAATAGTAAAAGCCTTTTTTTAAATAAACTAGTTAATAAAGATAAAATAAGCATTTAACCAGTTAAAATTTAATTCACAATATGCTATTCGGAACTGAAAAAAAAGTTATGCCATAATGCTATACCAGGTGCATACAGTGACTTTGAATGCAACGTCCCCTAAAAGTGTCTGTGTTACAATTGTGATACGATGATTGAGTACATACTTTTCATATGTATATAGACTTGCAGTTTCTGAAATATTGGATGAAATAGATGCCCTTGAAAACAATGAGCATAGCATTGTAATTTACACAATTCCACCATTAGATGGAGCCGACACTAATCAAGATACCAATGAAAACGATGAGGAGCATGAGGCGAATCTTAATCATCTCGGTCCAAAACTATTATCTACCAAATGTGAAGTAGTACAGCCAGATATTGAATGGAATGACAGTAATGATGAAACCCTACATAAAAGAAAAATGTCATCTTCGCTCAATACCGGTAATGGAAATGAAATAGGATCGTGCCATCGATTCGTGCTGTACCAAAAGTCCCAACCAAAAGTTTTTCATCGATATACATAATATGGGCAGTCTACCGCTCGCGAATCAAACAAAAGCAATGGTGGTGTCTAACGTTTGTACATGTCCTTGATGCATCAGTTGTTAATGCATTGCTGCTGATGAAGAAGCTACATCTCAATTATTCGGCATGTGCGTCTCTTCTTATTTTTCGCCGAAATCTTGCTTCATCCTATCTTGAAACGTATGATACCCCAAAGTACTTAGTATGGTACCCCATCTAAGAACTAACAAAATGACGACAGATACGCGATATGATGGCAGCTGGCCTTATTGAATATTTCAAAACTGATAAACGATGTGGACATTGCGAAAAAAAAACAAACTTCATTTGCAACAAATGTGATATATTCACCCCTATCGTGAATAAAAATTCCACATGTAATTCGTTCCCTTTTATTTTTTTAACATTGAATTTTAATAGGAAAAATGTGAAAAGGGAACAAATTTCATGTGGAATTTTTATTCACGATATGGGTGATTATCATACGCCTAAGTGTACCATAAATTCAAAACCATATATTTTTTTGAATAAAATGTTTTTTAAAAGCAATTAATTAATTATAATTAGTGAAAATTATTTGAGAAAAGTGGCCAGGGAACTTCGTCCACTAATGGATTAATACGAGGACAAACGATGTTGGAATTCTCACCAATCCTTGCAAAATTTCGGTTATTTAATTGAAACACGTTTTTATTAATAATTTTTGTCATATAAATTTTGTATGCACTTCATTTATTTATGTATTTGTTTGTTTTTTAATCCTTTGTTGCTTGCCAAAATAATTTTTTTGTTATTTTATTTAATATTTGTATGTATGTATGTATATTTTCCAAATTTTTATTTATGTATGTGTAAACATATACATATGTATATGTAATGAAATTGAAATTATTTTTAAGTAAACATACACATGGTATACGTATATACCAAGAAATCATGTATGTATTGGTTATTTAGATAAATATTTATTTATTTATTCTATTTATATTGTTTAAGATTAAAGAACTGGGTTTGTTTTTTAAATTTTGTTTCAAATGATAAAAAGAGTTAAATCGTTATGTTTGGTTTTGTATTTGAAACATTTAAATTATTTAAATTTCTTTTTTAATTATATTGATTTATTTAACAACATTTAAGATTTAAGCAACATTATTTTAATTTATTTCTTTGTATTATGATTATGTAGTTTAATAAAATATTTTTACAATTGCATAAAGGTTGGTTCACATTGTTAAAATGTTTGTGTTATTAATTATATTCACTATTTTCAGCAAATATTTATTTGATCTAACATAAGTTATGTAAGAGCAACTAATATCACAACATTAAATGTAAATAATAATGATCTAGTGATCTAGTATATGCATATTATTAAATAAAATAAATATGTATTTCAATTTAAGTGAATTGTATGTATATTGTTTCGTCAAATCTTTGAACAATGTGAACGTACCTCAATTATGCTTTTTCTTAAGCTAGATTTGATCTAGCTGAGTTCTCATCTGAATGTCTCGGACTGAAATGGTTTATTCTACTAGATTCTTGTGTGTGTTTCATTTGAGCAACTTTTTTAAATAAGTTGTTGAAAATACAGATATGGTCAGAGAAGTAGCGCACTTTACTTTTTCAGTAGTGTAACGGGAATTGAATTCTTAGTTTTTTCTCCCATGTACAAACGTTTTGCTGCCAGGACTAATCAGATTAATTTTGGTTTTTTTTTTACTTACACCATAAATCCATAAAGCTGATTTTCATTGAAGCCTTTTCGTTCAAGTTTACTGGTAACATTTAATCCAAATTCTTCATTTATTTCAGTCATTATTGTTGTTGGTGACTTGAAAGGATCTAGCTTACTTTTTTAACTATTTTTTTAACTTATTCTCACGTACTGTTGTCTTTTGCAGCGGCTGCTTACGATCTTTCTTTACATTAAGCAAATCTGCGTCTGATTTAACTCATTTAATGACATTAGAAACCAACTTTCGATAACATTCAATTATTTCAGCTATTTTTTTGTTTTATACCCTTTTGGTGAAGTTGGGAACCTTTTTTTTTCAATTGAGCAGAGCGTTCGTCTTCCCATTTTGGTTGACAAAATTAATGAGAAATAATATTTTTATTAAATTACACAAGAATTTACCACCGAAATTAGCATTAACTATTTCTGTTTAAAGTGGAAATAACGGTGGGCTATTTCACTGGCCAACCAAAAATAACTTAATTTTTAACAAAACATGACAAAATAAAGTTTGTGCATAAGTTAACAAGACATTTCCAATGAATTTTTTGAAAAGCAGAGTGAAGCAAAAGAATAGCAAAGAATTCCATGTTATTATCATTCCTCTTTTCAATATTATACTTCATAGAACATTGGTGCGCTATTTATCTGACCATAGCTGTATACCCTTTATTACCAATAAAAACTTAAACTGCTGTAAGCACTGACTAATTAAAAATTTTTAAGATTCTCAAGTCAAATTTTTAATTCCAAAAAATGTTGTGTTTAAAATGAACTATATACAGTGGCTCACATTCAAAGTCGGGCAGGATGATTTTAAAAATTTACTTTCAATGAACACACGTGGACTATATCTATGAGCACTTTAAAAATTTACAGGTTTTATTCACGGATGGAAGCAAATTCAATTTATTTAAGTCCGATGGCCGGCGTTATGTGTGGCGCAAACCTAATGAGGAGTTTTGCTCTAAAAATGCTAAGGAAACTGTAAAGTTTGTCAGTGATGGTGTGGGTTTGCATGGCTGCTTCCGGTGCCGGAAATATTTATTTTATAGAAGGCATAATGAATTTTTATATTTTGAAGGTAAATGTTAAACAAAGTGCTCATAAATTGGGGATTGCCAATGACTTTAAATTTTACCAGGACAATGACCCGAAGCACACATCGCTGATAGCGAAGAAATGGTTCTTCTAAAGTCCTCAAAACACTTGCGCAAAGTCCAGAACTTAAGGTAATCGAGAATTATTGGGATGAGTTGGGACGTCGGATGCAAAATAGATTATGTACCAGTAACAACTAGCTCGCGTTACTGGAAGTATGGAACTATATAAGTCCTGATGTGGGCGAAAAACTGGCTTCATCGATTCCATAAACACTCCAAGCTGTCGAGAATCACAAAGGATACGCAACAAAATACTAAATATCTTATAAATAATTGAATTTAATGACCTGACCGGCTTTCAGTGTGATCATACTATTAAGGTTTTTTTTTTAATTATTTTCATTTTATTTCTGTTATATTAATGTTTTTGTGTTTAATAATCAGCCTTATTATGAGTGTCGTTTTCTTTTTACGACAACGACTGTTTCGTAATAGATTAAAGAAACAAATTTAATTTTATCTTTTATCTCTTACGAAAGAGTCGTTGTCGTAAAAAGAAAACGACATTCATAATAAGGCTGAATAAATAATAGATATATTTAATTTTGAAAAAAAATTTAAAAAATCCTAAACTTTCTTTTTTTAAAAAGGGTTTAATATTTTACAAACAGTTTACGCCACTTTCAATGTGAACCACTGTAACTATAATTATACAAAAGTAATAAGGATTTTTAATTAAACATTTTCAATATTAATTACTTTGGTTAGTACTAATTACAGTTTATAATATTATTTTTAATGGGGTTAATTCGGTCAAGAACTCAGGTTGAAAATATAAAATTTTCAGAAGAAATTTTCAAGGTTGTCTATTTTACCACACTTTAAAATAGTGCCACCAAAAATTTTATTGACACTGCCTGCATAACTAATGATTACAAAAGTAACTAGAGACTTGCATCAAAGTAAGTTCAGACAATAAAACGAGTTTAGACCAGTCTACATAACTTTAAATATAATCTTAAGTTGGCAATTGCTGCCGAAAAAGGCGTAACCACTAAATAAAATGTATTTGAACTCGTTTATTTATTTAAAAAAAACTTTTCTTATTTAGGCCAAAGCCCAACAAATTTTTAGTTTTAATTTATTTCATGCTGTTTGATTTTGCAAAACTCTTGTAAAAGTAAACAACGCCAAACAAATTTGTGCTAAAACAAGTGGCTACGCTTTTTTGAGTAAATATTTGCCAAATGTGACCGTACCTTTACTCATTCTGTAAAAAGACAGCCAAATGTTTTTAGTGACTAAAAGTATGCAGTGTATTTTAATTCTTACGTTTATAAAATGAGACCAGATTCCTTTATCAAAAATTTTATATAGTAAATACGAGCAAAACATTTGTATTTTTATGTCATATTTTAAATACATTAAATTATCATAATTTTTTATTAACATTTGCTTTTTTTTTCCTCAACTTGTACAATTATTTGTATAAATGTTTTGCAGGAAATTAACAATTTGCTAAATAATTAATAAGTTATTAAAAAAAAAAACATGTTTCACTACACAATTGTATATAAATATTTATGTGTTTTTTATAATGTATAATAATTTTTATATATATTTCGTTGCTTTATTTTAATATATTTGCTTATTTGGTGTTTTTATACAAATAAATTTTAAAATTATAAAAAATGCATATCGGTGGTTAAATAATAACAAACAGAGAAAGAACAAATAAAACTCAATATTAATTTTGATAATGTTAAAATTAAATTGTTTAAACTTTAAACGCTTGATACACTCAAATGGCCATTAAATTAGAATTTAAAAAAAAATCACAACTAAACCAATTTTCTATTAGTTGAATGTGTAACACATTAAATATTAGTCTCCATAAGCTATGATATTACAACGTTGTCAGAATGTGCCAGCAATGTACTGACATTGAAAAATTGTTAGCTAAAGGTAAATTGTCAGTTCAGACGACTGTAAGAAAACTAACAATGACAAAATTGTGTGTTTACACGATTGTTAGATGTCTGACAATATTTATACCCTAAACCACCATAGTGGGGAGGGTATATTGGATTTGTGCTGATGTTTGTACGCCCAGAAATATTGGTCCAACACCCACCGATATACCGATCGACTCAGAATCACTTTCTGAGTCGATTTAACGATGTCCGTCCGTCCGTCCGTTCGTTTGGCTGGCTGTCCATGTGAAGCTTGTGCGCAGAGTACAGGTCGCAATTTGAAGATATTTCGATAAAATTTGGTACATGTTATTTTTTCGGCCCAAGGATGGATAGGATTGAAACTGGTGGAAATCGGTCCATTATTACACCTAGCCCCCATACAAATGTCATCCCGAAATTGGGGTTTACCGGTCATAAATCTTTGAATTATGCAAGTATGCAAACAAAATTTACCGCAGATGAGTAGTAAATCAAGTTAAAGCACATCTACAAATTTCGTGAAGATCGGTCCATAATTAGTCATAGCTCCCATATAAGGCCCACTTCCGAAAATCACATAAAAGCGCATAACTCTTTTAAAAATGTTTGTATCCGAATAAAATTGAACACAAATATATTTAATATGTATACAAATAATACGGTACAAATTTCGTGAAGATCGGTCCATAATTAGTCGTAGCTCCCATAAAAGGCACACTTTCGAAAATCGCTTAAAAGAGCACAACTCTCTTAAAAATGTTGGTATCCGAATAAAATTCGACACAAATAAGTTTCTTGTATAAAGAAATGATGACACCTAATTTTATAATGGCCGGTCCATAATTACTCGAAACTCCTATATAAGACCCTATCCGTAATTCAATTTAACCTCCATAAATCTTTTAAAAGTATTTATATCGAAATAAAGTTTAACACTTATAATATTTATATTCACAGACATCATGACACTAAATTTTTGGATGATCGGTTCACAATAGATTATATCTCCCATATTACGTACATTTCTGAAAAACTGTTTTATACAGTGTATAGGGTATTATAAGGTCGGCCTTGACCGACTATACTTTCTTACTTGTTTTGTCTTGCAATGTACTGAAAATATTTTTTCTTACAACATTGGAAGACAAAAATTTTAAGTTCACACGGTTGTTAAACATTTTCTGAACATTTTTCGGACAACATTTTAATATCTGACGACCGTCTATACATAGCTATAGGCTATAGCTGTAGATAGTTCAGTTATGTCTTGAATATAATTGTGTGTGACCTTGACAATCCAATATATTTTCTTTTAGACTAGCAAAAAAACTTATGAAATATTTTGTTTTTTTTTGAAATTGCTTACGTAATCTTAAATCGCCCACTTAATTGTGTTTAAATAAACTTTAGTTATTATTGTTTTAAAAAACCCAAACTATAAAATTTTGTAATGCTCGGTTTCTGCAACGAGTTCCAGGAACTGCACTATTTCACCTCTTATTAATACAACCATAAGTTTTTTGTTCAGTGTAAGCGTATTTTATGCTTAAGGATTATAACAAACATTCAATTATCAATTAGTGTATGCAAAACTTGTAAAAGGTGTCGAAAAAATTATAAGTCGTTATTTAAAAGTACAATCATGTACTAAAGACTAAATTAGTTTAAACTTTGAAAAGTTTAAAAAAATTTCCTTTGAGAAAACCAAAATTTTCAAATGTTTTCTCAAGCCCTTAAACAATGTACATATTTAGATTTTCAAATGATTTGTAAATAACATTCAAACACAAGTTGAAAACTTGTTGTTTTATTCTCAAATCAAGCTGCATTGATTAGAATCTAATTTAAACCTACATCATGTTTGAATCGGTTTGAGAATCATGTTTGATATACAAATTTTGAATCAATCAAATGTCTAACGTTTGACTTTGTGTTTGCTGGACATCGTTTCAGCATTTTTGTTTTACATATTTTATTGGCCAATTGCTGACCTTATTTGCTATACACCCTAGCAAAAGGTTTGAGAATAATTTGAGAAGAAATATATTTTTCAGTTATTCTCTCAAACATTTGTCAAATCATTCTAAAATATTTTTACCATTTGAAAGGGTATTCGATTTTAAATAATTTTTAACTTGATATTAAACCTGAATCAGGGCTGAAGACATGCTCGTTATGGCCACATTATAACTGAGTTGTTTTCTGTCTAACTTGGATGATGTTGTTTTGGAGAAGACGGTCCAACATACAGCCCGTAATAAATGTTCTCGATTCAATATCAAATGTGGTTTAAGAATAATATTTGCTATTAAATTGGCAAAAACTAAATTTTTACTTAACAAATAATGTTTTGAGAATGGTATTTTCTCAATGTGAAAGCAAATCATTCTCTAGCCTAAAAACAATTTATAAACAGCCCAATCATGAATGAAAATTCCGCGGGAGTTTTTCCCCTTTTTATTTTTTTAACATTGAATTGGAATAGGAAAAATGGGAAAAGGGAAAAAACTCCCACGAAATATATATTCATGATTCGGCTGAAAATATTATACTTTATAAATATGTATGTGTAGGAATATTTGACAATGTTGCAGAAACATTTTTTTATGGTTAATATTATTTATTAAAAAATACCACAACTACAAACATGATGGTTTTCATAATTACATATCTAAAAATCTAAAAGATTTCTCAAAACGTAACAAAGTTTTGAACTTTAAATTCAACTTAATGTTGATTTGATGAAAAATAAATAATGCTAAAATCTCTAGCAAGCATTTAATTATGAAATAACAAATATTTAATCCAAATAGTTATTCTTAAACCCAAATAAATCACCCCTATTGTGAACAAAAATTCCACATGAAATTTGTTCCCTTTTCACATTTTTCCTATTAAAATTCAATGTTAAAAAAATAAAAGGGAACAAATTTCATGTGGAATTTTTATTCATTTTCTGATTCTGAAGCAACAAGAACATAAGATATTTAATAAGCCAGCCAACAAAGACACATACATATGTATATCGAACAGTTTTAATAGCTGATGTTATTTGTTAATTATCAAACATTTGAATTGAAATCTGTGTGTAACAGAAAAAGATTTTTATGGCGTCATCTATGTTTGCAATCTCATTAGACGCCATAGACAACTCGTTTTCATACAATTGCCAACAATTTGGACAATTTGACAACAAAATTAAGCCAAGCATATGTCATATTGTCATTTTGCAATAGAATTGAAACATTTCTTTAGCAACATGTTGCTAGACAAATGTTGAGTTGCTTGGAAGTTTAAAAGTTGAAATTAAATAAAAACCATAAATTTGTTTTTTTTTTATTAAGAAATTATATTATTTTTGTTTTACTTAAATTTTAATGAAATGCCTCTTTATTTATGTTAAATAAAAAAAAATATTTTAACTAATTACACCAAAAACAAAAAAGAAAACTTAAAAATTAAAGAATAAAGAAAAATAACCCTTAAATAATATAAAAATTATGAACCAGGCTTATATTACAGTAAATATGGAATTTATGATTTAATTAAAAAACTATTTTTTCAACCATTATGACAAATTACCATAATTGTTACAAAAAAAATGTTACAAAGTTCAATTTGAGGGCTTAATAACAAAATCATTTCAAGTGGATTTGAAAATTCGGGCAAAATCAAAAGAAATGATTTATCTTTATATGTAGATATGTAGGTAATTAGTACAAGCAGGTTTATTAAGTTTAATGAGTTAAAATTTAAAAATTTCTATATGTTACATAGTTATGTTTAGATTTAAATACATCATTTAATATTTGTATGTATATAAATAATTTATTTATTAGTTTATTTAGTTTAAATTTTGTTAAGAGGAATAAATATTTATATATGTATATAGATATAGTATAGTTAGTATATGTATATACTTATGTATGCCTTTATGTTTAAAGATTTAGAATGTCTTTTTTTAACTCTTTTTGTCTATAACCTAATGTATTATTTAAATAATTTATTTATTTATAACATTATTTAGTTTTTCATAGTGAGTTTGTTTGTTTGTTTGTAGGTTTATTGTGTGTATATGAGAATAATTTAACTACAAAAGAAACATTCTTCAATATTTTTTTTTTTATTTGGTATCGGTCGGGTTTTGTTTTGTTTTTTGTTTCAATTTAATAAACTTATTCATGAGCTTGAGATTCTTGTTGTACCAGTTTGAAACGTCTGGGTGATTTAATGGAACCTTGTTGACCGAAAAAGTTTTTCAATTGGCCCATCTGGGCTAATACTTTGCGTATGTAACGTGCCACCAAAATCTGGGGACGTTCCTGCCATTCATTCATCACTTCTTTGGGGGCATTGACCTTAAAATACAAAACAAACATAGAATTTAAAAGTTTTATTTTTAAACATTTTCAATGGAAAGCTCAGCTTACCTGATCACCATTTAGACGATTAAGCAATGCCACACACACCACAGCAGCTTTGATGCCAGCATGATAGGTAAGTGCTGCGAAAATGGTGCTTTCCATTTCAATATTCACCACACCATGCTCACGTAATTTCTCCAAATAAGCCATTTTATCGGCTTCGGTAAATTCACAAAAGGCGCCATCTAAACGGCCTTGACCTAGTATAAGTAACCCATATCAAACCAAACCAAAACAAATTAATTAGTTGTTTTTTTTTATTACAACAACAACAACAACAAGTAGAAAAACCTACCCTCATAGAAATCATTGGTGCACAAAGTTTTGCCTATAATTGTATCATAGGGATCATCTTGACTCGCTAAAGATTTAAGTTCTCTGGCCAGTTTTTTATCCAATTTGGCGGGACGATGTATGGTTTGACCCAAAACAGTCTAAATTTGTTTTTGTATTTAACATACATATGTATGTATGTATGTATATAGAAAGGACAATTATTATTAATTATTGTAACAACTAAAAGAGAATACTTACAAATTCATGTGAATTTCTTAGTTGACCATCCAAGGCATCCTCGGTTATGATGACAGTGCCACCCTCAACACCAATACCACCACAAGTGCCAATGCGTATGAAAACGGGATCATGGCACTTGGCATGATACATAAGTTTAATCATTTCATGCATTAAAATGCTCACAGAGGGCGTTCCCATGCCGTGACTGACGCAAAGTACTGGACCAACTTTGTACATGGAATAACGATACGAGTAGGCGCTAATGTCCTGCAACATTGTGCCCGCTGGTAGTTTATAGCCGATTTCATTCATTATGAAATGTGCAAAGTTTTCCATGCGCTTTGGTGTCCCGCCCATGCAAACAAACTGTGTATAAGTTTTTTTTGTTTTTGTTGTTTAAAGAGAGGGAATAATAGAAATTTTTAAATAGATTAATGCATTATTGTTTTGAATAGAAAATATTTAATATATTTCATTTGTTTATATATTTAATTTAAAATAATATCAGGCCTTTGGTAAATGACTTTTTAATTAATTGAAGCTTTTTCTTTATCAATTTTTTGTTTTCTAAATATTTTTCTTATCTCTAAGTTACTAAGTTATATATATCACCTTCAAATATGCGCAGTAATTATTTATTAAATGCCAAAGTGTAGTAAAATAATTAAAATTGTATTTTTATTTTAAAACAAATTTATTCAATATCAAGATCACCATTAATTGTCATATTTGATTTTGTTTAATTGCAATTTAAGGTTGGTTATGGTTGGTTTTACTTATGTTTGCATGTATGTATGTATGTGCAAAATAAAACAAATCCAGCAGTGAAGAACAAAATAAGAATAAACTTCCTATTTTTGAAAATATACGCCAAAGTCACTGTTTAAATGAAGAGTTCATTAACAGGTCAATGATTGTTCTTTCGGATCGTAAAATTAAATAAGAAGTACATTTTAAATGTTTTAAGATTAAAAAATCTCTAAACTAATCACCTTTAACATGAGCTTGACTCGGAATAATATACATATTTGTTTGAAATAGGGAAATTCCCTTCGTTTGCTTTTTACTGTAAGGTACATGTTTTTATTTAAGACCCTTACGGTTTGTTATACCCTCCACCACCATAGTGGGGAGGGTATATTGAATTTGTACCGATATTTGTAACGCCCAGAAATATTGGTCCAACACCCGTCTTAAAGTATACCGATCGACTCAGAATCGATTTAACGATGTCCATGTAAACCTTGTGCGCAGACTACAGGTCGCAATTTTAAAGATATTTCGATAAAATTTGGTACGTGATATTTTTTTTTTGGATGGGATTGAAACTGGTGAAAATCTGTTCATTATTACACCTGACCCCCATACAAAGAAATTGGGGTTTACTGATCATACATGTTTGAATTATGCAAGTATCCAAACAAATTTCACCACAAAAGAGTGATAAATGAAGCCAAATCAGATCTAGAAATTTTGTGCAGATCGGTCCATAATTACTCGTAGCTCCCATATAAGGCCCACTTACGAAATTCACTTTAAAGAGCATAACTCTCTCAAAAATGTTGATGTCCAAATAATATTGCACGAAAAAATATTTCATATGACTAAAAATATTTCGGTACAATTTTATGATGATCGGTCCATAATTAGTCATAGCTCCCATATAAGACCCACTTCCGAAAATCACTTTTAAAGAGCATAACTCTCTCAAACATGTTGGTATCCAACAGGGTGAAATTAATTTACAAGGTGACAGCATAGCGCCAGCTGATTATTTGTTGCTCTATTCATGGTGAAATTGAAAATGTCAAAAACTTGTTTATAAATAGTCAAAGTTTATATAAAAACGTTAAAAAATTATTTTGTATTTGAAAAAGTGAGTTTTTATCGCCGTTTTATCTGCGTAAAATAGTTTAAAAGTAACTAAATATGTTTTTGTTTCGACCTTTTTAAATTTCAAATAAATTAAATTAGGTAAATAATCAGTTTAGTTTAAAAGTGTTAAAGAACTATTTTATATTAAATAGTGTGTTTGTTTTTTGAGTTGTTTTACTAAAAGTGTTAGTTTTTTTTTTTGTATTTTTTGTATTGTTTTCTGTTTTTATCCATGTTTGTATGTTTGTTTTCTTAATTTTATGCCAGATGTTTTTGACAGTAACGAAAGTATTACACAAACAAAAATTGTTGTAGCAATGCTGTCACCTTGTAAATTAATTTCACCATGGGTATCCAAATAATATTGAACGAAAATATATTTCATATGTCTAAAAATAATACGGTGCAATTTTATAATGATCGGTCCATAATTAGTCGTAGCTTCCATATAAGGCCCATATTAAAGGTAAATATGTTTCATATGTCTAAAAATAATACGGTACAATTTTATTATGATCGGTCCATAATTAGTCGAAACTTCCATATAACACCCTCTCCGTAATTCACTTTAAGCTCTATAAATCGTATTTATATCGAGATAAAGTTTAACACATATAATACTTATATTCACAGACATCATGACACTAAATTTTTGGATGATCGGACCACAATAGGTTATATCTCCCATAAAGCGCCCATTTCTGAAAAACTGTTTTATACATATACTAGGTGTAGGGTATTATATGGTTGGGCTTGACCGACTATACTTTCTTACTTGTTTTATATAAATAATAGCTGATCCGGAAAATGTTGTTGTGCCTTTAGGTTTGGGGTATGTTTTATATAAAACTGTAATTTAAATGAATGGTGCTTTAGGTGTTTTATTAGCATTTTGATAAATGGATATTTATGTAGGTAAATTAATGAAATAAATACATAAATACTTCTTTTCTATGGCTTTGCTGTGATATCATAATATGCCTTTTGACATTTGTTGTTTTGTTGTCTGGAGCGTAAACAAATAATGTTGTTGGTGTTACGACACGGGTATAGGCGACATATAATTGACCATGAGAGAAACATACATTTTCAAGAATATGCAGCTCCTATTGTTAGTTATCGTGGAAAGCGCATATAAATGTTACAAAGTTTTTGAATTTGAAGCTCCTTTTGAAACACTTTTATTTTTCTTACTCTATTTTGCGTGGACATTCAAACTTGTACATAGAGTTAAATTTTTTCTGTAAAAACTTAAAAGTGGATAGTAATCCAACAATTAAAAGAAATTATAGATAAATTAAAAAAAAAATAGGCGTAAAAGTGGGCGTGGTCAGTTTTTCTTTTCATTAAAACCTAAGACGCGTTATGAAGAACATTAAATTAAAAAAAAATTAGCCAAATCGGCGTGGCCGCCCTCAATTGATGCAATTGCCAACGAACGACATTTTATTTTTATTTTCATATATAGATAAAGATAATGATCAAAACAAAAAAGAAGAATCGATAGTGCATTAAAAAATTGCAAATTGCCGTAATTCAAAACTTCTTCACGACCAACAAATAATACGTGGAAGTGGAGGTGGTCAATTAAACTTGAACTTTTCCAATTTTTCTTTTCATATAAACCTTTTTCAGACTATTGCACACATTTCAAAAAAGAAAAAAAAATTAGCGAAATCGGTCAAGCCGTTCTCAAGTTTGGCGCTTAGCAACGGACAGCATACATAGATTATTTGTAATAAATATGTAACCGTTTATTTTATTCATTCAAATTCTTTAGACTTTCTAATATTTAGATTTTTGAAAAGAGAGAAATACGCTTTGTTTTGTTTTCTACTGTAATATAAATATTTTTATTTAAAACTTGTTAATGTTTGTTTTTCTAATATAAAGATTATTCGTAATGAATGATCTTTTATTTTATTCCCTCAAATAAATTAGCATAAAAATCACGTTTTGTTTGCGTTTTAGAATTTCTCTTGATAAAAAGAATCTGGCGATATTT
Organism: Bellardia bayeri; assembly: GCA_950370525.1. Taxonomy (NCBI): domain Eukaryota; kingdom Metazoa; phylum Arthropoda; class Insecta; order Diptera; family Calliphoridae; genus Bellardia; species Bellardia bayeri. The sequence continues at coordinate 122,105,508 of OX493264.1, forward strand.
TTTAAACAAGTTTAATAGTTAATAAAAGAAAAAGTTAAATAATAATTGTGTTCAGTGTGACCATTTCAATTTATTTTTAATTTGTACCCCTGTTACAATTAAAATTAAAATATATCTACACCATATTTTAATTATGATTTTGAAAATTTTTTGAAAACAAGAACAAATATAAATTCTGAAACTGAAAAAGAAATTATAATAATTATAATAATATCAACTACACAAAAATTTGTTAAGTTTAAGATATATTAACTTTTTGCTGTTGACAATAGTTTAAAAATAAATAAAAGTAAATTATATGAAAATTTCAAAAAAGAAATGATAAATTTTTCAAATGATGAAATTACAACTTTAGAATTACAATGGCAAAAATTAACTTTTTTTAGTTTTTAGTTTAGTTTTGCCATTTATGGCCGAATTCACAGTCTTTAGTTAGCTAATGACAAAGGTTTAACTAATGATTCTTTATTCGCAATGCTTAGTTTGCCATAAGAATAACAAGTAATAGTTAAACGATAGTTAGTATTTTAGTTTACCAATGGTTAACTAATGACCGAAAAAGTTGAACGTGTATTTAGCGGAATGAATCTTTTAAAAAATAAAATAAGAAATAGAATGATATTAAATGCAATGAATTCACTTATCTATATAAGATGTGGATTGAATAAATGATACCATTACAGACGCGGGATTGTGCCTCTTTGAACCCTCATAATTAGTTGGGATAGTTCTTTGGATGACCGAGCATACACACAATCATACTGTTTATTGAACTAATCTTCTACGGTGAAGATTTTCTCTAGTAAACAAAATTTGTTTTTTCCTTCAATGCGGCCGCGAGCAGGTCCAGTCTATCGCTTGAACGCGCTGTGTCCCAAATCTTCTTTGATAATGCGAGACATGGTTTTTTGCAAAATTTACATTTTCCACGTCAAGAGTTTCTGTTTTCGAGCAGGTTCTCGGTCTGTTTGTCTCTACACGGCTATGATCGCTTTCGGAGTTCTCATAGTGAGTGAACGACCGGATCTTTGACGGTCTTGTACTCCAACAACTTTACAGCACTACACACAAAATTGCAAGTGTTTCTAAGCGGTCGCAATGTCCTAAAGATAACGCCTTTTACCAGGTTGTATTTTAGTAGGCCTACTACAACAATACGATACGCCTTATTCCATGATTGTAAACAATTAATGTCAAACTCTTTTGAAGAATAAATGTCAGCTGTAACAGTACAGTATTGATTGACTTGAATTTAAAAACTACAAAATATTACGAGGACTCAAAAAACTTGAAAATGTATAACAATTTGCAAAAAACGCGTATTAGTTTTTTGCTACTGATTCACTTTAATATTTATAAATAACTTAAGGAAGTAGTTTTAATACAACAAAACACATTGTTTTTAACAATTCCATTTACAACATGATTAATTGGTATGTAAATCATTCAGCCTTGTATTATTTTTATTAAACACTTATTAACAAATATATAAACTCACCTTGACATCACCGAACATTTCATGCAAATCATGAGACTCACTGCCCAAGGCCAAATGATATAAAATATCCTGATCCATAAGTTCGATATTGGGATTACGTAGTTTAACTGTGCCATCGGAATATCTAAAATTCACAACAAAGAATCCAATTGTTAATTACATTTAAAACAAAAAAATTCAAGTTAACAAACAACTGAAGGTTGCAAAAAAAAAATAAAAACAAACAAACAAACCAAAAAAACTGTTAAAAACCCCAAAGTAACTGCAAAACAATTCGACATATTGCTCACTTTAGCACCTTACACTCAAAACAAAATTGTTGTTTATTTTTGTAACACTTTTTCCAAATTTTTTTTTTTAACTTTATAATGCTATTTGACAATGTTTAAATAATAATCAGAAATTTGAAATAAAACTTTAAAGCGAAAGTCTTTTAAAGTTATTTTCACTTGTACGTTAATGCTTTTAATGGTAATAAATAAATTAATTAGGTAAAAGTTGTAATCAGCACTCAAACATTTATTCATTCACCCATTTATATAGTCAGTCATGGTTATTCCACTGAAATAACAACGATAAAATTTTGTAATTATAAAATCATGGTGTTGTAAAAAAAAGGAAAATCACTCATAACTATCAACGTTAACAAATACCTGTAATGTAATTTCATATCTAGGTGAAGTAAAATAGTGGTATGTTTATAAAATAGTATTGCAAAAGATTTTAATGTTTTTAAGGTTTATTTACGTAATACAGTGCATGAAAAAATCTAAGCATACAAAATGAAAACAAGTTAAAACCCCTTTTTACTGTATCTGAAACTGATTAAAAATTTTAGAACAAAATATGCATAGGAAAATTGTTTTTTAAATTACATATAACTCTATAGAAATTTTAAATATGTAATTAATTCGAATTTTTAGAACGAAATAATCTAAGCATACTAAGAGTAAAAGTATTTTTTTTCACAAAAAAATAAAACAGTTTTTAATAAAAAACGAATTGACTTCAATTCGTAGAATATTTTATAATGTAGTAAATAGGAGCAGAATATACATATGGGTCAATTTCAAAAGAACGCAATTTTTGTGTCCCCGCACTACTGTTTTAGGTAAAAAAAAACAAAAAAAAAACAAAAACAAGTAAAAAAGTATAGTCGGTCAAGCCCGACCATATAATACCCTACAACCAGTATATGTATAAAAACTTTTTCAGAAATGGGCGCTATATGGAAGATATAACCTATTATGGACCGATCATCCAAAAATTTAGTGTCATGATTTCTGTGAATATAATATTATGTATGTTATACATTATCTCGATATAGTAAATACTTTTAAACGATTTATGGAGCTTAAAGTAAATTACGGAGAGGGTCTTATATGGGAGTTTCGACTAATTATGGACCGACCATTATAAAATTAGGTGTCATCATTTCTGTATATAAGAAACTTATTTGTGTCGAATTTTATTTGATTACCAATATTTTTAAGAAATTTATGGTCGTTAAAGTGATTTTCGGAAGTGGGCCTTATATGGGAGTTATGACTCGTTATCGACCGATCATCATAAAACTGTACCATATTATTTTTATATATAAGAGACATATTTGTGTTCAAAATTATTTGGATATTGACATTTACGCTCTATAAAGTGATTTTATATGGGAGCTATGACTAATTATGGACCGATCTGCACAAAATTCGTAGATCTAATTTTGCTTTATTTACCACTCATTTGGTGGTGAAATTTGTTTGGATACTTGCATAATTCAAACATATATGATCTTTAAACCCTAATTTCGGGAGGACATTTGTATGGGGGCCAGGTGTAGTAATGGACCGATTTCCACTAGTTTCAATCCTATCTGTCCTTGGGCCGAAAAAATTTCACGTACCAAATTTTATCGAAATATCTTTAAAAATGCAACCTGTACTCTGCGCACAAGCTGTACGTGGACAGCCAGCCAGACGGACATCGTTAAATCGACTCAGAAAGTGATTCTGAGTCGATCGGTATACTTAAAGGTTTGTGTTGGACCAATATTTCTGGGCGCTACAAACATCAGCACAAACCCAATATACCCACCCCACTATGGTGGTGTAGGGTATAACAAAAATGTAAGAGTGATCAGCGAGGAATATGTAGCAAAAAAACGCAATTGTCAAATTTGTGTTTTGTTTATTCAGAATGGTTTATTGTTTCTCCCTCTGACTCCTTCCATACAAAAGCATGTGTCCCCCGTTAGAATTTTTAGTAAACAAAATTAAATTAAGAAAAAAAGTAAATATGCAACATTTAATAAAAGTTTTCGAATTATTGCGTTTCTTTCTTGTGTTTTGATTTGTTATACAAGCATGTTCCGCAAATCACTTTTTATCAAAGTGATTTGAAATCACATAAAAGGTGTTCTGTGCACATAAGTTTGTGATTTTAAAACATTTAGCTAGGTCACTAATGTTTTCAAATCACTTTGTTATTTTTTCGGCTATTACATGGATAACATTAAAATAAATTATTTAAATAAATTAATCAATATGTTTTTTATTAATTTGCTTTTACAACAACACATTTTATTCAAAAAAACACCTAAAAATTAATAAAAAACTTGAGACACATTTTTTTCCTTAAACATTTTATTTACTTTTGTGATTTCTTTTGTGATTTTAGGCTTGTTTTTAGTTGTCAGCTGTTTCTGATTTTTATCCACCTTGAGCACAAGGTTTCCTCTAGCAAAGGCATTACTTTCCATAAAATTTTACAGAATGTGGAGTGTCCCTTGGTTAAGTTTGCATCGTTGGCTATAACGCCTTGGTAGGATCCAACTGCTAAAAATCTCAGCTCCAGGCATTTTATTTTATATATGTACGTTTTATTGTTTCTAAAAAAATATTTCAAAATAAACAAATCAGCTGTTTTCTTGTGTTTTCGACAAATTAAATCACACCAAAAACACAACAATGGTGTGATTTACAGAACAGCACAAAATCACACGTGTGATTTCAAAACGGTATGTGATTTGAAATCACGTGATTTTCAGAACATGCCTGATAGTCGTCAAAATTTAATTAGTGCGTATTTGGCGTTGCAAAGAAAGGTTGTCAGCACAATTTGCATTGAGCGTCACTTTTTTATAAATCAAGTAATATTACTAGTTTTCAATTTGCATTTAAATAAAGTAAGGAAAGTACAAACTTTAATTATTTCAAAAGTGAAAAAGCAAAAAAAAAATCTATTAAAAAAGTGTGCATTTGCATAGTTTTTGTGTAGGGGCGCGATAAAATTTCATGAGCGTCATGCTAATTATTTTAAAAGTGAATATATTAAATATAAAAAATTGAAGTTGACAATCATTGTTTATATGGTTTCAACTCATTTTTTTATAATTTGTGAATTTGAGAAATAAATTGCCTACGAAAAAATACCCAAATAGGCAAACATTACATGAGCATCACTTTTGATATATATTGTTCATAGCTTAAAATGCTTAATTTTGATTTTATTTTTTAATTTTGAAGACTAAAACAACAAAATTAACGGCGGCTGAAAGAGATATCGAGAGAAAATAAAGCTCGATAAAGCGCGTAATGACGAATATAAAATAAAGATGAAAGAAATGTAAATTGTGGTATATTTGAGTTTAATTTTTATTGTTACTGACTGATTCTGTTTTTGCCACAAATTTAACTAAATGAAAAAAAAAAGAAAGCCGCTTGTCATTTCATGAAGTTAGTTAAATAACAAATTAATGAAAAGCGTGAGTAATTCTTTATTGAGGCGCAACCTACTTTTATAATTTTCATTACATATTATTTATGTGCTTTTGCAGTAAGTCAAACCGAAAGCAAATGGATATGGTTCCTAGCCTACCACTATGGGAGGTACTTTCAGAATGCCATCAAAATCGAGATCCTATGAAAATTTTTATAAAACTGTTTCTAGCTTTTTGAATTCACAAATATGTATGCAAATAGCCGTAACCGCTTTAGTGATGTGACACAAAATGAAATGCGTTGTTTCGTTGGAGCTTTGCTAATGAGCTCATCTTTCATTGTATAGAAATCGCTGAACAAAATAGCTGGTTATTATGTCGTTTGTATGGCTGAAATGGATTAATGGAATCCTTTAAAATATCCTTCATATGTACTCGCGATTTGATGGACAAGGTCACTTAGTACAACTCAAGGAACATCAAACCCGTTGCACATATTGCCATAAGAAGGCTGCACCCAATGGAATGCTTCTTAGCGTATCATGTTCCAATTTAAAACATAATCGTTTTTCCAACAATAAAAAAATTTTAAGTAGTGTATTTAGCTACTGTCCTTTTAAAAGGGAACCCGATTTCGGGAAAACTGTAGGTTTTAAGAAAAAAAGTTATATAAAAAAAAATTTTAAGAAACCCTTGAAAATTATAGTTTAGAAATAAAAATTGAAGTCTGGTCTTACACAGAACGGATTCCAGATGTAGTTGCTAAAAAGATTTCAATATTGTCTTTGCTGAAACTGAAGTTGTTCTGCTTGTATTTGTACTGGAACAAATTCTAACCAAAAAAGGTCGTCTTTGGTGATGCATTACAGTGATCCAAACTAAAACTTATTATTGGACAGAGCAACTAAAGTAAAGTAAGAGCCATCCCTAAATAACGGCGACAAGCGTTTTTTAACTGTCAAAATTTCGCATGCTCATACATTTTTTATTGAACATACCGAAACAAGGCGGAGGCAAACCTTTGCTTTTTGACAAGGCGTTTCACAGTGAAGTTAGTTGCAAAACAAAAAAAAAAAAAACAAAAAAGCAGTTACTATAAACAGGGTCGTTTTATTTATTTGTTTAATAATCCTGTTTTTATCGTTTTGACGTAACGTAGCCGCTTTTTTTTAGGGATGGGGTATCAGCGTTAACGCTCAGTGTAAAAAAACGTGCCGCTTACCGCCGGTATTTAGGGATGGCTCTAACGTAGATATGTATGTATATAACTTTGCTATCTTCACAGACTTTTTTAGTGAATAACTTCTTTCAATTGTCTGTCTAATTAAGTAATCAAAGCATTAAATGTTCAAGTTGTAGATAAAAATAGCCACATCATTATGTCATTTCCAATTTCTAATATTTACCAGCCTTTACCTAACAAACAATCGAATCTTATCAATTTTCAATTTTCAAATTTTATTAAAGTTGTCGGTGGCACTAATTGTGAAGAAGAACATTGGAATTGTAGACCACCCCCGTCACAAGCAGGCCGAACGAACTTTGTAAAATAAATAAATAATTTTCGTAATTAAAATTTGACAAAAATAGAAAAATAAAATTGCTCTAGTGGTCACGAAGAGCACAAGAAAATACACTTGATAATTAATTTAACATGGGGACACACCTCCTTTTGTTTTAATATGAGCCATGACGTATTTTCATGAATATTTATTTATCTTTTAAAATTTACGTTTTACTGATTAAATTTATAAATTTGTTTTTCTTTCATATTGGTTTATTAAATTATTATTTGAGTAATTCTTTTGTTGATTAAATAATTTGCTTTCATTAACGTCTTGATTTTCTTATACATATTATGTACGAGTGCGTATCTCTTTTCATTCAGAGAAATTTTCTATTTTTAATCAAAAAAAAAAAAAAAATCTCAAGAAATGACAACAAGTTGTTGTAAAAACGTGATGATGTGGGTATATTTTTATTATCAGATTAAAGCATTAAACACATTCGTGACAGCAGGCTACCAACTACAATATGTCAAAAATAAAATACACACGTTTATATGAGAGTGACTATATTGACGACAGCAGGCAACACGACTGCAGGTTGTTGTCGTCCATGCTGATTTTTTCGTCGCTGTCAAATTAAACTAATTTCTATTTTTGTTGGCGACAAAACCTAAACAGTGTTGACCATATCACAAAATATGTAAAGCAAATTAGTGCTATAGTATGTTATTAGCCCAATCATGAATAAAAAATCCGCGGGAGTTTTTTATTTTATTAACATTGAATTTGAATAGGGAAAAGGGAAAAAACTGCCGCGGAATTTTTATTTATGATTGGGCTGTATATTTCTATTATGTTAAAAGCGTAACCGACAAAAAGATAATTTAACAGTTTTCTTTAGTCCTTAAGGCTTTATTTAATGGGATTTTTTTTTTTAAATTTTTCAAGGAACCTGTTCCATGAAAAAACGCTACTTTAAAAAAATTAAATAAGTGGCACCACTAAAATATAAATGGTTACTGCAACAGCTGTTTCTATTATGATTGTTTTGTTTGATTAAAGTTTGAAAGTGTTTTATTGTTTAAGATTTTATTATTGTTAATGTTTCTATAAAATCAACTGCTGACCAGAATAATTAATTAGCTGGCTACAGGGCGGCATTTATAGCCAGCGGAATTTACACTCGTGTAGCCTGCTGTCTCGAATGTGTTTAATGCTTAAAGAAGCGGTTTAAGGTATTTTTTGCAGCTACATATTTATTTATATGTATAAAATGATGATGTATAATAAAACAAGAAAAATATTTATTATTATAATAATAACATTTAAATGACGCAAACTATGTTTTTCATTTTAATTTTAAATTAGTTTCATGTTTATAAATAAAAAGAAAAACAAAATATATATGTAGTAGGTATATGAAATTGTAAATCAGGCAACATAGAATAAAATAGAAAATTTCAAGAAACTATTTCACCATACTCGACACAATTTGAGACAGCTATAGATATTATAAGGGCAATTACGAATCATCTAGACCTACAGCAATAAGCACTGTTTAAACATATTAATATTGACTGGCAATTATTAAACCTATTACTGGGCGATTCTATTCTAGACAAATTTTAACAACAATTTTCAAATCACACTATTTGATACTTTTTTTTTTTTTGATGCAAATTTAAGGTAAAATATCTATATTTTATAATAATGTATATATTTTTTTAGACGTAAGCTTAAATATAAATTTGTTGCGCACTTTGAAGCACTAAGATTGATAGATTTGGCGCGAACAGAAAATTCATTCATGTTGCACCCGTCATGGCTTAAAGAGCAAATTTCTTATTATTGGATTATATTTCTCTACGATGTTTAATTTGATAATCATCGTCTGATATATCATCTTTCACAATAAAAAAGAATAATACAATAAAGGTTTAAAAATTAACAGAGTTTTGTGTTTTTGTGATATGATCTTATGAAAGTTGGCCAATTTGGTTGCACCCGTCATGCACTTTAATTAAAGCTCTCTCGTGGCTATTTGGTTGTTTCATATAAATTCTTGTAAATACAATAGTATGTATATAGAAAAATATTCTAGAAATAACTTAATTGAAAATGTGTTTCTATTAGTAAAAGACGTTTTAAGCATCTGAATGTTGCATAGAACCGCCCTACTTTTCAATTACACCAATACTTCGCTTTGCGTCGTTTTGTTTTGCGTTTATTTCGAGGTTGCGTTGTTTTGGCTTTAAATTTTTGCAAAATCTGCAACATCATTAGATGTTAAAATGTAGTCCTTGCTTTCTATTTGGATTGAAAATCAAGTTGGCCAGAAAATACCAATAGTAATTCAGACAAAAGCAAAAAGCTTTTTTGATGACATAAAAAGTAAAGCATTATCCAGTGTATTATCCATTACAATTGCTACAAGGAAATTTATTTTACGTTGAAAAAAGCTGTTTAGCAAACACTGGACCAATTTTTTTGGACCGAAAAAGACGACGACTTAGTATTTTCGTAACCTTGGAACCTATCTTCGAACTTTACATGGTTGGCTATAGAAAATCTTAATTCACTTTGCGACGTTTCAATTAGCGTCGTGTTTTTTTTTTTTTTTTGGAACATAACCCCGACGCAAAGTGAGGTATTGGTGTACTGCATTACTTACCAGAAATTTAGCAATGACATATATTCTGTTAAAAAAAATAATTGTTTACGAAATTCAGAATTTATTCGTAATATAAAATTTATTTATTTATATAACTTTTGTTAGTGAATAACTTCTTTCCATTTATTTGACTTGGTACAAAGAAAAGTTAGACATATTATATATCCAAAGAAAGGAAATTGTGTCTTTTTTACAGAAATAAATAAATAATTTAAATATTCAATTGTATTTAATTCTAGTTAGTAAAAAATTCAAAGTAAATTTATTAGAAAATTTCAGTTTGATATTTGTAAACGATAATCGGGCTCTTAAATTTCACTCCAAATACTTTTGACCAGTTAGATTTATGGCCATGATTTTTATACATATATGTATATTAAAGATCAAGTTCAAAGGTTTAAAGAAATCCTATTATTATAGTTTTAGAAATACTTTAAATATAAAAAAATGGTTTGTCATGCATACTGTAGGGCTGTAGTAAATATTAGAACATTATTGGCAGATTTTGTTGACACTTAGCCAACAAAAATTAAATAAAACACTAATAAAATAAAACAATTTAATATTAAATAACTGAATATATATTTGAAATTTAGAAGGTCAAGAAAAAATACAAAAAATTACTAAAAATAAATGAAATTCACGAGACGTTTACATTACGTACGAAAAAATACCGGCAAAACGTGTGTAGGTATATGTATTTCATTTATATATTTCTAAAGCAGAATCTTTAAGGAATCTTTTCCTAAATACTACAAAATAATATAGCAAAACAGATTAAGAAAAAAAAATCAAAAGAATTTTTTAACTGGAAATATTGTCCCCCTTATTCAAAAACGATTATTAAATTTAAGCAAATTTTTGTATGCAAATCTGTCTTAATTAACGTTTGTTAAATTTAATAATCGTTTTTGAATAAGGGGTTGTATGTTTAAATCAGTTTATAATATTCATCCAATAAGTTTATTAAAATTTATTTATATATTTCTGTTCTGTATGGTCCTAAATAGATTGCTATTAAAAATCAGCAATATAGGTTTTTAAATCACTGAGTTGTGAGTTAATTTCCATATTGGGTAAATGGGACACGTTACATTAGCACATTTTATAACTTTTTTATTTTATTTAAATGAACATTACAGATTTTACATGTTTTCATTTCAATATTTTCCTCTACAAATCTAAATACTAAATACCCCCTTGAACGTAAAATAAAATAACTTATACATTCGTATTGCCCCTTGAAATAACTACCTGGTATGTTTACGAACTTCAGCATACATATCATCCTCCTCAATATCTTCCTGACCATCTACCAAATGGGCTCCATTGCCATTGCTGTGTGAGTGTTCGAAATAGGATTTATAATCATGATGATGATCAGCTTCATCGAGAGAAATACCGGTAGGAGGCATATTTTTTTTTTTGTTTTATTTAAACACAAATCTATAAATATCACAGATTTTTTCAAGCACTTTTTACGCTCAGAAAGAAGTCTTTTTTGGTTTTCTTTATCTTACTTTTAAGAATTTTCTATTTTTTTTATTGATTTTAATTATTTATTTAACTACTTTGGTTTAAACTTGTTTTTATTTATTTTTTTTTTACAAAAATAGACACAAAATAACAAAACGCAATGTTTTTTACTCGTTGAGGTCTAAAATTCAACTGATATATTTTAGTTTGGTTTGAAGATCTTTTATAAAAATTAAATAATATAAAAACGTAACACAGACACGACAGCTACAAATTTACTTCTAAACAAAAAAACAAAAACAGAAACAAATAGAAACAGAAAAGACAGAGAGCGAGAAGAGCCCAACAGAGTGGCAGTATTTTTTTAGGACTCATTCCCAATATTCGATTTTGTATCCACAAAAATCCCCAACATTTTATATAACAAATTTTTTACACTTCAGCACTTGTATCGAAATTTTTACAGCAAAATGAGTTATTTGTAATATTTGTATGTACAATAATTGATACATATAAATTTTATTGTGAATTATTGTTTCAGTAATATTCATTATTGAAAAATGTGTTCAGCGCAAGCTTTACTTGTTGCTACATAAATCAAATTTGAAACTAATTCAGATTTGAGCATGCTTGGTCACGAATTAGCGGCATCTTTTTACATATACCCACCACTAAAAAGATGGGGGTATATGTATTAAGTTTGTCATTCCGTTTGTAAGATATTAAGATGTATAGCCAAAAAGTAAACTCTAAGACAATCTAGCCATGTCCACCCGTCTGCTGAAGGCTCGATAAAGAAATCAGAGCGAGCAGATATATTTGTTATTGAAAATGGGCAACATACCAAAGTTTAATGAAAATTTTCACACTTTTTTATTATAGTAAGCATCGGTTCTTGACTTCTCATAGCCTTCATACTAATGTCTCTCCGGAATATGCCTCTATGGTACACAAATGCAGTATTTACCAAAAAAAAAATTCAGCAAAAATAAGTTTCATGCAAAAAAAAAATCAGAAAATTATATTTTGTTTGTATTTGTACCCATATAAAGTCCACTTTCGAAAATAACTTAAGTGCTCATTAATATCTTATAAAAATATAGTCAAAATACGACATAAACATATACATCAGCGTACCGATTTTTATTGTAATCGGCCCATATTGAATGAACCATAGCCTCCATATAAAGTCAACTTCTGAAAAAAAAATTCTTATAACATCAAGTTGAAATTAGACACAAGCAGACATAGCCTTATCTTATAAATATCGATATTAAACCGAAATTTTACACGGATCAGTTATATTTAAGTAAAAATGTTACTATTGGATTACGTGAAGGTTAGCCTAGCCCATAACTGGCTAAAGCTCCCATATAAAGTGTATTCCCGTAGATAACGTTATTGAGATGAAATTCACCATGAGACTCAAATAGAAATCACAGTAAAATATTTTATAACGATGGCAACATAACATGTTATGGATCCGAAAAATAAAATAACCCCTATAAATAACGTTATAGATACAAAATGTAACACAAATTGATGGTGGGTATTAAGGTATGGTCACACTTGACAAATATTTACTCAAAAAAGCGTAACCTCTTATTTTAGCACAAATTTGTTCGACGTTGTTTACTATTACAAGAGTTTTGCAAAATCAAACAGCATCAAATAAAATAAGACTAAATATTTGTTGTATCTTGGCCTAAATAATAAATAAACGAGTTGAAAAATATTTTATTTAGTGGTTACGTCTTTTTCGGCAAATATTTAAAATTAAAAATTACATCAGAATGAATGGTAGTAATGGTAAAATTCGTATGACTTGTTAAATACAATTTAAAAAAAAAATTAATAGATGAAAAAATTATGTAAATTATTTTTATCCCTGAAATTTCCCCAGTAATATTGTTTCATTCCGACCAAATCGCAGATCGTCAAAAATAATCCCCTAGTTTTGGATAAATCTCCTTAGCTGGCAACACTGCAACACAAAACGCAAACAATTAAATGCAATCAATACAAAGACACAAACATACTCACACAAAAAAAAAACAAGAAAACACAAACAAAAATATGTAGGTATAAAAGGTGAGTTAATCAATGGTAAGCTCCATTATTCGAAGTTCATGAGTTGCAGTTACCTGAATAACACAAATGTATATACATAATTGTTTCAAGAATTTGTATATATTAAATACCTTATACAGTACCCTGCAAAAATCTGTGACCATTGTAGCTAAAATGTAGTGACTACATCATGGTCCTACATGTGTAATGCACTCATGGACCATTTCATTTTCAATGCAGAACTTCTTGTTACACGACAATTATTCGTGCTTTAACGACCGTAACAGAGTAGCTTTGGGACTAGTCCTGTGTTATGCAAAGCTGGATTATATGGTCCAGTCCTAGGACATATCGTAATGTTAAATGAACTAGTTTTTTTTTCATACAAATGGATTATGTTTGGAGTACTCCTGGTCCATTGTGGAGTAGTCCATGCATTCGTGTTTTTTGCAGGGTAGAGCCCCGATTTGCGTCTATTCTCTTTGCGTCGTTTCGATTTGTGTCGCTTTTCTAAATGTGGTTTAATCCGCTTTGCATCGTTTTGATTCCGATTTGCGTCGGCTTTGGAATTTTGTATCAATCTGCATTGCGTCGTTTTGCTTCCGTTTTGCGTCGCTATATAGGTACATACATATGTACCATAATTCTATAATTATATTTTGCCTATTTGCGTGTTTAAAGGGGAATTCCCAATTTATTTTTGTTAATAAATTTTTAATCTCCTTAAATATTTTTTTATTCCTCGCTTAAAAATATATTTACAATTATTTCTTTATAATAAAAACAAAGACCTGCTGAAATAAATATGTATAATCAAACGTATCATAAGTCGTTTTTTAATAAAAATATAATTTTGCTTGCTAAATTTTTAAATTTTGGACCCATTCTACAAAAAGTCAGTTTGTATAGAAAAAAATAATTCGATTTGCGTCGTTTCGGTTTGCGTCGCATTTCCCCGTTCCCTATTAACGACCCAAATTGGGGCTCTAGTGTACTATATTTTTTACAGGCTTAATTATACAAATAAAATAATCAGTACAAAATGCGGATTGTTTATTTTACTCTAGGGGTTTTTGCCCTTATAGAGTACCGAGTTAAACTTACACCAAGTAAACTTCTGCAAATGTGGTAGAACTTGCAATGATACTAGACACTAGTGTATGTCCAGCAAACAAAAAACTTGATTCTCAAATTGAGAATGATGTGAAACAAAACTTTTCTCAAATATAAATTATTTAGACAGTATTGAAAACTAATGGTTTTTGCAACATTTTCCCAAATGTACGTAAAACATGAATGCGAGAAATTTGAAATTACATTTGATATGAATCTTGTGCCTTTGTGCTTGCTGGGTAGTTGGATGCTACTAAGAAACTGTTGCTTATAAACTGGAAAGTGTAAATTGTTTGCTTTGATGGTGAAAATAAGTGAAAAAGACAACCATGAAAGAGCATTCATGTGAGTGCATAAAAGTTTGTACACGTACTCAGACAAAGGATACTAGAATATAAATACAATCTATTTAAGGTTCAATTTTATCAATCAATGATTACAAGTTCAGGTTTGTGTATAAATCTGTCACGTTCTATTTGAAGGTGAGTGATTTTTTATATGAAATTTTTGCCAGTTCGTAACTTAAATTTTCCCTATAGACAAATTCATGTCAATGTCATTAAAAAATTTGCATGTTAAATTTTTGTCACGACATGATAAAGATTTATCTATATATTTATTTGTACGGAAAAATTTTCGTCATCTCCTAGATTTATGTTACGACATTAATGTTTTATGTCAAGACAAAAATTTGTCTATAGAAATTAAATGAACAAAATATCTCTATTGTAAGTTTTATATCATGACATGACAAAAGTTTCTTAGCATGTGCAATTTTATGCTGTGATATGACAAAAGTTTTAGTTATTTATGTCATGACATATGAAACCTTTTTTAATACAAAGCATTTTCTGTCATAGAAATTTGTATAACTTGATATGAAAAAAGTTTAATATAGAAAATTGTATGTCGTGACATGACACAAGTTTATGTAGGTTGTATAAAAGATAAATAAATGTGGTAATTTATTCACGGCTTGAATGAAATGTAAATTAAAATAAAATATAAAATTAATTAAAAATTTTGTCTCGTAATTTTTTCCTTTTTTCAAGCGGAATGTTTGTGAAAGTTTAAAAGCAATTACGAGATGTAATAAAAATTAGGATTCATTGTTTTAATTCTTAAATATGGATTTAGAAAGAAAAAATTATTTGAAATTTTGGTATTTTCATACACTAGAATCGGAAAATGAGATTACGCTTTAAACAAAAAAACTTCTATCATGTAACAATAAAATCAGAAACACTGGAATTGCAAGCACCATTTTTCGCAGGATTTTTCATCTACAAAATTTGTTCTTATGTCATAAAAAGATGTCTCATATATACTTTTGTCAGGAAAAAAGTTTCTCTTTTGAATAATTATTCCTATATCGTAGCAAAGAAATTTTTTGCTATGGAAAATTGTATGTCATGACATGACAAAAGTTTATCATGACACAAGTTTTCTATATAAAATTGTATTTCAGGACATGAAAGACTCTAGACAATTGTATATCATGACATGACAAACATCAGATGTTGAAAATTGACATGTCGTCACATAAAACAGTTTTTGTGCTTTTAAGAAATTGTATGTCATGACATGACATATTTTAATTTCTACATTGTTGTTGGCATGACATGAAAAACGTTTTCCAATATAGAAAAGTTGTTGTGATGATTTAACAACAGTTTTGTTTATAATATAAACAAATTGTTTGTTATGACGTGACAAAAGTTTTTCTATAGAAAATTTATAGTGTAAAAAATTGTTCAATATAGAATATATTAAAATTTTGAGAAGTAAAATTAATTTCGAATTTCGAAAAACATTATGTTGTCTCGAAATATATTCCCTATATAAAGTAAGTTGATTGTACGCCTCACAATGTAGCGCAAATAAAATTCGTTGCGCTCATCTATTTGTCATTTGTCTCTACTTAATCTCTCTTTGCAACACACATCGCATATATACTCCTATACGCAATTGCAACTGCTTTAAATGGTTTGAATTCAAGTAGGTTGCTTCATTATCTGTATCTTTTAACAACATGTAGACAGCTTGCATCTGTTCTGTTTTTATTGACATTGCCAACGTTAAACGGCTACTATTTCATTGTTTAGGGGTTTGTTCTCATGTCTTGGCTAGAAATCAACCATTTTAGGCCTGTATTGAAATGAGGCAGGGAGGTAGGCAAATCGCATAAATTAAGGGTAAAAATATATAATTTTTAAATGTATGAAACAATTATAAATTTCTGCAGGAAATTAGCCCCGAAAATTAAGGGTGTTTTCTTTGCAAACCAAAAATAAAATATTTTTATTCTCTTTTTAGTTAACCCCTATTGGCATTACTATTTTACCACGTTTCAAATTTTATTGTATGTGTCACTGTAATTTAAATCAATTGGCCTCTTTTGTATGCCTTTTTGGAAGCAATGTAGAAATAATTATTTGATGCTGGATGTTAATAAATTGTTGTAATCACTTGTGAAAGACTATAATAGTTGAAGTATCTAGTATTATTATCAAAACAGGAAACTGTGATGAAATTTTTTAAGCATCAACTACAAACTACCAGCAGAAGTATTCCCTGCCACTTTCAATATTGGAAAATTCAAGTCAAATGTTCAGAAACACTACTCCCTCTATCCTCCCTCCCATAACCTATTTTCCTAATTCCAACACAATGCATTGCATAAGTAGGGGTCATCCCCTGAGTGATGACATTGCATGAAGATTTCACTTAAAATTAAACATACATATGTCATTAAATCTCCAACATAATTCTAAAGTTTTGTTGTTTTTAAATTCCTTTTTAAATTAAAACAAACTTTTATTACATCTCGCTAATGTTTTTAAACTTTTACAAACATTCTGTTTGAAAAACGAAAAAATTACGGCACAAAATAATATAAAAAATATCATTTATTTTAAATTACATCTCATTCAAGCCGTGAATAAATTTGCATACTTTTTTATATTTATTATAAAACTGAAATTTATTTAAAACGTAGTAAAAAATTTGCATACGAAAGTGCACACACACGCGCTTATTTAGTTTTATCTAAATCTGAAAATCTGCACCAAAAAATATAAATGATATAGAAATACTCAACTAGGTAGAATTTTCTTTCACAAGTCGAACTGATAATTGCATTGGATGGATGGATGGTAACATGTATGTGAAAATATTTTTGTTGCATGCAAGTTTTTATATTCATGGATTTAAATACATATATATGTATGTATACAATGTACAGATTTAGTTACAGTGAGTGACAATAAAATGAAATTGTAAACAAAATTTCACAAAGGAATTTATTGACACATAATTTTTTGTCATGACAAAATGGCTCACATTTTTTTCATGAAGAAAGTTTCCATAAAAATAATTATTCACAGCAATCATGTCATTACAAAGATATCTTTTAGGAAAAATAATTTCTTTGTCATGACAAACATTTAAAAAAAAATATCTCTAAAGAAAAATAGTTAAAAATAGTGACAAAAATTAATTTTATGTCATGACAAAAATATACATTAAGAAATATTATTTGTATGCCATAACAAAAAAATTTCTCTATAGAAGAATTTCATCTCATGTCATTTTTATTTTATTTTCATATCATGACAAAAATATCAGTAAAAGAAAATTAAACTCATTATTTATTTTCATGTCATGACAAATATTTCTATAAAGAAACAATTTTCTGATCGTATGACAAAAATGTCTCTTAAGAGGCATTCTTCTCATGCAATGACAAAAATATCAGTAAAAGAAAATTAAACTCATGTTCTGGCAAACATTTATTTATTTTCATGTCATGATAAATATTTCTATAAAGAAAAAATTTTCTGATCGTATGACAAAAATGCCTCCTAAGAAATATTCTTCTCATGTAATGGCAAAACTTTCTCTATAGAAAAATTTCATCTCATGTCATGACAAAAAAGTTTCTAAAGAAAAATGTATCTTATGTTCTGGCAAAAATACTCAAAAGAAAAATGTATTTTCAGAAAAAATTTTATAAAAGAGCTCAAAAAATTTATTTACCTACATATATACCTATAGAAAAGTTTTTATCATAACAAACACATTGTATAAAAGAATTTATTTTCCCCTATAAGTATAGTAGCGCAATTCACAATCTTGTGCAAATAGTATTGCATCATTGCATTTGCAAAATGGTTTAACATATTTTTACTCTTGCTGTGTATTTTGTTAGTGTAAAGCAAAAATATTGAGCTAATGCTTTTAAAATAAACACATTCATTTAATGTTATATTCCGGCACCTCCTTGCTGTATTAATTTTTATGGCATAAAGATGACATATTTTGCTCATTACATTGCACTACATTACACCATACACTTATTATTATAAATGAGAATGCAAATGACATTTGACGTAATGTTTAAAGATGATAACATCTTTGCTATTTTGATAGTAAGTAATATTATATTCCAGCTGTAGTTATTATACTTAAAACATACTCAGTATCAACATATGTATGTAAATTTGTAAGTAAGTGTGTATGCATGGTGTAACTATACAAGGTGAGTGCAGTAGCACAGCTGACTGACTTTGTTTACAATTTACTTATGTCAAACGTAAGTGTTTTTGACAGTCGTACATTGTTTTACACAAACAAAATGCCTGTTGTTTTTGTATTGTGTTGTATTTGTTGCCGATTTGCACTCACCTTGTATAATTACACCATGTGTGTATGTATGCCTAAATACCTTACCCTAGACCCATTTCTATAATACTTACATATGTATGTATGTCATTTGCCATAGAAATTAAATGATTTTCTTTCAACAAGTACAATATTTATATGCTCATGCAGCAGAGAAACGATGATATTTTTTTTACAAAGACAATATAAAACCAGAATATTATGGAATAGTTTAAATGAGGTTACAACAAGCTATGCATAAAATATAATAGAATAGAACAGTTTAAGTATTATAAAAAATACTAATGTAATTTATGAAAATGTTGGTAGAAATGTTTCGAGAAATAGCACTAAAGTTGTCCTGATATAAAGTTTTTTTATAAGAAATTTTTCGCAACATATCATGAAAAAAAAAGACAAAATTTTTCTCAACACATAATTTTTTTATAGAAATTTGTAGTCCTGCAAAGTACTGAAACAAAACTAACTATTCGAAATTTTATCATTACTTGTATGTAATATAAAATAAGCAATAAATATGACCTTAATTATTGATAATATTATAGACCGACATATGTATATGATGCATATTTGTGTTGAATTATATTGAACTATCATAATATTTAATGGAGTTATGTGATCTTCGGCTGTGGGCGTTATATAGGAGCTATTGTCAATTACGGACCGATCTCCACAAAATTTGTAGATATGACTAGGCTTCATGTAAAACTTGTTTGTAGCAAAATTTGTTGGGATACGTGCAGAAATCAAATGTTTGATGATCGATAAGCCCCTATTTTAGATGTCATTTATATGGGCCTAGGTGAAATAATGGACCAGTTTCAATTCCAACCGTTTTTGAGCCGAAAAAATATCATGTACTATTTATATGGAAATAACTTCAAAATTGCGACCTGTAGTCTGCGCATGGTTTACATAGACATCCAGCCAGACGGATGAATGGATATCGTTAAATCGACTCAGAAAATGAACTGAGTCGATCGGTATATTTTAAGATGGGTGGTGCACAAATTTAATATAGCCTCCCCATTATGGTCGTGTGTAAATATTGAAATTTTTTTGAAATGTTTCTTAAATTATTGAAAATTTGTATTAATTTCATGACATACATCTATCTAAGTTTAATTGATTTCATGACATAAAACTGTTATTGAAATGATTAGTTATGTCACTACATAATTGTTTTATGAAAAAAGTATACAATTTTATAAAATAACATACATTTTTTATTAAACATTGATTCTTGTTATAACAGAAATATACATAATGACTTAACAAATAAATACAAAAATTATTAATGTTCGATAACAAAATTCAGTTTAAAGTAATTTAAATGTCATGACATAAAATTGTAAATAAAAATAAGTCTATAATATGTAATGTCATGAAATATGCTTCTCATGTCATGACATTAATTTTTAAACCAATGATACTTTCATGGAAAGTAAAGATAGTTCGTTTTTTGACAGTCTGACATTAATAGTGAATATTTATAGCAGAAAACTTTTGGTAATTCTTATATAAACGCAAGACACAAAATCAACAAAAACTCTGACATGTTAATAAAATATCTCGTAAGACATTTTAATTTAAAATTTTCGCATCATATTGTTAAACAAGTTGAAATCTCCAGAAGTCCAAAATTTTTCTTATAATAAAAATTTCGATATAATTCGTCTCTTAGTTTTAACCAAAAAAGTTCGTGTATATGAATAGCCAAAACTGACATTAATCATATCACGTATACCATGAAATGTGTACATATGTATGTATGTCAGACACAGTGTGTGCGGTCTGAGTCATCACTGTTTTACTCCGAACTCCTCAAGTCACTTTTTTGGTTATTTGTTTTATTTTTTACGTTTGGTTTTTACTTTGTCATTACTTTCAATTCTCATTAAAAGCAACAACCACAACCACTAGCAACGAAGAAAATAAATATTCATAAAAAAAACAAACAATTAAAGTCAGGCCCCCTTTTGCCGAAGGTTTCACGAAAATATATAAATAAAAACACAACAAAATAAAACAAATAAATAAGAAAAAAAAAATAAACTGGCTCAAACACACACGACACAATCAATACATTACAATACATTTTTTAGTAAATAAAAGAGTATAAAAACAACTCTATACAAATATTATTAATAAAATTATTGCTTTGTTTTGCAGTTATATTTCAATATATGATATAAAGTTGTCAAAGCTGTTATTTGGAACATTTCGATGTAAAACCGAAATGTATTTATTTTTTCTTTGGAAAGTATGTACACACACATTTAAAATATAAAAAGCTTTTATCTCCTTTCTATTTCCTTTTCTATCCTGTCCCCTCTCCAAAGGATATAACACAATCGATATACAGGCTAATTTAACTGTCAGTTACTTGTCTTTAAAAAAATATTGTTATTGAAAATTTATAATAATCCATCGAATTTGTGTTGACGAATTTACTTCAGATATTTGCTTAATCTAACCTTAACTGAAGTACATTTACAAATCCTTAATTCAATACTTCTTGTTGCCACTTTAAGCGATTACCAGTGTTATTATTTGTTTTGGTCTGCTTCATATTTTATTTAGTTTTAACTGTGTCAACAATTTTATTACAAATTGCGTTTTTTGTTCTCTTTATTTAGCAATTTATGTAATTCTTTTCATGTTTTGTAGTAGGTTGCATTTGATGCATTTTTTAAAAAGAAGTTAGAAACAACTACTCTATTGCAAACACTCATACAATTATAGTTGTGGCTACGTTTGTGGTCAACACATACACAAACACTTTGCTGCACTCACAGATGAGCAAACATTTAAATAAACCAAACCAGCTGAGCTCAGCACAGCACAGCCAGCTCACCCAACTAAATGCATCGTAATGCATTCAAGTGCAAGTGTGTAGTATACGTATGTTGAAAATGATTAACTCTAAAAACAGCTAAAAAAATGTTCAAATTAACAACCTCATCCACAAAAAGGCAGCAGGAGATGCAGGGGAAAATTAAAAGAAAACAAAACAACTAAAAGTATCTTTAAAGAGAGAGATAAAATTCTCTGAATTCATGTAGAGTCATGCCTCTTATAGTTAAAGTGGCCTAAAGATTTATAAATATTGATTGTTTACGATTTATGTGAGCTTGCCAGAAATACAAAACCTACAACATCCTCTATATATGAGACTAAATGGTTTTGTAAATACCCACACTAACGTCCAACAATACAGCCGAGAAAAAATGTTAGTGATTTGTTAATATATTGTTGAAATTCAGAATTAGAGAATTGCAAATAAAAGTATCACAGTGGGTGGTTAAATGTAGTAGTTTGAGGGTGCTGTAGCTTAATTGATTGGCGCATTTGATCATTAAGCATGTGATGGTATTTGCAGCCCGGGTTCGATTCCCAGCTGCTGCCACTCAAACAACATCAGTTTCTGATTATTATTAGTATTCTATCTATCATGACTAATATTTATCACAGCGCCCTCCTTCGGTGGTATGTATAGCATTGAAACGCCACCGAAGTAAAATAATTAAATAAAGGCTATAAAATCAAGCTTTAACATTAATGCGCCTACTCACCACCAGAGGTGCTGTAATGCTGCACTAAAAACAAACATAATGCGCAATTGCAAAGTTGTGATATAAAAGCTTTTTTCCTTCACCACCTATACTTCTTCAACCTATCTATCCCATTTCCAAAGAAAGTAGCGTGTAATTATATATAGGCATATTAATTGCCTTAGGGTTACTTCTCTTTAAAAAAAAAGAAAAAAAAATGAATGTCTGTATGTTTGTGCTTAATAGGAAGCCAAACACTTGGACCGATCTTCCTGAAATTTTGACAGCATGTCAAAGGAATGGAAGGAATAATAGCTTCTAAATCCAGTATCGGCTAATGTGATTTCTTTGTATTTTAAGATTATTTTAATTGAATTTCATCTTAATAACGTTATTTACAAGAGTTGTATGGTTGGTTGGTGTGCTCGGAAGTGGACGTAATGCGGAAGCTATTGAGATTTATTGACTGAGAGCTACAAAATCCAGTAGCATAATTGCGGTATAACCGATATTAATATGATTTCTGGATGAAAATTTCTGATTTCTGGTTCGATATTTATTAGACATTTTTGTGGGTTTATTTGTTTTTCGGAAATGATTCTTATATGGCAGCTATTACAAATTATGGGTCTATCTTCTTAAATTTTGGAACACTGAATTTTATGCATATGAGGATATCTCACGTCGAATTTCAACATAATAACGGTATATTTATGAGACAAATTAGTAATAACGTGAATTTCGGATGTGCTCCTTATATGGGAGCTATGACCAATTATGGGCCGACCACCATATACAATTTATTACAACAATTTATTTACCTATAGGGATTATTTGTGTCAAATTTTAAACTTTCAGCCTTAATAATACCAGTTTTATATGTATTTAAGTAGATTTTGGAAGTGGACTTTATATGGGGGTCTATGGCCAAACATGGACCGAACTGAAAAAAAATTTCGTTTTGCGATTTCTTTTTGTATGAAACTTATTTTTGCTGAATTTTGTATTTATATTTTATAGGCATTTATGTATCATTGAGTCATATTTCGGAAAGATATTTGTATTGGGGCTATTAGAAATCATTTTCCTCGCACTTATTTCTCTTATCATTAAAATAACGTGTACAAAATTTCATGGCAATATCTGCAATATATTTAAAAAAATTGCAAAAATATCGATAAAAAATATCAGATTTTTATGGAGGTTGTCTGACATTGTGGTCCGTAACTCTGATTCTACTGTACCAATTTTGCTGATTTTCAATACCAAACTGCCTAAGAAAATACAAATCAGTTTCCTAGAAATTCTGTGAAGTTAGGTTGTGTATTTTGAACGTGAGCGTGTTTTACACGGACGGACATAGCTCGACTTGGAATTTCATAAGGATCAAGCATATATATACTTTGTTGGGTCTCAGATGAATATTAACAAAGTTTCACACGGAATGATAAACGTAATATATCCTCATTCACCACTTATGGTGGTGGAGGGTATAATAATACTAAATATTTGTTATGGCTTGTCCTAATAAATATTTTTTAATAAATCTTTTCGGCAAATATTTACCCAAAGTCAATGTAACTTAAGTCTGCACAAATATGAGGGCTTCTGTTGTAAGTCTCGTGGAATTCGCATTTCCATTTCTCTCGATTTAGCTTTAAATACCTAGAACACTGTCTAATAAAATTTTTTAACAAAATGTGATACAACTAAGGAATTTAAATTTCTCTAAGAATATTAAATTAATATGAATATGTAGTTTCTCGCCTTAACAAACTCTTACAGCTTTTAAGCTTTGTCTAGTAGGGTGGAATATAGTTGATTGGATTTGAATTCTTAACGCCCTAATTGTTTTTCGATCACTATTCTAGATATTTTTATGTTTTTATGTATCAAGCTTATTTTTCCTGAAAGTTATTTAATACTTTAAGATTTAAGAAATTTAAAAGAAATAAAGAGAATAAAACTAAAAGAAATGTTATAATTGGCTTTAAGAAAAAAGTTTAATAAACAATTATCTTAAATAACATATGTACATACAATTCAATATACATACATATGTATGTATGTATAACTCTAAACGTCCTTGAGAACCTGTGACAATTATAATTCCTATTTTATGTTAGGTTTTAAAATATTTTAAATGAATTTCCATTTGACTGACAAAGTTAAATAAAAATGGTCATATGTGTTTTAAGGACACTATGCTATCAGGATAAAAACACTCAATATTTAGCTGCAGGATAAAATAAATATTTTTTAAACTTATACACACATTCAAAAGTACGAGTGCGTGTGAATGTGGTAAATAAATATGTTCGAGTAAAAACGCTTAATGTAATGGGGTGGTGTTCGTTAAATCATTGGAATATTTGACATTTTGATTTATGTTCAATTCATCTACCAGTACAAGAGTTTATGTGTAAAAGTAAATATACATATTAATAAATTGATTGTGTATTGTAAAATTAAACTTTAATCAGGATAAGGGACAAGCAACTTGTTAATTTTAAAATTGTTTGGTGTCTTATATAATCTGAAATTTTAATTTTAGTGGAAATACTAAAATTAGTATTAGACCATTTTTTGAGACATGTCAAATAAATGGATCCGAAACTGAAGTAAAGTGTTGGTAATTTAACAAAAACTATTTGTTCGCTGACAGTTGACAGAAGCACACTTTTTCCTTGATGGAGCTAAAGTGCCGCTTCTGTTTTTATCTGTTTATTATGTGTCATATTATAACATATTATTATAATTCAAACATATTATGATTCCTCTAAACTATTACATTAATTAATTGTTATGTGAAACAAAGTTAGCTGCAATTATTAGACGAAAGCAGAAATAGTGTAAATGTTGACATCTCCTTTGAATATTAATGAGTGAAAATTTTAGATTGCTTAGCCTCCTTTATAATTTAAAATACAATAAATTTCAATCAAGCGGAAATTAAAAACAAAAATACTTTGTGTACTTGTTATTGTGTAAAAATAATATTTAACAAAATAATATATAAATCAAAACTAAAAGTACCTTTAGTACGGCCACATTTCGAATTTGAACTCGAAAAAAACTTTTCTTATTCAGGCCAAAGCACAACAAATATTTATTTTTTATTTATTTGAGAGTAAACAACGCATGTAGATATTAAAAACCATAGAAAAATTGTTCAAGTAATTTTAGGGCCTGTGGGCCTTTAACCAAAAGCAAAAACTTTATAAAACTTAAAAACCAATTTTAACACACTTAAAAAGGTAACATTCATTAAAACGAAAACCAAACAACCCACCGACCATCCATCCATCCATTTTCTATAGACAGTAACTTTTACACAAATCAAATAAAAAACTTAAGATTTTGTTGGTAAAATGAAATTTAAACAGATTTCCAGTTATTTAAATTATAACGGATGTGAGTGATGGTGGCAATGGTGTGGCATCAATGACGGCGATAATGATAATGGGGGAAATGAAAAGTCATGTGGTATGATTGTGCCTTTAACCGGAAATTGTAGATTTGGGAAATTAAAACCAGTTGTTTGTTTGTTTGTTAAATGTTTTTTTTTATAGCTCATTGTTGTTGGAGCTTATTTTGTTTCCAAAAGAGGAGGCTGTGTCACTACAGGAAAATGGCAAAGATAGTACATTACCAGCAACAAAAACTTATGTGTAAGTATATGTAAATGTATTATTGTACATGATACCGGAAATGAATATAAATAAAATATGTTTATAGTATATATTTTTTGTTTTTTTATTTTTAAATTTAAACGAATTGTATTTTTTCACTAGTTTTCTATTTATTTGTTTAAACATTAAACAAATTTCTATGTGAATGCATTTCAAAGAAGATGTTCTACATTAAATAAGGATTTTCAACAAACATTCTAAGTATATTTCTATTAATGCAAACGCATTTACACACTTACCTAACCAAGCTAAAAGGTAAAATAGAGAAAAAAAGAATATAAAATTTTAATTCTTTTATTAAAAATTCTTTGGAACAAGTTTCTATTAACATGCAGCGCTATGGAAAGTTTTTTTTAGTTTACTAGCGATTTTTCTATTGAAATTTTAACAAAAATTTATGAAGGACGTTTATGAATAGTTGAACGAGTTATGACTATAAAATATAAATTCATATTTTGCAATAATTGTTTTAAATATTAAAAAAAAATAAGTAAAAAGTCAATTAAAATATTGTTGCGAAATTGTATTTTAATTTCAATTGAACGACTGGTATCAACAGACAGTTTATCAACATACAACATTTTTTTTTGCATTTGTAGAAGTTTCTATTTAAAAACAATGTTGATAACACGCTTTTAATAATACCCAGTATGGCAATATTAAGTTTTAACGGCCATAGAAAGGAACTTTCGATTGTCTTCTCTAGATACCGCCAGAAGTTACTAAAAGATGACGCTCTTGTATAAATAAAGCAAACAGGGCCGCTCAAAAGTTAGTTTATTGTGAGTCATCGTTGTTGAGTGAACATCTAAGCGTTCTCAAACTGTAATTTAAGAGTAGTAAAAGGCAGAGTGTTCATTAGATTGATTTTTGTTTACATTTGAATAAATAAATACTATATTAAATGCACTTTTTTTTTGTACTTTCTTATCAAAATGTATTTTCTCAAAAATTATTTTTTCACGGGTGACAAAAAGGGACAAAAACGGGTTAAAAACGGACATTTGATATTATTGATTCAATTTAAAAAGATAAAATATTCTTCCATCCAAACAAAAAAGAACCCAGAACATGCTATTCATGACTCAAATATAAAGGCGTAAAAAGGACCAAATTACAGTACACTTATATTGGTACTTTTTTTGAAATTCATTTCTACTATTCTATATCTTTGGCAAAGTTGTTGTGCATGAACCCAGGAAGGTTTCTGAATTGGTATGAACACGCCTACTCTAACGCCCACTTTTTTCATTAATTACAACGCCTGCCGGAAAGGCCAGACCGCTGGACCGATCTTACTAGAACTTTGACGGGATATAACTAATACTCCGGCATGACTAAGAAACCTTTTTTCGATTCGGTTTTGGCTCTTCTGGACGTTTCCATTGGGATGATTGGGCTTGGGTTTCAATGTCATAGCCATACACCCATGATTCGTCACCAGTTATGACCTTTTTGAGGAATCTGGATCGTCATTGACGATGTTCAACAGCTCCTGAGCGATGCCCATGCGACGTTGTTTTTACTCAAAATTTAGCAATTTTGAAACAATCTTCGCTGCCGCACGTTTCATGCCTAAAACATCCGTAAAATTGCTTGGCATGAGCCGAACGATATGCCAACATTATCAGCAACCTCTCTGATATTGATTCGACGATTATCCAAAATCATTTTCTGCACTGCTTCAATAATTTTATCGAGCATCGTCATTGACATCTTCTCGGCCTTCCTTAAACCGGTTATACCATAATTGAATTTGTGTTCTGCTCACAGTGGACTCGCCAAACGCCACAGTCAACATTTTAAATGTCCTTGCGCATTTAATTTCATTTTTACACAAAACTTAATACAGTTTCTTTGATAAATTTTTTCGAATAGTAAAAAATCGAAGAGCACACCAAAACCCGGCTAACCTTTTTATCTGTCAAAAACAAACTGACAATCCAAAATGCCTGATATTACCAACATATACATAAAACAGACATGTGTACCAACATAACAGACAAAAAATGCGAAAATCGAACATACGTAACTCACGACAATACAATTTTTGAATGTATTGAGATATATCAAATTGTATGTTCATGGCGAGTTCATGTGTAAGACACATTCTCTATGTTCTTGCAGGCCGTACAATGCGGTGACGAGCCGAGTACGTCCTGCGTTTAAGTGCGCTGTGAAGATAGACCCTAAAGGCAGGTGCTTCACGTTAATTTAAAAAAAAAAGTTGGCCGTGTGTATATTTCTGTGCCTTTATTTGGAGCGAAGATAAAAATGGATTTTTTACTGGCTCTCTAACTCCTTTGTATTTTTGTACAAGTGAATTGCACCAAATACCATTTCTTTTGAGCAAGAAAACTTTTGTGCAATAGCCAGTATTGAAGTTTTTCATTTTGGTAACACTGCAAAGTTAACCGTCTCATTTCTGGAGAACATGACTTGTTTTTGCCCATTTTCGAAACTAAACCGTATCAAAATTATTACAAGTTAATTTATTGTTTAAAAAATTATACACACTTTGTCACTAATATTTAGAAAAGTTTAAAAGTTGAAGAAAAAAATGTGTGTTTCTAATTAAGTGGCCAGCAAAAAAAAAACACACAATTGTCAAAATAATATTTTTTTTATTTTTTTAATTTAATTTAGAACTCAACGTGTTGTGCATAAACAACAATGCTGATTGTTTACACATTGAATAATGGTGAAAACAATTTACAGTGTAGCTCTCTTCAAAGAAGATACACAGTGATCATATTATATCAAAGGATCGTTTCTCATTATATGGCCACCACTGTATATATTGTGTTTTATAATGTTTTTACACTAATTCCTTTAAATTCGTTAAATTATAAAAGCCAATTCATTCAAATAAAATTAAGCCTACTTTTAGGGTTTAACATATTTGTGTATGTATAGTTGTTGTCTTACAATAGGTAAACGAAAATCTGCAGGTTTTTATTAAAAACTTTATTATAATTATAATTTAGTTTATCTATAAAAAGCTCTAACTAAAGGATGAACTCTTTAAATAATTAGGTGCTGAAAATTTTACTATGGCACAAATTTAAATAACTTACTCATCAATTTCTTCTTCGGACATGGAGTGGCTATTGCCGGTCAATAACAAAGACATGTTGTATTTTAAAATTTTAAAGCGTTACCTGTAAATAAATTAAGTAAAAGATAAAATTATAATTAAGTACTCAATTTTATAACAATTTAAATTTATTTAAATGCAAAAAAAAAACAAAATTTCTAGATCAACAAAAGGATAAATGTTTTAAATAAACATAAACCAAGCAGCAACTGTTTAAATAATCAAGAATAAATAAAACTTTGTCTTCTACAAAGCATGTATACGTATATATCTATGTACATATCGCTCCTTAAATACAAAAGCACCACAAGTCAAAATAAGCAAATTATGCAGGAGCGTCAGTTTTAAAAATAATTTTAATTATTTTATGATTTTTGCGTTTACGGGTGTTTTCGATCATAAAATGACGGCTGTTTTAGCGAAACATGAAAGTTTCATCGTTTAAGAAGCATTTTATGCAAAATAATAATTGTTGATATTTTTTGAAATGTGTGACTTTTGTATTTAAGGAGCGATATGTATGTGCTTATGGCCAGTTTTTAACTTAAAAATTAAAGTGTGTTCTATTTAAATACCAAATTCATTTTTATAGATCATATTTAAATATAACTTAATACTACGTTTTCACGGTGCATGCTGCGCTCTCTATTCATGCTTCACACCCCAATCATGAGCGAAACAACTTGCTTCACCATACAAAATTTTAAGAGCGAATCAAGTAGATTCATATTGAATCTACTTGCGAAGCACGAAAAATTGCACTCTTCTCTAATTTTTATCGCAAGTTTATCTGCACTACTGTAAAAATTTAATATTATTGTAAACAAAGCAAATTATATTCTTGTTGCTGGAAGTAAAGAAAGTAAATACGTACGAATGTATGTTTTTTTTTCAAATAAGCTAACTAATTTCCACTCACTTTTTTTGTCCATTAAAAAAATTATTTTCCATAAATTGTAAATTCGGTTTTTTTTTTTATTCTGTTTGTTTATTAAAAACAACTGTCAAATCGAATCAAGTTTATTAGTCATGTAAACAACATGATTCAGAAAGCGAAGCAGGTGATTCAAGTCGTCGTGGAAACATAGTATAAATCACTGACTACGTCCATTTAAATACAACTTAAGTTGTTCATATTACCATATGATTTTGACAGTTCTGCAAATTATGCAAATTGCGAAGTTTTTTTTTATTATTTGATAAAAATATTCAATAAATAAACTCGCCGCGAATAAAAACATTGTGCTACTGTGTTATTAATATCAACTAAAACAATGAATTTAAATGAATAGGATATTAATGATGCAGCTGTTGTCCATTTCGTTTACAACAATTTGTAAACTAAATAGTAAATCAGCTGTTAAATGAAGAAGTTGTTTATATTTTTTTGACATTTAATAGTGCTACCATACTTTTCTCATAATTAAATACAAAAGGCAATTTGAGACTGAAAAAATGAAACCGTATTTTAATAAAACTTAAATTTAAGGAAAAATTAACTAATTTCGTATTTAAATATCAAGTTAAAAACTGGCCATTAGACATTTATTTTAAAAAAAACAGTTCAAGTAATAATTTTAGGTATAGTAAATAATTTGAAATCTTACTAAAAATAAATTTCAAAGAATACTATTTTAAGGTTTTAATATTGCAAACTTCCACACAATTATTTGTAATTTATTTAATACTTGGTCATATAACTATTGTTCTTACTGTTGGCATCATGACACAGCAAATTCAAAAACATTATTCTTCATCATCAAATATGAAAACATGATGAATTACTTTATTCTTTATTTTATACATATATTTTTGTTACATTTCAGAAAATGAACAAAAAATATGTTCTACAATAACTAGGAAAGAAAAATAAATCCCTATTTCCAATGCAACAGAAACAGCTACACTAGCAAATGTTGCAAACAGAACATGTACCCACTCTAGGACGTGTAGTTTATTATTCTAAAAAGCATAGACAGCAGGATAACAAATTTTTAAATTAAGATTGTAGTTATAGTTTCAAAAGAGATTTAAAAATAACTATCATAGCAGTCTAAAGTAAAGAATAAATAATAAGCTAAGATTAATATTATTAAAACGAAGAATATTAAGGCATTGTTCATATAAAATCCGCTTAAATGTTTTTATATATTTATACGAAAAAACAGCACCACTACAATTTCCATTGACAATAGCACAATATTGTGAAATTGGTTAGAAAAATTTAACCAGGATTAAAACAAAATGTATGGAAAAAGCTTTAAACTTTTTTTGTATCACTTAAATTATTAAGGAAAAAAATATAAAAAGTTGTATATTTTTGTTCGCTAAACTGCAATCTACAATAATTTTTTAACGATTAGTCTGTCTTAATCTACTTATGGCTGTACGAGTATGTGCAACCCATAAATCGATTAAATTCACTTTTATATATCCAAGCCAATTGGTGGCCAGGTTTTGCCTACCCCTTTTCGAAAAAGAACTAGCGTAAATAGAACACTAGATACTCTAGATATGCTGTGCTTACACCAAACTATAAATTGCTATTCTGTTGCAATAAACCTTTGACATTTGTGTTGAATACTCCTTCCCTAAAGGTTTATATAAATGCAGCTGAGGCTTAATGGTCTGGGAAGTGGATAAAAAGTGCAGCACAAAATGTTAGTTCATGCAGTAGCGTAAGAGAATACTCATGCATAAATTATAAAGAGGAATACACTGTGAGAAATCAAGACTAAAATAAACTCTAGGAGTTACTTGTTGTTTATAAGGAAGATATTTGATTGATGTGATTTTTTTCCTACATTGATTCTATTTCGGGGCGAGGTAGGTGTGAGAGATTAGTTACATGACCAGGAAATGGCTAATGCAGGAATTTATTTACTTTATATTGTTGTTGAAACCACAATGTCAATGTCATTTGATATATGCAGAATAAAACTCTGTTATCGGGTCGTGATATTAGGCACTAGTAATAAACACTGCTTCATGGTTATGGTCCTTCAAACAGTGGCACGTTGTGAATGCATTTGTTTTTCGACAATAACCTAAATACAACAATTGATGATTAACAAAGCCATCATGGTGTAAGTTTGCCGTAATGCCAAAAATTTTTTTACTAAAAATTTCATTAATTTGGTATATTGTTCAATGGGGTTTATTCTTATTCTTTCTGTTTATTCTCTCCTGACACCTTAAACTGTCAGCTGCCAAATATTATGGATTCTAAGGCCTGATAGGATTTTGCCGCTATTCGATCAAAATGTCGGCGAATTCATAGCAGGCGAGAATTTTCGGACATTCTTTACAGATTTTCGAAATATACCAGACAAGAAGCTGTCATTTAAGCAATATTCGAATACAATCTTCAAGAGGAGACAAATATTCGGAATGTCAAGGCACAATAAACCATGCTGACACAATAATAACTACATACAGAATGTTTTATCATTGTAAGCTGCTCCGAGACACAAGTTATAGGTATGAATGATAATTCCATTCTTTAGATGCATTCCTTTGCAGTTTGTGCTTGACAGCTCAGAACGCCAGTCATAAAGACGCCATCAATTCATACTTGGCTAGAAGATTCAGTTGCGAATACAAAAGTCAGTTTGAAACAACTAAAGTCAGAATAAAACAACAGACCTAGTCTGTACAGCATGTTATATTTAGAACTTTCCAGTCAACCCTACTTCACATCGAACATGAGATCCCTACAGAACCTTCTGATTTATGTTAGTCTACATTTCACAATATAAAATTGCGACCATTTTATACGACCATTTCATATGTGTTTAAAACTTTCAAACTTTATTTGGATGGTCATATATGGTATATGACGATACCTGCAACATACAGACATTATTTGGCACCATGTGCCAATCTTTGATCATCAATATTTTTTAAACAAAAACTACTTGAGTATTTTTGGTTTATTAAATAATTTTATTTTACAACTCTATACATTTTTCTCTTCCTGTGGTTATATAACAAAATTGCAGTAACGTGTATTTTTTCAAGCACAGGTAAATAGATACAAACACACGTACATATAACCACAAAACCCCAAAATAAAAGAAGAAAAAAACTTTTTTTTTTTGTTTCACAGCAGGTTAAAACCAATTTTGTAAATAGCACAAACACGTACAAAAAACCCTCGAAAAGCAAAAAAAAAATAAAAAATAAAATTAAATGGAGAAAATATTAAACAAGCACGTAACTAGAAATTTGTACATTATAAAGAATTACTTTTTCCAACCAAAACAAAGTTACTAAATTTAGTTTTCAAGTTAAAAATTAGGCTAATAAATATAAAATAATAATGTTTATAGAAAAGAATAGGTATCAGCTAGAAAGCAGATTAAACCTTCACTTATAAAGCAACAAATACAAAAAATAAATACAAAATTAACAATAAAACTACATATAGTCACCTGAAATGACCAAAGACGTAGGAGAGAGGGGGCACCTTTGAACAATGTTGATAGAATCTCAGTTTAACATTTTTTCCGATCCTTAACCGAGTTTTTCACATGACAACCTCGTTTTCTAACAACGTCAACAATTTTTGCTAGTTTTTTCAGTCGTCGACCGAATGTAGTTGGGTAAACAAGTTTTCGCAGTGCCATTGTAATTTTTTTTATTTTTGTAAGAGTGTAAGAAGTTTTCAGTGATCGTTTTCTTTCGTGAAATAAATTTCCGTGAAATAAATTTCCGTGAAATGGCAAGCCAGTTCAGGTTTGAACAAAGAAAAAGAAGTCACCTTTGAACATGTTAATTCATCAACCGAAGTACCAAATATTGTTGATTCTCTCTTATTTTCTGAAAATGACGAATCCAATGCTGATCATAATGCTTTAAAGGAAAATGAAATCGCAAGGCCTTTTCCGTCTTAATAATATAAAACTTATTTTTGATCTGATTTTTTTTTTTATTTTTTAATTGTTAATGTTTATGTTTTTCTTAATAAATAAATCGAATTTATTATATATATATGAAATATAACTGTTTATTTTATTTTTGGACATAAGCGCTACAAGAAAAAATTGCCGTTCAAAGCTGCCCCAGCCTAGTTCAAAGCTGCCCCGTATGGGAGGCACATTTGAACACAATGACTTTATCCATAAAAAAAAATAAAATAAAAATATAAATCGAACTAAAAATAAGTTACTTGTAGACTTCAACTAAATTTTATTTCCATACATATTAGTTAAATTATGTACAAAGTCAATAATTCAGAAATATAAATTTTTATTTAAATCAAAATTTATAAAAAATCAAAATTCGTTTTTTGATTGAATCTGCAACACAAGGCTAAAATAAAATGCTTCTAAAAATTTTAAGCTTTTACGTTCCAAACTAACGATTTTATTCAAGAAATGGAAAAAGGCGTAACATCATTTGAACGGTTTCATAAAACACAGAAGACTTAACCAACATTTTTTTTTACAGAAATAAGTTTGTCGTCTATATAGCTATATAATATATTAAGACAAGATGTGAAGAAATCGCGATTTTCAATTAAACAGTTTTCATTTTATAATGTTTTTTGCTTCTCCTGTAAAATTATGCATAATTATCATGATAATGAGGGTTACGTCTTTGGGCCTAAAGTTATGCAACAGTTTTAAATAATAAGTTAATAAGCATTAACTCTCTCCCAGGTAGGGAGTGTAAAATTTACACTGTAAATGCTGTGTAAAGTAGCTGTGGTAACAATGAGTTTTTGTTGTTAGTGTTAATATGTATGTATTTGTTATTACATATGTATGTATTTCTTTTTCTTTGTTTGCAGGTAAGAATGTAATAGTTGTAAAGTTATTGTTGTTTTGCTTTCTGTTATTTTTTTTATGGTTGACTGAAATTGCTGTTGATGTTTAAGCATTTTGTTGATGCAAACGACACAGAGAACTTGTTTACTTGTGTTTTATTTGCATATTTTTGTTTTCCCTTATTAACAGCAACAACAAAAAGTTCAAGGACAAATTGTGATTACAATTTGTAAAGGTAGACATAAACTTTCACACCACCACACAACACTGATGTACTACTTATTTCAGTAGTGTTTATTTTGTAAAGAGAATACAATTTTGTAAAAATGAAAATATTTTGATTAGAATTTATGAATTTGAAAAAATGAAATGGCCTTAATTTTGTACAGCAGTCATTTTATAATATCTACAAGGAAAAAATATCTAAAAATATGTTTAGATTGTTGGAAACAATAAATTTAAAAGTTAAATTAGTTTTTATAACTGTTGAAAGTAGGCAACGATATATAAAATAAGAATGTTAGAATTAAAACTGTTGCTCTTTTAACACTGAAAAGTATGCAATGATATAAAAAAAAAAAAACTGAGAAATGATTCACTGTGATACTGTAACATTTTACTGGGCTTTTAATGATTACAAGCAGTTTGGTACTACCAGGTTCACATAAAATTCGGCCATAATATATAAGCAGTAGTTAAAAACCTGCTGGCAACACTTCAGTATTTTTAGTGAGTTGTTTTTTTAAACAATTCTATCAGTCAAAATATACCTACATATTTGTAAAAGTGCTAAAAAAAAAAATCAAAACAAACTAAAAAGGAAATCCTGCTCAAATTTCTAGATTCAGGCAATTCTAGGTTTATTAATTGTAAAAAGCTAATGCTTCAAAAAAGTTCTGTAAAAGATGTTACAGACAAGTAAAAGTCTTTATTTATAATTACTTAGAAAATTTATGTTTACAATGTAACTTTATTACTAGGGAAGAATCATTATTTTCAGAATTACCAGCATTTATAGAAAATTATTACTGCATGTGAAAATATTGCATCAAATAAGTTGATAAATGTTTTGTGGCAATTCTATCTATTTCTAAATAAATTTGTTTGGCATGTTATTAAATTTCCATAAATTGAGTTCATTTGTGCACAATTATTTTCAAGTTACCTTGAATTCATTCATTATGGCTTCGTATAAAATCGCAATATAAAGTTTTTTTATTTTATGTTTCATTTTAGTAGCAAGCAGTTGTACATTTGCCAGGAGTCTTAAATAAATAAATACAATTAAATTATTAATTATAACATTTAAGCTAGTTAAAATTAGTTAGTATTTTAATAATGTATTTATTTATTGAATATTATTAAGCGCAAACAATTTAAAAAAATTAAAAGTATTGCTGGATTTAAATAAAGTTGGTGTAAAATATAAATAAAATTGTCAATATCTTTAACTGTTACAAAAGTATTTGCAGAATTTTAATTGAAAATATGTTTAGTTTTTGACAAGAATGACATAACTCTCTTGCTATAAAATATGTCCAGTTGAGGCAGTTCTCAATGGGCAAACAGGTTAAGTCCACTTTTATAAATTTTACGGGGAAAAAAATTCCGTAACTTTTTTCCACTTTTTTATTGTTTAAAATAAAAATCAAAGTTTTCATAAAAAATTGAATTAGCCATTTTGCCTACTAAGCTAACGATATGTGCATGAAAGAAATTAATATAAGAGTAAAGCCAGAAAAGATATCGTTATTTTCAAAAATATTTAAGAAAGAAGGCAATCAAACCAACCAAATACTCAAAGATTGGTTCCAATAAACGTGACCACTTAAACTCAATATTTCACTTTTCCTTAAATAAAAGGTACTTAAACTTTAAATTGTACAAAAAGCTCCTTTGTTACGAAACCTTTTCAATGGGTATTTTTGCATGTCCGCCAGCCTAGCTCAGCTCTCACAACAAGGTAGGTTCTCAATCTACACTGGTATTGTACAATAAAAAAACTTAATTTCATTTTAATTCTTAATTCACTACAAAGCAAAAAAAAAAGACAATTATATTCCAAGACACGTAGACAGAGAACTTATACACTTCAATCTAGGACCGATGTTTTACCTAGACACGTCCTTGCCCAAATCCCAACCTATGTCATACGATAATTTATTCTATATGACCCCTTTTATATTTACACGATATTCAACAACTTACAGTTTGTCCATTGTTGTTCTACCACCGAGAACTCGGGAATCTGAGATCCTTTTTTGAAAAAAAATTCAGAAACACAACATATTCGCTATTTACTAAATTACAATTTATTTCACATATTAAGAAAAAACTAAACTACAATATACGCTTAATAATAATCACTAACAAAAATCTTAGTTTTCAAAATTTAAAATTTTTTTTCTTCCAAATCTCTTTCTTTTTTGTATCTCAAAAAAATTGTTTTAAACGACATTACATATATTCAGGAGAATTAATTACAGAAAAAATGCACTTATAATTAAACATTAATAAAACACTATATATGTATGTACATATATTTCACTAACAAAGAGGACCGGACTAGACGGATAATATGCGAGGCGTTAATATTTGGCCTAAAAGAAAAACAAAACCGAATTTCTAATATCTTCCCTAAAGAGCTCTCTATAGGAATTTATTTTATTGGTAATTGCCAAGTTAACGCGTGTTAAATTATTACTTATATTACTCGCTCGATCAGTGTTGCCATTTTAGCACTTTCAGTGCTAGATTTAGCATTTTGTTTCTCGAAAATGCATTGAAATTTTTGAAAATTATGCTAAATGCATTTTGTTTTCTCGAACAAATTTTTATTTTTTTACTCCAAAAAATACTTTTGGAGAACTAACTTTTATTAATATTGTAACTAAATTTCTTTCGGTGTGGTAAGTAAATGAACACGGAAATTTTTGAATTAATATATGAAAGGTAATTTATTAAAACAAGTTAATAATTGTTATGAAGAAAATTAAAAAAACTATAATTTATATTTGTAACATTTGAAATAAAAATTGTATTGTTGCATTGAAAAAATTTAGCACTTGTTTTTCTTCTGTAGAACATTTTAGCACTTAGTTTTTCAAGTTTTAGCATATTTTGAAATTAATTTCTCTGGCAACACTGCGCTCGATCCCTCTTTTACAAATTAACAATTTTCACTATAACCTAATCTTACCTAAAACTAATTTCTTAGAATCTGCACAGAAAAAAATACAAATGAGTTTCAATTAAAATATTTGTGGAATCAATTAAAAATTTAATTGAAATCGGACCTGTAAATGTGAGATTTAATTGAAAATATCAGAAAAAGTAATTGAATCAATTAAAATTTTAATTGAAAATTATTTTAAAATCAATTAAAGGTTTAATTGAAAAAAAAACATGATTTTTTTTTCTGTGTACCCTAAGAACAGTTTTCAATATATGTAAGTTAAATTTTGTGTTGGGATTTCTATTCACAGTATAAAAAAAATGTTGCAGCACTTATAATAAGGGTTGTTATCTTTGCTATTTATTCGTTTAAGAAAAATTTTCGAACAATAAGCCTTTTTCACATTCACATCCGGCATAAAAATTCACAATATTTTAATTATCTTTTTTTCTTGCCTTGTAAAGGTTAAAAACTTTATTTCAATGACCGCTAGACTATTCCTGTCCTCAACTTTCCTCCAATTCAGTTTTCGTTTCCTTTTTATCGACTTCGGATTTCCTTTGGTTTCCGATAACAACTATCCTCATATATTAAGTATCGAAAATTTAACACTTATTTCGTTAACCGCCGCTTTATTAATGATTTTAAATATTTCTACTTTCACAATTTTAGGTAAGCTAACATTAATTTAAAATAAATTAATTTAATTTAGACGTATGTATGTATGTATGTACATATAACAAAAAGAAACAATATAATACCAAAAAAAAAACTACAGAAACAAACGATATAAACAATTTTTATTATTAAACAAAAATTCAATACCATAAAAATATCTACATATGTACGTGGCAATTGTCACTTTTAACACCCTCAATACCTTATTATATTTTCTAAATTTTAAAATCAGTCATATTTCAAATAGTGATTATGATGTGAACGTACTGTAACAATTCGTCATGGCACTTCCTACAAACAAACCTTATTTCTCAATGTCAGTTTGAATAATAACTGACATACTTTTAATATACATATTCCTTTTTGTTTATTCTTTGTCTACTCTTCATATTTTAATTGATGTATTTTTGTGCTTTCTTTACTTTAGTAATTTGTATTTTTCAATGTTTCTTTTTAATGGTTTTTAAATGTTGAAAGAAATGTTGAAAACACAAACAATGGGTATGAGTATAATTACACATGTTTTAAGGGTACATAAGGAGTGCGACCATAAAAAGTGTAACATAATTTTTTGTTCAAATGTATACGTAGTAACTACTTTAATCGTCTTGCAAACTAAACCGCCCAGAAGGCTGTTCCAAAATTAAACAAGATGCAAAAAAACCCCCCGTTTGCAAGCAACCTATTTACGCCCAATCTAGTCCATAAAATTGTTCATTTAGCAAACAATTTCTTGCCTCGTGTGGACAACTCTGTCTGCCGTCAAATCTCGTTTTATATATTTCATTGAGAAGCAAATTGATTAGAGACTTGAATTCATGGACAGTATTTGAATACATGTAAATAGAACTTTATGTGAGTATATCAGAAAAATAACTATACCTTTAAAGCGTATCCACATGTTTCCTTTTTTAATGACCCACTCCTAACATAAATATAAATCAATATATTTCCTAATAAAAAGTTTACAAAAATACCCAAATGAGTTAAGTACATTTGTATTCACAATCTTACTCATGCATTACTAATTCATGCAGATGTCTATTAGCTTTTTATTCATATAATTAAACATAGATTTGCTTGTCATAAGTTTAATAGAAACTAAAAAATGTAGGTCAGACAAATATAAAATAATTAAACAGGAGGGTAGTGTTACATTACAATATTCTAATATTGTATTTGAGAAATAACTTTAAACAACGAACTAGAGTTCCGAATTTCCTGGACTTGCTCCAATCAATTTGTAAGGTTAAAGTTTAAAAAAAGCAGGAGTAACATTTTATAAATGCTACTATATTTAACTGCTTTAAATTTATGCAATTGCGTTTCAGACGTTTGACATTAATTGATGACAAATGTTTTTATAACCCTTTTCTTTTCTAAAGAAACACAAACATAAACTTTCTACTCAGCAAATTATATTGAATTGAAATGGAAATCGATTTCGGAAAAAGTATACAGAATTTGTTAAAACTTTGTGTACCATGAAATAAATAACTTTTCCCTATACTTAAAAAGAAACAATACTTATTGATTGAATTTTCTTGGCTGGCATGTCCTTTTTAATGTTTATTTCCCAAGAATTCAGTAGTTGAGTGTTGAGTGTAAGTAATTGCTCTACCATGAATTCAAGGAGTGTCTTCGAATACATGAGTAAACAATAAAAGTACTATAAATTATACTATAATACTCCTCGTACTTACATACATACACAAATTCAGGACAGTAAGATTTATTTGTAATTCTACACAATATCGATTGTGTAATGAAACAATATTTTTGGTTTTTGTTTTTCTAAAATAAGATTTTAAATTGATTTATATTTTAATAGCAGCCATGATAATACTTGTTACTTAAAGTTACAACAAGTATTTGGAATTTATTACAGCTGGTGCTTTATTTTTTATGAAGAAATTTAAGTTTATTATCTAGAAATTTAAAAATTATTTACAGGCTTAAGATTTGTGTAAATTTATACTTTAATCAAAAGTTTATTAAACTTTAGGGAAATATTTGGTTTATTTTTTGTTTGTTTTTGTTGTAGAGAAATATGTATTTAAATTACTGGAATATGATATTTTTTGAGTAAATTTAAATTTATTAAATTTGGCAGCTTAATATAGAACTTATATTAAGATACATATATCGCACTTGTTCCTCTAAATCATAACAACTCAAAATTCATGAATTTTCAGATGCTAACGATATATTACAGCAAAAAAAGAAATATTGTTCCAACAGCCACCTTAAAGTATACCGATCGACTCAGAATCACTTTCTGAGTCGATTTAACGATGTCCGTCCGTCTGGCTAGCTGTCCATGTAAAGTTTGTGCGCAGAGTACAGGTCGCAATTTTGAAGATATCCCGATAAAATTTACTACATAATACTTTTTCGGCCCAAGGACTGGTAGAAATCGGTCCATTATTTCACCTGGCACCCATACAAATGTCCTCCCGAAATTGAGGTTTACCGATCATAAATCTTCGAATTATGCAAACAAATTTCACCACAAATGAGTAATAAATGAAGCTAAATCACATTTACAAATTTTGTCAAGATCGGTCCATAATTAGTCGTAGCCTCCATATAAGTCCCACTTTCGAAAATCACTTTAAAGAGCATAACTCTTTTAAAAATGTTGGTATCCAAATAATATTGAACATAAATATGTTTCGTATACATACATATAATATGGTAGAATTTTATGATGATCGGTCCATAATAATTAGTCATAGCTCACATATAAGGACCACTTTCGAAAATCACTTTAACGACCATAAATTTCTTAAAAATGTTGATATCCAAATAAAATTCAACACAAATAAGTTTCATATATACAGAAATGATGACACCTGATTTTATAATGGTCGGTCTATAATTAGTCGAAACTCCTATATAAGACCCTCTACGCAATTCAATTTAACTTCCATAAATCTTTTAAGAGTATTTATATCGAGATGGCTCTAAATTTTTGGATGATCGGTCCATAATAGGTAATATCTCCCATATAGCGCTCG
The DNA here is from genome assembly GCA_950370525.1 of Bellardia bayeri. NCBI lineage: Eukaryota > Metazoa > Arthropoda > Insecta > Diptera > Calliphoridae > Bellardia > Bellardia bayeri. The sequence continues at coordinate 122,147,226 of OX493264.1, forward strand.
TTGTTGAAAAACTGTTTTACGCATATACTGGGTGTAGGGTATTATATGGTCGGGCTTGACCAACTATACTTTTTACTTGTTTTTTTTTTGCTAAGTGATTTCCAAAAAAAACTACTTTTTGAGTTGTTATTATTTTTCTAAAAAAAAATTTTCATCAAACTGGCAAGCAACAACACGAATTTAAATACTGAACTGAACTTACCTACATATATCAACTAAAGAGTAATTAATGACACAAAGTTAAAACACAATTTATGCAAACCGTTGATAGTCGAAAACAACAGCTATTATTATTAAAATTAATTACATATCTTTCTAGTACAAAGAAATACAAACAATTTTGTTTAGTTTATTTTTTATTTTTTTTCTAAAAACACTGAACTGTTGAAGACTGTTTTATTGTTATATTTATAATACAAAAATTTTATATTTTTTATGTAAAATTAATTCAATAAACATTTTATATAAAAACGAATATCTAAACTTGGTGCCATTAATTTCAAATAGCGCGTTTTTTCTCCATTTTGGTGCGTTTTCAAATTTCAAAGTTGACAACACTGGAAAACAACGACAATACGAAATGTCGCTCTTTGTATGAAAAAACTTTGATCTGTTTTGTTCAAGTACTTGCAAACAACTAAAAATGTCTCCCTTTAATTGAAACTATTCTAAAAAAACAAAGAGAGTCATAACGGGTTTTTTCACGGAATAGAAGACAAATCAAAGGGAGATTTTTACAGTGGGTAGATATTGATTGACCTCTGTGTTTTGGTTTTTTGCAAAATGTGAAAATTTCGAGTTGTTACGCTTTTGAGGACCAAGTGCGATATGTAAGTTGAACTAAGGAGTGCTGCAATAGAAATTGTAACAAACATTTTTCTCAATCGAAGATTTGCAATAAATAGAAAACAATTATGTTCCCTATGTTAGTATGTATGTATTTATTTATAAAATGGTAAAGTACTTTCCATGACCAATGATTCTTCCAGCCCAAAATCCTCACCAAACTGTTACTCTTGGTGGTTGCATTTGATTTTCGACTTCCAATTTTGACGGTTTTTTGAACAAACACAAAACTGAGAAGCCTTTTGGCTTGTCTGCAAAAAATACTCAGATGCTTTGGTGGGAATCGAACCTGCAGCCCTCAGACTGATAGTTCAGCACACTACCATCTAGTCTATGGGGTTAGCAAACCCATCGAGATGAAAATGTGCTCGTTTGCTTAAAATGATCAAAAATGTGGCTTCTAAACTTTCATTTTATTGAAATATTGTTCAACAATGAAGACGCATTATTTTGTACGCACAAAATAAAAACATCGGCAGAATTACGGTCCCTTATTGTTTATGTTCGTTCTTCTGCTTGGGGAAAACGTTGTTGATGTTTTATTTTTAATTATTTTTAAAATGGCGGTTCTTTTGTTCTAAAAATATATTTGATGGCAGATATGTTCTAACAATGTTGTTCAAACACGAATATAACACGAGTAAATTTCATGTGCGTATAATAAATTAATGACTTGTTAAGACTGTCAAACTTTTGTGTTTGGTTGTCTGAATTGTAAAACTGTCTATTTTTATTTAATATTTTTAGTAGTTTTGACACCATTCTGATTTTCTTTAGCTACTTTATGGACATTGTCCAGTATCTGTAAATTGATCCCAAATATTGTCAGTTTAATTTGTTGGCATTTTCGAAACAAATTTTATTTGTTGCCTATTTCTCTGTAATTTTTATTTAATTCTCGTGATCCAAAATTTGGCTGTGCTGTCTAAGGAATGAAAACAATTTCATTTACGACCAAAGATTAGAGTAAGAGTTTGTTGTGATTTGAAACCATTAATTTAAAATTAAATCATAAATTTTCTTAATGTACAGGTGCTGTTGACAGCTTTTCATAAAGGGTGATTCATTAGGAGTTTTTTTTCACATGCAACTAGTATCGTACTGTCAACAATGCATCAGGTAAGACTGATTCCAATGATTCCGCTGTTTCGAGCAATTTGCGAACTGGAGAACAATTGGTTTCTTGGATTTTGTGCTATTACAGTGTCAAGCTGAAAGTCCATACCAAGCGTTTACGCGTTCTAAACAACTGCCAAAAACATATAACATACTGATGTTATACAATTCTTTTCTAAATGTTTTATTTTAAATTAAGAGAGACCTGTAAATGAAAAACCCTTTACTTTACTTTACTAAACGAAAATAATTCCTTATTGAATTTATTGTTTTAGTTTCAAAAGTAATATTTGGCACAGCATTCAAAATAAGAGCACAAGAATTTGTGCCAAAAGCTATAAAAACCAAATAAGAAAATTAAAATTTGATTTAAGTCCAAATCATGCTCAAAAAACTATAATCTCATTAAGGAGGGCTTATGGAATATGGAAGAAAATGTTTAGTCCAAATAAATTTGCTTTTTCTAGCCAATGGCATGCAAGTGGTAGTGGTAGAGTTGTATGAGTCTTGCAAACAGACATAGAACTATCAATAGAAATACCAAACAAAACTGTTAAGTGAATGTTTTAAAACAGAAGGAACCCTGCAGGTCTTGGAATTGGTTAGTCAGTGTTAAATATATTAGCTAAACAAAAATACAATTAGTTAACCTCCAATCTACTAGCAAAGCTTTTAACTAACTAATTTGACACGCGTATGTTATAGCGCAGGAGGTCTATTTCCTCCTCCACTCTATAACTATTTATTATTTAATGTTTTTATACCCTACACCACCACAGTAAGGAGGGTTTATTGGATTTGTGCTGATGTTTGTAACGCCCAGAAAAATTGGTCCAACACCGATCGACTCAGAATCACTACCTGAGTCGATTTAACGATGTCCGTCCGTCTGGCTGCCTGTCCATGCGCTTGTGCGCAGAGTACACGTCGCAATTTTGAAGATAGATATTTCAATAAAATTTGGTACGTGAAATTTTTTCGGCCCGAGAACGGATGGAATTGAAACTTGTGGAAATCAGTCCATTATTTCAACTGGTCCCTATACAAATGTCCTCCCGAAATTAGGGTTTAACGATTATAAATGTTTAAATTATGCAAGTATCCAAACAAATTTCACCACAAATGAGTGGTAAATGAAGCCAAATCAGATCTACAAATTTTGTGCAGATCGGTCCATAATTTATCATAGCTCCCAAATAAGGCCCACTTTCGAAAATCACTTTAAAGAGCGTAACTCACTTAAAAATGTCGGTATCCAAATAATATTAAACATAAATAAGTTTCATATACATATACAGAAATGATAACACCTAATTTTATAATGGTCGGTCCATAATTAGTCAAAACTCTCATATAAGACCCTCTCCGTAATTTACTTTAACTTCCATAAATCTTTTAAAAGTATTTATATCGAAATAAAGTTTAACACATATAATACTTATATTCACAGACATGACACTACATTTCTGATTATCGGTCCACAATAGGTTATATCTCCTATTTCTGAAAAACTGTTTATACATATACTGGGTGTAAGGTATTATATGGTCGAGCTTGACCGACTATACTTTTTTACTTTGCAAATTATTTTTAAAATATAATTTCAATGTTTGAAACCGTAATTAAATTTAACCAACACCACGTTATTCACATAATAAATCTGTAAACTTTATACTTTTAAACCCTTCAATTTATATTAATGCAAGTAATTATGGCTGTTTATAGCAGATGCAAATAATTATGTATCTATGTGTCATAAAATCAGCAGCAGACACTACATACATCCAACAACAAACACTTGAAAATATAACAATTTTTATGGTGACATGTACTTGAACATTTTATAATCATAAACATTTATTACGTAAACATTATCAACAGTAAACTTTAACTGCAGTTTGTTAAATCGTTAAGAAAAGTTTTAGTACAGTAGAAAGTGGTTTCATATTACAGTAGATATGTATATTTATGTATAAAAATTGGTGTGAGATATTCTCAAGATACAATAGATAATAGTTTCCAATATTATTGTTTAATTTGAAATTTATAAAATAAAAACAAAAAAATGCTTAAAGATGCTACTTAACGTAGTAGCGAAATATCGAAAATAAATATTTTATTTAGAAAAGAGCTCAAGTTTCAACAAATATTGGAATACATACTTAACAATATATTTTATAAATAAAAACTAAAAGTATCAACTTCTAAGAAAAAAGACAATCGAAACGAAAACAAACCGCATGTACTAAATTTTACACCATACTGTAGGGCATAGGGCATAGTATTTTTAATATTCAGACCTCTTTCACACTCTTCAGTTTTAGCTGACCAGTTTTTGTTTAATTCTCTTTTGAACTTGCAATTTCATTCACCCACATCAATTAAATTTTCGTACAAAAGAAAATTAGAAAATTATCTGGTATTCTCTTTTCCCTTCTCATCCAAAAATACTTGTCTTGACGAGTCAGAATTGAAGAGTGTGAAAGCGGATTTAGCACAAAGCCCATTAGTTCGTAAAATATTTTTTATACATTTTGGCATACTCTCGACCACCAATTTTTCAATTAATTTATTTGCTCATCCAACTGGGTTGTAGCCAATCTGTATGATCCCAACTGTCTTTTCACGATTGATCACAAATTCTCAATTAGATTGAGGTCGGCACTTTTTGCTGACATTAGAAGGAAATTCCGCTTGTTAAGCTATTCTTTCACGATTTTAGCACTGTGCTTGATCTTTTCTATAAAATAGGGAAGATGAGTTTGGAAAACACAATTCTTTGCAGTGGTCCGAGGTGCCACCATGTAAAGGAATTTCATAGCATGACGATACTCCCACCATTTTTTATTGTTTTCTTTTTAATGGCGTATTTAAATTGTCTGGCCTGTTTGCTTAATGTCGTATTGAAAACGATCCAATACCTCGAAGGTCTAGCTTGATGTCCCTCGACTAACGGCTTTACATATGTATTTGTATAGAAGCTTTTTGCGGACTGTGATTTGTGGTTTGAGAACACATTTTTTGAATTCTTATGACAACTGACTTCAAGCGGTTTAGCTATTACCCGAGTAGAATAGCAATTTCTTGTCATTGCTAGAATATTGTTTATGGTAGTTTCTTCATTAATACTTATAATTTGAATTGTGTTGGATAATTTGCAAAACGTGCTTAGCACATGCTTATTAAATTAACATCAAAGTATCTAATGGTAAACTTTGTTATGTTTGTGCAAATATTTTAAAAGACACATTTGTGCAAAATTGAGTACATATATGCAAGTTCTCTTTGTACTAATTGTTTATTTTCGGAAAATTATTATTTTTACATTGTGTAAAATTAAAATTAAATTATTTTGTTTAGCATTAAGGCGTGTTAAAATCATATTCACATTAACTAAATGAGAATTATAAAAAAACGTGCATTTTAAAATGTAGTCTATTTGGAAAAAAAGAAGATTTAAAATTGCATGTTAGTGGAAAACATGAAGTTAGCAGCTATTCTAACAAACGTATCTTGTGAATCATGTCTGAAATTAATTGTGAAGAAGGGAACTAGAAAAGAGGTGTTAATTGAGAAATGTTATTGAAAAAAAACACATAAACATACAGATAACACTTTTTCCAATGTACCCTTAAGCAGTAATAAATTCATTAACTTTGCTACAAATCACAAATACCTTAATTCCTTTTGTACATAGTAAAAAAGATGGACGGCCAAATGTTAATGTATGTTTAGTACTTATGTATGTATGTGTGTATAAAATTTATAAACAACAAACCTGAGTTATGGAATCATCCACAACAACAATACAATCACCACCAAAACCGCCAAGACACAAATAAAAACCAATAAGTTAAAGGCGGAAGTGATCTAGACAAAATTAATTGGAAACCCATTTAAAAATTGCAAAATAAGAAATAAATAAATAAAATTATTAAAATATAAAAGTAGACTAAACACCTTTGTAATTAGGTCATAAGTTATGGCAATTTAAGATTTCTTTGGAATTATTAAAATAAAAGCAAACAAACACATTTTCATTTAGATAATAAGTTTCATTGTAAGGAAGAATAATAAATAAAATCAATTGTTAATGAGTGGTTAAACAAGAAGATTGTGTTTTTATACCCTCCACCACCAGGAGTGGTGAATGAGGGTATATTACGTTTGTCATTCCGTGTGAAACTTTTTTAATATTTTTCTGAGACCCAACAAAGTTTATATTTTCTTGATCCTTATGAAATTCTAAGTCGATTGAGCCATGTTCGCCTGTCTGTCTCTGTAAAAGACTCTCACGTCTAAACTATACAACTTAACTAAACGTAATTTACAGAAAAATATTTCTTATTTTGCAGGTAACTTTGGTGTTGAAAATCAGCGAAACAACCTCCATAAAAATTTTATATTTTTTGTCCATTTTATTGCAATATTTTGAAATATATATTGCAAATAATACCATGATACATTGTTTTTATGATAAAAGAAGAAAGTGTGCGGAAAATAGTAAGAATAGGTCCATGATTTCTAATAGCCCCCATACAAAAATCTTCCCGAAATATTGCTCAATTATACATAAATGCCTTTAAATTGGAATATCAAGACAAAATTCACCAAAAATAAGTTTTATGCAAAAAGAAATCGCAAAACGAAATTTTTTTTTAGTTCGGTTCATGTTTGACAATAGACCCCATATAGAGTCCACTTCCAAAATTCACTTAAATACGTATAAAACAGATATAAATAATGTTAAACGGCTAAAATTTGACATAAATAATCTTTATAAGCAAATAAATTGCTGTACTAAATGTTATGGTGGTCGGCCCAGAATTAGTCATAGCTCCCATACAAGGACCACATCTGAAAAAGTCATTTATCCCTATATATATTTTATAAATATCGGTACCGACTCAAAACGTTGCACAGATCATTTCCATATATACAAAAATCATCCCACAAAATTTTGTGAATTTCGGTCTATATTTAACCGTATGCCCCATATAAAGCCCTCTTTCGAAAATCAGTTTAATACTCATAAATCTCTTATAAATAACGGTACCAATCCAAAATATTACACGGATCATTTACATACATGCCTAAATCAAACTGCTGGATTTTGAGAATATCGGTCCATATTTGACTATATCTCCCATATAAGGTCCACTCTTGAAATCAACATTAAAACTAATATATATCTTAAATATACCGTTATTATGTTGAAATTCGACGTAAAATATCCTCATATGCATGAAAATAACTGTTCCAAAATTTAAGAAAATCGGCTCATAATTTGTCATACTGCCATATAGGAAACATTTCCGAAAAACAAATAAACCCACAAAAATGTCTAATAAATTGATATCGAACCCACTTTTATACAGATCAGAAATTTTGAATTAAGTCCACTTCCGAGCATAACAACCAACCATGCAACTCTTGTAAATATCGCTATTGAAATGAAATTCAACCAATATAATCCTAAAATACATAGAAATCACATTAGTGGATACTGGATTTAGAAGCTATCAGTCCATAATATTTCCATTTCTTCTATGCCACCCGTAAATCTTTTGTAAATAAAGTTATTAAGATTATATTCAATTAAAGAAGCCTCTCCTTATAATTTTATCCTTTTTTATACTCTGTTTCTTAACTTGTTGCGAATATGGAAAAATGTTCTTTTAATTTTATAATTTTATAATTTGTCTCATAAAAACAGAATGAAATATTTATTTGGAAAAGTTTTAAATCAAATTCGCGTAAAAACAGAATTAGCTGTAGTTGTAATTTTAAATCCGGTTAAAATAACAGTGAAGGCGTTTGCGGCAGTAATATGAATCACTGCTGATGTTGCACTTTTTTTTAAGCTCAAAGTGATAAAAAAAATTGAATGTGCATATTAAGCGATGAAATGGTGAAACCAGAAATCAAGAATGATTTACTCAAAATTTTTAAATTTTTTGAAAGAAAAAAAAAATCCAAAATTAAAGAATGAATTTCATAGAAAAATAGAAATATTTGTTATTAAAAATAAATTAAAAACATTGATTGCAAAACGAATAAAATAATGAATGTAACGTAAGGTAAATATCTAAAATCTATCTATCAACACCTTATCATGTCTGTAATGATATGGAATCAAATTAGAAGTATTGTTGGTGAGCATACAATAATTTGTTACAATATTGCCCACAAGCGTTGATTCTGATCGATGTTTTTTGTCAGCGTCATATACATATTAGTAGAAAAATTAAATCAAAATTCTATTTACTTAAGAAGCCTTAATATTTTTACAAAAGCCTAAGGACGAACGATAATATTCTATTACTGTTAAATTAATATAGAAATCAAAGGCGAAGTCATGGTGTAACTATACAAGGTGAGTGCAGTAGCACAGCTGACTGACTTTGTTTACAATTTCATTATGACAAATATTGTCAAGTGTTTTTGACAGTAGTACATTATTTTATACAAGCAAAATGCCAGTTGTTTCTGTATTATGTTGTATTTGTTGCCGATTTGCACTCATCTTCTATAATTACACCATGTTACAAAATTAGGTTTAATAAATGTTTTTTAATAAATGTTTGTTTTCAAACATATTTATATTGAAATAAATAGTTTTTATTATTAATAAAAATTGTTTTAATAATAAAAAAAATCCCGAAAAATCCAGAATTTTTATTTTTAAAATCCCAACTCCCGGTATTTAAAAATCCAGTCCTGTTTGGCAACCCTAATATCTATATACATATAGATACTTGAATACAACAAAGAAACAAAAGTTCCAAAATATGCAAATTAAAACAAAGTAACTACATATTGATTTTCTGATGTGATACGACATGTTAAACAGATAAGATAACTGAAGTGAACTCCAACAAATCTTTAACATTTTAATTAAATATTCCTAGCAAATACATACACAAAGCAATCTATAAAGCCAGACAGGAGTTTTCTTTTCGTTACAGGAAATTTATACATACATACTTAAGCTACTTACTAAGAAATTTGGTAGATATGTATGTAGGTCTGTTAAGTTTCTATACGGGCAGTTGCTCTTTTCTCTTCAATGTTGCTGTAAATTTAAGACCAATTCCACACGTTTAATGGACCTTTAAAAATTAAATTGTTTACTTTGAAAATTCAAAATATTTCTTATAATTTTTTTTAACAAATTCGTTTTGTGTTATATAATAACTGAAATGTATTTTAGTTTTTTTTTTTTAATTTTTTTATTGAATTTTTTTGTTTAATACAGTTTAAAATTGTTTACGTTTTACGAGTAGTAGTATTACGTTTGCTAAGTATGTGTGTATTTTTGATATTTGAGATTTTTGTTACAAATTTTTTTATTTGAAATGCAAAAAGATGATCCAACACTCGGTAATGTCCAACACTGACTGAATTTAAAGAAAACTCAATGAAACTTTACATGTTGTGTGCGAATTAAAGGCAAAGAAATTAAAATGATACATAAAACTTTGAACACGTTTTTAACCCCTAAATCTGAGAGAGCAAAAGAAATAATAAAATAAATAAAGTAAAACAAAAAAGCTCAAACATAATAGACACATACACACACACACACACACACACACACATTCCAACACATCACACCAAATGGAAAAATCCAAGGAATACTCAAAAAAAATATTAAATTAAAAAAAAACTCTCACTATAAAAAAGAACATTAATCAAAACTATTTCTTTTTGTTTAAATATATACAGCTACGTGCAACTAATTAAGGACACAATACTAACATGTTAGCTTGAAGCAAATAATACGAAAGGTTTTATGATATTCTCAAAATTTGTCGTAGCTTATTCCTAGAAAATAACTGACTTTGACACAATATGCCAAATTAATTAATATTTATGAATCTGTGAGTCATACTTTCAAATTAGATTTATAATAGTCATGCATATAATTAATGGTATACCACCAATTTTACAAAAAAAAGTATTTGTTTAAAAATAAATCAATATTTTGTTGCAAATCCATTGTTATCGATAACAGCTTGTCACCTGCAAGGCATTGAAGGAATGGCTTCCCAAGCTTTCTTTGCCTTGGCAAAAAGATCATCATTAACATTTACAGAGCTTACTTTGGTTTTTACAACTTGCCATATTTTCTGAATCGGGTTGAGATGAGGACTGCTTGACATTGCTTGACGTGATGAGCCGTATGCTTTGGATCGTTATCTTGTTGAAATATCCATGTTACTGGCATATTCAGCATACGACATCATTGTATCGCTTGGAATTCTTGCATACTGCAACTTATCCATATTTCCGTCATTTTGTGCAGCGGTCCAACACCACATGATGATATATCAGCCCAAAGCATTATAGAAACTATTCCATGCTTCAAAGTGGCGCAATAGTATTTTGGATCAAATTCTTATAACTTTTGCCGTCGAACATATTCTTTTCCATCTAAAGAGACCCTATTAATTTTTGTTTCGTCCGAAAATAATACTCTCTTCCATTCTACATCCGTTCAATGGAAGTACTTCTTGGCGAAGTAAAATTTGTGGTACTTTTTCTGAACTTTAGTTGATTAAAGTTAAAAAAATGTGATTCCCTATTCAAGTGGCAGGCAGTGTACGAGGGCGGTTCGGAAACTTCTTAGCACAGGAAGAGAATAGTTAGTTTTTCAAAAACATTTTTATTTTTCAATATAATCTCCTGAAATTTCACTACACTTAGTCCAACGCTTATCTAGCAAATCTATCCCTTGATTAAAATAGTTTCCCTATAGTGGTTTACAACTATAATTGAATCTTTATTTGAGGTAAAACGCTTGCCAGCTAGGAATTTTTTTAGATTTGGAAACAGGTAAAAGTCACTGGAAGCTAAATCAGGAGAATAAGGTGGGTGGTCAAGCAACTCGTATTTTAATTCGTTAAAACACTTGTGCGTTGTCTTCATTAAACATTATTTTTTTGTATTGTAATCCAGCACGTTTTTTTTCGAATTTTTAAATTAAATGGACCCAAAATGTTGCAATAGTACTCTGAATTTATTATTTTACACTTTTGCAGTTAGCCAATCAATAAAATACCTTTGAAGTCCCAAAAAACCGTTGCCTTTTGGCTTCTTTGGGGCACTTCATCCAGCTTCAGTAGTAGTAGTGGTTTTAAGTATGTCTCATCAATAGTTATGAAACGACGCTTAAAATCCATTTTATTTTTCTTAAAACGATCCAAACTAGCTTGAGAAATTTTCATTCTTATGCGTTTTTGGTCGACTGTTAACAAATGCGGCACCCATCTTGCAGAAAGCTTTCTCATCTGTAGTTCTTCATGCAAAATTAAATGGACTCGATCACTTGAGATGCCCATGATATTGGCTATTTCACGCACTTTAATTCGTCGATGTTTTTGGACGTCCACTACATGGTTCATCCTTAATGCTTGTACGACCACGTTTAAATTCAGCAACCCAATTTTTTAGTGTTGCATATGAAGGAGCACTTTCACCTAACACATTCACGATATCATTATGAATTTCTTGTGCCGATAAACCTTTTTTAATTAAACATTTTATGACACCATGAATTTTTAATTTTTACATTGTTAAAAAAATCGTGGATGCGTTTTTTTTTTTTGAACACCTGAGTTTATATGAAGGTGTTGGCAGATCGAAAAGAAATTTAACATGTGTTCATAGCAGAGATGGAAGTTACCAAAACACTTAACTTTTTTCTGTTTATACCGCGCTTTCTGTTCTAGGCTAAGAAGTTTTCGAAACGCCCTCGTGTGTCCTTAATTATGTGCGCGACAAATATCAATCTTATTTGAAATTATGACCCACAGATTTATAAATAATAGTTAATTTGACACAATATACAGCTATTTTCCAAATTTACCGTGCCCTTAATTAGTTGCACGTAGCTGTATATTTATTTATTTAGTAGTAGTGGTCATGGCAACATTTCAACAAAATAACAACAAACAAAAGATTTTTTTTTTATTTTAACTCTCCTGCTTACTTCATTCATTAATTCTGATTGAATATTGAAATAACGGTCCCTACAAGAGAACGAATGTAAAATGGTTCTCTCGTTTAAGGACAATGAACAAACATCCCTATAATTCTGTTTTCCACTCAAATACTAACTCACTTAAATAAACTACATAGTAACAAATAAAGCTTAATTTAGCTTTTTTGTTGTGCTTACAAACAAAAAAAAAAAACACAAACATATTAAAGCTTTTTAGGACACAAACAAACAAATGCTTTTTGTTGGCTAACAGTTAGTCTTATATATTGGTTTTGTTTTTTTTTCGCTTTACAACAACAGTTTGTTGTTTCTATACAAACTTTATTTGTTTATTTCTTTTATTTCTTTTATTTCTGTTAACTTCACTTACAAACCATTCTTGTTTAACTTCTCTTGCCCTTTTCATTTCCTGCTCCCATTCTGTGTTTGGTTTTAATATCAATCTAACCATGTTCTTTTAATTAACATTGTTTCTATTGTTAATAATAATTAAAAGAGTAATATGTACATAGAAAAAGGAGAGATGAAAAAGTAATAGCTGTCATAAGAGTGCATGTTTAATAAAACCTATAGACTTTATTACAGCATGTATGTATGTATGCAGATCACAATGTATGATTAATTTAAATTTAATAAAAATATATTACTCATGCGCCTGCTGCTGTATAGGATAATTTGATTTTATTAGTTCTGTGCTTGTGCTCCCATTTGCACATAAAACCTATTTTAAAATATCTATAAAATATGGAATTTAATTCAGTTTAATTTAATTAGCCCGCACTGTGTAATACGCTAAAAATTAACAATTATTTTAAAGCGTGATCCATTTCGAGGTTCCCTAATTTTTTAAAGAAAAAACAACCACAGAGAATTCAAATTTAATGGGAAATGTTTATTATCTTTTGAAAGAACATTCTTTGGCATTTATTTTTTGAAGATTATGTCTATCAAATGTCAATCTTTCGAGCATTTTGACTGGTTACTGATGATTTCCTTCAAGACCTGAATCGAAGTGCATAAATTTTAGACTTTACATATGCTCACAGCAAAAACTCTAACGGTGTGATATCACACAATCTTGGTGGCCCATCGACCGGCAACAAACGTGAAATTATATGCTTACCAAAGTGTTCCCTCAATAAATCCATTGATTGATGAGATGTGTGTGAAGTTGCTTGCAATTTAAGATCTAGACGTAAAATGCGCCAAGTCGTTCCATACGTCAGTTCGAGTTGCTGCGAACGGCGACGAATAGTTATAAATAAAATGTTTTTACTGCAATATTTTTACTTATTTAAATTTCCTGAGACATTTTTCATGGATGCTGATTTTTTTTTAAATTTTTAGAACTGTTTTTGTGTTCAAATATCATTAGTAAAATTATATATTGAATTTTGAAGCTTTAACATTGTCTCTGTTAAATAGTTAACATAACTCTGTTAACATAACTGGTTTGTGTCTAGGGAGTTAAATATAAAATTTAACTTCACGGATATAATTATAAGTGTATGTATAACTAAGTTTTAAACAGTTTTTCTTTTTTTATAATTAAACAAATTTTTAATGACGTTGACATTGAGAAGTTTTCTTAAACTTAGCAGGCTATTTGCTTGACTATGGCGAGTATTTGTTAAATATTGAGTATGTGGTTATAGTTATTACAGACTACATACATACATACATTAGCTACTTAAACGTTTTTAGGTTGAAGGGCTTAGTGTAAAAACATGACAAGCCACATGATTTGTTAAATCGATTTCAACATTACTGACAAGTTTTGCAATCATTTCAGAAAAACACAACATTTTAAGAAACAATTTTGTATTTGTGGCATATTATGTTTCTACACTAAGTTCTGCAATTGTGTTTTAATTAAGATTAAGTCCTTTGGAATTTTACTACAAGACCATATAGATAATTGATTTTAATAAACTACAGTGTACTCTCTCCTAAAGGACACCTTTCATAAGCGGACACCTCCCATATACGGACACTTTTTTCAGTACCAAAAAAATTGTAAGGGATTTTAAAAATATTTCCCTCTTAAGCGGACAACCCTCCCATAACAGGACACGGGCACTTTTTTCAACGATGTATAACATTTTATGTCCCCATAACCGGACAGTTTGACAGTGAAAAATTGCTTCCGAAAAGCTGGTTTTAGAGAAAATTATAGCCCAAATGATGATGGCTGTTGGACTGCAAAAAATGAGCTTCCACTATCAGCGCTTGTTTAAATCTCCGATATCGTTAATCGAGTTCAGAGCTAGATACAAGTTGACGTCGAAGATTATATCAATTTAGATAATGCTATAGTTATTAATGATAAAGATGTGGAAAGCACTAGTACTGAAATGTTAATAGCTTCCGAAGAAATGGTGGAAAGTTTGTCTGAAGATGAGCTAGAAAATGAAATTGAAGACAAGTCAACTTCTTATAAAGAGCCTAATTTAGTCATAAGAAAACTTAGAGGGTTTTCTTTATATCACAGCAACCTTGAAAGCATTAAAATGCTGACTGATCTTCAAATGCTTTTCCAAGATATTGAAATTAAAGGAAAAACTCGCCAACCTAAAATTTCGAACTTTTTTTAATCCAGTTGAATATCTGGTCTTTCTTTTTTATTCGCAAAAATATTAACCCTCTAGTGCCCAAGGCCGCCTTTAGACGTCCTAGACATATTACGTGTGTAGTTTCCCTTTCTATTTATTTTTTTATGTTTTTCTTATTTAATGTGTTTTGGGGAATTCCCGAATTTCTTTTGTTTACATTTGCAACAAGTTCTGATGCGTACATCATCTGCAACAAGCAGTCGAATTTGGAATTTCGTGAAAATCAGTGAGAATACTTATTTAGAAAAATCGCAAATAAACAAAAAAAATAAATAAAATATAATTCGTGTTTAGTAATATAAAATAACGTTAGTTTTAAAAAAAAGTTTTTGAAAACTTTTAATTTGAGTTACAAGACAGGCCGCCTTCAGGCAGGTCTTGGGACAAAGTGAGAAAAAAAAATATTTCGAGTAAGTTTGAAACTCAAGTAGTTTTTTTGGTTTTTTTTTACTAAAAATTAATTTGTTTTAGTATCCTTAGAAATGCAACGTCGATAATATTATAAATTAAATTATATCAGAGCAAATAAAAAGTATTGGTTTGAAAAGTTGCATATAAATTTAAGTCTAGCATTTGCATTGCTGTGTATTTGGTTAGTGTAGAGCAAAAATATTCAAAATCTATTTGCAAATGCCATGATGCAATACCATTTGCACAAGATTGTGAATTGCGCTATTATATAAGAACATTTGAAACTTGAAAACTTTACACAACAAACAATTCAATGGTTAAGAGAATATCTTCAAAAAAAAAACTTTTTTTGTGAAACGAATCATTAGTAACACACAAACAAACTGAAATGGAAAGAAATTTTACATTCAATAATTTTGTGCAATCGTGCAAAATCTGAAAGCATAAAAAGAGAACGTTAAAAAAGTAATTCACAATTTCCGTGAGGAGTCTTTTATTTCAGTTCTTTGCACTGCTATTATTTTTTATGCTAAATTAAAAAAAAAATAAATCAACAAATAAAAAATATGCTCTGTAGTATAGAAATTAAACTATAGTTTTTTCTTTTTTTTTGAGCAGTAAACATTCATAGCAAGCACATTGAAAAGCCTTTAAGAATGAAGAACAAACACATGAACTTGGCAATGGAAAATAATTTCTGTGTTATTTTATTTCATGTAACAAATATTTTGTACACCAAAGCAAAAAAAAATAAATAATAAATTTGTTTGCTTTTTCCATTTTTATGATGGCAGACAAAAGTTCTAAAAATGCCATAATTTAAATGAGCTACAGTAGGAAGATCTTTCCGGAAATTTTAACTAGTTGGACATTTTTTATATTTAATTTATTATTATTTATACACCAGTAATTTCAAATAATGTTAATTATTAATAAATTAGCTAAATAGTTTATAAAGTTTCTAAAGATCGCTTCCAGCCTTCGTCCGTCCTAAGAATTAAAAGTGTCTTGGAGGAGACACTATTCTATAGAAAAGTCTCTCTTGGATGAAAAAAAAGTGTATAGAAAAGTAAAAGAAATTTCCAAAAATTTTCATCCAATCCTCAAGTTATTTGGTAGTGCATCTTTCAGGCGCCTTTGGGTTCCCTTAAATATTCGCAATGTTTATGTTCCCATTGTTTTTATAAGATAGTGTTTGTTTCACTATTATGACATTAAGAAAAATTGTTGCTCTAGCTGAGTTTCAATTCTAATCCATGTGTTTCACTAAAATATGCAGAAAACTAAGTTTTCTTCATAAAATAAAATGACACAGAGGGCAATAATTATGTTGGGAAATTTAGCTGATGTAGCAGACAGACATAAAGATAATAATGATGATGATGTCTTTTTAAATAGATAATATATATATACATACATATTTTATTTTCGTATTCACTACTTTTTCATTGCCACAAAACAGCAAAAAATGAAAGACAAAAGTGTATAGTGTGGCATGTGCGTAAATATTATGTGTTTTTGTTTGGATTGATCGCTCTTCTGTCTGTTTGCCAGCCATGAAGAGGAGGCCTGTTTGCTATTATAATTTTTGTAATAAGCTGGTGTCTTATTTGTATTTTTTTTTTGAAAGCCCACTTGTTGTGCCCATAATTGCCATCGCTTTTTTTTTTGGATGTTTCACGTCTTCTTTTTAAGTGCCAAACAATTTGTAAATAATCGTTTCTGGTATGATTTTCTGGTACATATTGTTTTATTGTCGTTTAGTTTGTGTTAAATAAGATATTAAAATGTCATTACAATGTCAAATTAGTGAAAAGAAATAATGATTCTAAATAGCAGTTTCAATTTAAATTTATTTTAAAGTTTTGTAAACACATAATATTTTCTCATCAAGACACTGTTCTATAGAATAGAATTATTAACTTTAACTTTTCTTAAATTAACTTTTCTCTAGAATACATTCATATTTTTTTTTAATTGTGTCTCATGAAAACACTTTTCTATAGAATAGTGTCGCATTCATGATGCTTTTCTTTGGAAAATATTCACATCAAGACTTTTTTTAAATAGTGTCTCATTAGAACCGTTTTTATAAAATAGTGTGTCATCAAGACAATTTTCTCTATAGATCTATTGACACTGATCTATTGATTATTTTCTCACCAAGACACTGTTCTATAGAATATAGACACTGTTCTATAGAATAGTGTCTCATCAAGACAATTTTTTCTAGAATACTTTATCATCAAGAGACATATTTATAGAGGAGTGTCTCATCAAAACACCTTTCTATAAAATATTTTGTGATTAAAACACTGTTCTATAGAATAGTGTCTCATCAAGACACTGTTCTATAGAATATTTTCTCATCAAGACACTGTTGTAAAGAATAGTGTCTCATCAATTAACTTTTCTCTGGAATACATTCACATCAAGTGTCTCATGAAGACACTTTTTTCTATAATAGTGTCTGATCAAGACAATTTTCTCTAGAATATTTTATCATCAAAACACCATTCTATAGAATATTTTCTCATCTAGATACTGTTCGCTAGAATATGGCATAATCAAGAATCTTCCAAATCATTTAAACATTTCATGTTCTTATATATTTGTTTAATACATATAGTATATTTAAATTTTATTAAATATTTCTCAAGGTCATTGTAAGCCTTACATATTTCTTAAATCTTTTCACCAAATTTACAGAAACATTCTCTACATCCTTTACACTACCAAAAAACGTCATTCGTTATTTTGTCCTTCAAAAATTGTTCAACCAATTTGTGCACATTTTTCATAATCTTGCAGTCAACTGCAGTCAGCAAAAAAAGAAAAATAAACAAATACAGAAGCAGAAGCAAAAAATCTTTAACCCATGTTCGTGCATTAAATGCTGAAAACAAAAGCCCGCATAAATAAATGCCGCAAGCTTAAATACTTCAGCATAAAACAATACAAAAACTAAATAAATGAATGAAATGGATGGATTGATGTCCTTTTTAAGTGAGTTTTTTTTTTTTGCTGGAAAACAAATAAATACACACATACATATGTATGTAATTTGAAATGGTCTTAGGAAATTCTCATTCAAAAACAAGTAAGAAAGTATTGTCGGTCAAGCCCAACCATTTAATACCATACACCCAGTATAAGTATAAAACAGTTTACCGGAAATGGGCGTTATATGGGAGATATGAACTATTAATGTCATGATTTTTGTGAAAATAAATATTATATATGTATGTTAAACTTTATCTCTATATAAATACTTTTATAAGATTTATGGAGGTTAAAGTGAATTATGGGAGTTTTGACTAATTATGGACCGACCATTATAAAATTAGGTTTCATCATTTCTGTACTTATTTGTGTTGAATTGTATTTGGATACCAACATTTTTAAGAAATTTATGGTCGTTAAAGTAATTTTCGGGAGTGAGCTTTAGATGGGAGCTATGATAAATTATGGACCAATCTGCACAAAATTTGTAGATGTGATAAAGTTTGCATAATTCAAACATATATGATCGTTAAACCTCTATTTCGGGAGGACATTTGTATTAGGGCCAGGTGAAATAATTAACCGATTTCCACCAGTTTCAATCCCATTGGCCCAAAAAATATCACGTACCAAATATTATTGAGATATCTTCAAAATTGCCATACTGCGCACAAGCTTTACATGGACAGCCAGTCATCCAGACGGACGGACGGACATCGTTAAATCGACTCTTGAAGTGATTCTGAGTCGATCGGTATACTTTAAGGTGGGTGTTGGACCAATATTTCTGGGCGTTACTCCCTACACCACCATAGTGGGGAGGATATATTGGCTTTGTGCTGATGGAATAGCAAACTAAAACATAAAAATAAAAATCGAAAACATATACATACATAAGTACATATGAAACTGGCATATAAAGTCTTAAAAACATAACAGCACGTAGAGAAAACAACTGCACAGCTATGTAAGCAATGTCCAAAGAACTTATTACTAACAACATGATAGCCAGAAAGACATACAGACAACAGACCAACTGTCAGTTAAATAGATAAATACACAGAGGACATGTTCATTTGAAATCGTACACAACAAATATTACAAATGAAAAGCGAAAAATATACATGTTCAAGTTTACATGTAATTGCACATACATATGTACTCATACAGTTTGGTAAAAAAGTTTAACTACGCTTGATTATATACACTTACTGCCGTATTTATAAAAAATAAATTAGGCTTGAAGTGTGCTTTAAGACAAAATTTTCATACAAAATTTTCTTAAAGTACACTTGAAGTCTACTTTAATTTTTTATAAATACGGCAGTTAGTATTTACTTTATTTAAACAAAGTAATGCTAAAAACATAACTGGGACGAACGTCGAATTTTGCCCAACACGAGGAATTACTCATTGAAAATTCGCTGTGTAAATTTGTCATATGAAGCACAATAACGCCGAAGCGTTTAAAAAAATATATAGAAAAAAAATATTTTCAAAACACAGGTAAAAAAACAAATTTCACAGTTAACTATTTTGTAAAGTTATTTTAAATTATATAAAGAAAAAAATAAAGCAATAAGTAAAGTAAAAATTAACATTATTTACTGAAACATTTACAACTAAAACGAAACATAAAACAATACTTCACCCCGTATTGTTTTGTTCGTCGTTCACCGGTGTAGGAAAAAGAAAGAAATATATTTCCGAGTTTGCCGCGTATGACGAATTCAGCCGATGTATTGTTGTATGTATTTTCATATATACAAATGTGTTTTACTTTTGGCGCCGAATATTCGCTACCAAAAATTCGTCGTTCATCCCAGTTGTTATCCTACCATTAATCATCAAAACGTAAGTCCTGTTTTACACACTTAAGTTTTAGCTAACCAGTTTTTGTTAATTTTTTTTGAACTTGCCATTTCATTCACACGCGTCAATTAATTTTTCGTAATTGTTAATGCAAATCAACATGCATAAAAAAAAGGAAATAAGAAAATTGACTAGTACCTTCAGGTTTTTACCCCTCTTATTCTGTTTTCGCCTCTCACACAAAAATACTTGCCTTGAAGAGTCAGAATTGAAGATTATGAAAGTAACGATAACGCTAATGTGAATTATTTCGGTACTGGCATTTTGGCTTTATTCAAAGTCTCAATTTACACGAAGTAATTTTTATTAGAAAGATTGATACAAGTTTTTCCTTGAAATTTCTTTGGTGTTCACACAGCATAATTCTTATTACTTAGATCGCTCGTATTTTTATTTGAGAGTATACACACATTTTTATACACATATGTAATATGAATAAGAGAGTAATACGAATTGCTAGTACAATCAAGTGTGTTCTTATCGACTTATCTTCCCCTCATCATGATGCCTAAAAGGTAATCAACTTAGCTTAATGAATTGCTTCGTGTAAATTGGGCCTTAGTCGTCATTTAGTGATTTCTATTATTGCTTAAGGTACGGTCACATTTGGCAAATATTTGCCGAAAAAGACGTAACCACTAAATAACATATACATATTTTAACTCGTTTACAATGTTGTAAACTAGGTGCGTTTCGCACCTTTTCTGGTGCTTTTTTAAATTTTCAGTGCGAAAAAATCCTTATTTGGTGCTCGGTGTGCTTTTTAGTTAATATCGGTGCGGTTTTTAATTTTACCGAATATGTGATGAAATCTTTATTTTTGTTAATTTTTAATTGCAGTTTTTTAATAATTTATTATCATGGAATCTATACGATGAAAAAGGACCCCATTAAATGTATTTTATATACGAATGTATGATAAATGAATACATAAAAATTCTTGTGTAGCCTGATGGTTTGGTATACTGGACTGTAGACGAACAACCAGTGGCGCCCTAACAAATTTTATTGAAAAAATTGAAATAGAAGCTGAAATTAGCTCTTTTTTACCAATTAGTACTTCAGTTCCGAATAGCATAGTGTGAGTTAAATTTTGAGTGGTTAAATGCTCGTTTATTTAAAACAAAGGCTTTTACTATTAATCGTTGAACTCTTTTTAAAAAGTTTTATATAGAATTTAGGAAATTAAAATAAAAATAATTCCATATCAAGTACAAAGGAATACAAAAAAATTTGTTTAGTTTATTTTTTATTTTTGTTAAGTTTTATTTTTTTCTTCTAAAAACACTGAACTGTAGAAGACGGTTTTATTGTTATATTTATAACACAAAAATATTATATATATATAAATTAATTCAATAAATATTTTAAATAAAAAAGAAATTCTAAACTTGGTACGTTTTTTATTAAATGGCACGTTTTTTCCACCATTTTGGTGCGTTTTGAAGTTTAGGCCAAAGCACAACAAATATTTACTTTTAATTTATTTGATGCTGTTTGAGCTTGCAAAACTCTTGTAAGAGTAGACAACGTCAAACAAATTTGTGCTAAAACTAGTGGCTACGCTTTTTTGAGTAAATATTTGCCAAATGTTACCGTACCTTTACTCTATTCATGTTATCTTACATATTTTATATTAAAATTCAAATGAAGCAACTTTGTTTTACAAAATTAACACATTTTTAATATTCATTTACTTTTGCCCTGTACGTAAAATATTCGTAAATATTCCTGTTCGTAAAATATTTACGCATACATATTTTTGCAGTAGACTGCTTCAAATTGTTTAATTATTGACCAAAAGGTGAGTTTTCTGGATTCAAAATGCAAATTAAAAATGAAATTGCTGAATTGTTCTTCAGAAAGTATTTTTACAATACAGTACGTCAGTTACTCCTAAAATATGAATAATTTGTTTTTCTGCAGCAGTCTACTAAACAGTTAAAACAAATATTTACACAATTTATGCACGTATGACTTTTTCACACATACATGCTTACAATTACACTTACATACACTCTGTAAGCTGTGCAAACCAAACAAAAGGAATTCTATTTTATTTTTGCAAAAAGTACATAAACACACACACAAAGTTGGCTATAAAAACTGAAGATAAAAAAGTTGTAATTAAAGCCAACAACAAGCAACTGCTGTTGGTTGGTAATTTTAAACATTTTATTACTTTGCGGTTAAAAAAGAAAAGGGGTCTACCTTAATTAAAGTTTTAAAAACGAGAGTGAAATTTTAATAAATACTCGTAACACGTGTTAAGAAAAAAATATATAATATATAAAGATATTTAATAGTAATAGTAATTAATAGATATGTGTGAAGTTAAATTTTAAAATTTATAACCCTAGACACAAACCTTTAAAGTTAACAGAATTCTGTTATAGTGTTAACATCGCACTGTTAGACACATCAGGAATTGGTATACGCATTAAAAATGATTATTTGGCCTAAATTATGGATAAAATCAACCAGAGGCCAAATTACCGCATTCGATATCGAGTAAAATTGATCGTAATTTTCTTATTTGAGATTATGGCATTCGATATCGGGCAACAAATTTTATTTTATCATAATTTCGATATCGAAATCATTTTTTGATACGATAGCTCATTCGATCACGAATGCGGTAATTTGGCCCCAGGATAAACGGAACTTAACAAAATGTTGAAACTTAACAAAAATTCCAAATAAATAGATTTAAATAAGTAGTTTTTCCAAATTTAAAAATTTAGAATACTCTAAGGGATCAGTCCAGTTTTCCGTGAATAGAGGCAACGTGGGCGGACAAATGCATATTGGATTTGTACAGAAGATGAGTGGCTATAATAGTTCATAGTCAGAAATTTTAACAGAGCGAGTTGGAGCGAGTAGGAACCTTAACAGAAATACTGACTTCTCTGAAGGATGAGTCCAGTTTTCCGGGAATAGAGGCAACGTGGGCGGACAAATCCATATTGGATTTGTAAAGAAGACGAGTGACTATAATAGTCCATAGTCATAGTCCAACTTATAATAATATTACAACCCCATTAAAATTAATAAGCCGATAGTCTTCGTTGCTAGTGCTTTTAGCTTTTGATTTATTTTAATTTTAATTATAATAAATTTGTAAATAAATAAATAATCTCTTATATATAATTAATTTTTTTCTTTTGTTAACATAATTATAAGAAAATCAAGGCTAATTTATAATATTTGTAAAGCCTTATTGAAACCTTTTTATACCCTACACCACCATAGTGGTGGCTGGCTGTCCATGTAAAGCTTGTTCGCAGAGTACAGTTCGCCATTTTGAAAATATTTCGATAAAATTTGGTACATAATATTTTTTTCGACCCAAGAATGGATGGGATTGAAACTGATGGAAATCGGTGCATTATTTCACCTTGCCCCCATACAAATGTCCTCGGTTTACCGCTCATAAATGTTTGAATTATGTAAGTATCCACACAAATTTCATCAAAAATATATTTCATATGTGTACAAATAATACGGTACAATTTTATAATGGTCCGTCTATAATTAGGCGAAACTCCCTCTCCGTAATTCACTTTAAGCTCCATAAATCTTTTAAAAGTATTTATATCGAGATAAAGTTTAATACATATAATATTTATATTCACAGACATCATGACACTAAATTTTTCTATGATAGATTTTATCTCCCATATAACGACTATTTTTGAAAAACTGTTTTATACATATACTGGATGTAGGGTATTATATGGTCGGGCTTGACCGACTATACTTTCTTACTTGTTATATATGTATGTATGTACATATTTTGCAAAGAAAATAGATCCTTTTTTAGTATTGTAGCTGACCTAAATCAACAAATGTGCAAAGTCTACAATACAAACACTTTTACACGTTTAAAACACTTAAATACTCTTTTATACATAAAAATCTTAAAAGGAACTTCCTTTTAAACTACTCACATCCTTTAGTTGTTAACGAGAAAAACGCTGACAATATCTACTTATGTCCTAAAGTGTGTCAGTCAGTGTTTGTGTGGGTTTTTATGAGTAGTTAGGTGTGAGAATGTTCAACAATCGTTGGTCGTTGTCATAACACAACAACATTACACAATGTCACACAGTTATATCTAGTTGTAGATATACACAGGCACGCAAATACCTTTACACACATGAAATATATATTATTTTGTTATCCTCAGGCTGATGGCCATTTTCCGTTAAACAGCAGAGTATAGAAATAAATGTATAAAAAAAAATTCATAAACGGATATGAAACTGATTGTAATCAATTGACAATTCTCATAATATTTGAATTTAGATAAATTATACAGCGGGTAAAATATTGTTGTTCTCTGAGAGGGGACGCCTTTTGTCACATCTTCGCTTATGGCTAAGGAAATTCATATAGAAGAATACCTGCACATATGTTGGTTGTCTCTTATTAGTTGTCAACACTTTTCAATAAACTTTTGGTCATTATTCAAAAACTACAATGGTTTGTTATCGCAGATATCTGGTTGGCCTTATAGAAAAATTTAAGAACGACCCTGAACAATATTGGACTATTGGTAAAGGAGGGTTAGAGGGTGTGGTACGCTGTAACCCTCACACACTGCTTCGATATTGATATTTAAACGGGCTTGTTTTTTAATCATTATAATTTGATCGAATTTCCCTGAATTGTTCAATTAATCTCTTCACAGTTGGCGAATATTGCCAATACGAAATTTCCAAACTGTAATTTTAAATATTGCTTGTAAATCTGATTGTTATTGATTGTAGTAATACATACATACGTAGGTGAAATACACAACTAAATGAGTCCCAGAGTTTTTTTATACTCGTATATGCGTTTTTATCTATAGAGGCTTTCATAAAAATATTTTTTTCTAATTCTTGAGTTGAATCAGAATTTGTCAGACATTGGGGTATCATCTATGGGCTCTGGCAGATTTATAACTCTGTCGAAACGCAAAATCCAAAAGTAATTTGACTAGAACTTGAAACAAAACAAGCAAATTCTGCTTGCAACACTATAAAATATCTTAGCACGAGCTTTATGAATATCCAAACTTGGGATGATGCAGTGAGGAATGAAAAATATGATCTACTTAATAACTACCCTAGATATAATTTTTTGATGAATAAAATAACAGGTTGATAATTCAAAATTAGTTCGGAAACATCTGTAACTCAAGTTATCCATTTCAATAAAAAATATTTCAATAATATTTAAGATAAAAATTAGCCGTAATAATTTGAAACACATACATTTTGACAAAAAAAAAATCCTAATCCGACCACTGTGCACCACACCCTCAAACAGCGACGAAGAGAAAGCACAAGTATTGACTCTTACATTAAAAAATTAAATGATATAGAAAATTGAACCCAACCAACCACCCCCTACAACATGTTTTTCGGTACACCTAAACTCAGACAGACATTGTGCCATGAACATGTGATAAGTACATCTGGAATGTGTATCTCGGGGTATGTATACGTTTGTCTGTATCTGAGAATGTGTTTAACAGCTTCACGTCAATGTTCTATTATATAATTTTTGGTTTTGTACTACATATTTTCTTTTGCTCAGTTTCAGCTGGCATACATACACATACACAAACAACATTCTTTACTCAGCTGGCACCAAAATACACACCTTCAAATAAGTATCTGTGTGTTAGTTGAGAAGAGCAAAAAGCTTTTTAAAAATAGTAAAGTATGTATCCTTTGAGTTAATTTTGCAGGATATTGTCTTGAGATTTAAGCAAATGAGTAAAAGAGAGAGAAAGAGAGAGACAACTATTTAAAGTTAAACTTCAAAAAAACTCTTGTAAGCATAGCTGCCAGATTTGACGATTTATCGTCATTTTGACGATTTTTTGCTTCAAAAATAGCAAAGTGACGATTTGACGATTTTATCATGGAAAATTACGATTTCCTGAATTATTAAAATTTTCTATCATTTGTTTGTTTTATTAATGTTTTTGAAATCAAATTCTCTCTTTTTTTTGGAGCAACAACTATTTTTCTCATTAAGAGATTATTATTATTATAAATATTAAGAAGAACATGACATATTTCAAGAACAAACCCAAGTAATAGTAGTGTTTTCTGAATTATTGACAATTGTTAAGTTTAAGTATAATAATTTCAAACAATATTGGGTCAGAATAGTAGAAATTACTTCTTTATCTGTAAACATAGAAAGAAATGAACTAAAATTTTTAGAGGAAACAAAACGTCGAAAGAATATTCAGCCAAATAAATTTAAATAACAAAAATACGGAATTCTTTGAAAATAAGTACCTGTATATAATTTACAAATTGGATTCTATACTCAAAATGTTATTTAAAACTTAATAACCTAAATTGTTTTAGCATTGCAATTTAACCTGAATTAATAAAATATGCTAAATTCAGATATTTATTTATAAAATACTGTAAGTCTTGCTTCACACTCTTAAGTTTTAGCTCAATTTTGTTCAATTATCTTTTGAACTTTTACACTCCACTTATAAAAGACTCTTTTCTGACATTATCTAAGAGCTCTTTCTGAAGGACTATTTTCGAATGTAATGACCCTCTTTTCTGAAGGGTTTCGGAGCAATAATTATTGTTTTTTGGCTCTTAAAGAGCATGAACGCTCCGGAAAAGGTGTCAGAAAAGACTCTTTTCGGACTCATATGGCTTGTTTATTAAGCAAATTTTTATATGCAAATCTGTCTTAATAAACGTCTGTTAAATTTAATAATCGTTTTTTAATAAGGTGGATATTCATTAGAACCATTATTCATATCATATTTTGGTTATATTAATTGCTGTGTTTTGTTGCGTTTTTTTTTTTGTTTCGTTTGTTTGTTTTGTTTTGTTTTTTTTACTTCAAATTAACACAGATATCTTAGAAAATTATGATGAATTAATTTATTTTGTATAAAAGTGTCAAGTGTTGGTGCAGTGTTAAGAGTATTTCGAGTGTTAGAGAATGTCAAGTACATATGTACTTGATTATGCAAATTAAAGCACATGCTTACTGTAAAGAAATAGATATTTTATTTTATGTTGCACGATTTTGAAAATTAATCCGTTTTAAACAAAGAAAATTATTATTTTAAAGTTTAGTTTTATCTAAAGAACTCATATGAGATATTCTAGCATTCAAAATTTTTTATACAAAAAGTAAATAATTACATACATTGGGAATAGTAAAACTGTAACAGCCTAACGAACAGACTGAATACACATCCCATCACGAAAAATGGTGCCTTAATTCTTTAGTCAATTTGTTGACATCTTATATAGGTCTGCAATTCCTCTAAATCACTTTTTTTGGTTCAGCTGTAGTTTTCGAGATATAAATTTGTTTAAAAAATTACGTAGTTACATGATTGTGAGTAACATAACTGAAGAATAGTTTAACCTACTTAGTGAAAAGAAAAAACCAACATTTAGCTACAATATTACCTTCATTGTGCCCTAACATAATATTTACTCCACTCAGTAGTTTTGGAGATATAGTGAAAAATATTATTTGAATTTTTTTTTTTTTTTTTGTTTTTCAAAAATTCATAAAAATAGAGATATTGCATAAAATGCAACATTTCTTGTTAATATGGACGTAACTGTTTTGATTTTATTATTAATTTTGTGAAACTACAACGTGGTTTTTGCTTGTTGTTTTACAAAAATTTAAAAACAATCAATTAAAAGTACCACATACCTCAGTGTACTGTTGTATGTATAATTTATTTTCTTTTAATCGTATAGAGTAACTTTATTTCGAAAAAAAAACCCACGGTTGTGAATGGATGGAAACAATATATAGCTTGCTGTATGTGTAACATATTTTCCTATATGAATGAACGAAAATATGGGAAAATTTATTGTGTTCTCTATTTTTTATGAATTTTTGAAAAATAAAAAAATGTATAAAAAAAATGTTCCATTCGAAGTTGTGCGATATCTCTGTAAGTACTCCATGGAATCACAGTAATGTTAATGCAGCATAAAGATAATATTGTAACCAAATTTCGGTTTTTTATTTTTACTGAATAGAATGAACCGTTTATTAGTTACGTTACTAGAAATCGCGTAACTACGTAGATTTCTTAAAAAATTAATATCTCGAAAACTAGAGCTGATACAGGCATTTAAGCCTAAAACTAGTTGCATAAAACTGACTAAGAAATCTAAGGCAGCAAAAAGGTGTTTTCAAGGTGGTTTTAAACTTTTTATATTTACCATACCAGTCAAGTTAGGCAATATTTTCCCGCTATTACCCATTGATGTTTCAAAGTTGTTGAAAGGACAATTCAGAAAAATTACAATTGAAAAATGATGCCTAAAAAACATTTTGACAGTTTGGTTAGTACAAATGGAGGAAACAACATGTTTTCATTATTGAACAATGTGTCAGAAAAAAAGGCGGCCACCGTTTTGTGTAAAATCAGTAAAAAACCCTAAAACAGTCGTAATTCAGCTCTGGGTAGGAAAAGAACACGCACATCATTGCCATTACGGCTTAAGGGTAATCAGGACGTCTTTTTTTTCGCTGCCTTTGTTTGGTATTGTCTAACTGTACCGCGTTACAGTTTCTCGAAGTTTGCATTGGCCACATGCTATAAATTACTTTATGTCGTTAAACAAAACTGATTTGAATTTTGGTGGAGACCATTAAACTCAGGAGTTGAATTCGTGAAGTCCGTTTTCCAATGCGAAGGTGTAAGGCGGTGGATTTTCTTGGACGAGTGTCCTCTTAGGCGTTACGATTTATCAGGCCAAATTAAATCTGAGTTAATTGGCCTAACTCAATATGCACTAAATTTTAATTTCGATCATTTCATAAAATTCTCTTAATAAGTTCATAAACCTTCGGGGTATTGATGTCAATTGATTTAAAAGTACTACTCCCGAGACATACATATGAAAAGTGATATGTTTTTTTCCGTGTTTCAAGTGCTTTGAATTTACCCTCTCCTATGTTATCATTAACCTATAATAACAAGTAAATATTTTGCATAAATAGTGTTAAAACAGAAACCAATCCAAAGTCCTTAGAAATAATAACATGGCTAGTTCTGCGTCGATTCCCTTCCCTCTCTTTGTATTTAAATATTTACCTTTGACCTCTGAAGTCAAATGTTACACAATTTTAGACTTCAGGTAATAATTTTCAAGTCAAGCCAATTTTGGATACACTGTTATGAAGTGAAGCGTATCTCAGAGAGAGTGTTCTGCATCGGTCGTAACAAGCAGTATTCGGATAATGCAAGGACTGCACTATAAGGCGGGTGTGGCAACACTTCCCGATCACTTCTTTCTAAATAGTTTTTAGCAGGTGACCGGGAGATGTGCTCTCTTCAAATGATTCAGTTACATTCGGCAAAGGTTCCTTGTGATGGTCGGGCCAGTTTTCAGCAGCTCATAATAGATGGGACCCTTTAGATTCCACCTAATACAGAACATTAATTTAGCGCTACAGATATTATCGTAGTGTATCTATTTGCAACGCAAGTAATGATTCGGTGCATTTCGCATTGAATTAATATGGTACCCAATTTGCATGCTGCTAGCAAACGTTTTAAAATTTCTGCTTGAGTTGTTTCCGATCATCATGAAGTAATGCTGCCACTTCATGGTCTTCAAACGTTTTTGTTTGACCTGGGGGTTATTGGGTATTTCGATTCGAAAGAAAATATTTTCGAAATACAATGTATAAAGTACTATATACAATTTCGAAGGATTTTCTTTCGAAAAAGTGTTACAAAATAACCCCCCTGGGCGATTTTTGTTTTAAGTGTCAAAATAATATTCTGACATGGTTTATTAAAACTGATCAGCAGTACAGAAATTCCACCTATTGCCCAAATTATTTAAAAAAACATGGTTTTTTCTTTTGCTTGGACCAGCACTCAGGGGAAGATCCTATGGGAGGAGAGAGGATAGAGGGAGTAGTGTTTGTGGACATTTGATTTGAATTTTCCTGAATATTGAAAGTGGCTGGGAATATTTCTGCTGGTAGTTTATTCCACATACGGACAGTACGGCTAAAAAACGAATTTTCTCTGTAGTGTGTTGTGCGATCCACTGTCCAGTCGACGATGAATGGATGGGCCCTGACTGAAGAACATGTTTTACGTAAAAAGCTACGTGTTTGAACAAGTTCCCTAATTTCAGCAGAACACTTTCAATTATGATGCTCCAATGAATCAATAGAGTTGGGTACCCTATCGTCACCGATAAGCATCTTCACTCTCTCCTGTACACGGTCGAGTAATTCCAAAATTTACTTCGAAGCACCGGCCCATACATGAGAGTTGTATTCCATTTTCGGTCGAATATAGGCGGTGTAAATAGTATGGAGATCAGATGGAGGGAAGTTTTTCCTACACCGTTTTAAAAAACCAAAGCACTTGAACGCTTCTTTTGACACTTGAAAAATGTATTTGATCCAGCGGCCATCACAATGGATTCTCATGCCTAGAACGCCAAGACCGTCTGATGGCTTAATATTTAAACCGCCTATAGAACAGATGAAGCAACATGAGTAAAATTTTGATAAACTGAACTTTTCAATGACAACTACATGCCATCTGCATTACTTAGAAGTAGTTTAGTAATGATGACTGACATATAATAATTTGATATATAAGTACTTGTTTAGAAAATTCAAAATAAGACCATTCAATGAGACATAAGTTTCTTTATTTACAATCCTAAACAAATTGATTTAAAATAATTTTTAATTTTTTTTAATTAGTTTTTTTATGAACAAAAAGAGTACAAATATGAAACCAAACTTATAAAGGTTATACATTTTGTTATATACACAAACAATAATAATTATATATGTCTGTATGTAAATATATAGGTAAGTTATTTTAAGTGACTTTTTTCTAGCTGAAAATAAGTGGCTAAAACTTCAATTAGTGGAGGAGTTATTTCAAGTGAGTTTTTAATCAAAGCAACAGTTAATATTTTTTTAAAAGATTAATGTGATAAAGTGATGCAGTGATAAAGCGCCTAATTGGGTGTATAACTGATTATAAGTGATTAATAAAACTTATTTAATTATATTTTACATTAACTTAAGTTGTTAACATTTAATTTTGAATGTGTTAATGCAACTACAATTTAATATAACTAGTCATAGGAGATGTAGTCGTAATTTCATATTTAACATTTTATCACAACAAAGTAGTGGTCATAAAAATATGATTGAATCCCATTGAGGCATTAAAATATCAAAAATGAACCATAAATCTTTAAAATGACATAAAAAAAGTGCTGGCAAACAAAAACCGAACAATATAAAAACACATCAAGACAACAAAAATATATTTCATTTTTGAAATTTACACAGACAAAGCATGGACAAAAACAGTCTCCAAGGATAGTATGGATATTACAACTGGTAAACATGATGATGGTAATAAATTGTTGCAAGGCTGCAAGGAACACTACTGCATCATGGTTCGCTTTAAATTTGTATGTATTCAAGCTAAAGGGATAATTATAATTAGGAATGAAATTGAATATTTCAACAAATTAATTTCTACAATTTCTAAATCATTTGCGAACTTATACTACGACGTTGGAGTTAAGCAATAAGACAATTTTTAGAAAAATACGAAGAATGATGAAATAAAGATTACGCCATGCGCCTGATTTCCCGTTATGTGACGTAGAAGTTCCATTTTAAGGGTTACCAAGAATGTTTCATGTGTTAGAATTAAAATTTCTTGCGAAAAAGGTATGTTTTATGTGATAGTTGACAAACTTGCAATTGAAATCACTTTGAGAGTTCTAAAAAATATTATTACATCGGGTTTTGATAAAATAAATAAATATGGCATTGCATTTGGTGATAAATTATATTTAATTAAAAACTTTATTGTCGTGTAAAAAAGTGTAAATAAAAGCTGTTTGAAAAAGAAAAACAAACAAAAAAAAAAAAACAACAAAAAATATATACATGGAGTGTCCAGTGAGCAAATGCAAGCAAAACAACAGTAAAAAAACAAGTGAGAAAAAATTAGCCAATAGAAACACAGAACGTGTGACGTCACAGTTTCAAAATGCGCATAACATTTTAAAATTTTACGCGCGTTGGCGTAATCTTTATTTTATCATTCTTGAAAAATACTAACAAATAAATTATTGCATTTTCTTTCAAGTAATCATGTAAAACATTTAATACTATAAATAAAAGAAACCATATTTTTAAAGACGTTTTTTTTAATATTTTTTTATTTCAATCACAGCACAGAATACAGCGATTATTTATTTCTTTATTTTTCATCATAAATATAAAATGAATATTTTGTATGAGTGATTGACTGAATATGAACGCAGTTTTATAGAGAAGAAAAGATTTGATGTGTATGTAAATGTTAGTTACGCTTAATAGTTTTTGTATATGACATTTGTTCATTAAATTATAACAAGAAAAACTTATTTAGAAAAAAAACTTAAAAAGCTAATAGAGTTTTTGGGGAAATCTGTTTTACATGTTTCTTAATATTTTATGGTTAATTTCTATATAACAACAACATTATTAATTTCAACTACTTTAGGTTTTCCAACTGTGTTTTTTTTTCAGTGTTTGTTATAGTATTCAAATACATACATGGAGACAACTAATTTTTTTATAATATTTCTTAATTTTTTGTTTATGTAGACATAGATTTTTATATTTGTGTTAAATTCTTTTTCAAATTTTTAATATTGTAGAATTTTAGTTTATATTCTAAATGATTTTTGATAAACTCAGTTTTATTTGCAACAAAACAAGAAATTATAATATGGTAGCTTGTATCTTAGAGATTAAGGTAAATAGGTTTGTTATGATTGTTTTTTAAGGTTTTTTTTATATGTTTATAGGTGAGTATGTAGTTAGTTGTTTTAATTATAATATTTATATATTTATATCAGCAAATTATGTTAAAATTTACAATGAAAACTCGATGCTTTTTCTTGAACAAAAATTGGTAGGGGAAATAAAATAAAATCCCAAAAATAATCTCATATTTCAAAAAGAAACTAACTGCATTTAGAAGAAAGTTTTATATCAAAAACTAAAAATCTAAAAAAATCCACGTAAATTGGTCACAGGGACCTGCAAATTCCTGCTGGAAAAAAACGAACTGTTCAGAATATTTCTGCTTATCATTAAAAAAAAAAAAACTATAATTTACAAAAATATAATTCTTGCAAAATAATTCTAATACCACTGTCACTTGTACAGCCCGCAATAATGTATGATTATATTGGAAATGTCTGATAATCTAAAAAAATGCTTCATTCAAACAAATATAAAGCAAATGTATAATCATACAAATTGTTATTTATTAAAATTGATTCAAATAATTTTTCCTGGACGACCATTTGACATATGTACTAGATTTCATACAAATTTATAAATCTAAAATTCATAATTTGATAAGTTTTAAATTATTATAATTATAATTATAATTCTGCAATTAATATAAGACAGACTGACAAACAGACAGAAGACAAATGTATGATGACAAGTTTATTTATGCTGCTGCAGATTTTCATAAAATACAAAATTTAAATGTATTCTAGACCGATAATCATACAAAATGCAACCAGCATATAAGACAAATTTAGCACAAACAAAATCAAGTTTGTTTTACAAAAAATATTATAAAACAAATAAATTGTAACAAAACGTCATTTCGATTTGTATGCTACAAATGATTTATGACAGACATTTAGATTTTCATACAAAATTTCATGTCAGACAAATTTGAAACAAATAATTTTTTGTTCATATTTTTAGCAGACTGACATTTAAAGTAACAGGGTGTAAACTGAGACTGCTAATAAGCATTTTTACAAGAAATCAAGTTGTAAAAGTGTAATATTCAAGCCCAGAGAACAGTGCCAGACAAATATTAGCATTTTCCACAACGAAAATGTATTCATTTTTAATATTTTTCATTTAAAACGCTTTTTTTTTTGGGAAAAAAAGTTTAATATTTTCTCAATTAAACATTTTATTCGTACGATATTCAATTACTCAATAATTTGGCCTACTGTCTATTAAAATGTCATATATGAAAGCTAGGCATTATTTCTTGCAAGTTTGTTCAAAATGCTTCAAAAAAATATTTAATATTCCTTTAACCTCAACAGTTAATCAACAGTTAAAGGTTAATATTACGACACTTTTCTAAATTTTTAAAATATATGCGTTTATTTTGATCATATTCTGCTATAGTTTTATTAAAATTTTATCTAAAATCTAAAAGATTTAAGAATTTACTTTTGACCTTAATAATTAGGGCATATCCCTAGATTTTTTCAAATAATTGTATTCATTTTGTATTAAAACAAAGCTCCAATAAAGGAATTTGGAATGGTTGGCTAATTATTTTGCATTCAAACTATGTTTAAAATTGTTTCATCGCAACGAAATCAAAAGATTTCACTTGAATGCTTGCAGACAGCAGGCAACCACGTCAACCAATCAATGTTTAAAATTGTAATAAATGCACTGATCAGTTTTTTTTTATTAATAGTTTAACCACAGTTAAATTTTAATAATTTTCTTAAACTATTTACCAACCGACAATTATAATCAAAACAATAAAACTCTTCTTACAAAAAAACGCAGTGCAGTTACTATAATTAACAATTAATGGCGTTTTCTTTTCTGGCAAAAATGTTACATATATGTTACACTTTTTACCCATTTCCCATATAAAAAAGGAAAAAGTGTAACATTTATACCGAAAATTAAACTAATTTTAGCATGAAATTTTATTTAAACAGACAGTAGATTAAAAATAACTAGATTTCTTGAAAATGTGAGTAAAATATATTAAAAAGTAATAGCAAGCAGCAATTTCTTGCAATTATTTGAAATCACATATAAACAAAACTTCAGTTAAAGAATTTTTTTTTATTAATCAATAATCAGCCTTCGTCCCATTTTGACTATTTATAAAATTAAAGCACACGAAAATAAAAAAAAAATAATAAAACGCAAAACAAATTATAAAATATTACTAAAATTTGTTTTAACATTAAAAAAAAATTACTTTGTCTAAACTAAATTGGGTCCTGAAAATTTAAAAAAAATATATGTATGTATATATATTTAAAATTTGTTAACATGCCTATAGTTTTTGGTTTTGTGTCTTTAGTATAAATAGTTATGGGGAAAGATTGCACGAGCGGGCAGATAATGAGGATCTTGTTGATTGCGATAACGACGGGCTAGAAAGACTGCAAGTACCTGCAAAAGAAAAGAAAAGTCAAGTAAGTTCTTAATAAATACGATAGTTTTAAAAACTAACAAATGGAAAAAACCAAAAAATTGTATAAATAAAGCAGAAATTAAAAGTATTAGAAACATAATCACCTGGGTTCTACATTTGTAAAATGAAGTGGAAGTGAAATTTTCATTAAGTATGTATTCGTGGTATTTGTATTTAAGTGAAAATGATTTGAAAAGTAAAATAAAAAAAGAATAAAAGTTTCATTCGTTTTCTGGAACGCCTTGAAATTATCGATGTGGAATTAAAAACGATTTTAGTTTCACTTCGTAGTGGAATATAGAACCTAGGCGAATGAGTCAAAACTAAAAGAAATAAGAAAATAACCTATATATGATTGTTACAATCATATTAGTCTCTATTTGGGCATATTATGGTTGCTGCAATCATATAAATAATAACAGTGACCATAATATTGTCAAATAAAGTTGATGGCGGTAATTATGTATATTTTTTCTCTAGCTGCAGTGAGGACCATCACAATCAATGGCAAGTGCTAGCAATCAATGATTTTGAATTTAGGGCGGTTTGAGCGTATTTGTGATTCTCTAGAAAATTTTCTTATTGGGATTTTGTAAGTGAAAGATCTGTGCCAATCATTTGGATCTACGACACAAAGTCATTAAAATATTGACTCTAATAGCTGTGGAAAATAACATTCAGTATTTATTTAAAATCACAATCATTAGTTCGTTGACAGGTTGCGAATAAGTAATTAGCCAATCATCCATCATATTAACAGAGATCGAGTTACCGCATTCATGATCGTTTAAAGATTTGTATCCAAACAAATTGCAGTTCTTATAAAAATGGACTAGATTTCTTAAGCGCCCTGGAGACAATCAAATAAACACCTCAATCACTTAGTTGTGTGCGTGCAATCGTTATTTTTCGACTACACATACACGTTGTCTGTAATGATCAAAAAGTTTTGAATTTTTATTTGACGGCCGATTGTTTGAGCGTCTCCAGTTGTGATTGACAAAAAAATTCATTTGCTTTGTATTTGCCATCATAAAAAAGTGTACGGATGAAAAATATACGTATTTTGTGTTTTACGTGTTTAACAAAAAGGAAAATAAGCGGTGTGTTTTATTTTATTTGTATAATACATATTGAAAAAGTGCATCAACACTGCACAAGTAGTTATCATCCGACGACGATACGAACGCTACGAAGTCAAAATACAAATGGTGATTGTCCTGATTATTTGTGAGTCTCCTTTACAGACATCCCTAAATACCGACGGTAAGCGTTTTTTAAATGTCAAAATTTCTCATGCTCATACATTTTGTTTTGAGCATCCCAAAACAACTCGGCGGCAAAAGAAAACAAAACAAAAAAAAAAGAGAAATAAAACAACAATATCTAACAGGCTCGTTATATTTATTTGTTTGATAACCCTGTTTTTATTGTTTTGACATAACGTTGCCGCTTTTGTTTAGGGATGGGGTATCAGCGTTAATGCTAAGCGTAAAAATACGTTCCGCTTACCGTTGGTATTTAGGGATGGCTGTTAAAGCTACAAGCATACGACACTCACACATATGCACTGATGAACGAGTTTATGTGATCGACTCCAGGGCGCTTTAGGTTATCAGCAGCTAGCAATAATTTTTATTAAAAATGTTTATATCTTATAACACAAAGTGAAAAATTAATATTACGATCAATTTTACACCAACGTGATTCCAAATAAGAAAATTTCATAGAACTCATGATTCAGTTACTTTAAGTTTCAGTACGAAATACTAAATTATAAGAAAAGAAAAACTGAAGAAATAAGAAACCAAACAAAATAAATAAACAATAAATTAAAAAAATAATATTAAATAAACGATCAAATATATTTGCTCACCCAATTTTTGATGGCTCTCGAGTTTAAAGTTAGATAGTGTGAAAAACGTATGCAAAATTAGTTCCAAAAACATACTACTAAATGGTTAAATTTGATTAGTTAATGATGGGAATAATGTAGTAGATGTATTAATATTATATTTAAACCCCCTTATTCATAAAACCTGTCAAAGGTTTATAACAGGCTTATAAAGAAAATTTTGTATGGATATTTGCTTTATAGCCTGTTATAAACCCTTGATAAGTTTTTATGAATTAGACTGAAAGAATTTAATGAAACCCTTGTGTATTTTCCGCTATGATAAATAAACTTGGTGGATAAATAATTGTTACTTAAAAAATATTAGATAAGTTTAGTTTTAACTTAAATAAAAACGAAGGCTGTACGAAAGAATAAACACAACTAAAGGGGAAAGGTAAAAAATTAAAAACTTTATAATTGTGTTTATGCTCTAGGAGGTGTTAAGAAAAAATCGTGGAGTTACAAGTTGTTAAGTGTTCGTTTGTAATGGAGTAATAATAAATACATAAATATATTTCACTTTAAAACTAAATTTATTAATACGTATTAAACTGTATTTTACTTTTCTTTCTTTTTCATTTGTTATTAATTTTAATAATAATAATAATGTTAGTAATGTTATTTAGTTATGCCATGGTATAATTCGTATATTTGAATGCAAGTATGATTGATTAATGATAATTGTATGAATAAATATTAATAATGTTCACGTATTTATAATAAATATTGTTTATAAACATATGCATGTATGTATTTACTTGTTAAGTTTATTTTAAAATTTATAATTTTTGTTTGTAAAATACCCCTAAAATACTAATTATTGTATGTCTGTGTGTGAGAGTGTTTGCTGAAATGAGATTTGATCTTAGATTTTTGAAATTAAAAATTATGTCATTTCATGGAGTGACTAGAAGATTATAGTTTATAATTTTGTTGTTTTGTTGTTAAATAATACATATGAAATTAATAAATAAATTATTAATTTGTTGTTTTGTTAAAAGTTTCTAGATGAATTTACAGAAATGCACTGGGCAAACCGCGAGGATCTTTTTGATTACGATAACGCACAGTTAACCAAACACCAATGAACTTTATAATTTTGTTAAGATGAATTAATTTAGCCAACCAAATGAGAGAGAGAGGGAGAGAGAAAGAGGAAAAAAGAGAATATTATTAAATTGTTAGTTATATGCATATTTATATAAATGTAAGCAGTTTAGTTTTAATATAGAAACATAAATTTTCATCTTTAAACTAAGAAAGCTTTTTAAAAGGTGTCCCAAAATTCACGCAAGACTTGAATTTGTCGTCAATTCGGCAGTCCTGCCAATGTAAATAACCAGTCTGACATTGAACATTTTAGAGTTAGTACAAATGAAATAACAACGAGGATTCATTGTTGACTAATATTTCAAAAGTAAAGAACGTTTTGGCGGCCACAGCTTTAATTTTTCAACCAAAATCATCCGGAACGATGAAGCATATTTTCACCATGATGCATTTCTTAATCGTAAAAATTGCCACATTTTTGGGCTCAACTGGAGATTGTCGATAAACTTAAGCATCCAGAACGTGTAATTGTTATGAATAGATTTTGTGGCCTCCGGCTCACTTTGGAGTTCACAGAGTACTTTCTTTCTAAATGGTATGATATTGCTGATGATGTGCACGACAAAACGGTCCAACATACAGCCCTTGAAACAATTACTGCCTGAGACATTCCCAGGTCATGTACGTCTCGTTTCGGCGATTACAATTGGCTTCCTAGGTTGTATTACTAAACAACATTGGATTTTTTTATGGTATTATCAACAGTCAATGATCTAAGCCAACTAGACCATAACCAACTTTGAATTGAAGTCACGATCTGCAAATATCTTATGTGGCACCGTCTCCACAATTTATCACTGTTTAGTGTAGATTTTGGGGATCATTGTTACCATTACTAGTATTTGATATATGTTCAAGATAACTGAGTTCATTATGCCCAAATTTACTGATATTGATTTGGTTGATATGTGATCAGAACAGGACTTTGAATTGACATAGTTGCAGGTAGTGTCCTCTCTTAATTTGATGATCTGCATCGGCCCCATAGATCGCGTAATTCAACACCATTGGATTTCCATTAATGGGGTTATTTAAAGTAAAAAGTCTGTGCTAATAAGCCCACCATTATCAGAGCAATACTGCCTTCAGCAAAATTGAGCCTCGTTTATGCTAAAAATCAATCAACATTTCGACAAAAACATGAGTATATACCAGCAAAGCCCCGGATGTCATTTGTCAGTTGTGCTACTATATACACAACCCTTTTCAAAACGGAATCAAAAGATTTAATTATGCAGGCAGCATAAACCATACACAACCCTATCCTAAGTATTTTATGATTCAGTATAAAATAACATGTACTAATATAATCTAACTAAAAGAATTGTGTTTTTATTTAAGTAAAATCTTGCGTAAATTTTGGAACAGCCTTTACTAGGGACCAACAATTTTAGTTATTTTTGAATTTTAATAAAATACTTTTCAAATAATGAATTTACATTTTTTAAAATCGAAATTTGTAAAAAGTAATTTTCAAATAATTGCTTGAAACTTCTTAAAACAAACATTTTTTACTATTTTAAAAAGTATTTTTTTAAAGGACCTCGATTAAAAAGTACTTAATAAAATAAGTACAAAATAAGTTAAAATAAATATCAAATTACTTAATAAAATAAGTAACTTTTTAAAGAAGTAATTATAAAAATTTACTTCATTAGGAAATACTTGTTAAAAAAAAGTACCCTTTTAAAAAGTACTAATCAAGGAAGTACTATTTTAAAGAAGTAATGTTTAAAAAGTAGCCATTATAAAAGTGATTTTTTAAACTAAAAATTTACTTTTTTAAAAAGCACTAAATAAAGGGTTTATTAAAAAAAACTTATTAACATTTTTATAAAAAAGTACTTATTAAAAAAGTCAAACTATAAAAAGTACTCATTAAAAAAAGTACGTTCTGAAAGTAGTATTTATGAAAAAAAACTGTTTTAAAGAAATACACAATAGAAAACGTATTCTTTAATAAAGTACGTTTTTAAAGTTTCTGTTTTTTTTTCAAAAATACTTTCAAAATTGCTTCATTTTAGCAATTGTTTTTAACCAAACCACAATTTCCAGAAACTTACCTCTGTAAAACTAAAGAATATACCCAAACCACCGCACAACTTAAAGGCATAATTGATTTTATCCTCCAATTTGGGCAAACATGGTGCACACTGACAATTAACATCGTACGATGAGCCGCAGCACTGCTTATTGATGACATCACAGGAATTATCGTCCGCTGTGCTGCTGGTCGAATTGAAGCCGCAGCAGAGGAAGGTGTCTTGGACCTGTTTGAGCATTGAGTCGGGTACACGATTCCATCCTTCTTCAGCAAAGTCTTGTTGCTGTTCGGAGTTAACAGCCAAACAAGAGCTGGCAATGGAGAATTGTATCAGGAAGAGCAAAAACAAAATGATCATGTACTGTACCATGACATGGCAGAAAAAATTAAATTTTAATTAAAGAAAACCAAGGCAATAACTTATTTCATGTATACTCGTACGTACATACATGTATATGTACTTATGTATGTATGACAATACATATTTTTTGTTTAATCTTATCTTTAAGGAAATATTTGTTAAAATCGCCTTTATGTTGCATTACAAATATGAACAGTAACTTGTTATTATTTTAAATAATTCTGTGATTTATATGAAGTACATACATTTGTACATACATACATACTTCTTAATTTATACGTATATTTTTCGTTTTATTTTTGTCTTTAATTTCTTTGTTGTGTCATTCATTGTCGCTGTTATTGTTGTTGTTGTTATTGTTGTTGCTGTTGCCTCAAGTAACATCATGGGGTTTAAAGTAAATTTGATAACCTTGTTTGTTTGTCGTTTACGTTCCATAAAAATACAAAACCGTATAAATCCCCCAGCTAGACCCCCCAGCCCGCCAGCCACCCAGTCATTTAGTCTGCCTAACTGTCATTCTGATTATATTGAATTCGACATCATAATAATAACGGCTGGCTGCTTCATTTATATAAATATGTATGTATACATATTGGAGGGAAGTGGAGCGGAGGGGCAAATTTAATTTTAGTATGAGATTAGTCGTTTGTCTATACTACTACACGTCATACACCCCTTATACTCTTACTCAAAATGTGTTTCTCTCATTTGACTTTTAGTGTAATTGTATTGACACAATAATTATCACGGCTTAATTAAATTTACCGTTTCGTTGGCGATTTGCAATTGAAATTGGCCCAGCAAGCCATATGAGTCCGAAAAGAGTCTTTTCTGACTCCTTTTTCGGAGCGCTCCTAGAATGGTATGCTGGGGTATTTTAATACAATTTTTTTATTTATAATTAAAATGTTAATAAACATTTGATAGAAGGGCTGTGTAACCAAAAGAGACCTGACTAAAAAAAATGAAGGCATAAAATTGTTTTGTGAAAAATCTGTTGTAGTTTATGTTAATGCATTTATTTTTATATTTACTGCAATGTCATGGGTGTGAGTAATATTATGGTAAATATTTGTGAAAACTTTTGTTTATAAAATGTAGAAATAACCTTGTATAATTCCTCTTTATGAATAGATGAACGGAAATGAGTCTTTAATTTCAAGTCTAGTGGTGTGCATGACCTAAAACCATTGATTTGAATCTCTAATTTTTTAATTGACGGTTTGGTTTTATGAAGAATACCGACCAGAATTACGACTATTTTCCATATTCTGCTCCAAATTACGACATTATGCACCAATGTAAAAACGGTTGAATAAGTACTGCGTTTTCTAAACATCATAACACTGGGAAGAGATTAGTCACGACTTGACGCTGACACCAAAAGTACAGAGCGCGTAATATTTTTGATATAACAATATTGTGACAATAGTTAAAACAATATTAGGGGACATTTAATTCGCGTTATTATTTCAATGTTATACCGATGGTAGTAAAGCTTACATAACGTTAGAAAATCATTATACTGATCGATTGTCACGATCTTCACTCCTGCTGAAATGCCTTGTAAAGAATTGGTCACCGTTAATTAAATTTTTTTTAACCATCTGCAAATGATAAAAAAGAGAACGGTCTCGAAACACCCATAAGATGACAATGTAATAAAGTAATAAATATTTTGGATAGTAAAATAAGAATCAAACTTTGATATTCAGTTTGATGGGTGAAGAAAGCGACAATTGATATTCGTTTCTGTAGGAATGCGTTAGAAAGAAGAGTCATTTGGTGTCCGCTGTGGAGAAGCGAAACTATGTATGTATGTATA
Source organism: Bellardia bayeri (assembly GCA_950370525.1). Classification (NCBI taxonomy): domain Eukaryota; kingdom Metazoa; phylum Arthropoda; class Insecta; order Diptera; family Calliphoridae; genus Bellardia; species Bellardia bayeri. The sequence continues at coordinate 122,189,612 of OX493264.1, forward strand.
TTAAAATTACAAAAGCTACAGAGAATGATCTCGATCTGAATTTCCAACGTTGATAATTTTGATAATTTTTCCAACATGTATTGTACATTGCATTAAAGTGGGCACATCAGCGTAACACTTTAGATACTGAATTGTATAGAGAATACTTACGAGTATATGTATTGATTGCTGATAAAGTCCGGACAGATATTCAGCAAGTTGGGGACAGCAATCGAATATCGTGGAATCACTTGAAGATAAAAACAACTCTTATGAACCACTAATCTCATAACAAAAAGCTCAGTACTTGTATTTAGGATGATCTGTGTTCCAGACCACAAGGAGAACACGCCTAACGGTGCAATACCATACGGATTTCAAACAATTTAGAAACCACCAGAAAAGGTTGCACGATAGTCAAACAACTGTGGGCGCATCTAAGTTTGGAATGTTCCTTATTTTCCACGACCTTTGGGAATAGATTAAAAAATAGTCCATTACCCAATCTCACATTTTCAAATATGAGACAGCGAGCCAGAAATGATTGCACAATTGCCAAGCAAATGTATCCGCATCTGAGTAGAAACGTTCTACCTAATGAGAAAATGAAGTCACAAATAATTTCACCTAACATACTTTATTTCTACATATATTTTGTTAGCAGTCAATTAATGCACCAGAGTATCTTTCCTACGACTTCTGAGACCACTGTCTACAGTGAAGCAAAGAAGGAATTTTGTATGCCTGGTAGTCCCGGATTAACTATCTATGACGGCAAAACCAATAAACTAAACATATGACATGACCTTAGTATGATTTAGTCGAATATCGGTATGTAAATATATCATATAAATATGTAAAAAGTCTGTAAACCAGAGTTAATAAGGTAATTTGCTTTTACACTTTTACTGTTTTAAAAACGTCTGCAAAATTTTTAATACGTTTTTGTTTTTTTTTTTTTTCTTTAAAAAAGGATACGAAAAACAGCATAACTTGATGATGTTTAACGGCACCAGCGAGGCCCAATATGGAAATACATATTAATATTATGCCACATGCCAATATGCCGCCAACAATAGGAAGATTTGTAACAATTGAAGCAGCACGAGCATAAACACCAACGCCAATTAGCAGGAAACCAACCAGCTGTAAAACATGAACAAATTTATTAAAAATCAACAACAATAGTTATGATACAAAAAAAAAACAAACCAACATTGGGTTTTGATAAATATGGATCAAATACAACAATAGCGCAGCAACAATAACAAAGATACACTTGAAAAGAGAAGATGTTTTGCAAAAAAAAATAAGAATTTGTAGTGAATATTATTAGTATTTCAACAATGAATGTTATAACACAGTTTAATATAATTGTGTTCTTAAAAATTTAGCATAACATTAACACTTCGTTAGCCGGAGTAAAATATTGTAAAATCAATTTGACTTCTCTTGGATTGAATTGTGGAAAATGTTTTCAGTACCCCAATGTAGGATATGCAATTGAGACCTATTCAAGTTTTTGTAATCATTCTTCGGCGGTGCATAGCGGCTCAGAATCGTTTTTCATGGGCCAAAAATCTGTAACTTTTGAACCGATGAATATATTTTAGTATTTTTTTTTTCTTGTGAGGCGTAGGTTTGACATGGGCTTTATAATAAGAGATTTTGTGATTGTAGATCCCATAATATATGTATAGTCTGTTTCTAATGGTAGTGTGATAAAACCAGCTCAGGGTTTTTTCTAGAATTTAACAAGCACAAAAAGAACAAAGGTTGTTAAGCTCTTCAGAGAACTCAACAGTTGAGTAGTTCAAAGTCGACTTATTCGTAATAAGTCTCAGATATTTGTAAATGGAATAAAGATACGGCCCAATCATGAAAAAAAAATCCGCGAGAGTTTTTTTCTTTTTTATTTTTTAACATTGAATTTGAATAGGAAAAATGGGAAAAGGGAAAAAACTCCTGCGGAATTTTTATTCATGATTGGGCTGATAGTTGGGTTGATCTTTTCTTGCACCAATTGAAAGAGAGCTCTTCAGAGAACTCAACAGTTGAGTCGTTCAAAGTCGACTTATTCGTAAAAAGTCTCAGATATGTGTAAATGGAATAAAGATAATCACAGTTAGGTTGATTGTCGTCCATCTTTTCTTGCACCAATTGAAAGAAGAGACGGCTACAAATTTACCAATATTATTTCTCCCATATTGTTTCACATATCCCAAAAAGGCTTAACTGAATGACTGTGTCAGCATATATTTCTCACTAACAAGCGGAAGGTGATTCATTACAAACGCCGATTAAATGCATCATATAAAGTGAATTGGAATCATCATGAGATAGTAGGTATAGAAATTTTCGAATATTGTTTCGTTATTTTTTTTTTTTATGTAATTTTTTATAGACAGCTCTATATTATGACATTAATCTATTCAGCCGGCGTTAATTCATAAAGATTACACTTTCGATACACAGATAACATAAGGAAAGATAACGTTAACCTTTCATAACATGATCGTGTAAACAAATATTCAATATGTTGCAAACTGTATAAACAAATCAATATATCCACCATCTTTGTACTAATGGTTTAAAAGCAAACGCATTGAACTATTGATAATTAACCCAAAGTAGTCAACAACAAAAGAAACCAAAGCAGACAACAATAGTTGCAGTAGTTTTTTCTTCAAGAATTAAAAAAGAACAAAGCAGAAGAATTCATAACAAGATTGTTTTTTGTTGTTTTAATGAAGAAAAAAAATAACGATAAAAAAACAATCCAATAAGAAAACGTAAAAATCAAAACAAAAAAACACAGCATACTCGTAAATAAACTCTTATAAAGAGAAGGGGTGAAAATAAATAAATCGATATTCGTTTTACAAATAAAAGGTGGTAACAGAAAAAAACCTTGTAAAAATAATCAGAATATGTTGCACAAGTTTTTGTAAATATTTTTTTTATTTATGGGAAATAGGTGCCAACATATTGCTACAATTGCAATATTACAATTACTTAGCAGGAGATCAATACACCACTGTGTTTCTTTTCTATACCTACTGCTATGATTTTTTCCAATAAGAATTTTCTAATAGTACTTTAGTTATTTAGTGCATTTCAAGTGTACTTTGTTGTAGTTATGTATGTAGGTATTTCTCGAACTTTCATAAATTGTAGCTGGTAATTGTTGTATTTAATTTATTTAATCAATTTGTACTTACCACATATAAAATATTTAAAGCAATTAATGCATTCTTCGAACATGTAAAACCTCCACACATTTTGTTTTCTTTGACTTTGCTTTTCTTCACTTAATCAGTCTTCTGTTAGTTTGCGTTTTTGTATAACAACTACTAACTTTTTTTATTTTTTCAATTTGTTTAAACCAATTTTTTTTTTTTTTTTGTTAAACAAAAAACACTTTCGCTTTTTTATGATTATTAAATTTCTAGTTTTTTCTGAACTTTTATGTTATTGTTGTCTGTTTGGGGTTGTTTTTTACTGGTGGTGTGTAGTTTCTAATTGTTATTTATTTTTTTTTATAAGAAAATAAAAAATAAATGTATACAATAATAAAATCTTTATTTCTTTCTACCTGTGTCGTCTTTTGCTGTTCTTGTTTTTCTATACACTGTGTCTGTTGTTTGATTTTTTTTCTTCTCTGTCCGTACTAAACTAATTCGCTGCTGTCAGTTACTTAATATTTGTTTGACAGTTATTATTTTTAGCAGAGATAAAAGTGTGGTGAGTGGTGGGTATGTAGTAAATTCAAAGATTTAGTGCTGGCAACATTGTGGCGGAAAATAAACAGAGTGAATGAGTTGTAAAATAAATAAAAATTCTTTTATTTCAAGCTCGAGGTCAGTTAAATTTTATTTTATTTTATCTGCCGATATTTCGATGCTCTTTGAGTATCATCTTCTGGGCTTGTAAATAAATAATAATTTATATGGACCACGTAAAATTAATGTACATTTCTTTTAATCGACTTTTGTTCAACTGAACAAAGTCAGATGATGATACTCAAGGAGCATCGAAATATCGGCAGATAAAATAAAATAAAATTTAACTGACCTCGAGCTTGAAATAAAAGAATTTTTATTTATTATACATAAAAAGGTCGAACAAAAACTACTTGCAGTGAATGAGTTGTGTTTTAACGGAAAAGATCATTTGAAATGTTTTCAAACAAATGTATTTATTTAAATATAGCAACAAAACAAAACAAAAATGTATGAACCATTAAGCGCATCACTTTTGAATTACTTTTAATTTTAGATTTCCAAAAATAAGTTGATATCTATATATGTATTCTCATTAAATTGAGTTGTAAAACTCTGTAAATTACTTTACGACGACTTTAAACAAAATATTTAGAAACCGTTTCAAAACAAAAATTATTAAATTGTGGTAAATTATAAGAAAAGTAATACAGTCAAACTTCTATAATTTGAACTTCTATTAGGTACTTGAATTTTCTATAAGTTAAAGCAAATCTTGTGACAACAGCATCTTGGATAGAAATTCAGGTTCTGCTTCTTTAACTCGAACTTCCATAATATGAAAAAACAGTAGTGCAACGTTTCTATAATTTGAATTTTATCAATATCGATTTGCTTTCAAAAATTACCGAATTATCCGCTAATATACAAATTCAGTTCAAAATTACTCAGTATTTTATTAGTAAATAAATAAGTAAAGTACATACACAAATAAATATAGAAGTAATTTGGTGATAAATAAAAATTAATTGGTATTAAAAGTATGTAGGCACATAGTTGCTGTTTTTTCGGAACATTTTTAAATTTTATTCCCAAAGTTTAAGTTTCTATAAGTTTTTTTTTCAGGATAATGGTGATTCAATTTATAGAAGTTCACTTGTAGGTATATAAATAATGTTTTTTCTACATTATTAAAAAATAACAGTATCGAAATCATTATTTCTTAACATTACTAGCACTGTTTCTGTCGTATTTAGATAACGATAATTTTAACGTACATCCTGCAGTCATTATTGGACATTGCTATAACTTTGGCAGCACTTATACTTTTTATGTGTCCAGAGAGTTACGAGAATCTGTGGTATTTTTACACATCCTATAAAGTCATGAGAATTTTGGTATATGCTGCAAAATCGGCGCATGACTGAAATAGAGAAGTCAAACACTTTTATTTACAAAAATTCTTGACGTTTTCAGATGACCAACAGAATTAAAAACATTCTGTCAGAAATACGTTTAAAATTGGAACGTGGAACTTGAACTAGTTCTTCATCAAGCTGAGCCAGAAATTTAATCGTAAACTCAATTCAAACACAAACATTAATAAATTTTATTGAGAATAAGAAGGTATTATCTTAATTATTTTGGGTTTGTAAGCTTTCAATATTTAGGGAACTTAATTTGTTACAGGGCAGATATTTATATAGCCAGTCATAAGTATTGAAAAGTATACTATTTTAAATACATATTTAAATTAATGCGTTGTCGGATTGGTCGCAATGTATGTAAGTATGTAAATGTTAATAAAAAATACATACTACATATATTCATGTATTCTGATATTCAATATATTGCCCTACTTTAAACTAAATTGTAATATTATAACAATTACATACATATGTACCTATATTAAATTATTAATTCAATCTCAACAGAAAATGGAGAAAAATTTTAGTAATGATTAATATTAGCAGAAATAACATTTTAAAACGACCATCCTATACATATAATATTATTAAGTAATATTCTTTTTGTGCGAGTTTTAAATGTTTTTTAAGTTTAATTACATTTTTTCATGATCTTGCATGCATGATTGCCAAATTTCACTAAAATGTTGAAAACATACAAAACACATTTTTGGCTGGGATATAGAACATGCCCGGCTAGCTCAGTCGGTAGAGCATGAGACTCTTAATCTCAGGGTCGTGGGTTCGAGCCCCACGTTGGGCGCGAAACATTTTTTTCGTTAACTAAATTTAAATGATTACATAACGTTTGAAAATTTGGAAAAAATCAAACATTTATGTTCTTTATTTAAAAGATGCTGAATTCTATTTATAGATATGAAAGCAAAATATGTGATAACCTTCGTGTTGAAAATGTATAATTTTAATAGTAAATAAGATGTTTTTATATAGCGTCATCAAGATTAAATATTTACGTAGGTATGTACATATAATATGTACATATGTATCTAATTTAAGAGAAGACATTTTTACATGCATATTTTGCTATAGATCTATTAATAATAAATATGTAAATTACAAACTTTTCTAAATGATCATGCGCTATTGCCAAATTTCAATAACCATGTTGAAAACACTAATTGAAAATAACAAAATTAACAGCCCGGCTAGCTCAGTCGGTAGAGCATGAGACTCTTAATCTCAGGGTCGTGGGTTCGAGCCCCACGTTGGGCGCAATTCAATATTTTCTTTAAATATGTATTTTATGTTATACATGTACCTACATATAAATAAGAATTATATATAAAGCCATTAAAAAATGTATGATGGAAGCAGTTAAATAAATTAGAAAAGTAATGAAAGTATGAAATTCCCAATAAGTATAAGAATTCATCAGTAGTAAGTAATTAAGTAAATTCTTATTTATATATAGTAGATACACTGAACTCGCAGAAACGTGAACTAATTTTTACCGAGGGTGTTCACGTTTTAGATTGCATTTTTTCTATAACATATTTTAGTTTCTTATCTTTTATTTAATTTAAAATAAAGTAGGTATGTACGTTATTTTTTACCTATGAAACATATTTTTATGCTACTTTTTGCACGTTCCTGCCATTTTTTAATATACTACTCGTACATAGCTACAATGGTTTGTAAAAAAGTTGTAATTAGTATCTAATAATTTCTAAATTATGTTATTGAATTCATCAAAAATAGAGTTTAGCTGAATTTAAACTACATACTATAATTATAAATTTGTTTATTTAGTTTTTATTGAAAAGGAGCAACAACAACTACAAAAGAAGCTACTTATCATGCAACAAAATTTGTTTACATCAAACAATCTACGAAATTCTTCTGCCGGGAATGCCAAAATTTTTAAATAAGCTTAGAAAATTGAATTTTAAAGTTCGATACAAAGTTCACGTTTTAGAGCCTTCAGCCTTTGTTCACGGTTTTGAGTAGTCTATGTAAAAAAAATATGTTCATGTTTTTGGGTAATTCATGTTAATGGATGTTCACGTTTCTGCGAGTTCACTGTACATTGAATATTTTGATCAATTAATTGGTTTTGACAACTTTTTACATTTATGTGTGTAATTATGAGTTTTACAATAAATTGATCTTATATTATTGCAAAATGTTTGCTGGCATTATGGTAATGAATTTTTAGTTGCCCGGCTAGCTCAGTCGGTAGAGCATGAGACTCTTAATCTCAGGGTCGTGGGTTCGAGCCCCACGTTGGGCGCATTTCAGTATTTTATCAAAGAACTAAGATATATATAATTTTACATAAATAAAACCTCAAATCTTATTTAGGACAGTTTAATTGATATATAAAACAATGTCAAATGAACAGTAAATGTAAACAATTCAGTTGTAGCTGAATTTAAGAACTTTGGAAGTTCTTTAAAATGATCATGCGACATTGCCAAATTTCACTTTCTATATAGTGAACCAGTTTCGATAGCCCGGCTAGCTCAGTCGGTAGAGCATGAGACTCTTAATCTCAGGGTCGTGGGTTCGAGCCCCACGTTGGGCGCAAAATAATTTTTTGGGCGCAAAGCTATGTTTAGAATTGCAAATAATTTGGAGAAAACCTGTTCTAATTGATTCGGAAATTAATTACAGTCGGGCCTCGATTATCCGTGATGGTCGGGACCAGAAGCATTACGGATAATCGATTTTCACGGTTAATCGAATAACAATTTTGATTATAAAGTTTTTAAATACTTTTATTATTTAACAAGTAAACATTGGTGTACACTGTATATTAAAAGAAAAATAATTCTTTTTAAAACTTCGTATTTTTGATCTAGCATTTTACACTCACAATTTTTTTTGAATACTCGTTAATTAGTTGAACTTTATGTTTAATATTTAAAACGTTTCTTTGTCTTTTTACCACTGGTAACGATGCCATACTAAATATATTTAAATCTAATCACCCTCACTTCCCAAATTTCAAAATTACTCTAATCACTTTTAAATGCTTCTGAGTCATCGTATGCAAACAAGGGAATTCCCCGCTTTCATGTTTATTATATTGTATGTATGAATTTGAAGTTAATAAAAAAAATTCTGCCGTCACAATTTGAAAACATTGCAAACCAAAAACAATAGACTGATATTTTTCCGAATGACGGATAATCGAGGCCCGACTGTATTATATTACATTCGTTCAGCAATAAAATTAATAAGAAATACCGCGACTTAATTGTTCCTTGTCACATGTACCATGATCTACAAGTAATAAAATCGCCATTTAGACTATGTGAAAGGAGCAGAAGAAGTAATTCTTAAAATATAGCGCTAATCCAAATTACAAATTATCGCCATTTTTTTATAGTTTCAAATCACTAACAAATTTTGTGATTTTTCTCTTTCAATTCTCATTCAAAAATCATAGCATAGCAATTAGTTTTCTCGTTGACAATGATAAATGATTTTTGAAATAAGATTAGTTTAAGAAATCATTTTAAAATATATAAATTACAAAAAAGTTTACTGCGCCCAACGTGGGGCGCATAGCATAGCAATTAGTTTTCTCGTTGACAATATTTAATTAATGATAAATAATTTTTGAAATAAGATTAGTTTAAGAGAATTATTTTAAAATATATAAATTACAAAAAAGTTTACTGCGCCCAACGTGGGGCTCGAACCCACGACCCTGAGATTAAGAGTCTCATGCTCTACCGACTGAGCTAGCCGGGCTGTTGTGCAAACTTTGGCAACATTTTCTACACAAACCATACTACCTCTAGAATTATAGTTTGGAAGCAGGCAAAAATGCAATGTTGTCAGAAACAACAACTCTGTTTTTAAAAGTACGATAAGAGCTACTACTTACATAACGCCAGCAGCCAATAGAGGGCGTACCTTTTAGAGATGACAAAATTTTCAGCATAAAATTCCCGTATTCTGTTTTTTTTAAGTTGGCATTAATCAAACAAACCATTTTTTCTAATCTCAATAATCAACGTGCAGCAAGAACCACGCAGCGACGACGAAACGTCGACACAGAAAAAAGGAAGGAAGGAAGAAAAGAAATGAGAAGAGATAAAAAAACGTGGAAAAGCGAAGGAAGCCGAACTAAGGAAGGAAGGAAAAAAGAAAGAAAAAAAACGAGACGGACGAACGAACGAAAAATTGAATAGGGGCGGAAGAGAGGGGAAAAAAGTTCCCCATCGGGCCGACGAAAACTTTTTTTGCTCGTGTGGTGAATTCAAAAAAGTGGTGAAACAATCGTAGTGAGTATAAAACTTCGTGGTGAGTATAAAACTTCGTGGTGAGTATAAAATATCGTTGTGAGTTTTCAAAATCACTACAAATACCGTTCTCTAATTTTTTCAAGGTCATTGAAAATGTGTCACCCTAAAAGTAGGCAATGTGCTTTTGTACAGTTTTTCGGGGTGGTTTCTGAATTAGCTGTCTTTATTTTTTTGCATGTGGTAAAAAAATAATTTAAAAAAATGTCGATTGAGAAAATTTAATATGTAACTCAGAATCGTCAAATTGCACTTTGTTGCTACATATTTTTGAAAAAACAGAATGACGATGAAATTGTCAAATCTAACAGGTTTTTTTATGCCCACTACCCTGAGAGCTAGCTAGCTAGAACTTCACAGCCACCCACATAAATTGCAAAATCCTTTTATTATAGCCGCTAAATAAATAAATATGTAATTTTTTTATTTTAACAACAGCATATTCTTTTGTAAGAGTAGCCAACTATTTCACAGAATGCAAAAAAAGCTATTTAGTTTCAAACACTAAAAACCAGTGACAATTTGCAAGTGTTTTTAGTTGTTTTCTTTTTGTGTTTTTTCAATTTCTAATTTAGTTAATAGCTTTAAAGTTGTGTTATATAGTTTTAATTAAAAAAAACAGCTGATGGATTTAAACGCACACAAAAAAAAGTAAATTATAGAAAACTAAAAATGAATTGAAACAAAAACAGTTATTAAGTTCCGGTGTTCAAACGATATAAGACGTCAAGTTGAAGAGAAAAATTACACGATAATAAAAAAAGAATAAATATAATATGTATAAAAGTAATAATAAGTAAAAATATAAGAAAAATTTACTTACTAAAAAATGTTTATAAAAAGTATTAATTAATATGTTTTATAGAGTTACATATATAAGTTTGCTGATTACGTTAATAATAATTTTGTTTATTATGTTTAGATTACATAAAAATAATTGCAGTGTCTTATTTTAGCTTAATATACATACATACGTACATATGTATATGAAAAACCTCAGAAAAATTAATAAAATTAATCTTTAGTAATTAAAATTAGTTAAGTTTTCATTTATTTTATTGTTTGCGCGCGTTCGGTACATGAAAATAAGATCATCACTTCCGGTTATTTGTCTACACAGCGACGTTCACACACGTACAACAACAACAACAAAAAAATCACTTATATTTAATAAATAAAATAAAAATTGTTTTTCACTAAAATGTGAAATAAACTGCACAACAGCCATTACAACAACTACCACCAACAACATCTATAAAAATCAAATCAAAACTAAACCCCATTAATACAACAACCACAATAATGAAACATTTTAATTGTTAACAGTTGATAAAGATCAGTGCGAGTTTTATTGCAACTTTACAGCTGTTTTATTTTATTTGTATAAATAAATTCACTCTCTCTTTTAATTAAAGCAGTGGTGATGTTAGAGTTGGTACCTTTTTGAGGGCAGAAATAAAACATAGAAAGTACCAAATTTATGTTGGATGCAGACAGTAAAATTGTGGGCCTGTTCGATAATGCATCACTGCACTGCAGCTGATGCTGATGTGCAGACGAACAATAAATTCATTGTTTACAATTACGAACGCGGGAATATTAAAAATGGAGAAATTAATAATAAATTTATTTCTTGACTTAGATGAAACCAAAAATGTTTCAAAACTATGCAATCAGCAATATAAAAGGCGCTTGAAATATAAAAAAAGGCAGGTATTATTACAACTTTATGTTCCAAAAGCAGACAAATCCTGAAAGTAATTAAATATGTTAATATTATAAAGCAATATCCTCCATGTCCAAACGGACTCTCACCAATAGTTTGGAGAATTTTGCATCATTTTCTCTTTTAAAAAAAGTATACAAAATCAATTAAAATAAATTTATTAAAAAAATTTATACAATGCATCAGTAATTTTTGTGATGCTTGTTTGTTGTTTTTTTGCGCATCATCTGCTTCAGAAATGCATTTTAGAACACAATGCATTTGCAGTGATGCAACCTTTTGCTTTTCCGAACGTACTGCGCACCAAATGCAGTGCAGTGATGCATTTTCGAGCAGGCCCTGTTTCTATAACTGCGAATCCTTTCGTAAAACTCTATTTTATTCAGGTAGTTTGTTTATCAGAAGATAAATAGGTAAAGCTTCTCAGATGTAGAGATAATGGGAATCTAATGAATTGTTTGTATACTCTTCATTGGCTTCAATATTATTTGTCATTAAACTCTAACGATTTGGACGGTTCTTCAGAGTCGTTTTTAATCATACTTTTACACAGAAAAAATTATTGCCCAACAAATTTTAATTAAACTTTTAATTGAGTCTTAATTGATTTTTAATTAAACTTTTAATCATATCAATTAAATTTTTAGTTGAAAAACAATTTTCAATTAAATAATATAATATTTTTTTTAATTAAAACTACTTTTAATTAAATTTTTACAAAATATTTTAATTGATAGTACAAATTCCCTCATCGGTCCACTTTCAATTAAATGTTTAATTAAATATACGAATATTTTAATTGAAAATCAATTTTTTTTTCTGTGTATTATAAAATTAAACTACTTATTTTCGCATTTTACGGAACGAATTGTACTAAAAAATGTGCAACTTAACCTTAATTGGATCACAGTATTTTCTATATAAAAAAAACCAACAGTATTTTATTTGGAAAATCTTGTGTATAGACTAATATTGTGTATAGCAAAATTTTCTGTACCATTATTTACGTTGCATAATTGTGTAGTGTGGTACATTTAACGGGGAAAAAAGTCAACTTTTTAAAATTCAATTTTAAATTTCTATTTTGTATCCTTGGTAACTACATACACTCACTTTCAAAAATAAATACTCGTACTCTCTCACTCGCTCTCCCTAACTTACTTACACACAAATTTAACACTGTTGCCTAAATATGTAACTAACAGTCATCCCTAAATACCGACGGAAAGCGGAACGTATTTTTACGCTGAGCATTAGCGCTAATACCCCATCCCTAAACAAAAGCGTCAACGTTATGTCAAAACAAAAAAAAAACAGTGTTATCAAACAAATAAATAAAACGACCCTGTTTATTGTAACTGCTACACATTGTTGTATTATTTCTCCTTTTTTTTTGTTTTGTTTTCTTTTGCAACTAACTTCACTGTGAAACGCCTTGTCAAAATTTGGTTTTCCAATAGCAAAGCGTTGCCGCCGGTATTTAGGGATGGCTGTAATGAGTAAAACAATCACTTAAACTGAAATGATTGCTCTCATTACGTTATTATAATAATAATAATCAAATAAATATTGGCAATAATGTTTAAGTAGCAACATTATATTTTACAACAGCAACAACTCCAGCAACTTTAGCAAAAAAAAACTACACAATAAATAGGTATAACGGTATAATTTGTACCTGTGCAACCACAAACAAAAACACTTGTTTTGTGCGTTTCGTTTATGACTTTTTTTCTGACTCTATCTCTCTCTTTTACATTGCTGAAATCAAAAACACATACAAACTTGCTGTGTAAAATAAATAAAATCAATTGAAAGCCATAAATTATATGTACATAATTGCAAAAAAAAAATATGAAAAAAACTAACGAAATTAAGTTAAAATTAAAGTTTAATTTACAAACGAACAAACAAAAAATAACAACTAAAACAAATTGAATTTATTTATAAAATACGAATACAATGACTACAAGTGAGTACAATACAACAATAATCATCATATAAACTATTTAATGACACCAACTGTGTGGAGCATACTAATCGAATTGTTTTTTTTTTAATTTTTATGTTGATAAAAAATGACAGCTTTTTTAAATTTTTTATTTACATTTATTAGAGTTGCCAATTATTTAAAAGTTTAATTTTAGGTTTCTTTTAAATAGAGATAGTGAGCGGTTGCAAAAAAGTCATTTGAAGTATGATGATAAGTTCGATATAGTTAATATCTTACGGTATAATTCATAAAAAATTAAAGTAGACTTCAAATGTACTTTAAGAAAATTTTATATGAAAATTTTGTCTAAAAGCACACTTCAAACCTACTTTATTTTTTATGAATACTAACTGCCGTGCAAATTTTTCTTCAATTAGAGAATGCAGAAATAATAATCATAAAAAATAAATTTATTAAACAAGTCCAACTCTAATAACAGTAGCCACATCTAGCCAAACTCTGACAAAATTCCAATATGTTGCTAAAGTTCAACAATATGTTGCTTGATTCTGTGGTAGATACTGGCAAAATTTGTTTAATTCTAGCGACATGTGTAAACATTTGCCAAATCTTAATGAACTTTAGCCACATGTTGCTAGAGTTGGACTGGAGTTGCTGATAAAAAAACTGGAGATTTCAGAAAACATGTTGCATGATTTTTAAACCATGTTTTTCAACTCAAGGATCATGTGAATCTTTAGCAACATGTTGTTAACTCTCTGTTGCTAAACATTCATCACATCTGACCCAACTCTGGCTGCTAAAATTCAACAACATGTTGCTTTGACTTTGTAGTGGATTTTGGCATAATTTGTTTAACTCTATGATAAACTTTAGCAATATGTTGCTAATGTTGGGCTGAATTTGCGGAATTCTGACAATTTCGAACTCATTGCGAGTGTCCTGCAAAATGTTGCTGATTTCAAGAAACATGTTGCTGAAAAATGGAACAGATTTCAGTAAACATGTTGCATGATTTCTAAGCCATGCTTTTGAACTTAAGATTCATGTGAATCTTTAGCAACATGTTGTTAATTCTCTGTTGCTGAACTGACCCAACTCTGGCTGCTAAAATTCAACAACATGTTACTTTGACTTTGTAATGTATTCTGGCATAATTTGTTTAACTCTATGAGAAACTTTAGCCATATGTTGCTAGAGTTGGACTGAATTTGCTGAACTCTGATAATTTCAAACTCATTGCAAGAGAACTGCAAACTTCTCCAGATTTAAAAAAATATGTTGCTGGAACATGGAATATGTTGAAGATTTCAAAAAAGATGTTGCTAACATGTTGCAGAATTCTAAAACCATGTTTTTAAACTAGGAATATGTCAAATTCTAGCCAAATATTTTTGGAATGTACTAAGATTTGACCCAATTGCTGCTAAAATTCAATAACATGTTAATTAACTCCAGTAAAATGTTTAAACATTAGCCAACTCTGAACTCTGTTGTTGAATTCATTGCCAAGAGTACTGCAAAATGCTGCTGATTTAAAGAAACATGTTGCTGGACTCTAGCAATAGAATGTAGATTTCATTGAACATGTTACAGATTTCATAGAACATGTTGCAGTATTCTGAAACCATGTTTATGAACCATAGGAACATTTATATATAACTTTTGCAATATGATGCTTTTTTAAGATGCTTATTTTAAGCTCCAGCAACATGCAAAATAAATGTTCATAAACAATTATTGCTATAACATTTAACAATCTATGTCTTATAAACATAGATGCCTGATTCGATTACAGATAGGCATGATACTCCCGAAAAACTATTATTTTCTGTGAATGGATAATGACGAAAATCAAGAATTAGGCAATACTAAAACAGAATGAGTTTCTGAAATTAAAATAACATTCCTAGTGGGAGTTGCGATAAGTAGTTTAAAGCACACAGTTAAAAAAGTAAATTTAATTTAAAGCGCTTAAATGTAGTTATTTTTTTATAAATGTAGCACATATACAATATTTAAAGCACTTATTAATAATTAACTTTAGTTGTTTGCTTTTATTTTTTCTTTAAAATTTTAAAAATATGATTCATTCATATTGTTTTGGTTATTAATTTATTGAATACATTTGCAATAACCCAAATCATTTAAGTACGTTTTAAATTTAATAAACAAACAGTGAAGTTTGGTTAAAGCCACTTGAACAATAAAAATTATTTAATAATATATATTAATAAATTTCTATAAAATGGCAAATAATTTCTAGAATTTATTACAAGTGACTTTGCATAAAATACTGTTCAATAAATATTGAATCTAACACTACAATTTAAAATAAATTAGCTTGACTTTTTATATAAAACGTTTAATTAAAAACACTTTTCAATACAAATTATTTCTGCATTTCAAAACTAAATACTTGTAAAGTAGCTGGTAAATTACAAAATATTAACTTGTAATTCAACAAAAATGTTTTTTTATTTTTGAATTTCCTATTTCTAAATAGCACGTTCATGTTTACGTAAAAAACTAAAGAATTTTTCTGAAATAATAATTGAAAAAAACTTAAAAAAAAAACTTAAAACTGAAGCTTGACACGTGTATGTACATTAATGCACTGAGAGAATAAATGCGAAATGCTTATTGTTTTTAAAATGGAATTTGAAAATGATGGTAATTTAATTAAACATGCTTTCCAGTTTATTAAATTAAGCTGATTTTTCTTAATTCGCTTTTAATTAATTCTGAAGACATCTCAACTGTTTTTTTTAAACATTTGATATAAATTGTTAAAAATAAACAATAGTGCTTAGAGGATTGAAAGTATTGCTGGCATATTGTTTGAAGTACTAATATTTCTTTAAATACTTTTTTAGTTTAATTTTTCACTATATTTTTTAATATTGTCTCTTAGTTGTTGTATTGCTTTCACTTGATTCTTTTTTTTTTAATTTTTAGGAAATGTGTTAACTAGTATTACCTTTTCTCTCTGTGTAGCTATGATCGACAAATTGGATAAAAATTACTTACAACGTAATTGCAACCATGCAATTTTCATAAACGGATTTGTGTGAATTTGAGGTGTTTCAAATGCTTCTAAAATACCTTCTGGTTTTTAATGTAAAAATATTTTTTTGTTCATTCATTTAAATAAATTAAAATTCGAAAGAGAAGGCAACATACTGAAACATATTTAAATAAATATTTATTAAATACCAGCAAACATTCTCAATTTTTTTTAAACAACATTTAACAACGAAGACAACAGATTACGTAAAAATTATTCGTTTTCTGGCCAATGCGGGACTGTATCAGAAGACCCAATTGTCAACATTATTCTCTTTGCTCTCATCTCCATCCCTCCAAGAGACACCTTTCTATTTAACATCCGCGCTAACCAGACATGCCAATGAACAAGCTCTAATTATGTCAGCTACAAAAAATTTGATTTCTAGTCCTGTTGAAATCTTAGTCTGATAAAGAGCCCTGCCAACCGTAGGCTAATCTTTCCTTATGAGATAAAAAAATCTCATACAAGCCAACTCTCTTTGTAAGCAAAAGCTTAGGAGTTTAATCTGAAATATCAAATCTAGTGAAACCCCTTAAGGATCCGCCCTGTGTCAGATTATATTTCCCAACAAAAGCCTTAATTTGTAAAGTAGGATTTTATTCAAGCATTGCTAATCTAGTGGAACGTAGTGACCAGTGTGTGAAGCTTATTATTCCACTGCTCAACCATTTTTCCATGAGATAAGAGAAAGGGCAAGACCAAAATGACGGTTCCACTGTCAGATTGTCAAGCACTCACGGTGATTGTGAGGACAACACTCAATGCTAGCCGGTCCGAAACTTCCTTTGTCTTGAAAAGATATAAAGATTAAATACATACCAGGGGCCAAATTACCGCATTTGTGATCGAATTAGCTATCGTATCGAAAAATGATTTCGCTATCGAAATTCTGATAAAATGTACTAAATTTCTTGCTCGATATCGAATGCGGTAATATGGCCCCAGGACATTATGCGTTTATCACGACAGGTAATGATCCATCATCCTTAACTAAAATTCTATATCTGGAATCTTCCCTTCCATTGCTAAGAATGTTTTGTTTTAAGAAACGATAGAAATGCCGGTTTAGCTGCCAGAATAGATAGTCACAGTATTCACTACACTCAATGCCAGGCGGTTCGAAACTTCCTTAATTACCTTACCTTTTGCATTCTAAAAGTTTGCAAACAATTGTCAAGTGGTGTATAAATTCAACACACATCTTATAAAAAAAAGGTCATTAATAGATGGCAAAATAATAATTAATTTAATTTATTATTTCTCACCCGCCACCAGCGAGAGAAAAAGGCATATCAATCAATAATAAAACAAAAATAAAATATTAATAGTTTCTCTGTCGCGTGTTAATCAATGGGCAAAAAGAGACAAAATAATTACTTATTAAGACAAATAAAATGGTATAAAATAATAACATTTCATTTAATATTTATGTGATTTGAAAATATAAACAAATAAATTAAAACAAAAGAAAAAATATATTAATAAGCTAAAACAAATAAAAAAGTATAGTCGGTCAAACGCGACTATATAATACCCAACAGCCAGTACATGTGCAAAAACAGTTTTTAAGAAATACACGCTATATGGAAATATGACCTATTATGGACCGATCATCCAAAAATTTAGTGGCATGACTCCTGGGCATATAAATATTTTTTGTGTTAAATCTTATCTCGATGTTAAAGTGATTTGACTAATTATGGACAGACCTTTATAAACGATACGATTTCTATATACGAGGTCTGATCAAAAAATAAACGTTATTTTCAAATTTCGTCAGTTACGTATGTTCGTCTGTTATGTTGGTAATATCAGCCTCGATCCAGATTTCCTCAAAAAGGCCATAACTGGTGACGAAACATGGGTATGGGAATCCTAATGGAAACGCCCAGAAGAGCCAAGACCGAAAAACGCATGTCAAGTTCGGTCAAATGTGAAGGTTTTGCTCACTGTTTTCTTCGATTGCAATGGCGTGGTGCATCATGAATTCTTGCCACAAGAAATACTACATTGAAGTTATGCGCCGTTTGCGCGAAGCAATTCGTCAGAAACACACAGAATTGTGGCAAAACCAATTATGGATTTTGCTCCAGCTCACATATCGATGCTTGTGTGTGAGTTTTTGGCCAAAAACAAAACGGTTATCATGCCTCAATCACCGTATACACCGGACATGGCCCCCGCTGACTTTTTTCTCTTCCCAAAATTGAAGATACCGATGAAAGGAAAGCGTTTTGCTACGATTGAGGAGATAAAAGAAACAGGAGCTGTTAGCGATACTAAAAAGCGCGTTTCAGAAGTGTATCGAGGATTGGAAAAAACGCTGGCATAATTGTATTATATCTAAAGGGGGATTACTTTGAAGGGGACAAGATATATAGTTATTGATGAATAAATAATACTTTTTGAAAAAATTGAAAATAACGGTTATTTTTTGATCAGACCTCGTATGTGAAACTTATTTTTGTTGAATTTTATGTGGGTACCAACATTTTTAATAGATTTATGGTCTTTAAAGTCGATAAAGATCGGAATTGGTGCTTATGTGGAAAATATGACTAATTATGGACCGATCATCATACAAATGGGCTGAATGATTTGTGTGTGTATATAAAACATATTTGCGTTGAATATTAATTGAGCAATCACAAATTTTATCTGCCATGGTGGCCAGTTTCTTTAAGCGGTCTTCACTGACGTATAAAATTGCTTTCATTTGAGATGGTAGCCGCTGCATCCAAAAAAATCTAACGGTTTTCTGTCCAATAATTCGACTTCTGTCAAAAGTTTCTTAAGACGCTTATCCTCAGAGTCAGAAAATGAACTGATGAGTTTTGCTTTCAAAGTTTCGTACATGTTAGCAGCCGGAGGGTTGATTATTATGTAAAGTAAATGAGAATAATTTAATTCTTATGTGTGTGAAGATAAATTTAAATTTAACTAGCACAGACAAAAACCGCAATTTTTAGCCAAGCCCATTTTGCACTTAACAGAGCACTGTTATTCACTTAACAGCCATCATACTTGAATTTTGATACACAAATCTTTATATATAATGTCTGAAATTATTTCAGAATAAGAGAAAAATACATATTAAGAAATAGATATAGTATGGAAAAAGACCACTGAATGGAACTATGATAGTGGGATATCTGAAATAATTTTGGGATTCCAGTAAATTTGAGTTTTATGCAAAAATAAATCTGGAGAGAATTTTTGGACATTGTGGAAATTAGGAAAAGGGCTCGGGTATGACACTATATGGAAATGGTGGTCCTATGGTCACTTTATACAACTGTAATAGTGGGATATCTGAAATAATTTTGAGATTCCAGTAAATTTGAGTTTTGTGCAAAAATAAATCTGGAGAGGATTTTTGGCCATTGTGGAAATTAGGAAAAGGGCTCGGGTATGACACTATATGGAAATGGTGGTCCTATGGTCACTTTATACAACTGTAATAGTGGGATATCTGAAATAATTTTGGGATTCCAGAAAATTTGAGTTTTATGCAAAAATAAATCTGGAGAGGATTTGTGGCTATTGTGGAAATTAGGAAAAGGGCTCGGGTATGACACTATATGGAAATGGTGGTTCGATGGTCTCTTTATACAACTGTAATAGTGGTCCTATAGTCACTTTATACAACTGTAATAGTGGGATATCTGAAATAATTTTGGGATTCCAGTAAATTTAAGTGTTATGCAAAAATAAATCTGGAGAGGATTTTGGATCTTCAAAATTGCGACTTTGTTTTTTGGTTTATATAGACAACCAGCCAGACGGACGGACAGACATCATTCTTACGACAGCTGGTTCTACGCACCGAAATGACCCGATATCACGCGGCCAAGGGCTGTCAACTCAGCAATTACTGCTGTTACAATAACAACGACAACAGACATCCTTAAATCGACTCAGGAAGTGACTCTGATTGGTATACTCAGCATGATGTAGGGTATTAATACATACATATAGCTGGTATGCAATTATAATATAATTAACAAGTCATTTATAAATGAAATGAGAACCTTTCACTTTTCCAGCGAATTATCTGTATATATTTCTTAGTCTAAGAACGATTTTACACCAATATGTTACTCTCCCGATAATTCTGGCATTAACATAACATTGCCTACAGCAGGGTTTGCTTAGTTAGAAATCAATCAAGTACTTTAGTATGAATATCTAAAATGTATGTATCTAAAAGTAGAGTTAAAAAATATATCAATTAATGGCGTTTGCTTTCCTGGCAAAAATGTTACATATATGTTACACTTTTTACCCATTTCCAATATATAAAAGAAAAAAGTGTAACATTTTTGCCAGAAAAGAAAACGCCACAAGGCAATCACATATTCAAAACATGTTTTTAAAGACAGACAAATTAGATATTCCTTTATATAAGCCAATTTTTTAAAGCAATTATCACGTTTTTATATTTAATTTCTATAAAAAGACGCTAACTTTTTGACAGTCTCGTTAATTTTTGTTTAAACCTAAAGAGAAATGTTAAACCAATACACCCAATCGGAAACAAATTACCAAATTACCCAAAAAAAAAAAAAAGATCCATATAAACGTTTTGCAAGTTCGCCTGTCAAATTAACAACAATTTAAGCACGAAAAAACCACAATCATTTTTGATGAATTTAAATTTTGCCATTTGTGTTTGACATTGTTTGTTTGCTTCTTCGCTATATAAAATTATTAAAAATTATACATTTTATTTATTTGAGCAAAGTAATAATATTAAAAAAAAAACAGCTTTCTGGCGGCTGCTGTTGCTGCTACAAATGATAAAACTTTTATATCTCCAACAAATATTTACATAATGGATTTCTCATAATAAACACAATATCAATTTTAACACAATATTAAACATAATAATGAATTTGTTAAAAAAAAAAATATTTTTGTGTAAAAAATATTTGTATTTAAAAGTTTAGGGTGTCAACTACGTAGATATCATTGAGCAGCTAATAAAGGTGTTAAAAAATATTTGTGCTAATTTTTAATAATTTTAAATGTTTTCAATAAAAAAAATATTGAAATAAAAAGAAGCTTGATTTTGTTTGTGTCTGTATTTTTTGTTTGCAAATACATACGAGTACATTAATATTTTAAAGACTGTGTTTTTTTTTCTCGTATTTCTTGTTAATTTTTTTGTTTAATAAAATTATAATAAGCTTTCAACATACTTAATGATGGGGATTTTTACTGTTAAGAGTGTGGAAAATTTTATTATGATGTACAATTTATAAATTTATTTGAAGAAAACACACATGTAGAGTATTTTACATACCTACGCGTACATCATACATTTGTTTCACAGTAGTTTTCTTTAACAATGTTTTAATGGTTTTTAAGGGAAAAGTTTATTGTTAAAAGGATATTTATGGGATTTATACAAGTTACAATGTAAAATGTGATAGACATGTCAGTAGAGTCCACGAACATAATGACACATCCAAATGATTTCTTGTTTGTGGACATTTCTGTGTCTCACAATGCCAAGAATTGCGATTAGTGATGAAGTTTAAATAAGTCGTTACGTCCATGAACATTATGAAATATTTTGTAGGTGACATCCATGGAACATGCATGTACACTAAAGTTCCGGCTACACTTGGCAAATATTTGCCTAAAAAGACGTAACCACTAAATAAAAAAAAACTTTGTTTATTTAGGACAGGACACAACAAATAGTTAATATTATTTTATTTGATGCTGTTTGATCTTGCAGAACTCTTGTAATAGTAAACAACTTGAAAAAAATTATTATTTTTTATTCGAACTGTTAATTTAAATTTTTTTTGGTATTTATTTAGTCGGGCTAAAACAAGTGGTTACGTTTTTTTTGAGTAAATATTTGCCAAGTGTGACGATATCTTAAGACATTGGATATTACAACACCACCACCAAACTATAGATTGTTTAATGATGTTCTTTTTAACAAAGAAATGTTGCTCTAATAAAGAGCAAATTTTAAATGTTGCCTTCAACCTGAGCAAAATTAAATACAAACTTCTGATATGAATGTCTGAACATAAAAAAATTGGTCACCAATATTTCCAAAAGCATTTTAATTAATCGAACTATATAACAATATTCCGAAGTCACTATGCATGTTGTAAAGCACTTACTGTCATATCACTGGACGTTTAGTGACCAAGTGACCAAAGTGTTTTAAGCTTATGACTCTCAAATCCTGACAGAATTAGTTAAAGATGAATTAGTTAAAGATGAATTCAGCAACGAATACTACGGTACGCAAGTTCTTACAAACGGACACACAGAAATAATTTTCAAAAAAATCAACGCGAATTCCTTCCTAATCTTAAACAAGTGCAACAGACTCGAGGAGTTCTTACAATCGGCCAAGCAGCAAGCAAAGTTCTTAAACTTGGCTAACTAACGAGTGTAATTAAAAATTATAAGTTGTTAAAATCATCACACTACAACAAATTCAAAAAGAATTGAATCGAATTCATTCTAAGTGCAAATGGCAATAGAGCAGATATTTCCCCAAATTTGGATTCTTTCAAAGCGCTCTATTATATCATGTCCCAATTAATTAAAATTTAACTTCGAACATTACGCAAACAATTGGAATTTGAAATAGACCAAAGCTCTCTTCTTCAACACCATCCAACAAACAGCAGCACCATAGAATACGATATTGGAGAGAGTTATATTTAAATTATTACAATTACTCAAACATAGTTTACTATGCAATATCAGCCATAGATATTTGGTGTTAATAAATTACCCACCTGAAAGTATACCGATCGACTCAGAATCACTTCCTGGGTCGATTAAATACTGGCTGGCTGTCCAATTTTTCGACGGTTGGAATTGAAATTAGTTGAAATTGGTTCATTATTTCACCTAGCCCATATACATATGTCTTCCCGAAATAAAGGTTAATCTGTTTGATTTTTGCACATCTCCAAACAAATTTCACTACAGATAAGTGGTAAATGAAGCCTACAAATTTTGTGCAGATCGGTCCATAAATGACCATAGCTCACTTCCGAAAATCTCTTTAAAGAGCACAACTCTATAAAAAATGTTGGTATCCAAATAATAATTGGATGCCCCGATAGACTAGGCGATAGTGTGCCGGACTATCAGTCAGAGGGTTGTGGGTTCGATTCCCGCCAAACACTGGGTGTTTTCTGCAGAAAAGCCAAAAATGCGAAGCATTTTAAAAAAAAAAAAATAAATTCAGCCCAATTTTATGAATGGTCTATAATTAGTCATAGTTGTCATATAAGGCCCACTTCTGAAAATCACGTGCATAAACCTTTTAACAGTGTTTATGTCAAAATACAATTTAACATAAACAATATTTTTATGCACAGAAATCATGGCACACAATTTTTAGATGATCGGAATTGATGATAGGTCATACCTGCCATATGGTGCAAATTTCAGAAATACTGATTTTGCACACAGGGCGTAGGGTATTATATGAGCGACTATACTTTCTTACTTAATTCTTTTATGTTGGGATTAACAAAATTTGGAATTTTCCATCGCCAAGTGAATACTACCAGTTCTAATTTGAATATCCAAACCTGTAACATCATTACGAAATAAGATTGAGCGCTGATTCTATAACTTTTTAAAGCTGTTAAGGTCCTTTGCCTGTTTCTGTCACAGCATCCACATAGTCAACTGATTTGCAGAATATTTAATTATGGCCAATGGCCACACATTCTTTCAAATGTCAGCAAGACAATATCGACAGCTTGTCAATAGTACTGAAATATCTATTACATTAACCTGCCACTGCATTATTTTACAAACTAAACTAAATCTTATTTTAAAAAGAATAACATTTAACGTATTTTCAAGTATTATTGGAGTTTTCCATAACTCTCTTAAAAATAAGTGCAATTAATTGTTCCTGAATACAATTGCATTTATCATTAATCAATCATTTTATTACGCATTTGCCATTAGTGTGCTAAAGTTTAAATACATCAATTTTTTTTTAAATAATTCTACGTCATATATTTAAATAAATATTAAAATTAAGTTTAAAAGTGTTAAATGTTTATGTAAATAAATAAGAAATGTTTACTATTTCGGCATGGTCTTGGTACTTTTTCCAATGAGTACTGAAGCTTTCAAGTTTTTATTTTTAAAATCAGTTGCAAAAGAAATTTTTAACACATTTCATCTAAATGAGTTATAAGTGAATATTACAAAATGTTTTTGTTGAAACATTAACTCCAAAGCAAAAACTTGATAATGACTTGCAAATTACACAATTACTCAAACTTACTTTTTAAAGTCTAGGTCAAATCATTTGCATTACTTACTTAGAAGTAATGACTAACCCCCTTATTCAAAAACGATTATTAAATTTAACAAACGTTTATTAAGCAAATTTTTATATGCAAGTCTGTCTTAATAAACGTTTGTTAAATTTAATAATCGTTTTGCATAAGGGGGTACATTATTATCTATTATAAAACTTCTTATCTTCTCTGACTATATTGATAATGGAATCTATGAGACCTAACTATCAATGTGATATTTAAGTCATTACTATTAACTAGTTTTAGTGATTTTAATGTTTATGACATATTTATAAGCAGTTGTGGTAAGTACTTCCCTCCAATGAAACTAGTAAAGTGTCAGAATTTTGAATTTTCCTTCATTAAAAGTTCTTCAAAGTTCTTGCTGGGTTCTTTCCATAGCTTAACAAAGCTAACCTTAAATTTTTCCTCTAAATATTTAGGTGTAACTTATAAACAATTAATATTAGAAATTATAATATTTCTTAGAACCGCAATAATAATTAATAACATTACTTTGTTTAACCCATGGTGCAACTATACAAGGTGAGTGCAGTAGCCCAGCTAACTGACTTTGTTTACAATTTACTTATGTCAAAAGTAATACTTTTTCAAGTATTTTTGACAGTAGTACATTATTTTACACAAACAAAATGCCTGTTGTTTCTGTTTTGTGTTGTATTTGTTGTCGATTTGCACTCACCTTGTATAGTTGCACCATGATTTAACCCAAATTGTTTATTTTTTTTTGCAACTTGACATTGAATTATTGGATTTGACGAAAAAAAATAATGTTTTTTACTTTCAAAAAAATTAAATAAAATTGAAAAACAATTGAGAAAATAATTTAAGAACTTAGTCAAGCTTAAATTTAATCATAAATAATTTGTCTGTTTTTTTTTTTGCAAATGAAATGATTTTCTTTGTTTAAATAAACAATTCAAATTTAATTAACATTTGTGCCACTACAACAATAACATTTGGCATGTAAATGTCGAATGTACGTACATATAAAAATATAATCTTTTGATTATCTAAATACACTTTACATGATTTCAATAAAACAATTAAATAATTTATAGTTACATATTTGTGAAAAAGAAAATTAAAGTTAAAAGCGTATTTTTGAATTTAGCTTACAGATATTAGCGCAATTCACAATCTTGAGCAAATGGTATTGCATCATTGCATTTGCAAAAAGGTTTAGCATATTTTTTCTCTACACTAACAAAATACACAGCAAGAGCAAAAAATCTTTTGCACAATATTGTGGATTGCGCTATAAATCATGTGATCTTTAGGATGTAGTTCTAGATTGTATTTAAAATATATTGCTATTTCAGTTACACAAGAACTTTCAAATAGCCCTGTAAAAAAATATTTTATTTAAAACAGTAGTTAAATATCAAAATTAGCTTTGCATAGGTACAAGTTATGATTCGTATTTGTATAACGATGCATAACTTGTACTTCCTTACGGTTAAAGTTGCGGCAACTGCCACGGTCCCATCTGAGCGAATGGAAAATACACTGTAAAACAATAAGATCTTCCAATCCAATTGATAGTGGACTTAGTGTAAATCGGGGAAAAACCGAACTTGTACTGTCCATGAGCAAGTCCCCCAAGGAGTAATATGTCCTGGTGTAATTTCATCACCTTGACGCAGTTACAATCCTTGGGAGATATATGGCGACGCCGATGCCATGTACTTACACAGACTTCAAACTGGATTGATTACACCCAATGAAACTTGAAGCTGACTAGAGTCTCTATTTAGGCCCTAGATTCTAGGGCAGAGATGAGCATTTCTTAGTGCAATTGCTTATTGGCCCAACCCACTACTTTGTTAAGCTCTTTTAATTCAGTTGTCTTTCACATGGCAAATGGTACACATGCTTAGCGGATTTAAAATACAGTACGTAAAAAAATTATGGTACCAGTATGAACATTTTTCGTAATAAAAAATGCATTTGTTAATTCTCAATGCCTTTTCTGTTATAAAACATTTAAAGGTCACTGGGAAACCCTTTTTTAAATTTTCAAGATAGGTTTAAAGATTTTGATTTTCAAGATAGGTTTAAAGATTTCGATGCCCTTGAAACCTTCTTGATCTTTTTAAAGCCCCCTTTAAAGTTGAAGTTACAAAATATGAGTTAAAAATACAAACGGAACAATTTTTTACGTTTACTATTTTATAAAAATCGTTCGTTTACTTTTTCGTTTTACTGTACCTTTAAATTTCTCTCATTTTCTCACAAATACATAAGCTTTTGAATTTTGATCACCTCTGATCTAGGGTCACGAAATCGGTTAAAAGCCCTGGAGTTTGTCCATAATTAAGACATTGGTGTGCAGGTCTGATAATACGTGGTGGCTGTAGTTTATACCCAAAGCAGGAAAAGTGGCAGATTGTTAAAAGACCTATGTTTGAGCAGCAAACTTCGGACCACCAATTTGACTCTAGGTGCTGTTGCTGAAACAACAGAGCCATTGAAAGTAGTGGGTACACTTAGCTCAGTGCTCAGGAAATGTACGGGAAGATCCGTCCTGGACAGCGTTATATGCCTATGGCAACCGCAGAAATCTCTCGGCCATGGCAATAGTGGTCGATCAGTGTGATATTGCAAATGTTGCTTTTCTAGTAATAGTCTTGGGTCATGCTAATTGAGTAAACTTTGGTTGGGCAGGGATTAGATATCCAAAGCTCTCAAGCAAGGTGCTCGTTACATTGATCGTTGCAGTCATGTACGAGAAATTGCAAACTGTATGTTCCTGGCAAGTTCATACAAGTTTGCTCTTTACAGGACATACATACATACAAATGTTCTTGCAGAACATACAATGCAGTGGTGAGCCGAGTTCACCCGCGTTTAAGTGCGCCGAGAGGTTAGGCTTTGAGGCAATGTACTCTCGTTAATCTTGAACAAATCTGTAAATGAGCCAGTACAAGATTCTTTGTTTTTTGCACTCAGTAAGTCCGAAACCATACACTCTTGCAAGGACATCTACAGGCTATGCCTGTAGAAGGGCCATAGGACTAAACCCAGGTGCGTGATGAAATTTATGGAGTATGTATCTGGTAAGGATTTAACCGCTATCCTCTATGTGAAGATTTCAAAGAAACGTGGCAATCCTGCTAACAGAAGCGCTACATAAGACTCCAACAAAGTCGCATCTTATGTTACTAAACTGATGGCTAGGAAATTAACTGTGAACACAACCTTCAGGATAAGAGCGATTGGCGTATGAAAGCATGAAAGTTGGGGTTAATTGGCCGATTTGTATCTGTAATTTTTTTCTGTGTAGGAAAGTGGTCTTATTAAAACAGACTCCTATTAATTTTTCGCGCTTCGCAAATTATCAGCTGGCTATGACACAAGACTTAAAAAAACAACACTTGATTTGTAGATTCCAAACCCAAATGAGTTAAAAGTTTTAAACCTGAATCATGGAAGCTTTAATATGAAAAAAAAATTGGACAGCGCTGTTAAAACATATCGTTTCTTTCAACAAAA
This sequence comes from Bellardia bayeri, assembly GCA_950370525.1. Classification (NCBI taxonomy): domain Eukaryota; kingdom Metazoa; phylum Arthropoda; class Insecta; order Diptera; family Calliphoridae; genus Bellardia; species Bellardia bayeri. The sequence goes on from OX493264.1 coordinate 122,217,631, forward strand.
TAGTAAGCGATTTAATTAATTTCTTAATATTACTGTATAGATCATCTGATAAGCAAAGTTTTTTATACAAATGAACTCTTAAAAATCTGCTTTATAAAAATCCACTAAAATTTGTATAAAAAAAATATTCCTAAGAATGGAAAAATTTTAAAATACTACCAATTCTTAATGTATATATAAACTTTCTTTCATAAAAAAATATTTAATGAGGTAATAAAAGAAGTTCCCCTTAAATTCAAATTATTATTTTGCGCAATAAAAACTCTGTGTTAAAGGAAAACAAAGAAATTTAAGATTATTATTTAACACGCAATATTGGCCAATGTTTAATTCTTAATTAAAGTAATTTGTCTGTTCAAAAAAGAACAAAAAAAAAGAAACACTTATCAACAAGAGTTTTAAAATGTATGTATGCATTTTAGCATTCTTTTGATACCCTACACCACAATAGTGGTGAGGGTATATTGGATTTGTGCTGATGTTTATAAAGGTGTCTACTGACTATCCTATTTAGTCGTACGATATGTCAAAAAAATCGTGTGTTTTTTGACAAGTCTGTCCGACATGCAAAAGTTTTTAAAAATTTTCATAAAATGATAGTTTCTATACGATCAGAGTTGTATTTTCTAATACAGCTGATAAGACAACAACAATGTCGGCTTCATTGATTTAAAAAATCAATTATAATTTAAAGGACAGACGTTTAACATTTTTTAATTGTTTGTATAGTTTATACAATTTATTATTTTCACATATAACAACAAAATACAATGAATATAAATTAATTTAAAAGGCGGAAAAGTGCGTTTGTTTACATTAGAAAAAACATATGTTTTTGCATCTTTTTTGTGTAATAGTGTGGCACCTATGACATACTTTAATGCGATTTTCTTTTGAGTGTGATAGAAATCGGTCAGATTTTCCAGTGAATGAATCGTACGATTGTGTAGGATAGTGTATCACGACCTTAAAGCCACACCCACCTTAAAGTATACCGATCGACTGAGAATCACTTCCTGAGTCGATTTTTTAATCTCCGTCCGTCTAGCTTGCTGACTGGCTGTCCATGTAAAGCTTGTGCGCAGAGTACAGAGTACGTGATATTTTTTTGGCCCAAGGACGGATGGGATTGAAACTGGTGGAAATCGGTTCATTATTTCACCTGGACCTGTCGAAATAAGAGTTAAACTCTTATGTTTAAATGTATTAATTATGAAAGTATCCAAACAAATTTCACTACAAATCAGTAGTAAATGAAGCCAAATAAATCTACAAACACAAATATGCTTTATATATATAATATGGTATAGTTTTATGGTATCCAGTCCATAATTAGTCGAAACTTTCATATAAGACCCTCTCACTTTAACATCCATAAATCTTTTAGGACTATTTATATCGAGATAAAGTATAACACATATAATACATATATTCACGGAAATAATGGCACTAAATTTTTAGATGATTGGTCCATATTAAGTCATATCTCCCATATAGCGACCATTTCTAAAAAAAAAAACTGTTTTATACATATACTAGGTGTAGGGTATTATATGGTCGGGCTAGACCGACTGTACTTTCTTACTTGTTTTATAATTATTTAAAGACAAACTGAAAGCACGTATCGTTTTGTCTGTCTTTTAATTTGTTTAATGGAAAAACACCAAGAAAATATTTGTAACAAAAACCTAAATTAAATTTCAAACGAAAAAAGAAAGAGAAAAAAAAAACGATAAATTGAAATTAAACAAATATAAAAACCCCACAAATACAAATTGAATACAAATATTTTGCATTTTTTGTCTATGATCATCATTAAATGACGCGTGATTTAATTTTGCAATTAAATTGTAAAAGTCGGCTGGTTGTTAAATAAAAAAACAGCTAAAGTTTCGATCACACTTGGTAAATATTTACTCTTGTTTACTTGACGTTGTTTACTGTTACAAGAGTTTTGCAAGATCAAACAGCATCAAATAAAATAAAACTAAATATTTCTTGTGTGCTGTCCTTAAGAAACAAGGTATTTTTTAAATATATTTTTATTTAATGGTTACGTCTTTTACGGCAAATATTAGCCAAGTGTGACCGTACCTTAAGAAGAATACATTTATTTAGTTAATTTAAACTAAATAATACAAAAAAAAGAAAAGAAAAATATGAAATTACAGGCCACTGTCCTGAAAATTTGTGTTTTGTTAAACATTTAAAAAATTAAATTTATTTTTAACAACTGGAATTTGTTTTCATTTTAAAACAAACTTATTAAAGTAATATTAAAATTCCAGTAAAACATTTGTTACAAGTGTTTTAATTTTGTGATAGAAACGTAGTAGACATAGCATTTGAAATTAAAAAATGTGTGTTTTTTTTTTTTTTTTGTATAATATTCGTAAGACGTCAACAAGCAGAAAACACTTTGGTAATCACACTTATAATCATAAAATATAATTAAAAGTACATTTCGCATTTCCGTTTTTATTTGCAAAATAGTAATAATCGTTGTCATCAACTTAATGATTTAATCAAGATCATGTTGTTAAGATTTAAGATATTGTTCCAACATCATTAGAAATCCATTAATATTAATTGTAATAATTTTGTTTTTGTGCGTAGTTCGTGATGTTAGAATAATTCAACAGATTTTAAGATAAAGTTCATTATTTTGTAATGAATTTAAATGAAAGTCATAACGTTAAAACTTAAATGTGTTACATTTGGTTCTAATCATATGTACATATTATTGCGAACAAAGCTCTAATCTGTTTTTAATTTAATTTAATTTAATTATGTAATTAGATTTAATTTAAAAAGTGATATCAGTATAAATAAACGATGACTCAAGTTCTCACTTCGCACGGACCTGTTTAATCCTTTCACTTGGATTCCATATTATAGGAAATCACAATTGTTTTATTAATTGTATAAACACGTTCTAAATTCCATATTTATCCAAATTCTTCTAGAGAATTTCATCCCTAAAGTTACGTTTTTTTTAAAATACATTTTTTTCAAAATCGTTTTATTCAAATTCCAAAATTATTTCACAAACTCGACTAATGTAGTCTCATTTACGGCTCTTTGGACTATTGTCTTTATAGAGTGGAATACATGTGCAATTCCATATTTGTCCAAATTCTTCTAGAGAATTTCATCTTAAAAGTTATGTTTTTCAAAAATTCAAGTAATATGACTGTTAAGTGTTTAAAAGTATTTTCTTGACTGTAATATTATTAATGCTAAAAAATGTGGTTTTTGTCTGTGCTAGTTAAATTCGAATTTATCTTCACATACATCATCGAATTAGGCATATAATCTGTGATCACTTAAATTTCCCTCTACTTATATAATTTAATAGTTGTTTTTATTGAAAAAGAGGGATCATTTGTGATCCCTTATATTTCTCACTAAAAATTTATTTTTTGTATAGAATTATAAAATTTGCTTTAGATCCTTTGGTAGTGATTGGGCTAAATTTAAAAAAAGGATATAACCTGTGATAAATAATAATATTACCCATCAATTACTTTTAAAATGGTTTAAATGGCAAATAAAGAAGAATCTTCGATTACTATATTTCTGCACAAAACATGATTTTTATTTGGAATTTAAATATAGGATTCTGTAATAGTGGCCTAAATTAAAAAAAAAGATAATCTATGATGACTATGATTCATTCACTTAAATAAGTTTGGATGTAAACTATTACATCCAGAGATATGTCGATTTAGTTTGAAATTGCAATTCTATGTTTAAATATTACGTTTAAATCAGATATGAGCCTAATTTAAAATAAAAAGATCTCATTTTTAGCGCTGTCTAAAGCATTATGAGCATAAATAGTTCTTTCCATTAACTTGCATTTGAATTGAATTTTTCTATTCGGTCGCCAAACAGGCGCTGAAGCGAAAAATATCAAGGCCGAAACAAAAATCGTTCAATTTGACAATTTTTGACATACAACAATCTGACAACTGACAATTTCTGTTGACAGATACATTTATTATACGACAATTGTGTGAAAACGAAATTGTAAGGTTTTCTTACAGTTGTGTGAACTGACCTTTTGCTAACAATTTTTCAACGTCAGTTCATTGCTAGCACATTGCCAGATCTGACAACCATCTGTACATAGCTTTAGGAACTAGTGCTTGATTTACAGAAGTTATACTAAACTCGTTCTTAAGAACTAGTTTTTTAGCCATTTTTAAAAAGTAAATATACAGCTAGCTCTAGAATTTGAAGTGGTACAGTTTGCACTAGTCCTTGAATGATTTTAGTAACGGTTATAAATATGCTCCTGCATTTTTATATATTCATTTAAATTTTTATTTGTTAAAATAAGTAATGAAAGCAAATTTAAGATCAGTGGAATAAGACTGGTTATACCACAAATAGTAAATAATAATTTAAATATAAATTGTGGCTAAAAACTTGCCTAAAGTCCGGTCACATTTGGCAAATATTTGACAAAGACGACGTAACCACTAAATAAAATATATTTAAACTCATTTATTTATTTAAGAAACACTTTGTTTATTACAAATATTTAGTTTTATTTTATTTGATGCTGTTTGATTTTGCAAAACTCTTGTAAGAGTAAACACATTAGTGCGAAAACAAGTGCTTACGCTTTTTTGAGTAAATATTTGATAAGTGTGACCGTACCTTAAGATTTAAGAAATATTTTTTGTAGCATTTAAAATCTGTTATTGTGTGGAAACAAAAACTTATAAATATTTGTTTATTTAAATTGTTGAAACTTTTTGCTGCTGTATTTAAATTTCATTAGTTCTACATTAAATTTGGAATTAATTGTGGAATGGCATAAATAAGCTAGCACGCATTATTTTTGTAAAACTATGTTGTACTGACCTTGGACCAACCTAAATTAAACAAATTTTACCAACTTTCTGCAAAAATGGTTTTAAACAATAGCCATACTATTTCTTTAAACTAAAATAAAATTGAATTGCATTCAAATAATAACTGCTAATTCGATTTTAGCAATAATTAAATATTTTGAAAACGTTTTTTACACAATAGATTTGTATTTGTTTAAACAATGGGTGGCTTTATTTATTGTATAAAACAAACTAGTCGGAGAATAGTTTTATGGCAATATTTATTTGAAAAACAACTAAATTTGTAAGCTTTTGTTGGAAATAGTTTTAGTAAAAATTTATTAAAATATTAAAGAAATTTGTTGAATTTTTTAGTAGAATTATTCTTTTGTTTTGATTTATTCTAATACCATTTATGGAAATTTGTTAAAATTTAAAATTGTTAATAAATTCTAAATGTTTGCCAAAGGAAATCAATATAAGTAACTTACACATAATAAAATTCTAAGACATAAACTTTCCTAAAAAAAATTCTATGAAGCTTTTGAGTTCTTTTTATAAATTCTATATTACTATTTTATTCAGTTTTATTTTAATATTTTTTTTGCTATTTACGTCTTAAATGGGAAACGAGTCAAAATTTAAGCAAATTTTAATCTGCGAGTCTGGCATAACAAGTACATTGTACTTGTTTGTGGGTTACAAATTCAATAATTTATCGGCACTTAAAATGTTATTTTAGGTCTAGAGATTTGTTTTGTAAATAATTTCAACTAAAGTTTAAATGGACTTTACATACATACATTCATACATATAATGTAGGCAATTACACCAATACCTCGAAGTTGCGTCGCTGCTTATTTAGTACTAATTTTCACTGTGCGTCATTGTTTTGGGCTCGAGTCTTTAAATATTTTTTTTTATTTTGAAATTTTTGAAAAATCTGCAATATCATTAGATGCTAAAACGATGACACCCGTACAATAAATGCTTTAATGATAGAAATGGAGTCCTAGCTTTCTATTTGAATTGAAAAATCAAGTTGGTCAGAGAATAACATTAAGTAAAATGACATTTCCTTTTAGTATTTTTGTAATCCTAGAACATATCTTCGAACTTTACATGGTTTGCTATAGAAAATATTAATTCACTTTGCATCGTTTCAATTTGCGTTGTATTGGTATACATAAATATACAGTGCACTCGGGAAAACGTCAACGCTCGTTTACGTCAACATCCCAAAAAGTCAACCCTTTTTTTTACATTACCTACTCTAAAACGTCAACCCAACCACAAAGCTCTAAAACGTCAACTCTGAATAAAACCAAATTTTGAATATAGCAGCGGTTAAAATACACACATTTATTTTATGAAATAAATAGAGAGAAGGCTTTTTGAATTTGTTTATGTTTGATTTCAGTTTTTTATTTAAAAATTTTACATTCGTAAACGTCAACAATTTGTTAAACGTCAACACCCGCGGTTTTAATTAGTTGACGTTTTCCCGAGTGCACTGTAATTGTAAACATGTTTATTTTATGCACTTGTATATATTTTTAGCACTGGAAAAATATTTATAACGTTTATAAGTCATTGAACCTTAATAGCGGTGTAAATTACAAATAAAGGAGAATCTGTGATCACTTATATTTCGCATGATTCGATTCAATTTGTTTAAATGGAACTATAAAATGGCTATATTTTCTTATTGAATGAATGTAATTTAAATTTTAAGAAAAATTACACACATACACATGTAATACAAATGAGAGAGTAACCAGAATTGCTAGTAAAATCGAGTGTGTACTCGTCTTATCTTCGCCTTTCACCGATGTCCAAAAGGTAATCAGATAAGCTTAAAAAATTGCTTTGTGTAAATTGGGATTATGATTCGTTCAACAAAAAGCAACAACCACAGATCAGCTTTACTTCAATTAACCCCATCGAAAGACAAGGATAGCAATACATATTACATACTTGAAAATTTTCTATCTCTTATGGGGTTAAATGTGTGATGTCACTTTGATACATTTTAATAGCAGCTCTGGCCGTGTCGTATCTAAAATTTCTGAAAAAAATGACAAGGACCATCTGCACGAGTTCTCATCGCTTTCCCAACACAAAGTGTACAAAGGTGTCACGAGACGAAAGATAATCAAGTTTTATATTTATCTCTTTCTTTCAGAACTGCATTTTGTTTATATTTTTGCAGCATGTAAATGAGGTACCAAAAATCTGTTTTTGGCTTTCTGACTTTTAACTTTGCATTGCTCAACGACGACTGAATGAAAGATTTTAAAAGAACATGTTGTACAAAAGTGTACAAAAAACATAATAAACAAAAACAAATGTATTCAAGTTTTCGAGACAAAGTCTTGACATGAATACGAAAAAACTGAAGAAAAGGAAAAAACAACTAGGTATGAATAGAAATTAATAAAGAATGATAATTACAGCAACAACTTCGAACTACCAGAACTAACACTGGTTAAAGGATTGATGTTTGTCTGTTGGCTGACCGGCACCGCAGTGATGCAGGTGGTAGAGCGCAAAGAATTCTGATGAGAGAAAGTGGGATTTCTCGAAACATATGTAAATTCAACAACCCAGGTTCGATCCCCAGTCAAGAAAAAAAAAAATTATCAAACATTTTTTAATAATAAATTTTTCAAGTTGTAATTCCTAACTTCAGTAAAAATAATTTAATGAAAATTAAATTTAATGAACTCGAGCCTAACTAAAATTATCAAAAAGTAAAAAATTAACAGTTCGATTATGAAATAATAATTAGCATAACAAATATTTTTTTTTAACAATTGTTCTATGGACTGAACATCACTGCTGTAGACCCAATGAATCTGACCAGAGTTGTAACCGGATACCGTATTATTTGTATTGGCGAGTTTATAAGTCATTAACAGCGCAGAAATCTTGGATTCGACAGCACCTCACTCCACTACTACAGGAGTAGTAACCCCACCTTTTGATCTCGCCATAGCCACCAACAGATTGTATTTAGCTAAAAAGTAAAGTGACGTCTAGTGGATCATGATAGGTGAAATTTCGATTTATATTCCTTGTTTTGAAAGCGACTCCGCTTGGAGCTCAAGACCTCTTGAACTGCTGCCTGAAAGAGCTGGATATGCAGCCTTATCATAAATAGCAATCCTGTAAAGGAATAGCGCTTTGGATAATCTTGGCTTGAGTATGTCTGTCTGACTCTTCTTATTTTGCGCATGCCCTTCAATTGGAACTCTGACATTTTGGTCAATTGTATGGAAGTAGTAGTGTTTTCATGGGATTATTGTTGCCATCATTGTCTGAAAGGCTGATTACGTTTTCCTAACTGGAGGCGTTAAGTTCATACTCAGATGAGATGTGATGGCTTCTTCAATAAGAACATTGTAATTGCGAGCCAAATTTTCCAATCACAGAATTTCACGAAACTCAGTTGTTAATTGGCCGTCCCGATCATGCGTTTTAACACCACTTGATTACTTTTAGTGGGGCTATGTTAAATATAGGGGCTTTACAAAGCCAATCGAATCAATTACAGCCTCAAAACACAGGTTGCCAAAATGTCGGGTCAATTGAAAAATCTTTCAATCTTTCAATGTTGATAATGTATGTTTGGTCTTGATGTACATTTGTCCAATGATTCGTCGCGAATTTTAGAGGCTAAGCCTTAATCATAACAGGGTATGGTAGGCAGTTGTTTGTCATACTTCACTTAGTTTTTTCAACACTTTTGATGCTCAATATCTTGAAAAGCTATAATGATTTCTACTGCTTCCAAATTTAAAATATTTTATGAGTGAATGGAGTGGTTAGCTAGGGATTAGCTAATTTTATTAGTATTCAATAGAATTAGTTGGGGAAATAACTAATTTTATTGCACTTTATAAGGAGGAATAAAAATACCAAACGGAATTTTGGTTAAAGGGAATTGAGTAAGATACACAATGTAATGAGGTTAAACTTTTATAACCGGGAATTAATTATACGGGAAGATTTTGGGGAAATCTTCTTAGGGAGTCTCTCTAAGGGAGTCTTATTATAAATGAAAGAAAGGTTTCTTTTTATAAATTCAAGTAACTTACATTTTATTTTTAACTTTACTTTGCTATTGCTGATTACTAACGAACTAACTTTTCATGGCAATAAATTTCGCTCAAGACCTCAGAGGCTCGATATTTAAAACTACAAATATACATTAAACTATAATTTTAATTTGTAGATTATAAATTCAATCACAATAATATAACAAAACTGTTTATATTTTTTTTATATTAATTAACTAATGAGTTTAAAATCATTATTACCCAAGGAGATTTGTATGGGGACCAGATGATATCATGGGACTGAATGGGAAAACGGGAAACACAATTTTAGGTGAAACATTTTTTTAAATTAAAGTAAAGTTTTTTAAGAGGAAAATCGAGCTGTTGTCAGATTTGCTCAACATTTCGTTACAATTGTTTGTTGGTTTAACAATTTTCCACCGGATCCTCTAAAATGGTTTAACATGGATGCTTTATAAACGCCTTTCACAATTTACTTTTTATTATAATTATTATTGGTTTTTTTTTTTTGCTTTTCGAACTTAGTTGGAAAAATGTCATAATATTTGCAATCATAATGTACACGTGCACCATTTCTGGGTTATAAACATTCTTTACATTATAAAATATTTATAAAAGTAAATGTCTTTTAAATAAATAAAAACAATAATAGACAAACGCCATTCTATACTTTGGAAAACCACAACCTTTCTCCATAAATTTACGGTGTAAATGTAGGTTGGCTAGTTATACCTACAATGTGAATTTAAAATTAATTAAAACAAACAGCTAAATATAGTTGCAACTGGGAACAAAATAATAATAAAATAAATAAGTGAGTGTAATAAATTAGTTAAATGTTTTAAGAAAAAAACACAACATGAAAGCTCTTGACAGTTAAAAATCCATTTTTATACCTATCACCAAAAAGATGAGGGGTATATTAATTTTGTCATTCCGTTTGTAACACATCGAAATAATGATCTTAAAGCAACAAGTCTATCTATATATACTGAGTCCTTATAAAATTCTAAGATGATCTAGCCATGTCCGTCCGTTTGTCCATCTGTTGTTTTCACGATAGAGCTTCGAAAAAAACAGACATAGAACAATGAAATTTTTACCCAGCATTCTTTGATCCATCGAAATATTTGGTATTGAAAATGGGCAAAATCGGTCTAGTAGGATTCGAGTCATTGATCAAAGTTTCAGACTACCTCGATATTTTTCAGATATTTTTTGCTATTTTCTTCAAATCTAATGCAAATACATAATATAATGAAATGGTAGGCATCGGTCCACATTTTCTCATAACTCCGTACAAATGTTTTCCCGGAATATGGCATGCAAAATCTCAAAACTATATTTTGGTTACATCATTATTACGTTGAAAGTCAATACATATAATTCGCATACAAATATCTATAAATCGTCGAATAGAATTTTATAATGATTGGCCCCTAATAGTTCATAGTTCCCTTATGAGGACTACTCCCGAAAACTCATTAACCTACATAAACATCCATATCGAACCGAAATTTTACACAGATCAATTATAAGTATGTAAAAATTATACCATTGACTTTTGTCAAACTTGGTCCATAATTGGGCATAGCTCCCGTACAAGCTACACTTTCGAGAATAGCCATAGAGTATAAAGAGGTGACAATTTTGACGTTTCAAAATTTTACTAAAGTTATTGTCTGTTAAAGTAAATCGCTTTATGTTACACGCTGCAAAAATATAAACAAAGTGCAGCTCTGAAAGAAAGAGACAAATATAAATTCTTGATTATAACTGGAATATCGTTATTGAGATGAAATTCAATTAAAATTAAGCTGAAATAAATAGAAATTACGGTAAAATATTTTGACTTTCGCCCCATAATTATGGGTGATTTGGTGGTGGGTATCTAAGTTTCGGCACAGCCTAATATAAACTCTTACTTGTTTATAATTTATTGGTCACTCAACTTAATGATGTTACAAAAATAATTCACTTAGCTACGGCTACACTTACATGTGTGATTTTATTAAGTAAGACTTTAAGAAAAATATACTCCGACACTATGTACAATACGAGGTCCGATCAAATAATCACCGTTATTTTAAAATTTCGTGAGTTACGTATGCTCGATTATCGCATTTTTTGTCTGTTATGTTGGTACACATGTCTGTTTTATGTATATGTTGGTAATATCAGCCATTTTGGATTGTCAGTTTGTTTTTGACAGATAAAAAGGTTAGTCATGTTTTGGTGTGCTCTTCGATTTTTTACTATTCGAAAAAATTGATCAAAGCAATTTTTACGGATGTTTTAGGCATGAAACATGCGGCAGCGAAGATTTTTCCAAAATTGCTACATTTTGGGCAAAAACAACGTCACATGGACATCGCTCAGGAGCTGTTGAACATCGTCAACGACGATCCCGATTTCTTCAAAAAGGTCATAACTGGTGACGAATCATGAGTGTAGGGCTATGTCATTGAAACCAAAGCCCAATCATCCTAATGGAAACGTCCAGAAGAGCCAAGACCGAAAAAAACACGTCATGTTCGGTCAAATGTGAAGGTTTTGCTCACTATTTTTTTCGACTGCAATGGCGTGGTGCATCATGAATTCTTGCCGCAAGATCCTACGGTCAATAAGGAATACTACCTTGAAGTTATGCGCCGTTTGTACGAAGCAATTCGGCAGAAACGCAGAGTATTGTGGAAAACTAAATCATGAATTTTGCACCATGATAACGCACCAGCTCACACATCGATGCTTGTGCGTGAGTTTTGGGACAAAAACAAAACCGTTATAATGACTCAACCACCGTATTCATCGGACTTGGCCCCCGCTGACTTTTTCCTCTTCCCAAAACTGAAGACAGCGATGAAAGGAAAGCGTTTTGCTACGATTAAGGAAATAAAAGATAAATCGAAACAGGAGCTGTTGGCGATACCAAAAAGCGCGTTTCAGAATTGTTTAGAGGATTGGAAAAAACGCTGGCATAAGTGTATTATATCCGAGGGGGAAAACTTTAAAGGGGACAAGATAGTTATTGATGAATAAATAAATACTATTTGAAAAAATTTAAATTAACGGTTATTTTTATCCGACCTCGTATGACTTATTTAATAATAAATCAATTAAGAAAACAAATCAATCTCATATCCATTCATACATATAAATTCCAAACGTTTGTTTTTTATAATGTTCAAAAATTATGCAATCAATTAAAGAAAAATTCGTGAGCTGTTTATTTTTCTCTACATTTTTTAAACAATTAATGGCATAAATAAATATTTATCTATTTCTGTTTTTAATTCAATTGAATAAAACTTATTTAATCTAATTTACAATTCACAACTGATGTTTTGTGGTTTTAGTTAAATGACAACACATCAAAAACAGTCTTCAAACATTTGCGGGTGTCTAATGTTTTGATTGATCCGGCTCAAATGACGTATAAAGTTTCATGTGACATCCTGCCTGGTAATAAACCGGAGGCATACGGAGAGATATTCAGACTACTGTCACCTTATAACAACGACAGCTGCAATTTATTATTAATATATACGTACATACATACATACTTATTTTGTTGCTTGTTTCCAGTATTTAGTTAACAAAATAAGTACGCCAAATTCGTTTAAAAATATAATTTATTATAAATTTTTATACATAAATACACACACGCGCACACACAGTTAATTTAAAAATATTTTCATTATTGCTTTTATTCGTTGAAAATCATGTGAATTGACACCAATAATTAAGCCGTCAAAGAGGAAGTTTATATTTAAAACTCACACATTCCTCAACTCTAATTGGTGACTATATAAACACGTCATTTATTCAAAATATTTTTAAATCTTTTTATCAAATGAAAAAGCGTCAGCCTGGCCCCCCCCCCCCCTCACCCCAAAAAAATATGTATATAAATATGTGTGAGTCTCTCTGTTGATTATTTTTAAGTAAATTATACTCTGATTCTAATTTCCCTTTGGTTAAGAGAACAATAAATTGTTTAACTTTGGAAGTACAATTTTATAGCGGTTATAATGAGCTAAGAGCAAATAATTGAGATGAGCTTGGATAAACTATAACCAAAGGGAATCTCAACAAGAACATTGTTATAATGAAAGTTTCGATAGAAGCTTTTTTACAATAAATTCAATTTCTATCAATAATCACATTTAAAGCGAAATTTTCAATATTGTGGATTCAGCCAAATATGTCTTAATAAACGTTTGTTAAATTTAATAATCGTTTTTGAATAAGGGAAATGACTATACAAGGGCGGTTCGGAAACTTCTTAGACTAGCACATCCAAAAACATTTTTATTTTTCAATATAATCTCCTGAAACTTCAATACACTTAGACCAACATTTATCTATCCCTTGATTAAAATAGTTTTCCTCAAGGCCTTCAAAATAGTGATTTACAACTATAATTGCATCTTCATATAAGGTAAAACGCTTGCTTACCAGCTAAGAATTTTTTTAGATTTGGGAACATGTACAAGTCACTGGAAGCTAAATCAGGAGAATAAGGTGGGTGGTCAAGCAACTCGTATTTTAATTCGTTGATTTTAGCCATTTTTAAAACACTCTTGTGCGCTAGTGTGTTGTCTTGATGAAAAATTATTTTTTTGTGTTGTTAGCCAGGACGTTTTTCTCGAATTTTTACATTAAATGGACCCAAAATGTTGCAATAGTACTCTGAATTTATTGTTTTACCTTCTGCAGATGTCATAACCTTACCAGCCGATTGAATTGTTTTTGCCTTCTTTGGGGCACTTCTTCCAGCTTCAGTCCATTGTTTGGATGTACTTGTACTTTTGTCTCTGGAGTATAGTGATGGATCCATGTCTTATCAACAGTTATGAAACGACGCTTAAAATCCATTTTGTTTTTCTTAAAACACTCCAAACAAGCTTGAGAAATTTTCATTCTTATGCGTTTTTGGTCGACTATTAACAAATGCGGCACCCATCTTGCAGAAAGCTTTTTCATCTGTAGTTCTTCATGCAAGATCAAATGGACTCGATCATTTGATATCATGCATTTTGTGGGTCATCATCAATGCTTGTACGACCACGTTTAAATTCAGCAACCCAAGGTTTTTACTTTTGTATCATTATGATACCGATAAACCCTTTTTACTTCTTGATAATTTTTATTTAAATATTTAATGACAATACAAATTTTTTAATTTTTACAGTGTAAAAAAATCGCGGATGCATCTTTTTTAAACACCTGTTTCTATATGAAGGAGTTGCCAGATCGAAAAGAAATTTAACATGTTTTCATTGCAGAGATGGAAGTTTCCAAAACACTCAACTTTTTGCTGTTTATACCGCGCTTTCTGTTCTAGGCTAAAAAGTTTCCGAACAGCCCTCGTACAGAGACAATCGAATCGATTAGAGTTTTCGAAATCAAAATACGTGACGTGTTTAACGAAGTAGACTAGCCATTTTGCCAAAATGTAATTGAAATTTTTTATAAAAAATCGACATGTGTATATGCGGACGTGTTGAACATCTGTCCAATATAATTTTTAATTTATAACTGTCAAAACTTACTGTTGCCAATAGAATACAGATTTAAATTTGTGTGAATTCTTTGTTTAATTTTGTTTTGAAAGCCAAATTTGTGGTTGAAAACCCCTGGAGATAGTAACATGTCACATGCGATAATGCAGATATTGTTCTTCTTGGAAAACGATTTTAATAGAGAGGCGTCAACAAGAGTATATTAATATGCAAAATCTGAGTTAAAAAAAATACTAAACCCAAACAATAACTCACAGTAACATGACATATTGTAACCTGCAATTTCAAAGTATAATTAGTCAATTTTTCGGCAATGTTTAGTTTGGGATTTGTCTAATGTCCTACGAAGCCCTCTCATATCGTACTGTCAATGAACCGTTTATTTTCTTTTTAAAAATATATTCGCCATTTCTAAGCGGTTAAAATTGGGTAACGGTGTAGCCTAGCGCAGCGCCTAGAGCGTTTGTCCACTATCAAAACTTAAACCCGGCTACGTTTAGAAAAGAAATTTGTAATATTTGTGAATCGTATAAAAAGAACAAATTCATTCAGAGTTGTCAGCGATCTTGGACAATCCAAATCATAAACTAAGTGTATACCAAGATATGTCTTTGATCTTGTAGAGATTGATCTCGTACCTTTTTCATTGCAATAAGGGTTAATATGTATGTATATACACCTGTTACTCTAACTCTGCATTCCGTGATCATGTAACGCCCGACCTGTTGAATGCTCATGCATATGGCAGTTTTAATTGCCCTGTAACATTCATGCCCAGCATCTCATATTAACTCGCCATGGCGATGTCGAAGTTGGGCCAGAGTTCAACATACAAACTGCGTTTTAAGAACGTTGATCGCCATTTATTTTAGAAAAGTCCTAAACAATTTAATTTTTACTTTCCTCAAAACGTAAATTCCAATAAAACTGATAAATGATGAAAATTTCCGGTTTATAAACCAGAAATATATATCCTGGTCTTTAAAACTTAATGACCTACTGTGCGAATAAAGTGTTTATTTTTATCTGTGACATTTTAAGGAAATTCCTGTTTTAAAACAGTTTAGTTTTTTGTATGTGCAGTTGGGAGTAAAAATATCACAAACAATTTAAATCTTAATAAACAAATAATAAATGTGGTTACAGCAAAATCTCAGGCGCCAGCTAGTTAAACAATTTATTTATTTAAAGCGATTTACATAAAAAAAACTAACTGAAAAACCTGCAAAAAAATCATTTAAAAGTGTAAACATGATTTTAATGTTGAAAACTCTCACTTCACCTGTTGTCTGTAGGGTGGTGTGATGGACGGGGTGTTAAGACTCGTTCGTACATATGTATGTTTAGCGAGCGTTAAACACATGAACATAGCGACAGACGGACAGACAACAATTAAGTTTAGTTATTTTAAACAATTTCGTGTGGCGTGAAATATTTAATTTGTATTTTTGTTCATTAATTTAATGCGAGAGTATAAAACAAGTGATCAAATTTTATTTTTTTTTTTATTTTTTTTTGCATTCACACAAGAGTTTGTCCATTTTATAATTATTCATTTCATTTGATTCATTTTAATAAACCGGCAAGCATATCCATATGTAAATATGATCACATCACTTCGGGTAGTTGTGAAAATATTTGATAGTGTGTTTTGTTTAATTTTTAACTAACAAAATTCCTTTTGACGTTAGCGGCATGACCAGTAAGTAAAACATGTTGTATATTTTATATTAAATTAATTTTAGTTTTATTTCTTTTTTAAATTTTTATTAACATATACTATAAACATACTCTTGAGTATACACTGTCAGACAAAATAAAGTGCGGTTTTGTAATCTTCTTCATTCCTTTTTGATATTTTTCTTCTACATGTATTATTTACTATTTATTCACAGTCCCGTTATTTGTCGGAATATCTGAATTATTTACATGAACATTGCAATTTTATAAAGTCGCTCGTTTACAGTAGAAGACAAAACTGTTCAAAAAAACTGTATATCAGAATATTTTTTATTTTTCTTACCCATATACAGATATAAAAAAAATTAAAACATATATTTGAAAGAGTCTTAATCTAATTAAACAATAAAATTTTCAACAAATTAAAATTAATTTAACTCTGCAAAACTACAGTTTAATATGCATTCGCTGTGAACACTTTTGTCCCTTGTTTGAAAAACTGCAAAATTTCGAAATCCATATTTGATAATGGACCGGCATTCTTTACTGGCATACTGTTGATAAGATTTTCCAAAATCTTTGGACTAATAGCTGTAAGAGCACGCTCCCGCAATTCATGCACGGATTTTAGAGCGTAAATCTTTCGTTTTAACACCGACCAAAGACGCTCGATAGGGTTTACATATGGGGACTGGGGGGCCATTCGAGTTGCTTGATTCCGCAGTTTATAGTGTATATGGGTAAAAAAATAAAAAGTATTCTAATATAAAGCCTTTTGTGAATAGCTTTACCTTCTACTGTACATTTCTGTTGTAAATATATTGAAGTGTACAATAAATCTCCGCACAGTTTTCTGTTGAACTTGTATTCCTGATTTTTTTTTTTTTTTTTGTGAAAAATTTGTGGCAAGTTTTTAAAAAATAATAAATTATATTGAAGTACTTATTTATTTAATTTAATATTACTTAAATATACACAAAATACGGCTAGACACAGACTTTTTCAAAATAAGGACTTCAACCGCTTTGAGATATCGGAATATGCGGTCAGAAAAATAATTGCTTTGTATAAAATAACAAAGTCAAATGGCCACGAAGCTAGAAAATAATCATATTGCAATTTTAGCAAAAAGAAATTCTTTTACGACGGCCAGAGATATAAAAGAGGAACTAGAATTAAATATTTCGACTCGAACTGTCCAAAGAAGATTTAACGAAAGCGATCTAAAAAGTACGTTCGCTAAGAAAACGCCGCTTCTACTAACTGCAAATATAAAAAAGCATTTAGACTTTGCAAAGAAGTACATAAATATTAGACAAAATAGTAACTGATTTAAAAAAAACTATAATTTATAATTATTTGAATGTTTTAATCAAAAAACAGGAAATATTTGATACCGCACTTTATTTTGTCCGACAGTGTAAATATGTATATATGTAGTTAATCATATTTAGGTATGTACGAATGAAGATGTAACGTTTATATTTAGTTGGAAGTTTAAAAACGACAAAAAATTTTAACTGTGAAAAACTTATCAATGGCAAGCCGTGAACTTGTCGCAAATCTTAAATTTATAAGTAAAATAATATTAATAATAATATTTAGATAGATTATTATTTATTCCTATTTATTTAAACAAAATCATACATGCGAATAGTTTGAAAAAAAAATCCTCTAAATAAGAGGCGTGATTTAAAGCTTATGTGAATTTTTGTACGTATATCTTTATTAATACGTAATATTAATATTTAATAAGTGAGAAAATTACACTACCAGATGGCAAATACGGTTGAGGTTTTAGGAAATCAGTTAGTAACAAAAATATGAAATTTATATGAAATCTATGATGAACAGTTTATAATAAAAATGTCCTATAATAGGCCAATAAGCAAGGAGTATATATTGGTTATACCTTTGATGGACATCGCATGGTCGTTTTGTAAATATTAAATATACGAAATAAATAAGCGATTTATTTTTACTAACAATTCATACTCGACTTCCTAAGTTTAATCTTTTCGGAATAAATTTTTTAAGGAAAGTTTCACTGTTTTTCCATGGTTAGAGCTTAAGGGAGTTATAGTGGAAGGCCAATGTAAGCGGCATGCGGCCGCGGCCGGTAACAGTATTACCAGTGAATAAAAGTTTTGTTTCTTTACAAAATTATTAATACAAAAATTTTGAAGTATGGCAATTTACTTAATCTGGCAATGCTGTTAAAAGCGGCAGCGCGGAAAAGTAGAATTTTGTTCAACTTTGTCGCTTTAAACGATGTTGTCATACACATGTTTATAATATGTGGCATTAGTTAGTGAGATTAGTTAAAAAAAAAATCCATTTTTTTCATACTTTGTACACCTTGTTTATTTAATAATTTATTTATGTAAAAACAAATCAATTGATATTTGCCGCTTTTAATATGCCGCTCACATTTGCCTACCTACAGAGTGGATAAGCGGCAAGAAGAACAGCTGATTGTCGCCCGCGGCCTCATACCGCTTACATTGGCCTTCCACTAATAGCTTGAAGTATCGCAATTCACTTAATCTGGCAATGCTGTTAGAAGCGGCCGAGCGGCAAAATTCAATTTTGTTCAACATTTTTCTTTGCCGCTGCAAACGATTTTGCCATATACATGTACATACGAGTACATATATAATATATGACATACTTAGGTATGAGTTTACTTGAATAAAAATATAATGGAAAAAATCGACAACAAAAAATTAATTTCAGAAATAAAAAAATACAAATTGCTGTACGAAAAAATTTTAATCAATATTCTTCTTCTCTTTTTTATTTTCTGCAACAACATTTACGTACGAGTACAAACCCCAACTGAATAAAGATAAAGTACTCCTCAAACTCATTGCCCATTTTTAATACTTTACACCTACATTATGCACACTAAAAAAAACGTTTATTATAAGATTTTAACATTTGCCGCTTTAAATATGCCGCGTTTATTTGCCTACCTACAAAAAGTAAAAGCGGCAAAAAGAAGAGCTTCCACTATTAGAATTAAGCATCCTTGGGATATGTTGGTACAACACACTTTGTTGATACAACATACTATTACTGGATTTAATGACAATGATTTTCTTATTCTTCTGCACAATATAGAATTTCTGAACAGAAAATTGTCTCTCCACGTGTGGTAAATTTGAACCCATGAGCATTTCTATTCCTTAAAATTAAATCAACAAGAAATACATATTAAACTAAAAAAAGAACTGGTACTTTTTTAGAACGCAAGAGAGAGAGAGAGAGAGCAAATTAGAAAGCAAAAAACTTTTAAGATAAGTGTGACACTCCTTAGGACAATGTGTTTCTGTTTCTTTACTCCATCTTCCCCTTACTCTTAGCAGCAGCTCATAATCATCAGCTCACATGAAGCCTAATGGTATCTATAAATTTTGTGCAGATCGGTTCATAATTTAACAAAGCCTCTTCGAAAATCCCTTTGACATGTATAAATCTTTTAAAAGTTTTTATATTTTTATAGCCTACACCACCATAGTGGGGACTTCCCAAGTCGATTTAACAATGTCCGTTCGTCCATGTAAACCTTGTGCGCAGAGTACAGATAGCAATTTGGAGATATTTTGATAAAATTTGATACGTGATGTTTTTTCGGCCCAAGGATGGATGGGGTTGGAACTGCTGGAAATTGGTCTATTATTTCACCTGGCCTCCATACAAATGCCCTCCTGAAATTTGGGTTAACCGGTCATAAATCTTTGAATTATGCAACTATGCAAACAAATTTCACCAAAAATGAGGAATAAATGAAGCTAAATTACATCAACAAAATTTGTGCAGATCGGTCCATAATTAGTCGTAGCTCCCATATAAGGCCCACTTCCGAAAATCACTTTAAAGAGTATAACTCTCTCAAAAATGTTGGTATCCAAATAATATTGAACGAAAATATATTTCATATGTATAAAAATAATGCGGTACAATTCTATTATGATCGGTCCATAATTAGTCGTAGCTCCCATATAACGCCCACTTCCGAAAATCACTTTAAAGAGCATAACTCTCTCAAAAATGTTGGTATCCAAATAATATTGAACGCGAATATATTTCATATGTATAAAAATAATACGGTACAATTTTATTATGATCGGTCCATAATTAGTTGAAACTCCCATATAAGACCCTCTCCGTAATTCACTTTAAGCTCCATAAATCGTTTAAAAGTCCACAATAGGTTATATCTGCCATATAACGCCCATTTCTGAAAAACTGTTTTATACATATACTGGGTGTAGGGTATTATATGGTAGGGCTTGGCCGACTATACTTTCTTACATGTTATTTATATTTATGTGCACAGAATTCATGCCACTAAATTTATGGATGATCGGTCCATAATAGATCATAGCTTCCATATAGAGCCCATTTCTGAAAAACTGTTTTGGCACATACATATACTAGGTGTAACGACTAGCTGGACCGACTATACCCTCTTACTGGTTTTAGTTGTTTAATTTTTGTAACTATGACTCAACTATATTATTATACAAATAAAATGCTTGTAGGATATTTTTAACACACTTCAGCCAATTTATCAGTTTTTATTAGTCTTTTTTTCATTCGTTTTTTAATTCGTTTTACAAATCATTGAATTAAAAGATACCGACCACCGATGAATGACAGGTTGTTAAAAAAAAGAGCTAAAAATACATAAATCTGATGTGTATGTGCCTGGGAACATAAATTAGTAAAATGCTACTGTTGTTAAAATTTTTTATTATTTTATGTATGGATACAAAATGTTTTTGAGTAGAACTTAGTTTTTATTATAAAATGCAAGTCTGTAGTTTATGGTTTTATTAAACTCTAGTTAAATAAAGTGCAAAGAACAAGACAAACAGTTTATTGTTAATATTACCCGTAAATCCAGTTGGTAAAATAATTGTACTACTCGTATGTTGAGCTGTAAGCTACTGCAATGCGAATAAAAGCTCTAGGAAGTCAATTAATGGAATTTTAGATGTTTTTTAATCTTGTGGTTAAAATATTAAAGAACAAATAAATTTAGTATAATAAAACTTTGTATGTATACATAATAAATTAAAATGAAACAATAAATTTACTATCAATAAATTCTGCTTAAAAGGTTTAACAGTTTGATATAAATATGCAGTATGGTTATGCTAATTTAATAAAATTTCAATACAACTATTTAAAATCTGATAAAACTATTAAGCATTTGGTTAAGGTTTTGAAAACTGCATTTTATTTATTTTTATCACTGAAACTAAATCAAAGTTTAAAGTTTCAAATTCCAATATTAATTATTAAACCTTGATGCATTAGTTAGTTTCTATATGAAATTTTACAAACAAAATATTAAAGAAATTAATTTTAAAGATTTGTTATGAATTGAACACCTTGAGATATAAATGGGTTGTAGGCGTAAATACATGATCAAATCAGTTAAATTGGTTAAATTGATATAAAACGTATTAATAAATATGGAAATTAATAAATTTGATAAGATTAATTATTAATTTGCATACAACTTTGTATAGAATTTGTTTCAAAGAAGAGCAGCCGTTAATTACCACAAACAAATGAATCAATTTCATAAAAGGCAATATGGTTTTGAAAATGATAGTAAATCTAAATAATCTACAAATATATTTGTATTTTGTCTTTGTAGGTTTAAGCTGTAATTTCTAAAAAAAAAAATTTTAAAATTTGTACCAACTATGGTTGCAACATTTATTTATATTTAATAATTAAAACTCTATTAATATTTTTATAGCAACAAGGTTGTCTGCTATTACCGTCGATATTTAAGTTAGCTTTCGATAACTGAGCAACTAAAATAATCGTATTTTTTTAATTTAGTCAAGCCTACAGAATATATGATATAGGATTTAATTAGATTTACTTAACTCGTTCGCATTTGTACTGCTACCACTTGAGATGAGATATACGCCCGGTTGTTTAAGGTCACATGATGTTTCAGTATACCCATACCTGGACCATTTAAAGCATTTGGGGTCGAATACAAGAATAATGACGACTATCCCAAAAGTTCTAAAAACGATGTTATTGACCTAGCAAGTTTCGTGGGGACTTTCCTAAGAGAATTTCGTCAAGGATTATAAATGTTGTATATTGGATACCTTACGTACCTTTTGATTTTTAACTATTTTCGGATCCGAAAATACATTAACTCGTATGTATAGTACGCATGCAAAAACAAGTAAATACCAAGCTAGCAAAAGTACTCTAGACATTTGTCAGTTAAATCTTCTATAATTGCAATTTATTATTATTCTATAGTTTTTCTCCCATTTTATATTTTAAATCATTCAGGATCTCTTATATGAAAAGATCATCCATCAGCTTTCTTTTTAAGTTAACTATGTTAACGAAAGCTTTTAATTTCATTCCGAGTTTCGAAATGATTTGCACTGCTTCGAGAAATTATCATGGCATTTAAAATTTGAGAAAATACCCTCAATATCGTAGCCAAATTTTAAGCTTTAAAAAAGTTTTAAATGAACAACAAATATTTCCTGGTTGCCTGTAATCCTGTTAGAGATCTATTATCCAATAGAATTTAAATTTTAGTTTGAGGTTATTTTCTATTTCCATTAGGTTTTCCTAAACTATATCCTAGGCTGTTATATATGATCATGATCTTCTGGACATCCAAGGGTTATGAATCAGCTTCAAACAGAGCTATGAAACGTTCAGTGTCGAATGATCAACAAAAAATGCGGATCACCCATTTGAAGGGTCAAATCGTACAAGTTAATTTCCACACTCCTTGTGAATTTGCTAGAATTATACGACAAGGATGACAAAGATTCAGAGCAGAGTCAGGTTTCTGTTAAAATAAGTTAAAATTTAGTGTTACTGTTGCTTCAACAAAATATTTTATACGGAGGGCAGTAATGAGAAATTTCTTTGGAAGACAAGGTATGTCTATAATTTCTGCAGCTTCAGGAGAATAGACTGTTATATCAAAATCGCGTAGACATTCGAGTTCGTATTTTCTAGAAAAAACATTATTTTACATTTTTTTACTTATATATTAAAAAAACCTACAAATGTCAGGGATAAAGACGAAGGTGAAATTTACAACAGCCCGAATTCGTTCTATGATATATACCGTTATTTTCCAGCCATTTTTATTGCTTTAATGAAGTGGTGATCTTATTTAAAACCCCTCTAGACAGACAGATTTTGTCGATAAGTATTTGCTGACCAAGAATTATATGTTTTAAGAATTCCAGAATACATTTGAGAAACAAGCGAAACTACGTTTTCGTTTCTAATGTAATTATTCACATTCCATTTAAATGCTTATTTCTAGTAGAGATTAGAGAAAAAGTGATTTTAAGGAACTTTTGGATTTTATTTGTAAAAAACACATAAATTTAAAAAGCAATCTATGAAATCTTTATTTGAGTCAATAGAATGAACTATATAATTCAATGTTTAATGATGATTTAATGTAAATGTTGATCGCGACTACGCCTCAAATGGTTCGTACGTTGGGTTCAATTTGAGTATACTCTCTCCAACATATCGGCCGGTATCTCACAAATAAATTCTTTAATATTAGCTACTGGAAGCCAACAGTAGCGTGTTTTTCCCTATAGATATGAGTCTTAAAAAATCCCCACAAATAACAGTCTAAAGGCGTTAAATCGCACGATTTTACCTTCCATAAACGTAAAATAAACTCTTCACCGAACTAGCCTCTCAATTGGGCCATAGTTTCGCGTACTGTGTGTGTCCTGTTGAAACCACATTTCAGCCAAGTTCAGCTATTTTTGCACTCGCCGTTCCTGCCTTTGTCGTCTTTGAAAAAGTACGGTCCAATGATACCGCCGGCCCATATCCACACCAAACAGTTCATTTTTCGGGATAAATTGGCAGTTATTGCAATGTTTCTGGCTGCTCTTCACACCAAATACGACAAATTTAATTGTTTACATACGTATCCATTTAATTAGAACTGCGCTTTGTCGTAAAATAGAAGAAGTGCACAATGCACTTTCTTAAACGAGCATGAATTTTGATAATAAAATTCAATAATCTGCAAACGTTGTTTGTTTGTAAGTCGATACATGGTTAAATTAAAAGGCAAACTGAACATGCTACACGAAAAAATTTGAGGTACCAAAAACAGTCTTGGCAAAATGAAAGTTGCTAAAAAACTTTTTAGAACTTGTTTTTATTTGGATCCGTCCCCGACTAACATTTGTATTATTAACTGCAATAAGTCCCCAATATTTGCTTTTAATGCATTATTAACATATTCCTTACTGATTATAGAGTAGTGAAACCACATCCATTTTTAAGCTACAAACGTACAATGACATTAATTAGGGAATAATTTACAAATCAAAAAATGTTACCAACATTAGTCACTCGAATAAAATAAAACAAATAATAAAGTTTAGACCATATAATACCCTACACCCAGTATATCAATAAAACAGTTTTTCAGATATGGGTGCTATATGGGAGATATTACCTATTATTGACTGATCATTCAAAAATTTAGTATCATGACTTCCGTTAATATAAATATTATGTGTGTTAAGCTTTATCTCGATAAAAATGCTTTTAAAAGATTTATAGAGGTTAAAATGATTTTCGGAAGTGGGCCTTATAAGGTGACTACGACTAATTATAGACCGATCTTCTTTATTACTCATTTGTGGTGAAATTTGTTTGTATACTTTCATAATTCAAATATTTATGATCGTTAAACCCCTCATTTCGGGAGGATATTTGTATGGGGGCCAGGTGAAATAATGAACCGATTTCTACCAGTTTCAATTCCATCCGTCGTTGGGCCGAAAAAATATCACGTACCAAATTTTATTGAAAAATCTTCAAAATTGCGACCTGTACTCTGCGCACAAGCTTTACATGGACAGCCAGCCAGACGGACGGACGGAAGGACATCGTTAAATTGACTCAGGGAGTGATTCTGAATATTTATGGGCGTTACAAACATCAGTACAAATCCAATATACCTTCCCCACTATTGTGGTGTAGGGTATAATTTATTTATGTTGGATAAAAAAACAATATAAAGTTCATTAAACTTACAATCATACATGCCTACATTCAATAGCCATTACAATTTTAAATTCATTTGAACAAATATATTAAAAAGTTTACTTGTCGCACACACATACACACACACACACACACACACACGCAGTTTATCACGTGATCTATTCCTTGTATATTGAGCGTGATAGTCAGTAGTCAGTCCAGTGCCTAGATTTGCCATAAATGGTTTACAATTACTTAGTAATAAATAATTCTGTTTTGTTTTTGTATTTAAATACTGTACAAAAACTAACATTTTAATAAATTTAATTTACTTTTACCTTAAATTGTTAATTATAATTAATTAGTTGGCTTTAGTTAGCAAATGAATTACGACTAACTGATTCAATTATTGTCTTTGACTACAAGCATGCGTTTCGTATAAAAATGTATGTCAAAGTCAGTGGAAAACTTTGTGGCTGGTCTTTTGGTTGAGTGTTTTTGGAATGGAATGAATTGGTTGGTGCATGACCTGATATAAAATTCAAAATAAGATGAAGAAGTTGGTATTAAACTGACTTTGTTTGAGAACAAAAAATAAACCTTGTGTTGTGTTTGTTTTTATACCCACCACCAACAAGATGGGGGGTATATTACGTTTGTCATTCCGTTTGTAATACATCGAAATAATGGTCGTAGGGCCAAAAATTCTATATATTCTGGGTCCTTTTCTAGATTCTAAGACGAAATGTTTGGTATTGAAAATGGGCTAAATCGGTCCAGTAGGATCCGAGTTATAGATCAAAGTTTTAGACTAATTCGATATTTTTCAGATATTTTTTGCTATTTTCTTCAAATATTATGCAGTTAATACGTACCATGAAATTCTGCACACTCTATTTATACCCTACACCACCATAGTGGGGAGGGTATATTGGATTTGTGCTGATGTTTGTAACGCCCAGAAATATTGGTCCAACACCCATCTTAAAGTATACCGATCGACTCAGAATCGATTTAGCTATGTCCGTCCATCCGTCTGGCTGGTTGTCCATGTAAAGCTTGTGCGCAAAGTACAGGGGCCAAATTACCGCATTCGATATCGAGTAAAATGTAACATAATTTTCTTATTTGAAATTATGACATTCGATATCGAACAAGAAATTTACTACATTTTATCATAATTTCGATATAGAAATCATTTTTCGATTCGATAGCTGAGTCGATCACGAATGCGGTAATTTGGCCCCAGGTCGCAATTTTGAAGATATTTCGATAAAATTTAGTACGTGATATTTTTTCGGCCCAACGATGGATGGGGTTGAAACTGGTGGAAATTGGTCCATTATATCACCTGGCCCCCATACAAACGTCCTCCCGAAATTGGGGTTTACCCATCATAAATGTTTGAATTATGCAAGCATCCAAACAAATTCAATTTAGGCTCCATAAATCTTTTAAAAGTATTAAATCGAGATAAAGTTTAACATACACAATATTTATGTTCATAGACATCATGATACTAAATTTTTGGATGATCGGTCCACAATAGGTTATATCTCCCATATAGCACCCATTTCTGAAAAACTTTTTATACATATACTAGGTGTAGGGTATTATATGGTCGGGCTTGACCGACTATACTTTCTTACTTGTATTATTATAGAACGACAAGTCCTGTTGAAAATGGCAGGAATCGATCCAAGATTTCTCATAGCCCCATTACAAATGTCTTCCTAAAACATGGCTTGTAAATGTCTATCGAAAAGCCGTATCCATACAAAATTCTGCAGTAATAAGTTTCAGGCAAAGTAAAATTTCAAAACGATATTTGGTTTGCATCGATCCATATTTTGACCATAGCCCCATACAAAGACCGAAATCACATAAATGCACATAAATCTTTTAAAAAAATCACTAACAAGTCGAAATTTAACACAAGTAATCCGTAGACACATCAAAATTGTTGTATGTATTAAATTTCTTGATGACCGGTACATATTTGACCATAGCATAAATCTCTTATAAAAATCACTAATAAGTCGAATGACAATTTGCACGTTTAAAAAAGCCAAAATCAGTTTCCTAGGGCTTTTTGGTACTTAATTTATTGTGTGTTAAATTAAATCACTTTTTGTTGCACGCTGCAAAAATATAAAGAAAGTGTAAAATCTTGATTATAACTGGAATATGCATAAAATTCTTATAAATGTCGTTATTAAGATGAAATTCAATTAAAATTAAGCTAAAATAAATAGCAATTACGGTACAATATTTTATGAAGTTCGCCCCATAATATGTTGGTGATTTGGTGGGTGGTGGGTATATACAATTCGGTACAGCCGAATATAAACTCTTACTTGTTTTAAATACAAGTTGTAAATTACATATAAATTATTATTATATATTATTATTGTTATAATTTTATTATTCAGTTTATTTTGTTGTTTATTTTGTTTTAAGAAATGAATAAAGCCTATTAAAATTAAGTTTTCAATGTTATAAGTAAGTTAAATGTTGTTTTGTAGTTTAGCTATGAAGAAAATAATTAATTAATATTTGGGAAATTATTTATTATTCAAACTGACTGTTGTTTATATTTTTTTAAAGCAGCTGAAGGATTATTCAATGTTATTATTGCCAACAATAATCATGGAAAATATGATAATTCACAAGGGTGAGGACAAAATTACCTTAACTAGTACTCGTATATTTAGTAAATAAATCTGCTAAAAAAATAAACGTCTTTTAAATTAAAAACCATAAAGGCACGATTTGTGTGCGCTGTATGTTAAACAGTTCTGCATGATGAGCAACATAAATTTAAAGCAATTAGTTACATAAACATTTAAATATCCTTAATGTTTATTTTGGTAAATTTCTATTTTTGCTAAAACCCATAAGCTTGCCCTCAATACTTTACTTTTTGTAGTGTTTCAGTACAATTTCATAAAGCTCGTTATTTCTACGTGAAACAAATTTGGTCTGGTTTAAAACGATATTATTTGAAAGGCAATAATCTTTAAATTTCACGTTTTCAGTTTTCAATTAAATCGAAACATTTAAAAACAAATTGTTAAACAAAAACCGCAAATAAAGCTTTTTAGAATATAAATACATAAATTTGAATCGAAACATTTAAAAACAAATTGTTAAACAAAAACCGCAAATAAAGCTTTTTAGAATATAAATACATAAATTTGAAACTCCAAATTTAAATGAAACCCAAAACAATGAAAAGTTTCAAACTGTCTTATTTTAAAAGATGTCCAACAGCAGGCGGACATAACGATTTGATATGTAAAAACCCCCTTAAAGATTTTCTCAAGACTTCAAATACGAAGTAGAACTTTAAAACTTAAAAACTGAAAAACATAAAGAATGTTAGGAATGCTGACAGCAAAACAGAAAACAAATATAAAAGTAACATGAGCCAGGGAATTTAAAACAATAATATACATATGTATATAATGAATTCCATACAGCAGCAACAGCAACAAAAAAAAAAATAACTTAAAATTAGAACGTTACCCATAGTAATGAAATTTAAGTACGACTGAGAAACAGCCATTCCACCAACCAGCTGTGTATGAACAATTCGGCAATTTGACTCCGGAAACACTCGCGAGTACACAGTAAATAAGTATATAATAGTAATTTGTTTTAACAGCTTTTTATTTTCGCTTTACAAATTGTTCGAGTATTTACTCAGTACATTTTTGTTTTGCAAATTAAACTGAGAGTCATTGTATTGAGCCGGTAAATAACAACAATAAATTATACATATATTGTTCAAACAACATTTAAAAAGAGAGTCTTTGCGTCTGTTTGTTATTACTACAGTTATTAACAATAATAAATACTTTTAGTATAATGGGATGCCAGATGGAGGGGAAACATTTTAATGCCAATGGTTACAAATAAAAACGTTCTCACAGCTACTTTCAGATATCCATAGTGTAATTATATAAGGTGAGAGTAAAGCGGCAACAAATACAACACAATACAGACACAACAGGCATTTGGGTTGTGTAAAATAGTGCACTACTGTCAAAAACACTTGACAAAATACTACTTTTGACAAAAGTCAAATGTAAAGAAAGTCAGTCAGCTGTGCTCCTGCACTCACTTTGTTAATTACACCATGGTGAGTCCCACTTGTTTTGAGACTTATAACTCAGCGACAGCTGTATTAATCTTGAAATGTTCAGTAAGGAGGGACTGTTATAACAGCAAAATGAAACAAAGACTTTAAAAAAGTTTATTTTCTTCAAGAGTGAAATGTTAATATCACGTCTAAATTCATTCGGAATTATGTTGGTACGTCAGCCCAGTTAACTCCTAAATATATAAAGATATCAACAAAACTCCTTTTTTCGTTTTTAATGAAATTATTCACATCCCATTCAACTGTTTATTTCTAAAAGAAAATCGACACTGACTTGTTTTTAGTTGGATCATTTAAACTAAAAGATTTATAAGGAATTGAAATTTTTCGTTAAATATTCTTATATTTGTCTTTTGATTTAATTTTTTGTCAAAGAAACATTTAGATCTTTGAGCATATTCGATTTTTTATAAACCGTCTATGGATTTTCTTCACATCTAAAAATGAGAACTTGTACCAATATGCCAATATATATGGAATAGCTTTTAACGTGTTTATTGTCCAGAGCAACAGTAACACTGGGCTTTTTAACTTTTCTTAGACATTATTGTTTAAGTGGTCGTTAATGGGGGCCTATTTTTCTCTTAATTCGACCTGATTTCTTCGACAACAATCCATTTCAGTCTTAGAATAATGTCAGGAAGCTAAATCGTGCAAAAACTTGAAGAGTAGTCATGTCTAATAAGAGGCAGCAAACGTTTAGCAGACATTATTTTACATACAGCAGAGTCAAAATTTAGTATACAGCGAACAATTGTAAACAAAAGTCGATATTAAATTTTGACTCTGACTGTATATACATAAATATAGTTGCAGAAGTAATAAAATGGATGATATTCAGAACATAATTACAAACTGTTTGGTAAACCAAATCCAAATCAAATAAGGCAATTGTGAAATTTTGTTAAAGCTTTGTCGCAAAGAATGCCCGTTTTATAGTAAATATTCTATAGGAGATTTAATTATACGATAGGTTTGACAACCAGCTTCCACAGCTATTAAACTTAGGGTACTTTTGTCGGAGTGACCTGGATTTTGCTCTGCAATCTAAGCTTAACATCGTTTACAGTAGTTTTTGATAGATTTAGCTTTCTAGCAACCATGTATATTTTCAAGGAATTTAGCTACAATTTTCTTATTTTGATTATCAAAAAAAGTTTCTGTAGTTTACAATGATATAAATTTGTTTAAGTACAGTTAACTACAAAGATATAAAGCTAAAAACTTAAGAATAATATGTGTGCATTATTTTAGTTTTGGAGAAATTTTCCCACGCCCATGTGTAATATATTTGCTGCCCCAGCATCTGGCAACTCAAAACTCACTAAAGAGTTCAAGTGGTTTTTAGTTTTTATTTTATTTTTCATTTCACATTTATTTAACAGAATACAGCAGCAACAAAAATAATAAAAAAGCGAAATAAAATATATAAATTTGTTAAAACGAAATTGCTTTGATTTTATAAAAGACAAGGTTCGAGCCAAGTTCGAAAACAGTCGTGATTTAAACATTGACGAGTAACAATTAAACAACAACAACCATAATACAGAAAAAAAATTAAAATAACACAACAACCAATAATAATAAAGCCAAGTTAAAGCAAAGGCAAACAGACAACAAAAGTAACAGTTATTAAAACAAAAGCAAAAGCAAAAACTAAATGGAAAATTCTGCAATAGATCAAAAACAAAACAAATGGAAATAAAAAAACAAAAGCTATAGTAAAATAAAACAAATACATACTGGACAACAAAACAAAAATTAAAAATTTAAAAAAACCAAATATGTATAAAACTTTTGTTGATGCAACACAGTAATAACAAGAGATCAAGTCAATACAAAAAAAAAAAAAAAAACAACAAAACAAAATTATAACAATTATTAATTTTGTTAAATATATATTTCTGCTTAAAAAAAATATATATATAAAACAAACAGGTACATACCTATGTAGATACATATATACTTAGGTATTCGTATATTATTTTATGTGTTGTCTAAATATTTTTATTTACTTTTCATATCTGCCAGAGAAATATTTCAAAAATGTTCATGGTTTATTTAGCTTTGAGTTAAAAAAAAGTTGAAAACAAACTGAATTTTTTGCAAAACATTTGTATGTAATTGTTAATGATCAAGAATTCAAAAACAAAACTAAATACCTTTAAAAATAAACACCAAAGCCACAGCTAATAATAGCAAAAAACCTTAAATAGTAAATTTAATTAAATAACAAGCCTTGATTTATTTATACTTCTAAGAAATTGGTTCAAAAAGAAGAACTTTTAAGTAATAACTTAATTAAACATACAACAATTAATTGTTTAATTAGCATCAAACATGACTGAAATACTTGCGTTTGTTACATGAAAGTTTAATGACCGTTTAAATTAATTTATTAAAAAATAAATAAAATAAAATAAATTTTAACATCTACATACATATGTACATATACATATGTATATAAAGATAGTTAATAAATAAATCAATTTTATTTAACTTAAAATCTTTGCAGTTGAAAAGGAATTTGTTAGTACTTAAAACAACAACAAGAACAACAACAATAATTACGTCAAGCCCCAAAAATTACAAAAAATAAAAAACGTGTTTAACAAACATTTAACCATTAATTTTAAACAAAGTCAAGTGCAAAACAATATAAATAATTAAAAATATTAAAATTTATTAAAGTGAAGTGCAAGAATTTTTGTATAATTATCGTTCAAAATGAAGTTAAATCCGGCTTCTGATCATGTGTATTTCAATGATGGCTTTAAATGCTCCTCCATTAGTATAACCACAAACCTGAATGAAACAAATACTGCTGACAGTGGATTAGCAGCTGGTAGTGGGGATGGTTCTCAAGGATCAAATGAATTTATATGTAAGTACATACTTTGAAATATTTAATTAGAAACTTGTATTGAAAAAATGTAAGGTCTTCTTTTCAACAATTAAAATCAATATTATTATGGTTACATTCAAACTATTTCAATTCGTTAGCCAACCTCGCAATTTAAGGATAAACAAGTCAATTATTCGTTGCCTGAGATTATTTAGGATGTAAACTCTGTGTAAACTGATTACACATTAGATATCTATTGATATCGTTGTAATACCTGAGTAATAGGGTGAAAGAAATTTAATCATCCCAACAATTGGAGTTGACGCCAAACCATTCTAAGGATTTCTTTAGGCATCTTCTATGACAGACTAGAAGCTTGCTTTCTTTCACCATGACAACTTCTATAGGAGATTCCATTTCCTGACCTGCGCACCAAAACGCCAGTGCACAGTGATCGACCACATTCCGTAGTCGACTACTCAGAACGTTAATTAGTTGACTAGGTCACACAGCCCGTGCCATCGCGCAAGTGGTCTCAATAGGTCACATCGTGTGAGTGCAATCATAAAGTCGCCATAAATCTCTGCAAGAGCGGGTATTTCCGTTTGGCGAATGAATCCACAATATAATTTCCAAGGACATTTTGGTGTCCCAAAACTAAAAATTCTGATTGTTGATTGTCTTGTTATATCATTCAGAGATGCCCGGCATTCGATTTCAGCTGGACCTGACTGTCCTTACTGTATGCTTCTGCACATTATCTATGCATATTTGGTAAAATTTCTAAAGCCTACACTGATGCGGTAGTCCAAAAGATACAAACTTTCCACTTCATTCAATAAATAGACATTAGTAAAAGTCTCATATCAATTGCCAATTTTCAGACCATCAGTCAAAGGACTGGTCTTTCCTTTCTTTCAATGAGGGGTCTAATAGCTTCTCAAGGCCAAATTTCCACCAGTCCCAGTAGTAACGAGCCTCTTGACAGCGTTGAAGGTAACATTCTCAGACTTGAGTGTCTCAAGAGGCCGCCTCATCTTAGTACAATTATAAAGCACCAATAAATCGATAAACTTTGCCATTAAAGAGTGCAGCTTTCATTTAGCTAATGAATCCACAATACAATTTCCAGGGACAATTTCAAAGAATTTGAGCTCGTCCT
Organism: Bellardia bayeri; assembly: GCA_950370525.1. Classification (NCBI taxonomy): domain Eukaryota; kingdom Metazoa; phylum Arthropoda; class Insecta; order Diptera; family Calliphoridae; genus Bellardia; species Bellardia bayeri. The sequence goes on from OX493264.1 coordinate 122,250,982, forward strand.
GACTATCGGTATGCAACTAAATATAATATATTATAAAAAATTAAACCAGTTCACAGCCCTTCTAAAGGCTACTGTGATGCGGTGCAGTCTTTAGTCTGCTTTCACAGTCTTCCTTTTGTTTTTTTTTCTTCGATGCATGTTGATTTGCATGAAAAAGTACGAGAATTGAATTGATGCGTGTAAATGAAATAGCAAGTTCAAAAGAGAATTGATCAAAAATTGGTCAGCAAAAGCTGAAGAGTGTGAAACAGGACTTTCAAAATTTGTCACTTTTAGGTTTGTTTTTACCATCAAATATTTATTTTGTGGTTTTTATAATATTCTTTCTAATATAGGGTGATTTAAGTAGAGATACTTTTTTCAATAGCCTTTTATTGACAGATCACATGTGAGTCGTGCCATGCTGTCATGTTATTTTTGTTTAGTATTGTTTGGCATTTCATAATGGAAAGACTTACGCCAGAACAACGTTTACAAATCGTTCAACTTTATTACGAAAATTCACGTTTTGTGAAGAATGTGTTTCGTGCACTTCGCTCAACTTATGGTCACCATAATCGGCCTACTGAGCGTACTATTCGCAACACCATTGCCCATTTTTAGACCCAGCATTCATTATTGGATAATATTCGACCGTATAGACCACGTCCAGCATGCTGTGAAGAAAATATAGCGGCCGTAGCTGAGAGTGTACACGAAGACCGCAGCAACTCGGACTGACGTATGGAACGATTTGGCGCATTTTACGTGTAGATCTTAAATTGAAAGCGTACAAAATACAGCTTGCACAACAACTGAAGCCGCCCGCATCAATCAATGGATTTATTGAGTTTATTAAGAGAACATTTCGGTGAGCACATAAGTTCACGTTTTGGGCCAGTCGATTGGCCAACAAGATCGTGTGATATCACACCGTTGGACTTTTTGTAAAGTCTAAAGTTTATGCGGACAAACCCGCTTCGATGCAGGCATGTCATTGCCAGTTACCAGTCGAAATGCTCGAACGAGTCATCGAAAATTAGCTCAACGGATAGACCATCTGCGACGTAGCAACGGCCAATATTTGATAGATATAATCTTCAAAAAATAAATGCCAAAGAATGTTGTTTCAAATGATAATAAACATTCCCCATTAAATTTGAATTTTCTGTTTTTTTTTTTTTTTTTAAAGTAGGAAACCTCTAAATGGATCACGCTTTATAATAAAAGTTTGTTTTGTAGCCCTAAGTTTTTTAAGTTTTAAGTCATGAAAAACTGTTGTTTCGGTTCTTCTAGATTTATTTAGACTCATATTAGCGTAGAAAATATCCTTTTTAGCATTAAGATCAATATGGAGCATATGGAGCATATGTGATCATGAGTGCCGAAGCCCATTAGATCCGTGGATCTGTGGTGGGTGGAGCTGACATTAATAGAAATATAAATCTAATTAGTAATGTGAATGACATTTTTCCATAAACATGATTAAATTGCCATCTAAAAATGTAACATTTTCCACTGATACCTGATAACAACAATTAAATACGTAATAAAATTGCTTATATAGAATTGTTGCAATTCAATATTATGCTAATTAAGTTCACACGATATACCTACATATAAACTGGCTAGTTGACAAGAGAAAAAAAAGTAAAACATAAGTGTCATAACATGAAATGTTAATTTAAATACGACTACAAATGTTTGTCACGACTCAGCAAATGTAAACGTCATTTAATATTTATCTAATGACGTAAAAAGTTGTCTGAAAGACGTAAAGAATTCTAAACCAATCTTGAATATACTTATAGATATTTATAATTTTAATAGTTTTGAGACAATTAGCATAAAAAGCTTCCTTACCATTTCTAAAGTATATTTGCAGGGTTGTTAACAAGCTGAAAAATCATTGCAGAATATTTGTAAAAGTTGTTTAAAAGCAATAGAAAATGTATGATGTCATTTTTTATTTATTTTGCTATGGTTTTCATGGTTTGCTCATATAAGTTTGCATACGATTCTTATAACAATCATTTACCATAAGCTTTTAAACTTTTTAACTTTTAAAAAGTATGATTTACTAAACTATTAAAGAATTCCGAAAAAGCTAAAAACCCTTTAATAAGTAAAGGGCAACATTTTTCAATTGATAAGTAACATTTCTTTTGAAAAGAAAATTGTATCCATTTGCTGAAAAGTTTTCTCTTTTACCTGATTATGTGCCATTTTTATCAACTGTGTAAAGGGGAAAACAAATTTAAGAGAAATAAGTAGATTTTCTAAATGATTTTAGTTTTGGTTTTCCCCAAAAAAAATGCACTTCTAAAACAAAAGGGAGTTTATACAAACATGTATGTATGTATTGAAAAGTTGTATTAAGCTAATTTAAACAAGTAAAAAAGTATAATCGGTAAAGCCCGGCCATATAATACCCTACATCCACTATATAAATAAAAGAGTTTTTCAGAAATGGGCGCTATATGGGAGATATAACCTATTATGCAACGATCATTCAAAAATTAAGTGCCACGACTTCCGTGAATATAAATATTATGTGTGTTAAACTTTATACTTTTAAAAGATTTATGGAGGTTAAAGTGAATTACGGAGAGGGTTTTATATAGAAGTTTTGACTAATTATGGACCGACCATTATAAAATTAGGTGTCATCATTTCTGTACATATGAAACTTGTTTTTGTTAAATTTTATTAGGATAACAACATTTTTAACAGATTTATGGTTGTTAAAGTGATTTTCGGAAGTGGGCCTTATATGGGAGCTACGATTAATTATGGACCGATCTTCACAAAATTTGTAGATGTGATTTAGCTTCATTTATTACTCATTTGTGGAGAAATTTGTTTGGATACTTTCATAATTCAAACATTTATGATCGTGTAACTTCTATTTCGGGAGGACATTTGTATGGGGGCCAGGTTCAATAATGGACCGATTTCCACCACTTTCAATTCCATCCTTGTACTTGGGCCGAAGAAATATCACGTACTAAATCTTATTAAAATATCTTTAAAATTGCGACCTGTACTCTGCGTGCAAGCTTTACATGGACAGCCAGCCAGACGGACGGTCGGGCATCGTTAAATTGACTCGGTATACTTTAAGGTGGGTGTTGGATCAATATTTCTAGGCGTTGCAAACATCATCGCAAATCCAATATACCCTCCCCATTATTGTGGTGTAGGGTATAATAAATAAACCACAAACAAGGCACAAATAGAACATTTGGTTACTTTGATGGAAGCCAATGCAGGCATTGCTTGTGGCTTTTATAAAGGCAGCAAAAGGCACTTACACGTTTTTGGAGAGATGCTGAAAACGAGCTTAATTCCATGTGACCTCCAAATAAGTGTGTTGCTGAGTGGCTAAACTCTTTAGTCTTACTTTTTTTAATTAAATTTTAAAACTTTTAGTATAAATTAATGACAAGCAAACCATGTGATTCCCGCGGAATTTGTAATTGGAAGATTTTTTCTCGACAAAAGTATTTTCTGGGAGAAAAAATTACTTGGGAATATTCTTAATTGGGCTGAAAGAGTCTGCTTTTTATAGCCTATAAATCAAAAATGTTTTTATTGCTAAGATGTGCTTAATTTAACTAAAATCACAAAGAAATTAGGTTTGTAACTGTATGTGCCAACAGAAATATCTACAAAATTTGCAAAAAAAAAAAAAAAAAAAAGTGCAATTTTTTTAATACCTTACGTAGACGTAGAATTATTCATATGAATATAAATATTTTAGTCATTCACACGTTTTTGTTTATTTAACGTGTCTGCTCGTACCAAGGTATGTACTCTAGTAAACATCAGACTTATGTTTTTTATTTATATCTTATAATTTTTTTAAAATAATAAAGTAAATTACACAAACATTAACATTTAGTCGGCTATTGTGAATTTATTAAATAAATAAACAGGGGGAACAAAGAGTGAAATCCAATTCCGCATTATTGATTATTGTAGAAATTGAATCCATAAAATATAGATTTTGTCGTGTTGTCTATACATGACACTTGTGTTAATTCCATTAATAAATTTTAACGTCTTATATAAACTTTATTTCTGAATTATACGTTTATATACTTTTACTATTTATATTTTTTCGGTTCAGTCAAATTATAAATAAATTATGGAAAAATTTTATACCAAATATAATCATATGCAGCTATTTGTGTGAATATTATTATCTGTTACTCTAGACTAAACACTAAGGTACGATTTTTCGTGAGGCTGCTTAAACCAAGTTTAAATTTTAAATTACAATAATTTGTTAAGAAACATAATTAAATTAAAATTTAAGCATAGTTTAAACTACAGTTTACAAAAAAACGACAAAATTTAAAACTAAAAGTTTTAGTTTTAAACAACTTATAGGCGATAGATCTTGTTTTGTAGCTTATATGTTGATAATCCGTAAGGATGGATTTTGTATCTATCATTTGGTCAATTTAAAGTTTATTTAACAGGAGATGTGATCAATACTTTATACAGAATCCATAGGTTTTACGTAAATGCGTACCTGTAAAAACCTGTAAGAATAAAACAAGTTTTTTACCGCGTGAGTGCCAAATTGAAGGTGGTTGTTATTAAGGATGCCAATCCCGATTTGATAATTTACTTTAAATTACTAACGATTTACACAAATTCATAAAAAAAATATAAAATTCTTTTCAAAATTTTTATATTACCTTTATTATAGTTACAATAATAAATACTTAAATGCTTTTGTTAAAAATATTTTTATTTTTGTAAAAAAAAACTCGTGTTTTTAGCGTGTTTTTCTACAGCTTTATAAACATTTAATTGATCTGAAAGAAAACAGTTTATAATTTTCATGAGATAATTTCAAATCACAATCAAATGAATATTTATGGGGAGGAGTTTTTTTCTGTTGTTATTTTGAGCAATTTGTTATTATTTCTTACGTATATTTGTATGTATATGTAGGTATTAACTTTTTATTTATTTCTTTTTGAAATTTTGACGCTTGAATGAATTTGTGATTTCATTTAATTGAAATTTGTATTGTGAGTTTTAGTGTGGAGAGTAGGGTATGTAACGGGTGTAAATGGCTGGGAAAAATTTCTACACAAGTGAAAATTTATTTAAATTATAAAGTAATTAACATTTTTGTGTTTATTATTTTGCGAAAAGGGAAATAGAATGCGAAGTATAATAAAATGTATACACACATAAAGACAACATGCAATTTTAAATATTTTAGTGGGAGTTTTTTTTTTAAATAAACGCATGATTCATATTAAAGTTTAAACAATGTTTAGGTTATAATTAAATTGGCTACTAGAAAAATTACTATAATTATTATCAAAGTGGAATAAATCAAGCCTAAAGGTACGGTCACATTCAAAAAATCGTAGCCACTTGTTTTAGCACAAATTTTTTTGACGTTGTTTACTCTTACAAGAGTTTTGCAAGATCAAACAGCATGAAATAATTTAATTCAAAAAAAATATTTGTTGTGCTTTGGCCTAAATAAGAAAAGATTTTTTAAATGAATAAACCAGTTTAAATATATGTTATTTAGTGGTTACGTCTTTTTCGCCAAATACTTGCCTAGTGTGACCGTACCTTAATTTTATTAAATGTAAGTTCTTCAGAAAAGAATGCCAACATAAACAGCAGGGAGTTACATCTTTCATAATAAGTTAATCCCAATTTACATGAAGCAATTCTTTAAGCTTAGCTGATTACCTTTAAGACAACGGGTTGAGGGAAAGATAAGACGAGTACACACTTGATTGTACTAGCAATTCGCGTTACTCTCTTATTCGTATTAAATATGTACAAATGTGTGTACATATACTCTCAAATCAAAATACGAGCGATTTAAGCAATAAAATTGTGTTGTGTGAACACCGAGGAATTTTCAAGGAAAAATTGTATCAATCTTTTCAATAAAAATTGTTTCGTGTAAATTGAGACTAAGTTGTTGAATTCTGTTAAAACTAGAAATAATTATTAAATATATATGAATAATGCTTTAGTTCAACTTAAAATGAAACAAACTGCTAAAATTTTAACTTTAACTATTCCAAACAGTAATTCCTGGAAAAATAAATTAAAATTATTTAATTATATTAAAACCAGCTTGAACTTGTTAATAAATGTTAAAAATCTCTAAAATTTAAATAAACATTCATAAAAATAGTGTAGCAGATGTCTAGCTAATTATATAAAATTTGTACGAGTATTAAGAATCTATTCTTCCATTCTTTTAAAACCTTGAAACATTTGTTTTTATTTTCGTCCATATCTAATTATAAATAATTGAGTTTTTTGAACATTTTCTCAGAATATAAAAACTAGAGTTAATGTTAAAATTAATGAATCGTTTTATTTGTGGTTTTGCCTGCATTTTTCACTATAAATTAAATGTTGGATTTTTATAATAAAAAAGAGCAATAACATATAAAACAACAAAATGTATTTGAAGCTAAGCAAATTCCAGTTGACGTAAATATGAGTTAGTTTGTAATCAAATTTTTCCCAAATGGAATTTTTAGCTCTCTAAAGACCGGCCTCACCACCCCTAGAACTTCTTTTAGCTACATATATTTTTTCAAATATTTGTCAAATACAATTAGCGTAGCAATACTAGTTGTATGTTGTATGTTGTAGGAAATGTCTTAGATTTTTTAATATTGGTTGGTTTTTTTAAATCTTTTAAGGAAATATTTCTTCTGACTTTCTAAACTCTTTTATTAAATAAATAATTGCAAGATTATAGCTTTATCTTAAGCTAAACTTATCGATTTTTTAAAAGTATTTTGTAATTTAGAGTTTTTGTTAATTTTATTGTCATTATTTAATAACAATCATCACGAAACGTTTAAACACATTTCTAAAAGATGTAAATTGTAGAATAAGTATTTAATGTCTGAAGCACGAACATGTTTAAGTGAAAAATACTTTGATTTTTAACCCTTTAAATGAAAGTTGTTTTTATTGTTAACCCTCTTAAGTATAATGTGACAATGTGACCTTAGATAGATTTATTACCAATCGCCTTTCTTAAAGCAGTGATCGGTATAAAGGAACCCTGGATTATCATAACATTTTCTTTATATACCCTACACCTTAATAGTGGAGAGGGTATATTGGAATTGTGCTGATGTTTGTAACGCCCAGAAATATTGATCCAACACCCACCTCAATCACTTTCTGAGTCGATTTAACGATGTCCATCCGACCGTCCGTCTGGCTGGCTCATTTCTGAAAAACTGTTTTATACATATACTGGGTGTAAGGTATTATATGGCGGGCTTGACCAACTATACTTTCTTACTTGTTCTCTATTGCAAACTGTCCGTTATTTATTTTAATAATTTCATGTAGAAAAAACTACTTCGAATCACTTCATTTTGCACAATACTGTTCTCTGAAAGCATATTGATCACCTCTTTAGTTCCTGCATCCTGTATGGTCCTTATGACCAGATGCCCACCACCTTGTCATCCTTTTATAAGAAAACACTGTTGTTCTTAAGAGAATAAGGCCTTAAGTGCAGTCTGTTTATCAGATATGACACAAATCCTTAAACAAATTTCTCTCTTCAAAAAATCATAGAATTGCATGAGCCTCTGCCTGAATAATCCCTTCTTTAGATTCTCAGTGAAAGTATGAATAAACTGAATGGCTCCTACAGCATAAGTCTCCAGTTATTACACAGCCCGCACCAATCAGAGATTAAATTCAGAGTAACAAATTTTCCATTAATCGTGGCTTTCACTGCCGACCACTGCCATAGAAGTGGAAGTCACTGTCTCATTACTTAATACTTAATACTGCTTGGTATATGGTGATTTCCAAAAAAAAAAGCGAAAACATGTGTTCCTATCATATAGGATGAGGTTGAATATTGGTTACAAAAATTAGGTTACAAAATTATTAAAATGTTGCGGACCTTCGAGACTAATGTAGTTCTGATCCAAATGTTTACATTGAGTTATTCTAGGACGAAATCTTCATATTAAACCATCTTGATTTCATCAAGGATATGAGCTTCTCTAGTAATCATCTTGGGTAATTTATGATGACGTCCAACACACATCGAGAGATGACCATATTTGTTTTTGATGGAACATTCTAAGAGTGTAAAAGAGTCTTCATATTAAACCATCATCTAAATTCCATATAAATGGGTGGATCATTGTGAAAAGCAGGCAAATCTATATAATGCAGATGTTTACTGCTAAACACGGACAATGGTAAAGTTGTTATGTCATTGTTTCTTTTTCATTCTGATAACTTTAATCAGGGATATAATTTTTCTTAAAAGTTACCGTGGGAATCTACTCTAGGAAACAATTTTTATATTAAACCATCAATTCGATGTGAATTGGTCGATTGTTCATCTAAAATAGATTCATCCTTTAGAAATTTTAGAAAATTTACTCCAAATAATTTGGATTTTTGCTACTAAAAGCGGACAATGTCGTCGTTACCTCTCAAACTATGAGTATCTTGAGGAAACCAATTAAGGTTAACTTTCGACACACATCGAGAAATGACCACATACATAGATAATTTGCATAAAGAAACACGTGTACTCGCTATGGTGTACAGTAAACAATAAAAGTTTTCTTTCACTAATGTAGGAAAAACAATACTCTTGATATCTCCGCCTTATATTTAAATAACCGTTACTTATTGTAATAACAATTAATACTCAACCTTCAAAATATTAGAATTTTTCTGCATGGTTGAACATGTTTTAAAATAAACAAAATCTTAATATTCTTTTTTTTTTTTTAATTAACGTTTTGCTTGAACAATATCTTTAAATAAGTATGTACGTGTACATACTTACAATTTGCAAATATTTTATTTATACAATTCGTAATTTATTTACTTACAGTAACCGAAGATGGCAAGAAAATCATACCACCTGCCAAAACGATAGAGGGTGCGAAAACCTGGCTGCAAGAACGTTCGAAAAAAACATTTAATAAGAAAACTCTGCATAAACGTTTGCCCATACTGAAATGGTTGCCCAAATATAATGCCGATGATGCTGTGGGAGATTTAGTCGCTGGTGTAACAGTGGGTTTGACGGTTATACCACAAGCTTTGGCCTATTCGGGTATAGCAGGATTGCCAGCAGCAGTAAGTTTTTGAAATACATATAAATTAAGCATTTGAACTGTTTTTCTAATAAGCTACAATTTTATTACAGTATGGTCTTTATGGTTCTTTTTTGGGCTGTTTTGTATATATATTTCTGGGCAGTTGCAAAGATGTGCCGGTCGGTCCTTCAGCCATAGTGGCTTTGCTTACGTATCAGGCGGCCCAGGGTTCCTGGCAAAGATCGGTGTTGTTGTGTTTGCTGTGCGGTATAGTGGAATTGTTAATGGGTGTTTTTGGTTTGGGTTTTCTAATTGATTTTGTATCGGGACCTGTGTCTTCGGGCTTTACTTCAGCCGTGTCTTTGATAATATTGACATCGCAAATCAAAAATATTTTGGGTATAGCAGCCAGAGGTACTACGTTTGTAGAAATTTGGGGCCATATATTTGATAATATAAAGGATATCAGTGCCACCGATACTGTTTTAGGTATAACTTGCATAGTTATCTTGCTAATGATGAGAGTAAGTTTAGTGTATTTTTGAAAAAAATTCTATAAACAAAGTATTTATTAATTTCTTTTATTTTGCAGCTTTTATCATCTTATAAAATTGGCCCCAAAGATCCCCAATTGCGTTCCAAAACCCAAAATGTTGTAAATAAATTTATCTGGATTATAGGCACCTCACGCAATGCCATATTAGTGATTTTATGCTGCATTATGGGTATACTTTTGCACAAGGAACATGAGGGCACACCCTTTAAGGTTATTGGCTATATACCACAGGGTTTGCCTAGTTTTGCTTTACCCCCCACTCATTTAAATGTTAACGATACTATTACCGGCAAAGAGGAATCCTTCTTTCAAATGGTCCACGGCATGGGTTCGGGTTTAATTGTGGTGCCTTTGATTTCTTTGATGGAAAATATAGCCATCTGTAAAGCTTTTGGTAAGTTTTTGTTATAGAAATTTCAATTGAAGTTTTTAAATTATGTACATATATTGTTTTGTTTTTATTTGTTATCTCTAGCTAACGGCAAACCTGTGGATGCTTCTCAGGAACTTATTGCTATTGGTGTTGCCAATATAGCAAATTCTTTTGTTCAGGGTTTTCCTGGTACCGGAGCTTTAAGTCGTGGTGCTGTTAATAATGCCAGTGGTGTCAGAACACCCTTGAGTAATATTTATTCTGGAGCTTTGGTTATTTTATCCTTGGTCTGCTTTACGCCCTATTTCTATTATATACCCAAGGCTACATTGGCTGCCATTATTATAGCAGCTGTTGTCTTTATGGTGGAAGTGCGTGTCATTAAACCCATGTGGAGAGCCAAAAGTAAGTATTTGAATTTATTGATAGAAAATTAATAAAAAAAAATCGTATTAAACATTAATGAAAGCTTGTAACAAGTCCAAGGAAATTGTACCTGATTCAGAGAAGTTTGAATTAGATAAAAACTCGTTTTAAAGAAATAACATTTTTTAACACATTCCTGAGGTATAATTCCAAATTATCTTTCCGGAGAATAGTTTTTAGCTTAATATATATTGCAGTATATATACCTTTTGTGTCGGAAGGAATATTTACAATAAATTAGGATTTGGATGAAAGTTGGTCAAGAAGAGGAAAATAATTCCTTATTACGACCAATTCGAGCCATCAACCTAACCACTCTTTCGCACGTATGAAGATGACCAAACTTTTGACGATTCCTTTTATATATCCACTGGCAACAGGCTATTCATAAAAATTCAAACTGTACAATGATACGGCATCTCGTTCAGATAAGAGATTTCAGGTTGGACTGACTATCAGTGTAAATCCAAATATTCTCCCATATTTATGGTAAAAGACCTTTCCACTGCTAAAGCTCAGCCTTTTAATTGGTCCAATAATATACTCGTATTACAGTTCGTGCAATTTAAGTAAAGTTTACGAATGGGTTATCTTGAACAGATTGTATTTCTCGATTTCGTCCATCCATAATCAACACTTTTAAATCAGTGTAGAAGAAAAGTCTGCAATATGGTGCTTTAAATAGTGTGGCCGGTAAGATCCTATTAGAGGACCTATGGTAATTGGATTTGCAAAAAAGATCCCTACATTTTTCAATAGCAATATATTTAGAACTGAAAACTAAAAAATATTGTTGAGTTTTTATCTTTTTAAAACGGTGGTATATTTTTTTTATATAAACCGGATTACTTTTAATTGCAAAATAAAAGTTTAAAGAAAATGTGTTTATTTATTCAAATTTTGTACATTTAAGTAAACACTCTCCCCTATCATGAAGAACATGTGGAATTTATGTTCCCATGAAAATTTTATTCCCCTCGAAGTGAAAAATACTATCGTGAATCTCCCTTGAAATTTTTGTTCCCTTCATTGCATATCTGTTTAAAATAAAAATAAAGAATGTAAATAAAAAAAAGAAGTTTAAAATAAAAAAAATCGCATAAACAAATATTTAGAATTGGAGCAATAATTTTATTATTCGCCGACGTTTGCGCGATTCATCTGACCCCTTGGAGCTACCATAATATGCCTTGTGACTAATTTAATAAAAAAAAATTATTTTAAATTAATATTTGTATTAGATTTAATACAACATTACAGAATAAATAAAGCAATTTTTTCATATAATTTTTTAAAACTTTTTAGTGTATGTAACTAATTAAAACAAATAAATACCAACTTGATGAATTCAACTTCCCAGCAAAAATAAAGTGAACAAAATGAAGGGAATAAGAAAAATATTTCGAGGGAAAAATATTTTCACGATAAGGGAAACTTTGTTTGAATGTGAAATTTTTCACAAACTTGTGAATTGTAAAAAAAGGGAAAAACTTTTAATGGGAAATATTATTCACGATTGCAATTTGTGGAAAAGGGAAAAAATATTGCCGATCCCTATCTGTCTGTCTTTTAATGCTCTTTTACAATTAACTTTAACACACACTAAAATTACGGTTTAAGAACGCTAGTATGACACATTAATGTTTACCTAACGAAGACTCACATTAAACTTCGCTTTGAATGACACTGTTTGTCCTATTTATACACTAGAGAAAACAATCGAAAGGTTCCTTGCGTGTTATCAACAATGTTTGTATACAGAAACTTCTAATAATGCAAATGTTTATAATCATGTTATATGTTGATAAACATTCCTTGTGTTGATACCAGCCGTTATCAACCATTTAATTTAAATAGACATTTAATTTCGTAACAATATGTAAACAACTCCTTAATTCTGACATTTTTTTTTTTTTTTGAGTCACTATTTGAAATTGAAAGACAATTTATTTTAAAATGATTTATACGTAGGAACAATATTCCAGCAAAACTTAATCAATAACTCTAATGAATTATTTTTTTTTTTTTGCAGAAAGTGATCTGGTACCTGGTGTAGGAACTTTTATTGCCTGTTTGGTATTGCCTCTGGAAATGGGCATACTGCTTGGTGTGGGCCTTAATGTCATCTTTATACTATATCATGCAGCTAGACCAAAACTAACCACCGAAATACTAACCAGTCCGGCCGGCAATGAATATCTTATGATAACACCCGACAGATGTATAATCTTTCCCTCTGTGGACTATGTACGCAATTTGGTGAATAAGCAATCCATGCGCAATAACATACCAGTGGTTATAGATGCCTCGCACATATACGGGGCCGATTTTACGGCTGCTACTGTTATTGAATCTTTGCTAAAGGATTTTGCTCAGCGGCAACAATTGCTATTCTTTTACAATTTAAAGCCCAGTATTTGTGCTATATTTGAAAGTTTGTCGCCGTCGGAATTTGTTGTCTACTATCAGGAACAGCAATTGGATGAACTGTTGAAAGAGCGGGATTACAATCAAGATAAAACTGAAACAGTTTAAGTGATAATAGTTTAATTTTAATTCTATTTTTAAATGCCGAACAGTGTGCCAAAACTATAAGGCACACTCTAAAAACAGAACAACAAAGCAATTCTTTCCTTTAGTTATTTAAGTAAAACATACTTATTATTATAAATATTTAGAAATATGTATTTAGTTGTAACTTGTAATATATTGAATTTAACTTATTACTTTTTATGAATTACTACTTATAATTACACACAACAGGCAGACAGAATGTAAAAGAATTTCAAAATGTGACGATAACTTTAAAAAAGTTTTGTGCTAGTATCTCAGGTTAGTTAATTAATTAATATGAATCTAAAGAATTATGGTATTCACATATTTATAGAGCACATACTTGTTTTTATATTAATTATGATATTAATTATTTATGAGAAGAGAAAACAAATCTGAGGCTCTTGCTTCAAAATGTGATTACCCCTAAGGTTATTGTAACATTTCAACAATCGCTACAATAACCAATCGAAGAAGCTATTTTAGTGATATTTTATTCGAACACAAACAAAACAAATTTGTATTATTTTTATTAAATTAGTATTAATTATTATTATTATTTAATTATATAAATTATTAGTGAATAGAGCATGTAGTTATTAGAATTATTTGTTATACATATGTATATAGTATAACACTATTATTGTATTCCTTGTTGAAGAAATTGATCAAAATCAACTAACTTTGATTGAAAAATTAGCAAATAAACAAAAAATTACATATTACGGTCTTTTTTATTATAAAGAGTTTGCCAACAAGAACTTTGATCAGTTGAAGAGACGCAGAGTCGATAAATGCCTTTAAGAACAACTAGCTAGTTTTTCAAACGAAGCCCATGTTGCTAAATAAGTCAAACCAAGGGCAATTGCTGAGAAGCCTTTGCATGCTGAACAGGTGCGCTTTTTGTCGTATGGTTGATAACATGTATATCACTGTTTAGAATTTATTTAGTTCCTGGACCTGATTTGGCACTATTTAATTACCTGTCATTATTCAAAAGCTGCGATATATCAGGTTGACGTTATGAAAAGCGCATTTATGAACTCTATTTTAGTTACCAGAGCGTTAATCCCAACTTATACAAAGCAATTTTTATTAAAAAGATTGATACAATTTTTTCCTTAAAATTTCTACGGTGTTCACACAGCATAATTCTTATTGCTTAGATAGCTCGTATTTTTATTTGAGAGTATACACACATTTGTATACACATTACACGAACTGGAAAATAAGAGAGTAACAAGAATTGCTAGTACAATCAAGTGAGTACTCGACTTATCTTCAACTAAACCCGATGTAAATCAGTAAGGTAATCAGATTAGCTTTAAGAATTGCTTCGTGTAAATTGGTACTTAATTTAGTGTTTAAAATATTAAAATGTTAGATATTTAGGATAAGTACGCAGCAAGTAATGTAAACCAACAAAACAAAAACATGTAGGTATTTTAAAAAGAGAAAATGATTTTTAGGATTTTATGTGAACAATGCTTTAATCAGATTATAATGTACTGGGAAGCATATTATTTAAAAATATATTGACTCCTATATAAAACTTAATACCTATGTATATGTTTTTTATATAAGGATTTCAAAATAACGTACCTGTTACAGCTGCTTTTACGATTTTAGGTCGAATAATCTAGCATCATTTTAGTTATTATCTGCATTAATATACACACACAGTCTCAAATTGCTCAACAAATGCAACAACCATTTTCTTTTTTTAATAAATTTAATTTACACACATTTGCTTGACATTTTTATATATTAATGCTCTTATTTTGAAACATTTGATTTAATTACTTTATTTTAATAAAATTTAACAAAGATATTACATAAAAAATATGGCTTTTCCCCAACTTTAAAGGATATATTTATTTTGTTTTATATTTTTTTACTTTAAGTAAATAATTTTTATAACAACACTGATAGCTTTTACACGGAGACATTTTATTTTTATAATTTTTTAATTAATTTTCTATTTTTTATTTATTTCATTTAAACATTTCAAATATTTATTTTTACAAGCTTTTTATTACTGCACTGTATTTATTTTTGCACAACTAAAGCTAGATTTACACGAATGAAATTTTCTTCAAAATTGCTCTTCAAAATGCTTCATTCTCGTGTAACCATCAAACTTTCTTAAAAATTTATTTATTTAATAACTATTAACAACTATTAAATAAATAAATTTTGAAGATTTTTTGCTGTTTACACGAGTTTGAAGCATTTAATAACTATTAAATTAATAAATTTTGAAGAATTTTTGCTGTTTACACGAGTTTGAAACATTTAGTAACTATTACATAAATAAATTTTGAAGAAATTTTGCTGTTTACACGAGTTTGAAGCATTTTGAAAAACAATTTTAAGAAAATATCAATCGTGTAAATCTAGCTTAACGCATTAAGCTTATTGAGCAAACACTTTTAATTTTATACCATTTTAGGCTTATTTTATTATTAATTTCAATTACCGCACAATTTTTTCACATATTTTATATAAAGCATTTCATATTTTGAACTCTAAGCACAACTTTTTAATTATTTACAGAGATTTAGCCGATTTTTTATAAAATTTACGAATTTCTTTCTTAACTTAACACACTACCGCCATATTTCTTTATGAAATACAAAAGAAATGACACTAATAACAATGATGCCAGATTTTAATGAATCTAGAAAGTGAAAAAATAGGAAAATGTTAATAAAATATCCATATAAACTATATTACAAACTATTTAATCAATAAATAATAATAAAATAACTGTAAATATACAAAATTAACGTAATTCCTCTACGAGCGTTGTTAATGAATACTCCCACTAGAGGGAGTCTTTACACAGAGTTACTTTTTTGTTGTTTGTATTTATACAGTATTTACGCCGCACGTGGTGTCAAAATATAATAACAATTGAGTTTGACAACTGAATTTATATATTTTGTATAGCTTGTAATAGAAACGTGTTGATTTTTTTAATTTCTTTAAAATTATCAATAAATTTAGTAAATTGTGCTTAAAAAAAATTAAACAAAATATAATATGAAGCGTTTAAGTGATGAAAGAGCTAAAATTTTATTCGAAAAATTATCCAAATAGTAAGAATTTCCAGTTTTTTTTTGTAGACATTAATACTGATAAAATGTTCGTTTTTCCAGCATTGGCACTAATGTCAAACAACTGATTGACCGTCCTGATGGCACCTACTGTTTCCGTGAACATTTGGACCGTGTTTACTACGTTTCCGAACGTATTCTGAAGTTATCCGAGTGCTTCGGTCACAAAAAACTTATCTGCGTTGGCACTTGTTTTGGCAAATTTTCCAAAACGAATAAATTGAAATTCCACATTACCGCCCTGTACTATTTGGCTCCCTATGCTCAATACAAAGTGTGGGTAAAACAATCTTTTGAACAACAGTATCTGTATGGCAATCATATACCTAAAAATGGCTTGGGACGTATTACCGAAAATGCTGGCCAATATCAAGGTGTCATTGTATACAATATGAATGATTTACCTTTGGGCTTTGGTGTTTTGGCTAGATCGACAACTGAATGCAAAGCGGCAGATCCTTTGACAACAGTGTGTTTCCACCAATCGGACATTGGCGAATATATAAGATCGGAGGATACTTTGTTTTAGACATTAAATTTTTTTAATTGCTAGTTTTATAGTTTTTAAAGTAAACAATTATTAAAGTAAGTTTAAATGTTTTTTAAATACCTACAATTGTAATGAAAAAAGTAAAAAAAGTTGAGTGTTTTCATTTAAAGTGGAAAATGTTTTCAAAAATTAAATGTATGCAAACAAATGTATTTCTTTGCTTCATTATATTTTTGCATCTTGTAAAAATCACAAATTTTACAAACTGCTTTTTTATTTTCGTCTGAAAAAGTCCTCACCTTTCCCAATTGAATATCAAATAAAATATTTTCTTTTATCGGATCTCTGCAATATGCCGGTAAGCTTCTTAGCATAATATAAATGTTCCTATTAATAGGCGGATTTTGACAGGACGACGGAATTTCCACTTTATATTGTATAACTTCTAACCCAAAATAGAGGTACAGAAGGATTTGTCTCCGAGGTATGTCGGAAAGCGTCTTCGAGAGATTTTGAGCTTGACAAAATATTAGTATTTTTTAAACTTTTTTAATTGTGGGCAAATGGCAGAAGTGTACTTAAAACCAATAAAAATTTGTCTAAGAAATGAAATCAAATTAAATAAAAATCAATCAGCTAATCATTTAAAAAAAATAAAAACTAACATTATTTTTTATTTACGCCCCCTTTTATACATATTGAATGTACTGCTCTTTATACAACCATTCTCCAAAAACTACAACCCAATGGAAAAAAACATCTGTGCAATGAATTTTGACAACTTGTTGTCAAACAAGAAGAAGCATTATCTCTTCGTTGTTGCTTGTTGTATATTTTTTAAGTTGATTTTGCAAAAAATAAAAACAATTTGTTAACAATTAAATCAAGCTAAAAATTATTAATATAAATTAGTTAATTAAGTTATAAAACACAGGTAGCTATGGGGCTACAATTAAACAAGATTGTAAATTGGTGTTTTATCATTTACATTTTGTTGCAAACAAAGACAATTGAAGGTGGGTGTAATAATTTTCTCCGATAATTCAACCGTAAAGTGAATTTTTTTTATAATTAACAATAGAATTAAAAATGTAATTCTATTTAGAGTAACTTTAAATAACAAATTATCCTTATTGTAAATAATTTTAATTATTAATGTGTTATAATTATGAATGCATTATAAGCAGTGACTCATGATTTGTGTACTGCATTTCAGAGATATGTATATTGTTTTTGTTAACATTTAATGATTGACATTTTCTTTAAAAATTGTTTTTGTAGTTTCTTGCAAACGTTTACATGAGAAAATCTACGAATCCTTTTTTGGTGGCACTTGTTTCAGACGTTTAAATGGCACCCACCAAACAGGCTGTTCTTGTAAGTTCATCTCATAGGTATACAGCAATTTTATATTCATGCTTTAATTTGTATTTAAAATATCTCTTGCAGCCGCTGAATCTGGTTCTGTGGGAGCTTTGCATTATGTTAGCGATAAAAATCAATTAGAGTTTCTATTGACATCCCCACCAGCTCCACCTTATGCCGCCATCTTAGGTTCCGATTATTTCAATAGAGAGAATATGATGCGTTTAAAACATGAAGGTGGTCGTAATATATCCGCCGTTCTAGTTTTAAATATGTTCGATAACTTTACTGGCGATGGTGTGGGGTTTTCTCATGAACTTAAATGCCCCAATCAATACAGTGGCATACTGTTACCCAATTCTCAAGAAACTGCCACTTGTTCGGCACAAAGAGCCGAAGATTCCTGGAATCCTTGGGGTTCGGGTTTGCTACATGAGGATTTTCCATTTCCTATTATAATCATACCTAATAATGATACTGTGTCCAAGTTAATTGAATGTTTTACCAAATTTAATAGTTTCGATTATGAGAACCAACACTTACGCAGTCTGTGTGCTGTGGAAATCAATAGTTTTATGAGTGCTGCTGTTAGTACGGAAGTCTGTTGGCGTCGTACCAATTTTATTAATAATTTAGCTCAAACACGCTATTGCGATCCTTTGGAGGGAAAAAATATTTACGCTACTCTATTTCCGCGACCAATTGTCAATGTTAATGAGGTTAACAGGATCAATTCAAAGGAAAAATTTATATTGGTCACGACACGCATGGATACGACGGGATTGTTTGAAGGTGTTTATGGTAAGTGCTGTTGAAATTGTAATTTAGATTAACATCTTGTAAAAATCTTGTCTACTATATCGAAGTGATTATTTTCATGTTGCCAGAAAAATAATATCTTAATAATTGTTCAAACTTAAGGTCTTTTAATAAAATCTTAATATTTTATATTCGATATTTTGCTACTTCGTTATGTTGCCTTTTCTGCGAAAAAAAATATTAAAAACACCTTAATCTTATATATTTATTTTTTTGGCCAAGGTATTATGTCTGAAGTTTTTCTATATTTGTTTCCTATATAAGCTAATTGAGCCTAAATTGTTCTGTTGTAAATTAAAAACGCATTTAATTACAATTTTTCCCCGACAATTCGTCAATTTTTTGTTGACTTCTTCAGGGGAATATAATATGTGTATAAATTAAATTAAAAAGAACATATTTTTTATTTAATTATTGAATATGAAATTTAAATTATCAAATATATTAATCAATTATCTAATTGCAACTCTGTAACTTGAACAGCTTGAACAATTATTAAGATATTAATAAAAAAGAACAAATAAATTATAAAAAGAAATACAGGCAAATAATATTAATATACCTCGTATGTAGGTGTGTTTATTATTAAAATAAATATTATAATACATAAGTGGTTAATATACAAAAAATCTTGGAAAGAAATTGCATTAATTTACCGAATCTGTACGGTTTAGGATATATTCGAATAAGATCAATAAAATAATTATGAGTGTAATATTGTGATGTGCCAGAAGTTTCATTGCTTTACTTTATTATGCAGTAAATTTAAAATGACTAAAATATGAAACCGTTATTTTTTAAATATTTTGTAAAAAAAAACTCACTTTTTGGATTTTTAAGAAGTTTCGCTTTTAATACAGCTATTAATGGACCGAAGTATTACAAATTTTGATGATCCCCTAATAAAGTTTACATTATTGCATCATTGGGATTATGTTGTTCTTGTTCGCACTTTAGCCGAATACTATCAAATGTTTATGTATATGTCGTTTACGCCAATTAAAAACTAGTAGTTTTTAGCTTTATTGAAAAACTACAAAAAATTTCTTCAGTTTTTTTAAGCAAATAAAAACTACTTGCAACTCGTTTTTGATGAAAACTAAATAAAAACAGTAAATACAACACAGCCTTCTCAAATGAAAGCTCAGCATTGAATATAGAATAAAATGTCAAAATGAAAAATAATAATTAGTTTTCAAATATACAAAAATAATAACACAATTTATCGAAAAAGAACGTGCAAAAATCTCTTTAAAAACTATAAAGGTGTGAATGTATAGGTAAGAAAAATCGAAATGCTTATAAGTAAACATGTTGGTTTTTGACATTTAGTTTTCGTTTTGGTGTAAATGCAATATAGATGCAATTTTAACTACAATAATAGAAGGGAACTTTTCCCCTAAACCGACTAAAACTTTGACTCCCCCAACAATTAGAGCTAGTATCTGGGATAAAGATAATCTACATTTTTCGCTTAAACCTAGATTAAACTAAAAATTGTGTTTCCCTATTATTATTTATTTGATATATCATCTAGGTTTAACTGAGCATCATTGGTGAGTTAAACCTAGATATAAAATGTCAAAATACAAACAGCTGAAAAATAAAATAAACAATTCAACAAGTGAAAAGAAATTTACATTTTAACAAAAATTAAAAAAAAATGGATTATTCTAGTAATGATGAGGATTTAAGTGATTCAAACACATATAATAACTTAAATATGTCAATTGTTAGAAAGATACGAACAATAAGGACACGTCCAAATCATTTCTGCATTTATACTGACACCGAATTCTTTCAAAGATTTCGCTTAACAAACTAATTTATTTAAAAAAAAACAAAAATTCCCTAAAAAAACTAAATAATAATTCACAATTGCAAATTGTAACACAGAGTATAACAGAGGTGACAGAAGAGCAAAGACAGTGTAGTTTTTTTCTTGTCTCTTTCTTTGGAACCTGCCTTTTTGTTTTCTTTATGTTACTATTTTTCTGACGCAATAAAATTAATTTTTGGCACAGATGTATTGTTTGATACAACCATAAAAAAATGCATTTATATCATCTAACGAATGCACAAACTCCACAATGCATACCACAAAGTATAACAGTTATTAAAATACAATTTAGTTAGTTATTAAAATCACAAACATATAAACAAAATTTCAATTTAAATATTCTAACTCAAATTGTTTTGTTTATTTTGTTTTACCACAAAATTCTTGTTGTATATAGTGCTTTGCTTTTCCACATTACAAATTTACTACCAGAAAATATTTTCTTTCTCTTTTTAATATACCTGCCTTTTTAGCTGATTGTAGCGATTTTGAAACTTCAAAATTGCCGCCTCTGTGTTCTCTGTGATTGTAATTTTTTGAATTCCTTAGGATACGTTGGTTTGACTTTTTGCGAAAATTTAAGATATTGCCATATTTATATTAAAAATTAGGAGGAATGCCATATGTATTTTGACTGAACAGTACGGCAATGCTAACAAAATTGACAGGAGGTAATCCACTACTGAGAAACACAATCAGTAGTTAAATCCCGGCAAAATATATTTGAGGTTTAATATCACAGTGTGTTAAGCTGAGTTTAACTGACAAGTAAAAAACTAGCTCTTAGTGCCTTAGAATTACTGAGGAAATATTAAACTTAAGAATCAAAATTCATGTTAATTTGTATACAAAAACTCAGTACTATATTTTAATTTTGCTTATTTAAAGATATAAATTACATTTTTAGACATTGAATTAATATAGCCTGCCAAACCAAGAACTGGGAAATTGATTGTGGTTTTCATCGAAACTTTTCGCCAATATTCCTTCAAGCATCAGCAACATTAAAACTGAGAACTAAAAACTTTGAAAATTCTGTTTGTATGCGGTAGTATTTTTTATATTGAAACCTTTTTCAACATTTGTGCTATGTTTTCGGTCTCTAACATTTGTATGTCCTTCCTATTTGGAACATTTTGGACTGCAAGAGATCATAAAATATATAATCTATATGATTTACCGGCAGGGTTGTTGGGAAGATTTTTCAGAATACTTCCTACTTTACTTACTTTACTAATTCTTTTGAAAACCCGCCAAAAATTACGAAATATTCTGTGTGATTTTTAAAATTACAAAAATGTACGTATTAATACCTCACCATTTATACAATGCAATAGGTTTGTGTGCTAGAAATCTATGTACGAACTCGTGTAATTCATATATGTAATATTTATTTCGAAGAGAAAACCAGAATTTCTGTTGCTATCAAACGAGCACTAATTCTTAGCGACAAAGTTTTAACAAAGTTCAACAACTACAAGTAGATTGAACATAATTTGATAGCAATTTTATGTTATAGACAAATATTCTTTAGCCGTTCTTTAAATTAAAATTTTCAAGTTTTATGTAAAAAAGAAACACATCTACAAATATTCGTCCCATAAAAATAATTAAAAAACAAGTATGTATTTGTTTTTAATTTATAAAAGTTAGCATGAAATGGTTACCAAAATATACCTCATTCCTTTTTAGATAATTTTTAATTTGCTATATATTCGACCATTCGTAAGGTATTTAAAAACATTTAATAGCTTTAAATTGTTACCATTGTTAAGTATAAGTATTTTAAAGTTGGCTTGACCCTATTTTCAATCTATTTTAAAATATTTTTGTTATATTTTATCTTGAATACAGGGAATTTTTAAAATAAAAGCTGATACATTTGGAATAATACACGATTTTATTACAATTGAGAAACATAACTTATAAACCGCTGGGGAATTAGTTCGATTTCAGCTAACTATTGGGTATATAACTTGATCGTGTACAACCAAGTTAATAAAATTGAGAAAGAAAATTATATCAAAATGTTTTTATATCAACATATTTGAGCATAATATAAATTTATTTTTATTTTTTTTTAAGATTTGTAACTCAAAATCGTGTTATGTATTTTATATGTAAAAAATATTTAAAAGATTTCATGCAAATTTTATTTCTCAATTAGAGTTTTTATTTTCTCAATATCAATTTGTATTTTCTCAATATCAATTTAAGGCAGATTCATCCATTTGTTCCGAGAGTGTTTTGCAACACGATTCACCCATTTTTAGCGATTTGTCTTGAAAATCAAAGCTGTCATATGTAAACAAAATCTATTATTTTTTTCAAGCGGCAATAATGTGGCTATTGATTTATTTTGCTTTCGTTTTTAAGTGTCAAAATGAACTCGAGCTTAACTAAATAAATATGAAAAATTAAAAATTAACAGTTCAAATAATATAATAATTGTTCTTAAAAACAGCTATGGCACAAGCTTTAATGTTTGAAGTTGTACTTTAAGTGGTACACATAAAATGTATACGAAAGTGGGCAACAAACATAATAAAACAAATGTATTCAGGTTTTCGGAACGAAGTCTTGACATGAATACGAAAAAACTGAAGAAAAGGAGGCAACATGTAAATAGAAATTAATAAATAAAAATGATAATTACAGCAAATTTCGAACCACCAGGTAACACTGGTTTAAAAGATTGATGTTTGTATGTTGGCTAGCAGGCACCGCAGTGGTGCAGAGGGTTAGAACGCAAAGAATTCTGATGAGAGAAAGTGGTGTTTCTCGAAACATATGTAAATTCAACAACCCAGGTTCGAATCCCAGCCAAGAAAATTATCAATAAAAAAAAAAATTAATAATAAAAAATTTTTCAAGTTGTAAAACAATTCCTACCTTCAGTAAAAATATTTTAATAAAAATTAAATTTAATGAACTCGAGCTTAACTAAATAAATGTGAAAAATTATTAAATTATTTTAAAATATTGTGTAAATTTTTCAAAGACAATTTACAAAAAATTTTAATGGATAAATGAAATGAATAATTTAATTGAAATTGTAACCTATTGGCAACTCAGTTCATTTTTGTCCAGACAAAATATAAAATCATGGTGTAACTATATAAGGTGAGTGCAGTAGCACAGTTGACTGACTTTGTTTACAATTTACTTGTGTCAAAAGTAATACTTTTTCAAGTACATTATTTTATACAGACAAAATGCCTGGTTGTTTCTGTATTGTGTTGTATTTGTTGCCTAATTGCACTCACCTTGTATAATTACACCATGTATAAAATTAAACAAATTCAAGCAGAGAGTTGTTCGTAAATAGTATTTTCTCTCAAATTCAAATGAAAAAAACTTTGTTCGAACAAATATTTTGTTCAGAACGAATGGGTGAATCCACATTTACATTTTTTGATTTCAATTTGTTATTTCTCATTTTCAATTTCTTATTTATTTCTCAATATCAATTTGCTTTTCTGAATTTCAATTTGTTTTTTTTTTTTTTCAATATCAAATTTGATTTCTGAATTTAAAATTGTATTTTCCCAATTTCTACTTGAAAAGTTGTAGAGTCAATCAATATATAAAAATTATTGAAAAAAAGAGAATTAAAGGTATGGTCACACATGGCAAATATTTACTTAAAAAAGTGTAACCACTTGTTTTAGCACAAATTTGTTTGCCGTTGTTTACTCTTACAAAAGTTTAGCAAGATCAAACAGCATCAAATAAAATAAGACTAAATATTTGTTGTGCTTTGGACTAAATAAGAAAAGTTTTGGTAAATATATAAACGAGTCCAAATAACAGGTGATTCAAGTAGAGATACTTTTTTCAATAGCCTTTTTTTGACAGATCATGTGTGAGTCGTGTCATGCTGTCATGTTATTTTTGTTAAGTATTGTTTAGCATTTCATAACGGAAAGACTTACACCTGAACAACGTTTACAAACCGCTCAACTTTATTACGAAAATTCACGTTCTGTGAGGAATGTGTTTCGTGCACTTCGCTCAACTTTTCTCAACCTACTGAGCCTACTACTGGTGAACGTACTATTCGCAACACCATCACCCATTTTGAGACCCAGCATTCAGTATTGGATAATATTCGACCGAATAGACCACGCGACCGTTATCGTGACATGATAACCGACTGTTTGACACCTGCAATTGAAGCTCGTGATCTCGGCGACATTTGGTGCTAGCAAGACGGTGCCAGTTCCCACAATTAATGGATTTATTGAGAGAACACTTCGATGAGCACATCAATTCACGTTTTGGGCCGGTCGATTGACCACCAAGATCGTTGGATATCATACCGTTAGACTTTTTCCTGTGGGGACATGTAAAGTGTAAAGTTTACGCAGACAAATCCGCTTCGATTCAGGATTTGGAGGAAAACATCACGCGTGTCATTCGCCAGTTACCAGTCGAAATGCTCGAACAAGTCATCAAAAATTAGACGAATAGACCATCTGCGACGTAGCAACGGCCAACATTTGATAAGACATAATCTTCAAAAAAAAAAAATACCAAATAATGTTCTTTCAAATGATAATAAACATTCCCCATTCAATTTTTTTCTGTGTTTTTTTTCCCTTTAAAAGGTAGGGAACCTCGAAATGGACCACGCTTTATGTTATTTGGTAGTAAAGTCTTTTTCGGCAAATATTTAAAGTTTTGTTTAATAAATAAATGAGTTTAAAACTATTTTATTTAGTGGTTACATATTTATCGGCAAATATTTGCCAAGTGAGACCATACCTTAACGAATATTTTATTCTAATTGCAAACAATATTTGCAACGAAATTGAGAAATAAACTGAGAAGCATTGCCAGCTAAAACAAAAAAAAACCGTATAAAAGTTAATGTGCTTTTAACAAACGTTTTTGGATACAAAACTTTTATAAATGTTTTTTACTGCTAAAGTATGTATCTGTTAATTAATTTGTGTTTTAAATCTACAATAAGATTTTTTGTAAATCATTTCCATTATAGTTTTTTTTTTAATTAGCTTTGCTACGTCAATGTTATGATTTAAAATGTAATGATTTCCCATTAAAGGGAAATTTTACAAATAGATTATCATGTTTATCTGACACTTTTATAAAGGCTCCTATTTGTTTAGGGTAGAAGGCACGTGCTAATCTCTCTATATACACTTAGGGTAATCTTTTAAATTATGTTTTTCTTTTACGTTTCCATTAAAATATTATGAGAATTAAAACATTTGCTTTATAAATCTAAAATACACTTGTACATTAGAATACATCCTTAGATACAAACTATCCCATTAAAATTTACCTGTTATTTGCAACCCCTTTCAAACAAACATCAAATATCAAACACATTCAAACATAGTTTATTTAGCATAAGGTGTTTTTTTGCCGGAAATAGCAATAGTTTTGAAAAAGTTTTAATGCCCCATACTACATACTATTATTCATGCTAGCTAACAATTTTCTTATAGACATAAAAAGTAAAGGTGAAAATTTATTTATTATAAAACGAAACCGTTAACAGAACCAACCACCTATAAACAACCAAACAACTCAAACAAAAAACAAAACAAATTGGTAAAAATCGCCAACTGCAACACGCAATATTCAAAGGATAATCAAATGAAATGATAAATGAACTCCAGGAATAAGAAAATTATACTCATACCTACAAAATAAATAAACAACTGTTTGGTGAAAATTCCAAAAATAAAACATAAATAAGCACAAAATTATATTTTGAATAATAAAATAATGAACAAAAAAAAAAAAAAAATACAAACTCATACACTAACAGACAAATAAACCAACAGGCACACACTTTTACTTAGTCCTCAAACCTCACAGGTGAACCATTCGCCTACTCAGTTATGTTATGTTATGTTGACATACACACAAACACATGTTCCCTGTTTGAGCCATGTTTTGTTTGAAAAGTAGACAAGTGCATTTTTATCGTTAACGTTTAAATAAAACGACGGTTAGAAATGTATAGTCAACGAAGCGTAATAAACAACCACCGAAATTAGGAGTATGTATTATAGGCAATTGTTATTCGTAATAAGGTAGTTAGTTGTTGTTGGTGGTTACCTAGCCAACGCCAGGAAATAACACTGAAAATATATACTATATACATCCTTTGGAAAAATCCTTAAAATTATTTGTAAACGAACGTTAAACCACGTAAGAATAACGTCACTTTTTCACCGAACCAAAAATTAAATTCAATATTCTTTGGTGCTCCATAGTTTCAGACGTTCGCTGCAGGACGAGGACTCCAATATGACCACCAGATTGGCAGGGCCTAGAAATTTTGTCTTAACAGCGACAACGACAGCCGGAATAATAAATACTTCTACTTTGAGTGTTGTGTCCCCAGCTACGGATACTATAACAACCGACTCAACGGTTTTGCCATGTGTCGTCAATAATACAACCGATTCAGCGGCAATCGTGGTTACTAGGGACCCCTCGTCTTCTTGTCACAACGCACAACAAGACGTCTATCAGTACATTACTGCCGAATCTTTGCAAGATGTTATGACAACGCATAAAGCGTTGGCCAGCGTAGAAGACCATTACCATCAGCAGCAGTTTAGCGGTCATTTGCACCAACAGTCGCATCATCAACAACAGCAACAACAACAACAGCAGCAACAACAACAACAGGAGCAGGAAGAGTTAGCCGTCATAAATGTGTTAGTACCCATGGATAATAATGATACTTCCAGTAACGAGGCCCAAGCCACCACCATGGATACTTTGGCTGGCATTAAGGAAGGCGTATTAGATTTGGTTAATCATGCCGAACAGGATGAAGGTTGTCCCCAATACATCACCGTCACTGTGTCCACCCAAGATGCCGGACAAAATTATCAGGTGCAATATGTAGATGCCGAAGAATTATATCAGGCCACCAATGCCAGCCAAACACAAATCACTTATCCCTTCTGTCCCATACAAGAATATCAAACAAATCAATCAACGTTTTACACCACAGCTACGGGTAACTTCAATAGTGATGGCACTCAACTGACCGGTAATACTTCGCACAATGGCACCACTTTGTTGCCTTATTTGGTGCCAGTAGAAGAAGGCATGTTAATTAATACTTCCTCCGAGGATTTGCAAAGTTCTCCCCAAACTCCCAATTCCTCCACTAATACTCTGGTGGGGGGAACACAATGTATGAGTTCGGCCAATGAACATGAATTGGATGATAATTCCATGGAAACGGATCTAAATCATATGGGTGGTTCGAACAAAATTGCCTCGGCCACAATTAAATGGTTGTCACAAAACTACGAGACCGCCGAGGGAGTAAGTCTGCCGAGATCTACACTCTACAACCACTATATACAGCACTGTAATGAATCCAAAATAGAACCGGTAAATGCAGCTAGTTTTGGCAAATTAATAAGATCTGTGTTCGCCGGTTTACGTACCCGGCGCTTGGGTACTCGTGGCAATTCCAAATATCACTACTACGGTATTCGTATTAAACCCGAATCTATACTCAAACAGCAACCAAGTCATGACGAAACCTCTACTTCTCCCTCCCAGCAAGCCTCGTCTTCGGCAGACCTTCACTCCAACAACAATAAAAATAACAGTCAAGCTTCAGCATCTGGCCACAAATCCCTCAACAAACCATTGAAAAAGTTAATTTTCAAACCGGAATCTTATGCCGCTTGTGCTCAGTTCTTAGGTGACGGCACCGGTGCTTTACCCTCATTCCCTTTGCTAGAACTGGATCACACTTGCCCGGCGGAAATAAATACACAAGATTTGGAATTATTTCGCCTGAAATATCAAGAACATTGTGAAAAGTTTTTGGATGCTATCATTAATTTGGAATTCAATACCATCGAATATTTGTGGCGTGAATTTTGGTCTACAGATCACCATGACTCTATACTCAGTTTATCGCGTTCCAAATTACTATTACTTTCTCTCTCGTCACCGGTGCAGAATTTTGTGCGCATTGTTGATTATCAATTCTTTCAAAATTTGGTGGATGTTGTAATACCCGATGTTTTAAGATCCGTGCCCAATGCCTTGACACAAGCCGTTAGGAGTTTGGCCAAAAATATGGAAGCCTGGATATGCGAAGCCATGTCGGGTATACCCGAACGAATGGTGCAGATTAAGTCTGCAACAGTTTCGGCATTCTGTCAAACCTTAAAACGTTACACCTCGCTCAATCATTTGGCCCAGGCAGCTAGAGCTGTACTCCATAATAGCACTCAAATTACGCAAATGTTGGCTGATTTTAACCGTGTTGACTTTCAAAATGTGCAAGAACAAGCCGCCTGGGTGTGCCAATGTGATCCGGCCTTGGTTCAGCGTCTGGAGAATGACTTTAAGGCTACTCTGCAGCAACAGAGCTCGTTGGAGCAGTGGGCCTCTTGGCTACAATTGGTTGTGGACTCGGCACTTCAGGAATATCGTGGCAAACCCTGTTTCCCCAAAGCAGCTCGCCAGTTTCTATTAAAGTGGAGCTTTTACAGCTCATTGGTTATTAGAGATTTAACCTTAAGATCGGCGCCAAGTTTTGGTAGTTTTCATTTGATACGTTTACTGTACGATGAGTATATGTTCTATGTGGTGGAAAACAAGATAGCCGAGGCTCAAGAAAAGACCGCTATAGCGGTAATATGTGATGGTTTACAAAAGAATGTTGACTTCGAATTGGACTATCAATTGGAGTTAATTGCAGCCGATGTAACAAATTCTGAGCCTCAAGTGAAACGCATGAAACAGGAGTGAATTTATATTAAACAAAAAAAAAACAAACGAAAAGCAATTTAATTTATTGGAATGGAATACACAGTTTCATTATTATAAATGAATAATTTTTGCTCATGGTATTATTACTCTTATATTAAGTATTTTATCGTTAATTAAATTAAAATATTTATTGTCTTGGTGGCCTTATGTGCAATATAAAGTGCCTTCAAATATCTTAAAGCTCAAAAACAATTTAACTATATATAATTTATATATCTTATTTATCTAATGCTCAATTTACATACATACATATATACACGATGTAATACGAAACATATTCTAGTCCCCCAGTATTTCATAAGTATTTAATTAAATTGTCTAAAATTTTTTTATTTATTTTCAAATAAATGAGTTTTAAATTTACGAAATATGAGTTTTGTTTAATTCAATATTTAATAACTTCAATGAATTAATTGAGACTTATAGATTTCAGTTGTTATCAGTTTCTCTGCATTAACATATAAAAATCGATTTTTTGCAAGGAATATTAGTGATCACAGATTAAGGGCCTTTTAATACCCACCACCAAAATGATGGGCGGTATAATAAGTTTGTCATTACGTTTGTAAAATATCGAAATATTGAACGTATATCGCAAAAAAGATCTAGAGCAATAAAATTTGTCCCATAAATTCTCTGTTCCACCGAAAATGGGTATAATCGCTCTAGTAGGATCCGAGTTATAGACCAAAGTTTTAAACAACCTGAATATTTTTCAGATATTTTTTGCTATTTTCTTAAAACATAATTCAGATAATATCATGAAATTTTGCACAGTTTATTTTTATTATAGAAGGACAAGTCTACGACTTCTCATAGCAGTATCTATACAAAATTCAGCAAAAATAAGTTTCATGCAACCAGAAATCTCAAGACGATATTTTGTTTGTATCGGTTCATATTTTGACATATAAATCACATAAATCTCTTATAAAATTTACTATTAAGTTTAAATTCAACACAAATAATCCATACATACATATAAATCGTCGTACTGAGTTTTATGCTGATTGCTCCATATTTGACCGTAACCCCCATATAAAGTACACTTCCGAAAATCCGAAAAATCTCTTATCAACATCACTATCAAGTTTATATTCCACACAAATAATTTATATATATATAAATCGTCGTATCGTATTTTATGAAGTCCACTACCGAAAATAACTTAAATGCTCATAAAACTCTTACAAAAATCACACTAACAATCCAAATATATATACATATGTATATATATGTAGGGATATATCGTCGTACCGAATTTTATGATGAACGGCCTATATTTGACCATATCCTCCATATAAAGTTTATTTCCAAAAATCACCTAAATCTTTCGTAAACATCTTTATCTGGTTGAAGTTCGACACAAATGATTCATATATATGTACGAGGTCTGATCAAAAAATAACCGTTATTTTAAATTTTTTCAAAAAGTATTTATTTATTCATCAATAACTATCATGTCCCCTTCAAAATAATCCCCCTCAGATTTAATACACTTATGCCAGCGTTTTTTTTTCAATCCTCTAAAGAATTCTGAAACGCGTTTTTTAGTATCGCCAACAGTTTCTGTTTCGATCGTAGCAAAACCCTTTCCTTTCATCGGTGTCTTCAGTTTTGGGAAGAATTAAAGTCAACGGGGGCCAAGATCGGTGAATACGGTGATTGAGGTATGATAACGGTTTTGTATTTGGCCAAAAACTCACGCACAAGCATCGATGTGTGAGCTGGTGCGTTATCATGGTGCAAAATTCATAATTGGGTTTTCCACAATTCTGTGCGTTTCTGACGAATTGATTCGCGCAAACGGCGCATAACTTCAAGGTAGTATTCCTTATTGACCGTACGATCTTGTGGCAAGAATTCATGATGCACCACGCCATTGCAGTCGAAGAAAATAGTGAGCAAAACCTTCACATTTGACCGAACTTGCCGTGCTTTTTTCGGTCATGGCTCTACTAGACGTTTCCAGTTATGACCTTTTTGAGGAAATCTGGATCGTCGTTGACGATGTTCAACAGCGCCTGAGCGATGTCCATGCGACGTTGTTTTTGCTCAAAATGTAGCAATTTTGGAATAATCTTCGCTGCCGCACGTTTCATGCCTAAAACATCCGTAAAAATTGCTTGGCATGAGCCGAACGATATGCCAACATCATCAGCAACCTCTCTGATATTGATTTGACGATTATCCAAAATCATTTTCTTCACGGATTCAATGTTTTCATCGAGCATCGTCATTGACATCTTCTCGGCCTTCCTTAAACCGGTTATACCACAATTGAACTTGTGTTCTGCTCATAGTAGACTCGCCAAACGCCACAGTCAACATTTCAAATGTCCTTGCGCATTTAATTTCATTTTTTACACAAACCTTAATGCAGTTTCCTTGATCCATTTTTTCGAATAGTAAAAAATCGAAGAGCACACCAAAAAACGACTAACCTTTTTATCTGTCAAAAACAAACTGACAATCCAAAATGGCTGATATTACCAACATATACATAAAACAGACATGCGAAAATCAAACATAAGTAACTCACGAAATTTGAAAATAACGGTGATTTTTTGATCAGACCTCGTACATACATATAAATCATAGTAACGAATTTTATGATGATCCGTCCATAAATGGTCATAGCTCCGAATTTAGGTCCCACTTCCGAAAACACAATAACCTATGTAAATATTTTACAAATATAGATATCGTACTGAAATTTTACACAGATCAGTTATATGTATTTATTATACTATTTGGCCATAGCTCACATATAAGATCTACTTCCGAGATTAACTGGATTAGCCATAAAATTTTTGTAAATATCGTTATTGAAATAAAGTTTAACCAAAATAAGCCTCATATCTACATATATATTATGGCACAATATTTTATGATGATCGCCCCATAATAGGTCATAGCTCCTATGTGAGGGATCCAAAAAATAAAATAATTTGTATAATAGCATTAGAAGCATAAGATATAAAATGTAGCACAAATACATACAAGTTTTAAGTATGAATAAATCACACTACTAGTTTTTTGGTGGTGGGTATTAGGCTGTTGCAAAAGTACAAAAAACAAATACATTTATTTTTTTTCGTTTACTTGCTTTATTCGATCTTCTCTTTATAAAGTAAAACGCTCTTTCTCTTATAAAATACAAACACAATAAATATTGTCTTTGTACTTTGGAGAGGCAGTTCTTAAACTACTTATTGAAATACTCGAGTATTTTGCAAGTTTTATTTTATTTGTATGAAATTGGAAAAATATTACAGGAGAAGAAAAAGACTAAAAACAAAAAGCATATCGGTAGTTGAAATGCAAAATATGCAATGTTGCATATTGAAATAGAATTAAATCCCAATATTTTTATTAATTAAAACGTCTTTGTGTTTTTATCGGAAATAAAAAAAACTGCAAGTTTTTCATAGACATTTTTGTACTAAGCATTTTTGGCTGAAGTTAGGCATTGTTTTAAGTATTAGTTACGTTTTTTTGGAATTTCAACTAACGATATGCGTGTTAAAAATAAAAAAAATTATAAAAATGAAAAATTAAATTTTATTTAAACAAAATAAAAATAACTTCAAAATTCAATTGTTTAATATCCTATTTTAATGTCCATTATCTATCCATTAATCTTCTAGTTCATTTATTTCATGGGAAAGATCACAACGATTTAAAAAAAAACGGTGAAAAAAAGACAAATTAAACAACCATAACCATTGCTTGCATTTAGTTCTTAAAATACCCATATTGTAAAATAAGATCCTTGCAAAATACTCCAGTATATTAGCAAAACAAATGTTTACTTTACTTTACTTATAGTGAGCAAGAATGAGTAAATACAAATACTCTGAGAGTATAAAAAGAATAAAATTTTTCTTTGTTTTTTTTTTTTGTTTGGCATTAATTTGCTTTGCTTCTCTTTTGTACTTGGAATTAGTATGAGAATGTTTAAAAAAGCAAATGTTTTTGAATTTAAATGTACCGAATATCTTGACTCTTACTTGAGAAATTCATATAAAAATCGATTTTTTGTTAAGGAATGTTTGTGATCGCAGATTGAGGCCATTTTGCAATTAAAGGCATATTTACCAAGATATTAAGGATTTTAGATATGTTGATGTTTACATATAAAAAATCGATTTTTAGTAAGGAATATTAGTGATCACAGATTGAGAAAGTCCTTTTTTCAAATAAACGCGTATTTACCAAGATATTAAGGATTTTAGATATTTTGATATTTACATATAAAAAATCGATTTTCGGTGAGTTTGAGGGCAATTTTCCAATTAAACGCGCATTTACCAAGATGAGAATTTCAATAAAAATTAATTCATTCCAAATATTTAAAAGGGCATTAAAGCCAAGTATGAAATGCGTCTAAGCCAAGTGTTACTGCAGAACATTACACTCCAACCGCTCCTTCTTCGCCCAACAAACAATACTGTTAATTCCCAAATATTTATAAAAAGCTCATTACAATTAAAGAGGACTTCTGAGTTAAAAACAGCCCTTTTCGATTTTAGCTTTGAATTTAGACGCAATTTTCTACTAAAAGGACAGATTGAAGCATCGGTTTTGATTTGAATCTGTTCGTTTGAATTTAATTTAGCTTATTTGTTTATACTTTGTTTAAAAGTTGAAATATGTACTAATTACAATTTAAACTTTTCTTTTCTGCAGGTGTTGGAGCAAAGGACTCTTTAACCGGTTACACCATACTGGTAAGCGTAGCCCATACGCTATCCCGTCTCCTCACAGATAAAACCCCATTAAAAGACTCCAATCTCAATATACTCTTTGTCATCTTCAATGGCGAATCCTATGACTACATCGGATCACAAAGATTCGTTTACGATTTGGAAAATCATGACTTTCCAAAGGCCACTACACAGACCACACCCATTACGTTTGATAACATAGAATTTGTTTTGGATCTGGGCACATTCGATGAAATGTCCAGCATTAAATTACACACACTCAGTGAATTTCCGTATGCCAAAATGATATTGCGCAAATTGCAGCACTATGCCACCACCCCGAAATATGATTTTAATATAAATTTCGAAAATTCCATAGGCTATCAGATGCCACCTACATCGGCTCAGTCGTTTTTAAGAAAAAATATTTCATTTCCAGCTGCCATATTAAACGCTCCTCCCACAAATCGTTTCTATCATTCGGTTTACGATGATGGGGTAAATTTGAAATATAATTACACCAATACTTCGCAGGATTATACGAAGCTGATGGGTAGAGAGGATGCTTTGAAATATTTCAAGACAGACGATATACAAATGAAAATACGCAATGTATCGGCCATTATTGCCATGGCCTTATACGAAACGCTAACGGGGAAGGAATATGTAGACGATAAATTCCCCAGTCCGGTGTTGATTGATGAAATACTGTTTTGTTTTGTCAAATCACAAAATTGTCCATTATTTTTTGCGGCCTCGAAGCCGAATAGTTTTAAGAAGTTGCCTTTAATAGCACCAAATCGGTAAGATTTTTTTCAAATTGGAAGATTTTAAACAGGAGTGGTAAAAAATAATGAAAATTATTTTATACAAAATTCTGATTAAAACCTAATTAATATTGACTAGTAATAATTTTTATTTAAATTTTTATAGTTACATTAGCGTCAATCGTGATACTCAGGAAGCCACCATATGGACTTATCGCTTAATGGGCTATCTATTGTCCCAAAAGCTTCCTAATGTAACCAAAGAGAATTGCATCTATTTGCCTAGATATTGGTTTGCCGGCTACAACAAACAGGGAGAATGTGGTGTAACCACACAAAATTATTCTGTAGCTTTAAGTCCAGCATTTATTATAAAAGGTAAGCGACAAATTAAATTTAAATTTTAAAAAAATTTCAAAATTTGTAATTTAAATTTTTTGTTTATAGATTACAATTGGGCTTCGGGTGAATATTCCACCTGGTCCGAATCTACTTGGAGTTCTTTAAGTTCTCGTTTATTTTTACGCCCTTCTCGTATCCATGAAATTATAACGTTTACAATCGGTTTTGTGGTGTTAATATTATCGTTTTGTTTGGTTTATATTATTAGTACAAGATCGGAAGTTCTATTTGAAGATCCTGGACCGAATGCTAGTACTGATGCGTAAGATTTATATGAATTCTTATTATAATTTTTTGGTTAACTAATTTTTGTTTTTGCGTACTTAGAATATTTACATCGGACACATAATTATAACTAGTGGAAAATTAACACTCAAATTTTTTGGGGGATGTAACTGATGTTGCCTTAATTTCCTCTTAAATTTATTTCCACCTTTTTTAATTTAAAATTAACATCGAAATAAAAGGCTAAAATTATAATTTCTTACAAGGGGATTCAATAAATTAAATTAATTAAATTCAGTACTAGTTACATTTGCAAGTTTTACGAGATTGATTTCCCAAAGTTTGCATTAATTCATTGTTTTACCAATACTGACTAAAAAAATGTAAATCTGGCTAGTACTGGAGCAGGACATTTATTAGAAATTTATAATTGAATTTATGTATTTTATTTGAATAAATTTTTTTGTAATTTTAAAGAGAAATTTTAGTTAAAAAAAAATGTTAATGAATTTTGATTTTCAGAATAAGTTAAAGTACCTATTTAGAGAACTAAAGCATTGTTCACGTAAAATCTGGTTGCATTCATGTTTTAATATTTAATCACAAATTTATATTAGTTTATTAATATTATCAGTGTTACCAACACTGCATACTTATTCCAAATCGCTAACTTTTATTGTTGTCAAGAACTACAGTAACACTGCAAAATGACAATAGACGTTCAATTGGCAGAATCTGGAATCAATCTTATTTGTTCGAGATTAAACCATTGCATTATAGACTTGATTTTTTCGATACGAATCTATTACAGGTTTTCAATAATGACAGGCAGCTAAATCTGTCCACAACTATACTAAAGATTGATGCTGATGTCTAATAAAACGCAACAAAGGTTTCTGCAGGGTTTCGTTTATATAAATACCCGAAGTTATAATTAAAGCTGCGACAAAAGTGGTGGTCTTCAGATCACAACTGCAAATTCTTCGCCAAATTTTTACCAAATTTATAAATTTTTTGCTTTTGTTTCGCTTTAACATACAATTTTCTTCCCGGTACGTATTTGACGTCCATTTTTACATATTGTTAAGTTTTCACCTTTTTTAAAACGATGATTTATTTCCTTTAAATAAACCGATAAATAATAAAGAAAATATAACGAGCCTTAATTTTTGAAATTTACAAAGTAATTTTTTGTCTTTCAATACTCTTATCGATTTTCACTTTAATGTTTACTCAACGAAAACTCACAATAAACTAACTTTTGAATGGCCCTGTTTGTTCTATTTATACACTAGCGCCATCTTTCCGGCGGCCTCCAGAGAAGACAATTGAAATATCTTTTCTGCAATGTTCAACCAAAGCCGTTAAAACTTAATGTTGTCATTCTCCACAAATATGTTAATAACAGCGTGTTATCAACAGTGTTTGCAACTACATAATAATCCTGTTGCATGTTGATAAACATGCTGTATGTTTAAACCAGTCGTAACAAAGCGTTAAATTTAAATTGAAATACAATTCCGTCACAATATGTTTCATCATACCTATACATAAATAGTTAGGCACTTATTGCATTCTGTTAAAACTTTGTCACTAATACTGTGTACCCGTTTTGTAAGAACTGTTTTTCACTACGATTTGGATATTTAATTGCACAATAGGTATGAAAACCAACATCCACAGGCATTCTTCTTACAGTATTATATACTTTGGTGTTGTACGTTTTTGCTCGTTCATTGTTGTAGAAACCGGGATTGTGCTTTATTAAATGTAATATTTTGTTTGTAAGTTCATGCTTTCTTTTTTTTTTTTTTGCTTTCTTTTTGTTTAGGACCTTTTTCTTTCTCATTTATAGAAGCTTTAACTTTTTTGCAATACTTGAACTTGACAATGTTGAATTTTTATGGAACTTGTAAAGGATTTTCTTCATTTTATGATTTGGCATTATGTACTCAGCCCTTAGTGCATATCGTCACCTAAAATGCCCAAAGACGTAACCCTCATTATCATAATTTTACAGGAGAAGCAAAAAACGTTATAAAATGAAAACTGTTTAATTGAAAATCGCGATTTCTTCACATCTTGTCTTAAGATAGACGACAAACTTCAAGTGACGATATGTACGTATCGCGATTTTCAATTAAACAGTTTTCATTTTATAACGTTTTTTGCTTCTCCTGTAAAATTCTGATAATGAGGGTTACGTCTTTGTACATTTTAGGTGACTATATATTTCGCCCCAATTAAATTGTTTGACAGAATTAAGAGTTTTTTTGTATTTGAAATTATTTCAGTTGCTTTTCCAACCTCTTAAGGGACCACCCTTGATATTAAAAGAAAACTATTAAAACTCACATAAGAATTCTAATCTATTGGGATATTAAAAGGTAGACCAAATCCAGAGTATGAGTTTAAGAAAAGCATTGCACTTAGCACAGGTTTCTGCCTCGAAGATTTGCATTTCAATTAAGTTTAATATGTATTTCAGTCAGTTTCCTCAATACGTAAGTGTACTTAGTAGGGTATCCAAATTATTCGATTTTTCTTTTGTTCGAATAAAACGAATAATTAGAATAAGAGATTTCAACTTGTCGGAATAATTCGATCACATATTTAAAATTGATCGAATTATTCGAATAATTTATAATTTTTAAATCAAGTAAGCTGAAAAAGTGTTTCTTTCATCAATTCATATATAAAGTAAAGCCATCTTTAATAATATCATTTACATATATGAAGATATACATTTCAAAAATTATGTTCTTTGTCTTTTTGTTATCATAATCAATGTTATCCGCAATTAAACTTTCTTCAATGTCTCTTTCACCAGCATTTTAGGTTACGTTTTAAGAATGACTCTGGTTGAATTAAGAACCGTTGTATGTATATAAAAACCAAAGTGTTCCATTATGATTCCTTTTCTATTATTTATTTCCTGTATATTCTATATATGTTTTAGTAATATCATCGTGTTTACAAAAATTTCTTACTATATCTGACATTTCTTTAATTTCTTTAAATATTTAACGTAATTAATACATACCGAATATAGATTTTGCCAATATTTCGTCACCATATGTTGACTCTATTCAAAATTTTCGGGAGATGGTTTGTAAAAGAAAAAATTAAAAAATTCCTGGTAAAACTCGGAAATTTTAAGTTTTTAATATATTGCCTCCTTTTCACTTCTCATTTTTCTTAATAAGAGACAAGTGATGAAACCAAGTGATCTACAATTTAAGTTTAAATGCTTCCAATTTCCAGTTCGCCTTGCATTCGCAATGACGATAAATAAATCTCAAGGACAATCTTTAAAAGTGTGTGGGTTAAATCTAGAATCCCAATGTTTTTCCCACGGTCAATTGTATGTTGCGTACTCGAGAGTCGGTACACCGTCAGGACTATTCATTTTCTGACCCAATAGAGGAACAAAAAACATTGTTTACCATCAAGCTTTAAAATGAATTTTTTTTTTTTGTTTTTTAATTAATAATTGTTTCAATTGTTGTTGCATATAATAATAATCGAATTTTGAAGAAACTTTTTAAGCATAAATTGATACAAATTTTTGTTATTTTTACTTTTAGTGAAATTTTTGCATCTTAATTTTTAATTCTATATGAAATACAAATCATTAGTAAATACCGAGCGAAGCCGGGGCGGTCAGCTAGTTGAAAATAAAATTGAAACGAAATGGTGCTAAATTATTACAAAAACATTTATTCGTTTTATTCGATTATTCTACATAAAACTAATTGTTTGTTATTCGAAAATGGTAATTTTGAAATTCTTCTAATAATTATTGGTTAATCGAATGATCACTTAGATGTAAAAGCAATATAAACAAAATATACGGAGGCGCTGTTCCTTTGATTTAAAGTTGGCAGTGATGCCGTAAATTTATGAACCACAACACCATTTCGTGTTTCGTAAGATGTACAAATTAAGTGCATTCACGAAAATTTCAAACTTTCGCAATAGTAAATGCACCATAACTGAGTTTAGAAGAGACAAGCACTAAAAATAATGAATGAAATGTCCAAACTAAGCTAAGTTTCAAATGAGTTTCAGAACCTTAAAACATAAAACTTGTCCTTTATTTTTTGACTTAAATAATAAAAATAAATATGTATAATTTAAATTTCAATATCTTGAGGTGTATGTGCAACTCAGGATTTAAAATTTACTTAAAGTCATAATCGATTGGAGAAAATTTCTAGTGACCTTAGCTACTAATCAATTACACTGCCTACTAATCAAAAATCTTATATTTTATAACAAACAAAATATTTAAATTTTACACAGTCCTATTATTTAGTAATACTTAGCTGCTTTTTTGTTATAAAACTCATTAAAAGTGTTAGCCTGTATTTAAGATTCTTTTTAAATGAATATTTTTATTTTACTTTTTAACTTAATTTTGATATTTACAAATAATTGTTTTTATAATTTATTTTTTAGGTTAACCCCACCTACGGCTTGTTAATGCCTAAAAAAGAACACATTACACACTGCACTACAACAACCACTAAGCAAAACTTTAATTATAATTTTATAGCGATAACTATTTTTATAAAAAAAAAACTAATTATTGAGAAAAGTTTAATTTTTTTATTTATAAAATAGATTTTTATTTACTTTAGGCGATTATTTTTTTATATTTTTTAAATACACAAAGTTTAAAGAGAAGCTACAACTATATTAACAATTTAAAAGAATAATATTTAAGTTGCTATAAACTGGAACGAAAAGTATTGAAGTTATAGCTGAAAATAAAGAAGTTTTAAGTTTATTCACAATACATTAATGCAAGTTTAAACGGACGTTTTGTAAAACTAATATTTGATATTTAACTACGGTTTAAATTCTTAAAATATTTAATACAATAACAACAGCAACGGAGAGTATAGAAAGTAGAGAATGAGAGTTATAAAAACTGAATAAGTTGTTTGTAAAAAATGATAGCTAAACTGATTATTGACAAGCAAAATAACTGGTTTAAACTTGAATTTATTGATTAACCCGTAATGACAATTAAGTCTTATATTTAAACGGGGTTTGTTTTACTTATTTTTGGGCTTTTAAAAGAGCAGGCCGTGGACATTTAAAGATACTTTGTGTATTTAATCTCTTCCATATCATTACGATTAATAGGATTTCATTTTATGATTTTTATTAAAGCACTGAAAAACTAAATATTTCACCTTTTGCGTTTTATTTAACACTCAAACAATCCATACTATTTGATATTTTATAAATTTTTTAAGTTTTTTTTTTTGCATAAATTAAACAAATAATATAATAGGAGTAAAAAACTATTCAACCAAAATGAATCATGTTAAATGAACTACATATTAGAAACTGTTATTTTAAGCAGAATAGAATAAGATTAAGTCTTTAATTTTGTTAATTAATGAGAAATGTGGAAAATTCCTCCCTAATTCAAAATAAAACTTTAGACCAGTGGCAGTGGTATTGCCATTCACTTGTAGCTTTTGCATAATGAATAAACCAGTCACATATAACTAGTTCTGTGGCTGTTTCCTTTTCCCTAGAGAAAGTTTAAACTCCACAGTTCCACAGTTTAATTAAATTCTCAAATTATCTAAACTTTACCACTCAATTTATTATGGTTGAAGAGTTTTTAAACAAACTAAATAATATAATAATATTAAAAAATATTTGTAAAACAAACTAAAAAAGACATTTTTTCATCTACATATAGGTACATATACTAGAAATTATAAATTTTTTAAAAGAAAATTATAAACATATATTTTGTTATAATTGTATTATAGTTAATGAACCTATTGTTTAAAAAACAAACAAAAATAAAATATTTAATTACAACATAATGCATCTACATACTTACAATTATATATTTTTATTCAACTCAATTAATTAACTTGTATATAATAGATTTTACTTGATAAGAAAATTGAATTGCAAAACTTTAATTGTTTTTAAAACTAATAACATCAAACAAAACAGTAATTAAATGTTATAACTTAAATTTATTATATTGAGCAGAAACAAAAAAAAACAACTTAAAACTATTAGAACAGCATTTAGTATTTATTAAACAGCAGGAACAAAATTATGTACACATTTATTTTTTAAAATTTTTGCATATGTATCTACTTAAAGTACATATTACTTTATACTTATAATAACAACAAAAAATAAGTATTTGAAATGCAATAAAAATTATAAAGTTATTATTAATTAAAACAACAGTGTGAAACAAATTGTTTAAAGACAGGCGAAGAAAAATATTTGTTCTTGTGAGAACAATAAATAATACTAAAAGAACAACATCAACAACAACAACAAAATAATATTATACTAAAGAACTGTGTATGTATTTAAAACAATTTAACATTTTTTTTTATATAAATAAACAATTCAATAAACTGTAACAATAATTTAGAAAAGCCAAATAAAAAAAGATACGTAAACTCAAACGAAATTTGAAATTGTTTTCTTTCTAAGTTAAATATAGATAAACATGTGATTAATATTTGCAAGTTATGGTAAATATTTAAAGATTAATACCTATAGAATGGAGTATATTATATGCACAAGTTTGAAGCGTTGAAAAGTTGAAGTTTAAAAGCTCGTGTTAAGTAAAATATTACCTCTAAATGACCTTAAAAATAATTTAAAATTTTAGAAATTTCTTATTGAATTGTAGTGCACAAATAAAAAATTAAAACAATTAAGAAAGTATAGTCGATCAAGCCTGACTATATAATACCCAATACCCAGTATATGTGAAATGGGTTCTATATGGAAGCTATGACCTATTATGGATTGATCATTAAAAAATTTAGTGGCACGACTTCTGTGCATATGTATATGTGAATATTTTTTGTGTTAATTTTAATCTCGATATAGGTACATACACTTTTAAAAGATTTATACATATTAAAGTAATTTCCAAAGGGGATCTTATATGGGAGCTTTGACTTATTATGGAAGAACCGTTATAAAATTAGGTGTCATGGTTTCCGTATACATGAAACTTATTGATATACCAACATCATTATGGTCGTTAAATTGATTTTGGGAAGCGGTCCATATATATGACTAATTATGGACCAATCATCATAAAGTTGCCCAAATATTTTGTGTATAATTGAAAGATATTAGTGTTGAATATTATTTTGATGCCAACATTTTTAAGAGTGTTATGCTTTTTAAAGTGCTTTTCGTGTTCATATATAACTTATTTGTG
Organism: Bellardia bayeri; assembly: GCA_950370525.1. Classification (NCBI taxonomy): domain Eukaryota; kingdom Metazoa; phylum Arthropoda; class Insecta; order Diptera; family Calliphoridae; genus Bellardia; species Bellardia bayeri. The sequence goes on from OX493264.1 coordinate 122,293,742, forward strand.
TACGAAATACGTTCAGAAATCAAACACTTATGACCGATAAACCCCTATTTCTGGAGAACATTTCTGAAATACTGGACCAATTTCAAGTAATTTATTATCCAAGCGTTCTTGGGCCCAAAAATTATCATGTACCAATCGGAATATCGTCAAAATTGTGACCTGTACTATGCGCACAAGGTTTACATGGACAGCCAACCAGACCGACGGACGGACATCATTTATCGAGTCGATCGGTATACTGTAAAGTAGCTGTTGGACTAATATTTATGGGTGTTACAAACATCAGCACAAATCCAATATGGTAGTATAGAGTATGAAAGTTTGCCAAGAGATAATTATTTATTTCTTTTATTTTCTTACACATGGTTCATAGTTATAGTTATCGAATAAATATTCCAATAATTGTACATATAAGCTTAAGGTTTTTTTAAATAAAATCTTTATTTTCGATATTTCGCTAATTCTTTGTGTAGCATCTTCAAGAAAAAATTTTTATTTTATTAATATGTATTTAAAAAGAAAATTCACTGAAGATGTTACAAAAAGAAGTAGCGAAATATCGAAAATAAAGATTTTATTTAAAAAAGACCTTAAGTTTCAACAATTATTGGAATATTAATGAAAAAGGTCAAATAAACTATAATATTTATTGTTTATTGTTTACAATAACACAGTATTAATAATAAAAACACTTCACAACACTTGCTCTATGAAAATTCTTTTTACTTAGCAACACTAAAATATATGCAAATTATTTTTCATTTGTTTTTTATTTTGCATTATTAAACACAGTTAAAATTAGTATGTCTGTGGTAAAAATGGCAACTATTACAGAAAAAACGATATAATTTGCAAAAAATAATGCAAAAATTAACGGAAAAGGTACACAGCGAAAAGGAAAAGCCAGATGTTGTGTGGATAAAGCGTAAAGATTTAGACGAGAAAAGGAAAAAAGTAGCTAACACGGAAGCCTTGAGATGTAAACAAATGCCCATTGTTTATAGTAAACAATATGGAGTGCATTTTGCTAAATTAGAGAAATTGCATCCGTTCGATGCTCAAAAAGGCAAAAATATAGCCAAGGTAGAGGAATATTCTTAATAAGAAACACTTTTATATTAATGTTTTCTTTTTCAGATTTTATTAGAAACCCAAATTGTTGAGGGTGCATTTTACGAACCCGATGAGATATCACAAGAGGATTTATTGAAGGTACATAAACCCAAGTATTTAAGAAGTTTAAAATGGAGTTTAAATGTGGCCAAAATAGCGGAAATACCCATTTTGCTGTTTGTGCCCAATTGCTGTGTACAGCGTGGCTATTTGAAACCTATGCGCTTTCAAACGGCTGGCTCTATAATGGCGGGCAAATTGGCTTTACAACATGGTTGGGCCATTAATTTGGGTGGTGGTTTTCATCACTGCTGTTCCTATAAAGGCGGAGGCTTTTGTCCTTATGCCGATATAACTCTATTAATACAACGCATTTTCGCCGAAGAGCTTTACATAGAAAATGTTATGATAGTAGATTTGGATGCCCATCAGGGTAATGGCCATGCAAGAGATTTTATGAATAATGCTTATGTTTACATAATGGATATGTATAATTTTCGTATATATCCCAAGGATCAAGAGGCTAAATTGGCCATACGTTATGCCGTGGAATTGCAGCCGAGAACAAATAATCGAGAGTATTTGAGGAAGTTGAGAAAGTATGGGGATTCAATTTAAAGTTAAAAAATTTTAGAAACAAAGATATACATGCATATATTTCAGAGGTTTAAATTATGCTCTAGAAGAATTTCATCCTCAACTGGTGGTTTATAATGCAGGTACTGATATTTTAGAGGGCGATCCTTTGGGCTATCTGTCAATAACACCAGAGGTTTGTTAGATTGTTTAACTTAAAACAATATTTGTTTCGAATAATATTTATGTATTTTTCCCCAGGGTATTATAGAACGTGATGAATTTGTTTTTGGCACTTGCCGCTCCCGCAACATACCCATTGTTATGCTTTTAAGTGGCGGCTATTTGAAGGCCTCCGCCAAAGTTATAGCCGATTCCATTTTAAATTTAAAACAAAAGGGTTTATTGCATTAAAAGTGTGGCTTTGAGCGTTTGTTATTGTTGCTAAAGTGTTTTGTGTCTTTCCTGCAAAAGAAATAGTTTTATGTATGTACCTATATTGTAAATTGTGTACCTAAAAGGAATTGTTTAAAGAATATTGTAATCTTTTAGGAAATAAAAATATATATAAAAAAACTTTGTCTTCTAATAAAATTGTAGAAAAAGAATTTGCTACATGACCATAAATTTAAAATTCATAAATCATTTTCAACTTTGTTTTTATACCTTTAATAACATATGTATTTTCAAATTGTTTCCCAAAAATATTGTCGGTAAGTATTGAAAAAATGTTTTAATTCAAAATTATAAATTTTTTCATTGTTAGGTATGGGTAAAACACCAACATGTTCCGAAGAAGAAAGAAAACTTATTATTAATCTAAAAACCTCTGGTAAAACCGTATTACAAACTTCTAATTTGGTTGGTTGCTCCAGAGAAAAACCATTATTTAATACATATGGGATAACTACAAATGTTGCAAGAGCTCACAAACAGCAAAAACAAACAAAATAAAGATCAAATAATAAAAAGAATCCCTCAAGCTAGTCCATTTAAACCTTCAGGCAAATACAGGTTGAAGTGCAGTGAACGCATGGAATTAAATTTTCACCTAGAACAATAAGATAAAGGCTTAATGAAGTTTCTCGTCGTGGCTGCATCGCACAACGCAAACTTTTTTGGAAAAACGTACTTTGGAGCGATGAAAGTTATGCCGCTGGGAATATGATGGAAAACGGTATGTATGTATAAAAACAAGCTATACCATAAAAACAATTAACACGGCGGTGATAATGTAATAATTTGGGGTGCGTTTTCTAAGCACGGGATTGGGCCAATAGCCAGAATTTCTTTAAAAACGAATCAACATTTATGTATGTACATACATATGTATATAAAAATGTATTAGAAAATACGATGATATCATTCGTTGAAGAAAATTTGCCGCTACTATGAACTTTTATGCACGACAATGATCCCAAACTGACTTCACGACTTTGGAAGCGTTATTTATTTCATAATTATTTGACGGAAATTCGAAAATTATTGGGAATAATAAAAAAGTGGTGAATGTTTTAATTATTTCTCCCACCTCATTAATGATTTTCTTTCATTTTTTTTTTCAAATATTTATTATCCCGTTTTGAGGGGCTCAAATAAAAGCAGCCAGGCTTAGAATTAAACAGTAGAAAATATGTTATCTTTATATAAATAGAAAATAAATTGAATACGTTACAGTTCTTTTTTTAATATAAATTAGGTAATTAATCCCTCAAATTGCCAGGTTATCCCACGATCGATTCAAGTAAGTCCCAAGTCGAAGGAACGGTTAAATCATGTATTAAAAAAAATTTAGTTAGACGACGCCAAGCATTGACCAATGTAAAAGTGAGACGCAAATCTCTCGAAGGCAGCGAAAAAAGGACGGCCTGATTGCCCTTAAGCAATATTGACAATGACGCGCGAGATCTTTCTACACACATAGCTGAATTACGACTGACGTTACAGTTCTGATGAATTTTTTTAATTATATGACCACGAACCTAGTATTTGCCCTAAAGGAACCTAAATTATTGTAAAAATATCTTTAATGTGCACAGTTGTGTATAAACTTAGACTAGTAGCGACCAAATAGTATTTAAAATCATTAGATACAAGTTTTTAAATAGTTTTCAGATTCACTTTGTGAGAAAACGCAGAATAGACAACGCTGGTGCGCGTGTATAAAACACCATTAAGTATACGTCGTGATGTCCCTAATAAAAAAAAAAACAATTTACCGCATTCATATCACCTGCACTGCATTGTTTACCAATGATTTAAAACACTTATCAACACTAAATACCCAATATTTACACAAACAAATGAACAAACCAAACAGCTGTCATATCGATTTGGAATAATTGGACGTCTGACACAAATAGACGACAGACGAACAGTTATTTTGCTTATTTTGTGTTTGCAATTGCTTAAAATTCATACATAAACAAAAACAATAACAAAAGCACCACAAACAAAAAAACAAAAACAAACAAAAGCACCGCAATAAAAAAAGTCATAAAAGTGTTAAAACAAGAAGAAAAAACATATAAGAAATTATTAAACCAAGAGATCTACCTCATTTTTAACAAAATTATTAATTAAAACAGTACAAAAATCAGTGAAATCTAAAAGAAACCTGAAATAAAATTCATTATCATCAGCGTGAGGAAAAAACCAATTAAAATTTGTTAGAAATTTAGGCGGAAAATGATATGAAAATTGTTTGGCAATATCTAAATAAAATGTAACGTATTTATTTGTTGAAAACAAAACTTTATTTTACTAAATACCTACATACATATGTATATTGTAAGTGGATATTTGTGTGTTTGGCGGAGTGAGAATGTGTATGCTTACTAAGAAAAGGAATTATTTATTGTGATGTATTAATTAAAACGTCATAATAATATTGTTGTTGTTGTTGCCCCAATATTCATATTAGTTGTTGTGTTTGTTGAAAATGTTGGCCACTAAATTCAACTGAACTAAACTGAGTTGAGTGTGCTAGAATTTGTTATTATTATTAGTGTTATAGGTAGTAACAAAGTTTGGCTTACCAGTCGTAATCCAGCTCTGGGTGGAGAAAGAACTCCCGCGTCTTTGTCATTATCGCTTTTTCGCTGCCTTCGAGAGAATTTGCATTGGTTAATGCTTGACGTCGTCTAACTGTACCGCATTACGGTTTTTCGAAGTTGTGCATTAGTCACATGCTAAATTTTTAATACAATATTTAAGCGTTCCAGCTTCGACTTGGGACTTACTTAAATCGATCGTGGGATAACCTGGCAATTTGTGGGATTAATTCTCCGCCAACGTAATTTATATTCAAAAAAAAAAAAAGTTTGTCTTAAGTTGGTTTTAGTGACATTTTTCAAATCACTTCCAAAATTTTATCACTAATAGTTTTAAATTCTGATTAAAAAAATTTTTTGTCGGCTACGCTATTTTCGAGTGGGCGGGGCTTCAAAGTTTGTAATATATTAAACTATACAATCTTGAAAACTATTTCTTTATTAGACCATGTACTTACATATCAGATGATAGGTGTTTTAAAGACTTTTCCAACGATATATATGGACCATGTATAGGTCAACTTCGGAACATTTTGATCCGATATTTATACCCTACACCACAGTAGTGGGGAGGATATTTTGGATTTGTACTGATGTTTGTAACGTCCATAAATACTGGTGCAACACCAACCTTAAAGTATACCGATCGGCTCAGAATCACTTTCTGAGTCGATGTAACGATGTCCGTCCGTCTGGCTGGCTGTCCATGTAAAGTTTGTGCGCAGAGTACAGGTCGCAATTTTGAAGATATTTCGATAAAATTTGGTACGTGATATTGGATGGGATTGAAACTGGTGGAAATCGGTCCATTATTTCACCTAGCCTCCATACAAATGTCCTCACGAAATTGGGGTTTACCGGTCTTAAATCTTTGAATTATGCAAGTATGCAAACAAAATTTACCACAGATCAGTAGTAAATGAAGCTAAAGCACATCTACAAATTTCGTGAAGATCGGTCCATAATTAGTCATAGCTCCCATATAAGGACCACTTCCAAAAATCACTTCAAAGAGCATAACTCTTTTAAAAATGTTGGTATCCAAATAATATTGAACACAAATATGTTTCGTCTATATACATATAATATGGCAAAAGTTTATGATGATCGGCCCATAATTAGTCGCAGCTCCCATATAAGGCCCACTTCCGAAAATCATTTTAAATAATATTTAACACAAATATATTTCATATGTCTAAAAATAATACGGTACAATTTTATTATGGTCGGTCCATAATTAGTCGAAACTCCATATAAGACCCTCTCCGTAATTCACTTTAAGCTCCATAAATCTTTTGAAAGTATTCATATCGACATAAAGTTTAACACATATAATACTTATATTCACAGACATCATGACACTAAATTTTTGGATGATCGGTCCACAATAGGTTATATCTCCCATATAACGCCCATTTCTGAAAAAATGTTTTATACATATACTGGGTGTAGGGTATTATATGGTCGGGCTTGACCGACTATACTTTCTTACTTGTTTTTTTTTTAATCTAAAAAAATCCGGGAAAAACGTCTATATAAGAATCTGTACTATGCGAAGCCGGTGTTCTGTATACTACAGAGGAGAAAATCCTTCCGCCCGGCCGTAGGCCAGCAATTCAAGAAATCTGTACTATGCGAAGCTGGTATTATATAGAGATATTAAATAGAGGAGCGTCCGTATACTAAATTTTGAAAAATATCTTTCTTTTAAATATGTATGTATGTATTTCAGATCTTATAATTCTGTGATTATAGTACCTACAGACATACATATGTATATATTATCTTAAATTAAAGCTTAATTTCTTGGTTGTTTATATTATAAAATAAAATAAATTACCTTTTTTTTTAACGATTTTTTAAATAAAAAAAAAATTCGGATCCAAAAATATATATGTACCTCGGATTTAACTCATAGTCGGTCCATATTTTATATTATAATGATATACATATATCGTTGGAAAGGTATTTTTAATATATTTAATATGATGTATAACAAATTATTAGACACCCAGCAGATCCCGAGATATAGGCTTATATATTCTCAACTTTGTGGTCCCGCCCACTCGACAATAGGCGTGGCTGACAAACATTTTTTTTATTGTTTTTATCATCTCTTATTTGTTACAATACTTATTTGTATTGAATTTTATTTGGACACCAAAATTTTTCGTTTAAGTGATTTTCGGAAGTGGGCCTTATATGGGAGTTATGACTAATTATGGACCGGTCTTCACAAAATTTGTAGATATGATTTGGCTTCATTTACTACTCATTTGTGGTGAAATTTGTATGGATACTTGCTTAATTCAAACATTTATGATCGGTAACACGAGAGGACCTTTATATGAGCCAGGTGAAATAATGGACCGATTTCCACCAGTATCAATCCCATTCGTCCTTAGGCCGAAGAAATATCAAAATTGCGATAACAGCCAGCCAGCCAGACATACGTATGGACATCGTTAAATCGACTCAGTCATTCTGAGTCGATCGTTATACTTTAAGGTGGCAGTTAGACCAATAATTATTGGCGTTACAAACATCAGCACTAATCCAATAAACCCTCCCCACTATATATAATTAATTAAATATGTATAGGCTTGGGGTCCAAGTCTATTTTAAAGCTAGTAAACAAATTTATTTGGGTTTCTTTTACTATCGAAAACTAATTTAGTATAATACCTACCTATAATACAAATTGTAAATAAAATAAAATAAAATTTCTATCTAAAAATCTTTGTTGTGAACAAACAAAATTCATTCACATTCTAACACGTTCCCAGTCACCCAACCATCCAGTCAATCACATACTTATGTATGTACATATGTATACACAATCATGTGCATGTGTGTATTTCTATGAATTTAGCATTGACCTTGTATGTAAACTTTATTGTTGGTTGTCGCCTAATGGCTTGGAAAATAATTTGATTTAGCCAATATTAATTAAGTTTTTCTAATGTGGAATGGCACAAATAGTAGATACTACAAAATGTAGAAGTAAATAGTTGAGAAAATTTTGTGATATTGTGTCAGCTGCAATGACTAAGATCTTGGCAGTTGTCAATTAAAATAAATGAAATTTGTTTTGTTTGTTTATTTTGTTTAATATTTACAGTTTATTTTAAATAAGATAATGTTAAACAATTAAAACAAATGGAAATTATTTTTTGGATAAAAAGTATAAATAAAATAAAATTTTAATTAATTACAATGTGCTGCAAATTAAAAGAAATAATATTGGGAAAAACCAAGTTTAATTGGAGAACTTAAATTGTTATTGGTAAAATACAAATTAAAATTTTTTTTTAATATTACGAAAAAAAAACGACTCGAATCGAATTATTTAGCAAATGAAAATTTATATACATACAAGTATAGCAGAACTTACAAATTAAATTGATCTTGCAAAAACCTTCAGTGGTGGACACTTGATATATGTTGCTAAAGCTTTGTATACACGATCGTCAGATATTACAACGTTGTCAGATCTAGCAATGTGCTAGAAATGTACTGACATTGAAACACTGTTAGCAAAAGGTAAATTGTCAGTTTAGACGACTATAAGAAAACAAACAATTTCATTGGCACACAATTGTCACACAATGAATTTATCTGTCAACCAAAATTGTCAGTTCACATGGTTGTCAGATTGTTGTGTGGCATTGTCAAATTCGTTTTGCAGCGTTGTGTGTGTGTTTAAAATTTTTAAATATTGTCATGCAACAAAAAAGAGCAATTGAAACCATTTTATATGCACTCTATGAAACAGGATTCATCAAAAGATATGTCGATATCCATTTTTTATTTTCTTTAATTTAATTCATTAATTTTCTTCCACTTTTTTCAAAAATTTTATTAATGCACACTTGATTGTTTATTTATGTATATACGGAGTTGCATTTAGTAATAATTTCTATGACAATGCTGCACATATGACAATGAAAACTGTTTGACAATTGTCTTAAAACAATGACAATGACAAAATTGTGTGTTTACACAATTGTTAGATATCTGACAATATTTTTGTCATCAAATGTACTGAAAATACTTTTTCTTACAACGTTGGAAGACAAACATTTTAAGTTTACATGGTTGTTAGACATTTTCTGAACATTTTTCGGACAACGTTGTAATATCTGACGATTTATCGCCGAAATTTTGTTGACGTTCTCTTTTGGTGTCCCTTTTAAATTCATCGCCTGTTCATATGATGAAACATTTGTTGCACTATTCTTGCAATATTTTGACATTAAATTCTTCATTTCTCCTATTTCGCTCATTCGCACATGTATTGCCATATAGGACCTGGTTTTTAGTTTTTAGTATTCGTAAAGAAACAACATTGGCAACACTGCTGGTAAATGAAATGAAAATATGTAATACAAGAGAAACGAAAATGCAAAAGAGAAATGTCAAATTTGTCGCTGTGTTTCACAAAACCTGCAACACTAGCTAGCCACTACCCTCCACTACGTATTTCATCGCAGGAGAAATGTCGCAGGAAAAAGTCGCAGCGTGTCAACCCACTCTAATTGAAGCAAATATTTGCTTCAATTATTTTTTAAAATCCTTTAATTTTTAAACTGGTTAAATATTGTCCTAAGATTGTTTTATTAATTTGTTGCATTTCTGTGGTTTCCTCTTCAGAATGCTACTACCAAAAAAAAAAAAAAAATCCGTCCAGTAATTTAGCATTGAAAAAAAAATTTTTTTTTTCTCATAAAAGAAACAAAAAAAAAACTTCATTTAAATCCTAATGTTTAGTAGAATATCCATTGTTTTAAATCACAGCTGCACATCTCCTGGGCAAACTCGTCACCAGAGCCATACAGCACTTGATTTTGCCATCAGTGTCTAACAAATTTATCTTCATTTTATTTTCTCAATTTTCCCTGTATAAATTTTAACATAGTTTTTGCTCAATAAAGGTACTTCTTCTGACTACGCACTTGTAATCCAGCTTTTTTAAGCCATATTTAGATTATCAAAATGGATTTATTTTGCTCTTACGTGCTCAGCACTATCAAACCTTGTCATTGTTTAACGCATCCCTTCTCTTGTTACTGGTTTTACATTTCTGTGAATTGCTTAAAAAGACTTGTTTTGGAACAATCCAAAAGTATTGGAATTTCACTTTTACTTTCCTTGTTCTCGCCGTTTTAAAATAATTTATTATTATCCATTATTAACCCTTTTCTGGACTAAATACAATTGAAAGCATAAGCAAACCGAGCAAATTCTGATTTTTCGTAAAATTAAGGTAATTAACTCGCGACCATTGAAGAGATTCATAGAAAGCATACGAGTATCAGTATAGATTCATCATAAGATCATCAGTAGTTTGACAGTAAAAATTAACATTGTTGTTATACCCACCACCAAAAAGATAGGAGGTATATTGCGTTTGTAACACATTGAAATAATGGTCGTAGAATCAAAAAGTCTATAGATTCTTGGTCCTTATAAGATTCTATTCAGCCATGTCCGCCCGTCTGTTGTTGGCACGATAGAGCTTCGAAAAAAAGACATAGAACAATTAAATCTACCGAAATGTTTGGTATTGAAAATGGGCAAAATCGGTTCAGTAGGATCCGAGTTATAGATCAAAGTTTCAGACTACCTCGATATTTTTCAGATATTTTTTGCTGTTTTCTACAAATATAATGTACACTTTATTTTTGTTATAGAAGGAAAAGTCTTGTTGAAAATGGTTGGAATCGGTCCATGATTTCTCATAGCCCCCATACAAATGTCTTCCCGGAATATGGCTTTATGGTACATAAATGTATATAGAAAAGCCGTATCTAAACAAAAATCTGCAATTATAAGTTTCATGCAAAGTGAAATCTTAAAACAGTATTTTGTTTGCATAGGTCCATAATTTTGACATAGCAGACCACGTCCAAAATTCACTTAAATGAACATAAATATTTTGTAAAAATTACTATCAAGTTGAAATTCAACAAGTATAATCAAAATATACATACATTCAAATTGTCGTACCAAATTTTATGATAATCGGTCCATATTTAACCATGGCCCCCAGTTCCGACAATCACTTAAATGCGCATAAATCTCTTATAAATCTCCATAATAGGTGATTTGGTGGTGGGTATATAAGATTCGGCACAAAAAACTATAAACTCTTACTTGTTTGTTTTTAAGTTTTACTTGCACCTATCATTGAAAATGAAAAAGCTGATACTTACTGTATATCACAATATACGAGTATGTATGTCAGTCATTAGAAAACTACTTACTGCTAAGTAATGAAAATGTTATGAAGTAATCATTGTAGTAATTTCAAGTCATTACGCTGTTTTTTTGCTACGCTCCTAATAAGACCATTAAATTGCGTATTTAAATATTTATGGCAAATATTTTTGTTTTTCTTTAAACAATTTGTTTAAATATTTGAAGTGTTTTTATGAATTCAGCATTACTGTGCAAATGAAAAACACTTGTGATGACTAACATTTTTCTAGTTAGCTTTAAAATTACACAAAACAGAGTCTAGAAGATTAGAAAATATGTACTTGAAATGAGAAAATACTTGTTTAAAAACATATTTCAAAATATTGTTTAACTCAATGACTTTCTTCTCAGTGTTTTCAAATGTTAGTATTTCTTATAAACTGTTAATTTAAATATGTACTAACAAATCCATCCTACGGCTGAATAAATATTATTTTGAAAAAAAAACAACACTTGATAAATTAAAATGAAATATTTATGAAAATTTAACACTTTATTTGTCTAGTTAGTTTACTGTAAATTTGACGTTGCGAATAATGAATGGCCCCAGGAAAAATGGCAAAAAAAAACCGAAAAAGGCCCAAATTTTGGGATCTTATTTCATAATTTTTTATGAAAAATTACCCCAAGGATAAAATGAAAGGTGGCCAAATATTAGGGCAATTTTTCGAAGCGTAAAATTGCTCCCAATATGTAAATGAATTTTCAGTCCAAAATTTTGTAATTTTTATAAAACACATAATGAAAACCCCAATATTTAATATGAGATTTTTGGGGTAATTTTTCATTTTAATATTTTTAGTATATTTTGCAATATTAACGAATAAACTTTAGACCCAAAGTATAAAAACAAAATTTCTTGGGCTTTTTTTTATTCCACGATTTTGGGGTAATTTTTCATTCCTCTTAAAATGCAAAATTACCCCAAGGAAAAAATTTCGTGTTTTTGTACCTAGTCAGTGTAATTGTTTGGAGTTATTTTTCGTTTTTTTTTTTGAGCCATTATACGCAGCGCCGTAAATTTACCTAAAATTAAACAAATAAATTTTCATAAATTTCACAAAAACTTTGTCGCAATTTAAGTTATCAAGATTTTTTGTGTGTTTGGAAAAAATTACTAAAACAAAAATTATATAATATTTATATACCTACATATGTATATGTATATAAATCATTTGCGATTACGAGTATTTGCTAAGAGATTTGCCAGCAAAAGTGGAAATAAAATAAATGTAAAAAGAAATTTCAAATAAAACTATGTATATTATACTGATAACTTGTAAAGAGATTTGCTTTTTGCCACCGGATTTTGTTGGCATGAAGAGAGGGGTGCAAAATGGTGCATTGATATTTGTTAAACACCCACAACAAATTGCCTGCATACAAATACGACTAGAGTAATAATAATTTGTCACCTACAAACATTGTTTGTCACTGAGCAATAATAGATGCATTAGAAGACAAACAATCAAACAAACAAAATGAAAATAAAAATCACAACATCATAAATGAATTTAAATCTTGTTGGCTGGCTGGTGGCACTTTGATTAGTTGAAATGCACTCGAGTGTGTGTGGCTGCATGCCACAAGATACGCATGGCGATACAAAAAAGCAACAACGCTAACAATGAATTTAAAGAGCGCTACTTTAGTTTTGAAAAATCACTTAAAAAAAAAACATACAAATACATGTCACTGCAGAGCGGAAACGATAAGAACGTACTTATAAATTAAATTACCTCGAAATTTCGGGAATTGGTTTAAAAGTATTCTTTTTAAAGTTTAAGTATTATTTCTGCACAGTTAAAAAATATTCTTTGATTCTATATTTGATATTTTCCGATACTAGCAACGATTTAAATATCGAATTTTTGTCACCCCAACTAAAATTGCGCAGCCACAAATGAAAATTTTGCCAATTAAACATAAAGAGAACATGACACTTAAATTGTAATGCATATTCTTTCTCTGTTCTAATCTCACCAGCTATTTATTGTGATTTTCTTTTAATAATTTTTATAAACTTTATTGAGATTTGTTTTATTTACAGCTAAATAACCGATCACTAATTTAGACTACATAAATAATTTGATTAGCAGAAAACTATGTTGTCACAATTAAAACTATTATCTCCGTGTGACAAAAACAGAAAAATATAAATTATAATACAATTTAACAATTTAGGTTTTTAAAGGAACTAAATACAATATTAAATCTTTTAAGGATATTCATATTTATAACCAATATAGTCAATAATACTGGTTTTAATTCGTTTATATACATTTTGACTTGAAAAAAAGTTCTCTTTCGATACGAATTACTACGAATTCTACTCGTTTTTATAATAAACAGATTTTTTACTATTTCCCGGGAATGAAAAAGTATACATAGAATAAAATACAGTGTTGGAAAAAATAATAAGAACATCTTCTTCATTTGAATGAAGAATAAAAATTTAAAAACAAATAGGTAAGATGACTAAGATAATTTTGTTTGTTTCTGATAGCAAAACCTTAATTCGAAGGTCACAAAATAAAGTATTTGACACCAGCGCCCTATTTCTCAAACAATTTATTAACTTTTCACATCGAACTTAGCAAATCGCATTTTTTTTTTTTTTTTGTTTCTTTGCAAATCTCATTTTGAACTAAAAAAATTTTTTGCATAGACTTTGCAATCTTTGCAAAGTATTTGCGCTCTCTTGCAAAGTGTTCCACAATGCATTTAATCATCTTTGCATTTCCAGCTTATCACTTTTCTCTTTACATTGCTAAAAACAACTTTTTAAAATCGGCCGTGTTTTTTTTGTGGCAACGATGAAATGGTGATATCAACTAGTTTTTCAGTCCGTTACCACTATCACCCAAAACAATAACATCCGGAATGAATTCCATCTATTGTTAAATCTTTGTCTTACAGACAAATTCCGTAACACGCCTGCATTTACACTGTAAAATGTGTAGACTGGTTCGCATTTCATCATCACTTCCTTGTGTAATGTAGGCCCATAAATTTTAATGATTATGCCATCCACGCAACCACAAACAAAAGGAAATCCACCTATCATAAAAAACTTTTCAGCAATACCGTTGACGTCATCGGGTCACCGCTTTGTATTTTGACATAAAACGTCTATTGTAACGTTCTCCATGAATGGTCCTGCAAACTGTTGATTTTGCAACACCATGCATAGCTGCAACTTCATGGTACTGGCAAACTCTTTCATAACCAATGTAAGTACAGTAGCAGTTGATTTTTAACCAACAAAGCATGCTCTAATTTTATTTAAAATAAAATCCACTTGGATTTTATTTAAACGAAAGCACTCTTAAAAATTAAAGTTTTGTAGTCCCGAAAAATTAAATCGTTCACTATAGTTTCTTCTTCACTATCGTCGAACAAAAACTCATATCTTAACATTTTGAAATTCTCACTAGTTATAACAATATGAATTTGTGAAGCGGTCGTTTGACAAACTTATCAAAATTTGCTTTGCAAAAATAGAGTTTAAAGTTTTTGTGGAACGCAACAGCATAATTATTTGCAAAATCTTTGCAAATTACTCTTTTCAATATTAACTTTGCTTTTTGCACAAGAGAAGAGAATATAAACATTTCAAAAACTTTGCAAATTACACTTATCAATTTCAAATTATCACTTATCAAACAGTATAGTTCTGAGGAACATTAAGTTTTGCAAATTGAGAAAGAAATGAATAAGTGCAAAGTTAAAAGTTGATAAGTTGTTTTGTGAAACAGGTCCCAGGTATACATGTAAAAACCGTGAAGTATGGAGGAGGTTCGTGTGATGTTGTGAAGTACGTACAGTAAAGTGGGACGAAAAAGAAAGTTGTGTCAGTCACCCATAGGATTAAAAATAATGTAGAAACAATTCCAGAAATAATTTTTTTATTTTTTTTTTTTGCTACGCCTACAAATACCGCCCTTTTAGTATTTTGTTCACTATGTCGCTATTTTTAGTCCTTTTGTAACATTTTGTATACCAGTGTTCATAGCTCTGTAAGGGGTACATTTCTGTACTTAATCATTTTTTACTACTACGTCAAATTCTAGTTATGACTACTAGTCAGTTTGAAGCAACTTAAAATTTAATGAATTTAAAACATTTTTAAAATTTAAATTGATTTCATGGAAATTTTGTGGCAAGAAGAAATAATTACCTGAGAGAAACAATCAAAAATTAGTACACAGTTGAAAGAGAACACCCTGTTTTATTTTACGAAAATCTAAAAATTTAAAGTTAACATTTTTTTGGTCGTCCCTTAATAGTTTGGTCTACTGAACTGTACGCAAACAACCAGGGTTAGAGTCCCAGTGCAGCCCTAACAAATTTTATTAAAAAAAAAAATTCAAATAGAAGTACTTAAAATATAAAACAAAATAATTAAAAAAAAGTACCAAATATGTACTGAAATTAGCGTTTTTTTTTACCAATTAGTACTTCAGTTCCGAATAGCATATTGTGAGTTAAATTTTGAGTGATTAAATTCTTATTTTTTATTGATTAGCTCGTTCAGTTCAAAAAAACTTTTTCTATTATTACTATCAATCGTTGAACTCTTTTTAAAAATGTGTAACAGTACCTTAAGAGTTGTTAATTTTGCAAACCTTAAATTAATACCTGACAAAGTAAAGCCAAGCTTTACTGCCCCATATTTAATTAAAAAATTTAGGTTACTCATATTTATTTCTTTACCATACTGGCCAACATTATATGATAATAAATATTAGTGTTAAATTACACAGAATTGTTGCTATTTTTTAGAACATTAACAGTCATCAACAAACTAAATGTCATTGTAAAGATTCCTAACAAAAAAAAATGCGCAAATTTTAAATCTTTCTAATTAAATGACAAAACCATTGAACAACTAAATTGCAACTGCCACAATAAACTAGAGGATCAATTAAAAACGAAACAGCAACAGAAAAGACAATTTGTATTGCTATTAACAAGTGCAAAAACAAATTAAATAAAAAAAAACATTTAATAAAATTACAAAAATAAAAAAAAACAAACAAAGAAAAGCTAAAGTGAGGATGATAATGATGATGATACTCGTATCAAATGAAAGATGCAAAATAGATAAAATACTCGTAGTAGAATAAAAAGCGCAAAATAAAATAAACATTTGTTATTGTTGTTCTGATGCAGCGGCAGTCAGTAAAGTGTAATAAAGTTGGCCGTAACCATTCTGTTGCCACTGCGTTTGCATTAAACTGAACAAATCACCACGAATTGAAAATGTAAAATCAGTTGGTATCTACATTTTGGCCTCTATTGTATTCATCTATTGTATTGTTCAGCTGTTTAGCTAAAACTGATAACAACAACAAACACAATAGCAACAATATACATACCTATACAATTGCAACAAAATATTTATTTGCAACTGCACTTCTCAATTGAATTCTTTTTTTTTTCCTGTATTTATTTTATTCTCGTTGATTTTGTTTACCGTTTAGAAAGTTTTTTTGTTTTAGTTTTTACAATTATTTTTACAATCTTGCTACCAATTTCGTTCGCATTTAAAAATAACGTTCTTTTCATTTCAACGTCTTAGTTTTCGAGTGGGTACCCAAACAGCAAGAACAACAAAAATCGTTAAACAACCATCTCAAACTGAAAAACAAGAGCAGCAGCAACAGTCACAGCCACAGCCACTAAAAACCACCATCATCAACATTCAAAATACAAAATGCCCACTAATAAAGTAGTAATTTTACGTCACGGTGAGAGTGAATTTAATAAATTAAATTTATTTTGCGGTTGGTATGATGCACCACTAACGGAAAAAGGTAAAATAATTGAAGAAAAAACAATACAATATATTAAATACACTGAGTTATGCTCTCACGTGCTAACAAAACCCTGTTGTGCATAAAATTCTTTATTTTATTCTGTTTTTTTTTGTTTGTTTGTTTAAAGGTCTTGAAGATGCTGCCAAAATTGCCGTAACTGGTCTGCGTCTTGATAATATGAAATTCGATTACATCTATACTTCGTTGCTGCAACGGGCCCATCAGACCGTCAAAGTGATTGTGAGGGAAATGAATTATGACAATGTGCCTATTGTTTACGATTGGCGTTTAAATGAACGCCATTATGGTGATTTGACAGGTTTCAACAAACGTCAAATGGCCAATAAATATGGCGAAGAAAAGGTGAGATTTGAAAAAGATTATGAATGGGAATATAGATCTACAATTAAGGCCATGTTATGCATTGATTTGTTTTCAATTAAATTTATGGACATCGCACAGTGTAACCAATTGCATAAATAAAAATTTTCTAAACTGCTATATTAAGTTAGTCATTCCGTTTGTAACACATCGAAATACTGGTGGTAGTACAAAAAAGTCTGTATACTGTGAGTCCTTATAAGATTCTAAGACTAAGATCTAGCATGTCCGTCCGTTTGTTGAAGGCACGATAGAGCTTCAAAAAACAAGACTTTGAGCAATGAAATTTCTCCCATGCATTCCTTGTTTCACCGAAATGTATTGAAAATGGGCAACAAATGTAGGATCTGAGTTACAGACCAAAGTTTCAGACAACCTCGATATTTTTTGATATTTTCTTTAAATATAATGCAGATAATATTATGAAATTTTGCACACTTTAGGACAAGTTATGTTTAAAATGGTAAGAATCGGTTCACGATTTCTCATATATATTCTCTAGAATAACAGTATCCATAAAAAATTCAGCAAATATTATTTTCATGTAAAGATTAATCACAAAGCGGTATTATGTTTGAATCGGTCCATATTTGACCATAACCCCTTATATAAACTTCACTTCCGAATATAACTTAAATGCTTATATACTCTTATAAAAATCAGTATCAAGTTAAAATTCCACACAAGTAATCCCCATATATACATAAATAATTTATAACAACGAGTTATATAAATTTGACCAAAGCCCCCATATAAAGTCCATTTCAGAAAATCACTTAAATAAGCATAAATATCTTATGAACATCACTACCAAGTTTAAATTCGACACAAATAATGCACATGTACATATAAAGCACCATAACGAATTTTATGATGATCGGTTCATATTTAACCATTGCCCCGAACAATTTTTGTATGCATATAAATCTCTTATAAACATCATTATCAAGTTGAAATTCGTCAGAAATAATCCAAATATACATATGTATATATATAAATCATAGCAACCGACCTTATGGTGATCGGCCCATAAATGGTCATATCTTCCATATAATTATCACTTTTGAAAAACATATTTACCTTCGTAAATGTCTTATAAATATCGATATAGAACTGAAAATTTTCAACTATCAGTTATATGTAAGTAAACATTTTACTATTGGATTTTGTGAAGATCGGACCATAATTGGCCACAGTTCCCATATAAGGGCCATTTCCGAGAATAACTGGAATACCAAAAAAAAAAAAAAACTCTAAAATATATAGTTATTGAGATATGAAATTCAACATAAGATCCAAATACAGTAAAATATATTATGGCGATCATAATATGTAATAGTACCCATATAAGGGATCCAAAAATATAATAACTCGTATAAACATTAGATCACGCTATTGATATATATATATACATACATATGTATGTATCTAGGGTATATACGATTATATTAGTTTTAGAATATAAACTCTTACATGTTATTTATAAAAATTGTTCCCAGCCTTACGTTTTTGTCTCTACATATAACTTATAATTTCTATTCTGTTGTAAATTTCTTTATTTCACAGGTACAAATATGGCGTCGATCATTCGACGTTTTACCCCCACCGATAACACCCGACAATCCCTACTATGACAAAATACGCAACAATCCAAAATTCAAACAAATACCAAGGGACCAATTTCCCGATACAGAATCACTAAAGACACTAATGTTACGCACAGTGCCACTGTGGGACAACGAAATAATGCCAAAAGTATTAAAAGGAGAAAAAGTGCTGATAGTGGCACATGGAACGGTAGTAAGAGCCCTAATGAAATATATTGAAGGTAACACCTGAAAAATAATAATAATTCAAATTAGCTTAAAATATCTTCTTAACTAATAAAAACTTTACTTTTCCCCTTTTAGGCATAACCGATGAGGATATAATGAAATTAAACATACCCAATAGCGTGCCCTGTGTATATCAGTACGACAAGGAGCTGGGCATGCGTGTGGGCACGCTACAATACTTGGCCGACGATGAGTATGTAAAAAACGAAAGCGCCAAAGTGGCTTCTATAGGAACTTAAAACTTTTGTATAGAAGCAGAAGCAACTACAATACCAACGGACTGATATTTTACAAAAAATTTTTCATTGTTTAGATGTGTATTGCAGCTCATAAAATCATAAGGAATTTCAGAAATTCTTACATTATTTTCTTTTTGTAGCAGTGCAATGCAATATTTAAATTCACACAATATAAATATTATTAGATTCATTTTTGTTTTGTAAATTTATTATAAATAAAATTAATTTGTTGTATACACTATGAGAAGGAGTAGTTATTTATTTATTTATTGAATTTTTTCATTTCCTGTATAACAAGACTACTGCTTTGTTTTCACTATGTCATTTTTGTTGTCAAATTGTTGGCAATTGTATGAAAACGGGTTGCCATATGGCGTCATCTATGTTTGCAATCATTATAGATGACATGATAAATAACTCGCACCCATAAATTAGAAAAGGAATCAGATACGTCTTGGCTAGTAAGGTTCTTATTCTTATTGGTGTAAAATATTGTGTAGACCAGAGAGCTCGTAACTTTATGTATGATTGACCAACCAATGAGTTTATATGATCAGACCATATCAAATTGCTATTTAAAAATTATACCAAGATTTTTCGCTGAATTAACAATTTCAATTTTTTCGACATTTGAATAAAAATTGCACATGAAATTTGTTCCCTTTTATTTTTTTAACATTGAATTTTAATAGGAAAATGTGAAAAGGGAACAAATTTCATGTGGAATTTTTATTTACGATAAGGGTAAATATCTTAAGAAATGTAACAATTTAAGCTCCTTTTACATATTAAAACGCATTTGAATTTATGTGGATTCAAACAGAGTCCGTTTGCAGAAGCCCAGAGGTAAATTTTGTTCAAATTCTCATTTAGAGAAAATATATTTTGAACAGTGGCCGCATTCGATATCGAGTAAAATTGATTGTAATTTTCTTATTTGAGATTATGGCATTCGATATCGAGCAAGAAATTTAGTACATAGCTCATTCGATCACGAATGCTGTAATTTGTCCCCAGAGCTACTTAGAGTAAGTTGCACGTCATCTGCGTATAAATGGATGTTGCATTTAGAGAGTTGGTTTGGCAAATCGTTTATATATAATGAAAATAAGAGAGATCCTAAAATAGAACTTTGAGGCACTCCTCTATTAAGGGATACGCTATGTGACCATATATTGTTCACAAACACCGATTGTGTGCGGTTCGTAAGATACGAAGATATAAGTTTAGTAGAAGTGTAGTAGAGATCTTCCTGAAATTTTGACAGCATGTTACTGTGACTCTGGAAGGAATAGTAGGATGTATGATGTTTTGATTGGACAGACGGCCCATAATCCAAAAATTAGGAATACGTACCAGGAGAAAAGTGGGTGGGACCACGCCCCTTTTTAGGCAAACTAAAAATCCTAATATAGTCTTAACTACTAGACCGATCGTCATTAAATTTACACAATAGGATATTCTTACGAAATAATAAATTCTTGACTATATAAAGTTGTAAGTGGTCAAAGGGGGATGGCCTCGCCCACTGAAATGCATCGCTCAAATGACGCCCTTCAGTATACTATTATTTTTCCATATGGAGAAGATGGATATCACTTTAAAATGCGTCAAAGCAATCCGTAAGTCCGTTGACTTACCTGTTGAGTTCTTAAATTCACTCGATGTGACAGGCTTTTCACCACATGTGCTACAACTTAAAATTCGAGTGCCAATTATTTTACTGCGTAATATCGATCACAACGGCTTTGCAATGGCACTTGACTTGCAGTCAAAAAAAACTGAGAAATAATTTAATAGAAGCGACCATTATAGCACGAAAATATAAAGATACTTTTGCCATGCATTCCAATGCTACCAACAGATTTTAAACAATTGCAGTTTCCTGTTCGGTTAGCGTTTGCGATGACTGTTAACAAAGCTCAAGGTTAATATACCGTCTAGGAAAACCCACCGATTTATATGTGTATGCTCCTAATGGGCAAACTAAAAATATTGTATATCCTAAAGCATTGCAATAAAGTTAGAGTGCAATATTCGGCTGTGCCGAATCTTAAATACCCTCCACCTTAAACGTAATAATAAGTACAAAAACTACACTGGTTATAGGAGTAGAATATCCTTATTCTGTGTTTTTTATTCAGTTTTAAAAAAGGTCGAAGAAAATAGAATAAAATTATGTGCAAATTTAATTATTATTTTATATATGTATTGTTTGAAAGACAACGATAAACACGCCATCTATTGATGAATTTGTTCGTAACGATATTAATACACTTTGTTTGCTCAACGCCATCTGTTGATGAAATTATTTGTAACAATATTAATACATTTAGTTTTTTTGATGCAATTTTCAGAGGTTGTCTCGGATTTTGCTAATTTTAAATAGCAAACTTCTCGAAAGCATGTCTGACAGAAGATTTGGATCCCGAAGATATCTGGGGACTTCAGAAAATTAATTTCAACAGTCAGACAGACAGACGGAGATGGCTTAATAGACTCCGCTTTCTATAAGGATCCAGAATATATATACTTTATAGGGTCGCAAAATTATATTGTGGAAACGGAATAACAAACTTATATATACCCTTCTCATTAAGGTGAAGGGTATAATTATATAAATTAATTTTTTTGTGAATATGTATATAAATACGAGGGGGGTAGCAAAGCACACCGGGTTTAGCTAGTATAAAATAAAATAAAAAAAGTATACACCTAAGATATTATGGGACAACCATTATTATTTATATGTTTTAATTTTCTATAAGAAAAAAAGTAAATATGGATCCAAAGTAGAGTGATTACAGAATTATTGAGTCTAACCAAGTATTCGGTTTCGGATTAGGCCAACAATTTGTCAGTATTCGGTATTTATTTGAAATTTGCCGTAATACCGAAACCAAAAAACTTAGGTTATGATATTTTTAAGATGATACAAGTTTTTAATATTGTTACGTTTTTACCTTTTAAAAACGTTGGTTTATTTCCTTTAATTGCAAAATAAAAGCGTCAATTAGTTTGAAGAAAATATAACGAGTCTTTATTTATTTAAATGTACCCAAAAACAATTGTAAATGAACACTCTGTCTTTTACACACTTACATACATATATTATGGTTTAAGAACACACTTAAATTACCGTTTGGGAACAATTCGAGGTTTACTCAACGATGACTCACAATAAACTGATCACTGTCACTTGATTGGCCTTGTTAGTCTATTTATACAGCAATCATAATTTCTGAAAGGTTCGGAGCTAAGATACTAGAATGTCCATGGCTGCAAGTCTAGAATGTTCGTGTCTAGAATATTCAGCCAAAGTCGTTAAAACTCCATTTTGCTATATTGCTCAGATATGTTTATAACAGAGTGTTCTCAATAATGTTTATAAACTAAAACTTTTACAAATTCTAAACAAGTTGTATGTCGATAAACACGCCATCTGTTGATAAAGATGTTGTATGTTGACAAACATGCTGTATGTTGATACCGAACGTTAAATTGAAATACAATTTCGTAACAATATAATTAATAGCATACAAAAACTTTTATTTTATTGTAAAATATTTCAGCATACTTTAAACATTGTTCTCGCAAAGAATTTGTTCAGTTCAACATGAAAACAGCAAGATTCAAAATCAGGGCGCCTTAAAATTAGCTAAATTTTAATAGTACAAGTAAAAAGATCCCGTTTTTTTTGGATTAGATCGAATATTGGGTTCGATTCTATTACGGCCTGAAAAACTGGATTCGGTCGGACTCTATCAAATAAGGAAAAAAAAAGCTATTTTTGAAATACAAAGAGAAATTTCAAACATCTTTTAAAATAGAAAAGCTTCCGTAATACTACCTATATCATGGTGTAACTATACGAGGTGAGTACAGTAGCACTGCTGACTGACTTTGTTTACAATTTACTTCTGTCAAAAATAATACTTTGGTAAGTGCTTTTAACAGTAGTACATCATTTTACACAAATAAAATGCCTGCTGTGTATTATGTTGTAAATATTTGTTGTCGATTTGCACTCACCTTGTATAGTTACACCATGACCTATATTGAACGCTTTAGAAATACAATTTGAAAATATTAGACAAAATAGTCAGCACAAATGTGTTAAAAAACCAAAGTCAGTTTTTTATTGCCATCCAAAAAAGGATATAAAGTTTGTATATAAACAAGTAAAAAAGCATAGTCGGCCCAGCCGACTATACCGAGTATATGTTGAAAATTAGTTTCATCTAAAAATTTAAATATCTAAATATTGTTTGTGTTAAATTGTATCTCGATATGCATTCAATTATGCATTTTAAAATAATTTTTAGAAGTGAATTTTATACGGAAGCTTTCAGTTATTATGGACTGATTGTTATAAAATTAGGTGTCATGATGTCTGTATATATGTAACTTATGTGTATATATGTAATAAATATAACAAAATTTTTGGGAGAGTTATGCTCGTTAAAGTGACTTTCGGAAGTTGGCATTATATGGAAGCTATGTTCAATTATCTACCGATCTGCACAAAATTTGTAGATGTGATTAGGTTTCATATACAACGTGTTTGTGACGAAACTTTGGATAAGTGTATAAATCATACATTTATGACTATTTGGACGGTACATTTGTATGGGGCTAGGTGAAATGATTTCAACCAAATTCAATCAAAAACATATTCAAAATTGTACACGGCGCACGAGATTAACATGGATAACTAGCCGGACGGACGGACATCGTTTAATCGATTTAGTGATTCTGACATAAGATCGTTACAAATATTAGCATAAATCCAATATACTCTATGTATATATTCTCCCCACTATGGTGATGTAGGGTATAAAAACTCGTTGTAGATCAGTTTCCGGCACAGAACAGAACTTGTCACATTAGTAAATGTACTGTAATTTTGCATAAAACGAATTTTAATGTACGTATATTATTGATCCTTATAGAATTCTAAGCCGATTGAGCTATGTCCGGCTGTCTGTGTAAAACACTCTCACGTGCAAAAGACAAAACCAAAATCAACAGAGTTTACATAGAAACGTTTATAATTCTACTAAGCAGTTTGGTATTGAAAATCAGCAAAACCAGTATAGTAGAACCAGAGTTATGACCCAAAATGTGAGACCACCCCCATAAAAATTTGATATTTTTAAACATTTTTCTTGCAATTTTTTAGAATATATTGCAGATATTGCCATGAAATTTTGTACACGTTATTTCTATGATAAAAGAAGAAACTGTGAGGAAAATAGTTAGTATCGGTCCATGATTCCTCATAGCCCCCATACATATATCTTCCTGAAATATGGCTTAATGATAAATAAATGTTAATAAAATTGGAATATTAATACAAAATAACGAAATTTTGTTTTGTTCGGTCCACATTTGACCATACCCCATATAAAGTCCACATCTAAAATTCATTAAAATACGTAGGTAGTTATAAATATGGTATAAATATTGTTACCAAGTTGAAATTCGACACAGATAATTCTTGTAGATATATAATTTGTTCTACTAAATTTTATAATGGTCGGTCCATAATGGGTCATAGCTCCCATATAAGGATCACATCCGAAAAAGTCATTTATCTTTGTATACATATATCTTATAAATATCGGTATCGACTCAAAATAATACATAGATCATTAACATATACACAAAAATCATACTACAGAAATTTGTGAATTTCGGTCCATATTTGACTATATCCCCCATATAAGGACCACTTCCGAAATTCACTTTAATACTCTTGTAAATAATGTTATTGAGATCAAAAATTTTAATTAAGACTAAATAAAAAACATAGCATAAGGATTTTCTAGTCCTATAGCCAGTGTAGTTTTTGTATTTCTTATTACGTTTAAGTGGAGGGTATTAAAAATTCGGCACAGCCAAATATTACATTCTAACTTGTTTCTATTATAAATAATTAATAAATTTTATTACGAATATTTAGATATTCTTTGAGGTCTCCAAAAAACTTCATTTTGGAAATTCTTTTGTTACATTTTATTATTATGTAGAAGATATAACGCTCTTTGATAAAAAGCTCAATTGTTAATTAAAAAATAGTTTTTACTAATAAAGTCTTATTAGTTACCTACATACAGACATATACATATGTATGTTTTGTTTATTTTTTTTTATAAATTGTTCATTATCTGTAAAAATATATCACAAAGGCCTACACATAATAAAGAAAAATTTACATATTTCCGCATATATTTATAATGAAAACCCGGTTAACCGGTTTTTTGAGTTGTAACCGTATTCGAAACCGTTTTTTATGCCTTGTATAAAAATTCATATACTAAATAGTTCTTATGGTTTTGCTCCGGATTTGATTACAAAACTATTGCAATGAACTTTTTTTTAAATAAATTTTATATTGAAAATGTGTAGCAAAATAATTAGTAGTCACGTTTAAAGGCTGAAGACCCCCTTATTCAAAAACGATTATTAAATTTAACAAACGTTTATTAAGATAGATTTGCATATAAAAATTTGCTTAATAAACGTTTGTTAAATTTAATAATCGTTTTTGAATAAGGGGGTTAGTCTTTACTTTCTGCTCCGTTCCGAATCAGCTGACTTGATTCTGTTAAATAGAAAATGTGTAGAAGTCGTTAGTTGTTTTGTTACTTTCCGTTCCGTTGCGGACGAACTTGGTGAAACAAAAATTTGCTAAGGAATTGTAAGTGACAACACGAAACAGCTGATGCGGATGCACAACAAAAAAAATTTTGCTTTATTACAAAAATTTTCAATTTCTTTGAGTTTAATTAAATTTTTGTATAAAAGTTATAAAAATATAAAAATTAAACGATGGATGACGAAAAACTTATTACTTTAGTCGATAGTAATGACATATTGTACAATAAATTCCATAAAAACTATAGAATACCTGAAAAGAAGCGAGCAGTGTGGTCAAAAATTTGTGTTTGTGTTGTTGTCTGTTTACCTAAAACAGCTGATACGTTTATACGGTAAAACTAACTACAAAAATTTAACAACAGAATGACACGGAAAAGAACAACAACAAGTAAAGACTAATGAAGCCTTAACATATGAAACGGTTAAAGCTTTTTTTAAAACCTAGTGCTATTTTTAAAACATAGCTAACGTTATATTTTTCCAAAAATATACAACATCAAAAGAACGAATTCCTAGAAAAATTCCTAAATTCAGTGGTGCTAACCGTTTTTTAGGTTAGCTCTAGTTTTCGAGATATAGCGTTATTTAAAAAATGATGGAGGTTACGCAATAAATATCCCGTAACTCGTTTACGTAAGTTTTCCATTTTAGATCTCAGTAATTTTATAAACTTTAGGGATAATATAAATAAATTGCGGATGGATTTTAATCATTTAGGGCTTGTTTTATTTATTTTATTTTCGTTTCCTATAAGTGTATATTAAAAATAACTCCATAACTCGATTATAGAATTTTTAAAAATCGCAATTTTTGTAATTTTGCAAAATAAAATAATTTTCTTTTGCAAAAACAAAAAAAAAATTTAGTCCTACTTAAAGATAATTGCCGAATTTCGGTTTTTTTATTTAATTCAATAAACTAAACATATTTCGAGTTGCGCGAATATTTATTGCGCAACCTCCTCCATTTTTTAAAAAACGCTATATCTGGAAAACTAGAGCTAATTTAAAAAACGGTTGGTACCACTGGGTTTAGCGTACTCGATTTAGCTTTATCCACTAGATGCCCCGTTTGTCGGTAAATAACATGTCAAAATCGAGCACAGTGTTATTAAACAATTTCTGCGACCGTATTCTTTGGAAACTACACCATTTCAAATTGTATTTCAGAAGTTTCTAATAATATTTTAGAAATTTCCAATTGTATTTCAAAAATTACGAAAAAAACAAATGGAAATTTCCGAAATACAATTGGATTTTTCTGAAATACATTAAGAAAGTTGTGAAATACATTTAGAAATTTCTGATATATATGTATGTATGTAAATGGAAATTTTCTGAAATATAATTAGAAAATTCTGAAATTCAATTAGAAACTTCTGAAATACAACTGGAAATGGCGTAGTTACGATTTTTTCAGATATTAATTATTCAAGCCTGTTAAATATTTCAATTATTAAATTACTAATATACTACATATTAATACTTTATATGTATGTACTTGTATGTTACCTATTGTACTTATAAATCAATATATAAACAAGTGATTATAAGTCTATTTCCAAGTAATGTAAACGGTATATAATAGTCATTAAAAAGTATGTTATTGAGTAATTTACAGTCATTACCAAACTTTTGTTGGGTTTATAATCAGGTCATAAATTTACAAAGAACAAGTTTAGATACTAGTTTCCAGAGTCTACTTTCTTGTTTTGAAAATTAATATTTAAAATAATTGCATGGTGCAACTATACAAGGTGAGTGCAAATCGACAACAAATTCAACACAAAACAGAAACAACAGGCATTTTGTTTGTGTAAAATAAAGTCCTACTGTCAAAAACACTTGAAAAGTATTAATTTTGACATATGTAAGTAAATTGTAAACAAAGTCAGTCAGCTGGGCTACTGCGCTCACCTTGTATATTTGCACCATGAATAATTGTTTAAAAACACATTTCCAATTTTATTTTCGATTTTTTCAAATAGGAAAATATGTGTTAGAGTTTAATGTAAATAAATAAAATACAAAGCAATACAATTCTAACAATCAAACTCATTTTTAGATTTTCTATGAATCATACAATGATATATGTATGTATATACATACATACGTATGTACATATACGTATGTAATAAATGAATATTAATTCATTCAGAAAATTTCCTTGAATTAAACATTTTATATAGTTTTATGAATTAAACACTCAACTTAAAACAACCCTCTGTAAGCGAAATAATCTGGCAGATAAAAATTAAAAAGTTAAAGACAAACAGCTGATGAAAATTTTAACATAACAGAAATAGGCTAAATGTCAGTTTAAAAACGAAACACAACAAAAAATTCGAATATTTAATATTGAAAATAAACAATAATAACAGAAATCAAACAAACACTCACTCAAAGAGTGCGCAGTGAGCAAGCACACAACCCAAGAGAGATTTACAATATATGTACATTAGGGTGGCCCCGTTTGTATGGAGAAAAAATAAGGTATCGATGTTCCCGACTAATATGAAAATTTGATTCATTTTAAGACTACGTTTCTCAATTGTTTGTCCTGGGGTCAATATTTGGTGAGCTTGATCACAGGATAAAAAGGTCCTTTTTAGAGGTTTTTTGTTTTTTTTCACATTTCTTCCTAAGGAACTATATGTAAATTAGGTATCATATGAAAGGTATTTGAGAGGCGCATTCAATGGGTTATCAAAAATTAAAAAAAAAAATTTTTAAATTCAAAAATTTTCAAAATTTCAGACAAAATGTTATTTGTTTTTTTTTTTTATTTTTTCATAGAATTTACTTAAATAAATAGTTAAAATTTCGTGATTATAAACATCATACAATTAAACCAAAAAAAATTGAAAAACGTAGTCTTAAAATGAATCAAATTTTTATATTAGTCGGGAACATCCGCAACTTTATTTTGGGGCCACCCTAATGTACATCCATACATACATATTATAAGCGATTTTTGTGGATTTGTTTTATTTATTTGGTCTGACACACCGGGGAGTATTACTAATAAAGAAGAGAGCCTTTTTTTTTTGTTGTGTGGCACACAGTCAGAGTGTTATAATTTAATTCGCAATAGAAAGGTGTATGAAAGTATCTGACAGATACACTTTCAGTTTGTTTAGTTAAGCCAAAGACAACGAACGGACGGATGTAAAACGACGGCTGGCAGCGACAATTTGTTTGTTGTATGTTGTGCGGTACGTTTTAAAAACAAAATCATCAATCAAACAATCATCAGTGTGTGTTTCTTTTTTTTTAGTTTTTGTCTGAATTAAACGCGTATGTAAATGCTGCGCAAATGTCGTAGCACAAACTATTTAATTTAACAAATTAAATAAATATTCAAATACAAATAATAAAAATAAATAAAACAAAAAAATACTAAACACAGTGTGTTGCCACCAAACTAGATTTTGTATACTTACTTACTTAGCTGGTGTTGTTTGGAAATTATCTGGAAAAAAATATAAAATTGTTTTGATTAATACATAATTAATTAAATTTCGATTTTTTTTAAAATTGTAAATGATTTGAATTAAAGCTTTTTAAGGTTGTCAGACAATCAGCTATATTTGTCTAGCTGACAAAATGTGAAATTAAGCAAGAGTTGCAATGTGGAAACTTAAGTTTTATTATTTTTATTATTGAGTAGAACCTACCTATGTTTGTAGCATGGTGTAACTATACAAGGTGGGTACAGTAGCACAGCTGACTGACTTTGTTTACAATTTACATACATATGTCAAAATTAATACTTTTCAAGTGTTTTTGACAGTAGGACATTATTTTACACGAACAAAATGCCTGTTATTTCTGTTTTGTGTTGTATTTGTTGTCGATTTGCACTCAACTTGTGTAATTACACCATGGTTTGTAGAAAACTAAACATGTATCAAGCAGTTTCAGTACAGTGCCGCTTGACAGCTGTCACAGTTCCTACATATAGTTTGAACAAATCGTTCCTTTTTTTTAAGAGAAGTAACACTCAGGCAATTAATATACCTATATATAATTGCGCTACTTTTTTTGGAAAGGGGATAGATTAAAGAAGTAATAGTGGTGAAAGTAGAAGAAAGTTTTATATCACAACTCTGCAATTGCGCATTATGTTTGTTTTTAGTGCAGCATTGCAGCGCCTCCAGTGGTGAGTAGACGCATTAATGTTAAAGCTTGATTTTATAGCATTTATTTAATTATTTTACTTCGGTGGCGTTTGAATGGTATACCACCAAAGGAGGGCGCAGTGATAAATATTAGTCATAATAGATAGAAGACTAATAATTATCTGAAACTGATGTTGTTTGAGTGGCAGCGGCTTGGAATCGAATCCGGGCTGCAAATACCAACTCATGCTTAATGATCAAATGCGCTAACCAACATCACTCCAAATGAAGGTCAACAAAATCGGCATATAAATCCCACGACTACTTCGAGTTCTTGCCAAGATTGATGACTTCTACATAACATAAAGAACTAAAAACAGTCAAAAAAAATTTCAAACTGACTGTGTTGAAATGAAAATGTTTTATTTAATTCCATCTTGGCTTTACGTTTAGGAATGATTTGAGTAAAATATTCGACATTTATTTGAGAAGTTATAATTTCTCAAACAATATTTTATAAATTGAAAATTAATATTTGATTTCATTATAATACTTGATAAGATAATGCAAATTTTTCAAGATTGTTTTTTTTCAAATCTTGTTCAAATTGAAATCAAATGTAATATTCAGACTAAAGGTTAGGTTTGAGAAACCTTTGAGAAATATGTTTAATATTAAATACTTGAGAAACTATTTAGAATTGTTTTTTTTTTTGTTAAAAATTATAACATTTGATAAGAAATATGGGAAAATGATCATTTTTGAACATTGAGTTTTTTCAATCTAGCCTCAAATTTGAATCAAATGTAATATGCAAGACACAGTTTAGAGAATTATGCTTGATATTAAATCTTTGAAAAGCTATTGAGAATTTAAATATGAGAAAATTTTAATTTTTCAACATTGATTTTTTTTAATTCAGCTCAAATGTGAATTATATTTGATATCTTTCTTTTAGATGTTTAGCTATTCCGGTTTGAGAAACCTTTGAGAACTATTTTTTGTTGCAAAAATGCAAAATTTTGAAACTTGATCTAGCCTGAAATTGAAATCAAATGCAATATTGAAAAACCTTTGGTTATAATTTTTTAAAAGTTGGCTATTTAGGTTTGAGAAATCTTTGACAATGATTTTTTATTACAAATTTATATTAATATACATTATTTTGCTTGAAATTGTTTAAACGACAGTTTAATTTAAACAATTCTCATGTCAATTTTAATGCTATCATTTTCAACGATGAAAGTCCCAATTTACACAAAGCAATTCTTATTGAAAAAATTTATACAATTTTTTCTTTGAAATGTCTTCGGTGTTTACACAGCACAATATAATTGCTTAAATCACTCGTATTTGTATTTTAGAGTGTACAAACATTTGTATGCACATACATACATATGTATGTATGTAATACAAACTAGAGAGTAACAAGAATTGCTAGTAGAATTAAGTGTGTACTCTTCCCTTATATTCCCTTCACCACGATGTCTAAAAGGGAACCAGCTTAGCTTACAGAATTGCTTCGTGTAAATTGAAACAAATGAGCTATATAAAGAAGACTTATGGTACGGTCACACTTGGCAAATATTTACTCAAAAAAGCGTAACCACTTGTTTTAGCACAAATTTGTTTGACGTTGTTTACTCTTACAAAAGTTTTGCAATATCAAACAGCATTAAATAATATAAAATTAAATATTTGTTGTGTTCTGCCCTAAATAAACGAAGTTTCTTTATAATAACTAAACAATATCAAATATATTTTATTTAGTGGTTATGTCTTTTTCAGCAAATATTTGCCGTACCTTTAGTTTAAAATTCCTCCTAGTTGCTTAGCTTTTAAAACAATCCCCAAAGTATTAAGGCTTTCCTCAGAAGGTGGCAACACAAAATAACATATACAAAATATCTTCACAGTAGTCGTGAAGAAAAACCGAAAGAATTACTTAAAAACAAAAAAATCATCAGCATTTATATTTACAGAGATATTTCAGATGCAGATGTATAACAAACAGCAACATTAACAACACAAATAATAATAACAATAATAAAATACATAAGAAGAAATTTCCAACAACAACAAACCCACAGCAAATAAAGAAGAGGTTTTGACAAACAAACACACAAAACCATAATAAAAAATTTAAGTATCTCATAGATACTTTTTCATACATATGTATATGAACATAATACTTATTCGCGTACTCGGCACACACACTACATGTGTGTACAAGCAGGAACACAAAAATGTGCTTAAAATTATTTATAAATAAATAAGTTTATAAAAATTACACAAAATAAAAAATCAAAAGAAAG
This sequence comes from Bellardia bayeri, assembly GCA_950370525.1. Lineage (NCBI taxonomy): Eukaryota > Metazoa > Arthropoda > Insecta > Diptera > Calliphoridae > Bellardia > Bellardia bayeri. Next base: position 122,326,120 of record OX493264.1, read on the forward strand.
AGCGAAAGAAAGAAAATTCTAATAAGAATTTTAGGAAAATAATTAAATGGATTTCTTTTTTGTGGTGCGCTATTTGATGAAAAGAAAAAAGTAAACGAAAAAAATTGATTGAAAAAAATTTAGAATAAATAAATAAATTAAAAAAGTATAACAAACCAAAGAATAACATACATATGTTAATATTAAGTTAAGTTAAAAGTAAAATAATTATAAATCAACGAATATTTGGGTGTTTAAGAAAAAGTGCTAATAAGAAATTTTCCAAATAAAATTAACAAAAACCTAAAAGAAATCTAAGCTAAAAGTTTGGAAAATATAAAAACAAAAATAAAAGAAAATTATTAAATTAAACAGAAATACATATACATACATATGTATGTATGTATGTATTAAAGAAATCTATTCTTCAGCTATAGATACTCATACTCAGCAACATCTATACATTCATACAGCCATCCTTACATCCTTTAAGTTGCAACATCAAAAGTGAAAAATCGATTTTATTTTCCTTTTTACAATGTGTGAATGGAAATGTGAATACTAGTGTTTGTGTGTGTGTGTTTGTTTGTTTGTTTTTGTATCTCAATTTGGTGTGTATTTTTCGGTGTGTTACCGAACGAACACACACCAACAACAACAGCAACAGCAACAAATTTGTTTCTCTTCCTGTTCCTTTAAAACCGACACACTGTTACAAAAGAAAATCATCAACAACTAACTACATCTATAATAACAGTAATAATAACAACAACGTGAATAAATTCAACAACTAAAACAAGTTTATGAAATTGCAAAAACAACAAAAAAAATGTGTAATTTTCGAAAGCAATTTTTATTAATGAATTTTATTTATAAACCCTAAGGACAATACAACTAAAAAAAATTAAAAATTCTTAAATTAAAAACAAAACAACCAAACAACAAACAAAAAAGAAACTAAATTTTGACAAGGAAATACAACACCTTCTTTGGTTAGACAGACAGGTAATTTGAATTATTTATTAAAACGGAATTGAGAAATCATAGTTTCCGAAAACTTATTTTATTTTATAAATTCAAATTTATTAATTGATAAGAAATGGGGTAAATGTAAAATTCTAACATTGATTTTCAAATTGAATTTAAACGTTATATTCAAGTCTTAGTTTGTGTTTGAGAAACCCCTCAAATTGCATTCAAATGTAGTATTCAAACCTTCATTTAGTTATGAGAATCCTTTAAGCAGGTTGTTTATATATTTTCATATGTTGGCTATATAGGTTTGAGAAACCTTTGATGGGTTTTCTAAGTGTTTTAAAACGAGTCTATTATGAATATTATTATTCAATTCACAAGTGATGTTGTATGTTGTACATTGTATGATACAAGTAAGTTTTATTTATATACATATGTATGTAGCTTTAAATACTTTTATTACATATTGTAGCAAACTTATAATATTTTACCCCATTTATTATATAACGCCACCACTAGTAAAGCCTCAATATAGTCGGTCTAGACTCTAGAGCTACAATATTTATTAACCGTTATTTTATTTATTTTTTTTTTTGTTTATGTTGTTTACATTAGAAATCCAGTTTCTGTTAAATTTATTACCGAAAAATGTCTATTAATTTTTACTTTCAACGATTTTTTACGTCTGTATTTTTAATAATGTATGTATGTATGTATATGCATATTAGCTTGTGTATTTAGGTTTTTTTATGGATGCGATAAACACCGCTATTAATTTATTTAAAAATAAACAAAAACCAAACAAAAAAAAAAGCAACAGACAAGAACGAGCAAAAAAATGTGATAAAATTAAACAATGAAATTACAGAAAATGTGTAACATGGAGTTTATTTACACGCCCTCAAAATGGTTTGTTTCGTTTTTTTTACGTCTGCTTAGATAATGGATATTTAGGTAGTTAAATGCAGGCTGTTGAAAAAAGTTAATTTGCACATATGTATGTACATACATACATACATACATATATATAGAATTCTTTAAGGATAGGGGGGTAATATTTAGATATTTATTATTTATGCGTTTTCAGAGACAAATGTAAACAGAAGAATTCAATTTCAATATAATTTTAATGCGCTTTAAATCTAGACTTTCAACATGTGGGCGTATTGCAAAATATACAAATTAAAATTACTACACTAGAGTGTATATAAAAACCAGCTCTGTGCAAGTCTTGACAGAACCGGAATTAGTTGCCGTAAAGCTTCGCTTATGGTGAATTCCTCCTATCCAACCGATTTGGCCCAAACCGGTTTCATTTGAAAGGTTATAGTCCAAATTAGGTTTTCGGCTATATATATTTTAAGTGAGCGAGGCCCCTCCCACACAAATTGAATAACATCATATATCTTGACTATTGTGATTGCAAGAGTTTTGAAACATTACATTGAATAATCAGGAAAAAAATGGGCGGGATCGGACCAGTGGGAGTGGCAGCTCCCATTCAAAGTAAATATTTAATATCATATATCTACAGTACTATAACAGCCATAGTCTTAGAAATTTGTGCACGTTGATTATTTGTTAATGTGAATAGTCATGGGCAAAATCGGCGTGATCGGACCAATGGGCGTGTCAGCTCCCATACAAAGTAAATATTTAATATCATATATCTACAATTCTATAATAGCCAGAGTCTTAGAAATTTGTGCACGTTGATTATATTATGAATAGTCATGGGAAAATTGGGCGGGATCATACCAGTAGGCGTGGCAGCTCCCATACAAAGTGAATATTTAGCTCATATACAAAATTAATATTAATATTAAATATCTAGGGTTTTATATATATATAAATGAATGTTTGTATGTATGTCCTCCTATAGACTCCTAAACTATGCATCTGAAGGAATGGAAGGTTTCTGAGTTGGTACGACCACGCCTACTCTAACGCCCACTCTTTTAATTGATTAATTGCTTCTGAATGGGTTTTTACAGATTTACTTCATACAAATTGTATCCACATCTTACTGAAGGCGAGGAAAAAATAAAAATTTTATGTGCCAAAGCTTCTTATTTCTACTCGGATTTTAACATACATATTTACTTTAAATCGAATACACATGTTACTCTAGGTGAGGTAAAAAATAAGATTCATACTCCACGCCCCCTTTCACGTCCCATCTCTTGCAGGCCAACGCCTGTCGGGAAGGCCAGACCGCTGGACCGATCTTACTAAAAATTTGACTCCGGCATGACTAAGAATACTTCTTTCGACCGCCTACTTTTTTTCAAAATGAGAAAAATCAATAAAATTATTCAAAATTAATTGAAGACACCGATGAAAGACAAGCATTTTGCTACGATTGAGGAGGAGATAGAAGAAAAATCGAAACAGGAGCAGTTGGCGATACCAAAAAGCGCGTTTTAGAAGTGTTTCGAGGATTGGAAAAAACGCTGGCATAAGTGTATTATATCTGAGGGGGATTACTTTGAAGGGGTCAAGATAGTTATTGATGAATAAATAAATACTTTTTGAAAAAAATTAAAAATAACAGCTTTTTTTAATCAGACCTCTTATATATGTATGTAAGAAGGTAGTAATAGAAATAATTCTAAATTTATTTATTTGATTTAAATCACTTTAGTGTTACTTTACAGCCATTTCTCACTTTTGCACTTGTTCGTGCCCGATTCATTAACAAGCTAAATGTATAAAAAATAAAAGTATGTACAACGAAAAAGATTAGTAAATAATGCCACTTAAGTGAGATTTTGTAGAACGTATGTACGAGTATGTATGTATGTTTAAAATATATCCCAAAACTGCCTAAACAGTAAAAAAAGTAAGAAAAACGCAAAATGTAAAATATAAAAAGTAAAAAACAGTTACGAAAAGATTTACTTGTAAAACATTCAATGAATAAACATGAATATACGAATACTTGAAGTATTTGCAAATAATTGAAATGAGTGTTTAGAATTCATAAGCCATGGGCGTAGAAAAAATGTTAAGTAAAAAACAAAAACATCACGAAATTAAAAAAAAAAATATTACTAAAAAAAAGCTGAAATTAAAGGAAATAAAATGTAATCAAATAACAACATTAAAGAACGTATGTACTTCATACGGCAGCCAATACATATCATGCGTTTGGGCTTTCTTTGGCCAAAATCAATTCGAAATGTTCATTTTGATGTTGGTTTAGTTACATTCATTACTATGTATATATTGTATATTTATGTATGTATATTAGGTGGTCCCAAAAAAATTGTTTTTCATATTTTTCGAGGAAGGTTTTAAGGTCGCACAAGTCGAATTTTTGCCAATTTCATTTTCATATAAATTTTAAAAGTTATATAAAAATTATAAAAATTGTAATGTAGGGCTCCCAAAATGAGTAAATTCATTGCCAAAACTTATAGTTTTTGCACATAAAAATAAAGCTTGAACATTTTTCTTTTTAATTGTTTTCTCAAAAGTAAAAAAAAAGTCGTGGTTTTTGACAAAGCTATGAAGAAAACTCAAAAAACGGCAAAAATTCGACTTGTGTGACCTTAAAACCTCCGTAAAGTCTGAAAAAAATCTAAAAAATACTTTACCCTATAAGCTTTCAAATTATGCTTGAGCACCCATGAAAATCCAAAAAAAAATTTTTTTTTGAAACAACCTAATGTATATGTATGTATTATCTAAAAATATAATAATAAAAACTAAACAGCAGTTGATGTATGTATATACTTACTTCATAATGAGTCTACATTGTTATTGTTGAAATGGCTTTTTTGTCGTCATTAATACACCTTAAATTCTTGTATGTTACTTTAATGGCTAAAATACACAACAAAATTTATTGCAATTGCGTCACAACCCACTGACCAAAATATTAACAGACACTTGTCAACATTATTTTTACTTTATTATTTCATTATCGATTTCGTTATCGATACAGTATCTATTTTAATCGATACGTTATCAATAGTTTAGATAGTTATTGATAGATCATCATACGTTTTTGTTAAATTATTATAATTTTTAGTTGTTAATTGTTTAAAATTACCTAAATTTATCAATAAATCTTAAATTTTTAGACAACACCGAATATTTTCTACATTTGTAGATGTAAACATTAAGTTAGATATTAAATTGAAAATAAGCAGGTTTCTCAAATGTCAAGTGTTAGAAAATGGTTTGGTCAGCTTTTCTCAACAAAAATATGTGTCACGTTTTTAAAGATCTTTTAATTTTTTATTTAAAAATCAAGTTAATCACTTCACAGGTCAACAATAAACAGTTTTGCTTCCCACTGTACATACATACATATACATATATAATTAATAATAGGCCAAAATTTTGTTGATAGCATCTTTCGAGCAAAAATTTTAACTTTTGGAATGGCCAGCACAGAGCCCCGAACTGAACCCAATCGAAAATCTTTGGGCTATTGTGAAACGGCGGTTAGGTAAATACGAAAGGCACCCACAAATAATAACGAATTATGGGATCGAGTGCAATATGAATAGGCTAACATTCCGCAGGAAACCATTGAAAATTTAGTGGAAAGCATGCCGCAAAAAGTGTTATCAAAAACAAGGGCCTCTGGATAACATATTAACTCACTTCATTTTTATTTTAAATATATAGTGCAAAACTGAGTGCATATAAGCTGGTTTTTTTTTAACTTTTTTCTGTTAATTGTATAAATGTTAACTTTTTTTAGTTTTACTGTATAATCTTAAATTAAATAAAGAATATGTTCCAAAATTAAAAAAAAAATTTATATATATAAATGTGTGAAAGTTGCAAACATGCACTCGCTTTTGCTCCCTACTGTATGTACTTTCAGCACGTAAAGTCTTCTCAACAATTGCTTTTAGATTTTCAGAACACCAAATACGGCAATTTTATCTACACATTTTTAATAGTAGTCTCAGGAGTACGATTATATTGATCGAAAATATCACATATTATTATTACAAACAAATTGTTGTTCTAAATTTAAATAAATAAATACTATGTGGTCAAAAAATTTAATAGAAAATTATAAAAGTGAAATATCAGGAATATGAATACCTGTAATGCAACTAGGTCCTATATGGCAACACATCTGCGCATGAGCGAAATAGGAGAAATGAAGAATTTAATGTCAAAATGTCGCAAGAATGATGCCACAAATATTTCATCATGTGAACAGATGATGAATTTAGAAGGGACACTAAACGAGAACGTCAGTAGAGTCGCGGCGACAAATCGCAGCATGTAAACCCACTCTAACAATTGCCAAATATTTATTGAGGTTAACTTAATGTAGGTACATGCATACAAAATATCTCATAAATTTTCTGCTCTTTTTGGTTGAATATTTTATAAGTATAATAAAACTTATTGATTTACTACGTGAGCATAAATAAACTCGAAGATATTTATATACATATCGCACCCTAAATACAAAAGGTCACAACTCAAAACTGTAACTCAGGAGAGACAAAAAACTGTACATCGTGCACAAGCAACACACTTAACATAAAAATAGACATAACTGTATTTTTCCAGTTAAAGAAGATAGTGATGGAAAGAAAATTTTTCAGTAGTTAGAGATGTGTACTCTGAATTAATTTATGGCAAAAAGTCAGTTTTGGAAAATTTTGAGTTGTGACCCTTTTGTATTTAGGGGGCGATATGTATGTATTTTAAATTTGACACTTGTTTAAAACAACAATAAAACGGAAACCTATAGAAACAAAATAGGTACCTATGTATATTCATAATATTTAATATTTATATTATGAATACTAATTGATGTTTAAAGTCCATTTATTTAAATAAAAGCGCAGATGTCCAATTTTATTGGAGAATATGCTCGTACTTATGTACAAATGTATGTATGAATGTACATATGTAAGGGTCAATAAACAATCAATATGCTGCATGTGAGTGCTAACATATCAGTTCCAGATGAATTAATTTACTAGAAAAAGACGAAAAACCAAAACAAAAAAACTACCACTTCAGTTGTGCATTTAAGTGAATAAATCATTAATCAGAAGGAGAAATGTTGTTGAATCCCTTCATTTTTAATTAAAATGCAATAAAAGTAATTGTTATTGATATATGTATAAAAGGTGATTTTTTAGCAACTTTATTTTTGGCAACTCAGCTGTTTTCTTGTAACATGTTACTGTTCAGTTTGGTGTATAATTCTGCCAACGAACAACGCTGGCAGATTTTTGCATTTTATTATCAAAATTCATGCTCGTTTAAGAAATTGCACTTTCTATCTAAAAATTGTGTTCAGGGAATTTTTGAACGACGATGAAGACATTTGAACAGGCGATGATTACATACTTTTTTGTTTGCCCAAAATGGAAGAGCTGGACTTGACTGACATGTGGTTTCAATAAGACGATGCCACATGCCACACATCACGCGAAACAGTGGGCCAATTGAGAGAAGAGTTCGGTGAACAGTTTATTTTACGCTTGGGGTCGGTCAATTGGCAGCCTAGATCGTGAAATTTAACGCCCTATTTTTTTGGGGGTTATTTTAAGCCTCATTTCTATAGGAACAAGCCCGCAACGGTTACCAAACTGGAAGCTAATATTGAAGAATTTATTAGTGAGATGCAGGCTAATATGTTGAAGAGAGTGGGCCACAAACGAATCCAGCGTATGAATTATTTGAGACGTAGCCGCGGTCAACATTTACAAGAATCATCTTGAAACATTGAATTATACAGATCGTTCTATCGACTCAAATATAGATTTCATACATTTCTCTAAATTACATGTGTCTTTTTTTTAATCAAAAACAAAAGCTCTTAAAAAATCACTCTTTAGATGGTTATTTTTAGAAGAAAACATAATAAAATCTATGACGTAACTCAAGAAATTAATTTTGTTTAACAATTACAGCAATTTGTGTAACTGTTTTTATTTAATTTGACTTGATTTGTAGTCTGTTAAATAAACGGAATTTCCCAGTTGTGTCTGCCCCATGCAGAAATAATGATTCGATAGTATTTAATATTAATGTTGTTATCTGACTGACCGATTGAACAAATAAAATATGTGTCAATCAATTAATTAAATATTCTCAATAATATTAATTAACATTTACGATGAGCTTCATTTTAACAAGCAGACTTGCTCACATTTTCCCTATTTTTCGTATATGTGATACAAGTCTATTTATAAAATTCAATTGTAGTTCATGTTAAAATCACATAAAATCCAGTTTAACTTGTTCATATACAAAAATCGATATTTATTTATAGAAATGAATGAAGAGTTTGTTAATAAATTAACACTAAATTGTTTGTAATAACTATTTAAATAGTTAACACGCATATTGCAATTGTTGACATTGTTATGTGGCAATAAATATTTATTTACTTTGAATTACCTAAATTATTTAAATGTTATATTTTAGTTTTAATATTATTCTGTAATTATTAAATAAGTAAATATATTTTAAATTATCTATGATACATTAATTACATGAGAAAGAGAAAAAGAGAGAGAGGTAGAGACTGAAAGCCTGTTACATTTAATGAGAAGACAGGAAGGAGAGGAGTATAAAATGTATTTAGTATATATTCTCACATACATAAATATACAGTACAAATATTAATCGTTAATATGTTTATTTGGCTTTGCGATTTAATTGCAAAACCTAACAAATTATATTCAGAGCGACAGGCGACAGTTGACAAGCTACAATAAAAACCACAGACATTTTATTTAAATGAAACACGAATAGGATGATTAACCCACGTCTCTACAAGCGATCTTGATCTTGAGAACTCAAGATCATAACGTTGGCAGAATTACGGCTTAATTATTTTTGAATTTAAATTTCTATTTTTAGCTTTACTTAAGTACATATTAATAAATGAGTATCAATTTGTGATTCAACATTACTTTATATTTATATGTATGTATGTACGAGTATTTTGTAATTTAATTTCAAATTTTCTACTGCTACTTTTCAAGAAGTTATTTAGCTGTAACTTTTAGTTTAGAACTTCAAAACTAAGCTATTTTTTAATCAGAAAGAGATATAAACGCTGTAAATACCTACATCTGTAGAATGTATTTGTTATTGTTAAATTACACTTTTTAGAATTTGCTTATTGTATCTATGTACATATATACGAGTATGTATACCATATGCAGCCAATAACTATGGTCTAATTAAAAAAATGCCTGAGGATTTGACTTCAGACGGCGATGAAGTCATCGTAAAAAAAAGAAACACTAATGACATCCATCGTCCAACGTCACAGTAGTAACGTGCCTTTAACAATGAAATGTCTATTAAATGCTTCTTAACAACTACTACAAGTGTTTTATTCGTTACATTTTTCTTGGTTTTCTTTTATTACAAATAAGTTTTCTTTTTTATTTTGCAGTTTTCAATATTTTATAAACAACAGTTACATGTACAACATACATAAATATATTTACATACATTTTACACATGTACATTAGGATGGCACCAACAATTTTAGACGTTCTCAACTTTGTATATAAAATGAAATTTAAACTTGTTAGAATTTTCGTTTCTATTAGTGATTTGTATCGAATGGGAAAACCATGTTTTCTTATACTCAAATGAAATGTATGTCAAATTCCGCTGCAAGTCCAACTTAGTCTTATTGATGAATTACACAGCTCAAGTTCCTACACAGTATAAAGCTCACAATACCTCCAATTAAATGTTCGATAGATCATGCAGTTCACTCAAAATCATTAGTAACTCAATACGAAACAGTGATGTAAGAAATGTTCGAGGATTTAAGGGACAAAAGGCCTAGTTACCAGACTTTCGATAGTTCGATTCGAAGTTCGCAATTTAAATTCCGGTATCAGTGAGGATGACATATGAAACCTGTCAATCCGCAACATTCTTTATCCAGAGAACCTCTTTCTCTAATCACTAGAGTGAGCCGTTATCTGCGTCAGGAAGAGATTTTCATACATCACTATTACATTTCGTTAATCGTATAAACTGTTATTTCACTAATTGTAACCGATTCCAGACAGACGCAACTTTCTTAATCTAATGATTGACTTTTAGTAAAACACCACAGTGATTGTGTTTTGAAGACGTTATCTGCTTCGCGTTGTGATGATCATACATTTCCTTAATCGTTTAAATTGACATTCCGGTAGTTTTGTACGATTACAGCCAATCCGCAACGTTATAGTTCGACAAAAACTATTTTTGTAAAACTCTTCTATAAATGTATTTTGGGGCAGTTATTAGCGTTGGAAAGAGATATTTGCGGTTCACTATTGAAGAATTTGTTATCATACAACAATTTCATTTCTTTTCCCCACATAGATAAATATATCGTAGACAAATTGTTGACTTAATAGCCTTTCCAACAGCATTTGAAAATGTATTGTAAAACATATCAAGTAAAATTCTATGTACCTTTTGAAGCATTTCCAGATATGTCTTATTTTACGCAGCAGTTTACACAACGAAAAATGGTAGTATAGACCCAGACAACGATTCTAGGAGGCAGCTCATTCCAATGGCCCTCCTGTTGTAAATAGTAACTGTTTACTTGGGATGATTTATCGTATGGAATTTATTTTTATGTTCCTTGTAGTTTATTTTAATATACATACAATATTTACTTATTGGTTATAATTTTTCTAAAAATCTATTTAGAACATTGAAAAGTTTTTGTAGGGCCATCCTTAAAATGTAAATAAAAAACTTGTGTGCTTGTATATACATATACCTAGAGGGGAAAATTGTTAGGGTGTCGCTTTATAGGCCTTATTAAAAACCTGTTTACACATTCTAATTCCACTCATTCTGACTCTATTATTATGAGATGTTATAGAAGGACTCCTTCTAAAAAATTTCTTACTCATTTAAAATTGCAAAAAGCGTCTATAAATTTAGTATTTAATAAAATGTTGTGTTGTAAAATACCTACGAGTTGAGCAGTTTAATTTATATACAAAAATACTCGTGATTAATTAAAACAAACTTCTTAAGTTGAATTCACAAAAAATAGTTCCTTAATAAAATACTTGTTTCAGCAGACTTTTAATTACGCTTTCCTTGAAGCATCACTTGACAGAGCTTCAACAGAATGCCTTCTAATTGCCCTTCTCAAGTATGCTTTCTGTCAGTCATCTAAACAATGTAAAATTTAAACGATTTTGCAATGCGGCTGAATGTCATTGTGTCTGCATAATGAGGCCTTCCTAAAGGCCTCTTTACTGCATCTTTTGCCCGCTGGGTAAATCTATAACTATTGTTTTGGAGGGTAAGGTTGTATGTTTTTGATGGAAAATGTTAAAAGAAACTATATACATACATATATGTACATATATATAAAATAACAAGAAATATGTAAAAAAAAATAAATATACAAGAAAAACAAACATTGACCTTACAAAAGCTAAAAAAAGAAACATTAACAAACCTACAAAAATTTCTATGGATATTGTAAATGTCAAGTAGATATGCATGTGTACACACACACATTTGTGATAAATACACATACACACCTATACATTTGTATAGTGAAAATAACGGTCATAGTACAACTAGTTTACATATTTAGTTAGTGTTGCAAAAGTTTTGTGAAAACAATAAAACCGAATAGAAATCGCCAAATTAATGTTAAATGTTTTATTCCCATTATGGGTTGGGTGCTGATTGTTTGCAACAACCTTCTGGTTCAGTGCAGAACAGTGCAGATGTGTGTTTAGTTGTTTTTGGTGTTGTGTAATGTTGCTCAAATGACTTCTCCATGGATAACTATGCATAATGTGTACATATACTTTTTGGGGTTGGGAGGATTTTAACTTATACATAGGTATAAATAATAATAAACTACGCACTACTTTACACTTCAATCTACATAGTTAATTGGCTGACTTTATGGTTGATTCGATACGTACTTGATATAGGAATCCAAAGTTAGCATAGATCCATTGTAACTAGTTTGTAGCTAGCGTAGTTAGTTGATAATTTTATATCATTTCACTTTAGGTGGTAGGTAGTTATTTTACTCATTAGAAGAAATCTATTTTGTTTTAAAAAGTCTTTTGCAGTTACTATTGATCAAATTATGCCTGTATATTATTTTACACTATAAAAGTTTTTTAAAATTTAGTTTCGTAAATGATTGCAGTATTGACGTCGGCGATGTAAAAATTTCACTTTAGACTACGACATAGACCAAGTGATAAATTAAGACGGCGTTGGCCAAGCTTGTTTATAGGTGACCCATTAGCTGCGTAAAAAAGTTACTGTTGAGGCGGTTCGATTACACTTGTCTATAGAGTTGTGTGATATTAGAGACACATCTGCGCTGTTGTCTACTATTTATTTATTTAGTCTATGGATAAAATCCTTACAGACCATTTACAAAATTACATACATATACATATATATTTTTACACCTTAGTACAATTAATTATTTAGATTTAAGATAATGTTACGTTTTATGGTATTTACATTCAAAGAAAAGTCTATCAAATTAAACATTTCGTTAAAACAACAACATAATTTTCTAAAGGGATCTGCCATAGCAAAATTTGTTCGAAAAGTTTTAACATAAAGTGTTAAAGTGTTGTTATTGAGACATTTCCATTTATAAGATTTACTAAAAAAAAAAAAGAGATGTTAAGCATTATTCTACGACTTTTTAATGTTGGCAAATTTATCAAACGTAATCTTGATGAATATGATGGAGGTGATGCATATCCTCGGTATATATCCTTCAAACAAAAAAGAAGGAATTATTTTTGAACAGATTCAATATGATCAGTATGTACAATATAATACGGGTCCCATACAACGGAACCATACTCTAAAATCGGTCTTACTAGAGAAGTATATAAACATTTAGTGATGTGGGGATCCTTGAATTCTTTTGCCCATCGTTTTATATAGGCTAAAATACCACGAGCTTTATTAACATCGTTATATGTTGTACAAAATTTAACTTTGCATCTAACAAAATCCCAAGATCCATAATTGAGTTTATCATCTCTAGTTTATGATCACTTAACATGAAAGAATTGACAGCATCATAATTTCTTGAAAAGTGCATATGTTTGCATTTCTTCAGGTTTAATTCCATTAAATTAAGGTCACACCAGTTATTAAAATGATCCAAATCATATTGCAGATAAATATGATCTGCTGAAATTTTAAAACTAGAAAATATTTTCACATCATCCGCAAACATCAATATATTTGAGTATTTGATTGCTTCAGGCATGTCGTTTACAAATAGCAAAAACAAAATAGGGCCGAGATGACTTCCTTGCGGGACGCCGGACTTTACCAATATGTTTTTGGAAATTGCACAATTAAATTTTACGGACTGTGTTCTATTTAAAAGATATGATTTTAACCAGTTCAAACAAATGTTGTTGAACGCCATAACATTCACCTTTTGCTAAACCTTTTAACTCGTTCAACAACTGTGTTGGGTGCTTTTCTACTAAATCAACCTAAGAGATTAGCTTCTGAATTTTATTTTGCTCGCTGCCATAATACCTTTCCGAAATGCGCGACTTAAGGCACTCTTACAGAAACCCTGTTGACAACTGTACTATTTTCGTTGCTGACAAGAGTGTTGTTAGCTGATGTTTCGGATTGTGTTAATGATTGGCCAAGATCTTGCTTCCCGTCATTCAAAGCGCTGCACGTTGTCGATCACGTCAGGGTCATCAATTGTAACATTTACATTCTAGCACTAAGACATACATACTTAAAATTTATGTAATTAAAACGTAGTATTACATTGTTGTATTAATATTGATTGACAGCTTAACGGAAAATTAAATTAAGGTAGCTGTCGACTGGATGTTTTTTAATGTCGTCTCTACAAATATCGAAACGCCGTTGAAGCGGTCAAATCCACGTTATCAAGGTCTTTACTGTATTTAATTTTGTATTTAACAAAACAAAGGCTCTCACAATGTTATGCAAAGAAGAACAGAACAATGGCAAGAGTTGTCAAGAATTGTTCGCAGAGTGAACAAACTGATAACTGTAAATTGATGTTAACTGTGACGTACATTTAAAAAAATTCAGCTGTAATGCAAAATTAATCTAGTTTAATTTAAAATCTCAATTTTATATGTACATATATATGTATATATATATATATATATATATATATATATATAAATATATATATATATATATATATATATACAGCTATGGACAGAAAAATAGCGCACCAATGTTCTATGAAGTGCCAAACGTATTATGTACATATAGTCCCCGTTTACGCAGTCGAACATTTGGAAGAAAAACATTTAGCTTGTAGAAAATTACGGGTGAGGAAGAGAGAATCAATTTTGTGTTCGGTACACATGCTTTGTTGACATTTTCTTTGCTGGAATTTATTTTGATTTTTGACATTTGCTTTATTTCTTTTTTCGTTTGCTGCCATTAGGTTGTGAACAGTTGTGAAGTTTAAATAAATATCGTGAACAAAAAAAATTTTAAAATTAATAATGAAATACAATTGGAGTAAACAAAATATATTTCTTATTTAAAAACTTTAATTAATTTAAATTCTTCTTTATTGAAAAATGGAATAATAATAACATGGAATTATATGATATTATTTTGCTCCATTCTGCTTTTCCAAACATTTGTAAGAAATGTGCTGTTAAGTTTTGCACGTTCTTTATTTTATCATATTTTATTAAAAATTAAGTTTTTTTGATTGGCCAGTAAAATAGCGCACAGCTATTTCGGTTTTAAACAGAAAAATAGTTGATGCTAATTTCGGTGGTAAATGCTTGTGTAATTTAATAAAAATATTGTTTATCATTAATTTTGTCAAACAAAATGGGAAGAGGACCGCTCTGCTCACTTGAGAAAAAAAAGGTTATTTAGGAACTTCACCAAAAGGGTACAAAACAAACAAAAATAGCTGAAAAATTTGGATCGAAAGATGGTTTAAAATATCATTAAATGTCTTAAATTAAATGCAAATTTGTTTAATGTAAAAAAACATCGGATAAGGCAATAGTTAGAAAAAGTAAGCTAGATCCTTTCAAGTCATCGAGAACAATAATGACTGAAATAAATGAGCAATTTGGATTAAATGTTTCCATTAGACTTGTACGAAGACGCTTCAATGAAAATCAATTTTATGGTCGTGTAAGTAGAAAAAAAATATTGTTTAAAACAAGAATATAAAAACACGATTGTGTTTTGCAAACTACACCGGAACAAGGATATCAAATTCTGGAAAATACTGTTTTTCAGACATGAAACCAAAACTAATCTGACGGAAGAACGTTTCTACATCGAAAAAAAACCAAGAATTCAAATGCCATTACACTACCAAAACAGTAAAGTGCGCTATTTCTCTGTCCATAACTATATATATATATATATATATATATATATATATATATGTATATGTATATTGTTTTGAAAAATATAAGTAAAGTACAAATTATGAAATAATAATAATAAAATTTAGAATATCTTTGTATTTTTTAAATATACTCCAAATAATCCATGATCTTTGTAGCCTTTGTATCCGATTGTCTGAAAAAAGTGAGTGGAGATAATCTCTTAGGCAAATTTGGTTTAATAGTAAAAATAATAGTAATATTAAGCATATCTCAAACTACTGATGCAACTTGAAAACAATACATCTAAGCTTTCAGAGAATTCTACTTTGGGTCAATCTTTGGGAGTACTGTGAAGCTCCAGAGGGTCTTTTAGAGCACAGCACTTTCACAACTTGGTCTTGGACCGTCATTTTTCCAGTCGGTCTCTATTTGAACTGCATTTTACAATAATAAGTTATGAAAACAAATAAGAAAGTATAGTCGGTCAACAGTATATGTATAAAACAGTTTTTCAGAAATAGGCGTTTATTTGGGATCATCCAAAAATTTAGTGTCATAATGCCTGTGAATGTATGTAATATGTGTGTTAAATTTTATTTTGATATAAATACGTTTAAACGATTTATGGAGCTTAAAGTGAATTACGGAGAGTGAATTATGGGAGTTTCGACTAATTATGGACTGATCATCATAAAATTGTGCCATATTGTTTTTAGACATATGAAATATATTTTCGTTCAATATTATATGATAACAACATTTTTAAAAGAGTTATGCTCTTTAAAGTGATTTTTAGGAGTGCGCCTTAATGGGAGCTATGATAAATTATGGACCGATCTGCAGAAAATTCGTAAATATGATTTGGCTTTATTTACCACTCATTTGTGATGAAATTTGTTTGGATACTTGTATAATTCAAACATTTATGATCAGTAAACCCCAATTTCGGTAGGACATTTGTATGGGGGTCAGGTGAAATAATGAACAGATTTCCACCAGTTTCAATCCCATCCATTCTTGGGCCGGAAAAATATCACGTACCAAATTTTATCGAAATATCTTCAAAATTGCGACCTGTACTCTGCGCACAAGCTTTACATGGACAGCCAGTCTGCCAGCCAGACGGACGGACGGACATCGTTAAATCTGTATACTTTAAGCTGGGTGTTGGACCAATCTTTCTGGGCGTTACAAATATCAGCACAAATCCAATATACCCTTCCCACTATGGTGGTGTAGGGAATAAAAATGTAAAGCATTTCCATGCATTACTTTTATTTCAATTATTTATTTTTAAACTCCCTAATTTTCACAAATTGGCGCAATATTTATAGTTTGTTCATATTCTTGCTTACAAAACAAACACTCAGCTTTTTTCCAATTATATCGTTGCTTTTATAATTCAAATTAAAATTCCAATTAAAAATGCATGCGACAAAAGTAATCGCCTCAAATTTCACAGCACTAAACATAAGTATAATTAATATATTAATTTCCCACGGGCAATATATGCAGTACAGAGACCTTCATGAAGGCCTTATTTTGCAGACACAATTACACCCAGCCGCTTTGCAAAATCGTTGCAATTTTTTACGGCGTGTATTTGTTTGTCTAGGTCTTGCCTTAGATGGCTGATTAAAAACGTACTTGAGAAGGGCAATTAGAAGGCGTTCCATTAAAGTCTCATAGAAATCGTAATTAAAGGTCTGCTGAAGCAAGAGTTTTGTTAATGAAAATATTCTGTATGAAATCAAAATAAGTATTTAAAAATTACCACTTTACACTATAAACTTTTATAAAAGACTAACTGCCGTATTCATAAAAAATAAAGTAGGTTTGACAAAATTTTCATACAAAATTTTCTTAAAGTACATTTGAAGTCTACTTTAATTTTTTCTGAATAAGTATTAATTTTGTTTATTACTCGTATAAAAAAGTGAATAAAATCAAATTTGTTGTAGTAGTGATGACATATGAGTATTGGAATAATTGCAAACCCCTTAATCTTTAATGTTTAAATCATGATTTGTTAGACCTTGCTTTGAATTGCAATTTTGAATAGAAGGCAAACATTTGGAATCGAATATCGGATGTTTTATAAGGCCTATAATTTCCTAGCTATTTTCCCGCTGGCCTACATATCAAAAAACACTTGCAAATACAAACTAATTTATTTTTCTTTTTCTTCTTAAACATTAGCAAAAATATAATAAAATAAAATGAAAACGTTTTCTCTAATGGGAAAATAAATATTAGAGAAATATGTTTACGTTAGTTTTCTTCTATTTTCTTCTCATGATTTGTGATAAAAAGAAAAAAAAACGTTCTAAATAACCCACATTTTTTATTCCATTTTATTTTTTACAATTTTTTTTTATCTTGTGTGAACTTATGTACTTCATGTACATACATACATACATGTATGTACATATGTACGAGTATATGTATAAAGTATTAAATGGTTGAGTACAAGTGGATGTTAAAGAAATTTAGGTTTTGAATACAAGTCCATTCGTTCATTCATCCATCCATTTGTTATTTAGTTAAACTCATACTGGTAGTCGTTAAAATTTTCACCTACAAAATATATATTTTATACAGTGGTGGACACTTCATATATACTGTAAGCCCGTCTTCAGACTCTTCAAGGCAAGTATTTTTGGGTGAAAAGGGAAAAGAGATTAAAAGGGGTACAAACTTGACTTGGTAATAATATTCTTGATTTGCATGTAAAAATGTGAAAATTGAATTGACGTGTGTGAATAAAATGCCAAGTTCAAAAGAGAATTGAACAAAAACTGGTAAGCTAAAACTGAAGAGTGTGGAACAGAAATAATTATTAACTGCAATTTTTTTATTGATGTTAGCCTATGGTGTGTTCAGTATTGGGATGCAAAATAAGATTTTACAAATTGAACTAAATTTCAAGAAAAAGTGTACTTTTTTCAGCCGAATTGTACTAAATAATTTTTTTACTTTCTTAATACATTTTATTAAAAATTAACTAAAAACGTAGGTACATAACAATTCATTTCTAAATATATATGTGTGTAAAAAACATTACAATTAATAAAAAAAAGTACATTAAAATTCATTAGTACTAAGCACTTACATACATATATGTAGATAAACTTAACAATTAATGTTTTAATTTCAAAAGGTACATAATCAGGCCAAAAGTCCCAAAAGGGACTTTTTCCCCTTTTCCCATTTTTCCTATTCAAATTCAATGTTAAAAAAATAAAAAGGAAAAAAACTCCTGCGGATTTTTTATTCATGATTGGTCTGAATGACTATTTGTTGTTGAAATCTGAATATAGAAGTATTATATATGACATACTTCTTGCTAACAAATTCTTACTCATTTTTAAATTGTAACAGCACGAATTACATGACTTAAGCAAATCCTTTGTTTGAATTAGATTGTAGACAGTCGAAACAAACAGTCTTTTCCTCTCTTTGGAAGAGACACATTTGCAGATTTCATTTTTCATTTCTGGTACCTTCGACCAAAAAGTACGTTAGTTGTCGTTTTTTAACGACTTAATAAGTTCTATATCTGCCAGCGCTCAAAACTGGTTGTTTATAGATTCAATATTTTTATTCGCAATAGGAAAGATTTCTAATATTAATGGTACAATGCTACAAGTTCTACCCGAAACAACATTTTCTGGCGTAAACTTGTTAAACCATAATAAAAATTTTAAATAGTGCTAAATTAGTCATAGGGGTGCTATTGTACTTTTGACTCTCAAATAGTGCTAAAAAAAAGTACAATTATATCAACTTTTACCTCCCAAGTTCAGTATGTTCCGTTATTTTGTTCTCTTATAATTTTCTTCTATTTGTTGTTAATTGCCATTAATAGGTAATTTGGTAAGTTTTTAGGAATAAATAAGTTCTGAAAAAACTTTATGATACAAAATATTAAAAATCAGGAACACTTTTGAATTCTAGAGGTAGCACCATTGGCGAGATTGCAAGTATGTATTTTAATTTGCTGATCTACAACGCATTCGGCCCCATATAAAAATGTTACATAGGCTCCAAGACGTAGAAAAACAAACCTTTAGTTTACAGACTCTCAGTGGCAGACCCATAAAGTCCTTCACCGCATTTCAAAGAGATCTTTTAACAAAATTCGGTGCTGAACTATAGGAGGAATACTTAATGGAAAAACTTCAACATAATCCACATGTTTCCTAAAATACAAAAATTAAGAAATTTTCTGGAAGAATATTCGCTGTAGCGATGAATCAGCATTTTGTAGGTTTGGATCTGATGGAAAAATACATATGCCGTCCTCCAAACATGCAGAACAACCGAAAGTATTTTTCTAAGACCATTAGGCACGGTGGTGGGAACGTGATGGTTGAGGTAACGTTTTGTGGGCATGGTATTGTTGCTTATGAAAGTACTTATGTATATATGTACATACTTTTAAATACAATGATTCCACTTAGATGACGTTTTGTGCACTACAACGGCCCAAAACACAAGATTGATGTGTTGAAATAGCCAGCCTAATCTCCTAATCTCTTGTTTCTCTTATAAGAGTAACATTTTTATTTAGTGCTAAATTACTGACCAGAGTTCTTTTAGGTAGTTGTATTCTGGAAAGAAAACCACAAATTATTAAAACAAAAAGATGATAAAAGTGGCGTGATCTTAGGGTTATATGTAATACGTTTGGAAAAAAAAGGGTTTTAAAAAATAACGAACAACTGAAAATATTTGCTTTAATTGACAACAGATAGATAGATACCAACTGTGCTAACCTCGTATCCATCACTGTATGTATATATAGTTAGAAATGTGTATAAAATGAAATGAAATCAACTGTACATACATATGTACTCACATGCATACATACCCTGAAGGAAACCTGGGGACAAGTGTGTCCAAGTCACCACTTTTGTCTACTATTTTGGTAACGATTTGGCGACATTGTCACAATGGTTATTATTATACAATTTTTCTTTTTTTTTCAATTGTGAGCCCCGATATACTAGGCGATAGTGTGCCGGACTATCATTCAGAGGGTTTCGGGTTCGATTACCGCCAAAGACGCTGGGTGTTTTCGAATTTATTTTTAGTTAAATATTTTTTAGTACTTTATTTTTTTTTTTTAATAAAACTCCAAAAATTAGCAAAAAAAAATGCAGTTTTATTGTCTATTTCAGAAAAGTATCAAAAGTGTAGACAATTTGGTCCCCAAAGAACTACCTTGTCAATAGTACCTATGTCAGTAGTGGATCTTCAATGACACGCACATGTTAAATGTCTATAGTAATTAGCAAGTCACTAGTACTGGTGACTGTGTCAATAGTAAATCAGTACAGTTTCACTATTGACATTTCCTGCAGGGTTCATATATATGTACATATGTATATGTGAGTGATTAAATGCATAATATAAATAAATTGTAATTGACTGTAATAATTCTCAAGAAATTTTGCAAACAAAAACATTTGAAATACATACATACATACATACATTATTTATTTGCTTTATTTATGTAAACCAAATTTGATGTGTTGATTTTACATACATAAATATGTATGCATGTGTGTATGAATTTATTCATAATAGGTATGTTTACTTTCATTTATTAATACGCAATTGTAATGTTATACGTTTTTGCAAAACTAATAAGATTTTACTACAAAACGTATTAAAACTTGCGTACTTAAATTCACAAAAGTATCTACTTGATACAATAGGAAATTTTTGTAATTTTAGCTAATAAAAATAAAACCAAGAAAACACTGGAAATGTTTTTCAGACACATCAGTTTCAAATTGATTGAAACTGATGAATAATGTATAATACTTATGTATATTAAACATTGAGTTTATGATTATTGCAAATCTAGTTTAGAATATTAAACAATAAATTTGAGATTAAAACTAGAATTTCCCAAAAAAATAAAATGAATAGAAAAACAGGAATCCGTTTTCGGCTAGTTTATTAAATATTATAGAAATAAGAAACATTTTATAATATAAATAATTGCTACAAAAACGTTGCTGATATGATCATAACATGTAAGTAAGAGCCATCCCCAAATACCGACGGTAAGCGGCACGTTTTTTTACGCTGAGCGTTAACGCTGATACCCCATCCCTAAACAAAAGCGGCAACGTTATGTCAAAACGATAAAAACAGGGTTATCAAACAAATAAATAAAACGACCCTGTTTATTGTAACAGCTGGACATTGTTGTTTTTTATTTTTTTTTTATTAAAATTAAAATAAAATATTTAATCTTTGTACTTGGCTTCCCTTTTATCGTACAGGTTTTGATGAACCAGTTGAATAATTTGCTCCCTTAGGTTCTAAATTAAAGAAGAAATATAAAATTATAAAAATACATACATACATACATACATATACTAAATCATATTGAAAATAATTTCTTACCTCCATTTTCTAATAAGAATTACAAAAGTTTTTGATTTAGTTTTTATTTATTTAACTTTTTTATTGTTATTTTTCTTTTTTTTCGTTTTATTTTCTTTTGCAACTAACTTCACTGTAAAACGCCTTGTCAAAATCGGGATTTTCAATAGCAAAGCGTTGCGTTGTTTCGGTATGTGTGAGCATGAGAAAAAACGCTTGCCGCCGGTATTTAGGGACGGCTCTAAGGCCACGTCGTGTGCACACAATAACAAAACATCGGTAGAATTACGCACACGTTATACTGTGTGGCGGAAATGGTGTTTAAATGACAGCCTATTTATGTGAAAATTACTATTTGTGTAAAAATAATAGACATAGTAGTGCAAACAAATGTTCTGACAACATTATTTGAACAAGAACATAATGTCGGCAATAGTTGTCCACACGAGATTAACACAATTTTCAACAAATTGATGGTTTGTCAAGAATGAATTTTGTCTTAACTCAATTAATGAAGTTTAATTGTCAGAAAATATGATTACTGTGTTTAAAAGCGCTAATATTCTTTCTTAGAAGATTTTGAAATATGACTTAAGGTACGGTCACATTTGGCAAAGCGTAACCACTTGTTTTAGAATAAATTTGTTTGACGTTGTTTACTCTTACAAGAGTTTTGCAACATCAAACAGCATCATATAAATTAAAACAAAATATTTGTTGGGCTTTGGCCTAAATAAATTTTTTTTTTTTTTTATTTTAATAAATAAACGAGTTCAAGTATAGGTTATTTAGAGGTTACGTCTTTTTCGGAAAATATTTGCCATGTGTAACCGTATATTTAGAAGATGATTTATATACTGCTAGGTCACTTAAATGCCACCAAACTATCCTGGTAAATAGGAACTGATTACAAATTGTTAAGGTCCAGTAACTAGATTGCTGTTAGAATTTTACAATTCCAGTTTGAGTAACTTTATTAGGTTGATAACGGATCGTTAGATAGGTTGATTAAGGTTTAGTATTTTTAAATAAGGCAATGATGGCACACCCATATTTTGTAGGATGCGAGAAAATGTGGTGGATATCGTGCCTACGTTTTAAGCAATTATCTTCTTATACCCTCCACGTTCAGAAGTGTGTAACATTGAGTAGTATTAAATTGAGATCCAACAGTATAGTATCCAGTATATACATATATTATTGATCCTTATTCGATATATCTACATATGTATGTATATGCGTATGTGTCTGTAAAACACTCTAAGCAGTTTGGTATTGAAAGTCAGTAAAATCGCTTCATTAGAACAAAAGTTATAAGCCAAAATGTGAGAGAATCTACAAAAAAATTAATTTTTTTCAAAATTTGTTTAAATGTATTGCAGATAATCTCATGAAATTTTGCACAAATAATTTCTAGATTAAAAGGATAAACTCTGGAGGAAATATTAAGCATCGGTCCATGATGCTCCTATACAAATTTATTTCCGGAATATTGCTCTATGGCAGAAAAATACCTATAGAATAAGCGATATATTAACAAAATTCAGCAGAAATAAGTTTTGTATTAAAAGAAGTGATAAGATCAAAATTTTTGAGGATCGGCCCATATTTGACCACAGCACTCAAATAGGGTTCACTTCCGAAAATCACTTAAATACATACAAATCTCTGAAAAATTAGTCATAGCTCCCATATAAGACCTCTTCCGACAAACACTTTATCCTATATAAATCTGTTATATATATTGATATTGAACCAACATTTTTGTAGTTTCTACAATTCTCATTACCTATACATATACAATACATATACATGTATTTAGGTGGTATTTAGTATTCGGCCCAGTCGAATATAGGACCTTAAATTGTTATACCCTCCACCACCATAAGTGGTGAATGAGGGTATATATAAGTTTGTCATTCCGTGTGTAACACTGAGAAATACTCATCTGAGACCCAACAAAGTATATATGGTCCTTCCGAAATTCTAAGTCGATTGAGCCATGTCCGTCTGTCTCTGTAAAACACTTTCACGTTCAAATGACACAACCGAAATCAATAAAGTTTACAAAAAACCGTTTATAGTTCACCTAAGCAGTTTGGTTTTGAAAATCAGCAAAATCGGTATAGTAGAACAAAAGTTATGGATCAAAATTTAAGACAACCTCCATAAAAAATTGATATTTTTAAACATTTTTCTCGCTATATTTTTAAATATATTATAGATATTCCCATAAAATTTTGCATACGTTGTTTTTATAATAATAGAAAAAAGTGTGAGGAAAATAGTAAGAATAGATGCATGATTTCTCATAGCCCCCATACAAAAATCTTCCCGAAATATGGCTCAATTAAACATAAATGCCTATAAAATTCGAATATCAATACATAATTCAGCAGATATAAGTTTCATGCAAGAAGAAATCGTAAAACGATTTTTTTTTCAGTACAGTCCGTGTTTGACTATAGACCCCATACAAAGTCCACTTCCAAAATTCACATAAATACGTATAAAACTGATATAAGTAATGTTAAACCACTAAAATTTGACATAAATAATCCTTATACTGCCCATAATTGGTCATAGCTGCCATACAAGGACCACATCCGAAAAAGCCATTTATCTTTATATATATCGTATAAATATCGGTACCGACTCAAAACTTTGCACATATCATTTACATATATACAAAAACCATCCCACAAAAGTTTGTGAATTTCGGCCCATATTTAACCGTATCCTCCATATAAAGCCCTCTTCCGAAAATCACCTTAATACTCATAAATCTCTTATAAATAACGATACCGATCCAATCATTTACATATATGCCAAAATCAAACTGCTGGATTTTGAGAATATCTGTCCATACTTGACTATATCCCCTATATAAGGTCCCCTTCAGAAATCCACGTTAATACTAATATATAATTAAATTCGACGTGAAATATCCTCATATGCATAAAAATCACTGTTCCAAAATTTAAGAAGATCGGCCCATAATTTGTCATAGCTGCCATATAAGAACCATTTCCAAAACACAATTTAACCCACAAAAATATCTAATAAATATCGATATCGAACCAAACTTTATACAGATCAAAATTTTTAATCCAGAAATCATACTAATATCGGTTATACGGCAATTATGCTAATGGATTTTGTAGCTCTCAGTCAATGATTGGCTCCCGAATTAAGTCCACTTCCGAGCATACTAAACAACCATACAACTCTTGACAATAACGTTATTGAGATGAAATTCAACCAAAATAAGCCTCAAATACGTAGAAACCGCACTAGTGGATACTGGATTTAAAAGCTATCAGTCCATAACTGGTCCAATTTTACTAAGCCACCCATAAATCTTTTGTAAATAATGTTATTGAGATCAAATTCAAACAAAAAAGCCTCATCTTATATCTTATTCGTTTTTATACTCTGTTTCTTAACTTATTGGAAAAATGTTCTTTTAATTTTACAAATTGTTAAACTCTGTAAATTACAGTAAGAATCGGTAATTACATCAATTATAAATGGTCAAAATTAGATAAAAAAAAAAATTAGATAAAATTGTCTTTCAAACAATGTATAAAATACTAATAAAATTTGCACTAAGACTGAATTGAAAACACAGAATAAGGATATTCTAGTCCTATAACCAGTATAGTGTTTGTATTTCTTACTAGGAGGGTATTAAAGATTCGGCATAGCCGAATATAGCACTCTAACTTGTTTTTATTAAGAATGTACATTAAAGAAAACTACATACATTTTTAATATGGTGCTTTTTAAAAAATTTCAATTTGTTACAAATGGAATGAGATAAGTAATGCACTAGCGCAGTTATATTCCCAGATTGCGCTTCTACGAATATATTTTTCTGGCATTGTAAGATAAAAAAAAAACAAATTTGAACTTTTTTCCGAAAAGTCTTGATTTTTTTTAACAAACTGTAAATGGTTTTATTTGTTTATCAGATTGCTTTATACATACATACATGGTGTAACTATGCAAGGTGAGTGCAGTAGCCCAGCTGACTGACTTTGTTTACAATTTACTTATGTCAAAAGTAATATATTTTCAAGTATTTTTGACAGTAGTACATTATTTTACACAAACAAAATGCCTGTTGTTTCTGTTTTGTATTGTATTTGTTGTCGATTTGCACTCACCTTGTATAGTTGCACCATGCATACATATATAAAATTTACTCACCTGTCAATAAATACTAAATGGTACAAATGTGTTAATTTATCAATCGTTTCAAATTTCGCTAAAATATATTTAGATATCTTATTTTTTTTGTTTTTCTTTACTACAGACAACATGATACGTTAATAACAAAAATACCTCCAGCCAGAAAAGCAATTGAACTTCAACTTCAAACAGCATGAGAGGTAAGTGGCGGTGAATATTTAAAATATGTACATATGTATGTATAAATTTCAAGCACACATGTTTATAATAGTAATTTTCTCATAACTACATTTGTACATTAACTAAAAGTATTAAGTGATATTGAAAGTAAAAGTTTTTATTTTGTTAAACATATAGGTCGACGTATACCTTTACCCCTGCCCAACACGGGGACAATGCATCGTAAACGTAATACCTATTATTTACGGGGTATAATTGTGATAACATTAGTAATATTTTTATTCCTACAATTACATGCTTTTAATTTTCGTAAGTATTTAAATATTTACATATTGAGTTAAGTAATTTCACAGTTTTGTAAATACTTAATTGCAGCTGATTCTCGTGACCCCTTGTTAAGTGAGCCCACAAATGATTCAGTTGATGCCATACTGTCAATGGTGCCATCTGTTTTACATAAATTTCTAACACCAAAAACTCGTAATCAAACTTTAGCTGCTAATTGTAAGTTTCTTTTCACTTATTTTACTTTAAGTTTATTTAATATACACACTGTGTATTTTATTAAATTTTTTGTTTTGTTTTAGTACAACATAATGGTACTTTATTGAATGGTGCTGGCGGTTCTGTTAGTTTTGTTGATTTATATCATCCTCCAAATATAACAGAAATTAAAAGACAAATTGCCAAATATAATGAGATGCAATTAGTTTTAAATGAATATACATTTGGTCCGCTACAAAATGATTCTGTGATAATTGTAGTACAAGTAAGTTTCTTTTTATTATACAATACACCACCATGGTGGGGAGGTTATATTGGATTTGTGTTGATGTTTGTAACGCCCAAAAATATTATTCAAACACCCTCCCCTTAAAGTATACCCATCGACTCAGAATCACTTCATGAGTCGATTTAACGATGTCCGTCCGTCCGTCTGGCTAACTGGCTGTCCATGCAAAGCTTGTGCAATTTTAAAGATATTTCTATTAAATTTTTGGATTGAAATCGGTCCATTATTTTCCTAGCCCCCATACAAATGTCCTCCCGAAATAGGGGTTTATCGGTCATAAATATTTTTTTTATGAACATCTCCAAACAGATTTCGCTACAAATTAGTTCTACTTGAAACCTAATCACATCTTCAAATTTTGTAAAAATTAGTCCACACTTGACCATAGCTCCTATATAAGGCCCACTTCAGAAAATCACTTTAAATAGCATAACTCTCTTAAAAATGTTGGTATCCAAATAAAATTCAACACAACTTGGTTTCATATATGTATACAAAAATCATAACACCCATAATTAGTCTGAAAATCACTAACATGCATAAATCTTTTAATAGTGTTTATACTGAAATAAAATTTAACACAAAAACTATGTATGTATATGCACTTGCCACTAAATTTTTGGATGATCGGTCCATAATGGGAACTATATCATTTCTGAAAAACTATTTTTACACATATACTGGATATTATATGATCGGACTTGACCGACTTTACTTTCTTACTTGTTTTTTATTTAAAATTTTGTATTTTCTTTATGTTTTTTTTCTCTAACTGTTTAGGTTCACACTCGTATTACATACCTACGCCATTTGATCGTGAGTCTGGCTCAGGCTCGTGATATTTCTAAAGTTCTTTTAATATTTTCTCATGATTTTTATGATGAAGATATTAATGATTTAGTACAGAGTATAGACTTTTGTAAAGTTATGCAGGTGAGTTAAAATGCATTAAATATTTAAGTAAAATATAAATTTGTTCATAACTTTACTGTTTATTGGAAACCATTTTTTATCAGGCCACAACCGAACCGAAACTAATATTAGACCAAAAAATCGATATTCGGTCTAATCCGAAATAAAACGAAACTTTTAAAATATACATATGTATTATTAATTTAAAACAAAAATTATTTATTTTAATTTTATAAAGGTATAGTCACACATGTAAAATATTTACTCAGGAAAGCGTAACCACTTGTTTTAGCACAAATTTGTTTGACGTTGTTTACTCTTACAAGAGTTTTGCAAGATTAAACAGCATCAAATAAACTAAAACTAAATATTTGTTGTGTCTTGTCCTAAATAAACGAAGTTTCTTCTAATAAATAAACTAGATCAAAAATATTTTATTTAGTGATTACGTCTATTTTGGCAAATATTTGACAAGTGTGACCTTATCTTAACATGTTTAGATAATTTTAAGATACTCTAAAGCACCGGCACAATTTACAATTTTTTTAAAAGAATAGTTTTTACCGTATTCTTAAATATTTTACAATAAATATGCCTATAAATTGTTGTATTCTATTAATTATATTAAAAACGTGCGCTATTTTAAAATTCCATAGTCTATGTTTTTCCTTTATAAAAGTTTCGGTAAAAATATGGTCGAAAACTGAATACTGGTCTTAGGCCAACCGAATACTTGGTCGGACTCTACTGTTTATTGATCTATTTTCTTGATTTTCAAATTCAAAGTTCTTCTACCTGAAAACTAATATACAAATATGTTCTATCAGTTGATTTTACCACACAGTAGAACATCATTAAATCAGCTTTCCTTTCTAGACGGATAAACCAACATTTTGTAAAAGTCTACACTTTTTCATGCATATTTTTTGACCATTTCAGATATTTTATCCACATTCAATACAAACACATCCCCAGGAGTTTCCGGGCGTAGATCCGGATGATTGTCCACGTGATATTAAAAAAGATCAGTAAGTATCTCAAAAAAAAAAATAGATTCTTAAGGAAATACTGCATGACTATTACATTGTAAACATATTTCTTTATTTATTTCCAGAGCCATAATACGTAAATGTAATAATGCATTATATCCCGATCTTTATGGACACTATAGAGAGGCGAAATTTACGCAAACCAAACACCATTGGTGGTGGAAAGCCAATCGGGTTTTCGATCAATTAGAAGTGACAAGATATCATACAGGTAAAATATTATTTTTTCAAATATTTATAAAGTTGGTCAAGACCGACCATATAATACCCTACACCCAGTATATGTGCAAAAACTGTTTTTCAGAAATGGGCGATATATGAGAGCTATGACTTATTGTGGACTGATCATCCAAAAATTTTGAAGCATAACTTCTGTGCATAAAGATAATTTTTTTGTTCAATTTTATCTCGATATAAAAACTTTGAAAAAGATTTATACATGTTTAAGCGATTTTAAAAGGGGTCTTATATGGGAGTTTTGATTTCTGTATTTTTTAATAGATTTATGGCGTTTAATAGATTTATGGCGTTTTTCGAAAGTGTGATCATCATAAAATTGAGCCAAATGATTTATAACAAACATATTTGTGTTAAATATTATTTGAATACAAACATTTTTAAAAGAGTAATGTTCTTTAAAGTGATTTTCGGCAGTGGGACTTATTTTGAGCTATGGTCAATCGTGAACCGATCAGCACAAAATTTGTAGACGTGATTAGGCTTCATGTACAACTTATTTGTGGTAAAACTTGTTTGGATACGTGCATAAATCGAATATATATGGCCGATAACTCCCTATTTCGGGAGAATATTTGTATCAACATTTGTATTTAACCAATTTCAATCTCAACCGTACTTGGGTCGAAAAAGTATCATGTACCAAATATTTAAAATTGCTAGCTGCACTCTGCGCACAAAGTTTACATGGACAGCCAGCCAGTTAGACAGATGGGCAGACAGACATCGTTAAATCGGGATGTAATTCTGAGTCCATCTGAATACTTTAAAGTGGGTGTTGGAATAATATATATGAGCGTTACAAACATTAGCACAAATCCAAAATACCCACCCACTATGATGGTGTAGGGTATAATTAGTCAGTATTTCAAATAAATGATAGGGACTATCTGTCTTAGTAGCATGAACTCGATTGAATTTCTGTACTTACAAAGATTAAACCTTAAATCCCAGGGGAAGAAATCAATCCAACTCAGTAATGTCATGGCCTTTAACAAACCATTTTATAATATTTCAAATATATTCGTCACCTAACTATTTACATGTTACATTCGTACAAGCACTTTCCAGTCATGTCTAGTGGGAAAATCCAACAGTGCGATGTTTTTGCTTAGAAGAGGCCTCCCTTACACCATGCAATTTTTTGAATTAATGCAACAGTCCCTGAACTCAGTATAACTCCAATTAAAAAAAACGGATAAGACAGTTTAGCAGAGGCATAATCGCGTCTATCGATTAGCACAGTAAATACCTAATCAACAATTTTATTTTCATTTTATAGGTTTAGTGTTATTCCTGGAAGAGGATCATTATGTGGCCGAAGATTTTCTATATCTGTTGGAGATGATGCAAAGACGTACTAAAGATTTATGTCCACAATGTAATATTTTATCATTAGGCACATATTTAAAGACATTTAATTATTATACATACAATAGCAAGGTAAGTGCCTCAACAAATTCTAAAAATATAGACAATATACACTTAGAAACGTAAAATAAATTAAACTTTCATTTATCCTAAAATACAATTGTTTTGGTTTCTTTGTTAATTTTTATTTTCTCTTAAACTCAACCCTAAACAAAATTTACTTTGAAATCTCTTTTCCACTATTTGCATTTATTATATAAATTTGTGATTTTTTGTTAATAACTTTCTTTCAAATTGTATTTGTTTCATTAACCCCCCTCCACTTTTTATAAACCTATCAATATTTATAAAGAATAAATACATAAAACAAAAAGTGATTCATCAATATATTACAATTCATTCGATGGGCCATAAACTGCAAATGCATTGAGAAACAAAATTGTTTTAAATTACTTTCAAATTAAATTAAAAGTGATCAGCTTTAAATGATCGGGAACGTTAAGCACAGTAGTGGAAATAAACGTAGAGACACTTGAAGGCTTTAATTCATTGAAATTTAATGATTTTATTTAGTTTTATTTATAACCATTTTAATTAATGTTTAATTATTTAACTAAAACAAAATTAAAATAAAGTGTTTTTGTTTAGCATTTAATTAATTTAATTTTTAATATTCATATCATCACTTTTCTAAATAACATTTTAATTATAGAGTTTGAATTTCTGCAGTATTTCTCAAACATAAAAAAATTATTATCGTTTTGGGGAAATTAATCATTATCAAAATTATAGGCACAACTGAATATATGGAGTACAAGGTGGCATATGTTGGGGCAAACTTTCATACACCCATTTCCAGGTTGTTCTGAAAGCGGACAAAAACTTCAGCAAATCTATATTAAACCAGTGTGGTAACACCACATCTGTGACTGAAAGTTAATGAAGTTTGCAAATAATACCTCGTTTCATTATTTTATCCTGAAAAGTATATTAAAATAACGCTGATTACGTTTTAGGACGGATATCATTGTATCAGTAAACTTCCATGTTTTCTAGGAATAGGGTAGATCATAAAGACATGTGTTTTATATGTTTTTATTTAGTGTCTTATCTGTGATTGAAATTGCATAATGTTTGCGTATAAAATCACGAATTTATCATCATTTTTCAAACTTCTGTTTGTATTATCTTTAACTGTTATTTCCACTAAATATTTCCAGTGGTTAGGTTTGCTGATATCCTCACACAGATTTGGGAATACCATCGCGTCTGCTAAGTACTGAGAGTTTCGCAATATTAGTAAAGTGGAGGTTAATATTCCGTTTTCTTGCTGTCGGTCTAAAAAAAAACATTAAAGAGTTTCAGAAGATCATTGAAGTCAGTTGACAAATTCTCTAAAGTTCACTCTGTCTGGTTACTTCTGTTTGATGTTTATTTTGAATAGGGTCACTGAGATTAGCTTTGGTTAGAAATAATACTGCTTCTGCTGCATACGTTTGCACTAAATGCATTCGTCTGGAATGTATGAATCAAACGAGGTTAATAGTATGTTTTATTTCTCTCGGCCTCATTAACAGTAAAGAGTTTCGGAAGGTCATTGAAATTACTTCACAAATTCTTTAAAGTCGTGCCAGTCTGGGGCCAAATTACCGCATTCGATATCGAGTAAAATTTATCGTAATTTTCTTATTTGAGATTATGGCATTCGATATCGAGCAAGAAATTTAGTACATTTTATCATAATTTTTCGATACGATAGCTCGATCACGAATGCGGTAATTTGGCCCCTGGTTTGGTTTGGTTAAAATAAATTCGAGACAATGAAATTAGTTGGTCCATCCAGTTGATAGAATAGTTAATATATCTAGCTTGCATAATTAGTTGATTCCATGATTTAAATACTAATGGTGATAAATAAATATAAAAATGTCTAATATACCATTGCTAAGCTTTCATATTTCCAAGTTGCATTTTTGCATCTTTATTTAATTTTCTTGTTGCTAGGAACACAACTGGGACGAACGTCGAATTTTGTCTAATACGACGAATTAATCAGTGACAATTCACTGTGTAAATTCGTTGTATAAAGCACAATAACGACGAAAAATTATGGTTTTGTTTTCGTATAACAGCTGACAGATACCCAGCATACCATTCTAGGAGCGCTCCGAAAAAGGAGTCAGAAAAGAGTCCAACAAAAGAGCATTTTCGGAGCGCTCCGAAAAAAGGAGTCAGAAAAGAGTCCAACTAAAGAGCATTTTCGGAGCGAAAGAAAAATTTCCTTGTTACTGTCCTGAGTCGGCACGCAGTATGACTCAGAAATCCCACTTAATTATGTGTATACCAAAGTGTTGTTGTCCTGTTATTTGTGCTTTGAACAAAAAAAAACATAGCTGTACCAGACAAGAATGATAAACACAAGATTACACAGAGCCCAAAAAAACCCTCATAAAAGAGTCTTTACTGACATTATCTAAGAGCTCTTTCTGACGGACCATTTTCGAATGTAATGACCCTCTTTTCTGAAGGTTTTAGGAGCAATTATGATTGTTTTTTGGGCTCATAAAGAGCGTTAACGCTCCGAAAAAGGTGGCAGAAAAGACTCTTTTCGGACTCATATGGCTTGCTGGGTAGTGTGATTAAAAAAAATATATAAAAATAAATATTAGCAAAAAGCATTTTTTATAGTTAAATATGTATTTTATATATTTATTTTTATTTATATTTATAAAGTAAAAAATAAAACAATAATTAAAGTAACATTATTTACTAAAACGTTAAAAACTAAAACTAAACATGGTCACCACGTATTGTTTGTTTGTGGTTCAACGGCGTAAGATATAGAAATAAATATGTATATTTCAGAGTTCGCCGCGTATAAAGAATTCAGCCGACGTGATTATTGTGTGTATTTTCATATACAAAAACGTGTTTCATTTTTGGCGACTAATATTCGTGACTAAAAATTCGTCGTTCGTCCCAGTTGTGTTCCTAGCATATCTCTTAGTTTTCATTGTTTATGCTATTTGTAGTTTGTGGCATATCGTTTCAATTGTAATTTAAAACTCATTTATAAAGTTAATACTTGTGTGTCTTATTAATTTCAAAGCATTTCTACTTATAAACATATGTATAATCAGTCAATCATATAAATACATTACTATATACATATGTACACTCATACAAAGATATTTATTAGATATATACATTAGTATACATATGTATGTAAAAATATCCGATACATATTCTTATTATTATTATTTATTTGTTTGTTTATATTTTTGTGTGTGTGCGTGTGCTGCAGTCAAAACAAAAATCATTTAGCAATCAATATGCTTCTTCTTCGCTGATCTCTACTAACAATTTATTAGGATACTCGTACCATAGGAATAGAAAATCACTACAATTATCATCGCAATCAGCTTTAACATCATCTTCTTCTAATAATAATAATAATAATAACAACAACAACAATAATAATAACAAACATTATTACAACAATAATAGATATTATGATAATAACAAAGAAGATAATAACATTATAACTAATCACAAAAATAATAACAATGGTAGTAAATTAAAATCCTATGTGGGTGATACAAATACAAATTCACACGGCACTTCTTCCATCACCTCAGCAGCGAGCACTACAACTAAGAGCACTTCTCAATCAGGTGCACAACAGACATGGAGCTATCATGTCTTACCATCATTATATTCTGTCTATCAGAAGGTATCCATAAAAAACAAAATACTAAAATAACTACATACCAAAAAAAAATATATCATTATACACAAATTTATCGTAGAACTCATTAAGCAAAAAACCATTTTATTTTTACAATTTGTTTTTCTATTCGTTTGCTTTCCATAACCATTTGCTTGTTTTAGATTTTTTTTTTGTTTCTGCTTAATTATGTTTTTGCTTGTTTTCTTTTGGTAGCATTACTTTGAGATGAATTTTCTTTTTATGTACATTAATTTAATTGGTTTATTCAGGTCATATCGTGTGAAAAATGCAGCACTGTTCGCGTAAATATGTAGGTCATCTTTTTAATCTTTAAAGTGCTCTCAAGTTACTTGGCCCGTTGCTTTGAAAAAGATTTGAAAGTATTATTTATAATTGAGCATAAATTAACTTTTCCGGTAACATGGACGGACGGTTTTCTTTAAGGCGTAATTTCTTTTCTTTTGATTTTTAAGTGTTCTTATTTCAAGTTTAAAAAATACGAGAAATAATAAAATAATGGTGAAAAGACTTTTAAGGAACTTTATATGTATGTATGGTTTAAAAAGTCCTGGGAATAACAACAGCTGGCAAAAATGTTTTAACAAAATAACAAATTATTAGTGAATTTGAACTTAATTTTATTGTAAATGTTTTAGGAATTGTTTAAGTTTAAGGTCTTTTCTTTAAATTTTTAATTTTTATTTTCAATATTTCGCTACGTCCATGGTGTAACTATACAAGGTGAGTGCAAATCAGCAACAAATACAACACAAAACAGAAACAACAGGCATTTTGTTTGTGTAAAATAATGTACTACTGTCAAAAATACTTGAAAATATATTACTTTTGACATCAGTAAATTGTAAACAAAGCCAGTCAGCTGCGCTACTGCACTCACCTTGTATAGTTACACCATGGCTAAGTCTTTCTGTAGCTTCCTCAGAAAAAAATTTCTTAATTGTATAAATTTCAAAATTAATTTTGACAAATAATTTTAAAATTTATAAAATCAAAAAATTTTTCCTGAAGAACTTAAGGTGGATTCACCCATTTGTGCTTAATAAAATATTTTTTACAGAGAGTTTTTTGCAGCACGATTCACCCATTTTGAATGATTTTTCTGAAAAATTAAAGCTGCCATATGTAAACAAAATCTATTAGTTTTACAAGTGCGGCCATTGATTTATTTTGCTTTGGGTTTTAAGTGTCAAAATACAAATATTAAATTATTTTAACATGTTGTGTATAAATTCAAAATGAATGAAAAAAGCAATGTGCTTTTGCTGATGGCCATGGAAATACATAAGGCATTGTTATTTGTATGAAAAAATGCAACCTATTGGCAACATTTTGGTCCAGAAAAAATATAAAATTAAACCAATTCAAGTTCGTAAAAAAAATATTTTCTCTCTCTCAAAAATACCTTTACACAAAGACGTAGCAAAATATTCAAAATAAAAATTTAAAAAATTCA
This sequence comes from Bellardia bayeri, assembly GCA_950370525.1. Taxonomy (NCBI): domain Eukaryota; kingdom Metazoa; phylum Arthropoda; class Insecta; order Diptera; family Calliphoridae; genus Bellardia; species Bellardia bayeri. Next base: position 122,361,779 of record OX493264.1, read on the forward strand.
TAAAAAATTAAATTAGACTTCAAATGTACTTTAAGAAAATTTTGTATGAAAATTTTTTCTAAAAGCACACTTAAAACCTACTTTATTTTTTATGAATACGGCAGCTTAAGTTTAAGCAATTACTAAAATATTAATAATACAAATCGATCAAATAAACTATAATAAGATTTATTGGAAATGTACTCGTATTATTAATTTATGGTATCATTTTATAACCAGTAATAATTAAATAATACTGTAGCCCTGTTCTGCAACTCCCGCATCGAGAAACTTTTCGATTAAAATGTGTGGAGAAAGAACTCGCGCGTCATTGTCATTATCGCTTAAGGGCAAACAGGCCGTCGTTTTTTCGCTTCCTTCGAGAGATTTGCGTCTCACTGTTGTATAGGTTAATGCTTGGCGACGTCTAAATATATCGCAATACGGTTTTTCGAAATTGTGCATTAGTCTCATGCCATACATTTTTTTAGTACAAGATTTAAGCGTTCCTATATGAAGGTATAGGTCGACTTGAAATTTACTTCAATCGATCGTGGGTTAACCTGGCAATTTTAGGGATTAATTTTCCGCCAACCAAGTTTATATTAAAAAAAATGTGTGGACTGAAACAGATGCAATAAATTGAAACAAACAGCTGTTTTTCTCACAAAACTGTCTCTGTAACTTTTTTAGCGAGTAATTGCTGTCACGTAATAAAACTACTCGTCGGTTTGCAGAAAAAGTGTGTCTGTAAAATTTTTGTGAGAAAGGTTCCTGCTTTGAACTGCCAAATATACTTACAAATCAAAACGTGGCGAGATATAATTTTAAAAATAAAAAATATTCAAATCGCAGTGAAAAGAATTTTTTATTTCACTTTTACAATTTTAGAGAAAGATGCGAATTTCTAAAAGAGCAAATAGAAAAATTGGTGGAATACACATACATATGTATGTATGTATGTATGTTTGTCTATAAACTAAGAACTCGCTAGAAGACAATTCGATGGCATTAACTCTAATGCTAACTCTAAAGAGCAATGGGAAATGCTAAAAATTTCGTCAAATTCCCTTGGTGGCCACTATTTTTATTTTAATGCAAATTATTTTGTAAACAACAAGCATTACAGTCATACTTCATTATTTTGTATAGCCGGCGGTATTATTTTAGTAAGTTTTAGTCGCCGTCAACGATATTTGTGATTAGCGGTTTCATCGGAATTGTATATTATGACATTTCTAACGTAACGACGTAATCCCGATTGATAGTTTTCGACAAGTTACAGACACATTTTTTTTTCTCACTTTTCGAGAAAAGATGGAATACATATTTTGTTTCGAAACGAGAAGAACATGGGTACTGAATACTGAAAAGCTCCTTTTTCGGACCTTAGAATCAGATCTAAAGCACCAGTGTTTTAAATAGTGGGTTTTTAAGAGCTTTCGAATTTGATTACAAAAAACAAATAAAATTCAGAGAAATGTATAAAATCTTTATTTGAGTCGCTATAACGATCAAAGATGATTTCATGCAAATGTTGACCGCGGTTACGCCTCAAATACGTATATAGTTCAATTTTGGCATATGTACTCCTCTAACATATCGACCGGTAACTCACGAATAAATTCGTCAATACTAATTTCTAATGCATCAATCGTTGCTAGCTTGTCCCTAAAATAGCCGATGAATAAAATGACCGAACCCAAACGTGAAATAAACTGTTTACCAATTTGCCTCTCAATTGGGTCATAGTTTTGCGTTTTTTGCGACTTGTTGAAACCACATATCAGCCAAGTCCAGCTCTTCCATTTAGGGCAAAAAAAAAGTAAATATTTAATCATTGCATGGTAGCGCTCCTGTCTTCGTAGTCTTGAAAAAGTACTGTCCAATGATGCCACCGGCCCATAATCCACACCAAACAGTGAATTTTTCGGCATGCATTCACAGTTCTTACAATGCTTCTGGTTGCTCTTCATACCAAATATGACAATTTTGCTTGTTTACGTATCCATTCAACCAGATATGAGCTTCGTAGCTGAATACAATTTTCAAGAAGTTCACGAAGCACTTTCCTAAACGTGCATAGACTTTGATAATAAAATGCAATAATCTGCAAGTGTTGTTCGTTTGTAAGTCGATTCATGGTTAAATTATAGACCACACTGAACATGTTTGCCAAAAAGAAAAAAGCGTATTTACCACGTTATTAGGGATTTTCTATATTTTTAGATTTTCTTATAATATGTCGATTTTTTGTGAGAAGTATTAGTGATCTCAAATTGGGGCCCTTTAATTGAAAACGCAATTATTAAGAAAGTGTGCTATTCAGTTATTGTTACATTAGATTTTTGTACAACGCCGGTGGTTGTAAGCATTTCAGTTATTAAAATCATACACTGTAAATGCATTCTAAAAAATCATATATGTACGTATCTTCAATTCTGATTGTTGCAGTCTGATCTTTCTTATATAGAAATTAAAAACAAATTAGCATTTCCTCATTAATTAACCACGTTTTCTATTATAAATTCGATACAATATCATTATCAAATTTGCAAAATTAATAAACGTTTATAGCTACATATGTATTTATTTTTAAATCTCATTATAATTGCATGATCAATGATCATTTAAATCGTTTCTCACCGTTTTCGCATGTTAATTGTTGTAATAATATGTATAATAAATACAATGAACGAATCATTCACATTAATTATTTAAAATATTTTAATTACTTTATGTTGATTATGAATATTCATCTAAATCATTCTAGTTTTAACAAATTTTCCTACAAATTACTACATACTGTTTTAACAGAGTGTTGTAAAAAGAAATATTATTTAAAATAAACATGAAAAGCCAAATGGGTTAAAATCTTTTAAATGTTTTGAATTTAGATATTAAACAAAGATTTGAAAAACCTTAAATTTATAACAAGATAAGGTACTGATTGATACTTATTTAGCTACATACAATGTAAATATAATTTAAATGATATTTTCTTTTGTATATATGTATGTATACCCTCCCTGTTCAATTACCATTCATTTGTTTAACTATAGTAATTGCAATTTAATCGTTTTGTATGTGTTTTATTTTTTTTTAAACGTTTGTTTTTTGTTGTTGTTATAATTGTGATTTATTATAAATATGTATGTATGTATGCTCGTTGGTATGGATGTCTGTCTGTCTGACTGTCTATTAATTTTATTGTTTAATGTTACTATGTACGTATGTATGTATGTCTATATGCATATGCATATATTATTTGAACTTTATAATTTAATTATTTTCTTTATCACCATAATAAACAAGTATCTACAAATAATATATTACAGTGTTTTTGTGTTTTAAATATTTATTAAATGTATGTTTGTCATTTGTAAGAATTGATGTATGTATATTGTGTTGTATTTCTGTATGCAGATTAAATATCGCATGTCAAAAATGCCAAAACAACAACCGTTGGGCATTAACAAGTACTTTGAGGTATTTATATGTGGTATTTGTAAATTGTAATAGTAACATCCAGCCATCCAGCCATCCATCATTAATCGAGAGGAGAAGGCCGGCCATTAAATACGTAGTAATAGAGAAAATTAAAAATATTATGAATTAAATATTAGATATACATACCTATTAGTGATGAAATCAATAAAAATATTTCATATAACCGCTATTTTTTTAGAATATTAATAAATCTCCATAAGGATGTTTCATGAAATACCTAGACATTAAATAAAATTTCACACATAACCTCTGGTCTGGGCATTCTTTACATATGTTCAGTCAGCGAACAATCAGAATCACTTTCTGAGTCGATTAAACGATGTCCGTCCGTCCGTCTGGCTGGCTGGCTGTCCATGTAAAGCTTATGCACAGAGTACAGATCGCAATTTTTAAGATATTTCGATAAAATTTGGTACGTGATATTTTGGCCCAAGGATGTATGGGAAACTGGTGTAAATCGGTCCATTATTTTACCTGGCCCCCATACAAATGTCCTCCCGAAATTGGGGTTTACCGATCATAAATGTTTTAATTATGCAAGTATACAAACAAATTTCAAAACAAATGAGTGGTAAATGAAGCCAAATCACATCTACAAATTTTCTGCAGATCAATCCATAATTTATCATAGCTCGCATTAAGGCCCACTCCCAAAAATCACTTTAAAGAGCATAACTCTTTTAAAAATGTTGGTATCCAAATAATATTTAATACAATTATATCTCATATGTATACAAACAATACGGTACAATTTTATTGTGATCGGTCCATAATTAGTCGTAGCTCCCATATAAGGCCCACTTCCGAGAATCACTTTAACGATCATAAATTTCTTAAGAATGTTGGTAATCAAATAAAATTCGACACAAATAATATACAGAAATGATGACACCTAATTTTACAATGATCGGTCCATAATTTGTCGAAACTCCCATATAAGACCCTTCCCGTAATCAACTTTAACCTCCATAAATCTTTTAAAAGTATTTATATTGAGACAAAGTTTAACATACACAATATTTATATTCACAGAAATCATGACACTAAATTTTTGGATGATCGGTACATAATAGGTCATATCTCCCTATACCGCACATTTCTGAAAAATTATTTTATACATATACTGGGTGTAGGGTATTATATGGTCGGGATTGACCGACTATACTTTCTTACTTGTTTTTGATTTAATTTAAATTTACTTCTTTGGAAAGATAATCTTGTGGCTTTATAATTTAAATATGACTGGCTCGGACATCTGGAAGTCCAATTTTCAATGACATTTTCCAACATTTGTGGCAATAACACGGCGAATGTTGTCCTCCAAGTGGGCAATCATTTCGGGTTTATCGACGTATGTAGACTAGCGATCTAACATAACATAAATCACTTGACATTTGACAAAATGGCCGTCAGTTAAAAAAGTGTTGCCAACTTAATATTATATATGTACATCTAAAAAAACACCCTATATATGTATACTTACAATATTAATAATCCGTTTTCTTGAAAGTTACTAGTTATTTATTATTAATTGTTAATTAACTTTTTTCCTATTTCTTATTTACGCATGTTTTTTCTATAAATCATTATAACAACCATTTTATCACTCATATTATTTGCTAATTAGTTACCCTTTAAACTTTTATTTAGTTTTAGTTATTTTCTGAAGAATTAATAAATTTTTCTTGAATTTTTTTCTACCACATTAAGCTCAATGCTTCAACAATATATTTATAAATAAATTAGCAAAAGTTTTGAACTGAAAATATTGTTTATTATTTCTTGTTTATTTTATCTTTAGGTAGAAGTTATGCCCTGGATAAGTAGTAAACATAATATGGGTTTTGCATTTAATCGCAGCACCTGGAATAGTATACGAAAATGTCGTCAACATTTTTGTTCGTATGATGATTACAATTGGGATTGGTCACTGCAACATGTATCGCAACAATGTTTACAACACAAATTGCATGCAATGATAGTGAAAGGGCCGAGAGTTTTTCACATTGGAGAATGGTGAGTAAAACTTAAGAGTTATGATATAACAATAAAGGTAATAAAAAAATTGTGTTTTTCTGTTTAAATTAACTAACATATTACATATTGTGAAATTTTAATTTTAAATAGATTTTCAAATTTGTTGTCTTAAAACTAAAACTAAAAAAAAAATAATATAATAACACTTTTTTTTAATTTTTTGTGCGAAAAATTCCAAAATTGGTGCGCGGTGCGCTTTTTTGTTAATTTTTGTTAGTTTTAATAATTCATAATTCATGAAATCTATACGATGAAAAAAGTGTATTTCAAATACGAATGTATGATAAATGAATACATACTATGTATCAAATTCGTTCAAAAATCTTTGTTTGAAAATCAAATTAACATTTTAAACATGTAAATAAAAATTCTTGTATAGCCTGATGGTGTTGTCTACTGGACTGTAGACGAACAACCAGGGTTAGAGTACCAGTGGAATCCTAACACATTTTATTGGGAAAAAACAAATAGAAGTACTTTAAGTAGAAATCGAAAATATATAAGAAAGTACCAAATATGTACTGAAAGTACCAAATATGTACGAATATCACATTGTGAGTTAAATTTTGAGTGGGTCAATGCTTTTTATAGAATTCATGATAATATTAATTTCAAATTAATTCAATAAACATAACAAAAAAAAAACAAATGTATTCAGGGTTTCAAGAGAAAGTCTTGACAGAAAGAATATGAAAAAACTGAAGAAAAAGGAAGCAACATGTAAATAAATAAAATTGAAAAATGATAATTACAGCAAATTTCGAACCACCGGTAACACTGGTTAAAAGATTGATGTTTGTCTGTTGGCTAGCAGGCACCCGCAGTGGTGCAGCAGGTTAGAACGCAAAGAATTCTGATGAGAGAATGTGGTGATTCTCGAAACATGTAAATTCAACCAAGGTTTAAACCCCAGCTCAGCCAAGAAAAATTATCAATAAATTTTAATATAGATTTCATGTTTTAAAACAATTCTTTCAGTAAAAATAATTTAATGAAAATTAAATTTAATGAACTCGAGCCCGACTAAATAAATATCAAAAAATTTAAAATTAACAGTTCGAATAAAAAATAATAATTGCAATTCAATAAATATTTGAAACAAAAACGAAATTCTAAACTTGGTGCGTTTTTTTGTAAATGGTGGAGAAAAAACCATTTTAGTGCGTTTTGAAATTTCAAAGTTGACAACGCTGCCAATTACGTTGCACTTATTACACTTTTTAACTATTTTAATTTATTTTAATTAATATTTATTATAAAGAAATTTTATATTAATGATTTTTTTGTATCTCTCTTTACTTACAGTGGCGTCCATCACAAAAAGAAAAATTGTGAATCAAATCAAGTGATTTCAAAAGTTCAACAGGTCTTACGTATTGCCCGCAAATCTGGGCAAATATTTCCTAAATCACTCACACTCACCGTTGCCAGTCTGATCAAAAAGACCAAGTTACGTAAAGGTAATGGTGGTTGGGGAGATCGTCGTGATCATGAACTGTGTATGAATATGACTTTAATTACTAGATGAATTTAAGTATTTAGGTAATCTAATCTAATATAATAAAATAGTTTCATTTTTTCGTTTTTTTTTAATAAGGAAATATTTTAAAATCAAAGTGATGCAAAAAATTATTCATACAGTAAAGAAATTACACAATATAAAAGTGACAGTGTACAATTGAAGCGTTAAGTAATCAAGAAACATTTATATTGTAACCAATGAAATTAATGGATTAATTGTAATTTGTTTGTAACAATATTAATTTAAATCTTAAAGAATGAATTTTCTTAAGTCGGCCAATAAATAGTACATACACATCGTTATTTTTTTGACATCTTCCCGGTGTTGGTCAAATATAGAATAGCACCTGATCATTCTGAGCACACTGTTTTGATAAGTGATTATGCATCAGAGATGATTATAATGATAGATCAAGTTTTATTAAGAGAAAGCACCTGATCATTCTTAGCACACTGTTTTGATAAGTGATTATGCATCAGAGATTATAATGACAGATCAAGGTACTGAGAGTATGTACTGGGTTTAACCTGTGGCATTACCATATCTAATAAAGTCAGCCAACTTTCGAATAGCTCAGATAGATCAGTCATCTATGTCTAAGGTAATCAAATCTTCTATGTGGAATCATACAAAATATAAAGCCATCTCCAATTGTATAAAATTCTCTGCCTCTCTTAACGCTTCAATGGTAAAACTTATTCTTTTTCAAACTCATCCCTAATGAAATCTTAAAAACTATTTTCTTTCTAATAAAAAAAAAACAAAATAAAAATTAGTAAATTAGTTGAAATTAAATGAAATTTAAGCACAATTATTGAAACTAAAAACTAAAAAAAAAACAAAACATAAAAATACCTCCTTTAAGTATAAAACATTACTTTTCCTCTAATACTTTATTCTACCATTAATTAAAAAAAGAAAGATAAATTCTAAAAAGAATTAAAAAATACCAAAAAATTACAACTGAATTAGTTATTAAGTATTTATTAAAATAAATGTAAACAATAACAAAACGATAACATGCATTCAAAAGGCCAATAATTATAGGAATTTTTAGTTTAACTTATTTGAAAAACTCGGATTAAATTATAAATACCAAAAATAATTAAACCCACACAGTAAAACTTAGATATAACGAATCACAATAAATTACAATCGTTTTAATTCTATTTAAATTTAAAATTTAAATCCTATTTAAGGGGACCACTTTATACAACGTTTCAGTCACTGAATCGTTATAACAAAGTTCTACTGTTTCAAAGTTTTTTCAAGAAAAAAAAAAAGACAAACTTTATTTTTTGAAAGAGATATTTTTATGTCGTTTTTTGTTAGCCCGTCAACATATTTGCATAAGTTTTGTATAAAACTATTAGTTTATTATAAATTAAGTGTTAAAGATTTATTTAAAAACTAAATATTAATTTTAATAACATATTTCTCTGCTTGTTAAATTTGTTTTAACTAGTTCTTGTCTTTTTAAATATTTTGCTAATGGTTTTTTGTTAACTAGTTCCTTTTAGGTCAATAAAACTCTTCAAATAAATTATTTCACAAAAATAAACTGCTGATTTTAAAACAAACATATCTTTTAAATCAAAAATTGTTACGATCGCACATTTTTTTGATATGGGTGCCTATTATGAGCAAAATTCGATTTTCGACTGTGGTCGAAAATGTTTATCGAACGAATTTTCATTTGGTATTATGGTGCACATCGACAACAAAAAATGCTATTGTGAAAATTACTCTTTTTGGGTTATTCACAATAGTACATTTCTATCCGCTGGCGCCATATTTGTTTACAAATTCTTCAAGAAAAATAAATTCAATTTGAAATGACCACCACGTAATTATGATTTAATGATTCGTCTGATGAATAGAATTAAGCTTCTGTGTAATGCCCTCCCATTTTTTGGCTGCCTGAACTTTAGAGCAAATACATTTTGCCAACAGTGGATCTTCTTCCATGAGAGAAACGAGCTTCTCCAATTGCTGTTTTCTACTTACGATCTGCAGGATATTAACAAAAGTAATTTACAAGTTGACCAAAAAAAAAAAAATAAAACAAAACAAATACATTTTTAATAAATTTTGCACAGTTTTAAACACCGTCGACAGCAAATTTGTGTTCGTTAAAAAATTGTTGAACAACGAATTTTTCGACAGCGATGCCAACTCATAATACAAATTTTACATTCGATAGTCGATTTTCGATTGCAGCTCATAATAGGGGCCATGATTTCACATTGAAAAGTAACGTAGTACTCCCGCAACTCATTCGATATTTTTGATTGTTTTTTTAAATGAACTCAAATTAATTACCTGATGGATATTAGCATGTCCCATCATGTCGTGTTAATTTTTATTTCTTTGGTTTTTGTTTAATTTCGCCAAATTGAAAAGAGAATACATTTGAAGACGCAATTGACGGATAGCCTTTTTTATTTTTTGATCGACTTTCAAGAAATGCTAGAGTATTTTCTATAGAAAATTTGTTTTAAAACGACTTTAACAGTTTTTTCTATGGGCAATTTAGTGATTAACCGATTTTTCTTTCGAAAATTTGTTGTATAAATTCCTATCTACAGAAAATATTTTGTATAAAAGTTTCTTTTAAAGAAATTTGTCTGTATAACAGTTTTTTATAATGAAAATTGTGTGTACAGTACAGAAAAATGTATGTAAACCTGATTTTTCTATGGAAAATTCCCTGTACTTCAGTTTTTATATCGAACATATTGCACATAATACATAAAATTTTCTTCTTTTGAAAATAACCTGTATAACAGTAGGAATATTTTTTGTGTAACAGTTTTTATATTGAAAATTTTTTGTATAACAGTTCTTTTTTTTAACTTTTATGTAAAACAGATACAGAAAATTCCATATATAGGAGTTTTCCATAGAAAATTTTGTGTATAACATTTTTTATAGAAAATTGTGTGTATAAAAGATTTTCCTGTATAACAGTTTGTTTTAGAAAAATTATACAACAGTTCTTTATATCGAAAATTTTGTGTATATAGAAAAATAATTAAAATATGTAATTTCAGTACTCTGAGACTAAACATTTTGATACCAAAGAAAAATGTAAATTGCCATCTCTGCCTGATTGGCACATTAAGCAATTACCTACGGTCATGTTCTGCACACTTTTTTATAGAATTATTACTACATTTCTAAATTAGCAAGAAATTAATATAAAAACAAGTAAGAGTGCTATATTCGGCTATGCCGAATCTTATATACCCTTCACCTTTGTTATGGATGCATAATTATATTATATACATACATATATATATACATATATTATATTGTTACGTTTTTACCTTTTAAAAACGGTGGTTTATTCCCTTTAAATAAACCGGATTCTTTTTAATTGCAAAATAAAAGCGTCAAGTAGTTTGAAGAAAATATAACGAGGTTTATTTATTTAAATGTACACAAACACAATTAAAAATGAACACACTGTCTTTTTACACACTTATATTACGGTATAAGAACACACTTAAACACTTTGTTTGATCAGCGCCATCTGTTTATGAAATTATTTGTAACAATATTAATACACTTTGTGTGATCAACGCCATCTGTTGATGAGTTTATTAGTATTAATACACTTTGTGTAATCAACGCCATCTGTTGATGAGTTTATTATTTTTTTAAATGAAATATCCAGAGGTTGTCTCCGATTTTTGCTCATATCTCCGTTATTTGTGGAAGGGTTTTTCTGATTTTAAATAGCAAACTTCTCGGAAGCATGTCTGACAGAATTATTGAAGATTTGGATCACGAAGATATCTGGGGACTTCAGAAATTTGATTTCAACAGACAGACAGACGGACATGGCTTAATAGACTCCGCTATCTATAAGGATCCAGAATACACGTACATAGAGTCGGAAAATTATATTGTGGAAATTACAAACGGAATGACAATCTTATATATACCCTTCTCATGAAGGTGAAGGGTATAATAAAATATATATAAAAGATATCTTGATTAACTATGAGCAAAAAAAATTCCACTCAATTTCTGTTTTCAACTGACATACAAAATAGCCCTCAATTTTTTAACACTGGTGAGAAAACATGTCAAGTACGCCATTTTGAAACACTGACATGTCATAGTGTCTGCTTTAAAAGCTTTAAAAAATCAACAAAAAGTTCTCGCCATTTGTGAATGTTTACTACAAGAAAGCAAATCAGCGTTGTCAGTTTAGGGATTTATCCCCAAATTGGGGATTTTTTTTCGTGATTTGGGATAAAAATTTTCTCTTGGGGATCCGAAGATTTGTTGGGGATGACATCAATTTTAGGGGATTTTATTAGAAGAAATATTTAAAAAAAATATATTTTTACTGTTTAAAATGGCTGCAAACACTAATTTTATTAAAAAAAATCATAATGTTTCTTGGGAACGCGAATTGACAAAAAAAAAAAGGTTTGAAATTACATGAGTATGTTTTTAAAGTAACACGCTTGCGTGAACATCAGAAAAACTATGTTTAATTATGAAGAATTGCATCCACAACAAGAAAGGTGAGTATATAATTCGGCATAGCCGAATATAGCACTCTTACTTGTTTTTTTTACTCTCAAAAAGTTCTTTTAATTTTATGTTGTTTGTTTGTATATGATAAAAAACGACAGGATCTCTTTCTTGCTTTCTTTATTTGTTAATTAATTCAGCAAGCAACCACATTGTAAAACTGTAAAAAAAAAAAATGCACATAGCCTACTTTTAGGATGAAAAATTTGCAATGACCTTGAACAATTTCGACTAACGGTATATTTGTGGTGAATTTCTTATTTGTTAGCTAATTCAGCAACCACCCGGTAAAACTGTAAACTGCACATCCATTGCCTGCTTTTAGGATGACAAATGTTCAATGACCTTTAAAATTTTCGAATAACGGTATTTGTGGTGAATTTATACAAACTCACCACTATTTTATACTCACCACGATTTTTCACCACCTTTTCACCACATGACAGAAAAAAATTTCTGTGCAGGGTCGGTCGACCTTTTTCTTCCCCTCCCCTCAATTCCGCCAGTCCGCCCGGCAAACTAACTCTTTTTAAAATTTCTCTCCCTTCGTCGTAATCGTCGTCGTCCATTTATGTCATTGCTTGTGCGTGTGTTGTTTGTTGCGGTTTGAAAAACAACCCCGGATGTTCTATTTATGCGAACTTTTTTAGAAAAAAGAATATAGGAATTTTTGTGTTCTTTAGACAATAGTTCTAATACAAAAAAAAACCGTAATTGAAATAGATGCCGCTAAAAAAAAAAGTTGTGTTTTTTTTAGCGATTTTTGTGGAATCTAACAAACAACAGAGCTGCCAGATTTTGTGAATTTGAAAACCGGGTTTTTTTTTTTATAATTTAAAAAAAAGAATGAATTATTTGCAAAAAATTGTTCTCTAGAAAAAAGGTGCGTGAGCCTTCTCTTTTTACTGAAGGTAGGTAGTACAACTTGAAAAAAATTTTTATTTGGATATTTTTCTTAGCTGGGAGAAAAAAAAATAAATCAAAAAAAATAAGTTTGGGGATTTTAGGGGATGACAAATCCAAAATTGGGGATAAGCTCTAAAAAAATACTGGCAGCACTGAAGCAAATAAATATTCAAAACAAAAAAAAAAACACTTCATTTTACACCCGAAAAATTCTGCTGGAAAAATTAACAATTTTTTATTTTATTATTTTCACTTTATAAAAGGTTAAAAAATTAATTGAAATTATATTTGCTAGTTGTTTATCTTTTTCACAAAATCTTAATGTAAAATATAAAATAAAAATATAATGTTAATATTAATATTAATTTGTAAATGTTTTTGTTATACTCATACGTTAGTTTTTATAAATATTGTTATTTATTTGGTAGTAATTAATACTTTTTTGTCTCATACACAATTCATAAAAAATATGTAATGTAATATATGAAATCTAAGAAGTACTTACTGCTTTTAAATTAATCTAAAGTAGACATTAATATTTATAAAAATTTAAATAAATTATTAAAAACAAGTAAATATTTTATTATTTCAGTTGGTGTTTTAACTTTTGAAATATGTATGTTTTATGTTAACCCTTTAACGACTAAGACCGTCTATAGACGGTCATTAGTTGAGTATTAAGAAAACCGGTTTTCCCGTTTAGCTACTAAGACCGTCTTCCTTGTTTTTGTCCTGGAGTTTTCCAGAAATATTTTTTTCTGTATTGGAACTGAAATTCGTAATTTGCAGATGAAATACATGCTAGAACAAAAATTTATTTCTGCAATTTGAACGTATTTTCAATTTCAGGTATTTAAGGGTTAATAAATAATTTTAAAGCACATACAAAAAGGTTTTTGCAGAGTTTATTTGAACTGAAGAAATTTAATTCATATTTATATAATAATTATATATATTTTTAATAAATCCTTTATCTTTTTTTAAAATTGTAACACCAAAAGGATTAGAAAACGGTTTATTGAGAAACTGCAAAAAGAATACATAAATAAAAAAAACATAGTCGATTTCGTCCATACTCTAATAAATGTGCCACTTTTATTGGGTGTTTATTTTAACAAAAACTTACCAACAAATCGTTATTAAGGAATAAAGAATTATTCTGAAAACACTTACCTGAAATTAGAAGAGTGAAAGAAAGTTAAAATAAATATCTTTCCAGTAAATTTTTAATAGAAGTTATATAATTATAATTTTGCAACAAATTTAAATGTCATTTAATTAAGAATTTGATTTGTTCCCGATGAGAACTAATTAACATAGACATAAAAACCAAAACATTTGGAAATTTGTTTGGAATTTGCTTTGAAAGCAAATAATTAATTGTTTATGTTTTTTTTTTTTTAATTTCAAACATATAAAAAAACTGAGAAATTTTTTTAAACAGAATGTTGAATGTTTTATCAAATATATTTCCTTTTCCTGTAAACATGAGAATACTATTGATATAAAATGAAAGATAAACTATAGAATAGAATAGCTTGACACTGCCTTTAAGGCTGAAATTAAAATTGCTTTCAACTAGAATCCCAGCAATATTGCTTGTTTTTATTACTCGTTACTCATAATAATAGTTTTAATAAAAAGCTCGAATGTACTTATTCTGTATTTAAACGTATTTAAATTTCTGTAGTAAAAACTTTCTTTCTTCTAAAGAAAATATTAATGAATCTTGTGACCAGATTTGACGATTTATCATAATTTTGAATTTTTTTTTTTTTTTTTTGTTTCAAAAATAACAGTGGCGATTTGACGATTTTTTTTTTTTGAAAGTGACGATTTCTGAAATTCAACATGGAAATTCCGAAATTTACCTAGCAGCCCTGTTTGTGACTCACCCTGTTATTTCGATGTTACGTTTAAAGCTTTTCACAATATCATAAACAACGCTACTATAAATGCAACGTAAAATAATCAAAATTTTCTGTGAGGAGCAGACACAAATTACAAAAAAATAACGCTTTGAGTAAAATTAAACAAATCAGTCCAAATTTAACTTTGAGAGGAGGAGTGTGCTAAACAAAAGAAAATTTGAGTTAATTAAGCAAAGTGGTTAGTAGCAAATGAAAGAAAAGCAATAAAAACCTTAAAATAAAGCACGATTACAAAAAAAAAATTTAATTGTTAGAACAACAATATAAAAAGTCTTGATTTCCAAATTAATCGTCTTTTTTTCAATTCAAAATCTAAAATAAAAATTTAGAGCAGTATAAATAAGCATGGCATCAATGTTGGCTAAAAATCTAAGACGTGTTGTCGTTGGCGGCGGAAGACAACCCATGGTCGCTGGCCTCAATAACTACTTCACTTATGCCAATGAAATCTCACATCCCTTGAATCGTAAACCGCCAAACGTAACACCCGAGGAGGCAGTAAAATGTATTCAATCTGGTGAGTTTTATTATGTTAAATGTAAATTGTTTCAGATCACCAACTAAGCATTAAAAAAGTGAACATTCATTTCCAAAATACAAATTAATTAGAATAGAATAATAATAAAAGGCGACAAACATTGTAGGAACAACAACAACAAAGCGAAAAAGTGCACACATTTTGATATAGTGGTTATGTAACTCATATACATACCCAGTCGGTGTCTAGTTGCGACAAGATTTTATTATTAGGTTTTTCCTATTATTTATTCTATTAAGTAATAAAATAAATTCAATAAAACTAAATTAAATGCATATGTAGGTATAATTTAACCGGTATTTACATGCTAAGTACATTTGTTAAAAATATATACATACATACATATGTATATGTATGTAGCATTGTTTGCTTATATTTTACAATAAAGTGTTTTGAATAAAGTGGGTGGGGGTGGGAGAGACCAGTGATACAAATGCAATATAAAAAGACTTGTTATTGTTTTTAGCAGAGTTGCATTTGTTCAACTCATTTGCCTTGAGCTGTTCTTTTTAATTTTTAATACCTACATTTTTTAAAATTCATTTGCAATTTACTTCATTCAATTAACTTATTTTCTATATTTGTATGATTATTAAAAGAATAGACCTTGCTCTATGTGCGTATATACATATGTATAATATACATGCAAATAAGTACAGATAATAAGAACAATAACAACAACCACAAATGTACATATGTATGTCATCTAACAATTTGTGTTGTTATTAAATTTATTAATACGTATGCAAAAAAGCATTCAGAATACTATTATATAGTCGCGAGTATTTAGCGAAACAAAAGTGAAGAAAGGGAACAAAACAGAAGCAATCAAATTATAAATTCACGCTATAATCTGTTCGTTTAGTTTTATAAACATATAATAAATTCTCTATTTTTAGAGCCTGACATTAATAATAATGTTTTTTATATAAAATTCGAAATCTACATGATGTCTATGTCCAAAACAGGACGATTTTGATTGTGGATTTTGTCAGTTTATTCGTGTCATTTGTTGTGTAAATAAATTTCTTAATATGGGAAAAGTTCAACATATTTTAAAGCCAACGATTTCTTAAAAATTAGATATTTTAAAAAATTTAAATTTCAATTTGCATGAATTACAAATTGCATAAATCTTCGGTTTACCGCATTATAAAGCAAGAAAATTCATTAAAATGCATCGATAAACATATGCATACAATGGGCTTTGGAAAATGATAAGCCGACAACTGCACTATATAAACTACGTGATTCAGCTGTTATTTTAAAAAATAATTTGCCAAAAAAGCAACTCAAAATCTCCAATTTCTTTAACAATCTTTAAAATGTAAATATATCAATAAAAGCAACTTTAATTCATACATTTCAATAAAATTTTGGGTTCTGTTATCGCGAAAATTCAGTTTTGGCGACTGGCCTGGTTTTTAATTAGTCGCGAATACCGAGCTTGCACTGTATATGGTGAGCACATATTAGTTAAAAAGCTTATAAAAACAAAAATAATATTCATATCAGTGTTGGCAAGCATGGTAGAATTGTTTCGGCTTAGACACAGTTGGTACAGTTGGTTACTATTTGTGTAATAGTGCAAGCTAAAAAGATTTTATTAAATTTCATGAACATTTTGTAACTAATATCAACTATAAGATGATTATTACGACAATTATAATTTTTAAAAAATTAATAAATTAAATAAAATTTCAGTTGTTTTTTTAAAATAACAATAGAGAGGAAAAAGAAATCTATATACATACTTATATAAAAGAGTAACGTGACTGACTGACTGATTCATTCATCATCGCACATCTCAAACCGCTAAGGCTAGAAACTTGAAATTCGGGTAATGGGTTCCTTTTACAACATGTAGATCCACTAATAAGGGATTTTTGGAAATTCGGTCAATAAGGGGGACAAATCGGGTAAAACCAGTACCTCTATATCTCCAAAACAAATAAACTTAGAAATAATATTTTAAATGCATCCGCCTTTAATCAAAAAAAGCGACGACAGGTGTGTGGTACTTTTTTGAAATTCAAGTGACCATATGGGGTAAAAATAGTAGAACGCTCCGTTAACATGTATATCTCCTACATAAATAAACATAGAAATACTATATTAAATGTATCTGGCTCAGATCAATGAAGACTAGAAATCTTTTTGGTACTTTTTTGAAATTCGAATTCCTATGGCCTAAAAATTGTATTCTTTTGTTGGTACTTTTTTATCGAAATGTATTTTCTCACTAAAAATTCCTCACTTTTTTGATAATTATTTTTTCACGGGACAGAAAACGGGGTAAAAAAATATAAAATATTACTTTTTTGACATTCATTTCTACTATTCTATTCTCGCAAACTATGCATCTGATCATGTTATTATCTTCGGCAAAGTTGTTGTGCATGAGCCCGGGAAGGTTTCTGAGTTGGTATGAACACGCCTACTCTAACTCCCACTTTTTTTTAATTAATTACAACGCCTGCCGGGAAGGCCAGACCGCTGGACCGATCTTACTAAAACTTTGACGGGATATAACTAAGACTCCGGCATGACTAAGAATACTTTTTTCGACCGCCTACTTTTTTTCAAAATCAATAAAATTACTCAAAATGAATTGAATATTTGTGTAATGCCTTTCTTTCAAATTAATTTTAATTGATGGCGTAGCAACGCGCGCAAATACATATTTCTTTTTTATTCGGTTTGTAAAATATTTTGATCTACATTCGTTCAATGCTCATTAGGATGTTTTTTTCATATCTCCTATCTTGACTTAACTACAATTACCCGTAGTAGGGTGTCATGTTTTAAAGTACACATAACAGAAAATGTATACAATTTTGATCTTTGTACTTTTCTACATTCAAACATAAACATTAACAGACGCATACATATGTATGTATTCTTAAACGAGTAGACAATTAAACAAATAAATAAACCTTCAATATTATACGAAGGGTAAATTGCAATATGTAATTCTAAATCGTTTTTGTAAAAAGCTACAATAACCTTGATTTTTTTTTTCAAATCACAATTAATTTATAAACTAATTTCTTTAAATTTGTACTAAATTTATTTCCATATTTTTCAAGTAGAACAAGTATACAAAATAAGAACAATAACAAAAAATGTATTGAAAACATGTATTTACAAAACAAAAAATGATTAGCAAAAAGCAGAATGTACGCATTCAATGTATGAATGTTCGTAGCAGAATGTATCAGTTAATAATTAACATATATATTTTAATAAAGTTCAATTCCCTCTTTCACAATACAAGTGCGGACACAGTTAACATATTTATTTTAATAAAGTTCAGTTCCCTATTTCGCAATTCAATATGATGATCGCTGTTCGATAATTATAATATTAAGTAATTAGTTAAGTAAGAATTCAATTATCAATAAACAGTCCGAATAAGAAGACATAGTCTTCCGGCATATTGTAATTCAAGTAATAATAAGAGTTAATTAAATAAAGGCATAGAAGACATAGTCTTCTCTTTTTTAAAAAACTAAAATTAACAAATATTATTATAAGTTACGTACATACTTATATATTTTGAGACATTCTATCTGTTTCAGAATTTAGAGATTTAAAAAAATCATATAGTAATTCAAATGCGAACCACTTAAAATTAGTCTGTGTTCAGATGATGCAAACCTTATTTTTAAGATTTTTACTTATTCCTCTTTGAACTATCTTCGGCGTTCAAATAATGCAAGTTGAAGCTTATTGCATGCTTAAAATTACGAATGCAAAAGCAAAGCTTTAAAACAGTACAAGAAGCTGAGTACTCATTTCTTTTCCCCTCGTCTCTTTCGTCTATCAAGTAGCAAACTTAAAAATAAGATACTAATTATTGTCACAAAAGTTTTCTGGAAGTCTACTGTAAATTTATATTTTATATGTGTATATAAAATAGAAAAATTACTTGTAACAATGATATGCAGAATTAGTTTAAATAATCTATGTTTAGAGCAGTATTGTTTTTACAAACAAAATGTAACAGTGCTCACTTTGCCAACAGATTTGTTTCGAACAGAACTCACATTATCTAATAGTAGAAATAGAAAACATCTCATGAATTAATTTGTTTTATTACCTCTCAATTATTACTATGATTAAAAGAGCAACAAATAAATTTATAAACATTTGTTTTAAATTTGTTTCTTTATCGCCATAAAGTGATTTTAAATTTAATCAGTTGAGGAGATAAGAAATGCAGAAATTGTATAGGGCTTTTATAGCATTTATTCTTTAATATATTTTTTCTTAAATCGCGTGATAATTTTTTATCATATTTAAAGTGGATTAACATAGTGACTATAAATGAAATGTATTCTAATTACCGGGTCCGGTAATTTCTTTCTAGTTACCGTTCGCTTTGAAAATAATTTTGTGAAGGTCGTTTGACACCAGCCTAATTAAACATAAAATATGTTTTGATATGTACAGCAACAGCATGATCAAAATTGTTTATTTTTTATTAAAAATTTCACTTTTCAATGATTCTGTCGAAAAGGATTTGTAGTGCAAATATATATTTTAGATATTTGTGTTAACTTTTTAACATTTTTATTCAATGTGTTATCTACATTGTATTAAATGTTAGATACAGTACAGATTAGTTTATTAACGTAATAAGAAAGTAGTATACAAATCGTTGGCAAACTTATCAAATGAAGCCACACTCAACATTTAGTACATACATACATATGTATATGAAAATTCTATTGTGTATTTATTAGAGTGATCGGTTAGGTTATTTAACCGGTTTTACAACTGTCGATGTTTATAAATGTTGTATTTTCGAATAAATCGGTTTTAAACATAAACGTTAAATATCAAATTACCTGAATTTTGTATTATATACTCATTTACAATAAAGTGGTTCGCCTTCCATACAAAAAAAGTTGTATCAGTCACCCCCTAGGATTAAAGATATCTAATGTAAAAACAATTCCAGAAAATATTTTTTTGTTACGCTTAACATGTTGTATACCGTCGTTCTGTCCTTAATCGTTTTTTTAATACCACGTCAAATTCTAGTCATTACTTTTAAAAATTTGTACAAAAATATAATTTTTTAATACTATTTAAATAACCGTGTTATTTAAAAGACCAACACTATACATTTATAAAGAATTACAAAACAAATATGGGTAATAATTGTGCTATAATTTACACCTACATTAAATTAACATCTGAGGAAAAACATTGTTGCGACCAATTATGTGCCTATGTATATGACAAATGTTTTTTATTTATTTAACTCTAATAATAAATACTAACAACTAAGATAATTATGATAATGATTGGAGAGTTTGTTTAATCTTATTATTAGTACATATTGATAATTTTCATTCAAAATGTTTGTGCGCACTTTGTGCTTCTGCTAATGATAATAAATAATTTCTTTTAACTTTTTGAAAGTTTACATATTTACAACTTATTATCTTTTAACGTCACTATAATTTTGTTTTATTAAAAACGTGCGGTCACAAACACCAACTAAAAATAGTTGAATGAAAATTTCTGTTAATCATTTATAAAAAAATGTATCCAAAAAAATTACATGTTATTAAATTTTTTTTTAGTTTCAGAGATTTAAAAGAGTTGCAGTTAAAATTGTATTCAAGTTTTCCCAAAAATAATTTAAACATGATTTTATGGTGGGAATTTTTAAAATTGAGTGCAATTCAATATTCGATTATCAATGATTTTTACAGTAAATGAATGAATAACATTTTATTGACACTTCCTCGGAAATAGTTTCAAGTGTGATAATTTTGAACAAAATATATTGATGGAAGAATTAGATGTAGAACCATTCTAAAGAAAATGTTTAAGGTAAAGAGAGAGATAGGAATAGTCCGATAGTCACAGATGGAGAAAAAATACTCCAAATCAATTAACTGACTGTTTGAAAGCCATCGCATCTAAATGACTGGTTGTGTTAACCAGTTACTATTCCTTATAAAGGCCTCGAATCTCTCTAGTTTTATATCTGATAGTTCGGAGATATTGTTGTGTAATTTGTTCAACACTGGACAGTGATGGAGACAGTGTCTGGTAATCGCTAACAAATTAGTAAATAGTTGAGATCGTTGCAGTTTCAGCAGATAACATATGTGTAATTGTCATGTGGACTGTCACTTTTTCGCATGTCAAATTTGTACATATAGTCCGAACACCTTCAAACAATATCATGTGTTATTTCTCTGTGTGCAATACATATGACATTTTTTTATTTAGAACTAGTTCTATTTTCAAGTGACAAACCATCTGACATCAGCTGTTTTTTATAACCAAAATTTTTTGGCGGCAAAAATTAATTGAAATTTTAATAAATATAATTTATACCTAAGAGTAAAACAAAAATACAAAAAAAAACTACACAAATTTATTATTGAAAATGGAGGGAAAATTTGAAAAGGAGTTAACAAAAGTAAGTACATATGTATGTGACATAACCAACATATGAACATGTAATTTATAAACCGTATGTAAAACTCAAAATTTGACATACACATGAAATCACATATGGGTAGAAAAGTGACATTCCACATGACAAATATACATAATGTGACCACAGCTTAAGTCTGTGTTTACGCAGATAGGTTCATGTTCTCAGCTTGTCTGAACGAGCTCGTAATAAAATCTACCAATTTACTGTTTACATGTGGATAACGGGATATCACATAAACCTTTCTTTGCCGATTCATCGGCAACACAGTTGCCTATAGTTTCTCTATATCCACCCAGCCATATAAGTGTTAATGTTGAATGTCTCGCCAACCTATTAAGTACGCCCGGCATTCCTGGATCAAGCTAGATGTAATGCATACATCTGTTTATTGCAGCTTGACTATCAGTATACATATATACGGATATCCCTTTCTGATATTCTATATATATATCTGTTATATCTTAGCCCATTATTTGCACTTTTAGTAGCCAATATTTCGGATTAAATAATGCTACGTCTATTTGGAATTCTGAAGGACATCCTTATTCCAAATTCATGGATGAAAACACCTCCGCCAACTCGATCTCTTTTTCCATCCGTGTATATTCGGATATTCTCACTGCATCATGGGGAAATTCAATTTCATTCGGAATGCATAAACTAGAGTTTCTCGAGAAGAAGGGTCTAGGAGTGCAGTAGCCATTGTCCTCTGGAAGATTTAGCATGCCCTGTTTACAACAAATATAACCATACAACGACGCTTGATAACTATTTTACCGAACTCAACTTTTCTTGAAAATTTAATTAGAATTTGAACTTCAATGTATTTACTATTAATTTTCGTATATACATATGTATTTGTATATATACTATATACCTACATACACAGGGTTGATAAAGTTGGCACAATTGTACTTTTTGTTTGTACAATTCAAAACTAAAAAGTACGATGGTATCCCCTGTGGCTAATTTGGTACTATTTCCAAAATTTTTGTTAATAGATTTTTGCACTTGTTCATTGGGAATAAATAGCATTTGGTTTTAGTATTCAGCTAATGTTTTCTTGTTGTTGTTAAATTTCATATATAAAATAAAGAGAGCAATTGTAAAGTTTATAAAGTTTGATAAAAAAAGGGTAAACTACATGGCACGCGCTTAATTTTTTTAAACGACTAGAAAAAACTTCAATACGGTTTTTTGCAGTATGAAAGCATCGTCTTAGTTTTTTGCAAGTGGTACTAAAATAAAACTCTTGTTGTTATAACTTTAATATAGCAACTGGTTTGTTATCAAAAAATGTATAGATTTGATCTCATTTATTTGAATGTACCTTACTATGACCATAATTATCTACATATGTATAATTAATGAACATGTATTTATTTATTTTTTGTTATCTTTACTTTACATGTACCAATGAATTTAAAGTACCTTTTATTTTTGTTGTATTAATTTTTTGTTTATTAAAATAAATTAAAAAAAAGAATTTTTTAAAAATTATTTAGTACTATTGGGGTCGAAAAAGTACGATTTTAAAAGTTCATGGGTACGAATTGGTTTTCTCATTTATCATCCCTGTACATACATATATGTATATATTTTTGGTTTTTAATATTGTTTATTAGAGATATTTAATTAAACTTACCAATTTTTGTTCTGAAGTTTGACATTAAAGCTCATAATTTTTCACTACTTTTTCATATTTAAACAAAAATTACTTAATTTTTTTAACTTTTATATATATGTATACATACATATATAGCATTATTTTTGCCTAATTTTATTATTTATTTAATTTAATTTATTTTTAATTTTTTATTTTTCAATTAATAATACATACATATTTTAAAGCTTTTCAATTTAACTTCCTTCCTTTTACCTATTTCCTTCTTGAAAAAAAAAAACATTTACCGCCATTAGTGGCTCTTAAATAAAGCTTTTACAAAAACTAAGTGTAAGCTTTATCTAGCTAGACGCTTAGCGGTCGCCATTAACGAACAACTATACAAAGCAAATTGCTGAAATTAAAACAATTTTGTTTTGCGGAAAAATCACTGTAATTTCACATTTTTCATAAATCAAACTAGCGAAATGTATTATTTGCATTACGAATTTTAATGTAAACAACTTTTTATAAACTTTTAAACACTTTTAATGCATTATTTATACTATTAAATATGACACACGGTGGACTACACGCACTCGGTAACAACAACGAACAAAGACTAAAGGCGAAAAGGGAGATTTGTGCTATTACAATTTAGCAAAAGTTTACTTTTTGTACAAGCTTTGAAAAGAGATTTTTTGATATTTTTTAGGAAATTTTTACATTTGAAATTAGTTTTATTAACTTGAATACCGACTAATAAATAAAATTTACGTTTCTGCAATAAATATTATAAAAGCAATTTCAGTAATTAATTATATTTCAAGGATAATTATGGTAATTTCAAAACTTTGTAAAAAATTTAAATTTTCATCCAAACATTTTGAAATTGTTTATATATAGTAGCCTATTTCCTTATTTTGTCATCTCTAAAAACATTTGCGCACTCTTTATTGGCTGCTGGCGTTCAGTAAAGATGGATCCAGTAATTTGTTCCATACAAATATTTTGTTCGGACAGAACTTTTTTTAATTAGTTTTTTTTTTATTTAGGGCAATAATTAAACATCACTGATAGAAATGTAACCTATTGGCAACTCAGTTCATTTTTGTCCAGACAAAAGCTATAAAATTACACCAATTTAAGCTGAAGGTTATTTGTCCCGGATCACACAATGCAACTTTTGCTGCTCAACTTTTGTGTTTGTTGGTGATAGGGGAAAGAAGAGTGGTCCCCTCTCTCTCTCTCCCCCTCTTACCCAAAAACTCAAAAGTTGAGCAGCAAAAGTTGCATTGTGTGATCCGAGACTTTGTTCGTAAAAATATTTTCTCTCTTACCCGGGGTTTACACATGCAAGTGCAAGTTCAAAAAACTCAATACACTCACATGTTTTCAATTGCAGAGCTACTCGAGTTTTTCGAATAAGTTTTCGTTATAATACGTACATAGCACTTGCATGCAAGTACTTGCATGTGTAAAGGCAGGGTTAAAAAGAGACGCGTCAAACTTCACATGAAAAAACTTTGTCCGAACAAATATTTTGTTTGAAACAAATGGTTGAATGAAATTGGCGATTTTAAAATTCAGATTTTTAATATTTATAGGGATTTTGGCGATTTTTTCTGAAATTCGTCTAGCCAAATATAATAATGGTAGTAATTTACAAACATAAAAAACCTTTAAAAACTTGAATTTTTCTAGCTATCAATTTAATTTTTTGAAATTTTATTCAAACATTTTGAAATTGTTAGTAGCCTTATTCCCATACTTTCGAGATTTGCAGTTTCCATAATAGAAAAAATTCAGTATATTTGTTATTTCCGACTAAAAGCTGTTATTTTGACCAGTAGAGCCAATAGATAGATAAATCCAAGTTATTTATAGCCTAAAAAATATAAAATCCTTTATCTTATTTAATTTTGATTTATTAAGCCATTTTTATTTTCTCGTAGTAAAATTAGTTTTCTATTTTATACATATTTAATATGTAAATGAACATATTTTTGATGAAATGAAATGATGAAATTGTATGTATTCCAAAGTATAATAGGTATATGAGCAAAAAAGTAACATTTTAAACTTAAAGATTAGAGTTTAACAATTTAAGATGATTCACGGAAGAAGATAATATCATCAGCTATAATGCTAGTACTGGGTTTTTGATTACCCTGTTGATCGGTTATCTCACCATAGGTAATTTTACCCTGGACCATGGTACGTTGACCCTTTTTCAAGAATTCCATAACGGTATCGCGCAAATTTGGCTTGAAAACAACCACACGGTGCCAGTCAGTGCGTTGGGCCCAATCACCATTTTCATATCTGACAATTAGAATAGAAATATTTGTGTGATTTTTGTAACTAAAAAAAATTTTTAATTATTAAACTTACTTGTAATTTGTATGTGTTGCTAGGGAAAATGTTACTACTGGATGTTCAGTATTACCACGTAATTGCGGATCGGCTCCCACGCGTCCCAGTATAGTTACCGTATTTATGGCTTGATTGTGTAACAAAATAATTAATTGTGTTAAATACAAATCTTTTATTTTTATTATAAAATTGTGTTAATAACATACTTTTTTCGGTACGTGCTGGTGGCCCATTATTGGTAGCATAAAGCCGGCTTTCGGCACAACGCAAAATATTGCCAACCATTGGTCTCATCTAAAAGAAATTATACCATGTTTTTTTAGTATATCTCAATTATTTTGTAGTAATTTAATAATGAATACTTACAAAACCTAGTTTAGTTTGTTTTAACAGTACCGAAGTCATTTTTTATGTTTTATTTAAAAGCAAAAATGAAATTTACTTACAACGAGACAAAAAATTGATTAAGTGTAAAAAGACTACACGCGCAATTACCAAATATCAGTCATCAGCTGTTCTTGTAGAGTAAAATAGTTTTTTACAATAATTTTCCAGCTTGGCAATGCTGTTATCACAGATATAACGCTGCTATGAATGAAGACTTGTTTGAATTACTATCAACCTCCAGAGGGCAGTACTGTAACTTTCTTATAAATATCTGGTAGCCTTATTTCTGGCAACTTTGTGTGGCTCATCAAACGACTCAATTGAAAGAAACCGTTATTTTATATGTAGATTTTTGTCGACTGAATGACGGGGTCATCAAACCAAAAACATCCAATTAGAATACACGATTGTGTGTAATTGTTGGCTCAAGCAGCAAAAATTGTTTAGACGATAAGCAAAACAAATATTTTTAATTTTTTTTTATATGAAAAATTCGAATAATTTAAAGTAATTTGTGTACTTAGTAATTATTAAACTTCTCTTAATTAAAAAAATTAATAATAATTACTTAATTGCATAAGATTGTATAAGACGCTGATTATACAAACAGGTTTCATATTCAGCCTTATTATGAGTGTCGTTTTCTTTTGACGACAACGACTGTTTCGTAATAGATTAAAGAAACATATTTAATTTTATCTTTAATCTATTAAGAAAGAGTCGTTGTCGTAAAAAGAAAACGACACTCATAATAAGCTGATTATCTTTATTCTAGTACAAAATTGTCGTAATTTAAATTTTTATAATCCCAATGGATACATCAAAAGTATATTCTAGAAATTATCAGGAACAAATAAAAAATAAACTAGAAAAAATTTCGGACATAAACACATACATATGTGTGTATATAAAATTTAAAAGATTTTCTTTACTTAATTTTTTATCTTTAAAATTATATCTTTTATGTAAAAAGTAAATAATAATAAATAAAATTTTGCTCTATTGGAAATAAAATTTGCAAATGAAAAACCACAATCAAAACTATTAATGTGATCTAAAATTAGTCTAACAATAAACAAATCAGAAAGCGAAATTTAAGAAAAAAAATGTCTCCCGATAATGAATTCTAAAATTAAACAATTGGCAATATACATATGTATGTATGTACCTATGTACATATAAACTGAATAAAATATGTACAAACAAAATTTTACAAATACTTAAATAAGTTACTCACGTTTTTTTTTTTTTTTAACAGGTGACACCGTTTTCTGTTCTGGTGCCGCCGCCACCCCCAATGCTCTCATTAGTGCCATGGTTGAACATGGTAAAAAATATAATTTAGAAGATGTAACCGTTTGCCATATGCACACTGAGGGTCCTGCTGCCTACACTTTGCCCGAAAATGAGAAACATTTCCGCTCCAACTCCTTCTTCATGGGTGGCAATGTACGTAAGGCTGTAGCCGAGGGTCGTGGTGATAACTTCTCCATTTTCTTGCATGAAATTCCCTATTTGTTCTATCGTGGAATTGTACAACCCGATGTTGCCTTGGTACATGTATCCCCACCAGACCGTCATGGTTACTGTTCATTGGGTACCAGTGTGGACTGTGTTAGAGCTGCTTTATTACATTCGAAGAAAATTGTTGGTAAATATCAAAAGAAAACATACTACTTTTATTTTTTTAATTAATCATTAAAATTTTTAAAAATTTAGCTCAAGTCAATAAGCAAATGCCTCGTACCTTTGGTGATGCCCCAATTCACATGTCTCATTTTGATGCCATGATTGAAATTGACACTCCTTTGCCCCAACACGGTGGTAAAGGACCCAGTGAAGTTGAAGCTAAAATTGGTAAATTGATTGCCGAGAATTTGGTTCACGATGGTGCCACTTTGCAAATGGGTATCGGTAGCATTCCAGATGCTGTCTTGTCTCAACTTCACAGTCACAAGGATTTGGGTATCCACTCGGAAATGTTTGCCAACGGTGTTGTCGATTTGGTTAAGGCTGGCGCTGTCACCAATCGCATGAAGAAAATGCATCAAGGCCGTATTGTCGGTTCTTTCTTAATTGGGAACCAAGCTTTGTATGATTTCGTCAATGATAATCCTTTCATTGGTAAGGTGGTTTTATTTATAAATATTTGTTTTTTCTATGAAATGAAAACTGGAATATGTATTTTAAGGCGTAAAATTAATTTTTTGATAATCTATACTTTCAGAAATGTATGCCATCGATTATGTAAATAACACTAGTGTAATTAAGCAACAACCCCGCATGACTGCCATTAACTCTTGCATTGAAGTCGATTTGACTGGTCAAGTATGCTCTGACTCTATCGGTACGCGTTTCTTCTCTGGTTTCGGTGGTCAAGTAGATTTCATTAGAGGTGCTGCTGAAGGTTTGGATGGTAAAGGTATGCCAATTATAGCCATGCCTTCTATAACCAACAAAGGAGAAAGCAAAATTGTACCCACTCTTAAAACCGGTAAGATATTTTCATACATTTTTAAGTATAAACAAAAACATTATTACAAAATTATGTTTTGTTTTTATTTCCGCAGGTGCTGGTGTTGTTACCTCCCGTGCCCATGTCCACTATGTGGTCACTGAACACGGTATTGCCTCTTTGTTTGGGAAGAATATGCGTCAACGTGCTTATGAACTTATACAAATTGCTGAACCCAAACACCGTGAAGCTTTGGAAAAGGCTGCCTTTGAACGCTTAAAGGTTATGCCTTCAAAATGTTAAACATTTTAGATTGTTTTCCAATTTGTTTAGCACACATCACCTATATTACCTTATTGCATTAAGATTGACTTGCATATGCATTTTGAGTAAAAAAATAAAAACGATCAATCGTCTTAAGTTTTAATTAAGTGCGTTAAATATTTTTTATGACACCTCTAGATTACAACATACAACAATGCTACTACAAACACAAAAAAAAAACGAACAACACCACACTTCTACTACTACTCGGATATATGCCCCCTATTCAATTGTAATATGTTAATGTCAAACATCAATGATCGGCCGATTTAAAACAAAAAAAAAATAAGAAATTAAAAATACATTTAATAAATTTTGAGTTTAAATGGTTGCATATTAGCAAAATACATTTTTTGTAGATTTTTTAATGATTTGTATAATCTTAATTTATATTTTATAAAATAGAATAAAAAATTGTAATGCGTTTATTCAGAATACCAAAAATTTAATCACCCCTATCGTGAATAAAAATTACATATGAAAATTGTTCCCTTTTATTTTATTAACATTGAATTTAAATAGGAAAAATGTGAAGGGAACAAATTTCATGTGGAATTTTTATTCACGATAGGGGTGAATGAGAATAAAAAAAAAATAATGAAACCATTCCTATATAAGAAAATAGCATTTATTTTTTATTGTGTTGTTCTATTCATAAGTATTCAAAAATATTAAGAGAAAATACCTTTTGAACTTGAAAGTATCTCTAGCATTCCTAAATCTTCAAGCCCTTTGACCCATAGTATCTTTTGTGCAGCCCTAAGATTCATAATCACCCCTATCGTAAATAAAAATTCCACGTGAAATTTGTTCACTTTTATTTTTTAACGTTGAATTTAAATAGGAAAAAATGTGAAAAGTGAACAAATTTCACGTGGAACTTTTATTCACGATAGAGGTGAATAGCAGATTCGGGATACTCGTGAAACCAACAACCAATTGTTCGAGACAAGAAAAAATACATCACAGGGGCTATTAAGGATCTTTCGAGCCATTTTGCCCAGCATAACGTCAATATTACGCAGTCACAAATCACATGTTATCTAAGCGACAGCAAAATTCCGAGAGATAGCAACTTTTGCGAAGTGTTCAAAGTGTATGATATTGTAATATCTACTACAAATAAATCATGAACATACTCGTAATCATAACAATAAAATCCATTCTAAAAGCCTTCATAAATTTAAATAAAATTTATAAATGTTTTTGATTCGACTTTTCATTAACTATTTTCTTTTCACTATACTAAAATGAAATCTTGATTTTTCTTAGGAGTTGGGTTTTGAATTGCAGGAAATGTTTGTTTTTTTTTTTTGGACGTTATCATAGATTACGGGTTAGCACTGCTGGCTGATACACCACTTTTGTAAACGTCATTTTTGACGAATCTGGTTATATCTGTGACGTTATAGTTAGTGTTGTTTACATACAAATTACAAAAATTTGTGGAATAGAGCACGGGAATACACATCAACAAATTTTGTGCAATAAACTTTAACACCAATAAGTTTTATATATATATATATATATATATACAGAAATTACAGTCAATCTATAATTAGTCGTAGCTGAAGTATAAGACCAACTTCTGAAAATCACTTTTACAAGTATAAATCTTTTAAAAGTGGTTAAACCGCGATAACATTGAACACAAACAATGTAATCTGGTTTGTTTACACGAAAGTAAAACGAGGAATTCATATGATTGAATTTGATTTACAAAACAACAAAATATGTCAATTAGTTCGAAATCGTTATTCCATTTCAGTTTACAGAACAGGGGGATTGTCTAGAAAATTTACTTATGTATTCCACAATAATCTCCTCTATTCAATAATGAATTAATTATGTTCTGTTTAACGGATACAAAACGGATTTAGTCTCAATAACAATTTTATTTTTTATTTATCAAGGTACCTTAAAATAATCCAAACATGTTATAAAATTAAAATAAATATTTTAGAAATTAAAATTCTGATTTGACCGAATATCGTAAAAATTTTAATTTATCAATTATCCGTTTTTTAAAACCACTCTATTTACTGAATAGGGGAAATTGATCCAGCTCACCAAAATGTTAGTTTTCTAGATAAGTATTTTATATGAAATATAGGCTGTTTTTATAAACGCAGTATGCAATGCAACATTTCATTGCATAGAGTTCATAATAGCATTTAGAAATATAATTAAAAAATGTTTGTTTTAAGATTCTCTTTAATAGTCCAATATCTTTATATTTTATGTGATAAAAGTTTTTAAATTATATTCTAAATGCTATTATGAACTCTATGTAATGAAATGTTGCATTGCATACTGCGTTTATGAAAACAGCCATAACTTAACTTTTGCCTTATAATTGTAACCCAAATTAGTTTAATTACCATTTGATACTTTCATTATCTTAATCCCTAAAAATCAACTAATTGGGAAGTAAATTGAATTGTTATCGAATTTTCTAAATTAAAATAAATTTATATATTGTTATCAGCTTAGAAAAAACGCACAGAAAATAATAGCAATACCTTATCGATTGGCGAATAAAAACTTTAAAACCTGTAGTTTGTAATTTGGTGCTCTCAAAACGTTTATAGCATCCAAGATACCGAAACTACTTATTTATCTAGCAAACGTATGTCCATCAAAATATTTTAAGTAAATAAGACAAAAGTTTAATTATTCTATTAAACTTTCAAACTTTCTTGTATTATGAAATAAAAATTAATTAATTATCCTGTGGTTCTGTAAACCGAATACGAGTAACTTTTGCGTTTTTAAAAATAACTTAAAAATTTTTTCAATTTAATCGTTTTATCAGTTGGTAAATTATTCGTTTTTCTGAACAGAGTGATTATGTTATTATGTGATTATTTTATAATCGATTACATTCAGTACCAGTAAGAACTAAAACAGCACCGGGCACAGATATAAATTGTTTTAGTTTTTCAAAACACATTCACCCCTATCGTGAATAAAAATTCCACATGAAATTTGTTCCCTTTTATTTTTTTTAACATTGAATTTTAATATGAAAAATGTGAAAAGGGAACAAATTTCATGTGGAATTTTTATTCACGATAGGGGTGATTAAGAACGCAAACAAAACTCTCAACCAAGGGTTCAATCAAAAATATATATATTTTATTCAGTAATACCCTAGCTGCCCATAAAGTAGTTTTTGGCCTTTTGATGTACTCCGATTAAAATCGAAAAATCAAACAAATCCAAGTGGGAACTCGCAGTCATGCAATTACATCTTTTGTATGGTAGGTTTTGAGCGCTACGTTTGTCTTCAGCTTCTGAAATTTTACTGTTTATTATACTAGTCCGCAATTATCTATTTTTCAATTGATATGTATGGTTATATTTACTAGTGAAAAATATTTTTTTATTTCTATAAAGCAGTAACAAGAAAACATTTGGATCCAATTGGTTTCCTCTAGTAATCATCTATATATATAAAATACAATGTTTGTATGTTTGTCCTCTATAGACTATCCAACCGATTTCGCCCAAACTGGTTTTATTTGAAAGGTTTACGGCTATATATATTTCAAGTGGGCGTGGCCCCTCCCACATAAATTGAATAACATCATACATATTGAATATTGTGATAGCAAGTTTTGAAACATTGCAGTACCTCAAATGTTACTGATTTCAATAATCAGGAAATAATCGGACCAGTCATGGGAAAATTGGGCGGGATCATACCAGTGGGCGTGGTAGCTCCCATACAAAGTGAATATTTAGCTCATATACAAAATTAATCACCCCTATAGTGAATAAAAATTCCACATAAATTTGTTCCCTTTTCACATTTTTCCTATTAAAATTCAATGTTAAAAAAATAAAAGGGAACAAATTTCATGTGGAATTTTTATTCACGATAGGGGTGATTATTAAATATTTAGGGTTCTATATCTTCTATATACATATATATATAAATTAATGTTTGTATGTATGTGTCCCTTATAGACTCTTAAACTATGCATCTGATCATGTGATGATCTTCGGCAGTTGTTGTTCATGAGACCGGGAGGGTGTCTGAGTTGGTACGACCACGCCTACTCTAACGCCCACTTTTTTAAATGATTAATTGCTTCTGAGTGGGGTTTTTCAGATCTACATTCCCAAGACAGCCGGTTCTACGCACCGGAATAACCAGAGATCTCTCGGTTAAGGGCCGTCAACTCAGCAATTACTGCTGTTACAACAACAACAGATCTACTTCAAACAAATTGTATATACATCTTACTGAAGACGAGGTAAAAATAAAAATTGTATGTGCAGCAACACTTCAATAAAAGACGAATTAAAATGAAACACTGCAATTTCACAATTTATCAAAATGAGCAAAATCAATAAAATTATTTAAAATGAATTGAATATTTGTGTAATATCTTGCTTTCAAATTTATTTAAATTGGTAGCGTAGCAATGCGCGCAGGGTACAGCTAGTTAGTAATAAAATAAATCAATCCATAAATGGTTTTTTTTTTCAAATAAGTTTTCAGAATTTATTTTGGAGTTCTTTTTTAATTTTTTAAAGTTTTTTTTGTTTATTATGGAATTTTTAATGTGTTTTTTATTTCTTTTGTTTGTTAAATTATTTAGCTTATAGTGGTAAATTTTCTTTTAAGACAGAAGAGAACAGAATTTTTGTTTACATATCATTTTATAAAAATGTATGTCTGTGGTTGATCTTAGAATTGTTTAGCTTTTTTATATAAAAAAAATGCTGCCGTAGCACATGCATCAATCAAAGTAATTTATCTTTTTTGTTTTAAATTTAATTGATTTATTATTTTCTGTTTTAATTAAGATTACCTGAATAATTTTTTTGTTGCTGTTTTCTAGTCGTTAAACATTTTTTAAGTAACTGCATTTGCTAACAGTTCTTGTCTATTTAAAAAAATCATGTTAGTATGTTGACATTCTTTGTAACTTACAATGTACAATATTGTAAAAATGTAAAAAAAAATTTAAATTTGAAAGTTTTCAAAGTAATAAAAAGTTAGAAAAAATACTCATACAATTAAAAACAAGAACCAAGGAACTAAAGCTCTTCCGACTAGCCCTTTTATACTTCGCTAGTGTATACAGTGGGATTTTTAAAAAATTTTTGAGTTGTAAAATGGGCAACGAGAAGAGCAGTCTTGAAAATAGTTTCTTAAATATGTGTATTACACATAGGAGTGAAACTTATGGGAAATAGGTATTATAATTTTAACGGTTGTATTTTCGTTTTTTCTTTTCATTTTGTTTTCTTTATGTATATTATGTGTATAATTTAAGAGAGGTAGTACTAGTTGTTGTTAAGAAATTTATTTCTTCTTATTTTTGGCATTTTTGCCTTCGGCATTGTTTTCCAACTTTTGTTTCTTTTTGGGTTGTGCCTCATCTTCTTCCTCCTCACCATCATCTTCTTCGTCAGTTTCATCATCATCCATATCGACTACCTCAACTTCGTCTTTGATATTTTGTCCATGAATGTAAACTGGGCCATTGCCTCTGATCAATTTGAATGTAGCTGATGTTTCGTAGAATTCAATGTCGGGATTGACGGCACGTGTTTCACCGGCCTTCAACACAGCAATGGGGATTTTCAAATTGTCTTTAACAGTGTGTACCTAAAATTAAATAGAATAAATGTTATGTTTTTAAATAAAAATTTCTTAGTAATTTATTTCAGTAATAATTTTTGTATATAAATTAAACTTGAAGGAACTTAAATATGAAGTGTGCTTTCTAACATTAGCAGCAATTAGGATTATTGGATTTTCATTTCATTTATGGGTATTTTAAAACAATTAAAATTTCTAACCAAAATCAGTCTCTAAGCTAAACTCTTAAGAAGTATTTTCATAAAGTGGGGGTAATAAAAATAAATAAAACTGGTAGTTTTATTAGTTGAACAAATGCATTTCACTATTTATCGCAAATATTAATTTAAAAAAATCTGTTAAGAAAAACTCATATTTTATAAACTCCAAGATGCTCTTGGCAAAATATCAAGCACTATTTGATAAGCGCTATTCTTTATAATAGATTATAGCAAATAGTGTTATAAAGACATTTGTAAATACTGTGAGCCTCAAAAAAAAGTAAAAGTTGTATAAAAGCTTTGATTACAGTTCAGTTATTAATTAATATTAAAATATGTTAATGCATTTTATTAGGCATATATAGTAAGAGTTAAACTCTGTGAAAATAGTAAAGAAAAACAAAACAAAAACAATTCTCTTAATTTTAAAATACTGATGATTTTACGCGTCAAAAAAAAAGTAAACAGTGGCAGCATGCCTTGATTCTTTTGCAAATATTTTAGAAAAAAAAAAATTTTTTTTTTTTTAATTAATGTTAAGTAATGGGTAATCAGACCACCAACGAAACGCGATAAATCGTTTTAGATTTACATAAAAAACAAAAATCTTTGCGCGAAATTGAAGAAATCATTGGAAAGAATCATTGTACCATAAAAAAATTATTGATAAATATGTGAAGCATCATACGGTTGAGAATTTACCCCGACCTGGACGACCAAAACGGCTTACTGATACGAAAGTTCGAGCAATAGTACGAGAAGTGAAGGCTAATTCAGTGTCAAGTGATGTTCAATTATCGAAGAATATAACCGAGACATCTGGCAAATCAGTGGGTGACAGCACAATAAGAAGGGCACTCCACAATAATCGACTGCATGTCAGAGTGCCACGAAAGAAACCTTACATTTCTAAAGTAAATCAACAGAAGCGAATGGCATTTACAAAAAAGTACCAAAATGAGGCTCTAGACTTCTGGAAAAACATTTTGTATACCAATGAGAGCAAACAAAAAATTAAGCTTTTCTCGAAAAGTGTGTTACAAACACCTTAAAACACGGCAGAAGCTCGGTTATGGTTTGGGGCTGCATGGTGGCATCTGGAGTCGGAAACTTAGTTTTCATTGAGTTTACAATGAATAAAATGGACGTTTTAAATATTTATAGGGCAATGTTACTTCAAGTGTTGAAAAATTAGGATTGCCAAGAAACTCGATTTTTCAACAAGACAACGATCCCAAACATACATCGAAAATTGTTAGGGAATGGTTGTTATACCGAACTCCTAAGACTCTTGATCATCCACCACAGTCCCCAGACCTTAATCCCATCGAACATCTGTGGGAGCACCCTGATAGAAAAACCAGACAGAGGATCATTTCCAACAAGCACGACTTAAAAAAGGCTCTAATTGAAGAATGGGACAAAATCTCTCCAGATATAAAGAAAAACCTGGTGGAATCAATGCCTAGAAGATTAAATGAGGTGCTAAAATCGAAAGGAAGGCAAACAAAATATTAAAAGTTGACACAAATTTAGAATATGAATTTAATTTTTTATGTAGTGAGTTCTGTTTACTTATTTTTGACGCGTAAAAACATCAGTATTTTACATAGTTAAACTCTTACTGCCGTATTCAGTGTGCTTTTAGACAAAATTCTCATACAAAATTTTCTTAAAGTACATTTGAAGTCTACTTTAATTTTTTATAAATAAGGGCATTATTATATAAGCCTTCTTAACTTCAATAAAACATTTCAGGTTTTATTAATAACTGTAATGTAATAAAATATTTTTTGCAAATGAAACTACTGTACATTTGAGGATTTTCTGCAAGTCATTAAAGATTTTGTTAAATAACTCTTGACTATAAAAATTAATAGATTAATAGATTTGTCAATAAAACATATTTCAACAACCTCTTACTTCGATATTACTTCCTGTGGTATTTTAAAAAAGTTTTAAGTTCTCTTCGTAAAAAAGTATTCACCCCTATCGTGAATAAAAATTTCACGTGAAATTTGTTCACTTTCATTTTTTTAACATTGAATTTAAATAGGAAAAATGTGAAAAGTGAACAAATTTCACGTGGAATTTTTATTCATGATAGGGGTGATTATTGTGACTAAACTGTTCAGTTAAATCGAAGATGTTTACTGTGATATTTAAAGGCTCATAATAAAATGCGGAGCAGGATATTTTATTTTTATATATTTTTAGATATATTTTTCAACATTCTTTAAATTGATTTAAACAGAAATTTATTTCGTGCACTTTATTATTTAAGTGCGTTCAAAAATGTGTAAAACTTAACATAAATTAGTACATATTGAATTTTAAACAAATTACATTATATTTAGTTCGTTTATTTGACCTTTTTTTTAATATTTAATAGTTTATTTTTACAAGCAATTAGGTCATTTTAATTTTATATAAAAATATTTGATTTATTTCTATTTCTCTAATAAATATTTCTCTAATAAATCAAATATTTTTATATAAAATTAAAATGACCTAATTGCTTGTAAAAAAAAACTACAAATTACATTATGTTTGACGCTTTTATGTACATATATTTGATTGTATGGTTTATAATTTCGAAAATGTCTCAGATATACAAGAAAATCTATTAACTTCGTTTTAAAAACCTGTTAAACGACTGGACTTTTTCCAGATCAATCACTTTTTCTTTCGAAAACATTTAATAATAACGATAATAAAACATAAAACAGATGAAATCATTTTTAGGGCACTAAAACTTTTTTGTCTGAACTTAGGTGATAAAGAAAGTACAGTATAATGATCCTGACTGGTAATGTTGTTTTCATAAGATTTAAACCAATTATTATTATTATTGATAGAAAAAATGTTGCGCGTAAACGATTATTTTTTTACTCTTAGCTTTATAACTAGGCACCGCTTTAATAAACATTAAATAATAAAATGAAACTAATGTTATTTGCTTTAAGATTATAGGTACTATTTTTTACTAAAGATTAAAAAAAAATTAAAAATTACGTTGTGCTAAAATGTTAAACTTAATTGTACTAAGATAATCTTAGATTTTCATAATCTTGCAATCTTTTTGAAAAGAAAAAAAAAAACAAAAACGTTAAATCAAATTTTCATACATATATAAATACTATTCTATCCAGCCAACCCGCGATTAGATATACTTAATATTCATTAAATATACTTAATACTGATCAAAGTAAATGTTTAATTGATATTAAAAAACATTTACATTTGTTTAGTTTATTAGACAAAATATCAAATTAATTTCATTAATTTCTTAAGATATCAAATATTTTAAGAAATTGCATTAGGTTTAGGTTTGTTTAATTAAATAAAGTGTGTACAATAAAGAAAAGTAGGCGTGTTACTTTGTTATTATAATTTTTTAAAAACATAAAGTGAATTGAAATTAAATAATTTTCAACAATACCAAATACGAATATTTTGTGTTATCAACAACAAATTATCAGTTTATAGCAATGACAATGTTGTTAACTTGATGGCTCTCTGGAAATGAATGAAAATATTTGTTAATGGTCTGCTATGTGTATGTACGCAAGTAAAGCAATACCAGCAGCCAAACACTTCATAAAAATTAAAAAGTAAATTAAAACCAAAAAGTAACATTCATTCTATATTTCAACGTGGTACAGAGTGGACGCTTGAAATATACATAATTACACACACCAACCAACTATCAAACTTTGGTCAATATAAAAACTAAATTCTAATTTATTAAAAATTTATTATTAATAATAAAGTTGCTAATACAATTTGAATTTCCTTTTAAACAGAGATAATATAAAATATACAAAATGGCGGATTTAGAAGGTGCGAATTTAAATAATAACACAATGAAATCTTTCAATAGAAGTACTCCCTGCCTTTATTTTTCAGTAATTTACTTACACTTCTAATTAAAGTGTTAATATTGCTAATAATTCTAAAAAGACCGGCTGTCTTTGTTGGGAGATTTCATTGTACATAATTTATTTGTACTAAATGTTATAAATAAACAACCTTAATTTAAATATTTGTAAATATTTTATTATTTAAAGAACTAACATGCTTTAAGGCTAAAGTAAAGCATCCAAAACGTGAGTAAATTATTCAATTTACGCTAAATTAAAAATATTATTTTGTGCTAATAATTATTCGTGTAATGCAAACAAATATTTTTATAAAATAATATGATTTGTATTAGTGTGTGGTATTGTAGATACCGGAAGATGTTTAATTTAAAATTAAAACTAAGCAAAATACACAATATTAATAAAGCTGATAAACTTGGACACAATTAAATAACTAAACATATTGTAGAGATGACGAAAAACTTTGAAATGTGTTAAAATTTGTATGAAATATTAAGTGTTTGTTTGTTTTTGTGCCAATTCGTTTAAATATTTTGCAGCCATATTTTTTATAAAAAATATAACAATGTGTTTATTAAAAAAAAAAAAAGTGCGAAAATTTGTTTAAATATTAAATTTAAATCGTTTAAAAATAATGATGACTTAAAAGTTCCTTGACCCAATTTCAGTTACAAAGTTACAAATATGTATGTATGTCTTAATAATATTTCAAGAATTTGTTTAAAAAATTTTAAAGCTAAACGAAAAATCTATATAAATTTTGTGAAAAAAAGTGAAATCAGTATAAAATCAGTGTATTAAAAAAAACTAACTTGTTTTTATGATATTATCTGTAGTGGAAGTCTAATGCAAACATAGATGACGTCATATGACAACCCGTTTTCAGACAATTGCCAACAATTTGGACAATTTGACAACAAAAATGACATAGTGAAAATGCGGCCTAATATATGTAATGCCCAATCCAAATCATTTTTAAGGTTTGAAATTGCTTAATTTCTAACAAGTTAGTCAATGTTAAACTACAAGTACAATACGCTAAATATATTGTAAGTTGTTGTATAGGGTGCCCCGATAGACTAAGCGATAGTGTGCCGGACTATCAGTCAGAGGGTTGCGGGTTCGATTCCCGCCAAAGACTCTGGGTGTTTTCTGTAGACAGCCAAAAAGCTTCGCAGTTTGTGTTTGTTTAAAAAAAAAAAAACTAAAGAATCTCAATAAACCTTTTAAATAAAAAAATTACTCGCCCAGTGACAAAACTTCAAAATTCAGTATGTTATTATTATAAGAATATATACATACATACATACATACATACATATGTATAAAATAACATCATAATTAGAAAAAGAAATAAAAAACGTTGTTTTCAAAGTCACGACCTTAGATAATTTGAACAAATTTTAAAAACAGTCTTTGCTTGAGTTATTTCGTGTCGAAAAACTCAATAATTTTATTTCCATTGTGCAGTGTGCAAAATATGTTAAGTCCACTTTTCATATTAATAAGAAAGTAAAAATTCAAACATTTTTTTCTTGTTTTGTTGTGGAATTGAAAAGCTCATTTTTCAAAACAGTTAAAAATATTACAAAATTTAATTTAATTGAATTGTAAGTATATACCTATGATATATATTATTTTAATTTGTAGCAAAACGAGTAGGTATATCGTTTAATTTGGTAAGAAAATATTAATTCATTTTCAAATTGATTATAAACTTTTCTTATCTGCAACTGTTATCAATGATTTGATTTCATAGACCTTCAATAGATATAGCAATAGAAACTTCAAATAGAATATAAGAGTAAAAATGCAAAATATGTACATATATCAATAAGCTTAAGATTAAAAAAATTAAATATTTCTCAAACAATAAACATGTGGCTTTAATTTGAGGTTTCCCTTTTACTGTAAACATCTATTGATATATACAACATAATTCAATAATTTAAATATAAATTAATAACAACTTGTTATGTTTAGTGAGTTTGGTTGAAAAGCAATTATGTAATTATTCCACACTATATTTTTAATAATAATTAAAAACGCAACATTTTTCAATTATAAGCGTGGCCACGCATTTAATATTCAATACAAATTAAGATTTAAG
Organism: Bellardia bayeri; assembly: GCA_950370525.1. Lineage (NCBI taxonomy): Eukaryota > Metazoa > Arthropoda > Insecta > Diptera > Calliphoridae > Bellardia > Bellardia bayeri. The sequence continues at coordinate 122,402,181 of OX493264.1, forward strand.
TAATTATTTAAGTTTTAGGTCTTTTCATTGAAATTATATTTAAATTATTTATTTTTTTATTGAAATATTGAAATAAAATTTAAATTTTTTATAAAAGACCTAAAGCTTAAATAATTACTAAAATCTTAATAAAAAAGGTCAAATAAACAATAATAAGAAATTCAAATCAATAAAAGATCAACTAAAGTAAACAAAACATCTTAAAGGTTTTAAAAGCAAGACCCCAAAACACTTTCTACCCAATTAATATTGTGATGAAATATATGCAAATATTTAACTCACAAACAAACAAACAGCACCACAAATTAATTAATTTTCGAAAAAAAAAAAAAAAAAACGGAGAAAATTAAGTGTATACGCAAATAATGATAAAAATTAATATAATAGTAATAATCACAACATGTTAAACAAATATTTAATAAAACTGTTAAGCATAAACAAATTACCCTAAGAAACATTAAATTAATGGCGTATATATTTCTCTTATCTTTTTTAGCGGAGTGTTTATACCGCGAAAAGTTTCCAGATGTGGGTAGAATTATAAAAAGTCATTCTAAGAGTTGCTGCTCAACCAACACAATTAAGAAATTCCTGCCCGTTGTGACCTGGTTGCCCAAATATAATACCAAATTTCTGGTATCAGATTTTGTGGCTGGTTTAACCGTGGGGCTAACAGCCATACCGCAGGCTATAGCATATGCTATTGTAGCCGGCTTACCAACACAATACGGTTTATATTCAGCATTTATGGGATGTTTTGTTTATATTATATTTGGTACTTGCAAAGACATAACTGTGGGTAAGTTAGTAATACATACACACATATTTAAATAATAGTAATACATATGCATGTACATACATATGTAAATAATTAATATTTTGATTATGTTTTATTTCTGTTTTTTTTTCTAGGACCCACTGCCATTATGTCTTTGATGATACAAACTCATATAGCGGGTAATCCCGAATATGCAGTATTATGTTGTTTTTTATCGGGCTGCATTATCTTTTTATTGGGTATTTTGAATTTGGGAGTGTTGGTGAGATTTATATCGGTACCGGTCACAACTGGTTTCACTTTTGCTGCAGCTGTAACCATAGCTAGTGGTCAAATTAATAATTTATTTGGCATAAACAGTAAGTTTAAAGCTAGATTTACACGATTGAAATTTTCTTCAAAATTGCTCTTCAAAGTGCTTCAAACTCGTGTAAACAGCAAAATTTTTTCAAAATTTATTAAGTTTAGGTTTTTTGATGCTTTTAAATTAAAGAATTGTGTAATTTTTTTAAGGTCCCTCAAATGAGTTTTTGGATTCATGGATAAATTTCTTTAGCCACATAACTGAGACCAAAAGAAATGATGCCATTTTGGGTGTTTGTACTTTAGTGGTGTTGCTGTTAATGAGAGTAAATAGATTCATTCACTATTCAATTAAAACTAGAAAAAAAATTATTATTTCGACGCTTGATTGTACATATTACTTATACCATTTCTTTTATTACTATTACAGAAAGTTAAAGATCTACCCTGTCGGTATAAAACTCTAACGAAATACATTTCCTTGTCCCGCAATGCTCTGGCAGTGGTAGTGGGTGTTTTAATTTGCTGTCTATTAAGTCACGACGATTGGCTGCCTTTCAGAGTTGGTGGTAAAATAACTCCGGGTATACCACCTTTTAGGCCACCACCCTTTTCAACCTCAACCAATGGCACCACCGATAGTTTTGGAGATATGGTCTCAAATTTGGGAGCTTCTTTGGCCACCATACCCTTGATCTCTATACTGGAGACAGTAGCCATAGCAAAGGCATTTTGTAAGTACTAGTTTAAGTAGGAAAATCATTTTTATTTTGATTTAAACTTTGTCTAATATTTTTTCTACAGCTAAGGGCAAAATAGTTGATGCTTCACAGGAAATGATAGCTGTAGGACTTTGTAATGTTTTTGGTAGTTTTGTTTCCTCAATGCCCATTACCGGCTCATTTACTCGTACGGCTATTAATAATTCCAGTGGTGTAAATACCACTTTGGGTGGAGCCGTAACTGGTACTTTGGTTTTATTAACTTTGGCCTTTTTAACATCAACATTCTACTATATACCCAAGGCTACTCTATCGGCCATTATTATATCAGCCATGATATTTATGGTAGAATATGATCGTATCGGAGAAATTTGGAAATCGAAAAGTAAGAAAATTTAATTTTTTTAATATTTAAAATAATTTAATTTTTTCAACATTTTCCAGAATTGGATTTCTTTCCTTTCCTGGTCACAGTAATAGCTTGTTTATTTTTGGGTTTAGAATTTGGCATGGTGGGCGGTATTCTGGCTAACATGCTTTTTATTTTATACAAAAGTGCCAGACCAAACATTTTCATTCACAATGAAAAATTGCAATCCATACAAGTGGCCATAGTAAATGTAAAGGAAAATCTTTGTTATTCATCGGCGGAATATTTGAAATCGAAAGTTGTTAAATTTGTGAACACGAATAAAGACATAAGATTGGTTGTGCTGAATGGCGAAGAAATAACAAATATTGATTCTACTTTGGCATTTGTAAGTTGTAGAAAATAGATTTCTGGCAAAAATGTCGACTTGTTTTGCACTTTGTTTGTTACTGTGAAAAGGACAAAGAAACGTAAAAACTTTTTGCTCTCAAATTTGCATTGTTTGGTGCAACATTGTAAAAAGAAACATTTTTAAAAGAAAAGAAAACTCTAGAAACAGCAATTGTAAGCTAATCAATTAATACTTAATTTTGCAGAACATTTTATCCTTAAAAGAGGATTTACTTGTCTACTCTTGTGAACTGATATGTTGGAATTGGAATATAGATGCAGCCGGTGTTATTTGCAGAATGCATCCCAAGTCAAAAACAATCTTTAAATTTAGCAAGTCTATAGCCGAAATTGTAGAGGAAGTAAAACCAAGACTAAGTTGCAAAGACAATTCAACCGAAATTCCAGAAGTTTAAAGCAACTATAAAAGTACAAAAAAAAAACTGTGCCTTAGAAATAACAGTAATTGTAATGTAACATTTAATAAATGTATTTTTTTATATAATATTGTATACTTTTAAATAAGTATAATCAAATAATTTTAGTTTAAGCAAAAATAACAAAATGATCTTATACATATGTATATAAAATTTTGTAATTGTCTATCTAGGTATACGAAATTTCTATTTAAAAGTAGGGATGTTTTTAATTTATTGTAAAATTTATTCTTTGCTACATATTGTACATATTTTTTAAGTTAAAAAAAATATAAATATTATTTAAATGGCTATAATAAATAGCCATATAAATATATTAAAGATTTATAACTTTTTATGTTCTTTGTAAGAACAGGTAAATTTCTCAGAATTGTCAATATTAGCAATAAAACAAGAGTGTTGTAAAATTATACTACTTCATTCATTTAAATAAAGAATAATCCTTATTTCTTTTAATCCAAGTCAACTGGAGATTAAAATTTCCCTGATTTAAAAATGTGTGAGCATATTTACCGCTTAAAAACATGAAGCTGATGTATTGTAAAATTAAACTCAGCACATAGAAAATGTTTATCTAGGCAACAAAGAGAAATAAAGAACTAACATGCTGTTTATTACTTTTGTTTTAAATTGTTGTTTGTATTTCTATAATGTTGTGCAAATATAACTCACAACCGGAAGACAAAATGATATTTAAGCCGAAAAACAAAATGAATAAAAAGGTACAGAAGGTCAGCAGATGTTTAGTTCGACAGAATTATGAATTTTCTTTAGACTAAACAAAAATATGTATGTATTTATAAATTAAAGTTCAAGAGTTCTTCAACGATTTTGGCGCCGAAATTATAATTTGTATTTAAAGATTTGGTATCATATTAGCTAAAATATATGAAAAAGTTGTGTTTTCAACATTTATTCAATATTTAAAACATACAAAATCATGATAGGTATCATGTGCTTAGATACAATATAGGTATATTTAAAAAAAACAACTCAAACTTAACGAGAAATGTGTGAATCAAACATTATTTTGTTTTAGTAAGTTAGTGGAGGTAATAATGGTAAAAGTAAAAAAAATTAGGAGAAGACATACTAATGACGCTTTATACACATTTAAAATTGAATGCATGTGTATAAAAATATTGTACATACAGAAATAAAGAACTAAAAAACAAGGCAAGACGATAATGAGTAAGTGAGGTTAACCTACCAAACAAACCATCTCAAATCTATTACTTTTTATATACGAAAAAACAAGGTTATATGGATATACACACAACTAACCACCCCTCTCCTTATGTATGTATTTCCTAACAAAGATGCTAATAATTGCTACATGTTTAAAAATATATAGAAAGATATGTATTAAAAAAAACTTACCTCTACAACATTGAATTCATCCTCTTTTGCTTCAGCGCCCAAAAGAATTTGTCTGATGATTAATTTTTGTCCGCGGGGATAATCTTCATCGTTGGATAACACTTCCCATTCGACGGAGCTGTTTTCGCCGCTTAAAGTAACACCTAAGGACATAAACACATTATTGCTTATAATTTATAAATTTTCCCGATCTTTTCACATGATACAATAAAATAATGCTGTTTTTTTTTTGGTAACTACAAAAAAATATACATTTTTCTAGCCGCCATTTTTATGTTGATTTTTCTTAAATGAATTCGTCGGTAATCAGTCAAATAATAACATTATTTTATTGCGTACATTAACACAATTTATATTTACCATAGAATGATTCGTCAGACATTGTGATTTTATAGATTCTTTTGGATTAAATTTTTATAATAAATCGTTCACGTTACTCGTGTTAATTGCACACAAAATGATGAATATTTTCCACCACAGCGACGAAGAAGAAAAAAATTTTGCACACAAAGCCGGTAAAGCGGGGGTAAAGCAAAGAATTGAAAAAATTTTCCAATTTCGTTTTCTGTTGGTGCTTCGTAAAACAGTATGTATTGCCAACGTTTGTTAGGTGAAAGCTACCAGATTGTTAAATTAAGGTTAGGGGAAAACCGAAGCAAGATTGCCGGTTTATTGTATTTGGAGTAAAATTCAGTTGTAATACTATAAAATATATGTCGTTAGTGTTTGATTTTTTTTTAATTTAAAAATATGTGTTTGGTATATAGTGTCCCTGCAAATAACGCGACTAGTCCATACATGCATGTAAAGACTAGACCAAAGAGGAGTAGGAGTACTCCAAAACTACTCCATATATATGAAAAAAGGTGGTCGATTTAACATTGCAATGTCCTAGGATTGGACCATATAACCCATCGGAGTAGTCCCAAAACTAAGAGGGTTCGTTTTAAACAATAACGACTCAATATGCAATCGTGTTAACACGAAACCATGTAGTTTAACTACAAACTCTTGTTTAACTATGACATGGTCCATGACTGCATTACATTGGACCATGTTGTAAGTAATCCATTTTATCTAAAATGGATCACGTAGACCAATATTTAGACATGTGATGGAAATCGATATCGAAAACGAATGAGTTTTAGAAGTCAAATTTTTCGTAATATTTCTGTATTGAAAAACTTTTATCACATAAAATATATAGATATTGGGCTACTAAAGAGAATCTTAAAACAAAAATTTTAAAAATTAGATTATAAATGCATTAAAATGTATTTTCAAAACTGATTCGTTTTCGATATCGATTTCCATCACATGTCTGATTATTTGCAGGGGTAGATTAGAAGTTATTTTTTACCAATTACGTTTTTAAAACATAGATATTCTTCATATTTATTTGATTTTATTAATTTTTAAAATCTCGCTCGATGGCTAGCTAAAAATTAAAAATAGTCATTCGAATTGTTTAGAATATGTAATCAAATATATCAGTTATGTCAATCGGAGGTTACTTATAGTAATGTAATTAAAAAATATATTAACAATATAGAGTATTCAGAAAGATTCTTAGTTATTACCATAGATTCTTGTCTTAATATATATGTATGTATATACAGTTTGATTTAATATTTCATTATATTAATACTAAAAATATATTTATCTAAAAGTTGAAACAAAAAGGAAATTATTAGACTTTTTCAACTTTTCGAACTTTTTTTTTAATATTTTTACAAAAAAAAAAAATTAAAACAATGTAGCCTAGTAGAGTCGATTTTTATTTGTCGAAAAATCGATATATAAAACACTAATAATGACACGAAGTTAAAATAACATCCTTTTTGACATTTTGGAAATTTTTTCAAAAACCTTGGGACAGAGAAGTTGCAACACCAGGCAGATTTTGGGTATTATTATAACTTGGCAGCACTTTTTCTAGAGCATCAATAAAATTGACTTGACATCTCTTTAAGAGGTGCCAAGTTAAGGCGAATTATAGACAGTTCAGTTCGGTTCATCGTCTGCGAGGCACGTGTGAAACTAATTTTATTAAAAAGCAATTTGTACAGTTGTATATAAAATATCAACAAACGTATAAATATTAAATTATTTTTAACACACGTTTTTAGTTAAATTTAATATACGCAAAAATGGAAACAGAGTCATTCTACGGTAAGTGAAAAACTACAGTCGTCACAAAATTGCAAATAATTTGTATATGTTTTAATGCGGCCGGCGAATTGACAATCAAAAATGTCTACCGGCAGCATGACAAACAAATAACCTTGATATTGAAGTGATAAATAATGATGTCTTCTAATTATTAAAGGTGTTGAATTAAGTGAAAAGGATCCTTTGGCACAATTCGAAGTTGCTGAAACCGATAAAGATGTGCAAGATCAGAAATTGATCATTAAACAAATAAGCCTGGGTGCTGATGCTAAGAGCGGCGAATTCAATGTAGTACAGGTAATTATTCGAATTAATATAATGAATTCGCCTTATTTGTGTTGTCGGGGCAATATTGTTGTTAGCCCATCAAACTACTCAATTCAGGAGAAGGTATTTTTTTTTTTTTTTTTTTGTTCACCAAATTCTGGTGTCTTTAGCAATCATCAGCCCCACAATAATAAACTATGTGCGGAATTTTTTGATCCATGAGCAAAAATGTTTTCAGTAGCATTCTGCAATCAGCTGGCCTCCGATAACACATAAAATTCTATTGCAAATAACGAAAACGTGCGATGATGCCACCGAGATGCCATATTTTTTGTATAAAATAACTTAGTGAAGAAAGGTGTTAAGTCCACTTTTAATGAAATTTATCAAAACGTTAAAATAAGTAAATGGGTATCATACACTGTTTGCTTAAAATTTTTTTTATTTTTTCTGTGATATATCCAATTTTACTTTTTTAAAAATTGATTGGAATTGAGTACATAAAACTATTCAACATTTAAAATCGCTCCAAATTTGTATAAAAAATTTTGAAATGTTTTATTTACTACTAAATACGTTATTCTCAATTACTTTAGTTAAAATAAAAAACTATCAAGTCCAATTAAAATGTGCACAGTTCCAAAAAAAAAGTACATAATAGGTATAATATAATTAAAAAAAAATAATTATTACTAATTTTTCAAGCTTTAGGTCTTTTTTTAAATATAAAAAACTTTTTATCGTTTATTTAAATCCAATATTTCGGCACTTCCTTGAGTGCCTTCGTCAGGGTTTTTTTCTTTCTTAATTTTACACTCAAGGAAGTGCCGAAATATTGGATTTAAATAAACGATAAAAAGTTTTTTATATTTAAAAAAAAGACCTCAAGCTTGAAAAATTAGTAATAATTGAAATAATAAAGGTCGAATAAAAATACATATTCTTAAAAAAAAATAATTTACCTAATTTTATCTGCTGTATAATTGATGTAAATAAGACTTCACACAACGCTAGCAATTCTAAATATTTTAAATACAAAATGTTTTCATTTTATATTTATAGGCCGAAGTTAAGGGTTATGAAAAGGAAACCATTAAAATTCCAATTGCTGTCCTGAAGGCTGGTGAAACCCGTACATTATGCCCCAACTTAGAGTTCCCTAGCGATTCGGTTACCTTCAAACTTATACAAGGTACCGGTCCCGTATACATCTGTGGTCAACACTTAGTACACGAAATGGTTGAAGAAGAATGGCATAATGAAGATGAAGATGATGTTGATGAGGACGATGAAGATGACGAACAACCACCACCACAACAAAATGGTAAAAATAGCAAAAAGAAGTAATGCAATTATAAAAAAACATACCATAACCATAGTTTTGAAGAAGAAATTTGTTATTCTGCTTTATTTTGAATATAATTTCTTCTCAGTTTTTGTATACAATTTGTAAGTCCCCTCTTTAAACAAAATTCCAAAAAAAAAAATATATATATATGAGAATATATTATCACAAAAATCTAAATATGTACACCTTAAGTTTATAAGTATGTAATTTAAAAAGAAATTACTTAAAAAAAATCAGTAAAATAAATGTAATTACAAAAAAATCGCAAACTTTTTTGTATTAATGGTTTATTTCCACAATGTTTTTTTTTATTAAAAATAGATAAGGCGGTTCTGTTTGGATCATCGTCTGAGAGGCAGGTGTAAAACAAAAGATCGAACATATTCTTTCCACAAATATTTTTTTTTAAATTAAAAAATAATTACTTTGGCAGATTTTTAGGATATGCATTTCATAGAGCCAGAATCGTAGGTAGTATTATTTGGTTTTGTTTATTTTTGTGTGAAAAACACTTTATTTTATGTTAAAAGATGGTTGAGCTTTTAACAGTTATGATTCAAATTTAAATGAAATTACAATAAAGTTAATGAATAATTATAATTACTAGTAAAATAAATTTTAATATTTAAATTGTTTACATGCGTGCTACTGAAATCTTTTGTCGTGGTACTCTAAAATGAAAAAATATATATATTAACTTAAAAATATACATCAACTTGAAAATATTTACCTTATATGTATAACTCTACGTCTATCACTGGGATGTATTAAATCTAATTTTTGGCTCCAATCGATTTGCTTCAATTCATGTCGTAATTTCTTACGATCAAAATACGAAATAACACAACTAGCGGGTATCCAAAAAATGGAAGTGAACACAACAACGGCGACTTAAAATATATAGAAAGTTTAATTATAATAACATATATAAAATGTAATTCTGAAAAATCAATAATTCGTTTAGAATTTGATTTGAAAAATGTTCACATAAGATCCAAAATTGTGTAACATTGAATTTAGAAGTTCTTTAACTTACCCACAATATTATCTTTTAAGAATCTTAAAACTCTATTAATATTTATCTCCTCGATTATATCCCAAAAACGTTCCACTACATCTTGTATGGTTTTTTCGCAAACACCCTGGAAATTTAATATGATATTTAAAAAATAAATTTGTATGGAATAGAATTAGCTTTTAATTTTTAAACCTTATTACAAAATCCTTGTATACAGGGCGTGCCATCGGGTAAAACATCTGGCGGTTCTACAGGGAAGCAGGTTTCGTTTATACTCATGCGACAGCACCTAGGTAATACAGAAATATAAAGAACTATTAGATTTTAAATGGAAACCAAGTTAATGAATTAAGCGAAATGTCCAAGTTCTCAAAAAATATATAAAACTATACAAAATTTACCTCTTACAAGCATCCTGTATAATATCGCACATGCAACTTTGTAGACCCTGTGTTTCACAATAGGGAACTAACAAAAACGAGAATTATTTAGGCAAATCAAACTCATTTAAGTCAGTTTTAATTTTAAAAATATATGTACTTACTGCATTTTCCATTACGACATTGTCCTCTTTCCTGGCAAATAGTTCCATCATCCATTGCTGGTGATTTTGGGCATTCAGCATGGGTTCCAGTACATCTGGCCTCACGTTCACAAGTAGCATAAACCTGTTCACGACACTTGACACCCGCCGGCATAAACTGACAATTCTGACAGCAGGGCGAATTCTTATCACTGCAGACAGCGCCCTGATTACGTCGTAATTTACAGTTTTTATCACAACAAGCATCATTATCTTCCGTACCCAAAAGACCAGCATCGCACTGTTCGTCACCCTCAACACGTAAATTGCCACAAAATGATTCTTCGGGTTCGGAGAAGCAGCGACCCGATTTCGCTTGTAAAACTTTGCGTATTGAACGTAAAGAACAGGGAGAGAATTTCTAAGAAAGCCATTGTGTTATTGAAGTGAATTTTTTATGATTTTAGATCTTTTACCTTATTATTGACATCATAGCCACTAACAGAGTAAGTATACATTAGGAAGCTACCTCCTTGTGAGGCACTAGGTGAACATTCCGGTATATCAGGGTCATGTTCCGAACCCCAGTTATGACCAAACTCATGGGCAGTGACTAAGTCAGCTTCTCGTGTTATAACACGTTGACCATAATGATTGCGAGAACTACTTAGACCGGAATTTAAATAAAGCGTATAACCATTCTTGAAGTATTCTAGGACAGGAGGAAATAAAACAGGATTAATGGAAATTAATTTATTTAATAGAGAGTAATTAACAAAATTTACATATATTTAAAAGTTTAAACAATAAATAAATTTCAACATTTTCTCAGCATAGTTCATAAATATAGGGTTTTCCAATAAGGACTTGACAACTCAAACTTACTCTTCAGTAAATCGATTGTAACGTGTGCTGTGTGGCTTGTGGCACCGTCTTGTTGAAACCACATGTCATCCAAGTCCATGTGTTCCAATTCGGGCCAAAAATAATCGCTAATCATTGCGCGATAACGATCGCCATTCACAGTAACGTGACGATCGTTATTGTCGACGAAAAAATATGGCCCAATGACGCCGCCGGCATGCAAAGCGCACCAAACAGTAATTTTTTGTGGATGAAGTGGTGATTCGTGAAGCACATGTGGATTTTCAGCAGACCAATAACGCATATTTTGCTTATTGACGAACCCATTGAGCCAAAAATGAGCTTCGTCACTGAAGATGATTTTGCGATGAAATTCATCATCTTGGTGCATCTTCTCCAGAGCCCAATCGGAGAACGTACGTCGACTCAAATGGTCCATCGGCTTCAATTCTTGAGTCAGCTTAATCTTGTATGGGTGTAAACCCAGATCCTTACGCAAAATTCGCCATAAAGTGGTCTTGGGGATGCCCAGTTCTTGAGAACGCCGCGGAATCGACTGATTTGAATCGTTTGCTACGGACGCCTGAACGGCAGCGATATTTTCGGAACTTCGACCAGGCCGTTGTCTCACTGGCACGACAGCATCACACAATGAATATGTAGACTCAAATTTTTGCACTAAACTTGTTATTGCTTGTCTACTAGGGCGATAATTACGACCGAAAATTGGAGTTAACGCTCTTAAAGTTGCGGTCACCGACTCCGAATTTCGGTAGTACATTTTTATAATTTCCAAACGTTGTTCCTTCGTGTACTTTACCATAACGAAAATGTTAAGTTTACTGAAAAAAAAGAAAGCAACAATTAGATGATCAGTGAAATAGTGCGTTCACAATTTAAATTCAGAGTTGTCAAGTAGCTATTAGAAAACCCTATATATATAATAACAGAAAATTAATTATTTGAACTAAAAATTGAAAAGAATCTTTTTATAAAAACTTAATTTATGATTTTTTCCGAATCCTTTTTGTTTGAATATTAAAATAATATATTACAAAATAAAATTTCTGAAAATTAATATTAATGCCCATTTAAAGAAATATAAATTAAACGAAAATATTTCTTATAAAAACAAAAGAAAATTGTTAATGAAAAATTATTAGGTATTTTTGTTAAACCTGGTGTGCAAATGCCTCCAACGGAATTGCGTCTAGGTGAGCCAACATAAGCCAAACCTAAAATACCGCCTTCGAATTTTAAATCCGTAAAAAGATGCGCTAAACAAAAATCTTTATGACTGTATTCACGTGAAAATACCTTAATTTTTGGTTGGATAGCATACAAATGAGTTAGATAAAATGGAATAAATAATATACAAAAAGTGAATAAAAACAGACGATGGTTTTTAGGAAACAAATCATTAGTAATAGTGTTTAATTTGCCAATAATATGAAAAAGATATTGTAAAATCTAACTATTCACTGAAGTATTTCAGATATATACGTAACTTACGGATATATGAGAGAAAACCCATGAATTGTTTCCAGATAATTTCTGTTAAATAACAGTTAAGAAAATTTCTAACTTACCTCCAAAAGATTACGAACATCCCACTTTTCTCTAATCATGTTATAATGAGCTTCTCCGCCTCTTAAGCGAGTTGGCTCTGAGTGAACCACAATTTTTTTAATAACAAAGCCCATGCCCTTGAATCCTTCCTGATCAGAACGATCTTGCCATACAGTGTCATTATAAATTTTATGAACACGATCTATAAGGCTTATCTGTAAGCAAAGATATATGAACAAATATATTAACATAAATCAATTAAAAAATCTTAATAGAACTAACCAAATAATTTATAGTGGTTTTGGTATTACCACCACCCATTTCTTGAAAGAATCTGTAGTCGGCCACCAAAAGCAAAGGACAGCGAGTTTTTGTAGGCGTATATTCATATTGGTCAGCTTGGCGTTTGGTTCTTTTATGGGATTCATTCTGAGGTAAAGGTAGAAGATTTGTATGTTGATGTTCATGATGATTTATATTGTCTGTCTGTGAATTGTTGGATTCCTCATCATTGTCATCTTCGGTTTCCAGTTCTATTTAAAAAATAATTTACTCTCATATTTAAAATGAATTGTACAATAATTACTTACCTAAACCTTCCTTAACATAGCCGCATGTTAAGGGTGCTCCACCCTTTTCATTACCTTGAGGATGTTTAATTTGGACATCAGATAAACGATAAGCCACCATGGTAGTTTCTATGTCAGTGGGCAAGTGACGCCAAGAAGGCTAGAAAATTATAAAATATATAACTACATATCATATACATACATATGTATGTATATTTGAAACCGTAGCTAACAATTACCTCTATATGATATGTTTCATCTGGTAAATTGATGGACATTGTCATTAGACCATTTTCTATGTGGGCTCTAACATTAGATTCAATCTCTCCAAAAACACGACCCGCAAAGAAATTATCATGATCTGAGTGAAATATTTTTGTTATATGTTTTTGTTTTTATTCATCATGCTGTTAAATATGATTGTTTTGTTTACCTAAATGTACTATGGTCTCATTACCATCACCATCCACAGTGTAGGCTTTAAATTTGCTGTGAAGTACATCACGATGTGGGTGTAATATCAAACGGAAATTTTTACCCAATGTTTTAAACTCTATTTCTTTTATGGTGTTGTATGGGTTATTGCTGGGTTTAGCTCCCCTTTTTACAATACGATGTTTGACATCATCTTTATGAATTATCTCAAAGTGTTTAACTGTACGATGCAGTGAATCTTTTAAAATTAGAAATTTAATTAGATTTTACCAATAAAAAACTTTTTATAAAAAAATCACGATTTTTATAAAAAAAAAAACAGTTTTTATACATAAGTATATAAACATAATTATGATTGGGGTTGCAATTTTTTCATCAACAGTGCACATAGTATTTGGAAAAACGTATTTTTCTCTTAAACTTTTAATATTTTCCCCAAATCTTTAATGGATTTTGGTTAAGTAATGATTAATATACACTTTACCTGCATTTTCAATTAAAAATATAACAAATATTATTAAAAATATGAAATTTTTAGACAAGATTTGATACTTTGTTATCATAATGACAATTTTACAACAAATTGATTTTTCTGGCCAAGACTGTAATAAGAAATGTCAGTTGCTGTGAGTTGCCAGATCACATTAAATTATATTGAATTTGAGGAATTTAAATTCGGTATTTTTTTACAGTAAAACTTGTTTATAACGGAACTCATGAAGATCGTGACACTAGCTTGGATTTTAACAATTTTTTTTTTGCAGATGATATCCTATTAACTTCTTTACCTAAAAATGCAAAATATTTTGTCAGCTCTCCTATGGTTCACGAGTTATTTACCTTTAAAATTTTGATATGTAACTGTAAATATTTACTATATATGTATCTGGTAAATATGGGTACAGTTTGAAAGTGCTCGGAAAGGTCATTTACAAATTGTGAGCCTACAACTGAATTTATGTTTTTCCATATTGAGTTTTTTTACAAAAGTGCTGATGTCTCGAAAATTAACTCACACACTTTTTTAAACAATTTACCATAAATCTTAGTAAATATTTCTAGTATTGACGGCCTATGGCCGGACGGAAGGGTATTCTCCTCTACGGCATACAGAACTACGGCTTCGCATAGTACAGATTTCGTATATTTTTTATGGTGAAATGTCATAAACTTTAGAGCCCGCCCACTAGAAAATAGGCGTGGCCGACAAAAAAAATTCATTTTACTCAGAATTTAAAACTACGCTAGAGATAAAATGTAAATGATTTAAAAAATATGACTAAAACATGAAGCACCCTAACTTTAGATTTATGATAAATTGTTTAAAAAAGTATGTATTTTTTAAATTAATAACTTTCAACCTCACATAACTAATAAATTCAGTTGTAGGCTCGCAATTACGCCATATTATATATCATTCGAAAGGCCTTTCAGAGCACTTTTAAACTGTACCCATATTAGATATATTATCTGGTATTGTAGATATTTACAGTTATATATCAAAACTCCAAAGGTGAATAACTCGTAAACCATAAGAGAGCGGGCAAATTTTTTTGCATTTTTATATATAGAAGTTAATAGGATAGCATCTGTAAAAATAATTGTTACAATCCAAGCTAGTGTTACGATCATGATTCAAGTCAAATAAAATGTGTAAAAGGGTATATTGAAAAGTTCCAATTATTTTTTATTATTTAGAATATTTTTTTTTATATTTTTATCACAAATTTCTAGTATAAATAAGTTTTAAAATAAATATAAAAATAGAAAATAATCTCTATTTATACCATTTCTTTTGAATGAAAAATGCAACAGTGAAAGTATTGAATAGATACATTTAAGTATTGAGTACATAAAAACAGTCGGTAATTAGTATTCAATATCCTAAGTACTAACACTTTTACACCACTATTGCACTGTTTGTTAGAAGAAAAAATCTGTGTGAGAGAATAAAATTTTTGCAAAATATATACATCTAGGAAAATAGTGAATGAATTTCAAAAAATTTGTATGAAATAAAAAATATAAAGCACATGGATTCAGAATTTATAAAAATCTAAAAAGGGTTTTTCCTAAAAACCTCTAAAAATTCGAATGGAAAAAGAGAAAAATACCTCTATGCAGTTAGCGACGAAGAAGTATAGAAGACAGCGAGACGACATAGACAACGACGACAGCAGCGAAGTAGAAAAGAAGACGAAACCAAAAACGCCAAAAAGGCTCCAAACAAAAATCCAACAAAAAAAGTAAACGGAGCTCCAAATTGGCATACTTAAAAAAGAAGCAGCTGTTTAGTAAAAGGATTTTGCAAAAAACAAAAAAAAAAAAACTTATACTTAAACAAGAAACATGTGTGATATTTGTTCAGATTTTCAACAATTATTAGAGTCGTGTAAGTATTAAATGTTGTTGACTGCTGACTGATTGATAGTTGTTGTTTGCATGAAAAATTGTTAGCTGATGAACTAACTTCAATTGTGTGTACAATTAATTATTGGCGTTGTGTTCTTAAGTGGGCGGTATAGAAAAAATAGAGAGGGGTTTCGATTTTTTTGTTACTTGCTTCATGATATATTAAAAAAATGCCGGTATAGGTATAAGCATTTATTATAAATTTCAAGTTTTAAAATATAATAATTTAATATTTTTGCGGAATTTATGAGGTTTTTATTTCTATAGGTATTGTAAGCATTAGATTTACATATATTTTTTAGATTGTATTGTAAGAATTAAAAAATCGTTCTAAGATTTAATTAAACTTTAGTAAAGACAATTTTTAAAAAGGGATTTGAATTTTTCAAAACTCTGTTTTGACAAATATTTTCTTAAAAAAAGATAACTTGTGTTTCCAAATATTCATTTACTAATGATTCAATTTATAATATATTTGTACACTATCAACATTACATATTTAGATGCTTCCCTTTCGATTCTGTTTTAGCTGTAAGGGTCTTTAGTTTTGAAATCTGCTTCACTCAATACCATTCGCTCTGCATTATTTTTATATTATCTACTTAGGATGAAATATTAAAATAATTTGTTTTATTTTAGATGAGGCCCGTATTATCAATCAGGATGCCAAACATGCGATTCTTTATAAAAGTGAAATTGAAACAGCATTTGGCTACATACAAGCCTGGCCTCAAAGGCAGTGTATGTGTTTATACCGCGATGTTAAGAATTTTGAGCGCTTTAATTTAGTCATACAATCAATGATCTATTTGGCTGTTCATCATTTAAAACACATCAAAAGACTTATAGAGGATTATAAAAAAATAACAGTTAGCGCAGCACAAGTCGTGGCTCAAGCACAAGGACCTTCACAAACTGATAGATCCGAAGAAATAGGAGTGGCTGTAGCTTCAACTGCTCCGACGGCCTCCAAAGATAAAGAAAGTAGCAATAAAATTGAATCCAAGGAAACGGATATAGATAAAAATAAGACAAAAGATGATTTAAAAACTAATAAAACTACTGATTTAGCCAATAGTAGTTTATCAACATCATCACCCGGCGTCAATAATAATGGCACTACAATAACTTTAACGCCATCACCATCATGTGCATCTTCGGTACAGAGTTCTCAAGGTTCCTGTGCAGCATCGACATCATCTTCACAATTATCGACATCATCATCATCGCCGTCCTCATCAACATCACAACATACGGAAGAACCTTGGATACTGCCAGAAGTTGAGAAGCTTTTGTTACTTGTATCCAAAGTATTTTTGCTTAATTTTCCATTGTACATAGCATATAAACATGGTACTCATGCACGCTTGGATGATATATCCGCCGAGGAAGCACAACATTTAGCAATATTTTGTGATCTTCATGACAATGAAATTCCGGTATATTTGCTGAGAAATACAAGCTTATTTTGTAATTCAAATGGCTTTGCTGCAATGATGTTGTGTTTTGATCAGAACGATTTACCAGTGACCACAGCACATGCTATTACCGCAACTGTCTCGAATATAAAATTATGGTTACATTATGGCTGTATTGTACAATTATTTGTACCATTACGTAGTAAAATATTACAATACATGTGCAAATTATCCGATCAAAATCTAAGAACTGCTGCCACAAGAGCTATGGCTGATTTTGTCTGGTCCGCAGTACGAGATCCGTTAGATGCCTCGGTAAGCTTTGATGTGGAAGGCTTGGCTTTGGCATTTAAATATTTTACATCGACTACACTGACTATGAGATTGGCTGGTAAGTTTGTATCTTTTTAATCTTAACAAAAAAAAAAAAAAAAAAATCACTGAAATATCTATATTTTAGGCATTACGCAAATTAATGCTCATATTAATATATTTGGCGAAATTGAGTCTGTGGTGGGTGAGGTCGAAGTTGTGGCCAATAAAATCGGCGATTGGCTAACAGAAAATCAAATAATACAACATTTGTTTGGTCCCAATCTTCATGTCGAAGTTCTAAAACAAGCTCATGTTGTCTTAAATTTTCTTGCTGTCGAAAATCAAATTACGGAAGAACATATTAAATTAATTTGGCAAGCTACACAACAACTAAAACATTGTTCGAAAACTATATTTGACATCTTGCCATCGTTGGTTAAGAACTTGGCTCCTAAACCAGCCATGTATTTGTATACTCTTTTATGTCGTATGGACCCGAAAGAACATACCGAACAGAGTATTTATATAGCTTCGGCTTTGACCAAACTCATTTGGTCACGTGACAAGACCAGGTCACAAATAAGTTTGGAGAACGAGATAATGGCAGCTACTAGCTCGGACAGTGGCAGCATGGATGGCAGTAATTCCGATGAGGGTAATGGTGATGATAGCAGTTTGGCTAGTGCTCGCAAAAGTCCAATAGATATTGAAAATGTCTGTTCATCCGATACTGGGGTAACACCATGCAAACAGGCGAGACGCAGGCGTCATGTATGTGATCCCACAGAAGAGAAGGGAAAACAAATATCAGAAGAGGAAATTAATATAATTAATTCGAAAGTTGATATTAAGTAAGTAGTTGATTATTCAATATTAATAATACTATAATATTTTAAAGTAGACTTTTTTTTGATATTAGTGTAGAATAAATATATGTATGTATAAGGGTTTTTAAATTAATTGTTATTCTTTTTTAGCGAATTTGTGTTTGTAGTTAAAAAATAAATATACCTAGTGATGTAAAGAATTTTTGATTTTAACCCGACTTTTACAGGATGAAAAATCATCGTATAGTCAATATAATCGACAATTCAAGCAGTGAGGATGATATACAAAAAGGTGCCGTTAACATACAAATGCATCGCAAGAAATCTCGTAAGCGACGCAAGAATAACAACAACCTACCGTTGACACGTCTAGCTTACGAAATTGTTGAAGCCATTTGTGATGGGGGAGAAGATGATGCTACTAGTGATGACGCAGACGATGCCGATGATGGTGACGGTGAATGTGAACTGTTAAATGATAGCGACGAATGCAGTGATCCCGGGCAGGTACCCAGTGCCGTGCTTAAACATTTACAAGGTGAAGGTCCTTATATCCGAGCTATAGCTGAAACCCACATTAGTGAACTTTTAAGTGGTGCTGAAAATGAGGGTAGCTATTCGTCACCCTTGAGTAATAAATCGGAGAATTTGGATGGTTTCGAAGTGGAGGACATTTGTGAAGATGAAATTGCTCAACTTGTGAATGCGCATAATCAGCGCGGCAAACCGAATCCAGCAATTTCTTCGTACGTTTGTATTAATAACCAGCTTGTAGAATACACTCCAGATATGAGTGGTGTGGTTAATCTTAATCAGCATAACAATCAAGAAATAGCTTCACTGGTTAATGTTCACAATCAGCGTGTCACACAAAACACAATGCCACCAGCTTTTGCAGCTGCTGCTGCGGCTATGGCTGCTGCTCATACCGCTATGTCTATGCAGAAGACTGAGGCTAATGTAGCAGCAGCTGCTGCTGCATTGGCCGCTGCTGCCGTAGCTACAGACAATGCTCAGCAAACGTTGGTAGATTATCAGGGACGTTTTGTTGAAGCTAAAGTTAAACAACAATTGTTGGACTTTCAAGAACGTGCCAATACATTGGCAGCGAAAGCCCTGGCGGCTGGTATAATAGACATAAGTGGTGTTGCCATCAAGGAGAGTAATAAAAATGTCTCTTCAACATCGCCGCAACAGCCGACGTTTAAAATTAACGATGTTTGTCAACCGGGAAATACTCTATTGTGGGACTTGTTACAGGACGATAAAATTGTAAGTAAAAGAAAGTACCGGTAAGAATTACATGGTAACATTTTCAAAATGTGATTTTCGCCCTCGCATAATATTATGTGATATATGTATATATGCATGATCACAATAAAACAAGAAGTATTATAAATGTTAAATATTTGTTCATACAAAACAAAATTGTTGATATTGAATTTCATTGCTGTGTTTTCCGTTTGTTTACAGACCCAACTGGGCGAATCTCTAGCTATGGAGGCAGAAAAGGCTTTAGCGACGCTTTTATGTTTCAGTAACGATCGCCAGTTACGTACGAAATTTATTGAGGGATGTTTGCAAAACTTGGCAAATAATAAAAGTGTTATCGTATCATTACGTTTATTGCCAAAACTGTTTGCATCTTTTCAACAATTCCGACCATCCGATACACATCAAGTTACTATGTGGGCTGAGCGCCAGCAACGCATGATGTTTCATTTCTTTAACAACATCAAATATTACGCTAAGCGTCACATGGAAATATTGGCGGGTAAAGGAAATGAATATCAACACACTGACTTATCTTTGTATACACACAAGACTCAGGTATCAGTACGTTTACAGTTTTTATCTTCCATTTTTTCGTTGATGGGTTCGCCGAAAAATTTTCGGTTAGTATGAAATAAAATTACCATCTTTATACGTATGTATTTTATAAACATTTTTATGATTTCAGTTTAAGCTTAGAACAGGTTGATTCCTTGTGGGAATGGTTAGCCCACGATCCCGAATGTGCCGATTGTTATTTCTCTTGGCTGCAGTTACAAGCAAAGGGTGGTGAACAACATGCCTTGGGCTTGGAAGCTTTACAACATTTATATTTAAAAAAACTGCCTGAATTACGTCCCGAAGAGTTTTCAATGGTTGGTTTAGGTCTTTTTCAACAGCTGTGTAGTTTGGCACGCATGGCAATAGCACATTATGAAAAACAAACAGATTCCATATCGACAAATTCGTCCAATATAGTGGGCATGTTTCATTTGTGGAAAATAGCTTTAAGAGCCCACAACACTGAGGTATCATTGGCCGCCATACAATACATAAATATGTATTATATGGGTCAACAGTTGCGTCTGGAAAAGGAGTTTGTATCACAGTGCATGGAGAATCTTGTGCAGGCAGCAAATGCCCTGGAATGGTAAAGATCTAACAAAACTCAATTTAATCATATAGAGGGAAGTTTAAGTATTACAATAACTATGTTTTTATGCTTTTAGCAACAACGAAGATGACAATGCTTTAATGTGTGTCCAACGTGGCTTAATGCTCTTAAATACACATTTGGAAACATTTCGTCGTCGTTATGCTTTTCACTTAAGACGCTGGGCTATTGAAGGTCAAGGCATTGGCTCCCACAGCAATTTAAAGAATGAAGGTTCTGGTCCAGCCATACGCATTATTTTACAACCTGCTGGTCTGTCGGAAAAATCCATTTTACACATGCATGCATGTGATTTAATAGCAGATTTAAAAGCCGAAATTTCTAAATGGTATAATGACCACTAAAAATAAGATTTTTTTTCATAAAAGTACATATGTATATATATATATTTAAGGTGGGAGAACTTGCAAGGTACTTCAAATTCGGGAGTATCAGCTCCAGTCTTGGGTCTTTTGTTAAGCGAGGGTCCTTTGCGCATAATAACACAGGGTCAGGAATTGACTTCCGAATATGATGAAAGAAGTTTGGGTGATGCTGGTTTTAAAGATAATCAGGTATTAAAATAATAATTGTTAGAGGAGGAAAACAATTAATTATAGTATTTCCTTTCTTTTCCTATGGTTATATAACATCAATCTTAAATTATTTGTATTTTTATTTTATCTCTTAAAGATCGTTTACGTTTCATTGGGTGGTCGAGGCGCGCGTCGTAAAGAAACTAATGTTGATCATCCCTCGATGCAGCCGCCACCGCCTAAAGAATGTTTACCCACAGTATTATTGCTACAGCCAAAGTATTTTGAGAAACTTTTTTGCTTAATGCAAACTTTGGGTGATATGAAACCACAACCCAATAATTTGCAATTACACACCAAGGCTCAACTATTGTCCCGTAGAGTGTGGGATATTTTAGCCATTCTGCCTACAAATCCAAATATTTTGGATGCATTCAAATGCTTAACTAATGACTTAGCTATAAGTGAACAGTTGGATAGGGAAGAGGCTAAGATAAACAAGCATAAAGAGATTAAGCAGAAATTGTGTGAATTGTTAGATCCCACAAATTTACAGAAATTCATGTATTCTTTGCACATAGTAGAGAGTTTAGCATTGAATAGTGTTTTCCAGCAACGTGGGACACCCTGTTGCAGTGGAGCCAATGGAAATATAATGGCCATGGACCAACAACACAGCAGAGGATCATCAGTTGCGAAAAATAAGAAAAATGGTGGTAGTGGCGGGAGTGGTAGTGGTGGAGGAAGTGGCTCAGGTTCTGGTAGCGGCAGCGGTGGTGGTGGTTGTGGCAGCAGTAATATGTGCAGTAGCAGTAGAAGATGCGTGAGTGTGGATTCATCTTTTAAAGATGAATCTAAAAAACCAGCTAATAGTGTTAGTGAACATCATAAGGAGAAGGACTCGTTCGATTCGTTAACACCAAAAGAATTGAATTCCTCTATGGCTTCGGCAAACAGCTCAGAATGTGATCATCCGCATAGTGATCATGTATCTGGCAGTATTAATGACAAAGAAAACAATCCCGTCAAGATGGCTAAAAAACATAAAAAGTCTGAAGGCAGCAATGTGTCATCACAGTCCTCGGTTACGCAAATGGATTTGTTTAACACTTCTATATTCGATACAAAATGGAGCGAAACTTTTATTAAATGTGGTGGTCTCAAACATCTCTATGATATATTCATATCCGGTCAGTTGCAGCAAAGCTCTTACCCCAAAGAGTTGCTTAACGAATGGCGTCACGATTGCTTGGCCAGTCTGTTGCGTATTCTTTGGCTTTTGGGTTTCGAAGAGGACTTTCATGAAGATATGTTGGTGTCCATATCAAAGCCAAAAGACTTTATGCTGGAAATGATGTCTGTGGATCCCTGTTTGAAACGTTTATCAGCCATATTAAATGATGAAGCCTATTCGAATTACTTAGCCACTACCTCCGCTTATCAATATCATCACTTGAGAACTGGATTTTGGGGACGGGCCCAGGTTGTACAATTTGCAATGAATATAATGGTTAGTTTTGTGCATGCATCTTCGGATGCCCGTTGTTCATTGTGGGCCCATCCGGAATATTGTAACTGGGTGCAGAAATTTATCTTAGAGGATCCTGAACCGGCAGTAAGACGTGAAATATGTGCTGGCTTATATCGCATCTGTTTGGGTAACTCACAATCATATCAACTGTTATTGGCTCCCTTGTTGAGAAAGTTGATTTCTTTCCTGTCTGTGGCTGAGAAAATGACGTCGTATAGTCATCACAATCCCTATATGCTTAGCGATGATGGAAAAGAACCCTATGGACCAGCGTGTCGCGATTACTTTTGGCTTTTAGCTAGACTAGTGGATACGTTGTCTCCAGAAATGGTGAAGTCTTCACTGGAGTCATCTTCATTTAATGAAGAGGCCATAGACATTGAGAAGCTTTGTCAATCGGTGGCCCAAAGTATACTAACTAGAGACTTTTACGAGACCCGCTATGGTATGCAAGATGACGGCTTAGTTGGATTAATTAATCTTATGTCGAATTTAGTAAAATATGATCCCACATTTAAATTCAGCACGAAGGTGCTGCAGTTTATAGAACAAATCTTTGAGTTTTTATTCGATATGCCTTCGCCTCATAATCGACAGAAACCAAAATGCAAATCGGCCACCTCAAGAGCAGCAGCTTATGATCTCCTAGTGGAATTGTGTAAAAATTGTCCCAAGAATTATATATTTCTGCACAGCAAACTACTGGCCCAACATACGCCAGGACCTAAGCCTCCCTATCCCTGGGATTACTGGCCCAGAGATGAGGGTCGTTCGGAATGTGGTTATGTAGGTCTAACGAATTTAGGTGCCACTTGTTATATGGCCTCATGTATACAGCATCTATACATGATGCCTCAAGCTAGAGCTGCCGTCTTGCGTATACCACCCAATAAAGCACAGAAACATGCTTCCACTCTGTTGGAACTACAACGAATGTTTGCTTATCTTTTAGAATCCGAACGTAAAGCCTACAATCCTCGTTCCTTCTGCAGAGTCTATCAAATGGATCATCAGCCTTTGAATACTGGCGAACAAAAAGATATGGCTGAATTTTTCATTGATCTCGTTTCAAAACTAGAAGAAATGACTCCAGATCTTAAAGATTTAGTTAAACGTTTATTCTGTGGCACTCTAAGTAACAATGTGGTGTCACTTGATTGT
Source organism: Bellardia bayeri (assembly GCA_950370525.1). Taxonomy (NCBI): domain Eukaryota; kingdom Metazoa; phylum Arthropoda; class Insecta; order Diptera; family Calliphoridae; genus Bellardia; species Bellardia bayeri. The sequence continues at coordinate 122,425,951 of OX493264.1, forward strand.
GATCATGTTTCGCGCACGGCAGAAGAGTTTTATACAGTTCGTTGTCAAGTTGCAGACATGCGTAATTTACAAGAGTCTTTGGATGAAGTAACCGTCAAGGACACTTTGGAAGGTGATAACATGTACACGTGCTCACAATGCGGCAAAAAGGTTAGAGCAGAAAAGAGAGCTTGTTTCAAAAAGTTACCTCAGATTTTATGTTTCAATACTATGCGATATACATTCAATATGGTAACTATGCTCAAGGAGAAAGTAAACACTCACTTTTCATTTCCAATGCGTTTAAACATGTCCGATTATGTGGAAAAGACACTAATGCCACATCAATACAAAGGTAAGTTAAATTGTTGCCACGCAAATTCAATTAAAACAATGGCTAATTGTTGCCAATACACTTTCAGAAGATCGTGAGAAACGTAGAATCGAACGTGAAAATGATGCTGACGATTTGGAAGACGACTTAGAAGAGTGTTTAGAGTAAGTATAACATACAAAGTTTGTTAATTGTAAAATTTTCAATAAAATTCATGATTTCTTATTGTAGATATGAATTGGTGGGTGTAACAGTTCACACTGGCACGGCGGATGGTGGCCACTATTACAGTTTTATAAAGGAGCGTAACAAATCTGCCATGCAGCATGACAGATGGTTTTTATTCAACGATGCAGAGGTAAAACCATTCGATCCTTCACAAATAGCGGCTGAATGTTTTGGGGGAGAAATGACGGTATGGGATGGATACAAATAAAATATATTGAATGAGGTTTTACTTTTTAAAATGTTTTTGAAATAATTCCAGAGTAAAACATATGATTCTGTGACTGAAAAATATTTGGACTTTAGTTTTGAAAAAACTAATTCGGCTTATATGTTATTCTACGAACGACGTTTGCCAGAACATTTAAAGGAAAAACATGCTCATCTACTTGCCTCACCTACCACCAACAACACTGCTATTACAAAATCATCTCCAGCAGAAGAACAACAACCAAATATTGCAGTTACCGGGACAATTAATGTGATGGATGACAAAAAGGAATCGATTAGTGAACTCAATTCGAAAATGGAAGTAGATGCAGAAGATGCTGATGCAAATAAAACAAATGCTGCCAATTGTGATAATAAAAAAGGTGAAAATGAAACTGAAACTGAGAAGAAGAAAAAGGAAGATAAGAAAGTGCAAAAAGAAATAGTTAAGACTACGGTAAAAGAAGATAAAAAAGAAAGAGAACCCGAAACAGAAACGCCTTCAACTTCGTCAGGATCTTCACCCACGTCTTTGACTACAACAGTAAAACAAACTGAAAACCCTTGGAGGCCACAATTGAGTAAAGAATTGGAAGATTGGATATGGCAGGATAACAGGCAGTTTTTACAAGATCGCAATATATTCGAACATACCTATTTTAAGTAAGTAATTTTTACTAGTTTCAATTTAAAACAAACAAGCAAATGTATAGTACGTTTAAAGCACACAAAAAAATGCCTTCAAATTAAAGCTAAAAGCTTTCTCTTCATTTATAAATTACAATTTTTTATAATCATTCAGTTTTATGTGGCAAATTTGTGGCCATATACCACAAACCTTAATCGCACAACAGGATGTTACTTGTATGGCAGCCAAATTATCGGTTTCATTTTTCATTGAAACTTTTATACATGCCAAAGAAAAGGTAAGTTTCGTTTCATTTTAAAATACTGTAAATACCGTCTGAAATATGAAATTATTTTTTTCTATGTACTTTTCCGTTTTTTCTACTTCTAGCCTACTATGGTCCCATGGGTGGAATTGTTAACTAAACAGTTTAATGCTAGCCAGGAGGCTTGTGAATGGTTTCTCACGCACATGTCTATTGAACCATGGTGGCCGGTACAAGTTTTAATACAATGTCCAAATCAAATGGTTCGTCAAATGTTTCAACGTTTAGTGATACATGTTATACAGAGACTACGGTAAGCGTTTGATTATTTATTTTTATGATATGACTGACCTTGGGTTGATTTAGAATTTCAATGTTTTCACACCTGTGTAAATAATTCATTGGATAAGGTTGGATATGTATGTACATTAACTTTCTGTTAATGATAATAAATTTAAGTGTCAATTCCCTAGCAATAAAATACAAACGGGCTAACGTTGTCAATACGTTTTCAAATTTAGTTTAAACGTGAGACATTCTCCCATTTTTGTATTTAGCCAACGCGCAAATTTTCATTAAAAAAAACATTGTCAAAATATTTTTCACTTCTTTTGTTTTTACGTCTTTAGTATACAACAATATAAAGTTCAGAAACATGATTCCACTCTGTTAGACTAAAACGACTATTTGTTCTCCTTCTGCAGAGTTCTATTAAATGGATCAAACGAATCATTATAAAAGTGCGAATTTTTTGTAGGTTTCGTAAAAAATCTAGAACAAATGCCTCTTAATTTTCAATAATCGACAATGTGGTCTTATTGTCTCTGTTTCGTATATGGCCCAAAATTTGAATTACTGAATAAATTACCAATATAAATAAACGTGCAAGAAATTTTTTCAGTCACTTGCCACTAAAAGGTATAAATGTCTGCCTCCTGGAAAAAAGTCATGGTTAAGTTACAAATCTTTTTCAAATAATGTATTATCACGTGGAAATCTATCATATAGCTAGTGCTGTGTAAGTTGCTTAATCTCTAAAAGAGAAAGAAAAAAAAATAGGTCCTATGCAGTCTCATGAATAAAAATCATTTTACAAGAGTTATTTTTAATGATTTATTTGTCTAATAACTAAAAATAAGCGGTAATTTCTAACACATGCATTTGTGAAATTATGTTTAGAAATTATGCATTTACTGCCAAGAACAAATTGTTTTAAGAAGGAAGGTAGTGTTAAAAATATTTTTCAATTTACTTATCTGTCGGCTTCATCACTATTTTTTAAAATTAAGAAACATATTTAATCAATCTAAAGTTTTTCCTTATTATCTACGATTTTCGCAGGTGGTTTTAATGTCGTAGTTGAGATGGTGCTGATGGTGGTCGTTGTAGTAGAGCTAACACCACTAGATTTTTTATTATTAATTTCAGAGACTGCACCATTCATGCCCAACATATTATTAATGTTCTGAAATGAAAAAAAAAAATGTGTACAAATCATGTCTACAAAGTTAATTTCGTATTTTTACATTTGTTAAATTTTTCATTATTTGTATAAACAGCTTTGAGTTGTTACTTATAAAAGATTTTATTTTATTACAAAAGGACGTGGTCTGTTTCTGACTTAACCAATTGTTATAAAGCGTTGCAATATCACCATTTTCATTGTTATTATTACTGTGTGGAAAACTTAAAGTTTTAGTGGTAAAATTTGTTAGTATTAATATAATTAAGATAGGCTTCATTTTTTATTTTATTATTTACTGTATAATAGCTAATATAATACTATTCAATTAAAAAGATTTCAATACTAAAAGTAGGTACTTGTAGGTATTTGTTTTATAGGTATTTGGATTTGTATTTTGTTGTATTAATTAGTATTGTTATTAGACTCTGTGTTTTCTATAGAAACCATTCTTTCAGTAAAAACTAGTGGCCTTTTTATTGGGGTTTTTTTTAAAGAAAAATCCGCTTTACAACTTATTTAAGAAAACTATAGTTAAAACTAGCAAGTAAACAGTTTTAATGACAATTAGTAATAATTTATAATTTGTTTTCATCTCTTTTTTAAGTTCAACACATTCGCACTTGTATTTGAAAACCGAAACCGATAACGATGGTAAAGAGATTATTGGTAATGCCTCTTGTGTTACTCGATTTATAAGTTCTTTAATACTACTAATGGAACATGGTGCTAAGGCTCACTTGAGGCATTTATCAGAATTTTTTGGTTTACTTTTTGAGTTCTCACGAATGGGAGATGAAGAGACGGTGTTTTTACTGCGCATAGGAGTTATTAAAAGTGTGGCCGATTTCTATTTGGGAAATAAAACACATGATAATGTAAGAGATAATTTCCTTTTTAAAATGTTACTTTAAAATTGTATTTTAAAAAATGGTTTGTTTTCATAAATAGCTTGAAGTTGGTTCTGATAACGATGACAACTCTTCGGATGAGGCTTTATCGGTTGATAAAACCAGGCCTGCGTCTTTGGATAAAATGATAGCTTTGGTAGCCAGTTTGGTGGAAAGATCCAGAGGACAAGATTTAAGATTGAAATTATCCACCAAGGACTATAATGCTATAGCAGGCGGAAAGGTATATATATTTTTTATTATTCTATTGCTGAGATATTTAACATTTCAATATGTATTTATGTTTTTATAACAATTTTCTAGGGGTTTCCTTTTCTATACCAACAAATTAAGGATAATATTAATCCCCATCAAACCAAACACTTGATTCATGCTCTGTGCCGTTGGGATGAACGTTTAGCTAATCAAATTATAACCATGCTATTTGCTTCCGTTACCAAGCATACTGAATTGTGTGGACCCTTTTTTAAATTGCTAACATTGCTAACCGAAACTCAAGGCGGTCCTTCAGGCTTACCCTGTTTTTCACAATTAGTATTGCAGCGTGTTTGGGATGCAGCGGAATACTGTCCACAATCTGCTTTAGATTGGTTGGCTTTTCAAGCCCCCAAAAATAAGATAGCCCATGCTTGGATATTGCAATCGGCTGATACTTGGGTGGAACAATACTTATTAGCTCATCATAATTCAAGAGTTCGTAATGGTAAGTTAAGAGTTTATTCCAGCAATATTATTACCTGTGAAATTAATATAATTTCTTTCTAATTTATAGCTGCCGCATATTTATTGGTTTCTTTGGTACCCTCTCAACCATTCAGAGCCAATTTCCGTACACATTCTTTGCATAAATTATCTTCTATTTCATCTTATGTTTTTCGGTAAGAGTAAATTATATATAAAAATTTACCTTAAGAAAAATATGATAACAAACTTTGTTTTCTTTTTAGTGAACTCAGTAATGATGCACAAATTATATTACACACTATTATTAACCTTTTGCTGCGTTTATTACGTGCTGCTCGGGCCTATGCCGATATTGGTGTCCATGGCACCACAAAGCTAACTTCATATTTTAGCCTTTTGGGCTATTGCATGGTTTCTAAGACTGAAAAAGTTATGGTAAGTTTGGTTTATATTCTAAATATAAAAGTCCTCAGTTATAAAACTAAAATAAAACTTAACATATATATATTAGATGGGACCGTATATGCGTGCTTTATGGGATCTGTTTCATCCTCGGCTATCAGAGCCTAGTGTACCGGCTCATCATAATAAACATGCATTATTAGCATTTTGGCATCATACCATTGTTGATTGTCCAGAGAATGCATTAATAGTTGCCAACTGTCCAGAAATAACAAGAAATATAGCATTCAATTATATATTGTAGGTTTTCTATTAATTTTAATTTTATGTGTTGTTGTAATTGCTAAATTCTTTTTTTAAATACCAACTGTTCTTAGGGCTGACCACGATGACTCGGAAATAGTGGCTTATAATCGTGCCATGTTACCTGCATATTATGGCTTATTACGTTTGTGTTGTGAACAGAGTCGTAATTTAACACGCCAATTAGCTGCTCACCAAAATCTCCAGTGGGCCTTTAAGAATATCACACCACATCCCACACAATACGCTGCCGCTGTTGATGAACTATTTAAATTAATGACTTTGTTTGCCACCCGCCATCCCGATGCTAGTGATCAAGAGAAACATGAAGTCACCACATTCCGTCGTACAACATTGTCGGCCTATTTAACGGGCCTAGATGCGCGAGTCTCATGGGGTACACTGATAAATGCTTTTAGAATATTGGGTAAGTTGTATTTCGTTAGGTTTAAGTTCAGACAAAGTAGAGTGGAGACAAAAAACGATTATTTTTTATATTTTATGAATCTGTTGAAGCAAATTTTCATTATTTCGTAATTTAATTTTGATCAATTTTTGTATTAATATTTTCTTGCGGAACAAGTCGGTTTTAGTGACATTGTTACAAAATAATTTCATCAAATAGAGCTTTTAGAGGTCATAAAAGCAATATCAGATTTTTTTGTCGGCCACGGTTATTAAGTTGAAAATATATAAGCCATTATCTCGGGAACTACTGGGTGATAATTTATAATACATCAAAGTATGGATATTGAAAATACCTTTCCAAGGATCGTCGGAGTCTCCTGACGATGAAAATAATTCCTCATGATATGCCAGCATTTGTATATTTTTGTCATGCGGCGTATCTCTTAAAGGATTATAGAATTGCTTAGTTATATAGAACACCGGCTTCACATAGTACAGATTTTCTGTATTTTTCTGGACTGAAGGATTTTCTCCTCTATGATAAACAGAACATCGGCTTCGCATAGTAAAGATTTCTTGTATTTTTTATGGTTTAATTTCATAATCTTTCTTTAATATCTTCGGATCTATATTACCTTCATGGTTATATAATATATTAAATTAAAGCCTAATTTCTATACTTATTCATATTGAACTTTTTATCGGATTTTTTAGATTTTTAAAAAAATATCGGATCAAAAAGTAGTTTTCGGAAATTGACCTATAGATGGTCCATATAAGTATGTCTTGTTATATATTGTTGGAATACCTATTATTTGAAATGTATATCGTATACAAACTTTGGGCGGGCCATTCAAAAATAGGCGTAGCCGACAAACATTTTTTTTATTTTACTCAGAAATAAAAAATCTACTAGTGATAAAATTTTGGAAAATAAGCCCAAAATTCTGTAATTCTTTTAATAAAAAAATTATATTTTTATGAAAATTAGATTTTTAGTAAAATCGTATATTTTTAGTGAAAAATTTAATTCTTTGTTAAAATTTAATATTGGAATTCTAACGATATTTTGCTCTATATTTGTTACTAGCTGTAACCTGCGCGCGTTGCTACGCTACCAATTAAAATAAATTTGAAAGAAAGACATTACACAAATATTCAATTCATTTTAAATAATTTTATTGATTTTTCTCATTTGGAAAAAAAGTATGCGGTCTTAGATATATTCCGTCAAATTTTTAGTAAGATCGGTCCATCGGTCTGGCCTTCCCGGCAGGCGTCGTCCAGCAAGAGATGGGGCGTGAAAGGGGGCGTGGAGTATGAATATTAATTTTTACCTCACCTAGAGTAACATGTGTATTCGAGTTGAAGTAAATATGTTAAAATCCGAGTAGAACCAATTACATATTTAAAAAAGTAGGAGTGGTCGAAAGAAATAAGAAGCTTTGGCACATACAATTTTTATTTTTACCTCGTCTTCAGTAAGATGTGGATACAATTTGTATGAAGTTAATCTGTAAAAACCCATGCAGAAGCAATTAATCAATTAAAAAAAGTTGGCGTTAGAGTAGGCTTGGTCTTACCAACTCAGAAACCTTCCCGGCCTTATGCACAACAACTTTGCCGAAGATCATCACATGATCAGCTGCATAGTTTAGGAGTCTATAAAGGACATACATACAAACATTCATTTTTATATATATAAATTAATATTAGTTTTGTATATGAGCTAAATATTCACTTTGTATGGGAGCTGCCACGCCCACTGGTATGATCCCGCCCAATTTTCCCATGACTATTCATAATATAATCAACCTGCACAAGTTTCTAAGACTCTGGCTATTATAGAACTGTAGACATATGATATTAAATATTTACTTTGTATGGGAGCTGACACGCCCGCTGGTCCGATCACTCTCATTTTTCCCATGACTATGCACATTAACAAATAATCAACGTGCACAAATTTCTAAGATTGGCTATTATAGTACTGTAGATATATGATATTAAATATTTACTTTGTATGGGAGCTGCCACTCCCACTGGTCCGATCCCGCCCATTTTTGTCCTGATTATTCAAATCAGTAACATATGGGATACTGCAATGTTTCAAAATTCTTGCTATTACAATAGTCAAGATATATGATGTTCTTCAATTTATGTGGGAGGGGCCACGCCCACTTGAAATATATATACAGCCGGAAACCTAATTTGGACTATAACCTTTCAAATGAAACCGGTTTGGGCCAAATCGGTTGGATAGTTTTAGAGAGGACAAACATACAAACATTGTATTTTATATACATATATAGATTTATTTGGCTGATTTTTTAGACTTATTCTAGAAATTATTTCAAATATTCGTCTCATGAACTATTTTTGTTAAATTTGTTTCATAACTCAGTCATTTACCGAATACCATTTGCTTATTTATTTGATTATTTATTTGAGGCTTTGAAAAGTCTGATTTTAATAGACAAACTTTCTTATATCGCCATTTAACTTTAAAAATATTTTTTATTGATATACATATTTATTTAGTTATTTTGAATTTTGTTGTTTGTATCTTTATTTCTTTATCGATAATTTTACTTTTTAGTTGACAACGACGAAGATCGTCTGCTCGTTATTTACAACGGTGGCATTGAAATGTGCTTTGAAGCTTTGCACACACTACATTCCATGCATCATGAAGCCACTGCCTGTCACGTTTCGGGTGATTTACAGGAATTACTTAGCGAAATGGTTTTACTCTTAAGTACTTTACGTTTAAGTACACGTTTAGATAGTACAACTAACAAGAAACAGCAACAACAATTGGAACAACAGGTACAACAATTGCAACAACAACATCAGCAGCTATTACAAAAGCAACAGGAGCAATTGAAACAGCAGCAGCAATCTCCACAAACGCCACAGCAGACAGCACAACAGCAGAAAGAGAAACAACTACAGCAGCAAATGCAACACATACAGTTGCAACAAATGCAACAACAACTGCAGCAACAACATTTCTTAAGGCAGCATCAACAACAAACGGCATTACTTAAAGGTTTACCGGATGCTGTCAAACGATTGGCCACATTCTTGAACACCTACAACCCACCCGAAATATGTAGACTTTCTCTCGAGGTACTTAAAGAACTAGTACGCAATCCCAATTTAGATGTAACCACCATTTTGGCACCCATCTTAATCAATTGTCACTTATCGGTGGCTAATGCTCCCACGGCTATAGGAGCCCTAGGTTCATACTTTCCCCGTAGGGGTAAAACCACTTGGCCAACGATAACGAAAAATATGCCTAGACCGCCTAGGCCCATGGTACAAATGTGTATACCGCATAGTGAGTTTTTGGAAGTTCAACGTGGCGTAGATCCAGAATATGATGCTCAAATTGATGCCTTCTATAGACCCTACCATGACTTTTTGGATGTTATGATGCGCATGGCCGTGAATACCAATCAATTGAATGATACTTTAGTGAAGTTATCATGTTTGGTAGCCATCGAAGCGGCTCCCTTGCATTTCAACTTATTCCCAAAGTTTTGGGTGGGCATTTATAATAATAAAAGTACCAACAAGTATGTTTAACGCATTCATATCTTTTATTTAGTTGGATTAAATTTAATTGAACTGAAATGTTTTATTTTTCTTCAAGGTATGCTGAATTATTGATAAATAATCAATATTTAGTTGAATATATCCATATTATATTACGCGGCTGTAGAGTTTCTCTAAGTGATCAATTTATAAGAGCATTTTTGGAAATATATTATCCTAAGGTGGTGAGATTAATCATTTTTCTGTTTTAATTTTTTTATATTTCTGTTAATGTTTAGTTATGTAAAAATTAAAGAATACTTAGATTACTTAACAATGTCACATTATTTTTATTGAATATTTATTAAACTATTAGTTTATTCCATTATGCTGCTAAATATGTTTTCAATAATGTAATTTATTTGATTTTTTGTATTTATTAGATTTCATCACAATTGCCCATAGCTCGTTTGTTGTATTCCATAAGTTATTCCATGCATTCAAAGGAGGATCTAGATGATTTGTGTGGTGATTTATTTGCCATACGTGTAGTTGCTCAATGCACTGGTGTACCTACATCAGTGCGTAAGCAATTAAGAGGATCACTGAAGGCTTTGCTCTATAAGAGTGCACGTTATCAAGAAATCGCTGAAAATGGTAAGATTATATTTTTGATGAATAATTTTAGATAATTTGAAAGATATACTGCTAAAAGAAAACGAATCCCATATAGACATGTTACTACATTTCTTTTTTATATTGTTATTATATAGTATTTAGTTAAAACCCACATAATTTTAATTTTAATTTCACAGAGCTATTTCCAAACAAAAAAATTAAATTAGATAGCAACGAATCTAAAGAAAAGTCTGAAAATTCAGCATCCAAGGATGACAGTTCGGTAGCAATAAATCAATCTCAAAAAGAGCACGCCTTAGAACGTTCCGAAGTAACCATGGATACAACAAACAATGATGACAACAAAGATAATAATAAGAAGCACAATAACGAAGAACAAACTGCCCCTCCATCGCCAGACCTAAAATCAGTAGTAGAACAAAAGGAAGACAAAACTGCAGAGATGCAAGAAGCCAGTGTCACTCAAGAAGACGAAGAAATGAAGAATGCTTCCGATAAACTAGAAGACTCAAAAGAAATAGATAATGAAAGTGGTAAGTTAGAAATTAAGGACGAGTCTACAAAAACAGAGGCTATAAAATCACCTGCTAAAGATAAAAAAGATGTAAATAAAGAAGAATCGCCCTCCACATCTGCGGCTGCAGCAGCTGCAATTGCAGCCGCCAACGCAACAACAATTACAACCGCAGCCACCATTTGTGCAACACCGAAGAATATAAATAAGAAAACTGCCGAAGATCGTTTGTTGGAAGAGCATGACAAACGTATAAAACTATTAATGACCATGGAAACGTACATTAAAAGCATTTTAATTCTAATGCAAAAAGACGAAAGTAATTCCCCAAATGCCACAACCAACACCCAGCCCATTATGGATGATACCATGGAGAGTGAACAAAACACCACCCCAGTACCAGAGAGTAGTGATGAAGGTGGTTGTGGTGGCAATAATACTTCACAAGGCAGTGCCTTTAATATAAATTGTTCATCACCTGATCCACAAAAACAGCAAGACTCCCAGAAAAATGAACTGCCCGCAAATGTTTGTAATGATGTAGATGATGTACCCTCCTCTTCTACATCGCAAACGGCAACTACCCTGTCTAAAGATACCGCAACAGTAGCAGTATCACCTGAAGCCTGTGCAGAAAAAATAAATGTTGATGGTGCGAAATGCGATAGCCCAGCAACTCAAACGCAAAAAGCTAATAGTGACGATATTATTATCAATACTACAACTGCTGCAACTACTTCAATTGCTACTAATATGGCCTCATCGTCCACGGCTGCAAATGCGCCGCAAATTTAGTTATCGTTTAATGATTTGTTAAATATTTTATTTTTTGGCAGAATGCTAGATTAGCAGTGCTGAGCACACAATAATTATTTATAATATTAATTACACTTACTTAGTTTTTTATATTATACTTTTTAATATTAATTTAATATTATTTCAACTATTTTCTCCCCACTACTGTCTTGGGTTTATCCTTTCCTATTTTATTTTTGTAAGTTAGATTTCCTTTTAAGCTGTAAGTGCTGTTCTCTTTTAATTAAGCTCCTTGTACATGTAAATGGTCTACGGAACATGATTTATTATGTTGAATCATTGATAAACTTTGTTTATATACATAGATGTTTTTTAAAAGACTTTAAACAAAATATGTTGTTTACTTTATACTATAATACTACTCACCCCTATCGGGAATAAAAATTCCACATAATTCCTTTTATTTTTTTAACATTGAATTTTAATAGGAAAAATGTGAAAAGGAAACAAATTTCATGTGGAATTTTTATTCACGATAGGGGTGACTGTAAATTTAAAATTTGAAAGTAATAAACAGGAAACGAATTTGAATTGTCTTGTGATAGGAAATCAAAAAATTCATACTAAAATGTCTTAGAGTTCAACATAGAATTGCATAAGATCGATTTTAGTGACATTTTGAGTAGAGATTTAGAAACATTTTAGAGTAAATATATTCAAACAAATAAACTATCAAAATAAATACTAATGCCCTTATTCATAAAAAATAAAAGTATACTTCAAATGTGCTTTAAGAAAATTTTGTACGAAAATTTTGTCTAAAAGCACACTTCAAACCTACTTTATTTTTTATGAATACGGCAGATTATCTGTAAATAATAAAAGTGCACATCATTTGTGCTAGTTCCATGAACTATTACTGTGTTGAATTGTGACCCAAAAGCGAATACAAAAAGTTTAATAGATACTTAGTATGTATCCGAATAAATATGTAAAACCTGCAGTAGTCGCCACTCAACGGCTTTGGAAAGCATATTTTATATAATACACGGACACGCGCACATCTCTAAATATAACGATCCAGAATAAACTATATGCTTTATAGGGTCGCAAATAAATATTTTAACCAAATCAAAAATGTTAAAACCAGAAAATGCTGTCTGTTATGTGCAGGCAATTTGTAAATCGTTTGGATACGAAAAACCCGATTTACCTAACAAGGCAAATAACTCATGCAGTAACTTAGTTGAGACATAAAATAAAATTAATTTTATAACTAATGACATTTTCTTTTCTGCAAAATTGCACATGTTAGTTATCAAACTGAAAATGGTGCTCTCGACCTCTCAAAATGTTACATTTTATATGACTCCTGTACAACAAAACAAAAAAAAAATTGCCTTTAAAACAGTCAAATTAAAATCATTTAAATGTCAAATAGCACAAATTCTAGACAAGTGTTTATTCCCCTGTTCTGTCAACAGTAACTGAGTAAGGCTTTTGACTATTGGTTTTTGAAAATCGATCGTTTTTGAGATCAATCCTGTATTAGAGTTCTAAATTTGTTTCTATAATACTGTGGTGGCACATAATTTGTTATATTTGAGTTCTTACTTAAGATGGAGAACTGAGACACGTTTAGACAGTAGAATGATTCTTCGTGTCATTCCGTTGCGTAGAATCGTTTTTATAATGGTTTTTGGTCATACATATGACTTCAGACTGTTTTTTCACTTAACAACTCAGATGAGAACTTGTATAGTGTAAAATGAATTTAAGAGGCTTCAACTACAAATAAAAGTTTTTTACAATACTTATTCACTCTAAATTCAGATTGTATTTAAAAACAAAAGGCTACAATTGAACTCTATAAAAACAAACAATTCATTTTCTTTAATTATCTTGTATTAACAAAGGATGCTTTCAAAAATTAAATCAGTTTAAATGTTATTTGTTGAATATTAGTTTAAAATACTACCAACTTGTTTTATATATACAGCCCAATCATGAATAAAAATTCCGCGGGAGTTTTTTTTCCTTTTCCCATTTTTCACATTCAAATTCAATGCTAAAAAATAAAAAGGGAAAAAACTCCCGCGGATTTTTTATTCATGATTGGGACAATAAGGACAACTTACATTAAAGTTTGCTGCATTGAATATGAAAATATGCATAAAGTTTGTGTAATTGGAACCATGATTGTGTTGACTCTCATTTACTTTTCCTATTATTACAGTATCTACAGTACTTCACATCACGGTTTTTTGAGACTTTGTCAAATAAGGAAATTTCAACAAAATACATAAATACATACCTAATACATACTGTTATGTTCATGAATAAATTTGCAAATCTAAAAAGTGGTAACATGAATTAATCTATTGTTAAAACTTTGCTGTATTTATATACATATAACTATTTTTTTTTATTAATTAATTGAATTGATTTAAATTTTTTGCAATTATTTCTTGTGTTGTGTGAAATAATTTTTGACCTAAGATCAGGGTTTTTGCAACACAAAAACCAAGATGAAGTTCAGAAAATGAAATTTATATAAAACAAGAAATGAAAATAGATTTGCGCATAGAAATGTAACATTAAAAAGATCATTTTTTATAAATGAATAAAACAACTCAAGGTTGTTATTTTTAACATATACACACAGGCATACATTAAAATAAATATATATACATATATATATTTTTTTCAGAAATCAAGAGAAGAACAAAAATTTACGAAAATAATGTTTTTCTTATTGTTTAAAAATATTCAAATTATTACATACATACACACATATATTAATTAATAATATAATTAAGAATTATATATATATATTAAAAAAAACAAAAACAAAAAAATACTTAAAATTAAATTGAAAAAAAATAAATATTTTTTAAGCGAAAATAACTAGAAAATCAACATAATAATAAATAACTTAATTATTACCTACTAAAAAAATTATAAATTAAAAGTAAAATATTTTAAAATGTTTAAAATTAGGCTAAAAACAATAACCCCTTTCCTTTAAATAAACTATTAAATACTTTCTAAATGTAATAACTAAATAAAACATTATTGCATTAAACAAAACAACATAAAATAAAACAATTATTACTCTCTAACTCTGCACCCCCATTTCATTAAAACTCAAAAAAAAAAAAACAAAACAAAAAAATTAAAAATATAAACTAAACACATCTCTTACGACAAACCATAAACACGTATACTTTCTTTGTAGTTAAAAATAATATGGAAATTATAACGAATCTAATAAAGTGAAAAATGAAAATATACAAAAAGAAATATCACTCTTAAATGCTTTCAGAAAACATTTAAGCTGTTTACAAACTGACAATTAAAGAAACGAATGGAAGAAAAAGATGCTATTGTTTAAAAAATGTTTAATTATCATTTTGTATGTTTTTTTTATAATAAATTATAAAAATTCATTAAATACTTGTTCATTACGAGACTTAAAGAAAATGATAATGCAACGTATTATCATTTGTTCATATTGATGACGGCATGTTTTTATTATAAAACATTTATAATAGTTTCTAGATATTTTTTTTATTACTTTTATTATTGATTTCATTTTTTTAAATATTTATAAGCGTAATGAATACATAATTATCACATTATTTACATTTATATTTTTTAATAAATTAATTTTGAATATATATATATATATAAAAAAAATATAAATACAGATGTTTTATTAGTGGGTTTGAAAATATGTCCTCAGATTTTTATACACTACACCACCATAGTGGGGAGCGTATATTGGATTTGTGCTGATGCTCACCTACCTTTAAAGTACCGATCGAGTCAGAATAACTCTCCAAGTCGATTTAATGATGTCCGTCCTTCTGCCTGGCTGTCTGTCCATGTAAACCTTGTGGGCAAAGTACAGGTCGCAATTTTGAAGATATTTCAATAAAAATCCGAACAAAGTTCTACCCAAAGACGATTGGCATTGATTTTTGGTTCCAATCGGTCCATTATTTCACCTAGCACCCACGTTCTCCCGAAATAGGGATTTATCGGTCATAAATGTTTGATTTATGCACGCATCCAAACAAATTTTAAGTTGTACATCTCATCAACAAATTTTGTGCAGATCGGTCCATAGCTCTCATATAAGGCCTGCTGCCGAAAATCACTTTTAAAAGCATAACTCTCTTAAAAATGTTGGTATCCAAATCATATTTAACATAAAACTCTTTCATATATACAAAAATCATTTGACCCAAGTGATCATCGGTCCATAATTAGAAAAAAAGTTGAAAACGGAATGAAAATCGTGCGACAATTTCTTGAAACTCTGGTTCAATGATTGCAAAAAAGCGAAATCTTCCAAAAAATACTATAAATCATTTTATAAAACGATATATGTAAGCACAGATCGGAAAGATAATGAAAGCAAAAATTTGTTTTGTTTGTTTTAATTTGTCATAAGTATGCTTAGTTTAATTGAAATTGTTCTTCCATTTCCTTTTTTAACGATTGGTAACATTGTCTGTTTAGTTTTAATTCAGCATAAACCCCTAAAGTTTTACATCTTTCCGCCTTTGTCGCTGATACTTATCGATAACAACTGTTTATTGTCCTGCGTATTGCACTTTTTAAGTCCATTGTCAAATCGTTGAAATACACATATTACATACATACAATAATTTTCATTCAGCTGATTCATTGAAAGGATTTACATAAACTACATTAAAAATGCCTTGCAAAGGATGTGAAAAAGGTAAATTATTTTGCTAATACATATTTTTAAAATACTACTACATAATATGAATGTTAATGATAATTTTAGATTGCAAATGCACCAGCACTAAATGCGATGAGCGCTGTAAGTGTGCCCAGGGCAATAAATGCAATTGTATGTCGGGTCCAAAGAATGCGGAGGCAACTGGAAAATCCTGTTGCAGCAAACAAACGAAAAGTGATTGAAATGTAGTATTGAAGTAAATATTGTAATGAAATTCTGAAGAATGTTATTGCCGCAAAATTACGATTGATTAAATTTGGAACAAAAAATACATACTCTTTTAAAAGGGAGAAATAATTTGTTTATGTAGAAATTTATCCTTTTAAAGCTAAAAGAGTAGTGTTAATTTAAAAATATTGTGAAATTTGTTCACTTTAGAAATGTGAAAAATGGTGACGTTTAATAAGAGACAGCAAAATTCATAGTTAAAGGGGTCCTTCAGGTCACAACTTCAAATTGGTTGCTAAACTATCTACATATTGTTATTTTATCAAATTTATCATTTTTGTAAATTTTTATTTTGGTTCGACATTTAAAATTTTAGGCGGTAGCTGTTTAAGGTCCATTTTACAGTTGTGAAATTTTGTCGTACTTTAAAGCAACATAATTCAGATTTTCACTATGATTATGTTATTAAATGCACGATTGGTTTGAAAACTAGCAGCAATTATTTTTGCGTTACTTACAGAAGTGTTGTTGTTTTTTTTTTTTGGGCGCTAATATTGACGGTAGTTTTGTTTTCTTTTAACAATATACTAGCAACAAACAAGAAGAAAAACAGTTTTTCAGAAATGGCCACTTTATGGAAACTATAACCTGTGGCATGACTTTATGTGTTAAATTTTATCTCGATATAAACACTTTTAAAATTTTTATGGAAGTTAAAGTGAATCAACTAATTATGGATCGACCGTTATAAAATAAGGTGTTATGATTTTTGTATACATATATGAAACTTATTTTTGTTGAATTTTATTTGGATACCAACATTTTAAAGAGATTTGTGGTTGTTAAAGCGATTTTCGGAAGTGGGCCTTATATGGGAGCTATGGTCAATTATGAAGCGATCTACATAAAACTTGTAAGCATGATAAAACATTCACCCCTATCGTGAATAAAAATTCCACATGAAATTTGTTCCCTTTAATTTTTTTAACATTCACCCCTATCGTGAATAAAAATTCCACATGAAATTTGTTCCCTTTTCACATTTTTCCTATTTAAATTCAATCACCCCTATCGTGAATAAAAATTCCACATGAAATTTGTTCCCTTTTCACATTTTTCCTATTAAAACTCAATGTTAAAAAAATAAAAGGGAACAAATTTCATGTGGAATTTTTATTCACGATAGGGGTGAATGTTAAAAAAATAAAAGGGAACAAATTTCATGTGGAATTTTGTGATTGAATTTTAATAGGAAAATGTAAAAAGGGAACAAATTTCATGTGGAATTTTTATTCACGATAGGGGTGATTATGTGATTTTTTTTAAACAGTGTCGAATTATTAATTTCGTTCCGGGATTGCGAAAAGAAATTTTTTTGTGTGGAAGCATAATTTGAAATTATTTATTGCGTTGCTGCGTTATTATTCCTTCTTGCGGTATCATCTCAGCACAGACAGTATTGCGGCATGCGGCAGGAATGAATAATAAAGGCGCCGATTACCGTTCGCAACACTAAGTATTTTAATGTTGTATGTTCTAAACTGCGATTACGTTTCACAATACTTAACGGCTTAATCCTAATAAAATGCACGTTGTGTTGTAGTCGAGACAACACAACATGTTAGTGTTGTGACCGATAATCGGGGTCTACATTATACATAGAGACAGACATTTCTGTCTTTGGCTTAGCACACTATCGTCTAGTTTATGAAGGCTAGATGAAATAATGGACAGATTTCAACCAAATTCAATTCAAATTGTCTTTATTTTATTGAAATATCTCCAATATTGCGATCTGTACTCTGCGCACAAGGTTTACATGGGCAGAAAGCCAGACGGACATCGTTTATTCGACTCAAAAACTGATTCGATAGGTGTTAGACTAATATTTTGGGCGTTACAAAGATCAGCACAAATCTAATATATCCTACCCACTATGGTGTTGTAGGGTATAAAAATAATAGTGTTGTTCTGCAGTTAAAAAAAAAAAAAAACTATTCCATACATTTATTAACTCAGTGTCTTTCCCAAACTTGTTTTAAACAAAACCAATCATTTCTACTTTTTTTTTTAAATTTAATATTTATTTTATTTTTATTACTATAATTCAATTAAAACAAATTTTAAATTCATCCATTGCATCAGTTACTGTTGCATTTAACTTCTTTTTTTCGACAGCTATCTCTCATTTTTTAATTTTTCTTACGGAAAATTTTATCATACCTTAACCATGAGAGGATATGTATAAAAAAAATTATTTATATATATATAAAAAAGTAATTATTAAATTAACAGAGAAATAAACAAAAAAAATTATACAAAATAAAGTTTATATTAAAAAACAAATATATAATATACTTAATGACACATTAAAAAAAATTTTAAAGCAATAGTGGTCACAAAAAAACAAAGACAACCAATTATTAGTTAAACGAAATTTTAAATAAATAAACAAAAATGGTAGGAAATGTTTTTTAAAGTTGTATTTGTAAAAAAGCCTTATTTAAAATGTAAATAATAAAGTATTTGATTAGAAAACCCCCGTATAAATAATTTTGTGAGACTTATTTAATTGTAACGATACGATCCCTATTAACGCCTGCGCTTTGCTGGTTGTTTTTTATTTATGACTTTATTTTTAGGTTTGTTTTAAATTAATTATTTATTATTTTAAGCATAATTAATGTTTTTAAACTAGAAATATTTTAATTTGTTGTAAGTTTTGTATGCTGTATTGTTTATGTTTTGTTTTATTTAAATTAATATAAATTTACGTGGCTAAGATTTTTATCTTTCTGTTTTGTTTAAAAACAACATACCAGGAAATATAATAAAATATAATCATAAAAAATACTAGGGAATAATAAAATTGGTTTTGTGGGAACTGGAGGTTTAGGATGGAGAGGAAGGCATTTACATTTACTTAAGGACAATTGTGAAAAAAAGTTGTTGTTGTTTGTTTGTTTATTTTGTCATATACGAAGATGAATTGGAGTTCTTCTTCGATTTTCTTTTTTTACGATTGGTAACATTGTTACCATTTGCATTGCCATTCGAAGTTGCTGCTGCTGATGTTGCTGCTGCAGACGTTGCAGTAGAAGCTTGCTTTTGTAAGATTTTTTGTTGTTTGGCTTCAGTACAAGTGGCAGAAAATTTACTCCATATGGAGCCAAATAATGTGGTACTGCTGGCAGCATTCAATGATGTGGTTTCTGTTTGTTGTGGTTTCATTTTATGACCTAAATATTTGTTATTCGTTGATGTTCCTGTTGTTGTCTGCTTTCCTATTTGTTGTTTACTATTATTAACTACCATTTTTTGCTGTTGTGTTGTTGCCGATGATGATGTTGACGGCTCTTTGTCATATATTGCTTTTGACTTTTTATTGCCACTTGCATCATTGTGAGTTTTTTGCATATTGGCGTATTCTCATGAACTTTTCAATTTACCATTCAATGATGTGCGACTACTGCCACCAACTGCTGCTTCAGCTGCATGTGTTGCAACATGTTGTATGCCTTTTTCCATGCAGCCCTGATAAATCGGTTTCATAAACTGCAAGATAATAATATAATTGTCATTAGAACAATTTCAACAAATTACACAAAAAAAATACAACTTACGTTCTCCCATAGTAACGTCGCAAAATCATCTAGTTTAACACCAAAATCACTCAATTCGCCGCTGTACCTATAAGAACATATAGAAAATATGGAATTGGATTTATTTGACTAATTAATAAATAAGCTGATTATATTGATTTGGTTGGTTAAACTCCGCTCAAACTTTAAATAATCTGGACTTGTAGAGATAATCGAAATCGAAAAATGAAGGATTTAAAAAGATTTTTAAAAGATATTTCAAGAACAATTATTACATTAATGGCATATTCTATTGATATAAAGTGAAACCCATGTCAAACATGAAACAATTTTTCGTTTAAACTTTTTATTTACGCGGTCAAAATATATTACATAGTAATAAAGAAAACACAATATCAATTAGTACTTTAATTCTAATTATATTAACATTATGTTTTGTTCATTGGCTTACTTGTCTTAACTATTTCACCGCTTCAAAGAAAGTAAACAAAATAAAGGAAAACATTAAAACCAGTAGGCAAAGAATTACATATTAAAATTCCATCTATTTGTAGGCTTTGGTGGCAAACATTGTAGTGAAAAGTAATTTTAAGTAAAAATTTTTGGTAAAAAAAATTGCTGCCCAAATGCTGCCGAAAGTTATTTCAAGAGGAAATATATTCCAATTACATTTATAAATTTAAAGTTTAAATTGATTTTTCCTAAAGCTTGCATTTAAAAATAATATCATTGGTTAAACTCCAGTGCGAACAAATAACAAAGAAAAACTAAGCCATAATGCTTAAAGAACTTACCTTATATACGCCCATAATGCTAATGTGAGCAATGAAATGCCCATAATTAAATTACTGAAGTTGGCAAAGGTATACATGCCCAACAGACCGAAGATGCCACTTAGAATGTAAAAGACAACAGCGAGGGCAAAATAGACAGCTGGTGTTCGTGCGGCTTTAAATATGTTTTTACTTTCATTGTGCGCTTTATAAGAAGAAAAGATCTCCTCAAGATCAGAATCCAATTGTATGCGGAACTTTTCGGTGAACTCTTCACCGCCCATTTTACGTTTGGCAAGGAACTGTGATGGAATTGATTACAATTAAAGGTTTTATTTCAAATTATTTAAAAATCATAGTAACCCACCTGAAATACAGCCTTATCCTTTACTCTTAAGTGTTCAGCTTCCAAATGACCAGTGCTTAAGTACGGCCTAGTGCCACCGCAAACATCTTCCATCAGTTGATTGTAGAGCTCTTTGGCATTTGCCACCGCAGTTAAGTGATTAGCTTCGGCTGTAGCCACTAACATACTTTTAGGTTCGGGCAATTCATCGCCCTTGTAAATCGTCATATATGATTGGAAGTATTGTATAAGATCTCTGGCCCTAATGCGCTGACCACTGATTTCTTTGTACACCAAATTATCGGGCGACAACAGCATGGGCACTAAAGTTCTTAAGCTTTGTTTAAATTCTGGTGTTATATCTTTGAGACGACCATCGAACTTGGGATTTGTAGCTACATTTAGACCCGGATGGGGCATCAGAAAACAGGCAACTTCTTGGAAACACGAGGAAATATGACGTCTAAGCGATTGCAATTCGGGATGTTGTTTATCGGATATTTCTAAGCGCTTTTTAAGAATTTGATCACCGCCCAAGGCGCCGTATTCGGCTTCGTAGGGGAAACTCCAATCACGCACCAGAAATTGTAAACGTTGGAAAGGTTTCTTACCAGAGTCGGCTAAAGCCAAACGTCCATATTCTGTGAATAGTTGTAAATGTTGTAAATCATCCTCTTGGATGTTTTGTGACAAATTATAGATCTGAACTGATGACAACATGGTGCTTAAAGCAAACACCGTAGCGCAATCGCGTACTGTACTTTGGCTATCGAAGGCTCCTTGTGTATCCAACAGTATAATAGCAATTTTGTCACCATTGGGATAGTCGTGCAAAAATATGTCCGACCACATAATTATGCCAGTTGTATCACGCTCAGAACCGCCACGCCAAGAGAAACCAGTCAGAGGTGACTCTTCATCACCCAACCAGTCGCTAACATCATGGCGTACATACTGTAAACATGGAACAAACAATAATTTCAAAAACAAAAAAACTTTACATTTTTTTTTGTATAAAAACCACTAACATACCTTTGAGTACATGTAACGCAGGAAAAAATCTAAAAGAAAACTTTTTCCTTTACGAAATGCTCCCGCTACTGATACCACACACACATAACGATCTTTGACCTCTTCCCGCATCAGCACCTCACTTAAATTGTCTTCATTTAGTATGAATGTGTGTTCCACCGATGTAGAGATTACTTGTACCGCCTCTCCCGGCATTTTGAAATCTGTTTATTTATTTTATTTTTTATTATAGAGTAATATTGGCTTTAAATGACGGTGGTTTTGAGACACAATTATTATGGCTTTTGTGTGTGTGTGTGTTTCTTGTCTAAAGTTGTGTGTTTGTAACCAGGAAACGTTAGAATTGTTTTTTTTTTTTTGAAAATTCCAGGCCTTTTTCTGTAAGTGAAAGAATGAAAAATTATTATTTTATTTGTTGTTGGAATATTTTATCATCGCTTATACATTGTTGTTTTCTTTGATGTTTCTACTTTAACTAAAAAAAATAATATTTTCATTTAATCAGATTTTAGGCATTTTTGTTCAGTTGCATCAAAATAGATTATAACACAACTCTACAAGATGTATGATGAGATATTTTGCATTAAAATGTTGACATAAATGTGTAATATGCTATGCAAAATCTCATTTTTAGAACACACAAATGTTTATTTATAAAATAATTTTGTGAACACATATCTACTATAAAGAAAAGCACTTGACTAAACCATTTCCATTGAAAATTGAGTAGAAAGAGAGATGATGAAGTAATTGACTTAAGATGTTACTTCTTAAATGAAGTAAAAACCTTTAAATTTTTGAAAGAATTAAACTTACTTTTTATAATTGAAGTTTCAAAGTATAATCTTTGTAAAGAAATTTAACATTTGAAATGGTGTAATAAATATCTTGTTGCGAGGACAAATATGCTCACAATTTATTTTAGGGCGAGAAAGTATATACATATGTATATATAAGCTGCCGTATTCATAAAAAATAAATTAGGTTTGAAGTGTGCTTTTAGACAAAATTTTCATACAAAATTTTCTTAAAGTACATTTGAAGTCTACTTTAATTCTTTTATGAATAAGGGCAAAAGTATTTAAAAATAAATAAATTTTAGCAACACTATCTACTCGTTTATTAAAGTATCGCAAAAGCAATACCATTGAGGAAGTTATTTGCATTTATTTATTGTTTTTAAAATATTCATATTGATTGTTTTTAAAATTGAAGAGGAAGGTTGTGGTTTGGAAAAATAAACGAAAAATTTTCAAGGAATTTGTAACAAATTCAACTAAATTGGAAATAAGAATTATCCCCTCTGGCTACATGTTTACACCATAATCTGATTTAGGTTGTTGGTTCTAGGGTTTTTTTTATATTCAGGATCTTAAACTTTCAATAATTTTTTAAATATGTCAAATATATACTTAAGATATGGTCACAAATGGCAGAAAAAGCGTAACCACTTCTTTTAGAACAAATTTTTTAGGGTTGTTTACTTTTACAAGTGTTTGGCAAGATCAAACAACATTAAAATAAATAAAACTAACCATATTTTCTATATTTTACTTTCCGAACCAAGCTGTTTTTAAAACTTTTAAATTAAAATCATAATGTATGACATGCCAGTTAAACGGATTTAAAAATAATATGAGAATAATTATGGGTCGATTATGTATAGCAACCAAACTGGACAAACAAACACGTGTATGTTAAAAATATAAATAATTTAAAAACAAAATTACTAACATTTAAAATTTACCATTTAAAATAAAATCAAAGCAACCATATATTCTCGGTTGACATGTTCGGCAACTGAAGTTAACAGCTGGCAGTTGCCATCCGTAATCGATCCATTAATACCTTCGACTGATCCCAGAGCTTCGAATTAATTAATACAATTTAAGCTTAATTGTTTAAAATTATTAGAATTCAGAATCAAATGTTCAGCACGTTCAGTACATTCTATAAAACCATAACAAAAAAACAAATTTCATCAAATCATTCATTGTTGAATGAATTAATAATAATAAATTAAGTAAATAAATAAGTGATTAATAATAAAATTCATTCAACATTTGAATGTTACATTTTTGTAAATATAAATCTTATCCAAATTGAATGAAAATGTATTTTAAAAATATATTTATTTATTTTTTTTTTTATCATTTTTGCCTGTTTTTAACCTGCCACGTACCAACAAATTTAATTTAATATAAAAAAAGAACGACAAAAAATCTAATTTTGAGAAGATTTACCCATAAATATAAAAATTAAAAAAAATTATTTGATTCACTTGCTGTATTCTTACTTCTTAAAAAACTAAATTTATTTGCCCACATTTTTTGCCTAAGGGATTGTTGATTTTAAAGTTCTCTTTTGTATTATTCAGTTACCCGGGATCTTTAAAAACAAAAAGTACCATTAAACGTAAAAAAAACGTAAAATTTTGAAATTTAGGCGAAAGCTTACATATGTCATAAAAGAAACCGAGGCGGCAAAATTGTTTAACATTTTTTTTTTTTTTAAATTTAAGAGTGTTATATTTAGCTGATATTTATATTTATTAGGTTCTCAATTTTGTTAATTATAACATACACCACTATAGTTTGAGCTGATATTTGTAACATCAATGAATATCAGTCCAACACCCAACTTAAAGTATACCGATTGAATCAGAATCACTTTCTGAGTCGATTTAACGATGCCCGTTCGTCCGTCTGACTGGCTGGCTGTGCATGTAAAGCTTGTGAGCAAAGAACAGATCGAAATTTTGAAGATATTTCGATAAATTTTTTTTGACCCAAGGACGGTTGGGATTGGAATTACAAATGTCCTCCCGAAATAGGCGTTAATCGGTAATGCACGTATCCAAACAAAATTCGCCACAAATACTTGAAGATTAATCAAATCTACAAATTTTGTGCAGATCGGTCCATATTCGAGCATAGCTCCCATACAAGGTCCATTTCCGAAAAAACCTTTAACTCTCTTATAATTTTTGGTATCCAATATAATATTCAACACAAATATGTTTCATATATACATAAAACATTCGGTCCAATTTTATGATGATCGGTATATAATTAGTTATAGTTCCCATATAATTTCCATTTCTGAAAATCACTTAAATCTTAAAATTCTTAAAAATGTTGGTATCCAAATAGAATTTAACATCTATTTTTATAACGATAAATAATTAGTCATAGCTTCCATATAAGGCCCACTTCTGAAAGTCACTAACATGCTTAAATTTTTTAAAAGTGTTTATAGCGAGATAAATTTTATCACAAAGATGTGTATATCCACAGAAATCATGCCACTAAATTTCTGAAAATCAGTTTTTCAACATATTCTGGGTGTATGGTATACTGGATATTATATGTACGGGCGTGCCCGACTATAATTTCTTATTTGTTTTATATTCTAATTTCTAGCTAGGTT
Source organism: Bellardia bayeri (assembly GCA_950370525.1). Lineage (NCBI taxonomy): Eukaryota > Metazoa > Arthropoda > Insecta > Diptera > Calliphoridae > Bellardia > Bellardia bayeri. The sequence goes on from OX493264.1 coordinate 122,451,338, forward strand.
CATACATTTCAATGTTATCGGGAATTAAAAATATGTATGTATAGTGGTAAGTCCGAACAACGTTTTTCGTATATTTTGATCTTAAACTTTTGATTGGTTCAAACTATAAATTCGGCTTTCTAACTCTCTGCGTCTAGGCGCTGCCCTGTTTTAATTGTTTTAAAATGACGGACGAACATTTTTTCTAAAAATGTTCTTTGGTTTGTAAACAACAAAGACGACGTAATTCGAAAATAACACCATTTTTAACGACATAATCGAGGAATTTCCAAGAAAATTAAAAATATACAAAGTACATATTTATTAAATTTCAAATGTTCTTCTTTCTACCAAATTTAAAAATATATACAAACAAATGTTTAAGTCCATGCACGTTTCTGTAAATTCTGACTAATACTGGGGACACATCAATTATATTTTTATGTTTAAATAAATTCCGTTCTTTTTTAAAACGCACTTTTAAATTAGTAGATTAACAAGTTTTTTTTTACAGATTAAAACAAAGTATAGATGACTATCTATCTACAAGATAAAATTATTCTAAAATAAGTGCAATGCTCTTTGTTCTTTCATTTAATAACTGGTTTTCGAAAAATGTAATTCAATTACAATTTTTTACATATAGATTTAGAAAAAGAACAACAAATCATAAACGACAAAAAAAAAAAAAAAAACAATGATTTCATACAACTAACTACGTGTGAAATAAATGAATAACTACATACAATATTATTAAAGTTTACACAAAGTAAACAACAATACTAAGAGCAAAAGCAAAATGTGTACATATAAACAATTGAATTTTTCTTGTGAAAATATAAATATTATATACGTACGTGTTGCTGTCATTTAAATCTATATTAAAATAAAAACGAAAAACTTTACACAATAGATGATCAAATTTAATTAAAAAATTTACGTATTTTTTTTTTTTTTTTTTTGAAATTCACTCTAAAAACAAATTAACTCAAAGATTGGCCTTTGATGACGTTGACATTATTTCACAAAATGTGTTTTGCTTTTTTAATTCAGTATTATAATCAACATGAGAATAAAAACAATCACAACAAAATAGAAAGTCAAACTATAGCTTGTAGATCGATAAAGATACTGAGAGCACACACTACACTACACTTTATTTTTTTTATATAGTATTTATTTAAAATTGATATTAATTCCATTTTGACTATAGATTTTCTTCCATATTAGGTACTTTTAATTAAAATTGCTCATTAGTTAATTAAGAAAATAATGAAATTTATTTAAATTCACTACAATTCGAGTATTATTAACAGGAGTATAAAACAAATTTGTAACCCACCAATAAAGCCAGTCAATGAACAATGAAATTGGTATGTATAAAATTTGTGCTTTTGACTCGTGTGTTGTGTTGTGTTCATATATAAACACATAACAAGCAGAGATACTCATATGCATGGATGTGGTATTGAGGAGCAGACATACAGACAGCCAGCCAAATAAACGTATTATAAACAACGGATGTATAGATGGATGGTTGATCGAGTATTCAAATTAAATCTCAGCTAAAAGCAACAAAAACTTACTCACACACACACACAGTTCAAGAGAAAACAAAACAGCAACAGCAAATGTTGATAAATATGAGTATTATTAATCTAAAGGTAACAAACAACAAATGTAACAAGACATACATTTACATGTATGTACTAAAAAAAAAAGAGTACAAGTATCTACTAGTTATGTATGTATGATCATATATAAACTGTATACGTAGTATGTATGTATGTGTAAAAAGATGTGATCATATGTGGAGACTTGTTTTTTGTTCATGCCTTTGTTGTTTAAAGGCCGGTATTGTTATTGTGGGACCTACAAATGAAGTGGAACCTACAAATGACGTGTTGAGAGTTTTGAACAAAAGTGAGAGTCAGTTGGAAATAACTTGGATTTTAAAAATTAATTACTACTGATCTCATAAGTTGTAAAAAAAAAAAAATAAAATAATAACAAAAATAAAAATTATCCAAACAAAAATAGGATTTGAGTCATTAATCAATTTTGTAATTGATTATTGTAAGATAATGAAAAAAATAATACCTTAAAGTTATTGATATTTAAAAACATAATATGTATATCTAAACCAGGCAGATTTTTAGAATAGTTTTCCAAAACCAGTAGGTCTAGAACGACTATATGTATACATAACCACTTCAAAATCATTGATAACTTCCATAGAACTAGTGATATTGCCATACTCTAGAACTAGTAAGATCACAAACTAATTCTATAAGTATTCCAGGGAACCTTTAAAAAAACTTTAAATTTTGTTTTGGAAAACTTTAAATTTCATTTAAAACGATGAATAATACAATTAATAATAAATAATAATAATAAAATAATAACAATAAAAATTATGTACTTGAAAGGATCTGTTATTTTGGCATAAAATCTTAGATCCCACAAAAGCTTTTTTTCCTTAAAAACGTTTTTTTTTTTAATCATTTGCTTTTTGACTTATGCTTTTTTTGACTTATAAAATCTTAGCTACCACAAAAGCTGGACATCGTTTTTAAAAAATTTCATATAAAAAACGTTCTTTTTAAAAGAACGTTTTATTTCATTAAAACGTTTTTTTTATTAAAAACAGCGTATTAACAAAAAAGTTCTATTGATAAGCTCTTTTCTTTCTTTGTATACAAATTTTTATTTAACTAAAAAGCTTCATATCAAAAAAGCTGTCATAGAAGAGCCTTTTTTTACAAAAAAAATCTTTATTTATAATTTATACCGTAAATAAACTTTAGAATGGAACTAAAATTTAGTAATTTATTCTCGGAATTTTCGAATTGAAGCAAAAATAAAATTTTCAAAATCGATTAAAGTTTTTACTTTGTCAAGGAAAGGAGCCAATTGTATCATCGCTACTGGTCGACTCTATTCTCAACCAAAATGTTCTCAGTTTTGAAGAAAAAAAGTCACAATTCAATAATTTTAAAAAAACAAAAACTTTTAAATATTTTTATGTTGTTGTTGTTTTAACAGCAGTGTTTGCTGAGGCCGAGCGATGCCGGGTCATTCCGCTGCTTAGAACCGGCTGTCGTAGGAATATAAATATTTTTATGGTATGTCTTACTTGGAAAAAGGAAATCACACACGATAGTAATCGTTGTTACATCTCATTAATGTATAATTGAAATTGAAACATATGTATATATTTTAAACTACAACGTAAAACTAGCACAGAACAATTTCAAACTACAAAAAGTTCTAAAAACTCCCTACAAAATGTTAAACCTCATTACCAACAAAACTCAACAATAATAAAAACGTTACACAACACTTAATACTGTTTAAAATCTTAAAAGAAAAAAACAAGTTAATACACAGTGTTTACGTTAAGATAAAGAAACAGGTAGAAAAAGTAAACATTAACACAGAGTACAAGCGGAGAGCTACAGCAAAGAGAGGCTAAAAACTCTGGCGTTAAAATAAAAATGAGTTAACAAACAAAACGATGTTTGTTTCTTTTTGGCTTATTGAAATTATGCAAAGGTGTAAAAAAAAAGAAATAAAAGAAAAACACAGTATCTCGGTCATTCAAATAATGAGAATTTTAAAAATAAAACCGAGAGACAAAGAGAGTTTAAACTCAGCTTAGTCACATTTAACCCATGACGAACAGAACTGTAAAACACAAAATTATTTCTTATTAACAACAATAGAACGTTTTTATAGATAAAACGTTAAATTTCTTAAAAATATTTTCATTATTTTTGATATTGGGTAATTTTTTCATAACGTCTCTTAAATGATTAATAATGTTTATTAACTATGCTGGTCTTTCCAAACGTACTGGAGAAGAGTATAAAAAATCATTCTGAACTGGTAGGTTTGAAAGTAAAAATGTATTATTTTATTACTGCTGCTGCTGGTTCTTGGGTGATTGCTTTTATGGTGGTTACATAGAAATAATTAAACAGAAAAATACAAATTGAAGACTACATGTACAAAACCCCTTTGTGCTGTGCTAAAAACAACATGAAAAGAAGAGAAAAATTAATAGAAATTTCAATTAAACACAACATTACAAATTGATTTACTAAAAAACAAAAAAAAAAAATATATAATAATAAATAAACGAACAACAGAAAACAGGAAAATATAACTAAAAAAAAAACTACAATATTACAATACAAGGTAATTTGAAATTTGTGGAACAAAATTATGAATGAACAGCAACACACAGCAGCATTTTAATTCACATTTTTCTAAATAATTGCAGAGTAAAATACACAAGTATGGCTCAACGACGGTTTCAAGAATGTTTTAAAAAATTTAAAAATTACACAAAGCCAACAACAGTACCTGGCCACCGCCCTAATTTTGGAATACTAGCTGCATGTTGCCTAATCTTACTGCTGCAAAGGAATGCGGTGGTCATCAATGGCCAAGGTATTTCGGGCTATTATTATGTGGGTTGTTTTTCGGCACGTACAGAAGTTCTTACCGAATCGGTGTATGCTAAAATGCCTCAAACCTGCGTGGACATTTGTGAATTAAAGAATAATACTTATGCCATAATGATGGCTGAAAAGTGTTACTGTTCCAGCGACATAGTAGCCGAAAATAGACAGGATGATAAATTGTGTAATACACCCTGTGCGGCTATAAAATCGGAATATTGTGGTGGTGTGGGAGTGCATAGTTACTATACTTTCAATACTGATGCCTCGCCAAAAGATTTAAAACTACAAAATGCCACTGAGAACAGTTTGAGCATTAATTGGAGGCCTTATGAGCCCCAGAAGATTTTCATAGCGGGATCTGAGGCACCACCTTTATTAAAAATAACCAATTATCTGATACAAATACAGCGTTTACACACCTACTCTTCAAAAGTCTTTTTCGCACAACCTGAATTCGTGGTACAAGGCTCTGAAAACAAATTGGAAATCACCGATCTATTGCCAGCTACTGAGTACAATGTAACAGTGCGCGCTATTTGTGAAGGTTTGTCGGTAGAAGCGGAAAATTGCGGTTCCTCATCTGTAGTAGGTACCACATTAGTGGCAGAGCCCAGTCCCCAACCAGCTCAACCAAAAGTCTTGCAAACAACTGATACCACCATGACCATAGAAATTAAACCCGTAAGAAATGATAATGGTCCAGTGACAAAAGTTTTAGTTATAGTAGAGAGAGTAGACGATTCACTGTCTCAATCCTTTGATACCAGTTTGTTGGGCAGCTGGAAAAAGGCTGACGAAGATGGTTTACCTTATTACATTGCAGCTGAATTGGATTATGATCGTCCAGGAGATAATAAGACCAGGAAATTTGTAGTGGGAGACGGTAAACGTTATGGCCGTTACACCAATCCTCCATTGAATAATAAAAATGCGGATTTTCATATCAGTTTGGGTGTGGTGAGTATTTAATTGGATTATAATGAAAATTGTGATTTAACAAATGTGGGGTGAAAATGGCAAAAACAATAAATTTATAACTACGTCACAGTAACAGAACTTGTAACTAGTTTAAAGTCAGCAATTTTTAATGTGATTTAGAAACTTTATCAAGCATACATTTGATTAAATTGATTTTTAAAAATATAATTTATCCGAAAATCATTTAAAATATCATTCACAGTGCATATAAATATTCACAGTAGTTTATTTATAAACTCGTATGATCTTCAACCTAAATTATTCGTCATTCTATTTTTTTTTTACTTTAAATTCCCAAAACATTAATTTAGAAAACAGCAAATTTAATGTCTGTCTCTCTTTTTTCCAGATCAGCACCTTAAACGGCAGAACCAAAATCTTATACACTCGCAGTAGTCATGACCAGCACACCACATCCATGGATAATTTTACCTATGCCACCTTTGAGGCGGGAAAAAGTTCGGTGGTGGCTTTAATAGTAACGTGTTCCATTTTCGGCATATGCTTCATACTCTCCGTCATAACCTATTTCTATTTACGCTACAAACAATGTCAAATACGTTCGGGTCGTGGAAATTCCCATGAAATGACCATGCAACAACCCATAATTGAAAGAGAAAACAATGGTTTTGTTGTGGAGGATGAAATGCCACTGACAGTGGATAATTTTAAAGAACAATTAAATGCTTTAGTGGATAGATTAGATGTGAATAAGAAAATACCTCGTAATAATTTACGCATGAATGTCAATGATGTTTTAGCCGAGGGGAATTATGGTGAAGTTATAACGGGTAAACTATTAACTAACAATTTGCCCGAGTCAAGTGCGGAATGTCAATTGCATGTGTTATCGCTGGATGAGCTGACTAGTACTGATCAAGGGAAATTACTGCAGGAATTTCGTAATTTAATCAAATTACAACAACATTCAAATGTTTTGGATTTCTATGGAGTGTCATCCAGCACTGATTGGTTTTATCTGGTGTTTGAGCATGAAACTGTAACCTTAAAACGCAGACTGATAGAGAGCAGAAGAGCACCTAGTTCAGCCATCATGCAACGCATTACTGCCTTGTCGGAACAATTGATACTACAATGGATCTATGAAATTGCCAGTGCCATGGATTATTTAGCGAAATCTAAAGTTATACACAAACACTTATCATCACATTGTGTTTATGTTACTGCTGAAATGAAATTGAAAGTATCCGTATTTGGTCCCACTCCTTATGTAAATAATCAGAAAAAGATTGATCTCACCAGATGGCTGGCACCGGAGATACTAAGATATCAACATTATTCCTCGAAATCTGATGTTTGGTCTTTTGCTGTGGTGGCCTGGGAATGCTGTTCATTGGGTGCCACTCCCTATGCTCAAATAAAAAACTCAAATAAAGTTCTGGATGCTCTCAAGAGTGGTTCGAGACCAGCACAGCCAGCTTTCGTTTATGAAGACCTATATCAAATGTTATTGAACTGCTGGACCTTGGAACCGAGTGAACGTATTAATTTTGAAGAAATTGCCTATAATGTTCGTCAGCTTATGACTTCACCACGTCATGCCTTGAATTTTGATGCACCAAAAGAACAAGCGGCAAATGATGTACTCAATTCATTGCCCTTCTATTTGCCCATGTTGGAAATAGAGAATTAGGAAGTATGAGTGAGGTGTGAGGAGAAAAAAAGAATAGAAATCGAAGATTATAAACATGAGCTTTAATCCATAAATATAATTATTTAAAATATATGTATATTATATTTATAGTTTAGATGTAGATTTAATAAAAATATAACTTATGTAAATAAAAAAAATATCAAAGACGAAAATAAACAAAAACATTTGTAACACATTTTTTAAAGGAAAATAACTTTAGAACTTTGTATGACCCTTTAGAATAAAATTCTAGATTGGCAATAACGTAAGTTTGTTGCAAAAAATCAAAATTATTGGTATTTACATATGTGCTTTTAATGAAATTTTCCACTACGAAGTAAAACTGAAATCGTTTTCAATTCCACATAGACAATTTCACGACATTCTAGAAACTTTTATTATACAATGAAACAAACTGAATTTTATATTTTACTTTTCAAATCATTTTTACTAAAAATGGAACACAAACTTTTCATTTCACTTCCACTTCATTTTTCAAATGCAGAACCCAGTGCAGTGCAACAGAGCCCAAAACAAATTCAACCCAAATGTTTAATTATTAAAATTTCCCTTTTATTTTTTTACAATAAAGAGTTCTTATGGCGACTTCTTTTCTCGCAAAAATGTTACATATAACACTTTTTACCCATTTCCCATATAAAAAAGGAAAAAAGTGTAACAATTTTGCCAGAAAAGAAAACGCCATTAGTTCCCGTTTACATTATGAGATTTTTGTCGTTTCTTTTTGATAATTGCATTTGCGTTTAAGTTGTGCGATTTTTTTTGCAGCGATTTATTGTGGATGTATACATGTGTCTATATTTTTCTTCACGAATGAGGCAACAAAGCGTGTCTGAAGAGTACATGCATATGTGTAGCCCTATTAATACGTCTCACCACTCTCGCCGACAAAGCAAGAATCGCAGCGAAAAAAATCTCTTAATGTTTGTAAATGTTCTGCAAATTTATTTTACTGTTGATATTAATAATTTAGTTCTTATATTCGACATTTTTTCAATATTCTATATAAAAAGTGACCTAATTGCTTGAAAAAAGAAATTATAGAATGTTGATATTAATATTTGGGTGTTTCCATGGTTATGCACGCGACATTTGTACACGTTTAATTGTCTTTGAATATTGTGAAAATGGAAATGGATTGGAATTTTAGAATGGAATTATAGAATCGTTCATTGTATGTGATGAAACTTTTCAAAAAGTATATATATTGGAAAATTGAGCACTGGGTACCGAAGTTCCATGCAATCAAAGTTGACTTACACACGTGACAAAAAATGGAAGTACCTTTTAGAGCCGTAAGAAAAAGTGCGAAATTAAGCGAATTGTAGGAAATTTTTATTTCGGAAAAAATGTTTTTATAAAGGTTAATAATGGACCTTTATAATCATGCTTTGTTCAAAAACAACTATGCATAAATTTGCTAAGAAAAAAATAATTTGTTGATTACGCACGTGACACTTTTTACTTTCATACATATTTTAGTAATTTTATATACATACATGTATATGTATATATATTTTTTTTACGAAAAAATTTAACTTTTATTCAAAATGGAAAAATAAAAATATACTACAATTAATCTAATTTAATTTTTTCCTTAAAAAAATTACGCGAGCGTTGTGATTTTTTAAGTCACGGTGGACCATTTCATGGAAATACCCATTTAGGAAAATGTTTTAATTAAATATTTGTTTCAAGTTTTATCAAAATCTGTCAGAAAATACAAAATTCTTATCTATCTATCTATATATATAAAAATTAAATGGTCCATGTATGTAATGGCATCACGTGAGAACGGCTAAAGCGATTTGGCTGATTTTTTTTATTCGATTCGAAATTCTCAGGAAATGGTTGGTAAAGAAAAAAAATTCAAAAATTCCAGGTAAAATTTGGAATTTTTTTTGAGTCGTCAACTTTAATTAAAAAAAATCCCCCTAAAGTAAGCTGTACAAATTTAGATATTTTATTTGCAAATAAATAAGAACAGGCAGGTTGTGAATACTTCTCAATATATAGTGAATGGTATGAAATGTTAATAATCGACTTTCGGTTATTCGATCAACCATTTTCAACTCGATTAATCGAACATAAAAGTCGATTTTTTTGTTCGATTACAATTTTTTTTTCTTAAACTAAAAAAATCAAAAAATGTACAATTTGTTTTTGTTGAAAAAATAAAACATGCAATTTTATTCAATTGTTTTATTTTAAAAAGGCGCACTTAAAAAATATGTTTTACATATTTCTATTTAATAAATTTTATTTTTTAAAACTTATGAGATTTTTTCGGATGCGCTGATAAGGTAGTTGTGCTGCCACAAAAAGCTCCTTCTTGCAAATGCAGCACTTTGCCTTTTTTAAATTATACATTTTTTTTAAATATTGCCGTGGCTTGGTGGCATTTTTTCACTTTTAACTAAATTTTACTTTTATTTTTTTGCACACCGACTTCCAAAAAACCCGCGCTTTTAGTTTTACAGGTTGATTTTTCGATTAATCGACACCGAAAGTCGATTTCAGTATAAAGTTGGTAGTGTAAAATCGACCACAAAATAATCGAGTTTTGAAGGCAATAATCGATTAATGACCATAATCGAAGTCGATTTACCATTCACTACTATATACATATATGGGTCAATTTCAAAAAAAAAAAAAAAAAAAAAAATAAACAATTCGCCTGTAAGAGTGGCCAATTTATGTAGAAATTGATGAAGAACCCGGTGGTGCTTTTAGGCTCTCAAAAAATCAATATTTTTGTTTTTTTTTTAGGTTTTCTATGATTTCTATCTTAAGCGTCACACACCAAATATGTATAAAAACTCGCTAACAATGCAAAAATATTTGAAATTCAAGCTTACTATGATGTTCTTTTGTTTCTCAAGATTGATTTTTGCGAAAATCTCCTTTTCGATTATAAACAAAAAATCACGATTCAACTTGATTTTTAATTTTTTTTAAATGACTAGTTATTTTAAAATTTTAAAATGAAAATACGTAAATTTTTTAAAAAAAAAAAAAGACTTGAACTTAGAGGTTATTTGCAAAGTAAAAGGCTTGTAACAATGTATTTAAAAAAAAACTGCAATTATAAGCGTTTTAAGAAAAAAAAAAACTAAGTGTGAGTAATTCTTGAAGAAACTTATACCCATACATATGTAAATATTTGACACAAAACAATAACTTAACTTAATTTAATTTATAAATTTTCATTCGAATTCTTATTCTGAAACTGTATAAACTTCATGAAATGACAAGCGGCTTTGTTTTTTTTCATTCTCATTTATTTTTACCAATTTTGAGTTAATATTTAGTTCGTTTATTTGACCTTTTCTAATTATAATTATAATTCAAAACTTATATTATCCCTGAAGAAGCTATCCATTGTGATAGCGAAATATCGGAAATTAATATATATAAATAAAATAAAATATTTGTATATAAAATGCAATTGACCTTATTGCTTGAAAAAAGAAGAAACTATTAAATTTTGAATTAAGTTTGTGGCAAAAACAGAATCAGTCAGTAACAATAAAAATTAAACTCAAATATACCACGATTATACCTTTCTTTCTTCTTTCTTTTATATTCGTCATTACGCGCTTTATTTTCTCTCGATATCTCCGTGCTCTTTCACCCGCCGCTAATTTTGTTGTTTTACTCTTGAAAATTAAAAAATAAAATCAAAATTAAGCATTTTAAGCTATGAAGTAATATATATCAAAAGTGATGCTCATGAAATATTTGCCTATTACCATGTAAACAATGATTGTCAACTTAAATTTTTTACATTTAATATATTCACTTTTAAAATAATTAGCGTGACGCTCATTAAATTTTATCGCGCCCTTACCATGGTGTTCACAAACACTACGCAAATGCAAACTTTTTTTAATAGATTTTTTTTTTCGCTTTTTCACTTTTGTAATAAAAAAAAGTTTGTACTTTCCTTTTGTTTTTTGTTTTTTACCTAAAATAGTAGAGAAAAGTGCGGGGACACAAAAATTGCGATTTTTTTTAAATTGACCAATATATAAATTAAATGGCGTCACGTGAAAACGGCTGGAGCGATTTGGCTGATTATTTTTTATTCTATTCAAAATTTTCAGGAGATGGGTTGTAAAAAAAAAATTAAAAAATTCCTGGTAAAACTGGAAAATTTTAAGTTTTTAATATATTGCCTCCTTTTCATTTCTCATTTTTCCTAATAGAGACTTCTAACTAATTAATTCTTTTGGCATAATGATGGTAGTTAAGTTTAAGAAACAAATCATTAAAAAACTAAAGTATTCAAACCAGGTTCTGTAGTGTGGACAAGTTTTATGTGAACAATGCTTTATTACTCAACTTACAAAGAAATGTTGACTTGCTACTATTTTTAAAGTGATAAAATCGTAATTTTCAATGACCTTTTACTTTGAGCTACATATATAGATAGACTGTGAACGTTTTTATTAAGTTTATTTGTTTCTTCGAATGGTTTTAGCAGCTATTTGAGTTCTGCAGAAATGTATTTGCCTACGTTAAGAATTTTATACCAACTTGAACTTTAATTAGCTAACAACCAGTTTAATAAAATTTTATATAAGGTTTACTAAAGCGTGATCCACGATCTTGGTCGCCAATCGACCGGCCCAAAACGTGAAATTATGTGCTCACCGAAGTGATCGCTCAATAAATTCATTGATTGATGCGATGTGTGGGAAGTGGGACCGTCTTGCTGAAACCAAATGTCGCCAATCACATGAGCTTCAATTTAAGGTATCAAATAGTCTGTTATCGTGACACGATAACGGTCGCCATTGACGGTTACGTTTGCACCGATATCATTTTTAAAGAAATATGGACCGATGATTCCATCGGCCCACAAACCGCACCACGTGGCATATTCGGTCGAATATTATCTAATAATGAATACTGAGAGAACGATTTGTGAACGTTGTTCAGGCGTAAGTCTTTCCATTGTGAAACACAAATAACATTACAGCATGACAGGACTCACACGTGATCTGTCAAAAAAGGCTATGGAAAAAAGTATCTCTACTTGAATCACTCTTTACTTTCCTTTATGGTTTATAACATAGATATCAAAGTGAAAATAAGTTGCCCCAAAAAGCTTTATTGTTACTGGATAATGCAAAATGTCATGGAGAGCCGCTGATATCTGAAGGCGGGCAATATAAAACATGTTTTTACCCCCAAATTGTACTAGTATTATCCAACCCATGGATCAGAATAAAATACAACTTACTAAGCTGTTTTACAAAAAAGATCTCTAGTGTGAGTGGGTAAGCTCCCAAGCAGACAATTCAGACATTTTTATTGAAACAATTCAGTTTAAAAAACGCTTGTGAATTGTTCAAACGATCTAGGGACAGGGTGCCCAATTCTTCCATTAAGTCTTGTTGGAAGCATATTCATTCTAAGAGGTGTGCTTCAGAGAATAACATCCCACTTTCATTGTTACAACAAGAATTGCCTGAGAATTATAGTTTTGAAGAAACAGAAGAATTTCAATTGCACATGATTGATTGTATTATTAGTAAACATATACAATTTACTTTATTTATTTATTGTTTCAATAACTTAGCCTGTTGGCCATAATCAAGCACAAATTTCTACTTAAATAATAGTTTTTACGAAAAAATATATATATAAAAAGTAAATTTAAAATACTAAATTCAAAGAATAATATTACAATAAAATAAATTTATAATTGGCGCACATAATTAAAACAAACTATTCACAACTTACAAATTATAATATTTATTGAAAAAGATTATGAAACATGATCAAAACATAGAAAGTTTACAAAAATATCTTAGGTAAAAATATGTAACAGAAACAATCACCCACAATTATAAAAAAAAAACTAGAGCAAGATGGAATACATAGACATTAATCATAGGGTTCGAAAGTGACTTATCCTATTCCAATTTCCAATTTCAAGTCATCAGTAGGTCAATATCTAAATATAAAACAATAATATCAAAATCAAGTCTAACAATATCCATACAAAAACAACAATTCTCAGAGGGAAAGAAATATCTAAAGAAAATTAAAATCTAACTCATTAAAACCAGAACTAAACGAAATATATGAACTTTAACCCATGATATGAAAAAATACGTACGTAAACACGTAATTTTAAATTAAATTAATACAGTACAAGGTATTTCAGTTGATATGAGCACATTTTAGATCAATAAATAAAAATTATAAAATAACCATTTCTAACAAACGGTTTAATTTCTTTAAAGGAAATTTTATTGATAATTCATTACCAATAATAATTTTTGGCTTCTGGTAGTCGGGTACTTCAACACAATTGTGCTTATAGTTTAAATGTACATTGTTAAATTTTAAATATTTGAAATTGTTCTTAAAATATGTAAAATAACCATATTTTTCATATTTTCATTAAGAAAATTGTAAATTAAGCAAGAGAAAACCACACACTATCTTACAACCACACAAACACACACACCAAAAATGCTCAATATACAATAAGGCTTTAATGATTTACGTAATTTTTCATCATAAATATTTAGATATTTCAAAAAATAATTTAATATGTATTTATAAAAGATTTTTAAGAAAAAATAAAAAGGAAACAAATTGATAAACAAGACAAGAGGTTTCTTAACACAACATGTTAATATTTTACGTTTGTAACTTTTGTATTAATTTTCGAAACGAAAATGAGCCAAACATTGCACAAAACAAACAAATTATTCATTATAAATTTGATGATGATTAAACAAATGTGTATAAATACCAACACATTAGTATATGTTATTTATATTTTTTTTTTAATACAAAAATATTAGCAAAAAATGATTCAATATGTTTAATATAAGTAAAGGAAACACTGTAGTTTTCTTACGGAAATTTATAAACTATTTTAAAAATTCAATTAAGTTACACTTTAAATTTCTTTCTTTGGCATGCGTATTTTAATTTAAATATAAAAATTTTGCACCTTTAGTTAAACAAAGGTCTTGTTTACAGATATGTAATACTTTTTCGTTTTCGAATTTCACGCACAATAAAATTAAAATTTTATTCCATTTATATGGGGTTTGTTCGATTAATGTCGTTAAGTAGTTAAGTAGTTAGTTGTAGAGAAGTCATAAAATTATTAAAATATATTTTTATATTATTGTAATTATTAAAAATTTTTTTACGATTAAACAAAACGCGCAGGTCGTACAAATATTTTAAATACATTGAACAAATAACAACAAGAAAAATATATCAAATGTGTATTAGAAAACAAAAACGATCGTTTGAATTCGAACGAACAAACAACTGTTCATAATACCTCGATACATTGGGAACTAAGCGTTAAGCAAATTGTTTAATGATTGCGAAGTATAAAAATGAGAAAAAAAAAATATCAACCTCAAATAATCTACAGTATGAGTTCAGTTTATTAGAAACAGTTTTTAATATTTATTTTTAAATTATTTGTGAAATAGCTAAAACAATAAAAACTTGGAATTTTTTGTTACATTCAAACGTTTTAAATGTTAAAATATTCTATAAAATTATTGTTTTTTTAGTTTAGTGCATTTAATTGGAAATTTAAACAAAATTTTTGTTAAATAAAAACCATTTTAAATTTTAGTATTTTTAATATTTGCTTCATATTTTACTCAACTTAATTTAAGTATAAATTAACTTAATTTCGAATTTTCATATTTTTTAATCATAAAGTTGTTTAGTTTCAACTTATTTTTTTGCATATTTTTATTAATTCAAGAACCAGAACTAAATTTTAAATTTTGCCAAAAACTGTCAATTTGTAATAACAAACTAATTTGGAGAATAATTTTATAAAAATTTTCAAATGACAGCTCAGTTTTTTCTGTTATATTATTAATGCTAAATACTGTTTGTTGTTAGCTGGCCGAGTACAAACTACTATCGAATGCTAATCATTGCTAAAAAGTTTGAGCACAATAATATACTACACAAAAACATTTAAACGATAAAATTATATTAACAGTTTCAATAGCGAGACCGAGAGAAAGGAAATTAAAAAATAAAGCAAACATTTCATTATTATTTTAATAAAAAATATAAAATTTGTTTGTTGAAATTTTGTGAAAATATGTACATACCCTATATCAATTTAAGCGATGAAAGGTAAAAGGCTCAATAAATATAATATCGTCATTAATTGGTTTAAAGGTCATTAATATGCTAGAGAAATATAAACAAAAACACAAAGAGAGAAAAACAAAATAGCAATTTTAAATAATTTTCAATATTTTGTTGTTACTCTGTGTTTCTTTATTTATTTAATAAAAAAAAAATGCCTTAAGGTCTGCGAGGTCTTGTTATAATTATATTTTGGCAATGTATAGGATCTTTCGTTTTACTGGTCTGATTTTAGCTATTGCATGAAAATAAGTATAATTTTTATGACCATTGGAAACGAAATTTGTAAATTTATAGACGTTGTTTTTATTAAAAGAAGAGTTTAGTTATTTCGATTAAATTTATAAATAAATATTATTATTTTTTATTTTAAATTAGTCACGTTTTATCACAAAACTAATGTTTTTTTATATTTTTAATATACACGTCACAAAGCATTGATGATGGTTTAATAATATGTCATCAAATACTAAATACGTTCGTACTAAAGGTGTGAATTTAATAAATTTTACTCATAATTATAATAGCATCTCAAAATTTCTTAAAAGAAAGTTAATGAACTTTTAGATCTAGATAATTGAAAATAATAATTAGATAAATCTTTATTAAGTACCCATATTGTATAGTTATTATTTTTAAAGTATTGCAGCACTATAAGAAGTTAAACAAATATAAATAAAGTGTATCTATGTCAACTTTTACCATATAAGCAGCTGTTAAGTAAACCAACAGAATAAAATATTTGTAGGTATACCTTTTAAGATACCATTATACAAATATGTATGTATATAGGTACAATACACTTTGTTGTCCAGTTTTAAACTGAGAGTACGATCAATTTTCTTATCTTTATATACAGTCGACCGCAAAACTAAGGACACAGTCACATATATTTTGGAAAACTTCAAAAAACTAGATTTATTCTACAAAAAACAACCAATTAAACAAAAAAAAAATATAATGATTAAATTCAATTGACTTAAAAAAAAAAGAAAATCTATTTGGTCGTATTAGAAAAATACAGAAAATGTTTGTCTTAGAACTTAAATTTACATTGCAAAGGTAAGGACACACCTGTAAAATAATTACCAAATTATTAAAAAAAAAAACGCAAATATTTCAAAAATAATACCTAACTAATATTTCGATGGATAGCCTTTATTATGTAGACAGGCTTTAATTTCTTATTCATGAAATCCACTAAGTTTTTTGTTGTCTCGGCGCATAGATTATTCCACTCTTCTAGAAGCACTTGTTTAAGTTTGTGTTTGCTGCTGATTTCATGCTTTAGCACATTCCTTTCCAAAATTTCCCATACGTGCTCTATGGGATTTAGGTCGGGACTTTGTGGTGGTATGTAGGTATATTCAAACGATTTATGTATGTATGTTAAACTTTTTTTATACATCAAAAACTTTTATTTACTGATAAGAAAAGGAAAAAAATCACCTCAATTCCACGAGGTCGAAGATTGTCGAACAATAATAATGATGCATGAATATGGAAAAACTTCAAGGTAAAAATAATTTATAAATAAACACAAACATTTTTAAAAACTATAATTCTCTTAAAATCAAATGCAAAATAAAAATGTAATGTTTGCAAATAATCGAAAACTCAACCTATAAAACAATAAACAAACAAACAGCCAATCGTTCGGCCAGGTATTAAAGAAAACAACCAAAATAGTTTGTCAAAACCAAACACACATAAAGATTAGTCTAAAAATATCAAAAATAAAAATATAAGTTTGGTGCAAAAGGCCGATGAGATAAACTACGGAAATTAAATTAATTTCTCTATACAATAAAAACCAAGAAAACTTTGTCTGACTAGCAGGAAGGCAGGCAGCTCAACAATGTTTTCAACAAATATCATGAAAAGTACTACGTATTTCTTTTTTCATTAATTCGAATAGAACTGGCTTGGCTGGCAATGACACTTAAAAAACATTAATGAAAACTTTTTGTAATTTACTATATTATGCCCAAAGGATTTAATGTTCACATACTTTAACACTTTGTACCTAAGTAAAATATTTTTTTGTATAATTGAAGCAAAAACACTTTTACACCTAGAAAAGCTAAAAAAAAAACTTTTTTGTCATTCCTCCACATTAATGCAAATTTTATGAAGAGTTTTGTTTAATATTTGTGTAAAAATTTAAAGAAAACTTACTTGTTTGATGTTTTCAAAACTTTGTGACAAATTAAGTTTAATATAAAGTAAAAAAAATTGTAAATTACTGCAGAAAATTGCAGAATTTTAATATTTTCTTTTTTTTTTTTGCTAAATTTCACACCAAAGTTTTTTCAGTATTATTCTTGTTGTTGTACACAGTTGTTCAATAAAGTAGCATAATAGTTGGCAGAGTTGACAGGGTTGTTAGGAAAGTACAAAAATTAAAACAGGCATGTTTGAAAATTGTGAAAATTAAATTTAAAATATCTAATAATTCAAAACTTATATTATCCCTGAAGAAGCTATCCATTGTGATAGCGAAATATCGGAAATTAATATATATAAATAAAATAAAATATTTGTATATAAAATGCAATTGACCTTATTGCTTGGAAAAAGAAGAAACTATTAAATATTAGAAAAGGTCAAATAAACGAACTAAATATTAAAATATCTAAATTAATTATGTATGTATATTATTTATTTATATGTGAAAATGTTAATTAATTAAATATAATTTTTTATTACATCTTATATAAATGCCAAACTATTATTATCCTGCCAATTTAAACTGTTCTCATTTAACAGCTTCCGTTTTAGTACTAAACAATAAGTTACTCTTTTCTGCAACTGTTAGTTTCCTACGCTGTTGCTTATAATTAGTCGGCAATATATTCGCTGTATGAGTGGTTTTATTAATAAATTAAAAGTTAATAAATAATCTTACAAAATAGTAATTAAATGTATTCGCTGGTAACTAACTTACACAGTTAATATGAAATGTTTGAAAAAATCCAATTGGAAAGTGAGATACAAGTTAAGAGGTCATAGTGGCCACCAGCCACCTACATTTGTTATTGGTCAAAAATGTACATTTTGTAGATTTAATTAAGTTTATATAGGGTTTCGCATTCTTTTCTATATTAAACATAAAACAATAATGATAACGGTGCTGTAAATATGCTTAAAAGTGAATTTTGTTTTTATTAACAACATTCTTTGTTTGTGTGTATAAAAAAAGGCGCTTGATTTTTAGTTATTTTTAGTGTTCCGTTTTGTTTACATACGAATTTTTGCATCTCTGTTATTCTTTTACGTTTTTGATATGTTTCGTGGTTTCATTGTTACAACTCTGGTATTCTATTACGTTGTTGATTTGCTTCGTAAAGGAAATATAAAAACGGTTAAATTAAAAATAGAAAATTCTATATATGAATAAAAAAGCAACAATTTACAAGAACATAAATTAATTAAATCAAATTAAATGTTCTAACAGTTTTTAGTGGCCAAATTTAAAAAAGAAATAAATTCAAAGTCGACCAAATTTGTTTTAAAGTAATGATGAATAAGGTTTTGTATTAGAATAAACAAATGTTTGAAATGTTTAAATAAGTGTTTTAAATATTACAATAAATTTTAAGAAAATGGCAATGTGTGACTAAATATAAAATTTTACATATGTATGCAGTTGTACTATAATGGTTTAAATGGAAACGTTGGATGTAGTAAGGTGAGTAAAATGTTGAAATAATTTTTAAATATATTAATTCGTAAATATAAAAAAATTCTTTCTAAGTACAATAGTAAAATACATATTTAGCACATTTTATTGTATAACTATTTAAGTCTGCACGAATAATTAATAAACTAAAATTACTACTAGAAACTTTGCAATTTCAGCGGTTGTTTATTCGGTTTTGAGAACATTTTGTTCGCACAACTATTGCTGCCATCAAATGTAATTTTCACACATAATGAACTGCATTTTAAAAAATTGTAAAGAAAACTATAAATGAACATTGACACGTTTTTCCCACTCAGAAGAACATCAAATAATTTGTGTCCATAATTTTGCCTATGACCGTAAATACGTTAAGCAAAACTTATAGTTGATAACATAAGTTTATAGGTTGATCTGGGTGAATCATACACCAATTTCATTTATTATTCATCTAGTATTAAAGTTTTTCGGAAGACAAAAACTACGGTTATTTTGAAACTAAATTTTAAAGTATTGTACAGAGCTAATAAAAATAAATTTTTAATGAAAGTTGGTAAAATTTGTAAATTTGCCGTCTCTACTTCTAAGTTAACATTTATTTCAAGCAAGTGTAAAATTGTTGGGAATATTTTGTGTTCATACGTTAATTTCTCTAATACCTACAATACATTAATCTCGAGAATTTAAAAATGCACAATATGTTTCTTACAAGTATTCCAAAGTGCTAGGAAATTTTTGTTTTTTTTTATTATTTAACTTAATAAATAAATTATTATTTAATTTAACTTCTATATTAAGTAAAAAAATTACTTAAAAAAATACTTTTTTAACTTAAAACTAATTAATTTAGCATCTACTTATTGAAAAATCTAGCTCGATGTAAACCATCGCTACAGGCAGTTTTTCTAGAACCCAAACACGAGGCATAACCCATAGCATGGGGTATAAAGTTTTGTTCATAGGCACCGGTAAAAAGATGGGCAAAAGGTCCGCTAGCGAAGACAGCCACGTCGTCACCACCATGAGTTTCCGATTCCAAAGGTACAGTGGAAGGAAATTTATAATTTTTATGCTTCATATTGGTTTCCAATAGATTTCTGCGATTAATACCAGCGCTATGTTTCAGAACGTTGTTTTCAAAACCAGGACCATTGGCATAACTTAAAGTGGCATAGGGCAATTGATCCAAAGCCAATTGACCATTAGTAATGCCGAAGATATCGTTTTTGCGGCTAGAATAACCAGCCACCGACATGGTATGCGAATGATCGGAGGTCACAACAATAAGAGTATCTTCTATGCTGGTATTGGCACGAGCAAATTCTATAGCTTTACCAAATTCAGCAGTCTCATCTAAAGCCTTCATGGCCAAAGTATCATGATGAGCATGATCTATTCTGCCGCCTTCTACGAACAGGAAATAACCTTTTCCATGACTTTGTTTTTCCAATAGATTTAGAGCTACTTGCACCATTTCTTCCAGTGTAGGTATAACTTCGGGATCCGCATCCATATGATAGGGATTGTGATTGGAGGCAAAGAGACCCATAACTTTCTCGGTGTTGGCGGGTAAATTCAAAAGATCCTTTATATTTGAGACATAATGTGAATTGGGGCCATTTAACTCTTGCCATTCTTGTATTAGATTGCGACCATCCAAACGTTTACCCGGTTCTTGGTGTCTGGGTAGAAAATGTTCTTGGCCACCGCCCAAAATAACATTCAAATTCCGCCCCACCTCACCATGCACCAATTGTGTAGCAATATCTATACAAACATTGGGATCGTTCTGAGTTTTCAATATTTCCGCATCATTTTCCCAATCACGATTAGCTGCATGCGCATAAATACCAGCTGGGGAAGCATGAGTCACTGAGGTGGTGGTTATTAAACCAGTGGCCATACCTTGAGCTTGAGCCCATGCGGCTATGGAATTCACATGATGTTCGCTGATGTTTTGTCCTTGACAGTCATTCAAGTCGATGGCAGCTGTAACACCCAAGGTACCGTAGTTGGCCTTAACACCACCCAAATAGGCAGTTGCTGTGCAGGCAGAATCGGCTACTTGGGTATTGGCACAGTAGGTCTGAAAGTAATTGATAAAGACAGTTTACTTTTAAAACATTTATTTAGAGATAAGAATATTTAATACATCTGTCAAACTGTTTCAACCAATCAAAAGTGATTTGTTTACGAAGTAAACTATTTGAAAAGATTTGAGATAGAGTGAGATCTAGGCCAGAGATGAATGAAATATGCATGAAACGTAGAGAAGATTGCTTAGCAACTTGAGAGGAGACTACTTTGCTCTCTTGGTTTTGCATGTTATCAAAATAAATTTGAAATAAATTTGTATAAATTATTACTCATGAGCATAAAATGATTTGAATTAAATTATATAAAAGAGTCTAAAGATGAGTATCTGCTTAAAAGCTTTTTTAAAGGTTTTAAATTGTTTGATATTTGAAAAAAAAAACATCTGTTTAAAATTATGAAATTTAAAGAGCCATTTAAATTCGAGACTTCCATTTTTCAGTCAAGTTGAAAAATTCTATTCTGTCACTTCTGAAGAGTTTTATAATTGATTTAGATGTATAAATTCTCCTTGGTAGAAGTTGAAACATAAAAGTGATTGAGGTAGTCATTTAAGTGTGAGACTTACATTTTTCTATCAAGTTGAAAAGAGTTGAAGAGTTTTATAATTTGATCAAAGTACAAGAGCAGAGCAGAGAGTATAATAAAAACCACAACTCTGAGAAAAACTTAGTAACTTTTTTAAAAAACATATGATCAGTACAACATCAATGTACTTTGTTGTTGTAAGCAGCGCTGCCAGAAGTAAGATTTTACCTTATTTTTTAAGATTTATTAACCGAAAAAAGATTTTAAGATTTTTTCCCCAAAAAAAAAAAAAAATATTTGTTTTGTCTAGACGAAGGTTAGGTTCAATTAAAAAAATCTTCTTTGTTTCCATTTCAAAAATTTTAAACTAATCGATCTCAAAAAATGTACAATTTAGTATAAGAAACTGAAGTTTTGTTGTTATTTTTTTGGTTAGTGTTAAATAAAATATGAATTGTTTTTATCATTTATAATAAAAAAACTACTTATTTCCAAAAATAAGATTTTTTCCTAAAAAATAAGACTTTTTTTGTTTTTGGCGAAATTAAGATTTTTTGCTGAAAATTTCTGGCAGCCCTGGTTGTAAGAGTTAAGTTTTTAACAGAGACTTAGGTTTTTGCGCCTCTAGTTATACTCTCTTGTACACAAGACTTTCAGATAGCAACTAATTTATGCATATATGTTAATTTTTTTTTTTGAATAGGACTATGACCTCTTGTCTCCGATCAGTATTTTCTCATTGTCAGATGAAATTAATTCAAAGAAATTCTTGCAAACAAATTTATACACTACTGGTGATATTTAGATTTCTTAATAAAAATATTAATATTATTATAAATAACTGAAGCTCACCTTACTCAAACCGACATAGGGAAATTTCTCAAATGAGAATTGTTTCTCTTCGCCACCCAAATAAACACGACCGGCTGTTATTGTTGGTATTGACATGCCATCACCCAAAAACATGATGACATTTTTAGCCATATTAGTATTCAGTCTGGTCTTACTATCCAATTGTTTATCCAAAATATCTTGTCCCACTTCATTCCAATAATCGGAGAAGTCTTCTTCCGGCTTGGCAGAATCAAAGCGTATCATGGGCATGGCTCGTTTATAAAGACGATCACGTTTAAAATTGAACATGGGATGCATGCGATGATCCTCATTCACGGTATTAACAAAAACTGAAATAAAAATACGGAAATTAGTAAATAATACCACAAAAAAGGAATATTTAAATTATATCAAATCCAAAATTAAATATTATCAGCCATGTCACAGAATTTAATTCCGTTCGGAGATGAAATTAATTCCGTATTTTGCTCCTTTAGAACGAGTAAAACGAAAATTTTTTTTTTCGCAAAGGAACCACTTTTAATTTGATGTGTGGAATTGATTTATTGAAAGAATTTCTAAGTTTCATTACGAAAAAATTTTTTGTTTTACTTTTTCTATAGGAGCAAAAATACGGAATTTAATTCCACTTGCGAACGGAATTAAATTCTGTGACATGGCTGTATATAAAACAAATTGCAATATATTGTTAAAATTACATCACAAATAGGATTGTTTGAATGATGTGTGATAATAGATTATTGCAAATGTAAATATGTACTATCCACTCGTATTTTCACATAATAAACTAAATTTTTTTTTAAAACTTACCTCGTCCACTGACTGCGGGTTGTGTCAACAATGCAAATATTAAAAAACTTTTAATGATTAACCACATTTTGCATAAATTCTGTAGTGAATTTTTTTTTTTGTCTGCTTTCAGCAAATTTTAATGCACTCTCTCTTCAGCGTTTGACTTAGCACTGACTCAAAATTTTGTCTATCACTGGTATTTATAGGAGATCTACAAACAATTTGGAAAAGTACAATATTTTTACTGATAAACTCTATACAAACAACAGCACAAATTAAGACACGTTTTCTCTATAGATTTCTTGTCTCAATACTAGACTAGTTTAAAAATGCTGATAAGAGAGGGTAGCGTTATAATATTTGCACAGCTGCTGGCTGAGTCTCGAGACTTTTGAAACAAAGTGAGCGTTTTTAGTTTTAAAATACAATATAAAAATAATGTTCACGTGAATTTCATAACGACTGTACTGAATACAAAAAGCAATTTTATTAACATGCTGTTTTTGTTCACGTGATAAGTCTTTAAAAGTGGGATGGGTACCTGCTTAGATGAATGATATTTCATTTGAAAAACAAACAAAAACAAAAACAAAACCATAATAATAATTAAAAACATATTATCTATTAATGACTATGTATGAGGTTATTTATAATTTTAAAAACATATTTTTAGATTTTGTTGTCATCTGAACTAGAAAAATGTGTTTGAATCACGAAAATTTCTTAAAGCATATGTTTGTATTTAAGAAACACATTTAAATCCTTTTAAACAAACAAACAAATACAAATGCTCTTTCCGGCTTTAATAAATATTGAAACAGTTTTGTTATCCGTTAAAGAATTCCTGATAAAATTAAAAAAAAAAAATTCCCACGATTATGTGGATTATCTTTTAGACATCGGACTGAGGGAAAGATAAAACCTGTACACACTTGATTGTACTTTCAATTCGTTTTACTCTCTTCTTCGTAAATGTTAAACAGCACGAATGTGCGTACCTATACTATTAAATAAATTTATGATCGATTTAAGCAACAACAATTGTGCTGTGTTAACGCCGGAGAAATTTCAAGCATAAAATTGTATCAATCTTTTCTTTCGTAATGCCAGGAACAAAACTAGGACGAACGACGAATTTTTGATCGCGAATAATCGTTGTCAATGTTAATTTCTACTTTAATTATTGTTTTATTTTTTACTTTATGTATGTAATTTAAAACAAGTAATAAAGTATATAGTCGGTTAAGCCCGACCATATAATACCCTACATCCAGTATATGTATACAACTGTTTTTTTCACAAATGTGCACTATATGGGAGATATTACCCATTATGGACCGATCATCTAAAAATTTAGTGCCATGACTTTTGTGAATATAAATATTATATATGTTAAACTTTATCTCCATATAAATACGTTTAAAAGATTTATGGACGTTAAAGTGAATTACGGAGAGGGTCTTATATGGGAGTTTCGACTAATTATGGACCGACCGTTATAAAATTAGGTGCCAGCCAGCCAGCCAGCTAGACGGACGGACAGACATCGTTAAATCGACACAGAAAGTGATTGTGAGGGTATTGGACCAATATTTATGGTCGTCACAAACATCAGCACAAATTCATTATGTGTAGAGTATAATAAATATACAAGATATTTCTTATTATAGTTTATTTGACCTTTTTTATTATCAATATTTTAGTAATTGTTCAAGCTTAAGCTCTCTTTTTTAAATATGTATTAAAATTTTTATTTTCAAATTTTTTTCCTGAAGAAGCTACACAAAGACGTAACGAAATAGAGCAATTCCATATGAAAGCGATCACCTTTTGGACGACCCCTCTCTGATTTTAAAATAAATATTCTCAATCGATTGCCCAGCAAAAAATAATGTACCTACATATTTTTTTTTTTATAGTGACTGGTTTAGTGGTGGTGTACACCACTGTCATGTGACAAAATTGAAGAATTCTTCATAAGGGACCTCATTGAAAGTTGTTTAAAAAAAAAACTACTAAAGCGATCGCAACGAGTAATAGCTCGTTGGAAAGGTATTGAATCAGGCTTTAATTGAAAAATAAAATTTTCCTAATTTTTCTTAGAAATTTACCTTTAAATTTTCCCATGAAAATTAAATTTTCCGATTTTCCACAGAAGCTCCTAAATTTTCCGGCTAATTTTATATTTTTTGGATTCCTCATAATTTTTGCTTTAAGAATCAGCAATAAAAAAATAGGCCCCGACTCCTTGTTTGGACAGGAGAAGAGCATTTAAGAGACCACCTTGTACATTATACAAATTAAATTTAAATTACATTTTAAAAATTATTTTACAGTTAAAAATACATTTATGAAGAAAAAATCAATTTTTTTTTTAAGAGCCCCAAGTTGAGTGTGTAGTGAATATGGTCTGCCTGCCCTCACAAGATCGGCCATAAATCCATGGATAATAGCAGCAGTGTCATGTAATGGCACACCAAACCCGACTGAGGCTAAAGGTCATAAAATGTTTTGTAAATTTTTTAAATTACCAGGTAATAAATATTTCGCCTAAAATGACATGTGCAGAAACAAGTCATAAAACATGGATTTTCCATAAATATGGGGAAATATTTATTACCTGGTAATTTAAAAAATTTACAAAACATTTTATTACCTTTTTGCATTTCTTTCAAAAACGAACATAACGAACTACAGACCGTAAGCCTTGTTGTTGTCGCGGAGAGTTTAGCTCATAATTATGTGTCCGTTTATTTATTTCAAATGAAACTGTTTGAATTCTTAAGATCAAAATTCGATGCAATCGACAAAGTAACGTTTTTCTCAGACGGCGCGGCGCGGCTTCTCAGTACAAGAATAAAAAAAATTTTTACAATCTTTGCATAATTGAAGAAGAACAAAACTGCAAGGTCGAGTGGCACTTTTTCGCGACTTCCCACGGTAAGGGCCCATGCGATGCGTTAGGGGGAACCCTAAAACGCATGGCGACTAAGGCAAGTTTGCAAAGGCCATATACTGACCAGATCTTAAATGTACAACATTTGTTTTCGTGGATTCAAAGCAAGGAAATTGCCATTAACACAGTTTTATGCACTCAAAAAGAACACGATGCCATGGAGCGACGAATTCAAAACAGATATAATAATGTCAAAACTATAACTGGAACGCAAAAGTTTCATTGCTTCATACCAAATATTTCTGATATGTCAATTAATGTAAAGCGGTACTCTTCGTCTGCCGACGTGCTAAATTTAAAGTTTCTTTAATTTTATAATGATGCCAAGACAATTTAAATTTTTAATAAATATTGTAATTAAGTATAAGCAGCAAAATAAGAAAGATTTTTTCTTCATAAATGTATTTTTAACTGTAAAATAATTTTTAAAATGTATTTTTAACAAGCTGGTCTCTTAAATGCTCTTCTCCTGTCCAAACAAGGAGTCGGGGCCCATTTTTTTATTGCTGATTCTTAAAGCAAAAACTATGAGGAATCCAAAAAATAAAAAATTAGCCGGAAAATTTAGGAGCTTCTGTGGAAAATCGGAAAATTTAAAGGTAAATTTCTAAGAAAAATTAGGAAAATTTAATTTTTTAATGAAAGCCTGATTCAATACCTTTCCAACGAGCTATCACTCGTTGCTAACGCTTTAGTAGTTTTTTTTTAAAACAACTTTCAATGAGGTCCCTTATGAAGAATTCTTCAATTTTGTCACATGACAGTGGTGTACACCACCACTAAACCAGTCACTATAAAAAAAAAAAAAAAATATGTAGGTACATTATTTTTTGCTGGGCAATCGATTGAGACTATTTATTTTAAAATCGGAGAGGGGTCGTCCAAAAATTTGCCAATTTTGATCGTTTTCATATGGAATTGCTCAATATTGAAAATAAAAGATAGAAATTTGTTGTTTGTTTGTTTGTATGTATTTAAGTTACCTCCTTAATAGGAGGATTTATTTGGTCTGATATACATATATCATAATGCCATCACCAATATACGGCCTACGCCTAAAGGAGACTCGTCCAGGAATATCCACCGACCTATACCTTCGTATGGGAAACCGGACTTCTCGAACTCGACTCCTGAGTTTAATGGTCTCCACTAATATCCAAAATGAGTTTTGTTTGGTACTCCACCACGACAAACCTATAGGTTATATATG
The DNA here is from genome assembly GCA_950370525.1 of Bellardia bayeri. NCBI lineage: Eukaryota > Metazoa > Arthropoda > Insecta > Diptera > Calliphoridae > Bellardia > Bellardia bayeri. The sequence goes on from OX493264.1 coordinate 122,478,719, forward strand.
TGGTCAATGCCAAACATTAACCAATACGAGTGAGTCGCAAGACTCCCGAAGGCAACGAAACAAGGTGGCAATGACGCGCGAGTTCTCTCGCCACCCAAAGCTGAATTACGACTGAAATAAAAATTTAAATTTTATTATTTTACCTGTGTTTTTGTTTTTGTAACGCCCAGAAATATTGGTCCAACAACCACCTTAAAGTATACTGATTGATTTAGAATCATTTCGATGTCCTTCCATCCGTCCGTCCGTCGGCTGGCTGTCCATATAAAGCTTGTGCGCAGAGTACAGGTCGCAACCTTGAAGATATTTTGTTAAATTTTGGTAAGTGATATTTTTTCGGCCCAAGGACGGATGTGATTGAAACTGGTGGAAATTGGTCCATTACTTCACCTGGCCCCCATTCAAAAGTCCTCCCGAAATTGGGGTTTACTGATCATAAATGTTTGAATTATGCAAGGAACCAATCAAATTTCATCACAAATGAGTGGTAACTGAAGCCAAATCACATCTACAAATTGTGTGCAGATCGGTCCATAATTACTTGTACCTCCCATATAAGGCGCACTTCCGAAAATCACTTCAAAGAGAATAAAGCTAGATTTACACGATTGAAATGTTATTCAAAATTGCTCTTCAAAATGCTTCAAACTCGTGTAAACAGCAAAATTTCTTCACAATTTATTTATTTAATAACTATTTAATAACTATTAATAACTATTAAATAAATAAATTTTGCTCACTTTAAAGAGCACAACTCTCTCAAAAATGTTGGTATCCAAATAATATTGAACGCAAATATATTTCATATGTATACAAACAATACTATACAATTTTATTGTGATCGGTCCATAATTAGTCGTAGCTCCCATATAAGGCCCACTTCCGAAAATCAGTTTAACGATCAAAAATTTCTTAAGAATGTTGGTAATCAAATAAAATTCGACACAAATAATATACAAAACTGATGATACCTAATTTTATAATGGTCGGTTCGTAATTAGTCGTAGCTCCCATATAAGGCCCACTTCCGAAAATCACTTTAAAGAGCACAACTCTCTCAAAAATGTTGGTATTCAAATAATATTGAACGCAAATATATTTCATATGTATACAAACAATACCATACAATTTTGTTGTGATCGGTCCATAATTAGTCGTAGCTCCCATATTAGGCCCACTTCCGAGAATCACTTTTTTAAGAATGTTGGTAATCAAATAAAATTCGACACAAATAATATACTGAAATGATGACACCTAATTTTACAATGATCGGTCCATAATTTGTCGAAACTCCCATATAAGACCCTTCCCGTAATCAACTTTAACCTTCATAAATCTTTTAAAAGTATTTATATCGAGACAAAGTTTAACATACACAATATTTATATTCACAGAAATCATGACACTAAATTTTTGGATGATCGGTCCATAATAGATAGGGTATTATATGGTCGGGCTTGACCGACTATACTTTCTTACTTGATTTTTATATATACATATATATATTTTTAAATATGGTCACACTATCTATCAGCTCTTATACGAAAACAATAACATTAATTTTCGTCGTTATTGTGCTTTATACGAAGAATTTACACAGAGAATTTTCACCGACTAATTTGTAGTGCCGAGTGAAATTCGTCGTTCGATCCAATTGTGTTCCTAGCATAATATTGTTAAAATGTTTTATACCTACAAATTTAAAACAATATATATTGCATAATTCATAAGTAACTTAAGCAAAATATAACTTATTAACAAAACCTAGAAAAATACGCAACATAAAAAAATTTAATTTTAACGAAAAAGTACCTACAGTCAGAGTCAAAATTTAGTATACAGCGAACAATAATTTCTGTGAAGAAAAATATAAATATATATAGATGTGTATATTTTTAGAATTTAATATTTCTTATTATAGTTTATTTGACCTTTTTTATTATTAATATTTTAGTAATTGTTCAAGCTTAAAATCTTTTTTGAAAAAATTTTAAATATTGAAAATAAAAATATAAAATTTAAAAAAAAAAGACCTTTAGAATTTATTTACATATATAAAAATGTTGCGGATAGGCTAACATTTATTAAAGAGTTATATTTTCCTCTAACTGAAAGAAATGTTATCAGTTTTATCTTACAAACCAGAAAATGCTCATAAAAATCCAGTCAATATTTAGTGTACGGAACGTTAAAATAGAATAAAACAAGTACGAATGGCACGTGGCAAAGATTTACCAGTAGAGGTTATAGATTTAATAGTGTTGCATTGAAGCAACGGAAAATATCTCGCAGATATTGCTAAAATTGTGATCAAAAGCCAGTCAACTGCTCAAAAAGTTATTGAAAGATGTAAAGCTCAAAAAACTGCAAAATAGGTGAGGTGCGCAAAATAGTCAGAAACGTCAAGAAAACTCCAAAGTCTAGCGCAGTCAATATAGCTGAAGACATTGCTAAGACACGCGGTGAACCAGTGAGCGCATCGTTAATATTAGAAGACCGCTAAATAACCATGGAATTCATGGAAGAGTGTCTAAAAAAAACCGTATATTTTTTCAGTAAACCGTATTAAACGTAAAGACTTTGCAAAAGCTTACTTAACCTCTACGCAATCTTTCTGATATAATGTAATATTTAGCGATGAGAGTAAATTTGAGATTTTTGGGTAAAAATTAAGAGAAAAAGTCTGGAGAACAAGAAATAATGAGCTGGTTCCGCAAAACCTTACTGCTACAGTAAAACACGACGGTGGATCTTTGATGGTTTGAGGCTGTATGTCAGCTGAAGGAAGGGTAATCTTGTAAAAGTAAAATGAATAGCCGAGACTAGTTTCAATTTTAAAGGACAATTTGAAAATAAGTGCTGAAAATTTAGGTTGGCCTCCATCCGATGGTCCAAATTTTCGATGATCCTGAGGCATAATGGAGGTTCTATGCCGTTAATGTTCCGAATTATCTCATCCTTTAGCTCTTGAATTGTTGCTGGCTTATCGACGTACACCTTTTCTTTCAAATAACCCCAAAGAAAAAAGTCCAACGGTGTCAAATCACATGATCTTGGCGGCCAATTGACATCGCCATTACGTGAGATAACACGGCCATTGAATTTGTTGCGCACAAGAGCCATTGTTTCGTTAGCTGTGTGGCAAGTGGCACCGTCCTGCTGAAACCACATATCGTCCACATCCATATCTTCCAATTCGTCCAATTCACAGTAACTACCTGACCGGCCTCATTTTGGAAAAAATACGGCCCGATGATGCCGCCAGCCCATAAACCGCACCAAAAAGTCACTCTTTGTGGGTGAATTGGTTTTTCGACAATAATAATATTAGTATTTTTTCCATTTATTTTCCTTCAAGGCATAATGTCACATGTACACAATACGAACTTTTTTTTTAAAAAACTTGGTTCAAAATTTATTGTTGGAGGAGACCATAATGCAAAACACCCCTGGTGGGGATCTCGTTTGACAAATCGTAAGGGAAGGGAGTTATATAAATGCATTTGTAAAAATAATTATTCTGCATTATCAACAGGAAATCCAACATACTGGCCCAGCGACACAAATAAAATTCCAGATCTTATGGATTTTTTTGTGTTTAAAGGAATACCAAGAACTTATTTTGATATTACAGATATTGCTGACCTGAGCGCGGATCACAGCCCCGTAATTTTAACACTAAGTAGAGTTATTGAAACTATAACAAAAAATATAAAACTACTTACCTCTAGAACAGATGTACAACAGTTTGGATCCTGGATAGAAGAACACCTAAATCTTAACCTACAAATTAAAGATGGTTATCAACTAGAGCATACTATTGAATTTTTCACCAGTTTGATTTTTTTTTTTATTTTTTTTTATTTATTATTTCTTTGTTTAAATAATTACAATTCATATTATTTTTGTGCTTCGGCGCCTAAAAGGCATTGTTGAAGCAAGAGTTGGCAAAGCCATAATTCATTTACATTTTAATATAATTGATTTAAAATTATAAATAATAATAATAATTGATTTAAAATTAATAAATAATAATACTAATTGATTTAAAATTAATGTATAAAAATAAAGTTAATTCATAAATAATGAATACATAAGTATGACTTTATGTAATGAATTCTTCAACATGTTGTAATAAAAAATGTTTGAGGTTTTTCTTAAAAGTTGAAATTCTAGTTTCAGTTTTTAAAAACAAAGGTAAACAGTTAAACTCATGACTTCCAATATACTCTATACGCTGTTTTGTGGTTTCAAGTCGACATCTGGCAACTAAAAGGTTATTATTATGTCTTGTGTTTATATAATGCTGATGGCTACGAAAAGTAATGGTATGATGACCAATATTATTGATACATTTAAAAACGAACATCAGCAGATTCATTTTGTAGATGGCTCGTATAGGCAAAACTGTTTTAAGTACTTCTTTGAAAAGTGATGCGGTTGGATGTCTATTTGGAAGGTTGCGTACATTGTAGGGATTTCAATTCAGAGCTGTTTTTGTATCCATAAATGATAGCCAAGTAAATGAAATGGCTTTGAACCAATGAGTTATAGATTAATAACTTAGTATTTGTATCAAATTTGTTTTTGAATTTATACAAAAAACCAATTGCTTGGGAAGCTTTTTGTCTTAAACTTTGTATGTGTTGATTCCATACCAGATTGTTCTGAAGATTTATACCCAGATATTTAATTGAACTGCTTTCTGTAATTTCCTTTCCATCTACGAATATGCTAAAGTTGGTATTATGTCGACAATGAGGTTTGAACCTTAATAAACGTGTCTTATTCGCATTTAAAAACAGTTTATTTATTCTCACGAATTCCGATATAAGTGCTACATCTCTTTCTACATACACCTTAGCAACGGTTTCATATTTATAAGGATACAATAAACAAATGTCATCTGCATATAAGAAAATTTTTCCAAAAGTTTGAATATTTTTTATATCATTTAAATATATAGAAAATAATAATGGTCCCAAAACACTTCCTTGTGGCACGCCATATTCTACTGCCCCAACTGGACTTTTAAATGAATTAATTTGGACATACTGTTTCCAAATTGTTAAATAATTTTTTAACAGTAACATCTCCTTTCCACAAATACCATAGTACCTCAACTTTTTTATCATAATGTCATGGTCAATTAGATCAAACGCTTTGGACAAATCAAAGAAAACACCGATAACGCCACTATATCCTTCATCTAATTCTTTACAAATATAATTCACAACATTAACAACTGCTTCTTCTGTACCACATCCTTTTCTAAATACATACTGTAAGTTATTCAGCAAGTTATTGTTTTTCATATATGTTGAAATCTGGTTATATAAAACTCTTTCGAACACATTGTCAATGACTAACAAAATAGAAATTGGTCTATACATATCCATTGTACAAGACATCTTTGCCTTAGGGATTGGTACTACTTTATGTATTTTCAATATGTCAGGATAAACTGCAGTGTTAATCATACTATTAAATATATTTACCAAAATTGGAGTAAATTCATTTTTATTGTTTAGCAGTACTTTTGGTAATATATTATCATGACCACCACTCTTGTTTTCTTGAAGATTATGCAAAAGACAAATTATTTCATCGTGCGTTGTATGTTGAAAACAGCATCTATTATCGATCTGAACCAGTGTTCTTAATATATTACAATTATCATCTGGATGTTGCTCAATTTTTAATCTTACATCTTTTACTGACTGCAAAAAGTATCTGTTAAACTTACTTGCTTTTTGAGACTCACTATCTATGAAGTTTCCAGTTTCATCTTTTAATTGAAGAATTTTACAAGTGTTCCTTCCTAAGGTTTCATTTAGAAATTTCCAACACATTTTTGGATCATTTTGAATTTCGCTTAATTTATTTGTATAAAAATTATTCATTGAGTCTTTGGAAGCTTTTTGAATAATTTTGCTTATCCTTTTCAAACTTTCTTCTATTTTAAGATTTCTTCTGGTTTTCCTTCGCTTTTTTAAAAGATTGTTTTTGTATTTTATTAATTTATATAGATTTCCATTAATCCAGGGTGTAATTTCTTTATTTAAATCCTTTTTTTGTGTCTTTTCAAATGTTGAGTTTTCTGAAGCATGATTAACAAACGATATTAGACATTCCGTATCCAATGCCGGGTCCCCAGTTTGATTAATTGCATACAAATTACTACTTATAAATTCTTTTAAAAAATTGTAATCCTTTTAAGACAATGATATTTTCATCATAATTTCTTGTCTTCACCTCTATTTCTACTTGGCAGACGATTATATTATGGTCTGAAAAACTACATTCTACTGAATCAATAACCAAATGATTTGAAATATTACTATAAACATTGTCTATTGACGTTCCACTTTCTGGATGTGTAAGCATTGTATGACAATTTTTAAAATTATAATTGGTGATAACGTTGAGCAACTCTTCTGATGAATTTCCTTGAAGAATATCAATATTTGAATCGCCAGCCATCGTAATTGGTTAGGTAACTCTCTAATAATAACAAAAACGTTTCCTTTTTACACTTTTGTGATCTGTAAAAGGACATAAACTTTATTAAATTCCCATTTATCTTGAGGGGATTTATTGTTACAATAATTGAATCTAAAAAATTTTTACTCTCACATAGTTCTACTGTATGTTTGTGGTTTTCTTGTATAAAAATTGACACACCCCCGTAACCATCTGTTCTGCAACAGTGTATACTTTTGTAGCCCGCTATATTATACAGGGTGGGCCAACTTGGACTGACTGATTTGAAATAATTTTGAAATTTTGATAAAGGTATTGGTCCATATTTCTTCGAAAATGAGCTTAATGAACCACCGGACCATGTTGGAAAATTTTTTACGTCCGATAGTTCTCAATAATCGTAACATATGGTTCCAGCAAGATGGAGCTACAGCTCATACCGCAAGAGCCACAATGGCACTTCAGTCAGTCAAACTTGGCCCACCCTGTACAATTGACAAAGATCTGCTCTTATCCAAGTTTCTTGAATAGAAATAATATTTGGAAGCCATGGTAACTTTGCAATAAAATCTTTAAATTTATTCAATTTATCTATTGAGGAAATACTTCTAATATTAAGAGATAAAATTCTAAAGGATGAACTTCTTACATTTTCATTATGTTTTTGATATGCTTTTAGATTATAAAAATATTGATTTTTTGGACAATAATTCATAATTATTTTTTTTTTTTAATTTTAAAATACTCATAAAATACATACTCGTAGATAAGGAATTGTTTATTTAAGTTATGGAGAAACGTAAATATCTTCATCAACAGCTTCTTGCACCAAATGTTGAGTTACATCTTGTTGTGATCTTCTATTTCGAATTTTGTTTGTTGTTGCTTCCAGTAATAGCCTATCAACCTCTTCTTCATTTGGAATAAATCTTGGTTTTGAAAGTTCACTTCTTTTTACAAAGACATTTCCTCCTGCTGCATAAACTGCTCGATAGCCAACGGTTTTCAACGTTCTGGCATGGTTAAGTAAATGAATTGTTTCTTTTTTAACGATTCATTTTCCTTTAATATTAGTTTAATTGACATCATTTTCTCTTTAGATTTTTTTGTAACAAATTTAGCAACAATAGTTTGCTTTTCATTCTGTTTTGTTTTGTTTTTATCTTCTGTTTGGTAACGTCTTTTTCTTAGAAAATAAGCATCTTCAATAGTATCTGGCTGTAATGTTATACCAACATCTGTTGTTACTTTAATAATTGCATCTACTGCTGTAGATTCAGATGGCACTTCAACTCCACTTATCAAACAATCATTTTTCACCCGTTGGTCATTCAAAAATTTTATCGAGTTTTTTAAAGATTTTACTTCATTCTTTAACTGTTTGTTTTCTTTTTGAACACTTTCTATTTTCTTTTTATTATCTGCAACACCTCTAAGAATATCATCATATTGTTGAGACATAAATGTTATTGTTTCATGCATTGCTGACAGCTGATCAAGCTTTTTCAATTCGTTTTTTATGTCTTTTAATTCGTCTTCAAAGGTACCACTATTATCACAAATATGACATCGCAACATTTAAAAAAGCGAATAAAGGATTACAAAAATGACTTGCTAAAAGATTACTTAAGAAATCTGGACGCTCATGCAAATGAAAATGAACATAAATTGTGGAACGCAACAAAATATTTAAAACGTCCAATCAAGAGGAATATTCCAATTAAGAATATAAACAACGAATGGTGTAGATCAGATACCAGCAAATCTAATGCTTTTAAGGAACATCTAGAATCAACATTTAACTCATTTTCTTTAAACAATCCAATTGTAAGGGCTGAAATTGAAAACTTTTTAGATGTTCCTTGTCAAATGGATCGACCCAAAAGACCAATAACACCAGCCGAAGTAGGCAAAACAATTGATAAATTAAACTAAAACTCCAGGATACGACAGTATTGACTCTATTGAGTTAAAATCATTGCCAAAAAAAAGTTATACTTTTTCTAACAACAATATATAACTCTATATTAAGGTTACATCACTTTCCATCGCAATGGAAATATGCGAAAATAATAATGATATCAAAACCTAATAAACCAGAAAATAATGTTACCTCCTATAGACCAATAGTTTATTGTCCAGCTTTTCAAAGATTTTTGAACGACTATTTCTAAAGCAAAATAACGAATTATACCTGATTATCAGTTCGGATTCAGACATAAACATGGCACACCTGAACAATGTCATAGAATAGTCAATATCATCTCTAACGCCTTAGAAAGAAAACTATACTGTTCTGCAGTATTTTTAGATGTTGAACAGGCCTTTGATAGAGTGTGGCATATTGGACTTTTGCACAAATTAAAAAAACTTATCCCAGCCCCATTTTATTTTGTGCTAAGAGCATATCTTCGTAACAGATACTTTTTTGTCAGCGCCAATGAAAATTTTTCAGATTTTGGTGGCATAAACGCAGGTATTGCACCAGGAAGTGTGCTAGGACTAGTATTGTATACCATTTTTACAGCAGATATGCCTACAATTAACGATATAACCTTTGCTACGTTTGCGGACGATATTGCAATATTAGCTACAAACGAGTCGCCAGTCATGGCTTCTGAGCTGGTACAAAATCAATTGAATCTTTTTCAAGATTGGCTACAAAAATGGAATATAAAAGTAAATAATACAAAATCTATTCATGTCACATTTACACTAAGGAAAAACGATAAACGGCACAAATATACCAAAAAACAATAATGTGAAATACCTAGGCCTTCATCTTGATCGAAGACTCACATGGAAACAACATGTTAAAATGAAACGACTACAACTTAATATAAAAACAAGAAAAATGTATTGGCTTTTGGGACCACGATCAAGCTTAAGTTTATAAAACAAAATCCTATTATATAAATCAGTCCTTAAACCGATTTGGACATATGGTATTCAACTTTGGGCAACAACTAATAATTCCAACATTGAGATATTGCAGAGGTATCAATCAAAAACTCTCAGACTATTAACAAATGCGCCATGGTTTATCAATAACAAGAACATACATAAAGATCTACAAATTCCGACAATCAAAAATTAAATTACCAAGTTCAGTGAGAGATACCTAAATAGACTCATTAATATATTAGCAATTAATCCTTTAGATGAAAGCGATGAAATCAAAAGACTTAAAAGGTTTCATGTACTTGACCTACCCTTTAGGAAATAGAAAAATGGAAAGGAATTAAAATAATATTTTATTTCAACTAATTAATTAAGTACAATTTTTGTATTTATTTTTTTTTTTTGAGTTCAATTGGAGCTCAATATAAGTTATTTTTAAAAAATGTTATATAATTTGCTCATTATTTTTAATTTTCGTAAAATAGATTGCAAATAAAACAATATGAAAAAAAAAATTATAAAAATTTAAATTTTAACATTAAACATACACGATAAACGATTCATTGCATTATATTGTTGGAATAACGATAGTTATTCATTGTAAAAATTTACGTAAACAATGTTTTATAATTTTTTAATTGTTAAATGTATTTTTTACATTATTATTTGAGTCAGTTCTTCGAAAGTTTTTATTTTCAATTGATAGATTCGCTAGTATGTAGACATACAGATGGCAATTCTGTAAATTATCCGTTAATTTTAAAGTTAATACAGAATGATACAAATTGTATATAAAACAATTACAAAATTAAACAACAAAATACAAACTACGAAGTTCCTACTACAATTGGATTTTCGTAGGTAAAAACGTACTAATTTTAACAACTGTTAACATTTAATCGTTGTTCACTGAAAAATTACACTCTTTTGATTCTTGAGATGTAAATAAGAGCAGCAACAACAACAATAATAACAACAGAGCAAAGCAAACGTCAACAAATATTTGACAGCCCCATGTGGAAAAGTCAAAAAAGAAAAAAATGAAACAATTTTCCCCCCACATACACATCTACACACACACGAGCATACACACATATACAAGTGCTAAGTACAACGAATAGAAACAAACAAATAAACAAGCACAGGTAAGTAGGCTGGGAGGCAGGCAGGCAATCAAGCGGACGGGAGGAAAGCTCTGACTGATATGAGATACACGAGAAAATTAAAATGAAAATGAGAGCGCTAGAGATTTTTCTTTGGAGAGCAGGAAAATTGTTTTTCAACCATCAACAGCATCCTCAGCATCTGTACGATATTGGCCAAAATAGTTCGCATACAAACGCTAAACGTTCAAATACTACTCTACTAAAATAAAACGGGGCGCGCGTTTTTTTAAACATAATATATATTTTTTTTTCTACACTTTACATACATATAGATATACACTACCAACCAAACAACTAACCAACCAACAAAAAAAAAACATATTCAAGTTAAGAAATTTTTCTATACGATACAAAAAAAAAAAAAAAGAAGAAATATTCAAAAAACAAAGTTAATTTTTTAAAAACAAATATTAATATTGTTTAAGAGTAAATACCACTAGAATAAAACCCTTTAAACAAGTGAAAAATCAGCCAGAAATTGTCAAAAAAGAATGTGTGTTTTAAGTTTTAAATAATGTATATACAAATGCATACAACCATGTATATATGTATGTATATAACAAAAAATGGTAATAATATTTAATATATATGTATATGTACATATGTATGTACATACATATGTATGTATGTAGAAAAAGTATGAAAAAAATAATATCAAAATTATGTGTATATACTTACTTAATATACACGTACATACATATTTACAAAAGTGAAAAAAAAAATGTTTTAAATTTTCAATTTATAACAAAAAAATATCAAAGCAAATAATTGATTTTTAACAGAAATTCTCTTAAAAATAAAAAAAAATATAACATAAAAGTATATTAAAAGTTTATAAAAATAATAAGAAAAAAAAAACAACAAAAGTTAAATAAATAAAAATATTTAACTGCAAATATACCTACACATACATACATACATACTTCATCAAAATCAAATGAAATGAAATAACAATTAATTGTTAAAATTATGTCCCGGTTAATAAATAAAAACTAAATAAATGAAAATATTTAACTGCAAATATACCTACACATACATACATACATACTTCATCAAAAGCAAATAAAATAAAATAGCAATTAATTGTTAAAATTATGTCCCGGTTAATAAATAAAAACTAAATAAATATAATCTATTTAATTATTTTGAATTTTGGTAATAAAAACACAAAATTTGTTTGTTAAACTTTGAATACATAATTTGTTTGAAAAAAAAAAAAACAAAAAGAAAATGTTTTCGTTTTAGAACTTTAAGAAATTTCTGGCCCGTAGCAAAAGGAAATATCTTTCAAATGTTTTTAAATACAATAAAAAGAAATATTTTTGTTAGAATTTTTCTTAAAAATAAAAATTTAAAATTTTTTCTACAATGAAGCCTACATACATATATTAATTTGATAAATATTTTCAATGAGATTAGTGTTTAGTAGAAATGGCAACAGCAAATGGTACTTTCAAATGAATTTAAATTGGTTGGTACTTTTTCAAATTTCTATCACTTTATAACCATGGCAAAATTAGTATAAATTTTACTAAAAGTTTATTTAAAACGAACGTTTAAATAAAGTGTACTTTTTAGGTTAACAAGACAAACAAAGAGAAATTGGTTATTAGGGGAAAAATTGTAATTAAATGTGGTTTTAATTTACAATAGAATAATTTAGGCCCAATTAGCTTATACGGGAAATAAATTTCAAAAACTACAAATTATAACATATTGGCCAAAAAATAAATAAATAAGATTGTAGGTAAATTTAATTTATTTTTAAGTTGTCATTTCGAAACATATATCTATCGTCGTTTATTATTTGTTCGGTTATTATACGTATCTTTACCAATTTTTAAGATTATTTTAAATTCAAAATAAAGTATCAACATGTGCATAATTTTCTCAAGTCAAATGAACGTATCAGCAAACTTGGGATAAAAAATAAAATATTTGAATTTTTAAATAGCAAAGCAAATTTATGTTGATACGTCATTTTGTTTTAGAAAACACAAATACCAAAATAATGTAAAAATATACTGTTATGTGATGGAAATCGATCGGTTTTAAAATAAAACCGAAAATTAAAAACGAACGTATGTGTACATATTTTAAAGTGTTTACTTAAATTTTCGTTTAAATATTTTCCAAATATTTGAAATTTGAGCTTAAATTTCCTTTTTTTTATTTTTGAACATGCACAATTATCTTCTCGGTTTAAAGACAGTTTTAACAGTAAATTTTCGTTTTTCAACACATTCTTTTTAGCTTACATTTTGATAGAAACAAATGGAACATGACATCGAATTCGTTTTTAAAAAGAAAACGAATAAAAAACAAAAGGAAAGATAATAATCACACCTGTTTTCGTTTTCAATTCGCTTTTAAAACGAAATCGATTTCCATCACATACCTGATAACTTAAAATATTTTTTGAAAAATATATTTTTTTCGCTTGAATTATTTTACTTGTTCTGTTTTAATTTCATATTTCATCAATTGTTTCTATACCTGGAAGTGATGTTACGTACTTTTGGATTTTCGACGACGATATGTATGTAAAAGTACGGTCACACTTGGCAAATATTTACCGAAAAAGACGTAACCACAAAATGAAATATATTTGAACTCGTTTATTTGGGACAAGACATAACAAATATTTTTTTTTTTTTATTTCATGGCGTTTGATGTTGCAACACTCTTGTAAGAGTAAACAATGTCAAACAAATTTGTGCTAAATAAGTGGTTACGCTTTTTTGAGTAAATATTTGACAAGTGTAACCGTACCTTAAGTTTGTTTTAAAATTAGCAGTGTAAGAATTAGCTTTCAGGAATTATCATAATTGTAGCTAAGCAACAATATTTAATATTGGTCTTTGAACATGCTCGATTTGTTCAGGTTTTTCATGAAGATAATTATTAAATTCTTCTAATAATTATACGAATTTCTTTATTATTTTACAGCCAGAGCAAAAAAATTACCACCATAATCATTTCGACATTTTACAAGTTCTTTTTACAACATTATGGTCACGAATTGTACATTCAAAGTGCTATAAACATGATGAAATGAAGCGTTTAAATAATTATTATTTAATCATCGTCATAAACACAGAAAAAAATCATGTTTTTTCAATTAAACCTTTAATTGATTTTAAAATAATTTTCAATTAAAATTTTAATTGATTCAATTACTTTTTATGATTTTTCTGATATTTTCAATTAAATATCAAATTTTTTTTAATTGATACTATCATTTTGTTTACAGGTCCGATTTCAATTAAATTTTTAATTGATTCCACAAATATTTTAATTGAAACTCATTTTTATTTTTTTCTGTGAAACCATTCCAATGTCTGTAATTTTTACAAAAAAACGGGTTTTCCATAAAAACTTTTTTTTCAACAGGGCAGAGTTTTGTAATTTCACTTGTAGAATTATCATTAGTAGACAATTTGACAATTATTACAATGAATTCAATTTTGCTCGACAATCGCATTATCATTTAACTGGGCTTCTGAATATCCAAATGCAATTGTTAGAAACCTTTGTATGCTAAACGTGTGGTCGGGAGGCGTGATTGGAGTACTTTTTTTGTTTTGGAAAATTCAGCTGTTTACGGTCACACTATATTGAGAAATGTAAACAATAAAAGTTCGACCTATATTGATATCACTAACACTTGTAACACAACCAATGAAACAATGATTTTATTGGAAACCAAATTCGCCGAACGCTTCATTTTACGAAATTCATTGGATTATTTTTGTGGGGCTATGTTAAAGATAGTGTCTATACAGAACTAATTAAATCGATTATAGCCATAAAAGTCAAAGTCCTTGACGTGATTAACGAAATAGTGAAAAAAAAAAAATAAAAGAATCGACATATGTATTGGGTGGTCATGGCTGTAACTTGTCCGATATCATTTTTCATTTACATTCTCGTATGTAGACGAAAGATAATTTTGATTTAAACCTATTGTAAATTAATTAAAATTTTCTGTTAATTCTAGGAACCTATTAGTTTCGAAAACAAATTTGTTCTGAGGTAGAATTTCCGCCACAACTTTTAGTTTAGTTGTTTACTAATAATTCTTTTTATTTAATCAAGAGTCATATGAAATTTTTATTATTTATATGAGCAATTGAATAAAACTTTCTTAGTCTCTTATGAAGAAAATAGCTGATTTTTATAGCTTCCACCTCAATAAGTGTTAACTATAAGTGATAGTTATGAAAAATGATTGTTATATTTTTAACCATTTGTTATTTTACTCCATAATAGGGTCATTAGGCTACAATCATAATATGGTTGACGCATAGGTTTAAAAATAATCATATTATGATTGAAGTTAAAATCATCATATGGCTGGGCAATCATTATATGGCGTGGTCGTATCAGTTTTCATATTTTGTGGTGAAATCCTAATAAGGTTAGACACAATCATATCATGATTATGCTACTCTTTTTATCACGAACAAAGTATAATAAGTTTGCTATAATAAAAAGTTTTGTTCTAAATTTTTTTGGTTGAACCGATTTTGTTAATTTGCAATACTTTTTCTTTACAACACAGAATATTGTGGGAAAATGTAAATGTATGGAATTTTATAAGAACCTAAATTTTGATCTGATTATTTTTTGTGGTGGATATAAAAAAGTTTTAGAACGCAGATAATGCATAATCTCTGTTTAATTTCATAAATTATGAAAGCATTCGTAGGATCAGTATCGATCATCTTTATCGGTTTCAAAAAATAATAATAGAAAGCGTTTGTTATATTTTAGAATAACTTTTCATATTTCTTTACTAAAAATACTTATTTATAATGATGATGCTAAAGGGAACCAACACATAACTAATCCCGCGTTTTGTTTCTTGGGGGTAGAGATCAGTTCTCAGTTCTAAATGGCGGTGTCCTAGGAGAGGCTAAACTAAAAATACGCTTGCAATATTTAATTGAATAGATTATATTTTTTACAGCTTCTGAACAAGTAGTAAAATGTTTATTCAGTTGTAAATGTTTGTCCAGTTCCGATAAAGAGCGTCTAATATGTGTAAATTTACATGGTTAATATAGAGGTCCTTTGCATATATTGTATTAAAACTACGCTCAATAAATCAATCGCGAAACCAGTTTGCTTTATTACAAATAGTAATTATAGATGTGTTTTTAAAAAACATTTTTTACTTTTTTATTGAATATAGGTGTAGAATACTTGGTAATAATTTGTTTATTTTTTCTAATATTTCGTTAAACAAAAGCATTATTTTAATTACAATTGAAATATTTGAAAGGTATATTTTTTACTTTAAAGTTACGTACCAAATAAATAACTCAAAAATATTAAATAGTACGAAAAATTTCATCTCTGTTTTTATATTTTTGTCAATAGGTGTGTATAACTGTAAATTTCATTTTATGTTGTTTTTGCTGTTTTTCTACATACATACATACATACATATATAATATTTTATTAAATTTGATACGAAGGAGAATAAGTTAGCAATAAATACAAAAACAACAACAGCAACAACAATAATAAATACAGCAACAACTACCTATATAGATTTAAGCCCAAACTCCATTAGCATCCTTTAATAAAAACACTTTAACTTTGAATACTCCTTTATACGTTTTTGTTCTTGTTTTTATTTTTTATTTTTTTGCATTTCACTATTAACTTTTTAAAGTCCTTCTTCTCTTTATAATGTCCTCCTTCATCACCTACTCTCAACATGGCCCTCCTTGCATGCTGCTTTTTCATCTTTCTCAATTGTTTCCAGTTTTTGTTGGTGTTAGTGTTGTGTTTATCTGTTTTCAGTTAAATCTCGAAAAACAAACACACATACATTCAAACATCTTATTGTTATTGGTGAGGTTTTTGTTGTTGCTGCTCATGGTGAAATTAAATACCAGGTGACAGCATTGCTACAACAATTACAACAAGGCAAGAACAACAGTTATTTTAGTTTGTGTAATACTTTCGTTACTGTCAAAAACATCTGGCATAAAATAAAGAAAACAAATATACAAACATGGATAAAAACAGAAAACAATAGTGATTTTTTTTTGTTTCTTTTATTTTCTCAAAGAATTTTTCTTTAAATTACGCATAATATTTATTTAAATATACAAGTAATACGTAATTTTGCAAAGTAAAACATGCAAAATTCTTTATTTTCAAAATTAATGTATGTATAGGTATTGTATAACAACAATGCATTTTTCTGTAGCAAAAAAAAAAATCACTTTAAAGAGGAATCTTAATATTTATCTTACAAAAAAAAACTAACATTTTTAGCAAAACAACTCAAAAAACAAACACACTATTTAATATAATATAGTTTTTTAACACTTTTAAGCTATTTTACGCAGATAAAACGGCGACAAAAACTTAATTTTTCAAAAACAAAATAATTTTGTAACGTTTTTATATAAACTTTGACTATTTGTAAACAACTTTTTGACATTTTCAATTTCACCATGAATAGAGCAAAAAATAATCATCTGGCGCTAGGCTGCCACCTGATATAATTTCACCATGGTTGTTGCTGCTTTTGTTGTTTTGTATTTATATATGACTTACTGTCTGTCTGTCTGATACGAAATCTTAACATGAATTATTCTCATACAAATTTCTTCTTCTGTCAGTTCTGTTTTGGGCTGTTGTTGATGATGACGACGTTGTTGGGATGTTTTCGTTTTGTTGTTGCTCGAATTGTCCGTTTATTAACATTATCCTTGCTGGATTTATACCTGCTTGGAGAAATGGGGGATTGGTGTATGTGTATTTGTATTGCGTGTGTGTTAATATTTGTATTTAATAATATAAATGACAGGTTGGCTGGTTGGGTTTAATTTGATGGCAATTGTTGTTTAAAGGTAGTCGCCAGTCACACTTTAAGAACTTACAGTAGTACGAGTATTTATGACTTTAGGAGAAAAATTAATTATTTTTTATTTGTTTCTAAATCTAAGTCAAACCCTTTTCAAAAACCTGATGGCAACATTTTTAATTGTTCCAGTAACTACCTTTATTCTGTTAAAAAATATAATCAATCGGAATGTCTTTGTACGAGTGTTGAGCAATGGTAAACAAATATAACAAACTAAACCTTCTAAAAACTACTGTAAATAATGTCATAAAACGAAACAAGTAAACATTTTTAATTTAAACGAAGCCAAGAACTTACAAGGAAATTACAACGGTTCAATAAACCAAAAAAGTGGGAATCTACAACAATGGCTACGTTAAAAATACAATGTATAATCGCATGTACAATGTGTATGTAATATGTACAAGAATGAGACGTGTTAATGCTGATTTTCAAATACATATATCGTGCAATTAAATATCGAAACTGTAGTGGCAATACGAATGGCGCGTTTAAAAACGGTCACGCATTCTTTGTCTGTGTGCACACGTTGCAAGTCTTATTGCTAAGATTCTTATTTTTGAGAGAGAAATAGTTTAAAGAATCGAGCACAAACTTTAATGAACTCTTCAAATTTTGTAATTAAGTATGTATGAAAATAAGAATAAGACTAGTATTGTATGAAAGCCAAAGAAAGTTTAACAAAGAACAAGTGCGAGTGCTATATTCGGCTGTGCCGAATCTTAAATACCCTCCACCTAAACGTACTTATTCTGTGTTTTCTATTCAGTCTTAGTGCAAATTTTATTAGTATTTGATATATTTTTTGAAAGACAATTTTACGACCAACATAATTTATGTTAAATATTTTAAAATTTTATCTAATTTCGACCATTTATAATTGATTACCGATTCTTACTGTAATTTACAGTGTTTGTTTGATTTTCATAATAATCTTGATTGTAATTTAACAATTTATAAAATTAAAAGAACATTTTTCCTTATTCAAAACAAGTTAAGAAACACAGTATAAAAAATAATAAGATATAAGATGAGACTTTTTTGGCATAGAAGAAATGGACTAATTATGGACTGATAGCTTTTAAATCCAGTATCTACTAATGTGATTTCTATGTATTTTAGGATTATTTTGGTTGAATTTCATTTTAATAGCGTTATTTTCAAGAGTTGTATGATTGGTTGTTATGCTCAGAAGTGGACTTAATTCAGGAGCTATTATTGACTGACAGCTACAAAATCCAGTAGCCAAATTGCCGTATGGGCCTTAATTCTGGAACCGTGATTTTCATGCATATGAGGATATTTCACGTCGAATATCAACATAATAACAGTATATTGAAGATATATATTAGTATTAATGTGGATTTCGGAAGTGGACCTTATATGGGGGACATAGTCAAATATGGACCGATATTCTCAAAATCCAGCAGTTTGATTTAGGCATGTATGTAAATGATCCGTGTAAAATTTTGGATTGGTACCCTTATTTATAAGAGATTTATGAGTATTAAAGTGATTTTCGGAAGAGAGCTTTATACGCGGCATACGGTTAAAATTAGACCGAAATTCACAAAATTTTGTGGGATGATTTTTGTATATATGTAAATGATATGTGCAAAGTTTTGAGTCGGTACCGATATTTATACAATAAATATAGGGATAAATGTCTTTTTCAGATGTGGTCCTTGTATTATCGCAATATATTTCAAAATATTGCAATAAAATGGACAAACAAATATCAAATTTTTATGGAGGTTGTCTCACATATTGGTCCATAACTCTGGTTGGCCTAAACCGATTTGGCTGATTTTCAATACAAAAGTTACCTGAAAAATAGGAAATATTTTTCTGGAAATTTCGTTTAGTTAAGTTGTACAGTTTGGACGTGAGAGTGTTTTACAGAGACGTACAGACGGACATGACTAAATCGACTTAGAATTTCATAAGGAGCAAAAAAATATATACTTTGTTGGGTCTCAGATGAATATTAAAAAAGTTTCTCACGAAATGACAAACGTAATATACCCTCATTCACCACTCTTGGTGGTGGAGGGTATAAAAAGTAAATAAACTTATCAACGTGAGAACAGAGAATTTATGGACGATGGAACATATGTAAAAATGGACATAAAACTGATACCGTGACCAACCAGCGAAACAAGAGTTTCCGACCCAAAATATAAATACGCAAAAATTGATAAATTTGGTAAAAATAACTTTAATTGTATCCTGAAGATCACCCCTTTTCCACTATAATTTCGTATATTTACTATATATAAAATAATGCCTGCAAGAAGCGTTTGTATTTATTAGAGTTAACCACTCTTTAGTATAGTTTTGAAATCGATTTAGTTATTTGCCATTATTCAAAAGCTGCAATGTAGAAACAATAACAAGTCGACGTATTAGAAAAATATATGAACTTCCCTAATTGTCTCCAGCATCTGACAATTGAAGGAAAGTTAAAGCGCAGTATAACTATAGTTCTTAACAATAACAAATTTCGATTTAAAATTCAGAGCAGTTGGATTGAAATGAAGTGCAACAGTTAATAAAATCCATCAAAGCTTTTCTTAAATATTTATAAATGAGTATCAATTTCTGGTTCGCTAGCATTAAAACATTTATGCTACCAGTTTTTGTGTGAACAACGCAAAATTCTGTGCTAAATGTTGATCTGTAAAGAAAAGATACATATACAGAAATGAGGATTATAAAATGGTACTGAATGGTAGCTAAAATTGTTGTTGATTTAAAAAATAAAGTCAAAAATAGGTTGAAATAATTAAAGTAAGGAATATTGCATATTGAAATAACATAAAATATTTAACATTTTACTTGCTTTAACAGTTGTTACAATGAATTCAATTTGCAAATTGAAAATTGCAATAAAATATTAAAAATTAATTTTGGTTTTTCTTGAAGAATAATTTTTTTCATTCGAAGCCCATTTACATTTGTCTGAATGCATAAACAAGCATTTCAGAACTTCAGAAAATTCATGAGCAATTGTTGATAAACCTTTGCATGCCGAACGTGACACTGTATGGTGCGCTGTGTTGTCAGCGCTAACGGGAGTTGTTATCAACCCAATTTTGATCTATTATAACATTTTGATCCATTATAATAGATCAAAATTATATAATTATAGATGATATGGCTATCACTAGTCACTAGTCTCACACGTTTCAATACAATAACAAGTAAGAAAGTGTAGTCGATCAATATCCTATACGCAGTGTTTTTCAGAATGGGCTATGGAAGAAATCGAAACTATGACTGACCTGTTATGGACCAATTTTTTAAAAATTTAGTGGCATGTGTTCTGTGGATATAAATAAATAATTTTTGTGTTAAATTTCATTTTGATATAAACACTTTTAAAAATGAATACATGTTAAAGTGACTTTTTGTGGTCTTGTATAGGAGCTATGAATAATTATGAGCCGGTCATCATAAAATTGGGCAGCACGATTTGTGTATATATGATACACATTTGGTATTCTTTGAATACTAATATTTTTAAGAGAGTTATGATCTTTAAAATGATTTTCAGAAGTAGACCGATCTGCACAAAATTTGTAGGTGTTATTAGGCTTCATGTACAACTTATTTGTACGTGTATAAATCAAACATTTATGAACGTTAAACATTTGTATGGGGGTTAGGTGAAATAATGGACCGATTTCAAACAATTTCAATCTCAACCATCCTTGGGCCCAAAAAATATTATGTATCAAATTTCATTGAAATATCTTCAAAATAAATCGTGATCGTGATTCTGAGTCGATCGGTATACTTTAAAGTGGGTGTTGTTTTAATATTTGTGGGAGTTACAAACATCAGCAAAATTCAATATACCCTGCCCACTATCGTGGCGTGTGATATCAAATTGTTAATGATTTTCATATAAATTCTGTGTTTCATTTTGTTTTATAGAACAAAGTTCTCGTTGAAAAACCCATTTCTGCCGCTTTAATTTGTAATATTATGTGAAAAATTAGTATATCATTGGATTTTCCATCTCCGATCGTATAAGAAGATCCAAATATAAACATTAACATTGATCTTTGTAATGAGATTTTCGTCAAGTTTAATTTTGTTTAAATTATCGCTAGTATGTATTCATACTCACGATTTATATGGAACATTTTTTAAATACTTTTGATAAACGAAATTTGTTTAAAAATTTTACAAGTTGTTATTACATTAATGGCCATATTTAAAAATTTGATTAATTTGTTTTTATTTTTGATGAATTTTGGAAATACATATTTCATTTTTATGGCTTTTCTGTTTAATAAATTTGTTAATTTTACTCGTACATCAATATGTTTGTGTTTGGAAAATATTTATGCATTAAATTTGAAAAAAAATGTTAAATAAGTTTAAGAAATTCTTAAATTTTTAGTTTTCAAAATTTAAACAACTTTGTAATAATGTATAAAAGCCAGAGAGAATTGGACATTTATTAGTAAATATTGATTTTATAGTATTTCCAAGAAAAGTCTGTAATTGCTAGAAATTTTGTGGGTAAAATTAAAATGAATTAATAACTTTAAGTTTGCAACACTTTTTTTAACTGGCGACCATTTTGTCAGCTGTCAAGTGATTTATATTAAGTTTGGTTTGGCATTTCAACATGAAGAGACTGACGCCTGAACAACGCTTCCAAATTTTGCAAATTCATTTTGAAAATCATAATTTTGTGTTTTTTTTTTTAGAATTATAGACTTTTGAAAAGGAATAAAACAAAGATGATTTTTTTAAATTGAGATGAAATTTACTACATTCGAAAGATAATCTTCTGGTACATATGTATGACTTCAAGCATATGACTGGCTCGGACATAGTCTAATCTGGAGATCCAATTTGGATGACATTTTCTAACATTTTTCCAAGTGGTCAATCGTTTCGTGCTTACCGACGTACCCCAGCGACTTCAAACATAAATCACTTGACAGTTGACAAAATGGCGGCCAGTTTAAAAAAAATGTTACGAACAACATTTTTTATTTAAAACTTTGTTGCTTCTACTTACAACAACAATAACATAATAAACAAATCATTTAAGGTGCTATCAAACGGGATATATTTTACATGTGTACTGTCACTTTTCTTACCCATATGTACACACAGCTTCAAAAGTGTGTAAGCACCAGTGAATTTTTTGATTTTTTTAAAGTTATGAAAAGCATTATAGTTCAACTTAATTTTTTTTTTTTATAACCAAATCTATTATTCAACCAAATATCCAACAAAACGAAACTTTTAAATTTCAATCGATGGATTTTCATTATCTTAAAAAAATCAAATAATTTGTTGTGTTTACTCACTTTTGAGGCTCATAGTATGTCAAAATTTCCATTTTACATACGATTCATAATTTTTGCTTTCACACCTGCTTATGTTTTTTCGTATGACATAACCTATAAATGTAAACAACAGCTGACTTTTCAACGTGTATAAATTTCAAGAATTGCTTCTTTTGACCAATCTAACTGCAATAAATATATTAAACATAATTCAATTTATTAAAAATCGAAAAATTCTTACTTTTCCATGTTCATTATCCATTTTCTTTAATTTTTCTTTAAAGAAAATATTCTTTCAAACAATTTTGTTTCAAAACAAACCAGCTGTATTGTTTATGTTTGTCACCGGCAAATAGAGCGTGTTCTAATCGAAAAAATTACATATGTATGTATTTCCACATGTATTTTACACATGCAAAGTTTCATATGTATCACACGATGTGTACAACTTTTACAGATGGAAAATTTGACAGTACATATATATGTAAAATACATTCCGTCTGATAGCACCTTTAGCTAACAATTAGTTAATTTAATTTAAACTGAACTAAACATTTTCTTAATAAACACCGAAACATGTTAAAAGCACAAATAGAAAGTCGAAAGAACAACAAACCCCAACTAATTGAACATTGTTTATTTATATTAAAAGAATCATTGTTTTATTTAGAAGACGAGTTAAACAAATTTACACTTTTACTTGAACTCGTGCGTCGTACACACTTGCAAGGACAGACAGTTCGTGCCAACAGCAGCAGCACAAGTATATGCAACAAAGGAGTTTGTAATTTTATGAGCACATAAAATGTTAAACAATTGTTTATAATAAAAAAAATTTTGATGTAAAGCAATTTAAAAAAATATTTTGAAATATATGTATGTACATATGTATATAGCACTGTATCTTGAACAGGCATAAAATTTTATATAAAAATTTTAATATAAACAAAATATGTTGTTTGGAAAAAAAAATTACTTGAAAATATGATTTAAAATAAAAGAAAATTAAATTGAATTTCATGATTTTTAATAAATTCTAAAAAAAAACAATATACAATTAAATTCAAAGGCATCAATCAATGAGTTGATTGACTTATTAAATTCATTAAATATATGTAGGTACCTTATTACATTCAGAATTCATTATTTTTATTGAAACTTGAAAAGATCTTTAATACAATTCCATTGACATTAGCTTAATTAAATAGACTTTATATTTAGTTGAAGGACTAATTGTCTTCCAATTGAAATCTTTTTCCAAAAAAGCTTAAGAAACTGTTCTTTTACAGAAATAATGAAGAATTAATAAATAGACTTAAAGAAAGATTAATTAAAAAGCAGACTGTATAATTAACAAAAACGTTTTTTTTTTACTATTTAACTCTAAGCCTTTATTTACGCCCCTCAAAACGGGATCATAAAGCCAAGAAAATAAAAAAATATTAAAAAAACGTTAATGGGATAGGACAAATAATAAAAAAATTCAGCACTGTTTATACCCTACACCACCATAGTGGGGAGAGTATATTGAATTTTGCTGATGTTTGTAACGCCCAGAAATATTGGTCCAACAACCACCATAAAGTATACCGATCGGCTCAGAATCACTTCCTGAGTCGATTTAACGATGTCCGTCCGTCCGTCCGTCTGGCTGGCTGGTTGGCTGGCTGTCCATGTAAAGCTTGTGCGCAGAGTACAGGTCGCAATTTTGAAGATATTGCGATAAAATTTGGTACGTGATATTTTTTTTGGCCTAAGGATGGATGGGATTGAAACTAGTGTAAATCGGTGCATTACTTCACCTGGCCCCCATACAAATGCAGATCTATAAATTTTGTGCAGATCGGTCCATAATTACTCGTAGCTCCCATATAAGGCCCACTTTCGGAAATCACTTTAAAGAGCATAACTCCTTTAAAAATGTTGGTATCCAAATAATATTGAAAGCAAATATATTTCGTATGTATACAAATAATACGGTACAATTTTATTATGATTGGTCCATAATTAGTCGTAGCTCACATATAAGGCCCACTTTCGAAATTCACTTTAACGATCATAAATTTCTTAAAAATGTTGGTAACCAAATCAAATTCAACACAAATAAGTTTCATATATGTATGTACGTACAAATATGTATATACAGAAATTATGACACCTAATTTTATAATGGTCGGTCCATAATTAGTCGAAACTCTCATATAGGACCCTCTCCGTAATTCACATTAAGCTTCATAAATTGTTTAAAAGTATTTATATCAAGATAAAGTTTAACATAAATAATATTTATATTCATAGACATCATGACACTAAATTTTTGGATGATCGGTCCACAATAGGTTATATCTCCCATATAACGTCCATTTCTGAAACACTGTTTTATACATATACAGGGTGTAGGGTATTTTATGGTCGGGCTTGACCGACTATACTTTCTTACTTGTTTATTACTTCTAATAATTTTTCAATTTCCTTCAAATAATTATAAATTTATTTTTAGGATAGCCCTTATTTGTTATCATATGAAGATCTATTTGGCATACTTTCAACCAAATGCCTGCAAAGTAAAATGGGTATATGTAGCTTTCCAGGCCGCCTCAAAGTTTTCCCACAATTTATCTAAATTTTTTTTTGTTTTTCCCTTCCAAACTTTTCTCAACTTCATTCCACAAGTTCTAAATTGGGACTGTGTTGGCCATTATAAAACATTTATGTTTTGTTCCTCTAAACAACGCTTCACAAGTCGTCAAGTGTGCTTGGGATTATTTCTTGCATAAAATTCCATAGTATCGAAAAATTTTCTTCAGCGACTATATTTTTATGTATGTAAATGTTGATCTATTTTTGAAGAAATTCTGGCTATTGGCCCAATATCGTGTTAAGAAAACGCACAGCAAACCATTACAATACCGCCAGATCCCCAGCGGCAAAATCTTGATTCATCACTTCAAAGTAGGTGTTTCTAAAAACTTGTCAGTTTTTTAAAATTTCTTTTGCAAACTCTAGCCTTTTTTTATATTATTTTTTGTAACAAAAGGTTTGCGTTCTGTGATGCAGCCACGAAGAAAAACTTTATTAAGTCCTGTTTCATACTCATCAGTTCTGACTGTCAAGTCAAGTATTTTTTAATGAGAAGGAAAAAGATCAAATATAATTTTCTTGAGTATGAAACAGGTCTAAGCCTTCGTCTTATTGTTTTAGATGAAACTTTAATTTCATGCGATGACTGCACTTCAACCTGTATTTGCCTGGAAGTTTTAAATAGCTCACCTTGAGAGTTCCTTTTTGTAATTTGATCTTGCAACATTTATACATACATAGTTATCCCATATATATTTAAATGATTGATGGCGTTATATCGATTGTCACAAGTAGAAAGACCCTAACTCAAATAATTGTAAATTTACAGGAGAAGGTAAAAACATAATAGAAACTGTAATATTCAACATGTAACTTTTTTTGTACAACTGCTTATAAAAGCGTTAGTTTTTACACTATTGCAATACATTTTTGTGACGAGGTGTATGAGCGTGAAATTTATAGGAATCACTGAAATTTCGTACAAAATACAAGTTAGGGCTTTTCTACTTGTGACCATCGATATGTATACTTTTCCTCTGGAGCAACCAAGAAAATTATATATTTTCTTTCTTCTTCGGAACAATTTGGTCCTTTACACATACGAGTACCTGACAATGTAATGTTTTTGGGGAACAATTTGAAAATTTGTTATTATAAAACTAATATTGAAACAAAGTTGAAAATGTTTTAACTATTTGTACACGCTGCAAAACGCATTACTGCAAAATTTATGCATTATTTTACAAAATAATTTGATGATAGAGGGAAATAACTGACTAATTAAGAGTATATGACATAAATTAGAAAATTATAATATTAAAAATTTTAAATTGGATGAGTTTGGAATTTTGTTTTAATTATATGGCCAACAATGTTTATATGTAATGCCATACATTTCTTTGAGATGTTCGCTCTTCTTTACAGTAGGGTTTGATTCAGTTACAAGTATCTTCAACATCATGGCAAGGGACATTGATAAATAATTTTAAAAAATGAATTCATTGTTTCTATGTTATCTCGTTAACAACAATGAAAATAAACGTTAATATTTTATATATAAACTTTAATATAAATCCGGAATATATTATATGTACTTATGTATATTCAAGTAAATAGGCGTAAAAATAATAGTAAATTCTTATTGTTATACCAACTACTAGGTGGCAGCACTTTGTTTCTGTGCTACAATAAATAACAACATTACAGGAAAACAATAAAATGATAATAATTTAAAGAGTGAATGAGTGATAGATGGAAAGAGAGAACAAGCGAGTGTGACAGTGAAATATATGTACATAATAGCAGTGGTGCTAAAAACTAGCTATATAAATTTAAAACAAAATGAGCGAGAGAGTAGGTACGAAAGTGATAGAGAGTAAACTAAAAAAAAAAACAAGAGAGCAGATATGAGTATGATGAGAAATAAAATCATAACAAAAATACAACTAACTATAACCGTTAAGAAAACACATTCCCATACATACAAACACACATACTCACATCCATATTAACTACTACTGTTAATGGTGGCATTGCCATATACATAAGTAAAAACCCAAATACTATCATTGCCATGAATTTAATAACCATTGAAACAACTGTTATAAGTTTTACCCTTACCCGTGATACGGGCCTTTATATGGACGAGTTGTAGCAAGAGATAAAAACGAAGTACAAAAACAAAACAATATTCATACATACATACATACATACATATTTATGTACGTTAAAAAATATGGCGTTACCGACGAGGAGTACTTTAACAAATGTGGTTATTGGTGCCGTTTTATATTTGTTGTTCTTGCTACTATTATGGCTCGTAACAATATTGTTATTATTGTTGTAGGGTTAGTGTTTAAAGAAGACTAGTAGGACGCCTTGTGCTTGTATATGGAACACACACGCATCATCTTCAGCAGTAGCAGGAACAGCAGTTAAACATTCAAAACATACCTATATGTACATATGTATGTAATACAATTTGGTCATCATCATACTACTCGTCTTGTCGTAAAAGTGAAGTTGTAACCCAAATAATTACATACAGGGTATTTCGAGTAGAGATTTCTTTTTGAATCGAGTTGTTTTTAATCCTTTCAAAATCTTGACTAAATGAGATGTTTAATTTTACACTTACTACCGAAGTGTGTGCTGTTTCTCTCAAACTACTAGATACTTCTTTTAAACCGCTTTTGAAAATAATTAAGCATTCTACAAAGTTCAAATGACTGGCTTGATATTGTAAAAGACTTACGATTCCTGCCTTCGTATGGTGGGCATCGACCAGAAGGTGCTCGTGAACGTCGACTCCAATAAAAGAAATGCGCTAAAGAACCATGATTACCAAACTTATTTGGCATAAAACTTAAGATATGATTGGTTTAAAGGGAACAATGGATATTTTGAGCACGAAAAACTTGATACACTTGCAGTTTTTTTACTAACTCAATCATATTTTTCGCACTTGCAGCTCAAATTGCAGGAGATTATTCTTGAAAGTGCCAATTTACACGAAGCAATTCTTATTGAAAAGATTGATGCAATTTTGTCCTTGAAATTTCTTTGGTATTCACACAGCACATTTAGGTTGGGAGAATACACTACGGCAAAGCTAGTCGATGTAGTTCTTTTATAATAATGTCATAATGTAGCTTGATTCGGTTTTAAATAAATAATATAAAGTGGAATTCAATGCCGGAATCTTTAAAAACATTCTCTGACATTTACTTTTTAAAAATAATTTCATACAAATGTTGGCCGTAACTATGAACATTACTATTGATATTTCGCGAATTACGCTTATCGTTGAAGACTTTGGACTTGTGTGGGTGTGATATCATATGATTTAAGACGCATGTTGACTTGTAAGGTTGATGATTCAAACCATATGTTGCTCGAAGTGTACGCAAGACATTTTCCGTAGGAAGCTCATCGTCATATTGAGTGTACAACATAAAAATAAGGGATTCATAACAGATGTCGTATCTGCTGAATGCGTCACTTATTCTCACTTAGATATTGGACATTATAGTGTAAATAGCAAGGGTTTTTTTGCTTCAAAAACTTAAAATTTTGTGCCACCTAAGTGTAAAGTTCTGGATTGCTCTTTTAAATTAATAAAAACGTGCCGCTAAAGCATGCTGATTGTTCACGCAAGCTTATTGTGAATATGTTCCATTGGTTTCAACGTGCGTGAAGCGAATGGTGCGATTCAAAAGTGCTGATTTGACACGGAAGACAAAGAAGTTTGAAGAACAAAAATTGGAATCATTACTGCATGAAGATTGTTGACAAACTCAACAAAAGTTTGCTAAATCATTGGGAACTACTTAAGCAGCAAAAGCAGGGAAATTGGATACCATAAGAATTAAAACCGAGAGACCTTGAAAGAAGATTTTGCATGACCGAAATGGAAATTAAACGCTATAGAACGAAATAAATTTTGCATCAAATCATTACTTGCGATAAAAAATGAAATCATTACGATAAGTGTAAGACGGTCAACCCGACGAATCGACACAAAATCTAAATATCCATGGCGCTAAATATTTGGTTGGACCAAAAGTTTTCTATCTATTATAAGCTGGCAAACTAATTCTTTTGAAGCCAGCATTGGTCGAAAAATATTAAAAATATGCGGCCAGACATGAAAGCGTAAAGCATGAAAACGCCCGGTAACTTGTTAAAAACTATTTAGAAAGAAGTGATTGGGAGGTTTTGCCTAATCCGTCTTATAATCCAGAGCGTGCTCCTTGTATCAGTCGATGCAGAACGTTCTCTTTAGCATACGCTTCACTTTCAAAGAGGGTATACAAAATTGACTGATTCGTTGTTGGCTTCATAAGATGAGCAGTGCTTCTGGCGCGGAACCCATATGTTGGCTAAACTTTTAATAAATTATTTCTGTTGTACACCCAATATTATGATTAACAATAGCGAAATTATTATAACAAGGAATTATGTTATGGTTATGTGGGATCATATTATGATATTTAATGATGATATACATCAAAAATTATACAGATCATAGAATAATTTCACAGCAATCATAAGCGTATCGTTAGCACAGACGATTTACACCCAGTAGTTAAATATTCGCACCACTTTAAAATTACACAACAAATAATAGTTCAACAAAATGGCTGAACCCCTAATGAAGAGGAATAGTTTCAACATTTTGAGTTACATACATATTTTAAAAATCATTAAATAACTAAATACAATTTTATATTTTCGATTTTTTAAAGTTGTATACATACATATGTATATACATTAGGGTGGCCCCGTTTTTATGGAGAAAAAATAAGGTATCGATGTTCCCGACTAGTTGAAATTTCTTGATCATGCAATTTAACCCAAATGGTTTTTCCCGTTTTTTAAAATTCTATCTATTTAAATTTTTATTAATTTTTTTTTAAACCTAAATTCTTCCCTATCTGACAATCTCTGTTAACTCAATTCGTTAATGTAATGGGTATTAAAATAACGTAAACTTTATAAGCTAAAAAACGGGAAAAACCATTTGGTTTAAATTGCATGATGTTTATAATCAAGAAATTTCAACTATTTATTTAAGTAAATTCTATGAAAAAATAAAAAAAAACTAAAATTTTGTCTGAAATTTTAAAAATTTTTGAATTAAAAAATTTTTTTTTTTAATTTTTGATAACCCATTGAATGCGCCTCTCAAAGACCTTTCATATGATATCAAATTTACATATAGTTCCTTTGGAAGGAATGTGAAAAAAAATAAAAAAACCTCTAAAAAGGACATTTTTATCCTTTGATCCAGCTCACCAAATATTGACTCCAGGACAAAAAAAAATAGTCCTAAAATGAGTCTTTCATATTAGTCGGGAACATACGCAACTTTATTTTGGGGCCACCTTAATATACATATGTATTTTATTAGGCCTTCCTACTATAAATGTATGTTAACAATCCAATATATATGTTTGTACATATCTTTATATATGTACATACATATGTCTGCTTTAGTGTGAATGGTGTGTATTTAACACACAATGGGGGCTATAAGATGTTAAAGAAAAGGGATACAAGTACAAAAAGACATAAAAGAAAAATAAAATGTCTAAATGTAACATTTCGTTGCTATTGGGGCGTATGAGTGTTACAGATTATTATCAGTTACAAATGAGAGTAAACAAATTAAAAACAAGTAAAAGTTGTTTTCTTAACAAATCTATTTCTACCCCATTTCATTTACGAATTCTTTAATTCTTTAAAGATAAAAACCAGCAAATAAAGTAAAAAAAAACATTTTTTACTAGAAATAAGCTGCCTTTAATAACTAAATTATTCTTAACAACAATAACGCATATGAAAAAGTTAAGCTTTCAAAATATGTATTCGTACTGTTGGCAGATTAAGCTGCTTAAAATTTACACAAAATTTTATTAAAAAGAAAAAAAAATAAAATAAAATGCTTTATACAGCTGCATATTACACCCACCTTAAACGAATTCGTAACAAATCAATTAGTTTTTATTTGTAAAAAATATTTATATATTACATATTTTTACTTTATTGAAATTTTATTTTATGATACATAAAATTTTACATTGAAAAGATACAAAAAAAAATTGCCATCATTTTCACGAGTGTAATGCAAAAAAAAAAAAAAACAGCAACAACCAATTTGAATGTTTTTATTTTGCTTGTGTATGTATCTGTCAAAATTAATAAAATATGCTCAAATATTATCACAACAAAACACCAACTCAGACATTAACACTCATACACTCAAACAAATGTATATAATGGGTGATTCATGTAGACCTTTTTTTTTCTAATTAAAATAGAACTGGATATCAGAAACTTTATTATTGACCGAAAGAATAATCTTTGATATTTACTTTTTATACCCACCATTAAAAAGTTGGGTGATATATTAAGTTTGTTATTCCGTTTATAATGCATCGAAATATTGGTTGTAGAACCAAAAAGTATATATGTATTTTCTGGGTGCTCATAAGAATCTATAATGATCTAGCCATGACCGTCCGTCTATCCGTCTGGCACGAAAGAGCTACGAAAATAATTTTCCCAAACATAATGTTTGTTCCAGCAAAATATTTGTTATTGAAAATAAGAAACATCAGCTCAGCAGGATCCCAGTTATAGGCCAAACGTCGATATTTTTTTTTTATTTTCTTCAAATTAATTTTTCATTTAATTTTGTAAACTTTTTTTCTATTAAAGAAGGAAAAGTCCTGTTGAAAATCATAAGAATTGGTCTATGATTACTCATAAACTCCTTACAATTGTAATTTATATATATATATAAAAATAAAAAATCTTTTAAATAAAAAATAAAAAGTGACCTCAAGCTTAAAAATTATTTAATAAAAAATCATACAAAAAGGTCGAAGAAAATAGAATAAAATTATTTAAAAATATTTTTGTATGTACATATTATAATTCTAGTATTATGGCTGTTAAGTGCTTAACAGTGCTCTGTTGGCTGTAACATTATCAATGTTAAAAATTGTGGTTTTTGTCTGTGCTACTTTTGTAAATGAGTTTATGTAAATCTTGTTCTTTTTGGTTTTTGGAAGTGAGAGAGTTTTACACAAGCAGACAGCTCAATCGGATCGTAAGGATCAATAATATGTATAGTTATAAATATAATGTCTATAATGTAATGTAAACGTCTAAATGGATCACCCTATATAATAAGTACGTGTGAGTACAAATGGAACCTACAGATTTTAATGCTATTTTTTAAAATGCGTTGCATTAAATAAATTTTTAAAAGTTTTTAATATCTACAACTTAATACACATGCAAACAGATGTTTATATACATATGTATGTACATATGTATATGTAATATATGTATATACATATACATACATACATTTAAATATCTATGTATATTAGTGTCTGTATAACAAACACTTGTGTACAAACAACAGCAAAACAACAAAAAATAATGTATGTTCAAGAAAAGTGTCATGGCTGGTGGCTAAATGTGCATGGATAATGTCTCACTTAACATGCAGCTTTTGAAGAATTTTGCACGAATGAGATTTTCATTTGTTGTTGCTGTTGTTGTTGTGTTTAATACTGATATAAAATAAAACTGGTTTAGTGGGTGCAGCAGAGATTTTAAAGTATTTAAAGTTGATTTTTTAAAATTTTTAAAGGAACACAGTGGCTTAAATGAACTTTATTTACAATGAATTTTAATAAAAATATTAACATAAACTAGTAAATTTATAAGTTGGAATAGTTTATCTAAATTGCCTGTATTGTAGCTAAAATAAACTTTTAACATTGTCGTATTGGGAAGTGTGAAGGTGTAGATTGAAGAAAATCCAAGTTAACAATTTGATACTTTTTACAGATTGATATCGTTGTATCAAAATGGAGTATTTCGTAATGTTAAACTTAACGGGTGCTGAAACACTCGAAAATTTGAACTTTTTATTTAAATGGTACCTCTTTATACCCTTCACCTCCATGAGAAGGGTATATATAAGTTTGTCATTCCGTTTGCAAATTCCACAATATAATTTTCCGACCCTATAAAGTATGTATATTCTGGATCCTTATAGATAGCGGAGTGTATTAAGCCTGTCCATCTGTCTGACTGTTGAACTCAATTTTCTGAAGTCCCCAGATATCTTCGGGATCCAAATCTTCAATAATTCTGTCAGACATGCTTTCGAGAAGTTTGGTATTTAAAATCAGGAAAATCCGTCTATAAATAACGGAGATATGAGTAAAAATCCGAGACAACCTCTGAAAATTTCATCAAAAAAACTAAGTGTGTTAATATTGTTACGAATAAATTCATCAACAGATAGCGTTGATCAAACAAAGTGTATTAATATTGTTACGAACAAATTCATCAGCAGATGGCGTTGATCAATCAAAGTGTATTAATATTGTTACGAACAAATTCATCAAAAGATGGCGTGTTAATCGACATAATTATGCATAATATAATTATGCTTCCACAACAAAGGTGAAGGGTATATAAGATTCGACATAGCACTCTTAGTTGTTAATAATACTATTTTTAATTATGTATATACCTATTCAACTTATCGGGATCAAAACTAATGCTAACTATTTGTTCTGCTAATGGTACTTTTTGAAGTTTTATAATAATAAACCTGAAATCGATTGCAAATAATTTAAAGTAACTGAAAATCCAAGAGGAAGACTTTGTGATACTTTTTCTTTATTCTAATCGTATATTTCACATGAAGTTGTATGAAGTTTATATAATTTTAGCACCAGATTTAAAACATTTCATTTCAAAAGATTTAATTCTCTAATAGACTGCAGCCAGCAATAGTAGTAAAAGTTCTAGTGTAAGTGCAATAAGCAGAGTTAAAAGGTTCTTTTTGTATTAATGTTTGAGTTAACAAAGCACACACATACTCACTCACTCACACATTTCCAGTCGCATGCACTTGCTCTAGCTTACAAATAAGTGCTGTTGTGTGTACACAAGTGGGTGGTTGTGTGGTTAGTCAGTCGTTCGTTCGTTCCTCGATGATGATGATGTTGATGATGCTGTTTGTTAATGAAGAGTTTGTTGCTGCAGTTTCATTTCGTGTTGTATAAAAGTCATTGGTAAAAAAATGGGGAAAATAGGTGAAGGTCGTATACAATATATATTAATGTCGTCTCGGAGGTTTTTAGTTTATGCAACAACAACATAAACTATTGCAGCAGCAACAAAACAACATCATCACCAATCAGTAGCATCGTGAATAACAACAAGAACGAAAACACACAGCAAAATGGTTGATAATCTGTCTTTACACTTGTGCGTTTTATGTTTTTCTATAATATAGACACACTCATACAAACACACGCATACATATATCCATATTTAAGGATATAGGTATACATACAAAATCATTGCAAGTAATGGCAGTAACACACCCGCATACACTTGTTTTATTTTCTTGTTCTTTTTGCATCTTCTTCAATGTAAATATGTTGTAGTTGTTGCTGCTGTTGTGGTTCTTGTTTTTTTGATTTTACTGTTGTTGATTTCAATTCATCAAATGTCGAGTTTTATTTCCTCTCTCTCTTTTCTTGCTAAATTTCCTGTGCTTTACTGTTAACCTTCTCTCCAAAAATGACTCTCTTGCTTTGTTACTCGCTCTCAATTTGGTTCAGCCTCCATTTTATTACAAATAATCTGTAGTTTAGTTTTAAACTCATTCATCAATACGAGTATTGTTGTTATTATTACTTACAGTGTGCAAAAGCTGGAAAATAAAATTGAGAAAAAAAAATAAATGCATTTTTATAGTACGTATGTACTTATTTTATCGGTTTGTTAAACACTCGAATATAGAATATACAAAGTATACTATATACAAGTATGCCATCGTCTTTTAAGCATAGGAAAACAAGAAAACTAGAAACCTCGACCATCACACAATAACAGATTAACATGTAAATAAAATTGTCAGTGATAATTTACGGAATATGCTTGTGCTTTTAACATAATGAATTGTTATAAACAATTTTTCATGTTTAAACTGCAATGCCAAGAGCTAGAAAAGAGGACACTCACTATAATACATATAAAATTTTAGTACTTATTCTGTAACGAATGTAAGAAAATATTGATGGTTATTTAGATTTGCTGTTTGGGTCTCAACTTTAAATGTTTACATTCTATTTTAGAATCTAGTAATTATAGGATTATGCGTTACATTTTTTTTAATCAATGGATTTGTTTGTAAATTTTTAAACCTACATATATTTATTATTTGTGTAATAAATAATCTTATTACCAATTATCTTGATAAGCTCTTTTCGAAGTAACCCAACATAGTTAAACTATTTTATCTATGTGGTCCATTTACTATGGGGTATATGAGTTTTTTTTATGCATATTTATGTTGATTTGTTATAAAGCTGACACTGAAATAAATTACTAAAAATTTACCTTCCAAAAACTATAAATTAAAAATTAATGTGTCTATAGTAAAGGGGGCCCAGGGCCACTTTTTAATGTTCATCATTTACTGTTTAAATTTGTTTAAATAACATTCATTTTTAAACTCACCTATGTTAATAATAAAATTTAATCCAAATGGGAACTACACTTATATTTGGGTTCCAAATTTCCAGAGAAATATTAAAAATTAATAATCAAATTTCAAATAATCAGAAAAAATTCAATATTGTTTAAGGTGAGTGCAGTAGCACAGCTGACTGACTTTGTTTACAATTTACTTACATATGTCAAAATTAATACTTTTTCAAGTATTTTTGACAGTAGTACATTATTTTACACAAATAAAATGCCTGTTGTTTCTGTATTGTGTTGCCGATTTGCACTCACCTTGTATAGTTACACCATAATTGTTTTATTTAAATAAGTTATTTATAAAATTCAATCAAAATACGAACTACATAAATATATTTATTTATTTAATTTATTTATTTAGTTTGTAAGCCCTTAGGGCCTAATTAATACAGATTATTCATATGGCAAATACAAAAGTATAATTTAATATAAAATAAATTCAAAAATTTCTATCAATATAATATAATTTTAACCCTCCTATTGCACAAATGTTGAATACTAAAAGTAATAAAAAAAAAACAATTTAGATTGTGGTAAATGTTTACAGCCACCTGCTATAGATTTTCCAAAACAATATTTATAGTCAAGTTTCAAATATCCTGGGAAATATTAAAAATCGGTAAAAAAAAATTTGTAATAATCAGTCAAAATTCAATATTGTTTAATTTAAAAATTTAGCGATTCGACTAAAACAATTGAGCAGTTCGTTACGAAATAGAACTTTCAAATGCATATTAGTGTCATTGTTGGTAAGAATCACTGTAATTCCTTTTAAGGAAAGGAATTAAAAAAATAAATTTTTAATTGAAATTGAGAAAATAAATTATTTCCATTTTAAATTGAGAAAAATCAAAAGATTTTAAAAATCAAATTTCAATTGTGAAAATTCGAAAAAATTTAAATTTAAACTCAAAATTGAGAAAATTCTGAATCAAAAAGTTCAATTTTAAATTAAGAAAATTTCAAATGAATTTGAGAATTTCAATTCCAAATAAACTTGAGAGTTTAAATTTGAAATTGGGACATTTTTATTCCAAACAGAATTTTTGATATTTACTTCCCGTGGCCTCAATATGCAGCTGATAGGAGCAAAAGGTACCGCAGGCATTTATTAAAATGGATTTTCGTCTACATTAAATTTTATTCACCATTATCTTAATATATCTAAAGAATAAATTAAGGATTCTAAGTTCTGCATAACTATAAGGGTTTTTTCAACAAGTTTTTTTTTCAACATGAAATTGTTGACATAAATATGTATCAAACAAAAGGCCCAACTATAATATGCATAAGCAAGCTTAAGCAAATTGCAAAAGGTAACGAAAAGGCTGTCAAATGCATAAGCAATTCAAAGCTAACTTTCAGGTGGCTACAATGTCCTTACGTGACTTTGAAATTTTTTGTCCACAGTTGCACATTTATGTTTATTATACCCTACACCATAATAGTGTAGACGGTATATTGGATTTTTGCCCATAAATACTGATCCAACACCCACCTTAAAGTATACCGAACAAATCAGAATCACTCCCTGAGTCGATTTAACAATGTCCGTCCGTCCTTCAGACTTGGCTGGCTGGCTTTCCATGTAAAGCTTGTGCGCAGAGTACAGGTCGCAATTTTGAAGTTATTTCAATAAAATTTGGTACGTGACATTTTTTCGCCCAAGGATGGATGGGATTGAAATTGGTGGAAATCGGTCCATTATTTCACCTGGCCCCTATACAAATGTCCTCCCGAAATAGGAGTTTAATGAACAGAAATGTTTGAATTATACAAGTATCTAAACAAATTTCACCACAAATGAGTAATAAATGCAGCTAAATCACATCTACAAATTTTGTGAAGATCGGTGCATAATTAGTCGTAGCTCCCATATAAGGCCCACTTCCGAAAATCACTTAAAAGAGCATAACTCTTATAAAAATGTCGGTATACAAATAAGATTCATACATATACAAATTATATGGTACAATGGTGACATCTTAAATTATAACGGTCGGTTCATAATTAATCGAAACTCCTATATAAGACCCTCTTCGTAATTCACTTTAACCTCCATAAATCTTTAAAAGTAATTATATCGAGATCAAGTTTAACACAGAAATCATGACACTAAATTTTTGGATGATCGGTCCATAGTAGGTCATATCTCCCATATAGCGCCCATTTGTGAAAAACTGTTTTACACATATATTCTGGGTGTAGGGTATTATATAGTCGGGCTTGACTTTCTTATTTGTTAAATAAATGTTTTTATTTTAAGAAAAATCTATTAAATGACTATAATTTATTTGCCACATACAATTTATATGTGTTCGCACGTTTGCTTAAGCTAGCACATGCATATTATAGTTGGACCTTTAATTATTTCTCTGGATACAAACATCAGGGATTGCCGAATTTCGACTTCTTTACTACATTCAAGAGCCTTTGCATGCTAAACATCCAATTGGGAAATAGACGTCATTTTGTCAATTTTTTTATTTTGTGGTAGCGGTGAACATTGCCTAATTGTCAAACCTTACTCTTTCAAATACAATTTTTATTTTCTTTATATTCTATTTTATTTAGAACAATAAAAACCAAATATACAGCAATGGCACAGAATTAAATTCTGTACGAAAATGGAATTGTTCGTTTTACTTTAACTATAGAAGCAAAATACTGAATAAATTCCACTTTCAAACGGAATTCTGTGACATGGCTGATAAATATATTAATGGTCTCATTAAAAATAAATTCAAATATTTAAAAAAAAATTGCGTTATGAACGTATTGAAATAACCTGATAAGCAAAAAGATATTTATTAAAATTCGCTTCCATCACTCAGTTGATGTTTGCTTAAACAGTATTTTTAACATCCTGTTGGCACCATTTTCAAACATAGACGCCTTAATAATGTTACTCGTAATATTCGTAGCATAACATATGTTGCGTTAAAGATGTTAACTTTTCTCTTAACATTAATTTATTTTATTAAACATTGAAATATTAAAACATTGAATTTATTATTTTATGTCGGGAGTAAACACCATGAAAACTTGTGTGGAGGGGTTACTTGTGTTTTTGAATTATTGGCAACGCACAAACTCTTCCCCGAATGTAAATTGTAATTTATATAATTGGCATCTCTAGAAATTTGTAAATTTCCTATAAATTTAAGAAATTTAATAATTAAAATAAATAAAAAATTAAAATTTTGTTTTGCACAAACAACATAAAATCGAAATTATAGTTTGTATGGAGTAGTAATGTTTACAATAAACAAAGAAATTTTGATAAAAAGCATTAATTTTTTTTAATTCATACATCTTTATTAGAAAAACGAAATGTTGAAATGTTTGTATGAACACGCAATAGCTATTATGTTTTGGTATTTCCATTAATCAGATTAGGCATTAAATTAATATAAAAAAAAATAGGCAGATATTGAATAAATCAATATAATGTAAATATTTCTGTATTTTATTCTTTTGATTTGTATAAATAAACAATAAAATATCTTCTACCACCGCACAATACATATAAAATCGACAACAATATTTGATTTGAAAACAAAAAATACACCTACACCTGTAAAAATTGCCACGCATGTATGGACTACTCCATAATGGACCAGACTACAAACATAATCCATTTATATGAAAAAAACTAGTCCATTTAACATAACGATATCCTAGGACTGGACCATATAATCCAGGATTGCATAACACCGGATTAGATCCAGAACTACGCCTTGTAACTACTTCAAATATTTTACAACAGCGATTACGGTCGTTAAAACACGAATGTCGTGTAACAAGAAGTCCTGCTTTGAAAATGAAATGGCCCATAGGACCATGATGCAGTCACTACATTTTAGCCGACTTACTCCACAGATTTTTTGCAGGGTTATTCAAACACACACACACACATAAACTTTTAAATATTTAATGCCAATACTAGCCATCTAAGAAAATGTAAATTTAAAAGAACAACTTTTAAAAAATTAAAAATTAAATCTGGAAGATTTTTATACTTTAAAAATGAGGTTTTCATAACAGATGGTGTATCTTTTGAACGCGGTTTTTATTTTTAGTAACTTATATATCTTTTTGAAGGATATAAATTATTCTTAAATCTCAACAAAGTTTTTTTTTTGCTTCGAAATTGTCAAATTTTGTGCCAACAAAGCCTCATAAGCGCGAACTTTTGCTTTACTTTTTAAGTTTGAAAAGTATGTAGAACACCACGCTTATGGTGAAAGTGTTCCATCGGTTTCAATGTGCAAGAGATGGTTTATACGGTTCAGAAGTAGTGATTTTAACACGAAAGGCCAGGTCAACCAAAAAAGTTTGAAGAGTAAAACCACTATGTACAGACAGTTGTCAGATCTGGCAATGTAAAATTGTTATCAAAAGGTAAATTGTCAGTTTAGACAACTGTAAGAATTCCTAACATTTGCATTCGCACACAATAAATTTATCTGCCAACAGAAATTGTGAATTCACACGGTTGATTTGTTGTCAGGCATTGTCAGAATTTTGTGTGTGTTTGAAAATGTTAAATATTGTCATGAAACAAAAAAGAGCAATTGAAACAAATTCAGCTGCATATGTACGTACTAGAAAGTAGCAAGGTTGAAGGAAAAAAAATAAAAAAAAAACTCCGCAAAGTTTGGGTGAAAGAACTGTATGGAATCTCCTTTTGCCACAAAATATCTTTGGGAAGTTTTTATGCATCGCAACGAGCATCCCATAAACTTTGCCCTGCCTCAACTTCTTAGATAAATTTGATAATGTTCTCATATGACCACACGTGATTCTAGGATTTTTGTTTTGGCATTGATTTTTTGCGCATTGAGATTTTAATTTTCTTTAACTTTTTTTTTAAATTTTTTTTAATGATACATAAGTACATTTGTTTGCGTTGCAAATGGAAACAATTCACTCACATGCATTAATATGAACTTTGCACATCTGACAATAAAAAGTGTTTGACAATTATCTTACAACAATCTTACAATGGCAAAAAATAAGTTCACACGATTGTTAGATGTCTGACAATATTTTTGTGTTACAATGTATTGAAAATGCTTTTTCTGACAATGTTAGTGCACAAAAATTGTAAGTTCAAGCTGTTGTTAGTTATTTTTTGACATTTTTCTAGCAATATTATAAGATCTGACATTTGTTTGTACAATGCTTAAGCCTTGAAGGTATTACTCCATGAAAATTGTTGTCGAACTCAACTCAAGAGCTTGCAAAGTCTTTGGCAGTAATTTTAAAAATGCTTGTGAGCGGCAGAATTCATCCAAAAACAGGGCCATTGGGTACCATATAAATTGAAGTCTAGAGCCCTTGAAACACTAGTTTGCTCGTCAGTTTGCCGAAACATTTTTTCGAATCATCATCTTGCATCAATCGACACTTAAGCCAAATATCCCACCAAATATCTGTATTTGTTGATACCAAAAGGGCCCTAGCTATTATAAACTGCCAAGATCATAACAGGGAACCTTTAACTGATTCCTTTGTAGCGAGCATTGGCCAAAAAATGCCCTGAATATGTGATCAGACAATAAAACACAGGTATTGCGTTATGAAGTAGTTGGAAAGTTTTGCCTCACCCACCTTATAGACCACACCTTCCCCTATCTGACTATTATTTGTTGCGATCGATAATAACTGCTGTCTCTGAAATACATATTTGGGTATCCGAAATTGGCTTGATTCGGTCAATGGCAAACAATGGTGAATATTTTGAATAATTATTATCATTTGCCACTTTTAAATAGTTTTATGAAAGTAAAATCACTTGCCTTAGCCTTTAATATTAATAACATTTTGTAATAGCAATACAAGTTATATGACATTTAATATGATCTACAT
Organism: Bellardia bayeri; assembly: GCA_950370525.1. Classification (NCBI taxonomy): domain Eukaryota; kingdom Metazoa; phylum Arthropoda; class Insecta; order Diptera; family Calliphoridae; genus Bellardia; species Bellardia bayeri. The sequence continues at coordinate 122,520,517 of OX493264.1, forward strand.
AAATAATATTTGAACTTATGTTTGTTAGAAAGTGTTAAATTCTGAGTTAATTAATAATAGCCATCATTATTATTCTAAATATTTCAATTAACCCTGAGAAACTGGCAAACACAAATGCTCTGTGTGATCTGTATGCAGATTACAAATGATGATTATAAAAAACGTGTCATGTGTAATTTGTCAGTAAATGACATTCATTCATACTTAGAGGTCTTAGATCTCGAAATATTTGTATAACTGCCCAATTTGCAAATTTTTGGAGCACGTACTTCTGGTAACACTTCCACTACGACAAATAACACGATAAAATAACAAAAGCAAGAAGAGCTTACTGCCAAAAACAAATAAATAAATAATTAAACAAACAATAACAACCAAAAACCATCAACAGCAGCAAGGAAATAAACCAAAGTTTATATACAAACATACACACAAATGCAAACACATGTCTATACATACATTATTGTATACATTCAAAATGAAAGTACTAGTATGTACATATGTATGTACATACATACGAGTACATGCATTATTTACACAAATATAATTATAATAAAAAATAATAATGGCAAAAGTTTCGGGCGTAAACAATTCAATAAACAACTTAATAAAAATTTACAAATCGTAAAAATAAACTACAAAAGATGCCAATAAATCATAAGAAAACTAACGAATAAAAAGCAAAAACAACAACACAAATAAAACACATACACTAAATGACAGTTTACAACACACCTACCCTAAAGTTAAAAATGAGACTAAAAAACACAGACATGAGATATATATAAACAAAACAAAATGACAGAGAGCCAGGACAAGCGATTGTAAGAAGAGTAAGAAACGTTAAGGTGACGAAGGAAATGTTAAATATTTAGTTTTGGCGTGTTTTAAAAGAAAACAAAATACAAAACAAATGAGAATGGTATAGTCGGTCAAGCCCGAATATATACACCCAGTATATATGTAGAAACAATTTTTCGATATGGGAGCTATGATCAATTATGGACCCAACATCCAAATATTTAGTAAAGGTGCATATACACTACGTGTTTTTTATATTGTATATGTCAAATTTTACATATGGGAGTAAAAACATGTAGTTGGTGACCTCAAAAACTTTGCTTGTGTAAAATACATGTGGAAATACATATGTATTTTTTCGATTAGAACACGCTCTATTTTCTTATGTTCAAACACATGTTTTCGAATGTATATGCCAGGCGAAAAGATTTGTCGACGGTTGAATCTGCGCTATCATTAGCCGGCCGTATGAAGGATTTGCATAAGTGATAAATTAAATATTTTTTTTATCCCATTTTGATAATTCAATAACAATGATATAAATTATTTAAACATTTTTGATACAAGCTCCACATCTTGTATATTAAAAAACGAAAAACCTTAAATCAATATTTTTGACGCCGGCAATTTAGTGACGCTTTGTAGCGGCTTTAACGCATTTTTTAAAGAAACTACATGGAAATTTATGTGTAAAAAAAGAATAATATTTAAGCGTATCAGCTGTTTTAATCATGGCGATGTCATATGTAATTGTACATACAAGTTGGTGACCAAAAATTAAAACCCATATGTAAAATAACCAATTTTGACAGACAGAGAAAATCATGTGAGTTGTAAACTTAAAAATACATAAGCAAAAACACGTAGTGTATAGCCACCTTAACATGACTTCTGTGCATATGAATATTTTGTGTGTTAAATTTTATCACAATATAAAAACTTTTTAAAGATTTATACATGTTAAAGTGATTTTCGAAGGGGGTCTTATATGGGAGCTTTGACTAATTATGGACCGACCGTTATAAAATTAGGTGTCATGATTTCTGTATATATGAAAATTACTTGTACTATTTGGATACCGACAGTTTTAAGAGATTTATGTTCATTAAAGTGATTTTCCGAAGTGGGCCTTTTATGGGACTTATGTTCAATTGTAAACCGGTCAGCACAAAATTTGTAGACTGATAAGGAATCATGTACAACTTATTTGCAGCGAAATTTTTTTAGATATGTGCATAAATCATACATACGCCTAATTCGGTAGGATATTTGTCTGTTGGCTGAGTGAAATAATGGACCGATTTCAATTTCAAACCAATTTCAATCCCAATGGTCCTTGGGCCGAAAAATATCATGTACCAAGTTTTATCGAAATTGTATATTAAAATTTATGACCTGTTCCTTGTACACAAACAGCCAGCCAGACAGACGGACAGTCAGAGAAGTCAGACATCGCTTAATCAGAAAGTGATTATGAGGAAGGTGTTGGACTAATATTTATCGGTGTTACAAATATCAGCACAAATCCAATATACCCTCCCCACTATGGTGCTGTAGGGTATAAAACGCAAAGCAAAACAAAACAAGAATAAAAAAACAACAAATTTAATTAGCAAAATCAATAAAATTCTATGAACTAATGAATGTTTTTGTATCACTACCCTCCCTCCTGTTTGTTTGTTTATTTATTTTTTGTTGTTGGCTTTGAAAGCAATATTAAGAATAAACAAAACCGATACAAAGTAAAAGAACCATTTAATAAACAAATTCTTTAAAATAATTTAATTTTTTTGAGTGTTATTACAAATTGAAAGCAATAAGGGCTGTACTTGGCAGTAATAACAATAAAACTCTCAAAGAATCCAAACCGAATCGTATCGACAGTACGACGAGTAGAAGAAACAAGAACAGGAAGAGAAAAAAAAATAATCAAAAGATCACAAATAATCAAAAGGAATGTCAGCAGAATTGGAGGAGGCATAAAAACAAGTATAACAAGAGTAATAGAAGAAAACAAATTAACATTGAAAGGATGTACAACACACTAATACACAAATAAAAAATGTATATACACACATATACATACGTATAAACAGTGGGAAAATGTGGAAAAAATTACTTAACAATTCAAAGAAAATAAAAAAGATTTTGGGTGGATAATTACAGTTTTATATAAAATTGTTATTTAAAAGCATATTATAGCTGTTTAAATTAAATTCTTTAAATGTATAAAACTTTTCGCCATCATCTAAAAATCAAATTCTGAAGAAAGAAATTTCAAAAAATTAAATATTTACCCAAACAAATTTTCAGAACTTGTTCTAAAATGATTTGTTCTAGAACGAGTGTAATCAAAACCACTTCAGATTATTTATTGACAAACTGGTGCTGTTGAAATAACTTCTGTAACCAGTTCTGTGGAACGCTATTGTGAATCTAAAATACTTCCGTAAGGTTTTATAAAACCAGTCTTCTGTGATTAGAACTGTGAAATAAATTTTGAAAAAATAAATATGAGTCTTTATAAAATTTAAATCATTGTCAATTTATTTAATTTCTTTTTATATAAATATAAGTTTAAACATTAACGGTCATTTACACAAAAATTGATGTTATATGTTTAATTGAAACGTTTACTAACTTCCAGTTTGACTAAGGAACACCAATTAAAGATTTCCTGATCATCATCATTTGGTTAGATAACTTAAAAATAATTACTTTATGTTTGCAGCTCTATCTATATACATACATATGTATGTACATACGTATTTTGAAAATAAAACGTCAAATAATTGACATAAATTTTTCAAATTGAAAAAGAAAAAAAAATTATGTTAAAAGGCTTTACAGTAGTAATTAAAGGTTATATCGGAAAATCTCGAAAAATCACACTGCAAGGAATGCGGAGGTATATGTCAATCCCAAATCATCAATACAACCGAGCTATATTAGTGATATTTAGGACTTAATAGCTACATTCATACATAAGTACATACATAAATAGTTAAAAAGTAAATTCCTTGACAAAAGTGTTACGTGGTCTCTTGAATGCGAACAGAAACCTATGAGAACACTTGCAGTTTGTATAGCTCACCAAACTATATATTTGTGAAAAGACTTGCCCTTCAATAATTTATCTCTGGTTAAAAAAAAATTCATCTATAGGTGACACTTAACTATAGTGAAGGTGCTGTAGTTTTATTGGTTAGCGTATTTGATCATTAAGGGTTCGATTCCCAGCCGTTTCTGATAATTATTAGTTTTCTTTCTATCTATCATAACTAATATTTATCACAGCGTCCTCCTTGGGTGGCATAGCATTCAAACGCCACCGACGTAAAATAATTAAATAAGGGCTATAAAATCAAGCTTTAAAAATAATGCGCCTACTTTACCACTAGAGGCACTGCAATGCTGCACTAAAACAAACATAATGAACAATTGCAGAGTTGTGATATAAAGCTTGCTTCTACTTTCACCACCTTTACTTCTTCAATCTATCCCCTTTCCAACGAAAGTAACGCAATTATATGTAGGTATATTAATTGCCTGAGTGTTACTTCTCATAAAAACAAAAAAAAAAAAAGTATATTTTTTAATCTTAGAACTGATGTCGATCAAATAACATACTTTAATCTAAAAACATATCTCTGAGAAGATTTTTTAAAATTCTATTCTTCTATTTTAGTAGATCGGCGAAAGGGTTTTGCAGACTAATATTCTATTAAGCACTATGTTGATGTATACAGTCAAAATGTGTATGTTTTACATTATCACAAGGTTAAAAATCATTGGGCCTTTTCGAAAATGTATCACTTCGCTACATCTAATGAGCAGTACGTTCGGAAAAACAACAGTTGGCATCACTGCAAATGTATTGTGTTCTAAAATGCAACACTGAAGCAGCTGCTGAGCAAACAACATAAAAACAAGCATCACAAAAATGGTTGATGCAATAAATGAGCATCAGCTGATTTGCCCTAGCATCGCAAACTAATGCACACAGATGTGCATCAGATGCAGCGTAGTGATGCATTTCTGAAACGACCCATTATGACACTTTCTTAGGTATAATTTTAAAATATTTGACGTAAATAGGTTTTATATGTTCAAAAAAGGTTTTCTTAAAAGCTTTCATATACATATGTAATTTCTGGATATTTGTAATGCTGGGTAATTAAAGCTTTTTAAATGTCCAAAATTTTAAAGCTTATGCATTCATCTACATTCTGTTATAAGATTTTAAAAATTTGTGCCAGTTAAGAAATTAACTAAAACAATTTAAAATTTAACTCCAGAGAGTTTTCTGTTAAATTTGTAAGTTTTAACTTTACGAGTATTTGGTGAAAAAGAAAATATGTTTACTGACAGTTAAAGTAATAGTTATATTATTAGTCATGTCACAGAAAAAATTTTTCGGATTGAAACTACTTTTAATTTGCTATGTGGAATTGTAATTTTAAGCATTTCTAGGTTTTATTACGATAAACTTACGAACGGAATTAAAATCTGTGATATGGCTGTATAACTGAAATTGGTGAAAATGGGTGTAAACATTTGTAGATTTTTACATATAATGAATTAAACAATTGGACTGGGAAAGTTGAAAACAATACAATATTGCGTGCTTCATTAAAATATTTGAGAAACGAATATTTCTACAAACACTTTTTAATGGAATTCTTCTTAAATGCACATACTCGTACATACGTATGTTGTGCATCTTATGTAACGTTGGCTAAATTAATTAAAAAAAGGTTAATACTCTTCTAAAAATTTCTCATTTTCTTCTTGAAACAATGTAACAATTTCAAACAAAAATCGCTGATGGAATAACTAGCTGTAGAACGGTTTCCAAGAATGTGTGTTCATTTTGTAAAGCATCTCTAGTAGTGCTGGCAAAGTATTGGGTAATGGGTACCGAGTATCGAGTATTTGCCTCTTTTTTTGGATACTCAATACTCAAAAGTAGTTACTCGATACTTTCTGAGTTGTATTTTTAAGCAAGTTGAGTGTGTAAAATAGTGCATAAAAATACATCACTGTATAAAAAGACAACAATGTGTAAGCTACAAAATTAAACCAACCGCCGAAATAAAGCTGTCTATTATATCTTAAGTTGGTGTTAACGTTGATTTAAAAGTTAGCTTTGCATTTATTTTTGATTTAATAATAAAAGACATACAAACCAAAAATAGTTGAAGATCTATTTTTATTTTTTAAAGAAACTACTTCAATTTGCAGATAAAAACTATGCGTTACAATTTCAATAAATCCGTTAAAAGTATCGAGTAGTATTGAGTACCCAAATGAAAAGTATTGAATATTATTGAGTAATGGAAAGTAGCAGAATATGCCAGCACTAATCTCTAGAACTAGTTCTGTGGCTGACAAAAATCAATGATTCAAAAACTGGTACCAGTTCCGTTCAAAATAAGATGAGCTTTTTCTGTAATGCTTGTTTAGAACCAGTTTTAGGGGTAGTTTTAACAAATGCTATATCAGGATTAAAAATGTTAAGTTTGAAACTCAAAATCCATGACTTATTTCAATACAATAAAAATGTGAATTATTTTCACATAAATTCTTTGATTTAGTTTGTTTTGGAAAACAAAGTTTTCGTTGAAACCCCTTTTTTAGTTTCATAATCTCGACAATATTAATTATATAGTTACTGTTTATTTATTTATTTTAAATTTATTTAGCCAAAATAATTTATGGCATTCAAAATATAATAACTTGTCTTTCAATACTGCAATAAACTAAACATTATATCTATTATGCAATAATTATATAATTTGCCGCTTCAACTCCCACTGTGCAACAATTGTACAAAATGAAAGAGCATTGTATTGTGTTGTATTTATGTAGAGATGTGTTTTTGCCTATGGATTAAGGCATAGTTTACTCAGCACATAACTGTATATCTCCACACTTCCACAAGACTCACTCACTCATACAATTTTAACTCACAAATATACGTACTACAAAAAACATGATGAAGTTTTTTTTGTTGCCTTCTATTATTTTGCCTTTTCTCCCATAACGGTTACGAAGTTTAGTCGTCTTTGTTGTTGCTGCTGCCGATGTTTTTATTGTTATTCGTATTATTTATTTTATTTACATACATATGTATGTATGTATGTATGAATTTGTGTTAGTATTATAAAATATCACAGCAGTTCTGGTGACTGTACACATTTCGAAGCAGGATATTTATTGTCGCTAAATTACAAAGAGACAGTCTGGTAGCTGGTCCACATGTCAATGTTAGTAACTTTTATAAGCTTCCTAACATGTTACTTGACTACAGACATATTTTAGGAATACAAATGCACAGTGAATTGACAAATGATAAAGTGAGTAAAATAATTACTTCGGAAAAGTAAAATGAAAACCAGTTAGAGTGTTATAATCGGCCGGGCTGGGATGTTCACTCGATTTGTTTAATTTTATTGTAGTAAGTGAGGTTCCCTTAGTTGTAATGAGTATAGGTTGTAAATTGTATTTTTCAATAACAACTTGTTTAGATTTTTTAGATCATTTTACAATTTGTAATGCTAAGAGAAGCCAATTAGTTACTTTACACTTTCTAGGTAACATTACCAATTAGGCCAAATGGGACAGGTTTTACAAGTGCCGGGATTGGGGATTTCATAAAATTAAATCCCGGGATTACGGAATATTTTTTTCATATTAAAACAAATTGGTTTATTAATAATAAGAACTATTTATGTATTTCAAAAATGTAACATGTTAAATATGAATATCTTTTCTGCCGCATAGCTATAATTTTTAAATTTATTAAAAGTTTATAAATTATTAATAATTTAAAAACGTAATAACCATGGTGTAACTATACAAGGTGAGTGCAAATCTTTAACAAATACAACACAATACAGAAACAACAGGCATTTTTTTTGTGTAAAATAATGTACTACTGTCAAAAATATGAAAAAGTATTAGTTTTGACATAACTAAATTGTAAACAAAGTCAGTCAGCTGTACAACACAATACAGAAACAACCGGCATTTTTTTGTGTAAAATAATTTACTACTGTCAAAAATATGAAAAAGTATTAGTTTTGACATAACTAAATTGTAAACAAAGTCAGTCAGCTGTGCTACTGCACTCACCTGGTATAGTTATACCATGGTGAAATAACATTACATTAAATTGTTAGATTGCCAAAAATAATATGTAATTTTTTTCGCCTTTAATTTCTATGTATATTAATTTAAAAGCAATATAATATTATCGTTCGACCTTAAAAAGCTTCTTAAACATATTAACATTTCTTAAAAATATCTAAAGTAAAGAGAATCTTGATTTAATTTCGTTACCAATATATCATCATCACATCGTGATAAACAATCCTTTTTCGCCCTCGTAAACAAATAATTATATATCGTATTTAATATTTGATTCCATATCTTAACAGACGTTTTTAGGTGTTGTGGGGTGCTTGTACATACATATTTCAATAGCATTTATTAGTTTCACAATCAACGTTTTTATTTTTCTAATAACAAACATTTCTAGCTTATTATCGAGATCAGTTTTAAATTTTGAGTTTTTTCGCAAAAAAATTTAAGTGTTGACTAAATTATTCTTCTTTCTTGGTTTCTTTAAAGGAGAGATTTTAACAGTCCATCACTTAATATACAATCACTTGCTGATATTTCTATGAGCATAAATAAAAGTGCCACGTCAGCAGAGATTCATATCACAAAGGGCTTCATCTGTTATTTTAACCGGATTTAATATAACAACTATTTGTTTAAGTAAAACTAATTCTTCATCTGTTGAGCTTTTAAATCAATTAAAGCTTTTTTTTATAGGAATTTCCTATTGCAAAATCCGTAGACACATTAAATAGTGCGTTCGAGTTTGGCAATTCAAAATTAATTTCAATTCTTTCATCTTTATTTCTTCTACATTCTTTTATGTTCATGACTTTGTAAACAAATACTGGCTTTCGGGATTTATTATTCATCACGGATTGGCATCCCTAGGCTTTAGTAATGTGGAGTAAAAGTGTAGACAGTTTAAATATTTCCTTTTTTTTCACCTTAGGAAGTAGTTATTTTACTCACCAGAAGTAATCTAAGCAGTGAGGCACCTAATTGTTTCTTAGTGTGTAATCTGTTGAACTGTTTGTTTTTAATCACTACATCACGATTATTCTGAAAATTGTTAAAGAAACTTTACCCCAGAAATAAACAAAAACTAGTGCTGTATATTGCTGATAAAAAGTAGTTTCAATATATTCATCATTTGATTTTTTTTTTATTATCCCCAAACTCGGCTTTACCTTTTTGAGACGTCCAAAAAAAACGGAAATACTGACTGTATCAGAGAAGTAAACCTTCGCTAATCTCGCGACTAAGGAGATTCGGAACCTCGTTAGTGGTTTTCGCCAGACACAGTTGCGAACAACTCAAAATAACTAGTTTAATAGCATTTCAAGTAACCACTTCAGCAGCTAAGTAAAGAGTAATTTCTTAAGAGCTTTCGGATATGATTAAAAAAAACATAAAATTTAGAGAAATGTATAAAATCTTTATTTGAGTCGCTATAATGATCTATATAATTCAGTGTTTAAGGACGATTTCATGTAGATGTTGACCGCGGCTATGCTGGGTCAGATTTTTGCATACTCTCTCCAACATATCGGTCGGTATCTCACGAATCAGTATCATCTATATTGGATTCATTACTTTTTTTGTTGTATATAAACGATATATTGAACGATTTACATCCACTGAAAGGTTTTCTATATGCTATATGGTATATTGAGAGCAGTTATTTCAGTAAATGGTGGACGTATTGATATAGTTTCATGTATCAAGGTTTTAGGGTTAAATTGCATGATGTTTATAATCAAGAAATTTCAACTATTTTAAGTAAATTCTATGAAAAAATAAAAAAAAATCTAAAATTTTGTCTGAAATTTTGAACATTTTTGAATTTAAAAAATTTTTTTTTTAATTTTTGATAACTCATTAAATGCGCCTCTCAAAGACCTTTCAGATGATACCAAATTTACATATAGTTTCTTTGGAAGAAATGTGAAAAAAAATCAAAAAACCTCTAAAAAGGACCTATTTCTCCTTTGATCCAGCTCACCAAATATTCACCCCAGGACAAAAAAATTAAGAAACGTAGTCTTAAAATTAATCAAATTTTCATATAAGTTGGGAACATCGATACCTTATTGTTTCTCCATACAAACGGGGCCACCCTTTTATTTTCTTTTTTCATCTCACCTAGCATTACTTGCCTTGAAGAGTCAGAATTAAAACGCGTGAAAGCGGACTAAGATTAAGATATAAATAAAGTAATTCTTTAATACTTATATAATTAGTAATACAAAAAGTGGCGGATAAAGCTACGAAATAATGAATTCTAGAAGCCATTTAAATTAAGAATGGAAGTAAAATTTTTGCTAGGTAATCGGTGTAGTTTCAATTCACTTCATCCTCCAGTTCATGGTTAAATAATAGAATTTACAGCTGTTCGCACTTTTAACTGTTTAAGTGTTTGAGAGTTTGTGAAACTTACTCAGAGAAGTTGAAAATTGTACAAATTGTACTCTTAAAGAGATATAAATAAAAAATATGTCTACTTTAAGTAAATTCTGCCACTGATTAGGAACTCTTTAATATAATGTAAAATATGAAATGTCTTAATATAAATTACACTTTACACCTGCATCAAATACTTGCATTATAATAATAATTGCAAAATATAATATTCCAAACATAGCAAATGTAACTCAATGTGGTTCCTTTAAGTCTCAAAAATAGTACCAACCCATGCTGATTTCATTTCTTAATACTATTTAATGAAAACAACTCTACTAAAGTAATACAAACAATATTTCAGAAGATTATTAAAAAAAAATGAAAGAAAGATTTTGTTAAACATAAAGACATTAATAAGGGCCTAATCTTACCCATCAAGGGTACTAATGAAAAAAATCTACAATAAAGTATCGAAATCTTTTTCAAATGAGTGAAATTTATAACAATTTCATTGTTGTTATTATTTATTGTTAAGAACTATTTTTTGCTTTATTATACTTTTGCGAAAGAAATTGTTCTTGGACAAAAAGTACTATTGTAGCAACTTTTTCCTCCCTGTTGTAATTGTATTTATATACACACACAAATATTGTTTTACACGATTCTTAGTATAAAATATTGATTTGTTTTCTTGTTTTGTTGCTGTATCTGTTGTTTTTTTTTTCTTATAATTTTATGTTTTTCTTATGTACGAGAGTATAATAAAATCATGAAAATGAATAAAAACTTTGTTGTTTTTAAGTTAAAGAAAATCTTAATGAAATATTTGTTTACACGCGCACACACACACACACACACACACACAAATTATTAAATTATTATTATTATTATTAAATTATATATTATTTTTCGTTTCAGTTGTAAGAAATTTACACAAAATTTAATTAAAACTATTTAATAAATATGTGTGTTTGTATGTATATGAGTTTGTAGAGCTTTCTTTATTTCTTTCTTTCTTTACATATTTTTAGGCTTTTGTTAGGAATGTTGGTTTATTGCATAGTTTGAGGTATTTATAGCTAAAGGTTTTGCCATATTCTTATTTATTATTGCTAAAGTTATTTAATAATCAGAAAAAAAGTTTTTTTCTCTTTCATTTTGTTTTATACATGAAAACAATATGTTGGTTAATAACATAAAATGTAAATATTTTGAAACCGTAATAATTTGAAAAGTATTTTTCGGAATATGATTAATATGTTAATAATACTTAATTAAAATTGAAAATATGCAATCAGACTTTTGTTTGTATTTTGAGTAACTTATGGTTCTTATTGGTTTGATTTTTTTTTTTTGCAAATTCTTTTTCAATTTCAATTGATGTAGTTTTATTCTTTGAGCTTAGAAATGTTTAATAACAACTAATTTTGTGCGCATTTTCAGTATGTATGTTTGTTTTTTATTTTGATCCGGTTCATATATCTGAAATTGTTTTATTAACACACTGCCCTGGTAAATACAGTTGATTGAATTAAAAACTAAATTCAAAGTGCCAACATTGCGAATATCTTGTAAGGTGGTTTTAAACTTCTATTCAATGTTGTTTTACTTCCTACATCATTAAAATTAAACAACATAATTTCATAATTTCTATAAAATGGTTACTTGGAGCTAGTTTAATAGCATGTCACGAGTAACCAGTTAAGGGGCTGTTCAAAAATTACGTAACGCTCAAGGGGAGGGTAAAATATTACGTAACAACAAAATGTGTTTATTATATGCAAAATTTTGTTTCATTTATTTGTTTACATAAATGTACAATAAGCGAAAGTTTGCGATTCGCAAAACCAAAAACAAAGTAACAAAGTATTGCTCCTAAAAGTATGCCCGAAATTTGTTGTGATATTTTTTCAATCTTTTCATAAGTCCCCTTTTACAATGTATGTAGACAGACGAAGTTTATTTGCAAGGGGTTGAATTGGTAGAATGTTTAGTACAGGACTATTTGTAATGGACATTTTTTTGTGTCTCTTTTCCACTCACACACCCTCTGCCAATTAATTGCACAATTGTAAAAGGTTTAGGCAAGTTCAATAATGTATATAATATATTACTATACATACACATGTACATGAATTATATTATTATTTTTTAAATAAAAGTTTTTGTGGTGTGGTCTTATTTTTGTTATAATGTGTTACATGGGGGGTGTGAGGCTCAAAAATCTGCAAAAATAGCGTTACGTAATTTGTGAACAGTAGGTAGTGTGATAATGACTCGTGGCCATATAATTAAAACATATTTCCAATTTCAACCAATTTGAAATTTTTAATGTTTTTTTTGCAATTTTAGCGGTTGCTTTAGAGGAAAATTATACAAACTAATCAATCATATAAATATATATGGCATAATTACAAATGTTGCAACAGCTCCCTAACAGCAAACAAAAGAGAAGGTTAAATATTAAAAAGAATCTCTGATTTATTTAAAACTTTCAGGCAAATGCAGGTTGAACTAAAGTCATCGCATGGAATTGAAGTTTCATCTAGAACAATAAAACAATTGCTTAATGCAGTTTCTCTTCATAACTGCAACGCACCAGGCAAACTTTTTCTTTCAAAAAAAAAAGATAAAATCAAGGCTGGAGTTAAAAAACAAAAATTAAAAAAAAACCGCTACGTTTTTGGAAACACCTACTTTGAAGTTTTGCCGCTGGGGATCATATGAAATTCTTTAACAGAAATAAGATTTATTTAGGTAACAAATAAAAAACAATAACAAACAAAAAATATTTCACTTGTTTGCTGGACATAAAAAATCTAAACAAAATTAGCTAAATTCATTAAAAAATTATAATTTTAACTAGAGCGCGACATCTTTCAATGGCAATATTATTCCATATCACCTACACATTTTGAACAAATTTATCAGCATTTTTGTTAGTTTGTTTTTCGAAAGGTCTATCAACATCTGCCTATAGATTATCTATTGTATTTAGATCCGTACTTTGTGCAGGCCAATCTAAAACATCAATATTTTCACACGAAATCCACGGCTTTGTACTTCTGGCTGTGTGTTGCGGATCATTATCCGGATGCTATATTTTCATCTGCATATGGCTTCATTGTATTAGCCATTTTGATTCATTATGAAAATTCAAGAAAATCCCGTCCAATCCAAATATTCCCTTCACCAAGCTTTAAGGTATAGCTAGGGTTGAGTTCTTGATTTGGTGGACGTCGGACATACTTTTTACTATCCGAATTCTAAACGACGTTTTAAATTATTTTTTGATACTTTTTTTTTTGGTAATGCTTCCTCGCAGTCCATTTTCAAGAAGGTGGCGTCTGCTACTTTACATTTCTAAATTATTTTAGCACTTAGTATCTTGAATTACCTTTTTTGTCGCAAGTTAAACTTTACTTACTAGTCGTTTACAATTTTTTTTAACATTAAGCTGAAAGTTAAGTATCTAATTATATGACCAACCAAAATACAATAAGAACAGACGGTGATACAATGTAAATCAAATTCCAACCGAAAGATTTTAAAGCACATGGTACAGATGATTGATTTTTAGGAAACAGTGAGTCAAAAACAAACTGTAAATAGTTATAAAAATGTTGAAAATACGAAAATGTTTGTGATGTACAATTTTGTCTCTAAATACCTGACCACCACTGTATATTTTTCAAATGCAAACAAATTTTGCAAACACAATCTTCTCTAAATTCATACGTTGAGTGTTTAATAATTTGTTTTACAGAACGTTGACTGTTTAGTAGTTTGTTCCAGAAGATTTTTCGAAAGACATTAAATAAACTTATTTAATATTTCATAACATTTACACGTATACGACGGCGGTTCAGAAATTTCTTATCCTAGCACAGAAAGACAATAGTTAGTTTTTCAGAAACATTTTTGTTTTTCAATATAATCTCTTGAAACTTCAATACACTTAGTCCAACCCTTATCTAGCAACTCTATCCCTTGATTAAAATAGTTTTCCTCAAGGCCTTCAAAATAGTGGTTTACAACTGTAATTGCATTTGCATTTTTGATTTTTTATTAGATTTGGGAGCAGGTAAAAGTTACTGGAAGCTAAATCAGGAGTATACGGTGGGTGGTCAAGAAACTTTAATTCGTTGAATTTAGCCATTGTTAAATCACTGTTAAGCGCTTGTGCGTTGTCTTGATGAAAAATTATTTTTTTGTTTTGTAAGCCAGAACGTTTTTGTCGAATTTTTACATACAATTGATCCAAAATGTAGCAATAGTAGTCTGAATTTATTGTTTTTTCTTTTTGCTGATAGTCAATCAATAAAATAACTTTGAAGTCCTAAAAAAAACCGTTGCCATAACCTTACCAGCCGCTTGAATTGTTTTTGCCTTCTTTGTGGCACTTCCTCCAGCTTCAGTTCATTGCTTGGATTGTTCTTTGGTCTCTGGAGTATAGTGGTGGATCCATGTCTCATCATTCATACATTTTATTTTTCTTAAAATGATTCAAACAAGCTTAAAAATTTTCATTCTTATGCGTTTTCGGTCAACTGTTAACAAATGCGGTACCCATCTTGCAGAAACCATTTTCATCTGTAATTCTTCATACAAAATTAAATGGACTCGATCATTTGAGATGCCTATGATATTAACTATTTCACGCACTTTTATTCGTCGATCATTTAATACCATATCATGCAAATTGGCTACAATTTCTATTGTTGTTGCTGTTTTTGGATGTCCACTACGTGGTTCATCCTCAATGCTTGTACGACCACGTTTAAATTCAGCAAGTCAATATTTTATTGTTGCATATGAAGGAGCACTTTCACCTATTTTTTTTTCTATTTAAAAAAAGCGCGCATGCGTCTTTTTTGAACACCTGTTTCTATATGAAGGAGTTGGCAGATCGAAAAGAAATAGCACAGCTGGAAGTTTCCAAAACAATTAATTTTTTTCTGTTTATACCGCGCTTTCTTTTCTAGGCTAAGAAGTTTCCGAATCACCCTCGTATGTATGTCGTGCAAAGAAAAACCTAAACGCTAATAGTTTTTCGCTAGAAATGAGAAAAAAATTAAAAATTTCGAAACTGTCCTAACTTTCCCTGTTGACCTAACTATAGAAATTTGTTTCCTTAACCCTTTCGCTCCATTGTATCCATATGCATATGGATACATTCCAAAAACCACATTTAAAATAATAATTGAGTATTAATTGTTGTTCTCAGGGCTAACAATAGTACAAATCCAGTAAAAACTTGTAGCGATAGGGTTGAATTTAACTCAAACTTTTTAGTTAAATTTGTTTTGTTAAATTTTAACTAAATTTGATGAAAAGGAAAACTGAATAACTGGCATTGAAAGTAAAAGTTAAATTATAACTGAAATTATTAAAAATAGGGGTAAATGGTAGTATTTTGCTAACGTTAACTTTAAAGTTAGTGTTAACGCAGCCTTGATTTTTACAGTATTTAATTTAAAAATCCTTAAATTTTAAATTAAAAAAAAAATAAATACAATTATTTATGTTTTACTTTAAATGTTTAGATAGTTTACTTTAACTTGTACAAATATTTTCTAAATATATTTTAATTAAGCTTTAAAACAACAATTTGTTATAATTTCAATGTTAAATTTATTTTCAATATCTTACAGTCTCAACAAATGTACAACAACATCAACAACTACAACAATTTAACTAAAGAAATCCATTAAACGAGAAACAAACACAGACAAAAAAGAAAACGAAAAATAAAACAAAAGACATGCACGGAATAAATGAAACATGAACTAGAAAATAAATAATAAAGAAATGAATTCAAAATAAAAATAAAACTAAAAATAATAATGAATTCAAGTGTATCCTGCTGTAAAATGTATGTATGTTACCTGTGTGTGTTTAGTTGGAGCAGATAAAGCAATTCATAAGAAGTAGCAACAGCAGCAGTGGCACTCACTGGCAGCATTAGCTGAAAAAGCAGCAAACAAATGAATACAGTGTTAATGGCCACAACAAATCTTCAACAAAAAATCATAACGCCCCCTCAATTAAAGAAAAAATACAGCATAACATAAAAATATAAAAAAAAAATTAATCCACAATAAAGAATAATAACAACAACAACAACAACAAAATAAAGAAAAGAAAAAAGTAGAGCGATATTTTTCACATAAAAGTTTCTTTTGGTTTTTTCGGTTTGATTTTGTTTCTGTTATATAAATCATCAACAACTACAACAACAACATCAAGAGTAACAAGAAGATTTAAATAACATTTGAAATGCCTATGTCGTAATGCTTGATCCAAACCATCGTCTATAGCTGGCCTCTATTATTGTTATTTTCAAACAAACAACATCAACAAAAAAAAAAAACTACAAAAATAACGTTATTTTTCACCACCCCCACGATCATCCACAACAGAAGCTACAACAAGAAAAATAAAGAAATAAATAAATAAAAATTCGTTTGTTTCAAGAGTTTGTATGTTTTCTTAAGAGTGCTTGTTGTTGCTGTTTAAGTTATCACAGGCCAACAACAACAGAAACAAAAACCAGCAGCATTAATATTGCTGCCTGCTGCACTAAACAACAGACAGCATCTCCTCCAACAAGAGCATCAGCGAGCATCATTATCATCAACTTACTCCTCCTACTGCTCCTCAAACGATTCACTGCCCAGCACGTGCTGTCTGTCTATCTGTCTAGTTTTGTTGTGTGTGCCGTTTTGTGCGTTCTGTGGTGCGTACGTTGTTGAACGTACTTGCGCCTATTTGAGGCACAGCATGCCACTGCCTCGCATACCACCTAGGCTCCATAAACCGTAGTGTTCGGTATCAATAATGTTAAAAGGTAATTAAATGTTTTTTTCTACATTTCTTTCTGTTTTTTTTTTTTATATTATTATTTCAAACGTTTTCATTTCAAATAGATTAATCATAAAGTAATTCAATTTTATGTTCTTAATAAAATTTATACGATTGTGTTCAATTCTTATAGAGTTGAAAGTAGAAACAAAAACATCAGAAAAATTTCGCTGAATTTATTTGATATAACATTGAATTTCCTTCTTCAATACATGGTTGATTATGGGCATATTGTGCTAAAATCCAATAGAGTTAAATCATAAAATTTTTATCCCTGTAATGCTAGAGTATAAAACAAGTATAGAACACCAATAACAGTCACTGTCTGTCCGGGCATATTTTCAAAGAATGCAAATGTTGTTAACTGTCAAAACTTGTTTTTTGTTATTGACAACACTGTACAAAAAGCAGGAAATCTAAATCCTGAGTAAATTTTGGGATAATCACAGAAATATTAACAAGACATTAATCAATTAGAGCTAAGACGATAGATGTGACGATTACTTGTGGTAATGAAGGGAGGCTGTAGAGCACCATATCTCCCGTTGCATAGCCTTGCCTATGGCTATTCCTAAATGACTATTCCTAAATTAATTTGACATGCACGTGGAAAATACAAGAAATCATATTATAAGGGTCAATTAAAGAAAAACAAAAACGTACACAACGAGTTTGTGTTTGCTTATTTTTAAAGTTTTTTCAATTCGCCTGTAAGAGTGGCCAATTTATGTAGAAATTTATCAAGAATCCGGTGGTACTTTTAGGCTCTCAAAAATAAAAAATCAATATTTTTGGATTTTTTTTTTAGGTTTTCTATGATTTTTATCTTGAGCGTCACACACCAAATATGTATAAAAATCGCTAAAAATGCACAAATGTTTTAAATTCAAGCTTACTACGATGTTCTTTTGTTTCTCAAAGTGAAACAAAAGAAAAGTGACTAGTTATTTAAAAATTTTAAAATGAAAATATGTAAATTTTTGTTAAAAAAGGACTCGAGCTTAGAGGTTACTTGCAAAGTAACAATGTATTTAAAAAAACTACAATTATAAACGTTTTAAGGAAAAAAACTAAGTGTGACGATCAAGAGATTTTGTTGCACGTAAACAAGAAAGAATGCCAAATTTAAAGTTTAACGAGAAAAAGTTTATTCTTTTACAAAAAGTAAATCAAAAAAAAAAAACAAAAATTCTTCAAAAAACTAAAATTTTCATACGAAACTACACATGTACATATTCTGTGATGTCTTTAACAAAAATCGAAAAAAGGAAGTAATTCTTGAAGAAACTTATACACATACATATGTAAATATTTGACACAAAACAATAACTTAACTTAATTTAATTTATAAATTTTCATTCGAATTCTTATTCTGAATCTGTATAAACTTCATGAAATGACAAGCGGCTTTGTTTTTTTTTCATTCTCATTTATTTTTACCAATTTTGAATTAAGTTTGTGGCAAAAACAGAATCAGTCAGTAACAATAAAAATTAAACTCAAATATACCACGATTATACCTTTCTTTCTTCTTTCTTTTATATTCGTCATTACGCGCTTTATTTTCTCTCGATATCTCCGTGCTCTTTCACCCGCCGTTAATTTTGTTGTTTTACTCTTGAAATATAAAAAAATAAGCATTTTAAGCTATGAAGTAATATATATCAAAAGTGATGCTCATGAAATGTTTGCCTATTTTGGTTTTTTTTTCGTAGGCAATTTATTTCTCAAATTCACAAATTATAAAAAAAATGAGTTGAAGCCATGTAAACAATGATTGTCAACTTCAATTTTTTACATTTAATATATTCACTGTTAAAAAAACTAGCGTGACACTCGAGAAATTTTATCGCGCCCTTACCATGGTGTTCACAAAAACTACGCAAATGCACACTTTTTTAAAAAATTTTTTTTCGCTTTTACACTTTTGTAATAATTAAAGTTTGTACTTTCCTTACGTTATTCACTTTATTTATACTTGAAATTGAAAACTAGTAATATTACTTGATTTATAAAAAAGTGACGCTCAATGCAAATTGTGGGGACATCCTTTCTTTGCAACGCCAAATTCGCACTAATTAAGTTTTGACGACTATAACAAATCAAAACACAAGAAAGAAACGCAATAATTCGAAAACTGTTATTAAATGTTGCATATTTACTTTTTTCTTGATTTTATTTTGTTTACTAAAAATTCTAACGGGGGGACACATGCTTTTGTATGGAAGGAATCAGAGGGAGAAACAAAACACCATTCTGAATAAACAAAAAAAAAAAAAAAAAAAACATACAAATTTGAGGATTACGTTTTTTTGTTACATATTCCTCGCTGATCATTCTCACATTTTTTTTTACCTAAAATATTAGTAAAAATAGTAAAGTGCAGAGACACAAAAATTACGTTTTTTTTTTGAATTGACCCATATATCAATGGAGGGGAATTTTCTTTTATTTTTCAAAAATAACATTTTATACAACTTTTAACAAATAAGAAATGTCTTATTTTGCGTCAAGAATGATAGAAATAAAGAACACAAAAATTTAAATTTCTGCGTCGGTCGCCATTGATTCAAGCTGTCAAAATTTAATAAAAGTTGTTGTAAAATAACAGTGGGACAATTAAAATTTTTTGTTAATAATTTTTTGTTTTATACATTAATTTATTTAATTTAATTTTTCTTGTATTAATATTCAGAGAAATTTCGGCATTAAGTGACCTTATTCTAAATTACATATTTTTATTTCTTCGACTTCTTCAATTTCTTTTGCTTCAGTCATATGTTTTTGCAAATATCCAGTTGTCAGTAAAAACTTATATCCATCTAACTTCATGAAAGTGGCATCGCATAATGGAAACGCTTAAGCCATTAACGATCCTCTAGAGGATTAACAGCAATGCCAAGATTTGTATTTTTATTTGCCAAAATCATACCTGTGCATAATAAGAATAACAATTTGAAAATATTGTTAAAATTTTTTGGGGTTTTCTAATTTAAAAAAAAATCTCGTTTCGTCCGAAAATACTCTCTTCCATTCTACATCCGTCGAGGGTGCTATAGCTTAATTGGTTAACGCATTTGATCATTAAGCATGAGTTGGTATTTGTAGACCGGGTTCGATTCCCAGCCGTTGCCACTCAAACAACATCAGTTTCTGATAATTATTAGTTTTCTATCTATCATAACTAATATTTATCACAGCATCCTCCTTGGGTGGTATAGCATTCAAACGCCACCGAAGTAAAATAATTAAAATAAACGCTATAAAATCAAGCTTTAAAAATAATGCGCCTACTCGCCACTAGAGGCGCTGCAATGCTGCACTAAACACAATCATAATGCATAATTGCAGAGTTGTGATATAAAGAGCTTTATTCTTGCACCACTTTCTTCTCCAACTATCCCCTTTCCAAAGGAAGTAACGCAATTATATATAGGCATATTAATTGTCTCTGTGTTACTTCTCCTTAAAAAAAAAAAATTAAGGTACTTCATTGCGAATTCGAGTCTCGTTCAGACAATAATGACTTCTTTTGCGAAATTATTCCAAACAGTCCAACTTCTCGCAATCGAGGTTTTACTGTATCTGCAGACGGTTTAGCGTTATTTATTCTTGCTACAGACTACAATCCGAATCTCATTTGTTGATTATGCGGATTTTTTTCGACTCGCGCACAATCAGTGCGTCTTCAAGAACTGTCGTTATAGGGTATCGTTTTTTACAGAACACCTTTTCTGTAGTCGAGTGCTTTCTGAAATATTTAAAAACCATTGCTTTTAAAAACATGCAAAGCTGTTGTGTTAAGTGTCCATTCTGATTGATACATTTTGTACAATAATCCTTTGAGTACTGAAATCACATGATTTGCTTTAACCCATTTTAAGCAAGTAATAAACACTTTTCACACACTAAAAAACACTCTGTGTAATCATTAATAATTTGATCTAATTTTTAAAAATTTCCTGAATTTGAAAATGACCTTAATTTAGTGCAGCACACGGAAAAAAATAACCTTTAACATAACGATTTAAATATTGAATACTACTGTCCTTAATTAGTTGCACGCAGCTGTAGACGTATTTTAATTTGGAAAGTTTTAGCTTTCGAATCAAATTACTGAGTCCAAATGTACCTGATTAGAATGATGATAGCAATTGAAATTGAATTGTTTAATTTTCACGCAGGACACAATTGATTAAAGACATTCGTTTGTAGTTTAAATATTTATATTTAATTTAAGGATTCATGATGTAAAAATACATGCACAAACCAAAAGCAGAAAACAAAAAAACTATTTTATATTGCATATTTTAACTATTCTAATTTCTATAAATTTTATGCAAAAAAAAACAAATGCTATTTTTTTTTTTGCCATAACTACCCTGCAGTTTTAAGGATGGTTAATTGTCAACTTTGCACAGATCATCATGACGAATTTCGAAAAGTGTTTATAATGTCTTAAAGCTTTTAAGCATTTAATATTTGCATAGAAACTAACATTTTTAATACAATTTTACGCCCACTCAAATAATTGCCCAAAACCGCCAAAGTTCTTTTACATATCAGAATTTGAAAACCGATTCTACGAATAATCTTTACAATTCCTAAAACATCAAACTCTTAAAGGCTATCTAACTAGACACTATCGGGGAACCTTGACAAACTATGACCGCTACTTTGTAAGGCAAAGTAAAGCAGTCTTTAACATGCAACTAGTTCTCAACACTGCAGGGTGTCTATTGAAAATCGAAAACTTGGTTTTTAGGTTGCATTAAAGAACAACAACAAAAAACATACTTTATGACAGACACACACACACGCTTAAAACAATCCGCTTCAATTGTCAACGTAAACAAAACACAAACAAATTTTTAAATTTATCGTTTCTATTTGTTGGAGCATGGAAGCCAGCAACAAAAACTAAACCAAATTGTTATTCCTCTATTTTCCATGTGTGTGTGTGTGTTTGTTTGTTTGTTTGTAGTTTTTAGACACTCTTTTTAACAATTTTTTTTATTATTATTATTGTTGTTGATGATGATTTTATATTCCATTTACTGTGTTCAAATTTTTATCAAATTTTTTTTTTTTGTGAACATTTTTATTTGCGGAAAATTTATGAGTGGCATTAGAAAATTAAAATATCATTTTTGTTGTCTTTTCTTCTGTTTTTTTTTTGCTTTTTTCGAAAAATATTTAGAATAAATTTTAGTAAAACAATGACAACATAAACACATTCTTCAACCAGACTATTTGAGTTTATTTTTTTTTTAGTACAATATTATTTTCAAATGAAACACAAAAATTCAAGGTTAAAACAAAATGATGCTAAAAATACAAGAATATCAAAATAAAAATTGTTACATTTAAATGAAAATAAAATTTTTACAAAATAACATAATGTTGCATTTATTTAATTTTGTTGCTGTAGTTGTTGTTTGTTGGTTTGTCGTTTTTCATTACAAAAAATGTGTAATGAAAAAAGTTTAAAGATCCTCATCATTTCTTAGTGAACATGATTTATTATTTAGACATTTTAAATGCTTTGCTTTGATTAAAGAAATTTTGGGATATTTGTGTAATATTTGTTGTTAAAATTAGTAGAATAAGTTTAAATAAACCGTGATCCATTTCGAGGTTCCCTACTTTTTAATGAAAAAAAACACAGAAAATTAAAATTTAATGGGGAATGTTTATTATCATTTGAAAGAACACTTTTTGTCGTTTATTTTTTGAAGGTTATGTCTCACATGCTGGCCGTTGCTACGTCGCAGATGGTCTATCCGTTGAGTATAATTTTCAATGACTCGTTCGAGCATTTCGACTGGTAACTGGCGAATGACACGCTTGATGTTTTCCTCCAAGGCCTGAATCGAAACGGGTTTTTCCTCATAAACTTTAGACTTTACATATCCCCACAGGAAAAATTCTAACAGTGTGATACCACACGATCTTGGTGGCCAATCGACCGGCCCAAAACGTGAAATTGTATGCTCAACGAAGTGTTCTCTCAATAAATCCATTGATTGATGCGAGCGGCTTCAGTTGTTGTGCTAGCTTTATTTTGTACGCTTTCAATTTAAGATCTACACGTAAAATGCGCCAAGTCGTTCCATACGTCAGTCCGAGTTGCAGCGAACGGCGGTCTTCGTGTACACTCTCAGCTACGGCCGCTATATTTTCTTCACAGCGTGCTGGACGTGGTTTATTCGGTCGAATATTATGGTGTTGCGTATAGTATGCTCAGTACGTCGTTTATGTTGACCATAAGTAAACGATTTGAAACGTTGTTCAGGCGTAAGTCTTTTCATTATGAAATGCCAAAAATAACATGACAGCATGACACGACCCACACGTGATCTGCCAAAAAAAAGGCTATTGAAAAAAGTATCTCTACTTGTATCACCCTATACAATACAATGTATAAAGTATTACACTGATTCCAAGGTTTAATGCGTTAATTTTGTAAATGGATTTTGAATATGAAGCATTAAACACATTTGCCACAGCAGACTACACGACTGCAAATGCCGCTGGCTATAAATGCCACCCTGTAGCTAACTATTTTTTTTTCTTTGAATATAAATTAGGTTGGCGGAGAATTAATCCCTCAAATTGCCAGGTTATCCCACGATCGATTTAAGTAAGTCCCAAGTCGACCTATACCTCCATATAGGAAGCTGGAACGCTTAAATCTTGTATTAAAAAAAAAAAAATTAGCATGTGACTAATGCACAACTCCGAAAAACCGTAATGCGGTACAGTTAAACGACGCCAACCATTAACCAATGCAAAAGTGAGACGCAAGTCTCTCGAAGGCAGCGAAAAAGGACAGCCTGATTGCCCTTAAGCGATAATGACAATGACGCGCGAGTTCTTTCTCCTCCCAGAGCTGAATTACTACGATGTAGCAACTACTTAATTATCTTATCTTATATTTTAATATAAAATAAATTTGTTCTTCGAACTTTTTAAATAACATAATGGCTGAAGAAAATTTTGTTGATTACTAGAATACAACAAAAAATTAAATAAAAACATTAAAAGTAATAATTCTGAAACAATAAAATACTTACAAACTTTCATCAAACAAAACAATGAAAATATAAACAGCTGTTATAGTAATCAATTTATATTTCAGTGATGCCACTAAAGGCTTTTAGTAGCGTTTTTTTTCATGAAACATGAAAAACATATGTATGTATATAATTCCAGACGTGCTAATAAACTTCACTCAATTTTATAAATATTAAATATAATGGCTTGTATTCATAGTCGCACACTAAAGTCGACTCTTACTAAAGTTAATCTTTAAGTTAAAAGATCTTACTATCTTTTTGGTATTCATAGTCAAAAAAAAAGTATACTTTAAGTTAAGCTGGCTTTAAATAAGTGCCAACTCTTATTTGCTTAACTCTGGCATACAATTTCTATTTAAAAAATAAAAAGTGGCAACTTGATCAGCTGTTTTTTTTTTGAAACAAACAATAAAAAAAATAAAAATTTGTAAAACTTTTTATGTCTATAAAATCAAAATTTATTAAAATAATGGAAAAAACAGAAATGGTAAGTTTCAAGAACATACATATTTATGTACATACACATGTACATATGTGTGATATATTTTTAGGTTTACATTTAATAAATGGGAACAAGTCGGTTTTAGTGACTTTGCTCAAAAAAACAAAAAAAAAATCATCATCATTAGAGGAGATGACATGACGCCTATTTTCGAGGGGGCGGGCCCTTAAAGTTGATAATATATAGGCCTATATCTCTGATAATTTGTAATACATTAAATTAAAGGTATTATAAATATCTTTCCAACGATATAAATCATGATTATAAAATATGGACCGACCATGGGTTAAATCCGAAAATAATATTTTTTAACCCGTTTTTTTTAATGTCTAAAAAAATTAAAAAAAAGGTATAAGTGTTATTTTAGTTTATTAATATAAATAGCAAAGACATTAAGCTTTAATTTAAGGTATCATATGTGTCTGTAGGTACTATAACACATATACACATTTTTTCAAAATTTTGTATGATAGGATTTTTCCCTCTATGGTATACAGAATACCGGCTTCGCATTGTACTAATTTCCTGTATTGCCGGCCTATGGCCGGGCGGAAGGATTTTCACCGACTTCGCATAGTACAG
Source organism: Bellardia bayeri (assembly GCA_950370525.1). Lineage (NCBI taxonomy): Eukaryota > Metazoa > Arthropoda > Insecta > Diptera > Calliphoridae > Bellardia > Bellardia bayeri. The sequence goes on from OX493264.1 coordinate 122,545,873, forward strand.
ATTGTATTTTTTTTATGGTGAAATGTCATAATCTTTCTTTAATATCTTCGGATTTATATTACTTACATGCTCATGTTATACCTTAAATTAAAGCTTAATTTCTTGATTGGATTTAAAGAGGCAACACAAAATAAAAGCTTAATAATATAATTTGATCCAGCAATACAAAATATTAATCAATTAATTTCTTGACTTGAAAATATTGTAATTTATCTACTTATTCATAAAGACCTTTTTTCCGGATTTTTTAGATTTAAAAAAAAAAAATTTGGATCAAAAAATAATTTTGCGAAATTTATCAATAGGTGGTCCATATAAATAGGTCACGTTATATATCGTTGGAAATACCCATCATTTGATATATATATCGTCTAATAAAAAAATGTAGTTTTTAAGATATTGCTAAATATATTACAAACTTTGGAGCCCCGCCCACTCGAAAATAGGCGTGACCGCCCCATTTTTTTTTGTATTTTAATCAGAATTTAAAATTCTATTAGTGATAAAATTTTGATAGTGATTTGAAAAAAGTCACTAAAACCGTCTTAAGCTAATAAATGTTTTATTTTCAGAAACTGAAGAAGCCAAGACAGGAAACTTGGAGTGCCTCTGAGAACAAATGCCTTCCGGAGTTTGTAAACGCACACTTGGATGTGCTGGAAAACTGAGGAAATGCTATTTAATTAATACAGAAAAAAAGAATGCGTGTAATTTTGTCAAATCTGTAGCCGGAATTAAAATCCTCATCGCTTAGGTCGAAGGGCTTAAATCTATTTTTGTAATTTTTAGGCTTCCTTACACAAAAATCATCCTCACAATCACCAATTATTGTAAAATCTCTTTCAATATCTTAAAATCTTAACATTTTTGTAATTTTCAATAAATCTTTTAACGTTACAATGAACAGCTGATTTTATTGTAAATTGAGTTAACAGCAGGTTCAGCGGGTTTTAAATTTAGAGCCGACTCTAATGTCAAAAACAAACTTTTAGTTGTCTATGACTTAGTAGACTTTTTTAAGAAATTGACTTAAGTCCTGTAAAAGTCGACTTTATTTTTGTCTATGAATATAACCCAATATTGTTAATAAATTTAACAACTTTTGATGTATAACCGATCATAATATTTTAATTTTGTATTTTACATTTTTTGCTTTACACATTCTGTGCTATGGTCAACACTGTTTTTGTTTTATAGACAACAAAAATAGAAAATAGTTTAAATTTGACAGCGCCGAAAAAATTTAGCAACTTGCTCTCGTCAATATATTCACTGTCATATAAACGTGTGTATTTTATCTTTGTCGTATTGTAGTCAGCAGCCTGCTGTGGCGGATGTGTTTAAGGCCTGAACCAGGCGGCGTATGTGTAATATTAATTAATCATAACAAGTATTCGCAAACAAAACCTTTTATTTATATTTTCGAATATTTGTGTTACTGGACGAAATTAAACAGAATTTGCTATGAATATTTCCTGTTTCTATATAATAATAAAACAAGTAAGAATACCCTACACCCAGTGTAAAAACAGTTTTTGTTTATAGCTTTCATGTCCATGGTGACTAATGACATTATTATATGTGTCTCTTAGATTATAATTATCATAATATAGTTTAATACTTTATCATAAAAACGATTGCCACAATCATATGAATATATACTGTAACCTATTATGATTGCCGCAAACATATTAATAATTACAGTGGCAATAATATTTATAAATATCCTTTAATTATTAATTAGAGAAATAATTGAACATATATTATTTTCAAGAGAAAAGTTTTTAGTTTTTTTAGGCTAATAGTTCGAATTTTTAAATAATTTCAATGAATACGATTGTAAAGTACTAGAACAATTGGTAAACTGGAATGCATTTTCTATCCTGCCAAGGGTGTCAACAGCAATTTTCATTGTCCACTATCTATCTGTAAACATCATCTATTTAACTCACCGTTTTTTGAGAAATAGAATTCGAGAATTCATCATAACTTAATTATGTTAAACTCATTACTGCCAACATTACATCTATAGTGTAATCTATTAAAATTTAATAATCATAGAAAAAAAAATCCTTGTCAAATACATTCATTCAAATATTAATAGCTGCTCCATAAAATTATACTCGTAACTATTTAAAACTGTATAACACCTAATTCTGTTTTTACACGGTAATTGGTTCCCGGAAACGTCGTTAATAAAACCGTGTAAAAAAAGACATTGAACGTATGCAAAATAGGTGATATCTCTAAAACCTATTGAAATTAGTGAAAAACAAGGATTTTTTACGAACAACTATTCAGGTTTATAATATTAAATCATGAGTATACAATGTGCTTTTACACAAGCAAATTTATTAAAGAAAAAAAAAAGATATGCACTCTAAACTTAAAAGTAAAGTAAAAACATTTATGACGAGTTAATTTCATTGTATGCACTAAAAGGAATTTCCCCTAAATTTGTGCTATTTACAATTGCTTGTATCCACAAAAAAGGAATTCCCCTAAATTTGTGATATGAACATATTTCTCAAAAATTAAATTAAAAAAAAAAATTAAGCCCAAAACATTTTAAATCGTAATCGTAAATGGAATAAAATCGTGTAAAGAAATTTGAAATTTTATTATTTTCAAACCGTGTTAAATCAAAACAGTGTAAAAAAAGACCGTGTAAAAACAGAGTTAAGTGTATATCCAAAATAAAAATTTTCATACATTTTTGTTAATGTAAACATTCATATAAATGTGTATTATAAGATTTTATTAAAATACCTTTATTAATAACGATTTGTTTTGTAAAATCACTCAATTGTCAAATTGACAGCAAAATTCTGAAAAAAATATTATTTCTATTTTCGTAATTAAAAAAACAGGCAAATGACGAATCATAAATAGCCTACATTTAAACCAGAAATTTCAACAATTACACATACAAATGAGTTTAAAATACAACATTACAACAACAAGCTATACAGCGAAAATGTATTTATTGCTATGGACGGATAAATAGCGCACCAATGTTCTCTGACGTGAAACAACATGGAATTCTGTGCTATTCTTTTGCTCCACTCTGCAAAAATTCATTGGACATGTCCTGTTAACTTTAACACGTTCTTTATTTTGTGGACAATGAAATAGCACACAGTTATATTGATTTTAAACAAAAATAGTTAATGAAATTGTCAAACAAAATGGGAAGAGGACCGCTCTGCTCACTTGAGAAAAAAAAAGTTATTTGTGAACATCACCAAAAGGGTACAAAACAAACAAAAATAGTTGAAATAATTGAATGTTCTCGAAAGATGGTTTATAATGTCATTAAATGTATTAAATCAGCTGAAAATTTGCTTAATGTTAAGGCAATAGTTAAAAAAAGTAAGCTGGAAGCTAGATATTGAGAACAATAATGACTGAAATAAATGAGAAACTTGAGTTAAATATTTCCAGTAGACTTGTACGAATGTACGAATGAAAATTAGGAAGTAGAAAAAAAGAACACTTTTGTCAAAGAAGAACATAAAGGCAAAACTACACCGGAACAAGGATATCAAATTCTGGAAAATAATACTTTCAACAGATGAAACTGAAATTAAACTGAGTGGTGCTGATGGAAAAATGTTTGTACAGTGACAAAATAAAACCAAGAATTCAATCCCCTAAATCTATATTACGAGGGTGGTTCGGAAAGTTCTTAGCCTAGAACAGAAAGACAATAGTTAGGTTTTCAAAAACATTTTTATTTTTCAATATAATCTCTTGAAACTTCAATACATTTAGTCCAACGCTTATCTAGCAATTCTATTCCTTGATTAAAATAGTTGTCCTCAACACCTTCAAAATAGTGGTTTACAATTGTAATTACATCTGCATTTGAAGTAAAACGCTTGCCAGCTAGGATTTTTTTTAGATTTGGGATCAGGTAAAAGTCACTGGGAGCTAAATCAGGAGTATAAGGTGGGTGGTCAAGCAACTTTAATTCGTTGATTTTAGCCATTATTAAATCACTGTTAAGCGCTTGTGCGTTGTCTTGATGAAAAATTATTTTTTTGTTTTGTAAGCCAGGACTTTTTGTCGAATTTTTACATTTAATTGATCCAAAATGTAGCAATAGTAGTCTGAATTTATTGTTTTTTCTTTTTGCTGATAGTCAATCAATAAAATAACTTTGAAGTCCTAAAAAAAAACCGTTGCCATAACCTTATCAGCCGATTGAATTGTTTTTGCCTTCTTTGTGGCACTTCCTCCAGCTTCAGTTCATTGCTTGGATTGTTCTTTTGTCTCTGGAGTATAGTGTTGGATCCATGTCTCATCATCCATCCATTTTATTTTTCTTAAAATGATTCAAACAAACTTGAAAAATTTTCATTCTTATGCGTTTTCGGTCGACTGTCAACAAATGCGGTACCCATCTTGCAGAAACCATTTTCATCTGTGGTTCTTCATACAAAATTAATTGGTCTCGATCATTTGAGATGCCCATGATATTAACTATTTCACGCACTTTTATTCGTCGATCATTTAATACCATATCATGCACTTTGGCTACAATTTCTGTTGTTGTTGCTGTTTTTGGATGTCCACTAAGTGGTTCATCCTCAATGCTTGTACGACCACCTTTAAAGACAGCAACGCAATTTTCTTGCTTTTGCATGTGAAGGAGCACTTTCACCTAAAACATTTACCATATCATTATGAATTTTTTGTCCCGATAAAACTTTTTTATTTAAATATTTAATGACACCTCGAATTTCTAGTTTTTCTATTGTAAAAAAATTGCGAAGGCGTCTCTTTTGAACACCTGTTTCTATATGAAGGAGTTTTTAGATCGAAAAGAAATTTACCATGTGTTCATAGCAGAGATGGGAGTTTCAACAGAGAGATGGGAGTTTCAAAACAATTAACTTTTTTTCTGTTCATACCGCGCTTTCTTTTCTAGGTTAAGAAACTTCCGAACCGACCTTGTACTATTAATAAGTGCGCTATTTCTCTGTCCATAGCTGAATGTATAATTTGAAAATAACTCTCCCTAAAATCATTGTATTTTGTTTAATAACTTGAATGCCAAAGAGCTTAAAACACTGACAAACTTTCACTGATTTACACTGACAAACAGACAGCTGTAGTTTAATCATCTTAGAATTCCATAAGAATTAATTAGGCTAATATACATATATTTGAAAGTGTTACAAACGAAACCACAAACTGAAATATACATATGTATGTATGTATGTATGTACATACATACCACTCAAAATGGTTATAAAATTGTAAAATTTTATAATTTCAACAATATTATCTACTTGCCAAGAATTACACATTTGAAATTGTAAATAAATCAATAAAATTTGTTTTATTTCTAGGCTGCTTGCAATTAAATTGATAGATTATAAACAATTAATAATAAGCAAGTAATATTAATAATTAATAAACAACAAATGTGTGTTAAATTGAATTAAATATTATATTGAATTTGGTTTATTTAGAACCATGAATGTGTGTGTGTGTGTGTGAATGAATGCACGCTTATTTGTGTTTTGGTTTTTATAAAGAATTTTATACTTTTTGTTGTTGGTTATTTTTCTTATATATTTTTGCATTGTCATTGTTAAAAAAAATGTTTGGCACGTGCGTATTGATTGAATCGTTTGTGACTTTTTCTCTATTTTTTATTCTCTATATATTTTCAATTTTCACACTTTTTCACAGGTTTTTTTTTCTTATTGGAAATTGTTATATTGGTTTTCCCCTTTAAATATACATATGTATATAAATAAATAGTGTAGTTGTTGTTGTGTGTGTTTTTCACAACAAAAAAAGAAAATATAAAAACTAACGAAAAACTAACTGAAAATAAAATGAATTATATGTTTTTTATCTGCTCATAAACATTTATGAGCTTAACTGTTACGTATTTATTAGGGATGCCAATCCCGAAATGCCGATCCCAAAAAATCCCGGGATTTTGATTGTCAAGGTACGGTAACATTTGGCAAATATTTGCTGAAAAAGACATAACCACTAAAAAACATATATTTGAACTCGTTTATTTATATGAAAAAAAAAATTCTTATTCAGGTCAAAGCACAACGAATATTTAATTTTAATTTATTTGATGCGGTTTGATCTCTTCAGTTTTAGTTGACCAGTTTATGTTCAATTCTCTTTTGAACTTGCCGTTTCATTTACACGCGTCAATTCAATTTTCGTTCTTTTTCATGCAAATCAACATGCATGAAAGAAAAAGGAAATAAGAACCGTCAAGTTTGTAGCCCTTTGATTCTCTTTTCCCTTCTCAACCAAAAATACTTGCCTTGACAAGTCTGACGAGAATTAAAGAGTCTGAAAGCGGACTAAGCGATAAACTAGTTTACTCAAAATCTTCATATTTTCTGAAAATTTTTGATATTAGAAATGAATTTAGAACCTTGATGGCGAAAGGAATGAAATAATAAATATAATTAAAATATTAAATTAGAATTATTATTATTGAAGTAAAACTTCGAATAAAAATTTTTTAAAAAATATACTTAAAATATGTAAAAAAGGTGGTGTGGGGGCACCTTATAAAGTTTGTAATTATATGGTTTCAAATATTGAATAAGAAATATTCGATAGAGCAATTCACAATCTTGTGCAAATGTTATTGCATCATTGCATTTGCAAAAAGGTTTAGCATATTTTTGCTCTTGCTGTATATTTTGTTAGTGTAGAGCACAAATATGCTAAAGCTTTTTACAAATGCAATGATGCAATACCATTTGCACAAGATTGTGAATTGCTCTAATATTAATTTTATATTATTTGTTTCGGAGGAAATGAAATGCAATCCCACAAGCGTTGATTATAAACGATGTTTTTCGTCAGCGTCATATATTGGTTAATAGTGGAAGGCCAATGTAAAAGGCATGCGGCCGCGGGCGGCAATCGGCTGTTTTTTTCCGCTTATGCATTTTGTAGGTAGGCTAATTTAAAACGCGGCATATATAAAACGGCAAATGTCAAAAAATTAAATTGATTTGTTTTTTTTTATAAATAAATTAAAAATAAATTAAAAAGTATTAAAAAAAATGGAAAACATTTTTTTTATATTTAACTAAACTCATATGTCACATATTATATATGTATGTACATGTGTATGGCAACGTCGTTTTAAGCGGTAAAGTTGAACAAAATTCTACTTTGCCGCTTGGCCGCTTCTCACAGTATTGCCTGATTAAATAAATTGCGATACTTTAAAATTTTTGTATGAATAATTTTGTAAAGAAACAAAACTTTTATTCACTGGTAATACTGTTGCCGCCCGCGGCCGCATGCCGCTTACATTGGCCATCCACTATGAGATCGAAAGATAATATATTAATTCCTTTAAATTAAAGGCGCAATTCAATATTGTTTTTATCTAACTTATTTTCAATGCAATCTTATTATGTTTTTATTTTATTAATGGTTTATAAAATACAAAATTTGCTTTAAAAACTTTTAGTAAATTTAAAAATAATAGCATTAGGGCAGAAAATGTTTGTTTTCAAATATAATTATATTTAGTATAAGTTACTTTTTTTGAAACAAATAGTTTTTATTATTAATAAAGCAATTTTGTTTTGATAAGAAACAAAAATCTCGAATATCCAAAAATACCGAAAAATCCCGGAATCCCAGGATTTACATTTTTAAAATCCCGAATCCCGGCTCAAAAAATTTCAACACTGCTAAAGTGTAGTGTGTTCTTTTCTATAAATGTCACACTATAAATTTAAAAAATGGTGCACCTTTCACACTCTGTATTTTTAGAGGGGGAGAATCGCACGATTAAACAGCTGACATTTGTTTTGTTTATGAATGTGTATTTGTGTTAAGAAACAAAAAAAAAATATACAAAATGAAAAATAATAACTTTTTTATGTGCTGAACAAATTTTGGATGACTTGTTGGATTCATCTTCATCATCTGATGATGATGAAATATTTGATGGCTTTGTAGATAACGTAATTAATGAATACTCTGAAGTTGATGTATGTATGTCAAATTTCATAGGACAATATCTCCTACTACTTTTTATATATGTAATGTATGTTTATATATGTATATAATTTTTATAGTTAAAGAAGAATTTGCGTATTAGTCGGGAAGGTGCCATTGGTCTTTTTGAGAGATATTCATTGTCTTATTTCAAGCGATCTTACCAGGGAGCTATCTGCTTCTTCTTTTTTTAACAAAAAAAAAAAAAACAGCTGTACATGAAAAAAAAGTGTTACACTGTTGTGATTTTATGTTCTATTCTGACCATTAAAAATGCGACATCTTTAAAATGTGGGGTTAACATTATAAAAGTGTACATGAGAAAGGTGTAACATTTTATTTCAGAAAAGAAAACACCATAATATTAATACAAAGTTGAAAATGTTTTAATTATGTGTCCACCCCGCAAAACGTATTAGCGCAAAATAAATTGATGATAGAGGGAAATAACTGAGAGCGTCAGACATAAAACAGACAATTTTTTTTTAAGAGAAGTAACACTCAGGCAATTACTATATTTAGAAAGGGATTAGTTTAAGACGTAAAGGTGGTAAAAGAAGAAAGCTTTTTTTATATTACAACTCTGCAATTGCACATTATGTTTGTTTTTAGTGTATCATTGCAGCACCTCTGGTGGTGAGTAGACGAATTAATGTTAAAGCTTGATTTTATAGCCTTTAATTACAAATACCTACAAATACCAATTCATGCTTAATGATCAAATGCGGTAACCAATTAAGCTACAGCACCCTTTTACCGTTATAATTTTAAAAGAAACATTAAAAGTTTCAAATTGGGTGAGATTGAAATTATGTTTTAATTATATGGCCACCATTGTAGGTACATATGTACATACATATTTAAATAAATTATCTATTAGGCATACAAATATTTTGTTTGGTAGTTTGTTCAGTTCAGTTCAGTCCGTACGTTCTTCTGTCAGCCCAAAACATGTTCAACAGTGAGTAATTCTTTTACATATTTCTTGTGATTTTTCTTTAATTACGCTTATGAATTCACTTTGTAAGAAATTCCTCTTGAGAAAACCTTAATAAACTGGCTGCTCCTCTTTAAAAGCAGCAGTATTCACACTCAAACACACATACACAATCCAGGGATGCAAAATAAGATTTTACAAATTGTACGAAATTTCAAAAAAGAAGTGTACTTTTTTTAGCCCAATTGTACTAAATTCTTTTCTTAGTTTTTTTTTTAACATTTTTTTATTAAAACTTAAATAAAAACATACATAATTCATTTATACATACGATTAATTTTTTCATCTGTAGTTCTTCATGCAAAATTAAAATGGAATGAGCCCATGATATTGGCTCTTTCACGCACTTTTATTCGTCGATCATTTAATATCATATCATGCACTTTGGCTACAATTTCGGTTGTTGTTCATGTTTTTGGACGTTCATCCTCAATGCTTGTACGACCACATTTAAATTCAGCAACCCAAGTTTTTACTGTTGCCTATGAAGGAACAATTTCACCTAACACATTCACCATATCATTATGGCTTTCTTGTCCCGATAAACTTTTTTGATTTAAATATTTAATGACACCACGAATTTCTAATTCTTCCATTGTAAAAAAATCGCGGTGGCATCTTTTCAGAATATCTGTTTCTATATGAACAGCTAGACTAGCGCTTTCTGTCCTAGGCTAAGAAGTCTCCGAACTGCCCGCGTATATATGTGTGTTAAAAATTGATATTAATGTTTTAATTTCAAAAGGTACATAAAGACTATTAGTTGTTGGGATCTGTATATAAAAGTAACATACATACTTCTTGCTAAAAATTGTAGCAGCACGAATTAAATGACTGCAGCAAATCCTTTGTTTGGATTAGATTGGAGACATTCGAAACAAACAGTCTGTTCCTCTCTTTGGTTTTTATTATATTTTAATACGAAGATATCCTGTCCACATTTGCAGGTGAATGTGGAATGGTTAATATTCTTTTAGCAATTCTTGAAATATCAGTAAACATTAGTGCATTTAGTTCATTTTTAATTTTTGATACTTTCGACCAAAAAGTACCTTAATTGTCGTTTTTTAAAGACTAAATAATTTCTATATCTGCCAGCGCAAATGGGATAATGATGAATTTTTTAAAATACATTTGTGCATTGTAATAATATAGGGAACAATTTTAAATATGTAGTGTTAAATTGGGCTACTATTGCACTTTTAACTCTCAAATAGTGCTAAAAAAAAGTACAATTGTAACAACTTTTGCATCCCTGACACCATCTACATGTCTCTTCAATAGGTTTGAAATAACACTAATGTCGTAAGTTTGACCAAGATGAAGCAAAAGGAAAAAAAGAAACAACGACAGACAACGACAGGTGGCCATAACCAATGATGAATAGTGACCATATAGTTTATGCTGAATCTCTATATATATGTATATTTATTTAATATATGTTTGTATGAATGTACTCTTTCTTATATAGTTATTTTTTTATTAGATATTTTATTTATTTAGTTTTTTTTGTTTATTTGTTTTTATTCACAAATAGCCTAAAATCCATTAAATAATTCTAAACAAGTCAAGCCCGACCATATAATACCCTATACCCAGTATATGTATAAAATAGTTTTTCAGAAATGGGCGTTATACGTAATCTATTGTGTAATCTATTGCGATTATCCAAAAATTTAGTGTCCTGATGTCTGCGAAGATAAGTATTATATGTGTTAAACTTTATCTCGATATAAATAGTTTTAAACGATTTATTATGGTTAAATTGAATTACGGAGAGGGTCTTATATGGGAGTTTCGACTAATTATGGACGATCATAATAAAATTAGACCGTATTATCTATATACATATGAAATATATTTCCGTTCAATATTATTTAGATACCAATATTTTTGAGAGAGTTACGTTCTTTCGGAAGTGGGCTTTATATGGCAGCTACGAGTAATTATGAACCGATCATAATAAAATTGTACCGTATTATTTGCATACATATGAAATATATTTCCGCTCAATATTATTTGGATACCAACATTTTTGAGAGAGTTACGGTGATTTTCGGAAGTGGGCCTTATATGGGAGCTATGAGTAATTATGGACCGATCTGCACAAAGTTTATAGATGTCATTTGGCTTCATTTATCACTCATTTGTGATGAAATTTGTTTGGATACTTGCATAATTCAAACATTTATTATCGGTAAATCCCAAATTTGGGAGGACATTTGTATGGGGCCAGGTGAAATAATAGACCGATTTCCACTAGTTTCAATTCCATCCGTCCTTGGGTGGAAAAAATATCACGTACCAAAGATTATCGAAATAGCTTTAAAATTGCGATCTGTACTCTGCACACAGGGTTTACATAGACAGCCAGCCAGACGGATGGACGGACGGACGGACATCGTTAAATCGACTTAGAAAGTGATTCTAAGTCGATCGGTATACTTTAAAGTGGGTGTTGAACCAGTATTTCTGGGCGTTACAAACATCAGTACAATTCCAATATACCCTCTCCGCTATGGTGGTGTAGGATACAAACAGCTAAAACCATCAAAACCACCACCACCACTACTACTACATGCTCCAATATAGAGGAAAGAAACCAAAACACTGTGATAAATCTTAAAATCAAATAAAGATTAAAAAAAACGTTGGTATAAAAATAAATCTGCAGAATAAATATTGTGTGATGAAAAAAAAAACTAAATAACGCAAAACATTTATTGTATGTAGCTGTGTGGTTTGATAAATATTGAAGCGTGTTTGTGTTTGAGAGATTTTGAAAAACCGTTAACAGCCGGAAAAAAAATTTCATGGAGATGATTAATAAATTCATTAAGATTTCGATTAAAATCATTTTTATAAACAAAATGTCAGTTAGTAATTTATGCATTTAAATAAATAAATAAATAGTGTTTAATGCTTGTTTAATTAAGAAAATGTGACGATTTGTCGAACAATTTTGCACATGTGCTGTTTTGTAAACAGTATGTAAGATTTTCGAGGAGAACTTTGTTTTTAAAAACAACAGAAAATAAAGAATTAATATGAAAATAATTCAAATGTTTATTGTGTTGGCAAATATTTGCCGAAAAAACGTAACCAGACGTAAATAACATATATTTGAACTCGTTTATTTATTAAAAAAAAAAACTATTCTTATTTTGGCCAAAGCACAACAAATTTTTAGTTTTAATTTATTTGATGCTGTTTGATCGAGCAAAAATCTTGTATGAGTAAACAACGTCAAACAAATTTGTACTAAAACAAGTGGTTACGCTTTTTTGAGTAAATATTTGCCAAATGTGTTGGATTCAGCCATTCATTCTAAACAAAATATTTGTCCGGACAAAGTTTTTTTCATATGAAGTTTGATGTCTCTCTTTTTGAGAGAGAGAAAATATTTTTTACGAACAACTCTCCGCTTGAATCAGTGATGGAAAATAGATTTTAGAGTATGTACCAACTACACAAATAAAATGTACTTTTTATACTTTCACGGTACCATTTTTAAAATTTATTAAACCTTCTGTGTGCACCAAAGTACTCGGGTACCTCTGGCGTTCAAAGTTTTTTCATTGAAATTGATAACTTGTATATCTGAAACTTTTTGAGAACTACTAACTTTCAAATAATTTAGTTTTTTTGCAGCCGTACGCCTTGATTTTTTTGTAATTTGCCTGAGAGAAAAATTTACTTTTAACACACTTTAATGCGCATCAAGGTACCTGTATTATATGAGAAAGCGGCCATTGCAAGTATATTATTTGAAGTTGTTAGTAGCTTTGCATGCATAAATAAAAGTCTGTCTAAATTATAAACAAAAACAGAATTATAAAAACCACAAAATTCAATACGAGGGCGGTTCGGAAACTTCTTAGCCTAGAACAGAAAGCGCCGTATAAACAGCAAAAAGTTAAGTGCTTTTGGAAACTTCCATCTCTGCTATGAACACATGGTAAATTTCTTTTCGATCTGATAACTCCATCATATAGAAGCAGGTGTTCAAAAAAGATGCATCCGCTATTTTTTTTACAATGGAAAAATTAGAAATTCGTGGTGTCATTGAATATTTAAATAAAATAGGTTTATCGGGACAAAACATTCATAATGATATGGTGAATGTGTTAGGTGAAAGTGCTCCTTCATCTGCAACAGTTAACAATTGGGTTGCTGAATTTAAACGTGGTTGTATAAGCATTGAGGATGAACCACGTTGGCTGCCGTTTTCCTTTTCCAACCAAGGAAATTGTTTTATCCACTCTTTGCGAAATCGTATTACGTACGGCTAATTCAATTTGCTTATCCTAAAAAAAATACGCTTTTTATACACATTAACTTATAAAAATACCCTGCTTACTCGTTCTTCATCATAAAAATCACAAACAAAATTTTCCAACATATATTTTTTCATTAAATTGGTTTCTGTTTCTATTTTTCAAGAGTCGAACTCTGTTCAAGTGACAAAATGTTACAAAATGTAATGAAATTTAGATCAGTATCTGAATTGTATGTTCCATTATGTAATTTAGAATAAACTGTCTGCTTAAAATTAAATACTAAAACATTGATGGTACCATATGAAGACTAAATAGTACTATTTTCAAATTGTACCAAACGACTAGTGGTAGTACCACGGTACCAACTGGGTCTAAAAAGTACCAAAAAAAGTACAATTTTACCACGTTTGCCAACAGCGGGTTGAATTGGTTTAATTTTATAATTTGTGTCTGGAAAAAATGAAGTGAGTTGCCAATAGTTTACATTATTTCATACAAATAATAATTGTCTTATGTATTTCCATGGCCATCAGCAAAATCAACTTTCTTTTTGCATTCATTTTGAATACACAATGTTTTAAAATAATTTAATATTTGTTTTTTGACCGCCTTATTGCCACTTGTAAAACTAAAAGATTTTGTTTACATATGGCAGCTTTGCTTTTCTAGAAAAATCGTTTGAAATGTGTGAAACGTGCTGCAAAAAACTCTCAGTAAAATTTTTTTCCGGACAAAATTTTTGTTCCGAACAAAGACTATATCGAACAGTTGTGGATTCTTTTATCAAAATTTTCAATTATATTTCGACAAAATGTCGGTTTTATTTCATTAATCACTTCCATCAGCTCCATAAATCGTTTAAAAGTATTTATATCGAGATAAAGTTTAACACATATAATACTTAAGCTATGTGTCCACGATCTTCAGATATTATAACGTTGTCCGACAAATGTTCAGAAAATGTCTAACAACCGTGTAAACTTAAAATTTTTGCCTTCCAACGTTGTAAAAAAAGCATTTTCAGTACATTGGAAGACAAAAATATTTTCAGACATCTAACAATCATGTAAACACACAATTTTGTCATTGTGATTGTTTTGAGACAATTGTCAAACACTTTTCATTGTCATATGTTCAAAGTTTATGCATCTGCCAATGGCAGCATTGTCATAGAAATTATTTCTAAATGCAACTCTGTATATACATAAATAAACAAACAAGTGTGCATTGATAAAATTTTTGCAAAAAGTAGAAGAAAATTATAGAATTAAATTAAAGTGTGCATTAGGACATAAGCAGATAAAATATTTCCAATTTTTTTTTTCGTTCCATGACAATATTTAAAAATTTTAAACACACACACACAGAGCTGTAAAACGAATTTGACAATACCACACAACAATCTGACAACCGTGTGAACTGACAATTTCGGTTACAATTGTGTGCAAATGAAATTGTTAGTTTTCTTACAGTCGTCTAAACTGACAATATACCTTGTGCTAAAAATTTTTCAATGTAATATCTGACGATCGTGGACACATAGCTTTATATTCACAGACATCATGACACTAAATTTTTGGATGATCGGTCGGTCCACAATAGGTTATGGCTCCCATATAAAGCCCATTTCTGAAAAACTATTTTATACATATACTGGGTGTAGGGTATTATATGGTGGGGCTGGACCGACTATACTTTCTTACTTGTTTATATGTATTAATATTTTGTTTCGTTCGTTTCGTTTTGCTGCAACAAACAATTTTGTTTCCGGTATCTCTTTAAGGTCCAAATTTACATATATGTGCTTCAACAGCCATCATCATTAGGCAGTTGTAGAATTTTGTGAAAACTGTGTAGCAAGGAATGCCTGCTCATTTTCACTACAATTTGTATATTTAATTGCACGATAGTTTTTAGAAACATTCACACGTATTTCTTTGACCGCATTTTACTTTATTGAACATAGCATTTTGTTAGTACTCGTAAGTTCTTGGTGGCTTTCAATTCTTTTTTTGTTTTAGTTTTTTACGATCTAGGCTTAAGGTTTGTTGTATTGTTTTATAACAGCATTTACAGTAACTTTTCCAAGCTTTAGCTTTTTTCAATCAATGAACTCAACAATGTTAGTTTTTCAGGGAATTTTCTATAACGATTTTCTTTTTATTTGTTTTTGCTATAGGCACTCTAACAAATATATACCAACTGATTACAGCTTGTGTAACCGAATTTTATGTGAACAAGGCGTCAAAGTTCTTAAAAAAAAACTGTGTAAAAAACACTAACATAACATGTAGCCAGAAATTATCTAAGCATGCGTGCCATTAAAAGAAACATTAAACATTATGTAGAAATTCAAATTATTAAAAAAAAACATGGTGTAACTCATGGTGAAATAACTCTACAAGGTGATGGCAATATTACAACAATACAAAAGCAACAGAAACAACATGGTATTTTTGTTTTTGCTTTCATGTTTGTAATGTCAAAAACAACTGGTTATTGTTTACAAACATTTTTGCAGGAAAAATAAATACATACATACATACAATCTTTTTAATTTCAATATGAAAATAAAAATAATTTATAAATTTGTTAATTTATGAAACATTTAATTTATGGACAATTGTTTTTTCCACTTTTTTTGTATAACTTGATACGTTTGCTATTTTTTTAACACAACTTGAGCATACATACATACATATGTATATAAAGTTTGACATCACGAACATGACTAAAAAAAAAAACAGCTGGCGTTTCAACACCACCTTGTAGAGTTATTTCACCATGGTGTAACTATACACGGTGAGTGCATTAGCACAGCTGACTGACTTTGTTTAAAATTTACTTATGTCAAAAGTAATATATTTTCAAGTGTTTTTGACAGTAGTACATTGTTTTACACAAACAAAATGCCTACTGGTTTTGTTTTGTGTTGTATTTGTTGAAGATTTGCACTCACCTTGTATAGTTACACCATGAATAAAACTTTTTAGCAAAAATAATTCCTGTCAGAAAATGCAGACAGGCGATCACTGTTTGCATGTTTCATGCGTAATGAATCATTTCTTCGATCTATATTTTACAGACAAATAAACATTTATGTATATACTCGTACAATATGCAAACATAAATAAAAATTATAATTCAAATATTAAGAAAACATTATTAATATTTCAAAATACATTTGCTGTTTTTTATTGTTGTTCATATAAATGGCTTTAATTTGTTAAAACAGAAAAAGGCATACATACATACATATACTAATTAAAAAATATTTTTAATAAAAAAAAACTAAACACATGAAATAAACAAATATAGTTTCTTTGTTTATTAGCAGCGTTGTCAACTTGGTGCGTTTCGCACCATTTTTGGTGATTTTTTTAAATTTTTGGTGCGAAAAATTCTTTAGTTGGTGCTCGGGGCGCTTTTTTTTTAAATGTTGGTGCGCTTTTTAATTTTTGGTGGCACCAAAGCAAATTCAACACAACTTTTTGTTTCAGTGTGAGAAATACACCTGTTTGAGTACCATTTCATTCAACACTACAAATTTTTTTTTGTGTATTTCGGTGTGTTTTTTAATTTTTTCGAAAATGTGATGAAATCTTTATTTTTACTAATTTTTAATTGCAGTTTTTTTAATAATTCATAACTCATGAAATTTATACGATGAAAAAATGTATTTTAAATACGAATGTATGATAAATTCTTCAAAAATCTTTGTTTGAAAATCAAATCAACATTTTAAACTTGTAAATAAAAATTCTTATATAGCCTGATTGTTTGGTCTACTGAACTGTAGACGAACAACCAGGGTTAGAGTACCAGTGGAATCCTAACAAATTTTATTGGAAAAAATCAAACAGAAGTACTTTAAATAGAAAACAAAAATATATAAAAAAAAGTACCCAATATGTACTGAAATTAGCTTTTTTTTTACCAATTAGTACTTTAGTACCGAATATCATATTGTGAGTTAAATTTTGAGTGGTTAAATGCTTATTTTGTCTTCATTAGGTCATTTATTAAAAAAAGGCTTTTACTATTATTACTTTTATTAAGAATCGTTGATAAAAAGTTTTTTTTTATAGAATTAATGATATTAAAAAATTTCAAATTAATTTAATAAATATTTGAAACCAAAACGAAATTCTTAACTTGGTGCGTTTTTTTTTTGTAAATGGTGCGCTTTTTTCTCCATTTTGGTGCGTTTTGAAATTTCAAAGTTGACAACGCTGTTTATTAGTCACCAAGCAGAAATGAATTAAAACTTTTGAATGTACGCTGCAATGTTTTGCAAAAATATAAATAAATAAATTAATAAATAAATATTTAACAATGCAAAACTTAAAAAAAAACTACTCGTACATGTTTCACACAAAATTTGTTGAGATAAATTAAACCGTAACTAAGAAGACATAAGTACGTGTGAGCGCAGACTCAAAAGACATTCTATTAAATTTTATTTCAAAAAAAGTTTCAACAAAAAAAAAGAAAAAAAAAATTAACAAAATTCTAACATTAATTATAAATTTAATCTTGAAGACAAAAACAATAAAATCTAAAACAATTTTTATTGTATTGTTTAAAAGTTTTTCGTTAAATTTGCAATATTTTTTCTTTTTGTTATAAAAATCGAGTCATCCTTAGTCAAAAAAAAAAAAATGAGCAAAAATATTTAATTCTTAACGGCTACAAAATGTTTTAATATAAATCATGTTGTTTTTGATAGAGACTGGTGGGGGGGTTGGAAGGGGTTAGTGATGTTAGGCTTGATGGTTTTTGTTGTAAGATATTTTTTTTTTTAATTTTTTTTGGATGCTGTTGGCTTTTAATGCAGTTTGAATGGTTGTCAGACACTTTAAAATTATCTTGTATTGAATTTAAACATACGAGTATGTAGATATAGAAAATATCAAATACAATAGAAATTCTATGTTTTATATTTAGACAACAAACACCATTTCCGCGAGCAATATTTCAAATCTATTTGTTTGCTAATTTAAATTATGATGCTTTTCAGAAAATGGGCAATTTAACCCTCTATAACTCAAGAACTTGAAATTACAAATTTTCTATGAATTTAAATAGATTCTGTTAAATAATAAAACATGTAATTTTAAAAATTTTAAAATTTTTTATTAAAAAGCAACAATTTCATAAAAAGGGGTTCTAGTTTATAGTCAACAATAGGTTACAATGTCACAAATATATAAAAAATTAACATCAAAATTCTTAGGAACATTTTTGGGAAATTTTTTTGTTGTGAAAAATATTAGTTGGTTTTCGAAAATTAGTTAAGACGTGTGAAAATTCTTGAAACAATTTTTCCTTTTCCTTTTCATGTAGCTTAAAGCTATTTCGCATTTCTCACACATTGTATGGGCGAACCCAGAACATTTTTTGTTTATCCACCCATTAAAGCTAATGACCGACTTCATCCTGCCGAACTGCTTGCGGAGGCACAGGTTGAGCCGGACCTGTAAGAGCGTGTTTTGCTGCAAAACTGTCACCCAATCTTTACTATAAAAATTTACCAAAATTCAAACACTCTCTCATTATGCATAATGAAACATACGAGGTCTGATAATAAAATAACCGTTATTTTAAATTTTCGTGAGTTACGTATGTTTGATTTTCGCATTTTTTTCTGTTATGTTGGTACACATGTCTGTTTTACATATATGTTGGTAATATCAGCCATTTTGGATTGTCAGTTTGTTTTTGACAGATAAAAAGGTTAGTCGTGTTTTGGTGTGCCCTTCGATTTTTTACTATTCGAAAAAATGGATCAAAGAAACTTTGTGTAACAAATTAAATTAAATTCGCAAGGACATTTGAAATGTTGACTGTGGCGTTTGGCAAGTGTACTATGAACAGAACACGTGTAGATGTCAATGGCGATGCTCATCCTGGTTGCCAGAGCACGTCAACAACCGATGAAAACATTAAAGCAGTGAAGAAATTGATTTTGTGTAATTGTCGAATTACTATTACAGAGCTTGCTGATGATGTTGGCATATCGTTCGCCTCATGCCAAGCAATTTTTACGGATGTTTTAGGCACGAAACGTGCGGCAGCGAAGATTGTTCCAAAATTGATAAATTTTGACAAAAACATGGACATCGCATGGACATCGCTCACGAGCTGTTGAACGTCGACAACGACGATCCAGATTTCCTCAAAAAGGTCATAACTGGTGACGAATCATGGGTGTAGGGCTATGTCATTGAAACCAAAGCCCAATCATCCCCATGGAAACGTCCAGAAGAGCCAAGACCGAAAAAAGCACGTCAAGTTCGGTCAAATGTGAATGTTTTGCTCACTGTTTTATTCGACTGCAATGCAATTGCCACAAGGTCGTACGGTCAATAAGGAATGCTACCTTGAAGTTATGCGCCGTTTGCACGAAGCAATTTGTCAGAAACGCACAGAATTGTGGAAAAACCAATCATGGATTTTGCACCATGATAACGCACCAGCTCACACATCAATGCTTGTGCGTTTTTAACCAAAAACAAAACCGTTATCATACCTCAACTACCGTATTCACCGGAGCTGGCCCCCGCTGACTTTTTGCTCTTCCAAAAACTGAAGACACCGATGAAAGGAAACCGTTTTGCTACGATTGAGGAGATAAAAGAAAAATCGAAGCAGGAGCTGTTGGCGATACCAAAAAGCGCACTTCAGAAGTGTTTCGAGGATTGGAAAAATCGCTGGCATAAGTGTATTATATCTGAGGGGGATTACTTTGAAGGGGACTAGATAGTTATTGATGAATAAATAAATACTTTTTGAAAAAATTGAAAATAACGGTTATTTTATGATCAGATCTCGTATGTAAATCAGCTACCTGAACCAAAAATTTATGTTTCTGAAACCAAAATATCACCCCTTTGTCACTTCTTTAACTAGGAGTTGTGATATTTCCATGAAATAATGATTTCTGCCTCTTATTAAACGTACCAGTCTTCCGGAAAGTTTTGGCTTGATTTATCTCTCTGTCATTATTCAAGAACAAAGTATTGGAAGCAAAGAAATCTGGCCGACGTATTACAAAGATATTTGAACTGTTTTAATTGTACCTATCTGCGGCCGATTGAATAATATTGGCTTATGAATTGTCTTGAACCATCATTTATAAAAGCTTTCTTTTAATTTCTTAGCTTTTCAATCCAATGCCATTAACGGGAATGTTTTTTTTTTCAGCTGGTCAAGAAACCATTAATAAAACGTCTTTTCCATTATACTCATTGGTGATTTTTAGAGCCATTCAACGTCTGATTTTATACTTTTATTAAATTAGTGGAAACTTTTGCCATTTGTCTTAATTAATGGAAAAATGCAAGTATGTATTTAGCTGTGCGAACAAAACTGTTGTGACAACGTTGTTAGAACAAGAATATAACATCGACAAGAGTTGTCCACACATGACACATGTCTTGAGTGAACAAACTGATGTCATGAGTGGGATTTATGACTTATTTAACTTAAAATTGTTCAGTATTGACAATGTTGAGCAGAATTTGCTTGGATAATGATAATTTTTCTTGAATATTCTATGTTATGATATTTTTGGCAAGAATATCTGAAACAACAACAATTTGTTAAATAAACATTGTGTTACTAGGAAATCGTGTAAAATGCGAATAATGAATGTTTCTAGTAAGAACTAGCGATGAAAATGATCTTCAACATTATTTTAATAAAGATTGTCCTAATACTCGTACTTTTTGCAAATGCATACGAATACATACATACATACATACATATATATGCACAAAGAACAATGGCGAATAAAAAGTACAGTTGTGTAAGCTGATGATGAAGATGGCAGAAACCTTTTGTTTTTTTTTTCATTCTCAGATAGCAACATCCCAGCATACCATTCTAGGAGCGCTCCGAAAAAGGAGTCAGAGAAGAGTCCAACTAAAAAGCATTTTCGGAGCAAAAGAAAAATTAGCTTAAAAAATTATTTTATTTTCCATTTTTATATATGTATTTTATTTAAATGTTTTCCATTTTATTTTTTTACTGTAAACACAATTTATTTAATTTTTCCATTTCTAATTTAGTTTATTTCTAAATGAATTTCCTTTTTGTTTAAGTAAAAATAATTTTAAAAACAAATGTGAACTTTTAATTTTTTGTATTTGAAATTGCAATGGCTCTTTTCTGACATGATGTAAGAGCTCTTTCAGAGGCCAAAAAAACCCTCATAAAAGACTCTGTTCTGACATTATCTAAGAGCTCTTTCTGACGGACCATTTTCGAATGTAATGACCCTCTTTTCTGAAGGTTTTCGGAACAATAATGATTGTTTTTTGGGCTCATAAAGAGCATGAACGCTCCGTAAAAGGTGGCAGAAAAGACTCTTTTCGGACTTATATGGCTTGCTGGGATGTATGTATGTATTTATAAAACAATACAATTTTTACATGACAGACGTACGACAAAGACGATTCAGCCACTACACTGCAGCACATTCTGAATTAATAAAGTGTTTTTAATCAAAAAATATTTGTAGTGGAATTGTTGTTTTTGTTGTTTATTTAAAATAAAATAATGTTTTTTTTTTTTAAATTAATTTAATTTATTTGCTTTAGTATCTATGGTTTGCCTTCAGCAAAATAATAATAATGATAATGTTGGGTTTTTTCTTCTTAATTTTTAAATTTTCTTTAAATTGACTCACTTGCCAACACAACAACAAATGAATTTTTGAAAATTACTAAATATATATTTACAATTTTTATTCGTATGTATCTATGTACATATGTATGTAGATATATGTATATGTATGTACTCGTAGCCATGCCAGTACGCCAAGAAGTTAATTTCGAAATATGAAAATAAATTTTGAATGTACATACTCGTACACATATGTATGTGTGTATGTATGTATGCACTCGTTTGATAAAATGCATTTGAAAAATATAAATAAATAAATAAAAAAATAAATATATATTCCTTATGACCACATCAATGAGTAAAGTGTGTGACGCCTCAAGTACCTCAAGCGTAAATCGGCGACAGTTCAAATTCAGACATCTTTAACAGATACAAGTAAAGACAGCCCGTCCGACACATGCAGCCATTGCCAAACAACGCTACTACGAGTACAAATGAATTGGGCAAGACGGCAGGATTGCAGATCGTTACGATGATGGCATGGCATGGTATGTCCATCATTTGAAATATTTGCAAAGCATGAGTGTGTTTTACCCGCAAAAGAAAACAACGGTTTGTAATGGCTGGTTTGGGATGATTATAAAAAAAAAAACACAAAATTAAAAATTAAATTCTTTTGGTTGCTTATAAATTATTAGTTTTGTTTCTCTTTTGTAATATTTTTAGCATGATCTTTAAACTTTGATAAATGCCAAAGGAATTTGTAGTTATTGTGTTGTAATGGATTTGTTTTAATTTCTGTTATTGCCAAAAGCAATTTAAATTTATCTAATGTTTTCAAAATTATAGAATTTTATATTGTTTTGGATGATATTAGGTTTTGAAATATGGCCACAATATGGCAAATACAGTTAATTTAATATAATCAGGATCAAGTTTGAAATTTTTTAAGGTTCTGTCACATGCTTGTTTTCTCATGACAATATAAAAACACAGAACAGTTACATATGGGCAATTTCGTGTCAAGTGACCCACCTTTCAAAATCGATGTCTTCCGATTTGGCTGAAATTTGCACCGAGGTTAGTACTATCGGATAGTAGGCCATACACAAATTTTTATCAGTGAAGAACTGCCGGAGTTAGAGGGGATCAAAGTTAGGCATTTTGGTCATACAGGGTTTTTTTTTTAAATGAGTGTAACTTTTCACCTATTGGTCCTAGCAAAAATTGTCCAAAGGACTTTAGAAAGCTATTTCTGCAATCATTCCAAAAATAGTCTTTTTAATTTTAAACAATTTTTTTTTTCAAAATAATAAGTTTTTTAAAAATAATTGGCCTCGAGCTCGAAAAAACTTTTTATTTGATCAAGAGAAAGGTCGAAAAAAGAATCAAAATTTAATTTAATTTTTTTAAATTATTTTTTTTGAATTTTTTCAAAATGTGCCCTTTTTTCCTCAAAAGAAAGCTTATACAACTTCTATCAAAAAAATTATTTGTTAACTCAAGAGTAAGATTTTTCAATATTTGCACATGTATCATTTTCAATTCCCCCATTTTTTTTTTATTTTTCCTCAAAAGAAACTTTAGACCATTTCCTTTAAGAGCTATACATATATGTATATGTACACTGTGGGACAAAATAAAGTGCGGTTTTGTAAACTTCTTCATTCCTTTTTAATATTTTTCTCCTCCATGTATTAGTTACTATTTTTTCACAGTCTCGTTATTTGTTGAAGTATCTGAATTATTTACATAAACATTACAATTTTATAATGTTGCTCATTTACATACATACATATATTTCTGATGTAAATATATTGAAATACACAAGAAATCTCCGCGACATAATAAAGTGCGGTTCTTTGTTAACCTTAAAATAAGAGTGGTATTTCTGATTTTGTTTTTTTGTTAAATTTGTGGTAAGTTTTTAAAAAATTATATTACTTGAATATACACAAAAAAAGGCTAGACCCTAACTTTTTCGAAATGAGGATTTTAACCGAAAAGGGAAAAAGATTTGTTGGTACTAGATACTGAAAATAGAATGAAACAGAAAGCTTTGAGTTCTACGTATAAGACATCGGAATATAGGGTTGGAAAAATAATTGCTTTGTATAAAATAAGAAAGTCAAACGAAAGCCTAAATAACTTATGTGTCAGAAAACGTAAGACCACGAAACTAGACGATGATCATCATATTGCAATTCTAACAAAAAGAAAAAAAATTTTTTTTAAAGAGAAGTAACTCAGGCAACTAATATGCCTATATATATTTGCATTACTTTCTTTGGAAAGGGGTTAGTTGAAGAAGTAAAGGTGGTGAAAGAAGAAAGATTTTTTATATCACAACTCTGCAATTGCGCATTATGTTTGTTTTTAGTGCAGAATTACAGCGCCTCTGGTGGTGAGTAGGCGAATTAATGTTAAAGCTTGATTTTATAGCCTTTATTTAATTATTGTTCTTCGGTGGCGTTTTTAAATGCTATACCACCGAAGGAGGGCGCTGTGATAAATATTAGTTATGATAGATAGAAAAGAAAACTAATAATTATCACAAACTGATGTTGTTTGAGTGGCAGCGGCTGGGAATCGAACCCGGGCTACAAATACCAACTCATGCTTAATGATTAAATGCGCTATCGAATTAAGCCACAGCACCCTACAAAAAAAGCACGTTCGCTTAGACAAAGCCTCTTCTACAAGCTGAAATAAAAAAGTTGTTAGACTTTGCAAAGTAGTACATAAATATTAGAAAAAAAATAAATAAATCTTTAATTTATAATTAGTTGAAAATAATAAATACATGTTATAATCACAAAAAAAATAAAAGGAAATATTTGAAACCGCACATTATTTTGTCCGACAGTGTAATTTCAAATGTCAAACGTCAATTTTGAATTTAATCATGATGGTCATTCGACGAATACTGCCGCAAATTGTTAGCTATGACATAAATTATCGTTGAAGTGGTTCAATATTTCTTAAGGTTGTTAAGAATATTATGTATACTATCACTTTGGTAAAGAAAAATATCTATTGAGTATTAAGTTTTAAAATGTTTATTCATTTTAATAAAAAGAAAATAACTGAAGACTATCTGCAGTATTCATAAAAAATAAAGTAGGTTTCATACAAAATTTTCTTAAAGTACATTTGAAGTCTACTTTAATTTTTTATGAATAAGGACACTAGTAAATATTTATAAGCAAAATTTGAGGAAAGTATTTAAGTATAAAATTGATTTTACAATAAAAAAAAAACAAGCAAGAAAGTAAGTAAGAAGTCGACCATATGATACCCTACACCCAGTATACATACAGTAGGAAGCCAAACTGTCCGGATGTTTTGCATTAAGGATGGTGCTTTTGGATGCGCTCATGCGGCCTATGCCAATAGTATTCTTTTCCATCGGTTAACTTTGCTTTCGTCGCTCCAAATAACCCGTTTCCAGTCACTTACTGTCCAATTTATGTGGGCTTTACAGAAATGAAGTTGTTTTCTTACATTTCTATCGGTAAGAGCTGGCCTTTTCTTTTTTACACTGGCAACTAAACCAATTCTATTTAATGCGCGTCTAACCGTCCATGAACTGACTGACATTCTTACCAATACTTTTTGCAGCATTTGTCAGGGTCTTTATATCTTTATTATGTAGCAAACGTTCAATCTGCCGGCCATCACCATCAGAAAGCAGTCTTTTTCGACTCGCTGTTTTTTTTATAATATTTATCGCGGATTTACCTAAATTTAATTTTGCAGTAATTTTACGGCATGAATAAGTATTTTGCTACAAATTTATCACATTGTTTTCAATATCAGTTGGCGTTTTTCTCATTTTTTAAAAATCTTTTAATTTTTTATTTAAAAATCAAGTTAATCACTTCATAGGCCAAACAATAATGCGCAAATAGAGCAATAAAAACCTGATAACGAGATCGCAACAAACAAAACAACCAACGGGTCAAATACCTTGTTAACGTTTATTTCTTGTACTGTGTAAAAGTGTCTGAATAGTGAATTTGTTTTTTTTTAATTTTTGTTTTATTTTTTTGAAGCAATTTATGTGAGTTTTTGTGCTTAAGAATATTTATAACAAGGTTCAATTAAATAAAAAAGATACGAGGTCTGATCAAAAAATAACCGTTATTTTCAATTTTTTCAAAAATTATTTATTTATTCATCAATAACTATCTTGGCCCCTTCAAAGTAATCCGCCTCAGATATAACACACTTATGCCAGCGGGTTTTTCCAATCCTTCGCTTTTTGGTATCGCCAACAGCTCCTGTTTCGATTTTTCTTTTATCTCCTCAATCGTAGCAAAACGGTTTCCTTTCATCGGTGTCTTCAGTTTTTGGAAGAGCAAAAAGTCAGCGGGGGCCAACTCCGGTGAATACGGTAGTTGAGGCATGATAACGGTTTTGTTTTTGGTTAAAAACTCACGCACAAGCATCGATGTGTGAGCTGGTGCAAAATCCATGATTGGTTTTTCCACAATTCTGTGCGTTTCTGACGAATTGCTTCGTGCAAACGGCGCATAACTTAAAGGTAGCATTCCTTATTGACCGTACGACCTTGTGGCAAGAATTCATGATGCACCACGCCATAGCAGTCGAATAAAACAGTGAGCAAAACATTCACATTTGACCGAACTTGACGTGCTTATTTCGGTCTTGGCTCTTCTGGACGTTTCCATTGGGATGATTGGGCTTTGGTTTCAATGACATAGACCTACACCCATGATTCGTCAGCAGTTATGACCTTTTTGAGGAAATCTGGATCGTCGTTGACGATGTTCAATAGCACCTGAGCGATGTTCATGCGACGTTGTTTTTGCTCAAAATTTAGCAATTTTTGAACAATCCTCGCTGCCACATTCATGCCTAAAACATCTATAAAAATTGCTTGACATGAGTAGAACGATATGCCAACACCATCAGCAACCTCTCTGATAGTGATTCGACAATTACACAAAATCCTTTTCTTCATGCATCAATGTTTTCATCGGTTCCCTACAAGAAATTGCTGATGGAAACTAACACATACAAAACTTATAAACTAACACACTTGCAGCAATTTTATATTAAATTGTTGCTGTCGGCGTTGCCACAGTGGGGGTTTTCATACCAAATTTTGATAAACATTTGTTAAATTTTCTCTTATACCTAATTTTGCTTCGGCATCATTTTTATATACGTATTTGATCATAGAGATACTCTTTTCAAAAGTTTTAGTTTTTTTGTACTTTTTTTAAATAAATTTCATGGTAATATTTTGTTTTTATATATTATGGAATTGTGGGGATTTTTGAAACAAGACCTTGTTAATAAAAAATGTTACGCAATGGCAACGCTGATTAACAAGTTCACAAGTTGGAAAGAGAAAAAGAATCACATGTACACGAATGTTTACATCAGGTTTTTCACATTGCCCTTAATAAAATGATGGGAAGGAACTACTGATGTATAAACCCATCAGCAATACCCATCAGATGATGCATCAAATGACTGTCATTGTTGACGTGCTCGGGCGACCAGGACGAACATCGTCATTGACATCTTCTCGGCCTTTCTTAAACCGGTTATACCACAATTGAACTTGTGTTATGCTCATAGTATACTTGCCAAACGCCACAGTCAACGTTTTAAATCTCCTTGCGAATTTAATTTAAAAAGTTTCTTTGATCCATTTTTTCGAATAGTAAAAAATTGAAGAGCACACCAAAACACGACTAACCTTTTTATGTGTCAAAAACAAACTGACAATCCAAAATGGCTGATATTACCAACATATACAACAGACATGTGTACCAACATAACAGAAAAAAAATGCGAAAATCGAACATACGTAACTCATGAAATTTGAAAATAACGGTGATTTTTTGATTAGACCTCGTATATGATGATATACCTATATTTGTGCTATTTTCATTGCCTTACTTTAACTTCATGCAAAACATCTGGACAGTTTTGCTTCCCACTGTATGTGTAAAAGCAGTTTTTTCAGAAATGGGTGCTGTATGGTAGCTATGGCCTATTATGGACCGAGCATCCATAAATTTAGTGGTGGGACTGCTGTGCATATAAATATTTTTTTGTGTTAATTTTTTTTTAGATTCATCATATAATTGGGGCGAATGATTTGAAACATCTTTGTGTTCAATATTATTTGGATACCAACATTTTTAAGGGAGTCATGCTCTTTTTCGGAAGTGCGCCTTATATGGGAGCTATAGTCAATTATGAAACGATCTACACAAAATTTGTAGATATGTTTAGGCTTCATGTACAACTTATTTATGGTGAAATTTGTTTTGCATATATTCATTTATGACCGATAAGATCCTATTTCGGGAGGACATTTCAATCCCAAAAATGTGCTTTGCCTGAAAACTAGCATGTACCAAATTTTATGAAAATATCTTTAAAATTGCGACTTGTACTCTGCGCACAAGCTTTAAATGGATAAACAGCCAGACAGACGGACGGACATTGTTAAATCGAATCAGAAAATGATTCTGAGTCGATAGGTATACTTTATGGTGGACTTTATACTGATATTTATTTGTGTAACAAACATCACCACAAATCTAATACACCCTCCCCACTATGATGGTGTAGGGTACACTCAAAAAATTCTTTACGTAAAATTAACTGAAATTGTAATATCAAATAAATGAATATTCAGTTAAAAACTGGTCTACTTATTATTCATTTAATTTTAACGAAAAGTTCATTTAATTTTAAATGTCAAAAATTCAACTCCGAATTCCGTAAAATCAACAGAATTTTCAGTTAATTTATGTATTTTAGTTAATAACTAAAATTAAATTTTATGTATTTTATTTATTAACTAAAATAAAATAACTGAAAATAACTTGAAATAATTTTCTAAGGGTCGGTCTACACATAGTCATAGCTCCTGTATAATATCTACATATACATATATATCTTATATTAAAATTCACATTTACTGTTTGAGAATTATAACATTTAAAATGAAATGAACTTTTTGTTAAAATGAAATGAAAAATAAGTAGACCAGTTTTTAAGTAAATTTTTAGTTATTTTAAATTACAGTTTCATTTAATTTTACATAACGTAAACAACTGTCAATATCAAATGCAACTGAAAATTCGTATTAATGTGCAATTAGTTTTTTGAATAAATGTTAGATTCAGTTAAAAATAAATTTTCTTAGAATTTTAAATGTTTATTTAGTTAAAAACAACTGCACGGAATACTTCCTGAATAAACTACATTCCGTTACTGTAATAATATTGTGAGTGTATAAATATTTATAGCAGATTAAAGATTTATCCACCTTTCTGTGTTAATTTTATTGAGGTACCAAATTTTATACAAACTTGACCAATAGTTTGGAAATTTTTCATACATTCTTGTTATCTGCCCACTCTGCCTACCACAATATTAAATTTGATATTCAAAAAAAATTATAGAAACAATTTTTTACTATTGATATAAAAAAATTGAGGAAAAAAACACGTAACAAAAGTTTGATACACAGAAAACCTTGATGTTGATAATCGAATGATTCATGCCTTTTTGAATTTTAATTTATGTCATGTTATTAGTGAAACAGATTTCAATGGCTATAAATAAATTCATTTTATATGGGTTTTTATTTTATATTTCATAGAAATTCCAATATAAAAACCAAACATTATCACTCAAATGCTGCTGTCGGTAATTTTTTGTGTATTCACCATTTCCCTCCGACCAAAATAATAAAACGCAAAGAAATTGGAAATTTCTTGAAAAGATATGTGCATACGTATGTATGTATGTAGGTAATAAAAGCCTGTTTTTTGATATCTTCTTGTACAAATATATTTATGTAGTACAATATACAGTATGTATGT
Source organism: Bellardia bayeri (assembly GCA_950370525.1). Lineage (NCBI taxonomy): Eukaryota > Metazoa > Arthropoda > Insecta > Diptera > Calliphoridae > Bellardia > Bellardia bayeri. Next base: position 122,575,674 of record OX493264.1, read on the forward strand.
ATGTGTGTATGTATTTCATTTATTTTTTCATTATAAAAAATTTACTAACCTGTTGCAAAAGCCAGACAGGCCAACTGGGTTTGTGAGCTTTGCCTCTTTCAGCTGCAGGTAAAGAAAAACAAATTTAAATGAAAATGTACATTCATTGTTTGTTGTTTTATTATTAAAATATTAAAATATTTCGTTTGTTTGTTTATTTTTACAACAGAACAACATACTTAAGAAACAATTGAGAAATGAAATGGTAACAAAAATCCCCTTAAAAATAAAAACAGATAAAATTTAGTGGCCGAATTGATCAATTTAGTTGAGTATTATTGGCTTTTAGCTGTTTTTATTTGCGATTAACAAACATACATCCATCCGACCATCCATTTATCTACTGTTGCTGCATAAAATACTTACTTACTTACTTACTTTTGGCCGCCTTCAGCTTGTCCACTTAAATAATTTTTATGTTGTTTATTTAAATGCTCGATTTGTTGTTGAAAAAATACACAAAAATTAAATCAAACAATAATTTTCAATTGAGCAATAAAGCAAAAAAGAAAAAACGCCAACACTACCAATGTGTTTTTGTTTATAAGCGTTTTTATACCCTACACCACAATAGTGGGGAGGGTATATTGGATTTGTGCTGATGCTTGTAACGCCCATAATTATTGGTCCAACACCCACCTTAAAGTATAACGATCGACGATCGATTCAGTGTCACTTTCTGTCCCTGTAAAGCTTGTGCGCAGAGTACAGGTCGCAATTTTGAAGATATTGCAATAAAATTTTCTACGTAATATTTTTTCGACCCAACGATGGTTGGGATTGAAACTGGTGCATTATTTCAACTGGCCCTCATACAAATATCCTCCCGAAATAGGAGTTTAACGATCATAAATGTTTAAATTATGCAAGTATCCAAACAACTTTCACCACAAATGAGTAGTAACTGAATGTAAATCACATCTATAAATTTTGTGAAGATCAGTCCATAATTGATCATAGGTCCCACTTTCGAAAATCACTTTACAGAGCATAACTCTCTTAAAAATGTTCAAATAATTCAAATAATATTGAACACAAATATGTTTCGTATATATACAAATATATCGGCCCATAATTTGTCTTAGCTCCCATATAAGGCTCGCTTCCAAAAAATTATTTTAACGACAATAATTCTCTTAAAAACGTTGGTATCCAAATAAAATTCAATAAAAATAAGTTTCATATACATAAATGCTGGCATCTAATTTTATAGTGGTCGGTCCATAATTAGTCAAAACTCCCATACATGACCCTCTCTTTTAAAAGTATTTTTAGCGAGATAAAGTAATATTTATATTCACAGAAGTCATGACACTATATTTTTGGATGATCGGTCCATAATAGGTCATATCTCCCATATAAAGCCCATTTCTGAAAAACTGTTTTATACATATACTGGGTGTAGGATATTATATGGTCGGACTTGACCGACTATACTTTCGGTTTATTCTTGTTTCTTCATGAATATTTTTTGCAAAAGTAAAAAATTTATTAAAGAAATTAAAATTGTTTATTGTTAAATAAATGCTCAGTTGAGTAAAGCAATTAATAAAATACAATACTATACATGCTTTTCTTTATTATATGAATGAATGTTTAAAAACCAACAACAACAACAACAACAAAATGAAATTTTTCATATCAATTTTATTGTTTAATAATTCATAAATTTCCTTTACATTTTTTTTGTGGTCATAAATATATGGACAAACGATAAAAGTTTTATGACTTGTTTGGAACTTTTATTTTTTTTTATTTGATGGCGTAATACCTGACGAAAGAAAAGTTGTACAGGAAAAGCAATAAATTATTTTTAAATTGTAATTTATGATCTTGTTATCCGACATCTTTAGATAATGTTTTATTTTTTTAGGGAAATTGCTTGCATTTCCGGTTTAAATGCAAGTTCAAAAGCAAAATGCATAATATGAACATTTTAATCTGCACAAATATTGAAACGAGCATGACCAAAATTTTGGAGAAATGCAAAGCAGAGTGGCAACGATCTAAAAAAAAGTTCTTCAGAACTGCTTCTCAGAAGCAGTAGGTAGTATAAGCGGAGAATACACGATCAAGTGTATGAGGAAAAACAAAAGTAATTTTATCTGCAAGGAATAATGTAAGCACTTGTAGAAATATCTGAACCTGGAAACTGGGCTGGCAGATAAATTTCGGGGAAAAAAAAGAAAAACATCGTCATTTCGAATTTTAAATATCGTCAAAAAATCGGAAAATATATATAATATTTCTAATAGCGGTTTTCAATATTTACTTAAGATCATATAGTAACTTGTACTATACATATCGATGGTTTAATATAAAAAAGGCCTAACTCCATTTTTTATTACTTTACAGACGAATGAAACAACTTAATAAAATCCGTAACATTTTAGATACAAGAAATATTTTAATACAATTTTTAGTAAGAAAATAAACACATTTTATTCCTTATTTAATTATACCCTACATCACCATAGTGGAGAGGGTATATTGGATTTGTGCTGATGTTTGTAACGCCTAGAAATATTGGTCCAACACCCACCTTAAAGTATACAGATCGGCTCAGAATCACTTTCTGAGTCGATTTAACGATGTCCGTCTGTCCGTCCGTCTGGCTGACTGGCTGTACATGTGAAGCTTGTGCGCAGAGTACGGGTCGCAATTTTGAAGATATTTCGATAAAATTTAGTACGTGATATTTTTTCGCAAATATATTTCATATGTCTGCAAATAATATGGTTCAATTTTATTATGAACGCATAATAAACAGGCATATGAAATATATTTTCGTTCAATATTATTTGGATACCAACATTTTTGAGAGAGTTATGCTCTTGAAAGTGATTTTCGGAATTGGGCTTTATGTGGGAGCTACTACTAATTATGGACCGATCATCATTAAATTGTAAAAAATGATTTGTACATATATAAAACACATTTGCGTTCAATATTATTTGGATGGCGACGTTTTTAAGAGAGTTCTGCTTTTTAAATTAATTTTCGTAAGTGGGGTTATGTGGGAGCTATGATCAATTATGTAGCGATCCCTACAAAATTTGTATATGTGATTTGGCTTCATTTAGCACGCATTTGTGATGAAATTTGTTTGGATAATTGCATAATTCAAACGTCTATGATCGGCAAACCCCAAATTTGGGAGGACATTTGTATGGGGCCAGGTGAAATAATGCACCGATTTCCACTAGTTTCAATTCCATTTGTCCTTGGGCCGAAAAAATATCACTTAAAACATTTTATCAAAATATCTTCAAAATTGCGACCTGTACTCTGCACACAATCTTTACATGGACAGCCAGCCAGACGGACGGACATAGTTAAATCGACTCAGAAAGTGATTCTGAGTAGATCGGTATACTTTATGATAGATGTTGGACTAATATTTATGGATGTTACTATGGTGGTGTAGGGTATACAAATTACAAAGAAAATAATGGACATGGACATCATTTTTCCACCTCAAAAAACATAAACCAATTTGTGCTGGATTTAGACAAGATAATTCTGCAACTAAGTTGGACAAATTTCTTCAGAGACTCTAAGATACGGGTTAAAATGTACCGAATTTACTAAAATTTTCCAAATTGCAAATTTATACTAAATTATAATATTAATCTGACCGACATTCCGTGAAATTCGGAATTTTTTTTTTCATTTAGTTTTCAGGGAACATTATAAATATATTTTTGGTACAGATCTAGAGAAATTAATTTTTCATTAATCAGCCCACCCCCCTCTAGTGATCTTGAACAATATACATATTTATATAAATAAAGAAAGGCCAATCAAAAATAAATCTAAGATTATTATTATAATAATTTAATGGTATTTTGTTAGGTGTCAGCAAGTTATACAAAAATATCACTTTTAAAATAACTGAAACATAAAAATATTAAAGAAACACCTACATACATACATACCTACTATATAAACAAATATGGCAAGGACACTTTTGTTTACGCACATTATATTTATATTATATTCGATATGATTTCATAAGTAAACAATTTTAAATATTTTATTTAACAAGAAACTTATTTTTGTCAACAAAAAAAGTTTGCAAAGGCAGACATTTTGGTAGAAAATAAGTTGTCTTACACAATTTTGTTACCCTACCCAGGCAGATGAGTGTGTTGGGTGTATTGGCAGCAAACTACATACACAATAATGTCATGCCATTATTGATTAGCTTAAGCCTTATTATGACTATTATATAGCAATCGTATCAGGAAGTATAGATAGAGTCGATGTTCATTTTCATATTTTTCTGACAACGTTCACATCGACATGAGTTGTCCACACGAGACAAATTCGTGTACGGACAAGAAATTGTTCGCTGAGTGAACAAATTGATGGCTTCTCAAGATTAGGCTAAAACATTGTTCACATAAAAACCGAGCGCATATTGTAATTAATTTCCTCTTATATTTTTGTTTCGGTGGATCTGATTAACAATTGCCAAATTTATTCCAAATCGCTAACATTTTTTTTTGTTAATTGTTAGAGTTTTCTATGAAAAATGAAAAATTGTTGATCTTTTGATATTTATTATAAGAGACATTTTATTTGGCTTGAGTAAATTTTAATTAATAATTCAAATAAATCAATTAACAAAACACATAAAGCACGTTGCAAAAAAAACAGAATCTACCATAAAGCTGGAGGTCCACAACTCGCGTTTTGTCGTCAACGCGTTTAAGCTTTCTAAACGTTTTAAGCGTCAGGCTTTTCAAGTTACGTGCGAAGATTTTTCGCGTCAACATTTTTTTTTATATGTATGTACTTTTGGAGGTGATGCCGTATGCCCAGCTGATTTTTTTTATATGAAGTTTTTTATCAGTTTGTTTGTCAAACTCATATAAAAAATGTTATTTCAACTATCATTTTTTCTGGTGACATCATCTTTAAAATAAATTTGCTTTGCATTTGTCAAAGTCAGCTGTGACGCGTGCACCGCGTTCAAAAGTAGAACGAACTTTTTGCGTTTCAAGCGTCAGCGCGTCCTACGCTTTTGAGTGTGTAACTTAACTCATACAACTACATTGATTCTACTTTTTTGATAGTTGCTTAAAACGCGTGAAACACGTAGACGCTTGGTTTGGACCTCCAGCTTAAAGGAGAAATGACAACAATAATATTGTATTGCCAACTAAACGGTAGATGCCGTTGGCAAGGCAGAAAATATGTTCCAATGCAGCAATTGTCTAAAAATATTACTTTAGACTGGTATTTTATTTTATTTTATTTTAACAATAGCTGAATATTGTTCAATTCGCCGAAACTGGCAGCAATTAGGGGAGTTGCATATCTCAAAAACTTAACTGAATTGTGCAATGTTTAACAAAAGGCGGTAAACGCTTTAGAATTTATAGTTGAATTCGATTTGTAGTACAATATTTAGAAAATCCAGTTTGTGGTTAGTCGTAAAATTGCAATTTCTTGAATAGTAAAATCTTATATTTCTTTTACAAACAGACTCTGTTTAGAGAACCGGTATTTGAATGCCAATAATTAGTTCGTATACTGAGGAAACGGTACGTTTGTATTCCTACTTCCAGATTTAGACGTTTTATGATAATTATTTTTAATAGGGCAAATCAGGGTTGGCAAACGTGGTACAATTGTACTTTGTAAAACTGAATTAGGTGTACTCGTACATGCATGGGATTCTTAAATCTAAAATAAAATAATTCACATTTAAGGATTTTGAGGCTGAATCAAAAAACTAAAGGTGAGGTCACACTTACTTGGCAAATATTTTCCGAAAAATATGTAACTACTAAATAACATATACGTATTTGAACTCGTTTATTTATTAAAAAAAAAACTTTATTTATTTAGGAAAGACACAACAAGTATTTAGATTTATTTAATTTGATTCCGTTTCATCTTGCAAAACTCTTGTAAGAGTAAAGAAATTTATGCTAAAACAAGTGATTACGTTTTTTTGAGAATATATTTGCAAAGTGTGACCATACCTTAAGGCTTAACATTTTGTTAGTCAGGATTTCAAAAACTTTAGAAATTAGCTCTTCTATTTCTTCAATATATTCTTAAAATAATAAATTCAGCAATTTTGGATGTGCAATCGAAGGCTGCACGAATATATTTTTATTGAGGTTAACTTTTCGCAAATAACCCGATACTTCATAAGCAAGAAAGTTACAGATAATCGTGATAATAAACAAAAATAATATTCTCAAAGATTCAAAAGTAACCGTCTAACTATATATTTAAATAATAAATACAAGCAAATCCCGGTAACTTGTATTATATATAGCATTTTATTACGAAACAAGCTCTGTTTTTGCCTTTCCAAGAAAAAGATAATTCACTTTCTTTGTTTCAAATGCATTAAAAAACAATTGTTACTCCATCCTTTGATTAATTTCTTCCTAGAACAATAGTTTTTTTTATCGTTAACAAACGCTTTATCTGGTAGCATTTGCCAATAGGTATCAGTCTTATCGCATTCAAAATATCACCAGAAGTTACATTGTGATTCTTTGAATAAGTCTTACACCGTATACACCAATACCTCGCTTTGCGTCGTTTCGTTTTGCTTAATTATTACTACTTTTCACTGTGCGTCGTTAGATTTTCGAGGTTGCGTTGCCTTGGGTTCGAGTCTTTAATTCTTTCTTTAAATTTTTGCCAAATCTGCAACATCATTAGATGCTAAAACGATGACCCGTACAAGAAGTGCGTTGATGATCGAAATGTAGTCCTTGCTTTCTATTTGGATTGGAAATCAAGTTGAGCAGATAATACCATTAAGTAAAATGTTATTTCAGTTAAGAGCAAAAAGTTTATTTAATGACATAAAAAGTAAAGCATTATCCAACGATAATGCAAGTGGTAGTAATACAACAAGGATATTTATTTTACTTTGCAAAAAAAAAGCTGTTCAGCAAACATTGGAACAATTTTTTATGAAAGACAGTCGACAATTTAGTATTTTCGTAACCCTAGAACCTATCTTTACATGGTTTGCTATAGAATATCTTAATTCATTTTGCGTCGTTTCAATTTGCGTCCCTGACGCAAAGTGAGGTATTGGTGTACTATTTCTATGGCCTTGATTTTTAAAACAATTCAGTTTGAAGATTTTTTAAAATATTCCTGATATCCTGATATAATTGTCAATAAAATTGTTTAAACATTCGTTGTATAGGATAATGTTAAAAGTTTTTGCGTAAATTAGTCCCAATTAACACGAAGCAAGCTGATTACCGTTTAGACATCGGGGTGAGGGCAAAATAAGACGAGTACACACTTGATTGTATGTACTAGAAACTCGTGTTACTCTCTTATTCGTATTACATACGAGTATGTGTATACAAATGTGTGTATACTCACAAATAAAAATACGAGTGACTTAAGCAATTATATTGTGCTGTGTAAACATCGAAGAAATTGCAAGGAAAAAATTGTATCAGTATTTTCAACAAAACTTGCTTCGTGTATATTGGGACTTATATTGAATGTTAAAGTGAGTTTAACCACAAACTGATTACTATTTAACAAATATTAAAAATTATGCCTTGGAGGCCTAAAAAGTACTCTTTTTTTATATATATAGTTGCTATAAAATCCAAAAGGCCATTTTCCATCCCTGGGGCAAATATAATAAAATTGGACTTAATATTCTCTGAATTTTATAACCTTTTCCTGTGTAGGTCATTGCAAATTCGTTGACACCGTCTTACGCTTGTATTTCCCCAATTTTTATTCAACACACAAAAAAAAAAAAAAAAAACAACGCGCTCAACAAAAATGTTGCGATACAACAAAATTGTGATAAATATTCCCATAAAATCGTGAAATGTATGCAAAAGGTGAACAATGGGGGTTATTCCATGGAATGAATTTTCTTTTATATTTGTTCTTGTTGTGGTTTCTGTTTCAGAGTCTTTTTTTAAATGAATTATAATACTACATTAATGTTGTATTTATGCTGCCATACGCTGGCGTTAGAATTTTATTATTAAACATAGATATTGTTTGTTTTTGGTTTTGATTTAAATTTTGTTTGTTAATTTTCGTATCTAAAAGTAGCAGTAGCAGTAGCACTTTGGTGTGGTTGTTGTTGCTGTTGTTGTTTCAGATCTTCGGTGTTTTAGTGGGCACGGAGCCAAACATTATTTAAATGTTTTGTAGTTGTTGTTATTATTGTTTTGTGTTTCGTCTGTTTTTAACAAATTGTTGTCGCGCTCGACTACATTTTTCCTACATGAGCAGCATTGTCGACTTTGGATGCAAAAAAATAAATAAAAAGTTAAAAAAACCAACAGCAAGAAACAACAAGGAAAGGCTGTAAATTAAATATAGCTGGGAGTTGTTTGGGAAGGATGGGAGGGGGGGGGGGGATGGCGATGGTTAGTGAAGGTAAGTAGGAAAATGAAAATCATTTCTTAGACATTGGGACCCTTATGTTGTACATATGAAGATTTGTTTTAATTTTTTATGATGTTGTAGTTGTGTTGTGTGCCTTTTGTCTGCAATATTCATACATGTAGCTAGTATTTATTATTGTTGTTGTTGGATTTGTAAACAACTAAATAGTGTTTTATTGTTGTTGCTAGTTCTTCTTTCTTTGTTGTAAATAAAAACAATGTTGTAAACGTGCTGATGGAGATCACTAAAAATGTGCGATAGTCTGCCAAATGGGAAGGTTAGATTTCTAAAACAAATCCATAATTTAGAAATTTCCCAAAACACATGAACTCAAACATATTTGCAAATTATATGTACATACATATGCACTTAGGTAATCTACAAAAAATACAAATTGTTCTTTAATTATTTAGTTAGAAATTTAGAATTTAAAACTAAAATAAATTTTAGGCTTTCAAAATTAAGTAGTCAATTATATAAATACGCTTTGCGTATGAGTTTTTTTTGTAGCCATTTACTTAACCAGGCATACCTTCCCCATTTGCACACTTTTTATTATATGTCTGATATTGTTCTAAGATATAAAACAGCAACAACTACGTATTAGACGCCAATAAATACAAAAAAAAAAAATACCCAAAAACTATTACAACAAATTATTTGAAAAAAAAAATGAATAAAAATAACAAACGAATGGCTGCATGACAATCTGTCTGTCTGTCTCCCTATTTCAAATACGTAAATAAATAAGTGTGTTTTTGTTTGTGTAATATTTAGAAATATTATTTGCATCTGTTCATTAGACGTCGAGTAAATTGATATTTTAAACTGGTTAATGATGCACACTGGGCGAAAAACACTTAATTAAATGGGAAAATTAACGCAAAATTTGAATTCGCAGCCATTGGTTGAGGAAAATAAAAATAAACTGTGTAACAGCTGTCATTTTCTGTTTAGTAAAAATTGTTGAATGTTGAACAATAATTACAAAAATATTAAAAGTTTTTAAAACGATAAAGCACACATCATCAGAATTACCGCATTCAAGCATCAGAGTATCCACATGTGATGGTCTAAAAACAACGGCATCCACAACGAGTCAACGAGTTGATGCGAATTTTAAGCAAAAGTCTTAATTGGCTAGCAGGGACTGTAACTGTTGCTCGATTTCTAATATAAAGAAAATAAAGCCACTGTTGGAGCAAAAATTGTTGTTCTTGTTCACTTTCTTAATCATCACAATTGGGAAATTTCTGATTGAACAACAATATAAATATTCTACTTCTCTTCTACAATAGTTTCCACCAAATGTTTAATAATTGTTTATTCGTTAATATTTTTAATTCAATCCAAACCACTGTGTCAGAATAAAGGCACTCGTACATTTATTCGATCGTATATAAGTATACAATATAAAACGTTTATGCTGTGTGTGTTTACATTTACATGTACCCGGTAGTTCTGCTTATGACTGTCTCTTTGTTTTCATTGGGTGATCCTTGATATCTAAAGCGTGATACATTTCAAGGTTTCCTACTTTTTAAAAGAAAAAAAAAAACACAGAAAATTCAAACTTAATGGGGAATATTTATTATCATTTGAAAGAACATTCTTTGGCATTTATTTCTTGAAGATTATGTCTGTCAAATGTTGGCTGTTGCTACGTCGCATATGGTCTATCCGTTCAGTCCAATTTTTGATGACTCATTCGTGCATTTCGCCTGGTAACTGGCGAATGACACCCGTGATATTTTCCTCCAAGGCCTGAATCGAAGCGGGTTTGTCCGCATAATTTTTAGGTGCCTATTATGAGCAAAATTCGATTTTTGACTATTGTCGAAAATGCTTATCGAACGAATTTTCATTTGGTATTATGGTGCACATTCGATGAAAAAACGCACATTCGATGAAAAAAACACATTTTGTTTATTTTAATTTTAAATTAGAGGAAGAAAACTCCATAAAAGTAACGTTTTACTACAAGGACGGTATACCCGGATATTTTTCTGTTTCTTATATGTTTATTTCTTTTGAACGAATGCAATATTTTAGTCGTCTTGCGATACACAAACCAAAAAAATGTGTCAATTGTTACGTTATTTGTCAAAAAATTTGACATTCGTGTTACATAGCTCAAAATAAGAAAAAAACGTCAATTATATTTGGAATAGCTGCCAGCTTTGACGATTTATCGTCATTTTGACGATTTTTTGTTTCAAAATATAGCAATGTGACGATTTGACGATTTTTTTATTGAAAGTGACGATTTTCTGAAAAGTTTTTAAGAACCTGACATACATACATATTTCAAAAATAAAACTAAGTATTGTTTTTTAAATTTATAAAGTGAACGATGATATCACTATTGAGATTTTAATAAAAAAATTTATTATTTCTGACTTTTCGTACTAAACCCAAAACAAAAACTTACATTGCTAAGTAATGAGATAATATGCTAATGTTCACTAATTATATATTAACATTTTAACTCATTATTTTAACACGCTCGCGTCACGGTCATAGCTGCCAGATTTGACGATTTAATTATTTATTTTGACGATTTTTTGTTTTAAAAATAGCAAAATGACGACTTGACGATTTTTCATTGAAAGTGACGATTTTCATTAGTTTGGCTTTTTAATGTTTTTGTTACAAAATTCTCTCTTTTTTTAGACAACAACTATTTTTATCATTTAATATCATAAATATTAAGAAGAACATGACATATTTCAAAAACAAATCTAAGTAATAGTGATATTTTCTTAATTATTGACAATTGTGAAGTTCAAGTATAATAATTCCAAATAATATTGATAATCAGGATAGTAGAAATAACTTATTTATCTGTAAACATAAAAAGCAATTTTAAATGCTGAATTCCATAAACAAAAATTTTTAGAGGAAACAATTGGTGAATTTCAACGGGGAAATTCTACAAACACTTCTCCTATTTTAACAAATAAGTACCTGTATTCTATACTCAAAATGTTATTTAAAACTTAATAAACTAAATTGTTTTGACATTGTAATTTAACCTGAATCAATGATATATGCTAAATTCAGATACATATTTATTTATAAAATACTGTAAAGTCTTGTTTCACACTCTTCAGCTTTAGCTGACCAGTTTTCTTCAATTCTCTTTTGAACTTGCCATTTCATTTACACACGTCAATTCAATTTTCGTACTTTTCTAGCAAATCAAAATGCATGAAAAAAAACAAAAGGAAATAAGAAAATTGACTAGCACCATCAAGTTTGTACCCCTTTTGTTCTCTTTTCCCTTTTCATTCATTTTTATTTTATTATTTTGACGATTTTTTCCGAAAATAATCTGGCAGCCCTGGCTGTAAGTGTGTGTTGAAGTAAAGTGTAAAATAGTAATCAAAGACAGGGCGTTTACTTAAACTATTTTGTACATTTCAATAAATAAAAACTTGTAATACTTTCTTTAAACTTGTTTTGCAATTAAAAGGAATCCGGTTTTTTTGCAGGCAATAAAGCAACGTTTTTAAAAGGTAAAAATGTAGCAATAGTTAGTGAAATAATTTCTTTTTACAATTCAAGTGATCAGTTCACTAAACTATACCTACCATGAACTGCAGGGTATACAGATTTATATTTAAGTGTATATAAGACCTGCGTGCATAATAAATAAATATTTTACAAAATGTCTGCATATTTACCTAAAAATAAAATATGTCAATGAGAAATTAACTAAAAAAAATTTATTAAAATTTAAAAAAAAACACAAAAATCTAAATGAAAAAAAAGGTTTGAAATAAAATATTTCACATATAATCTAAAGCTTGTGAAATTGAAACTAAATTTTAGTGAATATTAATTTAAAACGATTTCATGAAATTTCATCTTATTTGAAATTTAGGAAATCTGGTGTTTATTTTACAAAAGAACTTTTTACTCACTTCGTGTTCTAAATATTCTGCACTAAATATTTGAAAAGTCTTATTGCTTACATTTAAAGTTTTCTTAGATTTTATTTTAAGATTGATTTATTGCGTTTGACAGTAATTCTGAATAATATTTCGCCCTCTTTCTTTTGACATTTGATTTATAAAGTGCCAATATTTTACAATTTGTTGTAAATGACAAACACATTTATCTGATTTAATAGTTTTTGACATGTGTTTAGATTTAACGCTGAAAGCGTAAAAAAAATTATTTGAAAGAGAAAATGAAAATATTGATGGAATGCCATCAAATATAATTAAAAAGAATTTAGTTCGGTAATTTAAAACATTAATAAAGACAGAAAATTTTGTTTAAAATTTTAAACTTAAATGGTTGTAATAATTTGGAGAAATTTTAAAAATTAATTATTTTCAACTGGGCGTTAATTAAAATATCATTTAAGCATTACCGCATACCCCGGTTAAATACCCCACGTTTAATTGCCTTTTTCGTTTATTTACCTCGCCTTGTAAATCCCTGTTTATTTCTCATATTTTTTCAAACAAAACAACACGTTTTTATAACTTTCGCTTAAATACCCAATTCGGGTAATAACCTTAAAAACATTTTCCCATCACTGACATTAGTTTCATTTCATTTAGCTTCGTTTATTTACCCAAAGCACCTTTTTATAGAATTTCATTTAGGCACCTGTCGTGCTCGTTAATTGTTTTCCTTTATTATTAATGGAAAAATTATAGGAACACTAGCTGAATCCGGTGTGCTTCGTAAAAAAGAAGGTGCAGAAGTCTGCATGGTCGAAAAATATTATCATGTAATTAGTATTCCTGAGTCAAAGCTGCACGCTGTGAAAATTATAGATCAAAGGGGCGTGCTCCTCCCACTTTTTATTTGGTACGTATTTCTATTCATGCCAAATACTGCCGCTGTTGGTCAAAATATGCTCAGGATATGATAATTTTAAATTTTTTGTTATATGGGCGAGGCCACGCCCCTTTGTCCACTCACAACTTTATGTAGTCAAGAATTTATTACTTCGTAAGAATATCCTATTGTGAAAATTTAATGACGATCGATCCAGTAGTTAAGACTATATAACGATTTTTAATTTTCCTATAAAGGGGCATGGTCCCACTTTTCTACTGGTATTCCTAATTATGCCAATATCATATGTACCAAATATCATCGATATATGTAGGTCAAAAAATGCCCAAAATATGGAGGTTTAAATTTTTGGGTTATATGGGCGGTGCCACTCACGTTTGTCCAATCAAAACTTCATATAGCCTATTATTCCTTCCAGAGTCACATTAAGAATATTTAATCATTAAGATTGTAATATATTTTTATTATATCTATTAATAAATAATAAAAATAATAACATTAACAGGCAGATCGGTCCAAGGGTTTGGCCTCCTATTTAGCACAAACATACAGACAGAAGTAAAGCTCGAGGAAACACAAAACATACCGGTCGACCACGCTCACTAACTGAAAATGAGGTGCGCAAAATAGTCTGAAACGTCAAGAAAACTCCAAAGTCTAGCGCAGGCCAAATAGAATAAAACATTTCTAAGACATGCTGTGACCCAGTAAGCTCATCGACAGCTGAATAACCATTTACTTCATGAAAGAGTGTCTAGAAAAAAATCGTATATTTCTGCAGTAAACCGTACTAAACGTAAAGTCTTTGCAAAAGCTTACTTAAACTCTCCGCAATCTTTCTGGATTAATTTAATATATATCAAGGAGAGTAAAATTTAAAATTTTGGGTCAAAATTAATAGGCAAGGTCTGGAGAACAAGAAATAATGAGCTGCTTGCGCAAAACCTTACTGCTACAGTAAAATAAATAGCTGAGACTATTTACAAATCTTAAAAGACAATTTGAAAGTAAGTGCTAAAAATTTAGGTCTTAAAACGGCATGATTCTTTCAGCAAAACCACCATCAAACACACAACGCCAGAATTGTCAAGGAGTAGCTATTTTACACTGTGTCTAAGCAATTAAATTCACCTCCGCAATCTCCAGACCTTAAACCTATAGAGCTCCTGTGGGAAATTTTAGATAGGAACATCAGAAAAAGAAATCAATTTATTCAAAGACGAACTCCGAACAGCTTTAATGGAAGAGTGAGGCAATATTACTAGAGATGTGACTGAACCTCTGGTAAATTCCATGAAAAGGCGACTAAAGGCTGTAACTAAGCTGAATTTAGGACCAATAATATATTAAGTTTTAATTTTTAGATTATGGAAATATAAAATAAGGAGTTGTTATCTTGCAACTGCATACCAATTTATGATTGTTTTTTTCTTTCCACAAAACTTCCAATCATAATTTAAAAAATTTTTTAAGAGTAGAAAACATTAAACCTTAAGTAATATTTTAAATTGATTCAAACTTACATATTTCTTATTATTCCAGCAAAAACTTTACTTCCATTCTAAATTTTAATGGCTTCCAGAAATCATTATTTCATAGGTAAAGTCGCCACTTTTTGTATTACTAATTATATATTAAAGAATTACTTTATTTATGTATACATATCTTAAAAAGGTCATATTTATGAAATCCAAAAAATTTACTTCAAATAAATGGATTTAAAAAAGTTAGTCTGCTTTCACACGTTTCCATTCTGACGCTTCAAGGCAAGTATTTTTGGGAAAAAAGGGAAAAGAGAATAAAAGGGGTACACACTTCAAGTTTCTTATTTTCTTCTTTTATTTTTGTCCTTTTTTCTAAGAAATTGATTTGCATGAAAAAGTTGAAACTTTAAAGTAAAGATGATGCAAATTAAAGATACGCGTGTGAACGGAATGACAGGTTCGAAACAAAATTTAACAAAAACTGGTCAGCTAAAACTTAAATGTGTGAAACAGCACTTATTATATCGCACCCTAAATACCAAAACTGATTTTTTTCCCATAAATTAATTCAGAGTACACATCTCTAACTACTGCAAAAATTTCTTTCACATCACTATCTTCTTTATCTGGAAAAATACTGTTATGTCTATTTTTTTATGTTAAGTTTGTTGCTTGTGCACGATGAAGTTTTTTGTCTCTCCTTAAAATGTTAGTATTTTGAGTTGTGACCTTTTTGTATTTAGGGGGCGTTATATGTAAATCTTTATTAATATCATTTTCCAATAAGTTTCCTTAATATTTATTAAGTTAGTTTATTTATTTTATAACATTATGTTGTAATCAGTCTACAACAACATATTTTATAAAGCTCTTTTAAATATAAAAATAAGTTATTAACATTTTTGTTTAAATAAGGCAAAATTATAACAAATTACTTTTGGGATATTGCGAACAAAAATAAGTAATTTTTCTACTAAATTTGTAAGTAGTCTGGTAGACAAATGCCTATTACATACTTTTACTTTTTAGCTTAATTTGTAAGAGAATTGTTTGCTGGGATAATAATAATAATATTTTGTTTCATAGATAAAAAACCGTGCTGAAAACTAAATTTTGACTCTGACTGTTCATATATTATTACTACATTAATTATTACATTATGTTTACATACATTTGTACTATATATGTATGTATGTATGTATACATGTAACATTTTATTTATATTTTCAAGTATTTTCCAACTGTATGCCGACATTTATCATTCTTTTTTTGTTTTGTTTTATATTTCCTTTAAATGTTAATTAGTTTTTAATACAAACATTAAAAAACGTATTATTTTAAATTTGAAAAACACAAAAATATCTGCATGACAAAAATTCAAGTTAATTTAAATATATGTCAGTTTGTCTATTTTTACACTTCTCATTTAAATATAATTTCCGTACACTGTGGCGTTTTAAATGTTTTTTTTTTGGGTGGGGGGTGTCATAATTAATATAAATAAAACAATAATAATTCTTTTTGTGGTTCAAAGAATTTTTCATATTTTTGATTTTCAACATTTAAAATTCAATGTCATCATTAGAAAAATCACGTTAATGTGTTTTTTTTTCGTTATTTTCGTGGGATTTTAACCTGTTAATGGGCTACATGTGTAAATTTTTTATAAATTTTTTTTTATTTATTTCTGAGACCGCAGAAAAAACTTGTAATTACTGAGTAACTTACTTTTTAATGACTACCACATATCGTCTACATTACTTTGAAGTAGTCGGTAATGACTTATTTATTATCTGCTTTAGTAATGCATAATTTCTAGTCATTTGCATGAGCACATTCAGTTTTTTTTTCACAGACTTTAGTTAAACCTAGCAATATGTTATTTAATTCAATACTTGTCAACTAGACTAAACGATGCAAGTATTAAGACATATTAATTGTTTGTTAAAAGCCATAATTTAGTATCTTAACTTTATCACTTGGCATTAAAATTGAAATATTCAGTCATTAATTAACTTATTATTAGTATGATCTTATTAATAATTAAGTTTCATAATCTATTAATTTTAAAAATTTGCTTTCGACTGTAAAGCCGGCCATTCACGTACAGTTTTAACCAGTGTTGCCAGAAAATGAATTTCAAAATATGCTAAAACTTGAAAAACTAAGTGCTAAAATGTTCTACAGAAGGAAAAAAGTGCTAAATTTTTTCAATCTAGCAATACAATTTTTATTTCAAATGTTACAAATAAAAATTATATTTTTTTCTAATTTTGTTCATAACAATTGTTGACTTGTTTTAATAGATTACATTTCATATATTAATTCAATAATTTCCGTGTTCATTTACTTACCACACCGAAAGAAATTTAATTGAAATATTAATAAAAGTTATTTTTTATTGCTCCAAAAGTAATTGTTTGAGTAAAATAGTAAAAATTTGTTCGAGAAAAAAAAATGCTAAATCTTGCACTGAAAGTGCTAAAATGGCATCACTGGTTTCAACTGTTCGGTTATAACTGACAGACTTAACTGTAAACTGGGATTTAAACACACGTGCTTCAGTTTTTAACATGGATTCGAACGAGCAGGACGGTTTGGCCACTTTCGGTGTTCTTTTTGTAATTTAAAAAAGTTATTAATTTTATTTTAACTGAACAGTTGAAACTGTACGTGAATGGTAAGATTTAAAATTAAAATACATAGGTACGTGTAATTATTTTTATAATCTTACAATCAAGAGTAGTTTCAAAAATATATAAAAATTTGTTTGTTTTATAGAATGTTTTTATTTAATTTAATAACATTATATTTATGCTGTCACTTTGTAATTGCTTTTAGAGGGTTAATTGTTTTTTTTATATTTCCAATATTGCCGTTTTATTATTACTTAACATTTCATTTCTCGTTTATAATAGATCTTTGCGTCATTCATTTATAAATACACAGATATGGGCATAATGATGGCAGTTTTATAACAGCGGTGAAAAAAAATTTAAAACGATTTAACATTATAATTTAGCTATTTAGTTCGTTTATTTGACCTTTTCTAATATTTAATAGTTTCTTCTTTTTTCAAGCAATAAGGTCAATTGCATTTTATATACAAATATTTTATTTTATTTATATATATTAATTTCCGATATTTCGCTATCACAATGGATAGCTTCTTCAGGGATAATATAAGTTTTGAATTATAATAAAATAATAATTGAAGTATTTACAAAAATGAAAAAATTTTTTTAACAGAAAATGAAAAGTTTATAATTATGATATACAGTTATGATATATATATGTATATAAAACTTGTTTGGAATAGTAAATGAAAAATTATATATGTAATATTTTTAGTTTCTAAACTTATTTTTATAAATTAAATGTCTGTAATTTTGAGCTACATTGTCTGTATCTGTTTTAAAATTAATTCTCTTTTCTATCGGTACATTAATAATCTGTAACATTTCTAACATAAATCGTCTTTTATAATTTGTTTCTGTATTTAATATGGTGGTATTTTCAAAATCTGGATAATGATCTAAATTGTAACAATGTGATGTTAATGCAGTTTTTTGAGAAGAAGTGTGTTTGTGTTTTTGGTCAGATTTATGTCCAGCTAATCTAGTTTTCAATTTGTTCTTAGTTGTACCTACATATATTTTATTACATTTTTCATTATTTTTACCCTTACACGGTATTTTATAAACAATATTGGATTTATCTAATTTTACTGTTTTATCTTTTATTTTACTATATAATCTATTTAATGTGTTATAAGTCTTATGGGCTATTTTATAATTATTCCTGTCATAAAATTTTGAATTTTCTAATCGTTCAGAAATTAATGGAATATAAGTTAGAGATTTATACATTTTAGGTTCAGAATTTATATTTGTATTATTATTTATTGGTCTTTTATATTGTCTTATTAATTTATTAATTAGTTCATTTGGAAAACTATTATATTTTAAAATTTGTTTGATTTTTATTTTATTATTTTTATGAAATATTTTGTCACTAATATTTAGAACTTTATCTATTAAGTTTTTAGCCGTATTTATAATAACTCTCTTTGGATGTTTAGAATAATAATTAATAATTCTTCCTGATGAAATCGGTTTTTGATACCAATCTATTAGTAATTTATCTCCATTTCTAATTACTATTGTATCTAAATATGGAAGTTTATTATTAGATTCTTTTTCAATTGTAAATTTAATATTTTGGTGAAAAGAATTAAATATGTTTAATATATTTATTATTTCATAATTACTTTTCTTATTCGTTGCCGAAACTCAGGTATAATACCAAAATTTATTAGGGATTCAACTAAAAATTATTTTAATCTTTTTGAGGAAAATGGACCAAGGAATTTTCGACAAGCTGTATCAAGAAATATATGTAATATGCAGAACAAGATCCTTAATTTAAGTATTAAACAAAAACACTATATCTTAGATTATAATAAGAAACTTTTAATGAAAATACAACACAATTTAAACAACATTTTCACACATGATATAATGAATAACTTTTTAGACCATGAAAATAGATTAGGCTTAAAATTAAAGAATAAAATTAAAGACACACATATTAGAAAGTTTAATTATCTAGTTGACTTACAGAAAAAAGAATTAGATATTAATTTTAATAAAAAATTTTTCATAAATAAAACGAATACAGATATACCAATAGATATACAATGGACTCTTTCATTAGGCAACAAACACGCATTACCAATCACGAAAAAAGAATTTCCGGTTCTTAGGATGATAGCAGAAGGAGAAGATTTCATACAGACTATAAAAGAAAAAGAGGAACAAGAAATAGCAAGGACTAGACTACTATAATAGATAATGGTATCAATAAAATAAAATTATCTAATAGAGATAAATTCACCCTTAATAATGTTAAAAAAACAGAACATTTTCTTAAAACTAACAGAAATATTTTAATTTTAAATGCAGATAAAGGTAACATTACAGTTGCTATGAATAAATCTGATTATATTTCAAGAATGAACGATATTCTTAATGATCAGTCAACATATCAAATATTAAATAAAGATCCGACAATTAAATTACAACAGACAAATAACAATATAGTAGAAAAACTTAGCAAATTAGAAATTATTACAATGATGGAAAAGAAAAATTTAAAAATAACTTCAGCTATAGCTCCGAAATTATATGGAGTTCCTAAAATCCATAAGGAAACATTTCCATTAAGACCTATTTGTTCATGTATAAATTCTCCATCACATGAACTTAGTAAATATTTAACAAAAATTCTTAAAAATATAACTAAAAATTCAATATATAATATAAAGGACTCATTACAATTTAAAGATAGAATTGAACAAATTAGAATAGAAAATGATGAAAAAATCATTTCTTTAGATGTAATTTCATTATTTCCTAGTATACCTATAGATTTAGCATTCAATATTATAGAAAATAAATGGAATATAATTAGAGAATATACATCTATGGAGAAAGAATTGTTTTTAGAAATTGTAAAATTTTGCATACAGGATAACAGATACTTTCAATATAACAACAAAATATATTCTCAGCATAAAGGTCTACCTATGGGTTCTCCAGCTTCTCCAATTATAGCAGATATAATTATGGAAGAACTACTTAATACTTGTATTAACAAATTGTCTATTAAACCAAAAATTATAACAAAATATGTGGATGATTTATTTTGTATTATTTCAGATTATGAAATAATAAATATATTAAACATATTTAATTCTTTTCACCAAAATATTAAATTTACAATTGAAAAAGAATCTAATAATAAACTTCCATATTTAGATACAATAGTAATTAGAAATGGAGATAAATTACTAATAGATTGGTATCAAAAACCGATTTCATCAGGAAGAATTATTAATTATTATTCTAAACATCCAAAGAGAGTTATTATAAATACGGCTAAAAACTTAATAGATAAAGTTCTAAATATTAGTGACAAAATATTTCATAAAAATAATAAAATAAAAATCAAACAAATTTTAAAATATAATAGTTTTCCAAATGAACTAATTAATAAATTAATAAGACAATATAAAAGACCAATAAATAATAATACAAATATAAATTCTGAACCTAAAATGTATAAATCTCTAACTTATATTCCATTAATTTCTGAACGATTAGAAAATTCAAAATTTTATGACAGGAATAATTATAAAATAGCCCATAAGACTTATAACACATTAAATAGATTATATAGTAAAATAAAAGATAAAACAGTAAAATTAGATAAATCCAATATTGTTTATAAAATACCGTGTAAGGGTAAAAATAATGAAAAATGTAATAAAATATATGTAGGTACAACTAAGAACAAATTGAAAACTAGATTAGCTGGACATAAATCTGACCAAAAACACAAACACACTTCTTCTCAAAAAACTGCATTAACATCACATTGTTACAATTTAGATCATTATCCAGATTTTGAAAATACCACCATATTAAATACAGAAACAAATTATAAAAGACGATTTATGTTAGAAATGTTACAGATTATTAATGTACCGATAGAAAAGAGAATTAATTTTAAAACAGATACAGACAATGTAGCTCAAAATTACAGACATTTAATTTATAAAAATAAGTTTAGAAACTAAAAATATTACATATATAATTTTTCATTTACTATTCCAAACAAGTTTTATATACATATATATATCATAACTGTATATCATAATTATAAACTTTTCATTTTCTGTTAAAAAAATTTTTTCATTTTTGTAAATACTTCAATTATTATTTTATTATAATTCAAAACTTATATTATCCCTGAAGAAGCTATCCATTGTGATAGCGAAATATCGGAAATTAATATATATAAATAAAATAAAATATTTGTATATAAAATGCAATTGACCTTATTGCTTGAAAAAAGAAGAAACTATTAAATTATAATTTAGCTATAAATTATCTCAGACATTTTTTCCTATATACACTGCTTATGCTCTAGATTAGTCTAAACAATTTATTCCCAAAAAAGTTCAAAATATATGAATATACAAAATATATGGGTCAAGCCCGAGCATATAATAACCTACACCCAGTATATGTATAAAACGGGTTTTCAGAAGTGGGCGCTATATGGGAAATATTACCTATTATGGACGGATCATCTAAAAATTTAGTGTCATGATTTTATCTCGTTTAAAGATTAATGGAGGTTAAAGTGAATTACGGAAAGGGTCTGTTGACTAATTATGGACCGTCCATTATAAAATTAGTTGTTATGATTTCTGTATATATGAAACTTATTTTTGTTGAATGTTAATTTGATACCAACATTTTTAATATATTTATGGTCGTTAAAGTGATTTTCGGAAGTTTGCCTTATATGGGAGTTATTGACATCTACAGAATTTGCACATGTGATTTGACTTCATTTACCACTCATTTGTGGTGAAATTTGTTTGAATATTTTCATAATTCAAACATTTATGATCGGTAAACGCCAATTTCGGGAGGACATTTTTATGGGGGCCAGGTGAAATAATGGACCGATTTCCACCAATTTCAATCCCATCCGTCCTTGGGTCGCAAAAAAATATCATGTACCAAATTTTATTGAAATATCTTCAAAATTGCGACAGGTACTCTGCGTACAAGCTTTACATGGACAGCCAGTCAACCAGCCAGACGGACGAACGGACATCATTAATTCGACTCAGGAAGTGATTCTGAGTCGATCGGTATACCTAAAGGTGGGTGTTGGAAAAATAATTATGGGCGTTACAAACATCAGCACAAATCCAATATAGCCTCCCTACTATGGTGCTGTAGGGTATGAAAAGTACCCCTTGTGAGTTGTCATTATCTTAGTTCTTTCATGTCCTTGCGATTATTGCCTTATAGGTGAGAGCGGTGTGACGTATTAATAGAAGTACACATATGCATGTACTCTTGAGACACGCTTTGTTGCCTCATTCGTAGTTTTAAACGTGAAGAAAAATATAGACACATCCACAAAAATTCGCACAATGTGAACGCAAACGCAATTTTAAAAAAGAAACGACAAAAATTGCAGCGACAAAAATCTAATAATGTAAATGTAGACTAAGGAGAATATAATGTAATATAAACGTGGGCTTAGTAGATAAAATGCATTCATTTTACGCTTGTTTGAGTAAATATTTGCCATGTGTGACCATAACTTAAGACATCTAATATACATATGTATGTATGTATTAATATGTATTCGTATGTTATACAGTATAAAGATTTTCCATATAGATAAATTTACACTGCTATTACTTTTTAACAATTTAATTATAAACAACTAAGATATGTAATATATGTTTATGAATACGATGTGATTCCTACGTTTTTGTTCCACAAATAAATGAATCTTCATATAGGGTGTATATTTTTAGATGTATAGATCTTTAAGTTGGCAACACTTTTTTAACTGGCGACCATTTTGTCAGTTGTCCAGTGATTAATGTACAGTTTGGTTTGGCATTTCAACATGAATTGACTGACGTCTGAGCAACGCTTTCAAAGTTAAAAATCTTGGGTCTGTGTTTTTTTTTACATGTATAGAACTTTCAAATGGAATAAAACAATAATGATTTATGAAATTTACATTTTTCGAAAGTTAATCTTTTGACATTATAATTTAAATATGACTGGCTAATTGTCTAAGTCTAATTTGGAGTTTAAATTTTCGATAGCTTTTTCCAACATTTGTGGCCGTATTTCGGCAATAACTCCGCGAATGTTGTCTTCCAAGTGGTCAATCGTTTCGGTTTTATTGGCGTAGACTAGCGACTTCAAACATCAATCACTTGATAGCTGGCAAGATGGCCGGCAGTTAAAAAAGTGTTGCTAACTTAAAGATCTATACAGCTAAAAAAAAACACCCTATACATAAGATAAAGAATTTTTAAATAATTATATGAGTGAAAAGCATTTCAACGTCAACCAAATTAAGTTTATTTATTATAATAATATTTTTTTGTCTTTCAAAGACTTAAAGCGTCACTAATTATGTGACGCTTTTTCTAGTGAGAGAAAAATGTTATTATTTGCTCCTGCTGCCCACCGATCAAGACCCAAAATAAACGACCATTGAACCATATTTCAAAAATCAAACTGACAATTTTGCACAGCTAAGCATTTTTTAAAGGAATTTAAAAAAGAAAAAAACTAAGCATACAAACAAAGTAAAATGAAATTTTGAAATATTGTGTGTTGTTTTTTATATTCTTAAGATTTCATCATAGACATAAATCGTTTACGATATTTCATTTTATGTTTAAACGAAAAACATAAAATTAATGTATTTTCTTTATTGTCATTGTTGTTGCTATTATTGTTTTTATAAAATAATATAAATGAGTGTTTTTTTTTTTGGTATAATTTAATTATAAAAAATTATAAATATTATAATAAAAAACAAAGAAATTGAGCAAAAAAAAAAATACAATAATAGTAGAGATTTAAAAATATCTAAATTACAGATGTAAATAGTTTTTGTGTTTTATATGCTTTTAATTTAAAACAAAAACATAATTAATTTAATTTACTTTATTTATAATTTATTTCTTTCTTTTTATTATTAATTTGCAGATTTTTTGATTTATGTTGTTGTTGTCAGTCCTCTCAGCCACCACTACCACCACGATCACCACAACCACAACCACCACCAAAAATATATAATATATAAAAATTCACCACCAAAATATCAAATCACCACGATCACCACGTATCAAATGAAATTATTTAAATAGAAAAATAAAATAGAAATTTGTAAAGGAAAATTTATATTTTTCATCATTTACTTATTTTCAAACATCATTTCCATCGATCGTCCAAAATATCAACATCAAGATAAAAAAATAGGCTCCACTATACCCAACAAAAAAAAAAAATTTAAATCATCTCCACCAAAACCACCACCACCAACCACTCCAAACATCTTCATCAATAATTTTGTAGTTGTACTTCAAATCCATCCGTTCAACTTTCATCATGGCCACCATCAATTCGGTAAGTAGATTTATTTTCTATTTTCTATTATTTTTCAATGTTTTATTATTTTCCTTATTATTTTATGGCTGTTGTTGTGCATTCATACATATTTAATTTGTAAATACCCTACATTAGGTACAACATGTAAATATTTTAATACACAAATAAATGTTATTTTGTTTTAATAATCGCAAAGTAAACTTAAGAAAAACTGGTATCATGTATAGACGGTCGTCAGATATTACAACGTTGTCAGATCTAGCAATGTACTGACATTGAAAAATTTTTAGCAAAACGTAAATTGTCAGTTCAGACGATTGTAAGAAAACTAACAATTTCATTTGCACACAATTGTCACGCAATGAATTTATCTGTCAATAGAAATTGTTTTTCCAAATTGTTATTAATACACACTTGTTTGTTTATTTATGTATATACAGAGTTGCATTTAAAAATAATTTCTATGACAATGCTGCCATTGGCAGATGCATAAATTTTGCACATATGACAATGGCAATGTTTGACAATTGTCTTAAAACAATGACAAAAATGTGTGTTTAAACAATTGTTAGATGTCTGACAATATTTTTGTCTTGCAATGTACTGAAAATGCTTTTTCTTACAACGTTGGAAGACAATAATTTTAAGTTCACACGTTTGTTAGACATTTTCTGAACTTTTTTGGGACAACATTGTAATATCTGACGACCGTCTATACATAGCTTTAGGTCGGTCTTTCGCTAATATTTTCATACGTTTTGTGAAATCTTAGCAGCATAAAATGCAGCATGTGGTAAACAGTAATTAGTACAGATATGTTTTAGTGCGGAAATGTAATAGATTTTTCAGTTCTATTGACTTCTGCTTTTATTCTGAGGTCATTTGACAATCAATTTTTTGAAAACAGTCAGTAGCTTTTTATTAAAATTTAGCTGAAATTTCAATCTGATTTTTATGTGGACACTTTTAGCTTTCAAGTAAAGTCGGTCAAGCCCCACCATATAATACTGGCCCATATATATAAAAGCAGTTTTTCAGATCAGAGCGCCAAATAAGTACTACGGTATATTATGGACCGATCATACAAAAATTTCGTGGAATGACTTCTGTGAATAGAAATTTGTTTTTTTTTTTTTGTTAAAATTCATCTCGATGTAAACATGTCAAAGTGATTTTCGTTGGGGGTTTTTTATGAGAGATTTGAGTAAATATGAATATGAATTCTTTATACATATATGAACCATATTAGTGTGGAATTTTATTGGGATACCAATATTTTTAAGATTTCGGAAGTGGACCTTATATGGGAGTTATAACTAATTATGGACCGATCATCATTAAATTTGGTCGAAAGATTCGTGTTAAATATTATTTGGACACCAAAATTTTTAAAAGAGAGTTATGCTTTTAAAAGTGATTTTTTGCAATGTGCCTTATATGGGAGCTATGTTCAATTATGGACCTATATTCGCAAAATTTGATGTGATTAAGCTTCATATACAACTTATTTTTGGCGAAATTTGTTTAAATATCTGCATAAATCAGACATCAATGACCGATAAACCCCTATTTCGGGAAGAAATTTGTATGGAGGCAAGGTAAAATATTGGACTGATTTTAATAAATATGAATCCCAATCGTCTTTGGGCAGAAAAAAATATAATGTACCAAATTTTCAATAAAAAGTTCCGGAACTAATAAGTGTTTTATAGAACTAGTCTAGAACCAATATCTAATTACTTAATTACAGCTTCCATAAAAACCCTATAAAAGTATTTTAGAAATACAATAGCAGTAGTTACAAGACTGTCATTAATGAATCTGGTGATTGTTTTTTTAGCAACGTTCTTTTTGGCATCTCAGCTGTTTCCGTATAACAAGTTACTGTTCAAAACGTTCAGTTTGTTCCATAATTTAAATGATGAAACAAACTGGGGCTGAACGTTTTTTTCCATACAGTTTGACATAAAATTATGCCAGAGAATGCGGTCGTGAAAATAGAATCTATTTTATTTTGACAGCGGTTTTTCTTATGCTCTCACTTTAAAACACAAATACTCTCAACACTACCATACTTTTATAAAATTTTATACATTTTGTAAACAAAACCATGTGTTTTTGAAGCTTTGGCGCAAGAAAAATAAAAACAAAAGAAAATCAAAAGACCCGTTTAAAAGCGAATTTAAAAGTGAGATTTTGTAATTTAAACAAAAATTAGTGATATTATAGAACAATTAATTGAAGAAGTACAAAGGCATGACTGTATATATAATTTGCAGTCGCCATTGTACAATGGCAGTCGCCATTTAAAACAAGATTTGTGGACAAAAATTGGAAAAGCCGTCGGCATTACAGGTTGGTACACAGAAGAAATATAAAAATATTAAATGACAGTTCGTGAAGTTGCAGCCGTCGTTTCAATTATGGGCCTGTTTTCTCTGAGAGTCGTTTGTGCTTGAAGTTGCGGTCGTGTTCTGTTTCATCATTAACCATGAATGGACTTAAAACGAACAACGCTTGCACACTATTGCATTTTATTATCATGCTAGGTTGATAAAGTGTGTCGTGCACTTCTTCTAGTTTATGGTCAGTTTGGACGACCAGCTGAGGCAGCTATTCGAAATCTTGTGACAAAATTTCGCAACTGCATCCGCCAATGTTTTTGATGACTGTGAATTATCGATTCGCAGACGTTTGCAGCAATTGGGTCTCTGTAACTCTATTACTTGAAAAATGTTGTGAAAGAATGTGGTAAATTTTAAAATACAGCTTATGCAAGAATTAAAGCCAAACGACCTAAAATCAAATCCGTAAGGTCTTAAAAAATCTCTCTTTAGTTCTAATTATAGCCGTTCTAGAACAAGTTCTGATAATTTTCCTCGGATATTCTATTTAAAGTTCTGGTGATGTCAATAAATTTTATGGTGAATAACAAATGTTTGTAATTTCTTAATTTTGGTATTTTTTATATTTCACTCAAAAATTTGACTTGACAAATCCTTCTTAATCATTGGACTTGACGATGAGTGGTATACTCATTATTAACTGTATGACAAAAATCTTTGTAAACCAAAGTGGAACCAGAACCGTTGATACCTATGTACGAGGTCTGATCGTTATTTTAAATTTTTTCAAAAAGTATTTATTTATTCATCAATAACTATCTTGTCCCCTTCAAAGTAATCCCCCTCAAATTAAATACAATTATGCCAGCATTTTTTTCAATCCTCGAAACACTCCTGAAACGCGCTTTTTGGTATCGCCAACAGCCCCTGTTTCGATTTTTCTTTTATCTCCTCAATCGTAGCAAAACGCTTTTCTTTCATCGGCATCTTCAGTTTTGGAATCTTTAGAGGAAAAAGCCAGCGGTGGCCAAGTACGGTGAATACGGCGCTTGAGACATGATAACGGTTTTGGTTTTGGCCAAAAACTCAAGCAAAAGCATCTATATGTGAGCTGGTGCGTTATCATGGTGCAAAATCCATGATTGGTTTTTCCACAATTCTGTGCGTTTCTGACGAATTGTATCGCGCAAACGGCGCATAACTTCAAGGTAGCATTGACCGTACGACCTTGTGGCAAGAATTCATGAAGTACCACGCCATTGCAGTCGAAGAAAACAGTGAGCAAAACCATCACATTTGACCGAACTTGACGTGCTTTTTTCGGTCTTGGCTCTTCTGGACGTTTCCATTGGGATGATTGGGCTTTGGTTTTAATGTCATAGCCATACACCCATGATTCGTCACCAGTTATGACCTTGTTGAGGAAATCTGGATCGTCGTTGACGATGTTTAACAGCAATGTTGTTTTTGCTCAAAATTTAGCAATTTTGGAACAATCTTCGCTGCCACATTCATGCCTAAAACATCTAAAAAAATTGCTTGGCATGAGGCGAACGATATGCCAACATCATCAGCAACCTCTCTGATAGTGATTCGACGATTATCCAAAATAATTTGCTTCACTGCTTTAATGTTTTCATCGAGCATCGTTGACATCTTCTCAGTCTTCCGAACTTGTGTTTTGCTCATATAAGACTCACCAAACGCCACAGTCAACATTTCAAATGTCCTTGCGCATTTAATTTAATTTTTTTACATAAAACTTAATACAGTTTCTTTGATCCATTTTTTCGAATAGTAAAAAATCGAAGAGCACACAACAACACGACTAATCTTTTTATGTGTCAAAAAACAAACTGACAATCCAAAATGGCTGATATTACCAACATATACATATAACAGACATGTGTAGCAACATAACAGAAGAAAAAAAAAAAAGCCAAAATCGAACATATGTAACTCACGAAATTTGAAAATAACGGTTATTTTTCGATCAGATACAAAATTTATTAATGAATATGATTCTTAGCTAAATGGGCTTCGAACTCATTTTGAATAAATTTAAATGTAGGGAATTATAAATTTTTTTATTTAAGATTTATCTAGGCACAATTAATTAAATGAAAAATGATTCACTTAAATTACGTATGTATTTATGTATGTATGGTATGTATGTATGTATATGAAAATAAACACAAAATTCGTAATAAAACATATTACAAGTCATTTATAAATGTTTGTTGTTTTGAAATATGAATTTAAATTTTTTAAATATTTACTTTTGTGCAAGTAAATTTGCTAGTTGCTAGACAATATTGTTTTATTTATTATTTTAATTTCAGAATTGTGTGTTGAAAAAAAAACATCTAATCTAATTGTTTGCATCACCTGGATATTCATAATTTTGTTTCTTTTTTTTTATATATTTATTTATTTTTGTAGTTAATTTTCTATATTAAGTTAAATATTTTTTGTTATACTTATATATTGTCATAGTATTTATTGTTTTATATGCTATTTATTCGTTTATTTGGTGATTCATTATATGGTGATGGGGGAGGGGGAGTATTTTGTTTTAAATTTGTCACTGAAACATGAAAGGGATTTAAGTACTAAATAAGATGAATAACACATTAACAAAATAGATATTAATTTAAATCACATTTTATTTTAAATACAATATTTTATTGTCTTTTTCTATTTTGGTGTTTTGGCTAAAAAACAAAACAAAACAAAAACAAAAATCAATTACAAACTGAAAACGTGTGTTTGTTCCTGCTGACATGTGTGAGAACAAGTTGTGTTTTGTACTTGTGATATTTGCATTTCAACAATTGCAGGCGCCTGTGTTTTTAAGAATTTTTCTATAACAATTGGTATTAAATTCCTGGAATTATCAAAATTTGGCTATCGATTCGAAGCGCTCACCAAACAAGGCTGTATAGCGATTAAAAAAATGTCAAATGTTAACGTTAACATTAATTTATCTCGCTAACAGTAATTACAGTAATAAAGCTAACGATTTTCTTCGATTTCCAGAGGATAATATATATTAACAGCTATTGCAATTAATTTTGGTAATGGCATTTTAACGGCAGCGGTATAAACATGCTATCATCAAAACTGACGAATACAATTTCAAACAAAGTGATATTTGGGGTAATTTCAAATAAATTCCCAACTATAGCTGACACGATCTGAAAGGTTAACTGTAAAACGTATCAAAAAAAATGAACTATATTTTAGTATTTTATCAATTGTGTATTATCAAAATATTATTTTTATTTGTCTCCGTTTTTGTTTTTTGTCTCATCCGCTAGAAGTTGATTTAGTTCTCTTATTTGAAAAAAATTCTCAATGGAACAAAAATTGTTTTAGCTTAAATATGCGCATTAATATTTAACGTCCTTATACCTAAAAGGGATGAATGGTTAAATCAGACATGGTGGCAGATTAATGCCGATCAAGTGTGGTTTACCGATGGTTCCAAACAGGAAAATGGTGACACCGGGGCTGGCATATATGGGCCCAATTTTCAAAGGGGTATCCCAATGGGTACATTTCCATCTATATTTCAGGCGGAAATTTACGCCATCCTTATATGCTTTAACGAATGTCTCAGACGTAGAGTTAGGTATAATAGGATTTTTATTATGTCTAATAGCCAAGCTGCTCTCAGAGCCTTATCTTCATATGAAATAAGGTCTAGGATAGTTATGGACTGTTGGACATCATTGAATGAACTCGGCACGCATAATGAACTTACCTTGTGCTGGGTACCTGGTCATGAAGGCCATGCTGGTAATGAACGTGCTGATTGCTTGGCCAATAGAGGTGCTGGACGCCCATTCATAGGCCGGCCCGGAACCATTCTTTGGCATTCCACGTGGATACACTGTGGAACGAATTAGTTCTTGGGTTGAGTCGGAATTTTCCCGATTTCGGAACAACTTACCAGGACTTAGACAGTCCAAAAGGTATGTGTGTGAAGATAAATTTAAATTTAACTAGCACAGACAAAACCCGCAATTTTTAGCCAAGCCCATTTTGCACTTAACAGAGCACTGTTATTCACTTAACAGCCATCATACTTGAATTCTGATACACAAATCTTTATATATAATGTCTGAAATTATTTCAGAATAAGAGAAAAATACATATTAAGAAATAGATATGGTATGGAAAAAGACCACTGAATGGAACTATGATAGTGGGATATCTGAAATAATTTTGGGATTCCAGAAAATTTGAGTTTTATGCAAAAATAAATCTGGAGAGGATTTTTGGCCATTGTGGAAATTAGGAAAAGGGCTCGGGTATGACACTATATGGAAATAGTGGTCCTATACAACTGTCGCTTTATACAACTGTAATAGTGGGATATCTGAATAGAAATTATTAAAAAAAATGATAATTACAGCAAAAACTTCGAACTACCAGAACCAACACTGGTTAAAGGATTGATGTTTGTCTGTTGACTGGCCGGCACCGCAGTGGTGCATGTGGTAGAACGCAAAGAATTCTGATGAGAGAAAGTGGGATTTCACGAAACATATGTAAATTCAACAACCCAGGTTCGAATCCCAGTCAAGAAAAATTATCAAAAAAAAAAAATTTTTAATAATAAAATTTTTCAAGTTGTAATTCCTAACTTCAGTAAAAATAATTTAATGAACTCAAGCCTGACTAAAATTATCAAGAAATTATTGACAATTGTGAAGTTCAAGTATAATAATTCCAAATAATATTGATAATCAGGATAGTAGAAATAACTTATTTATCTGTAAACATAAAAAGCAATTTTAAATGCTGAATTCCATAAACAAAAATTTTTAGAGAAAACAATTTCTGAATTTCAACGGGGAAATTCTACAAACACTTCTCCTATTTTAACAAAACGTCAATTTGAAAATAAGTACCTGTATTCTATACTCAAAATGTTATTTAAAACTTAATAAACTAAATTATTTTGACATTGTAATTTAACCTGAATTAATGATATATGCTAAATTCAGATACATATTTATTTATAAAATACTGTAAGTCTTGTTTCACACTCTTCAGTTTTAGCAGACTAGTTTTTGTTAAATTTTCTTGAACTTGCCATTTTATTTACACCCGTCAATTAAATTATTGTACTTTTCTAGCAAATCAACATGCATGAAAAAAAAAACAAAAGGAAATAAGAAAATTGACTAGTCCGTCAAGTTTGTATCTCTTTTCCCCTTCTCATTCAAAAATACTTGCCTTGACGAGTCAGAATTGTAAAGTGTGAAAGTGGACTAAGATATTATAAAATGATTATACAAGTTGTGTTTATATTTTTATTTATATTTTTTGTGATTTCTTATTGAAAAACTGCAAATTTATGTATTTTGATATGTATTGTACAAGAGACTATATAAACTTAAATTTTTTTATGTTTTAGTTTCAATACAAATTTTCAATACAATTTTGAAAATACTGTTCGAAAGAGTGGCTTTTTCTTTTTCCAATTTTTTTTGCCGGTTTTTAAAATTCGAAATGAAATTTATCTGGCAGCCCTAGGTGTCATACCTTTAGTAGATTTTGTTTGTTTTTAATACTTTGGTAAGAGACAAACTATTTCAATTGTGGTTGATCTTAAGAAACGTTAGCATTCTTTCTCTTCTTCTTCCTACTATAGCCTATGTTTTATAAATTTTGACAAATTGTAAATTGAATATGTTAATTATGAACTAAAGCAGTGCCGATATTGGGCAAGAAATAACAAAAAGGCAAATTATACTATATATTCAAGCTTCATTGACTGACATTAGATAAACTTTTGCCATTTATTTTAAAAGTTCGAAAATAAAATTTATAACGTGAACTTTACGAAAAACAATTTAATTATAAATCACTCATCTTGATTATATCCGTTATTTTCTTTTCTATTACTCTCAACCACAAACCTAAAATGTTCTCTTATGAATCACTCTCTCAGTGGTATAAAACAAAAAACAAATTTTAAATGATAAATGGTACCAATTAATCACTAAAATTAAAGTGGACCCGTTATTTTCGGTCTCTGCTCTAAAATAAAAGTACGAGTGATTTAAGTGATTTTTAAACAAAAATTGCTTCGTGAAAATTGGGACTTATGGAAAAATTACTTGTCACTAGGTTTTGTAAAACCTTTGTATTTTTAAAATATCTATTCATTTTAGTTACTTATATTTGAAATCGACATTCCCTCGTTTCATTGCAACATCCTTAAGCGATCATTGCTTAAGGATTAATTGTATTGTTTCATAATATAATTTTTGGAAGTCATCAAAGAGGTCATTCGGCAAAAGTTTTTTAAAGATTTAAGGCCATTGTGCAGAAAATTTACTTAACCCACTTAAATCTGTTTAGCCTTCATCATATATTTGTATAACATAAATTTCATTGTACACATAAAAATATTACTGTTTTTATAATGTCATTATTTTTGAAAGAAAAAGAAAAAAAAAACAAGTAACATTTTATTAAAAATTCTTTGGCAAAATTAATTTCAAACACGTACAACAACATTTTACCATATGGCCGGTGTTATTTTTTGCAACAAAATTGCCTACTGAAGGGGGCCAGAGTGTGACAATTGCTGCAAAAAGCCGGAAATTCTAAACAAAACATGAGCAGGAAAAAAACACATTTTCAAATTATGAATTTGTTTTATTTTTTTTTTTTGACTACAAAAACAAACAATTTTTCGTCATTCAACGGGTGATATTGTTTTTTTATTTTAATTTTTTGTTAATTTTTTATTATTAATAACCATATTTTTGTTGCTAATAAGTTGTTGGTTTGTTATTGCTGCTGTAGTAAAATGATCTCGCACACATGTTGTTTATAAATATTGAGTGTACGAGTATTTTATATTTATTTATATTTATTGTTGTGTTTAATTTTTTTTTCTCAAAATATTTGTTATTTCCACGTGTCATTTACTCATACAAATTTCGATATAAAATTTATTAGTTTTCCTAAATTGTTTTGGTAATGATAATAGAGACATTTTTAATTTACTTTACGTATGGATAATGAGTTTTTTTTGGCCTTAAAGATTGTAAAGGTTTTAAAATAAAGAAATGGGAAAAAATTTTGCATTTTGGTACAGCGAGAAAATTACCACAACCGTTCCTACACTTCGGATTTAGTTTGATAATATAGAATTTATGACGTATAGTCGTCAACTTAGTGCTGTCTGTTTTTAATTTGTAACTGTCCCATAACTACTTCTACACTGAGAGAAAAATTATGCTACAAAGTCAACAGTGGTTGGCGTTAATAATAAATACCGTTACCGAAATAACAGCAACTACCTTTAATGGAATAATCCAAAATTAGCGTAAAAATTACCTATTAACCGTTTCGAATTGTTAACCAACCTTACAAAGACGTATTCTCTTTACAAACTTATCTCTATTAAGGCATTATTCTCTTGACATCGATTACCGTTAGCGCTAAAACAACGTTACCGAAATCATCAAAACCGCCACCGTTTTTGTAAATAAAAACCAGTTATTTTTCACACTTCGGATTCAATTTTGCAATAAAGAATTTATGACGTATAGTCGTCAACTTAGCGCTGTCCGTTTTTGCCCTTGAAAACTCGCAATTCCTGTTCATTTTGTAACTGTCCAATAACTATTTCTACACTGAGAGAAAAATTATGTTGCAAACTCGACAGCGATTGGTATGAATTTGGCAATGGAAGGTGTCAAATGGCAGTGAATCTTTAAAATACCGTTGCCGAAATAACAGCAACTAACTTTAACGATATAACCATTACCGTACAAAAGCAGGGCCTATTCGGAAATGCATCACTGCACTGCATTTGATGCGCATATGTGATTAGTTTGCGATGCTGATGCGAATCAGCTGATGCTGATGCGCAGACGAACAATAAATAAATTGTTTACAATTACGAACGCGGGAATATTAAAAATGGAGAAATTAATAATAAATTTATTTCTTGACTTAGATGAAACCAAAAATGTTTCAAAACTGTGCAATCAGCAATATAAAAGGCGCTTGAAATATAAAAAAGGCAGGAATTATTAAAACTTTATGTTCCAAAAGCAGACAAATCCCGAAAGTAATCAAATATGTTAATATTATAAAGCAATATCCTCCATGTCCAAACGGACTCTCACCAATAGTTTGGAGAATTTTGCATAATTTCCTTTTCTAAAAAAAGTATACAAAATCAATTAAAATAAATTTATTAAAAAAATTTATACAATGCATCAGCCATTTTTGTGATACTTGTTTGCTGTTTTTTTGCGCATCATCTGCTTCAGTGAGTTCAGTTAAGAACGAAATGCATTTGCAGTGATGCAACCTTTTGCTTTTCCGAACGTACTGCGCATCAAATGCAGTGCAGTGATGCATTTTAGAACAGGCCCGCAGTTTACAAAATAATATCAATTATTTTCAAAATTACCTTTTAACCGTTTCGGTTAAGAGTATTACTAACCAGCTTCTATTAAGCCAATATTTTTTCCAAGAATGGCCACCATTGCCCCTAAAATATCCTTTGAGGATATCTTACCGTTAGCGCTAAAAAAAACGTTACCGTAATCATCGAAGATACCGTCACCGTTTTATTTTTTTTGCAAATAATTAAAAATTATGAAAACATACATATTCCGTAATTTAACCAGCAGTGCCAGTATATTTTTAATTTGTATAAACTTTATTATTTTAGAAGTATGCAAAACATTTTCAAGTTTCCACTTGTCAATTGTTATTCTCTCTCTTTCAAAATGTTTATATACATATGTACATACTACTTAAATAAATATTTGTCATAACGCATAAAAATAAATAAATTTTAAATATTTTTCTGAATATGAGTAAAAACAATTTAAGAATAAGATAAACATTTTCTTTGCAAAATAATATTTATAAATTTAGTAATTAAAAAAAGTCGTTAACAAAATGATTTAAAAATGTTGTATAATTATTTAAAAACAAACATTTTCATAATTAATTGGATATGTTACAACTACAATTGGAAACATTAACTTATGGCCACTAAGAGCAAGAAAACTACATACATATGTAGATGTAGTTTTAAAGTGTGACAGTGACAGTGTTTTCTATATTAATAATTGTTATTTGAGAACTAGTCATATGACTGGCTCCTTGGGGTATTTACCGGTACTAGTTACAAATATATGCATACGACGGCGATTCGGAAACTTTTTAGCCTAGCACAGAAAGAGAATAGTTAGTTTTTCGCAAACATTTTTATTTTTCAATATAATCTCTTGAAACTTCAATACACTTAGTCCAACGCTTATCTAGCAATTCTATTCCTTGATTAAAATAGTTGTCCTCAACACCTTCAAAATAGTGGTTTACAACTGCAATTGCATCTGCATTTGAAGTAAAACGCTTGCCAGCTAGGAATTTTTTTAGATTTGGGGACAGGTAAAAGTCACTGGGAGCTAAATCGGGAAAATAAGGTGGGTGGTCAGGCAACTTGTACTTTAATTCGTTGCTATTAACCATTGTTAAAACACTCTTTTGCGCTGCAGCGTCGTCTTGATGAAAAATTATTTTTTTGTGTTGTAAGTCAGGACGTTTTTCTAAAATTTTTACATTTAATTGATCCAAAATGTAGCAATAGTACTCTAAATTTATTGTTTAAACTTTTGCAGATAGTCAATCAATAAAATACCTTTGAAGTCCCAATAAAAACATGCCATAACCTTACCAGGCGATTGAATTGTGTTTGCTTCAGCTTCAGTTCATTGCTTGGATTGTTCTTTTGTCTCTGAAGTATAGTGGTGAATCCATGTCTCATAAACAATTGTGAAACGACGCTTAAAATCCATTTTATTTTTCTTAAAACGATCCAAAGAAGCTTAAGAAATTTTCATTCTTATGCGTTTTTGGTCGACTGTTAACAAATGCGGTACCCATTTTGCAGAAAGCTTTCTCATCTGTAGTTCTTCATGCAAAACTAAATGGACTCGATCATTTGACTTTTATGCGTCAATCATTAAAGACCATATCATGCACTTTGGCTACAATTTATGTTGTTGTTGTTGTTTTTGGATGTCCACTACGTGTTTTATCCTCAATGCTTGTGCGATCACGTTTAAAGTCAGCAACTTTCACCTAACACATTCACCATATCATTATGAATTTCTTATCTCGATAAACCTTATTGATTTAAATATTTAATGACATTACGAATTTCTAATTTTTCCATTGTAAAAAAAGCGCGCATGCGTCTTTTTTGAACACCTGTTTTTATATGAAGGGGTTGCCAGATCGAAAAGAAATTTAACAGGTGTTCATAGCACAGATGGAAGTTTCCAAAACAATTAACTATTTTCTGTTTATACCGCGCTTTCTGTTCTAGGCTAAGAAGTTTTCGCACCGCCCGCGTATATGCAAGAGATTTGTCAATATAGTAATATGAAGATTTGAAGATCATGAATCAAATAATAAAGATTACGCATTGGGCAGGTCCGTTATATTTTACAACAACTGTGAGAGTAAAATTGAGAGAAACATTTCTTCTTGTGACGTCACAAGTCAAAAATATTTTTATGTTTGTTTAACTTCTATATAAATTTATCAAGTGTGCCGTTTTTAATTGTGGAAATATTAAAAAAAAAAAAATAACATAAATGTATTTTTTTTTGATTTCCAAAAGAAAATAAATTAAAAGAACAATGGGCAAAATTATGCCACCCTGATGAAAAAAAATTTAAAGTGTCTGATAGAGTTCGTATTGAATATTTTAAGACGGATGATATGAGATAAAATAGGAGATATGAAATTAAAAATAGGTAACTGAAACTGAAACTTTGAATGGTGAAAATCTCTTGTTTTGTAACGAGTATTCAAAAAATCATATTAATGATACCAGTATTATTAATGCGGATATTAAAGCTAAAACACTTTTTTCGATCGAGAATATTTGTTCAAATAAGAGAACTAAATCATCTCCTAGCGGATAAGAAAAAAAACACAAACGGAAACAAATAAAAATAATATTTTGATAATACAAAAATCAAAATAAATAAATGAATAAATTGTGAAGAACAATTATTATTTTAGTTGAACATTTATATTTTTTAGGCAACATGTAAAATAGAAATTAATAAATAAAAATGATAATTACAGCAAATTTCGAACCACCACGTAACACTGGTTAAAATATTGATGTTTGTCTGTTGGCTAGCAGGCACCGCAAGTGGTGCAGAGGGTTAGAACGCAAAGAATTCTGATGAGAGAATGTGGTGATTCTCGAAACAGGTAAATTGAACCCAGGTTTAACCCCAGCTCAGCCAAGAAAAATTATCAATAAATTTTAAGATAGATTTCATGTTGTAAAACAATTCCTTCAGTAAAAATAATTTAATGAAAATTAAATTTAATGAACTCGAGCCTAACTAAATAAATATCAAAAAGTGAATAAATTGTTTTATTTTGAATTAAAAAATTTGCGAAAAATTATTTTTTTTTTTAAATATCATTAATATCCTAAATGCAAGTTGCAATGCATATTTACATTGCATACACTTCGTAAACGCATATTTTAAATTTCCGACAACGCCTAATATTCCTAATCGTTTGGCAACTTATTTTAATGAGTATCAGCTGTCAAAATGTTAGTTTGTGGTCAAAATATTGCATCATTTTTGTTTTGAATGCATTAATGGCTGATTAAAGCTATGTGTCTACCATCGTCAGATATTACAACGTTGTCATATCTAGCAATGTACTGACATTGAACAATTTTTGCAAAAGGTAAATTGTCAGTTTAGACGACTGTAAGAAAACTAACAATTTCATTTGCACACAATTGTCACACAATGAATTTATCTGTCAACCGAAATTGTCAGTTCACACGGTTGTCAGATTGTTGTGTGGTATTGTCAAATTCGTTTTGCAGCTCTGTGTGTGTGTTTAAAAATTTTAAATATTCTCATGGAACAAAAAAGAGCAATTGAAACCATTTTATCTGCACTCTATTAAACAGGACTCATCAAAATATATGTCGCTATCCATTTTTTATTTTCTTTAATTTAATTCTTAAATTTTCTTCCACTTTTTTCAAAAATTGTTTGTTTATTTATGTATATACAGAGTTGCATTTAGAAATAATTTCTATGACAATACTGCCATTGGCAGATGCATAAACTTTGCACATATGACAATGAAAAGTTTTTGACAATGGTCTTAAAACAATGACAATGACAAAAATGTGTGTTTAAACAATTGTTAGATGTCTGACAATATTTTTGTCTTCCAATGTACTGAAAATGCTTTTTCTTACAAAGTTGGAAGGCAAAAATTTTAAGTTTACACGGTTGTTAGACATTTTCTGAACATTTTTCGGACAACGTTGTAATATCTGACGATCGTGGACACACAGCTTAAGTAATTTTTTGATTGTTTTAAGTAAATTATTTTTAAATTAATAACTTTAATATAAATAACTAAAAATTTTATTTTGCAGAGACAGAAAGTGGACACACAAACGCAAATAATTACTAATTGCGACAAGGCACACTGACGTTCCTAAATGCCATTAATATGCAAAAGATTTCTCTGCAAAGCAAGGTTGCATTTAAAATATTCTTTTCATTGCATACGCATTTTTCAAATTATGCATTGCAACTTGCATTTAGAAAGTCGGCCTTATTGTTTACATGTTGATTATACAGAAAAAATAACCTGTGACGTCAAGCGCAGAGAGAGGAAATTTTTTTAACATTCTTTGCGTAATTTTTATTATTTGATTCATGATTAAAGAAAGCCACTCTTTGTAACTGAAATAAACTCAGTAACCGTTTAACGTTTATCTTTGATACATTTACTAAGAAATTAGGTTAAGATCAGTGGAAAGCCTAAAATGTCCACTGTTAACTGGCCACGTCAATGTGTACAGTTGTTACTCAACAATTGACACAAATTTCTCTCTATAATCGTTTAAAATGCATTAAAAAGTTTACAGAAAAACATCTATATCAAAATATAAATATTATATAATATATTTTATACTTTATAAAAGAAATAAATTTTTATGACAAATATTTCTTTCCCCCACTCAGAAAACGCGTGAAATAAGATTTTTTTTCTTTTTGTAAAAAAAAAACAAAAGTGTTTCTTTTCAAAAATTGTTGTTTACATGAATGATAATTCCTCCTCTTCTGGCACTTTATCCACCATAACTACACAAATCGACAGCGTACTCTGCTGGGTGATTAAACTGACATTGACATTTGATTGGCATGTGAATCATTCATATTGTTCTTGTATCTTGTAGCAGCGTATATTTGGTAGATTGGATTGTGAAAAAGCGGAAAAACAACATAACACTAACACGGCACGGCATTTTTCTCATTTATTTCAAGTAATCATAATTCATTATATTCAAATTGTCTTCAAATTTGTTCATACTTCTTTTCAATATGTTTTTTCTTTTTATAAAGAAATTTTAAAAAATTTAAATTTTTAATTTTTATTTTTTTTTTGTTTTGGTTTTCACCTGCAAAGTGGAATATTTTTGTTAATATGTACTTAGTTATTTAATATGTTTAATATGTGTATAATTTTGCTGATTGATAGACTGAAAGAAGTAAAACAAATTTTAGTTAAACAAAGAGCAACAAAAAATTATAAATAATTAGTATTTTAAGTACATTTTTTTTTTTTTGGTTTCTACATTTATACATGTTAAAATAGACAAAGTGTTCAGAAATTTCCTAGCCGACTGTTGTGCCAACAAAAAAATAATAATAATGAATCCGTCCGTTGTGCCCTAAATCCATTTTAAACAAACAGGAACACATGACGAAGATAAGCAGCCAAATGTATTTACAGACTCTTGTAAATAGTGTTTTTTTTTTCTTTTTGTATAATGAAACACTTATTCGCATTAGGTAAAATATTTTAAGGTGGTAAAGGTCGACCTAAAGTCCATTTAATTATGTACTGCTACAAAAAAAAATTAAATAAATGGTTCTTTTTGTTAATAAAATCTGTGTAAATGTATTTATTTTGGATTTTGCCAATTTTATTTGTTGTATTGATAATTAAAGCGTGATCCATTCTGAGGTTCTCTACTTTAAAAAAAAAAAAAAAAACATTAACAGAAAATTTAAACTTAATGGGGAATGATAATGATAATAAACATTTGAAAGAACATTATTTGGCATTAATTATTTGAAAATTATGTCTATCAAAAGTTGGCCGTTGCTCCGTCGCAGATGGTCTAGCTGTAGCGTCCATTTTTCGATGACTCGTTCGATGTTTTCGATGCGTGATGTTTTCCTCCAAGGCCTGAATCGAAGCGGGTTTGTCCGCATACACTTTAGACTTTAAATATCCCCACAGGAAAAAAGTCTAACGGTGTGATATCACACGATCTTGGTGGCCAATCGACCGGCCCAAAACGTGAAATTATGTGCTCACCGAAGTGTTCTCTCAATAAATCCATTGATTGATGCAATGTGTCTTGCTGAAACCAAATGTCACCGAGATCACGAGCTTCAATTTCAGGCATTAAATAGTCGGTTATCATGGTACGATAACGGTCGCCATTGACGGTTACGTTTGCACCGGCATCATTTTCAAAGAAATATAGAACGATGATTCCACCGGCTGGACTTGGTCTATAATATCAAACAATGAATGCTGGGTCTCAAAATGGGTGATGATGTTGCGAATAGTACGCTCAGTTGGCCGATTATGTTGACCATAAATTGAGCGATGTACACGAAACACATTCCTCACAGAACGTGAATTTTCGTAATAAAGTTGAACGATTTGTAAACGTTGTTCAGGCGTAGGTCTTTCCATTATGAAATGTCAAACAATACTAAACAAAAATAACATGACAGCATGACACGACTCACACGTGATCTGTCAACAAAAGAAGGCTATTGAAAAAAGTATCTCTACATGAATCACCCATTAGAATCGCAAATAATGTTTCATAATCATAATTTGACTATTATATCACGAATTTTTAAATTAATCATTAAACGTCAATAGTTGCGGTACACTCAATGACAATTACTTGTATATGTACGTTGTCAACATACATATACAAAATTCACTTAAAACATCAAAACAAGAAATTAGCTGTCAAAGTTTTTAATTGCTTCAAAAATATCGAATTCCGTCGCATTATACTTAAGTATGTAGCTGTGAAATATAGAACTTATGTAATAAATTACTTTATGAAACATTTTAGGTTGATGAAATTTGTTTAATGGTCTTCATATAGAGGTCTTCATCCGGGGGTCTAATCACCGCATTCGACATCGTATCAACTAACGTATTAAACTATATTTCGATACGCGTCGATACAAATCCCACCATTCGGGATTTGTAAAATCGGGATCGGGATTAGCATCGCTACCAAATTCATTGGAATTAAAGAGGTCATTCAGTTTAGCAATAATTATCGCTTCTCTCAGCCTTACAATACTCTCCGACTACCTAGTTTGAGGTAAATGTCCTTAAAATTTTTAAAATATTTTATTTAATAATAAGTGATTCCGGAACATTCCAGTCTTCAACCAACAGCAGGTTGATACCGCGCGCTTTCTATCTCTCTCACTTACACAATGATTCAAACACAGCCTGGCGGTAAAATAACTAATATTTCATTAAAACTTCAGCTATTTGATCTGAAAGTTTTCAGAATGAGATCAGAGATTATCTTAGACTCCCTATAATATATTGATATTTATTTTAAAATTTATCATCAGTGTATCTCTACTTAACTCTCGAATTGAACAGAAACACTAGAAAACAACACCAGTCAGACATATTTATCTATTGGTCTATAGTGCTACCACGAGTCATTGTTCGAGTCAGATCTGACAGTATTTTCACGTTACAACCAACTGGTGTTCGATATGAGATTGTAATTCTATGTTTCTTCGATCAGATACGGGTTAAAAAAATATCATACGTTTCCTCTCCAATGCCAAACTTTGGCATAAATAAGAATGTTTCTGTGTTGAGGAATTTTGATTAAATTTATGAAAACGTCAAAGGATGTCAAGCAAATCAAGAATAAAAACAAGACACAACACACAGCATTGACTCTGACACATCATTAAATAACTATTTCTATAAGAAGTCTTAAAGAAATTTCCATTTGGGTTCTACTCGTTCACATCACCTCAACATCGACTGTCCTCCAATGAGACTGTGTCCTATTATCTGGGGCATCAGACGCCTATATATCCTGTTACTATGCAGACTTCTCACGTACTCCCTAACTCGGCATTGGTAAACTTAAACTCTCTTATAGAATCTGAACTCGTGCCACAAATGCTATATTGACATTATAACTACTGAATTCTCATTATCATCATAATGATTTCAACAATCTTCTTTTTGTTTAAGATGTGCCTCAGATGCCTAAATATTCCTCAGCCTGAGTAAACTTATACCCTTTTTCTAAGGACTGAACCACAGTACCACTATATTCCCTTTATTATAAAAACTGAAGGGTTTTCTCATGCTATGCTAAAAAGGATTTACAAATACCTTTGTTTTGTTTAAATACATACGAAACTTTAAATTAAAGTTATCTATATTTAAAGATTGATTCTATTAACCCATTCAGACCTGACGCAAAACTACAAGGAATTTTTTTTTATAATTTTTGGAATATGGATCATACAGCGTACGAAAATATATTTAATGATTAGGTCTTATTAATTGCCTGAGTGTTACTTCTCTTAAAAAAAAAAAAAAAAAATGATGATACAATGATTTTGAAATAGATTGGATTGGCTCGTATATTGTTATTTCAAATTCTTCAGCAACATTGACTGTAGAACTTTTGTTTAGGAACCTGGAACTTTAGC
The DNA here is from genome assembly GCA_950370525.1 of Bellardia bayeri. Classification (NCBI taxonomy): domain Eukaryota; kingdom Metazoa; phylum Arthropoda; class Insecta; order Diptera; family Calliphoridae; genus Bellardia; species Bellardia bayeri. Next base: position 122,619,653 of record OX493264.1, read on the forward strand.
AAGGCTTACAAAGACGTTCTGATTAAAAATAAATTTAGCTTTGACCAATACTCAGGATACTCTAACTCATGATTTAAAGTCGACAGAGACCTAGCAAGGCGAAATTCCACCTAAACACTAGAAAAGAAAACAGATTTTACAATGAATCATTGCAGATCATATGTATGTAAAGCCCGACCAATTAGTCTAAACGATACAGAAGCCAAATATCGATTTCGCTAAATTAATGCTGTGTATTATGAACGCTTCATTTCAGAAAAGGGTATCTGACATTGGCTTAACACTTTTCATCTCAAAAAACCATTTGTATATTCTGGCATAACCTTGATTGTCTAGTAATTTCCATAATAGAGAGAGAATTGGATGCCCCGATAGATTAGGCGATAGTAGGCCGGACTATCAGTCAGAGGGTTGCCGGTTCGATTACCGCCAAAGACTCTGGGTGTTTTCTGCAGATAAGACAGAAAGCTTTGCAGTTTGTGTTTGTTAATTAATGTTTAAAAAAAATGTTAAAAAAAAATCGGTGGAACATTTTAGAAATATTTAATTCTTAAATGATTTTATACTGATTTTGTAATAGCTAGAACATTAACTAGAAGCATTTACTTAAAAACTTTATTTAAAAACAGTTTAATTCGTTTTATAAAAGATAAATTTAAAATTAACGTGGAACTTTAACAAGGCTTTGAAAGCAAACTAAGCTGTAGAACGTGACGAGTTCAACCGAAAGTTATTTTTCCAAAGAAAAATCTTTCTACAATCGTGAAAGTGTTACAATAATAACAACGACAAATTGATATATCTCGTAATGCTATAAATATTGTAGACTCTAGATTCTAGACGCTTGACAAAAAGAAACTAAATAATCTGTAGACTGTGAAATTTTCATCAAAATTATCATCTAGAATGAAGAACTCAATTGCTTTATAATAATGCAGCACAAACTGAGACCCCTACTTGCAGTATTAAGTTTTGTATAACGCTGGTGTATGGTGGTAGGTGTGAGTAGTTTTGAATTGAAAAATGGAAATATTAAATATACCAATACCTCGCTTTGCGTCGTTTCGTTTTGCGATTTTTATTTTCGAAGTTGCGTCGCTGCTGAATTAGTACTATTTTCACTATGCGTCGTTGAATTTCAAGGTTGCGTTGTTTTGCGTTCGAGTCTTCAATATTGTGTTTAAATTTTTGCCAAATCTGCAACATCATTAGATGCTAAAACGTTGAACAAGAAGTGCTTTGATGATCGAAATGTAGTCCTTGCTTTCTATTTCAAGTTGAGCAGAGAATACCATTAAGTAAAATGTTATTTCAGTTAAGAGCAAAAAGTTTATTTAATGACATAAAAAGTAAAGCATTATCCAACGATAATGCTGGTGGTAGTAATACAGACAATTGCTACAAGCAAATTTATTTTACTTTGCAAAAAAAAGCTGTTCAGCAAACATTGAAACAATTTTTTGTTAAAGAAAGCCGACAACTTAATATTTTCCTAACCCAAGAACCTATTTTCGATCTTTACATGGTTTGCTAATTCAAAGTGAGGTACACCTAATTCTGTTTTTACACGGTAATTAGTTACAGAAAAGCTACGTGTAAGAAAGACATTGATCGTAAGCAAAATAGGTGATTGTTTCCTTATCTCTAAAACCTATTGAAATTAGTGATAAACAAGGATTTCTTAAGAACACCTATTCAGGTTTATAATATTAAACCAGATATGTATGTATGTATATGTAGGTACAATGTGTTTTAAAACAAGCATACGAGTATTTATTAAAGAAGGTGCCTATTATGAGCAAAATACGATTTTCGACTGTGGTCGAAAATGCTTATCATACGAATTTTCATTTGGTATTATGGTGCACATTCGATAAAAAAAAACGCTATTGTGAAAATTACTCTTTTTGTGTTATTCACAATAGTACATTTCTATCAGCTGACGCCATATTTGTTTACAAATTCTTAAAGAAAAATAAATTAAATTTGAAATGACCACCACGGAATTATGGTTTAATGATTCGCCTGATGAATAGAATTAAGCTTCTGTGTTGCCCTCCCATTTTTTGGCTGCTTGAACTTTGGAGCAAATACATTTTGCCAACAGTGGATCTTCTTTCATGAGAGAAACGAGCTTCTCCAATTGCTGTTTTCTACTTACGACCTGCAGGATATTAACAAAAGTAAATTACAAAAACAAATTCTTACATTTTAAATAAATTTTTCACAGTTTTATACAGCGTTGACAGCAAATTTGTGTTTGATAAAAAATTCGTTGAACAACGAAATTTTCGACAGCGATGCCAACTCATGATACAAATTTTATATTCGATAGTCGATTTTCGATAGCCAGCGAATATCGATTGTCGAATGCAGCTCATAATAGGGGCATAAGCTTAAAAGTAATGTAAAAAAATGTATGACAAGTTCATTTGTTTGTAACCACAAAAAGGAAATTCCTCAAATTAGTCCCGGTTTACATTATGAAATTTTTGTCGCTGCGATTCTTGTCGTATCTTCTTTAAAATTGTATTTGCGTCTACATTGTGAGATTTTTGTTGCAGAGATTTTTTGTGGATGGATACATGTTTTTATATATTTTGTAGCTAGAACATACATACATACATACATGTATGAAAATAAAAAACAACGAATTTACGACTCCTCGCTCTCGCCTACAAAGCAAGAATCGCAGTGACAAAAATTTTATAATGTAAACCGGGAGTTTGTGATATGAACATATTACGCAAAAATTAAATTTAAAATTAAATTAAATTTTAATCGTGCTAAATCGAATAAAATCGGTAAAAAAATTTAAAATTGTTTATTTTTAAACCGTGTAAGAAAAAACCGTGTAAAAGCAGAATCAAGTGTATTGGTGTCTATAGAGTAGGTAAAGTTTTAGAGTAAATTTTTAGAAATTACAATTCTACATAATTTAGGAATTGCAAATAATTTCACATAGATCTACGAGTATACCCATATTTCCTGTAATTACACAAAATTAACTTAAAGCAATAAGAAAAAGTTTCCTTAATTCCAAATTAAACATTTGCAAAAACTCAAATCAACGTTTTATAGAGTGCATAAAATTTAAATAATGCCATTTTGAATTTGCTTAATTTAATAAAGAAAAAAATTGCATTCATGTCTTTAAAGTTTAAACATTATCTACTCGCATTTATATAAATAAATACTAAAGTACACAGACAGATGTATGTATGTATGTATGTATGTATAACTACCTATACATGCATACAAATTCATTTAAAATTTATAATTTTATTTTCATATAGCAAGAACTCTTTGTGATTTGTATTTTAGATATTTTTTTTTTTGCTTAATTTTATTTTGTATTTAGTTAAACTTTTTGTTGTTGTTAGTGTCTGCTGTTGCATTTGAACAAGTGGTGAAATGCATTTCATTTAAAATACTTTACTGCATTATTTTATTATTTAATGTTTTGTTTAAATTTTCTATAATATTAAGCTAGTTACTGATGAGTTTTATTAAAATGATTAACCCAGCAAATAAATTTGTCGTTATACAGCTAAAACTGGAGGCGCAACTACACCAATACCTCACTTTGCGTCGGGGTCACGTTCCATAATAACATGACGCAAGGTGAATTAAGATTTTCTATAGCAACCCACGTAAAGATCGAAAATATATTCTAGGGTTACGAAACTGGTCCAATGTTTGCTGAAAAGCTTTTTTTTAAGCTTTTTTTTAAGCTTTTTTTTTTTTTTGCAAAGTAAAATAAATTTTCTTGTAGCAATTGTCTGTATTACTACCACCAGCATTATCCCTGGATAATGCTTTACTTTTTATGTCTTTAAATAAGCTTTTTGCTCTTAACTGAAATACCATTTTACTTAATGGTATTATCTGCTCAACTTGATTTTCAATCCAAATAGAAAGCAAGGACTACATTTCGATCATCAAAGCACTTCTTGTACGGGTCATCGTTTTAGCATCTAATGATGTTGCAGATTTTGTAATAATTAAAAAAAAAATAAACAAAACAAAACAACGCAACTTCAAAAATCTAACGACGCTTAGTGAAAATTAGTACTAATTAAGCAACGACGCAACTTGGAAAAAAAAAACGCAAAACGAAACGACGCAAAGCGAGGTATTGGTGTCCACTAAATAATGCTCCACAAAAAGTGTGATAATCAAGTGAATTTTTCGACAATACATGTGATACAAAAATATTTACAATCCAATAATTTGTACATAAACTTTCTTGTTCTATGAAATTCACCTCATTTTTTACCACAGGTACTTGAAAATCAAAAGTTTTTATTTTACTTAAAAACTTTGCTGGGTTTTTCTTCTATTTATTGAAATTTTATTTAAATCTTCATTAAATTTAGTATTTAAAGTGTTTCTGCTTTTTATTGTTGTTTGAAATCTTAATGAGTTTTTTGCTTTCAATTAGTAGCTGTGTGTTTAATTTACTAAATTTATGTTTATACTTTGACATATTTTTTAAAGGCACACAATTAAATTCAAATCATTAAGTTTTCAACAAGTAATTTTCGTATTGTTTTTTTTTTTATTGTATTTTTGATTTGCAAATAAAAACTGAAATGAATTGAATTGATTGCTATTTTGTTAAATCGTAAAACCCCGATAAATAAATTTGTATTGCTAGATAACGTATATTTGTATATTGCTGATTGGCTAAAGAGATGAAAATGAAGGCGTTAAGATGTATTAAACTTGAGGCATATGTATTTGTTTTTAATAAAATTTTAAGATATTATTAAGATTTAGATTTTAGCTTCAATAGATTACTTTATTACTTCTAGCAATGTATTACTTTTAGCAACCACCACTAGTTAGAAATCAGTCTTCTTAGCGAAAATCGCTTTTCAACTACCAACCTTTTTCGCAGAGACTGCTTATTTAAAATTCTATATAATAAATAAAATACACAGATAAATTACAACGTTTGAACACGTTCGAATATCAGCAGAATCAATAGTTTTTCTTGAACATATATACACCTAATTCTGTTTTTACACGGTCTTTTTTTACACGATTTTGATTTAACACTCTTTGAAAATAAACAAATTTTACATTTTTTACACGATTTTATTCCAATTAGCACGTTTCAAGATCTTCTGGTCTTGAATTTTTTTTTGTTAAATTTAATTTTTGAGAAATATGTTCATATCACAAATTTATATTAATGTCCTTTTTGTGGATACATTAAATTAACTTGTCCCATATACTCGTATATGTTTTTATACACTTCACTTTCATTAGAAGGGTATATATAAAAGTTTGTCATTCCGTTTGTAATTTCCACAATATAATTTGCCAACCCTATAAATTATATATATTCTGTATCCTTATAGATAGCGGAGTATATAAAGCCATGTCCGTCTGTCTGTCTGTCTGTTCAAATCAATTTGCTGAAGTCCCCATATATCTTCGGGTTCCAAATCTTCAATAATTCTGTCAGGCATTCTTCCGAGAAATTTGCTATTTAAAATCAGCAAAATCCGTCCATAAATAACGGAGATATGAGCAAAAATCCGGGAAAACCTCTGAAAATTTCATCAAAAAAACTAAGTGTATTAATATTGTTACGAATAATTTCATAAACAGATGGCGCTGATCAAACAAAGTGTTTGAGTGTGTTCTTAAACCGTAATATAAGTGTGTAAAAAGACAGTGTGTTAATTTTTAATTGTATTTGTGTACATTTAAATAAATAAAGACTCGTTATATTTTCTTCAAACTACTTGACGCTTTTATTTTGCAATTAAAAAGAATCCGATTTATTTAAAAGAAATAAACCACCGTTTTTAAAAGGTAAAAACGTAACAATATAATATATATGTATGTATGTATGTATATAATATAATTATGCATCCACAACAATGGTGAAGGGTATATAAGATTCGTCATAGCCGAATATAGCACTCTTACTTGTTTACATTACTTTTATGCTTATCTTTTTATAACATACACCATAATAGTAGGGAGGGTATATTGGATTTGTGCTGATGTTTGTAACGCCCATAATATCGGTCAAGCCTGACCATATAATACCCTATACTCAATATATAAATAAAACAGTTTTTCAAAAATGGGCGCTATATGGGAGATATTACCTTCCGAGAATATAAATATTATGTAAGTGTGCCGACCATTATAAAATTAGGTGTCATCATTTCTGTACATACGAAACTTATTTTTGTTAAATTTTATTCGGATAACAATATTTTTAAGAGATTTATTGTCGTTAAAGTTATTTTCGGAAGTGGGTCTTAATGGGAGCTAAGACTAATTATAAACCGATCATCATAAAATTGTACCATACTATTTGTATATACATATGTACATATATGAAACTTATTTGTATTCAGTGGGCCTTATATGGGACCGATCTGCACAAAAGTTGTAGATATTATTTGGCTTCCTTTACCATTCATTTGTGATGAAATTTGTTTGATTCCTTGCATAATTCAAACATTTATGATCAGTAAACCCCAATTTCGGAAGGACTTTTGTATGGTGGCTAGGTGAAATAAAGGACCGATTTACACCAGTTTTAATCCCATCCGTCCTTGGGCCGAAAAATATCACATACCGAATTTTATTGAAATATCTCTAATATTGCGATCTGTACTCTGCGCACAAGCTTTACATGGACAGCCAGCCATCCAGCCAGACGGACGGAAGGACATTGTTAAATCGACTCAGGGAGTGATTCTGAGTCGATCGGTATATTTTGAACCAATATTTATGGTCGTTACAAACATCAGCACAAATCCAATATACTCTCCCCACTATTGTGGTGTAGGGTATAAATAGTTATTTTAACCAGAGCAAACCAAAGGATCCCAAGACACCGCAGTGGTGCAGAGGGTTAGAACGCAAAGAATTCTGATGAGAGAAAGTTTTGTCCACTTTCGTCGACATTTTATGTGTACCACTTAAAGTACAACTTCAAACATTACAGCTTGTGCCATAGCTGTTTTTAAGAACAATTATTATTTTATTTAAACTGTTAATTTTTAATTTTTGATATTTATTTAGTTAGGCTCGAGTTCATTAAATTTAATTTTCATTAAATTATTTTTACTGAAGTAGGAATTGTGTTACAACTTGAAAAATTTTTATTATTAAAATTTTTTTGATAATTTTCTTGGCTGGGATTCGAACCTGGATTGTTGAATTTACATATCTTTCGAGAAACACCACTTTAGCAGGCACCGCAGTAGTGCATGTGGTAGAACGCAAAGAATTCTGATGGGAGAAAGTGGTGTTTCTCGAAACATATTTAAATTCAACAACCCAGGTTCGAATCCCAGCCAAGAAAATTATCAAAAAAATTTTAATAATAAAAATTTTTCAAGTTGTAACACAATTCCTACTTTAGTAAAAATAATTTAATGAAAATTAAATTTAATGAACTCGAGCCTAACTAAATAAATATCAAAACATAAATAGCCGTATTTATTTTCAAATTTATTGTTCATACACAAATTTTTTTTTTTTCTTATATATTTAAATTTTGACAAAAATACTAGAAATGTATGAATAACAAATAATATTCTATTATAACTAGATGATGTATATTTAAATGAACTGAAATCATTTATATATTTATATCTTTATATGTATGTATGTATATCTATTGCATATTTAAAACAAATAAATAACATTTATTTTCTTCCGTCATATTACTTTTGACTGTCCTTAATTTGGTACAATATATCGCTCTCGTACTAACTTGTGCGACAGTGTTGCCAGAATATGAATTTAAAAATATGCTAAAACTTGAAAAACTAAGTGCTAAAATGTTCTACACAAGAAAAAAATAAGTGCTAAATTTTTTCAAATGTTACAAATATAAATTATAGTTTTTTTCTAATTTTGTTCATAACAATTGTTGACTTGTCTTAATAGATTACATTGCATATATTAATTAAAAAATGTCCGTGTTCATTTACTCACCACACCGAAAGAAATTTAGTTGAAATATTAATAAAAGTTATTTTTTATTTCTCCAAAAGTATTTTTTGGAGTAAAAAAGTAAGAATATGTTTGAGAAAAAAATTGTTTTTTTATCAAGCAAATATTTGCTAAAAAGCATTTAGCATAATTTTTAAAAATTTCAATGCATTTTTGAGAAACAAAATGCTAAATCTAGCACCTGAAAGTGCTAAAATGGCAACACTGATGTACGAAATGCACTTAAAATCAGACTAAAAACACAAAAACTGCATAAATATCTTTAAGCACAATTTTATAGCAGCTAATTAATTATAAAAGGAACATTTTCACAATTGTATTTTTTTTTACTTTATTGTTTTGAGTTTCTTGGTTTTTATTCTTTTCTTTTCTTTTTCCTGAAAATGACAAATTGTTATATACAGAACCATTAACATTGTATGTACAATAAATGAATTGCAATGCTCAATTGATTAATAATAACAATAATAATGTATATGTATTTTTTTTTTTTTGTTATGTTTTGAATTGTGTTTCTCTGCAGGTTGCCAAAAGTATACACCTGCCCTTGACAACAAGTCTAACGTCAGCGCCTCGTGTGCTTATGTGTAGTGCGTCGGTGGGCACAGAAGCTACGGTAACATTACAACTGCGCGATGTTAATTCCAATGACTCAATACAATCCAATCAATCATCATCAGAAGCAGCCGCCGCAGCAGCAACAATTATTACATCATCTACGACTAACCATCAGCATACAGGCAGATCAGGAACAACAGCAACAGCAACGACGACGACAACATTGGACAATGCATTAACCATTGGTTATCCAGATCCAGAAATGTTGGCTGATGTTTTAGGAACATTACAAACAGCATGTAAGTGAAGATAAACTTTCTCATACTAATATCGAATAATAATAACTTATGCATATGTACATATATACATGCATACATACATATGTACATACATACATATATACTTTTTCAGCTCTTAAAAATACAAATCCCAGTGGTGAGAGTACAAAACAAAATTCCTCCAAACTAACAAATACCAGCGATATAATAAATAACAATTTAAATGGTACGATTAAAAATCGTATAACAATTAGTAAGCGCTCCTCGAATATAATCAGCAATTCCCAAAATACCAGCAGCAATAACAACAACAACAACAACAATAATAACAACAGCAACATTATCAACCAGAACAGTAGCAATACAAACAACATCAGCAACTGTCTTCGAGACATTTCCAAAACGACAACCACATCAGCGGTACAAACGGTAACGACATCAACGAATACCACAACCGCAGTTAATAAAACCAATAGTTACATTAAGAATTGTCTAATACGTAGCAGCAGTTGCAGCAATACTAGCAACATAACATCCCTGGCTCAGATAATGAGCAATAGCAGCAATACCACCAACAACGGCCACAACAGCAATAGCAATAATAATAGCAATCAAATCAATAACAGCTCAACTATCAGCTGCAACGTTATCAATAATAATAATAACAATAATAATAATAATAACAGTAATAACAACAGCAATACAAATTTAAGCCAACTTAATACTAACAACACAACCAGCAGCAGCAACAATAGTTGCAATAGCAATTTCAGTTCCAGCAGTAACGACAGTTGTTTCAGTTATAGCAGCAATAGCAGTAGCGGCAACTCGGTTGCCCGTAGCATAACATCGTTGAGTCACGGTAGCCGTAAAGTTCCTGGTCCATTAACAACAAATCCACCGAAAATATTAAAAAAGAGCCGTTCAAAAATATCATCGCCCAGTCGGCACGGACCACAACAGTGTCAGGTGAGTGGACGTTTTTTTCATATCTGAAGATGCTGCACATTGTTGTTGCGAAATATTGGAAGAAATAAACTTGAAGAAAATATAATTTTTAATAAAAATAAAAAGTTCGAACAATTACCCCCTGGCCCACGATGTCGAACGATAACGATGGCTTAGATAAGACTTAAGACACAAACTTGATTGTGGAATAAACAAACTTGATTGATTAAAAAATAGATCCGATAAAAAGTTTGTGTTTTAAGTCTTACTTAAGCGAGCGTTATCGGTCGACATCGTGGGCCAAGCGGTTAGTTTAATAATCTAAAAAATTGATGTTTTTGCGTTAAGTTGTTCTTCAATGGCTAAATTCACAGTCTTTAGTTAGCTAATAACAATGGCTTAACTAATGATTCTTTATTCGCAATGCTTAGTTTGTCATAAGAATACCAAGTAATAGTTAAACGATAGTTAGTATTTTAGTTTACCAATGGTTAAATAATGACCGAGAATTCGGCCATAAGTTATTATGGCCAGTTTTTAACTTGATATTTAAATATAAAATTAATTAATTTTTTCTTAAATTTAAGTTTTATTTAAAAATGGTTTAATTTTTTCAGTCTCAAATTTAGTTTGGTATTTAATTATGATAAAAGTATGGTAGCACTATTAAATGTCAAAAAAATACAACTTTGTCATTCAACAGCTGATTTATTATTTAGTTTACAAATTGTTTTACACTGACAATGGACAAAATCTGCATCATTTATATCCTCTTCATCTGAATTCATTGTTTTAGTTGATATTAATAATACAATAGCACAATGTTTTGATTCGCGGCGAGTTTATTTATTGAATATTTTTTTATCAAATAATAAAAAAAACTTCAATGCGAAATTTTCATAATTTGCAGAACTGTCAAAATCATATGGTAGTATGAACAACTTAAGCTGTATAATGGACGTAGTCAATGACTTTGGTATTTAAACAGAACTTAAGTTTAAAAACCGTTTGATTTTTAAGTTAAAAATTATTATCGGTATCTTTTGGTCAGTAGGTTTTCTTTGGCAGCATGAATGCTATCTACGAGTATATACATACATATATAAAAATTAATGTCTGTCTGTTTGTTCGTGCTTTAGAGGAGGCCAAACTCTTGGACCGATCTTTTTGAATTTTTCACAGCATGTTACTGTGACTCTGGAAGGAAAAATACGCTATATGAATTTTGGGCAGTTTTTGACCTACGTCGATGATATTTGGTACATATGGTATTGGTATAATTAGAAATATGTACCAGGAGAAAAGTGGATGGGACCACGCCCCTTTTTAGGTAAATTAAAAATCGTAATATAGTCTTAACTAATGGACCAATCGTCATTAAATTTTCACAATTTTCTTACGAAATAATAAAACCTTGACTATATAAAGTTGTCAGTGGTCAAGGGGGCGTGACCTACGAAAAATATTGTATATCCTAAAGCATTGCGATAATTAAATTAAAATTGAATAAATTAATTTGTGTAAATATATAAATACGTTTTATTTTATAACGAGGGGGCAGCTTCTAATTAATTCCTTAAAAATTTGTTCTATAAACAATACTCTCAGCCTGTTTAGAGAGAACAACTCTTTGAATCACTTTGGCTGTCCATGCACGTATCGAAACAAATTTTGCCACTAAAATATTATACATAAAACCAAACCACACCTATAATATTTGTGCAGATCGGCCCAAAATTAAACATAGCTCCCATATAAGGCCCATTGCTGAAAACCACTTTAACGATCATAACTCTCTTAAAAATGTTGGTATGAAAATAATATTCAACAAAAATATGTTTTATATATACACAAATCATTTGGCCCAATTTTATGATGACCGGTCCATTATAAGTAAATTAGATCTTATAAAGTGTGATCCATTTCGAGGAACCCTACTTTTTTAAAGGAAAAAAAAAATAAACACAGAAAATTCAAATTCTTTGGCATTTATTTTTTGAAGATCCGTTGAGTCCAATTTTCGATGACTCGTTCGAGTACTTCGACTGGTAACTGGCAAATGACAGGCGTGATATTTTCCTCCAAGGCCTGAATCGAAGCGGGTTTGTCCGCATAAACTTTAGACTTTACATATCCCCACAGGAAAAATTCTAACGGTGTGATACCGCACGATCTTGGTGGCCAATCGACCGGCCCAAAACGTGAAATTATGTGCTCACCGAAGTGTTCTCTCAATAAATCCATTGATTGATGCGATGTGTGGGAAGTGGCGCCGTCTTGCTGAAACCAAATGTCACCGAGATCACGAGCTTCAATTTCAGGCATCAAATAGTCGGTTATCATGGTACGATAACGGTCGCCATTGACGGTTACGTTCGCACCGGCATCATTTTTAAAGATATATAGACCGATGATTCTACCGAGTGGACTTGGTCAATTCGGACGAATATTTTCCAATAGTGAATGCTGGGTCTCAAAATGGGTGATGATGTTGCGAATTGTACGCTCAGTAGGCCGATTATGTTGATCATAAGTTGAGCGAAGTGCACGAAACACATTCCTCACGGAACGTAAATAAAGTGGAACGATTTGTAAACGTTGTTCAGGCGTAGGTCTTTCCATTATGAAATGCCAAACAATACTAAACAAAAATAACATGACAGCATGACACGACTCACACGTGATTTGTCAAAAAAAAAGGCTATTAAAAAAGTATCGCTACTTGAATCTATAGGCCCACTTCTAAAACTCACTTTAACATGTATAAGTATTTTAAAAGAATATTTGTCTGCACAGAAGTCGTTCCACTTAATTTTTGGATGATCGATCCATAGTAGGTCCTAGGTACCATATTGTGCACATTTCTGAAAAACTATTTTTACACATATACTGGGTGTAGAGTTTTATATGGTCGGACTTGACCGCCTAGACGTTCCTATTTGTTTTATTTTATAAAATTAATAATTGAAACTAGATTTTTCAAATATCAAAAATTTAACCTATTTTAAAATTAATTATTGAAAAAATGTGTAATATTCGATTGCTCGAGATCAACAAAAATTATATACACAGATATAAAAAAGAGAAGACTCTTGCCACTGATTTGAAAGTATGAATGACATTAACGAAATACGAAACAATAGTTCAATGTCATCGTTAATTATTATTGAAATTAATAGAAAGCAATAATTAGAATAATTTTCTTCCCAAAATTTAGACAAAATTTCAAATATGCTACTACTAGTTTCTTAAAAATAAACATGATTTACCTAATTGGATTTTTCTTAAAAAAAAACAAACAAAAAAAAAAAAAAAAAGAAATGCGTCTACGCATCTTATTAGGAAAACTATTACGAAACGATACCAATTAGTTTTAATATTTTTGTTGAGGCTTTCTACGCTATAACAAGTATGCGTGCTCGTACATACTCTTGACTAACAAATATTTGAATAGCATTAAATATGAATAAAACAAAAAATATTAATAACAAAATGAAAACCTACTCAAACATACATACATATGTACATTAGGGTGGCCTCGTTTGTATGGAGAAAAAATAAGGTATCGATGTTCCTAACTAATATGAAAATTTGATTTATTTTAAGACTACGTTTCTCAATTTTTTTGTCCTGGGGTCAATAATTGGTGAGCTAGATCAAAGTATAAAAATGTCCTTTTTAGAGGTTTTTTGATTTTTTTCCACATTTATTCCAAAGGAACTATCAAAAATTAATTTTTTTTTTAAATTCAAAAATTTTCAAAATTTCAGACAAAATTGTATTTTCTTTTTTATTTTTTCATAGAATTTACTTAAAGAAATAGTTGAAATTTCTTGATTATAAACATCATGCAATTTAACCCAAATTGTTTTTCCCGTTTTTTTAAATTCTATCTATTTAAATTTTTATTAATTTTTTTTAAAACCTAAATTCTTCCCTATCTGACAATGTCTGTTAACTCAATTCGTTAATGTAATGGGTATTAAAATAAAAAAGTAAAATTTTGTCTGAAATTTTGAAAATTTTTGAATTTAAAATTTTTTTTTTTTTAATTTTTGATAGCCCATTGAATGCGCCTCTCAAAGACCTTTCATATGATACCAAATTTACATATAATTCCTTTGGAAGAAACGTGAAAAAAATCAAAAAACCTCTAAAAAGGACATTTTTATCCTTTGATTCAGCTCACCAAATATTGATCCCAGGACAAACAAATTGAGAAACGTAGTCTTAAAATGAATCAAATTTTCATATTAGTCGGGAACATCCGCAACTTATTTTGGGGCCACCCTAATGTACATACATCATTGCACATGTACAATTACCCCATAATTGAATGTTGTTCGTTGTCTGTCTATCGGCAACTTACATACACGACAACGTATGTATCCATGTGTACATTGCTAAATATCTCTATGTATGAGAAGTAGGATGTTCGATCGTGGGGTTCATTTGGGGGGGGCGGGGGATTAAGAAAACATGTCTAATTAAAACATACACGTTTTAAAGAATTTTTAAATTCAATTTGTGTGTTTTTTTCAGTTTGTATTTAGTTGTTACGTTTCATTTGTAAATGTTTAATTTTTTTTCATGATGTGCTTTTTAACTTTTTTGTCTCATCTCTTTTCCTTTTCAGATTTGTAATAAAATTTTTGGAAATGCTTCAGCTCTGGCCAAACATAAACTGACGCACAGTGACGAACGGAAATACGTGTGTGTTATGTGCTCAAAGGCTTTTAAGCGACAAGATCATTTGTAAGTTTTCATTCCAAATATTACTGTAAATACTCGTAAACAAACAAATGTGTATGTAATTATTTATGCATACATACATATGTACATATACATATATTATACACTGCGTTTCACAACTATAAACGCATCTAACTTTTCATTTTCTATAAACTTATGGCAAAGTTTTCATTAAACTTTTTATAGAATATTAATTGATCAATTCACAACTGATCATTGTATAACTAAATATAAAAAAGGCGAGTGCAGTAGCACAGCTGACTGACTTTCTTTACAATTTACTTATGTCAAAAGTAATACTTTTGCAAGTGTTTTTTGACAGTAGTACATTATTTTACACAAACAAAATGCCTGTTGTTTCTGTATTGTGTTGTATTTCTTGCACTCACCTTGTACGAGTATAATTACACCATGCCACTGATGTTGTAGTGTCGTAGGAGTTGTACGTCGTCTGAATTTACAATAGTTGTACAAATGCTATTGGTAATTTCTGTATAAATATTTTGTACAACACCTTCGATATTTTTAGATATGTTTTACGAATGTTGTATGAAAGTTAAGATGTTGCCGAAAGTTCAAATATGTATCTTATTCAAAAAATTACTCATTTTAGTTAAAAAAAAATAAGCAAACGGTAACACTCAAATCATAAACTGGTTGACAAATTTAAAACGAAAAAATAAAATTAATAAGCAACAAATTTAAACAACATAATGTATGTAATTGTATTTAATTTATGAAAAACGATCCGTAATATTTATTTACTTGACTTCATTGTTAAAATATGCAACTGCATTTTATTTTTCACACAATGTTGAAATTATTCATGAATTTAAATATTTTGCTTTTGACATTTTGAAGGGTTTACAACATAAACATACGACTTTGCTGAAAATCGTGTACAACATGTACAACATACAACATCACTTGTGAGTTGAACAAATGTGTTATAATATAGCTTTTGTGATTGGCGATAAATACGATAAAGTATAGTTTGCTTAGTGTGTCATAACTATAAAGGCACTTTAAGTTAAATCGTGTTAAATTTTGTTATTATCATTTTAATTTAATTATCTTGTTAATTAACAGACTAAATTACGTAAGCAAAATATCGCAGAGAAATCGAAAAATATGTATAAATTGTTAAGACTATTTAGCACAAGTTTTAAAATAATAACGATAATTTTTTACATATTTTATATTGATATAATAAAACTGGAACCCATATCGCGTGGATCGGAGAAACGTAGTGTTTTTAACATTGCCAGCTTCTTTATGACAAAAAAGTGTCGATTTTGCCATTAAAGTATGAAAATCTACAAAATATACAAAAAGATTAAACACCAAAAGGTTGCCGGTTTTTAATCTTCACCCGAATCTTGACCGTCGGATGTTGCAAAGAAAATTGCTAAATCAAAATGAAGAGACTTACATCAAAATACTTAATATTTTCTCATTATTTATTTTCATAATTTTTGTAGTTTAAATGTGAAATTTGGTACTGATGGATACAATGATTTCAATAAGAATTGGAGAGATCTGCGGATGGAATATAGATTTTCTTTAAAAGTCATTTTAATAGTTCATCATTAGTTATGTAGAAGGTTTTGCTCCAAAAATTATCATAGTATGTTCTAGAATATTTACAAAGTAATAAATTTTTGGAAAATTAAAATCTAGAACTAATATTTCAACAACAAAATGCACATATGCATATAAATCTACATATATACTGGGGAGTGTTTTCGGTTAATAAATAAATTTTAAACCCTTGTGTTTTTACGATCAAAAAGCTATTGAACACCATTATTCTGCATATCCCATACAATCCCGCTAAGTTTTGAATAAAGTGAAATTTATATACTCATCATGTCCCATTGCAACTCGACTCGGAGATGATATTGAGACTTCTTTTGTTCGTTTGCCAATTTTATTTTTAACTAAGGAAATCTAAAAGTTAATGAAATATCATTGCACTCTCTTTTTTTCTAAATACCACAGATAGCTTTATATTCTATATAAAAAGTATTTTCCACTAAATCCACTGTAGAGTATACTCAGATATTAATACACTTACAAAAACTTTAACAATTTATAAAATATTGTTCATTATTTATGACAGAAATGGACATATGATGACACATAGAAATAAAAAACCATATGAATGTAAAGCTGAAGGTTGTGGAAAATCGTATTGTGATGCTCGTTCATTAAGAAGACATACGGAAAATCATCACGCCGGTGTAATTGCACCACACAATCATCAGCTCTTAATATCCAATAACAATTCCAATTCAAATTTAAGTTTATCCCCAGCCACAGCGAATGGTAAGTGTTAAAAGAAACGTTCTAAAAAAAGAAAACACTAATGACTAAATTTATTTTTAAAAATATCTTACGAAATGTAATACTTTTTATTTACTGCGGCCTCATTAATAGGTGACGCCAGTTCACCAGATGGTGCCACCTGTTTAGGTACGTATCTTTCAAATGGCGGTACAGTTGTCGATGCAGCCACCGGTCTAGCGTTGACAGAAGAAGAACTAAAAGCTTTGAATGTGCCTCTTAAGACAGGGGTAACTTTGTTATCCCCCACATCGACTACATCCTCCATGTCGTCCTCTAGCACAATGTCGAATGGTCCGGGTGCAACCATAACTCTGACCGACAATAGTGGCAATTTAGAAGGAGAAGGTTTGACACGCGAACAATTGGATTTGATAAGTAAAATAATGAGACAAACTAAACAAACCACTGCTCAAGTGACAGTATCTTCGCCTACCAGTAGTCAATCATATAAGATTGATACCAATCCCCCAGCTACGGTTCAGACACAAACACAAAGTTCCCGACCCAGAACCTGGAATATGCAATTGGTACAACCGAATAAAATATGTTTCCAAAGAACGTTTTAATAAAAATACATATGAAATATCCTTTATTTATTTAGCTTAATTCCTCTCAAAATGTTGCCATTACCGTTGATGAGCTCAATGCCGACAACATCAATGAATCCTCTAATAATGTTCAGCCAAAACTTAAGGAGGATGAAATTGAAATAGATTTATCGAATAGCACTAATTCCAATCTCTTTAATTTGGTGAAAATTGATCAGAAACCTGTAGAGTGTAATTTATGCCATCGAAAATTTAAAAATGTACCCGCCCTTAATGGTCACATGCGTTTACATGGCGGCTATTTTAAAAAGGATCCGGAAACCAAAAAGAGTGAGAAGAAGGAGAATAGTGGTCCTCCCTTGCAGACGGCCAGTATTGGTGTAAGAGCCTTGATTGAAGAGAAGATTATAAGCAAACGAAGTAAAGATTTAAATAAGGTTAGTAGATGTCACTAAATGTTTCGTATTAAATTGAAAGTAATTTGTTTAATATCTATATATTTTCAGGGTGCCTTTGTAGTTCCCGCACCGCCCACAAATAGTACTCAAAATAATGCAACTACCATACGTAGATCCATTAGCGATTTGGATAGTTTCCTTAATCCCAAGACACAACCGAACAGTACAACAACTACAACAAATCAGCCAAATTCCGCACAGCAGCAGCAATTACAATTACAAGCTGGTACAACTATTAAACATAATCCAAAGTCCAACATTAATGTACAAGAAATTAACTTGCCACAAAGTATCGAAATCTATAGTACCAAGCAGCAACAGCAACAGCAGCAGCACAACCAGCATCATCAGCAACAAAAGACAATGAATAATATTGGGGTGGGTACCACAATCACCACCCTAAATGCCGAACGTATTGCAACGAAAACAACTACAACAACAGCAGCAACGATTAATACAACGACAACACGAAGCACATCAACCGATCCAAAAGATTCGACTCTTATAGAATTACTGAAACGGGGCACTCGCATTGCAGTCACCCAGAAACAGCCAAACAACAACACACCCCTGGGCGGAGTAACCCGCCAGATCATAACGAATAAAAATAATTGTAGCGTCATTATACCCTCCGAAGTCCAGGTGGTATCGACGAAGGGGAAGCTTAAGAAAGACGAACATATGCAAATGTCAAATTCCACTAATGTTACGCTGCCCGACGGCACTCCTTTGTCGCTGACTATTGCCCAAGGGGCTGATAGTAACAGTGAAGTATATACGGTCACCTACACCAGTGATGGTTCCGCTTTATTTGGTGAAAACGAGGTTTATAATGTCAGTGAAGCCGAGATGTTGTTACAAACTGTCGATACCATGCAATTATTGAATGATGCTGCAGACAATTTAAAACCTGAACATTCCGAACAATTTGAGGTTATGGATAATAAAATTAAAGATATTGAGCAGCAAAATTGTGTGGATCAACAGCAACAGCACCAACAGCAGCCTCAACACCAGCACCAGCAGCTGCAACAGAATTCAAATCAGTGTCAAACTACACAAAGTTTACCAAACTTCCAACATTTCCATTCCAAAGAATTAATCATACAAAATCCAACTTTGATCAATCAGCATCAGATTAGAACAAATACCTTGTCCTTGCCACAAGATATGAAAAATCAATTTGCCTCCAGCCTCAATTCACCCATGCATTCTCCTCTAGCTTACCCTACACCACCTTCAAGCCACGAAAATGTTACACAGACTTCCCCCTACATAGAGGACAATCATCACTTTAATGATGCACCAAATATATTCTTCAGTGAGTCATTAATCTCCTCCAATCATACTGGAGAAACAGAAAATGAGAAGATAATGAAATTGAAAAGTGTGCTCGAAGACAATTCTTTTGATTCCAATATTAAAGTGGAAGATTTACTCAATGGAACAGATCCCGATACCGAGTGTGATTTGCGTGAGTTCGCAGAGGCAAATCTTTCATTTCTTGATGAAGATCAAGAATTTTTAAATGATTCTCGTAATGCCACATCACCGCTATCGGAATCATTTTTCACCAGTGGTATAGGAACAGCCGAGGAGGTGAAAGAAGTCTTGCGTGAGGTATTAACCGAAGATCAACTCAATCTGAATTGTGAAAATCAGGGAGAGAATATAATAGATTTATATTATTTACCCGGTCTAAGTTTACAATCGCAAATGATGCCCAACTCCGAAGATCCTCTGTTGTCGTCTTCACCTCGAGATTTTGGCCAGCAGCAAAAAATACAAAATCCCATGCCCCAACAGCAGCAACAGAGTCAGCAACAGCAACAACAACAAATAATCCAACACATTCCTCATCAACAACAACAACAACACACAAATCAACAGCATAATATACAATACAACAATCAGCAGCAACTAGCGCATCCAACCCAAACAGTTAAAATATCTTTAGATTCGAATACACAGACATCTTGTGCTGCAGCTACTTCCTCCGCCGAACTAAATCAATTGATTTTGAATATACCCTCAAATGTAATACAGAATTCCTGCAATGCAACATCTGCAAATTCCTCTTCAACAACTACTACTATACACTATAATGTACAAAACTTACCACAAGTACAAAATCAATCGAATAGTCAGCCACAACAACAACAGCAGCAACAGTCGAATCTTATGCAGCAGCAAGCGCAACAACAACAACATCAGTCACAATTTTTGACATCCGCAACCATAAACTCACTTAACGAGGCCTTAATGCAGCCTATAATATACACCAGTGGAACCACCGATAGAATGGAACTCAAATTAGACAACAACCCCAACTCTTCTAACCCACAATTGCAAAATATTATGCATATAAATAAGCCCCTAGAGATGGTGAAAAATATATCATCATCATCGTCCCATCTAATATTTTCGCAGCAAAGTCAATCCTCGAATTCCATTGCCTCGACCTCAACTGTAAACACCTCTTTACAACCGCTGTCAAACCAAACCAACTCTATTTTGAAAAGGCGTTTGAAAGGTCATTCCTCGTTGGACTCTTCCTCATCACATTCTTCTTATTCCAAATATCAAGCATTGTCGCCCTACAAGTCAAAATTACGCAAACCTTCTCGCACCCACTATACACCAGCTCCGATACTGAATCCCGAACGTAAAGGTCACGGTTTGTACTGCAATGTTTTGAAACAATTGGGTTGTTCACTCTTGACCTTTGATAATTTCGATGACGACTTCGACGATCCGGTGGGTTTGGTCGATTTCTCTGATGAATCAAAAGTCAACTTGGGTTCAGCCTACCAAGCCGCTATACCTGCATTTAATGAAAACGCCTGCTCTAGTTCGGCTATAGAGGAAACGATTGGTTGTGAGCTTATGTGGGATCCGGAGGTGCAAAAGGATGATAAGATTCTAATGAGATTCATCGACTTGAGCAAATCTTCAGCCGTGCCCTTGGGCAGTCATTCTGAGGAGGTTGCCTTGCAGGCCTTGCTAAAGGCCCAGGGTAACACTGCAACGGCTGTTTTGAGTTTATTACAGACTCAATCGAACTCATTCCAAATAAAATGGGCCTCACAAGAGTTGGAGATATTCCTAAAAGGTTTGGAGAAGCACGGGAAGGAGTTTAGTAAAATTTCAAAAGAGGTGAGTGAGCCTTTATATCAGTCGAATCTTATAAATTTATTTAATCAATATATGTATGCTTTAATATGAACAGCTCGGTTCAAAAACAACTGGAGAATGTGTACAAATGTATTATTTCTGGAAGAAATTATGTGTGGACTACAAGGTAACCCACCTAAAAACCGAAACACCACCACAAAATCATGCCAATGATCCCAAACCTTATGTATGCGAAATACCAGATTGTTCAGCGGTAAGTAGCTAAATTAGTCAACAACTGCTCTTCTTGTTATTAACGAAATAGGACAAATGCTTTATTAATAACTAATTTTAACAATTCTTTTATTAAACATCAAAATTCAATTAAAACAACCAATGCAGAGCTTTTCCTCTAAAGCAGCTCTGCATGGTCATACTCGCATCCACACTTATGGCCGCAACAGTCACAATACTCAACACAGTAATAATAATACGAATGCAACTGCAACAACTATTAATTCCAATGCAAATTCCTCGCAAAGTTCTGCCACCAATAATAATAATCATCCAATGCATATTAACAACACCCAGTCTAGCAATGCCAACCCGGCGAATCCAAATCAAAAAGATAACAATGCCAATAAAGACAATACCGAATTCCCCTGCAAGGTGTGCGGCAAGTAAGATTCCCCCAACTCAAATTACCACAACTACTACTACTATTTGTTCATTAAATTTTACTAAATTAAAGCAACAATTCATATTAAATTTGTATCAAGGCAAATAATGTATGTACGAGTAATCGTATGTAAACAAACAAGGAGGTGGCAAAATTCGAGCGAATTCATTAGCTTTGTCAAACTTCTTATTTAACAATTAATGTGTTCGCTCTAATTTGCTAAAATTTGCCACTGCCATCAACTTGTTTGAATTCGCCTTGATTTGTATTCTACTCGTAAAAGAGAGTTGTTGTCTTTTATAATTTCGTTTGAGTTTTTGTTTTTGTGTTAAACGATTTTTTGATTTTGAAACAAATAATTTGAAGAAATGACTGCGTAAAGAAGCACGTTGAAACTTAGTTTTTGTTTTATGATTTTTATTTCATTTGAGTTTCATTCAGTTAATTTAAATTTTGCCTGTAGCTGAGTATCGTCTTAAGTACCTTGATTCATTTAATATCATTCCCCCTTATAACAAATAGTACCATTATAACCATAAGTACTAAATTATCCCTATTTAAGTATCATCATCATCATGTTCCATTAATTAATGTATTGTACAAGAAGTTGCTGACAATAGTTTGTTTTTTGTTTTTTTGTTTTGTTTTTTAGTAATTTATACATAATATAATAATTGTTGTTTCTTTTTGTTTATTTGTTGTTGTATTTTTTTCAAATATTATTATTATATATATTTTTTTCAACAAACAAACAAACAAACGTACAAATCGTATGAAAATCACTCAAATTCTCAAATTAAAGCGAAGATTCACTGCTCATAGAAGTTTTTAATCAAAATCGTTGAATTCCCTCAAAAATTTGAAACTTCGTTCAGCCTCTAAAATAGAATCGAAAATATGAAAGTATATTAACAAATCAAAATCAAAGTCAGTCCAAAACTATTTGAACGATGATTTAAGTATATAAAAATAATACAACTTGGATTAATTGTAAGTGTTATGGCAATTGTTTTATTTTCTTTATTTAATTTTTTTCCTTTTTTTGTTAGAAAATTTTCCTTACAAAAAATACAAAAACTATTTTTTTTTAAATTCCCTTAACCTTTCTTAATTTTCTTTTAATCATATAAAAAAATATTTTTAAAACAATTTCTGCCCTTTTTGTAAATAAAAAAATCAATACTTTTGTAATTATATATACATACATATTTCCGCTATTGAAGAACTATTTTTCTAAATTTTATTTTATTACACCTTATTCCACATAGTAACACTATTTTGTAGACTTGCTGGAATTTATGGAATTTAGGATAGATATGGAGTAGTTCTTACGATAAATCAAGTAGTATCGTTATGGCTCTGTTTGACAAGATAACATAATTCAGGAGATTAATAAACTTTATCAAGACTAAATGCTAGTTAAATGGGTGCTACATATCAAACTTGTCCCATAATGTCACACGGTCTCGTAACCGATGCTTCAGATCAGCTTATGTTCGCATAGAAATTTGAATCACAGAAAAGATGAAACACTGCAAAGGACCTTCCTGGCACTGTAAGCTTTGATAGTAATTGTTGAAAGTTAAAGTCTGCTTGCGTCCTTCCTATCACAATCCGCTAACCTTGTCTTTGGCCTCAAAATGAGCTTTCGTTTTCTATTCAAGAGCTTTATTGTGCCTTTCACTGGCATACGATCATATTTTGCCGGAAATCTTGCATGTTTCTATTTTGCTCCAGTAACCATTTTTTGCTTTTAATAGACCCAAGCTGTATTGTGACAGATACTGCATTCGACAATCGATATTCGCTGGCTATCGAAAATCGACTTTCGAATGTAAAATTTGTATTATGAGTTGGCATCGCTGTCGAAAAATTTCGTTGTTTAATGAATTTTTTCTCGAACACAAATTTGCTGTCGACGCTTTATAAAACTGTGCAAGATTTATTAAAAATTTAAGTACATATTTGTTTTTCTTTTGGTCAACCAAATACTACTTGTAAATTAATTTTGTTAATATCCTAAGGTCTAAGGTTATAAGTACATATAAAACAACTATTAGTGAAGCTCATTTCTCTCATGGAAGTAGATCAGAAAAACTGTTGCCAATTTGAATATGCTTGAAATTGTTCTGCCCTTTGAGCATTGTTGCAGCAGTTCATCAGTAATGGAAAGCAAGTCCACAACAGATTTTATAAATCTGTAAATAAAAATTAATTATGCATGTCTGTCAAAATTGGCAATTTACAAGCAGTTTATAATTTTTGCTTTCACACGTCGGTTTTTAGTTTCATGTGACATAATCTACAATAGAAGACAACAGCTGTTTTCGTTATGAGTATTTTCGCGGGTGTTTTGTGTTCTTGCAAATATAATTAAGCAAAAATTAAACAGAAAATGTAC
Source organism: Bellardia bayeri (assembly GCA_950370525.1). Taxonomy (NCBI): domain Eukaryota; kingdom Metazoa; phylum Arthropoda; class Insecta; order Diptera; family Calliphoridae; genus Bellardia; species Bellardia bayeri. The sequence goes on from OX493264.1 coordinate 122,643,736, forward strand.
CATATAGAGCCAAAAATTGTTGTGTTTAAGTTAAATAAAAATTAATATGTATAAATTCGTTTTTGTAATAAATATTTCAATACAAATTTATTGTTTTGTTTAATACAATTTTTTTTTTAATATAAATTTGCTGAATCACAAACACTATGTCTTGGCGCAATAAACAATTGACTTGCAAAACAGCTGATTGCAGGTGCTTTGTCAGATGAAAATAGAATATGCTCTAATTGAAAATTTTACATTGTAAATGCAGGCTTTGCTTTTACACGACGTGTATGCATTTTGCAGTAGTAAATTTGACAAGCACACTGCAAAATACATACCGTTTAAAACCAACTTAATGGATATTCAATATCACTTACATTAGTTCAGTGGCATATTATCCTTGTAGATCAAAGATTAACTGCTTAGCAGTAGATATTTCAACTTTGCAACATAAGAATTGAGGATTTTAATAAATTCCAAGTTGTCTGTTGTTATGAATTCCAAAGTAACTTGTTTGTTTTATAAAAAGTGTTTAAATTTTAAGGGCCGATGTTGAATGTAAAACACACCTAAACGTCAAGTTTTTTTTCTGCATTTCATTTAACATTTTTCAAATTCAGACTAACTCAATTGGAACCATGGAGAGATACACAATCGAGCAACGAGTTAAAGTTATTCAGGCTTATTATGAAAATGGGCGGTCAAATCAAATGCACTGCGTGCGTGCTTTTTTTGGGCAATTTAAACGTCCAAATGTGCCCCTACAATCGGAAAATTTTGAGTAAACCGGGTCTGTAGGAGATGTAAAAAAAAGGATGGAGAACCTCCTGTTAATGCTATAAATACCTAGAGCTTATGGTATTTAGTGACTCAAGTATTAAGTATACATTTTTACATTACTTAAGCAATTGACCAATATAATCTAGAGATATTTCCGAGGACCTTAAAATAGCACTTAAAAAGTCTATGTAAAAGGTATATACATAAGTTAAAGGGTTTACTGCCAATATTCTCGTATAGTTTTAGATAGAAATTTCAATATCCAGCGAAACTAATTCAATGAATAAAATACATATACTTTTTAATTCAATTCACAAAGGTTGAATATATTTTATTGTGAATTAATTCTAAAGCCATTATTAAATTACTTCTAAGTAATGCAGACGGTATGATGTAGTCATTAAACAGTTCTGTAGTGGCAAATGATTACCTAGTTTTTGCTGGGTATTTTTGCAAATATTATTTTAGTCGGTATAATTTATATTTTAAGCCGTATTTTCTCGTAAAATGAATTTACATATGTGGAAAAATACATGGTAACTAATTTTTGTAAAACCAAAGAAAATTTTTATGGCGAAATTTAAATGTTTAAAAACGGTCTTATGTATATTCGGATGTTTTTAAAGAATTCTGTTTTTATACAATAATATTTATTAACATAAATTGTAAAAAAAAGTACTACACCACACAGTTTTTCTAAGGCACTTTAAACTTTTCGTTTCAGCTTAACCTTTGTTGAGGTATTTTCAATTGCAGGGTTACACAATTTTAACTATTACTTACTTACTTTCTTTATTATGTTTGAATTAACCTATATTTTCTCTTAAAGTTTTTTGTTTTATTTAAACATTATTTAACTTAATTTCCTTAAGAATCACTCTGTCTCCTTTCTCTCTCTCTCTGTATGAATGATGCTAGGAGCACAACTGGGACGAACGTCGAATTTCACTCAACATGACGAATTAGGCGGTTCAATTCGCTGTGTACATTCGTCGTATTAAGCACAATAACGACGAAAAAATACAGCTGTTCCCTGCAAAAATCTGTGGAGTACATGGTCCATTGTAGCTAAAACCTAGTGACTACATCATGTTCCTATGTAATACATTTTCAAAGCAGAATTTCTTGTTACACGACAATTGTTCGTGCTTTAACGACCATAATCGTTGTTTAAAAACATTTATTGTAGTTACAAGGAGTAGTTTTGGGACAAGTCCCGTGTTATGCAAAGCTGGATTATATGTATGGTACAGTCCTAGGAGATCGTAATGTTAAATGAACTAGTTTTTTTTTCAAACAAATGGATTATGTTTGGAGTAGTCCATACATACGTGTATGGAGTACTCGCGTTTTTTGCAGAGGAATATACGCGACCAAAAATTGGTCGTTCCTCCCAGCTGTGTTCCTAGCATGACTATCTTCATAATACCACAAATACAAAAAAATAAACTACAAGATAAGTAACATTTTTATATTGCAATACGAAAAAAAAACAGAAAAAAAGAAATCTTAAAAAATTATTTAAAACTCTAACTAGCTGAGCATGTAACTGAAATAAAAACGCTTCTCTCTTCTATCAACGAATTGTGTGCATGTGCCATGATGTGTTTTTCATTTTCATGGGCTTCTAAACTAAATGTCTGTTATACATATTATTATAATCCTCTTTTTGATTTATTTAAACGTTTAAAATTAAAGCCTTACAAATAATTCTTTTAAATACAAATTATGTACATATGTATATTTAATTTTCTCTGCTTTTCTTCCACAATAAAACAAATATTTTTCAGAGTATTCAATAAAATTAAGAGTCGTAGTGCCCATATGAAGACCCATCGTGCAACAGATAATGAAACAACTGTACAAATTACAAATAATCAAAATCAAATAATACAACAACAACAGCAGCAGCAGCAGCAACAGCAACAACAATTATAAAAAAATTTATTAACAAATTCTTTTAAACAAATTCATACAATTCCTAAATATACATTTTAATTTGACACTTAAAAACGTAATCAAGAATTCTCAAAAAAATAAAAAAATAAATAATAATAATAATGACAATCGACCGATAAGAGAAAATCTAAATTAATTTTAAATTTAATATTTTTATGTTCATTTTACTTGACTTTCAATCATTTTAAATGATTCGAAATTAATTTTATGCAGCATTTCTTAAGATCCGAAAAAAAAAAATACCAAAAAATAATTTTAAACTAGTGAAGAAAACAAAACCCAAATTAAAATTAAAGAGAAATAAATAAATTAGAAAAAGCTTAAATATTTTAAACTTTTAATTTATTGTTTGTTTACCAAAGAAAAATCAAATATTTCTAGTCATTGTTGTCAAATTTTAATTATTACATAAAATTTTAACAAATGTTTCTTTAAGTATACAAGTGATAAAGAGTGAGATTAAAACCCCCTCCCAAATATGTATTTTCCCTTCTTAAAAAAACAAAAAAAAAAAAAAAACACAAATAATTAAATAATTATTTTTATAAAATCTCTGTGTGTATGTTAAAAACTACTTGGAAAAATATTGTTTAGATTTGAAAATTCTCTACAAAACAAAACTAGTTTTTAATTCAACCGAACGTCTGTCAGTCAGTCAGTCAGTCAGTCTAACTAAGTACTATTTAATGTTGTTAATGTTTGTATTTAATTTGTAAGCCTAACAAAATAATGAAAACAAAAAACCAAAACAAAAATTATTAAATTAAATTATTATTAAAGCAACAAAGTTTTATTATGTAAGAATTGTATATACATATTTAAATTAATAAATCTTATTATTATATTTATAAAAAAAAGTTTATTTGTTTTCTAAGTCCTAACAAAAAACAAATTATGCCAAAAAGACAATTTATTTTTGAATTAAGTCTTCAATACTGAGAAATAACGAATAAGGAAAAACACACAAACAACTTTCTTTCTTTAATCTTAAGTTTAAAAATAAATAAAACAAAGTATGCCAACATTAAGTAAATTATATTTATAATTAATTATCAAATACCAAAGAAAACAATTATATTATATAATTAAATAATACATATTACTAACTTATAAGTATATTTCTGATATTAAACTTTAACCTCTGAATTCATTTATAGATTTTTCGTTTCATAATTGTATTAACTTAAATCAATTTTCACATTCTATTACCAAATCGTTTTTTCTTTTCTAACTTGTTAATATTCTTTAACTAAAGAAAATGTACAGTGTTGCTTAAAGTTTTAACTCTAATTAAGCTTAAACTCATAAACCAGTTTTTGAAAAGACTTCGGTTTAGTTTTCTTCAATAACTAGAGAAAATTTTATTTTAGATTCTATTCCACAAAACAACTCATCAACTTTTCACTTTGCATTAATGCAATTTTTCGCCAATTTGCAAAACTTTATGTTACTCATAACTATACTATTTTATAAGTGATAAGTTGGAATTGTTAAGTGTTTTTACATGGTAATTGGTTCCAGTAAACTTCATGTAAAAATTCGTATAAAAAAAGACATTGATCGTCTGCAAAATAAGTGATTGCTTCCTTATCTCTAAAACCTATTGGAATTAGTGATAAACAAGAATTTTTTAAGGTATACAGACATGTCACATAATTCGATTGAAATGGTTTCAATTCCGTATTTGCAAATCGGTCTTTTTTGCTTTGCTTTCTCTAGATTCCGATTGGTTGTGTTTATTCCCAAAAAATTTTTAAATCTCACTTTTAACCTTAAATATTTAAAATTTTTGATCCATGTACGTTCGCTTGTGCAAAGTTAATATTGAAAAGAATAATTTGCAAAGATTTTGCATATACTGTTACGTTCCACAAAAACTGTAAATCCCATTTTCGCGAAGCTAATTTTAATAACTTTGTCGAAAATTTTCTTTACTAATGCATATTCATAGTAAAGCCTCAAAATGTTAAGGCATGAGTTTTTGTTCAACGATAGTAGAAAGTGGTTATATAAAGAAATTATAGCGACCAAATTAATTTTTCAAAACTACAAAACTTTAATTTTAAAGAGTGCTTTCATTCAAATCTAAGTTGAGTTTATTATAATTATAATTAGAGAAATATAATATAGAAATATATAGGGAAAAATTACAGCACAATACACAGCGCAGTCAAGTTTTTTCGGCTGAAAATCAACTGCTACTGTGCTTGCACCGGAAATGTTTCTCACTACCATAATGTTGCAACTATGTATTGTATTGCAAAATCAATAGTTCCATAGAGTTGTCGACGTTTTAATAGACGTTTTATTTTCAGCTGAAAATTTTTTTGTGATGAATGGATTCCTTTGTGTTTGTTTCGTTAAAATTTATGCGCCTACATTACACGATGAAGCCTGTTACGGAAGCGGCTGGAGTTCATTGTTTTGGTGAAAAAAAAATCGTTAACACCACCATTACGCCAAAATACCGATAACCCAGCTGAAGAGGATATCAATCATTGTCACAAAAAAACACGGCGCATAAATGAAAATAGCTTTGGCATTCTTAAAGATATAATAACACTGCAAGTTATTTTCGTTTCTCACTCGTTTTAACATTTTTAAGTTGTATTTAGCAATTTAAAAACAAAAGTGATAAAACAGAAATGCAAAAATGATTAAATGCACTTTGCACACTCACGTTGCAGGAGAGCGCAAATACTTTACAAAGAGCGCAAAGTCTTAACAAAGAGAGCAAAGTCTATGCAAAAGCTTTCTTAGTAAAAAATTAGATTTACAAAGATTATTGTGGAACACAAATCTCTTTGCAAAAAAATACAATTTGATAGGTGTGAATGAAATATTAATAAATTGTTTGTGGAATAGGGCCCAGGTACTCTTTTTGATACTATTTCATACTATAAAGTAACGACCGTAGCAACTCATTTGATAATTTCAAACAATTTTCAGTATTTTTGGGCTTAACTGTGTTTTCTTTAGACAATTTTATATACATACTCGTATGTACGCGTATATATATTATGTATCTGTAGCAGATGTTCACCATAGAACTAAACTTATATGGAAATAAGTTACAAGTACCATTTGAACTTAATTTTGACACCTTTGTATGCCCTAATTAAAAAAAATTTAAGCCTTCTTAGAGTTTTTTTTTATCAGAGTCTTGCTATTGGTTCAAGATGTAAGTATTTGCCATCAACCCGTCTTAACATCCATTTCTCCACTCTAGGAACAATTTCTTGCAGGCTCATAAATTTGCCTTGTCAATGTTATGTTCTTGTTCGAACAACGTTGTCAGAATATTTTCACACACAAAAAAAAAAAAAAACGGCATTTTCAAAAAAATATAACGAAAACTATGACTATGAACATTAACATCAATCCGATTTTCTCATACAGAAGAACAGTAACAAATTTGAGTCCGTAATTGTACCGACGTTTTATTCTTGTGCACACAAAACGATGGCTTTTGAAGACGTGAGCTAAGTTTAAGCTGATTAAAAATTCCACTTCGACTCGTATCGAATCGGGATTCCTCTGAATGGAAATGATAAGCTATTCGTGTATATGAATGAAAATTGCAAAGAAAACACAGTTGAATTTCAAAATTATTTTTTAATTATCCTCTAATTTGTTATATGCAAAGCAAACATACGAATATTAGAGCAATTTTAATCACTTTTATAGACTTACTGACTTAAGAAAGAAAAAAGTTTTTAGATTTGGAAAAGGGTGAATAAAATTCAAGCTACTGCGAATTTCGAAAAACGTAAAAAAATTATAGCAAGAATTAAGCTGAAGAATTAGAAAAGTTCTGATATGGTTTGATTTCATTAGAATTAGAGTCGATTGGAAAATACAGCTCGACTCATAGTTTCGGCGCTAACATAACAAAATCATAATAATGCATCTTATCTTATGATTATGGAATGGATAAACGTTGATGGAATTTAAACGTATCGTTTACCTAACATAAAACTTTAGTGCAGCTTTGCAACTGCTATTTCGCTATAGAGTAGGTTGATCATGTCTGTAGGATTCCTTAACATTTGTTCTTATTAAATTGGAGCATTTGTATATCTTTAAAATCCTTTGCTGTTTACGTCAAATCCTTTGGACTTCAAATGGTAAAGGAATTTGCTATAACGCTCTAATTACTTTACACAAAAAAAAAATCGATCAGCTGTCTTTTGTATCGGTTAGGAACCTAACTAAATAAAGACAAATTATTGTTAAGACACGTTACTGAGCATAAAGACTTTTATTACCAAGCAATAAGTTAAAATGCTAAATTCTGGCACTTCATTACTTACAAAATAGTAAAAGAAAACTAATGTTCGTGCTCATGAATATTAGTAGAATGTAAGCAGTTATGTATATAACAGATAAGAAATAAGTTATTAGACGACTACTACTGAGTAATGCAGGTGGCATGTAGTAGTCATTAAAAAGTAAGTTTATTGAGTAATTGCAATTCATTGCAGAGTTTTTGCTGGGTATGTTTATCAGCTAAAGCAACACTGTTGACTGTTTGCAGTCAAGTTAATTCAATTCTCTTATATTATTTGTTTTTCATTTAAAATTTTCCTTACCTAAATTTAAAACATCCTGTAAAATTTCAATGAGTTATTTAGCAAAAATCTCTTAAACTTAAACTTATAAAGAAATATTTATTCACTCGCTCTCTCTCTCTCTCTCTCTCTCTATCCTACTAACTAAATTAACATTTTAGCTTTCACCTAAAAAACTTAGTTGAATTTTCCTCTCTTAATAATTAAAAATATATTAAAATAATTCTTAAAACAAGTAATAATAATTAAATTATAATTCATCTATAAAAACAAAAACATAAATTAAACTATTAGCAATTTTCTATGGTTGTATTGTAAACACAAACACACACGTACACATGATGCTCTTATTTAGCAAAAAATAATAATAATTTATTTAAATAAAATTATTAGAAAAAAGAAACTTACAATGAAATTGTAAACACATTTAAAAGAAATTATTTGAAAAAAAAACAAACTCTATAAGAATTATAAAAAATAAAAAAGCTAAAGTATTTATTAACTATCTATCTATTGATTTATTTCTTTTAAAACTTATTATTTTATTTACTTTTTCTACATTAAATGATTTTCCATCAATGCCTTCTTTAAAAACAAAAAAAAAAATTAAAGTATACATATAAAAATTATTAATTATGACATTTAAAATAAATGGAAAATTTAAAGTAAACTAAATTAAAGTCAAGAATAAAAAATTATTAAGTATTATATATTAAAAAAAAAAAAAAACTTAAAACCACCTTAAGAAATATTTATTTATTTCTATAAAATAAACAAGTGAAAAATAATATTAAGAAAAAAAAAGAAGTTCAATGTTATTAGACTCTAAACAATATATTTTTATTTTATTCGTAATAGTCAAATAAGCAAAAAAACAAAAATAATTAATTATAAAATTAAATAAAATAAAATCTTTGTTGTTTATTAATTAAGTAAATGAGTGACTCTATCACTCTCTCTCTATCTCTCTCTCTCTCTCCTTAACTCTTTGTCTGTAACTGTATCTTTAAGTGTAAAAGTGTTGTTAATTTTCTACATACATTGATTGATACATACATACATAGTAATGTACTTAAATATTAAAATATTGAAATAAGTTTAAGGTTTTATTTTTTCTTTAAAGAAATTTCCACTATCAAAAATAATATTAAAAACATTTAGCAAAAATTTAAGGCAAAGAAAGAGGCAATTCTTATGACTATCATCAGATCAAGTAAATATATTAATAAATACATAATTAAATAAATGTTATTATTTATGTTTATTTCTTAAGTTAATTGTTTTTTGTGTTACTTATTTGTTTTTAGTTTAAATTTATTACATTTATTATTAACTACTAAATATTATTATTTAAAATACTTTGAAAATAAAGCAAAAATATGATTATTTAAACATTTTTCTAAATCTTATGTACGTATCATTTTTATTTGATTTTTGTTTCTTATCATTTTTATAGGCCGTTAGAAGTAATTAATAATAGTAATAAAATTTCGAAAAAATAGCGCCAAAGAAAAAACTAAAAAAAGATCCAAATTTTTGGGGTCACATTTCATTATGAAATTTATTCCTAATTTTTATGAAAAAATCACCCCAAAAGTGATAAACAATTATCCCACGGTTAAAATTAAAGGTGGCTCCAAATGTTAGGTCCATTCTTCATAGAAAAAATGCCCCAAATATGTAAATGAATTTTCACCCCAATATTTTGCATCAGATTTTTAGGGTAATTTTTCATTTTTATATTTTTAGTATATTTTACAATATGAACCAATGAAATTTAGCCAAAAAGTCTAAAAAAAAATTTGTTGAGCACTTTTTCCAATCCAAGATTTTAGGGTCATTTTTCATTCCTATTAAAGTGCAAAATTTCCCCAAAGAAAAATAGCATTATAAGCCCAATAAATATTAAAAAAGGCCCAACAATTTTTTGGCCATTTCGAATTTTTATAACGATAACGAATCATCATTCGAACGCAAGTTTTCACTCGTAAGCAAAGAAGCATTCGAAATAACGTTTGTTTTTTTTTTTAGCAAAAAGAAAAAAAATGTTACTTACTTTAAAAAATATCATAATATTAATAATTAAATTAAATTTTGATTTTGTTCGACCTTCCTTTTGATAAAATAAAAAGTTTTTTCGAGCTCGAGGCCAATTATTTGTAAAAAATGTGTATATTATTTATTAAATTATTTCTTCCAGTTCATTATTAGAGTTCATTATTGAAGGTGGAGACAATAATACGTCTCTTATAAAAATATAATTGTAACTTATTCCTTGATAATGATATCCGAAGGATATCGAAATATTGGAAGAAATAATTTAATAAATAATATACACATTTTTTACAAATAATTGGCCTCGAGCTCGAAAAAACTTTTTATTTTTTATTTTATAATATTAATAATTTTATTACTTGTGGGTCAAAAATTAATTTTACACATGCTTCCTTAGTGAGCCTAGAACGTCTTTTGAATCTAGAAAAACACATATATACCTACATACATTAATACAGAAGTATATACATATGTATGTACATAAGTATGTATGTATGTATTTATTTATACTTACTCATTGTTTGTCAATCTTTTATTTTATTCAGTGTTGCAATACGTGGCAATTCAAGTTTTTTACAACACTGAAGCATTAGAATATTTTGCACTGCTGAAATAAATTTCGTTTTGAAAACAATTTCTATCAAGACTGCCAGAATTAGCTTCCTGATTACACATTCTAAAAGATTTGATAGTTATTCCACTATGTCATCTGTCTGAAGGCGTTTCATACACATTCAAAATTACATTTTAAAAGAATGTCAACAAGTCGTGATTTCAATTTATAACACGAATGGTTTTGAAATTATTCCTGTATTTCGTCACTACAACAACTACAAACATTATTGTATTCACTTTGTTATACGAGTAATAAAAATTTATAAAGAGAGCGTCTATAAATTTACTGCCGTATTTATAATAAATAAAGTAGGCTTAAAGTGTGCTTTAAGACAAAATTTTCATACAAAATTTTCTGGCAGTTAGTCTTTTATAAAAGTTTGTGCTGTAAAGTACGCGAGAAGCGATTTTTTATATTAATTTAAAATTAAATTAAAACCCTTCTTTTATTTTTATTCTTCTTTGGCTTTTCTTAATATAATTATTGATTTAGCAGACTTTTAATTACACCTTGTATGAGGCATTAGTTGGTAGACCTTCTAATATCCTAACAGTAGCAGTTAGGATAGTAGTAGGCCTTGAAAAACAATGACATGACTAACATGAGACTGCCAAAGAAGGCCTCTTTACAGCATTTTTTTTCCGCTGGAAAATTCCGTTTTTCTATTTTAAACTCTGCAAACGTATTCTTAAAATTAGCGGTTTGCTGATCTAATTAACAAGCTTTAAAAAGTTTGCTGCTAGATCGGTAATAGTGAACTAAAGTCGTCATTTTTTACCCATTTTTTTATTACATTGGATCAGTAAAAAGTATTTTCTTTGCGAATTGTTGATTAGTATTGACATCAGATTTAGCAGAGATTTCGATTCATGATTATAAAAAAAAAAACTACACGTTGAGTTGTATATGATCTTGCAATAATTACAATATTTTTACATGTTTTTTTAAACTATATTATGGTCACTGAAATTATTTATTTAATTGTGGCAATCATAATATGTTAAAGGCATGATTTCCAGCAATCATATATATGATTGGATTGAAGTAATTAAATATGCAGCAGTTTCAATTTAAGATGGTATTTTTATGAGAACATAAGAAAAATAACTAAAGATACGGTGACACTTGGCAAATATTTGTCGAAAAAGCTGTAACCATTAAATAAAATATTTTTAAAATCGTTGATTTATTAAAAAAAAAAACTTTATTTATTTAGGAAAGATACAACAAATATTTAGTTTTATTTCATTTGATGCTGTTTAATCTTGCAAAACTCTTGTAAGAGTAAATGACGTCAAACAAATTTGTGCTAAAACAAGTGGTTACGCTTTTTTGAGTAAATATTTGCCAAGTGTGATGTTAACTTAACACATTTTGCATATTTTTGCGAATTAAGATAAAATGTTTGTTTGGAAATCTCACACTCAACTTGCGAATAATTTCGGCCGACATTCGATAGTTAAACTTATAATTTATTAAAAATTATTATTATAATTATATATGTATAGTATATGCAGTAATATTGCCCTTCTAAAACGACAATCTTTATTTAAAATATAAATTTTGAAGAAAAACTGTGCAAAATTATAATAAAATTTAGAATTATAAATATTTAGAGGAAATTACTCGTACTTAATCATAACATACCTTATCTCGATACTCTGCGTTGTGATTGTGTAATAAGTGTGTAAATTATGAATGTAAAATAATAATATTTAAAATCAATAAAAATTCTTTACTTTAACAAACAACTAACATTATATACAGACAGAAAAACATAAATAAATAATTGAAATACGAGTGAATAGAAATAAAAACTCATTATACGTAAGTTTATAAACTTAACTTAAAAAAACTAAACGAAAAATGTATAAAAAAGCAAATAAACAAACAAATTATTAAATATACATAATTAACTATTTATAAAACAAAAACTCTTTAATAAACTACTTTGAAAACGAATGATAATAGTTCTTAGACATATCAAAAAATCCAAAAACAAAAATAAAAAATTAATAATTATTACTAAACAATATATATATATATAAATATATATGCATTTTAATTTTAAATTAAATAAATTATTAATCTATATATATATATATATATATATGTATATCTATATATCTATCTATATATATACATATATATATAGATATAAAACAGAGATGAATTAAGTAAACAAATATATTCATATATTTACAGTACAGTACAGTACAGTATATTAAGGAAGAGTAAAGTCAAGTCATGTCAAGTAAAGTAAAGTATTAAATGAACAACTTTAAACTTACCTTATTACTTAAAATTCAAATTGAAATGCATTAAATTATTATTTAATAATATTAAATATAAATTACCAGAACTCTAAACTACTGAAAATGATTTTAAAATTAACTAAATTCTCTTAACATAATAAATAAACCGACAAATTAAATAAGAATTAAAACAGTATTTTACTAAATAAGATTTTTAAAAATTAAACATGAAAAAAAAAATTACACATAAATCTTTTATATCATATAAAAACAAAAACACAAAACAATTTAAATAAAAATATTTAAGAAACTGTCATATAAAAATCTGTTATTTTATAACATTTTTTCAAATGTTATGAAAACACTTGTTAAAAAAAATTATATAAATAATAAAAAAAAAAATCTTTATGGTTGTAAACTGATGATCAAAAAAAAAAAAAAAAAAAAACCAAAATGAAAAAAAACTTAACTTTAATTATAAATATATATGAAAATAATTATAAATGTTTTTAATTAACTTTAAGCAAATGAAAAATGTAGTAGTTTAATAATCCCCTCAAAGGAGCTTAGATTTTAAATGTTCTATCTTTATTATATAAAGTAGTGAAATTATAAAAGGAAAACCCAAAAAAAAAATTAAAAATGTTTTATTCGGCCTAGACGAATTTTGTATATCCTCCACAAGTTTTACTATTGAATATCTCCTTAAATCCTAAAAATCTTGTGTCATTTTATTTGCAAGAATTTAAGTTTACATCTCTAAAACTCAGTAAAATATCTTTACTTTAACTCCAATCATACCAATACCTCACTTTGCATCGGGGTTACGTTCCAAAAACATGACGCAAAGCGAATTAAGATTTTCTATAGCAAACCATGTAAAGATCGAAGATAGGTTCTAGAGTTGCAAAAATATTAAGTCGTCGGCTTTCTCTAACAAAAAAAAAAATTAGTCCAATGTTTGCTGAACAGCTTTTTTTTAAACGTAAAATAAATTTCCTTGTCACAATTGTCTGTATTACTACCACCAGCATTATCGTTGGATACTGCTTTACTTTTTATATCATCAAATTAGCCTGTTGCTTTTGTCTCAAATAACATTTTACTTAATGATATTATCTGCACAACTTGATTTTCAATAGAAATAAAAAACAAGGACTACATTTCGATCATTAAAGCACTTCTTGTTCAACGTTTTAGTATCTAATGATGTTGCAGATTTGGCAAAAATTTAAACACAATATTGAAGACTCGAACCCAAAACAACGCAACCTTGAAATTCAACGACGCATAGTGAAAAATAGTACTAATTCAGCAGAGACGCAAAACGAAACGACGCAAAGCGTAGTAGTAAATCATAGTCGTCATCCCCAAAGGAAATATACGATATACAATACGATATACGACACAGCGGCAATCATAGTTACATATCTTCGTATTTTCTTATCACGATTGTTTGTAAATTTGTATGTTGTTAAACGTTTGTTGTTGTAAAACAGCCTATTATGTTAGAGAAAAATCCATATTGGAATTTTGAATATAGATATTTAACTAAAATTTGTAGTTGTATGAGTTCCGTTCAGGATTTTCTGCTTCAGTTTCGGTAACTGCTAGCAAAGAAAAACACATAATTGTACATATTTACAACAACCATTTCAACGTTTTTTACAATACTTTCATTTTATATGAAACGATTCACGTGATTATAGCCTTTTGATTTAGTTTTGAAAACGACCACACCACTCGCTGAACAAATGATAGGACTAGATCTTTTCCAGATGCCTGTATATAATGGATACTATATCCAGCCTGTTGCGTTCAGGTATCCGATGGAATCGCACCATCTTATTCTTAATGTCTCCGCTAGGTTATTTAGTATATGATGGTTGAAAATGTGAGTCTAGAGTTTTGAAGAGCCGGATATTCACAGAGAATATTAAACACTTCTTCTACTTTTTTTCGCGGCAGTAATTATTGAAAGGAAATCCGAGTTGGGAATAGAATCTCAAAGGGCACATTAATAAAAACGTATTAATAGATATTCAGCATTTTTAATAGCAGCAGGAGTTTTGTATTTATAATTATTAATTTTTAAAACTAAATAGTAATAAGTTTGTTCCAATAACAACAACATTTTTATTTGATCAACAAATTTACAAAAAATCGTATTACAAATAAAATAGTAGTGAAAAGGTCAAACTGATAAGTTTATAGCTTTTCGGGCTGACATTTGCAGACTATATTACAAACTTGTGGCGGGTAGACTAAAACAACAACAAAAAAAAAAAACACTCATTAAAATAATAATAATAACGTGTCTTCTTTTTTCTCTACCATCCAAATTAATTAAACAATTATCCACTGCTCCTTTGTTACAACTCAAATACACCTTTCTTTCCTTACTTCCAACATTCCTTTCCATTAACTCTAATTTTTACTCTTTTACAATTCAACGAAATATATACAAAAAAAAAAACAAAACAAAGATTTTCTTAGAAAATGTTAAAAAAGCTAAAAAAAAAAAAAATTTAAATTATAAAACTTTTTTACAAACTACAACAACTATGTACAGTGTAGAGCAATAGTTAATTAGTTTTTTACACATTTAGTTTTATTGTCATGATTGTCTTATTCAAACAAGAAATATTTATTATTAGTTTAAAAAACAAACTCACACGAAATCATAAATATTCCCTCCAATATAAAAAAATAAATAATTTTTAAAATTATTATACATCTTAAAAAGCAAAAGCAAAACAAACAAAAAAGTAATTAAAATTATTAATCAATAAATTGAAATTTAAAGCAAAAGATAAATTAAATAAGTAATAAAGAAGAAACCAAAACTTCATTGTATATTTGAAACATTTTTAGCATGTTAATTGTTTAATTAAATGTTCTTAAAACAATGAGTTTTTACATTCAACGTACACATACTCGTACATACATACATATATACACACACACATATACATATAAACCACAAACAAAAACTTTTAATAACTAATTAAAACAAAAAGAAATCGTTAAAAGTTTTAGTAAAATCCAAAATCTAACATACATACCTACATACATACATACATACGAGTACATACAAATATACATATATATGTATGTGTATTAATTAATATAAGTCAAAAATTGTGTCAATTTCTTAAATTAAAAACCCTAGAAAAACAAAAGTATTAATTAAAAAAAAAGGACTCTTTTTCCAAAAATCGAGAAATCTTATTATAGAATTAAACATTATTATAAAACATTTCTTTCTTGTTAATTGTATGAAAAAAACTTTATTTTATTTTGAAATTGTATATTTATTATTTATCGTTTTCTTTTATAACTTTGTTTTTGTTTTTAAAGTAATAATTAAGAAAAATTTAAATTGTTTTGAAAACACTTTATCACATGATACTTTTAGATGACTTCTAGTTTCGTTCTCAGACTCACAAGCAAAAATGTTGTTTATTGTAATTGAAAAAATTATCAATCTTATAAGCTGACATTAAGTTCCAATTTACACGAAGCAATTCCATGGCCACTGCTACACGTTCAATAAATATCGTGATATTTTAATCGCGATCCATTTTAAAGTACTGATGGATCACGAGCGTATGCTACATGTTCAATATTTATCGCGTCAGTATTTATGTTATTTTTGTGCTGTGCGGGTCGTTTATCAATGTCGCGAGAAAACCAAAAGAAAGCCTGTTTAGCTATTTTGCTTGCTTTTTCATTGAAGAAAAAAGTGCAAAGAAAAATTTGGAGCAAAAAGTGGTTGCAGGATCGGAAAAAATATACGCACTTAAGTTTAATGGACACAATTATTATTATTTGTCACTTTTTACTGATTGAAAATGCTACACGTT
The DNA here is from genome assembly GCA_950370525.1 of Bellardia bayeri. NCBI lineage: Eukaryota > Metazoa > Arthropoda > Insecta > Diptera > Calliphoridae > Bellardia > Bellardia bayeri. Next base: position 122,659,823 of record OX493264.1, read on the forward strand.
CAATATTTATCACGAGATCTACGATCCGTGATCTGAATTTCATATTTTAGGCCATTCTGCGATATGGATCTCGATCCATCATTATTGCATGCTACACGTTCAATAGATATCGTGATACTAGAAATATCACAATAATTATTGAACGTGTAGCACACAGAAAAAAAAAATCATGTTTTTTTTTTCAATTAAACCTTTGATTGATTTTAAAATAATTTTCAATTAAAATTTTAATTGATTCAATTACTTTTTCTGATATTTTCAATTAAATCTCACATTTTTTTAAATTGATACTATCATTTTGTTTACAGGTCCGATTTCAATTAAATTTTTAATTGATTCCACAAATATACATATTAATTGAAACTCATTTTTATTTTTTTCTGTGCAGTGCCCTTTAAATTAAGCTGATTACATTTTAGACATCGGGGTAAGGGGAAGATAAGACTGTGTACTCGTCTTGATTGTAATTCGTTTTAGAGCCATCCCTAAATACCGGCGGCAAGCGTTTTTTAACTGTCAAAGTTTCTTATGCTCATATATTTTGTATGGAGCATACCGGCCGCAACGCTTTGCTATTGGAAAATCCGATTTTGACAAGGAGCTTCACAGTAAATTTAGTTGCAAAAGAAAACAAAACAAACAAAAAAATAAAAATAAAACAACAATATCCAGCTGTTACATTAAACAGGGTCGTTTCCTGTTTTTATCGTTTTGTCATAACGTTGCCGCTTTTGTTTAGAGATGGGGTATCAGCGTTAACGCTCAGCGTTAAAGAACGTGCCGCTTACTGCCGGTATTTAGGGATGGCTCTTACTCTCTTATTCGTATTACATACGAGTCAGGGATGGGAAAATGGGTTTTTGGATTTCGTACCAACTTTATAAATAAAATGCCCGTTTTAGACCTCCAAATAACCAGTTTTAATATTTGTTAAATAATAACAAAACTTAACTTACTTTATCGAAAATTCTATATATCTTATGGCAACATTTTTAACATTACAATTTTATACACAATTTATATTGATTTATTGCAAGTGATAAAAAAGAATACAGTGTAAGACTTCTTCAAAGATTCATTATCTAACTTCTGTTGATATTTTTAATGCAGTTAAACTGGTCTCTATTGGAAAATGCTACCAGATAAAGCGTTTGTTCACGATATGCCACTAGTGTTCCAGGAAGAAAGTTACCAAAGGCTAATCTAACAATTTTATTTTTATCTTTATTTGGGATTTGTTTGTATTTGTTTAAAGTTAGTTACACGGCTACTTCTAAATCTTTAAGAATATTACTTGTGTTTATTATTGCGATTATCTAAAATATTCTTATTTATTAAGTATCGGGTTATTTGCGAAAAGTTAACCTTGTTAAATATTTATATACTCGTATATATATTCGTGTATCCTTCGATTGCATTTCCAAAATTACAAGATTTATTATTTCAAGAATAGAAGAAATAGAAGGGTTGACTTCTAAAGAACAAAGTATTGCCAACTTCTACTAATGCAAATGCTGAACATGTTGAAACATGTTGTATGTTGATAAACATGCTGTATGTTGATACCAGCTGTTTGACATACATACATACATACATACATACATACATATAATTTTGTAACAATATAATTTCTAGTTTTCCTTGAAGAATGTTGTAGAAAGGAGTACAAAATTTCGTGACCCGGCTGCATGAACTGGAATAGCAAGAAGACAGGGTTCTTGAATTCCTCATGAAACGCAGCAAATCATATGTTACTGCTTGAGTGCAACAACCAAGGCTTGTCTGATCTTTATATAAATTTGTATCTAAACTTTCAACTTTTAAGTGATGTTCAAACAATTTTATATTTTCCTTAATTTTCTTATCTAATTTTCTCATCTCATCATTTTATTCAGTTGAAAACTTATTTTACATTTATAAAAAAATAATACGAAATAATAAAAAAAAAAAACAAACTCATAATACTAGAAAATTCAGAAGTGAATTGGAGTGTGATACTATATCGGTTGTGCGTGCTTTTAACAACATAAAATATAATTTCCTTTTCCTAAATCAAAATGAAAAATTTTAAACTTTGTGAAAAAAACAAGCTTAAAATAAAACGAAATGAATAAAACTTTCTCTGTTTACAAACTGCCTTCCATTATGAAACTGTTATTTTTAAATGTTAAACAATTGTTTATTTACACATACATACAAACATATTAAAAAAGTTTTATTAAAAACAACAAGAACAACAACAACTACATTTTAAACATATTTTAGTTAAATACATACATACATACTTAAAAATAATATATACCTACATACAAACATACATACATTAATTAATTAATTAATTAACAAACATTATAAAGAAAATTATATGTTGTCTTCATTAAAAACTTAATTAATTTATACCAAAAATAATTAATTGAAAATATAAATAAATTATTATTCACTAAAATAATAATAATACAAATAATAAAAGAAAATGTGAATGTATTTATAAATAATAAATGTTTTTAAACTTAAGCCAACTTAAAAAAATCCCCATAAAATTGTATGTAAAATTTTAACTGGTAAAACCTAAATGAATACAACTAAAACGAAACCCAAAAACACCCTATAATTAAGTCTAATTATTATTAATATTACACTATAAAAGGAGTGAACTTATTTTTTAAGCTCAACAAACACACCCTACTCGATTACTTTAAAACTTCATAGGAACTCCTGATCCAAATAAGGATTTCACCTCTAACAAACTTAAACTCAACAACTAACTATTTTTTTTTTCTTCTTTCCAATAACACCAATTTTTCAAAAACAAAATAAAAATATAAAAGGTTGTAGATTTTTATAAAAAAAATCCCAATATTTTACAACTTTTAATTTTCTTTGTCGTGAAAATAAAAACCAAAATTTATATACATAAATACATTTTTGAATTTCTATTTATAATTGAAAACTTTTAAATACTTTCTATCATTTCAATCATTTGAAAATGGTTTTTGAAGGTTTTAGAAAGAGTCTCATTTCAAAACTCAGTCTGTGTTTTTAGACAAAAATTACATAAACTCAACAAACACAATTATATTTGTCTTTTTATTTTAAACAATCAAATACTAATATTGCGATTTTTTAAAACATACATACATACATACGTACATAAAAAATATTGAAAATTGCAAAAAAAAAAAAAACATTGAAGAAAAAATAATTTTTTTTGAATGATTAATTATGGGAAAATATTATTATGTATGAGTATTTAAAAAAAAGGATAAAAATGTTCTTCTGTAAAATTTTAAATAAAGAAAAAAAAAAAACAAAAAAAAGAATTTAAAGATTGTTTTAATTTGGAAATCAGTAATGTCTTTGCCAAGAGGGAGATCACATGCTGCAACTTTTCTCCTGCGACTCGAGTTTATACATAAAATACGCAATGGTGAGTACATAGAGGCTAGTGGGGCAGGTTTTGTTAAACTAAACAACAAATTTGACATTTCTTCTTTTCTCTTGTATAATTTTTATTTCATTTAACCAACAGTGTTGCCACGATTAAATTTCATTTTATGTTATTACAGACAATTTTTGGCAACACTGCGTATAAATAACTGTAAATTAAAAAGAAAACAAATTGTGTTTTTTTTAATTTGAAATGAAGAAATTTAATAGAAATATTAAAATTAATAGGAAATTAAATAGTGAAATATGAGAAATATGAATACGAAATAGGGGAACAATTTAATGTCAAAATGTCGCAAGAATGGTGCAACAAATAAATAAATTCCAATTCTTCTAAGGATGAAATTATTCAAAAATTATCTATTTTATAATTGTAGATGTTTCAAAACTAAAAAAAAATATTTAAATTTACATACATTACTAACTCTTAAAAATCAGATTTTGTTGGGTGGGTCTTATTTCATTCTTTAGCATCTAAAACAAATTAATGCAAAATGTTAATTAAGTTTAACAGATAACGTAAAGGAATTTTACTTTCTCTGGCTATTTTTAAAGCATTTTAATACACTACCGGCTGAACTGTTTATCGACTGGCCTGTTTTATCAAAACCGCCTTACCTTTATATTGTTGTTTAACATTTTTAGCAGCTCTTAGAACCATTTTTTTTTCTTTATACCCCACACCACAATAGTGGTGAGAACTCACAATCACTGTCAGAGTCGATTTAACGATGTCCGTCCGTCCGTCCATCTGGCTGGCTGGCTGTCCATGTAAAGTTTGTGCGCAGAATACAGGTCGCAATTTTGAAGATATTTCGACAAAATTTTGTACGTGATATTTTCTTCGTCTCAAGGATGGATGGGATTGAAACTGGTGGAAAACAGTCCATTATTTCACCTGGCCCCCATACAAATGTCCTCCCGAAATTGTGGTTTACCGATCCCAAATGTTTAAATTATGTAAGTATCCAAACAAATTTCATCACAAATGAGTGGTAAATGAAGCTAATTCACATTTACAAATTTTGTGCAGATTAGTCCATAATTACTCGTAGCTCCCATATAAGGCCCCCTTCCGAAAATCAGTTTAAAGAGCATAACTCTCTCAAAAATGTTGGTATCCAAATAAAATTTGACACAAATAAGTTTCTTATATACAGAAATAATGACACCTAATTTTATAATGGTCGGTCCATTATTAGTCGAAACTCCCATATAAGATCCTCTCCGTAATTCAATTTAACACCCATAAATATTTTAAAAGTATTTGTATTTATTTAATATTTGTATAATATTAATATTCATAGACATCATGACACTAAATCGATCGATGGTTATATCTCCCATATAACGCCCATTTCTGAAAAACTGTTTTATATATATACTGGGTGTAGGGTATTATATGGTCGGGCTTGACCGACTATACTTTCTTACTTGTTTTTTGATTGACAAGCTGTCTGACAAATGTCACCTATAGCGCTAAAGTTCCTCAAGCTTTGTACAGACGGTTATCAGATCTTACAACGATTTCCGAAAATTTTTCAGAAAATTTCTAATACCCGTGTGAACTTAAAATTGTTGTCTTCCAACGTTGTAAGAAAAAGAATTGACAATTTACCCTTTGCTAACAATTTTCATGTCAGTACATTGCTAGCACATTGCTAGATCTGATAACATTGTATGATGTGATGTGAACTATCTCTTCCTGTGCACTGACTCCTAACATTATTTTACCCAGGTTCAGTACCTGAGGTATTCAGTGTGAGTCATAGCACCCTGACGATCGTACGGTCAAATATTCTTCGTGTAATGGATGAGCACAATTAAAGGTTGGAAAGGTTGGGCCTAATTTGGTAGCTATGATTAATTATGGACCGATCATCATGCAATTGGGCTCAATGCTTTGTTTATATATGAAACATATTTGAGTTGTATATTATTTGAATACGAAAATTTGCAAGACAGTTATCCTTCTTAAAGTGACTTTCGGAAGTGGGCCTTATATGAGAGCTATTGTCAATTATGGATCGAACTACATAAAATTTCTAGGTGTGATTAGGCTTCACGTAGAACTTATTTGTGATGAAATTTGTTTGAATGCGTGCATAAATCAAACCGATCAAACCGGGATGAGATTTGGGGGCTGGGTGAAATAATGAACCAATTTCAATCAAATTCAATGCCAACCGTCTTTGGGCCGTAAAAAGTTATCATACTAAATTTTTATCGAAATATCTTCAAAATTACGTAGTGCACTCTGCGCACAAGGTTTACATGGACAGCCAACCAAACTACTCTTTAAATGATTCTTAGTCGATCGATATACTTTAGACTAATACTTTTGAGCATTACAAACACCAGCAGAAATCCAATATGTCCTTCCCACTACTGTGTTGTAGAGTATAACAAGATGACACCTGTCATGTTCGATCTAAATCTATATTAAAATTTTCGCGAAATTAATCTAACAGTCTTTAACAGGATTGGAGAAAAAAAACGCGCCATTAAAAAAGACGTACCAAGTTTAGAATTTCTTTTTAATTTAAAAAGTTTATTGAATTAATTTTACATTTTTTTAATTTCATTAATTTCTATATATAAAACTTTTTAAAAAGAAATCAACGATTAATAGTGAAATCAATAATAGTAAAAGCCTTTTTTAAGAAACGAGCTAATAACGGTAAAATAAGCATTTAACCACTCAAAAGTTAACTCACAATATGCTATTCGGAACTGAAGCACTAATTGGTAAAAAGGGCTAATTTCAGTACATATTTGATACTTTTTTTTTTTAATTATTTTTGTTGTCTATTTGAAGTACTTCTATTTGAATTTTTTTCAATAAAATTTGTGAGGACTCCACTGGGACTCTAACCCTGGTTGTTCGTCTATGGTGCAAGCCATCACGCTAAAAAAGAATTTTTATTTATTTTTTATTTTTATGTTTAAAATCTTGATTTTATTTTCAAAAAAAAATGTTCACCCTATTCACCTTTAGCAATAACCTTCATGTGAAGAATTTGATAGTTTGTATTTATTTATCATACATTCGTATTTAAAATACATTTAATGAGGTCCTTTTTATAGATAATGATAATGAATTATTAATAATTAGTAAAAAGAAAGATTTCATCACATTTTCGGAAAAATTTAAAAAAAGCGCACCACGCGCCACGCACCACATAAGGAATTTTTCGACAACGCTGCTTATGGAAACCAATTGAACAAGATCAACAAATTTTTAAATAACTTTTTGCGAATTTTTTATTTTAAACATGAACGCTTACAACTTAGCTGAGGCTATAAATACGATGTTTTATTTTTTATTTCAATATATTGTAGTTAAAAAGAGTAAATAAAAATTCCTGTCAAAAAGTACCAAGAAAAACTTATACAAGCAAGGGTGGAACTTTTTTAAAAACACCAAACTGCTCAATAGTTTTAAGATTCTATGTATGTAGATAGTTTTGCATACTGAAACCATTAATTTGTTATTTTAAAAATGAATAATATACAGTATTACATTTTTGATTTTAGCAAAAGGACAATTGTACCAGAATTTTCATCCCTGATTGTCACAATAAAGCTTTACGAAGGCTCTCTTATATATTGCTCTCAGCATAAATGCCAACAGAAACGAAGGCACTAAACCAAACAGCAAAATATACAACAACTAAATTATAACAAACCTTTCGCTTTCTACCATACCAAGCAAACTCACTCACTGACACACACAAAACAAGTAAAGTCTGCCACACACACACACATACACACAGATACTCGTACACAGTATTTAAGAGTGTGTGTCATGTGTTGTGTTGTGTTTGCAGTTTAGACAGCGTGTTGTTACTAAACTTTGTCCTTATTAAATAAGAGAATGAATGAAACGCAAAGCATGCTGGCAGGAATGTTGAACAAATTTTGCTGAAACTAAAGTAAAAGTACAAATGGTACAACCCACTACAAAAAGTACTAATTAAGACTATATTTAAATGTGGGTAAATGTTTTAATAAATTTTACTTTACCTTTATATGAAACAACAATTGTAACGAAATGTTAATTGACATTTTAAATTTATTTATTTTAAGAATTTGATAATTTGTTAAAGTCCTTAAAGAACAAATGTACTTTGAGACTACTTTTTGGTACTAAACATGTTACTGACTGAAAAAGTACTTCATTAATATTGTATCCCTTTGATTTCTGCAATTGCACGTTTTTTCAATTAAAGCAGCATTTAATGTGCTTTGTGTTAGTGTAAGTTTAATATTAGAGAAGAACGGAGTCAGAGTCAGTAGCAAGGACTCTGTTAAACAGCTCAATTCAGTGATAATTCTGTGTTTGTGTAAAAATAAAACATTTCGTTGAAATAAATAATTTTCTAAATTAAAATAAAACACTTTAATGAAATTAACAATTCAGTAATTGCATTAGACCATAGAAATCAAAAAGATTTGTAGAATAAATGCAATAATTTATTGAGAATTTCATTGAAAAACAAGTAAATAAATTTAGAATCTATTTTTGTAACAATCAACCACTTCGTTTTGTGTGTTCGTCATAAACATCGTGCTTGTGGTCGTCGTCCTCGTCGTTGTCGTCTCACATTCAATTCGAATCCTATATATTTCATTTAATTTCTGTGTGTTGTTTTAGTTTAGTTTATGTAGTATTAGTGGCCTCTTCCTTTTTTGTGTGAACTGACTGCCGCCGCTTTATTGTTGTATTGAAAACTAAAATAGTATTAAAACTTTGGTGCCGTACAGAAGACGCCAAGCCCACTTCCTACAGCCGGGTTCAAAACGACAACTTAAAACAGTCAAAATTATTCAAGTGATACAAGCAAATTGCTGGTCTATAATAAATAAAGATCAGTTTGTTAGTTGTGTTAAACATTAAACTAAATTAAATTAAAAATAAAAAAAAATAATTCTTCTTGTCGGGGTTTTTATAAACGGCTTCAAAATTAACTATTCAAAGTATCATCATAACGCTATGTCCTTATCGGCCATAGCAAAGGTAAGTTTTTAATTTAACTCTATTTAAAACTTAAATGGCTTGTTAAATATTTTAAACAAACCAGACGGAGTAGGTATTATGTGGTCATGACCAACGAATGCAATAGTATGAGTTTTTCTTTCCTGAAGGATTTTATTTTTTTGAATTTAAGACATAAAACATTAGTCTAAATTGTTTTCCAAAGCGCATGTCTGTTACTATATAAAACAAATAAGAAATCTCAACAAATTAAGTAATTTCTCGTACTCTTAATTTTAGAAATTGTTTGAATTTTTTAGAGTTGCCCAGATATTTGTATGAAATATTTATTTCTTTTTTAATATTTAAAAGTAAATTTAAAAGATTTTCGTTTATTGTTATTCTTAATTTTTAGCTAAACATGTGAAACATGGTCCTAATCTGCTGTCCTGTTTAACACTCAATTCGTTCTCTTTTTTTAATCATACCGGCATTTTTTTGTTAAAAAAAAAAATGCCAATTTGGTGTTTCCGTTATAACACCGGGGAAATTTAGATTTATGTTGGTATAAATAAACCTGGCTAAAATCAAATTGATTGTATTTAATTTAATTTACTAAACTAAATGAATTTAAATTTTTATTTTTGTGCTAACGTTTTTTATATATGAAACTGATTGATTCAAGAACAGGTTCCAGAACCATTCCAAATAATGTGTACTACATCAGCAATGATTCTTTAAAGATGACAATTTCAAAAAAAAAAAAAAAAATAATTGATTCTTTTTCTAACAGTAGTCCACCAGACTACTTACAAATCTTCTAGAAAAAGTACTTATTTTTGTTCGGAATGTCCCAGAAGTAATCCATTACAATATTGCCTACACCCAGTATATGTATAAAATAGTTTTTCAGAAATGGGCGTTATATGGGAGATATAACCTATTGTGGACCGATCATCCAAAAATTTAGTGTCATGATGTCTGTGAATATAAATATTATGTGTGTTGAACCTTATCTTGATAAAAAAAATACTTTTAAAAAATTTGTGGAGGTTAAATTGAATTACGGAGAGTGTCTTATATGGAAGTTTCTACTAATTATGGACCGATCGTTATAAAATTAGGTTCTGTATATAAGAAATTTATTTATGTCAAATTTTATTTGGATACCAACATTTTTAAGAAATTTATGATCGTTAAAGTGAATCTCGAAAGTGGGCCTTAAATGGGAGCTACGACTAATTATGGACCGATCATAATAAAATTGCACTGTATTATTTGTATACCTATGAAATATATTTGCGTTAAATATTGTTTGGATACCAACATTTATGAGAGAGTTATCCTCTTTAAAGTGATTTTCGGAAATGGGCCTTATATGGGAGCTACTAGTAATTATGGACCGATCTGCACAAAATTTGTAGATGTGATTTATCTTCATTTACCACTCATTTCTGATGAAATTTTTTTGAATACTTGCATAATTCAAACATTTATGATCGGTAAACCCCAATTTCGGGAGGCCATTTGTATGGGGGCCAGGTGAAATAATAGACCGATTTCAACCAGTTTTAATTCCATCCATCGTTGGATCAAATTTTATCGAAATATTTTCAAAATTGCGACCTGTACTCTGCACACAATCTTTACATGGACAGCCAGCCAGCCAGACGGACGGACATCGTTAAATCTACTCAGAAAGTGATTCTGAGTCGATCAGTATACTTTAAAGTCGGTGTTGGGCGTTACAAGCATCAGCACAAATCCTATGGTGGTGTAGGGTATAAATATGTAGTTATAGACTGATTACAACAAATATAAAAAACTTAACAAACACTAAGAAATCTTATTGCAAAACGATACTAATAATGATTTTTTATAATCATTAATAACTTATTTCAATCTATGTATTTGAAGTAATTCCTTAATATATGTATGTATATGTAATTAGTTATACAAAAAGGGTGGCGAATAAAGCTACAAAATACTTAATTCTGGAAGTCATTAAAATAAGGAATGTACTGCTATGTATAGACGGTTGTCAGATCATACAATGTTGTCAGATCTAGCAATGTGCTAGCAATGTACTGACATTGAAAAATTGTTAGCAAAAGGTAAATTGTCAATTCTTTTTCCTACAACGTTGGAAGACAAAAATTTTAAGTTCACACGGTTGTTAGACATTCTCTGAACATTTTTCGGACAACGTTGTAAGATCTGGGGTCAAATTACCGCATTCGATATCGAGTAAAATTGATCGTAATTTTCTTGTTTGAGATTATGGCATTCGATATCGAGCAAGAAATTTAGTACATTTTATCATAATTTCGATATCGAAATCATTTTTCGATACGATAGCTCATTCAATCACGAATGCGGTAATTTGGCCCCTGACATCCGTTTATGCAAAGCTTAAGTGAAGTTTTTGCTGGGAACTAGTTTCAAAACTGTCCTAAATAACATGTGCTGGTTCCACAATGCCTCTTATGAACTTGTTCTAGTGTAGAGTATTCCATCAATCGAACTTTTTAGAAACCCGGTTTTCGAGTTATTCGCTGAAGTGCATTTTTTAGGAAAACGGTTTCGAATACGGTTACAACTGAAAAAACTAGTTAATATTTAAGTTTATAATATTTAAGTTTATTATTAGAGAAAATTTCTTATTATATCGGCTTGAGTTATGAGTAAAGTTATATTCTCTAAACAATTGGCACATTGGAATTGGCATTTTCTACCCTTTATTTGGTTTACAAGTTCATGATATATTTTTATATATAATGAACAACAATTTAAAGTAAAACAAACAAAATATATATAATAAGCCTTATTAATTAAAACTAGTTTTTAAACAAATTTTTAAATGTGTCAAAAATATTTCCAAAATTAAAACTTTTTCGAGACCTCAAAGAATATTTAATAATCTTAATAAAATTGCTTTATAAAAGAAAAAACGTCATAATATACATTTGTACGTCGCAATTACAGTTGGAATCGATCTTAGAACCAAAGACTTTTTATTTTTTACAAACGGTCTCTGTTCAGTTACATATTCGTTAATTTTTAATTAGCGGGAGATTCACGTTTTCAAAATAAGAAAATAATGTCAAAATCTACAAACAAATAAAAGTTGAACAAAGTTGATACTTTTTTTTTGACATAAATTAAAAAAGTTCTTAATTATAAAAACCGGTTAATCGATTCAATTTTCAATAAATTAAAAAATATTAAGTATTCGAAACCGGTCGGTTTTTTCAAATAGAAAAAAAAACAGTTAACCGGTAGCCGGTTTCGGTTTTTGAATACTCTATTCTGGAGATATACAGCCATGCCACAGAATTAAATTCCGTTCGGAAGTGTAATTAATTTTAGATCTTGTTTCTACAGAAAAAGCAAAACGAAACATTTTTTCGGAATAAAACCACTTTTAATTTGCTATATGGAATTGTAATTTTAAGCATTTCTAGGTTTCATTCCGAAAAAAATTGTTCGTTTTAGTTTTTCTATAGCAGAAAAATACGAAATTAATAATCCGGCTGATAATGTAAAACACATTTTAAATAAAACTCAAATTTCTTTAAGAATCTGTAAATGTTATCCTAGTTAGAATAAAAAATTTAAAACATTTTTTAATGTAAAATTACTCATGCATTAAACAAAGAAGATTTTCCTTTTGTTAACCCATCTCAAAACTTTGAAGGTCATACGAATTCTTGTTATACCACCACCTGAATATTTTGCAGAGTGTGTTTTCACAATCCAAGCAACAATTTAAGAAGGATTATTTATGGTCGTTAATTTAAATATTGCAAAGCACAACATTAAATTCACCTAATAACACTATTCGATTAAAGTAACGGGTTTGAATTTAAACCTATTTAGGAATTTGGATAACAAACACAAGTTTGTTATCCCAAGTCTTGATGAGCTATGGTTTGTACGAACAAAAATAAAATGTCGACAAAATACGAAAATAAATTTCTTCATGTTCTTCTGTGTGGAGAAAATGTGTCGATGTTCATAGTTATATTTGGGCTTTTTTAAAAATTACATTGTTTTCGTGTGAAAATGTCATTTGTAGGCAGACATAATTGCGCAAACAAATGTTCGAACATAATGTCGACTAGAGTTGTCCACACACGACAAACTCATGTGCAGACAGGAAATTGTCAACACGGTTACGGTTAAAGTTAGTAGTGTGTGTAGTGTCAATCTGCTGAACAGTTTGGTGTCAATTTCCTTTCATCTAGAGCAGTAAATAATAAATAGAATAAAGGGGATTATTCGTAGCAAAAAAATACTACATATTAGATAAATTCATTAAGCCGGCCCCTCACTGAACTGAATAGTTGAACAGTTAAAACTGTACGTATATGGGTAATAATGACTGACAGTTTAACTCAACTGTTCAGTTTAACTGAGAAATTTAAAATTTTTATATTTTTAACAGACATTTTCAACTGAAGTGAACGTGTGTGGGGGTTCGACTGTATCATTTTAAGTGTAATTTGTGTCGAGCGAGAGTGCGTATCATGTCACGTAAACAGAACCAAGTGATAGTTGATTTTTATAGATCTGAACCTTGCCTATGGCAAGTTAAATCTAGCGTGTACCATGATGACGCCAAAAAGATGCTGCCTACAACAAGCTGGCGAAGAAGAAGATGTGAAAAGATAAATTTCGTTGCAATAACCACTTCCTGCGCCACTGTTTACGCTGTTTATATTTTTTTTTTAATTACAAAAAAAAAAAAAAAATACCGAGAGCGGACAAACCGTCCTGCTCGTTTGAAGCCATGTTCAAAACTGAAGTATTGAACTGCACGTGTGTGTGCATCCCAGTTCAGAGTTAAGCCTCAGTTAGCCGACTGTAACGGAATGTAATGTAATGACGTAAGAATGTAAGGATTCATACATTACGGTGTTGCGTTACATTTACATCTACATAACCATTGTATGCAGATTGAAAATTTTAATAAATATAAGGAACAAATTTTGTAAGAAGTATTTAAATTTTGATATTGAACACCATCATTTTTGAAGTCTGCTCCACTTTAGAAAGTACTACTCTAGAGTCTCTACTGCGTTGTTTTAGCATTGTAATATTCGAATTCATCAATTCAATCGGCCCATTTTTAAGGACTTTGGGTCCATTTTAAATACTTTTGACATTATCTAGTTGTCACGCTAATTATATAAAGCATTTCATTAATTTGAACGAACCTTTAGCCACTAGGAGAGTTTTCTTTTTTTGAGCAGTATGATAATATTGTTTCAGTTAATCACTCACTTATTGATCTTTATTTATAATATTAACTTGTGATTTATAGCCATTTAATACTGCAAAAAAATTTCCAGGATATTTTTTTCTCAAAATACCGAAAACGCACAACTCTGCTGGAACTTTATATTTTACCTTATAAAAAACTTAAGAGCTTTTTGTTAATTTTGACAAGCAAAAGCTTTTATTATCCTTGCACAAACGAGTAATTACCACAAAAATGTTCAATGTTCCTGAATTCATTAAAAAAAAAAAGGGAGAAGAAAGAATATTTATTCTCTTCCGCATTTTATTTTTGTATGACTTGTATTTTACCTTTGTGTTCTTATTCTTACACAAATGTCCTTGAATACGTGTAAATGTTGACTTGAAATAAGAGTAAAATAAAATAAAACATAACAACACAACAATATATACATATATTTCCATGTAATAAATTTTTTCTTACAGGACAAAAAAAAAAAAGTAAAATTATTTTAGCTTTTTTCCCGATTTTGTAGCTATTGCTGATGGCTGTTGTTGTTGCCGTGGTTGGTTCAATGACCCGACCTTGGTATAAGTTCTACACGCGCAGATACAAACATCCTAAACACATACATACATACATACATACATATGTATGTACATATTTCTGTTTATAGCCATCATTGTTACTTAAATTTAGGGAACTCTATGTGTTGTTTAGTAGGAAATATCTAACTAACTTTATATTCTCATATTTTATTGTTTGCTATTCGTTGTTGGCTTTTTTAGGTTCAATAACCTCTGTGGGAAATTTTCCATGTCCCCTCTCTGTCTATCAACCTTTCGTTTTCGTTGCTAAGTTGGCAACCACTGGTTTAGTCGGTGAATGAACTCTGCATTTTTGATATTATTTCAAGGAAATGTTTAACATTAAATTCAATGTGTATGTGTGTGTGTTGTATTATTCTTTTGCAGGATAATTTATTCCTTAAATGCTAATTTTTTTTTGCATATATTTATTATCAATTATTTTACGAATTTCACACATCGAATGTTATTTATTGCGGAATATTTTTTTAGTTTTTAAAATCGAAAATTAAAAAGCTACACAGAAAAAAATAAAATTGAGTTTCAATTAAAATATTTGTGGAATCAATTAAAAATTTAATTGAAATCGAACCTGTAAACAAAATGATAGTATCAATTAAAAAAGATTTGATATTTAATTGAAAATATCAGAAAAATAAGAAAAAGTAATTGAATCAATTAAAATTTTAATTGAAAATTATTTTAAAATCAATTAAAGGTTTAATTAAAAAAAAAAACATGATTTTTTTTCTGTGTATTATGGCGTCCCGAATTCTACTGGGAGGCATTTTTTGTTTTTATACTATTTGAAGACATTGACTCCGATACGAGTACAGATATCCTTAATCGTCAAATGTAACTGATGATCTTTTAGTTTAGAAGACAAAATCCATACATTAAAAACTTAAGTTGAACTATCTCAAGAACAATGACAGCAATATATTTGAGGTATTTCAGTAGTATTGATACGAATACAGATACGAATTATTAAAATTAATTGCACAACAATCGACTTTTTGTTTTAAAAAGTCGAAATCTAGAGTAGTGCGTTTTTGTACAGAAAATGAATTAAATCAAATAGATGTTAAAATTGAAAAAATTATACGTTTTCCTACGTTGTTTTTATAACCTTCACCTTTATGAGAAGGGTATATATAAGTTTGTCATTCCGTTTGTAATTTCCACAATTTAATTTTCCGACCCTATAAATTATATGTATTCTGGATCCTTATAGATAGCGGATTCTATTAGGCCATGTCCGTCTGTCTGGATGTTGAAATCAATTTTCTAAAGTCCCCAGATATCTTCGGCATCCAAATCTTCAATAATTCTTTCAGACATGCTTTCGAAAAGTTTGCTATTTAAAAGCAAGTTAAAGTGGTTTTATTCCGAATACATTTTTCGTTTTGCTTTTTCTATAGAAGCAAAAAACGGAACTAATGCCACTTCCAAACGGAATTAAATTCTGTGACATGGCTGAAAGACTCGTTATATTTTCTTCAAACTACTTGACGCTTTTATTTTGCAATTAAAAAGAATCCGCTTTATTTAAAGGAAATAAACCACCGTGTTTAAAAGGTAAAAACGTAACAATATAATATATATGTATGTATGTATGTATATAATATAATTATGCATCCACAACAAAGGTGATGGGTATATAAGATTCGGCATAGCCGAATATAGCACTCTTACTTGTTTAATAAAAAAACAACCACAAAGCAACATTAAAATATGGTCAAGCACGACCATATAATACCCTACACCCAGTATATTTATAAAACAGTTTTTCAGAAATGGACGTTATATGGCAGATATAACCTATTGATCATCCAAAAATTTAGAGTCATGATGTCTGTGAATATAAATATTTTATGTGTTAAACTTTATCTCGATATAAATACTTTTAAAAGATTTATGGACCTTAAATTGAATTACGGAGAGGGTTTTATATGGGAGTTTCGACTAATTATGAACCGATCTGCACACGATCTGAACCGATTTGTAGATGTGATTTGGCTTTATTTACCACTGATTTGTGATGAAATTTGTTTGGATACTTGCATAATTCAAACATTTATGATCGGTAAACCCCAATTTCGGGAGGACATTTGTATGGCGGCTAGGTGAAATAATGGACCGATTTCCACCAATTTCAATCCCATCCATCGTTGGGCCGAAAAAATATCACGTACCAAATTTTATCGAAATATCTGCAAAATTGCGACCTGTACTCTGCGCACAAGCTTTACATGGACAGCCAGCCAGACGGACGGACATCGTTAAATCGACTCAGAAAATGATTCTGAGTCGATCGGAATACTTTAAAGTGGGTGTTGGACCAATATTTCTGGGCGTTACAAACATCAGCACAAATCCAATATACTCTCCCCACTATGGTGGTGTAGGATATAAATATTGAGCTTTTTCAAAGACAAGTCAGCTGTTGTTCACATTATTTCTTTTCTTTAATGCATTTTGTTTTAATGTTTATTTTCTTTTGAGTAGAAAAAATTGTAAACAAAACTTACACACTTTGATAAAATGCTAAACGTAGTAAATATATGTATGTACATACATATATGCAAGGTACAAATAAATTAGTATTTACATGTACACCAATACCTCGCTTTGCGTCGGGGTTACGTTCCAAAAACACGACTTAAGATGAAACGACGCAAAGTGAATTAAGATTTTCTATTGCAAACCATATAAAGATCGAAGATATGTTCTAGGATTATGAAAATAATACAAAAAATTGGTGCAAAAATTTTCTTGTAGCAATTGTCTGTATTACTACCACTGGTATTATCGTTGAATAATGCTTTACATTTTATGTCATCAAATAAGTTCTTTGCTTGTCTGAAATATCTTTTTATTTAATAGCATTCTCTGCGCAACTTGATTTTCAATCCAAATAGAAATTTCGATCATCAAAGCACTTATTGTACGCGTTATCGTTTTAGCATCTGATAATGTTGCAGATTTTGCAAAAATTTAAAGAAAAAATTAAAGACTCGCATCCAAAAGCAACCTCGAAGTTCAACGACGCACAGTGAATATTAGTACGAATTCAAAAAAAATAAACAAACGCAAAACGAAACGACGCAAAGTGAGGTATAGGTGTACATAAATACATATTATTAAGTTGAACAGCTTACAAAAGATAAGTTTAAAAAAAATAACAAATAAAGTAATAAAAATACAAAAAAAGTAAAAAAACCTGTTAATTGCCACAGAGAGCACAAAACATTCATTCTTATCAGAATATACCAAAGGAAAAATAAATAAATATTTAAATTTTTTTTAAAATACTAGACTTGAAAATCCAGATTTGTTTTGCATTAATTAAAATTGTTTTTATTAATTTGTACAACATGAGCTATATGTGGACAAAAATTCAGCCACATTTGAGAAGCTTAGTTGAGACTAACAAGTCGTTGCTCTTCAAACATCATAGCTGTAAACTAATTCAACCAACTTATTTAAATATGTCCACTAACACTGTACTTTCTACTCCTCCTCCTGCTGCTGCTGCTGCTGCTGCTGCTGCAATTACTTCCGATGAAAAGCCAATACTGTATTCGTATTGGCGCAGTTCCTGCTCCTGGCGTGTGCGCATTGCTTTGAATCTCAAGGAAATACCATACGATATTAAACCCATCAGTTTGATTAAGTCGGGCGGTGAACAGCATTGCAATGAATATCGTGAGGTCAATCCCATGGAACAAGTACCAGCATTGCAAATCGGTAAGTGTTTTATTGTTTGTATTTTATGTGTTTCTTTTTGTTTTTTTTTTTTTTTTGTGTAATAAAAAAGTTTATTTTCCTAGATGGACACACTTTAATTGAATCTTTGGCTATTATGCATTATTTGGAGGAAACACGCCCTCAGCGTCCGCTTTTGCCTCAAGATGTTCACAAACGTGCCAAAGTTCGTGAGATTTGTGAAATCATTTGCTCTGGCATTCAACCTTTGCAAAACTTAATCGTCTTAATTCATGTGGGCGAGGAAAAGAAAAAGGAATGGGCTCAACATTGGATTACCCGCGGCTTCAGGGCTGTCGAAAAGGTTCTATCGACTTCGGCTGGCAAATACTGTGTGGGCGATGAAATTTCAATGGCTGATTGTTGTTTGGTTCCTCAAGTTTTTAATGCGCGCAGGTAAGAGTTAAGCAAGTTATACCGGGAAAAGTTTCATAAAGATCTTAAATATGCAAAATTTCGTATTCTTGAAACGGAAAAATATTTAATAATTTAATCATTACACATACATTCATGGACAATGTTTGTATATATGTATGTATGTATATAATATATAAAAGTCTAGCATTACTGATTAAATAATTCTTCATCGCCCTGTCGTGTGATTAAATCCAAAAAGTGATGATACGTTTGCAACTTTTGGTAATCTTTGGTTCTCTCTTTCATGCTATCCAGTCTTGGGCATTTGTTTGAAAAGGGCGGGATCTAGGGATTGTATATTTCGATAAGTAATTGCAATAAAATCGATTCCTTGTTTTTGAAATGGAAAATAGAGATTTTGAATGAAATTGAATTACAGCTGAATTTATATACGGTCACACATGCCAAATATTTGAATAAAAATACTAAATGATATATATTTGAATTCTTTAAAAAACTACTACATATGTTTCTGAGTGAAGTATGAAGATTGTGGAATCATTGACAGAAAGCTTTTTCATGTCGATGACCATGAACACAATTCCATCGATATTATTCCATCTTGTCCGCATTTTCTATCAAACAATATAAGTATAAAATACTAATAAAATTTTCGCTAAAACTGAATAAGAAATTCTGAATAATGATATTTTGGTCCCAACAACAGCGTGGCTTTTGCAAAGCCGGTTTTTTGATTTCGGCAAAGCCGAATACAGCTTTCTAACTTGTTGTTCCTATCGTTAAAATGCAAAACCAGGGGCCAAATTACCGCATTCGATATCGAGTGAAATTGATCGTAATTTTCTTGTTTGAGATTATGGCATTCGATATCGAGCAAGAAATTTAGTACATTTTATCATAATTTCGATATCGAAATCATTTTTTGATACGATAGCTCATTCGATAACGAATGCGGTAATTTGACCCCAGTTTACATTGTCTCATGAACAAGTATGTATAAGTGTTGGGTAGAAAGAGATCATGGAATATTGATTATAATAATGATCTTTCATACTCTTTTTTCGAAAAACAATATAAAAATTATACAAATTCGAACAATGTTCTTTTCGAATTGAAATACATAATAACCCCTATCTACTTGTCTGGACAACTTGTCTAAAAGTAAACTAATTATAGATTTCTTAGTGTTTTTTTTTTAATTTTCAAGCATACGAGTACATACTTACATATACATATATTTCCTCACATTATTTGGCATATATGTAATTTCATTTTAATTTCTCTTCGTCATATCTGTATCGGAAATTATAGCAACCTTTTCTGTTTTGAATATTTTAAAATACCTACAACCTTTTTTATTATTACTATTATTCTCAACATAGAAAACATATTATTGATAATACAAATTTAATTGAAAGAATATTAACTATAAAGCTGAAAGTCCACACCAAGCGTTTATGCGTTTCACGCGTTCTAAACAACTGTCAAAAAAGTAGCATCAATGTAGGTGTATATTTTAAGTTACACACTTAAGCTGGTTTTAAACGGTATGTATTTTGCAATGTACTTGTCAGTTGCAAGAATGATAAAATAAAGATTACGCAAACGCGCGTAAAATTTTAAAATGTTTTGCGCATTTTGGAACTGTGATGTCACACGTTCTGTGTTTCTATTGGCTAATTTTTTCTCACTTGTTTTTTACTCTTGTTTTGCTTGCATTTGCTCACTGCACACTTCATGTTTATATTTTTTGTTGTTATTTTTTTTGTTTGTTTTTCTTTTTTAAACAGCTTTTATTTTAGAACTCTCAGAGAGATTTCAATTGCAAGGTTGCCTTCTATCACAAAAAACATACATTTTTCGCAAGAAATTTTAATTCTAACACATGAAACATTCTTGGTAACCCTTAGAATGGAACTTCTACGTCACATAATGGGAAATCATGCGCATGGCGTAATCTTTATTTTATCATTATTGGTCAGTTGTACGATACATACATATGTAATTGTGCATGTCTGTCAAAATTGGCAATTTATAGGCTTTCAGACGTCGGTTTTTAGTTCATCTGACATAATTTATCATAGAACACAACAGCTGTCTTTGTTATGATTATTTTCGAGGGAGTTTTGTGTAGATACTTGCAAATATAGTTTGAAAAAATGGATTATGAAATGAAATAATTTTAATTAACTTGCAGCAGTATTGCAATGATAGCTTCTATTAAATAAAAAAATTATGCTAGAATTAAAGAGAAAATGTGCCATGTGGAGCTAAAATTTGCTGTATTTAAGTTATATAAAAATTGATATTTATAAATACGTTTTTTTCGTATACGTTTAATAGCTACAATTTTTTTAAAAACAAATTTGCTGAAATACAAACACTATGTTCTTGCCGTGAGCCAAGATATCGTCGATTTTAGGAATTTGAAAACCAGGAAAATAAAAAATCCATAAACAAAACAGCTGGTTGCAGGTGCTTTGTCAGATGAAAATAGAACATGTTCTAATTGCAAATTTTACACTGTAAATGCAGGCTGACATTTGCAGAAGCGTTTTTGTTTTTGTTTTGGCTTTTACACGACGTGTATGCATTTTGCAGTGGAAAAAGCACACTGCAAAATACATACCGTCTAAAGGGGACTTTAAAAGCGTAGCAAGCGTTGACGCTTGAAAAGCGAAAAGTTCGTTTACTTTCTACTTTTGAAAACTTCGAACAGCTGACATCGACAAATGCAAAGTAAATTTATTTTAAAGGTGATGTCACTAAAAAAAAAATTACAGTTGAAAAAACATTTTTTATATAAAATTGACAAACAAACCGATAAAAAACTTCATATAAAAAAATCTGCTGAGCTTACGACATCGCCTCCGAAAGTAAATTGCCGTTTAGAAAACTATAAACGCGTTAAGGCTAAAAAGCGAGTTGTGGACCTCCAGCTTTAGTAACAGGGGATTTCATAAGGAGAGTAAGGAAAAGATAAGAAATATATTAGAGGAGATCAAAAATTTTCGATATTGATAAATATAGAATGACTTACAAGACTTATAATACTCGTACGTTAGATAAATTATTTAGTAAAAGAAAAGATAAAATATGAAAATGGAACATGTCAAACACAATTAAAAATTGCTGGACATAATTCAGACCAAAGATATAGAGACAATATTACTTTACAAAAGGCTGCGTTACCTTCTCATTGTAGTAAATTAATTAAATTGATCCAAACGTTGAAAATGTATCGGTATTAAACACTGAAAATAAGATGTTGCAGATAATTAACTAAAATAATTAACTACAAAGAAGATACTGAAAATGTAGCACAGATTTACAGACATTTAGTACATAAAATATAACACAAATATGACAAATATTGTATAATTAGTAATATTTTCTACTTGTTATAAATTATTTTAATATTTTATTATGTTAAAATTGTCATATACATACATTTTCCTATGACAAATAATTTGAAATTAATAAAATAAAAATAAAAAAAATTAAAATACAATATCTTTTATTAATTATAATATGACACTTTTAAATTTCATTTAACTTTAAGATGTAAATATGTATGTATTAAATTGAATTTATTTTATTTATTGTATATATATAGATTCCATGTTGATTTACGACCTTATCCCATCATTTTGCGTATTGATCGAGAATTGGAAAGTAATCCAGCTTTTCGTGCAGCTCATCCCTCCAACCAACCTGACTGTCCACCCGAGTTGCCAAACAAATAGAATTTTCCGCAACCAACTGCAAAACGGAGAAAAACGAAAAAATAAAATGTTTGCAGTTTTGGAATGTTGATGAAACAAAACATCAGAAATAATAACATAAAAAATATAACAAAAAGAAAACCAAATTTTGTAAAACCCCTTCTCAAATATTCTTTTCTTTAAAACTTTATAATTACAAAAAAAAGAAAACTAAAAACTAAAAAAAACCTTAATAAATATATATAAAAAAAAAAACACAGCACATGATGTGATGATTGCAGTTGCAAACCGCATATTATAACGTTTGATAAACGTAAATTTATTAAAAAATTTATAAAAACAAATAAGATTTAATAAATGATTTATAAAATTATTAATAAAAATTTATGTTTGGCTCTAGAGTGACATTAAACTAAAATTCAAATAATATTGGAAACAAATAAAATATAAAAAACAAAAACAAAAACAATTTTCTTGGAAAATTTAGAATTACAAATTGAAATTTACATATAGGTTTTGTTAATTTTGGAAAATTCTTAATTTACATTTATGTAATAATAAAAAAGCAAAAATAAATACTTAAACTCTTTGTACGAAAAGCAAAATTACATTCAGGGATTTTTTCTAAATACAAAAATACAAAAAAATAAAAAAATAAAATATTTAAAAAAAAAAAAAAAAAACTAAACACAACTTTACAGTAAAACAGAAAATTGTTGATAAAAATTTAATTAATTAAATGAAAACAACAAAATATTATAAAAAGAATAAATATTTTCAATAAAGTAGCTGAACGCAAACAACAAGAAACAAAGTAAATATTAAAATACAATTACTATCAAAGGTACAAATAATTTCACTATAACAACAAAAAATAAAGACATTTTATTTAAAAAAAAATATAAATATAAAAAAGCAACAAACTAACGAGGGCTACATCTATCCTTACAACTCTAATAAGTAAATCTTTTAAAATGACTTTTTCATAAACTAAAAAAAAAAAAAAAAAAACTACAATATATTTAAAGTAGCAGCAAGCAAAAATTATTAAACATTATTAAAATATCTTAAAATTTTAATTAAAAATAAAACCACATAAATTAGAAATCTTTTAAACAAACTACTTTCAATCTATAAAAAAAACAACAACAACAACAACAATTTGAATATTAAATATTGACATCGGTAATCTTGTAGAGTTTATTCTGGTTTTAAATAAAAATGTAACGAAAAAAATGCCTCCTTGCACTCATTTCGAAATCAAATAAATATTGAACTTTTGAAAATTTGAACTTTTTGTAAACAGCACTTTAACAAACAACTAACTAACTTAAAGCATTAGAAAAGAATATTTGTTAGGAAATCCAGTTTAAATCAGTTCCCGCGAAAAGTGATTTTTAAATAACGTCATATTGAAAATAAAATACAAAAAAAACGGTTAAAAACAAACAATATAAATCATGTAAAATCCCAAAGAATTATATGTAATTGTGTTTAACTAATTAACATTTAAACAAATAAATAATGAATGAAACAAACAATAATTGATTCCATTAATTCAATTGGAACCGAAGTCTTACAAAAAACCAAAACCAAATCATGTTAAATATTTTGCTTTTTAATAAAGAATTCTATGTGGTAATAAAAAAGATACGAAATTGTTTTATTCGCTGTTGTATTATAATTTATTATTCACACAATAGTTAGTTCGGGAACTATTTACATACAGTCAGAGTCAACATTTAGTATTGCTATACAGGAATGAAGTCAGTATTTTTAAAATTTATTTATTTCAAAATATGTATTTCGGATAGGCTTACTTTTATTAAGAGAAAATGCTCTTAAAAATGCAGTCAATATTTAGTATACAGAACCATGAATTAAATAATAAAGATTGCGTCAAGAATGTTAACAAAATTTCCTCTTTCTGCGCATGACGTCACAGGTTATTTTTTCCGTATAATTAATATGTAAGTTACTGTAACTTTTGTTAACGATATTTTTAAAAGTAAATATTTTTTTTTTAATGTTTTGATTCAAAATAAAACAACTTGTTTTTCTGTACATCTGTACAAAGCATATGAGCTAGTTATTTAGCAGTTTCAGACAATTTTGAGAATTTTGGCATCAATATTTTGCACTGCATATTTAACTTAGGCATATAAAGGGTGGTTAAATTGTAAGGGCCGATGTTGAATGTGAACCACACCTAAACGCCAAGCTTTTTTCCGAATTTTATTTGACATTTCTCTATTTCAGACTTACTCAATTTGAACCATGGAGAGATACACAATCCAACAACGTGTTAAAGTTATCCAGACTTATTATGAAAATGGGCGTTCAAATCAAAATGCATATCGTGCACTTCGTGATTATTTTGGTCAATTTGATCGTCCAAATGTGCGTACAATCGCAAAAATCGTGGAAAAATTTGAGCAAACCGGGTGTGTAGAAGATGTGAGAACACCAGTGCATGCTCGTACAGCTCGTACTGCAGAAAATATTGCTGCTGTTCGCGATAGTGTGGCTGAAGAGCCGTCCACCTCAACTCGTCGTCGTGCCCAACAATTGCACCTCTCACGCTCGTCGTTGATGAACATTATGCATAAAGACTTGCATTTACACGCTTACAAGGTGCAATTGGCTCAAGAACTAAAGCCTCTTGACCATTCCAAACGTCGTGAATGGGCAGAATGGTGGCAAGAAATGGCAACAGTGGATGATCAATTTTCGAAGAAAATCATCTTCAGTGATGAGGCACATTTTCACCTCAGTGGATTCGTCAATAAACAGAATTGCCGCATTTGGGCGAATGAGAATCCAAGAGTGATTGTCGAAAAACCAATGCACCCACAAAGAGTGACTGTTTGGTACGGTTTATGGGCTGGCGGCATCATCGGGCCGTATTTTTTCCAAAATGAGGCCGGTCAGGTAGTTACTGTGAATTGGACGAATTGGAAGATATGGATGTGGACGATATGTGGTTTCAGCAGGACGGTGCCACTTGCCACACAGCTAACGAAACAATGGCTCTTTTGCGCAACAAATTCAATGGCCGTGTTATCTCACGCAATGGCGATGTCAATTGGCCGCCAAGATCGTGTGATTTGACACCGTTGGACTTTTTTCTTTGGGGTTATTTGAAAGAAAAGGTCTACGTCGATAAGCCAGCAACAATTCAAGAGCTAAAGGATGAGATAATTCGGCACATTAACGGCATAGAACCTCCATTATGCCTCAGGGTCATTATGCCGTGGTCGCGGCGCCGATTTAGCCGATATTTTGTTCCATACATAATTGAGTAATACCAATATATCATAATAAATTAAAATTACAATAATTTCCTAAATAGTTTGTGTTTTATTCAAAATCAACATCGGCCCTTGAAATTTAACCACCCGTTATAAAGATCGTGACAACAGCTTTTATTTCAGCAATTTTTTTTACAGATGATATCCTATTAACTGTAAATTTTTACCCGTTCTCTTATAGTTTACGAGTTATTCACCTTATAAGTTTTGATATACTTATAACTGTAGGTATCTACTATATATATATGTGTACCGTTATTAAAAGACCTTTCGAATGATATATAATCTGACGTAATCCAATAACCCATTGTGAGCCTAGAACTGAATTTATGTATGTTTTTTCATTTCGATTTTTTTTTACAAAAGTGCTGATATCTTGGAAATGAGCCCATTTAATTTATGTTATAAACAATTTTGTAGAGAACTTTCCAAGCATTCTTTTGACATATAAGTACATACATATATTTTAATCGTAGGATTTAAAATGTTGTGAGGTTAAAAATTATTGATTTAAAAAATACATACTTTTTTAAACATTATATGTGATGTGATGTATGTTTGTATGTTTCATGTATTTTTTATTTGTTCATGTGTATTGTTTTGTATGGAGTGTTTTTGTTCATATTTGATTAAATCCATTTTTTGTTTTTTTTTTGGTGATCTGAAAGGAAAAGATAAATATTAATTATTATTAATAAATAATAAATAAATACATATTTACCTGTGTAGTCCTTTGAATTTTTACTGTCCTGAAAATAGAAAAATATTATAATGTAAAACATACATATGTAAATTGTGTTTTAATGTTTTTTTTTTTCTTGTGTCCTCCTAATGGGTTAGTGTGTATGTTAACTGCTGTGTATAGTAGTGTGATAGTACATAGTGTTGGCAACGCTTGTACTTTGTACACAGAGTTGTATTTTTCATTTAATAATAATACTACATTTACACCTATGGCAAATCTAGTAGATTTTAATTAAAATCTTAACGAAAATTTTTGGCGTTTACACTACTAATTTGTGACATTGTTGGATTGTTAATTGTTGGATTTCATTTTCATGATAAAAACAGCTGATTGAAGAAGAAAATAAATTATATTGTAAACTTTTAGTAACAAAAATGGAGAGACAAAAACAAATTTTATTATATTTTACATCCAGGTCTGAAAAAAAACAAGAAACATAAGGTTTCACAAACTTCTGCAAATGTACTACACGCTTGGAAAGGACACACGTAAGTATGGGAAATATGTTGGCGCAATTTAACTAAATACGTTTATATTATATACTGGCTCGTTTTATGAGGAAGATGCGCCTATTAGCCAGAAGAAACGTTCATAGAAAATTTTCAATTGAAGTTGACGTCAATGACAAAAACAGACAAAACAAACAAATATTTATTTAGTATACGGTGTAGTTTGCCGCAAATTTTATTATTTTTTTAAAATTTATTTTTGTGGAACTGTCAAATTTTTCTTGTTCAGTGCTGTATTTTTTAGTACTTTAGTATGAAATTCAGAGTTGTATTACAAGATTTTGTGAGATTTTGCCAAAATCTCGTGACGAACTAGACTTTGTTTTGTATGGAAAATCTAGTAGAAATGAACAAGATTTCGCTCAAAATCCCTTAAGTACTAGATTTTGCGAAGGTGTAAATGTAGTATAAGTTTTTGTGTTTTAGCGCTTTTGTCAAATTTTCATGTTTATGAATGAGAAATAGATGATATAATTTGTATGCGACTTTGGTAGTCAGATAATGTCAAATAATAGTTTGAAGGGCTATGGAGGGTATTTTGCCACAAAAAAGCTATATACATATAATTAAAAATGTATTTGTAATCACCGCTATCGTGAATAAAAATTCCACGTGAAATTTGTTCACTTTTCACATTTTTCCTATTTAAATTCAATGTTAAAAAAAATTGAAGTGAATAAATTTCACGTGGAATTTTTATTCACGATAGGGGTGAATATGTCTATACACGAGCCCCACAGTCTGAAAATAGCAGAATAATTATATTAGTTTTGGTTCCGTTTCGGCCGGACTCTATTAAATAACCATTATTCAAGCGTAATAGCGAAACCTTTCAATTTAGAAATGGACAAACGTAGAATCAACAGTTGACTTTTGTCTGGAGGAATGAGAGTTTAAAGATGTACTGCAATAAAATTCATTTACTGATTTGCTACATTTAGTATTAAGGTTTTTCGTACTACTTTTTAGTAATGCAGTTATTTAGTATGTACTTAAAATTGTTAAAAAAAACAAAGAAATCGAATTAAAGTAAAAATCCTAATATACATATTTATAAAAAAATAAAGTAGGCTTGAAGTGTGCTTTTAGACAAAATTTTCATACAAAATTTTCTTAAAGTACATTTGAAGTTTACTTTATTTTTTTATAAATACGGCAGTAAATGCATTATTAAGTATTCGATTTTCTTTACAAAAACTACAGCAATGTTGCCACGATCTTGAAATTTCTGAGGATGTCCAGGATACTCGTGATATTTATGCAAATGCTAGTTCCGATTCTTCTGAGAATGAGAAATTGCTTATACCAATTTTATAATTATAGATATTGACAAAACTAAACAAATATTTAAATGTACATAACGAACTTTTAAAAATCTGATTTGTTGCAAAATGTTTAGCTTGTCGGATGACGAGATTTCATATCAAAACACCGATTCAAAATTATTAATTTAGTTAAACAACAAACTTTTTTTGACATCTTAAAAATTTGCTATTTTAATTAATGAATGCATGAAATGTTAATGAAGAAATCAAAAAATTTGCATATTGCCAATTACACGAAGCAATTCTTTAAGCTAAGCTGCCTTTTTTAAGATTGCCTTTTTGAGATCAGAGTCAGGGAAAGATAAGAAACACTTGATTATACTTGCAATTCGTATTAAGGTACGGCCACACTTGGCAAATATTTGCCGAAAATGACGTCACCACTAAATTACATTTATTTGAACTCGTTTATTTATTTAAAAAAAAACTTTTTTTTATTTACACCAAAGCACAACAAACATTTAGTTTTAATTGATATTTGATATTTGATGCTGTTTGATCTTGCAAAACTCTTGTAAGAGTAAACAACGTCAAACAAATTTGTGCTAAAAACAAGTGGTTACGCTTTTTTGAGTAAATATTTGCCAAATGTGACCGTACCTTTACTCTCTTATTCGTATTACATTACATATGTGTTTACAAATGTGTTTGCTCATGTGTGTCAATTAAGCAATAAGAATTGTGCTGTTTGAACACCGAAAAAATTTCAAGGAAATAATTGTATCAATCTTTTATATAAGAATGTTTTTGTGTAAATGAGAACTAACTATGGTGTTTGTTATTAGTTTGGTCATCAATTTTACGTCAATTAAAGAATAAAATCCTATAGGCGGAAATATAAACTTGGATTCATATATTTTATTTTTATATGTACATATGCACATAAATATACATATGTATATATTTATTAACAAAAAACTTATTTATCTGTAAATAGTTGTTAATAGATAGTAACACTGTTACATGTTGTGTAATTGAAGAACTTTTAAATTTTATTACTTCATATTCATACTTGTAATTCGAAAAACCAGAAAATTTGAATTAAAATTGAGTTGGCTGTTTTTAGCCCTGGCGTTTTTCAAAAGCCTATTTAGTTTTTTTTTTTTTGGACCGCTCCTGGCAACACTGATGTGAATAAACAGTGAACGGTAATTTTGAAATGCACACTACGTCCCTTATTGACAAGCTTAGAACTAAATCATTCCTATACTCGTAATGTTGGAAGTAGTCAATAAAACACATTTTTTTTTTATTTTTTTTTTTATTTATAATTATTATTATTTTTTAATTTGTTTTTGGGTTTATACTTTTTCATATATAATTTTTTTTTATATATATATATATAATTTATTTTTTGCTTTTACTTTTGTTTTATTTTTTTTTTTTGTTAATAATATATGCATTTATTTGTTTTTCATATGTTACCATCATATATGTATGTATGTTAAAGTTTATATGCAGATGTTAGATTTAATTTCACATTTTCATTTTTTCTGACTCTGACTAACTGACTTGATTGATTGACTGACTTGTCCGGCTCTGACTTATGCATTTACCAATATTATTGAATATATACTACTACATCATGTAGAGATCATCATCATCATCATCATATACATATGTATGTAGTATTTGTTTACAAGTTTATCATCCATTATTATCCATTTATCATACATACATGTATTGAACGGATACGAGAGTATATATATATAAGTATTTGCCATTTGATCAAATAAATGATTTCTTACTTATGGATACTTTTTGTTTGGTTACATACATAGATACATATTTCTTTTATGTGTCTAGAACTCTTGTTGTATTTTTATCTTTTTATTTATTTATTGTTTAATGAAGTATTGAATGGTAATTTTATTTGGTATTTTTATGCTAAAATTTATTAAACTTTTATTTTGTTGATTTTTGGTTTTTGGGAAAAAGTAGTTTGTTTTTGTATTTGTTTGTGGTATTTTTGAACATTAAAATGATTTTGGTTTTTTATTACGTTTCTTTTCTTTTCTTTTCTAAATATTACTTTTTATTACTTTTTGTTCAATTGTGTTATGTAGTTTAAATAGGAAAGTAAAAGGAAACATTTGAGAAAGAGAGTTGTTGTATTTATTGTTTTTGTTTTGTTTTTTTATTTTTAAATATTTATTTATTTGTTTGTTTGTTTGTTTTTTTTCAAATTTTTATTTTATTAGTTGTTTTAATAAATATTGAAATGTTGGTTTTAAATATAAACTACATGTTCATTTGTTGTTTTCTTAGTTTTAGTTTTGTTTAGTTTTTTAAAAAAAAAAAATGTTTTTGGTTTTAGTATTTTGAATTTAAGGGTTTTGTATTCGGATGTTTGCTTCTTTTGTTGTTTGTTTTTATACTAAGTTAAGATTTAAATGAGTTTGTTTTGTTGAATTTCTTTTTTTTTTTAATAATAATAATAATTTACGTGTAAAATTATATGCCATAATTTAACTAAAATAATAATAATAATATATGTAGTTATAATTTAAGTTAAAGACATCGTTGATGTTTCTGTTTGTTTTTTTTTTTCATTTTAAAGAATTATTTTTAATTTGTTGTTTTTCTGTTTGTTTAATAAATATTTCGTTCGACTTTGGTTTTTTTCTGTTTATAATATTTGTTGTTTTTCACCAAGTCAAGACGGAATTTTGTTGCTTAATGATTATTAATATTATTTTAAATATATAATATTTTTTCTTGCTGTTGATTTTTATTTGTTTTAACAATTTATTAAATACTTGTTTGTTGTTATTTTTTATCTCTATTAATAAATGTATATATATATATTTTTTTAATAATAAAATTTTATTGTAATAAAAATTGTTGTTTAATTATTTTTAAAATGTCCTCCTTTGTTTTTAAATTATTTCTTTTACTCCATTTTTTTTTTATTATTAAATTTCCTTCAAAATGTGTTTCATTACAAGCTGTTTTTATGTTTTTTGTTTTTTTTTTTTGTTTTGTTTTTCTTTTGATATTATCACAGTCAAATCATAAAAGATTTTTTGTTTTTAATGAATTTTATGATTTAATTTTTAATTAATTATTTTGAAAAATGTAACGTTTTCTCTACATTTTTTTATTTTATATTATTAACGTATTAAAAACAATGCAATCAGTAATTATTTATTTTTTTATGTTAATTAATAATTTCTTTTATAGATTCATAGATTTTTAAATAATATTATTATTTTTTTTTTTTTATATTGTGAATTTTATTTTTGTGTTTTTTTTTTTTTTTTTGTTCTTTATTTCTTGTTTAGTTTTAGATTTTATGTGGAAAATGTATCTTGTTTCTAAGTTATTTTGGTTTTGGTTTTGAATGCATGAAATTTGAAAAATTTGTTCTCATTTATTTATTTAACTAGTATAATCTAAGGTACACAGTAACATTTATTTATGTTTATACTCATTGTTTTTTAATGTTTATTTTCTTTTATTTTAATGTTTTGTTGTAAATATCTGTTTTTATTTTCAATATTTCATCTTAATTACAATTCGTTTTTCTTTTGCATTTAGTTTTTCTATGATTTTGATGAGTTCTACATGTTCGAGAATTTTCCATTATAGATTTATTGTAAGTGAAGAGCAAGATAGATATTAAATGGAAACAGCTTTCCATTTTCCATTTAAGCTGTATTGAAAGAGATGAATGGATTATTAAGCTTTGAGACAGTACAAAATTTCTTAAAATTGTTGCAAGGAATCTGCTCGATCGGTTAGGGCCGTACTGTAAATTTTTACAAACATTGGGCCTTTAGTTTTTATAGTGACAATATATGTATTTCCATTTTAGGCCGCTTGTTTCGGTTTGGCTACTTTCAATTTATATATTCGTAGCTTTTTTTTAAGCAAATTGCAATCCATTGTTTACTTTATATATCCTAAGTAATGTAGGGTAGAGCCAACAGTCACTATAGTATCCCGAAGTAATTTACGCAGTAGTTAGTTAAAATTTTTTTTACATTTTACTTAGGCTGTACATAATTTTATTACTCACCAGAAGCAAACTACTGCAGTGTAATTATCTAGTTATTCAAACATTAGGGTTTCTTTTATGTATGTAAATGGTTTTTTTGAACACATAATTTTTTCAACATTAAAAATTGTTCGTTTAATATGCAGATTATTTGAAAATTTCCCATTAAATCGAATCTTGTTTTCTCTCATTTCTCACATGATTTCAATTTCAATATAACATCAAAGTAATTACAAGCCATGCCAATTTTTTAAATTAATTTTTTTTATAAGAGTTTCTAAATCAAGGCCTAAGCTTGGATATAATGACTGTAAAGGGAACATGAGAGATTTGCTAATGTCTTTTAAATTAAGTATATATTTGTATATGTATTTTATAAATACATACAGCGATCACTTTTAGAGATCAAAAGAATCCAGCAGTCAGTCTCGAATACATTAACATGTATTTGCATTTATAAGTAAACGCATCAATAAACTAACTTTCATTGCAATACTTGTGAAAGCATTAATTTGAAATAGAATTAACATAAATATAACTTTCTGTAGTTTCTGTAACAAATATATTATGATTTTTAACAAAGGAATACTATTATATCCTTATGTCACACCATTTGGAGAGCAATTTCGTCTTTTTCAAACACTTTTGTCTTGAGAAGTGTCAACATAATGAAACAAATTTGTTCAAGTTTCATCCGCGAATTCACCTCGGCTCACCAGCGCATTATACGTCCTGCAAGAACATACTAACAAGAAAGTCTTACTTGTATGAGTTGTCAGGAACATATAGTTTTGGCTATCTAATCCCTGCCATCATAGTTTAGTCAATTAGCAGGAACCAAGACCAACCAAATGCCAAGGACTACATATCAGCGGGGTACGGAGACCACCGTATGATCCTTTCAGCACCCAACTCTCAAAATAGTTTAGTCAATTATTATAACCTAATACTATGACCACTACTGCCAAGGAGGAGAGATCAGAATTTACTGCGGTTTCCATAGGCCGTTATGTAACCTTGTCCAAAGGTGGATTGTCAGTAAAGCTGCCGCAATTCCAATGCATTTCTTCAGCACAACAATACCTTCAATGGCTCTATTGTGTCATCAATAGCAGCTAGAACAATTATGATGGCCCGATATTTGTCACTCAACTAACTGCCATTCTTCCCACTTTGGGTGTCAACCACAGCCACGTGTCCCCTAAGACTACTCAACCACTTCAGTTAGGAGACTTGCACTCTAATTATCCATATCAGGGAACATATCCCCGGGCTTCTAACCGATCAGTGGTCCTAGATAGACTCTAGTCACCAGTTTCAAGTTCGTACTAGCTCACAGCACCGGTGTCGCCATCTCTCCCAAGGCACTGTAATAGGGTCAAGGTAATAGATTACACCACGACAAATTACCGCTTGGTTTAGCATAAGGTAGCAATTGTTACGTTATTTTATAAGGATATCAATACTTCCAGCCATCGTTAATTTTCAATGTTCAGCTAAGAGTCGTTTTCTTTGCATACCCCAAAAAAACTAAGCAAAATCATCATGTTTATCAACATCTTCCAAATATCTGCTATCTGCTCTTCCTTTTCTTTGGGTTTATTTAGAGAATTGTCGAAATTGTCTGAAGTTTAAGAGTGCATTGCACAGCAATACTTATTGTAAATTTTAACTAATGTCTTTTAATGTCTGCATCATAAATTTATTTGGTATGCATTATTAATTTAAATATAAATTTATATTTTTGAACTTTTTATTTTTGATTTTTAATATTTTTAATTATAATATTGTTTTTCTATGCTCCATTTATGTACTTAAATATGTTTGTCTGATGTATAAATAAGTGTGTGTTATGAATGCAACATTAGAGTGCTTCAAAATTGTTTGCTTTCCGCAAAAAAAAAACATTCCCTCAAATATTGTTTCTTGTATTGGACAAATATTACCATGATCGGATAACACTAACTTGTAATGATTCTGCTTTGAAGTTTAGCGCTGTGTTTGCAGGGGGAAATCTGACCATTTCTACATATCGCACCTGTTCTACATATCGCACCTATTCAACATACCCTTTATTAACTCAAAATTTTGAAATTTTCACTTTTTATTAAAAAACGATACATAATGATCTACTCTACCCACTGTAAAAATCTCCCATTATTTTGTATACTCTTTCGTCAAAAAATACCGTTATGTCTCTCTTCATATCTGCAGAGTTACTATTTATATAAAACAGTTTTTTTGGCTCTACTGAAAAATAGAAAATTTTGAGTTACTACCCTTTTGTTGAACAGGTGCGATATATAATAATGAATGTCTGTCTGTCTGTATGTTTGTGCTTATTAGGAGACCAAACCCATACACCGATCTTTCTGAAATATTCACAGCATGTTACTGTGACTCTGAAAGAAATAATAGGCTATATTAAGTTTTGATTGGACAAACGGGAGTGGCGCCGTCCATATAACACAAAAATTTAAATCGCCATATTTTGGGCATTTTTTGACCTATGTCGATGATATTTGGTGCATATGGTACGTATTCCTACGTACCAGGAGAAAAGTGGGTGGGACCACGCCCCTTTTTAGGCAAACTAAAAATCGTAATATAGTCTTAACTACTAGACCACTACTACTACTACTAGGGGCATGGCTTCGCCCACTGAAATGCATCGCTCATATGACGCGCTTCAGTATCCTTTTAGTTTTCAAGCAACCCGTAAGGTAGCGAAGCACACAATATTATAAATATAAAATATAATTAATAGGAAAATCCTAATGTGTACTAAATTCTCTTTCAATTGTATTAATTATAGTCCGAAATTACATTTACCCGAAATCAGCTGAATTCGAATCAGAGATAAGGCTGTTGGCCTAATTATTTATACTTGTATTATCTCAGCTATCTTAAATAAAACTGAAAGAGATAAGTTAACTTTTCAAATTTGTTTATAAAAATTATAAATTAAAGTTGTAAAAATAACAAAAAAGTGCAATTTTTAAACGTACTTTGCTCTAATTACACAATAAATCATATATACGAATGTATGTCTTCCGTAAATTTCAAACTACACCATTTCCAGTTGTAATTGAGAAATTCTAAATTTATATTGAGAAATAACAAATTGCAATGCAGAAATCCATTTAGAAAAGCAAATTATATTGAGAAATAACAAATTGATATTAAGAAAAGACAAAATGGAATTCAGAAATGTAAATTGATATTGAGAATATGCAAATTGAAATTGAGAAATCGAAATTGATATT
Organism: Bellardia bayeri; assembly: GCA_950370525.1. Classification (NCBI taxonomy): domain Eukaryota; kingdom Metazoa; phylum Arthropoda; class Insecta; order Diptera; family Calliphoridae; genus Bellardia; species Bellardia bayeri. Next base: position 122,695,104 of record OX493264.1, read on the forward strand.
GAGAAAATAAAAATTGTAATTGAGAAATTAAAATGTTTATGGAATTTTTTAAACATTTTTTTACTTATAACACGATTTTGAGTTACAAATCTAAGAAATTTTTTTATTTCTCAATTTCAATTAGAGTTTTCTTTATATATCAATTTCGATTCCACAATTTCAATTTGTTATTTCTAAATATTAATTTACATTTCTTAATTTCAATTTATTTTTTCTCATTTTCAATTTGTATTTCCCTCAATTTGTACTAAATTTCAATTTGTTATTTCTTAACATTGATTTGAATATCGGAATTTTCTCAATTTCAACTTGAAATAATGTAGTCTTACAAAAGACTTAACTAATAATTTACTTAGAATATTCTTACAACGTATTTTCAGTTTGATTTCTTATTAAAAAGAAACTTGAAACAATCAGATTTTCCAAATTTCAGAGCCAATGAAGCCAAAACGTTGCCGGGGCTTACTAGTGGATAACGTTCGAAATTCGCAAATTCATTATTTTGGAGCAGTCTAACGCAATACATGTATGTATGTAGGTATTAATGTATGTATAAAAACAAAAGTAATGTATAGCATTTGAATCATATTCATAATTGAAATTATATTTCTTATTTGATAAGAATATTGCCTAGTGTTATAGGGTGTTTTTTTTCCATGTGTTAGAACTTCAAGTTGGCAACACTGTTTTACTGGTGGCCATGTTGTTAGTTGTCAAGTAATTAATGTTTAGTTTGGTACTTCAACATGAATCAACTGATGCCTAAACAACGTTTCCAAATTGTGGAAATTTATTTTCAAAATCAAAACAAAGATTTTTTTTTTAATTGACATGAAATTTACTTTATTCGAAAGATAATCTTCTTTCCATATAATTTAAATATGACTTATGGCATATAACTGGCTCGGACGCGGAGAATGTTGTCCACCAAGCGGTCAGTAGTTTCGGGCTTATTATGGTTTCAACAAGACGGCGCAACATGTCACGCAGCTCGTGATTTATTCACATTTCGAACCCGCAAATTGGCCTCCAAGATTGTGCAATCTAAAGCCGATTGACTATTTTCTGTGGGGATATGTGTGGGACATATGCCGATAAGTCCGAAACGATTGACCACTGGGAGAGCAATATTCGCCGCGTTATTGCCGATATACGGCCACAAATGTTGAAAAAAGTCATCGAAAATTGAACATCCACTGACTCGGACAGTCGTGTCGGTCATATGTCAGAAGTTATAAATAAATTAGATGGCCAGAAGATTATCTTTCGAATAAAGTAAATTTCCTGTCAATTTAAAAAAAAAACATTTTTGTTTTATTCTATTTCAAAGTTCTATACATCTAAAAAAAACACCTTATATATTGTGGTATAAAAGTATCTTTTGTTAAGTTGTATTTTAATAAATATGAAAACAGTTAAGAGTAAACTTTACTGTCTCTGTATGTAGATAAGGATGGCTTATATTTACCAAATAAAATTTAAGTTTTTCCAGAAAAAATTTTCAACTTTGATGAAGTGAGTTTATGACATTTTGATTCCACTAATAAACATGATTCCTGAACAGGATCAATTTGCACAGGTTCATTTCATATAAAAACTATAAAGTCTGACAATTAGAACCGCTGCATATGGCTCGGTAACAATCAATTGACTATATCTGTGTCGAATCCCTTGACACTCCCTTTTTTAAATGTATCACCTTCATTTAGTCTGAGCTGTTGATAAGCTAACTTTGCTTAAATCATCAACTCAAATATTACTATAAGATACTTTCGACAATTATGATTATGTTTCAACTTGCATCTTTTGTTTGCTGTTATATTGTAAATTAAATAAATGTATGTAATGTAATGTAAAGTAATGAAATGTAATGTATTTAACATTTGCAAAATATTATGAACAGTGCAGCTTAGATAGATATTTGAGAAATAATAAAATTGTTTAACAACAAAAATCTATAAGATTCGATTTTATTAATTTTTTTTTTTCTTTCTCAACAAGAATTGCTCGTATAGACTTTAGGAAAATAGTAAAGTTGTTCTATAGTTGTGTTTGTGTTTGTATTAGGTTTTTTCTATAGTTGTGTTTGTGTTTGTTTTAGGTTTTATGTTTTATGTTTATCAAAAAAAGAATTAAATAAATAGTTGTTGTTTATTGTTAAGTGTTAAATTTTATTAAATGTATTTTTAAAGAATAAGTAAATAAATTGTTGTTGTGTTTTAGTTTGGTTTGTATATGAGAATACATACATACATATTTATACATACATATGTATGTATGTGTATTCTATTCTATTTTAAAGTTTTATAAGAGTAATATTTTTATATTGTTGAAAATTGAAGTAATTGTTATCATATTAATTTATTTTTAATTATTAATTAATACCTAAAAGCTAAAAATTGTTGAATAATGTATGTAACATTTCTTTTATCTACTTAGAATAATTTATTTAATTTGCTTTCATTCCATTTTATTTTTTATTAATAAAATTTGTGTTCAACTGGCTTTCAATTGCCTGCTTTCTGTGTAATCTGCTGTAAGTTTTAGGCCAATACAAACTAAAGTCCGAAACTGAACGCCTTTTAATAAATTGTATTCAAAATAGTTGTAGGCCTTATCTTCTAAGTTCGAATTACCACATTCGAGATTGCGTAAAATTTTTCGAAATTTTATTATTTGTATTTGTGACATTCGATATCGTGCAATACAGTTTATTATAAATTCCCGAATCACGAAAGAGTTAGTTTGGTTTCTGATTAAATGAAAATTAAAAACTTAAAGTAAAAATTTAACTAATTTATTATTTAGTATCGAACTAATCGATACTAAGATACATTTCAAACATGTTAATATTGAACATTTTCACACAATGAAACTCATTTAATTTGTTTGACCGCGTTGTTAGAAACATAAAGTCACATAATTAAAAATATTAACAAATTAATCTTCTCATAATTTAATTTTCGCACGAGTATTGAATTGTGTTAGTGGCTTAAATTTATTGATAAAATCAACTGAAATAATCACTATAAAGTAATCGAAATGTTTATTATAAAAAAATTCAGTTTATAATAAAATTATTAATCGTCAGTAGCACATTGCTAGATCTGACAACGTTGTAATATCTGACAATCATTTTCAAAAACTGCTGATTAAAAGTAAAGAATTTTTACAAATAAAGTTAAAATAACGTGAACTCGACAGCATTTCAAATTGAAATTGATATTGAGAAACTACAAATTAAAATTATAAAATCAAAATTAATATTGAGAAATGATAAATTGAAAATCAGAAGCTAATTAATATTAACAAACAACAAATATTTAATTGAGAACTCTGTATTAATTTTGAGAAACTAGATTTTGATAATGAGTAGTCCAATTAAATATTGAGAAAATAAAAATTTGTATTTAAAAAAAAGCAAATTAATATTTAAAAGACACACGCGTTTTTCTAAATAATACAATAGTCATTGAAAAATATGTTATTTAGTAATTGCAAGACATTGCCCATGGTGTAACTATACAAGGTGAGTGCAGTAGCACTCAAAAGTAATACTTTTTCAAGTGTTTTTGAGAGTAGTACATTTTACTCTCATTTTACACAAACGAAATGCCCATTGTTTTTGTATTTTGTTGTATTTGTTGCTGATTTGCATTCGCCTTGTATAATTACACCATTGTTTTATCTTTAGATAATGTATAACAGTAACTTCTATGGAAATATTCCTGTATAACAGGAAGATAGTTTTGCTATTGACAATTTTTATTTTTATAAAACTGATTTTGTTCTGTAGACTACACCTTTTCAAGTTGAAATTGAGAAAATACAATTCGAAATACAGAAATCTTAATTAATGTTCAGAAATAACAAATTGAAAATGAGAAAAGCAAAATGTTATTTAGAAATAAAAAATTGAAATTAAGAAACGTAAATCAATATTGAAACTGCCCAGTAAAAAATGTGCTCCAAAAGGAGCAGGTTTTATGTATGAATTCATATATCAAATCGCTTCAAACCTGCTGATGGGATGCATGATTTTTGTCTGAGGTGTTCCCGGTTTGGAGGACTACTTTCTGCTGACAATAAGCGCTTCTTTTAACCTAATCAAACATGCAAATAAAGCACTTTCCTAAAGTGTTTTTTAATTCTATCTGAATGTTTTCGCTTAAGAAAAATTCATAGTAACTGAAAAGCGCGATATTCGTTTTGTAATTGACTTTCGTTGTCATACGTAAATCTGTAGGTTATAATATCATTTTTGTTTTTTTCGCTTTAAAAGCACTAAAAAAGCATATTTTTTGTATATTTTATTCGTAAGCATTTACTGCTTCAAAAGAGCTCTTTTATTGAAGCGCTCGATTATGCGCTTTTTCTCTTAAGTGCTTCAAACAACACGAATTTTTTTTACTGGGTAAGAATTGATATTGAGAAAATAAAAATTGTAAACGAGAAATTAAAAATTGTATGAAATTTTTCATATATTTTTTTTTACTTATAAAATACATAACATGATTTTGAGTTACAATTAAAAAAATAATTTTTATTTCTCAATTTCAATTTGTATTTTTTCAATACATGCATTTTTTTAATTTAATTTTGTTTTTTCTAGATTTCAATCTGTTATTTTTCAACATTAAAATCAAATTGTGTGTTCTCTGAATTTCAAATTGTATTTTCACAATAACGATTTACATTTCTTAATTTCAATTTTTTATTTCTAAATAACAATTTGGATTTCTCATTTTCTATTTGAAAAGGTGTTATTTCTTCTATGTTGTATAACAGTTAATCTAAAAAAAATATATTTGTGTATAACTGTTTTTAATGCAAATTATATTTTTTTAGTAGAAATTTAACATAACGTAGACTGCCTACAAATATAATGGAAAACTTCGTTTAAAATAGTTTTTCTAGCTAAAATTCTGTATTATAACATAATTTTGTGTATAACAGTTTTTTTTTTCTTTGCTCTAGCAAATTGTCTATCAGACAATAAATAATAAACTAATCAATATTAAAAGCTGCAGACATCATTTGTGATTATTTAAAGAAACTGTTAGCACTTTTAGACACTTTAGATATCCACCATAAGAGGTTGGCAATTTATATTAAATGAAAGCTTATTTCATACTAAAGCCTAAAAGTACGGTCACATTTGGCAAATATTTATACAAATAAGCGTAACCACTTGTTTTAGCACAAATTTGTTTGACATTATTTACTACTATACAATAGTTTTGCAAGATCAAACAGCATCAAATAAATTAAAACTAAATATAGAAAAGTTTTTTTTTTTAAATAAATAAACGAATTCATATACATATGTGTGGTTATGTCTTTTTCGTCAAATATTTGGCAAGTGTGACCGTAGCTTAAGTTTATGCATATTAAAAAGAAAATCGAGCCTACAACTATTATTTGGGCGTTTTGTTTAATGAGTTCTCTTGTTGTTCGTAGCTTTAAACAATAGTTTAAAAATTAAAAGAAAACATAGAAGACATTAATGCTTGAATACCTTTTTATTAATTACACACTAATTTTGTTAAGTTTTTCTTCAATACTTTGCTAATAACAGAGTGTTTGACATATTACAAGCTTTTTTTACTTTTTTTGTTTTGTTTTGTTTTTGTTTTTGTTTTTCATTTGAAAAGTATGAGTTTAACAAAATTATTTATTGAATTTTCAGTTAAATATATTTATTATTTTGTTTAATTTTGTTTTTGTTTTTTCTGTCGTTTATTAAACTTAGTAGAGGGGGAACAAATTTGTTGTTGTTGTTGTTGTTTTGTTTTTCATTTTGTTGCTAAAATTTATACTAATAGACTCCATTTTGTTAGTTGAATAACAGTACATAATGTAAGTAATGGGTAAGTGTTTTGTTTTGTTTTCGTTTTGTTTAATTTATGTTTGTATGGACATATATATGTATGTATGTATATTTGTTTGTATTTTATTTTAACATTATAATTAATTTTTAGTTCGTTTATTTGACCTTTTTTTAATATTTAATAGTTTCTTTTTACAAGCAATAAGGTCACTTAAATTTTATATAAAAATATTTAATTTATTTCTATATATTTATTGCCAATATTTCGCTATCACAATGGATAGCTTCTTCAGGGATAATAATTATTAATAATATTTAGTTCGTTTTAATAATAATATTAATAATAATATTAATAATAATAATTCAAAACTTATATTATCCCTGAAGAAGCTATCCATTGTGATAGCGAAATATTGGCAATAAATATATAGAAATAAATTAAATATTTTTATATAAAATTTAAGTGACCTTATTGCTTGTAAAAAGAAACTATTAAATTATAATTAATTGTTTATTATTAAAAAAAAAAAACGTTTGTATTTTTGTTTATTTGCTATATGTAGTAAGTAGGCGTATGTATTTAAATACTTTTTATTTATAATGAAATAACAATAATGATTTTTTATGTGTTTTTCCTTTATATATGCATGTACATATGTATATACTATATATTTCTATTGAAGTTATTGTTTATTTTTATAGATATTCAACAAAAATTAAATTTACATAAAATATAAAAATTATATGCCGTCCTTAGGTTATTTATGCCCTGCAGCCGTTCAAAGTTACAGCCTCCAGCATCTGGAGTCCATGAGACCAGCTACTATTACATAAAATTACACTTTAGAATAAATTCAGTGCAGGGCATATTGCAACAACTAAAATGTACATATGTATGTACATACATATGCATGTATGTATGTACGAATATGTATCTATGTATTTGCCTTTATATGACTTAAAAAGCCTTTATTACAGCGTTTAACAATTGTTAAAGGTAACTAAATTGTTTTTTTTTTTTAATAATTTATGTATTTGTATTTAATTAAGTAAAAGTATAAATAAAGCAATAATAATAATAATAAAAAAAAATTGCTGAAACAAAAATAAAAACGTAAAAAAAAGAACAATAAAATTCGTAACAAGCAAAACATCATTATTTATTCTTAGTATTATTGTTTCTGTTGTTGTTGATTAATTTGTTGCTATTAAATCTTTCTAATTCATAACTCATCCTTTTCCTAATAATTAATTATTTTTCCTTGTTTTTGTTTTTTTGTTTGTTTGTTTGTTTGTTTAATTTAAAGCTTATTGTGTTAGTGAACTTTCTTGTCTGCTTCATATGAATTCGTTTTTGAAAGAAAATCATACGATTGTGAAGTTCATAAATTTGTTTTTATTTTTATTTTTTCAACATTCACTTAATTACACATTTAATAACATTTATTATTATTAATATTATTACTTTTATTTTGTATTAAGTATTTACTTTTAATTTGTTGTATTTCTTTTCTTTTGTTAATAATAATTATATATTTTATTAATTTATTTGTTTGTTTGTTTTTAATACATATCACAGATCCAGTACTTTTTTTTTTTTTTTTAATTAAAAACATGATTTTTGTTTGTTTGTTTGTGTTGGAAATTTCATAACCAATTTTCTTAATTTGGTTTGTCCTTTTTTTTGTTTGTTTTTGTTTTTTTTTTGTTTAATGGTCGTGTGAGTTATGTACAACAAGTGTTTAAATTTTGTTTCGAGTTCTGTTCGTGAGTGATTGTGGGTAAGTGAGAAATATTTTGAGAAGAACAAAAAAAAAAAAAAAAAAAAAAAAAAAAAAACTAAATACTTCTACTATATAATTTCTATTTGCTTTAAAGAAAATGTCTGTGAAAATTTTATGAAGACGATTTGATGATTTTTGTTTGTTCATAACAAGGTTTTAGTACATGAAGAAAATAGAGATTTGTTTGGTTAGCTATGGATTGTTTGTTGGGTAGAATGTAAATGTATGAATGGTTTTTTACTTGGTGGTTACTGGTTGTAACACTGCTCCTTATTGATTTGTTTAAAATAAAACAATATGCAAACAGTAGTTTCATTTCAAACGTTCAGTTAACCAGTACTTACCGCCTGCTTTATGTCTTATTTGTACAGTATTTTTAATAGAAGTTTAAGATTCTGCTCGTCTAACCTATATTTCTGTCTATATCAATTAACATAAACATAAACTGCCGTATTCATAAAAAATAAAATAGGTTTGAAGTGTGATTTTAGACAAAATTTTCATACAAAATTTTCTTAAAGTACATTTGAACTCTACTTTAATTTTTTCTGAATAAGACTATAATAACAGCTTAAATAATCAGAGTATCCTATATCCGGTTTAACCAAATTCTCTTAGTTGGTTTGAAAATTCTAATAAAATACAATAGCGCAATTCACAATCTTGTGCATAATTGCATTTACAAAAAGCTTTAGCATATTTTTGCATTACCCTAACAAAATACACAACAAGAGCAAAACTATGCTATTAATGAAATGGTATTGTATTAGATTTGCACAAGATTGTGAATTGCTCTAATGTTTTAAAGTGTCTTTACTATGTTGAATTTTATTTTTTGAAACTTATTATAAACCTTTAAACTATTTACCGTAGTAATAGTAATTTCTCAAATTGATCTAAAGTTAAATTTAGTATTAAATTATAAGCATACTTTTAGGTTTAATCAGAAAATGTATAAGACCGTCCGTCTGAAAGTATGTGTTTTCAAGATGTGTCTACTTTGCATTGATCAATCACTAGTGTAATTGACTGATCTGATGTCAGACTAAATGTATTCTTTTATTTAAGAATAAACATATGAATTTTAATAATTTATTAAAAACTTTGAAAGTTTATCCAAATTTGGTTTTTCAAAAGCATATTCTTAATTATTTGAGACATTCCCAGTAAAAACTTGTTAATTGCTTGCAATTACTAAACAGCTTACTTTTAACTGACAACCACATACCATCTTCATTACTTAGAAGTAGTTAAGTAATGGTTGGCAAATAAACTAAAATATATTTAATCTTTAATAAGCTGATTAACGAAACGAAATTCTCAAATAATTCATTATATAATTTATCTTTGAATGATAAAATGTTTTTGCTAAATATGTACTTAACTCCAATAAAGTGAAGTGTAATATGAGCATTTGAAGTCATTACTTGGTAATGCCAGTTTTTGTTGTATTATTTTAGTAAATATTTATACAAGTCAATACTTGAACTATAACTTTCTGCTAAAAACTAAAAAACTAAAGGGTTTTAAAAAGGATAAGTAATCAATAGAAAGTTAATCAATTATAAATGGTTGCCCATCATTAACAACAACTGTTTTCATTTTACTAATCATTAGAATTCAATTCAATCAATTATAAAACATTTCCCATCATTTTCAACAATTGCCAACATTTCATTTCCTTAATATCGTTATTATATGTCGGTTTTTTTAATATAACATTTCCATTTTTTAATTTGCCAACGAATTTCTTTCAATGTTTTATATTTTAAAACAAAAAATTTAGGCAAGAATAAATTCTTGTGTATTTAAAAAAAAACAAAAAACTAGCGCAATTCACAATCTTGTGCAAATTCCATTGAAACATTGCTATTGCAAAAAGCTTTAGCATATTTTTGCTCTTGAAATATTCTTTGCACTTTCAATATTGTTATTTTTACAAGAATTGTTTGAATAATCAGCTTTTTTCTATATAAATAATTTAGTTTTTAACCAAAATTAGTTCAAATCTCAATTCAACTTATTGAAATTTGTGGCAAAACAATTTGCTTTATTTCAATCTAAAGCAGAGGTGGGCATTATATTTGTGTTGGCTAAGCAGCAGAGAGAGAACTTTGTGTACTAAGAGAGAAAATGATAAACATTTGAAAAATTCTGTAGCAAGATCTTGCCTGCACAAGTGCTAAACAGCAGTACAAAGTAAACACAGGTGTCACGAGACGTAAGATATTCAAGCTCTATATTTATCTCTGTCTTTCAGAATTGTCTTTTGTTTATATTTTTACAGCATGTAACATTAAGCGATACACTGCAGCACTCAATAAATTAGCTACTAAAACGTAATATACATATGTACCTTTTTCATTCTATGAAAACTGTCTTAGACAACTGATTTTGGCTTTATGAAACGTCAAAATTGTCACCTCTGTACACTGATTTAAGTTTGATTTCCGAGATCCAGTGTGACCATTTTAGCATTTTCGCGGCTAAATTTAGTTTATTTTATTTAATAAATACTAATTTATTGGGTCGAATTATTTATTCCGTTCCAATTGCGGAAAGAATGTTTTTGTGCGGCAGCATAATTTGATTTTTTTCATTCCGTTGCTGCGGTATTTTTCCATTTTGGGGTAGTATGTATCTTTACACAGACGGTATTGCGGCATGCCGCAAGAATGAATAATTACATTTTACATATTAATTGATATTTCTTTCCGCTTAGTTTTCTTTACCGTTCGAAATCAATAATACCATCCATTATCTGTTAAAAATAGCTTGATTTGAAATTACAACTCTTGACCTACAATGGCAAAAATTAACTTCAAATGATGGGGAAATTCAAAACAAATCTATAGTATTTTGGCTACAAGCTTGTGCACGTCAAAGTCGTCTTTTGTTATAAAGATTTTAGTTTTGCCATTTAATAATTCAGAAGTTGACAAATTTTCTAGTCAGACGTCTATAATTTACTAAATCGGGAGTTAAATCTTTGGTATTCATGGCATTTAAGATAAAGTTTATAATGTTTATGTATTTATATAGAAATATTTACTTTTTATTTTTAATATTAGACTCTTGAAGACTCTTTAATAAATAATTCTTCAAATGTTCTTGAGTTTAAAGTTGTATTATTTATATAAAAAGTTTACTTTTTAATCATTAGTACCTCAAATTTTTAAAATTTATTTCAAGAAGGTATTTAAAAAAAAATATAGAACATTTTTTGATACATATTTTAAAATAAACTTTAGCATTATTTTTAAACTGATTTAGCTGCTAAACTTTTTTAAAATCTGGTCACACTGCTGAGATTCCAGCAAAGCAAAAAAAAAATATGTATCTCATTTTAGTAAAACACACAACTAAGCTTACAGTCTACATACGTGTGTCAACGTAAACAAAGTTTTGTGACCCAGCACTGTCTGATCGAACGCCCGCTTTCACACTCTTCAATTCTGACTCGTCAAGGCAAGTATTTTTGAATGAGAAGGGAAAAGAGAACAAAAGGGGTACAAACTTGACGGTACTAGGTAGTCAATTTTCTTATATCCTTTTGTTTTTTCTTTCATGGATGTTGATTTGCATGAAAAAGTATGAAAATTGAATTGACGTGTCTGAATAAAATGGCAAGTTCAAAAGAGAATTTAACAAAAACTTTGTGATTTTTGTGTGAAAAAAACTTTTTTTTTTTTAAACTAAGAGATTTTCATACAAGCTTGTTATATAAATTGTCAGTCCTATTTGTTTTGTTGAATTTCAAGGGGTTATGACAGGGGTTTCTTAAACTATTATTGTGACAGCTGCCCGAGTTATTTCATTAGCTTGTTATGTACATGCATATATGTTTGTAGTAATTATGAAAATTGGCATGAAAAGTAGCAGTTAAGATTAAAAGAAACAAGAAAATATTATTGATATTTTTTGCAGTAATTGACTTTTTCGAGTTAAAAGTCTTTTACTATTTTCGAATCACTTTTACTTGTATAGCAATAGAAACAATGGGAACTGTTGTAAATCACCCATAAGTTAAAACACAGCAAATATGTTTGAACTCTCTGAGTATTAAACAAGATAATGGAATTTCAATTTATCCAACCACTAATTGCAAGACTTTGCATAATTAAGGTCAATGAAAATACATAATTGTTAATTTCATAACATCTATAAAGAGATCAGTGTTTTAAATGAATGTCTTGACGTTTGAACGATTGATTCTTGATTGATTTTTTTTTTTTATTAATGATATTTGAATTTTCTTTTATTGAGGACCTGATAATGATGATGAATGTGCTTGCTATGAATTTTGTTGTTGCTTTTAAATTTAAATAAATTAATATTATTTACTTTTGGTTTTTTGGTAAATTATATTTTTTTTTTGAAATAATAAAGAAACGAAAAAAAAAAATTAAAAAAAAAGTGTACAAGAAAGAGCGATAAAATACGAGTAGATAAGGAAATAAAAATGTGGTTTTGTGTTTTATTTAAAAATTGTTTGTTTGTTATTTTAACATATAAAATATAATTATATAATATTGCAAATAAGAAACAAATTTTTGCGTTTTAAATAATAATGAATAGAATAGAATAGAATAGAATAATATAATATAAAATGTAATTTATGAATTTAGAGTTAATGACATAATTTCGTCTTAAAAGCAGTGTAACTTTAAAAAAAAAAATTTTTTTTTTTTGAAGAACAAAATAAGGGAACAGGGAATAGAAAAAAAATGTATTTATTTATAATTTTTTGCTTGTTAGTTTGTGTTTATAAATAATTAAAATTGTTGTTTGAAGCATAGTTAATAATCAAGGCACACTAGCATATAAATTATTATTTAATTATTTATAATTGTTTTTTTTTCTTGTTTTGTTTCATGTTTGGGTTGTTGTATTTTGTTGTGTTTGTGTTATTTTTGTTGCTGCTGTTGTTGTTATTGTTATCTTTTGGAAATTAAGGTAGAGTAACAGAAAATGGTTTTATGTTCTCTGTTCTGTATTTATAGCTAGAAATAATTGTTTATATATGAGCATAATTTTAATTTTAGATTAACATAAATTTTTGAAAAAAACACAACAAATATTGCACAATTTTGTTATTTATTTTTTGTTTTGTTTACAAAATATAAGAACATAATTTAATTTTAAATTTAACAGCAAATAAAATATTTAAAAATTTAATATATTTAATACATTATTAATTAATTAAAAACTTAAAGTCTAGAGATTTTATCAATGTTTAACAATACCCGTAACTTAATTATGAAGATTAGTAGAATATTTATTTATGTATTTTTGTTTTTAAATTATTGTTTATTGTTGTTTTTCTATTAAATTGAGAAATTGAGTTTTCAATTAAAATGAACGTTTTCAGTAGTTACATGAAGTTGTTGCTTGAATTGATTATGAAAGTTTGAATTGAAATTTGATGGTTCTTTTCTGGGGGGAGGGGGTGTGGGGTGGAGTTGGTTTTGTTAAGTTTATTGTAATGTGTAATAGAATTTGTTTATATTAATTAAGGGAAAATACGCTGATTTGATGTTTTTATTTGAGTTGAGTGACTTTTTTTAAGTGGTGGATGGTATAAAAAAAGAGGCGCTTTTTTTTTTTTTGGTAAATTTGATGTAAAATGATGAGCAGTTGGTTTTTGTTTTGGCAGTCTTGTTAAAAAATAAATAAAAAACGCAGTTTCTTTTGTGGAAATTTTTTATTTATTTATTAGTTTGTTTTTTTTTTTTTTTTTTTTTTTTGTTTTAAAGAAATTACAATTTTAGTTTTAATTTAACACAATGTTTAAAATTGAAATTAAAAATGCACTTAATAGTTAAACTATAGTGTATTAAAAATAAATGAAATATAATTTTTGTTTTTTTTTCCTCTTTGCATATAGTATGTGTTATATAGATAGATAGATTAGATAGCTAGTTACAATTAAAGAAACTTGTTTAATTTGTAATGTGATGTCCAAAACATATAAATTTGTAAAAAAAAAAAAATTAATGAAAACTAAAGAACTATTTATAAATGTTAGCTTTTGTTTTGTTTTTTTTTTTTAATAAAAATGGAAGTGAAATAGTGGTCTTTTGTTTTTCATCTTAACTTGGTGTATGCGTGTAAAATTTTGGAAAGGTATGAATAGTATATACAAGACAATAATGAGCAATTTATTCAAAGAATAGAAATTGCACTTCACTAAATGATTTTAAAAAAAACAATAGATATAATAGAGACAACAATTATTGTATAAAAAAAAAAGAAACTAAACAAAAGTATTATTATGTGATGTTTATTTGTTTCTAAACGAAAATAACTTATTATTAAAACTATAAAAAATATGTATGTATGTATATGTATGTATGTGGTAATTTATATAAAATACAAATGAAAAAATTATATTATTGTAAATATAAAAAAAAAATTTTTTTTTGCAAATTGAAATTTTATACACAAGACGAGCAAATTCTTTAAAAGAGAAATCAAAAAAGGCATAAACAACTGGCATTTCAATATCAATAAAACACAATTAAAAGAAAAATTATAAGAAAAAAATTAAAAATTAAAAAAAAAACAACAAAATCAAACCATAAGGAGAAGACTTGTATTAAGCGCGTTTTTAAAACACATTACCACTTTACTTTTTTCAAACCATACTTTCTTTTTAACACAAAAAAGCCACTCAGCTCTCTCTCTCTCTCTCTCTCAACCTAGAAAAAACCATCAACCAACAGCTGTAAAACAAAATCATTAAAATAAAAAACCAATGAAACAAATGTAATAAAACTTAAATAATAAAACATTTAACAAAAACAATCAGTTAATAAAAAAAAAAATTTTATGGGTAGATTTAAATATTTTAAATATTTTGGGGCAAAAAAAAAGAATTCAAAAAAGTCACCATCATCATTTAAAAGGTAAAAATTTCACTACCCTATAATTAATTATTTCTAGAAATTATAATTACCTTGTTTCAAGCTGAAAACGTTCATTTTCTTTAAATATTTACCTATTATTTAACGAAAACAAATTAATATTTAACATTAACATTCTTTAAATATTTACCTATTATTTAACGAAAACAAATTAATATTTAACATTAGAAGAAAAAAAAAATTCCTGATTTTCATATTTATATTTATGTATATTCGGTTTAAATGAATTTCAAAGTCTTTGAAATTGAAACAGTTTGAGATGCATATACCAATTATTTAGTAGGTACGGTCTTTCTTAAATTTCTATATTGTGGGGAAATCTTTTATGACTTTAAAATTCATTTTTGTTTTTTGTGAGTTTTCTTTTAACACAATTATTATTTATGGCTTTTATATTTAAAACTCTACATATTCTTTTTAAACATTATTATCTTTTGTAACAGAAAACAAACAACAATTAAAAATAAAACAGTTTTAAAGAAAAAGTAAATATTTAAACTATTAAAGATAAAACAAATTAAAAGAATTGTATTATGGAAGAAAAACAAAACAAATAAAGAGCATAATAAAAATCGTTTAAAATCGCTTTTATTCTTACAAAGTGGAAATTTTTGTAGAAACAAATATAAATCTTTCTTAAACTCTGCTATATAATTGGAATTAGCAGTTCTACAAATCCTTAAGAACATGTACATAATAAAAATTGTATAGAGTTGCTGAACAAAAACTGATTCAAGTATTTCAATACAATAAATATTTGTTTTAAAGAAACTTGTTTAAATTCAGTTTTTCTAATTTAAAAAAGCCGATAACTGAATACTTGAGTTGGCATATTATAGACGCACATGTTGTTTAGCATATTTTAGAAAAAACTAAACATTTACAGAAATATGCAACAAACTAGTAGAACAAAAGATTTCCATTCATCTTTGTTTGAAAATGTTTTTACGTAACTTTTGGCCTAAACATTAATTAGCTTCAAATATTGCAATATTATATACATATATTTGAGAATAAGATACATTTTATGCAACATAGGCAATAAAAAGTAGAACAACAGTTTTTAGAAACTTGTTGCTTAAAAGATTTTAAATTTTTTAAATAAATTTTGTTTTCGAAATCTTTTAAAATGATCACCAAAATATTGCAGTGTTTAATTATAATAGTCTCATTTAAGACGTACTGTATTTCAAAGAATTTCTAATTTCTAAAGAGCATAAAAAAAATTATTAAAATTTTTGGAAAATTTATTTTTCTTATTTAAAATGTTAAAAAAAAAAAAATAAAATGTATAATAAAAAACTGGTTTAACATACTTCAAGTGCCAAGTCTCAGTTATCATGTTTAAATAAAAAAATAAAAATTTCTTTGAAATTTAAAAAAAAATCTAAAAGAAAAGTTTTAATTTAATTTCATTTTAAATTTGAAATAATTTAAAAAATCGATAATAAAAACCTGCTAGCAGTTTTTTATAGTCCTGATTATAGTTTATGTTATTCTTAATAAATATATGAATTTTGATGCAATTCCAAAAAAATTTGTAGAACAAAAGTTTTTTTTGGTAACTTTTTAAGGAAATCCATATTTTGAAAGTTGAATTTTTTTTTAGAATTTGCAAAATTGTTAATAAATTACATAGCAGCTAGATTTATATAAATTTTTACAATAAAAATTGTAAAAATAAAAGTTGTACATGTCTTATAACGATTTGTATTATATTCTTTAAATTTTTTTTTTCAATATATTTTACTATTTTAAAAATAACTATTTAAGTTTTCAACAAACTTATGACAGAGCATTAGAAATAAAATCAACTATTTTTGCCTTGCGTTTTTGTTTTTGTTTTTTTTTCTTGTTTTTTCTAGTATGTATTTATAAAAGAAAATAATAAAATTGATTTAACTACTTTTTGTTTTTGTTTTGTTTTTTTTTTCTTTTGTAAGGTTAAAGGGAAAATTTTGTTAAAAATTATTTCTATTTAAGATTTGTTTGTATTTAGTTTTTTGTCATTTACTAACTTTTGTTTTATTTTAATGTTTTTCTTGTTTTTAAATGGTTTTAATTCTTTAATCATTTAAGTCGAAATTTAATGAAAAAACTTGTTTACGATTTTTTTTTTTTTTTTTTCTTTAAAAACTGTTTACTAAATTTTTGTTTTGTTTCTTAAAGATGTTCTTTGTTTTGTATTGTAAGATTTTTGTTTGTTTGTTTCTTTTTATATTGAAATTATAATTAATATCTAAAAAGTTTTGGTTTTAAACTCCTTTTTGTTTTATATAATATAGTATTATTTGTTTGTTTTGTTTTATTTGTTTAAATTTTGTTAAATATTTTACTAAGTTTTTTTACGTTTTCTTTTATATTGTTAATTGTTTTATAATGAAATTAATAATGGTTGTATGTAGATGTGGTAATTAAGTTAATGATTTCATTTCATTACTTTTTAGATAAATAATTTGTTGTTAGCGATTTTACATAAAGAATTTTAAAAATCATTTCTTTTTGTGTGTGTGTTTTTTTTTTTCTTTTTTTGTTGTGGGCTAAATTAAATTTCTATACAAATTATTAGAGTTGTATTATGTTGGGGGGGGGAGGATGGTATTGGAGAATAGTTGGTGTGTGTGTAGATTTTTTTGCATGTATTGTGTATATATAAATGTTTTTTGTTTTGTTTTGTTTTATATATGTATGTTAGTATGTATGTTTATGTAGATTTTATTTGTTTTAATTCACAACAGTGGCTAATGGAATTTGTCGCGCTCTTTTTGTCTCCTCCTCGTTGATTTTTTGTTCAATTAAAAATTGAGCTTTAGCAATGGCACTCTGTTGACCAGTTATTGTTACAATACGATTTCTAGTGCCAGGTGCGAATATACCTTTCTTTGAAATTTGCACATTTGCGCCCGATACATGTTGTATTTCAACTAAACTACGACCATTTGGACCTGGAATTATTTCATTTTTATAATAATTTCATTATCAATATTCATTTTACAAATTTTGTTATCAAAAATATAGTATGTATGTTTATGTATATGTATATGTTTGTATATTGGATAAAATATTAGTTGAATTGAAATTAGAAAATTAATCAAAATTGCAATTTTTTAGCACAAAAAAAAAATAGCAAAGGAATGGTTTTTTTTTTAGTAAAACTTTTAAGAAATATTATGCTATTAAACTATTATATAATTGAGGTATTTTTATTTATTTATTATTATTTTTTTTTTTTTGATTTTAGTTAGAAAATAAATATTAACTTTTTTTAAGAAAAAAAAAAAAGTTAATTTAAATTGTCTTTTAGTTGTTTTTTAACCAATTGCACTAATATCCCTTAAGGATTAAAGAAATAAATGTTTATAATGTAATTAAAACTTAAAAATCTAAGGGGAAAATATGCAAACGTTATAATAAAAGTGAAATTGTAATATAATAACAGCTAAACAAAAACCATAATGACAATGACAGTAAGTTATACATAAATGGATTAGGAAAAAGGAAAACTTAAACTAAAAGTACCAAGTACAACATAATAAACTAAATTACATTAAAATCAAAAGAGTGAAAAAATATTTTAGCAAAAAACTCTAAACCATAACTTTCATTCTGGATTTGAAAGCTAGAATTTTCACTTTTCCAACTCTTTTTCTGTTGTAAACACAATATTTATAATATTTAGAATTGTTAACATTTACAAAGTGCAATTGAAAACAAAAAAAAAAAAAAAAATATTTTAAACATAAAGCTGCGCCCTTTAATTTTATAAAAATATGTATGTATGTATGTATGTATAGTTAATTGTATGCTTTTGTATTTAATAAGAAAATAATAAATGAAAATAAAATATTCCTTTAGTAAACTTTTTAAAGGAATTGTGTTTGAAGGACAAAAGGACCAGCCTTTTTATAGCATTAGCAGGCTTAGTACTCTTAGTACTCAAAACAGAAAAAGACGTTCAAATGTAGAAATCAATATTAATTGTAATATTTAGTAACAAAACAAGCAAATGGAAAACTGAACTGAACTGAACTGAAATATATTTCTAAATGTTTATAGTTATAATATGTAATTAAATTAAAATTTTAATGGAATATGTTGTTTGGGTTTGTATGTCTAACATCACAGATTCTTTTACAATAAATGGAATAAAATTCTAAAAAAAAAAAAGTAATGAAAAAGAACGTCTTTGTTTTTGCACTATTTCAATGGGAGATTTTTGTTGTTTGTTACTTTTGTTTCTATAAATGTGTGAGAAAGAAAAAAGAAAACATGACATTTTTTTATGCGGCAAGAACTTGACTAGATATACAAAACAAAAAATTAATAAAAAAAAAAAAAATAGTTAATAAAATAAGTTATTGTGTAGAAAGTTTAACTGGTAAATAAATGTTACAAAGAAGTATTTATGAAATGTTTTACTTTTGAGACACTAGAACCGGTAAAATGTTATTGAAATTTCTTTTCTTTTTTTTTTGAAAAAGGCAGCATATAAGCAAATGTACTAAAATGCAAAAGAAATCCCTAACAGGAATGTTTTGTTTCCTTGAATTAATTACCCAATATATGTAAATCTATTTTGTAAAAATGAATGCATATGTATGTACCTATATATGTATGTATATAAAGACTAAAAAAAAGGAATGTTTTTAGAAAGTATGAAGGCTTCAGTGTAAGAGTTGTAATTAAAAAAAGGCACTTATGTTATTTAATTATACAAATATAAACTATAAATTGCAATACACTTACAGACAAATTATAAAATCATTATTAATTAAAAAAGGTGTAACAAATAAACAAACATATGGTTGTTTTAAAAAATATATGTATAAATCAAATATTTAAAAAAAACAGGCACCCGAATTTTGGCTTTTTAAAAACCTTGGCTTTTAAGCAAACAAACGTTCAAACGGAAAAAGGTTTAAATATTTGAGCTTCGTTTCTTGCATGGAAAACAAGAGTGAAAAGGAAAAGCTAGGTTAGGTTTTTGTTTAATTATTTTTTTTTTCTGTTTGTCTGTTTTTAGTAGGGATAATAAAAACGTGGCCCACCTAAGATAGCGCCTACAATAACTTCAGGAATTTCCACATTTTTGGTATCCTTGGGACCCAATTCGGCCGGTGTTGGACTTTTGCTCATGCCGCTCAACGTATGGGCAGCCGTGGCAGCACTCAATGAGGGTGCAGTAGTGGCGGTACCTGTAGCAGCGGTCAAACCAAAACTATTATTATTCATTGACACGGGTGTGGCCGCTTGACCGGCTGCTGCATTGCCTAAATGCCGGAAATGATCGAATTGTGCCGCGGCAGCAGCAACATCCAATTGAGTTTGCGTGGGACGCGAGGCAGCAGCAGCAGCGGCGGCTGCAGCTGCGGCTGTGTATTGTTCCAAGTTGACTTGGCCTACGGCACCGAAGACATTGCCCGCATTGGCGGCAGCATTAGCAGCGGCTGTTTGTTGTTCCAACGTGGATACACCTAAATAGCTGCCGAGTGTTGCGTGAGCACCATTGGTGTGTTGCAAGCCGACACCCATACCAAGAACACCATATTTAGCTAAAACGCCTAAGGCAGCGCACACTTCAGTGGTGGCGGTTTCGGAATAGCCCAAACTTCTTAGAGCAACCTGAAAGTCGACAATGGAAAGTTGATTAAATTAAATATTTAAAATTTTCAAATTAGAAATTCCAATTTGCATATAATTTTATTCTAAAAAGCATATTTATTAAAGTTTAGTTTAAAATGTTCACATTCTTTCGATTTCCCAAATTAAAATAGTTCAAAAGTTTCTATAAATGCTGGTTGTAAGATGTATTGGAAATAAAAACCTAAATATTTTTTTATTTTCGGAATTAATATTTTATGTAATATTTGTTATTGTAATATCGAATTTAGAAATTTACGTAAATTCAAACTTAATTGAGATTTTCAGTATTACCAATTCTGTTGGAAATAACTTAATTTTAATGCTTAACCATTTCTAACAACAATTTACTTTGAGCTTAATTTCGAATTTCTTTAATATACGTATAGTAGATGCATGTAAACAACATTTAATATATTTTCATATGTTTAACATGTTCGAAAATTCTAACTAAATTCCGAAATCGATTAATTTTCTAAAACAAAATTAGCAGTTCTACGGAATACTATTAAGACTGTTTAGCACTCACCTTAATATGTTCCAATAGTTGAGTGGCCAAAGCTAGATTTGGTGCTGGATTTGGTGAGCTCAAGTTCAACGACAAATTAATGCCTGTACCATTGACTAGAAGACCAGCTGCCGAAGCGGCACCACCAATTGTTGTACCCAAGGTGGAATTTAACGAGGCGGTGCTCGAGTTAATAGCATTCTGATTGGTGGCATATGGCGAACCGGTAGGATTGAAATTGGCCACCGGCCCATTAACATCGGCGTACGATACATTCAAACAAGTGCCCGACTGGGGATCTTCGACAATTTTCGACAAGATCATTTTGCAGGCATTTTTATTGTTCTCCTTGTCGCCAATGATGGTAATGCAACGTTCTTGCAATGAAATATCCTTGGGCTTTTGGCTGATCTGCACATAAGAGCCACTTTCCTCTTTGACTTGCTTAATGTAAGCACCACCCTTGCCAATGATCATGCCGGCCGTGGAATTGGGCACCAAAATTTTCACTTGTTTATCACGTTCCTGGCTCTGTTTGTTTTCGGCATCCAAGATTTTTGTATTCAAATCGGGCTTTTCGCGGATTTTATCCATAATGAAATCAAGTACGGTCATAATGCCTTCAACGCTGCCGGTTATCAAGCATACACGTTCAGTAGTACCTGTATTTGTAAGAAATGTTTTTTAAAATTCACTTTCAACTGTTAAATTTCAATAACTTACCTGGATAGAAATCATGAGATTTGGACATTTTAACACGAGCACCAGTATCTTTTTGTAAAGAGGCAATGGTCTCGCCTCCCTTGCCAATTATGGCCCCGGAGGCCACGGCTGGTACTAAGATCTTCATGTGATAGCTTGAATCACCTAAAATAGAATTCAAGGAAATATTATTAATACAAACTTTTTGTAAAGTACAAGTTACAGATTAATATTCAGATATTTAGTTGTTGTTTTTTTAAATATTAGGTTCGAAAATTAAAAATAATAACATTATATTTCATCATTATGTTATTTTTAAACTTTTGACTTCAATGAGTAATGAATTATGCGATTGAAACACTGATTTGTTATCGAAATTATTACACAACGTGAGTGCAGTAGCACAGCTGACTGACTTTGTTTACAATTTACTTATGTCAAAAATAATACTCTTTCAAGTGTTTTTGACAGTAGTACATTATTTAACACAAACAAAATGCCTATTGTTTCTGTATTGTCTTGTATATGTTGCCGATTTGCATTCACCTTGTATAATTACACCATGTTATTACATTTGTAATACTCTAAATGAAATTCTACACGGAAAGAAATGAGTTAATGTACATGTTAATGATTTGTTGGGTTCTTTTCTTTTCAACAGGCGAAACTTATGAAATGCTTAATGAAGTTTAATGAGTGCAATGAGTTTTAGGCATATTTAATCACAACATTTACCTTTGACAAGATGTAGTTTTGTGTTAAAATTTTGGAAAAATAAGCAAAGAATATTTTAAATATTTTTACAAAAAAAAATATTTCATAAAGGAATTGGTTCTAAAGCTTTGCTGAATGGTGGAAGCCAAAAAAAAATGAGCGATGAAAGCGGCTTTTTCTAGATAAAAAAAACTTGGTTTTTTTAGTTTTGAAATTACAGGATGAAGTTAAAAGGATCACTTCAACATTTTAAAGCAGGGCTATTTACTAATTAAGAAATACAGTATAAGTTTAAGCTTTTTAAACTGGGGACTAAGAAATTTTTTAAATTGGGCTTAACAGCCAGTCCAGCTTTTATTTATCAATATTTAATTAAACACATTTTTTTTATAGAAACCGTGTTTTATAAATACATATTTGACAAAATATTTAAATTTTTATCTAGAAACTGTTTAGAAACTCGACTACATTACTAATCGTTAGTAATGCAGAAGGTGACATAAGTTGAACTCAGTTTCATAATCTGTCACAGTGCTGCTGACGATAGCTTTTAAACAAGGGATAAATACTGGTAATAGAATTTCCATGCACTTCTTTTTAGTTTAAATTTACATATTAATTTATAATTTAAACAAAAAAAAACATAAGTATGTATTTATACAATAAATTAATTAGTATGTAAATCAAATAAAACAAATTAAAAAAAATTTCAATTTTT
Organism: Bellardia bayeri; assembly: GCA_950370525.1. Taxonomy (NCBI): domain Eukaryota; kingdom Metazoa; phylum Arthropoda; class Insecta; order Diptera; family Calliphoridae; genus Bellardia; species Bellardia bayeri. The sequence goes on from OX493264.1 coordinate 122,717,926, forward strand.
ATTTAGTTTTTCTTTTGTAAAAAAAAAAAACAAAAAAAAACAACAAAATTATGAACTTTTATAATGACATTTATGAAACAATGAGAAAAGCTTACCATGAGGAAAATTATTGTTATTATTTTCAATTTCAATCTCTAATCCAGAACAAACAGACTCACCTAAAAATAGACAAAAACATGGACAACAAAATGGAGCAGCATACATAATAAAACAATGCCACGTTTTAAATAATTTTATTTTTAAATTTAATTATTTGTTTGTTTTTTTTTTTTTTTTTTGAATTGGAAAAGTAGAAAGAGAAAAAAATAATAAAAAATATTATTAGTTTAAATTCAGTTTATTGTATTTTAATACACATACAAGTTTTATAAATCAATGTTTAAACAAAAGCAAAAATAATCATGATAAAATAAAGATAAAGAAGATAAATAATGAAAAGCTCTCATTATGATTGAAATGAAAATTGAATGAAAGAAATTTTAATTAAACAAACAATTAAAAATACTAATGAGAAAATAAATGTAAGAGTATGTGTGTTTTCTAGAATATATGTATGTATATATGAAGATATTTATCTAACACGTAATGTTTATATTAAAGGTCTACAATTAAAATCAATAAATAACTAAAAATTGTTTTATTCGTAATAAGCCAACATTAAATAGTGTCTAACAGAAAGACAACCACATTTATTTAATGTTAATTAAACATTTTATAAAAGTGTAAAAGAACTGGTGCTGAACAATTTATTCATATATGTAGTTATAAAACTTCGATAAAATAATTGTAATTCATTGTTGAAATTTTAATATTATTATTTATATACTTTTTTACTAACAAAATAGTTTTATATAATGATTTTTTCTTTAAGAACGCCCACATAGTATGGGCGTGACATCTCATAATACATAAAAAGCCTTAATATTTTATATGTATTTCCAACTTTAGCTTTAGTTTTTGTATAGAATAATAGAAATTTATTTAAATTAGCTTTTAATAGTTTTAAAAATCAATTCTTAGATTTTAATATTTGCCGCGTATGTTCCAAGAATTTTATTTTATTGCATCTTATTATACATAAAAAGCTTTACTTATTATTTTTTACCATCAGATTTTTTATAATAGTAGAAACTTTAACAAATCCAATATTCACAGACATAAACTTTTGACCCGAATGTAACAGGAATTTTGTTATTGTTGTTTATATTGGTTTTAAATGTCTTTAAATTTGGCATACAAATTGGCATACTTTTAGGCGTTTATTAAAACAGTAAAGGTACGGTCAGGTCACACTTGGTAAATATATGCCGAAAAAGACATAACAACTAAATAAAATATTTTTGAACTCGTTTATTTATTAAAAAAAAAAAAAAACTTCGTTTATTTAAGACAAGACACAACAAATATTTATTCTTATTTTATTTGATGCTGTTTGATCTTGCAAAACTCTTGTAAGAGTAAACAACGTCAAACAAATTTGTACTAAAACAGTGGTTACGCTTTTTTTTTAGTAAATATTTGACCAATGTGACCTTTAGCGTTTTTTGGTTTCAAAGTCTTTTTTGGTGCATTTTCAACAAGCTAATAAGAAAATTATAAACTGATGATGATGATTTGATACGAACTAAAGCAGTATTCAAATCGGAATACTAATCCAACCTAGTAGACTCATTCAGCAAATACTTAAGAATAAACGACTGTATTTATAGTGGAAGGCCAATGTTAGCGGCATGTGGCCGCGGATGGCAGAAGTAGAATTTGTTCAACTTTGCCGCTTAAAACGATGTTGCCATACACATGTATATAATATGTGACATATGAGTTTAGTTAAAAATTACAATTTATTTCCATTTTCCTAATTCTTTTTACACAATGTATACACTAATAAACGTTTATTTAAGCTGATTGCCGCCCGCGGCCGCATGCCGCTTACATTGGCCTTCCACTATTAGTGTTGACACGACAATTGAATCTTTGCCCTCAAGATTACCAACTTAACGATCTTTTAACGACAGCTGACCTGCTACAACAACAACTGAATTTGGAAGAAAAACGATTCAATTGGGTCAAGAATTCCTGTTTTACCCATACATTATTTTTAAATAAATCAATTCACATTGATGTTTTAGCAAAGATCTACTTTTTGTCAAGAGATTTTTAATACCATCCTACTACTATGTACTACTAGACACATACAGAAAAATAAAATACACAAAATACATTCAATTAAAATTTGTGTCAAACGGAGATGGCCTATTACGTAACCAAACTGTTCCCTGCCCTCTGGCCGTCCTACGTTTTCAATATTCTCCTATACTCTGCCTACATCCAGTTCTCTGCTTTATATATGTTAGAAACATGACATTACAAACTCAATATATGTTTGTATAAACATTGAAAACACATTTTATTATGATGCCATGAGAGCTATAACGCATTTTGTTATGCACCTGATTAAATGTTACAAATACACTGTAACCATGTTTACACGAGTACATGCACATAGTCTACACATACACTCGACACTCGAAAAACAAAACATACATCAATATCTGATTATTACTGCTGTGTATTGTAAAATACAAATAAAAAACAAAACACAGAATACAGAGAAACACAAACAAACAATATTTTTTTATTTGTAAACCTGAGAGCTAAACAACCTCAAAGGCAAACAATGTATGACTGCAATCTATTAAATATTATATCTTGCATATGAGAGTTTTTATGTAAAATATGAGTGCGTTGTTATATAGTATACAATATTTGTATATGTATGACACATATACAAGTACATGCAACCTTGTGACATTAATTGCAAATGGAAAATATAGTTGAAATATGTGTTTGCACAAACATTTCTTTAATGTGTTTGATGCACATATAAACATTAAGTACTCTTTTAACGATTTCTAAAGTCATTAATTTGGAATTACAAATTTTAAACTAAAGGGTTAAAATGATGTTAGCCGAAAGGCAAGCTTTCATTTTCAGCCATTTTCTATTTAGAAACGTTCTCAAAATATGGGCGTGTATGGTTTTTACTGGAAACTAATGGCGTTTTCTTTTCTGGCAAAAATGTTACACTTTTTTCCTTTTTTATGTGGGAAATGGGTAAAAAGTGTAACATATATGTAACATTTTTATCAGAAAATAAAACGCCATAAGCAACCTTAAAGCATTTACATGGGTAAAAAGTAGTTCTATACCGCCAGACTTAGTCTTGCTGACATTTAAACAAATATTTGAGTAAGCCCTGCTAAAATAATTCAGCTCTGGTGATCTTCAACTGTTTAATGCAAAGTTTTTGTAACTAATTGCCACCAAATATCAAAAGTTACACCCATCCCCCCCCCAGCCATTCATAAGTATTAACTACAGATCTTATGTTTTTTGTAAAATTAATTACTTTTTGCTATTTGATGTCCAAGTTTTTTTTTTGATAGTAAAACATGTGTAGGCAGGAATATTTCAAATACTAAATGTTATATGCCTAAGGCCGTCAAAACGGAACTTTGCTTTAAATACTCATATACGAGTATACAGCACTATCAAACATATTTAATGTTTTATTCATATAACATTTCTATACTTAAATGTAGTATTTCTTTATAAAGAACACCAACAACAACAATATTTAAACAAAATAAAGAAAAAATCCACCATACTACAATATTAGATCTCATGTGTGCACTAGTTACGATTTAATGCTAAAATCAGTACATTCTTTTGTAATCTAAATCTAAGCAGGCTACTGTAAAATCTAATTGTACTTTAAGTTTATTGAAACATTGTTTACATTGGAAAGATATGTGTTAATATGTAATGCAGTTTTTAAGCTTTTGCAGACTGTACGTCATCTCAACATCATAGTTTCAGCTGAATATATTAATGTTTTAAACATATATTTAAAACAAATGTTAAAACATTAAAACTTAAAAAGCTTATTTAAGCTCTTTCTAGACTTTTTATTTATATTAGCTTTTTTATAAAGAAGATTTTTCTGACATTTAAAAAAAGCTTTCAAATATTTTCGTAAAATTTGTTAGTGTTTTAAAATATATTTAAAACAAAATTTTAAAAAGCTTATTTAAGCTTTTGCAATACATACATATATTAGCTATTTTATATTGAAGATTTTTTAAAGTTTTTCTTTAAAAGCTTTGTGCTTAAAAAGTTTTTAAGTTGTAAATTTGAAATATTTGCGAAAACACTTTACGATAACAATTTTAACTTTAAATCTTTAAACTTTGAAAAACTTGAATTATATTCTTTAGAAAATGATTTGTAATTAAACAGAAACATTTTCAGTATAATGCTTTCACATTGTCTTTAAATGTGAAGACACAGTGGCTTTTAAATAGTTAGTTAAAATAATTTGAACCTAATTAAATTAAATATTTTACAAAGCATTTTAGAAGTCAGGTATTTCCACAAACAAAATTTAATAAAATTTAACAAATTTTTCCCAAAAAAAATTAATTTCTCGGAATCACTCTAAACCTAAGCACATTGCAGGAAATGTCTGCATTCCTTAAGGTATGGTCACTACAAATACACCTAATACTGTTTTTACACGGTAATTGGTTCCAGGAAAACCACGACGCAAAGAAAAAAAACATGTAAAATAGACATTGATCGTATCCAAAATAGATGATTGGTTCCTTATCTCTAAAACCTATTGAAATTAGTGAAAAACTAGGTTTTTTTAAGAACTACTATTCAGGTTTATAATATTTTGTCACAAGCATATTTATTAAAGAAAAAAAGATATGCTAAGATATCTAAGCTTAAAATTAATATAAAAAAATGTATTGAAATGTATGTAGATAGATGTATGTTTATTTGACTTTATGCACTGAAAGGGAATTAATCTGCAATTGCTCTGACCAGTAAATTTGCTTGTATCCACAAAAAGGGAATTAATCCAAATTTGTGATACGAACATATTTCGCAAAAATTAAATGTAACCAAAAAAAATTTAAGTCCAAAAGATTTTGAATCGTGCTAAATTGACTAAAATCGTGTAAGAAAATTTATTTTCAGACCGTGTTAAATCAAAAACGTGTCAAAACAGAATTAGGTGTATTTGCTCAAAGCGGAACCACATTTTTTAGCGCTAGTTGATCTTACAAGTGTTTTGTAAAATGAAACAGCATCAAATGAAGTAGAACTTAATTTGTTTGTATAACTTTTCTTAAATAAAATAACTTATTTAAATTGATAAAAGAATTTAAATACATATATATTTTACTTAGTGGTTACGTCTCTTTTGTCAAATATTTGCCATGTGTGTCCTTACCTTTAGAAAATGATGAACATAATTGAATAGAACCATTTGTCTATATAATGCATTCAAAGTATCTTTAAATAGTCAGTTGAAATAAATTTAAACGTAATAAAATTAAACATTTGAAATATTTTTTAGAAGTTCTATTACTATTTCTCAGAAACCAAATTTCCATAATCTTAAGGTACGGTCACATTTGGCAAATATTTACTCAAAAAGGGTAACCACTTGTTTTAGCACAAATTTGTTTGACGTTATTTACTCTTACAAGAGTTTTGCAAGATCAATCAAATAAATCAAATCATCAAATAAATTAAAACTAAATAAGAAATTTTTTTTAAATAAATAAACAAGTTCATATATATGTTATTTAGTGGTTACGTCTTTTTAGGCAAATATTTGCCAAGTGTGACCGTACCATTACAGTATTTCAAATTGATATTTTACAATATATTGAATGCTTTATTACAAATCAATTACAAACCAATTATCTGTGCAATTTGTAACAATTGCTGCAATAATATTTGTTTCATGACTTTAAGTACTAAAGCTAGATTTACACGAATAAAATTTTCTTCAAAATTGCTCTTCAAAATGCTTCAAACTCGTTTAAAGCATAGTACTCTGTTCAAAATTTCAAGTGGAATGCTGTCGAAATACATGTTAAAAAAATAAACATGAAATTTTCATGAAAAAATGTTGCAGAAGTAGTACTCTGTTCATTTTGTGAAAAACATGTGAAATGTATCTGGCAACATTAGTTTTTCACAGCGAAATAATTAAAGTAGCAATTGTTTCACGTGGAATTTTTATCCAAAAGCTCTTCTGTCGCAACAACAATATCTATTACTTGTTGTTCTGCTGCACAAGCGGCTAGTAATATTTGTTTATTCAATTTTATTTAAAGATTTCGATTCGACACAGATTTTTTAATATTTTAACTTTTATTTATTTTCGATTTAAATTCACAAAAAAGCAAAACATATGTGTTTTGTTTACATAAGTAAAACAATGTGGCGTACTTTTAAGTAAAAAAAACGTCAAATTATGTAAATTCGCCTGATAGGCAACATTGGCTATACGTCAAATTTTCCGTATGAAATAATTAATGTTGCTCAACATTTTTCCCAAATTTGAACAGAGTACTAGGCTTAAACCGCAAAAATTCTTCAAAATTTATTTATTTAATAGTTATTATTAGTTATTAAATAAATAAATTTTTAAAAAATGTTGCTATTTACACGAGTTTGAAGCATTTTGAAGAGCAATTTTAAAGAAAATTTCAATTTAATTAAATTTAGCTTAACTTGTTAGTTTTTGTTTGTAATGTCTTCCAAGTGATTTAAAATTGCTTCCAACATTTGCCCTCAAGAAAGCGAAAGTTATTGTGCAAGGTATATGCAATTCTACCAAAGCCTAAAGCAACATTTGTTTTTGTATAACATACACTTTTGCTTTTTATCTTCACAATACAAGAAGATTGTTTTTTATCTTCTCTCTCTCTTATACTCTTACTAAATTATTAAAGTGTCCTTCAAAAATATGTAGGGTATGTTTGTATATTATTTATACTTTATTTGTCGTTAGGCTTTAATTAGAAACTGTGTGTGAACTAAATTTTCGCATATAAAATGAAGAATAGAAGAAAAACAAATAGAAAGCAAAAAACAAGCAAATGCTTTAGAAATTGCATAGCTAGAGATGTGAAGAGTATGACATTGCATTCACACGCTTGGTATTTACAAAAAAAAAAAAAAAAAAACAATTGCTTACAAATCGAAAAGAGATATAAAAAATAGAATAAACATTTTTTTCACTACGAATTGAGTCATGTATTAGTGGCAAATATTTGCCGAAAAAGACGTAACCACTAAATAACATTTATTTAAATTCGTTTATTTATTTAAAAAAAAAACTTTTCTTATTTAGGCCAAAGCATAACAAACATTTATGTAGTTTTAATTTATTTAATGCTGTTTGATCTTGCAAAACTATTGTAGCAGTAAACAACGTCAAACAAATTTGTGCTAAAACAAGTGGTTACGCTTTTTTGAGAAAATATTTGCCATGTGCGACCGTACCTTTAGAAATAAAACGAATTCAAATAGAATTGGGGAAACGTATGCAAACACTTTGTACAAAAACAAACTTATACATAATATGTATAATTTAAATGTGAGGAGAAATATCTTAAATAAAATATATGTTAATAATGTGAAAACATTCATTTATTGAAAAATACTAAAATATACTAAAATACATATGTATGGTATGTACATATGTTTGTATATATAATATTCATAAATTAAAATATATCATTAGGTAACCAGAAAAAAAAAACACAAAAACTATGAAACACTAATAAAATATGTTTCTTTGTATTTTCTAATTATGTATTCTATTGGAAATGACTGTACGAGTATTGAATTGGTGTTTTTTGTTATATTTTATTTCAAAAAAGATACTTGTTTTTTCCATTTTAACAAACTATTTAGTAGCTTGTCTATTTGTTTTATATTTCTCAGTTGGTTAAATTTGTGGAATTCTTTTATGTTTATATACATACATACATATGTATTTGTCTATACATACAAGAAAAGTTTGCTTTTGGCAAAAATACAAAGTTTGTAACTAACTATAACTTTGTCATTTAATGGTCTTCATAAATATAATGAATATTTATGAAGACCATAAATTATCATTTTTTAAATTGAATAAATTCAAAATACTATCTGAAATCAAAATTCATTGCTGGGAAGAAGATTTGAAAACAGAACTAATGTCACATTAATGACTTAAAATTGAATTTATGTATTGAAATCAGGGCAGATTAAATTTATGCTTACGAATTGTTTGGAAAATAGAATATGCTAATAAATGTATTTAAATTATATTTATAAATTCTCGAACTCAAAAGAAAAATTCGAATTTACATACTTGTAGTAAAATCAATGAAATTAATAAATTCAATTTGTAAAATAATTATATTTTTAATTTCTTATCTTTAAATTTATCTAGAGAATTTTATTTATTAAATTCTTGAACTAAAAAGAAAACTTCGAAATTACATACTTGTAATAAAATTAATAAATAAAATTTGTAAAATAATTATATTTTTAATTTCTTATATTTAAATCTATCTAGAGAATTTTATTTATTAAATTCTTGAACTAAAAAGAAAACTTCGAAATTAAATACTTGTAATAAAATTAATAAATAAATTTGTAAAATAATTATATTTTTATATATTTAAGGTTTTTATCGACCTTTTCCTTATTCTATTATTGATTTGTTTAGAAATTTCTAAATCGGGCTTATTAAGGTCATGTATTCTATGCAAATAAAAGATTATTTCATAACTTATTTTTCCGACGTTTCGTTGGAGATTCCCAACATCATCAGGGATATTTTATTAGATATATAATCTAATATATATATATATAATATATATACAATTGTATTGTATATACAATCGCAATATTTTAGTTTGATTTTACTGCTGTGATACTTAGTTTAATACAATTTAATTATACTGTGATATTATTTTATTTATATTTTTGCATTTGTTTTGTTTAATTAAATTTATGTTTTATGTTGTGTTTATGTAAAACAAAATATATATAAAATATTCTAAATGCAAAACTATTGACGAAAGATTATATATCTAATAAAATATCCCTGATGATGTTGGGAATCTCCAACGAAACGTCGGAAAAATAAGTTATGAAATAATCTTTTATTTGCATAGAATACATGACCTTAATAAGCCCGATTTAGAAATTTCTAAACAAATCAATAATATTATATTTTTAATTTCTTATATTTAAATTTATCTGGCGAATTTTATTTATTAAATTCTCGAACTAAAAAGAAAACTTCGAAATTGCATACTTGTAATAAAATTAATAAATAAAATTTGTAAAATAATTATATTTTTAATACTTTATATTTAAATCTATCTAGAGAATTTTATTTATTAAATTCTTGAACTAAAAAGAAAACTTCGAAATTACATACTTGTAGAAAAATAAATGCATTTAAATTCAATTTGTAAAATAATTATATTTTTAATTTCTTATATTAAAATTTATCTAGAGAATTTTATTTATTAAATTCTCGAACTAAAAAGAAAACTTCGAAATTAAATACTTGCACAAAAATAAATGCATTTAAATTCAATTTGTAAAATAATTATATTTTTAATTTCTTATATTTAAATCTATCTAGAGAATTTTATTTATTAAATTCTCGAACTAAAAAGAAAACTTCGAAATTAAATACTTGTAGAAAAATAAATGCATTTAAATTCAATTTGTAAAATAATTATATTTTTAATTTCTTATCTTTAAATTTATCTAGAGAATTTTATTTATTAAATTCTCGAACTAAAAAGAAAACTTCGAAATTAAATACTTGTAATAAAATTAATAAATAAATTTGTAAAATAATTATATTTTTAATTTCTTATATTTAAATCTATCTAGAGAATTTTATTTATTAAATTCTCGAACTAAACAGAAAACTTCGAAATTACATACTTGTACAAAAATAAATGCATTTAAATTCAATTTGTAAAATAATTATATTTTTAATTTCTTATATTTAAATCTATCTAGAGAATTTTATTTATTAAATTCTTGAACTAAAAAGAAAACTTCGAAATAACATACTTGTAATAAAATTAATAAATAAAATTTGTAAAATAATTATATTTTTAATTTCTTATATTTAAATCTATCTCGAGAATTTTATATATTAAATTCTCGAACTAAAAAGAAAACTTCGAAATTACATACTTGTAGAAAAATAAATGCATTTAAATTCAATTTGTAAAATAATTATATTTTTAATTTCTTATATTTAAATTTATCTGCCGAATTTTATTTATTAAATTCTCGAACTAAAAAAAATTCAATTTTCATACTTGTACAAAAATAAATGCATTTAAATTCAATTTGTAAAATAATTATATTTTTAATTTCTTATATTTAAATTTATCTGCCGAATTTTATTTTTAAATTCTCGAACTAAAAAAAATTCAATTTTCATACTTGTACAAAAATAAATGCATTTAAATTCAATTTGTAAAATAATTATATTTTTAATTTCTTATATTTAAATTTATCTGCCGAATTTTATTTTTAAATTCTCGAACTAAAAAAAAATTCAATTTTCATACTTGTAGAAAAATAAATGCATTTAAATTCAATTTGTAAAATAATTATATTTTTAATTTCTTATCTTAAAATTTATCTAGAGAATTTTATTTATTAAATTCTCGAACTAAAATTAATTACATACTTGTAGAAAAATAAATGCATTTAAATTCAATTTGTAAAATAATTATATTTTTAATTTCTTATATTTAAATTTATCTGCCGAATTTTATTTATCAAATTCTCGAACTAAAAAAAAATTCAATTTTCATACTTGTACAAAAATACACGCATTTAAATTCAATTTGTAAAATAATTGTTTTTTTAATTTTTTATATTTAAATCTATCTAGAGAATTTTATTTATTAAATTCTCGAATTAAATTTGTAAAAACTCAATAGTATAAATATACAGATAAACTAAACTGGACCTTATTTTAAAAATCTTAGGTGGACCATATTAAATTTTCCTAATTTAATTACGTGTATGCACATTAGGGCTATAACTTTTTAAAATTTTTTGAGAATATCAAAGACGTCATAGTAACGAGTAGAACATAAAAAGTTAATAATAAAAAAATATGATAATTTTTTGTAGATCGTTAAAAAAGTTCACGCAGGGATCGGGTTGAAGTTTAAAAACAAGCACGAAAATTTTAAAAAATATACAACTGATATTTCTATGTATTCCTATACGTTTCAAAAAATTTCTTACGGTTTACATTTCAACGCGTTTCAAAATTTGTTATATGTAAAAACCTGAGTAAAATACCTTATGTTTAAAGCGATATAAAAATACAAACAATGACTCGAATTTCATAGATTGTACCATCACTAAATGCCTAGATTGCAATCTTTTAAGAGTTTACAAAAATACACCATTTCCAAAAAAAAAAAAAAATCACAAAATAAACGAAAAATTTGTAAATCTTTTTTATTTTAAAAAAAACTTTTATTTAAGTTAGAAAGCATAGAAATTGTTGCGTGTTTACATGTATATATATTATTAAATTTTGTCGTTTGTTTGCATTAATAAAAGATGGCTTTCAAGAAAAGTGGTTTAAATGTAAAAAAAAAAAAAATATAAAGTCTGGTCAAATTCTTTGAACAAATTTCAATATAGCATTAAAATTCAGAGAAATAACCCCGATGTCGACAAACCATTGTATAAATTTAACAAAATACCAAGCGAAAAAAATTATAATTGGAAGATTCCAGGCTCTGGCTGTTTCAGAAAAACCAAGCTAAAATTTGTAATGAACTCAATATACGTGCTGGTCTTGGAAGGTTTTAGAAATTTGCGCCCTGCGTGAGTTTTTTTTCCACAAAAAGACGGTAGACAGGTGTTTTCATTACTAAAACCTACTATGCCAAAAATTTGGTTATAGCCCTAATGTTCAGATATTAAAAATTTAGGCGTTTTTTATGCTTAAATAAATTTGTGGCAGTAGAAAATTCAAAAATCCATGTTACACAGTTATGGCAGCAATTTCATTATTTTTTTAAAAAAAAAAAACTTTTTTTTTCTTAATTTGTTTGTGGCATAAATGTACTTTTAGTGTAATTTACAACAGCTCTTAGTTCCTTTTTAATTAAACATATAAAAAATCTTGCCTTTTATTTATTCTTTTTGCTGTGGCATGTTTAAAAGTCCTTTTGTATGTTGTACATAACGAATGTGAAAGTAAATATTAAACCCAATGTATGTGTTTATTCTGCAAGAAAATATGAAGATGAAGCAAAACATAAGGAATTGAATTTTTGTTGCCTCTTTAACACTTAAAATTGGGCCATAGAAACGTTAGCACAGAATGTATGAAAGTGTAATTGTTTGCATAAGTTAGCAGCTATGTAACAATATTTTTCATTGTTGCTACATAAACTTATTAAATATTTTAATACTCATACGCCATGTGGTTATAAGAAGAAATTCAAATACTTTGGGTTGAATTGTTGGCAAATTAATGAGAAACAGGAACTGCTGGCAAAAAGCTAAATACAAATTTAACACAGAAATAAAATGTATAAAAAAGACATGAATAAAACATAACAGATTTTAAATTTTGGAAGAAAATTCTGTAACACTTAGGCCGCTTTCACACTCTTCAATTCTCGCTCGTCAAGACAAGTATTTTTGTATGATAAGGAAAAAGCGAATATAAGGACTACAAACTTGACGGCACTAGCCAATTTTCTTATTTCATTTTGTTTTTTTCTTTCATGCATGTTAATTAGCATTAAAATGTACGAAAATTGAATTGACGTGTGTGAATGAAATGGCAAGTTCAAAAGATAATTTAACAGAAACTGGTCAGCTAAAAGTGAAGAGTGTGAAACACGACTTACTAACCAAAAATGACATTTGCGTTAAGGTACGGTCACACATGGCAAATATTTACTCAAAAAAAGCGTAACCACTTGTTTTAGCACAAATTTGTTTGACGTTGTTTACTCCTACAAGAGTTTTGCAAGATCAAGCAGTTTCATATAAATTAAAACTAAATATTTTTTTAATAAATAAACCACTTCAAATATATTTTATTTAGTGGTTACGTCTTTTTCGGCTAATATTTGTGACCGTACGTTTACATGCGAGTATAAGTAATAAATAAGCAAAACAAAACACGAAATAGGAATTAATAAGAAATAAAGAAAATAAGAAATTTCTTGTAAATTAAATTACACAATTAAGAAATTCATTTACAAATTAATAATTTGTTGTCGTCGTTATGTTTCTACTACATCTAAATATACATTTACTTTTGACGCAGACCTGAAGGCTACAAATCATTTAGAAGGCAAAGGTATTTTTGTATTTTTAAACTGTATTCAATATTATTTATTTCATGTGTTTTTGTTTTTGTAACGAACAAAAATAAATTTTTTTGAAAAACAAACAAATATTTGCTGTTTTTGTTTCTGTTAAAAATAGCAAAACCATTTTAATGATTTATAATGCAGGCGATTTTCAGCACATTGCTTGTGCTGCTGGTTGTTTTACTTGTATAGTTTGTTGTTTTTCTTTCGAAAATTTTATGCTTAATGCTTTTGAATTTCGTTTTTGTGCTATTTTTAGTAGAAATTGTACTTAATTTGTTAAAAATATAAGCGCATTAAAATTTGACAGACAGAAAGGTGTGTGCTTAATTTCAAAGTCTTCTAAAGCGTATGAGTAATATTAAATGCAAAATTTTTAAGGAATTATTTAAAACAAAGTATGTAGTTGCTTCCATGAAAATTTTGTTAAATCTACAAGAATATTTTTATACAGTGAACTCGCAGAAACGTCAACATCCAGTAACATGAACTACCCAAAAACATCAAACTTTTTTTTTTATAATAAAATATGGCAGGAACTTACAAAAAGTAGCATCATAACATGTTTCATAGGTGAAAAATAACGTACATATGTACTTTATTTTAAATTAAATAAAAGATTAGAGACTAAAATAGGTTGTAGAAAAAATGCAATCTAAAACGCGAACGCAGGATTAGTCCTGAATGAAATATGTAAAGAAATGTTTAAACTTAATAAAAAACTATGTTAAAAGTTAAAAAAAAATATCCAAAACGTGAACACCCTCTGTAAAAATTAGTTCACGTTTCTGCGAGTTCACTGTATAGAGAGAAAATATCTTTTACAAACAACTCTTAACTTGAATGGATTTAATTTCATATTTTGTCTACACCATGGTGTAACTATACAAGGTAAGTGCACAGACTGACTTTGTTTACAATTTACTTATGTCAAAAGTAATATTTTTTCAAGTGTTTTTGACAGTAGTACAATATTTTACACAAACAAAATACCTGTATTATGTTAAATTTGTTGCCGATTTGCACTCACCTTGTATAATTACACCATGGTCTAGACAAAAATGACCCGAGTTGCCAATAAGTTAAATTCTTTCATACAAATTTGTATTGTATTGTGTATTTCAATGGCCATCAGCAAAGGCAACTTTTTTTTTCATTCATTTTGAATACACAATATTTTAAAACAATTTAATATTTGTTCTTTTGACACTTAAAAACCAAAGCAAAATAAATCAATGACCGCAATATTGCCACCTGTAAAACTAATAGAATTTGTTTACATATGACAGCTTTTTCGTGTTGCAAAAAAACTCTCGGTAAAAAAATTTTTGTCTGTACAAAATCTTTGTTCGAAATCCACCTTAAACGAATTTGTAATCTTAAACAGAAAAGGTACTCAAGAAATTGTACCTTTTAAATGTATCTCGTAAAAGAAATAAAATAAAGGGACATTTTTTAGCAATAGTACTTTTTAAGTTTTTAAAAGAATTGTAAAAAAATACTTCTTAAGTCCGTACATTTTTGGCCAGGATATTTATAAAAAATTATTTTAAAAATGATGCCGGAGCGAAGGTATCCGTCAATGGCGGCCGCTATCGTACAATGATAACCGACTGTTTGGTGTCTGAAATTGAAGCATCCTACACATCGCATCAATTAATGAATTTATTGAGAGAATACTTTGTTGAGCACATAATTTCACGTTTCACGGCCGGTCGATTGGCCACCAGGACCGTGTGGTATCACACCGTTACACTTTTTCCTGTGGGGATATGTAAAGTCTAAAGTTTATGCGGACAAATCTGCTTCGATTCAGGCCTTGGAGAAAAATATCACGCGTGTCATTCGTCAGTTACCAGTTGAAATGCTCGAACGAGTCAATTGGACTCAACGGATAGACCATCTGCGACGTAGCAACGGCCAACATTTGATAGACATAATCTTCAAAAAATAAATGCTCGAAATGGATCACGCTTTACTTTTGAAATGTTTAAAACAATTGTAAAAAATACTTCTTAAATCGGTACATTTTTGACGCTTTTTTTTTTTGGAAAAAGAATATATCAAAGAAATCTAAATTTCATTATAAAATTTCCAATTCTGTGCATAAGTATAAAAAATTAATTACTAGTTTCCTCTAAGGAAGTTACTTTTAGACTGATATAAAAACAAATAAAATACACCTGACCTGTCTCAACTCCATACTTCAGAAACATTAAAAACAGCAACAAACATACATACATACATAGGTATATGTATTGGAAAGAACATATTTTCCAACTGGAAAGTTTGAAGTATATTAAAAGAATTATTCCTAAATAACAAGACAATTAGTTCGTGCTGAATTAAATAATTAGAAAAAAAAAACATATAAAACTGAAAAAATCAAATAGAGAAACATTTAAAAATAACTAATGGTAAAAAATGTGGCTAGATGTAATATACATATGTATGTACATATGTCAAATTATATCATGTGAAACATTTAAAACACAGATGACAATACATACTTAAAAAACCTCTCTTTATATCACTTCGTTTGTTTAGAAAGTACTCCATATTTAAACACACATACATACATACAATAGTAATAGAAATACACAAAACATACACAACATACACGTATGATTAATATTAATTTTTCGAATGCTCGTGAGCGTATGAGTAATGGGAAAATAAAAAAAACATATTTAAAGTTCTTAAAAACAACCTTCCCACAAATGTTGCTGGTTGATAAATACATATGTATGTAATTATTTAAATGATATTTAAATCTGTTTTTCTTTTTTTTTTAATTATTATTATTTGAATTAAATTGCTTGTGCTGCTTATTTATAATTTTTTGTAAATTATTTCGATAATGATGATGCTGAAGTAGTAGATGCTGATGATGATATTTTTTTTTTTTTGTTTTGACGTATGCTTTTGTTGGTGATGGTTGGATGGTGGTTGATTGAAGAGAGAGATTTGAGAGAGAGAGAGATATATATATAATGTTGCGTATAAGTCATGTATTGGTTTTTGTTACGTTTGCGTTTTATTTTTTCTATTATTTGTCTGATTTTGATTGATTTTTTGTTTAACTCACCATAACACCAACAGGATTTATAGGGAGATGTTGTGCCAGCAGCATGCTGATGCTGGTGATGATGATGGTGCGCATGTTGCTGATGCTGATGAGTCGTTGTTGGTTGTTGTTGCTGCTGCTGCTGGTGTTGAGTAGCGGTCGATATAACCGTTGATGATGAGGACGAAGAGGAAGTAGTTGTGGGCGGTGATGATGTCATATTGGAACCGTTCGTATTATTGTTTGTGGCTGTGGTGTTAGTTAAATTGTTATTGTTAAGATTGTTGTTAAGATTGGTAGTTGTTGCTGGTGGTGACGAGGAGCTCTTAACTATAATTTGTGTTGATTGTTGCGTTTGTAGTGGTGTTGGGGAATCCATCTGTATATTTAAATTTAATAAATGCTGTGAGGTATTATAAATATTATTTTCTAAGTTGTCGGGAGATGTTCTTAGGGAATGTTGCTGGTGTTGATGTTGCTGTTGTTGATGTTGATGGTGTGGTGTATAATGCTGGTGTTGCTGTTGCATTAACATTAAAGGTGAGGAAGATGTTGAATGTTGTTGTTGTTGTTGCTGCTGCTGTTGTTTATACATATGTTGCAGTAATTGACTGGTGGGCGAGGAAGATGCTGAGGAGTTCGCTGATGATTCTTGCGTTTGCTTTTGCGCTTGATGATTAAATAAAAAATCAATTTGTTGTGACGTTGTTTGCGTATTGTTATTGATAAATTGTTGTTGCTGCTGCTGTTGTGTTTCTGGCATGTTGCTGGGCAGTGTATACTGAGTATGTGGCTGCTGGTTTTGATTCTGCTGCTGTTGTTGTTGTTGCCTTAGCGTATACATATCCATGTGTTCCAAGAACTGCTGTGCCATTGTTGAGCCACCCATTAAGTCAAATGCATTGGACATTAAACTCTCCGTTAATGTATTCATTTGTGACATTTCCTGCTCCTTAAACTCTCAACTCAATTCAATTCAATTCAATTTAATTTGATTGTAAGTGTAAAATAAATTTCTGTTCAGTTTTCCTTTTCCTTTCTTTCAGTCTTAATTTTTGCTTCCTTATAAATATGTATATAAAATTTGTGGCTTGGACGTTTTTACAAAAAAAAAAAATGTTTCCGTTTACGTTTCTTTCAAACTTTTTACGTTCCTGCGCAACTTTTGTTTATAAACATTGCTTATCAACATTTGTTGCTGTGAGGTAGGTTTCAATTTAGTTATTTTTTTATTGCATTAGTTTGGAATTTGATTTGTTTTTTTTTTTTTTTGTATTTTAGCCAATTTTTATTAAAAAAGTTTTTGTTTGTTTTTTTTCATTTGAACATAAAAAGAAAGATAAAAAAGAATTAGTTAAATTTTTATTTTGAAATAAGAATTTGTTTTTCTGAGTGTTGCTTGAAAATGTTGAGTCGATATTTGTTTATAAACAATGTTGATGACAAGATTTCTTTAAAAGTTAATGATGAAGTGTTTCTGAAAGATTTTTTGTTGCTTTTTTTTTTAATAAAATATAGAGTTATTTTAAAGAAGTGATGTTGATATTTTTTTAATATTTGAGATTTATTTTGTGGTGGTATTTTTTTTTTGGTGGTGGTGGTGGTGGTAAGTAGTAGTAGAGTGGTGTGGTGGATTTTTTGATATTATTATTATTATTTAGGCGACAACAACAACAACGACAATATGAAATATTTTTATAATATATATTCGATAATAGATATAGAGATATATTATTTTATTTGTATGTATATAGCAACAGCAGCAGCAAAATTTTTATATTGATTTTAAAAATGTTTAAAACAATTCTTTAAATTTTCTTAAGAATTTAAGTAAGTGCTTTTTTGATGATGAGTTTTTAATATTGAGTGTTAAAACCTGGTAACAGCTTTTGATAGGTTTGTTTGTTTTAATTCATATATGTATATACATATATATTTTTTTTATTTTGCTTAGATGATGAATGATGACAACGTTTAGCTTTCTTTCGTTATATAGTTTAAAGAGAATTATGAATATACATATACATCTCAATGTAACAGATGAAGGCGCAACGATGTAATGAACAAAAAAAAGTAAACAATTTTTCTTTTCAAATTAAACAAAAAGAAAATGCTGATAGATTACTTTTTTAAATTAATGATGATACACCACACAACATCCATTTAGATAAATCTTATTTATATATATATAATTCAAATACATATAAATTATGTTGATGAATTGATTTGACTTGATTTGATTTGAATTGATTTGTTGCAATTTAATGTAATCTGTATTTTAAATAAACATTTAGATATTTAGAGTAAACAATTACCGTTTCTTGCTTGATTGTTTGCTTGCTTTGGCAATTCAATACAACAGACACTCCTTGCTGTTGTAGGTCAGCTGCAAGTAGTCAGCAGTAGTAATCAAATTGTAATTGTAAATGTGTTTTATTTCAAATCGCAAAATGCCTTTCACTTAATTGCTGCTTGCTTGCTAAGCAGTTTCCTTATTGTTTTAGCTAAAGATGAGAGATGAAGTATTTCCGTTGTAGGCTGTTAAACACTGAGCGCGAGCGAGAACGTAAGAGATCCTTGATTTTCTTTTCTTTGTTTGTTTTCGTTTGTATTGCTCTGTTTTATTTGAAATACAATTTAATTTTCTTGCCTTAGAGATGAGTTTGTATTTAAGTATTTCGTTTTCGTTTTGAGATGTTGCCGATGATTTATATTTCTTTTAATTTTATATCACAACATTATTTTTCTTTTATAAAGTAGTTAGTTTGTATTTTTTTTATTTTTTATTTTATATTAATTTGTTTTGTTTGGTTTTATTTTATTTTTTTTCCTGTTTTTATCACATATGAGTTTTATTTAGGATTTAGTTTCTGTTTTTTGTTTAATTTTAGTTTTTTTTTTATATTTGTTTAATTAATACATTTGTGGAAATGTTTCTAGATTAAAAATATATAAAAAAACAAACAAATAAGTATGATAATAGTATTCATTTTGTTGTTTGTATAGAAACATTAAAGTTTTCACAATTTTAAGCACATACAAAGTGTAAATTCTTTGTGAATAAAAGCTTTATTTAATTAGTGTGAGAGTAAAATTCTATAAATAATTTAAATACAACACATATATTTATTTAAAATTAATTTAAAGGATTTTCATTTTAAAGTTATTTTTGGCAAAATTCTTTCAACATTTATGATCTTGCAGCTTCTTATTTAAATATAAATAAAGTTCAAATTGTTATTTTTAGAAAGTAATTGGAATTTTTGAAGGAAAGTTGTATCAAAACTTTCAAATTTGAACTTGACCTATAAAAGCTTATTTTATTAATTTATAAGCTTTCATATGCTTTGAAAATCAAACATTTATTAGCAGAGATAAACATTTGAACTTAAAAGCTGTCATATGCTTTTAAGCTTTAGAAATCCATCATTTATTAAAAAAAAAAGCAAAAGTTATAAACCTTTAAAATTAAACTAAACACTTTTGAGATTTTTAAAATCTTGAAAGCACAAAAAGAATATTTTAATTGTGAAAACTTTTTGCAACTGAAATTTAACCTTTGTATTGTATTATGAAATCCAAACTCAAAATTATAAGTTTTCTTCAGCTTTTTCAAACATTTTTGAATAAAAACTTTAAACTTTAAGCTTTTTAAAAGTCCCATATGGCAACAAAGTTCCTAAAAATTTATTAAATTCTTAGTTTAAGTTTCTTTAGTTATATATTTTATATTTCTATTGTGTATTTCATTTATAAATTTTAATTTATTTTAAATGTTTTACAACTTTAATTTGTGTGTGTTCTTCCGTTTAAGCTACAACAACAACTAGTTTATTATTTTATTTCTCAAAAATTTATTTCAAACACTCATTGTTGTACAGCCAGTTTTTTGTTTTGTTTGTATTTAAATGTATGTATCTGTGTGTGTTTTACCATTTGTAGCTGTATTTGAGTGCGGTTTGATAGATTGACAACAATTTCTGTTTAACATTGTATAATTTTAGATTTCGTTTATTTATCCATAATTTTTACTTTTTAATTATTTTATTGGTTTTAAAATAAATTATTGAGTGAGAATGTCATCATCATCATCATCACAAACACAAATCACCATCATAATCAATATAAATATCTACTCTATATACAATTTATAATTATACTAAATTGTATTTGTTTAAGCATAAAGAATATATAATTTTAGCATAAATTTGAATATAATTGGAATTAGTGGACTGCAACTGTTTTCAAACAAGTGCAGATAGTTGTTGGTTTTGTTTGCGAACTGAGGCTTAGAATTGATAATAGAAAAATAATTACTGTTTTATCTGGTATTAATCAAAGTTTAAGGTCTGTTTAGGGCAATTAATTGTGCTTTAAGTAGAGTGTTTTCTATTACAAATATTGCTGGAAAGGTGGCCATATAAACTGATTTTTTAAAATGATCCTTCACACCCCACAAAAGTTGATAAATATTTGGCAATGTTTTGTTTAGAAGCCAGTACACACAGAGAAAAAATATAGTTGTAAATGTTTACCACAACAATGTCAAAATTTTTACAGGTTTTTTAGCAATGTTATGGCCAATGTAATTATTTATATGTTTGCGGTAACCATAATATGGTTAAGTTACGTTTATGATGAATCCATTTATTATAATTTGTTGCTATTTGATTATGATAGAGAACAACATAATATGGTATAATCTTTCACCATAAAACTAATCACCATAAACATTACATAATTGCTATAATCATATATATGATTGCTATAATCTTAACTATATCAGTGACCATAATATTGACACAAATTTTTTAAAAATGTTGAAATAGTTATAAACATGCACAACTTTATTTTTCTCTGCGTGTAGAAGAACTGTCTAGCGGGTATTAATATAGTTTAAGGAATGATAAAAACAATGATTTTATAATGGTTCTATTTGTCAAGGAATGCATTGAATTAACATTATGTAGAGTATTTAGAGTGACAACTTTTGAGAGCTGAAATGATTTTATATTATTCGCACTATTCTTATTAATTTTATATCTCAACATCCTGATATCATGTTAATCTGATGCAGAGCTACAAGTAGTGATAGATGCTGGCTAAATAACTAGTTAAAAGAAAAATAAATTTATATTATTTCCTTCATTCAACAATAATTTAACAATTTAAAATTCATTTGACAAATTTACTTATTTATTTGATTTCCATATTCATTGTAAAATAAATAAAAGATTTGCATATTTCTTAAAGGATAATTACTATCCTTCGAAGCTTAAAAAACAATTTGTTTTTCAAACAACAAAACTACATTTTACAACTACAAAACTTGCTTTAAACATCACAACAGTGATAAAATTCATATTTAAACTTAATCGTTTAATGCAAATACAATCGTTGCATGAAATTATAATATCTGAATGGAGCTGCAAGTCATACTAATAGAAGTTAATCCTTAGAATCCATAGAATAAACAGGCAACTGCTGGCAATATCATGCTTGATGATCAAATGTCAGCAAGACAAAAAAGTCTTCTCTGAGAAAAATTGCGGAGAGCTGGACCGTGTGGCTCGAGTCGGAACGAATATCTAATTTTCATGAAACTTGCTGATAACCTGCTAATTTTTGGTGTGTAAGCACAAGTTAGAGTTTAGACACCTAAAATATTCGAAATTTAAACAGGCCTACCTCAATGGGTTAATTTTACATTCGTACAAACATTAACGAGTGTGGCTGTGTCTACATTAATATTGATGATGTTTGGTTGGGTATTTTTTTTTTTTTTTGTCAGTATCAGTGTTTTTTTGTTGCTGTATTTCAAATCAAATAAAAAACGATGAGAGCATGATTGTTCATGTCTGTATTTGTGTTCGTATAGGTTTGTATGTATGTATGTATCTGTGTACTCTATTTGTATCGTTGTATAAGTAACGGTATACTAAGTAAATACACATGTATTTGTTAAGTAACATGTAGTCATTTATTTAACACATGTGTTAGATCATCTTGATGGGTTTTATATTTGTGGTATTTGATTTTTGATTTTTGTCTTTATTTTATTGTTTTCACTACTTTACACAAATGAAGTTAAATTTTAAATTTGGCTGTTTAGCTTAAATGACAATGATGATAAGGCTGATGATGATGACGATGACGATGATGATGATGATGATAATTATACGTTTGATGTTAATGCTATTGATTGTTATTACATATATTAGTTTATAAAATTTTAATAAAATTCTAAAAAATGTTGACTCAGTGATTGGACTGACAATCAAATAAATAGTTCAAAAAAAAAAAAAACTTTTACAAATCATATTTAACAGTTAAAGCTACTACAGTAGTTCGAATATTTAATCAACAATTATTATTTAAACTTTTTCCCAGTGCTAAGGTGTATAAGTTAGAAATTTCATTAACTTTATCACTGTCATTCAAACATTTATTAAAAAAAATCTATATTTCCGGTTATTAGTTAATAATTATTTACAATTCATTATTGTTATATTAAAAAAAAAAACTAAACACAAATATTAAATCGTTAAAAGCAAAAACTAACTTTCCATTTAGACATGAATTCACACAAATACTCTTGCATACTTTTGACCACTAAACAATATAATTAAAAATCATTTTAAAACACTTAAAAAACATTTTAAATTGTATCAGAAAAATACAATTTGTATCTAGTTCAATGTCAGTGTGTCCGAAAACAAACAAAAAAAGCTCTAAACATACACAAAATAATGATGAGTATATTTTGTTTCTAAAAACAAAAACAAAAACAAAACCAAAAAAAAAACCCCAGAAAAACATAAATATTCGTTTTTAAAAATTTATTTTAAACAAATTAAAAATGATTTTTAGTTGCACCATTAAGTTGTTAAAGAAATAGAAATCGAAAACTAGAGTTCGAAATCAAAATAATCAATAATTTATAAAATTTACTTACAAATTTTTAAAATCAGAACAGTTTTGGGACATTTAAAAAAAAACCTTCTGAAATTGATTGTTTTTTTTTTTTGGTGTTTAACTTTGTAGAGTTTCTTGTTTAAGTACTTCAAATTGCTTTATTTTAATTATGTTTCCAACAAGGGTTTACGTTGGTTTCTATTCCTGTGAATGTAAGTTTGTAGCAGCAAAAATTGCCACAAAAATAAACTTAATTATAAAGATAAGCTCAAGTTTAGGTTTGTGGTAGAAACGCTTATTCGTATCAGTACGAGAAATTCTATATGGTTGATATGTAGTTTAAATATACATATAAACTTGTAATATTAATGAAATTTAATTTAAATGTGGGCGAACAAAAAATCTACTTGTATGTACTCGTGTGTAGGGTTTAACAAGCTGCTTTAAAATCAGCCACAGTGGTTTGTTATCAAATGTTCAAACAAGTCAATTGTGAACGAAATTAAACAAATGTTATGTCTCCAATTTTTTTTGACAAATTCACTTCTCTATAGAATAGTCAAGTTTTCTTTAGAAAAGTCTAGTTACCGATAACTTTCCTTTAGAAAAGTCCAGTCATCGATAACTTTTCTGTAGAAAAGTCAAGTTAACGATAACTTTTCTTTACGGAATATGCAAGTTATTGATTATTTCTTTTATATAAAATTCAAATTATCGATAACTTTTTTTTATAAAAATCTAGTTATCGATAACTTTTTTATTAAAGTCTAGTTATCGATAACGTTTCTTTGGAAAAGTCAAGTTAACGATAAATTTTCTCTACGGAAAAGTAAAGTTAACGATAACTTTTCTTTAGAATAGTCTAGTTATCGATAACTTTTCTATATAAAGTCAAATTATCAATAAATTTTCTTTAGAAAAATCAAGTTATCGATAACTTTTTTTATAAGAGTCTAGTTATCGATAACTTTTCTTTAGAAGTCAAGTTAACGATAACTTTTCTCTACGGAAAAGTAAAGTTATCGATAACTTTTCTTTAAAATGGTCGAGTTATCGATAACTTTTCTATATAAAAGTCAAATTATCGATAAATTTTCTTTAGAAAAGTTAAGTTAAAGATAACTTTTCTCTACGTAAAAGTCAAGTTATCGAAAACTTTTCTTTAAGTTTTCGATAACTTTTTTATTATTTATTTTAAGTCTAGTTATCGATAACTTTTTTTTATAAAAGTCTAGTTATCGATAACTTTTCTTTAGAAAAGTCAACTTATCAATAACTTTTCTTTAGAAAAGTCAAGTTATATAAAAAGTAAATCTTTCTCGCAAACTACATCATCCGACTGCATTCATTAAAATTAATGCGAATACCGTTTACTGGTCAATTGCAGATTATTGAACGAAGCCTATTAATCGGTCGGATACTAATAAATAACCACACAGCAGTGATTACACCTAATGTAATTGTGTAAAATGTTTAACATATATTTGTATTCTCAGAAAGTAAATTTATTTTTATTGCCCAAATAAAACTTTTCTATAGAAAATTCAAATTATGGATAAAATTCAAAAATCGTATTGAACTTTTCGAAATAAACAGTTATTAGTCATTTCTAAACCACTGTGATGTCTTTCTTTCTTTCTTGTCTAAATTGCGTTTTATATTCAAAACCAAAGTTAAGCTTTTATTTCAATAATTCAAATACACATGTACTTCAACTTAACCTTGAAAAATTTTACCAACCAATAACTAGACTCCACTACAAACACAGCTACTCGTATAATAACGTAATTTTTAAATAAAAAAATGTGTCTTTTATAAATTTAGCTGACAACTAAATTTGCGGTTAAAAAAAATCTATAATAGACAAATAAACAAACAAAACGGAAAACATGAATATTTATATTTTTTCAATAAAAAATAATTAAACTGTTACAAGATGTCATACGAACAACAAGTGAATGAATTGAAATGAATGTTATTTATTGAATTGATTTAAAAAAGGTTTTTCAACTTGTTTTCCAACGGCCCAATGCACTTGCATATATTTAGAAAACTACTCAAAAATTAAACGATTTTCTTTAAAGAGAAGGGCAGAGAAGAGGGGGTCTCGCTATTGTTTAAATTTACATATTTAATTGACATTGAATTGTTGAAAACAGAAAAACACAAAACCTTGAAATTCTATAGTTGGTTTTAAAACGTTAAACTGTTAAGTAGCTTGTATTATTTGATTTCTAGTTTCAGTTTAGACCAATGGTTAAAAAAGTGATTGTGACACTTTCAAATATTTTTAAATATCAATAAATTGCGTAATCTTTGCTCACCATAGAAAAAAAGAGGTTTCAAGCATTTGTTCATCTTTCTTGGAAAAAATTAACATTTTATATAGAAAATTTAAAAAAAGCAACAATATTATTTAAGACAAAAATTTACATAAAATACCAGTTTCATGTTGTAAATTAGATTTATGTCGTTGGTGTGGTGGTTTGCTGATTATACCTGATTTTTGAAATCACTCACCACCACCTCAGCTCTTCTCTCTCTCTTGCATTTAAAACGAGTATGTGGTTTAAAATCACGTGTGTTATTAATTTGAGCTCATCTTGTGTAGTATAATTAACCCTTTAATCTCACACTGAAATTTGTTTTATATTGTCTTGAAAATTACCTCAACAAAACTGCATTAATGTTTAAATAAAAAATTGTTAGAAATAAAAATCTCTGTTTGCGCTTTTAACAATAGCAGCCGTTTATATTGGAAGTGATACAAGTAGGTTTTTAGTTAAATAGAAATCAAATTAAGATTACAGGGATAAACAATAACGAGTATTGTTTGTTAAGTGAAGTAAATAAAACTTGGGTAATAAAAACTTTAGGTTAAAGAAAAAATTAAGCTAAAATGCTTTATAGTATAACTAAATCAGGAAGGGTGTTATAAATCGATGTCATTATAATTCAACTTTCAAAATGTTCTTTGATAAGTGATTAAGCTTAAACTTATGACTTTGTTGGATTTCGCAACAATCTTTGTATAGCTACGTTTATTATAATTGACAATCCAGCTTTTAAAACTAATTAATCTTTCTATTTTTTTGTATTTGAAATTCAGAAAAATATACAAAAATATTTTTAAACTTTTGTTATTGTCATAATAAACAATAAATATTTCATTGCTAATTAAATATAGAAATATTAAAGTAAAAATAACAACAACCAAAAAAAAAAAAAGACATATGATGATTATATCATGTATTTATTATATGCGTTGTAAATAAATATAAATTTGAAACACATAAAAAACTAAAAATATTATTAAATAACTTGTTTAACAAACACGCAAACATTTATTTATTTATTTATTTATTCTCTGATTTTTGTTTAATTTTTTTCTTTTCATTCTTCATCTACAAAACACATAATTTATTTAAGTTTTTTTTTTCTAAAATTCGTGTCACTGTGTCGTGTGCTTAAGTTTTGAACAAAATAACACGCAAATAGTGTTTAACACACAATTTAAAGCCATGAAAATCAATAAAAAAAAAGTTTTTATTTTGTTGGTTTCATTTTCATATTTAAAAGAAAACACAAAAAATTAAATATTTATAAAAATAAAGGAAAATTGTTTTATGGGTAAACAAAATCATTGGCAGTTTGTAAGTCAAGTATATTACGAATTCAAGCATTGTAACAGCAACAAATATATTAACAACATTTGTTAACAATAGAAATAATAGTTTAGTTAGTTAGAGACCTGTGGTAACTAGTTCTAAAATACAAAGTCGCTCACCATGAGCTGCATAATTGAGCTGATTTATATTTTTTATGTCGATTGGTATTGATTTGTGTTTAGTTCGATAACATGAATAGAATAGTGGGTGAAGGGTATTTTAGAGGAAAACAGTGTGAGCTTTATAAATTTTCTCATAGAAGCGCAAGACAAATGTCAATCAGTTGGGTGGTATTAAAATTGTTTTTTATAAGTCAAGTTATCGATAACTATTCTACAGAGAAGAAGTTATCGATAACTTTTTTATGGAGAGTCAAGTTATCGATTACTTTTTATGGAGAGTCAAGTTATCGATTACTTTTCTATGGAAAAGTCAAGTTATCGATAACTTTTCTATGGAAAAGTTAAGTTATCGATAACTTTGCTATGAAACATCAAGTTATCGATAATGTTTCTATGGAAAGTCAAGATATCGATAAAAAAAAGTCAAATTATCGATAAATTTTTCTACAGAGAAGTCAAGTTATCGATAACTTTTCTATGGGAAAGTCGATAATTTTTTCTACAAAAAAGTCAAGTTATCGATAACTATTCTACAGAGAAGTCAAGTTATCGATAACTTTTCTATGAAAAGTCAAGTTATCGAAAAATTTTCTATGGAAAATAAAGTTATTGACAACTTTTTTACATGAAAGGCATGTTATCGATAACTATTATACAGAGAAGTCAAGGTATCGATAACTTTTTTATGGAGAGGGAAGTTATAGATAACTGGAAAAGTCAAGTTATCGATAACTTTTCTATGAAAAAGTCGATAACTTTTTCTACAAAAAAGTCAAGTTATCGATAACTATTCTACAGAGAAGTCAAGTTATCGAAAATTTTTCTATGGAAAATCAAGTTATCGATGACTTTTCTATAAAGCAGTCAAATTATCGGCAACTTTTTCATGGAGAAGTCAAATTATCGATAACTTTTTCAAGGAGAAGTCAATTTATCAATAACTTCTCTATGGAAAAGTTGTGTTATCGATAAATTTCCATCGAGAAATTCAGTTATTAAAAAATTTCTTATGGAGAAGTCAAGTTATCGACAACAGTTATCTATAAATTTAGCGAGAAGTCAAATTATCTATAACTTCTCAATGGATAACTCAAATTATAGATAACTTTTCTAAGGAAAAGTCAAGTTATCGATTATTTTTCTATAAAGAAGTCAAATTATCGGCAACTTTTCCATGGAGAAGTGAAATTATCGATAACTTTTTCAAGGAGAAGTCAATTTATCGATAACTTCTCTATGGAAAAGTTATGTTATCGATAAATTTCCATGGAGAAGTTTAGTTATTAAAAAATTTCTTATGGAGAAGTCAAGTTATCGACAACAGTTATCTATAAATTTAGCGATAACTTTTGCATAAAATAATTTAGAAGAAACAAGCTCTTGATGTGTTGACAAAATGTTGCCGGAATACCAAAGTTTTTACTGAAAAGCTCTTGTTCCCAAAGTTCACTTTATATATAAGAAAGTTTTTATGAAGATTTCAAAACTACATTAAACCATATGGATTCGATATCAGTTTATGGTATTTCAGGTTTTGAAATATTGAAAGGAATAAACATTTATTTAAACAATTAAAAAGTTAAGCTAATACACATGATTTTTAAAGTTTTTTTTTTTAATTACAAGAGCAGGTTTTAATATTTCAAAACAGTTTTAGTTAATGAAAATATTAATTATAGTTAAAGTAATTGTTTCTGAATTTTCAATTTCTGTTTTTTTTTTGTTCAAAAAAATTTGAAATCGATTTTATTAATTTTTCTTTTGTTTTAGAAATCTTTAAAGTTTTATTTGCAAAAAAAATACCTTCACTGGCGAGAGATAATTATTACAAGAATAGAAAATAGTGCTTAATGTGTTGTTTTAGCTTAAAGTTTAACAAGCTAAACTTGCATAATATTGTTAAATTTTTAAGGTCCCCAACAACTTTACTGGCTCTTTCACTAGTTTTTTTTTTGTCTTCATAAAAAAATACAACAAAAAAGACGACAACAAAATTAATTTCCGTTCTGTAGCTTCATAATTGTTTTAAGTACAAAATTGTGTATTTTATTCTTGTAGTTTTTTGTTAAAAAACAAAATTATAACATTTTGTTGTTACTCTAACGAGATAAGAGGCTTCCAACAATATTATTAAGTAAGTAAGTAAAAATACTTATTTTGTTTTAATAAAAAGCAAAATAATAATAAATAATAATAATAATACTAATATTTTTAAAAAACAATTTCAAGTAAATTTTAAACTTTTTAACAAAAACAAATTAACACACACCAATACACAGCTGTACATTTGTCTACAGTATTTTGCATTAGAAGAGAATTATCTTAAAAAAATTAAATCGACAAAGAAAAGTAAGAAAGAATATAATAGAAATCGTAATAATAATAACAAAAAATAATATGTATTTTGAAGAGAAAAGTACAATAAAGTACAAAAAAAAAATATATAAAGAAAACAGCAAACAAAAATATATAAATGTATGTACCTACATATGTGCGAATGTTTGTATGTATGTATATACTTGTATACTTATTACTTTTTGCTACTAAATTAAATTTCAAGGTTAGGTTTTTTTTTAATATACTTATACAAATGTATTAAGCAAAAATACAAACAACAACGAGTAAAATTTTTAAAAAAACGCAAAGTAATTGGAAAGAAGCTAAAAAGCTTTAAACAAAAATATTATGTATTGCTGAAAATTTGGTTAATAAAGAGGTTTTTTTTTTTGCTAAAAATTATTATATATATATATATATATATACACACAAAGGTGGATGCAGATCTGGATCCAGACCTGATTTATGTATATATCACTAGAATGTAGTCATGAGCTTTTACCTGTGTAATTTTGAATCGAATGTATTGATGATTTCGAAGAAATCTATTATCATCATAGGGTATTAAAACTTGGCCACATATACGATTTATAACTTCAGAAACTTCAGAATATTTATACATATACATATATCTAGGCTCAATATTCCACTACAAAGTGACACTGAAAACGTTTTAAATTCCACATGGACAATTTCACGGCGTTCTAGAAAACGAGTGAAACTTTAATTCTACGATGAACGAAATTGGAAATGATATTTTACTTTTCCTAAAATTTAGAACACAAACGTAATGAAAATTTCACTTTCACTTCATATAACAAATGTAGAACACAGGTCATGGTGTAGCTATGCAAGGAGAGTGCAGTAGCACAGCTGACTGACGTTGTTTACAATTTACTTATGTCAAAAGTAATACTTTTTCAAGTGTTTTTGACAGTAGTACATTATTTTGCATATATAAAATGCCTGTTGTTTCTGTATTGTGTTGTATTTGTTGCCGATTTGCACTCACCTTGCATAATTATACCATGACCATGAGGTAATAATTGCCTTAAACTTTTCATGGTTTAAATGGTTGTTGAAATGAACCAATGTCTCTATATGTAATCAAACAAAGGCTAAAAAAAATTTATTTTCCAAGCGATATCTACTGATTTCAGAAATTATATAGCAGTAAACCAGTTCTTTAGATTTAATATACATATATTTACTCTGAATGAAATGGTATTATTTAGTTTCTCTTAAGGTACGGTCATATTTGGCAAATATTTACTCCAAAAAGCTTAACCACTTGTTTTAGCACAAATTTGTTTGATGTTGTTTACACAGAAAAAAAATCATGTTTTTTTCAATTAAACCTTTAATTGATTTTAAAATAATTTTCAATTAAAATTTTAATTGATTCAATTACTTTTTCTGATTTTTCTGATATTTTCAATTAAATCTCAAATTTTTTTTAATTGATACTATCATTTTGTTTACAGGTCCGATTTCAATTAAATTTTTAATTGATTCCACAAATATTTTAATTGAAACTCATTTTTATTTTTTTCTGTGTTACTCTTACAAGAGTTTTGCAACATCAAACAGCATTAACTAAATTAAAATTAAATATTTGTTGTGCTTTGGCCTAAATAAGAAAAGTTACGTCTTTTCGGCAAATACTTGCCAGGTGTGAACGTCCCTTTAGTTTCTTTTTTTTTGCAATTTATTAGGTTAATTTAATTTAAAAAAAAATAACATTTGCTCAGAAAAACACACATATTTACACAGCTTTTTTAGGTCTAATAATTTTAGGATTTTCAAAAATTGTATTTATTTTATATTCAGAACCTTTTATTTTTTTATCTTTATTTTTTTTGAAGTTTGCTTTTTTTATTTGAGATTTATAAAATACATTTTCTTTTTCAAAACAGAACGTTTAAAACTTACAAATCCGCATTTTGTTTTAATTTAATATATTTGAGAAATAAAACCGTTTTTATTAAAATTTTCTATAAGATCGTTATTTCTTTTTAAACGATCAGTTTGAAACGCAACCCGAAACGGATCTTAAAACTTGAGAAAAATAAACGAAAAACTTATAATGAAAAGTTCAAAAAAAAAACACACAACGCTAATATAATTACAAAATAGAACCGCGTGAGCTTTGGGAGGAAACTAAGACAAGAGTCGACGCGTACCAAAACCGCACTGAAAAGCAGACGAGCAGCAGCCTCAGCAGCGCAAAGAGTTAATGAAAAAATACACACAAAAACAAAATAACAAAACCTCTCAGACAGTTAGCAAGTGGCAAAAATATTAATATAGCAACAACAAACGCAAATATTGAACAACTACAATACCGAAATTGGCACTACAGACTTCAAACATAGAGCCAGTCAGTCAGCTTGTCAGCCAGTCGCTGCCACATACAGCTGATAACGAAACAACAAACAACGTTTTCATAAACGTCAAAATGGCAAACAAAACAAAAAAAAACGAAACGCCAGCATAAACAACCAGTCAGAGATCTAGCTAGTTACTAGCTGGCACACTCGGCATTTCAGTCGGCACACTCGGTTTTTGCAAGATTATGGAATATTGTTAACCCTCTTAGAAGCGGGCAATAAGAAATATTGGAAATAAATATCGGAATAATTTAATAACCCCCATAACCATTTGCTAGAAATAGATTTTAATATATTGACATCTTTGCATCTTATAAAAAATAATTTCACAAAACACTTGAACGAATGAAACGAATGGATAAAAAACATGTGTTTTTATAGCAAGTACTTCAAACAGTTCTTAATGTAACAAAGGTTACAACATGCTATGAGAGAATTCTATTGAGAAACTCTGCCACCATACTTTGTATTAAGTAGGGTCCAATCAACACCCGCCAAAAAACAATGAATTTTTTTTAACATACATATGAGTCCAAATAAGAAATATAGAAATATAATAATACTCACGATGCCTCCCAAAAACCACCAAAAACACACAATTCATATTTATTACTCTAAAACGCATTTAGATAAGCTTTTAATAAGTAACCATGTATGTGCCTACTTTTGATCTAAGTATGTGTCTAATTTGCAAGTGTGTTTGTGTAAGAGAGCGTTTTAGAAAATCATTTATACATAGACAATTAATACAGACATACATACACGTATGTACATGCACCTAACGATATGTTCACACTCACTTAGAATACTAATATCAAAAACAGGGCGGGTTATGAGAAGATTTTGAAACACTAGTATTAAGTACTCTTTTGTACTCGAAAGTACCAAAAGCATTAAGTAAGTAATTGTTTGTGGCCAAAAATACCTAAGAAATTAAACTTTGTAATTTTGTAAATAAAGCATGATCCAATTTGGAGATTCCCTACTTTTTGAAAGAAAAAAAAAAGCACAGACAATTCAAATTTGATGGGGAATGTTTAGTATTATTTGAAAGAACATCTATTGGCATTTATTTTTAGAAGATTATGCCTATCAAATGTTGCCCGTTGCTACGTCGCAGATGGTCTATCCGTTGAGTCCAATTTTCGATGACTCGTTGGAGCATTTCGACTGATAACTGGCAAATGACACGCGTGATATTTTGCTTCAAGGCCTGAATCGAAGCGGGTTTGTCCGCATAAACTTAAGACTTTACATATCCCCACATGAAAAAGTCAAACGGTGCGATATCACACGATCTTGGTGGCCAATCAACCGGCCCAAAACATGAAATTATGTGCTCACCAAAGTGTTCTCTCAATAAATCCATTGATTGATGCAATGTGTGGGAGAATGTGAAAAACAAAAATAACATGACAGCATGACACGATTCACTCGTGATCTGTTAAAAAAGGCTATTGAAAAAACTATCTCTATTTGGATCACCCTATATATCCATGAAATTTTTGTAAAAATTTAGGACAGTTTATATAAAATTCTGTTAAAAATGACTTATGAAAGCACCCAAATACAATTCTGGCTATTTCACTTACAAAGTTTTAACACGCTTGATTTTGATTTCGTTTATATTGAACAGGAAATAAAGTGGCATTTTTTTTTTATTTGTCAATTTGAAAGATTTTGTATTTTACTAAATAAACATTATTTAAAAAAAAAACTCAGTGTTTAATTATTTTTAACATCAAATGAAGAAGTACTTAAGCACTTCAATTGCTTTTTGCACCAAACGCTCCAGCGTTATATTAAACTAAATAAAAAAGTACTTTTTGAAATCGATCGGTTTTCAAATAAAATCGAAAATTAAAAACGAATGTTTTATTATAAGAAAACATGGCATTAATTTTATCAACGCCTTTTTGAATAATAAATAATTCGAAAAGCATACAACGAAAAAGATTGAGGGATGTTTCAGACCCATTGAGTATGTAGGAAACTACGTTCAACGAATGTTTTCGTATAAACAAGGTCGGTTTTATTTGGATTCTCTAAAAGTTCATACCACATGTGAAAACCAAATCGATATCTTTGGCCATATATACTTGAACAGAAGAGGTTATTATAGTATAAATGCAATGATTGTAAGATACAATAATCACCCCTATCGTGAATAAAAATTCCACATGAAATTTGTTCCCTTTTATTTTTTTAACATTGAATTTAAATTGGAAAAATGTAAGGGAAAAAGGGAACAAATTTCATGTGGAATTTTTTTTTCACGATAGGGGTGATTATATAAAATATTTAAAATATCTGTTGTGTCTTACTAATCTATATATATAAAATACAATGTTTGTATGTTTGTCCTCTATAGACTCTAAAACTATCCAACCGCTTTGGTCCAAACCAGTTTCATTTGAAAGGTTAAAGTCCAAATTATGTTTCCGGCTATATATATTTCAAGTGGGCGTGGCCCCACCCACATAAATTGAATAGACTATTGTGATAGCAAGAGTTTTAAAACATTGCACTGAGTTGAATAATCAGGAAACAAAATGGGCGGGATCAGACCAGTGGGAGTGGCAGCTCGCATGCAAAATGAATATTTAGCTCATATACAAAATTAATATATATATTAAATATCTAGGGTTCTATATGTATGTATATAAAAATGAATGTTTGTATGTATGTGTTTTTTAGACTCCTAAACTATGTATCTGATCATGTGATGATCTTCGGCAAAGTAGTTGTGCCTGAGTCCGGGAAGGTTTCTCAGTTGGTACGACCACGCCTACTTTAACCCCAACTTTTTTAAATTGATTAATTTTTTCTGCATGGATTTTTACAGATTTACTTCAAACAATTTGTATACACATCTTACTAAAGGCGAGGTAAAAAGAAAAATTGTATGTGCCAAAGCTTCTTATTTCTTTCGACCACTCCTACTTTTTTAAATTGTGTAATTGATTCTACTCGGATTTTAACATGTTTAGTTCAAATCGAATACAATGTTACTCTAGGTGAGATAAAAATTAGGATTCATACTCCACGCCCCATCTCTTGCAGGACAACGCCTGCCGCGAAGGCCAGACCGCTTGACCGATCTTACTAAAAATTTGATGGAATATAACTAAGACTCCGGCATGACTAAGAATACTTCTTTCGACAGCCTTTTTTTTTTAAAATGAGAAAAATCAATAAAATTGCTCAAAATGAATTGAATATATATGTAATACCTTTTTTTAAATTTATTTTAATTGGTAGCGTAGCAACGTGCGCAGGGTACAGCTAGTAGACATATGATTACAGCATGAATATTATTGCAGTGGACGCACCTAGACCTGGCTCTAGTCATGAATTATTTGTCTGGTATTTGAGTACGGTACGAGATTATTACCTTTGTAGATATGAAAGTGGAGATCGTAATTGACGATCGGCTTCTAACCGATTCTGGCTATGCTTTAGGACATTTTGTGTTAACTCCTTATAGACAACCAAGTGCAGGCTCAGCGCAACACAAATTTAATAATATTTGAAATTTGAGCTAAAATTTCCTTTTTTTTTTTTTGTTTAAAACATGCACAATTATCTTTTCGGTTAAAAGACAGTTTGAACAGTAAATTTTCGTTTTTCATTACATTCTTTTTAGCTGGGAACATGAAATCGAATTCGTTTTAAAAAAAAAAATCGAATTAAAAACAAAACGAAAGATAATCAGATATTATGAGTGTCGTGTTCTTCTTACGACAACGACTGTTTCGTAATAGATTAAAGAAACACATTTAATTTTATCTCATAATAAGGCTGAATAAGTGTTGCCATCACACCTGTTTTCATTTTCAGTTCGCTTTTGGACCGAAATCGATTTCAATCTAATGCCTGCATTTAAAGTGTTTTTATAGCTATTAAAACTAAACAATTTTGAATCGCATTATAAACACACAAAAAGAAATTCTTGTTTTTTTTTAACGAAAGTTTAGCAAGAGTTTTAAAATTGTTTGATTCAAAAAATCTTGATTTTTAATTAAGAACTTAAACTTTTTGTATTAAATGAGCTTGAGTTGTATTAAAGTACATTTTTGAATTCCAAACGAATTAAAGTAATTTAAAAACTTTTCAACTAAAACGTCTTGAATTGTATTAAGCAATCAAAAAAGAAATTGCCTCTTTCTTTGAAGACTGCTCGGAAAGAACTTTAAAAGTTTTTCACCTAAAACTCTTGAGTTTTGAACTAAACACCAAATTAAAATGTACTTTTTGATCGCGAAAGTATTTTCTTAGTTTTCAGCTCAAAAAGTACCATTTCATATGATTTTCAATACAACTGCAAATCGTTTAGTTTTAAAAAAGGTTGCAATTTTCAATTAAAAGTTTTCTGTAAAGGTTAAAGTTTAAATTTTTGTTATTTATTTAGTCAGGCTCGAGTTCATTAAATTATTTTTACTGAAGAAATGTTTTTACAACATGAAATCTCTATTAAAATTGATTGATAATTTTTCTTGGCTGATCTGGGGATTGAACTTGGGTTGGATTTACATGTTTCGAGAATCATCACATTCTCTCATCAGAATTCTTTGCGTTCTAACCTCTGCACCACTGCGGTGCATGCTCTTGAGACTTGGTGTATTTTAGCACCTCCCGAAAAAAGTACCAAGAATGTATTTTAGTTCCAACGCTGAGCAAGAACACAGCTAAAGTTTCAATTTAAAAAAAAAAAAAAATAAACCACAGGGAGAATTAATTTGTGTTGGTGTTTGAAATTCAATCATAGTAGTGTTTTTAAATATTATATGTTGTTATTATTGTTGTTTTAGTAGTTATTTTTACTTCTATACTCTCACTGCAAACAACTACAACAGCAACAATAGTATAAAATTCAATAATAAAAGCCAAATATCATCACGTCACGTTTTCATTCAATTTAAGTTTATTTTATTTTTTTAGTGCGATATTTGTTTGTACATCAGATGTTAAATATTTATACATGTGTATGCATATATGTACATATTTATATATGTATATGTACATATGTATATAGTTAGTTATTGTTGTAAAAACTTGTATATTTAATTTTTTTTTTTTTTTTTTGACTATTTTTGACACAAACAGTTTTGAGTATGAGTGACTGACTGAATGACTGACTGCGTTCCTTTTTGAAGTGATAATAATAAATGCTGCTGTTGGCTGACAATGACGCCGATAATGATGAAGTAATTATGATTTGCCAATAACTGGTAAAATATTTAATATATTCATGTACGATTTACATAAAAAAGAAGCTAAAAAAATTAGTTGGTGGTCTTTTTTGAACCCATAATAAAACAAGATAACATTTCACACAATAGGTCTAGGTTGTCTAATATCATTTCCAAAAACTTTTTTTCTACTTAGCCGATTTCGTTGGCTCAATGGGTATGTAAAGAAACAAAATTGTCGCATTTGGTACGAAAAGCAACCTGAAGAGATTCAAAAACTGTCACTGCATCCAGAAAAATAACAACGGTTTGGTGTGGTTTGTGGGCCGGTGAAATCATTGATCCATATTTCTTTAAAAATTATGCCGGTAACCATCAATGGCGACCGTTACCGTGCCATGATAACCGACTATTTGATGTCTGAAATTGCAGCTCGTGATCTCGGCGACATTTGGTTTCAGCAATACGGCGCCACATCGCATCAATCAATGGATTTATTGAGAAAACACTGCGACGAGCACATAAGTTCACGTTTTTGGCCGGTTGGCCACCTAGATCGTGTGATATCACACCACCGTTAGACATTTTCCTGTGGGAATATGCAAAGTCTAAAGTTTATGCGGACAAACCCGCTTCGATTCTGGCCTTGGAGGAAAACATCACGCGTGTCATTCGCCAGTTACCAGTCGAAATGCTCGAACGAGTCATCGAAAATTGGACTCAACGGATAGACCATCTGCGACGTAGCAACGGCCAACATTTGACAGACATAATCTTCAAACAATAAATAACAAAGAATGTTCTTTCAAATGATAATAAACATTCCCCATTAAATTTGAATCTTCTGTGAAATGGATCACGCTTTACTTACGGGATACAGTACGTTTTCGGATGCCCCCACATGCACATGTGGTATCAATAGAAAAGATTTATTCGCTATGATATGATTTATATTGGAAATTATAAAAATCAGTCCATTAATGGTTGGTATTATTTATTTATAGTATTGTTAAAGATTTTTTAAAATCATTGTTTATAACTTTTTTCAATTTAGCCGATTTTGTTTATTTGCAATATCAAACACCGTATGACAATAACGAACATTTCGGCTGTATATTTTAAACGCAAGAATGTTTTACATGAACATACTGTATGCAGAATAAAATACATATGTAGCTCGATCAGGAATTAAAACGAATACTTTGTGGAATTTTAGATAAATTTATAAAAATACATAAATGTTAAGAATTTAAGCGATTGACTCCCCTCAAAGAAATTAGAAATTAATTAAATACATATCTCCCTAAAATAAAAGAGAATAAATAATAAAATCTGAAAAAATCTGAATTTACTGGGAAAAAGTGCAAAAAAAAAAGTAAAAAGTTCCCTCCTACAACTGAGATTTTATAGGTAACATTGTTATTAATTAATAAAAATAATAGTAAAAAGCATTACTCAAATATTTATAATCAATAAGCCAGGTTTGCTTAAAAACTGCTAAAAAAAAAATTCCCAAAATTAAAAAAAAATTCTTTCAACCAACCAACTGATAATTGAATTACAATTTACATTTAATCAATTAAATTACCCAAAATTTTTGTATTGCCAGCTGTTTATTTTAATTAACACCAATAAAAACATAATTCTAACATTACAAAAAACACTTCCTCGTTGCATTAGAAAACATAAGAGTGAGTATGGACTTACAAATAACAAAAAAGCTTTTAACAAAGTTGCAAAATAAAAAGCTTTCAAACAAAAAAGTTTTACTTCCTTTAAGCAAAACAAACGACAAGAAAAATAAAATATAAAATCACATAATTCACTTTTATTGAATTAAAGAATCTAAATTTTTGTTGCATTATATGTTTCTTGTTGCTGCTGTTTATTTGTGGTCTAAAAACAAAATCTATTGGCATCGAGCTGGTCATCAATATTTAAGTTGATACAGCAATAAAAAACACACCACAAATTGAAAAGCAAAAAAAATTAGGTTGACATTCATTCAGGCCTACAAAAAGCGATACAATGAAACTCTTGCATATAAACTAAATAACTATACACAGATACCTATACATATACATACATAGGTACACATGCAAGCAATATTCTTGATATACATACACATATTAATAGACTTAAATCTGTTACAGTCATGTTGTATGTTCCAATAATGTCAAGCTATTTTGTATTTTTTAGATACACATGACATGTAATGTTTGTTTGTTTGATTGTATGTAGAGTGACGATAAGCACACACTCATTCATACTTATATACATACATACATACATATTTTTAAACTTTTATTTGTATATGTACGTTGCAAGTAGTTCGTTCGTTCATTTGTGTGTTTGTTCTATGCCACATTTTGTGTGTATGTATTCATAGCACACAGCACAATACAACACAACGCAGCAAAAGCAACAACGCAATTGACCCAGATTTTAAGTTTCGGATTTTATTGCTATTGTTGTTGCCCATGTTTTTTTTTACATGTTTATACTGCTGCAAAACGAAAAATGTACGTAAGAGTTGCTATTTCCCATTTAGAGGCAGGCTGAGAATTTTCCATATTTTCGAGAGTTGCCAAGTGAGTGTTTCAATTCCAATGTCCTGCGCACTTTTTACATTTTTTAAAACTAACCTTGTTTAATATCTACCTATAAAAAACATTTTGAAAGAGACCTTGTAACAGAGAGAGAGAAACAGAGAGAGAGAGGTCTATTCATCATAGATTCTGCCATATGGGAACATTTTAGAAATAG
Source organism: Bellardia bayeri (assembly GCA_950370525.1). Lineage (NCBI taxonomy): Eukaryota > Metazoa > Arthropoda > Insecta > Diptera > Calliphoridae > Bellardia > Bellardia bayeri. Next base: position 122,757,645 of record OX493264.1, read on the forward strand.
AGATTTAATTGTTCTACATTGTAGAATTTTCAAATTTTTTTGTTTTCATTTACAGTTGATGCAGACAAACTGAAATAAACATGTGACATGTAGCACTTGACCAAAAAACGCCAAAAACCGAAAAACATTTTCGCACAACCAACAACCCCTTTTGCAAAGGGGAAGAGAAACTATTACAGATTTTCTTTTTTTTTTTCTTTAGATAGTGCGTGCGTGCCCCAAAAGCTGCAGCAAAATGTCCTTGAGTTACAAACAACACCAACAAAAAGCAACAGAAAAAACGTCATGTGGATTATTTGTATAAACTTTACGCAAAAATATCATCATACTGGGTAAATAATTAAAAATAAAACTTAATTAATTGAATTTGTAGGAAGAAGAAGGAAAACATTAAAATCACTAGAAAGTTCTTTGAAAACGATGTCTCTTACTTCAGTATATTTGTTATAAAACATTGATTTTGTGGGACTTTTCCCCAAATTCCTTTACAGTTACAACGCTGAAAGAGACAAATCTTTAAGTGTTTTTCTGTGGGCATATTTTTTTCTAAGAATTATAAAGCTTTGTTAGGCTCATTGAATATTCATTACTGCTTTAATTAGCGCCTAAGACTATGCAACATTCTCTAAATGATATATAATTTAAGTATCATTAAAAATTAATTTAAGTTTAAATAACCCTATACGCCTAAGTGTATGCAATATTTTAGAAAACAATTAAAGTTCATTGAATACTATAAATATTTGTTTAATATAGCTAAGTATTTTGATGTTGTATGTTGTAAAGTGCAATTACGATTCGCAATACAACATTTTCATGTTGTGAACGGTAATCGGGCACTTAAACAAGATTTTGTACAGAAACTGTTATACATACAATTTTCTAAAGAATAATTTTTTATACACATTATTTTCTATACATAGAATTGTCTATAGAAGAAACTGTTATATACACAATTTTATATATCAGAAACTGTTATACACACAATCTTTTATGGCAATTATATGCGAAACAGCTAACAACAAAAAATATAGTAGACTTTTAGGCTACTGCATATCAAGTGTGTGAGAGCTTAATTTTTAAGTTTTCATAAACATTTGAATTAAGTTTAAAATTCTTCAACTAGAATTTTTTTATTCCAAAAATTTTCATGCATATCAATCAATCTATTTCTTTAAATTTCCTTTTTTTAATTTTTTATTTACAGTCAAATATTTTTGTTTTTTATATGGCGCCTTAAAGTCTGGCACAATTTTGTATTTTTGATATTTTTTTTTTTTTTAGAAATTTTCGATAAGATTTTCACATATTAATATTTTGCTACTTTGCTTTGAAGAATTTAAGTTTTAATTATTTCTTCTCAAAGTATTCTATGTACCTGTAAATATGTATATGTATATTCGCATTTTACATATGGCACCTAAAAGTCTGCAACACGTTTTTTTATGTATTTACTAAAATGGCCAAGGATTTGTCATATTCAAAGAACACAAAAAAAGTACGCAAAACTATCAATAAATTAGGAAGAAGAGAAAAATAACTTGAATAAGATATAAATTAAGTCACAAGACAAATTTGGTAAATAGGTTTTGTCAAAGAAACTAAGCTAATTTTAAGAAGTTTTCTCTACAAAGATATCCAACTTTCAACCCTTATATTTAGAAGCACACTTTTCTTTCCAAGCCCCTCAAGACTTCCACTTCTTATACATTTTTTAAACACCTAAAATATTTAGTTTAAATTTCTGTTATTATTTACTTATTAAATTAACTGATAACATGTTTAATAAATATGTTTATATGTAAAAATTTTTAATTTATATTTTTTAAAAACAATTGTTTTCAATGTTCTCTGGTAGTTTCGTTTTTAGATATTATAGTTTTTATTTTATTGTTATTATTGTACATTTTTATTACAATTTAGGTCGTCTCGTTTCGTTTCTACGTAAAAATTTTATTTTGGCTCCATATCAATTTAGGTCATGTTGCAGTAATCATACACTCACTAGTGCTAGTAGTACTTACTGGTAAATGCTAGTGCTTTATATACATGTACATACATATATAGTTTATACATACATACATAGTTATATTTATGTACATAGTTTTAATTTTTTGTTTTATATTTTCCAGAGTGTTTTTTCTATATACCTACATACAAATTTATAACGTTCATATCTTTGTTTTAAGTCTGACTATTTTTACATATTTTTTAGTGGTTCTTTTTGATGCCAGTTACGTTTAGAGGGCTAATTTCTTTGGCTTAGGGGCAATTGAATATAGAAAATATATACCTGACTTAAAGAGTTTTTTGTAATTTGCAATTTCATAATTATATTTTGCTACTAATTACTGTTTAAGGTAATTTCTCTTTTTTGTTAATTTTTACATGAAATTAAACCTTTGGTTGGTAATTATCAAAAAACAAATGAGTTGGCAAAATTTTAATTATTGGCAGTAACCGTGTTAAAAGGTTATAAATGTTTTACATAAAATCTTTTTTAAAACATATTTATATAGCTACCACCCAAAATTTGGGGGTATATTAAGTTTGTTATTGGGTTTGTAACACATCGAAATATATATATATATATAAGTGTTATAAGTGTTTCTTTTTGGAGGCCTACTGTGCCTTCAAAAGAGGACACGAACGGACATGTCTAGATTGTTTTAAAATGTTATAAGGATCCAGAATATATATATATATATATATATATATGTGCCTTCAAAAGAGGACACGAACGGACATGTCTAGATTGTCTTAAAATGTTATAAGGATCCAGGCACAGTAGGCCTCCAAAAAGAAACACTTATAACAATGACATTTTTACCAAACATTCTTTGTTTTATTGAACTGTTTGGTGTTGAAAATGGGAAATATCGGTATTAGAATCAAAGATATAGACCAAAATTTCAGACAACCTTCGTTTTTTTTGCTATTTTCTTCATATATATAATGCAGATAATAACATGAGTTGTGTTAAAAATGATAAAAATCGGTACACGATTTCACATAGCCCCCATACAAAAGTTTTCCCGAAATTTGTCTCTATGGTACATAAAAGCCTATAGAAAAGCAGTATTTATACAAAATTTTTTAAAAATAAGTTTCATGCTAATGGAAATCATAAAACAATATTTTTCTTGCATCAGTTCATCAGACCATAGCCCCCTATGAAGTCCACTTCCAACAATAACTTAAAAGTTCATAAATCTCTTATAAAAATCACTATCAATTTCATATTTTTCAGAAATAATCCATATATCATCGTAACGACCTTTATGATGATCGATTAATAATTCGCCATAGCTCCCAAATGAGGAACACTCCTGAAAACACATTAACCTGATCCTGATCTTATAAATATCGATATTGAAACGAAATTTTTGAATTTGAATTCCGTGAAGGTCAGTCCTTGACCATAGCTTAAACATAAAGTCGATTTCCGAGAATGACTGGAATACTCCAAAAGCTCTTGTAAATATCTTTATTGAAATGAAATTCTGTAAACTAATCCCCAAATACATAGAAATCACGTACAATATTTTATGACGTTCGCCACATAATAAGTGTTAACTCCCATTTAAGAAATCCGAAAAGACACTTTAAACAAATTCATTTAAATAAAAACCTTAAATGAAATTTATTTCTGAAAACTTCAAATTCCAAAATATCAATGAAAAAACCAATACTGTAATTTTAGAAAACATTAATATAAAAAAACATGAAATATCTTGGCACTTTTTATGAAAGAAACAGTTTTATCTTATTATTTAGTGTCGTAATTAATTAATATAAAATTGCAAATTCTCTTTTGACTTTTGGTACTTTTTTGTAAGAAATGTGAAAAGTACTTTTTTATTTTTAGTAGTACACATTAACGCATAAGAAAAAGTACTAAAATGTAAAAAATATACAAAAAAATGCATATATATATTTTTTTCGTTTTGATACTTTATAGACAAATTGTAAAAAGTACTTTTTATATTTTTGGTACTTTTTGCTAAAGAAAATGTAATACGAATTTTCAATATTTAAGCCAAATTGTTAATTCATTTTATTGTGGCACCAGGTACAATATACTAAAAAATACTTTTTCATTTTAATGCTATTGGCAAAAGAAATAGTGCTAAACTTTTTATAGTAAGAAATTAAAATAATCACAATTTAATGCAATATATAATTTGAAAGTAAAGTACTGTTGTTTTTGAAACATTTTGTAAAAGCAAAAATAATTTTTTAGATATTACAATTTTAAATATTTTGGTACTTTTTTGCAACAAGTTTTATACCACCAATTACTTTAAAATGTATTTATTATATAGGTACTTTAAGCACTCAAAAATGTACTTTTTTTTATTAAATTTTGCTTTATTAATTCCAAAAAGTCCAACTTTTAATATAAACAATTCATTGCGAAATCGAACCATTTTTAAATTTAGTACTTTTGGGCAAAAATTATAAAAAGAAAATATTCTTGCAAATTATTTCAAATCAAGTTTAACTCCAGTTTATACTTAAATATCATACACTCTTTTTATTATAAATTTAACCATGATATAATTATTAAAACAAAATCAATAATATTTTTTTTGTAGTCTAATAAAATTTATTTGTTTTTGTGTTTTGTTTCATTTAATTATTCAGAAAGAAAATCAATTTAATTTAATTTCAAACAACAAAAAATCTCCTACTATTAATAATAATAAAAATACCTGTTATTTTAATAATTTTACATATAAAAACAGCTAAATATTTATGACCAAAAAAGTTAGGTAGGTATTTGATTATAGAATTACGTCAATTTAGCTTTATAATCAAAAAAGAAACACACCACTCATGCAAACAGTTTATATAAATTTAATCATTTGATTTAAACACACACTAACGCTCACTCACTCACTCACTCACACCTGTAAACAATTGAACACATGTCTGACTTCTTATGTTATTTCATTAGAGTTGTTTTTGTTTATTATTGTGATTGTTATTGTTATTGTTTTTTTCTTATATTTTTTCTTTCATTGGCGTTTTTGTGGAGTTTACCTTGACAAAACGCTTGTTTATCATGCTTTTCTGTGAGTGTATGCATTTGTAAATACTCCTCCCCGTGTGTGTGAGTGTGTGTATGTTGTCTAATGTTTATTTTTATATGTTTTAAATAAACTACTCAATTTTTGAGTTGTACTTGTTTAAGAGAGTGTATTGTACAAGTAAAAATCACAAGGAGAATTGGAAGAAGTTTTAAAGAAACTAAAAAACAAGTGTCACCCATATACAAAAAGCTGCAGCAACAACTACAACAGCATTAACACTTCATTCAATAATAATCTTTATATTTACATATGTATAGTATACATATGTATGTATGTATAAGAAGAATAAGTAGAAAAACAAAAACAAACAATTGAACGTATAAAGGCAAAACAGAAAACGAAGAAAAAAGGAAAGAAACAAAAAACTGGACAAACTTGTATGTTAAAGAAGAGTTTCTTCTTAAATTATTTCATCTATTTTGAGCACAATATTGTTTATTTATTATTGCACATTTGTTGTTATTATTAAATAATTCCCATTGTGGTGATTTTGTTGTTGGTTTTCATTAGATTTTTAATTTGAATTTGCTATTGGAATTTATTGAGTTTTTCGTCATGGCGGATGTTGATGGTTATTTGTTAGCTCTTTGTTACTATTTTATGTTTTTTCATTGTTTGATTATGACAGTCCGCTTGTTTGGTGTAACTTTGACATTTTCGATTTAATCAGTTTATCAGTTTTTTTTGGAGTTATCTTGAAATTCAAGATTTTTAACTTGTGCTATTTGAATAAATAATATTTGCTCAGTTTTTTAATTTCTTTTAAGTTAAACTAATATTTCCATAATTTGTCTGGTATTGTATTGTAAAGCGAGTAAAATATATCCTTCATACGCCTCAATTACCTTTAGAAATTAAATTGTTTATTACTCATACGTTAAGGGGTCCTTCAAAACGATGAAATCTAATGCCCTTATTCATAAAACTTACAACAGGTTTATAAAGCAAATTTCCATACAAAAATTTGCTTTATAAGCCTGTTATAAACCTGTTGTAAGTTTTTATGAATAAGGGGGTAAGACTTTACTATTAAAACTATTTCTTTTAAAATTCAGCATTTGAAATGTTTATGATTATATGGAAATTATTATTAGTAGTTTTTTCGAAAATATTCAATTTACAAACATGTTTATGTTGGTACTCTTTACAAAATAAAAGTACTTAGTACTTTTTTTTATTACTTTTTGAAAAAAAAATACTTTGTTTAAATGTCTGAACTTTAAATATTCTCAATTCAATAAAAAAATTATATTGTGATATTTTTTATAAAAAGAGTTACTTACTACACACCTTTTTTGGTTTTTAGTACTTTTGGCAAATAAAGTACTATATTGAAATATCAAATAATATACATATATTCTGCAATCAATGAAATTTTTCAATTTTAGTAGTTTTATAAGCAAGTCTTAGTACAAAGGGGGAATTTTAAATATTCCTATTTCACAGAAATTTTCGAATTTTGTGCACTATTTTAAAAAAGAAGCTACTATCTTTGGTTTTAGTACTTTTTGCTAAAATAAAGTATTTTATACAAATGTTCTCAATTTAATGAAAATTGAAAATGTTGTTACTTTTATAAAAACTGCACTTAATATCATTTTTTGTGTGGTACTTTTTGCAAAACAAAAGTAAAATTTTCAAAATGTAAAAAAATGTATTTTTTGCAAAAAAAAAAAACACTACTTCTTCTATGTCAGAATTTATTATATTTCAAATTTTGGTACTTTTACAAAAAGTACTTAGTACCTACCAGTTTCTATTTTTCTGGTACTTTTTGAAAAATCACTACTTTTTCTATGTCAGTATTTATTATATTTCCTTGTTGTGGTAATTTTAAATTTTGGTACTTTTACAAAAAGTGTTTAGTAGCAGTTTCTATTTTTTCTGGTACTTTTTGCAAGAAAGCACTACTTTTTCTATGTCAGTATTGATTATACATATTCATTTGCTGTGGTAATTTAAAATGTTGGTACTTTTTATTTTGCGTTAGAAAAAGTAGTACATACTAGCCAAAAAGTACTATTTTATTTAAAACGTCAAAAATCAAAAAATTACAATTTTAAATAAATTAATCATTATTTTGTTTGATGTTACAAAACTACTATTATTTTTATCCCTTTGTTAAGTTTAACTCCACTGATGATATCATTACATTTTATATTTTTCTACTAATTTTATATTTAATTTCTAAATAAACACAAAATATGTCATCACATTATTAATATTTATAAAGACTAACTCACGTTGTACATATGTATGTATAGTATATTTTTTCACATTTAAAAATACACACAGTTTAAGGTGCAAATACTGTTCCAAATGATTAAATCGCATAAAAATCTAAGTTGCATCATTTATTAATACTGATTTAAGCTGATTTCATTTGTTCATTTATTTATTTACTTGTAATTTAAAATACACACAAAACCAACGTTTATACATATATATAAACTTTGCCTTAATTGATATAAACTCGTTAATTTATTATTATGTATTACTATTATTATTTTGGTTTAATAATCACGAATCGTTAAATTAATATTTATTTAGCATTGAAAAGCAATTATTAGCTACAGAAATGCACGAACGTATGGCCCGACAGACAGAAGTTTTACAAACATAAAATTAGTGTAATAAAACAAATGAAACTTGTAAAATTGGCCTTAACTAAGCATTAGAAATCTTGTTAATGATAAAATCAAACCGGTAACTCAATGTTATATTTCATTAGAATTTATATTGTTTTGTATAAATTTCTTAAGAGGCTTTGAAATTTCATAAAAATATACGCTTTTAGTTGGAAGCAATGCTTATACGATATACATATATGTAAAGTATATATTGTTCGTGTTTTTTACTTACAATCATCCTCACAATCGGGGTCTACTGAAATAGATGTCAATAATTTAATAAAATTCTAGAAAGTTATCGAGTGTTTATATGTTTTAAATAACAATGTTAACAAAAACTTTTTTAAACAAAAAAAAAAAAAAAAAAAAAAGCAGGGCGATTATTAAAATTCGTTAAAAAAAAATTAGGGGTTTAAAATATTTCAGATATTAATTAATTAAACAACAAAAAAAAAACATTTTTTAAAAGTACATTTTTGTACCTTATTTTCCAATTATAGTTGCTGTTCTTGTTGTATTTTAAATAGCGCAAAACATTTAAATTTGTATTACTTTTTTATTATTCTAAAATTTATGAAGCCTTTTCTAGAAAGTACTATTACTGTGGTACTAAGATTCTGTTTGGCCTATAAATTTTAGTACTTTTCTTTAAATAGTACAAAAAATGCAAATTTTAGTACTTTTTTAAAGCTTATTAAAATTCCCTAAGCACCTTTTAAGAACTACTATTTTAGTATCGACATACATAGTTTTTTTCTTAAAATTTTTAGTACTTTATTTTAAAATACGAACAAATGTATTATGGTACGGTTACACTTTGCAAATATTTACACAAAAAAAGCGTAGCCAATTGTTTTAGCACAAATTTGTTTAACGTTATTTACACTTACAAGAGTTTTGCAAGATCAAACAGCAGCAAATAAATTAAAACTAAAAAATTTGTTGTGTTTTGGCCTCAATAAGAAACGTTTTTTTTTTTTTTTTAAATAAATAATGGAATTCAAATATATTTTATATAGTGGATACGTCTTTTTCGGCAAATATTTGCCGAGTGTGACCGTGCCTTTAGCTTCCATTTTCCTTACGAATTTATGGTATTCTACAGTTACAAACAATTAAATACCTTTGAAAAAGTTCTATTTTAGTACTAATATTACTTTTATTTCCCATTAAACAGTATAAATAATAAAAAATGAAAAGCTCCTATAAGATTTTTTTTACCTACAAATACATAATTACTTTTATTTCCCATTAAATAGTATAAATAATAAAAAATGAAAAGCTCCTTTAAGAATATTTTTTTTACCTACAAATACATAATTACTTTTTTGTATTAGAACATTTTGTGGTCCTTTTCATCTGGCAAATTATTTTATAATAATAGTATACATTTTATTCAAATACTGAAACAATTTAGTACCATTTTTTGAGGAATCTTTTTTATTCTTAACAATCCAACCAACTAATTAAATGGGCTCTTTAGTAATAAAGCAACCTTGATAAACTAAACTACTCTCAACACAATTCTCTTTAAGACAAAAAGAAAACTAACAAAAAAAAACTTCAAGTAATAATGTATTTTTCTACAGTTTACAAACCCTAAAGGAAAATAAAAAATAAGAAAACTACATACACAAGTTTTCTTAACCTCAAAACCTTCTATTTTAACCATCTTGTTTTCCCCTACTTTAGAAATGAGAAAAAACCAAACAAAACTAAACTAGAAAACTCAAATAAAACTATCAGCGCTGAAGCAGAGAAGGAGGTCAGAAAACAATTTCAAAATAGATGGATGATTATATATAATGGAAAAAATATGACCGACTAAAAATACAAAAAGAAAAATAAAAAAAATATCGAAAAAAAAAACAAAACGCACAAAATAGCATGAAACAGCAACTCAAATAAAAAAAATATTTTTGCTTTTGTATGGATTTTTTATGCCACAAATAAACTAATACTACAATAGTATGTAACAACATCAGTAGCTAAAAGATGCACTAGTAGTTTAGGACTACACATAGTTACACTAAAAAAAAAGCTTTAGAAAATTAGTAGGTTTGTGTTGTTTGGGGTTATCACTTTACAATAAGTATGGTAATTCAGCATAAACATAAATATACACACTAATACTTACAAGTACACACACTCACATACACACACACACAAAGGGGTAAATGGGTCATTGTGGGTATTGCAAATGAAAAAAAAAGATACGAAATAGGAATAAAAGTCCTTCAATTTAAAGTGCCATTATAGTTTTGTATGGCCCCCCAAAAATAAAAGCAACAACAGCATCTATAGATGACTTTTTGCAATGCTACGAGAACAACAGCAACAACACCAACAGCATGAGATGATGCATGAGAGTATGAGGTAATTGCTATTGGATTGTAAATGTATACATACATATGTACATATGACTGTGTTTGTGCAATAAGTAATATGCCTACCATGGTACATATTGTATGGGAATATGGTCACATCGGCATCATAACATTTAAAACTCAGCTTGACATGTTATGAAAGAAAAAAACGAACCAACCCTTTTTAGAAACCAAAATCTAGCCATAAATTAATTTTATGTATTGAAATGGCTGCTGTATTTTGTTTGCCATATGAGCATAATTACATATGTACGAGTATGTAGATCTTTTGGTCACAGAATTACAATTATTTTGGAAAAAAATAGTTAGCGACGTGCAGATTTTGGTTAGAATTTTATATATTTCGGTTTAAATCTGGCAAATTGCTTTTAGCATTTAAGTTAAAAGAAATGAAAAAGTAACTATAAATTAATAATACTTTATGCATACAAATGTATATGCATAAATCAGTAAATCCTTAAAGATACTTGGAAAATCTCTAACCATAAAAACAAATGCATACAGCCCTAATAGCGGTGAAATACTTTTTTTTTAAGTAATACATATTTAGTCCTTTTAAAAAAACTTCCAATTTAATACTTTTTCCTATGTATAGAAAATGCACTATTTAGTACTTTTGAAAAAATTTTTCTATTTAAGTACTTTTAAAAAGGGACTTTTAGTGCTTGCAAAAAAAATGTTTTTTTTTGGGTACGTTTGTAAAACTGTACAATTTAGTACTTCATTAGTACTATTTAGAAAAGAGTACTATATTAGTAGTTATATTTTAGACTATATTAGCACTTTTTAGCAAAAGGTACTATTTCCGACAAGTACTTTTATAAAAAATAGTATTTTAGTACTTTTGAAAAAGAGTTATATTTTAAAACTATTGAAAAGTAATATTTTAGTATTTTTGAAAATGTACTTTTTCAAAAAGTACTATTTTATCAGTTTTTAGATTTTAGTAATTTTTCACACAAGTAATTTTAAGAAAAGTAGTGTTTTAGTACTTTTTAGAAAAGTATTATTTTAGTACTTATTAGAAAGGTACTATTTTATTTTAGTAGTTTATGGAAAAGCATTTTTGGTAATTTCACAAAAAGTACTATTACAATACTTTCAGAAAAAGTACTTATTTTAGTACTTTCTGAAAGATTGCTATTGTAGTACATACTTTAAAATGTAATCTACTTTCAGTACATTGTATTGTACTCTTTTGGCACTTTTAAAAATGTACTGTAGCCATTTAGTAAATTTTCAACCATTAGAACACTTGGAATTTTTCCTGTCACTTTAGAAAAGTTATATTTTAGTGCCTTATATTATTTTTAAAACAAATAATTAGGTACTTAACTATTAAGTACAATATAGTTTGTTGGTACTTTTGTTATATGCAGTATCATTAATCACTATTTTCTTTTAACTATATTAACATAAATAAATACTTTTAAAAAAGTACTATTTTAGTAAGGAATAATAAGTTGTACGTTTATACAAATGTACACCTTGCTATCTGCAAAATTCTCTTAAATGATTTAGTAAATTAGAGCACATTGAAGCACTGTTGAGTATCGAATTCCATTTTAAATATCACCCAAGAAAGTTCCGTTAATAATTTTAATATGTTTATTGATCACATAATTATTTAAGGAAATAAGTTCAATAGTTAAAATTGGCCGCTTAACTATCTAACTTATGAAATAATCTTACAGACTTTTATCTACTATATAAAAATAATTCAAAACAAATTATAACATTACTTTCAGCCATTTTAATCTTAAAATAACCAGATCCATTTAAAAATAAATTAAATTTAACCTAACCCCAACAAACTGATTCAAAACTTAGCTACAAAGTGAGTGTGTCTTCAAGTTAATAATGGTTCAGTACTTAGCTAAATATAAAGAGATTTTTTAAATAAAGTTACATATAAATTTTATTAAAAAAAAGCTCATAAATTTTCAATATTTTAATAAAAGAGTTTGCGTAATATATTTTATCACTATATTTCTAATTATTTTCTATATTTTTCAACTATTATTAAAAACATAGAAGAGACAAGAGAGATCAGCAGACAGTACTAATAAGTAATAAAAAAAAGTTAGCGCACAATGAAAAGTTTTAATTGAAATAAAAAATATTGAAAAAGCCAATGCTTTTTAAATAAAAAGCAAGAAGAGCTTGAAAACAACATAAAACATAATTACTATTCTGAATGATGATCTTGGCTGATATGATATAACACACGATTGGAATTTAATGTTAAATGATTATGAAGAGAGAATGATGTTTAACATACGAGTACATATAGTTATTTAATAAATAATAAATATATAATAAAACAAAAATGTAAAAGAGATAAAGAATACGAAAGAGAGCTTTTCATATGATTGATACGATTGATAAAATTATAGAAATGATAAAAGTGAGATAGATTGATAGATGGAGACAGAGAGTGATAGAGAGAAAGAGTAATGTAAATCATAAAGAGAATAATGAATTTTTTTGATTTATAAGATAAACTTACCAGAACTGAAATGTGAGCGTTTTGTTTGTTCATTTTCTGGATCAGTATCGAGTGGTCTTTTTCTAGAATCGCCAATTTCAGGACTGGGGCAAGTTTCCATAGCAGCATCTTCCATTTTGATGAGAATTTTGAGTTTTTGTTTATTTATTCAAAGTACGAAAAAAACTTTTAATTAACACAAAGTTCCCTTTGAGTCGATTTATTGGTTATAGGATGTTTTATTGTGTTTTGTGGTGGTTTGGTGGTGGTGGTGGTATTGGTGATTATTTGAGAGCTTTTTTTTTGGCGGATTTTGACAATGATTTATTTTGATTTATTTGATGCTGATCCTCAATACAAAGAAATAGAGAGGAGTTAAATTATATATATAGAGAGAGTTTATCTGGGATGATGAGCGTAAAAAGCAAAAAACCAAAATATAAAACACAAATACTATTATTGGAAATAATTTGATTTGATTTATTTTGTTTACAAATATCCTTGACGTTGATAATGATGTTTGTTTGTCTGTTTTGTTTTATTTTAATGACGTATAGAGAGTATAATAATAAAACGCTTGCTGAGTAAAAGAGCTGAGAGCCTTACTTTTTGTTTCGTTTATATATGTAGCTTGCTTTTATTTAGCTTATAATTTGATATTCATAATATGAAATCTTAATTTGTTTTTGCTCGATATCTGGATGACGTCTTTCGGATGCTTTGGCTTTAGTCCTTGCAGTGACAGCAGTTTCTTCTTGCAATTTACTTTGACTTGCTAGGGTTTTCTCTGTCTCTGTGTCTGACTTTCTTTCTATTTCTGTTTTTGGTTTGTTTTATGCCACTAATGACTTCCTTAGATTAATTATTGTAATTTTGGTGATTTCTTTCACTGTGTAAGCAATGCAACACGCAACAATGGTTAGTTAATTACAATGTTGTTTAATTGATTTTTGGTTTTAGTCCTTTAGAGTTTTATGATGATGGTGGCATTTCAAAGTGGTTGATTGGTTGGTAGTTGAGGTTTTATTTATAAAATTATTATTATTATTATTATTGTATTTTTTTGGTGATTTTTTTTTATATTTTTGGTTTATTTTGAATGGTGCGATAATAATTACATTATTTTTGAAATTTTGTTTTTGATACGTATAACGAGTATATGGAAAAAAGAAAAAAAGAAAAAATATTTTATGAGAAAAAATGCAGCAATATAAAAATACACACAATAATTAAACAAACATCAATATAATAATTTACAAAAATACATAATGTAATTAAAAATATGTATATAGTATGTATGTAGTTATAAAAAATATAAATTATATATTAAGTATGTGGATTTATTCAACTGAGTTGTTATTTGATTGGAAATAAAATGGCTAATAAAAATAAATCGATATTTGAGTTTTAGAAAATTATTTTTTGAATTATCAATGAATTCTAATCATGATTTTGTAATTTCATCTAAGACAAAACAAATAGTGTCTTGGCTGAGTTGGTGGTAGGTGTTTGAATTAGATTTAAAAATAGAACTAAAGTGAGAGCGAGCGAGCGAGCGAGCGAAAGAAAGACCACATCAAAATAATGAATGGTGGTGACAACATCAAAAGCAATAATCGCGATTTTATGATGACAGTTGATCAATCAATATGGTATGAAATTTATCAATTTATTTATGTATGTACATTATGTATTTACAATTGTTTGATTAAAAATTAATTGCTGTTTTGAAATGATTTAAAATTAAAAAAAAAATTAAAATTTATATTTTGTTAATATATCTTTTTTGGTTTATAATTGCAAATAATGTGAAAACTAAATTTAATTTGATTAATTTGTTTTTGTGACCAATGTTTATAATTATTATAATTTTTAAGGAGTTTCCTTAAGGCTAATTTGGTCAAATGTTTGTTTCCAAACGTAAATAAAAAAAAATTAGCTTTAAGTTAAACTTGACTTAAGTTTTGTGGTCGTTTATTGTATATTATATTTTTATTAATTAGTTGATTATTTATACCAAAATTCTGTTCGTGATGTCCCGTTTTTTAGTATTTTAGTAACTAATTAATAATAAAAATTAATATCCAATGATAAAAAACATCAAAGCTATTATTTAGGACGAGACCCCTGAAGAAGTTAGAATAAAACTAACGAAACGTTGGGTAAATAAAATAAAAAATAAAAATCGAACAAGTTTTTTATTTACGTTTGGAAACAAACATTTGACCAAATTAGCCTGAAGGAAACTCCTTAAAAATTATTATAAATTTAATTTGATTCAAAATGTTTGATACATTATATTTAAACAATTTAATAACACGAAATCTGAGTTTCAAAATTCGCCTAATTTATCTACATCTGAGATGTTTCTCTGAATAAACTTTAAAATATTTACACTGTCTGACGTCATTTCAATTTTATAGTAAAGTTAGCATTTGATTTTAAAGTTAGCAAACACAGAGCAACGCCACACAGAGTTTTTGCCTCATTTGTAAAAGTATCAAGGGGATTAGTAGCGCCTTCTCTAGCTGTGATTTCAACTAATTTTTAAACAAGATTCTGCCTTTAAAACAGTGGTCAGGCGAATTTCGCGAAATGAGAAATTTTTATTTTAGTGAAATCAATTTACTATTCAATCCATAAATTATTCTGAATAAAATTTATTCAAAAAATGCAAAAATTCCGCTCAATCTCTGCTAGCTATGAGTGCCGACCGCTGTTTTAAACCTATTTAGTAAAAGAGGCGCATCTTCTGATTTGATTTCGTAATGGAATTTGAATTATTCCCAAACTTTAATGATCTATGTTTATAGATTTGTGTTTCAAAGATCATAAGTTGATCTTTACTTAGCTGCAAGTATTTAATGCTTTAAACAGATTATACATACTTCACACTCCATTCGAACATTTGTTTAAATAAAAACCTATGTTAGCCTATGAATATATTAAATATATTTAACCCCAAATACACACAACATTGTACAAAAAATCCACCCCCTATTTTCCTTATTTCAAAACAAAAATTCTCTATAGAACGAACATCTTATAGAAAAATGTTTGTTTTTAAACCATATGCAAACTATTTGGACAATTTTTATTTTTATAAATAAAAATAAAAAAAAATGCCATCAATAATATAACAAATAATGCGGGTTATCAATAAGCCAATGCAAGAAATCATAGTTTATTACAATAACTTCAAAAACAAAATCGACGTTTAATGGGGTGAAAACACATTTGAAAATATAAAAACAAAATTTTTTTTTTAAAAAATCACACCAGCACTTTTGAGTAATAAAAATTAATTACTGAAATTGTAACAAAAATACCCGCATGAGAAATATGTACATCAACACAAACGAAATATTAAAAATTCTATCTTCAAATTGTCTATATGTAAGTATCACAATATCAATTAGAATTTCAAGTTTTAAAGTTTTCCTTAACACTTAACTTAACAGCACAAAGTAGAACAGCAACTTTAGTTGACACAATAATTAAGCAATTTTGGGATGTTTTTTCCCATATTCTATGTATGTATCTGTGTAGGAATGAATGTGTTATCTTAACAGTACTGTTTTATTATCAGCTGATAATTTTGTCTGTCTTTCGTTACGTTTTTCGGAGTAATTGGGGGGAAGCATTAAATGTATACAGTAGATAAAAAGTACAGTGATTGGGGGTTATAATAATGGTTGTTATGTCACAAACCATATAAAAAATATAAAATTTATAAAGAGGCAATTTGTTCTTTTTTTTTTTAAGGGGAGTTTAAACATAAGATTTTATATGGTGTCATACTAAATATACTCATATAAATATGTATATACATCTATGCATATACATATACATATGTATATGTACATATATTTACACATATACATACATATAGTATATTGTAACACGAGCAAACAATTTTTTAAAGATAAAAATATAAAAAGCAAATAAATAGATAACAAGTTCAAATTTATTATTCGTTCGCTTAAAATATTATAGAAATATTTTGTATTTTCAGCCATATGCAATAACTGATTTTTTCTAACAGAACATCTGCTAGCAATTAATGGAGAATTTTTTCAAATATGTAGTCATAATTCAAATTATTTTAAAATATTTATTAAGAAATTCTTTGTTATAGTATTTGTAACACATTTAGCTAAATAATAATAATGTTATGCATTAATAATAATACAAAAGTATTTGGTGTCAAGTTGTAATCAATAACTATTAAGTAGTGCTAAAAAAAAAAAGAAAAAAAGACCGTATTCGATTTCAAGCAAAACTCAAGTTTTTTCAAATTTTTATTAAGAAAAATTAATTTTGAAAAGTTTTTTCTATTGAAAAATTTGTGCATAACAGTTTTTTATAAAAAAAACACTTTGTGTATAACAGTTATTTCTAAGGAAATATATTTATAACAGTTTTTTTACAAAACAAACTTTGTGTATAACAGTAATATTTATGTATAACAGATATTCTATACAAAACTTTGTTTTTAACAGACTTTTATATGAAACATTTTGTAAATAAACGTTTTTTTCTATAGAAAACATTGTGTATAACAGTTTTTTCTATAGAAATATTATTATATAACAGTTATTTCTATAGAAAATATAACACAATAACAATTTATTCTATAGAAAACTTTGTGTATAAATGATGTTTCTATAGAAAACTTTGTGTATAACAGTTAATTTTAAGGAAACAAACTTTGTGTATAACAGTTATTTCTATAGAAATATTTGTGTATAACAGATATTCTATACAAAACTTTGTTTTTAACAGACTTCTATATGAAAAATTTTGTGAATAAACGTTTTTTTCTATAGAAAACATTGTGTATAACAGTTTTTTCTATAGAAATATTATTATATAACAGTTATTTCTATAGAAAATTTTGTGTATAACAATTTTTTCTGTAGAAAACATTGTGTATAAGAGTAATTTCTATAAAAATATATTTGTGTATAACAGATTTTTATATGAAAAACTTTGTGAATAAACGTTTTTTCTATAGAAAACATTGTGTATAACAGTTTTCTCTATAAAAACAACTGTGGGTATAACAGTTTTTTCCTATAAAAATATTTGTATATAACAGTTATTTTTATAGAAGTATTTATGTATAACAATTATTTATATAGAAAACTTTGTGAATAATAATTTTTTCTGTACAAAACATTCTGTATAACAGTTCCCTCTGTTAAAAATTTTAGGTATAACAGTTTTTTTTATAGAAAACTTTGTGTATAATAGATTTTTATATGAAAAACTTTGTGAATAACCGTTTTTTCTATAGAAAACATTGTGTATAACACTTTTTTCTATAAAAAACTTTGTGAATTTAACAGTTTATTCTATAGAAAACTTTGTGTATAATGATGTTTCTATAAAAAACTTTGTGTATAACAGTTTTTTTTACAGAAAACTTTATGTATAACAATTTTTTCTATATAAAAATTTATGTATAACAGTTTTCACTATAAATAACTTTGTGTAAAAAGTTTTTTCTATAGAGAACTTTGTGTATAACAGTTTTTTTTTCTATAGAATACTTTGTGTATAACAGTTTTTTCTATCGAAAATTGTGTTTTTTTTATCAGTTTCTTCTATAGAAAGTGCTGTGTATAGTAGTATTTTTTTATAGTTTGTTTCTTAGTATTTACTATAAAAACATAAAAATGTAGCCATTCTCTCTTGGTCCCTATAAACTATAAAAGCCGACCACTTTTAATAATTTATAACCAAGTTCTTATTTCTTATTTATGTATTTAAATTCTCCTAAAAGCTTTCAATCTCAAAACAAAAACTTGTGTTTAAAAATTATTTCGATTTTTTACCTAACACAATTATACCTACAACAATATTTTAAAAAATAACTTATTTACTTGTTTTCTAATTAACAAAAACAGCCAAACTGTTAATTATAATTTTAATATTTTGTTTAAAAAACAAAAAGTCATTCAAACACTTTTAATACACATTTGTTTACTACTGAGCTCATTAATTTTCCATTTCAAAATGCAATTTCAACTTGATATTGTATTTCTACTTTTTTGTGTTAGCAACTACAACAACAACTGCAGCAGAAAAATGTTTTAATAATAATGAAAAAAAGTTTATTATTATTATTATTTTTTTTTTTGAACATAATAAACCAAATGGCCTTGACCATTAAACATTTATGAAACGAAAAAAAAAACACAAAATTATTGGCTTAGCAGCAGTGCACTTGCAACGCTCAGCACAATGTGAAAAATATAAAACAAAAATTATTGTATTATTTTTATATAAATACGTTTACATTTTTGTTTAAATATACTTTGATGTATGCATACATACATATGTAAGTATGTATATTGTAAGATTAAACAATGCATCTCATAAACGTTTACACGTACTTTTGAATTTTATTTGGTTGAGAAGAAACCAAATAAAAAGTATATTTTATTGATAAGAAAAGAAATCTGGCAGGCAAATGTATCAACAATTTTTTTTTTTTTAATATTAATTGAAATTAAATTGTATTTATTAAAATGTTAAATGAATTGTTTACTAAATAAATTTTATTTTCATTTAAACCTATACTATAACTAGAAATAAATCGAATTCAAAAGAATTTTGGGGAATCTCTTATCATAAACTAACTAGACGTTCTTCAACATTAATTAAGACAACATAATTTAAAACTGGTCAGTGGTGGGCTGAAAGAGTTAAGGTACGGTCACATTTGGTAAATATTTGCCGAAAAAGACGTAACCACTAAAGAACATATACTTGAACTCGTTTATTTAAAAAAACTTCTCTTATTTAGGCCAAAACACAACAAATATTTAGTTTTAATTTATTTAATGCTGTTTGCTCTTGCAAAACTTTTGTAAGAGTAAATAGCGTCAAACAAATTTGTGCTAAAGCAAGTAGTTACGCTTTTTTGAGTGAATATTTGCCAAATGTGACCGTACCACTCTAGTGGCAGTTTTTAGTTCAAAATCAAAATTATTTAAGAACATAGTCAAATGTGTTAAGTGATTCAAATAGAGATACTTTTTTTAATAGCCTTTTTTGTGAGTCGTGTCATGCTGTCATGTTATTTTTGTTTAGTATTTTTTTTTTTTTTTGTTTTTTGCATTTCATAATGGAAAGACTTACTTACGCCTGAACAACGTTTACACAGCGTTCAACTTTATTGCGAAAATTCACGTTCTGTGAGGAATGTGTTTCGTGCACTTCGCTCAATTTATGGTCAACATAATCGGCCCATTACTGGCTCAATGGGTATGTAAACAAACAAAATTGCCGCATTTGGTACGAAGAGCAACCTGAAGAGATATAAGAACTGTCACTTCATCCAGAAAAAAAAAAACGGTTTGGTGAAATTATTGGTTCATATTTCTTTAAAAATTATGCCGGTAACCGTCAATGGCGACCGTTACCGTGCCATTTGGTTTCAGCAATACGGCTCCACTTCCCACACATCGCATCAATCAATGGATTTATTGAGAGAACACTTCGGTGAGCACACAATTTCACGTTTTGGGCAGGTCGATCGTGTGATACCACACCATTAGACTTTTTCATGTGGGGATATGTAAAGTCTAAAGTTTTTGAGGACAAACCCGCTTCAATTCAAGCCTTGGAGGAAAACATCAAGCGTGTCATTCGCCAGTTACCAGTCGAAATGCTCGAACGAGTCATAATCTTCAAAAAATAAATGCCAAAGAATGTTCTTTCAAATGATAATAAACATTCCCCATTAAATTTGAATTTCCTGTGTTTTTTTTTTAAAGTAGGGAACCTAGAAATGGATCACGCTTTATTTTTAACCATAATTGTAAAGTGGTTTTGTATCTTGCTGTTTTCACATATGTTACTGCCTTACCAATCACGGCATTACCAAAAAATTTTGTACGAAAAGTAATAACTTGGAGTTGTTTGTTTAGAAGCCATTTTTTGATTAGGCTTTATTATATATCAAAGTGTAGAAAATTGTGTATATTGTTCAAAAATATGTATATAAATTTTTAATAATTGAAAAGTTTATGACAGATAAATTTTGAGTGGAGTTTTTATTAAAAACTATTTTTTATTATGCATGAAGATTTAACTAAGCTAAGTTGCTTAGTTGTTGAATGCATATATCCATATTTTTTTGTCGATATCGACCCAATTTTGAAGGCCTTCAAAACAACTTTTGAGCACACTTTTTTTTATATATTTTGAGCAACGATTGAAAGAAATGTTCTTTTACAATTGGCACGCCAAAAAAAAAGAATGTTATAAATTTTTTAAAACAAATTCGAAGGTGTCATAAAAATATAAACCTTCTCATCCCAAAAAAAAAAAAACTAAATCTATAATAAAATTAAATGTTCATATTTGACAAAAGCGAGTAAAATTTTATTGGCAAAGTTTATGCTTGTAATTTATAGCACGTTTTTAGTTCAGTTCTGTTTTTTCTTCAATTTTAATTTCTTTCTTTTTTTCGTTTTTAAAACAATATTTTTGTTGTTTTGCTGCATTATAGAATTTTTGTTGAAGGCATGTATAGAAAATAAAATCAAAAAAAAAAATTGTTATATAAATATATATGTGAAAAATACTTGTGTATAAGTATAATACTAACACACATAAAGCACTACCTATACATACAAACGGCAAAAAAAAAATATTGTATATATTTTTTAGATTGGCTCATATGCAAGACCTTGAAAAATGTTTTCTTCAACACTAAAACAAATAGTAGAGAGAAAGAGCCAACGTGTAAGAGCAATAGAGAGAGAGAGAGAGAGAGAGAGTGTGAGACACCAGCCCCCTGAGCTGCCGCCCAATCAATTAAAAAGAGACAGAGAGATCCACACAATGAGTGCGAAAAATATATAAATAATAAAAGCAAATTATAATAATATATTTAAAATATTGCACAAAATAATTGCAAAATAACTAAAACATGTAGTGAAATATATTGTTCTATAGAAAATGTAATTAATTTAAATTAAACAAACCAAAAATAATACAATATAACTCAGTGTTATTTATTAAATTAAAAAAATTTAATATCATATGATTTCATTAAATTAAATAACAACTACACATATGCACCTACATATAAATAATTTTTAATTAAGCATTTCAAATAAATAGTAAAAACAGCTGTTTTCAACTGCATTATAATTCAGGTAAATGAAGCATTTTAATAACATTAAAATCAGCCAGGGTTGTTAGAAAATACATTTTTAAATACACAAAAGAAAAGTTTATTTAATTAAATAAACAGCTTTTTAAAACATACTATCATATAAAATTATATAAAAATAGGAATTTTAATATACATATATGCGAGCATACAAACAATATTAAGTTATATTTAATTAAATAATTAAAGCGTACTTTAAGGCTGTCAAAAAGATTATACAATAAAAATATATGTATAGGTATTAAAAAAAAAACAAACCGAATGAAAATTCTTGTTATATAACAATCAATTACAACAGAAATTAGTTAACCTTAAATTAACTAAAATAAAAATCTGTTTGTGCAGGGTTTAAACATCCTTCAAATATGCTTTGCTATTATTTTAATAGTTTTTTTAAAGTTATGCAACTAATTTCAAAACGTTTTCCTAAAACCCTTAAGCATTTTGAATTTGTTTATTGTAGGTACATATATGTATAATTTGACTCCGCTGTTGACCAATCGATTTTGTTATTTAAAATTTATGCAATAAATTACATATAATTTAGGCAAAATATTAAATAATCAAAATCCCTAATCAAAAGTTTTTAAAAAACTCAGGTTTGGCTGGAAAAGGGCTTCGACATGAAATAATGTGGTTTATTAATCATATATAAAATAATTAAAATTTAAACAACATTGAAATTAAAATGTCTTTAAAAGCTAAACAGCAAAATTTAAACAGACATGATACACAGAAAAATTTTTAAAAATCCGTAAACAAATTATTTAGAAATTAAAATTTATAACAAAAAAAAAAACCTACAAATATTACATTACACACATTGTAATGATAAATTAAAAAAAAAAAAACACTTAAAAAGTTTATAATTTCTAACAAATTTCTCTGAATGCAAGAAACGCGACATTTATACAATTTTGTAAAAAAAAACATTTAATTTATACAACTTATTTAAAAGTAAAGTAAATATCTGAAAGATTTTGTTAACATAAAAGCAATTCTGTTTAACCTTTCTGACATTAAACAGAATAAGACCTTAAGTGGAAATCTTGTATAAAATCTGAAACAAAATTTTACTAGAATTGAAAAGCATGACAATATTTT
This sequence comes from Bellardia bayeri, assembly GCA_950370525.1. Lineage (NCBI taxonomy): Eukaryota > Metazoa > Arthropoda > Insecta > Diptera > Calliphoridae > Bellardia > Bellardia bayeri. The sequence goes on from OX493264.1 coordinate 122,780,543, forward strand.
TACTTTGTGGATTATTAGGTTTTCAAACTTCAAAAAGCTTTCTGTGGAGTGTTTAAAATTCTAAAAAAACCATTTCTATTTACATAATTATTCAATGCAGCTCGGAATTACTTTCATTTTTTGCAAAAGCAAAACGAAACATTTTTCGGAATAAATGTATTTATTTCGTACTTTAGATTTTTATGAAATCGAATAATCCGATTCTATCGTAGCGTTTTACTACGGAATGAAATAGAGTGAAATAAAAATTGCTAAAAGACATCATTATTCACTTGCCGCTACTCGAGATATTATAGATTAAAGACCGTTTGTTTGCATATATCTCGGTTATTAAGCACTTTACGAATTTAGAACCTCTAAACTAGTATTACAAATTTTTTAGAGATTTATATTGCAATTACTATTTGTTACAATCTGTTTTCCAAATGTCAATATATTCAACATGAATCACGTTTTCAAGATTATTGTTTTATTAAGCTAACTTTTCGTTTTTTGTTCCATAGTGCAATTTTTACTCATGCATTTTTATATTTTTTTTTAGTATAAAGAAAGTGCTTAGTGTATAAATTATTCCATTTCAAAAGAATAAATAAAGAAAGAACGATAAAAAAGAAATGCCTTTTTTTTAATATTCTTTTCTCTTTCAAAAGTAAGACCCACTGTGTTGTTTAAAAACTTTCAGTATAACTTTGGGCTAAAAAAAATAACTAGACATTTTGAAATTGTGAGGGTAAAAGGAGTAAAAGTAAATAGTTGATTAAATGAAAAGTACCTACAATTCTTATATTTTGTCAACCAAAATGTTGTTGTGCAAATAATTTCAGGGAAAAAAATTTCCTTCTCTTTCCGCATCAGATAAATTTTTTACCAAATTAGTGTCATTTGCTTTAAGTAAAAAAAATTGTGCCCTTTTTCTTTTCTTTTCTTACAAAATCTGATAAATTTAGTACCAAATTAAAAATACTTAAAAATCCTCTTAAAGTTATGTTTACAAACTGTTGAAATTTATTAAGAATACAGAAAACTATATATGTAACTAGTGCCATTTGCACAATAGGCAAAAAATTTTGCTTTTTTTGCTCTTTTCTAACAACATCAAAAAAAAATTTAGTACCAAATTAGATGTACTTAAAATTAGTGTCAATATTTTGAGAAATTTTATTATGTATTTTTAACAAATTGTAAAATTTTAGAAAGTTCTACCATATACATACATATATAAAGCTAAATCGTGCACAGAAAATCGAATGTTGCCCTCTTTCTGCCCTCTTATTACAAAATCAGTTAACTTTTATAATAAATTAAAGGTTTGTCAAAATTTTAGAAAATTTTATTATTCATATTTTTCAATAAATTCTAAATAATACAATGTTTTACCATATTTAATATGCTAAATCATGTTGAAACAAAATGTTGCCATTTTTTCTACCCTTCTCTTGCAATATCACATATGTAAATTTAGTATCAAATGAAAGGTACCTTTAAAGAATAACAAAATGATGTTTTAAAACTCTTGCAATTCATTAAGATTACAGAAAAATATTTATGTGTGTGTGTAACTAAGGCCATTTTCTTTACTGGAAAAAATTGCCTTTTTCCTGGCCTTTTGTTACAAACTCAGTTAAATTTAGTACTAAATTAAGGGTACTTAAAATGTATGTCAATATTTTGAGAAATTTTATTATATTTTTAACAAATTATAAAACTTTAGAAAGTTTTACCAAATATATAGTGCTAAATCATGTACAGAAAAAGAATGTTGCCATTCTTTCTGCCCTTCTCTTGCAATATTACATATGTAAATTTAGTACCAAATGAAAGGTACCTTTAAAGAATAAAAAAATTATGTTTTAAAACTCTTGCAATTCATTAAGATTACAGAAAAATATTTATGTGTGTGTGTAACTAAGGCCATTTTCTTTACTGGAAAAAATTGCCTTTTTCCTGGCCTTTTGTTACAAACTCAGTTAAATTTAGTACTAAATTAAGGGTACTTAAAATGTATGTCAATATTTTGAGAAATTTTATTATATTTTTAACAAATTGTAAAACTTTAGAAAGTTTTACCAAATATATAGTGCTAAATCATGTCAGAAAGAGAATGTTGCCATTTTTTCTGCCCTTCTCTTGCAATATTACATAAATTTAGTATGTGATATTTTTTCTTTGCTGGAAAAAATGTTGCCTTTTGTTACAAAATCAGTCAAATTTAGTACCAATTTGAAGGTATTTAAAATAACTGCTAATATTTTGTGAAACAAATTTTGTTAAAACAAATTTTTAAAGAAGAATTTATTATTTTTTTATGTTTGTCTGTTGGCTAGCAGGCACCGCAAGTGGTGCAGTGGATTAGAACGCAAAGAATTCTGATGAGAGAAAGTGGTGTTTCTCGAAACATATGTAAATTCAGCGACCCAGGTTCGAATCCCAGCCAAGAAAATTATCAATAAAAATTTTAATAATAAAAAGTTTTCAAGTTGTAAAACAATTCCTACCTTCAGTAAAAATAATTTAATGAAAATTAAATTTAATGAACTCGAGCCCGACTAAATAAATATCAAAAATTCAAATTTTAAAAGTTTAAAATGTTCTTCCTAATTTATTGATTTTAAAATAACCTTAAAATTTGCTAAAGGTTTTTTTTTGCAAATGGAGGGCACAAAATAAGTGCAACATTTTTGAACAGAAAACAAATAAATAGAGATTATATAAAAGGTGAAATGAATGAAAATTAAAGTTATTTTGAAAAACTATTGTAATTGTAATTTGTGTAAGAATGGAAAAAAGGGAGCAAACTAGGGTTTATTATATAAACAAAAAGGGAAATTAAATAATAAACCTATGATCTCATTTAAACAAAACAAAACAAAAAAAATACTAATTTCAAAACAACACAAATCAATAAACAATCTCATACAATATTCAATAAAGAGGAATTTGAATACTAAAATTAAAAATAGGAACCTGTTTTTATCTAAACGTATTTTATAGAATAATTAAACTTAATTAAAGACAAATAAACACACGACAGTTATATAATAAGTATTTGAAATACATATTGAATTTGAAAAAAAAAAATAAAATTTCAATAAGATGAGTGTATATGTATGTATGTATGTATGTACGTTTGCATGTACATATGTATAGATTTAATTAAATGTTTGTATGTTTATGGTGTGATGAGTGTTATTCGTCAAACCTTAAAATTATTATCAAGAGATTGTTTTTTTTTTGTGTGTGTATGTGTTTTAAATAGCTAAAACTAAACTAATATACTAACATACATATATGTATGTATGTAATTGTTATTATTTTAATTTAATATTGATTTTTGTTTTCATTATCTGAGTTACACTCACTTTTTCTTTATTTTTAAAATATTTTTTTTTTTTTTTGTTTGAATTTCGTTTTGACACAAGACACACAAAAATCTCTTTGGTTTCAATAATTATAAAAAACTGGTTTCCCCCAAAAGATTCTATAAGAAAGAATGTTGTTTTTTTTTTTGAATACGTTATATATACATGTTATTTTATTTTTTCTATAGGAATATGTATTTTTTTCTTGTTAAAGTGATTTCACTTTCTTGTTTGTTGTTCCTTTTTTTTAAAAAAAAAGAATTTTTAATATTTTTTTCTCTTTAGCTTTAGCTTCTGCTTTTTATATTTTTAAACTTATTTACTTAAAAAAAAATTTACATACATAAATCCTTTAGATATTTTATTTAAATTTTTTTTGTTTTTTTTTTGAATAACTACATATACACACAGCATAACATTACATTACATACATACAAATGGTATTTTATCCAATTTATACACACTACTCAAATCGAAACGATTTAAAAACAGTTTCAATTCAAGTTTAATTTTATTTCGTAATAATAAAAAGTGAAATAAAAACGCGCGTAATTACGATTTAATTGAAAATGTCGTGCCGTTGAAAATAGTCGATGAAATAAATAAATAAATCTAAACTTTTAAATTGAATCAAATTATAAAATTAACACAATATTACAAAGAACAAACGAAAAATAAAACTTTATAGTAGTTATAATATTAATTGATATATTCAGTATATATTACTTTTTTATTTATTATTCGTGTATCTTTAAGATTAGAGCGCGTTTCCAACTGAAGGTATTCGGTTCCAAATTCACATAGACACACACACACAAAAGAATGAATTAATAAAAGCACGTTTTGCTATAGATTTTTGTTTTAAAATAGATGGATGTAAAAGTATTACGTTCGTTCACTTTGTAACTATCGCATGTGCTCCGTTGTTTTCAATGTGAAAAACACAACTGAAATGAGAATTTTATTTATCAACATGAACAAGTTGAAAACGGAATAGTGTGTGGAATTGAAATGTTGTTGTTGCGCGCCTCAGATGTGGAGATGTGGTGGTTTTTTGCTGTTTACTGCAGTGGCTGGCTGGTTGGTTGGTGGCTGGTTTGCTAGCAGTGTTGTCAACTTGGTGCGTTTCGCACCATTTTTGGTGCTTTTTTACATTTTTGGTGCGAAAAATTCTTTAGTTGGTGCACGGTGCGCTTTTTTTTTAAATTTTGGTGCGCTTTTTAATTTTTGGTGGCACCAAAGCAAATTCAGCACAACTTTTTCTTTCAGCATGAGAAAAAATCTTTCTACAATAAAATACACCTGTTTGAGTACCATTTCATTCAACACTGGAAAAATTTTTTTTTGTGTATTTCGGTGCGTTTTTTATTTTTTTTCGAAAATGTGATGAAATCTTTATTTTTACTAATTTTTAATTGCAATTTTTTTAATAATTCATAACTCATGAAATCTATACGCTGAAAAAATGTATTTTAAATACGAATGAATGATAAATAAAATCAAATTCTTCAAAAATCTTTGTTTGAAAATTAAATTAACATTTTAAACATGTAAATAAAAATTCTTGTTTGGTCTACTGTTCGTCTACAGAACAACCAGGGTTAGAGAACCAGTGGAATCCTAACAAATTTTATTGGAAAAAATCAAATAGAAGTACTTTAACTAGAAAACAAAAATATATAAAAAAAAGTACCAAATATGTACCGAAATTAACTTTTTTACCAATTAGTACTTTAGTTCCGAATATCATATTGTGAGTTAAATTTTAAGTGGCTAAATGTTTATTTTATCTTTATTAGCTCATTACTTTTACAAATAATCGTTGATAAAAATTTCAAATTAATTCAATAAATTTGAAATAAAAACGAAATTTTAAACTTGGTGCATTTTTCCTGTAAATGGTGCGCTTTTTTCTCCATTTTGGTGCGTTTTGAAATTTCAAAGTTGACAACGCTGTTTGCTAGGTCTGCTAGCTAGGTCCGCAAAGAGTACAGGGAAAGGAGAATGTTGAACACAGGGAGTTTTTTTTTTATGAGGAAAAGAGAGTTTGTAATGAATTAGAACTAAAAAATCATGTGGTACAGATAAAGAGAAAAGGAAAGAGAACATGTGTGTATGAGTAAGTGAGTGATTGAGTGCCAGTAAGAATGACACACTACAAAATAACACCGATGCTGCTAATGTAAAAACAAATCCAATATTAAAACGCGCTTTATTTATAACAGTGCTATCTCACATTTTTTCATATACTTTTTCCTATGATATTCCTGAAGAAGCTACACAAAGACATAGTGAAATATTGAAAATAAAAATTTTAATTTAAACAAGTAAGAGTGCTATATTCGGCTATGCCGAATCTTATATACCCTTCACCTTTGTTGTGGATGCATAATTATATTATGCATAATTATGTCGATAAACACGCCATCTGCTGATTAATTTGTTCGTAACAATATTAATAGACTTTGTTTGATCAACGCCATCTGCTGATGAATTTGTTCGTAACAATATTAATACACTTTGTTTGATCAACGCCATCTGTTGATGAATTTGTTTGTAACAATATTAATACACTTGGTTTTTTTGATGAGATTGTCTCGGATTTTTGCTCATATCTCCGTTATTTATGGACGGATTTTGCTGATTTTAAATAGCAATCTTCTCGAAAGCATGTCTGACAGAATTTTTGAAAATTTGGATCCCGAAGATATCTGGGGACTTCAGAAAATTGATTTCAACAGACAGGCGGGCATAGCTTAATAGACTCCGCTATCTATAAGGATCCAGAATATATGTATATAATTTATAGGGTCGGAAAATTATATTGTGGATATTACAAACGGAATGACAAACTTATATATACCCTTGTCATGAAGGTGAAGGGTATAAAAAGAGACCTTAAGTTGCATACATATTTCTAAAGAAAACTGTCGAAAAAAACCAAAAAGTAATAACTAAGCCTCATCCAAAGTTTCACAACTCTTAAAGAATTGGAAAAAACCTTTATTCCCAAGTAATCACTTAAAATACTAATTTCTTCATTACAGTGCTCCAAGATTGTATGAATGAAAAAAATTCAAGCTACATACCGTCTCCCCCTATAGAATGTTAACTTGTACAGTTGATTCAGAAAGTGAGTGCACACTTTCTATTTTTTAAGATGTTCCTTCTGGTTATTAAAATCGTTTGTGATTTTAATTTAAGATACATATGTACATACATAAATTCTTAATGCCTGTGGTACCCTTATTGAAACCAAACAAACAAATTTGTTTAGCCGCATAAACCGCATAAATTTAACACAAAAAGCAAATGTAGCCCTTAATTTGTACTAACTTTTTGCACACGACTCAGAATACTAAGTTATGGATATTGTAGGGCACCCCCATCACCCGATATTAAACCTATTGCAAACTTTTGGGATCATTTAAACAGAAAACTTAGAGAGATAGAGAGATAGAAATAAAGAAAGAATAGGACTGATCTAACAATAGCTTTACAGGAAGAGAGGAATAAAATCCCTGCCTTGGTGACCCAAAATTTATATTCCCAGAAGACATAATTAAGAACAAGGGCTCCCAAACAAACTAATAAAATATTTGTTCTACGCGATTTCTATTGTAAAAAATTCGAAATGAGCACATACTTTTTGAAGTTAAAAACTGAACTATTATATACATACATATTAATATTTTTATTTATGTTTTTGTATTAGATTTAAAAATATTACTATAGAACCGCTCAAAATGTGGTCTTTTGTGTACAATAAAGTTAGCCGAAAATATGTATGTACATAAGTACTTTCTAATTTAATTTTTGGGTGAGCACTTACTTTCTGAATCAACTGTATATGAGTTTTTATCTACTTTATTATGTAGAATATTCAGAAATGGTTAATTTTTTAACGGCCGTTTCAAAACTCCATTTTCAAATTTTTTAAAATTTTTAGAACATCTTTTTGGAATTTATTAAATTTATATCAGGAAATCAAAATATTAAAAAAATCCATTGTTTTCCTATACCTGCTTTACTTTTATTTAAAGGCTTCCGGTAAACACTATTTTTTTTTTCAAATATTTTGGCGAATAAGCTTAATTTAGTGTTACTGAAACTGTGAAGGTTAAAGGTCAAATATCGATATATATTTTAGTTTCTCATAGAAAGAAAGAAACAAAGATAGCGAAATTTTCTATATATCTGAGTCAACTTTTATGAAACTTAAGAAAACTCTCATATAACAGCGAAAAAAATTTATTTAATTCTTAAACGCACTTGGGTCCTCAATAATCACAGACTTAGAAAATCGGGAAAAATAATGTAAATATATAAATATATATGTAAATATTTTCAAAACGCCACAATTCACAATCACAATTCTTTGCAATTCACAATAACATTTTAACTCATTATTTTTACACAATGATGTCATAAATATGTCATTAGTTAAATATCACTAAAACTAATTACCAGCAATGACTGAAATAATATGTGCAAATGCAATTGATCAGAAAATAAGCAGTTATATAAAATTTATAGTACAGATAAACAAATCATTATACTAATACTTCTGAGTAATGCAGACAGTATTTAGTGGTCATTGAAAGGAAAGTTCTTGAGTAATTGTTTAATATTACCAATTTTTTTGAGAGATTAAATTAAATTCTTCAAAAATTTAAATTAACTATGATAACAGATATATGTATGTATATTCACAACCATTAAACATTTTTTTTGCACTACAATCACACACATTTGAAAACTACGCCAGCTACTCCAATAAGCAATTAAGTACAACGACTATGATTTCCTAAACTATTTCACCCACAAAACACTGGAGTTTCACAAAAAAACTAAAAATTAATAAACAAAAAAAATGCATTACAAAATAAATTTTTACTAAAAATAAATCTATTACAAAAACTATCAGTAATAATGGAACATTTGTATAGGTGGTTTTATTTGACAGTATTGAAAAGTTGTGCTTAAAGTTAAATTGAAATAGTTTAGAGTCATAATCGAACAATACCATATTAAGATTGGATTTATATGGATATAGGTATATAATAAATATCATAATATTATACTTATACATAAATTCATACCCTATGTATTGGTAATCATAATATAATAAATTATTATCAAATTGTAATTGTAAAAAATATAACAATACTTATCGTTAAAAGTCAATCATATTACCAACCATATGGTAACAGTTATGTAATTATACCTATAAATATGAACTGCTGTCGAAATCAAGTTATACGGCCCAATCATAAATAAAAAATCCGCCGGAGTTTTTTTCCTTTTTATTTTTTTTTTAACATTGAATTTAAAAACGAAAAATAGGAAAAGGAAAAAAACTCCCACGGAATTTGTATCCATTCATAGGTTCTAATCCTAAAACTGTTTGTGACAACTATTTATGATGGCTTTGTACATAGTATAGTTGCGGCAACCATGTCGTAAAAGTGCTTTTCACCAAAACAACTTTGCAATAATGAACGAGTTTTTAGTGAATTTTGGTTTATAATCGTTTTTATTTAGTTTTGTTGTTTTGGTTATTTTTATAAAAAAAAAAAGTGTTTTTTTTTTGCATTTAGTGAACCATTGGGCTGATATTTTAAAAACTTTAGCTTTACACAAATCTAATAATCGCATTGCAAACCTATTTATATATAAATGTATTATAGAATACATCAATATCTCGTTTTTCGTCGTCTCGTTTTGCGTTTTTCCAAAGTACTAATTTTCAGTGTGCGTCGTTAGATTTTCGAGGTTGCGTTGTTTTGGGTTTGAGTCTTAAATTTTTTTTAATTTTTGCTAAAACGATGACCCGTACAAAAAGTGCTTTGATGATCGAAATGGAGTCCTTGCTTTCTATTTGGATTGAAAATCAGGTGGCGTAGAGAATACCATTAAGTAAAATGTTATTTCAGACAAAAGCAAAAGGCTTATTTTTGCAAAGTGAGGTATTGGATTGGTGTATTAAAAATGTTGTAAACATTAAGATGTTCAGCCTGGAAATAACCCATCTTTAAATTAATTAATTTAAATTATCTTAAAAACAGATATTTAGTTTTTAATAAAAAATTGCTTATATCCTAAAATGTTTATGCTTTTTTCCAACAGAAATATTGAACACACTGCCACCTAAAACTGTCTCTTTCAGAACACACATACACGAAACCACCTAACACAAGTATTTTACGGATATATTTACGTGTGTATTAAGTCGATACATTGAGTTTAACTTGTAGATACATTTGTATCTATAAGATTTCATATACATACATACATATATACAATATTATTTGGAATTCCTATAGAACGAGTGAAAAGAGCACACGAAACCAAAAAACAACAACAACTAACAAAAAGAGTGAGAAGAAGAGAACAGCAACAGCAAACGTAATTTTTTCAAATGAGATTTTATTATTTAGTTGTTTTTCTTTAGATTTTTATTTTCTGCTTAAACAGCAGCAGCAAACACTCTCACCCAACAAAACTATAAAACAGTATTATATAAAATATATATAAAAAAAAAAAAAACTACACAAAATTTTATGATTTTTCGTATTCGTAAAGTGGGAGAGAAAATAATAAAAAAAATTCTTATCAGTAAATACCTACAGACAGACAGACAAACTAACAAATAAAATGAACAAGCGAAATTTGTTATACTCGTATGTATGTATGTATGTACATGTTGTAGATTCGTTTGCTTTAATCAGTTTTCTTTTTAGTATTTGGTTTATTGTTAATTTTTTTTTTTTTTTGCTTTTAATTTTGTGGTAAAGTTTTTAATTCTATTTTATTATATGTAGTTGCAGTTATTAGGAAAATTTTTAAGTAGAGCTGACTGATAACAAGTTGAGAATTAAACAAATATTGTCAAATTATTTTCAAGAGACATAAAATGTTTGCTAAAATGAAATTATAGGTAATTTGGAAAATCCGATTTGTATTGGTTAAAAAAAAATTGTCAGAAAGATTGAATCTTGATTTGGAAAGTAGGTACTTGAAATATAGGTATGCTTGTTTTCACAGGCAAATGAGTTGAATAGGTTTGATAAGACACAATATTATTTGTTTCGTGTCAAGTGACCCAACTTTTAAAATCGATGTCACCCGATTTGGATGAAATAAGATGAAACAAGTTTAGTACTATTGCATAGTAGGCCAGACTGCCGGAGTTAGAGGGGATCAAAGTTGGACATTTTGGTCATACAGGGTTTTTTTTTAAAATGAGTGTAACTTTCACTCAGAAATTGATTCTGAGTCGATCGCTATACTTTTAGGTGGGTGTTGGACCAATATTTATGGGCGTTACAAACATCAACACAAATCCACTATGAAGGTGTAGGGTATAAAAATAAAACAATTGAATCAGAAAACATATTTGAAAACAATTTGTATGAGATTTGCATTAAGAATTTAAAAAAGTTTTAAATGTATTTTATTATAAATCAATTCTGAATTTCTTAAACAAGCATCATATGTCAGCCATTAACAAACTTCTACTAAGTAATGAAAGTAATTTGTTATTATACACAGAAAAAATTAAAATTGATTTTCAATTAAAATATTCGTATATAATGTATTAAACATTTAATTGAAAGTGGACCGATAAAGGAATTTGTAGTATCAATTAAAATATTTTGTAAAAATTTAATTAAAAGTAGTTTTAATTAAAAAAAAATTATATTATTTAATTGAAAATTGTTTTTCAATTGAAAATTTAATTGATATGATTAAAAGTTTAATTAAAAATCAATTAAGACTCAATTAAAAGTTTAATAAAAATTTGTTGGGCAATAATTGTTTCTGTGTAGATAAATGATTTCAGGTTCTTAACAACTTTAAATAAATAATACAGCTTAACATATTATTTTCAATTTATGACACGCCTACTTTGTAAAACGTTTTAATTAAGCGTAATAAACACTTAAAAATTAACAGAAAAAAAAACTACAAATATCATCAGCAGATCAATTTTAGAACAAGAATAAAAGCTAAATTATTATTATTTGTTACTTTGGATACGCCCACTTTGTAAATTGTAAAAATAAGCCAGTTAAAAGTTTTAAAGTTTACAAAACACAAAGCGTAGAAAATGCATTCCAATCTGCCAATTGTCTAGAAAATATAACTTTACAATGGTATTCTTTGAATACCGAAATAATAAACTTTCTTTAATAATTTTACAAAAATCTGGTAATTTCAAACCATGAGCAATTTATGGACATGCTTAATAAAAAAAATCTTATTATTTTTTATAAGATAAATTGGACTTGGTAAAAGTTTAAAAATTTACAAAAATCTTCAAGTATCATCATAAAAACAATTTTTCGAACAAGCTTAAAGCATAAATCTTATTATTTTCAATTTAACACACGCCTACTATATAATATTTTAAAAGTGGGCGTGGTTAAAATTTATAAAAACTTTAAATTTAAATATAATAATAATAAAATATAATAAATTTAAATAACTTATGTTCAAGTCTAGCTAGAATCAGCTGAAAAGCAAAAATCGCAATATTTTTCATTTAAAACAGGCCTACTTTGAAAAATTTTAAAAGTGGACTTGGTAAAAGTTTAAAAATTTACAAAAATCTGCAAATATCAGCATAAAAACAATTTTTCGCACAAGCTTAAAGCTCAGTAATATTTTAAAAGTGGGCGTGTTTAAAATTTATCAAAACCTTAAATTTAAATATAATAATATTTAAATAACTTATGTTCAAGTCTAGCTAGAATCAGCTGAAAAGCTAAAATCGTAATATTTTTAATTTAAAACACGCCTACTTTTTAAAATCAAAAGTGATCAAAGTTTTAAAATTTTGTATTTGTATTTATTATCATAAATTGGTTATAATTCTTTTTTTTTTTTTTTTGTTGAACATGATTTGAGTTACAATATTAAACAGTTATTGTCAAAAGAAATAATAAACACGAAATAAAATTATTAACATCTGACCTAAATTTCCCTACTCAGAAAAATTATCACCAGTTTAACAAATGACTCTCAATTTAAATGAAAGATAACTGAACTTATTCAATATATGTTAGTTTATTAGATAATATTTTTTAGTGGGAAACAGTTCATATACATTTCTTACACTAACTGACCTTAAACATGCACATTTTTAAAGTAAAAATTCAAACATTCCCAAGTAATAGTTATGAACTCTAACATGCAATAATGAGTTTAGTTTGATAGTCTCAACATCAGAACTATTGGAACGTTATTTGAAATGGTTTTGGAACTATTTAATCAAAGATTTTTGTTTGAAATTGAGACGTTTCGAACTAGTTCCAAGAAAAATATGAGGAATATTTATTGAAAAATGTAGAGTTCATTGCATTCGAAATAGAGAATTTTATAGAAAAGGATTTGTAAAAAGATTCGTTACCTAATTATTAAACCATCATTCAATTTTTAACATTCCCAGTGCATTTATTTATACGAAAAAAGATGGAATTCTGTATTGAATTTCGAATCGATGGAATTCTTTTTTCGTATAAATAAATGCACTGGGAATGTTAAAAATTTTTTATTGATTGAAATTTTTTTAAATGTTTTGACCGGTTTCAAAACTGCTAAATGATTTATAGAACTAGTCTAGAACCAAGATATACCTACACAATTTCCATAATTGAATTTCAGAAATTGCTAACTGTAATTCAAAATTTTTTAGAAATGAAGTGTTCTATTAGAAATTTCTAAAATGTAATTGGAAATTTCTGAAATATAGAATAATTATTATTTCATAATCGAACTGTTAATTGTTACTTTTTGATAATTTTAGTTAGGCTCGAGTTCATTAAATTTAATTTTCATTAAATTATTTTTACTGAAGTTAGGAATTACAACTTGAAAAATTTATTATTAAAAATTTTGATAATTTTTCTTGACTGGGGATCGAACCTGACCGGCACCGCAGTGGTGCATGTGGTAGAACGCAAAGAATTCTGATGAGAGAAAGTGGGATTTCTCGAAACATATGTAAATTCAACAACCCAGGTTCGACACCCAGTCAAGAAAAATGCCAGTCGAGCCTAACTAAAATTATCTAAAATATATTTAGAAACTTCTGTAATACAATGCCAAGGTATTTAGAAGTGCTTAAGAATAAAAATAAAATTCTACAGCATTCAAATTCTAATTGTATTTCAGAATTTTTTTAGAAAAGCATAGTTCTATTAGAAACTTCTGAAATTCAATTGGATATTTCTAAAATTCAATTGGAAATTTCTGAAATATAAGCTAGAAGTTTTTAATTGAATTTAAAAATGTTCTAATTGTCATTTAATCTAAAAGAAATGAATATAAACTTTTCTAAAATACAAATGGAAATTTCTTTTTAATTGTATTTTAGAAATTTCCAAAGAAATCTAAGAAATTTACATTTAGATTTCAAAAATGTGGGAATATATTTCAGAAATTTTTAATTGTATTTCAGAAATTACTAATAGAAATGCAGAAATTTCTGTATTGAATTTCGAATCGATAATCAATATACAAATACCTAATTTCGTGTTTGCTTCAATTAATTTAGCAAAAATTTAAATCTATGTATTTGTAGATTTCAGAATTTTTAAAACTTCTTAAAAAAAAACTTTAAAGCTCTAAAAAATACGAAAGTAAGTTTTATTTAAGTAATATTATTTTTATAAAATATTAGTTTTTTATTTTCAAAAAATATGAGTATAATTTTTCATTTATATTAATTGTACTAATTTGAATTATAATTTTGAAAAATTGTAAATTGAATTTAAATTTTCCGAAATACAATTGGACATGGTGTAGTACCAAGGCTGTCATTGAAAATTATGAACACTGAAAACACTCGTTCGAGAACAAGTTAATTTAGAATAACATGTGAATATACACATACATATATACAAATATACATATTCATACATATTTTATATATAAATGTTGATACTCTAGCCTTGATTTTATATTATTTTTCAAAACCAAAGGTGTGCGTTGTGCGATGCAGCCACGAAGAGCAACTTTCTTAAGCCTTCGTCTAATTGTTCTAGAATCTAGATAAAGTGCCTTGAGATGACTGCACTTCAACCTGTATTGATCTGGAAGTTTTAAATGGATCAACTTGAAATATTATTTTTAAAATTTGATCTTCTGTTTTGCTTGTTTTTCGCTGTTTGGGACCTCTTGCAACATTTGTAGTTATCCTATATGGCGTTGTGTAGTTGCCTTTTGAAGCAACTAAGCAAATTAGAAATATTTAATACGGCTTTACCAGAAGTTTTTGTTAATAATATGTTTTCTTTTTTCTTCCGAACAAGTTAGTGCTGTAGCCCATACCTAACAATGTAAAACTTTATAATTTAAAACACATTTTTAATATATACTTAGCGGCAATATTTTTGGGGAACAATTTGAAAGTATGTTATTATAAAATTAATATTAAAACAAAGTTGAAAATTTTTTAATTATGTGTCCACCCCGCAAAACGTATTACCGCAAAATAACGCATTATTTAACAAAATAAATTATGATACAGAGAAAAAACTAATGGCCGAATTCACAGTCTTTAGTTAGCTAATGACAACGGCTTAACTAATGATTTTTTTATTCGCAATGCTTAGTTTGCCATAAGAATAACAAGTAATAGTTAAACAATAGTTAGTATTTTAGTTCACCAATGGTTAACTAATGACTGAAAATTCGGCCATAAGAATTTAAGAGCGTAAAACATAAAACAGAAAATTATTGTGGAAAAGTACCGTTTAAATTGCAAAAGAAACATTAAAAATTTTAAATTGGGTCAGATTGTAATTCTGTTTTAATTATATGGCCACCTCTGAAGGTTCTCAAATCTAGTAGAAAGCCCTTAATTCCACAGAGAAACCATAACTAGGGAATGTTGATACAAAAGTTCATCGTATTGTTAACATTTCTTTAAGAGAATTTAGAGATGAAATAGGAAAAATTATTTTAAACTGATATGGAAATATAGCGTTGACAAATTTCTTTCGTTAAAGTGTCAACGGTTACATCCGAAATATCACACGGAGAACTTATCCAAATTCCAAATAAAGTACGGATCTTTTCTGAATATTTTTCAAAACTAAGAATTATGATTTTCGTGATCTTTTCAGCTATCCGGAGAGCTTATATTATGATTATTTCTTTTTTTCATGTTCTGTTCGTTCATTTGGTCTTTCTCTTTCGGTTCAGAATTCATCAGCACTAAATTCTACTCTTGTTTTGATTTGCCCACCTAAAGTCAAAATATTTCATAAATGATTTCTAATTGCATTAAATTTTGTTTATTTTGAAAATATTTGTAGTTAAACAATTTCTTTAGAAAATTATCGAAAATTATAATTATCGATCGATAACAAAATACATTATTTTAAAGCCCCAGAGATATTCCTTCCATATAATTTAAAAAATTCAAAATCGTTTTAAAATTGACAAATTTAGAATTCGTTAAGTGCATCACAATACAAAAAATCACTGTGGTACGAAGTTCAACTCCAGCTGAACAATGTAATTTATAAGCCATTTTGTATGTATGGATTTTTGAAATGAAAATATTTACAAATATTTGCTGTATAACTACAAGCACATCTCTCATGAAAACATAACAATCAATTAAGACGATTTTCCCGCAATAGCAAGCTTTTAGAGTCTATAAAAAACAGTCAGTCTTTTTAAAAACAAACAAAATATATTGTTAACTAAGACAAGTAAATTTCCACAAACCCTAATTAAAAGAACAAATCCGTAAATAAAATTAAGTTTTCAAAATTTGATTCAGATATGTAAATTAAATATGCAAAACACAAAAAAAAAATCTCATAATTTTGAAAATATTTCCCTTTATGCTTGTACTCCTGACCACCTAAAAGATAACACTCTATACATAGATAGATATTAATGAGGGAAAAACTTAAGCTTATCTTTCAAAACTAAAAACTAAAAAAACAAAACAAAAATACAGACATCAAAAATACCCAAAAATATGAATAAAGCGATAGAGATTTTTCACATTTTCTTTTTTGTTGGAGTATGCGTGTGAGTGTTTATTTGCTTTTCCCAAGTATTACAAATATAACTACGTCATCGTCTTACGTTTCCATTATTCTTATTTTTTCAAATTTCCCTTTTCACTGACATTTTTTTCCTCCGTTGTTTTTTTTTTTCTTTCTCCCAAAATATCGGTCAATAGTACTATTGTTTTTTTTTCGTTTTTCAAAGCAACAAAAACACACAACTTTCGTTCGTTTGGTTCATATTGTCAATTCTATTTTATTGACACAACTTCTTATTCAGTCAACTTAACGTAAAACCTAAACTGAGAAAAACTAAAATTTTAGTTGGAAAGTATAGTATTATTAAATGTTTATACTTTGGTGTGGCGTACACTTTTATCATGTGCGGATTTTAAAAGTGGGCACAATATTAATAGGAAAAGGGGAAAGTTAAAAGAAATTTTAAAATTAAAATTTTATAGCGTTTGTAGCAATTTTACTACCGGCTATTTACTTTGGCTTAATTCGCTATAAGAATCCCGAGAATGTATAGAAAAGTTCTCTCCAACAACGTCATTCATTATTTTTGTAAGCTTTTGCTCCTAACTGTAATTCCAACAAACCTTCTTATCGTGAATTTATTTTAAGACTTATTCAGTTTAATTATTATGGCTTCGAAAATCTGAAATAAACTAATAAATAATTCAAGGTATTGGTCAAATTTTTCTTTGTAAATATTATTTATTATTCAATAAATTTTTAATCAATATCCAAATATTCGAAAAATATCAAAATATTAAAAGATTATTGATATTCGAAAAATAGCGAAATATTCGCAGAATGTCAAAATATTCGAAAAATATCGAAAAAATTCGAAACATCGAAATATTCGAAAAATATCGAAATATTTGCAGAATGTCAAAATATTCGAAAAATATCAAAATATTTGCAGAATGTCAAAATATTCGAAAAATATCGAAATATTTGCAGAATGTCAAAATATTCGAAAAATATCGAAATACTTAAGAATATCGAAATATTACAATGTTACAAAACTATTCAAATAGTATCGAAATATACGCAGGAGATTATCAAAAAACTCGAAGAATATCGAAATACATATTCGCAGAATTTCAAAATATGTATTCGCAAACAAAATTTCGAAATATTCGTAGAATATCGAAATATTTGCAAAATGTAAATATTCTGTTTATTTAATAAATATAAAAATCGAAATATTCGTAAAATGTCGATATGTATATTCGAAAAATATTGATATATTCACCGAATATTAATATATTCAAATAATATCAAAATATTTGTAGAATATCGAATTATTCGCATAATGTAAATATTCTGTTTATTCAATAAATATAAAAATCAAAATATTCGAAAAATATCGAAATGTTTGCAGATTATCAAAATATTCATAAAATGTCGATATATTCGAAGAATATCAAAATATTCGCCGAATATTAATATATTCGAAAAATGTTGAAATATTCGAAAAATATCGCAATATTCGCAGAATATTAAAATATTCAAATAATATCAAAATATTCGTAGAATATCTAATTATTTGCAAAATGTAAATATTCTTTTTATTCAATAAATATTAATACCAAAATATTCGAAGAATATCAAAATATTCGCCGAATATATATTAAAATGTTCGAAAAATATCGAAATATCGCAATATTCGAAGATTATAAAAATATTCGAAGAATATCGAAATATTCGCCGAATATCAAAATATTTGCAGAATATCAATATAGATAGAAAAGAATATATCGAAATATTCAAAAACAAAATGTCAAAATATTCGAAAAATAATGCAATGTTCGAAAAATATTGAAATATTCGTATAACATCGAAATATTCGTAGAATATCGAATTATTTGCAAAATGTAAATATTCTTTTTATTCAATATATATGAATATCGAAATATTCGAAGAATATCAAAATATTCGCCGAATAATAAAATGTTCGAAAATTGTCGAAATATTCGAAAAATATCGCAATATTCGAAGATTATTAAAATATACGCAGAATATTTGCACAATATCAAAATGGATAAAAAAAGAATAGAGAAATATTCGAAAAATTTCGAAATATTCGAAAAACATCGCAATACTCGCAGAATATTAAAATATTCAAATGATATCGAAATATTCGTAGAATATCGAATTATTTGCAAAATGTAAATATTCTTTTTATTCAATATATATGAATATCGAAATATTCGAAGAATATCAAAATATTCGCCGAATAATAAAATGTTCGAAAATTGTCGAAATATTCGAAAAATATCGCAATATTCGAAGATTATAAAAATATTCGCAGAATATCAAAATGGATAGCGCAATATTCGAAAAATTTCGAAATATTCGAAAAATATCGCAATACTCGCAGAATATTAAAATATTCAAATGATATCGAAATATTCGTAGAATATCGAATTATTTGCAAAATGTAAATATTCTTTTTATTCAATAAATATGAATGTCGAAATATTCGAAGAATATTAAAATATTCGCCAAATATCAAAATATTTGCCGAATATTAAAATATATATAAAATGTTCGAAAAATATCGAAATATTCGAAGATTATCAAAATATTCGAAGAATATCGAAATATTCACAGAATATCAAAATATTTGCAGAATATCGAAATATTCGCAGAATATCAAAATATTCGCCGAACATTAAAATGTTCGAAAAATATTTAAATGTTCGAGTAATATTAAAATATTCCAAGAAAAACTAACCAAAAGAATAAACAACTTATTTGTTAGATGATTTATTAAGGATTTAGTTAAGGAATTGAAAGAAAGTTTTCAGCACAAATTTTAATTTCTGAAGTCTCTTCATATTTTAAATCATATATCTTTATTATTTTAACCTTAACAATGAACATCATAATTGAATGAAATTGTTCTATTAAAATCTTGACATACTGATCAAATAAAAGCAGTCCATTCTATTCAGATTTAATTGTCTCCTATTCATACATATATTCATCTGCATTATTTATAGAGATTGCAAGAAATGAAATAATTCTAAAAAGATCTAAGATCCAAAATATTTGCAAGTGTACTTATAACTTTTATCATACAGCCCATAATTGTTATATGCAAAGTGTTGCTTGCGTCTTTTTTAGTCCTGTTTCACACTCATCAGTTCTGACTGTCAAGTCAAGTTATTTTTCAATGAGAAGGAAAAAGATAAAAGATAATTTTCTCTTTCCTTCTCATTGAAAAAAAAAACTTGACTTGACAGTCATAACTGATGAGTGTGTGCCTGACTTTTACACCGACAGACGACAGCAACGGCAGCAGCAGTAAATTGTTGTTTCAACAGCTCATATCAATATATGTACAAACACACATACGCCTAACATTAGTATGTATGTATAAGTAAGCTAGCTACAGCTAACAGTTCGATACGGTTTGGTTCGAAGCGCATCGATTTTGATAGCTAAAATATATTTTCAACACATTTATTAGTAGTTATATGAAACACATGCACTAAAACCTGCATACGTATGCATGATTGTATGTATGTATGTAATTTTAATATTTCTTCTTAGCTTTAACAGATTTTATGTATTTTACAGATAAATTATTTATTGTTGATAGTTGTTTGAGACAAATATTAATAACAGAGATGAGACAACAAATACACATTTGTATGTGTGTTTGTTTAAAGATTACAGATTGTTAAAATTGAACATGTGTAACATAGAAAAACAACAATGTAAAAATATTTATTATTTATTTGTTTAAATGACATCTACATATAACAAAAGAAATAGCATGAAACATTTTTCATCACTACACCCTGCCATTGTAATGTCAGTGTGATCGTCATCATCATTATCATCATCATCATCATCTTTGTTGACACCATTAACAGCATCAAGCTCTATCAGTGTCATTTAGTTTGTTAGATTTTAAACAGGTACGAACGAAAACACAAACACAAACATACATAAATTGTAAATATTGTATCTTGTTAGGTATGTACATAATTGGTACATAATACAATCCTAAGGATGTCTAAATGAAAAGTGATTAATTTGTGTTAATTTGTTAACATTTTAGCTGGTTTTTTTCTTCTTTTGGTTTTTTTTTTTTTTTTTGAGATTATTAATTTATATTTGCTGACATCAATAACAATGAAATTGATAAATTTTTGTTAAATTTATCTTCATCACATGTTAATGTTTAATTTAATGCATTTAATCAAAAACCACAATTATGTTTCAAAATTGAAAAATTGTTCTCACAATATTATGTATCAGATCAATTGCAATATACGAGTACACTGAATATATTTGATTGGAAGCTGTTAAAAATTTTTAAATATTGTATTATATAAATATTATTTAAATATTAACTGCCGTATTCATAAAAAATAAAGTAGGTTTGAAGTGTGCTTTTAGACAAAATTTTCTTAAAGTACATTTGTAGATTACAAACTTAAATTTTTTCTGAATAAGACTGAAAGTATTTATTGGTGGCTGAGATCTAAGCAGAAAATTTTAATCCTTTAATGTACAGTATACCCCGGTTAAATGCCTTAATAAAAAAATCCAAAATTTTCGGGTATTTGTCCGGGGAAAAAAAGTTAATTAAACGAATTTGCTTAAAAAAAAAACTGATAGGGCCAGTAACTTCTCCTTTTTGATTCCATAGTTAAAACTTAACTATGGAAATTATGTAATATATATTATTGTATTGTACTATGTCAAGTTGTATCTGGCTAAAATTTTGACAAATTTACAGGATATAGTCAATTATTTGAAATATTCCCATATTTTAGATTGGGACATTTTTGAAATATCGATTTAAAAAATTTTGGTCTCAAAACTTTGTCTTGTCTTTCACTTCAATATTTCGATTTACGGAAAAACGACGTAAAACATCAAGTGCTATTAAAGCCTCTTTAAAAGTTGGAATGGTGGGCACTGCCTCACAAATGACTTCATCATCTGATGAATCTTGGCATCTGTTAGTAAACCATAACATTGTAGATTTTCGTCGCATCTGACATATTTATTAAAATTGTCTATTAATATATCAGCCTCCATAAAAATTTCCTGAATTTCCTCTACTTCTTCGGCTTGTTCACTTGTTGCGAATCGCGCTTAGGCCATTTCATTAAATATGTATGTACGAGTATGTAACACTTTAAATTTGATTAAATTCAGGGGCCAAATTACCGCATTCGATATCGAGTAAAATTGATCGTAATTTTCTTATTTGAGATCATGGCATTCGATATCGAGCAAGAAATTTAGTACATTTTATCATAATTTCGATATCGAAATCATTTTTCGATACGATAGCTCATTCGATCACGAATGCGGTGGTCAAAACTTATGTTTCTATTATTTTACCACTAAAAATAAATGAAATCAAAAAATCAAAATTGATTTACATATTTGGGACAATTTCATTTTAATTTTGATTTTTCATAAAAAAATTAAAACTAAATTTCATAATGAAAGGGGACCCCCAAATTTGGGCCTTTTTATGTCTCTAGCTGTTCTTATTGCAATCTAGGGATACCAATCCCGAAATGCTGATTCGACCTATCCCGAATTCCGGCATTTGTTTTAAAAAATCTTGGGATTTTTCGGGTTTAATAATAAACCTAAAACTAGTATTTGTTTCGTAACTATGTCGTAAAAATGAAGGTGAAAAAATTACAATTAATTTTGAATTGGCAAACTCGAACGCCTACTAAGTGTCTATACGGTTTTTACAATTGGAAATTCCTATATAAAAAGCTTTTATTGATTTGAAAGTTCAACAGATGAAGAATTTGTTTTACTTAAACAAATAGTTGTCATTTTAAATCCGGTTAAAGGAACAGAAACTCTGCTGATGAAATCACAAATATTAAGCAACCCAGCAAGCCATATGAGTCCGAGAAGAGTCTTTTCTAACACCTTTTTCGGAGCGTTAACGCTCTTTATGAGCCCAAAAAACAATCATAATTGCTCCGAAAACCTTCAGAAAAGAGGGTCATTACATTCGAAAATGGTCCGTCAGAAAGAGCTCTTAGATAATGTCAGAAAAGAGTCTTTTATGAGTTTTTTTTTTTGGGCTCTGTGTACTATTGTTTTTATCATTCTTGTGTGATACAGCTATGTTTTTTTTTTTTTTTTTTTTTAAAGCACAAATAACAGGACAATAACGCTTTGGTACACACATAATTAAGTGGAATTTCTGAGTCATACTGCGTGCCGACTCAGGACAGTAACAAGCAAATTTTTCTTTCCCTCCGAAAATGCTCCTTAGTTGGACTCTTTTCTGATTCCTTTTTCGGAGCGCTTCAACAATGCTCTTTTGTTGGACTTTTTTCTAAATCCTTTTTCGGAGCGCTCCTAGAATGGTATGCTGGAAATGTACTAACTGCTGAAATCTCTCCTTAAAAGACACCAAAAAAGAACGATGATTTGCTCAACACTTTTAAATTTTTGAAAAAAAAAACCCCAAAGCACCCCACAACACCTAATAATGTCTGTTAAGATATGGAATCAAATATTAAATAAGATTAATAATAATTTCACATGTTGTTCAAATTTATATAAAAACTGTATCGATGTCATTAAAAGTTTCCAGGTGGTGATGATAATGAGTTCAAATTCAAGTTGACAGTTTAGTATTAATGGTAAAAGTGAAAGGTTATTCTGTTGGTTCTTCTAAAAATGGTTTGTTATTTTCACAATCGAACGATGCCAGCTTAAAGAGAGCATTCATATTGTACGTTAAATATTTGTTTAACTTAAAAAAGGAAATAGCCTTTAAAAGGCTGTTTTAACGACAAAAAAGGCTAAAACAAAAGCCAGAAGCTAAAACATTAATTTCGAGGCTAAAAGGTAAATAAAAATCACTAAATCTAGCCTCACAAAAGGCTAAATTAGCAACACTGATTACTTCTTATCCATTTAAAATTATAAATTCCTAATGATTTCCCTTTAAGCTGTTTTAAATAGAAACACAAATATTAAATTAACTACTGATTTGCCAGGCTTTAATAAATACTTTAAGGCCATAAATTCCTGGCTTCATTTCATGAGTTATTAAATTAAATTAGGCCAAAATGAATTTATACGTGTCAGTAAACAACCAAACAAACAAATTATTATTATTATTATTATATATTTTTTTTTTTTTTGTTCACAAGTTGTGTTTTTTTTTTTATTTTTATTTAAAGTTAAAATGGCAGGGCTAAATAAAGGCATGTATGAAAGCACATTCCTTGCAATTCGAAATTACAAAAGAAACATACTCGTACATTGATATGAAACGAAATGTAAAGAAAGCAACTACAACATAAATGCTTTCAAAATGAATAATACAAAAATATCTAAGGTTTTTACTTGATTTCCAAGTATTACCAGTATTTGTTAGCAGTTGTAGTCTTAGCAGATGAACAGAGAAAATAAATAAGAATGAATGTCCTTGCCAAAAATACAAGAAAATATCATCAATCAAGTAGGAAAAACAAAACTGCAAAAGATAATATCTGTTAAGAAAAACCTGCAAAATCTATTAAATTTTAAAAATTTAAAGAAATTATTAAAAGCAAATGGACACATGAGCCTCTTACCGTAAATTTCTGCAGTAATTATTATTGCGAGTTTTAAGTTGCTCGTAATAGAGAATAAATACTGGGTCTAGTCTAGTTTCCTTGACTGTTCTCAGTCTGATCTTAGTGAATAATAAAAAATTTAGTTTTTTTCATCGATAAACGCCTTTAACGCACATTCGTTTTCATATGTTGTCATAAAACAATATAATTTTCGTAACACTGCAAATACTGCTTATCCCTTTGTCTTTGCTTCTTATACCCTACATTGGATTTGTTCTAAAGTTTTTAACGCCCAGAAATATTGGTCCAACACCCACTTTAAAGTATGTATACCGATCGACTCAGAATCAGTTTCTGAGCCAATTTAACAATGTCCGTCCGTCCGTCTGGCTGGCTGTCCATGTAAAGCTTGTGCGCAGAGTACAGGTCGCAATTTAGAAGATATTTCGATAAAATTTGGTACGTGATATTTTTTCGGCCCAAGGATGGATGGGATTGAAACTGGTGGAAATCGGTGCATTATTTCACCTGGCCCCCATATAAATGTCCTCAAGAAATTGGGGTTTACCAAACATAAATGTTTGAATTATGCAAGTATCCAAACCAATTTCATCACAAATGAGTGGAAGCCAAATGACATCTACATTTTTTGTGCAGATCGGTCCATAATTACTCGTAGCTCCCATGTAAGGCCCACTTCCGAAAATCACTTTAAAGAGCATAACTCTCTCAAAAATATTGATATCCAAATAATATTGAACGCAAATATATTTCATGTGTCTAAAAATTATACGGTACAATTTTATTATGATCGGTTCATAATTAGTCGAAACTCCCATATAAGACCCTCTCCGTAATTCACTTTAAGCTCCATAAATCGTTTAAAAGTATTTATATCGAGATAAAGTTTAACACATATGATACTTATATTCACGGACATCATGACACTAAATTTTTGGATGATCGCTCCACAATAAGTTATATCTCCCATATAAAGCCCATTT
Source organism: Bellardia bayeri (assembly GCA_950370525.1). NCBI lineage: Eukaryota > Metazoa > Arthropoda > Insecta > Diptera > Calliphoridae > Bellardia > Bellardia bayeri. The sequence continues at coordinate 122,805,526 of OX493264.1, forward strand.
CTGAAAAACTGTTATATACATATACTGGGTGTAGGGTATTATATGATCGGGCTTGACCGGCTATACTTGCTTACTTGTTTTTGTGTGTGTGTTTTTTTCTTCTGTCACATATTTAGTATTAAACAAAACCATTTACTCAAACAATAAAGTACACGTAGTATAAACAAGCGTATATACCTACATACATACATACATATGTATGTATATGTATAAAATTATAATTAAAATAATATTATAAACACATTTTATTACCAAAAGCTGGGTAAAATATAAAAATAAATTTAAGTAAATTGTGTCCCTAGTCAGACATTATATTCCAACAAGACTGACTAACAAATAAACAATCCATTTGCACTTTACTTCATAAAAAAAGGATTTCTTTTTCATGCAACAATACAATACAATAACAAAAACTGAGATAATGAGAGAAAGGAAATATTCTCACAATGGAGTTGTAACCCTGCCTTTACACATGCAAGTACTTGCATGCGAGTGCTGTGTATGTATTATATACGAAAACTTATTCGAAAAACTCAAATCATTTGCAAGTAGCATTACTGTTTACATAGGACAGTGAGAGTTCATTTTCAAAATGGTGTCAAAGCGTAAACTTCTACCGGCAGCTCCATTTGATTTGCAATTGCTTCGCAGGTATTACTTTTCAAATCGTTCCTCCTCAAATGAAGATTTATCACTCATATCCCACAGAAGAGGATGGGAACGATATAATTTAATTAATTTTATTATATTATATTAAATTTACCCCCTGGCCCACGATGTCGAACGATAACGTTCGCTTAGATAAGACTTCAGACACAAACTTTTTATCGTATCTATTTTTTACTCAATCAAGTTTGTTTATTCCACAATCAAGTTTGTGTCTTAAGTTTTATCTAAGCGAACGTTATCGTTCGACATCGTGGGCCAGGGGGTAAATTTAATATAATATAATAAAATTAATTAAATTATATATATTATATTATTGTTTTACTTCCATTTTTGTTTTGATTGAAAAATAGAGTTGCCGAGTTGATCACATACAAATTTTTCATGAGGGAAAATTTTCATTAACAATAATTATTATTATATGTTTGTCAATATTATTTGAAAGCAATTTGTTTACAATCACTCATAAAACAAACTAAAATTTCAATTATATATTATAATGTAATATTATCCACTTTCTATTTATTTAAAATATACTTGGCAACATTATTTTTTTATTTGACGTTTACTGACAGAGAGTGTCAAACATTCACTCGTATGCAAATTTAGCTGCGAGTAGCTCTGCAAGTGCGAAAAATGTGAGTGTATTAGTAAAAAATGTGAGTGTATTGAGTTTTTCGAACTGTTACTCGCATGTGTAAACGCTAGGTAAATGAAACCACTCTGGCGTAAACCAGTAAGAATTTTATACGAGGGCGGTTCGAACGCTTCTTTGCCTAGCACACAAAGAGAATAGCTAGTTTTTCAAAAACATTTTTATTTTTCAACATAATTTCGTAAAACTTTAATACACTTAGTCCAACGCTTATCTAGCAATTATATCCCTTGATTAAAATAGTTTTCCTCAAGGCCTTCAAAATAGTGGTTTACAACTGTAATTGCATCTTCATTTGAGGTAAAACGCTTGCCAGCTAGGAATTTCTTAGATTTGGGAAAAGGTAAAAGTCACTGGGAGCTAAATCAGGAGAATAAGGTGGGTGGTCAGGCAACTCGTACTTTAATTCGTTGATTTTAGCCATTGTTAAAACACTCTTGTGCGCTGCAGCGTTGTCTTGAAGAAAAATTATTTTTTTGTTTTGAAAGCCAGGACGTTTCTCTCGAATTTTTACATTTAGTTGATCGAAAATGTTGCAATAGTACTCTGAATTCATTGTTTTTACAATAAAATACCTTTGAAATCCCAAAAAACCGTTGCCATAACCTTACCAGCCAATTGAATTGTTTTTGCCTTCTTTGGGGTACTTCCTCCAGCTTCATTCCATCGCTTGGATTATTCTTTTGTGTCTGGAGTATAGTGGTGGATCCATGTCTCATCCACAGTTATGAAACGACGCTTAAAATCCATTTTATTTTTCTTAAATCTTGAGAAATTTTCATTCTTATGCGTTTTTGGTCGACTGTTAACAAATGCAAAGGGTTTTCATCTGTAGTTCTTCATGCAAAATGAAATGGACTCGATATTAGCTATTCCACGCACTTTTATTCGTCGATCATTTAATACCATATCATGCACTTTGGCTACAATTTCTGTTGTTGTTGCTGTTTTTGGACGTCCACTACGTGGTTCATCCTCAATGCTTGTACGACCACGTTTAAATCCAGCAACCCAATTTTTTACTGTTCCATATCGTTATGAATTTCTTGTCCCGATAAACCTTTTTTTATTTAAATATTTAATGACACCACGAGTTCCTAATTTTTCCATTGTAAAAAAATCGCGGATGCATCTTTTTTTAACACCTGTTTCTACATAAAAGAGTTGCCAAATCGAAAAGAAATTTAACATGTGTTTATGGCAGAGATGGAAGTTTCCAAAACACTTTACTTTTTTCTGTTTATACCGCGCTTTCTGCTCTAGGTTAAAAAGTTTCCGAACCGCCCTCGTATTATAGGCATACATATACTAAACACATACATAATTGCACCAATTGTACTTGTCTTTAAACTTCCAGAACTTACATTTTTGAGAAAATCTCATCTTTAGTGATCAAATTGATCAATTGTACAATTTCTTAAGATAAGCTGTTTGATCTTGCAAAACTCTTGTAAGAGTAAGCAACGTCAAACAAATTTGTGCTAAAACAAGTAGTTACGCTTTTTTGAGTAAATATTTGCCATGTGTGACCATACCTTTACTCTTGCCAATACAATAAAGATTTGAAGCTTTTCATATAAATTATTTTTATTTTATTTTGTTGTGATAAACAAAGTTTTTAAAAAAGGATTTTTGTTAACCAAAATTCTCTACTAGTCTCTGCTACTACTCTGACTCTCCTCTTTTCAATATTTTTAATCGCAATTAATATAGAACGAATAAAAAGAACAAACAGCAAATAATTCCGAATACAGAAAATTGTTTAAAAATATTAAAAGAGTCGGGTGAGTACTACGTTAATTTTGCATATAAAATATTTGTGGTATTATACAAAATTATATTAGCATTAACTTTTCCATCCCTGTGTTGAATCCTTAGGAAAAATCTTTGTATGTGTTGGTGTGTCATTTAAATTGTATGCGTGCATTAAATATAAATGAATATGTATTAGTTTGCACAAAAACGTGTGTATGAAAATGAGAAAGCTTTTTCTCATGTGGGCTTTGTAGTTTTTATTTGCATTGTCTTAAACTCGCATATTGTTGTTGTTGCTGTTAATGATGATGATAATAATAATGAAGACAACTTGCTAAGAAAACTGCTTAGGCACAGTGGAGTGAAGGGAAGAAAATTTTAATAGAATTTGTTAAGTTAAAAAAGTTTTTTTTTTTTTTAAATTAGCTACATACATATATACATATGTATATATTTATACTTAAATATTTCTAAGTATACAGCGCAAAGCTGTATTTCCAAAGTTTGTACGCATCGCGATTCAGTTGTAGCTTCGCCAAATTTTTCTTTAATGGTAACTTGAGATTTTGTAAACAACCTGCATGTCTACCAAATTGCATGTGTTGTTGTTGTACGTAAATCAAATTGCTAATGATTTATAATCACCCCTATCGTGCATAAAAATTCCACATGAAATTTGTTCCCTTTTATTTTTTTTAACATTGAAAAGTGTGAAAAGGGAACAAATTTCATGTGGATAGGGGTGAATACGTGACTGCCATTTGAAAAGAATAAGTTTGTGTAGTTTATATGGGTCACTCCATATAATACATAAAACGTAAACGCAAGTAGCAGTAATTATAAAAAATATTTCAAATTTTAAATAAAAGCAAAAAGGCTTAATTCAAAAAATCATATTTTTGGCAAAAAAAAAAATCATCAAAAATATGATAAAATCATCATTCTGGCAACGCTGCTGGTTGCTAGCTACACTACTGTTTCCACAAGAGCTCCTGTTTGTATCTAATGATATACACTATATTTTTATATTGTATTTAGAGTATGCGTTAAAGTGTGTTGTTGTTGTTGTTGTTCGTGTCTTTCTTTTTGGTATTTAACACACTTAAATATTATAATGTGAATGGTAATGTAAATATTTACAAAACCCTTTTTGCACTAACACCAAAAAAAAAACATCACATAACATAAAATCGTACATGAAATTTGGAAAAATAATAAAAGAAATTTCCCTAAAAAATATTACAAAAACACGAACAACAACAACAACCAGAAACCATAATAAAACTCTGATGTTTTTGTATGTGTTATTTCTGTTTCGGAAGAAATAAAAACAGCAGCTACAACAGCACATCATGACATCATCAAAGAAAAAACAACAAACTTACACAACATGTGATGATGTGATGTATTTGTTGTGAAGAATCAGCAGATTTTGGCACGCGTATGTCTGTCGCCTCTACTCACACACACAGAACCAGCCGCAAACATCAGTGATGAAAATGTTGGTACAATTTTAGTTGTTTTTATACCTTACACCACCATAGTGGGGAGGGTATATTGGATTTGTGCTGATGTGTGTAACGCCCAGAAATATTGGTCCAACACTCACTTTAAAGTATGTATACCGATCGACTCAAAATCACTTTCTGAGTCGATTTAGCGATGTCCGCCCGTCCGTCTGGCTGGCTGGCTGTCCATGTAAAGCTTGTGCGCAGAGTACAGGTCGCAATTTAGAAAATATTTCGATAAAATTTGGTACGTGATATTTTTCTGCCCAAGGATGGATGTTATTGAAACTGATGGAAATCGGTTCATTATTTCACCTTGCCCCCATACAAATGTCCTCCTGAAATTGGGGTTTACCGATCATAAATGTTTGAATTATGCAAGTATCCAAAAAAAAATTCTTGACAAATGAGTGGTAAATGAAGCCAAATCACATCTACAAATTTTGTGCAGATCGGTCCATAATTACTCGTAGCTTCCATATAAGGCCTACTTCCGAAAAGCACTTTAAAGAGGATAACTCTCTCTCTAAAATGTTGGTAATAGTAATAATACGGTACAATTTTATTATAATCGGTCCATAATTAGCCGAAACTCCCATATAAGAACTTCTCCGTAATCCAATTTAAGCTTCATAAATCTTTTAAAATTGTTTATATCGAAATAAAGTTTAATACATATAATATTTATATTCACAGACATCATGACACTAAATTTTTAGATGATCGGTCCACAATATGTTATCTCCCATATAACGCCCATTTCTGAAAAACTGTTTTATGCATATACTGGGTGTAGGGTATTATATGGTCGGGCTTGACCGACTATACTTTCTTACTTGTTTTTTTTTTCTTTGGTACAATTACTTGTCACGTGATTAAGTGTACATAGTTCTTAGGTCTGGTAAAGTAAATTATGGACTAAGTGCCATAATTTACTCTACTGTTTACTTTAAGCAGTAATTGCAGAAACGATTTAAAATTTTTAAAAATATATACAAAAGGGTATTTCAACAAGAACTTGTTTTCTTTAAATAAAACAAAAAATTTATAGCAAAATCATTTAAATTTTGATGTATTGGAAAGAGTAAGGTTTGACAATTATAAATTAAAATTTATATCAGTCAGATGGCCACCACGATACAAATGTGGATTGTGGCTGAGATGAGGTGCCTTTTGAGTTTGCGATTTGCTATTTATACTCAAAATATTATCCAGTGTTGTTAAATGGTACATACGATCCAATTATCAGCTGAATTTCCTGAAATTATGCAATCGGTAAATTTGGTTTGCCATAAATTTATTGTTTCGGAGGCTGTGTGGCACCGGACAGGGGGGTAATTTGGAAAATAAATCTATTATTTATACACGGTAAGTCTGATTGCCTAGAGAGAAAGTGTTGTTGAGTTTAAGTTATAATTTTGAACCTCATAAACCCATCAGGAAAGCTGCCAGAGGTCCCCAAGGTGGGGCAAGTGACTCGGTAATGTGAGAAATTGAAAACATTCGTTTGTGATGCGATTTCAAACATAATAGTGTTATATATGAAATCTATTAGTCGAGTATTAAAAAAACCTTTGTCATACTATATAGTATCTCTTATAGTTTATGAGATATTCGCATATGAAAATTTCATTTTAAATTTTAGTTTTTTTTTTCTTTTGTGGATTAGTAACACTTTTTTTAAATCTAGTAAAAAAGTAACTGTTTAAAATTTTTACAAGTTTGGTTTATTAATTTATTAAAGTCTTTAAAAATTAAACTTTAAACTAATTTTTCATTCGAATTTCGATGGAATGTATTTGAGGAGAGGAGTCTACATATAATGAAAATAAAATTTCTAAAAATCTCTTTCAACTTTTAAGCTCATATTATGTTGGTACATGAATGAAAACCATATAAATACAAAAAGTTTTAGAAAACTAAAATTTTTCCGCATATTCAAATTTGAAATTAAAATAAAAACACCAACCACTACTAAAAGACATTATTGTGATATATTTTTACAAAGAGATTTTCATATTGATTTTTGTTTTCTTTTTCCACATTTAATGTGTGTAATTTTCTTTGTTTACCACTTACTCACCAAAAAGCCACTAAAAAATCCTTTCGGCCTTTTATAAACTACAAAAACAACCAGGTTTTTTTTTCAAATATAATTTATGAAATATTATATGTAGAAGGAAGGACCCTTAAAAGAAAAAAGCATTTTACATTTTTCACAAAGACCAAAAATCAAACGCATTTTGGTGTTAGCTGCAACTGAGCTTGCTCTGCAAAATTTTGGTTTATCTTGCAGTTTCTCCTTGAAATTATGCAAAACGAAAATGTAAAAATTGTATGTTACTAAGGCAAGACCTTCTAGTAGATTTTTTACACATTTTGCACTACATATTTTTCTAAGGACATTTCCACTCTTAACATTAGGCTATTAAGCTCTTTTGCCACAGCTCTCTTGTCTCTCTTGTCTCTCCTGTGTTTGTTCTTTGGCTGGGTAAACTAAAGCTTTAAAGCTTCTGTGCTAGTTGTTTATTGCGAAATCACAGTGGGATTTATTTATACGAATTGTTAGTAACGAAATAGTTTATTAATATTACCTGAGGTCATAGTGGGCAATAAAAAAAATATGATGTTTATCTGTAACATATTTAGAACATGTAATTTCTTGGGGGAATAAAAAGATTTACGAATTTGCTAACTTGAGTATTGTGTGTAAGAAGAAAACAATTGGTGGTTTTCTATATAAAAAAAACGAATTTGTTAAGAAAACTATTTTTTGCTTTTAAGTCCAAATACATTTTGATAAATTAATGAGCAATAAAATATTTTGAAATATTTTAATATTTTCGTTTGCATTTATTTTATCTAAAAACATAAAAGAGTTAAAACAAAAAAAATCAAACTTAAGCTCTTTTTACAGACATATGCGGTTTTTTAATACAATCCATATTTTTAAATTAACATAATATGTTTTTAAATTTATAGAAAATCGATATTTCCAAAGTATTTAATTAAATTTAACTATCAAAATACTAGCTTTGATTTTTATTTAACTGTTTGTTTCAGTCGGTTTTAATTATTCGTTTTTTTTTTCAGCAAACAGTTTTCCACAAAAGTTTAACAATTAACATACTTTTTGCATTATTATGACCTTATTTTGATTTCAATGAAATCCACACACAAACATACACACACGCACACTGGCATACAAAGCCTTTCCAGTTTTTGCCAACTAAACGAAAATTGTTTACACACACATACACACTTACATTCGTATTCTTATGTATGTACATATGTATGTAGACAAAATTGTATATACGTGTGTGTGTGTTGAAACTGTTTTTAAGCATGCAGACTACATGTGTATTTAACGAGGCAATGTGGAGCCGCACAGTGGCTCTGTTTTCAAGCAAAAGAAAAGAACTAAAGCTTTCCTTAAATTAAACTTGAATACAAAGTCAGTTGGATGATGTCAAAGTAGAACATCTTGAGTATGAAAAAGCTTTTAAAGCATATAATTTTACAAATATAAAAGATTAAGAATTCATTTCAATTTGTTGGTACTATTCCAACTGGTAAATTATAAATTTAGTGCTTTTCACACAAACTTTTATCTTATGATTTTAGTCATTATCAAGTCAAAACTGATATTTAACTGGTTACGTTAAGAGTATTTTCTTCTTCAATAATCAAGACTAAAAACTCCAAGATAGTGACTGACAACTACATTGGAATTGAAATAATTTGGGAACAATCATATCAAGAAAACATTCACTAAAAACTAATTTTCAAAACCAGAAAACAAAAACAAATTCATTTTCCAAAGATTTATGAAGTTTGGTTTGGCCATAAGTAAAAATAAAATCTTCCGTTCTCTGGGATTGTCCACGTTACCCGCAAAACATCAGCTTGATCATCTTTACCGCAATTACTGTTGTAAGTATCCCTATCGAAAAAATCAGAAATTTTTATTTTCTAAAATAGAAATCTAAGATCCACATTAGTGTAGAATCAATTGTACTATTCAAAATTTAATTGTAGAAATAAATCTGCCATATTAAACTGGCTGATCCGCTTGACACACACACACATAGACATAGCCGAGGACTCCCTCAAAACAACTTATCAAGCAAAGTGATATGTGTTTCTGTTTTACAATATTCTTTGCAAATCCCTTTTCACTTTTCATTGCTGAACAGAACTTGTTAAAATGAGCCTCAAAATAAAAATTATTAAAGAAAAAAAATGTTATTTGTTAGTTTTCAAAACAATAAAGTACCTAAGTATTTTTCTCTAAAATTATTGTAAATATTTAGAAAATGATTGTTTTATATTCACCCCTATGTGAATAAAAATTCCACATGAAATTTGTTCCCTTTTATTTTTTTAACATTGACTTTTAATAGAAAAATGTGAAAAGGGAACAAATTTCATGTGGAATTTTTATTCACGATAGAGGTGATTGTTAAAACATTTTGTATTTTATTAATTCTGTTCTATTAAAAATATAAAAACTCTTGTTCGTTTTCAATTTTTATTGTTAATTATTACTTTGTTGGTCATCTTCAGGGAAGAAATTTAAAAAATATCAAAGTTTACATTTCATTTGGAAGATTAATAAATTAGAAAAACAGGTTGCTTGAGAGGGAGCTCTGAAAAAACCCCAATCGCTGCAACTAACGTCGGCCCAAGTAACAGGGATCTATTGTGATTTAAGCAAAAGCATTCTTTAAAATTAAAGTTTTGTAGCCCCGAAAAATTAATTTGGTTTTAATAATTTCTTGCTATAACCGCGTCTTAACATTTTAAAAGCTTCACTAAATATTTTGCAAATTTTTAAAAATCTTATCAAAATTCCTTTTGCAAAAACAGCATAATTATATGCAAAGTCTTTGAAACTTACACTTTTTTATATTAACTTTGCACAAGAGAACGTAAGTGGAACAGAAATTACAAATAGAATATAAAAATTACAAAAACTTTGCAAATAACACTTATCAATTTCAACTTATCACTTATCAAATTTTATAATTCTGAGGAACATTAACATTTGCAAGTTGGCAAAAAATTACACAAGTGCAAGGTGAAAAGTTTATAAGTTGTTCTGTGGAATAGGGCCCAGCGATGTGGATTGTCAACAGTAGGGCAACTCAGACATAAACAATGTTTAAAGGCTTGTGTATGTTTATTGGTTCTTCCAAAATGGTATTAATATAATTATTAACATAGGCCTATAAAAAACTAGATTGCATGTAGTTATCTCTCATAGTTAGCGAGTTATACATATTTGAAAATTTTCACCATAAATTTATGACATTCATAACACGTAAGAAAGTATAGTCGGTCAAGCCCGACCATATAATACCCTACACCCAGTATATGTATATAACAGTTTTTCAGAAATGGGCTTTATATGGGAGATATAACCTATTGTGGAGCGATCATCCAAAAATTTAGTGTCATGATGTCCGTGAATATAAGTATCATACGATTTATGGAGCTTAAAGTGAATTACGGAGAGGGTCTTATATGGGAGTTTCGACTAATTATGGGCCGACCATTAGAAAATTAAGTGTCATTATTTCTGTATATAAGAAACTTATTTGTGTCGAATGTAATTTGATTACTAATATTTTTAAAAGAGTTATGCTCTTTGAAGTGATTTTCGGAAGTGAGCTACGACTAATTATGGATCGATCGCCATAAAATTGTACCGTATTATATGTATATCTACGAAATTTGTAGATGTGCGTTAGCTTCATTTGCTACTCATTTGTGGTAAATTTTGTTTGCATACTTGCATAATTCAAAGATTTATGACCGGAAACCCCCAATTTCGGGAGGACATCTGTATGGAGGCTAGGTGAAATAATGGACCGATTTCCACCAGTTTCAATCCCATCCATCCTTGGGCCGAAAAAGTATCACGTACCAAATTTTATCAAAATATCTTCAAAATTGCGACCTGTACTTTGCGCACAAGCTTAACATGGCCAGCCAGCCAGCCAGACGGACGGACATCGTTAAATCGACTCAGGAAGTGATTCTAAGTCGATCGGTATACTTTAAGGTGGGTGTTGGACCAATATTTCTGGGCGTTACAAACATCAGCACAAATCCAATATACCCTCCCCACTATTGTGGTGTAGGGTATAAAAACCAAGATTGACTATCATTACCCCGCAAAGTTTTAACAAAATTATAATATTGCCTTTTTAATGATGATGCAACATACATATGTACAAATGGAACTCAAACAAGCTATTGAGACCAACATTTTCTGTTCGATTGAGCTCCCTGCCTTTCATCAAACAAGCAAAAGGAAAGTTAAAACAGAGTGGTACTGCCAACAAAAAATGTAATGTATCCTCTCAACTTTTGCAAAAATTAAAAAAATAAGTATTCTCTCTCAACTCCGTCTCATTTAAGAAGTTATAAAGTTCTTGCCTTTTATTTGATCATGGACCCATTGTACCTAAAAGCGTATGTAATGTCCGAGTTAATATAAGCACTTAATATTTGCATGTTTACATACTGTTAATCGTGCACACATGCATACATACACACACACTCACACACATATACAAAAAAAAATCCCCACAATTTTATAAAGCTGTCTTTGTGTATGCAAGTTTATATGAAAATGAAAATTACCATTAACCACTACATAAATAGTACTTCCTTTTTGAAAACATATTTAAAAAAAATCCTGCTTTCAACCAGTCAGTCGGTATCTACACGATTTGTTCCTATTCCTTGTGTTGTAAATATATGAAAATGTTTTGCTTTGGTGACCATTGTTTTATGCATAAAGCTTTTTAGGCCAGGAAGAGAAACGAAGGACACAAAGAGCTCTAGTTCTGGGGGGGGGGGGGAGAAAAAACACACACACACTCTCACTAGTAGCAAATAGCTATACATATAAAAATGTATTGTTTGCATGCATATGCATGTATTGTTTATTTTTGTCGAACATTTAAATGGAACCAAACAATGTTTTTCTTTTATTTTACATAAAAAAGCACCATGCATTTTACAAACATTTCACAAAATTAAACAAAAACATTTTCTGTTCACGCAAAAAGTGGGTGGATTTTTATAATGTTTCACTAGTTTGTTTTTAATTAGAAACAAGCAAGATGTTATTTTTTGCGTTTCGTTTCGTTTGCTGTGTTCTAAAAAAAATGTGAAAAAAGAATGTGAAAATTTTACAAAAAAAAAAAATATATATTTAATATTTATTGAAGCGAAAGTTTGTGGTTGATTGTAACTGCAAGCATTGTAGGTTACAACAATAAATCTATGGATTGTGTAAATTAAAGTGGAAGTAATATTTTGAGAGTGCAATGAAAGGATAATAAAGGATATTGTAGATACAATACGAGTATATATAAACATATAAACTTGGATATGGGTAAATGTTTTGTCAGTGTTTTTTTTTTTATATAATAATATGGCAACTTTATAAAACCAAGTAGGAAGAAATATGAATATAAATATATTATGAGCAATAAAAACTTCACATACATTCTTAATTTGAATGACTTCCAGAATTCATTACTTTGTAATTTTGTTCGCCACTTTTTGTATTACTAATTATATATTAAAGAATTACTTGATATAGGGTGTCTTTCAGATGTATAGAACTTAAAGTTGTCAACACTTTTTTATCTGGCAGCCATTTGTTTCAGCTGGCAAGTGATTTATGTTAGAATACTTTGATAAGGCCGAAATGATTAACCATTTGGAGGACATTTGCCACGTTATTGTCGATATACGGCCAAAAATGTTGGAAGAACTCATCGAAAATTGAACCTCCAGATTAAACTACGTTTGAGCCAGTCATATGCCAGAAATTCTAATGGCAATAGATTATCTTTCGAGTTTTATTATGTTTTATTCTATGTATGTCAAAGTTCTATAGATCTAAAAAAAAAAACACAGAACCATGATTATCAAAATAAATTTGCACAATTTGGAAGCGTTGATCAGGTCTCAGTCTATTCATGGTGAAATGCCAAACCAAATTTAAAATAAATCAATTGAGAGCTGACAAAATGGCCGCCAGTTAAAAAAGTGTTGCCAATTGAACCACTTTTTATATATTTTTAAAAGGTCATAATGGGTTTTCTTAAGTTTGTTTAATAATTGTATCAGTCTACAACTACATATTTTTATAAAAGTATTAGTATGAAAAATAAGATAATTAGACGTTTTAGAAATATTATGGCTTTAATAATGTTACCTAAGTTTAGGTGGCTATGTAGACCACCTGTTAGTCATCACTCCAGCGTCCAGTAGTCCTTCTATATAATTTTTGAATACTTTATTTATCCATCGTAGTAGTAGTAGTAGTTCATAGGTTTCTAGGCCATAGGGGGAGGATAATCGGCACTGAACTAAAGAGTGATTGGTTAAAGAGCTTCCGGATTTGAATTAAAAAAAAGCACATACAATTTACAGAAATGTGTGATATTTTTATTTCAGACAATAGAATAATCCATATACGCCTTAAATAGTTCAATTTTGGCTGGGTCAAATTTTGACATACTCTCTAAAACATATTGGCCGGTAGTTTACGAATAAATTCTTCAATATCAGCTGCCAGTGCGTTAGCCGCAGATATGAGCCTTAACAAAGCCCCACAAAAAATAGTCTAAAGGCGTTAAATCACACGACCTATGCGGACAATTGACCAGTGAAATAAACTGTCAATTGAGACAATGTTTCGCGTACTGTGTGGCATGTGGCACCGTCTTATATAAATCACATGTCAGCCGAGACCAGATCTTTTTTTTTAAGTAACAAACTCTCAGCCAATTTATATGCCTATATATTAATTGTGTCACTTTCTTTGGAAAGGAGATATGTAGCTTTTCATATAACAACATTATAATTATTAGAAGTACCGTATTGCGGCGCCTCTGGTGGTGAGTAGGCGTATAGTTCAAAGCTTTATTTATAGCCATTATTTAATTATTTTACTTCGGTCACGTTTTAATGCTATACCAGCGAAGAAGGGCGCTATACTACATATTAGTTATGATAGGATAGAAAACTAATAATATTTATCAAAAACAGATGTTGTTTGAGTGACAGCAGCTGGGAATCGATCCCAGGCCAAAAATACCAACTAATGCTTAATGAACAAACGCGCCAATCAATTAAGCAACAGCACCTTGAATTTTGGGCAAAAAAAATTGTAATAGTCGCACGGTTGCGCTCGCCATTCACAATAATGTTCCTGCCTTCGTAGTGTTACAAAAAGTACGTTGCAATGATGCCCATAATCCACACCAAACACTGCATTTTTCGGGATGCATGTGCAGTTTTTTAACCTGGTTTTGGGAGTTTTTAAACATTGTACACATAAAATCCGGACATACTTTAAAAAAAAAGACTGGTGTTTTTAAAAACAAACTAGTGGGAAACCTTTTTCAAGTTATTTGTATTCAAATATACTGTGAAACATTTTAATCTGTCGGAAAATATTTATGTACATATGTATATGATTGCAAAAAACATAAATCTTCCAAAAAGTATTGCAAAATGGCTGATGAAAAGGAGAAAAGGCAATGGTCAGGCCAACAATTTGGCACCACTTGAGTCACCTCTTCAACTATAATTACGGATATTTATAGAGCATTCTTCAATAAAGTTTTTTCATCCATTTGGCTCCCTGTAATTATTCAAAAACTGCAATGGATTACTATCGAAGAATATTAATAAAATTAATTGACCAATATAGGACTATTGTGGTACTGCCCAGGTCCATCTAAAATACAATCTATCTAAGAAAAACTCAGATTTTCAAAAGAGGAAATTAATTTTAATTTCTTTTTTCAGCTTTTCTAAATTGTATTAAAATATGAGTTTCAATTTTGTGGTGCAAAACATATAACATAAATATTAAAACATTTATGCCACCGGGTATAATGTAAATAGTTTTTTACTATTTACTATGAATAGTTTTTTACTGACACTTTGGCTTAGATGGGTCTAGATTGGCCTTTTAGACACTCTGTAATAGGTCAGGAAACTAACCCACACAAACTTGTTTCATTTTGCCATATGCGCCACAAAATCACATTGAAACTAGTTAATAATATTTCTAATATTTCTTCTTCAACTATATTATAGTCACAGTAATAATTTATATGATTGAGGCAAGCATAACATGTTAAAGTTACGATTCTTATGAAAGTTTTGGAGGTTTTAACAAAATCTTATGAAGAATGTAAAATACTTAAAAAAGCTAAAATTTGAGCCTGATTAGTTTTGGACAGATGCAGCCTGAAAACAATAATAAGGGCTATTATTAGTAAAGGGGAATATGAAATGATACTGCAGATTTCTGTGGGATGTGCGAGAATATCTTAGTTGTATTTAAATTGCCACCTTTTAGACACTCTGTGATAGCTCAAGAAATTAAACCGAGCAAGCGTGTTCCCTTTTGCCATATGCGCCACAAAATTACATTAAAACAAATTAATAATATTTCTTCTTCAATAATTACAATGACTATAATATGATCACTGTAATTTTTTATATGATTGCGGCAATTATAATATATTAAATTTACGATACGCCTTTAAGATTGAAAGTTCAAATAAACTCTTTTAATAAAGGCAAACTAATTTGTTACTTTTTTATGAAAAATGCCAAATACATACTTGAAAGGACCCCGATGGTTTAAGGATTAACACTTTCCGATTAAAAAAAATCTTCGTAGATATTGAGTAATACTATAGCTATTCTTAATTTGCTTTACTCACATTACTAATATTATTAATATTATATTGAACTAATTATAAACAAATTAAATTTTTCACCAAAATCCTTAAAGTTCAAATCGCAAAAAAGCTGTTTTCTAAATTTTAAAATTAGTTTAAGAAAATTTCGAAAAATTTGAATGTGGAACTTTGAAAATGATATACAAAATTGTACCTTCTTGGCCGCCAAAAATTCATTTGTAGGAAGACCTGGCCTTTAACTTTAACCAAAAGAACTAAATTATATATTAGAATTTTGAATAATGTTTATTAACTATGTCTTAATTTTGTTATCAAAGACACCCATATCGGCCCTATTGTTTATTAAGGGGTTAAAGAATATTAATATTCACACTTTGAAGTACATAATATTAAAACATACAAAGATAACAGCAAAAAATAAATAACATCAGTAATAATAAAACGTCAATAAGTATTTACTGAAGGCCATCATCATTTGAATCTCATTAATAACAAGTTTAAACGTGATGGGATTTATTATTATTTTAATTTATTTTTTTTTTTTAATTTTTAAGCAAACTAAAAATTTCTAACACAGATAAAAAAAAATCAGGAATTAATGTTAAAAACAAATAAAAATATCAGAAAAAAACAAAGCAGCTAACAAAAAAATTAATTTTACTATTTAAAAAATAAATAACTAAAACTAAACAATTACCGGTTATAAACAATAAATTAACTAACTATCTAAATATTTTAATTTGATATAAGTTATATTGTTGTTTAAAAACTGAAACACTTCTTAATTATTGCATTTTTGTTTCTTGAATGCATAAAATTTAGTAGAAGATCTACTTATAACAACAATAATAAACCTGTTACTAACAATAATTTGAAAATGTTTAAAGGTTTTTTTTAACAAACACCCAAAAAATCATCATTAAAATTCAAATGCATAATTAATCGCACACAAACACACACTCTTGCTTACTTACGTTTCTTAACAAAAATCTACTTTTAATTAGAGGTTTCACCAACAACAACGTTACTTAAATCAAGCAACAACAATATTTAGTTAGCACTACAATAAAACAAAAGAGAACAACATTAAACTAAAATCAAGGATAAATTTTGAGGAACAAACATGTAGAGAATAAATTAATAATAAAAACAAGTAAGAAAGTATAGTCGGTCAAGCCCGACCATATAATACCCTACACCCAGTATACATATGTATAAAACAGTTTTCCAGAAATGGGCTTTATATGGGAGATATAACCTATTGTGCAGCGATCATCCAAAAATTTAGTGTCATGATGTCCGTGAATATAAGTATCATATGTGTTAAACTTTATCTCGATATAAATACTTTTAAACGATTTATGGAGCTTAAAGTGAATTAAGGAGAGGGTCTTATATGGGAGTTTCGACTAATTATGGACCGATTATAATAAAATAAAACCGTATTATTTTTAAACATATGAAATATATTTGCGTTCAATATTATTTGGATACCAACATTTTTGAGAGAGTTATGCTCTTTAATGTGATTTTCGGAAGTGTGCATTATATGGGAACTACGAATAATTATGGACCGATCTGCACAAAATTTGTAGATGTGATTTGGCTTTATTTACCACTCATTTGTGATGAAATTTGTTTGGTTACTTGCATAATTCAAACATTTATGATCAGTAAACCCCAATTTCGATTTCCACCAGTTTCAATCCCATCCATCCTTGGGCCGAAAAAAATATCACGTACCTGTACTCCGCACACAAGCTTTACATGGACAGCCAGCCAGACGAACGGACGGACATCGTGAAATCGACTTAGAAAGTGATTCTGAGTGGGTGTTGGACCAATATTTCTGGACGTTACAAACATCAGCAAAAATCCAAATCCCCACTATGGTGGTGCAGGGTATAAAAAGAAGCGGTTATATTGTTGTTCCCTGTATACCCAATTAGCTGGCGTAACAAACACATAAATACAATTTAAATCTCATAATATATGCATTAAATGAAATTTGTAACACTTGCACAAACCTACTCACACACACACACACACATATTTAATGTCAAAAAAGCGTTATCAAATCCTTGGGGAAATACTCACTCCCCTATTCAAGGGTTCGTTACCCGCTTCATACTGACTGAGTAGTGGGATTTGTATGTAGAAATTTGAGAAATTCATTTCCAAAAAAAAATCTTTTAACAAATTTTTACCAGTGCTGAGATTAAATACAAAATTCCTTTGCTTTTAAAGTGTGGTGGCTGGGTGTTAACGTTTTTATAATTTAGTGTCATTTTTTATTTTGCCACAGTAACAACTGACAGTTTTCACTTTGTTGGTTGTCAAAACTATGCGGTTATTGGAAAGACATCAATAAACGCTGTCACTTAAAAACGAAATTTAAGAAATTTCATAAACCACTAACAGAGAAAGAGAAAACATGTGTTTACAAAAATATCTATTCTAGTGGAAAAAGGGAAAATATGTTTTACAACTCAGCTAGATAGCACAAAACACCCACTATTTTTATTTCTAATTCGCTAGCAAAGACGAAAGTGAAAAACTAGAATCCTTAATTAACAATTTGTTAACCCTAAAAAATGCCCACTACTTTTTTATTTCATTAATTAATTATATCTTATAGCACCATAGTGGAAAGGGTACGAGTATATTGGATTTGTGCTGATGTTTGTAAAGGCCATAAATAACAGTCCAACACACAGTCAATTTAATGTTGTCCGTCCGTACGTCAGGCTGGCTGTCAATTTAACCTTGTGCGCAAACTACAGCTCGCAATATTGAAGATGTTTCAGTAAAATTTTGTACAAGGACGATTGAAATTGAAATTAGTTGAAATTGGTCCATTATTTCACCTTGCAAAAGACAGCATGGGATGCGAAGAGAGGAAATCTCAACATTGTAATGAAGAAACTGCTAATTCAGACAGTACAACGATGACAAGAAAGATGCAGTGCAGCTGCAACTGGAAGATGAACGGCGAGACTTATCCCCAACATAGAGAGATGGATTAAAAGGACTTTTGGAGAAGTCAACTATTTTTTGGCTCAGTTCCTTTCTAATCACGGATATTTTAGAAAGCACCTATACCGTATGGAAAAGGGATAATCGATCCAGGGTGTATATACTGCGAGTCAACAAACGATGCTGCTGAACACACTCTTTTCGAGTGCAGCAGATGCAATACTAACACATTGATGGAACAAATTGGTCCTTTCAGACCCGAGAATATGGTGGAGAAAATGCTTCAATGTGAGGAGAACTGGAATGCTGTAAGAAAATACGTAGAGCTCATATTAAGTGAGCAGAAAAAAGAGATCTCGATGCTCTGCAATTAAATGAGACATAAGAACATAGGAAAAAATATAAGAAGATGAAATGGGAGAGAGTAAATGGTCCTTTCAGTACGTCGTTCTGGGCCTTCCCGAAGTAATGCAGGAAGCGGTTCCGCGAAGGTAGTCCCACCAGATTAGGAGGAGGGATTGTTTTAGTGGATATACCACTCAGTACAGTTGGTGATGACCAACGGTAAGTGCAAAGACATTTTAAACTCCACGCAAAAAAAAAACATAATTGGCCATAGTTCCCATTGGCCATTTGTATCGTTCGATACAAAATGTAACAGAAATTTGTTTTAAGTATGCATAGGTGATGGGTATATAAGATTAAGCACAGTCGAATATAAACTTGTACTTTTTATCTTCAGCTTCTATATTTTCCATACATTTTGTCTCGGAATCACAAATTAAGAAGAAACCAACAAACATTTATTGTATTTTTAGCTAGACATTTTTATAAATGATCATGGTCTTCAATATAAATTTTACATTATCTCAGAAAATAACATAAAAAGAACAGTTAAGCTCAACTAAATTATTTTATATATGAATTTTAAAAGAGTAGATCTACTAAAACTACTTGATAAAAAAAGAGAGTTTATCATAATAAATTTTTTAGTTTATCTAAAAATTTGGGAAAGGTTTCCTTGTGAGCTGACCTAAGTCACTAACGAATTGACCATCGAGACTAGTTTATCGCCCCAATTCCCTACATTTTATTTATCTAACTCTAGTGTTTCAATAATAAACTTGGGAGTTTAAGCACGTTATATTCCAGTTGAAAACTGTGTCTAAAAGTAAGGAGATATCTATCTGATTTAAAAGACACCTTAGAGACTTCTTTGAATTTTGTAACAAAGTTTCGGCAGTCGTTTAATTTTAAACGGGTTAATCATCAAATTTATAAGAGAATTAAAAATTTTTTACTGCTTTTATGTAACTGCATATGTATGTATACTCGTATAAAACGGGGAGAAAAAGTCATAACTATTACAGATTTGCAAAATTCAATAGTTGTGCCAAATAAAAATGTAGATAAATTCCCATTAATTTAATTTCATGCAGTATTGTCTAGTATTCATACATATATATGTGTTTATGTACATACATACATATGTATATTATCAAGTAATCATTTACATACGAGTATGTACGTTTGTTTTCATAAAGATTAAAGATTAGTCGTAAATTTCATTCTATACAAACGACTAAAAATTTCGTAAAGAAATGCATAAATCAACAGAGAAAGACCTGAATATTGAAAATAAATACTACACACAACAATAGTTAGCAACAAATAAAACACATAAACGTACAACAATAAAACATTTAAATTAGGACAAAACCCTCACGATACAACAACAATTATAAAGGTAAAGAACGAGAATTACAACAATGCCAAAGAGTGAAAGAGAGAAAAGTATAGATATATATAGTAGATATAGCAGGTAAACAACAACGAATGTAAAGAAAATTGCATATAATTTGCTTGTTGTTGCTGTTATTTAGAGTAACAACAACAACATGGCACCAACATTGGCACAGCAACATAAAATAAACTACAGCAATAGCAACAATGTACATACTAGTGTTACCAAATCACCAGACTGAATCCCAGAGTCGTAATTACAGTTCTTGTAGTTTTTATATATCTTATACGAGGTCGGTTCGGAAACTTCTTAACCAAGAACAGAAAGCGCGGTATAAACAGAAAAAGGTTAAGTGTTTTGGAAACTTCCATCTCTGCTATGAACACATGTTAAAATTCCTTTCGATCTGCCAACTCCTTCATATAGAAACAGGTATTCAAAAAAGACGCATCCACCATTTTTTAAATAAAAAAGGTTTATCGGGACAAGAACTCCATAATGATATGGTGAATGTGTTAGATGAAAGTATCTCCTTCATAGGCAACAGTAAAAAATTGGGTTGCTGAATTTAAACGTGGTCGTACAAGCCTTGAGGATGAACGTCCAAAAACAACATAATAAGTAGCCAAAGTGCATGATATGGTATAAAATGATCGACGAATAAAAGCACGTGGAATAGCTAATATCATGGGCATCTCAAATCATCGAGTCAATTTAATTTTGCATGAAGAACTAGAGATGAAAAACCTTTCTACATGATGGGTGCCACATTTGTTAATAGTCGACCAAAAACGCATAAGAATAAAAATTTCTCGAGCTTGTTTGGATCGTTTTAAGAATAATAAAATGGATTTTTAGCGTCGTTTCATAACTATTGATGTTACATAGAACCACCACTATACTCCAGAGACAAAAAAATAATCCAAGCGATGGACTGAAGCTGGAGGAAGTGCCCCAAAGAAGGCAAAAACAATTCAATCGGCTGGTAAGGATATGGCACCGGTTTTCTTGGGACTTTAAAGGTATTTTATTGATTGACTATCTACAAAAGGGTAAAATAATAAATCCAGAGTACTATTGCCACATTTTGGATCAATTAAATGTAAAAATTCGAAAAAAACGTGGCTTACAACACAAAAAAATAATTTTTCATTAAGACAACGCTGCAGCGCCCAAGAGTGTTTTAACAATGGCTAAAATCAACGAATTTAAGTACGAGTTTCTTGAAACCCCACCTTATTGTCGCGATTTAGCTCCCAGTGACTTCTTTATTCTTGGACTAGCATTCAGGGAATAAACCCTACTTGTGCAATGCATTGTGTTGGAACTAGGAAAATATGTTATGGGAGGAAGGATAGAGGGAGTAGTGTTTTTGAACATTTGATTTGAATTTTGCTATATTGAAAGTAAGGAATAGAATAGAGAGGAATGCTTCTGCTGGTAGTTTATTCACATAAGGACAGTACGGATAAAGAACGAATTTTCCCTATAATGTATTGTGGGATCCACTGTCCAGTCGACCATAAATGGACGAACCCTGACTGAAGAACGTTTATTACGTAAAAAACTACGTGTTTCAGGAACAAGTTCCCTGATTTAAACAGAACACATTCCATATCGATAGAACAGTGAAACACAACCCACATTGCGACGATGCTCCAATAATTCACCACCATACTGTCGGTCGAGTAACTTCAAACTAGACTTCAAAGCACCGGCCCATTCATGAGAGTTGTATTCCATTTTCGGCCGAATATAGGTGGTGTAAATAGTAAGATGATCAGATGGAGTAAAGTATTTTCTACACCGTTTTAAAAAACCATGGCACTTGAACGCCTCTTTTGACACTTGAAAAATGTGTTTGGTCCAGCGGTCATCACACTGGATTCTCATGCCTAGAACGGCAAGAGCGTCAGATTCCTTAATATTTACACCGCCCATAAAAACAGATGAAGCAAAATGATCTGTTGTGCGTTTGAGCATTAATAAACAATACTGAGTCTTACGCGCGTTAAAATCGACTCCGTTCGCACAACCCCGTTCCGAGATTGTCTTAAGATCTTGGCTCAGCGTATCATTCATATTTTGTCTAATTTCCCTAATCTCCAAAGGGTTTGGTCAATGGTTAAATGAGTCTGAATGGAAAATGTTGCTATCATCTGCAAAAGAATAGATAGGGTTTGAAGTTTGACATAGAAGGTCATTTTTAAAGATGAGAAATAAAGTGGGAGAAAGAACGGAGCCTTGCTGTACCCCTGAATTAATCTTGAACTCGTCTGATGCGATTTCTCGTATAGTGCGATTTCTGAGGAAACTAGATATAAATCGACACCAAAAGCAATGAGGGTCGATAAAAGAGCACCTCTGTCGAACGCCTTAGAAATATCTAGAGCCACCACTTTACTTTCGCCAAAACGATGTATGGAACGACACAATTTTTCCGAAAGGAAAGCTAGTAAGTCAACCGTAGAGCATCCTCTACGGAAGCCGTACTGGCGGTCGCTAAGTAAATTGCTGGACTCTAGATATTTCACCAGATGGTAATTTACCATACTTTCCATAACTTACGGAAGTGCAGAACAGATTGCTATTGGGCGATAATTTTCAGGGTTTGTAGCCTCTTCCTTTTTAGGAATTGGCGTTACATTAGCAACCTTCCAACACATGGGAAATTTACCGGCACGGTATAAGGTGCTGAAAAGGTTAGCTAATGGGTGAGCTAGCGTCGAAGAACACTGCTTCAAGACCAGCGCTGGTATACCATCTAGCCCAGAAGACTTATTTATGTTAAGATCCGCTAAAACCCTTATAACTGCTCGCGTGCGAAAGAATATATTTGGCATAGTTACTGATACTCTTTCGAGCACGGACAGTGGTTGATTGCTTTCCGGTAAGTTTGAATTATTTGCAAATAATTCAGCCAAAAGGTTAGCTTTGTCAACCGGGTCAGTGAATGGTTGGTCATTCTTTAAAAGAGTAGGAATTGAAGAACTAGCATTATCCTTTATTCATGTAACGGATGACCAAAAGCTTTTACTGCCCCGGGGACCAGTAAGAATTTTTGCATGGAGGCGTTGCTCGTGTAGAGATTTTTCACGCCTCAGCACGTTGGCACACGAAGACCTCGCTCGTTTTAATTATAATATAATTATATTTTCATCCCCATCATAATTATATTTACCTGTTCCCAAATCTAAAAAAAAATGCCTAGCTGGCAAGCGTTTTACCTCAAATAAAGATGCAATTACAGTTGTAAACCACTATTTTGAAGGTCTTGAGAAAAACTATTTAAATCAAGGGATAGAATTACTAGATAAGCGTTGGACTAAGTGTATTGAAGTTTCAGGAGATTGTATTGATTGTATATTCCTGACTTTATATGGATTTATTACAAAATTTAAATTGTATAATGCATAAATAAACAATTTCTCATTTTTTATCCTTGTTTTTTTTAAATTGTTTCGAGTTTTTTTAAAAATCAAATTGGCAACCATATTACATACAAGTTACAAATACAGTGTAATAGCACGCGTCATCTATAAATTCCAACACACTTGACAACATTTTTTCTTCTTCTGTTTAAAGCAGAACCCAAGAAAAATACACGCATTGAATAGACGTATCACAACAACACCAACAAGAACAAAAAAAAACTCCAACAAGATCAAAACAAGCAGCAACAACTTAAATATGAAAAACGTGTCTTGTTAGCTTATGGTGAATGTTGCATGCTTCAGACAATTATTACACATGGGCATGTGCAATAATATGTTGCAATAATAGTACTTCTATGATACTTTTTCAAGACGAAAAGTACTTATGTATATGGAATAATTCCAAAATATATTCTAAAGGGATTTTCAATGAGAACTTTGTTTTTCAAAACAAACAAAATATAGATTCAAAATTACAGGGGACATATCCAAAACAACCAAGCATACAGATATCGATTTCATTATGTGATCGCGTGTGTGTGTGTGTGTGTGCATATGTATGTAGACATATTACCCTGCAAATAATATTGGTATACGTGATCCATTTTAGATGAAATGGACTACTTACAACATGGTCCAATGTAATGCACTCATGGACCATGTCATAGTTAAACAAGAGTTTGTAGTTAAACGACATGGTTTCGTGTTAACACGATTGCTATTAAGTTGTTGTTGTTGTTTAAAACTAACCCTCTTGAGTACTCCATGGAGTAGAAGCATTTAGTAGTTTTGGAACTACTCCAATGGGTTATATGGTCCAATCCTAGGACATCACAATGTTAAATCGGTGGTCGATTTTGTTCATATATTTGGAGTAGTTTTGGAGTACTCCTACTCCTCTTTGGTCTAGTCTTTACATGCATGTATGGACTAGTCGCGTTATTTGCAGGGTAAAGCATCTTATACTATACATTGTAAGAAGTATTTTGTTTGAGAAACGTTTTGTTTTCTATTTTTGGCGATTTCTTGACGATTCCTTAAAATTAGTATGACGATTTGGACGATCTTCCGTTCGAAATTTGACGAATTCACACTTATTTCATCTGGCAACTATGATTGTGAGTCCTTGTCGTTGTCAAACTGTAATTTAAGTGTGTGTGTGTAAGACAGAGAGTGTTTATTTAAATTGTTTTGCGTACATTTAAATAAATAAAGACTCGTTATAATTTCAAACTACATATTAAAATTGACGCTTTTATTTGCAATTAAAAATAATCCGGTTTATTTAAAGGAAATAAGCCACCATTTTATAACGTAAAAACGTAACAATATTAATGAATTAGTATAAATTTATGTTGCATAAATATTAAAACACTTACATATGTTACCGGTTTTTATAAGAACCAATGCTTACTTTAAATTTTAATACTTTTAAAATATTCATACAAATAATGACTATTTCACACATGACTATGAAATTAATTGCTTTTCTTAAATGAAATTGTTAAATTTACACAAAGAAAGTACTATTTCTCTCCCCACTAGTTGGTACAATTTGCAACTTCTCTGGCACATTGCTGGTGTGTAATGTTTTTGTTTATGTTGAAAATGTCATACTTTTAGTGCGTGTGTCTTGTAAGGTGGTTTTTATTTTTATATTTTTCTTATTTACAACAACTATATGTTGCAAAATTAAGCTTTTTATTTACAGTAAAGAAAAAATAAATACATAAATAAATAGAAAACTAGGGAAAAACCACTTATATTTAGCTATTTTATTAGTTGATGTTGTGGTTCTTCTCTATTTTTAAATAAGTTTAAATTAAACGTGCCACATAAAAATAAAACTGCCCACCAAGTGCCATGTATTTTTTTTTGTTGTTGTTATCGTACTGAATAGTTGTAGCTAATTTGAGGGTGTGCCATACACACAAATAAACAATGTAAGAAGAATCAAGTTGTGCGAAAATACGTATGTATGTATGTTTGTCTTACAAAGAGAAATACTGCAATAATAACGACAATTTTGTAGACTATGCCAAGTACAATTTTGTTATAATATTTTTTCATTATTTTTATTTATAAAACTTAAAAGCTGACTATGATAAACTTACCAAAGGCACTTCATTATGTAATAGTCATTTAGGCATTTGTTTATGTGACAAAAATGTTGCATTTTTTCTGCCTTTTGCATGTTCTTTGTATTTTTCTGTTTGAAAGGGCAGCTTGTTCTTTTCTAAAAATTTCAATCCCATGAAATTTAAACGATTGTCTTAATTTTTATTGCGCTGTGAAAATGTTGCCTTTTTTACAGCTGATCCTTAACAAATTGGATCATATTGGCTTGCTGCAAAAAAAACTAACAGTGGATTAATATGACTCCATTTAGTTAAGACCACAGTTCCACGTTCAAAAGTATTAAATTATTAATCCAATCACTCATGCTCAGCATATGTAAAGAGGTCATATAATTTAGTTCCCTTATATAGATCACGCCCAGTTTATATTTACCCGGAATTCTGTGTTTTATTACGTGCAGGTCTGGAAACTCACAGTAAATGTTAAAGATTAAAGGTACTCAAAGTCTTGACAATTAAAAAAACTTGGTAGCGATTTGCAGCGCAAATGAATCGAAATCAGGGGCCAAATTACCGCATTCGATATCGAGTAAAATTGATCGTAATTTTCTTATTTGAGATTATGGCATTCGATATCGAGCAAGAAATTTAGTACATTTTATTATAATTTCGATATCGAAATCATTTTTCGATACGATAGCTCATTCGATCACGAATGCGGTAATTTGGCCCCAGAACTAAACTTTTTATAAGAGGAGATAAATGTTAGTTTCTTCTTTTAGCTTCTCTTAAATTGAAATCAATGAATAACAATTTGTGGTATAAAAACTATTCAATCGCTGTTAGTCTACATATACTATATATAAAGATATAAGACGTGATCCATTTCGAGGTTCCCTTCTTTTTTAAAGAAAAAAAAAACACCGAAAATTCAAAGTTAATGGAAAATGTATATTATCATTTGAAAGAACATTCTTTGGCATTTATTTTTTGAAGATTATGTCTGTCAAATGTTGGCCGTTGCTACGTCGCAGATGGTTTATCCGTTGAGTCCAATTTTCGAGGACTAGTTCGGGCATTTTGACTCGAGCTATCGTATCGAAATATGATTACGATATGGAAATTATGATAAAATGTACTAAATTTCTTGCTCGATATCGAATGCCATAATCTCAAATAAGAAAATTACGATCAATTTTACTCGATATCGAATGCGGTAATTTGGCCCCTGAATCGAAGCGGGTTTGTCCGCATAAACTTAAGACTTTACATATACCCACATGGAAAAGTCTAACGGTGTGGTATCACACGATCTTGGTGCCCAAAACGTGAAATTATGTGCTCACCGAAGTGTTCTCTCAATAAATCCATTGATTGATGCGATGTATGGGAAGTGGCGCCGTCTTGCTGAAACCACATGTCGCCGAGATCACGAGCTTCAATTTCAGGCATCAAACAGTCGGTTATCACAGCACGATAACGCCGAACCGACTCTCCACGGTCTTCATGTACACTCTCAGCTACGGCCGCTATATTTTCTTTACAGCGTGCTGGACGTGGTCTATTAGATCGAATATCATCCAATAATGAATGCTTGATCTCAAAATGGGTGATGGTGTTGCGAATAGTACGCTCAGTAGGCCGATTATGTTGACCATAATTTGAGCGAAGTGCACGAAACACATTCCACACTGAACGTGAATTTTCGTAATAAAGTTGAACGATTTTTGAACATTGTGCAGGCGTTAGTCTTTCCATTATGAAATGCCAAACAATACTAAACAAAAATAGCACGACAACATGACACGACTCACACGTGGTGATCTATCAAAAAAAGTAATATTTATATGACCGGATTTTATGTGAACAAAGCTTTATTCAGAGTGCTAAATAAGAATGTGAGATTTTCAAAATTGAAATTGGTTAAATTAAAAACAATGTGCGAATGCAATCTCAAATTATTTGTTTCCAATTATTTAAATAACTAGACACAACTAAAAATAATACTATATCATATTTATGTCCAATAGCCCGCAATAGTCTATGATAATATTCAATATTGGCCGTTGTACGCCTTTCAATTAGAGGTCAGTTTAGTTAACTAGACTAAAGTGGCATTAAAATCAGCAAATTATTTTGTTTTTCCAAAAATTTAGAGGGTTTCATTTCCTTAGTTTTTATTTTGCAAGAATACTGAATACGCTGACTGTAGCAGTGTTGCCAGCAAATGAATTTCAAAATATGCTAAAACTTACAAATATAAATTATAGTTTTTTCTAATTTTGCTCATAGCAATTGTTGACTTGTTTTAATAGATTACATTTCATATATTAATTAAAAAATTTCCGTGTTCATTTACCTACCACACTGAAAGGAATTTAGTTTAAATATTAGTAAAAGTTATTTTTTATATCTCCAAAAGTATGTTTTGGAGTAAAATAGTAAAAATTTGTTCGAGAAAACCTTTTTTTTTTATCAAGCAATTTATGCTAAAAAGCATTTAGCATAATTTTTTAAAATTTCAATGCATTTACGAGAAACAAAATGCTAAATCTAGCACTGAAAGTGCTAAAATGGCAACACTGTAGGGCAATAAAAATGTATTTATTGTACATAGATACAATTAACCAGCATTTGTTGTATGTGGTTGCTGTAATGACGGTTGAGTGTGTAGAAAATTGTAATTGTTATCACTGCTCATTGTTGTCGTTTTTAATATTGCTATTGCTCTTGTTGCTGTTGTGCTGTTATTATTATATACGACTACATACATTCTATCTAGAATTCACCTGTTTAAATCTCTTGTTTGTCAGCATTGTTCTTGTTTTCTTTTTATTTTTTTATTCATTTATCATTTTCTTTCTTATTTGTAAAGAAATTAAAAAGCGAAAAAAAAACAATAATAAAAAGTTGGTCAAGTGAGAAGAACCTTGTGACATTAATTTAGCTTTTGTTTTTATTTTTGTTTTTTGTTTGCTGTCATTGTTGTTCTTGTACAATATCTTATGCATTTGTTAGTATTCTTAGCTTAATAGTACAAGTTGCAACTTGCATTATTAGACACGTAACAGTAGAACAAGTCATAGAAGTAGAAGTAGTAGTAGTAGTAGCCAGTTGTAAAGATTGTTGCTGGTGATAGTGGCAACAGCAAGAGCAGTAGTAAGTAGTATTTCTTAATAGTTATAGTTATAGTAGTAGCAGTCATTTGTATATCACCACTCAAGTTATTTTGTGATGATACTTTCATGCATACTTGTACTACATATTTCTATGTGTGCTGCGTCTATATTTTCGTAGATTTTATTTTATATATTTTTCTTTCTATATATAAAATACATTTGTATGTACATACATATGTATGTACAATAGAAGAGGGTTGTTAAAAAAACAGCAAGGTAGTTGATATGTACGTACAGAAGTATGTACACATGTATGTATGTATGTAAGTATATATTAGCCACTATATATGTATGTATAAGAAAAACTCACATACTACCACTTGACATGTCTCTTAAAAAAGACAGTAGAAAACTAAAAGAATTGTTTAGTTTTTTTGTTTTTGTTTTTTTATTTGTATAAATATTTTTTTGTTTTTCCCCTTTTTTAAGTAGGTATATCGGTTAAAAATAACTAAACAACGAAAGGGTATTTGCATATTTTAATATATACATATTTTAGTATATACAGTCAGAGTCAAAATTTTGTATACATCACACTTTTTCATGTATGCAGCAACATATTTTTATTATAATAAGAAATATATAAGTTTGAATCCATCTACTACCTATAAATCGAATACTTTATTAATCCAGAGATCAATGGATTACTATTTCTGGGCGATTCTATTCTAGACAACTTTTAACATCAGTTTTCAAATCACACTATTTGAAACTTTTTTTTGATGCAAATTTTAAGGTAAAAAGACGTAAGCTTAAATATAAATTTGTTGTGTACTTCAAAGCATTAGGATTCATAGATTTGGCGCGAAAATTATTCATGTTGCACTCGTCATGGCTTAAAGAGCTTATTATTGGATTATATTTCTCTACGATGTTTGATTTGATAATCATCGTCTGATATCTCATCTTTCACAATAAAAAAAAGTATAATACAATAAAAAGTTTAAACATTAACAGAGTTTTGTATTTTTGTGGTATGATCTTATGAAAGTTGGCCAATTTGGTTGGCTATATGGTCGTTTCATATAAACTCTTGTAAATAGATAACAATAGTATATAGAAAAATATTACCCCTTCTAGAAATAATTTAATTGAAAATGTGTTTCTTTCTATTAGTAAAAGACGTTTAAAGCGTCTAAATGTTGCACCCGTCAGAATAGAATCGTCCTTCTCTTGCTTTACGATAATGGCAAATAAACTAAGCTGGCATTTGAATACAAAAATCGTAAGACGTTGAAATAGCAAACCCCATTGTTATAAATGAGTAATTATAACAATGTACAATGGTGGACTTATAATTAGAAATGACTTCTCAGCATACATATATATTTGTTCAAATATATTTTAAAAATTTAGTTCAACATATTAAAACTAATAACTAGAAATAGTAAAGTAACAAATTATTATTAAGTTTAAAAAAAAAAATCACAGCATCAATACTATTTCAAGGAAAATTGACTTAAACGCAATTCAAATTGGTCACATAATTAGAAACTAAACAAATATATGCAAAAAACCTTAGTCTGGCTTAACAAAACGGACTTATCCTTTAATATTTTGTTAAATAACTCTTGTTTTTGACCACATTCGCCAGTCTTTTTGGTCATCATCATTATTTCTTGGATTTTTGTCCTTTAGGTCTCCTTTTACAATTGTCCATAAGTTTTTAATTGGGTTAAGATCAGGACTTTGCGATGGCCAGTCAAGAACATCAGTATTTTGATCCAAAAGCCAACACGTCACTAACCAACCATAAAGTGTGCTTTGGGTCATTATCATGCTGGAAAATGTATTGGACGGGCATATTCTCAAAGCAATACGAATCCATTACATTTTCCAAAATGTTTTTATATTGATGCAGATCCATTATTTCCTAAACTTGAGCAATTAGAATGCCAAGAAAAGGCACTCCAGACCATAATGAACCGCCACCGTGTTTCACTATTTTAACAGTGTACCTGGGGTCTAAGGCTTTAATTGGAGGACGTCTAACATACGATTTTCCATCAGATTGGAACAAGTTAAACTTAGATTCGTCGCTCCAGAGAACTCTATTCCAGTAACATGGATATTTTCTGAGCATTTCTCTTGGAAACTTCAACCGCTTCATAATATATATTTTTGAGACCTGATTTTTTTTTTTTGTGCAATGCATCAACGAAGCCCTGACTCATTGGAGTGTCTGCTTATTGTCCGTGTGGATATTTCTGCGCTTATTTGCTGTCTAATTTCAGCCTTTATTTCGCGCAAAGATAAATATAAATTTTTTTACTGGGTCTACAAATAACTCTATCTTCTGCTAAAGTTGTCTTTCGTGTCCCAGGTTTTCTAGCTGGAGTTGCAAACTCATTGTATTTCTGTACAAGTGAATTGCACCAAATATCATTTTTTTGAACAAGAAAACTTTTGAGCAATAGCCGACATTGAAAGTTTTTAATTTTGGTAACACTGCAGAATTAACCGTCTCATATCTGGAGTACATTCCAAGTTAATCTTATGTTTAACAAATTATACTCACTTTGTCACTAATATTAAGAAAAGTTTAAGAGTGGAAAACAATTATAGTTACATGGGCAGCAAAAAAAAAATAATATTTTTATATTTTTGATTATTTACTCATTGAATAACGGTAAACACAATTTACAATGCAGGTCTTTAAAAAAGCTACACAGCGATCTTATTATATCAAAGCATCGTTTCTTATTATATGTCCATGTATGTATGTATGTATATTGTTTATGGTGCTGATGTTTCGCAATTGCTACATAATGGGTGAATAAGTAAATAAATTCGTTTAACGTTTTCTGAGAATTATGACGATTATGGTAATGAGAGCAGTAAGGACGAATATGTCCAGGAATTGTTGACTGGAAAGATTGAAGAAGTAAAGGTGGTGAAAGTAGAAGAAAGCTTTATATCAAAACCCTGCAATTGTTTTAGTGCAGAATATCAGCGCCTCTGGTGGTGAGTAGGCGCATTATTTTTAAAGCTTGATTTTATAGCCCTTATTTAATTATTTTACTTCGGTGGCGTTTGAATGCTATACCACCGAAGAAGGGCGCTGTGATAAATATTAGTTATGATGGAAAGAAAGAAAACTAATAATTATCAGAAACTGATGTTGTACTGACTGGTACAAATACCAACTCATGCTTAATGATCAAATGCGCTAACCAATTAAGCTACAGAACTCTCAAATCACCACTAAACTAACAATGTAGGTGAATACGATTTTAGAAGCTCTTAAGGCTGTTCGACAGTCGACATGCATGTATTCCAATATTCTCCATTATATTTAATAAAACTTCAATGTGGGTTGTGTTTCACTGTTCTATCGATATTATAACGGAATATGTTCTGCTGAAATTAGGGAACTTGTTCCCGAAACACGTAGTTTTTTTACGTAATACACGTTCTTCAGTCAGGGTCCATTCATTCATGGTCGACTGGACAGTGGATCGCACAACATACTACAAGGACAATTCTTTCTTTAGCCGTACTGTTAGTATATGGAATAAACTACCAGCAGAAGTATTCCCTACCAGTTTCAATATAGCAAAATTCAAATCAAATGTTCACAAACACTACTCCCTCTATCCTCTCTCCCATAACCTATTTTTCTAGTTCCAACACAATGCATTGCATGAGTAGGGGTCCATCGTCCCTAAGCAAAAAAAAAATCACATTGTTGTACTTTTACGGCTGAAACTTTATCAAATGGATTCCCTTGAAAGATTGTTTCCTCCCCACTCGGTTAATTCTTGATCGACACATTAACGCCTTCTTTGTCAAAGAAAAGCTTCATGTACATATAATGTATAAAAGAAAATATCAATCATAAATAAACTTAAAATTTTAAATTAAACTTTAGAAAGACAATATAAAATTAAAAATTAACCTTTAATATACATGTTTTACTTGACCACATTAAACCGATTATAGTAGACTAACTGAAAGGTCTCTTAAATAAAATGTAAGTTTTATAGTTAATTAACTTTTATTACACTGATTACTACACAATATTTAATTTATTTATAATTGTTAAATCTACATATTGCAATGAAATTTAGCAATTCACGAAAACCCAAAATAACAAAAGAAAAAACAATTCATTAAAATGATTAATTTTATTACAAAGTATGATGCAATTGTTAAATTTTATTTTAATAAACAGTTGAATGCAAATTAACAGCACAGCTAAAAGTAGTATAAAATGATTTATTGACTTTTGACTAAAGTTTAAAAGATAAAGTGTACAGCTCTGAGCTCTTAGCAAATTTAATTAGTTTTGTACACTGTTTGTTTTTTATCATTGAACCTGATTTCATTTGTCATGCAACTAACTGCCAAGTAAATACAACATGTTAACAACAAGTGCACTTGTAATTTGTTTTCAAAAACAGAAATCTATAATAATTATTTAGATAAACTAAATACAATACAATAGTTACAACAAATATTATATAAATGCTAAAAATGAGTGACAAAATCAACTTAACTTTTAGCACACTCATTCATACTCCTACATTTAGTGGAGAATAATTGAAAACAAAAACTTACACAACTAATTATAATTATATTTATAATTACTCGTATATACAGCAGCTCCAATAGAAACTCGTACAGCAAGATTTTTTCATTTTTCTTGTTTTTGTAGGATAATTTCAATAGATGCATTTAAAATTTATTCACAGGATTAAACCAAATAGCAAATTAACTTAAAGTTAATGCATTAACACGTAATTAACGGAAATGAAATTACATAATCAGCCCAATCATGAATAAAAATTCCGCGGGAGTTTTTTCCCTTTTTATTTTTTTAACATTAAATTTGAATAGAAAAAATGGGAAAAGGGAAAAGGGAAGAAACTGCCGCGGAATTTTTATTCATGATTGGGCTGAATATAAACTTGGGTCAAAACCAAACTCATACACTTTTAATAAAATCATTAAAAATTACCAGTAGTATTTCATGAGAAGACCTTTGCTTTGATAACCATGTCTAACTTGCTGCAGGCGTGCATTCCACAATCTAACGAGAAAATTTGGCTCCTACTTTTCCCCTTCCTCTGAAGGGATTCGCTTTAGCTCTTGTTTTTTATTTATGTTGGAATCGAGATAACTTCCAAAATGTTTGATGTGGTTAACGTAGGGGCTCTGCGATGGTGTCTCCATAACATGCGGACAGTTATACAACAACCATGACCTCAGCCTTGTAACACGGATCATTGTTCTGGTACAAATGGTAGTAGTTGCTGTTAAGATCCAGCTTTTCCTTGAATAATGGCAAATTTGATTGTAAAATGTCCAATTAATCAAACTGCACCATTTCTTGGCATGAAATTGCATGTCTCGCCAGGCACACAAGTCACAACTCTTCATACAGCGATTGTGCAGATCACTGTACAAACACCTTGTTAGAGTGTTAGCCTGTCACAGCCTGTTTGACAATTAGTGAAACAAACACAGTCCACTCTAGCTGCACAGCCCCTCGTTGCCACAAGTCGACCAAACACTACTGTTCTCGGACCAATTGAGTCAACCTTTGTTGCAGTCCCTAACCAGATCGTACCATTAAAATCCGTCCGAGAACGGGCCATTGACTATTCATGTTCTCTCAAATACCTTTTTCAAGCACAAAGACAATATGTCATCACTACTTTCAATGGCTCTGTTGAGATAATTTGGTGGCCCGAAATTTGTCATTTGCACAAACATCAGTCTTTTAACCAACCATTTTTTTCTTCCCACGATTTTGTGTTTAAACCACATTCACCACATACACTCCGAAGAGGCTCTAACAATTAGAAACGAATTCCCGGCTTGCAACTAGTACCCGTATAAGTAGATAAGACTCTAGTCAGCTGCATGTTTAAATTTGATGAAACAATCAAAAGCTTTCCAATTTCGAGCTCCTTGCAGCTCATGGCACCGGTTTCGCCATTTACGCATCCTACGACAATCTGACACAAATGGGGGAAGATCATCTTGCCAACATGCCAAGAGCAAAGCTCGTTTCCGTAGATAGAAATTAACTTGAATGCTCTTGACAGAGAACTTGTATCTAATAATATTCTTATTCTGTTAATATTCCTCCGTTAATGCCGAAATGTCATAGTTTTTGCTCTGACCTCCTTTGGTTTGCCTCTTGGTATAGTAAATTCCATTCGAACGAAATCATTTTTAGTGGTCGGCATAAAGAGATATATGGATTATAATAAGCTTGTAATCTGATCAGTTATTGATTTTAATTTTTGTTACTTATTGCACAGTTTTTAAGAACTACGTTGACATTTGTGTTGATGTCATTAGTGGCGTAGTTTCAAATTAAAGTTCTTGCTTATTCCAAAGAGTCAAAAGATGACCAAAAGTTCGGTTCAAGAATTGGAGATGATACAATGGTTATCACCGATGGATAAATTTGAATGGAGACGCTATTCTCGATACCTCGATATAACAAGTTTTTCAGTTAAACGAATGAGTCTGACAACATACCATTGGTTATACTGGAATGTGCTTGTATGTATTTATTTTTTTTCTTGCAAATGTCAGCAGGACAAAATCAGAAAACTTTAGTAATTTGCAAATGTAGTGGCAAAGGAAATGTGTAGTGTAAAAGGTAATGGATGTATCAGTATTATCGATAAAAAGCAGATTTTATTCAGCAA
This sequence comes from Bellardia bayeri, assembly GCA_950370525.1. Classification (NCBI taxonomy): domain Eukaryota; kingdom Metazoa; phylum Arthropoda; class Insecta; order Diptera; family Calliphoridae; genus Bellardia; species Bellardia bayeri. The sequence goes on from OX493264.1 coordinate 122,840,940, forward strand.
AATATACAAAAAAAAACATTAATTTTAAGTGGTATGTCCTGGTGTTTATGTCTAACACCTTCACGCTGTCACAATCCTTGGGAGATATATGGCGACATCGGTGCCATGAGCTTGCACGGTATCGAAACTGGTTAGATCTTGATTCTTTCAAACGTTTTAAACTCGCAGCTGACTATAGTCTTTGCTATAACTACGGGATCAGTTGGAAGCGCGGGGATGCCTCCCCTAACTAACAATTGATTGAGGTCCCTGCAGGGTACACGTAGTGTCTGTGGTTGATACCCAAAGCGGGAAAATGACAAATGGTTAAAAGACTGGTGTTTATTTGAGCAGCCAACTTCGAACCACCAATTTATCTCTAGATGCTGTTGTTGAAACAACAGAGTCATTGAAAGTAGTGATAACACTTAGCTCGATGCTCAGGAAATGTACGGAACTTTTGGCTTTCATTTCAGTAAGCTAACGATCCGCCTTTGGACGAGTTTAGATAGCGGGCTATGGCAACCGTAGCAAATTCTAAACTCTGTCCTTGGCAGTAGTGGTCGGTAAGTGCGATAAATCGTTGTAGTCATGTATGAGAAATTCAAAAATGTATGTTCCTGGCAAATTCATACAATACGGTGAAGATCAGGGTTCACCCGCGTTTAAGTGTGCCATGAGGTTGGGCCGAAAAGGCAGATACCCACGTTAATCTTGAGCACATCTGCTTAAATTCAAATTCTGTAAACCATCTAATAGCGTAGACAGACGACACAGTTAATTTGCATTAGCAGTCTTAATTCAAATTAACTCGTGAATTATCCCCATCCTAATACGCATTAGGTTAGACGTAAATGCACAAAATCAAAGTGAATTTATACTGAATTTAGCTATTTCAATATGGCAACATCGTCGACAATCAGTCATATGTTATCAAATTGTTTACCATTCTAAAATAACAAGAAGAAGACAGTTGTAAAATTAAAATAATAAAAATAGATTTCCACAATTGCCTTTCTCTTATTTCAGAGTGCCCTACTGCGGTCCCCACTTGTAGCAACACGTTCAGGTTGATGGTTGCTAGTGCATGAACAATTTTTGCATTATGGAGCAGTTTCAGCATAATTTCATTTTTTTTTTCAAATAAATAATGATTTTTCACCAAATGCCAAATAAATTTTTTCACAATTAAACAGTTGTTTACAAACAAACAGCTGTTTACTAAATGCTAAAACTGTCGTCTGTCAGGGTAAAAATGTAAAAATGTTGTATTGAAATCAGTGTCAATTTGTTTTAATATCCTTATTTATATATATCTGCTAAACTTTAACAATATAATAACCTTTAATAGCTGTATTAAGAACCAATTTAAATACATAAATAAAAATCTCCATAAATATTTTTAAATCGAGATTCTAAACGAAACGGCTAATTTAAACAAATTGCTTATGATCATATGAATTTTCCCTCAAACACCAAAAAGCACATCCATGTCTACCATGTCTAATGATGTGGACACTAAATGGAGAACAGGCAGCAATATTTGAAAAAATACAAACAAAATGAAAAATCAAAAAAAGCCAGCCATTGTAGATAGATTTACCTTCAACTATAGCACCTGCATAACCTATAAAAGCAAAACAGAGACATAGGAAAAAAAAACAAACTAAAAACAAAAAAATCTTACATCAATTGTGCAACCTCTCATTACCATAAATAGACAACAACCAACCAACAACATATTGTAATCCAAATGAATCCAAACAAACCTACAGAGACGACAGACCGTCATACAAATTGCATGAAAAAAAAAGAAAATCTTGTTGATTTTTTGTTTGTTTTATTCATCATGATGATACATACAACTGGCTCTGCTCGCAGTTGGGGCGTCGTAACAAGAGACAATGAAAAACATATTTTTTTTAGATTGTAGTTTTTGTTGCTGCTTTATTGTAATTTTTCATATTTCTTTTAATTAAAAAAATGCAATGTTTGCAGTCTTGGCCTTTGAATTTTTAATTTTTATTATCTGAGCTATTTTGGCATTCACTTCGAATCAACAACAACAAAACCAAACAAGTGCACAAGACAAAAAAAATCCGCAAGTCTAATAGTTACAACAACGACAGCAACAATGGCGTAATAAAATCCGCAAAAACATTAAAACTCTTTACATACGATGACTGTTTTAATTTAAACACGCCATTTAGGGATTTGGTTTTCTTTCATTTTCATTATTCCCCGTTTGTTTCTTTCTTTTGTTTTAAACCAATGAATGAATAAATTGCTTTGACTTACTGACTGATTGACTCAATAGCAAACCACCAAGCAACGAGCTGACTGACAGACCAACTAACTCGTTGCCTGTCAAATTAATATGATAAATGTAGTATGTAGATAGTAGTTGCAGCAGTAGCAAGTATTTGATAAGCAAGGACTGAGATCAGCTAAACTAAGCCAGAGCATTTTAGCAAAATAATCTGCAAAAGTTATTTAAATAAAAAAGCTAACATAACCCAGCCAAAACTTAGAGGGAGTTGACACGCTGCGACTTTTACCTGCCAATTTTCTGCTGCGACTCGAGTTTACGGGGTAGCTACGTATTTCATCTATAAACTCGAGTCGCAGGTGAAAAGTTGCAGGTAAAAGTGGCAGCGTGTGAACTCCCTCTTACTTACTATAATCCAGCTATTATTAAATATTTGTCCTTCGGTTATATAACTACAATACCGGTTGACAAATTTTATTAACTTCGTTAACATTCGTGTTGTTGCCAATGGATGCCGATCAATGCTCTAAGTCATTGTCGAGAAAGTGTAGTTTCAAATTGTCAGAGACATTTCCAAGAGTAACAAATGAAAATCAATAGCAAAACAAACCGTTAGAAAGTTAAAAGAATTTCATTCATAAAACTTTCTTCAGCAAGGATCCAGAGCCCTGTAAAAGGTGGAAAAATTAATATTTACGTACATACGAGGATGGTTCGGAAACTTCGTAGCCTAGAGTAGAAAGAGCGTTATAAACGGCAAAAAGTAAAGTGTTTTGAAAACTTCCATCTCTGCTATGAACACATGCTAAATTTCTTTTCGATCTGCCAACTCCTTCATATAGAAACAGTTGTTTAAAAAAGACGCATACGCGATTTTTTTACAATAGAAAAATCAGAAATTCGGGGTGTTATTAAATATTTAAATAAAAAAGGTTTATCGGTACAAGAAATTCACAATGATATGGTGAATATATTAGGTGAAAGAGTTCCTTCACATGCAACAGTAAAAAATTGGGTTGCTGGATTTAAACGTGGTCGTACAAGCATTGAGGATGAACCACGTAGTGGACGTCCAAAAACAGCAACAACAACATAAATTGTAGCCAAAGTGCATGATATGGTATTAAATGATCGACGAAAAAGAGTGCGTGGAATAGCTAATATCGAGTCCATTTAATTTTGCATGAAGAACTACAGATGAAAACCCTTTGCATTTGTTAACAGTCGACCAAAAACGCATAAGAATGAAAATTTCTCGTTTTAAGAAAAATAAAATGGATTTTAAGCGTCGTTTCATAACTATTGATGAGACATGGATCCACCACTATACTCCAGAGACAAAATAACAAGCCAAGCAATGGACTGAAGCTGGCGGAATAAGGCAAAAACAATTCAATTGGCTAATAAGGTTATGGCAAAAGGTTTTTTTGGAACTTCAAAGGTATTTTATTGATTGACTGTCTGCAAAAAGATAAAACAATAAATTCAGAGTACTATTGTGTACTGGCTTACAACACAAAAAAATAATTTTTCACCAGCGCACAAGAGTGTTTTAACAATGGCTAAAATCAACGAATTAAAGTACGAGTTTCTTAACCACCCATCTTATTCTCCTGATTTAGCTCCCAGTGACTTTTACCTGTCCCCAAATCTAAAAAAATTCCTAGCTGGCAAGCGTTTTACTTCAAATGCAGATGCAATTGTAATTGTACAGTTGTAAACCACTATTTTGAAGGTCTGCTAGATAAGCGTTGGTGGACTAAGTGTATTGAAGTTTCAGGAGATTATATTGAAAAATAAAAATGTTTTTGAAAAACTAACTATTCTCTTTCTGTGCTAGGCTAATAAATTTCTGAACCGCCCTCCTACATATATAAAAAGTTAAAATATTTTATGAAATTACAAGCCCCAATTTAACTGACATCTATCCCCCAAAATCATTTATATGAAATCCTAATAAAAGCAATGTTAATTTGCTCATTACCCTATAGTTTATAATAGAGAAACTACAGAAAACAAAGCTAATTGAGCAGTGTTACTACTCTCACCTAAAAATCTACTACATACATACAAGTATATTTATTTATAGTTTAGAAAATCAAGCCCATCTCTTTTCTTCACCCACTCAATTGAAACAATAGAAATAAGTTTATTGTCTCCTAGTTTCAGTGACTTTTGTGGCTGTAGTTACACTGGTAACATTATATAAAATTAGCTAATACCAGCAGCAATATAATCATAGCCACCACCACCACCACCAGCGTGCATTCATTGTCAGCGTCATCATCAGCATGGTGCTGTGTTGTGACTGATCGTTTGCTTTACACGATTTTGACCGACTTTTCTTCTTTAGTTTTATTTGTTTGCAATTTTTTTTTTCTATTATAATTTTTTGGTTTGTGACTTTTCACAAAGTGAAGCAGCTGGAATAAAAAAAAATAAAATATCGGACAGACAGACGGACAGTTAGACATACTGTCAAGTGTTTAAATACATGACTAGTTAAATGAATGAATGGCTGAATGACGACGACGTCGTATGAATGAGTTAGATTGATAGTTAAACTATTGTTAGATATTGCAGTATTATTTTTTTTTTTAAATACACTTATGGCCGAATTCTCGGTCATTATTTAACCATTGGTAAACTAAAATACTAACTATCGTTTAACTATTACTTGTAATTCTTATGGCAAACTAAGCATTGCGAATAAAGAATCATGAGTTAAACCGTTGTCATTAGCTAACTAAAGACTGTGAATTCGGACGTTACTGTTAAACATTTGTTCTACAAACAGAGTGTTAAAGGAATTATTTATTTTTAAAAGGAATTTGTTGTAATTGCGTTTGTTTGTTTGTATTTGACAATTAAACAAATTAATTAATTAATCTCTTTGTTAATTTCTTCCAACTTCAAAGCTATTTGACCTTGACATACATACATACTTATAAATGCATTTACGTTTCAATTTGTCTAGTTAAAACAAAGTTAATGAATTAAATTATGTGCATATAATTAGTTTATTGATAAATAATTAATTTTTTGATCCTTGAAAACATTTTTGTTGTTGAAACTAAGTTTAACATTTCAAATTCATACACAAAATTTTATTTCAATTGTTGAAGGTTTTAAATGCTTTTTGCTTATTACCTCACTTTCCCTTGTTGTTTTCCCATGATAATTCTTTTCAAATCTATTCAAAGATTTCATTTGTAAAGGTACGGTCACATTTGGCAAATATTTGCCGAAAAAGACGTAACCACTAAATAAAATATATTTGAACTCGTTTATTTATTTAAAAAAAAACTTCGTTTATTTAGTACAAGACACAACAAATATTTAGTTTTATTTTATTTGATGGTGTTTGATTTTGCAAAACTCTTGTAAGAGTAAACAACGTCAAACAAATTTATACTTAAATTCGTGGTTACGCTTTTTTGAGTAAATATTTGCCAAGTGTGACCGTACCTTAAGCACAAATATAACAAATCTATTTAAAGTTGTTCTTGCCTGTTGTTTTCACAAACATATCTTCTTGTTGAAAAAAAATCCATTATTAAGGATCGCTAGAATTTGATTTAGTTCTTTTTAGCTACTAAACTGGACAGTTGCACTTGTGAACTTAACTGTCCATATCCATATGTACATATGTATGTGCAACGTGCCGAGAGAGTAAAACTAGTACAAATGTATGTATGTATGTATGTATGTATGTATGTATGTATGTATGTATGTATGTATGTATATAGCTACGTAAAACTAATTTGCATAAATATAATTTGTATTATATATAAATATAATTTGTATTATATATTTATGCAAATTAGTTTTACGAGTATATACCTGTAGTATTTACAACCCAATAAACAATAAAAATATGAAATAAAATGAATCTGAATGTGATTATGACTGGCAAGAAGTTTAAGTAGAAAAGTTTTCATAACTACCCTGTGGCAAATGTATGTCAATTGTCTTAAACGCATTAGCCCGCCATAAATAAAAAGAGGGCAAATCAGTCAGCTGTTCCAACTGTACTCAATAAATTTTAAACAAATTTGGCAATAACAAATACTCGTATTGTCAAATAACTTTAATCTAATTTTCTGTCCATAATAATGATAAAAATTTCGTTTGGGTAAAATAATTTACCATCTCCTAGGTCAATGCCATGTTAAGGAGAGATAACACATTTATACAATATAATATGTTAGTAAAATAATTGATGCCTTACTCCTTGAAACCAGTCCTGTGTTAGTTTTTTTCTCTCTAGATCAATGGTAGGAGTAAAAATGACAATCTTTCTTTCTTTCTTTCTTTCTTTCTTTATTGTAATCTGACCAACCAACCATTTATTGTGTTTTCTTTCTGTTTTGATATATTTTATAAACTTGCTTAAAATTTGCATCGTTTCTACTAAAATAACTGATCAAGTTCAGCCCCTGGTGGCTGTAAGTACCGACCAGTGATCTAGGGCAAACATCAAGATAAATCATTTATTTTCGAATAATGTAACCTAATATTTAGCCTTAACCAAAACTGTTTGAAACTTTTTTATGCGCTACCAATAACTTTTATCGAAGCTTCCGAATATAAAGAGTTATTATAAAGCCAAACATTGTCTGTCAATTAAAGTTGTCTAATGATAATCGAAACCTATCGGATCTACTTGTTTGTTTGCGATACAATTTAATGCTCTCAGTTTTAAGGCATGTTCCATCAAGGCACCACCCTCACAACAGGCACTTTGTTCAAATCTCCTTTTTCGATGAAACAGTATTTTTTAAATAACAAAACAAATTTTAGGCAATAATCAGCTTAATAAGCCAATGATTGAAATAGTAAAAAAATTGTTTAATATTTTTTCTTCAGTGTATGTAACTATTGTAACAATAAAGTCAGGAGAAAATATGCTTCATATTCCGGTTATTTATATTTCGTCTTCGTCACCATTCAGTCTGAAATTATGTCAATCACTGTCTGACACAATCACTGACCCACAATGGTACAAGTTATAAAATGATCAATATGGTGTCCCTCGCTACTATGGTGTCGTGGAAATAGAAAATGCGGACAAGCCATTTTAGAAGTTCAAGAAAGATATCAAGGCATGTATATTTTACGAACATTTTAAAGACTAGCAAGCAATACATAATAGTCAAACGAACAACAAATATTATATTCAGAAATAATAACGATTATAGAAAGAAGGATATCATTATATTAGTCAAATATGGTCCGAAATTTACAAAATTCTGCAGAATGATCTTTGTGTATATGTAAATGATCTGTACAAAGTTTTGAGCCGGTCCCGTTATTTATAAGATATATATAAAGATAAATGGCTTTTTCGGATGTGGTCCTTATATGGGAACAATGACCAATTATGGGCCGACCACTATAAAATTTAGTACAATAATTTATTTACCTATAAGGATTATTTATGTTAAATTTTAACCGTTTATCATTATTTATACCAGTTTTATACGTATTTAAATGAATTTTGCAAGTGGACTTTATATGGGGTCTATGGTCAAACATGGACCGAAATAAAAAAAAAATGGTTTTGGGATTTCTTTTAGCATGAAACTTATTTTAGCTGAATTTTGTATTTATATTCCAATTTTATAGGCATTTATGTATAATTGAGCAATATTTCGGGAAGATTTTTGTATGGGGGCTATGATTTTTGTATGGGCCGATTTTTACAATTTTCCTCACACTTTCTTCTTTTATCATTAAAACAACGTGTACAAAATTTCATGGCAATAATTGCAAAATATTTCAAAAAATTAGAAGAAAAATGTTAAAAAATATCAAATTTCTATGGAGGTTGTCTCACATTTTGGTCCATAACTCTGGTACTACTATACCGATTTTGCTGATTTTTCAATACCAAACTGCTTGGAAGAATTTTAAACGGGTTTCTGTAAACTCTGTTGATTTTGGTTGTACCGTTTGGAGATTGTGAGATTGTTTTACAGAGACAGGCAGACAGATGGTCATCGCTCAATCGACTTAGAATTTCATAAGGATCAAGAACATACATATATACTTTGTTGGTTCTCAGGTTGGTTTTAATTGATTTTGTATACTTTTTTTAGAAAAGAAAATTATGCAAAATTCTCCAAACTATTGGTGAGAGTCCGTTTGGACATGGAGGATATTGCTTTATAATATTAACATATTTAATTACTTTCGGGATTTGTCTGCTTATGGAAGACAAAGTTTCAATAATACCTGCCTTTTTTATATTTCAAGCGCCTTTTATATTGCTGATTGCACAGTTTTGAAACATTTTTGGTTTCATCTAAATCAAGAAATAAATTTATTATTAATTTCTCTATTTTTGATATTCCCGCGTTCTTAATTGTAAACAATTCATTTATTGTTCGTCTGCTCATCAGCATCGCAAACTAATCATATATACGCATCAAATGCAGTGCAGTGGTGCATTTCCGAACAGGCCCTTATTCAAACATGTTTTGAATGTTCTACTTCATTTCTCTTCTATTTCATTTCTCTTCTACTTCAGCGTTGTTCTATTTGAACATTGTTTGTTGTACTCGTGTTCTCTTCTTTAATGTTTTGATCGTGAAACATAAGAAATATTTTCGGAAGTATAGTATGTATAAACATACATATGTATGTACATATGTACATACATACATATCTATGTGTTTTGCAATGAGCAAGTAATACATACACACTATGTTATTGCAATTTCATGAAATGCTTGTAAGACATTTTTGTTGTGTTTGTGCCACACTTTAATAAGATCAAGATTTTCATTTATTTTCGTTTACATTAATAGAAAACTACATACTTTCATTAATATCAGATCAGATCAATATACATATGTAGCTTCCTATACAGCTTCTTTTAGTTTGCATAATTTGAAAATTGTTTACTACTACGGATTACTTAAACTAAAATAAACTTAAATATTAGAAATAGGAAGTAAGTAGGTATGTATATTAAAATATTTTTTTATATTCACCTTTTTTTGTTAGAATTAAGCTTAGCTAACGTTTCTAGTTGGTTTTTTGTGATTACTTATTTGTTTGTTTTTGGTGTTTAATGAGAAAATTATTATTAGATAATCGTTAATTTAGACAAATTCTGTTGTAGTTGTTGTGGATAAAAGTTGTTGTTGTTTGTTATTGTTGTTGTTTTAGTTACAATTTTGCAGTAGAACTTGTATGAATGGCTGACAGTAGTAGATAAAGAGAAACTGTTTTTTTTTTATTCAACTCGTTTGTTTTTATTCATCTGAGTGTTGTTGCTTTTTGGTTTCGGTTTAGCACTCGTAACAACAAGAAGTTTGTTGTCGTTGTTGTAGAGAACGATGATGATGACGTTGCAGCAGCAGTTGGTTTTGTTTATAAGGTTTTTTTTTTATTGCAATTTTAAATTAGTTTATGTGGTATTAGTTATATCTGTATTTATTGAGATGATAAATAAAAAATACACACACATGCACACTTATGCGACACTTGCAATATTTTGTAGTTTTTGATTTTGTTGTGTTGTTTTCGTTCTCTCTTTATTTTTTCAATTATTTTTGTTGTTGTGTTTTAAGTATTGAAATTGTTTTATTTCCGCTTTTTGTTTTAGAAAATAATTCGTTGCTGTCTTTTTTTCTTTAATTTATATTTGCTTGTTTTTGTTTAGAAAAAAGTTGAAACTAGGGAGACACAGAAAATTAATGATGATTCAATTTAAACAATTATTTAATTTGTTTTTGCTATGATATACATACATATGTATGTACATATGTATGTACATATGTATGTACATATGTATGTACATATGTATGTATATCAAGCACAACTTTTAGTTTTAAGAATCACTTTATTTTTTGAAATTTACTTCTCAATTGATTTTTATTTATTTATGCCAAGCAAACTTTTCTTTCATTCACTTTACTTATTTTTATGTACTTTTTTATTGTTTTACTTTGATTTTTTTTATTATTATTTCTTTTTGCTCAAAATTTTAGGGATTTTATTTATGAAAACGTATTGTGCCTATATAGAGTAGTGTAATGACTATAACGACGACTGTTCAGTGCCAAAGTTTAGTACGTACTTATCGTAAAAAAAAATTATATAGGTACCTACTCCACTGTTTTCTTTTTCGTTTTATTATTATGTATTTTCTTTTCTGTTTTTTTTTTTTTTTGAAATGTCAAATTATTTCATGTCATCATGGTTCAATTGTTTCAGCTAAACTTTCTCTGAGTTGCAAAAGTTCTTTCCTGCAAGCAGCCACTTTAAAGAGAACTTTTTTCCTTAAATTAACATACCTACATACTCCTAACAGTTATTGTAGTGTTGCTAAGTCTTATTTTGCAAAAACGCTAAATTTAATTTAGAAACCTTTATAAAGTATATGAAGAACATGAATATGAATACATATAGGTACATATAGCTAAGTATAGACGATATGTTGAATCAGCATATTTATGCTGGAAATTTTGTTACAAGTGCTTACATATCGTGTAAACGTCTAACATATGACATAGGAATTTGCTGCTAATTTTAATCATATGGCTGTCAGCATATATATGCTGATTCAACATATCGTCTATACTTAGCTTATGATTATTTTTAAACCTATTAAATAACATAAAACTCATACCTATGCTCTGAAATGATTTTTCTTAATATCAAATATAGTTTTATATTTAAATACAAAAACATATTTAGATAAATACCTATCTATAAAATTAAAAAAAAACTCTGAATAAGACCTAACTAAACACATCTACAACACAAGACGCTTAGTAAGCATTACTTACATCACACATAAAGCTTTTCTTGCTCTCTTTTAGGAAAACAAAACTTTAAATGAAAATCCCTCTCAAATAATATTTTTCATTTACAAATTCTAGCTGCATTTCCTCTAATAAAAAAAACTGAAGCTGTCATTCCATTTACACACAATAGAAGACATTACAAAATAATACATACATAATTGTTTACACATTTAAATAAATTAAAACTTATTTCATTTTATTATTCACATTTGTTTGCACTTTGCATACTGGTACAATGTGTTCATCACTTATTTATTTATTATTCCCTGCCCTACACAAAACCAAAACTTAATCCCCTAATGCAAAAAAAAACATTCTAATTTAATTCTCTTCTCATTGTTGCTTATACGGAATGTTAGAAAAAAAACAAGAAACAAAATGATAAAAGAATAGAAAGAAAAAAGTGTGCATGTGCATAATATGCAAGTAATAAATGCTAATGTATTTTTTCATTTAAAGCGAATTCTAACAAAAGCATATACATCCATGCATACATATATACATACGAGTATATAAATGGGAGAGTTTGTGTGAGTGCGTATGTGTATCAGTGTTGCCAGGTGATTGTTTCAAAAAGTTTATATTTTTACCACTAAATATGTAGTTACATTTCTCATTACACGTTAATTGAATTTTGATCTGATTGAAATTTTCGCTTTAGTTTTAATAATATACGACTAAATTTTGACCTGTTATTGATAATATGGACAGCACTCACATGTGATTTCAACAGGAAGATGCCACATATTAACAGCGTCCGAATTAATGCATTTATTGCAAAACAAATTTCCCGATTGCATGATTTCAAGAAATTTAGCTATTAATCGACAAATTAACTATTAAAGGACGTGACATTATTCCTGCTAAAAAGCAAAGAAAAATGGCTGGAAACTCGTCAGATGAGACGAAAAAAAATTCATTTAATTCAGATAGGCAGAAAACAACAGTTAAAGCGTGGCGATGGTTCCCTATTGCTTTCTCATACTTTAGTGTTAGTCCACTGATACAAATCAATGGCACTCTGCGTAAGAAATTTCCTTGATCTACTGGCTTCTGTTGCTGTAACTGTTGCGGTGAAACGATCGCTATTGACTTTAAACGAAACTTCTACAAAGCTATCTGAAAGCCCGAGTTTAATTTTATGAAATGAGCTGAAAATATGTCTGCAGAAACGTTTGCTGCCTCTTATTAGACGTAAAGTCAGTAAAGTTTTCGCCTGATTTAGCTACCAGTCATTACTCAAAGGTGCAAAGATATAGGTATGGAAGAAATCAGCTGAACGTAATATAAAAATATATGAACCCTCTAATTGTCAATAGCTTTTTCCAATTGCACAATATTGTTCAAAAGAAGTTCAAAAAAGATAAAGTAATCTTAATAGCTTTCTTTAAAATCATAAATATAATCTTAAAATCATTGGATATATGTATGTATGTATGTAAGTATATCCAATTAACATAAAATCGGGAATAAGGCAAAATAGAATTCGTCTTCGACTGCCTCTACAATACTGCATACTCGTACATACATACATACATAATTGTTTAAAGTAATTTGTTTAAAATGACAATGAAATCATAAAATAAGTCATGTTTAGATTGGCTTTCGTTTTTCAACTTTTAGTATGATTCAGAATGCGACATTTATAAAAGATTAATTTTAGTTTTTTCTTTTAGCTGTGGTTCAAAATGTTATATTTACTTGTTAAACAATGCTAAAATATTCCCTGACATATTAAGGAACTTATTCGCAAAAAGGCAGTTACTAAACTATAATTATATTAGACTATAAAATTTTAATTATGTTGTAAAAGCTGCAAAAAATGTTTTTTTTTTTTACTAAATTGACTTTACATACTAACTACGATTGTTTTAGTGGCTTTATATAATTTTCAGCAACTTAAAGTTTGAATTATTCTATAAAATTATTATGTATTGTATGTTCAACGGTTTTGTGAGTTTAGTACTTTATTTTATTGCTAGTAGCTATATTTTTAAAAAGTAGTTGGGCGGTAAACAAAGGGGGCTTTAAAAAGTTCCCCAAAAAATATAACAAATTCAAACAAACGGCAACAGTGCTGTGTAAAGAGTTTAAATTGGGAGAGTGTGTATGTAAGTATGTAAGCTGGTACATTTTCTTTTATTAGGGCAGTAGGTTTTTCCCGACCCGTTAAATATTTTGTTATGTATTTAAGTACGTAAGTATATATGTATAACTAACTCTCTTTGTTATATACTGCACATATATAAATATTTGCTGGTATGTTAGTACGTTTAACATTTTTTATAAAAACAAGTAAAGCTTTTTTAACATATTTTTGTTTTTGTCGTGTTTCTTTTGTGCTTTGCCGTTTCATTTCATTTACATATGTATGTATGTATATACCTACATAGATGCATTTACAATATATGAAGGGTGTGTAAGTGGTAGTAGAGAGGCTCATCTTTTTCCTTAAAGCAGAAAAGAATGTTTTTCAGTTCCTTTTTTTCTCATAATATTCATCCTATATATCGAATGAAACAACAACTATTGAAATAAGACCGGAAGTCGTCATTTTCTTTTGCACACAATAGTTTCATGTTGTTTTATTAGGACTTGGCATTATTATTGCATACATAGAGATAAATTGTGCTACTTTTGGTACAGTTTGAAGCGAAAATGTACAAAAGTACTTATCAATAAGTCACTATAAACTACTGCAACAAAAAAAAAAACTTACAAAACAGAAAAATCCCTTAAGACATCTGCACTATGCAACAAAGTAAACAAAAATTCAATATTCTGTTTAAATGATTTAGTGTAGGTCGTAGGCTGTCCTGGTTTAATGTGACATCATATGGTAGTACTCAACCAAAATCTGAAGTTAGTGCCAAAATTTGTTTTTCTTCAACAAGAACTTTGTTTTCCAAAAAAATTTATATTGATTGGTATAACATGAGAGATGTTTACAACAAAAAGTTTACCTATTATTGATGATGTGGGTATAACTGGCATGTGGTTTCAACAGGACGGTGCCACATGTTACACACCCATCGTAACAATGAATTTATAGCAAATCAAATTTGCGATCATGAAATTTAACCGTCCCGATCATGCGATTTAATACTATTGAATTACTATTTGTAGGGCCTATACAGAGTCAATCGAATAGATTACAGTGTTAAAACTCAAAATCCCTGACGTGATTTAAGAAATAATTCGGTCAATTTGCCAAAATACAATTGAAAATTTTGATATAAGAAACAAGAAATGTAGACGTGGACGAGGTAAACAACTGTCAGATATCATTTTTTTATTTATAATTGTCAAATTTTACTCATTCCAATACAATAAAAATTTGAATGATTTTCATAAAAATATTTTGTTTTATTTTATTTTGAAAAACAAAGTTGTTGTTGAAAACCCCTGTAGCTATTGGAAATAATACAATATTACGTTCTGCGGCAATATTGAAAAAACTTTGAAAAAATATCACTGGCTGAAGAACTAGTTCTAGAATTGTAACTAAGAATATGTGTTTCCAATTTCAAACAAAAATTTATTGATTAACCGTTCTAAATATTATTTCTATTTTCTTATAGAACCAGTTCGAGAGGTAATAATTTCAGACAAAAACCATTGATACTAACGCCGAACAAGAACAAGTACTGATTGTATGCTTGCGTTCTAGCACTATTTGTGGAACAAATATTATTATTTCTTAGAAAACACATTGAAATATTATTAACATTAAAATTTAAAAAACAATTTTTATAATGTTTTATAATGTTTAAAAAAAACTTGCTCCAGAGGAAAAGTATATAACGCCATCAATCATTAAAATACATATGGGATACAAATGATGCCAGAGCTCCAGCGAAAACAAGCAAAAGCGAAGATCAAATTATGAAAAGAATCCGTGCAAATACAAGTTAAAGTGCAGTCATTGCCTGAGATTGTAGTTTCATCTAGAACAATAACACGAAGGCTTAATAAAGTTTCTCTGCATTACACAACGCAAACCAAATAATGATTTTAACCACTCGTTACGATTTGTGAAGCGTTGTTTAGGGAAACAAATAAGAAACAATAAAATGGCCAGCGTAGTCCCCTGATTGAGGACTTGTGGTACAAAGTTGAGAAAACAGAAAAAATTTAGATGAATTGTGGGAAAACACTGAGGCTGCCTGGAAAGCTATTTCCATTTCACTATACAGGTATTTGGTCGAAAGTATACCAAATAGATGTCTTGATGTGATAAAAAATATCCGGCTATCCGACAAAATAGTAATGGTAAATTTGTAATTACTTGACGGAAATTGGAAAATTATTGGGAATAATAAAACAGTGGAACAATGAATGTTTTAAATATTTCAATCAACCTCCATTAACGATTTTCTTTATTTTTTTATTTTCATAGATTTATGATCCCGTTTTAAGGGGCGCATTAAAGAGTGAAACAAATTTTTGCTAACTTTTTATAAATAAAAAATAAATTGAATAAGTTACTATTCTCATAAATGTTTCAATTATATGACCACTAATGTATGTATGTATGTATGTATTCATTATACTTTTTTAAATCATCTGAAAATCTTATGTGAATTCATCTCCGCATAACAGCTAGAAGAAAAAAGAAAAACACCATAAAAATATGTAATAATAAAAACAGGGAATAGAAATATAGAAGAATTAAAATTAGCAACCATGAACAAGAAACGGAAAAAACTCATGCCATAGAAACCAGAAAAAAGTCCCCACGTATAAATAGCAGCACAGAACGAAACATGTGAGCTTTTTGCGTTGTTGTAATACAGAAAACGGGGGAGAAAGAAACAACTTAAATAACAATAAAAGAGTACATAAAATTTATCACAAATATTGAGCTAAGTGAAAGAGAAAATAGAAGAAAAGAGCACACAGTACTGAGACAAATAGGCTCTTAAATTATGTTCAAAATTTGTAAATAACAAATGAGTAGATGAAAATGTATCTTATCCCCCTCATTTAAGCACACATACCAAGGATGGAAAATTGAATATTTGCATTTATAACACATGTACATACATATGTATGTATGTATGTATGTATATCAAGCAATTCAAAAATCTAGTTAGTTATTTTAAAGTTTAAATTACTACAAAAAAAAAACACTGAACTAGAAAAATAGTTCCTTTTATCTTCGGTAATAACTTTTTGTAAATCTTCTGTCAAAATGAACGAATTTTTCTGTTGTTGCTGAACTATTTCAGTTGCATATGTCAATCAATCGATTTTATGTAATTAGAAAAATTTCCTGAAATAAAAACGCAAAATGTCAGAAAAGTAAAGAAGGTATTGAATGTTCTTTCCCTGCTACAGTGTTGTGTATCTGATAGAGTAAAAAATAACTTTGCATGTTCAAAAGCAGAATATATTTTGGACTATTGTTTTTTTTTTTGTTTTTGCTTTTTGGTTTAAAGTACTTATTTGCTGTAGGTATGTAAGTATATAGTAGATTTGTATATAAGTCAGTGGTTATTTGTATTTTCCTCTACTCTCTCTCTCTTTCTCTGTGTGCTCGTTGGTATTAATGTTGTTTTAGCTGTTGTGTGCTGCTTTGACACACTTTTGTATGACGTCGTTATAATTGTATGTGAATTAATTTTCTTCTTCTTTGTACCTATCCACTTTAAAAGAATGAAAAAAATATTTGTTTAAACTAAAAACTACAAATTATACTTCTTTCACTTCTGATAATTTGTAGTCTATGTATGTATATATGTATTTGAACAATCTAGCAAGTAATAATTTATAATTAATGCTTTCTTGTTGTTGTTTATCAATTAGGAAGAAAATCTAAAAATTCATTTTTAAACACTTTTATTTTTTAGATGCAGAAAGAACATTGTTAAATGTTTTTCTGTTATTAACACTAATTTAAACAACATTGGCTTTTGTTTATAAAACATTTTATGTAACCTGCAGTATGAACGAAAAATCAATTCATAAAATTGTTAAAACGACAACAAAAACATACATACATGCATATGTACATACATACATATATGCATACACATAGTAGGTACTAATTGGGTTTTGCTGGTCTTGCAATAAAGATATTTGGCATTGAAAAGAATAAAAAATCGTTATGTTGCTGTTAGATTTGTTGGATTGTCGTCGTTTTTATTTTCATAGTTTTCAACTAAAATATTTAGGTACACACGCACACACACAGTAGCAGCTTTTAAAAAAAATAGCTTAATTTGTTGTTTTGAAAAATTGTATCTTAAGTAGTTTTTTTTTTTGTTTATTAATTTTTCAACTTTATTTTATTTATCATTTGTTAAATAAATTTACATGTACATATGTAGGTACCTACATATGTATATCTTAAAGCTCACTTTGATTTTTTAAGGGAATGCCACCGAACAGAGAAATATTTTTGTTGTTTGTTTTTACAGAATGAATGAAAATTTTAACTAGTTTTTTTTTCGTTTTAATGGTGTGTAAACATTTAATACGAACGAACGAATCGCTTCAAGTAATGGCTCGAAAGTGATTCCATCAAAAATTCTCTAACGCATACAAAGGCATAGTAGCACAGATTTGTTTTTTTTTTTCTTCAATTCTGCTATGGCCACATTCTAAAACAATTTATGAAATACAAAAAAAAATCGGAAAATCATACTCTCTTTTACAAAGGAGAGCTTTAAAAACAAAAAAGTAGTAACTTAATTTTTCCGTGTGCACCAGTGCTGCCGGAGTCGGAGGATGTTTTAATTTTGGTCGTTTTGTTCAATGCTTGAGATTGATGATAATTAAAGATTTTAACCGTGGAACCATAAAAAGTTGTTCTTTTTAACGGAATAGAACTGTCCGTCCGCCATTTAAACACAATTAAAGCACGATAAACTTAGAAACCCCTAATTATTTTTAATTGTTGTTCCTAATATTATAAATAATAGGTATAATAAAAAAATAATGTCTAATTTATATTTATATAGGTTAAATAAATGGAAAACTTTGTTCGAAATTTATATATTTTGCTCCATTTATAGTCATATACATAAATCTATGTGTAATATGTATTCCACTAATATTTTCCAGTACCAGAATGTAAAAAAATAATAAGTGAGCGTCAAAATAAAGTTAACACCATATATTATTAAAAGAAAATCTTAATTATATTAATATAAATAATTTGTATATAGTTATTTAAGTACAATTGAATTTACAAAAAAAATTAACAAAAACATAGGTATACAAATTTAATTGATTTATTGTTAAAGTAGACCAATTTTAACGCGTCAAAATAAAGTAAATAGTGGCAACATCCTTATGCATAAAAAACTCTGTCATTTCTAAAGTGACAATTCTTTTAATTTTTCTTTGTTTGAAAGTACATATAACGGTAAAATGCCGTTCAATAAAATTGCAAGTTTCATAATTTATCATTAAATGAGATTAAGTTGTAACGTTAAGTAGTGAACAAGTAGAAAAGGTAAATGCCTACATGAAATACATATGTAGCAACAATCGTTGGAAAGCATCACTGTACAATAAAAAAAAAATATAGACAAGTATACCAAACACAATACTTCTTACAAAAACTGAAGTAAAAACTATACCTAGCAAGAGAAGTAAGTTCTGGCGGCTTAGTCATGTTCTGGGGTTGTAAGGAGGCATCAGTGGTCGGCAATCTTACATTTATAGTATCTACAATGAAAAAGTATCTTGATATTTTAAAAAAATAACGTCATTGTCCACAAACTTTAGATCATCCTCTGCAGTCTCTAGACCTTAATTTAATTGAGCACTTATGAGAATATCTGATCAAAAAATAAGGCAATGAAATATTTCTTGTAAGGATAACCTAAAGGCAATAATACTGGATGAATGGAACAAAATTTCGCCAGATTTTACTAAACAAACTCGTTGAGTGTATGTCTAGAAGATTGTCAGCTATGATAAAGGCAAAATGACTACAAACAAAATATTAAGTACAATGTTTTACATAATTTTAATACAACTGTTATTTGATTTTGACGCAAAGAATCTGGTACTTTACGTTAAAATTTAATTATTTTTCTATTTTCCTTATTTTTCTAGTTTTTGTTAATGAGTTATATTTATTTTGCTTAAGTTACTTATGAATTATGCCACATATTTTGTTTAAAATTTGTACTTGTATTACTGTATATATTAAAATATTTTAATAACAATATTCGGTGTTTACTTTATATTGACGCTCAAAGTATATAAAATGTCTTGTTTTTTAATAAAATATTAAATTCAAAACTTCCTGAATTTGAAATTAGTCCGAAATAATCATAATAATCACTACAACAGGGCTGTAATGTATTGAACAAAAATTTGGTCATTCAAACATTTGAAAACATAGATATCAAAAACTTAATTCATGCAGAATGACTTTATAACAATATATAATTAGTATCAATCGGTTCGCATTTTATTTCTTAAACCTATTTCATAGTAGTTTAAATATCACGTCCGAATTTTTCACAAAATTCGTATTATTGCTTTTACATAATTCCAATTTAAAATTGCTTATTTGAATTTTGGCATATTTTCTTTACACTAAACAGATATGTCATCTAAAATAGTCTGGCATCACTACACTTCTCTTTATTGTTCTCTGTGTATTTTATGTTTTACATTTTTTTTATGCGAATAGTTGAAAAAATCCATAAGATAGACCCGTATAAATATTATTTAGAATTTGTATGTATTTGTAATTAAACTTTTATTTTGCAATTAATAAAATCTTTTTATTTGTTTTCTTTCTTTTTTGTACCTGTTTTAATTAGTTTGTTTTATTTTTAATTTTTATCTTAAAACACTTTACTTTTGAAACACTCACTCACTCAGTAGCACGCATGAAGCAATAAACACAGATGGCGCATTCCTCTCTTCAAAAAATGTTTCTACTGCGCGTCTACGTCATCAGAGCGCACAACTGTTTGTATGTTATGAAAACAGTATGAGATTTGTGGTGGAAATGAAAAATAGTATGGTTATTTTTTATGTTTAATAAAATAAAACGAAAAATCATAGAATTTTCTTTTTTTATACCCTTCACCTTCATGAGAAGGGTATAGATAATTTTCCGATCCTATAAAGTATATATATTCTGTATCCTTATAGATAGCGGAGTCTATTTAGCCTGTCTCTTGAAATCAATTTTCTGAAGTCCCCAGATATCTTCGGGATCCAAATCTTCAATAATTCTGTCAGACATGCTTTCGAGAAGTTTGCTATTTAAAATCAGCAAAAATCCGCCCATAAATAACGAAGATATGAGCAAAAATCCGAGACAACCTCTGAAACTTTCATCAAAAAAACTAAGTGTATTAATATTGTTACGAATAAACAGATGGCGCTGATCAAACAAAGTGTTTAAATGTGTTCTTAAACCGTAATATAAGTGTGTAAAAAGATAGCATGTTCATTATACCCTTTTTTAATTGGGTTTGTGTACATTTAAATAAATAAAGACTCGTTATATTTTCTTCAAACTACTTGACGCTCTTATTTTGCAATTAAAAAGAATCCGGTTTAATTAAAGGAAATAAACCACCGTTTTTAAAAGGTAAAAACGTAACAATATAATATATATGTATATAATATATGTATATGTATATAATATAATGCATCCACAACAAAGGTGAAGGGTAAATAAGATTCGGCATAGCCGAATATATCACTCTTACTTGTTCATATTTAATTTTGTTGTTATAAACATATTTTATTCTGCTTGTAAAACACTTTATTGTTTTATACTTGTTTGTTTTTTATTATTTATAAATTGATATACGCTAATCCCCCGGTTAGCGTGACCGGAAAAACGAGACGCAAACTGAAACTACGCAAACCGAATCACAATTTTCCATACATTTGTATTAATTTTCATTTAATTCGTTCCGAGACTCATAATTTTAGTAAAAAAGAATTGATTTTTCAATAGCAAATACCAATTTTTTATTATTATTTGTGTAATAATAGTTTTTATTAAAGAAAAAAAAAAATAACAGTTCACGAAAAACACATAAAAAACATAAAAAAAAATATATTAAGATTAAAACTTGTAGACAATTTGCACATACAAATTTGCATTAGACTTCGACGGGAAATCCCCTTTTTCTATTTTTGCTTTGTACATACAAACATTTATTAACGACACAAATCGAAGCACTAACGATGCAACTTCGAAGCAATGCGACGCAACTGAAGCAAAAACGACGCAACATCGAAGTCACGGAAATTTTAAAAAGACGCAACTTCGATTTTTTATGTTTTGAATATTTTTTAATTATGAAAAAAAAAATTATTGAGATTGAGACATTGTAATAAACTTTTTTCCTGTGTCTTTATTTTTAAATAATTATGTTATTAATATAAAAAAATAATAAATTATATTTTTTATATTTTCTTTTTCTCGAACTCGAAAGGGTTTTTACTTTTTTGTCACATTCAATATGATCAGCCTGTCGTACGTGAGACTTTATGATATTATCTTTAATTAGCAAGCCTTGTCTACTGTTTTCTTCGAAAATATTTTCAAGGTCTTGCATGTGTTCCATAGTTTTTATGAGTCGGCTTTGACAGTCCGCCCTCAGACAAATGGTCAACCCATGAATACGATGAACATTTTTCGTTTTCTGCTATGGATTTATTTTATTTTTCCGGCAACAAAAACTTATTCATTGCTTTAATAACTTTGGATCTGCCGGAAAGTTAAATAAACTGATTATCCACGGCTTTTTTCTTTTTTATATTATTGTTACAACAATTTTTCACTGCACACCAATTTTAGTTTTTAATTTACACGATTTTTTAAACTTTAATGAATTTCTACTTTTCACAATAAACCACAATGCCCTCTGTCTACGTCACTCAATCAGCTGAGTGAGAGCAACAAAACTAACGGACCTGCGCAATGCGTAATGCATAATCTTGTTTCTTTCATTCAAGAGTAGCACGAGCACAATAATGAAAACAACCGCTTTGTAGTAGAGTTGGTTGGAATTTTTATTGTTCGATACGAAAATAATATTAAAATAGTACTTTTTCACACTCACAGTGCCAAAGTTTACATTTATTATTGTTTTAGCGTTAGCCTGTGGTGCAAATTTGCAATGTATGGTGGGGACTGTCTTCGTTTTAAAATGGCAAAATTAAAAGAGAAAATTAAATAATTCGGGGTCTATTGGAATGTGTAAATTAGTTTTTTTTTTATATTGTATAAAACTCTGACAACTGTTTAAAATGAGTTGTAGGAGTACTACACAATTTTTGATTGTGATATATTAACAAAATAAAGTATGTACGATCGTATCTATCATATTAACTATCCCTGTTCTATACTATGTACTTGACGAGACATTAAATTGTTTATTTAGCTAACAATTTCTTGTCAGCTCATGAATTTGTCTAATGTGGACATTTTATGTTGATGTTATGTTCTTATTCGAACAGTGTTGTCATAACATTTGTTTGTATAACGATATCTGCCATTAAATATTATTGAAACTGACAAAAAAAAAAATACCTTTATTTAAAAAAGTACAAGTTTTAGAAAGCTTTTGTGGTCTGAAGAGCGTTTTTTTTTTATCACTACTTCAAAGTATGTAGGTATGTATATTTATATAAAAGAATGCCTGCAGCAACTTTTGCTGACTCTGGATCGAAATATTGTACAGGAGTTCTTGTAAGAGGAAATCAATTTCAGTTTCTTCTTTTATATTTTATAAATGAGTATAATTCTGTGTATAACAACAATAATAATACAACAACATTTATACTACCGAATTTAATGTGAACATTCGTTGTAATTTTAAAAATCACATTCATCATACGCAACATTGGCTACCGATTTTATTATTTTAGATTATTTCCGGTAGGGATGAGAAGAACCATTGCAGCTTTGTGATGGCAATCGATTTTGAAAACGAAAAAGTAGGAGTTTCAGCTTAGACCTTTGATTGGATAATACAAAAAGGTCAATGAACTTACAGATTGAAACAAAATATATATATTTGATGGTGATTTATACAAATATACATATACCAAAGAACTGTTATTTTTTCCGACATTTTTTTACGAAAATCCTTTTTTATGGCATTCAATATTTTGCTATTTTTATTTATACACACAGGATAAATCCATCTGATGTTGTTTTGCAATATCTTAAAAATGAAACGACAGACTAAACTAGGGTCGAACCAGCTTTAAAATTTTTAGATTTAACAAAGCTTTACGAAAGGTTTGTTTCTGTTATGAATACAACTTTTTAGAACTACGCTTAATAGTGGTTCGTAAACCTCTTGAACATTTTTATGAATACGGTTATTAATGTTTTTTGTGATTTTTCCATGATGTTCTATTTATTCCAGGGTCTAGGGCATTGAGCTGTAAACTTAAATAATTAAGTCTGCAGTGGACTATTTGATAATGGCTGCCACTACAAATTTCAAACTCCTTAAAAATTCTTAAATCTCTTAGTATCAGTAACGTTTTTACATACGGCGTGTAAATGCAGTGATGTGCCAACATTGAGTGATTGCAATGGTACGTGGATTCCCATGCCGCGTTGTCAAATAATATAGCATTAAATGGCTTGTCGACGTTTATTCTGTATCTGTACTTAACAAATATCAAAAGAAGAACATCTTCCGATAGAGTGATACATTTGATTCATAGTCCTAACATATTGTAGCCGTTAAAGTTGTTGCTATTATTTTCACCATATACCAACTAAATTTTTTAATAATAACTTAATGTTGAAACCTAAATAAAATATGGGTCCAAATTGAGTAAAGAAAAATGTATTATTATTTAACTTTAAAAGAATTCAAACAAATAAATCTTAAGTTAATGATAGATTTATATTTAAAAAAACCTTGAGATTTTTATTATATATTGAGAAAATCTTGAAAGCTATCCGAAAAGTGAATAATGTTGATTTTCCTAGTTTTTTAATATTTTATTTTTAAATTATATGCATGTTGCTACAAAATTTTAATTTAAAACAATTAATATCATAATATCTTTATCGTTAAATAATCAATTTATTTATATAATTATTACATTTATATTACTTAAATTAACTTAAATTTAGGTCATTTAGGTTTTTAAAAAAGTTACTTTGTTTATATTTTTGTTTAAACACCGTATTTCTATTCGAGTCGAAAAGACTTTCAAAATAATTTGCCCCGGCATTGTCATCCATTTGATTAGCAACTTCCGTAACAATTAAAAATAAAAATCCCGAAAAATAAAGTATTCGTAAATAAATTTCCGAACGTTCGTAAACATATTTACGAAAATCGTTTACACAATACAAAAACGATTTCGTAAAATTTTCGCTTCGAATCGAAATACACAATAACCTCCCCGGCAGCAAACATTATTTTAAGTACGAATAAATTTGCTAAAACATGGGCTAAAATATATAAATTATTTTTTGAGAAACCCGGTAAAACTTGACTGGAACTAGAACATAAAACACATTAGAAAATTAAAAATGTAGCCGTCATTTTGTTAAGTTGTTAAAATATGCCTGGCAATAGTTATTTCGAAATTTTATTTTTTTAATAAATGTTCCACTTGTTAAATAAATTTTTCAAATTCCTAAAGTACTTAAAAACTATTTTTGAAAAAGTCTCTGGTTCATATTCATGAAAATATGTATGCTTATTTTTTTGTTTGTTTCTTGATATCACTCATACATTAATATACTTTTTATTATTTAAATATTTAACATATTTAATTACACACAACAAAAAGTCATACGTGCGTTAATAATTAATTAAATTAGTGTTAAAAAATAAGATTTGTTATAACATAAAAAAGTAAGCCCAAAAAAGTAGAAAATAAACAAGTAGACAAAAATGTTCACTACAAATAAAACGTTAGAGAAGTAAAACAAACTGACTTACAAAAAAATCTATAATAAATAAAAAAATACAGCACAATAAAATCGTCAAGTTAAAAAACAGAAAAAAACACTTTTGGTATTAAGTAAACTCCAAGTTATTGTAAGTAATTCGATATTAGTTAAAATAAGAGATAAAGCAATAAAATTAAAATAAATTCAATTATACGAAATGAAATCAACTATGTCTCTGTAAAATAAATGCCAATGAATCCATGGGGCAAAGGGTTATATCTTCATCAAATTTCTGAGAGGACAAACGTTTAAGGAATGTTAACGACGTCTTATAAACCGCCGACACATTGTGGGATCCCCACTGCAGTAGATGATGTAAATTTAACTAGAAATTTAAAAACAAAACATAAATTTAATATATGTATGTATATAAAGAAAAGAGCTTAAGAGAATTTTGAATTTATGTACCTCGCCAGTGTTTTGAGCCTGAAGACCAGAACATTGCAATAAATTAGTTCGATGTACTATTAGACCTGTGTTTTGTTGCATATGTGGTTTACGATCTCTGGCCACGGCCGGTATAGTACTTGAGGCTGGCAAATCTCTCATTACTACTATTTCCATATCTTCGCCCAAGGCTGTGTGTGAGGAACCAAATTCGGGCATTACACCCAACCAGTCATTTTCGGTAAATATAAACTTATCAATGGGATCTAAAATGGACTTTAAGTTGCGATAAGCTGGTAATGTTAAAAGCCCAGAAGGATGATTATCTGCTAATTTCTCACAATTATCGATTCTCTCCAGCAAAACACGGAATATATGCATAACTGGCTGATTGTCTAAAACTCCCTGGCCCAAGCCACGTTCATCATCATGAGTCAGGCGGCGATCTTGCATAAGTTCGACTTCACCTTCGGCCAGCGAAGAGCCACCCAAAGGCTGGGCCGAAACCACTGTCAAACGTAAAGTATCATCTTCTATATAGATTGCAGAGGGTATGGGATAGTAGTTGCCTTGTAGAGGTATCTTGGCAAATCGCTGACGTTTAATAAGTTGCAAACCATTGAGATCCGTATAGAAAGTATCACCATTGTTAATGCGTGTCTGAAAACGCATCACAATTTCCGTGTCATCCATATCGGTAATGTCAATGTTATTGCGTATTTCGGGAGCTTCTCCATCACGCAGTATTGTATGATGTACACCAAAAGGTAGACCAACGCTAACAGAAGACTCCAAGGGTCCTTTAGTAACTAAAACCACTGGCAGTTGGGTATTAGTAATGAGTGATGCAAATCCATTTGGCAGAAAGAGATAAGCACCCGAGTGTTCACCCTTGTGACGTATGCCATATTTAAAAAACTGTACTCTTACGGGTGTATGTTGCTCCGATTCTTTTATTTGTATGGATTTCATCATACCTTCTGAGCTGAAAGCAACAGTGGGTCCTGAACCGACTTTAAGGGATATTTCCCGGTGTTCACCAAACTTCACTTCTTTAGGATAATCACCCAGCTGGGTGGTAATAGGATTTTTAGTCAGTATGAGATTCGAGGCAAAGGTTATATAGCTAAAAGAGAAATGGAACAACATTAATATATGAACTTGTGCTATTTTATTTAATCTAGACAATTTTTATAAACAACATTAAATATAATAATACTCACTTAGGTTTTATAGTTTCTGGAGTTTCAACTTTTACAACATACGTTGACAATCCTAGCGGTGGCACTTTTGCTTTGAATATCAATCTATATTTTGTGGTAGAAGCTTGTGGTGTTATGGTATTAGTAAACGTATGCTTGTGCCAAGTCCATACCGGGCTAATTTGTATATCCACGGGATTATTATTAAAATCAGCAACACTAACGTACGGAGAGGCTACATAAAAATCAACAATATCCTCTCGCCATTGCGGCAATGAATTGTGGAATACCAAGTGTTTTTGTGGTAATTCTTCACCCAAAATAATTGTAGTGCGACTGTCATCTGGTCCAGGCCATCGAGAATCATCCAGAAAGAAGTAATTGAAATTATTGTCGGCATTGTAAATCTAGAGAGAAAAAATTAAGTTTAAAATGAGCGTGTTATATTTGTATGTAACGAAGAAATCTTTGTAAACACATACAAAAAGAGAAGTACTTTCTTTGTAAAATATATTTTTAATATGGAAAAACCCTGTTTGTAACTTACGGAAGGTTTCGTCAACAACTTGTAAACTGCCTGTTGCATAACAAGTCGACATGATTTTATGGAATCCAGCATACGTCTGTTATAGTCTTCAACAACGTGTGTTTTTGCGGTACCGGTTATTCCATCATGATGTTGAAACAGTGACAATTGTCTTCTGGCATCCTGTAACATTTCATCAAATTTAGTGCTGGCATCCCAATTATCCCAAGAACTTAATATTTCCGCTGAACGTATGTAGTGCATTAAAACCCGATCCATACGTTTGTGATAGGGACGTGAGGTGTAATAGCCACTCCAATAGTTATCGTTACGATCGGCATACGTAAAGAAATCACCACTTAAAGAGGGAAAATCACGATGTTTTTCTTTTTGTTCCAGGTGTACAGCATCAAAATACTCCTGCAGTGTGCCAAATTTGGCCTCAACAAAGTACTTACGTTCGGCATTAATGTGATTAAATAGATTTTCATAGTTTACACGTTGTACCTCCCATTCGGTACTTTGGCTGTAACGAAAATCATCGCCAAGTGGAAATAACACAACATTAGTACGATAAAGTTCAGCTTTTTTCTTCCACTGATCGACAAGAAGTTCAGCTCTAAAAATGAAGATAAACCAAATTAATAAATCAATAAATATATTAAATATTTATTATTATTACCTTTGAGCTACATTACGATCATCTATTGTTTGTGGAGGTGCTCTCCAGGGACACGTAAGACCAAAATTGGGCACACGTTTAAAATCAAATTGACAACATATTTTTGGATCGGGTCCACAGGAATGGGGAATATCGTACGAATAAAAAGGCATCATATGAGTAAATAAGTCGGTATTGCCAGTGTCATCTGAGGAATGAAATATTAAACACATATTAACCACTATACAACTTTATTTAAATTATTTAACTTGTATTTGCTTACCCCACAATTGTCTCCAATAGAACTCTAAATTACGTTTTAAAGCCAATTCCTTTTTAACTGAATAATGAGTTCTTTGTATAAGAGCATTTCTAAAACCAGATTTCTTTAATATATACGGCATAGATGCACTATGACCGAAGGGGTCAATGGACCATGAGGCAGTGGGTGTAACATTAAAATATTTCCTTAACCAATGTTGACCTTCAGTCAATTGCAGTAAAATATTATACCAATGTGAATTGGCCTCGTCTGGCATAACCCAACCACCGGTAACAAATTCCAGCTGACCATTTGCCACCAACCTGAGAAGAATTTTTATGGTATTATTTATATAATAGTTTATTTTATATTGTTGTTACTTTTTTATTTCCTGTTTGTTGGAATCTCCCAAGTCTTCGTAGAATTTCGAAAAATATGATATTTCTGCCCAAATAAATTTCATTTCGGGATTTTCACGCAAATGTCTCAAAGCATTCGATAGTATATGTTTGGTTTCATGATCATAATAGTCATCGAATGTTTTTGTCCAACCGGGATCATTGTGTGAATGGGGAATTACAAACACTTTTAGCTTATGATGATCATTGTACTGTAGGGGATCGTATTTTATGTTCCAACCTTGTTTCCAGACACCACCGTCAATATTGTCAAATTTCATTTTACTATACATGTCAAGCATCTGCAAAAAAAGTAAGATGTAGAATATAATACTGAGAAAGTGTGAATTTTTAAAATATGTAGGTAGTATATCTCCTAAGCTCAAAGAAGCAATTTTTCAAAACAAAAAAACTAATCCAAAACATACCTGAATATTGGGTTGGGGCACTTGTTGTGGATCAAAATCACATGTATCATCTTTATTGTCACTTATCATATTCTCTTCAATCTTCAATGCATCTCCTTTGTCTTTTATGTTATCCAAGTGTTCCGATTTCTTGAAATTTTCAGTTTGTCTTTGAGGTTTTTCACCAACATTATTTTCTAATTTGTTTGTTTCCACCAACTTGTGCATATCCATTTTTTGTTTTAGAGTTTCAAATGTATCGAGATTCATAAAATTAGGTTTTTTATCTTCGGCCGGTGCCGCATAATTGATAAGAAAATACACCGCCAAGAAAATTGCAACGAAAACGGCACATAGTACTAGGGCAAAACGCCGACGTATTCGTGGCATTTTAACAAACTTTTATAATTACACTAATACTCTACACTTATTTATTTTGATAATAATTTTACAATTTCAATTAATAATATTGAAATTCCTTTACGTGGGTGATGATAGAAAAAAATACCCGAGTCAGATTCTTTCCATTTTTTCTCGAAATACAATTTTGTTGTTAAATATAATCAATAAAAAACAATGTTTGCAATAACATACAATTCTAAAAAAACGTTTAAGTTCAACTTTACATAAATCGTCTTATTTGTTAGAGGGCATGAAATTTGTGCATAGTGAACAAAGTTTCTTTAGTTAGAACAATAATTATTATTGAAAATTTATAAAAATTATATTTTTTAATATAATTATAAATAAATATAAATATAAAATTAAATTTGGCAGCCCTGTACATTATTTACGTTTTTATTTGAACATTCACAGTGATGTAATAGCTCTAAGATCCAAAACATTTAATTTTTGTGCAATTATTGTATAATTAGTGAAAATCTAAAAAACAATAAATAAAAATGAAATTGCAAAGACTTTATAATTTATGTAGACAACAAAGCAATTCAATACGATGTTTAACCAATTGTCGTAATCACAATACCTCTGCTAAACCCTCTAGCAGAGAAACTTTTTTAGAACGCGTGTCTGCGGGTCCTGGTTTACAGGAATTTTTTAATGTAAAACCTAAATTGAACTCTCCGTTACAAAGTTCACCACTACAGGAACGTGAATTAATACCTTATTTACCTTTAGAAAGTTACCAGGGTCATGGGCGGAAAGTACATTTTGAAATATATGGCTGTCAAATGAATACTAATGACACCGAGGTGGTGTGGTCTATTATGAAGGCCAACGGTTATACCAAGTCCCAGGATATTAAAGAAGCCGATGTTGTAATGATAGTGACATGTGCTGTAAGAGAAGGTGCTGAAATAAAGATATGGAATCGTTTAAATCACTTAAAGGCGTTAAAAGAAAAACGATCTACGAAAAAAGGCCCTTTGCAAATCACCGTCCTGGGCTGCATGGCGGAGAGACTGAAACAGAAATTATTGGAAAAAGAAAAATGTGTAGATGTTGTAGCTGGTCCAGACAGCTATAAAGATCTACCTAGATTATTAGCAATTTCCCGACACTATCAACAATCTGCCATTAATGTTATTTTGAGTTTAGATGAAACCTACGGCGATGTTATGCCGGTGAGACTAAACACCGATTCACCCACAGCTTTTGTATCTATTATGAGAGGCTGTGATAATATGTGCACTTATTGTATAGTTCCTTTTACCCGGGGTAGAGAACGTTCTCGAAATGTAGAGTCCATTAAGCAAGAAGTCTTGCATTTAAGAGACAATGGTGTGAAAGAAGTTACATTATTGGGTCAAAATGTTAATAGTTATAGAGATATTTCGAAAGAAACAGATTCAAGTGTTTCGACAGTTCCAGGCTTTAAAACTGTTTATAAACCCAAAAAAGGAGGCCTCCCCTTTTCCGTGCTTCTGCAAGAAGTTGCCGAAAGTGTACCTGATGTGCGCATACGTTTTACATCTCCACACCCCAAAGACTTTTCCGAAGATGTGTTACAAGTTATACGAGATTACCCTAATGTGTGTAAAAATTTACACTTACCAGCACAATCTGGTAACGATAAAGTACTAGAGCGAATGCGTCGCGGTTATACCAGAGAAGCCTATTTGCAGTTGGTAGCAACTATACGTGATTATTTACCCGGAGTTGGATTATCCAGTGACTTCATTTGTGGGTTTTGTGGAGAAACTGAAGAGGAATTTCAAGATACTGTTACACTTATTGAACAAGTGCGTTATAATGTTGCTTTCCTGTTTGCCTATAGCATGAGAGAAAAAACTACCGCCCATCGCCGATATAAAGACGATGTACCACTTAATGTAAAAACCGAAAGACTGCAAAGAATGGTTACGGCTTTTCGGCAAGGCGCTACAGAATTACACAAATTTTACGAAGGACGACAAGAGTTAATATTAATTGAAGGAAAAAGTAAACGTTCCGACGAATTTGTATTTGGCAGAAATGATGCCAATATTAAAGTAATTGTACCCATTAAAAGATTGCCCTTGTTTTCCACTAAAAATAAACTAGAGACCAAAGAAATTGTTCCGGGTGATTTTGTAGTGGCTCATATTGAAGAAACAAACTCGCAGGTTTTAAAAGGACAGCCGTTGTATATATCAAATTTGCAAGATTTTTATGCTAAAGTATAATAAATATAAAAACAAAATTGTTACGTTAAAAAAGAAAAAAAAATTTATTCTTCCATACATTCTTCCGAATTTTCATTTTCAGTAATGCTTTTTTTATTGTGAAATTTAGTCATTATTTTGCGATAGAACTCAAATATTAAACCACTAGCAGCTCGACACATTAAATGAGCATCATTGAAATGTGCCATTTTAAAACAACCCGTACTATGTACCGTCACTAAGTCACGTTCCAAGGAATCAAAAACAAAAGTAAAACTGGCATGACTGTCTTTGCCTTGATATTGATCAGGATCTAAAATTAATTGGCCGTCTTTGTCTATGATGCAGTGAACAGCGGCAACTGTAAATTTCATGGGTACTCCACCAATAACTAGAGCCATACAGGCGGCATTAATAGCACAGGCATCCAACTGCGAATATAAATATGTTTTGGACATTAATGTTAATTTTAATAAAAATCTATATGCGTATATGAACTTACACCGCCTCTATCATCCAATTCCTGAAGCTGTACGGAAATCATTGTCCTGGGATGCAAAGTGGTCAATAAAGCTGCTTCGCATGTGTCCTTAATAACAGCTTCACGCATTTTATCTCGTATTGTGGGTAAACCGGCTTTAGGACGATATATACATTCTACATAAGCCTTGTCAATCTTCAAATTTTGCAATTTAACTTCAATAGGCCCAAGCGTTGAGGCCAGAACACATGTGCCACCTTGGGCAAATAAAGCCGAACCATCAGCCCTGGTCAGTGGGTTTAATTCACAATTCATTGAACGTATTTTAACGTCTTGCAAAGTTTTATCATCTTGAAGCATTTTTGACACCATCTTTCACAAATACACGATTATTTTTACTTTAAATAAAACAAAAAAAATGTGTTCGAATATTTTAGTTTATCAACAGCTTCTTTTTATGCAAGCATTCACTTAACATTGTTAACAGTTATTAAACATATGTATGTCCTAGGATTCCACTTGTCACAAGTTAAATAACGAGTACTTTTCATATCAAATCTATACAGCACAAGAATAAATTTTCTTCAACAAGGATGGGAAAATTTTTATTTGATATCAAAACAATTTCCGAATAGTACTTTACTATTAAAATTATAAATTTTCTTCAATGTCTAAATGTTTCATAACATTCATAAGTGCTTTAAACTTTTTTAACCTCTAGATATAAAAATTTAATTGCGGAATCTGAAAATATTTGTTTTATTTTTTAATTGCACATATATATAAGTATGTATTATTTGAGGGAGTCGTCAGCATCTATGAATGAATAGATAAAAAATAATTTCTGTAATAAAAATTTGTTATTGCTCAAATGGCTACATGTATTAAAAATATAAATAAATAAATTTTAAATAAACATAAGTAATAAAAGTAATCATAAGTTAAATAAATAATTTCAGAATATTCTTAAAAATAATAATAATTTAATTTTAGACAAACAGAACAGATTTCCTCTACAGTTTAATTATCTTACTATCAATATACATATTTAAAAATTATAAATTTGCTTTACATATTTGTCGTAGGAATTACTCATATATGTACGTACATATTTTAAATAATTCAGAGGGGTTAATATTTTTTGACTGATTTGATTTGTCAAATTAGTTTTAATGCATGTAAAATTAAATTATAAAAGCCACTTTCTTACATCAACCAGTAAACGATTATTTTTTTTTATTTTACATATAATACCGAAAATAGTTTATGAGCCATAAAGTACAAAGGTACTTTTAATCAAGAAATAGTACAATTTAAAAGTAATGCGCATCAATTTGTCCAACCGTGGTTTGTAATCAATGACGAAGATAAACAATTTAACAATTTACTAAAAAATCCATAAACAAACCTTTTAATTTAAATACATTAAACCATGACAGATCCATGGTCGGTCCAAGGAACAAACGAAGTTACACAACAAGATAATTCAATAACCGAGTCCAGAGAAAACAATCAACATCAAAGTGCTGATCTAAGAAACGATTCCCAAACTTTGGGGTTTGAGGATAGTTTCATTCCAGGAGATAATAATTCCAATACAATAGTAGCAGTTAGTGATACAAATTCTTCAAAGGAAGTTACGGCCAGTGAACATCAACCCTTGCCTGATTCTGAAACATATTTGCAGAGTTTAGGTAACTACGTCATTAATTTATGAAAAATGGGTGGGGTGCTAAATGAGACATATTTTAGTTTCGAATATTAAGAGAAAACATAATATAGCTGAAATTAATTTCAAACTTGATTGAAATGTTTTTAATTTGAATTTTACTTTTCATGACAGAACGTAAACTAGAGAAACTTAAAAAAGGCTCAAAACTAGTAGACGCTTTATCGGAGAAGCGGGAAGATTGCCTGCGCTCTATGCTGCAGAGTAATTCTAGCAACGGTTTTAATAATGAGATATTGTTGGAGTTAGAAGCAAGCATTACAAATTCTGACTCCCCTGTACAAAACTTGTACAGACAAATACAACCTGTTCAACCAGTAACGGTGGGAGAAACAGTGCATATAGTGAAATACGATCAACTGGAAGAGCAACGTTTGGAGGCTGAAGCTGAAGCCACAAACGAAGAAATAGAAGAAAATTTACCAGCCAGTCGTTAAGTTTTTCAGTCTCCAGTGGATAATCGATAAAAATGAATTCTCCATTTGGTGAAGTTTTTATGTTTCTTACTAATTTAGCCTGGAAGAGCCGCTTAACCATACCAGTTTTGGTGACTACTGCATTTCTTATTATGGATATACGTTTACAGATTGAAATAAACATACAATCTGGTCAAGTGGTATGTTATAAGAAAGTTAATTTTAATTGATATTAAACGATTTCTATATTTCAAGGCGGCTGCAGAATTTAATCGTCTTGATAATGATGACGATGATGAGTATATCGATAATAATGATGACGACGATGACGAATATAATTACGATGAATATACCACAGATTCTAGTGGGGATGCAGATGATGAAGACGATGATGAAAATGGTAATTCATGGTAGTAATAAATATTTCTTACTTTAACATTATCCTCAAAAGATGTTTTTTTTAAATGAAATTGAATTCATTATTCTACACGCCTTTTACTTATTATTAACTACAAAAACAGCAATGACCTAATTTGGTTTTTAACCCAAATATTTACATATGTATGTAAAAAATATTTATTTCCATAAAAAAAGCAAAACAATGCCAAGATTTACATGTATAGTTTAATTAATTCATCACTTACAGCTGAAGGTGTTAGAATGCCTAAATCTGTAAATAGTAGTGTAATGTAAGCAGGTGGTGTATAATCAACCAATGGATGTACTTTGGAAACATCACTTATATGTTTGCGGGAGTACTAAAATTAAATAAAAAGAAAAAAATTAAAAATAAATAAAAATGAAATAAATCAATAAAATGTTTCACCTTGTATTCATCTGGCAGATCTCTTTGATTAAGTGGATATAGTCGAGTAAATTTGAAACTTTCTGATAAAACATAGAAAGGCTTCTTCATTTCTCTGGCACATAAACCCATTGTGAAACTACCAATACGATTTATAATGCCTCCACTTTCAACCACAGCTTCGGCCCCCACCATAACAAAATCCACCGATTCCATAACATAGCCTGTAGCCGAATCTAAAATCATGGTGCATTCTATACCAGCCCGTTCCAATTCAGCTATCATTTGTTCCCTAAAAGAAAATATAAATAATTTTAAGTAAACTTTGTCATCTGCTATATGAATATTTAGAAATGAATATCATTAATTCATATCTTTAGGCTTTTCTAACACAATTTCTTGGATATGCATCAAGCGTTTTTTTTTCAATTCAAGCCTTTCAACAGTTCTGCACATTTTTGCAACTACCGCATCATTTTATCTTCTGTTGCAAAGGTTATTGCACCAGTGAAGTAAACTAATGAAAAAAAAAGTATTCAGCAGTTATTTTCCAATTTATTACCCTGAGTTATCTGGCCCTCCTTGTGTAACAAACACATGAAACTGTTTGTTAGCCTTGGCTGCCGTTAATAAGGCCTTTAAGACTACTCGGGATCTGGAATGGGTCAATACGCGGCAACCATCGGTAATAAATTTTTGAGCTTGTTGAGCAATAACATTACGAGAATTCAATAATTTGGTTAAAAATATTTTGCCACGATTTAACATGATCTCACGACACTCCTCCATGCCACGATCATCTAAACTTAAAGTAATAAAACGACAGAACAGTTCACCTCCCGATACCACAGCTGCTATAGACAGATCTGTATTACGCATGGCTGCTACAGCTTCTTGCATCGTATTCTGTAGAATATGTATAGTGCCAACTAAAAATATAACCAATAATTAGTTTTCTGAAATAAAAATTTAACTTTTTCTTACATTGTTTCTTTTCCAATATCATTAAAAGAGTTTTAATAGCAGCAATACCAGATGACAGCTCCTTATCGTCGTCCAGCAATTTAAGGAAATATTTGACCACGTCTAAATAATAAAGGAAGCTTAATTGTAAGTTATTTTATTAAAATGAACAAAAATTACCAAAATCTTCATTTTTTTGTAGCGATAAAGGCATTTTCTTAAATAATTTATAAAATTTTGCAAAATTTGTTAGAAAGCTTGACACGCAACTTATTCGTACAGCTGCTGTCGAAATCACAGAGTTCTCTGTGGTCGAAATACAGCAGGTTAACTGAAAACAGAACATCTCTGTGTTTATAACATATGGCAATTTTTACAATAATTGTAGGTAGCCTTGGCAACCCATATTCAACAGGTAGAGTTTGTTTATATGAATTTGACATATCTGGTAGCACTATTTCTGAACAGCTGGGATTTGTTTATATGTTTTTAAACCACCTGGTAGTATTATTTCGAACCGGCTTTTGTTTGTTTACATTTATTATGTGAACTTGGTAGCTCTACCTGCAGCTTTTTAAACAGCTGGATTTTTTTTATTCATTGACGTGTGAAACTTTAATTCTGAAAAATTGTTTGTGAAAAATTGTTAAATTTGATATACAATTATTGAAAAATCTAAAAATAAGATTTCCATTATTCTAAATTGACGTAAAAATTTGCATAAAAATGTTATAGATTTCGAATAAAATTATTCACACAAAAACATTGGTGGCGAAAACATGTTTAAAATCGAATCCTATATAACTCCTCTCATTCTGAACTATTTGACGAAATATGTCAAAAATATACGACCACAAGATTTTCAAGTTTCTTTGTGGGAGGGTGAAGTAACATTCCATAATTTAGATTTACGTTTAGATGTGTTACAACAAGAATTAGATTTGCCCTTTCAATTCTTATCGGGTCACATACACGAATTAGTAATTTCGGTGCCATGGACTAAAATCACCTCAGAACCCATTCGCATATCAATCAATACTATTGAATTTGTGCTGAAATCGAATCGTGAAGATAATAGTGGCACTAAATCGCCCACGGGCAGCAGTTCACCACAACATCAGTCTGCTGTTGAGGGCACAAGTGCCAGCAATAAAAACAATGAGCGTGAGGATACTTCGTCCATGGGCTCTAGTTTAGCCACAAAAATTCTTAATAACATAAATGTGCAATGCCAGAATATTATTTTGAAATACATTGAGGAGGACATAGTGGTGTCCATGAATGTCCAGCATCTCAGTTATGGTCCGGCCAACGAACAGTGGCATTTGGCCATGGTGGACGTGAATCCGAATAAGGTGTTGATGAGAAAATTGGTAAATATTTCCGATTTGACAATATGTTTGGATAAACGCAATGATGCGGGACAAATAGATGTGTGCCAAGAGCCGGTAATGTATCGGTAAGTTTGGGTGTCGTTCATCTACCAATTTTTACTCTTTTTCATTTATGAAAAATATTTTTTTTTAAACCTGAAAAATTCATTTTTGAAAATTAATAGTTTTTTTTATTATTTATAGCTGCACCTTAGAATGTCGCGTTTTACGCAAATACAATTGTCAAACTATGGCCAACAGCAGTACAACACGTATTGGTGTATTTACACAAAATCTCGATTTAAACATTTCCACTATGCAGATACCTTTGCTCATGCGTCTCATTAAATTCCTCACACAAATGGTGCCCGAGAAAACAAATGCCTCCGATTCGTCGTCCACAACTTCAGATGAATATAGCGCTTCGGATATGGCCACTGGTAAGACAAATAGTGGCGGCACGTACTTATCATGGGCATGGAACTTATTGCCAAGTTTCAGTCTTGATGCTGAAGAAAAGGATGACTGCAGTACAGACGATCCAGTAGGACATACAAAAGATATTGGTATTTATGTGGAAGAACTAAATTTGACTCTCAAGAATTCTGAATTTATCAACGATGCCATAATGGGTGGTATTAAGCGTATACGTTATATGCCGATTGTACGATTTACCATTGGTGGTTTGTATTGGGAGCGAGTAGTGTCAAAAGAGCTGGAGTGGTCAAATACAAAGATGGGTATATCCAGTATTTATGTAGAACCTTTGGGTAGTTATCGCACTGATGATCAAACGAATAGTTATGCTATAATAGATACACCTCCGGTAAGTGGGAAATAATGTTTTCATCAAAATTTCTTTCAGCTTTAGTTTAATAAAATTGTTTTACGAAAAAAAAGGTTCACTAAAAATAATTTTTGCCAAAAATAAATATTTATATTCCTAAATGAATTTTTCCTTTGCCTCCAGTTTACCAACATTCGTTCGTTCATTGATAAATCCTTGTTTGATGATCAATGCATGATTGCAGACAAGGGTTGGGGAGTTACCAATTACGATGATTATGTAACACGCATCACAGACGACTACTTACTCTACCGTAGTCCCATATTCGCTTTCGATGTTATAAGCTACCGCTTAAGTTATGCAGACAGCCAAGAGAGCGGTGGAACTACCACAAGCACCCTAACAACTACCGCAAAAGAGGGAACACTAACGGATTTACATAGACAATATCGTGTACTATCAGCTGGCATAACATTTCGTTACAATCAAACATTTCTACAGGTTAAAAATGTGATTAAAACTATAATAGACTCATACGATTCAACAGCATATTCATCAAATGTAGAGAAAACGGAAGCCACTACGGCAAGTGGAGCAAACACACAGAAAATCCTAATACCACAGGATTATTGCAATGTGGCGGTTAGTGGAGAAGTAGGAGAATCTGATGAAACCAGGGCCCATGTATTAGCAAGATCGAGTGCTCATTTAGCTGAAGGATCACCCAAGCTACATCCTCCCTTAGTAGAAGATTATGATGCTTTAATGCAAGGCGTTCCTTTGTGTAGATATAAAGTTGAAATAAAACGTATGCGTATGGAAGTTTATGCTAAAACTGAACCAGAACCATCCCTACGCATACACAGGAAACTGTCAAATGCTGTTAAGAATTGCTTGCCTTATATGTTATTATATTTTGATAAAGTCGAAGGCACATTATCGACACCCTTAAACCCCGATAAATTAGTTCATACTACTTGCCAACTGCCTGATAAACCTCAAGAGTTATTAAATGCCTGTTATGATAATTATGATTTACACATAAAGGATTTTTCCATGGGTCTTATAACACCTTCTACTGATAATCTAATAAGATTGTTGTCCATACCCAAATTACAGCTAGCCTATGGCACTTTATTACAGCCCTACTACTGGAAAAATGATGAAGTTCCTATAAAAAAATTGGATTTACAATGTGACATTATTAAATTACAATTCACCAAAAGGGAATTAATTGCAGGGCTACAATTATTCAAGGCTGCTTTAAATTATGAACCACAGATTGTTATTAAAATGGTAGAGGTATTAAATCATCCTCCGGTTATAGCAGACACAATGTCCTTAAATTCTTTATTATCTAAGTTAATGGTAAAGCAACGTTATTATCATACCTTTGGCATATGGAATGTTACCTTATCAGCTCTACAGTCGGATGTTGTAATTGGCAGAAACACTTCACAATTACGCCGCTTTAACGTCCTAAATACACAAGCCAAAATGTATAACAATCAAACTAAATGGTTCGAATTACAGCTGCAATATCCCAATCTGTGCAGTGATGACCAGCCTACAAGTCAGGCGAAATCTATAAAAAGAGATGCTAAAGATCATATCGAAATGGCCATAGGTGTGTGGATGGAAAAGTTCAATTTAAATGCCGATGAAAATCTATTAGATTTTCTATCATTTGTTACCCAAGAGGAAAGCAAATTAGCAACAGGTGATTTTATTTAATAAATTTTAAAATTTTGTTTATATGTATGTATTTAATTTACTTTTTAATAATTCCTCATTAAAGATTATTCCGCAGAAATCGAAATACAAACACAAAACTTACAAAACCCACCAGTGCCAGCCAGTCAAATTACCAGTTCCGCCCCTTCCACCTCAATCATTTATCAAGCCAACAACACAATACCACAAATTTTTGGACGCAAATCATCACGCAACTCTAGTTCGCTAAGAAAAATATCCCAACCCGAAGAAACCATACATTTTAGTTCCGAAAAGGACGAACGCCTCGAACTGACTGCTACAGATCCCATTATAATCGATATACCCGATGCAGTACCGCCCGAAAGTGATGAAGATAAAATCAAAAAGTATTTTAAACTATTTAACACCATAATAATCTACATCGATATAGCACAAAGTCAATTGAATGTAACGAATAAAAGTCTAACATCGAATGAAAGCGATGATGTTTTCAAAAAACTCTACACCCGTCTTAAATTGCCCAAAATTTTGCTGAAATCTACCTTTGCTGAATATATAACACGCTCTAGCCTGCGCCTGAAAGTTAATCCGCCCCTAACAGCAAAGACTACATTCAACTGGACCATACAATTCCAAGATATGGACGTAAATACCATTGAAGACAACAATATATTGCCAGTACTAAAACCATGGCAAACTACTTTAACTGTGGCCACCACTAAACGTAAACAAGCCGTTAACATTAACACCGATCTAGACTACACCTTTAAATCACAATCGCGCACAAGTTCGCCCAAAATGAAGCCAAAAAGTAAAAATCAACCCGAACGTACAGCTAAACTTATTGACAACTCTTCAGTATCATCGAATTCTTTAAAGGAGATATTTTCGGGCAGCGAACGTTCACCACCACCTTCACCTAAACCCAGTTTACGTTCAAAGCCAGCCTTTGATAATGCCGCGAATAATGAAAGGTTTGAGGAGATTGTTTGTTTGAATCTACATTTAGATTCTTCTACCATACATTTATATGGCAATAATGTTAAAATATTGCAATTACATTTCGCTCATCTCATGAGTGTCATAGAAATGACCCAAAAGATTTCCTGTACACCCACATTGTCAAATAGACGCAAAAGCGGTTCTAAAACATCTCAGATTCCTTTAATGATTTTAACCTCCTCCGAAGAAAATCAACATATTAAGGAATTTATGGATTTGGATAGCAGTTCGGATGTATCAGCTCTACCAGCTAATGACAGTAAGTAAAGAAAATACTAAATTCTCTAAAACTTTTATAAATTATGTATTTCAATAGAAATGTTTAAAGCAGTATAAAAAATCTAGCATTTTTATGCACTGCCAATATTGGGTTTGAGAAAATCTCTTCCTGAGTCCGTCCGTTCGTTGTTGCTGTTGTAACAGCTAGACTATATAAGTTTAAATCAGGGGGTATTGCAGTAAG
Organism: Bellardia bayeri; assembly: GCA_950370525.1. Lineage (NCBI taxonomy): Eukaryota > Metazoa > Arthropoda > Insecta > Diptera > Calliphoridae > Bellardia > Bellardia bayeri. The sequence goes on from OX493264.1 coordinate 122,882,117, forward strand.
GTTCAGTTCAAGGAATTACAAAGTTAAGTATGATTGGCTGTACAGTTGACGATGTGGGGGGTATCATGAGGACACTGGCAACATGATGGGAATAAGTTTGCTCCATCCCGACCTCAGTTGCGCCAGAACAATGGGCGGTTCATGCGGTATCCTGCGACCGCGGTATTAATGGCGTCTCTGTGAATGTCGTTCAAAACTGCTGCATACGAGTTTTGCTCTAATGGATCCGTCGTATGTTTTCCTCGTATATTCGAAGGCCACTTCCTCGGGGGAGACTCCAGCTGTGTGATGCTAAAGCTTGGATGATTCCTTCGATGACATCCTAGAAGTAACTGTTTCGTCAACATGACATTATGTTCAATTACGTTCCATTACATGTATAAACTTAGTTTCCTCATGTAGGTGGTGTTCTGATGATACGGCAGCACTTTGGCACCTTTGTATGTTTTTTCACTGGGTAACACTCAACGAAGGTGACCACACTGGAGCAGTATAATTCACCAATGACCGATCAATCGATTTATGGGTAGTCAACAAGTACAACATACCCCAAGTGCTGCCGGTTAGCGCTTTAAGGACCTTTTTTCTATTTCGCAATTTGTGCAAAATTGCAATGGTGTGAGCTGAGGCGGTAAACAGGCTATCAAAGGTGTCTCCGAAGATTTTTGAACGGGTTTTTGGTCGACTACGATGTCAAGATTAATTTTTTACCTCCTTCGCCCAGGTATTGCTGAATACTTCGTTGATGATAGTTGCAGCTTCCTTGCAAGTCCTTGTAACAACTATCGTCCCTCCATCTGGTTAGTTGTCCATATAAAAATTGTGCGCAAATTACATGTAGCAATTTTAAAGATAGATATTTCGATAAAATTTGGTACATAATATTTTTTTGGATTAACATTGGTTGAAATCGATCGATTATTTCACCTAGCACCTATACAACTGTCCTCCAGAAATATGACTCTATCGATCACAAACAAATTTCACAATTAAGTTGTACATAAAGCCTAATACATCTACAAATGTTGTGCAGATCGGTCCATAATTTACAAATGTTGTGCAGATCGGTCCATAATTTACAATAGCTCCCAAATAAAGCGCAATTCCAAAATCACTTTAACGACCATAGCTGTAGGTAAAAATGTTGGTATCCAAATAAAATTTAACACAAATTAGTTTTATATCATATGCACAGAAGACATGCCACTAAATTTGTGAATGATCAGTCCTTAATAGGTCACCGACTATACTTTTTTATTTGTTTTTTTTAATATATTGCAGAAAAATCCCTTCTCAACAAAATATCCCTCTTCTGTCAATGGACCATAGCCAAAGTTGTGGCCGAAGTTGAGAGTGCCCGGGAGCAAACGCAGAAAAGTAAACTTGTTGTGGAATTTGAAGATTTTCTCTCGACCATCGATCAAGGACAAGACTTTACCAAATACACCAGTAAAATTGGCAATTTTAGTCTAAACTATTATCAGAAATCTGATAGATATGATTGGTTGCAACAGGAATATTTACGTATGCGTATGATAGCCGAAACAAATGAACACGCCTTTCTAAATGTCATCCTAACTAAAGTTAGCTTGAAAGATTTCTATAAACGTATCGGTGTCAAACGAAAAGGGGAAGTGGGACGTAATATCAGTGAAGTTTTAATAGTAATGCAAGCAATGGAAATTATTGTCGACTTAGGACGTGTACAAGAATTTATGGAACCCCTATGTGTAATACTCGAGAAAAATAACCAACATTTAGAGACTAAAAATGCTAAAGAAAATATAATTGTTGCCTCTGAATTGCCGCTAGTACACTTTGAAAGTAAAGGCATTACTTGCTATTTTCCACTGGATAATCTGAAAAAAGAATGCACCGTGTTAATATGCAAAATCGACAGCATAATCGTTACATCCAATCTACAGAATCCGCTGCAGCGTAAACCCCTACGGCCGGATGTCTATGGTAAAGCTGCCAGTATGGGCATACTAAGTATACCCGGTTCAATTGTTGAGGATCGCCAATATGAGTTGACTTTTAAGAAATTGTCGGCTGCGTCGGGAAATTGGTTGGAAATTTTAACACACATGCGTAATAAAGCACAAAATGTACACACAAATCCGGCAGTGGAATGGAATAATCCGGAACGTAAACAATCTTTGAAATTAAATGAAATTTTCAAGAATTTCACTTTAATTGCAACCTATGCTCCCAACATAGTTTATAATAATATTTTAATTTGTGGCCAGACAATTGAGCTTAATTGTGCTACTGACTTTATGGCTAGCTTAAATACGGATCAATTGAATATGTTCAGCTACCATTTGAGGAGATTGCAAAGAATATCGGAGTAAGTAAATTGAACATGACATTTTTCAGCGCAAATATTAAACTTTATTTTTACAAACATTTCACTTACAGAGCCCTCAATCAGGTTTGTAAACTGAAGTCTTCCACACCAGCACCGGCCACATCAAAATTACAATCAGAAAGTACCCTATTCTTCTCACCCGAAAGTTCCAACTCAACAACTGTTTTACGTACAATTAAATCGCTAAATAGTTTAGCGAAAACGGCAAACTCTCTGCCAGAGATACGACGTTTCAGTCGCTTAGGTTCACAAACTAAATTTGAGTCGATTGATGAAGACTCGGAACCACCGCCAGCCAAAACCGATTCGGGGGTTTTATCGCAGTCATCAAAGCGTTCTATTACTACAAAAGATATCTTGCAATCAGCTAAATCCAATTCGTCGACCATTATAATTGAAAAATTGGCCGAATATCCACAGAATAATCAATCTCAATCTAGAGCTCTGCCAAAAACTGTGTCTTTTGTGGCCGGAGTATTTCTATTTAAAATATTCGATTCAAAATGTAGTGAAACAGAGACTCTGGTCTTTTATGAGGCAGTAGAGCTGGAAAAGCCCTTAATATCATTTACCATATCACAGCCCAGCTTTATGATTACCCAAAATATCTATGATTCTGTCATTAGCTTCTCCATTTTTAATTTGAGTGTGTATTTGCCAACTATGGGCGCAGGGCAGGCAAAATTGGCTACTAATTTATTTCCCGAAAATATAATTGATACCATGCCAGGTGATATGACCTCAACGGGCATACCTCCGTCACTATTTACTTATAAATGTCATCTAACAAAACTCAAAATGCGAGAGATTGATATAGAATTGGCCAAGCCATTAGTGGTCAAAATAAGTGAACGTAATATAGCTGAAATATGTAAAAACTTAATGGTTATATACAACTCCCTGCAAGCCTACACTTGCGTTAGTACGCCCTATGAAGGACCAGTGTTTCGCAAATCGAAAATAATGCTCATGAAGAGTAATACTCTTAATGCAGATCGTTTGAATTTCAAATGCAACAATATGACCCTAAAACTCACCGATCATCAGGAGTACGAATGTAAATTGGTTTTCAGTGATCTTATGATAAATCTTAAATACCTTACCAGGCCCGAGAAATGTTCGGCTAAATACTCACTGGGCGCTGTTTATTTGCGTACAAGTAAAAAGGTTTTTGTGCATCCCATTTCCCTTAAGGGTTCCATGGATTTTGTTAGTGAACCCTGGCATCGTTTGCCTCTAATTAATGCAATTGTTAAATTTAATGTTATACAAGTTGATTTGGGCATTTATGTTATCCTACAACTACGTCAAGCTGTTAATGATTTGAATACAATATTCAGTTATGTGAGAGAAGAATTGTTACGTTTCCAACGCCTACATTTGCAGGGTAATGGACCAAATAATGGTGCAAAATTAAAACAGTTAAACGTTTTAAAATGTCCACGTGTTAGTTCGTTTATACAGAAAAATAAAAGTATTAAAAGAGAGGAATTCTATCAAGACGATTTAAGGTAAGAGGAATACATATATACATAAATGTTACCGAAACGTTCTTTTGCTAATAACATATCATTTTCAGAGCTGGAGCTTTTCAGTTTGTAGAGTTAATGGCGGACAGTGTGTTGCCTTTACCCTATCAAATACAGATAATCAAAAAAGATTATGGCATCATATGCTGGCGTTATCCTCAGCCTAGGAAAATGTGTAAAATTCACATCTATCCCGTGCCCATGGCAGTAAGTATTAATTAAAAATAAACGAAATTAAGAAATTTGTCAATTATTTATTGTAAGGTGGAAAATCCCATACACATTAAATGCCGCATGGAATACTTTAGCGAAGTCCATGAATGCTTTTTACATTACTGTGACTTGTGGCTTTCAGAGACTAATTCCAAAGATATTAAACTACCAGACCGGGAAATCTGTGCCACCATTTGGCGTGTTGTTATACTACAGTCACTGGTGTCAGTAAATGGTGAATGTTTTGACACCAGCGAAGAGGACGAAGAACTGCATTCTATAGCCAGCATGAATATAGACGAAGTACTGGGCAAAGGTCGCCAAGATGCTGATTTTATATTACATCCAAAAGTATTAGTGGGTTGTATGCGAGTCGATACCACCTTCCAGTCGAATTGCGTGCCAAAGGTACAATTACTACTTAGCTGCAATTTGATTAAAGTGAAACTGCTCAATCAACCAGATGAAAGTGCGGACTTACCACCCCTACTAAAGAAATTCCACTTGGCCAAAACTACTCATATATCACAAGCCTTTCTGATGTTTGTCGTGCAAAATATTAAATTTCATTCCACTTTTAATGACCAGCAAAAGTTCAATCTAAATATAGCGTTTAATGCTTGTGTAAAGTGTTTGGATTACGGTTTCCTCAATATGATACCCCTAATGGAAGAAACCACTGTGCAATCCTATATGGAAATAGACAAAAAGAAAAATATTATTAATGCGAATTTCGTATTCGATCGTTTGCAATTTAATATTGGTCCAGCCATAATACACACACTACTGTCGTCGAAAAACCATTGGTCTGAGTGTTTGGACTTGGATGAACGCCGCATACGTCATGCCTTAATACCTAAATGTATAGTGGTTAACCGTACCATGACCTGTTTGGCCTTTGGGCAAACTGGCACGCTTGAACGCATACAATTAAATCCCAGAGAATGTTTATTATATTCCTTCCGCAGTGATTATCACAATCAGGAGTTGACATTCTATATAACGGATGAGGAAACGAATACAGTGGATACTTCACTGTCACTGCACATACCTTTCAAATTCGAAAGCCAACACATAGAACAATTTTTACGTATTGGCAATAAAGTTATCACCGTCAAATCACGCAAATTATCAAATTCCCAAATATTTGTTTTGATTAAAGGTCAAATAGAATTGTTATCGATGGTTTCCCATAATTTACGTTTAGAGTTTCGCCAAGAAGTTAAATCGGATGAAGTGGGCCATAAATCGTTGGAGTATATTATTGAGAAACAGGGACGTAATTCATTTTATCATAGCGTGGAACAGAGTTCGAATATTACCATGAGGTGGGTCTTAAGGCGAAATGATGAGTGTTCGAAATGCATATAATGTTGTATTGTGTTTGGTTTTAATTTATTTTAGACTCAAATTGACTGATATTAATATAAGGGCCCGTACCGGCGATATACCATTGAGAACAAATAAAAAACTTCCTTGGCTGGTTAAAGGTAAGTTGTTAATTTAAATTAGTTGATCAGTTTATTTCAATAATTGTGAGTAGTATTACACATCATAAGACTGTACAGACTTATTAGTCAACGTAAAGCTCTATTACCATCCTCTGTGGAAGTAAAATTTTTGGAATTTTTAAACTCGTTATTTTGAATTAAACATTTTCCCTTTTTAGTACCCATCAACAGTGATGAATTCATAAGCTTTTGGATAAGAGTGCTACGCGAAGATATACCCGATTTAGCAACAGATAACTTTTATCCACAAAAAATACTCATCACAATATGGCCCATATTTGAAATATCCTCTATGTTAAGCTGTCCCACACAGGCCAAAGAAACTACGGGAAAAGAAGCTGTGATACATTTACCAGGTCAAGGTGCACGCCACATACTAGATGTACCAGCCACACATCTTACAGAACATGAAATAGATTTCATGTATAGCTTTCCTGTGGGAACAGCCTCCCGCAAGAATTATACTCTAAAATTAAAGTCCTTGGATTGGCAGAAATTCTTCTGGTATGATGAACAAAAATGGAATATAGAGCAGACTTTAAGTCTGCTGGCTAAACCAGTTACACGAAGTTGGCCTTTGAACGATGAAGAAGAGTTGAAGGTGAAGCGAATCTCTGAATCAACTCATGAAATCGATGTAATCTACAATACCAGAGTAACCAGGGAATTCGCCTGTACCCTTAAGTTGGAAGTGGCTCCCTGGGGTATGTTTATAAATGCCACCGGCATACAAATACGCATATGTGAGTTGGGAGTACAGCCCAAGGAGCTAAAAGTTGATGCAAATGGTTTGGAAATGTTATTCAACATATCGCAAGGTTTTAGTATAGGCATACGTAATGGCTCCAATTGGTTACAGTCACTCCCTATATATTTGGAAAATGCCCTAGTAACACAAAGTAAACATTTCTATACCGTAAAAGAGGGGGAATACACCGATATTGTTATCTTGAGGGGCAATGAAATTATTAAATTTATTCTAACACTAAAAATGGAAAATAATCGTAAAATGTTTAAATTGTCTTCGAAATTTGCAGTAGTGAATCATACCAAAAATCGTTTATGTGTACTACCTTTTGCCATGGATCATAAGGAGAGTATATTACGAAAAGATGTAGAACATTTAGATGCCTCTACCACGAAGACAGTATTGAGAGCAACACCCTACAAACAAAACAGCATTGGTATTTCCCTAAGTCAATTCTACGATATAAATGCTCAAAGCGCACAACGCTCTGTAGACTCGGCTTTTATTTATTTTGTGGTTATAAAACATTGTGCAGATGCAGACATTTCCATACCTATTCCCTTAACTTTACCCTTCAATCGTAAATGTTTAAGCATACAAAATGGGCGAGAAACTATTGCTTTAATGGTATCGATGATTGAACATGAACAGGTCTATTATTTAACCATATTTGAGGATGTGACACCGGCTGTTTTGATCAATAATCAAACGGACTGTCCATTTTTAATTGCACAAACGAATGCTGGTGAAAATAGTAAAGTATCTTCGACCACATCGGAATATGAGGGCAAACATTTGGAATGGTATCATGTCATACCTAAACAAAGTAAATCTTTTTATACACCGCCCGCGTGGTATACCCACTTTCCTGACGTTGAGACAACTTTGTGCAATATCACTTTGGCCTTGTTTGGTGGTAAGTCTTCTGCTATCCTTTAACATTCAATTGCAATAATATATTTCATATTTATTTAAGATTTATCTACCAAAAAATCCATAAAATGGTCAAAACCCATACGTTTGGATAAAACGTGGAAGAAATTTTTACATATACCTGGTCATGGAGATGTTAAAGTTATAATCTGTGATAAACATCGTGTTATTAGATTAAATATTTATTATATATCACAGGTAAGTTATTTCTCTCAAAAATTGATTTTGCCATTGAATTTATAAATGACTATACAGCTATGGACAGAGAAATAGCGCACCGATGTTCTATAATTTGCCAAACGTATATTATATTGAAAAATGGAATGATAAAAACATTGAATTCTATGCTATTCTTTTGCTCCACTCTGCTTTCGTTGGAAATGTCCTGTTAACTTTTGCACGTTCTTTATTTTGTTAAAAATGAAGTTTTTTGCTTAGACAATGAAATAGTGCACAGTTATTTCGATTTTAAACAAAAATAATTGAAGCTAATTTCGGTGGTAAATTCTTGTGTAATTTAACAAAAATATTGTTTATCATTAATTTTGTCAACCAAAATAAAAAGAGGACTGCATTGCACTGGTCAATTGAGAAAAAAAAAACTTCACGAACAGGGTATCAAACAAACAAAAATAGCTGAAATAGTTGGATATTCACGAAAGATGGTTTATAATGTCATTAAATGTGTTAAATCAGATGCAAATTTGCTTAATGTAAAGAAAGCTCGGAAGAACTTCAAACTTAATATGGAGGATAAAAGTGAGCTAGATCCTTTAAAGTCATCGAGAACAATAATGACTGAAATAAATGAAGAATTTGGATTAAATATTTCCAGTAGAAAATCAGCTTTATGGTCGTGTAAGTAGCAACAATTACTTCAGTCAAAAAATAATATAAAGGCACGATTATCTTTTACAAAACTATACCGGAACAAGGATTTCAAGTTCGGGAAAAGGGTGCTTTTCACAGATAAAACTAAAATTAATATGGTTAATGCTGATGAAAAAAACGTTTGTATATCGAGAAAGAAACCAAGAATTCAATCCCCGTTACAGTACTAAAACAGTAAAGTGCGCTAATTCTCTGTCCATAGCTATAGATCACAAAAATCGATTTTTAAGTGAAAACTTAAAATTGGCTGTAACTTTCTTAATATACCTATGTTTAAATGGATAAAGAATGTTCTTTTGTGATTGCCGATTTTTTTAGGGAAAACTTACAATCAGCTTTAACCCTGAACACCCATATTAAGCCTAAATTTGAAGTTAATCATGTTTAATGTGTATAATTTTGCACTATCATTACAAATTTATTTTGATTTTTACCATTTTTCAGCAATTGGAGTTCTCTGTTAAAGATTTGCGTTCACGACTCTCCATCACTGAGCCTACAAAAATTCTACCCAAAGAACAGCCAACTGTTGACCATGCATCTTCCTCATCTCTACTGCCTGCAACGAAAATGTACCAAGAGACACCTCAACAATTAACTACCGAAGTTTGCCAACATTTTCGTAATGATTGCGACACCATGCGACAGGATCTTAAAGTAAGACTCTATGTTAAAGAAATAAATTTAAGTCTGCACACTGACAACAGCACACGTCAGTATATGAAACGTGACGTAGTATCCATATATGCTGATGACTTGGTGTTAGCATATGAGGACAACGAAGATGATCGCATCATGAATATTGTGATACCTAATTTACAAATTGACAATCAGTTATTTTCGACTGGAAAATATGATTTTCCAGTGATATTATGTTCCGAAGAGCTGTATGAGAAAAATGACTGTGTTCCCGAACCATATTATTTGGAGACTTATTACAGAATGTTAAAAGAAAGAAACATTATGATTAATGTAAAACTGAAACTGTTTGAAGATGAATTCAAAATGAATTCGTTAAATTGCAAATTGAGTCCGGTACGAGCGTACATAGAGGATGCTTATATAACCGATTTCTTAGATGCCTTGGTGGAGTGTGAACCCTCAAATTGTGCCTATAAGCCGAAATTGGAATACGAACGTAAAATTTTGGTGGAGAATCAAGTTAGCATACCCAGAGATGTAGAGACGCAGGCCATCTATGCTGCAGAACCTCTACAATTGAGATCTTTTTGCATAGAATCGATGAGTGTTTTGTTATCGGTGCACACTTCTGTGCGACTTTATATCGCTTTGGATCATTCACCTTTATCGTTTTCTTCCTATGAGCGTTCGCATCTCTTGACTATGCCTTTGAAGTTTGGCCAATCTTTAGGCATGCATTATTTATCTGGTGCTATATTTGGGGCCGGCTGGGTGGTGGGTTCCTTGGAGATCTTGGGCAGTCCTAGTGGCTTAGCGCGTTCCGTTACTACTGGCTTAAAGGATTTTGTATCCCTACCCGTTCAGGGCCTATTCCGTGGACCCTGGGGTTTCATTGTGGGCTTTACCCAGGGCTCGGCTTCTTTGTTAAGAAATGTAACTGCTGGCACAGTGAATTCTGTAACAAAATTAGCTGCCTCGGTGGCTAGAAATTTGGATCGTTTGACGTTGGATGAAGAGCATATCGAAAGAACAGAAGCTCTAAGACGTTCTCGACCACAAGGTTTTACCGAAGGCTTTTCACAAGGCATGACAGGCTTGGGTATAAGTATTCTAGGAGCTGTTGGTGGCTTAGCTCATCATACCCTCGAGGCTCGTTCCACGGTTGAGGTGTTTACCGGCATTAGCAAAGGTTTGGTGGGAGCGTTTACAAAACCCATTAGTGGTGCTGCCGAATTATTGGCATTAGCTGGCCAAGGCATGTTACAAACTGTAGGTTTCAATGCCATGCCTAGACAACGCTATCAGTCAATATGCCGCAATATAGCTACTGAACCGTCTGGTTATCGTATATGGAAGTTATTACCGGTGGAATTGTCTTCCGATCAAATATTATTTTATCATGAAATCACTTTGTCGATAGATGATCAACTAAAGCGTGGCTATGTTTTTCTAACATCAGCCGTATTTGCTATTACTGAGGCCGAATGGGATAAATTGCAATTTGCTTTTCCAGTTGATAAGGTGGATATAACAGCTGATAATCATGATAAGACATTGTATTATGTGCATTTGAAACATGAAAGACAGGAGATAGAAGAGGTAAGGCATTCATTATTTTACAACCTTAATTACTTATTTTACTTTTATATGTAATTTTAAACATCCGCAGGATGTCAGCTATACCAATGAACGCATTATGAATTTCCTGCACACTTCATCCATTAAAATGACTTCAGATTCTCTCTATGATTTATTACAAACCGGTGGCTCTCTAACAGCTGGCGGTTATAGGCGTCAACAGACCTTGGATTGGTCATTTTATATAAGTGAACATTTGGGAGAACATATAATGCGGTATTTCAAAATATTAAATTCAAAAATTATTAAAAATTAAGTAAGTTTATGTTTTTTTATACATATATTTTCTATACCTATATCTATTCCCAAAAATTTAACTCTTAAAATTCCCCCACTTATGTTGTTTTATTTATTTTTACTTTTTATAAATTTTGGTATCATTTTGTAGTTAAAAAAAAACGATAAATTTAAAATAGAAATTCTTAAAAAAGACTGTAAACAGTATAATGTTGTATGTATATAAATTTATGTACTAATTTTTAATAGTTTTCTGTTTTAGCGCTATACTACCACTATATATTTAGAATACATATACCACTATTATTATAATATAATTTTCTTGTTTTTTTCTCTATTTTTTATATGTTTAGAGGTGGCTATTATTAAATTTTGTTCTCAATAGAAATTCTAATATTTAAATGAAAATAAAACCTTGTTTATTTAAATGGTAAGTTTGTTGAACATTTCACAAATAAACATTTATGTTTATAATAATTGGTTAAACTAATTTTGTTACAAAATACGAAGTTTTTGAATTTTTGGTCATTCGTTGACTAAACAATGTATAAAACTTTTATAAAATTATAAAATTAGTTGCTAAAACTAGTTTAATTAATTTCCTTCATAATAAAATTTGGTGAAAGAAAGAGCACATTTACTTTATTATTTAATTTTGTTTACAGAATTCATTCGAAAATGTTCAAGAATATAAAATAAAAGCCGATATTAACATTGAATGAAGTTATTAAATTAAGGTAAGTTTAAAACAAATATTATAATCTTAAAATATGTTTTATTGAGCACGTCAAACTGCTGTATTTTTGTCTCAAAAATGTCTGTCTTTATTTTTTTATAACACTTTGAATTGCTAATGCGACTTTTGATTATTGAGTGCTCACAAAAAAATTGTTCCTCAAACAGAGATCGAAGCAATTAAAATATAGCTCCCTTGCATACAATCACCTAGTCTATTTGTATGGTACCATTCAATATATTTTTAATCGTATTGTCTAAGATTTTTTATATTCTTACGGTCTCAAATTATACTTAATATGCTTAGCTTCGATTTCTACATCTTCCAACTTAAAAGCAATACATTCAGAAATCTCTTTGCTTATCTAGTAATTTTCATAAATGGTCAGCGTTGCTGCTTTTATACTTTTTATCAGAGACCGAAAATAACAGGTCCACTTTCATTTTAGCGATTAATTGGCAGCATTTACCATTTAAGTGATTTATAAGAGAATATTTTAGGTTAGTGGTTGAGAGAAGCAGAAAAGAAATTTACGGAAATAATCAAGAGGAGTGATTTACATATAATTTTTTTTTCGTAAAGATCACGTTATAACTATTTTCGAACTTTAAAAATAAATGGCAAAAGTTCATTTGATGCAAATCAATGACGCCTGAATAAAAAATTAAGTTAATTTGTAAGTTAAAACAAATTAGGTGTCATCATTTCTGTATATATCAAACTTATTTGTGTTGAATTTTATTTGGATACCAACATTTTTAAGAAATTTATGGTCGTAAAAGTGATTTACGGAACTGGGCCTTATATGGGGGCTATGACTAATTATGGACCGATAATCATAAAATTGTACCATATAATTTTTATATATAAGAAACATATTTGTGGTCAATATTATTTGGATACCGACATTTTTAAAAGAGTTATGCTCATTAAAGTGATTTTCGGAAGTGGTCCTTATATGGGAGCTATGATAAATTATGGAGCGATCTGCACAAAATTTGTATATCTGATTTGGCTTCATTTATCAATCATTTGTGGTGAAATTTGTTTGAATACTTGCATAATTCAAATATTTATGATCGGTAAACCTCAATTTCGGGAGGACATTTGTATGGGGGCCAGGTGAAATAATGGACCGATTTCCACCAGTTTCAATTTCATCCATCCTTGGGCCGAAAAATATCACGTAGCAAATTTTATCGAAAGATCTTCAAAATTGCGACCTGTACTCTGCGCACAAGCTTTACATGGACAGCCAGCCAGCCAACCAGCCAGCCAGACGGACGGACGCACGGACGCACGGACGAACATCGTTAAATCGACTCAGAAAATGATTCTGAGTCGATCGGTATACTTTTAGGTGGGTGTTGGACCAATATTTCAACATACAAATCAAAATCCACAACTTTGCAAAGAATTTAAAATTTTATAAATAACTAGCGAACCAGGCGAACTTCACCTCGCCCCAATTTTAAGCCTTCAGATAAACTTTAGAGTAATAATATAATATAACAGGAATAATTTCACAAAAAAAAAAATTTCGTACAAAAAAATCAATTTTCCAATTTATCCAATTTTCCGACTTTTGCGGAGAGATTTTCCAAAATTTTCTTCCGTAAAAACCTTCTCCTCAAAAATACGAACAACTGACAAAAAATTTTACAGAAATCGGCCCAGCCGTTCTCATTTAATGAATTATTTATTTATTAAATTCAGAGATTACAAGCCTAAAGGCCTACTTAATCTAGTAATATTATGGCGAGAAACATTTCAAAATATACATCTAAAAAGATAGGAGATATTCATATAAAAACACTTTATGTACTTAAAAAAACCCCCCACTTCTGCACAAACATTAAAGTTAAATATATTTTTTGTATTACGTTACGTACCTATCTTAGAACTTTTTTTTTTTTTTACGTAACAGAACATTTTTATTTTTAGAAATATTTCTTAGAAATGCTCTTAAAGTTTGCAAATGAAGAGTGCCTAGGGCAAACAATAGTATTAGTTCTGGTAGACCTGCCAAAAACAAATTTCTCCATCAGATATTGAAGTTTGCTAAACTTCATAATCTTAAAAAATTGTAGTAATAAACGTTGATTAACAAAAGTATAAAAATCAGAACCTAAAATGTCAATAACATGGGCAGAAATATGTTCATTATACCGAAGATTACAAATAAAACGAACTACACGGTTAAAACACAATCGTAATTTAATCACATTTTGTTGGGACGTTCCGGAAAATATTTCAATCCCATACAGAAAAGAAGGTAGGCACAAAGACAGCGCAACTCTCTTTTTGACTTCAAATGGCAAAAAATATCCAAGGCAATAAAGCTTTTTTAAGATAAAAGAAATTTTAGATATTATATTACTTATATGAAAATTAAAATCAAGTTTAGAGTCTAATGCTTGGTTTTCACTATGTCATTTTTTTTTTGTCAAATTGTCCAAATTGTTGGCAATTGTATGAAAACGGGGTTGTCTATGGCGTCTAATGAGATTGCAATCTTGATTGCAAACATAAATGACGCCATATGACAACCCGTTTTCATAGAATTGCCAACAATTTGGACAATTTGACAACAAAAATGACATAGTGAAAACCAAGCATAAGTATATACCCAACGACTTATAATGCGATACGTACGCAATTTTTTCATTCATTACTGATATATTAGGCAAAAGTAGGTTGTTACTATACATGTTTTCACCATTTTTATATATATAGATTAACTTTAAAAAAAATTTTTAAATTCATTAAGTCCACAATTGAAATTTGAAAAACATTCGTATAGCATGTACATATGTATATAAAAGACAAAAAAATGTTAACAGTTATAATGATCAGCTATAATTGAAATAATTTGTCTCTACCCAAGGCATTAAAAACCAAAAAAACAAAAAAAAGCTATAAAGTTATACCAAGCCATGTAAACAAAAATCATTTTATAACAGTTATTTCGAGCGATTTATTTTTAAAAACAAAATATAAATCACAATTTTGATTTTTGATTATATGGACGAGTTATTTTCGGCCTCTGCTTTTTATTGATTCCCCATTTTTAGAAAAACTAAGCATCTAATTTGGATAAGGTTTCTGACAGAAGTGCGACACGAAAAAACTAAAACGGCAGCAGTTTTGCTTGTGTGTAAACAAAGTTAGAAAACAAAATGTATCGACATTTTTGTTCGCAATCCTTAGATATGACTGCTGTATTAGAAATGTCTATAAATTAAGCCGGTCGTGACCATTTGCTTTACGGATTCTGTTAAAATTGTGTTATAAAGACTTTATAAACCCCAGGAATTTTTACCAAGCTTTTCATAGCCTTTATTAGTTTCGAGTTTCGACATGCCCAAAAACATGTAACATGTACGAGTACAAAATTAATATAATACATTAGTATAGAATAGAATGTCTGAAGATCATTGTAAAAATCGTTTATATCTAGTATCACTTATTTGTATAGATTCATATGAGTTTTTCTTAAAATTTATTTAAAATATTTCTCGATTGAAATTATTCGATTTCATATTTAATACACAAAATTTTAGACAATTATACCAAATACAATACCGTAGAAAATTTGCCTAGTGCAAAACGACCAAAGCGTTTTACAAAAACAAACCCAACATCTAGTGCTGTTAAAATAGCTTGAAAATATTACGAAAACTTCTTGAAAACCTGTAAGCGAGCGATTACAATATATTTCCATCAAAATGCCCAACATGGTAGAATGTTACGTAAGAAACCGTTTATATCAAGAAACAACCAAACCAAACGTTTTAATTTCGCAAAAAAAAAACTAAATAAGCGAACTAAAATTTTTTTGGAATTATATTCTTTTCACCGATGAAAATGAGTTTAAAACCGCCTTAAAAATATACCGAACCAAGAACCAAGCAATGTTACTAAGACGATAAAACATGACTGAGGATCAGTGATGGTTTTGGAGTTGTATGGCTTTATGAGGGGTCGTTAATCCTACTTATAGAATCTATAATACAAAAAGAAAGATTATCTCGACATTTTAAAAAACAATTTAGCTCCTAGCGTAGAGGATTATGATCCTAAGCATATCTCCAAATTTGTGAAAGAGTGATTGTCCAAAAACTTGGGGTCATCCACCGCTGTCCCCAGACCTCAATGCTGTGGATATAACTCGACAAAAAAATTTAGCAAAGAGAAATTGCATTGTGTAAAATTGCATCGTGTAAAGGACCTCTTTTTTAAAACAAAAATTTTAAGTTTATTTTATTTATTTTTGAATCGACGTTTCTCACAAACTCAGGTTGTTGGATTGCACAAAACTTAAAAGGGGGCTTCATGAAACAAGTCTCGCAAGTTTGACTAATTGCACGAACGGCAATTTTAAGCAATATCATGACTACCCTTAATATTTTCAATAGAAAAATATTAAAAACTTTGGCTAAAAATTAATTAGAGTAATTTTTAGTTGTAAATATATTTAAATAGTTAAAATTGTTTTCGCTGGCAGTTTTATTAATTTTTGTTGGTATGAACGAGTTTGAAAATTTATTTTATAACAATTCGATTTTGCTAATAGTTATAATTATGACAAATAAGTATACTTACTATGTGAAAGTGTAAAGCGTAATTGCCGCTGGCCATAGACAAAATAATCCAAACCCGAAGGAGCAAAATATAATTAAAATAAATGTAACTTGTTCACTTAATCTTTGAGTTTATTTCAGTTCAAATTACCTCAGTTATGCAAAATAAAAGAAAAAAAAAAAAAACAGAAATAAATTCAATTTGTTATTGAGAGCAAGAGCTGGAAAAATGTTTCCTTGTAGGAAAATGTTTAAAAGCTGCAATAAAAACTGCGGTTATAAAAACTTAAACATGCTTATATAAAGCAAGGACAAGTAACTTTAAAAGTAAATAAAAAATAACAAAAAATTCTACCATTAACTAGTGGTATAGGTGGCTTTTAAAAAGACCCCAGCGAAAACTCATGCCACGCTTTAGCAATTTTACACATGTGTATGACGATGAGTTGATATAATTTCGTTTAATTTTCTTCAAGGGGAATTTTATTTATACGAGTATGTGTATGGTTTAGTATGTTTGTATATAAAAACAAGTAACAGTGCTATATTCGGCTATGCCGAATCTTATATACCCTTCACCTTTGTTATGGATGCATAATTATATTATACATATACATACATACATATATATATTATATTAATACACTTTGTTTGATAGTTTTTTTGATGAAATTTTCAGAGGTTGTCTCGGATTTTTGCTCATATCTCTGTTATTTATGGACGGATTTTGCTGATTTTAAATAGCAAACTTCTCGAAAGCATGTCTGACAGAAGATATCTGGGGACTTCAGAAAATTGAATTCAACAGACAGACAGATATACCCTTCTCATGAAGGTGAAGGGTATAAAAATATACACATGTATGTATTGTGCGATAGTACTCATATATGGTAATGTTTGAAAATGTTGCATGAATGTTTGTGATACAGCGACAACATATACAAATAACTATTGTGTATTGTGAGTGTATGCTTTGAAGGTATTACATTTCCGTTTCCTTTTCATTGCACATAATAATGCTCTGTATTCCATTAAGTTGCATTTTTATACCCACCACCAAAAACATGAAGGTTATATTAAGTTTGTTATACCGTTTGTAATTTGTAATACATTGAAATATTGGTCGTAGCACCAAAACGTCTACTTCTCTAACAACTTGTAATTCGTACGGCACAATTTTCTTTCAATTCATACATTTTAGCACCCAATAATTTCGTTAATATTGGCCCGATTAAGAAAAACTTTTTTTTTTTAATTTGGGATATATTTACACTTTATTTAAAAACATAAAAAAAATTTCAATTCATTGTAACAAACCCTTAAAAAACAAACTTAAAAAATTAAAAATACAAAATCGACGGCTTATCTAATTAAAATTAATCACCACTATCGTGAATAAAAATTCCACGTGAAATTTGTTCCCTTTTCACATTTTTCCTATTAAAATTCAATGCTAAAAAAATAAAAGGGAACAAATTTCAGGTGCAATTTTTATTCACGATGGTGGTGAATATTGTGTAACATGACCTTTTGCTTTAATTACGCATTTCAATCGTTTATTCATGGAATTTATTAAGCTTTGACATTCATCCGGTGTTATGGAATTCCATATTTCTAAGATTTTTTTTTTAAATCGGGGATGGTTCGCTGGTTAGCTCATACCGATTCTATCGGATTGAGGTCCGGACTGGATGAGGGCCATTCTAAAACATTTATTTGATTTTCAGCGAAACATTTCTTAGTCAATATAGCTGTGTGAGCATGTGCCCCATCCTGCTATAAAATGTAATCGCCAAAAGAACTTAGGCTTTCTATTGAAGGTAGTAAGTTTTATTCAAGAATGCTTATGTATCTTGCAGCATTTACTGTACTTTCAATAAATCAAAGTTGCCCCACACCCTTAGCAGACATGCATCCGCAAATCATAACACTGGCTGGAAACTTTACGGTCCGTTTCAGGCAGTCTCTTTGATACGCTTCTGTGGGCTTTCGCAGAACCTTCGATCTAACATCCCCAATTTCCAAATCGAACTTGGACTAGTCACTAAAAATAATTGTATTCCACTGACGTTGTGTCCAGGATTCCCGTTCCTTTGCCAATCTTTTTTGTTTTTGTTTGGCCGTGAGCAAAGGTTTTGATTTTGCCTTTGAAGTATGAATTGTTAGACACAACTACTTACTTATTGAACCATATCATATTTACCTTATAAAATCCGTAACCTATCTTGTGCAAATTTTTTCTTGTTGTTTCCCGTCCAATGTTCTGGGTCTTTATAAGATTCAAAGACAATCTAGCCTTGTACGTTTTTCTGTCCGTTTGTTGAAGGCACGATGGAGCTTCGTTAAAAGTACACATGGCTTGTGGGAATATGGCTTTATGGCACATAATTGTCTATAGAAAAGCAGTATCCATACAAAATTCAGCAAGAGCAAGTTTCATTAGTTTCAAGTATTCATAGATGACACTACTGGTATTTTGTGGTGGGTATGTAATGCTGGAAATAGTAATCTAAAATGACTTGGCCAGATAAAACTTTTTTTTTTTTTATAAACAAACACAAACTTCTAAGCTTTTTGTCTTGTCTGCAGAAAACACCCAGAGTATTTGGTGGGAATCGAACCCGCAACCCTCTGACTGATAGTCCGGCACACTATCGCCTAGTCTATCGGTGTGTAAAGTAGCTAGTCCTTTTTGGACCAATCAGTATAAAATTTACTACGATGTTTTATATGGATTATTTGTGTTGAATTCCAACTTGATAGTTATTTTTATACGAAATTTATGCGAATTTAAATGATTTTCGGGACTATATGGACCGATGCAAAAAAATAACGTTTTGAGATTTCTCATTGCATGAAACTTATTTTTGCTTAATTTTGTAGGGATAGTGCTTTTCTATAGACATTTATATACCATAAAGCCGTATTCCCGGAAGACATTTGTAGGGGGCTATGAGTAGTCGTGGACCGATTCTTGCCATTTTCAATAGAACTTGCTTGTCCTTCCAGAATAAAACTAAAGTGTGCTAAATATTATATTTGAAGCAAATAGCAAAAAATATATGAAAAATATCGATGTTGTTTGAAACTTTAGGCTCCTACTCGTATCCTACTGGACCTATTTTGAACATATTCAATACATTCAAAACATTTCGGTGGGACAGGGTATGTTTGGGAAAAATTTAATTGCTCTAGATTTTTTCCGAAGCTCTATCGATCCTTCAACAGATGAATAGACGGACATGGCTTGTTCGTGTTAGAATCTTATAAGGACCCAAAAAATAGATTCTACGATCAATACTTCCATGTGTGGAATGACAAACTTAATATACCCCATCTTTTTGGTCGTGGGTATTGAAAAAGGGGCTATTTTTAAGCAACCTATTGTAGGCGATTGGACGGGTTTAAACGGCTATAACGACAAATTCTTTTAAATTTCATATAACTCAGATTAATCTTTTTCTTAAAAATGAATCAATTACACATTCATATGTACCTATTTAATGAATTTTAAAGCTGCATTTACTTCGTCAGTTATTCGGTACATGTTATTTAGAAAGATATTCAATTAAACATTTCGTTTGCACCTGCAGGAATTTCATAGAAAGAATACTTATACATACTATTGATATATTTATTCTGCTACTATTTATATTGTTTATGCCATTATTGTTGTTGTTGTTGCTGTCGCTGTTGTTCTAGTTTGTTTTTTAATTCTATTGACATTTAAAGTGCTAGAAAGTGTGTGGAAACTTCTTTTGTGCAATGCATTCATTCGTTTAACGTGTAGTTATGGATTTTTTGTGAACATTATTATATTTACTGTTTTGAATAATAAGTAGATAACGTCTTGGGGAAGGTAACACCAAAGGCATGTGTGGGCAACTAACCATTTACTTACACTTATATGCTAAGGTTTAAAAATCTCCTAACATTAAAATATAATTTATAATATAAAACTATGTAGCTAGATTCTTGCACCTTTAAAATTTGTATACCTTACAATTAGCATTACTTCCCTTTATTTCTACAATATCTGTAACACCTCAACTATTTAGACAGACAATAAATACACAGATGCGCGTATTTTATTTTCCAAATTAAAGAAAAACAACAAGCAACGTTAAATTCCTATCGAATTGTTTTTATAAATAAAAATTAATTAAATTTTCATTCTAATTGCTGGAGAAAACAATTTGCTGAATAACGAATGAAGCAGAAATTGTATTTACAGCAATGTTTTTGTAAATATCAATACAATACATCTGTGTTTAACTATTATTTAAAAGAAAATACAAATAACGAAATCATTATGTATAATAGTTGCTTACACATTGCGGAATTATTTAATTATGTTGAATGATTTGGGCATTAAAACAGATAATGTTAAAAGGTCATCTAAAAAAAGACAAGAATAATAATAAAAATTAATATCTAAACTGTGACTCGACTAAGACTAAGACTAAGACTAAGACTAAGACTAAGACTAAGACTAAGACTAAGACTAAGACTAAGACTAAGACTAAGACTAAGACTAAGACTAAGACTAAGACTAAGACTAAGACTAAGACTAAGACTAAGACTAAGACTAAGACTAAGACTAAGACTAAGACTAAGACTAAGACTAAGACTAAGACTAAGACTAAGACTAAGACTAAGACTAAGACTAAGACTAAGACTAAGACTAAGACTAAGACTAAGACTAAGACTAAGACTAAGACTAAGACTAAGACTAAAAATAAATATTTTCACATCGTTAAAAGCAGAAATAAAAAGAATATAAACCCAGCAAGCCATACGAGTCCGAAAAGAGTCTATTGTGACACCTTTTCCGGAGCGTTCATGCTCTTTATGAGCCCAAAAAACAATCATTTTTGCTCCGAAAACCTTCAGAAATGAGGGTCATTACATTCGAAAATGGTCCATTAGAATAAGTCGCTGCGATTCTTGCTTTGTAGGCGAGAGCGGTGAGTCGTATACACATATGCATGCACTCGTCAGACACGCTTTGTTCCCTCATTCGTTGTTTTTTATTTTCATACATGTATGTATGCATGTGCTAGCTACAATCAAATACATGTGTTTATTTAAATTTTTTTTGTTTATTTTGAAAAGGAATTGTCAAAAAATATATAAAAACATGTATACATCCACAAAAAATCTCTGCAACAAAAATGTCACAATGTAGACGCAAATACAATTTTAAAGAAGATACGACAAGAATCGCAGCGACAAAAATTTCATAATGTAAACCGGGACTTACAAATAAAGTAAATTGGAAATGGAAAAAAATTAAATAAATTGTATTTACAGAAAAAAAAATAAAATTTACAGTAAAAAAAATAAAAATTTAAATAAAAAATAAAAATGGAAAAAAAAATTAATTTTTTAAGCAAATTTTTCGTTCGCTCCGAAAATGCTTTTTAGTTGGACTCTCTTCTGACTCCTTTTTCAGAGCGCTCCTAGAATGCTCTTTCGTTGGACTCTTTTCTGACTCCTTTTTCGGAGCGCTCCTAGAATGGTATGCTGGGAATGAATCTTTGCTACGTATTGCTGCTAAATGATGACAATACACTGCGTATGATTATTATTTATTTGAGTTCTTAAAGGGAGAACATTTCGTACTTATACGCCCAAATAACTCAACAAACAGTTAAACACACAACAGCCAAATAACATCAACAAATCATATCAGCAACCAAAGATGGCTAAATTTTATTGTTGTTTTAATTTATCCATTGGGGGATGTTTGCCGATTGTTTCGTTTTGTATGTTTATTATAATTTTATGCAAATACTTGTTTTTTTGTTTATTTTTATAAAATGTCTGTCAGTACAACGGAAACTTTCAGATTTTTTTCTGCTTTAAATTGGGTTAAAGTTGTTGGTCCTTTTGAAAATTATACTTACTTTGTTGTATGTGTGTGTTTTTTTTACTTACTTTACTTTATTTTAATCTAATTTATATTGTATGCATAAAAACAAAAAACGGAAGCATATTTATTATTTTGTTATCCTTTCTTATTGCAACAAAATCAATACCATATGTTTGATTGTTCAGTATTTGGGGATTTTTATTTTTAAAGAAACAAGATACAAATAAACCTTGATAACGGTTTTAACAAAAACGTTCATGAAAAAGGAAAAATTAATTTTTACAAGTTTATACAAATATGATAATAAATTCTATGGGGCAAGAAAAACTCAATGAAGACTTTAATGGGATTGATTTTAAAAACAAACAAAAGAAATTTATGCACAAATTTATATCGTGTTTAAAATGTTTAAAATAACAACGGGTATTCCAACTTTTGGCTCAAAGATAACAAATTTTGAAGCGTTTTGTATTGGACTGATATTCTGCTGAAAATGGAAAAGTTTCAAGAAAGACCCAACTTACCTGTGGCTAACAATAGTATAATAATAATATTGTGAAATGGCTTCGTCAAGCAAAATAAATTTGCTTTGTTGTTCCAGAAACATACATAAATCATAAATTTGTTTTCTCTAATTTTATTGAATTTAGAACTTTATAACAAATTTTATTTTCTACATCATTTTCAAAATAAATCAAATCAAATATTTTCTTTGTACATATTACATTTCCTTCAAACTTTGTAACTTTTTTATATTTGCATAATACATGATGGGATTTCTTTAGCATATAATTTTAAATTAAATCAACTTGAATCATTTAATAGTCTATATGTGCATGAATTGAGTGCAATATTAAGTATTTAAGATGCCATTTAAATACATACAAGTTAGTTTGTTGAATAAATTTGTTGTGCTTCAATTGCCATACAAATTTTGTTCAATTATGCACAAATGATAGGGGTGTAACTATGGCAGCCGTAAAAGTAGTGGGGGAAAATTATGGGATTATTTTTCAATGTTGACTCTCTCATTTTGCCTTATAAACTGGCAGATGTTATAAATGTTAAATTGTAATCCTGTGTAAAGTCAGAAAGTTATTTTTTTTTGCAGAATTCATTAGTTAGAGATCATCAATTCAAAATATTCTGATGTCGTATGAGAACATTTCGAACTGTTAAATCATTCTATTTATACATCTGTTCATTCTAAATATATAAGTTTCTGCTTTAAGTGTCGTTTACATAAAATCCGGTTACATAAATGTTTTAACATTTATTATTAAAAAAAAAATGCTCAAATACACAAATTCATATTCATTTATTAATATTTAAGATATGCTTAAATGAGAAACTAAAATTCATCTCCTCTTCCAAACACGAACTTATTAATCGCATTTTTTATTGGCGAGAACTTCAGTACTGCTGCTACAACTGCCGATGCTGGGGACAATTTGGGGGGTGCTCATTATGTTGTCATTATGTTGTTATGTTATGTCAAATTGTTTTCTTTAATATCAATCCATTTTTGAATCGGACCAAAACTTTATTGAAGAGTGATTACGTCTAACAAGAGGTTGCAAATGTTTTTGCCGACATTATTTATATCCAAAGTCATAGTTTATGAGACGTGATCTTAACATCACAACCTACTTTTTAGTAATTTTCACGAGCCTTGTTAACAGCTGCTGTGGCACCTAATTACTGATGTGCTATTTAAAATATTACTTGTAAGCTCTTTAAGTGATATTAATGTTACATAATAAGAATTTTGCAAGCAGTTGTATTAAGTACATGCCTCCAATGACATCATCGCGTTAATATAATGAGTTAAAATTATATTGTGTAAGTACATACCCAGTAAGCCATATAAGGCCGAAAAGAGTCTTTTCTGACACCTGTTCCGGAGCGTTCATGCTCTTTATGAGCCCAAAAAACAATCATTATTGCTCCGAAAACCTTCAAAAAAGATGGTCATTACATTCGAAAATGCTCCGTCAGAAAGAGCTCTTTGATAATGTCAAAAAACAGTCATTTATGAGGGATTTTTTGGCCTCTGAAAAACACTGTTATTGTATTTCTTTGTGCGTTCATTGTCGGAGAGATCCTGTTTTTGCTTTATTTAACGTAGTATTTACTTTGTAAGACCCTGGACTGCTTGTATGGTTTTATAATGTCGTTTACAGTACTTTTTGGAAGCTGTAGCTTCTTTGGAATCATCGAATCCAATAATATTGGATTTTCAGGAATTTGTGCACGATTTTCTTACCATTTTGATAATATTTATTGTTCAACATTTGTAAAAATTATTACCGACTAATTTATACAACATATCATTAAAAAAAAGCGAAATTTTTACAATGCTTCAAAGCTGTTTTTAATTTAAAAAAACCTACCTTATATATTATGAACAGTGGCTCACAGTATATTTTATGCAGTGCATTTCTTTGTTTTTTTTTTTTGTTTCAAAACTAGCAGGAACTTAAAAATAAATTGATGTCATCAAAAAAGTTATAGTCTAACAAACAAAAATAATTTATTGCAAAAATACTTTTTATTATATTAGAACTAAAAAAAAAAAAAAAATGCTTGTGTTTTCGCGTCACGTCACAGCTTATTTAATGCAGGTGTTTCGAAAACTTGAAATTAAAACGTGCAACATAGTTAAGGGGGTTTGGCATAAATGCTAACAAATTTTCGCTAATACTCCTCGGTATATTACGCCGCTGAGTAGCCCTTTTTTTGAAATCGTTTTTGTTAGAAATTTTGTATTTTTTTATGCTGATTTTTAAAATTGACCATAAGTTTTAGATAACATTAAGGTCTGGCGATTGTGGACAGTTTATAGCTATATTAGCCACGTTTGCACAAAACCCGATTTGTGCTTAGGATCGTTAATCTGGTAAAATCGAAAATCGGATCTTATATGTACCAAAACTTGTCCTTGATTGTATCAAAAAGTGTTAAATTCCCAGTAACAGCCCAATGACACTGCCATCACCATGCTTCACTGTTGCCTTTAGATTTTCTTTGTTGAGTTTTGTTTTGATTTCCGCCAAACATACGACATGCCATCTGAACCGAATATGTTCAACCTTGATTCATCGGCGAAGGTGACTGAATTCCAATAAGAAGATTCCTTGCAAATATGTTCTTGGGCGAAATTTAGCATGAACAGTCTGTTTTTCGGTTTTATAAACGGTTTGTTGCGTGCATTTCGGCCATTAAAATCATGTTGGCGCAAGACACGACTAACAGTATGAACGCAACATTGTTTGCTCAGGTCAGCTTCAATTCTGAAGCCAGTTGTGAAGCTGATAGCTTTGGATTTGCCCTTATTTTTTCTTAAAATGTGTCGCTCATCAACTGTCTGTGTTATGCACCCGATTTTCAATAATGAAATGCTCAATGATTTTTTGTACTGTGTAAGCTTAAATGTTAAAGTTATGTTTTAAAACCAATTCTCGTTGTTTGTTCTATCGTTGAACACTATCGTACAAAATATTACCAGAAGTAGAAAAAAAGAAAAACAGTAGAAATTGACTGCATAAAATAAGCTGGTATGTGAAAAAACGAGCATTTTTTGTTTGTTAGTTTCAACATATTAAAATGTACAGTTTTACAATAAATGTTTTTGGTTTGTTAGACTACAACTTTTTCTATTTTAAATGAAACCAATTTATTTTTTAAGTTCTTGTTAGTTTTCTTTTAATGGAGCTTTAAAAAGAAAAATATGGCCTGCATAAAATAAGCTATGAGCCACTGTATATGTTATTCCATTTTCAAATAAAATCCCTTTTAATTTAACACTTTATATATAATATCTTTATTTATTTAAATATTAATGCGTTTTTTTATATATTAGATGAATAAAATTGGAATTTTTAAAGTCTTAAAAGTGAATTAAAATAAAATCACTTTTATAATAATATAATATTCATTGTTTATAAACATTTTGCTATATTCGTAAAAAACCAAATTCTATTAAATTAATAATCTAATAAAAGCAAATTATAGTAATTTAATTAATTATAACAATTAAAATATAACGGTTTCAAGGAGTTCATTTTAAAGAATTATAATGTCAATGAGAAAGTGTGTGGATTGGTAGCATACATTTAGGCATTGTTTTATTAAGCATAAGTGAGGTGTGTTAGAAAAATAATTATTCATTATGTTAAAAGTAGGCAATGTATTTTTAGGATAGACTGTACAATTTTTACTACAATGTATGTGTTTTATTTCCTCTTTTGTTTTTAAAAATGACAATAGAATTTATTCATTAACTTTTCATTTATATGTATGCAGGTTTTAAATTAATCAATAACAAAATAATAAACATATATGTACATATGTATGTTTCAAACAATTAGAAAGTTTAGTTTAAAATCCCTTTAGCTACATTTTAAAAACGACAATTATTTGATATAAATACTACTTTCAGTAGTTTTTATTCAATTTCGTTTATTAAAATCGCTCCTGTGTATGTTAAGTTGTTTCATTTAATTTTGCTAAAAGTATATTAACTATTTATGTTGTAGTTTAAAACGAAAAATAATATATTCGTTGTTGTTATTAATGGAATGGTTGTGATTTATACATAAAAAAATTGTCATGAAAAATTTTATGCCAGTTATTCATAAGAAACGTTTAGGAACGGTCAGACTATAATAAAATTATATTGAGTCGTTTTGTTCTTGCTTTGAGTTATTATTTTGAAGCTGTAAAATAAATTATTTTTTTAGTGATTAATAAAATAACTTCCTTAGTTGCTTTGGCTTTAAAACTATTAACCAGTGTTGTCAGTTTAGTCTTTTCTTTAACTAGATTTAGCCTTTTTGCTTACCTCTTAAATTCGAAATTTATGCTTTTTTAGCCTTTTTATTATTTTTAAATAAAGGCTATTTCCGTTTTTAAGTTAAAAAATATTTAACGTACAATGATATAAGATATATCGATTTGAAGTTAGTAACTATTCTTTTAAAAACCGGAGAAAAATTAACTTGTACATTTTGTGCATATCTCGAGCAAATTTTTGAAATTCATACCTTTACTTATTTGTGAATAAAAGCGAAACGCGTTCATCGATTTTCATGATTTATGTCTCATTTTGACACTTTTTTTTACCGTTTTGGATTTTTTATGAATTAAAAATAAAAAAATTAAATTTTTAGGCAAAAACTAGTTTTTTTCTTTATACATTTATTTATAACTGCGAAACTCTTGCTTATGTAGCAAAACGTTGTGTGAACAGATTAAAGGAATTGTAATTCCTAATTTCTTTTTTTAAATTTGTTTAAGCAAAATCGGACTAGTGGTTCTCGAGTTATGTAAAAAAAAAGACCACCAAAGGTGATAATTTCCCCTATATGGATAGTTAGTAACTTCAAATCGATATATCTCGATTCCTAGACGTGACCCAGCGAAACGCCGGGACACGTATATTTTCTTTTTTACCGATATAACATTTCCCGTTGGTTTCATCCCATCCCGATCACTGACCCCTACCATTTGTCTCACAGCGTAATTACAAAATAACGACTTTTTAAAAGCGTTTCAATTTTACATGGTGTGTCATTGTCTTTGCCTACTCGGTACTGGTTAGATGCCTGATAGAACGTACTTGAGAAGGGTAATTATTATGGAAACAATTTTTTATGAATTCAGCATAAGACTTTAAAGAAGGGGTTTAATTTAATCACATTGTATAGGTATATAAGTCCTGCCCACACGCATTTTACACCACAAACTTTAATAAAATACGAAATTTATACACGTTTTCTTTATTCATTTTTATTGTAACAAAATGAGAATATAATTACAAATCGTCACCGAAAATCCAAAAGGTCGTAACTACACATTTTAAATTTTTACAGGAGAAACAAAAAACTTCATAAATTTAAGACTATTTCATTCTTATTGGCCAAATTAAGAATTAACTTTAAAAAATTATTGCGGATTTGGTTTAATAAAAAAAAAAATATATAAAATAATATTAGTTTTTTAGTAATTGTACTTAAGGCCTTTTGGAATCGTTTTTTCTGAAAACAAAAAGATGAAAAAATTCCGCTTTCACTCTTAGTAAATATTTTTTACTTTTTGTTTTCTGTGGAGGTGGAATATCGCTTAAACACTTTTTCAAAAAGTTCAAGCGTTCTTTGTACAACATACCTTGTTTTTAGTATGTCCTTTACGTTTTGATATATTTTGATTTTCTTCTTCTGGCGAAATGTTCGTGCCATGTATATAATTGAAATTTTCCCAATTTTTTAACATTTTCTCATTTAGTCCCAGCGTAGACAAAAACATATGAAAACATACCTGCACACATTTAGAATAATGCTTTAAATAATACTTCTTCGTAATTGACCTTCTGGAGTTTTCTACCCGAACACTTTTTACGTTTGTCCATTCAACGAGATTATTAACTTAGTGTATCTTTTTCTGATCCCAACACATTTGCCAGAAGCTATTAAATATTTCCTTACGAGTTTCTTCTAAAAACATTGCACAATGACACAATGGGCTTCTTGCACAAAATTTTGAGGTACACCCATCTTTAAGTTGTCTTGATGCTTTTCCACAAATATGGTCTTTTGTTAGGCCTGTGTATAGTTCTCCTTTCATTCGGTTTATTTTATTTTCACATTTGTTATTAACTTTCTTATGAGAATAATTTTTACTATCAGTATCCATTTTATTATTTGGTAAGACACAACTATCCATAGCGTGCCCTTGTTACTAATTTGAAAGAATTTAACTTTCAACTAAGAGTTAAAGAAATGCCAACTTTGTTTTAATATATTTCATTTTATTTTAATTAAAAGTGTAGTTATGACTTTTTGGTTTATACAGTTATTAACATTGTAGTTGCGGCCTTTTGAAATGTATTAATAAAATCGACGTTTTGTTTTTGGCATATAAGAGTAAAATTTTAAAGAAATTACAATTAAATTAATTACAAATAATCAATCAAAAAATCGATTTTGAATTTTTGTAGTTACGTCCATTTGGATTTTAGGTGACGAAATATCTGTTTTTAATTGTTCCATATTTAAATCATGATTTGTTGACTTTCTTCTTAAATGCAATTTTGAATGCGTATGAAACACCTTCTAGAACACCTTCTGAGAACTATTTTACAGTTTAAATAAACACAATTAAATTACATTTTAAGAACGCTTTAATGTTCACTCAACGATGACTCGCAATAAATTCCTAACTTCAGTGGCCCTGTTAGTCTATTTAGACACTAACATGGTTTCTGGATGGTTAGGAGCTAAGACACTAGAAAGTTCTTGCCTAATTAATTAATGTTGCCATACTGCTCCACTATGTTTATAACAGCGTGTTATCAACAATGTTTGTAATTAGAAACTTCTACTAATGCAAATGTTGATATGTTGCTAAACATGGATGTTTATCAACATGTTGTATGTTGTATGTTGATAAACATGCGGTAGGTTGATACCAGCCGTTACAAACCATTCAATTTAAATTAAACTATAATTTCGTGACAAACACACACTATCTATATTTGGTTAATTTATTAATAAACTCATAACTAAAGAATTGTCATTCATTTCATTATTTTCGAGTAGTTAAATTGTTTAATTACTAATTTACATGTTTTTTTTTTTTTTTGAAATATATTTAACTATAATAATATTTAGGTACACATTTATTTTACTAACTATTTACAAAAGTTTATATTCAAGGAACTTTGTAAGTTCGTCTGTTTTGTAATGTTTGTATATTTGTTGTGTTGTGTTTGGTTTTATTTCATTTGTTTAGTTTAGTTCTTATAAAATACATAAATTTTCTTAAATTTTTAACAACATTTAAAACAGACACTCATGCATGCCAAAATACAATAAATACTGATTTTTGTTCATATAAAATTCAAAAATTCTGCTCACATTTAAATATTCAAACTTACACACCTTGAAACCTTAAAAGTACTTTATGCGAATAATAGCGAGTTTATACAATGGCAGGGATACATACATACATATAGACATGTTTGACTTGAATAAAAAAGAAAATGAAAGTCTTTAAAATACTGCAGTAATTTTGCATTTGAACTTGGAGATGACATATGTATGTGGTAGCTCTTTGTTATGAGGAGAGTTTCATATTAAGACTAGTATATTAGAGGATGTTTTCCATATTTTATTTAATACGAGTAAAGTATAGAAACTCAAATTCATTTTCTAAGTCCGGCATACTCCTGATGCCACTGATAGGAATTCTAGTTGAATACTTTTTCAGTTTGTACTTATTTCCTCAATATGAAATGCCCCTCACATGTATGTGACAAAGAAATCTACACATTTAATGCCTGCAACAGCCAGTAGGAATTAAGTGCTTGCATTGATACAAATTGATGAACAAAAGTTGAGTTAACAAATAAATTATTTACACAAGATTCTTAAAGCCAAGTTTTATCATTATTATGGCTTGTGGTAGATGTACTGCCACTGACACCTACAATAGCTACACCTAAACCTATGCCAATACTGCCAACAATTGTACTACTCGTTCCATTGTTAAATGAAGATGAATCTTTACAGCTTTCTTTGATATAATCGCTTGTGCTCGTGTTGAATAAAACAGATTTGGCATTTGAATTTGCATTTAAAATTAAGTTTAAATTGTTGTTCATGTGGCTGCCGCTAGTGCCAGTGCTAGTGCTACTGCTAGAGTTGTTGATGCAATTGCTAGTACAGTTAATGTTGTTACTGTTGCCATTTGTCAAAGTATTATGGTGTAAACTTCCGTTTCCGTTAGTACGATGTTGCTGTAAATAATTTATGGTTTCAGTTGCTTGTTGCTGTGCTTGCTGCTGTATATAGTGTTGCTCATCATGCTGATGTTGCTGTTGTCAGGACATTATTGCTGCACGATTTGCTAAATAATTTGTATCAGCTGCCCCATTAAACGCTTCTGAACTTGTCTGCAATGATGTTGTTGCGGTAACTGATGATGGTGGCGTCTGTGCTGTGGCCGCTGGCGTTGTCCATCTCACACTTGTCCGTTGATTTGTTTTAATAAGGTAATCTTTTGAATTGTTGGCCAAGGCCAAAGTAAGTCCCTGTCCATTGCCACCTAAAGCTGACAATTCATGTGTGTTTTTCATGCTGGTTATACCCGCACTGCCAGTTGTTTTGACATTACAACGTTGATGATATGTTGAGTTATGGTGATGATAATTGCCACCTGCTACACCATCACCAGGTCCTGCTCTTAGAGTTGTTATGGGTGCTGAGTGTCGTACGCCATCACGTTGTGTTGCTATAGTTGAACTACGTGTAATACCTGTATCATTAACATTTATGTTTTTGGTGAAGAATAGACAGCAAAGCAAAAAATCATTAATTAAAAATTTATTTTGTATGTAGGTGTATTTGTACTTATGCAACTGTAATATATAACACATGTTTCTTTGAAACGGAAATAAGACAAGAATGGTTTTTTGTTTCTTCTTTACCAATTAAAACGGAAATTCATTGTATTTGTATTTTGTATTTATATGTAAGTGATGTTATAAAGAATTTAGAATTCTTACCAGATTTCCTTTTCAATGCGTGTGTTTCAATACCTGTGTGTTTTATTTTAACCCATTTTCTTGCAAAACCTTAAAAGTATTTTTAATTAATTAATTAAGAATTTTCAATTCAAAAAAGGTAGAGTTTGTTTAGTAAAGTTGACATTCAAGATTGTTAAAAAAATACAGTTTTTAGTGCACATTGAATAACATTTTACTAAAAAAAGTCTTTCACAAGACAACATGCACAATGCACAAATGACCTGTAATAAAATACGTAGTGCTCTGTTATGTAGCGACACCATTGTGCAATGTCAGGTCAATTCAAACTCAATGTAATGTTATGCAATTATTCAAAAAATGTTATGAACGATACTCCTCAATTTTGTTAATATTGTTTTTATAAATAAATGTAAAATATGTAAAATTTAAGCACTTCAGTCTATTGAGGGAAAGAGAAACATTACATTATCGCTTCTTTAGCAAGAAATGTTTTATGGCCTACACCGCCATAGTGGAAGGGTATATTGGATGTGATCTAAATCGATTAAACAATGTCCGTCCGTCCGTTTGTCTGTCGGGCTGGCTGTCCATGTAAACCATGCAGGTCGCAATATTGGAGACATTTTTATAAAATTAGTACAAGTAAGAAAGTATAGTCGGTCAAGCCCGACCATATAATACCCTACACCCAGTATATGTATAAAACAGTTTTTCAGAAATGGGCGCTATATGGGAGATCTGACCTATTATGGACCGATCATCCAAAAATTTAGTGTCATGATTTTTGTGAATATAAATAAATATTGTGTATGTTAAACTTTATCTCGATATAAATACTTTTAAACGATTTATGGAGGTTAAAGTTGATTACGGGGAGGGTTTTATATGGGAGTTTCGACTAATTACGGACCGACCATTATAAAATTAGGTGTAATCATTTCTTATCTTATCTTATTTGTGTCGAGTTTTATTTAATTACCACCATTCTTAAGAAATTTATGATCGTTACAGGGATTTTTGGAAGTGGGCCATTTATAGAAGCTACGACTAATTATGGACCGATCATAATAAAATTGTACCGTATTATTTGTATGCATATGAAATATACTATGAGCCTCAAAAGTGAGTAAACACAACAAATTATTTGATTTTTTTAAGATAATGAAAATCCTAAAATCTATCCATTGATTTAAATTTAAAAGTTTCGTTTTGCTTGATATTTGGTTGAATAATAGATTCGGTTATGAAAAAAAAAATTTAAGTTGAACTATAATGCTTTTCATAATCTTAAAAAAAAAAAATAAAAAAATTCACTGGTGCTTACACACTTTTGAAGCTGTGTGTATTTGCGTTCAATATTATTTAAATACCAACATTTTTGAGAGACTTATTCTCTTTAAAGTGATTTTCGGAAGTGGACCTTATATGGGAGCTACGACTGATTATGGACCGATCTGCACAAAATTGTAGATGTGATTTGGCTTCATTTACCACTCATTTGTGATGAAATTTGGTTGGTTCCTTGCATAATTCAAACATTTATGAGCGGTAAACTCCTATTTCGGGAGGACTTTTGTATGGGGGCCAGGTGAAATAATGGACCTATTTGCACCAGTTTCAATCCCATCCGTGCTTGGGTTGAAAAAAATATCACTTAAAAAATTTGATCAAAATATCTTC
This sequence comes from Bellardia bayeri, assembly GCA_950370525.1. NCBI lineage: Eukaryota > Metazoa > Arthropoda > Insecta > Diptera > Calliphoridae > Bellardia > Bellardia bayeri. Next base: position 122,915,251 of record OX493264.1, read on the forward strand.
AAAATTGCGACCTGTAGTCTGCGCACAAGCTTTACATGGACAGCCAGCCAGCCAGACGGACGGACAGACATCGTTAAATCGACTCAGAAAGTGATTCTGAGTCGATCGGTATAATTTTAGGTGGATGTTGGATCAATATTTCTGGGAGTTACAAACATATGCACAAATCCAATACACCCTCCCCACTATGGTGGTGTAGGGTATAATAAGACTTCTTTTTTCGGTCCAAAGACTATTGGAATTTAATTTGATTGACTATTTCACCTAGACCCCATACAAGTGTAGTAAATGTTTGATTTATGAACGTATCCAAACACATTTCGCCACATATAAATTGTACATAAAGTTTTATCATACCTAAAAATGTTGTGCAGATCGATCAATAATTGACCTTAGCTCCCATATATGGCCCACTTTAAATAATATTTAACACAAATATGTTTCATACGAGTATATACGCAAATCATTTAGTCCAATTTTATAATGATCAGTTCATAAATAGTCACACCTACCTACCAAAAATCGCTTTAACGACCAAAAATCCCTTAAAAATGTTTTTATCCGAATAAAATTTAACACAAATAAGTTTCACATATACAAATATTATGACACCTAATTTTATTATGGTCGGGTCATAACTAGTTAAATCTACCATATAACCCCCTTCGTAATTAACTTTAATCAGCATAAATCTGTTAAAAGTTTTTATATCGAAATAAAATTAACCACACAAAATATTTATATGCACAGAAGCCATGGCACAATTTTTTTGTGTGACCGGTCCATTCTATAAAACTGTTTTGCACATACGAGTATACTGGGTGTAGGGTATTATATGGTCAGGCTTGACCGACTTATACTTTCTGACGTGTTATTCATGCAATATGGTAAAAAAATAAAAACAATTGTTCAATTCACTAGTGATGTTGTATGTTGTACATTGTATGATACAACTATTTGATTGTGAACACAATTTTGAGTAAAGTCTATGTTGTTTATTTTTTTTTATTTATTTATTGAATCTTCAGATGTTGAAATGACAATAAGTTTTCGTTGTTGTTTATGTTGTCAAACTTTCAAAATGACAAATGAAAAATATTTGCAAAACAAATATACAAAATATAAAATATGAATATTTCATGGTGTAATTATACAAGGTAAGTGCATATCGGCCACAATACAGAAACAACCGGCATTTTGTTGGTGTAAAATTAAGTATTACTGTCAAAAATTCTTGAAAAAGTATTACGTTTGACATAAGTAAATTGTAAACAAAATCAGTCAGCTGTGCTACTGCACTCATCTTGTATAGTTACGCCATGGAGTATTTTAAAAATTTTAAACATATTGCAGTGTTGTGAGCAATATTCATTATTAAATTGTTTTGTTTATTAATTTTATTTTCTTGTTTTAAATTTGTCATTCAGTTTATAATTTGAGTGTTACCGTGTGTTTTTTTTTTAAATTGAAATGAGTAATTTTTATATTGAGTTACATATTTTTTCTATTTGGCAATACTTACTTAAACTTACATACAACATTTAAAAAACATATGTATGCAAAAATGTCGTAGGTGTTATTTATACAGAAATTACTAAAAACATTTGTACAACTATTGTAAATTCAGACGATGTACAACTCCTACGACCCTACAACATCACTTGTCAATTGAACAAATATATTTTCTTCAGAATTATTTATAATTTCCTACCAATTTACCAATAGTCTAACATAACATTATTATTTGGTTAAACCTACATCCATTTTTAATACTTTTTCGCATCTACGATTCATAGATCCCATAAGTTTTTAACATATTCCTTTTTTTCTTCTTGATAAGAACTCCACATAGGTGTTCAATAGTATTTAAGTCCTGAGTTTGTGTTGACCACTGCATCACATGGACTTTGTTTTTGCTGAAAAATAGATCTGCCTAGTTTGGATCATTGTCCTGCTTGAAAATGTGTACCTCTTCTCTGACAGAGGTACACATTTTTCACATTTTTCCATCTAACCAATAAATCGGACCAACATCAGATGTAGAAAAACAACCCCGTAGAATGACCTTCCTCCAAGTTTTACGGTCTGTTTTTTGTATCGATACCTGTAGCAAATTCTTTATTTGGAGGCCTTCGAACGAAGGTTTTGCCATCAGATTCAAACAAATTTATCTTCGTTTCATTTACCGAATTTTCTTGCTCAATAAAAGTACCATCCTTGGACTACAGATATTTAATTCAGCTTTCTGAAAATGGTTAAATGGTTTTCTGTTTTCCCTGCTTTCGCAACTAAAAAATAATTTATTTTTCAAACAAAGTGCTGTGCTTTTAAGTGGACATGGAAAAATGGTTTTAACACATGCTTCTATTATTTTTATGTTGCAATAAAATTAAATAATGTATGTAATACAAAATTTTAAATATCGTTTTTAAATATTTTTTCCGAGAAAATTAACATTTACCATACAATTTTTACAATTAATCATATCGACAGTTCAATTCAAACCATGCTGCATATTTAAAATAATGTTGTAGTAGACAAGATTGCCTATTATAACCTTACCTTAGTTCCATTACTTACTTTAAATTACAAGAAAATGGATTACAATATTCTTTAGCTGCATGATTTTAATGAGATTTATTGAATAAACTTACCACAATGTGAGATGCAGCGATTTTTGGGGGAACCTGGACATGTGTACAGAAATGAACGTTGGGTATCTAATAAATTAAAGAAGCAAATAAAAAAAAATGGTTATTAAATAAATGTTTAAAAATTGTGTTCAATTGACAGAGAAATAGCGCACTTTACTGTTTTAGTAGTGGAATAGGATAGGACGTTTTTCCGTCAGGACCTTTTGTGAAAAGCACTCTTTTCCAGAATTTGATATCCTTGTTTCGGTGTAGTTTTGCAAAAGACATTGAGGTTCCTTTATACAAGTCTACCGGAACAATCGTGCCTTTATATTCATTTTTGACTTAAGGGTTTTTATATCCTCCACCACCATAAGTGGTGACTCAAAACTTCACACAGATCATTTACAAAAATCATACTACAGACATTTGTGAATTTCGGTCCATATTTTACCATATACCCCATGTAAAGCCCTCTTCCGAAAATCACTTCAGTATTCATAAATCTTGTATAAATAATGATACCGATCTAAAATTTCACACGGAGCATTCACATATATGTCAAAATCAAACTGCTGGATTTTGAAAATATCGGTCCATATTTGACCATCTCCCCCATATAAGGTCCACTACAGAAATTCACGTTAATACTAATATGTATCTTAAATGTATTATTATTATTATATTGAAACTTAATGTTGGATATCCTAATATGTATTAAATTCTCTGTTCTAAAATTTAAGAAGATCGGCCCATATTTTGTAATTGCTCACATATACGTACTACTTAAAAAAAAACAAGTTAATCCTCAATAATGTCTAATAAATATGGATATCGAACCAACATTTTATACAGATCACAAATTGTAATTCAGAAATCACACTAATATTGATTATACGATAATAATGCTACTGAATTTTGTGGCTGTCAGTGTATATTTGGCAATAGCTCCAAAATTAAATCCACTTCCGTGTATAAAAACCAACCATACAAGTATTGTATCTGGATTTAGAAGCTGTAAGTCCATAATTGGTCCTATATATATGCCACCCATATATGTCGTCTATTTTTTTTTTTTTTGTTAAATTCCACTCAAGATTGTTATGAATATCAGACATGGTGAGAATTGGTAATTGCATAAATTTTAAATGGTAAAAATTAGATAACATTTCTAAACATTTGAAATGAATTATGTTGTTGGTAAAATTGTCTTTCAAACAATATGTTAAAATGCATTATATTTAGTTGGAGAGTATTTCAGATTCGACACAGCCGAATATTGCACTCTAACTTGTTTTTTATTTACATTGAGGTGTCTTCATACAAGTCTACCGCAAACATTTAACCCAAATTCATCATTGATTTCAGACATTATTGTTATCGATGACTTGCAAAGATCTAGTTTACTTGTTTTAACTATTGCTTTATCCTCATAATATGTTGTCTTTCGTGATGGCTTCTTTTGATCTTTCTTTACATCAATCAAATTTGCATTGACATTTAATGACATTATAAACTATAATTCGAGAACATCCAATTATTTCAGCTATTTTTATTTGTTTTGTATCCTTTTGGTGAAGTTTCTAATTATCCTTTTTTTTCTAAAGTGAGCAGTGTGGTCCTTTTACCATTTTGGTTTACAAAATTATTGAGAAACAATATTTTTATTAAATTACAGAAGAATATACCACCAAAATTAGCTTAATTACTTTTGTTTAAAATCGCAATAACTGTGTGCTATTTCATTGTCCAATCAAAAAACTTAATTTTTAACAAAATATGACAACATAAAATACGTGCAAAAGTTAACAATACATTTTCTAAGAATTTTTGGAAATGCAGAGTGGAGCAAATGTAGAGCATAGAATTGCATGTTATTATCATTCCATTTTTTTAATATAATATACGTTTGGCAATTCATTGGTACGCTATTTCTATGTCCATAGCTGTATATAAACTGGAAAAATTGCATTTGTTTCACAACCAAAAAGGAGTCAGAAAAGAGTCCAACTAAAGAGCATTTTCGGAGCGCTCCGAAAAAGGAGTCAGGAAAGAGTCCAACTAAAAAGCATTTTCGAAACGAAAGAAGAAAAATTTGCCTAAAAAATTAATTTTTTTTCCATTTTTATGTATTTTATTTAAATTAATTCCATTTTATTTTTTTTTTACTGTAAATACAATTTATTTAATTTTTTTCCATTTCTAATTTAGTTTATTTGTAAATGAATTCCCTTTTTGTTTAAGTAAAAACAAGTTAAAAAAAAATATTAAATGCGACCTTTAAATTTGTTGCATTTAAAATTGCAATGACTCTTTTTTGATATGATGTAAGAGCCCCAAAAAAATCCTCATAAAAGACCCTTTTTTGACATTATCTAAGAGCTCTTTCAGAGCCCAAAAAACCCTCATAAAAGACTCTTTTCTGACATGATGTAAGAGCTCTTTCTGAGCCCAAAAAATCCTCATGAAAGACTCTTTTCTGACATGATGTAAGAGCTCTGTCAGAGCCCCAAAAAAACCCTCATAAAAGACTTTTTTCTGACATGATGTAAGAGCTCTTTCAGAGCCCAAAAAACCCTCATAAAAAACTCTTTTCTGACATGATGACATGATGATGATGAGCACTTTCAGAGCCCCAAAAAAAACCCTCATAAAAGACTCTTCTGACATTATCTAAGAGCTCGTTCAGATCCCAAAAAAACCCTCATAAAAGACTTTTCTGACATTATCTAAGAGCTCTTTCAGAGCCCAAAAAAACCCTCATGAAAGACTCTTTTCTGATATTATCTAAGAGCTCTTTCTTTTCTGAATGTTTTCGGAGCAATTATGATTGTTTTTTGGGCTCATAAAGAGCATGCACGCTCCGGAAAAGGTGTCAGAAAAGACTCTTTTCGGACTCATATAGCTGGCTGGATAGTTGCTATAAAACTCTATATAATTACTTAAGAGTCTCAATAATGTTTTACATAACAGGCACTAAAAATGCTTGTGCTATCACTGGTTCATGGGATGTTGACAAAGAATCATAAGTTGTTCCGGTTATAGTCATTGTACAACTAGTTGTAAACATTTGCCTGGGTCTTAAAGTTCTTATTAGGGATATGACTTTACTTACCATTCCTTTTAATACGATTATGATCGGGAGAACCCGAACATGAGTAACGCGAGGTCATTTGATCACGACGATTTAGACTCTCTGCTCCTATATGAATGAATGGGCACCATCGAAAAAACATTTTGAAGCCAAAACGAAATCTGCAAAGGAAAATTATAACATTATAAAAACGTGTATTAATTCATTTTAACAATACAGAGCTAAAAGATAAATTTTAAATATTTAATAAAAATAAAGCAGCCAGGAGAAGACGAGGCAGAAGTAAAAATATAAAAAAGGTCTTAATAAGACAATAAAGACAATTCTTTTTAATTTTATTTTTAGTTTTACTTAAATCTTATTTGTCACTTTCTTAACTTTTTAATTATATAAAACTAAACTTACCAATTGTAATACATATTTAAAAGAATTTACTTTTTAAAAACCATGATGAAATTGTTTATGTTTTTAAGTTTGCCATGTTATAAGAATATTAATCTTAATTTTACTTTATACAAGTATACAATTTCTTACTATTACGGAGGACATTAATGGACAGAATTAAAAACATTAACAACAACTGTATGGAGCGAAGACAAACACCTTGGTATTTGGTGAAAAAAAAGAACGTAAGAAATGCTGCAATCACTTTCCACAATAAATGTCGACTTGAATTAATACCAAATTGCAGTTAATTCTTTGTATTTATTGTAATTCCTGTCATTAAATGCTGATACTTTTAGGGGTGGGTGATTTGAACTGTTACTGTTGTCAGAGAAAATGCGTAGTTATTTAAATAAAATTGTTAAAGTTAAAAGCTGGATTACAGGACGTTATGTTAATGAAATTGAAGAACTGAATGAAATATTTATATACTGTGATTATGTAAAACATTGTACTTTTATCTTTAGCTTGTAGTGCTTTTGCCTTTATTACAGCTCATAATCTTCTACACATAGAATCAACAAATTTTTTAGTGAAATCAGGCGAAATTTTCTTCAATTCATTCTGTATTCCTACTGCCTTTGGGTAATCCTTGCAAGAAATATTTCATTGCCTAATTTTTTGTCCTGATATACCCGCAGCTGCTCAATTGAATTGAGGTCTGGTTATTGCGGTGTATGATCTAAAGTGTTTGGACAATTATTGAGCAACGACTCGTTCACAATTTTGGAGATATGCATAGGATCATTGTCTTGTTGGAAAATCCAGCTAGTTCTAATTTCTATACACTAGTTGCTACAATGTTTTTTTTTAAATATCGAGATACTGTTCCCTTTTCATTGTAGATTCTATAAATGTAAGATTACCGACCCCTTATGCCGCCATGCAACCCCACGTCTTTGTAACATATTTATTACTAAAATTTTCGTTCTTGGTTCTCCATATTTTTAGGGGGGTTTTGACTCCAAATATTTAAAACTTAATTTTCATCGGTGAAAAGAATATTACAGATACGTGCAACTAATTAAGGACATGACTCTAACATGTCAGCTTCAAGGGAATAATACCAAAGATTTTCTGATATTCTCAAAATTTGTCGTAGTTTAGTCAATTTAACTCTTACTCCTAGAAAATGAGTGCATATTCTTTCAAATTAAATATTATTAGACTAATTATGGATCATTCATCATAAAATTCCACCATATTATTTGTATATATACGAAATATATTTGTGTTCATTATTATTTGGCTACCAAAACTTTTAAAAGAGTTATGCTATTTAAAGTGATTTTCGGAAGTGGGCCTTATATGGGAGCTACGACTAATTATGGACCGATCATCAAAAAATTTGTAGATGTGATTTAGCTTTATTTACCACTCATATGTGATGAAATTTGTTTGGATAGTTGCATAATTCAAACATTTATGATCGGTAAACCCCAATTTCGGAAGGACATTTGTATGGGGGCCAGGTGAAATAATGGACCGATTTCCACCAGTTTCAATCCAATCCGTCCTTTGGCCAAAAAAATATAACTTACTAAATTTCATTATAATATCTTCAAAATTGCGACCTGTACTCTGCGCACAAGCTTTACATGGACAGACAGCCAGCCAGCCAGACGGACGGACGGACATCGTTAAATCGACTTAGCGCAAATATAATTTCTTGAATAAAATGTATATTTTCTTGTGTTAAAGTTTATTATTGAATATTTAAGCTGATTTTTTCTCGAACCTCTTTTTTTTTTTTTTTTTTTTTTATTAATTTTAATTTTAAGTAAAATTTAAATTCTGATGGCAGCATGAATGCAGATGACACAAATGCAAATAGTTCAAGTAGAAACATGCAGTGACAAGTAAAATTGTGAACGAAAATTATTAAAAGCTTTTACAGAAAGAATTTTTAACTTAATTCTACATGTTATTGGTTTCTCTCTGATGTTTCTATAGGTATAAATGCTATTCATGTCTTTTTTTGAAACAATTTACCAGTTACTTTCTATTTAAGTTACTTTTCTAATGAGTTTTAATTCTTTATTGTGTATTAAATAAAATAATATAATATAAATAATTATGAAGTGTCTAGAACCAACAATGTGTAACTAGTTCCTAAAAAACTCTGTAGAATTACTTAAGAATCTCATTAGCGGTAGAAATAAAGGATAGTTTAAAGAACCCTTGAAATAACCTAATTGTTGGTTGGTTATGGTGGTTGCACGATACGTGAAAGTATTCAAATCGAATCTTTTAAATCAGTTTTGAACTGAACCACACCACTCAGTGATATAGGCGTTAGGGTTAGATCATATCTAGATGCTAAAGAGTAATATATACAGCCTGTCGCGTTCAGGTATCCGATGAAATCGCCATTATTTATTACTTGATGTCTCTATCGGAATGTTTAGTATATGAGAGTTGCATTGTGAAGAGCCGGCCCTTCACAGAGAATAGTATATTTTTATACTTTTTTTTTTTGAAAATGCTAAAAAAATCTACTGAATATTTTCTCATATTTCTTTTTTTATTTGAAAGTACAATCCTTTCGGTTAATAATGGAAAATAATTTCATTCAAATGGCTGCCTCGGCTGGCCATACAGTAGCGTAGTAGTAGCGGTTCAATTTTTAAGCACATTATCGATTGTGTGCAGCTGTATTTCACCAATGGCTTCACGAATATTGTCCTTTAAAGCGTCAATTGTCGGCGTAACACTTATCTTTGACGGCACCCCACAAATAATAATCCAACGGTGTCAAATCGCAGCTCCGAGGTGGCCAAACGACATCAGCTCTGCGGCTGATAATGCGATCTTCAAAAACAGGTCGCAAAACATCGAGTATAGCTTTGGCTGTGTGGCACGTAGCGCCTTCCTGTTGAAACCAATCCTCTTCTTAAATTTTTGTGAACAAAAATTCGTTCAACATGGCCCGATAACTATCGCCATTGACTGTAACGGTCACTCCTTGCTCATTTTCGAAGAAAAATGGCCCAATTATGCCATTCTGGACCAAAATCCGCACCAAACAGTGACTCGTTTTGGGTGCATCGGCTTTTCAATGTATGCGTGCGGGTTTTCTGTGCCCCAAATGCGACAATTTTGCTTGTTTACATACCCGCCAAGATCAAAATGAGCTTCATCTGAAAAGATGATTTTTTTTTGGCAAAATCGGCATCTTCTGTAAGTCGATCGCAGGCACACTTTAACTCCTGAACCAATTGGACTTTGTATGGCGTCATACCACGGTCTTTATGCAAACTTCGTCTCAATGATGTCTACGAAATGTTCAATTGTTCAGTTGAGAACGACGGGTGTACGCACTGTTTTTGGCTTTTCACGCTTTGGTTTATCGATGAGGATGCCAGTTTCGTTCACTTTTTACACAAGATAACGAACATACGGAGCTGACGGTGCTTCTCTTCTTCCAAAATCCGTACGCAATTTTCGCACACATTCTGCAATCATGGTAATGATTTTCAAAGTAATGTCGCAATATTTCCCAGCGTTGTTCAAGCGTAAATACTACCATATTCGTTTAGCGGAAGGATAAAACTAATTATCTGTCGAATCAGACATGAGCTAAGTGTTACCATTCACGAAATAAGCACTATTTGAATAAAAAAAAAAACGTTAGATGGCGGACCCGTTACATAAACCTATACAGATATGATGACATCTAATATTATAACGGTCGGTCCATAATTAGTCAAAGCTCTCATATGAGATCCCCTTTGAAAAGCACTTTAACATGTATAAAAGTGTTTATATCGAGATACAATTTAACACAAGAAATATTTACATATATACACAAAAGTCATGCCCCACTACATTTTTGGACGATCGGTTCGTAATAGTTCATATCTCCCATATAGCGCCAATTTCTGAAAAACTGTTTTTACACATATACTGGGTGTAGGGTATTATATGGTTGGGCTTGATCGTCTATACTTTCCTACTTGTTTTTAATAAGTTTTTGGGTAATTTCATGTTTAAAATATTTCATTCACATAAAGTTGTATTGAAGCGAAAGGTTTGTGTAATTTCTAAATTCGGAATAATTTTCAGACTTAAATCTTAAATTTATTTAAAATTTATTCAATATTTCAAAAGTTTGTAACAGTTATTTATGAATTATTTATTTTAACTGAAAACAAGTGATAATATCTCCTGGATTTGTTAACAACTTTTTCAACAAAAAAGAGAAATAAGATTTAAACAACTATAGCTAATTTAAGTTGAATATAAAGCTATTGTTATTTAAACCAATGTAAACACTTTAGTTTGTCACTGTTGCCTTTAACACAGCAGTATGTATTTTGCATAAATTCATGTAAAGACGCGAAACCAAGCATCTTTAGCATGCAATCACCCGTAAAGCAACGAAACCAAAAGTTGAAATAATACATCCAAATACACATGCTATGTACACATTCTGTACATAAACCTCTGCGGCTTACATTGATGAGTGATTTAGTTGACGACATCATAGCAAGTCGCAGACCCAAACTAACAATATAAATACAATCTCAACTACATCACATGCATCAAACTCTAGCCATACATCTCTATTAAAGTTTACTGCACATTGCGGAAAGAATAACCCACACACACACACACACACACAAACACTAATTCTGTTCTTAAGGATCAGCTTTAAGTTTGCACTTATGCGTAATGCTCTAGTAATCTTTCAAATATTTACATTTCCTGTTTACCAGCAGTTTCCTTATTCTACATTTTTTTTTTCTTCATCAACTACCTACGCCTTCTTCTGCTGACTTTTGCAATACTGTAATAAAAGCAAAGATGAAAAAAGAAAAACTGAAAACTTACCGTGAGTTCATCCAGCAGTATATAATCGGATTGTACATGGAATTACTCATCGCCAACCAATATATGAATAAATATAGCTCTTGTATAAAGGGTGTTTCCGTTATGGCCGGATAGCATGAAGTCAGTATAAAGTACGTGTGGAATGGCAGCCAGCATACGGCAAATATAAAAACCACCACCATCATCATTTTAACCACCTGTGTATGAAATTAATATAAAATAAAAAAAAAAAGAATTTAAATAGGTTGGAATGTTTGTAGCTGATGACTGTTTGGCTTTTGGTGTTATTTCAAAGAACAAAAAAAAAAAAAAAAATGGTGGGAAAATTCTTTGTTTGCCAATGTTATGGTTTTAATTAAAAAAATATTTAGAGCGGTTTTTTGTTACCACGCACGAAATGATCACCGCAACTTTATTTGATGTTTTTATAACAATATTATGGTCACTGTTGTTATTTATATAAGAAGTTACAGTAGGCATTATATTGTTAAAAAAAAAACTTGTGATAATGTTAAAGTGATTGCGGTGCTCATCTACACTTTAATTACATTTATTAAAAGTCTGGTTTATTCTGCATAAAATAAAATAAATTTGATGAAATAATACATTAAATATATTTTCTAATATAAAAGTTGTGATACCTTTTCTAAGTGGCGATATGGAAAATTGTTTGTGACTTAAAAATTAATTATTTTAATTTTTGAAGTTTTGATGTCGTCATTTTAAACATATTCTTGACAATGACAGTCATTTGCGTATATTTTTTAAAGGCTAAAAATAGATATTTAAAAGCCTAAATAGATATTTTTAAAAGCCAATCAAATTGATTGCAAAATTTCAATCTAATGGTACTTTTTCTAAATAAAGACAACTTTAATCCTTTTAGATCTGACGCAAAACTACCAGAATTTTTAATAATGTTATTTTTTTCAAGCTAAAATGGCCTAAATTTATTCAATGTAAATAAAAATCCAATTTTAATTACAATATTTTCCCGACGTTTCGTCGTTTTTTTATAATTTTTTATAATTTTTAAAATATGTGATCTCTACAGCGTATGAAATTATAATCAATGATTACGTTTTAATAATTTTTATATCCTTCAAGGATTTTCATTACCCGCACACTTGATGCATCTCGATGGATTTTCAATAATATTTGTAACTAAAACACATTTTTATTGCATGAAATGATTAAAATTAGTTTGAAATATTAAAATTTATCATTTTTTTAGTTAATATTCATACATATGTATGTGTATGCAATTCATTATTTGTAAACGATTAATACTTTTGTAATTAAAGACACTTTCTAACTTCCACGGCTCATTTTGCTAAAACTGAAATGTGACTGAAGAATTTCGCAATAATTCAAGTAAATCAAACGGAAGCGAAATGTGAGAAGCAAATATAAAAAACAATCGATGCCTGCCAGTCTATATCGAATTTGGTTAACAGAAGCAAAACTATTGAAACCGAAACACAATCGATGCATCGCTGTCTGAAAGTGTTAATTTGCTGTTTAATAATTTTCCACTTTGCTCACAATTAATTTAAACATTTTATTTGAAACCATTGTCATTTCGAGATACGGTTGTATTGCTTGACTTATTCTAAATAAAATAATACAGTGGCTCACAGCTTATTTTATACAGTGCATTTTTTGTTTTCAAAGCTCCAAAAAAGTTATTTTTCTTTTCTTCTTAAAATAAAAAATGTTATAGTTTAACAAAAAAAACAGGTTGTTAAAATGTACATTTTAATAAATTTAAAATTAAAAAAGATACTGAGTGTTTCATGTCACAGCTTATTTTATGCAGTCAATTTCTGCTGTAGCAATAGCTCAATGCAGCGTTGTTGGTTGTTGGATTTGGATTTTTTTGGATTTTTTCTACTTCTATCAATATTTTCTGTTGAATTGTTAGTCCGATTTTGTAACATCAAGTGTCTATTTAGAATGGTTCAAATGAATCCTCTTACAACAACAGAACACCGAGAATTGATTTGAAATCATATTCAAAGCGAAAAACAATAGAAATGGTTAACATTAAAGCGTTCACAGGCTAATCTTCATCCATGAAAATCGGGTTCATAACAACGGCAGAAAGGCATCAAATAAAATTTTCAATGAGCATGATGAGCGTCACTGCTTACGAAAAGTAAAGGCAAATCCAAGACTTTTTGGTTCACAACTGGCGTTCGAAGCTGAAGCTGACCTGGGCAAACAATATTGCATTGAAACTGTTTATCGTGTCTTGCACAAACATGATTTTAATGGCCGAGTTGCACACAAAAAACCGTTTATAAACCCACAAAACAGACTGCGCTGCCAAATTTCGCCAAAGAACATGTTTGCACAGAATCTGCTTATTGGAATTAGGTCATCTTCGCCGATGAATCTAAGTTAACATATTTTTTTTACAGAATTTAACCAAGAAAATCTAAGGGCAACGTGAAGCATGGTTTGGCAGTGTCATGGCTTGAGCTAGCCAGCTGCTGGTACTGGAAATTTAATATTTGTTGAAACAAGTGTAAATACCTGCAGATTCTAAAGGACAATTTGTTGGAAAGCTCAGAGAACATGGGTGTAAGATCAGATTTTTAATTTTACCAGTATAACTAGCACAAATCGGGTATTGTGTAAACGTGGCTAATATAGGAATATAACTTATCGAAAATTTATGTTCAATTTTAGAAATTAGCATAAGGAAACACAAAATTTCTAAAAGTACGATCACACTTGGCAAATATTTGCCGAAAAACACGTAACCACTAAATAAAATATTTTTTTTTTTATTTATTTCAAATTTATTATAATTTAAATTACAATAAATAAAATACAAAGCACTAGCTACAACAGGCTATCGGCTTTGAACTTTATTAAAAAAAAACTTTGTTGAATTAAAACAAGACACAACAAATATTTAGTCTTATTTTATTTAATGCTGTTTGATCTTGCAAAACTCTTGCAAGAGTAAACAACGTCAAACATATTTGTGCTAAAACAAGTGGTTACGTTTTTTTGAGTAAATATTTGCCAAGTATGGCCGTACCTTTACAAACACGATTTTTAAAAAGCGCTACTGACGGAGTGGTTGAATATTACGCCGAGTATTAGCCAAAAACTGGTAGCATTTATGCCAAATCGCCTTAAATCTGTTGTAGACAATAAACTCTATTACACCAAATATTAATTTGTGTAATTGCCAGTTTTAATTTCAAGTTTTGGAAACGCATACGTGCCTGTATAAAATAAGCTATGACGTAAATAAGCAAGCACTTTCTTTGTTTCTTACTTTAGTTTTAACATATAAAAATGAATATTTTAAACTATAATATTTTTGCTTTTGAATGACACCTTTATTTCTTTTTTAAATACTTTTTCTTTTTATGGAGTTTTAAAAACAAAAATATGCACTGCATAAAATAAGCTGTGAGTCACTGTTTATTTCAATTGATTGAACTACCTCTAACTCTTGGTACTTTCTCAGTTAAATTCGTAATATTTTGAAAATTTGGCGACAATTAATTTAACATTATTATTTAAAATTATTGTGATTTGATTACATTTACATTTCTGAATAAAATAGATTTTGGACCCGATTATCGTTCACAACACTAAAATGTCTGGACTACAACACAACATGCATTTTTCATACGATTAAGCCGATCAGTATTGTGAATCGTAATCGCAGTTTACAACTTACAACATCAAAATACTTATGGCTGAATGCTCGGTCATTAGTTAACCATTGGTAAACTAAAATACTAACTATTGTTTAACTATTACTTGTTATTCTTATGGCAAACTAAGCATTGCGAATAAAGAATCATTTTGTCATTAGTTAACTAAAGACTGTGAATTCGGCCATTAGTGTTGTGAACATTAGTTAAACTGACAAACAAATGCCATAACTGTGGTACTTTTTTAATTAACTGTAATAAACTGTAGCCATAAGAGTAATTAGTCTTAAACTTAAAACATTAATAATTAAATTTAGTTTAATTTTCTGAACTTTTCATATAAATCTTTAAAATAAAGCCTGTTTTATAAATCCGTTGCTGAAATATCGTTTCATGCTTTTAAAAGCTTTATAAATTGTATCAAGTAATTACATACATACGTACATAGTTGCTTAATTATTATTTAACAAACAAATATACATAATTACATTTCTTTTAACTTACACGTCTCTTGCTTTTGACATTTTCCACTTGTCGTGGTGTATATTCTCCAATCGCTTTAGAACCCCATAATTCCAGACCCACACGGGAGTAGGTAACACCCATTGAAATAATTGGTAGAAAGTATGTGAGTATCATAAATAAGATGTTGTAGCTAAAAAAACAACAAACAATAAGAAAATAATTACAAATGTTATTAAAATCATACATACATACATACACATTTTTTAAATTGTTAACAGACATATCAGACAGCTGAAATGTAATTTTGAAAATGAAAGTGAATTAAAGCAAAACAAAAACAAAAACAAAATATGACACGTGCTAAATTTGACAATGAGCTAAGTAATAAAAACAAAAACACAAACACTTCTTCAAACTCTCCTTTCTCAATAAATCTGTAATAAAATTATAATAAATATACATAACGCGTTTTTCAACAGGGGCGCTACAAAAGTAGACCGATAGCAACAGCAAACGACGACATATTTTTTGCCGCTCTTTTGACATTTCTCTGCAGTAAGGCTTGCAATTTCATAATGAAAAGCTATACGAGCCAACAACGAGTCGAAATTATTAAAATTTACTACCGAAATCCGGATTCAGTGGCCTCAACGTTAAAAGCGCTACGTCCAATTTATGGTCGTCATAATCGTCCTACTAGATCAACAATTGAGCGTCTAGTGGACAGGCACAGTAGAATATGTTCCCGTGCCAGTGAGACAAAGAAGTGCCTGTAGTGTCGAGAATATTGCTGCCGCTGAGGCTTCAGTTGAAGAAAACCCAAATGTGTCTCTCACACCTCGTTCTCAAGCGTTGGGCATCTCTGTGATGTCGTTATGGCGAATTTTGCAAAAAGATCTTGGCCTACATCCTTACAAGATCAAATTGACGCCAGAACTGAAGCCGCTTGACCACCAGAAGCGTCGTATGTTCGTGAATGGGACTGAGCAACAACTTGAAAATGATTCGGATTTTCATCGAAAAATCATCTTCAGCGCTGAGGCTCATTTCTGGCTGAATGGCTTCGTCAATAAGCAAAATATGCGTTATTGGCCAGACAGCAATTCACACGTACTCCATGAGTCATCATTGCATTACGGTTTGGTGCGGTTTATGGGCCGGCGGCATGATTGGGCCGTACTTACTTCTTCCGTGATGATCAAGACCGGCACTTTAGTGTGAATGGAAATCGCTACCGTTCAATGATAGTTTTGGTCCCAATTGGATGATATAGATTGGAGGACATGTGGTTCCAACCAGTACGACGCCACAAGCCACACAGCGAATGTCACAATCAATTTATTGGAAACCATGTTTGGAGAACGTGTTATCTCACGAAATGGCCCAGTCGATTGGCAGCCTCGGTCGTGCGATTTGACGCCGTTAGACTATTTCCGGTGGGGCTACGTCAAGTCTATGGCCTATGCCAACAAGCCAGCGACAATTGATGAACTTCGTACGAATATCGAACGTGAAATTGCAGCAGTATCGGCCGATTTATGCTTGAAAACCGTCGAGTTCCATAAATAATGGCATCGACCGTACTTTCACAGGAATAAAGAATTTTATTCATATCCAAAACCGTTTTTGTTTTATTAAAAAAAAAAAAAAAAAACTTGTAGCGCTCTTATTGAAAAACCCGATATATTTATTTATGTATTTTAAAATTTCTACCTAAAACACAGCAGGAGAAAGTAGCATTTAGTTATTTCTTTTTTTATAATTGGCTTTTTGTTTTTTTTTTGTTAAATTGTTGTTTATGAAATCTTTGTTTTTTAAGGCCTGAGTTTTAATTAATATTTTTCCATTATTTTTTTTTTGTTTGCAGACAGACTTTGTTTTCCCAAGAAATTCAATTTTATTGTACAGAGAAATACTTGTGTTGCTTAATAATTGTTTTAAGGGTAAGTGCGATAAACAATACATTTTTTTTACACATTTTTATTTCATTTAGTACGATTCAAAATTTTTTTTGCTTAAATTTTTTGGTCAAATTAAATTTTTGCGAAATATGTTCATATCACAAATTGAGGGGAATTCCCTTTTTGTGGTTAGAAGTAACCTTAGTCCGCTTTCACACTCTTCAATTCTGACTCGTCAAGGCAAGTATTTTTGGATGAGAAGGAAAATAGAATAAAAGCGCTACAAACTTGACGGTACTAGTGACTTTGATTATTTCCATGTGTTTTTTTCTTTAATGCATGTTGATTTGCATTAAAAAGTACGAACATTGAAATGACGTGTGCGAATGAAATGGCAAGTTCAAAAGAGAATTGAACAAAAACCGGGCAGCTAAAACTGAAGAGTGTGAAACAAGACTTACTGGTCAGAGCGATTGCAAATAGCACACATTTAGGGGAATTCCCTTTTAGTGCATATAGTTTAACACTACTTTTAACCTTGGAGTGCTTATCTTTTTTTCTTTAATGACTATGCTTGTGTACAAACACATTGTATATGTGATTTAATATTATAAATCTGAATAGTTGTTCTTAAAAAATCCTTGTTTTTTTACTAATTTCCATAGGTTTTAGAGATAAGGAACCAATCACCTATTTTGCATACGATCAATGTCTTTTTTACAAGGGTTTTTTACACGGGGTTTTCCTGGAACAAATTACCATGTTAAAATAGAATTAGGTGTATACATATATATTTTCAGAAAATATTTGAGTGATAATATACATATGTTAGTTTTATTAAAAGTAAAAGTAGTGCTGTAAAAGTACAACACACCAAAAAAACTTTAAACTATTTAGGTTATCGTTTGTTATCAATCAAGAAAACTTGGGAAATTTAAAATTTATATGTATGTATATGTACATATTTTACTGATTACTACAATTCGCTCATGAAAATATTTTCAATTGTTTACATAATACATTACTTAGGGTAAGAAAAATGTTTAGTCTTAAATATGTATTAAAATTTAAATTGAAATGCCTATTTAAAATATTTTAAACTGAATTTTTCCACATTATAAGTTAATAAGTTTATAAATATGCTGATTATCTAGTTTCCACCATATTCAGTTGTATCTTTGTTAAAGTGAAGCTTGCCGAACTTTCGCTGTAAGATTGTCACTTAAATTGATTTTCAAATGTCAAAGTTTTGATTTTTGCTCAAATATATCAAACAATTTTTCAAACTTGGCCGCAATTAATTAAAATACATATTTGCCATTTGGATGAATAATATATGTACATATGCAAGTAATCCTTGACTTAAATTTATTATATTCTACACCCACCATAGCGGAGAGAGTATATTGGATTTGCGGTGTTGTTTGTAACGCCCAAAAATATTGGTCAAATACCCACTCCGAATCACTTCCTGAATCGATTTAACAATGTCCCTCAATCCGTACGTCTGTCCGTGGGCTGGCTGTCCATGTTTTTTTTTTTTTTTTTGAAAAACAACAACAGAGTCTTTGGCGGGAATCGAACCCGCAACCCTCTGACTGATAGTCCGGCACATTATCGCCTAGTCTATCGGGGAACTCCCAGCGATTGTGCGCAGGTCACAATTTTAAAGATATTTCCATAAAATTTGGTACATGATATTTTTGGATAATCTGTTCATAAAAGATCGTAGATCCGATATAACGTCCATTTATAATATATTTACTGGGTGTAGGGTATTATATGATCGGGCTTGACCGACTATACATTCTTACTTGTTTGTTAATGTCAAATATGTGGTAACTTTTCTCAGTAGACTCCATTTTTAACATTTTGTAACATGTTTTAAACACCCAGGCACCAGTTGAGTAACTAACTAGACAGTCTTACGCCAGGAAGTTTTTAAAATTATGTGCGAAAGAAAAACAAAAGTGGTACACATAAAAATGTCGACGAAAGTGGACAAAAAACATAATAAACAAATGTATTCAAAGTTTACAAGAAAAAAATCTTGACATGAATACGAACTGAAGAAATGGAGGCAACATATGAATAGAAATTGAAAAATGATAATTACAGCAAATTTCGAACCACCAGGTAACACTGGTTAAAGGATTGATGTTTGTTGTTTGTCTGTTGGCTAACGGGCACCGCAGTGGTGCAGAGAATTCTGATGGGAGAACGTGATTGTTCTCGAAACATGTAAATTCAACCCAGGTTCGAATCCCAGCCAAGAAAAATTATCAAATAAAAAATTTTTTCAAGTTGTGAAACAATTCAGTAAAAATAATTTAATGAAAATTAGATTTAATGAACTTGAGCCTGACTAAAGAAATACCAGAAATTGAAAAACTTTTATATTTAAAATAGTTTAAACGAGTCCGCGTACAACTTAAGAACAACGAGGATTGGTTTTAAACAATTTCAAAACATTAAAAAGCTTCAAAAGTCCAAAGCTTCTACAGTCCAAAAAATTGTTGAGCGCTTCAGCCATGAAAATCGGGTCCAAATCCAAAGCTATCAGTTTCACAATTCGCCTCCGAAGTTATAGCTTACCTGTGCAAACAATATTGCGTTGAAACTGTTCGTCGTGTTGTTCGTCAACATGATTTTAATGGCCGCGTTGCATGCAAGTAACCGTTAATAAGCCCGAAAAACAGATTGTGAAGTCTAAATTTCGCCACAGAACATGTTTGCAAGGAATCTGCATTTTGGAATTCGGTCAGATCTTCACCGATGAATCTAATTCTAAGGGAATTTAATATTTGTTGTAACAACCATGGTCAAGTTTAAGTACCCAAGGATAACTTGTTGGAAAGCCTGGGTATAGGATTAGATTTTCGATTTTACTAGGGTAGCGATCCAAAGCAAAAATCGGGTAGTGTGCAAACGTGGCTAATATAGGAATATAACTGCCCACATTTGATGACAGCGCCACCATAGTCGCCAGACCTTAATGTTATCTAAAATTTATGGTCAATTCTAAAAATCAGCTTAAGGAAACACAAAATTTCTAACATAAATGATTTGAAAAAAAGAGCGAGTATTAGCCAAAATCGTATAGCATTTATGCCAAATCGCCTTAAATCTGTTGTAGACAATAAAGTCTATCACACCAAATATTAATTTGTGTAATTGCCAGTTTTAATTTAAGTTTTCGAAACCCATACGTGCCTGCATAAAATAAGCTGTGACATAAAAAACAAGCATTTTTTGTTTTTTTAGTTTTAATATATTAAAACTAGCTAAACCCGATGTGCTTCGCTATCCCCGCGCCCTCGTTATAAAATAAAATAAAACGTATTTATATATTTACAAACATTTTTTTATTTAATTTTAATGTATTTATTGCAATGCTTTAGGTTTAGTTTGCCCATCAGGAGCATACATATATACACGGGATATTAACATTGAGCTTTGTTAACAGTCATCGCAAACCCTAACCGAACAGGAAAAAATTGTTTAAAATCGAATGGTGAATATGTTGCATTGGAATGCGTAGCAAAAGTAGATCTGTATCTTTATATTATCCTGTTATACATAGTGGTCGCTTCTATTAAATTATTTCTCAGTTTTTTTTTTTTTTACTGTCGAGTTTTACAGTCGAGTGCCATTGAAAGCCGTGGTGATCGATAATACGCAGTAAAATAATTGCCACTCCAATTTTAAGTTTGAGCATATGTGGTGGAAAGCCTGGCACATCGAGTGAATTTAAGAACTCAACAGGATAATTAATGGCCTTACGGGTTGCTTGATTGATTTGATGCATTTCATTTCCATATGAAAAAATAATAGGATACTGAAGCGCGTCATATGAGCGATGCATTTCAGTGGGCAAGCCCATGCCCCTTTGTCCACTTACATAGTCAAGAATTTATTATTTCGTAAGAATATCCTATTGTGAAAATTTAATGACGATCGGTCCAGTAGTTAAGACTATATTACGATTTTTAATTTTGCTAAAAAGGGGCGTGGTCCCATACACTTTTCTCCTGGTACGTATTCCTAATTATGTACCACATATCATTGACGTAGGTCAAAAAATGCCCATAATATGGCGATTTAAATTTTTGGGTTATATGGGCGGTGCCACTCCCGTTTGTACAATCAAAACTTGATATAGCCTATTATTCCTTCCAGAGTCACAGTAACATGCTGTGAAAATTTCATCAAAATCGGCTCAGCCGTTTTGGAGTCCATGCGTTACATACATACATACATACATTCAGCCATGTCACAGAATTTAATTCCGTTCGGAAGTGGAATTAATTCCGCATTTTGCTCCTATAGAAAAAGTAAAACGAAATTTTTTTTGAAATGAAACCACTTTAAATTTGCTACGTGGAATTGTAATTTTAAGAATTTCTAGTTTTCATTCCGAAAAAATTGTTAGTTTTATTTTTTCTATAGAAGCAAAATACGGAATTAGTTCCACTTCCGAACGGAATTAAATTCTCTGACATGGCTGTATCTAGATGTACATTTTTGCTAAAAATTATTTCTGTTTTTTTGTAAGCATCTGTTAGCTTTATTTTTATGATGTTTTATTTTAATGTACTGATTTCAATCAATTATAATACCAACCGTCCTTGGGCCGAAAAATATAATTTACTAAATTGTATCGATTGTATAGCCTGTCTCTGCTCTGTGCACAAAGAAGTGATTTTGAGTCGATCGGTATCTATAGGTATTTATTTGTTTAATTATTAAGTCAATGGATTAAATCCTTACAGACTATTAAAAAAAGTATGTATATTGAAAATTACAATTAATTTACAAAAGATTAATTATTTAATAAACTAATTATTTTATGTTTAATTACATTTGTTGAAGGAGAAAAATCATTTATTTCATTTATATTGTTAAATTCACAAAATAATCTTTTTAATGGGTCAGCTTGAGCATAATTAGTACTAACATGTTTGATATACAGTGGCTTAAAATGGCGTGAAAATCGTTGAGGAACATTAAAAGTATTGATCATAAATGTTACATTAAGCATAGTCCTTCTACTAGATAGAGTTGGTAATTTAATCAATTTAAGTCTATCGATGTATGATGGAAGGTTAATATCAGGATTCTAAGGTAAACCACGTAGACAAAAGAGTAAGAATTGTTACTGTACAGACTCTATCCCAGATAATGAAGCCATATTCCAATATAGGTCTTACTAAGGAAATGTAAAGTTGCTTTGTGACATAGGGATCATCATATTCCTTACCCCATCGCTTTATACTTGCAAATACACCTCTAGCTTTATTTATTTATCATGGTGATGTGCGAAACAAAGTTTAATTTGTTGTCTAGTAAAATACCTAGATCAAGAAAATTTTCAACAATTTCAAGCCGGTAATCATCCAAAGTATAATTAGCAGGAATATAATTACTTCTTGAAAAACGCATAAGTTTACATATTTTTTAAATTTAATTCCACAAAAAGAAATTGTTGAGTTAGGATTGGAGATATATATGATCCAATAGTTAAGAGAAGCTCTGAAATATGTTAACATCGTCAGCATACATTAGACAGTTACAAAAATTTAAAACATTTGGAAGGTCGTTGATGAACAATGAGAAAAGAATTGGACCAAGGTGGCTGCCTTGAGGAACACCAGAAGTAACCAAAATATTTTTAGAGTATTTATTCTTAAATTTTACGCATTGAGTTCTTTACAAAAGATAAGATTTTATACAGTTTAGACTGCGAGATGTAAAGGTGGATGTTAGGCTATTATTTTGGGGCGTTACAATCATCAGCACAAATTTATTATATCTTATTGGAGGAGGTTCGAAAAATATCTCCAAATGGAAACTTTCTTTCAGCAATCTTTATTTCTGATGAGAAAAAACTGTCATTACCATGAATATTCTTAAGAATTTAAAGAAAATCTCTGAGCTACATTTTCACATTAAATGTAAGTGAAGGCGTATTAATACTGAAACATGTATGTATGTATATTTGCCAAACTAAAAACTCTTTGTATTAAATTCTTGAAAATACGATTTTAATAAATGTTTACTTTTAATTTAAGATATTTCTAATAGCAATTAATTACTATTATATGAGCATACAACTGTCAGAGTCATTCAACAATTGAACTTTTATTTGTTGCCATTAAAAACAAATACTTTACTAATTTCGTTAGATATTTATTGCGGTTTGATTGTATCGCTTTGTTGCGTTTATGCCAGCAACATTAATGCAGTCATATAGGCAGGCTACTATAGCGAAGTATTTACAGAGTAATAAATAAAATCTTACATGCACATAAATATACAAAGCATGACTGTATATGAATGTAGTAGAGTTTCAAAAGAGTATTGCGTAGTACCCACTTTAAAAGTTAATTGAAATCATCATCAAACAATTATGTTTATTGGGGCTAGCAAGAAAGAGTATGAATACGAAAATATGATGATAATGATGATGACCATGATGTCCAAAATATTGAATTGAAGTACAAAATATATATACTCGTACTTACATACGAGTATATATACATAGATACAAACATATGTATTTATGTGTAAAAATGTACCTTTAAAGGAAATTAGCAACAAAACGACAGCCATTTATAATTAAACACACATATACATAGTTGTTCCAAATCGTTCACATGAGGCAAGTTTTGTATTACAAGATTTATTTACAAGATTTTTCAAATATGTATGTACAAAAAAACAAATACATAAATGCATTTACTTTTTTTCGTTTACTTGCTTTATTCGATCTTCTCTTTATAAAGTAAAATGCTTTTTCTCTTATAAAATACAAACACAGTAAATATTGTCTTTGTACTAAATAAATACAAAAGTGTTTAAGAATACGAATATGCACGTGTTTGGAGGGACAGTTCTTAAACTACTTATTGAAATTCTCGAGTATTTTGCAAGTTTTATTTTATTTGTATGAAATTGGAAAAATATTACAGTAGAAGAAAAAGACTAAAAATAAAAAGCATATCGTTAGTTGAAATGCAAAATATGTAATGTTGCATATTAAGATAGCATTATAGAATTAAATCCCAATATTTTTATTAATTAAAATGTCTTTGTATTTTTATCGGAAATAATAAAACCTGCAACTTTTTCATAGACATTTTTGGCTTAAGTTAGGCATTTAAAATAAATATTAGTTACGTTTTTTTGAATTTCAACTAACGATATGCGTGTTAAAAATAAAAAAATTATAAAAATGAAAAATTAAATTTTATTAAAACAAAATTAAAATAACTTCAAAATTCAATTGTTTAATATCCTATTTTAATGTCCATTATCTATCCATTAATCTTCTACTTCATTTATTTCATGGGAAAGATCACAACGATTTAAAAAAAAAACGATGCAAAAAAGACAAATTAAACAACCATTGCTTGCATTTAGTTCTTAAAATACCCATATTGTAAAATAAGAACCTTGCAAAATACTACAGTATATTACCAAAAAAAAAAATGTTTACTTTACTTTACTTATAGTGAGCAAGAATGAGTAAATACAAATACTCTGAGAGTATAAAAAGAATACATTTTTTCTTTGTATTTTGTTTTGTTTGGCATTTATTTGCTTTCTTCTCTTTTGTACTTGAAATTAGTAGGAGAATGTTTAAAAAAGCAAATGTTTTTGAATTTAAATGTATTTAGTGCAACAGCCTAGTGTGTACCCTGTAAAAAACGTGAGTAGTTCATATACGCATGTATGGGCTACTCTGCAATGGACCAGGAGTACTCCAAACATAATCCATTTGTATGAAAAAAACTAGTCCATTTAACATTACGATGTCCTAGGCCAACTATGCATAACAAGGGACTAGTCTCAAAACTACTCCTTGCAACTACTTCAAATGTTTTACAGCAACGATTACGGCCGTTAAAGCACGAATAATTGTCGTGTAACAAGAAGTTCTGCTTTGAAAATGAAATGGTCCATAAGTGCATTACATAGGACCATGATGTAGTCACTGTATTTTGGCTACAATGAACCACGTACTACACAGTTTTTTGCAAGGTAAATCAATTAGATTTCAAACCTAAAGCAGTGTACACATAAAATCTTTTAATATTTATTTAACCCCAAAAAAGCCATTGAATACTTTTGTTTTTCATTTATTAATACTCGTATTTAAGAAAAGCGAGAAGATCAACTTTCCTTGCCAAGTAATTTGATAAATTCTTTCATGAAACACCCCCATTCAGTACCGTTTTTATTGAACGTATGTATATGTTTTTCAGCTAACAAATGTTAAAACTTTAATTAATCTACGAATTTGTAAAATACATTGATTTTAATATTAGATTTCAATATAAATTTTTGTTTGCCAGAGTTCTGAAATATTTTGGCATACACTTGTGCACAGTGCGTGTGTCTAAAGTAATAACAAACAAACTTTTCCACTTGAAAAACCGGAAAACATGAAGCCAACAAGAACGAACGTAAATCTGTTTAATTGGGCAAATCAATATACAGGTCAACAGGTATGAAGAGAATTTCAAATTCAGCTATACATAGGCATTAGGGAGACCTTTATATTGAATTTATTTTGATGCTGGTTGGTAAAATTGCTCTTTGTCATGTAAAAAACCAATAACAATTTTTACATGCCACCCTAATGCTTATTTTAGCCACAAAAACCATTAATTATCCCGACTCTATAAATATGTTGTGCATATGACTCAAGTAGTTAGCAAGTTACTTTGCCAAGTTGAATACCATTTGTACACAGATGAGAAATTTAATTCTTATTAATACTTACATGTATTCATGATGTGAATGATTTGTTGAACCATCTGGCCATTCCGTATAGCACACAGTTCGTAGACCATCTTTGCTGGGTATTACATCGGTGGTGAAGAACAGCAGCATTGGGCACGATATAATGGCCGACACCAGCCAAATGACAGCAGCAATTGCCAAATTGTTACGTTTGCTCATACGTGGTTTCAATGGTTTCATAATGGCCACATACCTGATTAATAGAAAGAGATTAAATGAAGATTAAAAAATAATAATAAATGTGGAAATATTTGGAGTTCATAAAATGTGGTTAGCAAGTGTTTTAGAGAACACTTGGCTACATAAAAAAAAAATAGTGAGAATTGTGGCTCATAAATAAATTCCCATACATACTAAAGGGTGATTTTTTTTAGCTATTATCTTTTTGGCAACACTGGTTTAAACAGCTGACGCACGTTTCGTGTTTTGTTTCACTGTCAAACATCTTCATGAATCATCTTACAAACGAACAACGCTTGCAAATTATTGCATTTTATTATCAAAATGCGTGCTCTGTTAAGAAAGTTCATCGCGCGCTTCTTTGTGTGCAGCGACGAAGCTCATTTTTGGCTCAATGGGTACGTAAATAAGCAGAATTGTCGATTTTGGAGTGAATATCAGCCAGAAGCATTGCAAGAACTACCAATGCATCCAGAAAAAGTCACAGTTTGGTGCGGTTTATGGGCTGGTGGCATCATTGGACCGTACTTCTTCGAAGATGATGCGAATCGTAACGTAACTGTGAATGGTGAGCGCTACCGTGAGATGATATTCAACTTTTTTTTTGCCCAAAATGCAAGAGCTTGACTTGCATGACATGTGGTTTCAACAAGACGGTGCCACATGCTACACAGAACGCGCAACAATGGACTTATTGAGAGGCGAGTTCGGTGAACATTTTATTTCACGTTCGGGAACGGTCAATTGGCCGCCTAGATCGTGCGATTTAACGCCTTTAGAATATTTTTTGTGGGGCTATGTTAAAGCTCATGTCTATACAGACCAGCCCGCTTCAATTGACGCATTGGCAGACAACATTGAAGCATTTCTTCGTGAGATACCGGCCGAAATGTTGGAAAGAGTATGCCATAATTGGACCATTTGAGGCGCAGTCAAGGTTAACATTTGCATTCAAAAATTTAGTGCCATCACTTCTGTGAATATGTTAAACGATATAAATACTTTCAAAAAATTTATGGAGGAATATGGGAGATTTGACTAATAATAGACCGACCATTATAAAATTAGGTGCCCTTATTTCTGTATATATGAAACCAATTTGTGTTCAATATTATTTGAATACAAACATTTTTAAGTTATGCTCTTTAAAGCTATTTTCGCAAGTGGGCCTTAAATGGGAGCTACTACTAAATTTCGACCGATCACCCTAAAATTGTATCATATTATTGTAATATATACAAAACATATTCATGTTAAATATTATTTGGATACTTACATTTTCAAGAGAATTGTGCTCTTTAAAGGGATTTTCGGAAGTGCGCGTTATATGGGAGCTATGATCAATTATGAACCAATCCCCATTATGGTGGTGTAGGGTATAAAAACTAACAGGAACTTAAAAAAGAAATTGGTGTCATTTAAAAGAAAAAATGTTACTGTCTAAAAAACAGAACTAATTTATTGCAAAAAGCGGTTTTCATTATTTTTTTTAAATACTGTTCAAGTTTGGACTCTCTGTCAGTTGTCAAACTATTTTTCATTTTGTTTGAAAACACCAAGGCGTATTAATAAACAACAGGTATTTTGTGTTTGTTAACAGGTATGTGAAATGTAAAGATTCAGGCGAATTGAAATACATTCATTTCAATTGTTTCATTTGTTTTCTTAGTTTTGTTTTTAAACGAAACAACATACAATTAATTTATTTTTCTTAATTTTACTTTTTCAGACTCTTAAATAATTTTTACGAATTATGGTTTTTTATTTAAAATCAAAAATGTATGTATACAAAACAAAGTTCGACAGCGAATTAATAATCAGCTGATTTGTTGCCGACACCAGCGTTGTCAACTGTGAAATTTCAAAACGCACCAAAATGGAAAAAAGCGCGCCTTTTAAGAAAAAACGCACCAGGTTTAGAATTTTTTTTGTTATTTAAAATGTTTATTGAACTAGTTTTACATTTTTTAATTTCATAAATTTTATATAAAACTTTTTAAAAAGAGCCAATAAAGATAAAATAAGCATTGAAACACTCACAATTTAACTCATAATATGCTATTTGGAACTGAATTACTAATTGCTAAAAAAGGGCTAATTTCAGTAGATATTTGGTACGTTTTTTTTTAATTATTTTTGTGTTCTATTTAAATTTTTTCAATAAAATTTGTTAGGGCTCCACTTGGACTCTAAGCATGGCTGTTCGTCTGTTTGATTATCATACATTCGTTCTTTTTCAACGTATTGATTTAATAATAATGAATTATGAAAAAAACTGCAACAAAAAATTAGTAAAAATAAAAATTTCATCACATTTTCGAAAAAAAAAATAAAAAACGCACCGAAATTAAAAAAAACTAAGGAATTTTTCGCACAAATATTTAAAAAAGCACCAAAATGGTGCGAAACGCACCAAGTTGACAATGCTGGCCGACACCTTATTAATACACCTTGAAACGAAATAAATTGAATTAATTCAATTCAATCAATTCGCCTGGATTTTAACACATCCTGTTGTTTTTGGATTGTTTTATTTGTTGCTGTTTTGCATACACCTCATTAATACGCCTCGGACAACACTTTGCTGCACAAATGGCGGAAAATTCAAAATTTGTTTAAATTTTGCAACTTGTTCTTAAATTTATTTGAATTAAAAATATTTAGAAATTATAGCTATGCACATATATCAACAACAGTAATGTAATCTACTGATAATCTATATACAATTTCAAACGACGTTTGCGTTGTACAGTGTAACACTGCTAAGGCGTATCTAAATTCACTGAGTTCCGCTAATGTTATTGTGTTACCCCTGTCTCTCGCCCAGCTGGCATATGCCATCCAAAGTTATAACCAAAAAATCCATTAAAATAGATGTTCGTGACCGTGCATATGTTTGAACTTTTAAAAGCTTCATTTAATTTAATTTCAACACATAAAGTTATTTTCGGCAATTTTATTACGAAAATGCCACCGAAAATACTTAAACGTGTATGCGTATATGACATGTATATTTTATGTATGTGTATTAGGGAGGCACTCTTTTGATTTGTTATTTTTTTTTTTTGTTATATCAAAGATCGAAAATGGTTCTCTAATGCAGTAAAACCAAATGCTAAATATTTTAACAAAACCGTTTAATATTTAGAATAATGCTATTCTAAAATTAGGGGCTTAGCTAATGTCGAATGTGTATTTTAAGCTTTTTATAAATGCTGTTTGCGAATTTCGCTCTACTTTATCTTGTTAACATGATACCATGATGAGTATTAGTGTGAGTATGAGTATGAGTATGAGCATGAGTATATTTGTATGTTTTTAACAATAATTCACTTACCTATCAATTGATATCGCCATCAGCGTAAATACCGAAGCACTTATACTTAGTGTGGCTATAAATTGTGATATTTTACAGTAGAGCTCACCAAAAGGCCAATCATTGTCCAGCATATAAATGTAATTGAATGTAACATTAAGGCTTGATACCATGGCATCGGCTATCGACAAATTAACTGGCGGCAGGAAATAAACAGACAAAAGAAAATGAATATGAATTTAATAATTAACAAAAATAATATATTGCATAAAGGTTTGTAATTGATTATCAACGATAACATCTATAACAGCATCAGTATCACAATTAACATCATACTTATTGCTGCCGTTATTAGCAAAAACTACAACAGCAAAAGCTGTTTAATGATTTTACAGTGGGTCTCAATGCATCTCAAATTATTTAGAATGATATATTTAGCTTTAGTTTGTAACTTTAAATTTCGTTTGTCTGTTTGGGAATTTTATCATCATCGTATTTTTATACCCTCCAATACCATAAGTGAAGAATGAGGGTATATATAAGTTTGTCATTCCGTATGAGAAATACTCATCTGAGACCCAACAAAGTATATATATCTTGGTCCTTATGCGATTCTAAGTCGATTGAGCCATGTTCCGTCTGTCTGTCTGTCCGTCTGTCTGTGTAAAACACTCTCACGTCCAAAGGACACAACCGAAATCAACAAAGTTTACAAAAAACCGCTTATAGTTCTCCTAAGCAGTTTGGTATTGAAAATTAGCAAAATCGGTGTAGTAAAACAAGAGTTATGGATCAAAGTGTAAGATAACCTCCATAAAAAATTGATATTTTTAAACATTTTTCTTGCTTTATTTTTAAATATATTGCAGTTAATACCATGCAATTTTGTATACGTCGTTTTTATGATAAAAGAAGAAAGTGTGAGGAAAATAGTAAGATAGGTCAATGATTTCTAATAGCCCCCATACAAAAATCTTCCCAAAATATTGCTCAATTATACCTAAATGCACATAAAATTGGAATATCAATACAAAATTCAGCACAAATGAGTTTCATGCAAAAAGAAATCGCAAAACGAAATTTTTTTTAGTTTGGTCCGTGTTTGACCATAGACCCCATATAAAGTTCACTTCCAAAATTCACTTAAATACGTATAAAATGTTAACAGGTTAAAATTTGACATAAATAATCCTTATAGGAAAATAAATCGTTGTACTAAATTTTATGGTGGTCGGCCCATAATTGGTCATAGCTCCCATATAAGGACCACATCCGAAAAAGCCATTTATCTTTATATATAACGTATAAATATCGGTACCAACTCAAAACTTTGCACAGATCATCCACAAATATACAAAAATTGTCCCACAAAATTTTGTGAATTTCGGTGCATTTTTAACCGTATCCCACTTATAAGCCTTCTTCCGAACATCACTTTAATACTTATAAATCTCTTACAAATAACGGTACCGATCCAAAATTTTACACGAATAATTTACATATATGCCAAAATCAAACTGCTGGATTTTGAGAATATCTGTCCATATTTGACTATATCACCCATATAGGGTTCACTTCCGAAATTTACGTTAATACTAATATGTATCTTAAATATACCCTTATTACGTTAAAATTCGACATGAGATATCCTCATATGCATAAAATTCATTGCTCCAAAATTTAAAAAAAATCGGCCCACGATTTGTCATAGCTGCCATATAAGGACCATTTTTGGAAAACAATCAAACCCATAAAAATGTCTACTAAATATCGGTAACGTGACAACTTTTATACAGATCAGCAATTTTAATACAGAAATCATACTAATATCGGTTATAGGGCAATTATGCTACTGGACTTTGTAGAAGTCAGTCAATAATTGGAATTTGTTCCCGAATTAAGTCCACTTTAGAGCATAGTAAACAACCGTACAACTCTTGTAAATAACGCTTTTGAGATGAAATTCAACTAAAATAAGTTTAAAATACATAAAAATTACGTTGGCCGATACTGGATTAAGAAGCTATCAGTTCATAATTTGTCCAATTCTACTATGCCACCCATAAATATCGTGTAAATAAAGTTATTAAGATCAAATTCAACTTAAAGAAGCCTCACCTTATAATCTTACCCATTTTTAACTACACTCTGTGTCTTAACTTTTTGTGAATATGGAAAAATGTTCTTTTAGTTATATAATTGTTAAATTAGACTCAAGAGTATTATGAAAAATCAGACAAACTCTGTAAATTATGGTAAGAATCGGTAATTATATTAATTATAAATGGTCAAAATAGATAAAATACCGAAAAATTTAAAATAAATTATGTTGGTCGTTAAATATACTAATAAAATTTGAACTAAGACTGAATAGAAAACACAGAATAAGATATTCTAATCCTGTAACCAGTGTGGTTTTTCTATTTCTTAGTACGTTTAGGTGGAGGGTATTAAAGATTCGGCATAGATAAATTAATAATTTCAAAATTAAATGTTATAGAAAAAAGTAACTTTTTTGAGATATTCCAACTTAGCAACAAAAACATTCCTTAAAAGGATATGAAAATAATATCTATCGAGTTTTAAAAAAACATATACAGGCATGTGATGGAAATCGAAAACGAAAACGAATGAGTTTTAGAAGTCAATTTTTTCGTAAAACTTTTATCACATATATTGGGCTACTAAAGAGAATCTTAAAACAAAAATTTTAAAAATTAGATTATAAATGCATTAAAATGTATTTCCAAAACTGATTCGTTTTCGATATCGATTTTCATCACATGCCTGATATGTAAGTTTTGACTACACTCTCTCATTGAAATAAGACGTAACGTTAGAATATTATCATCTGTACATTTATTTACATTCACTTAACATACTCAAATAATATTCAATAAAAACATTAACTCAAAATATAAATTCACGCCCAAACGAAATGGAACTTATCCCTACAAAGAACACTATTCCACACATCATAATCAGTACTGAAAAGTTTGTCTTTTATAACCCTAAATGTTTTAGCCGAACGTCCACGTACCGTACTGTACTGTAACGAAACAGCTGATCCTGTTTTGTTATTTGAAATCAATGCAAATGCTTACCGAATATTAATGTTACGTTGACGGAACGTAACTCAACGTGTATAAAATACAAATTCCTTACGTTCTTACGTGACATTTGTACAGCTATGATGGCCTGTTTGTATGTTACATTGTATTGGGGTAAATTCGCCCTATTTTTTGGTACTTTTCTAAAATAATAATGTTTGTGGAAATTGAGCAACACGTTTTATATAATGCACATCTGCATATATGAATATGTTTATAAATAAATAAAAAACAATCACATAATACAATATCAGCACAATCATAAATAAAAATTCCGCGGGAGTTTTTTTCATTTTCCATTTTTCCTATTCAAATTCAATGTTAAAAAAATAAAAAGCGAAAAAACTATCTCGGATTGCTTGGGCTGTATTATAAATATGTATAACAGATTTAATGCCTACATTTAATTATTAAATTAAATTATTAATTTAAATTATTAAATTAAATAACTATCAAAGTGCTAGATTATGTATGTAAATGCGCACACACACACACACACAATTTTACTCCTATTAAAGCCATACGAAAAGAAACTACAATGACAATCACTGTTTCGAACAGCTGACTGTTTATTTATTGTATGTTTTGTTTTTTTTTCCTGAACATATTTAGTAATTGTAAAAACATTAAATCAGTAAATAAATGCTCCGAATCCATTATAATTGAGATTATTGGAGTTTTAAAATATATAATTTAAACTAAAGTAGAAAACAAACAATTAGACACAAACTCAATATCGTTGTACTATAGTACATATACATATGTGATTGTTTTTATATTTTATTTGACGTACGACACGGTACGTTACAGTACGGAGACGTAGACGTTCGGCTAATTCTACACTCAAAAAAATAATGAACTAGAAGTTAGGAAATTTTACTTATTTTGAGGACGTAATGGTTGTCGTATGGCGCCAAAGACATTTTTTATTACAAGTCAGTATAAAATTTCCTTAATATTAGGGGAAAAAATTTACTTAATATTAGTCCGAAATTCCTACTTTTATACAAAATTTTCCTAAATTATAGTAAATTTTAACTAGAATAGTGGAAAAAATTATTTTTACACTAGTTCATAAATTATCTGAAACATTCCTTCATTTTAGTTAATATTTACAAGAATATAGTTCAGATAAATTTGAGAGAACAATAAAAATTAGGAAATTTTTCGTCCATTTTAGTTAAAAAGATAAATCTTTTTTATTTAAAATTATGACAATATGTAAGAGTTCTGAGTAAAAATTTACTTCGATTTAATAAATATGTTACCAAAAACGTATAAAAAAGTTATGAATTTAGGTTAATTTTTTCCCAAAATTGGATACAATATATGTAAAAAAGAGTACATTTAAGCCTTAAAACAAGGAAAAAAAATCTGCAAATAAGAACTGAAATTGAGTAAGCGCATCCACCCCAGTAGAAAAAAATTGACTAAAATTAACGGAAAAAAATACTAAAACAGAGTAAATTACTCCCAGAAAATAGGAAGAAATGTACTGTAACTTATTAAATACATTTACTCTAATAAAATAAAAAATATGTTACTAGCTAGTACATTTATTCATTATTTTAAGGAATAAATGTACCAAGTAGTAACCTATTTTTTCTAGCTTACTAGAATAAAAGTACTAAATACAATTACATTTTTCCCAATTTAGGAGTAGTATATTTACTTAATTTTAATATTATTTTCCTAGATGCTAAATATTGCTTTATCTAGAAATAAACGTATACGAATAGGTTCTTTAAAAGGTTTATTTATTATTAAAATATTTTACAATGTAGGAATAACAAAAAAAGTACTTAAAATTTAGGTTAATATTTGATTTAATTATAGTTTTGAAGATATATTTTTAAATTACAATAGAATATTTTTACAGGATTTAAATTTAATTTTTTTTATATAAAAAGTATTTTTAATTTTTGTTTGAAATTTAGATTAATATTTGATTTAATTATAGTTTTGAAGATATATTTTTAAATTATAATATAATATTTGTACAGGATTTAAATTTAATTTTATTATTTCTTTATAATTACCAAGTATTTAATAGGTCTTAAATAGCAGTTACAGTTTAATTCATGAATATGAATTGGAGGTGACTTTATGGATGTTGCTGGTAGTATTTTATATTCTAATAACTCAGGGCTAACAGAATATAATGAAAACACTTTCACATATGATAAAATTTTAATAATTTGACAAAATAGAAATATATTACCATTAACTTCATAAATTTTAGATGCAGTAAAGTTTGGGTCATAACCATAAATTACAGATCCAATTTTATATAGTTAAAATATGTATACTTAAGGATTCTGTTTAAACAAGGAAAACAATTTAAAAAAATGTACTTCAGAATTTACTGCTACGTGATAAATTGTGAGAAAATTCAGAGCCTTTTCATAGTTAAATTATGGTTCTTTTCAGAAGAACTACGTGGAAGGGACACTCTTTGTGACACACTGCTTCTTTGGCTATGGAACACTGAAGGTCCTTAGTCTTCCTAATTATACTATTCCAAGGCAATCGTTACAAAAATACAAATAGCGCATCATATATTTGGAGTTACAAATAATTAAATATTCATTGGAAAATATGAAATTTGAATACAGATGCACTTTTTGAATTTAAGGAAACAAACAATAATTACGTAAAAGCTCAAATTTAAAAATTGAAAACCTTGTTTTAAAGAAAATTGATTAAGTATATATATTTGTAGCACACATATCAGTTCTATATTTTCAAAGTTTTCCGAGTTATTTTCAAGAATATGCAAATATATTGATGTCATAATAAGTTAAAATCGATTTCCCGGATATAGACGATTTTAATACTGCTTCAATACTAAACTATTTCGGATAAATTTTGTAAATATATTAGAAAAAGACCGAAAAATAAACTTACTTTTTCATGTTCTAATTATGAGTTTATTGATGATTGTGTTGAATCATAAAGGACGACGACATCTCATTTTGCCATGTTTTAAGGTGATGCTCGAATAATATTATTCTTACACCGAATAATGGTTTGGGAACTATAACATCTAAACGGCTTGGTGTCATATATTTTAATGCATTTGTATCAATGTTATGGTCTAAAAAAAACAAAATGTAATTATTAGCCATGGTTTAAAAAATATGATAAAAACAACAAAAAATACCTTTAAAAATTTCCAAAAATTCATCTCCCTTGAGTAGTGTTAATACATATTTTAAAGTGTCTTCGGATTCCATTATTATAACATTTCAATTCATCAGACGACGTTGGCGCATTTAAACACTAACAAATGAAGCAACAACAAATAATCAAAAAGAATGTGCATGCACATATATGCTTATAAATACAAAAACAATGTTACGAAACTTTTGTCAAATTACGTACATACATTACATACATAAACTAACTCTTCATAAACTAACGTAATTAACTTTTCACTTTTTAATATTGTAAATTGACACTTGTATAACTTAAACACGGCAATGTATGTATGTATGTACATAGTACATATTCTATAGTTGACAATAAATACTTACCACTTTCCTTTTTATATTTTTGTTAATAATTGTATTTAAAATTTAATTGTTATATTTTTAATTTTTCACTTTTATTTTATTTTAAGTGTTAATACACAGTTTATATTTTTATATTTCAATCGACTGTTTTCAACTACAAATCGTTCAGAATAAAACTAAAATCAAAAGAAAACTGGCATGTGTGTTTTTTGTATAACTAAAACAGTTACTTTCAACATTCCAATATTACGCAAGTGCTGCTTAATTTTGCAATTTACCTAATCGTATTTAGTTTAGGTATTCGGGTTATTTATTTAGTTTGTTATCACATAAATATATATAGGTATATGGTTAAGATTTATTAATAAAAATGCAATTTTAAACAATTTCTCCTGGTTCAAATTGTAACAATATTATGCATTTATATAATGTATAAAAAGAGCGTTGTTTTTACATTGATTAACCAAATAATATGATACGATTATTTAAGTATCTATGTAAATAGTAAGATTTATCAGCACTATTTATAGATCTCTTTCTCTCGCTCTCTTCGTCATTTAAATAACCCTTATATGTATTTGGTACATTAATAGTAGTGTCAACTCTTTTAAATATATTATGTAGAATTTTAATAATGAAGATTTGATAATTAAATAATTAAAGACATTTTTTATAAAACTTCGAATATTAGCAATTAAATCAATGAAAATGTGTAAATTGTTTGTTACTTAATTAATATATTATTAAAACTTAACAAAAAACAGGTTCATCATTTTTAGAGGTAAAAACCAGTACTTTAGCATTACTTATTACCTTAATTTTGGTATTGTCATATCTGTTATAAAATGTTCTACGTTTAAGTTCAAAATATTTCAAAATTAAGTAAATTATTTTCTAAAATTTAGTAAATATTTACTTATAAAAAAGTTTTCAAAAACTATTTTTTTTTTCGAGAAAACGACTTTATGTTCAATATTTTTGTAAGAAATGTTTACTTCAAATTAGTAAAATTTTTCATTATTTTTTAAATTATCTACATTATTTGTTTATGAATTTAACTTAGCTGTTTCAAGAAAATATATACTAAATACAAGTAAATTTTTACTATATTTTTTCTACATTTTAAGTAATATTTAGTTAATTATGTTCTAAAATCAAAGCACAATTGTACCAGTTACGATTTTCAATTATACAATTGTTTAAAATTTATCTGTACTTTTTTTAAGGAAGATATTCCTAAATATCAGTTTGTTACTTTTTAAGAAGTAAGACATCTTTTATTCAATGGTAGGAAATAATATATTGCTTTGCTTCTTAATTTATCTGAACTAGATTCTTGAAAGCATTTCTTAATAATTAGTAAGCAATAAACTCGAAGTAGAAGTTTAATAAATATGTATTAAAATGCAATATAAAATTCTCAGTATTTAGGAAAATTTTAACTAATGTCAAAGAAAACCATTAACAAGTTTTAAGTATATTATAAATTATGAACTATTTTGGAGTAAACCATTTACTGAACTCAGTTTTTTGAACTAAAAGCAAAATTACTTAATTTTATGATGTAATTCCCTTAAGTCTAGGAAAAAATTATTAATTTCTAGTAAATATTATTTTGCGGTTAATAATATTTTCCTACAATCAAGTAATTTATCTATAGAAAATAATAAACTAATTTCAAGTTTATGAACTATTTGCTTTTTTACTCAGATTTAGTCATTTTTATAACATTTTAATAAAATTTTCTTAATTTTAGTTAAATTTTACTCAAATTTAGGGAATTTTTTAAACTATTTTTAAGGAATTTTTTTTCATTAAATTTAGTACATGTCTTTTTTTTGAGTGTATCTTATCTTTCGCTCTTTCCCTTACCTCTGTCATACGTCCTGTACTGTCCCGTTCCTCCACACATACGAGTATATTATTTTTTTTTTAATAATTTATTCTAATAGTGTATAAATTTTGATTTTAATTTCGTTAGCTCATAAATAAATTTTAAATATCTTTAAACGATTTTATTCCATTTAGCACGATTCAAAATCTTTTGGGCTTAATGTTTTTTTAGTTACATTTAATTTTTGCGAAATATCCGAAATCCCTTTTAGTGCATACAATCGAATCAACTTTTCATACATTACTTTTAAGCTTAAGGTACGGTCACATTTGGCAAATATTTGCCGAAAAAGACGTAATCATTACATAAAATATATTTCAACTCGTTTATTTATTAAAAAAAAAACTTTTCTTTATTTACGACAAAGCACAACAACTATTTAGTTTTAATTTATTTGATGCTGTTTGATCTTGCAGAACTCTTGTAAGAGTAAACAACGTCAAACAACTTTGTGCTAAAACAAGTGGTTACGCTTTTTTGAGTAAATATTTGCCAAACACCTTTAGAGTGCATATCTTTTTCTTCTCAAATAACTATGCATGTGTAAAAACACATTGTACATACGAGATCTGATCAAAAAATAACCGTTATTTTAAAATTTCGTCAGTTACGTATGTTCGATTTTCGCATTTTTTTCTGTTATGTTGGTACACATGTCTGTTATATGTATATGTTGATAATATCAGGCATTTTGGATTGTAGGTTTGTTTTTGACAGATAAAAAGGTCAGTCGTGTTTTGGTGTGCTCTTCGATTTTTTACTATTCAAAAAAATGGATCAAAGAAACTGTATTCAGTTTTGTGTTAAAATTTAAATGGTCGTTCGAGCACGTCAACAACCGATGAAAACATTGAAGCAGTGAAGAAAATGATTTTGGGTAATCGTCGAATCACTATCAGAGAGATTGCTGATGATATTGGCATATCGTTCGGCTCCTGCCAAGCAATTTTACGGATGTTTTAGGCATGAAACGTGCGGCAGCGAAGATTGTTCCAAAATTGCTAAATTTTGAGCAAAAATAACATCGCATGGACTTCGCTCAGGAGCTGTTAAACATCGTCAACAAAGATTTCCTCAAAAAGGTCATAACTGGTGGCGAATCATGGGTGTATGGCTATGACATTGAAACCAAAGCCCAATCATCCCCATGGAAACGTCCAGAAGAGCCAAGACCGAAAAAAGCACATCAAGTTCGGTCAAATGTGAATGTTTTGCTCACTGTTTTCTTCGACTGCAGTGGCGTGGTGCTTCATGAATTTTTGCCACAAGTTTGTACGGTCAATCAGGAATATTACCTTGAAGTTATGCGCCGTTTGCGCGAAGCAATTCGTCAGAAACGCACAGAATTGTGGAAAACCCAATCATGGATTTTGCACCATGATAACGCACCAGCTCACACATCGATGCTTGTGCGTGAGTTTTTGGCAAAACTCATAACAAAACCGTTATCAACCACCGTATTCATCGGACTTGGCCTCCGCTGACTTTTTCATCTTCCCTAAACTGAAGATACCGATGAAAGGAAAGCGTTTTGCTACGATTGAGAAGATAAAAGAAAAATCGAAGCAGTAGCTGTTGGTGATACCAAAAAGCGCGTTTCAGAAGTGTTTCGAGGATTGGAAAAAACCGCTGGCATAAGTGTATTATATCTGACGGGGATTACTTTGAAGGGGACAAGATAGTTATTGATGAATAAATAAATACTTTTTGAAATAATTTAAAATAACGGTTATTTTTTGATCATACCTCGTATATGCGATTTAATCAGCCATGTAAATTGAGTCTTTAGAAAACGGAAAACGATTTTTTTTTCGGAATGAAACCACTTTAGGTTTCTAAAGTGGAATTGTTATTTTGAATGATTTTATAATGGAAAAAAAGCTCATACTACTAATTTATTAATTTTATTATTTCATTGTTGTTTTAATTATCTCATTGATATTTAAATAAAATGTTAACAATTTCAAAGTTGGTCAGTCAGCAAAAAGAAAACTTTTGTCGTTTTCAGATGCATCCCTTAAATTTCTTCTTCGAAGCTTTTCAACAGCGTTTTGATGTCTTTGTTCATCCAAAACAGCAACAATATAAATTGCGGGCATTTGTGAAAAATTTTGTTCACTTTTATTTAAAATTTCTTTGCTAGCGCTCTTTCTGTTCGCATTTGTTATTTTTTGGGAATAAACAAAATCGATCGGAATCTAGAGAACGCAAAGTAAAAACGAAAACGGAATTGAAACCATTCCGTTCGTATTCTGTGACATGCCTGAATATTATAAATCCTTCTTTTTCACATATTTCAATAGGTTTTTAGCGATAGAGAACCAATCATATATTTTGCATGCTATCAATGTCTTTTTTTACACGGGGTTTCCTGGAACTAATGACCGTGTTAAAACAGAATTAGGTGTAATTTTAAAATTAAAACTTACACTTTTTTGCCACTATGTTGCAAATAACTTTAGTCAAAGCTCCCATATAAGACCGCCTTTGAAAATCACTTTAAATTGTATATATTTAACACAAAACATATTATATATATATATATATATATATATATATATATATATATATATATATATATATATGCTGAGAAGTCATGCCGCTAAATTTTTGCATGATCGGTTCATAATAGGTCATAGCTCTCATGTGGCGCCCTACGCCCAAATGGGTGTAGGATATTATATAGTCGGGCTTGACCGACCTACTATACTTTCTTACTTGTTTAAATCTAAGTTGTGTATTCAGAGACCCCAAAACAATATCCACCAAATAATTTTATATAGCAGGAATTGAATTTCGAACCACAGAGTAACGGTAACTAATAGAGATTGAGCGTAAAGTATGTACATATTCGTATGTATGGAGATGACAGCGTTTGTCTGTGTGTTGTATTGTTAAATTTATAGGCATCCTTGTTAACAAGCTGGTGGTGGTGGTGATGTTGTTGGTTTTCTGTTGCTGTTCCTATTGTGCTGTTGATAGCCTGTTAATGTTTACAGGTAGTTACCACCATACATGTGTAGTTGATACTGTTGATATTTGGCTTCCGTTGTTTTTGTTTTTGAATTGTTTATGAGTGTGTGAGTGAGTATATGGGTGTGTATATACTTGTTTGAGTGTAGTCTACTTAAAACTGTAGTATTTAGTTTGCTATAACTTTTGTTTTTTTTTAGATAAAAGCCATATAGATTTAGTTAGATTGTTAAAAATTCTACCCCCAATGCCTCATATCAAGTATTTGCAAACACAAAAAACAAACTTTCTATCTCCTCAGCATTTAACAACTTACATATTGTTTATGGGAGAATGTTTTTATTGTTTACAGAAGTTTTGTGAAATTTTAGTGATTTATTTGAACTTGTTGATGATGGAATTGGAATTTTTAATAAAACAACCAATCTACTCATATCGTATTCTCTTCTTTTGTTGTACAACAGCTCACTTGTATGAATGTCAATAATAGGCCTTCTTGTAGTTTTAAATAATTTTTTCCAAGGTATTTGTACGCAATTTGATGTATAAACAAAATTTTTTGTTTCAAATTTTCTACGTATGTATTTAGTAGTTGAAAAAGTTTCTATTTTAAATTCGTGGGAATAATATGTCATGGTAAATTAAAGCCGCTTGTATTTAGGTTAAACATGAATTTAAGGATTTTAAATTAAGTTTA
Source organism: Bellardia bayeri (assembly GCA_950370525.1). NCBI lineage: Eukaryota > Metazoa > Arthropoda > Insecta > Diptera > Calliphoridae > Bellardia > Bellardia bayeri. Next base: position 122,956,797 of record OX493264.1, read on the forward strand.
GCAATAATCAATTGCTTATAAATATTTGAAATTTTTAATTTATAGAGCCTAGTTCTTTAAAAGCGTTATTAAATTTCTGTAACATCTTAAACTAAGTTTCAATAAATATCTTCATTATTATATGTTTACATCTGTTATAAATGCAGGCTTATATATGTATATGGAAAAAAAACTATTTCTATTTAGTTTTTCTTATAAATTGTATATTTATACCCATTCAATTGTAATTTTAGTCATTGCCTTTATCAATATGCAATTGATTTTAGTTAGAAAATATTTAATATTGTACATAAATACATATATATTGTACAAAAATAGTTTTCATATCATAGAAAAATGGCATTTCAAGTTGACCAAGGAAAGAAAATCAAATATAGAAATATTTTTGAAAAAGACAATTGTGAACTATATAAAACCAAGTAAGAATATATTCGTCTAAGTAGACTAGTAGATACCCTTCGCCTCATATTTTCTTAATTATATTCTACACCGCCTTAGTGGGGAGCTTATGTTAGTAGATTAGCGCTGATGTTCACCTTAAAGTTTACCAATTGTCTAAGAATCGGTTTCTGAATCGAGTTGGCGATGTCCTTTTATATAAATTTGAACGCAAATTACAGGGCCTTATTCCACAAAACAACTTATCAACTTTTCACTTTACACTAATGCAATTTTTTTTAGTCAATTTGCAAAACTTTATGTCCCTCAGAACTATACAATTAGATAAATGATAAGTTGAAATTGATAAGTGTAATTTGCAAAGTTTTTGAAAGTTTTATATTCTCTTTGCAATGTCTGTTTAATGTACGTTTTCTTGTGCATAGTGATGGAACATTTGTTACAGAACTGTTCATAAGAAAGGTTTTGTAGCGATATTTGACAGTTTTAGATTTTTTTTATGAAATTATCGATTTTTATAAAACCAGTTATTTTTAGATACTGTTTTTAATTAGTTGAAAAACACTAGTTCTCAAACGACTATAACCACAACTTTTTAGCAATATTACATTCACTGCAATTGTTTGCATGATGGACACAAACATAATGATTCACATATAGTCATCGTATATATGATTGTAGTAATTAGATATATGTTTATGGCAATTATGTTCCCGTTGATTTTGTATAATTATGATCTCAAATTACCATAATCTGAGAACAAGTAAATCGTGATGCATTTCGAGGTTCCCTACTTTTTTTTAAAGAAAAACAACACAGAAAATTCAAATCTAATGGGGAATGTTTATTATCATTTGAAAGAACATTTTTTGGCATTTATTTTTTGAAGATTATGTCTGTCAAATGTTGGCCGTTTCTAATTCGCAGATGGTCTAGCCGTGGGCAAATGATACGCCTGATGTTTTGCTCCAAGGCCTGAATTGAAGCGGGTTTGTACGCATAAACTTTAGACTTTATATATCCCAACAGGAAAAAGTCTAACGGTGTGATACCATACAATCCTGGGGGCCAATCGACCTGTCCAAAACGTGAAATTATGTGCTCAACGAAGTGTTCTCTCAATAAATCTATTGATTGATGCGATGTGTGGAAAGTGGCGCCGTCTTGCTGAAACCAAATGTCGCCGAGATCACGAGTTTCAATTTCAGGCATCAAATAGTCGGTTATCATGCATGGCACGATAACGGTCACCATTGACGGTTACGTTCGCAGCGGCATAATTTTTAAAGAAATATGGACCGATGATTCCACCGGCTCACAAACCAAACTAAACCGTTGTTTTGTGCTGGACATGGTCTATTCGGTCGAATATTTTTCAATAATGAATGCTGGATGATGGTTTTGCGAATATTAAGCTCAGTAGGCCGATTATGTTGACCATAAGTTGAGCGAAGTGCACGAAACACATTTCTCACAGAACGTAAATTTTCGTAACAAAGTTGATCGATTTGTAAACGTTGTTCAGGCGTAAGTCATTCCATTATGAAATACCAAACAATACTATGACACGACTCACACGTGAACCGTCAAAAAAAGGCTATTGAGAAAAGTATCTCAACTTGAATCACCCTTTATAATCTCTCATTACAAAAATGTGATTAGTAGAAACACGCATGCCAAGAATTGGTAGTTCATTTCTTCAAAAAGTAAACGCATTGGTCGCCTTTAATACTCAATGGCATTTTGAGAACATAAAATAAAAAGTTGGAATGTCATATTTCTGGCATCAATTATAAATGACTGGATGAAGCATATTCTGGTCATATGCTTATTATAGAGCCTAAAAATATATTAAACAGCTAAATTTTCGTATGTTTACTTATTTAAACCAATTTGGACGTCACTATCCTAAAGAATGTGGAACATTTGTAGTAAAGCAAATAAAACTTCTGAAAATTACCAACAGAAAGACAAACTTATATACCTGCTATCTTCTAACCGTCCTAAAGCGTACAGTAAAGAATAATAATAATAAAAATGTTAGAAATGTAAGTAAAAAAACCACATGAGTTTTTAAAAAGTTCAATTGAAAAACTTCTGACATAGTTGCAATACTTAGCTACTCGTATGTGGTTTTTACACAGCAGAATTTGAAGAAACTTTTGCTAAAAGTGCAAGCAATTGTAAAAGGAAACATCCGTTTTCTGTTTTCCTGTATTGCTTCATTTTTTTTTGTACAAAATAATAAATAGTTGTCTTGGCTGGATATTTTATTGTTAACAAAATTGTTTATAGGAAATAGTTTATACGATATATTGGAATTTGTAAGAGGATTTTTTACATTAAAAATCACAGTTGTTGTTAAAAAAAATAAAGATATGGGGTTTTCCGTAATTAAAAAGATTTCTATTAAAAACTCGTTTATTAGTTTCATACGGTGTAATTTGTAAAAAATAAATCTAGGAAGTTCATAAATTATTTTTGTGCTGGCTAGTTTAAGACCTCTATTGTACTGGGTTTGATAAAAAGCTTTTAAATACTTTAGCTGGCAGAATTTATATTTCTGAAAAATCATTATATATTTGCCAAATATTCTTCTACTTGCTTCTTTTCATATAATAATCTGCTATTTCTTTGCATATATTTAAAATGCCTTTCTTGTGGGTTAAGTAAAAATTTAATGGTAAAAAAATAATTTTACTTTCCTTTTAAGTCTTATGAAAAGCAAAGGAGTATTAAAATTATGAAAAATAAACCATAAACTACACAACTTGATTCTTATCTAAAGATTAAACTAAACTAAAACTATTTGTAATGGCCACTTATAACATACTCTTACACCTACATAGAACTAAAGCATTGTTAACTGAAAATCCAGCAACACACTGATAAATTTGGTAAAAGGCATTGGTTGCCAAGCAATTTTAAATTGAGGTCGGAGTAGCAAATATTTGTGAGGTATTGAAACTTGATTTATAAAGGTGGATTCACCAATTTGTTCCTAACAAAATATTTGTTTGGACAAGGTTTTTTTTTCATATGGTGTTGAACGCCTCTCTTTTTAAGAGAGAGAAAATATTCATATAAAAAAACTTTGTCCAAATATTTTGTTCGGAACAATAGGGTGAATCCACCTTCACTTCATATATGTATATAAATTAATGCTTGCAGGAAAGTGCTCCTTGCCATGATTTTAAAGCAACAATAGAGTGTTACCGAAGAAACCAGGTCGACGTAATAGAAAAAAAATATAAAAGCCCATAATTGTCCCATCTTCGCTTAAATACGAATAGATTTTGTATGAACAATCTTTTACAACCAACCCACTCCTCTTTCATTCTTTTACACCAACATAGATTTTTGTATAAGCCTACTACAGTAGCAGTGGCAATGACAGTTGTTGGCTGTTGTAAGTAAAAATTGTAAGAAATCTTTTAAAATTTTTTTTTTTTGTATTATTATGTCAAGCTTGAATACAAAGGAATTTAATATACAAAACAAATATATATAGAAAATATGTTTGTTTATAATTTTCTTGGGGAAAAAAGTGTGTAAGTGTATTAGTTGTAAAGGGAGGGCATTCAATAGAAAATAAATAATAATCCCAACGAAGAGGAAAAAAATAATAATGATGAAAAGCAAACAATTTTACAAAAAAGAAAAAAAAAAATACAAAAATAATAAAACGAAAACAAAAACAATATACTAAAACTTATTTTTTATTATTTTTACTAAAGAGAGTGGCTTTTCCTTTTCACCATAATACTTTTAATATTAAAGGGGAACATTTAACATTTATTTATTGACATGTAAAATAATTTACTGGGGAAGTATTTCCTCTTCGTAAAGAAAAGTTTTATTTTTGGTTTTTTTAGGAAGGGTTTTTATTGCATTTGTTTAATTTTTATCTCGCAATGTAAAAAATTAAGAAAAATTAATTTTACACAATATTAATTTTAAGGTATTTTTTTTTTTTAATTCTTAACAAATTTTGTACTGTTTAGTTACTTTTATTAAAACAATACCAAGAATATTTCTTAAACTTCCCTTGTTAAAGAAAATTTTTCTTAAAGAAATTCTTATAAAATTTTTAATTTTTTTAATATTAGTTAAAATAAATTCAATAATAATTTAAAAAATTCCATTAAAAAAAAATCCTTAAGGGAAATTTTTATTTCTCAAAATTTTTAAAAAGTTTTGTAAATATTAACTAGTTTTTATATCAAATAACACAATTTCGATAATATTTTAAAAATTTCCCATGATTAAGAAAATTTCCCTTTAAGGGAAATTTTTATTTTAATTAGTTCCTATAAAATATTTTAATTTTTAACTAATTTTGATATCAATCAATGTAGTTTCAATAATATTTTAAAAATTTCCCATGATTATAAAAATTTCCCTAAATAAATTTCCTTTACTAACATAATTATTTTTTTTAAATTGTATCCTATTTTATAATTTTTAATATCAGTTAAAATATTGTCATTAAAAATTTCTGAAATTTCACTTTATAAAAGAATTTGCTACTAAGGGACATTTTTATTTTACCTTATTCTTATAAAATTTTATAGTGTATATCATATCAATTGTGATAATTACGCTAGTAATGTTACAATTTCCCTGGCTTAAGAAAATTTCCCCTGTAGGGAAATTTTTATATTAATGATTTTTAATAAAATTTAATAACTTCTAATTGCTTTTCCTTGGTCAGGATAATGTTCCTTAAGTGAACTTTTAGCTATATCAACTAAACTAAACAATATTTTAATAATTATTTAAGCTTAAGTTTTTAAAAAACTATGTTTTAAATTCAATATTTCTATGTAGTTTTTTATTACAAAAGAGCTAAAGCTTCGAAGTTTTTTAAAATATTAATAAAAAGTTGAAATAAACTAGATAATTGTGATAATATTTAAAAATAATTCCATTGGGAATTTTTATTAAATAAAATATTTCTCTTGTAAGTTTGAATATCAATTAAAACAATTTTAGAAATGTTTCCCTGGTAAAAAAATTGGTTTTCATTAATTCATAAAGAATTTTATAATTTTGTTAAATATTTTAATAATATTTACAAAAAGGGAACATTTTTTTCAAAATATTTGAAATTTGTTGCAAAAATTCCCCTTAAAATTCTTCTTTTAGGCAATTTATTTCTACATACATAACTTCTCTAATTGTTTTTTCTTGTATTTACTGTATAAAGTCTTTCCCGAGAATTAAGTCAATGCTTAATGTTAGGCATACTTCTCTACACTTTTACTATATTTTGTTCTTATTCATTGTTAATTCAACCTTAAGGTTAGCTACACATTTAGTTGGTCTTAACAGATTGTGTGTGTGTGTAAGAGCACTCTAACATTACAATATTTTATAATATTGTTTGTAATATTCATAATGTTAAAAAGTACACAGTACACAGGTGTTTTTATTGCTTCCTATACAAGACCAAAAGGCATTGTAGCGATTTAATAATTCGTGACATTTTTGGTACCAAATTTACGTTCCCGTTTCTATTTCAATTAAATCCTGAATGCTAAACAGCTGTTTAATAATTGCTACTATAGGAATATACGAGTATATTGATAATATAAAAAGAGTTGAATTGCTTTAACGATGCCAAACGATCCGAAAATTAGGGGTCCACTTAAATATGTGGGCAAAATTATTTGCAAATATTTAAAATTCACATTTTTCAATTCGTTGACGTTATTTTCGTGATGTTGTAAATGGTTGAGAGAAATAAGCTGAACTGAAATTGAAACTAAGTGACAATTTGTTAAACATGGATTTTTTGACGAGTTATTTTCAATTACTGATTGACAAAAGATAAAAAATGTGTTGGTTACATATGACTATCAATATATTTTCTATCATAATTTTGTTTACAGAGAAAATGCTTCTTATATCTTTAAATAATGACATAAGTTCGGCTATTACTCAGTTTGAGTGATTTCAACCAGCGTTGGAACTGTTGATTATAAATTAGCAAAAGCACACAAATTTTTCAGCACAATAAACGACTATGTTTTCAATAACTAACAAAAAAAATATTCTTGAGCAAGCCACAGCGCAGCACAAGCCAAAAACAACAAAAAAAAAATCAAATCATTGGCTGTAGTTTTACTATGTGATGTTGACTGAAAAAATTGTTTGTACTATAAAACAAAACACAAGCAGTGACAACTAAAATAAAACATGCTTAACTTCAGCATAGTCCGCTTTCACACTCTTCAATTCTAACTCTTCAAGGCCGGTATTTTTGAGTAATAAAAGGGGTAAAAACTTGACGGTAGTAGTCAATTTTCTTATCTCCTTATGTTTTTTCTTTCATGCATGTTGATTTCCATGAAAAAGTACGAAAATTGAATTGACGAGTGTAAATGAAATGGCAAGTTGAAAAGAAAATTGAACATGAACTGATCAGCTAAAACTGAAGTGTGTGAAACAGGACATAGCAACATTTTCAACATTTTACTTTAACTAATCCTTTTGCTGTCGAAACATTCACAGTTTATAGATCAGCAGCAGCATAAAAGAAAAAATGAAAAACTATAAGTTTTAAGCCGCAGCCAATTTTTTAAACGAATTGCTGCTGCTGGCGACGTAGTTTCTCTTAGTTGAAGTTAAGAACAATTGCAAACACTGATTTCAATAATATTTTCTACTTTAGTGTGCATACAGTGGGAAGCAAAACTGTCCGGATATTTTGCATTAAGGATGGTGCTTTTGGATGCGCTCATGCGGTCTATGCCAATAGTATTTCTTTTCCATCAGACTGGTCTCGGTTGAAGGCCTTTTTTTTTACATTTCTATTGGAAAGTGCTGGATTTTTTTTTGTCACATTGGCTATTAAACCAATTTTATTTAATGCGCGTCTAACCGTCCAGAAACTGAAGGATGACCAATACTTTTTGCAGCATTTTTTGGGGTCTTGATGTGCTTATTATGTAGCAAACGTTTAATCTGCCTGGCATCACTATCAGAAAGTAGTCTTGGGTGACGCCCTTGGTTATTATTGCCAGCTACATTACACCGTTTTTTATATCATTTATCGTAGATTTACTTAAATTTAATTTTTCAGCAATTTTACGGCATGAATAATTATTTTGCAAGAAATTCATCACATTGTTTTTGATATCAGTTGGCGTTTTTCTCATTTATAAAGATCTTTTAATTTTTTTATTTAAAAATCAAGTTAGTCACTTCAAATTTATTTATTGAACATGTAGGAGTGCCCTATGACACCATAGCATTTTTTCTTGTCGGTTTTAAAACCAATTCTGACAATACTGGTTGCTATGACACCCCTGAACGTTTATTTCTTGTACAAAAGGTATCGGAATAGTGAATATTTTGTTTTTTTTTTTGCTTTAGAATTTAGAATAAGGTTCAATTTATTATAAATATATTTGTATTATTATTTTCATTACCTTACTTCTGTAATGCAAAACATCCGGACAGTTTTGCTTCCCATTGTATATATGTATATAAATATTATTTCGTTACTAACACAAATGTCATTAATCTAATTCATCATTCGTAATTATTTTTATATAAATATAATTTAATCCAATGCATTTATTCTTACTGCTGATGTATGTACGTATATTTTTGTCGTTATCTTGAATATTTAAGTAAAAGTCAACCAATAGACATAAATACTAGAAGTAAGTAAAATATTTTATTTATATTTGAGTACGCGAATGTTGATTTAATATTCTAAGATGGCACTTTCTTCTTACAAATATTGATAGCTTGTATAAAATGTAAAGTTAGACATTATGTAGTTAAATAATAGCAAATAAAATTAGCTACAGAAATAGTTACAACAAGCTTTAAAAAGTAAAGTAACTTTCTTTACTTTCCTGCTACCTTTAAGTTTGAATTAAGGGTAGCTGCTGAATTGATTTCAATAAGTTTTGATGCCACAATTACCATATTTAAGTGGCTAAAGACATAAACATTTTTGACATATAAAATATTGATTTTAATTAAAATAACTACACTATATTGATATTAACAATGCCATTACCATTTACATATGTAAACTGTAGTAACATTTTATGTAACTCTTTGCATATTAAATTTATGTTGGTTTTAAATGTGTTTCTGTGTGCAAAAAAAATTTATTGTTTCATAAATCCTGTCATCCATTGCTTTATTTAAATACGCTTTAAATCTTTTGTCAGGGAAATCTTATGCTTAACATCTTTTACAATTGCCTATGCTAATTTAGAAACATCATAAGGACAAAAATCATAACAATATTTTTATTTCGCTTATAAATCTTAATGTTTTTATTTTTTATAGCCTATCATTGTTATTGTTGTTGGTTGCGTTATTCAACTTTGTTTAAAAATTAATTTTTTTCTGTGTTTTCTTCTTAAATTGAGCCATTATTGTTAATTGGCCATTGCATGGTTTATGGTGCGTATGATTTATTTACGCAACATCTTTTTCACATATTAGCACAACACTCATACGACCCAGGGGAAAGTGTACATATGTTTATTTAATGGAAATGTGGCGAAAATGTTTAAGTATGAATGACTAAAATATTATTTTGAAAAAGAAAACATTAAATTGACATAAATAATAATAAAAAAATAAATACTTTCCTATAATTTAGCTAGACAGGGTCTTAAAAGCTGTATGTTGTTCTTTTAAATTTAAATAAATGATTTTCTACAGTCTACAATAAACATTTACTGCCGTCTTCATAAAAAATGAAGTAGGTTTGAAACAGCGTTGAATTTGCTGACTATGAATTAGCAAAAGCACACAAATTTCTGCTTAGCTTATACTAAAAACTTTGTTAGTGAGCAAGCAACAGCGCAGCGCAAGCCAAACAAAACAAAAATAAAACTATTGACTGTAGCTTTACTATGTGATTTTATTTGCTGACACAGTCAGCCACAGCAATTCACTTTAAAAAATTTGCTGCTGCTTAAAACTTACAGTTTTTGAATTTTTCTTTTATGCTTTTGCTGAGCTAAAAACTATGAACGTTTGCTATGCTGAAGTTAAGCAAGACTTATTTTCGTTGTAGTGTTTGTGTTTTTTTTATTGTGTACAAAGTGTGCACAATATAAAAAAACACAAATAAAAAAAACACATACTACATATGACACAACAAAGAGAACTGTAACACAAGAAAGAAAGAAAGAAAGACTCACGCCTGAACAACGTTTATAAATCGTTCAACTTTATTACGAAAATTCACGTTCTGTGAAGAATGTGTTTCGTGCACTTCGCTCAATTTATGGTCAACATAGTCGGCCTACTGAGCGTACTATTCGCAACGCCATCACCCATTTTGAGACCCATAATTCATTATTGGATAATATCGAACCGAATAGACCACGTCCAGCACACTGTGAAGACTTGGAATCATCGGCCCATATTTTTTTTAAAAATAATGCCGCTGTGAACGTAACTGTCAATGGCGACCGTTATCATACCATGCATGATAACCGACTATTTGATGCCTGAAATTGAAGCTGGTGATCTCGGCGACATTTGGTTTCAGCAAGACGGCATCACTTCCCACACATGGCATCAATCAATAGATTTATTGAGAGAACACTTCGGTGAGCACATAATTTCATGCTTTGGGCAGGTCGATTGGCCACCAGGATTTTTTTTCTTTTGCAATTATTAAAAGTAGAAATTTGTAAACTTTTTTTTTTTGTTTTGATCTTTGCAATAAATGCATTGTTTAGATGGCTGTATGGAATGTTTCACTATCCTGTTGACATGTTTATACGTAATTTAGTTGTTAACCCTCCGATGAGTGATAGTTCTGAACTTCACGGCCGTGTGAAAAGGTCCCTACGGACCTTTTTTGTAAATCATGTTTTTTTCATATAACAATTTTTTTTTGATTTTTTTTGTTTTTATTGTTTATAACTAAATTCTACATACAAAAATAATTTTTTAAATTTTTTTAACTCAAAGACATTAGGGATGATGATAAAAACAAAAAAAATCCAAGAACTGGTTTATTGCTAGTAGTATAAAATTAGAATATTGTGGCTTTCTTGAAGGCAATAAAGTTTGTCTTTGAATTTTTCTTAGAATTTTTTGTTTTTATCATCATTCCTAATGTCTTTGAGTTTAGGTCTTTATGTTCAAAACAAGTGAATTATGTGTTGAAACAATAAAAAATTATAATGATGTCCAAAAACATACATTTATTAGTGAAATTTAGTACAAGGTCCATACGGACCTATTCACACGTCCGCGTACTATTATTACTAAAACCTCAATAACTCCTAAAGTAATGATCCCCGATCGGCTTGATTTTTTTTCCAAAAGATGCGCAACAAAATATTCTTGGAATACAGAGTAACTTTGGGGGGGGGGGGGTTTGTAGTGGCCGAAGTAGGAGCAATTTCAGTTTGAAAAGACAAAAAGGGACCTTCTCACTCATCGGAGGGTTAATATATCTCGATAGCATGATCCATTCAACGTAATGGTATTTTCATTTGATTTTTGTTTTTCATAAATATCACCATACAGTGACACGTTCAGCATACAAAAGCTTTTCAACAGTGGCTTTTGGATTGTCAGACGCTCAAATGCGGCATTTTAGTTTGACTAATAAAAATGGGCCCGACTGAAAAATTAGTTTTCCAGAAAAACCAGTCGAACCAGTCAAGTAAAATGCCAAAACGTGAAATTTTTTGCTGAAAAACCTTTTTTTTATACAGATTTCTCTCAGTGATTTACTGATAAAAGTAAAAGTATTTATGTTAATTATTATCTACTAACTTTCTAAAAATTAGTGGTTTATGCTAAAGCTACAACATTTGTTTTAGAAATGCTAACAGCAGCAAATTTTAATTTCAATTCAAAACAAGGAAAGTATTTTTCGTAAAATCAAAAAAAAAAAACCCTCAACAAAACTAATCTTGTAATCATCTAAAGTGTTTCTATTAATATATTTTAAATTCATGCAGTCTCTATAAATGATTTTCTAATATTTGATAAAGAAAACTCATTGTTAGCAAATGCTTGAAGCAATTTCGTTATATACTAAACATGTTTCCAAACACATTCTTAACATTGTCTGGCTAAATGAGGCAATTATGCCATAATACTGAAAAGTTGATGCTTTGCTGGTTGGTATTCCATACAAACTTTTCTTTAAGAACCAACAAACTCATAAAATATTTTTGCTTACCTACAATTACACGTACTTTGTTGCTGGAAACAAAACTTAATACATTTTTCTTGTTTCCTAAATTCCTTTCAGAAAAAGTTTCCTTTTTTTTCGGTTTAAAATAAAAGCAATTTATGAAAAAGAAGCTTGCAAGAGATGGGAGTTTTTAATACGCACTGTAGACCTTGAAATACGAGTATTAAATCGTCTAGTAAACTGTGGGGAACATGTACAATACACAAAGTTTGAATAAGTTCAAAAGGTTTTGTTGTAACAATAAAGAAAAAGAAAAAACAGTTTAAAGATAATAATATATTTGTTTTATACTCGTACATTTCTACAGTGTTGCAAAAATTACTAATATTCAATGATGAGAAAAACAATTAAGTTGAACTTTGTTAATTCTTACTGCCAAACTGCTGATGATCTTCAGGTGAATTTATGTTGATAAGTTTTCTATAAATCTCTTTAATGATCTCTTAAGTGTCTAAATTTTATGAAAAACGCTACAAAAGAAGACTATAAAAAAACAAACAAAAAATAATGAATCAGGAGGAGGTTTTGCAATAATATGGGGTTGTTTTTCTTTATCTGGTGTCGGTCCAATTGGGCAGATTAAAAAGAAACGTAGATATATTGCAAAAATTAATTAAGCAGTGGTGGAAATGAGGTGGCACATTTCATATACGCTGTTTGCAAAACGATTTTCCTTTAATACGAGGTCTGATCAAAAAATAACCGTTATTTTCAAATTTCGTGAGTTACGTATGTTCGATTTTGGCTTTTTATTTTCTTCTGTTATGTTGGTACACATGTCTGTTATATGTATATGTTGATAATATCAGCCATTTTGGATTGTCAGTCTGTTTTTTGACACATAAAAAGGTTAGTCGTATTTTGGTGTGCTCTTCGATTTTTTACTATTCGAAAAAATGGATCAAAGAAACTGTAGTAAGTTTTGTGTAAAAAAAAAGTTAAATGCGCAAGGACATTTGAAATGTTGACTGTGGCGTTTGGCGAGGCTACTATGAGCATAACACAAATTCAATTGTGATATAACCGGTTTAAGGAAGGCCGAGAAGATGTCCATGACGATGCTTGTCCGACCGAGCACGTCAACAACCGATGAAAATATTGAAGCAGTAAAGAAAATGTTTCTGGATAATCGTCGAATCACTATGAGAGAAGTTGCTGATGATGTTGGCATATCGTTCGCCTCATGCCAAGCAAATTTTACAGATGTTTTAGGCATGAAACGTGCGACAGTGAAGATTGTTCCAAAAATGCTAAATTTTGAGCAAAGCCCACGTTGCATGGACTATTGCTGTACCCTATGATTTGATCACTATAACCCGTTATTTTTTATTGCTTTCTTTTTTAAGTCTTAAGAAAACTTTCGTCTATTTTTGGTTAATTGCAATTAATAGGCAGTGTGAGCTGGACAATAATTTAGAACGTTAAAGTAAATTCATATATTTTGTTAGTTTTTCGCGATAAGTTTTTAGGGCTTACTAAGTTTTGAAAACATTTTTTGAAACAAAAGATTAACAGTCATAAAATACTATTTAGAAATTGCTAAAACGTGGTTATTCACCAGATGAGGAAGCACCATTGGCTAGAGTGGCAAGTATTTGAATTTGCTTAAGCAAAATGATCTAAAGTGCATTAGGCCATATTCGAACCTATGGGCAATAAATATATAATGGTTACAAAGGCTCCCATAAGCAGAAAACTAAGGCTTAAAGAAGAGTCTGTAATTTACAGAATCTCAGTGGCTGACCTATTTAAAAGCTACGCGGCAATTCAAAGAGATCTTTCAACAAAATTCGGTATTGACGTCCTATCTAAAACTAATAAGTCTTCTTTTTGACTTAATAAAATCAAGTAAGAAAGTATATTCGGTCAAGCTCGACCAGATAATACCCTACACCCAGTATATCAATAAAACAGTTTTTCAGAAATGGGCGTTATATGGGAGATATAACCTATTGTGGACCGATCATCCAAAAATTTGAATATAAATATTATATGTGTTAAACTTTATCTCGATGTAAATACATTTAAAAGATTTATGGAGCTTAAATTTAATTACACAGAGGGTCTTATATGGGAGCTACGACTAATTATGGACCGACCATTATAAAATTAGGTGTCGTTATTTCTGTATATAAGAAACTTATTTGTGTCAAATTTTATTTGAATACAAACATTTTTATGAAATTTATGAAGTGGGCCTTATATGGGAGCTACGACTAATTATAGACCGATCATAATAAAATTATACCGTATTATTTGTATAAATATGAAATATATTTGGGTTCAATATTAATTGGATACCAACATTTTTGAGAGCGCTATGCTCTTTAAAGTGATTTTCGGAAGTAGGCGTTATATGGGAGCTACGACTAATTATGGACCGATCTGCACAAAATTTGTTGATGTTGTTTGGCTTCATTTACCAATCATTTGTAGTGAAATTTGTTCGAATGCTTGCATAATTCAAACATTTCAATCCCATCCATCCTTGGGCCGAAAAAATATCACGTACTAAATTTGATCGAAATATCTTCAAAATTGCGACCTGTATTTTGCGCACAAGCTTTACATGGACAGCCAGCCAACCAGCCAGACGGACAGACGTCGTTAATTCGACCCAGAAAGTAATTCTGAGTCGATCGGTATACTTTAAGGTGGGTGTTGGACCAATATTTTTGGACATGGTGGCGTAGGATATAAATAGTAGATTATGCATTAGGGTGGCCCTTGTTTTTTTTTTACATCTAAAAACCCAATGCTGAAAACTACAACAAAATACAAATACAGTTATCACAGAACAATTTATTCGAAAAAGTACAAAAAATACTCAATTTCAATGTCATAGCAAATAATAAAGACAGATGTGGTGAAAGTGAATGCTACAGTTTCTAAGTATATTCTTTCAGATAGTATTAATATTAATCAGCATCACAATTCTATTCTAAATATATGTTTTTTTGCGCTAAAATAAACTGCTTTTTTCTCTCTATACCTTTTGCTATTTAAATATTTCTGCATTGTTTTTTTTAATTCCCTTTAATCCTTGATCTAATGATGTGTTTTCAAACGAACAATATTTTTTTATTTTGAAACACTAAGAAGCTTAACTTTAAAATTACCTTTAAAATATGTTCATTAAAAAGAATGAAACAACATAACAAATTTTTAAGATACAACTTACCTATAAAGTAATTTGTAACAGTCCGCATACGTTTTGTTGTCATAACAATCCAAACAACAATAAGATTCCCGCCAGTCGCCACAATAACCATGCCACCAAACAAAATGCTCCACAATACTTGGCGCCACCACGGCAGTATAAATGAAATATCTCTGCAATATAAAAAAAAAAGAAAATAGAAAGAATACAAATGAATTAACTAAACAGCAAATAACAATCATAATTATAATAATCATTGTAAGAATAAGAATGTACAAGAATTCTTAAAAAATAAATTTTTTTTCTGAAAAGAAAAAAGCAACAGATTTATTTCAACTTTAAGGGTATTCAAGTCAAGGCATCCCTTGGAAAGGAACTGTGGACTTATTTCACTTGAACAGTTAGTGCATAAAATAGTAATACATACTGATCTATAGGCTTTCCACAAATTTGGAACAACTTTTACAAAATTAGTCTAAATCAAAATGTTTTTAATACATAATAATATTTTAACACTTTGCCGGTGCTAATGCACTGATGTACTCCTGTAATTTCCAAATGGGTTCAAAATGCTTTCCAAATTATTAGTCCCCGTTTACACAGGGAAACATTTGGAAGGGAAACATTTGGAATTCTCTTTTGTATTTTCCTTCGCGTTCATACAGGGAAAATTGTTGTCGGAAACATTCCGGTTTATATTTGTTTTTTGACATTTGTCTAATTGCAGTGTTGTTTTTTTTAATTTCTACTACTGATTTGTGAAATAAATAAATAAATTATAAAAGATAAAATTTATAAAAACATTTATTTTATTTTATTTAACATTATTTATTTTTTTATTTTTATTCCAACAAAGTCAAATAGAAAACATAGACAACAAAGCACGCTGAAAAGATATAAAGCAAATGTCAAAAAGCAAAGCAAATGTAAACAATAAGAATGATAGCACAAAGCGTGCATTCGAGAATGGGAAACAAATTTCATATTCTCTTCCCCTCCCGTCCTTCTCTGCCAAACAAAATATTTCCCTGTGTAAACGGGGACTTATTATGCTTTTATATTCGTATCTTGTCTTATGTTGATGAATTTGAAATGGAAGATGGCAGGATTATACAAATTAATCAGCTTTTCATGGGAATAGACGAATATGACGAATAAAGGAATTATTAGTAAAGAAATTTCTATTTTATTTCTTGGGCAAAAGAACAAAAAAAAAATAAATTGTTTCAAACGTTCTAAAATTTTTATTTTTTTTTATAGATTTTGTTGGGTGAAAATTTGTTGCTTTAGCTGTCGCAAAACTGATATGGCGTTTAGATAGATTCATAGGATTTAAATTGTGTCAATTGTCAATCTTCCGCGTCATTCCCAATAGTGCAAAATACTTCAGGCAATGCTAAGGGTCACAATTAAAAGAGCGGCTCATCATCGTCAATGTCGAGGTTGTCTGCTCAGGCCGTAACAATTAGTATTTTCAAGTTAAACTTAGATATGGATATTCTATGTAGTAATCTTACTAAATTGGTTTATTTTAGTTTTCACCATAACTATTCGTTTAAAGTCATAATTTGTATGAAAAAATTAATGAAAATTATAAATATTTTAAGGCGGGCAGATAGGGGTTAGGTGTGTCCATAAAAAAATGTAGGAGAGGAAATATTAGTGAGGGTCGGTCTCATATTTAACCCTGTAAGTGCGACTCAAGGACAGTTATGGAGGTTTAAGTGGACTTTGTCTCGTTTTCTCATGTTTTTCTTTTTTTAAAGAGAAGTAACACTCAGGCAATTAATATGCTTATATATAAGTGCGCTACTTTATTTGGAAAGGGGATAGATAGGTTGAAGAAGTATAGGTGGTGAAAGAAGAAAGCTTTTACATCACAACTCTGCAATTGCGCATTATGTTTGTTTTTAATGCAGCATTGCAGCGCCTCTGGTGGTGAGTAGGCGCATTAATGTTAAAGCTTGATTTTATAGCCTTTATTTAATTATTTTACTTCGGTGGCGTTTCAATGCTATACCACCGAAAGAGGGCGCTGTGATAAATATCTATTAGTCATGATAGATAGAATTCTAATGATTATCAGAAACTGGTGTTGTTTGAGTGGCAGCGGCTGGGAAACGAACCCGGGCTGCAAACACCAAGTCATGCTTAATGATCAAATGCGCTAACCACTTAAGCTACAGCACCCTTATGCTTTTGACCCCGATGAGGGCCCATTTACCCCCATCCCACCCCCCTAATTTTTTGGCTCATGCATTTTTTTTTGCCAAACCCCATAGAATAAGGGGTTCTAGCATATTGAAAACAAAAAATCGTTCACTATTCAACCCCTATTGAGCACGCGACATATTTTGCTTAGGCGTTTGATTTTAACTCAACCTTTCATATATAATAAAAAGCAAATGTTTTAAAGCTTTCAGATTTGATTACAAAAAACACATACACTTTAGAAAAATGTATGAAATCTTTATTTGTGTCGATAGAGCGATGTATATAATTCAATGTTAAAAGATGATTTCATGTAAATATTGGGTCCAATTTTGGCATACTCTTTCCAAAATAATGGCTGGTATCTCACAAATAAATTCTTTAATATTAGCATTCAGTGAGTTAACCGTTGCAGGTTTGTCACTATGGATATGAGCCTTAACATAACAGCACAACAAATTATCTAAACGCGTTAGATTGCACGATCTAGACGGCCAAACTCGCCTCTCAATTGGGCCATAGCTTTGCATGCTGCTTGGCATGTGAAACTGTCTTGCTGAAAGCACATGTCAGCCAAGTCCAGCTATTCCTTTTTGGACAAAATAAAATTAGTAATCATCGCACAGTAGCGTTACTTTGAATTACGATCACAGTCATGTTCCTGCTTTCGTCGACTTTGAATTTGAATTTTTTGGGATGAAATGGCAGTTCTTTCAATGTTTTTGGCTGTTTAACACCAAATACGACAAGTTTGCTTATTTGCATAGCTATTCAACAAAAAATGATTTGTCGCTGAACACAATTTTCCAATAAAAAAAGTGAATTTTCATTCAACTTTCCCAGCTTCCATTCACCAATAATTAGCCGTTGTGGTAGGTCGTATGGCTTCAATTCTTGCACCATTGGAGTAACAGATGCCCAATTGGTCATCAACAACACTTGCTGATACAGCTGCAATATTTTACTCCTTCCGCACTCTATAATGTAAATTTTGTGCGTAATTTAGTCACAAGATTTTGTATAGCCGCCATAAAATGGATGAAGTGTACAGAAGTGTACTTTCTTAAACAAGCATAAATTTTGATAATAAAATTTAATAATCTGTAAGCGTTGTTCGTTTGTATGTCAATTTATGGTTAAATTATGGAACAAACTGAACATGTTTAACAGTAACATGTTACACGAAAACAGCTGAGCTGCCAAAAACAGTCTTGCTAAAAATGAATTTGCTAAAAAATCTCCATTTACCAAAAGTTTCGTAATATTTGTTTTAGTATATATGTATATAATATCTTTTTATGGGAATTTTAAAACACTTAACGGCGTCTGACCGACAAACTTTCCTTAACATAAACTATCAGTTGTCAGCGTTATTTTCTAAGTATTTTAAAAACTTTGAATCTCAATACTGTTCTATACAGAATTTTTAAAAATTCAAGTATTCACCAATGTCTAACTTTAAAACCTGCCTTCGTTGTTGAGTTTTCTAAAGTTATTTCATATAAATGTGTTTTTTTTTTATTAAACATAAAATTTCCTTAAATTGTGTACATAGTGCATTCCTATATAAGTATTCATGTTGGTAAATGCCACAATATTAGATACCTACATACAAATTTGCAAGGATTTGGGGTTAGAAGCAGTGTTGCCAGGTGCTGGAGAAAAAAAAAGCCATAAAAAGTTGAATCCCTTAAAAAAGAAGGTTAAACAAATGCCAACACAATTTTAATTCGAATTTTCTGGTTTGTCGAAATAAAAGCAAAATTTACATAAAGTAATAAAATTTAAAAGTACATCAAGTATAAAACATGTAACAGTAACAGTGTTACTATTGCTTACAGCTAAGTATGTACGAGTAAGTATTTTGTTGGTAAATATACTCAGCTATTAATAAAAATTGTTAGGGCTTCCATTTATAGGCTTTATAAAAGACCTGGGCTAAAAGTTTCGCTACTCATTTTACTATGCCTTCTCTCAGAACGTGTTCCAGAAACTGTTTCATATGCATTCAAAATTGCATTTAAAAGAAAGTCAACAAATTAGAATTTGATATGAAACATGACTGGTTTTGCAATTATTCCCATATAACGTCACCAAAACAAACTTAATTCTTTTCCGGGAAAACATTTGTATGGGGGCTATGAGAAAATTCCTACCATTTTCAACAGGACTTCTCCTTCTGTAATGAAAATAAAGTGTGTTAAATTTCATGATATTTTCTGCATTATATTTGAAGAAAACAGCAAAAAATATCTGAAAAATACCGATTTTGTCAGAGACTTTGGTGTATAACTCGGATTTTACTGGACCGATTTTGCCTATTTTTAATACCAAACATTGTGGTAGATCAAAGAATGTTTGGTAAGAATTTCATTATTCTATATCTTTTTTTCGAAGCTCTATAGTGATTTCTACAGACGGACACACGGACGGACATGGCTAGATCGTCTTAGAATCTGATAAGGACTTTTTGGTTCTACGACCATTATTTCGATGTGTTACATACGGAATGACAAACTTAATATATCCACCATCTTTTTGGTGGTATTTATAAAAAGGAAATAGCTTTTAAAAGACTGTTTTGAAGATAAAAAAGGCTAAAAAAAAGCCAGAAACTAAAACTAAAACCTTCGAGGCTAAAAAATAAATAAAAAGGCTAAATCTAGCCTCGAAAAGGCTAAACTGGCAACACTGTTTAGAAGTATAAAAAATAACTTAAATAAACTTAATTGAAGTAATTTTTTTAGTTCATATAAACTGTGGTGCAATTTTCTTTTTACAAAAGAAAAATAAATAGTAAAAATAAAATAGAATTGTAGCATACAACTATTATTTTGATTAATTAACAACAATCAACAACTTTTATTATTATTTCATGCGAAACTCTGTATAAATAGACAACTTTGGACAACTTTGCAGAAAATAATTTATATAAAAAAAATGTTTTCATTTAGGTAATTTAATTTAGCAAATTTAATGAGGTGTTTGTATGGTTTCTACTTTTTATCTTTGTGTTTTACTGTAAACTTGTAGTTAGAACATGTACCTATACACATATTTACATACATACATATGTATGTACTCGTATATCTTGTGTGTTTGATTAACAGACAATGTCAGCACATAGGGATTTAAAGTTTCTCAACATTGACAAATAAAAAGAGAAAAATGGAAACTACTTTTAATTAAAACTAAGAATTAGTAAAATAATTTTGTGTCACACAGGAACAAATTAAATAAAACTTTAATTCAACCCAAAAAAATAGCTTCACAAAATTAAATACTGGAAGCAGCAGTAGCAGCATGATTTTTTTTTGTTAAAACAGAAAACAAAATAAACTTGGGATTTTAATGTGGCTTTATTTTCTGTTAATGTTAAAAAATAAATGAAATTCTGTATTTGCCGGCAAACTGAAAAATCTGCAACCCTTTAAACTGATTATTACTTTGTCGTTAAATACAAGCACAACTGCCAACAATATATAAACTTTTTCTACAAAAAAAACCACAGAAACCGCTTATTTCAGTAAATTTACTGTTTTTTTTTTTTGACTGCGACATCTGCATTTATGTTGTTGTATGTGAATTTTTGTATTTTGTTTTTTTATTGTCTGCTTTAAAAAATATTAAATTTGCGGTGACAAAAAATTTTTTTTTTCAAATTATTATAATATACAATGAAATGTGAAAAAAATTTATGAAAATTATTAACAGGCATACAGTCGCAGCCAGTTAAATGTAACCTTTTTGATGTAACTCTGTTTAATTATGTCTAAAAATTACTAGTAAGGCCATTTTAACAGTGGTCGGCAGTTGTAGTCCGTTATTAAGCTATAACTAAATAACATGAAGTACAATTAATTAAATAAAATTTATTAAATACAAAACAAAAACAAGTAAGAAAGTATAGTCGGTCAAGCCCGACCATATAATACCCTACACCCAGTATATCAATAAAACAGTTTTTCAGATATGGGCGTTATATGGGAAATATAACCTATTGTGGACCGATGATCCAAAAATTTAGTGTCATGATGTCCGTGAATATAAGTATCATATGTGTTAAACTATATCTCGATATAAATACTCTTAAAAGATTTAAGGAGGTTAAAGTGAATTACGAAGAGGGTCTTATATGGGAGTTGCGACTAATTATGGACCGATCATTATAAAATTAGTTGTCATTATTTCTGTACATATATAAGAAACTTAATTGTGTCAAATTTTATTTGGATACCAGCATTTTTAAGAAATTTATGATCGTTAAAGTGAATTGCGGGCCTTATATGGGAGCTACGACTAATTATGGACCTATCATCATAAAATTCTACCATATTATTTGTATATACACAAAACATATTTGTGTTCAATATTATTTGGATACCAACATTTTTAAAAGAGTTATGCTCTTTTAAGTGATTTTCGGAAGTGGGTTTTATATGGGAGCTACGACTAATTATGGACCGATCTGCACAAAATTTGTTAATGTTATTTGGCTTCATTTACCACTAATTCGTGATGAAATTTGTTTGAATACTTGCATAATTCAAACATTTATGATCGGTAAACCCCAATTTCGGGAGGACATTTGTATGGGAGCCAGGTGAAATAATGGACCGATTTCCATCAGTTTCAATCCCTTGGGCCGAAAAAATATCACGTACCAAATTGTGTCGAAATATCTTCAAAATTGTGACCTGTTCTCTGCGCACAAGCTTTATATGGACAGCCAGCCAGCCAGGCGGACGGACGGACATCGTTAAATCGAATCAGAAAGGTATTCTGAGTCGATAGGTTGGACCAATATTTATGGGCGTTACAAACATCAGCACAAATCCAATATACCCTCCCCTCTATTATGGTGTAGGGCATAAAAATCACAATAAGTAGCTGATCAGATAAAGACAGAAATAAAGTGTAGGCATGTTATTATAATTAATTTTCCATGGTCTTTTTATGCCGACTACTATAGCTACATATATTCACATTGTTGAAATATTTGATGAATGTTTGTGTGGTTGGGTAGATAAATTGAAAGTATAAAATAAAATGCTTTGATTTTTTTTCTTAATTTTCTAACTTTGACAGCAATTAATTTATAAACTGATATTTGATATTATGATAAATTTAATAATTTATTGAGAACCAGATATACACCAATACCTCGCTTTGCGTCTTTTCGTTATGCGTTTTTTCGAAGTTGCGTCGCTGCTTAATTAGTGCTAATTTTCACTGTTAGATTTTCCAGGTTGCGTTGTTTTGGGTGTGAGTCTTTATTTTTGTTTTTAATTTTTGCAATATCTGCAACATCATTATATGCTAAAACGATGACCCGTACAAAAGAGCTTTGGTAATCGAAATGGAGTCCTTGCTTTCTATTTGGATTGAAAATCAAGTTGCGCAGAGAATACTATTAGGTAAAATTTTATTGCAGACAAAAGCAAAAATCTATTTGATGACATAAAAGAATATTTATTTTACGTTGAAAAAAATCTGTTCTATCTATCTTCTTTGGAATAGTTTCGTTTTAACCAAAAACTTAGTGCCTAATATCTTAAGATCATTCTCTTACTAAATTATTTTGCAAGTACATTAAAAAACATATTAAATAATAAAATAAAAAAAACTTTATGGCGCTTTTTATCGCCAAATGTAAGGAAATTAATATATGTTTAATAAATATCTTCACGGAAGACATAAAAATGCCACAAGCTTCCTTTAGTAATGTTTTAAAGTCAAACAAATAAAAACATTAAGCACTAAAGCTAGTCCACAATAAAAAAAGTAAGTGTCATTAAAATCGCACGAGATTTGATGGCCACATTTAAGTTCCCGAGAATCCAAATGGGTTTGCTGAAAAACAAATTACCCCTAAAAGTCCCGAAATGAAAAAGTACTTTTTTAAAAATCTTCCAACAATTGATTTTCTTTAAAATTAATCACGCTTTTTAAAAAATTTAATAAAATTATGTAAAATTAAAAGTTTTTTAAAAAGTACCAAGAAAGTACTTAAAAAAATTACAAATTTCCGTTTTCATTGAAATGATTAAAGCAGTAGTAATTTGGGGCTTCCATTAAGTTTTGGAGTTTGCTTTATGAATTAAAGCTAAAATCAGCAAAGTACTTTTGTTTAAAAAATTCAAATTTTGGTTCTTATTAGAACTTGAAGTTTTTTTTTAATTAAAGCCAAAATCACCAAAATTTGGTAAGTTACAAAAAGTACCAAAAATGTACATTTTTAAAAAAATTAAAAAAAAATGGCTTGTTTTATTAACAATTTTAGACTTTCATTGAAATGATTAAAGCAGTAGTAATTTGGGGCTTCCATTAAGTTTTGGAGTTTGCTTTATGAATTAAAGCTAAAATCAGCAATTTTCTAAAAAGTACCAAAAAAGTACTTTTTTGAAAAAATTAAAATATTAGTTTTCATTAGAACTTGGAGTTTTTTTTTTTTTTAATAAAGCCAAAATCACCAAAATTTGGTTAGATACAAAAAGTACCAAAAAACTACTTTTTTAAAAAACTTAAAAAATGGCTTGTGTTATTAACAATTTTAGAAAAAATAACCACGTGTCACTGTTTGGAAACGATTTGTATTGAAGGCTTTTTTAAGCCATATTTTTGAATAAGCCTGTTCAAGCTTTATATTATGAACATTACTGAGTTTTTTTTTTGCTTTAATTAATTGACATAATTGACATACTGCATAAAATATTTGCTAATCTTGTAGAATTTATGCTTCATTGTTAAGAACATCGAGAAATTGAAGAAATCGGATTTTTTTTTTACTACTGCGGCTCAAGACTGTGATGTTTTCATTTGAATGAAATATTTGAATATGCGTTGGTATTGGGAGGGCATATTATGTAGTGAGTCGGGAGACTCAAATTTAACAACCCAATTCCTAAGAGCAAACCCATTATGTAGCACGAAAATATCACTAATTTTACGAAATATAGTTTCTAAGGGCCATTATTACAATTTGCCTTTAATGTTCTAATAGTAAAAGGTAACTTTAATTGAAGTAAGGAATAAAGTGACCTTTAAAATTTTTCGTTATTACAACTTCCTTGTAAAATAAAATAATTTTTTTCTAAAATATGGCAATATTTATTTGTGAAAAAATAATTCAAATTCAACAGTCTACTTTGAGGCTGACTGTATTCAAAAATATTCTCCGGGTTATTAATATAAAATACTTTCCATTTTTGTTTATCAAATTATTTATTGGCAAAACAAAATTAAAATTAATTTATTTTTCATAATGTTGACATTTTTTCCAGAACATATGACAACTTCAAATACTTAAACCTTACTATAAAATTTAAAGGCAAGATGATTTTCCCTTTAGCTTATCGATCGGTTTTAGATTAAAGTAAACTTATAATAACCAAATGCTTCTTATTTATCCGATAACATCATACCTATAACTAAATATTATTTCATTATTGATCGATATTCGATCAAAATAATATTAATTACAACAAGCTCCTATTACTGATATGTCAACAAGTAATATGTTATTCCTGGTTTAGAAACATAGTTCCCCTTGTTAACTACATGACTTCCTGCAGAAATTACTTACTAACGAAAATACTTTTGCTTCAAACCAATTAATTTGATTTAATTAATACGCCATAAACACAATTTGCTACCGCATGCAAGTATTAACGTCTGCACAGGTATGAGTGTAACAAAATATTATTTGAAGCTACATTTACACGACTGCAATTTTCTCCAAAATTGCTCTTCAAAATGCTTCAAACTCGTGTAAACAGCAAAATTTCTTCAAAATTTATTTATTTAATATTTAATATCGTGTAAATTTAGCTTTACTTGATCATATGTACGTATAACTAACACAAGAGATTGTTTTTTGTTTCAACAACTGTGTGTTTTTTTTTGTGTGGTAAATTCAGCCAACCATAATTCAGTTGGAAAATGTTATAAATGTCGCAATTAAAAAAGTGTAATGTGAATTATTACGTTTAATTACAATATCATACCATAAGGGTAAAAAAAAACAAATTCCAAAAAATAATTATGAATAAATTAAATGGCAAAATAAACGGAAAAGGACAAAATAAATCTCAAGCACAGGTATTGGTTTTGAGGCAACAATGAAATAATTTTCTTTTATTTTAAACAAACAACTCAAACATTTGGCATTGTACTCATATCTGTATAAAGCCTTTAAGTATTATTACTTTCCAGTTAATGTGTCATTAAATTGTTTTTCTTAACTTTTTTAAAATATGTACAATCATTGCATTTACAGTTACTTCACAGGCCTTATGAATGATAAGTATTAAAATGCGATATCTAAACCTTAAAAACTATTTGCTGTCAGTTGTTAGAGTCATAGGTCTTAAATTTTGTAGGGTGGTAAATCAATTCTACGAAGCCTTGTTTCTGTTTAAATTGTAGTAAA
Source organism: Bellardia bayeri (assembly GCA_950370525.1). Taxonomy (NCBI): domain Eukaryota; kingdom Metazoa; phylum Arthropoda; class Insecta; order Diptera; family Calliphoridae; genus Bellardia; species Bellardia bayeri. The sequence continues at coordinate 122,982,204 of OX493264.1, forward strand.
TAATATCGCAAGCGGGTTCGGATGGCTTTGCAACTTCAAGATACAGCTATGGACAGAGAAATAGCGCACTTTACTATTTTAGTAGTGTAACAGGGATTGAATTTTTGGTTTTTTTCTTTTCAAAGTACAAATGTTTTTTCGTCAGGACCATCTGTAAAAAGCACTTTTTTCCAGAATCTGATATCCTTGTCTGAGTCTATTTTTACTGCGCTAGACTATGGAGCTTTCTTGACCTCTCTGACGCTCTTCATTATCAGTTTGAGAGCGTGGCCGACCAGTTGTGGCGTTTTCTCGAGATTTATTTCTTTTAATTACTATTTGCATTTCACCGGCTTTTGTTCACAATTTTAGCAATACCCGCATTTCATTCGGTTCTTTAAATAATTTTCCAACTCTTTACTTAAACAATTATTACTGCTTTTATTTATAATTGCATTAAAAAAGTGCTTAATGTACCTACGATCTACTAATAACGGCAATTATTTTATTCTGTAGTTATTTCAACGTTCTGTATCATAAATCAAATAATAAAGATTGCGAAAAGAATGTAAACAAAATTTTCTCTCTCTGAGCATGACGTCACAGGTTATTTTTTTTCCGTATAATCAAAATGTAAAGAACTAACTTTTGTTAACAATATTTTAAAAGAAAAATGAATTTTTCATAAATTTTTTGATTCATAATAAAACATTTAATTATTTACTATTTAATTCATATTAAAATGTATCAAAAAAGTAAACTATATTTTAGTATTTTATATTTTTGTATTATCAATTTATTATTTTTGTTTGTTTCTGTTTGTGTTTTGTTGTCTCATTTAGTTTTCTTATTCGAAAAAACATTCTCGCTCGAAAAAAGGTGTTTCAACATTAATATCCGCATTAATAGTACTTGACTCATTTATTTGCTTTTTTAAATACTCGTTGCAATTCAAGAGATTTACACCATTCAAAGATTTGAATACAGCTTCTAGATTTTTAATTTGACACACAAATTCGTCAGTAGGCTTTGATAACTTAACATAAAGTATCTCAAATGCAAAACGTTGCAGTTACCCCATAATCTGCCTTTAAGTGTTCAATACAAAATCTATGAGACACTTAATTTTTTTTTTCATCAAGGCGACAAAATTGTTCTCGTTTGTTTTAATTTATTTTCTTTTGGTAATCGAAAATATTTAAATTTATGTTTTTTTTGAAATTTCTACAATTTAAAACGACACACTTTAATTTAAAACTCTTAGTTGCATTAAAATTTATATAGAAGTTAAGCAAACATAAAAATATTTTTGACTTGTGACGTCACAAGAAGAAATTTTGCGCTCACTTTTACGCTCACAGTAATCAATGCAATGCGTAATCTTAATTATTTGATTCATGGTTCTGTATACTAAATATTGACTGCTTTTTAAGAGCATTTCCTCTTTTGTTAGATAAAATTTGTAACATAGCTTTGAGTAAGAGCAAAATAAACGTCAGCCAAGCATTTTTATGTAAATAAATTTATAAAATTTAAAACTCTTTTAAAGATATTATTCTGCACAGAAATTATTGTTCGCTGTATACTAAATTTTGACTCTGACTGTAGATCGTATAATAATTCCGTAGTAATACAATTCTTATTTATTGTTTTCGATGTTACAAAACCTATAAGGTCAGCAACTCTCCTAGGATCAGAGGGCCAGTAATATGCAATCCAAGCAGCGTCCTTAAATGAGTTTGTTTTGCTTTTCTTCTTCATGGCTGTGAGTATATAAATATTTTGTTATTATTTTTAAAGGAAATAAAATTAATGAATAACAAAATATGCATGTTGTGGAATGTAAATGAATTTTGTCGCAATTAATGTACTCGAAATCATTTAACACTAATATGTATAATGAGAAATGTTGTACAGGACTTTATTTTCGTAAGAAAATTGTTTCATGAAAATTCTATTTACCGCAAAAGAATGCAATTAGCGCTGAATGTTTCCCTTACATATGCATGTACTCGTATATGTATGTATGTGTATCGTATAGGAAACATGTGGTCGTGTTAATTTATTGCAAGTACTTGTAATTATGCATACATTTATGCAGAACAGGAAAGTAATTAATAATTACACAAGATGCTTTAAAAACGAATTCAAAAGGCAAATTTGTACTGATTTAATAGTAAGATGCCTCTTCACAACTTTGTTATTAGGGAATTTATAAACAAAAATTAAAATGTTTGCACATTTCTTAAAAGTATGCAGCAAAACTTTCTTGTGGTTCCTATATCCTATAAGGCAGCATGTCTGAAAACAGAAAAAATGCTTTTCAATTAGGTTTACTACTTTGTATTTAATATCACGTTAGCTTAGTGAGCAAATAGGCTAAGTTCACTTTTTATAAAAATTGAGGTTTTATTACAAATAATTTTGTGTATATTAAAAAGGTTTACAAAAATCCATTTTGTGGCGTGAAAACGAGCTAAATCCATTTTTTTTGTGTCGAAATTGCATAATTAATCAACAAGAACTGCGTTTTTCAAATGAAATAAAACCAAGTAATAATATGAAAATCATGGACATTTTTATTGTATTGGAAACGTAAAGTTGTTTATTCATGGATACGCCTAAAGATGTCAAATAGCGGATTGTGATATTTGAGACTTTAATCGATTTGATTGGCTCTATAAAGAATCTATCTAAAACATAGACCCTTTTAAAAAAAACCAGTGGTGCCAAATCGCATGGTCGAGGAGGCCAATTAACTGCTGAATTTGGAAAATATTGTTTGCTGACGTATTTAGACAAATAAAACTGGGATTTGCAAATTTTACGAAATGTGAATTTAGAGATTAACAGTCTTATTCAGAAAAAATTAAAGTAGACTTCAAATGTACTTTAAGAAAATTTTGTATGAAAATTTTGTCTAAAAGCACACTTCAAACCTACTTTCTTTTTTATGAATACGGCAGTAACTATTTTCATAAACATTTTTTAATGATTTCAATGAGAACTTCGAGCAAACTTGATTTCATTGACAACCAATCAAAACAAAATGCCCATGTTCTTGTTGAATACATTAAATTGCATTGAAAAGCTATATAGGTCGGTTTCCCCAAGATTCACCACAAGACCAGACACAAGTTTAGTGAAGTTTGTAGAAATTCGTTAAAACTGTCACAGCAACATTAGCCACTTACGCACCAGTTGCACACATCATGGAATCAACATATTCGCATATGAGTCAAATACAAAACCCCTTCCAGCAAAAATTTCATGCTACGCTGCTTTGTAAAAAGTAACAATCCCCGTAATAGAGATAATTCCACTGTTGATCATTATATGTTGATTGTCACGTACTACAACCATATATATGATTGCTATAATCATATGAGTCGTAACTTTAACATATTATGGTGGCCGCAATGACTAAAATGGTAAAAAATTTGTAAAAATTTTAAAAAGATTGTCGTAAACATGTACATTGTACAACTCTGTATAGTTTTGCACAATTTTAAACCAATATAACAAATCGAACATAAAATTCGATATCATCAAAAAATAAGAAGAATGAGCTCAAAATTGAAATTTGTTTTCCCTTTTGTTTATATACTTTATTAGAATCAGTAACTAAAAATAACTTGTTAGAAATTACCACATATTTTGTGCAACCAAAATAAATTAGTTAAAACAACTGATATGAAATTGAAAATTCTCTTTGTTATCGTTTTAAGAAAAAGTGTATATTAAGCGTTCTGCTAGGGATGAATATAACAGACCGTTGCTATTGAAAAAGTCCTGCATACTCTTCTTCACTGGCAAATTTTACAACAATGCTTTTATTTAAACAAAAATATTCCCTAAGTCTTATTCTCTCATTTGCTTTTCTTATGCAAATTTATTGTAAACATTTCCGTAAATTGTTTTTCTTAACACACATGACACAATATTTGACAGTTTTATTTGATGTCATTTAAAAACGCGCACCACAGTAGGAAATCAAAAGTAACACAAGCAAAATATTTATGTAAGGACGGGTTGGTTTAACATTTAAATGAATTTTACGCAGGGCTTTTAACTATACATATGTATGTATATAGGTAGAAAAGAATATCATGTAAAAGAATAGAACATACCCGTATTTATTGTTATGCCGGAAAACATGGCGTGTTAATTACTCACATGCCATATTGACATTGAGTTTCAAGTGTTGTTGTTTATTTTGTTTTATTTTCATTATTTGTTAAATGCAAATTTATTTGGATATTTCTTTTTATATTTCCCTGTCTCTACATGTTTTCATTATTTAAGAGTAGTTAATTGGAATTAGAAAATGTTCTGTTGTGGCTAATGTGGCAAATGTAAATTGAAATTTCTAAAAATCAAATGTAATAAATAAATTAGACCTGAAAGGTTTTAACCAAAGTGTTGGCTTGTAATTAGTTAGAATAGTATTGATATAAAGGTTTTAATATAGTTTTTTTTTTATTTGATAATATTTAATTAACTACACCTTTTCAAGTTAAAATTGAGAATTTACAAATTAAAATTTAAAAAAAGCTAAAGTTACCACCTATACACTACGTGTTTTTGCTCATGTATTTTTAAGTTTACAACTCATATGTTTTTCTTTATGTCTGTCAAAATTGGTTAAGGGTTTTAATTTTTGGTCACCAACTTGTATGTACAATTAAACGTAACATCGCCATGATTATTTACAACAGCTGATACGCTTAAATATTAAAAAATATATTATTTTCACACATAAATTTCCATGTCATTTCTTTAAAAAATGCGTTAAAGCCGCTGGTAGCGTCACTTAACTGCCGGCATCAGTTAATATTGATTTAAGGTTTTTCATATTTCTACCACCGTAGTGGGGAGGGTATATTGGATTTGTGCTGATGTTTGTAACGCCCAGAAATATTGGTCTAACACCCACCTTCAAGTATACAGATCGGCTCAGAATCACTTTCTGAGTCGATTTAACGATGTCCGTTTGTCCGTCTGGCTGGCTGTTCATGTAAACCTTGTGCGCAAAGAACATGTCGCAATTTTATAATTATTTCAATAAAATTTGGTACATAATATTTCTGCGGCCCGAGTACGGTTGGGATTGCAATTACTTGAAATTGTTTAGCTGAAAAGCCCTTGAAAGTGGATGGACAATTGGAAGAGATTATCAAACTCTCTGAGCCGAAACCGAATCGTTTAGAATTTCACAGAAAAAAAAATTATTTTACAATCAATTAAACCTTTAATTGATTTTAAAATAATTTTCAATTAAAATTTTAATTGATTCAATTACTTTTTCTGATATTTTCAATTAAATCTCACATTTTTTTTTTAATTGATACTACTACTTGATACTATTGATACTATCATTTTGTTTACAGGTCCGATTTCAATTAAATTTTTAATTGATTCCACAAATATTTTAATTGAAACTCATTTTTATTTTTTTCTGTGTTGATACTCAGAATAATTAACCAAACAATATAAAAAGAAATGAAAGAAAACAAGAAAATTAAGAATTTTTCTTATTATTTATTAAATTATTTGAACAAAGGATTTCTTACCAGTAGAGGAGAATAAAGTGAACATATGAACGGTTAGTTTGTATCCCGCCGAAAATAAGTACTTACGATCTTTTTAGAACATTGCCATTTTATTTTGCACTTTCTTACAAGTAGAAGTATACTGCAACACATAGCTTTCTGCATTTATATATTCGTACATTAAGAAAATTTGGAATTGTAGGGAAAATAAGGAGAATCGCTAAGTGTTGTTTTTGGCATAAACACCATTATTTTACCTATGACTCTATCGATCATAAATCTTTGATTTATAAATGTATTCAAACAAATTTCGCCACAATTAAGTTGAACATGAAGAATAATCACATCTACAAATTGCAGATCGGTCAATAATTTTAAAGATCATAAGTTTCTTAAAAGTCTTTTCTTTTTTTTTTTAAGAGAAGTAACACTCAGGCAAATAATATATATAATTGCGTTACTTGGAAAGGGGATAGATTGAAGAAGTAAAAGTGGTGAAAGTAGAAGAAAGCTTTATATCACAACTCTGCAATTGCGCATTATGTTTGTTTTTAGTGCGGACTTGCAGCGCCTCTGGTGGTGAGTAGGTGCATTCATGTTAAAGCTTGCTTTTATATCCTTTAATTAATTATTTTACTTCGGTGGCGTTTGAATGCTATACCACCGAAAGAGGTCGCTGTGATAAATATTAGTTATGATGGATAGAAAGAAAACTAATAATTATCAGAAACTGATGTTGTTTGAGTGGCAGCGGCTAGGAATCGAACCCGGGCTACAAATATCAACTCATGCTTAATGATCAAATGCGTTAACCAATTAAGCTACATCACCCTCATAGCTCCCATTTAGCGCCTATTTCTGAAAAACAGTTTTTACTCGTTTACTGGGTGTAGAGCATTAAATGGTCAGGGTGAATCGACTACACTTTCTTACTTGTTCTTTATTGTGATTGCATTATTTGAAGTGAAAAAGATTTTCATTTTTATATTTATATTAAAAACCATCTGTTGTCATACGATTTATGTATATATGTTTGTATGTATGTACGTATCTGCGTAACTTTAACGTTTATCTCTTTTTAATAATACATATATTGACAGTTTATGTATTATTCTCTGCTTTAAGACATTTAAAAAACATTTTGCGTCATTATTTTTTTTTTGGATAGGCAAATAAAAGACTCATTAAAATCTTGTCTTTGTTCTGTGAACACAATAAAAACTATAGTTGTACATAATCACAGCAATCAGATCAATATGATTGTTAGTATTTTAACAGTTATGTGATTATCAGGCATGTTCTGAAAATCACTTTTTCTTAAAGTGATTTGAAATCACTGAAAAGGTGTCCTGTGCACAAAAATTATTGAAATATCGTGATTTAAAATCGGTCACCTAACAGCCTAATGATTTCAAATTACTTAGAGTTTTTTAAACATTTTTCACTGAACTGTTGTAATGAAATTATCACATACACTTAAAATCATTTGTTCTTTATTTTTGAAATAAAACTAAATATTTTACACAGAAAAAACTTAAAATTTACAAATTTAGATGTTGTATTTTTTGCGGACAATTTTTTTTAGATTTGTTTACATTTGTCGTGATTTAGTTTTACTTTTCTTTTACTTTTTAGTAATCAACACAAAAAAAAAAATCAGCTGATAGCTCGTGATTCAGAACAATCAAAAATCTCGTGATTTTCAAAACACCAAAATATTCCTGCCGTGATTTCAAAATCGTTCGTGATTTATAATCACCGTGATTTCAGAACATGACTGTATGATTGCAAGCATAATATGTTATAGTAACTATTGACATGATCCTAGCAATCATATATCTATATGATTGTGGTTAATAATTATATGATTGTGGCGATCAATTTATGATAAAAGATTAAACCAGGAAATGTGATTCCCAACAGTAAGATTATATAGATTATCTCTCTTTTTACTTAATACACATGCAGTGTGGTAAGAAATAATACGAACAACTTCTTTATTTTTAATAATGTGAAAAAGGAACTTAAAAATTCTATGAATTTTATAGAAGAGTTTTAATTTGCTGGGAAAAAAATAAGAACGATATTTTAAATTTTGTATTTAAGATACACAAATTTTTATTTCAACAGGAAATTAATATAATTAATTAAAATCATTTTCCTATGTTCTCTTATGCTTCCAATTGCCTTTAGGCAAGGAATTAGCAAAGCACTGCAAAATAAATTATTTTAAAGTCTTTAAAACAAAGAAAAAGTATTAGTGAAATTGCAATACTAATGGACTGTTCTAAAACAACAGCTGTTGAAAGCAATGGAGGAAGCAACAACATGTTTTGATCAGTGTTTGATACGTAAAAGCAAAAAAAAAGAAAACATTTTAGTCATACGAAGAGCTTAAAATTGATTACGTGCACTCAGGGGACGACCCCTACTCATGCAATGCATTGTGTTGCAACTAGGAAAATAGGTTATGTGAGGGAGGCTAGAGGGAGTAGTGTTTGTGAACATTTGATTTGAATTTTCCTATATTGAAAGTGGCAGGAGTAGTGTTTATGAACATTTGATTTGAATTTTCCTATATTGAAAGTGGCAGGAAATACTTCTGCTGGTAGTTTATTCCACATACGGACAGTACGGCTAAAGAACGAATTTTCCCTGTAGTATGTTGTGCGATCCACTGTCCAGTCGACCAGTCGATTATGGATGGGCCCTGACTATATGTATCAGGAACAAGTTCCCTAATTTGAGCAGAACACATTCCATTATAGTTGCTAGTCATAGTTAGAAATAAATTTGAGAAAACCAAGAAATTCATTGATCAAACAGAATGTTAAAAATAGGTAGTGTTTTGCTAAGGAACGTTTAGAACGAAGAAAACATTAAATTAAGACAAAATTGCTTTGATCTGAAGAAACGCAGATACATTTTATTGTTTACCATCGGATTAAAAACTATTAAATTTGGATTCGTCTGACCAGATTACACGTTACCAGTCATCTGCTGACCAATTCCTGTTCTCTCTGGCAAACTTTAACAGTGCCTTATCGACAATGGAGGTTTCAATTTGTTTACGGCTGAGATGTTAGCACTATCGCAAATGGCTCGTCTTGCTGGCTATCGAATTACCGGTTTCTCAATTGCTATCGAAGCATATTTTGGCGTTAAACACTTGTATTTTTTTAGTTGTATCATAAACCGTGATAACACAATCGCATTCGTTTATAGCTTTTCACGACCACTGATATGTGGTTTAGGAACAATAGAACGCCTTTTTGGACTTTTTTTACCATTGATTGACGATGCTATTACTATTAACTTTGATATTTTTTGTTCAATTATTTCAAAAGACGCACTTGTGTAAAATTGAATACATGCAGGTTTTTTGTAATAATTATTTATTTTTCGCAAAATTATTATTTTCTCGTTGTCTTGTGAATTATATTATTATTATTGTTGTCATTTGTGCTCCCCACTGTATATACATATGTATATTTTAAGAGATTAAATAAATTTTACTATTTATAGCAATCATACGTACCCTTGAATTATTGAATTAATATCACTCATACGTTACAAAAGTTCAATGGAATCCATCACAAAAACTTACATAAATAATTATTCATACAAACATTTTCAGAGAACTGCTTCATACATATTTATTGTTGCCATAGTTTTTTTTTTTTTTTAAACAACTAACAATTGGGTAGAAATTGTCCTTAATAACTCGAAGGATTTACTAGGAAAATCACAAACAAACAAGCAAAAAGAATATGAAAGAAAGTTAAAAGCATCTCTAACATACAGTAAATACAGTAATATGTATTAGAAATTCTTGTATTTACTAGTAAAACTTTAAGCTGAAATAGTTTTTGGCTTTTTACGATTCTCTGTATTTGTTGGCATTTAGCTGCAGGACACTTGAGAAATTCTCAGTTGAATTGAATTGTTTTGTGGATGCAAGTAAAAGTGGCCAGTACTTACACAGATGTATCATTCGTTGAGTTATTCCAACTATTTAATGTAGTTGTATAGAGGGTGCAATTGCCGCCAGTGGTACTGCCAATGCCATTGCCTGTACTAATGGCAGGATATGATGAAGCTGAGGATTGATTGCACCAATCGTAAATGAAATTTGTTGCTGCATTCACCATGGGGACAGCTGTGCCGGTTATGCTGCTGTTGTTTTTGTTATTGGCTGTTGCTATCTGGCTTGCTGTGTTCCAATTAAGAGCCGTCGTAGTATTTGTTGTCATTGCTAGAGCACTTGCATCGTGTGCCAACGGGTTCGTAATGTAGTCGAATTGTAATGAGTGTGACATTTCAGTTGCGAGTAGGTTGCGTTGCAAAACATCACCATCATCATTAGGTGTAAGAGTAGTGGTTATTGGATTTACAGTTGGAATGTTGAGATCTAACATTTCTTTGTTTATATCTAAATATAAATAACTTCGTTTAGTTTAACTGAGTTTGGTGTTTGTTGCTTTCCAAACTCCAAATAGCATTGCTACTGTTAATTCTGTCATTTATCTTTTCTTTGTTGGTTTGTTATACTATAACTGTATTAAATAAATTCTATTTGGTTGTGTGTGTCTTTCAATGTATTGCTGTAGTGATGGTCATCACATTGAAACAGACATCAGTATCTTGTCAAGTCCAAGACTCTTTGACTATGCTGCATTTAATGTGTCTGCAGAAATTTTCCTCTTGTAAAAAATTGTAATGGATCCTTTTGCTTTTGTTACAATAAATTTATTCAATTGTGTTTAATGCTGATTCTGGAATGGTAAAAATAAAATAAAATTAGTATTAGAACATTGTTTAGTATTCACATGCTGCAAAAATAATATCAAGTTAAATTATGGCAAGTTATAAAAATTCTGTTGAGACAATAGCTAAATTAATGTTGGATTTTTGTGGAAACAAATATGTGTAATGTCTTGCAGCAGTATTTAATTTTGCGAAAAATCTTTACAAAGCAAAATTTTAAACTGAAATCTAATGACAGACATTTGTATGAAGTAAGTTGGAGTTTTTCATTGTAAGTGGGGCAGATTTGATTTTTTTTTTTATAAATAATTTTTAAACTTACTTTTTTTAGTAAATTGTATTGTAGGGCTTGCTGGCCTGATTTCAATAAGTGTCTTTGCTCCTTTTAGAATCATTTTAAAAATTAGCTAATACAAACGGAGGCGGCGTTTAAATTAGAGTTAAAATTTGGCCATTTACTTTAAACTGTTACTGCCGTATTTATAAAAAATTAAAGTAGACTTCAAGTGTACTTTAAGAAAATTTTGTAAGAAAATTTTGTCTAAAAGCACACTTCGAATGAATATTTTGCCTGTTTTATTAAATTTTAAATATGTATCATAATTTTTGATTTAAAGCGTGATTCATTTCGAGGTTACCTACTTTTTTTTTTAAAGAATTTATTAAATTAATTAAAATTTATTGGTTAATGTTTATTATCATTTGAAAGAACATTCTTTGGCATCTATTTTTGGAAGATTATGTCTGTCAAATGTTGGCCGTTGCTACGTCGTAGATGATCTATCCGTTGAGTCCAATTTTCGATGACTCGTTCGAGCATTTCGACTGGTAACTGGCGAATGACACGCGTGATGTTTTCCTTCAAGGCCTGAATCGAAGCGAGTTTCTCCGCCTAAACTAACGGTGTGATATCACAAGATCTTGGTAGCCAATTGACCTGCCCAAAACGTAAAATTATGTGCTCACCGAATTGTTCTCTCAATAAATCCATTGATTGATGCGATGAGTGGGAAGTGGCGCCGTCTTCACGAGCTGCAATTTCAGGCATCAAAAGGTCGAGTTGCTGCGAACGGCGCCGAAACGACTCTCCACGGTCTTCGTGTACACTCTCAGCTACGGCCGCTATATTTTCTTCACAGCGTACTGGACGTGTTCTATACGGTCCAATATTATCCAAAAATGAATGCTGGGTCTAAAAATGGGTGATGGTGTTGCGAATAGTACGCTCAGTAGGCCGACTATGTTGACTTTTAATTGAGCGAAGTGCATGAAAGACATTCCTCGCTGAACGTGAATTTTCGTAATAAAAAAATCGTACAAATCGTAAACGTTGTGCAGGCGTAAGACTTTCCATTATGAAATGCAGAACATGACAGCATGACACGACTCACAGGTGATGATCTGTCAAAAGAAGGCTATGGAAAAAAGTATTTTTACTTGAATCACCCTTTATAATAAATAATTCCAAAATTAAAGATTGATTTGTTCATTTGTTTTTGCTTTTGATGTTACGCGTTTTTCATCAGAAAAACAAACGTATTCTCAATATAAAAGTTTCTAAAACAAATTTCATTAGATTTGATAAGCTGAACACAAATAAACCAATATTTGACATATAAAAACCACCAAGAAAATCTTAAATAAAAATAATTTTAACAATACATAGACAAAAGCTTTTTATACAACCAGCTACCACAAGTCGTATGTATGTTAAGCCTTAAACCAAAAGGAAACCTTAAGTCCAGCAAGAGATTAAATAAATCTGTTCTGTTTTGCCAGAAAATGTCTTAGCAAAACAAAATTGATTTGATTTTTTCTCAGTTTCATGACAGATGACATTTAATAATATAAAGAATAATATAAAGACAGAATAATATAAAAAGAAAATACCTATAGATTGATAGAGATTCACTGCAGCATGTGTTGTGATTTAATATTGTTTTTGTGCTCTTCTCTTCTTTAGAGCTCTTCTGTATTTCCGTTTCCTCTAATGTCTGCTTGTTTATTTTCATGTTTTATTTTCACACATTTGATGTGAAAAATTGTAGTTTGTGCAAATGTCAGTGGTAAAATAGAATATTAAATTTTAAACAAAGTGCCACTTTGACACATAAGTTACGTTAGTTCTTATAAACTGTCAATAAAGCTGTTATTATTTCTGGTACTTTATAAGATAGCAATAAACAATAATAAAAAGAAACAAAAACAAATTTAGTATCCATAAACAAACTACAGTCAGAGTCAAAATTTAGTGTACGAGTACAGCACGCCTTTTTTTTTTTTTTTTTTATCTATGAAGCACAATATGTTTTTTATATTAAAAAATATATAAGTTTGAATCAACTTAACCTGAGAAAAACAATCGAAAATTAATATACAGTGGAAAGCTAATAACACCTTATTTTATACACCAATGCCTCGCTTTGCGTTGTTACGTTTTTTTTTTTTTTTTTTTTTTTTTTTTTTTTTTTTTTTTTTTTTTTTTTTTTTTTTTGTTGCAAATCTGCAACATCATTAGATGCTAGAAATCATCATTTGATGATCGAAATGTAAATAAAGAAATAAATAAAATCATGTTGCGCAGAGAATACCATGAAGTCAAATGGTATTTCAGACAAAAGCAAAAAGCGTATTTGAGGACATGAAAAGTAAAGCATTATCCAACGATAATTCTAGTGGTAGTAATACAGACAATTACAACAAGAGAATTTATTTAACGTTGAAAAAAAGCTGTTCAGCAAACATTGGATCAATTTGTCAAAGAAAGCTGACGATTTAGTATTTTCGATCTTTACACTTAATTCACTTTGCGTCGTGTTTTTTTTTGGAACGTAACCCCGACTGTTTACACTTTAAGACAGATGACATAACAGCAGATATGAAATTAAAAATGGGTAACTGCAATGTTTTGTGTTTGAGATACTTTATGTTAACCCCCTGGCCCGCGATGTCAAACGATAACGTTCGCTTAGATAAGACTTAAGACACAAACTTTTTATCTTATCTATTTTTTACTCAATCAAGTTTGTTTATTCCACAATCAAGTTTATGTCTTAAGTCTTATCTAAGCGAAAGTTATCGTTCGACATCGTGGGCCAGGGGGTAAGTTATCAAAGCCTACTGACGAATTTGTGTGTCAAATTAAAAATCTAGAAGCTGTATTCATATCTTTGAATGGTGTAAATCTCTTGAATTGCAACGAGTATTTAAAAAAGCAAATTAATGAGTCAAGTACTATTAATGCGGATATTAATGTTGAAACACCTTTTTTCGATCGAGAATGTTTTTTTTTTAATAAGAAAACTAAATCAACTCCTAGCGAATGAAACAACAAAACACAAACAGAAACAAACAAAAATAATAAATTGATAATACAAAAATATAATATGTATATAAAATAGTAAAATATAGTTTACATTTTAATATGAATTAAATAGTAAATAATTAAATATTTTATTTGAAATCAAAAAATTTATGAAAAATGCATTTTTCTTTTAAAATATTGTTAACAAAAGTTATTTTTTACATTTTTATTATACGGAAAAAATAACCTGTGACGCCATGCGCAGAGAGAGGTAATTTTGTGTTCATTCTTTGCGCAATCTTTAAGGCAGAATTAGTCTTTACTTTCTGTTCCGTTCCGAATCAGCTGACTTGATTCTGTTAAATAGAAAATGTGTAGAAGTTGTTAGTTGTTTTGTTACTTTCCGTGCCGTTGCGGACGAACCTGTTGAAAACAAAAATTTGCTAAGTAATTGTAAGTGACAGCACAAAACAGATGACATCCGCACAACAAAAATATTTTCAAAAAAATATTTTCAAAAATATAAAAAATAAACGATGGATGACGAAAAGCTCATTACTTTAGTCGAAAGTAATGACATATTGTACAATAACAAAACTTTGATTTGTATTTTTTGATTTATTTTCGCGGTATGTGTTGTCTGTTTACCTAACACAGCTGATACGTTTATATGGAAAAACTAACTACAAAAATTTAACAACAGAACGACACGGAACAGCACAGCAACAGAAAGCAAAGACTAATGAAACCTTTATTATTGGATTCACAGAAATTATTCTTTGCTGTGTACTAAATTTTGACTCTGACTGTATGTAGAGGTGTATGAACCTTAAGCTTAGCCAAGTAGGTATTTTTAAGAGTTTCGACCATTTTTCTGATAATGAAAGTTTTTTTTTTTATATTTTCATTACTACTCGTATAAATAAGTTAATGTCTTAATTTTAGCTTTTGTTTTATTTTGTTAATGCTTAACTAAAGATGTTTCTTTTTCTGTTTTTTGAACCCTCCTTGTTGTCCTATTTTCTTGCAAAAAGCTGTAAATTTTATAAGAAAATAAGTTTTGTTTATTGTTACAATAAGAACACTGGTAATTTAATAGAGAAATAGTTGGAAAATATGTTTAGCATAAAGAACTTAAATAGAAGTTGTTTATAACAAATGCCACCTTAAAGTATACCGACCGACTTAGAATCACTTTCTGAGTCGATTTAACGATGTCCGTCCGTCCGTCTGTACGTCTGGCTGGCTGTCCATGTAAAGCTTGTGCGCAGAGTACAGGTCGCAATTTTGATATTTCGGCCAAAGGATGGATGGGATTGAATCCCGTGTAAATTGGTCAGTTATTTCACCTGGCCCCCATACAAATGTCCTCCCGATCATAAATGTTTGAATTATGCAAGTATCCAAACAAATTTCATTGTATATGAGTGGTACATAAAGACAAATGACATCTAAAAATTTTGTGCAGAGCAGTCCATAATTACTCGTAGCTCCCATATAAGGCCTACTTCCAAATATCACTTTAAAAAGTATAATTCTACCAAAAATGTTCGTATCCAAATAACATTGAACCCAAATATATTTCATATGTATGCAAATAAATACAATTGTACCGTATTATGATCGGTCCATAATTAGACGTAGCTCCCATATAAGGCCCACTTTCGAAATTCACATTATTGATCATAAATTTCATAAAAATATTGGTATTCAAATAAAATTTGACACAAATAAGTTTCTTATATACAGAAATAATGACACCTAATTTTATAATGGTCGGTCCATAATTAGACCCTCTCCGCAATTCAATTTAAGCTCCATAAATCGTTTAAAAGTATTTATGTCGAGATAAAGTTTAACATATACAATATTTATATTCAAATTTCTATACATACACTGGGTGTAGGGTATTATATTGTCGGGCTTGACCGATTATACTTTCTTACTTGTTTTATTTATGCCTAAACTTGCAATGACATATTTACGTAACTGCTGGTTTGTTTCAATTTAGATTTCTATCATTAAAACAATGTGATACTTTCTACATAAATCACATAAAGTCATATAAAAAAGCAACAAGAAAATCTTATGCATGATTACAGAATTAAATAAAAACTTAAAATTTTTAGGGAAAAGTTTATTAAATAAAACGTAATTTTTGCTTTTGGTTGGTGCTACAATAAATTGGTGATTTGTTTAGAGTTTTGTTTTTAATTTCAAATACAATGTCGAAATCTTTATTATGACCCAATAGAACAAATAATTTTTATTGATACTTTCATTCAACTGTTGGTCTCAATTAAACTGAGGCTGGTCTATGGAATAATTGTCTTTCTCTTTGCGACTTAAATTCGGATACTCTCCTGGCCAATTATATGGCAATGATGCTCTAATTTGAGTCTCAGAATTGTGTCTTTCTTCACAACATAAACTCGGATAATCTTCTGGCCAATTAAAAGCTCATGTTAATGATGCTCTAATTTGAGTCCCATTGCGCCGCCCCTGTACTGTTTGTGGAGTCCAACTTCATAACTTAACTCGAATACTGCTTGGCTAAGGCCATTAATTTTGTTTTTGCAAATGACAGATTTATATTCAAACATTTTTATATTTTGACCCACTGTGCATTTTATACGATAGGAATAATTGAGGGGCAATATATTTAGAGCTATTTCAAATTTACAGTTACATTATTTATGGTGCCATTCAAACTTAGACAAACTTTGTAGCATTATTTATTATAAATTATTTATTTATTTTAGTAATTTTTTGTTGATTTAATTTGATGATGGTGTGGTGGTTTTATTTTAATACAGTTCGTTATGGAGTAAAGTAAAAACTTTAAGATATTAAACTTTTAAATTGAATACATAGTGTAAATTTAAAACAGAATTTAGTTCCTGTTCTTTGGGGTTCGTGGAATATTTTGTGAAATATTGATGTCCAAGATTGTAAGTTTGTTTTTGACAGATAAAAAGATTAGTCGTATTTTGGTGTGCTCTTCGATTTTTTTACTATTCGAAAAAATGGATCAAAGAAACTGTATTAAGTTTTGTGTAAAAAAAGAAATTAAATGCGCAAGGACATTTGAAATGTTGATTGTGGCGTTTGGCGAGTCTACTATGAGCAGAACACAAGTTCAATTGTGGTATAACCGGTTTAAGGAAGGCCGAGAAGATGTCCATAACGATGCTTGTCCTGGTCGACCGAGCACGTCAACAACCGATAAAAACATTGAAGCAGTGAAGAAACTGATTTTGGATAATCGTCGAGTCACTATCAGAGAGGTTGCTGAGGATGTTGGCATATCGTTCGGCTCATGCCAAGCAATTTTTATGGATGTTTTAGGCATGAAACGTGCGGCAGCGAAGATTGTTCCAAAATTGCTAAATTTTGAGCAAACACAACATCGCTCAGGAGCTGTTGAACATCGTCAACGACGATCCAGATTTCCTCAACAAGGTCATAACTGGTGACGAATCATGGGTGTATGGCTATGACATTGAAACCAAAGCCCAATCATCCCCATGGAAACGTCCAAAAGAGCCAAGACCGAAAAAAGCACGTCAAGTTCGGTCAAATGTGAAGGTTTTGCTCACTGTTTTCTTCGACTGTAATGGCGTGGTGCATCATGAATTCATCATTGAATTGCCACAAGGTCTTACGGTCAATCAGGAATACTAGCTTGAAGTTATGCGCCGTTTGCGCGAAGCAATTCGTCAGAAACGCACAGAATTGTGGAAAAATCAATCATGAATTTTGCACCATATTAATGCACCAGCTCACACATCGATGCTTGTGCGTGAGTTTTTGGCCAAAAACAAATCCTTTATTATTTCTTAACCACCGTATTCACCGGACTTGGCCCCCGCTGACATTTTCCTTCTTCCAAAACTGAAGACATCGATGAAAGGAATGCGTTTTGCTACGATTAAGGAGATAAAAGAAAAATCGAAACAGGAGTTGTTGGCGATACCAAAAACTGCGTTGCAGAAGTGTTACGAGAATTGAAAAAAGCACTGGCATAAGTGTATTAAATCTGAGGCGGATTAAATCTGAGGGGATTTAATCTGATGGGGATTACTTTGAAGGGGACAAGATAGTTATTGATGAATACATAAATACTTTTTGAAAAAATTGAAAATTACGGTTATTTTTTGATCAGACCTCGTATGTAATATTAAAATATATGTATGCACATATTTTCAGATATATTTCCAGTCTTGTTAATTTTTCTTTGACCATATTTATTTACATATTTACAAATATACAAATACTGCGGGAGTTTTTCCCTTTTTATTTTTTTAACATTGAATTTGAATAGGAAAAATGGGAAAAGGGAAAAAACTCCCACGGAATTTTTATTTATGATTGGGCTGATATATTTTTTTCTTATTATTTCCTATATGGAAGATCAAGAATATGGAATATTTTTAATCTTTTAGCCGCATCTGTTTCGTCTAATAAAGATATAGCCAATATATTCAAGTGATTACCTAGTCTTTTGAGATAACGTGTACTGAATTTTTTTATTTCATCAATAACAAATCATACATCTAAATCCTGGTGTATTCTTTTATTGCTAACAAACCAAGGAGCATTAACTATAAGTCTCAAAGTTTTAGACTGATATTGTTGCAATACATATTTCCAAGTTTGAGTTACTTGTTGTAGCCCATAATTGAATACCATATGATCATACTGGTTTCAAAATAGCCTTATAAATTAATAACTTGTTCCGAAGGTTTAAAGCAGACTTATGTCCCAACAACCAATATAGTTTCTTCGTTAATATGTTTAAATGATTTTTGAATATACTAGATTATACATATTTCATATGCAATAAAAAACTATAGAAAAAACATCGCTTATTTTTTTTTTATTTTTAAAATATATTTAAATTTGTCAAAAAAAATAAAAGAAAAAAAAAAAGGAAATTTAGTTAGTAATCCACCAATATCTATTCATACTATGTATCTTTCTATCTTTTTCTGAAATGCTGGTATCATGTCTCAATTCATTGTTATTAGTATTGCTAATATCAAATGATATATTATTAGCCCTTCTATATAGAATATATATTCTATATAGAATATTGGGATTCCTTGCTCGTTTTGCATGTAACGATTTTTGTCTAAATATAAGAATGCTTCAGGGGGTACATACCCAGATATTAATGTATTTGTAATATATGAGTCATCCGTATAATAAGGAGCAAATACTAGGTTATTGTTTGTATATTCTGTGCATCTTAAGATGTGATTCCTTATAAGTTTAATTATAAAATTGTCTATACGGCTAATGTTTGCCGAGTTATATAATTTCTTGTTGGAGATAAACTTTCTATAATTGCTATAAGAAGATTTATTAAGTGAAGTACACGATCTTAGACATTTTCTTTCAAATTTTCTGAGTCTTTCCATATACGACGATGAGATGTTAAACCAAATGCTGCATCCATAGGTTAAAATAGGTCGAATTAATGTCTTATATAATAAAATTTTTACGTCACTTTTAACGCATTTTGAATAGAATATATTTTTATAACTTAGAAAGGCTTTTCTTGCCTTTTCTATTTGTGTATTTACATGAAAGTTAAAATATAAAAATTTGTCTATGTAGATACCTAAGTATCTCACACTATCTTTTGTAGGAATTTTCTTTTCATTAATTACAGATTTAATTTCGAATTTTTTCCATTTGGTTCCAACGTTATAGTTACATTTGTCAGCTGGCGGGCGCAAAAGAATGGACTCACACTTCTCAACATTAATTTTCATATTCCAGTCGTAAGCATACTTTTCGATTATATTAAAGGTTTTTTGTAATTGTTTATTGATTTCCTCTATCTTGTCATGGGAATGATAAATTATAATATCATCCGCAAAACCAATTATTTTTTCAACTTGCATAAGGAGATCATGAATATATATGCTGAATAAAATTGGGGCATTTACGGTTCCTTGTTGCAGTCCATTAACCATTTTGAATATTTTAGAACTTTGTTTACGATTGTTACATACGACAAATTTTCTTTCGATTAACATTTCGTATAATAGAAATATTAAATGTGTGGGGAAGTTGTAATTCGACAATTTATAAATTAATGCAGGCAACCAAATATTATCAAATGCCTTTTCGAAATCTATAAGGCAAGCACCAGTGCAGTATTTTTTGTTTAAGTTCCAATTAACATTGGAAACTAATAAATTTACTGCGTGTACAGTAGAGTGTCTAAACTTAAACCCAAATTGTTTCTCACATAATATTTTCAACTTTTCACAATTCTTTATTAAAATATTATTTGTGCAAATTTCGAAGACTTTGCTTATGATCGGCAGCAAGCTAATGGCTCTGAAATATTTTGGGTCAGTGTTGTCTTTTCCCTTTTTTGGAATAATGACAATTTTTGCTAGTTTCCAAACTTCCAGAAAATATGCGTTATTGATCATGTTATTAAACAGTGTTAAATATTCCGAAATTAAACTATTTGGGATATTTTGTAAAATTATATTTGGTATGTTATCAATACCTGCTGATAATTTTGGCCTTAATTTTTAGAATATGTAGGAAAGTTAGTCTCGTGTGACAAAATAGTCCTGAGCAGTCACTTTTGTATATATATAGCTTTTGTATATTCACTGAACTGTATAGAAGTTGTCCGACTATTTACATATGTGTTTTTAGATGCTAAAAATGAAAGGAAATAGTCCTTGACCTGTGCCTGCAAGTTAATATTTGGGTCAATATCCTTTGATGCATACACCGATTCAAAATATGAACCAGTAACATTAAGAATATTTTCATCATTTCTTATTAGATACATATTATTTCGATCTTTCTCTAACAATAAAGGGTTAACATTAGCACCTTCTAGTGGGTGTACGTTACAGGGTGCGATTTTTAGAAGTTCTATAGATTTCTGTTTTTGAACGTTTTTAATGCTCTGCTCTGTGATTTAGGAATTTGAGTGTTATTAATAAAAACTGGTGGGCAATCTCTTCGTCTAAGGATAAATGAAATAAAGTTTGGCGATTTTCCACTTCGCAAGCGATTCTTGTAATAAATTGAGCTCGTTTTGAACATAAGATGATGTTGTAATCGGAGATTCATCAGAAGCTATTATTGGAGTATCATCGGCGTAAGTTGATATTGTAGTTTTTTCGTAAGCTGGCATGCCGGCTGTATAAATTGTGTATAATATTGGACCCAGTAAACTTCCTTGAGTTGACCCTGCATAAATAAAACGTACTACAGAATTTTCATCACTCATTCTTACGCAAAACGATCGTTTCTGTAAATACGATTTTAATAGCAAGTAAATGGTGCTGGTAATATTGTCTTGAGTTTGAAAAGTAAGCCATGATGCCAAACTCTATCAAAAGCCTGCTTGACATCCATAAACACAGCTGAGCAATTAAATTTTCTTTCAAAATCATCAGTAATGACATTAATTATACGGTGACATTGCGCATGTTTGTGACGAAATCGAAATTGATAATCAGGTATTATATTTTGTCTTTCTAAGATTAGCGTTAGACGATTTGAAATAATTCTCTCAAATATTTTTGAGAATAATGGCAGTGAACAAAATATTTTATTATCTTTTTATAAATAGAAAATATATTGAATAAGTTATTGTTCTGCTGAATGTTTTAATTATAGACACCACTGTAGAATATTAAACATAACATTTTGTGGT
This sequence comes from Bellardia bayeri, assembly GCA_950370525.1. NCBI lineage: Eukaryota > Metazoa > Arthropoda > Insecta > Diptera > Calliphoridae > Bellardia > Bellardia bayeri. The sequence continues at coordinate 123,003,508 of OX493264.1, forward strand.
GATTATTTTGCGTTCATTAAATTGAGCTATGGGAAGGAAAATGTAGGTATTGTATATTTCGATTGGAAAGCAAAATCTTTCGAAATACAATATAAAAAGTATACAAATTCGAACGATTTTGTTTTCGAATCAAAATACACAATAACCTCCCAGTCATATTTATATATAATAGAAATCTTTCGAAGTATTTTAAAATATAGTCGAAATGTTTTACAAATGTTAATATGTTTTCCATTATATTTAATATCGAAATTTACTATTATAAGGCATATATTGTTCTTAATTTAAAATGAAACATAAGTATCTCCTCAAACTCTCAAGTGTATTGTCCTTATTATTAACCAAAAAAAATAACTTGTAAACCATTTTATTATCTTTACAATATTTTTGTGCTCGGTCAAAATCATAGAGGCGCCAAATTATCCCATTACATTGTTGACTGATTTTTCTACAACCTGGCTGACATATGATTAATTAATTCATTTTGCTCTACATTTTCCATTACTCATAGTATATCTTGTGTTGAAAAGGGATTTGATTTTGGACAGGATACTGTGATATTTTTTTTTTACTACAATAAAGAAAATATAAAAATAATCATGATTTGTAGGTTGAATTATTATTAAATTACTTTATTCTTTGTGTCTATTGTATAATATTTTAAGACATTTTAGTACATAATAGAAATTTAAAAACTTACTGCCGTATTCAGAAAAAAAAAGTAGGTTTGAAAAAATTTAGACAAAATTTTCATACAAAATTTTCTTAAAGTACATTTGAAGTCTACTTTAATTTTTTATGAATACGGCAGTTAATTATTTTATATTCTGTTGTTTTCATCTTTAAATCTTTATTTCTTTGCTACTAATTGTTGCTTATTTATTTAATACCTACATATATAATTAAATAAAATAAACAAAATTTGAATAAATTGACATAAAAACTTAGAATCAGATATAAACTTTTGTAACAAGACACATTTCTGCAATTTGTTTGCAAATAATACATTACATATAAAAAAACATACACTAATGGCCGAATTCTCAGTCATTAGTTAACCATTGGTAAACTAAAATACTAACTATTGTTTAACTATTACTTGTTATTCTTATGGCAAACTAAGCATTGCGAATAAAGAATCATTAGTTAAGCCTTTGTCATTAGCTAACTAAAGACTGTGAATTCGGCCATAATTCATTCATTCATTGACTAATTCATTAATACTTTCAGCTTAACAGTTTTTAAAGACTTGTTGGAATCACTGTTCTGCACACAGAGAAAAAAAATATAGTTGTACATGTTTACCACAACAATCTCAACATTATTACAAGTTTTTTTATTATTTAACAATGTTATGGTCACTGTAATTATTCATATGATTGTGGTCACCATAATATGGTTAAATTACGATGCAGATGATTATTAAAATCATATACGATTATACGATTGTAGTAACTATGTATGCGTTTGTTGCAATCATGTTTATGATAAATCCATTTATCATAATTTGTTGGTTTTTGATTATGATAGAGAACAACATAATATGGTATAATTTGACATCATAAAACTGATCACCATAAACATTACATAAGTGCTATAATCATATATATGATGGCAATAATCATGTCAATGGCAACTTAACCATATTATGATTGCAGACATCATATAAATAATTACAGTGACCATAATATTTTTAGAAAATAGTTGTGGTAAATAAGCACAACTATATTTATTCTCTGCGTGTGTATTTGCAAAAATAATGTCTTTTCAGTTACAGTTTAAGTAAATTTTTTTTCCTCATTTTATATTTTGTTATATGTAAATGACATCATCTTTAGCTTTTTCTTTGAGTGCTCTCAATTCATTAGTTTCTTTTTTGTATTTAGCCTGTTTTAATCCATGTATGTTGTTATTTATATAATTCAGTCATTTGAGCTGACAACAATTGACATGATTGATCATTGATTAAAAAATAAAATGCCTTCTAAAGGAAGTTCTTTAGTATGACTTAAGTTTGCCTTTTGTGTTGTTTCATTTAATTTGACAGTGTGTGCTTAAGCTTATTTCTATTTGTTTAGATTTATATTGTCACTTCTTGTGAGATTTTCATTAACTTTTGGATGTATAAGTCTAATTCATTAATGTGAAAAATGCCAGCGGGTAAAATTGCAAGTGCTTCTTCCATTTGCAGACCTTATAGAAGACCTGTTTACAGATTCTAAAAGAAGCGATACTCATTCCACTATGCCTTCTCTCAGAAGGCATTCTAGAATATGTTTCATAGGTATTCCAAATTGCATTAAAAAAAGTCAACAAATCATGACCTTAATATGAAACATTAATGGTTTTGCAATTATTTCTATATAACGTTACTAAAACAACAAACTTAACCCTTAAATAGCTGAAATTGAAAATACGTTCAAATTGCAGAAATAAATTATTGTTCTAGCATGTGTTTCATCTGAAAATTAGTTCCAATTCAGAAAAAAATAAGAAAGACAATCGACGGTCCTAGTAGCTAAACGGAATAAACCGGTTTTTTTAATTTTGCTCAATTTGGTCTTTAAAGTTTGTGGTGTTAAGTACGCGAGAAGCATTACTGTATGTGATTTTTTAAATTAATTTAAATTAACTTAAAATTAATTTAAGCCCCTTCTTTTATATAAAACCCCTTCTTGTACTGAATTTCGGAAGTGGTCTTTGTATGGGGCTGTGTCAAAATTATGGACCGATAAGTTTTAGTTTGCATGAAACTTATTCACCCCTATCGTGAATAAAAATTCCACATTAAATTTGTTCCCTTTTCACTGTTTTCCTATTAAAATTCAATGTTAAAAAAATAAAAGGGAACAAATTTCATGTGGAATTTTTATTTACGATTGGGGTGATTATTACAGAATTTTGTTTAGATACGGCTTTTCTATAGACATTTATGTACCATAAAGCCATACGAGTGTTTCCGGAAGACATTTGTATGGTGACTATAGGAAATCGATTCCTACCACTTTCAACAGGACTTGTCCTTTTATAATAAAAATAAAGTGTGCAAAATATCAAGATATTCTCTTCATTATAGTTGAAGTAAAAAATATCTGAAACTTTGTTCTATAACTCAGATTCTACTGGACCGATTTTACCCATTTGCAATACCAAACATTTCGGTGGATCAAATAATGTTTGGTAAAAATTTCATTGTTCTATGGCTTTTTTTCGAAGCTCTATCGTAATTTCAATAGACGGACGGAGATGGCTTGATCGTCTTAGAATCTTATAAGGACCCAGAAGACTTTTTGATTCTACGACCATTATTTCAATTTGTTTCAAACGGAATAACAAACGCAATATACCCCCATCGTTTTGGTGGTGTGGGTATAAAAATAATTTTTCTTTTAATCCACTTGAAAGTTCTATACATGTAAAAAAACACAGAATCATTATTTTCGAAATAATATTGCACAATTTGAAAGCGTGGTACAGGCATCAGTCTTATCAGTATATATTCACCATAAGATCATCTATAGTTTGACAGTAAGAATATACCTTTACAAAATTATAATTTTTTATGGAATGAGCAAAAGGAAGAAAATAAACACATATTTGCAAATAAGGTTTTTGTAAGGAAACAATGTTGGAGACTTTATGGAGTCCCTTTTGCTAAAGAAAAAAAATAATAAAGTTAATAAAATTCCAAATTTTATCAAGTCTTTCTTGCACGTTTGCCACATACTGAGACCGATAAATTGTTTTGGTTATGCAAAATTATTAATAATTTAAAATTTAAAATCATAATTTCTTTAGCAAAAGTAACACACAAAAAGAAAAACACATTCGTGAAAGGAAATGAAAAATTTTGTTAAAAAATCTTATTAAAGAAAAAAAAAAAATGCTGCCTTCACAAGATCTATAAGAAATATAATTTTAGTTTAACAAGTCTTGAAATTTTTCAATTTCCTGTCATTTTTTATTAGTTAGTTCAAAATGTCTTTGCTATTTCTGGTCTCCCTGTAAACATTTAAAATAATTATATGAATCTGCAAATATATGCATACGTGCTTAAGCATAAATTTAAAATTTACTTTAAAGAAAAAAAAAAAACAAATTTATTAAAAATAACACAAGTACGTACGTACTTAATTTTTATACTGCTCTACTTACAAAATTCCGAAAGATTTTTCCAAATGATAATTTTTTATTATTTCAAATATATGTTTGCCAGTTCTATAGCATTTCTTTCCACTTTCTCTTCAACTTTTTGATGTAAAATATTATGTTTGTTAGTAAATGGGTTTCCAGAAATGAATTGTTAAAATATTTTTGAAAAAACCATGATGACAAGCTGTGTGTGTAGATTTGTTTGTTTTATTCCTTTTTTTACTCTTGTCATTTCATTAAAATATTTCTATAAAGTTTTAAAACATTTCAAGATGTTTTGTTTGTGTGTACAAGTGTATATGTAGAGATATACATTAAAAGTAAATGTTTAGTTTTTGGGTGTTTTTATGTGTAGCATATTCTAAGGCGTCATTTTGAAATTTCCTTGACCAATGTGTTTTATTGTTGTCTTTGAGCTAAGAGGAAGCTTGATAAGGCAGCATGACTGACTAGAACTGCGTTGATGTTGGTGATGAAGACGCTGGTAATGATGTTGATGCATTTGCAAAGAAAAACTTTGGATGGCTTCAACTTTAACAAGATGAACTACTAAAATAATATTTCTTGATGATTTCTAGATGTACAGGCAGAATTTCTTTCTTTACTAAGTTTTGTTTAACGAAAAAATGATGATATGCTTCATTTCCTTTCTAAACTTAAGTTATTGAAAATTTTACATAACAAAGGCAAGTTGTAGGACATTGATTTCTTAAGAAAAACAGCATAGAAAAACTTGATAAAAACTGGAATTTTGTTGCATTTATTATTATTTTATTATAATATTTTTCTTTTTTACTAGTATTTAAAAAATTTTAATGAAGCAATACTCCATTAAGTTTTCAACAATGTTTTCTTACAAAAAACTCAACTTTTTATTTTTATTAAGATATTGTTTCAAGATAGCATTATTACTTTTACACAAGAATATTTGTTCAGGCGAAAAAAAAAAAACAATTACAGTTCAACCTTGGTATAACGAATCATAAGGGGATTGAAAAAAAAACTTTATATCGTTATTATCGTTACAATGAGGTTCGTTATATCGAGGTGAAGTAGCACTTCCATTCGTTATAACGAGGTAATACAAAATTTTGTATGTATATTAATCGTCATCTGTTTACCATGTTATAGCGAACGATTTCCGCTAATAAATGAAAACACATTTGAAGGAAAACACTGTATGTTGTAGTTTTAAAATTAAAAAATAATATTGTATTTAATTCAAAAATAGTTTACATTTATAAAATAATCACTCCTATCGTTTATAAAAATTCCACATAAAATTTGTTCTCTTTTCATATTTTTCCTATTAAAATTTATTGTTAAAAAAATAAAAGGGAGCAAATTTCATGTGGAATTTTTATACACGATAGGGTTGAATAAGTATGAGCCAGTGATTAACTAGCTAGATTGCCGTTAGTCTAATAATACATGCTGCTGTCGACTACGAATATAGGTTTGCTGGAGACGTTGTCGTTGCAAACACAATAATTTTGTGTGTATCTGTTTTATATAATTTGTATGAAAAGGTTGTAAGTTGACAAAATTCGTTAAATGGAGGTAAATAATTCTTTCTATTTCGCTAGTCTGCAGTGAATAAAAATTCATTATAACAAGGCTATTGCCAAATGTATTCGTAATACAGAGGTTTATTTTGTATTAAATTGTATGGAGCGTTGTAGGGGATTTAAAAAAATTCGTTAAATCGAGGAATTCGTTATAGTGAGGGTCGTTATATCGAGGTTTGACTGTATATATCATTTCTGTACAAATATTTGTTTATATTCTTCCTGTTGCTCATTCCTTTCGAGAGAATATTAAATTAGTAATAAATATCACTGAAATGTTTATGACAAATATCTATTTGTTAACAAAAACCTTTCTTTTGATGGTAAAATACTTAAAGAAACTAAGTACAATATTTAATTATAAACAACACAATATTGATAGAACGTTTTCTTTAAAGCAAAAGTTGAATAGAATAAACTTTTCAGTTTCTAAGGGAGCAAGCATGTCTATCAATCAAATGGTATTGTCTGTTGAACTTGTTGGCTTCACTTGGAAACAAACAAAATAAAACAAATTATACTTATCATATCCTGAGATCAATCAAAGTATTGTTGCAATATTGTTATTAAATTTTATGTAGACCCTATAAGAAATAAGGAAACGTGTTAAGTGCATATTAACTTTTACATACGCGTGCGTATGATTAATATGTATTTGCTGTCTATAAATAATTGCTATTAATCATACGCACCGTGTCAACAATTATAAACTAAACTAAGAAATATTCAAGTGTTTAGAAAATAACCAAAAAGCTATCATATTATTTTTGTGTCCATTAATTAAAAATAAAAAACCGTAAAGAACTACAAATATGTTTCTTTGATTTTCCCATTAAAATCTTTGTTTTTAAGTATAATTTACACTTTCTACTTTTCCCTAAACTTATAAATTCCAAAAAATTTCAAATTATTCTTAAAAACATGTTTACAATAAACGAGTATGGGTAATAAATTAAGCATTAAGTTGCTTTTCCTGTTCAATTACTTTCATAGGAAATATTTTTTTAATGTTTTTTAATAACATAATTTGTATATTAAAATGTTTTCATGATTAATAAACAGTTTGTTTATTTCTTTATGTTTAGGAAATTAAATGATTTACATGTGTTATTACATAATAATTTTAATTTATATGCACATATGTATGTATGTTTATAAAATAACAATGAAAATGTTTTTTGATAAATTTGTAATTTCAGTCTGCAACAGGTGTTGATTTCCTGTTGCTGTCTCCCCTAAAACACAACAGTCAGAATAAACCTGAGCTCTTAATGCTGCAAAAAAAATAGATTAAGACAATACATATAGAATAATTATCCAGAAAAAAGATTTTGGCTTTACTGTAAAACCTTGTCATATATTTTCCTTAAGGTCTTAAGTAAATGATTGACAATTACTGTCTGTCATCTGTGATGTTTTTCGTAATTTTCTTCCTTTTTAAGTTATGTAAGCTGTCATTCAGCTGGTATTCATATTGTCTGACAATGGCAATGAATGTTTGAGATGCATTTACTCGTATTGAAGGGCCATAGAGGCAATGATGGGTGGTAAAATGGGCTGTGGTAAATTTTAAAATTCCAACATATTTAGCTGTAGTTTTAATGAACTTAAATGAAAATCATGTTTAGTCTATATTTTTGAACACATTTTGAAAAAAATTTGTCAAAAATTTTAGTTAAGCTCGAGTTCATTAAATTTAATTTTCATTAAATTATTTTTACTGAAGTTAGGAATTACAACTTGAAAAATTTATTATTAAAAATGTTTTTGATAATTTTTCTTGACTGGGGATCGAACCTGGGTTGTTGAATTTACATATGTTTCGAGATATCCCACTTTCTCTCATCAGAATTCTTTGCGTTCTACCAGTTGTAATTCCTAACTTCAGTAAAAATAATTTAATGAAAATTAAATTTAATGAACTCGAGCCTAACTAAAATTATCAAAAAGTAAAAATTAACAGTTCGATTATGAAATAATAATTATTCTATAAAATAGTTTATAATGTTTACATGTTGTACAAAAGTGTACAAAAAACATAATAAACAAAAAAAACAAATGTATTCAAGTTTTCGAGACAAAGTCTTGACATGAATACGGAAAAACTGAAGAAAAGAAAAAAACAACTATGAATAGAAATTAATAAAGAATGATAATTACAGCAAAAACTTCGAACTACCAGAACTAACACTGGTTAAAGGATTGATGTTTGTCTGTTGGCTGACCGGCACCGCAGTGGTGCAGGTGGTAGAACGCAAAGAATTCTGATGAGAGAAAGTGGGATTTCTCGAAACATATGTAAATTCAACAACCCAGGTTCGATCCCCAGTCAAGAAAAATTATCAAAAACATTTTTAATAATAAATTTTTCAAGTTGTAATTCCTAACTTCAGTAAAAATAATTTAATGAAAATTAAATTTAATGAACTCGAGCCTAACTAAAATTATCAAAAAGTAAAAATTAACAGTTCGATTATGAAATAATAATTATTTGTCAAAAATTTTATGTCAAATTTTTGAGTCATGAGATAAATTTCTTTTATGGAAATTTTTTTTCATGTCATGACATAAATTTCCTTTATGGAAAGCTTTTATCATGTAGTTAATAAAATTTTTTTATGTCAAATTTTTGTGATGTCATGACATACATTTCTTTTAATGAAAATTTTTTCATATCATGACATAAATATCTTTTATGAAAATTTTTTCATATCATTACATAAATATCTTTTATGGAAACTTTTTTATTTCATGACATAAATTTAATTATTAACATTTTTTTATTCCAAAATTTTTTGATGTCATGACTAAATTTCCTCTATGGAAAATTTTTGCAAAAAAAAAAGTATTTCAAGACATGGCATAAATTTCTTTTGTGGAGAATGTTTGCCATGTCTTGACATACTTTTTTTTGTAGAATATTTTTTTATATTGTTATGTCTTGTATGCCATGTCATGTATTCATGACATACTTTATCTATTTTTATTTTTTTAACGTCATGATATAAAGTGTAAAGTGCTGGGAAGCGTCAATAGGGTATATTATTTTTCAAGACTTAACCCGGTCGGGACAAGCATATCTATGCTTGACAATGCTATATCTTCTATATTGGGTAAAAAAATAATGTTGTGTTGTTGCTCCATGCAACCAGAAAAATATTTATTAGGAAAGTACTTTTTCGATAGTCAACCTTTAAGGATTATTAAGCGCTGGGTTGGAAATTCAAGAAAAATAGCGTAAATACTTAAAAGTTTTGGTGCTTTTTTTGGTACCTTTTTTATTCAATTTCTTTAAAGAGATATTATTCTGCTTACATTAGAGCTTAACCTTAATATATAAATGCCACTCGACAATATTTATGAACTGAATACGAAACCAATCCGAAACAAATATTTAAGTACAGTTTTCATAGATGCTATTGTTAAAAAATTTCGTTTCAAACAAATAAAAACCTTTTATTGACAAATTGTACTCAAATTATGATCTGTTAAATTTGGTAAGCTCTAAAAATATTAATTTTTTTCTGATGTTGGTCATATTTATGTAAGGGGTAGACAACTTTTAATTTAATCTTGAATATCGATTAAATTAATTAATTAATTGCACATTATGATCAAAAGACATAAGAAGTTCAAATTGAATCATTTAAACTATTAAAATCTGAAAGATTTCAAAATTTTTTAAAGAATCTGATTGACAATCTACGATTTGCATATTTAAATATACCGTTCGGTAGATTTTTAAATTTTTAATCACGCGAGGGTGTTTGATAACACAACATTTTTTTAGGAATACCAAACAATGTTAAATAGAGGAAAATTCAAAATTTAAAATGATTCGTGGCCAGGAATAAAATGTAAAATATCACCGGGAAACGCTGGGTTTAATAAGCTAGCATTGCATAAATATTTCAGGTCATTTAGTTTTGTCTACAAAAAATGTTTATGTTTTATTAGGATATAATAATGTCCCGAGAATACTTTTATGTTATGACATAGGTTTGTCTTATTTGTAACGTGTAACGTAATGTGTGTCATAAGTCTGCTTATATTTTTACAAAAACATTATTCCAATCATTTAAATTCATTTTTTATCTGACTGCTCTTAAACAGTAAATGTTTAAAACAAATTATACAATTTTCGCGTGATTCACTTAATTTTATCTGTTACCATAAATTACCAAATTTTATTACACTTTTTTTCCTCTTAATTCAACTTCCACTTTTATTTATTAAATTTTAGTAGACTTTTTTTTACTTTTAATTTAATTTAATTGTTTCATAAAATGTTCTTTATTTATAACAATAATCATAAAAAATGCTTAAATGAAAATGAACGTTTAAAATGCCAGTAATAAATTTCATTAAACTAATCAGTCCATCAATATAAATTGACCAAAGAATTCAAAATAATTCATAAATCGTTATAAAGAATCAATAAATTAGTTTTATTTTATTGTTTTGTACATTTAAATTTGAGCTGTGAATCATAAAAATACCAGCCTAAACATTTGCTTGCTCTTAAAAAGAAAAGAGACTAATAAAAGTAAAAGATTTTGTTTCTTAGTTGTTGCGTTTTGGGTCTTGAGTGCTGATTTTGTTAAAAAAAATAACAAATATAATAAAAATAAACAGAGAAAACAAAATTGACTTGGTAGTCGTCACATTGTGCTAAAACTTACCTACAGGAGCATAAAACAAAGGCAAATTGTTCTGCTACTTTGTGAGTATACCTTAGGGTGTTTTCATATGCCAGATTTAATAGCATGCTTTTAGGTGTAACAGAATATAACAATTTCCCAATAATATTTAATACTAAACAATAATAATAAAGTATATAAATTTTAATTTAATTTAAACAAGCAGGCCATAAAATTTAATCCAAATAGGATTTTCTTGTTATGTGTATCTATGCGTACTCACTTTTGGGAAAAGTCTATTAAATTTAAAATTTATGGCGCGTTAACGATTCACCTTTCAAAAATTTATTTTCAACAAGATTTGTTTTCTTTAACTCCTTTTGCATCTTTTGGCAATTGGTGCCCCGATAGACTATGCGATAGTATGCCAGACTATCAGTCAGAGGGTTGCGTGTTCGATTCCCGCCAAAGACTCTGGGTGTTTTCTGCAGATAAGCCAAAAAGCTTTGCAGTTTGTGTTTGTTAATTATATTAAAAAAAAAAATACATTTCAGTCATTAATAAATTTGTATGAATGTATGTATACTCATGCAGACAAGTGTAAATGGCATTTTATGTTTTTAAAAAAATTTTCCACTAATAGTGTTAATTTGAAAAGTATGTTTCAAATAATAAAATAAAACAAAAATATTTTTACATTGCGGCCAATAACAAGCTTAAATAATAAACTCAAAAAATTACCAAATTTTATTTGTTTAATACGCCAGGAAGAACTGATTAGTCGGTGGCGTAATTAACAAGTTGTAGAATAACCTATAGTTAATTTGAAATATCATAAATGTGAATATATTACAAATATTTAAGATTGATAAGAGAAACGCCTAAAGTACTGGTTTATTCTTTCAATTACTAATAAATAGCAGCACCAATGTTTGTGAGCCCACCAGCATGCATTGTCTGACTGTCTGTTCATAAATAAATCAACATGAGTAACGAACATCGCTGACTGTGAATACAATTGAAACAACATACACGCTCGTGCACTTAGGAGATTATTGAGGTGATATTTGGCAAATATTTGCCGAAAACGACGTAACCACTAAATAAAATATTTTTGAACTCGTTTATTTATTAAAAAAAAACTTAATTTATTTAGAATAAGATTCAACAAATATTTAGTCTTATTTAATTTGATGCTGTTTGATCTGGCGAAATTCTTGTAAGAGTAAATATCGTCAAACAAATTTGTGCTAAAACAAGCGGTTACGCTTTTTCAAGTAAATATTTGCCATATGTGACCATGCCTTTATATTATTATATCATATTATTAAGCACAACAACTGCATACAGTGTTGTAGAAAGTTATAATAATTATAAATATAATTATTCTATATGTGGTGGGTATATTGGAATTGTGCTGATGTTTATAACGGCCATAAATATTAGTCCAACACCCAACCATAAAGTATACCGATCGATTCAGAATCACTTCCTGAGTCGATTTAACGATGTCCGTCCGCCCGTCTAGCTGCCCATGTAAAGTTTGTGCACAGAGTACAGGTCGCAATTACGAAGATAATTCGATCAAATTTGGCACATGATATTTTTTCGGCCCAAGGACGGTTGTAATTTCACATAACCCCCATACAAATGTCCTCTCGAAATAGGGAAATGAGCGGTAAATGAAGCCAAACCACATTTACAAATTTTGTGCAAATCTCTCCTTAATTGATCATAGCTCCCATATAAGACCCACTTCCAAAACTCATTTAAACGACCATAAATCTCATACAAATATTGGTATCCAAATATTGGTACACAAATAAATAAGTTTTATATATACAGAAATTTTTAATGGTTGGTCTATAATTAGTTGAAGCTCCCATGTAAAACCCTCTACGCAATACACTTTAACATCCATAAATCTTTTAAAAGTATTTATGGCGAGATAAAGTTTAACACACATAATATTTAAATACACAGAAGCTATGGTACTAAATTTTTGGATGATCGGTCCATAATAGGTAATATCTGCCATATAGCGCCCATTTCTGAAAAACTGTTTTATACATACCTATACTTTGTGTAGGATATTATATGGTCGGGCTTCACCGACTAGACTTTCGTACTTATTTTCAATGAAAAGAAACAGAAAAACTTAAAAACAAATAACTCTAAACCAAATTCTTGGAAGCAGATATTCTTCGCACCATTAAAAATAATAAAGTCGTTCTTAATATTTTCTTCAACACTGTAATTATGGACAAATATATAAAGAAACACGCGCGAACATACTTATTAAACGCACACAAATCTTAAATCCACTAACTGTCGATAAGTTGGCATCTGTAGGATTTATATGTGCGAACGAATACATTTTTTTCGTTGCTGTATTTTGGCCATAAAAGATTTTTACTAGTAACATCCATAAATGTTCGCATTTAAACAAACGTTTTTATTCCTGCTTAAAATGTTAACATCTCTAAACATGATGAAAATGTTGAATTATAATATATTTGGGGGCATTAAAATCTTATGTTTACGTTTTTTACTTCTTAGAGAGTGATTGAGTGAGAGAGAGAGAGAGAGAGGAAGATAAAATAATAAAATATATATCAGGAACAGCGTTGCCACGACCAAAACAAATTTGTAACCAATATGTAAAAAAAAGTAACCAAAAGCAAAAAAAAGTAACCAACATTTTTATATATATGAAATTTTATTTTATTTATACTTCAGTAATTTTTTTAAGCTTGAGGTCACTTTTTGTTTTTTATAAAAGATTTTTTAAAAAATTTTGTTATAATATTAAAATTACTCCTGAAGAAGATTTCCAAAGGAAATCGAAATATCGAGTTAATTATATATATAAATAAAAAATCTTTTATAAAAAACAAAAAGTGACCTCAAGCTTAAAAAAATTACTTAATAAAAATCATAAAAAAGGTCGAAGAAAATAGAATAAAATTATTTATACTTCAGCTAAAAAATATATATGTAAAATATAAATTAACCATTGCATTTCAGTTTGTAGATGGTTTTTGACGTTTGAAGAACCTTACACGTTCAACAATACAATGATTGTGTTTGTAATGTTTGGCGACAGGCATGTATTTTTTTGTACATCTATATAGGCGATCGTCAGATATTACAACGTTGTCAGATCTAGCAATGTGCTAGCAATGTACTGACATTGAAAAATTGTTAGCAAAAGGTAAATTGTCAGTTTAGACGACTGTAAGAAAACTAACAGTTTCATTGGCACACAATGAATTTATCTGTCAACTGAAATTGTCAGTTCACACGGTTGTGTGTGTGTTTATAAATTTTAAATATTGTCCTGGAACAAAAACGAGCAATTGAAACCATTTTATCTGCACTCTATGAAACAGGATTCATCAAAAGATATGTCGCTATCCGTTTTTTATTTTCTTTAATTTTCTTCCACTTTTTTTAAAAAATTTTATTAATGCACACTCGTATATCTACACAGACTTGCATTTAGAAATAATTTCTATGACAATGCTGCCATTTGCAGATGCATAAACTTTGCACATATGACAATGAAAAGTGTTTGACAATTGTCTTAAAACAATGACAATGACAAAATCGTGTGTTTACACGATTGTTAGATGTCTGACAATAATTTTGTTTTCCAATGTATTGAAAATGCTTTTTTTTGCAACGTTGGAAGAAAAAAATTTTAAGTTCACACGGTTGTTACAGTGTTGTTATTATAACGTTATAAAAACGTTTAAATTGTGGTAGTTTAGTTTATCACCAAAATTAGTGGTGTTAAGTCAAAGTGAAAAACAATGTCAACAATGGTTACTTTTGTATTCAAAAAAAGTAACCAAAACGGGAAAAAAGTACACAAGTACACATTGGAAAAAAAAGTAACCAATTTTGGTTAAAAGTCACCAAAACGGCAACGCTGATCAGGAATGGAAGATAGTTTTTGGTTTTAGTATTAACTATAGAATTAATATGTACTTTTTACGACCTCCATGGTGGTACCATTTGTAATATTTATTAAATAATAAAATTTAAGGCAAAATTTTTAACGCAACCTTGTACAAGGTGGCGCAAAAGTAAACTTCCGATGTTTTTTGGCTGTAATTAAAAAAAAAAAAAATGAAAAACTTTGATCCTTCTTGTGGATTATTTTTATTTGGTCTTTTAATTTTTTTTACATCAAGTCGAGAATATGATGTCATGTAAATGGTCGCCGACACAGTTGATTGTCATTTGAGCCATTTTTATGGAATTTTCCATCACTTTGGCCAAAACTTCCGGCGATAGGTCCTCACATTCTTGACGGATATTGTCTTTAAGAGCTGCAAGAGTCTGAGGCTTTGATGAAAAATCATCTTCCTCTTGGTGGTGATTAAGGATGGCTTGAGCGTATGTTAGACGCGTCAGCAGCTAACAGCTGATGCACTGTCTGGACTTTGTACGGAAACATCTTCAAATCTTGTACCAAATCGATGTCGATGTCGATGGCGCTTCCATGATATCCTCGGCTACAGCAGCAATATTCTCTGCAGATCGGCTACTCCGGGGTTGTGCTTGGCAGCATTTCGTGTTGTGCCTGTCTCTTCGAGGCGAGCGGCTAAACGTCGCAGTGTTTCACCAGTAGGCGTTGGACGGCCAGGAAATCTGCGACGAAATTCACGTTGTGCCAAAGTCACCGACCGATTATTGGTCAAATAAGTAGGCAGCAATATTCCGTGTTCTGGAGCAGTGTAGCGTAACATTGTTTATTAACGTGTATTTCGCATGTGCTTACTACACAAATGTCAAAACAGAACTGACATTAGCGGCCAATCGCAAAATTTATAGCATTTTCTGATAGGAGCCACATTCGTTATATCTTTTAACAATTTTATACTCGATATGTAGGACCAAATTTTAAACATTGACAATTGTATCACGATATCAAGAATGTCTTAAAAAATTGCCGATGTCTAATGGAAATTCAGCTTTCGTATTGATTTCTCGACAAAAGGAAAACAAACAATATTTCAGTTAAAATCAAACCCGTAAACATACAAAAAATATTTATTTATAATGGTGGATTTATGGCAAAAAAGGATACGGTGTAAGATTTCTAAAAGAATAAGCAGCGATATTATCATACCGCGATTATCATACTGCTACCAGATAAAACATTTGTGGACTAAAAAAAAACTTGGTGCTTACTTAGTAATTCATTTAAATAATAGAAAACTTTATATTATGATATGCCTCGCTGTGTCACACCGATTAAAATATATTAATAATAAATATCGTTCGTTATACCGGAAATTGCTAGTATTTGTTTAAATATATACATAGTTAGTCATATTTAAAATATAATTCTGAATCTATATTCTTATTTATAAAGTATCGAGCACAAATGCAAACTTGGGCGAAGCCTCTAGGCAAGGAATCATAAACAATTATCAGGTAATATTTGTGTACAATCGGAAGCACTTACCAATTTTTGCGACAAATAAAACTGATAATCTTAATTTTCGGAGCTCTTGTTGTCATCTTATTTTTTAGGTCTTTAATGTAAAATTTATATACAAATGTGAAATGCGCACTTTGTGTAAACATTTCTGACTATATTAATTTACGTTCAAATTAAATTATAATGTCAAACATTTTTCAATTTCTAGCCGATTGATTGAGGGTAATAAATGATTGGTGTTTTTTTAATGTCACTTCTTTGACACGCGTTTCCTCCTGAGGTAAAATATGACGTCATGTTTTCGATGTAAATGGCATAAGTTTAAAGTAAACATTATTTTCAAGGTTGTTTTTATTTTGTTAACATTTTGTAAAAATTATTTCCAACATGTAGCTAACATATACGTTTCAGCAACATGTTGCTAGTATAAAAGGAACATAATGCTAGAAAAAAATGTTTATAGACAGATTTAGCTTATTTATAATAAAAAAAAAACATTATTACGATCCTGATATATTGATAATAACACTGGGTCCTTATTGGCTTCGTAAAATCTTATTCCATTGACATATTTGGGTGCCCCGATAGAATAGGCGATAGATTGCCGGACTATCAGTCAGAGGGTTGCGGGTTCGATTCCTGCCAAAGACTCTGGGTGTTTTCTGCAGATAAGCCAATAAGCTTCGCAGTTTGTGTTTGTTAATTATATTAAAAAAAACTTTCTATCATAGAATATACGATTTAAAAAATGCTGTCTTTTGTAAGACTTTTGTAAGATTTGTCTCAGTTTTGACATTATTTATTAATTTAGTTTAAGCTTAGTTCATTAAAAATAAAAGAATAAAATATTAGTTTATTTTCATAAAATATAATATAATATTATCATTATACCATAATAGGGAGAACATATTGCATTTTTGCTGATGTTTGTAACGCCCAAAAATATTAGTCCAACACCCAATGTAATGTATTAATGTATACCGATCGACTCAGAATCATTTTCTGAGACGATTTAACAATATCCGTCCGTCTGTCGGGCTGTCCATGTAAACCTTGTGCACAGAGCACAGGTGGCAATTTTGAAGATATTCAGATCAAATTTGGTATATGATATTTCTTTGGCCCAAAAACGCTTGGGATTAAAACTTGTTGAAATCGGTTATTATTTATTTCACCTAGCTACCATACAAATATCCCCCAAAATAGTGGTTTATAGGACATACATGTTTGACTTATGCACGTATCCAAACAAATTTCGCCAGAAGTAAGAAATCATGACAACCAATTTTATAACATATATCCCCTCTAAAAATCATTTTAACATCGAGATCAAATTTAATACAAATAATTTGTAAATGCACAAAACATAATAGGTTATAACTCCTATATAGAAACCATTTGTGAATATCTGTGTAGGGTGTAGGGTATTGTATGTACGTGCTTGATCGACTATACTTTCTTACTTGTTTTTAATAACAAATGATTTTAATATATGTTTGATTTTAAATGTGTTGTTTTTCTTTCTTAAATTATACAATTTTAGAAAAAAAAGAAATAACTTTTATATTTATTCCTGGGAAATGCAGTTTTTAATTTCCGTTTCCCGGGGGAAAAAAATAGTTCGGAAAATGTCAAATCCCAAACATGACTGTTAAAAAAATTGTCTTAAGCAAATTTGTAGAAGATTTGAATTGGGAAATACTTAGTCATTTCATAAATTCTATTCTGAAATGATAAATTAATAATGAATTCTTAGAGAAACGTCAATTTATGCAATATATTTACAATAATGAATATGAAATAATTCGTAATTAATTATCCATATTTAATGGATTTGTTAAGAATTAAAATTTAATTTGATTTTGAAAATTTACTGGAAAATTAATTCTTTGAAAACTTTGAACTTGTTCTGACTCAATTAATTTTGAAATTTTTCTTTTGTTTCTGAAAATGTATCAACAAGCTAGCAGCATTACTAATGACACTTGAGTAATATTCACCTGAAGTCTGAGTTACTCACATTATAGTCATTTCAACAATGATACTCTCAATGATACACTCAGGCACACATTAAGGACTATAACAATATCAGTGTTGAATATTATTTTAAAAAATAACAATTTAAATCATGTGACTGTCTCATATTTCCGTTTATAACAGTAATTCCACTTAACTGATTTTGTTGATTTTTATTACCGAATTGCTTAAAATAATGATAGAGACTCTAACTAAATCTCTTTAATTTTGCTTTTTAAGTTAAGAAATGAGAGTGTTTTACACAGACATTTCGTCAGATATAAGTGAAGTGCTAATCACTGATTTTGAAATTGAAATAAAAGTGTAATTTGTTTCCCTTTAATCTGGCATCATGTTTTACCAGTTTGTTTAGTAAAATGAGTAAGAAAGATAAAGCAATTGTTTATTTCTATTTTTATTGTTAAACTTTTAGTATTTTCACCGTTGTTTATTTTGCTATATTTATTATTTATTTATTTAGCAAATTTCTTAAATACATACAATACGAGTGCGAATATTTTAGTTATTTACGCACAATGTATTTTTGTTTTTAGTTTTACTTATGTATATATGACACCCTAAATACAAAAGGTGACAACTCAAAACGTTCCAAAACTGACTTTTTCCATAAATTAATTTAGAGTACACATCTCTAACTACTGCAAAAATTTCTTTCACATCACTATCTTCTTTAACTGGAAAAATACAATTATGTCTATTTTTATGTAAAGTGTGTTGCTTGTGCACGATGAACTTTTTCTATCTCTCCTGAAAATTTTAGTATTTTGAGTTGTGACCTTTTTGAATTTAGGGTGCGATATGTAAAACAACTTGTAGCTTATTCACTGTGGAGAACGAAATAAATATATGTGTTTTATTTTTTGTCTATTTATGCCTACAATTTTGTTTTTGTTTTTATACCCACCACCAAAAAGATGGGGGGTATATTACGTTTGTCATTCCGTTTGTAACGCATCAAAATAATGGTCGTATAACCAAAGACGATCTTGACATGTCCGTCCGTCTGCCCGTCTGTAGAAATCACGATATAGCTTCGCAAAAAAGACATAGAATAATGAAATGTTTACCAAACATTCTTTGATCTACCGAAATGTTTGGTATTGCAAATAGGCAAAATCGGTCCAGTAAGATCCGAGTTATAGATCAAAGTTTCAGACTACCTCGATATTTTGCAGATAATAAAATGAAATTTATTTTTATTATAGAGCGACAAGTCCTGTTGAACATGGTAGGAATCGGTCCACGATTTCTCATAGCCCATATACAAATGTCTTCCCGGAATATAGCTTTATGTTACATAAATGTCTATAGAAAAGAAGTATCCATACAAAATTCTGCAAAAATAAAGTGAAATCACAAAACGATATTTTGTTTGCATCGGTCCATATTTTGACCATAGCCCCATACAAAGGCTATTTCCGAAAATCACTTAAATGAGCATAAATCTTACAAAAAATCACCAATAAGTCGAAATTTAACACAAGTAATCCGTATACACATCTGAATTGTCGTACCAAATTTCATGACGATCGGTCCATATTTGACCATAGTCCCCATATAAGGTCCACTTCCGAAATTCACTTAAATACGCATAAATCTCTTATAAGCATCAGAAGCAAGTTTAAATTCGACGCAAAAAGTCCATTTTTATATAGAAATATTCATGGGTCCATATTTGACCCTGGTCGTTACTTTGAAACATCACTTAAATGGGCATAAATCTCTTATAAAAATCATTATTACGTTGAAATTCCACAAAAATAATTCGCATGTACATAAAAACAGAATTTAAAGACGATTGGATTGGTAATAGGTCATAGTTCCCTTAGGAGGACTACTCCCGAAAACTCATTAACTCATTAATATGAACATCTATATCGAACCGTAAGATACGCAGATCAGTTATTAGTATGTAAAAATTGACTTTTGTGAAAGTGGGTCCATAATTGAGCACAGCTCCCTTACAAGCTCCACTTCCGAGAAGAAGTTGACAATATTGACATTTCAAAAACCAAAATCATTTGCCTAGGGCTTTTTGGCACTTAATTAATAGTTTGTTAAAGTAAATCTCTTTATGTTACATGCTGCAAAAATATAAACAAAGTGTAAATTATTGATTATAACGTGAATATGCATACAATTTTTATAAATAAAAAATACGGTACAATATTTTATGAAGTTTGCCCACCCCATAATATTTATAATAATATGATTTGGTGTGGGTATATAAGATTCGGCGCAGCCGAATATAAATTTTTACTTGTTTTTTTTTTTGTTTTTTTTTTTAATGAAATCATCAACAAAATTGAGTTTTATAATCATTTAAATGTGGCTGTATTTTGATAAATTATTATGGTGTGAAGTTATTAAATGCTGCCAAATATTTGTAAAATTCTGTTTATTGTTTTCAAATTGAAAATTTAGTTAATTAATTGGGGTTTATTGCTTATATGGGCAAATCAGGAAATGGGTTTTTTGACTGCATTAAAATCAAAATGATTAACAATCTTAAAAATCGAATGGCCTTATTTACTCCCAGTCTGTTAATTTAGATTAATTTTAATGTTTGTTAATGAATATTGAAATTTTCAATTAAATTTAATATTGATTACTTCTTTTTTATTTCTACACAGAAAAAAAATCATGTTTTTTTTTCAATTAAACCTTTAATTGATTTTAAAATAATTTTCAATTAAAATTTTAATTGATTCAATTACTTTTTCTGATATTTTCAATTAAATCTCACATTTTTTTTTAATTGATACTATCATTTTGTTTACAGGTCCGATTTCAATTAAATTTTTAATTGATTCCACAAATATTTTAATTGAAACTCATTTTTATTTTTTTCTGTGTAGGCTGCAGTAATGTGTTAGTTAGTAGATCTCAAGATTTACAGGTAAGTACTTACTTTCATTGAATTGTAAATTAATTAACGCATTATAAATTACAATTTATTGATAAAAAAAAAATACTTCTGCTATTTACTTCAATCTGTTTATTACTAATTTACGCCAGTTTAATCATTATCATTCAATGCGCACCATAACCCATTTAGTTACTCCTCCCACAATAGGCCTTGTAGTTATTTGCTTTCCAGGGCTTAATATAAAACATTTGTTTGTCTTATATACCATTTTGTTTAAATGTCTATTTTTAAAAATCAAAATTACTAAATAATTTCCACGTAATTAGGTTTCATTCGCATTAAATTACATTTTAATCTTTTGCTTTCATTACTGACCAAAAAATATCGAAATTATGTAAATGTGGCAGGGTGGGGAGGGAGGTGAAAGGCGCCAAACAAAACTATAATTAGGTTTGATTTACTTCACTGCTCTAAATAACTCAATATTAAATACATATTCCGCATTGTGTATTTTGCAGTTCTTATTAATGTTTATATACTGCTTAAATATAATTATTATTGTGTAGTTAATCATGTGTAATTTGATATTAAATTTTCCCTTTTTGTTCATTTTAATAATATGTAATTTCCGAAAAAAAAACTCTACTACAAATCATTTAATTTCCTATTAAAGTAAAATATAACAAACATTTTGACAAGTATTTATTTATTTTTCATACTCATATTGACATCTGTCAGTCTATAGTTATAAGGGTGAAATGAATGTTAATAATGGATATTATATAAATTTTGTTTATGAAGGTATTCCCAGTTCTTAATAACACATCAATTATAAACTTGTTGTATATTACTTGATTATGATGATATCACCACCATAAAGAAAAAAGTTTAAGAATTTGTTTAAATTATATTTTTTTATAATATTTTTGTGGAATCTTTAAACCAAACTTCCAAGACTGCAATTAAATTTCTTAGAATTTAAATTATTTATGTGCATAACTGTTAATAAATTTTCAACAGAGATTTTTGTACACGTTTTTCTTTAAATTACAATAATTTTTATTTTCAGCAAACAAAACTGATTAACAATTTATCGCCAGCAAAAGCGCAAAGTAAAAAATTGTATATTAATATTTGTCATGAAAAAAAAGAATTGTGAAAAGTTTTAGCGTTTTGTGGAATCGGTGTAGCATAAAAAGCACAAATAACTGGACAACAACGCTTTGGTACACACATAATTAAATTTCTGGAATTTCTGAGTCATACTGCGTGCCGACTTAGGACAGTAACAAGCAAATTTTTCTTTCGCTCCGAAAATGCTCTTTAGTTGGACTCTTTTCTGACTCCTTTTTCGGAGCGCTCCTAGAATGGTATGCTGGATAGTTATTAAAAATATGACAAAGGCAAGCAAATAAATGTTAATTTTAAAATCGTTACAATATCTTATTTACCTTCACTGATCTAGTTCGCAGTTCTGGTTTACTGATCTAGTTCATCTAGTTTAAAGTTTTAGTCCAGAGTTTTGGTTCACGTTTCTAAATCAGAGTTCTAATTCAAAGATCTAGTTTTGAGTTCCAGTTAATAGTTCTAATTCATAGTTTCAGTTCAGTTCTAGTTCAGTTCTAGTTCAGTTCTAGTTCAGTTCTAGTTCAGTTCTAGTTCAGTTCTAGTTCAGTTCTAGTTCAGTTCTAGTTCAGTTCTAGTTCAGTTCTAGTTCAGTTCTAGTTCAGTTCTAGTTCAGTTCTAGTTCAGTTCTAGTTCAGTTCTAGTTCAGTTCTAGTTCAGTTCCAGTTAAGTTCTAGTTCAATTCTAGTTCAGTTCCAGTTCAGTTCTAGTTCAGTTCTAGTTCAGTTCCAGTTAAGTTCTAGTTCAATTCTAGTTCAGTTCTAGTTCAGTTCCAGTTCAGTTCTAGTTCAGTTCTAGTTCAGTTCTAGTTCAATTCTAGTTCAGTTCCAGTTCAGTTCTAGTTCAGTTCTAGTTCAGTTCTAGTTCAGTTCTAGTTCAGTTCTAGTTCAGTTCTAGTTCAGTTCTAGTTCAGTTCTAGTTCAGTTCCAGTTCAGTTCTAGTTCAGTTCTAGTTCAGTTCTAGTTCAGTTCTAGTTCAGTTCTAGTTCAGTTCTAGTTCAGTTCTAGTTCAGTTCTAGTTCAGTTCTAGTTCAGTTCTAGTTTAGTTCTAGTTCAGTTCTAGTTCAGTTCTAGTTCAGTTCTAGTTCAGTTCTAGTTCAGTTCTAGTTCAGTTCTAGTTCAGTTCTAGTTCAGTTCTAGTTCAGTTCTAGTCCAGTTGTCGTAGTGATTGTACTTGCAAATCATGTTACTCTCTTATTTGTATTACATATGTGTATATAAATATGGTGTACTCTCAAATAAAAATACAAGCGATTTAAGCAATACGAATTGTGCTGTGTGAACATCGAAGAATTTTCAAAGACGAAATTGTATCAATGAATTGCTTCGTGTAAATTGGGTTCAATTCTAGTTCTGTACTAGTTTATTTGACTGGAATGTATATTTCTATGTAAAGTAGCTTCTAAGCTTATTTGCCAAATATTTTTAACTGGGTTATACTCAGAGCTATTATTATTACTAAAAGTGTTGTAGACTAATAACTAACTGAAACACACTTTTCTTAAGAATTCTTTAATTAACAGTATTTCTTACAACATCCTATTAGCTTAATTTAATATGTCCTTTACATATAAATAAACAGCCAGCCCAGTTTAGTTCATTGGATGCGTTTTCAATGATGGTGACAATAACAATATTGATGGAATAAACTTCAGAAGAATGTACATATTTATATACCATTATTCAAGGCATTGTTTGCCTTTTGTAGTACATGTACAAGTAATTGAAGCAAGTGTCATTAACCATTCCATTCGCTTGTTCTTTAATAAAAAGCAACGTTATTTTGTTGTAAACAAAATTTAAGTCAGTGACCTTATTGTGTAGTAGAGATGTGGAGAGGCAGGATGTTCTATTGTATCAATGTCGTTATTAAGTAGTGTAATTACCTTAACGGTATTTATTTAAAATATAGCTGTCCAATCTCCTTGACAGCTTCTGTTTCAGATTGAATTTTTTTATTTTTGAAATTTAAACAAAATTTTAAATTGAATTGAATTTGTAACTGAAAATACAATGCATTTATAATCCATGTCTGGCTATCTATATGTTACCTAAACCTGCTGGGAGATTAAATTAAATAAGAATTTTTATATTATCAATTACTTTAATAATATGAACGTGCGAAAAAAAATTGCCAAAGTGTATTTAATAAATAATGCTGGAAAACGTATCGAATTTTATTGCAAACATGTGAGAAAGAACAGCAAACAATGTCCGTGTAAATGGCAGTGCGTGTATAAAGTATACATACACCAGCGTACGCTAAAAGGGAAACAGGCACACGAACAAATAATATACATGTGCATTTATTTCCTTTGTTAACAGAATATCAATTGAAATACAATGACTGCATTTGAACGAGTCAAGACATTTTTGAATGGAAAGCAAGAGATTATTTTTCAAAAGACATATTTACCATAAAAGTGAAAACGAGTATTACAGATACACAACTCCAATACTATGGAAGACAGTGGGAAAGGAAAAGCAGTGCTTTGTATAAAAATTCCTAGAAATGTTTAAGATTAAAATCTTCTTAAAAGAAATGTAATTATTTTCGGCTATCATAACCATTATATTGTGTTGGATAGAATAATATATTTAGTACAATTACAATTAGCATCAGTATACATAACAAACAGAAGTTGTTAAATTTGTCTCTTGGCTAAGTGTGAATAACATACTCCTGCTGTTTGCCAACTTAACTAAATATAAGAAATGTCAACAAATCACACAACTATACAATCTTATCTCAGAATACTGATTTCTAATTTATTTCCTCACAACAAAAACATCCCAATTATCCCACTGTGAGCAATTCTGTGGGTTTGAGTGAGAATATACATAAGTATGCATAGTTAAGGGTGACAATAGCTGCGTTAAGAACACAATACTTGAAAGTGAATTTAAGCTCAATAATACAATTAACGTTGATTGCAAAACACTGCCAAGCGACAACAAATAAAATATATTTTCCCTATTTCTTAAACGGATGAGAACCACAGGCAAAGACAGCTAGAAATGCGAAAGAATAAACGAAAAAAAAGCTTAAATGAAATCAATACAAATTGAATCTAAACAAGAAATATTTATGGAGTTTTGAAGAACAAAAAAAAAAAAAAAAATGACATGTTAAACATGTACAAGTCAAATACTTACAATGGCAGAACCCTTAAGAAAAGGGTATTTTGTGATCAAGGTCATAGAAGAATACTTAGTGAAGAATGGGCTGTTTTGTGTGTTTGTGTCTGTTTGTTAATTTTAATCAATACCTTGTAATATTTTGAAGCAGTCCCAATTTACACGAAGCGATTTTTATTGAAAATATTGATAAAATTTTTTCCTTGAAATTTCTTCGGTGTTCACACAGCACAATTCCTATTGCTTAAATCGCTTGTATTTTTATTTTAGAACGAGTCAAACGAATTGCAAGCAGGGTTGTCAGATTTTTTTTTTCACATACGTCGCCAAAACAGTTGCAAAAAATCGCCAAAAAATAAAAAAAAAATCGTAAAAAATGTCACCAGAATCAAATTTTTAAAATTACCATATTATTTTCCATTTATGAGATTATAAATAAAATTTCTTTTTACTTTTTGTCAGTTTGTTAGCATATAATAAACATAAAATTGAGATCAATATATGTAGATATGATATTTATGTATCTTATATATTTAATTAAATGTACATATGTACTTTAAGTACATTCCTTACACACATACATAAGGTCGTAAACCTCTTTTTTATACACTTCAGCTGTATCATTTTCATTTATCATTGTACATATTGTACAAATGAGTTGCAACAAATTATATTAACATTCATAAAGTTACTAATTCTAAGTAAGGCATCCAAAAGTTAATAGTGCATTTTATTGCGCAAACAAGTTTTAGTACAATTCATAATCAACCTTAGCGTTGATAGTCGGTATGGACAACATAATAAGAACGGCCAAAGCAATCTCTTTAAAAAGAAATGTTCCCGCTGCATCGCTATAGTTGTAAACTTTAGGCCACAAGTCTAGTAAGTTTGTTGGCATTTCTACTTTGAAATAATCTTTCCAATTAACATAAGCCAATTTTGAACACTGAAGTTCATACTCGCCCAAAGACACTTTTGGATCTTGAAAAACTTTGAAAGAATTTAGTGTCACTGAAAATTTTGCCTGTGTCAACGGATTTCCACATTTTAATATTGAAAATTCTTCAAATACACTTTAAAGAAGAGTCTCCGGCAATCGATTCAACATTTCTTTTAAAAGTCTCTTGACTATAACTATCGGGTTTTCCAATAGCTACTTGACAACTCTGAATTTAAATTGTGAACGCACTATTTCACTGATCATCTAATTGTTGCTTTCTTTTTTTTCAGTAAACTTAACATTTTCGTTATGGTAAAGTACACGAAGGAACAACGTTTGGAAATTATAAAAATGTACTACCGAAATTCGGAGTCGGTGACCGCAACTTTAAGAGCGTTAACTCCAATTTTCGGTCGTAATTATCGCCCTAGTAGACAAGCAATAACAAGTTTAGTGCAAAAATTTGAGTCTACATATTCATTGTGTGATGCTGTCGTGCCAGTGAGACAACGGCCTGGTCGAAGTTCCGAAAATATCGCTGCCGTTCAGGCGTCCGTAGCAAACGATTCAAATCAGTCGATTCCGCGGCGTTCTCAAGAACTGGGCATCCCCAAGACCACTTTATGGCGAATTTTGCGTAAGGATCTGGGTTTACACCCATACAAGATTAAGCTGACTCAAGAATTGAAGCCGATGGACCATTTGAGTCGACGTACGTTCTCCGATTGGGCTCTGGAGAAGATGCACCAAGATGATGAATTTCATCGCAAAATCATCTTCAGTGACGAAGCTCATTTTTGGCTCAATGGGTTCGTCAATAAGCAAAATATGCGTTATTGGTCTGCTGAAAATCCACATGTGCTTCACGAATCACCACTTCATCCACAAAAAATTACTGTTTGGTGCGCTTTGCATGCCGGCGGCGTCATTGGGCCATATTTTTTCGTCGACAATAACGATCGTCACGTTACTGTGAATGGCGATCGTTATCGCGCAATGATTAGCGATTATTTTTGGCCCGAATTGGAACACATGGACTTGGATGACATGTGGTTTCAACAAGACGGTGCCACAAGCCACACAGCACACGTTACAATCGATTTACTGAAGAGTAAGTTTGACGAGCGTGTTATCTCAAGAAATGGACCAGTCAATTGGCCGCCTCGTTCTTGCGATTTAACGCCTCTAGATTTTTTTCTTTGGGGCTACGTCAAATCATTGGTCTATGCCAACAAGCCGACAACGTTGGAAGAACTTAGAGCCAACATTGAACGCGAAATAGCGGCCATTCCGGCCGAAATGTGTGACCGAGTCATCCAAAATTGGGTCCAACGAATCGACCACTGTCGACGTGGCCGCGGTGCCCATATGAACGAAGTCGAGTTCCATTCATAAATGTTTTGAATGTATTTCAAGTCGGTAATAAAGTTTTGGAAATATCTCAAACGGTTTGCGTTTTATTTAAAAAAAAAGTTGTCAAGTCCTTATTGGAAAACCCTTTATAAAACAATTGTGTTTTACTTAGTCCATTTCCATAGCTATTTTCTTTAATTCAATTTCAAACTCAGCTCCCCAATCAATTGCATCTAATGAAAGAAAAGAATCGGCTAAGGTGCCTATTATGAGCAAAATTCGATTTTCGACTGTGACCGAAAATGCTTATCGAACGAATATTCATTTGGTATTATGCTGCACATTCGATGAAAAAACGTTATTGTGAAAATCACTCTTTTTGGGTTATTCACAATAGTACATTTATATCAGAAAAATAAATTCAATTTGAAATGACCACCACGGAATTATGATTTAATGATGCGTCTGATGAATAGAATTAAGCTTCTGTGTAATGTCCTCCCATTTTTTGGCTGCCTTACTTTAGAGCAAATACATTTTGCCAACAGTGGATCTTCTGCCATGAGAGAAACGAGCTTTTCCAATTGCTGTTTTCTACTTATGACCGGCAGGATATTAACAAAAGTAATTTAAAAGTAGTATTTGGTTGACCAAAACCAAAAAACAAACAAATTCTTACATTTTAAATAAATTTTTCACAGTTTTATAGAAATTTGTGTTGGATAAAAAATTCGTTGAACAACAAATTTTCGACAGCGATGTCAACTCATAATACAAATTTTATATACGATAGTCGATTTTCAATAGCCAGCGAATATCGATTGTCGAATGGAGCTCATAAAAGGGGCCTAAATCGATAGCTGATTTTAAATCAACAGCCAAGTTACTTGTTTTTTTTTGTTGACTTTAAATGTGGTAAAAACTGGCGACACAACTTCAACAATGTCAATAGTATGCCACATATATCAAAACGTTAAATGCTGTATTTGTAAGAAAAATTAGCCAAAAAAAATCGCCATCTCATTTAAAAACAGCAAAGAAATCGCCATGTCGCCAAAAGCATTAAAGAATCGCCACGTTTGGCGAAAAATCGCCATATCAGACAGCCCTGATTGCAACTACAATCAAGTGTTTACTCGTCTTATCTTCACCTTAAAACTTAAAGAATTGCTTCGTGTAAATTGAGACTAAACTAGGCTGATACTAAAAAAAAGCATAATGTAAATAGTTGTTAAGCCTAATGTTTAAAATTACTCTAGAAAGTTTGCTATTAAAAATCCTTAAAATCATTTAAGCAAAATAAAAGTTATAAAGCAGTGATGTCCAGCCCATAAAACAATTGTTTGAAAAAAATTTACACACATTTGTTATGCTCCTTGAAAAACTTTCATTCAGTTGTCGTATAGTATATTGTAATTTTTTCCGTAATTTATTAATTTTGTTATTGTTATTGCTTCTTCTGGGACGGAGCATAATAAACACACGCGATTTAATTACAATTGAACACAAAAAAAATGCAAAGCTGTTTTAGATGACTTTTAAATGGCTGTTTAAAATTATTTTTAGTTAATGATAACTGGTATTTACGGTCTCGGATAACTTTTCTATTTCTTAAAATTTAAATTACTTTAATTTAATAAGTTGTTTTTATATGGCAAAAACTCTGTCTTTCTTTCTTATTTCAAACGTTTGACATTATGTTTGCTGGGTAAAATCTCTCACCAATACAACCTCATTCAGTTTTATTTTTGAACATCCCTGTTCAAAAGCAACCTTAAAATAATCTAACATCTTAAAGTTATGGTAATTTTGTTTTAGACAAATAGGAAATTTAAATTTTTGTGTGTATTTAGTTTTTTTTTTATTATTGCTCACTCTTTTCTATCTCAGCGCCTCTTTAAACTTTTGCCTTTGCCAACAAAACTATGTAATGTGCTGAAAAATAATAAATAACAAAAACTAATTGTTTAATTCACTAGTGATGTTGTATGTTGTACATTGTATGATACCTACTGTCGTTTGTTCTGAGCACTAAAAGGATTTTTCCCATTTTCCATACAGGCTTATAAATTTTATCCTTTTTTCCTTCGAAACCTTTGCAAGTGGCACTTAGAAGAGAAGAGTTTGAGTCAGCCGGTTGTTGAGGTGAATTTTTTCAAAGTTGTGCTGCCATGTTTAGTTTTATTTTACAAATACAATTTTAAGATTTGTTAGAGGACTGCATGTGTTTCAATTTCTGTTGTTACTTTTTTATTTTCTTTTCTTTATTTTCTTGTGCTGTTATATGAACCCTGTTTAGCTGTAATTCATAGACAAAAAGTTAGCAAGTACGAAGAGTATTTTTCTAATTATATTGTTTAGCTTGAAGTTTGTTGAAACATGTGCTGTATGACAAACGGAAATAACAAGAAATTCGTAATTGTGAACTTCCTTTTGTTACTGAAATTCTTCTGAATTGTTGGGAAATGAAGAACATTTTTGGATATTGTAATAATGTTAGCAAGACATGGCCAAGTAAAATGTAACAATGTTTTATATTATGAAATAATTTTATTATTATTGTTTTTGAAATGATTGTTAGAGAAGCTTCTAAAGCATTTAAAATTATTTGGGCTCATTAAACATTCATATCATACCGAAATTTTACACGGATCAGTTATAAGTATGTACAAATTATAATAATAGTTTTTGTAAAAATTATTCCATAATTGGCCAGTTACATTCTTACATATGCAGGTAAAAGTGTTTCAATTGCTTTTTTTTTTGTTCTAACAATTATTTTTTAAATTATAACTTCCTTTGTCATTTAAATTGAATTTTCCAACCCTGTTTACATTATTGTAATTGAATTTTACCTGTTCATATTATTGTGATTGAATTTATAAACCACAAATTGAGATTGCCTTTGAGAACCCGAGCGATTTTAATTACCATGAAACGTTCAGTTTATTATTAACCAGCAAATTATAAGGCCGGACCTCAATAGCTTCCATCTATAAAAGTAAGTCACTTGATGAATTTAATTTATAAAATAAATCTCTTTCAATTATTATAAAATTCCTATATCAGACCAGAAGATATCCACATAATCTTCTCATATAACCATCCCGGTTATAAAAGTTTTTCTCCATTACATTGTGTACCTCACACAATATTCGCTTACTAACATTCCGTTGGTATTATAATTCCTCCTAAAAAAAACACACAATAGAACTAGCTATTTCCCCAACTAATTCTATTGAGTAAGAATGAAAGCAGCTAACCCCCAGTTACACTTTTATTAATACCACTTTATTTAAAACTAGCTAACCCCCAGCTAACTAATTGACCATCACATTTATTCACATTGTGTACCTCACACAATTTCCTTTCACCAAACATCCCGTTTGGCTTACTAATACAATTTTAATCATTCCTAAATTATGTAGTTATTTCCCCAACTAATTCTTCAAAGTTTAACATTTAACATTTTTAAACACACACACAATTCTGGCAATACCTGTCCTGAATTGAAACATTTTTGACATACAACAATCTGATAACCGTGTGAATTGACAGTTTCTGTTGACAGATAAATTAAGAGTCTTATCAATTAGACGTGAACACAGATCCAAAGCCGATTTTCGCAAAACAAATTTATCTCCATACACACTGAGAAAAAATAAATTTGCACATGTTTACCACAACAGTGTTAAAATTTTTAAACAATGTTATGTTCAGTGTAATTATTTTTATGACTCGGTAATCCCATATTATGATTACCGCAGTCATATAAGTTACGACTAACATGATTACTACAATCATATATATAATTGTAGTAACTATCTATATATTTGTAGCAATCACGTTTATGATGATTTATGATTTATCATAATATGTTGCTCTTTGATTATGATTAAGAACAACATAATATGGTATAATTTTTCATCATAAAACTGATTACCACAACCATTAAATAATTATTATTATCATGCATATGAATGCTATAATCATGTGAATCATAAGTTAACCACATTATGGTTGCCGCAATCATATAAATAATTACAGTTACCATAATATTACAAAAAAAAAATTTTTTTTTAAAATTTGGGAATACTTGTGGTAAACATGCACAGATTAATTTGTATTTATCACTTGTCATACAAATCAGTTTTAAAAACGCAAAGGAATATACACAATTCTCTTATACTAATCGATTGTTTTAGTTTGTTAATATTTGCAACCAATCACTTCTTACTGATTTTATTTCCATATACATATGTAGCTTTTGTGCAAAACAAAAACAATTTATACAAAACCTCAAAGTGAGCTGAAGTGTTCTTCAAAATAAACCTCTTAATGTGTAGATATTGTTGTAGTATAGATTGTTATTGTAATTTGTTCCATCTTTGTTGAAACAACCTTAACATAAACCTAATTGATCTATGCTTGTGTGTGCATGCAGAGAAAAAACATAGTTGGACATGGTTACAACAAGTACACTGTGTTTTTGGTAACAATTTATTGTTAATTTGATTTTAACGATAATTTAGTTACTAGAAACATTTTTATGTTTATCGCAATTATAAAATTGAATATGGTTCACTGAAACATAATTATGTATTTTTAAAAAATGTTTACCATAACTATTGAATAATAAATATTTTTTTTTTTAACAAACATAAACTTCGAAGCTTTTTGGCTTGGCCGAAAACACCCAGAGTCTTTGGCGGGAATCGAACCCGCAACCCTCTGACTGATAGTCCGGCACACTATCGCCTAGTCTATCGGGGCACTCAACCATATTATATTATTTACAACGATTTAAACTTACAAATAACCATTAAATGATAAGTTTCTATATTTGTATTCATATTACATTTAAAATGCAAATAAAATATGTTTAATTTTAATAATATTTTGTTTTTATCATTTGTAGAAATGCTTTTGCACAAGTTCAATAGTTTGTCTGCGCAATATCGGATTATTTATTTGGATTTAAATGTTGCAATAATTGAAAAGAAAAACACAAATCCTATTTAAAATATTACTACAAAATACAAAAATGTC
Organism: Bellardia bayeri; assembly: GCA_950370525.1. Classification (NCBI taxonomy): domain Eukaryota; kingdom Metazoa; phylum Arthropoda; class Insecta; order Diptera; family Calliphoridae; genus Bellardia; species Bellardia bayeri. Next base: position 123,035,833 of record OX493264.1, read on the forward strand.
AATGATTACTTTAGATCATAACATGAATAATTTAGATAATAACATGATTATTATATATCATAATATGATTATCTTAGATCATAATATATATATATATATATAATTTAGATCATATTATGATTACTTGATTATTGGGCCGTAATATGATAATGTATGACAATTTTATGATTATATTAGGTTAATGTTATAATATTAAATTATGATTAACAAAAGCATATTATTACGATGATAATTGATCATAATATGATTTTTCATGGCACTTATATTCATTATAATATGTTTTGACTACAATCATAAATCTTATCATAATATGTTGCTCTTATATTATGCTTACCACAACCATGTTTTTTCTGTACGTGTGAATGATCACCAATGTTGAAATGAGTTAAATTAATAAGGTTATTAATATCAGTAACTTATTTTCCAAGATATAATCATATTCACTGAATCATCTATGTGTTTTTTAAGAGACTAAGCCACTTTTTTAATTATTAAAAGAAATCCTTAATCTGCTACCTATAAACTGACCCCTGCTAGGACACACGTCTATATTAAAAGACATTTTTAATACACATCCGCTCACCAACTTCCTGCACACTTCCTGCATGTGTAATTTTGCTAAATTTCATTATGACGATTTAATAGAATCACAATCACAAATTTGTACTTTTTTTTTTTTGAGCGGAAAGTAAAACTAAATTACTTTATAAAAGCTAAAAAAAAACAGGAATTTCTGACCAAGAATCCTTATGAAATTTTTTGTCAATTGTGTGTCACAAACAATTGACAATTCGTCTTTTATTTAATTTTGTGTTTAATGGGCAATCAAAGCGTTTTTTATAGACGAGTATTCTTCTAAGATTTTAAAGCAAACTAAATTTATAAGTGACGTTAACAGCTATTGTGCGATAATAAGCACTTTTATGTATTCTCCAAGTAAACAGTTTAGTGTTTAATTTAATGACATCTATTGAAGAGTTTCCAAAAGAAACCCATTTTTTGAAAATGTGGCCAAATTCTTAGAAAGGATTGAAGATTATTTTTTTTAATATTGTCATGAACTTTAAGCATATTCAAATTTAAGAAATTTAATAAATTAATAATCAAACTAAAATTATGAAAAGGGAACTTAAGTGTTTAAGAAATAAAAAATACGTACATGTATGTTTATAACCAAAAAAGCGATTAAAACACAAAGTTTATCACTTAAAGTGGAAACCAAAAATTCCAATATACAGCCTGGTTAGGGATTTTTCAAAAAAAAAAAAACAAATAAAACAACAAGATATAAAATTTACTTGTAGCTGAGACCAAAAGAAATACAACCGGAAATAACTACAACGACAAAAAACAAAATGTAAACAACAATAAAATCGAAATGAAAGGGATATTAAGGATTTACTTGACCACTGAGGTTCCTTCAGGTTTGCTCTCCTTTATATTTATGTAAGCATTTCTACGTATTTTGATTAAGATTATAATGACATATTCAAAGTAATAAAGGGATCATCAGTACAAATCTACAACTAAACAACAAACTTTCTCATATATTTGTACTTTTTTCATTTGCCACACACAAAGGACCTTATAAGTGTGTTAAAAGAGGCTTACATCTATCTAGTGAAACACATGAGCGAATTTTATTTAATTTTATTTCTTTTCAACAATTTAGAGGCTTAGTGAGTGTCCAAGCAGCAGGGTTGCGGAAATGGATAACCCACAAATATTTTATTTAATTAAGAAATAGAAAAAGGTCTGTAATAAATAAACAGTTTTTACGATATTATTAAAATATGTAATAAGATTTTAGTCAGGTAGTGTTGTATACCAAATAACCTACAAACTTAATCAAATATTTATATTACGATTGTAATTTGTTTAACATCCTGCAAACGTGCAAACCCGAATTCAACAGCAACATTTCAAAATATGTCTTTGGCGGGAATCGACAACGCAATCTTCCGACCGATGCTCCAGCACACTGTTGCCTAGTCTATCGGGGCATCCTAATGAATGAACAATAGGGAACATAATACAATTGTTAAACAAATTATTTGGAAGCACAAAAAATTGATACAGCATCGTTTTTGCCAACGAATTTCCCAAACATAATTTCATCGGTGAAAATAATATTATTCCAAAAAATGTGAAGTTCGTTTATGCATTTTTTGCATAATTTTCATACAATTGCCAACAATTTGGACAATTTGACAACAAAAATGACATAGTGAAATCGCGGCCTTAAAATGTTATTGACAGATACTAGTTTTAAACTTATAATTATAAATTACAATTTTTAATGTTCAACATACGAGGACGGTTCGGAAACTTCTTAGCCTAGAACAGAAAGCGCGGTATAAACAGAAAAAAGTTAAGTGTTTTTGAAACTTCCATCTCTGCACATGTTAAAATTCTTTTCGAACATATAAAAAAATGTGTTCAAAAAAGACGCCTCTGCGATTTTTTCACAATTTAAAAACCAGGTTTCCAGGTGTCCACAAACATCAACAACAACGGAAATTGTAGCCAAAGTGCATGATATGGTATTAAATGATTGACGAATAAAATCATGGGCATTTCAAATGATCGAGTCCATTTAATTTTGCATGAAGAACTACAAATGAAAAAGCTTTCTACAAGATGGCTGCCGAATTTGTTAACAGTTGACCAAAAACGCATAAGAAGGACAATTTCTCAAGCTTGTTTTAAGAAAAATAAAATGGATTTTAAGCATCGTTTCATAATTGTGGATGAGACATGGATTCACTGCTATACTCCAGAGACAAAAGAACAATCCAAGCAATGGACTGAAGCTGGAGGAAGTGCCCAAAAAAAGGCAAAAACAATTCAATCGGCTGGTAAGGTTATGGCAACGGGTTTTTGGGACTTGAAAGGTAGTTTATTTACTGAATATCTGCAAAAGGATAAAACAATAAATCCAAAGTACTATTGCAACATTTTGGATCAAGTAAATGTAAAAATTCGACAAAAACATCCTGGCTTACAACACAAAAAAATAATTTTTCATCAAGACAACGCTGCAGCATACAAGAGTGTTTTAACAATGGCTAATAGCAACGAATTAAAGTACGAGTTGCTTGAGAACCCACCATATTCTCCTGATTTAGCTCCCAGTGACTTTTACCTGTTCCCAAATCTAAAAAATTCCTAGCTGGCAAGCGTTTTATATCAAATGAAGATGCAATTACAGTTGTAAACCACTATTTTGAAGGCCTTGAGAAAAACTATTTTAATCAAGGGATAGAATTGCTACATAAGCGTTGGACTAAGTGTATTAAAGTTTTATGAGATTATATTGAAAAATAAAAATGTTTTTGAAAAACTAGCTATTCTCTTTCTGTGCTAGGCTAAGAAGTTTCCGAACCGCCCACGTATCTTTTCAATACACAAATAAAGCTAGATTTACACGATTGAAATTTTCTTCAAAATTGCTCTTCAAAATGCTTCAAACTTGTGTAAACAGCAAAAATTCTTCAAAATTTATCTATTTAATAGTTATTAATAGTTATTAAATAAATACATTTTGAAGAAATTTAGCTGTTTACACGAGTCTGAAGCATTTTGAAGTGCAATTTTAAAGAAAATTTCAATCATGTAAATCTAGCTTAAGATTTATGTTGTCAAAACTTCAAAATGATAAAAGAAAACTATTTTAAAACAAAAAATATGAAGTATGTAGTATTTCGTAGTATTATCAGCAATATCCATTATTAAAATTTTTGTTTATTAATTTTATTTTCTTGTTTCAAATTTGTCAATCAGTTTATCATTTGAGTGTTGAAAAGAGTAATTTTTATGTATATTTAACTATGTATTTAACCTTTTGACAACACTTAGACTCTCATACAATATTCGAAAACATATGTGAAAATGTCGCAGGTGTTGTACAAAATATTCATGTAGAAATTGCCCACAAAATTTGTACAACTATTGTAAATTCAGACGACGTACAACTCCTACTACAACATTAGTTGTGGGTTGAACAGTCATATTTTAAAATGCTGTCTGTAAATAGTGGTTAATTTATACAACCAGTATTGTCACTTTTGACTACTTTAAACATTTCTAAATTTATTGCATTTAAGAAAGTATTTATTTTACTAAACTGAATAAATTTATTGAAAAGACAATTGTCACTGTGTTCCTCTGTAATCCAAGACAGTGATTTATGGACCAATATGTGTCTGGAGTAACTAAACTTTGGTAAATATCATTGAAATCATGGCAAATCCATTCGCTGGCCGTGGATGAATTCACCTTATGTGAAGTACACAACAAAATAAAATTAGTTGATAGATTTTGTTAAAATTAATTTAAATTTTACAACCTTTACACAGTTGGCTAGAAATCATACTTACTTATACTATATTGTAATACGAGCAAGTAGTAAACTTAAAATGTTAATTTTTTTTAAATTGAATAAATAATTTCTAAAAGCTAATTGGAAATTTATGAAAGAAAAAAAAAACAATTAGAAATTTCTAAAATACTGGTATACACGCAGAGACAAAATTAGTTGTGCATGTTTACTACAACTATTGCAAAAATTTAAATGTTTTTTTTTAATATTATGGTTAATGTAATTATTTATATGATTTCTGCAACCATAATATGGTTAAGTTACATGATTATTCACATGATATGATTACAGCAATTATGTAATGTGTGTGGTAATCAGTTCTATGATGAAAGATTATGCCATATCTGTCATAATAAAAGAGCAAACAACATATTATGATAAATGGATTCATCATAAATATGATTGCCACAAATATAGACATAGTTATCACAATCGTATATATAATTGTAGTAATCACCTGAATCTTAACTATATTATGGTTGCCGCAATCATATAAACAATTACAATGACCATAACATTGTTAAAAAACTTGTAGAAATGTTAATAAACATTGGTAAACAGGTACAACTATATTTTATCTCTATGTGCAGTATTTTTGGATAGAACGTGTGTGAGACGTTCTAGTTATATTCCTGTCCAATATCCCATTATTTCATTATTAATTCAAGCATTATTTCAGCATAAATTAGGCTACGCCAATCCGAAACTATATTTGGCAGTTAACCCGCAGTTAACCCGCTGAGGTGGAGAATAGTGGTTGATATTAGAATATTATTTAGTATCTTTGGTCTCTTTATTCGCTACAATTTATTTTCCTCAAAACTTTCATGGGTTATTATTGTATGTAGAGGACAATTTTAGAATTGTTTTTAATTAACCTTCTAAATTGGGCAAATAAAATTTGTGTCAATTGAATAAAAAAAAATCCAAATAATTTTTATTCTACTAAATCGGGTTCCAAGAACTATTCATGCATACTAATGTGTAAACACAAATATAAGTAGTTTAAATTAGGCTGCTCCCATAAAATCTTGTAGATATTTGCCACAAAAGTGAAAGATAATTTCGAAAAAAAAAAACAGTTGGACTCTTGACATATTTACTTTTAATATAATAATTATGCTGTTTTGGTCTGGAAGAGTTGTGCTAAATAAATTTCCAGATAGATGCAGTTGTGAATATTGTTCACTATAAATGGCTTCTTGCGAACTGGAGCCAAACTAATGTTCATCCCCTTCTAAGCACATGTATGTATGTATATAGTTCATAATACTCATTAAACTTATATGTATGTATAAATAAAGTTTTTTCCCTGAACTATAATTTACCAACTTTTAAAAAACAATGTTTTGCACTTTTAAGTCAAAAGTTGTATTTTTCTATTTACTCGTGTAGAGTAAATTTGTAAAGTTTACTTGGTTTTTTTTTTGCTGGTTTGTTTATTTGATTTACAGACGTGAAAAAACATTGTGCTAAAACAACATTTTAAAAAATCAACAAAATAGAGAGCAGTAGAAAAATAATAAATAAAAAGTCGGAAAGTAGAAAAATAAAAACCACTAGAAAGTTAAAATCAATTTGCTAAAGTCAATTTTGAGGTAAATACTTAATGAAAATAATTTATTTTAGTTGATCTTATCATCATTTGTAAAACCAATACAATTTATTTACACACATGAAATTTTACTTGGTCAGGGTCAATGACAACGAAATGCTTAATTGAGTTTTACATTCATATGCACATATTATTCAGCGGAATTGCGGATTTGTTGCTGATATTTGTCAATATTAATCTTAATGGATAAGCCATAATATTAATAATGCAAATGTTTAACTTTTATAAAACTTCACAAACTTAAGTTTGAATACATATTTTCTTTTTACTGTCATATGGTATACCAGCACTGGTCTTGAAGCAGTGTTCATCGACGCTAGCTCGTCGAAGATGCTCGTCCAGCACCTTTTCAGCACCTTATACCATGCCGGTGAATTTCCTATGAATTTAAAGGTTGCTAATGTAACGCCAATTCCTAAAAAGGGAGAGGCTACAAACCCTGAAAATTATCGCCCAATAGCAATCTGTTCTGCACTTTAGAAAGTTATGGAAAGTATGGTAAATTACCATCTTGTGAAATATCGAGAGTCCAACAATTTACTTAGCGACCGCCAGTACGGCTTCCGTAAAGGACGCTCTACGGTTGACTTACTAGCCTTCCTATCGGAAAAATTGTGTCGCACCATACATCGTTTTGGCGAAAGTAAAGTGGTGGCTCTAGATATTTCTAAGGCGTTCGACAGAGGTGCTCTTTTATCGACCCTCATTGCTTTTGGTGTCGGTGATAACTTCTCTCGATTTATATCGAGTTTCCTCAGAAATCACACTATACGAGTTGTTATTGATGGTATTTCATCAGACGAGTTCAAGATTAATTCAGGCGTATCGCAACACTCCGTTCTTTCTCCCACTTTATTTCTCATCTTTATAAATGCCCTTTTATGCCAAACTTCAAACCCTATCTATTCTTTTGCAGATGATAGCAACATTTGTCATTCATACTCATTTAACCATAGACCAAATCCTTTGGAGATTAGGGAAATGATACAAAATATGAGTGATACGCTGAGCCAAAATCTTGAGACAATCTCGGAACGGGGTTGTGCGAACAGAGTCGATTTTAACGCACGTAAGACTCAAGCTAGATTTACACGATTGAAATTTTCTTCAAAATTGTTCTTCAAAATGCTTCAAACTCGTGCAAAAGGCAAAAATTCTTCAAAATTTATTTATTTAATAGTTTCAGTGTTGTTTATTGACGCACAAACGCACAAAATATCACGTTGCTTCATCTGTTTTTATGAGCGGTGTAAATATTAAGGAATCAGACGCTCTTGACGTTCTAGGCATGAGAATCCAGTGTGATGTCTACTGGACCAAACACATTTTTCAAGTGTCAAAAGAAGCGCTCAAGTGCCATGGTTTTTTAAAACGGCGTAGAGAATACTCCATCTGATCTTCTTACTATTTACACCATCGGCCGAAAATGGAATACAACTCTCATGTATGGGCCGGTGTTTCGAAGTCTATTTTGGAGTTACTCGACCGCGTACAGGAGAGGGCGAAGATGCTTATCGATGATAGTAGGGTATCCAACTCTATTGATTCATTGGATCATAGTCGCAATGTGGGTTGTGTTTTACTGTTCTGTCGATACTATAATGGAATGTGTTCTGTTGGTTGAAATCAGGGAGCTTGTTACTGAAACACGTAGTTTTTTACGTAATACACGTTCTTCAATCGTGGCGCATCTATTTGTGGTCGACTGGACAGTGGATCGCACAACACACTACAGGGAAAATTCGTTATTTAGCCGTACTGTCCTTATGTGGAACAAACTACTAGCAAAAGTATTCCCTGCCACTTTCAATATAGGAAAATTCAAATCAAATGTTCACAAACACTACTCCCTCCCATAACCTATTTTCCTAGTTCCAACACAATGCATTGCATAAGTAGGGGTCGTTTTTTAGTAATTGTAATTGTACTTAAGGCCTTTTGGAATTGTTTTTTCTGAAACCAAAAAGCCATAACAACAACAATATCGCTTTTCACTCTTATTAAACATTTATTAAACAAAATTTAAAAATAAAAACGAAAATTCATTCAAAAGGAGTTCACAGTGCAAAGTAAAATTTATAAATCTAATCTGAGTATGATAAATTATCGTAAAAACAGCCGGAAGTAAACATTTAAGTTCCTGGAATCATATTAACAGTCGGCTTGCCGATTTTTTTTTTTGCCTGAAATTAAGAAACCAGATTCTAAATATTTATGTACGTAAAGTTACCTGGCCAAATGGAAACATAGCGTTTAGGAATACTGTCATAGTCAAGAAAATATTTTTAATCAAGATGTTGAACTTTTAGAGGAAATGGGTTTGTTTGTGAGCCCTTAATCAAATTTCCTAGCTCAGATGGTAAATTGATTTGTCTTTTGGTGTTTTTCCTTTGAATGAGAGAGTGAGTGGAATCACAGTCCATTTGTGTGTGTCCCACTATTAGATATTTATATTCTATGGTTATGTTTTTTTTTTTTAACACATAGAGATAATAAAGCGTTGGAAAGGACAGTATTTCCGTTTTGATAGAAACATCCATCAGAATATATAATTATATGTTTAATATTTGGAGACTTTAGAATCACACTCTTGATGTAGTTTATAATAAAAGTAAGAAATGTAGATGCAACAAGGATACCATCTGGTTCGTTTCAGAGAAAGTTGTCTGACTCATGTGATGTAACGTTATAAATTGTGCAACCTTTTCAATATATTTCGTTTTTTTTATTAAAAGTGTAGTTACGACTTTTTGGTTTATACACTTGTTAACATTGTAGTTACGGCCTTTTGAAATGTATTAATAAAATCGACGGCATACGAGAGTAAAAATTTGGTTAATTTCATAATAATCAATCAAAAAATCGATTTTGAATTTTTTGTAGTTACAGCCTTTTGGATTTTAGATGACGATATGTGTCTTTTTCTTTGCCAGAAAGTATCCGTCTTTTATTATTTTTTGTTTGTATTTAAATAATCGGCTTAAAAGTTACTGTTCTTTTGTTTATGTTGTGCTAAATTATACAGATTTAAAATGTCATTATGCACGTACGAGTACATCAAGTGTCGCCACATATGTTGTTTCCCTAAATAGCAAATTTTACCCAACTGTCATATCAATCAAGTATTAAAAGACTTTACTTTTCATCTGAATTTGTTTCTTTGTCGCCTTTTTAGAGACTAAAAAACACACGCACAACATTAAAATATTTTTGTTGACTGACGCCAGATAAGGAATACGTTTTGTGAGAGTTTGTATCATTTTAGGGACAACTGTGATAATATGAAATGTTATTTTATTCAATTGCATTAAAATTATACTAAAAATTGAGATTTTTTTAAATAAATTTTTTTGTTATTCCTTAAAAACATCACAGTTTTTTTAAGTTTCAATAATCATTGTAATCTAAACTTTTTAATAAATTGCATGTCTTTAATTTATACTCGTACATGTTTGGATATTTTGATTGGTACCTATGAGTTTTTTGAAATTTAAAAATATATCAAGTGATTACTTTATACAATCCAGTTATGTGCCTAAGTAATCTAGGGAGCAGCAAACATAAACATATTTTGAATTTACTGCTCTTAACTGAGAGATAATTATCTCTGCGTTCCTGAGTAATAATTGAAGAAGTTGGGGGATTTTCGTCCCAATTGTGTTATTTGTGTTAATGTTACATCTTAAATTCTTATTGACAATTGTAGTTTTTGAAATTTTAATATTTTTTTTTTTTAATGTTCATCATGTTATTTTTTAAAGACTGTCTAAAATTAGTGGTTATCGCTAAGTAAACTATATTGTATCTACTTTAAACATTTTTATACCCATAACCAAAAGGATATACCGCCCCATCGTATTAAGTTTGTCATAATACCTTTCGTAAGACATCGAAATATTAATCCCAGAACGAAAAATTCTATATATTCTGGGTCCTTAGAAGATTCTAAGACGATCTAATCATGTCCGTCCTTCTGTCCGTCTGCTGAAGGCATGATAGATTGTCGAAAAAAATAATGGGTGATTCAAGTAGAGATACTTTTTTAAATAGCCTTTTTTTGACGGATCACGTGTGAGTCGTGTCATAGTATTGTTTGGAATTTCATAATGGGAAGACTTACGCCTGAACAACGTTTACAAATCGTTCAACTTTATTACGAAAATTCGCGTTCTGTGAGGAATGTATTTCGTGCTTTTCGCTCAATTTATGGTCAACATAGTCGGCCTACTGACCGTACTATTCGCAACACCAGCACCCATTTTTAGACCCATTGCACCGAATAGACCATGTCCAGCACGCTGTGAAGAAAATATAGCGGCCGTAGCTGAGAGTGTACACGAAGACCGTGGAGAGTCGGCTTGGCGTTATCGTGCCATGATAACCGACTATTTGATGCCTGAAGTAGTGGATTTATTGAGAGAACATTTCGGTGAGCACATAATTTCACGTTTTGGGCCGGTCGATTGGCCACGAAGATCGTGTGATATCACACATTAAGACTTTTTCCCGTGGGAATATGTAAAGACTAAAGTTTATGCGTACAAACCCGCTTTGATTCAGGCCTTGGAGGAAAACATCACGCGTGTCATTCGACAGTTACCAGTCGAAATGCTCGAACGAGTCATCGACAATTGGACTCAATAGACCGTCTGCGACGTAGCAACGGCCAACATTTGATAGACATAATCTTCAAAAAATAAATGCCAAAGAATGTTCTTTCAAATGATAATAAACATTCTCAAGTAGATTTGAATAATCTGTGTTTTTTTTTAACAGTAGGGCACCTCGAAATGGATCCACATTATGATATACCAATCGACTAAGAATCACTTTATGAGTACAACCTTAAAGTATAACAATCGACTCAGTCTACGACATAATCTAGCTGATTGGCTGTCCATGTAAGTGCATAATTTTAGTATATGTACAAGCATGATTGGGATCGATATTGGTTAAAATCGGTTTATAATCTCCCCAAGCCCTCATACAATTGTCCTCCCAAAATAGGACTTTATCAGCCAGATATGTATGTTTATACATCCATTAATAATACAAATGAATTGTTGATAAAAGATAATCGCACCTATCAATTTAATACTTTCGAAAATCACTTTAACGAGCATAAATATTTTAAAAATGTTGGTAAACAAAGAAAATTTAACACAAATATTTCTCATATAAACGCAAATTATTTGACCTAGCTTTTAAACTGTCGGACCATAATTGATAAACACTTTCATATAGATCCTCTAACATGTCTAAATCACTAACCAGTTTTGATATTGAGACGTTACTAAGTTTTATGATGATCGGTTCATTATACATCCCAGCTCCCGGGGATTGAGATTTTTTTTTTTTTTTTTTTAAGAAAAGTAACGCTCAGGCAATTAATATGTCTATATATACTTGCGTTACTTTCTTTGGAAAGGGGATAGATTGAAGAAGTAAAGGTGGTGAACGAAGAAAGCTTTTTTTATACCACAACTCGGCAATTTCGCATTATGTTTGTTTTAGTGCAGAATATCAGCGCCTCTGGTGGTGAGTAGGCGCATTAATGCTAAATCTTGATTTTATAGTCTTTGTTTAATTATTTTACTTCGGTGGCGTTTAAATGCTATACCACCGAAGGAGGGCGCTGTGATAAATATTAGTTATGATAGATAGAAAAGAAAACTAATAATTATCAGAAACTGATGTTATTTGAGTGGCACCGGCTGGGAACCAAACCCAGGCCACAAATACCAACTCATACTTAATGATAAAATGCGCTAACCAATTAAGCTACAGCACCCTTATTTTATGCTGTGTTTTGTCCTAAATAAACAATGTTTTTTTAAATAAATAAACGAGTTGAAATATATGTTATTTATTGGTTACGTCTTTTTCGGGAAATATTTGCCAAATGTGACCGTACATTTACTTTTATTGACAAACAAATTTAACTTCTTACAAAACCAACTAAAAAACTTTGTATCCTTCTGCATATTTATCTTTCAACAATTTGATTATTGAATGTTATTTTCTAACCATAATTTATCAAAGAAGTGTTAAAAGACATCTATCTCCTAAAAAAAAGAGACATATGTTGCAAATATGTTGCAACCTTTTCTTCCGCCAGCTGCGTCATTTGACAATCTTATTACACGTCCTTAACGTGTTTTCTATTAGTAAAACTAACAAAATATTTAAATAAAAAACCCATTACATCAGCAAAAAAAATAAAAATAAGAGTTTGCAATTTTACAGTTCTTGAATACTTGATGAGCTTGAAAATAGCTTACAGCTTGTAAATCAGAGATGGAATATGAGTAAAGTGACAAGATGGTTTTTAGTGGAAGCGGAATTACAAGGAAATATTTGGGAACAATAATTGTGGTATTTTATATTTTCATGATTATTTAATGTTTTAAAAATTGTTTCTTTATTAAGCTTGAGGTTAATATTGTATAATCACCCCTATCGTGAATAAAAATTCCACATGAAATTTGTTCCCTTTTATTTTTTTTGACATTGAATTTAAATAGGAAAATGTGAAAAGGGAACAAATTTCATGTGGAATTTTTATTCACGATAGGGGTGAATATAAATATATATGTATATAATAATAAGAAAAATATTTAAATAATTCTTAATAAAGATACGATAGTGATGATGGTAAATAATTTAAGAATAATTAAAATGATTGATGTTAAAACTAAACAAATTACATTAATAAACATTTTTATAATTTTGTCGAGGCTAAATTATTGAATACATAAACTAAAAAATAAGCTTGAAAATTTAATTATTTAACTAATTGTTCGACCTTTTTATTTTAACCTTGTGCAAAAGGTATTTCATCCATAGCTGCCAGATTTGACTATTTTTTTTTTAAAAATAGCAAAATGAGTTATACGAGTATGTTTATGTGAATAATTTGTGTTGAATTTCGACTTGTTAGTAATTTTTATAAGAAATTTATGAGCATTTGAGTGATTTTCGAAAGTGGACTTTATATGGGGGCTGTGTCAAAATATAGACCGATGCAAACAAAATATCATTTTGAGACTTGCATCAAACTTCTTTTTGCAGAATTTTGTATGGAATTTTCTATAGACATTTATGTACCATTAAGCCATATTCCGGGAAGACATTTGTATGGGGGCTATAAGAAATCGTGGACCGATTCCTACTATTTTCAACATTATTTGTCTTCTATAATAAAAATAAAGTGTAAAAAATTTCATGATATTATCTGCTTTATATTCGAAGAAATTAAAAAAAAATATCGAGGTAGTTTGAAGCTTTGATCTATAACTCGGATTCTACTGGCCATTTTCAATACCAAACATTTCGGTGGATCAGCAAATGTTTGGTAAAAGTTTCATTGTTCTCCATTTTAAGGTTCCCTCCTTTTTTTTTAAAGAAAAAAAGACAGAAAATTAAAATTTAATGGAGAATGTTTATTATCATTTGAAAGAACATTCTTTGGCATTTATTTTTTGAAGATTATGTCTATCAAATGTTGGCCGTTACTACGTCGCAGATGGTCTATTGAGTCCAATTTTCGATGACTCGTTCGAGCATTTCGACTGGTAACTGGCGAATGACACGCATGATATTTTCCTCCAAGGCATGAATCAAAGCGGGTTTGTCCGCATAACATTTAGATTTTACATATCCCCACAGGAAAAAGTCTAACGGTGTGATATCACACGATCTTCGTGGCCAAAAATAGCATGACAACATGACACGACTCACACGTGATCTGTCAAAAAAAAGGCTATTCAAAAAAGAATCTCTACTTGAATCACCCTATGGTATTGAAGGGTATAACAAATACGATATAAAATAAATAAATTTTCCAAAAATTGTGTAAAAAATTTTATATTTTATGCTCTACGCCTTGCAGCATTAAATATTTAAGTGCACAATATCATACTTTTTTGATTATTTGATTTATTTCAAAGGAAAAACAGGGGCGATGTCCACTTAAACTAAAATTTAATTTTACCTATGAAAAACCAATTGATTAAAAACGAAAATCGAAAATATATTCGCTGTTTCTCAAATGATTGTTCAATTTTAATGCTATTGAAAATTTAATTATTTAGAAAAATTAATTTTCTTTATATAAATATTTAAACTTCTATGTTTATTTTCAAACGTTTTCTTTTAGTTGCAATATTCGCAATCTTTTTAAATAAAAAGAAAATAAACAAATTCCTACTTAATTATACACAGTAGTGGTATTTTATTTTTGTGCCAATTAACAATACAAATATACAAATTTATTTGGAGTCGTATATTTGTAGATGAAAATGTAATAAATAATTATTTGTTAAGCTATAAACATACGGTTGTCAGATCTTACAACATTGTTAGAAAAATGTTCAGAAAGTGTCTAACAACCTTGTGAATTTACAATTTTTGTCTTCCAACGCTGTCAAAAAAAAAAACATTTTCAGTACATTGTTAGACAAAAAAATTGTCAGACATCAAACAATTATGTGCAAACACATTTTTTGTCATTGTACGATTGTTGTAAGATAATTGTCAAATATTTTTTATTGTCAGATGTGCAAAATTTATGTCAATATTGTGCGAGAAATTATTTCTATTAGCAACTCTGCTTCTACATATATAAATAAACAAACAAAAGTGTGTAACAATAATATTTAAAAAAGTAAAAGAAAGTCGAAAATTTAAATGGTAGACATTATAATTAATCCTGCCACATAAAAGTATTATCAAACTTTTAAGGAAGGCTTATAGGATGCTGGATGTGTTAAATAAAAACTTCTCAAATATATTATATATGTATGAGAAGAGATCTGCAGATTCCATACAGTTCTTTCAACAAAACTTTGCAGCGTTTTTTTTTCTTTTTTATTTTGTCTTCATCCTCGCTACTTTCAAGTAAATACATACTTGCAAACATATGCAGCTAAAATTGTTTCAATTGCTTTTTTTTGTTCTATAACAATATTTAACATTTTTAAACACACACACGCACACAATTCTGGCAATGCCTGACAATGAATTTGACAATTTTTGTCATACTGACAATTTTTGTTGACAGTTAAATTTATTGTGTGACAATTGTTTGCAAATGAAATTGTAAGGTTCTCTGAGATGCGCCAAATATTCGGAGCGGTCAAGGTATTCCAAACTCAAAATAGCTGAAGACATTTCTAGGACACGCGGTGACCCAGTAAGCGCATCAACAATTAAAAGACCACTTGGACTTCATGCAGGAGTGCATACTAAGCGTAAACACTTTGCAGGAATTGCACTTTGTGGAATAATGTAATATTTAACGATGGGAGTAAATTTGAGATTTTTGGGTCAAAATCAAGAGGAAAGGTCTGGAGAACCAGAAATAGTGAGCTGTTTTCACAGAACCTTAGTGCTACAGTAAAACACGGCGGTGGGTGTTTAATGGTTTTGGGGTTGTATGTCAGTTGAATTACCAGGTCATCTTGTATTCATTAAAAGTACAATGAATAGCCGTGACTACTTACAAATTCAGGTCTTGAAACACCATAGGTCTTTTAGCAAGACAACGACCAAAAACACACCGCCAGAATTGACAATAAGTGGCTATTGGACAACATGCCTAAGCAATTAAATGCACCTCTGCAATCTTGAGAACTTAAATCCATAGAGCACCTGTGGAAAATTTTGGGACCGGAACATCAGCCAAAGAAGCATTTCATCTAAAGACGAACTTCGAACAGCTTTAACGGAAGATTGGGTCAATATCACTGGAGATGTGACTGAACCTCTTGCGAAATCCATGAAAAGGCAACCAAAGGTTGTAATTAAACTGAATGAAGGAACAACAAAATATTAAGATTTCAATTGTATACTAATATTTTATTGTTTCTCTCAGGTACTTTTTTTCTTCCCACAAAATGTTCCTGAAATCAATTTTGTTTTAAAATAAGAAAATATTTAACCTGAAATTAAATTTTAAATTGATTCAAACTTTTATATTTCATATTACAATAAACATATTCTGCTTCATAGATAAAAAAGCGTTCTGTATACTAAATTTTGAATCTGACTGTAAATATTTTATACTAGCAAATATGATGATAGCGTAAACATTTTTTTTTGTTTTTTAACAAAATCTACAGCGAGCAAATTTGTTTCGTTTTAAAGCTCAAACTTGACATCAATACGCATCCCGTTAGCTCCACCCTGACCTGCAAACTTTACATTATATTATTTATGAATTGGCTGCCAGCTTAATGTTCAATGCTAAAAATGGCACATTATAAATGGAAAAATTGCAATGTGCCATTTATAGGGCAAAAATGTTGCATTTCTCCAACGACTTTCTTGAAAAAAAAAAATAAATAAGTGACAGGAATATGTCAAATGAAAGGCCAAAGCTATTACAATGTTTAAATAGAATTTTATGTGAACATTGCTTTAAGTTTTAAAACAGCTCCTTACTGCGCTCGAAAATCATTGGTTGAGCTCAGAAAAGTTTCTTCTACTCTTTGGCTTTAAGTTCGTTGCTTATCCGGTTTCTTTTACCGTTTTAGGTTGTTCGCAATCATTTGGTTTTTGTTAAACATTGCAATCCCATCGGAAACATATCGCACTCTAAATACAAAAGGGTCACAACTCAAAATTTTCCAAAACTGACTTTTTTCCATAAATTAATTTAGAGTACACATCTCTAACTACTGCAAAAATTTCTTTCACATCACTATCTTCTTTAACTGGAAAAATACAATTATGTCTATTTTTATGTAAAGTGTGTTGCTTGTGCACGATGAACTTTTTCTATCTCTCCTGAAAATTTTAGTATTTAGAGTTGTGACCCTTTTGTATTTAGGGGTGCGATATGTAACATATTCCTGCTCGTCTTTTGAAAATAGTTGAGAACTAACCGATTATAGGAGTTATAAAATCTGTCATATTTCACGACATGTCATATTCCTTTTGACATATTTTGATCTTGTAGAAAGACTTATTTTTATATACGAGGGTGGTTCGGAAACTTCTTAGCCTAGAACAGAAAGCGCCGTATAAACAGAAAAAGGTTAAGTGTTTTGGAAACTTCCATCTCTGCTATGAACACATGTTGAATTTTTTTGATCTGCCAACTCCTTCATAGAGAAACAGGTTTTCAAAAAAGACGCATCCGCGATTTTTTTACAAGGGAAAAATTAGAAATTCGTGGTGTCATAAAAAATTTAAATAAAAACAGTTTATCGAGACAAAAAATTCATAATGTGTAGATGAAAGTGCTCCTTCATAGGCAACAGTAAAAAATTGGGTTGCTGAATTTAAACGTGGTCGTAAAAGCATTACAATGCATTGAGGATGAACCACGTAGTGGATGTCCAGAAACAGCAACAACAACGGAAATTGTAGAGAAAGTGCATGATATGGTATTAAATGATTGACGAATAAAATCATGGGCATTGCATGAAGAACTACAAATGAAAAGGCAAAGATGCAAGATGGGTGCCGCATTTGTTAACAGTCGACCAAAAATGCATAAGAATGAAAATTTCTCAAGATTGTTTGGATCGTTTTAAGAAAAATAAAATGGATTTGAAGCGTCGTTTCATAATTGTGGATGAGACATGGATTCACTGCTATACTCCAGAGACAAAAGAACAATCCAATCAATGGACTGAAGCTGCAGGAAGTGACCCAAAGAAGGCAAAAACAATTCAATCGGCTGGTAAGGTTATGGCAACGGGTTTTTGGGACTTGAAAAGTAGTTTATTGACTGACTATCTGCAAAAGGATAAAACAATAAATCCAAAGTACTATTGCAACATTTTGGATCAAGTAAATGTAAACATTCGACAAAAACATCCGGGCTTACAACACAAACAAATAATTTTTCATCAAGACAACGCTGCAGCATACAAGAGTGTTTTAACAATGGCTAATAGCAACGAATTAAAGTACGAGTTGCTTGAAAACCCACCATATTCTCCTGATTTAGCTCCCGGTGACTTTTACCTGCTCCCAAATCTAAAAAAATTCCTAGCTGGCTAGCGTTTTACTTTAAATGAAGATGCAATTACAGTTGTAAACCACTATTTTGAAGGCCTTGAGGAAAACTATTTTAATCAAGGGATATAATTGCTACATAAGCGTTGGACTAAGTGTATTAAAGTTTTAAGAGATTATATTGAAAAATAAAAATGTTTTTGAAAAACTAGCTATTCTCTTTCTGTGCTAGGCTAAGAAATTTCCGAACCGCCCACGTAGATTAATTAACTAATTAACCAAAAGTGCAATAATGAAATTTATGCAACATAAATTTTTTACGGTTAAATTTGCTAAAAGTTTTAATTATTTATTTTTAAATGACATCAAAGTTAATTAAAAAAACCTTTAAGCAAACATAATTAAACCAATACAGTTTGGCAAATATATTGTTAATAAAATGTTTGTTTTTTGTTTCTCTTCAAAATAATTTTAACAATAGCGTTTTTTATTAAATTTTATTTACCAAATTAAACAATAGATTTATTATCTTACAGTTTATTAATTATTTAAGTGTATTTAACAAAACAACTTGAAAATAATATTGACATTCCAAGTAACCGCGAATTTTTAACACAATAAATACATACAATTCTAGTACTTTAATGAAAACTTTAAATGAAAAAAAAAAAAAATAAAGATAATGCAAATTACAGAAGAGTAAGAAAGAAATACAGAAAATCAATAAATAAATAGAAATTATTGACAACAACTTTACTTGTGTACAGCTTGATTAAATGTATAGTCTAGTAAATAAATAAAAACACGGGTAAAAATTAAATTGTTTAGTATGTAAATAAATTAAAAAAAAAAAAAAAACAAAACAGACTTACTGGGTCAGTAATTATGAGTATGAGGGAGGGTATAAGTACTATTTCATTTAAACAAATAACACTGTAACACTTACTGTTTGTTATAAAACTCTCTATAAACTGCCAAAGGTGTTAAGAAAATTAAATAATCCACACCTTAAATAAATTAGAATTTATTTTTGTATTCATTTTCCAGAAAACACACACTTTGAATTTAATTTATAAACTTTTGCAGCTTGTTGTTAAAAATGTTCCTTTATTTGGAATTAATTTTCTTATTTATATAAATTTAATGTTTAGAGATTGATAATTTTTTTATTCGAATTTATTTTCCACATAAATTATTTAATATTTAATATTATGTATGTATGTGTGTGTGTTTTAATAATAATAAATTTTGTTAATTTGTGGTTAAAGAATTTTTATTAAAAATTTTTTTGTTCTACTGTTTTCACACGTCATTATTTGGACGTTTTCAATTACCCGCTAATATTTAAACATTGTGGCCAATAGAAAATCGAAATCGTTAATTTCTGAAATAAATTTTTTTTTGTTTTAATTTATTTTTACTTTCTTACACAAATAATTGTTGCTGCTTTTGTTTTGTTTAAACAAATATTTACATTTCCATTTGTTATCTTTAACACAAATTTGTTTTAAACAATTTTACACATTTGTATTTCATTTATTTATTTTCTCTACTAAATATTGTTTTTAGCCCCTCAAATTGTATTTTTTCCCCCCCGTAGAGTGTTAAAGAGGTGAATAAATGTTAAAAATAAAATTATTAAATTACAAGTTGGTTTTTAGCGCCCGTTGTTTAAGAGTTTTTGCAACCGCTGCGCTTGAAGTTTTCCGACAAACTGAATTTTGCTATTTCAATGTTCAAGTTCATTAAGAAATTTTTTTTTATTTTTTTTTTTTTTGTGTGTAAAAATGTGTTTAGTATGTTAAAGAATGCCTAAAAGAAGGAAATCGTTTTAGCAGTTATGTTAAATAACATAACAGTAGTGAGAAATTAACAGTGCCGGTTTGTATGTTAAATTTAACAGGCTGTTGGAGTAATGAATGATTCGAATTAAAAGCAATCATCCATTATAATAATTTCCTTGTAAGTCATAAATATGTAAAAACGAAATATGTACATCAAACACATATAAATATGATTATGATAATTTAGATGCTGGAAATGTCTCATGCCATAAACAAAATGTTCACAAGCAGTTTGTCATATAGATATCACTCACTATCCATTTTAAACTTCATATCGACAATTTGGGCAAACAAAATATTTTTTTCACTTGCGATATCAAATTCACTGCTTGACCAGCCTCTTTTTTGTAGAATTATTACAGCCCAGGATGATTTACTTCGAAATATTAACGATAACCATTCATTATTTTTGTAATATGTATTGATCAACAATGAAAAAGTGTTCTCCTTGTTTTTTACTAAACCTTGACACCAGCTACCCGACAGTTTAGTTTTTTTTAATTTTCAAGAAATAAATTAAAAACTTTAATTAATTTCATTAACTAAATTAAAATTTTAAATTTTAAAAATTAAAAATCAAAAATTAAAAATCAAAAATTAAAAATTAATTCATTAATTTTTTTCATAAATTCACTAATTTAATTTTTTCTAATAATTTTATTGTTAAGCAAAAAAGAAATATATTTTTCCTGATGTAGATAAATATGATAATTTAGCTGCCCAGCATACCACTCTGGGAGCACTCAGAAAAGACTCCAACTAAAAAGCATTTTCGGAGCGAAAGAAAAATTTGCTTAAAACATTATTTTTTTTTCCATTTTTATATATTTTATTTAAATGGATTAAATTTAGTTTATTTGTAAATGAATTCCCTTTTTGTTTAAGTAAAAACAATTAAAAAACAAAAAATAATAAATGCGACCTTTAAATTTGTTGTATTTAAAATTGTAATGACTCTTTTCTGACATTATCTAAGAGCTCTTTCAGAGCCCAAAAAACCCCTCATAAAAGACTCTTTTCTGATATTATCTAAGAGCTCTTTCTGACGGACTATTTTCGAATGTAATGACCCTCTTTTCTGAAGGTTTTCGGAGCAACAATGATTGTTTTTTGGGCTCAAAAAGAGCATGAACGCTACGGAAAAGGTGTCAGAAAAGTTATGCATTAACAAAATGTTTTACGAGCAGTTTGGCATATAGCATATATCACTTCTTCTATTATTTTTAAGTTAATTATTAGTCTGATTTTCGAAAATCATCAAAATCAGTTTTTTTTTTATCAAATCATTAAAACATCAAAACGCACATAAATTTGTCTCGTATGGACAACTCGCATCGATGTTATGTTCTTGTTCAAACAATGACAACAATGACTGTCAATAAATATAATTTTTGCACAAAATGACCGTCGTCGCGCAGTGGGGATACCAAAAAAAAAAAAAATCTGTAATTTCTAAACGCTAAGTCCAATTGCAATAAAATGCCTAGAGAGAAAGTGTTGTCGAGTTTAAGTTTAAAATTTTGACCTATTCGAACCAGAGACCCGCAAAGTGGGCTACCTCGGGTATGTGAGAAATTGAAAAAGCTAACTATAAAGGAAGAATGGTTAAAATTAAAAAAACTTTGTTACCGAAGGAAGCAGAGTCATTCAAAATATAAAATTTTTTTTATGTAAAATTCAATTATTATTTTTGGATATCTACTATGCGAGTTGAGAACACAAGGACTCAAAGTACTCAAAGAATTAGATAAATGATTTCGATAAACCTGTCCCATTATGGCCAAAAAAAAAAAATAATTATTGGGATTTTCCAATTTTTTTTTCTTGGTAATTGTGGAGTATCTTTTAGCAAACTTTTAATTTTGTTCATAATTGCAAATTTCTATTGAAAAACATTAATAAATAAATGACTGGTATGAACTACACTGTGGAACAAATTCAGGTTAGCAAAAGTTAGGTCGATTCTGAGAGTGAGGGGTGAAAATAGGGGCTAAATTAGAAGACCCGTATCAGGGCGTTTGTTTAGAAGACCCGTATCAGGGCGACCTTCGAACTTTGCGGTCAAATGCCGATTTCCAGTATATTGTTTATATGGTTTTTTGGCAATAACTCGTCGACTAATTGACATTTTTTAGATCTGTAAAAGCCAAATTATTGATAATTGTTGCACAGGTCTCTAGCAATAAATTGGCTACTACAGATTTAGAAAATATCATTTTTGTTTAACATCTGCCCTTAAATAACATTTTTGTGTAGTATGACTGTTAATTTTACTTCACTGTTATCTTTAACATTTATTTGTAAATTAAATGTTGAGTTTAACACATGCGCTGAAATATTTTGCTCTCTTTTTTCATTCTTTGTTTTGGTCACTCCATACGTAAACAATAAAACGTAGAGACACGTGTTGTCTTTAAAGTGTAAGAGTTTTCTGGTTATTTTGCTTATAATACATATTATACTTGTTGGATTATTTAAATGTGTGTTGTGGCAAATTTTGTATTTTTTCTTGGGACCAGCGGCCAGATTTTTCTCTATGCCTTGAAAATAACTAATAATGATGTTTTTATTAATTTTTTACATATGTATTATTTATAAACAGAAAAAAACAAATAAAATATAAAAAAAAGTACCAGGAATTTCAAATTTTTAACTACATAAAATTAATTTGCCCACACCGCCAGGTTAAGAAAGAGATATACTCTTTTGCTTTGATTATTTATATACATTTCATGGATTAACGTCTAGATCACAATAATAGCCATCCCTAAATACCGGCGGTAAGCGGAACGTTCTTTTACGCTGAGCGTTAACGCTGATACCCCATCTCTAAACAAAAGCGGCAACGTTATGTCAAAACGATAAAAACAGGGTTATCAAACAACTAAATAAAACGACCCTGTTTATTGTTGTTTTATTTTTAGTTTTTTTTTTTATTTTGTTTTCTTTTGCAACTAACTTTACTGTGAAACGCCTCGTCAAAATAGGATTTTCCAATAGCAAAGCATTGCCGCCGCGTTGTTTTGGTATGCTCGATACAAAATGTATGATCATGAGAAATTTTGACAGTTAAAAAACGCTTGCCGCCGGTATTTAGGGATGGCTCTATCACATATTAAGTAGAAAATAAAGTACAAGAAATTGTTGAAATTTCTAATAACAACATAACATTTATTTTTATATACATATAAAGATATGTTTGTCTGCCTGAGTAGTTGTAAACAAACTTAGAAATTCCTAAAAACTATTCCTGGCTCTCATGAATGTTTAAGTTTTATTAACAACATATTTTGCTTATGTTTAAATATGCAGCCTTAGATGTTAACACAACTTGTATACCTAACCACACTTAAACACAACTATGTATAGGGTGTTTTTTTTTTAGATGTATAGAACTTTAAGTTGTCAAAATTTTTTTAACCATTTTGTCAGCTGTCAAATGATTTATGTTTAGTTTGGTTTCACCTTTGAATATGAATAGACTGACATCTGAATAACGTTTCTAAATTGTGCACATCATGGTTCTGTTCGAAATTCGTATCGAGGGTGTTTTTTTTTTAAGTTTTTTAGAACTTTAAAATGAAATTAAACAAAAATTAATAATCTTTCTGGAATTATAATTTAAATATGACTGGCTAGATCGTAGTCTAATCTGGATTTCCATTTTCGATCATTTTGAGCTTATAGGCGTAGTCTAGCGACTTCAAACATATATCAGTTAATAGATGACAAAATGGCCGTTAGTTAAAAAAAGTGTTGCCAACTTAAAGTTCTATACATCTAAAAAAAACACCTTATTGTGGTGGGCCGTATTTGGCACCCAAGATCTAGAATGGTTTACCCTCATTTACGGGTTTACCAACAAGAAATTTATTTTTCAAAATAGAACAAAAAAGTTCTATGAAAATAATTCAAATGTCACTCTACGTCTTGACAATAGCCAATGGTTTGTGCACACAAGAACAAAACATCGGCGGAACTACAGACACAAATTTGATGTTAAAATTCATATTTTTGGGGGTGTTTGTCTAAAATGGCGGTGTTTTAGTATGAAAATTACATTTGTGCCAAAAAAATGTGCTGACAAATTTGTTTTGATAAAGAATAAAACATCTACAAGACAAATTCATGTGCGGTTAAGATAAAGTTCGAAATAGTCAACACATTGATTTTATGTCCAGACTGGGGCTGAGGTATATATATATATATTCATAGATTTCGTTGTAAATTTTTAAATTTTGAAAATTGCATTTGATGGCAGACATAGTTGTGCGAATAAATGTTTTGACATTTTTTTTTTAATATAAAACATCGAAAAGAGTGGACCACAAAACATAAACTCAAGTGCGAACAGGTTGTTTTAAAACCCAAGGGTGAGGTAAATTGTTGAAGTTAATATTCAAAATTTCTTTTTAAAATGTGAGGAATTGCATTTAATTGTTTGAACAAATGTTTTAAAAACATTGTTTGGAAGAGAACATAATATCGACAGAAGTGGCCATCACGAGACAAAATAATGTGTGAACAGGAAATTGATGTCATATCAACACCCGGATTTAATCACTTTACTATATAGACTCTACCTTTAACAATTAATCCAGTAGAATGAAATCGCATAATAGGGGCGATCAATTCGTGAAATTATGCCGTAGAGAAATTTGGTGTATAATAAAACCATATGTCCGTATCATCAATAAGAGTATAAAATTTAATTGTTAGCATTTATACATAGCTGCATTTGCAACGCAATCACTCCTTCATAATTCATAGCTCATAATACATTAACACGTTTAGCATGCAAACGCTTCTCAACAATTGCTCTTGGATTTTCAGAAGCCCAAATACGACAATTTCGCTTGTTGACGTATTCAGACAATGGCACATTTAATAAGTGTAGTATTCATAAATTCAACATTTTTTAAAAACAATTGTCAACATCTTCTCCTAATTATATTCGAAAATAAATTTTTTGTTGAAAATCTCTTAATAAAACAAATGCTGAAAATTTTACCAACATTTAATAACGTGGAACATTTTATATAAAGTTTCGAATTTTGCCACACATTATGCTTGTGGAAAAATGACCTTAGAAGCACAGACTTAAAAAAAAAGTCCAATATAAGGGTCACCCTAATGTACATCCCATCAGGATTTTACCTTTGTCAATGTAATAATGAGCATTAAATAAAACTTACAAACCATGGCAAGTTATTAAAAGCTAAATTAGTTCTAGAGCTCTAAGTAAAAGTGTTTACGTGAAAATAATGCCAAAATTTTTATATAAATATGTAGGTACATATGTAGATACAGTGTATCGCACAACTATTTTCCCTACTTATTTTTTAAAGAAATTTATTTGTCATATTGTTTAGAATAGGAATACCAAAAATTAAAAAAATATTAATTTTTATTTAGTGATTGCTTCATAATTTTAAGGTTGCAAAAGTATTTTATTATTCTCTCCACCAACAAAAGTATATGTATATAAGTTTGTCATTCCGTGTGTAACACTAAGAAATATTCATCTGAGACACAACAAAGTATATATATTATCGATCCTAATGGAATTCTAAGTCGATTCAGCTATGTCCATCTGTCTGTCTATCTGTGTAAGACACTCTCACGTCCAAACTATGTAACCAAAATCAGCAAAGTTTACAAAAAAAAAAAAAACATTTTTAATTCTCCTATGCAGTTTGGTATTCATTCATCATCAATATGGGTTTCGGCCAACCAGAGTTATGAAGCAAAATGTGTAACAACCTCCATAAAATTACGATAATTTTAAACAGTTTTTTGCTATTGTGTTTAAAATATATTGCAGATAAAACCATAAAATTTTGTACATGTTATTTCTACGATAAATGAACAAACTGTGTAAGAATAGGTCCGTGATTTCTTATAGCTCCCATACATATTTCTTGCCAAAATATGGCTCAATGTCAAATATGGCCTATAAAATTGCAATTTCAATACAAAATTCAGCAAAAATAAGTCTCATATGAAAATAAATTACAAAGCGAAAATTTGATTAGTTCGGTCCCTGTTTGACCATTGCTCTCATACAAAGTTCACTTCTGAAAATCACTTAACTACGTATAAATCTGTTCTAAATAACGGTACCAATCCAAAATTTTTCACTGTTAATGTATGCGAGTATCAAGCTGTTGGATTTTGTGAATTTAGATCCATATTTGGCCATATCCTCCATATAAGGTCCAATACGTCCAGTACGCGTTATACATATTACCATAATTATTAATTATAGTTTTTTTTTGGGTCTGCATAAAATTTAAATTTTAAAAAAATAACAATATTTCTTTGTTGATTCATTCTTCGGCTCTGCAGTAACGATTTGCTTTCGGAATGGGCCCAATATCCATGATGGTCCATATTATCCGCAGTACGTATTTTTTTTAGAATTAACAAACACAAACTGCAGAAAACACCCAGAGTCTTTGGCGGGAATCAAACCCGCAACCATCTGACTGATAGTCCGGCACACTATCGCCTAGTCTACCGGGGCACCCAATATACAATATTAGCAACTCCATTGGCAGAAATGCAGCCTTATATTATAAATTTTATATGATTTATATTTAAGACTTTATTTGGCTTCCACTAAACCCTACGTCTACCATCTGAATCAAGGGCATAATGTTTATTTTTATGGATCCCAGCGAATGATTACCTCAATCTTTTAATTTCCAAAACATATGGTTTGACCTTGCCAGACTGTCTTTTTTTTTGTTTTGTTGGTCCTTAATATCTGGTCAGCATAAACAAAGGTTTAAGCGTTTTTCCATGTACATTAGTCTTTCGTCCCCGGTATTCAACGATTTTAGACAACCATTCCATGGTAAATTTTAAATGTTTCCGCGACTATAGACCAATTTATTAAGTTGTTGACTGCTTGACAACATCTACTAAACATATCGCAAATGTTTATAATTAGTTGGTCCTAATTTTAAAATTGTCAAATAAGTTTTTCTTCAAAAATGTTAAAGTTTTTTCCCTCCAGCCTTTTTAACGCAAATATCTTCATACCTGTTCACAATAATGACAAAATTATTACCAACAACAATTGAAAAATACATTGCACATATCTTTTAAACAAAAATCATTTAAAAAAATCCCAAGAACAATTAAGACCTACAATTTGTGATGCAAACTAATATAATGCAACAACTGCTAAATAAATAAAAAAAAACATTGTTACAATTTTTTTGGGATTTTCCCAATTTTCACAATGTCTACTGCAACTGCAAAAGGGAACAAATATTTTTTTTTACCAGTTGTTTACAAGTTTATGTTAGAATGAAAAATAAATTTCTGTAGAAAATGAGTAGACAATATAGTTATGTGACACACTGTATATACATATGTATATATATACATTTAACTTTATCTGTAGTATACTATAATATATTTACATACATTTACATACATATGTATATGTTACACGTAATTTATTTGTTTTGCAAATTAATTGTTCATGATGCAACTTTTTGTAACATATTCCATAATTTTACAGACTTTTATTTCAATTTCCTAAAAGTATTTCTTGTTCATCTCAGGTCACTAAAGGACATGTTAACTTTCATAAGAACGCAATTTAATGTTTCTAAATAAAGCTTGGCAAAAATTAGCACAAATTTTACTACTTTTCATCTTGATACAAACAGAGCAAAGAAAAGTTTCTTCTACAAACTTAATACCAAAATGTAAGATGATAATGACAATGGATCACTAAAATTTTTTTTATGCCACTGTAAAAAGTAAAAGTAAGACAGTAAAGGTACGGTCATACTTGGAAAATATTTGCCGAAAATGAATTAACCACTAAAAAAATATGTATATTTGAATTCGTTTATTTATTTAAAAAAAACTTTGTTTTGGACAAGACACAACAAATATTTGTGTATGTTTTATTTGATGATGTTTTATCTTGCAAAACTCTTGTAAGAATAACAACGTCATACAGATTTGTGCTAAAGCAAGTGGTTACGCTTTTTTGAGCAAATATTTGCCACCTTAAGAAAGAAATCTTAAAAGAAGAAAACTTATTTTTATAAGAGTTCTCTACCAGGCAAAGCAATTATGAATATTGTGTTGGGTATTAAAGTAAATGCTTTTATTAAAGTTTAAAATCTCAGCAGATTTATTAAAACAACAGCGCAATTCACAATCTTGTGCAAATGGTATTGCACCATTGCATTTGCAAAAAGGTGTAACATATTTTTTGTATTATGCATTTTCATAGTGTAGAGCAAAAATATGCTAAAACTTTTCGCAAATGCTATGATGCAATACCATATGCACAAGATTGTGAATTGCGCTACTTACAAATAAAAAAAAATAGACATTTAAATTATTAGCACAATTTTGTAAATTTAAAAATTTAGGTTATTTAAGCTTTTTATTTATAGAATAGGATTTTAAATACTTTAATGGGAATATAATGCTCTCTTCGTACCTTTTAATTATGCTCGTACATATTTATAATTAACCTAATTTATACATTTAAGAAATAATTTTTTTTTAATAATGTGAAGCTGTTGTGTAAGAATGAAATGTAGTCAGGCTAAAATATATGATTTTAATTAAGATTTCTTCAATACCTGTGTTCAGGGAAGCTCAAAATGATTTATTAAATTTCTGCACTCTGGGCAGAAAATATCAAATATTAATTTTTTTCTTAGAAAATTCTATTGACTTTCAGATTATTTTCACTTTGGGGCAGGATACTTTAATTTTCGTTATAAATAGAAAAAATATAGTTGTGCATGTTTATCACAACTATTTTAGGATTTTCAAACATTTGTTTTAAATATTATCGTGACTGTAATTATTTATATGTTATCTGCAACCATAATGTGGTGAAGGTACCATTCACATGATTATACCAATCATATATATGATTACAGCAATTATGTAATGTTTGTAGTAAACAGTTTTATGATAAAAAATTATACCATATTATGTTGTTTTCTATCATAATTAAAGAGCAACAAATTATGATAAATGAATTCATCATAAACATGATTGCAACAAAATTACATAGTTTTACGTATATATGATTGTAGTAATCATCTGAATATTATTACCATATTATGTTGTTTTCTATCATAAATACAGAGCAACAAATTATGATAAATGAATTCATCATAAACATGATTGCAACAAAATTACATAGTTTTACGTATATATGATTGTAGTAATCATCTGAATTGTGACTTAACCATATTATGGTTACCGCAAACATAAAAATAATTATAGTGACCATAAAATTGTTGAAAACCCTATACAAATCTTGACATTCTGCAACTATATTTTTTATCTGTGTGCTGACATTTAACAAACATTTTGTCATTTCATTTGGAGTTTTTGTATTTTTATTGCAAAAAAGTACTTTTTGTGCAAATGAGCCACTAGTCAAACTTAATTAATAACTAAATGCAAAATAAATCATTAATTTTTATTTATGAGTACCAGTGCTAACCATTGAATAATTTTTAACTCAATAAAGCATACATTTTCTGATATCTATGTTTCATCTAATTATCTTAGGTCTTCCTTTCAATTTTCGTAATAAATTTTGTTGCTAATAAAACGTGACGTGCTAATTATCTATATTTGTTTTCTAAATCGCACGGCAAGTGTCTAAATGTTTTAAAGTCAAATATTTTATTTACAAAAAAAAAAAAAAAAAAAAAAAAAAAAAAAAAAAAAAACAATTTGACTTCAGCAAATTTAAATTTTTTTTATACCTATTTCAAAAAACATGCCATCATAAATTTACATTGCCGTTACCGGCAGCCTGATATTTGATCAAGATTAGCCAATTGTTTATTACGACAGCAGCAACATTAAAGTAAGTAAAACGAAACAGAAATGTTTAAAAAATTTCTTAGCCTAAAAATAAATAAAGAATGTGAAAAATGTATCACAGCCTAGACAAATTAATTATTGTTTGTTGAAGACAACTTTTGTGACTTTTTTTATGCCAGCATTAGTTGTGCTTTTGCCAAGACTAATTTGATTGAGGGAATAATATGCAAATACTTTTTTTACCCAGCAAAAAGAAAATGGTAGCTCCTTCAGTTAAACCTTGCAGCAGTAAAAGCTGACAGAATCACAGCAAAGGTCGGCATAAAGAGCATAAATTCATTGAACATGCCTCTCTAATATGTTGTGCATTTTCGTTATCTGTCGTTATCTAACCATTTATATTGATTTGCTTCTTATTCCACCACTTTTATACTTACTTCATTGTCGACCGCCGATGGCAATAAGTGCCTACCATTACTGGGCCCTATTCCACAAACAATTCATCAATAAACAATTAAATTTTTTCGCAAAGAGATTAGAGATTAAGGAATTTTTTGCAGAGACTTTGTTCTCTTTCTTAAGTCTTTGAGCTCTTTGTAAAGTTTTTGCGCTCTCCTGCAAAGTGAGTGTGCAAAGTGTTCCACAAAGCATATAATCATCTGTAAATACTTGCAGTGTTACATGTTATTAAAGAAAAAAATTATATTTTATTTGCTAGTTTTCAAATCAATAAAGTAAAGGTATGGTCACACTCAAAAAAAAAAAAAAAAACGTAACCACCTTTTTTAACACAAATTTGTTAGACGTTGTTGACTCTTACAAGAGTTTTGCTAGATCAAACAGCATCAAATGAAATAAAGCTTAATATATGTTGTGTCTTGTACTAAATAAACGAAGTTTTTTTTTAAATAAATAAACGAGTTCAAATATATTTTATTTAGTTGTTACGTCTTTCTCGGCAAACATTTGCCACCTTAAGTATTTTTATAAAATTATTGTAAATATTTAGAGTATATTAAAGTTTACATTTAGACAAGGGAATCTTTCTTTAAGAATGCCAAAACTATTTTCAATTATGCACAGTGTTTTTTGTGGCAACAGGTTTTCGGAGTAATGTTGGACTGCAGACTACAAAGTTAAATGTGTAGTATGGCCCGCATAACAGCATCACATTCAATGAGTGGCTGCCATGCCCGTCCACATATCCTTCCTCATGTTATGTAGGCACATAAATTTTAATGATTGTGTCACCACGCAAACACACACACACATCATAAAAACTTTTCAGTAATACCGCTGACAACATCGAGCAATCCGGTTGTATTTTGAAACAAAACTGTATAGATGGTTCTGCCCTTATAGATGGTTTGCAACACCATTTCCGAGCCAATGCAAACACAGTAGTAGTTGATTTTTAGCCGACAAACCACGACTGCACTGTGTATTGTGCTCTAATTTTTTTTTTAAGAAAATCAACTTGGATTTAATGTAAATGAATGTATTCCTTTAAAATTAATGTTTTGTTGTCCCAAAAAATGAATTCGGTCTCAATAAATTCTTTTTATAGCCGCGTCTTCACTGTAACATTATAAAAGCTTCACTAGTTATGAGAATATGGATTTGTAAAGCTATCGTTTACCTTGCAAATTTTTGACAAACTTATCAAAATTGACTTGGCCAAAAAAGAATTTACAATTTTTGTGAAACGACACAGCATAATTTTTTGCAAAATCTTTGGAAATTACACTTTTCAATATTGACTTTGCACTTGCACAAGCGAACGTATGTGGAACAGAAATTGCAAAGAGTAGACACAAATACTTTGCACAACAACTTTGCAAATTACAATTAGCAATTTCAACTTATCGCTTAAAAAAATGTAATATTCTAGAGGAATTCAAAGTTTTGCAAATTGACAAAAATTGTGTAAATGCAAAGTAACAAGTTGATAAGTTGTTTTGGAATAGTCCTGTTCTAAACAATTTTGGTAATCAATAATAAAATTTTTGCATATATATGAAATATTCAAGACTTTTTAAAGCTTAAAATGTAACTATATTTAAATTGTTTGCTGGGCAAATTTCAAATTGTACAAATGATTTGGTTACTTTTTTTTACTTACGTTTTTGCAACAATAATTGTTTAATGGATATGCTAATGTGCTTTTGAAAGTTCTTTGAGTAGGGAAACTATTACAGATAACAAGTATTTAATGAATGTTATAACAGATTATAACATGAATAATGATAAAGAATATTTTGTTGCCTTTCAAAATAATTAGAACATTCTAATTTATTATTATAATTAAGCGAAAGAAAAAAAATGATGTATTCGTAGTTACATCGTTTGGAGGCTTTGATTCAAACAAATTTTAAAGATTCATTTCTAGAAAAAAAAATTCTATTAAATTTTTAAAAAACTATACTTAACACGAGGGCGGTTCGGAAATTTCTTAGCCTAGCACAGAAAGAGAATAGCTAGTTTTTCAAAAACATTTTTATTTTTCAATATAATCTCGTAAAACTTTAATACACTTAGTCCAATGCTTATCTAGCAATTATATCCCTTGATTAAAATAGTTTTCCTCAAGGCCTTCAAAATAGTGGTTTACAACTGTAATTGCATCTTCATTTAAAGTAAAACGCTAGCCAGCTAGGAATTTTTTTAGATTTGGGAGCAGGTAAAAGTCACCGGGAGCTAAATCAGGAGCACACTCTTGAAGCACACAGGTGCGTTGTCTTGATGAAAATTTTTTTTTTTTGTGTTGTAAGCCAGGATGTTTTTGTCGAATTTTTACATTTAATTGATTCAAAATGTTGCAATAGTACTTTGGATTTATTGTTTTATTCTTTTGCAGATAGTCAGTCAATAAACTAGCTTTCAGGTCCCAAAAACCCGTTGCCATAACCTTACCAGCCGATTGAATTGTTTTTGCCTTCTTTGGGTCACTTCCTCCAGCTTCAGTCCATTGATTGGATTGTTCTTTTGTCTCTGGAGTATAGTGGTGGATCCATGTCTCCACAGTTATGAAACGACGCTTAAAATCCATTTTATTTTTCTTAAAACAAATTTGAGAAATGTTCATTCTTATGCGTTTTTGGTCGACTGTTAACAAATGCGGCACCCATCTTGCATCTTTGCCTTTTCATTTGTTGTTCTTCATGCCCATGATTTTATTCGTCAATCATTTAATACCATATCATGCACTTTGGCTACAATTTCCGTTGTTGTTGATGTTTCTGGACATACACTACCTGGTTCATCCTCAATGCTTTTACGACCACGTTTAAATTCAGCAACCCAATTTTTGTTTCCTGTTGCCTATGAAGGAGCACTTTCATTTAACACATTATGAATATTTTGTCTCGATAAACCTTTTTTATTTAAATTTTTTATGACACCACGAACTTCTAATTTTTCCATTGTAAAAAAATTGCGGATGCGTTTTTTTTTGAACACCTGTTTCTCTATGAAGGAGTTGGCAGATCGAAAGGAAATTTAACATCTATTTATGGCAAATATGGAAGTTGTAGGCTAAGAAGTTTCCGAACCGCCCTCGTGTAAACTTTAACGAAAAAGTTCTTATTAAAGGTATTAATGAGCAAAAGTTTGACAAAAGTACCAACAAATAAGAATTTACTTCGAAATAAAAAAATTTTTCTCGAATTTTATCTAAACAATTTTACCACTTTTACTTATTGCTCTTATACATATTAATTAAAAGATTCTTTTTAACAATCAAACAAAAAAATTTCCTGTTAATTTGCTTGTGTCAGTTATGATTGATAGCAGCCATTAGTGTGTTATGTAAAATAATTTTTGAAAAACAATACGTTATAAATGAATGCCTGCAAGGTTATTTTGTTTATTTACAACTAAAAAAAAAGGAAACAAATCTCGCTCAAACTTATAGCAGTCTAAAAATAAATCATCAATGAAGAAATATATTTAAATACAAAAGCTGAAATTAGTTTGTGTTTGTTCTGTAATTTGGTTCATAATCTCTTTAACATTAACACAATTTCATTAATTTTTAATAACTAACTACTTAGATGAATAGTAATTAATCTGGAGAAGTCTCTTTCATTTTTCTTTTGTATTTTAGACGGTAGAGTGATTTACACAAACAGTCAGCTAGAACAATATAAAATGTCACAATGATCAAAAAAAAACATATATAATTTATATATTTATTTATTAATTTATAGTGTAGTCATTGAACACTTATTTTGAGTTCCATTGTAAGTGAAACTGGATATTATTTAATACTTCCTTTGGTAGAATCCAGCTTTGTCACAGAAAATTAATAACTTTGCATTTGTCATTTCCCATTACCACAGCTATTACAATGTATTCACCAAATCTTTATTATTATAAATATTGAACAGAAAATGCAAAATGGGTATACTGTGAGCGTCAATATAAAGTAAACACCTAAAATTGTTTAAAACAAATGTTTTATTATATTTACCTGCCCCTCGATTTACACGATAGATGCGTTCCTGAAAAAATCGTATAAATCGAAATAGAAAATTTTTGTATAAGAAATCGTGTAAATCGAGAAAAGACCCAAATACGAATAAATCTAAAATTTTGTTTAGAAAATGCATTTATTTTAAAGTAAATTAAATTATGTATATAAAAAATAATTAAAATCAATACATACATTGTGCATACATATTTACATTGCATTAATAAAACAAAATAAATAGAACTCATAAAAAGTATTACATGTCAGTATGTACACTAAAAAACAATTCGAAATATATTAGATATGCATATTTATATCATAGTTAACGAAATCTTCATTTTCACTGCACAATTGTGCTACAAAAACAATAAACAATACTCACACCGACGCTTGTTCTCTTCTATTTCAGTTTGATTTCAGTCGTTAATTGTGTGTTAACGAGTGCACATGGGCGGATGCTTACGGCTTTTTTTCAGCTTTATTGTTTTTTCAGCTTTGATTTCATTTCAAAATAAACCAGCAAACAAAATAGTATAATGGAAGACAGACATTTTTATTTTGTCATTAAAAATGCTGTTGGTAAATTAATTAAGTTCTTCAAATTTAAAACATATTTTTTTAATAAGAAATTGTTACAAAATCTCAAATTTGGAAAACTTAATTTATAATGCCTAAATACACTTAATTTTGTAAGTTTTAATTGTAAATTAAACTCGACCAATCAAATATGTGTGAAAAAAATTTTGTAATTCTGTAAAAACTGAGGCATATTTTATATTTAATTTTATTGTATGCCTAAAACTTTTTTTTAAACATCTTTTTCATTTTGCTTTTAAAATTAAAATTCATTACATTTGTAATTATTAGTTTTGTGTTTGCTGGGCAATATTCTCTTATCCAATACAGACGCATTTCATTTATTGAGAGTTTTGGTTACCTCTGATTTATATAAAGTATATATCAGTCATCACTTTCAAATAATTCGTCATCACTGTCTTCCACTACTAATCGTATCTTTTTGGTAGGCGACATATCACGTTCGTCTCTAGATAATATTTCATGCGAGTCTAATTCGATAGTTGATAAATTAGAGATAACACCTGTTCGTAGAGATTTGGAAGTATAATTTGTAATTAAAACTTGTGTTGAATTATTGTTTAAGTCCTTATATAACTCCCGATATTGGGCTAAGCCCTGTGAAATGTATCGCTGAAATGCAACATGCTTTACACAATCTAATATTGTAAATTTTTCCATGCATTCATTAGTGTTAAAGATTTATCATTTTCGATTTGATCTAAAATATACCTGAACGATTGCTTGATATACAATGCTTTAAAAGTCGAAATTATTCCCTGGTCTAAGGACTGCAACAAAGAAGTCGTATTTTTTGGTAAAATATAACTTGCACATTTTCATGTTGCAAGTCTTGTGGATGTCCAAGAGCATTGTCAATTGCTAGAAGCACTTTAAATGGCAATCCCTTCTTGTTTAAATACCGCTTTGCGTCTTGGACAAATATACTTACTTATGTACATAGTATTACCCTACGTATATCTTATCGTTACGAAACAACTATTTTCTAAAAAAAAAAAATAATTTTTGCTAAAATTATTAAAAATAAAAAATCGTGTAAATTGAGGTCATTTCCACATCCCTCGTTGTAAACGAAAACCAAAAAAAATCGTGTAAAAGTGAAATCGTGCAAAAAAAGTATCGTATAAATCGAGGGATAGGTGTATAGGTGTACTACAAGTATTAATTTAAAACAAATTATATTGCACAATTCAATAAATTAAGCAAAATATAATTAATTAGGTCTTTTTCGGCAAATATTTGCCAAGTGTGACCGCACCGTTACTTAAATTCTACCAAAGAAACCGGTTTATTTTAGTTAAAGATATGTTTGATTTCAAATTTTCATTAGGGGGTGTCATAGAATCCAAAACGGTTTTCCAAATCAATATTGGTTTCAATATAATCGAATCAGCTGTTTTATGTTTTTGTTGATTTATTTACAGTTTTTATTGCAATATTTTTGTTAGAAAATTTTGTAAATTGTGGTATTTGCGCTAAAATATTGATAAAACTTTTTTTTTTTTTTAATAAAAACAAATTGTAGAAAAGAAAATAAGAAGAATAAGTTATACAAATAGAAAAGGAAAGAAAAAACTGAAATAAATGCAACCGTTGCATTACTTGCATTTGTTGTTTATATTTGGGCAATTTTATTGCTTTGCAAAATTTTTTTTTAAAAAATACTCGTACATAAAAAATGTCTAGAAACATTCTATAGAGCTCACCACTGTTTTCAATTCCGAGTTGAGCTGCTCATCAAAAGTGGAGACACTCTGAGCACATACATTTTCAGGCAAGCCAATTTCAATAACAGCAACACCTTCCACCGATTGCGCAATTCCACATACACGGATTATTGCTTCTTCGTTGCTTGAAAGCTGAAACTTGGAAAATTATCCTCCACCAGTTGCTCGGTTCTTGGCTTTATTTTGCGCCAGCTTTCTCGTTACGTCGGTTTGCCATTCAGTCCAAGCCTGTATAAAATAAAACAACACAGTTTAGCAATATAATATGAGCACATACATTTTCAGGCAAGCCAATTTCAATAACAGCAACACCTTCCACCGATTGCGCAATTCCACATACACGGATTATTGCTTCTTCGTTGCTTGAAAGCTGAAACTTGGAAAATTATCCTCCACCAGTTGCTCGGTTCTTGGCTTTATTTTGCGCCAGCTTTCTCGTTACGTCGGTTTGCCATTCAGTCCAAGCCTGTATAAAATAAAACAACACAATTTAGCAATATACTGCTTAGCAATACTGCTCGCATTTTGCTTACCTTTATCCATCCGTTACAATCTTTTGGGGTGGACCTGCGGAATCTGCTGTTGTTGTATCGCGCTTTGTGAATCCTCTGTACACCATACACTCGATGAATATCGTGTTTTGGGTGCTATTTTTATGCTCTCCCCCATTGTGGATAAAAACATTAAACCAAATACTATTTTTTCACCAGTTTATCAACTTTATTTTACTTACATCTTCGCAAAAAATCCAATTGTTGAAAAAAAAAATAAAATGTAAAATGACGCTTTCAGCTATTTTATTTATTAAAAAAAAAAAAAACGACATCTTTAAGCTGATTGGTTTATTTGCAATAACAAAGCCGATAACATTGGTTACTGTGATACCTAAAACCGATAAAAATTCAAGTTCAAACACAATATTTTTTTGTCGCTTCCAAATCCAATTCCAATAAGATGTTTTCTATGACACCCCTGATTATTTGCAGTTTTTCAGGAAATGAAAATTAATAAAAAAAAAAAAAACAACAAACCTTTATAATCATATAGATTTTTTATAACTATGTATGAGTATGTAAATAAGTATATGAATTTTAAATAAATTCATTTTGAATAATCCCATTTGATTTTCATTAAAGTTAATCCCTGAGTATTTAACAGTTTATGCATTTATTTAGCTTTACCTATAAACATAAAATTTAACAACATCTACTCAATATCCACATTTATATTTTTTTCTTTAGTGAAATCATATTTGTATTTAAATGTTGTGCAAACGTAAGAGAATTGTGATTGTATTAACTTTTGCTAAAAACATAATGTCTTTTAATTTCACAGCTGTCACTGTTTATTCTCGGTTTCTTTGTTAATTTTTTTTAATACAATTTGTTCTAAAATTTTTTTTAGATTTGGTAAATCTCATCATTTGCAGTGTTAAATTGCTTTTGATGTGATGATATTAACACGACGCAGTCCTACACAAATACCTGAGTTTATAATGATGACGTCAAATGCTTGTGTGAGTTTTAAACGGTTTTGTGTTTTAGCCAAGTGCCAGACATGTTGTGCGCTAAAATAAACCAAACAATATAAAACTGTTTTTTTTTTTAACCAAATTTTCA
Source organism: Bellardia bayeri (assembly GCA_950370525.1). Lineage (NCBI taxonomy): Eukaryota > Metazoa > Arthropoda > Insecta > Diptera > Calliphoridae > Bellardia > Bellardia bayeri. Next base: position 123,073,885 of record OX493264.1, read on the forward strand.
TGCATTTAAGTTCATAAAGCCATGTGTCCACGATCGTCAGATATTACAACGTTGTCTGAAAAATGTTCAGAAAATGTCTACCAACCGTGTAAACTTAAAATTTTTTCCTTCCAACGTTGTAAGAAAAAGCATTTAACAATCGTGTAAACACAAATTGTTGTCATTGTCATTGTTTTAAGACAATTGTCAAACACTTGTCATTGTCATATGTGCAAAGTTAATGCATCTGCCAATGGCAGCATTGTCATAGAAATTATTTCTAAATGCAACTCTGTATATACATAAATAAACAAACAAGCATTGATAACATTTTTGAAAAAAAGTAAAATAAAATTAAAGAATTAAAATAAAGTGTGCATTAGGACATAAGCAGATAAAATAGTTCCAATTGCTCTTTTTTGTTCCATGACAATATTTAAAATTTTTAAACACACAAAACGAATTTGACAATGCCATATAACAATCTGACAACCGCGTGTGCTGACAATTTCGGTTGACAGATAAATTCATTGTGTGACAATTGTATGCAAATTAAATTGTTAGTTTTTTTACAGTCGTCTAAACTGACAATTTACCTTTTGCTAAAAAATTTTCAATGTCAGTACATTGCTAGCACATTGCTAGATATGACAACGTTGTAATATCTGTACGTTGTAATATGTTTTACGTTCGCACCTTGTCTGCACTGTATTGAAATAAAATATTTTTGGTTTCGGACTAGGTTTGTTACATTAAAACAATATGCAGTGGTTACAGAATGTTTATCAGTTCTTTGATTGAAACTTCAATATATGTCTGTGCATATACGAGTGCATATCGCTCATTTGTTGCAATAACGTCATAACTCAAAAAAAAAACTCGTTTTGAGAAAAACGGCTTTGAATGTTTTATGACATTTTACTATTTCTTAAATAAATTTTTAACAAATCATGCGATTTCAGAGATAAAACCTGATTTAAATTGTAGATGTTAGTATCTTTCGAATCTTAATTTACCAAATTTTTTCTTGTCAAATATATCTACGAGAAAACATGCATTTTTATTTTGATGTTTACAACAAAAAACACTCTCACACAAAAAAAAAACTGATAAAACTATATGAAAGACTATATAACGGCGCATATTTTTAGTCAGTTCAAAAAACACGGATTTTGAGTTATGACGTTATTGCAGCAAATGAGCGGCATGATATTAAGAGTTTTTGGCTAGGTTTGTTTTTAGTTCTTTGATTGAGAACAAAACTCATGAAGATTTTAATATATTAAGGCTTGATAGATGTTAATAACAAATTCTTCAAAACTTTAACGTTTTCCGATTTTTCTCATCGCTTCTTGTTCGGTCTTAATCAGCTTAAATTTATTTTCATATCTTTATATTTATTTTTTTTGTACATAATAAATGCAAAAAATTAAAAACATGACAGCTTTTCAGTGGTTTTATTTTACAATTTTTAATCTACAAGAAAAAATAAACAAAAATACATGAAATATCAAAAGTCAGACACTCCTGAATTGCCATATAATAATACAAACTTCTAATATGAAGACATGATACATATACATACATACATATCTATAATATAAATAAAAGCGGTTTATTTAAAAAATAATTCCAAAATTAAGAGAAGCTATTCTCGTTAACAATAGTACTTTTATTGCACAATCGTTCATATCTAGAATTGTATAAATTGGGTTGTAATCGCTTAAAACTAAAAAAGTTTGTTTGTAATTAAAAACCGTATAAAATTGAGGGTGTTTCTTTTTTTTAGAACTATAAGTTGTTAACACTTTTTTAACTGGCGGCCATTTTGTCAGCCGTCAAGTGTTTTATGTTTAGTTTATGAAACAAATAATAAAGATTACGCATTGCGCAGGTCCGTTATATTTTACAAAAACTGTGAGAGTAAAATTGAAAGCAAAATTTCTTCTTGTGACGTCACAAGTCAAAAATATTTTTATGTTTGCTTAACTTTTATATGAATTTGAGTGCTAATAAAAGTTTAATTATGAAGTGTGCCGTTTTAATTGTCCAAAAATATAAAAAAAAACCTAAATTTATGTTTTTTTTTTTGCGATTTCCAAAAGAAAATAAAATCAAAAAACAATGGGCACAATTTTGCCACCTTGATGGAAAAAAAATTAAAATGTCTCATAGAGTTTGTATTGAACACTTTAAGGTAAATGTTTTAAAAGGAGTAATAGCAAAAGGGTAATCTTTATTATTTGATTCATGCTGTTAACCGAATTTGAAATAGACTGGCATGTATCGATTGTGCTGATTGTTTTTTATATTTGCTTCTCACATTTCTCTTCTGTTTGATTTACCTTTACTTGAATTATTGCGAAACTCTTCAGTCACATTTCAGTTTTAGCAAAATGAGCCGTGGAAATAAGAAAGTGTATTTAACCCTTATGTGTGCGGCAAAAAAAAAAACAGCTTCTAATGCGCTGCAAGGTACCTGGGTACCTACATATTGTTGGCTAAATACATTGTTGGCGCGTAGTTAAGAGATATTTTATATAATTCTTCTTAACGCCTTAAGGTTTGCAAGCTACTAACAAATTCAAAAAATATACTTGCAATGGCCGCTTTCTCATATAAAACATGTACAGATACCCGGGTACCTTGATGCGCATTAAAGGGTGTTAAAAGTAAATTGGTCTCTCAGGCAAATTACAAAAAAAAATTCAAGGCGTATGGCTGCAAATAAACTAAATTATTTGAAAGTTAGTAGTTCTCAAAAAGTTTAAGGTATACAAGTTATCAATTTCAATGAAAAAACTTTGACTGAAAACTCCAAAGGTACCCGGGTACCTTGGTGCACACATAGGGGTTAATTACAAAAGTATTAATCGTTTACAAATAATGAAGTGCACATATGTATATTAAATAAAACAAAATGAAAAATTTTAATATTTCAAACTAATTGAAATCGTTTCATGCAATTAAAATGTGTTTTAGTTAAAAATATTGTAGTGAAAATCCTTTAAGGACATAAAAATGATTAAACCTAATCATTCATTAAAATTTCATATGCTGTAGAGATCACATATTCCAAAAATTGTAAAACAATTCCTAGTAGTTTTGCGTCAGGTCTGAAAGGGTTGTACAACTAAAATGGTTTTTGTTCCTGTTTGTACTTTTGATCCGAAGAAAAAAATTGGTGTTGCAAAGAAGATTAATAAGGAAGAAATCAAACATAATTCAATTACGGTTTCTTCAAATAGAATTTTTCTTTCCTTTTAAAGGTTCGCACTTTGCGACGCTTAGAAAAGGTGTCAATATTTAATTTTCCATTCATTTTCTCACATTCGATAACTTCCTGAACAGCTTCTGAAATTAAAGCAGCTTTACCACCGCTTCTTCCAGAGGGCTTAAATATTACTTGTTTATAAATTACGCCTTCAGTAGCTTTGTTTGTGACTAATTTCTTTGTAACCTTAAGCTTAAATTTTAGATCCTACCAAAGCATTCATCTTAGCTTTTGCCTACCGTCATCAGCTCTTTTCGGTAGACCAAGGGCTTGCTCTTAAAAATCACAAGGAAGGCTGCCTATTTAAAGACCTTTGCCAAGTTGTTGGCAGGATGTTTTTCCATCTTCTCTACTAATCTATTGAATGGGCCAGTGTTTGTATTTTTTCCTTTTTCCATTTTTTAAATTCAAGCTTGTCATTGAAAAAAATCTAAAAGGAATAAAACTATTTCGGCACCAATAAGAGAGTCAATTTATATCGATCCCGGCGTTAACATTGCGTACGGTATACCAAAAACACATTGACGCCGCGACCCTGCTGATGTTCCTGAGGTTTTGCTGTGGCATTTTTTTTTTTTTTTTAATAAACACAAACTCTGTCTGTTCATACGATGAAACATTTGTTCGTACCAATAAAGAGTTAAGATGCATACGTGTGATTGTGTATTTTTAAAGTTTGTAAAGTATACAATCATTATCTTAATTTTATTATCCAGAATCTTAAATTTTTAAAGCTTGAATTACACAGGCTAAAAGATTAGCAATTGTCAAATGTCACAAGCGGCATGTTAAAGTCACAAAGTAAGAGAAAAAGTTTTAATGCCTAAATTTTCTCTTCGAGATGGTTGGCTTACCTTCCCTTTACAGACACTAACTGAATAAAAGTTCTGTTAACATTTCACCAAAAACCATTGTTGCGCGTGTAGTCGTCACTCGCTTTGTCATTTCTGACATGTACATACATATGTATGTATGTATGTATGTATGTATATTGTATTGTTTTTGACATATTCTATGAAAACAAGCTGATGTCTACATTACAACTGTGTATTTTACATTTCTAATTTCAAAAATTTCCAAATTAAAGTTGAAATGTATTCTAAACAAAATTAGTTAAATGAAATACACGCTTATATCATGTTCAATTTCTTTTTTTTTAATAAATAAAATAATTGATGGTTTATGTTTTCAACTTTGGCAAAAAAGAAAACAAATTTTGGTAACAATTTAACAAATTTGAAATGAAATTTAATTATGTAAATACTGCAACAATTTATTATTAGCGAGGATGAGGCAGCCATAACACAACATGTTTTTTGTGGAGCATTACAAGCATATTTTTGGGATTTTGTGTGGCTATTACATTTTATTTACATTTTTAGTTTTATCTCACAATTTAAGGGATGTTTCAATTGTTTTGTTTTAAAACATGCTGTATAATTGAAATTTGTTCATATGGATTTTAGTTGAAAATTATATTTTATGCAGCGCATTAAAATTAATAATTAAAACTTAAAATTAAAACTGGAAATTACAAAAATTCATATTTGCTGTGATCACCTTTATTATCGACAATAGATTTTGGGCGATTTGGAATATGTAAATGCTATCAGTTTTTGGCTAATACTCGGCGGAATTTGCAACCACTCCCTCAGTAGCGATTTTTATACCCTTCACCTTCATGAGAAGGGTATATATAAGTTTGTCATTCCTTTTGTAATTTCCACAATATAATTTTCCGACCCTATAAAATATATATATTCTGGATCCTTATAGATAGCAGAGTCTATTAAGCCATGTCCGTCTGACCGTCTGTCTGCATGTTGAAATCAATTTTCTGAAGTCCCCAGACATCTTCGGGATACAAGTCTTCCATAATTATGTCAGACATGCTTTCGAGAAGTTTGCTATTTAAAATCAGCAACATCCTTCCATAAATAACGGAGATATGAGCAAAAAACCGAGGCAACCTTTGAAAATTTCACCAAAAAAAATATCAAACAAAGTGTATTAATATAATACAGTGATTTCATAAGCCCAAACGTAAAAGTTACCAAAACAACAGACAAATTTTGACAGTCTAAACATTAACAATTATATCCGGTATATTGTGTCAAAAAACTATAATGTATTTTTTTCTTTAATTATTAATTATTATAAAAATTCACAACAAAGGTGAAGGGTATATAAGATTCGGCATGGCCGAATATAGCACTCTTTCTTGTTTTAAAATCATTTTTGTTAGAAATTTCGTATTTCCTTTTGCTGATTTCTAAAATTTACCATAAATTTTCAGTAACATTAAGGTCTGGCGACTGTGGTGGCGGTATCATCAAATGTGGCCTGTTATACCCCTATATTAGCCACGTTTGCACAATACCCAATTTGTGCTTTGGATTGTTTTCTGAGTTTTCTATTTGGTTTCCGCCAAAACATACAATATGCCATATGAGATAAATGAGTTAAACTTACAGTCATCGGCGAAGATGACGCAATTCTGAAATGCAATTTTCTCACAAATATGTTCTTGGGCGAAATTTAGCCTGCACAGTCTGTTTTTCGGGTTTATAAATGGTTTTTTGTTTGCATCTCGGCTATTAGATTCATGTTGCCGCAAGCCATGATGAATAGTTTGAAAGCAACATTGTTTGCCTAAGTTAGCTTCAACTTTGGACGCCTGTTGTGAAGCAGATAGAATTTAATTTTTCCTTGTTTTTTCCTAAAAAGTGTAGCTCATCATGCTTATGGAACATCTTATGAACCCGATATCATAGATGAAGCGTTCAATGATTTTTTCTAATTTGGAAGCTTTAATGTTAATCACTTCTGGTATTTTTCACTGTGTGTGACCATTTTGGCAATGCTTTGAACCTATTCTCGTTGTTCTATCGTTTTACGCGCACTCATTTGAACCATTTTAAATCGACACTTGATATTAGAAAAACGGACTCACATTTCAACAGAAAATATCGATAGAAGTTGAAAAAAAGATAAACTAAAAACCAACAACGCTGCATTGAGCTAGCATTACAAAATAAGTTGGCTGCATAAAATAAGCTGTGACGTGAAAAAATTATAATTTTTCGTTTTTTTTTTAGCTTTAATATATTAAAATGTACATTTTTGCAATCAATTATTATTGTATTGGTTGCCGAAAAAGACGTAACCATTAAATAATATATATTTGAACTCGTTTATTTATTTAAAAAAAACTTTTCTTATTTAGGCCAAAGCACAGCAGATATTTAGTTTTAATTTATTTGATGCTGTTTGATCTTGCAAAACTCTTGTAAGAGTAAACAATAACAAACAGATTTGTTGTAAAATAAGTGGTTACGCTTTTTTGAGTAAATATTTGTTAAATGTGACCGTACCTTTAGACTACAACATTTTTTCTGACAACAACTAACAACAATTTCTTTTTTTAATTTCCTGCTAGTTTTCATTTTTTGGAGCTTTAAAAAGAAATAAATACACGGCATAAAATAAACTGTAAGCCACTGTATGCGAATATATCTGTAAGTGTAATATTTATTATTTTTTTTTAATAAGAGTTTAGAAATGCTTTGCTTAATTTCCTTATACTGAAATATTTGTTCAAAACAGTTCGTTATTCCTGTTAATATTTTTGCAGTTATTAGTGAGCAACATTTATTCTAAAGTTTGTATAATTAAATTCAAAAGCATTAAAAACCAAACATTAATTGCGATGCGAAAGCAAATTCGATGCGTAAGTGTATCAATTTGTACGCTTATCGCAACGCAATAGAGATCGCATCGCAATAGAGAGTAACCCCCCTGATGTTTCAATTTGTTTGTTGTTTTGTAACCTTCCGTAAACCTTGCCACCAATATTAATGACACCAGCATTTTTTTAGAAGTCTTTTTCTTTACAAATCAAGCATGCTTTATTATTATTGTTGCCGTTGCTGTATGCTATTGTTGCCTAGATTTATGGTGACTGCTACAAAATACAGCATGTGGTTAGTTTTTTTTAACCATTAAAATAAAAAATAAACTTTCTTCGCAATAGTTAAAAGTTAAACAAAACTAAGACGTATGAGTAATAAAAGAAATTTTGATATTAAATATAACTCATACGTATATTAATTAGATATAACGTTTGAAACTGAAAGCGATGCTCAGATGAAAAGTATAACCAAAAGTGAGTATGGTTTCTTGTCTCATATGTCTTACCTTGACGTGCTATAATTCAAGCAAATAATCTTAAACCACTATTACTTTGTGTAACCTTTAAGCCAATCGAATGTCAACAATTTTCATCACTTTTGCAGCTCCTTCTCACAGCAATTGCATTGTATGTTGAAAACGAAATTGATGACAATGATGAAAAGTGAAACCCTGTATCATTAAATACATAATGTTTGTAATATATTTAAAAACATTATTAATGCTTGCTAATATTTCTTGTGTTTTCTTAAAGGTTGAAAAAGTATTACACAAGCTAAAAGAACAGCAATTCGCAAATGACATAAGCAGCAGCATGTCAAAGTCACAAACAGAGACTGGGAAATTTGTATGAACAATAAATTGTGATAAATGAGGAAAATTAATATGCTTCTAAAATGCTGCTGTACAAATAAAAAAAAAAATTGGTAAGTGAAATTTTCATTTATTGTAACATATTTTTTTAAGTGCAGACAAATATTAAAAACATAAATTTTACTACTGTAAACAAATTTCTTTCGGCATAAATAATAATAACCAAATAAAAAATATTTGTTTCTCAGAACTATATACATACATACGTACATACACCTAAAAAAGTGAACAATATTATTATAATTTAAAACTACTATCAATATTGAAGTATTAAACGTATGTATTAGTTAATAGATAAATATATTTTACTAGCTCTTTCAAGAGTTTATTATGCTCACGATGAACTCAAGGCAATTAAAATTTTTTAATGTCTGTGATTATACAGCAAAATTATAAGTACTATCCACTCAACACAATATCCTACAGCACCATAGTGCAGAGTGTGTTATGGTTTTGTGCTGATGTTTGTAACGCCCATTAATATTAGTCCAACAGATGGGTGTTGTAAAGTATATCGATCGACTTTGAATCACTCACTTGCTGAGTCGATTTAATAAGTAACGTCCTTCCGGCTGGCTGGCTGTCGACGTAAAGCTTATGCAAAGAATACAGGTCGTAATTTTAAAGATGTTTCAACAAAATTTCTTAAATCAAATTTTGTTCGGCAATAGTACGTTTGTGAATTAAATTGGTTGAAATCTATTCATTTCAACATTTATAAATGTTCTCTTGAAATAAAGTCTTATCGCTCATAATTGTTTGATTTATGCACGTATCCAAACAAATTTCAACAAAAAGAAGTTTTAAATGTAATCTTATCACACCTACAAATTTTGTGCAGATCTTTCCATAATTAAACATAGCTCTCATATAAGGAGATGTAGCAGAAGGATAAAGAGTGAGAAGACATGTAAAGTTATTTAGGTGAAGATTTACTAATCATAGAAAACTTTTCTGCAAGGAGAATTTTGGATTCCGTTAAAAACACTCATTAGTTTTTTTCTTTTTAAAGTAGCATTAAATTTATATAACCAGAAATATTTTAAAAATAAATTGAAATTTTAAACTAAATTTTCCCCCAGATTTGATTGCTCCCATCTCATTTCATTAAAGTATATACATATGTAACTACTTCAAAGAGATATCTGAAAAAAGTGCGATTTTTGTCTATTGAAAATGATTGAATCTAGCCTCTATGAATCCAGGATGTCCACACGATATGTGATTCTAATCTCTAATTTCGTTCAACCTGACCGAAGTTTTTCGCCGTAACTGTTTGACCAGTAGATTTTCAATACATTGTAAGACACTCTCCACATGAGATCGGTTTTCAACCGTATCCTCCACCATACTGGTTTTATTTACGTATCAATTAGCCAATTTGGGCGATTCTATTCTGACGGGTGCAACATTTAGACGATAAACGTCTTTTACTAATAGAAAGAAACACATTTTCAATTAAGTTTTTTCTAGAATGGGTAATATTTTTCTATATACTATTGTTATCTATTTACAAGAATTTATATGAAACGACCAAATAGCCACCAGAGAGCTTTAAAGTGCATGACGAGCGCAACCAAATTGGCCAACTTTCATAAGATCATACCACAAAAACACAAAACTCTGTTGATTTTTAAACTTTTCATTGTATTATTCTTTTTTATACCCTTCACCATCATGAGAAGGGGTTTGTCATTCCGTTTGTAATTTCCACAATATAATTTTCCGACCCTATAAAGTATATATATTCTGGATCCTTATAGGTAGCAGAGTCTATTAAGCCATGCCCGTCTGTCTGTCTGTTGAAATCAATTTTCAGAAGTCCCCAGACATCTTCGGGATCCAAATCTTCAACAATTCTGTCAGACATGCTTTCGAGAAGTTTGCTATTTAAAATCAGTAAAATCCTTCTATGAATAATGTAGATATGAGCAAAAAACCGAGACAACCTCTGAAAATTTCACCAAAAAAAACTATCAAACAAAGTGTATTAATATAATACAGTGGCTTCATAAGCCCAAACGTAAAAGTTACCAAAACAACAGGCAAATTTTGACAGTCTAAACATTAACAATTATATCCGGTATATTGTGTCAAAAAACTATAATGTATTTTTTTCTTTAATTATTAATTATTATAGAAAATAATTTTGCATCCACAACAAAGGTGAAGGGTATATAAGATTCGGCATAGCCGAATATAGCACTCTTTTATTTACTTGTTATTGTGAAAGATGAGATATCTGACGATGATTATCAAATCAAACATCGTATAATGCAATAATAAGAAATTTGCTCTTTAAGCCAAGACGGGTGCAACATGAATGAATTTTCTGTTCGCGCCAAATCTATAAATCTTATTGCTTCGAAGTGCACAACAAATTTATATTTAAGCTTACGTCTAAAAAAATTATATTATTACAAAATATAGATATTTGACTTTTAATTGGCATCAAAAAAGTATCAAATAGTGTAATTTGAAAATTGATGTTAAAAGTTGTCTAAAATGGAATTGCGCATTTACCTTATTAGGACAGATGCTGTATACATATACTACATCTTTGCTTTCGATGTACTTAAGAATAGTTTGCTATCTTTAATGATTTCAAAGAAAACCCGTCAGACATGGTTCAATCTGAGAAGGATAAGAAAGAGATCTTGTAACTTGTAGATCCGAGTATTACCCTAAAACCAAATCGCCTTAAATCTGTTGTAAATAATAAAATCACTTTTAACAGCATAGCTAGCTCTCTTACAAATGTTGGTATTCAAATACTATTCAACACTAATATGTTTCATATTATTCGGCCCAATTTTATGATGATCGATCTATAAGTAATCATAGCTGCCATATTAGGCCCATTTTAGAAAATCACCTTCAAGAGCATAGCTCTCTTAAAAATGTTGGTATCCAAATAATACCAATCTAATGATGATCGATCTACAAGTAATCATAGCTCCCATATAAGACCCATTAAAAATTTTGATATCCAAATCAAATTCAAAACACACAAGTTTTATGTACACTAGAGTGTCTCGAAAAAAAGTGCGCGGTACACTATCGAATATGAAGTATTGTTGCAAGACAATTTGGAAAAAAAAAATTTTTTTGGTTTTTTTGCCGAAAGTAGGGGTCGCCAAAATACATTTTTTGTTATATCTTCGGCATTTATAGTCCGATCTCAAAGTGTGATATATCGATGTTTTTGTCTTGAGGAGATCTATCGATGTTATTATCTTGCATTTGTCTCAAATATTCCGTTTTAGTATTTACTCATCAGATCTCAGTTCCTACCACCCTAATATCAGAAAATAAAAGCTCGTAAAAAATCATTAAACTTTTGTAAAGGAAGTTTTTCGATAATTCCAACAGAACTATTGAAAAATGAATTTTTGTTTTTTTGCCGAACGTAGGGATGACCTTTTTAAATTTGTTTGTCATACCATCGGAATTTCAATTGCTATTTTACATTAAAAGCAGTTGAAAAGCTACATAGAAGATGATCCTCTGTGATATTCCAGTGATGTGTAAATATTTTTAATTTTTGTAATTTGTTGACAAAATGTTTTCTAGTTGCTGGCACCAACTTTGAAATTTTTAATATTTTCTTTAACTATCAATGAGGTAATTAAAAAAAAAAAAAAACTAAAATAATATAATAAATTTTAAATTGTCATTATAAATTAGTAGTATGAGTTTTTTTTTCAGTATAAAATCATAAAAAATAACAATTCCACTTTAGAAATCTAAAGTGGTTTCATTCCGAAAAAAAAAAAAATCGATTTTCATTTTTTAAAGACTCAATTTACGGAATCAAAACCATTTTCGATCGGTATTGAGTTCTGTGAAATGGCTACTTGAGTAGAAATATAATACTCTTGACATATTTAAAAGAATGCTACTGTTCTGAACAATAAAAACATATACAACACACATCTGTATATCTTAAAACTCTCAACAATCATTTGAAAAGTCATGTGCATGACATTCATAATACTCCTAATAATGATTTTCAATTTCTTAGAACACTAATTGACAAAATATGTTTATCAAATATACTCGTATATATGTACAATAGATTTTTCACAAAATGCTACATTTAATTTTAATGATTGCAAAATAGAATTTTTATTTACACATAAATAATTTCGTTTTTCTGAGTATTTAATTATGTATAAATACAAAAATAAATTACAATTTACAATTTACTGGCAAATGGCAAAACTAATAAGAATAGAAAGTTGATATGTATTCAGCAACAATTTCATAGAGGAAATACATTTGTGGGATGATAGCTGTGGTGGGTAGATGAGAGAGAGAATAAGTACCAGTATTGTTTAAACAATTCTCTATTCTAAATACAGAGAGCAGTCAATCACTTACATAATATCCGGTATTTTACGTATGCAATTTAATATTTCTTCAGGCTTTACAGTATATTGACATATTTTATGAATTGTGGTAAATAAGGGAAATCTAAAAGAAAATTAAACATAAAATAAGTAAATAATATAATAAATAAATTTAGAATTTTAGAAACTTATTGTTATATAAATCACTCAGGCAATTAATATGCCTATATATAATTGCGTTACTTTCTTTTGAAAGGGGATAGGTTGGAGAAGTAAAGGTGGTGAAAGAAAAAAGCTTTTTTTTATATCACAACTCTGCAATTGCGCATTATGTTTGTTTTTGTGCAGAATTGCAGCGCCTCTGGTGGTGAGTAAGCGCATTAATGTTAAAGCTTGATTTTATAGCCTTTATTTAATTATTTTACTTCAGTGGCGTTTCAATGCTATACCACCGAAGGAGGGCGCTGTAATAAATATTAGTTAGGTTTAGGTCAGCAGTTAGTTAGGATAGAAAACTAATAATTATCAGAAACTGATGTTCTTTGAGTGGCAGCGGCTAGGAATCGAACCCGGGCTACAAATATCAACTCATGCTTAATGATCAAATGCGCTAACCAATTAAGCTACAGCACTTTAGTGAAAATCAGTTTTTATTATTTCAAAATATTATTGGTTGTAGGAAAACTTAACCACTTCTTCAACCCTATAGAATAATATAGAGATTCTAAAGTATAATAAATTTAGATCATAATATGATTAATTTAGATCATAAAATGAATATTATATATCATAATATGATTACTTTAAACTTTAATATGGTTCAATTGGATCATAATATGATCATGCATGACAATCATAATATCAAATTATGATTAACAAGAAAATATTATGATGAAATATTACGATGATAATTGATCATGGCACTTATATTCATCATAATTTGTTTTGACTACAATCATAAAACTTTTTATAATATGTTGCTCTTAGATTATGTTTACCATAAACATGTTTTTTCTCTGCATGTATCTACATACCTACAAGTATTTTTCACACTTTCCGACTAAAACGTGTAAAACAGAATGTCAAATATTTACTTAACATTTTAATATTTTGAGTAATTTTGTAAACGATTTGACGCTCAATAAACATCAGATAATTAATTTCTTTCAGGAGCAAAATCAAAAATCTTATATCTAAAATTTACTCACTTATCCTCCAATCCCTTCTGTTTCAACATAACAGACACTGCCCCAGCAGCAACAGGACCTATTAGCTTCTCACCACCCAACAGCTGCAACTCAAGCTCTTCATATGGTCGTTCGGCCTTAACAAAAGCTTCGGCTAAACGCCGGTTACGACCGGCACTACAGACAGTGATTAAATCGGCCAAACCGCAACTTTCGAAAAACGTAGACAATTTACTGCCCGGATAAAAGACATCGATAAAACGAATCATTTCCAAGAAGCCAAAACGTATGCAGGCTGCTTTGGTGTTGACATTGCAATCGTAACCATCCAATAGCCCCGCACCAAAAGATAAAATGTGCTAAAAAAAAAAAATATAACACAAAGCAAAGCAAAATTTTAAATGACAAACTTAACAAAGCTACCTTAAGAAATCCACAAACTTCCACGCAATCAGCATCATCAACCACGGTCAGGCGAAAGTTTTGTGACTGGAATATTTCTCTAAATAATTTAGCATGTTTGAAATCACGGCAGCCCAAAGTGGCCTCACAATAATTGTCCAAAGTCAATTCGGCGGCCAAATTAGCGCCCATTAAAACAGCACAGGGTATCTTTTGCCCAAAAACGAAAGTAAATTCTATAAAATATTTCAAGTTTTATTCACAAACTATTAACTACCTTTAAGTATTTTGTTATCGTATGGGAAACCAACTGAAAACCTCCCCCCTCAGACGGTGTAAATCCTTTTGTTACCGATATGGCCAGGGCATCGGGTTTTATTTTACCCAATAAAGTTCGACAAAAATCCGGTATAAGTGGATGAGGCATTACAAATACAATAATATCAGCATATTTAGCAGTCTCCACCAAATCGCTGACAGCTACCTTGAAACTCAATTTGAAAGATTTCTTAGTAGTTTAAAATATTAAAGGCTTGTTACCCGTCTTACCACATTTTCTGGCAGCTTTAGTTGTGGTGCATATTTCTGATTTACATGCAGTGTATTGATTAACTCACTTACATGTTTACCCTCAAACTTCTCCTCGTATACATACATATTGACACGATCTTCAAAATTTGCTAAATTTGAGGCATTTTCTGCCACTATTTTGGCTATGGCAGTGGCCCTGTGAATTTTAAAGAGGAACTCTTAGTGTATATATTTAAATGTCATGGAGTATTGCAGTAATTACCAATTGCCTGAACCAATTACACAAATGCTAGTTTTTTCCATTTCTTTTTTCAATTAAAATTATATTTTCTTTAGTTTGAATTGGAAATAGAAAAAGAGTAAAAGTAAAAAGCAAAAGTACTGGGTGTTTCAAAATAAATTTAGGGTTTTCGTTGCAGTTTTAATGAATGATTCAATTGTAAACAAAATGTTTATGAAAATCACTAAAACTTATTAAAAAATATGGCCATTTTCTTGAATGTCAATTTATAAATGCAAATTAAAAATATTTAAGATAATTTTAATTACTTTTTTTTTTGTCAATTAGTGTTTTAGGAAATTTAAAACTTTGCAAAGTATAGCCAGCCCATTATTAAGAATACACCAAAAAAAACGACGCAAATTAAAATGAAGCAAAGTGAATTAAGATCTGCTATAGCAAACTATATTAAGATCAAAGATAGGTTCTAGGGTTATGAAAATACCAAGTGGTCGGTTTTATTTCCCAAAAAATAGGTCCAATGTTTGCTGAACAGCTTTTTTTTCAAAGTCAAATAAATTTCTTTGTAGCAATTGTCTGTATTACTACCACTAGCATTATCGTTGGATAATGTTTTACTTTTTATGTCCTCAAATAAGCTTTTTGCTTTTGTCTGAAATACTATTTTACTTCATGCTATTCTCTGCGCAACTTGCTTTTCAATCCAAATAAAAAGCAAGGACTACATTTCGATCATTAAAGCACTTTTTGTACGGGTTATCGTTTTAGCATATAAATGTTGGAAAATTAAAAAAAAAAAATTAAAGACTCGGACCCAAAACAACGCAACCTCGAAAATCTAACGACAAACAGTGAAAATTAGTACTAGTTCAGCAGCGACGCAACTTCGAAAAAAAGAAACGCAAAACGAAACGATGTAAAGCGAGGTATTGGTGTAATACCAAAATATATTTAATGAATTCATGCTGAACGAAAGCTTTAAAAGATCTGCAAAACATTTCAGAAGCATATTTTCCCTACTCAACATGTTCTCCGGACTAAATCATAGAAGTAGTCAGATTGATACGTTGTAGTTTCTAATTGCGATGTAATTAATTTTCTACGTATTCGTCACAAACCACACAGCACATTAATACCAGATGAATCTGCAAATACAATAAGTAGTTATTACCTGCAAACAGTGTGACCATTTTAGCATTTTTGCGGCTAAATTTAGTTTATTTTATAGTAGCTGCAAGATTTTTCATTTAGCATTTGCCATTTTATTTAGCATTTCTTAATAATATTTTTAGCATTTTAAAATTTAAGAGCACTTATTTATTTTCTGTACAAAATAGCTTCCAAATAAAAAAAAATAAAAGTTATTTAAACCATGGTGTAACTATACAAGGTGAGTGCAAATCGACAACAGGCATTTTGTTTGTGTAAAATAATGTCCTACTGTCAAAAATACTTGAAATAGTATTACTTTTGACATAAGTAAATTGTAAACAAAGTCAGTCAGCTGGGCTACTGCACTCACCTTGTATAGTTGCACCATGATTTAAAAATTTTAAAACATAAATGACAAATTTATTAACAGATGAAATTACAACTTCTGAACTAAAACAACAAAAATTAACTCCATATGAGTGGGAAAATGAAAACTCAAGAGTAGAATTTTGGAAGCAAGTTTAAGAATACAAGAATGCGTTTTATGAAAACTCCATTTCATCTTTTGTTATGAAGATTTAAGTTTTGCCATTTAGTAACTTAACTTCTGAATTAAACGTATATTTAGTGGAATGAATTCTATAAAAACCAAGTTCGAATGTATAGTCGGTCAAGCCCATTTATAATGCAAGTTGAAGTGATTTTCAGAAGTGGTTCTTATATGGGAGCTATGATAATTATCCACCAATCTGCACAAAATCTGTATGTGTGATTAGGTTTAATATACATAAAAATTATTTGTGGCAACATTTATTTGTATACGTTTATAAATCACACATTTATGATCGATAAAGCCCTATTTCGGGAGGACATTTGTTTGGAAGCTAAGTGAAATAATGAAAAAATTCCAACAATCGAAACATCTTCAAAATTGCGGCATGTACTTTGCGTGGAAAGCCATTATATCGAATCAGAAAGTGATTCTGAGTCTTTCGGTATACTTTAAGTTGGATGTTAGAAACATCAGCACAAAGCCAGGATATTGGCCCTACTATGGTGATGTAGGATATAATAAAATAAGACACATAATTATTTAAAATACCATGAATTCTGTCCTTTATATTAGATGTGGATTAAAAAGCTTAAATAAATGTTTTCAAATTACAGAAGACTTAATGAAGGCCTTATATAGTACAGTAAAAAAATTTGTATGAAAATTACTCAAAAAATATTTGACTTTAAGGTTAGACTCCTGAAGTTTTGGTCTTGAGTTCAAAGTTGTATTATTTATATAAAAAGTTTATTTTTTAAACATGCGTACCTCAAATTTTTAAGAATTATTTCAAGAAAGTATTTAAAATAATTTAGCACATTTTTTGGCATTTTAAAACAAGTTTTAGCATATTTTAGCTTATTTTTAAACTAATTTAGCCGCTTAACTTTTTTAAATCTGGTCACACTGCCTACAAACACAGCATTGATTGGAGAGACCTTAGATGTTGCTAGAGTCGCAATTTACACGAAGCAATTCTTTAAGCCAAGCTGATTACCTTTTAGACATCGTGGTGAGGGGAAGATAAGAGACGAGTAATGTACTTGCAATTCTTTTTACTCTCTTATTCGTATTACATATGTACGTGTATACAAATGTGTGTATCATAGTTCGCACCATTTTTCGTGTTTTTCTTTTTAATTTTGTGCAAAAGAATCAAAGTTATTTGGTACGCGGTACGTTTTTTTTAAATTTCGGTGCATTTTTTAATTTTTAACAAAATGTGATGAAATCTTTATTTTTACTAATTTTTAATTGCAGATTTTTAATAATTGAATTGAATTGAAAAACGGCCCCAGAAATGAATGTATTTTAAATACGAATGCACTAGGTCTGATCAAAAAATAACCGTTATTTTCAATTTTTTCAAAAAGTATTTATTTATCTTGTCCCCTTCAAAGTAATCCCCCTCAGATTTAATCCTCTCAGATTTAATCCCCCTCAGATTTAATACACTTATGCCAGCGTTTTTTTTCCAATCCTCGAAACAGTGAAACGCGCTTTTTGGTATCGGCAACAGCTCCTGTTTTGATTATTCTTTTATCTCCTCAATCGTAGCAAAACGCTTTCCTTTCATCGGTGTCTTCAGTTTTGGGAATACGGTAGTTGATAACGGTTTTGTTTTTGGCCAAAAACTCACGCACAAGCATCGATGTGTGAGCTGGTGCATTATGGTGCAAAAATCCATGATTGCTTCGCGTAAGCGGCGCATAACTTCAAGGTAATATTCCTGATTGACCGTACAAACTTGTGGCAAGAATTAATGATGCACCACGCCATTGCAGTCGAAGAAAACAGTGAGCAAAACCTTCACATTTAAGCGACCTTGATGTGCTTTTTTCGATCTTCTGGACGTTTCCATTGGGATGATTGGCATTTGGTTTCAATGTCATAGCCATACACCCATGATTCGTCACCAGTTATGACCTTTTTGAGGAAATCTGGCTCTTTGTTGCCGATGTTCAACAGCACCTGAGCGATGTCCATGCGACGTTGTTTTTGCTCAAAATTTAGCAATTTTGGAACAATCTTCGCTGTCGCACATTTCATGCCTAAAACATCCGTAAAAATTGCTTGGCATGAGCCGAACGATATGCCAACATCATCAGCAACTTCTCTCATAGTGATTCGACGATTATTCAGAATCATTTTCTTTACTGCTTTAATGTTTTCATCGGTTGTTGACGTGCTTGGGCGACCAGAACAAGCATCGTTATTGACATCTTCTCGGCCTTTCTTAAACCGGTTATACCACAATTGAATTGAATTGCTCACAGTAGACTCGCCAAACGCCACAGTCAACATTTCAACATACTTGCTCATTTAATTTCATTTTTTACACAAAACTTAATACAGTTTCTTTGATCCATTTTTTCGAATAGTAAAAAATCGAAGAGCACACCCAAACACGACTAACCTTTTTATCTGTCAAAAACAAACTGACAATCCAAAATGCCTGATATTACCCACATATATAACAGACATGTGTACCAACATAACAGAAGAAAAAAATGCGAAAATCGAACATACGTAACTCACGAAATTTGAAAATAAGGGGTATTTTTGATCAGACCTCGTATAATAAATGAATACATTTTAGCAAATTTGTCACATGAAGGTTATTCCTCAAGGTGAATAGGGTGAACATTTTTGTTTGAAAATAAAATTAACAAAATTAACATTTCACTGAAATTAGCCCTTTTTTGTCAATTAGTTCTTCAGTTCCGAATAGTATATTGTGAGTTAAATTTTGAGTGGTTAAATGCTTATTTTATCTTTATTAGCTAGTTTATTTTTTTAAAAAAGGGGTTTGCTATTAATCGTTTATGTAGAGTTTTTGAAATTAAAAAAATGTAAAATTAATTCAATAAACATTTTGATTAAAAATGAAATTCTAAACTTGGTGCACGTTTTTTCTCCATTTTGTTGGGTTTTGAAATTTCAAGTTGACAACGCTGGTGTGTATACTCTCAAATAAAAATAAGAGCGATTTAAGCAATAAGAATTGTGCTGTGTGAACACCGAAGAAATTTCAAGGAAAAAATTGTATCAATCTTGTTAATAAAAACGGCTTTGTGTGAATTGGGACTAAAATGTTTTCCTGAAAAAGCGCCCCAGTAGCAGTTGTAAAGACTTAACAATTATTAAAGTACAAGATATGCAAATTTATAAAATTGTTAATTAAACAGAATTGAATTAGACAGAGTTGCAACTGAGACTTAAGTTCTTTTTAAGGTGATATGACGCCATTAGCTCTGCAGTTAAACGTTCAAGTTTTGCTTTGTTACATGTGTAACAAATTATTAATTTAAATCTTTCTTGAGTTTTTCATTCATTTCAGTTTTGTTTCGTTTTTATAAATACATATACATAAGTATTTGAGAAATATACGTGAAAAAATAATCTTGGAAAATCGAATATCCATAATGTTTCAACTTAATTTTTAATGACTAAATAAACATTTACCTACATATGTAGTTAAATATGATGTCTACTCACGTTTTTCCACCTAAGTAGCTATACTTGTTTGACAGTCTATTTATTACCAGACATTAATCACTAAGTAAAGTACCAACACCACTTGTAACCACTTATCATCCAGCTGAGTGAAGCTTTTATTACAGTCATCTTTGAAATATATGTATGTTCCACATTATAAGCATACATTTTATTCATAAATTATCTAGATTCTAGAACATTAAAATTTATAAGATATAAAAAGTAAATGTAATCTATAGGAAGTGTTGACATACAGACTGTAGAGTTCATGCAGACATTAGCTATATAAACGAACAAACTTGCGCCTTTAATAATAAGTAGGAAAAATAAAACATGTCAAGGAAATTTATTTTAAATTATGCCTAAGTAGAACAGTTGTTTTGGTTTTGTTGGGAAGACGGCGACAAGACTTTTGGGGTTTAAGTGGAAAAATGTAGGCTAACATGTTGAAAGGAGATAATAGAGCGTGATCCATTTTAAGGTTCCCTCCTTTTAAAAAAAAAAAAAAAAAAAAACACAGAATATTCAAAGTCAAAGGGGAATGTTTATTATCATTTGAAAGAACATTCTTTGACATTAAGTTTTTGAAGATTATGTCTGTCAAATATTGCACGTTGCTAAGTCGCAGATGGTCTATCCGTTGAGTTTAATTTTCGAATGACACGCGTGATGTTTTTCTCCAAGGCCTGAATCGAAGCGGGTTTGTCCGCATAAACTTTAGACGTTACATATTCCCACAAAAAAAGTCTAAAGCTAAATTTACACGATTGAAATTTTCTTTATAATTGCTCCTTAAAATGCTTCAAACTCGTGCAAAAGGCAAAAATTCTTCAAAATTTATTTATTTAATAGTTATTAATAATTATTAAATAAATAAATTTTGAAGAAATTTTGCTGTTTACACGAGTTTGAAGCATTTTAAAGAGCAATTTTGAAGAAAATTGGAATCGTGTAAATCTAGCTTAACGGTGTGATATAATACGATCTTGGTGGCCAATCGAACGGCCCAAATCGTGAAATTATGTGCTCACCGAAGTGTTCTCTCAATAAATCCATTGATTGATGCCATGTGTGGGAAGTGGCGCCGTCTTGCTGAAACCAAATGTCGCCAAGATCACGAGCTTAAATTTCAGGCATCAAATAGTCGGTTATCATGGCACGATAATGCCAAACAGACTCTCTACGGTCTTCGTGTACACTCTCAGCTACGGCCAATATATTTTCTTCACAGCGTGCTGGACGTTGTCTATACGGTGCAATATTATCCAATAATGAATGCTGGGTCTCAAAATGGGTGATGATGTTGTGAATAGTACGCTCAGTTGGCCGATTATGTTGACCATAAGTTGAGCGAAGTGCACGAAATACATTCCTCACAGAACGTGAATTTTTGTAATAAAGTTGAACGATTTGTAAAAGTTGTTCAGGCATAAGTCTTTCCATTATGAAATACCAAACAATACTATGACACGACTCACACGTGAACCGTCAAAAAAAGGC
This sequence comes from Bellardia bayeri, assembly GCA_950370525.1. Classification (NCBI taxonomy): domain Eukaryota; kingdom Metazoa; phylum Arthropoda; class Insecta; order Diptera; family Calliphoridae; genus Bellardia; species Bellardia bayeri. The sequence continues at coordinate 123,095,117 of OX493264.1, forward strand.
TATTGAGAAAAGTATCTCAACTTGAATCACCCAGTATAACCATAACCAAATTTCTCATGGCTCAGACTTAGACTTACAGTAAAGGCATCGCAGAAAGTAAATGTGTCAGCTTATGCTTAACTGTCTACAACTTTTAAATAATATAATTTTTGTACCCTTATTATGAAGAGCAAATAGTTAAAATGTGTTATTAATGAATTCGATATTTTAATGAACTTCAATTGTGTTTATTAGAAACGAAAACACCGCATAAAACAACTGCATAATTTCTAACCTTGACATTGATGATGTTGGTGTTAAATTAAATTTGTTAAAAAAGACATTATGTATATTTTGGGGTTTTTTTTGTTGTTGTTGGTAGAAAAACATCTGTTCATTCAATGTTTATTTCGGTTTCTTTTTTAAGGTGAAGGTTATCTTTTCATTTGCTTAAGTTCATTGTTGACATATGTTGCCCAAAAAATAAAAAGAAAAAAAAAAACAAGTAAGAAAAAATAGTCGGTCAAGCCCGACCATATAATACCTTCCCCACTATATAAATTAAATAGTTTTTAATATAAGGCGCTATATGGGAGATATTACCTATTATGGACCGATCATCTAAAAATTTAATGCCATGACTTTCATGAATATAAATATTCACAATATTAATTTTATAATTTTATAATTTATAATAACATATAATAAATCTCGATATAAAAAGTTTTAAAAGATTAATGGAGGTTAAAATGAGAGTCTTATATGGGAGTTTTGACTAATTATGGACCAACCATTATAAAATTGGGTGTCATCATTTCTGTACATATGAAATTTATTTTTATTAAATTTTATTCGGATAACAACATTTTGAAGAGATTTATAGTCGTTAAAGTGATTTTCGGAAGTGGCCCCTATATGGGAGTTACGACTAATTATGGACCGATCATCATAAAATTTGTAGATGTGATTTATCTCAATTTATAACTCATTTGTGGTGAAATTTTTTTGGATACTTGAATAATTTAAACATTTATGATCAGTAAACCTCGATTTCGGGGGACATTTGTAAGGGGGCTAGGTGAAATAATGGACCGATTTCCACCAGTTTCAATCCCATCCGTCCTTGAGCCGAAAAAATACCACGTACCAAATTTTACTGAAATGTCTTCAAAATTTCGACCTATACTCTGCGCACAAGCTTTACATGGACAGCCAGCCAGACGGACGGACGGGCGGACATCTTGAAATTTATTCTGAGTCGATTGGTATACTTTAAGGTGGGTGTTGGACCAATATTTATGGGCGTTACAAACATCAGCACAAATCCAATATACCCTCTCCACTATAGTGGTGTAGGGTATAATAAAAAAAAAAAATAAACCAAAAATGCAAATGTTGTTTACGTTTTCACGTCTAAAAACTTTAAATTCTATACAGAGTTCATTGGTTTCCATTTTCGAAAAAAAAAGTAGTAACAATAAAAAACACAACCATGTCTGCAGTTAGCAGAATTTGTTTAAGTGTATTTCTGTTACATTTTGAAATTTATTAAAATTTCATGTAAATTAGGTTGGCCCTAGAAAAAGGCCATTTTTATACTGCACAATGTACACAGTTATCCTTAAATAACTCTGCTGTTTTTTGTCACAATTGCATTTTGATGGTTTACCCTTGAGCTCTTTCACACTTGCGAATTTTCTGTTACTAAGTATGTATATTCCCCCAAGTGCGAGTGGGAATGTTGAACTTTTTGTTTATGCCTTTTGGTGTTTATTTATTCTTAGGTGGTTGCTCTGTTGATTGTGGTATTTAGTTTGTTACACATTTGAATTTAAGATTAATATAAAAATCGTTTTTCGATTGCTTGCTTTTTTTAAAAAAAATTGTGATTTAAGGACGTTTTATATATATGTTATAATCTTCGAGCTTTCTGTTTTTATTAAAAATTATATTTTACTAAAAAAAATGTGTAGCGTCTTCAGGGAAATAAATTTATTAACAAATTTATATATTTGCATGTAGGTTAGATTAGGTTAGGTTCCATGGCCAGCCGTTCTCAGAAACAGCTCACTTGGGTTAATTAAGTTGATCCCATTGTGTTACCCCTTTAGTAAACAACTCGTCGTTCGCTCAGCACTGGTTGTTTCCCTTTCTAACAATCAAGATTCCTTGGCAAAAGTGTTGATGCATTTTGGATTCATCATTGATAGCTTCTCCTTGGTAAGGTGCCTCAAATGCAGGCTACCTTTTTATTGATAAGACCGGACATTGGCAGAGAAGATGAGTAATTGTCTCTTTATGTTTCTACAGCTTCTATAGTAATCATTGTACTGTAGACCTAGTCTTTTGGCATGTGCTTCAAAAGTTTGGTTACGACGAAAGCTAAGCAATGAAATCGGCCTTCTGACATCAAATACGAGTCAGAAAGATCTCGCTCTAAAACAAGTGGTTCCATTCGACCACTTTGCCTGAGCAAGTCTAAACATTTCTTTCTGAACAAGTATTTTTAGTAACGGTAATACCCGTAAAGGTGTCAATCGCCCCGTCGGTCATCATTGTACCATTTCTGGCCAAATCATTTGCAATATATGTAGTTGCCGTGTACTGTACTATATCCAGTGACCCATATTAGCGTTATTCTAGAATGTTCCGCCATCTCGCTTAGAGACAGCCGGCATACTGTTGTATGTACCTATGTATATATAATTTCGAATTGCTGCTGCGATTTTCTCTTTTACACTCTTAATCATTGAGACTCCAACAAAAGTTTGCAAAGCTTTTGACGAGTTTTTTTGCATTTTGATAATTACACAGCCCGACAAAATGAAAACTTTATTTAGTGTCTCGTATTTCTTAGTCAGTTTGTAAGCATTTAGTATTAGGCTTTAATGCCTATAAATTACCTTTTTTGTATCATCTCTAGTTTTCGAGATATTAATTTTTAAAGAAAACTACGTCGATACGCGATTTATAGTAACGTAACCAATAAACGGTTCATTTTATTCAGTAAAAATAAAAAATCGAAATTTGACTGCAATATTATCTTTATGTTGCATTAACATTATGATGAACAATTTGTTTTATACATTTTTTTTTAGTTTTAAAAAATTTATGAAAAATAGAGAAGACGGCAAATTTTCCATTATTTTCCTTCAGTCATATAGGAAAATATGTTACGCATATACCCAGCATACCATTCTAGGAGCGCTCCGAAAAAGGAGTCAGAAAAGAGTCCAACTAAGGAGCATTTTCGGAGCGAAAGAAAATTTGCTTGTTACTGTCCTGAGTCGGCACGCAGTATGACTCAGAAATTCCACTTAATTATGTGTGTACCAAAGCGTTGTTGTTCTGTTATTTGTACTTTGAACAAAAAAAAACATAGCTGTACCACACAAGAATGATAAAAACAAGATTACACAGAGCCCAAAATAAACCTCATAAAAGACTCTTTTTTTGACATTATCTAAGAGCTCTTTTTCTCTCTTTTTCTCTTTTCTGAAGGTTTTCGGAGCAATTATGATTGTTTTTTGGGCTCATAAAGAGCGTTAACGCTCCGAAAAAGGTGTCAGAAAAGACTCTTTTCGGACTCATATGGCTCGCTGGGTAGTAAGCTATATCTTGTTAAAATCCATTTACAACTGTGGGTTTTATTCGAAATAAAGTAATTCTTTATGATTATCTTTATTTTATTAATAAATTTTTGAAAAATAGAAAAAGTTTTTAGATAATATTTTTTTTCGTCATATGTATATTCGGCTATATCTCCAAAACTACTGAGTGGAGTAAATACAATGTTAGGGCGGCATGCAGGTAATATTGGGAAATTTTGATTTTTTTTCTTTTTACTAATTAGGTTAAACTCTTCTTCAGTTATATTACTCAAAATCGTGTAACTACGTAATTTTTTTTTTTTTTTAAATTATATCCCGAAAAATTAGAACTCATCCAAAAAAGTGAGTTAGAGGAATTAGGACACCCTATATAAGATGTATACAAATTGTCTAAAAAATTTAAGCCACCATTTTTCGTGTTGGGCTTGGTTATTTATCAAGTTATTCGCGAATTTTTTTCATACAAATTACATCTTAAGCTAGATTTACACGATTGCAAATTTCTTCAAAATTGCTCTTCAAACTCGTGTAAATAGCAAAAATTCTTCAAAATTTATTTATTTAATAGTTAAAATGTTAGAATTTTTACTGTTTACACGAGTTTGAAGCATTTTGAAGATCAATTTTGAAGAAAATTTCAATCGTGTAAGTCTAGCTTTAAAGTGTCACAGTTCCACATACTTATTTATAGTGTTAGTTATTAATAATTTACTACTGCTTTTTAATAATATAATTGAAAAAAGCCTCTTTTATTTAAACTTTTTGAAAAAAATTATTAAAATTTCATAATTTTGCCAAAAAAAAAAAAACGTACCGAGCTTCGCCAAAACAAAATATTAACAATTTCAAGATTTTTTAAGTTCTTAATTGTTTTTCTAAACATGAGTGATTGCAGATTAAGGCACTTTTCTTCTTTAATCATTTATATCAGAGGTAGGCAAAGCGTAAAATGAGGTTGTGTGTGTGAGCGAACTACCCAGCAAACATAAACATAATTATATAAATTATACAAAACAACTTAGATAGGAAACATACACTCGCAATATATTTTCCGTAACATATAAGAAATTAACAACGAGATTGATATACAAACGGAACTTCTAATACTTCAAAAGCTGATTACATGCATGTTACCAAATGCATTATCAATCATAAAATATTTTTCGTAATTCATTATTAATTTGAAATGTTTGTTGGGAAGTATTTCTGAAAAAAATATAAAAGCATCCGCCGCATGTGCACACATTGCTGTCTCAATGACGACTGAATGAAAGAGATTAAGTGTATGTCTGAAGTGATCTCTGCACAATTGTGCTATAGGATGCCGACCTATGATTTATATACAAACTTATCATGATTTAATATATTTTAAGTTGCTTATATTCTAAAATGATTTTAAGCCAACAATTAAATATCGCAGATCATTTTGAAGGTGAATTAATGTTTTAAGTTTTTCAAATTCAAGTTTTTTGAATTTTGTTCACATTTCTTGCATTTATTGACCATACATGCTGATTGTTCTATAAAAAGTATGTGTTGTGTGTAATTAGGGGTTTTCCCACTTAAACGATTATTAAATTTATAAGTTTTTCTAAAAAATATGTGCATATATCCATTTTGGAATGAATAATTGCTTAATAAGAAAAATGTTATTGTTGTACTGCTAAAAATCTATTTTTGGCAAAATCAATCTTCGCAGATGGGAAAACTATTGTTGTTTAAAGTTTTGGGAATTTTTGTAAGAATGCCGTTGCCAAAGTTATTAACGATTTCAGTGGTATGAATATTCAGACAAATTAAACTAAGCTTTGCGAGTTTGCGAAATGTGCTTTTAGAGATTAACTATTTTCATAATAAATTATTAATTATTTTCATATTTAAAAATTTCATTTTGCTTTTTCTATAGAAGCAAAAAATGGAATTAATTCCACTTCCGAACGGAATTAAATTCTGTGACATGGCTGAGTTTATGTATATAGTTGTTGTTTATTTAATTTGAAACATTTTTCAATTTTAGTTGAAGTTTTTTCTGGATAATGGTGATTCAATTTGTAGAAGTTCAACTGTACTTTTCTTTAAAACGTTTTAATTCCAATTTATATAACAATGTTATTATTTAACAGTTGTAAAAGACAATGGCCAACAATTACCAAGTCATGCATAATGTAATGTATTTATGTAACTACTGCTTGTTATTTCATGCACCCTTTAAGGCAAATTTCCATTTTTTTAAAGCTCTAAGTGCCAATCTTATGTTGGGCATTTAAAAGCTACAAGCTTGGCATGCAGGGTATATTGAAATTCATTGCATTCCATTGTATTTTTTAATAAATAAATTTATTTATTAAGAAAACACCAGCAGACATACAAAAAAAAAAGAGCTTAAAACCAAACAAGCACAACCCAAACAGAAAATTACTTTAAGTTTCTTTAGACTGTGACTGAGATCGTAATTTTATACTTAAAACAGAGATAATTTTTCATGTGTCAAGCAAAAGAAAAATTATGGCCTAAAAGTGGATAAGTGGATAAATTTAATATAAATAATAAAATTCTGTTTACGACCAAAAAGCTGCAATGTTTTAATTTAGTGCTTAAGATAAAACTTGATTTTAATTTAAATTAGATTATAAGAAACACTAAAATAAATTTATGTTCATTTAAATTAATTAATAAATAGCAGCAGTGTTCTTTTTTATTAAGTTTTTTTTTTTTTTGTAAATAAATATTTAAGAAAATTGTTCTATAAAATTTAAAAATTTTATATACGATTCTTATTGAAACGAATATGAGCATAATAAGACCTTGAAAGACGTTGAACCAGCATCGACCAATAAATGTTTTGTTTTCTAAAACTAATTTATCATTTTAGTTTAAAGCACTTAGTGCCATGCTAATACGAGTATAGCAAATATTTGCTTGGAAATACTTTGTCCTTAAACCATTACTCGTACACTTTAAAAGCACATACATACATACATATTTTATTCATTATTTAAACAATTTTTCAACTTATTTACTTATGCTAAAGTTAATGTTCTCAGAATTACAAATTTGCATTAATGCGAGTATCAATATACAAATATATTGGCATAAATACATTTATTTATGAATGTAACGAAATGTATGTGAGAAAGATTTTCTCTAAAGATTATTGAAAATAATTTACACAACATCTGTGACATTCAATAGAAAATATATTTGTATGTATATACTACATTGACTAGAGCAAGAAGTGCACGTATGAACTTATTAATTTAACCAATACTCTTGCAGATGTGTTTATAAACAACATTAGTCGGCGTTCATAGCAAGCAGGGAGAGAGCTTAAATAATCGATTATTTAATAATCGTTGCAATTAACAACGAAGTTCATAAATATTTTCTTAATAAAAAAATTTAAATTAAATCAACTTGTAATAGAGAGAAAAGAAAATACATTGTTAATATAAAAATAATCACAGGCATTCAATATTTCGGAAAGACTTAATATATTCTTGAAGAGCTACAACTCTTAGCTATTGGTTGCACTTGAATTTACTGCAATATCTATAAGGGCTAGAAAGTTATAACGTTTTATTTGACACTAACTACAAATTAATAACAATTATACGCCCCCTACAAATTAATAACAATTATACGCCCCCTAGTGAGATCGATCAAACAATCATAAAGAATTTTATTATACCCACCACCAAAAATATGGGGGGTATATTACGTTTGTCATTGTGTTTGTAGCACATTAAAATAATGGTCATAGAGCCAAAAAGTCTTCTGGGTCCGTCTGTCCGTCTGTTGAAATCACGATAGAGCTTCGGAAAAAAAAAGACATAGAATAATGAAATTTTTACCAAAAAATTTGCAAAATGGGTCCAGTAGGATCTGAATTAGATTACAGTTTCAGACTACCTTGCAATTTTACATATATACATATATATTTTGCTACGTTTTTCAAATATAATATCATGAAATTTGTCACACTTTATTTTTATTATAGAAAAACAAGTCCTGTTGAAAATGGTAGGAGTCGGTCCACAATTTATCATAGCCCCCCTACAAATGTCTTCCCGGAATACGGCCTTATGTTACATAAATGTCTATAGAAACGCCTTATCCATACAAAATTCTGCAATAAAAAGTTTCATGCAAAGTGAAATCTCAAAACGATATTTTTTTGCATCAGTCCATAATTTTGACATACAAAGACCACTTCCGAAAATTACTTAAGTGAACATAAACGACTATCACGTTGAAATTCGACAAGCGTTATTAAAATCATTATCTAAATCGCCATACCAAATTTCATGATGATCGGTTCATATTTTACCGTAGCCCCCATATAAAGTCCAGTTTCGAATATCACTTAAATGCGTATAAATCCTTTATAAACACCACTATTAAGCTGAAATTCGACACAAATAGTTCATACATATATAAAAATCGTCTTTTTCAATATGATGATGATCGGTCCATATTTGACTGTAGTCCCTATACAAAGACCATTTCCGAAAATCACTTAAATGCTTATAAATCGTTAATAAATCTTACTATGAAATTGAAACGCAACAAAAATAATCTAAATTGGCCTACCAAATTTCATAATAATCGGTCCACATTTTACCGTAGCTCCAATATAAAGACCATCAGCGAAAATCAGTAAAATTCGCATAAATCTTTTATCAACATGACTATCAATTTGAAATTTGACAGGCATAATCAGAATATACATTTGAATTGTCGCACCAAATTTCATGATTATCGGTTCATATTTGACCGTAGCCCCCATATAAAGTCCACTTCTGGAAATCATTAGCATTTGTGCTATGATTTTTCATTGCTCAGCACTCATACAAATACATACATTCATATATCTAGACTGATTAAATTGTTTGACATAATAACAGTAGTAGTAGTAGTAGTTATGTTTCAAAACATATAGTGTGGCCGGATTTTATGTGAAATAGCCTTATTATAAACTATATTTCTTGTACTCTTAATGTCAACCACTAATTTAAAATTCTTATAGATTTATAAGTCTAAATATTGTGTTCTCTGCACATATGTATACATGTGAATGTAAACAAACACACACATGCAGTAAAATGATAATTGTTTAGCTTCAAAAGAAGAAAAGAACTTTTCTGCTTGATATTCTAAAGGTACGGTCACATTTGGCAAATATTTACCGAAAAAGACATATTTGAACTCGATTATTTATTTAAAAAAAAAAACTTTTCTTATTTGGGCCAAAGCACAACAAATATTTAGTTTTAATTAATTTGATGCTGTTTGGTCTTGCAAAACTCTTGTAAGAGTAAACAAAAAGCAAGTGGTTACGTTTTTTTGAGTAAATATTTGCCAAATGTGACCGTAACTAAACAATTGTGTGAGTAAATTAATTTGTATTATTTTACATAGTTTAAGACAATATTTTCATTATATAAGCCAGACAATGAGAGAATTTACAATAATGTCTTCAATATTGTTATTAATGCAACTTGTTACTGTGCGTCTGGATCATATGTAAGTGAATAATAATTTGCAGATATTCTTGGGGATAATATTATTATAAAAATAGCATTTGTACGAGTATGTGACTAAATCTACGTTCACACTTGGCAAAAAAAAAAAAAGCGTAACCACTTATTATAACACAAATTTGTTTGACGTTGTTTACGCTTACAAATTAAATAAAACTAAATATTTATTGTGTCTTGTACTAAATAAACAAAGTCTTTTTTAAATAAAAAAACGAGTTGAAATATATTTTATTTAGTAGTTACGTCTTTTTGGCTAAATTTGCCAAGTGTGTCCGTACCTTAAGTAATTTTGTTTTGATGATATTGTCCAAAATTGTTTATATGTATATTAAATGTTTTAAAGATAAACAAAAAGCGAAAGAACAAATCAAACTTTTTAACAAACCATGCATCCCATCTCTTAGGGTGGCGCCGTTTGTATGGAGAAAAAATAAAGTATCGATGTTCCCGACTAATATGTTTTTTTTTATTTTTTCATAGAATTTACTTAAATAAATAGTTGAAATTTCTTGATTATAAACATCAATTAGGAATACGTACCAGGAGAAAAGTGGGTGGGAAGACGCCCGTTTTTTGGAAAATTAAAAATCGTAATATAGTCTTAACCACTGGAGCGACCATTATTAAATTTTCACAAATGGATATTCTTACGAAATAATAAGTTCTTAACTGTATAAAGTTGTGAGTGGACAAAGGGGCGTGGCCTCGCCCATAAATCCAAAATTTAAAATCGTCATATCTTGGGCATTTTTTGACCAACGGCGGCAGTATTTGCTATTGCCATGAATAGAAATACGTACCAAAAGAAAAGTGGGCAGAGCACGCCCCTTTGTGTGCGATATATTGGAGGCTGGACCTCTTAATCGATCTTAAATTTCCACAGTGTTCAGCTTTGACTCAGGAATACTTATTACATGATAATATTTTTGGCCATGCACACTTCTGCACCTACTTTCTTACTACGTTTATTAACGGCTTTACATCAAAGGTGGTAGCCAAGCATTCCGGGTTCAGCTAGTATTTCCACTTGAAAACGGGTTTGGCTTATTTTTGTTTTAAGCACATCTTTGATTTCTTGCTTATTTATCGTAGTGCACACAAATATTCTTTAAGAGCTTAAAAAAAGTTCAGTCCAATTCTTACAGGAATTATTCATGACTCTACTCAAGTGTTAGAAAATTGTTGTTATAATTTACTTAAATGACTAAAACTTGACTTGATAAATCCACAAACATATTTACTTTTACATCAACTGACTAGAAAAGTTAAACAATTAACTATACATTAATATTAATCTATACACAAATACCAAAACCATTCTTAAATTTCCTTTAACACATAAACACTTTTTTATGTGTTTACCTACTTAAATAGTTATAATGACAGTTGGTTGTTATTTTGGTCATGCATGTCCTTGTTACTAGATACTTTCACTTTTACTTGATGTTTACTTTCCATCTTATAACATGTTGTAAGCACTTGTTGTCTGTTGATGGTTGATGTTGTCTATACAACAATCTTCTTAAAATATGTTTGTGTATGTTTTGATTTTTTGCCAAACAATATTAAAATGAAGACGGAAAAAATATATTTGTACTTAACACAGATTTCTAGTTCTTTAAACATGAATTCTTGCTGCATACTTTTTCAGAAAAAGTGGAACAAAAAAGAAAAAGAAAACATGTAAAAGAAAAAAATTCTTTATACAGTCTACACTTGTTAAGGACTGTATATTTTCGGTATATTTGTTGGTAAAATTTTAATATTCCTATTAAAATAAATTTTTCTGTCCAAGTTTTTAAATGGATATTAAACTGGTTAGTGGAATTTCGTTACAAACATACAGTTAGGGACTTAAGTCTTCATACACTCCCAGAATTTAATATTTTCTCTAATCAATTAGTACCAGAAAACTAATGTTAAACCAAAAATTCCAATTTTAATTACTATTTCAAAACAACTTTCCATTAAGTAATTTCAGCTATGGAATTATAAAACAAATGACCTAAAATTGGAATTTTGCTAAACAAAATCGGTCAAATTCGGAACAGCAAGGGTCAACAAAATTAGAACATTTCATATATTTTTATATTAAAATTATCTTTTGTAAAGATACCTTTCAGAAAAATATAAATTTGTTATATATTCTAGAAGAAAATTTATTTTTAATACAAATAAGTGTAAATGCACTTTTTTGCCCAGTTTCTTTTAAAGCTTTAAAATTAAAAATCGTTTAATTTTGGACCTAGAAAAAATGTAGATTTGAAACAAAAAGTAAATTTAAGGAAAGGTTTTAAAAAATTCTGCCCGATATTTTACAAAAATCGCAACAGGGTTTGACAAAATATCAAATTTAAATTTTTAAATGCGTAGACCTGAAAGCCATAAGAGAATAGCACACGCTAGCACGTTTTTAGAGATTCAGGCAAGAACTTTAAAAAAATATAAAAATCTGATTAATAACAAAAAATTGCACAAATATATTTCTTGTACAAAATAAATGCCAGATTTATTCGATTCGATTATACTGGTGATCGATATCTAGGATAATATTCCTCTGAAAAAACATGTGATTTTAGCAAAATGACTCTTCAGCCCGTGAAACAATTCAATTTCCTAATCCTATACACTCTGGTTTCGGTATTCAGATTTGGGCCGCCAAATAACTTGATTTAACACCATTGCCTTTCTTCTTAAGAGGTTACTAAAAGAACCTTTACTTAGTCTTTATAAAAAAAATCTATTATGTTCACAGTATTAAAGAATGAATAGTTTATTCATTCCTATGTTATGTAAATATTAATACAAAATTCGCCTGATTTTAGTCCCTACAGCACCACAACACACAACATCTATTTTCTTACATAGTTTTGCATGCAGTTGTAGTGCACCATAAATTTGTTTGCATTTCTGTGTGAGTGTACAGAGTGTAGATTTCCTGAAGTAGTATAAAAAAACAAGTAAGAAAGTATAGTCGGTCAAGCCCGACCATATAATACCCTACACCCAGTATATGTATAAAACAGATTTTAAGAAATGGACTTTATATGGGAGATATAACCTATTGTGGACCGATCATGCCAAAAATTAAGTGCCATGACTTCCGTGAATATAAATATTATGTGTATTAAACTTTATCTCGACATAAATACGTTTAAAAGATTTATGGAGCTTAAATTGAATTACGAAGAGGGTCTTATATGGTTGTTTCGACTAATTATGGACAGACCATTATTAAATTAGGTGTCATTACTTATGTATATAAGAAACTTATTTGTGTCAAATTTTATTTGGATACCAACACTTTTTTATAAATTTTTGATCGCTAAAGTGAATTTCGGAAGTGGGCCTTACATGGGAACTACGAGTAATTATGGACCGATCAGCACAAAATTTGTAGATGTGATTTGGCTTCATTTACCACTCATTTGTGATGAAATTGGTTTGGATACTTGCATAATTCAAACATTTATGATCGGTAAACCCCAATTTCGGGAGGACATTTGTATTGGGGCCAGGTGAAATAATAGACCGTTTTCCACCAGTTTTAATCCCATCCATCCTTGGGCCGAAAAAATAACACGTACCAAATTTTATCAAAATATCTCCAAAATTGCGACCTGTACTCTGCGCACAAGCTTTACATGGACAGCCAGCCAGACCGACGGACATCGTTAAATCGACTCAGAAAGTGATTCTAAGTCGATCGGTATACTTTAAGGTGGGTGTTGGACCAATATTTCTGGGCGTTACAAACATCAGCACACATCCAATATACCCTCCCCACTATTGTGGTGTAGGGTATAAAAACTAAAAAGGGGGAAACTAAATTCAAACTATTGCAAGCCCTTTAACGGAGAACTTAAATGGCATGAACAAGTATAAACATTGAACAAATGTCTTGTATACGAATAGACACATGGACAGATTTTAAAACTGGCAAAGAAATGTACATATATACATATGTACATATGTACGTGAAAACATACCGGCACAGTTAATGTTTCTAACATTTTACTGCAAGGAGCTTAAAGAAACATGTCTATGCATGTTTGTGTTGGGAGTTTTATGTTAATATACATACATATAAAGTCTTAAATAAGTTGCAATGTGTTATAAATGTAGTAATAAAATAATATATAATATTAAGAAAAATTTCACATTTAAAATAATAACATTTTCTTAGTCTCTCTGCTAAATTTCTTATATTATAAAGTTATTGTATAATAATTTATGACTAACATATACAGCCTAGTCATGAATAAAAAATCCGCGGGAGTTTTTTTCCCTTTTTATTTTTTTAACATTGAATTTAAATAGGAAAAATGGGGAAAAAAAAGAAAAAACTCCTGCGGAATTTTTATTAATGATTGGGCTGATCATTTCAAAATTATACCAATTGATTAATAAACTTATGTATGTTAATGAAACTCCTAGGCCCATCTTCTCAATGTGTCGACAAACTGCCTGTTACTAAATGTCGACATAAATTTATTAGACTGATAATATGTCCGTTAACAATTTTTGTTTTCTCAATATATCGACAAAAACATTATTTTTATTTGGCAATACCTCTCAAAATTTATGTGAAAATTGGGAACTCTGTCTTCAAGTGACAAGTTGTTGACATAAATCAGCTGTTTTCCAAATGTGAAAAAATATATTTTAAAAAATAAATAATATCTTAAACGATGACGGAAAAATTTGACTACTGAAGAGGAACTGCTGCTTGTAGATTTGGTTATATGTAAGTCAAAAACATATACTTATTTGTGGTTCATTAAATTTAATAAAAATCTCCGGAGTGAGCTGCTATTGCCTCAGAGATGTCTCTTACTGCACGGCAAGCAGAAGATACGCTTACTCCACAAAAATCTCCGGCCGTTATAAGAAAATTGCCAGTGGCATAATATCGTAATGTTAGCAATAGTTTGATTTCGGGTGTAAGAGCATGATTTCTGTCCGTCATTGAGGAAATTTTGTCGGTGTTCATACATATCAAGAACCATTTTAAATGTTGCCTTTGACAGCCGGAATCTTTTGAAAAATTCATTATCATCCATGTCTGCCAGGTTCTTCGAGTTCGTCCTCCATCAAATTAATGTTTATTCCTCTATTAAACATTTTTTCTAAAATCTATTTAATTTTTTACAAAAACTCTAGGTATTGCCATATAAAAAATATGAACAGCAGTCAGCTGATTGAATTTATATGTACAACAAATAAATAATCGGCAGATGAGGGCTGATTAGTTTTGCGACAGAATAGAAGCAAATGAGACATTGAGAAAACCAAATTTCTTTAATCGGCAGTTTTTCGTTGGTAACAAAGTTAATCGCCTAATGAGAAAACAGCCCCTACACTTTATCAGTGAAACTTAAAAGCAAATTCTAAGTAAAACCCATTAGGATCTCCCCCAAGGGCATTTCTTAAATTAGTCTTTCTTTATGCTCTGACACTTTTTTCCATGTGTAAGTGATGAGTTTAGTGTCACTATTGGATTCCGGCTTTCTTTTTAATGGAGAAAGTACGTGTTCCATACGACACTTGTGTATTTTTAATGTGAAAACATGCCCGCTTGCATTACATACATACATATGTACATACATATGTAGAGTATTTTAACCCTATAATAAAATATTCACATCACAGCCCTTAGACAAATCGTAAATTAAAAGCTGCAAAGCAGAAATAACAACAACAGAAAGAAATATCAACAACAGAAGGTGTAAATGTTATTGACATTTATAAAAATGCAAACATTCTCCTTTTTAAAAAACAACAAATTGTTTAATAAAATACTTTGATTTGCTACTGGAGCTTTTGCTTATATAGGGTTATTAATTTAGAGGATTTTTTATGATTTGTAGAACCAGTTGGCCTGCTGCCATTGTATAGACACGGACCTGAATTTAAAGAAAAAATAACATAATCCACCAAGAAAAAGGGGAAATGACAACAAAAACATATATACATTGCTGTTATTGATCTACAAAAAAGTAGACGCAGCAAGAAAAACAAAACAAATTGATATAAACAAATATGTATATAATAAATATATATTATTTAATGGTTACGTCTTTTTCGGCAAATATTTGCCAAATGTGACCGTACATTAACACACTTAAATTACAGTTTGAGAACACCTCGATGCCTCACAATAATCTAGACTTTTGAGCGGCCCTGTTTGCTTTATTTATACAACAGCGCCATTTTCTAGTAACTTCCGCCAGCATCTAGAGAAGGCACTCGAAAGTTCCTTTCTATGGCCGTCTCAACTTAATGTTGTCATGCTGCTCGTTAATAACAGCTTGTTATCAACAATGTTTAGAAATAGAAACTTCTACTATTGCAAATGTTGATAAACATGCCGTATGTTGATAAATATGCTGGTGATACTGGCTGTTAAATTTAAATTGGAATACAAATTTGCATTCCAGGTCTGGCAACTAGTTCGTTTAATAATAATACACCTCTAAATTTTGTTGGGTTTATATGAAGTTAATAGACTTCATCATTTCGAAGCAAGACTTGGTAACCAAACTTACACGTATAATTCACAAGTTACCTGTAGCAATCCTGGAAACACTGATCGAGAATTTTGAACCTTCCGGTCAAAGTTATAATTAAAATTTCTACATCCAATTCGTTTGTAACTATTTTATTTAAAACAAAAACCTTTTAATAATGCACCCTCTATATACAAATATATATTTATGTATGCCTTAATAAACATACATATATACACATGTGCATATGTACGTATGTATATATGTATATAAATTTTTCGAAATAGCACTTTTTAATGGTATTTTTGACTTAAACTTTATGCCAATTTAACAAGTCTAAGTATGAGCAAAAGCAACAACTATTTGTTTCGTGTCTGAGAGATTGAAAACACTAACGCAAACATTTCATGGCAATGACTGCAAATGTTGTAAACTGTTTGAAGGCCTTATGCCTTTCCTTCGAGAATCTTAAATTAATGATGTTTTCGTAATGGAGGCGTAAAAGTTACACTGACATCGCACAATACATATTGCACGCTTAGTATTTACAGTTCATATAGATGAGCAATATATTGAAAAATTGTCAGTTGCAAAATATTGTTTGTATTTATTACTTGCTATTAGTTAAATGTGTCATGCATACAGTGGGACAATACATTTTTGGAACAACGAGTAGCTATATTAAGCATTTTGCATTCTTTTTAAGGTTTGATACTTCCAAGATCTAAAATTGTTTTCTGCTTAAAATTGTTACAAAAACCGAAACATTTATAGTTTGCAAATTTTATTTACAGTTTAGAGTTTTTGTTTGAAATAGCAATATTTCTTGTGAATAGAATATTTGGAGGCCCTATTTTATCTTTGTTATACTGTAGTTATAGTTTTAATTTCAGCTTTAATATTTAATTTTAATGTTGTGCAGACTTTTATTTATTGTATATTGCATGTTTATTCTCGACAGACATGCGAATATTGTTCACGTCAATTACAAAATAAAACGTTGGCATTTTGGTCATAATGGATTATTGGTGGGTAATTATTTGTGAAATAGTTTTTTTTTTAAATTGTAAAATACGAGTATATTAATATTTAAGTAAAAAATTGCTGCAGTTTTTAAAGAAATATTGACGTTATTTTGAGAATTTGTAAAAAATCTTAAATATGAAACTGAATCTCAGAAATATTTATTTGCTGTAATTTCAATATTAATTATACGTTATTGATCGTACAAAACATTAATATTGAGCAATTTTCCAGCAATGATTTTTAATTTACTGGATGACGTTAACTTAATATGTGCGTTATTCAATTTCTATCCGTTTATTTCATATGTGAAAAATTAAAGCCAGATATGAACTTACATATGGGTGTTACCAAAGTAACGGTCGTTACCGATTTTCGGTGATTTTTAAAATGAAATTGCAACTTCAAGCATCGTAAACAGCACATTTATAAAGTAACGACCGTTGCCTTTTTAATGGTCAAAAAGGTATTGAAATTAAATTTTTTATGAATTCTTTCGATTGCTACCGATGCTTGAACTTTCGTAGGTCCATATGTGCATTTTATTTTGGGAGAAATTAAATAATGTGGCGGAACTATTTTGTTTTATTTTATTTGACTGATATGATGTAAAACAAGTAAAACAAAATTTCCCGGATTATTTTTTTCCCGGAAACGGAAATGAAAAATGGCATTTAATTAATACTTTACGAATTAGGTATAATAGCTAAGTGGTCTATAAAATTGTATCATATAATTGTATTTAAAGAAAAACAACACAGTCTATGATCTTTTGTAACAAAACAATTTAATTATTTTTAATAGAAATAAAAAATTAATTTAAGTTCGTCTAGCAAAATTGTTTTCATATGCTTGTAAAATAACTAATTCATTTAAAAAATCATCTTACAACCAACTTGGTACACCCTACACCACCATAGTGGGAAGAGTATATAGGATTTGTGCTGATGTTTGTAGCGCCTATAAATATTGTTCCAATACCAATATATAATACTTAGAGTAGACCGATCGACTCAGAATCATTTCCTGTTTCGATTTAACGACGTCCGTCCGTCTGGCTGTCCATGTAAAGCTTGTGCGCAGAGTATTGCTGGCAATTTTGAAGATATTTCCATAAAATTTGGTACATGGTATTTTCTCAGCCCAAGGACGATTAGGATTATTTCATTAGCCCCCATACAATTTTCCACTCGAAATAGGAGTTTACCGATCAAAACTGTTTGAATTGTGCAAGTATCCAAAAAAAATTTACCACAAATAAGTGGTAAATCGGTATATAATACATAATAGCTCCCATATAAGGGCCACTTCCGTAAATCGCTGTAAAGAACATAACTCTCTTAAAAATATTTGTATCCAAATAATATTGAATCCAAATATGTTTCATATATATACAAATTATATGGTAGAATTTAATGATAATCGGTCCATAATTAGTCGTACCTCTTATATATTGGCATCCAAATAGAATTCAACACAAATTAGTTTTATATATACAGAAATGATGACACCTAATTTTAAAATGGTCGTTCAATTAGTCAAAGCTCCAATACAATACCCTCTCAGATCACGTGTGAGTTGTGTCATGCTGTCATGTTATTTTTGTTTAGTATTGTTTGGCATTTCATAATGGAAAGACTTACGCCTTCGACTTACAACGTTTACAAATCGTTCAACTTTATTACGAAAATTCACGTTCTGTGAGGAATGTGTTTCGTGCACTTCTCGCAATTTATGGTCAACATAATCGGCCTACTAAGCGTACTATACGACGCAACACCATCACCCATTTTGAGATCCAGCATTCATTATTGGATAATATTCGATCGAATAGACCACGTCCAGCACGCTGTGAAGACTTGGAATCATTGCTCCATATTTCTTTAAAAATGATGCCGGTGCAAACGTAACCGACAATGGCGACCGTTATCGTACCATGATAACCGACTATTTGATGCCTGAAATTAAAGCTCGTGATATCGGCGACATTTGGTTTCAGCAAAACGGCGCCACTTCCCACACATCGCATCAATACCTGGATTTATTGAGAGAACACTACGGTGAGCACATAATTTCACGTTTTAGGCCGGTCGATTGGCCACCAAGTTCATATGATATCACACCGTTAGACTTTTTCCAGTTGGGATATATAAAGTCTAAAGTTTATTAGTGCAAACTCGCTTCGATTCAGGCCTTGGAGGAAGACATCACACGTGTCATTCGCCAGTTACCAGTTGAAATACTCGGACGAGTCATCGAAAATTGGACTCAACGGATAGACCATCTGCGACGTAGCAATGGCCAATATTTGATAGACATAATCTTCAAAAAATAAATGCCGCATTAAATTTAAATTTTCACCGAAATTTTGGACGATCGGTGCATAATAGTTCATATCTCCCATATATCGAGCATTTCTGAAAAACTTTTTTACACATATACTGGATGTAGGGTATTATATGGTCGGGCTTGACCAACTACAATTTCTTACTTGTTATTTTACTTGCAAAGTTTTCGTCATACGCATTATAAAGATGTTATGTTCAATATCCTTTTGCTACAATTGTATTATTTTTTGCGTTCTTTAACTTTATATATTTTGGAAATGCATAGAATTTACAGATAATATCTGTTCATAAAGAATGTTCATGTAGCTACAGAAACCTTAATAGAAGTTAACACGTCTGCTAATGGCTAGATCATCCCCACCATTCTTTTCCAGCTAGTCGCAAACCCGAAACACGGTATCCTTGATATTAAATTGCTTCAAAAATGTTTCAAATGTTTCATTGTTTTTTAAGATTAGTTGTTTTTGATGAAATTCATTTATATATATTTTGTGTATCGTCTGAACACGGTTTTTATCTTTGGTAACTTTTATGTCATTTTCCGAAAATATGGGAAATTTTCCTTAAGTTATACACACCGATTGCTCAACGAAGCTTATGGTGAGTGAGATTTTTCGGTATTACTACATAAAAGTTGTCGTCAAACTCAAAGGATCTGGCAAAATAATTTTAAAATATTTGAGTGCATCAGGAATATAAAATATCCAGACTATGCGGCCAGACAAGATGAGCAGTTCTTTTATTGACAGAAAGATGGGAAGAAGTCATATTCAAAAATATACTATGAATAAATTTATATTGTACAAATGTTTTAAAATAAAAGATAAAAACTTGAAAAAATCACGCATTTTTAATTGTACCCCCAATACATAAAAGAAATTTTAAAAATTACAAAATAAATAAAAAACGGTAGCAAATTTAAAAAAATATTTAATTGTTTGTCACAAATCGCTAATCTTTCGTAAAATAAATTTAAAGTTATTGGAGTTTAAAATTTTTGATGCAAAAACTTAATTTTTGCTGGTTTTTCTTTGTATAGCTGAAGGTCCACTGCATGCGTTTATGCGTTTCTCGCGTCCTAAACAACTGTCAAAAAAGTAGAATCAATGTAGTTGTATGTTTTAAGTTACACACTTAAAGGCGTAGCTTCAAAAGCGAAAAGTTTGTTTACTTTCTACTTTTGAAAGCATTGCAAACGTTGAACAGCTGATCAAAACAAACGAAAAGCAAAATTATTTTAAAGATGATGATGTCACTATAGAAAATGACAGCTGAAAAAACATTTTTTATATGAAATTGACAAACAAACTGATAAAAAAAAACTTCATGTAAAAAAAAAATCAGCTGAGCTTACGACATCAACTTCGAAAGTATATTGCTGTGAAAAATCTTTACATGTAACTTGAAATACTTGACGCTAATAACGTTTAGAAAACTTTAAAAGTGTTGACGCTAAAAAAGAGATGTGGACCTCCATTAATGATATACATAGCAATAATAACTTATTATGTAATAAAATTATGAAAGTCGTGGTTTTTTCCCTTATACCGAAGCTAAACAGGACATGATAGGACATGATAGAACATGATAATTTTATGTACCAATGATGTTTGTAGATTATTTTTTGGCAAACAAAAGTTAACTTCAACAGACAGATGGCTCTATCGATTTTACTGGCTATAGGGTGATTCATTTAGATGTTTTTTTTTAATTTTAAATAAAAGCCTTATGGCCTTATGGCAACGAAACTGCAGTTGGGTTGCCAGTAGGCAACAACAACTGACAAGCAAGTTGTTATTATGTAAGGCAACTTTCGTTTTTAATCTTTTTTCGAATTTTCGAGTAGAAAACAAACATTTATATGTTTAAAATTTAAACAATTCAACAACAAAATTTAACACTTAAAATAAAATCAAAGCAACCGCAAATTCTCAGTTGCCGAAAATTAACAGCTAGCAGTTGCCATCTGTAATATGTTTTTGGCAACTGTCCGCTCCGTAATCGGTCCATTCAGATAGAACTAGATGTCGGAATGTTAAACGAGACTATGATCGAGATGGTCCATTAAGAAGGTATATTTTCTTTAAAGCATTGCTTCATTAACTCTCGTATTACAACTATTTTCAAAAATGCTACCGGTATCTCGCGAACAAAAAACTAAAAGTGTGATATCAAAATTTCTAGGATGCCAGTATTCTGCTCAATGAGTTTCCAATTAAGCATTTCTTTATTTCACATATTTGTTACAGGACATAATATATGTAGCTGAATATTTTGGAGATGTTGTTGCGCCTTTCCACGATGAATTATCAAACAATACAGAATAAAAGAAAGAATACAGTGTGACATTATTGACGGGTGCTCTGTGCAAATGTTCTAACTGAATCACCCGCTATAATTATCCAGACTATATACTTAATGGGGTCGCAAATTATCACTCAAGCTGCAGATAACGAAGCATATATATAATATAATTTTAAAGGATGTGTGTGTGAATCCTTTACGCTATTTTATTAATATAGTCATAAAAAAAATCCACTGTAAATATTTAAAAACGCTGTTCTCAACTTTGATCCTTTAGCTGTTTTGTTTACAGTAAAGTTCCCCTAAAATTTTCTTAAACACACTTTTGTAAATTTTGTAATTTTATAAATTTTGTAAAACAACATCTGACAATAATTTCAAACACAAGTAAGCCATAAAATGTAGTCCTCTTTTACTCGCTAAAGTGCAACGAACAGCTGTAGATTTGTTTAAAGTAAATTGTTGTTTAAAGTGTTTTCTTTTTACTTTCGTTTCTATATCATTTCACAAGAAAAGTGCTTTCTAAACACAAATTGCTGCAAATTTTAATTAAATATTTACTCGTAAGCACTAGTCATGCTGGTTAAATAACCATTATTTTTTGACATTGAAAAAATATCTGTAATTGCTGAGTTGGTTTTTGGTTTTCTCAGCTGTCATTAATTTCCTAATGATGCAAAAGTTTGCTTGTACGAGTATTAAACGGTGTTTAACCTTTTTTATTTAATTGTCGTTTTTCCTACAGTTTTGTTGCATGTATTTTTGCAATTTAAATTCCTTCAATTGTTGATGTCTTTCCCTGTAATTTGAGCCATAAGGAGACGCCGCTACCATTAACAAATGTTTACAAATTTGTTTTCACCAAAATTGTTAAATAGAAAGTATTTGCTACTACACCCACATGCAGGATTTACATTTAATCCCTTAAGAGCTCATAAGAAAATTACATGTTATTTCGAAAATATTTTGCCATTTTCAAGCTTTTAAAGTGTTAAATTTTATATTTGCTAGTCTATGCTTTTGGCAAATAAAACTAAATGTGTAATGAAAGTTGCATGAACTTTTTATCACTTGTAAAGGAATTTTAAGTAGTTAAACAACATAATTAAAGTTCGACTGTTTAAATGAAATATATATACTGCATATATGTATTTAGGAATGTACTTGAAAAGGAAAAGTAACATATGGTATGGTATTTACTTTACAGCAGTAAAGTTGTTTCTGAGAATGGTATTAGCATTTAGCTTTTTAAATAATGGAGCTTATAGGTTCGCAAATATTTTTAATGCCAAAATAAAAATGTCTTTGTATGGGATGATTTTCTTTCAATTTTAAATAAAATAATTGAAATATGTCAGTATTTGAAAACGTATTGCAGTATCTGTATTATGACCCTTAAAGACAATTTTCGACATTTTATTTTTATACCCTATACCACCATAGTGGATTTGTGCTGATGTTTATAACGCCCAGAAATATTCGTCCAACACAGACCTTAAAGTATACCGATTGGCTCAGAATCACTTTCTGAGTCGATTTAAAGATGTCCATCCGTCCGTCTGGCTGACTGGCTGGCTGTCCATGTAAAGCTTGTGTGCAGAGTAAAGGTCGCAATTTTGAAGATATTTCGATAAAATTTGGTACGTGAGATTTTTTCGCCGCAAGGATGGGTGGGATTGAAACTGGTGGAAATCGGTCCATTATTTCACCTGGCCCATACAAATGTCCTCCCGAAATTGGGGTTTACCGGTTATAAATCTTTGAATTATGCAAGTATGCAAACAAAATTTACCACAGATGAGTAATAAATGAAGCTAAATCACATCTACATATTTCGTGAAGATCGGTCCATAATTACTCGTAGTTTCCATATAAGGCCCACTTCCGAAAATCACTTTAAAGAGCATAATTCTCTCAAAAATGTTGGTATCCAAATAATATTGAACAAAAATATATTTCATATGTCTAAAAATAATACGGTCCAATTTTATTGTGATCGGTCCATAATTAGTCGTAGCTCCCATATAAAACCCTCTCCGTAATTCAATTTAAGCTCGATAAATCTTTTAAAAGTATTTCTATTGAGATAAAGTTTAACACACATAATATTTATATTCACAGACATCATGACACTAAATTTTTGGATGATCGGTCCATAATAGATAATATCTTGCATTTCTAAAAAAGTTGTGTTTGACATGATTATAGCAATAGTATCATATTTGTATATACATATGTATACTATTGCTAAGTTTATGTTTGTTGGAACCCTGAACCCTGAAAAAAGTGCTGCTAACTTAAAGTTCTATACATACATCTAAAAAAACAACCCCCCCTATACTACCATACTTAATTCATGTAACAAGTTCCCAGGAAAATAAAACACGCTCGTGCTAAAGTAACTATGCACATATGTACATATTTTGTACTTTCGGAAATTGTTTTATTTTAAATTGAACTCTTAGTTATTATTTTTCAAAAGTACATAAGTACATACATATGTAGTGGACTTTTTCGGCATGTGGCGTAGGCACGTGTAAGCACATCACCATTGGTGCAAATATATTTCAAGCATCCCTCTTAACACACTCAATGACTTTTTCGAATATTATGTTATTCCCCTTAGGCGTATTTTTTTTTTTTTTTATTAATATGAATTGAATTTTTGGAAAAATAACACAAATAACAATTGTTTGAATATTTTCAAATTATTGAAAGAAAATGTGACATTTTTATCAAAGTGAATTACTGTTTTTTAGAATGTGAAAATATATTCTATGGTAAATTCGTTTGGTGTATGAGTGTTAATTTCTAAATTAATTTCCAAATAAAACTTTTCAATTTTATTTTTATATTGAACTTTTCGTAGCTGCCATTTTAAACTTTTCAAATTAATATTTAATGAACTTTAACAAAAGTCAACACAATAAATAATAATATTCAACAGATAATGGAAAACATATTTCCACTGTAATCTGTTGTTAGATGCGCTAATACAAGTTTGTACATACTCGTACACGTACACGTACTCGCACTCGTATTAAGCATAATAATCATATGGAAATTAAGTTGAAAATTTCTACAAGTAGTTGTTCCGCGAACAAAATTTCATTCTAAAATTGTCATGCTGGGAATTTTTAATTTCGAAGAGACTACAACACTAAAATAAAATTAACTGAATACATGAATATAACATGTTATTGCGTGATTTTCTTTTAACTTTTTAAATTTATTCAATTTATGCAATTTATTACCAGAATGCCAATAACAGCCAATAGTTGTTTAACAACTACATATATATGTATATATGTATGTGTGTATGTATGTACTCGTATGTATTTGTTATTACATATACGCTAACAAGAACTGAATTTTTCATAACGCATAAAAATTATATGTATGTAGATGATGAAATTGTATAACATTTCTAAGAAATGAGGATGAGAATTTGTACAACAGTTCTTTTGAACAAATTCTTATGCTTGGTTTTCACAATGTCATTTTTGTTGTCAAATTGTCCAAATTGTTGGCAATTGTATGAAAACGGGTTGTCTATGACGTCTAATGAGATTGCAGTCATGATTGCAAACATAGATGACGCCATATGACAACCCGTTTTCATACAATTGCCAACAATTTGACAACAAAAATTACATAGTGAAAACCAAGTATTAGTGTGATTGCCTACACGCAGAGAAAAAATATGGTTGGACATGGTTACGACAACTATATTTTTTTTTTTGGTAACAATATATTGTTGTGGTACACAAATAATTGTTATTTCAATTTGATTTTAACGATTATTTAGTTACTATAAACATTTTTATGGTTATCGCAATTATAAAATTGAATATGGTTCACTGAAACATAATTATTGTTATTAAATGTTTACCACAACTATTGAATGATAATTATTCAAACATATTATATTATTTACAACTATTTAAACTTACAAATAACCATTAAATGATACGTTTCTATATTTGTACTCATATTATGTTTAAAATGCGAACAAAATATGTTTAGTTTTAATAATATTTTGTTTTAACCATTTGTAGAATGCTTTTGCATCAGTTCAGTAGGTTGTCTGCGTGATATCGGATTATTTTTTTGAATATAAATGTTTCAATCATTGAAAAAAAACAATTCGTATTTAAAAGTTTACTACAAAATACAAAAATTTAAAAGACGTGTAAAAGACCTAAATAGTGCATAGTAAATATAATAAATGAATAATAAAGTGTACATAAAAGAAATAATCTTTTGCTTTAATTGTGTCTTCATTTTAAATAATGTTTCAACTGGTACCACTTATACTATCATAATATGATAACTAGTAAAAATAAAATCATATTATTTTAACATATTATGATAAAGTACTGTCATAATATGATTACTTTAGATCATAAGATGATAATTTAGATCATAATATGATTACTTTAGATCATAATATTATTACTTTATATCATAATATGATTACTTTAGATCATAATATGATTACTTTAGATCATAACATGATTAATTTAGATCATAATATGATTACTTTAGATCATAATATGATTAATTAAGATCATACTATGATTACTTTAAACTATAATATGGTTACCCTAGGTCATAATTTGATCATGTATGACATTATTTTGATTATATTAGGTTATAATATGATGTTATAATATCAAATTATGATTAAAAAGAAAATATTGTGATGAAATATTACAATGATATTTAATCATAATATGATATTTCATGACACTTATATTCATCATAATATGTTTTGACTACAATCATAAATCTTATCATAATATGTTGCTCTTAGATTATGTTTAGCACAACTACGTTTTTTCTCTGCGTGTATACGTTGTCACTTATCACATATTTACTGGAATTGTAATTACATTCTTATTAAGCATTAAACACATTCGCCACAGCAGGCTGTCGACTACAATATGTCAAAAATAAAATACACTCATTTATATGTGATTGATTATATTGCCCTGCTGTCGTCAAAATAATCATACACATGTAAACGTGTGTATTTTATTTTTGACATATTGTAGTCGACAGCCTGCTGTGCCGAATGTGTTTAATGCTTAATGTTTTGTAGGATAAATAATTAAATTAAATACTTTTGAACCGCAAGTTGACTGACACTCATTTATTAATATTAAAGAAAAGTTAAGAAGAAACATATTTCTTATTACTGTTTATTTATTACGATTTTGGTAATTATTTAAGCTTTAGGCCTTTTTTATAAAAAAATTAAATTTTATTTCAATATTTCGCTACCCTTTGAGTAGCTTCTTCAGGTTAAAAGTTTTTGTAATTTTATAAATTTCAAAAATTATTTGCCACAGGAAAAAAAAAGAATATGAAAACTTTAACATAACGAAATATTAAAACAATTTATAACAAGTAGAAAATATTACTAATTATACAATATTTGTAAGTTGTGTTATTTTTTATGTATTAAATGTCTATAAATCTTTGCTACATTTTCAGTATCTGCTTTGTAGTTGCTACTTTTAGTTGTAGGTACATTAATTATCTGTAACATCTCTAACATATAACGACGTTTGTAGTTATTTTCAGTGTTTAATGTCGATACATTTTCAAAGTTTGGATAGTGATTTAATTTACTACAATAAGAAGATAACGCAGTTTCTTGTAAAGTAATATTGTCTCTATATCTTTGGTCTGATTTATGTCCAGCAATTCTGGTTTTTAGTTTATTTTTCGTGGTACCTATATATACTTTATTACAATTTTCTTTATCATTTCCGTCACAAGGTATTTTATATACAACATTTGTAATGTTCCATTTTCCTGTTTTATTTTTTGTTTTACTAAATAATTTATCTAATGGGTTATAAGTCTTGTAAGCTATTCTATATTTATCATTATCGAAAATTTTTGATCTCCTCAATCCGAAATATAAGTTATTGATTTGTTAGTTTTCGGTTCTGTTGTGTTTCTTGTATTGTTTTAATTTTTGTTCTTATACAGGCATGTAATGGAAATTGAAATCGAAAACGAATCAGTTTTGGAAATACATTTTAATGCATTTATAATCAAATTTTTAACATTTTTGTTTTAAGATTCTCTTTAGTAGCCCAATAGCTTTATATTTGATGTGATAAAAGTTTTTCAATACAGAAATATTACGAAAAGATTGACTTCTAAAACTCATTCGTTTTCGATTTCCATCACATGCCTGATAATGCCTTATTCATTTATAAATTAGCTGAACTGGGAAATTATTGTTTTCTAATATATTCCTTATCTTTTCATTGTTCTTCTTATGAAATTCCTTGTCACTTATAGTTAATATTCTTTCAATTCCATTCAATTTCAATTTCCTCAATTTTAAAAATGATAACGGACGGAGAAGATTTTATACAGACACTGATGGATAACCATCTTAATAAAATGAGACTGACGAATGGAGATAAATTTATAACAGTTAATAAGGCTGAGAAATTCTTGAAATTAAAGAGAAATATACTTATTTTAAGAGGAAAGAATTTAGTAATAGATTGGTGTCAGAAACCAACAGCTTCAGGAAGAATAATTTATTATTATTCTAAACATAGTAAACATATTATTATTAATACAGCTAAAAATTTAATTGAAAGAATATTAACTATAAGTGACAAGGAATTTAATACATAAAAAATAACACAACTTACAAATATTGTATAATTAGTAATATTTTCTACTTGTTATAAATTGTTTTAATATTTCGTTATGTTAAAGTTTTCATATTCTTTTTTTTCCTGTGACAAATAATTTTTGAAATTTATAAAATTACAAAAACTTTTATCCTGAATAAGCTACTCAAAGGGTAGCGAAATATTCAAATTAAATTTCAATTTTTTATAAAAAAGACTTGAAGCTTAAATAATTACCAAAATCTTATATTTCAGTACTTTATATATTATATTTTCGTATTATCAATTTGATATTTTTGTTTGTTTCCGTTTGTGTTTTTTTTTTGTCTCATCCGGTAGGTGTTGATTTAGTTTTCTTAGTTGAAAAAAAAAAAAAAAAACATTCTCGATTGAAAAAGGTGTTTTAGCTTTAATTTTAAGATTTGAATACAGCTTCCAGATTTTTAATTTGACACACAAATTCTTTAGTAGGCTTTGATAACCTAACATAAGGTATCTTAAACGCAAAACGTTTCAGATACCCATTTTTAATTGTATATCTCCTTTTATATCATCTGCCTTAAAGTGTTTAATTTCTTAATTTATTTTCTTTTGGAAATCGAAAAAAAAAATTAAATTTATGTTATTTTTTTTTTTAATATTTGCACAATTAAAAACGACACACTTTAATTTAAAACTTTTATTAGCATTCAAATTCATATAAAAGGTAAGCAAACATAAAAATATTTTTGACTTGTGACGTCACAAGAAGAAATTTTGCTCTCAATTTTACTCGCACAGTTTTTGTAAAATATAACGGACCTACGCAATAAATAATCTTTATTTGTGATTCGTGGTATTTTGTTTGGATGTTTTTCGTTGAGTTATTGTTAGTCCAAATTTACACGACGCAAGCTAGGCTGATTACTTTTTAGACATCGTGGTAAGGGGAAGATAAGACGAGTACACACTTGATTGTACTTGCAATTCGTTTTACTCTCTTATTCGTATTACATTACAAATGCGTGTATAGTCTCTAATAGAAAAAGGAGAGATTTAAGCAATAAGAATTGTGCTGTGTGAACACGGAAGAAATTTCAGGGAAAAATTGTGTCAATCTTTTGAATGAAAATTGCTTCGTGTCTTATACTTGTACTACGTTTCCACGGTACATGCTTCGCTCTCTATTCATGCTTCACACCCCAATCATGAGCGAAACAACTTGCTTCACCATACAAAATTTTAAGAGCTGTAAAAATGTAATATTATTGTAAACAAAGCAAATTATTTCCTTGTTGTTGGAGGTAAAGAAAGTAAATACGTACGAATGTATGTTTTTTTTTTTTCAAATAAGCTAACTAATTTCCACTCACTTTTTTTGTCCATTAAAAAAATTATTTTCCATAAATTGTAAATTCGGTTTTTTTATTCTGTTTGTTTATTAAAAACAACTGTCAAATCGAATCAAGTTTATTAGTCATGTAAACAGCATGATTCATAAACATGATCCAGAAAGCGAAGCAGGTGATTCAAGTCGTCGTGGAAACATAGTATTATTGGTTTGCATTAAATTTGTTTGTAATTCTAGTTATGTTTATTGTTGCATTTATGTTTTAAACTTTGTTGTAGTTATTTTATTTTTGTATGAATTTGGAAAAAAAAAACAGAAATTTTGGTTTATGTTGCCATGTATTTTTTTTTATTTTCTTTAATATTACTTGTATGGTTTTGTTTGGTTATTGAATTTAATTGTATATACATTCTTGGACATGGACACCCGACGCGGTCATAAGAACAAATTTTTAATAATAAACGGAACACGACGCTTTAAACAAAATAAACAAAAAAAAAAAAAAAACGACAACACTACTTGACATGTATTTCGAAACAGATATTCTAGAGACCACATTTTTGCGAAATACTATATAAACTACGTTATATATTTGCCCCTCTATGATAGCTTCTAAGAAAGTAATATTGAAAGTGATAGCACACAAAATACTTGTTGTGTATGTGTATTGTATTATATGGGATGAATCAAATGTCAAATACAGTAAGAGGCTTTTAGTAATACGGGTATATCAATACATCAAATTGAAATACTCATAATATACAAGAAAACATATTAAATAATAGAAATAGGAATTTTAATGGACCGCTTTGGTTTCAATATACACTGGTTTTTTATTGAATACAAACTAACCTAAGGTGGTGTGTAGGAAACTGATATTTAAGATGACATTGATGATGATAATGTTGAATTAGACAAAGAACACATTTCTTAAAATTTATTAATATGTTTTATTACTAAATTTCAAGCTCTTCGAATAATCCGATTAGTTTTAAATTTGTGTTTGAGTTATTCGAACAAGTTAAAATGTCGATTTATTCGTTTTATTTGAACAAAAGAAAAATGAAATATGTAATTTGGTTTCGCTAGTGATGATGTCTAAATAGAAACAGGCATAGTTGAAGAGGTAACAAAAGAGATGACACTTCAGACAATGACCGCAAAATCAACCGATTTATCTTATATAAAAGAGACAAAACGTTTTATATTTTTCTTGTTTTTAATATCTTTTTTGAACAATATTGAAGAACCCATACACCCACCCAACAAAGTGTTATCCCCCATCGCCTAACTTCGTGCTGCTTAGCACGACATGTCAAAGAGAAATAAATTTTGAAACGTAGGCACAACATGTTATTGTCATAGGCAAATATGACAAAAATTTTATTTAATTTTCTGTTTTTCTCTTTGTTGTTGTACTTCTGCTATTTGTATTTGTCATAAGTAATAAATATTTATTTTATCTAAAAGCGTTGCAATACACAAAGTATAAGTAAATATACTTTCTGTGTACGAGTACGAGTACATAAACATATACATAATTAAATTCTATTTACGAAAGAAATGCTTTAATATGTACCTACATACATACATAAATACTCATAGTCTTATTAATACCAAAATAATTTGTTTCTTGAAGCTAAAAAAAAAAAAAACATTTTTGCTTGAATGCGAAAACGCTTATTTCTTATTGTCTTCCTCGTAAATACGAGGTCTGATCAAAAACTAACCGTTACTTTCAAATTTCGTGAGTTACGTATGTTCGATTTTCGCATTTTTTTTCTTCTGTTATGTTGGCACACATGTCTGTTATATATGTGGGTAATATCAGGCATTTTGGATTGTAGGTTTGTTTTTGACAGATAAAAAGGTTAGTCGTGTTTGGGTGTGCTCTTCGATATTTTACTATTCGAAAAAATGGATGAAGGAAACTGTATTAAGTTTTGTTTAAAAAATTAAATTACTTGACATGTATTTCGCAAGGCCATTTGAAATGTTGACTGTGGCGTTTGGCGAGTCTACTATGAGCAGAACACAAGTTCAATTGTGGTATAACCGGTTTAAGAAAGGCCGAGAAGATGTCAATAACGATGCTTGTTCTGGTCGCCCAAGCACGTCAACAACCGATGAAAACATTAAAGCAGTAAAGAAAATGATTCTTAATAATCGTCGAATGATGTTGGCAAATCGTTCGGCTCATGCCAAGTAATTTTTACAGATGTTTTAAGCATGAAATGTGCGGCAGCGAAGATTGTTCAAAAATTGCTAAATTTTGAGCAAAAACAACGTCGCATGGACATCGCTCAGGAGCTGTTGAACATCGGCAACAAAGATCCAGATTTCCTCAAAAAGGTTATAACTGGTGACGAATCATGGGTGTATGGCTATGACATTGAAACCAAAGCCCAATTATCCTAATGGAAACGTCCAGAAGAGCGAAGGCCGAAAAAAGCTCATCAAGTTCGGTCAAATGTGAAGGTTTTGCTCACTGTTTTCTTCGACTGCAATGGCGTGGTGCATCATGAATTCTTGCCACAAGGTCGTACGGTCGATAAGGAATACTACCGTGAAGTTATGCGCCGTTTGCGCGTAGCAATTCGTCAGAATTCGCACAGAAGTGTGGAAAAATCAATCATGGATTTTGCACCATTATAATGCACCAGCTCACACAACGATGCTTGTGCGTGAGTTTTTGGCCAAAAACAAAACCGTTATCAACTACCGTATTCACCGGACTTGGCCCCCGCTGACATTTTCCTGCTCCCAAAACTGAAGACATCAATGAAAGGAAAGCGTTTTGCTACGATTGGATTTGGAAAAAAATTTAAAATAACGGTTATTTTTTGATTAAACCTCGTTTGTAAAATGACAAATAATTCTTCCTGTTGGATAACACAAAATTCATAAATATAATCTATTTCTAATTTATTTGTGATAAGGGTACGAATGTATTTAAAATTATGTTTCCATAAATAGTACCTATAGTTTTTAATGTTTTGTCAAAAATTAAGCATTAAATAAGTTTCATAAACATTTACACATTGTGTTACGAAACGGAAAAGCCGTAATGCTGCAATTACACGTTCAAGTTTTTTTTTTCAAATTTTTTACACATGTCAAAATTCTCAAAAATTTAAAGCTATGACGTAGGCTGCACGCTTCCAAGCAATTTATTTTCAAAATTTGGTGGATTATTACATACATACATATATTATTTATAAAAAAGGAATAACACAACACAAAAAATTATGACGCCAGAATGTTTATTTTCTTGACTGTAACTTGATGCACACAATTGGAATGAAAATTTGATAGCAAATTCCCCAGCGGGAAAAATTGCAAGTGCTTCTATTTGCAGGCTTTAAAGAAGACCTGTTTACACATCGTAACAGATTCGTTACTCATTCCACTATGCCTTCTCTCAGAAGACGTTCTAGAAGGCCTTTCATAGACATTTAAAATTGCATTTCAAAAGAATGTCAACAAATTATGGTTTCAATAGCAAACACGAATGGTTTTGCAATTATTCCTGTCTATCATCCCTACAACAACAAACATTATTTTGCTCAATTTGTTAAACGAGTAATAACAATTAATAAAGATAAATTTAGGAATTTTTTTATAATTTTTTGAATATGTGATCTCTACAGCATATGAAAATATAATCAATGCTTAGGTTTTATTATTTGTATATCCTTCAAGGATTTTTATTACAAGCATAATTGAAACATCTTAGTCGATTTTCAATTAGTCTGAAATAATAAAATTTATCATTTTTTTATTTAATATTCATACATAGATATGTATGTATGTATATGGACTTCATTATTTGTAAACGATTAATGCTTTTGTAATTAAAGATACTTCCACGGCTCATTTTGCTAATAATTCAAGTAAAGAAAAATCAAACGGAAGCGAAATGTGAAAAACAAATATAAAAAACAGTCTATTTCAAATTGGGTTAACAGCAAGAATTAAATAATAAAGATTACCCATTTCGCAGGTCAGTTTTATTTTACAAAAACTGTGAAAATAAAATTGACATTTCTTCTTGTGACGTCACAAGTCAAAAATATTTTCATGTTTTGTAATATCATGTTTTGTAAAAGTTTAATTATGAAGTGTGTCGTTTTTAATTGTGCAAATATTAAAAAAAAAACATAAATTTAATTTTTTTCGATTTCTAAAAAAAAATAAAAAAAAAACAATGGGCACAATTTTGCCACCTGTTCCAAGTATACATGTTAAACCGACTTTCAGAACATTGGAAATTCGTCAAGAAAGGCTTCGAAAGATAAACAGAAAAATAATCATGGCTACCCTTTTGGAAGAATATATTTACAACTGTCCAAATGAAGTTTCAACAAAAAAGCTTAGTGGAAATGAAGTGCATATGGAGATAGAGAATGAAGTCAACGAGAAAACCATTTTAGTCCTACCCAAAAGTGAAGAAATGCGCTATGATGGTATTATACCCGAAAAAGCATCCTTGGCTGAGGATAAGCAAACTAAATCAACAAAACAAACTAAGACAAAGAAATACAAACGGAAACAAACAAAAATAATAAATTGATACAAAAAAATAACTTACATTAGTACATATTTTAGTTCACTTTTTTGTTATATTTTAATATAAATAAAATAGTAAATAATTATTGTTAAAAAAAAGTTATATTTTACATATTAATTATACGGAAAAAATAACCTGTGACGTCATGCGTAGAGAGAGGAAATTTTGTTTACATTCTTTGCGCAATCTTTATTATTTGATTCATGGGTTAACAGAAGCAAAAATATTGAAACCGTAACCCACCTGCACAATCGATGCATCACGGTCGAAAAGGGTTAAGAAAGCTTTTGGTGTAAAATACTCGTAAATTAATTAATTAATTAAATTAATTTAAAACCCTTCTTTTATATAAACCCCCTTCTTTTACTTTCCTCAATGAAATTATTAGTTTATCAGACCTTTTATGATGCCTTGTATAAGTCATTAGTTGGTAGACCTTCCAATTGTCCTTCTCAAGTAGGCCTTCTAGCAGGCATGTAGCCAGTAGTGAGTAGGCAAGGCCTTGACTAACAATGATACGCCATGTAAAATTGAAACGATTTGGTAATGCAACTGGAAGTACTTGTGACTGCCAAAGAAGGCCTTCTAAAAGGCCTCTTTACAGCATCTTTTTCCCGCTGGGTCATATCAGCTTTTAAAAGTATAAATGTATTAGTGAAAAGGTGTGAGAGTATTAAAATTTGAAATACAAAACTTGTTAAGTAAAAAATTTTCTAAAGCTTTGTAACAACATTTCAAGGAAATTAAAACTGAAATCTTATTAATATTCACTTAAGCATTAACATGGATTAAGGCAAAAAAAAAAAAAAAAAAAACTTTTTTCATATTTGGCATTTGTCTAATAATTTCCTTTTATATTTACTCTCACTATGGCAGTTAGTTAAAAATAGATTAGCCAACTACAAATATATTAAAACTAAATTATATCAAATACATTCATATTATAAGAAGTATTTTAGCCAACTATTGCTTTTAACTTTGATGTCATTATCAGATAAACTTTGTGCCCAAAATATTCAAAATGTTCGCTTGACCTCTCAATTTACTTTAACTGTCATTTACATTTTACGTTTCAACTTGCTTTATAAAGCGGGTGACAAAAAAAATGTTTATACTCACTCGTGTCATAAAATGTTTGTACGAGTATATTTATATTTTTATGCATGCAAGCATTACGGGGCTGTTTTTGATATAGAATTCAACTTAATCATGTTTGGAGGCATGAGCCCCTCTCATTCCATGAGTTGTCACTAATAAAAACAACAGTTTTATTCCCAAATAGCTTCAAAAGCACATCATAAGGGGTGTTAGTGACAACTCATGGAAGAACGAAAGCAATGGCTCATGTGTTGTTTTATATTTAAATCTAAATATATGTAAATACAATAACACATTATTAACTAGTTATAAGGGCTTATTATATACATACATCTACTTATTTATGCTAATATAGGTGTGTTTGTTTATTAACTATTTATGTCCCAGTTATTTCCATGAAGTTGTAGTGCTGTCCATTTACTTTTTAATACAATAATAAAATACCAAATCGTTAATGCTATTTTGAATACAAAGACACGAAACTCATTGCTTTAATAACACAGCCCAACACGAAAAATTCACCCCTATCGTGAATAAAAATTCCACATGAAATTTGTTCCCTTTTCACATTTTTCCTATTAAAATTCAATATTAAAAAAAATAAAAGGGAACAAATTTTATGTGGAATTTTTATTCACGATAGGGGTGATTGTGTCTTAAATTTTTTTAGTTAATTTGTATGCATCTTATACAGGGCTGGAATTCCTTTAGCTACAATATTACCTTCATGCTGCCCTAACATGATATTTATTCCACTCAAAGTTGAGCGATATCTCCAAAAATACTCCATCGAATCAAAATAATGTTAATGCAGCATAAAGATAAAATTGTAGCCGAATTTCCATTTTTATTTTTACTAAATAGAATGAACCGTTTATTAGTTACGTTTCTATAGATCGTGTAGTTTTCTTAAAAAATTAATATCTTGAAAACTAGAGCTGTTACAAAAAAGTTATTAATAGGCATTGAAGCCCAATGCTAGATGCATACAAACTGACTTAGTCCCCGTTTACACAGGGAAACATTTTATTTGGTAGAGAGGGGCGGATGGGGGAGATAATATGAAATTTGTTTCCGGTTCTCGGAGGCACGCTTTGTGCTTTCATTCTTATTGTTTACATTTGCTATGCTTTTTGACATTTGCTTTATATCTTTTCGGCGTGCTTTGTTGTCTATGTTTTATATTTGACTTTGTTTGAATAAAAATAAAAAAATAAATAATGTAAAATAAAATAAATGTTTTTATAAATTTTAGCCCTTATTCACAAAAAATTAAAGTAGACTTCAAATGTATTTTAAGAAAATTTTGTATGAAAATTTTGTCTAAAAGCACACTTCAAACCTACTTTATTTTTTATGAATACGGCAGTTATTTATTTCACACATCAAATATACTTACATTAGCAAATCAAATACAGTAGAAATTTAAAAAAAAAAAACAACACTGCAATTAGACAAATGTCAAAAAATATAAACTGGAATGTTTCCAACAACAATGTTTCCCTGTATGACCGCGAAGGAAAATACAAAAGAGAATTCCAGATATTTCCCTTCCAAATCTTTCCCTGTGTAAACGGGGACTAAGAAATCTAAGGCACCAAAAAAAGTTTTCATTTTCTCAGGCTGTGTAATATATTTGTTTCATATTTAAGTTTTAAATAATATAGTACGCGACAAAATAAAGTCAACACCACATATTATTAAAGTAAGAGCATGGCGTAACTACACAAGGTGAGTGCAGTAGTACAGCTGACTGAATTTGTTTACAATTTACTTATGTCAAACGTAATACTTTTTCAAGTGTTTTTGACAGTAATACATTTTTTACACAAACAAAATGCCTGTTGTTTCTGTTGTGTATTGTATTTGTTGCCGATTTGCACTCACCTTGTATAATTACACCATGAATAAAAGTTTATATTAATATAAATAATTTTTTTTAGAAAATCACACTACATTTTATTAGTTATTTAAGTAGAAACAAAAAACAAAAACGTATACAAATTTAATTGATTTATTGTTAAAATGGACCATTACATTACTGCTATGTAATGATCTGGGGTTGCATGGCGGTATCAGGGGTCGTTTATTTAACTTTTATAAAACGGAAGATAATTTCGATGTTATAAAAAAAAACAATGTTGCCGCTAGTGTAGAGAATTTAGAACTAGCGCAGAACTGTATTTTCCAACAGATCAATGCTATACCTCCAAAATTGTAAAATAATGTTTGCTCAATCAGTGTCCAAAAACTTCAGATCATCCACCGCAGTCCCCAGACCCCAATCCAATAGACCACCTGTGGGAATATCTAGACAAAGAAACTAGGCAAAGAAGTTTTGCTTGCAAGAATACCCCAAAGCCAATAATACAGGATGAATGGAACAAAATTTCACTTGATTTCACTAAAAAATTCGTTGATCCAATGTCTACAATATTGTCAGCTGTGATAAAATTACTACAAACAAAATATTAAATACAATGTTTTACATAATTTCAATTCACCAGATTAGTTTATATTGCCGCGACAAATCTGTTACTTCTCTATTAAAATTTAATTATTTTTTATGTTTCTCATTTTTCTAGTTTTTGTTAAAGAGTTACATTTTGCTTATTTTGTTTTAAATTATTTTTTTTTTTAATTTTATTTAAGTTAATTAAAATGTAATTTAACAATTAATTATAAATTATAAACATACATTCATACATACAGTCAGAGTCAAAATTAAATATACAGCATTGATGTTTCATCTATGAAGCGAAATATTTTTATTATGTTAAGAAACTTATACATTTGAATCAACTTGAAATTTAATTTAAGGTTTAATGTTTTCTTATTTTAAAAAATTTTTAAAATTAAAATAAATTTCATGAAAATTTAATAAGTACCTGAGAGAAACAATCAAATATTGGTATACAGTTGAAAGATAACACTCTATTTTATACTTACATACATATATTACCAAAATCCAAAAACGTATTACTTTGTTGATCCTTCAATCAGCCTCTAGTCCTAACCTTTCATGGAATTTACAATCTTGCCTCAATCTTCCGTTAACACTGTTCGAAATTTGTCTTTGGATGAAATGCTTTTGCTGATGTGCCTATCCAAAATATTCCACGGGTGCTCTATTGGGTTAAGGTGTGGAAATTGCGAAGATGAATTTAATTGCTTAGCCACGTTGTACAATAGCCAGTCGTTGAAAATTCTGGCGGTGTGTTTTGGGTCACTGTTTTGAAAGACCTAAATTTTCAGCACTTGCTTTCAAATTGTCTTATTCATTGTACTTTGTACAGCTGTGTTTTTTTTTTTTCTTTTAAAAAGTAGGGAACCTCGAAATGGACCACGCTTTCTAAAAATGTTTCGGATAGGCTAACTTTTATTAAACTTAGCTAGTTATCTTCTTTTGTTACTGAAAATACTATTAAAAATGCTGTCAATATTTAATATACAGAACGTTAATATAGAATAAAATAGATTGTATATTAAGCGCTATTTTTAATGCAATTATAAATAAAATCGGAAATAATTTAAAGATTAGATTAGAGATTTAATAGTATTAAATCGAAGCAGCGGGAAATCTTTCGCAGATATTGCTAAAATTGTAAACAAAAGTCGATCGACTGTACAAAGAGTTATTGAAAGCAGTAAAGCTCGAGGAAAGAACAAAACTGCAAAACATACCGTTCTCTAACTGATAATGAGGTACGCAAAATAGTCAGGGAGGCCAAGAAAACTCCAAAGGCTAGCAAAGTCTTAAAACCTAAAGACATTTCTAGAACACGCAGTGACCCACTAAGCTGAATAACCATGGACTTCATGGAAGAGTGCCAAGAAAAAAACCGTAAACGTAAAGACGTTGCAAAACCTCTACGCAATCTTTCTGGAATAATGTTATATTTAGCGATAAGAGTAAATGTGAGATTTATGGGTCAAAATCAAGAGGAAAGGTCTGGAGAACCAGAAATAGTGAGCTGCTTCCATAGAACCTTAGTGCTACAGTAAAACACGGCGGTGTGTCTTTGTTAGTTTTGGGGTTGCATGTCAGCTGCACGGCTGACATGCAATCTTGTATTTCGAGATTCCCTACTTTTTAATAGAAAAAAACACAGAAAATTCAAAATTCAAATGGGGAATGTTTATTATCATTTGAACGAACATTGTTTTGCATTTATTTTTTGGTCTATCCGTTGAGTCCAATTTTTGAGGACTCGTTCGAGCATTGCTACTGGTAATTGGGGAATGACACACGTGATGTTTTCCTCCAAGGCCTGAATTGAGTATAAATAAATTTTAAAAATATAGACTTTTTTTTAATAAATTATTCTTTGCAGAAATTATTGTTTGCTGGCTACTTAACTTTGGCTCTGACTGTATGTATGTATGTACGTTTAATTGGTCTCATATGTTGCTTTTAAGTTAAATCTACAAGATACATTTATAATTTATTTCCTAATTAATATTCAAATTTTGGTATTTACATGATTTGTGTTTCAAATACCTTAATCCTTAAGCTTTCATTAATGACAATTTCAATTCAAACTTACTAATTGTCTGGTATTACAAAAAAAAAACTGTATAAA
Organism: Bellardia bayeri; assembly: GCA_950370525.1. Lineage (NCBI taxonomy): Eukaryota > Metazoa > Arthropoda > Insecta > Diptera > Calliphoridae > Bellardia > Bellardia bayeri. The sequence continues at coordinate 123,134,680 of OX493264.1, forward strand.
TAATGTATTTGCTAAATCTTTACAGACTTTTTTTAAGAAAAGGTGCAGCATTTTTCTCGTTTTAAGTTGTTTTTATTTTCTTTTAATAAAAAAATAAATAAATAAATAAAATGAAATAGGTTTTTTCGTCTAAAATTCTTAATAGCAAAATTTTTATGACTAATCTTAATAGCCTTTTTCATTTGGCAATTTCTAACATGAACACAAATTAAAGGTCAGTCTCTATTGACAGCAAGAATACCAAAAAAAAAAAAAAAACAAAAGACCAACGAAAACTTTTATCAAACGTGTTAATCACAATGAGTGGGTGGGGAGGGGGAGGGGGTGGAAACAAGAAAGTTTTCTATTTAGTGTCTAACAACGAATGACAAAGTACAAAGAAAGGTGTCAACAGATTGACAAAGGTCAATTATATTGGCATTTATTCCCTGAATTACGGCAACAAAAATTATTACTTTACTAGTAAACTACCAGCTACAAACAAAATTTAATTTACAAGTTTTTATTTGTGTGTGTGTGTGTGTGTTTGTGTTTGTTAAGAAATGTTGATAGTAAAATCTAATAAAATTAAAAACAAAATGACTGACAGAAAAGTAATAAAGATAAAACTTAAAACAATCTAAAATGCTTAGACTGTTAAATATATTATGGTCTATATTGTTTTGTTATTAATTGTAAAAGTCATTATTTATTTTTATTTCGCCCTGCTGATCATTTGTTAATAATTTTTTAAAATCATTAAATCGTTGGTGTGATTAGAGTTCGAGAATTATATTTATATTAGTTCAGCGAATTTTGAACGAATATTCTTTTATAACATAAAACACAAACACTTATTTATACTGTTTGTTTTTGTTTAATGTTCAAATTTTTTTTTTTTTTTTTAATAAATAAAGGGTGATTTTTTTCAGCAACTTTCTTTTTGGCAAGACTGTTTTTAACAGCTCAGCTGCTTTCGTGTAACATGTTACGGCTAAACATGTGCAGTTGGGTCAATAATTTAACCTAGAATTGACTTATGGTACGGTCACACTTGGCAAATATTTGCCGCAAAAGACGTAACCACTAAATAAAATATTTTTGAAACGATATTTAAAAAAAAAAAAAAAAAAAAAAAAAAAAAACTTCGCTTATTTTGGACAGAACACCATATTTTTAGTTTTAATTTCTTTGATGCTGTTTGATCTTGCAAAACTCTTGTAAAAGTAAACAACGTCAAACAAATTTCTGCTAAAATAAGTGGTTACGCTTTTTTGAATAAATATTTGCCATGTGTGACCATACCTTAACAAATGAATAACGCTTGCAGATTATTGAATTTAATTATCATGGTTCAAATATCGCGCACTTTTTCTATTTTATGGGCAGTTTGTGATTAAATTTCGCACCAAATTTACTTTAATAGACATTAAAACACCAGCACAGCGGACGGAGAAAAATATCGCACATGTATCCGCCACTGGTGTTGATGACTGTCAACTATCGATTCGGCTCCGTGAGTGAATTGTCGCTGACAAGGTTGCATGAAGATCCACTTTTTTATTGGAAAATTGTGTTCAGTGACGAAGCTCGTTTCCTGATGAATGGATACGTGAACAAGCAAAATTGTCGTATTTGGTGTAAAGAGCAGCCAGTAGCATTGCAAGAACTGCCAATGCCTCCCGAAAAATTCGCTGTTTGATGTGAATTATGTAAATTTGAATTTTTAAATTCAAAGACGATCGAAGGCAGGAACGTTATTGTAAATGGCGAGCTCTACCGCGCATCTAATGGAACAATCCCCCAACAAGTGACACACTGCAAGCTAATATTGAAGAATTTATTCGTGAGATACCGGCCGATATGTTGGAGGGATTATGTCAAAATTTTACCCAGCTTATGAACCATTTACATACATGCAATTATCTTTTAACATTAAATTATATAGATTGTTCTATAGACACAAATAAAGATTTCTTACAGTTCTCTAAATTGTATGTGTTTTTTTTTACTTTAAATCCGAAAAAAATACTCTTTTTAGTAGTAAATAAAAAAAATAAACAATTTTCGACAATACCAATTTCCGTGTAAAAACGGGATTAGGTGTAAAATGCAAAAGTATTTGGAAATTGTACCAAATGATTCGTGGTAGTACCACGGTACCAACTGGGTCTAAAATGTATTGAAAAAAGTACAATTGGACCATGTTTGCCAACACTGAGCTGGAGACTTTCAGAAAATAAAAGCATTTTGAAATCGGCTGAAAAACAAAAAAAAAAAAGAAACAAATGGCAAATGATTGTAATTGGACATCTAAAAAGGGACTATTTTCAAGCAAATATTTACTCAAAGAAGCGTAACCAGTTGCTTTAGCACAAATTTGTTTGGCGCTGTTTGCTCTTACAAGAGTTTTGCAAGATCAAACAGTTTCAAATAAATTAAAATTAAATATTTGTTGTGCTTTGGCCTAAATACGAAAAGGTTTTTTGAATAAATAAACGAGCTCAAATATATGTATGATATTTAGTGGTTACGTTTTTTTCGGCAAATATTTGCCAAATGTGATCGTACCTTAATTTAAAACAGCCGTATGGTAATTTTAAAATCCGGCTTTTTCATCCTGAATTAACCCGCTTTTTGTAAAAAAAAACCCCGTCTGGTCACGTTACCTATAAAGTAATTACAAATTATTTCATAATAAAATGTATTTTTAAAAATACTTGTAACATTTCTGAGATTTAACCTTTTTTGTAGACAGTTCACACCAAAAAGTGTGTATTTTATTTAGAATTTATTAAATAATAAAAAACGTTCTAAACAAAAAAAAAAAAATCCAGTCTGTGCCAATTTAGTCATGAATATGAATGAAGCAACAAGGCTGGCAATAAATATTCATGTTTATTAGATAGGTGTCGATTGTCTGGAAGCAATAATGTCAAAGTAGACAACTAAAATTAAAGTTAATGAGATTTAAAAGAAATATCTAATTTTTAACACACCTGAAAGAGTTTTCAAGTCTGAACTTTTATGATAGACAGACATTTGAGAGCTGTCCACTTGTCACTACAATTTCAATGACCTTAACCTTAACTACAAATATTCTATCAAAATAATTTAAACTTGTCGAAATTTTTAAATTATATTGAATTTGATTTTAGTTTTTGAAACCACCCTAATGTTCTACTATAAAGTATTCACTGTATAAACATACATTTTACGAGTAAGAATGTGGGTTGTAAGTAACATAAAATTTTGCATAAAAACAGCAATTTTATCGTTTGTCTGAATGTCTATTTGTCTGTCTTTAGCATGAAATATTATCATGTCTACAGTTTTTTTTTTCTTTTCCTTTTTTTGTAACTTCTTTTTATATATTGCCTCCAAATTTCATTTAACAAATGGAAAATGTTGTTAAGCAAACAAAATTCTTTGGCATTTTTTTCAAGTATGCTAAAAATTTTAAATACTAAATTTAATATAAAGAAATTAGTGTTTCACAATATACATTTGCATGCAAGTTAAATCGTTGGTGATTCTGAGATTCTGCTATTTGAAAGTTCGAAAGTTCCATTAAATAAATAAACTTAGAAATTGTTTTAGAACGAATGTAAATAAAAGCACCTCAAGCTGCTTTATGACAGTCTTAGGCCCGTTTTCTCAATGTGTCGACAAACTGCCTGTTACTAAATGTCGACATAAATTTATTAGACTGATAGTATGTCCGTCAACAATTTGGGTTTTCTCAATGTACCGACAGAAACATTATTTTCATTTGGCAATACCTCTCAAAATTTATGTGAAAATTGGGAACTCTATCTTTAAGTGACAAGTTGTTGAAATAAATCAGCTGTTTTCCAAATGTGAAAAAATAACAAAAAAATAAAATCAAAAAAGAAATAATATCCATGTCTGCCAGGTAGTTAGGTCTGGCACGATAAACTCTTTCAACATTCACTTTTAATTCATGTTCTTCGAGTTCATCCTCTATCAAATTAATGTTTATTCCTCTATTATTTTTTTTTTAAATCTATTTAATTTTTTTACAAAAACTCAAGGTATTGCCACATAAAAAATATGAACAGCAGTCAGCTGATTGAATTTATATGTAAATCAAATAAATAATTGGCAGATGAGGGCTGGTTAGTTTTGCGACAGAATAGAAGCAAATGAGACATTGATAAACCCAAATTTCTTTAATCGTCAGTTTTTCGTTGGGAAAAAAGATAATCGCCTAATGAGAAAACAGCCCTTAATGTACGGTCGCATTTGTCAAATATTTGCCGAAAAAGACGTAACCACTAAATAAGGCCAAAGCACAACAAATATTTAGTTTTAATTTATTTGATGCTTTTTGATCTTTGCAAAACTCTTGTAATAGTAAACAACGTGCAACAACTTTGTGCTAAAACAAGTGGTTAGATACGCTTTTTTTGAGTAAATATTTGCCAAATGTCACCGTACCTTTAGAAGTAGTCATGTCGCAACTACTTCTGACAAACTGATGGGGTGATTCTAAAGTGTTTCGAATGGAAACAGAAAAGGAAACACTTATTTGGTGCAATATAATTCATTGGTTAAAGAAAAATTAGAAAGTTTCCCTATGGCCAGTTGCGAGAATGACAATTGCAAGCAATAACTATTGAATAAAGAACTGGTTCCAGAACAGTCGTAAATAATGTATGCGGATTATGTAATATTTCTGTAATAATTCAGGAGGTGGCAATTTAACATCGACTATCATTCAATCATTAAACCCACAGCCCAAACTAACACGTGTAGTGGACAAGTTGTAGTTATTAACAACGCATTTTTTATTTTGCACTAAATAATGATAAATAATATTTTGGATGGAGATATCAATCAGTTTTATTACTAGATACACTAAATGCTTCGTAGTAGTAATAAAACTGTCATATAAAAATCTGTTTTTAAATAAATTCCTTTCAAATATTTATAATTTTTTATTTATTATTTCAGATCTGTGAAAATGACTACAAATAAAATAAGCTACATATACCAGGCTCAATTTCTGTGGACCAAAAATACTTAAATCGCAATTTGAAATTTAAACATAAAACATATTTATTTATAAATTTTATTGCATTTCTTTTTTTATTTATTTATTATATTTTTTGTAAGAATTAAGTTTAGTAGCTCACTCAAAATTCTAAAATAAATACAAGAATAAAAAATAATTATAAAATAAATTTAAACTAATGTTTAAATACTAAAAATTCAGCAAAAACCATTTTTATTTTACATACACCGACCACCGACCGACCACATTAAAAACAGCAAAACTACCAAAAAAATGACAACTTGAAATTTCTAGATTTTTCATTTCTTAATACCAGGCACACAGCATTTTCAGCAAGCTGTCTTTTTTAATTCATTTCCAAAAGTGGTTTTTACGAAATACATGAATCACCCTGTTGTATAATAATTCACATACTTTAGGGCTTCAAATATTCACCTTTAATCGAACGCCTTAAAATATGTGAAGATTTTGTTAATAATTAAAATAGGTTTTTTCCTTAGCATTCTACTGTTTATGCTGTTGGCCTGGTGTTAGGACATAATTTTGAATTTTTAGCAAAAAAAAAAAAAAAACAGGAAACAGGAAAAAAATATTTTCTAGTTGTGAAGATAAAATAAAAAAACTAAAAAACAAATAAAAACTTTATGGATTTTTTAATTACATATTTATATGTTTGATCTTCTATATACAGTGGCTCATAGCTGATTTTATGCAGAGCATTTTTTTTTTGTTTTCAAATCTCTATAAAGAGAAAGCTAATAGGAACTAATAGGAAATTGGTGTCATTTAAAAGAAAAATAGTCTAACAAAAAAAAAATAATAAGATTAGAAAAATCTAATATATTTGATAGCATCAAATATAAAATGGCTCCAAAAATGTACAATACAGTAGGCAGATTATTCAGTAAAATAAAACATAGGATACCTAAATTAGAAATGTCAAACGTAGTTTATAAAATACCATGTAATGGTAATAACAATGAAAAATGTAGCAAAGTATGTATATGTAGGTACAACAAAAAATAAATTAAAAACTAGAATAGCTGGACACAAATCTGATCAAAAATATAGAGATATATTATCACAAAAAATAGCATTATCATCTCACATTGTGCAAATTTAAATCACTATCCCGAATTTGAGAACACATCAGTTTTGAAAACAGAAAATTTTTAAACGTCGTTATATGTTAGAAATGTTAGAAATTACTAATGTACCAAAAAATATTAGAATTAATTTTAAAGTAGATACAGATAATGTTGCTCAAACTTATAGACACTTAATTTATAAAAACACAAAAACTAAAAACTAAAATATTTTTCATATTAATATTTTTGTTTGTGTAATATTTAAGTTTTGACAATTACTGGTAGTTATTTTTGAAAAATATTTTTATTGCTATTAACTTTAAATTTTGTTATTGTTTCCCTGAAGATGCTACACATTGTTGTAGCGAAATATCGGAAAAAATAAAAATACTATTAGACCTTAATTTTGAAAAATAAAATATAATTGTTTAATAAATAAAAAGTTAAATAAAAAAAAACAAAAAAATGCACGTTTTTCACGTCACAGCTTATTTTATGAAATTAAAACTAACAATAACAATATTTAATATTTTAATATATTTAAGTCGATTTGGCATAGTTTTGGGTAATACTCGGCGAAATACTAGAACACTCCGTCAGTAGCGTTTTTTTTTTTTTAAATCATTTTTGTTAGAAATTTTGTGTTTCCTTATGCTGATTTCTAAAATTGACGGTGTGGTGGCAATGTCATTAAATTTAGGCAGTTATATATTAGCCACATTTGCACAATATCCGATTTGCGCTTTGGATCGTTATCCTGGTAAAATCAAAAGTATGATCTTATATCCATTTTCTCTGCTCTTTCCACCAAGTTGTCCTTCAGAATCTGAAAGTTCTGTATTTGGTTTCCGTTAAACACACGATATACCATCTGAACCGAAACTTAGGTAAACTTGGATTCATCGGCGAAAATGACCGAATTACAAAATGCACATACTTTGCAAACATGTTATTTGGCGAAATTTGGCCTGCACTATCTATTGTTCGAATTTATAAACGGTTTCTTGTGTGGATCTCGGATATTAAATTCATTTTGCCACAACACACGACGAACAGTTCCAAAGCAACATTGTTTGCCTAGGTCAGCTTTAACTTCGGAGGATAGTTGTGAAGCTGACAGCCATGGATTTGCAAATGTGGTGCTCATAATGTTCATTACAAATTTTATTTGCAGCCTTTCTGCCTTTGTTGTGGACCCGATTTTCATGGATGAAGCGCTCAATGATTTCTTGCACTGTGGAAGCTTTAACGTTAATCGTTGCTATTTTGATTAGAGCTAAGAAATGTTTAATAAACTAAATGAAAACTATGTTTTAGATTTTAGTTTTAACAATAATTAAAAAATTTGTTATAATTATTTTAAGCGAATAGTCTGTAAGGATATTTTGTGAATACATAGACTTTTATAATTAAATAAATGAAATGAAATGAAATTAAATTTTACGCTGTGTAGTAGTCATTTTGGAAGAGGTTTAAAACCAATTCTCGTTGTACGCGGACTTATTTCAACTATTTTAAATTGACACTTGACGTTACAACACAGAACTTACAATTCGACAGAAACTATTGATAGAAATAGCAAAACGAAAAACCAACAACGCTGCATGGACCTATTGGTACAGTATAAATTGGTTGAGAAATTTGTTTGTTTTAAAATATTTCAAATACATACATTTTTGCAATAAATGTTTTTTTTCTTTTAAATGACACTAATTTATTTTGCAAGCACCTGTTAGTTATCGAGCTTTGAAAACAAACAAAAAGTATACTGCATAAAATAAGTTGTGAGCCACTGTACATATATTTTTTTTATGTTTACATATAAATGTTTTATTAAGCAAGTTGTTGGGTTTGTAAGTTTTAACAAATTATGCTAATTATAAACAGTTAAAAAATAACATTCTTAATGGGTCATTAGCTAATGCCACTTAAAGTAAAAATAAGAAGCAACAGGTTCGATTCAGTTATAGGCCGGATTTACTTTTAGTTTTAAACATGTAATTGATGTCTGCAGCAAAAATTTATCTTCTATAGTTTTCATCGAAAATACTTTACTGTCAGATTAGCTGCCATGGCGGGTGAGATTTAGCTGTAATAAAAAAGAAAACAACCAAAGTTAAGATATTAAATTTTTATTTCATATGATTGCCACAAATATATACTTAATTACTACTATCATATATAGATTGCTACAATTACGGTGCAACTATACAAGGTGAGTGCAAAGCGGCAACAAATACCACACAATACTGTTAAAAACAGACATTTTGTTTGTGTAAAATAATGTACTACTGTCAAAAACACTTGAAAAAGTATTACGTTTGACATATGTAAGTAAATTGTAAGTAACATAAGTAAGTCAGTCAGCTGTGCTACTGCACACACACCTTGACTACAATCATGTAAATTGTAACATTAACATATTATCGCAATTCACAGTCTTGTACAAATGGTATTGCATCATTGCATTTGCAAAAAGGTTTAGCATATTCTTGCTTTTGCTGTGAATTTTGTAAGTGTAGAGCAAAAATATGCTAAACCTTTTTGCAAATGCAATGATGCAATACCATTTGCACAAAATTGTGAATAACGCTATTATATTTTACTCAATCAATTATAATTGCAATCAATAATTTTTTGTTAAACAATTTTTAAAAATATTTAAATGATTTGTTTAACATTCATCGGTAAATTGTCAACTTTTTGCCATAATTAACAAATGATATCAGATGTCATCTTTTTGCATGTCATGTAACTAGTGCGTTTTAAACAATATATGCAATTTGTCATACATTTTCAAATTGAACATTAAACTGTTTTCTCTTTTGTGCCGTCATTGTCGGATACTACCAGGTCTTGCTTTATTGAACTTGGTATTTCGTTGTGAGTTGCTGCTTTCATTTAAAAAATAAATCCTCAAAACAAAACTAAACCAGGTAGGCTTAACTTCTATTTGTCTTTATATACATTTTCTTTAAATAGTACGAAAGAAACCGACTAATTAATAATTTTCATAACACACAATGAGTTTTTAATTAAACTCTCCCTAGATACAATCACCATCTGTACACTTATAATTCCCTTTGAATAATTTCCTCTGTAGTTAACAACAATTTTTGAAGTTTCTTTTGTTTTTTACAAATTATAGCTAAATTAGCATGATTAACGCAAAAAATTCAACATAGTATTAAGCTTTGTACACACGGTTATCGGATCTTACAACGTTGTCAGATCTAGCAATGTGCTAGCAATGTACTGGCATTGAAAAATGGTTAGCAAAAGGTAACTTGTCAATGCTTTTTCTTGCAACGTTGGAAGACAAAAATTTTAAGTTTACACCATTGTTAGACATTTTCTGAAAATTTTTCTGACAACGTTGTTGTAAGTAAACAAGAAGCTAACAATAATAAGTATGAATGCAATTATTTTCTTATGTTTGGATTTGTGCTGCTGTTTGTAACGCTCAAAACAGCACTTACCTTAAAGTATACCGATCGTCTCAGTATCACTTCCTGAGACGATTTAACTATGTCCATCCATCCGTCTGGCTGGTTGGCTGACTGGCTGTCCATGTAAAGCTTGCACTTAAAGTAAAGGTCGCAATTTTGAAAATATTTTGATAAAATTTAGTACATGATATTTTTACGGCCCAAGGACGATTGGGATAGAAATTGGTTGAAATCGTTCTATTATTACAAATGTTCTACCGCAATAGGGATTTATCGGTCATAATTGTTTGACTATCTTTGCACGTATCCAAACAAAATTTCGCCACAAATACTCGTAAGTTATCCATGAAGCTTAATCATCTCTATAAATTTTGTGCAAATCTGTCCATAATTCACCATAATTTCTTCCATATACAGGCATGTTCTGAAATCGCGGTGCTTTTAAATCACGAACGATTTTAAAATCACGGGAGGAATATTTTGGTGTTCTGAAAATCACAAGATTTTTAATTTTTAGTAGTGGTTTTAATTGTTCTAAATCACCAGCTAACAGCTGATTTTCTTTGTGTTGACTACTAAAAAGTAAAAGTAAATCACGAAAAATGTAAACAAATCTAAAAAGTGGTGCGCAAAAAATACAACGTTTGTAAATTTTAAGTTTTTTCTGTGTAAAATATTTAGTTTTATTACAAAAACAAATAAAGAACAAATGATTTTAAGTGTTTGTGATAATTTTGTTACAAGAGTTCAATGAAAAATGCTTGAAAAACTCTAATTGATTTGGAATTATTAGCCTGTTAGGTGACCAGTTTTAAATCACGAGATTTCAATAGTTTTTGTGCACAGAACACCTTTTCAGTGATTTCAAATCACTTTACGAAAAAGTGATTTTCAGAACATGCCTGATAAGGCCCACTTCCGAAAATCACTTTAAAGAGCATCGGTATCCAAATAATATTCAACACAAATATGTTTCATATAAAACCTATCGGCTCAATTTTATTATGATCGGTCCATAATTAGTCGTAGCTACCATTTAAGGTCTATTGCCGAAAATTCGTTTAGCGTCCATAAATCTCTTAAAAATGTCTTGATATCCAAAAAAAAAATTAACATTAATCAAATCTCCCATATAAGACCCTTTTACGAAAATCACTTTAAAGTAACGGTCACATTTGACAAATATTTACCGAAAAAGACGTAACCACTAAATAACATATATTTGAAATCGTTTATTTATTTTAAAAAATAATTTTTCTTATTTACGACAAAGCACAACAAATATTTAGTTTTAATTTATTTAATGCTGTTTGATCTTGCAAAACTCTTGTAAGAGTAAACAACGTCACAACAATTTGTGCTAAAACAAGTGATTACGCTTATTTGCCAAATGTGACCGTACCTTAACATACATATATAAATCTTTTAAAAGTTTTTATAACGATATACAATTTAAAATAAAAAATATTTATGTTTATATGTACAGAAGTTGTGTGACTGTAGTATGGGTATATGAATGATCGGGCTTGACCGACTTTTTAGTGAATAGTAAATGATAAAACATATTACAATAACTCAGATTGTAGTTCAAAAGTTTTCACCAAAAAAAAAAGTTTATAAATTCATTCAAATATGAACTTTACATTAGTTTTTTAATTCAACAACTGCCTTATAATGGATGAAACATCTGTTAAAGTAGAACTCAAATAGCCAGCGTCGAATGGCGACCAAACGAATGTAAATAAATAAAAATGGATAAAGTTTTTAAAAATGTTTTAAAAAAACTACCGTATAACTTTTTATTGAACATTCCAATAACAAATGAAAGAACAAGTAGTTGTTTCACTCCACATCCTCAACTGTCAGCTAAATTACCTTTTCTTGTTAGATATTTTCTTCAAATTAAGCAGAAGTTTTCATTCGATTTATGTGTAACTCCCCTGGATAAAAAAAAACAAACATCTTTACTTTAGAAAGACGTGTAAAAAACTTATCATTTTCAATGTCAATGTAACGTAAAAAAATATAACAACTGAAAGTCAAGCAAAACAAATAACTTTTATTTTGCCGATTAAAAAATAACTTTATTTATTTATTTATTTATTCCATTCCCTGTACAGCAAGACTGAGTCTTATACTTATAGCACAGGAACGTATTACGTTACAAAACAAACTTGATGCAAGTAAATATAACAATATTTAGATAAAGTTAAAGTTAAAAAAAAATTATAAATTAAAATTAAAATTAAAAAAAGTAAAACGTAAAAATTAGAAATTATTATTTAAAAAAATTGAATAGAAATTGTTTGAAACTATTAGCATTGCTGTTTAGTTGTTGACTTTGTGGAAGATTGTTCCAAAGACGAGCGGCATGTACATAACTCTGCCATTCAGATACAAGTAAATTATGTCGAGGTATTACAATATTTCGGTTTCGTGGCGATTAAAAAAAAACGTATTTCATCGAATATATATTTAGGTATTTGAAAGTTGATTATTTTATGTAAAAAATAAGAGTGGGAATTTTTAGCAAACTTTCAAAGGATACTCCATAAAGATTATTGGCAACAGAGGAAACATAATCAGACCGTCTTAATCCATACACATGCTTATTTTATTATGTTATTGAACAAGACATTCAATTTTCTCATACCAACTGAGTCACAGCTTCCAAATACTTCCCACCCATAGATCAGGGAAGGAATCAAATATGATTTAGCAAGTAACGCCCTTATTCTTAAGGGTGTGAAATATTGTGTGGACCAGAGAGCACGTAACTTTGCATAGGTTTGACCAACCAGCAAATTTACATGATCAGTCCAGGTCAAATTACCATTGCAAATGATACCAAGATTTTTAGCTTTATTAACAATTTCAATTTTCTCGCCATTTAAAACAATATCCTCAGATATGAAGGGAATCAAGCTTTTTTTACATATTACAATGCATTTAGATTTATGAGGATTCAAACAGAGACCGTTTGCACTAGCACAAAGGTAAATTCTATTTAAGTCGTCATTTAGTTAGAAAATCCCTAACGCAATATTTTTAACTGGGCTACTTAAAGTGAGCTGCACGCCATCGGCGTATAACCGGATGTTACATTTAGTGAGTTGTTTTGGCAAATCATTTACATAAAAGGAAAATAATAGTGGACCTAGAATAGAACCCTGAGGCACTCCCCTAGTCAGGGATAGGCTATCTGACCATACATTGTTTACAAACACCGATTGTGTGCGTTCTGAAAGATAAGACAGTATTAGTTTAGTTGACGCGCTCGTAAATCTAAAAAAGTGTTTAAGTTTTCGGATGAGTATGTCATGATCTACCGTAGCGAAAGCCTTAGAATGGTCAAGAAGTACCAAAAAATAAATATTTTCATTTTCTAATCCTTGCCGTATATTTTCACTAACTTTTCCAGATTGCGTGTGGGATAGAAAATTCTGAGTATTAATATATGTAATCATTTGTTTATACATACGTTTTTCAAAGACTTTCGACAGAAAAACAAGATGGCTATAGGTCTGTATTCTCCATTTGACTTAGGTAATGGCACATTTTTTGCATGTTTCCAGTTTAATGGGTAAATACCCGACTTTATGACTCACATATGGCAAAATCAATGGAAAAAGAGAAATTTACTGCCTTTTAGCAGCATAATATGAATATTTTCTGGCACTAAAATAAATATTTTTTTATTTGGAAAATTTTCCATTTTATGTTTTTAAAAATATGGAATTTTCTATTACAGAAAACACATGATACTACAAGGAAAAGTTGCTAAAAATGTGAGTAAAGTAAAAATAATGTTGAAAAAATTTAAATATGTGTTTATCAGGACACACAAGACACACTTGCCGTTATATAAATGTTAATATGACAAATATTTTGAAAAGATGAGACATTGTCAAATACTGCCAGTAAAATAAATTTTAATATAAGTATCAGTGTTGTCAACTCGGTGCATTTCGCACCATTTTTGTGCTTTTTTTAAATTTAATGTGCGAAAAATTCCTGAGTTGTTGCGCGGTGCGTTATTTTTTTTTAAATTTCGGTGCGTTTTTTAATTTTTCCGAAAGTGTATTTCATTTCTTTTTAAATTGATCCCATTAAATGTAGTTTAAATACACATGTATGATAAATGAATATATTTTATCAAATTCGCCACATGACAGTTATTGCTTGAGGTGTATAGGGTGAAAATCTTTGTTTGAAATTCAAATTAACACATTTTGAACATGGAAATAAAAATTTTTATATAGCCTGATGGTTTGAACTGTAGACGAACAACCAGGGTTATAGTCCCAGTGGAGGCCTTACAAATGTTATTAAAAAATTTAAAATAGAAAACAAAAATAATTAAAAAAGAAGGGAAATTTACCAGTTAGTTCTTCAGTTCCGAATAGTATATTGTGAGTTAAATTTTGAGTGGTTAAGTACTTATTTTATCTTTATTAGCTCGTTTATTGCTTTTACTATTAAACGCTGATCTCTTTTTAAAATTTTTTTTATAGAATTTATGAAAATAAAAAACTTGAAAATTAATTTAATAAACATTTCAATTAAAAAAGAAATTCTAACCTTGGTGCGATTTTTGCTCCATTGTGGTGCGTTTGGTTGACAAATTTCAAGTTGCTGGTATGTTAATATCATCATTGTTAAAAGTTAACGTTTTTAGGATAGCAAAGAAGTGTTGTTTATTTGTTATTAAGTACCCTAGAGAGAAGGCAACCACAACTGGAACTGGATCCGTGATTAGTTGCCTTACATTAAAGGGAGCTCTTACTTTAGCACGGCTATGTATGGAAAGGGTGTAAATTGTCATTCCTCGGGAAAGTCCAAGTATTTTATGTATATGATTGTGGCACCTATACTGTAATAAAGTTACGATATTTTTGTAGCAATCATATATCGTCATCTAAAATCCAAAACGCCTTAACTACCAAAAATTCAACTCCGATTTTTTGATTGATTATTATGTAATTTACCAAAATACATCTTTATTTAAAATTTTACTCTAGTATGCCGAGAAACGTCGATTTTATTAATACATTTCAATGTTAACAACTATATAAACTAGAAAGTCGTAACTACACTTTTAATTAAAACAAGTAAGAGTGCTATATTCGGCTATGCCGAATCTTATATACCCTTCACCTTTATTGTGGATGCATAATTATATTATATACATACATATTGTATATATTATATTGTTACGTTTTTACCTTTTAAAAACGAATGTTTATTTCTTTTAAATAAACCGGATTCTTTTTAAATGCAAAATAAAAGCGTCAAGTACTTTGATGAAAATTCAACGAGTCTTTATTTATTTAAATGTACATAAACATAATTAAAAAAAAATTAACCACTGTCTTTTTACACATTTATATTACGGTTTAAGAACACACTTAAACACTTTGTTTGATCAGCGCCATCTGTTTATGAAATTATTCGTAACAATATTAATACACTTAGTTTTTTTGATGAAATTTTTAGAGGATTTCTCGGATTTTTGCTCATATCTTTGTTATTTATGGACGGATTTAGCTGTTTTTAAATAGCAAACTTCTCGAAAGACAATTTATTATTAAAGATTTGGATCCCGAAGATATCTGGGGACTTCAAAAAATTGATTTTAACATCCAGACAGACAGACGGACATGGCTTAATCGACTCCGCTATCTATAAGGATCCAGAATATATATACTTTATAGGGTCGGAAAATTATATTGTGGAAATTACAAACAGAATGACAAACTTATATATACCCTTCTCATGAAGGTGAAGGGTATAAAAAAACGAAATATATAGAAAAAGTTGCACAATTTATAACGTTACATCACATGATTCAGACAACTATCTCTGAAACGAACCAGATGGTATCCTTGTTGCATCTACATTTGTTACTTTTATTATAAACTACATCAAGAGTGTGATTCTAAAGTCTCCAAATATTAAACATACAATTGTATATTCTGATGGATGTTTCTATCAAAACGGAAATACTGTCCTTTGTTAAAAAAAAAAACATAACCATAGAACATAAATATCTAATAGTGGGACACACACACATGGACTGTGATTCCACTCACTCTCTCATTCAAAGGAAAAACACCAAAAGACAAATCAATTTACCATCTGAGCTAGGAAATTTGATTAAGGGCTCACAAACCCATTTCCTCTAAAAGTTCAACATCTTGATTAAAAATATTTTCTTAACTATTACAGTATTCCTAAACGCTATGTTTCCATTTGACCAGGTAACTTTACGTACATAAATATTTAGAATCTGGTTTCTTAATTTCAGGCAAAAAAATATGATGATTCCAATATGATTCCAGGAACTTAAATGTTTACTTCCGGCTGATTGCCACAGTTTTTACGATAATTTATCATACTCAGATTAGATTTATAAATTTTACTTTGCACTGTGAACTCCTTTTCTTTTCATGTATACAATAATGAATTTTCGTTGTTCTTTTGTAATTTTGCTATCATTTCTTTCCCGAATTCATTAAACTCGTTGTAATGAGTTTTGTATCTTTTTTAATCAAAACACAGAAAAGAAAATTAAAAATGTTTAATAAAACGGATTTTTTTCATCCTAATTTTAACTTTTATTATATTTTTTTTTTCTTGTTACGACTTTTTGGTTTCTGAAAAAACGTTTGCAAAAGGCCTTAAGTACAATTACTAAAAAAAAACTACTATTATTTTATTATTTGTTTTATTTAATAAAATGCCTATAGCTTTTTAGGTTAATTCTAAAATTTGACCAATAAGAATAAAATAGTCTTAAATTTATAAAGTTTTTTGTAAAAAGTAAAATGTGTAGTTACGGCCTTTTGGATATTTGGTGACAATATGTATATAATGAAATATTATACCATATTACATATGTTCTTATTAGATTATAAACATAATAAACATAATCATGAATATGATTGCCACAAACTTAATTACTACTATCATATATAGATTGCTACAATCATGTAAATTGTAATCTTAAGATATTATGTTTTGTTCAATCAAATAAAATGTGGATTCATCCATTCGTTCTGAATAAAATATTTGTTTGGACAATGATTTTTTTCATATAGATTTAACGTCTCTCTTTTTGAGAGAGAGAAAATATTTTTTACGAACAACTCTCAGCTTCAATTGGTTTGTCTGATTACATTTTTATCTGTGGTGTTTGTGAAATTAAATTATTCATTTCATTTATTCCTTAAAAATTTTGTAAATTGTTTTTAAAAAATTTACACAATATTTTAAAATAATTTAATATTTGTTTTTTTTTTAACACTTCAAAACCAAAGCAAAATAAATCAATGGCCGCAGTATTACCACTTGTAAAACTAATGGATTTTGTTAATATATGGCAGCTTTGATTTTCCAGAAAAATTTTTCGAAATGGGTGAATCGTGCTGCAAAAAAACTTGCAGTAAAAAAATTTTTCTCCGGACAAATATTTTGTTTTGGAAATAAATTATTGCTAAACAATTTTTAAAAATATTTAAATGATTTCTTTAATATTCATCGGTTAATTGTCAACTTTTTGCCATAATTAACAAGTGAAATGCGACGACACCTTTTTGCATGTCATGTAACTAGTGCGTTTTAAACAGCTTATGCAATTTGTCATAAATTCGCAACTTGCACATTAAACTTTTTCTGGTGCAACGACGATACATAGTAAAATTTAAATTCGAGTCTGTGTTTTTAAAAAATGTTTTCAGCTTTTTATAGTTGTGAAGGCGTTTTTGAGGTTTCTTGTTATACCCTACATCACCATAGTGAGGAGTGTATATTGGATTTGTGCTGATGTTTGTAACGCCCAGAAATATTCGTCCAACATTATTCACCTGACCCCCATACAAATGTCCTCCCGATATTAGGGTTTACCGATCATAAATGTTTGAATTATGCAAGTATCCAAACAAATTTCATCACAAATGAGTGGTAATAAAGCCAAATCACATCTACAAATTTTGTGCAGATCGGTCCATAATTACTCGTAGCTTCCATGTAAGGCCCACTTCCGAAAATCACTTTAAAGAGCATAACTCAATCAAAAAATGTTGGTATCCAAATAATATTGAACGAAAATATATTTCATATATATACAAATAATACGGTACAATTTTATTATGATCGGGCCATAATTAGTCGTAGCTCCCATATATGGCGCACATACGAAAATCTCTTTAACGGTCATAAATTTCTTAAAAATGTTGGCAATCAAATAAAATTCGACACAAATAACGACACCTAATTTTATAATGATGGGTCCATATAAGACCCTCTCCTTCACTTTAACCTCCATAAATCTTTTAAAAGTATTTATATCGAGATAAAGTTTAACATGTACAATATTTATATTCACAGAAATCATGGCACTAAATTTTGGTCCAAAATAGGTGATATCTCCCATATAAGGCCGATTTCTGAAAAACGGTTTAATACATATACTGGGTGTAGGGTATTATATGGTCGACTATACTTTTTTGCTTGTTTTTAAATATGCAGTGAAAATATTTTCTAAAAATTTATGTTTTTTTATATGCTGTGTGGATCTTTGAAATATATTGTTAAAAATCTTTATATTTTATTCACCCTGGATGGTTACTGTTCGTTGTATCGACGAAGCTCATTTACTCTGTAGCATATAACTCATAAAAAAGAGTCAAATTCGTATCGAATTTTAAGATAGAAAAACAAATTTGTGTTACATTAAATTTTATTTTTTTTATTTCTTATATAAAATACTTAAATAAAAATATTTTTGTTTATTTTTAACTTTAAAAACTGCTCCGCTAAAATTATTTTTAAAAATTGTTTGTCGATTCAACGAAGAGTAACTTTAATGTACAAAAATGAAGAGTAACAACCATCTAGGGTTAAAAATATAAAAACTCTTGTTCGTTTTAAATTTATATTGTTCATTTCCAATATTTCGACTAACTTTGTTGGGAATAAAATAATTTTAAAGCAGTGTTGTCCGTTGCTGATGTCTTAAGTTAAAGTTAGTGAAACAAACTTAAGACATCACAAATCATAGTCTACCCATAAACAAATAGTCTTAACAAAATTCTTTTAAACTTGTTTAGAATTATGTATTGGCTCTTTAAATTTTACAAAATCGGAAAATCTATTTTTTTATATCCTTAGCCAACTGACTTTAATTATGCCCAATCTCAAGTAAGTTTTGTATGTGGGCTGCTGCAGATGGCCTAATTAGCATTAAATTTAATAAGCCTAATCACTATACGAGTAATACAAATAATTATGCTTTTAAATACGTGTTTAATCAAATAAGTATTAAACTTCTTAATGATTTTAATCACACTTTCACGTTAATGAAAATAAAACCCAGACAGACAGGCCAATTCATTTATAATATTATCTCTGCCAATTCAAGGCCATCGTTATGTTGTTTCCCTAAAGGTCAACAAACATCTATAACATTGCTTAATAATTGACAAATATTTATGTATGTATGTGTCATGGTGTCAAATAAAATAAATATTTTTGGCAGGACTTGTAAGGACCAGAAAAAAGTTATTCGATTAGTTAATTGCTTTTGTTATTATATTTTAATACTTTTTAAATAAAACAGGAAAGATATTCCTCGAATAATTAAAATAGAAACGAATGAAATGGAAAAATATTTCAAGTTTTGTTAAGTAGATGTTTATGAATTTTAGCTGTTTTGTAGACTATGGACAGTTAGAGGTAGTTTGTTTAACAAAATATTTTCATAATGAAAATTTCCATTGACCTTAATTCGAATGAATGAAGAAAATCAATAATTTTGATTATATTTAAATGACTTTAAATTAACAAAAGGTTTTCGACTTTTGTATAGCTTGAAATAATTTTTAATGTTTGAAGGTGCTGAAGTTATTAAATAAATTTTCTTAATAATAAAAAATATATAAAAATAATTAAGTAAATTACAAATACCCGCAATATTTAAACTTTACAAACGAACAAAACAGTGCAAAATTTAGATAAAATATCACATTTTGTACAAAATTTTTGAAATGTGTGTTAATTTTGAGATTTTAAATTGGGAAGTTTCAAAAAATCTAATCGATTTTCAGAAGTCACATGAATAACAGACAAATAATGACACACGATTATAAATTCAAAAAGTGTCCTACTTTGGGCAAGCACAGCTCGAATACTCCTTGACTACACCCACACGCAGAAAAAAAAATATACATAGTTGTGCATGTTTACCACAACTATTTCAACATTGTTAATTTTTTTTTTTAATATTATGACCACTGTAATTATTTATATGATTGCTGCAACCATGATATGGTTATGTTACCATTCATATGATTATAGTATTCATATGTATGATTATAGCAACTATGTAGTGTTTATGGTAATCAGTTTTATGATGAAAGACTATTCCATGATATATACCATATTATACCATATTAACAAATTATGATAAATGGATTCATCATAAACATGATTGCAAGAAATATCTCAGCAAAAACTTTACTTATATTCCTAATTTTAATGACTTACAGAATTCAGTATTTCGTAGCTTTATTCGCCACTTTTTGTATTACTCATTATGTATTAAAGAAGCACTTTATGTATATATTTTCGGGTTAGAAGGAAAAAAAGAATTAAGAGTAAAATTTTTTTTTTATTTCCTTTTGTTTTCTTCTTTTATTCTCTCCATCTATTGTTTGCATGAAAAAGTAAAAACTTGATTGTAAAGAGAACGAAAATTGATGAGACGCGTGTGAACGACAGGTTCAAAAAAGAATCCAGTTAAAACTATAACGTGTGAAACAGCACTTATTATACATATAATTATAAATCTTTATTAATAACTATTTTGCAATAAGTTGCCATAATATTTATTAAGTTTGTTTATTTATTTACAACTATGCACATATTTTTATAAAGCTTTTAAATATAAAAATAAGTTATTAACTTTTTTGGTTAAAAGTGGCAAAATTATAACGAATTACTTTTGGGACATTGCGAACAAAAACTACTTATGTTTTTCCAGTAGATTTGTAAGTAGTCTGGTCGACAATTTCCTATTAATTTTTAACTTATTTTGTAAGAAAAAACTTTGCTGGGCGCTGCCACTCAAAACCACATCAGTTTCTGATAATTATTGGTTTTCTATCCATCATAAGTAATATTTATCTTAGCGCCCTCCTTTGGTGGTATAGCATTAAAACGCCACTGAAGTAAAATAACTAAAAAAAAAATGGCTATTTATCAAGCTTAGATCAAAGCGCCTACTCACCACCAGAGGCGCTGCAGTACTGTAATACTTATAAACATAAAGCTTAATTACAGTGTTGCCATATGAAAAGTTTTTCTCTCCTTTCACCACATATTCTTCTCCTACCTATCCCTTTTCCAAAGAAAGTAACAAAATTAATTAATTAATTAATATATAGGCATATTAATTGCCTGAGTGTTAGTTAGTTCTCTTAAAAAAAATGGAAAAGCAGATCTTCAGTGAATAACATGATGTAGTCAGATTTTTTTAAATTTGCAATTCTTGTTCATGAAGACTGGACATTAATCATCATTTGCCATTCAGAACATCTATTCGGCGTCGTAAACAAGAATTGCATATCTGATCTTCTGATTTTCCGTTGGCACTAAAACTGAAGCATAATTACCAAAAAGAGAGTTCGTTGAATGGATTATGGCACATTGTTCTTTCGTTTAACGTTCATCAATTAAATTGTCAGCTAGCTGTCTTTTTCGTTGGAAACACTTTACGCAAAATTTAAATCTTGCAGTTACTTTTTACATCTTTTAATATTTGCAACATACTCGTACATGTAGGCACGGGACAGTATACGACATACTGTGACTGTGGACAGAATGGGAATGGGTGACTGACGTTGAATTGACGGTATTGGAATAGGTGTATATAAGACTGGTTACAGACTAATCTAATAAGTTAAGTATTCTTCTTGTAAATAAATGTGTACATAGTTTCATTATAACATGGATTGAAACTGCTGAGTTTTATTTTCAGGGAGATGACAAGAGGATATTTGATCAGTGTGACCATTTTAGCATCATTTTATTTTGATTTAGCTGCAAAATTTGACATTTAGCATTTGCCATTTTATTTAGCATTTCTTAATAATATTTTTAGCATTTTTCAATTTAAGAATACTAATTCTGTAATTTCTGTTCGAAATAGCTTAAAACAAAAAAAAAAAAAAAAGGAATATTATTTGAACATTTTAAAGCATAACTGACAAATTTATTAACAGATAAAATTAAAACTTTTGAACTAAAATGGCAAAAATTAGCTTCATATTGGAAAAATCAAAACTCAACCGTAGAATTTTGGAAGCCAGTTTGTGAATACAAGAATACGTTTTATGAAAACTCCATTTCATCTTGTGAATTTTTGTTGTAAAGATTTTATTTTTTCCATTTAGTAATGCAGAAGTTAAACGTATATTTAGTAAAATTAATTCTATAAAAACTAAGTTAGAATGTATAGTTAGTCAATCCCGATTATAATGCATGTTAAAGTGATTTTCAGAATCGTTATAAAATTTGGTGTCATGTTTTCTAATTCGTAATGGCACATTTTTAAGAGATTTATAGTCGTTGAAATTAGTTTCGGAATTGAGCTTTATATGGCAGCATTGACTAATTAATGACCGATCTGCACAAAATTTGTAGGTGTGGTTAGCTTTCAGCTATAACTTATTTATGGCATGTTTATAAATCACATATTTATAATCGACAAATCCCTATTTCGGGAGGACATTTGTATGGAGGCTAAGTGAAATAATGGACCAATTTCAACAATCGATATATCTTCAAAACTGCGACCTGTACTTTGCGTGGACAGCTATTCAATCGAATCAGAAAGTGATTCTTAGTCGATTGGTATAAGTTGAAGGTTGGAGGTTAGGCTAATATTTATGGGCGTTACAAACATCAGCACAAAGCTACTAATGATGTAGGGTGTAATTAAATAAATAAAAAACATAATGATTTTAAATACCATAAATTCTATCCTTTATATTAGATGTGGATTTAAAAGATTAAATAAATGTTTCAAATTACAGAAGACTTAATTAAAGCTTGATACAGTAAAAAAAAATATGAAAATTTGTAAGAAAATTATTAAAAAAATGTTTAACAACTAAGTTACATATCTTTAAGGTTAGACTCATGAAGAAAACCTTAATTCGTTTTGTTTTCTAGTTCAAAGTTGTGTTATTCATATAAAAAGTTTATTTTTTAATCATGTTTGTTCTCAGATAGTAAAAATTTATTTCAAGAAAGTATTTTAAAACATTTAGAACATTTTTTTTTGGCATTTTAAAACAAGTTTTAGCTTATTTTTAAACTGATTTAGCCGCTTAGCTTTTTGAGATCTGGTCACACTGTATTGGATAATTGAGCTAGAGACGGAAATTCTACAAACATACCATATATTTTATTTAATAAAATTCCAAACCGCCTTATAATTAACAGATAGAATACATTCGGGAATATAATTTTTTTGTAGATAAATGAATTCCTGATGCATTAGAAACAGTTAAAAAAAATAAACTTTATTTAGTTATTTGATTATATTCAAGATTAATTGATAAATAAAAACTTCATTAACTTATATTGCCATAATTTGTTGAAACACTTTGCAAAAAATGCATTTATTTTGTAACATTTATAGACCAAAAAACAAACCATTTTTCCCCAAGTTTATTTTTTTTGTTTTATTTTGTGCAATTAAATCGTATAATTGTGCAGTCAGGCGTAATGTCAAGCTGAACATGTATGGATGGTCATTAAATGCAACATGGAAAAACATTTACAACGATATGGAAATACTGGGGATACATCAAGTAGCAGTTGACAAAATATTAGTAGAACAGGCATTACAAATAAGAGTTTTTTTTTTCAGAAAATACAAACAGATAGAAAAAATTCAAAAAAGGGAAAAAAGTACGAAACAATGTGTTGGCAATATTGTGCAATTAATGTTGTTAAATTTTTATATGGATTAAAGAAATATTAAAGTTCAACGATTCTGCCTTTAAAGGTCAGCAGTTATAAGAGATTGTTTTAATAAAATAAATTAAATGGTAATTGATAAATTTGCAAGTTGTATTTATAGTAATTTCGAATTAAAATGCAGCTTGTTAATGACAGCCTTTTGTAAAAACCGAGATATTAAGGTTTAAAGTTTTTTTTTGAAAATTCCCCTGAAAAATTGATTTTTGGCCAAAAATATAGGTGATCACAGATTTTGCTTATTTTCTCGAAAAACGCAGTATTTACCGAGATATTAAGGTTTAAAGTTTTTTTTTTTAAATTCCCCTGAAAAATTGATTTTTGGCCAAAAATATAGGTGATCACAGATTTTGCTTATTTTCTCGAAAAAACACAGTATTTACCGAGATATTAAGGTTTAAAGTTTTTTTTTGAAAATTCCCCTGAAAAATTGCTATTTGGCCAAAAATAAAGGTGATCACAGATTTTGCTTATTTTCTCGAAAAACGCAGTATTTACAGAGATATTAAGGTTTAAAGTTTTTTTTGAAAATTCCCCTGAAATATTGATTTTTGGCCAAAAATATAGGTGATCACAGATTTTGCTTATTTTCTCCAAAAACGCAGTATATGTTTGTAAAAGCCAGGCACAGGCCATTATGGTAATTTTAGCATTAATTAAAGCTAGTGGATAATGTTTTGCAATTATAAGGTTTTATCGGAAACAATACATATTAGGAATAAATAAAAAGCTTTTGCAATTTGTTTTACTGCAACTGATAAATATATAAAAGAATTTTAAGAATTAAATATCTTTTTAGTAAGTAAATTTAAATTCCACACCAACACTATCTTTGATGTCAGTTTGAGAAGAATTACCCTTATATATATTAAATTATCATTTCATCCTTTCTTTGAGTACAACAACAACAACAATAACATTAAAACGAATTTAGAAAAAAAAAATAAAAAAGGTTTTAAACCCAACTATGTCCACACAAAATAAAGAAAATAAAGAAGAGTAAATCAAGGAAAAAATAATCGAAAAAATTCAACACAAATTTAATAGATTCTACTACTTTTACTTTCATCTCATTGAAAGTATCTCAAACTTTAAATTTAGTTTATTTGCTTAAAGAGTACATATGTACCTATTTCCTTGTTTATAATAACATTTGATATACGAGTATCTTGTCTTGTTTGCCTTCAATAAAAGGCAACATTTGTTTTTAAACAAAATCTGAAAAAAGTTAATTAGATTCATTAGTTAACATAAACAAGAGATAACAAGTCAAATAAATACATTATTTTTGTAGCCTTTCCCTTCTGTTCAGTATTCCCTAAACATTTACCCTACAGTGTATAAACAAGCATGTGCTAATTAATTTGTGTTGCATGAAATGCTTTTGTGTTTCTGTTTGTGTTAATTCTTTTTATAACTGTTTGTGGCACATTTGCAACAATAGCAAAAGGTTTTCATGTTATCAGTTCATTGATTTGTTGTCGGTATTTTAATTACTATTGCTTGTAACTACCTGTTTATGCATGTGATTTTGTGTATTTGTAATTGAGTGTGAAGCAGGGCATCCATTCGAATAATCGTGCAATTTTCTACGACTAATTATTTAAAGATTTTCAAAATTCCAATTTCAAATTCATTTTCGAGTAACGAATAATTCGTTTAGTTTTACGTAGAATAATCGAATAAAACGGTTAAATATATGTTGGTGTTAATTTAACGTTTCTTCTAAAATCTTTTATAATTTTGTTATTAAAAATCGTAATAATTTAACACTATGCCGTTTCAATTTTATTTACAACTAGCTGTACCCTGCGCGCGTTGCTACGCTACCAATTAAAATAAATTTGAAAGAAAGACATTACACAAATATGCAATTTATTTTAAATAATGTTATTGATTTTGCTCATTTTGAAAAAAAGTAGGCGATCGAATGAAGTATTCTTAGTCATGCCGGAGTCTTAGTTATATTCCGTCAAATTTTTAGTAAGATCGGTCCAGCGGTCTGGCCTTCCCGGCAGGCGTTGTCCTGCAAGAGATGGGGCGTGAAAGCGGGCGTGGAGTATGAATCTTAATTTGTACCTCACCTAGAGTAACATGTGTATTCGATTTGAAGTAAATATGTAGAATCAATTACACAATTTAAAAAAGTAGGAGTGGTCGAAAGAAACAACAAGCTTTGGCACACAAATTTTTTATTTTTACCTCGCCTTCAGTAAGATGTGTATACAACCTGTAAAAACCCATGCAGAAGAAATTAATCAATTTAAAAAAGTGGGCGTTAGAGTAGGCGTGGTCGTACCAAATCAGACACCTTCCCGGTCTCATGCACAACAACTTTGCCGAAAATCATCACATGATTAGATGTATAGTTTAGGAGTCTATAAAGGACATACATACAAACATTCATTTTTATATACATAGATATAGAATCCTAGATATTTAATATTAATAATAATTTTGTATATAAGCTAAATATTCACTTTGTATGGTATGATCCAGCCCACTGGTATGATCCAGCCCAATTTTCCCATGACTATATATAATATAATTAACGTGCACAAATTTCTAAGACTCTGGCTATTAGAGAACTGTAGATATATGATAAAATATTTACTTTGTATGGGAGCTGCCACAGGCACTGGTCCGATTATTCAAATCAGTAACAATGGGATAATGAAATGTTTCAAAACTCTTGCTATCATAATAGTCAATTTATGTGGGAGGGGCCACGCCCACTTGAAATATATATAGCCGAAAACCTAATCTGGACTATAACCTTTCAAATGAAACCGGTTTGGGCCAAATCGGTTTGATAGTTTTAGAGTCTATAGAGGATAAACATACAAACATTGTATTTTATATATCTTTACAATAAACAGATATTTGTGTATATAAATTAAATTGTAATTATTTTTTAATTAGACTTTATTTTTGATGATGAAATTTTTAAATTTAAACAATCGAAAAATTCTTCTGTGAAAAACTACCATACGACATTTTATTAACCCTTTGTCTTACACAGACCAGACCTTTTACAATTTGAAATGTTATTATAATATATTTAACACTTAGTTAAAGACTTGAAATTTCAGGTACCCTTCTGCAATTTAGTTCGCTATCAATATTTAAAAAAGAAATCCTGGAAAGGATATAGAACACTTGTTCGAATATTTTACTGCACACATCACATTTGTAACAGACCCATATTTATTTTGTATTGTAAATTATGATTTTTTTTGCTGGTTTTAATTATTATCCAGTTATCTATTATTATTTATTTATATTTATGAAACAAGGTTAGGTTAGATTAATTCAGAAATAAACCAATAAGCATACTAACAAGTTCTAACTCCATCTAGTTAATTCATAAGGTACAAGTTTTATTGAAACTGTCATTACACTTTTCACCACCTCTTCATTATATTTGTGTTGATGATAATAAAAGTTGTGATTCCCCTTTTAACAAATAGAAAGTTATTTATAATTTATTTAAAAATTAAAAAATTGTTTTTTTTTTTTTTGGCATTAAGTACATGAAAAACTAAGTGGGTCTAGCTAGACCTCATGCTTTACGAATGTGAAAATCAAAACATGTGTAAGACGGAGGGTTAACAATTTTTATATCATACACTGCCATAGTGGGTAGGGTATAATCGATTTGAGCTGATGTTTATAACGCTCAAAAATATTAGTCCAACACCCACCTTAAACTATACCAATCGACTTAGAATCACTTCCTGAGTCATCCTTCCGTCTGGCTGGCTGGCTAGATGGCTAGCTGTACATGTAAACCTTGTGCGTAGAGTACATGTCGCAAGGACGTTGGGGATTGAAACTGGTTGAAATCGGTCCACTATTTCTCCTAGCCCCCATAGAAAAATCCTCCCAAAACAGGGGTTTATAAAGCCTAATCACATCTACAGACGTTGTTCATATTGGTCCATAATTGACCATAGCTCCCATATAATGC
The DNA here is from genome assembly GCA_950370525.1 of Bellardia bayeri. NCBI lineage: Eukaryota > Metazoa > Arthropoda > Insecta > Diptera > Calliphoridae > Bellardia > Bellardia bayeri. The sequence continues at coordinate 123,162,250 of OX493264.1, forward strand.
CCATTGCAGAAAATCACTTTCAAGAATTTGTTATACAAATGATATTCAACTTAAATTGGTTTCATATATATAAAAATAATATGGTAGAATTTTATGATGATCAGTCCATAATTAGTTATAGCTCTCATATAAGGCCCTCTTCGAAAATCAATTTAACATGTAAAAGTAAGAGATAAAATTTAACACAAAAAATATTTGTTTCCACAGAAGGCATTCCATGAAATTTTTGGATTATCGTTCCATAATAGGTCATAGCTCCCATATAGCGCCCATTTCTAAAAAACTTTTTTACATATATACTGGGTGTGACCGAATATACTTCCAGTCATTACTTGTTAATATAAACGAAAGTTAAATAATGTTTTTCAGACACTGTAAATAAGTGTAGTGAAATGTTCCTATACAAATACATACATACATATGTACCTACATATATATAAATATACTGCCACAAGTTACTAAGAAAAATATAGTTAACGAGTTTAAAAATTGTAGAGTCAACATATGGTGGCGATATCTAAGCAAAATCAAAATTATGTATTAATTACGCTTTATATTTGATAGCTTAAAAGAAAGTATTGAAACAAAATACTTATGGGGTGACAGAAACCTCAAATATAGTCAAAAAAAACTACTGGAAATACGATGATATTACTAAAACATATTAATGCATCAAAGTGAAATACTTGGAATATACAGGACTATACAATAAATAATAGAAAAGGAATCATAATGGAAGCAGTATCATCCTTATAGAGTAACATAAAATGGTGGTGAATGAGATGTTGAAGGCAAATATATTGCGTTTAACATTAATAATGATAATATTGAAATAGACAAAGAATTTAAATATTAATATATACATATATGTACATATATGTAAGTGATATTATTAAAGCTGGCTTTGCTTTATATACGACTTGATGAAATTTTTTAGAAATTTTTAATTATTGGAATAATTCGATTAATTTTCAAATTATTCGTTTAATTCGAACAGAGGAAAAATTGGAATAATTTGGTTACCCTAGTTTGGAGTTAATTAAATACACACAAGCATATTATGAATATCATTTTGTATTTACATATGTATTAATACACACACACATATGTTAGTTCCTTTATGTCTTAATATTCTATTAGGTTGGTAATAAAAATTTAAATACAGTGACTTACAGCTTATTTCATGTGCGTGAAGATACATTTGAAATTTAACTCCCTAGACACAAACCAATTACGTTAACAGAGTTATGTTAACTATTTAACAGAGAGAATGTTATAGTTTCAAAATTCGATATATATGTAACTTTATTAATAATATTTTAGCACAAAAACAGTCCGAAAAAATTCAAAAACATCAAAATCTATAAAAAAATGTCTCAGAAAATTTAAATAAGTAAAAATATTACACAAAAAAAAAATTTATAAAGTTTTTTTGAAAAAAATAACTTTTGAAATTTGAAAAAGGACTCCTGCCACACGTAAAACTCTAGTCATGACTTTTTAAAACTCGGTTCGTAATCACAATAATGCTAAATATTTTCCACGACTAGAATTTGACATGGTAGTAAAAAAATGATAAGGGACAGAAATGTAGCCCTTACATAGCCATAGCATACAGTATACAAAATGTTATGATCGAACTAAAAATAGCGACACAGTGAACAAAACACTGAAACGGCGGTACTTGTAGGCGTGGCAAAAAAATAAAAAAATTATTTCAGGAATAGTTTTTGCATTATCTTTAGTCCTAGGGGGTAACTGACACAACCTTTTTTCGAACCACTCTACTGTGCAGGCTAAATTTCGCCAAAGAACATGTTTGCAAGGAATCTGTATTCATAAATTCGGTCATCTTCGTCGATTAATCTTACTTTAACAGCTTCTACATTTTCAAAAATGCAATGAAGAATGTGACAGAAAAGTAAAGACGAAGACAAGAGACAGGAAGCGAAAACCAATGATGAGTTTTGATTAATGTTTAGTACGTAAAAGTGGCCAAATATGTTCATATGAAGTCTATTGTGAAATTTATAATTCTTAAAACAATTAGCCAAACATACAAATGACCTGCCCAAGTAGGGTTTAAGCGGTTATTAATATTTGATTTATGCCCATATTTAAACAAATTTCGCTAAAAATAAATTGAACATAAAGCCTAATCACATCTACAAATTTTGGCCATATCGGTCCATAATTTGCTACAGCTCATATATACGAACCACATAGATTTACACGATTGAAATTTTCTTCAAAATTGCTCTTCAAAATGCTTCAAACTCGTGTAAACAGCAAAATTTCTTAAAAATTTATAATAACTATAATATAGTAACTATAAATAACTATGAAATAAATATATTTTGAAGAATTTTTGCAGTTTACACGAGTTTGAAGCATTTTGAAGAGCAATTTTGAAGAAAATTTCAATCGTGTAAATCTAGCTTAAGAATCAATAAAAATGTGTTTCATATATACAAAAATCCTTCGTCCAAATTTTATAATGATCGTCCCATAATTAATCATAGCTTCCATATAAATCCCACTTCCGAAACTCACATTTGCGCCCATAAATCTTTTAAAAATATTGCTATCCAAATGAAATTCAATACAAATAGGTTTCGCATATACATATATCATGATACCTACTTTTATAACGGTCGGTCCATATTTAGTCAAAGCTCCCATATAAGGCCCCCTTTGAAAATTATTTTAACAAAAAATATTTCTATGCATAGCAGTCAAGCTAGGAAATTTTCGAATGAGTAGTCCATAATAGGTCATCCTTCAAACTGTTTTTATACATATACTGTGTAGGTGTAGGGTATTATATGGCCAGGTTGACCGACTATGCTTTCTTACTTACAACTAATTTTACTATCTTTAAAGATTATATTGATGACGTCTTTTGAATGAATAATTACACAGTGCTGCAACAAAAAACATATGCCAAAGTTCAGGGAGTGGGCTGTAGGCCTGATTGAGGACTATTATATTATTTATTTACAGCACAATTAAATGATACTTATTTGCTATATTAGTATTAGTATGCAGTTGTTTAATTTTAATTTGCATTCCTTTCTAAACCCATCCTCACCATCCTCTTATTTTAAAGCACAATAACCACAAAATTAATTTCTAAATAGATAAAAAAAAAGAAATACATAGAAGCCTTCTAATATAATCAGTCCTTTTATCTTTATTGAAATTTAATAAATGAAATCTCATTATTTCTTAACCAACATTTTAAAATTACACTTAACAATAGACACTGGGCTAATTTTCATAAAAATTGCTTTTGGTTTTAAAGCCTTCCCAAATGAAAGCAATAATAAAAGAACGAACCTTAAACAAATATTCATAAAAGATTCATTCAAAGCCATTATTAACAGGCAACAATGAATTCCCTCTGACACCAAGTACGAGTACACATTCATTTGTTAATTGCAAATTTATGTAAAAAAAACTTGGCAGCAATTTTAATAAACATTAATTTCCTTCTTTCTATTTGTGTATTTTTTAGATTTGACTTTATTTAACTTTAAAATGAAAAACAAACAAAAAGCCAAATTCATATTATTGGCAAAAACACAAAATAATGTATTAATGTCCAATGTTTAGTTGAGTTTGCGAAACCTTTTGTTTTAATTAAGGTTCTAATTGTTTATATTCTTTGGTATTTAAAATAATTAAACAAAGTATTTTAGCTAGAAAAAAGAACCAGTTTGTTGCTTAAAATAAACTAATTAACAAGTTTATTTGTATGCTCATTTTATTGAGCATTTGAATCGGGAGGTCAGCTAGAAATTTGAATTTACAATTGTGTTTTTCTTTTCGGGCAAAAGATTTTTTCACACTCTGTACCAATTTACACGAAGCAATTCTTTAAGCTTAGCTGATTACATTTAAGACATCGAGGTGATGTCTTGCAATTCTTGTTACTTTCGTATTTGTTTACACATATGTAATAAAAATAAGAGAGTAACACATATACAAATGTGTCTATACTCTCAAATAAAAATACGAGTGATTTAAGCAGCTATTGTGCTGTGTGAACAGCGAAGAAATTTCAAGGAAAAATTGTATCGATCTTTGTAATAAAAATTCCTTCGTATAAATTGGGCAATTCTTTAAGCTAAGCTTTGATGACCTTTTAGTCATCAGGTTGAGGGGAAAATAAGACGAGTACACACTTTATTGTACTAGCAATTCATGTTACTCTCCTATTTTTATTACATATGTATGTGTATACTCTCACATGAAAATACGAGTGATTTAAGCAATAAGAATTGTGCTGTGTGAACACCGAAACAATTTAAAGAAAAAAATTGTATCAATAAAAATTGCTTTGTGTAAATTGGGGGGAAAAAAAGAACCAAAAGCTCTATCTAGATAAAAAATATTTAACTTTTGTCGAAATTGCCGTATTTGGGTTTCAGATAACCCACATGTGATTGTGAAATGCATTCACAAGGTATGTGGTTCGAATCTCGGTCTGGAGGCATCGTTGCATCTGGTCAACGTCATGGAAAAATTAGACAAAACAGTGTGAATGATATTCTTTCAAAGTGTTATTACAGATATTAACCCATCCTGAGTACTTTATTATTAAAAATAAAACTGTGTGTTTATATTTAATACAAATATCATCTAAATTTTGGTATAACCTATAATTTAATAAGAATAATATAAATAAATAATATCTAACAGCCTTATGCAAAAAAACTTAAAACAGGCTAATAAACCTCTGTTAAGAAAAATTCCTTAAAGTATCATGGAAAAACAACTTTTAGCTTAACATACGTCTGGTAAAGCAATGATAACATCGAATAATTTAAAGCAGCTACATACCTACTTTAAAGTGTAGTTAAAATATTTTATTGTTTTAACAAATACATAAAGTTTTGTGAATTTTTGTGTAGATTTTTACATAAGAAATGGATACATGGATATATTTTTTTAATGAATATATTTTTTAATTTAAAAACTAAAGTTTTTTGAAAGCATGAAAATAATTAAAATTGTATTAGTGAGTTTTAAATTTTAACTAAAATAAAAAAACAGTGGACGTGGCTCCAAAGTTTGCAATACGTTTAGCTATATCTTGAAAACTGTTTTTTTTTAGACGATATATACATATGTAGGTATATATATCAACTAATAGGTATTTTAAAGACCTTTCCAACAATAATAACATAATCTACTTATATGAACCATCTAGAGGTCAATGTCGAGAAAATTATTTTTTGATCTAATATTTTTTAAAAAATCTAAAAAATCCGGAAAAATACATTTATAAGTACAAGGTGGCGCAAAAGTAAACTTCCGATGTTTTTTGGCTGTAATTAAAAAAAAATGAAAAACTTTGATTGATTCTTTATTTATCAAATAAATAATATTTCTTCAAAATTTATTTATTTATTTATTTCATAGTTATTAAATAAATAATATTGAAGAAATTTTGCTGTTTACACGAGTTTGAAGCATTTTGAAGAGCAATTTTGAAGAAAATTTCAATCGTGTAAATCTAGCTATAGTGTTGCTAGTATCAACATATAAAATAAATTGATGTATATAATAGTTAACGTACTGTTTTTGCATATGAATTTTTAACATAGGTGAGTTAGCCTTAAAGTGTCTGTTAACTAACGTGAACTTCAATCCTCAAATAAGAATTTTTTTTCATAAGGCTGTAAGAGTTTAATTTATTAATTTAAAATTTTCATGAAAATTATGTTTAAATGGACTTAGCGCCTTTGCACTCTAAGCTATCATTAAACAAATCGGTTTATTTAGTACTTTTTTTTAACTTTTTTTATTTAAAACAAACTTTAACTTTGTTTTATACAAATTAAAAAAAAATCGTGTTGAATTTTATAACAACATGGCCATTTCAAACATTTGTTTATGTAATTACTTGCTTAGTCGAAAACATAAGGGTTTATTGTGTGTATTGTCAAAAAAAAAAGGAAAAAACTTAAAAATATTTCAAAAGTGTGTTTCATGATTGGGTTCAATGGATTTAGAAAGTAATATATCCAAAAAGAAAGTGAACTCAAATAAATAATAATAATGTTGGGCACACAAGCAGACACTGATTAAATACAATAGTACAAAGCAATGTATGCGAAACAAAAGTTTCATTTACTTTTATTTGGACAGTATAATTTGTTTAACAACTATTTGATTACAATAAACTAAAGCTATAGAAATAATTGTGTATAATGAATTAAAACAACTCTACTAACTTTTGAAAAGCTGCGAAAAAACAAGTACAGAATAAATAAAGCCACAGCTTCTCAAATCTAGACCTACATTCTGAAGAACAGACACATTCTGAATTTCTTGCAGTACAATTTAGAAAAGTCAATCAGTGGTTATAAGAGTCCATAAATGTTTACAGAGATTGCTAAAAACTATTAGCAAATGTGGACACACGTTTAAGGATAACACAAATGAAAAGAGGCAAGTGTTTCACACCAAAATATGCTGCTACAGCAAAAGGCAAACCCATTAGTCAAGGGGCACCAAGACGTAACATTTGCGATATTTTTTACAGCAATAAAAAGAATAAAAACCAGCACGGTTAAAGTTTGGAAACATGTAATCTGGTATGACGAATTTAAATTTAATAGTTTTCAATCCGCCTTCTTACGACAACTACTCTTTCGTAATAGATTAAAGATAAAATTAAAATTGTTTCTTTAATCTATTACGAAACAGTCGTTGTCGTAAAAAGAAAACGACACTCATAATAAGGCTGAATGTTGTTGGCAAGGAATAGTGCAGAGAATTCAAAGACACCATGTTAAGGAAACAATGAATATGGGGAGGGAAGCGGGGGTTGCTTTACATGGCGGCAACTCGGGCCACTGCAAAGAATCGAAGATATAATGCAGATAAGAACGTCTGTCATGTGAAGAAAGTTACTTTTCAGCCGGATGCTGACTCTAAGCACACTTTCAAAATCGTGGATGGATGGCTTACTGAACAGAATTTCCCTTTGATGTAGTGTCCAGCAAAAACTCCCGACTTTAAGCCGAATGAGAATTTGTGGTCAATCGCGAAAAGACAGTTGGGACAAAACCGATTAACTCCAAACCATTTGGATGAGCTTTGACAGCGGGTTCAATACAAATGAGAGAGCATTGCAAATGAATTAATTGAAAAATTGATAGAGAGTGTTTTAAGCAATAAGGGGCTTTGGACTAAATATTAAAAATACTATCATTGCCTAAAGTTTTTTAATTAGTGCAAAATTGTGTACATACTCGTACGGTTGTCTGTTTTCTTAAAAGTTGCTACTTTTTTGATTTGAGCTGTAAATTATTTTCTTAAATATTAAACATAAACATAAACATATTCACAAAAAATTAAAGTAGTCTTCAAATGTACTTTAAGAAAATTTCGTATGAAAATTTTGTCTAAAAGCACACTTCAAACCTACTTTATTTTTTATGATTACGGCAGAAAATGTATAACAAAAACATTTTTATTTTCTTTTGTAATTTTCTTCATTTCTGCTTCCCACTGTATATGCAGATATTGAAAATAGCTCCTCATTGTCACCTTTTTTAAGTTAACTCATATTAAGTAATTACTAAATCATCCTCTTAATGCTGTAACTTTACCAAATTATTGACATTAATTGATCCTTTAGTGATTTGGTGATGTATAAAGTCAATATCAAATGTTAACTATTAAAACCTTTGGTATGACTTTTTCATTCAACTTCATTTCATTCCTATTGACCTTTAATAAAATAATTGACAACTTTAGTTGTAAATGTAATGAAAACCTAATGAAATACATAATTCAACAACATCAATATCAATAAAATTTTCAAATTAACTTTGTTTGTTACTAAATTGTTATGTACTGTAATTGGCCTCGATTAAATGAAGCAATCATTGTAAACATTCCATTTTATTATCAGTCAACTGTCGTAAGCAGTCAATGTATACATACATACATACATACATATAAACAAATAGAATATGTAAAATTACAATTAAAATAATGCACAAACTACGCTGATTTTAATGTCCACTCGCATCATTTTGACACAAAATTGTGGCTTTTTAAAATAACGGAAATGCAATTTAAAATAAAATATAAATAATTACTAGGGAGGTACCAACAAACTAATGAAGACATTGTTGAAGCTTCTAGTTAAAAAAATAAAGTTTACATTTACATTTAACTACATATAACACAACATAAAAAAATAATTTCTCAGGTTTTCCTTTTTTGTGTAATATTTGTTTTGCAATTTGAAAGGTCACAAACAATTATTTTTGTAGAGATTACCAACTACTGTTTTTTACTCATAACAAACCGATCCACTTTATTATTTACCACAGTTAAAAAGTACGGTCATGGTGTTTCCAAAAATTTTTAAATATTTATACCCTACACCACCATAGTGGGGAGGGTATATTGGATTTGTGCTGATGTTTGTAACGCCCACCTTAAAGTATACCGATCGACTCAGAATCACTTTCTGAGTCGACTGACTGAGACGATGTCCGTCCGTCCGTATGGCTGGCTGGCTGTCCATGTAAAGCTTCTGCGCAGAGTCCAGGTCGCAATTTTGAAGTTATTTCGATAAAATTTGGTACATAATATTTTTTCGACCCAAGGATGGATGAGATTGAAATTGGTGGAAATCGGTTCATTATTTCACCTTGCCCCCATACAAATGTCCTCCTGAAATTGGGGTTTACCGATCATAAATGTTTGAATTATGCAAGTATCCACACAAATTTCATCAAAAATGAGTGGTAAATAAAGCCAAATCAACAAATTTTGTGCAGATTGGTCCATAATAATTCGTAGCTCCCATATAAGGCCCACTTCCGATAATCACTTTAAAGACCGTAACTATCTCAAAAATGTTGGTATCCAAATAATATTGAACGCAAATATATTTTATATGTATACAAATAATACGGTACAATATTATTATGCTTGGTCCATAATTAGTCGAAACTCCCATATAAGACCCTCTCCGTAATTCGCTTTAAGCTCCAAAAATCTTTTAAAAGTATTTATATCGAGATAAAGTTTAACATATAATATTTATATTCACAGACATCATGACACTAAATTTTTGGAAGATCGGTCCACAATAGGTTATACTCCCATATAACGATCATTTCTGAAAAACTGTTTTATACATATACTGGGTGTACGGTATTATATGGTCGGCCTTGACCGACTATACTTTCTTACTTGTTTTTTTTTCACACAACTGCTAGCGAAATAAAACGTAAAAAGTATGTCAATTATTTTTTAAAAAAATATTTGTTACTTGTCATTCGGATTTGCATACTTTTCAATCATGGTGTAACTATACAAGGTGAGTGCAGTAGCACAGCTAACTGGCTTTGTTTACAATTTACTTAAGTCGAAAGTAATATATATTCAAATATTTTTGACAGTAGTACATTATTTTACACAAACAAAACGCCTGTTGTTTCTGTATTGTGTTGTATTTGTTGCCGTTTTGCACTCACCTTGTATAGTTACACCATGCTTTTGAATGTTATTTTCAATTGGAATTCTAAATAAATTTTAAAAATTTAAACAACCCACAAACAAAAATATCACTGTCATACATTGCTGACATTTTTTGATTTTGTGTGTTTGTATTTTTTTTTTTCTTTTCTTGTTCAAAATATGCAAATTTATTTGTTGTAGACAAATGTTTGTGATTTTGTGTGATGGTAAACAAATAACTATCCCTGCTTTAAATATGATACTTTTCTCTGCAACATGAGTAATAAAAAATATATTTTGTTACAAATTGCTTTTGAATGTTTTGAATGGAAGTTCACATTAAGTAAAATCTAAGAAATTTTAAGGTGAAGTTTTACAAAGTATTACATATTCAATTTAGAGAAATTTAAATTTAAGACATATTACTATCTACAGAGTGTTCTAAAATTAACACAAGTTTTACCTTTTTTTCTTTAAATTGTTATTTTACATAAGATAATTGTTCAATTCACAAGTGATGTTGTATGTTGAACATTGTATGATACAACTATCTGACTGTGAACACAATTTTGAGCAAAGTCGTATGTTTATGGTGTCAAACCTTCAAAATGACAAACGAAAAATATTTCAAAAACAATTATGTATACAAAACATAAAATATTTATATTTTTCAAAATTAAAACATACCGCACATGGTGCAACTATACAAGGTGAGTGCAGTAGCCCAGTTGACTGACTTTGTTTACAATTTACTTATGTCAAAAGTAATACTTTTTCAAGTATTTTTGACAGTAGTACATTATTTTACACAAAGAAAATGCCTGTTGTTTCTGTTTTGTGTTGTATTTGTTGTCGATTTGCACTCACCTTGTATAGTTGCACCATGATACCGCAGAAATATCCCTTAATTAAATATTTTGGTTTATTAATTTTATTTTCTTGTTTTATTTTGTCAGTTTTTGATTTGATTGTTACCGTTTGGTTATTTTTCTAAACTAAAATGTGTAATTTGAACTTTTGGCCCGACCATATAATACCCTACAACCAGTATATGTATAAAACAGTTTTTCAGAAATGGGCGTTATATGGAAGATATAACCTATTGTGGACCGATCTTCCAAAAATTTAGTGTCATGATGTCTGTGAATATAAGTATTATATGTGTTAAACTATATCTCGATATAAATACGTTTAAAAGATTTGTGGAGCTTAAATTGAATTACGGAGAGGGTCTTATATGGGAGTTTCGAATAACTATGGCCCGACTATTATAAAATTAGGTGCCGTTATTTCTGTATATAAGAAACTTATTTGTGTCAAATTTTATTTGGATACCAAATTTTTTTTTAGAAATTTATGATCGTTAAGTAAATTTCGAAAGTGGACCTTATATGGGGGCTACGACTAATAATGACCGATCATAATCAAATTGTACCGTATTATTTGTATACATAGGAAATATATTCGCGTTAAATATTATTTGGATACTAACATTTTTTGATTGAGTTATGGTCTTTAAAGTGATTTTCGGAAGTGGGCTTTATATGGAGTAATTATGGATCGATCTGCTCAAAATTTTTAGATGTGATTTGGCTTCATTTACCACTCATTTGTGATGAAACTTGTTTGGATACTTGCATAATTCAAAATGTTATGTTCGGTAAACCCCAATTTCGGGAGGACGTTTGTATGGGGGCCAGGTGAATTAATGCACCGATTTCCACCATTTTCAGTCCCATCTGTTTTGGGACCGAAAAAATATCACGTACCAAATTTTATCGAAATTGCGACCTTTGCTCTGCGCACAAGCTTTACATGGACAGCCAGCCAGAACGTTAAATCGACTCAGAAAGTGATTCTGAGTCGATCGGTATGCGTTAAGGTGGGTGTTGGAGCAATATTTCTGGGCGTTACAAATATCAGCACAAATCCAATATACCCTCCCCACCATGGTAGTGTAGGGTATAAAAATGTCGTAGGTGTTGTACAAAATATGTATGTAGAAATTGCCAACAACATTTGATCAACTATTGTAAATTTAGAAGACGTACTTGCGAATTGAAGTATGTCAACTCACAAGTAATTGAACATATGCATAGTAGACCAGGCGTTGAAAACTTTTTTTGGAAACTTTAATATGAGCAGCGATAAAAATATGCGATTTAATGCCAAAATTTATGTAGCAAATTTTTAGGCTGATCGGAACACGTGCCATAATGAGGTCAAAGCTTAAAATTATAAAAAACTGTTTTGATCCAAAAAGGCAAGTGTAACTGCCTCCTCTGATTAGTACCACAGATGATTAAAAAAAATTTTCCAATAGCACTGTAGATATATTTTTATAAAACTAGCTAATAATTTCCTTTATGAGTTCCATATCTCTATTTGGCGCTTCAACTGGATTGCCTGTTGTGAACCAGTTGAATACAAAGACTTACTTAGAAAATGCATATATTACGAATTTTATTCAATTGACTCGCAGAAATTTGAAAGTGTGCGTGAAAAATATATATTTTGCCGAATGTGGACTTTAGACTCTTCGACAAATATGACACTCAAAACTAGTTCATCCTGTATACAAGTGTGTATCCCATTGAATTAAATGTGCTCCATTCCCATGCAAAACAATCAAAAATCGCCACCTATGGGCCACTTGATTTTCCGAAATTAATCTCAAATACAGAATTTCATGGTAACCACATGGTAACCACAATAAGCTGCGATAGTTCTAAATTTTCAACGATCAACTTTACATTTTCCAGCAATGGCGGGAGGAAGCTTTCCAACCCAATGCAAAACAAATGTTTCAGTGATCTAAAAAACGTAAGCTCAAAGAAAAACTTATAACTTGGCCAAAATATAAAAATTTACCTGGAAATTTTCAATAACTTCTTTCCGACGAAAATGTTTACGTTGTTCATGCAAACTTGTGCAATTCAGAACAAGATCCTTAATATTGTGACCCAACGTTTTGGCAGTTGCACTGATGAAGTGTATAGCAAATGAAGATGACATATTGCCAGCATCCATACACGCTAGCATTCTGTCGTCTATAAAATTCTTCTTTCCGCGTTTTTGAATCAGCTTATTGAAGCAACTTGGGACGTTATCATTCTTAATAACTAGTTTACTCTCTATGGCATTTTACAGCTTAAAAGTTAATGCACATTTTAAACATACATACATATTTGAACAAAATCGGATTTATTTCCAAAAAAAATGTCGATTCTAGCCCACTGTGCGTTCTTACTAATCTTTAAGTCTACGAAAACCCCAATAATAAATTTTATTTTACTTACATTTATAACATTACTATACGGCCGCCTTAAATTTATATTTTCTTTTTTATTTTAGGTGTAATAATAAAACCTTTTAAAGTTTTTAAAATATTTCCCATATTATTGCAGAACAAAAACTCCCACTGAAAATAAAAATATTTTTCCAACAAATAAAAGTAACACACTTCACTAATTTAAATGTAAACTATTTATGAAATACAATTTAAAATTTGTTGTTTTCAACGGAAGAGCTAGTTGTAAGTTGTCATAATTTTAAAAATAAATTCTGTGGATTTGCATCTTTTCATAAAAACTTTTTAACAATGACATGTACAGTTTGGAAAACAAATATTAAATAATATTTACATACAAAATAGCAAAAAAATTAACTTAGTTTTGGAAACCAGGCATGATGGTGTATTAAAAGCACTTCTTTTGTAATAAGTTTAATTTTCTTAGATTTTCAGGAAATAATCAAATGTAGACAAGAAAACTTTTTAAGCTTTATAAAAAAAAACACTTATAAATTGCCAATGGACTTATGTGATTATTTATTATTCACCTCTATCGTGAATAAAAATTCCACATGAAATTTGTTCCCTTTTATTTTTATAACATCGAATTTTAATAGGAAAATGTGAAAAGGGAACAAATTTCATGTGGAATTTTTATTCACGATTGGGGTGATTATTAATTATTCTAATACGTAAAAAAATGTTATTAAAAATTTCAAATATATATTAAATAAATAATTCTAAAAGGTTTTTCTCCTGTACAAATTATTATCAAGTTTTGTTTTTAATTTCATAAGAATATTAAACATTATGTAAAGCTAACTAATCTACATATGTATTATAAATTACAAACCATTTAACAAACTAAATATACTAAAATATCCCCTTCCTTTAGTGCTAAACAACACACTTATTATACACAAACAAAAACCACTTTTAATTAATGTCATGTTTTAACCATTTGACCATAAAAAAAAATCAATAAAACATTTTCATCTTAATTAAAACTTAAATTAAATTAAAAGTTATTTTATTTTGCCAATTAAATTAACAACATCATTTCAATAGTTTTTTTTAGTTTATATATTAAAGTAAACAAATTCAATTTGTCAAAACAATTTAATTGTGTTTTTTGCTGAATAATAAAGACAATGCAATTGTTATAAATAATTTGTAATGAAACACTTTTATAGTAAGTCATAAATAATCCACTAAATAAATGTATGAATATGGAATTTAGTGCATGGGAATGTATGTATAATAAAATAATAAATTAAATAATTTGCAAATAATGAGTTGAAACAGGAAGAAATTTAAACCATCACCTACACATTGATGGTCCTGCAAATTTAATTTTTAACTTTAACAAAGCTTTATGAAACAAAATTTGCTATACACAGCCTGTAGCTGGTTATACAAGGTGGCACAGAAGTAATCCTCCTATCAGAAAATGCTATAAATTTTGCGCAACTTGATGAATTGGGATTGGAAAACATGTGGTTCCAACAGGACGGTGCAACGGCACACACTGCACGTGCCACAACCGATATGCTGAAGGATGCATTTCCCGGGCGCCTAATCTCCCGTTTTGGCGATTTGCACTGGCCAGCAAGATCACCTGATTGGAAGTTTACTTTTGCGCCACCTTGTATAAAATAATCACCCTTGTCGGGAATATTTTTCCCTCGCAATGTTTTCCCTTTTCCCCAAATTGCAATCGTGAATAATATTTTCCCACAAATGTTTTCCCCTTTTTCAACAATTCACTGGGTACGGATGTTTGTAAAAAAAATTTACTTTTTAACAAAACTTCCCTTATTGTGAACATATTTTTCTTATTCCATTTATTTTGTTCACTTTATTTTAGCTGGGAGTTGAATTCATCATGTTGGTACTTATTTGTTTTAATTAGTTACACAACACTAAAGTTTTGAAAAATTACTTTACATCCAGTACATATGAAAACGCTGCTTTATTTACCCTGTAATGTTGTCTAAATTTAATTCAAATTTTTTTTTTATTAAATTAGTCGCAAGGCATTGGGTAGCTCCAAGTGATCAGATGAATCGCTCAAACTTCGGCGAACAGTTCGTTGCTGCCTACTCGCAGAGAAAAAACATGGTTGGACATGGTTACAACAACTACACTGTATTTTTGGTCACAATGTATTGTTGTGGTACACAAATAATTGTTATTTTAATTTGATTTTAACGATAATTTAGTTACTATAAATATTTTTATGTTTATTGCAATTATATAATTGAATATGGTTCACTGAAACATAATTATTTTAAAAAAAATATTTACCACAACTATTAAATGATAACTATTCCAACATATTATATTATTTACAACTATTTAAACTTACAAATAACCATTAAATGATAAATTTATATATTTGTACTCATATTATATTTAAAATGCAAACAACATACGTTTAATTTTAACAATATTTTGTTTTTACCATGTGTAGAATGCTTTTGCATAAGTTCAGTAATTTGTCTGCGCGCTATCGGATTATTTATTTAGATTTGAATGTTTAAATAATGGAAAAACAATAATACAATACAATAATCCAATAAATAGCGTGTACATAGAAGGAACAATCTTAAATATCACAAATTAAACTTCTATTAAACATAACTAAAAATAAATGTAATTTTTTTTACATACGTTGAAAGTGCATAAATATTTATTTCTATTTACAAAAAAATATTATAATATGATAGCTTTAAACTATAATATGGTTATATTGGGTCATAATATGATCATATTATAACCTAATATAATCATAAAATTGTCATAAGATTATAATATGATGTTATAATATCAAATTATGATTAACAAGAAAATATTACGATGATAATTGATCATAATATGATATTTCATGGCACTTATATTCATTATAATATATTTTGACTACAATCATAAATCTTATGATAATATGCTGCTCTTAGATTATGTTTAGCACAACCATATTTTTTATCTGCTTGTAGTTTCTTGCTCTTGTAATACAATTAATGCTCTAATTCTAAACATTTTTTTACAAAATTCATGGGAGATTCAAGAAAGCATTTTTCACTTCGAACGGAATAAAAATTTCATAGGAATAAACATTCCACTTGTTATTCACAATAGGGGTGAATAAGGATTTATTTATAATTTAGTATTTTGAATATTGAAGTTCTTGTTTATGAGACCACATTCTGTAAAAAGAAAATCATAAACTTAGAAACCTTAACACTGACAATTAGTTGTACTTCTAATTCGCAACAGAGATCACAATTTTAATTCATTATAAAAACTAATATTTTTATAAAAAATCAAAGCACTTGTTTATTTAAATTTTTATTCAACTGAAACAAATAGTATTTCACACATTTTTTACCTTAATAATAAAAATTCTCAGAAACTAATTTCAATTCCAAAAAAAAAAATTCATTGATAAAAACAAACTTCAAATTTGTGTAAAAAACACTAAGCACCATGTGTTTTTAAATAAGTTTTTAAGCTTTTTTTCTGCAATATGGCAATGAACAGTACATATTTCGTTTTCGTAGCAATCTTTATTTATACACACACAAACGCAAAACAAATAATAATATTTATTGAATAAACAAATAAAATAATAACGTAAATAAACACATATTTATATGGAATTTACCAACTATGTATGTATATAAATGAAACAATATTTAAAAGTTCAAATAAATAATTATACAAGACTTGTATACAGTGTATGTATGTATAATTAAAATTTACGCACGCAAATGAACAAATAGAAAATTTATAATGAAATTCAATAATAAATATAAATGTATTTACAAAAACACGTACATTAATTTATACATATGCACATATATTTATAAGTAAAATTAACAAATGATTACAGGGCGTATAATTAATATACAT
The DNA here is from genome assembly GCA_950370525.1 of Bellardia bayeri. Taxonomy (NCBI): domain Eukaryota; kingdom Metazoa; phylum Arthropoda; class Insecta; order Diptera; family Calliphoridae; genus Bellardia; species Bellardia bayeri. Next base: position 123,178,949 of record OX493264.1, read on the forward strand.
TAATAGAAGCCAATTGATATTAATCATACGCAGACGATATAGAGTATAAATCAGGCTTTGGAAACTTCGCGCTTAGTAAAGAAATTTCATTATTTCTTTCTTATAAAAATTGTTTGCGCGATTTTTATTTTTAAATTCTTTCGTTTTATTTCTATCGCTCCAAGAAAGACTGTAAAGTCATAACAAAACAAAATCAATTAAAGAAAAGACAGTTAAAAAAAAATGTCCCTAACTTTGATTGCAATTGCATTCTATATTAAACTGAATACATTTGTATGTTTTAAAAATTTGTCAATAAAAACATTATAACAGTACATAATTATAGCCACAATTCAATTTTGTTGTTTACATAAACAAAGTTTAAACATATATATACATCTGTATATACAAATATGTATTCCAATTGTGTCCTAAAGAAAGTAAAACAAAAATGTTTGTATCGAATATCTCATGCTGTAATTATACAAGTTGAGTGCATATCGGCAACAAATACAACACAATACAGAAACAACAGGCATTTTCTTTGTGTAAAATAATGTACTACTGTCAAAAACACTTGAAAAAGTATTACGTTTGACATAAGTAAATTGTAAACAAAGTCAGTCAGCTGTGCTACTGCACTCACCTTGCTTTATGTAGCAAAATAAATTTCGCAGTTTATTCTTTTAAATGCAATTCGCTTAAGAAATACATTTTTAAATAAATTTTCTTATATATAAATTTCTTGCATGAAATTTATCTATAAATTTCGCGAATCGAAAAGTAAAATTCGATTTAAATTTCTATCGCATAAGAAATCAATTCGAGCATTCTCGGTACTCTGGTTTTTATATGAGTATGATCAGTGATCATAGATCGAGACCCATTTCTTATTTAAAGATTTTATATGAAAAACGATTTTGCAAAGATATGAAGGATTTAAGTTTTTTTTTACTTTTTTATGTGAAAAATCGATTTTTAGCCGGAAATATGAGGGATCACAGATCGATACCCTTTTCTCATTTAAAAAATTATTTACAAAGTTATAAAGGATTTAAGATTTTTTAATTTTTTCGTATGAAAAATCGATTTTCATAACAACGAGTAGAAACAAAATGATTGTATAGTTTTAAAAAAACGTATATTTTTATTTATTTGATTACAATCTTGAGATTGTAATTTTCATAAAAAGGGGACTTAACTCATTTGCTCGCTAAGCTAACAATAATTAGCATATTTTTTATTCTATAATAAAGAACCACTTTTAAGAGTATTAACTCAAATTCTTAACTAAAAAAAAATTTAAAAATAGCAAAATAATGTTTCACTAAAATCCAACAAATAAGATAAAGTAGAAAGAATTTGGAACCAAAAGTATTTAATTAAAAATATTTCTACAAAAATTCTGCAACATGATGCCATGTGAAACTCTTAAAGAATTTATTTATTTAAATAACCAAATCAAAAACTATTACACTTGTAAGACTTACAGAGAACTCTATATGACTATATTTAAATATTGTTGCAATTTAAATACTTAAATAAATTGCATGTAAACAAATACAACAATATAAATGTCTTTAGAAATTTGCAAAAAGTTTGCCAAAATATGAATACAAGTGTAGAAATGAAATGTTATTAGAAAAATATTATAAAAGTTCTGGTAAAACTATTTACACAGTTTTGCCAATTTAGACGATGATTGTTTGCAGTGATTTTCTTTAAAGCCATGTCTGTCTGTTCATTTGCATTTGCATTGTCCTCTAGGGTAAAAAGTGAGCAAAACAAAAGAAACTTAAAAAGTGCATTTCCATTTTGTATGAAAACTTTTATACACAATGGGTCTTTCACTTGCAGTGTTTATAAATATTTTTAATTAATATAAAGTATACGTACAAACAAACAGTTGGTAAAACAAATTGTTTAAGTAATTTCCCATTCTAAATCGACAAAGATTTTATAATCAATTTAACTGAAACAATTTAAGATTTATAATTTTCTGTTTAAAATTATTTTAGGCAATTGTTTGATTAAACCAGACCACATGAATTCAATTATCTTGTGGCTTATAAACTAAATCAATTTATTTAAAATGCCTTAGTTTGGTTTTAAGATTTAATTTACTATTTTCTTTTCAACCTTGTCCATATTTAGTAAATCAATCTTAATCATTATAACCATAAATAGGTAAAAAGAAATACAACTTTAGCTTCGGTTGCTATTATGGAGATGATGTTGATTTTAGGCAAGTGTTGGCATTAAATAGTATTTTAATTAAATAATAAATCAAAAGGAATTTCTGTGTATGTAAATTTAGTTATATTACCTACAAGAGGTTTTGTAAAAAAATAATTTGACTATTTTTAACATGTTATGAATTTCATATACAGATTCAAAAAGTTTCTTTTAAAACACTCTTTTAATAAGCCATTTCATTAAAAACTCATTTATATAATTTCTTACTTAATTTACCTTAATTTTAGCCTAAAATTTTTACTCCCACCTTCTCATCATCATCAATCATCTTTTAAAATATTAAATGTTTAAACTCCTCTCACTTACTTTGACCTTATTGCTGAATTTCTTGCTTCTTGCTCATTTTACACATTTTGCTTTTATAAAAACTTTTTCTTTAAGCCATATTTTATTTATCTGTGCTATACCTTGGTTAACCTCATCACATAAACTTATTATTTGGGCAGAAACCGTAGAAATTAGTAGAAGGCTGGAAATTACAAAAATAATATTTACCTTACATTAATTTTGGTTATTTTAGGAAACCTTGAACGATATTCCATAAACACAAACTATAATAAAGTTTATTTTGGTGTGGTTTAACTGTTGTTCATTTAGAATGCACACAACAAAAATATAAATAATAAAAATTATTGAGACATTAAGAAAAAAGCCTTTTGTTATTAACTAAACTACGAGAAAACAAGTTGGAGTGCAATATTCGGCTGTGCCGACTCCTAAATACCCTCCACCTAAACATAATAAGATATAGAAAGATTACATTTGTTATAGGACTAGAATGTCCTTATTCTGTGTTTGCTATTCAGACTTAGTGCAAATTTTATTATTGTTTGAAAGACAATTTAGGACCAACATTTAAAAATTTTGAAATTTGATTTCGTCCATTTATAATTGATCGATTCTTACCATAATTTACAGAGTTTGTCTGATTTGCACTTTCTTCTTTTATCATAAAAATTACGTGTACAATAAATTTAAAAAAAATTCAAGATGTTTGAAAATATTGATTTCTTTATGGAGGCTGTCTCATATTTTGGTCCAAAATTTGGAAAATTTAAAAAAAATTCAAGATGTTTAAAAATATTGATTTTTTTATGGAGGCTGTCTCATATTTTGGTCCATAACTCTGGTTCTACAATATCGATTTTGCTGATTTTCAATACTAAACTGCTTAGGATATACAGTAGCTCACAAAAATATTTTGCTTTAATATTTTTAACAAAAATTTATCTTAAGCTATATATACACGATCGTCAGATATTACAACGTTGTCAGACCTAGCAATGTGTCAGCAATGTACTAACATTGAAAAATTGTTAGCAAAAGGTAAATTGTCAGTTTAGACGACTGTAAGAAAACTAACAATTTCATTGGCACACCATTGTCACACAATGAATTTATCTGTCAACTGAAATTGTCAGTTCACACGGTTGTCAGATTGTTGTGCGGCATTGTCATTGTTAAATACTCTATGAAACAGGATTCATCAAATGATATGTCGCTATCCATTTTTTATTTTCTTTAATTTAATTCTTTAATTTTCTTCCACTTTTTTAAAAAAATATTATTAATGCACACTCGTTTGTTTATTTATATATATACAGAGTTGCATTTAGAAATAATTTCTATGACAATGCTGCCATTGGCAGATCCATAAACTTTGCACATATGGCAATGAAATGTGTTTAACAATTGTTTTAAAACGATGGCAATGACAAAATTGTGTGTTTACACGATTGTCAGATGTCTGACAATATTTTTGTCTTCCAATGCACTGAAAATATTTTTTCTTACAACGTTGGAAGACAAAAATGTTAAGTTCACACGGTTGTTAGACATTTTCTAAACATTTTTCGGACAACGTTGTAATATCTGACGATCGTGTATACATAGCTTTATATTAATGAGTAACATCAAAATTATTTGATATATAAGAAAGAAAACTTTCCTTACTGTAATAATATGAACTCTCAGATGACAATAGCAAAAAAAAACAATAAAAACATTTAGTTTGCCAAAGTTGTTATTGGTTTATTTTTATTAACTTCACAATTTTGAGCTCCCAAAGGTATTTTGCTTTTTCATTTGTTTGATTTTAGTTTTGGTAAGTCTACAAAAATAAAATAATTGATTTTAATATTTTTTGTGGTAGCCTTTGTTAGCAATAATCGCTTCCAGGTGTCTGGGCATTTAATTCTCTAATCTTGCTCACTTTTCAACAGGCATTTTGTACCATTCTTTCTCTAATACATATTTCAAAGTTGATTTCGATGTAATATTGTGCTTCCGTACTCTTTCCTCCAAATAAGCCGAAAGATTTTCAATGGGATTAAGGTTGGGACTCTGGGGTGGTGTTGAAAGATGTTTGGTGTTGTACAAAAGCCATAGTTTGACATCGTGGGCTGTATGTTTGGGGTCATTATCATGTTGAAAATATTACCCTTCTCTGAAAAGGCCCAACACTTGCATTTAAATTTTCTTTCAATATGGACAAATATACATGGCTATCCATTAAAGCTCCAATAAATACCAACTTCCCAACTCCTAGTGCTGACATACAGCCCCACACCATTATGGATCCATAATAAATGGTGTTTTCTAAACTCTGTTGATTTTGGTTATGTCTTTTGGACGTGAGAGTGTTTTACATAGATAGATAGACAGACAGACGGACATAGCTCAATCGACTTAGAATTCCATAAGGATCAATAATATATATACTTTGTTGGGTCTCAGATTAATATTTCTCAGTGTTATACACGTTATGATAAACTTATATATACCCTCATTCACCACTTATGGAAGGTGGAGCGTATAAAAGGCAACAACACAATTCTAAACAATATACCATGTCAGCTGACCAGACCATTGGAAAATTTTATCACCATCTCCTATAAGTTCAATTGGCCACAGCAAAAATTCTCGACGATTCGATAAAGATATACATATATAAATAACCAATCAAAAGCAATAATGATCAAGCTTTGTTTACTATTAGACAGATACATTACTGTTGAAATAAAATAGTCGTAGATTTTTTCATATTCTTCTGTCTGAGGAAATTGTCACGACGTTTAGCTTAAAGTTTTCACTTCAATTGTTTTTGTGTGAAAATTACATTTGACGGAAGACATTATTCGAACAAAACAAGTTCGTCCACACGAGACAAATTTGTATGCGGACACAAAATTGTTTGCTGAGTGCATAAATTAATGGCTTAATAGTTAAGACGGAAGTTTAAGTATAATAATAATATAATATAAAATTAATATAAAATAAATATAAGCATACTTCTTAAGAATTTCAATCATTTCATAATTTGGTTTATATGAACATCATACTATATTTCTACTTTCTATAAACTTCTTTTTTAAACATTCGCTCTTCAAATGATTACTTTAAATGAACAAATATTTACTCGTATGTAACTAATATTCAAGCCTTTCTTTTGCCATCTAGTCTAATAATAAATAATTGTAATGATGGTATTATTTTCTTTGTTTAAAAAAAATGAACGTGAACAGATTTCATAATCCAGAAAATAAACACAGTAGAGGCGGGAGAAACTCGAGTTTTCCCACATTGTACTGATTAGGAAATCCATTTACAAAGTAACTACATACATTAAAAGACTTACTGTCTTTAGTATACAAGTTATACTGCCTTTTGTATACTAGTATTTATACTAGTATTTATACTAGTTATACTGTCTTTAGTATACTGGTTATACTGCCTTTAGTATACTAGTTATACTGTCTTTAGTATACTGTTATACTGTCTTCAGTATACTTGTTACACTATATTTAGCATACTAGTCCTCAGAATACTGTTTATACTGTCCTCAGTTTATTGGTTATACTGTCCTTAGTATACTGGTTAATAGTTATCCTGTCTTTAGTATACAAGTATAATGTCCTTAGAATTCTAGTAAACTGTCCTCAGAATACTGTTTATACTGTCCTCAGCTTACTAGTTATACTGTCCTTAGTATACTGGTTATACTCTATTTAGTGTAATAGTTTTACTGTCTTTAGTATACAAGATATAATGTCCTTAGAATTCTAGTATACTCTCCTCAGAATACTGTTTCTACTGTCCTCAGCTCATTGGTTATATTGTCCTTAGTATACTGGTTATGCTCTCTTTAGTATAGTAGTTATACTGTCTTTATTATACAAGTTATACTGTTTTTAGAATTCTAGTATACTGTCTTCAGTATACTGATTATACTGTCTTCAGTATACTAGTTATACTGTCTTCAGTATACTAGTTATACTGTCGTTAGTATACTGGTTACAATGTCCTTAGTATACCGGTTATACTTTCTTTAGTATAGTAGCACTGTCTTTATTATACATTTATAATGTCCTTAGAATTCTAGTATACTGTCCTCAGTATACTGGTTACGCTGTCTTTAGTATACTAATTTTACTGTCCTTAGTATACAGTCCTCATTTTCTCCAACAATCTGTGAACAGCCCTTTTTGTTGAAATTATTATTTCTGTGACAGTATATTAAATAACATTTTGTTTTTACCTCAGGCTTTATTTTAGTATATCGTGCGTTCTCTTAATATTGTTCATAAAAATAAATTTCCCCTGAATTTTAATTAATGACAGGATTTGCTCACCCATTAGTAAATTCAGTTGTAAATTTAAAGTTGCTGCAAATGTATGTTGTGGTTAAATAATAATTACAACTTTTGATGAATTTCAAGATTTAAAAGGAAATTAAAAAGCAAATAGGCTCTAATGCCTGAAGGAATTGAAATCAAAACTATGTTCAAGGTTGAGGAAATTAAAACAGAGAGAAGTAAAATTTCATTTTTAGGGGAATTTAGAAATATATTTAGAATGCATTTTTTCCTGTACATGCAATAACATAGAAAAATTTATTTTATTTAAAAATAGAGTCTTCTTAAACGAGATATGTATGTATACCAAATATTAAAGATTGTCTGGTTTAAACATAAATAAAAAAATTTATGTTGTTCAAAATGCCTCAATAAACATTCATTTCATCACAGAAACCATAAATTTCTTTCTTTGTAAAAACAACACACTGATTTATTGCGGTCGACAGAAAAGCTTTAACCAAAATATTGACATAATGCTGGAAACTGCCAGGCGAAAACTTTAGTGGTAGCAACATGAAATGGTTGCAAATGAAAAAATCTCGCCAGATAGACTTTGTGCGATTGAGTGACACATGAAACCATTTTGCATGTTATTTGTAACTCCTTTTTATTAGGTTGCTTTTTGTAGTTTTAATGGATACTGTTGCAGAAATTCTTGTTTGTCTGTTTGTCTGTTTTTTTGCAAGGTAATAATAAATATGAACTTTTTTAAATTTCATTGTAATCGTTTTATACATGCAAATAATATGGTTTTGAGAGGAAATAAGGTTGCACTTAAATCATGAAATACTAATTTTAGTTAGTTGTTTTATATAGATAAATGTGTACTATTTCCTGTTGGTATTGTTGTGGCATTTATCCCAAATAATACTTTTTCCTCATTAGTAATAAACAAGCGGTAGCAGCAAATATAAAATGTGTAGTTTAAAATCGTATATATGGTTTTACTATTACCTTTCAGGGATCAAGTATTTACCTTTTCCCCTACTAAATTTAATACACATGCAATTGTATAGAAACAAAAAAAAAGAAATTTAAATGAATTGCAGTTAATGCAATAATATTTATTGCACGTTATTTCATACATTTCAAGATGTCATGATAACAAAAAATTAAATAAATGTGTGTTTTTACTAAACTTTTTTATACACATTTCCCATAATAATTTGTTTTAAAACATGGCAAATATTTCTTCAAAACAAAATCTAAAAAAAGAATGTGTGACTTTTTAGTAAATAACGTACGACCAAAACAAGCTGCTCCACAAAAAATAAAAAAGCTTAATTGCAATTGAGTTTCTATATACGAGGGCGGTTCGGAAACTTTTTAGTCTAGCACAGAAGGAGAATAGCTAGTTTTTCAAAAACATTTTTATTTTTCAATATAATCTTCTGAAAGTGTAATACACTTATTTTAACGCTTATCTAGCAATTCTATCCCTTGAATAAAATAGTTTCCCTCAAGGCCTTCAAAATAGTGGTTTACAATTGTAATTGCATCTTCATTTGAGGTAAAACACTTGCCAGTTAGGAACTTTTTTAGATTTGGGAACTGGTAAAAGTCACTGGGAGATAAATCAGGAGAATAAGGTGGGTGGTTAAGCAACTCGTACTTTAATTCGTTGCTATTAGCCATTGCTAAAACACTCTTGTGCGATGGTGTGTTGTCTTCATGAAAAATTATTTTTTTGTGTTGTAAGCCATGACGTTTTTGTTGTATTTTTACATTTAATTAAAACAAAATATTGCAATAGTACTCTGGATTTATTATTTTATTCTTTTGCAGATAGTCAATCAACAAAATGCCTTTGAAGTCCCAAAAAAAACGTTGCCATAATCTTACCAGTTAATTGAATTGTTTTTGCCTTCTTAGGGGCACTTCCTCCAGCTTCAGTCATTGCTTGTATTGTTCTGGAATATAGTGGTGCATTCACGTCTCATCAGCAGTTATGAAACGACGCTTAAAATCCATTTTATTTTTATTAAAACTATTCAAACAAGTTTGAGAAATTTTCATTCTTGGATTGGTTTGCTTGGATTGTTCTTTTGTCTCTGGAATATAGTGGTGTATTCATGTCTCATCAGCAGTTATGAAACGACGCTTAAAATCCATTTTATTTTTCTTAAAACTATTCAAACAAGTTTGAGAAATATTCATTCTTATGCGTTTTTGGTCGATTGTTAACAAATGCGGCACCCATCTGGCAGAAAGCTTTTTCATCTATAGTTCTTCATGCAAAATTAAATAGACTCGATCAGTTGAGATGCCCATGCGATTGGCAATTTCACGCACTCTTATTCGTCGATCATTTAATATCATATCATGTACTTTGCCTACAATTTCTGTTGTTGTTGCTGTTTTTGGGCACCAACTATGTGGTTCATCCTCAATGCTTTTACGACCACCTTTAAATTCAACAACCCAATATTTTACTGTTGCATATGAAGGAGCACTTCACCATATCATTATGAATTTCTTGTGCCGATAAACCTTTTTTATTTAAATATTTAATGACACCATGAATTTAGAATATTTCCATTGTAAAAAAAATCGGGGATGTTCGAAAAGAAATTATAGACGTGTTCATAGCACAGATGGAAGTTTTAAAAACACTTAACTTTTTTCTGTTTGTGCCGCGCTTTCTTTTCCGAACCGCCGTCGTAACTAATCATATCTCTCACATCTCAAACTCAAACTATAATTTCCTTTAATACATAATTTCCAAAATTAAATACTACTAGAGAACCCATAACACATCTGTCAGTATTATATCTGTACATGCCTTGAGTATTACATTTCCTAAACTTTATTGCAAATAAATCAAATTATTTACTTAAACAAATCAAAATTGTCTTAAAGGATATGAAATTTCAAATGCAAAAACTATTTATGTACCTACATACATATATTTACTTATTCAATAAAAATCACATTCAGTTAGTTAAAAACATTCAAACAGGCAGACAAATAAATACATTTGCATTTCAAGTAATTTGTCTTGATTAATGTTCACATAAATGTCATTTAAGTATTTGTGGTTTATAGATTGTAAATAATTTCCTAAATACCATTCATATGCTAATTTATGTAGCAACTTACATACATAGCAATATAAATATTCAAAAGAATTTGTTGCGGAACTAGTTATAAAATCCCATAAATCATTTTAAGGGTTATGGCAATATTGAAACATAAATAGGAATTTATTTGGAGCGGTTTGAAGTTTATATTGTTGAACAAGTTACATGTCTACATACAATAGGGTTATACGAAAAGAGGATTTATTACAAATGCAGGGCTTTGTTTTTTTTTTTTTTTAAGAGAAGTAATACTCAGGCAATTAATATGCCTATATATATTTGCATTACTTTCTTTGGAAAGGGGATAATTGAAGAAGGTAGTGAAAGAAGAAAGCTTTTTTTTATATCACAACTCTGCAATTGCGCATTATGTTTGTTTTTAGTGCAGAATTGCAGCGCCTCTGGTGGTGAGTAGGCGCCTTATTGTTAAAGCTTGATTTTATGGCCTTTATTTAATTATTTTACTTCGGTGGCGTTTTTAAATGCTATACCACCAAAGGAGGGCGCTGTGATAAATATTAGTTATGATGGATAGAAAAGAAAACTAATAATTATCAGAAACTGATGTTGTTTGAGTGGCAGCGGCTGGGAATCGAACACGGGCTACAAATACCAACTCGTGCTTAATGATCAAATGCGCTAACCAATTAAGCTACAGTCACCCTTTTAAGAAAAAGTTTGCCAGATGTTCGAATTTTATGTGAACATACATACTAAAAATATATAAAAGGTAATATCAGTTATGCATGTGGTATTTTATAATAAAAACAAATTCAAATACTTTTTTAACTTACACTTAATGACTTTAGGATGTAATAATTGTTTTGCATGTTTGGACTTTATTATTCAGAATTCTAATATTTATAATGGTTAATGGTTAAGAATTCAAATTAGCACATACACCCCCAAAAGTTATGTGTTTAGAAAAGTAAATTTTTACGTTTGCCATTTGAACAGCCTGCTCATCTAGACCCAATTACAAGGAGTCTTTTATATACACTTTTTTTCACCTGAACAGTAAAGAAAATCTCCAAGGAAATTTTATTGTTAATATTTTGCATTAAATATGAATAAAGAACAAACCAGCCATTAAATAGACTGCAGTGTATATAGTGGGAAGCAAAACTGTCCGGCTATTTTGCATTTAGGAAGCAAGATTATCATATCGTATATGTATTTCTTTTATTTAATTGAATCTTATTCTAAATTTTAAAGTACAAAAACTCACACAAATTGGTTAAAAAAAATTCACTATTCGGACACTTTTGCACAGTACAAGAAATAAACCTTATCAATATCGCTCTGTTAAAATTTAAAGATATTTGACCGGTTTTTATGTTTGTTGCGATCTCAAGCTTTAATTGCTCTATTTGCGCATTATTGTTTGACCTGTGAAGTTATTAACTTGATTTTTAAATAAAAAATTAAAAGATCTTAAAAAAGGAGAAAAACGCCAACTGATATTGAAAACAATGTGATAAATAGAATAATTATTATTTCATAATCGAACTGTTAATTTTTACTTCTTGATAAAATTTTTAGTTAGGCTCGAGTTCATTAAATTTAATTTTCATTAAATTATTTTTACTGAAGTTAGGAATTACAACTTGAAAAATTTATTATTAAAAAATGTTTGATAATTTTTCTTGACTGGGGATCGAACCTGGGTTGTTGAATTTACATATGTTTCGAGAAATCCCACTTTCTCTCATCAGAATTCTTTGCGTTCTACCACCTGCACCACTGCGGTGCCGGTCAGCCAACAGACAAACATCAATCCTTTAACCAGTGTTAGTTCTGGTAGTTCGAAGTTTTTGCTGTAATTATCATTCTTTATTAATTTCTATTCATACCTAGTTGTTTTTTTCCTTTTCTTCAGTTTTTTCGTATTCATGTCAAGACTTTGTCTCGAAAACATGAATACATTTGTTAAATTTTAAAAATTTTAATAATACAAATTTTTCAAGTTGTAAAACAATTCCTACCTTGAGTAAAAATAATTGAATGAAAATTAAATTTAATGAACTCGACCCTAACTAAATAAATATTAAAAATTAAATATTAACAGTTCAAATAAAATAATAATTGTTCTTAAAAACAGCTATGGTACAAGCTTTAATGTTTGAAGTTGTACTTTAAGTAGTACACATAAAATGTCGACGAAAGTGGACAACAAACATAATAAACAAATGTATTCAGGTTTTCGAGACGAAGTCTTAACATGAATACGAAAAGACTGAAGAAAAGGAGGCAACATGTAAATAGAAATTAATAAATAAAAATGATGATTGCAGCAAATTTCGAACCACCAGGTAACACTGGTTAAAAGATTGATGTTTGTCTGTTGGCTAGCAGGCACCGCAGTGGTGCAGAGGGTTAGAACGCAAAGAATTCCGATGAGAGAAAGTGGTGTTTCTCGAAACATATGTAAATTCAACAACCCAGGTTCGAATCCCAGACAAGAAAATTATCAATAAAAATTTTAATAATACAAATTTTTCAAGTTGTAAAACAATTCCTACCTTCAGTAAAAATAATTTAATGAAAATTAAATTTAATGAACTCGAGCCTAACTAAATAAATATCAAAAATTAAAAACAGTTCAAATAAAATAATAATTGTTCTTTATTTTCCTTTATTTTATTTATTTTTAAATTGACGTTTCTCAAAAACTGAAAAAGGGGCTTCATGAAACAATTCTCGCAAGTTTGCCCAATATCATGAGTACCCTTAATGTGAATATTGCTAACTTACTTATTTTCTATCATTTTATTTCTTCTTTATTTATGTATACCTACATATGTATATTCAAAGGATGTTCACAATTACATTAATTAATAGACGACAATGCCAAAATTTTCTAATCTTTTATTCAAATATTGTAATATCACCTTTAATCTATTACGTGAATTTTCGTTTTATCAATGAAAATGTGCATAGGTAGAATACAAATTAATCAAATGAAATGTATGCTGGCGGTAAAAATGTCTAAGACAAGAAATTTCAATTAACATTTGTATTGAACTTGGTTTACATGTGCAGAAATTAAATTGCGAATATTTACACGTGTTCCTCAAATGTGTGCCTTACCTTTATGTGTTGTTTTTTTTTTTTTTTTTTTTTGTTTAACCTAACGCAATTCCAGCTAATAAACATCATTATGGACAAATAACAAAGAAATGAAAACAAAATAATTAATACATCATAAATGATAATTACACAAGTATTATCTTAGACTAACATTTTTCATATTCGTAGAACAATACTTTGTCAGCATCTTAAATGTTTAAACAAATTTCTAATGCCATAAAATACTGGCTCAAATAAAAATATTTTAATATTATTAAAACCTGTCCATATTACAAACAAATTCGTCATTAAATTCCACTCAATCCAAAATAAGATAAATTGTATTTTTTTATGTAAATATTTGTTATCTTTACGACTAAAGGAAAATATTTACGAGTTCATTGACAGGTCGTTAATTCAATAGTTCTATACAATAATGTTTTTAATTTAACATTTTCATTTATGACCGTCAATGAACTTTTAGAATCGTGTTTCCAATATGAAATCATGCAAATATAATTATTCGAACACATTATTAATTTAATTACATGATTATCGATTATTTTATGGAAAAAAATTTATGCATTTATTAAAATAAAATTCTGCTTATGTAAACATAAGATATTTTGCATAGCATTCTTGTAACAATAATATGTATTAGTTTTTATTTTTTCTATTTCATTGAAATATTGAAACATTTGTTTCTATTACAGTAATTAATTATTGTTTTATGTAAAACAAGTTTTCTGTAACCCCAAGTCCTTTGTAATATGGGCGCTACTTAAACTTGAACCAATGTGCAATCTTATACATTTATGGCTTATGTAAAATTTCTTAATATAATTTATCGTTAGCAGAAAATTTTTTTATCATTTAACATTAACATTTCTATAGAAAATTGATCGCTAACATAAATATTTCTATAGAAAATTTAACGTTAACATAAAAACTTATATAGAAACTTTAACGCTAAAATTAACATTTCTATAGAAAATTTATCGCTAACATAAATATTTCTATAGATCATTTAACGTTAACATAAAAACTTATATAGAAAATTTAACGCTATAATTAACATTTCTATAGAAAATTTATCGCTAACATAAATATTTCTATAGAAAATTGATCGCTAACATAAATATTCCTACAGAAAATTTATCGCTAACATAAATATTTCTATAGATCATTTATCGCTGCCATTAACATTTCTATAGAAAATTTATCGCTAACATAAATATTTCTATAGATCATTTATCGCTAACATAAATATTTATATAGAAAATTTATCGCTAACAGAAATATTTATATAGCTTATTTATCGCTAACATAAATATTTATATAGAAAATTTACCGCTAACATAAATATTTCTTTAGAAAATGTATCGCTCACATAAATATTTCTAGAAAATTTAACGCTAACATAAACATTTCTATAAAAAATTTACCGCTAACATAAATATTTATATAGAAAATTTACCGCTAACATAAATATTTCTTTAGAAAATTTATCGCTACCATAAACATTTCTATAGAAAATTTATCGCTAACATAGATAATTCTATAAAAAATTAATCGCTAACAGAAATATTTCTATAGCTTATTTATCGCTAACATAAATATTTCTATAGAAAATTTATTGCTAACATAAATATTTCTATAGAAAATTTATCGCTAACATAAACATTTCTATAAAAAATTTATCGCTAACATAAATATTTATATAGAAAATTGATCGCTAACATAAATATTTCTATAGAAAATTTATCGCTAACATAGATAATTCTATAGAAAATTTATCGCTAACATAAATATTTCTATAGAAAATTTATCGCTAACATAAATATTTCTATAGATCATTTATCGCTGCCATTAACATTTCTATAGAAAATTTATCGTTAACATAAATATTTCTATAGAAAATTGATCGCTAACATAAATATTCCTATAGAAAATTTATCGCTAACATAAATATTTCTATAGATCATTTATCGCTGCCATTAACATTTCTATAGAAAATTTATCGCTAACATAAATATTTCTATAGAAAATTTATCGCTAACATAAATATTTCTATAGAAAATTTATCGCTAACATAAATATTTCTATAGAAAATTTATCGCTAACATAAACATTTCTATAAAAAATTTATCGCTAACATAAATATATATATAGAAAATTGATCGCTAACATAAATATTTCTATTGAAAATTTATCGCTAACATAGATAATTCTATAGAAAATTTATCGCTAACAGAAATATTTCTATAGCTTATTTATCTCTAACATAAATATTTATATAGAAAATTTACCGCTAACATAAATATTTCTTTAGAAAATTTATCGCTACCATAAACATTTCTATAGAAAATTGATCGCTAACATAAATATTTCTATTGAAAATTTATCGCTAACATAGATAATTCTATAGAAAATTTATCGCTAACATAAACATTTCTATAAAAAATTTATCGCTAACATAAATATTTCTATAGAAAATTGATCGCTAACATAAATATTCCTATAGAAAATTTATCGCTAACATAAATATTTCTATAGATCATTTATCGCTGCCATTAACATTTCTATAGAAAATTTATCGCTAACATAAATATTTCTATAGATCATTTATCGCTAACAGAAATATTTATATAAAAAATGTATCGCTAACAGAAATATTTATATAGCTTATTTATCGCTAACATAAATATTTATATAGAAAATTTACCGCTAACATAAATATTTCTTTAGAAAATGTATCGCTCACATAAATATTTCTTTAGAAAATTTAACGCTAACATAAACATTTCTATAAAAAATTTACCGCTAACATAAATATTTATATAGAAAATTTACCGCTAACATAAATATTTCTTAAGAAAATTTATCGCTACCATAAACATTTCTATAGAAAATTTATCGCTAATATAGATAATTCTATAAAAAATTAATCGCTAACATAAATATTTCTATAGAAAATTAATCGCTAACATAAATATTCCTATAGAAAATTTATCGCTAACATAAATATTTCTATAGAAAATTTATCGCTAACATAAACATTTCTATAAAAAATTTATCGCTAACATAAATATTTATATAGAAAATTGATCGCTAACATAAATATTTCTATAGAAAATTTATCGCTAACATAGATAATTCTATAGAAAATTTATCGCTAACAGAAATATTTCTATAGCTTATTTATCGCTAACATAAATATTTATATAGAAAATTTACCGCTAACATAAATATTTCTTTAGAAAATTTAAGCTAAATTAAATTAAGCTAAATTTAAGTTATTTCTTAGAAAATTTAACGCTAACATAAACATTTCTATAGAAAATTTAACGCTAACATAAACATTTCTATAGAAAATTTACCGCTAACATAATATTTATATAGAAAATTTACCGCTAACATAAATATTTCTTAAGAAAATGTAACGCTAACATAAACAGTTCTATAGAAAATTTAACGCTAACATAAATATTTCTATAGAAAATTTGTCACTAACATAAATATTTATAAAGGAAATGTATCGCTAACATAAACATTTCTATAGAAAATTTATCGCTAACATAGATAATTCTATAGAAAATTGATCGGTAACAGAAATATTTCTATAGCTTATTTATTGCTAACATAAATATTTCTATAGAAAATTTATCGCTAACATAAATATTTCTATAGAAAATTTGTCACTAACATAAATATTTCTATAGAAAATTTGTCACTAACATAAATATTTATAAAGGAAATGTATCGCGAACATAAATATTTCTATAAAAAATTTTTCGCTAATATAAATATTTCTATAGAAAATTTATTGTTGCCATAAATATTTCTATAGAATATAACCTTTATTGAATACTTCTTGTGGACATGCAGTTTTTATAGATCGCTCATATAAGTTTCTTATAGAAAATTTATCACTAACAACTTTAATACTTGTTGACATAACGTTTTTATAAAAAAATAATGGTTGCCATAAATTGTATACCACACATTTATTGCAAATACAAATATCTAAAGAAAATTTAGTGTAATATAAAATTTCTAAAAAAAAAAACCAATAGCTGATTTAAAATAATGTATTGCTACATAAAATTACTATAGAAGGGTTATTGTTAACATATGTACATAAGTATGTCTATTAAAAGTTTTTCGTTACATTTTGTAAGTTTTTTACAGGATCCTTTTAATTCATTTTAATGTAGGATATTAGGTGATCTTATATTGCACATATTTCTTACTTATTTAAATATTTCAAATAAAATTACCAGCATTTCTGTCTCATTGAAATTCATCACTCAGTATGAATTGACCGGAATAAAATTTACTCGTGCATAAAATTTAAGTATCATAACAATTGTTGTAATTTTTGAAAAGTTGTTTTAAATTGCAGCATTAAACATTACACAACAGCATAAGTATTTGTAAATGTTTTATTGCTTTGAGTGAAGATACTATAGGTACACATACATACTCGTATATGCATAAGTAGGCAAGCATGTAAGTTTATAGTTGATTTAAAAAAATGTTTAAGTATTTAAAAACAATCAAATTAAATTGTTTAAACATTTGTTAAAAATAGTATTTACTAAAATTTTTTGCTGACTTGTTTATTTAATTTGATTTATTTTGATCTGTAATTGATTTAAATAAAGTTTAATTGAAGCAATTAAACAAGTTGCCTTTTTTCATTGAGTAATAATTTCTAAATAAAAAACTTATTTAAAAAAATTGCATTTTGAATAAGAAAAAATTTTGCAAAAGTTGTAATAAAAACAGACAATCGTGTTCATTAGATACGAGCAGCTATTTGTGATACTAATAACTAAGGGAATAATATTAGCGCTACTTCCTATTTATATATTTAAATAGAACTTTTAAAATTTCCAAGTAACTATAATAAAAATTTTTAATCTTTAATAGAATTAAACAATTAAGGTCTTAAATGAGCTCAAATGATTTTACAAAAATAAAAAAAAATAATATTTATGGCATAAATTTCAATTTTAATTGTGGTAAATTTTATTTACAATAAACCCCAGCATTTGTGCGTAAAATTATTGAAAAAAGAACAGAAGAGAAACAAACTTTACACATATTTTGCAATTTGCATAAAATATACGAAAAATAATAATAATAATTTCCGCAAATGTGAGTCAAGCTATTCTATTACACTTCAGTTGCTGCTACTACTTTCTCCTGCTTCTACTGATGATGATGTTGAAGTTATGTTCATATTATTGCTCTTCAATGGTCAACCAATATTTTAACACGCAACTCACACACACTAACTTAAACTGTGAATATTAATGTAGTGGTGGTAAATACTTTGGTCACATGTTGAACATATGTAAGAGTTCATATTCCCTAACAGGCGTTGAGGGAAAAACGGATGCGAATATTATATGTGCAAAACAACGACAACATCAAAAAGTTTGCTTTTATATTAAAACCATTACTGGATACGGATATAGGATTTGGGATCAAAATGAAATGAATGGTGGAAAAATATCAACACTTTTTTGAAGGGAATAAATTCAAACGACTGTAAACGAATGTGTGTCAGTTGTTATTCAAATATTTTATATTTACTCGCTCAAGTACGGATGTATTGTGTTTGTTTTGGATGTGTAAAAATGTATTAGATATTTTATTGGGATTGCGGTTCTTACAATACCATCCGCTTTAACACTCATACCACAGTCAGTAATGAAAAACACAACAGCAAAAAACTCATGCATAATAAATCAACAGAATTTCTGTTTTCAACAAAATTTATTTTTTAATTTATTAGAATACTACGATGAAACATTATTATTGTTGTCTTTAGAATTTGTTATACGCTCAGACAAAGTGTCGTAGTATTAAGTGATTTTGTTATTTAGTTATGCGTCGAAATATTGGTCATACAATTTTATCACTGGCATACAAATTTCTTAAGAAAATGTTTGGATGACATAAAATTTCATTAGAAAATTTATAGCTGACATAAAGATTCTCTAGGAAAGTTATGACTGACAGAAGGATTGTCTAGAAAATATATTGCCGATATAAAGTTTCGTTAGTAATTGCATGGCTGACATAAACTTTCCTTAGAAAATTTTTGGCTGACATAAAATTTTTTTAGAAAATTTTTAGCTGGCATGAAGTTTCTTTAGAAAATGTTTGGCTGACATGAAAATTTAGAAAATTTTTGGCTGACATAAAGTTTTTTTTAGAAATTTTTTAGCTTACATGAAGTTTCTTTAGAAAAATTTTAGCTGACATAAAGTTTTTTTAGAAAATTTTTGGCTGACATAAAGTTTCTTTAGAAAATTTTTAGCTGACATTAAGTTTCTCTACAAAATTTATAGCTGACATGAAGTTTCTTTAGATAATTTTTAGCTGACATGAAGTTTCTGTAGAAAATGTTTGGCTGATATAAAGTTTCTTTAGAAAATTTTTAGCTGACATAAAGTTTCTCTACAAAATTTATAGCTGACATGAAGTTTCTTTAGATAATTTTTAGCTGACATGAAGTTTCTGTAGAAAATGTTTAGCTGACAGAAAGTTTCTTTAGAAAATTTTTAGCTGACATGAAGTTGCTTTAGAAAATTTTTGGCTGATATAAAGTTTCTTTAGAAAATTTTTAGCTGACATGAAGTTTTTTTAGAAAATTTTTAGCTGACAAAAAGTTTCTTTAAAAAATTTTTGGCTGATGTAAAGTTTCTTTAGAAAATTTTTGGTTGACAAAGTTTTTTTTAGAAATTTTTTTAGCTTACGGGAAGTTTCTTTAGAAAAATTTTAGCTGACATAAAGGTTATTTAGAAAATGTTTAGCTGACATAAAGTTTCTCTACAAAATTTATGGCTGAATAAGGCTTCTCTAGAAAATTTTTAGCTGACATGAAGTTTCTTTAGAAAATTTTTGGCTGATATAAAGTTTCTTTAGAAAATGTTTTGCTGACAAAAAGTTTCTTTAGATAATTTTTAGCTGACATGAAGTTTCTGTAGAAAATGTTTGGCTGATATAAAGTTTCTTTAGAAAATGTTTGGCTAACATAAAGTTTTTCTACAAAATTTATGGCTGAAATAAGGCATCTCTAGCAAATTATGACTTGCATAAGGCGTCTCTAGAAAATTTATGGCTAACATAAAGTTTATATAGAAAATTTATCCCTGACATAAAGTTTTTTTACAAAATTTATGGCTGACATAAAGTTTCTTTACCAAAATTATTTCTGACATAAGGCTTCTGCAGGAAATTTATAGCTGACATAAAGTTTATGGAAATTTATGGCTGACATAAATTTAGTTTCAAAACATACATATATCTTTCATACTCGTAGTCTGATTTAATGTTATGTTTTAATACTATAACATATAAGGTGGCAATAATGAATAATGCTACAAGACTTTTACAGAAGAACTTTTTTATCACCATTATTGTCGATAAGACCACATCGATTTAATAAGATTTTGTTTTCAAAATTTTAATAAGTGCAACAAAAAACGACATTTTACATAAAGTTTATTTTGTATATATTATAATAATTTATTCCTTTAAATGTTTGTTGAAGTGTGGAAGGGTTAGAGATTTATGAAAAGTTGTGTATAAACTTTGATTGCTTTTGATTTAAAGTGTGTTACGAAATGTTTACAGTTCAAGACGACTGCAATATATATTTAAATATTTAGTGTTATGTGGGTTTATTAATTTAATACTGTAAAATTCTGGGAAAATTATTTAAAATGTTTCGACATATTTAAAAGGAATATTTTAAGTGATATATTTAGTGCTAAAATAATGAAATCTTTGAAGGCAGGAAGGCAGATATCTTGAATTGAATTGCAATTTTTAAATTAGTATTAAAGCCAGCACAAAACTTAAAATTACCCCAAACATTTAGTATTTGTAAATTTACTGCACAAAATGACAAACTTCCAGCAAAAGCTCTTGCTTAAATTCCCAAAAAGAAAGTTATACAAAATCTGTTTGTCTACCTTTTTCTGTTTTTGGGATAAACTTGTGCAACAGGAGTATTCTTTTCATCTTTACTTTCTTCCTTTCTTCTTATTATTATTATAATGCTGATTTAGTTTCACGAGCACTTATATTTTGCATAAAACTAAAACTTTTTAATAAATATAATCTTGTTGGTTGTGAGATAATAAGTAAGTAATAAAATATGAAACAAGCTACAAGAAAACAAAACTTTAAAGTGAAAGAACTTATTCAATTGTAATTTACTTAAACACTTAAACTTAAACCTTCCACAATTTCATATATTTTTGAAGCAAAACACTTGTTCGAGTACTAAATAAAATAATACAAAAAAAACTCTAAACCTCAAAAAGAAAAAAATTCATGAAATAAAAAAGAAACTAAAATGAAAGAACAACAAAACAAAACTAACTGAATGAATTCATTTCCCTGGTACAATATACTTAGTTGGAAATTCCAACGAAATTTCATAAAATGGAATGAACTAATTCTACTTTTATGTACTTAGTGGTAAAATGATGTTCAACCTAAAAATTTTATAAAATTATGGTTTGTGTTATTGGGGCTGTAAATTAAAATTGTTTTAAAAGATTTCATTAAAAATAAGAAGTTTAAAGAATTTGTGTTTGTGGTGTTATGCTATTTTTTTTTTTTGCTAGAAATATTTATTTTATGTATGTATGTATGAACTTTAAGTTTAAAACAAATTTTTTTAAGCAGGAAAATTTATTTTAATAAAATTGTTGTGTTTTGTTTGTGCTTAGCTACTGCTTGCGTCGTGTCATAACATCATTTACAGTACTTTTTGGAGAGTTAAGCTTTTTGCCGATGTCGTAATTCGCAGAATCTCAATTTTATTTTTCTGACATCAAATAAATGAGCAATAAATAACTGCTTATGAAAATACAGCTAAAAGTTCAATCAATATTTTTAATTCTTAATTGACAAATCATTTTCAGAAGCCCACAGTATAAACAATGGCTTCTTGTGTTTATTTGAAAAATGTTCATAAAAATGTTTTTTTTTTCATATTTATAGATAATTAAATATGTATCTACTTTCTAAACTACAGACATTAATTTTTGTAGTTGGCAAATGTTCTAAATGTTAAGTTTTAAATTTACATCGACTATTTGAAATTGTTCCCTATCTACTTACTAAATTACCCGACACTTATTGAATTTTATAACAATTTATACCTAAAATATTGTAATAGTAATTAACCTTTATTTTCAAAAAGATATAGAAAGAATACAGAACATATCTAATACCATCATGGCTATTAATAGCCATGAGTGAAATATTATAGTTCATACACAAGTCAAAAAATATTCCTAATAGGAATAAAGAATGAAATCAGATTTTTAAAATAATATTCCTGCGGCATAATAGCTGCCACATTATCGCAGTCCTCAGATCTCAGGACATTATGTTACTGATGTTCAATAAAATATTAATAAATGTTTGGAAAAAAGATTTATCAACATTCAAAACACAATTGTTTACTTCACAACTGATGTTGTAGTGTCGTAGCAGCTATACGTAGGAGGGCGGTTCGGAAACTTCTTAGCCTAGAATAGAAAGCGCAGTTTAAACAATTTAAATTTAAGTGTTTTGGAAACTTCCATCTGTGCTATGTTAAATTTCTTTTCGATCTGGCAACTCCTTCATATAAAAACAGATGTTTAAAAAAGACGCATCCGCGATTTTTTTACAACCTTAAATTCGTTGTGTCATTAAATATTTAAATAAAAGAGGTTTATCGGGACAAGAAATTCATAATGATATGGTGAATGTGTTAGGTGAAAGTGCTCCTTCATATGCAACAGTAACAAATTGGGTTGCTAAATTTAAAAACAGCAAAAACAACAGAAATGGTTTTAAATGATCGACGAATAAAAGTGATTGAAATAGCTAATATCATGGGCATCTCAATTGATTGAGTCCATTTAATTTTGCATGAAGAACTACAAATGAAAAAGCTTTCTGCAAGATGGGTGCCGTATTTGTTAACAGTAACAGTGGATGAGACATGGATTCACTACTATACTCCAGAGACAAAAGAACAATGCAAGCAATGGACGGCAGCTGGAGGAAGTGCTAGAAAAGAAGGCAAAAACAATTCAATCGGCTGGTAAGGTTATGGCAACGGGTTTTTGGGACTTACAACATAAGCGTCAACCAGCTCGGCTCGGCAACAAGCTGCCACTCTGTACATACCCTAAGAAGTTTCCAAACCGCCCTCGTAGTTGTACACATGTTGTTGGTAATTTCTATGTATATAAATATTTTGTACCTACAACACCTACGAGATTTTTACATGTGTATGTAACAATAAACTTACTCCTTTTAGTATAATAAAAAAACAATCAAATGATCACACGCCAATCATGACTGACAAATATAAAACAAGAAAATATAATTTTTTTTTTTTTAATATTTTCTTTTGGCATTTTAAAGTATAATCCGCCAGTTATGTCATACAATGTACAAGACACAACATCAGTTGTGAATTTAACAAATGTGTGTTAGTTTGGTAATGGCTGACATATACATTGATATACTTACATATAAATACTTGTTTGCGAAATTCAGAATTAATTCATAACAAAATTCATTCAACCTTTAATGGCTAAATTTACAATCTTTAGTTAGCTAATGTCAAAGGCTTAACTAATGATTCATTATTCGCAATGCTTAGTTTGCCATAAGAATAACAAGTAATAGTTAAACAATAGTTAGTATTTTAGTTAGGAAATATGCTCATATAAATGCTTTGTTCTAATTGATAATTTTCTTATAAATAGTAAATGTAATAGAAGTTTTTGCTTTGCATTTTAGCATTTATTAAAAAAATTTTCAATAATTAAATGTACATACCCACAAATTGTATCCGTTTTCATATTGTTTTCAAAGCAATGTTAAATTTTCTTTTAGTAACTATTACTATCATTGTTCATCTCTTACTTTAATGACCACTAATAACTTTTATTACTAAATACAACAGAAGAGATAATCATAAAGAGAGCACATAACAAACACACGCGACACCATTTAAACGTCATAAAATAACGTCAATTACTTGTTGTTACTCTTTCGTTTATGTTGAAATTTGCACATATTCCGACACACTATCAATGAATTATTAAATTTTGACACAATTTTTATTAGTTCAACTTAATTACTTATTAAATAGTAAATGGAAATAGAATTATAAAAAACAAGAGGATTTACGACGCGTACTTGTTGTGGTGAAACTAAATAGTGTAAATGGTGAGAGTTGAGTAGAAAGAAAGTCACTGATGATGACAGTAATTAAAGACAGGGTTGCATATTTGGGTACTTATTAACATACCATTTAATTAATAACTTTTTTGGACTAGTAATATTAATAAAAAAAATATATATACTTAAATGTTAATAAATACACTTGGTAAATAAAGTTACCAAAAATATTTTTTTTATTAATTATATTGTAAACATAATATATAATTTAAATAAATATAAATATATTATCTTATTATTTTTTTCTAAAATTACTCTTTTCTCTGCCAATATTAAATACAAATAATTATCGCTTGCTAACATTTATATATTTATATTATACCAATAATTGTCAAATTATGTTTCAAATATCTAGACAAAATAAGCCAAATTTCTGGAATGGTTTCTTTAATAAAAAACTACAGTAACAAGCAAAATAATAATATAAAAAAGAAGAAAAAATACAACATAAATCGTTCAAATCAAATAAGTCTAAATAAAGAAAAAAAACACAACATTTTGTCCTACAAGAGCTTTTTTTTTAAAGGGAGCAAATACATAAGGAAAAATAAGTAAAAATTAAAAAAAAAACAACAAAAATTCTGCGTAGAAAAAACAACATTTTGTCCTACAAGAGCCTTTTCTAAACAAAAAAGGAAACAAACAAATTGGAAAACCACAAACAAAAAAAATATACTTTTGAACTACGACCCCTTAACAACACACACACATTTATAAAAGAAAACTAATACAGACAGAGTCTCACTTACATATTTGGGCCTAACTTTTTAGTATTCAGTTGAACAATGGGCTTGCATTAAATAATTATTGGGGCAAATTTCAGAAAATGAATTCAGCAGCCAACCCACAAGACATGTGATTATCTTGATGGATTATTCAGACATAATGCTAGAAACGTATTGAATGTGGTAGAAACTCTGTACTAATATTTAACTGCAAACAAATTAGAGATTATGTATAAAAAACACAATTTTAATACTATTGTGGTGTGTCTCTGCAGAGCACTAAAGAAAACTAATTTTTCTTATTAACACAATAAATTATTTTATCAACAAAGCTCTGTCTAGCCAACTTAACCACTTAAAATAACTCAATTTTGCGAAATTATCACTGATTTTTTTAAAAACGTCAGTTAGCCACTTTTAATAAATTCACACCACAGTGCAAAAGAAGAAACCCCAAAATCATATAAAAAAAATCAAGTAAGACAGCATAATCCGCCAAGCCCGACCATAAAATACTCTACAAAAACAGTTTTTCAGAAATCATCACTATATGGGAGCTATAACCTATAATGGACCGATAATTCTAAAATTTTATGGCACGACTTCAATATTATTTATGTCCAATTTAATCACTTTTCAAATATTTATGCATGTGAAAGTGATTTTCAGATGTAAATCTTATAAGGCAGTTTTAACTAATTATGGACCGACCATTATTAAATTGGCCGACATGATTTCTGTATATATAAAACTTTTTTATGATGAATTTTATTTGGATACCAAGATTTTTAAGAGATTTATCGTCGTAAAATTTGGGCCGAATAATTCACGTATATATGCAACATATTTGTGTTATTACTTGGATACCAACATTTTTAAGTGAGTTATGCTTGTTAAAGGGATTTTCGGAAGTGTACGGTCAATTATGTACCGATATGTACAAAATGTGTAGATTTATCTTATGTATAGTATAACTTAATTGCGGTGACATTTGTTTGGATACATTTATTAGCCAAACATTTGTGACCGAAAAAAGGGGGATATTTGTATGGGGACTAAGTGAAATTATAGAGCGAATTCAACCAAATTAAATTCCAATCGTCCCTGGGCTCAAAAAGTATTTCAACTAATTTTTATCAAAATATCTTTAAAATTCCGATTTGAACTTTGCGCACAGACTTTACATGAACAGACAGCCAGACGGACGAAAGGACATTGTTAAATCGAGATTGATTTTAAGACGATCGGTATTGGAATAATATTTTTGTGTATTGCAAGCATCAGCACAAATCCAATATACCCTCCCCACTATGGTGGTGTAGGGTATATAAACAAAAACGAAAGCGATGAGTAAAAAGTGTGTTAATTTAAAAGAAAAGTTTTTTTGCAGTCTTTAAAAATTAAACCACTCCTTCTGCAATATTTAACACTTATCGAAGATTTTAGAGACAACTTTAAAATAGCAACAAAAAACTTATTGTAGAAAAGAAACGTACAAAAACAGAGTGATAAAATAAATGTCACTTTTTTTCTATTTTTTAATAAACACAATTTCATATGACATTTAACATGGACACAGACATAACCATAAAATGAAACATGTTTTATTTTACTATAAGTTTGATGCTATAAAAATCTGGGTATTTTTAAATTAAGTGCTTTGGATACATGAGCTATACAAGTTATATTTTAACTATACAAATGCTCCGTATAGTTTTCCTTACCACAAACGCTTACAAATAGGCAGTTAAATAAGTCATTGCCCTTTTCTCTTACGGAGATGAACTTAAATAAGTTATTGCTATAAAATCTGAAAATTGTCTGTAAAACAGTTACAGAAGGAGAATTAAAACAATTAATTGAATGATGGAAAAATATTTTAAATCAATGTGTATTAGAATTGAATTCACAATAATGTAATGATTCAAATCTTGAGTGAAATTTATCATAAATAAATTCTGAATTGATTAAACAAATACCTATCGTGAGCGTCAATATAAAGTAAACATCCAATATTTTTGAACAAATGTTTTATTATAAATAGGTTACTACAAGCACAAATTTAAAACACAATAATTTCATAATTCATAAATAACTTAGGCCCTAATTGTGTAAATCACTTGCGTTCATCACCTACGCTTTTGCGAACGCATCACCAAATATGTATATGAAATTTTGTAAATCACTGCGTCATTGCGTTTAGCGAACGCAGAAAAATTACGTTGCTACAATACTGTCAAATCATTGCGTGGTTAATGTTGCCATTGTGAATGTTGATACTGAAATCTAAAATAAAAATTTACATAAAGCTACACTTATTTTGCATTGGCAATGCTACAAACCTATCAGCTGTTCAATAATTTTGTTTAGCTATTTATCAAGAAAATATTTCAAGTTGTGAAGAAAAAAGCTTTTAAAGCAAATAACTATAAATACAAAGATACTAAGGAGTGTAAAAAAATGTTCGCACTTATGGATATGTCTTCTTCTTCGGATGATGAAGATTTTTCAAGCGTCCTGGACATATCTATTAAAAACCCCCGATTGCGCTCAACTAACATCATGAATTTAATGAATAATGAGTAAGTAAAATAAAACTATATATTTATATTTAATTGAATTCAGAAGATTCGACGTAGCTTCGCAAACATTATCATCCTTTGAGCTGCCAAAATAAGGCATTCCACGAGCCACATCTGAATGCTTTTCAACTGCAGCTATCAACAATTCAAATTGAGCTGCCGTTGTGTCTTCTTTTTTCGCCCTAAGAAAAATTTTAGTAGTAATTTATACAAAATGAATATGTTTGTATATATTTACTTACATCGTATTAATAAAGTTCCTATAAAATGTTAAATTAATTGAATAATTTTGTTTTTGTTTTAATAATATTTTAATTCAACTTTTAAAACTAACGCCAAAACAATGGAGGCGCTAAATTTGACAACGCAAGAGATAAAAAATTGAGCGTTACGTTTTACAAAATACACAATTTCAAACAGTTGTATTAACAGCTGTTACAACGCAAATAATTACTTGATTGAACGCCGTGATTTGCAAAATGTAATTTAACGCAACGCCAAGAAAATTGTGGCGCTGCGTTTTACAAAATTGGGGCCTTAAGCTGGAGGTCCACAACTTGCGTTTTGGCGTCAACGCGTTTTAAGCGTCAAGTATTTCAAGTTACATGCGAAGATTTTTGCGTCAATCATTTGTGTTTTATATACATACATATGTATATGTATGTACTTTTGGAGGTGATGCCGTATGCCCAGCTGATTTTTTTTTTTTTACATGAAGTTTTTTATTGATTTGTTTGTCAAACTCATATAAAAAATGTTATTTCAGCTGTCATTTTTTCTGGTGACATTATCTTTAAAATAAATTTGCTTTGCATTTGTCAAAGTCAGCTGTGACGCGTGCACCGCGTTCAAAAGTAGAAAGTAAACGAACTTTTCGCGTTTCAAGCGTCAGCGCGTCCTCCACTTTTAAGTCTGTAACTTAACTCATACAACTACATTGATTCTACTTTTTTGACAGTTGCTTAAAACGCGTAGACGCTTGGTGTGGACCTCCAGCTTTAAAAATATTGTAAGGGCTGTAAATTACAACATTCGGTTTGCGTATTTTTATAAATGTTCAATAACAACTATTTTTTTTTGCATTCTTTAATGGCATAAGAAATGGCCTTATGATTTTATTTAATCCAAAATTCTAAAAATCCCTTTTAATTTATAATGTTTTTTACAGCATTAAAAATTCGATTTAAACCATTGAATTTGTGGTTGCTTTTAATGTTTGTCTCAATGCTGTTCTTTTTATCTTAAAACATGCTTTATGCTTCCATCAAATATTCAAGATTATAATATTATTTACATGTTTTTTCCATAGTATTGCGCTACTTGCTTTTTTTCTAAAATTATATTGTGAATATTTTCCACCCCAAGTTCCTACTTTACAAATAGGGGTTTCAGTTAACAATAACTAATCTTGCGTATTTTTTTTTTAGAAACTAAACCACAATTTCAAAAGAATTTTAAAATTTATAACTGAAGCAGCAAATTTATGGTATCTAATCTTACATCTTGTTACTATTCTTTCTAACATCACCCTTTTAAATTCTTTTATAGATTACAAAATTCGTCAAAAACTAATATTTGCTTTATTTAAAACTTTCACCAAACTTTATTCAAACTTTCATGAACCCCCTAATTGCGATACAATAAATTAGAAAGTTGTTCACATATAATAAATGTCACATGCATGCACGTAAAAATACATCCCGCTAGTTCTTTAAGTAACAATGCACTCCTTTGTATCAATAGTTTTCACTAGAGCTATGCCCGGTCGTGCATTTCAGTGGCCAGTCATTTGCGTTCATTTATCCAAGACTGATTCGTTCATTCAATTATGTAGTTCAATCGTTCACTTTGAACGAATACAACCCCTATTAAATGAGATTTTCTTGTCCTTTTATCAACAGCTGCTGAAAACAAAAAAAATACACAATCATATGAATGTACGTACATACATACATAAGGTATATGCACCCTGCAAACATTTTCAATCGCCTAATGATCGCCCGCGAATCGCCGTATAGTTGGGTATTCGTTAAAATAATCGCCTGTGTGCCAGCGAATCAACATTCGCGAATCGCTGGTGAATCGCGACAGTCACATAGGCGATCATTTTGGCGAATCGCCTGACCATAGTTTAATGCTCGCACGCGATCAATTGCGACTATACACAACTCAATGGCGAGCATTAGGCGAATCGCGTGTCATCATTATACTATGGTCAGGCGATTCACGAATGGTGGGGCGAATCTGTAATGGGATGAAAATAAGAAAGACAAGAAATTCATTGATTAAAAAATATAAGGAAAGACTTAGAAATTAAAGGAAGACACTGAACATTTATCTCCGCTTAGAATCGGGACGGTGCTTTTGCTTTACGAGGCGGTCGTTTGCGTGGACGAAATGTTGCTGAAGAATGTGGTGGATTATAGAATCGTCAGCTGTCACAAATTTTTGTTGCCATACTTCAATTAACAAATTTAAAAACAAAACAAATATTAAAGAAAAAATCCAACAAGAATTTTCAATTTGTGCGAAGTAGTTTTGAAAGATGTTATATAATAAAATCGTATAAAATCCATACCTCTGAGTAGTGATATAAAATACATGTGTTCCACGTTCTCTAACAAACTGACAATTTTACTAATTGTTCTTGAAACCAAATATTTATTTTACCATTACCTGAACAAAACAACAAGAAAAAAATGCACCGAGAAAACATTGATGACTCATCTTTAAACGATAAAGAATACAAAAATATTTTGATTGTTGTGAGGATATTTCCCGTTTCTTGTGTGCGCTCGCGTATTCATCGCTTAGATGTAAGGCGTAGGCGATGGCGCGCGATTCACATCGTAAGAGTCATCAAAATTGTTGTCAGCATAAAGTGTTTTTAGAAAAAAAATTTACTTACTTGTTACGCTCGCATATTCATCGCTTAGTTGTAAGGCGCATAGCGATTCGTAAGGATCACTTTTGTGAGTGTTTCTCCAACTTCACCTAATGCTGATTGCACAATTAAATTGAGAGACTAAGCAAAACAATCCTTTAATGGATATAGCTAGTGACAAAGGTTATGGAGCATATATAAACTTTCTTTTTGGTTTTTTACCTAAAAAACTAAATTTCAATTGAATCACACTGCTGTCCATTATAAAAAATTTAAAATATGTTTATTCACTTTAGAAAATTCACACCACAGAATTGAAGCTGGGAAATTATTTTTCGTGCACATTGTGCAATGCTTTTACACTTTTGCAACAATCAACTGACGACTTCTCTAGCCACAACAAAGCCTACCGGGACACAGACACTGATATATTGTTAAAGTTTTAAATTCATTTTGAGTGGACAATTGTTTGTCAAGTAAACCACATTGTACTCGTAATTGTAAAGAAAAGAATCACATATATATAAATCAGTTAATCAACATGAATACCAGGGATGAAAAGTTTACTACGAGCTTGTTTTCTTTCATATACATAATGGAAAACTTAATATTACGTTTTGCAAAGATGCAATACTGTGAAAAATAGAATATCTAATGTCCCACAGTATTTTCTATAGAAAATCTTTTGTATAACAATTTTTTCCTAGAGAAAATCTTCTGTATAACATTTTTTCTATATAGAAAATGTTCTCTATTAAAGTTTGTTTCTATTGAAAATCTTCGTATAGCTTGTTTTTCTAAAAAAAATCTTCTGTATAACAGTTGTTTCCATAGAAAATCTTGTGTATAGCACTTTTTTCTAGATAAAATCTTGTATATCTTCTTCTATGTTATTTTTTCCTATTTTCTGTATAACAGTTTTTTTCTATAAAAAATCTTCTGTATAACAATTTTTCTATAGCTAATTTTAAGTATAACAGTATTTTTCTAGAGAAAATCTTCTGTATAACACTTTTTTGAGAAAATCGTCTGTATAATAGTTTTTTTTTATATAAAAAAATCTTCGAATATGTATTTTTATTCGACCTTTATTATTTCAATTATTACTAATTTTTCGAGCTTGAGGTCTTTTTTTAAATATAAAAAACTTTTTATCTTTTATTTAAAACCAATATTTCGGCACTAACTCAGTTATTATTTAATTTGTTATAATTTGTTAAAAATTGTAAAATTAAGAAAAAAAAAAACCCCCTGACGAAGGCACTCAAGGAAGTGCCGAAATATTGGTTTTAAATAAAAACTGAGTTAGTTATTATTTAATTTGTTATAATTTGTTAAAAATTGTAAAATTAAGAAAAAAAAAAAAAACCCTGACGAAGGCACTCAAGGAAGTGCCGAAATATTGGTTTTAAATAAAAGATAAAAAGTTTTTTATATTTAAAAAAAGACCTCAAGCTCGAAAAATTAGTAATAATTTAAAAAAATCTTCTGTATAACAATTTTTAATAAAGACAATTTTGTTTATAATAGTAAAAAAAATTCGATTTTCCATGGTGTCTGCATAGACCAGTTACAAAATTGATATTTTTTTCGATTTAAAAAATAAATTACACGAATTACAAAAACTGTAAAAGGGAATAAAAAGTAATATATTTGTTAAATCATTTGTGGGTAAAAATAAAAATAATATTAACATTTAAAGGCCAAAATTTAAGGAAAGTTAGGTTAAGAATTTTTTTTAATATTAATTTTTTAAGAAAATTAATGAATGAATAATTGTTTCAAATTAAATATAATTTAAGAAAAGCAATAATAGAAATTAGATTGCAATACTGGTGAAAAAACTATTTTATGCTTGTAGAACCCAATTCACCTCTTCATGAACTTATTTTGTCGACTTCCGATATCAAATTATTACGAGTTATATACATATATCTAACATATTATTGCATGCATGTGCGTCACTTGGAGAAATCGGAAAATCAGCATTCCTTTTGTGGAGTCACGAATGAAAATTGTAGATTTTACAAACTTAAAACTATGGCTGCCTTTTAATGATGCACTGATTCATCATGAATTATTTTACATTTACCACATAAAATAAAAATGCTTTCTCCGTGGCACTTCTGGGGAATTATAAGCTGCAATGACCAGCCATCATGCTTATTTATTATAATTGTCACATAAAATGTTGTTTGTTATAAACATTTTGTAATTATTGCTGTTATAAAAATAAATTCAATGGTTTTTTTTTCATTCCTATAAATAGCAGATAATAATGTTTGTCTCGGGGAAAAACAAATAATTTTATTATTCAATAAATCGCGTCATCAAAGAAAAAAATTTCCAATGAATGAATTTTAAAGGCGCATATGCACAAAAGATCTTTACATAAGCGCAATTCATAATATTGTGCAAATACAATGATGCACTAGCATTTGCACAAGATTGTGAATTGCGCTATAGTCTTTATTACCAATTTGCTAATGTCAATTCAATTTATGAGTATTCTCATAAATTTAATATAAAACCAAGGAGTACCTATGCTATACTCGGTATTGTGGAATTTTATAAAACTTTTATTTATCTACTTGTTATAATATACACATGATTTTCTATAGGAAATTCTGTTATACACAACATTTTATACTCGTATTGAAAATACTGTTTTACATAAGATTTTCTATAGAAAAACAGTAAAACAGTATTTTCTATAGAAATTCTAATTTCTAATTTTAATCTATATCTTTACAGACAGCAAAGATAGCGAGAGTGAGGCCGGCTTGGGTAAATTCTCTCGTATCATTATACGTCCGACCGGTGTCATTGGCAAAGCCAAACGTGGTCACTTGTGTTTTGATGTCGCTTTTGTGATTTTCAATGTTGGGAGAATTTGAATATGATTTATTTATACGTCCAGATACTTTTAATCCTCGCTATCGTTTCTGGTTTAATTTTTTACTAGACAATGTAAAACAAGACCAGAAAGTTATTTTCAATATAGTAAATATGTTTAAATCAAGAAATCTATTCCATGCTCGCCTCACACCTCTCTAAGACCTTTCATATGATACCAAATTTACATATAGTTCCTTTGGAAGAAATGTGAAAAAAAAATCAAAAAACCTCTAAAAAGGACCTTTTTATCCTTTGATCCAGCTCAACAAATATTGACCACAGGACAAAAAAAATTGAGAAACGTAGTCTTAAAATGAATCAAATTTTCATATTGTCTCCATACAAACGTACACACATGTCTGTATATACCATAATCACAAGATGGTACACGGTATAAAAATAATACATAAGTCTAATAAAAGCAAATTTGTACTTAACAGCCAGACAATTACACGGTCAAATTTTTATTAAAGCAAAATAAAGACATTCATAATTATTGCCATAATATACTTTAAAAGCTGTGGAAATTTCCTAAAGGTCCTTAAAAGAAAACATTATTAAACAAATAATGAAAAATGAATAAAAGTAATATGCCATTGCAAAGATTTTACAAGCAATCATTCGCACCATTGATTAAAAGCAATATTCTTTTATGTCTGAGGAAAGGTAAAAAACTACATCAAATTATGATAACAGTAAATTTCCTTTAAGACAAATTTAATTTTTAAACTTTCATTCCTATCTTGAGAAATGTTCAAAGTTACGGTCACAAAGGGCAAATATTTGCCGAAAAAGACGTAACCACTAAATAAAATACTTTTGAACTCGATTATTTATTAAAAAAAAAACTTGACTTTTTAGGACAAAACACAACAGAATATCTAGTCTTATTTTATTTGATGCTGTTTGATCTTACAACACTTTTGTAAGAGTAAACAATGCCAAACAAATTTGTGCTAAAGCAAGTGGTTACGCTTTTTTAAGTGAATATTTGCCAAATGTGATCTTGCATTAAGTGTTAAGCAAACGTAATGAAAATATACATATATACATATGTATCTGTATTGCAGTTAGCATCCCAGCGGGAAAAATAGCAAGTTCTTCCATTTGCAGGCCTTATAGAAGGCTTGTTTACACATTATAAAAGATTCGATACTCATTACACTATGCCTGCTATCAGAAGGTCTTCTTGAAGGATTTTCATATATATACATTCAAAATTGCACGAACACGAATGGTTTTGCAATTATTCCTGTATATCGTCACTACAACAACAAACATTATTTTGCTCATTTTGTTATAAGAGTAATAAAAATTAAAAAAGAGAGCTTCTATAAATTTACCCCCTTATTCAAAAAGGATTATTAAATTTAACAAACGTTTATTAAGACAGATTTGCTTATAAAAATTTGCTTAATAAACGTTTGTTAAATTTAATAATCGCTTTTGAATAAGGGGGTTAGTCTTTTAAAAAGTTTATGGTGTAAAGTACGCGTAAAGCAGTACTTTGTGTACATGTGACTTTTTAAATTAATTTAATTTAAAATTAATAATAAATAAAATTAAAATAATTTAAATTAAATTAATTGTAAAAACCTTTTTTTATATCCTTCAGTATAATTATCAATTCAGCAGACCTTTTATGACGCCTTGTATGAGGCATTAGTTGGTAGACCTTCCAATTGTCCTTCTCAAGTAGGCCTTCTAGCAGGCATGTAACCAGTAGCGAGTAGGCAAGGCCTTGACTAACAATGATACGCCATGTAAAATTTAAACGATTTGGCAATGCAACTGGAGGTACTTGTGAGTGACAAAGAAGGCCCTCTAGAAGGCCTCTTTACAGCATCTTTTTCCCGCTGGGATGTACTGTGTCTCCAATAAATCAGTATTAAACTGACTATATATCTACATCTAGAATTTGTTAATTATTTAACAAAATAATTTCTTCTGTTTTCAGAAATCTTCTGCAATCTTAAATCATTCCTTTTCTCTAATCCACAAAGAGTGTCAAAAATCATTAGGAAACATTTATTTTATTAAAAAAAAAAAAAAGGTGAGAATGAGAACATCTGCGTCTATAATTTGTCTTGTAAATTTTAATGTTCGTTTTTCTAAATTAATGAATTGTAACTTACAATTGAATGTTGTTGTAGCTGTTGCTATGGTCATCTGCTGTCAATGTATCTGAAGGTAATTGAAGTGTAAACATTATTTATTGCAACTCTGCATAAAAAACACAGGGACAAGCCAGTTACACCAGTTCACAACACAACAACAGCCATACATTGAGTTGTTAGACAGGGAGCCCAGTTCTAAATGATTGAATGAATGAATGATTGATTAATTTACAAATACTCTTGATACCAACATGATATTCTTGTTGCTTTAGACATTAATATCATTGCTGCTGTTTTCTTTATATATTATTTAAGTTCATATAAACGTTTTTATATTAATGTTTGTGACCTTAGAAATAAATAAATTCAAATTCTCTTGATTATAATCAACAGAATGTATATCGAAATTTAAATTGTTTTTAAAAAGTAGATTTCTGTTTAAATTGTTTTAAATTTGCTATTCATCAGGATATGCATTAAAAGTATATAGTAGAGTTTTGAAGCACACCTATAAGGTTTCAAAATATGTATGTTAATATGTTAATGATGCCTTAAAATACTTACATTTTTGCAACTTAACGTCAATCAGAAGATCAACTGTGTTGAATGTGGATCAGCTGTCATTAATTTGGTCTTCATGAGGCCCAGTAGGTATGAAATCAATAGTAACAATATTTTACTGAATTCATTATGTTCAGAAGGCATTAGCGGTAGTTGACATAAAATATTTCTTCGCTCAGAGCAAAGGTAAAAACTTGGCGACTACTCAAAATCAAAATGGGCCTAGAAAAGCCCAGTTGAACATCCTAGGGTTAAATCTGTTTTCAATTTTATAAAAAACATTTACTGCCGTATTTATAAAAAATTAAAGTAGACTTCAAGTGTAATTTAATAAATTTTTGTATGAAAATTTTGTCTAAAAGCGCACTTCACTCCACTTTATTTTTTATAAATACGGCAGTTAATATATAACTGGATGTTTATTATTGCCCAAAAAAAAATGTTTGTAATACACTTTTTATAAATAATTTATTTGAAATCATAATCGCGACAACACTATAAGTGACAATTCGAAAGTACAAATTTAGCATCACTTTTTACAGAATTGTTACCGCTATCATGAGAATTACGCGAGTAAGTGTTGGAACTGGATGTTATCTATTCAGTCGCATATCTTTCAATAACGTGCAATGAGACTAAAAGTTTCGAATGGTATTGGCAATCGTGTGATCAAAAGCTCGATAATGCAAACTATATGCTACTTGGAGTGCACCAAACACATGAATAATTCATAGAAGTTGTTGTGAATGAGATGACGGTATAACAATATTTACGCGTGATCTGTCTTAGTACCCGCAAGAGTGTTCTCAAGAAAGAAAAACGAGATTACAGACCCCGCGTACCACAGTTGTAGCAGCAATGGAGGGCGTAAGAAAGTGGTACATGAGCTTAGTGAAATCATGTGACAGGCGAGTGAATGCCGCCCTAAAATAGGTATCCAAACCAGGGATACCCTCTAGAGAGGTGTAATTAGAAGGATGACGTCTTCGTGATTTCCACAGTCTCTACCCAGCCATAAGGCATTAAGATCAAGCCCAGTATGGTCTTTATTATGGCATTTCTGAAACATGGAATAGGATATTATTATACACTCGGGCTGACAAATGTGGTATTCTCGAACCTCAGTATGTGGGAGTGAAATTGCTCAGAAATGGCTTCTGGTCTTAGTCTTAGTCTTAGTCTTAGTCTTAGTCTTAGTCTTAGTCTTAGTCTTAGTCTTAGTCTTAGTCTTAGTCTTAGTCTTAGTCTTAGTCTTAGTCTTAGTCTTAGTCTTAGTCTTAGTCTTAGTCTTAGTCTTAGTCTTAGTCTTAGTCTTAGTCTTAGTCTTAGTCTTAGTCTTAGTCTTAGTCTTAGTCTTAGTCTTAGTCTTAGTCTTAGTCTTAGTCTTAGTCTTAGTCTTAGTCTTAGTCTTAGTCTTAGTCTTAGTCTTAGTCTTAGTCTTAGTCTTAGTCTTAGTCTTAGTCTTAGTCTTAGTCTTAGTCTTAGTCTTAGTCTTAGTCTTAGTCTTAGTCTTAGTCTTAGTCTTAGTCTTAGTCTTAGTCTTAGTCTTAGTCTTAGTCTTAGTCTTAGTCTTAGTCTTAGTCTTAGTCTTAGTCTTAGTCTTAGTCTTAGTCTTAGTCTTAGTCTTAGTCTTAGTCTTAGTCTTAGTCTTAGTCTTAGTCTTAGTCTTAGTCTTAGTCTTAGTCTTAGTCTTAGTCTTAGTCTTAGTCTTAGTCTTAGTCTTAGTCTTAGTCTTAGTCTTAGTTTTAGTTTTAGAGTTAGTCTGTGTGCATATGATTTACAAGAAATATTCCTTGAAAAATAATATGTTTAAATAATATTGTACTTAAGCTACTTGTGAATTATAACGATATAAAGAAATAAATTTATATATTTATTTCATACTTTTGTTATAAGAAAATAAAAATAAAAATGAATATTAATCATACGCCTAGTTTTACTTAAACATATGCTATTAATATTCATCATACGCTTATGTTGAATAAGCTAAAAAGCAAATAACTGAAATATCAAAGAGATTTGCAGAATTAAAACCAGTAACTTAAAATGATAAATAAAAAGGTGACAGTAGGTCTCGTACAATGTTTATTGCAACATATTGAATTGATGTTCTTGACTCATTCATTTAGTTCGTTTGCCAATTTTCTTTCATCATTTAATTGATTTAGTAGTAGGAGTATATTTGTATGTGATTTTATTTGTTTATGTAGTACACAGTCCTGTGAAAATCTGACATATTATACATTTGAGTCTTTTTTCCTCCTCAATTCTCAGACAGCCATAAATTCTTTTTAATCAGCAGTAATTCAATTGCGGTCGATAATAATCAAACAACAAACTCCAATTATTATTTGATTCTTTTCAATAACATTTGTTTGTTACATTAATTTCTTTTTCTTTTCAGCATTTACAAACATTTTACATTTTATTTTCATTTATCAATGACGTTCAGATGCTGATAATAATGATGATGATGATGACGCAGCTGGTAATTGAATTATTCATGATGAACATCACATTAAAAATACAATAATTTAATTTGCTTATCGCACAAATATTTTTTGGCTGTTGAGTCAAGATGAATAATTGTCCTGATGATTTCATATAAAAATCCCACAAAAGTTTACGTTTATTCAATGATTTGCTTTTTTTATTTGCTTTTCAATAATAATGTTGTTAAGTAATTGTTATATTTTTGGTGACTGGCAATCTTTAATTTAAAAACCATCCAACTAATATGACAAAAAAATAATGTAAATAGCCCAATGTAAAGCCAATAGAATGGCAAATAAACTTTTTTTGTAACAAATAAATAGTTAAAAAAAAAACACAATATCTTTAGTCATGCACTGCTGCCAATGATATAGTAAATTGTTATATTTTTGGTGATTGTCAATCTTTACTTCAAAAATTAAAGATTAACCCCCTTATTCAAAAACGATTATTAAATTTAACAAGCGTTTATTAAGCAAATTTTTATATGCAAATCAATCTTAATAAACGTTTGTTAAATTTAATAATCGTTTTTGAATAAGGGTGTAATTTAAAGCAAATATTAGTAGGATATATTGGCTTTAATATATAATTTAATAAAAATTTAATTCAATTTCAAAATCATCCTACTAAAATTTGCTTTAATATGATAATATATGTGACCCGGTGGTTTATGACTCCAAAAAAAATTTTCGAGAGTTTTTGAGACGCTCTTTCAAGTGGTGAAAACTAGAAAGTCCTAACTTGCTTAGAAGTGTACTAAAAATGTAGAGAAAGAAAAGCACAAGTGAAAGAAAAACAGAATTTTATTGAAAATCCATTGAAAAAAACATCGCCCTTTATATATACACACAAACTTATCTCAAAGCTCGTTTGCCTTTTTTGGTTGCCTTTTGGGCATGACTGTTCATAATGCAAAAGAAAAACTACTAAGAAACTGACGAAATGCATTGTTTATCTTTAACAACTGTGTCTCGCAATTTCTTTTTTGAGTCATAAGCCACCTTTTCATAGGCCGGGTCACACATACATATAATATTATGGTAAATAGTAAAATGTAAATCGAATAAAAGTAAAAGATAAACATTTTGAAAAGATGAACATTTTGTAACAAGTACAAATAAACCAATATTTTTAGTCATGTACTGCTACTATTCATATGGTAAATAACATTTTAAATGAATGTCAGTTGGTTTTATTTCCTCATATGGATTTTTAAATAGGCTTCGGTTCTCACCAAAGATTAGGTTGTTTTTACCAGGTGTTCAGAGCACCGTAAGTTAGGGCCTACGCAATAAGTACTCAAATAAATTCTAACAAATCATCAGCCCCAAAAAGATTATTTGCAACTGTTATTTGGAATGGTTCCAAGAGGCTAATATACGTAAATAACAAATGTCTAGTGATGGGTTTTAGATAAATTAATACACAAATATTTATGAACGTTAAGGTAAAAAAACAACAACAACTGAATTAACAGTGTTAATTAGGTGTCTGTATCCATGACTGCCTGTCTGTCGGACTGTCTTTGTTTTATTTTAAAATTATGTCTACTATTTAGCAGCAACATTTGAGTTTATAATGTTTAGATTTCCTTGGTCTGCTAACGGCTGAGTAAATGATGTTGTATTATATCTATATTAATATATAAATACTGCTCGTCACTTATATGTGTAAATATTTACAATACTTTTGACTGATTTCTCCATGACTAAAATGAACATGACTTAATTAAATTTTATTTGTTTATTCAATTATGAATGCTTTTTCTGTTTATTTGTAATTGATGTCAAAAGGAATTGTTAATTGGATTTATTTGACACTTATCAAACGAAAAATAAAACATTTGTAGAGAAATTTGTGGCATCAATAAATAAATTATTTTTTACAAATGTTTAATTGTTGATTTAAGAAAATAATTTACTCACAGCTCAAAAGTGTTGAAGGGAAACAAAGGAAAATACTTAAAATTATACTGAAAATTATAAGGCGTATGATTGCTATTTAATTATTTAGTAATTAAATATCAATAATACGCCTAAATGTTTTAGCAATATTTAATTCTCTTTAATATTTTTAAGAAAACTTTAAACTAAATTTTGCTATTAATTAAACGCTTTAAAAAACAATAAATTTGTTATCTTTTGAAATATTTATCTTCGAATTAAAGTGGACAAAGATTAACATATCGTCACCGAAAATCCAAAAGGCCGTAACTACACATTTTACTATTTTACAGGAGAAGCTAAAAACTTTATAAATTTAAGACTATTTTATTCTATTGCGGCTTTGTATTAATAAAAAAATATGTATATAATTAGTAATTGTGCTTAAGGCCTTTTGGAATCATTTTTTCTGAAACCAAAAAGCCTTAACAACAACAATTTTTTTAATAAAAGTTAATATTATTCCGCTTTTCACTCTTATTAAACATTTTTTACTTTTTGTTTTCTGTGTTTTAAATATAATAGATACAAAATTCATTACAACGAATTTAATGAATTCGGGAAAAATATAATTTATTTTAAAAAAGAAAACAAAATTAAAAAAAACAACGAAAATTCATTATTGTATACATTAAAAGAAAAGGAGTTCACAGTGCAAAGTAAAATTTATAAATCTAATCTGAGTATGATAAATTATCGTAAAAACTGTGGCAATCAGCCGGAAGTAAACATTTAAGTTCCAGGAAATGGAGCCATTTCTTTTTTGATATTTATATTTTTTCTTTATGTTACCGAACTGGTTCGACATCTTCGAACTTTTTTGTGCGCGTTGTGGCAAAACCTCATATTCGTCTTTAATATTGGTTTTTTTGTAAAATTGTCCCAGAGGTATCATATTTTATTTTCACATTTTTTATTAACTTTCTAATGAGAATAATGTTTTTTTAAATATATGTATTTCGTTTTTTTTTTTAATTAAAATTGTAGTTACGACTTTTTAGTTTATACAGTTATTAACATTGTAGTTACGGCCTTTTGATATGTGTTAATAAAATCGACGTTTTTCAGCATATAAGAGTAAAATTTGAGAAAAGGTATTTTTTGTTAATTACATAACAATCAATCAAAAAATCGATTTTGAATTTTTTGTAGTTACGGTCTTTTGGATTTTAGGTGACGATATATTAGTGTAAGTTTATAATAATTTTTTTTTTTTATTTGCCATTGATTTTATGTCTGCTCTAGTGATTTTAATTAGTTTGTTTTAATTTGCTTGCCTAAGAAAGTATTAAAAGTAATCTTAACAAATAAAATAATGTTAACATTAAAATGCA
Organism: Bellardia bayeri; assembly: GCA_950370525.1. Lineage (NCBI taxonomy): Eukaryota > Metazoa > Arthropoda > Insecta > Diptera > Calliphoridae > Bellardia > Bellardia bayeri. The sequence goes on from OX493264.1 coordinate 123,220,790, forward strand.
AATGTAAACATTAGCAAATAGTAAAAAAAATTTAAAAAAGTTTCAAAAAACATTTAAAGCAAGGCTACAAAAATACCATCTTTTCTTTTACAAGAACTTGAAATAACACTTATTTCCTTAGAATTAACTTAAAAAAAATAAACCATATTTTAAACGTTTAACTTTGTCGTTCAATGCCCATTAGCATTTTAATTTTTAAGCCGAAAATTATTCTGTTTATGTAGCTATCCAACTAAAGTAAATAAAAAGTATTATAAAGGGTGATTTTTAGCTATTATCTTTTTGGCAACACTGGTTTAAACAGGTGACGCACGTTTCGTGTTTTGTTTCACTGTCAAACATCTACAGTTTGGTCTATAATTCAACCATGAATCGTCTTACAAACGAACAACGCTTGCAAATTATTGCATTTTATTATCAAAATGAGTGCTCTGTTAAGAAAGTTCATCGCGCGCTTCTTTGTGTGCAGCGACGAAGCTCATTTTTGGCTCAATGGGTACGTAATTAAGCAGAATTGTCGCTTTTGGAGTGAATATCAGCCAGAAGCATTGCAAGAGCTACCAATGCATCCAGAAAAAGTCACAGTTTGGTGCGGTTTATGGGCTGGTGGCATCAATGGACCGTACTTCTTCAACGAAGATGCGAATCGTAACGTAACTGTGAACGGTGAGCGCTACCGTGAGATGATATCCAACTTTTTTTTTGCCCAAAATGCAAGAGCTTGACTTGCATGACATATGGTTTCAACAAGAGGGTGCCACACAGCACGCGCAACAATGGACTTATTGAGAGGCGAGTTCGGTGAATATTTTATTTCACGTTCGAGACCGATCAATTGACCGCCTAGATCGTGCGATTTAACGCCTTTAGACTATTTTTTGTCGGGCTATGTTAAAGCTCATGTCTACACAGACAAGCCCGCTTCAATTGACGCATTGGAAGACAACATTGAAGCATTTATTTGTGAGATACCGGCCGAAATGTTGGAAAGAGTATGCCAAAATTGGACTAAGTGGATGGACCATTTGAGGCGCAGTCAAGGTCAACATTTGCATGAAATAATCTTCAAACATTAAATTATATGGACCGTACTCGATTCAAATAAAGATTTCATACATTATTCTGAATTTTATGTGTTTTTTTTTAACTTTCCTATAGCTTTTAAAAAATCACCCTTTACAATGTTATATAGCAATAGTAAATTTCAATTTTATTCTTTGTCTTAGTTCAGGGTTAATGATACTTTTGTAGATTTTATTTGTCATTGATTTTATGTCTACTCTAGTGATTTGAGTTAATTTTTTTTAACTTGCTTCAATAAGAAAGTGTTAAAAAGTGGTAAAAGTAATCTTTAGAAATAAAGAGAAAGGAAAAGTTAACAATGTTAACATTGGGCTAGCAGAACTGAAGGACCGATTCTCACCATTTTCAAAGGACTTGTTCTTCTATAATAAAAATAAAGTATGCAAAATTTTATGGTATTATTTGCATTATATTTCAAGATAATAGAAAAAATATTTGAAAAACATCGAGGTCTGAAACTATTGGACCGATTCTTAATGTTTGGGAAAAATTATCATTATTTAAAGTATTTTTTCGAGGCTCTATCGTGCTTTCAAGTGACGGACATGGCGAGATCGTCTTAAAATCTTATAAGAATCTTATAAGTACTGGGAGCAATATTTCGATATGTTACAAATGGAATGACAAACTTAATACTCTGCTCATCTTTTTGATGGTGGGTATAAAAATTGTTCAAAGAATTAAAAACTAAACAATGTTAAAGTGAACATATATAACATATTTTATTAAAGTATGTATATACATATGTATGTATGTTTGTGAGATAACATATAATTAATAACGAAGCGTATGATTTATATTTAATTATTAAGTAGTTAAATATTAATCATACGTTAGAGTTTCCAAAAATATTCATTTAAATTCTAGATTAATTTAATAACTCTTTCAGACCTAACGCAAAACTATCAGGAATTTTTTTTATAATTTTTGGAATATGTGATCCCGACAGCGTATGAACATACATTCAATGATTAGGTTCTATTATCTTTTTATCCTTCATGGATTTTCAGGCCAGGCAGACTTGATGCATCTCAGTCGATTTTCATTAATATTTTTAACTAAAACACATTTTTATTGCATGAAACGATTTCAATTTGTTTGAAATTTTAAAATTTATCATTTTTTTATTTAATATATGTGCACTTTATTATTTGTAAACGATTAATGCTTTTGTAATTAAAGACACTTACTTACTTTTTCGGCTCATTTTGCTCAATCGATGTATCACGGTCTGAAAGTGATAAATAATTACTGCTTATAATTTCTATTAAATCCACAAAAACAATTCAAATTTGATTTCCTTTGTAAATGATTTCATTGAAAATGATAAAGTTTTAATTATAAAGTCGAAAGCAAAATTAGTTTCGTTATGATAACGAAATAAATAAATTTCCAAATAAACGAATTGAGTTCAAACAAATTCGTTATAAATTTGTTTTACCCCTTTTTGTTATACTTTTCCCACATTGAGATAAAACAAATTTGGTTTGAATAAATTTAAATATTTTAATAGTTATAATGGAAGCGTAAAATAAAATAGTGATATATATATTAGGTTGTTCCAAAAAAAAGTTTTTTTTTTGGAATTTCATGGGTGCTCAAGCATAATTTGAAAGGGTAAGGAATTTTTTTAAAGAATATATAATTTTCATCATCTAGCGAGCCCGATTATTAACTCCTATAACTTTTACTGTTGGATAGGGCTTAGATCTATCACCCACAAAGATTAGGCTCAGATGAAGCAATTCTTTACAGGTTCTCTCAAGACTTGCACAAAGCTGGTGCTTTTTTGAGAAAGTTGAAATTTCTCTATAAACCAATTTTATTGTTGGTTCTAAGATTGAATCGTCCGAACGCTGCAGTTATCCTCGTTTTCTAAAAATTCCGATTTGGTTTTAAGAACTCTGTTTGATTCTTTAGATTTTCCGCAAGGTTGAGCTTTTTACCGAACAAGCTCTTCATGTCGTGCAAGAAGATTACAAGGCAAAAAATTTGAAATTTGAACACTTAATATTCATCGGGTACAAACAAACCTTAAAAATGGTATAGCTTTGGAACGGTAAAAGCAAATTCAAAAATTATTTCCTTTAATAACTTAGAATTAATAACTAGATCTTTCACACTGCATCATTTTCATATAAATTTTAAAAGTTATGAAGCGTTACTTACGATATTTATGGAAAAATTATGAAAAATTGTAATATAGTTTTTATAGCTTTTGCACGCAAAAATAAAGCTTGGACATTTTTCTTTCCAATTGTTTCCTCAAAAGTAAAGAATACCGTTATGAAGAAAACTCAGAAAACGGCCGGCTAAGTCGATTTTTGGCAACAATTCGATTTGTGCGACCTTAAACCCGTTTTTCGAAAAATCTGAAAAAATATCAAAAATAATTTGCGCTATAAGCTTTCAAATTAGGCTTAAGCCCCTAAAGGTTATAGGGTTCAGAAATAATGTCTTTCTCGGTTTTTGTTTCTAAACTGTAGGAATTAAAGAATTTCGTAAAGGTACAGAAAATTTATCCAATTTCTTACTTTTAGCTATTTTTTACAAATTTTGAATAACTTTAATAAAAAATATATATATAATTATTTTAATAATATGTTCCTAAAACAACATCTACTTCTATAGAATTGATGATAATATATTTATTAAATACATAATACATTTTTCAAATAAACCATGTTAGAAAATGTCTTATTTCCCATGATGCATTGTGATAAAAAATGTCTTAGAGTCATCCCTAAATACAGGCGGCAAGCGTTTTTTAACTGTCAAAATTTCTCATGTTTATACATTTTGTATGGAGCATATCTACACAATGCGGCGGCAATGCTTTGCTATTGGAAAATCCGATTTTGACAAGGCGTTTCACAGTGAAGTTAGTTGCAAAAGAAAACAAAACAAAACAAAAAAATAAAAATAAATCAACAATGTCCAGCTGTTACAATAAACAGGGTCGTTTTATTTATTTGTTTGATAAACCTGTTTTTATCGGTTTGACATAACGTTACCGCTTTTATTTAGGGAAGGGGTATCAGCGTTAATGTTCAGCGTAAAAAAAACGTGTCGCTTACCGCCGCTATTTAAGGGTGGCTCTTAATAAAATTGCTGAAAGATAATAGTAAACAAATAAATAATAATGTCATGTCACAGAATTTAATTCCGTTCGAAAGTGGAATTAATTCCGTATATGGCATATTAAAGTGCTTTTATTCCGAAAAAATTGATTCCTGTACTTTTTCTATAGAAACAAAATACAGAATTAATTCCACTTCTGAATGGCATCTGTGACAGGGCTGATAAAACAAGAAATGTGTTTATTAGAAATAACATTTATATACTCGTATGACGAAATTTAAAACAATTTTCACACACTAACTTAACCAAAAAACAAGTACGAAGACCATATAATACCCTACACCCAGTATATGTATAAAACAGTTTTTCAGAAATGGGCGTTATATGGGCGATATAACCTATTGTGGACCGATCATCCAAAAATTTAGTGTCATGCTGTCTGTGAATAAAAATATTATATGTGTTAAACTTTATTTCGATATAAATACTTTTAAACGATTTATGCAGCTTAAAGTGAATTACGAAGAGATTTCGACTAATTATGGACCGATCAGAATAAAATTGGACCGTATTATTTTTAGACATATGAAATATAGTTACTTTCGTCCAATATTATTTGGATATCAACATTTTTGAGAGAGTTATGCTCTTTAAGTGATTTTCGGAAGTGGGCTTTATATGGGAGCTACAGGTTATTAAGTACCGATCTGCACAAAATTTGTTGATGCGATTTGGCTCCATTTACCTCTCATTTGTGATGAAATTTGTTTGGATACTTGCATAATTCAAAAATTTATGATCAGTAAACCCCAATTTCGGGAGGACATTTGTATGGGATCCAGGTGAAATAATGGACTGATTGCCACCAGTTTCAATCCCATCTAACATTGGGCCGAAAAAATATCACGTACTAAATTTTATCCAAATATCTTCAAAATTGTGACCTGTACTCTGCGCGCAAGCTTTACATGGACAGCGAGTGCGCCAGACGGACGGACGAACATCGTTAAATCGACTCAGAAAGTGATTTTGAGTAAATCGGTATACTTTAAGATGGGTGTTTGATCAATATTTCTCGGCGTTACAAACATCAGCACAAATCCAATATACCCTCCCCACTATGGGGGCGTAGGGTATAATAATATTCAATAATTTAATTATTACAAATTTTTATACATCTTTGTTTTGAATCTTTGTCAACAATTAGTTAAAGCTAAAAAATTTAATCCATGCTTTAGTTAATTAATTGAATAATAATTTGTATAGCCTAAATAAACAACACGCAAGCAAACTCTTAATTAAAAACTTATATTAATTTCAAAATTTCACTACAACCCACTCCTCATTTGACGTCAAATGTCAAATGTGTTTTCATGTTAAATTAGTTTGTCTTGTAGGTCTTAAAAGTTATCAAGATGTTTGAAAACGTCTCTTACAAGTTTTGCTTGAACTTTTAGTGTATGTAAATGTTTTCTGATAGTATCTAATGATGTATTTATACCACTTTAATAGACCACTTAATGTTAAGGACTACTTAGAGAATATTAAAGAGAAATTAAAGAGAGTGGTAAAATCTAGTGCAATAGACAGGTATACAAAATACCAAAAAGGTTGTAATGTATAATATTGAAGAATTTCATGTATATCTTTTAAAGAAATGTACAATATTTAAGTATAAGTGTAATACCTTAATACCCAATAATTTTTATTTAAAATAAAATTTAAATTTTGTTGCTAAAGCGAATATTTTTGAAAATATTATTTAACATGTTAATTTTAAAATGGCATTATAAAGGTTATTGTAGAAAATTTACATTTCACTTTGTGTTTTCCACAAATGTTTTCAATAGAAAATTTAATGTCTGATAACTATTATGGTCATTGAAAAGAAGTTAGAGGGGATTTTAAAGTAATTGAACAAATTACAGATTTAAAAGAAAAAAATTCATTATAAAACCAAACATAGAATAACCTACACATACTGACATAAGCTTAAGTAAACGATTTTTAAAATAACATCAGGAAGACTAGAACGACATAGATAATCATAAAGACCTCGACTACACAATCTTCTAAATACATAAATGCCCAATCCAAAACAACGTCATTGATATTGACTTAAATGTTCAACTAACATAAACATATTAACAAAAAAAAAAAAAAAACACATGTTCTTTAACAACTAACTTACGATATTGACACTCTCACTCCACCATGTTCGTTTTTGATTTCATTTAATATTACTTTGACTTTTAAATCAAAGTGTTTTGTGTGACAAATCTATAACAATTTGCCAAATAGTCACTCACCTGTGTCACATAAACATTGACATCTGTTGCTGAAAAATTTATTATAATAAAAAACAATACTTAAAATGTAAATTGTATTTGTTGTTTTAAAAATACCATTCACTTAAATTTTATATGTTTAATATGTCTATTAAGATTTTCTATGGAATTTATCACTGCTAAACAGAGAGATTTTCTATAAAATTTATCACTGCTAAACAGAGAGATTTTCCATAGAAATTATCATTTCTATACAGAGAGATTTCTACTGAAATTATCACTGTTAAACAGTGAGATTTTCTATAGAAATTATAATTACTTAACAGACAAATTTTCTATAGAAATTATCACTGCTATACAGAGATATTTTATATAGAAATTATCACTGCTATACAGAGAGATTTTCTATAGAAATTATCACTGCTATACAGAGATATTTTCTAAAGAAATTATCACTCCTAAACAGAGAGATTTTCTAAAGAAATTATCACTGCTAAACAGAGAGATTTTCTATAGAAATTATCACTGCTATACAGAGATATTTTCTAACGAAATTATCACTGCTAAACAGAGATATTTTATATAGAAATTATCACTGCTAAACAGAGAGATTTTCTATTGAAATTATCATTTCTATACAGAGAGATTTCTACTGAAATTATCACTGTTAAACAGAGAGATTTTCTATAGAAATTATCATTTCAAAACAAAAATATTTTCTGTAGAAATTATCACTGCTAAGCAGAGAGATTGTCTATAGAAATTATCATTTCCTATCCTACTGTCTTTTTACATTTCCTCAGAGACACACCACACAGCTTTTACAGCTTTCTTACACAATAATTATAGAGAGATTTTTATAGAAAATATCACTGTTACACAGAGAAATTTTCTTTAGGAAACTTTACTATTTTCTATTACTGTTTCTTCAGTCACAAACTTCAGATATTACTACTTTATCTACACTATACAATGGTTAGAAAATAAAAGCACAGCTGTAAGAAAAAGTACTTTTTCCTCGATTGGATTAATTATTTAATACAATATTTGCATTCTAATGCCATCAATTATCCTCCTCAACTACACACATACATACATAGCTATACAATTTTCATTTTCTCCTTGTGTTTTTAGATAACATTCTCATGTGTCATTTTTGTATTGATAAAGTTTCTGGTTTCTTTTTAATTTCTTCTTAATACTTAGTTTGCAGGAACGAAAACTTGTTAATATTTTATTGCATAATTTATAATATAAAATACTTGCGCACTCCTTCTCTAGCCTCAAATATTGACAGCTGTTGTCAGTATTAACATAACATTTATTGTTAGCTACAAAAAAAAACACACAAAAACGTAATAAGTTACTTAAAAATTTTTGAAAAGGAATAGACGCTTTACACATCCTCAGAAGCACACCCCAATACCACCTTTTTTATACAATACTTTAAACCCTGTTGAGTTCCTGCATCAAACCATGATACAATTTAAACCATTTTCAAAAAATAAAACGCAAAAATAGGCATTATGTATATTTTTGAGTAAAACTTTAACAAAAATATTTATACATTTTGAATTACATACATATGTATATACATTCCTAAGGAACATACATATTTAAAATATATGCCAACACTTTGGGAAATTGCATTAAATGAAACAGTTTTAAACTTAAATAACATGTGAATTTATTTCTGTATTGTACCTATAATAACAAGAACGTTTTCATAATTTGCAATTATTAATCTGGAGCTAGACTAGCCTGGGACATTATGAATTTCTATGTCAATGTCCTTCAGTGTGTGTAAATCATGTTAAAGACGTAAATATCAAAACAAAATAATTGATTTTTATCCAGCATAATTGTCATTGTCCTACGTAGTTTGCTATTAAAAATCAACAATATTGGTTCAAGAGAAAATAACTAATGAAACAAATTGTAAGACTATCTCAAAGAAATTGTATGTTTCCACATGTTTTGTCATTTGTACAAAGTATTTTCTATAGTTATTAATCATTTATTTTCAAATAGTTTATTTAAAATTTTTGTGAAAAATGTCTATTTAATAATAAAAACTCATTAAATTATGTCTATAATATTAATAATTTATTAATATTTCTTGAGAAAAATTAACTAAAATTTAGATTCTTTACATAGAATTTGGTTGTTGGTATTGCATTTCTATTTTCAACAAAACGTAGCATATCTTTAGGATTTCATAAAAAATAAACTAAAAATGTAAAAAATACTGTGCGGTCATAGTTGCCAGATTTGACGATTTATTGTCATTTTGATGATTTTTTGTTTTAAAAATAGCAAAGTGACGATTTGACAAATTTTTATTTAAAAGTGACGATTTTCTGGATTATTAAAATTTTCTATTTGTTTGTGTTATTACTATTTTTGTTACCAAACTCTCTCTTTTTTTTTTGAGACAACAACTATTTTTCTCATTAAATATCATAGATATCAAGAAGAATATGACATACTATTTCAAAAACAAAACTAAGTGATATTAGAGTTTTCTTAAATATTGACAATTGTTGAGTTTAATTATAATAATTCCAAATAATATTGAGTCAGGATAGTAGAAATTACTTATTGACATTGTTTTTTAACCTGAATTAATAAAATACGCTAAATTTAGATATTTATTTATAAAATACTGTAAGTCTTGTTTCACACTCTTCAGCTTTAGCTGACCAGTTTTTGTTAAATTCTCTTTTGAACTTTGCCATTTCATTTACACACGTCTATTCAATTTTCCTACTTTTTAATGCAAATCAATATGCATGAAAAAAAACAAAAGGAAGTAATAAAATTGACTAGTACCGTCAAATTTGTATCTCTTTTGTTTTCTTTTCTATTCTCATCCAAAAATACTTGTCTTGACGAGTAATTGCACAAGTTGTGTTTAACATTATATTTTTTGTGATTTCTTTTTTAAAAAGTTAAAATTTATGTATTTTGATATGTATTGTACAAGAGACTATAAAACTTGAATTCTCATGTTTTCGTTTAAATAAAATATTTAAAATATTGTTAGAAATAGTGACTTTTTATTTTTTTCGATGTTTTTGACGATTTTGAAATTCGAAATGACGATTTTTTTCCTTTTTATAAGGATTTTGACGATATTTTCTGAAATTCATCTGGCAGCCCTTTGTGTGGTATGTATAAAGCATTAAACGCATTCGCCACCGCAAGCTATACTACTACACGACTGCAAATGCCGCCCTGTAGCCAACTAATTAATTATTTTAAAAACGACAGCTACATAGTCAGCAGCTGATCCCGAAATCTGACTTTTTAATAAAAAATAAATTTATTCTTCGAACTTTTTAACTGATATAGAAGCTATTACTAAAATACAACAAAATAGTAAATAAAATCATTAAAAATAATAAACCATAAACAACAAAACACTTAGAGGCCCTTTACACGATGTAATTAATTGCATGCAATTTTTTCCATTCTCTTTTAAAATTGCTACGTAAAATGTTGTGCATTTATACGATGAAATTTAAACACAAAAGAAGTAATTGAAAATATTCTTGCGCTAACTTAAATTTTTATAACGCACACTTTAAAGTCAGAATAAAAATAAAACAAAATAAGTAAAACACAAACGATGGTAAAAGGAAATGTCAAAAAATTGCATGAAAAACAAAAGTCGTGCAACTTTTTCTACCACTCTTGCTTCTCTACCCCGTTCTCCTACAAACAACAATTGCATGCAATTAATTGCATGAAAAATTGCATCGTGTAAAGGGCCTCTTACAAACTTTAATCAAACAAAGCACCGAAAATATAAACAGCTGTTGCAGTAACCCATTTATATTTCAGTGGTCCCACTTAGGGTTTTTATTTTATCAAAGTAGCATTTTTTCATGAAACATGATAAACATATGTACATGATTCCAGAAATGCTAATAGACTTCACTCAATTTTATACAAAAAATAAAATATTATTAATAAATTTAACAACTCTTGATGCATAACTGATCATAACATTTTAATTCTTTTTTTATTTTACAATAAAAAATATTTCTAAGCACTTTTTATATATATAGTCAACACTGTTTTGGTTTCGTAGCCAACAAAAATCAAAATTAGTTGAATTAAGCTACGGTAAGGTACATTTGACAAATAGTTACTAAAATATAAACGTAACCAATTGTTTTAGCACAAATTTGTTTGAAGTTCTTTACTCTTACAAGAGTTTTGCAAGATCAAACAGCATCAAATAAATTAAAACTAAATATTTGTTGTGTCTTGTCCTAAATCAGGAAATAAACGAGTCAAATATATGTTACGCGGTTACGTCTTTTTCGGCAAATATTTGTCAAGTGTGACCGTAGGTGTCTATTTTATTTTTGACATATTGTAGTCGGTAACCTGCTGTGCTGAATGTGTTTAAAGCTTAAGTAAAACGTTTTCTTTAAACTTTCTTTATATTGTTGACTGTAAAATTTTACATAAAGTGTATTCATATTTCCCAACATCATAAAATATTTATTTTCTGTGGTAATTTTCCTATATTGCTAAATTTCGCCACTGCTTTTAACTAAATAACACTGTCTGTAAAAATTTTTCGTATTTTTCACTATTTCATATTTACTCTTTAATAATAAAAAATCAACATACTGTAAGAAAATTGTAAATAGGTTAACAAAATATTGTATTTTGTTGTACATACATACCTACATATATTAAGAATATGGGATTATTAAAGCAGAAATTATAATTTCTGAAAATTTTCAAAAGTTATTCACATTATTATATGTATTTGTGTGTGTAATCAATAACACGTATCCAAACTATAATTCAAAAATAATTTCATCCATAAGGACAATAAGGTCACCATCATCTTTTTGACATAAAACAAATGTAAATGGATTTTTTTGTTTTGTTTTTTTTTTGGCAAAAGGTTAACAACATTTGTGCACACAGAGATATTAGTATTAACCAAAACATATGAGGATATTATATAATAATAATAATAATATTTGTTGATTCTCCTTTTAAAGTTATTCCATAATAAAAATTTCATAAAAATAAAAAAAAATCTGTTGAATTAAATTTGGTTTAATAGGAAAGTTTAAAAACGTATGTTTAATATTTAATTTATGTTAAATATATGTAAAACAGAATAATTTACAAATCAATTCTAAAAGCATCAACTTCTAAGAAAAAATACAAACGAAACAAACAATTAATTAATTTAGAATACTCTGTCACGCTGCCAAAGCACATCTAAATGGATTGGTGTTAAATTTCCAACCGGATTGAGGTCGGGACTTTTGCTGGCTACTGCATCAATAGAAAATTCTGTTCGCTAAGCCATTCCTTCACGATTTTGGAAGAGTGCTTTGGGTCACCACCCAGCTGAAAAGTAACTTCATCCACATGATAAATTCCCAACCGGATTGAGGTCGGGACCTTTTGCTGGCTAATAGAAAATTGATAGAAAATTCTGTCGGAAAGATGAGACAACTGATAAAATGGCCGCCAGTTAAAAAAGTGTTGCCAACTTAAAGTTCTATACACCCTATACTTTCTGTAGAACTTGATAAAGGAAAAAACTTGTTAATATATCCTCCACCACCATAAGTGGTGAATGAGGTTATATATAAGTTTGTCATTCCGTGTGTAACACTGAGAAATATTCATCTGAGATCCAACAAAGTATATATATTCTTGGTCCTTACGAAATTCTAAGTCGATTGAGCCATGTCTGTCTGTCTGTGTAAAACACTCTCACGTCCAAAGGCCACAACCGAAATCAACAAAGTTTACTAAAAACCGTTTATAGTTCTCATAAGCAGTTTGGTATTGAAAATCAGCAAAATCGGTATGGTATGTAGTACCAGGGCTATGAACCAATATGTAAGACAACCTCCATAAAAATTTAATATTTTTAAACATTTTTCTTGCAATTTTTTGAAATATATTTTAGATATTGCCATGACATTTTGTTCCTATGATAAAATAAGACTCTGTGAGAGAAACAGTAGGTATCGATCCATGATTTCTCATAGCCCCCATACAAAAATCTTCCCGAAATATTGCTCAATTATACATACATGCCTATAAAATTGGAATATCAAGACAAAGTTCAGCAGGAATAAGTTTCATGCAAATAGAAATCGTAAAATTAATTTTTTTTAGTTCGGTCCATGTTTGACCATAGACACCATATAAAGTCCACATCAAAAATTCACTTAAATACGTATAAAACAGATATAAATAATGTTAAACGGCTAAAATTTGACATGAATAACCTTTATAGGCAAATAAATTGTTGTACTAAATTTTATGGTGGTCGGCCCAGAATTGGTCATAGCTCCCATATAAGGACCACATCTGAAAAAGACATTTATCCCTATATATATTGTATAAATATCGGTACCGATTCAAAACTTTGCACAGATCATTTACATATATACTAAAATCATCCCACAAAATTTGGTGAATTTCGGTATATTTTTAACCGTATGCCCCATATAAAGCCCTCTTCCGAAAAACACTTTAATACTCATAAATCCCTTATAAGTAAAGGTAGCAATTCAAAATTTTACACGGATCATTTACACACATGCCAAAATCTTACTGCTGGATTTTGAAAATATCGGTCCATATTTGACTATATTTCCCATATAAGGTCAACTTCCGAAATCCACATTAATACTAATTAATATCTTAAATATACCGTAATTATGTTGAAATTCGAAGTGAAATATCCTCATATGCATAAAAATCACTGTTACAAAATTTAAGAAGATCGGCCCATAATTTGTCATAGCTGCCATATAAGACCCATATCCAAAAAACAAATAAACCTACAAAAATGTCTAATCGATATCGAACCAACTTTTATATAGCTCAGTAATTTTAATCCAGATATCATACTCATATCGGTTATACGGCAATTATGCTACTGGTTTTTGTAGCTGTCAGTCAATAATTGGCAATAGCTCCAGAATTAAGTCCACTTCCGAGCATACTAAACAACCATACAACTCTTTTAAATAACGTTATTGAGATGAAAATCAACTAAAATAATCTTAAAATACATAGAAATCACATTAGTGAATACTGGATTTAGAAGCTATCTGGTCCACTTCTACTATGCCACCTATAACTCTTTTGTAAATAATATTATTGAGATCAAATTCAAACAAACAGGCCTCACCTTATATCTTACCCTTTTTTATACTCTGTTTCTTAACTTGTGATGAATAAGGAAAAATGTTTTTTTTTAACTTTATAAATTGTTAAATTACACTCAAGATTATTATGAAAATCAGACAAACTCTATAAATTACAGTAAGAAATGGGTAATTACATTAATTATAAATGGTCAAAATTAGATAAAATTGCAAAATATTTAACATAATTCATATATAAAATACTAATAACGTTTGCAATAAGACTTAATAGAAAACACAGAATAAGGATATACTACTTCTATAACCAGTGTAGTTTCTGTATTTCGTATTACGTTTAGGTGGCGGGATTATTTTAATAATTCGATTAATTTTAAATATGTGATAAAATTAATTAAATTAAAACAAATTAAAATGTCTTATTCCAATTATTCGTTTTATTTGAACAACAGAAAAATCGTATAATTTGGTTGCCCTACTACATATGTATACTAGTGCTGGCAAAGTATTGAGTAATGGGTACCGAGTATCGAGTATTTGCCATTTGTTATGGATACTCAATACTCAAAAGTAGTTACTCGATACTTTCTGAGTTGTATTTGTAAGCAAGTTGAGTGGGTAAAATAGTGCATGAAAATACATCACTGTATAAAAAGACAACAATGTGTAAGCTACAAAATTAAGCCAGCCGCCGAAATAAAGCTGTCTATTATTTCTTAAGTTGTTGTTAACGTTGAATTAAAAGTTAGCTTTACATTTATTTTTGATTTAATAATAAAAGACATACAAAACCAATAATAGTTGAAGATCTATTTTTATTTTTTGAAGAAACTACTTCAATTTGCAGATAAAAACTATGCGTTACAATTTCAAAAAATCCGTTAAAAGTATTGAGTAGTATTGAGTACCCAAATGAATTATTGAGTAATGGAAAGTAGTAGAATTTGCCAGCACTAATGTATACATACTCGTACTATAGTCAGTCAATTAAATATTAATCATACGCATGGTTTCAAATACTATAAACAAACATTATCTTATAACGAAACTCATTAAAATTTCAAATAAACAAGTCTATGTTAATATTATGCTTAAGCAGTCTACAGTTTCTACTGTTACTGTGGCATGACAAATATCTATTAATATTTTATAAGTACAGTTTAATAACAGCTGCCTAACCACAGCGTAAAATCCTATACTTTTACTGCCCACTTATACCAACTTTTGTGAGTTCATAATTTCTAACAAAATAAAAGAACCCGCAAAAGTAATAAAAGAACTACAGAGCACATCATTATGTCTTAAGACATTAGACAGAAGTTCAACAGTAAAACCACTAAAATTGTTATTGTTTAACCATAAAAACCAAGAAAATATACCCACATTTATTTTCAAGAAACCCTGAACACAGAGAATTTTTTCAGGGATGAGCTCGCAACAACAAAATGCAAAGAAAACAGGCTCCAACTCAATAATAAATGTTTACATTAAGATTTACATGTAAAGAGTCCCAACAACAAAAAAATAAATAATAATAAACAGAACAGAAGAGAAGAGAAGAAAACGAAATGAAATAAAATAAAATATTCGATTTTATTTAAACAGTTTTGATTTCTGTAGCATCCAACAGTTACAAAATACTTTTACAAGTATCAACTTTAAAACAATATGTGTTGGTTTAAATACTTAAAATTAAAATAAAGAAAACAAGTAACAGAAATTCGTAAAATAAAAAAAAACAAATAAACTGGAAAGCGAAAAATTAATTAGAGTTTCGCTTAAAGTATTCACTAACTCAGATAAAAATGTACTAAAATGGTGCGTGTGGTAGAACGCAAAGAATTCTGATGAGAGAAAGTGGGATTTCTCGAAACATATGTAAATTCAACAACCCAGGTTCGATTCCCTGTCAAGAAAAATTATCAAAATTTTTAATAATAAATTTTTCAAGTTGTAATTCCTAACTTCAGTAAAAATAATTTAATGAAAACTTTTCTCTTAAAAATAAAATATTAGTTCAATTCCTTCTCTAATTAATAAAAACAGAACACCATGGCGCGGTGTATCACAATATGTAGTCATCATCCCATCTCCGGTGTTTCGTAGTTACAAAAAAACAAAACAACATAATCCACCAAAGAAAAGAGGAGAAATGACAACAAAAACATACATACATTGCTGTTATTGATCTACCAAAAAAGTAGACGCAGCAAGAAAAGCAAAAACAATTTGTAATAATACAAATTCTATAAATAGAATAACATATAAAGAATACACACACATTGTAAACGTACGTAAATTTCGTTCTGACTCACAACACGTAAAAAAGAAATATGATAATTCTCGTATTCTATTTCTCAAAAAACGGTGAGTTTAATAGATGATGTTTACAGATTGATAATGGACAATGAAGATTGCTGATGACGCCCTTGGCCGGGTAGAAAATGCATTCCAATTTGCCACTTGTTCCAATACGTTACAATAGTATTCTTTAAAAATTCTCGAACTATACTAGCCTGAACAAAAACTTTTCTCTTGAAAATTAAATTTAATGAACTCTCGAGCCTAACTAAAATTATCAAGAAGTAAAAATTAACAGTTCGATTATGAAATAATAATTATTCTATATCCTAAAAATTTTAAATTGCGAATTAAAATATTAGCAACTCATCGCAAATTAAATTTAAAAAATATAAAATTTAAAACCGCTCTAGTTACAACAGTTACAACTTTTGGCATAAATTGGCGTTTTTAATTCTCACTTAGTATTTATAAGAATCGCGAGCAGTTTTTTTAATTTTTTTAAAATTCCAAAAATTTTTAAAATTCAAAATTTTAGGATTTGAGAGATTTGAGCCTGAGATTTTATGATATTGTTGTTATCATTTACAGATCTAGTTAACTATTATTATAATTTACAAAGTCCTAGAAATAATATAATTGGAAATAAAATGTTAGAAACTAAGTTATTTTCTATAATAACCTATTTCTTAATAATTGTTTAAACTTAATGTCTGTCTAAATAAAATCTTTATATTTCATTTCCCTATTTTGTTGTATAACAAAAAAAATCCTTAAGATGCTACACAACGAAGCAGCGAAATATCGTATATAAAATATAAAGATTTTATTAAAAAAAGACCTTAAGCTTGAACAATTACATATTAAGATATTAATAACAAAAAAATGTCAAATAAACTATAATAATAGATTAAGAAATTTTTTCAAACAAATTTGTTAACGAAAACGAAGTTTCCTTGAAATCCGCATTTCCATTGTTAATACTCATTTTGTATTAATCAATATATATGTAAGTTTGAAACTTAACAAAATCCACGATCAAATTTTGTCTTTCAAATTTTAACAGTCTCACACTTTTTCGGTAACACTTTTAAACACAATGGGATCAATATGATGGACCCAAGTGAGCTGTTTTTTCTAAGAACGGCTGCCCATGGAACCTGGCCTAACCTTCATAATTTTAAAATTTGATACGAGTTTGCTTTTAAATTCTCGTTCCATTTGTAAGCTACAAGTTACAATCAAGACAATAGCTAATGGCAATTTAAATAAACATATTTTCTGGTTTTTCCTTATAAGTATTTTATAGCCCATTTCTGTGGTTTTCGCATTGTTTAATTTTCCACATGAAACTAGTGAACTGGAAAAAAAACAGTGTAAAATTAAACAAAAACGGTTTTATCTCACACAAATGTTTTTGTATCTTTACTTTGCGAGAATTATCTGTCATTTAAATAAATTGCCAGCAATTATTGGAAGAATATGAGCAAAAGTGTTTCTGTAACAATATTTTGCCAAAAGTTTCTCACAAGAATTGTAAAAATAATTCACGTTTCAAATATATAGATACTTAGATGTTTGATATTTATTTAGTCGGGCTCGAGTTCATTAAATTTCGAAATTTGCTCTAATTATCATTTTTTTCAATTTTTATTTACATGCTGCCTCCTTTTTCTTCAGTTTTTTTCCAACATGTAAATAAAAATTTAAAAAATGATAATTACAGCAAATTTCGAACTACCGGTAACACTGGTTAAAAGATTGATGTTTGACTGTTGGCCAGCAGGCACCGCAGTGGTGCAGAAGGTTAGAACGCAAATAATTCTGATAAGAGAATGTGGTGATTCTCGAAACATGTAAATTCAACTCAAGTTCAATCCCCAGCTCAGCCAGAAAAATTATCAATAAAATTTTAATAGAGATTACATGTTGTAAAAGAATTCCTTCAGTAAAAATAATTTAATGAAAATTAAATTTAATGAACTCGAGCCCCACTAAATAAATATCAAAAATTTAAAATTAACAGTTCGAATAAAAAATAATAATTGTTCTTATTTTTTAATACATATACTCGTACTATTTGATTTATGGGTGTATGTAAATGATATATACAAAGTTTTGAGTTGGTACCGATATTTATAAGATATATATATATATATATATCTAAAGGGAATGGTGCAATGCCTGTTGTTGACACTGAAATGAAAACATTGCCAAATGATTTTTGCCGTTTCGTACAGTCAAAAGAGAAATTGATTGAATGTGTTTTAACTAACATATATAGCACAACAATATACATGCCATGTATGGTTGTGTGACAGAGTAATTTTAGCGGCAAAAGGCAAAGATGCTAATTAAACATGGCTATACAATCAAAGATTCCTGGCAAATTTGTGTGGATACCAATGAAGATGTCGTGAATTATCCAACAGAATTTTTGAATTCGTTGAACTTACCAGGATTGCCTCCGCATAATCTCCAATTGAAAGTTGGAGCCACTATTATTATGCTTCGCAATATCAATCTACCCCGTTTGTGTAATGGTACAAGACTTGCTATTAAAAGGTTGATGGCTTATGTAATTGCAGCTACTATTTTAACTGGAATATTCAAATGCGAAGATGTATTCATTCAACGCATCCAAATGATTCCTTCTAAAATGCCATTTGAATTTAAACGACTTCAGTTTCTGTTCGCCTTGCGGTTGCGGTTACCATTAAGAAGGCGCAAGACCGATCCTTAGGAATTTGTGGAGTGAATTTAGAGTATCCAGTTTTCTCACATGGCCAGTTGTATGTAGCCTGATCGCGCGTTGGCAAACCATCGGTTTTGTATATTTACACCGAAAATAGAAAAACAACAAATATTATTTACCATTACCATTTACATTACAATAAAAGCAATTTATCACTGATGTAAATGAAATCGAATTGATTTTTTCTTGCAAATCCAATGCATCTTGGCAACATTTAACACCATAAAAAATCTTTTTATCATCAGCATAAAGTAAAAATTTACAATTATTAAAGTAAGAAGAAAGACTTTGAGGCACTTTTATGTTTTACTTAATTTTCATATGAAAAATTGATTTTTGGTTGAAAATATATTGTAAGTGATCACAGATTATCGACCTTTTTCCATTTGGACCACTATTTACTGACTTATAGAGAATTTCAGGTTTTCCTATGAGAAATCGATTTTTTTATGATCACAGATTATTTTTTCTTTTTCTACTTGGACTAAGAATTAGAGCCACGTCGCTTAAAGTCGATCATTCTTCATTAAGATATTTTTTTTTTAAAGAAATATTTTTAAAATTTGTGGACAAAAACGAAATTTGCTCTAAATTTGCATTTGAATTGTTTAACCTTATTTAGTATTGATTAGAATAGAAAATAATTTTTAGTATTTTTGGAAATTTTATTTAAAAAACTTTTGCATTTGAGCTGTGTCTGAAATTGTTTTTTTTTATTTTTATTAAGATTTTAGTAATTATTTAAGCTTTAGGTTTTTTGATAAAAATTTTTAAATTTTATTTCAATATTTCACTACTCTTTGTGTAGCGAAGATGTGCCTGAAATTTTAGGATTTTTTTTTTTTGGTATCAAGTTATAACTTCTTACCACTGTGCCTTAAATGGAAATAATTATTATGTAGTTTTTATTTTATGGTTGCATCCTGTGTCAATATCTTTTTATTGAACTGTGTGTGTTTGTTCTAATAAAACAAAAACAAATATGTTAGTAGAAATGTAAAAATGGATGTCATTAAATTCTCTTGCTTTGATATTAGTTCGTCAAGAAGCAAAGCAGCAACAACAAAATGCCGAATAATGCCTTAACCATTGAAACAGGTTTATGGTTGTTTTATTTACTTAACACCCTTCCCGATATTTTGTTACTTGTCTGGCAATTTGCTTTAAGGAAAAAGTTTGGTATTTCATTTTGTTTTGTTGATAAGCTCAAGGAACTTTTATACACTTTTACACAGGTTTGGGGCGTCATTAACAGTGGATACTTTCAGCAACAGTCCTGCAAAGTAGGTTTTATAACTTTGTGTAGGCTTAGTAATTATTATCCTTTATTGGTTGCTGAGTTTGTTATTTGGTTTTTCTATATATTCGTTGGTGTTTTGTTTTCCATTTAAAACAAAAGTTTATTGTCTGCTGTTTGCAATTGTTTGCCTTGCTAAACGCCTTAACAATTTCGTATTTATACAGAGAAATTCATAGAAACTTTTCCAATTTATTTTACTTAATGTTTAATGTGCGAATAAATGGAAATGTGTGTAATTATTGCTGGTTGTAGTATCCTTAAGCATTAATTGTAATGAAATAGAAAATTTATGCAAATGTATTTAAATATTATTTAAGAAGCATTCTATGCCTCTTATAGATTCGTATATTAAATGTTTTTGATCAATAATCAGAATTAATATTTTATTACATTTATTATATAGTTAGTTAAAATGCTAATATCGTGACTCTTCTCAGCATTACGATTTTTCACTTTCTTGTAAACAGGCCAATGTTTAGACTGTGTTATGAATCCAGTTGTCAAATATATTGCTACCTGTTTAAGCTCGTTCGCATTAGATATTTTAATATTTCCTTTTTTTTTGAATCTGTTGTGGAAATGATTATTAGAATTTAGCTAAAATTTGAAACATTTGCTGGTAATATTCTAAAGGTCTGTAAATTAATTAATTCGTTTTGTTTTATTTTATTTTATCATATCAAAGTCTGTGTTATTAGTATTAGTAATTGTTGTGGACAAAATTAAAAGCAAAACAAAAGCATGTCTTAAACATTGTAGTTTACAAACAGCCCCATTCAAAATAAATGTTTACTTTCCCCTTTAGTTAGAAAAACAATTTACACAAAATGTTTCATTGTACTGCAACTAAAGGTATGGTCACATTTTGTAAATATTTACTCAAAAACGCGTAAAGATACGACGATCACATTTGGCAAATATTTGCCGAAACAGACGTAACCACTAAATAAAATATATTTGAACTCGTTTATTTATTAAAAAAAAAAAAAAGATAGGACACAACAAATATTTAGTTTTAAATTATTTGATGATGTTTGATCTTGCAAAACTCTTGTAAGAGTAAAGCTATGAATAGACGTTTGTCAGATCATACAATGTTGTCAGATCTAGTAATGTGCTAGCAATGTTGTGGCATTGAAAAATTGTTAGCAAAAGGTAAATTGTCAATGATTTTTCTTACAACGTTGGAAGACAAAAATTTCAAGTTCAGAAGGTTATTAGACATTTTCTGAATATTTTTCGGATAACATTGTAAGATCTGTTCCCTCTATACAAAGCTTAAGCAATGTCAAACAAATTTGTGCTAAAATAAGTGGTTACGCTTTTTTGAGTAAATATTTGCCAAGTGTGACATTAACCATTGCTTACTCTTACAAGAGTTTTGCAAGATCAAACAGCATCAAATAAATTAAAATTAAATATTTGTTGTGCTTAGGCCTAAATAAAAAATGTTTTTTTTTTAAAATAAATAAACGACTTCAAATATATGTTAATTAGTGGTTACGTATTTTCGGCAAAAATTTGCCAAATGTGACCGTAGCTTAAGTCTAGCATTCAACCAAAAAAAAACAAAACGCCCTTCTCAGTAGCCCCAGTTATATCATCACCCATCTAGCAAGACACACATTTCAACATATTTCTTTCTCGAAATAAATATGTATACGAAACACTTGGTACGAGTACAAATAAATATGTATGTGTAGGTATGTTATACATATATAAATAATTTTATCAACGTTTTGCAAATAGACATTTAAGGTTAAGCTTTATTTCTTTTTTTATTTTTCCAAAAATTAATCAGCAAACATGTTTAGGTATGTTTATTTATAGATAAATTATTTTAACAACGTTTTGCAGATAAAGGCGTTTAATGTTAAGCTTTATTTGTTTTCAAAAAATTAATCAACAAACAGGATATTGATTGATAACCGGAAATTAAATTACAATGATAGAAATTTTCAAAAAAAAAAAAAAAAAAAAAAAAAAAGACAAACCTAGAAATATTTAGAAACTAAAAAAGTGATATTATGGGGGCAGCAGTTTCTAACAACCTTAATTTTATAATAAATTAAATGGAAAATAAATTTAAAGTTTAAGCACAAAAATATGTACTATAAAAAAGGGGTTGCTCCAGTGAAAATCGTTGTCTGTGAACACTTATACATTTCACATCGAAAATTTATAATTTCATATGAAATTCAATTAGAGAAAAGAACATTTTAATATCGAAATTTCGAGATCTCTTTATCGTGGGATCTCTTTATGAATTATAATAATAAAAACAAAAACAACAAAAATTGGGACACTAGACAAGGGTCGAGATCGAGATCTCTTTATCGTGAGATCCCTTTAAAAAAAACAACAAAATTTGAGACACTGGACAAGGGTAGGAGGCGAACACTGCGGTGGGTTGACTTGTCTGTGCAGAATACTACTCAGAAACTGGAGATACTACTCAGAAACTGGACAATACTACTAAGAAACTGGAGGGGTTAGTTCTATTATCGGACAAAGAGCAGAACATCACTGTGATAACTGTGCACAGTCAGGTGGTAGAACACATTTCTTCAGTGGATGAGGCCAAGGTTACCCAAGATTGTGGTATAACAAGCACGAAAGCCGAACTTCAGAATAGATTGGCATAAATAGCAGTGTAAGAGTTGCAAGGGGCCAATCCACAGTCGGAAAATCAAGATGGAAGCACTAAGGAGGAGAAGGCAAAGAACAGTACAAGCTCGTCTCTGGCGTAATTGAAAGAAAGATCCTACTTCTTTCTCAGCAAGGCAAAGAGGCATATTCTCAAAAAACATAGACAGGTATAGCAAGAGATGTACGCTTCCACCAGTGTTGTTCTGAAAATATGATCAATTTTTTTTTTTTAAAAAAAAAAATTTTTAACATTTAATTTGTTTGAAAATATTGGTAGATTTATAAAACTCGAAACTTAAAACCAAATGTACAAACTTTTATATCATTAACCGATTTTGCTTAAATTTTTTTCAGCATTAGTTTCTTAGATGATGGAGAATTATTTTCAGCTTCTGCAGCTCATTGAAAATTTGTCATCCTAAAAGCAGGCAATGGATGTGCAGTTTACAGGTTTACGGGGTGGTTGCTGAATTAGCTAGCAAATAAGAAATTCACCACGTTATTCGAAATTGTTCAAGGTCATTGAAAATTTGTCATCCTAAAAGTTGAAAATTTCTACAGCATAACTTAAGAAGTATGTCAATTAAAAATATTTGAGTCAACCCTGTAGCCAAAAAATCAAACAAGGTGATCCAATTCCGAATAGCATATATGTATCACTACTGATGGCAAACATGGTACAATTGTACTTTTTTTGATACATTTTAAACACAGTTGGTACCGTGGTACTACCACGAGTCATATGGTACAATTTCAAAATACTCTTGCATAAAAATTTGTTATTTCAGATGAATATCAGCCATGTCACAAAATTTAATTCCGTTCGGAAGTGGAATTATTTCCGTATTTTGCTTCTAAAGAAAAAGTAAAACGAACAATTGGTTTCATTCCGAACAAATTTTTCGTTTTGCTTTTTCTATAGAAGCAAAAAATGGAATTAATTCCACTTCCGAACGTAATTAAATACTGTGACATGGCTGTATATCATATAAATTACTATTTGTGTAATAGTGCAATCAAAAGAGATTTTATTAAATTTCATACACACTTTGGAACTGATATCAATTTGATCTTTAAATGTGCATCTATACGATGATTATTACGACAATAAATTTTTGGTTGAAGTATCGAACAATATGAGTATTTGACATATTCATTTATATTAAATGATTTTGAGGCTGAATTCAAAAACTAAAGCTTAAAATGTAGTTAATCAGGATTTCAAAATCGTTAGAAGTTAACTCTTCTATTTCTTTTATTCTTACAATAATAATTCTAGTTATTTTGGAAATATATATATTTACCAAGGTTAACTTTTCGCAAATGACTTGATACTTCATAAATAAGAATATTTTTATATAATCGCGATAATGAAGGCAATGATGTTGCTATAAGATATACCGACTTTTCGATAAAGTAAATTTGTGGTAAAGTTTTATGATTATTTGACAAATATTAAAAATGGTACCATGGAGGTCTAAAAAGTACATTTTATTTATATAGTTGGTACGAAAAAGAAAATTCCAATTTGCATCACTGATATGTATGAGTATTTTTACTATTAAACGTTGATCTCTTTTTAAAAAGTTAAAAAAAAAAAATTAATTATATTTGGTACAAAGGAATACAAACAAATTTGTTTAATTTATTTTTTATTTTTGTTAAGTTTTTTATTTTTTATAAAAACACTGAACTGTTGAAGACTGTTTTATAATACAAAAATATTATATTTTTTATGTGAAATTATTTCAATAAACTTTTATTAAATGAAAAAGAAAATCTAAATTTGGTGCGATTTTTTTTCAAATTGCATGATTTTTTCTCCATGCCTAAAAGTATCAAGAATATGGTTTTATACATTTACATAATTTATAAATATTATTAATACATAATAACTAACAAAGCTAATAGAAACTTTTAGAATTTATAACATTATCAAGGTTGAAGTTACTTATATTTTAAATATATTGTATGTATATATATACTTGTATATATGTATGTATATGTAGTTTTCTTCTTTTGAAAAGGGAAGTAATGAAGGTTTTTTAATCAGCTTATGCATTTCCATTAGAGTTTCTTTGCATTTGCATTTAAGTTATGAATATTTATTAAACACTCAGGGAATACAAATAAAAAAAAATTTTAACATAAACATATTTTATTTTTTCATTCATGAAAAAACATTAACAAAAATGTAACATTGTTTTTGGCTTGAGATACATGTTGACAGATAGTGCTACTTTATCACTTTATAACCTGGTTAAGATACGGAAAAAAAGAAACATTAAAGCACAAACAGTTTTTAAGAACAGCTTTCGTTTTTAACGATGGAATGCCAACGTTAGTTTGTCAAAACTCAATAAGATTACTATGTGATTACTATGTACTTTCAACAATGCCATGAACAATACACAATGTTGTTACCGCTGCACAGTGGTATCATAAGCAACATTTGCTGTGGTATATATTTTTTTATTAGATTTTAAATATTATTGTAAGTTAATCGTCAAAGTTATTTAATTTACAAAGGAAAACGAAGGATAGTGCAATAATATAATTATTTTTAAGATCAGTGTAACATTAGACGATGAAGAAGACACTCACTGTTTACGCGCATAAAATTAAATGTATTTTTTGTTTTTGTTTTAATGTAAACTTTTTCGGTAATAATTGTTATTGTTGTTTTTTACATTTAATATTTTTTATTTGTGATTTTGTTTGTGCTTTACATAAAAAATTTTACTTTTGCATTTTATTTTGTCATTTTCCTATTATTATTGATGTTCATACACTTTTATTTTTTGTTTTTATTTAGAAAATAAGCTTTGAAAATGCTATACAAAGTGTAGCGAAATATCATTAATAAAGAATTTTACATAAACTTGACCTCGAGCTCAAACAATTTTATTTCTTAAAAATTATAACTGAAAGGTCGGATAAAAACAACACTAATTTATTGTAATTTTATAATAATAATAAATAAATTGTTTGCGTAAACAAATAATGATAATTGTAACTACCAATTTATTATTACATATAATCTTTTATTCTCCTTATTTATTTCCCCATCATATCTACTGTGCGCCAAATCAAAAAAGAAACCTACTGTAAACAAAAAGAATGCACGAACAAATAATGATAATAATTGAGTTCTTATTTTCTGTTTTTATTTATTTTTGTATATTTTGGGAGTGTATTTTATTTCTCTTCTACTTGTTCCCCCCTTTGCCCTTCGCCCTAATGAAAAAAAATTTAAAAAAAAAGATGTTAAAAAAAGATGCTTTAAAGAGTCAAGTTTAAATTTTGTAAGTATAAGTACGAACGAGTATCTGTGTGTCTCAATGTAGGGAAGTGCGTGTGTGTATTAACAATATTATGTGAAAGCGGTGTAATTTAGCACAACAGCCACAAGTTATTGGGATTAGACTACAAACAAACAAAACACAAAATATTTATCAATGACAGGTAGTTGAAAAAACCATCTTAAAAAAATAGTACATGCGAACAGACCAACAAACTGTAAACTCATAGAATATACCTAGGTAACAAGTATTTATGAAGTTGTCAAATGGGTACAGTGGGGCATATTGAAAAAAATTTATGATATTAAAAATAAAGAAATGCGATGTGTATATAACATGAAATAATAATTTAGGAAAGACGGAGCGGAGCGGAGCTTTGATAATAATGTTTGCAGAAATATATTCCAAAATTTACGTAAAATTTCAAATAAATATCTTTTGTTGTTTTTATTGAATCACAAAGTACACAAGGTTATGTATGGTATAGCTCAATGGCCAAATCGTCTACACGGCTTTGATAGGACATACGCATTTTTTTCTCGAAATTTCACAAGACAAATTTGAATATAGTGGGGAGAATATATTGGATTTGTGCTGATGCTTATAACGTCCATAAATATTAGTACAACACCTACTAATCGACTCAGAATCACTTTCTTAATCGATTTAACGCTGTCCGTCCGTGCGTTTAGCTAGTTGTTCTGGCTGGTTTGAAGATAGATATTTTGATAAAATTTGGTGCATAATATTTTTTCGGATCAATTACGATTGGGATTGAATTTAGTTGAAATCAGTCCATTATTTCACCTAGCCCTCATAAAAATGTCTACCCGAAATATGTCTCTATCGGTTATAAATGCTTGCTTCTATAAACATATCCAAATAAATTTCGGCACAAATTAATCTAAATGAAATCTAATTACATCTACAAAGTTTGTGCAGATCTGTTCATAATTGGCCATAACCCCCATTTAAGGCCCACTACAGAAAATCACTTTAAAGAGCATAACTCTCTTAAAAATGTTGATATCCAAATAATATTTAATGAAAATATGTTTCATATATACATAAATCATTCGGTCCAATTTTATAATGATCGGTTCACAATTAGTCTTATCTACCATATAATTCCTGCTTCCGAAAATCACTTTAACAATCATAAATCTCTTAAAAATTTGTATATCCTAAATAAAATTCAACACAAATAAGTTTCATATATACAGAAATCATGACACCTAATTTTATAACGGTCGGCCATAATTGGTCGAACGTCTTTCGAAAATCATTTTTTATCGACATCGATATGCACAAAAGCCATGCCACTAAGTTTTTGGGTGATCCATACATAATAGATATTAGAAAAACTGATTTTGCAGTGTAGGTGTATTTTATGGTCGGGCTAGACCGACCATACTTTCTTACTTGTTTTATTTGTGCTAACATTATCATTAAAGCAATAAAAGAATTTTTTTTACACAATCACCCCTATCGTGAATAAAAATTCCACATGAAATCTTTTCCCTTTTATTTTTTTAACATTGAATTTTAATAGGAAAAATGTGAAAAGGGAACAAATTTCATGTGGAATTTTTATTCACGATAGGGGTGAATATTTTTCTTAAGCGTAACCACTGTCTGCGGTGATTAATGTACAATTGACAAGTATATACTCGTATGTATGTATAAATGTAAAAGTACCATACGGCTGCTGCACTGCATTAGTACGAAGTCATAATTAAAAAAAAAGTACATACTTAACGGTACTATACATTCATACACATATTTATACACATATACATAGTGTATGAATATGTGTAAATATTTATTAATTTCTTAAGGTTATTGTAAATACAAGTTTTTATATTTATTTATTTAATATTGATTTCTTTCTTTATTTCAAAAAATACTACATATGTACTAGGGATGCCAAACGGGACTGGTTTTTCAAATCCCGGTATTCGGGATTTTTGTTTCATATTAAAAGAAATTGGTTTATAAATAATAACAAAATTACTTATGTTAAATATAAATATTTTTGAAAATAAAAATTTTAAATTGTTTAAAAGTTTATAAACCATTAATAAATAAAAAACATAATAACATTATATTGAAATGTTAGATTGACAAGAATATTCGCCTTTAATTTCTATATTAGTTTAAAAGCAATACAGAATAGTATCGATCGATAAAGAGAATTTTGATTTCAAATCGGAACGAAAACATCGTCCGGTAATATCGTTTGTAGACAAAATTGTTAGCAAATTCTGGCATTATGATTGCATAAACAATCACCCTACGAAACAAATAATTCTTATTATTTTTCTAATAATTTTTCTAATATTTTAATCCATATTATTACAGACATTAGGTGTTGTGCTTGGGCTTTTATATATTCCAATTATATTCATTATTTCATTCATTTAGCTCATTTATCTCATTATCAAAATTATTCTTCAATTTTGGGCCTTCGAAAAATTTAAAAGTGTTGAGTAAAATATCCTTCTTTTTTGGTTTCTTTTAAGAAGAGATTTCACCATTTTTTATCTCTTGAGGTTTTAACCCTTCTTTAAATATTGGTTAAAATTTCCTGATTTCTCCTACTGCAAAGTGCTTTCTGCTTGTAGGATTTTTGTGAAATAATGTCTAATATTGTTCTTTTGTTTAGATTACTTTTACTTTTTAGCTACCGGATCAAATTACGTGCAGTTGTCGTATGGATTTCGGATTTCTGTAGCGCCCTGCAAATAATATTGGTCTACGTGATCCATTTTAGATGAAAGGGACTACTTAAAACATGGTCCAATGTAATGCAGTCATGGACCATGTCATAGTTAAACAAGAGTTTGTAGTTAAACGACATGGTTTCGTGTTAACACGATTGCATATTGAGTTGTTTAAAACTAACACTCATGAGTACACCATGGAGTAGTTTTGGGACTACCCCGATGGGTTATATGGTCCAATCTTAGGACATCGCAATGTTAAATCGACCACCTTTTTTTCATATATTTGGAGTAGTTTTGGAGTACTCCTACTCCTCTTTGGTCTAGTCTTTACATGCATGTATGGACTAGCTGCGTTATTTGCAGGGCGTCTATAACACACACACTTCACTTGTAATTGTATCTATATAAGTTAAATAAAAACAAGTAAGAGCGCTATATTCGGCTATGCCGAATTTTATATACCCTTCACCTTTGTTGTG
Source organism: Bellardia bayeri (assembly GCA_950370525.1). Lineage (NCBI taxonomy): Eukaryota > Metazoa > Arthropoda > Insecta > Diptera > Calliphoridae > Bellardia > Bellardia bayeri. The sequence continues at coordinate 123,249,923 of OX493264.1, forward strand.
GATGCATAATTATATTATGCATAATTATGTCGATAAACACGCCATCTGTTGATGAATTTGTTCGTTACAATATTAATACACATTGTTTGATCAACGCCATCTGTTGATGAAATTATTTGTAACAATATTAATACACTTAGTTTTTTTGATGAAATTTTCAGAGATTGTCTCGGATTTTTGCTCATATCTCCGTTATTTATGGACGGATTTTGCTGATTTTAAATAGCAAACTTCTCGAAAGCATGTCTGACAGAATTATTGAAGATTTGGATCCCGAAGATATCTGGGGACTTCGGAAAATTGATTTCAATATCCAGACAAACAGACGGACATGGCTTAAAATACTCCTCTATCTATAAGGATCCAGAATATACTTTATAGGGTCGGAAAATTATATTGTGGAAATTACAAACGGAATGACAAATTTCTCATGAAGGTGATACCCTTCATTAAAAACATTTTATCAATAAATATTTTAATACAAATTTATTGTTTTGTTTAATACAATTTTTTTTTAAATATAAATTTGCTGAAATCACAATCACTATATTGATGATGGAAATTTCTATAATATTGTTTCTTGCTAAATTTATACTATTAATTTATACTAAGATTTTTTTTAATAATTTTTTCTTTCATTTTGAACATGAATATTATTTTTTAGAGAATACTATGGTTGAACTTTTTATATTTATTATTAGAGAAAATTTTTCATTTATTTCACCAATAAAGAATCATGCAAAGAAGGGTTAAATCAATTAATGCTTTTCATATAGGAATTTCCAAGTTCCAAGTTTCCAAAATTAATTTTAATTCTTTCACCTTTATTTCTTTGCCAAATGTTTTAAAATTTAAATTTTTTATTAGAGAAAATTTTTTTGAAAAAAAGAAATTGGGATGGCAACCTCCGGTGTATCATAGTTACAGAAAAACAAAGAATCTACCACAAAGGAGAAATGCCAACAACAACATACTTTGCTGATATTGTCAACCAACGGTAGACACAGCAAAAATAACAACAAATTTGTAGTAATACAAACATTTATAAAATTAATAATAAAGAAGAATACACACACATTGTAAAACATAAGTAAATTTCGTTCTAACTCATAACATGTAATAAGAAATATGTTAATTCCCGAACTCTTTTTCTTAATAAATGGTGAGTTAAATAGATGATGTTTACAAGTAGATCTTGGACAATAAACATTGCTGATAACGCCCTTGACAGGGCCAAATGAAAAATTTTCTTTAATAATAAATGTAAAAAGTTCAACCTTGGTATTTTCTAAAAATTAATTTAAATTTTTGTTAATGACTTTGTAAACAAATATGTACTAGCTTTCGGGATTTTGTTAATCCCGGTATTTTCGAGAGCGGGAAATCGAGATTGGCATCCCTAATATGTACATGTTGTTGTTATATATTTTTTTCTTCAAGTTTTATTAATTAAATAAAACTTAAATTAAAGAAAGCGTTTATTTATTATTATTATTTGTTCATTTATTTAGTGATCTGAAAATAATTTGACTTTTTAAATGTATCAAAGATTTCAATTTAAAGAAATTTTATTTATAAACATCGAAGAAAGTTTTATTTTATTTATATTTTGAAATGAAATGTTATATGTGTTTTTTTGTTTTTTTTTCGCTCTTAATAATTATAAAAATTTAATAGTCTGTCTGGTTAGCAATACTTTGTTTAAGAAAAAAAAAAACAAAGAAAACACACAGATTTTTTGTTAGATATTATCTAAACAATTACTGAAGCATGTTTTTTTTTCTAAACAACACACAACATAACAGTGCTGTTGCATTTATGGTTTTCATCATATTTTTTAGGGAAACATGCCTCATAATTTGTTTTTAACTATGAAATTTTAGTTTTTTTTTTGGTTTTAATTGTTTTTTTGTTTTTAATTGATGTATGTGTTACTTAAACACTGTTTTGTGTGCCACACATTTTATCTATGTATCATAAGTTATGAAAAGTGTAAGTTATTTTTTTGTTTAAAAAAGATAAGTTTAAATTGTAATTAAAATTACAGTTAACATTGTTGAACTCATGCGTTTATAGTTACGTCGAAAACTCCATTTTGTAATAGTCTTATAATTGTAATTGAAAGAGCTTCAACAAAGCCACATGAGTCTGTCTTTATGTTTTGAATTTAAAAAAATTAGTATTATTAAAATTAAGTTATAGTTCCATTCAGTCAGACCATGTTTGGAGAAAATGAAAAACTACGATAAATTTCGGAATGAGGGTCACTTTTATGTTTTTAGGTGCTTTATAGTAGAAAACTCTAAAAGTACCATTAGAAGCATTAAAAAGTACCATAAACCACGAACTTTGTGCATATATTACAATAAATTTAAAAAGTACTATTAGAAAGATATGAAGATAAGTTTATAATTAAAAGTATCAACTGGCAGTTGACTCAGCTCAGATTTAATTTAATTAAAAGGGAAAAGTACTCTTCTACTTGTTTCTTACTTCATTCAAAAGTACAACATCTTTATTTTGTAAAAGTGCTATTAGAAAAAAAGAACAAATTTATCGTTTTCCCCTTGAACAATAATCCATCTAGCTTCAATCTTACAGAATGTTGCATTTTAGCGAAATGAATCAAATTATATAAAGCTGGGTTCCTCAATGCTTAACTATATTCAATATTAAAGAAATGTTTAAAAGTACTATTAAGGATTCATTCATTTGTTCCGAACAAAATATTTGTTTTTTTCATATGAAGTTGGACGCCTCTGTTTTTAAGAAAGAAGAAATATTTATATGAAAAAAGCTTTGTCCGAACAAATGGTTGAATACACCTTTACTAGAATGATTAAGTATCCCTTTTCAGGATACGAACTCAGTCAGGATGAAATGTGTTAATTTTAAGGTTTTATTAAAAATTTAAAAAGGAATATTTAAAGAAATAAAAGAAGTACCCTTAAATGTTTTTCTCATTGTTTATTACTTCACTCAAATGTATTCTTGTATATTTATGTTAATATGTATGTTCATTAATTTAAAATATTGAAAAGTACTATTGGAAGCAAAAGTACCAATTCATTTTCACAATGTTGTATTTTGGCATAAGTTTGTTTGATAACATGACATATAAATCTAGGTTCAATGTCTTATGAAAAATTATGTTTTAAAAAAGTACCACACTGCTTAGCCAACCTTGGTCCTATCTACACCTCTTACTTGCGTACCATTACTACAATAACTCGATTTAATATTATATAATTTTCAAAAAATGCTATTAGAAGAACAAAAATGTACCAATAAGTCCCCAATAGCGGGTTCAAATTCCTTTATCTTTGATTCTTACTTTAATCAAAAGTATGACAACTATAATTTATGACGGTAAATTAATTAATTTAAATTAATGGAAAAGTGCCATTAGTAGAAAAAGTACCTATTTTCCGTTTTTCCTCTAGATCGAAAATAGGTACCTATTTTCAGTTTTTCCTCTAGAATGCACATTAAACATATATTTTCGAAATACACCAATACCTCACTTTGCGTCTATAAAAAACCATGTAAAGATCGAAGATAGGTACCTATTTTCCGTTTTTCCTCTAGAATGCCCATTAAACATATATTTTCGAAATACACCAATACCTCACTTTGCGTCTATAAAAAAACATGTAAAGATCGAAGATAGGTTCTAGAGTTACGAAAATATTAAGTCCTGGGCTAACACAACTTCGAAGAAAACGCAAAATGAAACGACGGAAAGTCGTGTAACACAGACAATACATATCAGTGTTCATTACCTTAAGAAAAATTCTAATTAAAAATGTTTAAAAAAGTTTACCAAAATTTCAATATATTCGATTTCAGTGGATTCAAATACTTTCAGGATCAAATGTTATTTGATTATAAAATTAAATAAGCAAAGTTTTTAAAAGTTTTTTGGTACCAATAGACTCCTCTATACTTTTATTTTAACATCACTGAGAATTATGTCTTGTATGAATTGTACAATTAAAAGAGTAAAAGTACCAAGAAAAGTAAAATTCAAAATTGTATGTAATATTTTTTTGAATTTCTTCAACAACTTAGTATTAATATGTTTATGCATCGAAAAAACGAAAATTTAAGAAATTTTGAAAACAAATATGAAATGTTTGTTTCAAAAACTTGTTTTTTCAACTTCTTATATAATTAAAGTTTAGCAATGTTTTATTAGCTTTTCTCTCTTTTGTTAAACAAAAAAAAAAATAAAGAAAATTTAAACATTTCTTTGGTCTTTAGTTTATGATTACGTGTTCAATTCTGGCATAAAATAAAATTGCATATGGCCATCTAACCAACAAGACAGCCAGCCAGCCAGTTAGCCAGCAATCCATCGTAACAGCCACACTCAATAGAGTCCGCAATCATCTGCAAAATTTTAAACGAAACGGCAGCAACATCAATTGTAAATAGTGGCTGGCTGTTTGTTTGGTGGTTTATTTGTTCAACTTAGCTGAGCTGTTGTTGCTGGCCAGTTGGTCTATAATCAAGTAGCAAGCTGCAACATTTAACAACAGCACATATGTATGTATGTATGTATGTATATGAAGAAGAATTACAGCACTGCCAACCAATATATAAATTATATAAGTTGAAATAAAAATCAAGAAATATAATGTGTGTAAAAAAACACTAGAAAATGTTCGGCTAACAATAATAAAGACTGCATGTAGTAATGCAGTGTAACTAACCGACCATCCGTCCGTACGTCTGTTAGCCAGTCTCCAAGTCAGTCTGTCTGTGTTTATTTGTTAATTATTTATGATGCTAATCAAAGCTGTGCTTGAAGTTCTACTGCTGATGTTAAACAGTTTTCGTCTATTTCATTAAGAAATAGCATCTTTAAATACTTGCAACGTAAATATGCAACGTTTGAATATACAACACAAACAATATAATGCTCTAAATTTTAGCTCAACACTTATTTGCCTTAAAAAATTGTATTTGCAACGTTTTCGGTTTTCAAAGAAAATAATTCTACATACCAGTTTATCACTTAAACTTGCAAATGTAATCGGTTTGCTTTTGAAACTCAGTAGCCTTAATTATATTCTTGTTTAAGAGTTAGCTTTTTTTTTTTTCTTCAATATAAATAAGAATAACGACTTCCCAAATTCATTTGCAGGCAGAAATTTGCTATTACTGATTGAAGATAAAATAACTTTTATGTACAAAACTAAATTTAAAATAAATGGATTTTATGATTTTTACTTTGCATTCAAAATCTAAAATGTACTCTGAAATATATTTCAATAGTTTAGATTTTGTAAGGCCACTAAAAAAAGTAGGAGTATGTTAAACATACATACTATTTGTTATTGAAAGATATAGTGTCAAAGTATGTATAACAGTTTAATACTTTATTGCTTTAAAACTTATATAAAACAACTGCACAAATATAACATATTTGTTTATAACAGCTAACAACTTTGTGATTCTCTATCTATTAATTTAATTTAATTTTATTAATGAACCAATCAATACACATCAAATGACTAATGTTAAGTTTATACAGTTAAATTTTCAATATAACAGTTTAACATCAGTCATTCGCATACACATACATAAATATAAACTGAAAAACAATTCGGAACAGCATTATAACAATTAAAATTAATTAAATTTTAATGAATTTTGTAAAATTTAAAACTCAAATCAAATTTGAACACATAGTTTTCTTATTAAATTGTTGTGTTTAAAACAAATACATTTTCATTGCTATAACAAACCAAATTTTGTTTGACCTAGATTAAGTAACTAATTTGAATTAATATACACCTAATTCTGTTTTTACACTGTAATTGGTTGCTGGAAATTCCGCGTAAAAAACCGTGTAAAAAAAGACATTGATCGTATACAAAATAGGTGATTAGTGTAAGTATTGAAAAACAAGGATTTTTTAAGAACAACTATTCAGGTTTATAACAAATGTATACAATGTGTTTTTACACAAGCATAGTTATGAAACAAAAGAAGATATACACTCTAAGCTTAAAAGTAATGTAAAAATGTATGACAACTTGTCATTAACAAGTTCATTTGATTGTATGCCCTAAAAGGAATTTACCCTAAATTTGTGCTATTTACCATTGTTGTTACCAGTAAATTTGCTTGTATCCACAAAAAGATAATTCACCTAAATTTATGATATGAACATATTTCGCAAAAATTAAATTTAATCAAAAAAAATTTAAGTCCAAAAGATTTTGCATCGTGCTAAGTGGAATAAAATCGTGTAAAAAATTTCAAAATTTCTTTATTTTTAAACTGTGTGAAAAAAACCGTGTAAAAACAGAATTAGGTGTATTCAAATAATATTAATAAAAGTTGATAAGGAATTTTGAAAATAGTAAATATTTAATTTATTTAATTTGAGATTTATTAAACCACGTTTAATTCGAGATTAATTAAACTGGGTTTAATTAGAGATTTATTAACCCATGTTTAATTCTTAGATATTGAAGATTTACAAAAGCACGTTTAATGCGAAAATCTTAAAGATTTACAAAATTACGTTTAATTCAAAAATCTTAAAGATTTACAAAACTAAGTTAAATTCGAAAATCTTAAAAATGTATTAAACCTCATTTAATTCGAAAATAGTAAAGATTTATTAAACCACATTTACTTTAAGATTTATTCAACCACGTTTAATTCGTGATTAATTAATTAAACATTTAATTAGAGATTTATTAACCCATGTTTAATTCTTAGATATTGAAGATTTACAAAACCTCGTTTATATAAGAAATGTTAAAGTAATCTTAAATATTAAAAATTTACAAAACCTCGTTTAATTCTTAAATATAGAAGATTTACAAACCCCTGTTTAATTCCGAAATATTGAATATTTACAAAACCACGTTTAATTCTTAAATATAGAAAGATTATAAAACCATGTTTAATTCTTAAATATTAAAGATTTACAAAATAACATTTAATTCTTAAATATAGAAGGTTTATATAACCCCGTTTAATTCCGAAATATTTAATATTTACAAAACCACGTTTCATTCTTAAATATAGAAAGATTATAAAACCATATTTAATTCTTAAATATTAAAGATTTACAAAATAACATTTAATTCTTAAATATAGAAGGTTTATATAACCACGTTTAATTCCGCAATATTTAATATTTACAAAACCACGTTATATTCTTAAATATAGAAAGATTAACTGCCGTATTCATAAAAAATAAAGTAGGATTGAAGTGTGCTTTTAGACAAAATTTTCCTACAAAATTTTCTTAAAGTACATTTAAAGTCTACTATAATTTTTTCTGAATAAGACTGTTACAAGTTACTGTTCTTAAATATAGAAAGTTTACAAAACCCTGTTTAATTCCGAAATATTGAAGATTTACAAAACCACGTTTAATTCTTAAATATAGAAGGTTTACAAAACCACGTTTGTTTCGAAAATCTTAAAGATCTTTTTATTAAAACTTCTTAACTTATTAGTTAAAACTTTATGGATTTATAAATCTACGTTTAGTTCTATTTCAATTCATTTATTGAAACGTATTTACTTGTATAGGTATAATACAGATAAAATACAGTGAAACAATAATTTTAATAACGTATTTTGTTTAGCATTGTTAATAAATTATTTAACATAATTAAAACCTTAACTGTTAACTGTTTTTTTTTTTCTTTAATAAAAAAATAATTAACACCTTATTTATTTCTTTATTTACAATTGTTTATAAAAATATTAATATGAATATGAAAAAAAAAACATTTAACAGATTGATGGGAAATTGATAAGTAACTAAACAAATGATAGTATATAAATGCATTTAATACTTGATTACCTTGGAGTAACAGCTTCAGCAGTTAATGCACATATGATTGTTTATATACATACATATGTATGTGTGTATGTATATAGCGTTTATTATAAATATTATGGTTGTGGTTATTGTTGATTTTTATCATTTGGAAATATTCGGTTAAAGATGTTGGTTGCAATTTTGTTTATACTGTTAGTTATTTCCATATAGTAAAAGATCTTTTATTAAATAATAATATCATCATTATCATTTGTTGCAGCAGCACCATTGACATTATCAACAGCATTGTAGAAAAGTGTAAAATAATATACGAGCAGTAATAATTTAATGGATGACAAATTGGTTTTTTATTATAATTTAAGCTTTATTTGATGTTATAAACGCTTTTATTGATTTATTTTGTCATTTCAGGGGTTCCGCAATGTATTTATTCATATTCATTGAGAAATGTATTTAAACTTAAGTAATAAAAATAATAATTTGTCATTTTTTTCACTTTTTTGTTTCTTTATCTTCATTTTGAATGCAAAGAATTTTGATAAAAGTTTAATATAAATAAAATCTATCTATAGCTTAATATCATGCCACTCAGTATAACGTTTTCTACTTAGAGTGTTTTAAATAGAATCTAGGTTTTTTTCTTTAACAACTTTGAGAATTAGGCTAAGCTTGCATTACATGCAATATATATAAGCGAGAAGTATCTAATGGAATTACTAACCAACTTCTTTCTAACTACAACCATCGACCAACATATTGTGTGTTTTCATAGTTTTCAAGCAAAAAAGATTTGTTTAGTTTATTTATTTATTTGTTGCTTGGTTGAAGCTGTAGTTGTTCTAGAATTTTACTTTTTTCGTTATTATTTATACACGCCAAAAAGAGTTAAAACCATTTTGGACATGCTGCCATGTATTACGGCTTTATGTTTGCCTTAAGGTGTTGTTCTCTATATTATTTTTATTTATATTTATATTTTTATTAAAACTTGCAGAAAAAGTGTGTTAAATGTAATGGTTTTTTATAAAAGTTTTGGCAAAGCAAACAGTGAAAGTTCTACAAGGTGGACTGGTTAATGGGTTATAACCTTTTATGGGTGTTGTATAGGGAGTTTCAAGATCGTTTTTTGTTTTAACAAAAAGCCAAATAAAATCACGTTTAAAAAGCAAATATTACAGTTAACAAAAACCAAGCTTAACTAAGAAATCTTAAAGTTAAACGAAACTATATGTAATTAAGAAATTTTTAATTTAAAGAAATCCACATTAAACTAGAAAATCTTAAAAATACCAGATTCAATTAGGAATTCTTAAAGTTAAATAAAACTACATTTAAAGTAAATAATATTAAGTTTACTGAAGAAGTCATTAAGTTAATTAAAACTAAGTTTGAAGTTAAACAATGCCAGGTTTATTTGGTTAATCTTAAAGTTAAATATAACTACGTTTAACAGTAAAAACTCAAAGCTAAATACCATCAGGTTTTATTAGCAAATTTTAAAGTTAAATAAAACTACGTTTAAGTCCCATTTTTATTAAATCTAGTTATTTTTAACTTAAAGTTATTCTCTTTGTAAAAATGCATTTTCATACAAAAATTATTTTAACTGTTAGTATAACTTCAAGTTAAAAAATAACTAGATTGGCTGAAAATTGGGGTTAATATAAAATCTCACAGTTATATATCAGGTTTAAATAAGAAATATAAAAGTGATCTTAAATATTGAAGATTAACAAAACCACGTTCAATTCTTAAATATAGAAGATTTACAAAAACTCGTTTACTATTGAAATATAGAAGATTTACAAAACCGCGTTTAATTCTGAAATATTAAAGTAATCTTAAATATTGAAGATGTACAAAACCTCGTTTAATTATGAAATATTGAAGATTTACAAAACCTCGTTTCATTCTGAAATATTGAAGATTTGCAAAACCACGTTTAATTCTTAAATATAAAAGATTTACAAAACCTCGTTTAATTCTTAAATATTGAAGATTTGCAAAACCACGTTTAATTCTTAAATATAAAAGATTTACAAAACCTCGTTTAATTCTTAAATATTGAAGATTTACAAAACCGTGTTTAAATAAGAAATATTAAAGTAATCTTAAATATAGAAGATCTACAAAACCGCGTTTATTTCTGAAATATTGAAGATTTACAAAATCTCGTTTAATTCTTAAATATAGTAGATCTACAAAACCGCGTTTAATTCTGAAATATTGAAGATTGACAAAACCTTGTTTAATTCTGAAATATTGAAGATTTACAAAACCACGTTTAATTCTTAAATATAGAAGATTTGCAAGACCTCGTTTAAATCTGAAATATTGAAGATTTATAAAACCCCGTTTAATTCTTAAATATAGAAGATTTACAAAACCGTGTTTAAATAAGAAATATTAAAGTAATATTAAATATTGAAGATTTACAAAACCACGTTTAATTCTTAAATATAGAAGATTTACAAAACCACGTTTAATTTTTAAATATTGAAATAAAAAATATTTAAGTTTTGTTAATCTTAAAGTTCGTTTTTATTAATATACACTTTACTGTATTCCCGTATAAGCTACAGTTAAACAACGGACATCTAGTATTTTGAGTTGTTTTTGGTCTATTACGAACGTGTTAAAAAATCTTTTAATGAAATTCAATAAATCTTTAACAGAAATAAAATACATATAAATATTAATCAGTGATCTGTTTTTTTTTAAGTTTAACACTCACTCCTTACCTTTCTGCAACATTTGTTAACACGCCACAATTAAACGCATATTGCTTACGGGAAACAGTGGGGCGATGGAAAACAAAGTACAGCTATAAAAAATTGAAACTACAAAGGATTGTTATTTACACAATTTATTAAATAACAAGTTTTCAATAAGAGATTAAAAAAAGAGGATGTTGAGAGAGGCTGGATACCCAGTGTTTTACCGGCAGATTTTTTTTTTTTTTTGATTAGCCTCACTGTTAGTTGTTGTAATAATTCTCTAAAATTTTTGTTTCTTGTAAGTTGTATTTGAACTGATGTTGCAATAATATTTCGCTTGCTTTTTTGTTTTTTTTCTATTTTTTTTTGCATTAAATCAAACTAAATAATAAAAATCCATAACGGTTTGTTGCATTTTCCTTAAGTGTAAAAATAAAACAATGTGTACCATGTTGCATGTTGGATATGCCGGCTGCTTACCCATTACATTTTCAGTTTATTTTATCTTATCTTACTCCCTGGTTGCCCATTTTACATTTGTTGGGCTTTTATATTATTTGTTTTGTTTTTGTTTAATATTTGAAAAAAAAAACTAAAAAGCCCCTTAATTACATGTAAGTTGCACTCTATTTGTTGTTTTTGAAATAAAAATGGAAAGTTATTATTGAAATCATGTTCAAGATGACGATGATCTTTTACATTGATCACGATCGTAATTATGGCATTAAGATTTTACTGGAGTTAACTCTTTTTATTTTTATCCAAACATACATACATACATTTTCAGTTTCTATTTATTTTTCTTTGCTTTTCTTAATGGTTGGTGGTCATGAAAAGCAAGTTATTTTTATGGCATTGTTATTTTTGGAGCTTTAAAGTGGTTCAGCTTGTTGATAGCAACTTCATTTGGTTATTAACTATATGCATTTTTATTGAAATAATGTTTCAGTTTTGAGTTAATGCTATTCAACAAGTTTTAAAAAATAATGAAAAGTTTGATTTTTTTAATCATATTACTTAAATTTTACTTGAGTTTTTGTTTTGTTTCTGTTGTAAATTATATTCAAAAGTTAAATACCAGGTTTATATAAACAATTAAAGTTTAATAATATCACAATTAATTAAATAAAACTTAAAATATAATTAAACAGGTTTGAAAAGTAATTCTAAGATTTACAAAATCACGTTTAATTAAGATCTTGAAGATTTCTTAAATATTAAAGATTTACAAATCCACGTTTAAGTTGAAAATCCTAAAAAAATTTTAAACCACATTTAATTCAAAAATCGTTAAGATTTATTAAACCACGTTTAATTCTCCATTTATTAAACCACGTTTAATTCGTGATTTATTAATCCGTGGGTTCTAAGCGAGACAAATAGGGCCTGGGGAAACCGTACGGACTGCCGAGTGTCAAGGACTATATGGCCGGCGCTTAGGAAGTCCGACTCGAAATCGTTACTGGGCGAGAGTAAGGTCTATGTAAGAACCATGAAGGAGTTATCACGGGCTATTGTATGATAGGTAGAATGGCCAGGATAATGGGATCTGACTTGTCAGACATGTGCGGGTTCTGCGAGGACCCAGAGGAACTGGAGACGATTGAGCACATTCTGTGTCATTGTCCCAGGTTACAAGTTAGCAGGTTGAGGTGGCTAGGTAGTAGATACATAGGCGAATTAGGGGATGTCTCGGGTTGTAAGCTCGGGGATCTCAAAGGATTCGTAATGAATATGGCCTGGCTGCGCAACAGGGGAAGGGGCTCTGTGAGGGCTTAGGCGTTTCGCTCTTGGAACGCACTAAGTGTCTCAAACCATTTCCGAAAGGCATCACAATGGACCGTATTGGTCTATGGGTGATGGTGTGGGGACAACCTCACACCGACCTTCTAACCTAACCCGTGTTTAATTCTTAAACACATATTAAAGATTTACAAAACCACGTATAATTTTTAAATATTAAAGATTTATAAAACTACGTTTAATTCTTAAATCTTAAAGATTTACAAAAAAATCTTAAAAACTACGTTTAATTGTAAAATCTTGAAGTTTTATAAAACCACGTTTATTGAGAAAATATTGAAGGTTTAAACAATAAAGTTTAAGTTTTAAATCATGAAGACTATCAAGATCATGTTGAATTGTGAATGTTGAAGTTTTATAAAACCACATTTATTGAGAAAATATTGAAGGTTTAAACAATAAAGTTTAAGTTTTAATCCATGAAGACTATCAAGATCATGTTGAATTGTGAATGTTGAAGTTTTATAAAACCACGTTTAATTTTTAAATCTTTACGTTGTATAAAACCACGTTTAATTTTTAAATATTTACGTTTTATAAAACCACGTTTAAATTTTAAATGTTGACCTTTTTCAAAACCACGTTTAATTTTTAAATATTGACGTTTTATAAAACCACGTTTAATTTTTAAATCTTGACCTTTTTTAAAATTAATTTTAAATTAAACCTAATTTTTAAATGTTGACCTTTTTCAAAACCACGTTTAATTTTTAAATCTTGACGTTTTATAAAACCACGTTTAATTTTTAAATCTTGACCTTTTTTAAATTTAATTTTAAATTAAACCTAATTTTTAAATGTTGACCTTTTTTAAAACCACGTTTAATTTTTAAATCTTGACGTTTTATAAAACCACGTTTAATTTTTAAATCTTGACCTTTTTTAAAACCAGGTTTAATTTTTAAATCTTGACGTTTTATAAAACCACGTTTAATTTTTAAATCGTGACCTTTTTTAAAACCAGGTTTAATTTTTAAATCTTGACGTTTTATAAAACCACGTTTACTTTTTAAATCTTGACGTTTTATAAAACCACGTTTAATTTTTAAATCTTAACCTTTTTTAAAACCACGGTTAATTTTTAAATCTTGACCTTTTTTAAAACCACGTTTAATTTTTAAATCTTGACGTTTTATAAAACCACGTTTAATTTTTAAATCTTGACCTTTTTTAAAATTAATTTTAAATTAAACCTAATTTTTAAATGTTGACCTTTTTCAAAACCACGTTTAATTTTTAAATCTTGACGTTTTATAAAACCATGGTTCACAAGAAAATATTATTAATACTAAATTTGATCAAAACTATGTTTAATTAGAAAGTCTAAAAGTTGAACAAAGATACGTTAAAGTGAAAAATTCTAGACTATAATTAAGAAAGTAAAACGAAATCACATTTCGTTAGAAAATCCTAAAATTTGAAATAAAAATCTGCAGGTTGTGGAAAACAATATTAAAATTTTGGATTTGTAACATCTTGTTTATTTAATCCTAAGAAAAATAACTAGTTTAATTGAATTCACAAAACCAGATTCAATTGAACTTAAATTAACAAAATCGCGTTTATTTTATTTTATGATTAAAGAAACTCATTTGATTAGGATTTCTAATTAATTTATGTTGAAATTTAGAAAGCAATGTTTGATTCATCTTTAGATCTATTATTAAGCCTCGTTTAAATATAATATTTTTAGTTTTCTGTTAAAACTTTAAATTATTTTTATTTTTTTAGTTAATTTCAAACATTATTAGTCTTAAGATCTACAAAACCTCGTTTAAATAGAATATTACATTTTATCTGTTTAATCTTCAGACTTGCAAACTACGTTTGATTAATCTTAAGATTTAGTCCCAATTTAGACATCGGGGTGAGGGGAAGATAATACGAGTACACATTAGATTGTACTAGCAATTCTTGTGCTTGTTACATACGAATGAGAGAGAAACACATATGTGTATACAAATGTGTGTAAATTCTAACTCAAATAAAAGTATGAGTAATTTAAGCAATAAAATTGTGCTGTGTAAAAATCGGAAAAATTTTAAGGAAATAATAGCATAAATAATTTCAATAAGAATTGCGTCGTCTAAATTGGGACTTACAAAAGCTTTTTGAGTTATAAAATCAAAACATTTATTTATATAATCTTAAGATTTAAAAATTTCTAAATTATATAGAAAAATTTGAAACTTGATTTAGAATTCATTCACTAATCATTAAAATATTTAATCTTTACTTGACCCGGATCTAACACTTTTATTTTTTTTCTTACCGATTGATATAAACACAAAATTCATTTTCCAATTACTAAAATGTTTAAACAAGTACAATTAAATTGTTGCAGTCATATTGATTGACATTTACAAGAACAATTTCGAACAAACCGCACCGGTCTCATGCCTTTTGTCAACAGATTATTTCAAGAGATAAAAGTTCAAGAAACTATTTTGTATGCAAGTGATATTGTTTTTATAAATTTATGTTTAACACATGACTATAACCAAAAAAAAACACAACAATAACAAACATGACAATAAAATGAGACTTGTTGAGAATTTGGTAAACATCAACAAATCTGAAAATCTTTAAAAGCTAAAAACAGCTTGCTGCATTCTGTGACAGTAAAAATAACATAACAACACAAGTTGAAACTATTTCAGACACACAGCCATAGTTAAAGAAAAAATACTCACAATATAATGTATAAAAAAAATGGAAACAGAAGTAGTGATAAAAGTAAAATGCCGCAAAACAATAACAACAATTTTATAAAGCAAATAGGAAGAAAACAAATCTTGTTAAACTAATCAATAACAACACTAATAATAAGTGGCAACAACAACGAATAATAATAATAAAGTAAAAGAATCCAAATATTATATGTAAAATATTTGAACAACTTTTAATTAAAGGGCAACCAACCAACCCACTATCTGCAGCAAGCACGAGTAAAAACAAAAGACTTAAACAACAAACATGTTTAGAGAAATTTCACACACAAACACAAACACTTGCATTTTGCCTTACATGTTAAAATGTATGCAGTATAGTATGGATTTTCATAACAAAAATCATTCATAAATTCTTAACATTTAGTACAATTTTAGTACCAAATCTCCACAAATTGAGTACCAAGAGTTTTGTGAAGTAATTTCTGCTGTTTATGTCGCTCTTTCTTATAATATTGCACAAAAACTAGTTGTTTTAAGCTCATGAGTTGCAACGTTTCAACACCTGCCATAGCAAATACTCACACAAACGTTGGCTTTAACAAAAAGCTAGTTAAGAAAAAACCACTGAGAGAGCATAGCAAAGAAATTGCAAGCGTTTAACTCTGGCCTAAGCTAATATTTCAGTTGTTTGTTTGCTCCAAATGATGCTTTTTTCTGTGGGATTTTTATGTTAAAGTTTAGTTGTTGAGCGACTGTTGGCCAAGTTAAAACGTTGATTTTACTACAAGCGCTTGATTTTTACACGTTACGCCGTCGTCTTTGGTTAGTCTTTGTCTTATTTTAGACAAGTAAGTGTGATTGTTTGTGTCTCGGTTGTATTTAAAAGACTAGTTTGTCTGCATTTTTTCTGTTGATTGTATGTATTAAAAAAAAGAAGAAAAAGAACCAACTTTCGTGTCGCGTCTGCTTCTCGGTAATAGAAATTATATACAAACAACATTTTTTTTTTTCATTAAAAAATGTGTTAAAAATATAGAAAAATTTATTTTGTTTTAACAAAAAAAAAAGATTAACAACGTTTTAACGTTATTGAAATTTTAATTTAAAAAAAATTAAAAATTTAATAAGAATAAGTGCTGAATTAAAAAATAGGTTTAAATTCATCCTCTTCATTATTTCAAAGTCATTTTTTAAACGAAAACAAATCTATGAGATCTATAAACATATACTTGAAAAGAATTTCAAATAAGTTTTAAAAATAAAATTATTATTTAATTTATTTTATAGCTTGGAGTTTTTTTTTGATTCATTTAAACAACAACTACTAAAAACAAACGAAACATTTTCAAGGTGAGTTTAAGAAAAAAAAACTAAACAAATATATCTTTCATACAAGCATACAATGCAGCACCTTCTAAAACTAGTTCTTTTAACCATAATTTATAAAAAATTAATGTGAAACCAACTGAAAAAATTGGCAACAAAATTGCACTGACTGGCATTTCGAGCTAAACAAATTTTAACATTATATTGATTGGTCTCTTGAATGAACATAAATATGAGTCAAAAGCTGGTTTGCTGATTTTTTTCTTGTGTTTTTTTATATTGAAAACAGTAACAGAATAATTGAATAAATAACAAATAATTTTGCGGTTAATAAAATGTATTTAAAACCATATAAAATACATATGTATATATTTATATGTTATGCTTCTATGTAAGGTTTCTAATTTTAGATATATTTTGCAATTAGTGAAACATATAAAAAAGTGCCTCTACAGGGAATTCTTTATAAGTTGTCTATAATAGAAAACTAAACAAAATTAGAAAAATTTTATGAAAAGTTAATATTTACTCATTCTGCCATTTTCTTATAAAATTTGTTAAAATGTCCGATTATAAACCACAAAAAAGTGAGTTGAAAAGAAATTTTTACATGTGATATATTTTTAACACAATAACGAAACAGATGTTAAACTTTAGATCAACATCCTTTAAGTTCTATAATTGTTCTGTTAATATTCGAACATGAAAACCATTTGGCCAATGAACATGAAAACCATTCGCTTGACAGCTGACAAAATGGCAGCCAGTTAGAAACTTAAAAGTTCAACATAAAGTTCTATATTTAAATTATTACGTTTTATATACTTGTTTGACAACAATATGTAAATAATAATTCAAATCGTTTTTAAAATATATTTAGAACCAACTTTTAATACAAAAAATATATAAATTTACAAAAATATAGCAAATTTTAGCTTGTTTTCAAAAATAAAAAGTACCCTTACCTCTAAAAGATTAAAAATATTTAAAAAGTAGTAAAAGTATAAAAGAATATTTTACATGATTATTACTACACATATGATAACATATGATAATTCATGAATACTGTTAATGGAAGAAAATAGGCACCATCAATTTCCCAAAGAAGGTCTTTTCTTGTTACTTATTAAGCTCCCTCCTGACCCCTTTGATTGTTCCTACTAGTTGAATAAATATCAAAAATAAAAAAGTACCTTCACAAGAAAAAGTACCAGAAAAAGTATAAAACAAAACCTTTTACGTGATTAGAACTACACATATGATACATATGATAATTCGATTATGCTGCTAATAAAAGTAATCAGGCACTATTAATAGAAGGTTCTTTATTCTTACTTATTATGCACCTTCTTGGGCCATCAATTAGAAGGTTCTTTTTTCTTATTTTTGATTATTAGTCCTTATTCTCAAACACAACTTTTAGATAAACAAATATCAGAAATAATAAAGTTCCTTCATAAGCAAAAAGTACCATAAAAAGTACAAAAAAACCTTTTACGGTTTTAAGGTTCTTTCTTCTTATTTATTAAGCTCTATTGTGTCCTTTCAATTTTCCAATATAATATTTTTACTTATTACTTTACTACTCCTTATTTTGAAACAGAACTTTTAGAAAAAGTACCATTAATTTTTCTTCTGTTCTTAGCAAAGTTAAATATGAAAAATCGAAAAGTACCATATTACTTTTTGGAACACATTAATCTAATTTCAAATTTTTGGTATCAATTTTATTAATTAGTGAAAAAGTACCAATTTCCCATTTCTGTCCCATATACAAGGTGGTTCCAACAGGACGGTGCAACGGCACACACTGCACGTGCCACAACCGATATGCTGAAGGATGGATTTCCCGGGCGCCTAATCTCCCGTTTTGGAAATTTGCACTGGCCAGCAAGATCGCCTGATTGAAAGTTTACTTTGCGCCACCTTGTAGATTGAATTTTTACAAAGAGTTGCTTTAGCGAATTTAAGAAAGAGTTTTCTTTACGAAAACTTCAGTTATACAGAAGTACCGAAAATGTTTACCAGGTGGGTTACTCTCTATTGCGATGCGAAAGCAAATTCGATGCGTAAGAGTATCAATCTGTACGCTTATCGCTTACATAAGTATTTCTTTAAATTGGTTTTCTAGTTGTCTAAGATTAACTATTCTACTCATATTTTATAGGCATTTAGTTATTTAGTTTAAGTTATTTAGTTGAGTTTTTGGAGTTTTGTTGATTTAGATAAACAGATTTAAATCAATAAATTCTTAATTAAAATTCATTTTTCTAGTGCTAAATTATATTTATAAAAATATAATTATAACAAGTTTGCTGTCTAAGTCTTTTGTTTTCATAAAAGTTGGCAACCCTTACAGCTGAACAAGTATTTTTTTTTTGCGTCTGCTTTTAAGCTTTATTTCAAATTGAAAAAAACGGATTTATAATTAATATTAAATAAAAAAAACTTTATTATTTAGCAAAACAAAAAACAAAAAATTATAAACAATTGAAGTATGTCTGGTAAAACAAGAAGAAGTATAAAAACAAATAAAATAATTTGTGGAAAATGTAGAATGGAGATAAAAGAAAAAGATGAAAGCATTGAGTGTGACAAGTGCGAGAAAATATATCATGTATTGTGCACCTCTCTTAGTAAACGTCAATTCTCGCATTTAGTAAACAATGAGAATGAGGAATATTTTTGTGATCTCTGTAATGAAGGGGGAGCAAGTGTAAAAGGAGAATTATGCGAAATAAAAAAACAATTAAACAAACTAGATCAGCTGTCGGAATTACAAGAAACAATGACTTTTATGTCAAAACAATATGATGAAATATTACGAGGGATGTGCGAGAATAAAAAAAGAATTGATGCTGTGCAAAAGGAAAATAAATTATTAAAAAATGAAGTAAAAGAATTAAAGGAGTCGATAAAAATTTTAAATGATGAGCGTGTTAAAAAAAACTGCCTTGTTAGTGGTATAGTTTTAAAAGAAAATGCAACTGCTGTTGATACTGTAATTGAAATATCTAAAAATGTTGGAGTGAATTTATCGGAAAGCGATGTTGAAGATGCTTTTGTTGTCAAAAGTGATAATACCAGAAATAAAAAAGTTATGATTGTTAAATTTGTCTCCGAAAAATCGAAAGATAAACTTATGGCTGCTAAAGCTAAATTGAAGGAAAAAGCTGAAACTAAAAATATTTTTATAAATGATTATTTGAGTAAAGAGACACTAAATGTTTTTAATTATGCAAAAGCATTAAAAAATGTTGGATACACATCAGTTTATACCTATAATGGAAAAGTATATGTAAAAAGAAGCGGTATATCTAAACCTAAATTGATCAAGAATGAGGAGGAGGTAGATAGTTTGCTGCTAGCTTCAACAACAAATCCGTTGAAACGTAGATCTACTAATCACGCACCAATAAGAGAAGATGATGATGATGACAACCATTCTGCCTTTTTATCGCCTGCATAATAGACAAATTACTCTGAAGCATCTTTTTATTTTTTCATTAATTAGCTAAATATATTTTTTTTTTTTCTTCTTACTTATGCATAAACATTTTGAAAATTTTGAAACTTTTGAAAATTATAATAAAACTTTAAATTTTCCTCTGTTAAACGTTATATCTGTTAATATTAGAAGCATTTCAGCAATTGATAAGTTTAACAAATTTAAAACAATGATTTCACAATTCAAACAACTACCTAGTATCATTGCTGTTCAAGAAACCTGGTTCTCTAAGAAATTAGTTCAAATATATAACATTTTTGGCTACAATGTTGTCCACTGCTGCAGATCTGATGGATATGGAGGAACATCAATCTATATACATAACAGTCTAAAGTATAAATTAGAAACATTTGAAAGTAAAGATTATATCGAAACAGTAACCATAACATTAGAAAATGTCAAAATTGATGGAAAAGCTTTGAGAATTACATCTTTCTACAAGTCTCAAAAATGTTGCTTTACAAAATATTCCAAATTTATTGAAAATCTATTAATGTTGTATGGTAGAAACCCTAGTATAATTCTTGGTGATGCAAATATTGATATATTACAAAATTTGCTATCGTCTGATCTGAAAAATTTGTTATCAACATTTAGTTACCAAAATTGCCACACTTTGATAACACGACCTATGTCTGGCACTTGTATTGATCATGTCTATAGTAATATATCGAATAACAATATTATAGATACTATTGCCTGTGATTTGACAGATCATCATATAATATCATGCAAGGTTAGAACACAAACTCCGAGAAGTCGCGAGTATATTGAATTCATAAAAAAAAGTTGTAATTATGAACTTGCCAAGATAAAATTAAGTAATTTTCTAGAAACTTATCAAGAAACAGGAAATCCATCCGAAGATACATCTCAAATTATTAGTGTTATTTCAAAAGCGGCTAAAGATTCTACCACACAAAGAATTGAAAAAAAGTGGCTACGAAATGAAATTACTCCTTGGATGAATCAAAATCTGCAAAATTTAATTGAATATAAAAATAAATTATTAAAATTGCGAAGAAAACGAAAATATAATGTCGATAGCAGATTGAAGAGGATTAGCACAATCATTAGAAGAGCGACTAGAGAATGTTTAAACAATTTTTATTATAATAACTTATGCCAAATGCAACAAGAACCTAAAAAGTGTTGGAAATTCCTGAATGATAATCTTGGTCGAAGTATTAAAAATGAAATAAATATTAAAGACGAAAATGGAGAACTAATAGCTAATGATAAAAAGAGTAACGTTTTCAACAAATATTTTATTGAATCCTCAAAAACTTTAAAAGACCAAATTGAAATTTTACCTGGTGACTCTTACAACAATTTTCGTACTCTAAATGTATGTCAGAGTATATTTAGTTTCTCAAACTCAACTTCTGCAAAAATAAGTGATATTATTTCAAACCTTGAAATTAATAAGAGCTGTGGGCATGATGAAATTTCCCCTAAAATGTTATTCAAAGTTAATAATCTTATTGCACCGTACCTTTTAAAAATTTTCAATCGCATAATTGATACATCTTTATACCCTAATGTACTGAAAATAGCAAAAATTGTGCCTATACCAAAAGAAAATAATGCTACACTAATAGAAAAATTTAGACCTATAGCTTTGCTACCTACAATTGATAAAATATTTGAAAAAATAATACATGAACAATTGTCGTTGTATTTGGATGAAAATAATCTACTGTTCAAGCATCAATATGGTTTCAAAAAAGGAGGTGGCACAGAAGAAGCTGTGATTAATGTAATAAATGGTATCTGCGAAGGTTTAGATAATGGATTTAATGGCGTGGCTGGTATTTTTTATGATTTGACGAAAGCGTTTGATCTTGTTGATCATCAAATATTGATTGAAAAACTAAGCTTTTATGGTTTTAATCAGAGTTCATGTTTGTTGATTAAAAGTTATTTAGAAAAAAGGCAACAATTTGTTGAAATAAATGGTAGAAAGAGCTGCCCGAGCACTATCAATTCTGGAGTTCCTCAGGGAAGTGTTCTGGGACCTTTGTTGTTTTTAATCTATCTAAATGATATGCAAAACTTACCTATGTTTGGAAAGCTAACATTATTTGCTGATGATATAAATCTTCTGTATCCATATATGCATGAAACTGTCTTAAAAACTCAAATGGAATATGATGCAGCTATAATTGTGGAGTACATGAGAATCAATAAATTGATCATCAATGCTCAAAAAACTAAACTAATAAGATTTAGACCTTACTTAGTAAATGGACAAAATTTCAACATATATGTGGATGGAAATCAAATCATTGAAACCCAATCAACAAAATTTCTTGGAATGCACTTACAAAATAATCTTTCTTGGGATATTCATATTCAAAGCCTGAAATCGAAAGTAGTATCTGCATCTGGTTTACTTTATAAGTTTAAAAATAAATTTAATACGAGTACTAAACTCATTATATATCAGTCATTGATACAAAGTCACTTAAATTACTTACCAAATATATATGCTTATAAGAAAAGCAGTGAACTAAAATCCTTGCAGAGATGTCAAAATAAAGCATTGAAATCTGTTTTTAATTTGCCCTTACATTTTCCAACATTAACCTTGTATAAAGAAATATCTAAGACAGTTCTTCCAGTGTATGGATTATATAAAATGCGCCTATTTACATACGTTTTCAAGATCATTAATAACATCGGTTCTCACACTATATCTTTCACGAGGAATCAAACATTATATAATACAAGAAACAATTCTAATCTTAGAGTGGTTAGATGTCGTCTAGAAACTACAAAGCAGAGGATCGAATATGCGGGTACTGTAGAGTTTAACAATCTTCCGGAAAACTTTAAAAATATACAAAGAATTTCAATATTTAAAAAAACTATAAAACAATTTTTACTTCAAAACTTAGAAATGCTTCTAGTATAATATTTCCAAATATATTCATATTTTATATAAATACATATAATCTATTCCCTTTTTTATATATTTTTAAATTGTAATAATCTTAAGAAGAATTCATTGTAATATTTATTTTGCCAACTCGTCTCAACTATGTCCAAGTGACGCTGAGACCAACTTAAAATTGTTGTTAACTAAATTTTGAATAAATATATTATATATAAAAAAAAAAAAAAAAAAAAAAAGGTGGCGCAAAAGTAAACACATAAATTTATGTACTTGGCAGTAAAGCAAAAACTAGGTCATATAAATATTCAATGCTCATAACCATAAATAAAATAAAAACTTAAGAAATTCAAGAACTAGGCTAAAATATTGTACTGTTTTCTGCTGTTGGAAGTAAGTAAAAATTTAAGAATTCAAACTAAATACTAAAAATTCAAAAATCAACCACTAAAACTTATGGCTTCGAATAAAACTCATAATCGCTTCTTGCTCTGGTCTCGCTGTGATGGTGGCAAGTTTTAATAACACTGACTGACTGTAAACTTTAAAAAGAGGAATAAATACAAACCGAATTAATGTTATTCATTTATTCTAATCACTAACATCATACTGAATTCTTTGCTTTTGTTATCTCTTAGTTAACAATTTTTTTACTATTTGCATATTAAAAGGTGACTGAACTTTCACAAAATAACTGAAATTTTATTTGTTTAAAAATGCCTTTTTTATGTACCAGAAAAGTAAAATAGAAATAAACAAAAATTATATTTATTTTGCTAATAGTTGTTTTATTTTTTAATGCTTTTTTATTTTAAACAAAAATTGTTAAGCAGGCTCTCGGCTCATAAGGCAAATTAATTAACTCCCCTTTTATATTTTAAAGCCTGAACATTTGTTGTCAAAAAAAAAACTTAATAATTTTCCTACCTATTGGATTTGTATTGATGTTTGTAACGCCCCAAAATATTGAGTCGTTTAAACGATATCCGTCCGTGCGTCTGGCTAGCTGGCTGGCTGTCCATGTAAACCTTGTGCGCAGAGTACAGGTCGCAATTTTCGCAATATTTTGATAAGATTTACTATGAAACATTTGTTCGGTCAAAGAAGGTTGGATATGAATTTGATTGAAATCGGTCCATTATTTCATCTAGCCCAAATGTACTCCGGATATAAGGATTTATCTATCATAAATGTTTGAGTGATGAACGTATCCAAACAAATTTCGCTTGTGGAGATCAGTCCATAATTGACCATAGCTACCATAAAAGGCCCACTTTTGAAAATCACTTTAAAAAGCATAAATCTGTTAAAAATTTTGGTATTCAAATAAAATACAATACAAAAAAGTTTCATATATACAGAAATCATGGCACCTTATTTTTTAACGGTCGGTCCATAATTAGTCGAAGCTCCCATAAAATACCCCTTTCGTAATAATTCACTTGAAATAGTTGAAAAGTGTTTATATCGAATTAAAGTTGAACACATAACATATAACACAGAAGTCATGCCATTAAATTTTTAGATGATCGGTCCATAATAAGTCATAGCTCTCATATAGTGCCTATTTCTGAAAAACTGTTTGTGTACATATACTCGGTTTTGGGTATTATATGGTCGAGTTTGACCGACTATACTTTCTTACTTGTTTGGTTTGAGTTAATCAATTTGGTAAATGAGGTTTTTACTAATGTTGCTGTAGTTTTTAAGCTTAAGGGGCATATTTTGACATATTTGTTAGTATTTTTTTGATAACATCATTTACCGTTTTGACATACGAGTAGATTTTTTCAAAGATCGATTTACATCTTATTGTCTTTAGTTCATGTAAGCCTAAGGTTATTTTTTCTTAAAAACACGTGTATTTTTAAACTAATAATTGCGGTTTTAATTAAGATAAAATCTGTCAAACTATTATAATTAGTTGCTAAATTAACTAATTAACGAAATATTTCTACAAATATAATCGGTAACTTGAGCAAATACTTTAAAATTACAGAGAAATTTAAATTTTACTATTAGAGCACATTTTATTTGGCTTGAGTTCATTAATTTAATATTTCAAAAAATACCATTGTAAAGTAATATGTTTTAAGACAATTGGCACATTGAAATGCATTTTCTACCTCGCCAAGGGTGTCATCAGCAATGTTTATTGTCCAATATCTTAAAAAAAAAACTCCTAAAATACAAATAATCCAGAGTTGAGTCAATTGCCGTATGTAATCTAAAGTGCAATCAGTTTAAACTCTGTTATATTCCACTTTAAAAAGTATTTATTGTACTCAATTTTTTCTCTGCATTTTGTTTCTTCATATGTCAAATAAACCAGTGGTCTACACAAAGAGAACACGGAATATGATTAAAAAAATTTTTTTTTTTAATTTTCGTTCTCGTCACTTATTTCATATTTGAGAATTTTCATGAATTTCGTTGACATGTTCTCACCGAGGTGTCTATGAGTGCCGTCCTCTGATGTAAACTATCAGCGGAAGTTGTGTTGTTTATGGAACAATCTAACTGCTTATAGACTTTGAGCTGCGTCTTTGTAACTGATTCCGAATTAAGCGAAATATAGGTATAATGTACCGTATCTTGTACTGAATATTGAGGTAAATTAGCCACAATCCTATTAAAATATCTATTTAAAAATGTAGACAAGTAATCAATAAAGGAGCAAGTAAGGTAAATAACAAGTAAGTCCATTGCCATACATATAATATTTGTAGATGACCTCTTTTATTTGATGAAGTTTTGCTTTTATTTTATTAGTTTAAAGTTGAACTATTGAAGAGAACATTTATTTATTTATTTATTCAATAGCTGTTAAGCCCATAGGGCCAATAAACCGGTACAAAAATACAATACAATTAAATTTTAAAGGTAAATAAAATTATCTGAACCGAAAAATTATGAATTTAAAATTCATAATTCAGGGTGGGTATGTACACAAAAGTTAAGAGTAAAAACCAAAAAAGAACAGACAATTTGGATATCCGAGACAGCAGTCACAATAAATTTCATAAAAAATGTTTAAAGTGTTTAATAGAATGTGAAAATTTCCTGTCTGAATAAGGAAGTCCAAATAAGAAGTCCACAAAGCAATGGATCTAGCAACAAATGACCTTTTCATTATTAATGTGTTATTACGCGGTGGCACTAAAACATGTGTCCGTGAAAACTTACTGGCGGGCAGCCAGTTTTTATTATTTTGAATAGTTGAAGTAACAATCTCATATTAATGAAATATTTTAAATTACATCCAAGAATTGATATAACATACGATGTAATTCGTGAAGTAAAGGTTGAAAAAAGAAAGGTTTTTATATCACAACTCTGCAATTGCGAATTATGTTTATTTTAATGCAGAATTGCAGCGCCTCTGGTGTTGAGTAGGCGCATTAATATTACAGCTTGATTTTATAGCCTTTATTTAATTATTTTACTTCGGTGGCATTTCAATGCTATACCACCGAAGGAGGGCGCTGTGATAAATATAAGCTATGTTAGCAAACTAATAATTATCAGAAATACGCTAACCAATTAAGCTACAGCACCCTCAAACATTGAAATTATATAAAATGTTGATTATATATAAGATTTCATATATTTCTCTAAATTTTATGTGTTTTTTTTTAAATCAAATCCGAGAGCTCTTAAAAAATCACATTTTATTTCTTGCCTTTTACAATTGGTTCATAGATTGCATAGACCAATAACAACTTTGAGGAAACGTGTCCGCTACAATTATATATCAATTTTGTTAAGTTTTTTAAGGACTTTGGAAAGAAAACTGTTAAGTGTTTAGTTAAAAATAATTGTTAATTTCTTCGAACTTTCTTCCTTGTCATCATCTTTCACTTCAACCACCACCCAGTTGATTTCAAAGCCTACTGTCAATTTCTTTTAATGTCGTTTGCATGAAATGTTTAAAAAACGAACATAAATCTAAACAAAAAACTAATTTTAACGAATTTCTTGTTGTCAATCTTAAAATAACACGAATAAACAACGCAAATAATAATTATGTACAATATATGTATGTATGCACGAGTATAATTATTTACTTTTTTCTCGAGTGTAAATAAACTAAAAAAAAAGTCAAAAGAAAACTAAGACACATACCAGCTAAAAATGGCTGGCTTGGAAGTTTATTTTTAAAACTTTTTCTTTCTTTTTTTGCGTATAATTTTCTTTTACATTTGTTTTTATAACTTTTGAATATATTTTCTTTAAGCTTGATTATTCGTGAACAAGCATAATTGTTAAATATGTTTATACCCTACACCACCATAGTGGGGAGGGTATATTGGATTTGTGCTGATGTTTGTAACGCCCAGAAATATTGGTCCAATACCCACCTTAAAGTATACCGATCGGCTCAGAATCACTTTCTGAGTCGATTTAACGATGTCCGTCCGTCTGTACGTCTGGCTATCCATGTAAAGCTTGTGCGCAGAGTACAGGTAGCAATTTTGAAGATATTTCGATAACATTTGGTACGTGATATTTTTTCGGCCCAAGGACGGATGGGATTAAAACTGGTGTAAATCGGTCCATTATTTCACCTGGCCCCCATACAAATGTACTCCCGAAATTGGGGTTTACCGATCATAAATGTTTGAATTATGCAAGTATCCAAACAAATTTCACCATAAATGAGTAGTAAATGGAGCTAAATCACATCTAAAAATTTTGTAAAGATCCGTCTATAATTAGTCGTAGCTCCCATATAAGGTCCACTTCCGAAAATCACTTTAAAGTCCATAACCCACTCAAAAATGTTGATATCCAAATAATATTTAACAAAAATATATTTCATATATACACAAACAATACGGTACAATTTTATTGTGATCGGTCCATAATTAGTCGTAGCTCCCATATAAGGCCCACTTCCGCAATTCACTTTAACGATCATAAATTTCTTAAAAATGCTGGTATCCAAATAAAGTTTGACACAATTAAGTTTCTTATATATGTACAGAAATAATGACAACTAATTTTATAATGATCGGTCCATAATTAGTCGCAACTCCCATATAAGACCCTGTCCGTAATTCACTTTAAGCTCCATAAATCTTTTAAAAGTATATATATCGAGACAAAGTTTAACATACATATTATTTATATTCACAGAAATTATGGCACTAAATTTTTTGATGATCGGTACACAATAGGTTATATCTCCTATATAACGTCCCTTTCTGAAAAAAAACTGTTTTATACATATACTGGGTGTAGGGCTTGACCGACTATACTTTCTTACCTGTTTTTTTTTTTTTTTTTTGTATTTTTTCTCAAGAAAAGGGAGCTGGAATTTCGTGTTTTTGCTGGTTACTTCTTAGAAACTAAAGTGGGTTTTATTTTTCCAAAAAGATTATTTAAAATTTTATGTTATTTCAACTTTCTTTTAATTGAATTGTAAATTTTTAAGAGTACATACTTAAACATTTTGGCTTAAAATTAATACATACATTTATAATTTTTCCCACTTATTATTGTTTACGAATTTCTTGTTTAATAAAGGAAGGTTTTAAAATGTTTATACATAGTACATATGTATACAATTATTTTATTTATTATTATAATGACGCAAGATGAAACTATATCTGTCATGTTGTATTTCCTTTAAATTTCGTTGTTATCGTTTATTTATTGTGTGTAAAAATTTTGAATTGTTATCACAACAATAATTATGTTTTATTATATAATTGATATGTTGTTCACACAGAGTGCAGAATTTATGTCTTTACTTTTGTTTGATAAGATCCTCAAATTAGATCTTAATTTGTGCAAGATTTCAGACACAAACTTTAGGTGAATGTATTGGCTGGGGTTGCTTTATAAAGTCTTTCTTTTGATTTACTTTTCGTATATTTTACATTATATTTTTAATGGCAAGAAATTGTATATAATTTCAGTTTTTTATACACTAAAAGATTTATTCATTCATAAATCTTGTGTCTGACTGTAAAGATGAAAAATTTCACAATTTTCTTCAACAGGAAACATGTTTAAATTTCTTTATAAAAACATAATTAAATAAAACTTAATAAAAAACTTAACAACATCTTAAAACACTATTCAAATTTAACTATTTGGAAAATAAGGCAGTATTTTTTAAAAGATTGTGGTTTACAAACATATATTAAATAGAAAAAAATCGAAAAATTAATTAGATTTAATCTATTTGGCTATATTCCGCAGTTTCCTTAATAACCTTCAGTAATAAATTCAAATACATAATATGATTCCTAGTATCCAACCCATTTGAATATAGGCCACAATATTACGTTTTTTTTTTTCAAGCTCTGAATTTGTGCAAATTTTAGTATTTAAAATTTTGCCTACTGAGAATTGCTTACGTTACAATTGACCCAAGTTTAGATTACCTAACGTAAGTAAAATAACTAGTTCTGAAAAGAACACAAAATAGTTCTCAAATGCACTCTAAGAAACAGTAATCGGAAAATAGATCTGCAAATTGACTATACTCAGCTCAATATAACCAAAGCGGTTTCTGATTTATAGAGAGCAAAATGGTTAAAAAAATCTTAGTATACTCGTACCAATGATGGAAATTTCCATCATCATGCAATGTTAGATCATTAGCTTTATACTTAATAGAAATAAAAGAGGGCATTCAATGTTCTGATGGAAATTTCCACCCGTATGCAAAGAATGGGTTAAATAGATTTAACTGTACAATACACATAATATTATTCTTCTAAAGGTACAGTCACATTTGGCAAATATTAATCAAAAAAGCTTAACCACTTGTTTTAGCACAAATTTGTTTGACGTTGTTTACCCTTACAAGAGTTTTGCCAGATCAAACAACATCAAATAAATTAAAACTAAATATTTGTTGTGCTTTGGCATTATTTAGGTTTTAGTTTAGTTATTTAGTTATAGTTTTTTTAAATAAATAAACGAGTTCAAATATATGTTATTTAGTGGTTACGTCTTTTTCCGCAAATATTTGTGACCGTACTTTAAGTAAAATAATTAAGTATTCTACACCACTGTTGGCAAACGTGGTACAATTGTACTTTTTTTGGTACATTTTAGACTCAGACTACCACGAGTCGTTTGGTGCAATTTGAAAATAGTCCTATTTAATCTTCATATAGTATCATCAGTGTTTTATTTTTTTAATTTTATAAAATTGATTGATTTAATAAAATTTCTTTGACACAAATAGTAACTTAAATGACATATTTATATATTTCATCTGGAATACCAAATTTTGATGACACAGTTGGTACCGTGGTACTGTATCAAAAAAAGTACAATTGTACCATGTTTGCCAACACTGTTCAGTACCAACGATTTTGATTTCTTAAAAGGCACTAAAAAGCATTGTGAGAAATTGTAAAAAGCACTATAATACATTTTAATAAAATGTCGGGTTTTTAAAAAGCAAAAAAAGGAAAAAATTGTATCAATATTTTCAATAAAAATTGCTTCGTGTGAATTGGAAACAATAACAGAAATAACATAAAAGCTTGGATATCGGAATTTAACAAATACCGAAATTTGTGTGAAAGATCCAGGGAAGTAGGATTGTTTTTATCTGCTTTTTTAACATGCACAAATACAAAACATCTACACTTAACATAAAGCAATGATTCTTTAGCATTTTTAATAAGAGAGAAACCTAAACAGATTTACTGAAAGATACCACATTAAATCACTAATTTAAAAAGTCAAAAACATTTTAAAATTATTTAAAAAGTCATTAACAAAAATTTCAAAAAAGGTGAATGAATAATATTTCATTTTGGATGGCCAAACTCAAACGATCTACGGGTTTTTTTAAATTGGAAATTCCTATAAAAAAAAAGCTTTAATTGATTTAAAAGCTCAACAAATGTTAGATAAAGAATTTGCTTTACTTAAACAAGTAGTTGTCATTTTAAATTCGGTTTATGCTCAAAGAGATATCAATCTCTCCTGAAAAGAAACCAAGAAAGAAGAATAATTTACTCAACATTTTTAATTTTTTTGAAAAAGGCCAAAATTGAAGAGTGAATTTAATAATGAGATAAAAATGTTAGTTATTAGAAGTTAATTAAAAACGTTGACTGTAAAACGGATGAAATAATGAATGGTTGGTCCCATTCATTTCGTTTAAAGTTGGTACCATCAAATTTAATTGACGGTGTTTCTGAGTGGTTTTATTCTTTAATTTAATTTTGAGACAGAATTTAAAAATACGTTTCTGGGTCGAGAAAGTGTTTTTATTATAAAAAACCCATTTGGAGTTAAATGCATTGTTGGCTGATATTCGTGAATTTAATCAGATGAAAGACCGTGGATTAGTTTTAAATAAACAAATAAAACAAGAAAGACCTAAATTTCTAAAAATTATATTGCTTTTAAATTAATATAGAAATTAAAAGGAAATGGCATATTATTTTATTACGTTTTTAAATTATTAAGAATAATTTAAAAATTTTGTTCACAAAATCCAAAATTTAGTTTATAAACTTTTAATAAATTTATATGATATGATATTGCCAACTAACGGCAGACGTAGCAATAAAACGAACAACAAATTTGTAATAATAATAATTAAAAGAATATACACACATTGTAAATGTATTTAAATTTCGTTCTAACTAATAACATGTAAAAAGAAATATGATTAATAATTACCGAAGTCTATTTCTCAATAATGGTGAGTTAAATAGATGATGTTTACAAGTAGATCTTGGACAATGAACATTGCTGCTGACGCTCTTGGCAGAACATTCCAATGTACCAATTGTCAAAAAAAAATGGTATTCTTTATGTTAACGCCAAAAACCCTAATCCAGCTGTTGGCCTTAATGTTGGTGATGAGCAAAGTTGTCCACCTTTGTATCTTCATATAAACATAAATGCTGAATGTTGCAGAAATCTCTCTATCTCTTTTCTTCATAATGATTAAACTGTTAACAGACAGGTCAAAATGTCCAAAATGTGGTTTCCGGTATATTAAGTTCTAATTTTTGTTGTTCCATCTCCCATACAGGTAAGGTAATCCTAATCCAATAAATTCTCCATATTACAAATCCTAATATCTTGTTTTCTTTATCATTTCATTTGTTTTCTTTTGATTTTCTATTGCAGTTTTGTTTATGAGAAAAAACAAAATAATCTCAAATAAGCTCACTTATTTTGTTTAAAAATTTCCTTAATAATAAATTTAAAAATTATAGCTATGACGACAGAGAATGTTTTTTGTTCTCAAACGTATTTATTATCAGTTACCTTTTTGAAATAAATAGTTTTTATTATTATAAACCAATTTGCTTTAATATGAGATAAAAATCCCGAAATCCCGGGATTTACATTTACAAAATCCCGGTATTCGTTCCCGGATCCCGTTTGGCATCCCTAGTAACATTCAGTGTTAGGAATAAATTTTAACATAATATTGAACTAAAATTTGTTTACAAATAACAGCATAGAACATGATAAATACTAATGAAGATCGCAGCAGTGTTGATTAATTTGTTCGGAATTATATTTCAAAATAAAGTGATTTAAATACACAGATATATTAAAAACTGACACCAAAGTACACGACAAATACTGATGAAGATCGTAGGAGATAAAAAAAAGTACATTGAATTCTGTTAACAAGTAACAGCAAAGGACAGTATAAATGCTGATGAAGGACATAAAAGACCTTTTCTATATATGTTTTTAAATTTAGATCTATTCATTAATTTAATTTACAAAATTTTTCATTTTTACAATATCATTTATATATTAGTAATTGTTCTAGCTGAAGGTCTTTTTTTAAATTAAAAAATTTGTTCCTAAAGAAACAAAAGACGTAGCGAAATATTGAAAATAAAAATTTTAAAATTTTAGAAAAGACCTTAAGCTTGAACAATTACTAAAATATTAATAATAATAAAAAAGTTAAAAAAAAAAACTATAATAAGAAATTTTTAAAATATCTTTAATAACTGTTATGCTAATATGAGGAGGTGAGAATTAAAACTCGTTCGTTCCATGTTTACAAAATTTTGGTAAAAAGCTAAAAACTTGCTGCAGCTTAGTAAATGAGCCAAATACGTTGAAAGCTACTAATTCTTAAATATTAGGCTATTTTTTATTAAAACCTTAAAATTTAAATTTACTAAAGAAAAATTAGGTTTCGAAGTTTGGAACGAACAGATTTTATTACGAATTTTCGAAACAAACGAGTTTTGCTACATTCCATATTGGAACGAACGAGTTTTGCAACTTACAATAACCCACCAGTAAAATAAATTATTTAGCTTCACTATATTTTAAAAGTTATATTAATTTATTAAAACTAAGGAAACTTGTTAAAAAATGAAAAAAAAAATATATGAATTTTTAAACAGACAAAGAAAGTACATCATCTTCAGTGTACTCCTCGTGGTTTTCTTCCACATCATAACCAGCATTGTCGTTGTCCAAAATCGAAACATGAAATTCCAAGGTTTTTTTTTTATTCCAATTTTCTTCAAAGTGATTGGACAAAAAGGCTCCAACATATTTTTTCTTTTCAGGTTTAATCGTCACAATTATGGGAAGTAGTTTTCGAATAATATCTTTCATTTTCTGTCCTCACCACAAGAATGGCTCAGTATCGGATCGCAGGTATTTATTCATCATATAATTAATCTGCCCTTGCAAAGTAATCTGACCATTTTAATGGTTGTTTTGTTTCCAACAATCACAATAATTAACTTAATAATTGTGAGTGATAATCTTAACAATTACCGTAATAGAAGGAAAAATTAATACATAAAAATATTTGGAATATCACCACCCACGATGATACTTTGGCTCACTTCAAACAGGGAACCAACGAGTTTTGCTACGAAATATGCAACGAGAAAGTTTTGACAATGTTTCTTAATTGGAACGAAACAGTTTTGCTATGAACTGCAATTTTAGGCTATAAAAAACATAAGAAAGGATATGAATTGATACAATCAGTATATTTATCCTTATAAAGTAGTAAAAGATTTATCAGCGTCCATTGTTAGCTCATTTTTTAATTTACTGGAACGAAGGAGTTTTTGAACTCACACGCTCAAATATTTCCTGTAGGGCGTTTAAAATTGTTTTTTACCTTATAAGTGCATAAACCATTCTTTATATTTCTTATTTACTTTATCAAGTTACACATACATATATCTTCTATTATTTATTTAAGAAAAACAAAATGTGAACGCTTGTGTTTATAGTTAACATTCTTTAAATTTTTAAAATAAACATTTTTGTTTGGTTTCGTTTTTTCGCTACGAAATAAGTAATAGACATAAATTGTTTTTTAACCATTTTTAAACGCATTCCACAAACGAAAAACTAATAACTTATGGACGCATTGTCTAAGTAAGCAGTGGGCGGGAAAAGTGTTCAAACAGTATATAAAATGTTAAGAGAATTGCTTTTAGATTTTTTATAATCTAAACTATAGATTAAAGTTACGGTCGCATTTGGCAAATATTTGCCGAAGAAGACCTAACCACTGAACAAAATATTTTTTAACTCATGTATTTATTAAAAAAAAACTTCGTTTATTTAGGATAAAACACAAAAAATATTTAGTCTTATATTATTTGATGCTGTTTGATCTAGCAAAACTCTTGTAAGAGTAAACAACATCAAACAAATTTGTACTAAAACAAGTGGTTACGCTTTTTTGAGTAAATATTTGCCATGTGTGACCATAAAAATAAAATTAAACATTTAAAACGTAATCTTATTGTTGAAAATTGCTTTTGAATATACAAAAATCTAAACTAATATTAAGACTAAGATTTAAAGTATTATTAATTAACAAATCGTTAGCTTAGTATGTTTACAAAATCCCTAATAAAGCAAAGAACTAGAAACACTTATATTTACTTGAAATGCCAAATTGACTGTGTTGAAAGAACAATCGGTAAATAAATGGTAAAAATTTGCCATGTTCAAATAATCATCTAAATCGGTCTATATATTGCAGAGTTATAGGTATCCCGATCGACCTAATACACGCCATAGACTCTGGGTATTTTCTATCATATATGTATGTGAAATAAATACTTATACGAAATAGTAGTAGTAGGGATCCGTAAAATAAAATTTTTAATAACAAATATCCGGCACAATTTTTTTTTCTTGGACCAGCACTCAGGGGATGACCCCTACTTATGCAATGCATTGTGTTGGAACTAGGAAAATAGGTTATGGGTGGGAGGATAGAGAGAGTAGTGTTTGTGAACATTAGACTTGAATTTTTCCATATTGAAAATGGCAGGGAATACTTCTGCTGGTAGTTTGTTCCACATACGGACAGTACGGCTAAAGAACGAATTTTCCCTGTAGTGTGTTGTGCGATCCACTGTCCAGTCGACCACAAATGGATGAGCCCTGATTGAAGAACGTGTATTACGTAAAAAACTACGTGTTTCAGGAACAAGTTCCCTGATTTCAGCAGAACACATTCCATTATAGTATCGATAGAACAGTGAAACATAACCCACATTGCGACGATGCTATAATGAATCAATAGAGTTGGATACCCAACTGTCACCGATAAGCCTCTTCGCCCTCTCCTTTACGCGGTCGAGTAACTTCAAAATAGACTTCGAAACACTGGCCCATACATGAGAGTTGTATTCCATTTTCGGCCGAATATAGGTGGTGTAAATAGTAAGAAGATCAGATGGAATGAAGTATTTTCTACACCGTTTTAAAAAACCAAGGCACTTGAGCGCTTCTTTTGACACTTGCAAAATGTGTTTGGTCCAGTAGACATCACACTGGATTCTCATGCCTAGAGTGTCTGATTCCTTAATATTTACACCGCTCATAAAAACAGATGAAGCAACATGATCTGTTGTGCGTTTTTGCGTTTGTGTGTTAGTAAACAACACTGAGTCTTACGTGCGTTAAAATTGACTCTGTTCGCACAATCCCATTCCGAGATTGTCTCAAGATCTCGGCTCAGCGTATCATTCATATTTTATCTCATTGCCCCAATCTACAAAGGGTTTGGTCTATGGTTAAATGAGTATGAATGGCAAATGCTGCTATCATCTGCAAAAGAATAGATAGGGTTTGAAGTTTGACAAAGAAGGTCATTTATTAAGATGCAAAATAAAGTGGGAGAGAAATTAGCGGGGTCAAATCGCACAATACTGTCAGGCAATTCATATCACATCTGCATAAGATAAACATACCTTTAAATCGCTCATACAGAATATCCATTGTAGCATTAACTGTGTGTGTAAATAGCCGAAGCGTATATAAGATTCGGCACAATTTAATAGATAAATTATAAAGATTTAATTTAAACTGTTTAAAGAATACTTTTTTCTACCACTGTATTTATTTTAAGTTGCAAAGCCTTCTATGAAATAAGTCAACAACACTCGATAAATAACAAGAAAAAAAAAGAAAAACAAATACTTAATTTACAAACTTGTAGCAAAATAAAACTATAATACGCAACTAGTTTGTAGGTATTTAGCCTTAAAAAAATACATGGTGGTCAAACCACAAAACAGTCAACAACAAATAACAGCAGCTAAGGCAGTGGCAAAAAACAGCTACGACAACATTAGGAACCAAAATCTAACAAACAAAAAATTAACAACTAGTTACAGCAGTAGCAGTGGATGCAAATGGCACCTAATACCAACCATCCACCATTCATCCATGTATCCATCCATCCACCACCTGCAATTGTTTTACTCTAACACCATCAACGCCACAAAAGTGTCTAGAAATTTTTAACTGCAAACTGAAATTAGAAAAAAAAAATATTGGGCTGTAAATTTTTCTATTTTTTCTTTTTTTGTTTTATATCACAACTTGGTATGGATGGTTGGGTTGGTTGGATAAATGCTTAGATGGATGACTAGATGTTTGGATGGATGGATGGAAGTGTCTGAGTCTGTGTATGTTGTTTGTCTTGCAAAACCACACTTCATTGTCATTGACCATAACAGCGTGTTAAAAAAATTCAAAAAGATATAGATTCAATGTTTTTTTTTTAATTCGTTTTTTATCAAAACTAAACTAGTTTTATAAAGCAAAAAAATTAACGTTACAAAACTAAGTGTGTGGGTTGGTTAAGAAAAAAAAAAACTAAATTAATTAATTCAGTTTTTTATTTAAGCTTTACTTACTTACTTGTGTATCTAATGAATTAGTTTACATTTCTAACATTTCTAGAAAATGGATTTACTTGGATTTTTTTTATTTCTTAATTATTTTGCAGGAAATTATTTCTGTAAGTGGTTTAAGTTGTCGCATGCAGTACTTTGGCATTTGTTTAATACTTTATTGTAGATTGTTTAAGTTTTATAATGAAACAATCATATAATTGGTTTATTAAAACAACATCAATTGTTCATTGTTTGTTTATATGTAATTTTTTTCTGGGCTGTCATTTACTTTGTTTCTTTACTATAAGATAAAACGTGGTCATTCAGTTAATGCTTTTTAATGCGTCTCTTCCTTTTGCACAAAACATAATTTGCGTACTTAACCCATTGTGAACAAGATAAATTAAATATTTAATCACATGTTGGAAATTATGACACAATGGACAGAAAGGTGATATAATTAAACGAAGTTGCTTAAAAAATAGGTTTGAAAAAAACTATCTTTTTTAAACGTTTGCAAAAATTATTCTTCATGAAAAAAAGTACTTTTAAAAAAATGTTTTTTCCAAAAAGTACCTTTTTAAGAAAGTACTTAAAAAATTAAAAATTTAGCAAAAAGTATATTTTAAAAAGTCTATATATTAATATATAATATATATAGACTTTTTAAAACATACTTTTACTTTTTAAAACATACTTTTACACAATTTTTGTAAAAGTATTTTTGCACTTTTTCACAAAAGAAACTCAAAATTTGAAGATTTCAATTAAACTTAGACGTAAGAAATGCTAAGTTGCATTTTGACTTTATTAGGGGTGATTGCGGTTCTAATGATAAAACTACCCGCTTTGTTTAAATGAATATAATTAACAGGAAACACTTTGTTACGCAATGTGCAGGGTTTTTTTGCCTTTCCAAGATGAAAGCAAAGAAACGTGCTACCACATAGCATTTTCCAATATATACTCAATCGCATTGAAAAATAAAACAGGGGTTAGATTATGCTTAACATTAGTTTTATTACAAGGGATAACGGACCATATTTTCGTTGTTAAATAGACTAAAAAAGTGATTCTGAGGCGGATGTAGAGCCATGTACATATATGACATATTTTAATGCTAATAATATCTATTTAACTTCCTTGCACCCAGCTATTTTATTGAAAACAATGTTTAAGAAATTTCATAATGGGTTAATAACCTAATATAAGATTTCCTTCCTTATTCGTATAAATACACATGTTGTAGGAAGTTTATCTTTAAATAATAAAATTGTGCCTAATTGTATTGCAAACGCATTCAGTATTTACTAAATAATATGAAGGGGATATTTTTACATGTGAATATTAATTATTGCATTTAAAATCAAGCTGTTATGTCAACTAATTTATGTGATTATGTTGCACGTGCAAAACGCAGAATTATAAACTGTACGGCAATACTATGTAAAATAGTAATTTGTTAATGATTTCAAGTGGAAATCCACCATACAAATAACATGTCTTCTGAACGCTCAGTTTTCTCTACAGATTATTTCTAAAAAATATGTCTGTGGTGACCAAAATCGAATGGCATCAGACAACGCGGCTTTAACAACACAAGTCGCACATTATCAATGGCATTATATTCAGCTACTTGCAACTAATTAAGGACACGATACAAACATGTGAGCTTGAAGCAAATAATACGAAAGATTTAATGATATGTTCAAAATTTATCGTAGTTTAGTAAATTTAACTCTTACTCCTAGAAAATAACTGCATATTGTGTCAAATTATGAATCTTTAAGACATAATTTCAAATAAGATTGACATCAGTTGTGCATATAATTAATTTAAAAATACATAAAAAAATTTTCTGTTGCTAATCTATTGTTACCGATAACAGCTTGATATCTGCGAGGCTACTTGGAATGGCTTTCCCAGCTTTCTTTGTTTCGGCAAAGAGATCATTAAAATTACTTATTTTTACAGAGCTTACTTTGGTTTTTACAACTTGCTATAAGTTCTCAATTGGGTTGAAGTACTGTAACCGAATTGTTAAAAAAAAACATTGTTTCGGATCGTTATCTTGTTGGTAGTGCGACCAACTAGCCCGGACATGAATTTAATTAAATAAAAAATATGTCTTCTTGAACAACAAAACAGTCTATATCATTGAAATTTGGAACAGTCGCATCATATTTTAATGAAAATTAATTCTTTTGAACGATTCATTTTCAAATCATGTGTCTATGCATATGCCCAGCAAGCCATATGAGTCCGAAAAGAGTCTTTTCTGACACCTTTTCTGGAGCGTTCATGTTCTTTATGAGCCCAAAAACAATCATTATTGCTCCGAAAACCTTCAGAAAAGAGGGTCCGTCAGAAAGAGCTCTTATATAATGTCAGAAAAAAGTCTTTTATGAGGGTTTTTTGGGCTCTGAAAGAGTTCTGAGATAATGTCATAAAAGAGTCATTGCTTTTTTAAATACAACAAATTTAAAGGTCGCGTTAATTATTTTTATTAATTGTTTTTACTTAAACAAAAAGGGACTCGCTGCTGCACCGAATTGGAAAGATGTAGAAACAACGATCAAATTTATGGTTAAAAATAATTGGTTAAGACCTGAAGACAACAATGTAGAATTGTTTGACGAGTTTTTTACATATTGAAATGTATTACCCCAGAGAAAATCAGGGAATGGAATAAAAATAATCCTACTAAGCCACGTTCTACTAAACCACATCAACGTTGGGCGGACTGTTTCAAACATTTTCAAAGTAACACTCGCTTCGCGCGATTCATTGAATTTATATTTTGTTTGCCAGCAACATCTGCAAGTGTAGAGCGTATATTTTCGTTGATCGCAAAATTATGGACAAAAGAAAAATCGCAACTCAAATATAATTTTAAGTACGAATGCATTGAATTTTACAATTTTTTTAAAGAATCCCCAACATTACTGAAGCAAATTTCATCACAGGATAAATATGATTTTAAACAAAAAGCGACAGAAAATTAAATTCAAATTACTTATAACATTATAATTGTCTAAATTTAACTTGAATAAAAAATTTTTTCCCATAAAAAATGGTCCGGTTTTAAGTTTGAATGTTCCAGATTTTAGTACTTTTTTTGAAAAATGTCCCGGTTTCGCTCAAAATTGAGGTGGTCACACTAAGCATATGGCATCATTGTATCGCTTACAATTTTTGCATACTGAAACTTATTCATATTTTCCTCAAAACATCACGTGACGACATATAGAACCTCCTCCATGCTTCAAAGTGGAGCGGGTGTACTTTGGCCGGCGAACTTATTTTTTCCATCTGGAATTTTTGTTTCTTTCGAAAATAAAACTCTTGCTATTAGGCACATTTTTTACATTGATGACTTTGTTATTTTTAAAATCGTTAATTAAGGGATTCCACTAGTGAATTTCGAAAAACAAATTCATACAAAACATTACACGGTTTGTATCGCAATTTTATATTTACACCTAATACTGTTTTTACACGGTAAATGGTTTCAGGAAAACCAGAAAAAAAACCGTGTAAAAAAGGCATTGATCGTATTCCTTCACCCATTCCTTATCTCTAAAATCTATTGAAATTGGTGGAAAACAAGGCTTTGTATTTTTACACCAGCATAATTATTAAAGAAAAAAAAGATTTGCACTCTAAGCTTAAAAGTAATGTAAAAACAAATGTATGACAAGTTCATTTAATTGCATGCACTAAAAGAGAAATCCCCCAAATTTGTGCTATTTACAATTGCTCTGACCAGTAAATTTCCAAAAAGGGAATTCCTCTGTGACACGAACATATTTCGCAAAAATTAAATTTAACCAAAAAAATTTAAGCCCAATAGATTTTAAATCGTGCTAAATGAAATAAAATTGTGTAATTGCAATTAATAATTGTAATTAAAATTTGTTTCTTTTCAAACCGTGTAAAAAAAGACCGTGTAAAAACAGGATTAGATGTACTTTACTATTACATCATATACATATACGATTTTTACTATTATGTGAATCGTAACTGTAACATATTATGGTAGCTGCAATCATTTAAATAATTACATTGTTAAAAAACACTTGTAATATTATTAAAATGGTTGCATTGAACATGTAAAACTATATTTTTTCTCGCTGTTCGGATTTTAAAGACATCATTAGACCATACTTTATAAAATACGGCTGATCAAGTAGTGATCGGCAACAACATTTGGTTCCGAGCAATAAATCATGTATTTCGATTAGTTATTTCTTCTAATCGAACCAATAGTTAATAACATACATACATACATACATACATATTTATTACAACTTTTTTATGATTGAACCGAACCCACTGTGTATATTTCATATTTAAATATTCTTCTTTTTAACAAAAACAATGAATCAATTGATTTACACCGAAAATATGATTTCATACATATGCATGTATGTGTTAAATTTTTTAAATAACTCTATATACATATATATATGTATATATATGTATATACATATGTATATATAAATGTTTAATATAAAAATATACCCATGATGCGGATCATTAAAAATTTGAAACAAAAAATTTTTACGTTTTAGAAAACATTATTAATTATTTTTTAAACAAATAAAATTATAAAGAAATTGTTAAATCTTTTTTTTTTTGTGTTTTTAATAAATTATTTTTGTAATCAAGTTTGTTGCTTAAATCTTACGTTTAACGTTTAACATGTAAACAAATACTTTTTTTCTTTTGTTACAAAAGTTTAAGAATTTAAAAAGCTGTTTTTATTATTTCTGAATTTTGTTGCTTTCATAAAATTTATTAACGAAGACGACATTAATACGTAAATGTAAAATATGTGCACTTAATATTTTTGGCATATTTTGTGGATTTAATGGTAAATGTTTTCATTAAAACACAAATAAAATTTTCAAGTATTTTGGGTTGAAAGAAAATCAGAAATCTGAGAAAATAAATTACAATTAAGCTAGCAATCCAGAGAAAATTAGTCTGATTAATAAATAAATTTAATATGAAATTAAGGAAGTTTTCAATCCCAGCTATATAATAAAACTAGAGAAAACATAGCTTTTTTCCGCTGCCACTACCAAATTTGCAGCCAATTGAATAATTAGTTGGCTTCAATTGTATTGGTCTCTTAATATCAAAGAAATTTAGTTAATAATTAATCAAAAACGTGGATTTTTTATAAGAAGAATACAACTTTAGTTTCTTTTTTAGCTTTTCTTAAATATTAATTAATATCAATTAGTAGCAATTTCCAGTTCAAAAATATCCCTTTTTATTTTATGTAAGCAAACAATGCTTTACTTTTAAGCTGAGTTTTCATATATTATGTTTTTTTTTAATTAAATATCTATCCCTAACGAGGTGTTGAATTTTAAGTTTATTTGTGTAATTATTACTTTATTAAAACCCCGTTAATTACTTTATATGCTAAAAATCAACCAAATTTATTTAACTTTTTTTCTTGTAGTTGTTTGTTAACTTTTCAATACAGTTAATATTATTATTTTTTACAATAATTTTATGTTTTTGTTTTTTTTATTCCCATACACTATAATATTAATTTGCTTTTTTGTTATTACTAATTTTGCGCTTGACGTATTAAAGTAATTGTATGTTGCCAAGTGAGTACAGCCAACCAGCAATTGATGCAAGACCAAACCACTGAAATTCGTTTGAATGTATGTTCCTTATACGTACATAACAAAAAGTGTAATATAAATATATAATTGATGGTCAATGGTGATGAATATGAATTTAAATAGTTATTAACTGTTTCTATTGTTAGTGGATTTGATCGTGAATATATATCAAAAGGCAGTTCGTTAAAAGAAAACAAAAGATTTAAGATTTAACAGTAGAAATAAACTTTAGTGTTTTAAAATATTAAAATATCTAGAAAAATAATGCAAAATTAAAAGTACTGAAATAGTCAACTGGGCTTATTTTCTGTAGCACAGTGTTATTTAAAATATTTAAAATTTAGTGTTGCTGTTTTTTTTTTCCTTAGACAAAACAATTAATCATGGTAACTTTAATTTTCTTAGATGTTGTTGTGAAATTCAGTTTTTATTAAAACAAATTATGTTTATTGTTTTCAGTTTAAAACAGATTTCTCACGACCTGATGCAGGGTTCATTTTTCACACCACATCATGTCACATCTTTGTTTCAACAAAATACAAAAAGGAAAAACACACATAACAACTATGTAGTAGAAAAGTGACAGTTTTTTGAGTGGAAATAGAGCATGACTAAGTAACAGTTCAAATAGAGTTGTAGAGAAATATTTCGATTAACATTTTTCCTTTAACAAAATGAAAACAATATTTGTAAAGGTACGGTCACACTTGGCAAATATTTGTCGAAAAGACGTAACCACCAAATAAAATATATTTGAACTTGTTTAATTATTTAAATAAACTTCGTTTATTTAGGACAAGACACAACAAATATTTAGTCTTATTTAGTTTTATGCTGTTTGATCTTGCAAAACTCTTGCAAGAGTAAACAACGTCGAACAATTTTGTGCTAAAACAAGTGGTTACGGTTTTTTGAGTAAATATTTGCCAAATGTGATCATACCTTAAGTTAATTATGAAGTCAAAAATTAATTTCAATTTAATTATGTTGCAGACTATGAAATTAGTTTGCAGCCTATTTTGAGGATTAAATAGAAATCTGTGACAAAGAGATTTTATATGAAAACTTTAAACACAATTGAAAGAGTTCATGTGCACTCAGAGAAAAGTCGTGGTTATGATATGAGTGCAACAATCATAGTATATTCCTTGTAATATTAAATGCTTGGCCAGAACATTTTTATTGTTTAATAGATTTTTGTGCAATAATATTTAACCTGAATACTTAATAATGATAACTATGAAAAATTAGTTATTGTTATATTTTTAAACATAAAATGATTACAAGTACTCCATAATATAGTCATGTAGAACCATAATCCATGTCATCTAATAAGTTTAAAAATAATCAAAATATGATTTAGCTGGAATCATAAAATGGTTGGACTCAACTATATTTTGCCTATCATATCATATTTTACATAACCATATTATAGTTAAGGTGGAATCATATATGATATGAGTGTATAATATTTTTTAGGTGAAGTCATAATATGATTGCACATAATCTTATAATGGTTGTGCTACTATTAGCTTATTATGATTAGACATGATCATACACCTAATTCTGTTTTGACACGGTAATTGGTTACAGGAAATTCCGTGTAAAAAAAACCATGTAAAAAAAAAGACATTGATCGTGTGCAAAATAGGTGGTTGGTTCCTTATCTCTAAAACCTATTGCAATTAGTGAAAAACAAGAATTTTTTAAGAACAACTATTCAGGTTTATAATATTAAATCACATACAAATGTAGTATACAATGTGTTTTTACACAAGCATAGTTATGAAAAAAAGAAGATATACACTCTAAGCTTAAAAGTAATGTAAAAA
The DNA here is from genome assembly GCA_950370525.1 of Bellardia bayeri. Lineage (NCBI taxonomy): Eukaryota > Metazoa > Arthropoda > Insecta > Diptera > Calliphoridae > Bellardia > Bellardia bayeri. Next base: position 123,294,282 of record OX493264.1, read on the forward strand.
AATGTATGACAACTTGTCATTAACAAGTTCATTTGATTGTATGCATGTTGTGACCAGTAAATTTGCTTGTAATTCACCTAAATTTCTGATATGAACATATTACGCAAAAATTAAATTTAATCAAAAAAAATTAAACCTAAAAGAATTAATATCGTGCTAAATGGAAAAAAAATCGAGTAAAACAATTTCAAAGTTTTATATTTTCAAACCGTGTTAAATTTAAATCGTGTAAAAAACACTGTGTAAAGACAGAATTAGGTGTACTCTTATTACAAATATGCAAATAATTATGAGCAGAGATTAAGTTATGGTTAAGTAGGATAGTTTATGATATTTTATGAGGCCATACATAGCAAGCAATTAATCCAGTCATAATATGACGCTATTCGATTATGATCACCACAACCATATTTTGTCTATGATTGTTTAATTGTATTTCATAATCGATATTTGAATATTTAATTACTGAAAGGAAAATAATAACAGAATTTTTTTATTTGTATTAATTATAAAAGTAATGAAAGATGGTTTTTATTTCCGATGAATTATTAAATGCAAAACTTCTAAGAAATATCATTTTCTGTCTCAACAAATTGAATTAAAAATAATTAAATTTTATATGAAAAAAATTGTTTTTATTTCTCAATTTTCTCAATGTTCGAACAACTTTAATCCCACATTGACAAATTGGGATTATATTTGTTTTACAATTTAATATTTAAACAAATTTGTGTATTAAAATACACATTTTGTCATGAGAGTTTATTTTGTTTAATTTTACTTTGAATGAAGATAAACCAGTTCCTTTGCGTATTAATAATCTAGTCAGTATGTTATTCATAAAGTCACAGCAAGTTCTTCTAAATAAAAACTTAAATTGTGTGTTTATAGAGAGGAGCTGTTTTATTAAATATTTCTTTATATTTGTTTTTTTGTTGACTCATGTGATAAATTATGATATTTTAGTTGTTGTAATTCTACACGTTTTTATATTTAAACATTTTATATGGTTGTAGCGGAATTTTGCATATGAATACTATTTTAACGTTTATTTCTTTTTTCGTTTTAAAGAACTTGAACTTGATAAACTTGTATTTCGTTTCAAATTTCTTACAAAGTTATGTGAATAGAAAAAAACCTTTATTATTTTTAATAATAAACTGAATTTATAAAAAATAGGCACTTTTATTTGGACTTTTTCTTTTTTTTCTTTTCCATTTTTAACTTAGCTATGATGTAATTTTTAGCCAATATTTGTTTGTTTAGAGGATTTAAACATTAGTTTAAAATAAATTGGTTCTAAAACCTCCAACATTAAATGTACGTTGTAATTATAATGATATGCATAAAACTACCTGCAATTAAAACAAATTTTTGGCAAAAAAAAAAACACCGTAACCACTAATAATATACAATATAAGTATTTATCCAGTATTTAAAAATCTGGGTTTTGAGAATAAAAATCGTTTGGATTTTTTTGGTTGCAGTGAAGGTTTATTATTAACTTAACCATAATTTTACGTTCATATTATAATAGTTGCGAATTCACAATATGATTATGGCCAACGAAATTTTACTTTCACCTCAAACATAACTTGGCCATGCAAAGACAATCAATCATATTATGCTTAAGCCCAACCATATTCTGATATCAACTCACCCATAACATGGTTCATTAAGTCTAAAAAAATACGAAAACACGATTATTTTTAAAATTAAGAAGAAAATCTTGATATGTTTAGAAAATCATTAGGTTTCATTAAAATCATTAAGACATAATTTTAATAATATTATTTATAGGAAATATTGACTTGATTATAACATATAAAAACAACAAAATTTAGATTTCTATTTAAATATTATTTAAAGGTGCATTCACCCATTCTTTCTGAACAAAATATTTGTTCGGACAAAGTTTTGTCTGGACAAAAAGGAACTGAGTTGCCAATAGGTTACATTTCTATCTATGTTGTTGTAAAATTATATTATTCATTTTATTTTAAATTCTGTAAATTGTTTTTGAAAAATATACACAATCTTTTAAAATAATTTAATATTTGTTTTTTGACACTTAAAAACAAAAAACAAAATAAATCAATGGCCGCAGTATTAGCACTTGTAAAACTAATGGATTTTTTTACATATGTATGGCAGCTTTGATTTTCCAGAAAAATTGTTCGAAATGAGTGAATCGGCTGCAAAAAACTCTCAGTAAAAAATTTTTCTTCGCACAAAATTTTTGTTCGGAACAAATGGATGAATCCACCTTAAATCTTGTTTACAAAAATTAATGAAAAATCTATTTTAATTTACCAAAGAAACATTTTACTATGCATACATATTTACTAACAAAGTTTAAAGCAACAAACTTTGTGAAGTTGTTAGCTGAGCTGAATACAAAAGGTTTTATTTACAATAAACTATTTTTTACAAACTTAAAGCCACGTTATTTTATGTTGAAATTTTCAACTACTTAGAGTTTTGTTGTTTGCATAAAATAAAGAAATGAAAATTCTGAGCTTAATCTATTTCAAAATAATGACATTTAAAAATGTATTAAGCACAAATTAGCAATTAAACAAAAGAATGATGAAGCGAACTTGCAAAATCTAAACTACAAAAAAAAAGAAATACAAAGTGCACACAAAAGATTTAAGCAACAAACGTTTTTTAAACATCATTTCCAAGAGTCTCTACGAAATTTGATTTAAAATGAATCAAAAATCTTCTACTAGATTAAAAGTTTTGTATTTAAGTAATGTAAGCAAACTTGCTGTAATTTAAACCAGTATTGTAAAAATAATATAATTTTCAGAAGCTTTTACCGTTGAAAGAATCTGAGTAATTTTGAAATTGATTGCAGTCTTCCACAATAACAATAATAGTTAGTTTTACAATGAAATTAAATTTGAAGGCTTTATAATTTATTTAACACAAAACAGGAACCAATGTAAATTAATTATGGAAATCATTTTTATTTATTATTTTATTTTAAGTTAATAATATGTGAAATAATGTATAGAGTTATTTTTCATCTTGTATAATATAAATTGTCTTGAGAAGAACAATTTAATTATACAAGAGATTAATTATAAGTATATAAGTATGAAAGAGACAAGGGGAAAGCAAAAAGTTAATGATTTATGCTTATGATTTATGTCTTTGGGAGAGATAAGTCGATGGTAATTATATTTTAGAAATTATTCACATATAGGGATTTTTTATTTCCTTTCTTTTCTGTTGGAGTTCACAATATTAATGGATAGATAATATTAATAGCGACTTATGGTACAATTGCCAATGTTAATAGAGTTAATTTAGCGACTTATGGGTATAAGTGCTGAAAGAAAAAAGGAGTTAGCGCCTTATGGGTACAAGTGCTAAATAGAAGTGTCCATTTTTATTTAATTCAGTTTGCGCGAAACTTCGGATTCGTGAAAATCTGATTTCAGTAGAAATTTAACATTTACTCTTTGTAACGAGTAGCCAAAGTTTTTGTAATAGATTTGTTTTAAAGGGTTTGACGTTTAAAACAACACTGCTACATTTTAATAATATAATACATTACATATGTAAATAAATAAAAATATTTATTTTATATTATATTATTATTGAGGTTTTTGTATTTCCTCACGGGCTATTTTGAAAAACAAAAACCTCAATAATAATATAATATAAAATAAAAACATTGATCATAAATAAAAAGAAACGAAAATTCGAGGCAAATAATTCAGTAATTTAATCAATAATAATAATAATAATAATAACAATATAAATATAATTCATTTCATTTTAGAAATATATTTAATTTTTTATTTAAAAAATAATAATGTCCAAGGTATTTTGGACAATATGATTTCCATATGTTATTGTAATTCATATTCTTTATATGTTGACCACTGCTTTAATATTATTAATTAAATTTTATGTAATATAACTCTAAACTCAATTTAAAATTAATAGAATTTTTCTGCACAAATTAAAAGTTTTTATGAGCTCGTATAAATATTTGCAATTAATTGCAGCTTAAATCATTAATTAGGCTTTTATGTTCATAAAACAATATAAATGAAATTATAAATGTAAATTAATTAATGATGAAAACATTGATAAAATGTTTTACAACTTGTAATTTCTTGAAATTCTTTTCATATTTATTTGCTAAAAATTTAAAAGTATAATTTTATTAATACGATTTCTTATTTTCTTGTTGTCTCTCCCTCAGATGTTTTACCACCAGCAGCACATACAACGAATACGACACCTGAGCATATTCTTGCTGTTGTTACTCTATTTGTCACAAATCAAAGCTTGGCGACCATGTCCAGAACTAAGTCCAGCTTTGCGTTTACCTTGCAGGTGTGTATATAATTTAATAGCTTAACAACAGTGGGCCTCACGACAAAATAGATATATAAATTAATAAATAGTAAACACACAAACTTAAAACAACTACGAGTATTCGATTATAAAGAAAGATTTTAAAAATATTTCTATAAAAAAAACATTTCTATAAAAGAAACATTTCTCAAACTGAGGTATAGTAATTAATAAAATTTAATAAACTCTCATCCTATAATTTTTTTTGTATTTCAAGTTTTCTAACAGTCCGTCAGTCCTTGCATTCCATTCCACTGTGCATCGTTAAATGCATAAAATAATCTCGTTCGCCTAAGTGTATAAGAAAACCAACTGCGTTCTTAACGGTGTTTTTTCATCATCATACATGTTTTTATTAACATTTTGTGTGTGATTGTGTCACAGAATTTCTTTTTACACTTATTCACTCACTCAGTTAGTCAGTCAGTCAGACACTCGCTCGTTAGCTAGCTGGCTGACTGGGCCAACATGATCACTTACTATGCTAATGGAAGCAATAAAAATTCTAAACAAACAATTTCCGCCTATGGCAGATTGATTTTCATTCACAACTTTTGCCTACATTTTTAATGCAATTTTTTTGTTTTGTATTTGGATTTTTTTATGTTTTAAATCTTGTCATGGTATTTCAACTTATTGAACATTTTTTCTCAATGACTAAGAATATTTTATTTATTATATTTAATTTTTTATTCTTGTTGCTTTTGTTGTTTTCTTAAATAGATGCAATGTGGTTGCTTTTGGCTCAACGGGACAACTTGGTGCAGTGGCCATGGATTGCGATCGTGTTGTATTTCATGGTGAAGCTCCTCAGTTACCATATGGTGCACCCATAGTATCTTTCTCTCAGCGTTATAGCGGCCAGCAAGTACTGCCGTCTCAGGTAAGATGACATAAATAAGATGAACAATTTTTGTTAAATTAACAAACAAATTATATTTTTATTTTATTTTATTATTAAAATAATATGGTATCAAGTAATACAATTTTTATTAGTATTTTATTAGTAAATAACATATATATTTCTGACCTACTAAATCTGATTAGAAAAGGCATTAAATTCTTAATGTTTCTGATTCCTACATAATTTGATGAGTTCAAAGGTTTCAAATACAATTTCTATAATATTTAGTTACAGACCTGTAAAATCGATTTCCAAATAAATAAATACCCAAAAATCTATTAAAATTTTTTACAATTGTTTCAAGTTTTTGGAGGTATTTGAAATGAAATTTTATTACTTAACGACCATGGTGCAATTATACAAGGTGAGTGCAAATCGACAACAAATACAACACAAAACAGAAACAACAGGCATTTTGTTTGTGTAAAATAATGTACTACTGTCAAAAATACTTGAAAAAGTGTTACTTTTGGCATAAGTAAATTGTAAACAAAGTCAGTCAGCTGGGCTACTGCACTCACCTTGTATAGTTGCACCATGCTTAACGACTTTATTAAATTTTGACACTTTGTTTACAAAATATTATTGTTGTTATCTATGACAAGATCATAAAAAAATACATTATATGTCATTGTTAAAAGCATATTTATCCCATAATAACTGATCTTTGTGGTCTAAAATTTTATTATAACCTACCGCTAATAAACCAAATTAATCACCTCAAATATGTTTATTATTATAGCAGCCGCCGTTTGAAAACAATTGTTTGTAACGTGAAAAGAAAAACCTCAACACACTTGCAACAAATAACTAACATTGGCAGCATTGTCTAACATTGTTTCCCAACTTAACGGTGTTTTTCTTTTATATTTTTTTTTTGCAACATTTAAGCTGAGAAAATAGTTGGCTATAAGTCTCAAAATTAAATGAGTAAAAAATAAAATAAAGTCAAGGTTATCGCTATAAAACCAACATTGAGCAATAAAGCATTTAAACACATTAACAAATATTAAAATACAGCATAATTAAGCAAAATAAAAGTTTTGTTTCTCTGAAAACAAGATGAGATGAAAAGTTTATGATGGAAATGTAAACTGAACATCTCTTTAATAGCAACTCAAAGGGTGGGAAATTAATTTCTAAATGATAAATGCCGTATGAAAAGAAGAAATAAATAAATGTCTATGGAAAACTTTTACTTTATGATTAGTCATACATCAGGTAAATAGTATTAGGAGTGTTCAAACTAATACATGTATGTATATATGCATGTATATTATAGTATGAAGAACTAATAAATATCACATTTAATTGCTTCATCTTTCAAACAGGCATTTCGTGTTGAAAAGTATCATGGTACTTCAGAGACTAATTTGATAATTTTAAGCTATAATAAGAGTTTATTTTCTAAAGACAAATTCCTGTACATAGTTTTTTTCTGTGTACATAACAGTTTTTTCTAAAGAAAATTTTCTATATAACAGTATTTTCTATAAAAAAAAATTCCTGTAGAAAAAACTATTAAAAACAATGTTCTGTATGACAGTTCTTTCTATAGAAAATGTTCTGTATAACATTATTTCTATAGAAATTTTTCTGTAGAACAGATTTTTCTACAGAAAATTTTCTGTATAACAGAATTTTATAGAAAATTTTCTGTTTTTTTTTTGTAGAAAATTTTTTGTATAACAGTTCTTTTTACAGAAATTTTTCTGTATAATAGTGTTTTCTACAGGAAATTTCCTGTATAACAGTTTTTCTATAGAAAATGTTCTGTAAAAGTTTTTTCTAAAAATTTCGGGAATAACAGCTTTTCTATACAATATTTTATATAACAGTTTTTTCTACAGACAATATTTTGTGTAACAGGGTTTTCTATAGAAAATCGTTTGTACAACAGTTATTTTCTGTAGAAAATCGTTTGTATAACAGTCTTTTCTGTAGAAAAATTTCTTTATATAACACTTTTTTCTATAGAAAAATTTCTGTAGAATATTTCTTACAGACACATTTCTGTATAACAGTATTTTCTATTCTGTTAACATTTTTCTATATAACATATTTTTCCATATTCTTACAGAAACATTTCTATATAATTCTATCTATCTATTTCTATAGAAATATTTGTGTTTAACTTTAGAAAAATGTCTGCTTAATTTTTTTCCCCCACAGAAAACTTACTGTATAATAATTTTTTCTAAAGAAAATTTATTACTACATATATATGTATAGTCCTTTTTTTCTTTTCTATAGAAAAACTGTTATACAGAAATTAAAAATCTTCATAATATAACATGTTTTCCATAAAGAACTGAAGTTAACTACAAGGAATTTTATTTCAACATGAATACCTTTAATATTTGTTTTAAGTATGTATCTCTCTTCAATCATCTTAAATAAACAACAAGTACTTTAAAAGTCCAAATCTACAACTATTGTGTCTTCAAGATACATACTGAGTGAGATACAAAAAATAAATAAAAGCAACGAAATAATCATGAATAAAAAGAAAGAAGATAAAACAAATTCAGCTGCAAAACACTTTCACTTGGACTAAATAAAAAGACAGACAGGCCATTAAACAAAACAAATAAGTATTAAGTATAATCTAGACTACCCAGAATATGAAAATAAAAACTCATAAAAAGTGAAAATTTTTAAATTATAACATGAAAAAAATAAATAATACAAACATGTGTTAATCACCGAAACCGAATTAAAAATTAATTTACTCTAACTCTAACATGTTTCTCTTTCATACATTTACAGCAATTTGGCATTTTAAAACTACCCATGGAAGTATTGGATTTATCAAACAATCTCATTAGACGCATACCGGAAAAATCTTTTGTTGGCCTTAAGGAAACTCTAACGGAATTACGTTTGGCCAACAACTTACTGGGCGACAGTTTAAATCCTATATTTTCTTCGGCCGAATTTCATCCATTGAAGAATTTAAAATTATTGGATTTATCAGCGAATAAAATTAAATCCATTGAGGAGGGTCTACTTAAAGGTTGTGGTGATTTGAAGGTCAGTAATAAGTTGGTGATTTAAATAAACGGTGTTTAAATGATTAATTATTTTTATTTTGTGTATTCACATGGTGCCGGGCCCAAGTTAATAAATATTTTAGTCATGTCTTATTAACATTTTTTTAAAGGTCTTTTGTTTTACAGTTGGTAATATTAGTTAATTTACTATATTACTGTTACACCATTTGTAAGAAAAACATTTCTTTTAATGTTAACTACAATTATTGATAGGTTAGAAGAACATTTCCAACATACCAAACTGTGGTAGCAATTCAAACTAGAATAAAACACTTTGTCATAAATTTTTCCAATAAATGATTTAAATACTACTACCGAGAACCGTCTTTGATATGACAAATTTGTAATATTTAGATTAAGTTTGAATTCTTGAAAAATGACAATTAGGGATAATAAACTACCAATAATATGTGTTGTCCATCCGATCATGTTGGAATATATGTTTGTAAGCTTTGCTAGTGAAACAGCGTTTTCTGTTGCACAGTGAGATAATGATTACATGTGTAATTTTTACTCGTTTATACATATGTGTATAATGTATAATTTTCTTGGTGGCAAAACTTAATTGCAACCAACCACAGCCCCGACTCACAAATATTAACTCTAGTCTTGGTGAGCCATCGTTTTGTTCGCACGAAAATAAATCATCAACTAAATTACGGACACAAATTTGTTATGTTCATTTGTGTGGAGAAAATGTGTCGTTGGCTATCTTTTTGGGTGAAAATTGTATTTAATGTCAGTCATACATACATATGTATGTAGCTATGCGAACAAATGTTCTGACAATGTTGTTCAAACAAGAACATAACATCGACATAGCTGTCTGCACTTAACAAAATCACCTGCGGAAAAGAGTTGACAGAAACTCTGTAATAATTTGAGACTGAATTAGAGGTCTACTTTATAAAACATTTTTTTAGGTATACATCTTTCAATAAAAAGGAACTTCAGAAAAAGAAACATTGTAGGCAAAGAAAGCCTCATAGAAGCACTAATGGAATGATGAGCAAAAATGTTACAGGATTCGTCGAGAAGTGGGCATTCCTTGCACATAATTTTAAACGTTTAAAAAATTATGACTTTTAGTCATAAGATAATAGTTTACAACACCAACATATTGTGTTGTCTCGGCTACGACACAACATAAATCTTTTTGTTCGATTACGAGTTATGCTAGGAACATAACTGGAACGATCGACGAATTTTTGGTCACGAATATTTTTGTATGTGAAAGTACATACAATAATGGTGTCGGCTGAATTCGTTTTACGTGGCGAACTCTAGAATATATATATACATATATATTTATATTTCTTAAGCCGGCGAACGATGAACAAACAATGCAGAGTGAAAATGTTTCCTTTTAGTTTTTAATGGTTTAGTGAATAATGTTAATTTTTACTTTAATTATTGTTTTATTTTTCACTTTATATAATTTAAAATAAGTAGAAAAAAAAGTTAACTACATATAACAATTGTTTTTGTTAATGTTTATTTTTTATATATTTTTTTTTAATATGGTTACACTATCTATCAGCTATTCGTTTATCAGTTTATCGTCGTTATTGTGCTTCATACCACGAATTTACACAGCGAATTGTCAGTTGTGTTCCTTGCATTATGTTGTGAATCATACTGGGGGCATAAGTTTAACATCAAACATATCAAACATTTTTGTTTGTTTTTAAACAAAATACAACAAAGCAAAGGTGGATGGATTTACCATTTGTTTCGAACAAAAATTTTGTCAAATTTTGCAACTCAGTTCATTTTTGTCCATACAAAATATAAAATTAAACTAATTCAAGCTGAGAGTTGTTGTTAACTCTCTCTTTCAAAAAGAGAGACGTCAGACTTCATATGAAAAAAACTTTGTCCGAACAAATATTTTGTTCGTAACGAATGGGTGAATTCACCTTTAGTATACATACTCGTACAAATGAAAATCATACAAATTGTTATTGTATTGTAAAGACCGTGAAGGAAACATGGGGACAAGTGTCTCCAAATCACCACTTTTGTTTACTATTTTGGTGACAGTTTGGCGACATTGTCAACAGCATTGTCACAATGGTTATTATAAAATAATTATTCTTTAAATTGTGTGAATCGATACAGTAGGCGATAGTGTGCCGGACTATCATTTAGAGGGTTGCGGGTGTTTTCGAATTTATTTTTAATTAGGTATTTTTTAGTATTTTTTTTTTAATAAAACTCCAAAAACTTGCAAAAAATGCATTTTCATTTTCTCTTTCAGAAAAGTAGCAAAAGTGTAGACAGAAGTGGTCCCAAAAGAACTACTTAGTCAGTATTGACGCAGTCTACTGGTAGATTTCGTAGGACAAGCCTGTGCTAAATGTCAATAGTAGATATGTAGCATTAGTAAGGGTATAATTCATCAATAGTAATGCTGACATCGTCAATAGGTAATCAGTATAATTTTACTATTGACATTTCCTGCAGGGGAGTGAAGTTTGACAATTATAAATGAAACGCGATATTAGACAGATGTTTCTTCTTTAATCTAAATTTTCAATGATATTTTCTCAAAATAGCGGTTCTATCTTATCAATGACGTCACGGAAATTAAGTTTTAAGAATATAATCTATTCAATTGGTTTTATCTTTCACATAAAATAATGCATTGGTGTTAACTCGCATAATCGAGAAGCTCGGGTAATTTATTTTACAAAAAATTCATTGTTTCGGTGGCCATAAATTCATTGTTTCGCTGGCTGGCAATAATAGGCCAAAATTAAGTTATTATGTAACATCTATTAAAATCGTGTTCCACACAGCGTAAACGCTTTTCCAGCCAAATTTTATCAATTTTCAAAGACTCTACTATTGACATGTCAACAAGTAAAATATCAAAACGTTCATGTTATTCCAATATGCGCCTGTTGGAAAACAAAGTTCTCTTTCAAAACTCCTTTACCAATTGCTTTTTTTTTCTAAAAATAAGTAAGAATAATTGGAGAGAGCATTCTCCTCAAACACATAAATATTTATATTTAAACTTTATGAAAAATGTTATTGAAATTGTTGATATTTGCTAATTGGAAATGGTGTAATCTACAAACAAAATTATAATGCAGTTAGTTACAGACAGTTTTCAAACCAGTTTGAATTTCTAAACCATAATGTTTCTTATTCAATTTGTTTATTATTTCACATTAGTTTTTTATTTATGTTTTAAATACTAAACTCTAAGTTAATAATGTTTTTTTTTTAATTAATATTTATGTATGTGTGTGTGGTCGATGACGTTGCTTTTTATAATTACATATATTGATATAGACAATATTTATTTGGTGTAAAGACTATTTTTGATTAGAGTAAATCACATCACATGGTGTTGTGGTGCAGCATTGTACTTACCACCAATCTTTTACATTCATGCGTTCGTTTATGCGTTAAAATTACTTTAATAAGCATTTACAGGTAGGCAGATACTCGTACTTGTTTTTCGCAAAAAACTTAACAACGTGTAGACCATTAAATCATACAGTTTTTTGTTTCGTGAAGCTTTTCTGTTAATATTCAATTCATGTCTATGAAATTGTTGCGTGTTGTTAAGTTTTCAGTAATTTTTTCCATCTAGTTTTATGGAGTTCATTGATTCATGTTGGACTCAGTTAAATGACTTAAGGTTTCAATTGTTTTTTATAAAATCATAGTAATTATAAGTTAATAAACTATGCTAAAGTGAAGTTTTAAATGCTTTGATAGAGTGAATTAAATTTTAAGCTAATGAAAAATTATTTTTTTTTCCATTTCTGACTAAACCTGTAAATTTAATGAAATATTACAGGAACAGTTCAAATAAATCAGTAAAAACCTAATCAAACCACTTAATTTTATTTATTAAAACTATTTCTAATTTTCTCTATTTTTTATTCGAAATAAAGCTTTATTGTTGAATATACGAGTATGTATAACTAAAGCATCTTGGCAATTAACAACTAAATAAAGCTAAAACATTTGTAATAAATAACCCTGATTCTATCACAAAAACTAATAACCCCTAACCTTTATAAACTCAAACGAAATCTAGAAACCAAATATGAAAAACATTCGAAAAATTCCAAATTAACTGCTTCCTTCCTAAATAGGGACCCTCACTGCTGGATCTCTTAACAGGCATGTGTTGAGCAAGCAAAGGAGTTTGCTCCTTGTTACTGTCTTTGCTAGAAGGCTGAAAATATATAGTAAATACAAGATTATTAGTTATTAACAAAAGTTTTATTTTTATTATTCTTTTAGGAATTTTATATGGATCGCAATAGTTTGGCCACAGTACCCTCAAACTCTTTAAATGGTCCAACAGCTTTGAGACATTTATCTTTAAGGCATAACTACATAAGTAAGTTAAAAAATATTTACAAATAAATTTCTAATTGTAATTGTAATAAATAAATCCTTCGTTCCTTAGCTTCCCTACGCTATGAGTCGTTTATCGCCCAGCCTCAGTTGGAGATCATAGATTTGCGCTACAACGAAATCAAAACCATTGATGGTTTATCCTTTAAGGGTTTGCGTAAGATACGCGAAATTAAATTGGCCGGCAATCGAGTCACCAACCTTAACAGTGATGTCTTTGAAAATCTACCCACTTTACACAAATTAGATTTATCCGAGAATTTTATTCAACAATTTCCCTCTGTCTCTTTGAGACCGATTAATAATTTGAAGTATTTAAATTTATCCTCGAATATGTTGCAGGTTAGTTGGTTGCTTGTTTGTTTGATTTAAAAATAAAATTATAATTTGTTTGTGTTTTCCAGCGTTTAGATTATTCTCATATGGAAGTGGTGAAATCCCTGGAAACTTTGGACTTAAGTCGCAATGGCATTACCACCATACCACCGGGAACATTCCGTGATTTGACAAATCTGAAATATTTAGATTTGAGTTTGAATTCTTTAAGAACGGTAAGGTTTTCTAACGACATGAACAATTTCACCAGAACCGTAAATTCGTGTTTGTATGATTCCTATAATTGTGAAAGTATTTTTATCAGATTTAAGTAGTTTTAGTTTTATTCGTTATCTGATGTGGGCTTTGGAAAACATATTTCAATCAACACACAGTCAAACGGACATCTCTAAATCAAATGCGCTATCTATAAAGATCCAAAATATATTTTATATTAAGTACATATACAAGTAGTATTGTAGAAATTATAACATGAGGACATGACCAAATTAACTCAACCTGAGACAATTATTGAAACGAACACAATCAACCCTAGCTGCACAGCCCCACGCAGTGACTAGCCTAGCATGCCGCCGACCGACAACTACTCGCCCCAATTGAGTCAACCTTTGTTGCGGTCCCTAACCATACTACACCTTTGAACTCTCTCCTGTTCCCTTTAATATCTTTCTCAAGCACAAAGCCAATCACAACATTCAATGGTTCTGTTGATTCGGCAACATCACCTAGAGATAATTTGGTGGCCTGAATTTCTCAGTAGCCAAACATCAGTCTTTCAACAAACTATTTTTTCTTCCCGTCTAGTTAAAGACATATCCCCGGCTAGTACCCATGGAACTGATGAAAACTCTAGTCAGCTATGAGTTTAAATGAGGCGAAACAATCTTACTCTCTCCAGTTTTAAGCTCCGTGCACCTCATGACACGGTTTCGCTATTTTTTAAGCTTTCGACAATCCGACAAGATAGGGGAATATTATTTTGCCAACATGTCAAGGGCAAATACGAGGGAGAATCATATATGTACATATGTATATTTGAATTAATCAGACCCTTTAAAAATTCCAGTTTATTTATTTACTTATTTTTATCACTCCCCAAAACAGGCTGTTCATAAAAATTAATTTCAAGCAGTTTCATTTCTTTTTTCCATTTCTGTCTATTTATTGAATCAACTACTTCTTTCCATATTATTACTAAGATCGTAGACGCTGAATATAATAATCGATAGTAACAAATTATATGCCTTTAACTAATCCCACTCTCTCTCTCTCTCTATATATATATATATATTTTATTCCATTAGATCGAAGATGATGCTCTCGAGGGCTTGGAAAATCTACAAACTTTAATCATACGTGACAACAATATACTACTAATACCCGGCAGCGCCTTGGGGCGTTTATCGAACTTAAACACACTATATTTGGACTACAATCGTGTGGCTGCTTTATCGGCCGAAATCTTGGGATCCATACAGGCTTCTGATATAACGACACTTTCGCTGGCTCGCAATGTGATACGTGAATTGCCCACTGGTAGCTTTCAGATGTTTAGCAATTTAAGGTCATTGGATTTGTCGGGCAACTCGTTGGCTGTTATAAATGCTGATATTTTCATGGGTTTGGAAACTTGCTTAAATGAACTGAAATTGGGACAAAATCGTATTACGGGTTTGGGCAACATACCAATGGCCCTAACCGAGTTAAGGAGCTTGGATTTAAGTTACAATAACTTGGACGAACTACCCACAAATATCTTGCAAGGTTTGGAGAACTTGCAGTACTTAAATTTAAGTGGTAATCATCATTTGGCTCCCATACCAGCTGCATTAATACGACCTTTGTCACACTTGCAAATTGTGGATTTCAGTTTTTGTTCTTTAAAGCAGTTATCGGGTGATCTGTTTGCTACTTTGCAGGATTTGAAAATGATTTATTTGAACGATAACAATATACAAGAGATAAACGATGGCAGTTTTGTGGATTTGTGGAATATAAGCAGCATAGATTTGTCCAATAATCAAATTACCTCCATAAGACCAGGAGCTTTTGTTAATGTCATGCACTTGAAGCGTCTGAATTTGAGAGGAAACCAATTGTCTGCTTTTAAAGGAGAATTTTTCAATACCGGCACTGGCATAGAGGAATTGGATATATCCAATAATCATTTGAGTTATCTCTTTCCCTCCTCTTTCCGCATACACCCACGTCTGAGAATGATTATGGCAGCAAATAACAAATTTAGTTTCTTCCCCGCCGAACTTATATCTACATTGCAATATTTGGAATATATAGATTTGTCACAGAATCAATTGAAGTCTATAGAGGAACTTGATTTTGCCCGTTTACCCAGACTACGGGTATTAAAAGTGGCCGACAATCAATTGGATATGTTAAGTGAAATGGCTTTCCACAATTCTACACAATTGCAGGTTTTGGATTTATCCAATAATGCCTTAGATCGTATAGGAGAGAGAACATTTGAGGGTTTGGTGAGACTGGAATATTTGAATTTGGATAACAACAGATTGAATGAACTTTCGGATTCGGTATTTGAGAGATCGAAACTGCAAATGTTAGAGAATATTAATCTGTCTTACAATCGTTTTCAATATGCCCCTCTCAAGGCTTTGCAGAGACAATATTTCTTTGTTTCTTCGGTGGATTTGAGTCACAACAAGATCAGGGACATACCCAATGATGATAGTATTATGGTCAATATTAAGAATTTAGATTTATCCTTTAATCCTCTAACCAAAGAGGCGGTAAGAAATATTCTAAATGAACCCAAAACTGTCAGAGAATTGAATTTAGCTGGTTGTGGTATTGAAAGTTTGGAAGCCTTAGAGACTCCATTCCTGCAGTATTTAAATTTGTCGCAAAACAAATTACAAACCATAGAACCCGACATCTTCCAACGTACCACCTTACTGGAAACTTTAGATTTGGGCAACAATCAATTGGATAATTTGTCTGAATTGTCATCAGCCTGGCCTAAATTACAGAATCTACAATATTTAGATTTGTCTAACAACAGTTTTGAAATGATACAACAGGGAGACTTTGAAAGTTTGGATATGTTGCGCACTTTAAAAATCAAAGCACTTGCCAAGTGCAATCGCATAGAGAAAAGTGTTTTTAAACATACAGCGAATTTGGCCTCCCTGGAAGCTTATGATTTACCTTTATTGGGTTATTTGGATTTGCAAGGCATATTGGAGCTATTACCTGGTTTAGAAACTCTGGATATTGAAGTTAAAGACTCTTCCATTGGCACAGAGCAGATACAGCCCGCCAAACATCCTAGACTAAAAGCCATAGGCATTAGAGGAGAACGTTTAAAGTCAATATCCTCGGGTACTTTGGCTGGCCTTAAATCCAGCGATTTAACTATTAAACTACAAAATACATCTTTAACAGCCTTACCACCAGCCTTGTTGTTCCCAGTGCCCAGATCTTCCCATTTAACGTTGGATATTGAAGGTTCAAAAGTGGCAGTTTTGGTACCACAATTCCTTAATGCTTTAGAAGATCGCAGATCCAGTTTACAGCTTATAGGTCTGTCTTCGAATCCCATACACTGTGATTGCAATGCCCGGGCCTTAAGAAGATGGCTGCCAAATTCACATATGACTGAGTTGACCTGTTATTCACCGGCCTATCTGGCAGGCAAAAAACTTATAGAAGTGGGAGACGATGAATTAACTTGTGATCCTCGCAAAATGACTTCAACTACTGCTAGAACATCCTCAACAAATATTTTAAAATCATCTTCAAGACTAGTAACAAAACCACCAACCACCACACCCGAAGAACCACCCATGATCATATGGAGTATGGAACCCACTCAACCGCCACCGATGAAAATTAAAACCAAAGCTCCTCTAATGAAGGCACCCATCATGACCAATGACGACACGCTCATTATAGGCATAGTAGGGGGAGTGGTAGCTTTCATAGCCATACTCATCATCATAATTTGTATAGTACGCTTGCGCATGAGCAATGCTGAATATCACAATGCTCCCGCTATGATAGGCATACCTCCCATGCCCATGGGTCCTGGTAGTGTGCCTCTGAGCTACAAAGGACAACCCACGGCTGCTTTATACGCCGTGCCACCTTATGCACAAAATTACGCCACATTGCCGCACAAACCACCCTCCATACACCAGTCAACGCAGAATCTCTCCGCACGTCAGACACAGCAGCAGCAACAACAACAGCAAGCCACATATTCCTCAAGAATGTCTTATTTTGGCGGTTCCACGCCCCAGCAGCAACAACAGGTGGCCTCAAATCTATCCCAAAATCAACCCTACATTATATATTCAGATGATAAAGCTTATAGATAAGTTTAAGTTCAGCCAGCAGCTTTAAGCTTGACATAAGAAAAATTTTATATTTTTTTATTTTGAACATATATGGGCGCTCAGTTAACAATTCGAAGCGAAAGTGGTTACTTGCTACAATAAACTAAACCCCCCTTCCCACCCCCGTCAGTCAGTCAGTCAAGTAGGTGTAACATTTACGCTTTTTGACGTTTTCCCCACATTTCGCTTAATTACAAAACAAACAAAAAAGAAAATAGTTTTTCAAAACATCATTATTAAACTTTGTTTAAGTTTTCACGATTGATATACATACATACATACATACGAGTACATATGTATTAATCTAATAAATAAAGTTGTTTGTATATAATTTTAAGCTTTAGTAAATTATAAATCCAAAAGTACTTTTAATTAAACTTGGATTTCGATTTTATATGTCTGTCTAGTGGCCGGCAAAAGTATTTCAAATCAAATATGCTTGTGTCTATAGAACATTATTTAGTCAACACTTAATTACGAGCTTAAGTAAAGTACAGAAATAATTGAATTCTTTGAAAATTGGCTTTTAAATTATGTTTCTATTTTCTTTTTGCTTTAGTACTGGATTATTAATGACTAATATTTATACATAATTTTAGTTTTTAAAATCTAAATAATTTGTTTTAGTTACTTTTAGATTTTAGATTAAGTTTCTCGAAATATTATAAAAAAAGAAATCACACAAACACACATTGAAGAAATGTATTGTATAAATTAATTTAATCTTTATGGATTTATGTGCAAATAATTAAGTACAATAAAACGCAAATTATTTTTAATAAAAAATAAATAAAACACATTTGTGTAGATGTTTTTTTTTTTGTTATTTTTGGATAGACCCAAACTGAACAAGGCAATCTGCACAATGCCGTTGCGATGTTGATAACAACCAAATTTTAATGTTGTATTAAAATTTAAATTCAAAAATATGCAATTATCCTACAATATCATATAATATTGTTACGAAATTTTAGTTTAATTTAAATTTAACGGTTAAGTTTAACGGCTGGTATCAACATACAGCATGTTTATCAACATACAATATTATTATCAACATTAGCGGAAGTTTCTATTTACAAACATTGTTGATAACACGCAGTTGTTAACATAGTTGAGTTTTAACGGCATTGGTTGAACACTACAGAAAAGAACTATTGATTGTCTTTTCTAGATGCCGCCAGAAATTACTAGAATATGGCGCTAGTGTACAAATAGAACAAACAGAGAAAACTCAAAATGAGTTTACTGTGAGTCATCGTTGAACAAACATTGAAGTGTAATACCAGCGAAGCGTTCTTAAACCGTAATTTAAGTGTGTATTGAAGTAAATTGTGAAAAAGTATTACAAGACAGAGTTTTAATACTTAAATTATTTTGTACATTTGAATAAATAAAGACTCGTTATATCTTCTTACAACTACTTGTCGCTTTTATTTTGCAATCCGGTTTATTTGAAGGAAACAAAATAACCGTTTTTAAAAGATAAAAACGTAGTAATATAAACAAATCGAATTACTTTTAATTATACATAAAGATACTGTCAGCAATAGTTACCCAACAAAAAACATTATTGATTTGGAAGCATTAGGAATCGTTATTGCTTCAATATAGCTTCTCGCAATATTTAACTTCCAAAGGTGGTGAATGTATGCAGCTGGAAGAACTACTAAGGCAGAGCCTCTAGATGAGAAATCGCGAACGAAAATCATGTTATTCATTTCTGTGCAATTGCGTGTGCAAATTGCGTTTGTTGAATTTAGTACTGCCAGGTAGCAATCTTCATCTTACTTTACTGCATTTGTTCATTACTTTTGGAAGCTAACTAATGTGAGAAGCTGTAAGCAATAACGATTCCTAATGCAAATCTCATCCATATTAAGAGACAATTTAAAAATCATTCTATGACTTTCGGAATCGGAGATCAACCAGAGAGTAGAAAGTGTATTCATTAAACTATTATATCAACATCGCATACCACTGGTCGTTATAGATCACGCAATGCTAAAGACAATCATTATATAATATGACCCGATATTGGTATGGTAGCCTATTTAAAGAGAAGCATTTGCGTGAGAACGTTGTTGAAAACTGTTAGTTCAAATCCAGACTAGATAATTTTTACAAATTTTGGATACAAGCTAGAATTGCAGCTTCCAAAGAAGTTAAAGGAATGTGAATGCTTCCTACCTAAGTGTTTAAGTGCTTATTATGATGGCGATGTCAATGCCCTAATGTTAAACGAAAACGGCCACTTCCTTTCATGATTTAAAGTACCAATATACTTATTGTGTGAATACCAGCTCAAATAAGAACTAATTTGTATGCAAAATACATTGTAGTTTGAACCTGCTTCCTTTTAAATCAAAGTACGCTGGGCGAAACTTCATAATTCGTTAAGAAACATGAAATACATTGGAATTACACTTTAAAAATTAAAATTAGTTTTAATGGAGTGATTGCGGTGCCAGTCCGGTTGCTGGACTGCTGGTCTTAGAAAAAGTTAAGTCTGGTCATTATAGTACATAGAACCGGCTGAAAGTCTTAGTAGGTGATTCGTAGACAATACAATAGAATTATGTATCAACATTAAACTATCTGTAGCAAAAAAAATATTTTCACAAAGCTTGGACCCAATAACTCAGTGCTGTGGAAGAAATTATTGATGAAGTGTTAAATGAAGTGATATTTAAAAACCAATTGTTGTTTATGATTACATTGATTGCTAAGGTTCGACAACTATTCACAAGAATATTTGAAAAATATACAGCTGCGTGCAAATAATTAAGGACAGTAGTATTTAATATATAAATTGTTATGTTAATGGTAATATTTATTAAATAAAACGCTAAAAATTTAACACTTAAATTTTTTAGTTTTTTGTTTGTGGTGTATTTATAATCTGTGAAATAAATTAATCGTACATTAAATTAAGAAATATATGAAAAGTTCTTTATACTTGGTTAACATGAGTAAAAGCAAATCCTGTGATGTCACTACTCGAAAGATATTGTACAAATGCCTCAGAATGGAAACACTTATCGAGAAATCGCAATAACCTTGAATGTTCCAAAAACATTTATAAAAAGAAGCCGTATTACGACAGTTCGTGAACATGCACGGATTGTGCGCGAGTCGAAAAAAATCCTCATAAATCAGCAAACGATATTCGGATTGCAGGCTTTAGCCAAAATGCAGCTAAACCGTCTGAAGATGCAGTAAAACGTTGAACTGGGGGCAAATCACCACATTCGAAATCGAGTACTTTGTCATCGAAATGTAGTTAACGTGGATCACCGCAATCGTTATCGCAAAGTATATACTCGAAGTTGTTCTCGATTGGTAATCTATTATCGAAAACAAACAAACAAACACTAGCTTTTTGCATCATTTTGGAACACAATTTGTTTTGTATTGCATTTGTCAGCACTTTGTGCTAATCCAATTAAAAAATCATTTCCGGCATTATGCTGAAAGCTGCCACTAGCCAAAATGGTCAATGTGGCGGCAAGGTGCTATATGGGCGGTACAGACGTCGACATATGACCACAAATTCTTCTTATAATGGCAATATCCGAATATAAAAAACATTTGGATCCATTTTAGTTAAGTTTTTTTAATCTATTACGACTCTTTCGTAATAGATTAAAGATAAAATTAAGTTTGTCTCTTTAATCTATTACGAAACAGTCGTTGTCGTAAAAAGAAAACGACACTCATAATAAGGCTGATTATAAAACCTTTCGTATTATTTGCTTCAAGCTCACATGTTAGTATCGTGTTCTTAATTAGTTGCACGTAGAGGTATTTAAAGAAAGATACCATCATTATCATCGTCTTTTTAATAACAAATTAAAACAATGTGTAGTAAAGAGAGATCTTTATTTTTAATTATAATTTCATAGTGAATAAAACTTTGTTTAATAATTATTTGTATTTTAGATTTTATATATGTATTTCATTTATAATGCTTTAAAATGCTTTTAAAATTTGTTTAATATCTAAAAAAATATATGTATGCATGTTTATTTAGTATGATTAATAAGAAACATAAAAACAAACAGTAATAATCTTATCAATGAAATGTATAAAAACTTGAGAAAGACACAGATTTGTGACGTTATTTTTTTTACGTTTAAAAATTATGCGTTTTCGTGTTTAACAAATTGAAAATGACTTTAAATTACATTAATAATATACATAGAGAGAGATTGATTAATATTAATTAATAATTATTTATAAGCGAAAAATATTACACTCAAACACAACACGTTTTAATTATACATACATATACAAACAAAAATATTACTAATGATTTTTAGTTTAACAAATGCAATGAATAACAATTATTTTTACATTTTTAATGAAGTATATTTAATTATCATTTAATTTATTAAAAAAAATGCTCAAATAACAAATTACTGAGAGGTTTTGAGTCAATTTAATCTTAAATATCTACTTAATTTGTATAAATTGTTTATTTTTAATAATCCTTTTTTTCATTCTTTCTTTCATTCGTATTACGACTACCAGTTTTTGAAAATGTGAATCACAATGTTAAATGCATGGTGTAACTATACAAGGTGAGTTCAGTAGCACAGCTGACTGACTCTGTTTACAATTTACTTATGTCAAAATAATTACTTTTTCAAGTGTTTCTGACCGTAGTACATTATTTTCCACAAACAAAATGCCTGTTGTTTCTGTATTGTGTATTTGTTGCCGATTTGCACTCACCTTGTATAGTTACACCATGGTTAAATGACTTTGATTTGAATTAAAAATTTTCTTATGATTTATATTTTCAATTAATAATATAATAATATACATACTATTTAAATAGCAAATGCTTTTTAATTTTTAAAATTAGTAAATTTTAAAAAAATTATAAATATGTATTAACAAATGCATTTATTCATTCATTGATTATTTGGTATGAATGTGTGTGTATAAATTTGAGAATGATATGCAGCAATAGTTGCAACATTTATGTACTTGTAAAAATTTGAAGAAACTTAAAAAATGTATTTAAAATAACAAAATCACTAAGAAAAACAAAAAAAAACAATAAAAATAAAAAAATAAATGAAACTTAAAAAATGTTTTTAAAATAACAAAATCGCAAAAAAAAAACAAAAAGAGAAACTCAAAAAAACAAATATTTATATGCAAGTTCTTTAGGTAACAAATTTAAGTATCAGTTTGTAGAAGGAAGGCATTCAGTATCAGAAATGAAGATGTGTGAAGTGAATATTTTTTAGGCATCCAATTTGCTTTGCTGATTTGTGGCGAAAGGGAGTTAAAAGTAAAAGAAAATTATAGCAAAAGAAAAGAAACAAATGATTAAATTTCTGCTGGGCTATAGAAACTAAGGAAAAGAAAAGAAATACAGTCTAATTCATAAAAACTTATCAAGGGTTTATAACAGGTTTATAAAGCAAATATCCATACAAAATTTGCTTTATCAGCCTGTTATAAACCTTTGATAAGTTTTATGAATAAGGGTGATAGTATATAAATTATTTAAGCCACCTGTATGTAGGAGAAGTGATTCTTGTAACTGCGTCGCCGGTAGTAAATCATGACAACATAGGAAAGGAACAACATAATGGTTATAATAGCAACTAAAATGCCTGAAAAGAAAAAGCAAAACAGAAAAAAGAAGATTTGTAAAATAATGTTTTAAAATAAGTATATAATATAATAATTTCTACTTACTTACTTAAGCTAGATTTACACGATTGAAATTTTCTTCAAAATTGCTCTTCAAAATGCTTCAAACTCGTGTAAACAGCAAAATGTTTTCAAATTTTATTTATTTAATAACTATTAATAACTATTAAATAAATAAATTTTGAAGAATTTTTGCTGTTTACACAAATTAGAAGCATTTTGAAGAGCAATTTTGAAGAAAATTTCAATCGTGTAAATCTAGCATTATTAGAAACACGTTTTTGAAATATTATTCTTAGTGACAAGTTGCTGCAACATTATTCTAATATTCAAACTTAGCAATATGTTGTTGCAACATTTTCCCTTAATAAGATTTTAATTTTAGAATATTGCATGTTGCAGCACATTTCTTTTAGCAGCATTTTATTCTTAATGGAATCATATTTTTGTAACGTTTATATTGCAGCTGCAATATTTATTTTTAGCAAATTGCTGCAACACTTTTCTTCAGCAACATTTTACTGTTCCTGACAATATATTACCGAACCTGTAAATTATCTATGGACTTTTAACCATTGATTATTAAATTGTTTTCTCCAACAATACAAACACAATGACTGATATTCAAACTTACCCATAGCTGTGCCAATATTGGCTTCTTCATATGTCATCATTAAAGTAGAAAGTTTACATTCACTTTCCCAGTCTTTTGGCAAAATATCACTGTATATAGTAAACATTTTATTAAGGGGACAAGCAACGCCACAATCTGGTATGTACAATGGTACTGGTTCAGCTGTGGTATTCTTATAGAATATGGAAACATATGGTTGTAATTTTTCATCCAAGCGTAATTCCAACATTATGCAAGCGATATATGGAGGACTATGTACCTGAAATATATAAACAAATTGTTAATTTATCACTAGGTTTGTATGTATGTACACCTTTATATACATTACACCTACATCATATAATTTTAAGGTATTCAAAACATTGGCCACTGTTGTGTCGTGGGCCGAGTAAATCCACAAAGAACGATTCGGATTTAGATTGCCTTTCGATTTGTCAACAAATCTTTCCAGCATTTCTTTGATCAAAGGCCCCATCTTCAGGCGTGCCATTTCTCGTGTGTATGTCTTAATGGCAAATGTAAAATTCGATATATACGTCATATCGGTGCTGGGATAAACTTTTTTCGTCCATTCTGGCAGAGTTTTGTTGTAAAGTTCCTCTATGAAGAATGTGTTATTAATGCGTTGTACATCTTCGAGAGAATTTATTGTTATGCCAGCATATTTGGAGAGATAATTGTAGAGATAGGCGTAACGGTCGTTAAGTTTTTGCATTTCCGGTGAATCTTTTAAAGCGGACAGGGCATATTCGTAGGCTGGACAAGCGGCTTTACCGGCAAGAACCTAAAATGAGTGCAAACAAGCACAAATATAAGGTATTATGGCAATTTAGAGTTTTCTATATAAATACTTACCGCGTCCATTTTTTCTGGCTGTGTATGAACTGGTATTGGCTGCCAATGTATGGCTGGATCCCATACATCCTTCTTAATCGGTTCATAGAGGCCAGCTAAATTCGACAAAGCACTCATTAGGGTACGGTCAACATCGGTGGAGCGTACATAAATCTCATCCGTGTTATAGGTGTCACTTAAAATGCTGCCATAACGTTTACGCAGCCATTGACCCAAATGATAATGCTGTTGTTTGCCAATCTGAAATTTTGTAACAAGAATAATATTTCATCATACATTAGAAACCACAAAAGATCAAAAATGTACACAACCAAATTTTTGGGCATAAAGTTTATTGACATAAACACAAAATAATAAACATGCTTACACACTATTACCAAAACACAAATCGACATGTTTGTTTTTATCAGGAATTATTGGCCAAAGACAAACAAAAACGGCGACTATTTTTATAAAGATCTATAAATTATGTTCAACTGTTGTTATTCCATTGTCTGTTTAACGAAACATTTAAATTGATTTATTTACAACGCAAAGAGATTATTTCAAGTGATAAAAACCAAATAATTGTTGAAATTGTTTATTAACTTTTTAGAGGAAATTGTGGTAGGTAAGTTAAATAAGTGAGATGGCTAAAATTTAAATCAGAAATTTGATATGTGTTTTAACACATATAAATAACATTAGGCGGTACAAAGCCAACAACTTCTGTTACGTTTGCTAAATTGTTGAACGGTTTTTGGTCTAGCAGTAAAAAAACAATTATGTTTTACATATTAAACCATTAATAGCTTGATGTTTATAAGTTAATGATTTAAGTTCAACATAAAAAGATAAAGAGTCTTACCATTATACAAAGTTCTTACAAAAACTGTATCTCTATTTAACAACAAATATTTGTTTTAAGTAAACAGCGCTGTATCACTTGTACAGTTTTGTTTAATTATGAGTGTAAAGACCACCCTAACCTTTTCTTTATCACGCGATTTTATTTAATTTAAGAACAATTATTTATTATCGTTTAACTAAACAAACCCCATAATTAGTAGTTTAAAATTGAAAACAGTTTATTTACATTTGTATAGATTATAGATTGTATGCATTTGCATCTTTTAAATATAAACCCGTATAAAATTATCATCAATATTACATATTTTAAATATAATTTATATTCATACTTATTTATAATGAATTAATAAAAATATTGAAGTAGAAAACAATAATAATACAACAAAAATAAAAAAAGACAAAAGAAAACATTATAAGTCACATGCAGTTGAGGGGGGCCGCCTGCTGATCGTCGGACTTAATTATAATTATTATAAACACACATTTTAATGATCACATATCACATACGAGTACATATGTACGTACATGGGTATGCAGAAAGATTGTATTTTGCAAATATAAATATTACTACTATTTTTTTACGAAATCAGTGTACAAGCATGTGTCAACTACATTCTGATAAGAAAGAAAATCTGTAACATAATTTATATATGTAGACTTGTTCTCGCAAACTGTTTCAAAAAACGTTTTCTTAAATTCAAAAAAATGTAAAACATCAATCAATTGCTGTTTAAAATAGTTATATACACCTGAGTTGATGTTTTCTATACCCTACACCAAGGTTATCAAAAATATACATACATGCACATATATATCTACACTTAACATTTACAGTACGAAGGTCTTGACGGAAGTATTTTTCTTCTGTATTCCCTGACCTAAGCATTCTGTTGATATTAACATCAATAATTTGTAAACCTTCTTCAATATGCTTTCTACATTTTTTCTAAAATGATGCACAAGCGTATGAAAGCAACTTGCTGTGCATCATATGTGATGCACAGAACAGGGAAAGGGTTAAATAACAAAAAATATCAAAATATCCACATAAACACATATTGCTGGGCATTTTTGTATACATATGTATATCGTAACATTTCTCACATCATTTGCAACTGTCCTAGGTTACAGGGTCATAGACTTAAGTGGCTAGGAAATAGATTCCTGGACGAACTCAGTAATGTTGCTGGCTGCAAACCGAGTAACATTCTGGGTTTCATTAGGGGAATAGGGTGGATATTTAAGGGACATTCTACGGCGACTCCAAATCCGTAAGGGGATATTTCTTTCTTTCCTTCTTTCTCCCCATATCAGGCGGTTTTGGTTCTTCTTTCATTTTAAATCTATCTTTCTACTCTTTTTTCTACTGAAGGGAATCACAATCATTTCTAAATAATAGCATATTCAAAGCTATAATCTTGGTTCAGAACAATCTTATATTTATGAACTCTTAAAAATCTCTTTTATTTGGCAGATCTGTTTATTTCAAAAACATTGTGCTTGTAAAGGCAAACTCTAACTATTTAAAATCACCATAATCGATCCACTAATAGCTAAAATATGTATGTGCGGAAAAGCTTTAAAAGATCCTAAACAATTTAAAACTTACTTGAATGTAAATCGGTATAGCTAAAGTATGAATGTGCGGAGAAGCTTTAAAAGATCCTAAACAATTTAAAACTTATTTGAATGTTATGTCAGACATCTAGATATATATATTGGTTGGAAATCAGCTAAATCGGTATAGCAATTCCTGACAAATAAGAGATGAATATTGCAGAAAGTACAAACTGAATGAAAAACTCACAATGAAGCATATAAAACTGATTTTTTTGTAATTAATTTAATTATTTAAGGAAATGATTAAGTTTTCATTTATATTTTGATTAACTGTGCCAAAATATGTACAAAAAAATTAATTATGATTTATAGCGTGACCACTTAGAAAATTAACAACATTAATAGTTTACAATCAAAATCACAAAATTCGATTGTTCCATTGCAAATGAGAGATTCTCTACTGTAGTTCTTAAAAAAGTGCAACATTTTAGTTTTATTAGCATAAAAAAAGACGTTTTCCTGGAGACCCTGTTGTAGTCATATTTCTGGGTATAAATGCTTGGATTATGTTTAAAGCTTATTATTAGATTTTTATATCAGCTCGTATTCAAACGAAATTTAAATTCATGTGTACATATGTATATACAAGTAAATGTACACAAATACTAAAACAAGTTTATTGAACCAGTTTATTTAAAAATTTGAATTCAATCGGTAACACAAATTTTGTTATCTTCTTAATGTATTATTTAAAAGAATTATTTTATTTGTATTTATTGGATTTTGAAAAAACGTGTATATAAAGCAAACAAAAGGTTATAATAAATAGATTGTTTAGCATTTGTCTAAACATAACAAAAATTAGTATGCAGTATGAAAAATATATAATATGAATAAAAATGAATATATTTATGTATGTAAAGTTAAGGTTAATTTGTTAAATTTTTAAAATACATACTACAAATTTATTTTTGCTAGAAAATTGTGTAAGTCAAAGCCAAATTATTTTTTCAACACAGTTGAAAAGAGTTGATGAAAATCAAATAATTACTACATGTATATTTTGAAAACGTATAAATCATGGTGTAACTATACAAGGTGAGTGCAAATCGGCAACAAATACAACACAAAACAGAAACAACAGGCATTTTGTTTGTGTAAAATATTGTTCTACTGTCAAAAACACTTGAAAAAGTATTACTTTTGACATAAGTAAATTGTAGACAAAGTCAGTCAGTTGTGCTACTGCACTCACCTTGTATAGTTACACCATGGTATAAACAATTCAAATAAATTGTATTTTAGCATTCTACCTATTTTGATAAAAGATAAGAGCAAATGTTAACATGACATTTGCCAAAATGATTAATGGAACCAACTATGACGAATGGAAATGGAATGTCAAGTTTATACCTATTACTTAAAGTTATTTTTATAAAACGTCTGAAAATTGTGAAGATTTAAATCACAAAGTTCTCAAAAATTTGGAATGTTGCCAGGTTAAACCTAGATTGAAAAAACAATGTTTGAGTTCTAACTGTATTGACCTACATGTCTTAAAATATTATTGCTCTGACATTTATTCATCGGATATAAAAACTTGTAGTTTGTTCTCACTAGTAACAAGTTATATTTTAATAAATGCAAAGTTATGAGAGCAATTTCTTGAACTTCGACATATGTTCATACCATGGGATATCAAATATTTAGGTATTATTCTTGATACAGAAGTTAACTTTAAAAATCAACAAATAAATAAGAAGCAAATCTCTGCTAAAATTTGCTATTAAGTAGAATTGTAGAATTGGTCCTAATCTCTTTACTTCGAAGCCAAATGTATATGGAATTGATATTATCGTAATAAATAAGAAAAATTGAGTTTATTAATCCAAATGAACTACGTAATTCTATGATTTTTTTTTTACTCTCCACTGCCAAAGTGATTCCCGTTGACCATAAGTTCATATACCTATAAGGTTCATAATTGATCGATTTAATAAATTACGATGTTGTTATAAAAAATTTAGTTTA
Organism: Bellardia bayeri; assembly: GCA_950370525.1. Taxonomy (NCBI): domain Eukaryota; kingdom Metazoa; phylum Arthropoda; class Insecta; order Diptera; family Calliphoridae; genus Bellardia; species Bellardia bayeri. The sequence continues at coordinate 123,323,313 of OX493264.1, forward strand.
TATATTTCAGTTTATGCAGTAAAACAAAATAGTTGGTCCTATTTACCCTCAAATTAATTTAAAATAGAAAAAAAATATTGCCAATTCAAAGCAATTCCTTTGTTAAAAAGTCTCAAGATAAAAAAATATTTTACAAAAGCAAAAAGTTTTTCGCAGTCTAAACCAAAAAATTGCTACCATATGTTGGCTAGATAAAAAAAAGTATCAAATGAAATAACGTATGTATGCATATGTATCTACTTACATTAGTCAGTTGACCCCAACCAGTTGGCCAGTATTTTAAATCTTTCCAAGGATCTGTAGGATAAGGCTCAATGGGAGTACGGTCACCATGGCGATAAAGCTTTGCAAAAAATTAATACAATTACAAAACAATTGATTGCTTATGTACATATATAAAGTTTTAAAACTCCTTCATTATCTTACCACATGGGCAAACACCAATTTGCCTTTTAAGTCAACAGTTGACGACGTAGACGTTGTGGCTGTGACAACTATTGTATTGGCCAATAACACAAGCAATAAGAAAAATAATGCACATTTTTTAACGCACCAACAATAATTATGAAATTTTGTTATGGCTGTTGACGTAGATGGTAAAATGAATTGATTTGACATAATTTTAGACCTTGTTTTCTTAAAAAAAAATATAATATATTCCAAACACTGCCACTTGAGATGTTTGTTTTAAATTTAACTCTTTCTAGACTGGACTGTTGTAGCACTTTTTAAAAATAATTTAGCTAGATTTGCTGATATTTGATATTCTTTGATATTTTATTACTTCATTTTCCTTCCTTTCTATACTGTCTTTATTTAGATATTATACTTTGTTTTTCTTTATTTTTTCTCTAATTCAGCCAAGAAAAATAACCATCTGTGCACACAACTGCCGCTACTTTTGCGAATTTATACTCTGTTTTTTGAATAAACAAAAATAAAATAACAATAAAAAATATAAAGTGGAAAAAACAAAAACAATGAGAGAGAATACTTTGTTGTATAGAGTTGCCAAGTTTATGTGAAAACGTTGCTTTGCACTCGTCCACAGAATATGAAGTTGTATTAACACTAATGTTGATTTTTCAACGTCATTTCTGCCAATATTTAAAATTTTATGGTTCCGTGAATAGAATGGCCGATGTTGTTATATAATACGGGTAATAGTCCATTACTATTACCTACGATTCTAAACGAAAATTTTTCGAATTTCTATGCTTTATACATTATACTTCAAATACACAAAAATGCGTTAGAAGTTCTGTTAATATACAAGTTGTTGTCATCTCAAAAAGTCTAGCATGATATTCTAAACTAGATTGTAAACAAAAATCTTATATATTTACCACGAAATATAATGTATATAAAAAAGAAAATATAAATAGTAATTTTCATCTCGCTAAATTTATGCATTTAAATGTTATCCGTAAAAAAATTAGATAGGTCCGAAGAAAGTTCTTCGAAATTTTGATCAAAAATATTTCTGTTCATTTCTGCACACATGCATGAGTTTGCTATTAGCAATAACTAGTTGTACTAAATTTCGAGGTATCTTTTAAATTAAACTTCGTTGATTTTAAAATTTTCCACGGAATCTAGGATAAATTTGATAAATTCGTTGAAAATGAAGAAAATTTTAAACCAATAAATTGCGGTTGGCAATGTCTTGTGATGCTGTGATGTAAAATTTTTTGGAACTAATGGTTTCATAGAGAGGTTTTTCATAACCAACGCGATTTAAACAAATCCACCATTATTATTGTCAATTAAATTTCGTTGGTAAAAATGTGATGGATTCATATACAAATTAAAGTTTCGCTTTTGATTTACTTTATTGAAAATGTATTTTGAAATATACCTCGAATTATTTAAGAGATTTTATAACAAAACATAATGGTTGTTGGGCGAGAAATACAACTTCCGTAGCACCATGAGCTAATAAGTAAGATAAAAGAAATTAATTATTTCTTCTATGGCCAGTTTATATATCAGAATGATAACCTATCGTAAACTTCAATATACTCCTTGCTATCAAGTTTTATGAACTAGTATAACAGTTTTTGAAGTTTAATCGACTAAGAACTGTTATTTAAAAATGCTGCTCAAAAATCTAATTCAAACATGCAGAAAGGCTTGAGTTATTTGAAATAATGGAAGTTATACCAAATATTAAGAAAGGAATACATAATACGTTTTACGGTGTTTTAATACATTAAATAAAGTACGTACAAACGAGTGTCTCACCTAAATTTAATTTTTATCTTTAAACTAGCTGATGTGACCTCCAGGTTGGTCGATGATTGTAGGAGAGCTCTGGGAGGAACCTCAGACGAATACGTGCTGAGACTTTGCTGGGTACCGGGTCATGCCAATATCAGTGGGTATGAATTGGCTGATGAGTTGGCGAGACTCGGCTCAGATTCGGAGGATCCTGATTGCCAGGCGGCGGTCAGGCCTCCAATAAGTTTCTACTATGGGAGAATCAGGGAATGGGTTCTAAGCGAGACAAATAGAGCCTGGGGAAACCGAACGTACTGCCGAGTTTCAAGGACTATATGGCCGGCGCTTAGGAAGTCCGACTCGGAATCGTTACTGGGCGAGAGCAAGGGCTGCGTGAGAACCATGATAGGGTCATTGTATGATAGGTATAATGGCAAGGATAATGGGATCTGACTTGTCCCCAGAGGAACTGGAGACGATCGAGCACATTCTGTGCCATTGTCCCAGGTTACAAGTTAGGTTGAGGTGGCTAGCCAGCAGATACATAAGCGAATTAGGGGATGTCTCGGGTTGTAGGCTCGGAGATCTCAAAGGATGCGTAATAAATATGGCCTGTCTGCGCAACAGGGGAAGGGGCTCTGTGAGGGCTTAGGCGTTTCGTTCTTGGAACACACTAAGTGTCTCTAATCATTTCCGAAAGGCATCACAATGGACCGTTTGGTCTCTGGGTGATGGTGTGGGGACAACCTCACACCGGCCTTCTAACCTAACCTTTAGCAAACATTAGTGTTGTATTACCACACGATTTAAATTGAGAATTTAACGAAATTTACGGCCTTTAAATAAAAATCAATGGAATACCTATCATAATTTTTTTTTACAGAATAACTTACATATGGTGTAGATATGGGCTCATGGTGCAACTATACAAGGCGAGTGCAGTAGCCCAGCTGACTGACTTTGTTTACAATTTACTTATGTCAAAAGTAATACTTTTCAAGTATTTTTGACAGTAGAACAATATTTTACACAAACAAAATGCCTGTTGTTTCTGTTTTGTGTTCTATTTGTTGTCGATTTGCACTCACCTTGTATAGTTGCACCATGTATGGGCTCTATCAAAAAGAAACGCATGTATTTAAGGCGAATTGGAAATTATAATTATGTCTTACTTCATTGGTAAGCGGTAGACAATGTTTTTTTGTTTTTTATTTGGTGTAAAATCGTATACATTTTTTGACGCGCCAACTCGGGAGCAAGTCACAAACAACTATCCGTGTGAAAAACATGAATTTTCCAAAATTAAGCCAGAATAGTCAATAATTGGCATTGTGCTTTATTGATGGTAATAGCAAACGCAAGACTTTAATGTATAATATTAAAATATATCTTGTTATCGAATGATGTAAATATTTTGTAAATAAACCGAAAACTCGGATTTTTGAATGCAACATTTCGAAAGTTTTAAAATTTTGATATTGTTTTTTTGTAAATATCTCCGGAACTACATAATTGATTTAAGAGTTTGATATCTTGTTTTGAAACCCATGACAACGGCTTTCAAAAAAAAAAAATAAAAAAAAGGAAAAAAAAAATAATAATAATGTATATGTCATTGGTAATGCAATATGAAAAATGGATTTTCCACGCCCCTTCGCCCGCAGACCAAAAATCAGAGTTTGCTCTGTCACCCTGAATATTCTGAAGATTCCCTGAAAATTTCATCAAAATCAGAGATTAATAATAAAATAGATCAAAATTTTATTTCACAATTAATTAATAATGATTAATTTAATAATACACCCCTATCGTGAATAAAAATTCCACATGAAATTTGTTCCCTTTTATTTTTTTAACATTGTATTTTAATGTGAAAATGTGAAAAGGGAACAAATTGCATGTGGCATTTTTATTCACGATAGGGGTGAATATAAATTTTCAGTTATATTGGATATTATTTTTCCCCACATCGGGTGACATACAATACGATGAGTTCGAATTTATTTGCTAATAAAACTACATATTCTCTTTTTTAAGAGAAAATCAAAGAAAGCGTGCGCAGGCTTTATGCCCCACTAGGAAATACATACATACCACAAACATCTCAATAGGTTTTTTTGAAGATCTTTTCTAAAAACCAAATAAAAATGTAAGTTTTTGTAATTTCTTCAGCCGTTATTTATAAATAAAATCATCAATTAAAATTTTTATTAAATTATTTAATACAACGTTAAGAATTTATTAAAGAAAATATTGCCAAATTAAATTTGAATAAAACTTTATAAGAGTACAAAAATAATAAAAAAAAGTGGAAGACAGTCTTTTTAATGCATAATTAAATTTATGGGTGAGTGAGTAAGTAATTTAATTTACATAAAATATATGTATGTATATTTAAAATGCACTTAGTAATAAAAGTTAGAAAATTGTCTAATTTAGATGTAATGGGTTTGTATCCTAGTAACGTGGCCTGTAAAAAGAAAGTATTAGAAATATTTAGTAAAAATATAAAAAAAAGAAAAAAAAACAAGTTTAAAATAACTGCCAACAAATTTTCCGTACGCAAGGAAGTTAATAAATTAAAATATTTCATTTATTATTTAAATAATTAGCTTGATTTTAAAGACGCATTGTTTCAACTGTAGCTCCTAAATATTTAATATAGCTTTTGGTTTTTCCCATTTGCTTTTAGTGTTAAGGCAAATAATCAAATTTGTTTTTTGTAATATGACTGTTTTGAGTTTGTACTTACGAGAAACTTTCGAATTTTACAACACTCGCCGCAATGTTATAAAAAATTCTATTGAAATCTCTTTTCTGTTTTGGAAGGAACATATCCAAATATCTGATGTTGCAAGTTTTAAACTTTAAATGATGAAATTTCTTCTATGCTGGTTGGATAAATTTCTAGTTCATAGTTGCTTAAACTTAAAGTTTAATTTTTTGAATAAAACGCATTTTGTGAGGTATTTTTTATGTTTTAATGTATATTTATGTTAATTAGGGATTTCTTAAAAAACGATTTGTTTTGTATTTGCTTTTTATAATTACTTTTGTGTTTTATGGAAATTATGAGTATAATGATTAAATATGTAAGTTGATATTTGTTTATACTTTTTTACGCATTGTTAATTGAAATTGGGTTTGTTGTTATAATCTATAAAATTAAACAGTTGCCGCTAGTTGTCTAATCAATCAATTTGTAAGTAATTATAAAACTTAAATAACGTCGGTTGTTTGATACCACGCATTAGAACTCATGCGTTGAGTTCTAACTTACGTTACGCAATGTAAAACTAAAAACGTTTAAGTAGTTTATTTTTATTGGTGAATGTCTACACTTAAAAATACTATTTGATGATAGTTTTCATTTAATTTTTAAATTATTATTATACTTTGTTTTTTCCGTTTTAATAAAATTTTGCATTAGTAATATGTTTTATGTTTGTTTTTGCATTCTAATAGCGACGATTGGGCATATTTTGACGTGGCGCATTGCTGTTTAAAAGAATATAAATTTAAAATTAGTTATTTGCTTGTATATCTTATAGAATATATGTACATATATGTAAAATAAATGGTTTTCTTAAGCTACTTTTAATATTAAGTTAAGATTTTATTTATCTGAGGCACAAACAATGATAAAACAGATTGGACTGTTTTGAATATCGCAAATAACTTTTTTTGTTGGCCAACATTTTCATGCACTTTTTTAGCCATAAATTACTTTGTGTATTGTCTCTTAATTAAGAACATAATTATGTTGATTATTGTTAATCGATTTTATTACTACGCTTTCGATTATTCGATTTAATTATTTAATAATTTATTAATTATGAAATAGTCAACAACTCATGCTGAAAAAACTGTATCCAAAAATCCTTCATGTTGCAAACAAACGAATGTTTACCACTATTTGTACAATTTATCGGAAACTGCCGGAGGAGCGAAACAACAAAATTCTTAAAATCGATATATCTATATATATATACAAATCAAAGCCATATTAAGGTGTTGTGTTAGTTGGAAAATTTGTTGTTCTTTTTTAGGACTTTTACGTCTAAATGTAGAAGCAAAAATACAATAAAAATGTGAAATAACATTGGAGAATATAATGAATATTTAAACAGCCAACTATTCTTTGGCATTTTTATAAATTTTACTTGTTGCGGTATATATAGAGATAGAACTAGAATTCTAACTAAAATTAAGATTTATTATCTTAATTGAATAATTTTCAATCTGACATACAATGTAATACCAAATTATGTATATCCATTACCAGCTTATTTTAGTTTATAAAAACGCATTTCTAAACGATGTTTTTTACAATAAAAGATAATCATTAAACTCCATTGAAGTCTGAATTTCGAATAAAATTTATAAACACGCATTTCTAACCTTTTTGTTTATGAACGTAATGGATAATTATCCTTAAACCTAAGACTAGGCATTGAAAAACTATTAAACAAAACTTACCGGTTCATGCCGCCACCACCTCCACCACGACCACCTTGATTGCGGTTATTGCCAAAACCACCTTGGCCACCACCGCCTCCTAAGGGAGGAAAGTTTTGTTGGTAACTATCGCCAGAGTTCATGCTATTACCACCGGGACCACCACGTTTAAAGCCTCCTCCTTGTTGGAATCCGCCTCCTTGTTGAAAGCCACCCGGTCCACCACTACCACGTTTGTTTTGGAAACCACCTTGACCCCCAACACCACCACCGCGGCCGCCCTGATTGCCACCACGGTTAAAATTACCACCTTGTCCAGCTTGTCCACTACTTCTGAAATCAATGATGATGGGACTGGTGCATGGGAAGAAAAAGATTTCAAATTAGCAAAATGTTGGATTTTTAAGACGCAAACATACAAGTAAAGATATGAAATTGTTAGATTTATAAAACGAAAACAGAACATAACAGAACATTTTTGCAATTAAAAAAAACTACAAAAAGTGCTTACACTGACTAATTATGGCAAATAGTTGTTTGTGATCAAGTATAACTATTTTACTACTTACGCATTTGATGGGTTATTGTTGCGTCTCTGGAAAATGGCATCATCGCTAAATGTTGGACTGCTATCATTGCCACCATAGCCGCCGTATTGATTACCGCCACCACCACTACCACCATATTGTTGGAATTGATTTGCGGGCAAAGCAAAACCACGTCTGTCTTGCTGTCCACCGAAGTTGCCACCACCGGCATTACCCATATTGCCACTAAATCCCCCCGAGAAATTATCGTCGGCAAATTCGCGATCACCTTGTTGTGGCATTCCACCACGTTGATCGTTATTCCAAGTGTTATTGCCACCGCCGTAATTGTTTGAAGCTGGTTTTGGTGCAAAATTACCGGCACGAGGATTATTGTTATAGTTACCGGCTGGACCGCCACCACTTCTATTTGACTGATTGTTAAATCTGCCGCCTCCCTGATTACCGCCACCCCCTTGTTGGTTATTAGGAGGACCGCCCATATTCATACCATGAGAATAAGGCGCGGGCCTTTCACCTTTAAAGCCTTGATTACGCATTGGTCCAACACCATTCATATTTTGATTTCCTCCACGATTGCCCTGGAAGTTACCACCACGGCCGCCGCCACCTTGATGGCCTCCTCCACTACCTCCTCTGCGAAAGCCTTGTTCACCGCCACCTCCACGCATATTATTATTATTACCACCTGAAATATCATCGAGTTGGTTTTGTCCATCACCAAGTAGTTCCATAATGACTCCGGCCAATTGCAAAGTGGCCGCTTGATTGAAATTATTCGAGTTTTGCTTGCCAGGGAAGCCAACTTTATTTAATTTTTATTGAAAAACACAGAAACAGATAGAATTTATTATATTATTAAGGCATACCTTTAGTTGGCTTCCCTTAAGCCCTTATAATAATGAAAGGATTTGAAGGTTCCAAATATAAAGAATACTTACCCATAATACCTCTTCCGCCACCTCCTCTACCACCGCGAGGACCACCACCCTGGTTACCTCCTCGTCCAACACCAACAACAACGCCGCCTCCTCCACCACCTTGCTTTCTTTCTTTAGCCCTTCCATGTTCGACTACTATCGATTGGCCCTTAAACTCGCTAGCATTTAAAGCGACAATGGCGCTCTCCGCCATTGCGGCATTTTTCATGTGCACGAATCCACAGCGATTCATCACATCACACTCCACTACAATGCCATAATTCTCAAATAAACGACGTAGTTCTTCTGGTTTTGTGCCGGATGGTAAACTACCAACAAATACTTTGGTAGGTTGCTATTAAATTAATTATAAAGTAGACATATTAAAATTACCAATACACTTTAATTTGGTTAAAGAAAATGTGATAACCCCAAAAAATGTTGTGTATCATTTTCACAACAAAATTGTACAAGTTTTTTAAGAATAACACTCCTTTATAGACTTACCGCCATTTCATTTAGTTTTATGCAGTTTACTATTATTTTCTTACTAGTTGCAAATAGTTGTCCAAAATTTAGTTATAAAATCTATTTTTTTCACTCTTGACGCGGCTTTTTTACAATGGTGGAGAGAAAAAAATTGTAAGAGTTGTAAAATCAAGCAACCAAACTAAAGCGAAAAGATGCCAGATGGAATACGGCGAAAATCAAATAAAGTTGCCAGCCGGAAGTTTTCTTAAAATCTGAAGGTATATTATGAAAAATCACTTAAAAATTTCGTGTATAAAAAGAGATACATATGTATCTATTTTGAGTTACACTTCTAATTTACTTCTTTAGTAAAAAATTTTTTCGCCATTTGCGATTCTATATGAAGAAGTAATTAGTTCACCTCTATGTGACTTATATCTAGAGTTGAATTTATTATGAAAATTTATTGGTTTGATTCTTCTTAAACTTTTTAATAATTATAAGTAGCATTATATAAAAACTAGAATATCCAACAAAAAAAAAACTTTAAAATCCCTCTTAATTATTGACAATCCAATATCATTAAAATCTACAAAACATCGAAAGAGAGCGGTTCAAAAGACTATTATGAAGCATATTTAATTTTTGCCTGATTTGTTTCAATCATTATTATCATAGCGGCAGCACTGAGCATCCGAAAAATAAGCGTTTTACCAGTGTTGCCACAAAATTAATTTCAAAATATGCTAAAACTTAAAAAACTAAGTGCTAAAATGTTCTACAGAAGAAAAAAATTTTTTCAATGTAACAATACAATTTTTATTTCAAATGTTACAAATATAAATTATAGTTTTTTCTAATTTTGTTCATAACAATTGTTGACTTGTTTTAATAGATTACATTTCATATATGTGACCCGGCCTATGAAAAGGTGGCTTATGACTCAAAAAAAAATTTTCCACTTTTTTTTGGTTTCGATAGTTTTGAAGACGCTCTTTCACGTGGTGAAAACTAGAAAGTCCTAACTTGCTTAGAAGTGTACTAAAAATGTAGAGAAAGAAGAGCACAAATTAAAAAAAAACAGAATTTTATTGAAAATCCAGAATCAAGATAATAAATGAAATTGAAAAATTTTAAAATAGTGAACGCTGCAAAAACGATTTTACCAAAAAAAAAAGCTGTTTTGCACAAAAAATATTTTAGCAGTATTAAGTAATTTTCTTCGTCGCTATCCTTGTTGAAACCTTTGAAGTTTCTCGTTTTTTCGAATCTCCTTCTGGAGATGAGGCCTTACGTTTTCTTGATTTTTTTTTTATTGTAGTTGACGTCGCAGGTTTCTTCAGTTCTTTCTTTTTTGGGTCTTGATTTGAAGATGAAGCTACATACTTTATGCTCTTTTGCCTTTTGGGCATGACTGTTCATAATGCAAAAGAAAAACTACTAAGAAACTGACAAAATGCATTGTTTATCTTTAATAGCTGTGTCTCGCAATTTCTTTTTTGAGGCCGTGTCACAATTAATTCAAAAATTTCCATGTTCATTTACTTACCACACCGAAAGAAATTTAGTTGAAATATTAATAAAAGTTATTTTTTATTTTTCCAAAAGTATTTTTAGTAGTAAAAAATTTTTCGAGAAAAAAATTGTTTTTTATCAAGCAAATTATGCTAAAAATTTCAATGCATTTTCGAGAAACAAAATGCTAAATCTAGCACAGAAAGTGGAAAACTGGCAACACTGGTTTGACACAACCCTGTAATATAAACAAAACAATTATAGAAAGAAGAAGAATTATAAAAAAAACTGGCACACTAATAAATTTTTAACTTATTTAATTTTTATGATATAGCTATGTTTAATTCCATTCCTAAGCCACACATAGAAGATGATCACTTCGCAAATATCAATTATATCAAAAATATCGAATGTATTTTACCAACATCCGAGCTTATGGTTCATTTTCGTTCAAATGGCTTAAAAGCGCAGAAAGCTTGTTTTGTTTACGCCGAAAAATTAGATTTTAAAGGATTAATAGTAAGTGCCATTAATTAATATTAAAATAACTTTAAACTAAAATTATTTATTTACTTCTTTTAGCAATTGAGATTAACAGAAAAATGTGATCAACGTAAAATGTATATAACCACCGTGGATAGTACATCATTTCAGGAATTAAAACTAGATCAATCATTACATGTTACATTTGCTGGTTTCATAGAAAATCTGATTCATATTTTACAAGACTGCCAGGCCGGAAAATTGGATATGCAACTACAACAGCAAGATGCAAGAGATATACGTTTAAGTGACTCTGTATTGAGTAGTGGCCAGTTGAGTTGCAATTATCAATTACAATTTGTTGAGATGAGGCCGTTTAAAAATTTGATACATTTATGCTTGCCTTGCCGTATGGCTCCTCTAAATGTTGTATTATTTTATATGAATAATGTATTGGATATTTTGCAGGTAATTAACATGTTTTACTAAGAACTATACATACACCTATTTCATTATTCCTTTATACGTTTTAGAAAAAATGTTTAAATCACGAGCAAACCTCACAACAGTTGCAACATGAAATACACAATCATATACGGCGTATTGATCAATTAGATGCCGAGTGTATAAAACTAAGAGAAAATCTATTGGAAACCACAAGAAATCTAAATAAAAAACATGCCGAAGAACTGATACAGTTGCAAGAAAGTTTACGCAAGACAGCTGAACAACGACAACAAGATAGTGAACGAAATCGTAAGACAATGAATGCACTTCAGCAGCAAATAGATAAATTGATTTCGGAGAAAAGTGCAATACAAAGTGAAAAAGTGTAAGTTAATTTTAGTCTTATAAATTCTACAAAATAATGTTGAAATGTATTTTTTGTGTAGACATGAACTTAAACGCAATGAAACATTAAATGAAGAATTGGCAGCCGCAAAAGCAAGAATATCAAATCTAAAAGAACAAAGTGAAAAGTTGCATTTGGAAATGTCAGCACTAAAAAATCTAGAACGTAAACATGATATGCATTTGCAAGATTCACGGAAAGAGATCTCTGACTTAAAAGAAAAACTTAAAAAGTATGATAAAAATAAAGCTGACTTGGTGGCGGAATTAGAGGCGGAAAAGAAAATTAGCCAGACAAAACGGCAGGCCTTGGAAATGGCTACCGAAGAAATTTCCAAGGCAAATCAAATAATAATGAAACAAAATCAAGAACTGAATAAATTGAAAAAAACTATAGGTTGGCGTACTGAAGTTGCTTTGCAACAGGAGCAAGCCATTAAACAGAAAGATATAAATTTAAAAGAACGCGAAGAAGAATTGGTTTTTCTGAAAGCTACGGTGGAATCACTGAGAAGAGAAATACCAAGAGAGCTGGACTCAATGAGGAAGTTTGCCAATTCATTGGAAACAAAATACACAGAACGTAAGAGTGTCAAAACCTAAAACTTATCAATCTATTCTTATTTGTAACTATTTTTCAGAAATAAATTCACTTAAATTGAAACTGCAGCCTTTGGACAAGGAAAATATTAGGCCTTCTATAGATATAGGCAGATCAACAAGACGTTAAACTCATAAAAACGTTTCTAAGCATTAATTTTTTTATATAATACATAATTATAAATACATATATATTTATTTTACATTTAATATTCTTCGGTGTTTGTTGTTTTACCAGCATGAGCTGTACCGACATTGACGGCTTGAAATATATCGTTTCCCTGCTGGTTCTTTTTCAGTCTTTCTCTGATTAGCTCTGCTATGGCTTTTTGTGTTCTTCTTTCCAAACGCTCTAATTTCTTAGATACATCTCGCTTTAAATCCCAATCAGGCTTACGTGGAGCCAAGTTAGTAATATCTATTTCATCTATAATGATAGGTTGTTTTAACAATTCCAATTGATCTTCGACGGCCATTTCTATGTCTCCGGAAGGTTCTTGAGGTAGTATATCACCTTCGGTTGTTTCATTTTGAGGTTTATAACTACGGAATATGGGTCTGGAAGCAAATTATCATTAAATCGCATTAAAATCTCCATATACACAATATTTCTTAAACTTACTTGGGTAATTTTTTATCATTATTAGAGTCATTTTTATTCGCATCATTTTTGGCAGCTTTTTCTCTTAAATGGCGTAAACGTTCTTTTCGCTTAATTGATTCCTGCGTTAGTTTACCTAAATTACTTTCAGATGGATCCATATTTTTTTGTATTAAACAAAATGTTTCTAATTATTTATAAACAAACACCAAATAATTTCTCTCCTCAAACGTTTGTTATTGTTTGGTTATGTTTACATTTTTGGTAAACGAGGCCGTATTTACATAGATAACATTATTGAAATGTGGCAACATCAAATTTGTGATTTAAAACAAAATGTAAGAGAACACATTTGATTGTGGTGAAAAAATTATGAATTTTTACCGTTTTCTTTTCGATATTTCCAATAATTATGATTAAATTGTAAGTATTGCCTTTTTTATAAAATATTAAATTTACAGTGCACTCGGGAAAACGTCAACCCATTTTTTATACATTACCTACCATTGTGCAACTATACAAGGTGAGTGCAGTAGCCCAGCTGACTGACTTTGTGTACAATTTACTTATGTCAAAAGTAAAACTTTTTCAAGTATTTTTGACAGTAGTACATTATTTTACACAAACAAAATGCCTATTTTTTCTGTTATGTGTTGTATTTACTTTACCTACTTTAAAATGTCAATCCAACCAAAAAAGCTCTAAAACGTCAACTCTGAACAAAAACAAATTTTGAATTTATCAGCAGTTAAAATAACACATACATTTGTACACACACAAAAAACAGAAAAAAATAACAGATTTTTTTTTTAATTTATGACATGGTGAAATTAAATACAAGGTGACAGCATAGCGCCAGCTAATTATTTTTTGCTCTGTTCATGGTGAAATTGAAAATGTCAAAAAGTTGTTTACAAATAGTCATAGTTTATATAAAAACGTTACAAAATTATTTTTTTTTTGAAAAATTGAGTTTTTTCGCCGTTTTATCTGCGTAAAATAGCTTAAAAGTGTTAAAAAAAAACTATATTATATTAAATAGTGTGTTTGTTTTTTGAGTTGTTTTACTAAAAGTGTTAGTTTTTTTCTGTAAGATAAATGTTAAGATTCCTCTTTAAAAGTGATTTTTTTTTGCTGCAGAAAAATGCGTTGTTGCATCTTATGCCGTAAAAAAGGAGTAGCTGGAAGTGGTACTTTCTTTAAGGTTCCTCAAGACCCAAGAAAAAGAGAACAGTGGAGTAAGTTATGCCTTTATTTCCAATAAAGCCAGTTCGAGAACACACTATAAATTTTTTTTTTATTATGTATATTTCCAATCTTTTATTTTAAAATTTGAATAAAAATAAAAACTTTTTTGGAGGAATAAGACTGCATTAATTTTAATTAAAACATTATTATTAGAGGGTTCCTTAATGGTGGGCAAACTGAAAATAGCCTTAACCACATTAAAGTTGACCTCTTTGAGAGACATGTTGTACGCGTAGCGGGAAGAATTAATTTCGGGTATATAGAAATCTGGATTTGATTTCTCCTGAAAACCTCTGGACAAAGAATCGACCACTTACGATAGGAAAACTAAAAAATAAAGTAGCCTGTATTAACAAAATTATACAAATCTATTATTTAAATGGCCTCACTATTGGCATTATCAGGTAGGGGAGAAAAAGGTTGTGAATCTTCTTCATCACTGCTGGAAAAGTAATCACTTTCATCCTGTTTCAGAGGTAATTTCATAATTTTTATAGCAGCAGTCTTAATTGCCAATATATCAGCCAATTGTTCACCTTTCGAGCATACTGTTCGCGTGGCAAGAGGGAAACACAGATACGACTGTCTAGAATTTTCTCATTAATCAAAATGCCCCGAACAAAATCATCACGAGTTTCGAAATTGTTTAAGAAAATAAAATAAACAATTTTTCACTACTATTGTTTTCTGTTTTTATCCATGTTTGTATGTTTGTTTTCTTTATTTTATGCCAGATGTTTTTGACAGTAACGAAAGTATTACACAAACAAAAATGCCTGTTGTTCTTGCCTTGTTGTAGCAATGCTGTCACCTTGTATTTAATTTCACCATGATTTATGATATAAAAATATGATTTCATTTAATATATATTCTTTTAGTTCTAGTCAGGTTAAATGCCTTTTTTGTTTCCTTTTGGAATTTGTTTATGTTTGATTTTAGTTTATAATCAATAAAAACGTTATCGATATGTTTTTTATTTAAAAATTTTACATTCGTAAACGTCAACAGCCGCGGAATTAATTAGTTGACGTTTTCCCGAGTGCACTCTATATTCTTTTTTGAGTTATGACATGAAAAGTCCATTAATTATTACACATTCACGATTTTTAAGTTTATGTTTTTTGTAACATAGGTCTCTCTTACAGAAGACTTAAATGTTTGGAGTTTTCACTTAAATTATTTCTTTTGTTAAGCTTAGAATTGATTGTTTATTCGCTTATACTACTGCATTGAAGTGCACTTTGTGGTTTAAGTGCTGCCAAAAGTTTATTAATCGATTTTCTCCATCCACTACCTCGATTTTCTCTCTCAAATCTACAAAACTAGTGTTAAAAAAAATCATTGAAATCCAATATATAGTCGAAATTCGTAATATCTAATTAAAATGTTTGCCTTTAATTAAGTCTTGAGTTATGGTATGGCTTGAAATTTACAAATACAGTAAAAATTCGATAATCCGGACAGAATTTTGCAGCTCATTGCGTATTCAGGATTGATTGCAACTCTCGTTTTTATTTATTTTATTGTTCAAATCACAGCAATCACGGATTGATTTCAACTCTAGAAACCGGATTGAATTTCAAATTTATAAATTCTTGGAGAAAAGTCAGTAATAGAGTGCTTAGATCCAGCTGGAATAAACTGTTTCCGGATAAATGGGACTCTGAAGATGATTTGCCTTTGTCCGTTTTTTTGCAGGAAAGGCTAGATTACCATGAAAATAATATTACATTTTTATCAGACATGCTTCAAAATTATTTTCAAATAAATTTCAATACCGAAGAAGTAGAAGAATGGATTAATGATAATAACTCAACGGTATCAGATATCCTCAGAAGATGATGAAAATTTACGCCCTTTACAAATCGTAAAAGCCAAGGATGCTGTACAAAGTTTAGATGTCTCAATAAAGTGGGCAGAAGAAAATGATGTAGGAGTACAAAAACTCTTAATTCTTTATGAATTACGCGACAAAGCTTTAGAAATAAGTTTAAAAAGTTCACGACAAACAACCGTATTCGATTACTTTATTAAAAGAAATTAATACATATTATTTATTGTTAAGAATGTATGTATGGAAATGTGTATTTTTTATTTTAAATAAACTGTACAAATTAATATTTATGTTTTTATGCTTAATTTTGCTATAAATTATTATAATTTTTAATAAATACATACATGCGTAGTAATCCGGATAATTCGCTAATCCGGATTGGGGTCTGCAATCAATTATCCGGGTTATCGAATTTTTACTGTACTGCATTCCTAAAAAATCACCATAAAGAACATTTTTCATAAAATAACTTATTCACCCCTATCGTGAATAAAAATTCCACATTAAATTTATTCCCTTTTCACATTTTTCCTATTAAAATTCAATGTTAAAAAAATAAAAGGGAACAAATTTCATGTGGAATTTTTATTCACGATAGGGGTGATTGCTTCTATAGAAAATGTAAAACGAACAATTTTTTCGGAATGAAACCTATAAATGCTTAAAATTTCAGTTCCATATAGCAAATTAAACGTGGTTTCATTCCGAAAAAAAATTTCGTTTTGCTTTTTCTATAGAAGCAAAATACGGAATTAATTCCACTTCCGAACGGAATTAAATTCTGTGACATGGCTGTATAATTCTGAATATTAACAAATTTCAAATTAAAGAATAATTAATTCACATAAGTATGTCAAGACCGATTTCCACTTGCATCAAAGTAAAATTATCTGAACACATCATTCATCATTTTAAATTATATACATATGTAAAAAACAATAATTTCCTAATCATCCATGAAATAAAACACCTTATTATTAAATATTTTAACTTTTAGAAAGTATTTTAATATGTATTTTTATTTAAAAATATATAGTTTATATGAATGTATGTATATGTTTAATTTAATGGTAAGTTATATGCTTAATTGTTCTTCTCCTTTTTCACTTGCAATGAGTAATCGTAGTTGTTGGTTTATTTATTTATTAATGCGTAATAACTACCATAAATTATTTAAAATTCTAATGATTTCAATGAAGAATGAATTGTATTCGAAAAAGACAAACAAAAGAAATATGTATACAATTTGCTGAAATCTAACTGATTGACAGCAATTAAGCAAACACAATCCATATGGTTTTCATACAATTTGCATTTATTTTTTCTTCTTCTTTATAATTCTACTGTAAAATACTTCTACTTTCGATGACATAAGAATATTGATGAGGATGATGTTTGTTGATAAGATCACGATGATGAGATTATATTGTCCGTATTTGTTTTTTAATTTAGAAAATTAAAATTTCATTTTCTTTTCAATAAAATTGAAATTGTCACCATAAATGAAAATAACAGTACACCATTTTTAATTGTTAAGCAGAAAAAGTTAAAAAAACTTGTTTGAGTATAATTTAAATTTATAATCATAGGAATTGAAATTACTTACTTAGATTTACTAAAAGTAAGACAAATAGTAATGGCAAATATTTGACAAAAAAGATGCAACCACAAAAAAAAATTATTTCAACTTATTATTTGTTGTGACTTTTGGACAAGTCATATTTTTGCATGTGTGACCAAATACCAAAGTACATATTGATAAAGTTTTCAAAGTTTTGGAATTTAATACATTAAAAAAAACTTAAGCTATGGAGAAAGTTTGAAAGACAATTTATTATATATTATATACATATGTATAAAAATATTTATTATATATTTTATATTAAAAGTTGTAGTTACATTTAATATTTTGAAAGAGAACTAACATTTTTTTAATTTCTATAAAACAGTAGAACAGTTATCGATAGCTTTTCTATGAAACAGTTACCGATAACTTTTCTATAGAAAAGTAAGTTCCCGAAATCGTTAAGTTTTCTTGATTTATTTAATATTTAATCTGCAATTTCTTCTCCTTTTCAATTGAAAATGGTGTACAGACTCTCAAAAAAAAAAAAATAAATAAAAACAATAATTAATAAAACACTACTCTGCGAAACAATAAAATCTTCTCACTCTTTGAGTTCAATATGAGTAATTTGTAAAAAATATCAAATATATTTATATTATTTTATATGTTGTATAGTAAAAGGAGACCTAAGGCTCAACAATTCTAAGCTTAAACACAAAAAAGATACATAAAAATACAATAATCAAAAATAATACACTTTTAATAATATATAAACGAAAAATAAAACCTAAATATGTATTTCTTTAAAATTAGTCACAAAAAGACTTTGAGATTTGTTTGTGCTTTTCTTAAAAATGCAATTTTCAATTTAATTTAATAATGAATTACATACATTTTAATATACAAATATAAAATGATTAAGTATGAAAATGATGATCATGATGATAATGATAATTATTAAATGTTAGTATAATATATTAATGTTAATGAGGCTGAAGACGTAATGAAAATGATACCTAAATAACTAAAAAAAGAAACACAAAATCTATGAAAAAATAAAATAGTTTTTCAATTTTTTTCTTCTTGCATATAATAATATGGAAAAAAATTCCTAGAAGAAACAAAACGATGAAATTATGGCATTGATTTTAATAATACATTGTAGTTTGTTCAATAATATATGTATATGTATAATTATTAATTAAAATATTTGTTTAAAAATGTTTGCTTTATATGCTAATGATGTAATAGTTTGTTTTATATATATGTATGTATATATTTTTTTTATTTATGTTGTTAGTTGTTATTATTAGTAGTAGTAGTAGAAAAATAATTTAAATAGTTGTTTTTGATTTTGAGTTTTATTCAAAAAATATTTTCTTTTTGTTTTTAATCTTTGATTCCTATAATTATTAAGTTTAAGTCTGAGTTGTTAAAATTGTGGTAATAATTTTAGTAGTTTTTAGTTTTATTTGTTTAACTATTTGAGCATTAATATAGATTTTTGTTGAGTATTATTGCGACCAAAAGTGAAACGTTAAAATTTTTGAATATTGCTGCCATAAAATTGACAAGTTTTGTGTTTAGGGGAAATATATTTGTTGAAAATTAGAAATAAATAATATAATTTAGAAATCTATAGAAGAGTATATGATATGTTTAAATAAAAGTATCAATAAAGTATTAAGTATGTATTTAGTTGGCACCAACATTTTTCTTATTTATAAAGTATAGATGTACATATATATCTTTTACCATTGTGATTAGGGTATGAATGTTAACGTTTGTTATTCATTTGCTACCAGAAATAGTATGTACATGTATGTATGTGCATTCTGCGAATCCTTAGATAATGGGAGTAGATTTGACTTTGTATGTCTTTATCTGTATGTTGCTTGAAATACTTTTTCCCAGTTGCATCTATAAATTATACATACATAGTATATTTTTATGTTTAGTAAAATCATTTAAACAATTCCTATTCACAACTGAGTTTTCATTAAAAATACTGGTTGTATTTTTGTTATTTATTGTTACATACATACTTAACAATTAATAGAATCGTAAACACTTATTTGAAAAAATTTTATACATACATATGTAATTAATTTTATTGAAGTATGACGATTTTAATAAAATATAAAAAAAATACCTAAAAAATCTAATATTAATGTTTATTGAATGTTTTTAGATATTGACAACAAAACATAAAATTTTAAGTAATCTTGAAATATTTTTTATTTGGAAATATTTTTTGTGAATTTAATGGAAACATTTTTTTATAAAGATTATTTTATTTCAGCTGAACGATAACTTGTCAATTCTATAACGGCAACATTAGAGTTCTCCTATGTAGAAATGTTTTGCGAATAAACACTCTATCCAGCATTGATTTAAGCAAGTATATGGTGCAACTTTTAGAATTGGTATTCCACATCGAATTTATTACTGAACATTTGGTACGTTCATTCAACTTTTTAAATAAGTTTATTTGTTTTGTTAATAAGGAATAGTCATAGATATTGCGCGTATTTTGAATTCTTACAGCTTGAGAAATACTTAACATTTTGTTGACTTCAAAATTAGATTCTTTTGTTCTGACTATGTAGTCACCCCTTATCGTGAATAAAAATTCCACATGAAATTTGTTCCCTTTTCACATTTTTCCTATTAAAATTCAATGTTAAAAAAATAAAAGGGAACAAATTTTATGTGAAATTTTTATTTACGATAGGGAGGAGTATGTATTTTCGAAAGATTCAAAATTCGGACACTTTCTCTATTAATAAGTTTACAAAGATGAATGAATTTACGTTTGTAAGTATGTATGTACGTAGTACGAGTATGTTGTATACACAAGTAGTAATTAAGTAAGTAAGTATAGCACTTGTTAATGAATTCTTAATATCCTTTCGTTAAAATATATTTATTTATATGTATTTATATGCAATTAGAGAGTGTAGATATGCTTACTTTTCGAAACTTTTTTTGCGCTTATAATTTTTAATGTGTGCGTTTTGTGATCTTTGTGCATTCATATTCCTCCACTTCTATACAGTCGTTTCGAATTTTTCTATCTGCTCATCGTAGGCATTTTGAAATTCGATTGCATTCTCAAAGGAATGTGGCTCGTCATGGTATTGTTTGTTTTTGTTCTTGATAAATTTAATTAATGAGTGATTAGTAGCTGCTGCTGTAGCATTTATTGATGTGGATGATGACGATGAGATTTGTTGGGCTGGTATTGCTGTTGATGTGTGCGCTGCGGCTGCTACTGCCACTGCTGAATGTTGTAGAAGAGGAGGAGGGGGAGGAGTAGTTGTAGTCGTATGTAAATGGCCATCATTTGTTAAAATAGACAAAGCACCATCTAAGCAAGAAGTAGAAGAAGAATCACCACCTGTAGAAGTTTTAATACCACTAACACCAACAATACTAACACCACCACCACCAACAATTGTATGATGTGTTGCTGTTGTTGTTGTTGCAGAACCTATACCATTATTGCCACCACTATAACCGCCAGAGACGCTACCATTGCCACCGCCACCAACACTGCCGGCAAGACTATTACAACTACTACCACCACCTGTTGATTTTGTTGATGTCATATTATTAATGTGGGCGATGGAAGAACAGGATGCGGCATTGGCATTGGCAACGACATTGGCATGGGAAGTGGCGGAATTATTGGCATTGTTAAAATAAACATCATTAACAACATACTTTGCGATATCTTTATTGTCTACTAACATTGAAGTTGATGATGAGCAAGAATTCTCTAAGTACAAATGTTCCATAGATTGGGAATTTTGTGTGGGTAGACGAACTTCATCTTTGAGCTTAAGCGATATGTATTTATCGGGTACTAAACCCTCTTTACCATTAACCGAACCCTGCCACCAATCGTTTGATACTTGTTTTCTTAAAATTATACAATCACCCTTGGTCAGCGACAATTCACGGCTGGAACGAGCATTGAAATCAAATTGTGCCATGGCTTCCAGCACCTCGGATTCATCTTCTGATGGATAGGCATCCGATTCCGGATCTTCAGTGAGCACCTCAGACGGTGAATCTCCAACATCCATATCGAGAGTGTGAGGCGATATATACTTTTCGTATTCCAGACCACCTAGTTCCTTGGGGAACAGTTCTTCGTGATAGATAATCATATTTTTGATGAGTTCATTTACTTGATTCTGATACTGAACTTGATCTTTATCTTCGGGGGCTGGCATTAGAGTTGGACCGAAGCATATGGCCAGATTGTAGGCATCCATCATGTTCTCATCAGCATACTCGGATAGATGATTGAGGAAAGCGAAAATATAGCGTATGACTATGACCACTGAATTGGGAAGATTTTGAAGAAATTGCCGTATGCCTTTGACCATATCACCCTTCGTTTGCATTTCAGCTATTGAGATGAAACTCTCAAAGTAGAACTTGGGAAACAGAGGCACTCTCAATTCTCTCAAGTATAATTTTAATACTCCGGCAACGGAATTGATGTCAGAAGCGTCGGTGGTATCGGCCAAAGGGTCTTCGCCCCTTTCGAAGGACTCTTTAAAATTGGCTATTTCTACTTGTGAACCGGACACTCGGAAGATGCCTTGATGATGCAACCCATAGAGGTTTATGACACGTATACAACTGCGAATGATCAAGGGTATGTCTTCTCCAGTACATTCGAGGTATTCCTCTAAGGAACCACCGAATAATTTCGGCCTGCCGGACTGATTCTTTCGACCTATTCGTTTGCGTTTGCTGTTTATGGGATGTTCCAGTATTTCGGTGGTGAAGGCCTTATTATTGTCCGTCAACAGCATTTCTCTTAAATACTTGGCTTTTGCATCGAGACGCGCTATGCGCGATGTGCCTCGAATGTATTCTCGTATCTTATTAATATAGAAGTCTTCGACTTCTTCTTTTTCAGCCTTGAGTTTGGGATTAAACGCCAATGTAGCACCGCCCTTTTGCAAAAGGCTTTTATTATGCTCCATAAAAGCTGGGCTAACATCACAGTCCTTGCTGTTGAAATGCTCCAGCAATTTAACTTCAGCCATCTCTAGTGTCTTCCAGATCTCCTCCGATTCTGTGCGCAATGAGTTCAAACGCTGGCCTATCAACTGTAAACGATGTTCCATGTCTACGTATAGCTCCTTTTGAACACTTTGTTCGAGAAGATCATTACTGAACTGACCCTGGAATTCAAAACGTTTTGGTATCATAAAGGCGGCATGATACTGTTCCATAAATTTTTGTTTATCCTGCTGACTATCAATGAGATGGATGACATGAGCCAAGTTGTCTGCTTGACTTAGGATGGCTCTGGCTCTACCTTGATCTGCAGTCACATGCATTACTAGGCATCTGGAGATCATGGAACTAAAACCCAAATCCATGCAGTCTATTAAATCACTTAAATCATCAATAAAATACTTGTGGATGGTTGTATTGGAGGATTCCAAACAAAGTTGATACTCATTTTTAGCCTTTAAAGCCTTCATGCGAGCATCTGAGTATTTTGTGCGGCGCTTAAGCACCTCTTTTTCAATCATGCGATGTTTCTTACTACTACGCAGTTTTTCTTTCTGTATAGTCTGTTCTAATTTCTGTTGCTGGGCTTCAGCTGTCATTAGTTTTACTTCGGCTGCTTTCCATTCTGCTTCGTATTTCTGATAGGTTTTCATTGTGGCATACAACTCTTCCAACACTCGTAATATCTCCTCGTGTATGTCGTAACCAATGGATCGACACTTCTTATATATCCTCTGGACATCTTCAATGGTCGTCTGTAGTGATGAAACAATATTTACGGAGTACAATTCTGATAAGGTGGCATGATCTTTGCTCAACGACTGTGTCTGCTCGAGTAGATGAGACCAACACGCAAAGGCCGAGAATATATGCCATTGTTCACGCTTCTGCTTTTGTTCTTTGTGTCTGACCTGT
The DNA here is from genome assembly GCA_950370525.1 of Bellardia bayeri. Lineage (NCBI taxonomy): Eukaryota > Metazoa > Arthropoda > Insecta > Diptera > Calliphoridae > Bellardia > Bellardia bayeri. The sequence continues at coordinate 123,346,588 of OX493264.1, forward strand.
AGGCTGCGTACTAGTTTATCCAAGTTCTTACTGTATTCTAATTCCAATTCACCCCTTCGACGAAAAAGATCTTGCAGCTCCTGTATAAGAGAGACTTGCGATTCGACACGGGCATCTAAGCATCTTAAATGTTCGTTTAATTGTTGTCGTATGTTATTGAATAGAAACACCTTACGGGTGGATCCAACTCGTTTCATGGGACTTTTCAACTCTTGTTCGTTTTCGTCCATTTTGTTGTTGGACTTTTGTGTTCTTTGTTTTTCTTTAGTTGAGCTTGTTGTTGATTAAAGCCTGTTTAATGTTATTTTTTTTTTATATTCTTCTTCTTGCTGTTCTTTTCCTTATTTTCCTACGGCTACTGCAATTGCTTTTTTGTTGATATCGTTGTAGTTTAACTCTTTGAAATATATAAAATGTATAGATGGAGATAAATTAGTATGACTAAAATATTAAATATAGTGTGGGAGATATTGTAGTACACACATATAATATAAAATTATAGCTGTCGTTTATAATATGTTGAGTGGAAACAGTACGGTTGAGTTGGAATTTCATAAGATAATTTAATTTAAATATACTATTTCAATTGAATATATTCTTATGTACATATGTACTTATGTATTTAGCATATAAATTTATAATCCACCAGTAATGTCCCCCAGAAACGTGTAGGTTCTTTATTAAACCACCATTTCTTTTTTTTTTTTAAGGTACTGTTTAAAAGACAAGCTTTAATAAAAAATAACTCTAGTTATGACTAATAAATCAATGAAAGTTTAAACGCTGGCTTGGTAAAAATGAGTGGATGTTTTAAGTTAAAGGCGTTTTAACTGAAAAGGATAAATTAGTGACACAGAAAACAATTTTAAGTTAAAGAATTTCAGTTTGGCAATGATATAAATTCTTATTTGAATTACACAAAAAAGCCATGAGTAAAAGCAACAAAAAAGAAGAAATTTTAAATTGTATTCGCTTAAATAATAATTTGTAAAATATCCACTAATATCTACTAGTCTTTTAAATCTATAGCTGGTCAGTCTTTTAATAGTTTCAATCCTACAATAGTCCTTATTTAATACAAGTGTAGGAATGCCAATGCGTAGCGATTTTATAAATATATGTACCTAAAACAATTAAAAATTGATTTATTTAATTTTGTGATTCGTCCATTTCTCAATTTATAGCTTCTTAAAGGAAACAAATATGTAAATATTTTTGGTTGTCTTCATAAAAATCTGCATCAAACAAACAAAAATATTTTCAATAGGGCAACATCTAATTTGTTCATTTTTAATAGTTCTTTTATAAAGCGAAATATACCTATGCAGAATTTTTTTTACTACTTTCGAAACAATTTCAAACTATTTTTTTTTTTTTTAAATTTATGCATATTTAATTTTGTGCCTAAATGTTTTCAAATACAAAACGTAGAGCGAGATGTACTATCCATTATGGATCCTAACACTTTGCTCCCTAAGTATCTCTCAGATATAATTCTATAAAATCAAAAGATTGGAGCTTTTAGTTCCCATCTCTCACACCTTGAAATAACGTTGTGTCCATGGCAACCAATTTTGTACAGAACATTTCGGTATCTTTCTAAATAAAAAAAAATAAAATAAATAGCAACTTTGCTCTCTGTGTTCATTATGTTAGTTTCTTGTTGTGTGTTAACTAATTCGTTTAGTTAGTTTTAATAATTTTAAAAAGGGTTTCAATAATGTATTTTCCTATGGAAATAATGCACTTTTCAAAAGGTCACATACATTGCTGTGTTGTAAATTGATCAGTTATAAATAGATAATGACCTTCTGTTGAGCATTAATAAATCAAAGGTTCTTTTAATTTAATATAATTATTAAATGTTGCCTCATTTCTGCAAGTACAATGTAATTTCAAAAATAACATTATCAAAATAAAAAGTCAAAACAAAAGGAATGAAAATTGTTTTATTAAAACATTTACAAATTAGCAAATTGACTGACCAACTACATACCATCACTGGACCGCCGAATCGCTGACAGACTTGTCTGACTGACCATACATACAAAAGTATACACCAACAATAACAATACTAACCACAAACTACGATTACAACAAAACAAAACAACAGCACGAAGAAAAAACGACGCACTCACTTTACTACTCAATCACTTCACTGTACAGATATTCGCACAAACACACACGTACTTCAGGGTAGCGCATAGAGATGGAAAAATAGTTGGTAAAATGGTACTTTTAGTACAAATCAAACAGCGAATGCCAATTACTCCATTGCCAGCAGTTTCTATTTAATTATTATTACAAATATGTATGTAGGTACTTCTTTCTTATTATCTTTTATCATAATGTACCATAAAAAGTAAGACTATTAGATTTTGGATCTTTGGACTGTCCTTTAAATTCAGTAAATTTTGCCCACTGTAATATTTAGTTCAAATGGCGATTATTTATTATAATATCTTATTATTGTTTATTTAACATTTTTTATTAAGATTTTTGGTAATTATTAAAGCTTAAGCTTAAATTTTTTAATAATTTTTATCCTAAAGAAGCTACTCAAAGAGTAGGGAAATATTGAAATAAAATTTAAATATTTTATAAAAAAACACTTAAGCTTTAATAATTACCAAAAATATTTATTATAGTATCCTAAAAACTCTATATGGATTAGCTACTTTTCAAAGCTTAATAAAACTCCACGAACCCATAGACATTTATTTTTTTATTTTCTAAAGTTTTCAAAAGTCATGAATAAATAATGTGTATGAATACCAAAAATCTCAAAACTCCCTAGGTATGTATGTACCTATGTATAATATTAAAAACAAAGTACGTATGTTTTATTTTTGACAAAAAAGGTACATTAGGATTTCCTTGGTACATTTGTTAATTACTATTTCGCATCCCTGGTAGCGCACTATGCATACATTTATTTTTCCTTTTTTGTTTTTTCTGTTAGTATACCAACGAAAAGTGATTCCGGGAGTCTTTAATTTTTTCATATGATTATGCGAACTTTAAAAACAAAAAATTTAGCATTGTAGGTACAAAGTATTTGGGGGAACTAATGTTAATTAAAATTTCTTTATTCTTCACCTCATGGCTTGTAACTTACCTACTCAAGAAATATTATAGAATTTACATCATTAAATAAAACTATAAACACACTATGCAATTAATGGCGTTTCTTTCATTATTCCACTCAACAAAACCACACAACCAATCAACCAACAATCCATACATACATCTATCCACTTGAGAAGAAATACAATACAAAATATACATTTTTTGTTTTACTGAAATCATAATGAAAAATAAAGTGAGCACTTTCTAGCTTGAATAAATTTCAATCGAAACTTTTTCCCAAGACAATAAATATGTTAAATTATTATAAAACATTTCGCACTTGTTTTTTTTTCATTATAAACAATTTCATGCAATATTATTTACCTTATTTTATAGTAGTTAATCACTTGAGATATCAACGTAGTTTTTAATTTATTTCTTTGTATCTTAATTTAAGTATATTTCCATAATTTCTTTTTATTTTTAAACAAACACTCGTCACATTTACAACATAAACATTTTAACGCACGTACAAATTATTAATATTAACTTTGTTGTTTTTTCTTATAATTATTTAAAACTTTATTTTCTGTTTTTTTTTTTAAATAATAAAGCCCCTTAAAATGTTAGAGTGCATTTAATTTAAAGCAGACAAGGAGTGTGAAAATTTGTGATCTGAAATCGTATTTCTTTTTTAGTTTTTTCTTTCTGTTCTTTTAGTTCCTCGATTCTCTATCTTGTTTCGGCGACACCCCAATGTACATACAACATGTAGTTTTTTTTAGTTTTATTTTTCTGTTTCCTTCTCCGTTTATTACCATTTCAATACTTTGCATCACACTTTTATGTATATACATTCATGCATACATATCTATATCTTTTTATTTTTTTTTCTATTTGGAGCGGACTATTGAAGGTTCATTTTTGTCTTTTTGCTCATTTCTTTGTTTTCGTAAACAAAAGCAGAGTTGTCGTTCTTCCTCAAACAAATTTGACTCATTTAAAACCATACTTTCATTTTAAATTCAAAAGTGATTAGCAACTTTATAATAATTTTGATTGTTTTATTTTTACATGTTTGTTACTGCCTGGCTTTGTTTAATTAATGGTGTCTTTAATTTGTGTACTAATAGAAATATGTGGTTTTATATTCATCGTACTAGAATCAGCAACTCTGTATTATGGCAAATGTTGTATTTAGAAAAGAGAATTTTTTTGCTTTGCTTTCACCTTTGTTGTTATTTATATATCACAGGGTGATACAAACATTTAGTTTAAATATTATTTAGTTATTTTGTAGCATAGATTAGTCTGTGATTTGTAGTAAGCCTGTATTGAGCAGGGTTTTTATATTTTGCGCAATTTTAATTATTGAACAAGTTGAAATCAATAAGGTAAGGTTTGTTATTTATTTAGAAACAAACAAAACAAACTTGCGATTTATATATGTGAAATTGTATTCTACTTAATTTAAATAAAATAACAATTTGAAAAATATCAATTTGTACATAAACCTAGAAAATAATTTGTATGAGAAGCACACTTTCGACATATTGAGTTAAAACCTTTTTCGTCTGGAAAAAGACGGGCTGCAAGGAAAATTATTATTATTCGAAGCCTACTATGACATACAATTTCTAATAAGAAACCTTCTCATGCGAATTCGTTTATTCACACACTACAGTCTACTACCACATATTTAAGGGAAATCGGCTTTTGATATTTGAAAAGTTATAACAAAATTAACTCTATAAGTCATGGTGCAACTATACAAGGTGAGTGCAAATCGACAACAAATACAACACAAAACAGAAACAACAGGCATTTTGTTCGTGTATAATAATGTACTACTGTCAAAAATACTTGAAAAAGTATTACTTTTGACATAAGTAAATTGCACACAAAGTCAGCTGTGCTACTGCACTCACCTTATATAGACACCATGTATTTAACTGAATGAATTTATGTGAACATCATTGAAATATTAATTGTACTGGAAAGATTATGGTTTGACAATTGTAAATGAAAACTGATAGCGTACAGTTATACGCCACGACCGAGCATACAGATGTCGTTTATTTTATCAAAATATTTATTCACACTGGCAAAATTTCGTTAATCAAGTCACAGATTATAAGTTTAAAGACTAATCGATTCTATTGGAGTAACTTCCCTGTACTCTCTATTGCGATGCGAAAGCAAATTCGATGCGTAAGATGCATCGCAACAGAGAGTAACCCCCCTAAATAGTTTTTATCTTTAACATAAAAAAAATTTCGTGAATTTCGCTGTGTGACATGTGATACCATCCTGTTAAAACCATATGTTAGTAATATTATCCATATCACCAATAATAGGACAAACATTTAGTTGTTAACGAGAGTCTGATAAATTTGACTGATAATATTGACTGAAAATAACACGAATTTTATCATAGTGACATTTCGAGCATAATAGAATTCGATGTAACAATTGTCTATAACTATTGATAAACTACTAAAAAAGGAGAATGTTCAAACTTTCATGTTATTCCAATATGCCCCTGATAAACACAAAGTTCTTGTTGAAAAAATCTTTTACATCTTTACTTTTAAAAACATCTAAAAAAACTGTCATCAAAACTAGAAAATCTAAAATTAACTGGCAATGAGTTAATGAATTTAGATGTGACATTACATAGGTACATACATATGTATGTCAGTTATTCTCATTTTCTATTATTGATTTGTTTAGAAAATTCATTTTCATTTACTTATTATTGAATTGTAAGAATACATATTATAATAATTGTATGGGCCATATATGGGCTCGAATATATAAATAGATAATAAATAAAATGAAAAATATATCTATCTATAACCTAGACTATACTATATTTATTTTAATATAAAATCTAATAAACTAAAGTTTTCTCTTTCAGATATTAAAATGCTTTTGCATAATGGTAAGTGAATACTTTAAACAATTTTATACTATAATATATATTACCTCCTAAATATGATTAAAACAATTACATATGTATGTTAATTTAGATTTGTTTCAAATTTTAAGTACTTTACTAACAAAATACATGGTACATACATACATACATATATTTAAAATAATTTGAAACATAATTTATATAATACAAATTATATAAAATTAATTATTATTACATTGAAATATTGATTTAAATTATACACAAAACTAATACATATGTATATGTACATACAATCAATGAAGAAAATGCAATCTTTTTTGTATATTTAGTTATTATATGTCATCAAAGGACACATTTCAGTTGGGAAAATGTTTCACAAATTAAAAATGTATCGTATAGGTATTTAACATGATATTACTCATGCGTATATTTCTATTAAAATTTAAAAGAGTGGCAATAAATAGGGCTTCTTACTTCAAACGGAGCATTAAACAATCAAATACATACAAATGATGTCATGTATGATTTTATGGCTTTATTTTTAATTAGAACCAAAAACTATTATATAATTTTCATAAAATTCCGTTTATAACCAACGATTTTTCATACGCAAAAAGTATATTTTTTGGAGTTAATCTATAAATAATCCGCACGACTGTTGTCAGCTATGTTTGATTGTCTAATAAACGTTTTCTTGGAAAATGAAATTAGAAAAAATTATTATTTCTTTAAATACGTACATACATACATACATACATATTAATACTTAAAATTATTTGTATTACAAAGGAAAAAAAAATAAACTTTGGACTTTTGAACTAATAACTAGGTATGTATCTTATGAATAACTTTTTGATTCTTTTCGTAACCACTCTAATATAGTTTGATAATTTTTATTCATCCAATTGACATTAACTTGTACATGCTCGACAATTTGTTGGGATAAACGACTGTTATCCTTTAACTCGTTTGTTACAAATGCTTCCAATTCATTTAAATGATATTTCGAATTTATACGTTTTGTGGCGAATTTTAATATGGTATTGAAATTGGACATCGAGGAACCCAAACTAAAATAATTATAATAAAAAGTATTTAATTTTAATTGTGTGTAAATACAAAATATGTTCATAAGTATGTATTAAATTAACTTACTATGCTTTTATGTCCTCCCAATTGTTGCGTATAAAATCGAATGCCATCTTTTGTCCCACAACATTTGACGATACAGCTGCAAATACCCGGTAAACATCTTGTTTTCGTATGCCCATGTCTCCGGCTATCGAATAACGTAGATATCTGGATAATATCCAGGGTTCTTTAGAACAGCCTAAGGCTGTTAATATAATTTCTTTTTCAGTCGAAACACTCGTTTTCAAATAACGTTCAAATGCAAACTCCCATTCAGCCTCAGTGCCATATTGTACGGCTGTACAGTAAACAATACCGCGTAGATTTGGTGAAATTCTAAAAAGAAATACAACACAAAAACAATTTAAAATGTAATAAAACATGTTTCCTATCACTTTAAAATAGTGAACAAATATAGTGGTAAATATTTTATGCAACAGCATTCTACTTACGGATTATTTGCATCTGGATTAGGAACTTGCACCCAATTTTGAAAATGTCTCACACTGTCCGATATACAAGCCTGATGGCCTAAATGACAAGCCATATTTAAAATTTCCACACGCTTAAAGTGCTCTAACATATTATTCTCATCTGCAGAATCTCTGAAACCCAATTCGTTATAAACTTTGTCCACCAATTTCAACAGGTAGTTCTGTCAGTACAAGAATTAATTTAAAAATATATTTAGAACAAAAATAGTTAGTAGCTTTGTTTTACCTTAAACAAATCATAGTCACCCTGACTAACAAACATGGAATCAATAAATTGAAAAGCATTTACTGCGGCTTTCCAAGGCGCATGATCATCTTCATTTATTAAGTAACGTGTAAGATTTAAAGCCATTTCATAGCTTAAGTAACCACCTCTAGCCAAATTCATGACATCGTCTATCAATTGCGCCCTATTCGATGGAGCTATTTGTTTAAAAGTCTTGGCATTCATCAAGTGTTTTGTAATCGTTTGCCAATTTGACAGCTCATAGTTAATGCGATAGTAGCCACTCTGCTGAATATTAAATATAAACCAATCGGCTGTTGTTAGGTTGCGACTTTCAATTTCATAAATTTTCGATCTTGGAATCCAGGTTAAAGGTCGTGTGTTTTGAAAATCCAATTCATCTGAGGTGGTATAGGTGATTGGTATCCACCACAAAGGATCCTCTTCTTCTACTTCTTTGCTTTGGTTTTTCGAAGTTTCGTAAACGAAACGTTGTTGCTCCAAACGTATAACATTTGTATTGGGATGTTTTAAAACGTGTACTACTGGGAAACCCATTTGTAAAGTCCAAGTATCCATGATATCCTTGACCGTTGTATCACGATCTAATAGACCCTCAAGTTTGGCTTCCAAAGTCAAAGCGTGCCACAAATCATCTTGTTCAGCGGAACTATAGGCCCTGTAATTATATTTGTTAAATAAATGTATCATATACATACAACCAAAGCTACAATGTTTTTATACTATTTACATTTCCTTCAAATAACGGTTTAAGCCACGCCGAAATATAGTGGAGGTTAAGAAGTGACTCATCATTCTTATAATAGTAGATCCTTTGCCATATGAAATGCGATCAAATATTTCTGTTATCTCTTCGGGATTACCAACCTCTACGGATATTTTGTGTGATGTGGATAAGGCATCTAATTGAAAAACATTTTGCAATTCATTAACCACAAATTGATCCATGGTTCTCCATTCGGGTTCTATGGCATCGACAGTTAAATATTCCATATAACTAGCAAAACCTTCATTCAACCAAATATCCGACCACCAACTGGGTGTTACCAAATTACCAAACCATTGATGGGCCAACTCATGACCCACAACCGAAGCTACACGTTGTTTATAAGTTGAAGCTGAAACGCCTACTTCAAATAACATGGTAGTTTCTCTAAATATTTCCAAATGTACATATTTTTTTATTATAGATTGTTATAATTTAATTTTATAAGCGTATTACATACCTGTAAGTTATTAGACCCCAATTTTCCATGGCTCCTGCTTGAAAATCTGGCAATGCAATCATATCTATTTTTGGTAAAGGAAATTTCAAATCAAAAAATTCTTCTAAGAATCTTAATATCTTTGGTCCAACGCTTAAGGCATATGAGGCGGATTGTATGGCATCGTGTCTAGCCCACACAGAGAAATTACCATCTGATAATTTACTGAAATCCGATATACTGTAGGCTACCAAATATGTTGACATTGGCAGGGATTCGTCAAAATAATCCCATTCATAATCTGGTAAACTTTCACTATTTAGAAAAATAAATAATTATTAGAATTGATCAAGTCCATTACTTTATTGAAGTTACGAATTTCTATTCTTAATTCATTAATTTATGTATAAATATACAGTCAAAGTCAAAATTTAGTATACAGCACGTTTTTTAATCTATTAAGCAAAATATTTTTATTATAATAAGAAATATATGTATGTATAGGTTTGAATAAACTCAAAATTTAATTTAAGGTTTACTGTTTGCTTATTTTAAAAAAATTTTTAAAATTAAAATTGATGAAAATTTGGGCGAAGAAGACATAAGTACCTGAGAGAAACTATTAAATATTATAAATACGAGTACAGTTGCAAGATAATAACACCTTATTTTATATTACCAAAATCTGAAAATGAAAAGTTAATATTTTGTTGGTCCTCCATTCAGCTTAATTGCAGTCTATAGTCTCCATTTTAATTTACAAGAGGTTCAGTCACATCTCTAGTAATCTTCCCCACTCTTCCGTTAAAGCTGTTCGGAGTTCATCTTTGGATATAATGCTTCTTTTTCTGATGTTCCTGTATACAATTTCCTACAGGTGCTCTATAGAGTTAAAGTCTGAAGATTGCGGAGCCACGTTGTACAATAGCCACTCCTGGACAATTCTGGTGTTTTTGGTGTTTTGCGTCGTTTTCTTGCTGAAAGACTCATGGCGTTTTCCTTTTAAATTTGTGAGTAAACTATTGTACTTTCAATTGCTTTCCTGCAGCTGACAACACAACCCCAAGCCTTCAAAGACCCACCGCCGTGTTTTACTTAGCACTAAGGTTCTGTGGAAGCAGCGCACTATTTCTTGTTCTCCAGACTTTTGCACTTGGTTTTGTACCAAAAATCTCAAATTTACTCTCATCGCTAAATATTACATTATTCCAGAAAGATTGCGTATAGGTTTTGCAAAGTCTACGTTTAGTACGGTTTACTGCAAAAATATACGATTTTTTTCAAAGCACTCTTCCATGAAGTTCATGTTCATTCAGCCGTATTTTAGTTGTCTATGCGTTTACAGGGTCAACGCCTGTCTTAGAAATGTCTTCCGCTATTTTGACTGTTTATCAGTTAGAGAGCGTGGTCGACCGGTTAGTTTTGCAATTTTTGTATAGCCTTGGCTTTACTTCTTTCAATAACTTTTTGAACAGTTAAACGGCAACTGTTGACAATTTTAGCAATATCTGCCATAGATTTCCGTTGCCTCGATGGAACACTATTAAAACTCTAACCTCTACTGCCACGTTAACTTCGGTTCCTTATATAATTTGCTAACTATTTACTTAAAAATTAAAATACTAATTTTATTTATAATAGCATTTCAAAAAGTGCTTAATGTACGATCATAACGGTACTTATTTTATTCTTAAGGTATTTTTAGTATATTGACTGCATTTTTAAAAGCCTTTTCTTTTTTGTTAGATCAAATTTGTAATATATTATTACGTTTTTACCTTTTAAAACGGTGGTTTATTTGCTTTAAATAATTGCAAAATAAAATCGTTAAGTAGCTTAAAGGAAAATTAAATAAAAACTGTGTTTTTGACAACTCTTTTACAGTGCACTTTAACACAAACTTAAATTACAGTTTCAGAACGCTTTAATGTTCATTAAACAATGACTAACAATAAACTTTACTGTGAGTGGCCCTGTTATAAATATATACAAAAGCGATATCTTCTAGTCATTTCCGGCGGCATCTAAAGAAGGCAATCAAAAGTTCTTTTCTATGGCCGTTAAAACTTAATGTTGCAATACTGCGTTTTATCAACAATGATTGTATATAGAAACTTCTACTATTGCAAATGTTAATTATCATATTGTATGTTGATAAACATGCTGTATGGTGATACCAGCCGTTACAAACCGTTAAATTTTAATTGAAATATACATAAAAATATCGACTTCTTTTAAAGATATTGTTCTTCATTGAAATTATTGTTCGCTGTATACTAAATTTTGAGTCTGACTATATGTTCCTAAATTAGATCTTTGGTCACTAATGGTTTAGTGACACCAAATTTAAGCAATCTTTAATCAGAAATATTTATAAAAGTTCGAAAATGTTTATATATTTGTACATACATATGTATGTACGAGTAGGTACTTACTGTTTTTTAGTTTTAATAATTGGCATATTGGAAACAGTTGACATATGCCTGGGTCTCGCTATATTCAGTGTGAAATTTGCTTTCAATGCTGGCTCATCAAAACAGGGAAATGCTCTGCGTGCTTCTGTGGCCTGAAATTGTGTAGAGGCCAACCACCTTTAATTATTTGCCCACATTTCAAAGAAAAAGAACAAAAGACTCAAACAAATTAAGATAACACAACACGAGTAATAGATATACGAGGTCTCATCAAAAAATAACCGTTATTTTCAAATTTCATGAGTTACGTATGTTCGTTCGTTGAAACCAAAGCCCAATCATCCTAATGGAAACGTTCAGGAGAGCCAAGACCGAAAAAAGCACGTCAAGTTCGGTCAAATGTGAAGGTTTTGTTCACTGTTTTCTTCGACTGCAATGGCATCATGAATTCTTGCCACAAGGTCGTACGGACAATAAGGAATCTACCTTAAAGTTATGCGCTGTTTGCGCGAAGCAATTCGTCAGAAACGCACAGAATTGTGGAAAAACCAATCATGGATTTTGACCCATGATAACGCACCAGCTTGAAAAAATTTAAAATGACGGTTATTTTTTGATCAGACCTCGTATATAAGTATTTATGCACAGAAAAGTTGAAACATGTTTAATAAGTATTGAAATACAACAATCTTCATTCCACCAACCAACCAACCCACCCACATACCTTGTTTCATTTTGCACCTTGTACGAACTACGATAGAATCCTTGTAAATAGTCTTGTATTAAGCCACTAAATTTGATTTTAATTACGTATTCGGTATTTCTTAAAAGTTTGTCATACAGTTCAATAATGAAAAATTGTTTGGCCTCCAGTAGATATTGCTTGCGTATGCGTAATTCAGCAACTCCCTCATTAGCAACAGCTCCACTGCCCACATTCGTGCTATTGGAGCGCTTCTTATCGGATGTCCTTTCAAGAGGTTGTATGGCAACATCATTCTTCGTAATATCCAAATCGATGGCATGCATTGTTACGTTGTAACAATCCTCCAGCACTAAAATGTTTATGTGAATTTCACCATTAAAGGTAAAATTGCCCTCATACAAGTAGGGCTCCAATGAAATATTGTACTTTAGAGGTTTAATTGAAGTTGGCAAACGAACATCTTGCTCGTATGTGCGTTGCGTTAAATCCGTGGCATTTTGCTCGTTGTCTTTGTGTCTCATCGGTACAGCAGTGCATATGATATCTTCATCTTCATTGGGTATCAACTCATCACATGTTGCAAAATTATAGACCACTAAGGAGACCGTGAGTAAAGTGCAGACAAAGAACGCTCCCAACAGTAGTAGAGTGCTGCATGACAATGTGTATCCCCTTCTGTGGGTGATGAACTGCGTAGTTGTGGCGTTGTTGCCACCCGATCTCTGTGATTCCATATTTAAATTTTCATGCGGATGGGTAACCATACCAACCTGCCCAGCAAGCCAGGTGCGCGTTTTTTATATTCAATTTGGAATTGCAGTGCTGAAAAACTCTTGTTGTAATTGTTATTACTTTTGTTGTGTGTGTAGGTATAATAATCTCCCCCTTGTGGTTCGTAGTTCACATTAAAGGCTATAAATATTCGAAAAAATAAACAAAACAAGTAATAAAATTTTTTAATTTATTTAGTTAGTTCACTATACATATAAACATTTAGTGTTGTTAATTTATTATTTGCAAAATATTATCTTTTCTTATTTTGGCAAACTATTAAAATAATTATTTTTCTTTAAACAAGAAATTCAAATGAAAGCCATTTTAAGAAATTGAAAGATTTATGGATGTTTTTTAGATCAGATCAGACACAGCTTGACCGTATCAAATATCCAGAAACATCAAAAATTACTTTCTCGATAGTAATAAGCTCTAATAAATTTTTGTATAAATAGTAAATTAATTCCATTTGACAACTTTTTGTTTGTAGCTAAATATTTAGCGTTAAAAATGCGAAAATTAGTATTTATATTTTGACGCCTAAAATATGAATGACACACACATTTTTTTTGACTGTAATTTAAGGTTCCCTGACTAGCAGGGTTATCAATTTAATACCAATCAGCTTGTTTTGCATACAATTCAATGTTTACTTTAGGATTTTTTTTTTATAATTTTTTCCGAAATTGATATGTATCGGACTATACGTATTTGCTAATTAAGAGTAAATAAAATACTCGTAAATTAATGTTATTCAGAAAAACACCGTTTACCTACAAATTAAATATGTTAAAGAAAAATATTTTGAATTTAAAATTTTGTATTGCTTATAAATACTTACATACATATGTACATACATGTTTAAATGATAAAATTTGTGGTCACTCATATTTCAGAAAAACGATCTTAATACATACATATAAAATTCTAATTCTTAATGGCTGTATATAATAAATAAGAAAAAGAATTCAATTTCGGAACAAAATATTTCAGATTCAAAATTGATTTTTTGAATGAATAGTTTAAAAAAATCAACCGACTGAATTAGACTGTTTCCACAATATACAACGCAAAAAGTTGAAAACTATAAACGAACTGTATCGAATTAGTTTTTGTTAAATATTTCTTTTTATACCCACCACTAAAGGTATATTAAGTTTGTTATTCCGTTTGTAACATATCAAAATATTGGTCGTAGAACCCAAAAAGTCTATATATTCTGGGTCCAATAAGATTCTAAGACGATCTAGCCATGTCCGCCTGTTGAAGGCACGACAGAGCTTAGAAAAAAGACATAGAACAATGAAATTTTTACCAAACATTCTGTCTGGTATTGAAAATCAGCTTTATGTAGGATCAGATTTATAGACCAAAGTTTTAGAAAACTTCGATATTTTTCAGATATTTTTTGAAATTTTCTTTAACTATAATAAATAATATCAGAAAATTTTGCACACTTTATTTTTATTATAGAAGGTCAAGTCCGATTGTTTATAGCCCCATAGAAATGTCTACCCGGAATATGGCTTTATTGTACATAAATGTCTATAGAAAAACAGTATTCATACAAACTTCAGCAAAATACAGTTTTATACAACGTGAAATACCCAAACAATATTTTGTTTGCATCAGTCCATATTTTCACATAGCGCCGTACAAAGTACATACCCGAAAATCATTTAAATGCGCATAAATCTCTTTATAAAAAGTTTAAATTCAACACAAATAATCCATCGTATACAATGATCTACAATAATCGTCGTACCAAATTTCATGATAATTGGTCCATATTTGACCTAGCCCCATATAAAATCCACCTCCGAAAATCACTTAAACATCACTATCAAATTGAAATTCAACACAAATCATTCACATACTTATACATATAAATCGTCGTACATAATTTCATGCTAAACGGTTCATAATAGGTCATAGCTCTCTTCCGAAAAACTACTTAAACATCCATATCGAACCAAAATTTTACACAGAATAGTTATAAGTATGTAAAAAAAAACTATTGGCTTTTGTAAAAATTCGTCTATTATTGGCCATGGACTCCCATACAACGTCCACTTTTACAATTGTGACGTTTCAGTTGCGTGGAGTATTTTGGTAACTAATTTATTGTGTTTAAAAGTAAATCGTTGCACGCGACAAAAATACAAACAAAGGACTTTTCTGAAAGAAAGTGATAAATATAAAATGTGATTATCTTCCATCTCGTGACTCCTCCGTATACTTTTTGTAATAACTGGAATATGCATAAAATTCTTGTAAATGTTGTTATTGAGATGAAATTTAAACAAAATAAACTTCAAATAAATAGAAATTACGGTACAATATTTTTTGACGATCACCTCATAATAGTTGATAGAATTCATGTAAAGGATCCGCAAAATAAACAAGTAAGAAAGTATAGTCGGTCAAGCCCGACTATATAATACCCTACACCCAGTATATGTATAAAACAGTTTTTCAGAAATGGACGTTATATAGGAGATATAACCTATTGTGGACCGATCATCCAAAAATTTTGTGTCATGATGTCTATGAATATACATAAATATTATGTATGTTGAACTTTATCTCGATATAAATATTTTTAAAAGATTTATGGAGCTTAAATTGAATTCCGAAGAGGGTCTTATATGGGAGTTTCGACTAATTATGGACCGACCATTATAAAATTAGGTGTCATTATTTCTGTATAAAAGAAACTTATTTGTGTCAAATTTAAATACCAACATTTTTAAGAAATTTATGATTGTTAACGTGAATTTCGGAAGTGGGCCTTATATGGTAGCTACGACTATTTTATTGTATTGTTTGTATACATATGAAATATATTTCTGTTAAATATTATTTCGATACCAACATTTTTGAGTGAGTTATGCTCGTTAAAGGGATTTTCTGAAGTGGGCCTTATATGGGAGCTACGACTAATTATGGACCGATCACAAGAAAATTGTACCGTATTGTTTGTATATATATGAAATATATTTGTGTTAAATATTATTTGGATACCAACATTTTTGAGTGAGCGATCTGCACAAAATTTGTAGATGTGATTTGGCTTCATTTACCACGCATTTGTGATGAAATTTGTTTTGATACTTGCATAATTCTAACATTTATAATCATTAAACCCCAATTTCGAGAGGACAATTGTAAGGGGGCCAGGTGAAATAATGGACCGATTTCCACAAGTTTCAATCCCATCCGTCCTTGGAACGAAAAAATATCACGTACTAAATTTTATCAAAATATCTTCAAAGTTGCGACCTGTACTCTGCGCACAAGCTTTACATGGACAGCCAGCCAGACGGACGGACGGACATCGATAAATCGACTCAGAAAGTGATTCTGAGTCGATCGGTATAATATTAGGTTTGTGTTGGACCAATATTTCTGGGCGCTACAAACATCAGCACAAACCCAATATACCCTCCCCACTATGGTGGTTTAGGGTATAATTAAATGGAGAAACGTTACAAAGCAAAACTTTTGTGTTTTGGCGGTAGATAGCCATTGACGTATCGAATGACATCTCGAGTGATGTAACTTTCTTGATTATTAGATATCGAATGCCATCATCTCAAATTACGATACTTTTTATTCGATATCAAATGTCATAATACACAACAATTTCAATACATTCTGCGGCGATTAGACCCCAGTATAAGTACCGTTACCGATAGAAAATGTAACAAAAATTTGTTTTAAGAATTCATAGATCTCACAACTGGTATTTGGAGTGGTATATAAGATTCGGCACAGCCGAATATAAACTCTTATTTGTTTTCATTTTATAATATACATACGAGTATGTATGTATGTACAATTTAAATACATTGTATGTGGGTAAGTCTATTAAAACAATATTACTGTTGACATCTTTATTTTTTACGTTATTTATTCATTCGTAAAAAATTAACAAAATTTACCACAATTTGTTAAAATTATTTTATAAGCATGTGTGTAAATAAAAAAAATAATTAATACCCGTTTAATTGTAAAATAAACTTCCAGTTATATAAATAAAAGCGTGTATTTAAATAGGGATATACAGATATACTTACTATCTATATCGTATTATTATTATCTATACCGTGTGACTAATAAGCTTACCCACAAATTACATTTTTTTCTCAAATTGTTTTAATTGTGGCTGTTTTCATAAACGCAGTATGCAATGCAACATTTCATTGCATAGAGTTCATAATAGCATTTAGAATATAATTTAAAAATTTTTGTTTTAAGATTATCTTTAATAGTCCAATATCTTTATATTTTATTTGATAAAAGTTTTTAAATTATATTCTAAATGCTATTATGAACTCTATGGTACGAAATGTTGCATTGCATACTGCGGTTATGAAAACAGCCTGTATCAAGTGTACTTTGTCATACTGTATGTGTTTTATTTAGATATACAATTTGAATACGACTGCTAAATAATAAACGATAATTGAATTTGTTTACAAATAATTTACAAATCAAAAATATTTATTTTATTTTCACTTTTTGTTTTAACAAATAAAAGATAAATTAAATAGAATATTTCTTTCTTATAAATAGCTGGTTGTTATTCTTTTATTTTTACAGATTAAAACAAAAAATAAATATTTAGTTTAGAACATCACAAACATCTTTATGGCATTCCTTAATTCCACTTTGAAATGACATTTTCAATATTTTCAATTTGAAATCAAAAAAACTTACCAATCAATTGTGATCATTATTATTTCTGAAACAAAATCTATTTATTATTTGAAAAACTCAATAATAAAAAGACGGCCTCAATTTGTGATCACTATTATTTATTATTAACTATCGCTTTTAGTTTGTGAATTTTAGTTGGTGAATACGCGTTTAATTGAAAATAGGGAATCTGTGATCACAAATATTTCTCAATAATATTTATTATGAAATTCTCATAATATCTGAAATTCTTAATATTTTAGTAAATACAAGTGAGAGTAAGGCTGTGACGAATCTTATATACCCAGCACCAAATCACCTATTATGGAGATTTATAAGAGATTTATGCGCCTTTAAGTGATTTCCGAAAATAGACTATCTATGACGGCTACGGTCAAATATGTACCGATCATCCTGAAATTTGATACGACAATTTAAATGTATATTCTGATTCTGTTGGTAAAATTTCAACTTAATAGTCATTTTAATAAGAGATTTATGCGAATTTTAGTGATTTTTGGAAGAGGATTTTATATATACATATATATATTATGAAATCTAGTAAGAGGATTCAGATGTATATAGGGATTACTTGTGTAAAATTTCGATTTTTGGAAGTAGGCTTTATATGTGGGTTACGTTAAAATATGGACCGATCATCATCATATTGAGATGAACGATTTTTGTATACATATATATAGACTGTTTGTGTTCAATTTAAACTTAATAGTGGGTTTTGTAAGAGATTTATACCCATGTATGTGATTTTCGGAACTGGACTTTATATGGGGTCTATGGTCAAACATGGACCGAACAAAACAAAATTTCGTTTTTCGATTTATTTTTACATGACACTGATTTTTGCTGAATTTTGTATTAATATTTCAATTTTATAGGCATTTATTTATCATTAAGCAATTATTCGGGAAGACCTATTCTTACTATTTTCCTCATACTTTCTTGTTTTATCATAAAAATAACGTGTACAAAATTTCATGGCAATATCTGCAATATATTTAAAAAATCCAAGATAAATGTTAAAAAATATCAAATTTTTATGGACGTTGTCTCACATTTTGGTCCATAAATCTTGTTCTACTATACCGATTTTGCTGATTTTCAATACCAAACTGCTTAGGAGAACTATAAACGGATTTTTGTAAACTTTGTTGATTTTGGTTGTGTCTTTTGGGCGTGAGAGTGTTTTACACTGACAGACAGACGGACATAGCTCAATCGATTTAGAATGCCATAAGGATCAAAAATATATATACTTTGTTGGGTCTCAGATGAATATATCTTAGTATTACACACGGAATGACAAACTTATATATACCCTCATTCCCCACTTATGCTGGTGGAAATTTTCGTAATATCTAAAATCCTTAATATCTTGGTTAATACGTGTTTAATTGTTTAATTTAAAATCCTTAATATCTTGGTAAATACGTGTTTAATTAGAAAAGGGGCCCCAATTTGTGACCACTAATATTTATTATCAAAACTCGATTTTTATATGAAATTCTCATGAAACTGACTTATTAAATTATTAAAAACTCGTCTCTTAAGATCAGTTAGTAATAATACATATGAACTTAACTACAAATTATATTGCTTATTTTGTAACAGCAAAGCAAATCGCATTTAGTTAATTAAAAACAAACTACGCCCATCTCAACGATAAACGAAACGATTTTGAAATTAATTGAAATATTTTTATGTGTGTCAAAGTTTCGTCTAAGGGTTAAATGTTAAAAAATGACATTGCCATTCATTCAACCATTCATTGATGCACTCGGGCTATAATTTTATTTTTCATTCATTTTCTAGTATTTACTACAGTTTTTACAAATTGGATTCATATTAAACTTGTTTGTCATATTTGTGTATAAATGTATATGTATGTTTGTATCTACATATATATTTTAATTAATTTTGTTTTGCTTTAAAAATTATAATGAACCACTTTATGAAGTAAACTTTTTTAAGGGTGACAGACAGTATTTAAAAAAAATAGTTTAGGTTTATGCAAATATGTTTAAATATGTATATAGTTTTGCAAAAACTATTTTATGATATAATATAAAATTTATTAAATGTTTGCATGTTATTTTTTAATCATATCCACTGTGCATTGTGTACGTAACTAACTTATTCATCGTTCAAGATATACGTACGTAATATTATATTCTGAAATATACAAGTTCAATATTTAATTAACATATTACTTTGTTAATTTAATATTTAAATTGTTGTGTAGCAGAAACTTAGCAAATTAATTATTCATCAACAATCATCGTCAAAATCATTATTATCATCATGGACGCGTACTATTGAATTAATCAATTAAACTCATACAAATCCGACGTTTGATGAGTAAATTTTTAGAAAAAAGAAGATATTTCATTTAAAATGGTTTAATAAATACTTATTTGTTAATTTCTACTGACTTGTGTGAGTAGAAGCAAATAAATAAAGATTTATTTATTATTATTATTATTTTTTTTTGAGGAGAGTTTGTTTTATTTCCAGTTATATTTCGTTGGTAATTTTTGTTAAGAC
Source organism: Bellardia bayeri (assembly GCA_950370525.1). Taxonomy (NCBI): domain Eukaryota; kingdom Metazoa; phylum Arthropoda; class Insecta; order Diptera; family Calliphoridae; genus Bellardia; species Bellardia bayeri. The sequence goes on from OX493264.1 coordinate 123,366,811, forward strand.
TACCTTTAACTGAATTTAAAATTACTTTTTCCATCAGGTTTTATTTATTTTAAAGAAGTGATTTTACTGTTTTATTTTGGGAAAATATTTAACACTTTTATACTAATTGGATATTGGTACGGAAAGGTTAACAGTGGTGTATACGAGTATATGTATATATACATGCATTACATATTGATTTCAAGTTCGTGCTTAAGGCGTAAGTTTTGAAAGTCCAAACGAGAAGTATAAGTAAAGCGTGATCCATTTCGAGGTTCCCTACTTTTTTAAAGAAAAAAAAAACAGAAAATTCAAATTTAATGGGGAATGTTTATTATCATTTGAAAGAATATTCTTTGGCATTTATTTTTTTAAGAACATGTCTATGAAATGTTGGCCGTTGCTAAGTCGCAGATGGTCTATTCGTTGAGTCCAATTTTCGAGGACTCGTTCCAGCATTTCGACTGTTAACTGGCGAATGACACGCATGATGTTTTCAAGGCCTGAATCGAAGCGGGTTTGTCCGCATAAACTTTATGCAGCCCATACACGTTTTAATTCAATCATCAATTGAGTCTTTTAATTGAATTGATTCTTGGCCACGCACTTCTTAAACTGAATTGAAAGATTTGCATTCAATTGTCAAATTTATATTTTTACAACTGCAAATTTAAAAATTAAAAACTTTAATGGCTGAAAAATTGATTATTGCAGAATGTCTTAATGATGAAGAAAAAGAAAAGCGACGAAGAATTTGGTCAAAAGAATGGTTGAAGAACAAGAAAAAAATCAAATGAAAATTTAATAAGGGAACTAAAACCAATAGAGCCGGACGACTTGAAAAATTTCACAAGCCTAAATGAATATGCTTTTCACCAACTTCTAGAAAAATCAATATCATTTTTTTAATTTTTTATTTAAAATTCATTAAAATCAAAAAAGATTTTAAAAATAAACAACTTTTGCTTTGCAAAAGAAAACTACAATCCTATATTTTGATAGCTAATCAAGAGACTCGAACACACACAGTACAATCGAATTGAAAGACTAGTTAGTCAACTTAAAAAAATCAAAATCTTTTGATTTTTCTTCAACCAAGTCGTCAACTGCCAAACTAATCAAATGACAATGCCATACACGCTTTGATTAGCACAACAACCGACTCAGTTGCCAATTGAGTTGCTTTAGACTTTACATATCCCACAGGAAAAAGTCTAATACTACGTTTCCACGGTACATGCTTCGCTCTCTAGTCATGCTTCACACCCCAATCATGAGCGAAACAACTTGCTTCACCATATAAAATTTTAAGAGCGAATCAATTAGATTCATATTGAATCTGATTTTAAATAGCAAACTTCTCGAAAGCATGTCTGACAGAATTATTGAAGATTTGGATCCCGAAGATATCTTTAGCTTAATTGCCGTATAACCGATACTAATATGATTTCTGGATTAAAATTTCTGATCCATATAAAAGTTGGTTCGATATCGATATTTATTAGACATTTTTGTGGGTTTATTTGTTTTTGGGAAATGGTTCTTATATGGCACCTATGAGAAATTATGGGCCGATCTTCTTAAATTTTGGAACAGTTATTTTAATGCATATGATGATATTTCACATCGAATTTCAACATAATAACAGTATATTTAAGATATATATTAGTACTAACGTGGATTTCGATATGGGCCTTATGTGGGGGATATAGTCAAATAAGGACCGATATTATCAAAATCCAGCAGTTTGATTTAGGCATGCATGTAAATGATCCGTGTAAAATTTTGGATTGCTACCCTTACTTATAAGGGATTTATGAGTATTAAAGTGATTTTCGAAAGAGGGCTTTATATGGGGCATACGGTTAAAAATAGACCGAAATTTACAAAATTTTGTGGGATGATTTTTGTATATATGTAAATGATCTGTGCAAAGTTTTGAATTGGTACCGATATTTATACAATCTACATATAGGGATAAATGTCTTTTTCAGATGTGGTCCTTGTATTGGAGTTATGACCAATTATGGGCCGACCACCATTAAATTTAGTACAACAATTTATTTGTCTATAAAGATTATTTATGTAAAATTTTAGCCGTTTACCATTATTTATATCTGTTTTATACGTATTTAAGTGTATTTTGGAAGTGGACTTTATATGGGGGCTATGGTCAAACATGGACCGAACTAAAAAAAATTCGTTTTGCGATTTATTTTTGCATAAAACTTATTTTTGCTGAATTTCGTCTTGATATTCCAATTTTATAGGCATTTATGTATAATTGAGCAATATTTCGGGAAGATTTTTTTATAGGGGCTATGAGAAATCATGGGCCGATTCTTACTATTTTCCGCACACTTTCTTCTTTTATCATACAAACAACGTATACAAAATTTCATGGTATTATCTGCAATATATTTTAAAATATTGCAATAAAATGGACAATATATATCAAATTTTTATGGAGGTTGTCTCACATATTGGTCCATAACTCTGGTTGGCCTAAACCGATTTTGCTGATTTTAAATAGCAAACTTCTCGAAAGCATGTCTGACTGAATTATTGAAGATTTGGATCCCGAAGATAAATAGCAAACTTCTCGAAAGCATGTCTGACAGAATTAGTGAAGATTTGGATCCCGAAGATATCTGGGGACTACAGAAAATTGATTTCAACAACCAGATAGACAGACATACAGACGGACATGGCTTAATAGACTCCGCTGTCTATAAGGATCCAGAATATATATACTTTATAGGGTCGGAAAATTATATTGTGGAAATTACAAACGGAATGACAAACTTATATATCCTTCTCATGAAGGTGAAAAAAAAATTAATTCTTTAATTTTCTTCCACTTTTTTGAAAAAATTTATTAATGCACACTTTAATTTAATTCTTTAATTTTCTTCCACTTTTTTCAAAAATTTTATTTATAATTTTAATTCTTTAATTTTCTTCCATTTTTTTCAAAAATTTTATTAATACACACTTGTTTGTTTATTTATGTATATACAGAGTTGCATTTAGAAATAATTTCTATGACAATGCTGCCATTGGCAGATGCATAAACTTTGCACATATGACAATGAAAAGTGTTTGACAATTGCCTTAAAACAATGACAATGCCAAAATTGTGTGTTTACACGGTTGTTAGATGTGTGAAAATATTTTTGTCTTCCAATGTACTGAAAATGCTTTTTCTTACAACGTTGGAAGACAAAAATTTTAAGTTTGCACGGTTGTTAGACAATTTCTGCACATTTTTCTGACAACGTTGTAATATCTGACGATCGTGGATACATAGCTTTACACACACCATGGTAGAAGCTTTAGCAATTGTTACAATTAATTCAATGTCGCTTGAAAATTATTTATTTGTGTAAGCTAATTTTCGTAAAGTTCGTGATATTTTCAGTTATCGTCCTTCGTCGATAAATTTGTTCTTCTAAAAATCCAAAAGCAATTGTTGGGAAGCCTTTGTATGCTGTACATGTTACTATATGTTGTGCTATTTATTCTGTGATAATATGGATATCACTGGATCTAGTTACATGTCACATAGCCACCGAAACAATGAATTTATTGCAAATCAAATTTCTCGATCCCGCAGCGATCATGTGATTGAATACCAATGTATTATTTATTGTGAAGTTAACGAAAGAATATATACAGAAGCAAAAGAAACGATTACAGCCTTAAAACTCAAAATAGTGGCGTTATTAACGAAATAAAGTTTCTACTTTGTCAAAAAGTTATTAAAAATGTTGATAAAATAATTTACTTCTGTATTGACAACTGTCCAATATCATTTTGCATTGTCAAACCATACACTTTATTTCAATTCATTTTATACTAGCTGACCGCCCCGGCTTCGCTCGGTATTTACTAATGATTTGTATTTCATATAGAATGAAAAGGAGGCTTTGGTGTTAGTTCTTCAAGTTTCTTAAAAAATGTCTCTTATTAAGAAAAATGAGAAGTGAAAATGAGGCAGTAAAATTTAGTTCTTTGAGTTTTCATAAAATTGTCTCATACTTAAAAAATGAGAAATAAAAAGGAGGCTTTGGTGCCAGTTCTTCAAGTTTCTTCAAAGATGGTTGTCCTATATGGTTCAACATCTCACCTTCCTACATGTAAAAACTACGGGTGTTTGAAAGAAAATGTTTAAGAGTTTGCACGTCATTATTTAGATCAATGGAAAGCAATTATTTAAAATATGTTTCAAACAAAAACCTATATAATAAGGCAAATGTTATAAGAATTGATAACTTCATTATTAACCTAATTAGAAATTACATTTTGAGAAGCTCAAACTGCACCGAAAATAATTTAATAACGGCACCATACTACACAAGTTTTGCTTACATTTCAAATGCCCTTGAAAAAGGACTAGGTCCACCAGAGTCATTCTTGTACCTAGATACATTAAATATTATCCAAGATGAAAATAATGTTCCAAATCTAATTTTTTGTATAATTCAAATATATATGATAGAAGTTTAAGTAATAGAGAACTTCAAAACAAAAACACCAGAAAATTCTGGTGGTTGGATGAATAGATTACTAAAATGTTTTTCTTTTTTTTTATATTATTTTTAAGCCTAGACTATAACTTTTTATACTAACCCCAAAGATATGTAATGTTTTTTATATTAATATTTTTCATTACAAATTAATATAATCTCTCGGTTAGCACGACTTGAATATAGTATATTTTAAAATAAAAACTAGATTTGTATATAAAAAATACTCTATTGCCCGTTATCGGAACAATGTATTTAAGTAAATAGGCAAATATGTATACTATTGTTTATTGTAGTGTAAGCATATTATAAGTTGTAAATAAATAAACGAACTTGAAAAAAAAATGAGAAGTGAAAAGGAGGCAATATTTTACCCGGAATTTTTGAATTTTTTTTATTTTCAAACCATCTCCTGAGAATTTCGAATCGAATAAAAAAAATCAGCCAAATCGCTCCAGACGTTCTCACGTGATGACATTACATACATGTATAATTTCATTTATACAAGGTGGCGCAAAAGTAAACTTCAGATATTTTTTGGCTGTAATTAAAAAACAAAATGAAAAACTTTGATTCTTCTTGTGGATTATTTTTATTTGGTCTTTTAATTTTTTTTTTACATCAAGTCGAGAATATGATGTCATGTAAATGGCCGCCGCCACAGTTGATTGTCATTTGATCCCTTTTTATAGCATTTTCCATAACTTTGGCCAAAACTTCCGGCGATAGGTCCTCACATTCTTGACGGATATTGTATTTAAGAGCTGCAAGAGTCTGAGGCTTGTTGACATAAACCCGCGACTTCAAAAAGCCCCACAAAAAGAAGTCTGGAGCGGTCAAATCAGGCGATCTTGCTGGCCAGTGCAAATAGCCAAAATCTTGGTACTAATTAAGGATGGCTTGAGCGTATATTAGACGCGATTGGCGGTCAGCAGCTAACAGCTGATGCACCGTCTGGACTTTGTACGGAAACATCTTCAAATCTTGTACCAAAATTCGCTGTAAAGACCGTCGACTGATACCCATTTGCGTGGCACTTCATCTGGTCGATGTCGATGGCGCTTCCATGACATCCTCGGCTGCAGCAGCAATATTCTCTGCAGAACGGCTACTCCGGGGTCTGCCACGCCTGGCAGCATCTCGTGTTGTGCCAGTCTCTTCGAAGCGAGCGGCTAAACGTCGTCAGGAAATCTGCGACGAAATTCACGTTGTGCCAAAGTCACCGACCGATTATTGGTCAAATAAATAATCAGCAATATTCCGCGTTCTGGAGCAGTGTAGCGTAACATTGTTTAATAACATGTATTTCGCATGTGTTGACTACACAAATGTCAAAACAGAATTGACATTAGGGGCCAATCGCAAAATTTATAGCATTTTCTGATAGGAGAATTACTTTTGCGCCACCTTGTATATACATATATAGATTAAAAAAAATTCTTGTTTAAATATTGTTTAAAAATATATAATATATAAGTACAAATTTAAAACAAAATATATTGCATAATTCATAAGTAACTGAGCAAAATATAACTCATTAACAAAAACTAGAAAAATAAGGAACATAAAAAATAATTAAATTTTAAAGGAAAAGTATCAGATTTTTCACGTCAAAATAAAGTAATCTGGAATATTAAAATTATGTAAGACATTGTATTTAATATTTTGTTTGTAGTCCTTTTGCCTTTATCACAGCTGACAATATTCTAGACATAGAAACGATGAGTTTTTTTTTTGTGAAATCAGGCAAAATTTTGTTTCATTCATCCTGTAGTACTGCCTTTAGGTTATCCTCGCAAGAAATATTTCTTTTGTACAAATTTTTTGTGCAGAGATTCCCACAGATGCTCAATTTGATTGAGGTCTTCGGAGGATGATCTAAAGTTTTTGGACAATGATTGAACAACCACTCCTTCACAGTTTTGGAGGTATTCTTAGCATCATCTTCGGTGTAGATGCCGCCATAAAACCTTAGACCATGTTAGTAACAAATTTATTACTAAAAGCTTAGTTCTTCGTTCTCCCTATTTTTTTGTGTTGTTTTTACTACAACAGTATCTATCAGTAATCTAATGACAGCTGATTGCGGCCAGAAACAATTTTTCTCGAAAGAACTTTTTACAATGTCTTCGCTTTATTTCATATTATAATATGAACGAAATTCTCATGCCTCTTGTATCGAAGCAGTGTCAACTTTTGTTAAGTCGGATAATTTGAACATCATAGTAAGTTAAAGGAAACAATGCTAAAAAAAATACCCCTAAACATTAAAGAACAAACAACCAAGTATTTATTTCAGTCAAAGTAAATAAACACATAATTGTCAATAATAAAATTTTGCTTAAAGGACAAAAAATAACCACAACTACATATATACCCTTCATGAGAAGGGTATATATAAGTTTGTCATTCCGTTTGTAATTTCCACAATATAATTTTCCGACCCTATAAAGTATATATATTCTGGATCCTTATAGATAGCGGAGTCTATTAATCCATGCCCGTCTGTATGTCTGTCTGTCTGGATGTTGAAATCAGTTTCTTGAAGTCGCCAGATATCCTCGGGATCCAAATCTTCAATAATTCTGTCAGACATGCTTTCGAGAAGTTTGCTATTTAAAATCAGCAAAATCGGTTCAGGCTAACCAGAATTATGGACCAATATGTGAGACAACCTCCAAAAAAATTTTATATTTTTTGTCCATTTTATTGCAATATTTTGAAATATATTGCAGATAATATCATGAAATTTTGTTTGTATGATAAAAGAAGAAAGTGTGCGGAAAATAGTAAGAATGGGTCTATGATTTCTCATAGCCCCCATACAAAAATCTTCCCGAAATATTGCTCAATTATACATAAATGCCTATAAAATTGGAATATCAGGACAAAATTCAGCAAAAATAAGTTTTATGCAAAAAGAAATCGCAAAACGAAATTTTTTTTAGTTCGGTCCATGTTTGACCATGGACCCCATATAAAGTCCACTTCCAAAATTCACTTAAATACGTATAAAACAGATATAAATAATGGTAAACGGCTAAAATTTTACATAAATAATCTTTATAGGCAAATAAATTGTTGTACTAAATTTTATGGTGGTCGGCCCATAATTGGTCATAGCTCCCGTACAAGGTCCACATCTGAAAAAGACATTTATCCCTATATATATTGTATAAATATCGGTACCGGCTCAAAACTTTGTACAGATCATTTACATAAATCATCCCACAAAATTTTGTGAATTTCGGTCTATTTTTAACCGTATGCCCCATATAAAGCCCTCTTCCGAAAATCACCTTATAAATAAGGGTACCAAACCAAAATTTTACACGGATCATTTACAGACATGCCTAAATCAAACTGCAGGATTTTGAGAATTTCGGTCCATATTTGACTATGTCCCCCATATAAGGTCCACTTCCACGTTAATACTGATATACACATATCTTAAATATACCGTTATTATGTTGAAATTCGACGTGAAATATCCTCATATGCATAAAAATCACTGTTCCAAAATTTAAGAAGATCGGCCCATAATTTGTCATAGCTGCCATATAAGAACCATTTCCAAAAAAACAAATAAATTCGGGTCAAAAAATATTCTTTTCGGATTTAACCCATACTCCGTCCATATTTTATAATCATGATATGTATATATCGTTGAAAAGGTATTTTTAATACCTTTTATTTAATGTATTACAAATTATAAGACACCCAGTAGTTCCCGAGATAAAGGCATATATTTTCAACTTTACGGGCCCGTCCCCTCTAAAATAGGCGTGACCGCCAACAAATTTTGCTGGCATCTTCTCTAAAAGCCCTATTGATGAAGTTATTTTTTTTTGAGCAAAGTCACTAACACCGAATTGTTCCCCTTTTTTTATACTCTGTTTGTTAAATTACACTCAAGATTATTATGAACATCAGAGAAACTCTGTAAATTATGGTAAGAATTGCATCCACAACAAATGTGAAGGGTATATAAGATTCGGCATAGCCGAATATAGCCTCTTACTTGTTTTTATTTGTCATTAATACACAGTTTCACTTCCTGTTTTAGTACCTTCTTCACAAAACAATTTCGTTTGACAATTAATATTAATCACGTTGTCATTATTATGATTATGCAGAACTTAACTAAATTACATACATATATCTTAACTATGGGAACACCATGTAAAAATAAAGAAAATCCATCCACTGCTGACACTGTTTGTGAATTTTGTAATCTTATACCTTTTACGAGTAGATGCGGGTAAGAAATACTATCGCAAAATAATGTAACATGTTCGCAAATATGTACAAAATCCTTATATACATATTTACTATTCCTTAAGTTGTTGGTTGTACTTTATGTTTCTTAATTAGTTACTAGTGGGGGTTAATAAAGTTTCAATTACCTCAGGGAAATTTTATACCAAATTACAAATAACCCACCACAACCGCATAAAATATTCCACACTTGTAATTATATTATTTATACGATTAAAAAAAAACTAAAAAAGAAAACATTTTTGTATTGTATTATTTGTCAAGGATAATGAATTGTAATATTATAGTGTAATTTCCTGTTCTGATTATATTTGATTTCCTTGCTATTTTTAGGGTAAACTATGTATTTTTGGCTCAAATGCACTTAAGACATTTATATATAAAAAATAATGTGAAAACAAATCGAAAATGTGGGAATTATCTTTATTGCCTACACCACCATAGTGGGGGGAGTATATTGGGTATTTTCTGATGTTTATAACGCCTAAAAATATTAGTCCAACACCCACCTTAAATTCTACCAATAGACTCAGAATTACTTCCTGAGTCCATGTAAATCTTGTGCGCAGAGTACAGGTCGCAATTTTCAAGATATTTCCATAAAATTTAGAACATGATATATTTTCGGCTCAAGGACGGTGGAAATTAAAATTAGTTGAAATCGATTCATTATTTCATCTAGCCATAGACATGCTACTAAATTTTTGAAGGTCGGTTCATAATAGGTCATAGCTCCTATATAGCGCCCATTTCTGAAAATGGAAACAGTTTTTACACATATCTATACTAAGTGTCGGGTCGGGCTTGACCGACTACACTTTCTTACTTGTTTGTATTGCAAATATTTAATAGGATGTGAAAACAATTTGTGGATAACAGACTTTTAAAGGAATTAATTGAATTTCAATATTTTACTACCTATAATTTTAAGAATGTGTTGATTTGGCAAATAAAATAAATCTTTATTCCATGAATTTTTTTTATAGAAAAAACTTTTCTACAGAAAAAATTTTATTTGTACAAAATATTTTAAATACATTTCAATTTCGGCCTCAGCGCCGTCCGACATTATTGAGACAAGTTGGCAAATTAATTCATTGTCAAAAGTACAAATAAAATATTTAACTTAAGGTTAAGATTATTAAATTACAAAAAATATGTATAAAAACTGTTTTACAAAAAATAAAATATTACAAAAGCGTTTCAACGTTGTTAAATAAATGTTGTTTACAAGACGATTTAAATAGTGAAATTCGATAATTGACTTCAAATCTGCATGTAAATTATTGAATTTTTCAGCACCCACGTAATCAATGCGTTGATTGGTAGTTTCTAGTCTACATCGAGAAATTCTTAAATTTGTTCCGTTTCGTGTGTTAAAACTAAATTGCTGTTGAGAAAATGTCATGCTTTGGTGACCAATATGGTTAATGCATTTAAAAACTTAACTTAATTTAAAAACTGTTTTTAAATGCATGATACTCATGCAATCCATAAATTGGTAAAATTGCTTTGCTTATATCTTTGTACAATGTGACAGTTGAATTCAGTATTGGTAGTTTGTAAACAATTTTTAATGCTTTGTTTTGCATGCATTGAAGCGATTTCAGTGAAATGTTATTTTTATTGTAAGCATATATAATTGCTAAGTAATTCAAATGCGATTGAATGAAAGATTGAAATATCATCATCCTTGATTTAACATCCAGTTTATTTTTTAATTTATATAAAATTCCAATTGCTGGAGCTATTTTTCTTTTCAAATCCTTAAAGCATGTGGTCTAAAGCGTATTAATTTGGTTTTATCAGGGTTAAGAACTAATCGATTTAATCGCGCAAATTTAAATATCAAAGCAACATCTCTTTCAATTCTTGTTTTGAGGGATAAATCGTACTTGTAGGGGCAAAACAAGCACACATCATCTGCAAACATAAAAAGTTGCCCATCTAAATTTAAATTTTTTAAATCATTTAAATATATAGAAAACAAAAGAGAGCCCACCCACGACTACGTGAATAAAAATTCCACATACAATTTGTTCCCTATTATTTTTTTAACATTGGATTTTAATAGGAAAAATGTGAAAAGGGAACAAATTTCACGTGGAATTTTTATTCACGATAGGGGTGATTGTTTTCTATTAACGAAATAATTTTTAAACAATAAAAAGTTCTCGTCCCTGAATACCATATTTCATTAATTTCTGTAACATTATTTCATGATCTACTAAATCGAAAGCTTTAGTAAAATCAAAAAATATACCAGCAACTCTACTAGAACCTCCATCAAGCCCACTACAAATGAACCGCACTACATTCAACACAGCATCTTTAGTACTACAACCACTTCGAAATCCAAATTGATGATTGTATAAAAAAGTATTTTCCTCCATATAAAATAGAAGTTTGTCATTAAGAATCTTCTCAAAAATTTTATCAATTGTAGAAAGAACAGCAATAGGTCTATATTTATCTATATTTGTTGCATTAACTTCTTTCGGAATTGGAACTATTTTGTGCACTTTTAAGATGTCTGAATTGTTAAAGATTTTATTAAAAATATCTTTTAATATCGGGATCTACATTCTTTTAGAAATTTCGGCGAAATACCATCAAAGCCTGGACTTTTATTATCTTTAAAATTTTGGATTATTTCAAACTTATCATTAACGTTACAAAGTGTAAAACGATGAGGTGAATGTAAGAGTCCGTAAAGAATTGAACACATCACCAGGATAAATTTCAATTTCCCTTTTAAGATTTTCCACACTCGTAATAAAATAATTATTAAGGCAATTCACCCTTGAGAATCCTTAAGGTTAATGACGTTACTCTTTGTTCGAACAAAAGTACTATTTATAAATTTCCACGATTTCTTAGGATCATTACCTGCCTTCAATAAATTTCCAGCGTAATAATCATCTCTACACTTTTTTGTAGAAATTTTTATAACTTTCCTGATTCTCTTTAAAATGTCATAAACGTTTTGCCTGTTTTTCGATTTATGTCTTTTCCTTAAAAATGTTTCTTTAAATAAAATGAAATTTTGAAGATTCTTGTTAATCCATGGAGTTAGCTCAAAACGTAACGTTTTTTTACATTTAGTTACTACAGTTGAATTTTATGTTGAACATTTCAATTATCGAGGAAAAGAAAAAGAATGTCCTGGAAAACGTCAAGGTTAAACGTGGTGATGAAACATAAATCGTCCAGAGTTTTCTGGTATCAGATTTGGAATTTGTTTGTGATTGCCCAGACTCTAATAATCTTAAACTTGAAAGCAATACCATACAAATTTGTAAAACCGAAAATGTTTCTCCCATTGAATGGGAGCATCGTTTCCATAATGATGTCATTGATTCATATATTATTGAAAATGTTTTTACATATTTATATTATGGAGTTTTGTATTTGGATACAAGATGTTTGAATTCAAAGGATCAGATATTTCGCCAAATGATCGTGATAAATTTAAAATGTGTAAAAAAAGAAATTTTTAGATGAGTAATACCATAAAACCAACTGTTGTTTAAGCATTTGTATTCTATTATTTTAGTTTAATTTTGCATTTTAATGACTTTTTGTAATACAGATATGTATTTAAAATGTTTATAAACCACATGCTCATTAACTAATCTGCTAATTAGTTTGTTAAACAAAACAATAACTTGTAATAGACTATGTAAAAATAATTATTAAAACGCTTTAGAAAATTAAGTTTGGTTTCTTACAACAAATTGTTTTTTTTTTTTTGTTTTGCCAGATAAATCACATTCTTAAAAAACCAGATGTATGTATTTTCTTTTTGATTTTTAATAATTAATGTAGTGGCGAGTCTTAAATGCCGTCTTAAATGTTGTCTTCTATAATCTTAACTTATAAAATAAAATCAAGTCTAATTAATCTTGATCACTTTTGATGCAAAATTAAGCAATAAAGTATTATATGTTAGTCCCAATTTACACGAAGCAATTCTTTAAGCTTAGCTGATTACTTTTTGACATCGAGGTGAGGGAAAGGTAAAACGATTACATATGTGTAAACAAATATGTGTATACTTTAAAATAAAAATACGAGTGATATAGGGTTTTCCAATAAGGACTTGACAACTCAAACTTACTCTTCAGTAAATCGATTGTAACGTGTGCTGTGTGGCTTGTGGCACCGTCTTGTTGAAACCACATGTCATCCAAGTCCATGTGTTCCAATTCGGGCCAAAAATAATCGCTAATCATTGCGCGATAACGATCGCCATTCACAGTAACGTGACGATCGTTATTGTCGACGAAAAAATATGGCCCAATGACGCCGCCGGCATGCAAAGCGCACCAAACAGTAATTTTTTGTGGATGAAGTGGTGATTCGTGAAGCACATGTGGATTTTCAGCAGACCAATAACGCATATTTTGCTTATTGACGAACCCATTGAGCCAAAAATGAGCTTCGTCACTGAAGATGATTTTGCGATGAAATTCATCATCTTGGTGCATCTTCTCCAGAGCCCAATCGGAGAACGTACGTCGACTCAAATGGTCCATCGGCTTCAATTCTTGAGTCAGCTTAATCTTGTATGGGTGTAAACCCAGATCCTTACGCAAAATTCGCCATAAAGTGGTCTTGGGGATGCCCAGTTCTTGAGAACGCCGCGGAATCGACTGATTTGAATCGTTTGCTACGGACGCCTGAACGGCAGCGATATTTTCGGAACTTCGACCAGGCCGTTGTCTCACTGGCACGACAGCATCACACAATGAATATGTAGACTCAAATTTTTGCACTAAACTTGTTATTGCTTGTCTACTAGGGCGATAATTACGACCGAAAATTGGAGTTAACGCTCTTAAAGTTGCGGTCACCGACTCCGAATTTCGGTAGTACATTTTTATAATTTCCAAACGTTGTTCCTTCGTGTACTTTACCATAACGAAAATGTTAAGTTTACTGAAAAAAAAGAAAGCAACAATTAGATGATCAGTGAAATAGTGCGTTCACAATTTAAATTCAGAGTTGTCAAGTAGCTATTAGAAAACCCTATATAAGCAATTATATTGTGCCGTATAAACACCGAAGAAATTCAAGGAAAAAATTGTAATGTCCTCGACAAATATATTATTCATGGTTCAAGAGCGATTTTGTCGCACGATTTAGTTTATAAAAAATATATGTTGATGATCTGGTTCTGTTTATTTTTATAATGACAAGCACTTGCCATTGTCTTATACTCTTCAGTTGAGGATGTTCCAAAAACTTGTCCAACTAGTATATTTATAAAAGTTCATAAATACAAGTTTATTGTGATATCGACGACTACATGGCCTACTAAGTAGATTATTCATTTTCATATTACATTATTCCAAAAAGACAATAATTCAATTTTAAAGGTTAAAAAACTGTTGTGACAGCTGTGGTCAATTAAAATACAATTCATACCAACTCATATACTAATGCAATGAATAACATAAGTATGTATATGAATGACTGCGGGATCTCCACCAGAAAAAAAACAAACATTTACAGTGAAGAGCAAATGTTTAATCATATTTACTTTAAATTAAATGCGAAAAGGAAAATAATGTTATATATTCTTTAAAGAAAATAACTTTTTACGTTTTATGGCTCAAATGAAATTAATAAAGTATTAATACCGTACTATAGCAACAGCAATTAATTAAAACACTCAATATGTACATACGATCAAAGAATTTAGCAGATTTCACGTACTTAACAAATTGCAGCTTTGAATTTTTAACCAACCATTCGAAAATTTCAAACATTTGAAAATTTATTTCATATGTTATTTAACATACATAGTTCTCAATTAGTTCTATCATTTGAGAAGGATAAGGGAAACTTTTTTGACAAATTCAGTTTTATTGATACCAATTTAAAGTAGAAATACGGCAGTTAATAATGGAATATACAGCCCTGTCACAGAATTTAATTCCGTTCGGAAGTGGAATTAATACCGTTTTTTGCAAAACGAACAATTTTTTCGGAATGAAACCTAAAAATGCTTAAAATTACAACTCCACATAAGAAATTAAAAGTGGTTTAAGCAAAAAACGGACTTAATTCCACTTCCGAACGGAATTAAATTCTGTGACATGGCTGATAATTTAGTAAAATGTCCACCTCTAGCATGGAAGACGGCCGCTCTTTTCACAATATTTTGGACCACATTTTGCAAAAACGTGTAGATCAATGCATCCTCGAATTTCTAAGCCTGAAAGGAAATAGTCCAACGGCGTTAAATTACAACAACTAGACAGCCAATATTTTCACTACCTCGCTCTTAGTCCGCTTTCACACGTTTTAATTCTGACTCTTGAAGGCAAGTATTTTTGAGTGTGAAGGGAAAGAAAACAAAGGGGTACATTCTTGACGGTACTAGTTCATTTTATTATTTCCTTTTGTTTTCTTTTGTTATTTTCTCCGTCTTATTATACGCGAAGTTGTTTGCATGAAAAAGTAGAAACTTTATAAAAAGCAACTTCAAAAGAGAATTGAACAAAAACTGGTCAGCTAAAACTATAACGTATGAAACAGCACTTACTTACTTGTTAATTTTATGAACAAAAACCGTATTTTTAACGTCTTTTTTAACTTGATGTACACAAATGAAAAAAAAATAACATTAAACCCAAAATACGGATAATTCGATTACAATTTATTTTTTAAAAAATAATATGAAGATATTATTTTGAAACAATGTCAGAACACTAAAGGACGAAAATTGTTTCGGTACAAGTAAATGACCATATTTTCACAAACGCGTCTTAAAAAAAGGGTTTTTACCTAAAAAATTCTTACTAATAGAATTACAATAACAGTTTACAAATGTTAAGAAAGTTTATATAAAATTCTGCAATAACAAATATGAAATGTTAATTATTCTACCGCAGTGATTGTTATTTCTAAACAGGACTTAGCACCTTTGGTCACAAAGTTAACAACACCGAGAAATTTTACCTAATTTAAAAATTGCTAATTCAATATTCAGCAGACAAACAATCGCAATGAACTTTGAAATATATATATTATGTATACATATGTATACATAAGTTGTAATAAGTACCATAATTATTAAATACAAATTAAATGCAAATATACATATTTAAACAAAAAACAATAAACTGTTTGAAAAAACATATTAAACACTTTTACTTTACACAGCATCGGAAATTAGAATAATGAACCAATAAAAAGCTAATAATTTTTTAGTGGTATAATTAAATAATACAAAACATTTAAATGTTTGTTCACCATTATCTAAATATGTATGTAAATACAAACTGCACACGTAATGTTATTAAAAGAGGCAGCTACTTACTAAACATACACAAGTTTTGCCGTCAATTGCTGATGATGAATAATAATACAAAGTGTATTTTAAACAGTAACAGTGAAATTGTCATACATACATATGTACATACAGTGTTGATTACTTAATTAGCACAGGCACAGAAAAACATTTAAATTTGGAAATGAAACATAGTTTGTTTTACCTACAAATAATTTAATCAAGCTTAAACAATAATTAATTTTGTTACTAACACAAAATAATTTTAGGCGATTTATCCCATAAATCATTATTTTATTACTTCAATAGCATCCACCATTCATGTATCATAAAATTAACATGAACAATTGTTTCACTAAAGCTTTCCATACATACTGTGAGCTTTAAAATAAAGTCAACACCACATGTTATTAAAAGTTTAATTACATTAATATACTCGTACATAAATAATATTATATTATATTAGAAAATTATATTGTATTTTTTAATAGTTATTTAAATACAATTGAATTCACAAAAAAAGTAACAAAAACAAAAATATGTACGAATTTAATTGATTTATTTTTAAAATATACTTATTTTTACTCTTCATAATAAAGTAAACAGTGGCAAAAAACCTCTGTCACTCCAAAATCATTCCAATGATTTTTTTTTTGAAAGTATAACGGTAAAGCGCCGTGCAAAATATTGTTTTAAACGCAAGTTTCATAATTTATCATTAAAAGAGATTAAGTGGTGACGTTACGTAGTTAAATATTTACAATGGGAAGACAAACATTAATTGAGACTAGGCAAATCAAAATAGATAGACTACATTGAAAAAGTAAATCCCTGAGTGAAATAGGTAAAATCGTTGAGAGGCTTCACTGTGCAATAGAAAAAAAAACAAGAAATACAGTTTTTCAGAAATGGGCTACGATCTATTATGTACTGATCATCCAAATATTAATGGCATGACTTCTGCGCATATAAATATTTTTTGTGTTAAATTTTATCTCGATGTAAACATGTTTAAAAGAGTTAATTAAAGTGATTTTGGGTAGTGACCCTTATATGGGAGCAATGACTAATTATGACCCGATCATGATAGAATTTGACTGAATGATATATTTGTGTTGAATGTTATTTAGATATCAACATTTTAAAGAGAGTTATGCTGTTTAAAGTCATTTTTGGAATTGTTTCTGATATGGGAGGTATGGTCAATTATGGACCGATCGGA
This sequence comes from Bellardia bayeri, assembly GCA_950370525.1. Lineage (NCBI taxonomy): Eukaryota > Metazoa > Arthropoda > Insecta > Diptera > Calliphoridae > Bellardia > Bellardia bayeri. Next base: position 123,384,119 of record OX493264.1, read on the forward strand.
TCAAGATTTGTAGATGTGATTAGGATTCATGTACAACTTATTTGTGGCAAAAACATTTGTATGGGGCTAGGTGAAATAATGGAGCGATTTTAACCAATTTCAATCCCAACCGTCTTTTGACTTTGGAAAAAATATCGTGTACAAAATTTGATGGTAATATCTTCAAAATTACGAAATGTATTCTGCGCACAAGCTTTATATGTACAGTCTGCCAGCCAGCCAGACAGACGGAAGGGCGGACTTTGTGATTCTGAGTCGATCGGAATACTTTAAGGTATTGGAATACTTATTGGTATTGTATTGGACTACTAAAATGAACTAAACATTTGAATTTCACATAAAAATACATTAACGAACCTAAAATTTTTTTGAATAATATTTTCACCTATTTGTAAAAACCCCCAAAAATATGACGAACCAAAAACGAAGCCTGAAACAAAAATTTGCCTGATTTCACTCGTCGATTCTATGTCTAGAAGATTGTCATCTGTGATAAAGGCAAAAGGACTACAAACAAAATATTAAATATTTTATAAAATTTTTTGATATTTTTATTTTAGTCGGGCTCGAGTTCATTAAATTTAATTTTCATTAAATTATTTTTACTGAAGGTAGAAATTGTTTTACAACTTGAAAAATTTTTTTATTATTAAAATTTTTAATGATAATTTTTCTTGGCTGGGATTCGAACCTGGGTTGTTGAATTTACATATGTTTCGAGAAACACCACCTTTCTCTCATCAGAATTCTTTGCGTTCTAACCCTCTGCACCACTTGCGGTGCCTGCTAGCCAACAGACAAACATCAATCTTTTAACCAGTGTTATGGTGGTTCGAAGTTTTCTGTAATTATCATTTTTATTTATTTATTAATTTTCTATTTTCATGCTGCCTCCTTTTTCTTCAGTTTTTCACAATTTTAATATTCCAGATTACTTTATTTTGAGGCGAAAAATTTGGTTCCTTATTTTTCTAGTTTTTGTTAATGAGTTATATTTGGCTTAAGTTACTTATGAACTATACAATATATTCTGTTTTTAATATATATATATATAATACAAAATTTTTTTTTAAATAAAATTAGATGTTCACTTTATATTGACGCTCACAGTATGTACACTATTTTTATTTGAAATTTATTGCATTTATTCATTGAAATAAGTTGTAGTTGTAAATAAACCGGCAAACACATGTGTGTAATAATTTTAAATATTTAATTAGTTTAATATTTCTTTCATTATACCCTTCACCATCATGAGAAGGGTATGTATAAGTTTGTCATTCCGTTTGTAATTTCCACAATATAATTTTCCGACCCCATAAAGTATATATATTCTGGATCCTTATAGATAGTCGATTAAGCCATGTAGGTCTGTCTGTTTGTCTGTCTCTTGAAATCAATTTTCTGAAGTCCAGAGATATCTTCGGGATCCAAATCTTCAATAATTATGTCAGACATGCTTTCGAGAAGTTTGCTATTTGAAATCAGCAAAATCGGTTTCGGCCAACCAGAGTTATGGACCAATATGTGAGGCAACCTTTTTGTCCATTTTATTGCAATATTTTAAAATATATTGCAGATAATACCATGCAATTTTGTATACGTTGTTTGTATGATAAAAGAGGAAAGTGTACGGAAAATAGTAAGAATTGGTCCATGATTTCTCATAGCCCCCATATAAAAATCTTCCCGAAATATTGCTCAATTATACATAAATGCCTATAAAATTGAAATATCAAGACAAAATTCAGCAAAAATAAGTTTTATGCAAAAAGAAATCGCACAACGAATGCTTTCGAGAAGTTTGCTGTTTAAAATCAGCAAAATCGGTTTAGGCCAACCAGAGTTATGGACCAATATGCGAGACAACCTCCATAAAAATTTGATATTTTTTGTCCATTTTATTGCAATATTTTGAAATGTATTGCAGATAATATCATGAAAATTTTTATATAAATAATGGTAAACGGCTAAAATTTGACATAAATAATCTCTATAGGCAAATAAATTGTTGTACTAAATTTTATGGTGGTCGGCCCAGAATTGGTCATAGTTTCCATACAAGGACCACATCTGAAAAAGACATTTATCCCTATATATATTGTATAAATATCGGTACCGACTCAAAACGTTGCACAGATCATTTACATATATACAAAAATCATCCCACAAAATTTTGTGAATTTCGGTCTATTTTTAACCGTATGCCCCATATAAAGCGCTCTTCCAAAAATCACTTTAATACTCATAAATCTCTTATAAATAAGGGTACCAAGCCAAAATTTTACACGGATCATTTACATGCATGCCTAAATCAAACTGCTGGATTTTGAGAATATCGGTCCATATTTGACTATATCCCCCACATAAGGTCCACCCTCGAAATCCACGTTAATACTAATATATATCTTATATATACCAATATTATGTTGAAATTCGACGTGAAATATCCTTATATGCAAGAAAATAACTGTTCCAAAATTTAAGAAGATCGGCCCATAATTTGTCATAGCTGCCATATAAGAACCATTTCCAAAAAACAAATAAATTCGGGTCAAAAAATATTATTTTCGGATTTAACTCATATTCGGTCCATATTTTATAATCATGATATATATCCTTGGATAGGTATTTTTAATACCTTTTATTTAATGTATTACAAATTATCAGACACCCAGTAGTTCTCGAGATATAGGCCTATATATTTTCATCTTTACGGGCACGCCCCCTCGAAACTAAAACCGAAGATTATTAATATGAACATCAGACAAACTCTGTAAATTATGGTAAGAATTATTAAATCAATTAAAAATGGTGAAAATTAGACAAAATTTCAAAATATTTAACATAAATTATGTTGGTCGTAAAATTGTCTTTGAAACAATATATCAAATACTAATAAAATTTGCACTAAGACTGAATAGAAAACACAGAATAAGGATATTCTAGTCCTATAACCAGTGTAGTTTTTGTATTTCTTATTACGTTTAGGTGGAGGGTATTTAAGATTCGGCACAGCCGAATATTGCACTCTTACTTGTTTTTATTGTAATCTTCAATTATTTCAGATTTTTTTTATAAAAAACAACATGAAGTTAAACAAAATATTCCATACCGACTAAGAATACAATTTTTGAAAAACAAAACATATTCAATAAAGTGAATATATATATTATATTATTCAAGCATTGGTAGATTTAAGAGAACTATGAGTACTATATTAATAAATACACATAGATATTATGTGTGGAATTGTTTTGTAGAGATCATCTTAAAAACATTTCTATATTAAACTTTAAATACGATTGAAAGGCATATCTTTTAACGCTTTAATGGTTATTTTATTAAACAAATTTTAAACTATTAAGGCTGATAAATAAAGGGTGTTCTTTAGATGTATAAAACTTTAAATTGACAACACTCTAGACGTCCGAGCCAGCCGTGGTGGTCATATGCCAGAAGTCATATTTAAATTATAATGCCAAAAGGTTATATTTCGAATAAAGTAAATTTCATGTCAATTTAAAAAAAATCATCTTTGTTTTAGTCCATTTCAAAGTTCTATAAATCTAAAAACAACGCCCTCTATATAGGGTACGAGTATGTAGATTTGAAGAAGAATAACACTATAACGATACGTGCTAATGTGCAGAATACGGGAAAAAATCAGAAAATTGTTTGAATATGTTCTTTAGTGATTGAAAAACAAAATATAAGCACAATTTATCAAAAAAAAAAAAAAGATTTGCGAATTTTTTCACTACAATACGACAAACTTTAATCACATATCGCAAAGAAAAATTAAGCAGAAATACACCAGGTTATTATATCCTAAACCACCATAGTGGGGAGGGTATTTGCTGATGTTTGTAACGTCTATAAATATTAGTTCAACATCCACCTTAAATTATAGCGATCGGCTTAGAATCGCCTCCTGAGTCGATTTAACGATATCCGCCCGTCCGTCTGGAATACTGTCAATTTAAGCTTGTGCACAGAGTACAGGTCTCAATTTTAAAAATATTGCGATCTAATTTGGTACATGACATTTTTTCGCCCCAAGGACGGTTGGTATTAAAATTTGTTGAAATCGGCCCACTATTTTACCCTGCTCTCAGTTATAAGTCATAAATTAATGATTTTTCTGTGTATATAACCAAATTTCGTTCCATAAATAAGTTGTACATAAAGCCTAATAACATCTAAAAATTTTGTGCAGATCGGTCCATAATTGACTATAGCTCCCATATAAGAACCACTTCCGAAAATCACTTTAAAGAACATAAATCTTATTTGGTTGGATGCTAATAAAATTCAACACAAATAAATTTCACATATACAGATATCATGACAATTAATTTTATAACGATCAGTCCATAATTAGTCAAAGCTCCCATATAATACCCCCGTCCGAAAATCACTTGTAGCATGTACAAATCTTTTAAAAGTGTTTATATCGATTAACACAAACAACGACATAGCTCCCATATATATTTTTACACTATTCTGGGTGTATGGTATTATATGATCGGGCTTGACTAACTATACCTTCTTACTTGTTATTTTTTTTTTTTTTGCTATAAAGCGGACAATTTCACGACAATTTTCCTAAAATGTCTAAAAATTTCTCGGGAACCACGAAATGATAGTGAAATTATTCAGACGTAGAAATATTATTTTAAAGTTTTAACAGCCATATTCATAAAAAATCTTGATATAGGTTTACTGATGTATTTATAAAAAATAAAGTAGACTTGAAGTATGCTTTTAGAGAACATTTTCATACAAAATTTTCTTAAAGTACATTTAAAGTCTACTTTAATTTTTTATAAATACGGCAGTTAAAGTACAAATTAGTTAACCAACACTTTAGGCTTAACAAACCTTTGGTAAAAATTTGTATTCATAAACAGTGAATTAACTAATAAACGTTTTAACGAATTTTTAACAAAGCTTTACGAAAGGTTTGCTTAGCTAATAATCTGTTATGAATACAACTTTAAAGAATCATGCTTATTAATGGTCCGTAAACGTCTTGTAATTTTTTATGAATACAATATTGGTTGATAATTTCCGAGATATTAGGAGTTTTTTTAATTATTGTTGTAAATTTAACTAAAAATGATTATAAATCATGTGTGTGTGAATAATGTCAATCTTAATAAAATTTTAAATATTTTTAACAAATTCAATTTTATGCAGGCGGAAGAGAAATATTTTTGAAACTTAGTTAAAAGTGCAATTTGTTCATACACAACATAATAAGCATTTTATTTACCTATATGTATAGTTATAAATTTCTTAAAATTTTACAGTAAATATGAGTTTTTGAATAAAATATGTTGTTAATTATATGAACGGATAATGAAAAAGTTTTTAAATGATTTTACTTTAAATATGTATTAAAGACCTCAAATGAAAAAAATAGCGGAAATATTAATTTGTTTAACAAAATAGTTATCTTATATATTTTGCTTCGATCATAATTCAAAACAGATGTGTATTGAAGATATTCAAAACAAAAATACGTTGATAAATTGAATATTAACATACCTTATTTAGGCGCCGTTAGAAACGTATTTTACGTATTTTTTTGCACTTCCTCTTCAGTTGCTTTTCACTTTACGTTTTTTTTTTTTTTTTTGTTAATTTTTTCGTATTTTTTTTTTTGACGTTGAAGAAAATGATGCTAAAAACAAAAACAAGACACACACATAAATACAATCGTTTAAATAAAAAAAAGTCATCAACACTTCGCAAATCTTATTACGTTTATGATATGATTACCGCTGGGCTACTGACAAACAGATGGATTGAACGAACCAACGACCGCGCAACCGACCAAACAAACGCTAACTACAAACGTACATTCAATACGCGGACCCGTAAGAGACAACCAAAATAACTAACCGTTGCGTTTACACAGCAAGTAGTAGAAGGTAATTGAATCAAAACAACATCAACACTCAGCAACAACAACAAAAAATGTAAACAAATAATTAACAGCGGCAGCCGCAGCAGTAGCACACATCATTCAAATCTATTTATTCATCCATTCGATGGAATGGAATCCAACTATTTATCTATGTATCTAGCCAATGGAGAAGATAAATTGTCGCAAAATTCACATACGAGTTTATGTACATAAATATATTATTTTTGTTTTTACTTGCACTCACGGTTCTATATAGATGAGATAAATTTACTTGGTTGGACTCGCGTGCGAAAACGTTTTATCACTTTACTCTACTCGCACTCAGTTCGTACACACAGATTCAAAATATACACACTACCACCACCAAGCACACTATGCAAAATCTAAATTAAATAAAAAAGCGCCAGTAAAATGTAATTTTGTTGTGATGATATTGATGATGATGCTATTCGCGTCTTATTTATTAAGAGCATCCACTAACCAAAAACGAACTGTTTAACTCAAAGGCCGGCAAGCAACTAAAAGTTTAGTATTGTGAAAATTTGTTATAGAATTTTGTGTGGTTGGTTGGCGCTGTTGTTATTGTTGTTGTTCAAGCTCCAGACGTTGTTTCTGTGTGTCTGGTTGACCAGGCCACACACATTGTCATTGTCAGACACAATTAGTGTAGCCAGATAAATTCAAAGGCAAGTTTACGATCTGAATATTTAAATCCCCTGTATGCGTTCAAGAATCATAGCTAAAAAATTTCAGTGACTGGAGCATCAATAGTATTAGCCTTACTGTTAATGCCGGACTAATCTATTGCAATTTTCAGGATAATACTACTACTCCAAATATTTGGTTATTGTACAGGATTATAAAGTAGTATAGAGTTCGAACATTCATCTAAAATGTATAGCAGAAATTAAACAACAAACGTTGCAGCATAACTGCTCGGAATACCAAATATGTTTTTAGTTTAAGTAATATCGAGAGGGAAAATCCCATAGATCGAATATACCTTGCAAAGCGTCCATTGCATCCCTAGAAAATGTTTATATTACATTGAAAATTGTCCAGAAATACCAGGTGTTTATTACCCTTATATGGGTTCCAAGTCAGTGAATGCTGGTTCCAGCATAGATCTGAATTAATTCAACACAGATAAAAAGAACGTGACCACTTGTAATGATACCATAAAAATCTAACCTAATATGAATACATACATATGTAAAGAACACAATTTATACATATATTGTATCTGAATAGATTTCATTTAAGAAACCTTGTAAGCAGCATTACTGATGCAGGAATACCAGGTGACTATAGAAAATATAACGAAGCATTCATCGGCCACCCTAGCCTACATATGACTTAATAAATATATTAGGAATACGATTTATATATTGTATCTGAATAGATATATCTCCTTTACTGGCCTCTTGGTGTACTCTCTCAAAGGTCGCGACTTCTTATAATGGCTTTCGCATAAGTTATTACGACCACGAAGATGAAAAGATAACTGAAAATTTTCTCTGTAAAAAGTTTTAGTCAAAATACTTACTCAAAAGAGCTGATTCTCTTAAGGTTATTTGAGTAGAATACATTAAAACAGTAGGATGGCTGAAGAACAACGGTGTCCAAAAAACATAGAACAAATGGAACGGATCAATATTGTCGAAGGTTGTTTTACTGTCACTGTGCTTATTATATATATAGTGGCTATCAGCTTATTTCAACCAACTTAAATTAAAATATATAACTGGCTATAACATCTATGCGAAAAAACAATTTCTGAACTTTTTCAAATTTTCTATTCTAAATTAAGAAGAATGCATAAAGCAAAAGTCCAAAAAATATGCGGCTTAGGTAATACAAAACAGTAAAAGTAAATATTGTGCAAATTCTTCCGTCACATCTTATTTCAACTAAATACTTTTACGAACCGCTAAATTGGCAGCAATCCCCAAGTAACGGTAAATTTTCAAGCGTATATTTTGTAGTTATGTCTGCAATGAATTTTTAGTATAGTTGTTCCAGTTAAGTGGTTCATAGCGCAAATTTCGACAATGGGACGATGTACTACCATGGTTTACCTAAGTGATTATTTAACAGTGCAAAGCATAATATCTCGGTTCGTGAACGAGAATAGGATTCATGATATGGACAGAAAAATTAGGCAGAACCTTAAGTTGTCGGCTCCAAAAATTGTCTGTGCAAGTTAAAAAAAATGAGCTTAAAAACATGTAGTACAGAAACTATTATTCGTTGTGTACTTCGAAACAATGATTTAAATGGTACAGTAAGTAGCCCGGTAAAAATTAACAAGAGCATCGAAAACAGCACGGTACCAAAGACCTAAACTTTTGGAAACATATTTTTTTTTGCATACGAGTCTAACTTTAATATCATTGGCTCGGATGGTCAGACTTATGTTTGGCGCAAGCCTGATACAGAGCTCCAAAACAAAGACTTAAAACCAACAGTGAAGCACGGCGGTGGCAGTGTCATGGTTTGTTAAAATACGATGAACAAAAATGTGTACGTTAACATTTTAAAGTCCAAAGTGCTGAAAAACTGGGTATAAGGGACCAATTTCAGTTCTATGAGGGCAACGAAACATAAATCAGATATTGCGCAGACATGACAGTCACCTGATTGATTCAAATATTATCAAGAACTTATGGGAAATTTTAAAAACTGCCATTAATCAAAAATGACGCCATAGTAAGTTTTAGAGATAAAAAATTATTTTTTCTAATTTGCATGTTTTATATAACTGGTTGAATGAAATAAGCTGTGGCCTTTATTTTTAGTTTTTAGCTTGAACGTGTTTGTAAGTGTAACTTAGAGAGTGAAAAATCTTATTTTTGATTTTAGAAAATATGATATAAAGCTTTATTTACATTTTATTTTATCTATTTTTATTTCGAAATTATACGAACTTATATTCTTACCAAAAGCTGGTTGGAATAAGCCACTGTATATATCTTATTGTGTTTCTAAGAGCTAACTAAACAATATGATATATAACCAAGTTAGATATAGAGCGACAGTTCAATATGTCAAAGTATTTTGCGAAAACAATATTCTTGAAGCCAGATAGTAAAGTTTTCTCGCCATTTTATTCAATAAATGCTTTTATGTTTTATTAGAAATTCTTCTTGGAATTCTTTCAATATTAAAAATGTTAATAAAAAATACTTAAACACTAACTGCCGTATTTATAAAAAATTAAAGTAGACTTCAAGTGTAGTTTAAGAAACTTTTGTATGCAAATTTTGTCTTAAAGCACACTTCAAGCCTACTTTATTTCTTATAAATATGGCAGTTAATCATATGCAATGGAAAATTAAAAATGTTTGTGTTAAAAATATGTATATAAAATACGCTGGTTCCGATAAATTTTTTATAAAAAAAAACTTATTCCACAATCAAACTTAGTATCCTGATTTTAGGCAAAGAAATTTATATATGGCAACACGCGATAAATTTATAATCAGAACAAACATGCTCTATCTATACAGTTTTGGAAAATTGAAACGAACATAACACAACATAGCTTGCACTTAGTTAATGTGTTAGTTAGTGTTTGTGTAATCAGTATGTACTTTAATATGCAGCGTTGTCAACTTGTTGCGTTTCGTACCATTTTTGGTGCGAAAAATTCTTTAGTTGGTGCGCGATGCGCTTTTTTCTCTATTTTGCGTTTTGAAACTTCAAAGTTGGCAACGAAATAATAATTCCCATATTCTTTTTTTTTTAAAGTTCGTTAATACAACGAACCCGGTTTTCTTTTAAGAATTTCAACGGCCAAGCAACCAACGAAACCACACAAACACAAACAACGACGACGACCAACGGAAGAAGAAAATTATGAGTGCATGAGGAGGAAGGGAGTGAGGAAGAAAAGAGAAGAAGAAAAAAACAAGAAACTACACACCTGTCGGTGTGTAGTTAAAAAAGGTAGTGTTAATAGCGGAAAAATTTTTTTTTGCTCGTGTGTGAGTGAATTTAAAAATGTGGTGAAAATATTGTGGTGAGTAAAAAATCGTGGTGAGTTTTTAGAAATTCACTACAAATACCGTTATTTCAAATTTTCAAGGTCATTGAATATTTGTCATCCTAAAAGTAGGCAATGTGCTTTTTTTTAAAGAAAGTTTCTACAGCATAACTTAATTATGTCAAAAAATATTTGAGCCAACCTGTAGCCAAAAAATCAAACAAGGTAATATTGTGCTTGTTACCAGTGTTGTCAAAAAATCACATGAAATGTTAATGAAAAGATGTTGTAGAAGTAGTAGGACTCTGTTCATTTTGTGAAAAACATATGAAATGTATCTGGCAACATTATTTTTTCACAGAGATATAATTAAAGTGGTAATTGTTTCACGTCGAATTTTCAATAACAGTTGCCTGTCATCCAAAAGCTCTTCTATCGCAACAAAAATATCTCTATTACTATTATTACTTGTTGTACTGCTGCACAAGCGGAAAGTAATATTTGTTTATTCATTTTCAACACAGATTTTAAAATATTTTTTTATTTATTTTCGATTTAAATTCACAAAAAAGCAAAACATATGTGTTTTCACGTGAAATTTTCCGTATGAAATAATTAGTTGCTCAATATTTTTCCCAAATTTGAACAGAGTATCGTTGATCTCTTTTTAAAAAGTTTAAAAAAAAAGAAATTAAAATTACATCTGGTACAAAAAACAAGTAATTTCAAAGTTGACAACGCTGTTAATATGTATCGCAAATAAGATGGCAATGATTTGATAAAAAATGTATGCACATTTCTAATACTCAAACCACAATGTGCTTAAAAGACAGAAACAGTAGAACAAATAGTAGTTCATACAAAGTTACATTATATTTAGTTTGCACTAGTCTTGAGATTTCTTTTAATGGCTTTCGATGTAGAATTACAGAATTCGTAATAATATTACCTAATGACCTATTGTTGGCACAAAAACTAAAATATAGTATTTCGATAGTGTTTCTAATACTGAATTTTCCATGACTTTTATTATTTGTCTGAGTCCAACCTAATAATTTCATTCCTCCAATAAATATAAGTACATACCTATATGTACATAGTACATATTGAGCGTAATGGAAAAAATAATGAGCCCGACCACAAACAGCTTAATTTCTTAACGGGACTTCCATAGGAAATAGGGTTCATAAGATATTACGAACATGTATTTTCCTATTACACATGTACAAAAACTTATCTTGTTTTCTTGTTGTAAGTAAGTCAGTTTCTAATACTGAATTTTCCATGACTTTGTATTATTTGTCTGAGTCAAACCTAATATTTTCATTTCTCCAATAAATATAAGTACATATATGTATTTAGTACATATTGAGCGTAATGGAAAAAATAATGAGCCCGACCACAAACAGATTAATTTCTTAACGGGACTTCCATAGAAAATAGGGTTCATAAGATATTACGAACATGTATTTTGCTATTACACATGTACAAAAACTATTCTTGTTTTCTTGCTGTAAGTAATGCAATCGTACAATGGATGCATTTTTATACCCTACACCACCATAGTGGAGAGGGTATATTGGGTTTTTTCTGATGTTTGTAACGCCCATAAAGTCCACCACCCACCTTAAAGTATACTGGAATCACTTCCTGAGTCGATTAAACGATGTCCGTCCATCCGTCTGGCAGGCTGGCTGTCCATGTAAACCTTGTGCACAGAGTACAGGTCGCTATTTTGGAGTATTTTTATAAAATTTGGTACATGATATTTTTTCGGCACAAGGACGGTTGGGATTGAAATTGGTTGAAATCGGTCCATTATTTCACCTATCCCCTATACAAATGTCCTCCCAAAACAGAAGATTATCGGTCATTAATGTTTGATTTATGCACATATTCAAACAAATTTTGTGCATTTTGATTCATTTACAATAGCTCCCATATAAGGCCAATTGTAGAAAATCACTTTAAAGAGCATAACTCTCTTTAAATGTTAAAAATTTTGGCATCCAATTACTATTCAACACATATATGTATGTATGTTTCATATACATATATATACAAAAATCATTCAGCCCAATTTTATGATTATAATAATTAATAAATAATTTATATAATAACATCAAATATAGTTATCATACATTATTAAATAATTTCGTTTAAGTGTTTACATCGAGATACAAATAACACAAAAAATATTTATTTGCAAGTCATGCCACGAAATTTTTGGATGATCGGTCCATAATACACATATACTAAGTGTAGGGTATTATAAGGTCGAGCTTGATCGACTATACTTTCTTACTTGTTATGAATGAAGTTCATCATAATGGTATAAAATAATTAGTTTTTTAAGAAGAACTTTATTTTCCAACAGGGACATATTCATGGTGTAATTATACAAGGTGAGTGCAAATCGGCAACAAATACAACAAAATACAGAAACAACAGGTATTTTGTTTGTGTACAAAAATGTACTACTGTCAAAAACACTTGAAAAAGTATTACTTTTGACATAAGTAAATTGTAAACAAAGTCAGTCAGCAGTGCTACTGCACTCACCATGGACATATTGAAATAACATGAAAGTTTTCACATTTTACTTGTTCACATATCCATGATGAAACTATACACATATCAAAAGTAGAAGCTTTTGACAATTGTTACAATGAATTTAGTTTTACTTGAAAATCACAGAAGATTCGCTTCATTTATCTGGATAAGTCAATAAGCAATATTGCCGCATTTGGGCTTCTGAAAATTTGAGAATGTTGAAAATCCTTTGCTTGCTGACTGTGTCAATGTTATGTGGTCTGGAGGCGTGATTGATCCATTTTTTTTTTTTGCGAAAAGTCTGTTGGAACGATGAAAAGATCACTTTATATAAAAAAAAGTTAACAACTAAATGTTGGCCAATTATTGATGATATGGATATCACTGACATGTAGTTTAAAAAAACAAAATTTCTCGATCGCATAATTTCAAGAAATTTAGATGTTAATTGGCCGTAACGATCCTGTGAGTTAACACTACTGGATTATTTGTTGTGACGCTTTGTTCAAGTGTTTTTCGAAAGTCAATTGAATCGATTACAGCCTTAAAACTAAAAATCTATAACTTGATTAACGCCACTTTGTGAAAATGTGATGGAAAATGTTGATAAAAGAATCAATATATGAGTGGTTGTGGGGGAAAACTGTCCGATATAATCTTAATTTATAATTGTCACACAATATTGTTTCTAATACAATAAAAGTTTAAATGATTATCATATAAGTTATTTGTTTTATTTTGTTTTGAAAAACAAAGTTCCCTTTATTTTCAACTTAAACAGACTGATTTCTCAAGAATAGTATTTCTGGGTGGTTTTTTTAATACATATGTATGTGTTTGTGTATATTCTCGGGTTTGTTTTATGGTTTGCTCTTTCAATATTATATGTATAAGCAATGTTTTTATTCTTTTTAAAAGTTAAGATTAAGATTTAATTTAACATGATTTAATAATGATAACTGGCACTTGTTAGAAAAAACAGGCTTAAATTAAAAAGATATTTATTTTGTTCGAACTTTACCACCACCTGGATAACTATCTTGCCGCGATGTGGTGGCTTAAATGCTGGCTGTAGTGTATGTCTTGAAACTTGAATCGGCAAATTTAGCCGGTACAAGTTAGAAGGCATAAGCTCTAAGGCCAGCATGACCAATGGTTATCCATCCTTCCAACTCCTATCCCATTACCCATTTCCTATCCACATCCCATTTTCCCATATCCCCCACTTTTAAGGTCAAGGTGGTTGATAGCAGTGCCGAAGACCTGAATGGCTAGTTAGTGGTTAAAGAAACTAGTCGCGAACAGCTTCCCTCCGACGCCAGGGCACGGGTCGGTTGTAAACAAAATTTTGCCTAATCCATGTACGCCGTCACTGCATGGATGGTCCATTCCCATACGTGCATACTCGTGGGACCAAAATTGAAGGAAAAAGTAACAAAAAGAAAAGAAATGATGCGACTCTAGAAGTCGTTGCAGAGAATGTCTCTGACAACTCGGCAGTTTCGGGGTCAAATCCAGACTCCGATTGGCTGGGTATCCACAGGGATATTCTGTTGCAAGAGGGTCAGTTACTCACAGAACTGACAGAAGAAGTGGAAGAAATGGAATCCACAGTTGGCTCACCGTCTAGAACTGGGGCCTCTGAAAGACTCATTGGTCTAACTTTGAGTTCTGATGATGAGCATGAAATCACAGTGATTCAAGCTCATGATCAGAACCAGAAAGCTAGAACTTCGGTTTCGGGGGTCACACTCGGAATGGAGAGCGGACTGGGGAGTCCATTAAAGCCCGTCGTTCGGCAGGATGCGACAGAACAGGTCACATCAGACTGTCGAACAAGTCTTGAAAAAGCCAAGAGTGGTGTGAGAGTCTCCTTAGCCTTTCTAGAAAAGACAGCTAAGAAAGACCCCTCGCTGCACGATGGGCGGGATAGGCATCTACTGAGGAAGCACCGAAAGAACGTGTCGAGATTCGAACGAATCCACGGATCTATCGTTGCTATCCTAGGTATTCCCTATCCTGCGGGATACACAACAAAGACGGCTGTTGATTCAAATGTTGTCAGAAAAGACAATGAATCCTCAGCAGTTTTTGCTGAAAAATCCTTTAAAAAGGCAACGGGTGAGCAGGAGGAGGGTAAAGGCTTAAGGCCTGGCAATCTTAGCCGCGACAAAACAGTCACGGCTGGGGGAGCTAAGCCTGTAAGCGAATTACCCACCAGTAGCCGCGCGATTAGGACTGGGAATGTCTTGATAATCTCCAACAGTCACTCCCAAAAGGGAGTCACTAAAGGTATTATCAGGGCAGACCAGTCAAAATCTGCAGGGAAATTGGGTGATCATCGACCAAACTCTGCTAAGCCCCCCAACAAAGGGGCAGTTAAAAGAGTTCGGTCTGATGATGACCAGAAATCCCCAGAGGCTAAGAGGACTGGTCAGACTGGTGTTGGCCCTCTTGTAGATTCCTGTAAGGAAATCAGCAGGAGGACTGGTTCCAAAGCTGACCAGCCCTCAACGTCAAAGAAGCTAAGGGATTCGTCGGGTAAGGACGGTATTCTGGCAGCTGTCATTGATCGTATGGATCCCGATGGTAGGATCAGCGTTGAGAAATGGCAGGTGCTAGAGAACAAACTTCTCGACGAAATCTTTAGCGTGAAAGGAAGGCCGGACGAGGTATCGTTCAGAGGGGCCGACTGGGCAAGAGGTGTCAAAATTGTCAGTTGCGGTACTCAAAAAACCTTTGAGTTTTTAAAAGCTGCAATTGGCAGGTGTGGCAGCACTTGTCCGGAGGCCAGTCTGGACGTTATACTTGCGTCGGAATTACCACTGAGGCCGGTAGTCACAGTGTGGATACCTCCACCTATAAAACCGGTGGAAGTCATACTGGGACTACTGTCCAATCAGAACGAGGGACTCATTACAGCACAATGGAAGTTGATAGCTTCATTGGGCTGTAATGAGAACCAAGGGAGGGACTTCAGGTTCGCAGTAGACCAGGAGTCTCTCAAGAAGTTGAGATCAATGGGAGGGGTTGCAGTTTTCGGGTTGGGGTCTATCAGGTTTAGGTTTCCTAAAAATGATAAACCCTAAGAGGCTGAAAGTGGTGCAAATAAACTTGCATCACTGTGAAGCAGCCTCAACCGAACTAGTAACCCATCTCATTGACAACAACGTGGATGTGGCTTTAATCCAAGAGCCCTGGATTAACAAAAACAGGGTAGTTGGATTAAAGGCCACGGGGTATACATTGTTTGCACCTCAAACCGATGAGAAGGTACGAACATGTATACTAGCAAGAAATGAACATAAATTTAATTTATCTCATTCTTTCAGTGGTGGAGACCTCACGGTCGTGACGGGAGAAGCCAAGGACAGAACGGTTCTGGCTCTAGCATCGGTATACTTGCCATACGAGGCTACCGATCCTCCTGGTGGAAAGGTAAAGGAGTTGGTGAAGCATTCGGGCAGAACAGGCTCGAAGCTGGTACTGGGGTGTGACGCAAACGCACACCATACCCAGTGGGGAAGTACTGACATCAACAAAAGAGGTGAGTCTTTGTTTGATTTTATTATTGCTAACAATCTCTATATCTGTAATATGGGGAATACGCCAACATTCAGGAATAGGGATAGGGAGGCAGTAATAGATATTACGTTGACGAACTGTAGGGAATTAGTGAAGGATTGGAGGGTGGCTCTGGAATTCTCCTTCTCTGACCATAGTCGTCTATCCTTCAGCCTAGTGTTTGAAAGATCGAAAAGGAGTCCGTATAGGAATCCGAGAAGGACGAATTGGGATTCTTTTTCGGAATTAGTGGTAGATAACCTTAGGGTTACACACGAGTGGAGGTCGACTCCGACCGGAGTGGAACGACTGGTAGGTACCTTTACGGAGGCACTAATCAGTAGTTATGAAAGATCCTGTCCGCTGAACTTCCCGGGCAGACGCGAACAACCACGATGGTGGACGGAGGAGTTGAGGACTCAGAGATCCACTGTGAGAGGGTTGTTCAACAGGGCGAAATATACGCGTAGGGAAGAAGATTGGAGTAACTTTAGGTTGAGTTACAATAAGTACAAGAAAGACATTAGGAGAGCTAAAAGGGACTCGTGGATCAGGTTTAGCGAGTCAGTTGAATCTGTAAATGAGATGTCCAGGTTCAGAAGAATCTTATCCAAGGACCCAGCAGTCCCAGGATTTATTCAGAGACCAGACGACTCTTGGACAGAATCTAGCTCTGAGACCTTATGCCTTCTTATGGAGACTCACTTTCCGGGGTGTGTGGATCCTGGGGCGGGGGAACGGGTTGAGAATGCCGACTCCTTCTCAGGGCCGCGCTCAGGCGACGAGGCAATGGAGCCAGTGGGAGACATGATCACCTTGGATAAGGTAACATGGGCGGTCAATACTTTTGGGTCTTACAAATCGGCAGGACCAGACGGTATCTTTCCGGCGATGCTACAGAATATCGGGAGATCATCTCTCCTACTGTTGGTGGAACTTTTTAGGGTATGTATATTGAACGGATACATCCCTAAAGGATGGAGAGAGGTTAGGGTCGTGTTTATACCCAAAGCAGGGAGAACCGGTCACTCTAAACCTAAGGATTTTAGACCGATTAGCTTGTCGTCTTTTCTTTTGAAGACACTGGAAAGACTGATCGATCTATATCTGAGGACGAGGATAGACGCCGGCATAATCAGTTGCGCTCAGCATGCCTACCTTAAGGGTAGATCTGTGGAGAGTGCGCTGAATGATGTGGTGGGTTTTATAGAGAAGGGACTGCGAAACAAGGAATACACCTTGGCGGCATTCCTTGACATAGAGGGTGCCTTTAACAATTTGAGAGTAGAGGCTGTTAGGCAGGCACTATGTGACCTAATGGTTCCGTCCTTCCTGGTCGAATGGATAACTCTGATGCTTAGCAGTAGAGTCATTCACTCGGACTGGGGAAACGGACGCATGAGGAAACTGGTGACCAGAGGAACCCCGCAGGGGGGTGTTCTCTCTCCCTTACTATGGCTCTTGGCTGTCAATGTCGTTCTGAGACTTTTTGACAGAATGGGTCAGAAGGTCGTGGCCTACGCGGATGATGTAGTTATTTTGGTATCGGGCAAGTTTCTGCCGACAATTAGTGAAGTCATGCAAGGGGCACTGGGCGAACTGTCAACCTGGGCTAGTGAAAAGGGCTTGGGAGTTAATCCGGAGAAGACAGAGTTAGTTCTGTTTACTAGGAAGTACAGGGTGGAAAGTTTCAGGCTGCCGGTACTGGGAGGAGTAGAGCTTAGGCTATCGGATAGTGCTAAGTATCTGGGAGTTTTTCTGGACAGAAAACTGTCTTGGAAAAGAAATACTCAGGAGAGGCTCAAAAGGGGTCTCAATGCCTACTATACTTGTAGATCATCGATAGGTAAGAGTTGGGGACTTCGGCCGTCAGTGGTGGGATGGCTTTACACTTCGGTGGTCAGGCCCATTCTTACATATGGATGCTGTGTTTGGTGGGAGACATTGAGATTGGCTAATCGAAGAAGCCTTCTGTCTAAAGTTCAGAGGTGTGCTTCAATCGGCATAACGGGGGCCATGAGAAGCACTCCTCAAGCGGCTCTGGATGTCATTCTTCATTTATTGCCTATAGAGCAGTATGTGATGGGAATGGCAGCCAGAAGTATTCTTAGACTGAGGGAGCTGGGACTGCTAAAGGGTCACATGCAGGGTCACTCGCGAATCCTGTGTGAGATTGAGGCAGGTGGAAATTGCCTGGGATCGCCTGGCTCTACGGATTATGTGAGCACCTTGGTAGACTTTAGGCGGTTGCCGGAGGTGACATTGCCGTCTAGGGAGAGCTGGTCTGGAAGGGGCAAATTGTATGACGGATTTGCCATCTTCACGGACGGCTCAAAGATGAACGGCACGGGCGCAGGGGTCTATATTGAGGATCTGGACATCAGAATGTCATATAGGCTGTCTGACGACTGTAGTGTCTTTCAGGCGGAAGTTCTAGGGATCTTGAGGGCCGTGGAACTGATGAGGGACAACATCGACAGAGGCTCGGAGGTCACGATATATGTGGACAGCCAGGCGGCCCTTTTGGCCATAAGGGGCTGTTATGTGAACTCCAAGCTAGTCGACAGTTGTAGGAGGGCTCTAGAGGCAGCCTTAGGGTGTTATACGGTCAGGCTGTGCTGGGTACCGGGTCACTCTGGCATCGCCGGTAATGAGGTGGCCGATGAGTTGGCAAGATTGGGCTCAAGCACAGAGATGGATGACCGTATGGAGGTAGTCGGGCCTCCAATAGGCTTCTATTACGGAAGGATTAAGGAATGGATTGTAAACGCAACCAATCAAGCCTGGGGGAACCGAACAGACTGCCAAGTCTCACGGACGTTATGGCCGGTGCTTAGGAGGTCTGAGTCGGAACTGCTGTTGGGCAGAAGTAGGATCTGCGTTAGGACCATGATTGGCATTATCACGGGCCACTGCATGATAGGCAGGATGGCGGTGAGAATGGGATCCGAATTGTCGGATATGTGCAGGCTATGCGAGGACCCGGAAGAACTGGAGACAGTTGAGCACATTCTGTGCCACTGTCCCAGGTTACAGGGCAGTAGAATGAGATGGCTGGGTAATGGATTCTTGAGCGAATTAGGGGATGTCTCGAGCTGTGGGCTTGAGAGTCTGATAGGATTCGTAATGGGAATGGCCTGGTTACGTACCAATATACGGAGTGCGGGTCTCATAAATGGAGGACATACGTCCGAGTAGGTTTTTGGTCAGGTCTTCTTCTTCTTCTTCTTCTCTCTATTCTAAAAATCTAATATTCCTCCTCCTCTTCTTTTCTTTACTTCCTATTTCTATTACTTCCTCTATCAAGGCATCGCAATGGGCCATATTGGTCTCTGGGTGAAGGTGTGAGGTGACTCACACCAGCCTTATTACCTACCTACCTTGTTCGAACTTTAATAACATAACTGTTTTCTGTTTTTAATTTAACGGGGAAGTGGCAACTTAATGTATAGCGTTTCCATATTAAACTAACATATCAGCTGTTTGACATTACAGGCTGACCCATGTGAATTAGTTTTTCTTAACTTTAACAACAGAATACATATATCCAACATAAACAACATAAACAATTCATTTTTCAATAAAAAAAAACAAAAAGTATATTATAATATGATGGAAATACGAACTGTCTATGTCACGGTTGGAAGTACGAAATTTGATGCCCTTATAGAAAGTGTAACTACAGACGAAGTTCTAAAGATATTGCAATCAAATGGATGTAAAAATCTTATTCTACAAATCGGAAAAGGCTTGAGAGTCAACGAACAGAATATAGCAATTAAATATGGTATGCGTGTAGAACAATACGATTTTAAAATTGAATCCAAACGCATGGATATTATAAATGCTGATCTGATTATTGGTCACGCAGGAGCTGGTACATGTTTGGATATATTGACTAATCGCAAAGCAGGAGTACTAGTGATCAATGATCACTTGATGAACAATCATCAGCAAGAGTTGGCCCTGCACATGAAAAAGGAAGGCTACGTAGAATGTTGCACAGTGGAAGAACTGGAAAATTGCTTACAAAACTTAAATGTAAATGAACGTAAATTATATGAACCGGGTAAAAACATGAGCAGTTTTGTTGAATTTGTGGACAATTTAATGAAAACTTAAATAATTTATTTAAATAAACATTGAATGGAAAGAAAAAAGTGTATATTTTCATTTTGAACAATTAAATTATTGGGAGAATTTTGAAAGAGAATTTTTGGTAAATAAAAACGATAAGTAAAAATCAATAGATCATTTCGGAAAGAGGGAATAATTGAAAAAATAATATTTCAAGTCAAGTTACTTTGAAGTTTATTATTTAAAGAAACAGTTGTCTTATAGTTAATTGTAAACAGAGTTTTCAAAATTTCTTCAATAGATAAGGTGTGGTTCTTTCCACCAAGTTTGTCAACATTTAAATTTTCGTACCGATTTTTATTTTCTTGCTGGAAGCTAACATTTTACACTGGACCAAAACACTAAGGATTAGGAATGAAATTTATAACGGACGGACTACGACTGTTAGTTGCTTATAGTTTACCATACATGGGATTTAACGAAGTTCTGAGGCTTAGATGTTTTGCCTCTGTAGGTTGCCCTCCCCTAATATGGCATTCGCAGCCATCCCCCTTATTCATAAAAACTTACATTATAAACCTGTTGTTAGTTTTATGAATAATGGCACAAGTCTTTAATCGTAAAATAAGTATTTTTTCGGAAAAATGGGATCAAGATCCTAATAAAATGCTATGGGGAAAACGCCTTGAATTTAAATTTCAGAGCATTCTTCTCCGAGAATTCCAGAACATCCACTAACTTGACTATTATAAATCAACCTAATGTTGAGAAAAAAAATACACCAAATATTTCGCCTGTTTCGGAATAACGCCTATTCCAAGCTTTTATTTATTTTTGATTTATTATATTTCTTTCACTATTTATTATTATCAACATGCCAAGTAAATAACATTTACTAAAAAAGTTATATATCATGTAATAAATACTACATAAATAATTGAATATTAATATTGTATATAAATTCATGTGATTATTTTATATGCTAATATGATTACATTAATATTTAAATTGAAATTTTAATTTTAACACTTCAACAACAGTTAATCCTTTTTAATTACTAGATAAAAGCTGTTGAAATATTTATATGAACTTATAGTTTGATCGCCAACTAAAATGTTAATTGTAAATTATATAGTAGTAGGTGTTACAATACATCTAAGACTAACAAATGTAATTTTTGTTTACTAATGCTAATCATTTTTTGCAGAAATAACAATTTGTTTTTATACCTATGTATAAACTTTTGCTAAGTATATTTTTCATAATTTTAATCTCTTTATGTATACATCGTACATTTCTTTTCTCAACTTTGGTTGCATATTTATTATTATTTTTAAGTTTTTACTAAATAAATACAATATTGAATGAATATGTTAAATAAATGTATAAATATTAAATACATATATATATAGTTTTAAAAGAAATTAAGTGCTATTTGGACTAAATACCATTAACTTTTTCTTGTAATTTGTAATAAATTCATTGAAATTGAAATATGAGACTCAGTTTATGATTTTTTTTTTATATGAATGGAGGATATATCACTCCTACTTAATTTATTCATTTTCATTGGGTCCAGCAGCTGCACCATTTTCAATAATGACATCAAAGGAAAATGGTTGGAATGCATAACCTTGACCCTGGTAGAATTTACTTTGGAATTCAACCCTATTTCGAAAAACATAAATTTATATTTTCTTATAAATTGTCAATCAATTTACTAGCTACTTACCAATGCAAACGCAATGTATGCAAAAAGGCTGATAGACCCTCCATTAATACTAAAATACCAACAGTTAGAATGGACCAGAAAGCAAACACAATCGTTAACATGATGCCACCAAGCCATCCTTGTTGTTTCAAACCAATCGACAGCACCATATTCCACAAGACTTCGGCAAGTTCTAGAGACGAAAAATATATAAATATATTAACTAAAATATTCATAGGTTATTTATTGTAAAACAAATCTTCTTGAAAACCACTTTAAATTAGTTCTGTATTGAGAAAATAGCAATTATCCAATTATCATAAAATATAGTAAAAAACGAACAAAAAAATATTAAAGCATTAATTGAATTAAACAATTATATTTTATTTTCGAGATTAAGGTCTAATATTGTTTTTATTTCAGGAAAACAATAACAAAATTTAAAATGCTACAAATGCTAGACTGTTGTAGCGAAATATCGGAATAAATAAAAAATAAAAATAAAAACAATATTAGACCTAAATCTGGAAAATAAAATATAATTGTTTAATAAATAAAAAGGTCGAACAATCAGTTAAATAACATTAATTGAATTATTAAAACAGAAATCAAAGAAGCCACTCTATTAATGTATTAAGAAAAGAACATCGGATAAAAAAAAAGAAATATTTGCACTAGCAAAGATGTTAAAAAACTGCTCAGACATCTTTTTGGATGTCTGATTTTTTTTTTTATAAATTATGTGTGTAAAAATAAACTTACGTGCATGAGCCAACGACAAAGCCCAGAGACGCAAATAGGAAGCGGTATGAGAAACTGATCCCAAAACATATTCAATTGTATGAATGCCTTGATGAATAAATATTTCGGACATTTCTTCTTCATCATGATGAGATCCACCGCCATGTCCAGCTGCTTGGCCATTCGACATACCAACTTCGGCATCACTAGAGCCAGTAATAGGCTGAACCTTTAATGGAAATAAAATATGATTAGGTAAAATAATTTCAACAATTTATCAAAATATACTATTTAAATTATAAAAAAATATTTATTCAAATAATGTAGTTTTGCTAACTAACCTCCTCCTATTATGTTTATTATTTTTAGGGAAAAGTATTTTTTAAAGGAAAGGAAAAACAGTGTTATTTGTATTATTATTTTTTTTTAATTAAAATTAATGTGCATAATTTGTGATGATGGCAATGAGGAAAACGTATAAGTATATGGTTAAAAACAAATTCAAATAAAATGTGCCCTTATTAATTTACTATGATGCATATGAATAAAGAAATTTATAATTTATAAGTAGGTAAAATTATTTAATACTTACATTAGCTAGTCTACGTTGCTTCATTATTTGCAATGGTTTACCCAAAAGCATAACGGGTATACAGGCCAAAGCTATCAAAACAAATACGATTTGTACGAAATGTTGACCACCAAACATATATACTTCACAGTGTTCTGGTGCCTTCTTTGGAGTATTAAACAGTACCATATCAATAAAAGTAATCAAAATTGAAGGGGCACAAGATGCCGAATAGGGTGCTAATATATAAAAAATATGATTTTGGAATGATACGTTTATGAGTAGGATATTTATGTATACTTACTTTCATTGGTGGCAGCATAACGATTCCATTTAATAAACATTAACAAGACCATGTAGAAGAACAAAAATATCAAGAACATCATTTGAGGAATGAACTCATAGATTAACGATAAACGATTTTTGAAGTATGTATGATTTTGATAAGACATCAGCACGCCAAATATCATGTGTATAACACCGAAAATAATGGAAATTTTCATTTTATAGGCATTTTGGAATATGATTTTATTGGCACCAGCTATTTGCCATATTGGATCCATGCCAAACGGATATGGAGTACCCATATAGTCACTCTCTTCCGGATTCAGTTGCAAATATTTATTGTGCAAAACCGTTGATGTATTATAGTTCACCTGCCAATGCGAACCAAATATATTTAAGGATTTGGAAAATATATCATTGTAGATTAAACCCGTGTACATGGAAAAGACGCCCATCAGGAAGATGATATAGCGACCGCCAAAGAAAATATTCCATATTTCATTGTCTGTCTTTTGAGCAGCCAAACCTTTCTCCTTACGTATCATCCAGAGACCGAATAATGCCATAATGGCTCCATGGCCCAAATCACCAAACATTACAGCAAACAGAAAGGGAAACGTAATAATGGTATACGGAGCCGGATTCATTTCCCTGTATGTAGCCACACCATACGCATCTATTAACGCTTGAAAAGCTTTGGTAAACTTATTCGTACGATTGTACGTTGGAGGATTCTCAAATGTTTGCATACGATTCAATATGGGCGGTACCGATGACCCCGATCTCTCAGTGCCACGACGCAAAGCCAATTGTATGGTTTCAATGTCCAAAACTGGCACCCAACATTCCGCAATCAAACATTTTTGTGTTACATCCAAATTAAATAGATTCAAAGTGTGATAAATGGCTTTAATTTTACGAACTTTGACAAACCAGTTCTTAAGATTCTTAGCGGCTGCTACCAACACACGGTGACGATGATCTTGTGTTTGGCCCAAAACCGTATTTAAGTCCTCAATGCGTGTCATGACACCCATGGCCATTTCACGACGATCTGCTGGTGCCTCAGGACAAGGATATAATGTAGCTCTAAAACCTTCGCAGATTTTCTTAACACGCGTTTTAAGCTGATCACCTTGGAAGAATATAATGAAAACTGACTTGTAAACTTGATCGCCCTGCAATAAAGAAGAAATACATCCGTAATTGAGAATATTATGTTATGAACCTTTTGCATTAATTAAAATTTAAACATACATTTGCTGGATCCTCCAATGGCGATTCAATCATAGCCTGACGCAAAAAGACATTACCGCGGCAGGCACGCCACAACATACGCTCAAAAGCTGGTAACTTTTCACGCAAAATAACACCAGCCACAAAGCTAAAGTCCATTCAAAGAAATAATAATACAATATAAGTAATTATGACAATTAAATTCATATTATACAAGTAAGTATCTTTGTGTATTAGTAGTATGAAAACATCACTTTGATTTTGTTGTTGTTGGTAGTTGCTTAGAATGTCCAATGAAAAAGATGTATACAGAAACGTTGAAAATGTTGTACAAACATATTAATTTTAAACAAACTATATTAAATAAATACGTTACAAGTTATTGCAATTAATGTTGTTTTTTGATTTTAGTTTATGAAAATGTATGAGAAAAAACACAATTCTGAACGCCATGATCTATTTACTGAAATTGTGATTGTAATTATAAATTGTATGTACTATTATTTGCAAAAGGTTTTTAGTTTTTGTTTGCAATTAATAAGTTTATTAATAGAATTATAAAATGCCCAAAAAATACAATAATTTTGCAAAAATTTTAATTTATTTTTATTTAAATTACAAAATAACATTTTTAATGATTGTGTGGTGTAAAAGTGGAGTAAAATAATTATAATAATCATTAATAAAACCGTGATACGTTCGGCAAAATAAGATTGTGATTGTTCAGGCTTTGGGCCTTATATCATAAAAGTATTACTTGATATTTTTCAATTAAAGATCATTAGGAGAAATTATCGATCGATTAGCAGTACATAAATTTTCACGATTATAATGTTTTTATTTAAGGTACACATAAAATGTTCCATTTAAAACTTATGCAGTGATCTGCTACATTTGACACTTCAATATTATAAATGTTTGCACCATAATATTTTTAAAATGCCTACGAGCAGAATAAATATTTTTTAGGTTTTTCCTGAAAAAAAAGAACAATTTGAATCCATTTTGCAATCGTACATACAATAACAATTACCAAAAGAAAAAACAACAACATAAATAAAATGCAATTCAATGTATGTAAATGATTAAGGAATTTATGATTGCTTTTTTGAAATTTATGTAACGAAATAATATAAAACGTATGGTACCAACCACGGATAATATTCTTCACGCTCGTTTGAATTTTCCATAAATGTAATGAATGCAGTTGTAAAAAAATAATTAATAAACAAATTTATATAGTATTTCTCTAATAATTTACATAAATATCTATTTAAGCCCATTGCAAGAAAACAAATAACAGCTTAAGAATAATATAAAGTTCGTTTAAACTATGTATAACCTAAAACAATATTTTTGTTGGTTAGTTTTTGTACAATTCGTTTGAACATTTTGAAAGGCTCCTTAACTAAGGCATTACACAATACATACCCTAATTGTACAGGACCCATTGAATGGCCTATACGTACTTCATCGGTAATTAAGGCACGTGTCATCGATTCAGTAGTATTATTAAGACCACCTTCTTGCTATAAAGGTTTAGTATGGTTTTAATTAAGAAAAAATTCATCATTTTAATATATGTATATATTGTATATGTATATTTAACAAACATAGTTTTTGTTTTTTCTTTAAACATATAGATATTATTTTGGGTTTTCTTGTTAATAACAAATTAGTAAAAACTAGTGTATTATTTCTGTATTTGTTTTTTTTTTAATTATGTAACACAAACATTTAAAGGCAAGGCGCATATACCATAACCAAAATATTTAAAAAAAGGACATAAGAAATTTATACCAAATACAATTAGCTTAAAAATGAAAAGCAACCCACCACCAGAATTTGTTTTTTATCCAAATTACATAAAAAACATTCAAAGTTTACAAATAAATATGTAATTTAATAATTGAAATTCAATAATTTTTAATTAAACATACATAATTTCATTGGGAATTGAAAATTAGTTCCGCTTAAGATCAAAACTGGCTTATACTTCTCATAGTAGTAAAATTAATAATAAATACATATATATATAATAGTATACTTAAATTGTGCTTAAGAAAACTTTGTTTTTATGTATATATAACTTCCAATCGAAGTTTAGAAACACAAACTAGATACAATTATGTACTTAAAATATACCTATATAATTTACAAGTCAAGCAAGCCATGGCATGGGCAGTTTACATTGCAATGATAAATAATCGAACACACAAATCTTTTCAAGAGATAGAAGCAGGTAAATATTTAAAAGAACTTTTAATTTCACTACTGGCATTTAGCTTAAGTAAGATACATTTATTTATAATTAATTGTTAAACAATTTCCATTAGAGAACGGAGTTTCTAGTGATTATTGGAAAATTTAAAAAATATTAACAGGCTTAACCGGTAGCCGACCCTGACACAGCTCAATTCTTTAGATTTAAAAGTTTTTTTTTAACTTCTTGATAATTTTAGTTAGGCTCGAGTTCATTAAATTTAATGTTCATTAAATTATTTTTACTGAAGTTAGGAATTACAACTTGAAAAATTTATTATTAAACATTTTTTTTTGATAATTTTTCTTGACTGGGGATCGAACCTGGGTTGTTGAATTTACATATGTTTCGAGAACTCCCACTTTCTCTCATCAGAATTCTTTGCGTTCTACCACCTGCACCACTGCGGTGCCGGTCAGCCAACAGACAAACATCAATCCTTTAACCAGTGTTAGTTCTGGTAGTTCGAAGTTTTTGCTGTAATTATCATTTGTTTATTAAATTCTATTCATAGTTGTTTTTTTCCTTTTTTCTTCAGTTTTTTTCCTATTCATGTCAAGGCTTCGTCTCGAAAACTTGAATACATTTGTTTTTGTTTATTATGTTTTTTGTACACTTTTGTACAACATGTAAACATTATGGCTTATGCCCTAGCTATTTATAGAATAATTATTATTTCATAATCGAACTGTTAATTTTTACTTCTTGATAATTTTAGTTAGACTCGATTTAAATTTAATTTTCATTAAATTATTTTTTTTTACTGAATTACAACTTGAAAAATTTATTATTAAAAAATTTTTTTTTTGATAATTTTTCTGAACTGGAGCCTAACTAAAATTATCAAGAAGTAAAAATTAACAGTTCGATTATGAAATTATAATTATTTTTTTTTAATTATTACTATAAATTACTTTTACGTTGTTTTATTGTAGAGTAATATGTAAATAATTGCATAGACTAGTGAATGGTAAATCGACTAGTGAATGGTCGTTAATCGATTATTTTGTGGTCGATTTTACACTACCATCTTTATTCTGAAATCGACTTTTGGTGTCGATAATCGAAAAATCAACCTGTAAAACTGAAAGTGTGGGTTTTTTGGAAGTCAGTGTGCAAAAAAATCTAATGACTTAAAAAATAAAATTTATTAAACAGAAATATGTAAAACATATTTTTTAAGTGCGCCTTTTTAAAATATAACAATTGAATAAAATTGCATGTTTTATTTTTTTCAATAAAAATTATAAAAAAAAATCGTAATCGACCAAAAAAAAATCGACTTTTATGTTCGATTAATCGATTATAATAATCGATTTGAAAATGGTTGATCGAATAACCGAAAATCGATTATTAATATTTCATACCATTCACTAACATAGACAGTCAACAAACAGTTGATGTATTCTTTTTTTGATCTTAATCAGAATAATTTTTATATTCATATTTAATATTGTAAAACTCTGTTTTGTAATCTTTTCATTGCCCTTTTTATGGTTAACGTTTTTTGAAACATATAAATTTGTAAAATATGTGCATTTTTTGTTTGTTTAAGGGACAATCAAACTGAGCGTTAAGAACAAATTTATGATAATTTTGGTGACGATGATTTTAAATGAATGATAATTTCCGTTCTTTGTTTGCGTTTCACTTTTGTTTGTTGTTTTGCATGAGTCATGTTTTCATATCGGCGTTTTCTACCATTTACAACAATTTTATGTTTAATTTTTTTTTTTTTTTGTTTGCAAATATATTTACCCCAATTTTAAATTTTGTCCTGGTTGACTAGCGCGCACAGCTTCTTCACCCAAAAGTTGGGCTTGTTCATCTTCATTTTGATTATCGGCCATCTGTCGATAACGTCGGGATTTATAGGATGTTGTATTATATGATATCGACGGTACCGCCTGGCAACACAACCGTTTTTTTTTTTTTTTGTCGGGTGAGAAAGGGAAAGCAAAACAATGTTCATAGTTTGCCGGGAGTGTTAGGATTTACGGGTATAGGAAGCAATAGGTTGTGCAGGATATTTGTTTTATAGGAATTTCAATTTGGCAACGTGTTTTGTATGTATTTTTTTAACGTAAACAATTAACGAAAATGTTTGATTTGATTAAAAACCGAAAATGATAAAAGAAAATAATAAAATAACCAAAGAAAATAAGAAAACAATTGAAATAATGGGAAAATAAATAGATGTTTATTATTAAAATAAAAGAAAAACGTGATAAATTATAGCATGATTATACAGCTGTATTGAATATTTCTTATGAGATTAAAGAAATTTTCGAAAGACATAGTTTAAAAAACAAACAAACAAAAAATTCTTATACCTAGTAAATAAACGAAATTATTTTTGATTTTTTTTAGCCTCTAAATATATTTTCATGTAATATAAGTAATTAGTCAATACATTTTGAAATATTTAAATTCTATTTAATACAAAATCTTCCCTTTATTCTAATTTTCAGCCTTTTTATGAAAAATCTAGTATATATTAAAACTTTCGATGGTATAAACTTTGAAACGTTTGTAAATATTTAATTATAAATAAATATAAAATTAGCCTCTTTTGTAATCTTATTTTAATAAATTTAATATACATTTAAATTGTTCAAATATTAAGCAAATATGCTCAATAACAAATCCTCCTATTAATTAACTTTCGCAGAAACACAAAAACGCTTCATAAATAGCTGTCATATTTTTCACAAAATTCAAAATTAAAAGACAGAATATGAGAATTGCTTTCTGAAAATATAGATATTCACCAAAAAAAAGTAAAAGTAAAAGTAATCAGTACTATTAAAAATAAATAAATTTACTCCCATATATATGCAATTAGGTTAGGTTAGGTTACTCTCACATATTTTTCATATAATAAAATGTAAGTACTGTAAGTACTTCACACTCACTAAATTAAATAAGTAACAATAAATTTATATTATAATTTTATAAGAAAACTAGCCACTCTTTAATATACGGAACTAACAAAACCATTTATTTATAAATTTCCTCAATTTACAAAACGTTTCAGTAGTTTAAAATCTCTAAAAAAAAATAATTAGGAATAGAAGAAAAATGATATATAGAAGTAAGTAAAAGCCAATAGCTAGTTTACAGTGAATGTGATTATGTGGTGATAGTTGTTTTTAAATTTTGTTTTCAAATTTTTTCATTGTTAGAAGAAAAAATGCACATATTAATTTTAGGTGGTAATGTTTTGTATAAAAAGAAATGTTAAAATTTACATTTTCTTTATTGTAATTTCTGTGGTAGGTGGGTAATAAACAGAATATTTGTATAATTTAAAATTAAAGTAAAGAGTTTGATTGTGGAAATAGAAAAATAAGCAACTATTTACGAATTGTTTGTGTTAAAAGCAAAATAAATTAAACTAATGAAAATTATGTTTGGTATTTCATATAATTTAAATCTCATTACATGCTGTACGTAAAAAAGGAAAATAAATTCCGCAACCCTTGTTTTTAATTTTCCAAATTATAAACTAAAAAATAAATATGTAATAATACTAATATTCAAATTCAGACTAAAAATAATTAATAAAAAACGAAAAAAAATATAATTAATTAAATACATAAAAATTACAAAGTGCACCTCTCAGTTGTGTTGTCAAAAGGTTAATTACATTTTAAAGAGATTTTAAAGATTTTATTTTTTATATTTTTCCGATTTTGTATATACAAAAGCATTTTAAAAAATCATTAGTCTTCCATTAAACATTAAAATAGGATTTTTATATTATTTACATAAGCAAATATAGAACAAAACTTACCTCATCGAAAAAGACTTGGGTTTTACGCAAAATATGTTTCAATTCGGTCAACTCTAAAAAGTTACGTTTTAAAGCTTCGGCATTTTGGTTAACTTCTCGTAATTCATTTTCAAGTTTTTCAAATGTAGCCTTAAATCAAGAAATTATGATTTTAAATCTATAAATAATTAATTTTTATATGGATTATACCTCCAGATCAATCATTTCTCTAGGTTGGGGAGCTTCAGGGCTCTCTCCGGTATCTAACATAGGTATACCGTCTTTCTTAATTTCTTTTTCCAAATAACGCAATTTACGTTCCATTTCATCGCAACGTCTCACTTCATTGACAAACTTCCGTTGAAATGCATTAACGTCGGGATTTAGCTGAAATTTATTTATTTATTCACAGTAATATAAAAATTTGTTATGTATGAAATTAACAAAGTATTTAGTTAATTAATATCTTTATTGGATATTGTTAAGACTTGCTTTTTACTTACATCTCTGAATTGCACTAATCCCAATTCTCCCAATTCCGATACACAGGCATAGGCCGCCTCACTTTGCAGAAACAATTGACATAATGTCATTTCCTCACTACGAAACAGTGAACCCATTGTGAATGGTGTTTATAGCTTCTGATCCTGTATATAATTAGAATGATACTCTTCTCTGTAGACTTGGAATTAATTCTATCTGCAAAACATTAAAATTATAAGTGTTTTATTGAATTAAAAATTAAATAGTTCAAATTTTGTTCAAATATTTATTGGAAACTTTATATCCAATAAAACCTTTAAGAAAAAATTAAATTGTTCCCCATATCACTGGTGATTGATTAAATGTTGTTATTTAAAATTGTTGGAACTTTATGTTCGAAATTAAAACATTTTATTGTTGTTATAAATAATTATTAAATTAAAAAATAATGAAATCATTTTTGGGTACATTGCAACACCAATCTAATGTACCTATAAGGTGGTCGATTAATAAAATTTCGAAACTTTAAGGAAGAACGATGGGATTGTCAACCCCAAATGTTTCTTTAATTATTGTCAAGCATCCGTAAATCGAATTCACAAGATTTGCTCGTTTTAATTTCGAATAAACAAACTAGTTTTAATGTACAAAATCGTACTATTTCCAGAACATCGATTTGTGTATTTCAAAGCGACAATGAAAACGTAAATTAAATTTAATATTTTCATTGGAAGATAATACGCATCTTCTGTACGCATCAGCAACTAACAAGTACAACAATAATTATAACGATAACAAAACCACTTTAAAATTAAAACCACAAACAATGAATAAAATTTGTTATTCACTAATTGTGTATATGTAGAACAAAAACAATATTACACAAAAATTTGGAGTTTTATTCTTATCAGTCAATTTGAGAATCGACCCTTTTTCGTAGTCTACTCAGAATGATGTGGAACAATTTATGTACGATATGCTTATTCCACATAAGTACATACATACATGTATGTACTATGTATTTATTTCATGCCAAAGAAAAAGTGTGAAATTAAAAATCTTTTATAATTTGGAAGAAATTAATGTTGCATGGCATATTTTCATTGTTTTTTTTCCATTGCAATAATTTTCATGATTCATTATCGAGTCCATAATCTAAAAATTTTATTTGTTTGTGTGTTGTGTGTACGGTGGTATACACAAACAAAAGACAGACCAAAATTTACAACGTATACAAGAAAAATCAATAGTTTTTTTCTTCTTTAATGCAATATTATCTCTCAATGGCACTTTGGATTGTTTAAAACGTTTGCATTTTATAGTTGTTTTTACACAACTGTTTATAAAGTTTGTTTAATATTTTAATAAGTTTGTTGTTTAATTTTAATTAATTATTTTAAATAAGAAAAATATCGGACTTACCTTCTTTGCAAATGGAAAAAATCTACCGAATGAAAAATTTTTATAGTCGTTTATTGATAGAGTACACTTTTGTACGTTTTGTCGTAGTACTATTTTATTACAACCATGTTAACATCTGTTCAAAATGTATAAAGACTTCGAAACGGAAGCGTTTCGTTTTAGAATTAATGAGTCGATTATGTATAGAAACCAAACTGGAGTTGGGTTGCCAATCATTTTTTCGTTTCTAATCATTTTTTCGATTTTTCTAGTAGAAAAAAAATGTTATATGTTAAAAAAGCAAATAATTTAATAACAAAATTACTAACATTTAAATTTTACCAGCTAAAATTAAATCAAAATTCTCGGTTGGCATGTGATATATGTGTTTGGCAACTGTCAACTCCGGTTGCCATTCGTAATCAACACACTATTTTCATTATCCTTTACACAAAATTAAGCTTTTATAGAAAGCTCCAAGGCGAATTAATAAGGGGTATGTAATAGAACAGCTGATTATTAATTCGCTGTGAAGTAATGTATCCGGCTGTCAAATTATGCGTTCTTTTTTTTAGAAATAGTTTTAGCACAAGATGTAATATTTAAAAAATTTTTATTCTAAGTTTTACTTCAAAATTTTTAAAAATTTTCAAATACCCGCAAGAGGAATAATTCTCATTTAATATACAAGATGTAATATTTTAATATGTATAACAGAAAATGAACTTGACAATTTGAAATAAAAATTTCAAGAAATGTAAGATTTACTAATCACAAATATAAATATTTATCATAAACATTTTGTATTAAAAACTAACAAAAATTCAAAGTAATATTAAAAACAAGAAAAACATAGGTATAAATCCAAAAATTATCAGTTTATGGAAAGCACTTCTTCAAGCACATATCTTTTTTATCAAAAATTACAACGATTGAGATATTTGAATAGTTATAAGAAAGTCAACACTTGTGTGCAACGGCGACTTAAAAATAAACAACGTTTGATACCCTTGACAATGGATATACAAAAGGCTATGATGGACTTCAATGCCACTCAATCGAGCACTAGCATTTCAGAGAAGCCTTTTTACAATACTATAACTAGCCTTGTCAGGGATGAAGTTCAAAATATCTTGCAGGAATTATCTATATCGAATCAGTTTATACGCAAAGAAGAAATTGAAGTTTTATTGGAGAAATGTTTAAAGGAAAAGGTGTCAGTTGTACAAGACTGTGATGCTAAAGCCAAATATTTAATTGTCAGAGATTTCGATATAAATCAAGAAATCGAAATGACAATCGAAGAGTTATCAGAGGATAAGGAGAAAAATACACTTATTGTAGAGAATATACAAATATTGGAACATCGTATAACAAAATTGGAAGAAAGATTAAGTTCTATGCTTCAAAATATTTCAGAATTAAGACATATACCGGCTAAACACTTAAAAATGAATACAAAAGTCATAAAAGAAGAATTGGGTAATTTTATACACAAAATGAAAAAGCCTCAAGAAGAAGCAGTTGTAAGCACATCACTACAAGAAATAAATTATATTAAAGACAAATCCTTCAGCATATACGATGACATCTACTATACTAATCGTGAATATACTCTTAATTTATTGAATTATAAAAAATCCTTGGAAACTATGAAGTTAAATCAAAAACCTAGATTGAACCCATATGTAAAACCTGTTAATATAGTTCTACCATCATTGGAGGGAAAATTCAAACAACGTCCAATGTTTTTACCCACAAAAGATATCTGCATGAAATAATTAGTATATGTGTATAAAAAATTTATTAATGTGTAACAGTATTGATAAAATAAAAAATTATAAGGTAACGTCTTTTAAAACGCTGTCACTTATATTAAAAAGTGCGTCTTCCTCTGCCTTATTTTCATTATCTGATTTATTGATAATTTTCCAGTTTATGTTGTTTGAATTAGGATTGTTTTCATCGTTTATGATTATATTAGTGTCTGGAGAGTTTTTAAAAACTTTTGTTTTATCATAAACCATAGAGTTCTAAAAAGAGAAAACACAAACATTTATGGGTCGATTACAGATAGCAACTTTGATTTTATTTTAATTGGTAAATTTTAAATGTTTTTAATTTTATTGTTAAATGATTTATATTTGTATATACATAGTACATATTTATATGTACATACTATAATTTTCTACCCGCAAATTCGAAAAAACAACTTGCGTGTCAGTTGCGTTGCCTATTGTCTCCAGTTTGGTTGCTATACATAATCGACCCATTAAATTAATTATCGTGTAGGAACAACAAAGATATTGTATATGAAACTTTTCAGATACTATATTCTTTAATTTAATTTGTTCATAATAAAAAATATTTAAGATTTTAACATACATTTCAAATTATTGTACCGGCTACAGAGTCATTACAATTTATTGTAAAGACTCCACATATAAACTTTTACTCATAAAAATCGAAATTTTAATCATATACTGTACTTACATTAAAACTCAAATTATGTTCAATCAAAGATATATCATTTAATTTTAGCTTGGGTATATCTAAATCCTCAGCCGTAACTAAGGGTTCCAAACGTCCAGAAGGGCTAGTACTTAAATTTGTAAAATTCAATGAGGCGTCCTGAACCTTCTTGACAGCAGACAATTTTTTTACGTAATTTAATGAAGTCGAAACAGAATTATTTCCACTGCTACCAATGACACTCGTATCTAATTGAAATTGAGGTCTAGCAATGCGAGTACGATCATTGGAACTGAATGGTGATTGATGTAATATCGTAGGTGATGCTGTTTTAGTAAACGATTGTGGTGATGTTTTACTCATATTCAATGGTTTAAAATGCGTTTTAGGTGTAGTAGCTATTGATATAGTGGTTGAAAAAGAGGTTGGTGCCTCATTATCGTTATCGTTGAACAAGGATTGGAGCCGCTTCCACTTTGTTCCCAGATTTGAAACGTTTATTTGTGGCGTAGTTTTATATTTAGAGGTATCTTTCTTACTAGTTGAACGTAACAAATGCATAGGATCAATAATTTTCGATCGGTTCACGGTATTATTTAAACCTAACATCGATTGATCTACCAAACTGTGGTGACAATTTGTGTGACGTGTTGTTGTCCCACGAGGTGGAGCTAGAATTGTTTAATGCAATTATTTAAATGGTATGTCAATAATAATGCCGTCAAACTTACCTAAAAAATTATTAAATGCAGCTTCATTTGTGTTTACTGCTTTAGAGTCTACTAGCGCAAGTCTTGATTTTCCTCCACCTTCAGGCACTTCAAATTTTATGGGTGGCGTGGAAACTAATTTCAAAAGCAAATTATTTTCCAGATTTTCTTTTGTTAGACCACTCATGTTTGTACGCGCAGGTGTTTGGGGAAATTCATTTTTACTTGTTTTCATATTAGCATGTAGCATTTTTTTAAAATCTGTTATTTGAACCTCTATTTCCTGTAGTTCTTTTTTCAAGCTTAGTAAACGAGAATATACAAACTCCCCAGCACAGGGTTTTTTGTTGACAATCTTCAATTCATTATGTATAGTTTCATTAATAGCATTGAATGTAGATATAAGGGTATTGATGTTGACACCCTCATCCGTTATTTTAGAACCGAAAGATTCTAAAATACAAATTGAAAAGAAATGTTCATTTGTATGATAAATCACTAAATATTATAAGCACAAGTTCTAACAAATCTGATGCAAAAATTTCCAAATTGAAAACAGTTTCCTTCAGTTTAATAAAATCTTACCTTCTACCAACTCCTCAATAGGAAAATTATCACGTATACGTCGCAACTGCACACATATTCGCTGTTTGTCATATTTGTAACCAGTTTCTTTGCTATAAAATTTATCCATTGCCTCTTTTAGTTCACCTATTAAATTATCCATTTCTAAAACCTTTTTTGTTCGATTACTATAGTAACTTTCAAAGAGTTGATGGTTATTCTCTTCAAAATTTTCAAGAAATTTGTCTTCTGTCATCACATCCACAGTTAACCCCGTTTCTTGCGAAAGCATTTCCAATTGTTCCATTAGCTTTTGACTCTTGTCATCAAACTTTGCATTAATATTCTCGAGTGTATCTATGAATTCTGATGCCATATCCTTAAAAATTTCATTCCTTGCACACATTTTCCATATATTTGCTTCGGAAACATGTGCCCTGTAATTGTTGGCATCTAAATTCATTTGTTTTTCTTTCTGCTTTATCAACTCTTGTACAATAAAGTTAACAAAGTCTAAGAGAAAACTAATAAATTTCATGCCACCAGGCATTACCACCAAATACGATTTGATGTTAGTCCAATTCAACTGATACTTCTCATTAATATGTTTCAGGTATTCCACGGTGCTGGTGCGAAAATTCGATTCTGATCGTTTGTCCGTGATAGGCCAGAAAAATCTTTTTTTGAATTCTTGGGGATCAATGAGGCGAAATAGATAGTGCATTATATGAAAAAACGCCTGCTGATTGGGTTTTATAAACATCTCGTCAGACAAACATTTCCGCAAATCTTCTGTGGGTGGATGTAAAAGAATTAACCCCTGAATTGCATTGTATAAAATGTGAGACAGTTCTTTTTCTTCTGCACGATATGGTACAATTATTGTGCGATCCATATTTCATTAATTTCGTTTATTACAAAATTTCAAGCATTTGGCGCCTCGGCTATTCAGCACAAAGTATATTGTTTATACTTTGTGATATTGTTTATAGGGTGTGGCGAAAATTTAAAAATTTTGCGAATTCAATATTGTTTTTGCTTTGGTTTGAGCAACTCTCGCATAGTTGTCTAATTATGTAGGAAATGAGCCACCAGACCTTTTAGCATTATAAGTGATGTCAACTGGAAATTTGATAATTAAAATTCTTTTAGTGTGCTTAACTCATGTGTTTTTGAAACAAGACATTATTAGAACCATTTATTTGGAAGTGTTGTGGTCCTAACCTATTCGTTTGAGTTTGAACGCCAAACCTGCTTTCAGACAACGGTTTTTTTATATATTTTTAGTGGAACGGATATTTTCCGGTTTTTATATGAAAACAGGTAATATGTAGATGATTCAGTTTTCCACTTTATTTATTTATAAATCTATTTCAATATTAAATTATAATAAACTAAGATTTCAAATAGAGCACTAGCAAATTTGGCTATGGGCTAAAAGGTTTCTATATGAATATATGTATATCTCGAAGAAGAGCTGTTTGTGTATACACTGGCTTTTTATTGGCAATGGCGAATTAAAGTAAATATGAACTCTATATATGTAGGCCCCTTTCAGATTAGGCAACTTTATTTGCGCAAGTCTTGTGTTTGTGGGGGTGAGAGGAAAGGTCGGTTGAAAGGGGAAAGAATTGCCGAATTGCTGAGTACAGGCTTGTTTTTACTTGGCAATTCTGTAGCTGCTATCATTCTTGTATTAGGATATTTATTTGTTTTTGACGTTCAAAAGAAAATAAATAAAAATGAAAATTATACTTACGCAATTAAAGTTGCCTAATTTGAAGGGGGCCTACATATGTAGTACTAAAATTTAGGAATAATTTCTTTATAAACCAGCTTTCGGGGGAATATTGTTTTATAATCCAAAAATTTAACTACATACATATAAATAAAGATTAACAGATGGCTTACATTATTCCTCGTTGAATTCGTAATCAGCTGACTTGATACGGACACATTTATACGCCTTGGCTTAAATATAGTCCTGGGGGCTTATTCTGTATTGCGATCCGAAAGGTATTTGGTATTCTGTAAGACTTTCGCAATCGAAATTCATTTCAGTATGTGGCAGGCAACACTATTCCAAAGTAAAGAAATAAACGTCAAATTTATTTGGTTTGTGACAAGTTTTACAAGTTAAAAAAAATTGCTGATTTACATTATTATGTAATTTACATAAACAAAAAAAAAAAACAAGAAAAATTGTGTTATTCGCAAAAAAGGTTTCTGTTGCACTATAGGTATACATATATTTATTTTTCAGCTTTATAAAAGATTTTAGGTTGACTATTTGGTGGTCTTATTGTTCGTCTCCCTGGATGAAATTTTATTATTAAAAGCAAATAATCTATTAGGTACCACAACAATAAGTGCTTTGCGAATCACAGAGTACGAAATCCGCTTTCGAAATGCGTAAACTCAATTTGATAGAGTTATTCAACAACAACCTTTTTGAAATTTTTTATTTTGATATGGAATGCCCCATAATCGGCTAATTTCTCGAAA
The DNA here is from genome assembly GCA_950370525.1 of Bellardia bayeri. Classification (NCBI taxonomy): domain Eukaryota; kingdom Metazoa; phylum Arthropoda; class Insecta; order Diptera; family Calliphoridae; genus Bellardia; species Bellardia bayeri. The sequence continues at coordinate 123,422,950 of OX493264.1, forward strand.
GTAACATTCCTGGATTTTTATATTTATTTTTCAGAGAATCTGTACTATGCGAAGCCGGTGTTCTGTATACCATGGAGGAGAATATCTTTCCACCCGGCCATAGGCCGGCAATACAGGGAATCTGTACTATGCGAAGCCGGTGTTCTGTATACCATGGAGGAGAAAATCCTTCCGCCCGGCCGTAAGCCGGCAATACAGGGAATCTGAACTATGCGAAGCCGCTGTTCTGTATACCATGGAGTAGAAAATCCTTCCGCCTTCAGGGAATCTGTACTATGCGAAGCGGGTGTTCTGTATACCATGGAAGAGCAAACGAATATTTTATATTTTTTGAGCCTCATGACAGTTTTTCTTTTTGGGCGTTATGGCCTAGACTATAATTTGAAAAAGATATTTCGCCCAAATTCAATGTGTTTGGGCGTTATGACAGCTCCTCTTTTGAGCGTTATGGCATAGACTATAGTTTGAAAAAGATATTTCGTCCAAATGCAATGTCGTTTAGCCCAAATGGAAAAGTGCTAAAATGCTTGGGCGTTATGACAATATGGGTTTTGGGCGTTATGCACTTGGGCGCTTTGACCGTACGCCAAATTTAAGTGAAATAAGACCTTTACGGATTTATTTCACTTTCAAAGTGCAATAAAACCTTTTTGGAAATAAAGGCCTTATTTCTCAATTGGAAATGAAATAAAGCCTTTAAGGCCGAATTTCGTAAGGCGTTATTCCACACCATCTGTATTTTTATTTCGATTCGAAAAGATAAATGTTCGAATTTTTATACTTTTTACGTTGTATTTCGAAAAGTTTTGCTTTAAAATCGAAACACACAATAACCGCCCTGGAAATCTTATTTAATTAAAAATGCTTGTTAGAATAAAATGAATTGAACTTTATTAAAAATCAAATAGTTATATACATAGGTATGTACAAATATAAATAAACCATTAAAATATGTACAATTTTTTAAATATACTTACATACATATCTATAGGTATAATAATTTTCTTAACGGGATTTAGGTTGGCAGGCGGCCGTGTAGTACGGCCCACTTAAGTCCATATTGCTGGTCCTATTGTTTTAAATACCTATTAGGATTTCGTAGATAGCTGCAGAAATAAGGCTGTTTTTCATTACCGTTGCTAAATACATCTGCTGCAGACCATTGTCTTGTCAACCAAAAAAAAAAAAAAACAAAATTCATTCTTTTATTCACACTGAACTGTTGTATAATAAAAAAAATAAATATTATTAATTATAATCAGTAGTGCATATTTCTAAAGCGTACATAACCAAAAAGCAAAATTTTATGACCTCGAGTCAATTTGCATTTCTTTGTTACAACACTTCATGGCCACATTTTACCATGTTCTGTACCCCTGCACAGAATCATCATTTAAGAATTTATTTTATACAAGACTTTATACATACATGTGCATATATGAAAAATCACTCAAAGTGAGGTTAGACTATTTTTATTTATCAACTATGTTGTATACTTACCCCCTTATTTAAAAACGATTATTAAATTTAACAAACGTTTAAGCAAATTTTTATATGCAAATCTGTCTTAATAAACGTTTGTTAAATTTAATAATCGTTTTTGAATAAGGGCGTTAATGCTTAAGGTTTTTACTTACATCCATATCTAGATTAATTCATGTTACAAACGCAGGGTAAACTTTGTGGCTACAATCACACAATAATAAAAAACGACTTTCCGTCCCAATACCAAAATTTACCACAATACTGTACGACATTCATAACTACAGATCTACTACTAGTTCGAGTACACTATGGTGCAACTTTCCAAGGTTAGTGCAAATCGACAACAAATACAACACAAAACAGAAAAAACAGGCATTTTGTTTGTGTAATATAATGTACTACTGTCAAAAATACTTGAAAAAGTATTACTTTTGACATAAGTAAATTGTACACAAAGTCAGTCAGCTGGGCTATTGCACTCACCTTGTATAGTTGCACCATAGAGTACACAAAATATTCCTTTCACAATGGCGCAGGGATGCAAAAGTTGGTACAATGATACTTTTTTAGCACTATTTAAGAGTAAAAAGTATAATAGCATCCCAAGTGACTAATTAAGCACTATTTAAATTTTTTTCCTATATTATTACATTGCACAAATGTATTTTAAAAAATTCATCAATATATATTTATTATATTATATTTATTATATTATATATTTATCTACATACTCGTATTGTAATTACTTAGTACGAATGAATTTAAATGTGCTTTTTTTATTAATTGTGAATCAACAAATGAATTGTTATATACGTTTTTAGTTGATTTTTAATAAAAAATGTTAAAAAAAATAAAAGAATTTAGTACAATTGGACTGAAAAAAGTTACTCTTTCTTGAAATTTAGTACAATTTGCAAAATCTTATTTTGCATCCTTGTTCACATCCATTTTAACAAAAAAACATAATGCCTGTTGTTTTTGGATTGTTATTTGTTGCCATGTACTCACCATGGTGAAATAACTCTACAAGGTGATGGCAATATTTCAACAATACAAAAGCAACAGAAACAACATGGTATTTTTGTTTTTGCTTTCATGTTTGCAATGTCAAAAACAACTGGTTATTGTTTACAAACATTTTTGCAGGAAAAATAAATACATACATACAATTTTTTTAATTTCAATAAAAATAATTTATTAATTAACAAATTTAAATTTATGAAACATTTAATTTATGGACAATTGTTTTTTTCACTTTTTTTGTATAACTTGATACGTTTGCTATTTTTTTAACACAACTTGAGCGTACATACCATACATATGTATATAAAGTTTGACATAACGAACATGACTAAAAAAAACGGCTGGCGTTTCAACACCACCTTGTAGAGTTATTTCACCATGGTACACACCTTATTTTTTCGCCTTCACTATCACTGTGTTTTGTGCATTTTATATTTTGTGTATTATATACAGCGTTGGCTTGGTGCGTTTCGTACCATTTTTAATGTGCTTTTTTTTTAATTTCGATGCGTTTTTTAACTTTTTTCGAAAATGTGAGGAAATCTTTATTTTTACTAATTATACCCTTCACCTTCATAAGTTTGTCATTACGTTTGTAATTTCCGGAATATAATTTTCCGACCATATTAAGTATATATATTCTGGATCCTTATATATAGCGGAGTCTATTAAGCCATGTCCGTCTGTCTGGAATTTTCTAAAGTCCCCAGATATCTTCAATAATTCTGTCAGACATGCTTTCGAGAAGTTTGCTATTTAAAATCAGCAAAATCCGTTTAAAAATTACGGAGATATGACCAAAAATCCGAGACAACCCTGAAAATTTCATCAATGGCGTTGATCAAACAAAGTGTTCGAAAACTTTAAATGTGTTCTTAAACCGTAATATAAGTGTGTTAAAAGACAGTGTGTTCATTTTTAATTGTGTTTGTGTACATTTAAATAAAAAAAGACTCGTTATATTTTCTTCAAACTACTTGACGCTTTTATTTTGCAATTAAAAAGAATCCAGTTTATTTAAAAGAAATATACCACAGTTTTTAAAAGGTAAAAACGAAACAATATAAATATATGTATGTATATAATATAATTATGCATCCACAACAAAGGTATACCCTTCATATATACTTGTTTAACCTAAAGTTATACCTACTCTGTAGGTTAAAAGTGTGCTTTTAGACAAAATTTTCATACAAAATTTTCTTAAAGTATATTTGAAGTCTATTTTAATTTTTTATGAATTAGACCGACTGTCTGTTAAAATAATTTCTGTATGCAATATTATTTTAACTGTTAAAATTTGTATTTTTGTATGAAACATTATTTTAACTGTTAAAATTAACTGTAAATATTTTAACTATGAATAGTTACACTTTTATCTGGCTTATCAACTTAATTTGTAAATTTATTATAAGTACATCTGCAGAGTGGAATTGTTGCGAAAATGTTTCAACTTGAAAATAGCAGCCGTTTTAAATATATTCTGTACACAGACAATATGTACAACTTTTTTCAGTAAAAATAAATTTACTTGTTAGTCCCAATTTACACGAAGCAATTTTTATTGAGAAGATTGATACATTTTTTTCATTGAAATTTATTTGGTTTTCACACACAATTCTTATTACTTTAATCGCTCGTAATTTTATTTGAGAGTATACACACATACTATGCCACCCCTATCGTGAATAAAAATTCCACATGAAATTTGTTCACTTTTATTTTTTTAACATTGAATTGTAAAAAATGTGAAAAGGGAACAAATTTCATGTGGAATTTTTATTCACGATAGGGGTGTGTAATTATACAATCAAGTGTGTACTCATCTTATCTTCCCCTCACCACGATGTCTAAAAGCTAATCAGCTTAGACTTAGCAGTTTATTGTAATTCGATTGTTAAAAATTTAAAGATACTTATACCTACATATATGTATATATTTAAAGTTATCAACGAGATCAATGTATATTTAATTTTATTTGTTCTATCGTTAATTCTCTTATAAAATTGTGCGGGGAAAATATACAGTAAAGTTTCATTCCTAGGGGGCTTATCATGTATATATAAGCATAACCAATCGCATTGCGAAGTACTTTGCCAATTGGAACTTGTTACAATAGATCTAGTTAAGAAGTACTTAAGAAAGTCTTCCGTTGAAGACTTTCATTTTATGTAACAATTATTCCTACATGTAATAATTACAAGACCATACGCGGTGCATTTTAAACAAAAGACCTTATTTTCTAATGCATCTTAAGTTGAAGAGTGAAACTACCATAGAATATGTATGTATATTAGAATGTGTAAATAGATCATATAAAAGATAAGTGTTGTTTCTTAATCGATAAACTCAAAAAAGTTGAATAAAAATGTCCATGTAAGTTCTATGAGCCGTAGGAAAAAAATGTTTCTGTGAAGTTTACAGAGCTATATTTTTCCTAAAATAAAACTGATACATCACCTTTGGGCCAGGTTCAGCTAGCATCTAGCTAGTATAACAAACTAAACATTATTATTAAAATTTTTGAAAATTTTAACTTTTATTTTTGAGCATTCAAAATAATTCATCAATATTTCCATGTTATAAATTATGTATAACATTTTTAAATAAGTAAATATTTATAAAATAACATAAATAATAAATTAAATACTAAATATAATATAATTGCAACACAATTTTACATATTATTTTTTTTAAGCCGATAGCCTTCGTTGCTAGTGCTTTTAGCTTTTGATTTATTTTAATTTTAAATATAATAAATTCATATAACCAGTATGTTTAAAGATAAAAGTAAATTTGGCATGCAATTTAATGTTAAATAAGTCGTAATACATTCTTCAAATTTATTATTTTTATAATATTTGTATGTAGATTTTATTGTAAATACATATACATATATATATAAACTCAAAGAGAAATTATATATATATATATATAATCTGGTATTAGTATATAAATACATATATTAATAAATTCTTAAATATACTATATAGGTATATCTACTATATTTATGTTCGTGTACAGTTTTCTATTCTACAAAAGTATTAATAAAGTCTTTTGTTATACCTTTTCATTCTTTATTATTTGTTTCACAACACAACCTTTTCAACTATTTGTAATTTAAAATGATTTTGAGTCAAAATCACTGAAACATATTGAATTCGTTTACTTAACTTAATTAATATTAAATAGATTTTATTCTTAATAAATCGAAAGAAACTTTTTTGATTATTTAATTGTCTTTTAAATTTTAATTAAACAATTATTTTAAGGACTTGTTTTATTTAAAAGTACCCAAATGTATTGGTTTATATGTGACGGATTTATGATTTTGTTGTATATTTATGGTTTTATACATTTTTAGTTCCAAGTTAAATTTATAACTAAGAAAATCTGAAAGTATTTCTATAGAACTTGGAAAATCATATTATTTAGATGTGAATATTCAATATGGAATTTTTGTTGAAAATTTCGAAATATTGATAACTTTTAACATTTTTATTATGAAATAATAAGTGAAGTAAAGTAAATGAAATTCATAATTTCATTGATATTTTTCTTAATGATTAAACTAATTTCTAAGCTATTAGTTTATTTTATGAATACAAACTTCAGCATTATTTAGAAATTCCTCAAATTTATACAATTTAAACTTCACTTATTTAAAATATCTCACAGTTTTAGTTATGTGAATTTCAAATTTAAATTATCAATTTCCCAAAAAAAATCTTCAAAATATTTTTAAAGTGAGAATTGTAATTCATGTATTTTTTTGACTTTATAATATTTTTAAGTTATTTTGCAGACTTAGATATGCAGCTCCTATTAAACAAAATCTTTATATTCCTCTTAAACAGCATCATATTCCCTTACAATTTTTGCTTTATACTCGTACATTTAACTTTGGTATTTTTTTTAATTTATGTTGTCCTTTTTGGTACTTTATTACGTTTGCCTAATATTTTCATAAGTTGTTTAGACATATAGTACGGTTTCTCTGGTGTACCATCGTTTCTTTCAATATCTTCAAGGAAGCACAGGAAAAGAGTATCTACAGCCATGGAATAAACACTAAAGAAGACGCTTGTTATAAGAAAAGCACAAATGGCTACAATGGCTGTAGGAACGGCTAAGTAATGTAGTTGTATAATGGACGGGTTATTTAATAAAAAGAAATAAGTAGCAACGCCAGCTCCACCCGTTATCAAGAGTTTTGACATAAAGAATAGAAAATCGGTCACCTTATCCAAAGTTACCACACGCAAAAAGTTTCGCATGGTTAAATTAAAAGCGTCTTTGGCACTAGTGCAGAAATTTTTACCATGTATGGCACACATGATGTAAGCATTTTGAGTTAAGAAACGTAAAAACGATTCCAGCAGCCAAAAGAAACATCGCATGCAACAGAGAATGGCTCGCGTGACAGTATTGTCGTATGTTTTTAACTTGCGATCAATATACTCCAATATCAAGCGTATCAGGCGACAAATAGCCAAAATCAGTGAGCCAAATGCCAACGTACCCAAATGATAGAAGGACGTCTGGAATATTGCTTTGGTTAAGGTAAAGAAGGGCACATCTGTTTTTTTAAACGTCCAATACCAAGTGGCAAAAGTACAGGCTAAAACCATGTCACTGAAAGCGCTTATAAAGAATGTTAGCCACAAATAACCGAACACATTGTAAACAATGAACCAATTTATCAATGGTGTATGTTGGACTTCCAAAAAGCTACACCTTGTCTTGGTGCAGGGAGATCTTTGTGATTGTTGGAAAAATCCCAGCAAAGAAATGTCAGCATTATAACAATGATCTTGAAATATTTGCGGTTCACAATTGGCTCCGACTGTGTAATTTATAGCCGGTCCTTCACATTTACAGTTCTCTTGGGTTACTCCGGTCACACTATTTGGATCTAGCTGTCTGATCATTCTAAATGAATTTTTACCAATTGAACCCAAATAGAGACCGACTCCAACAGCGTATATTATCGCCACAATGAATAGAATCCACGAAAATATGGGAAAGAATACAGTCGATTTGACACTGGAAACGGCTTTGCTGCCCTCTTTGATAAGTGCCACTGCAATGCTGATTCGTTTGCGCAAGACAATTAAAAGAAGCAACAATACAATGAAGAAGACGCATAAGAATATGCTCAAATAAAGCCACAAACGTTCGTCCTGTAAATAAATAATAAAATGAACATATTATTCTAAAGTTTTTGTAAAGTGATATTAAAAATCGTAATAAATTAGAATTCGAGATTTTTATTATAGGGTTCATGACCAACTTTCTAACAAATATAAAACATATTTAAGAACAAAGTGTACATTTTCTTGAACTTCTTTAATTTAGTTATGACGGTCTTGTTTTAAATGAGATATGTAAATAATCAAGACTTTAATCTTTATATACATATTATAATTAAAAAAGCATTTTTATAAGATTTCTTATGTATACTCGTATTATTTCACTCACCTGCAAGACGTTTTTCACGACAGCATTTAAATTTAGAGCATGCTGTGGAACAGTAGCTTCTCGGTGGTAAAATATATATATATTAATGCTATAATATATGCCCACCACAAGACCAATTAGTACTCCAAATATTGAAGTCCACAAGAAGGGTGAAGCCAGCCAGCGCATCAATGCAATAAATATTAATGAAGCCACCAAGGTACACATAATTCCCGTTATTATAACAACATACGAATTTAAAATATCCTCAACAACATTTTCGCCTACCCGTTGCGCTTCGTGGGTACCATTGGTAAAATGAGCCACAATGTTGCCAATGAACTTCGCCAGCCTAGTATCGGTTTGTAACATTTTCTCCTTTATAACAGTTTCACCCAATTGCTGACGTCTGCGACATTGCACGACTGGCTCTTCAGCTGAAGCAAGTTTGGAGTCAATTGTCGTGGCTGGTTTAGGCATTACAGCCTGTACCTCGGGAAACATAGTTAATGCTAAAGCTTGTAATTGTTGTTCACTTTGGGCAGCAATCGTATTCGTTTGCATGTCAGACAGATCTCTTTGGTTACGTTGCAATAGGAAAGCTGGTATATACTCGCAAACCTGTGGTGAAAATTCCCACATACAGCGATTTAAAAATGGTGCACTTTTAATATACCATCTAGCACAGCGCTCTTCATTTATAGCCTTTTGAGCATCGTCTTTGCTGTTTATATTGAACTTATCAGCATCAGTTAGACAAATCAGTCTGCTTTTCAACTCGTCCAATGAAAGTTGATTTTTCATGGTATCCCAGATGAAAGTCTGTTGTGGACACTGTTCGACACAGATCTGAGGTGTAGGACAGCCTGTTATAGGCACTAGGGGATCTATGCATTTGTCGAGATTAAAGAAAAATAAATATTTCCTATTCAGAACACCGGAATCTAAGCCACACTTCTTGTTAAATGAATCGGTGGGCACTACAAGTTTATTTAAGTCTCCATTGCGCCAAGCATAGATGGCAATAAAGACCCAGGCACCCAGGAAGACTAAAAATAATAATAAACAAGGTACATCTGTGCAGGAACGTTTACGCCATAATGGTGCCTTAAAATTGCGTTCATACGCTAATTTTTTTCCATATTTCGTATCGACTTCAGTTATATCATTCTGTACACTTGCTTCCCCTACTCTAGTCATATTGTCATTATGTGTTACAAATGAAATTATAAAAAAATGGAACGGCGAAAAATAACAATGAACTTATTTGTTTCTTTTCGCTGAAAATATAATGAAAATATATATTTATTATATAGGTATTTAAAAGTGAAATGATGACAATTTTAATTTACTTAAATTAAATATAATTACTTGTATACATATGTATATAGATTAGTATATATGTATGTATTAATTTAAATTGCATACAATTACGCTGCATGTACACAACAATAAAACCTAAATGTGGGTGCGTAGTTTTAACGCTTACGTTTTAACGTAAAAAAATACATACATATATATAAAGTTATCTATACAGAGACTTTATTTAAAGACTTCATCCATTTGTTATACTATGTATATAGAAAATTATAATTACAAGCCAGGCTTTCTTTCTGTTTTTTTATTATGTTATTTTTTTATATTTAATTTAATTTAAATAAAATAAATTTATTTTCAAATAACAAGTAGCACGTAGTTAGTAATTTAAATTGTACACAAAGTTAACATGTAACAAGTATACAGTGGTGGCCATACAATTAAAACATAATTCCAATCTCAATTAATTTAAAATTTTTTATGTTTCTTTTGTAATTTTAACGGTTTCTTATAGTGAATGGTATGAAATGTTAATAATCGATTTTCGATTATTCGATCAACCATTTTCAACTCGATTACGATTTTTTTTATAATTTTTTCTTCTTCAACTAAAAAAATCAAAAATGTTTACAACTTGTTTTTGTTGAAAAAATAAAACATGCAATTTTATTCAATTGTTTTATTTTAAAAAGGCGCACTTAAAAAAATATGTTTCATATATTTCTGTTTAATAAATTTTATTTTTTAAATCTTATGAGATTTTTTCAGATGCGCTGATAAGGTATTTTTGCTGCCACAAAAAGCTAACTCCTTCTTGCAAATGCAGCACTTTGTCTTTTTTCCATTATACTACATTTTTTTTAAATATTGCCGTGGCTTGACGTGGCTTGGTGCCATTTTTTCACTTTTAACTAACAGGCATGTGATGGAAATCGAAAACGAATCAGTTTTGAAAATATATTTTAATGCATTTATAATCTAATTTTAAAAAGTTTTGTTTTAAGATTCTTTATATTTTATGTGATAAAAGTTTTTCAATACAAAAATATTACGAAAAAATTGACTTCTAAAACTCATTCGTCTTCGTTTCCCATGCCTCTAAATTTTACTTTTATTTTTTTGCACACCAACTTCCGCGCTTTTAGTTTTACAGGTTGATTTTTCGATTAATCGACACCAAAAATCGATTTCAGTATAAAGTTGGTAGTGTAAAATCGACCACAAAATAATCGATTTTTAAAGCAATAATCGATTAACGACCATAATCGAAGTCAATTTACCATTCACTAATTTCTTATGTCTTACATTTAAAAAAAAAAATTATTTTATAAAATGTGTAATGCATTATTATACGGTAATATGTTTTTAGGGGTGGACACAATTAAAACATTTTCAACTTTGTTTTAATATTATTTATTATTCCACAAAAATATTGTCGATAATTATTAAAAAAACGTTTTAATGCTAAATTATAAAGTTTTACATTGCTAGGTATGGGTAAAACACCAACTTTTTCCAGGCTTATTAATAACCTAAAAACCTCTAGTAAACCCGTATTACAAATTTCTAATTTGCTTCGTTGCTCCAGAGGAAAGATATGCCACGCCATCAATCATTTAAATACATATTAGATAACTACAAATGTTGCAAAAGCTCCCAAACATCGAAAAACAAACAAAAGAAAAGATCAATTTATAAAAAAATGATCCATTTAAAACTTCCAGGTAAATACAAGTTGAAGTGCAGTCATCGCATGGAATTGAAGTTTCTTCGTGGCTGCATCGCACAACTCAAACCTTTTGTTTCGAAAAATAATATAAAATCAAAGTTAGAGTTTGCAAAAGAAAAGTTTTGGAAAAACGTACTTTGGTGTGATGAATCAAAGTTTTGCCGCAGGGGATCTGATGGAAAACGGTCCACCTATATCCAAAGTATACTATAAAAATATTAAACACTGCGTTGATAATGTAACGGTTTAGTGTGTGTTTATTAGCACAGAATTGGTGTGGTATATTAGTGTATATACCATACTTTTTCAGGATAATAAAAATTAATAAGCATTATTTTATCAAATTTTCATTGATCATTTCTTGTTAAACAGCGTTCCAAAACCACCAACTTCAAATACGCATAAACAAATCTCTCACTGAACTAAAAACAACTTAAAGGTTTCGTTATGGATAATGTCAACATTCATTTGCAATTCTTCTCAACCCATTCTCGTTCGGAAAGTTCGATTTTGTATCACTGTGATATTTGTTCAACTCCATTAACTTTTATTTTCTTTAATTTTTTTATTTTCATAGATTAGTCAGTCAGACTGAGAATTAAATAGTGAACAAATGTCTGTTATCTCTTTATGAATAGGAAATAAATTGCATAAGTTACTGTTCTGATGAATGTTTTAATTTTATGGCCACCGCTGTATATTCTTATAATCGGAATTACGAATTTTTTATTAATCAAAGAATTAAATTAACACAGACTTCTGGACACATGACATGACTGGTATGTGTTATGTGCTTTGACTACGAGGGGTATTTCCATAAATGCCCCAAGTCATTTATTTCACAACAGAAAACCACAGAAAATCATATTTTATTTATATTATTCTTCAGTTTACATTTCTAATAACTGTATTAAATTTGTTTGTCTTTGTTTTTGGCTTTGGAACACTACTCATAGGATACATATTAAGGTGAAGAAATTAAAATATGTACATATATACATATGTATGTATATAAAAAAAGGATATGAGTTCTTTACACTCTACTTTAAAATTTCTTCGTAGTGGCTGTGAAAATATTCGCTTACAAAAAATATTTTTAATTTTTATTCTCAAACATTTCGTTTTAAAGGTTGATTTTTTTAGCAACTTTCTTTTTATCTGTTTATTTTAAATCAAATACTAACAACAATACATTTGTATAATATTCTTCTCAGAAGTTCAAAATTACGAATTATTTCAACCATATTTATAATATATAGGTATATATACATATATTTATATTTACATACTAGCTAAACCCGGTGTGCTTCGCTACCCCCCTCCTTATAAAATAAAACGTATTTATATATTTACAAACATTTATTTATTTAATTTTAATGTATTTATTACAATGCTTTAGGATATATGTTCAATATTTTTAGTTTGCCCATCAGGAGCAAACACATATACACGCGATATTAACCTTGAGCTTTGTTAACAGTCATCGCAAACGCTAACCGAACAGGAAAAAATTGTTTAAAATCGAATGGTAAATCTGTTGGTAGCATTGGAATGCGTAGCAAAAGTACATCTGTACCTTTATATTTTCCTGTTATAATGGTTGCTTCTATTAAATTATTTCTCAGTTTTTTTACTGCAAGTCAAGTGCCATTGCAAAGCCGTGATGATAGATATTACGCAGTAAAATAATTGGCACTCCAATTTTAAGTTGTAGCACATGTGGTGGAAAGCCTGGCACATCGAGTGAATTTAAGAACTCAACAGGATAATTAACGGCCTTACGGGTTGCTTAATTGATTTGAAGCATTTCAAAGTGATATCCATCTTCTCCATATTGAAAAACAATAGGATACTGAAGCGTGTCATATGAGCGATGCATTTCAGTGGTCAAGGCCATGCTCCTTTGTCCATTTACATAGTCAAGAATTTATTATTACGTAAGAATATTCTATTGTGAAAATTTAATGACGATCGGTCCAGTAGTTAAGACTTTATTACGATTTTTAAATTTTCCTAAAAGGAGACGTGGTCCCAACCACTTTTCTCCTGGTACGTATTCCTAATTATGCCAATACCATATGTAAAACATATCATTGACGTAGGTCAAAAAATGCCCAAAATATGGCGATTTAAATTTTTGGGTTATATGGGCGGTGTCACCACCGTTTGTACAATAAAAACTTCATATAGCCTATTATTCCTTCCAGAGTCACAGTAACATGCTTTCAGGCAAATCGGTCCAAGGGTTTGGCCTCCTATTAAGCACAAACATACAGACACACATTCATTTTTATATATATAGATTAAAAGCAGATTAATTATAATTTAAGGTAAAATGGGGCGAAAAAGGGGGATTTGGTAATAAAAAATATATGTGTAGATAAAAAGTATATAAAACTTTAGGTAAATACATATTACTAAAAAAGTATTTTGTATAGCAAACATTGTTAGTGGTATAAGTAAGTATCTGAATTGAAAAAAGGGGGCGGTGAAGTGGGCGTGGTTCATAGTTATATGGCGACATTAACAGTATTAAGAGGAATATACTACCAAATAAAAAAAAAATACGTTGGAAGGAACAAATTTGTATAGAGAACAAAAATTTTAAAACTTTCAAACAAAATTTGGCGTGAAAAGGGGGCGTGGCGTAAGAAATGTTTATTTCTACCTCGCCTGGAGTATATAATGTGTATACAATTTGAAGTAAATCTGTTAAAAACTATATAGGAGCAATTACATAATTTTAAAAAAGTGGGCGTGGTCAAAAAAAGTACCCTATTAATCAGACCAGAGTCCCAGTTAAATGCTGTGAAAATTTCAAAAATATCGGTCCAGAGGTTTGGTCTCCAATTACACTATTTTAAAAAAGTGGGCGTGGTCAAAAAAAAAATTACCCTATTATCACATCAGAGTCCCAGTTAAATGCTGTGAAAATTTCAAAAATAAACACACATTCAATTTTATATGTATATGTATATAGATACATATTTAAATATGTAATATGTATATATATTTATCTATGCAACAAAATAGTCTTTAAAGAAACTTTCGGAAAAAAGTTTATAAATATTTTAAAACTACATTGTTATAATTCTGGGAAAAACAGAATTATTTTTTCTCAATATGTACATAGTTTGTACATTTTAAATCATTTGTAAATAATATTCGATTAGATACTAAAAATTGTTTATTTTTTTATATTTGTACATTAAAAGTAAGAGTGTTATATCCGGTTGAAAAGAATCTTTATAACCGCAACCAATACCAGACAATTTTTTTATGGAACCATTTAAAATTAGTTTTTTGTTTTATATCACTGAGGGAGTGATTTATTAGAGAACATTTTAGGTTTGTGGTTGAGAGAAACAGAAAAGAAAATAAATGAAATAATCAAGATGAGTGATTTATAATTAAATTTTTTTTCGTAAAGGTCAGGTTGTAACTTTTATTTTCGAACTTTTGAAATATATCTCAAAATTTCATTTAATGCAAACTAATGAATATAAAATTCGCTTTTTTTTACTTCTTGCCCAATAAATGCAATATTCGACTGTGCCGAATCTTAAATACCCTCCACCTAAACGTAATAAGAAATACAAAAACTACACTGGTTTTATGACGAGAAAATCTTATTATGTGTTTTCTATTCAGTCTTAGTGCAAATTTTATTATTATTTTGAAAGACAATTTTATGACCAACATAATTTATTTTAAATATTTAGAAATTTTGACCATTAAAATTGATGTAATACTCACAATAATTTACAGTTTATCTGATTTTCACAACAATCTTAAATATAATTTAACAATTTATAAAATTAAAAAAACATAATCGATATTCTCCACAAGTTAAGAAACAGAGTATAAATAAGTAAGAGTTTACATACAAGTATATTCGGCTGTGCCGAATCTTATATACCCAGCACCAAATCACCTATTATGGAGATTTATAAGAGATTTATGCGCCTTTAAGTGATATCCGGAAATAGACATTCTATGAGGCCTACGGTCAAATATGGACCGATCGTCCTTAAATTTGGTACAACAAATTTCAACTTGATAGTCATTTTGATAAGAGATTTATGCAAATTTTAGGGATTTTCGGAAGTAGGCTTTATATGGGGGATACGGTAAAATATGGACCGATCATCATCATATTGAGAAGGACGATTTTTATATATTTGTGTTGAATTTTAACTTAATAGTGGATTTTGTAAGGGATTTATGCGCATTTAAGTCATTTTCGAAACTGAACTTTATATGAAGTCATATAAAGTTGTTTATATGACACTGATTTTTGCTGAATTTTGTATTAATATTTAAATTTTTTACGCATTTTTTAATCATTAAGCCATATTTCGGGAAGATATTTGTATGAGGGCTATGAGAAAGCATGGACAGATTATTACTATTTTCCACACAGTTTCTTCTTATATCATAGAAATAATGTGTACAAAATTTCATGGCAATATCTGCAATATATTTAAAAAATGTTGGATAAAGTCATCGAAAATTGGACCTCCAGATTAGCCTACGTCTGAGTCAATCATATTCAAGAAGTCACATTTAAATTATAATGCTAGATTATTTTTCGATTAAAGTAAATTTTATGTCAATTTAAAAAAATTATATTTTTTTATTCCATATCAAAATTCTATACATATAAAAGTAAAACACAGAACCATGATCTTCAAAATAAATTTGCACAATTTGGAATCGTCGTCAAAGCGTCAGTCGATTCATGTTAAAATGCCAAACCAAACTAAACAATAATCACTTGAGAAAATGGCCGCCAGTTAAACAAGTAAGAAAGTATAGTCGGTCAAGCCCGACCATATAATACCCTACACCCAGTATATGTATAAAACAGTTATCCAGAAATGGGCGTTATATATATAATCTATGTGTTAAACTTTATCCCGATATAAATACTTTTAAAAGATTTATGGAGCTTAAAGTGAATTACGGAGAGGGTCTTATATGGGAGTTTCGACTAATTATGGACCGACCATTATAAAATTGTACCGTATTATTTGTATACATATGAAATATATTTGCGTAGAATATTATTTGGATACCAACATTTTTGAGAGAGTTATGCTCTTTAAAGTGATTTTCGGAAGTGGCTACGAGTAATTATAGATCAATCTGCACAAAATTTGTAGATGTGATTTGGCTTCATTTACCACTCATTTTCGATGAAATTTGTGTGGATACTTGCATAATTTGTATGGGGGCAAGGTGAAATAATGGACCGATTTCCACCAGTTTCAATCCCATCCATCCTTCAAAATTGCGACCTATACTCTGCGCACAAGCTTTACATGGACAGCCAGCCAGACGGACGGACATCGTTAAGTCGACTCAGAAAGTGATTCTGAGTTGATCGGTATACTTTAAGGTGGATGTTGGACCAATATTTCTGGGCGTTACAAACATCAGCACAAATCCAATATACCCTCCCCACTATGGTGGTGTAGGGAATAAAAAGTAAATATCTATACTTCTAAAAGAAACACCCTATACTTATTTTAGAGAATTTCATAGATGAACATTTCATTTTACATATGGATGTGTGTACTTTACCAAGAAATTCTGCTACATACTGGGTATTCCAGTTGTTTATTCATTCATTCACCTTCTTTTCTTTGTTGTCTCAACAGCCAGTTAAAGTTTGAAAAACTGAAATAGTTTTTGTAAAAAAAATAAACTTGAATTGTGTGTAAGTAATGACATTTCAAATATGACAAGTTCATTTACTATACATATTCGGTAAAATAAAATAGCACTAAAAAGGCATTGTTTTATTTTTGAAGGTCAATTTGTTGTTGTGTGCTATAATTATTTTCGACAAATAAAATAAGTTAGACTTATTTAGAATTATATTATTAATTAATTAATTAAGGTTAAGCTATAAAATTAAACATGCAGTTTGAAGCTCAGTAACTTATCTAACTTTGATTATACATAATGCTATTTCGTTTGTGAAAACTGATGAAATAATATTCCTTTGATGGCTATAATTAAATTTTAAATTCATTTCGAATCCTATAAAATGTGGGTTCGTAACAGTTCTCAAATGAGAGTTCGTAACTAAATAAATAGAACTAGATCTAATAACTTTCAAACATTTTGGATATTACTTTCTAAGTTTTCGAAATTTGAAAGTAGGAGTTGCCGATAATTAAACTTTATAAACTATGTATATATAAACAATTTTATCCTGTAAAAAACAAAAAGCGGTGTTCGCTTATATCTCGGGTCTATTTGAATAATTCGTTTTTGTCATTTATGGACTTATTTTATAGAAGTTTAATATTAAAATCATAATGACAGGTACCTATATAGCTTTTGGAAATTAATAATGGAACGGCAAACTAATATACGTACATACATATGTATATGAGTCACTTATTAACAGTATTTAACAACAAAGTGTTGATTTTACTTGCGATATAAAGACGTTTTTATATTTGTTTTTTTTATACAATAGGGATTCCCTGATAGTATCTAATCAGAAATATTAAAATTATTCCAATGTACGAGTTTTTAATTTTTATATCTACATATGTAAGTACATATGTATGTATGTAAAATTATTTGAGTTCGATTAGATTTTTTGGATTTGGATATAAAGGAAAAACATAGATTATTGAATTTTATTGTTACTGTGAATGGCGAGCACTATCGTGCAATGATTTTATGTTTAAATTCCGGTTTCGGTTGGAATCTACAAATTATACAAGAAATAAACGTGCTTCTGTTAAAGTATTCGAAAGAAATAAAACTTTAATACCTATTATTTTTTTTTAATTTTTATACCTATGGATTTATTTCAATTATTAATTTACATATATTCACAACGAGTTCTATATGCGTTTTCAGCTAAAACTAAACAGAATTTTTCAAAGTAAATTTTTATAGGTAGGTAGGTACCTATAAGAAATGAAAAATATTTTAAATTTTACTACATCATATACAATTGCATTTCTGAAGTTTCTACTGATATTTTAGTACATAGGTATATTCTAATATACATACATATTTTTTTGATATAAATATCATCATATATATGATACTAAGAATATTTCTAAAAGTTTAGAAACGAAAACGCTACTGGGATTCAGTTTAAAAAAACAGGAACAATTAGAAATTTATTAAATGAAAATGTAACACACATTTAATTTCCTGCATCTTTCCAATACCCATGGTACCTAGATAATTTTGATATTTCCAAAATGTTTAAAAAGGTATACCTACTCCTAATGTACATTCATATGTACATAAATATAATAAACACAATTACCTTTTTGTTATAAAGATATGATGCTGAGTTCAATAAATTTATGGAAGATTGTGTCTATATTGCTTTTAATTTTTATTATGTGTAGGTATATACATATATACTCGTATGTATGTCAATTTATTTTTTATACACAAGCCACACTGTATTTTTATTATTGTTGTTGTTTTTTTTTTTGTTAATTGTCAGTTGTTATTGCTTGATCACTTATTTTTATTCAATGTCTAATTTACTAGATTATTACGACGAAAACAATGAAGTTCCAGTTCGAAACACGAGCAATTTATGACTGAGAATATTTTTGCTGACATAATGTTCTCGTTGATGTCGTCGTAGCTGCCGTAGACCCGTTGCTGTTGTCGACGTTTTAAAAAATCAAAAGACACCGAAAATTTATATTTGTTTGGTTTATTTAACTATAGAAAAAAAACAATGTAAGAAAAAGAATACACTAATGAACATTCACTTGAAATTAAAAAGAATAGTTAGGTACCTATAAGGAAAAGAAAATATGTAGATACCTACAATGCAGTAACAACTCGTACGTTATGGTCCTTATCATTATCAATTATTCATCGTCATTTGTAACAGAGATTGCAAATTATTGTATATTTTCTCTAAGATAACAAAAGTCACTATTTATTTTTAAAACAAAACAGAAAAAGCAAACACTTTACTACATAAACACAAGATAAGATTTCAAGTTATTACTCACTCTACCACTCGATTTTAATTAACTACCAATACCTATTTAGTATATGCATGCAACTTGTATTTACAATGTAAATTTTACATACATACATATGTATGTAAGTATTTAGCGTACTCTAAACGAACCGAGTTTGAGCATTCAAAATAAAGAAACTGTTGTTATTTACAATTTTGTAACGGGCTAGAGAAAGTTTAAAATGTTTGTTTTTGTAGTAATCTTTTTATGATATTTAAGTATTTCCACATACATACATATGTATATGTATACCTACAATGTATACAAATATTGGATTTTTAAATTATTTTTTAATGTAAAATTTCATTTCATAATTTCACGTCCACTCACGCATACACACTGTTCACATATTTACTAAATTTAATAGGTACAAAAAATAAGATTTGTCTTACTTTTTTAAGTAAAAAACACTGCTAACAAAATTCAATACAATAGATGTTTGAAATATTTTTCATGTGGCCAAACTTTATGTGTCCAATTATTTAGTTTATTATTGTTGTTTGTTTTGTGGCTCGGAGTAAATTACGTTATTTACTCGTGCGTGTTTTAATTGAGACTGAGGTTTTTGTTATTTTTACTTTAAAATAATTTGTTTAATTTTATTAAATAATATTTGTGTGTATGTGCTCTCTTTCTAGTGCTCATTCTATAGCCTCATGCTTCAGTTAAGGAGAAAGAGAACTGTTATTAGATAACCCCACCCTCCCTTGTCTAAAACCAGTCAACTGGATCTTGAATGTTGTAAACAAAAAAAATCTCGTAAAAAAAGAATACCTACAAAAAATTCTATGGACGGAGCTTTAATAACGACTTCATAATAATAGTACATAGTACCTACACTTTGTGGGTGAATAATTATTAATACGGATTGTTTAGTCGAAAAAAATCTATTATCCAAACTTTGCCTAGTTGCATTTTTGTTCTCAAAACCACTAAAAATTCCAGATCTATACAATTTTAAGTTGTCTTATGTTGTGCCACAAACTTTGTGGTTGTGCTGCTTTGCACTGCAGAATGCAACTAGGATTCTACTAACTAAATAGGTAGAATGATGATAAGTCTTTTTCTTTGGAACAGTTTGTTGACCAATTTTTTGGCCTTTTGGCCTACATGTTTTGTGTGTGGCTTTGGTACTCATTGATCTACAGCAGTGTTGCCATAGGAAAATGTTTGATCCTATCAAAAAAATTACCAAATCTGTTTAAAACCGTCTAAAACAAAACATATAGCTACTACATAATTAATGAATGTGTCTATTTTATTTAGTTTATCAGGCATGTGATGGAAATCGAAAACGAATGAGTTTTAAAAGTCAATTTGTTCGTAATATTTCTGTATTGAAAAACTTTTATCACATAAAATATAAAGATATTGGGATACTAAAGAGAATCTTAAAACAAAAATTTTAAAAATTAGATTATCAGGGGTGTCATAGAAACCAATATTGTCAGAATTGGTTTTAAAACCGACATATTTCTAGTATCACGATATTTATTGAAAGTGTAGCAGTGCCCTATGACACCAAAGCATTTTTTCTTGTCAGTTTTAAAACCAATTCTGACAATATTGGTTTCTATGACACCTCTGTATAAATGCATTAAAATGTATTTCCAAAACTGATTCGTTTTCGATTTACATCACATGCCTGTATATTAATATTGTTGTTTATTTTGTGGCTCTGAGTAAATGACGTTGTTTACATATTTTTATATTATAGGTACTTAAACATTTTTTTACTTTATATAATTTCGGTGCAAACACAATTTTTCACAATTTGTCATTTTATATTTTTTAATATTGAATTTCATAACAAAATTAAATCGATATGATCAATATTTTTTACTGTAGGGTGTTATTATTATGCAAAACCAAATATTTCAAACAGTATATTTTAACACTTAACCACAACAACCTGAACCAAAACAAAGGAAAGTGCATTGTCCAGTTAGTTGTTATTTTGTGTTTTTGTTTTGTAAAAGTTATGTACCGTCAAAATAACTTTTCGGTCAATAAACCCACCCGTAAGGATAAGACGAGAAAAACAAAATGAAAACAAAAATTAAAATCAGCCGTTATGTTACCATAACAACGACACAATTGTAAAATTTTGCACCGAATTTAATTGTATTTAATATAAGTTTTATGAAAATGTTTTCATTTAAATTGTTAATAATACATTTTGAATTTATTAGAGGAAATAAATAATAAAAAGAAGAGAATGGTACAATTATATATCGTGGTTACCACTACACAAATTAAGTACAAATAATAACAACACTGTAAGCCTAGACTGAACGTACGTTTACAAATTGGATTATTTGTCCTCTTTTTTGGTACTTTTGTCTTGAGGCAGCTCAACTAAATTTAAGAAAAATTTATTTTTATTTATTAATAAGATTAAGTGATTTGTTTAATATTTAAAATTGTATAACGTATTTATATTATGGATGATATGCAAACTGATAGTAATTCTCAATTAGAAATTATGAATGAAATACAAAGTGAAAAGCGAACTCAGGCGGCAGAAGAAAAAGCCGGCTATTGTTATTGGTAAACAAATATTAAAAACAAAACATAATTAAGAAAAAAATATAAAATACATTTATTACAAATGACTTAATTTAATTTCTTATATTTCAGTGGCAAGGATCGAAATTTAAACATCATAGAACTTTTGTGTGCCAATTGTAATCGATGGTTTCATGAATCCTGCATCGGTTATCAACTTGGCAAACTTGTGCCATTTGTAACAAACTATGTTTTTGTTTGCAAAAATTGTTCACCAAGTGGTTTGGAAAATTTTCGTCGTTCTCAAGCCAGTACGTAAAATCAAATTGTTAAACCACTTTAAAATTATTAATTAACTTGTTTTCTTTACAGCTATACCACAAATGTGTGTAACTGCCATTGCCAACATGAGACAGAATTCTTTAAAGGAGGGCAAACCGAAAAGTATTTTCAGTAAAGATAAAGAGATTATACCATTTATAGAACAGTATTGGGAATCTATGACAACAATGCCGCGCAGAGTTACGCAATCGTGGTATACAACGGTGCAACGTTCCTTATTGAAAGATGTCCAAATAATATTTATATACGAAGAACATCCCGAAAACGGGGCTATGTTTGGTTTGTTATCCTCTGATTTAACTCTAATAAAGCCTAGTTATGAGGCTATGGGAAAATTGGGTGCATTAAGACTGGCAGAGGATGGCTATGCCCAAGGTAAGTTGTAAAATTACACTCAATAAAATTATATTTATTTATATAAGAACGTCGGAAATGGTCGCGTGTAGAAATTATTTCAGTTTTTTGATTTTGGTATATTTTGACATTTAATCCGTCATTTCGAAAAGGGCCACAAAAAAAACTTCTATATATTTCAAAAATATAAGTATTTATAAAAATGGTACAGGTGTTGAACTTATAGGCATTGTGAGTAGTTAATTCTGATAAACTTTCTTTACAAATTAAAAACCAAGTGATTTGGTTTACGATTAAAGTGACAATCAATGAAGAAATGCCTGGTTCCTTTCCAATAAAGTGATTAGTTATTGATAGATTTCTGTTTAGAATTATATTACGAAGAACGACTCCTATTGAAATTGGTTATATCGCCCAGGTTGGTGTTCATGTAAAATACTGCATAAATAAGTTTTATATGAGCAAAAATTACTTGTAGTAGTCCATGGCCTACTTCCGCTATTAAGTCGTGATATGTGGGGTATGATATCGTGGCACTTAACAGCGCAAAGTTTACATCATTTAGTAATTACTAAATCTAGATATGCTATCATACTAAACACCTTCTATCATACTGATCATTACTGCAACAACTCATAGCATTTTATTGTTTCTATGTAAGTATAATATTTTTGATTCTTAAAAGAATATTTTTTTTTACTAGTTTCGCACATATAAATAAATCTCTTAAATATTTTGTTATTCATAGCAAAATGTAATAAGAGTCGCTTTATAATTAACTATGGACTCCATATGTGGTCCACTACCTACAATCGAAATAAACCTAAATAATAATCAGCTGTGTTCTTTCGTTTACTATATGTATTTAATAAACTGTAAAAATGAAAATTCGCTTTCGTTTTTTTCCAGTTTTTATAAATTCGACAAATATTGGAATCTGTCTGTCTAAAATAGCGCCATGGAACGGACACTAATTATTACATTTAATAATTATTTAACTATAAAAGATATTGTATTAATCGGCCCAATGACTAGTACATTACACATCAGCTGTATGGTATCACTAATACAACTTGTTTAGGAGGGTAATTAATTATACAGATTTTTGTATCTGATAATTGAGTATCATTATAGTATCTGGTTTTCAAATGACAAATTTACGGTCAGACGGAATGATTTCATAATTTGTAGGTACAGTAACTCCATGCGAAACTCGTACAGGAAGATTTTTTCTATATTTCTCTTATTTGTAGGATAATTTTAATGGATACATCAAATTAATGGGATTCATAGCGGAACAAATACTTTATTTGAATTAAATAGCAAATTAACTTAAAAACAATGCAATAACATGTAATTAACAGAGGAATGGTAAAAGTATTCTTGTCCTAAATATTAATATTGATGGTAGAATAACCGTACCATATATCTTATTGTATACCATATATTTGATTTTTTTAAAATTATCATCATATGGGAGGTGCCACGCCCTCTGTCACTACTACTCCCATTTTTTCCGCAAATATTTAAACAAACAATGGAATTGCTCATGCAAAATTTGAGTACTATAGCTATTATAGTTTACTAAGTATGTATTTGATTTTTAAAATTAACTTTGTATGGGAGGTACCACGCCCACTTCAAATTTCAAAAAAAAGGTAGCCTATAGCTCCTTCCAGACATACAGAAATATACTGCGAAATTTTCAAGCAAATCGGTTCAGCCGTTTAGCCGTCTATAGATCTCAAACTAATAATAATAAACATACATACATACATACATACATACAGACGCACAATCACTTTTATATATATAGATTAAAAATATACGAGTTTGGCTTTGGCCCAACTATATACATAGATATCACGTAATTTTATTTGTGTTAATTACATGTTATTGCAGTGTATTTTTCAAAACATTGTGTAGCAACAAAGGTATAGGTATAACATTTTTTAATAACCGAACCATGGTTATATATTTTTGAAAATTTACATATAAGCCATTTTACTATTTCCACGATGTACATATGATGTCACTTAAGATGTCAAATCTTAAAATATTCACATACATATATGTACGACCTCTTTAAATAAAACTTTAAATTTAATAACATAAGTCTATCGATTTTGATCACATTGTTTATTTTTTAATTCTTTATTTTCCTTTTTATTCATAACATATGTATGTATGTATGTACCTACATTTCAACAAACTTTTTGCAGTGTATGCATAAATTTGTTTTAAAAAAATCATAATTAGTTTAGAATAAAAATGCACAACATAAGGTTTGCATACTAGGAGTAGTTGTTTTTCTACAAACACATCTGTAGATGTACATATATACATATGTATATGAGTGTGTAGAAAAAACACTCCAATGCAAACGTCATTATCTGCTGCAGAGCAGTAACGTCAACTAAAATATTTTTATTAACCTATGTATATGTATATGTACATCTATGTTTCGATTAGATGTACATCATTGTATAGTTTGTTGGTCGTCTTATTGTGTTTTGTATTGTTTTGATTTTGTTTGTTGCTGCTGCGGTTGTTGCTTTTGTTATTGCTGCTGCGTATTTGTCGTTTAAATATTGTTAATTGATAGTGTTTTATTTCGTTGGCAAACATTTTTAGTTAATTTTATTGTGATTTTCTTACTTTTTCTACAATTGTTTTATTATTTAGCCATTCGTTGTGTATTTTTATTAATCAAAGAGAGGGAAAGATTTAGCTTCGAAACAAGTGGAAGAATTTGTGCAGCAATTTTTTTTTATTGCTGATATATCGGTATAGCGTATAAAGGCAGAGAAGGAGTGGAATGTGGACAAGGTGTTTTTGAGGATTGTGTTAAAGAATGAGAAATGCAGTTGCTGTAAATTTATTTAAAGAAGGAAAAAACTTTTATCTATAGTATTTATGTATGTGTGATTAACGTGGTTTTAGATCATTTTCTATTTGATTTTTATTGTTAAATTGTACCTGACCCAAAAGAGAAATAAGCTAAAATCATAGAAACAAAAAACAAACCATGGAAAGTGTGGTTACGCGTGACGAAGAACGTACGTAATGTAATATTCATTAATATATTTGTGTATAGAAATGTAAATTTGTTTAACGAATTTAACCCAACCCCCTACGATGAGTTGGTGAGGGGTGTGTTTTTATTTGTTTGTGCATTACATTTGTGACACGTACTCATTTATAATGCGCCATACCCCATTAAGAACATCAATCGAACACTATAATTCGTTTTTAATATATATCTTTCTAAATTTCAGCTTCTTTATCAAAAAATAATAGACAAAATAAACGAAAATTTCCTGGCACAGATTCAGGTCCTACTGGTAAAAAAGGTAGACCCAGTTCTGATATAACTGCTAATGTGAAATTACCGGCCCATGGCTATCCTTTAGAACACCCTTTCAACAAAGATGGTTATCGATATATATTGGCAGAACCAGATCCACATGCTCCATTTAGACAGGAATTTGATGAATCCTCTGATTGGGCTGGTAAACCAATACCGGGATGGTTATATAGAACCTTGGTACCTAACAGTGTTCTTTTGGCATTGCATGATCGAGCACCTCAACTTAAAATCTCTGAAGATCGTTTGGCTGTAACTGGAGAAAAGGGCTATTGCATGGTTAGAGCCACCCATTGTAAGTTAAAACTATATTTTTATAAATTGACTCGTAATAAGTTTACCCATTATGTATGTGTGTTTATATGCTTTATAATTTTTTTACTTTAAGCTGTTAACCGTGGTCGTTGGTATTTTGAGGTTACTATAGAAGAAATGCCTGAGGGTTCAGCCACACGTTTAGGTTGGGGCCAGGAGTATGGTAATCTACAGGCTCCCTTGGGTTATGATAAATTTGGTTATTCTTGGCGTTCGCGAAAGGGCACACGTTTTAGTGAAAGTCATGGTAAACATTATAGCGAATCATATGTAGAAGGTGATACTCTTGGTTTTTTAATCGATCTACCCCAAGAAAGGGAAGTTGATTATCTACCTAATACATTTAAAGATAGAGTAAGTACATACAAAAAAGTACATTTATATATACCTACTACATATAATATACATAGATATGTAAATTTAAAAAATCTTTTATCCTTAAACTCTAAACTAAATAACTAGAGCCGTTGCTTAACCTTTAAAAATACATGCATTTTTCGTTCATTACAGCCGCTAGTTAAATTCAAATCACATCTTTACTATGAAGACAAGGATAAAATTCAAGAGACATTGAAAAATTTACGCATAGCACCGGGAAGTAAAATAGAATTTTTTAAAAATGGACAATCTCAGGGTGTAGCATTTAGTGATGTTTATGCAGGATCATATTACCCAACCATATCAATTCATAAAAGTGCCACAGTAAGTGTAAATTTCGGACCAACATTTAAATATCCAGAAATCATAACAAACTGTAAAGCAAAAGGGGTAGGTTGAAATGTCATCCATTATTTACTGGTCTTCACTATAATGACATCATGCCTAAAATTCTTTAAATTTTAGATGTACGATAGAGTTGAAGAGTTAATATGCGAACAATCTCTATCGGATTTATTGTACTTAACCGAAAATGAAGGAAGACTTCGTTTGGATAACTTTAGCATATAATTAGAAAAACTATGAAAGTTATTACATACATACATATATATTGTAATACACAAAGTCTAAATATGTAATAATAATAAATAATTAAATAAACGTTCGTTTTTTAAATTTATATATAAAAATAATTGTTTATTCATTATTGAAAAGTTGTAATGTAGAAAACTATTTTATTTGAAAGCGTGAAATTTCGAGGCACTATACGGTAAATATAAAGCATTAAAGGTAGTAACTCTTGGATATTGTACTGCAGCTGATATTGATCTTCCTGATGTTGTTGTATTAGAACTATTGGTTTGAGTAGAGGCATTTGTTGTAAAACTTCCTAAGACTAACTGGTGTTTGGTCGATAAATTTTGAGTAAAGCTATTGTTGTTGGATCTCAATAAATTTGTCCTAAGTCCGCTAGATGAGGGCGTTGTGTTTGAGGTCCCCATTTCACTGTTTGTTGATGTAGTTGTAGGTTGTGTGCTATATTGCTGAATAACTTTCTGTTTATTTGATATCGATGGCAAAATAATTGAGTTTCGGTTATTGAAAAATCGATTAGCGGCCAAGGGTACATGCCAAGCCGATCTATGACCTGAGTGGAAACGGGATCGGGATTTTTGTTCTTGTGCCACAGCGGCAGATTTTGCCTGCTGTATTTGTGTTAATTGCACAAAACTGGGATTTTTATTCTGCCCTAAACTTCGAAATTTTCTTCTAGAATCCAATACATTTAATATAGGAGGCATTCGAAAACGATTAGCTGCAGTAGTGGCTAAAGGAACTTGTTGTATAGGCGTGGGTGGAGAACGCAATGAATAAGAGGAAGTTGAACTAGGACATTTTCTTTTATTAATTAGCGTTCTGTTTGCTTCGCGTTTGATCAGTTTCAAAGGCACTGATTGTAATGTGAAATTGTCCATTAATTGACACAAATTGTTATCATCTGATGATTTTCTAGTGGTCGGTGTGGGATTTATTGATACACTTGGTATGCGATCTCTGTTTATTGTTATTTTATATTCATCCTCTTCCTCGGATGTCAAGTCGAGGCTTGGCAATGATTCTATATCTAACGATTCCGAACTTAAATTTTTCATTTTATATTTGCTTTTGTTGAGTAATTGAGGAAATTTTTTTTGCCAGTCCAAAAGTTCCTTTTTTAAATCATCTTCTGCTGTTGTTAGTGGTTTGGAACCACTTAACATCTTTTCAACTCTTTCCCATTCAGTTTTATTTATTTTAATGGCATCATCTGCCCAGGGAATAGACCCAATCGAGCTTCTGTCAACACTACTTGAAGTATAAGGTACATCATGTAAATATCCTTGATTATCAAAATCTTCATCGTCCTCCTCATTACCAAATAGATCGTCGTCTTCAAAACTGTTTGATTCCAAAACTTTTGGTTTTAAATAAAAACCAAGACTGGAGGTCATATTTATACTTAATTATATTTTCTCCGCTAGATAAATCAATTTATATTGTTAAATGGAAAAGGAAAAAAGTTTTTGTTTCGAATGTTATTATTAGAGAGAGTCTATAACTTCTCTTTCTCCTTGATATCCTTTCAAAGTTGTTTCAAAAGGTAACAAAAAAAAAGTAGCAGAAAGTGTGAAAATAATCAAATGTGTTAAACCCGGCGCAAATCTGACAGCTGTCTACTGTAAACTAAAGTAATTTTTTTTCGCATTGAGGCGTTTCATATTTGTACCTCACGCGGAAGAATTTTATAATATTTTATTTTAATTTAATTTATAATATAATAAGCTTTTAAATAAAAAATACAAGTTTGTCTATAAATAAATTAATTTAACATGTGGCATGAAGCCCGTAAACAAGAACGCCGAATACGCGGTCTGATTGTTGATTATAGACGCCGCGCAGAACGTAGACAAGATTTTTATGAAAAAATTGTAAGTATAGTTTTTGTTTATAGATAAAATATAATTTAATTCATTATTGTTTCATATTCACAGCAAGCTGATCCAACACAATTCATACAAATTCATGGCAGACGTTGCAAAATACATCTGGATCCGGCCGTAGCTGCGGCCGGAGATGGAGCTGCAATCATGCAAGTGATATTGAATTTATTATATTCATTTATAGTGGTATAAAATTAAAAGGGGTAGAAAAGTAAACGTTTATTGTAGGCATTTTAAAAGTAAACGAATTCAGGTTTTTTTTTTTTATAATTCTGGCAAATGATATAAATCTGAAGACTTGAAGAAAGTATACAATTGAAAATTGAGTTACGCAGAAATAAATACTTCCTTTCTATTGCATACTTAAAACCATTTGGCTACAACTTATGATGTTTTCTTTGTCTAAAAGTAAATAATTATCTGCTGGAATTTCGTTCGTTAAAACCAGTTCCATAAACATGTTTAACTGCATACGATGTGTATACGTATATATGTACACATTTTTAATTATAAATCACATTTTAATGTTTTTATATTATCTTTTCATTTATAAAACAGTGTTCCTTGGCAAGGCCAACATGACAATCTAATAGATCGTTTCGATGTTCGAGCTCACTTAGACTATATACCTGTTATACCGAAAAGCTCGGATAATGATGCAGACATATCTTATGAAGAACGGCAATGTAACTACGAACGTTACAGAATATTAGCTCAAAATGATTTTTTAAATGTATCTGAAGAGAAATTTTTACACCAATTATTTTTGGAAGAACAGTTTGGCGCAAATGCACCACTGGAGGGCCAAGGTAATCAGGGAAAAAAGAAATCACAAAAGTCGGGCGCAGCTATAGGCTACTCGTATGATGATCCAACCGAAAATCCTCCGGATGTTCAACAACCCTTTGCACATCTAAAGCATTCAACAGTTGCATCAGGCACAGGAGGACCTTTAGCTGGTATTGCAGCTGCCAACACTGTGAAGAAGACTGAAAATGAATCAGAATCAGAGTCGGACTCTGATATGGATATGGATGTTTCCATTGAAGTGACGAAATTGGATACAAATCAGGCACATGAATTAAATGCATGTGGTCGTAATTATGGCATGTTGAGTAATGATTTCTATTCCTATTTGACAAAAGATGCTGATGAGGCGGACGCTTTACGTTTGGCTAGAGAAGAGGAACGGGAAAAAATCCTACTTGGTGGTCGTAAATCAAGAAGGGAAAGGCGTGCTCAAAAGGAAAGACGAATTGCAAGGCGACCTTTCAGTCCACCTAGTTATGCGGCAAAAGAGGATAATATAGGAAAGGATGAAGAAAGTGATTCAAGGTCGCCTTCTCCATCAGACACCACCGAGAAAATTACATATATCACATCATTTGGTGGTGAAGATGAGTTGCAACCTCATTCCAAAATTACCATAACCTTGGGTAAGGGATCTTCTACGTTAGGAGCTGCATGTGTGGGTGCAAGTACATCAGCTGCTCTAGGGCAAACTTCATATGCTCAGAAAGTAAAGGAAAATTTGGAAAAACTGAAACAATTTAATGTCACCTCGAAGAGGAGAGTCACACGAAGTCGGAGCTATTCACGTAGTAGATCGCACAGTCGTTCCCGTAGGGGTTCGCGGAGACCACCTAGGAAATCAAGATCTAGAAGTGCATCGTACAAAAGACATAGAAAAGTTGACAAAAGGTCTGCTTCTCGTTCACGATCTCGATCGCCAAATAAATTACGTAGTTCTTACTCGAGAAGACATAGAGAAGGTCATAAAAGATCTAGAACTAGATCACATTCGCGATCTCATTCTAAATCAAGATCAAGACGTAGGCGGTACAATTCTTCATCATCATATTCATCGTCAATTGTCCGAAACTCCGTGTCACCATTGCGCACAAATTATAAATCAATAAGAAGATCTAAACGAAGTCCTAAGAATATTTCGTCTTCGAGACGCAGATCACTATCGAACACAAAGCGTAGCAGAGCAACTGATACAAAAGACAAATCCAAATCTCCCCGTAAAGCCTTAGAAACTGCAATTACTAAACAAACCGAAATTATATTGCCCACAATAACCTCAACAGCGCCATTGAAAACAGCTTCGCCTGTTCCCACATCTATTGAAACAGTTGTCAATAAACAAACATTACCCATTGTGAATGTAATAGAACCTCCTCCACCACTAAAGCGTTATTACGGTCGGAAAAAAGATGAATATTCTTCTTCTGAAAACAATTCAGAATCTGAAAATAATAATGATGATGACAATTCATCGCAAACCCCAAAAATTAGGGAAACAATGGATACTCAAGAACTAATGGATGTGGACACTACGTAAGTGTAAAGTTGACCCTCTTTTTGTTTGATCTTTTCCGATGAAAGTTATGTAAATTAAGTTATATAATTTTATATTTATATTTTAGCTCTGAAAAGTCTAACCCTTTGCCTTCAACTTCATCATATAAGGGAAAATCGCAACAACAAACGACGCAGCAAACAGGCAAATATGGCACCAACGCGTCTAATAGTAATGCTCCCGAAACCAAAGTCAGTAAGAACCAACAAATAAATTCAAGCCTCACACACCAATATATCTATGTATATGGGGACCACAACCTGTCTAGTGAAATTAACGAATCAAAATCCACAAAAAACTATTCGTACTATATATTTTGACTTTGACAATTACTATAACGTACGAGACCAATTAGAAATCCATTTAGCATATTATACGCATTTAAGATACTTTTTTTTACCGGACCGAAGTCACACTCAATAATGATAGAACTTGTTTGTTAATTATTTAAAGTCACTTATTACAGGGATTATCTGGAAGTGGATGTGGTGGTGGCAGTAGCAGCAGTGGACGATTAAATTTACGCGAACGTCTAAAAAGGAAAATGCAGAATTTGCTTAATAAGCAATGTAAGCGAGTGTACAGTGTGGCACCAATTAAGAAGTTAGCTCTTTTCAACACCGAAGATATTAATGCATTTTTTTTTTGTTAATATTACAAATTGCAGATAAAGCTGATAAAAAAGCTGAAATTGAGAAAACCGAAAGGGAAAGACAATTACAACAGGAACGGGAAGAGGAAATGCGTGAATTATCCATAAAATTACGCAGAAGGTTTGATGCATTGTTATAAATAAATGAAACAATTTTAGTTACAATTATATATAACTTACAGACAAAGAGAATTACGTCATCGTTATGGATCACAAAATAGCAGGGAATCGGAAAGTGATACTTCGGACACAGCTATTGCTAGCAAAACAAAACGTAGCAAATCACGTAGTAGCGAACGTTCTAGTATTAAAACATCCAGACGTCGTAGTCGCGAGCATAAACACAATTCACCTTTAACATTAAAACGTTCCACTAGTCGTGAGCGTAGACGATCACCAAGTCCTTCTAGTAGACAACCTAGGTCACGTTCTCAATCTCGTAGCAGGCGTAGCAACTCAAGGCGACGAAGACGTAGTGTATCGCGTCCCAGACGTCATCGAGAGCCAAGCTTCGAACGATTTTCGCGTTATAATACTGAAAGGTCACGATACGACGATCGTCGTAGGCGATCAACATCAAGAAACGAACGCGATCGTGAGAGAGACCGTGACCGCGAACGGGATCGTGAGCGAGATAGGGATCGTTTACGCAATAGGGATAGGGATCGTGATAGTGATAGACAAAGGTATTGGGGTTTTAGCGGTACCTCTGATCGTTATCGCTCCGACAGAGGTGGCGATGGACGAGAACGCTCGGACAGAGATAGACATCAAAGAGATAACCGTACTGGTGAAGGTTCTCAACACTCTGTTGCAAGTGCTACTACTTATTCAACGTCTGCGAGTGCAACCAGTCGCAGTCGAGTTGTTATTTCAGCTCCACCAAAATTAAAAAAGTTGGTGGATTACTAGTTTCTAATTTTAAACTAGTATAACTATGTTTTTTTCCACTTTGTAATTTTTATTTGCATTTTAAGTTTAAAGATTTTCTAAAGATAAAAATATGTACTTGTTAAATTTTTAAAATCAGTGTTAACAAAAACTTTGGAAATAAAACATTTTGAAAATATTTAAACGTTTGTTGTATCATTACTAGCTTTTCTTTATAAATTCTCATTTATTGCATAATAAATAGCAGTTCTAACTTATTTTATTAGTATTTTCATTCTAAATACATACATACCTATGAATTATTAAAATTATAGAAGAGTTTTTTGTTTTTAAACATTCTTGTATATTGTCGTAATTGAAGTTCGTCCATAGCAGATACAGAGACACATCTTAGAACATCTGGAGCAAAAGGCTCCATGCCTATTATTCTCGTTGTCCCAAAGTTATCCTCAGCATGTGGTAAGGTTTCGTTCGCATGATACCCACATTTTTTACTGCCCAACAAATCCTACTTCACTTCGTCCAATAGATTTATGAACAAATTAGTAGAATTCCTGGCATGGACCTCGATGCAGAAGCCCCGGATTATATTAGCTGTTACAGCAATTTTTAAATGAAGTCGGCATTAAAAATCGGGTAAATTCAATTCCTGCACAACAACATAACGTTATAATTTTTTATTTTTGAAACTTTAATAGCTTTTTTGTAATACACAAATGAGCAGCCCTGATTTTTATATAAAGTGTTGTATTTTTTAGCAGTATGTAAATAATACAAATCTAATGTCATAATCGGCAACAACAAATAAATAAACACACAAAATGATAAATATTACCCGTTTATTAATCAAAAGACGTAAGTTGGAATACATTTATTATAAATATAACTATTTTTCATTGCCGCTGTTTTGTAGCTCTTGTGCAAATTCAAAATAAAATGAGTAGTATAGGTGAATGCAAAGGACCTGTAGCAGAAGCAATTTCTGCAGCCATTACATACCATCTGCAACCGCTGCACTTAGAAGTCATAAATGAGTCTTACATGCATAATGTTCCCAAAGGAGCTGAAACACATTTTAAAGTTTTAATAGTATCTGATAAGTTTGAAGAGCTAACATTAATAAAGGTAAATTCAATTGTTTCTCTTGTTTTAATACTAAGCATCCTTTAATTCCTACAATTTAAAAAGTAATAAGAAGAAATACCTATTTTAATGAAATACTTTATTTAAGAGATTAAACTATTACACATTTTTATAATATAAAACATGTAAACCGAATCCGAGTAAAGTTTTGCTTTAGGTAGGTAATAAGGCTGGTGTGAGTCACCTCACACCTTCACCCAGAGACCAATATGGCCCATTGCGATGCCTTGATAGAGGAAGTAATAGAAATAGGAAGTAAAGAAAAGAAGAGGAGGAGGAATATTAGATTTTCAGAATAGAGAGAAGAGAAGAAGAAGAAGAAGACCTGACCAAAAAAAAGTTTTGCTTTACTGCGAATCGAATTCAGATAATTTACACGTTTTACTTTCGGGTAAATAAATTTATTTCAATGTTCTTGATAACACTTGACTTACAGTGACATACATTTTTATTACTTAAAAAAATAATTTTAAAGCAATTTCTCTTTTTTAGTGGAATATAACATATACAATTTTACTATTATATACCTATGTATATGCATGTTAAAAAATTATGTATGTACCTATGTACTTATACTCGTATAACTTCTTTCAGAGACATCGTTTGGTAAATCAAGTGGTTAAGGAAAAGTTAGAGGACCTATTTCCCCACGCATTGTCTATAGAGGCTAAAACACCCAAACAATGGCAGCCCAATTACACCGTAGAACCCAGCCCAAATTGTAAAGGAGGTTTTGGAAAATAAATTAAACATTGTCATACCCAATTTAACTACCGATAAGTTTTGTCTTCTCTATTTATTTAATTCTTACATCGAATAAATGTAACACTATCAAACTACTACAACTACATACCTATATTAAAATATAGATATGAACATATGAAAAAATAGTCGAAAAGACATATTTATTTCTGTTTCTAAATACAAGGCAGTTCGTAAACACTCTTTCTGGCTGATAATACAACATCATTAATACCTACGCCATCGTATGCTGAACCGCATAATGAAAGGGGTAATTTGTATCGTTGTATATAACGTCTTATGCTTTCGACCCTTTGCTTGTGGCCAACATTATATTGCGGTATACATTTTTTCAAAATATGCACCCTAGTTGTTTTAGGTTCCTGATGAATACCCAAAATACGTCGCACTTCATTCTGAGCTATATCTAATAGTTCTTTTTTTGTAGGATTTCTGCCAAAATAGTGCTCAAACCATTTGCCACCCATCATCACCGTAAGCACAGTGTTGTCCTGCATATCAAAACAGCAACTATCGAATATTACTCCCAAAATTGGCCTTCCTTCTAAAGGAGGAACTAAAAAACCAAACGCCGACTGTTTTAGAAGATCGTTAGTGTTGTATTGTAAATTGACTACTGCTACATCGACGTAGGGTATTGCTAAAAGTTGGCCCGCCAAGCCAGGATGTTGATTCTTGAGACAAGCAGCTAGTTTGTAGCTGGGTATGGAACTAATAATATGTTCGGTTTCTATTTCCTGGTCTTTAATATTTAAACGTGCACCACTACTAGAGAAAATTATGTCTTTGCATTCTGAGCTTAGATTAACTTCTACGTTATGGGTCTTCAAATATTCGTTCATACGTCTAGGTAAAGTCTCCAAACCATCTTCTACTGTGTACATGCTCCATTTTTCATTCTTAGCTTCCGTATATAAATTCGGTTCTTTTTCGGCGAACAAACCCAATCCTTTGTCATTTTTAGTTTTATTTATGGCACTCATGACCACTCCTTTAACTACCCCACCGTATTTTTGCTCTGTTTCAAACAGGTCATTCATCAAAAAACGAACACTTATCTCCTTTGCATCTCCCGCACAGATGCCACAAATCATGGGACTTATAGCATAATCAGCGATTTCCGAACCAAATCTTCTCCGAACAAAATCATATATGGACTCATCGCCATACTTGATTTTTTTCGCACCAGACATTAAATCATTCCATAGTGCCATTATTAAGGGTTGACTGAAGGGAGGCATTGTTTTCATGGCACCACCTAAACTATTAGGAAGCATACATAGCTTGCCCTTTGCATAAATCATACGATTCTTGGCAGCAGCATGTGAAGATTTTATACCTTCAATAGGTACTTGCAGATCTTCAATCAACTCTAACGTATTAGCTCCTGGAATACCTTTAGGTCTTATTGTTCTTGGTCCCGCTTCAAATATGAAACCCTTTTCTTTATGCCTTTCCGTTCGAATCCAGCCACCTACACGATTGGAAGCTTCAAAGATAGCCGTTGGTTGACCAAATTTTTTCAATAGATAATAGCCGGCCGAAAGGCCACTAATGCCTCCTCCCAAAACAATGGGCATAGTTAATTAAACAACTAAATATTCGGAGTTGTATTTGCTATATTATAAGTTTTTAAAATATTTTAATAAAACCGTAATAATAATTAAAGAAATTGAACTCTATAATTCAACAATGACAATCATTTGTTGTTATCAGTTTGACGTTTGTCATTTACCTCCCTCAGCTGGGTGGGTACACTCATAGAAAAATGTTAGCTGTTAATTCTGAAATATGCACACAAATTGCATGAGCCTTAAATTCTTTCTAAACTTTTAACTTTTTGACACAATTTAACAATCATTTAACTGGAATTTACCTTTTAAAGGAAAAACTGTAAAAATATTGGTCTTACAACGTAACAGTTACAATAGTAAATAATCTTGTCAAATTTTTCAAATTAGGTTAAAATTCATTGATTTGGTTTTAATATTATGATTTGGTCGCTCTATTTGTATGTTTCTATCAGTGTTGCCAGAAAATGAATTTAAAAATATGCTAAAACTTGAAAAACTAAGTGCTAAAATGTTCTACAGAAGAAAAATAAGTGCTAAATTTTTTTAATGTAACAATACAATTTTTATTTCAAATGTTACAAATATAAATTATAGTTTTTTCTAATTTTGTTCATAACAATTGTTGACTTGTTTTAATAGATTACATTAATTCAAAAATTTCCGTGTTCATTTACTTACCACACCGAAAGAAATTTAGTTGAATTATTAATAAAAGTTATTTTTTATTTCTCCAATAGTATTTTTTGGGAGTAAAATAGTAAAAAAATTTTCGAGAACAAAATTTGTTTATCAAGCAAATTATGCTTACAAGCATTAATTTTTAACAATTCAATGCATTTTCGAGAAACAAAATGCTAAATCTAGCCCTGAAAGTGCTAAAATGGCAACACTGGTTCCATGTAGTAAATAGAGAGAGAGAGAAAGTGTTTAAAAATTTGTTTGTTTTTATTTGTTATAATATTTTTTCGCTTTGTTTTTGTTACGTTACTTAACTAACAACAACACAACGAATGTTTTATAAACGTTACACACATATTTGTTTCCTTTATTTTATGGATTTTATTTCCGGTTTTTATCTAAATTTTTATCTAGCATTTACAAACATACAACATTTCAGCTTGTTTATTATTATTAATAAATGTCTGTATTAATGTAAGAATGGTTGTGTGGATAAGTGTATATGCACTGACAGTCATAACATTCACCCCTACTCTGTATCTAACACCCAACTAAAACAGGAACAACAAAATTTCCTCGGCACCCTACTTGCCACTGTGCCCTATCATGCTGAGCGGCAGAAAAAAAGATTATGAAGAAATGTTGGCATGCTGTCATGTTTTCAATTAGCATTTTCACCAAAATTGATACAAAGAGTTCTGCATTTTTTTTTGTCAATATTACAAAGAAAATATATAAAATATTTTTCTTTGTAGCTGTTTTTTAGTTAGACAAGTAGTGTTAAATTGATTAGATACACTAATAATGAAGAAAAAGGAATCGACAACAAAGACACATAACGTATGTAGTATGTATATTTCATTTAAAAAATATATACCAAACTGAGACAGCACCAAAAGCGAAGTTAGTTTAAACACAGTAAGACCATTTTAGCATTTTTGCCGCTAAATTTAGCATATTTTACTTTGATTTAGCTGCAAAATTTTACATTTAGCATTTGGAATTTTATTTAGCATTTCTTAATACATAATCTGCCGTATTTATAAAAAATTAAAGTAGACTTCAAGTGTTTAGCATTTAGCAAATTTAAGAATACTAATTTATTTTGTGTTCAAAATAGCTTCAAAATAAAAAACGAAAATTATATGAACATTTTAAAGCATAAATGGCACAAATTTATTAAAGATTTATCACAAACTTATTAAAGATTTATCTTGGCCTAAAACGGCACAAATTAATGTCATATGTGTGGAAAAACCAAACTCAACCGTAGAATTTTGGAAGCAAGTTTGTGAATACAAGAATGTGTTTTAAGAAAACTTCCTTCATCTTTTGTTATGAAGATATAAATCACACATTTATGATCGATAAAGCCCTATTTCAAGAGGACGAAACAAAACGAAATAATGGACCAATTTCAACAAAATTGCGACCCTTACTTCTAAATCGAATCAGAAAGTAATTTTAAGTCGATTGGTATATTTTAAGATGTAATTAAAGCCTGATTTAGTTTACCTTTTTGAGATCTGATCACACTGATTAAACATTATTAAACACGTAAATAACACGCACACTCTCTTAGTCATTAACATCTTCTAAAAGAATGTAAAAAAGGAATAATAATAATAAAATTAATAAAAAAGAGTTGTGTATAGAATTTCAGCTATAGTTCTTTCTCAATTTAATAGCCATAAGTGCCAAAATATATTCTTAAGTTTGAATAACATTATGTATACGCCTAGTAGGAATGCAGTTATAAGGATATTATAGTATAGTAGTATGTAGTAGTTAGTTACAAAAACCAATATTTTTTCAAATTTCTAATCAATACAACCGTTAAAATAAATTTTATTTTGAAATTTCGTTTATAAAAAACTTATAAAAGTAATTCAGTTTACAATTTAATATAAAATAATCAAAGTAAAGGATTTTTCAATAAAAACTTTGTTTCTAACGGCGGCATATTGGAATAACGCAAGTTTTCACAGTTTTCTTGTATCAGTAGTTGAACCTTTGACAATTGTTACAATAAATTCAATCTGAATCGAACATCGCCGTAGATTCGAATAATATTTTTTGGAGACCCAAGCACATTTTTATTCGTGTGGATACGTGACGTAATTAACGAAATATACTCGCCATTTTTTATAATATAATCGACATCTGTAAGCGTGGTCGTGGTAGATATCTGTTCGATCTGTTCATTCATAAATCTCAAACAATTGTAAGATTTTAATATAAATTCTTTATTTTATTTGTTTTTGAAAAACAAAGCTCTTGGTGAAAACCACTTTACTATCAATTTGTTTCGTTTTTTTTCATTATTAATTTTTCTATGATATAATATAATTAATTTTAAAAGCATTGTATTATGAATCTCAATCTCAATCATAAATTATGATTTTTAAAATTAAAGTTGTACATGGCTATATTCTGAAGTAGTTGTGATCATGTCATGATTATAAATATAACAATATTTTTTCATAGTTACCAAAATTAAGTTGTAGTTAGAGTTTTAGCAAATATAACATCGATCAAAATCAATCATATTGCCACCACAATCATGTAATTATAAAATATGAATCATAACTTTGCTTAGAAAACTAGTTTAAATGTATTTTAACTTTAGCAGTTTTATTTCACTCCCAACGTTTTTTTATAAATTTCCCGCATTTTCCCACGCATTACAGCATTTGGCAAGACTCTCAGTTAAGGAAGGATGAAATTACACCAAAAATAATAGAATCAAAATTATAACTAAGCTAAAATAAGAAACAAGTACAACAACAGAAATCTTATTGATTCGGAAAATACCTATAGAAACAAAATGTCAAAGAATGAACACCACATAGCTAAAGCTCTTTTCTTGACACAAACTGAAACGGAGCAAACGAAGAATAGACGAACCAGCGAAGAGCAATTATAAAATAAGCAAGCAGCAGTTATAGAGCAAAATCGAACCCCTAAAGTATGTGACATGAATAAACTGTGTCAGAAATGTTTTAACTGCTGTCGTGAAAGGTTCGTGAAATAAAAATAACGGTCGCGTGTTGAAGTGTCGTTTTGTGAAAATCTAGAATATTGTATAAAATACATATACATACAAAATAATGTGTGGAAAATTTGAGATCTAGAAGGAAAAAAGGAAATTAAATAATTTTTTATGAAGTTTTGAAGCTAAAATAATAAAGAATTTAAAAGTTTTTTATGCAAAAAGTAAATAAATAGCAAAATGCTGAAAATTAAACATTAAAAAATACTTGGAATTTTATTTTTCATAAATATATATGTATGAGTGCAGATACATAAGATGTGTATATATAGAAATTTGAAAAATACTTTTCTATTTTAATTTCTTAAAATTATATTAAAAACTGTGTAAAAAAATGACAAATTATATAAAATTAAAAAAAAAAATTAATTGGGTCTTATGTTTCTATACTTTAATATATATAAATAGATATTTATATATGTACATATATATGTATGTATATAGATGAAAAAGGAAAAAATAATTATACATACACACACACTCTCAAGTATACAGGCAAAACACAAGTACTTTTCTCATAAACGAGTAAAGATATAGGTGAACAAACGTTTAAACAGATACTAACAACTCCCACCTTCGTATTATTTCATTGAACCCTATAAAGAGCAATAATAAAAGAAACTAAAATACAAAAAAAAAAAAAAAAAAACATAACAAAAACATCTATTAGTTATATTTTTTATATTTATACGTTTTGTTTTCACCATTTAGTTATTTTTTTTTCTCAAACATTTCATACTGGAAAGGGGACTCCAAAACTATTTAGTAGGAAATGAGAAAAAAGTAAAGAATCGTTAAAGAAAATACTGTCGATAAAAATTCTGTTCAAAAAGAGTTACGATTTGATTTGGTAACCACAAGTACTAATAATTTTTTGTTGGTTCGTTTTTCTTCTATATGGTATTCTTTGGAATTTGTTTTTAGGTCAATTGATGTTGTAGAAAATGGAAAAAATAAAACAGTTTGGTATAGGGCGCAATTGTGGTTCAGAGAAAATGTTTGACATCGAATGTTTTGTTTTTGTGCTGTTCAGCCGGAAAAATTTGTCTCTATAGATAAATTTTTATTTCCACATATCAGCGGGAATTAAAATATGTTAAGAAATATTTTTCATTTGTGCAAAGTCTATTAACAATAAATATTTATTTGTTAGTATTTAGACAACATGATTTTCGGCAAAATATTTATAGATTTAGTTTCCTTTCATTCTAACCATCTCATTAAGTTAGTGCGATTTAACATTTAAAAAATGTACTTTCTAAAATTCTAGATAATATATACTACTGTGAGTCACATAATTAAAACATTCATCAGAACAGTACTTCTTCAATTTATTCTATTTATAAAAAGATTACAAAACATTTTTTCACTACTTAATTCTAATGCTTGGCTTTCACTATGTCATTTTTGTTGTCAAATTGTCCAAATTGTTGGCAATTTTATGAAAACTGGTTGTCAACAATTTGGACAAATGACAACAAAAATGACATAGTGAAAACGCGGCCTAAGAAATAAAGAAAATCTTTAATGGACAAATAATTTAAACATTCACCACCGTTTTATTATTCCTGATAATTTTCCAGTTTCCGTCAAATAATTATAAATTTATCTTAATATTTGGTCGGACAAAACATTAATTACTTTTGAGCAAATACCTGCAAAATGAAATGGGTATAGCTTTTCAGGCCGCCTTAATATTTTCCCACAATTCATCTTAATTTGTGGTGTTTTTCCCTTCCAAACTTTTCTCTTTTATTTTTCGTTTCACAAGTTCTCAATTGGATTGAGATCAGGGGACTGTGCTGGTCATTTTTAAACATACATGTACATATATTTTTCCTCTAAACAACGATTCAGAAGTGGTGAAGTGTGTGGGATCATTGCTGTGCATAAAATAACATAGTAGTGGCAAATTTTCTTCAGCGAATGGTATCATAGTATTTTCTAATATATTTTTTATATAAATGTTGATCAATTTTTAAAGAAATTCTGGCTGTTGGCCCAATCGCGTACCATTATCATCGCCGTGTTTAATTGTTTTTATGGTATACTTTGAATGATGCTGCTGATTAATAGGACGCCATACAACCGTTTCCCATCAGATCTCCAGCGGCAAAACCTTGAAAACTTATCGATTTCGTTTACAAACTCTAGCCCTGTTCTAGATGAAACTTCTATCCCATGCGATGACTGCACTTTAACCTGTTTTTTTTTGGAAGTTTTAAATGGATCAGCTTGAGAGATTCTTTTTATAATTTCATCATCTTTTTTTTAGTTTTTCGCTGTTTGTGAGCTTTTGCAATTTTTGTGGTTATCTAATATGTATTTAAATGATTGATGGCGTTGCATATTTTTCCTCTGGAGCAACTAAGCAAGATAGTAATATGATTTTACTAGAGCTTTTTGGGTTATTATTAAGTTTTCGTTCTACTTCGGAACACGTTGGTGTTTTACCCATACTTAACAATGTAAAACTTTATAAATATGCTTTATAAATATTTGAATAGGAAAAATGGGAACAGGGAAAAAACTCTCGCGGAATTTTTATTCATGATTGGGCTGATTATGTTTTAATTATATGGCTACCACTGTATATATACACATATATATAAATATAGACGTTGGGACATTCAAATGTGTTGTTTAAAAAATATTCGAATAGATAATTGATTGTATATTAACGTAATGAAAAGTTGGATTTTTTGTTGGCACATCGACGATATATATTTTTTTTTACCACTATACTTAATGATATTGAAAAACTATATCAACACTTTATGCTCCGACATCTCAGATAGTTTAAATATCTCAGATTCTATGCTGGATTAAGATTAAACTAAGTTTCCAGTTATTAAGATGAGATGTCCAGTTATTTTAGGGTAAATTCAATAAATTTCCCGAATATTCCTGGCAAGAAAGATATTTTTTTATCAATTCTCGGCAATGAAAAAAATCCGACATATTATAAATATTTATTAGAATTCATAATATTTAGACCATGGTGCAACTTTACAAGGTGAGTGCAGTAGCACAGCTGACTGACTTTGTTTACAATTTACTTACTTGTCAAAAATAATACTTTTTCAAGTGTTTTTGACAGTAGTACATTATTTTACACAAACAAAATGCCTGTTGTTTCTGTACTGTGTTGTATTTGTTGCCGATTTGCACTCACCTTGTATAGTTACACCGTGATTTAGACATAATTAAAAAAATTGTTAAATATATTTCTTATAACAATACATCGAGTTCATGCAAATTAAAGCATCATTTCTGTCTAATTTAGCTTTAAAGCTCTAAATTTTTTATATACATACATAAATTTTTACGTTAAACAAAATTTAAGTTTTGCAATAAAATTTCGTATTAAATATTTTAATAAAAATATCAGAAACTATGCCATGAAAAAGTTCATCATAACCCGATTGATCAGTTAATAAAGAAATTTCTAGTTATGAACTTTTTTGTGTGTAATGATTTAGTTTAAACTATATATTTGTTTAGTAATGAAATTTTGTGTAAAATATTTTAAAATTTTAATAAAAACATAAACATTTATTACTTGAAAAAGTTATATGTATCTCAGCAACGATTCTTTAGATACAGTACAAGTAATAATAATTTCAATAATTTCTTTTTTCTGAATAAATTGCAAATTTTACATTATAATATATAAATAAATATATATAAATATGTAATAATATAATAATTTAAAAATAAATATATAATAATACAGATCAATGTCAATTAAAACAACTGGCAAATGTTCATGTCATATGGGAAAAACAGATTTGTTTGCAAGTTTGTGATAAAAAGTTTTGTAATCTTGAACATAAGGAATTAGTCTATCTGTCACTACTCATATAGTGTGATCCTTGGAAATATCTGTGCCTGAGATATATTTTAATTCGTAAGTAAATGGGATCCAAAACTCCCAAAATTACTGTTAAACGGATTGACGATAAGTGAATATTTTCTTTAAGCGCTTTCAAAATTTTATTCCTAGAACTAGTCTACAATCAATGTATAACAAGTGCCAAAGAACTGGTTTCTTAAA
Organism: Bellardia bayeri; assembly: GCA_950370525.1. Taxonomy (NCBI): domain Eukaryota; kingdom Metazoa; phylum Arthropoda; class Insecta; order Diptera; family Calliphoridae; genus Bellardia; species Bellardia bayeri. The sequence continues at coordinate 123,466,912 of OX493264.1, forward strand.
AGCTCTATAGAAGTATTTTAAAATTACAATAGCATTTCACAGAACTGGTTCTCGAAGTGATTGCGACATAATTAGTTTCAAGGCTGTCATTAAAGAATTTGAAGTGATTCTGATTATTTTAAAACAAGTTATATGTTGCTGACAAAATTTCCATAGATATAAATTTCTTAATAATAATTATAAATAATATTTGGGACATTCATAGTACATATACCTATAAAAAAATAATAAAAAAATCAAATATGTATATAAAATTTGGTCGCTGTTTCTCTTTGATATTTTTGTTATTATCTAACGAGTTATAATTAAACAAATATTTTTACAAATGAATGAATGTCTTATATGTATGACAAATTGTTAGTTGGTAGAAGAGAACGCATTGTATTATATTTATTATGAATTTCATCTTTTATAGATACTTAAGATCAATATAAAAGAAAAACAATTTCAAAGTAAATAATTAGGAGTTAGTTAAGTGCTTAAAAGCATTGAGAAGAATCAAATGTCAAGTTAATCACTTCTGCATATGATGCTTCCAATTGTATTTACACCAACTATTTTTCACATACACAGTTTAACACTTTACAATTTTACGGAACATTAAAAGGAAATCATTTCGATTGGTTTTCTGTTATTCATTATTTATTTATTTAATAACATTTTTAACAATCAATCAAATTAAACATTCTATTTGTATAAACTCACATGGAAGAATATAAAGCAGCTTTTGTAACCAAGCATGCATATACATTCATATGTACACATGTATTTGTGTGTCTGTGCAAGGGCTTCATTTTTATTCCGCACGAAAAAAGGGATACAAACACAATAATAAAAATTCTATCAAATAAATGCTCTAACAAGATTTGTTAGAGAGGAGAAACTGAAAAAAAACTAAAAAATAGTGTTCGTTCGTTTATGGCCGAAAGGAAAAAACTTGGTCCTATAGACACATTGTCTAAATATATGTGAGAGGAGATGTGTGTGCAAGTGTGTGAATGTGTTTACGTGCAACGAACGTTTATGTACTTGTTAACAAAGACAAAACGAAAAGTAGGGCAGTGTGTTTTTGTTTTCGTTTTCCTTCGTCTATTTGTTTTCATGCTCTTTAGCTTTGGTACTCTATTGCTCTCAATAAATAATAGAAAATAAAAACAGACATACATACATACATATTATGAAAACAGGCAGGCAGCCAGGCATTTAATGTTTAAACGTTCAACGGTGCGGATGTGTAATATAAATTTTGTTTACAAGTAATAATTAATAGTACATTAAAACTAACAGAAATAAACAACTAAATACAACAAATATTTAAATATTATACATATATCAATATAACGCTACATTTTATAACAAAATAATAATAAACATATTTGACAAATCTTATTTATAATTCAATTGCATAGGTATAATGTAAAACATGTTAAATTAAATCTAGCTACATTTTTTCTTGTTTACTTTTTATGCTCAGTATCCTTAAAAATTAAGGTTTTTATATGTTTTTTTATGTGTGTGTGTATGTATTCTTCGTTCAAAGCTCTTGAAAAAGCTCAGAGTTTTATTTTCGTTTTTTTTTGTTGTTTTCTGTTCTGTTTTAAATGTTATTGTTGTTGTTATATTTTTTTGACTTCCTTTTGATGTCAGAAACAAGAGAAAAGTGTTTATAAAAACAAAAAATAAATAAAAAAACGATAAAAATCTTACCGCTTAAACCAGATAATCTGCTATAATCATCAAAAAGAAACTATACTAAACTAAATTTAATTTGTACATTTAAATTTTACACAAATTCATTTTAAAATTTGTTAAACCATTTTTTCTATGTTTTGTTTCCAGAAATTATTAATAACGTTTGAATAAAAAAAGCAAAAAAAAACGTAAAATTGTGTTAACCTATTTAAAGTGCCATTGTTTTGAATTAATATAATTGTTATAAAAAATATATATATTACAAAAATATATAATAAATTATTAGAATACCAACCAATTACACTTAATAAATTGATTTAAATTAATATTTAAACAAAAAATAAAAATAATAAAACAAACCCTTGTGGCTTAAGCTTATTTATCAAGTTATAATTTGTTTTTTGTATTTAAACGTGTGTGTGTGTGTCAGTTGTTAATAAGTGTCAATTTTGTTAATTGGTATTAAAATTCAAAATTTTAAACAAAAAATAATAAAAACTAATAACTAAATTAATCGCAATAACTACTACTGTTACCAGTACTGTGTTGTCATCACATTCTTTGAAAAGTCTACAAATAATGGAATTCGTGCTGTAAGTCTACACCAAAAACAAATTGTGAAGGAAAACATTTATTAACTTCGATAAGTAACTCATGTGCAAGTTTCTGGTGTGAATGTTGGCAACAGTGGAGTGGCACGTTGGTTTAGCCTGTACTAGGTAAGTTTTGTTGGATTTTGTTTTTTTTGCCAAATATTATAATTATATTTCATAAAATTACAAAAGTATTTACAAAAAAAAAAAAAATTCGGTGAATTATAATTTATTAAAAAGTTCTAGTAGTAGGTTCAAATTTTTAAATAGTATCGAGCGATTTTTACACAGCTGCGACGAACAACGAATTTCGCCCAATACGACAAAGTCTTATGACGAGTTCAGCCGACGCCATTATTGTGTGTATTTTCATATACATACACAAAAGTGTTTTATTTTTTGGCGACGATTATTCGCGACCAAAAATTCATCGTTCGTCGCAGTTGTTTTCCTACCATAAACTATGTAAATAAGCGGTTTCGATTTCCATGACACCAATGTGATCTCGTTTTAACAACGAAAACGTTATTTGGTTTCGGTTTACAGAGGATAAAATTTAGGTAATTGATATTCTAAAAAATTTTAATGTTTTAAAATAATTAAAGTGATTGATTTTTTGGTTAAAAATTAATAAAACAACCAACATTGACTACCGATTCGAAGCGATTTAAAAACAACGGTTTGTTTTTTACATTTTTTAATTTTATCCTCTGTAGATTTCTATAAACTTAATAACAAATAACAAAAATGTCTGTATGTCTGTTGGTTGGTTGCTTCCTTTACGCTACGTGCAAGCATTCAAGTAAAACCTTTTCGATTCAATTTTGAAAAGGACAACACTACTCAATGAGATTGGCAATAGGACTAAAATCATATCCAGATGCTAGTAATTAGAGAGTACTAAATCCAGCCTATCGCGTTCGGATATCCGAAAAAATCCCACCATTGGCTACATTTTCTTAGTGGTCATGCATGTGTTTAGGTTGCGCCACTTATTTTCAGCCTTTTGAAATAGTGCCTGAAGATTTCACTTTAAATGGTCTCAAGCGGTATTGCGACTGATAAGGCTGTTGAAACATTTAAAGCGGATCCTTCTGTGATCAGTTCGTCTAGTTGTTATTTACCGGAGTAGTCTCTATGCGCAGGGCCTTAAACAATAGTTGTGTCAGTTAGATCACCCAGCCTTGACAGTTCTTAATTACATTGTCTAACTAGAATATATGTTGTAATATGGGATTTAAGTGATATTTGCCGCCTGATAGTCGATAAAAATGGAAAAATTGGTCTAATCTTTGCTGAACAGCATTTTTTAAACGTAAAATCAATTTCCTTGAAGCAATTGTCTGTATTACTACCACTAGCATTATCGTTGGATTATGTTTTATTTTTTTTTTTTGTCATCAAATAAGCTTTTTGCTTTTGTCTGAAATGGTATTCTCTGCGCAACTTGATTTTTAATCCAAATAGAAAGCAATGACGCCATTTTGATCATCAAAGCTTTTCTTTCACGGGTCATCGTTTTAGCATCTAATGATGTTGCAGATTTTGCAAAAATTAAAAAAAAATTAACGAATTAAAACAAAACAACACAACACAACCTCGAAAATCTAACGACGCACATTGAAAATTACTACTAATTTAGCAGCGACGCAACTTCGAAAAAACGCAAAACAAAACGACGCAAAGCGAGGTATTGGTATATTTTAATGCATTTCGATATGCAATGTACAAATGTATGTCTCAAATACGATCTATGATTTACTTATAGTCAAAATCATAAAATCAGCATATTTTGGTTTGTCTCATTTTCCTTGATTTATTTTAAATTAAATAACATACTTCAGTTACAGTCATTAAATTTCAACACGAGTATAAACCTACTATCAGCCCTGTCACAGAATTTAATTCTATTCGGAAGTGCAATTAATTCCGGTTTTTGCTTCTATATAAAAAGCAAAACGAACAATTTTTTCGGAATGAAACCTAGAAATGCTTAAAATTACAACTCCACATTAGAAATTAAAAGTGGTTTCATTCCGAAAAAATGTTTCGTTTTGTTTTTTATATAGAAGCAAAAACGGAATTAATTCCACTTCCGAACGGAATAAAATTCTGTGACATGGCTGTATATAATAAAAAAGAAGTGCATACAACAGTTTCCTTTTTCACCGAAGGTTTTCTTTTCTTAATTCATATACATATATTTTAGTTCATTATACCTATAGGTTGTCAGTTCTTTCTTAAACACGCAAGTTTTCTAGCTCCACAAAAGTTTGAAAAATTAAGTTGTACTTTTTTATTAATATTAGTGAAAAGAAATGTCATTGGATTAAATTTATGGTTAAAGAAACATTGAACTAAATAAAGTTTTATATTCATGTCAGCAATTGCAAAAATACATAAGAGTTTTTTTTAAATTTTACATAATGCCATAACAGACATTACGAACGAATTTATTAAAAAAAAATATTACTCTAGTTTAATTAAATATGTAATATTGTAAGGGACACTACTGAGTATAACAAATACCCATAACTAGTACATATTTATTTTATACCAAAACGGTATAAAATAAATATGTACTAGCGGAAATGACATTTGATCCCGAACATTTTGTAACGTATGTATTATAAATATTAGAAATGTTTAAAATATAATCACTTAAGAAGATGACATATGTATATATTACTGGTATAGATAATTCTTTATAAAAACACAAATCAAACTTTATTTAATACCTAATATGTATTGTTTAACTGAATCCAATTATAAGTCATGTTTAAAAATTTATAAAGCAATTTAAACTGAAATAATAAAAAACCGTTCATTCCAATGTCACATTTCATATATACATGTATATTTGTATGTATGTATATATTTTGTTATTTACATACATACATTCAAAAATACGCATACACTTTTTATTCATATGCATTTCTATATGAAAGTTTAATAAAGCGTAATTTGTTATTACAGTATCAGTGTATAAATAAAGAAACAAAAAACCATATAAAAATATACAAAAACAAATATGAATGAATTACAATCAAACACGACAATTGAAGGATTTTAAAGGTGATCGTCCATTGCCCGTGGTCACAAATTAATATTGACAATGGTATATTGGTGTCCACATTGTCATGAAAGTGAACAGTTGCCACCACCATCCGCTAAGGTAAAACAATAGCAAACAATATAAAAAAACAATTCAATATATATTAAACAACACACTTACATACATTTACAAAATCATAAATGTATTGTACATGCAAGTCTATACATCTGTATGTATGTCGAGTACATGTAAATTTATACTTGTACTCTTATTCATTTGTAAATTCGATTCATAATTGTTTGGCGGTCATTTTTGTTTACAAAATAATATTTAAATGTAAGTTTTTCTATTTGTCATAGTGTGTAATTGTTTGTAAATTTGTGTTAAAAAAATTTGTTTAAATTTCTTCTTATTGTCCTAATTCATTAGGCTTGTTCTATGTACAATACAAATAAACGTAACAAAACATGCAAAAATATTATTTATTATTATTCATACATATGTATAAAAATAGCAAGCATATAGGTACTTATAATAATATTAGTTAAGGTAAAAATGCTTTTGCAACATGTTTAAATTATGTACATATTAAGCGTCTGGTTTAGAAACACTGACAAAATCATTAAGTTTTCAAATAATACAAAAAAAAAAAAAAATTGTTTTCCGTCAGTGTTTCTGAATTCAGTGGCAAAAGTAGCTTATCTACCTTATAAATCTGATTACGATTTTAAATTATTAATATATTAAGAATCTAATTCAGAAACACTGACAAAATCACTCTGTATTCAAATAATTGTTGAGTGTTAAAAAAAAAATGTTTTTTTAAATTTTGTTTTCGTTTGTGTAATCTGAACCAGATGTTTAAAGTATTCTATCTACTAATGTAAAGTAGCTGTACATTTATTTCGGATGTAACCAGTAAGTCTTATGGCTATTTTGCTATCATGTTGAAAACCTTTAGTATTATTTTGCTAGAACTATGCGTTCAATTTTTATCATTGTTTTGGAAATATTTTACGACAGTCAATAGCAAGGCGTTGTTCTCTAGTGTAAAGGAACGTCGAATTTCGCCCAACACGATGAATTAATGAAATGAAGCACTATAGCGACGAATAATTAAATGTTTTTGTTTTCGGATAACAGCTAATGGGTAGTATGACCATATTTAAAAAATATATATATAAAAAAATAAACAGTAACAAAAAACACAGGTAAAAACAATTTTTATAGTTAACTATTTCGTATATTTATTTTAAATTATATAAAGAAAAAAATAAAACAATAACTTAAGTAAGATTAACATTATTTACTAACACATAACATGGGCATTCCGTTATGTTTGGTCGTCATTCACCGGCGTAAGAAATAGAAATAAATATATTTTTTTTTTCTACAAATATTTCCGGCCAAAAATTCGTTCGTTCGTCCCAGTTGTGTTCTAAGCATAATCTGTAGAAAAAAAGTCATGAAATTGTGAAATATAAAATATTAAAACCTTAATTTGCATATGGTTCTGTTTATATAGATTTTTAAAGTCATCTAATTCGTGGTTTTTATACAAAATTAATCAGAGGACTTAGTAGACTACCATTTGAATATATTGGAACTAGTATCAAGTGTATGCAAAAAATTAAAATGACAGCACTAACAAGTTGCTATCAAATTTGACTTATTAGTATTACTGGTGCTGTCATATTCAGATCATATTTATAAACATTTAAGATCAAAATATACAGCCATGTCACAGAGCTTAATTCCGTTCGGAAGTGGAATTAATTCCGTATTTTGCATCTGCAGAAAAAGTAAAACGAAACATTTTTTTGGAATGAAAGTACTTTTAATTATAAGTTATTTAATTATTAATTTAATTTAAAGTGAATTCATTCCGAAAAAATGTTTCGTTATACTTTTTCTAAAGAAGTCAAATACGGAAATAATTCCACTTCCGAACGTAATTAAACTCTGTGACATTGCTGATAATCTACATAACTTTCAAATTTTCTTAATTTTTTAATAAATTTCTGCAGCCAGTTGAAAATATTAAGAAAAAATTCATTCCCTTAACCAATAGTTAACAAACAAATGAACTGGCAGTAATTCGACAAGTATTTATAAATTTGGCGAGCTCATGAATATTATCGTCTCTAATGGCTAATGTTTATGAGTTTTAAATACTTGACTTTGAAATTTGTTAATTTTGTTTATGCTATTGAGGGGGTTCTACAATTTAGTTTTCACTGTTTGGTTTAGTAGGCCAATGTGAATGTTTTTTGTTGCTTTCGCTGTGTCTGTTCTTGTTGTTGGCGTTCTTATAATAAATATAAGAAAAAATAAGAAATATATTTAAATGTTGTTGTTGATGTTTTCTTTATTGATCATTTGTTTTCATACCAAACAACTTAAAGGGCAGCAGCAAGTCTTGGTTAAACAAAAATAAAAAAGTACAAGAATTTTATCGATTAACTGGGAATTATATAATGCAACAACATAGTTATATACTGTTTTTTTTTTAGAATATTGGCCAAAAAACAAGAGCCAGTGGAATAACAATAAACACTTGCAAACAATCAAGCCAAATAAATAAGCAACATATTTTGATACTAATACCCAGCTGGAAAAATTTAACGTAAAAACAATTGTTCAATTGAGAAGTGATGTTGTAGTGTCGTAAGAGTTGTACGTCATCTGAATTTACAATATTTGTACAAATGTTGTTGGTAATCTCTACATAAATATTTTGTACGACACCTACGTCATTTTTACATATGTTTTTCAAATGTTGTATCAAAGTTTCAGTGTTTCCAAAAGTTAAAGTATGTATCCTAACATAAAAATTTCTTATTTTAGTTTAAAAAAATAAGCAAACGGTAACACTCAAATTATAAGCTGATTGACAAATTTAAAACAAGAAAATAAAATAAATAAACAAACAAAAGTTAATAGTGGGTATTGCAGAAAATATTACGATATGCTTTAATTTTGGAAATTATTCATATTTTAAGTTTTGTAGATATATTTGTTTTTAAAATATTTTTCTATTGTCAAATTGTGTTCTCAATCAGATAGTTCTATCATACAATGTACAACATACTTATAACATCACTTGTGAATTGTACAAATGTACGAAGTAAATTATAAGTTTTAGGTCATCATTATTTTACAGATTTTGGTTAGATAGAAATTTTGTTGCCATCATTGAAAATTTTTAAAGTTGCTTAGTACTAATGGCTGAAGGGAATTTTTTTCCGCTGACTTTCGGCCAAATATGTATATGATTAATTCTGGGCAGTCAACAGGTCCATAAGAACACATTAAAAATTGCAAGTTTTTTCTGCATTTTTATTTTGGTAGATTTCCATTTGGCCTATTACATGTAGTAGGCATGTAAAAATATTAAAAAAACTATTGTTACCATTAAATGAAACGAAATAATATAAACTGAACCACAACCACCATCATCCACTAACCATAATTTCTATAGACAATGATGATTGACCTTTCAGAGTAAACTCATTCAAGCGCAATCGTAATTGCCTGTAGTCATTGTTGTTAGTGTTGTTATTTATGAATTGGTGCCAAAAACAATCTTATACTGCTTCCAATCATGATAAATAATATTGAGTATTGCAAATTTCACGTTTATTTTAGCAATTTAAATAAAGAAAATAAATTTTGCGAAAAAAAACTATTTAAAGGAAATAAATAAGCGTTTGATAAACAAATTTAAATTTTTTGTGAAAATATTTTAATGTGTGCTTGTATGTTAGGAAATATGAAATTATATTTTTATAAATAAATCTAGCAGGGGAGTAGGAAAAGTTTGGTGTTTAGTGAATTAAATAAATTTCTAGATTTTTAATATTTTGGTGATTGAAAACTTCAAAGTAGACAATTTTTTACATTAAATATTAATTTTAAGTAAATAACAAGAACGTAACGTTTTGATAATGATATGATAAATTTTGAACTTCAGTTTAGGTAAAGAGACAAAACAAATAATATTTAAATAATGCATTCAGACTGTCCATGCCTGACTAAGTTATCCATTATTCGTGAATAACAATTTATAAAAAGAAGACAACATTATTAAAAAATTGAGAATTTAACAATTTGCGTCTTTTGAATACAGTAAATTAAAACAATTCTTTTACGATTTTTTTCATTTTATGAAAATTCCATGTTCTATTATTCAATTTTTTTTAACTTTTTGTGTTTTTTTGTTTGTTTTTGAAGTTGTTTTTTGTTTGTTTGTTTTGTTTGTTTTTGTTTGATTTTTGTTTTTGTGGAAGAAATATTCTTAGTATATATATATGATGATATTTATATCAAAGTATATAATATTGTAAATATTAGAACTTTTGAAGTCGTTTCAACCTATTAAACTCTTCGGTTCAATGAAAAATTTTCGTCAAATTGAATATAAACTAGTTTATAAACGAAAAGCAAATCAACCTTTATTTGAAACATTTAATTTTCTTTTTGAATTTTCCAATTAATAAATTTAAAGTCAACACCACGATTTAATATCCATCACCGTTTATAATTCCATAAACCAATTAATTTTTGCGTTATGTTGTTTTAATGCAAAATATAATATTCATTATATTTTATATACTAAATAATAAAATTTGTTTTTGTTTAGCTTCTAAATATTTTATTTAAAATCTTAAAATCAAAAGCGATTTTATTTTTGCTCTTACATACCTATTTGTTTATGATTTGTTTTGCTGCATTGATTTTTTTCTGCGAAAATTCAAAGAAAACTTTTGATTTTCAATGAAATATTCATAGTGTAACCTTACTTTAATCATATTTATAAATTAATAATTTATAACCATAAGTGTGTGAGCTTTTATATAAACATTTACAAACTTACACAAAAATATACTACATGCGAGGGCAGACGAAAAAGTATTTTCATTACAAACATAATCAGAGTACAACAGTGAAACAAACTAAAACTATTATAATCCATATATTTATATCATATGACAATCTCATCCTTTTTGAAATCACTACTTTCAACTACAAACTTCAAATAAAAATTTTTCAAAATATTAAAAAAAGAATAATTGCAAACACCAAATTCATTAGGAGTTCTGTAGCCATCTTTTGCCAACTTGTTTAGGAACTATTACAACATTTTAATGAATTTCAAAAGAACTTTACATAATGCCCTGATTCATACATGCATAAAAGAACTCTGCTATCTTTATTTAGTTCAGGCATAGTTTCTATCATCCTATACTTGCACATACAGTGTTGGATAAAATTATAAGACCAGCCTCTTCTTTTTCAATGGTTCGAAGAAAAAAAAATCTTAAAAATGAAAAAACTTTGTTAATTTTTACTGTCAAACTACTGATGATCTTATGGTGAAACTATGCAGATAAGCTTTCGATGAATCTTTTTAATGGTTATAAGCTAATCACCTAAATTTTAATTCAATCGGAACAAATAATAAGAATAATAGTTTTAATTGTGTATATAAAATTTATTTTAATTGGAAAATACCAGAATCAATATTAAAAAAAATTGTCTATGTTTTAAATTTTAGTCCAGAAAAGTGTTAATAGTGAATCTTTCAAAATACTGTCCATTATTTGTAAAATAATTTATTTTAAACTTTTGAAAACAAGAAGATTTTACCAGAGAAAACAAATAGGTTTAAAAAAGAAAGTGTAAAATGGTTAACGCAACATTTTTTGGAAGAAAGCCATGAAAACAGAGGAGCGTCCTTGTCACAAATAAAAAGGATGGAAATATTTCTGCGATTCCTAAGCGATCCTGGTTTTCAAATGCGAATTGCAAAAGAAAAAGGAATACATTGCACAACCGTTTGTAAAACAAAAAAATTTGCATTATTTTTGTCGCCCATCTTGTCAAATAATTAAAACAAACTGATAGTGTTACCATAATTTATAAGAAAATAACCATATTTTTCAACAGAGGCAACTCTCAAACAATTTAAATTTTCCAGTACTAGCTATCACTTATCAGTACTAGCTACGTAGTACTGACAATGATTTACTCACACTTTTTGTAGTTTAAACTTTTCAGCATAGCTAGTACTAATAAGTAAAAGCTAGTACTAGTACTTATTACTATATAGTATAAACTACCTTTTTATTCACACAGCCCATTAAACTAACTTTTGAGTGTCCCTGTTTGTTCTATTTATACAATAGCGCCATCTTCTAGTAATTTCTGGTGGCATCTAGAGAAGACAATCGAAAGTTCATTTCTCTAGCCGTTAAACTTAACGTTGCCATACTGCGTGTTAATAACAGCAAGTCATCAACAATGTTTGCAAATAGAAACTCCTACTAATGTAAATGTTGAAACATGCTGTATGTTGTTGACACCAGCCGTTAAACTTAAACTGGTGAGATGATCTATGAATCCTAGGTATGAAGAAGTGTTAAAAATAAATGGGGTTGGTTCAACTAAATATTAATATTATAGGAGAAATTATAAATAATTCTAAGGAAAGTAAATTGTTCTTATTAATTTTTCCATAATATTATGGTCACTGTACTTACCCAGCAAAATCTTTACTTATATTTTTAATTTTATTGACTTCCAGAATACATTATTTCGTAGCTTTATTCGCCACTTTTTGTATTACTAATTATATATTAAAGAATTACATATATACATATATATATCTTACAAAGGTCTTAATTATAAAATCCAAAAAAATTACTTCAAATAAATAGATCTAAAAAAGTTAGTTCGCTTTAACACGTTTTAATTCTGACTTTTCAAGGTAAGTAATGTTAGGTGAGAAGAGAAAATAAAATAAAAGGTATACATACTTGATGGTACTAGTCAATTTTCTTATTTGCTTTTGTTTTCTTCTTTTATTTTCTCCATCTTATTCTGTGCGAAGTTGTTTGCATGAGAAAGTAAAAACTTGATGGTAAAAAGTACGAAAGTTGAAGATACGCGTGTGAACGAAATGGCAGGTTCAAAAAAGAATTGAACAAAAACTGGTCAGCTAAAACTGAAACTTGTGAAATAGCACTTATTATATGATTCACATTTTTATAGGTCGTTTATTTATTTCAGTCAACAACTACATATTTTATAAAGCTTTTAAGTATAAAAACAAGTTATTATCTTTTTGGTTAAAAGTGGCAAAATTATAACGGATTGTTTTTGGGACATTGCGAACAAAAAAAGTACCTTTTCTAGTAGATTTGTAAGTAGTCTGGACAAAAATTTTCTATTATTTTTTAAATTAATTTGTAAGTGAAGTTTTTGCTGGGTATTTATATAATTTTAAAAACCATAATCATTTTTGTAATGAATATGTTTATACCTAGGTAATATGTTGCTCTTTTTATGATATGATAGGAAACATCACAATATGGTATAATCTTTTAGAATAAAAATAATTTCCACAAACATATACATAATTGCTACAATAATATATATGATTGCTATAATCGTGTGAATCGTAACTTCAACGTATTATGCTTAATGCAATCATATACATTTTTACAGTAAACATTTTTTAAAAATGTTAAAATGGTTACGGTAAACATCTGCAACTATATTTTTCTATGGCTACAGCATCTTATAAATAAAATTGAATTTTTTGTTAAAGAACTGGTGAAGTAATATTATTGGCTATGTTTTTATTTACTACACTTAAGTTCAATAATGTGACATACAATTTATATTTTTTATTATTAAAATGTTAACAAAAATTAATTGAGAATTATAGTTCTTATTATTTTGGTCAACACTGTAAATGTACGAAAATTTGTATGTACGTGTGTATTAATATGCTGCTTATTCATTCATTACGAAGAGTGTTTTGATTAAAAACATCTGTTCGATAAGTTGATAAACAAACACTGTATACATACATATATATCTAGTATGAATGAGTGCATCCAGAAATGTGAAAACTACAACAACGGCAAGCGCCAGCCATACATACATTTTATATTAAAATAATTGAATAATAATTTCTTGTTGTTTTCTCAATTTTATTATTTATTGTTGATATAACAGTCAAATTTTTGAGAAAGTTTGTTGCTGTTGATGTGTTTGTTTGCTCATTTACATTAAAACTAAAGAGTATTTTTATTAAAACACAAAATGTACAAAATATAAATAAAATAGAAATAAAAAGAAAACAAGACCTAAATAATTTTGACACATTAAAAGTGAAAAAAGCACAAAGAGTAATAAATAAAAGAAGACATATCAAAAATACATCAAAGTCATTATTAATTATACCCTTTAGGGAGAATGATTATGCAAGTGAAAGACATAATTCGAGTTTGATTTTGTTTATAAATTATATTTGTCATCTGGATTAGACTCGTTAACAGTTACAAACATATTTTTCTTTAACTATTTTTAACACATCATGACGTATGCTGGGTATTAATATTTGTTATTTTATTGCAACAAATATTAATCATACGCAGTGTTAGTAGTAATAAATATAGAATTTCTAAACTACTGGCCCGATTCATTTGTAACTTTGATCATCAGTACAAGAAGATTTAGGCTATCGTCAGAGGGGCGAAATTTGAATATTTAGCATCGATATGCGCTAATGTTGCATATAACTGCTATGCAAAAACTCCTTTTCGTTATACAGTCGGGCCTCGATTATCCGTGATGGACGGGACCAGACGCATTATGGATAATAGATTTTCAAGGTTAATCGAATTACAATTTTGATTATACAATTTTTAAATATTTTTATTATTTAACATTGGTGTACATACATATTTATATTAAAACAAATTAATTCTTCTTAAAACTTTGTAATTTTGAGCTGGCATTTTAAAACTCACATTATTTTTGAATGCTAGTTAATTATTTTGACTTTATCTTCAATATTTAAAATGTTTCTTTGTCTTTTACCACAGGTAACGATGCCATACTAAATTTATTTACATAGATCTAATCACCCGTACTTCCCAAATTTCAAAATTTAACTAATCATTTTAAAATGCTTCCGACTAATCGTATGTAAACAAGGGAATTCCCCGTTTTCATGTTTATTTTATTGTACTTATGAATTTGAAGTTAAAAATAATCTGCCATCACGGATAATAGAGGTAATCACGGTTAATCGAAGCAAACAATTTGAAAACATTGCAAACAAAAAAGAATAGACTGATAGTTTTCCATCACGGTTAATCGGGGATACCGGTTTTATAAAAATTATAAAACTGTTAAAACCAACCAATTTGTGTTCGAGCATAAATTTGTTGGTGAAACATTTAGTTTTAGATAAAAAATTTGCTTTGTTAAGAATCGCCAAATTGTTAACGTGTATGTTCAAACCTAAAATTCATGTTGCCACAAAAAGTTGCTTTGTAATAATAAAATATTTAACATATACTGTGACGATAACCTAATAGGCTGCAATACAGGATGAATGAAATAAAATTATACCAGATTTCACTAAAAATTTCATTGATTCTTTGTCTAGAAGATTGTCAGCTGTGATAAAGACAAAACGACTACAAACAAAATATTAATTTAATTTAATTTGATTTATTTATTTAATAGGTCAAAAAAACTTACATTTATCTCTTGAATACAATATTGCACACATTTGGCCTAGCCTTATATCTAAATTATTATGGTATTAACAAAATCTTTCAATAGAAAATAATTTATACATTTTAAAAGATGGTAGTTTTTAAACTTTTATCCAAAAAGGAATGATATGTATGTGAAGTTAAAGTTAATAATATTATAAAGTTTCAATTATTATTATAAAATTTTTAACATTAATTTAATATGAATAAAAAACTACAAGTAACAAATATTTATACAAAATATAAATACATTAAAATAATAATATAATTAAAATTGAAAGAAAAATAGTTTTAATACTTAACCCTTTCAGACCTTACGCAAAACTACTAGGAATTTTTTTATAATTTTTGAAATATTTGATCTCTACAGCGTATGAAAATATACTCAATGATTAGGTTTTATCATTTTTATATCCTTCACGGATTTTCAGGACACGCACACATGATGCATCTCGGTCGATTTTCATTAATATTTTGAACTAAAACACATTTTTATTGCATGAAACGATTTCAATTAGTTTGAAATAATAAAATTCTAAATTTTTTTTAGTTAATATATGTACACTTCATTATTTGTAATGAAGTATTTTGTTAAAGACACTTACTTACTTACTTACTTCGGCTCATCTTGCTAAAACTGATGTGTGACTGAAGAATTTCGCAATAATTCAAGATAAATGTGAGAAACAAATAAAAAAACATCGATGCATGCCAGTCTACTTCAAATTGGGTTAACAGAAGCAAAAATATTGAAACCGAAACACACCGTAAAAATCAATGCATCACTGTCTGAAAGGGTTAATATTAATATATTGCAAACATAATATTAAATACAATGTTTTACATAATTTAAATATATCTGTATACTTTACTTTGTTGCGAAAGGTCTGTTACTTTTCCGTTCAAATTAAATTATTATTTAATGATGTTCCTTATTTTTTCTAGTTTTTGTTAAAGAGTTATATTTTGCTAAGTTACTTATGAATTATGCAATTATATTTTAAAATTTATACTTGTACGTGTTTACATTATATTGACGCTCACAGTATAATTAACCACTTAACCATTTTCTCCATACTTGTTAATAATACTCTCAAAACTATTAAATGAGTTAATATTCATTCCTATTGGCCCTTAAAACAAGCTAAACACACCTTAAAATTCAGTTTACAGGTAAATAAGAGTACTTTAATTATCAAAAATGTTATAATGTTGTGACATTGTAAAATATTCAAATGTACACAACACTGACACACTTTAAAATTATTTTATATCTGAACATATTTTAATTAAATTAAACTTAAATTAGTTCCTGGGGGATGTTGAAATATTTGCTTTTATATACCATTGTCTTTATTGTAGACAAACAGCTTAATTTAGGTAAGAGCAAATAATCATCATTATAAAGATAATAAAATTAAAAAAAAAAAAAAATTATGCATGTTAAAAAAGCATAAGAAATGACCTAATTGTGTTAAAATTTGCAAGGAAAGGCAGAGTTTAATGAATTTAAAGTTTGAAAGGGAAGAGTAGTTTATTTTCTTGTGTAAATGTACGATTTAATATGCAATATGCAAAAAATGGTAGTTATAATTTAAAATAAATTATTAACCCTTTTAGGGAAGTTGTGAGTTTTTATAGACAGCCTTTTTTTAATTGCAACAATAAATTGTGCTTGCCACGAACAAATCTAAACATACAAAACAAAAAGTATAAATAATAACATATATTAGTGGTGTTTAAACCTCATACATACATTTCACTGCTTGTTAAATGATGAAACAGAACTGGGGCTGAACGATGTTTTCCATACAGTTTGACAGAAAATTTTGCCAGAGCATGCGGTCGTGAAATAGAATCTATTTTATATTGACAGCGATTTTTCTTATGCTCTCACTTTAAAACACAAATGCTCTCAACAATATTACCATACTTTTTGGTGTTTAAACTTCATACATTTCACAGCTTGTTAATGTGAATGCTATGATTTTTCGTGAAAATTTGGTGTTTATTAATAACAGAAAGTTTTGGAAAAATGTTGACATTTTTAAATTACAACAAAACCTTAAAACGCCTTTTTATTTTAAAATGTGTCATTGTAGAATAATAACACTGTGTTTCAAATCGATAACACTTCCTCAAAATTTCAAGTATTTTTTTTTAATTTTGGGATCACTTAAAACGCATACACATACGATAAGTCTTTGTTGTTTATTTTAATAAATTTAATAAAAACGATGGTCTTGATTACTTGATTAACTAATTTTCGTTTCAAGGAATTTTTAAGCTGTAGGGTGGCATCACAATTATCTGCTTGTGTCATGATGCATACAAACGATAATCAATACAAATACCCGTCATCATCTCTTATAAATCATTTTTACTATTTGTATAAAAAGAGATATTTCAATAAAACATAATATCATAATCTGTTTATCATTTAAAAAAAGCAACAAAACAATGAAGAAAAAGTTAATTTCAATAATTTTTGTTTTTTACCACAAAAATTTTATTCGAATAACGAGTTTTTTCTTGTTTGTTTTGAATGTCAACACATCACTAGTCTGTTGTGTACATGTAAAAATTGAAAACTATAAAAAGAAGGAAAATTCCAGCTGCCGCTGATTTGAAATTTAAGTAAAACT
Organism: Bellardia bayeri; assembly: GCA_950370525.1. NCBI lineage: Eukaryota > Metazoa > Arthropoda > Insecta > Diptera > Calliphoridae > Bellardia > Bellardia bayeri. The sequence goes on from OX493264.1 coordinate 123,484,475, forward strand.
TTCTATAAAAATGAAACATATTTAATTGGACTTTTATATATTATTTAACACCTTTTCTTACCTATTATTCGTATTAAATATAAGGTGTCCAATATTTATTTGAGAATAAACTTATTTACATATTTCTTTTATTTAAAAAAGTGTAAACAAACTATGGTCGAACCAGCTTTAATTTTTTAAGATTTAACATAGCTTTACTAAAAGTTTATTTAGCTACACAAAAGAAATCATTTTTTTTTCAATTAAACCTTTAATTGATTTTAAAATAAATTTCAATTAAAATTTTAATTGATTGATTTTTCTAATTTTTCTGACATTTTCAATTAAATGTCAATTTTTTTTTAATTGATTTCACAAATATTTTAAGTGAAACTCATTTTTATTTTTTTCTGTGTAATGTGTAATGAATACAACTTTAAAGAATTAAGCTAAATAATAGTGTTGTGAACGATAATCGGGTATCTAATGTATTTAAGACTTTTTATTTGTTTTCTGTACTGTTGGAATTTTTCATAATTTTCCATTTCTTCTAACATTTATTTATAAAGACAAATCTAATCATTGAATAATTTTTAAGAATATTTTACAAGTAGATTTTTTATTAAAACTGATTTAAAATCATAAAGTTATTGGGCCATAACCATAGTCACAAAAAAAGTGTACTTTAATAGTTAAAAAGTTGAGTTTTGTTAAACGTACACTTTACTTTAACTATAGACACGTAAAAGTATACTTTAACCGCTAAAACATACTTTTAATTTGAAACTAGCTGAAGTTGCTTTTAAATAATTTAACATCACTTTAAAATCAACCAGCTGTTTAGGCAAAGAACAAAAACTGGATGTGTACAAAAATATAAAAAAGTAAAAAAAAAATCTTATACACTCCCACAAATATTCTCTTTCTGTAGTATCCCAATTCGCCTCTCTTTCTCTTTGTTTTTTTTTTGTTCCTGTAAAGAGTTAACAAAAAATCAAAGCCAAAACAGCCTTATTATGATATTAATCTTATCTTTTCCATTTTTCCACCGCAAATACTTTTCTTAAATTTTCCCGCTAATTTTATTATTTTGCTGATTTTTTTTTTAATTTTCAATGACAGCTGTTTAAAGCTGCCACTTGCTTATTTTTGTTGTTTGTATGTAATAATTTTCTACATATCAGGCGGCAGCCAGTTAAAGTTGGTTTAACTTAAAACGACCTTAAATTTTGACTATAGTTACAAAATAATTAAAAGTAGGTTTTAAGTTTAAAGTTGTTTTTAAAAAGAACCGACATTAGTGTTTGTCTATGGTTTTTAATTTCGATTTTAGTTGTCAAAATTCAAATTGTAACGAACGTATATCTGACATATTGCTACAATATATAAGATCGTCAGATATCTGTGACCTTAGGAAAGCTGATTTCAGCTAACGTATATACATATATTTGTAAGTCATTAACGACTTTGTTTAAATGCAATATTCAGCCATGTCACAGAACTCAATTCCGATCGAATGTGGTTTTGATTCCGTAAATTGAGTCTTTAGAAAACGAAAAACGATTTTTTTTTCGGAATGAAACCACTTTAGATTTCTAAAGTGGAATTGTTATTTTTTATGATTTTATACTGAAAAAAACTCATACTACTAATTTATAATGACAATTAAATAATTAATTTTATTATTTCATTGATTTTTTAGTTCTCTCATTGATACTTCTATTAAATTTTCAAAATTTCAAAGTTGGTGTCAGCAGAAGAAAACTTTTCTCAAAAAATTATAAAAATTAAAAATATTTACACAGCACTGGAATATGACAGAGGAATTTCTTCTTCGTAGCTTTTCAACTGCGTTTTGATGTTTTTGTTTATTTAAAACAGCAACAATTGAAATTCTGGGCATTTTTAGAAAATTTTGTTGACTTTTATTTAAAATTTCTTTGTTAGCGTTTTTTTTTTGTTCGCTTTTGTTACATTTTTTATTACAAAAAACTAATGTTTTTTGTTTTTAGGTTAAAAATCGAGATTTAAAAATATTTTTGGTAATAAACAAAATCGATCGGAATCTAGAGAACGCAAAGTAAAAACGATCGATTTGCAAATACAGAATTGAAACCATTCCGATCGAATTATGTGACATGCCTGATTATGTCCATTTATTATTCTCATTATTATTTAAATAAATTTATTTTAAAAACTAAATGTCAATGATTGTCATTAATTTTAAATGTTTATTTATTTAAAACAAAATTAATATTTGCTTTATATTTTATTATGAATTTACCGCCATTTTAACCAAGTCTAGTTTTTTTTTAACCTAAAGTTATACTGGCTGTTAAAATAATATTTCATACAAAAATTTTTATATTATATTTTTAGACTCAAAAATAACTAGAGTTGGTAAAAATGGGGATTCATTTAATTTAAAATGTATTTTTAACAATAATCGTTTTACATATTTTTAGACTATTTTCCATATCATAGTTGAAATATCGGACTAAGATTTTTAATTTTTATTAAAACCAACACAATAAATACAATTTTGACCACAAGCTTATTAATTGAAGTTATTAGTTATTATTATAATTTATAAGTACCTTTGTATATATAAAAAATATACCACAAATTCAAAATACCACAATGAAAAATTATGATTATTATTATTATTATTCATCAACATTATTATTTTAATACAGAACCTTCTGATAAGGTAAATAATTTATAAATATGTTAAATAATTATCGTTAAAAATTCTTTTTAAATTATAGGCATGTACTCTTATATAAACAATTTATATAAAGTTGTTGACAGACATAGTTGAGCAAACAAATACTCTAAAGTCGACATGAAATTGTTCGCAGAGTGAACAATTTGATGGGTCACCATTATCCCATGTCTTAACAATACATCGATTTGTTTGCTCAAGAATAAAACGTCCGCAGAATTACAGACACAAATTAGTTCAGGTTCTTATATATGGGGAAAACGTGTAGATGTTTTTAGTTTTCTTTATATTTTTTTTTGTATTTTACTATCTTTTGGGTGTCAATACAATATGAAATTTTTGTCGCTGCAATTTTTGTCGTTTCTTTTTTAAAATTGCACATGCGTTTACACCGTGCGTTTTTTGTCACAGCAATTGTTTGTAAATGTATACATATGCCCATATTTTTTCACTTTTAAAACTACGAATGAGCGAATAAAGCGTACATGGATATATGTACCCCTTTTAATACGTCTCACCGCTATCGCCTACAAAGCAACAATCGCAGCGACAAAAATTGCATAATGTAAACAGGGACATAATTACATTTGATGACAGACATAGTTGTGCCTAGTTCATTATCATAGTTCAATTGCCCACACAAGACAAATTTATGAGCATGAACAAGTTTCACAAATGTAAATATTTATAATTTTAAAACTCGGGAGATTGTATTAAAAAGCGAGACAATAACTTTAGCCTAAAAAAGCATTAAGAAATTGAACATTTCCGCTAAAGCGGAATTTGTATTAACTATTAGATTTAATTACAACAGTCACACTTGAAATTCTGTGTTACTATACGAAAAAAACATTATCGAATAAGAAAGAACTTAACTCTCAACAAAATATTTTTATGCTAGGAACACAACTGGAACGAACGACGAATTTTTGGTAGCGATTATTCGTTACATTTGTGTATATGTTTATTATTTATTTATATTTCTTACGCGGCCGATCGACGAACAAACAATACGGAGTGACCATGTTTTGCTTTAGTTTTAGTAAATAATGTTAATTTTCAATTCATTGTTTTATTTTTACTGTAATAAACATACAAAATAGTTAACTATAAGAATTGTTTTTTTTTTATATATGTATCGTTTTTAAATAAGGTCCCACTATTTATCAGCTGTTATACGAAAACAAAAACATTATTTTTTCGTCGTTATTGTACTTCATACGAAGCACTTACACAGCGAATCGTCAACGACTAATTCGTCGTAACAAGGGTTAATTAACTAAACAAATTATCTATTTCTTAAACAGGAGAGATTGCTCTCTTTCTCAGTTCCACACACAGTTGAGTTTGCATGACAGGTTGATATTTTAGTATTTTATCTGGTGTCTTTTTAACACGGTTATTTCATGTAATCATGAATATAAATTTCCTTTTATTTATACAAAAATATAGGTATAAATAATAACTAATATTTAAGCAACTATATATTATATATATATATATTATTTATTTAAATATCCGCTGAGAGTTGCTAGTTACAAAAGTAATAGAAGGAAGTTACGAAGGCTGCTAATTGGTTGGTTAGCAAGATATTACGATTAACTTACATGCTAAAGTGTTTGTTAATATAATATACTATGTTAATATTTCCCTAGCTTTTTTTCTTTGTACAGAAATATTTATTTAAATTCTTTGCCTTTAGCTAGTTTAGTTTGTGTGAAAATAGTTTACTTTGAATTTGTTAGCCGGCCAGTCAAGTCAAGTCAGTTGGCCAGTATTGTAGTATTTTTATATCTGTAATTTTATTTAAATTTTGCATACATTAAGGAGAGCCCTAGAAATTGACTCACACAATACTCAAAATTTGCAAACGTTTAACATTTCGCCGAAGAATATGAACAAATAAAGATTTTAGTTTTTATACTACATTTCTTTATACTCGTACAATATTGTTTTTTTTAATTCAACAAGAAAAATAATTTTCTTTTTTAGTAGCGAAAGAACAATCATCGGAACGAGTTGATTTTGAAATAAAGGCAGTTTTTCTTTAGTCTTTTATAAAATGTTTAAATTAAATTTTTATTTAAATAATATATTTATTATTAAAAGATTGTGACAAAACGTGTTAAATAATTAAATGATTAAAAAATAACTGAAATGAATCTTTAGTTTAAAGATATTTTTGAGAAAATAGGAAATTGGTGAAAAAATAGAAAAATAGCTAAGAAAATAAAATAAAGAAAAGATCAGAGAGAGTGTGTGTGTGTGCTTGAGTGTATGTGATATTAATGAGTGTGTCAACCTGCTATGCACTTGTCATTTGGTTGGTTAATGACGACGTCATTATCTAGTGTCGCCTTAAATTCCGCGTTGTATTCAAATTATTGCTCATAACATAAAAGTCTATTCGCCGTGATTTTTCCTTTTCATTATATCTAGTCTTCTCACGCCTATTTCTTTCTCACTCTCTCTCTCTCTCTCTCTACAGCATGTGCCATTTTGCTGCTCTCCCTTTCAAAATATCACACATAAAATATAATTTTGTTTGTAGCTATTTTTATATTAAAAATATTTGTTAAACAACAACAAATAAGAAAAAATTAAAAAAAAAATAAAAAATATGCTTTAACAACGTACATATGTAACAACAAAACAAAATTTATAGAGCCCCATAGGGTTTACAAATGAAAAAATAATAATAAAAATCATCTCAGAGTGTTAAAAATATTACAAATATTATAATTATTTTTATAAATGTTTAGTGTCTATTAACAGCAGATTTCAAAAAGAAAGTTTTGTCTAAAAGTTGACATTTTCAAATTAAAACAAAATGCCAAGATGTCTTTTTAATTAGCAGTGCACTCACTATAAACTACCTAAACCTCATTATTTAGTTTATGATCAACGTCATGATTGTTATTGCACAAAAATTATAAACAAATATTCAAGAAATGCTAAAAAAGCAAAAACAACTAAATAAAACGTTAAAAGTTGCTGTTCCTTAGTGTGTAGTTGCAAGTACAAGTGCAAGTAGTAGTATCAATATTATTTGCTTAATTTGCTTTTACATGAAATGACGAACTTGACAGACCTTGACCAAATGGTTCAAGTAAGTTTTTTTTTTTTTTTTTTCAATTTTATATGTGCATATTTTATTATTATTTAGCTTTTTAAATAAAAATCATTTTAAATAGATATTAATTGTCATTTTTAAGTTTATCTATCTATCTGCATACTCGTATATATTTATTTAAAGATCTTGTTTATTTTGAATAGAAACTAATAAACGTTTGAATTGAATTGAATTGAATTGAATAGCGTTTTAAAAGAAATTTATGTTCACTTGTTCTTAATTATTTAAGCGCTAATAAAAACAGCTAGCTTGCAGTTGTAAATTAATAAAAAATGTTTTTATTAATAATGAAATATGTTCGAGAACATTAATTAAGAAATGTTTTTTTTTATATTGAAATTAAAATCTTAGAATATTATTAGAATAAATATCTTAATAAACTGTTCAAATGAAATGTTTTTCAAGTCTTGGTTTACGTGGTTGCCTCCTGCTTGCAAACATTTAAGTGAAATCTTTTGATTCCGTTTTAATGTTTACCAACTCGGTTTGTATATAAAACTGATTTTGAATTTTAGTGTCTTACTGGAGTTTAAAGTTTCAGTATTTCTAAAAACATGTTAACTAGTAATACTGTTAATAATTTGAGAACCTTAGTAAGATTTATTTGTAGCATACGGACGTGTGGAAATTCTTTAATATTTTTGAAGTAAATTTGCCATTAAACGACTGGTATGATCTGGTCAAAATATTACATTGACAAAGTCAAGGAGCATTCGAGTTTTAGTTTTGAAATGTAACCCACCAACTTTAAAGAGGCGGCATTGAGTGGGCTCGAAAGTAGGGCGTGCCATTTGCCCGTAAGCTTCACTTTTCTTACGGGTTGGGTAAAATGCTTTAGAATAAATAATACATCAAGGTGCGTTCTGCTTTGTAATCCCAGCTTTTCAAAATAGGTCAAATTCGCAACGGTGTAGGGTCAACATATTTGAAAACAGATACCTTATACGAAATACAATGTTTACAGGGACCTATTTCTATTTCTATGGTATTTTATATATAAGCGTCATTTTTTTTGTTTTATTTTTTTATTGTTTGCTAATTATACATGTATAATTAATGTAAATGAAAATTTTAATTTAATTTAATTTTTATTTAAAAAAGTAACAAAAAGTAAAGAAAATTCAAAGAAAACGTTTGTGATACATATGTTCAAACATAAGCAGGGAACAAAAATTCAAAAAGTTTATTATATTTTAGGAAAGGCATAATAAAATAATCCAAAAAGTAACTAATATTCAAAGAACATGTTTGTGATTTATTAATGATTTCTAGAAATTTCAGTACAAGGTCCAGGCATACCTTTCCACGCGTTCCCGCACTAAACACCTTTAAATCTCAATAGAAACTAAACTATTGGTCAGATCGGCTTGAACTTTTTTTAGACGATTCTAAATAAAATTTTGGAATACATGTGCGAGTCGGGTATAATTCCCATGGAGCATCAAGGAGTAATATCAGTTTGAAAATTAAAAAGGTTCCCAGGGAGCTTCTCACCCAGCGGAGGGTTAATAAAAATCATGAAAAAATCGATATTTTTTTTTTCAAATTTTAATATTGAGGTTTTGTGTAGTCTATTTTTAAAACTTAAACTCGAATTCTTCTTGACTGCGCTCATGCAAAATTTTGTCCCTTTCAGATGACAGATTTATATAAAAAATTTAGATTCGGTCCCACTGTGTGATGCCTGATTAAATACCAAATAAGTCAAAGCACACAAATAAATTTGTAACATTTTACTTTATGTTCTCTAGGATTTATTAAACCACCCTTTTTTATTCCAGGACATTTCGAGAAGTATTAAATACAAACCCCCTTATTCATAAAAACTTACAACAGGTTTATGTAGGAATTTTGAATTTCAAATAATACAATAAATTTACATCATAAACTTCAGTGTGTAATAATAAAGTTTCAAAATAGTATATCATAATTCATTAGGTATTTATTTTAATATATTGAACGATTTGTATGCCAATATGTATTAGCTATTAATCATTAGGCTATAAATCAATCATTAAACCAATAAATTTTATTTGTAAAACCGTATTTATTAATAAAATTTCGCTATAATTTTCATTTTTCAGGGGATGTCGGGGTGTGATCAAAGCACTGTCGAATCATTGGCTGAAGATCCAACAGGTTCACCATTTGAGGTCGATGATTGTCTTAAGGTTCGAAAATATTATTGCTTTCTGCTCTCCAGCATTTTCACATTTCTTACTGGAGTATTCATCGTTATATGTTGGAGGGCATTCGCATTTATATGCTGTCGCAAAGAGCCCGAGTTGGGACCCAACGATCCCAAACAAAAAGAGCAGAAAGCGTCACGAAACAAACAAGAATTCGAAGGGACTTTTATGACAGAAGCAAAAGATTGGGCTGGTGAGCTTATATCAGGACAAACCACAACTGGTCGTATATTGGTAAGTGTGTATAAAATAATATAAATTCTCTAGATTAGTACACGTGTAAATATTCCAAAATTTCTTATAAAGTTATCAAGTTTAGACTTCATTTATTAATGTCATAGCGGTATTATAACAAAAATTGTTGTGGCTTGTTAATAAACGTCATTTCAGTTTTCTTATCTTTTTACTTCTTCTGTTATTCTGCCGAAGTTTTATTACGTATTGTGATAAATAGTTCTCTGGTATAGACACCTACTTGAGAACACTAATTGAGCTCATATTTTAATCTCTTATTACTTATTTACTATACTTTTTTATTTGATATTACTTTCGGTAAACACTTCCTCAAATACACTAAACTAACATTGTGACATACATAAATAAATGTGACAAAAGCCATTTCAGGTTGTAGGCTTTTTGATTTAAATCCTCATACAATGTTTTACACAGGTTTCGTATTTTGTAGAGTTTCAATTTCAACATATGTTGGGCCACAATTATTCCAGGTGCATTTCTGTATTTTATTGTTGTTGCCTAAGCTAATATTAAAACTTGTCTATTGTTTATTTAGCGGGCTTCTATTACCATGTCCAAATCACATTAGAACAAATGGTACAAGGCATGTGTTGATTTTGAAAATAAAAAATGTTCGGAGTAGTAAATACTCGCGTGTGAACGTCCGTCTGTATATTATTTTCAAATATCGGCTAATATGCACTTTTAAATAATTTATGTTTCCGTGCAGATGTCTGCATATACGAATTTAATTTGTTCAAGTACATACATACATACATACATATGTATGTATTTACATTCATGTTGTTCCGTTTCTTTCTTGCTTTTACATAGTTTTAACATTTGTATACGAGTACATTGTGTAATTTAATATTTTTTTAACTGTTGTTAATGTCTACTGCAAATGTCTACAACAGTTCAGAGTTGGCTTTATTTACAGTAATTTTCATAAATCGTTTGGAGTTTTCCATACATACGAACAAATTTGTCGCCGTCAAGAGGCGGGGTAAAAGTAAGAATCAGCAGCATCTCAATGGTACTTTTTTTTCTTTTGGTATGGTACTTAAAAAGGGAGAATTATTTCCACTTTGTTAGGAATAGGTTTTCGATTGTTAAGAACTAAACTAATAACTGTTAAAAACAACATTTTTACAGGAAATTAGTACTTTATTTAAAATTAATAAACTTTCCAACATTAAAGTTATTAAGTAATAGAAGTGAAGTAAGAAACAAGGTAGACTTATGTTCAATGTTGTCAACTTTGAAATATCAAAACGCAAAACGCGCCATTAAAAAAACGAACAAAGTTTAGAATTTCTTTCTTATTAAAAATGTTTATTGAATTAATTTTACATAAAAAGTATAATATTTAGTATAACAATTTAGTATATAACAATAGTTCAGTGTTTTTATAAAAAACAAATTTAAATTTAACAAAAATAGATTTGTTTGCATTCCTTTGTACTAGATATGTGATAATTTTTTTTAATTTCATAAATTCTATATAAATCTTTTTAAAAAGAGATCAACGGTTAATAGTAAAAACATTTTTTTAAATTATTTTTGTTTTCTATTTTAAGTGCTTCTATTTAAACAGAATAGGACTCTAACCCAGTTTGTTTGTTAGTCTACAGGCTACTACCATCAGGCTACACAAGAATTTTTATTTCCATGTTTAAAATGTTAATTTTATTTTCAAACAAAGATTTTCACCCTATTTACATTTAGCAATAACCTACATGTGACGAATTTTATAGTATGTATTCATTTATCATACATTCGTATTTAAAATACATTTAATGGGGTCCTTTTTGATCGTATAGATTTCATTATAATGAATTATTAAAAAACTGCAATTAAAACTTAGTCAAAATAAAGATTTCATCACATTTTCGGATAAATTAAAAAACGCACCGAAATTAAAAAAAAGCGCACCACCTAAGGAATTTTTCGCACAATTAAAAAAAGCACCAAGTTGACAAGGCTGAACGTTAAAACTAAAACACCGTTTCCATTAGACGTTATCTTTTACAAGTTTTGAAACAAACGGATATTTTCAAAATCATACTCGATTACCGTTACCGAAACAAGCCAAAATACCGTTAAAACTGAAACACCGTTGCCGTTATACGTTATTTTTTGAAAGGTTTGAAACAAAACGGTAATAAAGTTGCGGAATCTCTTAAACAAAATGTACAATAAATAGTTTTACTTTCAACTCTCAATTACTTCACTACATATAGGTATTGACAAATTAGTTTTTAGGAATGCAGTTTTTTTAAATTGTATAAATAAAAGGAAAAAGTATACAATTAAATCGTTTAATAGCGTTTGTTAAGAACTACTTTTATTTATAATTTCGAATACATTTATATTGCTATTTTATGAAGCTGTCATTTTAAACTTCCCAAGAATAACAAATTATGCACATCTAAAAAAAAAAGTTAAGTATTCCCCTGTAAAAGTCAAATATCTAATTAACTTTTTGTCTACCAACAAAATTTAATACCACCTTGTCTGCAACAAACCTTAATTATCATATAATTGTAAGTTTTATTCTTATACGCAAGTATATTTACAACACAATACTTTTGCATTTTAATTACTACATCATCCATCCTGTAAATGTAATCTTAAATATAAAATCTACCCGAAATTTAATTAAAAACAACAAAACATGATTACTTAAATTACGATCTAACTAGGTTTGTCTACAAACAAACATACTACATATTTGACACTGTTTATCGGATATTTTTGAAACTAACAACCCCAATTTACATAAGCAGTAATCTCTTGTTATTAAAAAAAAACTCCGATTGTTCTGTCTGTTATTTGTTGTAAAACACAATTTTCTAATTTCCATATTAAAAAAACTATACAACTACAACAAAATACCATTAACAATAGAATTTTTCTGCTCCTGTGTGTGCACTGTACTATACAGACGACAATACCTGCCATTAGTTTTAAACACTGGTACTTAAAGGGATGCCACTAACTTTAAAAGTGGAAAAGAGACGTAAGCCGAAATGGTTATAAATAAATTATAATCATATTTATATTAATATTAAATAATTATTGTGCAACGTTCCGATGCTACCATCACCATAACAATTCAATTAGTTACATGTTGACCCAGAAAATTTGAAAAAAAGATGTCTACCAGAAAATTGAATTGTTTGTGGTATCTTAGCACTAGTGATATGAGCAATTTTGAAATAAAACACATGCCAACAATTTGAAAATAATTTGTCAATTTTGTTTTATACACTCAAACTTATAGATGAGGTGTGGAATGATGTTGTCTTTCTGTTTGAAACGTTTTGAAACGTTGCTTGTTTATCCCATTAAGTATTTGCATATATTCGGGATCCTTTTGAAATTTTATAGCGAACATGAGGGAGAATAAACATTTAAAAAATGTGTTATTGACTAAGCAAAATTGGTTGGTAAAGAAAATCTGTGAACATTTTAGACCAAACCCATCAATGATAAAAACGCTCTCTAGAAAGGTGAAATTAGGCACAGTATTTTTTTTTTGTGATAGAAAATAAATGTTGCCCAAAATACAATCTAATAGATTGTCGGTTGAACCAAGTTGAAAATGGCCAAATGTTATTTATTTGAATTAACTATATAATAGTTAAAAAAAAGAGTGAGTTAGACCCTTAAAAGTCTAAAATAAATAAAGAATTTGGGTTAAATGCTTGTAGTAGACTAGTACGAAGCCGCCTCAATGTAAATTTAGCTTTATGGTCGTTTAATTAAAAATAATCACTTCTGTCACTTTCTTCTGGAAAAGAGTGCTTTGAAAAGAGATGAAACCAAAATTAATCTGATTGGTTCTGACGGAAAAACGTTTGTACATCGATAAAAAAACCAAGTATTCAATCTCCGTTACACCGGTAAACCAGTAAAGTGCGCTATTTATCTGTCCATAGCTGTATATTTTTAATTTTGAGTGTGAGTAGGGAATTTGCACAAGTCATGGACAATCGTTTTATATAGTAGATAGACGCAAATATGACCGAGAATAATATCAAACAAAATCATGCATATATTTCGGTAATATCTACACAGGTCCTCATACTAATTTAATGATATTTGGCCAGCAGCAATACAAATTAGACAGAAAAAACTAGCAAAATTAATATAAGCCATAGTATATAAACTTTTATACTGTGTCGTCCAATTTGCTTTAAGGTGTCTAATGTAAAGTCAATTCCCCAAAAAGGAGAGGCTAATAACCCTGACAAATTATTGCCTAGTAGAAATTTACTCTTTAAAAGTTATCGAAAAAGTGGTAATTTATCATCTTGTTGAATATCTGGAGTCCAACAATTTCGATAGAAACTGGCATTGTACTTCTTGCTTTTGATGTCAGTGATAAATAATTTCGATTTATATCGAGCGATTTATATCAAAGATGGATGGAATGGAATATCATCAGACGAATTCAAGATTAAAGCTGACTTCTAGGATAGCAACATTTGTCATTTTGATTTATTCAATAATAGGTAAAGCTTGTCTGATTCGCTTAATTAAGATTTTGTTACAATCTATGAATTTAGAAATAGAAACGATTTTAAGACATTTAAGACTCAAACGCTCGATCATGTTTAAGAACTCCGTATGATGTATACCAGACACATTTTTCAAGTGTGTTGAAATAAGCATTCAACTGACTGTGGTTTTCAAAATGGTGAAGGAAATACTTCATTACATTTTACACCGTCTATATAATACTGAAAATGAAATACAACTCTCATGTATGGGCCAGTGCTTCGAAGTAAATTTTAGAGTTATTCAACCACGTAGAAGGGTTGATGAAGGTAAAACTTCAAAGCTAATATCTATATTCCTTATTTCTTAAGTGTTGGACCAGCATAAAAAAAATAAGTTGTCACCGTAATTAAGCGTTTGATTTATAAGGAATTAACGTTTTTTAAACAAAGCCTATCGATTTATATATTTCAATCAGAGACCGAAATTAAAAGGTTCGCTTTAATAATTAAAAAAAAAGTTTATTTTGCAAAAACTCAAAAAATTAAAACCAAATTTCTCAATTTTGCCAAAAAAAAAAAAATTAAAATTTAATGCCCTTATTCATAAACCTGTTGTAAGTTTTTATGAATAAGGGTAGTTACAATTCATAAATTTAAAAAAAAAATTCAAAATTCATTAAGTCCACAATTGTAATTTAAAAAACGGTCGTATAGTATGTAAATAGAAGAGAAAGAATGTTATCAGCTATTATCAGCGTTTCTCAACTTTGAAAATTCAAAACGCACCAAAATGGAGAAAAAACGCACTAAGTTTCTAATTTATTTTTTATTTAAAATGTTTATTGAATTAATTTTACATTTTTTTTAATTTCATAAATTCTACATTAAACTTTTTAAAAGGAGATCAACCATTAATAATAAAAGCTTTTATTAATAAACGAGCTAATGAAGATAAAATAAGCATTTGACCACTTAAAACTTAACTCACAATATACTATTTGAACTGAAGTACTAATTGGTAAAAAAGGTACATATTTGGTACTTTTTTATTTATTTTTGTTATTTTGAACTGAAGTACTAATTGGTAAAAAAGGTACATATTTGGTACTTTTTAATTATTTTTGTTTTCTATTTTAAGTACTTCTATTTGAATTTTTTCAATAAAATTTGTTAGGGCTTCACTGGGACTCTAATCCTAATTGTTTGTCTACAGGCTCCAACCATTAGGCTACACAAGAATTTATATTTCCATGTTTAAAATGTTAATTTTATTTTCACACAAAGATTTTCACCCTATTCACCTTTAGCAACAACATTCATGTGACGAATTTGATAATACGAGTACGAGTATGTATTCATTTATCATACATTCGTATTAGATTTCAATATAATGAATTATTAATAAACTGCAATTAAAAATTAGTAAAAATAAAGATTTCAACACATTTTCGGAAAAATTCAAAAACGCACCGAAATTAAAAAAAGCGCACCGCGCAACAATTAAGGAATTTTTCATACACAATATTTTAAAAAGCACCAAACATTGTGCGAAAAGCACCAAATTGACAATGATGGCTATTATGATCCACCATAATTGAAATAGTTTGTCTCTCACCCAGGCATTTAAAAGCAAAAAAAAAAAAACTATAAAGGTATGTAAACAATAATCATTTTATTTTCAGTGATTTATTTTTTTAACCAAAATATAAATCACCATTTTGTATTTTGATCATACGGGACGAGTTATTTTCGGTGATTTCAATAATAAATTTGCAAATATAAGCATTTGAAATGAAATTTATCAAAATATGATGATTTATTTTGTTTTACATTTATGAATTATTTTAAAATATTTTAACTTTGACCCAAGAAATTTTTATTTTGTGGATAATTTTGTAGCTATTTTAAGCTATAGCTTAACAGACTTAAGAATTGTATCACAATCAGCTAAATATTTTAGTATTTCTTAGTATTTTAACTAAAATTGGAGGTAAAAGCTAGATTTGTTAAGATATTCAACATAAAATTCCTTTACTCTTGGTCAAAGTATTCTGATAATTTTATTGGGTTTTTAGAGTACATACATACATAAAAAAATTTAAATATTCTATTCTTACTTACGGGTAACACTTAATAAATTAATTGGCATCACTAATCAACGAAACATTCTTATTTATTTTTGAATTTTAAAGTGTGACCTAATCCCTTATACTTATACATACAAACAACTTGAACTCACGTCATCGTTTACTTGATTCTATTGCTATTATCGATTGATAAACAGACAAAAGAAATAACAACAAGAACAACAGCCAAACTTAGAGCATAAAAAAGGACATTAACAAAAACAATGTGTATAATAAATAGACAACAACAAAATCGCTTCAATCTGGGTAGTTACATTCAAATTTGTAAGAGAAAGTGACAATACGATGACCTATAAAATGCAAAAAAAAAAAATAGATAAGAAAATACAAAATACTTTTTTACGATATCTAAAGCAGATGAAGCACAAACACACAAATAGTTGTAAAGTAATAATATTAAAAGAACATGAAAAAAATCAATAATTACTTCAGTTACAACAAATTTTGACAGACACTAGTGTATCTGCCTGTTGTAATAATAGAACATGTAATATATACATATATATATATAGAGAAATTAAAAAACAACGAAACAAGGCAACCTAAATGAAATGAAAAGTAATGTTCAAAAGGTTACAAATTGTACCTATAGTAGCATTGTTGGTGTTAATTGATATTGTTGTATTACATACTTCCATTCCCCCTAAAATAATTTAATGGAATTATATGAAGCAGAATTAATAAAATATGTATTGTTTTTAACAAAAAAATTATTATTGAAAATGTTTTACATTAACTGCCGTATTCATAAAAAATAAAGTAGGTTTGAAGTGTGCTTTTAGACAAAATTTTCTTAAAGTACATTTGAAGTCTACTTAATTTTTTTGTGAATAAGGGCATAAGTCTTTTATTTTTAATAATATTAAATATTTTACTTTTCCTTTAATATTTTCTAAAATTTATCTATATTTATCTATATATATTTTTTTATTTTTTCTTTTGTAGGTCGTACTCGTATTTATACTCAGTATTGCATCACTCATTATATACTTCGTTGATGCATCTAACGAAGAAGTCGAAAGATGTCAGCCATGGAGTACTAACATTACTCAACAAATCGATCTTGCATTCAATATATTTTTCATGGTTTACTTTTTTATACGAGTAAGTTTTCGTTTTAATTTTTTTTATTGGTTTTCGATATTTTATGTTTCTATTCAGTTTACGAAATTTTTACAATTTTTGCAAAATGGAGTGTGTCATGTTTATACCTTCATTTTAAAGCTGTATATAAAAATGACCACAATTTTGCAGATCACTTGAGTTGTGGAGTTTAGAGTTCAAAACTCTAAAACTCAATAACAAATTTTTTTCAAATCAAACATTTCATTTGATTATCACTAAAGATTTTTCTAAAGATGATCCTTGTATTAAGGAGTCATGGATTGAAATGCTTCATTAGTCTGTTGCTTTTCAATTAAAAACATAGCCGCTCAGTTTCTATTTAAAGCATAAAACTTTAACAGCAAGAATTTGTCGTCAACGGAATTTCACAGGTAAAAGTGATTAAACGATACCAAATGATATCGTTTAATGAAGTGGTCGGCACAGGGAGTCGAACATGATAGATTATTTACCTGTACACGAATATCCACAAAGTTCATATAAATTATGAAATAAGCAACAAAAATCACATTATTAATTTGAATATAAATGAAATAAAGATGGCATAATTTTTTCGAACTCTGATCAGATAGAGAAAGAAATGTTCTCTTCTTATAGCAATGTGATAGAAAAGGTCAATATCGAATACACTATAGTTCCTAGTGCCTCTAAAGAATTAATAACTAGAATATGAGCACAATACTAATGAAATCCTGGGCTTCGCTGTCTGTTCTGAACAGATGTGAGCACATGTTTTAACTACATTAGCCACTGGCTTATGTAGAACAAAAGTTTTTCCAAGTTTCAACAAGTCTGCAGATTTGAGAGAGAACTGATATAAAAGGTAAAAAATTCATAAATATGATTTGCAATAACATTTTCTGAACAATATAATTAATTATTTACCAAACTTTTCTCACGACCCTCCTATGAGAAACTGCACACTCCTTGCGAAATTGTTACACTCAATAAATTTTTGCAAAATTAACAACAAATTGTTGGTGAAAAATGTATGTGCAAAAAAAAAACTATTTATTTTTGTATAAATTTCTTTTCAAACTGATTTTTATTATTTATTTTCTTGATAAATTGTGTGTAATTTGTATCTTATTTTCTTCGATTTTATATTTTATTTGTTCTTTTTTTTTTAAACACTTTAATTCGTTTCTGCAGTTCATAGCGGCGTCCGATAAACTTTGGTTTATGTTAGAAATGTACAGTTTTGTAGATTATTTTACAATACCCCCGTCCTTTGTATCAATATATTTAGATCGAACATGGATCGGTAAGCTTTCAAAATTATTTTCTTTTATATGATTTCTTTTGTTTTCTTTCCTTTATTTGTGTTGATTAATTTGAAATTTGAGAAAAAAACAAACAAAAAACGAAAGAAAGAAAAAAATTGTTAAAATTATTATTTGTCAATCATACATATGTACGTTTTGTCTGCTTGATCGAAATGCATGATTGTAATGATAATGCTTAACACTATTATATGTACTAGTACATTTAACAAACAACGATTATTCCCACTTCCAATTCCAATTTTCACCAAAACAAACGAAACATCGTCGCATTTCACCCGCAACGTCAACAATCACAATTAAAAAGGTCTTCGATTTCTGCGAGCACTGCGTCTTATGACAGTACCGGATATATTGCAATATTTGAATGTTTTAAAAACATCCAGCTCCATACGTTTGGCGCAATTGGTATCCATTTTTATATCCGTGTGGTTAACAGCGGCTGGTATTATACATCTGGTATGTAGAGAATGTATTTATATATTTATTATATTATTGTTTGTGTTTATTATTAGGTGTGACACTGTGCGACAAAATATTTATTTGGAACTGGAGTTCAGCATTTTTTTTTGTTTTAATTATAGTTGAGAATGTTAAAAAAGTAGTAACCAGAAATCTTGGAAAGCCCTGGAATTCCATTTTTAATTAATAGCATATAACAAATAATTTTTACATCACTAAAATATGTCCTTTTGCTGTAAAAACACTGTATTAGGGTAGCGTATGGTTGTTTATGTCCTATATAACTTATTATATATTATTTTGTAGCTTCATTTAAAGGTTTTTTTGATTAAAATCAAATCTAAATGAAATAATGGTTTTTCAATGAGAACTTTGTTTTTCAAAACAAAATAAAACAACAAATTAATATGAAAATCATTCAAGTATTTATTGTATAGGAAAGAGCTAGGTTTAACATTTCCTCAAAATAACGGTCAAGGATTTTGAAATCTGTAATCGATTCAATTGATAAGATCACATGATATGGGCGACAATCAATAGCAAAATTTCGTTAAATTATGCGATCGGAAAATTTGTTTTGCAATATATTGATTGCTTCGGTGTCTGTATGACATGTGGCAGAACTGTGTGGCTGAAACCATATGTCAGTGGTATGAACATCAACAACATTCAGTTATTAACATCTATTGATATAATTAACTATTCACCGTAATCGCATTGCCAGCCAAACTCTTGGAAAAATCCACAAAACGGTTCTTAGTGTGAGACGTTCAGCATACAAATGCTTCTCATTTGCTCTGTTATTCCAATATGCACCAGTTGGAAATCTTAGTTCTTGTTGAAAGACCCGTTAGTAAAGTTTAGCGTCTTACAATAAAGTCTTATAGTTTAATTTTCTTATACTAAAGTCTAGCATCGTATTTAGTATATCAAGGATCCAGCTTAAAAAGCATCTTATAAGGCTAAAGTCTTATAATAAAGACGTAAGTCTTATACTATAGACGTAAGTCTTATACTAAAAACGTAAGTCTTATGCTAAAGTCATACAATAAGGCTAAAGTCTTATCATAAAGACGTAAGTAAGAGTCTCATAACAAAGACGTAAGACTAATACTATAGACATAAGTCTTAATGTAAAGTCTTATACTTAAGACTAAAGCCTTATACTAAAGACTAAAATCTTATACTAAAGACTAAAGTCTTATACTAAGGCTAAAGTCTTATAATAAAGACGTAAGTCTTATACTAAAGTCTTATACTAAGACAAAAATCTCATAATAAAGACGTAAGTCTTATACTATAGATATAAGTCTTAATCTAAAGTCTTATACTTAAGACTAAAACCTTATACTAAATACTAAAGTCTTATACTAAAGATTAAAATCTTATACTAAATTCATATACTAAAGACAAAAATCATGTACTTAAGACTAAAGTCATATACTAAAGACTAAAGCCTTATACCAAAGAATAAAATCTTATACTAATGACTAAAGTCTTAAGTCTTATACTAAATTTTAAGGTGTATACTAAACTCGCACAAGTCGTTTACTAAAGTCTTTTACTAAAGACATAAGTCTTATACTCGTAGACGTAAGTCTTATTGTAAAAACGTAAAAACTAACCACCTTATTCAAAAACGATTATTAAATTTAACAAACGTTTATTAAACAAATTTTTATATGCAAATCTGTCTTAATAAACGTTTGTTAAATTTAATAATCGTTTTTGAATAAGGGGGTAAAATCTTATACTAAAGAAATAAAATTTAATTTCAATTAAGAATTCATTATTTCGAACCTATGATTACCGTTATTGCCTTGCTTCTTTTTTGCAAATTTCATTCACTTCAGACTGATATATCATTAATTTGAAACTAATATGCTAAAATTATAAACGATTTTACTAAAAAAAAATTGATATATTGGCATTAAAATTTATTTCTTTATTTAAATTATTGACCCACAGAGCACTTGAAAATATTAAAATATTAGGGATTTTGCAACCAGTTCCATAGGTCTAAAAATTTTTTTTTTATAATAAACTATTATTGTTGCACAATGTTACAGCTGAAATAAACTTCATATGTACTATACATATATGTATATTAAAAAACTTATCCATAATCAATTTATAAATTCTCCAAAGGTTTATTAAAACAAATTTGGTTTTGCAATTTAGTTTTATACAACTTTTCTAAATTTAAAAATTAATTATAGATACAGAGTTAAGTATTTATGTACTATTAAAATAAAAATAAATATCTCCATTAAGCTTTAAATAATGGTTCGGCTTTTAGCGATTTTCTATCAAGCCAGAGTTTTCGAAACTAATGATTGAACTGTTAAAGCTATTGTAACCGTATTTAAAGTTTAATTTCTAATTTAACACTTTGTAAATATATTTATAAAACTTAAACAAAATAAAAGAACCAAAAGTCCAATAGTATAAACTTTAACACACACAAAATATTCATACATACAGAAATATAAATGAAATAGAATTTTATTTAAAAACTGAAATGATAATGATGTTGATGTTGTTAAATTTGTTTAATGATGACGATGATGATTGAGATGATGTGAAATGATGAAATGTTTCTGATGAACAATTCTTGCATTTACTTAAAATTTAGCTGGAAAACTCTGGCGATCCGCTGGATTTTAATAATGCACATCGTTTACCCTATTGGACCTGTGTCTATTTTCTAATTGTAACCATGTCAACAGTAGGATATGGTGATGTATACTGTGAGACTATTTTAGGAAGAACATTCCTAGTGTTCTTCTTACTCGTTGGTTTGGTAAGTTCTATTATTTTTACAACACTACACATCTTATTTTCTAACTTATATTTTAATACATTAAAAATTTTGAAATTATAATTGAAAAAAAAAATACCTATACATACTGTTTTAGTACAATTTAATAAAAAAAAAACGGTATAATATAATGATTTCTAGGAAAGAGACTTGTTGAAATTCTAAGTAAGCTGCTGCCAATTATTTTTTTTCGTATTCCTTTGAAACAATATCAATAAAAGGAGAAAAAGTTAGTTAGTTTTTGTGTTCCCCTTTTTAAGCGCAAAAATAAGTAACACAAGAAATACAACTACCTAAGTGCTGTTCGTTAATTATTGTTGAGGTTTTTTTTTTTTTAGTTTGCAGTTATTATATTTTTCGTTGTATACAACACTGTATATTACAAACATTTTTATCCCAAAGAAAACGGTTGTGTGAATGAAAGTAAAAACAAGTATTTTACTTTTAAGTACTAAATACTATTTACTATTTACTAACTACTTACTACTGTTTTTTAGTGTTTAGTTTGCTGCTATTAGACAGTAAGGTCTTGATATTTTTTACATAATAATTAATACCAAACCAAAAACTTTTTTATTAATTTGAAAAACAAAAAAATATGAAAATCAAATAAGTATCATTAAATTCATTATTTCTATTTTTACTTATATTTTGTGTTGATACTTTTTAAATCAATTATGATATTATTAATTTTTGACTATTAATAAATAAAATAAATTTTACGCCTTAGTAATTTGTGCACTTTTCAAGTCATTTTAGTTTACACAACATTACTAAAGTTATTTCGAAAAAAAATTAACTACATATTTACTTACTTACATATACTTAATTTATTTATTTCATCTTACCTCTTACTTTGAATATTCAAAATATTTTCAATTTTATTATAAATTATTTATTATTAATTAGATTTTTTATATCCTTTAATTTAAAACTCAAACCAGCAAATTTAAAAAAACTTGGAAAAAATATAAAAGAAATTTAGTAAAGGTTTTCGTTAAGTACCAGCTGTTAATTTTTGTTATTAGTTAAAATGAAATTAATTTGATTTGTGATCAAATCATTTCTGCATGCCCATTCATTGCGAACCGTCATATTTTTTTTATAATTTAACAAAATTTATTTAATTTTTTTTTTCAGTTTATATTTTTTTTATTATTGTTTTTTTTTTGTGTTTTACGATTTTTTAGTTTTTAATATCAATTCATGAAAGTTTTGTCCAGCATTTGTATTGATTTTTTTTTATTTTATGGAGTTTTAGAAGATTATTTCCAGGGAACATTTCTCTCTAAACAAAAAAAAAATATTTTAAAATTTCTATTGCATGCAATGCTAGCGGCTGTATAAATGAGGTTAACAGCTTTTAAATTATACATACATATATTCTAAGTTAGTTTAGGGCAATTATAAAGATTTACTTTATAATTTTTTGTTCTCGATTTTTATATCCTATACCACCGTGAGAGACTTTAAGATACAATTATATGTTCTGATTATTATAAATTTGAAATTTACATGTTATATACAAAAATTATGTAAAATGAATAAAATATATCTGATTTTACCAAAGATGTAAATAAATATAAATCCCAGGTTTGTTGGGTTATGGAGGTATATATTGTGTAATATACCTGCCCCTAAAAGCTAGATTTGCTTTAGATAGATCTTATTTGGTATATATATATCTAAAACAAACAAAAGCTAAATTTAAGGACAATAGGGAAAGGAGAACCGGAGAAAAGAGTGTAAACAATGGTGCTTTATCCGATTACATAACTCAAAAATCGTAACCACTATTTTTGACGATGTTTAAACTTACAAGTCATATCTTACATTTGTAAGAAATAAAAATTTGAAATAAAATAAAACTAAAACTTCTGTTTTCCAATTAAATATAAGAAGTAAAACAATTTTTTTTATTTTCGTCATATATTTGTACCTTAAGTAAAGCAAGACAGTTTGATTAGTTGCTGTCACATAGTGTCTAAAAGCTGCTCATTTAACTCCTTCTAATACAATATGATGTTATGGTGACATAACAATATATTTTATATAAACTCGGGACAAGTCATGTATGGATTCTCTTCCATGTGGGTTATTAACTAATCTAATCAGCTAAATATTAGTTGTTGTTGGCAAGGTAACTAATTCTTAATGATAAATTTTATTGAACTTTTAAATTAGGTTAAGTAAAATGATAAATTTAAAACACGGTGGTACAGGATAAATGATAATCGATTTCGATCAGGTTTCTTGTAAGAATTAATTATAAAAACAGGATTCATTTCCACAATAATTGAAGGCTTTTGTAAAACAAGTCAAGAGTTATGTGTCAAAAACTATAAATTTTTTTAAATATTTTATTTCTGTTTATTTTCAAAATATACTTATATAAAATAAATATATGTTTTTCTTAAAAAAAAAATTGTCAAACAATAAATATATAAAAATACCCCCCGAAATTTTAGGCAATGTTTGCCAGCAGTATACCGGAAATTATTGAACTTGTTGGTAGTGGCAATAAATATGGCGGCGAACTTAAAAGAGAACACGGAAAGAGGTAGTCTAATGAATTTAAAACAAACAAAACAAGTAAAAAATCAAATATATTAAACACCAAAAATATCATAACTAACATGATCATTTCAAACAGTACTCTTTCTTTATATATAAAATATGTTTTTAAAAAATATAAAACATAAAAAGCATTTAAGCATAATGTAAAATATTTTTTTTAAGAAAAGAAAAAATTCATATATATAAATGAAAAAAGCCTATGTTTTTGCTTTTAGTTTAAAAAACTTATAATTTTAAATAAATAATCAAGGTTAAAAGGGGTTAACAAAGAGCCAGTGATTTTTAAATGCAAATGACTTTTAGGCATTTTTTTTAAATTTAAAATTAAAAAAGCATTAGTTGTCAGCTGTTAAAAGTCACTGGTTTCTAATATTCTTATTGGCTTTAGACCCAATTGAAATCCTTAACTTAATAGTGCTAATTTAAAGTATTGTACGGTTTCCTTAATTTTTACACTATTAATGTTTGTCCTAGATTATTATTTAATTTTACTTTAACTTTATCCCTTGATTTGCCATAAAAAAAATAAATTTGCTAACAAAATACCAACACTCAGATAAGTCAGATAAGAAGTGCTTTTTTCTTGTATAATTTAAATTTTTCATTACGGTCATTTTAAAATTAATTTTATTTAGCACCATATTTTTCTTTACTTTTTCTAAATATGTTTTATGTTGTTTTTTAATTATTATTATAATCGAATACATTATGTTTTTAATTTTGGATTATTGTAATTCTTTCTATATTAGTCTGTTACCCTTATTTTGGTTTGGTTTTGTAATGTAGCATTAAACAACAAATAAAACAATTATATCTATTATCACCATTACCGAACAACCAACCAACCAACCACCCACCCAACCAAACAAACAAACAAACAACCACCGAACAAAAATAACAATTTAACATTTAGGGAATTCCCTAAAATAAAGTGATAATATAAAAGAAAAGAAAATAAAACTGTCATTTGCTACCATCCATTACCATCCATACATTTTACTCAATCAAAGTAATTTATCAAATATCTCTTCCTTTTATCTAGGACCCACATCCTGTTATTTTTGCCTCTTAAACTTTTCCCTCACTACCTCCTACTATCCCTATTTCCACCACTTCCTTTTATTCGGCTTTTCCTTCAAGTAAAAGAAAATCTCTCATTAACGCTCACTTAATATGTTTTGTGTTTGCAAATGGAGAATTAAATCCTCATATTTTGTATCACTCTCACAACCTCTCTCCATTTTTATCTCTTCTCCACCACCATGTTGTTTGCTGTTATTACTTATTTCTTTTTGTTTGTTTTTGTTAATAAAAAAAAGTAAAATAATAAAAAATAAAGAAACCCTCTGTAATCGAATTTATATCAAACTTTTCAAATCAATAATCATCTTGTCATTTTAATAATTTTATTTAATAAATTTTTAAAATAAGGGAATTTAATCTACACTTTTCACCATCACAGTTAGTTTAGTTTACTAGTGAGTTGAGCCTGTTGAAAATATTTGAAAAAAAAAAAAATTATTTTAAAAAAAATACTGTTGTTTCTTGTTATGATTCTAATTATTAGTTACGTTTTCCTTAATTTTTGTTAACACTGTAGTTTATCATTTAACTAATAAGTAAATTGTTTATTAAAATAATTAACAAGATTTTCAAACAAACATTTTATTTCAATTGCTTTTTTGTAAGAAAAATCCAAGATTTATCAGAGAATTTTCAAATTGTTTGATTTTGTTTGAAAGTCATAACAAAATGTTAAAGATTGGATTGAGATCAGTTGCAAAAAATATTGAATTAAATATAAATACATTGAAATTCAAATGAATATTAATATGAAAATCAATTTAATTTAATCGATAATCGGCCAATTCTAAAAGATCCAGGCAAATATGAAATTTATAATATTTGTTCTTTATTTATTAAAAAGATCTTTTAGTTGATACATTATAAGAACAAGTTCAACAAGATTTTTTTTCGAAGAAGAGTAAAGATAAGTTGGTAGCTTTAGGCAAAGGGCGCTTTCATTAATCCTTTGAATCGTCTTCAAATTCCAGTAAAGCCAAGGAATCTTCGGCTACATTCAACTCACTAAATAATTCTTCTGCAAGTCTACCGACCAATTGAGTGTCTTCGTAGACAGTTGAACTAATTCATTCAAACATTTTAGTCCGAATTCTCCGAAGCTTAATACACTCTCGAACCTACTCACTGTAGACAGTGATGATGAAAGCATATTTTGGATTATCATCCGTTTCCTCATCTTCTGCTACATTTAACTGACCACATAATTTTTTCTACAAGTCTACCGATCAATTCACCAGATACATTAATTCATTTAAACATTTTGCTCCAAATTCTTCAAAGCTTGGGATATTTTCTTGCTGTTACCTCGATAAACTTGGAGTTATACAGTTAACTAAATTAAATCTACAGGTTTAATGGCAAATATAACTTATTGCAAGTACTTTTGTATTTCAAAGTATTTTAACTCTCATTCACGGACTACATCAAGTCCTTTAACAATCGCAATAATTCCCAATCTTTAACTTTTATTTAATTAAATAACAATATCTTTTTTGTTTAAAACCATATAAAACATTCTAAGTGTTGTGATTTAAAATCAATTATAATCAAATTAAAAACAATCCAATTATATAGTGTTTTTTCTTACAAAATCGTTATATATGTTTTTTTTTCTAATAAAACGTAAACGTCTATTTATTGCGCTACTGCTAATTGTGGTTTCTTCACCACAATTGTCTCTTATTTTGTTTTTCAATAAAACTAAATACAATAATAATTTAAAGATATTTATTTAGTCAACACTTTAACTCCAACCAATAATCTGTATTTACGAACAGCAGCAACAACAACTAAGAATTTCTATAAAAAGGTCACGCATTACGTTTTTAAAAGGAGGAGATTATTATTATTTATTTGAGAAATTTTATAGGACTTTAAGGTTAAATGTATTAAAAATCAAGCCTTATTTTTTCTTGCCAAATATATTGTTTTAATTTATTTTAGTTAATTATTATCATTGCATTAACTTATTAGTTTCAAAATTATTTTTATAGTATTTAAGAAATCTTGAAATATTGCTCAAGTTATTAAAAAAAAAAATACAACACAAAAGAATTACGCAGCAAGTAAAGAGAATAAAGAAATAAATAAATTTACATTTTACTCTTCATAATAAGAGTAAAGAGATCATTTTCTACCTCAGTTTCTTCAGTTAGTTCTAAAATGGTTTTAATGGAATATCATTAAAAACACTTTAGACATGATTTGCATTTGAAAAAAGATAATTCATTGATTTAATACGATTTTAAGTTGAACTATGTACATACATTAGTTAGAGATAAGGACCGAAAGTATCAGTTCCACTTTAATTCTAGTGGTTAATTGGCACCATTAAAAATTTGTTTTTTGTGTTATATCACTGAAAGAGTGATTTATAAGAGAGCAATTTAGGTTATTGGTTGAGAGAAACAAAAAAGAAAATAAGGGAAGTAATCAAGATGAGTGATTTAAGGCAAAATTAGTCTTTACTTTCTGTTCCGTTCCGAATCAGCTGATTCTGTTATATAGAAGTCGTTAGTTGTTATGTTACTTTCCGTGCCGGAATAACACGGAACAGAACAGCAACAGAAAGTAAAGACTAATGAAGCCTTTATAATTAAACTTTTTTTGTAAATATCAGGTTATAACTTTTATTTTCGAACTTTAAAAATAAATAGCAACAGTTCATTTGATGCAATATAAAAATTATAAATTTAAAATTTAAAATTTCACAAAAAATCGAAAAAAAGACTTAAACAGCCATGTCACAGAATTTAATTCCGTTCGGAAGTGGAATTAATTCCGTATTTTGCTTCTATAGAAAAAGTAAAACGAACAATTTTTTCGGAATGAAACCTAGAAATTCTTAAAATTACAATTCCACATAGCAAATTTAAAGTGGTTTCATTTCAAAAAAAAATTTCGTTTTACTTTTTCTATAGATGTAAAATACGGAATTAATTCCACTTCCGAACGGAATTAAATTCTGTGACATGGCTGTTTAAGTCTTTTTTTCGATTCTGTGACATGGCTGAAAGTTTAGAAAATAATCTTAAATTGCAGAACAAAATAAAAAAATTACATAATAAAAAAAAAACTAAATTTTGCAAAAACTCAAAAAACAAAACAAAATTAAAAAATAAATCAAAATGTATTATGGTCACAATTGAAACATAATTAAAAAATGTTCGTATAGTATGTAAATAAAAAATAAAGGAAAATACCAGTTATTGTGATCAACCATAATTGAAATAGTTTGTCTCTCACCAAGACATTAAAAACAACAAAAATCATTTAATTACAATTATTTGCAGTGTTTTATTTTTTAAAACAAAATATAAATCTCTATTTTGTATTTTGATACATGGGACGAGTTATTTACGGTCTGGTTAGAGAGATATAGCAGACATTCTCTAAATGAATGTATGAGGTCTCAAAGATTTCTTCTAGATATCAATTAAGTTACGCCAGTAACTTGACTTTGGATTATTTAAATGACAGTATACATCAGTTGATTACTTTACACATTCCCTGGTAATCTAGCATAGAATCAATTGCCAACTTAGTGACCCTAAGTAATCTATAGAGTAGAGTACTGTTGTTTAAAATTGGTATTTATATTTTAAGTTTTATAAGTCATGAAGAAAAAGACAAAATATTTACAGTCCATTTGCATTTGACATCTGATGTTGTAAGTACAAAATACTATTTTCAATACTTTTAATAATCAGCATTTCCCAATTTAATACAAACGTTTATTCATTTCCAATTCTATAGTGTTTAAAGAACCTCCAATACGAAATTAAAGTTTTTTAAGATTTAATAATTTGAGCAATATCTCATTAAAATTACTCTTAATTTAGTTTTACTGTTTGGGTTTTCAGTAGTTTTAAAATATTCTAATTTATAATAGTTCTCTTCAAGATAAAGTAGATGATAGCTACTTAGAATTTAAGTAGGCCAGTCTAATATATTTTTATATTTCATCTGGGACCTTTAAGTAGATGGTTTAAAATAAATGTGTAAATTGAAAATTTGTAAAAAAAAACATATGTATCTTTAAAGTTTTGTAAATTTGTTAAATATTGGTAAAGAGTGAACGGCCAATGAGAATTAAAAAAAATAAAATTAAGAAAGTGTGAACTCATATATAAGAGTATATGTGTGTGTGTGTAACAGCGTATGTATGTGTGTGTCTAAGCTCCTAAAAATATACTCATAATTTCTTTGTATTTTTTATTGTTCTTCGAATAAATACATACTTAAAACATTTTTAAACAGGCAGTGTATGTAAATAATAGCTTTTCTTGTGGTTATACTTAATGAATAATACTACGAAAAGGTTTAAGGATTATTTTCTCTATTACGCTCTTTTTATAAATACAACTCTTTTTCTCTCTCTCTCTGAATATGTATCTGTGTGATAAAAAAGGGATATTGTTTTTGTACATACATAGATAAAAACATATGATTTACATTATTTTGTTGATTTTTTGTTTAATATGATTTGAGTTTAATTTTTGTTAAAAAAAAAACTACTACTACTACATGAACTACTACTACTACTACTACTATTACAACTATATGTATATGTATCAATATAATACATAGGCTGTGTTCGCTAGTTGGATACCAGAAATCACAGAACTGGCTGCCCAAAGAAGCAAATATGGTGGAACTTATAGCAAGGATCCTAGAAAAAGGTACACACCAACAATACAAAAAACAAACACCAACAATACAAAAAACAAACAAAAATCCACCACCAATAAAATAAAAAAAAAATCAAAATAAAAACCAACATGCAGCTGTACCGCCTATTTCTCTCAAATTCAAAAAAATCTCACCAATTTAGTATTAAAAACTACACACAATATATACATTTTTTAACAAAATTTTTCTTATTAATTTTTATTTTTTTTAGTATTTTATTTCAAATTTAATTTAATTTCAAATTGCATATTCAAACATTTGTTTTTTATTTACATTTTTTTGTTTTTAAAATAAAGTAATTAAAATTTCTGTTAAAAAACAAAAACAAAAATTAAATCAAAATGTTTTGTTAAATATTCGACTACAATATTAAAAATTCAGCAAAGGCTTTTTTGTTTCCTAAAGAAAATTGAATTAAAAAAAGGAAATTTTTTGATATTTGAAAATTTCAAATTGGTTTTAAATTACATTTTTATTTACCTGTTTGTTACAAAATCGAGTTAAAAAGGCATTGATTTCTTGGCGGCATGTGTGTTTATGTTAATTTTAATATTTTTATTCAAAAAATTCATAAAAAAAAACTTATTAAAATATTTTTTAAATAAAAAGGTTGTCTTTAAAACTGTTTTTTTTTAACCCGTTTTAAATTAGGACACTTTAATTATATTTCCATTTGGTGGTTACACATTCTTCTGTAAATCACTTAAATCTGCTCTGTAGCTTAAAAAAATAGATAAACTGGCATTTTTCTTAAAAAAATTACAATAATTATTCAAATATAAAACATTAAATATGTTTGGTTTTTGTGTTTTTCTTTTCCGTTATCATTAGTTTCTGTTACTGTTACTATTTTTATTTGAATTTTTTTTTGTTATTAAAATCATTTTGAAACCATTTGTAAAACAACTACTTACATTGTCCTTAAAATTTTTGCATGTAATTTTTAATACAAATTAAGTAGACGACTTCTTTCAAATAAAAGTTTATTTAAAATTTTTTTGTTGATTTCTTCCATGTACCAACCATTCTTCATATAGGGAGATTTTTTATTTAAATTTTAAACTGCTTCTAAATTTAGATTTTGTTGATTTTGTATTGAATTGCTAGTGTGAAAAGCAATAGTAAACGGGGTGTCTGGATGATAAAACTAGTAATTGTATAAAAACTGAAATATATGTACATTAGCGTGGCCCCAAAATAAATAAAGCGGATGTTCCCGACTAATATGAAAATTTGATTAATTTTAAGACTAAGTTTCTCAATTTTTTTGTCCTGGGGTCAATATTTGGTGAGCTGGATCAAAGGATAAAAAGGTCCTTTTTAGAGGTTTTTTGATTTTTTTCACATTCCCCACAAGGGAACTATATGTAAATTTGGTATCATATGAAAGGTCTTTGAGAGGCGCATTCAATGGGTTATCAATTCTTTTTAATTCAAAAATTTTGAAAATTTCAGACAAAATTTTAGTGTTTTTTTATTTTTTCATAGAATTTACATAAGTAAATAGTTGAAATTTCTTGATTATAAACATCATCCAATTTAACCCAAATGGGTTTTCCCGTGTTTTAGCTTATAAAATTTACGTTATTTTAATCCCCATTACATTAACGAATTGAGTTAACAGAGATTGGCAGATACGGAAGAATTAAGGTATAAAAAAAAAATTAATAAAAATAGAAATAGGTAGAATTTTAAAAAACGGGAATAACCATTTGGGTTAAATTGCATGATGTTTATAATCAAGAAATTTCAACTATTTATTTAAGTAAATTCTATGAAAAAAATAAAAAAAAAATAAAATTTTGTCTGAAATTTTCAAAATTTTTGAATTTAAAAATTTTTTTTTTTAATTTTTGATAACCCATTGAATGTGCCTCTCAAAGACCTTTCATATGATACCAAATTTACATATAGTTCCTTTGGAAGAAATGTGAAAAAAATCTCTAAAAAGGAAATTTTTATCCTTTGATCCAGCTCACCTAATATTGACCCCAGGACAAAAAAATTGAGAAACGTAGTCTTAAAATGAATCAAATTTTCATATTAGTCGGGAACATCGATACCTTATTTTTTCTTAATACAAACGGGGCCACCCTAATGCACATATGTTAAATTTATTTCGGAATTAAAAAAAAAAACTTATTATCTGCCATTGTCCCACTTTTAGGACGTATTTTAAAAAGTGCTTATTTTTAAAACTGCATCGTATATTTTCAAAACTTTTGCTAAAATAAGAAGAAAATATGGCACCCTCTTTGGTAATGTCCTTCAAATCCTTATTTAAATAAAAATAGTAAAAAATCTCGAACAAATGACTTTACTTTGTCAATAATGGCAACTTTATTAGTTTTAGCAAATATGAATTACGGCGGGTAATGGGTTAATTTTATCATTTGCCGAGCATTTTTAGGGTAAACATATAGAATGTTTAAGATTTAAATGTGACTTAAGGTATGGTCACACATGGCAAATATTTACTCAAAAGAGCATAACCACTTGTTTTAGAACAAATTTGTTTGACGTTGTTTACTCGTACAAGAGATCAAACAGCATCAAATAAAATAAGACTAAATATCTGTTTAGTATTGTCCTAAATAAACGAGTTCAAACATATTTTATTTAGTGGTTACGTCTTTTTCGTCAAATATTTGCCTATTGTTACCATACCTTTAGTTATATAATTACAATTTAGAGATTGTTTTTAATTTAAATTAATAATGATTTTTTTTTTCGGAATTTCGGAATTATATCACATTCAATATTAAAAAATGACCTGACCACTTCTTTAACGCTTATCAGAAGGCCAACTTTTACCAATAAGTGTACTGATCTAGATAGACCACAACCATCCGGTTAGAAAAGTGCACTCGCCCACTAAGATTTCCGTGAATATATTATTAGTTTAACTAAATTTGATACATATTAGCCCTGAGACAGCGCAGTTCATGATATCTTAGTCAGCGCCTAGAAAATGTTTATCGATTTGTTCTGCTTTTCATCCAAATAAAACCTATTAGATATCTTGTTGAGTCCCTTTCAAAAACCAAAAGAGTTGAATACTCTACAAGTTTAATCCAAGAGAATCGACACACATTGAGTACTAATCACGGATTATATTCGATATGTCAAACAAAGGAAAGCGAACCAGTTTAATGTGAAATTGTCAGCATTTTAGATCGAAATTATGATAATCAAGTTGCTGCAATACAGTCCCAGTAGATTTTATGAATTATTGTGCAACTTTTCGCTTGGAAAACAGTCTAAATACTAGGCTATATAAGAGAAGGTCAAGATCATGCCCGTTTGAATCTTTCAACTAATAGTTGAAGGACAGCGCTTGCAAACCAGTCTTCTCTGTAATCCGTCTCCAGTTTGCATTTTAGGATGGTAGCATATTCAGTAACCAATATACGGTTTGAGATCGCATATTTTCCTAAGTATCTTCTTATATGATGTTTGATTTCTCTTAAAAATTCCAGATGTAATAAAATTTAATCGAGGATGCCTAATAACTTTTGTATGTTCTTTGTGTGTTCTGGTATAAAGTGGCTTACAGACTTCGTCGGATTAATATTCAGACGAATTAATAAGATAGTACAGTACGCCCAAAACTGATCTAATGAGTTCACTTTTCAAGTGAAGAAATTTCCTTTTTATAAGGAGCACGAAATCATCAGCCGATGCATTGAGACATTTCTGAATTTGTCACTGAGTATTAATAGGATTCTATATACGACAAGAGTTCCACATCTAGCAATGAATATTTGTTTCTACCCTTCATTACGTGACCCATTCAGTTGGTTAATAATGATTAACCTCAAAGTTTCTTAGGGCTTTCAGTATTGATGATGTATTATTATTATTAATGTTCAAAATTTTGCATCACGTTTTGTTATGTTACAACACTTGCGAACTATGTTCTCGAACTCCTTCTCAATTGATTCTGCAATATATTTAGACCGATCAGTGTTATAGTTTGAAAGCTGTATTAAATATATATACAGCCAAATCCCGGTATAACCAATCTCACTTTAATGAAAATCCGCTATAACGTATATCAATCTTATTTAACGAATGTTTAATTAATTATATAAAGTAAAATATAATATAATGAATATTTGAGAAAATTAAAACAAAATCAAACAAAGAACAAAATTTTCAACATTGACACATACATGGGCACTGCACTGTAGCCTGGAAATAAAGAAAATTTAGTGCGTCTTTCACACTAAATTTTGAATTTTAAACAAACAGTTTGTATTATATATGTAATAAATATTAAAGAACATTTTTAAACAATATAGCTGATGAAAATGTTGTTGATTTCTAATATTTCCTTAAGTGTTCTCAGTATTAGGGGTGATAGCTGATTTATTTAAAAAAAAAATAGATTTATAAATAAACAAGGATTTTATAAAATATGAAAATAGAATTAGAAAAAATAGAATAATTAGTATGTTTTAGCACTGGCTTCTGGTTCTTACAATGTTTCTCAGCAAATTATTAACAAAATCAACAAAATCCAGAATTTAAATTAACAAAATGCTGATTGCCCTTTTAAATATACAAATATATATTTTTTTTCAATAGCTTCATTAACTTTTTTTAAATTAAAATTTAAAAGAAAAAAATATCTAAGTAATTTACAGAAGTTAATTTTCGAAATAAAAAGCAACAACAACAAAAAGAAAACAAACATGTTACCACAGAAATCGATGAATTTGTCGATTTTAAAAATTCCATTTATTTCGAACAAATATTTTTTATGCAAAATACAAAAATCTAAAATAAAACATTTTGATACAAAAAAAAAAAAAAAAAATTAAAAACTTTATTTTTCAAGCCAGAAAATCATTTGAGTAGAGCTTTCATCAAAGAAAACCAACAGCAATTACTTTGTACTTTTATTACACTTTAAAGCTTTTTAAAGTGGGTTTAAAAGCTTTACTTTTTTTTTAATTAGTAACATAACTTAATACTTTTGATTAGAAAATATACAAAAATTAATTTAGGAAAATTAAAATTCTAATTTTCCTCGCATTATAGACATGACAACAAAATGAAAAATCGAATGTTTGAGTTAATGCAATATTTATAATTTAATTTTATATAATTTATACATTTGTTTCCGTTAATTTATTTCATTAAAATATTAAATTTTTTTTTTACCATTCTAATTTATAAAGTAGCTAATTTAATTTATTGTTTTATTTTGTAGTAAAAAATCAAGCTTTTGTTTAGTATTTTCTTAAAAAAAAAAAAAAAAAAAAAAAATACAAAAAATTTAAAAGATAAACAGTGTTTGACTTAACCCAAGATTCCTTTACACATTGTTAATTATAATTATAATTATTTTGTTTTATTCTCAATAATAATTTATTAATTAATTAATAAATAAATCAATTCATGCTGTAGTTGCGTTTTTATTCTTTTGAAAAATTCAAATAATTTTAACACAAAAATCGTTTGTTCTCGCTCGTTCGTTTGTTTGTTTTGTATTTTTTGTTAATTATTTATTATTTGTTCGTTCGTTTGTTTATTTGTTTAATTTATGAAAATAACAATCAAATCATACAATCAATAACTACATAGCTTAATTAATTCTGTTTCATTAATTTGTGTTTCCAACTTATGGTTTTTAGTTAATGTATACTTTCTATTGAAATGTACTTAATATATACATACAATAATTAAAATAAACCTTTGGCAACTTTTTGTTTAAATAAAAATTCACCTTTTTTGAGTAAAATTAATTTTTAAAAACCATGTCGTTTCAAAATTATTGCCACGTTAAGTTTTGTTTGCTTGCACACACAGACTGTATGCCGCAGCCACGCATAATTTTCCAAATGTAAAATGTTTGAAAACGAAAAAAAAGTTATTAAAAAATAAAAACAAAAGTAAAACTATTTCAAAATAAATATATATACAATTTTCTTTTAGGTTAGAAACGTCATTGTATTTATAAGTAGTTCCCTGTATTAAAAATATACATACTTAAATATTGAATGGAAAATGTATAATTTTCATTTGGTTTCTGTTTCTGTTTCGGTTACTTACTTTATTTAATTTTCTCGTAAAATATTTCTTAGATATATATTTGAGTTGTTAAACTTAAACTATATTAATTATTCTTATTGTTATAATAAAAAGAAAACACACATACCAATCATATTAACATCTTGTTTTGTTCTTTGTTTTAAATTAAAAAAAATGTTTCTCTATCTCAAACAATTAACTAACTAAAGAAATACTTATTTGTATAAAAACACATGTCCCCAAGAAATCGCAGCCTTTGGTATTTTACATACAATGAACAAATTTAAAACGAAATCAATTTAATAAAAATAAGCCTTTAGTTAACAACAAAATATTTTTTGTTTAAATTTTAGTTTTTATTCAATTTTATTCAATGGTTCTTAGTTGTCTGCAAGTACTGGATATTTATTTAAAATTTTAACATAATTTAAAATTTGTTTATATACTTTAAATGTTTACAAAATATTGTAATGGTGTTGTGTAAAAAAATAAAAATCAAAATTTGTCTATATACTTTCTGTGACCATATCCACAGTCAAGTCATAGATTGACATTAAACGAAATGGTTTTCAAGAATGTTTTAAAATATCCTTTAGTTTTGGCATTAAGTTATTTTCACTTTAAATTTAATATTTGTTTAAACAATTTATTGCTTAAGGGTGATCCGTACTTTTTCGCTGCCTTCCAGAGTTTTACGGCTCATTCTTGCATTGTTTAATGCCTGTCGTCGACCAACTGCAGCGGGTTATGATTTTTCGAAATTTTTTACCTTTTAATGCTCCTTGTTCTGGGAGTTTTTTAAATAATACAATAAAGAGCTTTCGCGTTTCAAAATTATTTGCAAATTGTAATCATGTTTGTGTTATTTACAAATACTATTTTTCTTTAAGTTAAGCCAACATTTCTAGGATATAACTCAAATTTTCAATCCGATAATACGAAATAATAAGAAAAACTAAAAAGCAATTGACAACTATTTTTAGTTATTATTGTTATTGTGACGATTGTATCGTTAATGGTCTTATGTTTACGGTTTTCATAAGTAATAACTAATTGTTCACAATAATTGGACTCTAAAATGTTTTCTGTTTTTTTGTTTTCTATTTATAAAGAAACTGTCCGTAACGCTGTAATTAAAAAAAGAGCGATTTTTAAGAGTTTTCAGATTTGATTTAAAAAAACGCGCAAAATATAGATAAATGTATGTAATCTTTATTTCAGTTGATAGAACCATATACATATGTATATAATTCAATGTTTAAATATGCCTCAAATGGTTTATATGCTGGGTTTAATTTTGGCATACTCTCTTCAACATGTATATAATAAATTCTTCAATATTAGCTTCCAGTGCTTCAACCGTTGCGGGCTTGTCCCTACATAAAATAGCCCCACAAAAAATCATCACACGGTAGCGCTCGCCATTCACAGTAACATTCCTGCCTTCGTCGTCTTTGTTAAAGTGCGGTCCAATGATGCCACTGGCCTATTATTCACACCAAACAATGCATTTTTCGGAATGGATTGGCAGTTATTGCAATGCTTCTGACTGCTGTTCACATCAAATACGATAATTTTATTTGTTTACGTATCCAGTCAACCAGAAATGAGCTTCGTCCCTGAACACAATTTTACGTTAAAAAAACTGCACGATAATTTTAATAATAAAATTCAATAATCTAAGCGTCAACTGCTGCCACATAGGAATGATGCCATTAAAATTTTGTTATACGACCATATATATTTTTTTTGGAAAATAATCTTATACATGCAATTTTCCACAAAAGAAACGTTTATGCATAAAATTTCCCTTAAAAAAACTGTTACATTGGGTATATGATTTCAAAATGCGGGATTTTAAAAATGTTCCGATCATTCTGGCAACATATGGATTCCGCTGCAAAAGAACTGCTAATCTTTTGAACCCAAGCCAATTTCGTATACCTCATGTCTCGTATCCCAGAGAAAGCGTTATACATCGATCGTAACAAATAGTAGACGGCCGGGCTGGGTCTGGACTATAAGGCGAGTAGTGCGAAACGTCGACTTCTTTCGAAATAGTTTTTAACAGATATTGCAACATGTGGCCAAGCTTTGTCACAATTCAATATTGAGCTTTCATGTCTGAAACGAATCGGTGCAGGTGCCCTGTGATGGTCTGGCCAGATTTATGCAGCCCATAATAGATTGAACCTTTTTGGTTCTACCAAACACAGGGGGGTTACTCTCTATTGCAATGCGAAAGCCATTGTATCGTTCATGCAAACGCTTTCACAAAATAATTTGAAAAAGTAGCAACACTGGCACCACAAAGTAAACAATAGCGAAAAATGACAAAATTAAATGTCAGAACTTGTAAATCAAAACATTTTAAACAAATTTTTTGTGCAGTTCGCGTTTTTGCTTGCTTACATGATGCGTTGCCTTTGCGTTTGATATTGTGTTATTGCAAAAGATTTGCGCTTAACGGACGAAGAGAAAATACGAAAACGCAATATAGGGTACCAATTGTTCGATTACGTTTCATTTTTCTTTCGCATCGCAATAGAGAGTAACCACCCAGCATTGAAAAAAAACATTATACCTGAGAGTCATGGATATTTGGCTTTGGTGTTGATTCGTCTGGCTGGTCGGGCTGCACGTACGATTTCTAATGCATCAGGTTATCGTAATTGATCCTCTTTTTATAGCAAGTAATGATTCGAAGCAAAAATCAGTTCCTTTTATAGCTAAATCATCTGTCAAGGTCTCTTGGCTTCAATTCATATGGATGAATCCTGATGCTCTCAAACTTATTGAAATTGCTGCTTGAGTATCTGCTAATGTTTTAACAAGCTGTTGCTGAGTTTGACAACAATGGAGTAATGACTCCGATTTTTGGTTTTCAAACTTTTTCGTCTTGGCTTTGTCAGCCGTGTCAAAATCACCACTTTTCAACCGCACAAAACATCTGTAGGTTACCATGGCCATTATTTCGATGATTTAAATGCTTAAAATGCCGTTCGTTTTACTTAGCACTTTGACTGGCTTTATCCAAAGTCATTTGAAAAAAAGTCTGCAATTGTTATGGATTGCTTCTAGACTATTTCTATATATCTCTTATTAGTTCCAAAACTATTTTTTAGAATCAGTTTAAAAACCTTGATATTTATTATCATTGAAAAATTAATTACATGTTTTCATAAATTTTTGACCCGATTCTAAAAATTCCTTCTCTGCATTTACTGAAAAAAGGTTCGAGTATGACAATTTAAAAAATCACTAATAAAAGCACTAGTTCTGGAACTATTCCTAGGAGTGTGTGTTTGCTCCATAAAGCTTCTCTAGATTAAAATTAAAGAACTGTTTTCAGATTCGTTATAAATAACGTGTGCTCCAAAGCTCCTTTAGAATCAGTTCAAGCAAAAAGTATTGATTAAAAAGCACGTGTATAGCATACATTCTAGAACTAGTTGGAAAAGCTAATACAGTTTTTCCTGGGTAATTTGTAAAATATGAAAACAAAACTTTTGAAAGCTTTGGAGCCATTTGACATTTTTCATAACAGATTGTTTGAATTAAAAAAATATTGAAAAAATATGCAATTATATGAGACATTTTGCTGGCACAATGACAATAATTTTGATTTATATATGAAAACCAAAATAACTAAAATAAAGAATAATCAAACCCGTTCTAGAAGAATTGGAACATTAAATTTAAACTTGCTAAAATCGCATTCGAACTCCTTGTACTTGAAGACAACTAAAACCACAATAACTTTTATTTATTGGTATTATAATTTTTTAATTAAAAAACTTATTATTTCATTAAAATTTTATATATGTAATTTCTTTTAAACTTTTCAATAATCTCTGTTTAAACAAACGCAAATCCTTATCATAAAAAAATTAAATTAAATTAATAAAAAAAAGGTTTCACACAAAAATTCGTTAAAAAAAATTGGCATATTTCTTTAGACAGGTTTCTTCATTCCACTCTCTTCGCTAAAAATTAGGTCTCATGGAAACAGCAGCTTTTCTAATTAAAGCTACGAATTGAATAAGATTTGACAGAATATTTACTTTTAGCTAACAATTTGTATTTACGTATACGTATATTTATTAAATTTAAAACAAATTAATGAACAAATTTGCAACAAAATTTCTTCGCCCTAGAAAAAAAACAAACAAAAATTTAACAAT
This sequence comes from Bellardia bayeri, assembly GCA_950370525.1. Taxonomy (NCBI): domain Eukaryota; kingdom Metazoa; phylum Arthropoda; class Insecta; order Diptera; family Calliphoridae; genus Bellardia; species Bellardia bayeri. The sequence goes on from OX493264.1 coordinate 123,523,656, forward strand.
TTGATTAAAATTTAAAAAAAAAATTTATTGATCCATCCATATAATTGAAAACAGGCGATATTTGCAAGTTGTATACCTGAGATTATAGACTTGATTGGAACAAGAGCTAAATATGGGGGCACATTAAAAAATGAAAAGGGTCGAAGGTGAGAATCTGAAAATTTAATAAAAAATTTAAAAAAATAAACAAAAACAAAAACAAAGTAAAATAAAAATCATAAAAATTTCATACAAAAATACTACAACAAAGTTTTAATTAAATTCTGAACAAATTTTTAGTTTTGAAAACACTTGAGTTTGTTAAAGAAAACGATTTCTTTAATTTTTTTGTTTTAATTACATTTCTATGATTTTTTGTTTTAATTTTGTTATAGAGAACTAACTGAAATAAACACCAAATCAAAATGAAATTTCTAATTACAATTTAAACAAGTAAATATTTATATAAAAAAATAAGTTCCACTTTTGTAAACAATTTATGTACAAACAAAAAGTATTACTTTTACTTAATGTTTGTAAAATAAAAATTAAAATAAAAAAGTAAAAATAATTTTTAGTTTCTTTCAAGTATATTGTTTTTTATTTTGCTGGTCATTACATACAAAACCAAAAACAAGTCCTTAAACATTTTAATTGTTTTCACCTATTAAAGTCAACTTTAAAATCATTTAAGCAAATAAAACACGAAATGAAATGAAATTTTATTTTGATTTTAGTTTTAATAATACATATTAACAACCTCTAAACGAAATCGATACATTTTAAAACATTTTTACACAAAAACTAAATTCTTCTAACCCCCGCCCACTCACAATTAACAAATTACTAAATGAAAAATACAGACACGCATGAATTGAGCCTTAAACCTCACCTCAGTCAATCTTCTTAACCCAATAATAATACTTACAAACAAACAATTAAGAAACGTTATAATGTAATAAGAAAGAAATATTTTCAGTTTCTTTACACTCTTTCGTTTATTTCGTTTCTTAACTCATAAAACCGAAACCCCATTTTAATAAAATTAACAACACTGTCAATTAAAACACACACACACACACAAACACCAGCCAAAAAAAGAAATTCCTCTCCTCTCTCAACATTAACAAGCAAACTTACAGAAAAACAAATTAATATTATAATGAGGAATTCACGGAACCGGAAATTATTATTTTGTTTTAACTTCCTTCCTTATTAAACAACAATTTTCTTACGTTTGGTTTTTCATTTGTTCTCTTTTCGTCTTACTACTACCCATACTTACTTACGTACGTACTTACTTACTTATTTACCCAATAATTACGTTAATTTTTAGTTTCATTGACTTTTCTTTTCATTTCTATTTTTGATTTCTTGTTTCTTTATTCATTTATGAGTTTCATTTATTTATTTTTATTTTTGACAAGTTTCATCTCTTAAAGTTACTTTAAATTGTATTCATTTTGTTTAGTGTCTAAATATTAATTAAACATGAAATTGAATTGAATTAAACTTTTCCTTTTCTAATTCTATTTAATCGATAAATTATTAACTTTTTCATTACTACTTTCTCATGTTGCACGCTTTGTGTTTTTGTATTTGTTTGAGTAAAAAAAATTCTAAATTTAATTAAATCTAAAAAAAAAACTTTTTAAAGTATAATTTTTATTTGAGTTTCTCCTACTACTTTTATAAATAAATATTTCTTTAACGATTGGCATTTACAAACATATTGGTCGTCGTAACTATATAATTTGTTTTTTTTTTAACTCTCCATTAACTTGAAACTTGATATTCCGTATTGAAAAATATAAAAAAAGAATTTATTATTGTTCATGTTTCAAAAGAAAAACTTAATCGTTTATGTCAATAATATTTAAAATAAAACAAATAATAATTGACGTTTGGTGTTTATTGTGTTTTTTTAAAAAACGTTATAAAAAGTACAGTCGTAATGTAAAATTTTTCTCTTGTACTAGACATCTTTAACTATTACTCCAATAATATTTATTAATTTCTATGTTTTATTTTTGAAAGTTTTTATTTAAATATTTTTAGTTTGAATTTAAATGCATTGGTTTTTGGTAGAAACTAACCTATCACCAATTTCATGCTGTTGAATTTGTATCTATCATTGCTTATATTCGTATCTTGATACTTCTATTTTAATTTTGAATAGTATGAAAAAAGGTGCTGCAGGATTGTGTGATTAATTTATTATCCATATGTTTTCTGTAACTGTGACAATTTAAATTAAAAGTGTGAAAGCAGAGAAAGTCAATGAAAATCTTAAACGTCTAATGATTGCTGAATTGTTGATTCATAACAAAATAATTTTTTAAAAATTTGTAATAATTTTCTATTATTGAACATTGAAAGACCCTGCAATTTACATTTAGATCTCTGCTTTTCTTAAATTGTTTTAAAGAAAAAAATGTTTTCAATTTTTCTAAACAAGTCTATAAATATTCTAGATCTTTTTGCAATGGAATTGAGAAATTCCAAATTTATTTTAAGAAATAACAAATTAAAGTTCAGAAATCCAAATTGTTTTTTTTAGAAATAACAAATTAAAGTTTAGAATTCCAAATTCACATGTATTGAGAAAAAGCAAATTGTAATTTAGAAAAGCATACTGGCATTAGAAAATAACAAATTCAAAATGAGAAATCCAAAGTAATATTGAGAAAAAGAAATTGAAATCAAGAAATGTAAATTGATATTGAGAATATGTAAATTTAGATTGAGAAATCCAAATTGATATTGAGAAAATAACAATTTTACTTATTAAATACATGACATGATTTTCAGTTACAAATCTAATCAATTTTTTTGTTCTTCGATTTCAATTTGAGTTTTCTCACCATCAATTTCGATTTCTTTAGGTGGATTCACCCATTTGTTACTAACAAAAATTTTGTCCGGAGCAAAATGTTTTTACTAAGAGTTTTTTGCAGCACAATTCACCCATTTCGAACGATTTTTCTGGAAGATCAACGCTGCCATATGTTAACAAAATTTATTAGTTTTACAAGTGGTAATACGGCGTCCATTGATTAATTTTGCTTTGCTTCTTAAGTGTCAAAAAACAAATATTAAAGTATTATAAAATATTGTGTATATTTTTCAAAACCAATTTACAAAATTTTAAATGAATAAATGAAATGAATAATTTAATTTCACAAACACCACAGATAGAAATGAAACCTATTGGCAACTCAGTTCATTTTTGTCCAGAACAGTGTGACCAGATCTCGAAAAGTTAAACTGCTAAATCAGATTAAAATGCCAAAAAAAAAATGTGCTAAATTTTTTAAAATACCTTCTTAAATTTTTTTTTTATAATTTGAGGTACGAATGGTTAAAAAATAAACTTTTTATATAAATAATACAACTTTGAACTAAAGAACAAAACTAATTAAGATTCTCTTCAGAAGTCTAACCTTAAACAGTTGTTAAATATTTTCATATTTTTTTACTGTATCAGACCTTAACTAAGTCTTCTGTAATTCGAAAACATTTATTTAATCTTTTTAATCCAATATAAAGGATAGAATTCATGTTATTTAAAATCATTATGTTTCTTATTTGTTATACCCTACATCATCATAATATACCCTATTGGCTTTTTGCTGATGTTTGTAACAATCAAAAATCTTAGTCTAACATCCACCTTAAAGTATACCAATCGACTCAGATTTACTTTTAGATTCGATTTAATGGCTTGCCACTCAAAGTACAGGTCGCAGTCTTGAAGTTATTTCGATTGTTGAAATTGATCTATTATTTCAATTAGCTTCCATACAAATGTTCTCTCTAAATAGGGCTTTATCGATCATAAATGTGTGATTTATAAAAGTATCTAAATAAATTTTGCCATAAATAAGTTTGTATTTAATTTAAACACACCAATTTTGTGCAGATCGTTCAATAATTAGTCACAGCTCACATATAAGAAACACTTTTAAAAATCACCTCAAATTGCATTATAATCGGACTTGACCGACTATACGTTCTTACTTGGTTTTTATAGAATTCATTCCACTAAATACCACTTCTAAATAACTAAAAAAGCTGAAAGGAGTTGTCATAAAAAGCATTCTTGTATTCACAAACTTGCTTCCAAAATTCTACAGTTGAGTTATGATTTTCTCACTTATATGAAGTTAATGTTTATTTTAGTTCAAGAGTTGTACTTTCATATGTTAATAAATTTATCATTTATTCTCTAAAATGTTCATATAATTTTCTTTATTTTATTTTCAAGCTTTTTTCAACAGAAATTAAATTTATATTTTTAAAATTTTAAAATGCTAAACATATTAGCGCAATTCACAATCTTGTGCAAATGGTATTGCATCATTGCATTTGCAAAAACATTTAGCATACTTTTGCCCTTACTAAACCTAAACCTTTTTGCAAATGCAATGATGCAATACTATTTGTACAAGATTGTGAATTGCGCTATTATTAAAAAATGCTAAAAAAAAAAATGCCAAATGCAAAATGTAAAATTTTGCGGGTAAATCAAAATAAAATAAGCTAAATTTAGCCGCAAAAATGCTAAAATGGTTACACTGGTCCAGACAAAATATAAAATTAAGCCAATTCAAGCTGAGAGTTGTTCGTAAAAAAATATTTTCTCTCTCTCAAAAAGAGAGACGTCAAACTTCATATAAAAGACGAACAAATATTTTCTTTACAACGAATGGGTGTATTCACCTTTAATTTCAATTTGTATTTTCTCAATCATGGTGTAACTATACAAGGCGAGTGCAGTAGCACAGCTGACTGACTTTGTTTACAATTTACTTATGTCAAAAGTAATACTTTTTCAAGTGTTTCAGACAGTAGTACATTACTTTACCCAAACAAAATTCGTATTGTTTCTGTATTGTGTTGTATTTGTTGCCGATTTGCACTCACCTTGTGTAGTTACACCATGTTCTCAATGTTAATTTATATTTCATAATTTCAATGTGTTTTTTCTCATTATTAATTTCTCATTTTTAATTTCTTTTTTCTTAATATAAATTTGGATTTCAACCAACAATTTACAACCAAAATTCGCAGCAAGTCTGTTCTACGTAGATTTTTCAATTACCGGGAAATAAAACAATATTTTTGTTTCTTGAACATGTTAAATACTAAATTAAACCAGTACAGTATTTCAATAGACTTTTACCGAAGTTTTATTGGTTAAATTTTTTTGTAAGGATTTATAGTATAATACTGGCATTTGACTGCATTTGTCACACTCATTGTCTTAATCGGCAAGAAGTTCGACTATTGTAAATCAAGAAAAAGCACAATACGTTTCGAAACATAACTTTACGAAATAAGAATGAATATTTTTGTAACAAATTTAAACAAATCTTTCATTATTTTCTTTTTCTAAATTTTAATATTCTTAAAAATTGTCCTTTATTGCCTTAATAATTTCGTTAAGTACACAAAATTTTATTAGTGTGAAGCGGATTTTCCTGTTTTAAATAAAAATGTTTAATTTTTTGTCAAACAGAAAACCCGTTATGGTTTTATAACCGCCTGATTTAGTTTTAATAGCAAAAATTTTCTGTTGTGGTGAAACGATTATTAATTTGGAGGGACAATACTTCCAGGAATTCCCGAAAAAATGTATCCCGACTTAGTCCACGACATTAATACGTTTAAGTAAACAAATTGTTTATCAACAAATTCGATCAACATCAAGAAACAGTAGAACTGAACTAATCCCTATAAAGTTTAACGAAAAGGTAAAACTTAAGCCTTATTGAAAACACCTCAAATCCAAAATATTTCTATTAATAGTAGTAAAAAGACTAAAATAATACTCATGTTGAATAATGGGCCACGAAACATATGAATTTCCAGAACTTAATGAAATTATTGTAAACTTCTTAAGATGGTTGTAAAGAATATTTTCCTGTTTAATAAGCCATCACATGGATCACCTTCTACAGGTCATTGTAAGGAATTTTCTCTCAATTTTGCAACAGTAATCGATTATTAAAGTTCTATCCAAATTTATGAGTTTAATGAGGCACTTTTTTAACCTTATTGGCCCTACATTCGCAATATCCTGTGAACAATGTAATGTCGCATTGAGATCATCTAAATATATACAGGCTTTAATTTAAAAATATTAATTAATTAATCAACGCAATCCTAGCTGATTAAGGTTTTATATTAATTTAAGTTTTATTTGCATTCAATTTAAACAGTTTAATTATTTAAGTGAGCTGTTGCTAAATACATTATAGATTTATTAAGTACATTTTAGCGTGTAATTCTAATTACAAGACAAGATAAAAACAAACAATAAGATATTTGTAACCCAATTTTTAAAGGTGCTCCAAAAATATCTAACCAATATTATTTTTCCATGTTATCTGGTTTAAGTTTAAGTTTTCACATGTTATACGATTTATAGAATTGAGGCAATTAAAACGTATTAATCAATAAATTATATTTCAAAATGTTTCTGTAACATTCACCAGTCTCAAATGAGGGCATTTTTCTCATTCCATTCCATGTAAATGGAATTTCTACCGGTACTACAGTGCAGTACACTGGTGAGGCTTTCGGTATTAACGCACGCAGAGAAAAATTTAGTTTTACATGTTTACCACAATCATTTTAAAATGTTTACAAGTTGTTTAATAATATTATGGTCCCTGTAATAATATATATATATAGAAAATTTTAATAATACGATTAACATGATTGCAGCAATTATAGTTATTATGTATATGTTTGTGGCAATGATTGACTTATTTACTTTAATCGTATATAAGAATGTTAGATTCATGTTTTATGTCGTAATTAGCATATTTTGGTTGCCGCAATCATATGGTTTACTACAGTGCTCAAAATATTGCTAAGAAAAACTTGTTAACATTTTGCAATGATTGTGTCAAACATATACAACTACATATATTTGTAATCTGTGTGCGGTTATAGCTGTATAAATCAATAATGATAACAGCAATACAAAATAGATGCAGTAAATGGACTAAACCAAATAAATTGTTATTTTTTCAATGAAATTCTACTTATACATTTTTATAACTTTAATAATTTTTGTAAGACCCAAATTTTAAACAGTCACCGAGTATTGTATGTCTCATCAGCTGCAATAAAACCTAGATATAGCTATAATTAACTTTGATGGACTTAAAGGATCATTATACCATATGATGATCGACACTTAATTTAGGTTTGTAAATAATAAATTAGACCTTAAATATATAAATAATTTATATTATTAAATATCTGCTCTCATTAATAAATTGGTTTTCTTGTTCAGGAATTTCAAATTGTAAACAACAGCTCAAATATTGCTTTTTTTACATTTTAATTTACTTTCTCTTGTTTTATAAAAAAAAAACTAAAAACTATTTGAATTTATAACATTTATTTTTATTTAGTTTTCGTTACAACTTCCTACCATTCCTTATTAATTGTTTAAATGTGTGTCTATTATAAACAAAATACCAATAAATTACATTAAAAATTTAATAAACTCTCTATATACCTACTATTTTTCTATTTTCTTCTAAATTCTTTAAAATACCTTGTGACTGTGTTGTAGATATTGGTATTGATATATTGATTATTATTAAATTTAACCAAAAACAAAAAATAAATTTCTTTAAACAAATTAGTTTGTGTAAACATGTGATTATATGATCGTACTACTATAATAAACAAAAAAAACAAGAAAGAAGATTTTAGTTTTAATTATTGAATTTGTTTCCATTGAATTATGGTTTTATTTTGGAATTTATAATTTAAATTGTGTATTTTAATTTGAAACAATAAAAAACTTATACGATTTTCAAGTAAAGTAACTCCAAAAAAAACTTTCTAATAATTGCAAACACACACAGAAATTTCATAAACGCGGTACAGTGTTAAACAATTAGCGGATATTATTAAAATTATAAATTATCTAATTAAAACAAAGTACTGTGATTTTAGTGGTTTAAACAAAATGTAATAAGTTTAGTTTTAACAAGTAAGAAATAACCTTTTTAGTTTTACTACAAGATTCCTTCGTTTACAAATTTGAAAATTATTTGAATTTGTTCAAAACTATAAAAGCGAATGGGAATTTTGTAGGTGTTTTTAATTAATACATAATTTATTTAATTTGTTTTTTTGTTAGTTGGTTTTTTTCATTTTTCATTAGGATAATTTTAGGTAAATGATTGCAAATGTTTAACAAAAACCACCACCACCATTTTGTTGAAATAAATACTTGCACTTAATTTAATTTAATATTTTGTTATTGTTCTACTTAATCCCATCTCTCTCTTTCTATGTATATAACTCTCTCTGTTTTGAAAGAATTGAGTAAATACTTTGGATAACTGTAAAACAGGACCTTTAACAGGAATTTAGTTTTCACTATTAGTTTTGAAATAAACCAAATATTAAATATTGTTAACAAATAAAACATGTAATTTATTTCTAAATAAAACAGATTTGAATTAATTTAGTAAATAATTAAAGAATAAAATGCGTGGCCAGGCATATTGTACAATTTGTTTGAATTGAAAATACGTTACAATCTGCTTTTGAATTTTAATTCAATATTTATTTTTTTTTAATATATTTATATATTATAAACAACAACATTTATTTAAACAACAACCATACTTTTTTTTGAATTGCAAAAATAGTTTGTTTCTAGTAGTATTTTGTTCAAAAAGATCATTTAAATGACATTCTGCTAAAAAAAAACAATAATAATAATAATTTAAATAAAAAAGAACAAGTAAGTTTTCATTGTTAAAAAAAAAAAACAAAACAACCAACCATCATCACTTTTATTATTAAAAACAAAATTACACTTGTGTATAAATGTCAGAACTTTCATTTCAAACTAAACATTTCTAAACACTTTTGTTGCAAGATTTAAGAAAAATTAAAATAAAAAAAAAACAGAATACAACATACTCATTTTATCATTTAAACATACTTTGCATTCATATCTCAATTCACTAACTCATCCAGTCAGTCAATCCATCAAACTGTTAATGTGAATTTCTATAATTTTTAAACAAACTTTTTGTTACACTTTTAATTTGTTTTTTGTTTCCTTAATGTCTAACACATTTAGTCTAGCTGTATTTATAATAAATCAATTAATTAATTGATGATTTTGAAATCAAAGTGCATGCCTATGCATGCACAATGAATGTATTGTTATTGTTGTTGTTGTTTTAAAATTGTAGTTTGGTGATCCTTTTTGTATTTGTAGACTATTAACAAATATTGCATGCTGTTCAGTAGAGAGTTTGACAAAATAAAGCAATTAGTAAAAATATAAAAGTATTTCAAAATCGAACAAAAGAAATATTTTTTTTAACAAACATATGGAAAAGTCGTTACTAAATTAATGGAAACACAATTAGAACGACAGGCGTTAAGCCACACATGAATATGAATTGCGAAAAAGTAGCAACAGTAATGGATGATTCGGAAAAGACACAGCATTGTTTGGGTTTTTTTTTTCGACAACTGTTTGCTGAATTGAAAGTAATGTTCTCGATGTTATAAATTAATTATTTCTATGATGTTGCTGATTAAAACAAGTTGGAGTATATTTTATACCCATTACAAATAAATGTGTTAAAAGTATACACAAATCTGATTTTTTTAATCTTACCGAAACTGGTGTATTTCGTAAATCTCTCCAACTTGCTTAATGTATTATAAATTTTAGTAATAAATTAATCTTTTAAATTTTAGAACATAATTTTCATTAGCCGAAACCAATTTTTGGTCTAATTGAATAACGAAAATGATAGTTTTTGCAACCATCAGACCTATTCTGGTGGAGACAGGTGGACACTTTGTACAGTCTGGAGACAATAGCTTAATTTTAATAACGTTTCTATAAAAACTTCCTAAATACTTTTCGATATATTTCAAACATTTCTAATTAATGTTTTAAATAGAAAACTATGTTTATCAACTTTAAGCCCAAAATTCCAAATGTCAAAAATATTCCAATTTGTTCACATTCTTGGCTTTAAAAACAAAACTTAAAAAAATAAAGTATTTTTAAAAATAAACAAACAATTCCGAAAAATTTAAATTCAAGCATTCATAAACGTCGAAATACAGCATTTCTGTAGCTACATGATATAACTTTATATGTATATATAATTATAACTTTACGGTTCCTGATCAGAATAGCAATCAAAAATTATTGAACTGCAAACTCTGTGCTGGCAAATGTCGCGTTTTCTGTCGTGCTTTCTGTCATAATAGGTCACTGCCTTACAGTTCGACATTTCAAGATAACAGAAATTATTGGTATGAAAACTCTGTGCTCATAAATGTAGCGTTCTCAATATTGATCACTCATGAATTTTGAATTTTCTCTGATGATCTTTTTTATTACAAAGTAAACCAATCACGCTACATCAATGTCGTGACAACCTATAAAGCCTTGTTGTGCTTATCATTTCTCTAAGTGTGTCACAATCGATCCCAGAAAATGCGTAATTGCGCCATATCCATGCTGGTATATATATTTTAAGTTTCGTAAAGGAATTGGCTAGGAATTATTTCTGATTTGTGAAAATAGAAGTTGTTAAGAGAAGTTTGTGGAACACCAAAGATTTTCTTTGTACATTTGATGTGATTTATATGTGATTCGTTAAGCCGTACTTAAACCTTTATTTTTGTTCTAAAAACAATATTTTATTGTTTTGTGTAAAACCGCGAATATTTCTTTCAAACTTTCTTTAATTTTTAAACTTAAAAGTCAGTTTTTAAAACATGTTATAGAGTTTATGTTCTGAAATCAAACTTCAATTATTTACCAATTGAATGGATTTAAAAATTTATAAGCACAGATGTTTTCAGAAAAAAAAGCAACAATGTTGTAAGATAATTCTTAACATTTTACAACGCAGTGATCTCAACCGACACTTTGACGAATCAAAACTATTGTTTGATCCCAAATGATTTGCAGAGAAACTATCGCGAAAAGTTCAATTTTTGAAAATTTTGAGTCACCAATCATAAATAGTTATACAACAACTACAAAATTCTTGCTGTTATTGTAATTATTTTGTAGTTGCCTTAATATTTACTCAAAAAAGCGTAACCACTCTTTTTGGCACAAATATGTTTTGCAAGATTAAACAGCATCAAATAAACCAAGACAAAATATTTGTTGTGTCTTGTCCTAAATAAACGAAGTATTTTTTAATAAACAAACGAGTTGAAAATATTTTTTTAGTGGTTACGTCTTTTTCGGCAAATATTTGCCAAGTGTGACCGTACCTTTAGAAGTGTTTTTTTCTTATATTGACACATTTTCTTGTGTTTTTATATTGATGCCATTTACGAAAGCCGTGCTCAAGAGGAATTATTTAATGACTGTCGTTCCAATTGAAATAAATATACAATAATCATAATTAATTTTTTTGGCAATATTTTTCGACACATGTTTTTTCCGAAAACGTATTCGTTTAAATAACCACTTTCCATCATTTTGCTAATTGTCACCCAGTACACATGAATGTGTTTGTTTTTACGTTTTATTCGTTTTTGACAAATTGATGTGGTAAAAAATTATTGAAAAAAAAAAACAAAGAAAAAGAACACACACACTCAGTTATTTATAATAATATATATATATTTTTAATTATATTAACAAATCCATGAATGTATTTTTTATGGGGTAGCAGACTAAAATACTTTAAAAAAGAACTTTTAAAATTTGAAAAAAAAAACCAAAAACATTTTTGTTGCATCTTGTACGCTTTTAATATTATTTATTATTTACTTTTTATATTTAGTTGAACTTTTATTTATTTTTTTAACTACTCTGACAACTTATAACAATAAAACTGCTCCTTATTTGCTTCTCTTTACAATTATTTATTATCTTTTAGATTTAATTATTTACATTTTATAATTTTCAATTAATTTCTATAAACACAATAAAAATACAAAGTAAATGTGCCTTATGTGCTATTTTATTTCCAATTTTATTTCTATTTGCGGATATGATTATATGTTTATTATTGTTTTAATTATTTTATTTTTTTTTAAATAAATGATTTATTTTGCCAATTAAAAATTTAAATGAAAATAAACTATACAAGAAATACAAATACAATACACGCACCACACAAATACAAAGAAGACATTGCAGCTTTTAATAACAAAAGCAAAACATTATAACCATTAAAAGAAATTAAATTTTACAATTTTCAAGTGTGATAATCATTGGAAAAGTATTAAGAAATTTGAAATATTTTGACACATCATTTATTGCGAGAGTCGTTGTCGTACTCATAAAAGAGTCAATTTAAATATGCAAGCGTCGCACTATGGGTCAGCAATGGATTCTGAAAATTTAACTACAACTCAAAAACTGCTGATGACACATTAAAATTGTAAAATAATAACTCCTAAACTCAAATACAAACTGTAAAAAATTTCGCTACTGGAGTATATAGGTATAACAAGTATCGAATTCTTTTTTCCCCTAATGTGTTTCAAACATAGTATTCCATTCGAAAATAATGAAATTGAATTGGAAATCAATACAAAGATTTCCATTCCTTTACAAAATATTACTATAAAAGTATTTATAATATTTTTTGTAAGCGATTTATAAAAACATTAGTTGAGAAAATGTTCGCGTAAATAACTTTCAAAATTATATAATGTCGCTTTTAATTACAATGTTATCTCATTTTATTAAGGATCCTGTTTCTTAAACCATAAAAGTAAATAATTATTAACGTCGTATGGAAAGTGATTTTGAATTGACTGTTAATGTGGAATATTTAATCGCGAATTGTTCCCGAAAAGTTCATTCATTTGAACGATTGAGTCAACAAGGGTAGAGGAGTTTAGCAAACAAAAATATATCCTAATTAGCTTATTCAGAAGAGCTTTTTTATGAACTTATATTGGTAATTTAAAAATGATCTTGAATATATGGAAAATAATTCGCGAAAAGTTCGCTAATTTAAATGATTTAGTCAACAGGAAGAGACCAATTTAGAGTGTATAAATATATTCTAATTAGCTTAAGGTTTTGTGCACACTAATGTGACTTTCATCAGGTTTTTTTCTTACATTCTACAGATGGCGTAAATGTGATTTAAGGAACTTCAAAATTCCTAGTCAACATAAATTGTATATTTCTATATTTAGAATCTTTAATAGACAAAAAAGAAAACTGGTACATATTGGCATGCTGACATTTATTAAATAATTATAATAATTCAAAATTTCTGCAGCAAAAATCTACTAACGATACTTTGTTTACAAACCCAACTATATACTGGCGTTATCATAGTGATTATTAAATATATATACATATGTCTGAGACGCAAAGTATTGTCTTTAAACTTTCCGTAAATATGTTAATAGGAGATTAATTAAACGGAATGGGGACACAAGAATTTTGTATTTATTGATATAATAGAGATATCAGTCCGACACATTCTCTCTTTCCCTCTCACACATATCGAATAAAAAACAATTACGCGATCCAAAAACTTTACGTAAATTCATAATAAGAAATCGCCGGCTGAAGGCCCAAACTATTCTTACCAAAAATAGTTTTGCAACAAGGCACATTGCTGAACGACATTGACCGTAACATAACGTAATTTTTATTCGTGAAAAATACATTCCCAAGTGGCGTAATAAAAACCTACATTCAAAATTTCAGTAGTAATTTTTAATTAATTCCAAAAATGCAAACCTTGATGGACGTTTTGACATTGTCAGATCATAAAGTGATTTTATGATTACTTTTGTTTTAAAGCACAACATCATTATTATATAGTAGAAGTTATGGGGAAAAAGGCTAAAGAAAAATAACTAATCACAAAACAGAAACGTACTGAGGCATATTGTTACGAAATTATATTTCAATTTCAATTTAACGGTTTGTAACGGCTGGTATAAACATACAGCATGTTTATAAACATGATTATCAACATTTGCATAAGTAGAAGAACCACTTTCTGAGTCGATTTTACGATGTCCGTCCGTTCGCCTGGCTGGCTGGCTGTCCATGTAAAGCTTGTGCGCAGAGTATAGGTCGCATTTGGTACGTGATACTTTTTCGGCCCAAGGATGGAAGGGATTGAAACTGGTAGAAATCGGTCCATTATTTCACCTGGCCCCCATACAAATGTCCTCCCGAAATTATGGTTTACTGATCATAAATGTTTGAATTATGCAAGTATCCAAACAAATTTCATTATAAATGAGTGATAAGTAAAGCCAAATCACGTCTACAAATTTTGTGCAGATCGCTCCATAACTACTCGTAGCTCGCATATAAGGCCCACTTCCGAAAATCACTTTAAAGAGCATAACTCTTTCAAAAATGTTGGTATCCAAATAATATTGAACGAAAATATATTTCATATGTCTAAAAATAATACGGTCTAATTTTATTATGATCGGTCCATAATTAGTCGTAGCTCAAATATAAGGACCACTTCCGAAAGTCACTTTAAGCTCCATAAATCGTTTAAAAGTATTTATATCGAGATAAAGTTTAACACATATAAAACTTATATTCAGAGACATCATGAGACTAAATTTTTGGATGATCGGTCCACAATAGGTTATATCTCCCATATAACGCTCATTTCTAAAAAGCTGTTTTAAACATATACTGGGTGTAGGGTATTATATGGTCGGGTTTGACTATACTTTTTACTTGTTTTTAAAAGATAAAAGCTTAACAATGTATATTCGTCTTAAGTATAAATTATGTCTTTTATGAAAATACATAAGTTTTTTTGAGTTTAAAAATATATTCTAAATTATTTTTTAAGAACAAAAACAATCTTATATCAACCATTTTTGGCCCATAATGCAAATTTTCTATGCAAAAATCTCGAAAGTTGCATGGGTCCGATTTTATTTAATTTGAAAAAAAAAAAGATTGTAATTAACATCTGTAAAATAAGTCAGAATTATAAATAAATAAATACCTTTTCCAATGATTATCTCTACAAAGAAATTTTGTACAATTTGTTTGTAAAACAAATTCATACATTTCATGAAAGAAATCTACACAAATAATCCTAAATAACAACAATCAACAAAACAAAACGCTTTTAACCACTTCAAATTAGTCCATCCATAATTATGCTCATCTTTTGCTTTTAACAACAAAACTAAAAAAAAATGCATTCTAAAAATACACTCATTTATTAATAAGTTTTGTTCTTTATACGAATATATAAAAGATACAGTATCACTTATAAATACAAACAAACTAATTGATTTTCTTTTTCTCCCACTTTTTTGATTTTGTTGTTATTACAAAATGATTTTACCATGTAAAATCAATACGAAATTTAATTAAAAATTAAATAACCATAAATAACAACAAATGGAAACCCATTAATCACTAAATGGGCTGACTGCTTGTTGTACTCATGTTTAATATCCATATTGATGATGACGACAATGAATGACGATGAAAATGATGACGTACGTCTAATATAAATAACTCATACTACCAATAATCAGACATATTGTGGTCTGTGGTCACATCACATACGAATCGGTGTCACATTTTCTCAAGGATTTTCTGCACGAAGATCGTGAAGATGTCGATGTTGAAGTGGTATTTTTACATCGGTAAGTTGCTTTCCAACAAACTTTTGCTCTTTATAATTCTTCTTATTATTATTAAAATAGAAATACAATATTTAAAAATTATGACTATGATTATGACTATAAAAAATATACATTTACATACATTTAAAACATATTACGTATAACATGGGCTGAATTAATGATTTCCTTTGATGTTAAAGCATATCAAAGAAAATATAGACACACTTAAAATACGTGGTGGTGGTGCAGTAAAAATACTAAATGTATTCATTGTTATTTGGCAAAAAAAAAAAATCTAAATACGTTAAATGATTAAATGCATGTCAAGAGTGGGACTAATGAGACAGCATTTCAGAAAATAAGCTTTGGAAATTTATAGTTTTTTGAATTTTTTATTATTGAAAATTAATATTGTGAAAATAGTTTATATCCCAGATATTTTTGTCTGATTTTGCGGTATGAAAATTCTCGAAAGTACATCTAAGCAATAAATCAAACTTATAGGAAAGTAATTGTTAAAGCTATACAAATGAATATTTAACATATTTGTATGATCTGTTAATGTCAATGACAGACTCAATGTAAATGTGTTTAAATTTAAAACACAAAGACATGATAAACCATGTTCCTTTATCTGCTTTTATGGGCGCTGCAAATATTAGAGAAACAGAAGCTCAGTTTAGTTGTGATGTCCGCCGGACACATTTATCAAAAGTCGAAAGAAGCATTCAAACTTCACTTCAACACTTTAATCTATTTGACATTCTTACTATTTACACCACCTTAATACATCTCATCAAAATGGTGAAAAAAGACACTTGAAAAAAATTGGGAAAATTTAACTTCATTTAAAGCAGTCATGGGCGAAATTGAAATTTCCCAGCACATGTGCTTGGCCACAAATTTCTGCTTACGTTTCGTTGACACACATGCGCTATAAGCTTAATTGTGTGTTTTACCAAAATGAGCAATTGCTTATTGCTTTGTTGTGATCTCAGAGATCAAAATTAAATCAGTTGCCAGCGTTGTCAACTTGGTGCGTTTCGCACCATTTTTGGTGCTTTTTTAAATTTTTGGTGCGAAAAATACTTTAGTTAGTGCGCGGTGAGATTTTTTTTTAAATTTTGATGCGCTTTTTAATTTTTGGTGACACGAAAGCAAATTCAACACAACTTTTTGTTTCAGTGTGAGAAAAAATCTTTCTACAATAAAATACACCTGTTTGAGAACCATCTCATTCAATTCAATTCAATTCAACATTTAATGTTTTCGAAAATGTGATGAAACAACCAGGGTTAAATAGAGTACAAGTGGAATACTAACAAATTTTATTGAAAAAAATCAAATAGAAGTACTTTAACTAGAAAACAAAAATATTTAAAAAAGTACCAAATATGTACTGAAATTAGCTTTTTTACCAATTAGTACTTTAGTTCCGAATATCATATTGTGACTTAAATTTTGAATGGTTAAATGTCTATTAGCCCGTTTATTTAAAAAAAGGCTTTTACTATTATTACTTTTACTAATAATCGTTGATAAAAAGTATTTTATAGAATTTATGATATTAAAAAATTTCAAATTTATTCAATAAATATTTGAAACTAAAACGAAATTTTTTTTTTTTGTAAATGGTGCGTTTTTTTTTCTCCATCTTGGTGCGTTTTGAAATTTCAAAGTTGACAACGCTGTCAGTTGCTGGTTAGTCCCAATTTATAGGAAGCAATTCTTATTGAAAAGATTTATACAATTTTTTTCTTGAAATTTCTTCGTTGTTCACACAGCACAGCACAGTTCTGCTTGCTGAATCACTTATATTTTTATTGGAGAGTTTGTATACACATATGTAATACGAATAAGGGAGTAAAACGAATTGCAGGTACAATCAATTGTGTACTCCTTTTATCTTTCCCTCACACTGATGCCAAAAAGGTAATAAGCTTAGCTTAAATAATTGATTCGTGTAAATTAGGACTGAGTACTTGTGCAAACAATTTTTTAAATGTTTATGATTTTCTCTCTTAATACAAAAAGCTCTCTGTTGCTTAACAAACACAAATTAAACATCATAGTAAGTGTTAGCTAACCTATGATTTAAAGACATAGAAATCCAAAAACATGTTATTTAGACCTATGTTTTCTATGCGAAAAAAATTGATTTGGGTTTCATTAATTATAATTATATATGATCAATGTCTCGAAGAAGGCTAATGAGTAAAAACATAACCATTTCATAAATGTCTTAAAAATAACGGTTATGAAAGAAATATAACAAGAAGCACTGCTACTCATACGTGAACTTTTGATCCTCGTACACAAATTAAAACATTCTTGCCGATGTTATATTCATGTTCGAACATGTCTGTCATTAAAAGGCTTTGTCACATCAACTCGTTTTCATCACACAGACGAACAAATTTATGTCTATAATTTTGTTCTTGTGCATACAAAACGATGGCTCCTTAGATGTATACCATTCAGTATGACATCCTTTTTAATGAAAAGCTTAATAAATACAATCTTTAAAATGAAACAAGAATAATTCCAAATTTAACTTCAATTATTATTTTTTAAATATTAGAAAAACCTAAATTTCTTTCAATCAAATTAACTCAAAAAATCCCACTCTTAACAAAATTAAATTAAACACACCACTTATATCTACTCTTTAATTAGTCCCATGTTATATCAAAAATTAAAATAAATAAATATTTATTAATTATATTAAATTTTATTCGTATTTATATAAAAAAAATAAATAAAACTAAGTATTATAATTTAATGAAATAACTATAAATCCTTATATAAAATATATATTTAAAACTACCTATATAAATTGAACAATAGGCTTAGTAAATAACAAACTACTACTATAATTAAAAATGACTTAAATATTTTATGATTTTAATGTAAAATATATTTTCTTGCTTTTGGAAATTAAACAAATTTAATTTTACATAATTATTATGAATTTTAAACACAAAACAAATAACAATATACAAATATTGTGCATATTGAAAAAAAAAAAAAAACACAAACTGAAAACCAAAACAACATATAGCAAGGAACCAGATCTGGAACTAGAAGGATTATTAAAACGTCATTATACAACAGTGGCGTTTTTTCAGGGAACTATGATGAATGCCGTCGATTTGGAACGAGTCAAGGTACACACCATTTTACACACAAACACACACACACACACACAAAATTACAACATTTTTAATAATTACCAAAAGAAAAAAATAATAAACAGACATTTTTAAACTATACTGAATTTCAAAAAAGAAACAAACAAATTCTCTTAACAGCAATTATATTTTTATGCAGACATATAAATCTTTTTCCCCTTAAATAATTTATACAAAAGTCCCAAAAGCCTGTGCAACATTAAGACATTTCAAGAAATCAATATCATAGAAATTCCTTTAACACCAAATAGTTTTCCATTAATTAGTTGAAAATGACCTCAACAGTTTTACAAAAACCTCAGAGTTTTATAAAGTTTAGTTTATTTTGTTTTGTTTTAATGAAAATTGCACTTGATAACCCTGTTTTAAAATATAAAAACTTTTAAATTTTTAACATATAAAAATTATTCTTATAAATATATAAACATATTTAAAAAAAAAATAATAATTACACTGCAACAGAACAACTTTTTGTTTCTTTAATTATTTTGGAATTCTCAAAATCTTGGCTTTTTCCGCAATATTTGCATTATGGCTCCTGATAGCAACAGGCTTCTTTGTTTTTAATGATTTTATATAATGAATTGAATTTTATGAAAAACTTGTTTAGTTTTTGTTTTATAATAAATATACTTTTCGTTTATTATTAAATTAAATTTCAATATTTGCAGTAAAGTTTTGCTTTAAAACCTATTTTTTTTATATTACCTAAATGAAATATCTTAGTTTTTTCCTCTTAATTTCTATGATTTAAGTATATTTTTTTCAAATATGTGCTTTGGAAAATTTTCAATGCTTCAATGGAATGAATTTTATTAGTGAATTAATTCAATTTATATTTATATTTATTTACAACTTTTTTCATAGATTCTTAGATTTTTAATAACCACGTAATTAAATTTTTTAAAATAGGCCCTTTAATATTTTATTTTCTTTATAATAAACTTAAGTATTTTTCTATTTATATGGTTTAAGTAAAGTAGTAAGTAAACATTTGAAAAGTTCTTGGTTTTTATAACTATTTATTATATATTTATTTAATAGCGACTATCAAATTATGTATATATTAAAAAATAACATAAATATTTTAAACTTACACCCTTAAAAAAGTACTAAAGTCTGGCCGATTTAGAAATTGATTTGAGAGTTTAAAAAAATGTAAGTGAATTATGATTGATCATGATTTTTGATATAAATTGTGTCTTTGATAAGAAAGTGCAACTCTGTGTCAACCATTCAGAGTGAGTGACGCTTAAAGAGTTATCTTATCTATTCCAATACTAAATACAAACAAATTAGTCATGCCAATCTCTGATAAATCCCAAATCCCAGAATTTGTTTTAAATAATACCGGGATTATTAAGTATTTATATGTGTAAAATATCCAGATTTTTTTTATCTGCTTTTTTGACATACATAAATATAAAACATCTGCATTTAACATAAATCAGTGGTTCTTAAGCATTTTTAAAAGAAGAAAATTAAAGACAGTTTTCACATTAAATCACTAATTGAAAAGGTCATAAATATATCAAATTTATTTTTAAATTTTACTAAAGTATGTTGAAAAAATAAAGGTAAAAGACTAAAAAATAATATTGGATTGCCAAACTCGAACGCACTTTTTGATTTGTATACGGTTTTTGGAATTGCAAATTCCTATAAAAAAAAAAACTTTAATTGACTTTAAATGCTCAACAGATGACAGATGAATAATTTGTTTAAAGTAACACATCAAGCTCTATTTCGCATTGATATAAATCTCTGCCGAGATTATGCTCAAAGAGAAATCAAAAAGTGATTGCATATTAAGCGATGAACTAGTGAAATCTTTCCTTAAAAGAAACCAAGAAAGTCAGATGATTTACTCAAAACTTATGCAATTTTTGAAAAAACTTTGGTTTGCTGGGATTAGCCAGTTACCAGTCGCAATGCTCGAACGAGTCATCGAAAATTGAACTCAACGGATAGATTATCTGCGACGTAGCAACGGCCAACATTTCATAGAAATAATCTTCAAAAAATAAATGCAAAAGAATATTCCTTCAAATGATAATAAACATTTCCCATTAAATTTGAATTTTCTGTGTTTTTTTCTTTTAAAAAGTAGGGAACCTCGAAATGGATCACGGTTTATTTCAAAGTAATGTTATTATGTTTTTAAACTATTATTGGTTTACAAAATTTTCTTTACAAAATAAAAAAATTTAGTTTACCCACATTTAAAAGTAGCTATGAGGACATTTTCAAACATATTTATATTTAATATAAGTTACTTTTTTAAATAAATAGTTTTTATTATTAATAAACCAATTTGTTTTATTATTAAACAAAAATCGCGGGATGTAGAAAACTTCCTGGATTTACATTTACAAAATTTAAAATCCCGGGATTTGCAAAGCCAATCCCGTTTGATATTCCCTAATACAAAAATATTTATAAAAAAGCTCTTAAAGGAACTCAGCATATATTTTTAAATGTTTCTTAATTATATAAATTAAATAGTTAGCAATATTTCACAGAAAAACCTATATTTCAAATTTCTTAAAATGGTGAGTTTGCACTAGTTCTCTTCATTTAGTCCATTTTTACACAAATATAATAATTTCAGAAGAATGAATTTCTTTTTCTCAATATAGGCACAGTGGTCGGACAAATGTAAATAGAATTTGTAGAATTAATCACAGCTTTAGACTTAAATGGAGGTTTTCGTTTATATCTCGTTTATTTATAGTCCGGTTCAGATGATTATTCCATACAGTTTTTCTCACAGTGTTTAGTTTGTTGTTTGGATTTATATTTTATTTGTGACCATTAAAAAGTGAATAAGTGAATCGTGGGGTTTATATCTCCGCCAACACCTCCAAACAATATAAAAATGCGACTTTTTCTCTAAGTGTCTTCAATTGCAATAAGTCTTGATATAATACGAGATAATATTATGAAAGCATTCCACTTTTTCAATACACATTGATATTATCGTGTTGTGAAAAGATTTCTCATAACAACTCGCTCATAATATTTATTATAATACTTAATGTTTAGTTACACATGTCAAATATTTGACAAAAAAAGACGTAACCACTAAATAAACTATATTTAAGCTCTTTTATTTATCTAAAACACTTTGTTTATTTGTGTAAAAATTTGCCATGTGTGACCATACCTTAAGATTAATACTAATTTGATCTCCACGTAAGATTGTTATCTCTAAAAAAAAAATCTTATATATTATATTACGTGGAGACGACATGCTAACATTTCCAAGCTAGGAAACGTTTGGTTATTTGAAAACAACAAATTACAATTAACTTACGCTTTTAATTTGAAATACATTTTCGAAATTCGGCCACACTTTATACTTTTAATAATTATATTTTACTTTACTTACTTTTGAAAATCTCTTTTAACTATAAACAACAACGTATCTTAAGCATAAAATTTTGTATATAATTAAGGTAAATTATTTTGCATTAACTATAAGAAACATTTTCTAAAAACTGAATTCAATCAATATTTTTTTGTAAATTTTTTATTTTAAAACCAAAACCTACATTTAAACGTCAAAATTCTTGCGCCATCCACCACCACCTGATTTTGTAAAAAAAAAACAAAAATCAAAAATTTAAACAAAACTACCAACCCCACTTAATATGGATACAAAAAAATCATAAATATTTTACATCAAAATCAAAACCAAATTTGCAATTGAAAACTCAATTCATTAAACCTGATTTTAAAAATTACCAAAAATAATCAAACTTGAAAAAAACACACACCATAAAATAAAAATTAAAATTAAAGAAAACCACCCGATTTGGAACTAGAAGGTTTATTTAAACGTCATTTTACAACAGTGGAATTTTTCCAAGGCACTATTATGAATCCCATCGATCTACAAAGGGTTAAGGTAATAGTCATTATTTATGTTGTTTCTCTTTCTAATCTATAACTATCAATTAAACTATTGTTTTTTGTGTATTTTATTTAACATATTTTATCAAACATAACTATTCTAACTCATAAAACTATTTAACTGTATTCACCAAAAAAATAAACATAAAAAAGAGAAAAAAAGTTAACAAAATTTGTTATTTCCAAAAAAAAAAAAGCCAAAATCTTTTCATTTTTATTTTGTCTAAATGTTAAATTATTACTATTAATAAAACTATTTAAACAACAACTACTACTACCAGTCCAACACATTTAACATTAAAGCTCACTGAATACTATATTTACAATAACTACTACTATTTCATATTTACTATAACTACTACTACTACTACACATTTACACCAATTACATCCAACTACATACATATGTATTTACTTACTATTTATTATACAATAGAATTTATTTTTTTTCGTTTGTAAACTTTATCTTCTAACTACATATAACTATAACTATTATAAGACATTTTTGCTGCCAATTGCAGTCAATATAAAAAGTGCATATAAGTTTTCTGTTGCTTGTTTTCAAGTAATAGACAATTTTCTTGAGAACTTTTAAAATTGTTACTTATTATTGATTTCTTTTACAAGTACAGCTGCTAATGTATGTATTGTACTTTTGTAATTTTATTTAATATTAGCTTTTACTTTTCTTCAATACATTTCAATTTCAACATTTACATCATTTACTTTGCTGAGAAATATTCTGAACAAATTTCAAAATTACATACATACATACTTAAGCTTATTGCTGCTGTTGTTCCTTTTCTTTCACTTCTACTTCTACATCTACATCTACATCTACTTATTCATTTTCCTTTTAAACACTTTACTTGACTTAAAATTTATGCTAATATTAACAGAACTGTCTTAAGTTTAAATATATGAAATCATATTAAAAGGAATGCATTTAAAAAAACTGCTTCAGAGATATGTACATACATATGTAATCAGATGTGCAATCGGATGTGTAATCCAAGATTAGATAATAAAATTATAAAAACTATTATAGGAGTTTTTATTATATTAAATTATAATAACTTTCGATATAATGGGTGGTAGTATTGATACCGCACGAAAGGAAAACTAAGCGGAAAGAAATATCGATCGATATGTAAAATGTAATTATTCATTCCTGCGGCATGCCGCAATACTATCTGTAATTTGTTAGTCCCCGTTTACACAGTCGAACATTTGGAAGAAAAACATTTAGCTTGGTAGAAAATCACAGGTGGGGAAGAGAGAATCAATTTTGTATTCGGTACTCGGTGAACATGCTTTGTTGACATTTTCTTTGCTGGAATTTACTACAAATTATTACACAGCACGAATAAGACAAATGCCAAAAAAGAAAATAATAATGAAATGTATCTGACAACATTGTTCGACAGTGTGACCGCGAATGAAAAAACAAAAGAGAATTCCAGATGTTTTTCTTCCAAATGTTCGACTATGTAAACGGGGACTTAGCCTGCATTGAGAAAACTATTTCGTTGTGACAGCTGAATTTGCTGTTTGACTTAATTAACGATTTTTCTAGTTGTGGCCGCAAAATTGTTAATGTTGTTACAAAAATCAACTGACTTTCTCTTGTTACCACTGAAAAATTACAATCTAGTTGCAAGAAATTCAAATCTGTGCTCCCCGTATACTAATTTTGGTCGTATATGTATCTTGATGACTATAGGTCCATATTTCAACATATCATAAGTACATTTCCGAAAATTCGACACAAAAAATCCACATACACATTAAAATCATATTAATGAACTTTATGGTAATCGGTCCATTATTGGTCATAGGTCCCATATAGGGACGAATTCCAAAAAATCCCAATCGAACTGAAATTTTACACAAATCAGTTGTATGTAAGTAAAAATTTTATTATTTAATTTTGTAAAGGTCAGTACATAATTGGCCATAGTTTTTTTTTTTATGGGAGGGATGATAGAGGGAGTAGTGTTTGTGAACATTTGACTTCCATGTAAGGTCTACTTTCAAAAAGAATGCTAAAATCATTATTGAGAACTTAATAGGAACCGAATAATAAAATAATACAAAATGTAAAACAAATTTTTTTGAAGTATCCAAATATTACTCTACTGGCCGTGGATATACAAGGTGGCGCAAAAGTCCTCCTATCAGAAAATGCTATAAATTTTGCGCAACTTGATGAATTGAGATTGGAAAATATGTGGTTCCAACAGGACGGTGCAACGGCACACACTACACGTGCCACAACCGATATGCTGAAGGATGCATTTCCCGGGCGCCTAATCTCCCGTTTTGGCTATTTGCACTGGCCAGCAAGATCGCCTGATTGGAAGTTTACTTTTGCGCCACCTTGTACATACATATAAGATACAGCACAGATGAATATAAGCTCTTACTTGTTTAACTTTTAGTGAGTTGTAATGAATGCAGAAACTTATGTCATTGCAGATTTTGCACATACCCAGAAGCAGTAGTTTTACATACCGGATAGTAAAAAAAGAGAAAATGCTTTACGTCAGTAATCATGAAGTAATAATAGGATTGGTAGTTAGTGCGATATTTTTTAATAAGTCAAAATTTTATTTGGGAAATTTACCAAATTTGCTGCATTCCTTTTAATATCTCATTCATTATTTGTACATACGAGTACTGATAGTGGTAGGGCTATAAAGATATTATTAAATACATATGTATAGCGTTAAAGGAAAACTAAATTATAAAAAAAAAACATTTTATGAACTTTAAACATGATTTTTAGAGGAGTTACTCTGTAAATGAATTACAGAGTAAACCTCCAATACACAATTCAGGGATAGGTCTGAATGTAAATGTAAAACGATTTGTATTTATAATGAATGTATTGAGAATATTGAAATATTTAATATTTATTTATTTATGATGTATGTATGTCCGTATTTATGTATGTATTAAAAAAAACTTGTACAATAGACTTGATCTTTTAGGCAGTTTGAAATTAAATTAAAAAAAGGTTTATTGCACTAGTTTTTTTTTTGTAATATTAGTTCAATTCACAAAGGAAGTTCAGTAGCAGTCTGAGTCATATGTACGACGATCTTTTAATAATATATGAATGTTGTTCGTTATTGCGATTTAAAAATGCCCTATAACACTTACAACTTCAATTACAACACAATACTCTCAACGTTTCAAACGTTAGTTTTAATTGAATTTACCTCTCAAGTGACATTTATTTCCCAAGAAAAAGAAGCAACTTTATTTGTGAATTGAACAATTTAGTGTTAAATGCATAGTAACTTATAGTATATAATATTATTTAATATTTAAAATGAAACTTTTAACTATTTTATGAAAACACTAATTTTTTGTTTTTAAGTGTGCATACAAATGCAAATAATTGTTTGTTTGCTTATAAATAGCATGGTAATTTATAATCAGCATGTTCTTATAATTATTTATATCTTAGACTTTGCTTAATGTGTGATAAACCATTATTTATTCATTTTATTTAAAAACAAAAGTTTAAGTTTTCAAAACATTTAAAATAATACCAACACATTTTACTCTAAAAGTTTTTTTTTTAATAATTTTTGGAATTGCTTCAATTAAATAGTAAAATCATTGCTTTTTCAATGTTCATAACCGCGTGTAACTGCCATTTATTTATATATGGTTCTTGGCCCTAGTCTTCCCAGCGTAATCATAAAACCAAATTGTGTTAAAATCACAAAAAAAAATTAGAAGTAACAAAAAACCAATATTAAGCTGTATGAAAATGAGCAAAAGTTAAATGACTTGATGGTAATGTCATTCAGGGTACACTATTTTTTGATTGTTTCTCTAATGGCTAAATTCACAGTCCCGTTGCCACATGCAAGTGCAAGTTCGAAAAACTCAATACACTTGCAGTTTTTTACTAAAGGTGGCTATACACTAACTACGTGTTTTTGCTTATGTATTTTTAAGTTTACAACTCACACGTTTTTCTTTATGTCTGTCAAAATTGGTTATTTTACATATGGGTTTTAATTTTTGGTCACCAACTTGTATGTACAATTACACGTGACATCGCCATGATTAAAACAGCTGATACGCTTAAATATTATTCTTTTTTTACACATAAATTTCCATGTCGTTTCTTTAAAAAATGCGTTAAAGCCGCTACTAAGCGTCACTAAATTGCCGGCGTCAAAAATATTGATTTAAGATTTTTCGTTTTTTAATATATAAGATGTGGAGCTTGCTTGTATCAACAATTTTTAAAAAATTTATATCATTGTTATAAAATTATCAAAATGGGATAAAAAAAAATATTTAATTTATCACTTCTTCATACTTCCGGCTAATGATCCGGCGCAGATTTAACTGTCGACAAATCTTTTCTCCTGGCATATACATTTGAAAACATGTGTTTGAACATAAGAAAATAGAGCGTGTTCTAATCGAAAAAATACATATGTATTTCCACATGTATTCTACACAAGCAAAGTTTTTGAGGTCACCAACTACATGTTTTTACTCCCATATGTAAAATTTGACATATACAATGTAAAAAACACGTAGTGTATATGCACCTTAACACAATCATATTTTTCGCACTTACAGCTCAACTTGCAAGAGAATTTGGTTGTCAGTAAATTTTGGCACTTGCCGTAAGTAGAATGACAAATAAATAAACAGTGCTACCAGTGTTAAAATAAAAATTATGTTTATAACAAATTTTCGGTGTTTTACAAAAAATTATTAAGAAAAAAGAACAAAACTATTGCACAACACATTTTTTTATATTTTTAAATATAAATTTCATGCATTTATTAAAAAAAAAATTGTAAATTACAAAATTTTTTTCCGTATTCCTGGATCCATATGCCTTTGAAAATTAACAGAAATTTATGAAAATATTTTGTTTGAAGTTTCTTTGCTGACGACATTTCAAAAATGAACTTGCACTTGCTAGTGTAGCCACTCAAACAAATATTGTTGTTTTTCGGTATTTTTCGTATATAATATGTATACTCTACTTGCAAGTAATTACTTGCCTGTGACAACGGGGAGTTAGTTAAGTTA
The DNA here is from genome assembly GCA_950370525.1 of Bellardia bayeri. Lineage (NCBI taxonomy): Eukaryota > Metazoa > Arthropoda > Insecta > Diptera > Calliphoridae > Bellardia > Bellardia bayeri. Next base: position 123,551,452 of record OX493264.1, read on the forward strand.
GCTAATGACAAAGGCTTAACTAATGATTCTTTATTTGCAATGCTTAGTTTGCCATAAGAATAACAAGTAATAGTTAAACAATAGTTAGTATTTTAGTCTACCAATGGTTAACTAATGACCGAGAATTCGGCCATAAGGTACTTATTTTTTCTTCCCACAAAATTTCCATGAATTTATACAATGATTTATACACAGTTTTAAATATATTATTTCTTTAGGAAAAAACGCAATATCTTTACTTTAAGTTATAAAATTAATTAAAAAAAAAAACATTTCACAAAAAACAAATAAAGTCCACTAAAGGTAACTTAAGAGTTAAGAGATAGCCAACCTTTATTTAAATTATATATTCCCATTCTATTATATATTATATTTGAACTATTTAAAATTTCATAACTAGAGTTTGTACAGATATAAAAGAATATATTATCATGACATTTTATTTAAAAATTTTTAAGTTTAAGTAGTTGTTTGTAAAAATATTGTAAATATTTTGAATGCATGCTTTCTAATAATAATTCAATGTTTCTCTATGTGTATTTTTTTATTTATTTAAATTTATGTTTGTTTTTTTTTTTTAATTTTTAACCTAAAGCACATACATGGTTTTTAATTTGTTTGATTTATTTATAGTTTTGCGTATAAATAAAATGCTTTACAAAATGTTTAAAATCCAAATGGGCTTTAAATATATTTGACTTTGTGTCACCTTAATTAAAACAGAAAAAAAGAAGAAAAAAACTACAACTCTGTTGCATATTAAGAACTTGTCCCACACCCCAAAAAAATACCAAAGTTCGTATCAAAAGTAAATATTCAAAATGCAACAAATACTCGTTATAACATTTTTAATTTTAGACTACATTTGTTTTTTTTTTCATTACGTTTTATTAATAAATATCAATCACCAAATATCAAATCACTAACCGTCAAGAAAAAAATAATAATAATATTTATTATTTTTTATTCCAATATTAACAAACTGTTTAAAAAAAAATCGTGTTAAATTGCCTTTTGACGTTTGTTTATTTTTTTTTTTTTTGAAAAATATTAAGGTTCATGAAGCTGATGCCTGTTTAGTGCTTGCCAATAAATATTGTCAGGATCCAGATGCTGAAGATGCTGCCAATATTATGCGTGTCATTTCAATAAAGAATTACAGTGATGATATCAGAGTTATTATTCAATTAATGCAATATCATAATAAGGTAATAATAGAACATGATTTACTTACACACAAAGGCCCACATGTAATTAGGACCCAGCTAAAAAAAAAACGAAACAAAATTAATAAATATAAATAAGGCTTAATAAACAAAAAAATATTATTTATTTTAATTATATAAACAAAATTAAGCTAGAATTTCAAAATTTAAAAATTTCTAAAGAAACTTTTTTCTTTCTTTATATTTTTTTTATTTCTTAAAATAATTGCTGTGTAAATTTGTGTTTTAATTTCGTAGAGCTAACTAAAATTTTATTAAAAAATCTTGCCTACTTTAAGGGCTCTTTAAAAGTCCTGAACATAGGCTTAATATTTTTATTTTCTAATATATATTTGAACAAATTTATTTCATTTTTATTTTTATTAATATTTTTTTTATTACAAATAATATTATTACAAACAATTTTATGAAATCTCTATATTTGATTGCGTGCCAAAAATTACATTTTAATGTATTATCGATGTGAGCCAGTATAGTAGTAAATAATGTTTTTAACAAATTACTAAAATATGTTTAAATGAAAGAATTGCACAAATTTTGAAAACCACAATCGACACATGCTAACACCAATTGATTAACGGTTTAACTCGTTATAGGGTTGAACTAAAAAAAAAATTGTTGTAACAAAATTTCATAAATTCGTTTAGCACTACCCCTACCCATATTTTGGTTTAATTTATAAAATTGGTGGATATTTAAAATAAGATCGGTAATGATCGATTTTAAATTACCCTACACCAAGTATTTGCTTTTCTGCTGTTGTAAGCTATTATATCTAATGACTAAGCTAACTTTGATCTGTTAAGTTGAGAATCCTTTAAATTAGAACTGTTTATTGAGTGGAGTATTATGTTATGGATCGAAATAAATCAATTAATTGTTTCCAGTTTAAATGTCTATTGATTCCCGGAAACCAATTTATGTTTTCTCAGTCCATATTTTAATATTAACAGACTGATATCAGATTCCTTTTCACAATAACGCGTTGTGAAGTCCTAAATTTAATACACATACTTTATATTTAAACTTTTATACTCTTTACACAACCACAACTAAGAATGCGAATGGTGTGGGGTGTCCACAACAAAATTAAAAACATTCTATTTATAATTCTTCCCCTGTCCTTATTATAATTTAACTACCGACTTTCTTTCCCACTAAAATTTGCATTGGCCATCTTTTTTAAAAGTTGTACATAAATTTCAAACAAAAATCTATGATTATTACATTTTAAAATCCAAAATCTCTTTTTATTTCAAAATTCACGAACAATATTCGTTACTCGCAGTGTGGGAAACGGATTACGTTCACCATTTTGAATATCTTAATTCTGACATCAACTTAGTAATCAAAGACACGATCAATGTGAGTCATAAGTAAACTTTCCTACGAAGTTTATGAGACTTTACAACTTGTTTGGTAATAAAATAAAACTAAAGTTATTTATCACTTGGCCAAGTAAGAAATGGATGTTGCACCTAATTTGTAAGAATGACTAATAGTTCTGAAGCTATGTACATATACATATTTTTAATACCATCAACATTTTTAATAAATCTCCAAAAAAGAGATTGTGTTTTGGAAAATATTTTCCTTAGTTCGGAATTTCTATAGCAAAAAATGTTTTTACATTCTATCCACATACGCAAATTTAATACTTCTTATTATCTCCAGCAATTTTATTTTAGTAGATAAAAAGTGCTTCTTTTAGGAATATATTTTGCAAAATCTACCAACCAATTTTTGTAAAAAATTTGCTTATGTACAAAATAATAGACTACAAAATTTCTAAAACATTTTTTATTCAATGAATAGTAGTTTTTTGCTATAGAATGCTAATTTTCTATATAGAAAATATTCGAGATGTTTTCTGTATAGAAAATATTCAAGATGTTTTCTGTATAGGATATATTTAAGATGTTTTCTGTATAGAAAATATTCAAGTTGTTTTCTGTATAGAAAATATTCACGATGTTTTCTGTATACAAAATATTCAAGTTGTTTTCTGTATAAAAAATATTAAGTTGTTTTCTATTTAAAAAATATTCAAGATGTTTTCTGTATAGAAAATATTCAAGACGTTTTCTTAATAGAAAATATTCAAGATGTTTTCTGTAAAGAAAATATTTCAAATGTTTTCTGTACAGCAAATATTCAAGATGTTTTCTGTATAGAAAATATTCAAGTTGTTTTCTGTATAGAAAATATTATAAATATTCGATATGTTTTCTGTATAGAAAATATTCAAGTTGTTTTCTATATTAAAAAATATTCAAGTTGTTTTCTAATAGAAAATATTCAAGATATTTTTATAATAGAAAATATTCAAGATGATTTCTTAATAGAAAATATTCAAGATGTTTTCTGTATAAAAAATATTGAAGTTGTTTTCTGCATAGAAAATATTAAGTTGTTTTCTATTTAAAAAATATTCAAGATGTTTTCTGTAAAGAAAATATTTCAAATGTTTTCTGTACAAAAAATATTCAAGATGTTTTCTGTATAGAAAATATTCAAGATGTTTTATGTATAGAAAATATTCAAGTTGTTTTCTGTATAAAAAATATTCAAGTTGTTTTCTGTATAGAAAATATTAAGTTGTTTTCTATTTAAAAAATATTCAAGATGTTTTCTGTACAGAAAATATTCAAGACGTTTTCTTAATAGAAAATATTCAAGACGTTTTCTGTATAGAAAATATTCAAGATGTTTTCTGTATAGAAAATATTCAAAATGTTTTCTGTATAGAAAATATTTAAGATGTTTTCTGTAAAGAAAATATTCAAGATGTTTTCTGTATAGAAAATATTCAAGATGTTTTATGTATAGAAAATATTCAAGTTGTTTTCTGTATAGCAAATATTCAAGATGTTTTCTGTATAGAAAATATTCAAGATGTTTTCTGTATAGAAAATATTCAAGTTGTTTGCTGTATAGAAAATATTAAGTTGTTTTCTATTTAAAAAATATTCAAGATGTTTTCTGTACAGAAAATATTCAAGACGTTTTCTTAATAGAAAATATTCAAGACGTTTTTTGTATAGAAAATATTCAAGATGTTTTCTGTATAGAAAATATTCAAAATGTTTTCTGTATAGAAAATATTCAAGATGTTTTCTGTATAGAAAATATTCAATTTGTCTTCTGTACAGAAAATATTCAAGTTGTTTCCTGTATAGAAAATATTCAAGATGTTTTATGTATAGAAAATATTCAAGTTGTTTTCTGTATAGAAAATATTCAATATGTTTTCTATATAGAAAATATTATAAATATTCGATATGTTTTCTGTATGAAAATATTCAAGATGTTTTCTGTATAGAAAATATTCAAGTTGTTTTCTTAATAGAAAATATTCAAGATATTTTCTGTATAGAAAATATTCAAGATATTTTCTGTATAGAAAATATTCAAGATGTTTTCTTAATAGAAAATATTCAAGACGTTTTCTGTAAAGAAAATATTCCAAATGTTTCCTGTACATAAAATATTCACGATGTTTTCTGTACAAAAAATATTCAAGATGTTTTCTATATAGAAAATATTGAAGTTGTTTTCTGCATAGAAAATATTGTATTGAAAATATACAAAATATTCGAAATGGTTTCTGTATAGAAAATATTCAAGATGTTTTCTGTATAGAAAATATTCAAAATGTTTTCTGTATAGAAAATATTTAAAATGTTTTCTGTATAGAAAATATTCAAGATGTTTTCTGTATAGAAAATATTCAATTTGTCTTCTGTACAGAAAATATTCAAGTTGTTTCCTGTATAGAAAATATTCAAGATGTTTTATGTATAGAAAATATTCAAGTTGTTTTCTGTATAGAAAATATTCAATATGTTTTCTATATAGAAAATATTATAAATATTCGATATGTTTTCTGTATAGAAAATATTCAAGATGTATTCTGTAAAGAAAATATTCCAAATGTTTTCTGTACATAAAATATTCACGATGTTTTCTGTACAAAAAATATTCAAGATTTTTTCTACATAGAAAATATCATAACTATTCGATATGTTTTCTGTATAGAAAATATTGAAGATGTTTTCTGTATAGAAAATATTCAAGGTGTTTTCTTAATAGAAAATATTCAAGACGTTTTCTGTAAAGAAAATATTCCAAATGTTTTCTGTACATAAAATATTCACGATGTTTTCTGTACAAAAAATATTCAAGATGTTTTCTATATAGAAAATATTATAAATATTCGATATGTTTTCTGTATAGAAAATATTCAAGATGTTTTCGGTATAGAAAATATTCAAGATGTTTTCTGTATAGAAAATATTCAAAATGTTTTCTATATAGAAAATATTATAAATATTCGATATGTTTTCTGTATAGAAAATATTTAAGATGTTTACTGTATAGAAAATATTCAAGTTGTTTTCTATATAAAAAAATATTCAAGTAGTTTTCTTAATAGAAAATATTCAAGATATTTTCTGTATAGTAAATATTCAGGATGTTTTCTTAATAGAAAATATTTAAGATGTTTTCTATAAAGAAAATATTCCAAATATTTTCTGTACATAAAATATTCACGATGTTTTCTGTACAAAAAATATTCAAGATGTTTTCTGTATAGAAAATATTATAAATATTCGATATGTTTTCTGTATAGAAAATATTCAAGATGTTTTTAGTATGGAAATATTCAAGATGTTTTCTATATAGAAAATATTGAAGTTGTTTTCTGCATAGAAAATATTGTATTGAAAATATACAAAATATTCGAAATGGTTTCTGTATAGAAAATATTCAAGATGTTTTCTGTATAGAAAATATCCAAAATGTTTTCTGTATAGAAAATATTTAAAATGTTTTCTGTATAGAAAATATTCAAGATGTTTTCTGTATAGAAAATATTCAATTTGTCTTCTGTACAGAAAATATTCAAGTTGTTTCCTGTATAGAAAATATTCAAGATGTTTTATGTATAGAAAATATTCAAGTTGTTTTCTGTATAGAAAATATTCAATATGTTTTCTATATAGAAAATATTATAAATATTCGATATGTTTTCTGTATAGAAAATATTCAAGATGTATTCTGTAAAGAAAATATTCCAAATGTTTTCTTTACATAAAATATTCACGATGTTTTCTGTACAAAATATATTCAAGATTTTTTCTACATAGAAAATATCACAACTATTCGATATGTTTTCTGTATAGAAAATATTGAAGATGTTTTCGGTATAGAAAATATTCAAGTTGTTTACTGTATAGAAAATATTCAAGTTGTTTTCTATATAAAAAAATATTCAAGATATTTTCTGTATAGAAAATATTCAAGATATTTTCTTAATAGAAAATATTTAAAATGTTTTCTGTAAAGAAAATATTCCAAATGTTTTCTTTAAAGAAAATATTCCAAATGTTTTCTGTAAAGAAAATATTCCAAATGTTTTCTGTACATAAAATATTCACGATGTTTTCTGTACAAAAAATATTCAAGATGTTTTCTGTATAGAAAATATTATAAATATTCGATATGTTTTCTATACAGAAAATATTCAAGATGTTTTCAGTATGGAAATATTCAAGATGTTTTCTGTATAGAAAATATTGAAGTTGTTTTCTGTATCGAAAATATTGTATTGAAAATATACAAAATATTCGAAATGGTTTCTGTGTAGAAAATATTCAAGATGTTTTCTGTAAAGAAAATATTCAAGATGTTTTCTGTATAGAAAATATTCAAGATGTTTTTTGTAAAGAAAATATTCAAGATGTTTTCTGTATAGAAAATATTCAAGATATTTTCTGTACAGAAAATATATAATAACTTTTCTGTATAGAAAATATCAAAGATTTTTTCTATGTAGAAAATATTCCAGAGGTTTTCTGTATAGAAAATATCCAAGATATTTCTAGATAGAAAATATTCATAATGTTTTCTGTATAGAAAAGATTCAAGATTTTTTCTATAAAGAAAATATTCCAGATATTTTCTGTATAGAAAATATTATAATTATTCGATATGTTTTCTGTGTAAAAAATATTCAAGATGTTTACTGTATAGAAAATATTCAAGTTGTTTTCTTAATAGAAAATATTATAAATATTCGATATGTTTTCTGTGTAGAAAATATTCAAGATATTTTCTGTATAGAAAATATTCAAGATGTTTTCTGTATAGATAATATTCAATTTGTCTTCTGTACAGAAAATATTCAAGTTATTTTCTGTATAGAAAATATTCAAGAAGTTTTCTGTATAGAAAATATTCAAGTTGTTTTCTGTATAGAAAATATTATAAATATTCGATATGTTTTCTGTGTAAAAAATATTCAAGATGTTTACTGTATAGAAAATATTCAAGTTGTTTTCTTAATAGAAAATATTATAAATATTCGATATGTTTTATGTGTAGAAAATATTCAAGATATTTTCTGTATAGAAAATATTCAAGATGTTTTGTGTATAGAAAATATTCGTGATGTTTTCAATATCGAAAATATTAAAAATGTTTATAATATGGAAAAAATCGATATGTGTTCTGTATAGAAAATATTCGAATATTCAAAATGTTGAAAATGTTGGAAAATACTCGTATTCAAGATGTTTTCTATGTTGAAACTATACAACATGTTCTATATGAAAAATATACAACATGATTTTTGTATATATAAAATACTCAAGATTTTCCATAGAGAAGGTAGCAGTGTATACGTTTTCTGTATATAGAAGTCGTAAATTCGTAAGTTAAACATATAGAAATATGATATGTATTTGAAAATTATACTGCAATTTCTGCATAGAAAACGTTTTGTTTTTTGCTTACACATACATTATGTATTTATGTAGTTTTCTATAGAGAAAAACACTTTGTGAAATTATGCCTATATTTTTCCTGCATTTTTCGAACTAAAATTTCGCATGCCTTATAATCAAAAATAATTTATGAAATTTTGTCCATAGAAAAATTTATCTAATTCATAAAATAGCGAATATTTTGTGACGTCAAAGTAAGTAAGTAAGTAGTTTATAGTAATTTTGAGTAATTTCTTCATCAATAAACATACATAGAACTGCAGTTACACTCTACTTACAAACATATTTAAAAAGTATTTATTCAACCATGTCATATTATTATTATAATAACAAATACAAGTTTGGTATTTAGAAGAACCTGTAAAAGCGTAGCTGAGTCCTGACTTATGTAGACCAGTGTAATTTATTTAATGAAATTATAAATGCATATATACATTGGACACACTGTTTTAACTTTTACTATCTTACTTAGGCTTATCTCTTAAATATTCCATCGTGGGATTGGAAACAGGGTGATGATGTCATTTGTTTGGCTGAGTTAAAATTGGGTTTTATCGCACAAAGTTGTTTAGCTCCTGGATTTTCTACAATGATGGCGAATCTGTTTGCTATGCGTTCATTCAAAACCGTAAGTTTATACAAATTTTATTTACTTTTATTATGGCATTTTGGCTTTTATTTCAACAAACTTTAAAGAGATGAAGCGAAATAAAAATGAAAAAAAACAACAAGAACAATTTAATGAAAAGGAGGTTTAAATAAAAGACGCCTTTTAAGAAAACAACACAATGTGAAACAATGGCTGAAAGAAAAAAATAATTAATCATAATTTAATAAGTTAATGTTATAATAGTATTTTTTTTTGTTATTGTTGTATACAAATTATTTAAAATTGTTTGAACTATACTATACTATGATGTAATATTGTGATTGATTTCAAATAGTCGCCAGACATGCAGTCTTGGACAAATGATTATCTGCGTGGTACAGGCATGGAAATGTACACTGAAACCTTGAGTCCTACATTTATTGGAATACCATTTGCTCAGGCCACTGAGTAAGTTTAAACATCCAGGATGTTTTCTTTCTTTTTGTTTTCGTTTTTCTTCTACATAGAAAATATGTTCAAAGAGAATTACACGTTGCTATTTTATAAAACAACAAATAAATAAACTATTTCTGTGGAAATACTAAAATTGTTGAAAAATTAATAAAGTATTTGAATATTGTAAACATAGTTTTAAACACTCCATGAACACACTGTTATTTATTTGATTTTTAAGTTTTAAGTTTTATTTTTTCTTCTTTTATATTTCGTATGTATTTTGTGTTGGTATTTTAAGTTTTCAAATTGTGTATTAAAATTTGGTTTAATAATTTGTATTTATGAAATTATGTTTGCTACACCATTTTAAGTTACACCTACACATTAGTTTGTATTTAAAATATTTATTTCATTTTATTATAATTTTTAAGAACACTTTGAATTCTTTAAATTTGTTTTATTAAATTTCTTTTGTTTTATAAACATTAAATGCTATTCGTATTTTTAAAATTTAAAAACAAAACATTTGAGAACGAAAAGAGATCTATATTTTTGTCTGTATTTGTTTCTTTTATAAGTGTTAAACCAAAATTGATTGCCTTCGATGTTGTGAAATCAGCTTTTTGTTATATTGCTCCAAAATTCTATTAATGTATTTGGTTATAATATTATGTTTCTTATTATTCTATCATACATACATACAAACTAACTAACTACTACTTATCTACTTACATTCATCCATCCGTAATCTATATTCAATCATTTAACATACATTTTTTAATTGTATATAAAGTTGTTGTGGTAATGTAAGTTGTTTGCAATATCAATCTGGGATAGTATGTTTTAAAGTTTAATGAAACTTGCATTGCTAATTATGTGAGCTTAAGTTAATTCGAGATGTTTCTTGTAAAGAAAATATTCACCATATGATTTCTATATATAAAATATTCGACATGTCTTTTCTATATAGAAAAATTCAAGATTTTTTCTCTATAAAAAATATTGTAAACGTATTTTATATATGAATTATTGAAAGTTGTTCCAAATTGTTTATGAAATAGTTGAAATAAATTATTCTACGATTTCAGACCTCGAATACAAACAAATTGCATTACTATAACAACGCCTAATTTATTTATAAATAAATATATATTTATGTTCTTATTTCGAAATATGTGTATTTTAAAAAGAAAACAACAAAACCAGACTAAACCAAACAAACAAATATATAAACAACTTTTATAAAAAAAAAATAAACAAAGCTTTTAAAAAATATAAAACGGCTACAAAAGTATTTTTAAAGCTTCATAGAAATGTTAATTAAGCCTAAAGCTTTTTAAGATAAAAAACATATACATACTCATAAGTTTAATTAAGTATAATTAAGTATGAAATGGAAATAATAAGTGTACCAACCAAAAAAACCCCAACCAATGCTAATCATTTCAAAACTAAACATGCCATATTAAATTAAATTTAATCAAAAAACAGTTTGTGGTTACAAGCAACCTGCAACAACGCCAAACCAAACCTCAAGGTATTTTAAAAAGACATCAATCAGCACTGCTGCCAGCACTAAAAACATGTACTCTTTACCATTAGAGCCGACAAAAAATGAACGAAATTTCTTTAAAGTTTTTTTTTGAATGATTAATAACCTCTAGACCAGCAACATAATAAAAGAAAATTCATTATTAATCAAAACAAAAAAAAAAATAAACCCAACTCACCAAATCTAATCTCAAACTCATTTAAACCTAAAACAAAACCAACCAACAAACCTTGTAACCTTTTTGAAATCATGACAAAACTTTGTATATTTAAAATTTCAGTCACCAGATACTCAGGCCTGGCAAAATGATTATCTTCAAGGTACAGGGTGTGAGATGTATACAGAAACCCTATCACCTTCATTTACCGGCATGACATTTCCACAAGCCAGCGAGTAAGACCCTTAGAGATGATTTGTTCAATTTCTTTTGTTTTTTATCTCTCTATATATGCATACATTGTTCCTACTATAATTTTTTTTTATAAAACCAAAACTCAATTACAAAAATACTTACAAGTCAAACATAAAACTATTGAAAGCAAAACTTTAAATTAAAAGAATAAAAGAAAAAGAACAAGACTTGTTTGTTTTCATTTTTTTTTTTAACAAATTAGTGTAAATAACTACAGTTTTTCCCCTTTTTATTACAAAAATATCAGTAAATATTTACTTATTTAAAAAATACACCGTTTTGTTTCTTTAGAATTTATTTATTACTTTTAACAAACTAATGAATGAATTATTTTATTTAATTTATTACAAATATACAGTATGATGAGAGGGTCTGCGGACAAAGAAATTTCCAAGGTTTAATTTTTAATTCACTAATAAAAAATAAAAGTTATTTCTAAAATTAAAATGTTTCTGGTTATTAATAGTTACAATGATAATAAGTGACTTAAAATTAGTTTTACATAAATTGTAAAGTGCTGGACTTGCTTCATTGAAACAGCTATTGTCAAAGGACCCTCTGAACATACTGTATTTTAATTACAGTAGATGGAATGGAATGCATATTTGGTTTTATTTATCTAATAATATAATAACATAGCAACAACAACAGTAATATAATATAATAAAAAGTAATATAGTTCTAAAAAAAAAGAAAAACTACAACAAACTACACTTTCGATTTTTGTTTAGTTTTTTTAATCTAAAAGCAACCATCAAACTATCAAACGAAACAACCCAAAAGCATGTTTTAAATGATTGCAAATTTTTTTAACACTTTTTCCTCTCTCTCTCTCTCTCTTGTAGCAAACCAATAAATTAGTTTGTAAATACATACAGTTAGCTGTAACTGGTATTTTTCTAACTATAACTATTCTAATTATAATATTGTAATAACTATTTGTAGAAATAAGTGTAATTTTTTTGTTATCTTTAACATCACTGCATGCTGACTTTTTTCTATCTACTTAATTTATTCATAATTTTTTTTCTTTTGACTTCCACACTCTCATGTGTTTTTTATTTTTTTTTGTTTAATTTGCTCGTGTGATTTTTTTGGCATGTAGCATGTTTCCAAGTACGTATTTTGCATATATTTAAAGTAGTTTTGCAAATAGGTATATTTGTATGTATATGATATATAAGCAACTATGAAATATCAAATATTTTATTTACAACATTCAGATACATATCTATTTATCTAATAAAGACACATTTAAGCTTAGTTATTTATTATTATTTTGCCCCTGGTTTCATTCTAACAACATTATATTAATATTTGTATGTTTGTGTTTTTTATCTCTATCTCTCTCTCTTTCCGTATCGTACCATTTTCATGGTTATTTTGTTTAGATTATGTTTTTCGAAATTAAAACTATTATTGTTGGCAATCGAAATCAAGGGCAATGAAGATGGAGCCGATAGTAAAATCTCTATTAATCCTAGAGGCGCTAAAATTCAAGCGAATACACAAGGATTTTTCATAGCACAAAGTGCAGATGAAGTCAAAAGGTATGTATGGTAATGTAGGTGGCATATGTTTTAAAAATTTTAAGTTTAAGTATTAAAAAGTCTAAATTTTGGACTTAACTTTAACTTAAGACAAACTTCACAAATGTATAACACTTAAAGGGGGTTAGGGTTGATTGATTACACTAGAAACTCTGAGTGTACAACATGAAATTTATTAACACATACAAAAAAATGTCATTACCAAAATAAAAATTTTTGTTTACAGTTTGACGGTTTGACGCCAAAATTCATGTGAAAATTTCGACTTGTATTAAGGAAATGTTAAAAAAAATTACATAGTTAAAATAATGTATTTTTACAAAGGTGCTACTGCAGGATATTTCTCGCTTTCATTAACAGGTCAAAAATTATTTGTTAAATAAATAAAGTATATGTTGGTACACACGGCATCACATTAAAAAAATAGCGACACACCCGTGGGTCACACGGCAGTTAACGTGTTAAATATTTTTGAATGAAGCAATGAAGTTTCATTACAAATCTATAACGAAATTTCTAATACAAATGCACACCAAGTTAAACCAAAAGTAACCTTAGTATTGGAAAGTTGTTCGTTAACCTTTCGTCTTACACATGAGTCTGACCAGACCATTTACAATTTTAAATGTTATTATAATATATTTGAAACTTAGTTAGAGACTTGAAATTTCAGGTACCCTTCTACAATTTATTTCGCTATAAGTATTTACAGAATAAATCCTGGGAAGGATCTAGAAGCACACTTGCTCGAATATTTTACTGCACACATCACATTTGTAACACATGGGTCTAGTCACACCCAAATATAATATTGTATTGTAAATGCCGATTTTTATATGTTTTTTACTGTTTTTCATTCCTTTTTGTCCAGTTCTCTATTATTATTTATTTATATCTTGAAAACAAGGTTAGGTTAGGTGAATTCGGGAAAAACCCAATAAACATACTAGAATGTAACTCCATCTATTTCATTCATAAGGTAGAAGTTTTAATGAAACTGTCGTTACATTTTTCGCCATCTCTGCTTTATGTTTGTTTTGATGATAATGGAAGTTGTGATTTCCTTTTTAAAATATGAATATTTATTTATAATGTTTTTAAACATTATTATGTTTGCCATTAACAGAACAGGGCGTATGATTGATATTTAATTATTTGTATATGAAAATAAAATAAGTATACGACATATTGAACTAATAATGGACTACAAAACGAAATAAAAACAAACATGAAAACTTGCAAGGCTTATTACATTTATATTTATTTCCCCTTGATTACAGAGCGTGGTTCTATTGCAAAGCCTGTCATGAAGACATAAAAGATGAGACTTTAATTAAAAAGTGCAAATGTAAAAACTGTAAGTACACATTTTTCTAAACTCTTTTTTTCAACTATTACGTTTTCTTTATTACTTACTCTCTCTCTAAATATTTCATGTATAATTTGATTTTGAATAAGTTTTAATTTAATTTTTAAGCTCTTTAAAATGAAACAAAAAAAACAAGTTTTGAAACAAAGATTATTAATTTTGTTTAATATAAATTTAAGTAATTTAATCTAAGCAAAAAAAAAAAAAAAGCAAAACAAACTACAACAATAATAACTACATATAACTATAACAAAAGTATAATATTACTGTTATAATTTAAATAAGGTTTTTTTTAAGGTATTACAACAATATTTAAACAAACTATTTCTCTATAAATTTTTATTATCTTATTATTATGAAACATGTTGGCGTGGTCTTACCTTTTAACAACAAATCACAACTACGTTATCTACTACTCTACTACTACTACTACTACTATTCTACTATTTTTATCCTACTACAAAATAATATTTAACTGAAATTTATAAAAAAAAAAACAAACAAACAAACAAACTATGAAACACAATTGAATACTACCTCTTTAATTCTACTTTTTTAATTCAATTTCATTTAAACAAATTGAATCGCTCGTTTAAACAATGCATTTCAATTGTAATGTAACGCCAAATAAACAGTGGCAGTTCAGCCTCGGAACAAGTTTGATGATTTAGGTAAATCCGCAAAAGTTAAATTAACAAAATAAAAAACAACTCAAACTAAAATTAATTTTTTTTAATAAACCAAAACAATTTAAATCTAATTTTAACAACTACTAACCTGTTTTATAACAAAATTAAATGTTAATTTATTTTTGTAATCTAAAAAAAATATATATATGTTTTACCCACCACTACCGCCACCAACCAACCAACCCCTTTGAATATATTTATGTTCAAAATAATTTCTGTATAAAAGAATTTTAAGTTTTCTTTAACAATTATGATTTAGTTTTCTCAAAATATTAATAATAAATATTTCTTAATTAATTTTTATTTTCAATTATTACTACTACTACTATTATTATCATTGCACCTCCAGTGCTTTATAATAAAATATTAAAAAAAATAATTATAATTTTGGTTGTGTGTATGTGGTTTAATTTTCAGTTTTCAAATAATAATTTTTGTTATTTAAACAAATTTTTGTTGCTTTAAGTTTTCTTTCGTTTTGTTTTTGTTCTGGACCCTCAACCCCCTTAATTAAACCTATTCAATTTTACTGAATTTCCAAATTGTAAATTAACTAAATATTTTACTTAGGTAAATTATTTTCATTTAGTTTTAAATTTTTGGTTTGAAATTAAACAACACACAAGTTATATTAATTTTATTTAAACTTCCAAATGACCACGAACATACAACAACTATAGAGTGTTGGAAGTTCTGTAAATAAGTTTGTGCGTTATGAATTGTTTTCCCTAAGTTTTTCTTTCTTATTAGTAGTTTTCATTTGAATGACAATGAAAACGACAATTAAAATATACTGAAAAGTGTTTAAATAAGTGTGTAAGTTGCAAGAATTGTTAATCTATAAGAGGAATAATTACTGAAACGTTAATACAAATTCAACTCAACGATTCTTGATACTCTTCAGTTAAGTATATAAATTAAATATTTTATGAAGAATGCGGTTTTTTATGAAGGTGTTTTTTCAGATTCGTTAATTAGGGAACTTAGACGGCGAATGAACATATATTTCCTTGTTATTTATTTAACTACGAAATCTTATTAGATTTCAGCATCGTTTTGTTGTTGATGATGTTTTCTTTTTGGGCTTTTATGAAAGAATCGTTTTAAAAATAAAAAAAAAATCTTTTAATTTTTGAAATCGGTTTAATATAAAAAATTTATTTTCTTTTATTAAAACTGCAGATTTTTGTGAAAAAAAAATTCGGTTTGTTATAAAAACTAGTGTTTTCGCCTTTTTATGAAACTATCGATTTTAAGTAGGTTTTAAAATTTAAAATTTCTTATTAAATTTTGATTTCCTTTTAAAAAATTCGATTTCTTCAAAGAAACTATTGGTTTGATAACAAAAGTTCGGTTTTATGAAAATTGTATGCAAAAAAATATTATACAGATAATCTAAAGTATACAATAGAACGTGCAACATCTGGATCCACAATCTAATAAATGAGTATTAAAGACATTCCAAACTCAAAGAGCTACACAAATTATTGAAAATGTAAAAGTTTTTAATTTACAAATTAGAAATTTTGCATATGACACATCTTTAAGATGTCAAGTATACGAATCTCAGAGTGAAATGTTGATCTCATTTTTGCCTTGCAACAAGTGTCACAAACCTTGTCAAGGCAAGCAGTGCTCCTTAAACATGCTCGATAAATTTCCAGCAAAATTTATGTAAATATTTGTAATAGGGGAAACCATTGTTTAACACTTAACAGTTATGCTTTTGATTATTAGTACATGGTTTAAAATTACATTAAAATAATTTCCCGTATTCATGGCAGAGTTCAACAGTTTGATTGCCTCGGAAATGCATGGCATGACAAAGTGTTAGAGTTGTCATAATTCGTTTGCGTCGTCACAAAAATGCAGAGCATGACATATTTGAGCAAATCATTTTCTACAGCGTATTGTTATTGCAAATCCACTTTAACATTGTTCCCTTTAACATATAACTTTTTAACAGCTTTATCCAAATGTCTTTTAAACACTTCTCAGTAAATATTTTAAAAACTCCATAAAATTTTCTCCAATTGTTAAGATTTACCTAATTTTATTTTGTTTGTCTTTTATAATTTAGTTTTCAGTCTTAATTTTTTTTTCTTGCAAAATGTAATGAAGCCTGTACATTTTTTCTGTAAATTATATTTCTTAAATATGTTTGTCTCTCTCTCTCTCTCTCTCCATAACTAATTCGCCATTTTAACTTTTGCTTTACAACAATTTTCTTTTTAAACGATATACTATTTTGAAATCCTTAACTTCCCCATAAAAAAAACCAAGGATATTTTTCTACACACGCTGTATTTATTATCAACAAAATTAGCAACACACAACAAATTTTTTATTTAAGTTTTCTTTTTTTGTTATAAAAAACAATAAATTGAGAGTTATATTCTTTTGCACCAAAAACAAAAATAAATAAGAAATTGTTTTTTCAGTTATATTTGAAAACATGAATTATATACTCTACATATTACTCTCTCTATCTCTTACACTCTCTGTTTTTCCTCTCAGTCAATGTCTTCCGAAGTTAAATACAAAATTAATTTAAAACAAAAAAATCTAAATAATTGTATTTAAAATGAGCGCATGGAAACGATTAATTGCACCAGATACATTTACTTATAAACGTATAACAAATATAATCAAACGTATTCAACTACTTAATTTACCAGAATTAAATACATACATACATATATAATCGTTATCATTATCAAGCATTAATTCATATACAATTTTTATGGATTTTAAAGAATTTATATAAAATTAATTTCAAATAATTATCGTTAACAAAAGTCCTAAGTAGTTAATTATTTAAGTCAACAATAACAACAACACACACTTGTAAAAAAAACTACAAAACACTTAAATTTGTTTTAAAAAGTTTAACGTTTTAGGTATGGATATATTATTTATGCAAAAAAAAAAGTTATTTATAAAAATTATTTATTAAAAATTAGTTAGGTATGGGTTTTGAATGTAACACAAATTAAGGTGAAAATATGTACATATGTGTGTATATAAAAAGAAATTGGTCTTATTCTTACCTGGGGGTTACACGATCAAGTTTTTCCTTTCAAATTTTAATACTCTTACGCTTGTTTACTAATACATTTACACATTTAAAACTTAATACGAGTATGATTTCAAATTCTCGTTCCAATTATGTGTTTCAAGTTCGCGAAATATTGAAATAAGCTTAAATAATTACCAAAATCTTAATAAAAAAGGTCAAATAAACAATAATAAGAAATATATTATTTATATTAAAATTGATACTATCAACCAGATTGAAATTCGATTATAATTTGTTAAAAAATCAAAACCAATCATATTAAAAATGGCATTAGCCTTTAAAATTGCAGAAAAATGTTGGGCTATTACGGTATGGAGAAATCGTTATTTTAATGAAACTTTTCAGCAAAATATAATTAAAGAATAAGACCAATTTAATAATATTTATGTATTACAAAAAAATAAGCTTAATTTGAAGTTATATTTTGTCTGTGTATATAAATAAAACAAATATATGTATGTAGATTTTAAGACAAAACAGCAATATTTTTTAGATACTTGAGTTCTTAAAGTAGACAAGTTATTTCTGTTTCATTAAATGTTAAAGCAGGTATTGAACAATATAATTATTAAATTCCCCAACGTATCATTAATATCTTTAATCCTAAAAAATAATAACAACACACACATTTGCAAATGTAAATAATGATGTATAAATGTCAAAGTGATGTCTCCTTCCTTCACCACGCCACACAATTCACACGAACACATTGTGTAAATAACAATCATTTCAATGAATTACAATGTAGTCTAATATTAACCATTTGACATACATAAATGATAAAAATAATGTTTACATTTTGTGTTTTTTCCTACATTTATTTTCTTCTAGAGTAGTTAGAAAAACTTTGTTACAAACATTTCTGAATTAAGGTTAAACAAAATCGCAGCAAATCAGTGTCCAGTCTTTTTTAAGAGTTTTTTTTATATATGTATAAACATATGTGTATGTGTATGTATGCCCTTGCCATTGGCTTCACTACTAATTTAGTTACAGAAGCAAATAATCTAATAAGCATTTATGGATACAGTGGGATTTAGAAAATAACACAGAAAATATTATGGAAAATTTATAAAAAAAAAACTTAAACTAAATTAGTTTTCCTCCTAAATCCCACTTTGTTTAAGAGCAAAACTATATATTATTTAATTGTAACTGACATTTGGTATTGTTAATTTATTGTAAGTGTACAAAAACCAATCAACCGCTCAAAAATTCAAAAAACCTTACTATTAAAATCTAACATGAAATTCCCCACCAAAAAAAATAATTTAACTTTTAAAATCAGCACCTGTTTGAAAATATTCATAAACAATTTTGCAGATGTGGGCATGATAATGATGCAGACCGGAATGGTGAATCAAGGCATATCCTCAGTACTTAACCAAATGGAGGGTACGATTATTAAATACAATTTGATAGTTAACAAACATATTAATAACTATAAATTAAAAATTATAAATAAAAAATCGAAAAAAAAAACCAAAAATTAAAATGATAAATATTTGCTAAAAAAAATGTTAAAACTTAAACTTCCAAGCTCCTCCCAAAATTAAACAAATTGTATTAATATTTATTTAAAAGCAAAATATATTTAAATGCTAACAAATGCTGCTGAATAAATCTTATTTGTTGCTGCTAACTTGAAAACTGCTAATTAGTTAAATTTACTGAAAGTAAAACCATTTAATTTATTTATTTTTGCAAAAATATTTATAATATTTTCAAATAATCCAAAAAACAAGTAAAGAATGAGTACTTCTTCCTCGGTATATGACAACAACAAAATGCTAAACCTCTTGAAAAAACGAGACAGAAGGTTTTATTCGGCCTAGACGAATATTTTATATTCTCCACCATTTAAATACATAGTTTGATTTTAGCACACTGTACCAGTAGTTACACACTATTTTATAAAAGCCTAAAAGTATGCTAAAGCTTTAGTGTGATGTATGTGATAATTGCAGTATGTACTGTTTATTTTATGATTGTGATTTTTTTATAGAAAATCGTGTGAATACTTCTATTTTCTATACAAAATCTTGTGTATTTTCAGTATTTTGTATAGAGAACCTTGTGTTTAACAGCAGTTTTTGTAGAAAATCATGTTTAAATGAAATCGTTATTGAAAGGTCTTTCAACAAAATCAAATATAATATAATAATGACCTTCTAACTGAAATATGTTTCAATTAAACACTTGTAATTTATTTATGAAAAATAAAGAAAAACATTTTTTGAAAGTTGTGCATATTTCTTAAATATTTTAGCAATATAAATTTAATTTTACAAGTTCTATGACACTGACACGCTGAATACAGTACTTAATGTTAATAAAAATCCCAGGAAAATTGACTCAAGTACTGGACGACACACGCCCACTTACTAAACATTACCCACAAGGGTGGAGAATATACAAAATGCAATTCAATATATTTTCTATATATATTATTTTAAATATAGGTTTTAATATTTCTAGCGAAGGATTAAACTAAACGCCTTAAAGATTAAGAAACACGAAAGAAAATGCCAGCCAACTAAACCACCAAAAAATAATTTTATGTACTAAATTTGTGTTTAAAAAATATTTAGTAAAAGAAAACCCCACAAATCTTAAATTAAAAACTGTTTAAAGTAGACTTAAAAATAGTAGGTTCATATAACGAAATTTTTGTTCTAATTTTTGTTTTTAACTGAGTTTGTGTTTAATATTTTAAATATTTTACATTTGTGTTATTTATGATTTATTTATTTATTCATTTCATGTTTCAAATACATTTTATAAATTTATTTGTTTATTTTATTAAAGAAAATTTATAAGCAAAAAAAAAAATTACAATCATGTTAATGAATTTACTCATTTACCTATTCACACAAATCCTCTATAACATTTATTTTATTTAATGACCCTACTACCACCTACCAACCTACTACTACTACAACTCAACTACAGTGGCCACATTCAGGAAAGGCGTCCGAGCCGTACAAATGGTAGGACGTGCAAGTACGTATAAATTCCAAATACAAAATTCATTAAAACCAATTTTATTTTAACGAAAAGAAAATAAATATTTTTTTGTCAACTACCAAAACATAAATAAACCAAAGCCAACACTAACATACTCTCTCTCTCTTACTCTCTACCTAACTGCAACTAAATGATAAAAAAGAATCAAACATGACATACTCACCTAACAAACATAATTCTCTCTATCTCTATTAAAACTCAGATCAGTTTCATAAGCACCACAAACCTAACAAATACTCAAACACCCCATACTAACCAAGAAAACAACACTTAAGCAGTAATTTAATTGTCTTTAATTAAATTTATTCTGACATTTGAATTATCTGTTTTTTCTTTTTTTGTAATAAAATTCCTTATTTAAATTTTTCTTTCAATAAAAACAAAAAAAAAAAAACTACCATAAAAAATATCAATATAAATCCTTACGATTCTGTTTTAAAATCAAATTTAAAATAAAATAAGACAAATTAAATCTATTTTGATGTGTACTGTTGTAATCTTTATATATTTTGAATCAATTGAAACCAAAATAAAACAAACATTTCATTTCAATACAACATTGTTATCATTTCCTTTTTGTGTGTTTTCGGTTACATATTATTATATAATTTCTTTTTAAATCTCGTAATTATCTGTCTGTATCTACATATTTATAAAAATATCCGTAATATTATTATCGTCAACATCAAATCTGTTTAATGTTTTTTGAATTATTTACTTGTTTTATAGTAAAATAATCGTTTGTAAGTTTATTTTTTTTAAATCAGTTTATTATTATTTTTTTTTTGTTTAAAAAATGTTGTGTTTTTTTTCAATATTGTGTCTGTGTTTTTAGTGTGTACAAAATACTTAATGTACAAAATGTAATAATTAATTGTTAATTGAAATCAAAATAACTATTTAAAATTGGCGTTTATTTATAACAATAAAAAAAGGGGTCTGCAAGTAATTGGCCAGTATTCTTTCAAAATTTAGCAATTTCAAAAAAAAGACACGATTTAGATTGAGATTTTTCTAGTTTCTGTTTAGATTTCAAACAAATATTTCATTGTACTGATCGCGTTTTTACTCGTTTCTCGTTGATTTAGGTGAAAACTACTCACACTCATGATTACTACACATTGAAATATAGTTGAAACTCCATTAGGTATTGATAAAATCGAACCGATATTGTTGAAAAAGGAAACTGTTCTTTTTTAATTAATGGGTCTGGTTTATGCTTAATATAATCATGTAGATTAGTGGTAAAGACAGATATTCGGCCATGTTTTCTTTGTGCCAAGCACTAATGTAGAATGTACTGTAATTTTAACAAAATAAAAAAAAAACACAATAATTTTATTTAAATCAAAAAAACTAAAATAACCACGACTACTATATAGTTACCGTGTATATTACTTGGAATTAGTTTTGCAATGACTGCTTACTTTTTAGTCATTTCCATGAGCACATTCGGATTTTACTATTAACGACTTCTGTGAAAGCTTACTACAAATGAGTTATTTAAATCATTACATGTAACTAGTTTCAGTGATATTAAACTAATTTCACTTGCCTGCAATGCAATCGCCGTCTTAACATAGTGAAGTGCTCATCATTACTCATTACTTGGCAATCTCAGTTCAAAGAAAAACAATTGGTCAATAATATTAAATGTCCAAGTCAACCAACTGTAATCAATTAAAAATTATAGCAAAATCAGACAAACAAATTACCCAATTGCCGACTGAAAGACAGTTCAAAATACTTTCGCCTTTCTTGTCTACAGATTGATTTTTTAAGAGCATTCAGATTTGATTTAAAAAGAACACATAAAATTTAGAGAAATGTATGGAAAAAGTCAATAGAACGTTCTATGTAATTCAATCTTTAAAGATGATTTCATGTAAATGTTGACCGCGGCTACGCCTCAAATGGTATATCACGTATAAATTCTTCAATATTAGCTTACTGTGCGTCAACCGTTGCGGCCTCCCTATAGATACATATAAGCCTTAACAAACCCCCACAAAAAATAGTGTACAGGCATTTGCACCAACTAGGCGGCCAATTAAATTGAGCCCCAAACCGTGAAATACACTATCCACCGAACTCGTCTGTCAATTGGGCCATTGTTTCGAGTGGCATGTGAAACCACATGTCAAACAAGTCCAGCTCTTCCATTTTGGGCAAACCAATTTATAATCATAGCGATGGTTATAAGTAATGCAATACTTCTAGCCAACTATGACAATTTTGCTTGTTTACGTATTCATTTAAGCAGAAATGAGCTTCATCTCTGAATGTAATTTTTTGACAATAAAATGGAAGAAGTGCACGATACACTTCCTTTACCGAGTATGAATTTTGATAAAAAAAAATGCAATGCCAAAAAGAAAGTTGCTAAAAAATCATTCTTTAGAATTTAGAGAATAACATTTTGATTCAAATAAATTCTCCATAACAAGATTGAATTTATTTCAGTTCTCAAACTATAATATATGTACATACATATTAAATTTCTACAAATATCAACTAAATTTTAATTTAAACTAATGGAGTTCGAACTTTAACTAATCACCTTACAAAACTACAATTTCCTCAGACATTTCAGCAATTTACATCAAAAAATCCTTTTATTTCCTAAACATTACTATCAATTTTAAATTATACTTTAATTTTCCTTTCAAACTATTTCATAAAATTGTGTTCATTTACCAAAAACTATATTTACTAAAGTTATATATTCTTTCTTTAAATTGTACTTTTGTAAAAAAAAAAAAAATTAAAAAAAAAATCAAATAAAACAAAAAACGTAACGTAACGTCACGTCACGTAACCAACATATCACATAAAATTATCTCTGTAACTCCTCTCTACAAAAAATATATATGAAAAACCAAAAATTTAAAAAAAAAATCATCTCCATTACCAAAAATCAAACTCTAAATAAAACTGCTGTTGTAATGAATGAATCAATGAAAAATGTATAGAAGATGAAGACTTCTACCAGACAAGTAAGTCACGTGTGCTGTTTTGTTATTCTATTCAATTCTGTTATTTTTTGTCTCTCTTATAATTGTCTTCTCATATCAATTACAATTATACTTTTTAGTTGGTTTGGTTTGGTACGGATTTTTATTTTCGAAATGTTTTCTGATCAAAACGTAATTAGAATTTTCTATAACATTTTCAATTATGATTTTCTTTAAAATTTCATTACATTCATAGAGTGTTAAATACCAAATATTTATGTTTTACTTTTTCTTTTTAGTTTCATTAGTTGTCTTCAAACATTTCAGTTAATTTTTGAGTTATTTTAAGAAAGAAAATAAAAAACTACGTTAATTATGGTGTCAAGTTTGGCTTCGTACAAAAATGAACATGAAAATAAAAATAAAACTAAAAATTAAAATGTAAATCTAATCTTGGCTTTATTTTTGGTATTTTATATAACTATAAACAAAATAAAGTAAAGTTTGTTTTTACCAAATGTCTTACAAAATGCTTTAATAACACCGAAATAACACAAAAAAAACGGTTTAGTTTTATTTAGCAATTACAAAATAAAAATCAGTTGCGTCCTAGACACAGTGTTTCAAAGCAGTTTAAGTCTTAGAACAAGTACTAACTACAAATAAATATTTATAAGTTTTGAAACAAATACTTTAGATTTTCAATAAACAGATTTTTTCTCTTATTCTTATACATAGTTATAAACAACATTTATCCTCAAATATTTTTGCATTAATTCAGAAATACAATTAAGTAGATATAAATGTTTGTGTTAGTAGAAACAAATTATCTAGATTTACGTTTACGTTATAAAGTAGCAAAACAACAAGACGCGGAGGATTTAAAGAATTATCAAATATAATAAAAGAAAAAATATTACGTTTAAAATATTAAACAAACTCTGATTTGTAGGTGTAATAATTTATAATAAAATTTTAAATTGTATCAAATTGTGTTACCCTTCATTTTAAATATTATACATTTTTTAGTTTCGTTGTATTGTAAAATATGTAAAATATTTTTTTTTTTTTTATAAATTTTTTCCGTAGTCGCACTGTGCTTGCTCTGTCTTTTTTAATATATTATTCTAATTCTCTCTCTATCTATCCGGTTACAAATTTAATTGACAGTTGTTTGTAACCTTTTGTAACTATTAGATTGTATGTATTTGTATGAAAATGTAGTTTGTCTTTTCCATTCTTTCTCAAACTGAACTTATATTATGTATAAAAAATTTTGTAATGTCTGCATGCTAAATTTTATTCTCTTAAAATAAAAATAATACTCGTTTTACTGTGTCTTAGGACTTTGTGTATTTATTAAATTGTTTTCAGTTTTTGTCCAATCCTTTTCCCAAGTTAAATCCTTTAATTATTAATCCTTTGTCTCCCCTATACATCCTCTGGTTTTGTTTTCTTCTTCATTTCGTTTGTTATGATTTTTTAGAAAACTTTTTTGACATTTGACAAGTTTAAAAGTTTGCGTGAAAAGTTAAGGAACTAAAAATAAAAATAAATAATATTACTTCTTTCGGTGCCTGCTAGTATGCAATATATTTTTACGATATCCAAAGAACAACTCTTTCTTTAGAAGTATAAAAAATAAATGTTTATTTAAGTAATTTTAAAAGCGCTTAATAAAAAACTATTGTATTTTTTAGCAAAAATATTGCAAATAAATAAAAAATATTATTTTTTTACGGTGCCTGTTTGTATGCAACATATTTTTACGATATTCAAATAAAAACTCTTCAATTCGTCACTTCAGAAGTATCAATAAATAAATGTTTATTTAACAAATTTTAAGTGCGCTTAATGAAAAACTATTGTATTTTTTAGCAACGTGTTGCGTTTATGTTGTCTGGACCTTTTAAATTAGGGGTTATATTCAGAATCGAACTTAATCGGACAGTGTAAGGATAAATGTCTAGAATAGGCCGTCAAACAAACATCACTCTAGATTAGTTCACTGCACTCATAGACTACTACATTAATGAACAGGCTGGCAATCTGACAAGATAAGGATTTAAATGTTCAGACACTACCTTCAGAATACTGACAATAGGTGACACAAATTGACAACATGTTAAGAAACAACGAGATAAGCTGTGCAGAACTAAATGATAGCAAAATTAATGATCTATCTAAGACATCAGGTATCTCGTGCTATCTGATTGGGAACTTGAATGCGACAGGTTGGATCTAGTGATCCTACTTACCAGCATCTTGATTTAGTTTTCACATATCTTCTTGGACGCCTCAAATAATGGCTCCAGGAAAAATGGCCCAAAGAAAAAAAAAAGCAAAAAGGGCCCACATTTATTTCATTATGAAATTTAGTCCTAATTTTTTTATAAAAAATCATCACAAAGGTTACGAAAAATTACACCAAAATTTAGCTCCAAAGTACACAATCATAATTTCTTAGGCTCTTTTTTCAATATACGATTTTGGAGTCATTTTTATTAATCTTAAAATGCAAAACTACTCCAAAAAAAAATACATTTCATATTTTTCTAGTCAGTGTAATTTTTGGGGGATTTTAAATAGGGTGTTCCATTCAAAACGAAATAAAATAGATTTTGCTTAAAAATTATGAAAGTGAGAATAGAAAATCCTTTTATTGTACAGAAGAAAAAAATTCTGCGATTTCAATAGGATGAGTTAATCAAGAAATTAGCGACTCTTGTTTTCTACAAAATAATCTTTCCGCCGCCTGCGTGGTCAGTCAAAAAAGTAATTTATTAAGTTTCTACAAACGTCGCTTAAAACGATCAACTACGAGTTGAGAACAAATTTAAGAAACCGGCACTCGTTCATTAAGTCAGTTGCTCCATACTGAGCTCAGTGTTTTCAAAAAGTGGAAGATCATTCTTGGTGGACGTTTTCCAAGTATTAAGGAATCCTACTAACTGATAATATCGAATATTCAATTTAATGCCGATAGACATACCATCTCTGAGACACACGAAAGACTAGTTCTACATTAATGTCGCTGTAAAAATACATTTCTGAAAACCGATATTTACTGTCAGCTTTATAACGTTAATAAACTTCACCAATGCCAGTTTCAATCCCATCCTATTAAATAGTCGTGCTACTACTCCAATTATGCCTTTCTGGTCTGGTAGAAGATTCAAAATGTTTACTATTATTTTTAATCTTTGAATGAAAATTTTCAGTTACTAACTAACTGAACATTAGACTATTTCCGGAACAAGTTATTTCAAAACTAGTTCTAAGAATGTTCCCGGATATTTCACAAATATATTACAACCAAATAATAACGATTTTGAAAACAATAAAAGTCAATACATATTCGATTATCATTACAAGTTAATTGGAAACCGTAAAAATTTTATAAAAATACATTTTCCTAATTTTAAATAATGTCAAATGTGTTGATTCAAATTTCTTTAAATTATCACAATTTTTGTTATCTTTTTACAAAAAACTTCCCATTTTTAAGTTGTTTAGTTTTTCATTTATGATTTTCGTTTATTTACAAAACAAAAACAATTTCTTTTAATTTGAATGAAAAAAATATAAAAAAGAAAGTTAATAAAAAGAAATGAAAAATATATATTTTATGTATAATTTTTTGTGTTTCTTAAACTAAAACAAAACAAAAAATCTTAAATGAATATGCTGTTCAATGGAATTTAATCTTACAGATGATCACCATCCTGCACCCACTTTTACACCACCAGAACTACCAAAAAGGGTGCATGTGCGTCGATCAATATCGGGTAAAAATCATAACTAAATAAATAAATATTTCCTTTAAATAACAACATCAAGAAAGGACGTTTTTTAGACATTTTACATTCAAAACGTGTTAGGAAAAAAGCGACAAAAATAAATATAAAAAGTAAAACATTTATTTAAATTTTTTTTAAGTTTTATACAATTTTCTTTGGCTTTTTTTAATAAAATATTTAAGTTTT
Source organism: Bellardia bayeri (assembly GCA_950370525.1). Classification (NCBI taxonomy): domain Eukaryota; kingdom Metazoa; phylum Arthropoda; class Insecta; order Diptera; family Calliphoridae; genus Bellardia; species Bellardia bayeri. Next base: position 123,579,129 of record OX493264.1, read on the forward strand.
TAATTTGATTGTAGTTTATTTATTAATTTGTTTTTCTTAAACTCTTTTACTCTTAATTACAACTGTCTCTCAACGAATACCAAACATCCTTAAAAAAAGAAATTCTCTCTTTATATATTTCAGTTGCTCTCTCTCTCTCTCTATCTCTCTCTATAAATATACTTATGTATTATAAATAAATTACTAAAATTAAAAATATTTAAACAAAACAATCTACGTGTGTATTTTGAAAAGCATGTAATTTTTATTCCCTTTTTCAACAAAAAAAAACTTAAAAAAATACAAAAATATTTTAAATTTAAACAAAGTAAACCGGAATAGTTAAAATTGTAAAAAGAAAAAAATATCCTATTTATATTTATATATATATAGAAATTGATCATCAAATATCATTTATAAAAAACTAAATTCTAAAATCTCTTCTGGCTTGCATTCATCTATTTAATATAATTTTTTTTGATTGTTGATTTTAAGTTTTTAAACTATCATGTTTAGTTTTTCTTTTCTTTCTTTATTATTTTTGTTAAATACTTACTTTTGCTAATATTATTCTGTTGTAAAATTGATTAAATAAATAATTTTATTGAACCCTGTTCATAAGGTATTTTTTGGAAATAATTTGCATTTAAATGGCTTGTTTTTTAAGTATTTTATTGTATTATTTCAATAATTTTTGGTTTTTTTTTTATTGTTTTTATATACTTTTGTAAACAAAACAACAACAGAAACTACTACTAAATCCTAAATACTGTTTTCAAAAACCTTTTTCTAATAAAAAAAAAACTCCCAAAAACCAACTAATAAATTAAAAAATAAAAACAAATTTTAACACTTTACAAATAAGATGGCTGCTTGTGTAAAATATTGTATATTAGACATGTAGAGTTTTTCCTAAATAAATATTTTGTTAAATCAGTCATCTTTGCTAACATTTGTTTAAATAATGAATAGCCAGAAAAACCCGTTGCAATAATATGTCAATTACACTGAAACAAAAATGTTTAAAAAATATACCTTTCTCTAGCTTAACTAATTTTGTTTTTCGTCCATTTATATTTGTAGAATATTCTTTCAAGTATTAATTTCTATCTTTTTTAATATTCTTGTTTATTTTATTTGTTTCTTCGCTGAAAATAAAAAGGTGATATAACCAGAGATCGTGAGGACATGAATCGTAAGTAGTTTGAATCAAATTTATTTATTTTGCTTGAGAAAAATTAACAAAGAATGATGTCGTTGTATTTCATAAAAACCTTAAAAAGAAAATATTTAATTGAACACAATTTGCTAAAAATTGTTTTAAGCTAACTTTACACTTTAGATTGAACCCCTCATTTTAGATACAAACCGAGACGAACTATTATAGAATGTTATATTCGATAAATTTTAATTATAACTAATTCTGTTTTTCCACGGTAATTGGTTCCGGAAAATTTCGTGCAAAAAAACCGTGTAAAAAAAGACATTGGTCGTATGCAAAAAAGCTGTTTGGTTCCTTATCTCTAAAACCTATAGAAATTAGTGAAAAAGAAGGATTTTTCATGTTTGTAATATTAAATCACATATACCTACAGTGTGTTTTTACACAAGCATAGTTATTAAAGAAAAAAAGATATGCCCTCTAAGCTTAAAAGGAATGTAAAAAAAATTATGACAAGTTCATTTGATTGTATGCACTAAAAGGGAATTTCCCTAAATTTGTGCTATTTATAATTGCTCTGACCAGTAAATTTGCTTGTATCCGCGAAAAGGAAATCCCCTAAATTTGTGATATGAATATATTTCGCAAAAATTAAATTTAACCAAAAAAAAAATTAAGCCCAAAATATTTTGATTTGTTCTAAATGATATAAAATCGTGTAACCGTGTTTTATCTAAACCGTGTAAAAACAGAATTAGATTACACAAATTATGTTTGTATTTTAGACAGAAATTTTCCCTAATGACTAGATGCTTGGCTGACTCCGATTTATATAGTCATGTAGATCCGAGCGAAACTCGTACAGCAAGATAATTTCAATAGATACATCTAAAGTTTATTCATGGCAAGTGTAAGCAAGGTCCAGCATTACCGAACCTTCAGCATACATTACTGTAGGTTTTAGATTTTTTGATATGACTTCTTCATTAGCGTTTCGCAACGCATACTGCTCTCCATCAGAATCAAATACATTGAATTTGCACTTAGTATCTTTCCTAAAGGATGAATTATTTTTTTTCAATATACTGATGGAAACCAGTAAACTAAGCTAGACCTGGGCCAGTACACTTTACTGAAGGGGTAATGGTGCAGATTGATTAGTTGGACATTTTACAATCAAATTTGCCAGTATTCAAGAAAAAGCTGGGTCTTAACAGCAGCTACCAGGACAATGATTCTTGAATAAGGCTTAATAGTCATGGATGTTGTACAACTGTACGCATGTTATAGAATCACCTTCACAGAGTCCCTACGTTAACCCCATCAAATTCTGCAATTATCTCGATGCCAACACAACACATTTAATGACAATCAGACCTAAAGCGCATACTTGTAGAGGAATGGAAAAAAAAAGATTTTCTTGTAAGGTTGTGGAAGGCACGCCTGCAGCAAGTCAGAGATGGTTAGCAAAGCAAAGGTCTTCTTATGAAAAATTATCGGTCACTTTTTATTATATTATTAAATCTGTATGAGTTTGGCTTTGACCCAAAATTTATTAGGTACATATAATTTAATTTTCATTAATTATAAGAGTTTTGCAAGGTCAAACAGCATCAAATAAATTAAAACTAAATATTTGTTATTTAATAAGAAAAGTTTTTTTAAATAAATAAATACTTGCCAAGTGTGACCGTACCTTAAGATATACATAAAGTAATTCTTTAATAAATAATTAGTAATACAAAAAGTGGCGAATAGAGCTACAAATACATTCTGGAAGTCTGGAATGGAATGTTTTGAACAAAGGTTACAATCGGTAAATGACTCCTAGACTCCTAACAAATATCCGCCAAGAATAGAATACAAAAAGTCTATACAAAGTCTATATAAATATACAGATAAAAATAGGGCCAAGTCCATTTTATTTTAACTTGCATAAAAGTCTTATAAATTTGGCTACAAGAATACTACTTGGCTCAAATATATTTAAATTATATTCCTATGATCAAAAGCCATACTATTTTATAGGAAACAGTGGATAATTTAACATTGAGGACTCACTATCATCTCTCAATCTCTAATAAATGTTGCCATTAATATAAAGAATTTATTGTTAAAAAAAATTGAACTGCATAATTCTTTGTTAATATGTATAACATAAATTACAAAAAACTAACCAAAAACGTAATATAACTTCTTGCTAGTACTAAATCGCCATACCCGACGACCGAATGGTTCAACTGGCATGGGACCAGGAAATGGAACAACAGCCTTACATGCTGGCACCGTTAAACAGGTGAACAAGGTGAAACCAACTGTAAATAGACAACAACTAGAGGGTCAAGTCATGTCACCATCCCAGTACAATCGGTGAGTATAGAAAATCCTGCATTAAACAAAAAATCTCAACACATAACCACGTTAAATTTATCAAAATAAAAGTAAAGAAATAAATAAAATACAATGTAAATGAATTTCTAACAAAAAAAAAAAATTAAGAAAGCACATGTACAAAGAAAACGCTTAAATGTTTTTTTCTCTTTCTCCTATAATTTTCTTTGCTAAAACAAAAAAAACGAATGTGATTTTAGTGCTGTCTTATCCAAAAAAAATACCTCCAAATTCAACTGAATGAATAGTCCTAAAATCTCATTTTAAATAAAATTAAATAAACTGTTGTCATAATGTCTCATAGTATAAATACAACCATGTTATATAAACTACAACAACATTAACAAAAAAATACATGTTTATCTAAACTACAAAAACAATATGTAAAACTTTAATATAAAAAAACAACAACTAATAATTATTAATAATGATAAATAAGATTAAGTGTAATTAATTATTTGTGTTTTTAAGTTTTATTTTCATTTTCAGTTTTGTTTTTGTCTTTTATTTTTTGCGTTTTGTTTTATACTGCAATGAATATTGTTTAATTTCTTTAAAAGTTAAAAACACTGTTTTATATTTATTGATAATGCTGGAAGTGTTTCATAAACAAGAAAAATTTTTTAAATTAATTTTGAGATTTATCACTAACCCATTCAATAATAATAAAAACATTATTTTGTGATTTATCACTATAGATTATAGATTTATCACTTTAGATAGATTGTACTTTAACTCAAAGAAATGTTCAAGCAGCCGTCCTTAATTCCATGATAATTCACGATCTTGCAATGTCAGTTGCCAGACATCATCAATGTTTTCTCACAGAAGGATCAACGACCCCTCTAATCAAAATTATCGTCAGCTCCAAATACGAAATTCATAAAAATCGCAAAATTCCTTTTCCTAAATTCCCATCTATTATTGTTTGAAATATCATTGATGCAATGTCTATAAGCAAATCTCCTAATTGCAATAATATTTATTATGAACAATTTTTGAAGATGTAAAAAAATTCATAAACAATTTTATGCTTTAAAAAAAACTCGATATATTTTGCAAATTGTTTTTAAACGAAATCATCACAACGTTTTTCTTGTTCTGAAGCACTTCCAAATATGTCTTCTATGGTTGCAAATTAATATACATATTAATATAAACTTTAAATAAAAAAAAAAAAAAAACAGTAAAATTCATTTAATTTAGCTTAAAACAAATAATAAAACTAAAACATTAAACAAAAATCTAACAACATTGTAAGCAATGCTTAAAAACGTATTTTTTCTCTTTAATTCTAACGGTTTTGTTTCAGGCCTCCCGAAAATGAAGCTAATCCTTATGCGGGCTATCAACTTGCTTACGAAGTTAAAAAGCTCATGTATGCGTCCAATATTAACTTTTTTCTAACTACTCTATAATTTCATACATACTTAAACTACAACTAATATTACTACATACTAACTAACTACTTACCTACTTACTTTACTTTACTTAATACAGCCAGAGAAAAAATATAATGTTGTACATGTTTAACACAATCATTTCAACATTTTTAAAATTATGGTCACTGTAATTATTTTTATGATTACGGAAACTATAATATATTAATATTACGATTCGCATAATTATTGCATATCATATATATGACTGCAGTAATTGTGTATATATGTAGATGTGTCCATGATGAATCATTATATCATAATAAGTTGTTCTCAGATAATAATCAAAGAACGACATATTATGATATAATCATTCTTCATGAACATTATCGCCACAAACATACACATAATTACTGCATTCATATATATGATTGATATTATCATGAGAATATTAATCCATACAGTGTCCATAATACTTTTACAAAACATGTAAAAATCTTGAAATTATTGTGGTAAACATGAACAACTATGTTTTTTCTCTGCGTGTACTTACTCTACATTTTACTACATTCTTACTTAAATATGTACCACTACTACCTACCACTTCTACTTATTTTGTTACAAATTTATAAGTAATTTCAAAAAAACAAATACAAAAAAGAGTTGCTATAACTACTCGTTATAAATTATCGTAAATTATGTATCTATCGTAATATCGTATCGTAAATACACTTTTTTCTCGTAATTGCGTACAACTTTGTTTATACGTTCTACATTTTTTTTTGTTGGTTTTTTATTCTTTGAATTTTCTACTACATCATTTAAATAATAATAACTATGTATTATAAATTATGACAATAACAATAACAACAATAATAACTATAACAACAATAATAATAATAATAACTATTAATTCAAATTCATATACAAAAACAACACCACCTACCACCTACTTCGTTGTTTAAATATTATTGTTATTGTTGTTGTTTTTTACTTGTGTCACTTTTTGTTGTGTGAATGTCCTTTTATTCTCCTTTCTACATATAAATGTATATTATTAACTTTTATTGATTTTTGTTTGTTTTTTATTTATTTCTTTTAATTGTACTTATTGTTATTATTAAACTTCTTTCACTCTTTCTTCTTGTGTCTTGTCTATTTACTTTATAAATATGTATATACTTAAATATATGTGTGTGTATCCATTATATGTATTCGATCGATTCAAATATTATCAAACAATCAACCAATCAATCAATACATTATTGTCTGTAATTTTATAAAACTACACCGTACTATTATAGTGTTGTAATGTCATTTTAATTTTGTGCACTAATTTTCAAAACTAATTTGTTTATTAAAAAAAAATAATTTTCTTGTGTAAAAACTTTAATCAAATATAAGAAAACATACAATGAAAACAATACCAACAGTTACACTATAAAAAGCTATTTTACATATATACATTTTTCTCTCTAAATATTAACTTGGCTTGAACACTCTTTTTTACAACAAATCGTTATTGAATCAGTCGTTTATCATATTTCAGCATTCAGCATTTTTTACATCAATTCAATACATGTGTACAGCGACGTTTGTGAAAAATTAAATTTATATATACTAAAATTTATGACCCCAGATGAAAATATTCCCAATTTATTTCTTCAAGTTTATATTTTACCTAATGTATAACATTAAGCTTACAAAAATATATGGCAATTAAATTATTGCCACTGTCACGTTGAACATGCCTAATATTAGAGTATTTACTCTATAAGTTACATAAATTGCAACTATGGCCAATACAAGTGGATTTGTACTAAACAATTAAGGCATTTTATACAATCACAATGATGCGTTCTTCCCAAACAATTGAGACAAAACACAAGCCTCAATAAGTTAACGATTTTTGCTGCGAGCACGACATTTTTAAAATATTTTATAGAACAAAAATATACTTTATTTGTGTTAAACGTGGTGAAATTATAGAAGGTAGGTGAAAGTCGGCAACAAATACAACACAATATAGAAACAACAGGCATTTTGTTTGTGTAAAATAGTGTACTACTGACAAAAACACTTGACAAAATATTACATTTGAGTATATTGTAAACAAAGTCAGTCAGCTGTGCTCCTGCACTCACCTTATATAATTTTACCATGATGTTCAAGACTTAAAATTTGAAACCCTATAAATGTCGCAGCCATTTCTTTCTAATAAGAACCAATACAGAACTCAAACCAACAAAAGCCATCATAATTTGATTTGCAAATCTATCTCTCTCTTTAAACCAGTCATGCATTCTGCTTACGCGACGTTGACATACGTACACTATAAGCTTACTTGTGCGTTTTACAAAAACGAGCATTTGTTTCTTGCTTTGTTGTGATCTGACAGATCAAACTTAAATCAATTGCAGGTTATCACTTGTGCAAGCAGGGTTTCGCTACATTATTTTTTAAATGTTTATGATTTCCTTTCTTAATACACAAAGCTCTAGGCTGCTTAACCAACACAAATATGAACATCATGTGTTTGCCCACCTCTACTTTAAACTGATACTTAAATTTGTTCATTGAAGACTTATAGAGTCAGCGCTCACCTTTCCGATATCTCTTCGTAAATCCATTTGTGGTTGAACACAAATGCATCTATGTATGGAGAGTTCAATTGATCGCTCTGGTGCGTTTTTAAACAAGTTATAATTTAGTATTTGTGTGTCTAGGGTTAATTGGATTGGCTTAAAGAATTTCGTATTTATTTCTTATAAATACGTATTTACGGGACCTTTTTTGCCCTGTCCGTTTAAAATATTCTGCGATTGCGGGAGTGTTCTTGTGGATATTTGCCAATGTTGCCAATTTATCATTCATATTTTGATTCTATAGATTTCCGTACAAAAGAAAATTCCAAATATCAATAATTCTAAATTGAACAATCACCAATTACACAAGATGGCAAATAACATTTTTATTTGATTCAATTCAGACATCATAACGAATTTCTATGACTATAATTTATTCTTTTTAATTGACTCTGCTTTTCGGAATAAAACGTTAATATAGAAAATTAAGAAGGTTCCGCCGCATATTTTAGCATAACTTGTGATCGCTGGTATCGGTTATAACTGAATGAATTAAAAAATAATTTAGTATAACTTGAAGGATATTTAAATTGAAGTTGTAGACGATTCTATTTGTTTCTTTAACCAAATTTGGTATAAACGAGCAAAATATTGGACAAAACTCGCTCTTTCAGTTGTTAACTAAACTCCGAAGCCCAGTAAAATTCTAGCAAAATCTAAAACATTACAGGAGCTGCAGCAGCATCCAGCACAACAAACATTTAACGCACCACTACTAACCTTCATTCAGGAATACATCACACACAGACATTTTGCTCGAAAACTACTTACATCATTATCATACTCTCGCACATTCAACTTTGTCAACTTCTACAAAACTAGCAGTCAAATACAAATACATCATTTTCTTCATAAATTTTCTCTCTCAGTAGCTTTAAATAAGTTTCTTTCGTAAATATTATTGCATAAATAAATGTTTAGCAACTATTTTAAATTAATTAAAATATATATAGATAAATAAATATATCCAAAACAAATGATAAAATTAAACTTAACATTTGATTTCGGGTATACATTTTTGCATTTTGATGTTTAGCACAGTACAAAGTACAAGTACAAAAAAAAATAAGCAAATAAATGCCTATTGATGACATGACGCTTAGTTTTTGCAATATCTAACAAATCAACTAGTAATTTAATTTTTTTTTTCTTCTTTTTATAAATAATCGTAGGCCCACGAGTCGTAGCGCGGGTACCTCACAAAATCAAAATGGAGGTGTGTCACTGCCGGCCGGTATAGCGGATGATCAGTCGAAAGATTTTGATTTTGAAAAGACCGAAATGAAGTATGATTCAACGGGTATGTTCCACTGGAGTCCCGCCAAGAGTCTCGAAGACTGTATACTGGTAAACTACATTCACATAATGGACACTCTTGTCTATGGCCATTAATAAATAATTATTTTGTGTTTAATCTTTTTTAATTATTTTCTTAACGTTGAAAATCTAGGATCGTAATCAAGCGGCCATGACAGTTTTAAATGGTCATGTCGTTGTATGCCTTTTCGCCGATCCTGACTCACCTCTGATTGGTTTACGAAATTTAGTCATGCCTCTGCGTGCTTCAAACTTTCACTACCATGAATTGAAGCATGTGGTCATTGTGGGATCAGTTGATTACATAAGGCGGGAATGGAAGATGTTACAAAATCTGCCGAAAATTTCGGTGTTAAATGGCTCTCCGTTAAGCAGAGCCGATTTAAGAGCCGTAAATGTTAACCTATGCGACATGTGTTGCATACTATCGGCCAAAGTTCCTAGCAATGATGATCCTACATTGGCCGACAAAGAGGCTATTTTGGCATCATTGAATATTAAAGCCATGACTTTCGACGACACCATCGGAGTGCTGAGTCAACGGGGTCCCGAATTCGACAATCTTACGGCTACCGCAGGCAGCCCGATAGTGTTGCAGCGTCGCGGTTCCGTATATGGCGCAAATGTCCCAATGATAACAGGTAAACTGCATTGCACTAAGTTGGCTGTGTTTGTAAAACGACCAAAGCTTTTGCGCTTCATTTATTTCTGCTGGCCAATGTGTTTTTATTTGGCTCTCAGAAAATATGTACATAATAACAATATCATTCATTATTAATGTGTGTTATTAATCTACGATTTAAGCCATGGAGCTTGTTGCGATATGAACAGGGTCTTTAGTTGAGATTGAAAGAATCAAGTAAAGGCGGTTTTAGAACAGAGAAGGAGATTTAATGTTTATTTTAATTTTAACTAATATGCTTGTTCTATTGAAGAATTTTTCTTGAAATATAGAGAACTTCTTTAAAAGAATTTTGCATTTGTTTTAATTGTATTAAAGAAATTTTCTTTAAAAAAGAAGATTTTTTTAAACAATGTTTATTTTTTTACGTTTCGAATTTTTTTTCTGGTTAGGTTAATTTTTATTATTTTTATTAAAATGCTTTTTATAATTTGCTTAACATTTTGCATTCAAATTATTAACTCCCATTTTCAGCAAGTCTAGTTCTTGTTTAACATAAAGTTAAAATATTTTTCATCAGACTTGGTAAAAATGAGGGTCAGTAGTTCAAAAATAAAATTCTTTCGAGTTTTATTCCTTAAAATTTTAATTTTTTAGAGTATTATTTTCTAAACACTTAAAATTCCTTTTTTTAGTTTAGTACCTTTATATTTTTTATAAATGTATTTCAAATAATTTTAACAACTTTACTTTATAATAATTTATATTACCTGCGATTTTTATTTCCTTTGAAGAATTTTTCTTGAAATAGAGAAGACTTCTTCAACCCATAAAAATAAAATAATTTGTTTAAAGAATTTTTCTTGAGAAAAGAAAACTTCTTTGAAGAAATATTTTATTATGCTTTTTAATAAAAAAATATCCCTCTCTGACTTGAACCAGTAATTTATAGTTGGTATTGCAAAAGCCCCAAATTTACTAACGACCAATCTAACCAGAAAAATGCTATAAAGGGAAGAGTTCTATGAATTACGAATTATCAAATGATAATTCAGATTTTATAATTGATAAAAAAATAAAAGAAAATTCCAAAATTTCAAATTCATTTGTAGATAAAATATTGCCAAATGTTGTAGTTTAAATTAAGAATTCGTTTAGCAAAAAATTGTTATATACATACTTGGCAAATCACATTTTCGCCACTTCAATGCATATTTTGCTACAATTTAGAAGATAGTAATCTTTTCACAATAAAGGCCAGAAAATGTTGACAAATGTCACACCAAACATTGTCATGTCATGCTCGACATTGCATACGAAACTAATGCTGAACACAACTCAAGTTGTGTTCAATCATATGTTATTTTGTTAGTAACGGATATTCAAAAGAATACAGAATAATTAATTCAACACTAAAAATATTGAAAACTTATTTCCAAAAACAGGGCAATATATAAAACGGAAATGGCATTAAAAATATATATTTCAGAATTAAACATTTTAGTCTTCATTGGAATAAATTATAGTTTGATCACAATTAGAATTCTCATTACGAGAACAAATTTCAAAGGCCTTCTCTATTTATCAATTAAACATTCTCAAACACTTTCCCTTTGGCTTTTTGTGTAACTTGAGTGTTTCTAAAAAAATATATTTAATAAAACAAAACAAACAAAAAAACCTACCGTTTTGGTTGTTCTTTAAAGAACTTGTCAACGATAGTAATGTGCAGTTTCTCGATCAAGACGATGACGATGATCCCGACACCGAACTCTACCTAACACAGCCATTCGCTTGCGGCACAGCATTTGCCGTCAGTGTCTTGGATTCGTTAATGTCCACGGTAATAATTAATAATAAATAATCAAATGACAATTATTGACATCAAAAGGAAAACAATTTTTATTTGCTTACATTTAAAACTCTAGACATATTTCAATCAAAATGCCTTGACCTTAATCAGATCGTTGATAACTGGAGGAGCCACACCGGAACTAGAATTGATATTGGCGGAAGGAGCGGGCTTAAGAGGAGGTTATAGTACGCCGGAAAGTTTAAGTAATAGAGACAGGTAAGAATAAAATAGAATAAAAATGTTACTAAGAGTGAAAAACTAAAATCTGCTTGCTGTCAAAAGTCTAACAAAACATTAAAGTACTCGTACATATTTCGTTGTTGTATCCGCAATATGGTGCGTGAAAGCACACATATTTTCAATATGCAATACTCTCGCTTTCGCCTTTAGATATACCCTTTGAATAAGTGTTTGTAATACACAAGACAATTTCTTTTCTCTAATAGATGCCGAGTGGGTCAAATTTCTTTGTATGATGGTCCTTTAGCTCAATTTGGTGAATGTGGCAAATATGGTGATTTATTTGTGGCAGCTTTGAAATCGTATGGCATGTTATGTATTGGCCTCTACAGATTTCGAGACACTAGCTCCAGCTGTGATGCCAGTAGCAAACGTTATGTCATAACAAACCCACCCGATGACTTTTCACTACTGCCAACAGATCAGGTAACATAACCACTAAATTTACCAACTAACTGCTTGTTAAACATTTTATTTTTTTTTTTAAGGTATTCGTTTTAATGCAGTTTGATCCGGGTCTGGAGTATAAACCACCAGCGGTGCGTGCGCCTACTGGCGGCCGCAGTACCACAACACAAGGCTCTGGGGTCGGTGGGGGCGGGTCAAATAAGGATGATAATTCCTGATTGTTACTGTGTAGCGCCTTAACTGATGGTCCTTACTCGTACATTTGAACGTTGGAGATTTCTTTTATGTACAAACTGACACAATTTTGGCAACATACCATAGGCACATTATTTAAACAAATTAGGCAATTACTGCATCTTATTAAGCAGAACTAACAAAATTCTTCAAATTCTATCTGAAACAAACAAACAACAAATATCGAAAATTTTTATATTATTACAATTATGGCCAAAAATGTGTCTTTTTGTGCATTTTATATTTACTTAAACATGATTTAAAATTTAAAGCGCAACACAAAACGGGAATACGTATTTTCGTAACTTTACTATTTAGCAAGGAACTGACAAATTTGTAGTCTTTATAGAGAATTCAAATATTTAAGAAATAAACCAAACAAACAATTAATCATGTTTAACTAAATATATTATTCATTAGAACAAGAATAGAAAACAAATCTCTTCAACAAAATTTACCAACCAACGTTCAATTGTTTAAATTATTGCTTCCCACACCATTCCGTTAGCCCTATTTAGAACCTCAACTAACATGACATTTTAATTACTTTAAATCCTGGAATAATTTAATCCAACTCTCATTATATATTTATCTCTCTATTTTATCTTTCTAATCCTTTCAAATGCTTACTTGAATTAATGTTTATATACTTCCTTCTTGATTTTAATAATTACATAGTTAGTTTATTTTAAATAGTTTATTAGTTTTAATACACACAAAAAATATGTTTTTCTTTCGATATTGTGCAATGTTTTTATGTTGTTGATTTAGTTAAATAGAATTTTAATTTTCAATCACAATTCAATTATACATATGTATATTTTTGGAATTATTTTTATCAATAAACTTTTCATTTATTTTTTTTATTATTATTTTGTGTGTTTTGCTTTTTAATTTGTACAAGTTTTGAAATTATAACACAGTGGTACAAATCATCATGTAAATGACAGTGTCAACTTCAGAGTTAATTTTTAGTTGATAAAACGCATTCAAACATTTAAAGAAAATTTTAAATTAAATCGATCATAATAATAACTAGAGAATTGAAAACATTCTAAACGGAATGTGTGACTGTCCTGTATATTCCGGTTTCCGAGTAATGAAACTCTTACTAAAATTAAGATTTCAAAAATTTAATCAGGAAATAACATTTGAAAGCAGGGAAAAGACATCAACAGTGGCGGATATAAATCGTGTTAAATATTTGGATTTACATCTACTAATAATCGCAGATAGAACAGAAATTTTAAAAATGATTTAATGGACTAAAATAGCGACTCTGAAGTCATATAAATCTTAACAAGACTTATATGTAGGAATGATGTACAATGAAATGTGTTTTTGTCAAAGAAGAAAGAAGTAATCACAACGCTGGCACATATCGGAGCCTACAATTTCGAACTTTTCTAATCGAATTCGCACATGGAATTCAATCATAATATGGTATAGATGGAACTGAAATTCTAAAAACGATTGAATGGACTTAAATAGAAACCTTGAAGCCATATAAATCTTATCAAGACTTCTGGAATGATGTCAAATGCCAGCATAACACTGGCATATACATATCTGAGCATACAAATTCAAACTTTTCAAATTGAATACGCACAAGGAATTTGCTATGGAAAACCTTCAAGGAATCATAATCTAGTAAAGACTTGTCGCATTGCACAAACATTTAAGAAATGTTTATTTGCAAATTATGCAAACAATTTTTGTGTATTCACACATAACATGTGCAGTGAACGAGCAGACTTTTTAGACGTATGATGTGTTTGTGACAATTTTTCAAAACATACTCATGCCATGAATTAGGCCTGCAAGATTTGTTAAATTGTGGCCGATTTATTTCGAAATTGTTTCTTGCTGTAATAACTACAATCTGTATATCAGTAAATAACACTGAATTGAAATTTGAGACCTATCAAATTTTATGTCGTATAAAAGTGACATGTCAACTTCATATAAAGAGAATCACTAAAACAGAACTATCTCAGAGTTTGGTATTCATTTTTCCTGCAACGTAATTAAACATATAAAAAATGGAATATAAATTCAATTAATCTATTAATTTCTTATGAAATAATATACTTTAGTTCCCGATTATCGTTCACAACACCAAAATGTTGTGTTGTCTCGACTACAACACAATATAGATTTTTCATACGATTAAGCCGGCAAGTGTTTTGAATCGTAATCGCAGTTTACAACATACAACATCAAAATACTTAGTGTTGTGAACGGTAATCGAGGCCATAGTGATTTTACTGAAAACTCCTTTGGCGCCTATTGGTATGGCTTCGCCATTTTCAGCACTCATTAATTGAGTAAAAAAAATGTACATTCAACAGGAAGAAATTAAAGGAAAACTTAGGAACATATCTATATACATTCTTAAAGCCTTAATTTGTGCCAGATTTGTGACGATGGATTGAACAAGTGTAATAGATTTAAGTCTATACTAAATAGAGCAAAGAAAATTAAACAAATCTAAATATATGGCATCAACATTACATTTATATTAACCGAATGAATGTTCTTACTGGATTATGTGATGAACAGATGAGGCTAATGGAATCAAATAATATTAGACACTGTATCATAGGATTTCAGAAATTTATATCGAAAAAAATCTTTACTGGAGCTAAAACAAAGAGAATTAAACAAACTTCAATTCACAATAAAAGATTTTAGTCCTTACTGAAGCTAAATAAAAGGATAAGTAAATAAACTTTAATATTTTTGCATATACATATACATTTCTGTGAACAACATCATATTAACAGGCTCATCATACTCGTCATTGTAAATTTTCAGCAAAACTATTGCTAAATTTGTTCCACTGTGGCCAAAGGATAATGATTTGCATAACATTAATATAAAATGATGAAGATAAACCACAAAAAATTGATTTAATTTTGTTATTTCTTTTTTTTATATTTTATTTATTTTTTTTTAAACATTAGTGGACCGACTACGCTGAGAAGGTGGGTGGAGTTTAATTTTAATTTCAAGTTTTAAAAATTATAACAGTAGTTTATTTATACTTTTTCTAAATATTAAAAATGTTAAATTTATTTTAATAACAACATTTCCTATTTCTATTTTTGTTTTATTTGTTTTTAATTTTTTTTTTTGTAAATGTTATGTTGTGTTAACTTGGGACTAAAATCAACTAATTGATGATTAAAATGAATATGTATGATCTTTAAAAACTAAAACACTAACTAAACAAACTAACATACTAAAATTGAAATTAACATAAATTAACTAAGATGGTGTGATAAAAGCAATTGGGAACCATTAGTAAGGTAAGCTACACATTAAACAAGAAAAAATTAAAATTAACATTAATTAAGACAACAAAGAAATTAACTACATACTACTACTACTGTAAATGATTTTGAATCAAAACAATTAAAAAAAATAAACAACTGGAAAAATTTTAATTCAAAGAAATAAAATTCTAAATGGAACAAAATGATAGTTTAGAATAAATTTAAATAAATAATAGATAATGTCTAGCGAAGAAAAATAAGCATTTATAAACTAAAATACCAAAAACTTTCGCTAAGAAATCACCAAATGTGGCAAGAACATTTTAAGAAAAAAAGAATAGCTTATCTAAAACATACGAACAAAACTATTGTACTTTTCCTTTAAAGCTTAACAACAATAAAACGTAACAGCTTTTCGTAAACGAAAAACAAAACAAAAAACTATTATAAAATGATATTTCACAACACAAACACACAAAAAACTAATCTTAAAGCCTGCTTAGAAAATTTCAATTGATTGAACTGAAGTGGCCAAAATGAATAAATAGAACACAAATTGACGGCTTTTACAAACTGAAAAACTGAAAAAATTAAGAAAAACATTTTTTAGAAAAGATTACAAAATGAAAAACAAAAACTGAGCATCAAAATCAGCTTTACTGAACTTAAAATGATTAACATAAATTCTAAAATTTTTGCATTAATGCATGTGAATTTTTTTATTATTATTAATTATTATTTTATTTACATATACTCAAGAAAATTACAAATAAATTCAAAAGCAAAGCAAACTATTGCTAAAACTAAATTGATACTCGATGAAAAACACAAACATATTTCAAATTAATGGAATGAAAATTGTAAAAAGTCTCACAACTCTTTTTCAAAACACTCTCTCACATACACACTCACACACTCTAATATTCAATTCAATTGTTCTTAAAACTTCTTTATAAAAACCACACAAAACAAAAAATAAAAATTTTACCAAGGAAAGTAAAGAATCTATAAGATAAGCAACAAATGTTTAAACTTACGTTACTAAAGCAGAGTTTAACAAAAGAGCAAGATTTAGGATGCAGCTTTATTCTTTCGAACTGAATATATCTATAATATTATATTAAATTTTCGCATTGTATTGTTGTAATAGTTGTTCATGAATTTTATCATAAATGTGATTTTTTTCATTTACTTACGATATTTTATTTACTGAATAATAACGAAAAATTAATTTTAAATTTTAACATAAATTTTAGCAAAATTTGTCCCACTGTAGGAAAAGGATATATGAAGATTAACCAAAAAAACAAAGATGCTCTTGCTGTAAACTACAACTCCAAATTATTAACTACTGGTTTAGAACTATAAATCTATTGGCTGTCATCTTAAAGCCTAAACATTGTATAATAAATTTACTAAAATCTTTTGTATATACACACCACAACAATGTTAACATATTTACACATTCTTTAACAATGTTATGGTGACTAATCGTTATTCATATGATTGTGATAATCATAATATGGTTAAGTTACGATTCAGATGATTACTACAATCATATATACGATTGTAGTAACTATGTACGTATTTGTGGCAATCATGTTTATGATGAATTTATTTATGATAATATGTTGCTCTTTGATTATGATTAAGAACAACATAATAATATATAATCTTTCATCATAAACTCAGCACAAATATTACATAATTACTATAATCATATATATGATTGCTATAATCATGTGAATCATAACTTAACCATTTTAATTGTCGCAATCATATAAATAATAATAATGACCATAATATTTAAAAAAAAAAATTTTTAAATGTTGGAATAGTTGTGCTAAACATGCACAACTATATTTTTTCTATGCTTGTACCTATAGTCAATGTAAACAAATTTCGCGGTATTTAACTGCCGAATCTTACATTCGAAACATATTTCAATTTGTTTCAACTTAATGAAAACACTTTGGTGCCTGAAATTTCGAGGAATATCTCAAAATTAGGTTTATAAATCTTCTTTAAAAGTTAAAAAAAACAGAAGACAAATCCTTTAAGTTTATGAATTAAAAACATGTTTTGGTATTTGCTATTAAGCAAAGGGTTTCAAAAGACGAACCCTTAAAACTTTAAGGACTTAGGAAGCTAGTTTTTTTTTAATTAGAAAATTTACAGAAATTTGTGATTAATTACTCTTGTTTCAGGAAAATCCTGCCAGCACAGAATAAGTATAATAGAATAAGATAGTACACTTGGTAATGTATTGGATTTTTGACAGTAGGCTTAGTATCTCCTCTTGTTATTTATGTTACCTATTGAATTGGCATCAATGATGGCGTACAGTTTCGTTTCCAACTAATACAAAAGAGATAAACAATGTTTTGTTTCATAAAAGCAAATATAAATAAACCTTAAAGGAAAAAGTAATGTGCTTTCAGAAACTTAATAATATCAAAATCAATCAATATTAAAAAAAAATTTTCAATATGAATTACTACTCAATTGTTTTTTTTTTAATTTATTAACATTTTTCATATAGAGCTGCATCCTCTTCTAACAACTGTATGTAAAGTTTATGTAAATATTTTGTAAATAATAAAACCGTAAAACCAAAACCAAAAAAGTCGCAAAAAATATATTATTATTCTTTGAATATGATGGGTTTAATTTTTAAACACAAACACATTTATTAATTTATTTAAACTACTATTTAATAAACGAAAACGTTTTTATATGTTTACTGACTATTTAATGAAAGAATGCATACATTTAAATTCCTGTCAATACACTATACAACAACAGAAAACACAACAAAAAAGCTTCAAAGTTTTTGGATATTTGTTCAATGAAAACACTGCCAACGCGTATAGAAATCACGAACAAAAAATAAATTAAAAAAATAAAAATAAAAAATAATAAAAAAACTTTTTAACGTAATTTAACAATATATAAATTAATTATATAGAAAATGGAAAAAAATAAGAAAAATTAAAAAAAAATAAAATAAAAAAATGTACGACAAATTTTACATAAATCGCAATAGTTAAATAAAACAAAACATTTTTAATCATACACAATTACAGACACACTTAAACACACTTCATACAAAAGCGTTTTTCACTCTCACATAAGCAGCATAGGCAAAATATTTAAAGTTATGGTCAAATTACTGAACAAAAAAATAGAAAGTAGAACAAGCTTAAACATAAACTTAGGTAAATATTTATTTGATCTAACCTAACTTAAGCTAAACTAAATCAACAGTGTTTTGACTTTGTTTGTTGCAACAAAGTCTGGTATTGGCAATTAAATATTTGCCTTGGCCGAGTTTGAAGTTTGTGTTAAGTGGCCATAACTGAAAATTTCAACAGATAAAAAAATAAATAATATTAGATTTAAACAAGTAAATAAATTACATTAGATTTAAACAAAATACAAAATACCAAACAAAAATAATATAAATATTTTTACCGTCAACATAAAATAACAATTTAAATAAATAATATGATACAAAATAAAGGAGTAAAACTAAAAATGAAATTATATAAAATAATCTAAAACACATACATGCCAATCAAGCTTAAATAAACAAAAATAAAAAACAAATAAGAATATTTCAAACTTATAGATCGATCTACATACATTTATTTAATTAATGAATGCATTATGCAAAATTAAAAAAAAAAACAAGAAAATAAAAGCTTAACACCAATTTTTAAAAACCAAAACATTTTTTTTTTCCAGTAAATATATTTATAAAAAAAGACAAACTAAATGCAGGAATATTCACTGATAAAAAGCAATATTCATAGTAAAAAAAATTACAAAAAACTAAACCATTCTATAAATTTAAAGGTAAAACCAAAAACCTTAAAGCTTTTCATTTAACAACAACTTATTTAAACGAAAACAATGCCATCAAATAAATAAGCCTATAAAAACCAGTCAAAAACATGTAATTAAAACTTAAAAGTAGTCAAAAAGTCAAACCAAACCCTCCCTCCCTTCTAAATAGAATTTCCCAAATATTTTGTAAAAAAAAACAAACAATTCGAGCTTTTAAACACCTAAACATTTTCAATTGAAATCTGCATCAAACCGGTAAACATTGTTATTAATTAGTTAACAAATTTAGTTTTTATAATAGTTAAAGTTTAGACATTCATTAAAAGCACACAGGACAGGACATTGATTTAACAAGAAAGAGAAAAACGTATAAATAGATTTATAAAATTGTGGACAAAATTCGCATTTAATTTTAAAAAATGTTAACAAAATTCCGCCGAAT
The DNA here is from genome assembly GCA_950370525.1 of Bellardia bayeri. NCBI lineage: Eukaryota > Metazoa > Arthropoda > Insecta > Diptera > Calliphoridae > Bellardia > Bellardia bayeri. Next base: position 123,598,930 of record OX493264.1, read on the forward strand.
TATTAGAAGGAAAAAAAACCAAAGAAAAAATTAGTTTTAAAACGTTTCATTTTTCGTAAAAATGGGCTTAACAAATAAATGTTCAATAATATAATATTTATAATATTAATTAAATACAACTTAATTTTCATGATATTGCCTTAAGCCAAGAAAGTTGAATAGAAGTAGCGTAAGTGCAGTCTGTATCAAAAATATAAAAATATATTTGTTCATATTATACCGCCTACTTTCGGCACGACCTTGTAATTATTTCTTTCGAATTTTTTCTGTTATTGGAGAGCCTAACTAAAAACTCAATTTATATATAAGAATATTATCTACCATCTTTCAGCGCCTGCACGAGTACATTTATCTTATAATGTAAAATAAGCAAAAAGAACTAAAAATTTCGTTTAAAAAATATTGGAAAAAAAAACTAGATATTTGGTTTGTAAAGAAAAAAGAGTGAAAAGAATGCAACATTTTTACTTGTTTAAGACTAAATTATTTCGAAAGGAACCTGTTTACAATGTTGCCTTTTATTTCGTTTAAATAACAACAGGACAATTTACAAGAAAAGGCCAACATTTGTAGCTCAAGTCAAAAAATTTGTTTAGAAATCTACATAATTTAATTCCTTCTGTCAAAATGTAGTTTTCTATCAGGAATTAATTACTGAATGCAACTTTCTTTATATCGTGCTCGAGTTGTTTTAATTTCACGTATTCTTTTTCTAAAAACTTTTCGAAAAGGCAGGACATTCTATGTTATTGTACACTAACAAATAGGTTTTATTTAAAAATCAAAAATATTTCTAAAAATATGACTTAAAAATCAAACTTAATTAAACTTAAATTCAGAGAATAATGAACTCTATACAAGAAAAATAAAGTACAAAACTCTTCTTCACAAAAATTTTAAAGAACTTGTTCACAGTTTCTGCCACTATCTCACGAATGACTTGGACCAAGTTTTTCTTAAAAGTCAAGATCGTTCTATTATTGATGTATTCATAACAGAGATATATTATAATCAGAGATCGCTTAATCAGTGTTGATCTAAATATCACTGTAATGTGTCGCCACAACATCGACATTGTTGTTACACACAGTACGAGGACGGTAAAAATTTTGAATTAGTTTGCAATATTTTCCAATGGTGTTCAGGTATAAAGTGAAAGAAAAGAAATGAAACTAAACTCTAACAAGAAAGACTACAAGTTAATAAAAATATGAAAATTTGCATTTGAGAAAAATGTCTGACAAAGCAAAGTGGAAGGAAAATATAAATAATGTTTGAAAAACGTTCAATCCGCAAATATGTCAACATTTTGGAAACTCTTTTGGATAAAACTTAAAAAACACAAAAATGCTTATTTTAATATACCAAAAAACAATCGAGAGAACTCTACTAAATTAATTTGAAATAAGATTATCTGCTTATCTTACTTGTTGTCAATCTGACATTCACTGGTCTATTGACAAGGGATTTTTCATAAAAAAAGGACAGCACATCGATCGTTATGTAGTCATCTACATTTAAGTTTAGCTCTGGCATAAAACTCTCTCTTCAATTCCAATCCAATTTGCTACATAAAAATACAAAATTTTCTTTTGAACAGACTCTACCTGCAAGAAAACTTCCAGCTAATATTCAACTTCATTGAATAAGAACTCTAAATACTTGGTATTTTATATGAGTTTAATTTTAAATTAACGATCTCAATAATTATTTAATCCCCCAAAAATGCAAATCGAGCTACACAATATGCCAACGAATACTCAAATTTAATTGACTTTTGAAATTCAAAAATAAAACACATGAAAAAAAACAAATATTTAAATATTAACAAAAAAAAAACAAATTAAATAAAAGAGAAATTTGTATCTGAGAAATTCTGCCAAATATTCGTAAATAAAACAAGTAACATTGATTAAATAATTATTTTTTCTAAGCGAATACGTAAAATAACAAAAAACAAAACAAACTCATTTTATATAAAAAGGCTACATAAAATTGAACATTGAAAAAAAAACATAGAAATCATAATAGAAAAACTCTGGATGTTGTGAACCTTGATGAAACCATGTTTACTCGTAATAAAACAAAAACTAAAATTCATTTCTTATAACATACACTTTCACATAAACACAAACACAATTAAATAAATCTCCCTTAAATCGTTTAGAACGTAGTCTGATTTAAACAAAGTAAAATAAAAAATTAAACAAATAAATAAATTCATTAGGCAAAACGTTTTAACTGTTTAGATAGATTAAATACTTTTTTATTTAATAATAAAAATCAAATAAAAAAGACAAAACTTAGCTTAATAATAACAAAAAAAAAACATTTATTAAACCAAATGCTTTTTTACTAATTTGCTGCACTTACAAATAAACTTCACACAGCCCAACAAACCACTCCCTCAAATCAACGGCATTCAAAATTTAACAAAATAAAATCTCAATTATTTGTTATTTATTTTAATTCTTTAAACTAAATACAATATATCAAACTAAATAAAATCATTTTTTTATAACATACTATTCCGCCTATAAATAAACAAAAAAAATAAAGAAAATCCGATAAATAAAATGAAATATGTATGTAGCGCGCCATAACACATTTTTATTAAATTATGATTTTCATAAATATAATATATAAGACAAAAACAAAAGTAAAACTTAACATCCCACAAAAACATACAGAGTAGTTTAATGTTAATATTAATGAAATTTTTATTAAATATACGAAAATATAAAACAAAAGATATTAAAAATAAATTAACAACAAAACCAAAAACAAAATATGTAAAAGTAAATAATAATAGTATTTCAAAATTTGTCTAATACTAATAAAAAACAAAAAAATTAACATACGAATGCTGATAATTTAAAAATAAATAAAAATAAAGAATTGTTAATGTTTAAAAAATTTGTTAAAAATAACATTTCAAATAAAAGTATGCAAAAAATACAAAAAAAACAAGTGTTTGTATTTTCTTTGTGTCTACTTAGGGGATTTTAAGAAGGATCATTCTATATAAAGATTTCCTAAAAAAGGCTTTTAAATTTAAAAATCATCTTTACTAAACATTTTTAATACAAGATTTTATAAAGATATAAGAGAAATCTTACGATATAAGGATTTGCTATAGGAAACCTTTACGATATAAAGATTTTCTATAGGAATGCTTTAGGATATAAAGATTTGCTATTGGAAAGCTTTATAATATATAATGATTTGCTATATGAAACCTTTATGGTATAAAGATTTTCTATATGAAACCATTACGATATAAAAATTTCCTTTAGGAAACCTTTGCGATATAATGATTTTCTATATGAAACCTTTACGATATGAAGATTTGTCATAAGAAAGCTTTACGATATAACGATTTGCTATATGAAACCTTTGCGATATAAAGATTTTCCATAGGAAACATTTACGATATAAAGATTTCCTTTAGGTAAGCTTTATGATATAACGATTTGCTATATGAAACCATTACGATATAAAGATTTGCTATAGGAAACCTTTGCGATATAATGATTTGCTATATAAAACCATTACGATATAAAGATTTCCTATAGGAATGCTTTACGATATAAAGATTTGCTATATGAAGACTTTACAATATAACGATTTGCTATTGGAAAGCTTTATGATATAATGATTTGCTATATGAAACCTTTACGGTATAAATATTTTCTATATGAAACCTTTACGATATGAAGATTTGCTATATGAAACCTTTACGATATGAAGATTTGCTATAGGAAAGCTTTACGATATACAGATTTGCTATAGGAAACCTTTATGATATACAGATAAGCAAAGCCTATAATTATAATCTTAAATAGAACTGGACGTCGGAATCTTTATTGTTGCCCGAAAGCACAAGCTACATTTAAATGTTAAAAATAATTTTATTAACCGCAATAACGCTTATCACATTAGAAATTCCATTCCCCAATTATATCTTACTGAGAAAAAGTGTATATACTCCAAATCCAAACATGTTAGTTATCGAATAATATCGGATTTCTCTAGGAAACATTACGATAAATAGTTTGCAAACGACAAAGAACTAAACTTTCAAATTAATTTTTTAACTTAATCTAAATTTAAACTAAATTGTAGCTATTTTAATTATGTATTTGTAAATATTCAATTATATTCTCTAAAATACACTTTTAGACAATGTCATAAAATTACGCCTAAAACTTAACAAATAGTCCCAGTTGAATAAATATTTTGCAAATTTCTATATCAAAAATAACAATAGCCCTAAAAGGTGTATAAGTGAAATTAAAATTGAAAATTTTTTTATGTCAAATTTAATTATGCAATCGCCTCAAAACCCCCCATAATCATACACAAATATAAGTAATAGCATTGAAAAGAAATACAAAAAAAAAACTATATGCATGTGTACATAATTTTCGAAATTAATAAATAAAAATTAAAATTAAATTTCGTAAGTGCGTACAGCAATTTATAGACATGCCGCAATGCAATACAATCGATATACAAACATTTTCACTACAAAAAGTGACACAAATAACTATTGTATAATGTTTGAATTTAATTATACGATAATCGTAGCTACTTATGAATTTATATATACATATTTAACACATACAATGTGTAACAAATGTACTAGAAAAATTATTAAAAATTCTTAACACACGTTCCATGTCTTGTCATGCTGTTGTTGCTTACAGCACAACATTAGTTTGAAGACTGAAATTTAAATTTGTATATTGTAATTTTTTAGCCAATTAAGTCGACTATTTTCCAGCTTTGTTTTCATAAATAACTCATATCAATAGCAAAATATAGTAGAGTTTAATTAAAATGCATAAACACACGTACATATATAGCTAACTCTGATACTGAAGTATCGTACAAGTATTTTGCATAAACACCACAAAATAAATAAGTAGATTTTTCTTTAATAAACCAAAGGTATGTGTGAGAGTGTATGTAAAACAAGTTATATTTATGCATGTTTATCACGTTGTTGTTGCAGTTTTTTTTTTGTAAGTTTCTGCCTACGGCCTACAGGTTGGGTTTTATGTTGCTCTGTAATGTTCTCTTGTTGATTGGCTACAATCCAAGTGCCAAGAATTCCTAACAAGTTTAATACAACACTGATACAACATTCATTCATTCATCCATTCAGACACACTACATGCATACTTACTTACATAGCAACATGCCAACTTATTTATATATTCCTGTAAAAAGAGGCGCCACATGAAAGAAGAAAAAATATTCTGCGAAATGAAAAGGCTAAAATCGACATCTGTTGCTAAACATGTTCGCCTGGTATAAATGACTTTATATGGTAAAAATCATTTGCCACAAACAGAAATGGCTAAGAAATCGTGAATACAAATTTCAAGTGCAACAGGTGCTATATTTTATTTAAACACAATCAAACACGAAAATGAAATACAGAAAAAAATTAAAGATACAGAATACATAAAATACAACTACAACATAAATATGCAGACACGAACACACACTGGACATCATCGCCCAATACAAAGTATGAAGAGTTCATGTCTTAAGTCTTTTATTTTTTTTCGTTTCTTTTTTTTTTATTTTCTTCATTGATTTGTTTGTCAACAATGTTAAGAGCTGTTTTATTGCAAACAAATCTTTGCACAATGGTTATGAATGATGGTTATGAGAATGACAGTTGGAAAATTATTTATTAAAAACTTTTTTTATTTATTTATTATTATGGAAATTTCATCTAAAAAACAAGTAAGAAAGTATAGTCGGTTAAGCCCGACCATATAATACCCTACAACGAGTATACAGTTATTCAGAAAAGAAGCGCCCATAGTAGCGTGACATCTGTGCATATACAAATTATTTGCATTAAATTTTACCACGATATCAACACTTGTAAATGTTTTATGTGTATTAAAGTGATTTTTATTGACATCGATCTATAAATTTATAAATTGTTTATAAACTAGGTGTCATGATTTCTGTATATGTATATGAAACTTATTTGTGTTTTTTATTTTATTTGGATACCAACATTTGTAAGAGATTAATGGTTGTTAAAGTGATTTCGGAAGTAGGCTTTATATATAATTATGGACCGATTATCATAAAATTGGACCGAATGATGATTGTGTATATATGAAACATATTTGTGTTGAATATTATTTGGATATCACCATTTTCAAGAGAGTTATGCCTCTTAAAGTGATATTAGTAAGTGTGGCTTATATAGGAGCTATGATCAATTATGCATCGATTTGCACAAAATTTCTACGTGTGATTGGGCTTCATCAACATTTTATTTGTGATGAAATTTGTTGGATACGTGCATAAATCAAACATTTATGACCGATAATCCTTATTTCGGAAGGACATTTGTATGATGGTTAGGTGAAATAATGGACTGATTAGTACCAAATCCCATACCTTTGGGCCGAACAAAGTTCTCATACTAAATTTTAACGAAATATCTTCAAAATTGCGACCTGTGCTCTGCTTACAAGGTTTACATGGACAACCAGCCAGCCAGACGGCAGGACGGACAACATTTAATCGACTCAGACTAATATTTTTGAGCGTTAAAAACATTGGCACAATTTCAATATATCCTACTCACTACGGTGGTGTAGGGTACACAAAATATAAATACACAGGAACAAGTAAGAGCTTCAAAAGTGTGCATATAGATAAATTTAAGAAGTAGTAGATAAAACTATTCAAAACAGCAACAAAAGTGCATATACTATATGTACTCGTATGTGCTCAATTTTTTGTTAAATCTGTTTTCAGATATTTATTGATAAGATTCTTACTTTTTAGTCAAGAGGGATAGACAAGCGGAAAAGAAACGCATAAACACTGTCATATATATACTCTTGCAATTTGTTTTTCTTTCTTAATCGTAATTTTAAGCCTACAGTGTGTACAATAACATTCATATATATGAAAGAAGTATTGAAAAAAATAATGATCAATAAAAGACCAAAGAAAAAAAGTGAAATGAGACTTGCAACGTGTGAACACAGACTTTGTCCCAATTTACACGAAACAATTCTATAAGCTAAGATGACTTTTTAGAGATCGAAATGAGGAAAAGATAAACGAGTACACAATTGATTGTACTAGCAATTCGTGTTACTCTCATATTTGTATTACATACTTATGTGTATACAAATGTGTATATACTCTTAAATAAAAATGCGAGTGATTTAAGCAATAAAAACCGTGCTGTGTAAACACCGAAGAAATTTCAAGGAAATATTTGTATCTATCTTTTCAATAAAAATTTTTTAGTGTAAATTGGAATTTACGTTAAAAAATGTCTTTAGTTCTACAGTAGAAAAACAATTTGTATGTTTTTGTGGCAATTTAGTCTCGTTAGTGTCCTAAAAACCTTTAATAAGAAAGGAAATTAATTTATATGTAACAAAACCAGCAGTGCAGAAAAATAATATTAATCCCAAAAAGCTGTCAGGAAAGTCCAAATCAAAATGTTTCAGAAAAAATGGGTTCTTGGGTTCCAGTAATGGTATAGCATATAGCAATGAAAATATGACTCTACCCTTATAACCAAACTGAGTTATATACATATAAATGATGAAAACTTCAAATAAAATGTTTATAGCCTTGACAGAAACCAAGAAAAATTAGTGATCACGAATCTACTTTTCTAGATTTTTATGTAAAAACACATTGTCAAAAATACATTGATCACAACCCAAACCCATGACTTGTGATTAAACATAACGAATATTTTTTGAAAATTTTTGTTAATTTCCCTTATATGTGAATTTTTTTCTGTAGATGCCACACAAAAATGTATCGAAATATTGAAAATAAAATATAATTTTAAAACTTTGTAAATCTGATCTCAAACTCAATAAATTAAAATTTATATTTTAAAACTAATAACAAAATTGTAGAACAACTAGGCTGAATTAATTTTGCTCTCATTTTTAGCCAATTTTTTAACTAAAGTGTCCCATAGTGCCGTTTAATAAAATTAAACTAAAGTTTTCTTTGTTTCCCCAGAAAATACGTCAACTTATATACAAATAAATAGTGTACATATGTACATACCAACAATAAGTACTTGTTGTAATTGTCTCTATTTTCTTTTGCCAATTATAGGCCACTATTACACAAAACAGTTTGCAATTTATTATTAATTGTGTTGTCTGTTTGTGGTTTGTTTTCAAAATGTTTTAACTCTTTTTTATGGATATTTGTTTTTTTTTTTTTTTGTTTTTTTTAATCATACGTTACATTTTGTGCATGAAGCACGTTTGCATGCCACAAGAAACGAACCGCGTCACTCAAAAAATCCATGCCCGACCAGCACTTTCCATTAACAACACCAGGTATGGTAAAACACACTCCACAATATGCGAGTACAACTATAGTATGTACATGATTGTATGCATACATACGAGTACATATGTATATATGTACAAAGTGTAGATAGTTTCCAAAGAGAGAGTGCGTGTGTTGAAGAGTTTCCAATGCAATGGCAAGCAAATACGAATATGAGCAGTTCGGTTTGGTTAGGTTTGGTATGTTTGGATATGGATGACAGTCAGTGTAAGGCCGATTTAAAAGCAGATCCAGCTACATTACAACAACATTTATTATTGTTATTATCACAAACAACTGTTGTTACTGCTATTGCTATTACCATTTCTTATTAACAATTTCATTACGATTATTATTGTTTAGAGGTTTTATTGCATTCTGTTGTCAATATTTCTTTCAGTTGACTTTGAAATTTCTTATTAAACTGTTGCTCGTCGGAGTTGTGGTCGTTAAAAAAAAACCATAAAATAGTTTTAATCTTGGAAAAAAATAATACCAATTTATTGCAAAATTTTAATAAACTGTTTTTTATATTTATTTTTTTTTTTGTTACGAATTATCACATCAAGTGTCATGAAGCTAATTGATGTGATTGTATATTTAATAGCTATTTTAATATTTCTTTACTTATTGTTGGATTAAACGTCTTCGATTACAATTCGCATAAATAATCGAATCACTTACTCTATATACTTCTTTTCTTACTTGGCTAAAACTTGAAAACAAACAAAAAAAAATAAATAAAAGAACAACTATCCTGCTAATAAATTTTAATTTTTTTTAATATTAATATAATTTAAAACATACCAAATACAATGAAGGTAAGTGTACGAAGAAAGTGCTTTTTACTTATCACGATTTGTGTAATGTTGAAAACCCAATTATTTTAAGTGAAATTCTTTTTATGGTTTAATGCCAAGTTTTCACCTGAGGTGGCTAATAAAACTGTGAAAAATATAATAATTTATGGAAATATATGCAAATCACTGTCGGCGTTTTAATGAGTTAAACATAATTAAAATTATTGTCCTAAAAATTTAAATAGACTCGAATTTTGCTTAGTTTTTGTTCATAGAAAATTAAATAAGAATTACTTAAACTAACACAGAATGTAAGGAAAGTGCAATCTATTTGTTTTATAAAAATATTATCACATTTTTTTAATGTATTTTGTTATTTTCCAAACGACATACAGTTTCCAAATTAGGAAATAACTTTCGTTCTCTTTTCATTGAAAAGAAAGTGTTTTACAGTGTGATTGTTAATAATTCAAGCACATACAAGTATTCAAGATTTAATTTCTTAATTCACAATATCTAGTTTAAAAAAGAAAACCCAATCGTAAAAACTTTCTGTGAATATGCTACAATTTACAAAAATCGAAAGATCGAAGTTAAAGGATATTTTTTTATTGTAAACTTATTGTGAAAATGCAGGTCCTTAAATCTGTACTAAGATTTATATTGAAAAACATAATCATAATAATAAGAAATGAAAAGTTGCTGTGAATATGCTGCAATTTAAAAGAATCGAATTCTCTTTTTTTTTTGTAAACTTATAGCGAAAAGGTAATCATTTAATGCAATGTTATTATAAAGGTCCTTACATCTCCAAGATTTATATTGCAAAACAAAATCCTAATAATAAGAATTGTGGTTTCTATTAGATTAATTATCTTTCAAAAATGTGCAATAATTTTACAGGGTTTATAACTATTAAAGAAACCAGACATTTTATTAGTTAGATGGTTGGTACTAACCCTAAAGAAATTGTTTTGGATGGAAACACAAAACAGCTCCAACATTAACTCATAGTTGTTTTTTAAATTTTCTGTAATTGTTGAACTTTTTTTTTCTTTGTCCAAGATCATTGTTAGAATAAAATTATTAATAGAATAATAATTATTAATAGAATGATGATCTTAGCAGGGTAGTAAATGCATTGCAATTTGCTAATTGTCCAAATTACTTTACAATTCTATTCATTGAATTATTGTGGTAATAATGAACTCAAGAATTGTCTGATATTATTAATTCATAGTTTATAAAAAAGTTTTAAGCAACTTCCATTAATAAATTTTCAACTTTTTTGCAACAATTTAACATGTTCAGTGATATGTAATCTTTTTACAAAACAATTGTTAATTGGAATTGGTACATTTAAAACAATTGACACAAATAAGATTGAAAAGACTACACAACTCAATGAGATTAAGGTAATAAATCAAGACCTATTACATTGAGGAATCTAATAACACTGATCCTACCCTGATAGATCTTAAAACAATCTGTGTCTGTGTCTGTGTCCAGAGAACAAATTTAAAAGTCATTTGGCTAAAAATGCTGTGCACATCGGTAATTGCTACTCATTTATTTGATTGAAAATTATAATATTTAACTTTCACTTTTGTAGACTAGACAAGAAGAAAAGTCTTCGTTTAATACTGTCCAAATATATCAAAGTCGGCATGTATTATTACCGGTCAATAAATGACCCTTATACTCGATCATTGATCTCAAATTTTACTTTCGGTTTCTGTTCATAAGTTTTAGCTAACAATCTTCCGGCAAACGTGTTCATGCCCGTTTTTAAAGATCTAGTGGGAATATTTTAGTTAAAATTACTACAATGTATTGCAAGATGCCGCATCTGATATTTTTAAAGCACGGATTAGAGTAATGTCTGTTAGATCGATTGGGGAGAGAAATTTTTAACATTTTTGGAGGCTCTATCAGCTAAAAAAAAAATAAACTCCAATCACAAAAGTGACAGATATAGAACAAATTAAGTTCCATTACTGCCACAATAGTAGTATAAGAAGATAAAGAAGGGTGGCAATAAAATATTCTCAAAAAAAAAAGATTTTTCTCGCACTTTGAAATTAATTATATGATTTAAAATTCCAGCCATCTTAGTACAATGACAAACATTTTAGATAATTTTAGCTAGCACACAAGCGGTTGTACTTATTATTTGCATAATAACAAATGTATTCAGAAACCATAAACTCTTTTTAGTGCCTCAAATTACCATTAAATAATCACATAGTAATAATATACTTTAAATATAAGATTTCAAATTTTACAACTGTTATGTGGCCACCTTAAACACAATAGCATTTCCAACTGAACTGCTATTACCTGTTTAATGAATTTGGCGAAAAAAAGGTAATTTTGTTTTCTTTACATTTGAAAAATAAAACAAATCTTCAATTAACAATGATTGAATTAATGACCATATGATTACGTGCACCAGTTAATGCTGCAAGTGAACTCATTCACTGATGCATATACGAGTGAGTAAATAAGTACAATATACCAAAAATATATGAGAAAACACACGCAATTTATCAAAATAAATATGTATTTAATAAACAAGAAGATAAAAGAAAACAATTGTAGGCAACAAAATTTCTTTTCAATGATGAAAGATATTCGAGATAAAGACAATTTAATATGGAATGTTTTTATTTAGAAATTAATGAATTTTTCGTTTACTGGAACGAGCCTTAAACATCGTATATCACAATAATATGGTTTGCTCAAAAATAAAAATACTGTAAAAATTATTATACATCTGAAGTAGTCCCCAACTTGTGTTGTGTAATAAAAATGTTTAATCATAAATTGTATAATAGAACTAATGCTGTAAAAAATTTTATATTTATATTCTGACTTTTGATCCAACGAAGATATTTTTCAAATTCCAAAACTACAGTGCACACTTAGTAATGTTTGGTTTCTCTGAAGACTTAGACAGCTGAAATTTTACTTACTTATAATCAAAATGTGACAACTGGTGATTTCGGTTTTCGTCTTTGCTAGTTAAATACAAATTTAAAATCCCACATTGTTTGATTTAGGTTCAAGAAATATCGACGAGCTTGTTTATAAATTAAACTTTGATTTAACCAAAAACAAAATACCTAGTCAAGTCATAAATACTGATACACAGAAAAATCGAAGCCAAATGAAAACGAATTAATGTTTAAAAAAACATTTGTTTTTGGTTTTATTTTTATTGGGTTATTCAATGGCTAAAAAACTAAGAACGACTTATTCGATATGATTTCCAGTACGAATTGAGACAATGTGGCCAGTCATCGATTGCGAGACGCAGTTCATGCATGGAAAAATTGTCCACTATACGGACAACGACTCAATATGGCGAGTAAAGCCAGCATTGCCCTCTAATACGGACCACAACTTGTCATCCAACGGGTTGAGGTCTAGACTATCAGCTGGCCAATCATCCGTTGATATGAAATACGGAACGTTGTTTTTAAGGCACAGTTGATACATTTTTGCCTTGTGAGCTGGAGCAGAGTCTTGCTGAAAAGTAAATGGTATTTAGCGAATATTGATTGGTTGAGAGGCTTTACAATCGGTTCCAAGTCGGTTGATTGATAGACTATGACCGATGTTTACACTTCTCTCTCGCAAAGAAGATTGATAACGCCATCGTAGCGCACTCCCCACCATACCATTGCAGACCCTGATTGGCGGCTTCTTTGAACCCTCGGGATGAGTTGGGATGCTTCTCTGGTGGACCGAGCATACACACGATCGATCTATTTATTAAACGATTCTTTTACGGTAAACATTTTCTCGTTGGTAAACAGAATTTGTCAGTAATGATCTTCTCGTACTGGCTAAGTAACGCTTTCAATTTTTGCTTTCGTTTTTTCTTCACTGCGGCCTTGAGTGAGTCGTTTGAACGCGCTGAGTCCCAAATCTTCTTTAATAATGCAAGACATGGATTTTTGCGAAATTTGCATTTCCCGCGACAAAATTTTATGTTTTCGCAGTGGTTTTTTAGTCTTTTTGTCTCTCCAGGTCTTTAATCGCTTTCGGAGTTCTCATAGTTCGCGCTTTGACGGTCTCCTACTCCACAAGTATCCTCAACCAACTTCACAGCACGATACAAAAAATGACGAGTGATTTCAAGCGGTGGCAATGTCTTAAGGATTCGACTTTTTCCATGTTGCTGTTTGTAGACTAACTACAACGATACGATTTTCGATGTCGCCCTATTTCATGATTGTAAACAATTAATGTCAAAAACTTTTTACGTCGCAATGAAGAATAAATATCAAACTGCCACGAAATGGATACGTCTAATGTTGCATAAGTAATGAGTGTGTTCGGTTGTGTATCAGTATTAATGACTTGACTAGGTAAGATAAACTTTGAAAACTTTATGTTAGTACTGAGTTCTTCACCTGCGTTTCTGAATTTCTTATCCAATTAATGAAATGTCCACAGATTAATAATAGTAGTGAAATGTCGTATGTTTTTAGCACTATTGACGACAAACCTGCTGATAATTTACCAAATTCGTAAAGATGTCAGTAAAATAAAAGTAAAAGCAGTAGAATAATGTGTCATATACCATATAACATTTATAATATATAAATACATATAAACATACAAAAGTGTTACTAACCAACACAAACAAACTAAGTTAGACCCTATTGAATGCTCAAGCGTATAATTATGAAACAATTTAAGACTAATTCAATAAACAAGTCATAAATTTATAAATATTTATAAAGTTTTTGTCTTCCCCTTAAGTAAATGGCAATAAAATTATTATTAAAAATTTGGGGAGAAAAATAAACAACAGTTAAATGTTATTAAAATGCATAAAACGTTTGCAAAATATTTGTAATACCAAAAATTTCACCCAACTCATGGCACTTATTAGCGTTTGAAACAAAAGGGAATTCTATCTATCACCACGAGCAAATTAACAAATTAAACGTGCAATATAAAAGACACGTCTAAATGTGACCCTAAATTTACATATTTCCTAAGGAAGTAGAGTTTAAATTTCTTCAACTCATTGACTGACTGACTGACTGACAGAAGGCCATGGCCAAAAGCCATTTTTGTTGCAGTTTAAAGTAAAAGTGTTGAAAGTTTAACAAACAAACTGAAATATATAAACAATTACACAAAACATATTGCTACTATTCTCCTTGTAATCGTATTTCCACTTGACAATTTAACAGACATTACCAAATAAAGAGTGACTGACTGACTGGAAGACTGACTGTCAGTTACTAACTTGAGTTTTAAATTGTTTTGCGTAAAGTCCTAAAGCCGTAAACGAGCAAGACAACATCAAATACCATACGACAGCCATAGCGTTTGCCATGTCTAAGACCACTTTAATGATGAGACGTGATTTTATGTTAAATATTGAGTTATTTTTGTTTTTGTTTTCATTTGTAGCAACAAGAAACATGATTTTATTTATGAATTGATGTTTATGATGTGTGGAGTTAGTTTTTGCCGTAATCAAGAAATTTATTGATTTAATTACTTGCTTTGCTTTGCATTGTTACTGTTGCTGCTACTGTTTATGTTTTCTTAGATTTATTTAGCTATTTTATCAAAAAGACAATTTAATAAAATAAATAAATAAAAACTTGACTATTATGGCTTTTAGAAAGTGGTTAATCATAAAATATTTAAAACAAAAACTAAACAAATGCTGAAACAAGAATTAAGTTGTTAAATTATTAATTATTTATATATGTAACCATGTATGTATTTATTGTCTTAGAAGATATAAAAGTAGTAAAGTTATTTGTTTTATAGAAAGTAATAGAAAAACAAGTTAAATTGTTAAACATTGCATTAAACATAATTTCAAAAAGTTGTTAAGATTATCGAAAGTTGTTAAAACGAACTTAAATGAACATTAAATCCTAATAATCTTTAAACTGTTTAATGGCGTGATAATTTTTTTTAAATAATCAAAATATAAAAGTAGTAGAGACTTGAACCTAAATAAAGCATAAATAGAAGACCCCTTTCAGCATAGGCAACTTTATTTGTGCAAGTCTTGTGTTTGTTTGTGTGAGAGGAAAGGTCGGTTTGAAGGGGAAAGAATTGCCGAATTGCTGAGTACAGGCTTGTTTGTACTTGGCAATTCTGTAGCTGCTGTCATTCTTGTCTTGGAATATTTATTTGTTTTTGACATTGCCTTTTATTTCTTCTTCGGTGTGTTGTCTAATTTTGTGTTAAGAAAATTTTATATTTATGAATAAATTTTTATTAAATTAAAAAATTATGAGAAAATGGAAGCAAAATGAAACGGAACAACTAATCAATTTAGTTGAACAAAATGAATGTATTTTTAATGTTCGTTTATTTTCATATTTAGACCGCTTCTATGCTTTCTCCAAGATTTTATCCACTGCCTCTTGTTGTTATTAGTAGGGAGCAAAGTTGCTTTTTTGCATAAATTTGTTAAACCTTAAAAAATGGCTTTAAACAACATAGCAAAACTGAAAGGATTTTATGGTTTACAAACCCAAATCTTCTTTATCACTGTCATCGGCATCTATATTACCCGCTTCTCCGATGCATTCATATATATCTTTAACTAAATTATTGTTTTCTTCAACTTCCATTGTATAGACCAAATTTCAAATCACTTTCACAATTATAATGAATACAGAAATGAAACTAAACGTCAACAAATTAAGAAGATTCAAGCATAAGAAATTTAAACTTGCTCAACCAAGTTGCTGAATGTGAACATAAGAGCAAGTTCAAAAGAAAATAAATAAAAATGAAAATTATACTTGCACAATTAAAGTTGCCTAATCTGAAAGGGGCCTAATTGAACAAAAATAACGCATGAAAAATTATAAAAAAACGGTTGCAAATACAAAATTAATTGACATAAAAATAAAACCAGACATTTGACGTTCTAGCAGATATTCATATCAACAAAATTAATGAGCCTTATAAAGGGTTAGTTTTTACCAACTTTCTTTTTTGGCAAAACTGTTTTTGGCACTTCAACAGTAACATGTTACTGTTAAACATGTTCAGTTTAATATATAATTTAAACATGACATCAACTTACAAACGAACAACGCTTGCAGATTATTGAATTTTATTATCAAAATTCATGGTCGGTTAAGAAAGTGCAGCTAGCACCTTTTATCGGAAAATTGTGTTCAAGATCATTTCTAATAAACAAGCAAATTGAATGATTATTTTGCCCTCCTATCGTCAAGATAATTATATACATATAAACGTGTGTACTTTATTTTTGAAATATTGTAGTCGTAGCCAAATGCGCCGAATGTGTTTACTGCTAAAGAGTATTCCAAAATGCAGCGCTCAATATTACATAAAATCATCTTTAAATTAATATAACCCATAAATGATTAACACCCTGCTAAAAGTCTAGTGTTCTCTATAACGAATTGTGTTTTTTATCTTAGCTAGTTAAATACAAAATTTTTGGACTAATCAAACTTTAAAATATCTCACAACCATAAACAGCAAAGCTGTTAGTCTCTGCTAGTTAAATACGAATTGAAGATTAAGAACAATTACAAAACCCTTATGAAATACTAGATGGCATTTGCGAGCGTTGCTACACCACCATTTAATATTAATTTGAAAAAAAGCATTGCACAAATATTCAATTAATTTTGAGTAGTTTTTGATTTTGTTAATTTTGAAAAAAAGTGGGCGGTCGAAAAAAGTATTCTTAGTCATGCCGGAGTCTTAGTTATATCCCGTCAAAATTTTAGTAAGATCGGTATAACGGTGTGGCCTTCCCGGCAGGCGTTGTAATTAATATAAAAAAAAGTGGGCGTTAGAGTAGGCGTGTTCATACCAACTCATTACCCTTCCCGGGCTCATCCACAACAACTTTGCCAAAGATAATCACATGATCAAATAAATAGTTTACGATTCTATAAAGGGCATACATACAAACATTTATTTTTTGAGATGGGGCATGAAAGTGGGCGTGGCACATAACATTTTTATTGTTACCTCGCATTCAGTAAGATGTGTATACAACTTGTTTGAAGTAAATCTGTAAAAAGCCATGCTGAAGCAATTAATCAATTTAAAATAAAGTGGGCGTTAAAGTAGGCGTGGTCCTACCAACTCAGAAACCTTTCCGGGCTCATGCACAACAACTTTGCCGAAGATAATAACATGATCAGATGCATCGTTTGCGAGAATAGAATAGTAGAAATGAATATCAAAAAAGTACAAATATAAGTGTACTGAAATTTGGCCCTTTTTACACCTTTATATTTGAGTCATGAATAGCATGTTTTGGGTTCTTTTTTGTGTGGAAGGAAGGATATTTTATCGTTTTTTATTTTAAAATTGAATTATTAATATCAAATGTCAGTTTTTACTCCGTTTTTGTCCCTTTTTTGTCACCCGTGAAAAAATTATTTTGAAAAAAGTACCTATTAATTATCCGTAATACGTACTATTTGAAAATAATAGTTCAAGAAGTTTTTAGTGAGAAAATACATTTTGATAAAAAAAAGTACCAAAAAAGAATACAATTTTTATGCCATAGGAATTCGAGTTTCAAAAAAGTACCAAAAAAAATTCTAGTCTTTATTGATCTAAGCCAGATGCATTTAATAGTATTTCTATGTTTATTTATATAGGAGATATACATGTTAACGGAGCGTTCTACGAGGACCATTTTTACCCCATACGGTCACTTGAAGTTCGAATTTCAAAAAAGTACCACCTGTCGGCTTTTTTTTTTTTTGATTAAAGGCGGACGCATTTAAAATATTATTTCTAAGTTTATTTATTTTGGAGATATAGAGGTACAGGTTTTACCCCCCTTAACGACCCAATTTCCAAAAATCTATATGTTGTAAAAGGAACCCATTTCAAGTTTCTAGCTTTAGCAGTTTGGGCTGTGCGATGATGAATGAATCAGTGAGTCAGAAGAACACTGTGCCAATAACATTCCTAGAATGCGCAATTATTATTAAGATTACGATATAGTCATAGCACCGTTACAACTCCTACAGAAACTATTGTTATTCCATGCTCTGTATAATGTTTCTTACGAAACTCTGTTAAAATTAAGAACTTCAGTTTACTAAAAATATTATCTGAAATTACACATGCCACTAATTACACTTCAGTTACACATTCAAGTGAAAAATCACACAATTGACGTTGAAAATGTTACACAATTGTTGGATTTGATTTTGCAGTGTGCGCAGTGCAGTCACGTCATAAGTAATTAGTAATTACTAATCACTAATAAAGGTCTTCACTTATTACAAGTTAGTAAATAGTAAAACTTCAACACAAAATTAAATTCACAATATTATGAAGCATATTTTGAATCAAAATTTAAATGATTTTAAAAGGAGCCAATAATTTGCACAACAGTAATTATACGAGTACGTTAAGAGATAAAAATAAGCAGCCAGTCTATTGATATTTGATTATTAAAGATTCGGTAATCGGTCATCTCTTGGGTATAATCGGTCAGAAGTTTTATATTGTACAAAAATAAACAATCTAAAACATTGAACACAGGCTACTACAATATATCAAAAATAAAATACAAACGTTTATATGTGAATGATTATTTTGCCCTGATGTCGTGAAAATGTTTGATTTTCGGAGGGCATTTGACTCTGTTAGTCATAATATTTTGGTGGGAAAACTACTTAATCAATACGGGTTCGGCTCGAGTGGTTGCAGACTTATTTATTCTTATTTATGTGGTCGTAAACAATTTGTGCAAGTAGGGACGTTAAATTCACGATATAAGTACCCTAATAGAGGAATTCCACAAGGATCAATATTGGGACCTTTATTGTTCTTGTTATATATTAACGACTTGTTTCAGAGATTATCTTTTTTAAATTGTTATACTTACGCTGATGATATACAACTCTTGGCCACTTCTCAAAAATCTGATTTGCTAAGGTTTCAGAACTGTATTAATGAGGATCTTGATAATGTAGTCTAGGGTAAATTCTCTGGAATTAAACCCTTCTAAATGTAAAGTCATGATTTTTTCGAATAATTTGGATGTTAACTTGAGAATTTTAATCGATAATGTTCCTTTGGAGATTGTTTCAAAATATAAAACATTGGGTGTTGTTTTGGAAAATGATCTTTCATTTAATAAACATGTAAATTATGTTATTACAAGAGTTTGTTTGACATTACGCGGCCTTTATAATGTGGCTTGTTACTTGCCATTGGCTGTGAGATATCGTGTTGCTGTTTCGACTTGTCTTCCACTTTTCCTGTATTGTTTGGAGATTTACTCGGGTACATCTGCCATAAATATTTTGAAACTACGACGATGTTTCAATAGGGTAATTAGATATATTTACGGTCTAAGTGTTCGGGAACATGTTTCCGAATACCAGAAATTAATTTTAGGGTGTAAATTTGACCAATATATAAATATGAGAAAAATCTTATTTTTTTATAAGACAGTTAAATATGGAAATCCATCATATCTGTTACAAAAATTTATTTTTGGTAGTTCTAGTAGAACGCATGCGATTATTATGCCTAGACACTTATCAATTGTTATGAGTCGATCGTATTGCGTGACTATATCGAGATTATGGAATTCAATGATTCCATAAGCGGATCGCAGATTTTCACACAGTTTGTCAAATTTCAAACAAATTTTCTTGTCAAATTTATAAATGAATGTTGAATTAATATTTTTTGTTCTCTATTTCGTGCTGACCATGGTACATTTAAACAGGTAAAATTATTAGGAGTGCCATTATTTGAAAAAGAACTATATTTTAAATTGCTTTGTTGTGCTTTGTTTGTATGTTTTATCATTGGAGAAGGACTCTCTTCATTATTATTATCTTAATCTTAAATTTTTTTTATTTTTCTTCATTGTTATATATCTAAACAATTGTATTAATATTATTGAATTATTAGTAGTACTGCTAATTTTGGCCCCATGGGCTTGCGGCATATTTTTTGAAATAAATAAATAAAAAAAAATAATAATTTCAATAATTCACATGCTGCTGTGGTGCATGTGTTTAATGCTTAATCATGACCAAAAACAGTCATAAATAATAAATATCGGTGACTTAAGGTACGGTCACATTTGGCAAATATTCGCCGAAAAAGATGTAACCACTAAATAACATGTATTTGAACTGGTTTATTTATTTAAAAACTTTTCTAATTAAGGCCAAAGCACAACAAATATTTAGTTTTAATTTATTTGATGCTGTTTGATCTTGCAAAACTATTTTAAGAGTAAACAACAACAAACAAATTTGTGCTGAAACAAGTGGTTAGTTACGCTTTTTTGAGAAAATATTTGCCAAATGTGACCGTACCTTTAGAAACTTACAAAAAGAGTAGATCATAATTATTGTCAAATGAAAGCGGAGTAGTACTTATGGGTGTATTTGTTTTGGCAATAAAGAATATTAGCGTTTGGTAATAAGTATCTATGCAGCGCACTTGAATCGAAATGTTATGCAACAGTTAATGTGCTCCATCAAAACAAACAAACACACAAACACTTTTTTGAATTTCTTATTTTAGCTTTTATGTTGTTGCATAAACATTTTAAACCATTTATACAGATTTTATATGAAGGCTTATTTAACTACTAAATAATGATAACTTACCTTATGATATTCTCCTTTTTGATTGGAACTGCAAATAAAAATAAGATTTTAATTAAAAATCATGTATAAATTAATATATTTAACTTTATGCGCAATCGCATTTGAAAGATTTGAAAGCTAAACAAATTATTCAGTCTAAATGATCGAATTTTTTCTGTTGTGCAACTTAATCACAATTCAAAATTTTCTATTTTTAACTGCGTCCTACAAAATTTAATTCTGTCATATGTTACTATTAATTTCGTTGTGAGAAAGAATTCATGTTATGAATTTAAAATTTCAAGCCACCAGCCAGACCACAAAGTCAGATTGTACAAGGGACAACGTATCTCATACAATTACATTCCCATTCACACTTATCATAAAAAGAAGTTATCTAAATATGTTTACGAGAAGAAAATTTCCTTAGAGCAAAAATACATTAGTAGCAAAGAAAAATCATTACAAATTCATAAATCAATGCTTACAATTACAATCAAAATTCGTAAAATCGACCAACCAAATAATCATACGTGATGTACGAGTATGTATTTACGTTTTTGTGTGTGAGTTAATAAACATTTTTCTTTAAATTTCAAAAATGCACGCAAACTTTAAAATAGGAAATAGATTCTGTTAAAAAATTAACAAATATTTAATAAAGATTAATTTTAAATATTTAGCTATCCTAAAATCATTTCCCTCTCCCTTTACATGACATAAATTTGTTTCAACAACATTCAGCCTTATTATGAGTGTCGTTTTCTTTTTACGACAACGACTGTTTCGTAATAGATTAAAGAAACAAATTTAATTTTATCTTTAATCTATTACGAAAGAGTCGTTGTCGTAAGAAGAAAACGACACTCATAATAAGACTGATTAATTTGTTTTGTGTAGAAATTATGTGCAGATACGAGGGCGGTTCGGAAACTTCTAAACCTAGCACAGAAAGACAATGGTTAGTTTTTCAAAAAACATTTTTATTTTTCAATATAATCTCCTGAAACTTCAATACACTTGGTCCAACGCTTATGTATCACGCTTATGTATCGCAAACATAGATGACGCCATATGACAACCCGTTTTCATACAATTGCCAACATTTTGGACAATTTGACAACAAAAATGACACAGTGAAAACCAAGCATTAGGGTATGTACAGAGTGGCAGCTTGTTGCCGAGCCGAGCTGGTTGACGCTTATTGCGAGAACCAATGCGAGAAAACAAATTAGTACAAAACAAGCGCGAAGCGGTCAAAGTCGGCGCAGAGCTGGTCAGACAGAGCGCAAAGCTGATTTAAAGCGGGAAAACAGTTTCAAAGTGTTTTTCAGCGCCGATAACATTGTTTTTGTTATGTTGTTATGATTTCAACTTTCAACGTAAAAAAATTAAAAACAAAAATTTAAGAAAAAGTAAATAAAACCTGCAATCAAAAAATTAAAAAAGTACCTAATAAAAATTTAAAAGAAAATAAAAATTAAAAAATAAAATAAATGTACATAAAACACAAATAATAGATAAAATATCAGCGCTGATTCTTGCATCCACTATGGACACTCAACCAGCTCGGCTCGGCAACAAGCTGCCACTCTGTACATACCCTTATGGGTTTTTGGTCTACTGGTAACAAATGCAGCACCCGTCTTGCAGAAAGCTTTTTCATTTCATCATTTGAGATGGCCATGATATTAGCTATTTCATGCACTTTTATTCGTCGATCATTTAATACCATATCATGTACTTTGGCTACAATTTCTGTTGTTGTTGGAAGTCTACTACTTGGTTCATTCTCAGTGCGACCACGTTTAAATTCAGCAACCCAACTTTTTACTGTTGCATATGAAGGTCCATTTTCCCTTAACACATTCGCCATATCATTATGAATTTATTGTCCCGATAAACTTTTTTAATTAAATATTTAATGACACCACGAATTTAGAATTATTTTTTTTTTTTGAACACCTGTTTCTATATGAAAGATTTGGCAGATCGTAAGGAAATTTAACATGTGTTCATAGCACAGATGGAAGTTTCCAAAATACTTAACTTTTTTCTGTTAATACCGCGCTTTTTGTCTAGGCTAAGAGGTTTCCGAACTGCCCTCGTATTATGTTCTTGTTTAAAAACATTGTCACAACATTTGCTACCACCCAGCCATTAAATGTAATTTTCAAATGTAGTTTTGCGCAGGAAGAACCTGAATCTGTTTGTATTTGTGAACCCCCTGTTTGACATTTCATCAATTTGTTCAATCAGCGAACAATTAGTAGTCCGCAAATTAATTGGTCTCACAGCCCAAGCTTTAAATGTATTTCATTACATACAACTTTCACACAAAAAGAGCTCTATTCCAAAAAATTACAAAGCTAATTAACTATGAACATGAATATCGACGTTTTCCCCACACAGAAGAATATGAACAAATTTGTGCCCGTAATTCCATCAATGTAAATTCTGCAGTGCTTCTAAAAATAATACATAGGAACCATTTGTTTCTTTTTAGTCATCTCTAAAGTAGTCCCACAGAAATTAACGTTAAACAATTTACATAAATATATGTGCCCCGGCCTATGAAAAGTTGGCTTATGACTCAAAAAAGAAATTGCGAGACACAGCTGTTAAAGATAAACAATGCATTTGGTCAGATTCTTAGTAGTTTTTCTTTTGCATTACGAACAGTCATACCCAAAAGGCAACCAAAAAAGGCAAAAGAGCATAAATGAGATAAGTTTCGTGTGTGTATACATATAAAGAGTTTTTGCAGCGTTCAATCCTGTTTTAAAATTTTTCTATTCCATTTATTATCTTGATTCTGGATTTTCAATAAAATTCTGTTTTTCTTTCATTTGTGCTCTTCTTTCTCTACATTTTTAGTACACTCCTAAGCAAGTTAGGACTTTCTAGTTTTCATCACGTGAAAGAGCGTCTCAAAAACTATCGAAACCAGAAAAAAAGTGGAAAAATTTTTTTTGAGTCAAAAGCTACCTTTACATAGGCCGGGTCACATACATACATATATCATTATATGTATACGTACCTACATATATAGATCATTCCCACGACAGCCGGTTCTACGCACCGGAAAGACCCGAATTCACTCAGCCAAGGGCTGTCAACTCTGCAATTACTGCTGTTACAACAACAACATACATACATATATGTATATGTAGATAGAATAAATATTGGAGCGTCATTATTTTTAGATTTATATGATGCTCTCATAGTTTAAATATATATATAAATTAAGCGAAAATAAAGTTATTAAGACTTATTAAATAAATAAATTTTACTCACTTTGTTAAGAAATAATTTTATCATACAAAGAATTTCACTCTAATTTGTTTTATTTTATTTGAATTTCACTTAAATTTCTTTATAAGCATATTTTATTTAATACTAATAATTTATTTAATAAATATTAATTAAGTTTCTTATATTCCTTACAGCCTTTTTATTTAACTCTACTAGTCGTCGCCCTAATGGCTATCGCTTGCGGGGAACCTGCGCTAGGAAAACATACGCCCTACTCATATCATGCACCCAAAAATGGCAAACAAATGGCCTTTGCTCGCGCACCAAATAACAAACAAAAAACTCTAGTAGTACAGATACGCAGTGATCAGCCTGTACCAATAGTTTTAAAAGGCCGTCCCAATATGGCCCACACTCATGCACACCAACATGCTCATCCTCACACTC
Source organism: Bellardia bayeri (assembly GCA_950370525.1). Classification (NCBI taxonomy): domain Eukaryota; kingdom Metazoa; phylum Arthropoda; class Insecta; order Diptera; family Calliphoridae; genus Bellardia; species Bellardia bayeri. The sequence continues at coordinate 123,623,417 of OX493264.1, forward strand.
ACGCTCATACACATGTGCATCCTCATCATTTGGGTCACACTCATGTGCATCATCACATTAATGCTGGCGCCACACACCTAAGAGCACACCAAAGGCCAATTAAACTGCAAGCAGCACAAACGTATTTGAAGAATCCTTCATTCCAACGTAAACCTTTAAAAATCAAATTAACAAACACAAAAACCAAACTGACAGCTGTGCACAAACCAGCTACCAGTTATGATGTGCCCTTCAAATACGAAATACCAAATACACAATCTCAAACGTACAGTGGAGAATTGCAGCAATTACCGGTAAGTAATAAAGGCATGTAACTTGTTTTTTTTTATTTTGAAATAAAAATTTTTTATTTTTAGTTGGATCATCATTTTGATTTTATTTCCGAACACTTTGCTCCTATTCACACAATCCCTGCACCCAATTTGTCTATACAAGATAATCACTTGCATCCAGAAGAAACCTATTTGCCCCCAACTTCTCCCAAGCCACAAGTATATCATCAACAAAAAAACAACTACCAAGTGAATGAGGAAAGCACCAACGACCAAACATTTGTCGATCCCTTATCCGGCTCCCAAAAACTTATTGCTCCTGATCCAGATCCTGCGCTACCAGCTGCTCCCGTACGCCCTGCCACTGAGCCTTTCAATACGCCCAGCAATGGCAAACCTTTGCCCGTTGACATACAAACCAATCACTTGTCGGTGGCCCAACCTTTATTACAAATTGTAGGTGCTCAAGCTGCCCAACAATTAACACCAGAAATCTATCCCATACAATACACACAACATTTTGCTGCCTCTCCCGTGCCCATTTACAATCCCACCTACTTGGTGCAACAATCGAACAATCTCTATAGCCAGCACCAACAACAATTGTTTAAACCAGCCGTTGTTCCTGTAGTAGAGGCTGGTTATGTTAATGCCGATTTGACCCAACAGGTGGCCAGCAATGGTCAGATTTTACAGGCTGCTAAAGATCCTCACAATAACATACATCCCATTTTGGATGTAGCACCACATTTTGCTCCCTTGATCGCTGCTCCTTCTTTGGATGAAGAACAGTCGATTGATACGGCTCCATTCCACTTGCAAAACATAGCTGGTCCACCTTCAGCCATTACGGGAACAACCGAGGCTGGTTTTGTTGTGTCCAACTATTATGGCAACGGCAACCATGACTCGACACAACTATTGCAGGCCTATATTGAGGAAGAGTATGCGGAAGCACAAAGACAACAAGTGCAACATCAGCAATTACAACAACAACAACAGCAGCAGCAATTGCAACATCAACAACAACTACAACATCAGCAATTGCAACAGCAACAATCGGAATACGAACAATTGCAACAGTTCCAACAACAGCAGCAACAATTCCATCAACAACAACACCAATATGTTACGCCTCAACCCCAGCATCAAGCTCTAGTACAACAGCCAAGACCTCAACAACACAATAGTGATCCAGCAGCTGCAGCCTTTGAGGAACATCAACGTTTGGTACAACAACAATTGGGTGCTGATACTCCGCTAAGAATTTTTGTGCCCGATGAAGAAGAAGTAATATAAACAAATCTTATCTAAAACCATATTTATCAACAAAAATATTTTATTTTCTCCCGCAGACCCGCTTGCAAAAGCGTTCCGACAACATTGTCAAAGGCACCATAGAAGATGTTGAAAACACTATCGGTGTGGAAGATGAACAGCCCCAAGATGAATTATATGAAGTTTCCTCCTCCGTTGAAGTCTCTAATGAAGATCAAAAACAACAACAAGATGAACAGCAACAACAAACTTCATCAAATGAAGTAGAAATGAATTAGACAAATTTATGTTTGCTACCTTCTTTAAACCAAATTTTTTTATAACGATAATCTCGAATTTAATTTTTAAGAAAATAAACTTAATATTATTATTTATTTATTAATTTATATAAAAAATACTCTTTTTTCAATTGTTTACACTCGCGCTATGTACAACAACGGTTTTTGTAATAGTTTTTGTTGTTGTTTGTTATATTGTTATAATTTGTGGTATTAAATGAGCAAGCAGAGTTGATATTTAATGCTCGGTATTGCCATACTTATGTATTAAACCGGTAATGGATTGCCGGATATTGGCTCCTTGGTTGTGATTTTTATTATTGAAAAATGGAACACAATTTTTATAACAAATATACATATGAAAATTGTAAGCAAATTGAACATTCTAAGAATCTATAAAATTAACTTTTAATATAATTTAATTAATCTTAAAATATTTTTATATGTTACGTCAAAATCTCAACTATAAAAACTAGTGACAACATTCTTACACAGAATCAATTTTGTTCATAATAATTTGCCGTTCTTTGGTTTCAGTTTGCAAGTATAAAAAATCTTGATTTTCTATGGGTAGGTTTACACGAAGAAATTTATGACGTCTAATTTTAGACGTTACTTTTGGTTTGTCGGCGAGCGGTGTAGAAACAAGCGGGGTAGAAAAATAGACACGATTTCTGTTTTTATGTTTTTTTCATATTTCTCTTTACACTCATTTCTGTTTCTGTTGTTCCGTTTTATTCTTGTTCTTATTTTGAATTGAAAGGTTCGTTTAGAAATTCAATAAATGAAAATAAAATAAATAAATAAGGTGAATATTTGTGTAAACAAGAAAAATAATTATTTTGTTTGGATTTCTGTAATTATTTATTTATATGTGTGATTTTTTTAGTGTGTGCATTGTGTCCATAATTTAGAATTATTTGTTAAAAAACAGAGAAAATTAAAGGACGTGCTCATGGTGAAATTAGAAATCAGGTGAAAGCATAGCGTCAGCTGATTATTTTTTGCTCTATTCATGGTGAAATTCTTGATATCATGAAAATGTCAAAAACTTGTTTACAAATAGTCAAAGTATATTAAAACGTTAAAAAATTATTTTGTATTTGAAAAAGTGAGTTTTTGTCGACGTTTTATCTGCGTAAAATAGTTAAATAACTATTTTATATTAAATAGTGTGTTTGTTTTTTGAGTTGTTTTACTAAAAGTGTTGGTTTTTTTTGTTTCTTTTTTGTATTGTGTTATTGTTTTCTGTTTTTATCCATGATTGTATGTTTCTTTTCTTTATTTTATGCCAGATGTTTTTAACGAAAGTATTACACAAACAAAAATGCCTATTGTTCTTGCCTTGTTGTAATTGTTGTAGAAATGCTGTCACCTGAATTATAATTTCACCATGGGTCCAGTGTTGCCAATACTTTTAGAGGTAAAATTTTCAAAAAACCATTAATTTTTATTAAAAAAATCTGCAAAATCTGCATCTAGATTTCAAAATCTTCAAAAAATCTTCAAAACACATTTAGTACATTTTTTATGTAGTTTATTTTAAAAAAGAGATAACAATTCATTTTAAAATACATACATATGTATGTATATTATAATAATTAATATTTTAATAATTGATATTGATATTTTATTTTATTAATAATTATTACAGCCCTTATTCATAAAAAATTAAAGTAGACTTCAAATGTACTTTAAGAAAATTTTGTATGAAAATTTTGTCTTAAAGCACACTTCAAAACTACTTTATTTTTTATGAATACGGAAGTTAAGCTTTAGGTCTTTTTTTTATTAAAAACAAGTAAGAAAGTATAGTCGGTCAAGCCCGACCATATAATACCCTACACCTAGTATATGTATACATTTTTTTCAGAAATGGGCGTTATATGGGAGATATAACCTATTTTGGACCAAAATTTAGTGTCATGATTTCTGTGAATATAAATAATATGTATGTAAACTTTATCTCGATATAAATACTTTTAAAAGATTTAAAGAGGTTAAAGTGAATTATAGTGTAGGGTATAAAAATAGTACAAATATAAGCGACAAAGTAAAGATGTTGTCACTGAGCTCAAAAAATCTGCATTTTTAGGCCAAAAATCGTCAAATCTGCATTTTGGCAATTTTGGATATAAAATCTGCAAAATGCAGATAAATCTGCACTTCTGGTATCACTGCATGGGTCGTGCTTACATTTTGTACAGCGGTTGATTTTACAGTGGTATATAACTCTGTGTTATTATTCTTCATATTTTGACGTTTTATTATTTGCTTTAATATTCACGGCAGAGACGCACGCTTTTCTCTTAATTTGCAATTTATTAAAATGATTATTCCTATACGTTGTTTTACTTGCGGCAAAGTTATAGGCAACAAATGGGAATCTTATTTGGGTTTGCTGCAAGCCGAGTACACTGAAGGGTAAGTATTGCATAGAAACTTTGGAATAACATGCTCAATTTTTACTAATGTATGTTGTTTTTGTAGTGATGCCTTAGATGCTTTGGGTTTGAAACGCTACTGTTGCCGTCGGATGTTGTTGGGTCATGTGGACTTGATTGAAAAATTGTTGAATTATGCTCCATTGGAGAAATAATGTGGTATACATATGTAGAGATGTTTAGATTAAGTTAGTTTTTTATAAGTTACAGCGTAATTTAAAAAAAAAACAAGTGTTTTTATCTATAAATCAATCAACAAACATAAAGTAAAAAATAAACAAATGTTAAGTTTCTTTTAACAAAAGAGCAAACAATATCAAATTGGTTTATTATAAAGTTTGAAAAAGATATACCATAAATTTGTATAAAATATTGTCACGTTATTACATTTTATCCATAAACCAAGGTTGGCCATTGTTTTCACGGCGCTTTGTTAAGATGTCACAACCGGTGTCGGTAACCAGCAAAGTCTGTTCAAATTGTGCTGAATACAAACCATCAGCGGTAACAGCAGTCCAGTCATCAGGCCATTGTTCAGCCTTAGCAACACCCTCGGATATCATGGGTTCAATAGTAAAGCAGTGGCCTGCTTTCATAACTCCCACAGCAGAGTTTTCTAAAAAAAGAAATTGTTTACAAATGTTCGAAAATCGTTCACAAAAAATAAAACTTACTGGCATAATGAGGCACATTGGGGGCAGTGTGGAATAATCTGTGTATGCCGTGACCGCAATAGCTCTTTACCACACTAAAGCCATGAGGAGCTACATGTTTCTGTATAACATTGCCAATTTCACGGTACTTGACACCAGGTCTTACCAATTCGATTGCCTTTGATAAGGCCTCATAGGTTACACGCACCAATTTCTTGTGTTTTTCAGACACATTTCCCACAAAGAATGTTTCATTTAAATCGCCATGGAAACCGTGATGATAGACTGTAACATCTATATTACAGAGGTCACCATCCTTCAGTGGTCTCTTGTCGGGGATGCCATGGCAAATTACCTCGTTTACTGAAGTACAACATGACTTTGGGAAGTTGTAGTAATTCAAGGGGGAAGGATAACAATCCCTTTCAATAGCGGCCTCATGCACCAAACGATCCAACTCATCTGTAGTAACACCTACATCCACAGCTTTGCCAGCTTCATCTAAACACTCCCGCCCCAAACGACCGGCCACACGCATGGCCTCAATTTCTTCATCGTCTAGAACTTTGATTGAAGTATTGCCCCTCATTGCCTCTTCGGAAGCGGCTCTACCTTGAGGATGGTCGGCATAATCTGGACGTTCTATACTTTCGGGCACAGCCCGTTTAGGTGTTTTCTCATATGGTCTTAGTGAACCGGTAAAACGGTAATATGGCCAGGGATTGTAACCGCACTCCTCATTGGACTGTTTTGGCTTAGCAACTCCCTCTATAGTAATCAAGTTTTTTATTTTATATATTTCGAGTTATTTGTGTGGTTACTTACCAGCCAAGGCATGTATCAACTTGTGCTCCTTCCAGAAACCTTTAAAACAAGCCTGTGTACAAAAAAACGATCCCGGTATGCCCAATTTTAGACATGTTGGACATTGTAGAGTCGCCTGTTTGCCGCAATCGGGAGTTTCACATTTGTTTGCCATTTTTAATTTTATTTTGTCGCAACTGAAGTTTTAATTCCACAAGTTTATATAAAATGCAATTTATTTAAACAAATCTAAAAATAGTTTAATTGGACTACCACCGCATTTTTCTTTGAACAGTCTGCGTCCAAGAAGCAACGCAATATTAATCACACATGATTGTTTATAATTAGTTGGCAATGCGATGCTGTGTATTTCATTAGTGAGGTAAAAAAAAAAAAAAACAAAATATTTACAAGTTATTTAATTGCAAATAATATATGTACATATATGTATACACAAATAATTAGTACTTTTTTACAACTTTTTTTTTATAATTAACAAGCACAAACTGCAAAACTTTTTGGCTTATCTGCAGAAAACACCCAAAGTCTTTTGGAATGGGTCCCGCAACCCTCTGACTGATAGTCAGTTTGTTTTCTTTAAATAAACCCGAATTCCTTTCAATTACAAAATAACAGCGTTAAGTAGTTTAAAGGAAATCGAGTCTTTATTTATTCAAATGTACAAAAAAATTTAAGTAAACACCCTGTCTGTTAATACATACTCTTTTACACCATGGTGTAAAAATTCAAGGTGAGTGCAGTAGCACAGCTGACTGACTTTGTTTACAATTTACTTATGTCAAAAGTAATACTTTTTCAAGTGTTTTTGACAGTAAAACAATATTTTACACAAACAAAATGGCTGTTGTTTCTGTATTGTGTTGTAGTTGTTGCAGATTTGCACTCACCTTGTATATTTACACCATGTTTTACACTTTACTTCATCAACACACACTTAAATTACAGTTTGAAAACACTTCATAGATGACGCACGTAAACAAATCAAACTGAACGAAACATTTATTTTATTTTTCTTGAGTGGTGAAAATTGTTTGTTGTTGTTTATGTATCAATGTGTAGATTTCTTAGGCAGCGTTTTCACTATGTCATTTTTGTTGTCAAATTGCCCAAATTGTTAACAATTGTATGAAAACAGTTTGTCATATGGCGTCATCTATGTTTGCAATCATGATATGACAACCCGTTTTTATACAATTGCCAATAATTTGGACAATTTGACAACAAAAATGATATAGTGAAAACCAAACATTAGTGTAAATGCGCTTTGATAAAGAGTCCATTCCATTCGTTTCTAATTTGTTAACTAACAAACCACAATCTAAAATACATTGAACAAACTTATGTGTTTTATAAACAATAATATGCTAATGTCGATGCGAATAAGTGAATGATGAAAACCATAATTTTTTTAGAAATCTATAATATAATATCAAAATAAACTTAATTAGTGAATTTTGTGGATTATTAGAATTTTGTGGATTATGTAGTACATTTTGTGGATTAATACAATTTTTGTGCATTATAAGCAATAATTGTATAAAAAATTACAGATCAGTAATAATTAACCATAGCAATCGGAATAAGTCCAATTTTTGTCAGAAAAATCTAGAATATAGACGATATTACGTACTAAAATTAGATCTTAAAAGTGAAATAGATAAAAAAAAATTCGTTGTAATTTTATTTTGATTAGATTTATTTTAATTTTAAGAAAATATTTATGGTTTGGTAATATGGTAAATTAATAAATATGTAATATTAATTTATTTGCATAACATTATTGTTTTTAAAAAAGCACAAGGTTAGTTCTATATGATATATCAAACCGCATTTACAATAACAAATATACAAGATGATGCATGAACAACAATAAACATTTTTTCACCACACAAAAAAAAGTTTGTTTTGATAAAACAGCTGTTACGGTTTGATAAAGTTTCGTTCAGTTTGTTTTGTTCACGGCGATTCATAGATGACTCACAATAAACTAATTGCGAGTGGATCTGTTTCTAGTAATTTCCGAAGGCATCTAGAGAAGAAAACCAAGAGTTCCTTTCTATGGCCGTTAAAACATAATGTTGTTATACGGCGTGTTAATAACAGCGTGTTATCAACAATGTTTGAAAATAGAAACTTCTACTAGTACAAATGTTGAGAATCTTGTTGTATGTTCATAAACATGCTGTATGTCGACACTAGCCGTTAAATTTAAATTGAAATACAATTCTGTAACAGTATTAAAAACTCTAAGAGCAAAACTGCAATAAAGTTTTGTACATTTTTTATGAAGTGTTGGTATGAATATAAAAAACGGATTCTTAATTTTCAATGATGCGAAAAAGAAAAACTTAAAAACAAGTGACTATGTTAATTTTTTATCGTCAAACTTTATTTTTAATTGCCTAAATTTTATGGACAATGTTGGGTTCGGAAAATTTTATAAGAACAATATTTTCAATGTTATATTTTTATAATTAAATAACATAGAGCTTAAGTTTTAGTTTAATAAAATGACAGAAAGAGCTGAATATTAATAACATCAAATCATAAAAACTAATTTAGAATGTTCTTAATTTTTAAATTTCAATTATGTATATAAACATTCTGTATTAAAAATTTAATAGAACATTTAAAGTTTATGTATGTACTTTAATTTTTTTTTTTTACAAGCAATGAGGTCACTTTTTTTAAAATTGTAAATCCCTGAAGAAGTTATATATATATATATTGAGATAACGAAATATTGGATATAAATATATAGAACATTTTTATATAAATATTAAAAGTGACCTCATTGCTTGAAAAAGAAATTAAAGAATATTGAAAAAGGTCGAATAAAAGAACTAAATAGTTTATGTATGTATTTATCTGATCGTAAGAAGAGCTTCTCTGCCCGATTGATAGGAAATATGCTAAAACGTCACAAAAGGCTAAGATATAATCAACAAATTTAGATTTAAAAATTAAAATTTATGATGCAGTTAAAAAATTTGAATAATTTATTAAATGGACAATTAATACAATGGCAATGTAATATAACCTCCAAGTGAACAATTTAAAGAAATAGATTCAAGAAAATGATATTAATAACAGATTTCCATTATAAAGAAACATTCATTGCTTAATAAATTTGTGTAAATGGACTTTTTGGCGTTTTGTAAAAATATTTTTATTGTATTTGATTTTTCCCAAATTTCCCAAATTTTTTTTTTGTCAGAGGCTCAAGCTTAATTTGAAAGCTTATAGGGTTCAGTATTTTTGAATTTTTTTTTAGATTTTTTGGAAGAGGTTTAGAGGTCGCACAAATCAAGTCTTTGTTACAAATCTGGTTTTTCGGCCTTTTTTCAAACTTGACTCATAACTTTGTCAATAACCACGTTCATTTAATTTTTTGATCGAATATTTTTAAAGAATATTTCCCAAGCTTTATTTCCACATGAAAAAACTTTAAGTTCCGGCAATATTTTTGTCCATTACGATTCCACATACATATTAAGTATTTTTGTAATTTTTTAACAAATTCCGTAAAAAACGCTTTATTACTTTTCAAATTTATATGAAAGGTATAAAAACATAAATCACAAAATTGTTGAAAAGATTATTCCGGAACGAATACGCGAAGACTTAATCAATTTTATTAAAAGCCAACTTGAAGACACGCAACCAAGAGAGGACTATAAAGAACTACTCTATCTGAGTCTAATCTTTGTGGGTGATAAATCTATGCCCTATCCAACAGTAAAAGCTCCAGGAGCTAGCAATCGGGCTCGCTGAATGATGAAAATTATCTATTCTTTGAAACCAGTTGTAATCTGGCATAAACAAATCAACAGTTTATGCCTTGCTTGAATTTAGTTCATTTATTTTAAGAAGATATATTAAATATTGGTACCTCTGCCAGTGCCTTTGATACGCTCCTCTCAATGATGTGAGCCAATTAAAGGAATTGGACAATTATAAAATTACTAATAAAGCAGTTGCAGAAGCCTCGCTTAAAACTTTTCTAGGTCATCAGTGGTACTTAACTCCGAAATTGGCTGCCTTAGCGTTTTTTGATGAACGTATCCACACCAAAACTTTTCGCATAATGACAAAAAAAACTTGCAGATACTCCATGCAGCGATTATGAATTAGTAAATGTAACTTTAAAAGAAGAAATAAAGAAATTCAACAATTCATTTCAAAAGCCAGTCTAACTTTTTTTGAAGCATGCAATAGTTCAATCGATTTTTTAAAAATAGATCCAGCGAACTGGACAGCCAACAAGGCATTTCAAGAGGCAAAGAAAAAATTATTAAAACAATTACAAGTGGTAAATGATGTGGCAGAACGAGGTGGCTAACACTTATATTAATGTCACAACTTCTGAAACTGATTTCCAGAATTTATTGCAGGAGCAAAAGAAAAGATAAAAACGGTTATAACTCAGGAACGGTAAGAACAAATTTAAAAATTGTTTATTCATATTAATTACAATTAATTTGTCTTTCAACTGCATCCTTAGTTTTTTTCGTTTTCATTTAAACTTAAATAGTTGTAAAGCGTTATTACAAAATTTAAAAAAAAAATACGAAAAATTGTATTTTATGGTATCGAAATGAGTAAACTCATCACCAAAACTTATAAGTTTTTCACAGAGGAATAAAGCTTGGAGACTTTTCTTTAAAACTGTTCTCAGGAGTGAAACACGGGTGTATTAACAAAGTTACGAGTAAAGTTAAAAAAAAGGCCGAAAAATCCGGGTTTTTTATGAAAACTCCATTTGCGCGACCTCTAAACCTATTTCGAAAATTCTTAAAAAAAATCAAAAATACTTTACCCTATACGCTTTTAACCCATTAAAAACCAAGACCATTAGCAAGTAAAAATTTGTTAATTCATTTATTTATTTAAAATACAGTATACTCAAATAACATAAAAAATATAAAAAAATTAAAAAAAAAAATCAGGAACTTTGTTTTTGGACCTGTACCCAAACGGGTACAATGGCGTAATGTGGGTGCTTAATTTTGTAATGTGTGAAATTTTTTAAAGCATTCTTTTTCAACACAAAGCGCAAAATCGCATTGTTCACACATCCATCTGATTCGACTATGACATTTTCGGCAACGTAAAGGATTTTTTACCTTTTTAGGAAAGTGGTTTCCTGCACTAGTTGCAACACTAGAAGCCAGTGCTCGTTTGGAAGTGTATAACTTCTGCATACAATTCCGTAAGTAGTAGCGTACAATATTTCGTTAAAACTCTAGCAAGTCCATTTGAGATCTATTTGCTGTTTTATATAGCTTCCATGCATTGACCACAACAGAAGACAACATTGCCGTAAAAAGAGGCCACCACCATTTCTTTCCTCGGAATTTTATTCTGTAATTATTTACTGCTTGATCGTGAAGATCAACGCCACCCATTCCCGAATTATATATTTGATTGAGCAGCTATGAAAATCAGAAAGATGTGTATGTATGTATATATATATATAATGTGTATGTATATGAATAAACAAAAACTTTTTGAGCCAACCTGACAACATATTCAAAAGTTCGGAAAACTTCAAATGCATTTTCATTATTGGCAAAGTGTCAATACACATTATTATTCTCTTTCAATAAATTCCCTTTCTGTGGTACATAATGGGATAATTGTAGAATTTAAAGCTGCTTTAAAATAAAATTGTTTCCCAACCACCACCAACCTTCTTATAAGATTAGATTCCAATTTTGTTACCTTGCTTAAAAGTAATATCAAAAACTCTAATTGATATTAGTGACATTTTTTCAATTACCCATCAATAACACATGTGGGTAATAATTTCAAGAGAATATCCCATAAGCCGCATAAAACCCAAAATACGGGAGAGTGTGTTACAACTTACTGAAGATTACCAGCAATAAAACACGACATAAAGCACCCTCACCCTCTCGCGAAAATAAATCAAGAAAATTCTAAGAAATTAAATCCAAATTTGCGCTCGCTCTCATTTTAAACCACTGTACTTTACATTTATCATTACATATTTATTGTAATAAAGGAAAAACAATAACAACAACATGAGACTAATATGGCATACGAATAAATGTAACAGCAACAGCATCACTAGCACCGACAACAACAATAATACACAACAACCAGCAACATATCTCCGACACACATTCACACACACTCATCGATATGAGTTGTATGCTTTGTTTACAAGGAAAACGACGAGCAAAAAAATAGGAATAAAAACAACAACAATTAAGAAAGATTCTTTCATTCTGTCTGCTGTTTGTGGATGCTGTTCGTATAAATTGTCTGACGTTCGGGTAAATGGTTGAAAGTAAATGACAACTAAACAGTAAATTCAGTTGAGTTCGAGCTGCCATACGTAACGGTTGTTTTCAAATTGAAGTGAACTATCCCAATGATGGTAATAATGTGAAAAAATACAAAAACAAATGTAAGACAAATAACAAAAATAAATAAATAAATATTGGAATAATACGAAATAGTCTTTGGCAGACAAAAACAATACGAGATAATACCAATAACAAATATACACTTTCATACCTATACAGAATCGTAAATTTACTCGTTTTTATTTACATATTTATGTATTTGTATGAGTATGTATTACAGTTAAATACATACATACATACAAAAACTAAAATAACAGAAGCGCGCGAATTTATTTCAAAATAAAATACCTATTGCAAAAAAAGGCTAAGATTTATTAACAAGAGCACGACGACAACAACAAGATATTGTATCGGTAAAATAGTAAATCAATTTATATTTGTTTGAGCCAGTGCAATAGTTTGTGGCTGTAACTGAGAGTTTGTGTGTGTTTTTGATTAAACTAACGTAACGTAATAAAACGGAAAACGGAAGTGCTTTGTACACCATTTGCAATAAATGTTATAGTAAATAATTGGCGTATGTGTGAGTGAATGTCTGCTAATGCAATATAAATTCCTTAGCAAAATAATAACGCAGTTTCATTTATTTGACTGATGCGTTCTTAAGATCTAATTTAAACTGGTAAGTAAATGGTTATTTTTGTAATGATATGTAACATATTTGTTTGGGTTTCCTAATAAAGGTGCTATCAGACGGGATGTATTTTACATATGTACTGTCACTTTTCTTACCCATATGTAATTCCGTATGTATGTCAAAATTTCCATTTTACATACGATTCATAATTTTTGCTATCACACCCGCTTATGTTTTTCCGTATGACATAACCTATAAATGTAAACAAAAGCTGATTTTATAATGTGTATAAATTTCAAGAATTGCTGCTTTTGGCCAATCTAACTGCAATTAATAGGTATAATAAACATGTTCATTATCCATTTTCTTTAACTTTTCTTTACAAGATATTTTTCCAAACAATTTTGTTTCAAAACAAACCAGCTGTTTTGTTTATGTTTGTAACAGAAAAATAGAGCGTGTTCTAATCGAAAAAATTACATACATACATATGTATTTCCACATGTATTTTACACATGCAAAGTTTCATATGTATCACACGATGTGTACAACTTTTACAGATGGAAAATTTGACAGTACATATGTGAAATACATCCCTTAAGCATAATTAAATCAAATTAGGTATGTTTCATTTATTATATAGATTGATTTGTTGTATAAATGAAATATATAAATAAATGAAATTTGTTATAATTTTTCCCTAAAAATAAAGGAAGATCGTATGTTGATACATGTGTGTGTGCGTGTGATTTTTTGTGTCTGTTAGTGATACTAGAATTGTGATGATAGTATTATATGTCATATGTATTTATTGTTGTTATTTTTCATATTTAAGTCTTATCAGTTCTATGACCAACCAACCATCCATACATTTAAACACACACACAATCATACAGTTGTACATATTGGTACATATTTATGTATTTTCGTATTTGTTGTGCCAGTTTCATCAATAAATTCTTGACAATATACAATGCCACACAGTGGTGCAGAGACAAAAAAAAAAAATAGCAGACAATTTGACTAGTGTTTAAAAGCGAATGGAGTTAGTTAGTGTTTCCTTTTAAATAATAAATAATAAGGATTGTGTGCTTCTTGGATTAACTTGGGATAACAAGAACTGTTAATGTAAAATGTTTCTAAAATTTTGTTCGTTTGTAATATGGACCCTTATTGATTGTCAAAATAAACTTTCCGAAATTTCCCAAATAACTAACACACATCAGTGATACATGAAATATACATATACATATGTATATACATATACATGTATTTATATATACACACAGAGAAAAAATATAGTTGTACATGTTTACCACAACAATGTCAACATTTTTAAAAGTTTTTCAACAATGTTATGGTCACTATAATTATTTATATGATTGCAGTAACCATCATATGGTTAAGTTACGATTCAGATGATTACTACTATGGTAACTATGTATGTATATAATTGTTGCAAACATGTTTATGATGAATACATTTATCATAATTTGGTGCTTTTGATTGTGATAGAGAACATCATAATATGGTATAATCTTTCATCATTAAACTGATCACCATAAACATTACATAATTGCTATAATCATGTGAATGGTAAATTAAACATAACATGATTGCAGAAATCATATAAATAATTACAGTGACCATAATATTTAAAAATACTGCTTAAAAATGTTGAAATAGTTGTGGTAAACATTCACAACTATATTTTTCTCTCTGCATGATTTTGATAAAAAATCAGTCCAAAACTGGGATTACGCCCAAACATTTTTTAAATTTTATATTTAAAAGCCGCAGATCTGTTAGAACTACATTGTAGAATAGCGTCAGAAATACAGTCAAATACGCATCGATTGAGTGCCATAATTTATTGCTTACAATTAAACGATTGTAATGTTTTTACACAATACTTTTTCTGAATTATAAAAATATGGGAAAATAATAGTTGGAATGAATTAATCTACAAACTATTCCAGCAAAAACTTTGTAATTACCTACTATTAGTATATTTTTACTAATTACCAAACACATTACTTTTCAATGACAAACTGAACATAAAGTAACATATAATCTTATATAGTAAGTACCTTTTTTACGTAAGAGATTACATATTTGTATGTGAACGTGGTAATAAAGTAATGAACTAAAATGCCAGTAGTGAAGAGTAAAGAGCATTTAAGTCACTCCTGCAAGTTACTTTTTCTACTACTTTTTTAATGCATAACGGATACAATCAGACTTTGAAGGACTTCAATTTGTATAGTTGTTAACCGTTTTTTTAATGTCTAATCGTCTTAGGCTGTTTTTGACGAATAAAATCTTAAATCTAGCTATACATTAATCATACAACATACGAGTACAATAAATTGTGTACTTTAAATCATAAGAAAAGTACTTTTTTGGTTAGAGTTCAAAACCATTTAAAAATCCAATTTTTAAAATTCAGATATCAGCGATAAAGTAAAATCTATGAGAAAAAATTTCTCAAAGAAGTTGTCCTTCCAATAATTTACCTTCCGTGTCAAAATCAGCACGTCTGAACTATATAAACATCTCTCGCACGATGAATCCGATGGAACACAATCACCATAAGCTTTGGTAAGCAATCAGCACTTTTTTTTAAATTTTTTTTTAATTGTCACAAAATTAAGCAGTTTCGAAGAAAAACAAATCACATATTAAAGACAAAACTTCGTTCAAAAGATATGCCATATAGTTATACACCCCATAAATAATTAAGAACTTCCCTGGGGAAAATATATACTCCCGTGACAAGATAAAAATTATTTTTTTCTGTACTTGTCCATTTGTGGTAAAAAATTTAAAAATATGTGTAATATAAAAAGTTGTATAAAATATCTAAAACTGAACAGATGCTCTTTGGTTAGACATGTGAAAGAGTGCCTAGAAGGTGTCAATTTACCCACTATTAGGACATCACAATGTTAAAGTTACAGGCCCTTTCTTATAAGGTGTTAGAACTAGAACCCTTCAACATTGAAACTAGTCACATGACAAGTATTCTGTTAGTTCCATCCATAATAATGAGTTGTTTGAAAAAATGTTAATACACTATCGGATATGACTTTTAAGCACCTTTAATTTGGTACGAAATTCATTTGCAATATAGTACTGATGATTGAATCACGCTATCGAGAGGTGTTAGCACATACATAAATGTTTTTCTATTATTGATGATATGGATATCAATGACATGTGGTTGCCACTAGACGGTGCCACACACATGTCATACAGCCACCGAAACAATGAATTTATTGCAATATAAATAAATTTCCCCATCGCATAATTTAATGAGTCTCAGCTGTTAATTGGCCATTCCTAACATGTGATTTAACACCACTGTATAATTTGTTATAGGGTTATGATAAATGTAGAGTAAATACAGAGCCAATCGAAACCGTAATGTGTTTAAGACCGCTATTTTGCAAAACTGTAGTCGTGATGGTCATCTGTCTGATATAATTTTCCATTTATAATTGTCAAACCTTAAGGTGTGTGACCACATGGCAAAAAGTTACTCAAAAAAGCGTAACCACTTGTTTTAGAACAAATTTGTTTGACGTTGTTTACTTTTCCAAGAGTTTTGCAAGATCAAACAGCATCAAATAAAATAAAATCCAATACATATTTGTTGTGCTTTGACCCAAATAAGAAAAGTTTTTTTTTTAAATAAATAAACGAATTCAAATATGTATACTCTTTTAAACAATACCAATTTTAAGGCATGTTATATACATAAATTCATTGTATTGTATTGTATATTTTGAAAAACAAAGTTCTTGTTGAAATACATTTTCTTTCTGTTCTTCAGGTAATACAGTAAAAAATACTTGATTTTTCTTAAAAATAAAATTCAAAATCCTTAATATGTTTCTTATAAATCTTAAACTGCAAAAGTTTTCTCCAAAAGAATAATTAGCCGCATTAATACCTATTTGAATACATACGAGTATTCAGTATATTGCACTTACACCTTCTCTTTCTCTCACCAGAACCCACAGTGCGCGATGCGTTACATATAAAAATACATATTTATATTGAAGACCCTGTGTATGTTTGAGTATATATGTGTGAATTGTTTATTATGGTGATTATAAATAAAGCTTATCTTTAAAACAATTTTGTTTATTTCAACTGTGAGTACTAGTATTATGATGCCTGCCTCCTTGTCAGTTTGTCTGTCCAACCGTTCGTCAAGCTGTCGTTCGTTCTGTATAGATATTTTCAATAAGTTTGTATTTAACAACAAAAAAAAAATTGCCCCCATCGAAAACGAGATACGAAATATTGTCGCTTTGTCTTACAATTTGGCGTTCATCTATAAATAACAACGACACGTTTTTTGTTGTTGTTGTTTGTCTACTTCGTTTGAATTTTTTTTTATTTAGTTTTCTTTCATTTTAATACAATTCAATTCTGCACACATTTATTTAGATGCGTGGCCTTTTTTTCTTTTTTTTTTTTTCTTAAATTGTATATCTTTTATTTTACTACACTACATCATACTATTGTTTATTTAAACGTTTGTGTGAGATTATAGTTTATTGTTTCTGTAGTAGTACCTCGTACTCGTATTAGCACATATGACTTACGACTCTAGTATTCTTTTCTAGTATTTTACTTTGATCTTGGATTTTTTGCAGTTTGAATTTCTTTTCTTAATCAAAATATAAAACACAGAAAAAATGTTCTCTTTCTTCTTATTGTTCTTCTTATTGTTGACATTGTTGTTGTAGTTGTTGTCGTCATTTTGATTGCATTTATAATTTCTTGCTTTTATTACGATTATTATTATTGCGATTATTTTGCGGCTTTATAAAAGTGTAAATATGTAAAGAGCATTATGTAAATAGTGTACGAGTACAATTACACCCTACAGCTGTGTATGTAGGTTTGTCCCACTGTTTGTGCGTTGTGTGTGGGAGATTAAATGAGTGACAGAGTAAGTGTTTGAGTATATTAAATATGTATGTTTGAGTGTATAATCAAAATGTATCATAATAAATTTTGTAAACAAAAAACTAATTTCAAAACAGCAACAACAACAGCAACATCACCAACAACAAACGTACAAAGAATTTTCTTCCTCTTTGAGAATTTTATTTATGGCTGTGCAAGTGAGTGTATGTTTTACTGGAACCGGAATAAATTTTCATACTCATTGCATTGTTTTTATTTTGTTTTTTTTTTAAATATGCAGTTTTACATATGTGTTTGTAAACTAAGTATGTATTATATAGATTCGCACATGCATAAATATATATGCATGTAAATACTCGTACGTACATATGTATGTATGTAAATGTAAGCATGTATCCATGAATGTATTTAATACATTTGTTTGCATAGTTTATACATGCACTGGATTGTTAGTAAACATGACAATTATTTATTATTCTTTTCTTTTTTTTTGTATACAATACAATGGAATTTTCTTTATAAATTAAAAATAAAATTTGTGTGTTTGTATAGGTATGCTGTTGTATGTAAATGAAAATATTTATTTATAAAATGTAAATTGTTTTTAAATGCATATCTGTGCTCATGATGGCATAACAAGAAATAATGTTTAATATTTAATGTTTTAGATTCACTTATTATTGGTAGATACTATAACAAGTTTTAAAATAAACCTTTTTCCCATGCGGAGGCGGATAGTTTTGAATATTTTTTATATATATAATAAATTCGATTTATTTATTAAGAAAAACATAAACATTAACAATTAAAAAATAAAAAAATTCAGATCAAAAATAAGTTTTATATTATTAAGACGGAAAAAGCCTTGCGACTTGAGGTGACATTGTTTGGTACTTCGGTTGATAAATTGACATGTTTAAAGGTGCCCCCTTTTCCTCTGTTCAAACCTGAACTGGCTTGCCATTTCACGGAAATTTATAATAAATATTTTTTATTTACATAAATATCAAATAACTTACCTTAATTTTGTTTGAAATGAATTTTGGAATGCAATAAATTTCTTTCACGAAAGAATACGATCACTGAATACTTCTTACACTCTTACAAAAAAAAAAAAAAATAAAAAATTTACAATGGCACTGCGAAAACTTGTTCACCCAACTACATTCGGTCGACGACTGAAAAAACTAACAAAAGTTGTTGACGTTGCTAGAAAACAAGGTTGTCATGTGAAAAACTCGGTTAAGGATTGGAAAAAATGTTAAACTGAGATTTTATCAACATTGTGCCCCCCTCTCCCCTACAATTTTTATTTCAAATGTTACAAATATAAATTATAGTTTTTTCTAATTTTGTTCATAACAATTGTTGACTTGTTTTAATAGATAATATTAATTAAGAAATTTCCGTGTTCATTTACTTACCTTCGGTGTGGTAAGTAAATTTAGTTAAAATATTAATAAAAGTTATTTTTTATTTCGCCAAAAGGATTTTTTGAAGTAAAAAAGTAAAAATTTGTTCGAGAAAAAAATTGTTTTTTTTTCAAGCAAATTAAAGCATTTAGCATAATTTTTAAAAATTTCAATGCATTTTCGAGAAAAAAAATGCTAAATCTAGCACTAAAAGTGCTAAAATGGCAACACTGATTCGCCCAAAGTAATTACATAGATGTAGATAAACTTAATTAATATAATATTTTAATTTCAAAAGTTACATAAAGACTATTAGTTGTTGATATCTGAATATAAAAGTATTATTTATGACATACTTTATTAGCAAGCAAATTCTTATTAATTTCTAGCAGCACGAATTAGGTGACTTGAGCAAATTCTTTATTTGGATTATATTAGAGAAAGTCGAAGTCCTCTCTTTGGTTCTTCTTATATTTTGATACTAAATGGATAATATTCCTTTAGCAATTCTTGAAATATCAGTAAATATTAGTTCATTTTTCATTTCTGATACCTTTGACCAAAAAGTACACACATATATATAGTCGTTTTTTAAAGACTTAATAATTTCTATATCTGCCAGCGCAGTGCCAAATTAGTCGTTGGGGTGCTATTGTACTTTTGACTCTCAAATAGTACTAAAAAAAGTACAATTGTACCAACTTTTGCATCCCTAGTTCTCATAGAAAGAAAAATGTATATTACTTTTTGGCACCTAATTTACTGTGTGTTAAAGAGTATCGCTTAATATTACATGCTGCAAAAATATAAACAAAAGGCAGTTCTGAAAGACAGAGTTAAATATAAAACTTGATTATCTTCCGTCTCGTGACACCTCTGTATACCGTTGTGTAAGAAAGTTTGTTGTGTTAAGTACGTATTAATTTAAAATTAATTTAAAACCCATATTTTATTTAAAACCCTTTTTTACTTTTCAATCGTCCTCTTCAGTAGACCTTCTATCAGGCATCTAACCAGAAGCGAGTAGCCACGGCCTTGATTGCCAATGACACGCCGTGTTAAATTTAAACGATTTTGCAATGCGGCTGGAAGTCCGTGTGACTGTAAAATAAAGCCTCTTTATAGCATCTTTTTTTCGTTGAAAAGTGTACATATGCATATTAAATTGTTCTCTGTCATCTTAAAACCAAATGATCCCAATCTACTGAATTATTTAATAAATAACATTACCTATAAAATATACTCAGCAAAAACTGTACTTACAAATTAAATTAAAATTTCATCAAAAAAACTAAGTGTATTAATATTGTTACGAATAATTTCATCAACAGATGGCGTTGATCAAACAAAGTATATTAATATTTTTACGCACAAATTAATCAATAGATGGCGTGTTTATCGACATAATTATGCATAATATAATTATGGATCCACAACAAAGGTGAAGGGTATATAAGATTCGGCATAGCCGAATATAGCATTCTTACTTGTTTTTATTGCTTTATGTCTAAATACATTCTTCAATTTGTGGCTAATTAATAGGCAATTAATGGAAACATTTTTTTTGAGTCATAAGCCACCTTTTCATAGGCCGGGTCATATACTTGTTCCTGTGTAAAATACTCTCATGTGATAAATACAAAACCAAAATCAACAAGATTTACATAGAATCGTTTCTTCTTTCCTAGGCAGTTTGGTATTGCAAATCAGTAAAATCGAGTCAGTTTAATGCAAGTTTTATTTTTTTTTAATAATTATTTTTTTTAATTTTGTATTTTCTTTAAATACATTTATGGCCGAATTCTCGGTCATTGGTAAACTAAAATGCTAACTATTGTTTAACTATTACTATTAAGACTGTGAATTTAGCCATTATTCAAATTCGTAAGACATGTTTACAATTTGTCGCCGAAAACAATTGTAAAGTTTATTTTCATAGCAACAGCTGTTATTTGACTAATAGTTAACCAACGACGTTTGGGGGTTTAACTAATGGAAAACTAAGCATTGCGAATAAAGAATCATTAGTTAAGCCTGTGCCATTAGCTAACTAAATACTGTGAATTTAGCCATTGAAGAATGTAGATAATTGTATGAAACTTCGCACACGTAATTTCTAGATTATAGGAATGTACTCTAGAGAAAATGGTATAAATCGATGAATGATTTATACTAGCCCTCATACAAATTTCTTTCAAGATTGAAATTCAAGATATATATATATATTCCCCATATATTCTCATAACAAATTTTGCAAAGATCGGTCCGTAATTGGGAAGAGCTTCCTTATAAGACCACTGCCGACAAACGCATATAAATCTCTTGTAAGCATCGATAATGTAGCAACAGTTTTGTACTTTCAGTCGAACTCTAACTTGATTTATTTAAATTTTAAAATTTTTACATTTTACTAACACACTGAAATTTTGTAGAATTTCATTATATTTTGGAAAACATCTAGTAATGAATCTCGTTCATTCGACAGCTTATTTAAAACAAGATTTCAGTAATATGTAACTGAGCTAGTAAAGTTTTGCCTGCCATATTTAAAAAATATTATATTTGAAGTTTAAAGTTGATTTTGTTATGCACACTACAACCAGCCATTTGATAAAAAAATGCTAAACTTTTAAAAGATACATATGTCAAGTATTGCAGGTTGAAGCAACAAAATTGTGCCAACTTTAGTGTGTGTTGAAGAGTTTTGTCATAATTAAATAAGCTTAGAACTATTTGCCAGCCACCCAAAAACGTGAACACAAAAGCTTGTCTACTAACTCCCTGTAAATATTGATAATGACAAGGAGAAAAAATCCACTGTGCATCAGTTGGTGTTACTCCTCTAATTGAATACAAAATGGGTAAAAATATGTTTAAAATGCATAAATTTAAGCAGCACAATTTAAAATCACATTATACTTATTTAAAAACAACAATATCAACAACAACAAAAATTATTACGAAAAGTGCGTGTCACATTTTTTGTTTTGCTTTAAGCATTAAACAAGTGATAAGGCACGTTTAACGTGTCCTGTTTTAAGATGTGAGTGCGGGTGTGTATAAGTGTAAGTCTGTGGAGTAGCTACTCCGGCTACTGTTACTGGTTGTTGCGGCTGTTGTTTATCTGTTCAAATAATCGTAAATATCGTTTTAATCACTAACTCCCTTATGATAAATAAATAAACCCAACAACAAGAAGTAAAGGAGTAGCAAAAACAAAGAACATGTTATAAAAGATAAGATAAAAAAAAAAAAAATTGAAACAGCTCTTCAATTTATTGCAAGTGCTGAAGTACGTGTAGTGAGTTGTTGCAACAAATAAACTTGATTGCTGGCTGTTTGCTAAACTTAGGAAGAAGACAAAAAATTATATTAAAAAAAAAAAACAACAACAGCAACAGCAACTGTATAGACAATAAAGGCAATCGTCTTAAGATTTCAATGCAATCAAAGTCATCAGGTAACTTTTAGATTTATGTTTTATCTCTTTTCTGTTTTGGTTGATGCGTTGCCGCTGATGTTGCTGCTGGTGCTCAACTATTGTTAGAAGAAATCAATTGAATGATTTCAATGTAAAGTCATTATTTATTGCATGCCACCAGCTAAAGAAATAAAATGTGTCTTGTTTCTTATTTCTTGTTTTTTTTTTTTGTGTAATAGTTACTTGTACTGTGCGTGACTTTAGGTGGTGTATTAAGGGTATTAGCAGTTCAAGAGAAAATGTGCCACATTTGTAACTTTTTTTTTATAAACTTTAAGATGCTGAAATCGAATATGTTGCAAAATGAAAACAAAAAGGTTTGGAAATATGCATCTGAATGATAAATAATCATAATATGATTCCACAGAAAAATACGTTTAAAATCATGAATTATGGTAAGTTTCAATAAAATTATAAGATAATTAACTTGAATAAATAAAATTTGTATAAAAAATTAAATATTTGTAAATTATTGTAATTATCATTTGATTGCAAAAATGTTAAGTATTTTCTAAGCTCAACGCTTTTAAATAACTGCTGTAATTGATAACAGAGGCCGAAAATAAGTGGTCCACTTAGACTAAGTAGGTTATTAGCTAGCATGTGTTGACTAAAAAAAAATTTTTTTTGACGTAATTCCCAAGAGGTAATATGTTGATAAATGTTTAGAAAAACCCGGCAGTAAACGCAAAAATTTAACAAGATTTGTAAAGATTTGTTTCTACGTTTATTGGTGATAGTTGAAAAATACATACATACAAAAAAATTTGTTTATATACACGAATTGAAAGGTAACGCTATGTACAGATGTTTGTCAGATCTTACAAAATTTTCAGAAAATGTCTAACAACCGTGTGAACTTACAATTTTTGTCTTCCAACTTTGTCAGAAAAAGCATTTTCAGTACATTGTAAAACAAAAATATTTTCATACATCTAACGATAATTTTATTTTTGCAAACTGCAGATGAGCCGAATGGCTTTGCGAGATTAGTTCTAAGTCAAATATTTAAAACAATTTTAATAAAGATAATGAATCAAACAAAAAAAGCACTTTTTTGCCATTGCAAGTAAAATAATTGACAAACACTTTTTATTGTCAGATATGCAGAGTTTATGTATCTGACAATGTCAACATTATAAGAAAAATTATTTCAATTTGCAATTCTGTATATACAAACAAAGATGTGTTATTAGAAAAAGTAAAAAAAATTGGAGAATGGAAAATAATTTAAATTAATAAATCCTGCGTCATACATTGTAGCTATGAGCCAATTGAATTGAATTTTCCTAGTCAATCGCCAACAGGCTATTAAGGCGAGAAAAAATTAAGGTGAAAACAAATGTCTCAACGCAAAAAGGTAGAATTCCTGTGGTTATTTTGTCTTTATAAGCTCCACATACATACATATGTAGCTAAAAATTTTTTTTGCTCCATGATATTTTTACACGCACACACAATTCTGGCAATGCCTGACAATTTTTGACAAAGAACAATCTGACAACCGTGTGAACTGACTATTTCTGTTAACAAATAAATTTATTTTGTGGCAATTGTGTGCCAATAAAATTTTAAGGTTTTCTTACAGTCGTCTGAACTGACAATTTAATTTTTGCTAACAAATTTTCAATGTCAGTACATTGCTAGCACATCTGACAACATTGTATGATCTGACAACCATCTTTTGCATTTTATAAAAATAATGATCTAAAATAGATTTTATATTTTATAATAAAAATAAATGGTATTTTTTATACATACTACAATTGTAAAAAAACTTTTATTCAATTCCTAACTGATGTTGTAGTGTCGTAGCAGTTGTTGATATTTTCTTGATATTTTTCAAAAATTGTATGAAATTTCAAGTTTTGCAAAAAGTTCATATTTGTATATTCAAGCAAAACTAACTTATGCGCCATCGCGTGATGACCCTATGCGGAAAAGCACCACTACCAACTGCAGCTAAGTTGGAATCATAGGATTGCAGCGATGGTAATCTACATTTTTTATTTAATTTTGCAGATTTGGGCAATCATAGATGAATATTACGGCGATTTAACAAATTTGAATTTCATCATTCTTCATCAGACTGGTGATGAAGAAGAGAGATTTTCCATTCAATGCAAAAATTGTTTATTTTTTTCGTTTATAATTTATATTTTATACATTTATTGATACTTTATTAAGGACATTTTTAAGGCTTGACAACATAAAAATACGACTTTGCTCAATAAGTATTCATAATCAAATAGTTGTATCATACGATGTACAACATCAGCTGTAAATGGAATAATTGTTATATGAAATATTAGTTACAAAGGCTTTAGCAAAAAACCTTTATGTGCCAATAGCGGCATCTTGGAATGACAGGAACTTTTAGATATTTTACTTGTTAATATCAGTAGTTGTATAAGCTTTGACAATTGTTACAATGAATTAAATTTTGCTTGAAAAATAAATGTGTAAAGGCCAAATTTCTGATATTTTCGTTCATCATAATTTTCGTTATCAAAAGCCGTTTTTAAGAAGTGGTTTGATAAAATTATTGAATTGCTAGTATGAAGGCGAAATTGATGCATTTTTTTTTCGAAAATTAGACTGAAAATTCTTCTGATAATATGGCTATCACTCACATGTGGTTTCAGCAGTACGGTGCCACATGCCACACAGCACTCGAAACAATAAATTTATTTCAAGCAAATTTTCCGATCGCCTAATTTCACGAAATGCAGTTGTTTATTGTCCGCCCAGATCATGCGGTTTAACATTAATTTTGTTTGGGGCCAATAAACTGAATCTATACTGGGCCTTAAAACGGAAAATCTGTCAGCTGTTTACAAAAAGAGAACCGCCATTTTGCCAAAATATGTTTGAAATTTTCTTTGATTTAATTTTATTGAGGAAAACAAAGACCTGGTTGAAAGACACTTTATATATTTGTTATTAATAGAAAGAGGTTAAAAATCGAACATATATACATTAAAATAAACTAATTATGAACTAGAGATAAAAATCAATGCAAATAAGAATAGGTAATGATGACAAACTCGTACTATTTAAAATTGTTCTTAATAATTCAAAACTGGTTCCACATAAGGTCCACTTCCTGAAATGACTTTAAAGTAAATTGTTACTTGTAATATTCATATGCAAAATTCATATGTAAATTTCTTAAAAAAAACATTTTTCAATATTCAAATTCTTTATTAATTTTTTAAAAGTAGATGCAATTTTATATAAGAAATAATAAATGAAATACATAAATCGATTAGATATCAGGCAATAAAATCGCTTAGAAAATATCTCAGTGTTTGACACCCTGCATTCCAACAGATAAATTTCAGGATTATTTTTTGGAAGCTTACAACCTGTTCTAAAATAATTATGTACAAATTGGTTTTGCCATCGAAAAAATATTAATTTTTATTTGGCGATCAGCAATATATAGTTTGCATTGTAAAAATGTCCACTGAATTAATATACATTTAGGTAATGCTAATTTCCCCTTTGAGTCTTACGTTTCTCTGTACTAATTTATTTACCTCCCCCTCCCCACTCATAATGTACGTACTCGTGGTATTTAGCATAAACGTGATGAAATCCCTAATGGAGTATGATTGTTATGGCACACAGTAGAAGCAGAAATACAAGTACTCGTACAAGTACAATGCATTTAATAATCAATGAAAATATAATCAAGATAAAAACATGGAAATGGAAATGGCAGCCAGCCGGAGAACGTTGCAGGATTAGAAGAGAAAGAATCATTGTTTCTTAGAATGGTTACTGATGACAATGTTGAATTCAGATTATTCATTTAAAAGAAAATTGAATAAAAACAGCACAGACAACAAAAAAAAAAGTAATAAAATAAAAAAAGCACACAATTTATAATAAAAGGGAAGTGGAAACCAGTGACAGTGGTGGGAGTAAGAAATTATATTTCAGAGATTTTAACATACAGTTTAGTAGCAGACCATATTGAGTGTATATATGTGCGTGTGTGGTTGTTAAATAATTTTGTGTCTAACTGAAAAAGTTTTTGAAAATATGTTTTAAATTTGTTTCCTTTCATTTGCTGCTTTTATACAACTGTTTTTTTTTTTCTTTGCCGAAATGTTGTGGTATTTAATTTTGAATTTATTGTCGTCTAAGTTTAAGTGAAACACAAAAATGATTCCTTCTAAAGCAAATTTCTATTCATGCTGAAAACCATATCTCACACACATAACCATACACACACTCTGTCACTCACTTATTCAGTCATTCGTTCATTCATTTAGACTGTCAGTAATTTAAACAGACAGTGTAAAGTAATACATACATATTTAAATACCTAAAGCGTTGTTCACATGATATCCGGCCAAAAAATTTATTAATCTATTGCAGCCTGCATCTAATCCTGTATTCAGTTGAGGTCTTCAGAGCACCACCTTTGTCACCTCTTTAACTACATATGATTATCTATAAAAATAAAATAACACAAACAATTACAAATAAAAAATAATAACGAACAGATGTCCAGCAAGATTCGATTCATTTATCACAGTTGTCAATCCCAATTTGCTAAAATAGCCGCTCCATTTGCTAATCAAACCACACAGTAGGGGGAATTGAAAAAAGGGAAATAAATTTGTTTTTTGTAAACAGTAAGTTCGATTTCAATAAAATTTTACATGCCTTGAAAGGAAGTATTGTCGAGTTTAAGTGTTAAATTTGGACTTTAGAAAACCACCAGATTCCCACCACTACTATTCAAAGATAGACTAAAGAACCAACATATACAAGATGATGAAAAAATGATTTCATTTGATGTAGTGTGTCTATTTCCAAGTATTCCTGTTGACTTAGCATAGAGGACAATAGATATTTTCAATACAATGAAAAGATATATGTACAGGGTGGGCCAAGTTTGACTGACTGAAGTGCCATTGTGGCTCTTGCGGTATGAGCTGTAGCTCCATCTTGCTGGAACCATATGTTACGATTATTGAGAACTATCGGACGTAAAAAAATTTCCAACATGGTCCGGTGGTTCATTAAGCTCATTTTCGAAGAAATATGGACCAATAACTTTATCAAAATTTCAAAATTATTTCAAATCAGTCAGTCCAAGTTGGCCCACCCTGTATATACTACAAAATGGACTTCCAATGGGATCTCCTGCTTCTCCAATTGTTACGGATATTGTAATGGAGAAGTTATTAGATACATGTATAGAAAAATTAAGTATAAAACAAAGTGTAATGACCAAATATGTACATGATTTATTTTGTATTATTTCAGAACATGCTATTGATAACATCTTATTCTTTTTATGAATGGTGCAAGGTTAACTTGATGGAACTTAACTTAAAGAAATGTAAAGTAATGCGCTTTGCAAGGCACAATCCAATTTCAAAAATTTTTTTTCCAATATACCCTCCCCACTATGCTGGTGTAGGGTATAAAAAGGTTTATCGGGACAAGAAATTCAGAATGTGTTAAATGAAAGTGCTCCTTTATATGGAACAGTAAAAAATTGGATTGCTGAATTTAAACATGATCGTACAAGCCTTGAGGATGAACCACGTAGTGGACGTCCAAAAACAACAACAACAACAGAAATTGTAGCCATCGTGCATGATATGGTTTAAATGATCGAATAATAAAAGTGCTAGAAATCATGGCCATCTCAAATGATCGAGTCCATTTAATTTTGCATAAAGAACTATAAATGAAAAAGCTTTCTGGGTGTCGCATTTGTTAACAGTCGACCAAAAACGCATAAGAACGAAAATTTGTTAAGCTTGCTTGAATCGTTTTAAGAAAAATAAAATGGGTTTTAAGCGTCGTTTTATAACTTCTGTATCCACCACTATACTCCAGAGACAAAAGAACAATCCAAGCAATGAACTGAAGCTGGAGGAAGTGCCCCAAAGATGGCAAAAACAATTCAATCGGCTGGTAAGGTTATGGCAGCGTTTTTTGAGACTTCAGAGATATTTTATTGAATGACTATCTGCAAAAAGGTAAAACAATAAATTCAAAATACTATTGCAACATTTTGGATCAATTAAATGTAAAAATTCCAGAAAAACGTGCTGGCTGACAACATAAAAAAATTATTTCATCACGACAACACACCAGCGCACAAGAGTGTTTTAACAATGACTAAAATCAACGAATTAAAGTACGAGTTGCTTATTCTCCTGATTTAGCTCCCAGTGACCTTTACCTGTTTCCAAATCCAAATTGCTGGCAAGCAATTACAGTTGTAAACCCTTATTTTGAAGGCCTTGAGGAAAACTATTTGAATCAAGGGATAGAAAGTGCTACATAAGCGTTGGACCAAGTGTACTGAAGTTTCAGGAGATTATATTCAAAAATAAAAATGTTTTTGAAAAACTAAAAAAAAAACTCTTTCTGTGCTAGGTTAAGAAGTTTACGAACCGCCCTCGTAGTTCTCTATATATCTGAGTTTTGATTTACAAATTTAATTGAATCAACTAAAAAATTTTTGATTTATGCCTCAAATTTTTTTTCTTTGTAAATATTTAAATATTTATGCGACCGGATTTTATATGCACAATACAAGCAGCAGCAACAGTAAACGTCTTCGAACAAGTATTTATGCTGAAATTATTTTATTTCATCCCATTTCATTCGCTTTAAATTGTAAAATTATGCAATTTCTTGATTTTTTACGGTTACTTTGCTTCCAGAATTGTTCATGTATTTGTGATTTGCAGTATTTTTTTCTTCTTCATCTTTAACTTCCATTTCTTTTGTCTCTTTCATTTCAGAAAAAGACATGCTAGTTCTTTTATTTAAATTTGACGGTTTCATTTTCCTGTGTGTCTGTGTCCTTCTTATTCGTTCTATTTCATTTAATGTTTGTAATTTTGTGTTGCTGTTGCAAATAAAACTACTAACGCATATTTTAACAGCCACAAACTAGTGACCACATTCATCAGTGCTACACATGTTGTCCCCTCCCCCACAAAATATGAATGAGTATGTATGTGGTGTGTGTGTTTGTGTGCAAAGAAGACGAATCAAAAGATATATGTACATATATAACTAGACTGAACAATAAAGAATGTCTCTTTTACAAAAAAGCAAACGACCAACAACAAAAACTACCATCTAAATTTATAGTCTTGCTGTTTTTTTCTCTGTTTTGTTGTTGCGTTGCTCTAGCTGCTTGAAGGGAAAAATGCTCCGTGATTCTTGTGTATTGTGTACTTAGTTAAATTGACTAAATGTGTATGTATGTGGGCTGGGGCTTCTTTATGTGTGCAGTTTTAACTAAAAAGTCCTTGATTTTTGTATGACAGTTTTTTTTTTGTATTGTCATTTTAATGTTATACAGTGGGTTGAAAGTTTCTTTAAATATGTGTTTGAAATTGCATAGTTGCATTAGGACTAGATGTTTCTCTTTAGTTTGTTTCGCAATAGCTTTTGGAGGTTTACGCAGGGTGTATCCAACTCATGTTCACTTTAGCCTTAAACTTTTCACATTTATCGACACATAATTGTTTTATTAAAATTTCCTATTCCATTTCGTCAAGCACGTCATGTAATTTGAGTTTTGAGGTTGCAAACGATTAGATTGGCTCCGTTATAGACTGTCTTTTTGGAATAGCCTCAACAAAAAACAATCCAGATCGTAGCGACCAATTAATATCTGCGGTGATTTACGAGCGAAATTGTCATGTTATTTAATATGCTCTAGTTTGAAATGAAGTTCTGGCTGAAAATCCTTTCCTCAAGCATAATTTTCTAATGGCTAATTTATATTAAACCAAATTTCATTGTCAAAGGTTGACTTTAAAATTCCTCTTTTATGAGTCTATCTAATGTACTTTTAGTTAATGTTTTTAGTTACTTTGTTTTATTAAATTTTAATTTAAATAAAGTTTAACCCGCTTATTCAAAAACGATTATTAAATTTAACAAACGTTTATTAAGCAAATTTTTATATGCAAATCTGTCTTAATAAACGTTTGTTAAATTTAATAATCGTTTTTGAATAAGGGGGTTACTAATTTCTTTGAAAATTAATTTAATTACAGCTTATTAGAGACTCCCAATCCACTGTGCTTAATGTTGTTTGAGAAATATAATTTCTTTTTAGTATTTTATTCTTTTTTTTTGTCTGTTAAATGTTGAATTGTTTTTAATTGCGGTGAAGAAGGGAACATTTAAACGTGAATTATATGGGGGAGAAAAAAAAAGAAAAAATGTATGTTTGTTTGTGTAAATGCAAGTATTTATGTGTAGGTGTATGTGTGTGTGTGTGTGTGTGTAAGACAGAGCAGGACTTGCTTTCATTCCTTAAGTATTTGAAATGTGTGTATCATTTTTTGAAGTAGAGAGGTTTCTCTACAAACACAGCTCAAGAAAAATTAAAAAATTTTGTTAATAAAAATGATGATGTTGAGCAGAAGAAAACAAAGAAGAAAAAAAAATAAAAATATAATATTAAGCCAACTTGTGTGAGTTGTTGTCATCAACAACAATAAAAAAAGGAAAAAAAAACTCAGCAAGACTTAGTAGTGTTAGTGGCAGCAACATTCAAACTTAATTTTTTTTCTATACTCACAGATATATTCTTATCCTTACACTGCAGGCTTTTAAGGATTCGTAAAAGTAAAAGAATAAATGTTCTTGCTGTTGTTATTCAACTGCTTCATTTTCTTTATATACCAAGTTTTTTTTTTTGCTGTGTTGCTCTTGCTCTAACAACAGCGTACAGCGAAATCCAACGCCAAGGAATTGTTAAAAAAATACAAGTGGAAAAGAAACTTAAATGAAAAGAAAAATACTGTGTAGTTTTCAAAATACATATTTCTGTTAGTGAAGCAGCTACATACAAACGGGATTGTATAGAATTGCAAAAATCATGCTGGTTGCCAGATGCTGTATTTGTATAACTAACAGAAATTATGCTCGTAAATTATGAAAAATACTCTTAAAACTAAATTCGTTAGTTTAATAAGATATTAAAAGTAAATATTTTTAATATAAATAAAATACAATTGAAATTTTAAGATTTTTAATCCAAAGCTTCTTAAGTTGTTACAAATACTATTAAAAAAAGGTTTTTAAAATGTGTCAAAAATTTTACCCTTTTAAGGGGCTTAAAGCCCATGTGATTACAAACAATTACAGCAGTGTTTGTTTATGTAAAAACTTAAAGGACAATATTTAAAACATATTTACATATCCACACAGTGTTACGAAAACAGTTTATAGTAGGGAAGAGAAGTTGTAATTTTATGTAAAGATTAGCTTGAGAATACGTATGAATTGAATCATCCTAATCGTTTTTTCTCAAATACCAGCTACACAAACTGCTCGCGTATCATCATCGACAGACAATTACTCATAAATACGAGTATACAGTAGCTCACAGCTTATTTTATGCAGTGCATTTTTTATTTGTCATAGATGCGAGCTTTGAAAACAAAATATGCTCTGCATATAATAAATCATTTATCAAAATTTTAGTATTATTTCAGTTTTGGGTCTTTTTTTATAACAAATTTTAATTTTTATTTCAATATTTCGTTACTCTTTGTGTAGCTATGTTTTTCCTATGACTCTGAAGAAGCTACACGAAATATGGAAATAAAAATTAAAACTTTTTATAAAAATACCTAAAGACCCAAAGCTTAAATAATCAGGCATGTAATGGAAATCGATATCGAAAACGAATCAGTTTTGGAAATACATTTTAATGCATTTATAATATAATTTTTAAATTTTTTGTTTTAAGATTCTCTTTAGTAGCCCAATATCTTTATATTTTATGTGATAAAAGTTTTTCAATACAAAAATATTACAAAAAAATTGACTTCTAAAACTCATTCGTTTTCGATATCGATTTCCATCACATGTCAAATAATAAGATATATGAATCATTTATCATTTATCAAATGTTAAATGTTTAAACATGTTGCCAAAAATATTTCAAATTAACTTTTTATTCAACAAAATAGCAGTTTATACTCAAGTTGAAAATCTTTTTTTTAACAAATTTTTCTAATATATAATTCTCAGTTTTTTCTTACTATTAAAACAAAAAATATTTGCCCTACAACAAGAAAAACACCAAAAGTATTAAAAACTTATATTTTGTCAACACTGTTCTATAAGTAAATAAGTATGAAAACAACAACTCTTACAGCTGTAACATCACGCTTCCAGACACTTGTATGAATGAAATTTATTTTTCTTGTATTTTTTTGCTGCACGGCTTGTTTTTCATTCAGCAAAAAAAAAAAAAATATTGAATGCTTAAATAAAGGAAGAAAGGCAAGAGAAAAAAAACAGTAGAAAAACAATATAATCTACACAAGAAATATCAAGGGGGGGTGTTGCAAATAACAACAGCAGCAACATTTTACAAAAGAAGGTGAAGGCCTTATTTTGACAATCCACTATTACTTGCTGTTATTATTATTTTATATGAGTGAGAGCTTATTCATATGTGAATGTGTGTTTTTACTTGTATGTGTGAAACAGAGAGTGTGTGTGTATGTAATTGTATTTTCATAACAACAAGTATGCATATGTGTCGTAAAAGTCAAACTAATCACGACACATAAAACCATACTTATACACATACATCCATGTACAAATGTACATAAATATTTAGTAAGCACCAACACATATACATATGTTCTTGAGGATGGTCCCCGTTTATAAGGTACAATAAAAAACAAGTTTATGTTTGCTAAATTATTGTTGTATGAGGGGTAAAGCTATGTATAGACGATCGTCAGATATTACAACGTTGTCCGAAAAATGTTCAGAAAATGTCTAACAAACGTGTGAACTTAAATTGTTGTAAGAAAAAGCATTTTTGTACATTGGAAGACAAAAAGATTGTCAGACATCTAACAATCGTGTAAACACACAATTTTGTCATTATCATTGTTTTAAGACAATTATCAAACACTTTTCATTGTCATATGTGCAAAGTTTATGCATCTGCCAATGACAGCATTGCCATAGAAATTATTTCTAAATGCAACTCTGCATATACATAAATAAACAAACAAGTGTGCAATAATAACATTTTGAAAAAACAATTTCGGTTGACAGATAAATTCATTGTGTGACAATTGTATGCCACTGAAATTGTTAGTTTTCTTATAGTCGTCTAAACTGACAATTTACCTTTTGCTAACAATTTTTCAATGCCAGGACATTGCTAGATCTGACAACGTTGCCACTAGGTTTAAATTTGTACGCACTTATCGTTTTAAATATATTAGTAACAAATCTAAAACGCTACAGAAATCTTGTGTATCTCTTCTGAATCTAGGAAAATTAAAAAAATCTGCGATTTGATTTAGCATAGATGATTAGACATATGATTAGACATATATTCATTATTTCCTAGTACAGCATTGTGGTTACTCTCCTGCTCCTAGCTTACATTTTAGCCATACAAATTAATAAGATTATTAACTTTTAAAAAATGAGAAATTAACGATAGCGAACGAGACACACATTGAACATCAAAATAAAATGTTCGGTATGTTTGATGTAAATTTTTTTTAGTTAAAGTCACTTAAATGATAGTTGATAGCTGTCATGTTAAACTGTATTTGTCTTCGTTGTCTTACAACTTTTAACATATATTAATTATATTCCAGTAACTTATTAGGACTTAACTCCTGCTTTTGTCATGCATGCATTGTAAAATAGTAACTACTTATTTTTGAAAAGGGAAAACTTTACGATATCGAACCGGACATATAATAAATATCGATAAAAAATGTTTAGTGTGTATGCAGTACTATTTTGGTTGAAGACAAACGCATAAAATGGCAGTTCTGAGAATTATTTGATAAATCGTTTGATATTAAAATCAGAAATCATAATTTTCTTCGAATGAACCTCAAATTAAATTTAAACTGTATTTTAGTTTTCGATACCCTTGAGAATTCCGTTTGATTTTGTATTTGTTCAGATGTTAGCCTTGTATTTTAGATTCAGTCGCTTAAAAAAGTCAACAACTGAGAGAACTTCAATAATGTGTTTATACATCGGTTGGTATAAAGAGAACATTGATTATGTTAACATAATATTCGTTCTCTTCCTTTATTATAATCAGAGAAGTTATTGATTGCGATTATTGTTTCTTATTTGATAATTGTTATGCTCTTTGTGGTCATTCCATTTTTTTTGCCAGGGGACCACCTGGTGTCTATAAGTGTCCATTGCAAACTAAAACAGCAAGCTAAACTAAATAAACAATTACAATGTTGAACATTTTTCGAGGTTGTCTCACATTTTGGTATAAAAATGTTTCTGATTGAAACTATTACGTTGGTTTTCAATAAGAAACTGCTTAGAAGAATGACAGATATTGTAGGGAAAAATAATTTTAATCAGTAAGGTATTTTGGATGGAAGCGTGATTTCCACAAACACACGTATAATTAAACATTTTACTTTTTAAGGGGACTTATAAACAAATAGAAACTTAGATTTAATGAAAACGTTCTTTAAAACATTTGAAAAAACCCAACATAAACATATTTAACCAAAAGCATATGTATTTTATTTATGTACAAGGCGGCGCAAAAGTAATCCTCCTATCAGAAAATGCTATAAATTTTGCGATTAGCCCCTAATGTCAGTTCTGTTTTGACATTTGTGTAGTAAGCACATGCGAAATACACGTTAATAAACAATGTTATGCTACACTGCTCCAGAACGCGGAATATTGCTGACTATTTATTTGACCAATAATCCGTCGGTGACTTTTTCAAAAATAATCATGAGTGATGAGGCCCATTTCCATCTTAGCGGGTACGTAAATAAGTAAAATTTACGCTTCTGGGGCACTGAAAATCCGCGTGTAACCCACGAAGAGCCATTACACCCGCTCAAAGTCACTGTATGGTGTGCTGTTTTCGCTGGAGGAGTCATCGGACCTTTTTTCTTCGAAGACGTCGCGGGCCAAACGGTTACTGTGAATGGTGAGTGCTACAGAGCAATGATCAACGGGTTTTTGATGAATTGGGATTGGAAAACATGTAGTTCCAACAGGACAGTGCAACGGCACACACTGCACGTGCCACAACCGATATGCTGAAGGATGCATTTTCCGGGCGCCTAATCTTTCGTTTTGGCGATTGGCACTGGCCAGCAAGATCGCCTGATTTGACCGTTCCAGACTTCTTTTTGTGGGGCTTTTTGAAGTCGCGGGTATATGTCAACATGCCTGAGACTCTTGCAGCTCTTAAAGACAATATCCGTTAAGAATGTGAGGACCTATCGCCGGAAGTTTTGGCCAAAGTGATGGAAAATACCATAAAAAAGGCTCAAATGACAATCAACTATGGCGGCGGCCATTTACATGACATCATATTCTCGACTTGATGTAAAAAAATTAAAAGACCAAATAAAAATAATTCACAAGAATAATCAAAGTTTTTAAGTTTTTTTTTTAATTACAGCCAAAAAACATCGGAAGTTTACTTTTGCACCACCTTGTACGAGTATGTGTAAATGAATAAGTGTACGAGTACGTGCAGACACAGAGATTAGTGCGTGGGTTGGTTTTTATGCGTTTAAAAAGCCAAAATTTATAATAAAAGGAAAAATATGATAGGGACAAAGGAAGAATGAGCAGACAAATAGAAAAAATAAAGAAAACAAATATATAAAGAGGGCTAATTAGAAATTTTTCGTTAAAGGCTCCAATAAAAACTAAAAGTGTGGAAAGAATTGTGTGTGTGAGTTTAACAGTGTGTGCCCAAAAAAAATATATACCCAAAAATATTTGTTTTTGCCCGTCCAAAAATACTTAAACTTAAATAAACACTTAAGGGATGCTTAAGAAATCTGCTTTGGAAACAGTAAAAACACATACAAATACATTTCGAAAATAAATATAATTATTAAATTTTTTAAAGACTAATTAACTATAAAGCTCAAAAGACTGCTGCAGGACATTTGTTTGTCTGGATAAACGGATTCATATTTGAAATTTGAAACAAATAACAATTTCACAATAATGAAAGCATGAAGAAATTGCCACTCAAAACTTTGTCGCAAGTAAAAAGTATTTGTTTTCTCTTTTTTTTCTTTGTATGTATGTATGTATGTATGTATGTATGTATAGTTAAAAATGTCAAAGTCGCTTTGCCCTTATCTAGGGAAAATACTTATTGTAAGAAGTTGTTTTTTTCTTTTCTATTTAAATTTTTCCTTTTTAATTAACAACCTTTTTTTTTGCTGTTTTAGTTCAGTTTACTATTTAACAAGAACCCCCTCTTGTTTGTTGTAGTTTGTAACAACAAATATCATTAAATAATGTTTTAAGAATGATGGACAACTTTGCTATCTTTGGAATGACGAAAAATAAGTATTAAGTTTTTTTTGCTGTTATTAAATGTGTTGATAAGTTCAACTATTTAAACTTGTCTTTATGGAATATTCTTGTTTATTTTAAAAGTTTTATTATTAAACATTTAAACTAAACTTCTAGTTGTTGTTAGTTATAGTTGTTTAGTGAAAAGAGTTGACACTGTAGGCTGTTTTTATGATAACAAAATATTTGTGGTTTAATTTGTTTTGACTATGTACTTGAAATATGATTAGAGGAGGTTTATAAAATTTAACAAAGATGAACTTTGTAGTAGTTTGTATGAAGACTATTCATTAAAATATTGTAGCTTGAGTGAGGATTGAAAAGACATATGGGTCGAGTAGGTATAGCAACCAAACTGGATGCAAGTTGTTATTATGTAAGGCAACTTTCGTGTTTAATCTTTTTATCGAATTTTCAAGTAGAAAACACACACAACAAAATAACTAACATTTAAAATTTACCACTTGAAATAAGAATCAAAGCAACCACAAATTCTCGGTTGCCATGTCCGGCAACTGAAGTTAACAACTTACAGTTGTCAGTTACCATCTGTAATATATTTTTGGCAACTGTCAACTCTACTCAGGTTCGGTTGCCATCCGTAATCGACCCATTAGTATTTTTCTATATACATATGTACATACATTTATTCCCACTGAATCAATAGTGCTGTGTTACAATACCAAACTTTACACCTCTAAAAACGCCTGTAAGATTTTTCTTAGAGGTTATGTGCAGTCAAAGTCGTAATGCGCGAGTAATTCACGAAAATTGGACCTGCTGAAGAATTAACCAACAGCATATGTTTTAAGAATGATGGCCAATATTTTACAGATTTTTTTTTTATAAACTAAATGTCAAAGATTGTTCTTTCGGTCAAAACACATAGGCATTGGCAGGGTTTGATCAGTGTTTAATACGTAAAAGCAAAAGAGACTCATTTTGACATTCTGAAGAGGTCAAAATTGATTTCTGAACATCTGTTACTAAACGAACAATTAGAAATAGGCTGCAGGAAGCTTCGACGAAGTTGCCATTACTGAGCAAACCGTTTCGGAGGACTACTTTCTGCTGACAATAAGCGCTTCTTTTAACCTAATCAAACATGCAAATAAAGCACTTTCCTAAAGTGTTTTACATCACTTCGCGCACATCAATCAAAGAACAAATTCTATCTGAATGTTTTTGCTTAAGAAAAATTCATAGCAACTGAGAAGCGCGATATTCGTTTTGTAATTGACTTTCGTTGTCATACGTTAATCTGTAGCCTATAATTTAATTTTTGTTTTTTCGCTTTAAAACTTTCTTCGTTGTCAGCACTAAAAAAGCACTAAAAAAGCATTTACTGCTTCAAAAGAGCGCTTTTATTGAAGCGCTCTATTATGCGCTTTTTCTCTTAAGTGCTTCAAAAAACACGAATTTTTTTTACTGGAAAGTAACATCTAGACCCTGCAAATTGGTAAAAATGTGGTTTGGTCCTATGAACTAAGAAAAATTTGTAAGGTTCTGAAGGCAAAACTTCTATTCAATTTTATATAGTCTCTTGTACAATACATATCAAAATACATAAATTTTAACTTTTTAAATAAGAAATCACAAAAAATATAATGTTAAACACAACTTGTGTAATATTTTTATAATTTCTTAGTCCGCTTTCACTCTCTTCAATTCCAACTTGTCCAGGCAAGTATTTTTGGATGAGAATGGAAAATAGAACAAGAGGGGTACAAACTTGACGGTACTAGTTAATTTTTCTATTTCCTTTTGTTTTTTTTCATGCATGTTGATTTGCATTAAAAAGTACGAAAATTGAATTGACGTGCGTAAATAAAATGGCAAGTTCAAAAGAGAATTGAACAAAAACTGGTCAGCTAAAACTGAAGAGTGTGAAACAAATCCTACAGTGTTTTATTTTTTTAGGTTAAATTACAATGTCAATGTATAGAATCCAATTCATCCATCATATACAGGTACATACATACTTATTCCAAAGATTTCTGTATTTTTGTTATTTAAATTTATTTATTTTTGACGTTTTGTTAAAAGAAAAAAAGAAGTTTTTGTAGAATTTCCCCGTTGAAATTCAGAAATTGTTTCCTCTAAAAATTTTAATTCATGAAATTCAGCATTTAAAATCGCTTTTTATGTTTACAGAAAAATAAATAATTTCTACTACCCTGACTCATAATTATTATTTAGAATTATGTATTATATTTAATTAAACTTAACAATTGTCAATAATTTAGAAAACACTACTATTACTTAGTTTTGTTTTTTTAATATATGACATATTCTTCTTAATATTTATGCCATTAAATGAGAAAAATAGTTGTTGTCTCAAAAACAGAGAGAATTTGGTAACAAAAACATTAATAACACAAACAACTGATAGAAAATTTTAATAATTCAGAAAATCGTTACTTTTAATGAAAAAATCGTTAAATCGTCACTTTGGTTTTTTTGCTTTTGAAACGAAAAACCGTTAAAATGGCGATAAATCGTCAAATCTGGCAGTTATAATTTGTGTATTGTATAAAAATATTGCAAAAGCAAATGCGCCATATGCATGCCACTACTAAATGAATTCATGAAGAACAATGATCCCAAGTACACATTAAAAATAGTAAAGTCTTGGTTTAAACAAAACAACGTCCATATTATGGAGAGACTTAATTCCACATATGTACTTAAATTCTATTGAATAACTTTGGAGAGTCCTAAAAAATAATATAATGGGATATAAGCCTATATAATACTGAAAGTATTTTCTCATACAAGTTTTGAGTATTAAATAAAGCTCAACAAAAGCAATAATATTTCATTAAAACTCCTTAAAAATCTGTCCACAGAACAAGAAATGCGGTTGTAAAACACACAAAACTTTAAATCTAATAAAAAAAAAAATAATAATAATAAACCACAATGCGTATGTTTAATATTAATTGCTTGTTAAATTTATAACGTATACGCACACACACACAGACACTAGCAAAAACAACTATGTATGAAAAGAGATGTGCATGGGTCTTTGGTCATTGTACAACAACAAAACATAATAAATAATTCATAATTATCATGAATTTTTAAAAGCGTTACACTATACCGGTCTGTATGTTGCTGACTAATTGCATTTTTTACTTAAATAAAACGAAAACCCAACAGATTTTTGTTAACAATTATAAAGGTTTTTTTTTCATATTTCTTTATCTCATTTTTTCTGTTAATACTTTCATTCGTTTATTTTGACTAAAACTTTTTTAGCAACCACAAAAGGGTTGTGCCTGATTATACGAGATTTAATTTCGTTTTTTTTAATGTTTGTTAACATTTTTCGTAAATTAAAGGAAGGATTTAACAAAAGAATTGTAGTAGTTAAATGTAAGTGATGATGACGAGAGGAGGAACCCAAAGCACAAAAAAAAAATAAATATAATTGTAAAAAAAGGAGAAACAATAAAGTAAAACTCTTTTAGAGTGGTGGTTTGATGAGTATGTTGCTGGTCGTTGTATAAAATTACTTTTCGCATTGTTATATATATTGTGTTATAAGCGAGTATATGAAAGTATTTATGTAGTAGCAATGTTTTTTTTGTAGTTGCTGGTCACATATGTATGTATGTATGAAAGTATGTAACAGTAGTTGTTTCATTAAAACTGCAAAAAAAGTAACAACAACAACAGCAGCAGCAGTAGCAGCAATTGTAACAATGCTTGTATATACAGTTACAGTTTGATTTAAACCTCATTTGGTTTTAAATGCTTTTGGCCACAGGTGGTGTATGTGCCTGGTTTAATTTCATTTAACATTGTTCTGAAACGTTCTGTCTGTCTGTCTGTTTTTAAACATTTTATACTCAATTTTTAACACCATTTACATATGGGATAAAAGTAGTTTTTAATGGAGGCTAATAATAAGTGTGTAATAATTTAGTTTAAATAGCACTTTTCAAAAACCATTTAGTAAAAATTAAATGATATTTTTGAAAAAAAAAAAAATCCAAATGAAAGAAGTTTTTAAAGCACAAAATAAAAAGATTTAGTTGCAGTTGTAAGTAGGTTTTGGAATTTCGCAGACTATTTTTTCCCTGGGAAACTGGCATGAAAATTTGCATTTAATAAATGCTTTACAAACAAGTATAAAGGTTAACCCCCATATTCAAAAACGATTATTAAATTTAACAAACGTTTATTAAGATAGATTTGCATATACAAATTTGCTTAATAAACGTTTGTTAAATTTAATAATCGTTTTTGAATAAGGGGGTAAGTATTTTATAAAATTGTATCATTTTATTAAATGCAACCAACGCATTAAGATAGACGCACATTTTAAGATCATTTGTTCCTAAAAAAATTTAATTATATTTTACAGAAATAAAAAATTATTATAAGTTTGCATATTCGCATTGTAAAGATTTTTGTGTGATTTTCATTTGCTTTAATTTTATTTTTGAACGTTTTTAGGTAATTTATCAATGATATCAATATCGTTCTTTAATTTCACATATTTTGGAAATGCTTAAAATTTGTATATAATAGTTGTTCATAAAGAATGTTTATATATCTACTGAAACATCTATTAATATTTTTAAATATCGAACAAATTCTTAATCTGCTCTTTCTTATAGCGTTTTATAGTTTAAGAAATTACTGAATTCATTGTGGCGGCATTCCCACCATTATTTTCTTCCCGATCGCAAACTTTGCTGAATTCTTTCTCTACATAAATCTCGAGATTTGTGGCTTTCAAGAAAGTGAATTTCTTCAAAAATGTTTCAAATGTTTGTTGTTCAAATTAGTTGTGTTTGATGAAATTTCCTTGTATATATTGTTTGTATAACTTTAAAATGCCGGATTCAGAATAGATAGCTTATCTTGTGAGCACGATCTTTATCTTTAGTAACTCATTTATTTTCGATTACACAACGAAGCTTATGGTGAATGAGATACATCGATATTGCTACATGAAAATTGTTTTCAAACTTAAAAGAGCTTGTAAAATAATTTCTAAACGTTTGCGTGCGTGAGGATTCATTCTAAATATGCACACTATGCGGTTAGACATGAAAGC
Source organism: Bellardia bayeri (assembly GCA_950370525.1). Lineage (NCBI taxonomy): Eukaryota > Metazoa > Arthropoda > Insecta > Diptera > Calliphoridae > Bellardia > Bellardia bayeri. Next base: position 123,665,426 of record OX493264.1, read on the forward strand.
GTTACATTCCATCAAGACAAAGTCCTCAAAAGATGAGCAGTTCTTTAATTGCGTAATCAATATGTTGCCAGAAAGAAAATACTTTAAATACAAATGTTTCACAATAAAAGCTAAAAATTTGCCCACGTTGCCTCTATACCCGGAAGACTGGACTCATTCTTCAGAGAAGTCAGTTGAGGTTCCTACTCGCTCCAACTCGGTCGATTAGAAATTCTGACTATGGACCCTATTGCATTTGTCCGCCCACGTTGCCTCTATTCCTGGAAAACTGGACACATCCCTCAGAGAAGTCAGTATTTCTGTTAAGGTTCCTACTCGCTCCAACTCGATACTCGATCTGTTTTAAATTCTGATTAGGTATATTATAGCCATCCTATATGCATTTGTCCGCCCACGTTGCCTCTATTCCCGTAAAACTGGACTCATCCCTCAGAGAAGTCTAAATTTTTAAATTCGGCAAAACCACTTATTTGAATCTATTCATTTGAAATTTTTGCAAAATTTAAAGATTTAAGGATCATATGCTATCGTGTTATTTATCCTGGTTGATTTTATTCATAAATATGGCCAAATAATCATTTTCAATGCGTATACCAATTCCTGATGTGTCTAATAGTGCAATGTTAACACTTTAACAGAATTCTGTTAACTTTAAAGGTTTGTGTCTAGGGTTATAAATTTTAAAATTTAACTTCACACACATATTGTTTGTCGAAAATCGCTAATCTTTCATGAAATAAATTTAAAGTTCTTTGAGTTTAAAATTGTTGGTCCAAAAATATAATTCTTGCTGGTTTTTGTTTTTATTAATTTTATTAATATTAATAACTTATGATTAAAATTTAACTTCGTTAAATAGTACAAAATTGATAATTTTATGCCAAGGCATTTTAAAACTAATTCAATTGTAAATTTCCCGTTTTCGCGATCGGGAATTCCCGGCCCGCAAACCCTAACTGTATTTTTAAAGTTCTGTAAAGTACTGTAAGATACCGAAAATATTGTCAGTCAGTTTTCAGTTTTCGAACACTTTTTATTCAAAAAATACTTTTTCTTAAATATTATTTTAGTACGTCCAATTCTTACTTACGGATCTCGTAGACCAACTATACAAAGTCCAGAGATCAGCATGCATTGGCATAACCGGCGCACTAAGAACTATTCCTTCAGAGGCACTGAACACTATATTGCACCTTATGCCAATTGACCTTCACATAATGGCCACTTCTGCCTGCAGCGCAGCGAGGCTTCAAGCGTCCGGTTGGTGGAGATCGAGAATATACGGCCACGCGGGGATTCGTGGACAGCTGCCTTCGATCGTTCTCCAACCATCTGATTATATTACTCAATACACGGATTTTGATAGGGTATTAATTCCCTCCAGGAGTGAGTGGAATAGGGGTAATCTCGTGTACAAATATGACAGTAGGATTTACACAGACGGTTCTAAGATGAGCTGCGGTGTTGGTTCTGGTGTCTTCTGTGACGAACCTGGGGTAGGCATCTCGTATCGTCTTCCGAATGAGTGTAGTGTTTTCCAGGCGGAAATTTTTGCAATCATGGCAGCTTGTAATACACTACATGATCTTTTTATTCGCGGCAATATAGGTATTTTTGTCAACAGTCAGACGGCACTCCTCTCACTTAATGCCTACACAATTTCATCTTCACGAGTTAGGCAATGTAGGAATTCTCTGTCAAGGCTAGGTCGTCTATCTGACATTACCTTGGTCTGGGTGCCTGCGCATAGGAACCACTACGCCAATGAACGGGCAGTCGAACTAGCCAGAACGGGATCTGCCTTAGATATCTCCGATGTGGTCTCAGTAGCAATTCCACTGGGGACTATCGAAGGTATCATCTTCACACATTTTCTTACAAAGGCTGAGCACATAATGGCGTAATTTAGACACATGTAGGGTAGCCAAGTTGATGTGGCCATCTTTTAACGAGAAACGCACTACGCAACTGATAACCCGGAATAGGATGGATATATCAAGGTTGCTGGCAGTATTAACGGGACCCTGGACGTTAGGCAAGCACGCAAATCGCCCGGGACTCCCTTTTAACGACCATTGTCGTAGTTGTAAGGATAGGGGAAAAGAGGAAACGATTTTCCACCTTCTCTGCGAATACCCAGCCCTGAGTGTCAGGAGACATAAATTATTGGGACCTACTGAGATATCTCACAGCTACAGGTTGTACACATCTTAGCTACAATATGTTGTATACGACATTAAATCTGACTAGTAGTGTGGTCTTTTATAACGGGGTCCCTTCGACTCTACCAACCAACTATTTTAGTTGATATTTTAAAAAAAGTTAAAGTAGCCTAACAGTATGCAACACAATTTGAATGTTATCATTTTATGAAACTAACAAAACGGAAACAGTGTTTTCTTATAGTCGTACTACTGTAATGCTTTTGCGAAAGAAGATATTCATCGTTGGCAGCCACTATAGAATGTTGGCTGGTTGACTGGATAGATAGATGGCTGGATTGAATGGCTGGCTAAATAGTTGTTTCGTTGGATCTGGTTGTTTAAGCTGATGCTGATACATTTTTGTGATCTCTCTATTTCAGTTTGTGTTTGACTTTTTTTGTTTGCTTTGCTAAAAAAATCAGGATAGTGCAGTAAAAACTACAATACAATATAAATATTCTCCAGAGTAGCGAATGAATTCAGCATAACTGAATGCATGTTAGTAAAGATTAAAAAAAAAATAAAATTGTAATAAATATGTTTAATAGTAAACACAGTTGTTGGTGGCTGTGCTAGTAGCTACGTTCTCGTTTTAATCATGTTGCAAATCATTTGCATTTATAACTTTTTTTGTGGTTATTCTTCCCTAAATGTCTGTGTATTATTTTAATGAAACAATTATATTGTTAAATATGTATATACTCGTATAAGTATAATTGCATAGTTTTTGTGTCCAACTTTAGGTTTTAACCCTTTGGTAACCTGTTTAAATAGTTTTATTTATGATCTCTTTTTTATTTATTTACTTTTATCTTTTTTTCTACCAACATTTGTTATAAGCGTATTTCGCATAATTTATTAATGTTTTTTATTGGTATTTTTATTATTTTATAATTAATGTGTGTTTTTTCCTAAAAAGATAAAATATGAAATGATACGGAAAAGCATTAAAGCGAAAAAACGTATTGTAATTAATGAATGTAAATGATATTGTATAAATTATGTTAAATTGTTATAAGTTTGTGTTTAAAAATGGAAATTGTTGTGTAGGCTTAATGATTTGTTTGTGAATTAAAGGCAAGATTTAATGGTCTATTGTGTTTGGCTTTATTTTGTGGCTGATTAATTATAATTATAGCAGGTTTAATTATTTTTGTATATATTAACTGCCGTATTCATAAAAAATAAAGCAGGTTTGAAGTGTGATTTTCGACAAAATTTTCTTAAAGTACATTTGAAGTCTACTTTAAGTTTTTCTAAATAAGACTGTAAGTATTTGTGCTAAAAAAAACTTGAATACTATGATAATGAAGATGTGAAAATATAATTATTGAAGCAAAAAATAAAGAATGTTTTAATAGAAAAAGTTTTGTTTAAGGTTTAAAAACTTACACTTCGGCCTTAATAATCTTTAGTAAAATATTTGGATTTACAGCGTACTGCCCAGTTCTTATTTTAACTTTCTTTTAAGAGGTGTTCAAAATATTCCCAAATAATGTTTTTTTTTTAAATTTTGCGCCTTAGTAAAATTAAAATATTTAATTGGAAAAAGTACTTATATTACAAAACTGATTACGAATTTGCTAAAATTTAGTTTGGCTCAAGTCACTAATTTAAAAAAATGTACCATTTCAAAAGTACGTTTTTATAAAAAAAAGTGCGTTTATATATACAACTTTTTTTTAAATAGAAAAACTACTCATCGTGGTACAAGCATAGAATTTACATTTTACAAGTTTAAAAAGTACTTTTTTCAAACAGAACCTACCAGTTGTTTAGTAAATTTACCACAGTACAACTTTAAAAAGTATTTGTTTAAATAAAACCAGTTCAAAAAAGTTCTTTTTAAAATTGGAAAAGTACTTTTTTAAATTCTTTAAAAAAGTATTTGTTTAAATCAGTTTAAACAAATCTTTTGAAAATAGTAGTAGTTTGAAGAGTATTTTTTTAAATAGTACAGGTTTTAAAACACTTGTTACTTACTTTTTTACTATTTAGAAAGGTACTTCTTCAAACTTTCTTTTGTTTCACTTTTTCAAAAAAGTACTTTTTTAATTAAGTACTATTTTAAAAACAACTTTTTTGTACTCGTACTACATAAACCAGTATTTTTGGTTTGAAAAGTACTTTTTCGCATAGTACTACTTTGAAAATATATTTTTTCAAATAGTTCTTTTGCACTCGCACAATATAAACAAGTATTTTTGAAACCTTAACTATTTAAAATAGTACTTTTTCAAACTACTAGATATTTTAAAAATATTTTTTTTTAAACTGTTTCAAACAAGCAATTTTAAAAATAACTTTTTTGAATTGATTTTATTTAAACAAGTACTTTTTAAAAATGGTGCTGTGGTAAATTTACTAAACAACTAATACTGTTTGAAAAAAGTACTTTGTTAAGCCGGTAAAAAGTAAATTCTATGCTTGTACTACGATAAATAGTTTTATTATTTAAACAAGTTATTGTTTTTAATTGGCACTATATACATTTTAAATGGTACAATTTTTTTAATGAATGACGTTTTCAAATGATACTGGTTTAAAAAACTACATATTCAAATAGTACGACTTCGAAAAAATACATTTGTTTAAATAGGTTCAGTATTAAGAACGACTTTTTTAACAGTGACAGTTTAAAATTTAAATGGTATAGGTTAAAAAAAATACGTTTTTTTAAAAGTAAAGGTTTGAAAAAAACTTGTGTATAGTACTTTTTCAAATAGTTATAGTTTATAAAAGACTTTTTCAAATAGCCCTGGTTTAGAAAAATACTTTTTTAAATAGTTTTAGTCTAAGGAATGAGTTTTTTAAACATTGCTAGTTTAAAAAGTACTTTTTAAAAATTTTCCAATTTCAAAAAGTACCTTTTTTAACTCGTAACTACCTTCAATACCAACTAAAAAAGTATTTGTTTAAATAGTAAAAGTATGAAAAATCATTTATAATACTACCATTTTAACAAAGAATTTTTTGTGTATTACCAGTCCAAAAAAGTACTTTTTCAAATAGTACTAGTTTGCAAAAGGACTTTTTTTTTTAATAAAATCAGTATAAAGAATAATTTTTTTAAATAGTGGCAATTTAAAAAGTATTTTATTAAATAATAACAGTTTAAAAATTAGTTTCTCAAAAGTTCCAGTCAAAAAAAATACTTTTTAAACAGTAAATGCTTAAAAAATGCACTTTTTATTTAAAAAAGTAATATGTATATTTTAGATTAATGCAATTTTCTCCAGTGCCAAAAAGCTATTCGGACATTAGGCTTGAAAAACAGAGTTTTAATTTAAAATCTTGATATTTGTATTGTAAGAAAACAATAACTTCTTAAAATGCCAAACTCTTGAACGACGATAATTGGTCTGAAGCTAAAAGCAATTATTTAGAAAAAATTATTAATAAGAAATACACATTAATGTCAATAACAAAATAAATTGCGAATCTATAATTACTTCAATAACAAAAACTATTTTTGTTTGTTTTTTTTAATTTTTAACTTCCCTGATGATTATTTAAAAAAATTGATTAATAATTAAATATTGACATATAAATACAGATGTGTGCTAAAGATTGATTGATTTCAGCAGTAAGCTGAATTCTGGGCTATATATTTTTGTTTATACAATATACATACATATGTATATATATGTATATATGTATATATTATGTATGTATATATAAATTATAAAGGGTAATCAAATAGTTAATAACAATACCAAGAAATCTGTATAGTTGAAAAAAAAATAACACAAATTGCTGTAAAATTCCAATCACACTTTTTGCTAAACCCTTTTTATGACACATTTTGCATTATTAAATAGCTCGAATAAAATCCTACTAATAAAATAATATTATTAAACATTTTAATATTCACTCACTCACACACCATATGTATGTATATGGCGACAGCGCTTGTTGTACTCGTATGTGAAATGAAAATCAAATGACCCAGACCTTTTTGGCCAATACGAGCAGTAACAGAGATAATTCCAATGAATTAAGTTCCATATTATTATTATTATTTTTTTTACATACAGGCACATGTTTGTAGAATAAATTTAATATTTATTTCATTTATTTATTCATTTATGCATTCATTCGCTCTTTTCAAGATGAAAATAGATTACATATATAATTTGTGCACTTTGTTAGCATGTAAATAAATATATACATACACACATATGTATGATCTTTTGTAAATGCCACAATTCACAATATTGATAAATTGTGAAAAGCCTTAATGGAATTCATTTTCACATACATCATCTTCTAAGCATATGATCATAAAACACAGACACTTACATATGTTTTAAGTATTTTATTGTAAAATAAAACAAATTGCGTTTTAATATGTAGAGATATTAAAAACTGCAAAGAAATATTAAAAACGAAGTGCGTTTCTTAAGCTTCTTTTTGTATGTTGTGAAATTTAAATGGTTTTTTTTTTGTAACTTCAAGCTTCAAGCTGTGCCAAATTGGTAACTATTTTTAGATGAATCAAGCTGGTCGGCTAGGTCGGCTAAATCTGGTTCAATAGAAAATCTATTTCCTGAAAATTGGGATCCTTCTCAATAATGTTTATTAACACTTTAGTTTAGTTGAACCAGAGCTTTAGAAACTATCTACTATAACAAACTGAGTCACTGAACTGATTTTCAAAATAATTTTTTTCCAAATTGTGTCATATTTTAGTTTATAATTTTTCTTATATAAAAGCTATATTACTGATTTTTAACAACAAACAGCTAATTATAAAGATAAACAATTAAGAATGGATTTCATTAATGTTGGTTCAATATTTTGGATGTAAGCGTGTTTTACACTAACATGCAACAACATAAATAAACACAAATAATTTCTGGCTTTAGGCAGTTATATTTTATTCACGAAATAAATAACTACACATTAAGCAAACATAGGAATAAATTCCTTTCAAAGTTATCTGTTATTTTTGTTCAAAAATATTATTATATTAAACCAATAATTTTGGTTTGCAATACCAAACTGTCTGGGACATAGACAAACAATTATGCTTCATTTTGGTTTCATACTTTCTATGTGAGTATGTTTTATATAAGGAGGCAAACTATATACAATAAGATGATAAATTTCACATTCAGAAAAACAACAACAAACTAAACAGAAATATCATGTTTCAAAGTTAAATATTTTCGTTAGTGTTTCATTTAATAGTTTATAACTTTTATTATAACAAACCGATATTATTGATTTTTAATACCAAACTGTTTAGGACAAGACTAATGCCCCGTTTATCGTTTACAACACTAAAATGTTGTGTTGTCTCGACTACAACACAACATGTATTTATTTAAGATTAAGCTGATAAGTGTTGTGAATCGTAAGCGCAATTTACAACATACAACATCAAAATACTTAATGTGGTGTGAACGGTAATCGGCGCCTGAATTGTCTCAATGAATCTCACTCATAATGGTTTTGTTATTTGGAAGTTAGCTTGTTTTACACCGACATGCAAACATAATACAAAATGTGGGGCTTTAGAAACAAATTTCTCATTCTCAAATAATAACTATAATTATATTGAACAATTTATTTGTCCCGTTTAAAGTAAATTTAATTTAATAAAAATTAAATGTAAATATTCATTTACATTTGTTTTCTAAGTAAATTTGTCAAAGAATTTCACAGGCTTCTTTAATTTAATTGACCACTCATTTAGACCAAAAAATAATCTTGATATAAGGTTTCAATTTATTGTTAAAAAAAATTTTTTTTGCTTTGTGTTTTCGCACACATTTAAGTAATATTTTTTTTAATTTCAACATTTTATTTTTCTTTATAGATTATTGATATGTGGCTTGGTAAAAACCGAAAACTACAACATTTGCAAATAAATTACTGAGTGCAAAGCAAAAAATCTAGCATGTACTAGTTTTTCATAATTTTCATTCGCCATTTTAATTAAAACACATGCCCAGCTTCAATGTTAAATAAATATTTTTATTAAATCATTTATTAAAATAAAGCGCACAGTAAAATATTAATTAATACAATACAAAAAAAAAAATGCAATGAATTTTATGTTGTAAAAGCATCAAACGAATAATAAAGTTTAAGAAATACATATTGAACGGAAATAGAAAAAAACTATAAATAGCAGTTGCAGCAGCAGTATGGAGAAATTAAAATTTCAAAAATACAGTTTAAGAAAAAAACAACGACGACGCCACACTAACCTACGAAATTATGCAGCATTTGTAATTACAACAATATTTGTTGTAGTTACAGCATCATGTGTGAAAAGTGCTCACTTAAATGTCAACACTTACTCAGCGCCAGCTATTACAGCAGCACCAGCAACCTCAGCCGCTGTATATACACCCCTACCAGCAGCTTCATCCTCATTGCCAGCACATTCGTTGTCTTTACAATCTATACAAAAACTACAGCATTTAACTGGTGATGATGAGAAGGAAGTAGAAGTAAAAGCCGAAGCTGCAGAAGAAGCAGTGGAAATAGAATTACAAGAATCATCACTATACAATTTACCAGTGGTGAGAGAGTTAAAGCAGCCTTCAACAGCACCCTCAACTACCACCTCCAGCACCACAACAATGAATGCCTTAAATACTGCCATAGATACAGATGAAAAAACCCGTTTAAACAGCCACACAAATGCCCAAGATATTAACAGCATAAATACACAACAGCGACGAAGGAATATTCCTACGCATTCTGACAACAATTTCTCATTGCAAGAAAATATTTTCAAACAGCAGCAACGACAACAACAAAAATTGCAGCAGCATACCAGACACTCACAGCTCTTTGATCATCATCATCAGAGTTCTCAGCATCAGCATCATCATCAACATCAAAGCCATTATGGCAACCAACATAAACAACAGCAATATGAACAACAACATTTAACACCAGCATCTCAACGCCATCATCAACACTCACACGACAAACAACAAACACAACAACAACTACCCCTGCAAAACAATTACGATTTTATTAAAGTTGCTGATGCTGGTGATCAACTCGACCGAAATTATCCCCACTCAGCCATTATAAGTGCGGAAGAATATTACTCTCAAATACCCTGGCACAAACATCACAGCAAATATTCAATTGAGGATTTGTTGACCAGTAAATTCGAAAATAAAATTTCCAATGACATCGATATGGATCCATGTAAAGCGGGTAAGTTTGATATACATACATTTGAAATGACTAATAATTCGGTCATGAATAATTTGCTTTCAATCAAGTGCTATTAAATCAAAAAAAAAAAAAGCTATGTAAAAAATGCTTAAGGTGAATTTACCCATTTGTTTCGAACAAAAATTTTATCGCGAGAAAATATTTTATACTGAGAGTTTTTTGCAGCAGCATTCACCCATTTCGAATGATTTTTCTTGAAAATCAAAATGTGTCATATGTTAACAATATCTATTAGTTTTACAAGTGATAATACTGCGGCTATTGATTCATTTTGCTTTGTTTTTGAAGTGTCAAAAAAACAAATATTAAATTATTTTAAAAATATTGTGTATTCAAAATGAATGACAACAGAAAGTTGTTTTTGCTGATGGCCATGGAAATACATTAAGCATTATTATTTGTATGAAAAGGTGTAACCTACTCAGCGTTGTCAACTTCAAAACGCACCAAAAATGGAGAAAAAAGCGCACCATTTACAAAAAAACGCACCAAGTTTAGAATTTCGTTTTTGTTTCAAATATTTATTGAATTAATTTGAAATTTTTTAGTATCATAAATTCTATAAAAAACCTTTTGTCAACGATTATTAGTAAAAGTAATAATAGTAAAAGCCTTTTTTTAATAATTGAGCTAATAAAGATAAAATAAGCATTTAACCACTCAAAATTTAACTCACAATATGATAATCTGAACTAAAGTACTAATTGGTAAAAACATTAATTTCAGTACATATTTGGTACTTTTCTTTTATATATTTTTGTTTTCTAGTTAAAGTACTTCTATTTGATTTTTTCCAATAAAATTTGTTAGGATTCCACTGGTACTCTAACCCTGATTGTTCGTCTACAGTTCAGTAGACCAAACCATCAGGTTATACAAGAATTTTTATTTACATATTTAAAATTGTAATTTGATTTTCAAACAAAGATTTTTGAAGAATTTGATTACATTTATCATACATTCGTATATAAAATACATTTTTTCATCGTATGGATTTCATGAGTTATAATTTATTAAAAAACTGCAATTAAAAATTAGTAAAAATAAAGATTTCATCACATTTTCGAAAAAATAAAAAACGCACCGAAATACACAAAACAAAATTTGCAGTGTTGAATGAAATGGTACTCAAACAGGTGTATTTTATTGTAGACAGATTTTTTCTCACGCTGAAACAAAAAGTTGTGTTGAATTTGCTTTGGTGCCACCAAAAATTTAAAAGCGCACCAAAATTTAAAAAAATGCGCACCGCGCACCAACTAAAGAATTTTTTGCACCAAAACTTTAAAAAAGCACCAAAAATGGTGCGAAACGCACCAAGTTGACAACGCTGAACCTATTGGCTATACTAATTCTAGCTGAGAGTTGTTTGTAGAAAATATTTTCTCTCTCTCTCAAAAAGAGAGACGTCGAATTTCATATCAAAAAACTTTGTCCGTACAAATATTTTGTTTGGAACAAATCCACCTTTATGTTCTTTATCAACAACGGTTACCGTTATTTTAAAAACAATTTAAAATGATGAAAATAAACATTTTTGTTTATTATACCCTACACCACCATAGTGGGGATATTGATTTTTGCTGATGTTTGTAATGGCAAAAAAAATTTGTCTAACACCCACCTTAAAGTATACCAATTGACTAAGAATCACTTTCTGAGTCGATTCAACGATGTCCGTCCGTTTGGCTGGCGCAATTTTAAAGATATTTTGATAACATGTTAAAATTGTTTGGTCCAAAGACGATTGCATTATTTTTTCTGGCCCGCCTTTTAAAGCTATATATATAATAGTGTTTTATCAGTCAGAATTGTTTGATTTACACACGTAAAAAAAAAAATTTAACTGCAAATAATTTATATATAAGATCGGTATATAATTGATCATAGCTCCCAAATAATGCCTATTTCTGAAAATCACTTTAACGACCAGAAAAATGTTGGTAACCAAATTAAATCCATTACAAATAATTTCCATAACTACAAAAGTCATTTCACCCAATTCTATAACGATCGTCCATAATAACTCATAAGGGTGAACTATCCCTTTTCTAAAAATCACTTTAACATGCATAATACAAGTATAGATACCGAGATAACATTTATTGAAAATAAATTTATATAAAGAGAAGTCATGCTCCTAATTTTGATAATGATTTTGCTACACACTAGCTGTAGGTTATTATATGGTCGGACCGTCTATATTTTCTTACTTGTTATAATTGAGTTGAAAGTCTACATTGTAAGAATTAACACATAAAGCGCAAAAAAGAGCCTAAATTGTCCACTACGAGTATGAATATTATCTGGTATTATCAATATTATCGATAATATTATTAAACTTTACAAATAGCTTCAAATTGAGTGAACATCTCACGTATTTGTTTAGAACTTTTATTATAAAGAACCATTATTATTGATTTTTAATAGGTTAATAGGTAGGTTAATGACAAAGCATTTGGATGAATCTCACTCATTTGCGATTTGTTATTTATAAGTTAGCGTGATTTACACAGACATGTGAAGAACATACTAAAGGCGGGGACTTAGAAGCTTATTTCTCATTTACCGGAAGTGGCAACTATATTAACAAATTTCTTAGATGTATAGAACTATAAGTTAACAACACTTTTTTTAACTGGCGGCCATTTTGTCAGCTGTCAAGTGATTTATGTTTAGTTTGGCATTTCAACATGAGTTGACTGGCGTCTGAAAAACGCTTTCAAATTGTTCAAATTTATTTTGAAAATCACGGTTTTATGCTTTTTGGATGTATAGAACTTTGAAATGGAATAAAACAAAGATGATTTTTTTTAAATTGACTTTATTCGAAAGATAATCTTCTGGCATTATTATTTACATATGGCGTCTAATTTTAAATGACTTTTTCCAATATTTGTGAACGTATATCGGCAAATAAAGCAGCAAATGTTGTCCTCCAAGTGGTCAATTGTTTCGGGCTTATCGGCGTAGACTAGTGACTTCAAACATTAATCAATTTCGAATCGAATAAAAAAAATCAGCCAAAACGCTCCAGCCGTTCTCACGTGATGCCATTACATACATGGACCATATGTATAGATTTATACATATGTATTTGTTCTAAATAAATTTGAGAAATAATTTCACAGGCATCATTCATTTCATTGACGACTCATTTACACCAAAAAAGAATGCCTATATAAGGTTTCAGTCAAGGCATATTGATTATAAGGTGGTGGCAACATTACAACAAGTACAACAATACAAAAACAACATGGGTATTTGTTTTTGCTTTTTACTCTTTTATTGTCAAAAACAGCTGACTGAAAATACAAACATTCGTTGTTTTTACAAAAGCAAAAAAGTAACATTGTCAGTGACATTTGCGAAACTGGAACAAGATATCAGAGATTTCTATACCAAAGACGTGAAAGATGCTGAGGGCGAAGTGACAAATGAGTTTGCGTTGACATTAACTGGGTTGGCAGGACTGCTTCATGGGTTGGCATTCTAAATTGTAATTATTACATCATTAATATACATACATACCTATAATAATTTAAATATACATATGTTAATACTTACATTGGCACAGCACTCGGCAATAACAAAAGTTTTCCTCCAGCAGTTACAATGTGTGATGAAGCAAAGTGGTCCATACACACAATGTCGTAGCGGTGGAAATCTATGTTGCAAATTTTACTCCACTTAAGCCTGCGGTCGTCATTAGACACAGAGATGAAACTTCCGCTTCCAGATTTCTTCAATTTTCTACAAATTTTGCACTTCATTTTATTTATTTTTTAAAAATCACAAGCACAATAATAATAAACAAATTTTGACACGTAAGCTTTTTGACAATTCGAAATTTGTAAACATAAACAACGTTTGACAATACAAAAGTAACAAAAAAAAAAAAAAAATCAGCTGTGTCTTCGACACTACCTTATAATCAATATGCCTTGGTTTCAGTTTATTGCTCAATACAAAGTTGTTTATTGTCTGTTTTGGCATACAATTTTGTAATGCATTTATTTGCATTTAATCGATGCTATAAATTTTTTGCAAAGGTTTTATATTAAATTTAGTTTAACATTAAAAAATATAGCGCTTGTTGCAATTTTATTCCGCATAAAAACGTATGTATGAGAGGAAAGTGTTCGAAAAAATTATTCCTCTTTTGTTGATTTATAATTTTTTTTGATTAAAAAAGAAATGAAAAACGATTTGGTATTTGTTAATTATATTTAACGTAAACACAGGATTTTTTTAAATTTTTTTTTCATTGTACACAATTAGTTATGAGTTAAAGAATTGATGGCTAAATAGTTTAGTACTTTTTAAATTGTATTCAGAGTTCAAAAAAATTGTAACCTTATTGAAACAAGAAAAATAGTGTAAATCTATATATGTATCAAATAATAAAGTTTTACTATAACCCTAGAAAGATAATGTTATTTTTTTGTAATAATAACGATACGTCTGAAAGTTTCTCACATCCTCTTAGGGACTTTAATAAATAAAAATTTGATATATGTATATAAATGAATGATATAAAGCTTTTTTATTAATATAATAATTTGCTAAGTAATAATAATAATAATAGAAAAACAAGTTAGAGTGCTATATTCGGCTGTGCCGAATCTTAAATACCCTCCACCTAAACGTAATAAGAAATACAACAACTACACTGGTTATAGGACTAGAATACCCTTATTCTGTATTTTTTATTCAGTCTTAGTGCAAATTTTATTAGTATTTGATATATTGTTGGAAAGACAATTTTACGACCAACATAATGGTCGTAAAATGTTAAATATTTTGAAATTTTGTCCAATTTTCACCATTTTTAATTGATTTAATTATCAATTCTTACCATAATTTACAGAGTTTGTCTGATGTTCATAATAATCTTGAGTGTAATTTAACAAATAGAGTATAAAAAAGGGGAACATTTCGGTTTTAGTGACTGAAAAAAGCTAAAAAAAAAACTTCATCAAATAGAGGAGATGCCAGCAAAAAAAAAAATTGTTGGCGCTCACGCCTATTTTCGAGGGGGCGGGCCCGTAAAGTTGAAAATATATAGGCCTATATCTCGCGAACTACTGGGTGTCTGATAATTTGTAATACATTAAATAAAAGGTATTAAAAATATCTTTCCAACGATATATATCATGATTATAAAATATGGACCGAATAGGGATTAAATCCGAAAAGAATATTTTTTGACCCGAATTTATTTGTTTTTTATGGAAATTTTTATATGGCAGCTATGACAAATTATGGGCCGATCTTCTTAAATTTTGGAACAGTGATTTGCATGATATTTCACGTCGAATTTCAACATAATAACGTTATATTTAAGATATATATTAGTATTAACGTGGATTTCGAAAGTGTACCTTATATGGGGGACATAGTCAAATATGGACCGATATTCTCAAAACCCTGCAGTTTGATTTAGGCATGTATGTAAATGATCCGTGTAAAATTTTGGATTGGTACTCTTATTTATAAGAGATTTATGAGTATTAAAGTGATTTTCGGAAGAGGGCTTTATATGGGGCATACGGTTAAAAATAGACCGAAATTCACAAAATTTTGTGGGATGATTTTTGTATATATGTAAATGATCTGTGCAACGTTTTGACTGGGTACCGCTATTTATACAATATATATAGGGATAAATGTCTTTTTCAGTCTTATCTAAGCGAACGTTATCGTTCGACATCGTGGGCCAGGGGATAACCCTTGAAAATTTTTAAATCTCAGGAATTAGTTATTTATTTACTCAACTTGTTTTAAAACACCCAGAACTTGTTATTGTTGGCCTTGCGATTAATGAGTTTTGTTTGAAATTGTCATCTTCAGGACTGCTTTGTCCCAATTTACACGAAGCAATTATTTAAGCTAAGCTGATTGCCATTTAGACATTATGGTGAGGGGAAGATAAGACGAGAAGACACTTGATTGTACTAGTAAATCGTTGTCCTCTCTTATTCGTATTACATTTTATATACAAATGTATGTATACTCTTAAATAAAAATACGAGCGAATTAAGCGATAACAATTGTGCTGTGTGAACACGGAATAAATTACAAGGAAAAATTCGTCTCAATCTTTTCAATAAAAATTACTTTGTGTAAATTGGGTCTTTTAAAGAAGAATTGCTAGCCTTCGTTATTTAGAACAGTTTTGGAACCAGTTTATATCTGCAATTTTCAACCCTAGAATTAAGTTAAGAGAAATACACAATCTTAAGGAATAGTTCTAGATATGCAGTACGAAATGAATACACAATATTAGGAGCGGATGTAGAACTAGTTCTTAGTTCACAGATTTTTTTTTAAAATTGTCACTTTAGGAACTAGTTTTAAAAAGTATACAAGGAATTTTTATTGTTTGTATAATTAATTTACATGAACAAAATGATAAACCCCCATAAAAGAGAACTCCAGGGGCCAAATTACCGCATTCGTGATCGAATGAGCTATCGTATCGAAAAATGATTTCGATATCGAAATTATGATAAAATGTACTAAATTTCTTGCTCGATATTGAATGCCATAATCTCAAATAAGAAAATTACGATCTCTTTAACTCGATATCGAATGCGGTAATTTGGCCCCAGATCTTAATCTATGTTTTTGGCTGGAAATTAATAATTCCGCAACCAAAACGAGGTGAAAACATAATCTTTGAAATACTACTTTTTTCGTCAATGATATTTATTTGAAATTCTTGAGAAATGTTAAGAACTAGTTTTAAAAACTATTCCCACTATGGTTTATAAAAGAGAATTCCATTGCAAATGTTTTGAAAATATTGCCGCAGTATGCAATATTGTGTTGTTTTTAACATTCCATTCATTTTATGTATACATGCTGCCATTAAAGAATTTATATGTTCATAAAATTCCTTAGACATTAAAACATTTTGGCATTAAATTTAAATTAAATAAGAAGGCAAATATGTGCTTAATTCCATCACTGAGCCCTTAAGTGATCTGCAAAATAAACAAAAGACAAATAAAACAAACGGCATTTTATTATTTACCTAAAATTCATAAATATTTCATTTATAAACCTGAAAAGTAACTTTAGTTTAATAGCAATAAAAAAAATGCTAAAACAAATACAAATTTACACTTATAATGAACGTACGAATACATAAACAGACAGACAGGCATAAATACTTATTTAAAGTTCACTTAATCCTTTAATATCCTTAAATAATATACAACAATAATAACAGTTAAAATAACAACAAAAATAAATAAAATAATAAAAATGTGGTTATTGTTAATGATTTTTACCACCAGGGACCGACTAAAATGTTGCTGGTTATTTTCCTTTAACAAGAACAAGAATATATAGAGAACAAAAGAAGAAAGAAAGAAAAGGAAGTGTACATTCAAACCCAACACAAGTAGGTCATTTATAACCAACACTTTACTTTGGAAACTTTTGAATAAAAGCACATTTTCCCACAGAGGCAATATAAACAATACAAATACAAAACACAGACTTAAATACAAATACAAACAGACACACATAAATATAAACTCAAAGGAATACAAAAATATAGACTAGAATATGCAAACTTACACACCTGCAAACATATGTATATATGTATTAGTATACTTACATATTTATATGAATACACTTTGACATAAAGGACAATTATGCTTTTTTGTTAATTAATATTTATAATTTAAAGGCACAGAGAAAACTCTCAACTAACCTAAATAGTGTGTATAAATCTATATGTAAGTGTACATTAGGGTGGCCTTTATTTTGTTTCGATACTTTCATCTTTCATTTTGTCAACCACAGAACTAAGTCTAGTTTGCAAAATTTGAATGCTGAAAATTTAAGCTAAATTGAATAACCAGTTTTGAATCAAGTGGTAAAATTTTTTTTAAATAAAATTTTTCAAAATGAAAACTGTGGTATTTGAAAATATTCATGAAATTTTAAAAATTTTGAATAGAATTTTTTTCCAAAAAAATTTCTGTTTCTAATTATTGCTTCTTTAATGCAAACTTCAAATAAACTGAGCAATTTCTAAACGTTATGCGATTTTACTCATTCGAAAATTTACAAAATAAGGACCATCATAATAAACACAGATGTACATATGTATATAAGTATATATACGAGTACATACATATATGTATGTGCACCCAGCGGCGAAATTTTTGAGGCCCTCAGCTATAAGGCCTTCTGTAAGACCTTCCTAGACCTTTTTAGATCCAGTACTCATGCTCGCTTGGCTTCTCAGGAAGGTCTTATGGAAGGCCTACCTACTCCCTTGTAGGTTGTTTTTTATTATGTGTATACATTGTATGTTAATGTCCCGTAAAATGCAAAATGTAAAAAGAAAAAAAAGAAGTAAACTAAAACAAGTAAAAAAGTATAGTCGGTCAAGCCCGACCATATAATACCCTACACTTAGTATATGTATAAAAAGTTTTTCATAAATGGGTGCTATATGGGAGATATATCCTATTATGGACCGATCATCCAAAAATGTAGTGTCATGATTTTCGTGCATATAAATATTGTGTATGTTTAACGTTATCTCGATGTAAATACTTTTAAAAGACTTATAGAAGTTAAAGTAAATTGCGGTCTCTTATATGGGAGTTTTGACTAATTATGGACCAATCATTATAAAATTAGGTGTCATCATTTCTGTATATATCAAACTTATTTGTGTTGAATTTTAATTAGATACCAAAATTTTTAAGAAATTTATGGTCGTTAAAGTGATATTCGGGAGTGGGCCTTATATGGAAGCTATGACTAATTATAGACCGATCATCATAAAATTGTACCATATTATTTTTATATAAAGGAAACATATTTGTGATCAATATTATTTGGGTACCGGCATTTTTAAAAGACTTATGCTTTTTAAAGTGATTTTCGGGAGTGGGCCTTATATGGGAGCTATGACAAAATATGGACCGATCTGCACAAAATTTGTATATCTGGTTTGGCTTTACTTATCACTCATTTGTGGTGAAATTTGTTTGGATACCTGCATAATTCACACATTTATGATCTTTAAACCCTAATTTCGGGAGAACATTTGTATGGGAGCCAGGTGAAATAATAGACCGATTTCCACCAGTTTCAATCCCATCCGTCCTTGGGCCGAAGTAATTTCACGTACCGAATTTTATCGAAATATCTTTAAAATTACGACCTGTACTCTGCGCACAAGCTTACATGGACAGCCAGACGGACGGACGGACGGACGGACGGACATCGACTAAGAAAGTGATCGGTATACTTTAAGGTGGGTGTAGGAACAATATTTCTGGGCGTTACAAACATCAGCACAATTTCAATATACCCTCCCCAGTATGGTGGTGTAAGGTATAAAAACTTGTGGTTGGTATTAAAATAATTTACCAAAAAGGTCTGAAGAAGGTCTCTAACCAGGTTTGTTAAAGAAGGCCTACTACCAGGCCTGTCTAAGAAGGTGAAGCAGAAGGCCTTGGTTGGCTAGGAAAAAATGTATGAGTATGGAATGTGGGAATAAGGCATTGTGTCTGCTAAATAAGGCCTTCCAGAAGGCCTGTTTACTACTGTTTTAGGCGCTGGGCAGGGTTATCTCAGCTAACACACACGTAAAGAGACAGACTTTAAATAAATTCAAATATAAAGTGTTAGTTTTATTGTAGTGGTTGTTGTAATTTTAATTTATTTTTATACAGGCCTACAAGTAAGTTTATATGACGAAAAACAAACATTTGATAAAGTATTTGTAAAATATTTTTTCTTATAGTAGGAACACCATTTTGTAGTTGTATATGCACATACGGAGCACCCAAAATTGTAACCCCAGTTGCTAAATTAATTCCCGATTTCGGTATAAAACTGTCAACAATGGCCAAATTAAAATTGTTTGGGAATTTCGCTCGAAAAAAATAAACCTTTCCATACAAACTACAGCATTCTTTGTATATTTAATAAGGTCTTATCCCCACTTCTGTTGCTCTAACATCAACAATATATGCCTTAAACAGTTGCAAATTACAACATCTTTAAAATGCTAATGTCTAAATTTAAATTGACTAATAATGTTGTTTACAAGATTTACTAAAAAAATCGCAAAATTTTAAACATCATTAAAAAGTTTTGTTACATTTATAAGCAAGCAGTATAACACAATTCTAGAAAAGCTTTGAAAGTCTAGCACGTCTAATTTATGTTGGATCTTATCTGTAATTTAGAAAGTGGGAGTGGTATAGTCCCGAATGAGTTACTGTTTCTTTTTTCCTTTTCGAAACTCTGCTGAAAAACATGCTGTTTTAATATCAGTTTCAACTACTATTCTCTAAAATGTTTGATTTTTCTCATATGTATTAATAAGTACTTTTGCAAATTTATTAAAGTTGTCATCATGATAAAACAGTTGTTTTAATAATAACACATACAAACACACTCACTTTATAATACACAAAGATAGAATTGCATTAATGGGGTGATTCTCTAAGCGGTTTCTTCTCATCTGTCATCTTATTGTTATTCAGTATTGTTCAGCGTTCTGTGAGACATGCTTTTCGTGCATTTTCAGCAAGTATGGTTTGTATCATCGATCTACGCAAATTCGGAACATGCCACTGATGCCATAGAGCATGCGTTATCACACTTCGGGATTTCAAAAGTCTTCGTTCATAAGCAAGCTACTATTCAAGTCTTAAAAGCCAATATTTCTAGCATAAGATACTATTATAATACTGGATATAGACTACATAACGTCAACATTCCAATGAAATTATCTTTATAATTGAAATTTAAAAAAAAGAGTCTCGGGTCATAATAAACATTCCGACATCTAATTCTAGTTTAACCCACATTTATGCAATGTCTAGTTATTTATTTTACCTAAAGTTATACTGCAAGTTTTCATATAAAAACAAGTAAGTAAATACAGTCGGTCAAGCCCGGCCAGATAATACCTTACACCCAGTATATGTGTAAAAATAGTTTTTAAGCAATTGGCACAATATGGCAGCTATTACCTACTATGGACCGAGCATTCAAAAACTTAGTAGCTTGACTTCTGTGCATATAAATTTGTTTGTGTTAAATTTGATCTAGATGTATAAATATGAGCTATGACTTATTATGGACCGACCTTTATAAAAAGGTGTCATGATTTCTGTATATATGCAAATAATTTGTGTGGAATTTTTTTCGGATAATAACATTTTTAAGATATTAATATTCTTTAAAGTGATTCTTGAAAGTTGCCCTTATATGGACCGATCTGCATAAAATTTGCAGACATGATTAGGTTTCACATACAAATGATTTGTGGCAAAATTTGTTTAAATGCGATCATAAATCAAATATTTATGACCAAAGAACCCATATTTCGGGTGAACATTTGTATGGGGGCTAGGTGAAATACCAACAAATTTCAATTTCAACTGTCGTTGGCGGAAAAGATATCACGTACCACAGTTTATTGAAATATCTTTAAAATTGCGACCAGTAGTTTGCACACAAGCTTTACATAGACAGCCAGTCAGCCAGCCAGACGTATATCATTGGAAGTGGTTCTCCGTGGATCGATACACTTTAAGGTGGATGTTGTACTAATATTTATGGGAGCACAAATCTGATAAACCCTCCCCACTATGGTGATGTGTGATAGAAATATTTTAGCTGACGGTATAACTTAAGGTTAACAAATAACCAGACATCGTAAATTGCTTTATTTAAAAACCTATAAATTTATTACCCTTTATTTACACAAATGCACAGATAGTGCTTATGCTATAAATGTTAATTATAAAATACATAAAACACACATATTTGAATAATATACAGAGTAACCATGAATAAACCATTCAGGTGAAACAGAGCAAAAGAGAAGTACATTTAACGCATTCTGTTACAACTTAAACATCTTGTAAAATCAAAGAAAACATGAAACAACTTTATCTGCGGTACATATTTTAAGATTGTAGATAATTTGTGTTTTAAATTTATTGCTTTTAAGAGTTCAAAAATAACAGGCCCACTTTAATTTTAGTGGTTTAAATTTAGTGTTATATTACTGAGAGAGTGATTTATAAGAGAAAATTTAGGTTTGTGGTTGAGAGAAACAGTAAAGAAAATAATGGAAATAATCAAGATGAGTGATTTATAATTAATTTTTTTTCGTAAAGGTCAGGTTATAATAATGGCAAAAGTTTGATTTCCTTTGGAAATCTTCTTCAGGAGTTATTTTAATATTTGAAAAATAACAAATTTTCTATGTGAAAATAAATATTTTGATATAAGTTTGAAAGGGTTGACATAGAAAATTTGTTATTTTTTAAATATTAAAATAACTCCTGAAGAAAAAAATAAAAAGTCAGTGAAAGAAACTTAAGACATTAACATCGGACAACACTGTATTAAACATTAAATTATATTTCTTCCCTGAAGATGATCAACAAAGTTGGTCGAAATATTGGAAATAAATCAAATATAATAAAAATTAAAAACGAATAAGAGTTTTTATATTTTTAATAAAAAAGGCTTGAGGTCGAATTAATAAAATAAAAAGATTTAAGAAAAACTTAAAGTTTAGAAAAAAATTTAAAACAAATAAAAAAAGCAAAACAAAAACCACAATTTCACAAAAAATTTAAAAATTTTACAAATCATAAATTTTAAAAAGAATTCAAAATTCATTAAGTCCACAATTGAAATTTAAAAGATCTTCGTAAAGTGAAATAGTTTGTCTCTCACCAAGACATTAAAAACAACAAAAAACGTCAAAGGTCATACCAAACCATGTTAACAAAAATGAATTATTTTTATAAACAAAATAAAAAACACAATTTTGATTTTGGATTATATGGATGAGTTATTTTGGGTATCTGCTTTTAAACTAATGCACTAAAGGTACGGTCACACTTGGCAAATATTTGCCGAAAAAGACGTAACCACTAAATAAAATATATTTGAAATTGTTTGGTTATTTGAAAAAACTTTATTTATTTAGGACAAGACACAATAAATATTTAGTCTTATTTTATTTGATACTGTTTGATCTTGCAAAACTCTTGTAAGAGTAAACAACGTCAAACAAGTGGTTACGCTTTATTATTTGCCAAGTGTGACCGTATCTTAAGTATTTGATATAGATAGATATTTCATCTAAAAAAATTTTAACTTTATAAATCGAATACTAATCATAAATGTCAAACTAATTTCATTCCTTCTGACAAAACAAAAACCCCCAAAATCATGTAAACCCCAAACTTTTTTATCTTTTAACGCTTTAATCCTTTAAAAATGTATTTATTTTTAACACAAAAACAACTATTTCTTTTCACTCTATTGAAGCAAGAGAATTGCATTTACTGTTGTCGAAATCAATGATGTATCTTATATCTACAAATTTTGTATGTTTGTGTTTAAATAAACATGCGTGTGTGTGTGTGTATATATGTGGGTGATGAAAAATTAATATATTAGTTTGTGTGTATCTATGCATGTATCTGATTGTATTTGATGTGTTTTTGTATTGTTTGTACATGAAAAAGTGTTAAGTATTTGTTAAACAAATTAAAAGATTTATTGAATTGCACATTAAATCTACTATAAAATCTTGTTGCTGTTACAGTGTTTTTTTAAATTCATTTTCATTTTCACAAATATGCACATATAAAGAGAGCACACACAGCTCTATATAGCTTTGATGTTGTATGTATATATTCTACTAAAAATTGTTTGTCTGTGCTTTTGAACACCTGGTGACTGGGAAATTTATCAGGATCTGATATAATTGTTGGTTTATAGGGCACAATGTAGCCATAGTAGGAACAGGTAGTGGTTAGAAAAACACTAGAAAAATTTTAATAAATTTTTTTTTAAATTTTTAAATTTTAATAAAAAAGGGTTAGGATGAACAGCCAAATAACTGTATTAAGTCTGGATCTTTTAAAGGTCTAGTTGTCAAAAATAGTGAAATATTTATATTATTGTTTACATGTCTATAAAATAAACACCAGTTTACTGTTTATTGAACAAAACTCTGGTATATTTTTCATTACAGATTTAATTTTATAAAAAAAAACACTTTTTTATTTTATATTGAAATATATAATACCCAAAAAAACTGTCAAATATTTTTTTTTTCACTCCATGTATTAAGAACTGTGTGCAGGTGGATGAATAATGATGATAGATAATATTATTGTGTTTAAGTTTATTTGATATTTACTAGTGGGTATATACATATATACATATATACATATACGAGTATGACTATATACATATATACGTATTTATCTATAGTAGTCACACACAAAAATGTATAGGAAAAATGAAAAAGACATTGCTCCATTTGTACTGACTGACTCGTAGGTATGTACATGTACATATATTGCTGCAAACAATAGCAAATGAATGAATGCATGGCTGGTATGATTGTCAGGTTAAAATACATCAACAGAAAAGTAAAAAAAAAAAAAACAAATTTTTTAAAACTGATTGACTGTATTGACAAACAAATAGGTATTGTATGTACTCTATTTTTATATTGGATCAAAATACTAAAAAAATATATGCACAAAAAACTCACGAGTTCATAGACGATGTATCTATTACCACGATGAATACCTCAACATATTCATATCTGGAATGTAGAATTTACACAGCATTGCACTCAACACAACAGCAAGAACAAACACATGAACTAATTCATATTGAGGAGAGATGCACAAGTTTTAGTATGCATTTTATATCTTTTTTTGCTTATTGTTCAAAAGATGTCATGATTTTTTTTTTATAAATAGACTTTGGCAAAATGAGAGAAAAAAAAACAAACACACACAATTTCTGTCAAACGGTTTTTATAGGCGGCAGATTTTATACTTTTTCTTCGTGTATCTCGTGTTTTTTGTTGTTCTTGTTGCTGTTCACTCGTTTTAAAATTTCCTCCATCATAAAAAGAAAATTCACAACAACTTACGCAGTTATCAGATGTGTGATGTGTGTATGATGGGCGATGAAAAAAACATTTTGATTTTATAGTCTCATGACTTCCGGAATGTGTGCTGCGACCAAAGACTACAATGGGCTGAAATATCGGGAAAACACACGCTGACAACCTTTCAATTTGTTTTACAGTTTTTTTTTAAAAAGAAAGCAAAGCAGCAACTCTTTAAAATGGGACTTGGTAATTTATTGAAATTAATTTTATATAAATGTTTTATAAGGAAGTACAGTGTTATTTTTCGAAAAAGAAATATTGGTTTACTTTTCCTACTCAGAATTATTTGCAGTTCAATATAATTTTTATCTCATTTTGTTTCGTGTTCTTTTTTATTTCATCACGGAAATTAGCTGAATTTTCTATAGAAAATCTTGAGTATAAAACTATTATCTTTCTATAGAAATATTTTTATCGAGAATCTTGTGTATAACAGTATTGTTGAAAAATCTTGTGTATAACAGTATTTTCTATAGAAAATCTTGCGTATAACAGCATTTTCTATGGAAAATATTGTGTATAACAGTATGTTTTATAGAAACAGAATAAGAGTATTTTTTTTATAGAAAATCTTGTGTATAACAGTATTTTCTATAGAAAATCATGTGTTTGACAATATTTTCTTTCTATATATAAAAGTATTCTTGTAAAATTTTGTGTATAACACTATTTTCTTTCTATAATTTTTTTTTTATAGAAAATCTTGTGTATAACAGTATTTTCTATAGAAAATCTTGTGTTTGACGATATTTTCTTTCTATAGAAAATCTTGTTACATTATTTTGTTATAGAAAATCTTGTGTATAACAGTATTTTCTATGGAAAATCCTGTGTATAACAATATTCTTGTAAAATCTTGTGTATAACACTATTTTCTTTCTATATTTTTTTTATAGGAAATCTTGTGTATAACAGTATTTTCTATAGAAAATCTTGTGTTTGACAATATTTTCTTTCTATAGAAAATCTTGTTACATTATTTTTTCTAGAAAATTTTGTGTATAATAGTATTTTGTAATAGAAAATATTACGTATAACAGTATTTTGTTATAGAAAATCTTGTGTATAACAGTATTTTTTATGGAAAATCCTGTGTATAACAGTATTCTTGTAAAATCTTGTTATACACACTATTTTCTTTCTATAAATTTTTTTTATAGGAAATCTTGTGTTTGACAGTATTTTCTTTCTATAGAAAATCTTGTTACAGTATTTTTTATGGAAAATCTTGTGTATAACAGTATTTTGTAATAGAAAATATTGTGTAGAACAGTATTTTCTATAGAAAATCTTGTGTATATATAACATATCACTGTGTATATCCTTTTTTTATAAAAGCCATTATTTAGGTATTTTTTATGGAAGAATACACTCTTTTAAAAAATACTCGTTTAATTTTTTTTTTTTAATATTAGAAAATTAGTTTTTTGAAAAATACTGTCACTATTAACATATCTGATTTTTTGCAATTCCTGGACCATAGTGCTTTAGAGGCCAAAATACTTTCAGGCACATAAACACAACGTCATATTTGCGCCAAGTTGTTTGTGTATGTGTGTTTGTGTTAATATTACAGTTTATTGAACCCCCAACCACCAACTGACTCACTTACGTTCACTCACTGACTAAACTCACATATACCAGCACATCCACTGGGGAATTTTGTTGAAATTGCAAGGTGCATGTACTGCATGTTTTAAATTTTGTTGTCGTTGTTTTTATAAATATTTTTGCTTTTTGTTGTTGTTGTTGTTGCTGTTTTTACAGTGCTTGTTTTTGAAGCAGCAGCAATTTATTCATCTAGTGCCAGTATCTCTGATATGAAATAATTTCAAAAACACAAAATATTTTTTATTCTTTCAGTGAATGCTAGTGAATACTGGCAGTATGTAGGAAATTCATATATTTTTTATGTAAAGGAGAATGTGTGTGTGGTGTGTGTATGTGTGTGTTAAGAGTTTTAGGTGTTGTTGTGTGCATCAGCTAGGAAATTTGTTTATTTTTCTATTTGACTTAACTTTTTGATGTTTTAGCTTTTTACGCTAAAACTACAAGCTAAACGAACGAACGAAACAAAACAGCAGCAAAAAGGTTTTAACAGAGAAATCTCTCTAATGCAAATAGATTTCCTCGAATTGCTAGATTTTTTTTTTGTTAATTTTCCAGACAATTAAAAATTTTATATTTAAAACATAGTTGAGGCTGTAAAATTCATATTCATTTCCACTAAATGCAATTTCAAATTTGTTTTCTGACATGCTGTTGCATGCTTTACTTTCTAACAAAGGATGTTATACTTACATATATCGACCAACAGCAGCAATTTTAAAAATCAACTTTGTTAAATAAAACTTTACTGGTTTTTTTTTCTTTTCTGGTTTGTGCTACTATTGACGCCTCTAATATTTGCCCACAGATTTTAACAGTTCGTCAATATTTGTAGAGGAGTGTTTAACTGTGTGTAGTTGAATGTGTATGTGGAATATGCTTGGTGAATTGTGTGAAATGTTTGTTACCGGGTTAAAGAGAAAGTATTTAATGTTCGATTGTTCCCATAAGGGTTAGTAGTTGTACTGATTTGAAATGTGAGTTTGTGTGTGTGTGTGAAAGTGTAAGCGAATGTATTATTGAATGATAAATCAAATTTATTTCACTTTAACTGACGTTTTGCTTTAATTAAATTTTTTAATTTGCAATAGCAAATAATTGATAGACACATTCAATATGTGTTTTCTCATGTTTTCAAACATGTCATGTAAGTAAGTAGCTGTTTATAGGGTATCAAAACACTAAGTTGATTTATTTAAGGGTTTATATTTTCATTGGTTTTTGTCACAATTATTAATTGACAGCTGTTGTTTAAACACAACCTTTTCACCTTGTATTTAAATAAAGTTTTTCTTTATCTGTGTGTGTCTCATGAAAATAATAAAAGATTGTTATCAATGAAGTTTATTAATGTTATTTAGTAGCCGTAACTAAATGGTAAAATTGAAATAACAGCAGCTTTTTTTGCATTCTTAAATTATTTAACAATGATACTTTACTCGGATATTGCAACAATGGGTTTTGGGTGAGTTTGTTCGCATGTGTGTGGAAAACACACTAACAACTAAATAGCGTCACCTTTTATATAAATATGTATATATAAACCATATTTTGTCAGAAATCTGATTCATTTAAGAAAATTGGTACATATTGAAGTTCAACCAAATCAGCTCAATAGGAAAAAAATATAAATAAAAAATAGATGGAATTCGAGAGGTCATAGGGTCAACATACTTGAAAAATTGGACATGCTTATTACACTGATATAACCTTTCAGAAAAATACAAATTTATAATATGTTCTTAAATATATATTTTTTTTTTAATAATAAGGACCTACAGCATTTAAACTTTTTAAGTCTCAATCCTACAAAAACTCGAGATATATTATTTTCAAGCAACATTAATTTGAATGCAACATTTTCTTTGGGAGATAATATTATACAAATTGTGTCATACTTTAAATCTCTGGGCATAACTATACTTGGATAATAAATTAGATTTTAGAGTTTATATTAATCACGTTATTGCAACAATATCTTTCATATTGACGAAATTTTATTCACTAGGATGTTATCTACTTTTTAATGTAAAAGAAACAATTAGTATTTTCTGTATGTTTAGCTATTTATACCCTACACCACCATACTGGGGAGGGTATATTGGATTTCTGCTGATGTTTGTAACGTCCAGAAATATTGGTCCAACACCCACCTTAAAGTATACCGATCGACTCAGAATCACTTTTTGAGTCGATTTAACGATGTTCGTCGCAATCTTAAAGATATTTCGATAAAATTTAGTACGTGATAAATAAAGCCAAATTATTTACCACTCATAAAGCTAAATTAATTAGTCGTTGCTTCCATATAAGGCCCACTTCCGAGAATCACTTTAAAGAGCAGAATTCTCTTAAAAATGTTGGTATTCAAATAATATTAAACGCAAATATGTTTAATATGTATACATACAAATAATATGGTACAATTTTATTATGATCGGTCCATAATTAGTCGTAGCTCCCATACAAGGCCCACTTTCGAAATTCACTTTATCGATCATAAATTTCTTAAAATTGTTGGTATCCAAATAAAATTTGACACAAATAAGTGTTTAAATAACAAATAAGATTTGAGGAAATTAGTTCAAGAATTTTGACCGATATTTCAAACAAATTGAACCAGTGTATGGCAAATATTTAAAATGTGTATACCTCGGAAACTATAAAACATACATAACACACGCAGGCATGTTTTTCAAATATCTATTCAGAAACTTTCAGGAAATATGAAAATGGGATTTAATCTCGCGATTAAAAATCTACTTGTAAAACGTGATCTACCACAGCAGCGCCTCTGGAGGATGTGTACAGTAGAGTGGTTCGCCTTCCATACAAAAAAAAAGTTGTGTCAGTCACCCCCTAGGATTAAAGATAATGTAAAAAGAATCCCAAATAATAATTATTTTATTTTTTTGCCACACCTACAAATACCGCTCTTTTAGTATTTTGTTCACTGTGTCGCTATTTTTAGTCCGGTCATTAAGGGCTACATTTCTTCTCTTGCCCACAATAATGCTAAATAGTTTTGTACCAAAAAAGGGCCGCGTTATTTGGTGAAACTTGAGGGTGCTGTAGCTTAATTGATTAGCGCGTTTGATGATTAGGCATGAGTTAGTATTTGTAGCCCGGGTTCGATTCCCAGCCGCTGCCATTCAAACAACACCAGTTTCTGATAATTATTACTGCCTATTTCACTAAATGCGAACGAATCTTTCTTTCGCACAAATACATTTAAAACAAAAATCAAACATTTTTGAAAGATTCGTTCGCATTTAGTGAAATAGGCAGTTAGTTTTCTATCCATCATAACTAATATTTATCTCAGCGCCCTCTTTCGGTGGTATAGCATTGAAACGCCACCGAAGTAAAAGAATTAAATAATGGCTATAAAAACAAACTTAGATCAAAGCGCCTACTCACCACCAGAGGCGCTGCAATACTTTACTACTAATAAAAAAATACTTCTTGGCTATGCGCATTTACAATTTTATCCCAATCGAAATGGCCGTTTAGAAATGTCAGATTTATTTCAAAAAAATTCAGCCCCACTGTGCGCAGGAGATTAGTTGTAGTTTCTTCTTTTAGCTTTTCTTAACTATAAATAAATGTGTAACAATTTATGGTTCAAGGTATTGAATTGATTTTTTTTCCTCTTAGTTTAAAACACTTATGCGCCTGGATTTTATGTGAACAATCTTTTAATTTATAATTTATAAATTGTTCATAATTAAAATCTTTAAATATATCTTTATCAGCATATTGAAGCCTATATATATATAAAGAAATATATACCATGAAATTGTTACATTTACGCAATCATAAGAAGTTCTTTTTTTACAAATGCAGATGCAATAAATTTAAAACATTTCATAGTCAATCACTACACAACCCTACAGGTTTTTAAAATACAAGTAACATCAAAAAGCAAACAACCAAAAAACAAGTACGAATGTTTTTTAAACATTCATACATTACAAATTCAAGAGTACAAATGCATATGTAGATTTTAGTTGCGTGTTTAATATAGAAGTGCATAAGTATGTAGTAGTTGTAGGATACAAATATATTTAAGTAAATGTAAAACAGGACCCATACACACACACTTTTGCACAATATTTGTAAAATAGAAATGTGATGAATGCATGCAGTGGGAAACTGTTGTGTTTGATCTTACCAAGTGTTTTTAGTTTTAAAGAAACCAGCTAGTTTTTTTTCAAGTCGTTAAATTTTATTTATAGTTTAAACTTTAAAGCAACAATACCTTCGTATATGAACATATATCCATACAGTGTTGGAAGAAATAATAAGAACGACGCCGTTTTTATATTATGTTAATATTTCATATTAATATATAGTTGAACCTCCGTACATTTTGAATACTTCTTCGCACCTAAGACTTATAGATCCCCACTAGTTTTGATCATATAGGTATTTGGAGGGATATGGAATTGCATACCTTCTTGATTTTTACCCACGTATCGTTTAACACCTCCCCAAAGGTGTTCAACATAATTATATCCGGGGATTGTGGCGGCCACTACATCACTTGAACTTTGTTTTGCTTAAACCAAGATTTGACTAGTTTGTGCGTTCTGCATGAATTCCCATAGTAGCGACATTTCTTCTCTGGCATAATATAGCATTCGAGATGGCAATATTTCATCTATCTAATAAATTGCACTTGCACCAGATGAAGAAAATAACCCCATATCTTTAACGAACCACTTCAATGTTTTTTTTTTAACATTTTTCATAAAATTAAGGCTCATTGAAGAGATTGACAGTATCACGTTTGCTGCCACATCGCATGTTTTCATGCGATACCCAGATGTTACCCTGAGGCCACGTGGCATATTTTCGTGCGACACCAAAATGTTTGTTTGAGGCCACGTCGCACATTTTCATACATTTTAATATGAAATTTTACATGGAATTTGGATTCCCCACACCGCCCCTTCGCATCATTGAAAATGAAAAAGCCGTTCTTATTATTTTTGTCCAACACTGTACGTATGGAAATGTAATGCATATATTCAAAGATATACAAAAACCTACACATGTGTGCCAGCATTTACGCATCAAATACACTTAAGGAAACCAAAGTCTACTGTTTGGAATATATTAAATAAATAAGAAATATTGGAAATATAATTCACTGAACAATGTATTTTACTTCATTTAAATCGAATCCAATATTTGCTGAATGCAACATATATCAAATATATTTCTTGCAGTGTACTCCCAACACACTCCTACATGATACATGCTCCTACAGATACAATACTAAAAATGATGATGAGAAAAAAAAACAACAACAGCAAGCATAAAAGCACTTACTTGGTATAAAGTACAATCTTCTCTCTACCTTTTCAATTCACATACGCATTGTTGGCTATTCAGACCACTAGTAGTGGTATTCATATTCTCATGTACCCAGTGACGTTAGCCATAGCGTTACGTTAGTGCAATACTACCTACGTACATACATACATATATTGTATATAATATCTCCATGTATTGCCAGCTAAGGCAACATTGTTGCAATGTTGTATTTCATACACTACTAAATATTTATATTTTCTCCATTTCATTCGTTGTATGTTGCAGCATAAAATGCACTATTTTCTGATGCCACAATATCCTTCACGCTTAAGCTTCAACCCATTTCCGTTTGGTTGGAAAATGTAGCTCACTTCCGTCTCAGCATGTGTGTAAAGTTTCTGTACGGTGTTTTTATTTTTAAATCTTGGTTGTTGTTATTGCTGTTTTTATTAAGCCACTGTGTGGCGTTAGCTCACGTTGTTGCAGCAACAATCAGGAGCATATAAGCGTCTATTTTACCCCGAAAAACTTAAAATCATACATAGCCAAATGCACATAGGGAATGTAGTGTGTGTGTAAATCAGTTGGTTAGATAATAAGGGGTTGGAGAAAAAGTGCTTTCGTAGCAATGAAAAGTTTCTGTTATAAAAATTGCTTCATATAAATATAATATATATACATACATATATAAGTGCAGGTCTGGTTTTTCTAATCGTTCGAAATGTTTATATGTAAATTCTATACATTCAAATATAAAGGGTGTTCAAAAAATCACACAAGATTTTAATTTATTGCAATTTATGGAATTTTGAATTCCAAACTTCGAAGTCGTAAAATATATCGCTGGTTAGGTTATTTATTAACTGATATGCATATTATACACCATATCTATATACATATGCGTTTTTTTGAAGTTGGACCGCTGCTTAATTAGTACTAATTTTCAGCCGACGTCTTAGTATTTTTGTAACCCTGGAACCTATCTTCCATCTTTACATGGTTTGCTATAAAAAATCTTAACTCACTTTGCGTCGTGTTTTTTGGAACGTAACCCCGACGCTAAGAGAGGTATTGGTGTACTATAATATACTTCTTATTGTGTAAGTACTTAACACGGCCAAGTAAAAACTTGCTAATACATTGCAATTACTTAATAAGGTACAACTACATACTGTCTATATTACTTAGAAGTAGTGATATTCTCGGCTGCCACAAGAAAACACTTTTCTAGTAATTTATATGAGCTCATTTTGTTTTGACGTATAACAACTTCTGTAAGGCATTACTATCAATGTGTCATTTTAGCGATTACTTGTAACTATTTGAAAATTATTAAATTATTATACATATTTATGGACATTGGGTAAGCACTTTTCTACAAACACATCATCGTTTTTAAATAATACAGTGCACTCGCGATAATATAAACTGATGAAAACAAGAACAATCCAAGTTTTTGGGATTGTTCAAAATTTTAATAAAAGCAATAGTTTTTCATTTTCCTGGTCCGATGAATGTATTGTTGACATACGAGTATTTTGAAATTGCATTTTAATTTTTATACCCTACCCCACTATAGCGTGTAACGTCCAGAAATGTAGGTCCAACACCCACCTTAAAGTATACCGATCGACTCAGAATCGACTCGATTTACCGATGCCCGTCTGGCTAACTGGCTGTCCATGTAAAGCTTGTGCGCAGAGTACAGGTCGCAATTTTTAATATATTTCGATAAAATTTGGTACGTGATATTTTTTTGGCCCAAGGATCGATGGGACTGAAGCTGGTGAAAATCGGTCCATTATTTCATCTGGCCCCCATTCAAATGTCCTCCCGAAATTGGGGTTTTGTTTGGATACTTGCATAATTCAAACATTTATGATCGGTAAAAATGTTTGAATTATGCAAGTATCCAAACAAATTTCATCACAAATGAGTGGTAAATGAAGCCAAATCACATCAACAAATTTTTTGCAGATCGGTCCATAATTACTCGTAGCTACCATATAAGGCCCACTTCCGCAAATCACTCTAACGATCATAAATTTCTTAAAAATGTTTGTTTCCAAATAAAATTCGACATAAATAAGTTTCTTATATACAGAAATAATGACACCTAATTTTATAATGGTCGGTCCTTAATTAGTCAAAACTCCCATATAAAACCCTCTCCAAAATTCAATTTAAGCTCTATTAATCTTTTAAAAGTATTTATATCGTGATAAAGTTTGAGACATGTAATATTTATATTCACAGATATCATGACACTATTTTTTTGGATGATCGGTCCACAATAGGACAATATTTCTGAAAAATTGTTTTATACATATACTGGATGTAGGGTATTATATGGTCGGGCTTGGGCGACTATACTTTCTTACTTGTTTTTATTCCAGATACTGTGGATCTTGTCACTCCATATTTCTTCGCTAAATTATTTTTGTAAATTCTCCAAAACTTCATAGTTTCCCTTTAAAGTTAGTATTTATTTTTCATGCATATCATACTAATTATTCACTTTTAATTAACACTTAGAAACCAAACATGCGTTTGCGTCTGCGTACATGTAAAAACTGACTAAAAAGTGCACTTGTTTGTTTGACCACTGACATTCGGCATTCAAATGTTAATAGCTCGGGGTTTCCCCTAATTTTTATGCATATTATGTAACTGAAATCTGTTGTAAAATAAAAAAAATAAATGTTTATATTTTAAAGCTTTTATACAAAGTTCATATTTTGGAGTAGTCAATGGCAAAAAAAAAGTGTTCATATTTTCGCGATTGCACTGTATGTTAATATGCTGTTGATTAATTAGTACTAACTGGGTATGAATCGAGATAAACAAAATTTAGTTAGTTATATCTCAGCCATTTGTGGGCTGATCTTCCTATTTTAAAATTGCAAAACAACCAGTTGGGTTATTATGTTTGTTTCAAATTATTCGAAATAAATAACCTTTATAGGGTAGCAAGCAAATAGGAAATGTGTAAATCACAAACGGAATGACAAAATTATATACAGTGTGAAATAGTTAAGGGTAAAAAAATGTAGCATTACTAGAAAGATGTTTCCACAGTTGAACAATATTTCAAAATAACGAAATTTAGACTGATACAACTCGAACAAAATCATCTCAGGATTAATAGAACACACATATCGCAGAATAAATACAAACAATACATCTCCGAAAATGAGAGTAATAAAGCAGTGACTACTTGCTACTGCTGCTCGATATCGCGACATGAGGAGGATATGTGGTTGCAACAACACGGTGTCACACCTTTGTGAGGCGTATTAAAGCGGATAATTATAACGACATTCAGCCACATTTTTATAGGTATGGGTGTTGCAATAAATATTACAATATGTAGACCGAAAATTCCACTAAATGGTC
Organism: Bellardia bayeri; assembly: GCA_950370525.1. Taxonomy (NCBI): domain Eukaryota; kingdom Metazoa; phylum Arthropoda; class Insecta; order Diptera; family Calliphoridae; genus Bellardia; species Bellardia bayeri. Next base: position 123,700,160 of record OX493264.1, read on the forward strand.
CAATTTCCAATAGATTTGGATGTCACTTTTCTCTGTTTAGACTTTTGATTTAATACTTCAAAATGATTCAAACCCTTGAAAGTGAAAAATTCAGGATATTATTTAAAAGTATTTGAATATAGAAATTTAAACAATTCAATCTTAAGTTAAATAACTCTAAGGTGTCAAATTTGAAACTCTCTTTAAATTTTATTGATTTTTTATTTACTCTTGCGGTCTGTAAATGTAACTACATACATATTTTTTTTATCAATAACAACAAAGATATATTGAAAAATGTTTTGTGTACAAAACTTCTTGTATAATTAAAAGTGCTGAAATTTACCACCACTGCAGTTAAAGCTTAGAAACAAATTTTGAAAATTCATTTTGCATTTACTTTTTCCCTTACCCAATAAAGTAGTTTATGCTGCAACACTATTATATGTTTCAGTTTATGTTGTTATTTTAACTAATGCCAGGTAAAATTGTTAAGGAACTATGCCTTAATAGCATTGAATTGTATATTGCACAGTGTGTACGAGTATGTGAGTGAGCGCAAGCATATAAAACGAAACTATAGACCAACATCACAACCAACTTACTGTTTTAAAGTAACGAGTGTTTTAATAGCAGTTGCCGTTTAACTGGCCACACTGGAAGTGATAAGTTATATTCTTTATAGACTTTCGTAGATCTGTGATATAGGCTCCGATTAATGTTAACAACACCAAGGTTTTTGATGTTGTATGTTGTAAACTGCGATTACGATTCACATGTATGAAAAATGCATATTGTGTTGTAGAGGAGACAACACAATATTTTAGTGTTGTGAACGATAATCGGGAACATAATGAAATCTGGGGCCAAATTACCGCATTCGTGATCGAATGAGCTATCGTATCGAAAAATGATTTCGATATCGAAATTATGATAAAATGTACTAAATTTCTTGCTCGATATCGAATGGCATAATCTGAAATAAGAAAACTACGATAAATCTTACACGATATCGAATGCGGTAATTTGGCCCCTGTGTGTGTTGAAATCATATTTTCGTAGTGAAAAGATACTTAAAACAACTGGAGCTTGGTTACTTTGTTTCTCGATAGTGTAGAATAAATTTCTATTAAACATCTAAAATATAGGTTAGTAAATAACTGGAATGCAATAAAATAAAAATGTTTGCTTGAGAAATTGTTAAAGAAATATCCTTAAATTTTTTCTTTACAAAACATGAATAACACCTTTATGTTGCAGCCCCTGTTGCAGACGACTTGTAACTCTGTTTGTAGTTAAGCAAACGTTATAGTTATGTTAAATCCATATATAATGAATCTTCATTCCATTTATGTTTGGCATTAACAAAGGAATTTAAATATTAAATCACGTTTACAATTTCATTTAAAATTTTAACACCACAGCCTTGATAAATAATAAAAGAAAAAGTTTTCTTAAAAATTATAGCCTTTAAGGTTTGATAGGTAAATATTCACCCCTATCGTGAATAAAAATTCCACATGAAATTTGTTCCCTTTTCACATTTTTCCTATTAAAATTCAATGTTAAAAAAATAAAAGGGAACAAATTTCATGTGAAATTTTTATTCACGATAGGGGTGATTAATTAACCTTAACTTAAACAAATAATATTTTCAATTTTAAAGATTATTTAAAGGTCATTTAAAAGGATTTACTTTTGCATTAGATGTAGCTTGTATGAGTTATTGACCACAAATCTATTATTATATAGTTATAAAGTTAATATGAACTTAAGTGACTTGGGAGTTATAATTTAGTTGAATTCACTTAAAATTTATTTAATAGTGAACAAATTTGGTTTAAAAAATATTTCCCCAAAATTCTACTTTATATGTTTAAACAAGAATAGTGTGTATTCGTTTAAATTGCTAAGGTTACCCAAACATATTTAAGTGAACAATATGCATGTCTAATGGCAAGTTTAATAACTTAAGTATACTTGAGGAACTTGAGGATTTCTTTTAAATAAAGTTTTATATTCCCTGATTAGCAATTTCACCTGTTTGTATTTATTGTTTTAGTTAAATAATCATTTGATGTCATCTATTGTAGGGTATATATAATTTAATATTTCTATTACTTTCTTTATCTTGGTGTTTTAAAAGTGGTATTAAATCCTGCCCTGCCACACAATATTATAGATATATAAGTGATATGAATAAAACATACTTTAGCCTAAATGAATTGAAAAATGTGTAGTTATGACAAAGTTAAATTTGTTAAAGAATTCTAAAGCTAGAATTACTGAGTCTTATAACGCGAGTTTTCCAAGAAATTTAAAATGTCATATCAAAGGTATTTGCAAGGAATTTCAATAAAATACGAGGGCGCTTCGGAAACTTCTTAGCCTAGCACCTAACGAGAATAATTAGTTTTTCAAAAACATTTTTATTTTTGAACATAATCTCCTGAAACTTCAATACACTTAGTCCAACGCTTATCTAGCACTTTCTATCCCTTGATTAAAATAGTTTTCCTCAAGGCCTTCAAATTAGTGGTTCACAACTATAAGGTTCACAACAGCTAGGAATTTTTTTTAGATTTGGGAACAGGTAAAAGCCACCGGGAGCTAAATCAGGAGGTGGGTGGTCAAGCAACTCGTACTTTAATTCGTTGATTTTAGCCATTGTTAAAACACTCTTGTGCGCTGATGCGTTGTCTTGATGAAAAATTATTTTTTTTATGTTGTAAGCCAGGACGTTTTTGTTGAATTTTTACATTTAATTGATTCAAAATGTTGCAATAGTACTCTGAATTTATTGCCAGTCAATAAAATACCTTTGTAGTCCCAAAAAACCGTTGCCATAACCTTACCAGTCAATTGAATTGTTTTTGCTTTCTTAGGGGCACTTCCTCCAGCTTCAGTCCATTGCTTGTATTGTTCTTTTGTATCTGGAATATAGTGGTGGCTCCATGTCTTATCAACAGTTATGAAATGACGCTTCTTAAAAAGATTCAAACAAGCTTGACAAATTTTCATTCTCATGCGTTTTTGGTCGACTGTTAACAAATGCGACACCCAGAAAGCTTTTTCATTTATAGTTCTTCATGCAAAATTAAATGGACTCGATCATTTGAGATGGTCATGATTTCTAGCACTTTTATTATTCGATCATTTAAACCATATCATGCAGGTTGGGTACAATTTCTGTTGTTGTTGCTGTTTTTGGACGTCCACTACGTAGTTCATCCTCAAGGCTTGTACGATCATGTTTAAATTCAGCAACCCAATTTTTTACTGTTGCATATGAAGGAGCACTTTTACCTAACACATTGTGAATTTCTTGTCCCGATAAACCTTTTTTATTTAAATATTTGATTTTTCCATTGTAAAAAAATCGCGGATGCGTCTTTTTTGAACATCTATTTCTATTTAAAGGAGTTGCTAGATCGGAAAGAAATTTAACATGTGTTCATAGAACAGATGGAAGTTACCAAAACACTTAACTTTTTTCTGTTTATACAGCGGTTTCTGTTCTACGCTTGGAAGTCTCCGAACCGCCCTCGTACACTGTTGTTGTGGGCGTTGAAATGATTTATTTAAGCCAACAAATAAGAATTGCTAAGGTAGGGTTAAATAAAATTAATAAAATTCCAAATTGCAAATTATATATTGCTGGTACAAAGAAGCTGTTTCAAGTTAACTTGAAGTTTGAGTTTCTTTCAGAAATGGAACATTTTGAAATTGAAGATTTGACTAACAAAGGTTTCTTTTATGGGGTTTATTTTTTTATATTTTTTTTCTTTAAATCAGTATTAAAGAGAAATATTTTTATGTGTATGTAGGTGTTTTAATGCTTGTTACTTTAGGGTTAAATAAATTTAATAAATATATTTTTTATGGTATTAATATGTATAAGCTGTATTTTTGTAAAAAAAGAAAAACATATGAATGTTGTTATTTAATCTCTTAAGTATCTCTGCCCTTTAGTTATTTATGTGTAAAAGAAAATGAAAATAAAAATTTGTTTTCATCCACATATGTATGTGTGTATAAATGTAAGAAAATAAAGGATGACAAGTTATTTGCGAAGCAGAAAGGTTTACATATTCAAAATGTTTATAGATAAGTTGAAATTTGAAAAGTATCTTAGCTAACTTTTGCATCCATGTGAATTCATTGTATAATTTTTATTGAAGAAGCAAATAAGCTAAGTTTCGGTTTAGTTAAAAGTAAATTTTACATATTATTGTCTCCAAGAATTTTGAGAAAAGGTGAAAAGAAAAGTGATTTAAAAAAAAAAACGTTATAATTAAAAAAAATAAAAATAAACTGTTAAATATCAGGAATCGCTCCCAATACTTTTTTCCGCCCACTCTCAAAGAATTGTGAGAAAAGGACCACAGTCCTATAACAGATTTAAGAGAATCGTTACAAAAAATGTAATATTTTTATTTATGTAAATCTAAGACATTTTATATAGATGCTGATCTGTTTGATTTTTTTTGGAATGTTTTTGTGTTTAAATATCATTGGTAAAGTTATATATCGGATTTTGAAGTTTTATCATTGTCTCTGGTAAATAGTTAACATGGCTCTGTTAACATAAATGGCTTGTGTCTAAAGGTACGGTCACACTTGGCAAATATTTACTCAAAAAAGCGTAACGACTTATTATACCACAAATTTGTTTGAAGTTGTTTACTCCTATAAAAGTTTTTTTCTTGGACTAGCACTCAGGGGACCACCGCTACTTGTGCAATGCATTGTGTTGGAACTAGGAAAATAGGTTATGGGAGGGAGGATAGAGGGAGTAGTTGTTATGAACATTTGACTAGAATTTTCCTATATTGAAAGTGGCGGGGAATACTTCTGCTGGTAGTTTGTTCCACATATGGACAGTACGGCTTAAGCACGAATTTTCTCTGTAGTGGGTTGTGTGATCCACTGTTCAGTCGATCACAAATGGATGAGCCCTGACTGAAGAACGTGTATTACGTAAAAAATTACGTGTTTCAGGAACAAGTTCCCTGATTTCAGCAGATCACATTCCATTATAGTATCGATAGAACAATAAAACATAACCCACATTGCGACGATGTTCCAATTAATCAATAGAGTTGGATACCCTACTGTCACCGATAAGCATCTTCGCGCTCTCCTGTACGCGGTCGAATAACTCCAAAATAGACTTCGAAGCACCGGCCCATACATGAGAGTTGTATTCCATTTTCGGCCGAATATAGGTGGTGTAAATAGTAAGAAGATCAGATGGATTCTAATGCCTAGAACGTCAAGAGCGTCTGATTCCTTAATATTAACACCGCCTATAAAAGCAGATGATGCAACATGATCTGTTGTGCTTTTGTGCGATAATAAACAACATTGAATCTTACGTACGTTAAAATGGACTCAGTTCGCACAACCCCATTCCAAGATTGTCTTAAGATCTTGGCTCAGCGTATCATTCATATTTTGTCTCATTTCCCCAATCTCCAAAGGGTTTGGTCTATGGTTAAATGAGTTTGAATGGCAAATGTGGCTATCATCTGCAAAAGAATAGATAGAGTTTGAAGTTTGACAAAGTAGGTCATTTATAAAGATGAGAAATAAAGAGGAGAAAGAACAGAGCCTTGCGGTGCCCCTGATTTAATCTTGAACTCGTCCGATGAGATCCCATTTATAACATTTGTAAATAAATAAATGAGTTCAAAAATATTTTAAAGGTTACATCTTTTTTGGCAAATATTTGCCAAGTGTGACGTTACTTAAGGGACTACATAAAAATATGTGATCCCTTTACATTCAGGAGGTTATTAGCTTCCATTTATCACTTATTTATTTATCTATTCATTATTTTTATTGAAAATAAATAGTTGTTGTTAAACAAGGCTAATGTCGTTTACTAGAAAAAAGATCGGTTGATACACCTGCCGCTGCCGAAAGGGATTCGCTTATTCCAAGGCGATTAACCAATTGTCATAGTACTTTTTAATAGTACGATTTGAGGAGAGTTATTTGGTGTGTAAAGTCAAATTACTGGATTGATTATATACGTAGGAATACTTAGTACAACTCTCCTATATGGGCCGGTGCTTCAAACCCTAAATTGGTATTTCACACTTGGTCCCTAAAGTCAAGTAATAAGAATACTATACGTTAGATACGTAAATAGAACTCTCATGTATGAGCCGGTGCTTCAAAGTCTAATTTGGAGTTCCTCAACTACGTGTCGGAGAACGTGAACGTACATATTTGTAACTATAGTATTATCAAGCTCTCTTTAAAGCACCATCTTAATCATAGCTGCCAGATTCTACAATTTCTCGTCATTATGACGATTTTTTGTTTCAGTAATAGCAAGGTGACGATTTGACGATTTTTCTTAGAAAATTACGATTTTCTGAATTATTAAAATTTTCTATCATTAGCTTTTTTATTAATGTTATTGGTACATATCAAATTCTCTCTTTTTTTGAGACAACAACTTTTTTCTCATTTAATATCATAAACGGGGATATTCTACAGAATATAATGCTTGGTTTTCACTATGTCATTTTGTTGTCAAATTGTTCAAATTGTTGGCAGTTGTATGAAAACGGGTTGTCTATGACGTCTAATGAGATTGCAATCATGATTGCAAACATAGATGAGGCCAAATGACAACCCGTTTTCATACAATCATAAATTTTTGATTTATGCACGCATCCAAACTAATTTCGCTTCAAAAAAGATGTTCATGAAGCCTAATCACATCACATCTATAACTGACCGTAGTTCCCATATAAGGCCCACTTCCAAAAATCACTTTAACGACCATAAATTTCTTAAAAATTTTGGGATCCAAATAATATATGTATGTGTCATATATACATAAATCATTCGGCCCAATTTCATGATGATCGGTCCATAATTAGTTATAGCTCCTTTAACCCGGTCGGTTTATAATTAGTCAAAACAGCCATATAAGACCCTCTTCGCAAATAACTTTAACATGTGTAAATCTCTTAAAAATGTTTATATTGTGATAAAATTTGACACGATAGATATTTATTTATATACAGAAGTCATGCCACTAAATTTTTGTATGAACAGTATATAAGAGGTCATATCTCCCATATAGCGCCCATTTCTGCAAAACTATTTTTACACATATACTGGTTGTAGGGTGTTATAAGTTCGGGCTTGACCTACTACAATTTCTTACTTATTTTTAGATGCGGTAGAAGTAAGTAAATTTAATTTATTGGACATAATCGTAGTGTGTGTTAATATATTCGTCACTCTGTACTTAGCCTTAACTAGATGTTATCATTCCTTTACAAACCCTGCAATTTTTTATGTAGCCATTGTAGACTGTAGGCTATAAGGAAACTTCGACAGGTTGTCAGGTAGATCTTTTCTTAAACATAAAGGTATACTGAGACGACAATCTGCATTACCTAAGGTCAATTGAATCGCTAGTTTGATATCTACAATATGTCATGTATGACAGCCATAACCTAACTACTACTAAGTAATGCAGATGTTTAAAGTAGTCATTGAAAATTTAGAGGTTTAGGGCCCGATTGTCGTTAACAACACTAAAATATTGTGTTGTCTCGACTACAACACAACATGCAGTTTTCATACGATTAAGTCGATAAGTGTTGTAAATGGTAATCGCAGTTTACAACATACAACATCAAAATAATTAGTGTTGTGAACGGTAATCGGGGCTTTAGTAATTTCAAGTCATAATTAAGTGCTGGGTTAATAAAATTACATTTACCAGACATATTTAGGCCTGAAGGTTAGTGGGTAACTAGGCTCTTAGTGGTGTAACACCATGGACTGCAGGGTATTGCAAACTTACACATTTCTTGTCTGTTCATAATTTTTTGTTAACATACAAATTCATAACAACAATAAAAATAATAACGCCTTTATTGAATTGCACACAAAGCAAAGTAAATGCTCATCAAACATTTAATATGTAAGAATTTGAGTTTGAGTTGAATTTTTCTTTCAGCTTTCAGTGTTATGATACTGACAAAAAAGAAAAGATGCCTGCCTGCCAGAAAGACTTTTCACATAAATACATGCGAGTAAAAAACAATTTTAGTTTTGGATTTTTGCTGACGTACGCGTAGTTTCACACTGATGACTACAATGACAATGATGATGAGAATACTGATGATGTCAATGTGTCCTTTATCCTTTTTGTCATTTAACAAACATATTACGAATACTGGTGTCGTTTTCATTTCTTATTTGTTTCGCACAGACATCTTGTAAATGTGTGACAAACGTACGTTTGTTATGTGAGACGATGGTAGTTAGTGATTTTTTGTGCAAGTTCCTATATAGCAACTAGGATTTTTCGCGATTCTTTTTTTTATGCGCAATTTTAATTGCTTAAATTTCTGTTTTTGTGAGAAATATTAAGTGGAAACTTGAAAGTTGGTAAACATTTTTGAATCGGTATTAGTGCGCTTTCACACGTTTCAATTCTGACTCTTTAAGGCAAGTATGTTTGGGTGAGAAGGAAAAAGAGAATAAAATTTTCTTATTTTATTTTTTGCGTCTAAAGGTACGTAACGTTACGAAAAACGTAACCACTAAATAAATTATATTTGAAAATAAAACTCCGTATACTTACAAGTTTTTTTTAGACACAACAAATATTTAGTTTTATTTTATTTGATTTAATGCTGTTTGATCCTGCAAAACTCTTGTAAGAGTAAAGAGTAAACAAGGTCAAAAAATTTGTATTAAAACAAGTGGTTACGATTTTTTGAGTAAATATTTTCCATGTTGTTTGCATGTTGATTTGTATGAAAAAATAAAATCTTGTTGGTAAAGAGCAGGAAAATTGAAGATGCGCGCGTTACCAAAATGGCAGGTTCAACAGAGAATTGAATAAAAACTGGTCAGCTTAAACTGAAACGTGTGAAACAGCACTTACACCAAGTATTTAAAATGCCAATATAAAAGCTTTTGTCTATTTATAAAATAAAAATATTATATTTATAAAAAGGGGCCTTAATATTTATGTACTATAAACTCTTTGATCGTAAAGAAGTCATTGGCGGTAAAAACGGAAAGTCTGGTTGTTTACCACGATATCCACATAAAACAGAATTGATTTATTCTCTAAAATTAAATACAAGAAAACTGGCATATACTTCTATCGCCTCTGACGCACAAACTAATATATTCATTGCAAAGTATATATGGGCAAGTTCAAAAATTTACGGCACTTAGAATTTTTTTTAATTTTTTTTTAATTTTTTTTTATTTTTTTTTGTCTGACATCAATGTCGATTTGCGTGTGTATAAACCGATATTTGAGCATGTGAAATCCGTTCGCGTTAATCATTTTTAATGCGATTTTAAGTTAAAAATTAAAAAAATATAAAAATTACAGTTTTTGAGGTTAGAAACATTTTTTTTTCCTCTATAAAATTTTAAATCTTTAAAATTTTTTCGTGCGTTTTCATTTTTAGTATCAAGCTCAGTAAAGTCTTCTATTCGATGTACGTTTCAGCGCAATTGATGCAGCGCTTTAGTTGTCACAAACCGAAATGTGTTTGGGGAAAACTGCCGCTGCATGCGCCCGGTTTGAAAAAAAATTCTTTTTTTTTTTTTTGCACTTTATCAGTTTAGTCCGTTGCGAAGAATCTATTTAGATGCCTAAACATGGTCCCATGTCATGTTTTGATATAAAAGAAGCTTAAATTTTTTTTTTGGAAACATTTTCAAAAGTTCATAAAATTTTTGCGTTTAAAAATTTTAAAGTGCGTTTTCGCCTCGGAAGTACCCTTTCTGAAGTTACTCACATCACGCAATACACTACCCAACTTCAAAGACAATTCAGATTGTCAGATGCAAAAAAGATACATTTTTACAAAATTTACGCTAATTTCTTTTAAGTTTGTGATCTCGGTGATACGTTATTGGTGCGCTGACACCAACTTGATGTACCTCAAACTTTATAAAATTACGCAGTTTTTTTTAATTCTGCGCTTAAAACTCATTTTTATTTAACGGCGCAAAAACCCTATGTAAAATCTTCAAAAAGTTAAAAATTCGGAAAATTTTCGTTTCATTTGTAAACCACCCAGCAGCGATATCAAATTTTTTGATCTTGTGACTATATTTTGTATTGATTTGGATCTGAAAGCTAAAAACTATTACAAAGAAAACGGAATGGATGAAAAAACTCTTGCCAGTTTCAAGTCGTATTTTTAGTTTTTTGAATTTTAGATGACCACCAAGGTGAGGACTTTTCAACGTAAAACTTTGCATGTCATATCCTTCAAGTATAGTCATCGAAACCCTGTACAAAGTTTTTTTCAATTCATAAAACTTAACTGAATAAGAGCCATAGTATGTCGGTTTCAGCAGGTGCTCAAAAAATTTGAAATACCCCATATGTTGATAATTAAAGCATATTTTCACTTGGATTTATTTACAACGGTTTCCAAAGTTTAAATATTCTTAGCTTAGAATTTCTATTTTTCTTGTAAGCTAAATTCCAGTAAGTGGAAATTTTATACCCTGTCTTATGGGAATTGAAAAAGTCCGGGCAATAAAAACCTCTAATACCAACTCACTTATAAGTTTTAACAGGTTAAATTAAACAGAATTATAATGATCTCTTAACTGTTTAGTATTTAAGCCAACGTATGTGTGCCATTTTAAATATTTATGTGTCTTTTTGTGAAAGATTTTACAGGCTTTCTTACGTGTATGTATGTATGTATGTTGTGTGTGAATAAAATCATTTAACCAAAAGTTAAAGGTTTTACACAAAAAAAAAAGGCAAAGAAAAAACAACACAAAATGAACAAATGAACCAATGAATGAATGAATGAATAAGGAAATTGCTGTCACTTTTAAGGATTAAACTTAAAGCAAACAGGAAACCCATGTCAGTGGGTTAAAATGAAGGATTTAAATGTTAAACTTACAGAAAATTAAATTCTGTGAATAAATTATTATTTCAATTTAAATCGCTTTAAATTAAGTGAATTTAATTGAAGATTATTTACTGTCCTTTTTTGCAATAATAAGAGAAGTGAGCAGGGGAGAGTTTGTATACATTTTTGTGGTTTTAAAAACGGAATATGTTTTTTGTTAGGTTCTTGTAATATTGATATCAAGGCTAATGTCACTGTATCAAATTATGTTAAGCATATTGCCTGAAAACCTCTGGGCTACCACCAATTAATCTCAGTGGGAGTGAGAAACTGAATGATAATAATAAGTAGCTAAATGGACTTTAAAAAAGCCAGAAAAAGTTAAATCCCTTTAAAAAAAGAAGACTTAAAACGTCAATACAATTTTAATACGAATTTTCTGGTTTTTCCAATTAAAAGTAAAAGTAACGTAAAGTAATAAGTGCTTTAAATATAAAACATGTAATAGTATTACTAAAGGGTGGTTAAATTGTAAGGGCCGATGTTGAATGTGAACCACACCTAAACGCCAAGCTTTTTTCCGAATTTTATTTGACATATCTCTATTTCAGACTTACTCAATTTGAACCATGGAGAGATACATAATCCAACAACGTGTTAAAGTTATCCAAACTTATTATGAAAATGGGCGTTCAAATCAAAATGCATATCGTGCACTTCGTGATTTTTTTGGTCAATTTGATCGTCCAAATGTGCGTACAATCGCAAAAATCGTGGACAAATTCGAGCAAACCGGATCTGTAGAAGATGTGAGAACACCAGTGCATGCTCGTACAGCTCGTACTGCAGAAAATATTGCTGCTGTTCGCGATAGTGTGGCTGAAGAGCCGTCCACCTCAACTCGTCGTCGTGCCCAACAATTGCACCTCTCACGCTCGTCGTTGATGAACATTATGCATAAAGACTTGCATTTACACGCTTACAAGGTGCAATTGGCTCAAGAACTAAAGCCTCTTGACCATTCCAAACGTCGTGAATGGGCAGAATGGTGGCAAGAAATGGCAACAGTGGATGATCAATTTTCGAAGAAAATCATCTTCAGTGATGAGGCACATTTTCACTTCAGTGGATTCGTCAATAAACAGAATTGCCGCATTTGGGCGAATGAGAATCCAAGAGTGATTGTCGAAAAACCAATGCACCCACAAAGAGTGACTGTTTGGTGCGGTTTATGGGCTGGCGGCATCATCGGGCCGTATTTTTTCCAAACTGAGGCCGGTCAGGCAGTTACTGTGAATGGTGTTCGCTATCGTGAGATGATAACGAACTTTTTATGGCCCGAATTGGAAGATATGGATGTGGACGATATGTGGTTTCAGCAGGACGGTGCCACTTGCCACACAGCTAACGAAACAATGGCTCTTTTGCGCAACAAATTCAATGGCCGTGTTATCTCACGTAATGGCGATGTCAATTGGCCGCCAAGATCATGTGATTTGACACCGTTGGACTTTTTTCTTTGGGGTTATTTGAAAGAAATGGTGTACGTCGATAAGCCAGCAACAATTCAAGAGCTAAAGGATGAGATAATTCGGCATAGAACCTCCATTATTCCTCAGGGTCATCGAAAATTTGGACCATCGGATGGAGGTGTGCCGCCGTGGTCGCGGCGCCCATTTGGCTGATATTACATACATAATTGAGTAATACCAATATATCATAATAAAACAAAACTACAATAATTTCCTAAATAGTTTGTGTTTTATTCAAAATCAACATCGGCCCTTGAAATTTAACCACCCGTTACGACTACTTATTTTGTTAGTAAATACTCGCAATAAATTAAGTGAATCCAAGTTTATATTTTCATCGGTTGCCTCTTATTTTATTCTATAACTCATTTATTTAAAATTTAAGTCTAATTTGATAACGCGAAACATAAACGTAAACGCATATTTTGAAGATGTGAAAAAAGACAGTTGTTTAACTAATTTAATAATTTTCAATCGGTTTCGTCATCCGGTAAGCTTAAAATTTAGCAATGATTAGTTTTAATTAGATGCTAAAGAATGAAATAAGATTCACCCAATTATACCCTTCACCTTCATGAGATAAGTTTGTCATTCCGTTTATAATTTCTAGAAAGTATATATATTCTGAATCCTTATAGATAGCGGAGTCTATTAAGCCATGTCCGTCTGTCTGTCTGTCTGTCTGTCATTCGGTTGAAATCAATTGTCTGAAGTCCGCATATTTCTTCGGGATACAAATCTTCAATAATTCTGTCAGACATGCTTTCGAGAAGTTTGCTATTTAAAATCAGCAAAATCCGCCCATAAATAACGGAGATATGAGCAAAAATCCGATACAACCTCTGAAAATTTCATAAAAAAAAAACCAAATGTATTAATATTGTTACGAATAATTTCATCAACAGATGATGTTGATCACACAAAGTGTATTAATATTGTTACGAACGAATTAATCAACAGATGGCGTTGATCAAACAAAGTGTATTAATATTGTTACGAACAAATTCATCAACAGATGGCGTGTTTATCGACATAATTATGCATAATATAATTATGCATCCACAACAAAGGTGAAGGGAATATAAGATTCGGCATAACACCAAATATAGCACTCTTACTTGTTTTTACATTTAAAAACCTTTAAGTTTTTCAAACACCCATAATTATAATTTAGGCATAATAATTCTTGGTCATCCTCAGAAGAATCGGAACTAGGATTTGCATAAATATCACAAGTGTCTAGGAAATTTTTAAATCGTTGCAACATTGCTGTCGTCTTTTTAAAGAACATGGAATACTTAATAATGTACTTATTTAGCATTTTAACTTCAATTCGATTTCTTTGTTTTGTTTTAAGAATTTATATAGTACTTTATAATATAAGTACTAAAAAGCCATATACTAAGTGTAGCAACTCAGCAAATGGATTGTCTTGCAAAGCATTTTTAAACTCACATACATACATACCTCCACCCAAAAGTCAAATGTTGATTCTACGTTAGTCCTTTTATAATATCAAAAGGTTTCGCCATTGACATTGAATCATGGTTATTTCATCATTGGTAAATTGGTGGTAAATTTTTAATTTTTAATATGGAAGAATTTATTTGGTTTTCCTATCTTTAGTAAATTAGTCCCGAAAGTTCTTGCTTAAATCACTCGTATTTCTATTTGAGTGAGAGTAGACACACATACATATGTGTTACTCTTTTATTTGTATGTAACAAGTACATACAATAATTGCTAGACTCGTCTTATCTTCCCCTCACTTTAATGTCTAAAAGGTAAGCAATTTTGCTGCAATATTTTCGTCGTGTAAATGGTGAATTATCAATGGATAAAATGTAAATTTACCAAAGTGTATCCATATTCAATTGTTCAATTATTTGCATTAAAAAATTTGACACGTTTGGCGTATTATATTTTTTTTTCCAGAAATTTCACATATTATTCAGTTTTTTATTAAATCTCTTGTATATTTTTAAAATTTTGTATGAAAACTGTGCCGATGACTCTAACAAAATTTTCATATGGGGATGTTAGCGAATTAAAATTGAAGTTTACAGTTTAGTATCATTGGTAAAACTAAATGGTTCTGTTGGTTGTTCCTGCAATGGTTTACTATTTCGACAAGCGAACGATGCCAGATTAATGAGAGCATACAACATAATTGATGGTAAAATATTTAAAGAAAATATAAAGAAAAAAGAACCTTTAAAAGGCAGGTTTAAAAATTTAAAAAAGGCTACAAAAAACTTAAAAGAGAGTGCTGTAGCTTAATTGGTTTACGCATTTGATCATTAAGCATGAGTTGGTATTTGTAGTCCAGGTTCGATTCCCAGCCGCTGCCACTCAAACAGTATCAGTTTCTGATAATTATTAGTTTTCTTCTATCTGTCATAACTAATATTTATCACAGCGCCCTCCTTCAGTGGTATATTGAAACGCCACCGAAGTTAAATTAAATAAAGGCTACAAAAATCAAGCTTTAAAAATAATGCCTAATTGCCACCAGAGCCGCTGTAATGCTGCACTAAAAAACAATTAAATAAAGGCTATAATAATCTAGCTTTAAAAATAATGCCTACTTACCACCAGAGGCGCTGCAATGCTGCACTAAAAAAACATAATGCGCAATTGCAGAGTTGTGACATAAAAAACTTTCTTCTTTCACCACCATTACTTCTTCAAACATCCCCTTTCCAAAGAAAGTAACGCAATCATATATAGCCATATTAATGAGAATTACTTCTCTTAAAAAAACTGGCAACACTGGTAAGAAATCATGTTATGCATAAGTTTATTCTATTGTATCCCTAATTTAATTTTGGTTAGATTAATGTGATTTTCTGTGATTTTTCGTAAGTAGGTAGCAAGGGACCAAATAAGAATTAGAAGCTACATTTGATTGTACTGAGGGCAGCTTTTTAATAGCTTTATATAATTTACTATAATGTTTCACTTAATGATATCATATTAATGCGTAAATCAGAGCTTTAAGCTGCTCCCCTTTCCCATGTATTTGCATATTTTTTTATCATAAGATAACTCAAATCCTTGTATGTCTTTTATTTAGAATAATATAATAAATATGTATCCTGTGTAACATTTCATTAAACCTTAACTGGCTAACTACGTCTAATTTTTATGATACTTTTCGATCGTCGAGGGTGGAAAAATAGCAATTCATGTCATAAATTGTAATTGTGATTAAGATTTTATCGCCATGATCGGTTGACACACCAAAAGGTTGCCCAATATTTGTTACGTTTTTCAGGCGTTTCGATAAGTTCTAACCCTAGAGCTGATAAAATTCCAGCTTTTGCTTTTAAAAATATCTCTAGCCGCACTGAGGAGTTCTAGTTGATATCAAATACAAAGCAACAGTCTAATTCCTGGCCAGACAGTTGATGAAATTGCAAAATTTTACATTACTACTAGCCAATCAAAATAGAACTCCGATGAAGAAACCATTTAGAAACTGACATAATAAATAAAATATGAGCATCACAAGAAGCTAGGATTATCCAGTGCCCATTGAAGCTGTATCGTTCCTTGCTGATTATTATTACCGATGAACACCAATATCTAAAGCGCAAAAAACTTAAATCCTTTAAACAACCATTACATATATATATTTCCTGTTTTAGAGTTTCGACCACAGTCGAAAATCGAATTTTGCTCATAATAGGCCCCTTAATGTTTACTCAACGAAGACTCACAATAAACTCTACTTTGAGTAGCCCTGTTTGTTTTATTTATACAATAGCGCCATCTTCCAGAAATTTTCGTAGGCATCTAGAAAAGACAATCGAAAGTTCCTTTCTATGGCCGTTAAAACTTAACGCACTGCGTGTTATCAACAATGTTTGTCTATAGAAACTTCTACTAATGCTAATGTTAATAATCATGTTGTATGTTGATAAACATGCTGTATGTTGTTAGCAGCCGCTAAAAACCGTTAAATTTAAATTGACACATAATTTCGTAACAATACCATAAGTATTGAAAAAGTAAAAGCTTTTAAAACAGGTTGATTTTTTAAATATTTATTTACATTGGGAATTAAGTCTCTTCCTTTTGTTGCAGTCAATATGTATTTCGGTCAAAATTTTGGCTTCCTTGACTTCTAGGTTCAGTTTCAGTCATATTTCATTCGTCAAGTTAGTGAAAAGTGTTGCTAAGAATTGCGCCATGTAGTACAAGAATTGTATTCCAAGGCAAACTTTTCACCAAACCCAAATTAATTTTATCTTTATAGTTTCTAATGGATAACTGAAATTGTACGAATCACCGTGGCGGCCACTATCCACAATCCATTTAACTGAAGGTATTCAATATTCTACAAGATTCTTCAAAGCACACAT
Organism: Bellardia bayeri; assembly: GCA_950370525.1. Classification (NCBI taxonomy): domain Eukaryota; kingdom Metazoa; phylum Arthropoda; class Insecta; order Diptera; family Calliphoridae; genus Bellardia; species Bellardia bayeri. Next base: position 123,716,924 of record OX493264.1, read on the forward strand.
TTTGTATGAATGCAAGCCATATGCGTTTCAAGTCAAGTTGCCGAATTTTTGATTAAATAATTATATCAATTTTGAAATTAATTAATTTTTTCCCCAAATGTGTATGTAGTTTCACAAGAAATTTCATACTTTAAATATTTAGCAAATATAATATTTCATTTATTGCAGTAAAATTAAATATCCGCGGGGCCAATAAATTATATGATGTGTTAAAATAACATTCACATATACATACATATTAGTTACATTAATAATTTATGATCAAATACATATTATTAAATATTTTGTATTAAAGTAAATTTATTTCGCCACTTACACCTCCAGGCAGACACATGCACACAGGCTGACTATTGCTGTTGAATTCGCATTAACTCAAAAATGTTAAAGAGTTTTTTTTATTTGAAGCTACATATAAGAATCTTATTAAAGAAATAATTAATGTCTTGGGGAAAATACATTAAAATTGGTTTTGGGTTTTCCTACATTTTGATCCATAACTCGTTTTCTACTTCACCGATTCTATTGATTTTCAATAGGGAACTGCTTAGGACAATAATAAACTCTTCTGATGAATCTCATTAAATTCGATGAGGCATTTTAGACATGACAGTGTTTTACACTAACATACCGGGTAAGGCTTTTATATACTTTGTGGGGTCTTCAATGAAAATATTTGTTCCAGAAGAAATTAAATATGAGATAAATAAATATGCAAATGCACGTTACTGTTACTCTGTAATTTGCTTGCACTATGCCAGTCTCAGTAAAATTATTACTTTATGTAGATTTATGTAAAATACAGACTCGTATAAATATAAATACATAAAACATAATTACCTGATAATTAAGTTGAAAGTGTTATTATGTTGTTTTTTTTTTGTATATAAAATGGATAAATATTTGTATTCCGACAAATAACTGGAGCACACAAATGTGTGTTTAAACCTACGAAAGTATATTTATTTACATTTGATATTAAATTCATTAAAATATTTAATTGAAAATTGCTGCCGATTGGGTGGAAACAACAAAATGAAAATGGTTAATTATAATAAACATGTTGAAAACTGATGGATGTGTATGATAGATAGATAGACAAATAACTATTTGTTAGATACATATAAGCTTTTAATCAACACATGCAAGCATTGCATTAATTAATATATATAGTAGAAGAATTGCAAATAGTTTTACTACAACAATGATAACAAAGGCTTATTTTAATTATTATTTTTAGGTGGTTTTATGGGTGATATAGCTTTGCCAGATGTGGAGTATGATGCTGAGGGTTATCCTTTAGTGGCCAGTACTCAAGCCTGGGAGGAACCACAAGCTGATGCTCCCATGAAAGAGCCACCGTCTAAATACAATGAGACGCTTCAAAAGGAATTGGAAATACTAAAACAAGAAGTCTATCATGAAGGTTTACAGGTGGAAGAAGAGGGTCTTACCGATATCATAAGAAGAAAAACTAAATTGCCCAGTAATAAGCCGGAACTCGACAATGATCTTATGCAGGTAAGTTTCTCTGTATTTATTGCAAATATCATGTAAATTGTATATGTATAATCACTTTTCTAAATACCGCCAGTCCGCCAATGAATTAATTAAACCCTCTAGCAATTATGCCTCCATCAATTTAAAAAATGAAGTTATTTCCTCGGAAGAACAAACTCTACCCTCACGCAAATATCCCATTTCAATGGAAACAAAAAAACATCTGCAAGTAGAACACAGCACCCCCGATAAGGGTCCTTTGGATAAAACATTTAATACCTCGGGAGAAAAGTATGACTTTAGCCTGTTGGCCAAGGAAAAATCTCAAACTGAAGAGGAGAAATATAATAAATCATCAATTGGTTTGGGCAATCGTAATGTGGATCAACGTAAAATACAATCGAATACAAAAGATATTGAATTGGATACGGGTAATAATTTTGTATCGGAGCGTAAAGTGGTCATATTGCCCACCTCATTGCCAGCTCAAAGATCAACGCTACCCAATGTGTACAGTAATGCTGGTGGTAATGGCATGAAATTGGATGAAATACAGGAGATAAAGGGCAGCAGTACGATTGTTAAGAGAAGACATCGAAGAGGCAGAAAACATAGGTGGGTGGAAAATTATTTAGCATTCATTTAACTTAGGAACTGATGGAGTAAAAAGGGATATACTATGCACCACTTTTGCAAGTGTTATAACATCTTTAGATATTTTGGTATAGCAGCAGATTTTCAGGTTTTCATATTGAACATTTTAAGAATATTTTACACCATATTTTATTTGAGTTTTGAGTCTACTGTGATCCCAATTTGAAATATTCTATTAGACTCAGTATTTAAAATCAATTTTCAATTTTAATGGATTTATGTGTCTTCTTAATTCCAATTGCGAATTATAGTAAAAATAGTTGCGGTCGCCTTAGTTTCCAATTCTGGAATTAAGGTTGAACCTTTATAAATTTGTTCAATATTATGATATTATGACTCGGTTTAAATTTGACTCTTACCCCATAAAAATACTCTCGAAATATTTAAACGTTGATATCGTTATAAATTCTTCTAAGAACTGTTCGGTCGGTCCTTAATCGGCACTAGTCCCCTATAAGACCTCCTTCCGATAATAAGTATAACAGACATAAATTCCTTATAAATGTTGGAATCGAAATAGAAATTTGATATAAATAAGTTGGATTAAATCATAAATTAATCCACTGAATTATCTTCAGATTTGTTTTTAATTGTTCTCACAAGACTCTGTAAGAATTGGCCTCTGCTCGAAAAACACTTCTTGCTCGTAAAATTATCTTATTCATGATGGTTTCGTATTAAAATCCAACTTTAAAAAGTTTTATAAATACCGGGAGAACAGTATAGTAGAACGACTCTAATAATTTCTTTCCTAGAAAATTTTTTTAACATCGATAAGTCCGCTTTCACACTCTTCAATTCTGACTAGTATTTTTGAATGAGAAGGGAAAAGAGAATAAAAAGTGTACAAACTTGATGGTACTAGTCAATTTTCTTAACTATTTCCTTTTGTCTTTTTTCTTTCATGCATGTTAATTTGCATCAAAAAGTACGAAAATTGAATTGACGTGTGAATGAAATGGCAAGTTCAAAAGAGAATTGCACAAAAACTGGTCAGCTAAAACTGAAGAGTGTAAAACAAGACTAAAGGTACGGCAACACTTGCAAATATTTACTCAAAAAAGCGTAACCACTTGTTTTAGCATAAATTTCTTTGAAGTTGTTTACTCTTGCAAGTTTTTTGCAAGATCAAACATCATCAAATAAAATAAAACTAAATATTTGTTGTGTCTTGTTAAACAAAATTATTTTAAATAAATAAAAGAATTCGAATATATTTTATTTAGTGGTTACGTCTTTTTCGGCAAATATTTACCAAGTGTGATCGTACCTTAAATAAGTTAAAACAAAACTCAGGAACTATATAGTGAATTTTGAATATGATCTGTTCATACGTGTCCTAAGCTCACATATAAGACATTCTGCTAGAATAATTTTCAAGCAAGTAATTAAAACTTCTGAGATTCTTTAATCACATTTACATACGAGTATATCTAATAATGAAGTATAACTCTCAAACTAAACATTTTGCGGTAATATTACGAACTATCAAATTAGTATTGAATCATTATTGATCTAAAATTTAAGTGTAAATCTTCTTGAAAATACCTTAATAACACTCATTAAATATAGACGCAGTTATGGACACCATCATCATCGCTCCGAATACAATGCGAAATTACAACAATTGAGAGAAGAACTCAATCGACCAGTGGGCAAATCTAGACAAACTAAAAAGTTGCAGCAGCAAAATCATCATACCGAAACCAATGTATTTTACAACGAAAAATTTAACAATCTGCCTGAAGTGGAAAATGGCACCTCAAATAATGAAATGAGATATTCCAAAATTCCGGAAAATTTTAATGATGAAGACTATGACAGACCAGTGGATATAGTGCCTGCCTATGAAGCCGAACAGGAAGAGGAGTAAGTTACTCACATTTTCACAACAATAAAAAGTTTTAATTTTTAAACATTTGCAGTGAATTTAGTTTTGTACGCGAACATAGACGCCTGCCACGAGCTGTAACAGCGAAAAAAGAACGTGTCTGGGATTATGGTGTCATACCCTATGAAATCGATGGTAATTTCAGTGGTCTGCACAAGGCTTTATTTAAACAAGCCATGCGACATTGGGAGAACTCGACTTGTATTAAGTTTGTGGAACGAGAGCCAGAGAATCATCCCAATTACATTGTTTTCACTATACGTGGTTGTGGGTAAGTAACAATGTGTAAATTACATTTTCTACCTAGACAATAGACAGACATACATACGAGTACATGTACATTCTACACTGTATGTATGTGTAGTGTGTGTTCGTTATCAAATTTACACTCCATTTAAACTGTTGTACAATGGCATTTCAATACAATTTACAAGTTTTATATTTCGACAGCTCAATTCCAAAACACGCTAAGTCGAAAAAGTGAGTTTTGCAGGAAAAGCTCCTAAAGTTTACGGGCGATATCTAAAAACCATATGAGGTAGAACTTTGTTGTTTATAACTATTGATTGGACTAGCCAATCACAACCAAAATTTGACAGAATTTAAGTTGAAAAAATCTAAATTCAAAAACTCAAAAAAAATTAAAAACATGCTAAGTCGACATAGCATGGTTTGGAATTGAACTGTCGATTTATGTTTCGGTTTCATTATTTTGTTTTTTGTCTTTTATTTTTTTTTGTTGGTTTAATTTTTGGTAAATTCTTTGTGTAAATGTTTACAGTTGCTGTTCGTTTGTTGGCAAGCGTGGCAATGGTCCACAGGCCATTTCGATTGGTCGCAATTGTGATAAATTTGGCATTGTTGTTCATGAATTGGGTCATGTTGTTGGCTTTTGGCACGAACACACCCGTCCAGATCGCGGCAACCATGTTATCATTGAACACAACAACATTATGAAGGGACAGGATTACAATTTCAATAAATTAACACCAGACGAAGTCGATTCACTGGGCATGGCTTATGATTATGATTCGATTATGCACTATGCACGCAATACCTTCTCTAAGGGCACCTACCTAGACACCATACTGCCCATCGAGGTGAAGGGCAGGAAGAGGCCAGAAATTGGCCAGCGTTTGCGTTTGAGTGCGGGTGATATATCCCAGGCAAATTTATTGTATAGATGTCCGAAATGCGGTCGCACATTCCAAGAGAATGCAGGAATATTTGCCAGTCCTTCGTACTACACGGCCGGTGCTCTAACCAATGAAACCGAACATTGTGAGTGGCGTATAACGGCCACACATGGCGAAAGAGTGGTTTTGAAATTGGAAAATTTGGTATGTAAATAGTCAATTAATTGTTTTTAATTACAATCCTTTACAAATGTACATACGAGTATGTGTACATACATATGAAAACTAATACTAAATTTTACGTAGTAGACATTAACACTTACTTGTTTACTATATTTATATTTATGTAGCAACTTTAAACTGCATTTTTTTTTTGGATTTTTTTTCTTTTTATTCCTTTCCTTCTTTTTTAGAATATTTTCAAATCGCTAAACTGCCAATCAGATTATTTAGAAATTCGTGATGGCTATTGGCACAAATCTCCATTGATTGCTCGTTTTTGTGGCAAAGTTGGTAGTGAAATTCTAACAACCGTTTCCAGCCGCATGCTGTTAACTTATGTAAATACTCATCGTACCGAGGGTCATCGTGGTTTTAAAGCTGAATTTGAGGGTAAGAACAACAAATGCAGCAGTAACTGCAGCTACCAAAATAAAATACTGTGTAATGGACGTTTTTTTTTTTTTTTACACAACAAAGAAGTTTTACTTTGAAATGCATTAGAGGGATTTTCTTTTACAGCTTAACATTTTGAGTTGCAGAGAGGAAAATAGAATGAAAAGTTGGTAAGGTGTTTTTAAATTGTATTTAGACAAGGATTTCATTTAGGAAATTAAGGTTAACACTTTATCAACGTTTATAACGTTTTATTTTTGAGAATTTAAGAGATGTTTGGAACACAATATAATTTTGATTAACTTCGTTGAATGTTTCTAGTGGCTAAATTCACAGTTTTTAGTTAGCTAATGGCAAAGGCTTAACTAATGATTCTTTATTCGCAATGCTTAGTTTGCCATAAGAATAACAAGTAATAGTTAAACAATAGTTAGTATTTTAGTTTACAAATGGTTAACTAATGACCGAGAATTCGGCCATAATTGTTCCACAATCTTGGAGAGATTGTGATGATATACACATGTCTCGCATATATTAAACATAGTTTTCTATTAATCGGTATACCCAACATCTCCTTCTTGGAGATGATCCATCTTCTTTTGGAAGTGTACTTGAGTTCTATCATAAGAACACATTCAGAATTATTATTATATATATATGTACATTAGGGTGGCCCCGTTTGTATGGAGAAAAAATAATGTATCGATGTTTTTTAGCTTATAAAATTTACGTTATTTTAATACCCATTACATTAACGAATCGATTTAACAGAGATTGGCAGATAGGGAAGAATTTAGGTTTAAAAAAAATTAATAAAAATTGAAATAGATAGAATTTTAAAAAACGGGAAAAACCCATTGCATGATGTTTATAATCAAGAAATTTCAACGATTTATTTAAGTAAATTTTATGAAAAAATAAAAAAAAAAATAAAATTTTGTCTGAAATTTTCAAAATTTTTGAATTTAAATTTTTTTTTTTAATTTTTGATAACCCATTGAATGCTCCTCTAAAAGACCTTTCATATGATACCAAATTTATATATAGTTCTTTTGGAAGAAGTGTGAAAAAATCAAAAAACCTCTAAAGAGAACATTTTTATCCTTTGATCCAGGTCAACAAATATTGACCCCAGGACAAAAAAATTGAAAAACCTAGTCTTTTTAATTTTTGATAACCCATTGAATGCTCCTGTAAAAGACCTTTCATATGATACCAAACTTAAATATGGTTCTTTTCGAAGAAATGTGAAAAAAATCAAAAAACCTCTAAAAAGAACATTTTTATCCTTTGATCCAGGTCAACAAATATTGACCCCAGGACAAAAAAATTGAGAAACGTAGTCTTTTTAATTTTTGATAACCCATTGAATGCTCCTCTAAAAGACCTTGTGAAAAAAATCAAAAAACCTCTAAAAAGAACATTTTTATCCTTTGATCCAGGTCACCAAATATTGACCCCAGGACCAAAAACTTGAGAAACGTAGTCTTAAAATGAATCAAATTTTCATAGTAGTCGGGAACATCCGCAACTTTATTTTGGGGCCAGCCTAATTTACATATATTTATATATACATTCATTTGTTACTGTTGTTTTAATTACTGCTTGTATTTTCTTGGAAGCCTTAGCTTTACTGTGGACTCTAAGCTCTCGAGGAAACGTAATGCTAACTGTCAAATTCGAAAGACAGTACGACATGTACTTGTATAAAACCTTTGAAAATATATTGTTATGGTGTCTAACCGTATATTGTCTGAATGTACACAGATTATTCTCTTCTAAGGTTCAAAAACTAACCAGTCCTACTATTTATTACTGATTGCATTGCTACCACTCCTTTGGTCAGTCAGCAGATGGTAATGGCTCTGAAACCTAAAGATACAGGTGGGCTGGAGCATACATGTTTTATCCTAAAATAAGTAGAGATATTATCTTCAGGCAGAGATGACCCGGCCGCTAAATCTGTCCGTAAGGGCGAAGCGATGACCTCTTGGTTTCTGTCAGATTGATCGATAGCTGCACCGTCTTTCATGCAAAAATCTATGCCATCGTTACAGCCGGGAGAAGAATGTGAGAATTAAATTTCGAAACCATTCAAGTCCCTAAACTTTATGAGCGGATGTCTCATTATAAAGCATGGTCCATTTCGAGGTTCCCTACTTTTTTAAAGCAAAAACACAGAAAATTCAAATTCAATGGGGAATGTTTATTATCACTTGAAAGAACATTCTTTGGAATTTATTTTTTAAAGATTATGTCTATCAAATGCTGGATGTTGCTACGTCGCAGATGGTCTATCTGTTGAGTTCGATTTTCGATGACTCGTTCGAGCATTTTGATTGGTAATTGGCGAATGACACACCTGAATTGAAGCTAGTTTGTCCTTAATAAACTTTAGATTTTACATATCGCCACAGGAAAACGTCTAACGGTGTGATAACACACGATCTTGGTGGTCAATCGACCGGCCCAAAACGTGAAATTATGTGCTCACCGAAGTTTTCTCTCAATAAATCCAGTGATTGATGGGATGTGTGGGAAGTGGTGCCGTCTTGCTGAAACCAAATGTCGCCGAGATCACGAGGCATCAAATAGTTGGTTATCATGGCACGATAACGGTCGCCATTGACGGTTACGTTCATACCGGCATCATTTTTAAAGAAATATGGACCGATATCAATAGACGTGGTCTATTCGGTCGAATATTTTCCAATAATGAATGCTGGGTCTCAAAATGGGTGATGGTGTTGCGAATAAGTTGAGCGAAGTGCACGAAACATATTCCTTACAGAACTTGAATTTGCGTAATAAAGTTGAACGATATGTAAACGTTGTTCAGGCGTAAGAGTTTCAATTATGAAATGCCAAAAAATACTAAACAAAAGTAACATGACAGCGTGACACGACTCACACGTGATCTTTCACAAAAAGGATATTGAAAAAAGTATCTCTACTTGCATCACCCTTTATGTCTAATTAAAGGTTTGATAGAAAATCCATTAAAATTATTTTCATTCAAACACCACACGAAATACATTTGGAAAACAATAAATTATATTCGAAAGTAGCATTGGAAATTCGATTAAATTTAGAGTCGGTTTAGAAACTGTTTAGATCTTTCGATTGTATATTACTCTTCCTGAAAGAATTTTTCAAGCGCTGCCCATGGCTACTTTAATGCCATATGTATATTAGCGCTGGCAGCAACAATGGTTCTGTACAACACCTTACATTTGTAGGAGTTATCATATCTATGAGGCGAAATATTTTAACAAGAACTTTGAGCTGAAACTTGGTTCTTTTTTGGGAAAATTATTAACAAAATTTTATTGACCAATTTGTCTCTTTTGCAGTCGTTTGCGGTGGAGAACTTTCTATAGATGATTCCGAGGGACGTTTGGAGTCACCCAATTACCCTTTAGACTATTTACCCAATAAGGAGTGCGTATGGAAAATAACCGTGCCCAAAAGTTACCAAGTTGCCTTAAAGTTCCAATCGTTTGAAGTGGAAAATCATGATAGTTGTGTATACGATTTCGTAGAAGTCAGAGATGGCCCCAGTCAAGAATCACCGCTAATTGGAGTATTTTGTGGTTACAAGCCTCCACCTAATATGAAGCAAGTTGAATATAAAACCTCATTCTTTTTCCTAATATACAGACATAAACCCAAAAAAAATATTTTATTATTATTAGATCTACTGGTGACACCATGTTTGTTAAATTTGTTTCCGATACCTCAGTGCAAAAGCCCGGCTTCTCGGCCACTTTCATGAAAGAAGTCGATGAGTGTGAAACCCAAAATCATGGCTGTGAACACGAGTGCATTAACACTTTGGGTGGCTATGAATGCAGCTGTCATATTGGCTATGAATTGCACAGCGATAAGAAACACTGTGAAGATGCCTGCGGTGGTGTTATCGAATATCCAAATGGCACCATAACCTCACCCTCTTTCCCTGATACTTATCCCCTGTTAAAGGATTGTATATGGGAAATTATAGCTCAACCTAAACACAAAATCTCTTTGAATTTCACCCATTTCGATTTGGAGGGTGCTACCCATCACCAGTCGGAATGTGGTTACGACAAGGTGACCATTTATTCGAAAATGAGTGAGAATCGTTTGAAAAAAATTGGCACTTATTGTGGCAGCTCGATACCGCCCACGGCCACGTCGGAGGGTAATGCGTTGAGAGTGGAATTCCATTCTGATAAATCGATACAGAGTTCTGGTTTTGCTGCGGTGTTCTTTACCGATATTGATGAGTGTTCTATAAATAATGGTGGTTGTCAACATGAGTGCCGCAATACGATTGGCTCGTATATTTGTTCTTGCCATAATGGCTATTCGTTGCATGAAAATGGCCATGATTGCAAGGAGGGAGAATGTAAACATGAGATTTCCGCACCCTTCGGCACCATTTACAGTCCAAATTATCCTGATTTGTATCCACCAAATGCGGATTGTGTTTGGCATTTCTCGACTACGCCGGGACATCGTATTAAATTGATTTTCAATGAGTTTAAGATGGAATCGCATCAGGTGAGAATTTGTTGAAGAGATATAGATTAATTAATTTCTTACTGGAAAGAGTGAAATTTATTACTATTATTTTGAAAAAATAAATTAAACATCCCAGTTGCAAATTAGACGACTCTGTTGAGTTTTTTAACAAATTTGCGCTGCTGACATTTGACCTTTTAGATTATAATGTTTTGTCTAAGAGCTCATGGCGACTGGAATGTATTTTTCTTTAAGTATTAATAATTAAGCCCCATTTTCACCATCTGTTTTAATGTTTTTAAATACAAAAATTATTTTAGCTAGACTTGGTGAAAATGAGGGTAGAATATTAGGATATAATTTTAAACTGTTTTTTTTTTCTTTTCAGGAATGTTCCTACGATAACGTGGCAATATATGATGGTGATTCCGAAAGTAGTTCCATATTAGGACGTTTTTGTGGCGAAAAGATACCTTATCCTATATCTTCATCGACAAACCAGCTGTATATGGTTCTCAAGACAGACAAGAATAAACAGCTTAGTGGTTTTACAGCCGTACATTCGACATGTAAGTTTAATTTTAAATTTTAATTTATGGATTGCGTCTTTGCTAAATATCAATTTAGAGAAAACAGGGCTGCTATAGATATTAACGAGTTTAAGAAGCAGATGGCGTCTGACATATGTAAATAGCAGTGTTGCCAGAAAACGAATTTCAAAATATGCTAAAACTTGAAAAACTAAGTGCTAAAATGTTCTACAGAAGAAAAAATAAGTGCTAAATTTTTTCAATGTAATTTTTATTTCAAATTTTACAAATATAAATTATAGTTTTTTCTAATTTTGTTCATAACAATTGTTGACTTGTTTTAATAGATTACATTTCATATATTAATTTAAAAATTTCCTTACCACACCGAAAGAAATTTAGTTGAAATTATTAAAAGTTATTTTTTTTTTGAGTAAATTAGTAATATTTTTTCGAAAAAAAAAATTGTTTTTTATCCAGGAAATTATGCTAAAAAGCTAAAAAAGCATTTAGCATAATTTCTAAAAATTTCAATGCATTTTCCAGAAAAAAAAATGCTAAATCTAGCACTGAAAGTGCTAAAATGGCAACACTGGTAAATAGTTTTATACTCTTTATTGAAAGAGTCTATAATAACAGGGAGCGAGAGTAGTAAGCTCTGTAGGCCGATCTTGTTGACCATAAGTTGAGCGAAGTGCACGCAACACATTCCTCACAGAACGTGAATTTGCGTAATAAAGTTGAACGATATGTAAACGTTGTTCATTCGTAAGACTTTCCATTATGAAATGCCAAACAATACTAAACAAAAATAACATGACAGCATGACACGACTCACACGTGATCTGTCAAAAAGGATATTGAAAAAAGTATCTCTATTTGAATAACCCTATATATGTATAAGAGTGTTGTAAGACAATAAAATAAATAGCGACCAGCCTACAAATACAGGTCGATTTTTTTTAGAGAGCTGAATAGTGTTTAAAAACCATCTAGAAGTTTTACAAAATAGCTACAGTTCGTACTTAGTCCCAATTTACACGAAGCAATTTTTGTAGAAAATATTAGTACAATTTTTTCCTTGAAATTTCTTTGGTGTTTATACAGTACAATATAATTGCTTAAATCACTTGTATTTTTATTTGAGAGTATACTCACATTTGTATACACATGCATATGTAATTCAAATAAGAGAGTAAAGGTGTAACCGCTTGGCAAATATTTACTTTAAAAAGCGTGACTACTACTCGTCTATCTTCCCTTCACCCTAATGTCTAAAAGGTAACCAGATAAGCTTAAAGAATTGCTTCGTGTAAATTGGGACTAATTTAATCTTAATGTAACTACTTTTATTTAACTTGCTTTAAATTCGTATCTTGTTTTGCCTCTAATGTTATAACATAAAAATTCCTTTTCAATTTGACAGATGGAGCCAGTCAGAATTAAATATGAACAAAAGTATATCAGCGAGATCTCTTTTTTAACTTGAAAATACTACTGATCTACAACATTTATATCTTTGTTTTCAAACAGATTTTCAATGCTAGGGACTTCAAATAAATGTATATTTTAAATAATAAAATACCATCATTAATCCTATATGGAATTAAATTAAGTTCATTATACGTTTTAATTCTCAATGTGATTTCTGTTCTAGCATGCGGTGGTTACTTACGCGCCACAAATCAAGTGCAACAATTCTACTCACACTCACGTTTTGGCAACGACAACTATGATACAAATATGGATTGTGAATGGACAATACAGGCGCCACCTAGTAGCAATGTACAATTGATATTCCTAACCTTCGATTTGGAGAATAGTGAAAACTGTACGTACGATTATGTGCAAGTGTTTTCGGGCATGGAGGATACCAGTGGACCTATGTATGGCCAGTATTGTGGAAATATAGTAAGTTCAACTAATACAATCCTTTTAGATATATTAAAAGCTAAATTTACTAAATGTGTGTTTAAACCAAACAGATACCTCAGGATATTATCTCTCTAACCGATTCTCTGCTGGTGCGTTTAAAAACCGATAGCACTATAATATTGAAGGGGTTTTCGGCCTCTTATGTGGCCGTTGATCCTTTCGAAAATAGTGATGAAGATCCCACATCTTATAGTTCAGAGATGGTGACACCATTTCCCGGTTCCTTAAAGTCCATATACAAAGAAGAAGAATCCCAGGAGACCGATGATTATAATGATTTCAATGAAAATCAATTAGTTATTAACAATCCATATTATACTCGCAATCGATATCAAAATAGATATAGAAATGGATATTAAACAACCACAAATTTTCTTTAAACAAACACTTAGAGAAAAATCAAAAGAACACGTAAACAAAATAACAATTTGACAATATAATTGACTTAAAAAAAAAAAAAAAAACAAAATATTAATTTTTTGTTAAAAATTTATATAAAATAAAAGAAACAAATCATACGTACATATATGTAGAGTAAAAATTATATCATTATTAAACACTTAAGCATATCAGAACAAAAAAATAAAATAAAAAACTTTCACAAAGACTAACTGGCAAATTACAGCTACAAGGCAGCAGTGTTGGGTTACTTCCCTCGTGTCTATGATATGAAGAATTTAGTATGTAAAATGAAAATCTGTTGCTAATACGATTACACATATATTTATGAATATGTATGTATGTATGTATCTATCTATATAAAACGATTTACTTAATGATAAAAACAGAAACAAAACTTTTTCTATTTTTAATTTAGTTTTACTATATAACAATTAGATGAGTTTTATTTTAAGTTTTAGATGGTAATTTTAAAATATACAATATTATAATTAACTAAATAAATAATGAATTGTAAAGTAGTTATAGACTGAGAAAAGATATCATACACGAACATAATACACAAATATTTTTTAAAAACAACCAAGTCGTTATTTTCTAATTATAATATTATTCATTTATTTTTCAATATGTACATTTAATAATTTTATTATTATTAGAATGTTTAATAATTTATTTGTTATATTGAAAAGTTTAAATGCTTAAACTTAAACTGTGTGAAATTTTAAACTATGCCAATAAGCAATAATGCACTTGGAAATATTATTGAAATTTAACTAGAATTCAAATAGAATTATGTTTTAAACTTTAACAACATTTGAAAAAAAATCAGAAAATTTTTCAGAACATGTTCCAAAATGTTTGTAGTCACAGCCTAGAAAGTAGCGATGTTGCAATTACTTCTCTAACTTGTTCTCTGGCATCATATTGTGATTTTAATAAATTTTTATGGAATTAATTTCTTGGCACTAATTATGCCATGAATTAAGTAATAAAGATTGTGCAAAGAATGTAAACAAAATTTCCTCTCTCTGCGCATGACGTCACAGGTTATTTTTTCCGCATAATCAATATGTAAAAAATAAATTTTGTTAAAAATTTTTTAAAAGAAAAGAATTTTTCTTAAATTTTTTTTTGATTCAAAATAAAACATTTAATTATTTATTATTTTATACATATTAAAATTATTGTATTATCAATTTATTATTTTTGTGTGTTTCCGTTTGTGTTTTTTTTTGTCTCATCCGCTAGGAGTTGATTTAGTTTTCTTATTTGAAAAAACATTTCCGAGCGACGAAAAAAATGTTTTAACTTTAATATCCGCATTAATAGTACTTGACTCATTTACATAAATGCTTTTTTAAATACTCGTTGCAAATCAAGAGATTTTCACCATTCAAAGATTTGAATACAGCTTCCAGATTTTTAATTTGACACACAAATTCGTCAGTAGACATACCTAACATAAAGTATCTGAAACGTAAAACGTTTCAGTTACCCATTTTTAATTTCATATCATCTGCCTTAAAGTGTTCAATATAAAATCTATGAGACACTTTTAAATTTTGTTCATCAAGGTAGCAAAGTTGTGGCCATTGTTTGTTTTAAATTTACATATTTTCTTTTAGAAATCTAAAAAAATTTAAATCTATGTTATTTTTTTTATTATTTCCACTATTAATAACGCCACCACACTTCATTTTAAAACCTTTATTTGCATTAAAATTTATATAGAAGTTAAGCAAACATAAAAATATGTTTGACTTGTGACGTCATAAGAACAAATTTTGCTCTCACAGTTTTTGTAAATTTTACGGACCTTCGCAATGCGTAATCTTTATTATTTAATTCATGTAGTCTATAGAACTTTTTGGTACCGCTATATTCAGATTTTTTTCACTTAAATAAATGTGCATGTCATAAACAAATTAAATCCATTTTTTTTTTCGTAAAAATACACAAATAATGAATCATTTAGGAGTTGCACAAATTTGGTGGAAACATGGGGAATAATACACCATTGCAACAATTTCAAAAGAATTGTCTATTATATGTTTGGCATCTAAATTCATAGACGCTTAATGAATTTAAAAATCTATTAAAAATATTTCCGTGAATATTTGTAGGTCTTTTGAGGTTGGTTCTAAAAATGAATAAAAGAAACAATAAAAATTTTACAACTGCTTTCAAGCGTGACAACTTCAAAATCACTGATGAAAGAACTAGTTTTTATGTTATTTACTAATGGGTGATTTTTTAAAAGCTATAGGAAAGTTAAAAAAAAAAAAAAAAAAATTCAGAAAAATGCATGAAATCTTTATTTGAATCGATAGTACGGTCCATATAATTTAATGTTTGAAGATTATTTCATGCAAATGTTGACTTTGACTGCGCCTCAAATGGTCCATTCGCTTAGTACAATTTTGGCATACTCTTTCCAACATTTCGGCCGGTATCTCATGAACAAATGCTTCAATGTTGTCTTCCAATGCGTCAATTGAAGCGGGCTTGTCTTTATAGACATGAACTTCAACATAGCCCCACAAAAAATAGTCTAAAGGAGTTAAATCGCACGATCTAGGCGGACAATTGACCGGTCCCGAACGTGAAATAAAATGTTCACCGAACTCGCTTCTCAATAAGTCCATTGTTGCGCATGCTGTGTGGCATGTGGCACTGTCTTGTTGTCATGTAAGTCAAGCTCTTGCATTTTGGGCAAAAAAAAGTTGGATATCAATGATGCCACCAGCCAATAAACCGCACCAAACTGTGACTTTTTCTGGATGCATTGGTAGCTCTTGCAATGCTTCTGGCTGATATTCACTCCAAAATCAACAATTCTGCTTATTTACGTACCCATTTAGCCAAAAATGAGCTTCGTCGCTGAACACAATTTTTCGACAAAATGCACTTTCTGTACCGAACATGAATTTTCATAATAAAATTCAATAATCTGCAAGCGTTGTTCGTTTGTAAGACGATTCATGGTTAAATTATAGACCAAACTGAAGATGTTTGACAGTGAAACAAAACACGAAACGTGCGTCAGCTGTTTAAATCAGTGTTGCCAAAAATATAATAGCTAAAAAATCACCCTTTATATACAAATGGGCATTTTTTTTTATTGATAAGAGTACTGATTGGTTTTGAACTGGCTTGCGAAGAAATTCTGGTAGTAACTAGAAAGTGTAGGTTCTGTAGGTAGCAGTAGGTCCTGTTTATGATATTCTGGATACAAACTAGATTTTAACGTTGTGAAACGTATTTAAGAGGATTGTTTTTAAAACAAATTTTCAATATTTTCACTTTATTTTTTGAAACTTAAATAATAAAATATTTAAATAACGACATTTTATAATAAAAAAAAAACATAATTTTGTTTAAGAACAACATATCTACTACGAGTATACTCGTATACAAATACAATAACACATTTAAATTTCTCAGTGCAGTTTCTAAATTTAAACTTCCCTAAGAAATTAAAAATAAACAGCTCAATCATGAATAAAAATTCCGTGGGAGATTTTCCCTTTGCCCATTTTTCCTATTCCAATTCAATGTTAAAAAGATAAAAAGGGAAAAAACTCCCGCGGATTTTTTTTATTCATGATTGGGCCAAAAAATGTTTTAAACTGATGTTTTTTTTTTAAACTTAATTACGTGTGTCCATGTGCAATATTAGATTTCAATTATGTTTGTCTGAATTTGTTTCTCTTCCGAAAAGAAAACAATCAAAATCAGAATGTATTATTATAGATATTACAAAAAAAAAAAAAAAAAAAACAAAACTTTATTATCAAAAAAGTAAGAAAAAACATTTTATGAATTGAAAATGAAAACAATAATTAGTTTTTAAGGATATAAAAGAAAAACCAATACAAAAAAAATGAGAATCTCTGTAATTTAAACTCTCTATAAAGGACAGATTTTATTTTGGACATAAATAAAAAACAAAACTATTAAAAAACGATTTTGCATTTAGAAATTTTTTGAAACTTAAAACAAGTACATATATAAAAATGACATTAAGATAACATGTTATAATTATATACATACATACTTTTAACTTAGATTAAATTAAAGAACAAAATTTAAAATATGTAGAAGAAATAATAACACAATAAAACTCAATTACTAATTCATAAATATTTACACAACAAACAATCCGTTTACTTACTTTTAGTTGATATAAAATAAATGTTACATTTAAAAAAAAATCAAATAAACTATAGTTTTAGTTTTAAACAAATATTTAAATAATAAAAAAGAAAACAACAAAACAAAAAAAAAAAAAAAAACAAACATATTTCAAAAAATAAATTAGAACACTTTTCCAATTAACCAAATTGTTTTATTGTTGTGTTTGCTGGGTTAAGTATTGATAAAACCACAATAAGAGGTGACAAAAACCGTGGAGAAAAACGCTTGGCAGTTAATCAGGCATGTGATGGAAATCAATATCGAAAATTAATGAGTTTTAGAAGTCAACTTTTTCGTAATATTTCTGTATTGAAAAACTTTTATCACATAAAATATAAAGATATTGGGCTACTAAAGAGAAGCTTAAAACAAAAATTTTAAAAAGTAGATTATAAATGCATTAAAATGTATTTCCAAAACTGATTCGTTTTCGATATCGATTTCCATCACATGCCTGAATATTTCTAAGAAATTTAAAGCTATTTTTTAACATTGTGATTGTGTACTAAAATGTCGGAGACTTTGGTTACATCCAGGCTTTGAGAAAATATCTTTATCCGTATAATACTAATATGTAGTATTACAACATATAATAATATTCACCCTTATTCTGTTTGGCGTCGTCGACACATAACGACATCGTTAGTTGTAAATCCGTATTATCGTTGTCAATATTGCCATTTATCGATGACTGTCGACATTGTGTGTTACTCCGTAACTTGAATTGACGTCGATGTTGCCTTTCATTTTGTCGACGGTCTTTTTAGTACATATCGTGTTGTGTTATATTCTTTTGTGTACACAGAAGAATTTGAACAAAATTTAAATAGTAAAAATAAAAAAGTTATGATTAAAAAATATGGAAAAAAAAATTCAAATTACAAAAACAAATCGATTTGAAAAGCTGGTGGAAGAACTAAAAAGAATCTGGCTTAAGTCGGCTTTAGTGACATTTTTCAAATCATTTCCAAACTTTATTGCTAAGTTTTAAATTTAAATTCAAATAAAATTTTTTTTGTCGGCCACGCCTATTTTCGAGTGGGCGGGGCTTCAAAGTTTGTAATATACATATCTTGAAAACTACATTTATT
Source organism: Bellardia bayeri (assembly GCA_950370525.1). Lineage (NCBI taxonomy): Eukaryota > Metazoa > Arthropoda > Insecta > Diptera > Calliphoridae > Bellardia > Bellardia bayeri. The sequence goes on from OX493264.1 coordinate 123,735,378, forward strand.
TATTAGCTAAACTTTTTTGCAAATGCAATGATGCAACACCATTTGCACAATATTAGCACAAGTTACAATCTTGTGTAAATGGTCTTGCATCATTGCAAGTAAACAGCATGCACATGCATTTCTGTGTATTTTGTTAGTGTAGAGCAACAATGATGCAAGACCATTCACACAACATTGTAAATTTCGCTAGTAGTTAGTATCGTATATCGTAGGTTTCCAAAAAAAGCTCTAAGTTAATTCAAAATCAAAAACAAATACAAAATCAAAATACATGTTCCTATTGAATTTTAGGGCCCGATTATCGTTAACAACACTAAATTTTTCATACGATTAAGCCGATAGTGTTGTGAATCGTAATCGCAGTTTACAACATACAACATCAAAATATTTAGTGTTGTGAACGGAAATTGGGGCCTTAAACTTCTACAATTAAAAATAATAGCAACAATACGACTAAAAATAATCATATTAGAGAGTTTTTTGGCTTCTCTTGTAAATTTTTTTATTGTAAATTAGGGATTTTATAAGTTAGGGTGTTTCAAAACCAATCTATGCCGATAAGCCTGAAACGATTGAGCACTTGGATTAGACTACGTTCGAGCTAGTCATATGCCAGAACTCATATTTTAATTATAATGCCTGAAGATTATCTTTCGAATAAAGTATTATTAACGAAAATCCAAAAAACCATCTTTGTTTTATTCCATTTCAAGTTCTTTCTATACAGATAAAAAAAAACACACTATAGAAACAGAAATATCCCAGAATTTTTTTGCAGTTTGAAAAAATAGTTTGCAATCGTTAGTCATCTCGAATCAAAAATATTCTAGACGAGTTGTTAACACTTTTCTACTGTCGATTGTAAAAGTTTCGCATTCCAAAGTATTACTTCTAATATACGTGTTTGTCTATAATTAACTTCTCCTATAAGAAACAATTTAAAATCAAACACAAATAAATAAACTCCAATTTACACGATTGCCAAAAAAGTCCCAATTTACACAAAGCAATTCTTTAAGCTAAGCTGATTACCTTTTAGACATCGTGGTGATGGGAAGATAAGACGAGTTTGATTATACTAGCAATTCGTGTTACTCTTTTATTCGTATTACATACGAGTATGTGTATACAAATGTGTGTATACTCTCAAATAAAAGTACGAGCGATTTAAGCAATAGGAATTGTGCTATGTGAACACCGAATAAATTTTAAGGAAAAATTGTATCAATCTTTTTGACAAAAATTGCTTCGTGTAAATTGGGCCAAATATATGTATATATTCGTAATCCTCCTATCAGAAAATGCTATAAATTTTGCGCAAATTGATGAATTGGAATTGGAGAACATGTGGTTCCAACAGGACGCTGCAACGGCACACACTGCACTTGCCACAACCGATATGCTAAAGGATGCATTTCCCGGGCGCCTAATCTCCCCTTTTGGCGATTTGCACTTGGAAGTTTACTTTTGCGCCACCTTGTATGTAGTTAAGCGATATTTGACTCATTTGTTTAATTTAACTTCAACACAAATATCTATTGAATTATAGTTAAGCCGCACTTAAGACAGTTGTTTAGTTTTTATAGGAGGTGTCATCAATAATTTTACAAGGCGGCATCAGCCGACTTTAATTTATATTTTATTGCACCGCACAACGAGCCATCATTAACACGGTGTAACGTTAACGGCACCGAAATAGCAGCAGCATCATCAATATCTTGTCCCATATTCTTTACGCATCCATCCATTTAGTAAAAATCATGATTGTATGTAACTATGTACTACCTCTTTTTTATTTTGATTGCCAGTTTAAAGCGCCTCTAAAGCACTAATTAGCTTAAGCATGAGTATTATTATGACGGCTAACGAGACTACATATAAGAGATGAAATATATTGCTGGCCTACCTGTTTGAGAAATGCCACTACTCATATAAACATGTGGTGTAAAGTTCCTTTTCATTAGTCCGCTTTATCTTTAAGAGCGCTTCTCACACACAATTAAGTGTATGAGTGAGTGGAGTGTCGAACGGTTTACTTGTGCTATTGTTGATCTTTTGATGAGTTTTGTATAATGTTCTTCCAAAATTCTCTTTTCATTAGTTCGCTTCTAAATGAGTTTCTACTGTTAAAGGCACGTGTTCGCTGGAAGACCAAAAGGCTTTTTTAAATGTAAATCTAATAAGTTATGATCTTTTCTGAAACAAAAACAAAAAAAAAAAAAAGGAGAGGAAATATCCATAAAAAATAACAATCGAAAAAATTCCATGCTTCTACATAAGTACACGGCGAAAAATGTACCGTGATTGCAAGATCAACAGATAAAACTAATAGAGATTTATTTTCGATTTGGTTAAAGAGAACAGTAGCTCTCTCAGTTAATTTATTTATACATAATTTCTATACTTACTTCTCAATGGCTTTAATAAATTAGATTTAACCAAAGTGTCTGATCAGTTACACATTTGGTTCAGTGATAATCATTCACCTCTATTGTGAATAAAAATTCCAAATGAAATTTGTTCCCTTTTCAGATTTTTCCTATTAAAATTCAATGTTAAAAAAAATAAAAGGGAACAAATTTCATTTGGAATTTTTATTATTTCGAATGCTCCTTAAAGATCGATTAAAATTTTTTTTTTAGATACTAAACGTTATTTCAGGATTTCTGAATGTTTAATGATCAATTTCTTTTAATATTCACACTTTCTACATACAGAAAAAAATCATGTTTTTTTTCAATTAAACCTTTAATTGATTCTAAATTAATTTTCAATTAAAATTTTAAATAAATAATTTTTCTGATATTTTCAAATAAATCTCATATTTTTTTTATTGATACTATCATTTTGTTTACAGGTCCGATTTTTAATTGATTCCACAAATATTTTAATTGAAACTCATTTTTATTTTTTTCTGTGCAGCAGTGATTTTAATTGGTCTACCTAAGTATGTAAAGGTAGGTTCACACATGGCAACTATTTACTCAAATAAGCATTTGATCTTACAACGTCAAACAGCATTAAATAAAACGAAATATGTGTTGTGACTTGTCATAAATAGAAGACGTTTTAGAAATAAATAAAACAATTCAAATATTTTTTATTTAGTTAATTTGGACAAATATATTCCATGTTTAACTCTAAAGCTAGATTTACACGATTGACATTTTCTTCAAAATTGCTTTTCAAAATGCTTCAAACTCGTGTAAACAGCAAAATTCTTTCAAAACTTATTTATTTAATAACTATTAATAACAATTAAATAAATAAATTTTGAAGAAGAAGAATTTTTGCTGTTTACACGAGTTTGAAGCATCTTGAAGAGCAATTTTGAAATTGTTTGCATTGTTTGCATAATCTACATAATTCAACAATACTCCTAAACTCCAATATATATTGCTGTGTTTTGAAAAATTCTAAAACATTTTTTCTCTCAGTATCTGCTTAACAACAAAAAATACACAACCACAAAATTTAACAATGAAAACTTCTCAGAAGCTGGCGCTTACAATCGATACTCCAGGACGGACGTTGGTTGTAGCTCGTAAGTAAATACCACAATGAATTTTTTTTTTTTGTATGCGTACAATTGAAAGGTGAAAACAATTATTATTGGTTTGTTTACGATTTCTTACGTGCTGTAAATATCTTACTATGTATATGATCGAATTATATTACGTACATATGAATGTTCCTTCTACATGTTGCAACATAAACTACATAAGAAACCAACAAAATATAAAAATAAAAAATTAACAAAATATAAAAGAACATAAAAACTAAAAAAGCATATCATCATAATCTTTAGGGAGTTTTCAAGAAGTATGCTTCCAAAAACCACAACAACGAAAACAATAAAAACAACATCAAAGAAAGGTTTATATTCTGTATTTTTTTTTTTTTTTCATTATATAATTTTGTTTTTGAATGCAAGACTTAGAGGTTTGGTGTAGGAAAAATAAGCCACAATTTTGTATGTTTTTTTATATTTTATTTTTATAAATATATAAATTCAGCACAATACGTTGTATTGAATATACATACAAATACTATAGGGAAGGGATTCTTAAATATTTCGAAAATATCAAACATGATCAGCAAATATAAATAATTCCTATCATTTCAAGAGGACAGACGGAACCAACTTTTTAACTGATGAGATACTTTAGTTAAGTGTTGCTTAGTGCCAATTTACACGAAGCAATTCTTTAAGCTAAGCTGACACGTCTGTATACTTTGTGGTGTATACTTGCAAATAAAAATACGAGCGATTTAAGCAATAAGAATTGTGCTGTGTGAACACCGTAGAAATTTCAAGGAAAAAAATTGTATCAATCTTATCAATAAAAATTGCTTCGTGTAAATTGTTACTTATTACAGTTATTGAAGGGCTAGTAAAGAAATTATATATTAGTTTATGTTCAGCTGCTATTTTATATTATAGAACTTAACATCAGGGCTGTCAGATATGGCGATTTTCGCCAAACGTGGCGATTTTTTAATGTTTATAGCAACATAAATTTCCATTTGGCGACATGGTGATTTCATGGCGGTTTTTAAATGAAATGGCGAATTTTTGGCTAATTTTTCTTAACGTTCTGACATCCTACTAACATTGTTTAAGTTGTGTCGCCACTTTGTGTTGAATAGCACATTTAAAGTCAAAAAAAAAAATAAAAAATAAAATTAACATTGATTATTGATCCGATTTTCTTCTTTCATTAGATGCAATTGATCTCAAGAGGCTTTTAAAGGAAATGTTGATTGCCGGAAAATATGGAGAAATTTCAATATTAAAATGTGAAAATCTAAAAAATTCTTTAGAACTTTTTCAAGATTTAATAGTGTCTTCAGGCGAGTATGCATGCGATGCAGTGGGAACAGTTTATTTTAAAGAGATTCTTTTGGCTGTTCTTTACCGGCCCAATTAGGAGTAAAAATTCCGCGGGAGTTTTTTCCCTTTTTATTTTTTTAACATTGAATTTAAATAGGAAAAACGGGAAAAGGGAGAAAACTCCCGCGGAATTTTTATTCATGATTGGGCTGAATATGTTGATCATTCCGACTAGCAACGCTCGTGTGGAAAGGGTGTTTTAAATTATGAATTGTACTAAAACTTGTTTGCGCAATAAAATTCAATATGAGCTTTTGGATGCCTTAATGGGTGGATTCACCCATTGTTGGGACAAAGTTTGTTTCATATGAATATTTTCTCTCTATCTTAAAAAGAGAGGTGTCAAACTTCATATGAAAACAATTTTTTCCGAATAAATATTTTGTTCGGAATGAATTCACCCATTCACCTTTAGAATTATTAACTATATGATTTTATATAGTTGCAACTCATTTGTACCTACACAAAACATGTTAAAAAGATATTAGCATATTAGCATTAAATCTTTTAATGTACAATGATGAAAATGAACTTATAAATATATGTGTGTAATTAAAAGTAACCTAACCTACATACATTGATATCTATGATATGATATCATGTACATATATATATTGATCTCAATTTTAAGTTTATTATATGTTAATAAACTGACAAAAAGTAAAACGATATTTTATTTATAATCTTCATAAATGGAAAATAAAATGTTAGTTTTAAAAATTTAATTTGACTCTGGCAAAATTTTTTTACGATTATTTTATATTTTGGCGACGTAGGTGAAACAAAAATCTGACAAGCAGCGTGTCAACTTGGTGCGTTTCGCACCATTTTTAGTGCTTTTATACATTTTTGGTGCGAAAAATTTCTTAGTTGGTGCGCGGTGCGCTTTTTTTTAAATTTTGGTGCGTTTTTTAATTTTTCCGAATATGTGATGAAATCTTTATTTTTCTAATTTTTAATTGCAGTTTTTTAACAATTGATTGGTGTGAAATCTATACGATGAAAAAGGACCCCATTGAATGCATTTTATATACGAATGTATGATAATCAAACATTCGTCACAAGAAGCTAAAGCTGAATAGGATGAAAATTTTTGTTTGAAAATAAAAGTAACATTTTAAAAATGAAAATTCTTGTTTAGCCTGATTGGCCTATTGAACTGTAGACGAACACCAGGGCACAGAGTATAACAGAGACGACAATTTTGGCGTTTCAAAATCGCTACAATCAGCTGATAAGGCAGTTCTGTTAAAAAGAGAAAGAAAATATTTTCTGGTAGTAAATTTGTAATGTGAAAAAGCAAAGCACTATACAAGAATTTTGTGGACAAAACAAAATAAACAAAACAATTTGAGTTAGAATATTTGAATTGAAATTTTGTTTATATGTTTGTGATTTCAATAACTTACTAAATTGTATTTTAATAATTGTTATACTTTATGGTATTCATTGTGGGGTTTGTGCATTCGTTAGATGATATAAATGCATTTTTTTATGATTGTATCAAACAATACAAAAATACTCTGTGACCAAAATTGAATTTTATTGCGTCAGAAAAATAAAGAAAACAAAAAGGCAGTTCTTAAAGAAAGAGACAAGTATAAAACTATGTTTTCTTTCTCCTTCTGTCACCTCTGTATACTCTGTGACCAGGGTTAGAGTCCCAGTGAAGCCCTAACAAATTTTATTGAATAGGGTCAACGAAGTACTTAAAATAGAAAAGAATAATATTTAAAAAAATATGTACTGAAATTATCCCGTTTTTACCAATTAATTCCGAAAAGCATATTATGAGTATTTTTACTATTATTCGTTGATCTCTTTTTAAAAAGTTAAAAAAAGAAATTAGATATATTTGTTTAGTTTATTTCTTATTTTTGTTAAGTTTTATTTTTTTATAAAAACACTGAACTGTTGAAGACTGTTATATTTATAATACAAAAATATTATATTTTTTTATGAGAAATTATTTCAATAAACCTTTTAAATAAAAAAGAAAATCTGAATTTGGTGCGATTTTTTTCAAATGGCGCGTTTTTTTCTCCATTTTGGTGCGTTTTGAAATTTCAAAGTTGACAACGCTGCTGACAACCCTGCTTAACACAACAAAACGCGGATTTTAATAAGAGAAAATTCATTTTAGTTTCTGCTTTTAGCTTTTCTTAAATATTAATAAATGACTATCAATTTAAGGTTCAAATATATTCAATTGATTTTTTTTGTTTTATTTATGCAACCAGTGAACAATGCTTTAATAGAGGAATGTCATGTTAACAATAATAGGACGAATAAGGGATGAGGAGTAAATGTTAAACTGCTTTCGCGTCATTGTACTTATTCGTCGAATATTATAAACTAAATGAGAAGCATATTAATTTTTTGTATAAAGTGGAAGTCTTATCGCCAGTTGAGCATCCATATTCTCGTACAGGTACTTAGTGAATAATATTTATATAATATCTCAAATTGATAAATACTCAAGCTCGATGTCAGTATTGAGTATTTATCAATTTGGGATTCTACAAAGAAAAGGTCGAATATTTCAAACTTTTATTATTTATATAATATTTAGATTACACCTTTACGAAGCCTCTTTTAAGTAATGTCAGCATTCAGTAATGATAAGTTTTTGCTGGGTACCTATTTAATATATTTATATTAATAAAATAGTAAAAGAGGTGTATTTTATCAGGTTTGAAGAGAAAATCTTTGGAAGCATGTTTTCATTTAATATTTCTGATATTGGTTTGTGACGAAAACTGCTTCATCTAAATGAGGTGTTATTACGTTCGAGAATGTATTTTAATTAATTATAGACATTGGTAAACAGGCATCAAATAATCGATTGCCAATATGATTGATTTAATATTTTAACTGATTAATAAATACAAACAGTGATTGTCTTCAGGTGGCTTCACCCATTCGTTCTTAACAAAAATTTTGTTCGAACAATTTTTTTTTTTTATATGAAGTTTGACGTCTCTCTTTTTGAGAGAGAGAGAAAATATTTTTGCCGAACTTGAATTGGTTTAAATTTCTGGACAAAAATGAATTGGGTTGTCAATAGGTTGCATTTTTTCATACAAATAACAATGCCTTATGAATTTCCATGGCCATCATACATTTTGAATTTATATATATGATTTTGAATACACAATACTTTCAAATAATTTAATATTTGTTTTATGACACTTCAAAACAAAAGCAAAATAAATCAATGGTCGCACTTGTAAAACCAATAGATTTTGTTTACATATGGCAGCTTTGATTTTTCAGAAAAATCGTTCAAAATGGGCGAATCGTGCTGCAAAAAACTTACAGTAAACAAATTTTTCTCCAGAAAAAAATTTTTGTTAAGAACAACTGGGTGAATCCACTTTTAGAAAAGGCATTGCATAGCTAAAGATAAAAATTAGCAACTAGTCGAAATATAATGCTTTGATTCCTACAAAGCTTTTAAAATCATCCAAATCATCAGTGAATGTCCCTGTGCCTCTAAAATCAGATGATTCTGATAATTAACAGCAGGTTTAGAAATAACCGATGCAACAATTCCAGTTTAATAGCAGTAGACTATTCGTTCAGCATTTGTTTTGATTGAATATAAGCAAATTTACAAACTCTTCGATCGGTAACGAAAAAGTGGTCATAGTATTCAAGATGTAATCATTCTGGAAAATTACAAACCCTTCAAAAAAGATTAATGCCCTTATTCATAAAAAAGTAAAGTAGACTTCAAATGTACTTTAAGAAAATTTTGTATGAACAAAGTACACTTCAAACCTACTTTATTATAGTTAGTTATAAATCAAATTGCAATAAATTAACGTGCCATAACTCTGCAGTAGACAGAACGACCGATATTATATGGGGAATACCAAATCAAGAGAATGTAAGGTAGATTCTCAACATAAATTGAGTATCTGGACATACAGAGCTAAGCTCTTATTTCGCTCATTAAGGTATATACAACGATACGATCTGTATAGCGTATAAGCGCTAGAATAATACCAGTGCTTTTGATTGAATTTGGGAAATGTCTTACGAAATCACATTCGAAATCACCGACTTTCGTCGATCCAAAATTTTACGAGTAACTACAAAAAAAAAATGGCCAATAACTTCGTCAATTCCATCTTCCATTTTCATATAACGCACAAAAACCGGTTTAACTGTATTGCTCTTAAAATAAATGATTTAAATAACGTGCCAGTAACGGCGGACAACTCTCATACAGACTAGAAAAAGGGACAAATTATAAAATAAATTGAAAAAAGCTTAATCTGCTTAAAATGTTTCCTGAATATGTCTTGAATTTCTTTATAAGTTAAAGTTATGATTTGTGGCCAATCGAAAAATTCGATTATATAGCTTTTTTTATACTAGCAAGATAAGTTGAGTTGACACAAAATTCGCTCTTAAAACTAAATTATTCGATTACAACCTGAACAGGTTCTTTTTTTGAAAGCAACTAATTAAAAAATGTGTTATTTATAAAGACATTATTAAGACGCTGGACATTACTACGAATACTTCTAATGATAATCTTGATAATTAAATAAATAATAAAGGTTTAAAAATTTTAATATAAATTTTTATTTAAAACTAAATTGTGCATTTTTTCTAATTTAATTAAATTTAAATTCAATTTTGACTGCTTAAAACTACAAGTGTGACAACTACGATAAAGTACCACTACTATATTATAAACTTTTAAAAACGTTGGACCAACATGGGAAAAACAAAAATAGTTTATATTGTTTTTCTACCACGAAAAATTGGTTTTAGGCTTAATTTTTGTTACTAAAAATAACCGTGAATTTGGATGCTAGTTCCGAAATCTCGATTCCGAAAATCCCGATAAAGTACCCTTTACAATTATTATAACCCTTTAAAAACGTTGGGCATTGAAATATTAAAAATTTAAAATATAACCGTGAATTCGAGAGTATAAACATATTTTGTTATTATTTTCCGGAAATTAAAAAAATGTCCGGTCAGTTATGAACCCTAGTTAGGAAACTTTTGCACTATAGACTTTTGTCATTATTTTTATACATTCTGAAGATAAAATTTCTAATAATTAAAGGGATACATTTCGACAGACCAACACTTGACATTATCAAATTGTCCTGACAATTAATTTGACATTTATATAATAGAAAGACTTAAGAATCGCTGCATTTTGAATATAAAAACACAACAATGATACTCTTTGGACAAAAAAAAAAAAAAACTGATACTTTGGTGTATTTGATATGAAGAAGGTGTGTGTAGTTGAGGTATGTACGAGTCTGACTATGTATCTGTGCACAAGGGGATCTTTGTTGAAGTGTGAGTGCGATCTTGTCTAGATTATTTTCGTATTAATAAGTAAGATACTCGCTTGTACCCTTAACCAAAAAAATAATATGTGTAGTTGCTGCTACAGAGGCTGTTGCTGCTGCTGCTGCTGCTATTGATGATTTTACTTTACTTACTTGCGGCTTATCCCAATATTTATGAATACATGTGAGTGTCCGTCCGCTTGGCGGTCTTTGACTAAGTGTGAGAGTGTGTGTCTTTATGTGTATGTGTGTGTGTATGGATAAGATGCCTTTTTATGATTCTTAAGATTTTGGTAGAATATTTATGTTTGTGTGTATTTGTTTGTTTGCTTTATATTTTTACCTTTTTACCTTTGAATAGTTTTTACTTTTATTTTCGGTTAAAGATACAAATTTCTATATTATGAGCATGTTGCGTGTGTTTTACGATCAGTAAGAGATTTCTTTTCAAAGAGTGAAGTTAAAATACAAAAAACCGAAAAACAGAAATATTTCCTACAAAATTAAATAATAATATTTACTCAAGATAAATTCTAAAATTGATTGCAACAACAACAACAAAATATGTATATCGTTTTAAACAAACATAAATAAAAATATTTACATTTTAGTGTGTTTGGCTATTAAGTGTTTAAAAAAAAAATCACACAGAAATATGATATTTTTTAAAACGTTCTATGTGTTATTATGTGGCTTTCTACTACCGCCAGTTATAAATGGCTTCAATTTTGGTTTTACCACCAAAAGTTTAATAAAAATTCCCGAGGATCTACAAATAGATCCAGATGGTTATTTTGATATAGTTGAAAAGCCCGAACAGTTTCTGAAAATCGATAAACAAATTGTAAGTTTTAAAGAAATTTGAATATTTTTATTTTTTGAAATTTGAAATGTTTTACAGGCTCCCAATAGCAAGGGCAATGTGGCTGGCAAATCACCTGCCCATGTTCAGCATTTGTTAGAGTTGGCGGCAGCAGAAGCCGACAAAGAAGCTACGTTATCCGCTAAAAAGGCACGCAAAAAATCACAAAATCGTTTGCCAGCCTTTATGTTCAATAGCGATGTTTCGAAAATACAATCAAATGCCAAGAATATTGAAAATGATACACATCACAATTTCTTTTATGAGCGTAACATCATAGTGGAACCCAGCGTGCCGCCAGAAAAACTCTTAACGGAGAAAACCGATAAAGGCGATGACTCGCAAGGCATACCAAAAGAGAAACTAAGACAAATGTCATTGAAAAGGTAAGTTCAGAAAAATATATATTTGAAATCACATTTACATTTACTGAGGCACACAAAATCTTTGAAATTAGTTTAATTACTAAAGATACTTCGAACAGCAGGTGTTGTTCGTAACAAATACTGGAATTACTCTTTGGAAAAATATACACAGTTCTTAAGAATGAGATAGATTTTTAATTTATGATAATAGGTATTTTTTTTTTGTTATAATTTTAACTACATATTTTATTTCTCTTAATTGCTGATTTCAAATTGAAATTATTGCTTGCTCTCTCTTTAATTTCCTTTTGTTTACTCTTCAAATTCCTTGATCGATCTTTCATTCACTGCACAATTAAGAGCATCTAACTCAACCATGTCCACCCCTTAAACGCGTCTTATTGTTTCACATTGAACACTCAAAAATCTCAAGTGTTTTTACCTGTTTTACCAAAAACAGCACGATCATTTCAAGTGTTTTATGACACCCATACTCGAATTTTAATAGTTGTAATAAAAATTCGCACATGTACTTTTGTTTTCATTTCAATTGACAAGATTTAACATTTTGCACCGGGGTTTTCCTTTAAATATCCAACGATTATCAACGTTTTAATATTTCCTAGAATGAAAACACTAAGTAATTCGTTGACTATTGTTACAAATTTTCCCTGTAAAATTCCATAGATTTCCAATTGCGCTTAACAATGGGTGTTTACCTGCTGTGCAATTTCAAGTACCTGATGGATTTAAAACCTATTCAAAATATATAAAACACAGCTAGATATTTTAAGTAGTTTAAAGATTTCTAACTATTCTACTTTTTTTTTATTTTTTGTATATTTACAGGCGTTTGTTTAAACAGCTCAAAGGGCGCAAGGTGCATGTAAACAAAAGGCACAAGAAAGGCAGTAATAAAGCGGTGCAAAAACACAAGAAAGCTAAATTATTGAACAGGTAAACATGTAATTTCGTAGTTGAATTACAAAATTAATTAATTAATTAAATATGTTGTAATTATAAACATAAATTAAATAATTGGTGAATGGTTAATTAAGCAAAATGCATGTAAAATTCGGGAAACTTCTATTTTGTTTTTGTATTGGGGGAATTGTCACTAGATTAATTTTATAGTTTGGCATTCTGCACTCAATAATATTAAATTTATATGTGATCACCGCAAACATAATATATTAAAGTTATGAATCACATGATTATAGCAACCATATATATGAGAATATTATATTTACTCATGATCACCGCAAACATAATATATTAAAGTTATGATTCACATGACTATAGCAACCATATATGTATATGATTTTAGTAATTAACAATCATGCTCTTGAATACAAATTTTAGTATTTAATGATTGCCGCTCATAAAAATAATTACTGTGACCATAAAGTTTACAAAAAAAAAAAAAAAATTTAAATAATTGCGTTGGTCATTCAATTATATGTGTGGATGTCTATATTTATTTATTCCATTTTTAATCATTCAGCATAAAAGAACTAAAAATATTATTATTTTATTAATTTTCAGTTTTTGGTCTAATTATCACATCAAAACGTTTTTAATTTTAAAACATTTACTAAAGAAAGAGATCTAAAGTTCCCAACTCCGTACTCTAAGGGTTAAAGCACTTTAAATAGCAAAAAATATTAAGGTTTTTGTTTTTTTCTGTCAAAGAAATTTGGATTTGAAAATGTTTAGTAGAAATGGTCCTTCGGAATTTTGTCGTGTTTTTCGAAACATTCCACTTTGAAGCAGAACTCATATGCGTTTTTTTATTTACTAATTTTCAGATTTTAAGACAAAATCTAATCCTTTTGTTTTCTATATATAGCACTCCAGTCCCCACAGTAGGTATATTCTGATGAGCATTACATCAAAAACTACAAATTTTTTAGGGTTAAATATCTCGTCTCTCTACAAGATTTTGAGAGTGGAACGTAAATGGGTTCCCATAGTTTTCCAATCTTATATTTTGAAAATTGTTCGATTTATTTTTAGATTCTTCACTATAGTAAAGACACATTACCGTCCAGAAACATATCTTTCTCTGATTTCCAAAAGTTTTCCCTGATTTTATCACTTAAAATATAAATTCCAAAATCACAACTAGAAAGGTGTAAAATACCATATTTAAAAGTTTTTTTCACTGCAATTATTTATATGATTGCGGCAACCATAATTCGCATGATTGTGGCAATTGTTTAAAGTCAGGATATTGAAAAACTAATTATTTACAATATATGACTAAAAGTGAACTTTCAAATATTAAATGCCAAGCTTCAATACAGATTCGCAATGTTAGCAAACAATTTTTTTCATAATATGCTTTTAAACAACAGACGAATAATTATTAACGCTGAAAAAACTTGGTAATGATTAGCAATTACAGGGTGACATACATTTCAATGACTACTACATATCGTCTTTATTACCTAGAAATAGTTTAGTAATGCCTAATTTATTAGCTGCTCAAATCATCTGTTACAGTCTCTTACCGTAATAAATAACCTGACATGTCGTTTTTACTTGATATTGCAAGTCCTTGAAATCAAGGAACTATTATACACCTTACTTGTAACTAGTTATTGAAGTAATGACATACAGAACTCTCTCTAGGTATGACATTATAGCGTTAATTGTTAAAAAAAACTTTCTGTATAGGTTGTGAAAAGTGTTTTAATTGTTTAATTACCGTGTAATGAATGTTATTGCAGGAAACTATTCCAAATTAAATTACATTTTTTTTTAAAACGATTATTTTAAAATAAATTTCTTATAGACAAAATTTTGAGTTTCAAGTAAATTGTTTTTGATGTGAAAATAGATTTGATCAAAGTTTTTCTAATAAAAATACACCTCTTCAAGTTGAAATTAAGAAATTCCAACTTTACATTGGGAAATTAAAAAAATTAAGAAAAGTAAATTAATATTGAGAATATGCAAATTCAGCTTGAGAAATCCAAATTGATATTGAGAAAATAAGAATTGTAATTGAGAAATTATAATTTGTATTAAATCTTTCAAATTGGTTCGTTTTTGACTGACTCTTTTCATTGTTAAAAAATCTTTGTATTTAATTAATTCGGCTTGAGGTCTGTTTTATTAAAAAATATAAAAGCTCTTAATTTTTATTGTTTATTTCCAATATTTACAATAGTGAAAGAAACTTAAGAAATCAACAGCGGACAACAGTGATTTAAACTTAAAATTATTTTTTTTCCTGAAGATTACCAACAAAGTTGGTCGAAATATTGGAAATAAACAATAACAATTAAAAACAAACAAGAGCTTTTATATTCGGCTGTACTGAATCTTATATACCCACCACCAAATCACCTATTATGGGGATTTATAAGAGAGTTATGCACATTTAAGTGATTTCCGGAAGTAGACTTTTCAACGATGTGTTGAATTTAAATTTGATAGTGGTTTTATAAGGGATTTATGCTTATTTAAGTGATTTTGAAAACTGGACTTTATATGGGGACTACGGTCAAATATGGACCGATCATCTTCAAATCATGGTACGACGATTTAAATGTAATTTTGATTATGCTTGTCGAATTTAAACTCGATAGTCATTTTTACAAAAGATTTATATTCATTTAAGTGAATTTCGGTATGTCAAAATTATGGACCGATGCAAACAAAATATTGTTTTGAGATTTCACTTTGCATGAAACTCATTATTGCACAATTTGGTTTAGATACGGCTTTTCTATAGACATTTATGTACCATAAAGCCATATTCCGGGAAGACATTTGTATGAGGGCTATGAGAAATCGTAGACCGATTCCTATCAATTTCAACACATTTTGTCCTTCTATAATAAAAATAAAGTGTGCAAAATTTCATGAGATTATCTGCTTTATGTTTGAAGAAAACAGCAAAAAATATCTGAAATATATAGCAGTAGCCTAAAACTTTGATCTATAACTCGGATCCAAATGGACCGTTTTTGCCTACTTGCAATACCAAACATTTCGATGAATCAAAGAATGTTTGGTAAAAAGTTCATTGTTCTATGTCTTTTTTTCGAAGCTCTGTCATGCCAGCAACAGACGGACGGACGGACGGACATGGCTAAATAAATATATAGACTTTTTGGTTATACGACCATTATTTCAATGTGTTACAAATGCAATGACAAACGCAATATGGTGGGTATAACAAACAAGAGTTTTATATCTATATATATATATATAAATGAAATGGTCCATGTATGTAATGGCATCACGTGAGAACGCATGGAGCGATTTGGCTGATTTTTTTATTCGATGCAAAATTCTTAGAAGATGATTTGTAAAAAAAATTAAAAAATTCCTGGTAAAACTCAAAAATTTAAAGTTTTTAATATATTGCCTCCTTTTCACTTCTCATTTTTTCTTAATAAGAGATATTTTTTTAAGAAACTTGAAGAACTTGCACCAAAGCCTCCTTTTCACTTCTCATTTTTTAAGTATGAGACAATTTTATGAAAACTCAAAGAACTAAATTTTACTGCCTCATTTTCACTTCTCATTTTTCTTAATAAGAGACATTTTTTGAAGAAAACTTGAGAAACTGACACCAAAGCCTCCTTTTCACTTCTCATTTTTTTAAGTATGAAATGATATAAAATACCAATTAGGGGCGGCCAGCTAGTTAAGCCGAAATAATAAAATACAAAGATTATTTTCAAATATTTTTTTACTTATAAAATATTGAGTTATAAATCTAAGAAAACTTTATATTTTTCAATTTGTGTTTTCTCAATATTTATTTACATTTCTTAATTTCAATTTGTTTTTCTCATTATAAATTTGTATTTTTCAATTTGTATATTATCAATGATGGAGTAATTATACAAGGTGAGCGCAAATCGGCAACAAATACAACACAATATAGAAATAACAGGCATTTTGTTTGTGTAAAATGATGTACTACTGGCAAAAACTCTTAAAAATGTATTGCTTTTGACATCCATGGTGTAATTATACGAGGTGAGTGCAGGAGCACAGCTGACTGACTTTGTTTACAATTTACTTATGTCAAAGGTAATGTTGCCGATTTGCACTCACCTTGCATAGTTACACCATGGTTACACCATGTTCTCAATATTATTTTACATTTCTCAATTTCAATTTTTTGCAACATAAATTTTGATTTCTGAATTCCAGTTTGTCATTTCTCAACATTAATATGGATTTCTGAATTTCAAATTGTATTTTCTCAATTTCAACTTAAAAAGGTTATATGAAAAATCAACTGAGAATAATTGGCTGTTTAACATTGCTAAGTTTTAAAATTTTTGAGGACTAATGTGCAAATTACTTTGCAATAGATTTGTAAAAAAACATACCTAAGACAAATTAAAATATTAATAGAATATTTGTTTTGAAATTATTCTTCAAAATAATTTTTCTAATATTTAACTATAATTTTAGGTCAGTAAAGTAATAAATAGACATATTTTTAGTCAATGTTTCGTGATAACGCGGTTAATTGGAAACGAACTAGACCAGGAAATAACCCATAGTTTCTTTATACAAACTGGCCCTTATTTCAAAATGTTTACAATAATTTAATTTAATTTGATTTGATTAATTGTAATAAAAAACACTGCAAAATACCAATCAACTGTAAATGTATAAGCAAATATTAAAATAAATCTGGAATTAAAACTAAAACAACTACTTTTTGCTTTTATTTTCACCTAGTCCACCTATTCTAATGCAACATGACAATGACTTAATCTTGGATGACAGCACTCAAGACGATAACTTTAAACGTCGAAAACGTGCTGTGACCGCTAAAAAAGAACGTATCTGGGATTATGGTGTAATACCCTATGAAATCGATCATATTTTTAGTGGTGCACACAAGGCTCTCTTTAAACAGGCCATGAGACATTGGGAGAACTTTACTTGTATAAAATTTGTGGAAAGAGATCCCAAAGTACATCCTAATTATATATATTTTACCATAAAAAATTGTGGGTAAGTACAGCAGCAGCGCAAGAAACTTTATAGAGAAAATTTAATTAAATTTATTTCATAAAACAGCTGCTGTTCCTTTGTGGGCAAACGCGGCAATGGCCGTCAAGCCATTTCGATAGGCCGTAATTGTGAAAAATTTGGCATTGTGGTGCATGAGCTGGGCCATGTGGTGGGCTTTTGGCATGAACACACCCGCACGGATCGCGATCAACATATTATTATCAATAAAGTGAATATCATGAAGGGCCAGGAATATAATTTTAATGTTTTATCACCCGAAGATGTGGATTCTTTGGGCCTACCCTATGACTACAACTCCATAATGCACTATGCCCGTAATACGTTTTCGAAAAGCGTTTATCTGGATACTATACAGCCCTTGGGTGTAAGAGAGCATGAAAAGATTGAAATTGGCCAGCGCATTCAGCTGAGTAAGGGAGATATAGCCCAGGCGAATTTGCTGTATAAATGTGCCATCTGTGGCCGCACATTTCAACAGAATACTGGTCAGATTAGTGCTCCCCATTATAGTTATAAGGGCAGCAGTGGCAATGATTTAAGTGATGAGGTGGAGGGTAGTGGTAGTGGCAGTGATGATGATTATGTTTTCGGTACGGATTTCGACAAGTCACTGGAATCGTGCGAGTGGCGTATAACGGCCACGAATGGTGAGAGGATTATATTGCAGCTGCATCAAGTGGTAAGTGGAAAAAATTTTTATATAACATAATTTTAAAAGAATACGAAATATTTTTGTGACTGTTTAATTGAGATCGTTACATTTGTGCTAATATGTATGTATATGTATTTAGTTTAGAATTGTAAATTGGGACAGTGATACCTATGTACGTGTTGATAAGCCATTAATTTGTTTAGTCGGTGAAATAATTTTATGTCTGCATCAGAGGTAGGCAAAACGTAAAATGAGGTTGTGTGTGCGAGCGAACTACCCAGCAAACATAAACTTAATTATATAAATGCATGCATTTTTAATTGAGTCAATTATTGGTTAATTAAAAAGTGTTCACATATGCTCAATATTGCTAATTTAATTAGCGTTTGACAGCAGCTGACAAAAAAGAATACATTTACGGGAAAACGTCAACGCTCGTTTACGTCAACATCCCAAAACCTCAACCCTTTTTTTTACATTACCTAGTCTAAAATTTTATGAAATAAATAGAGAGAAGTCTCTCATCCAAGTGTTGGAAAGAAAAAAAAACAGGAGCAAAAAAAATAACAACAGATTTTTGTTAAAATGTCAACAATTTGTTAAACGTCAACACCCGCGGTTTTAATTAGTTGACGTTTTCCCGAGTGCACTGTATTTGGTTCTAATATTATAATTTTCAGCCTAAAAATATTCTTTATTAATTTAAAAGCGAAACAACTGCCATTTTAATTATTTCTGGTCACAGGGTTGTATTTTTAATTTTAACAATTATTAGAGCAATTAACTCTTAATGAAGCAATTATCTTAATTGAAATTTTGTATGGATAATAGAATTCAATTAGGCGTTAATTATAAAATGTCAATTAAAAATGCATGTGTGAACACCATATTAGATAGGAAACATACACTCACAATATATTTTCCGTAACATATAAGAAATTAACAACGAGATTGATATACAAATGGAACTTCTAATACTTCAAAAGCTGATTACATGCATGTTACCAAATGCATTATCAATCATAAAATATTTTGCGTAATTCATTATTTATTTGAAATGTTTGTTGGGAAGTATTTCTGAAAAAAAAAAAATATATAAAAGCATCCGCCGCATGTGCACACATTGCTGTCTCAATGACGACTGAATGAAAGAGATAAGGTATATGTGTGAATTGCTCTCTGCACAATTGTGCTATAGGATGCCAAAATATGGTCTGCATATAAATTTGTCTTGGGTGGATAACACTTGTTTATTGTTGTTGAAGTTGTAAAGCCTAGTTTAATTGGAAATTTTGTCTAAAGGTACATTCACATTTGGCAAATATTTGCCGAAAAAGACGTAACCACTAAATAAAATGTTTTTGAACTCGTTTATTTATTAAAAAAAATATTGTTTATTTAAAACACGTGTGGTTACGCTTTTTATAGATTTTCACTGATAAATCTTCTACAATTTTTGAGGGTACTAAATTGTAGCTAAGTTTAATTACACAATTTATTTTGATTAAACTTTTCTTAAACTAAGATCTTCAGTGAGTACTTGGAGTAAATTTAATAAACATTTGATAAAACTAAACCAAGGTTTACATAAATATGGGGGGCAAAAGTCATAGAAAATGAGCCAAGTTCTGAACAGATATTTTTAAGAATAAATTGTACGTTGAAACTTTTGCCATGAAAATAAGAAAAATAACATTAAAAAACTTTTATAAAGCTATTGACGGGCTTAAAAATGTTTTCACTTTAATTGCTTGAAAAGCTAACAAATGCTAGGGAACAGCTGTAGTCTGTAGAGGATTAAATTCATTATTAATAGTTAAATTCATTGTAAACTTCTTTATTTCAGAACCTCTTTCTCTCTGCCGACTGTAATGAAGATTACATCGAAATACGTGATGGCTATTGGCATAAATCACCAGTTATACGACGTTTATGTGGGAATCATACATCGGTAACCATAAAAAGTGACTCCAGTCGCATGCTGATTAGTTATGTTAATCGGCGCAGTATTAAAGGGTTCCGCGGTTTTATGGCTGACTTTGAGGGTAAGTTTTTCTAAACAATTTTCAAATGACATGAAAAAAATATTAGTTTATTACTGTTGTTAAAACAATTTATGCTGAATCAGTTCAAAAATATATATGTTAACGAAAGGAGGAGCGGGCCTGCTTCTACCTTCAAAAAAAAAAAAATAAAAAACGTACTAAAATAGCGTTCGTATAAACTTTTGTTGAATGTATATGACATTTATGTACTGTATGTTGCATGTATGTTACAAAATTATAAAGCCTCTTGGTTGGGGAGTTTGCCATGAATTAAGCGTATAGTATAGGGATAGGGATGTTTTCCCAACAAAAAGGTGCCTTGTTTAGCCAAAAACTTTTATTTGGTGGAAATTAGTTATGGACTATTAAATAAAAATGAAATATAATTGTTGATTTATATACAATATTGGGTATACAACGAGGAAAGTTCATTATTGTTTAACAAAGTTTGTTGGAAATTTAACAAAAAAGAAAAAAAACAGCACATTTTTAATGGGGTGTAGCAAAGTTAATAAAGCTTTTTCGAAAATAAATTTGTTTGAAATATGTGTTGTTTTGTATAACAAACGCCTAATTTTAATTCACTTAAAGTTTTTAATTATAAAGCAATTAATCATTTGCTTTTAAATACTTTAGTAAGGAATTGTTAGTCTGAAAGATGGTTTCAGATGGCGGTTTATATATTTTTTAGTTTCAAATATTTCACTGCTGCTTTTTTGTAGTAACCCCTAAAAATATGCTATAATTTTTAACTGTTGTTGTAATATTGAGGCATAATTAGACCTGAGCAGCACATCTTTAATAATTACATTTCTGCCGAGTTTAATACCAGTGCACCAGTAGTTTCAAATAACATTATTTTCTGTTTTTTTTCCTTTTTACAATAAATTTCATTAAAATTTAAAACAGTGTTGTGGGCAAAATGTAAATTTAAGGATTTTTGGTTATCACTTAAAAATGTGCCTACATTATGTTTAAATTGCGAATTTATTCTAAATTCCCAAAACTGGTGTACAATTTTAAATACCCTAATCTTTTTTAGTTTATAGAATTCCATTAGCGCCTAAAAATATGCTATATTTTTTGTTAAACTAATCTCCTAATTTTACAATAATATTGTAATTAGTATTTCTGTTTAAAGTGATAGAAATACAGGTATTTTAACATTGAGTATAATAATTAAAACTCAATTTCTTTATATTTTATTAGAAAAAACAAATGGTACCATTATTAATGAAAGACGACTTATTTTATGTGGCTGCCTATATTGGTTCTACAGTAGCCAGCCACATAAGCCAATTTATCAAGCGCTATAATAGATTTTGTGTCTGTCTTACGCATGGCTCTGAATATATTCACCATAATATCCATGGGTGTTTTCGGAAATGCATCACTGTGCTGCATCTGATGCTCATCTGTGATTAGTTTGCGATGCTAATTGAAATCAGCTGATGCTGATGCTCATTTATTGCATCAACCATTTTAGAACACAATACATTTGCAATTATGCCAACTGTTGCTTTTTCGAACGTTCTGCGCATCAGATGAAGCGCAGTGATGCATTTCCGAAAAGGCCCAATCTTAAACAACTGCTACGAGGTGGCCAATTGACATTGTCAAAACTGAGCACAACCGGACATTATATGATATGAAGTTCTTTTAATAAAACTATAATATATCAAAAGAAATTGAGTTGTGTTGATTCGATTTAAATATTTGAAAGATTATTGTGTCTAAAACACATAAAATATTTGGCATTTATTTGTTTATTCCATTGAAAGCACATCAAACTGAACAATCTTGCAATTTTAATATTCATCTTTAATATAAAAATTTTATAGAGCCCCTAAAAATAATTAAAACAAATTAGCAAATATATTCCTTTAATAATTTATAACATACATTTAATTTTCTTCCCTACAGTGGTCTGTGGTGGTGATATTTTTCTAACCGAAGATCGGCGCATTGACTCCCCCAACTATCCATTGGAGTATTTTCCTGACAAGGAGTGTGTTTGGCGCATAACCGTGCCCGACAACCATCAGGTAGCCTTAAAGTTCCAGTCGTTTGAATTGGAAAATCATGACAATTGCATTTACGATTATGTGGAGATACGCGATGGCAACAACTCAGAATCGAAATTAATAGGAATATTTTGTGGCTACAAATTGCCACCAAATATAAAGTAAGTCCCTGTAGCACCATAAAAAAGACTTTAATTAATAAAACAATGACAATGTAATTGCTTTATTTTATCTTTTCATATTTCATTACAAACAGAACTAATAGCAATCAAATGTATTTGAAATTTGTTTCGGATGGTTCAGTGCAAAAAGTAGGCTTTTCAGCGGCATTCATGCAGGAAGTTGATGAATGCAAATTTGCCAATCATGGCTGTGAACATGAATGCATAAATACTTTGGGGAGCTATCAGTGTGGCTGCTTTGCCGGCTATGAATTGCAGCCGAATGGCAGGACATGTGAAGGTATGTTTGTAGTTGTGGTTCAGTGTGTTACTCCTGTAATATTCAAATGTTTATATTGGCTAGCGATAGCAGGCAGTTATGTATTTTGTTGCTATTTGAATTTGTTTTTATTTATTTTTTGTTTGTTTTACAGATGCGTGTGGTGGCATTATTGATGCTAGTGTGGGCACGGGTGTGGTAAATTCACCCTCTTGGCCAGATGTTTATCCCATTTCGAAGGAGTGCATTTGGGAAATAATAGCTCCTGCCAATCATGCTGTTTTTTTGAATTTTACTGCTTTTGATTTGGAGGGCACTAAGTTCCAGTATACCGAGTGTAATTATGATTATTTGGTGGTGTATTCGAAGCTTAGAGACAATAGACTTAAGAAAATTGGTGTTTATTGTGGCCATGAAATTCCTCCCTTGATTAATTCGGAACAAAGTATTTTGAGATTGGAATTCTTTTCCGATAAATCGGTACAGCATACAGGATTTTCAGCGAAGTTTCAAATAGGTAAGTGTTGATATTATGTTTTAATTTTTATTAGCATTAAATTATATTACAAACAGAGTAGTTTCGAATTCAGTTGAATGCCTAACAAAACTTATCTCAAGGTGGCGCAAAAGTAAACTTCCGATAGCTTGAGCGTATGTTAGACGCGATTGGCGGTCAGCAGCTAACAGCTGATGGAACATCTTCAAATCTTGTAGTAAAATTCGCTGTAAAGACCATCGACTGATACCCATTTGCGTGGTACGTCGTCTGGTCGATGTCGACGGCGCTTCCATGACATCCTCGGATACAGCAGCAATATTCTCTGCAGAACGGCTACTCCGGGGTCTGCCACGCCTGGCAGCATCTCGTGTTGTGCCAGTCTCTTCGAGGCGAGCGGCTAAACGTCGCAATGTTTCACCAGTAGGTGTTGGACGGCCAGGAAATCTGCGGCGAAATTCACGTTGTGCCAAAGTCACCGACCGATTATTGGTCAAATAAATAGTCAGCAATATTCCGCGTTCTGGAGCAGTGTAGCTTAACATTGTTTATTAACGTGTATTTCGCATGTGTTTACTACACAAATGTCAAAACAGAACTGACATTAGGGGCCAATCGCAAAATTTATAGCATTTTCTGATAGGAGGATTACTTTTGCGCTACCTTGTATCTTAAATTTTAAGCAGTTAAAGGACTCACAATTCAATTAAGAACTCATTTAAAATATCATCTTAATGATCCTTTAAACAATTACATTTAAAGCTGTTGAGTTTCTTATACTTTTGTATAAAAGTCAGATGAAGAAAACCAATTTGAGAATAGCACTTAATTAACTTTCTTTTTACAACTTTCACATTCACTTGTTTCAAGCAGTTTCCAGAAATTAAGGAATTTTAAATTTTTTTGTTTAAATAAGTTAACGAATTTAAATCAATAGTCGTTGTTGAGTTATTAAATATTTTTGAATCTTAAGAAATTATGTTCTTCAATATGTCGGTTTAAATCACGCTCGTATCCAAAATACACAACTGAAATTAGTGAGATTAACACAAATATGTTTAATATTGTCCTAAGTAGTTTGGTATTAAAAATAAGTACAATTGCTTCTGTAAAAAACAAGTTATGAACTAAAATGTAAAATATTCTTGATCAAGCTTCAAATATTTTACCAAAACAATTTTATATACATATTGTTATTTAAACTATAAATGTTTTTATTTTTACAATGCCTGCTTGAACGTGGTTCATAAATTCTATCAATTAAGAAACAAACATCACTGATCAGATTGTAATAGTTAAAGAGAGGGCGTAACTTGTTATTATAATCCATTTTTCATCTTCTCATTATGCCAACTTCTTCTCTATAACAATATGTAGTAAAACGAATGTCTTAAACTAAGCTAAAATATGTTGCATATATAACGGAGTCAAAACAGAACTAGACTTAATCAAATGTATCAAAAAATATTGCATATCCAAAGGCTTTGGATTCGGAGAATTAACAACTATATTCTTTTTTTAGCCATAAAAACAAATGAATTGTTTTCTTTAACATTTTGAAATGATTAAACTCCGTGTTTTCAAAATGACATTCTTTTTCGTGTAAATTCATATTTCGTGAAGTCATATTTTCTACATCTTACACAAAAACAAGTTTGAAGAAGATTTGGGTTTGGAAAGTAATTTGTAATCTAACCACCTGAATTGAAAATAGTTTACACTTTCAATAACATCTAATTCTGCACATAACACACTTTGCATAATGCAATTATTTTTATTTGTTCAGATACAAAATATTGCTTGGAAAATATTGGGGTTGGCATAGTAACTTGTAATACAAGAAACCAAATACTTTAATTTTTGAAAAATTCAAAAAATATTGGACTACAGTCTAGAAAGCAATCACCATCAACTGAATTGAACATTGGTTTTGGGTTGCCAGTCTTGAAGCTGACAGTTGAATTGCTGTTTAGAGTATTGGTATTGTTGATAGGAATTAGGTTATCAGAAACAATTTGTTTAAATTGTTTCAGTATTCTATGATATTTTGAACGTCTGATCCTTCTAAAATATGGGTTTGCGAATATTCAAGATTCGCTCTTGGTATTCACAAAACTCCTTAGAAACAAATTAGTTAGAAGATGTTTAATCTTACCAATACTTTGCAAAAGCAAACAGCATCAAATAGAATTAAACTAATTTTCATTTGGCCTTATTAAAAGAAGTTTCCTAAATAAAGACAAGAATTAAAGTACATTTTATTTAGTGGTTATGTCTTTTTCGTCAAATATTTTCCATGTTTGCCGTACCTTAAGAGTATAATAAGCGATTCAGTGGCTAATTACTCTTACCACTGATTAATTAAAATTTATTGGTGAAATTCACTCAAAAACTTAAGCTCGAAAAAGTGGCCAGAGGACAACACAATATTTTCTCAAAAAATAAAAAAATTTACTCCTTTTCATTGGGAAGTTTTCTTAATAGTTTTTTTTAGCAAACTTCAAAAACTAATAACGCAAACTTTAATTTTTAACTGATTTCTAATAATCTGCATTTTTTCAATTTCTTTGCAGATACCGACGAATGCAGTATCAACAATGGCAAGTGTCAGCATCACTGTCGCAACACTTTCGGCTCCTATATTTGCAGTTGTCGTAATGGTTACACCCTACACGAAAATCGCCACAACTGCACCGAAACCAGGTGTAAATTTGAAATAACCAATCCCTATGGTGTCATCTCCAGTCCCAGATATCCCGAAGATTATCCCCGTAATATCTACTGTTATTGGCATTTCCGTACCGTCTTGGGCCACCGGGTACAATTAACATTCCATGAATTTGAATTGGAAAATCATCAAGAATGTATATATGACTTTGTGGCTATACATGATGGCAAATCGGAGAATAGCTCTACTTTGGGTATTTACTGTGGGGGTAGGGAACCGTATGCTGTGGTGGCCTCCTCCAATGATATGTTTATGGTTTTAAAAACAGATGCAGGATTGCAGCGCAAAGGTTTCTTTGCTACATATTCCACTGGTAAGTTTTTTGCCAGTTAATCTAAATAAAAAAAATCTCATTTAAATTTTTTTTTTTTTTCTATTTTAGAATGTGGTGGCTATTTGAGGGCCACAAATCACTCTCAAATATTCTATTCTCATCCCCGCTATGGTTCAAGACCTTACAAACGGAATATGTATTGTAATTGGCGCATACAATCGGATCCAGACAGTAGTGTTAAAATCAAATTTTTACACTTTGAAATTGAGTATTCGGAAAGATGTGATTATGATTCTTTGGAAATCTCGGAGGAGCAAAGTTTTCAGCGCAACACTAATCATGGCAAATATTGTGGCAATAGGGTAAATGTTTTTAAATGTAATTTCACAAAGGAATTTGACTGATACATTTAGTTGTTTCACTCTTTTCAGAAACCGCCAGTCATTATCTCCTATTCCGACACCATTCTAATAAGCTTTCAATCGGATGAAAGTACCTCCCTTAAAGGTTTTGCCATCTCATTTGTGGCCGTTGAACCGCCCGACGATGATAATGGTGATGAGTTTATGTCGGTCACACCATTTCCCGGCTACATGAAATCGGTCTACTATTCCTCAGAGTTCCAAAGTTCTGAAGACGAGGGTGATGACCCCTACAGAGAAAGTGGTAGTCGGGATTTTACACCTTATGGAACAGTCAGCCAACGTTTGCTTTTAAATTAAGTTGAATTTATGGAATTTTTTATTATCTTGTATGTTTAATTTATACAAATGCAGTAGGTTTTAGTTTGTAAAATAAGTTTGAGTGGGGCTGGACAGCGAAGTGTAGGGTAGTGGGTGGGTAAATGCATGGTAGTTAGAGAGTTTGAGTGCAAGTACATACATACATATGTAAATGTTTTGTTAGTTTTTATTCTCTAATTGATATTAAAGGCTTAGATAGTTGTTGAATATTTTTTTTATTATTTTATTGTCTGTGTATTATTTGCATTGTATTGTAAATATTTATTTAATTTTTTTTTTTTTGTAAGCTGTTCGCTTGGTAAGATAATAGTTCTTTTTATTATTGTATTTTTAAATGTATTTTGTATGTAGATATTGTTTAATAAAAAAAACTAGTTGTAATTTAAATAAAATTAAAACAAAACAATTTAAGTGTAAAATGTTTATTTCTAATTTTTTTGAAAAGTACTCGTAACTTGGTGGTAAACCAATAAAATAAATATTTTTATTGTAGCCAAAAAGAGTTGTAATAATTTTCAGTTTTATTTAATAATATAAATAATTTAAAGTTTAACCTATCACAAAATAAATGGATGGCATTAGTTTAGTTAGGCAGGCCGCCGATTATAAATACAGGTCCATGTGTCTAAAAATTAATAAATAAAACGAGATATAGTTTTGAAGAATAGTGGGGCGGTAGATAAAAGAGTGGAAGAGTATAGAAGGAGATGGAGATAGAGAAAGTTTAATAGTGATAGATTGCGAAAAAATGCTCCATATCTGTTGACCGACTGATTTAAAGTCACCGCATTGTGATTCGAGATGACTGGTTGTCTTAACCAGTCTATTTTCTCTAACTTCATTGTTGATATTTCGGAGAGATTATTATAGGAACAGTGTCCCAGAAACCTAATTCTCAGGTCTTCCAATACTGGGCAGTGACAAAGAAAACGAGTCTTCTTTAAGTCTTCCTTTTCATTGTGGCAGCTTCTGCAGAAGTCATAATAGATTAATCCTCTTTTTCTAGCATGTCCGGTGTCACGTGGTCACTGACACTAAATTACTTAGTTGAGATCGTCTTAGTCTCAGCAGATAAGCTGTGCGTTCTCGATTAAACCTAGGCCAAATTAGTTTCGTATTCATGCAAGTGGTTGCACGCTGCCATCAGGATTGAGCAAAGTCAATGTAAAAGTTAGCAATCGCTATTTGCATGTAGATACCACATGTTTCGGTCAGGTAGCATGACATCTATTTTCTCCAGTTAACTGCATTGCCGATGAACTAGCATTACCTGTATTATCTCTGTGTCCACACACCCATATGAGTGTGACTGTCGAATGTCTCGCCTCCCTATTCAAGGACGCCCGGCATTCCTGGACCAAGCTAGATGTGTTGTGTACCCTTGTAGAGATTTTATTACAGCTTGGCTATCTGTACATATATACAGATATCCCTTCCTGATATTCTATTATCAGCCGTTTCACAAAATTAAATTCCGTTCGGAAGTGGAATTAATTCCGTATTTTGCTTCTATAGCAAAAGTAAAACGAAACTTTTTTTTGGAGAGTCAACTGGGCCATTTCCAACAGTTAATTCATCTAAAAATGTGACTTAACAGCACTAGATAATCTTTTGTTAAATATAGTGTCTATGCAGGATCAGCAGAAGCAATTACAGACTTAAAACTCCAAATCAGTGACGTTATTAATGAAATTGTGATTGTAAATTCTCATGTAAGACATCTGTCTGATTTTATATACATAATTGTCAATATTTACTCTTTCTAATATCATACAATTTTGAATAACTTTATATATTATATCAATATTTTAGTAATTATTTATTTTATTTTCAATATTTTGCTACGTCTTTGTTCTGCTTCAGGAAAAAAAATTTTAATATTTTTAATATTTTTAATATTTTTTTAAAATTTTTTTCCAAAAACAGCGAAATATTGAAAATAAAAGGTCAATTAAACTATAATTATATTAATGTTGTTTTATTTTATTTTTAAAAACAAAGTTCTCGTTGAAAAACTCTTTATTTTTATTTTCGGACGGATAATTTTTTAGACAGAAAAACAATTAATGTAAAAAACAGTCTTTCTTATGCGAAGAAAGGAACTTTCTTTTCTAATTCATAACTGAAAAACTTATAATAAAAATTAAACTTTAAATTATTGTTTTATGATTGAAATGATAGAATCGGTTTGCGAAGTAAGTTATAATAATATTCGGTAAACGGTCTATGGTAAACGGTTTACACACAGTTTTTTGTTCACTGTATACATATTTGAAAATATAGCAAAGACAATAAACAAAGGTTCGAAATCCAACTAATTGACTTGTGAAACTACTTAACACTAGATGTCGCACTAAATATCCCGCCAACATTTGTTGTATATTGGAAAAATAAACAAAAATCCCGGTAAAAAACCTCTGGCCAGTAGCCATGGTGAAATTAATAACAAGGTGACAGCTACAACAATTACAACAAGCCAAGAACAACAGGCATTTTTGTTTGTGTAATACTTTTGTTACTGTCAAAAACATCTGGCATAAAATAAAGAAAACAAACATACAATCATGGATAAAAACAGAAAACAATAACAAAATACAAAAAATACAAAAAAAAAACTAACACTTTTAGTAAAACAACTCAAAAAACAAACACACTACCTATTTAATATAAAATAGGCATTTAACTATTTTAAGCAGATAAAATGGCGACAAAAACTCACTTTTTCAAATACGAAATAATTTTTTAACGTTTTTATATAAACTTTGACTGCATATTTGTAAACAAGTTTTTGACATTATCTGTTTCACCATGAATAAAGCAAAAAATAATCAGCTGGCGCTATACTGTCACCTTGTAAATTAATTTCACCATGCCAGTAGCCACATTATGAATAAGACACAATTTAAGTGCTGGGTAGACACTGACATGATGTGTATATTACGTTTTGTTTAAAGACATATTTTTATTTATTTAATTTGTTCTTGTTGTTTATTTATATATAATTTATTTTTAATTATTTTATATTGTAATATGCATTTGATATCATTATATATGAACGTTAAATATTATTTACAAAGTTCTTTTGTTTGTTTATTTATGCGTAGTAAAATTTGGTTTTGTTTGTTAATAAATTCTTAATAATTTGTTTATTTAGTTATTTTATTAATTAAGTGTTAATTTTTGCTTTTGCAGTTATAACAACGAATGCAATGATGTCTTTTATAATTGTTTAATTT
Organism: Bellardia bayeri; assembly: GCA_950370525.1. Taxonomy (NCBI): domain Eukaryota; kingdom Metazoa; phylum Arthropoda; class Insecta; order Diptera; family Calliphoridae; genus Bellardia; species Bellardia bayeri. The sequence goes on from OX493264.1 coordinate 123,765,483, forward strand.
AAATATGTATGTATATGTATTTTCTATGAAATATTTTTTTATAATCCACAAAAAAACATTCTTTGATGAAAACATTTAAAATTTGACTATTTAATTCCTTTTAATTGAATTGTATGGAAATTGTTAGATTTTCGGTTTTAATTGTTTTTGAATTTTGTTTAAGTAAGCTTAAAACTAATTGTTATTTTTAAAAACAATTCGCAATCATTTTTTTTTTTTTTTTTTTTGGAATTTTTCAAATTTTCTTTATTTGGAAATGGCACTCATACTAAAGACTACACATAAATAAAATAAATACATTAGTTTTGTTTTGTTAAATTTAGAAATATAATTAAAACTTAATTAATTTTAAATAATTTATATGTTTAATTTAGTTGTTATATTTATACATGGTGTGGTTGCATTATTACACAAGCATTCAATTAATTTTATTATCCCTTCAAATAAAACAATTTTTATTTCAATCTTTTCATTTGCCAAATTTGTATATATTAAAGTTTTCTTTGGAGAACATTTCGATTCTATTAAAACTAATGAAAGGAATTTAGGTTGGAGTTCAAATTTTATGAAATCTTTCATGAATTAAAACAAACACAATTTTGAAATTTTCTTTCAATTTTATCAGTTTTAAGAGAATGAAATGTTCAAAAAAAAACAACAATTGATAATGGGTTTTTTAACAGAGAATGGTTACAAATGGGTTTCAGTTGTGTATAATAATTTAACGACGTCCTAGACCGAAGCCATAACGATTAGCCCGACGTTCGTCATTCAACTGATCACGTTTACCCAAACCGAAACTATAGGGGCGATTGCGTTTTTCATCTGAATATGTAGGAAGTATATAACATTAATTATTAAGTAAATTAACTTTATGCATAATCTCACTTACCCATCATAAAAGCAGCATTATAAGCCCGATCTATATCTTCAGCAATTTGGGCATCTGAGTCCTCATAGTCAGAGCGTTTACCCAAGCCAAAGGAATAAGGTCTGGCCCGTTTACCCAAACCGAAATTATACACTGGCAATCGTTTAATGCCATTACCGCCATTTGTATAAGTATAGGCTCTCCTGCCCAAACCAAAGGCATAACGCTCAACTCTCTTGTCATAGTTATCTTTACCTGCCAGACCACCAATTACCATACCATCCACACCATCGCCATCCATATTGCTGTCAGCATTTGTATTAAACAACGAATTGGCTTGATGTCCGCCATTAGGATTGTTGACTGCAGATGCTGAATCCTCGTAGCTGGGTTCACTGTAGGCCACACTAAGCCAACAGGCCAACAATAAAAGGCTAACGGAACGTTTATTCATGGCTATTATTTCAACGGAAAGCAAGCGTTTTGGTGTGACTGAGTTTTAAAGCTAAATATATATTTTTTGGAGTGAGATTTAGGATATTATAGATAATTGTTTCTGTTTTTTTTTTTTTTGCCTGTTTGCATATGTAATGATGCCGAACAATCACAGTTCAATTAAGGTAAAACTCATTTTGGGATGTTTAAATGTACATTTAGAATACTTGCTATAACGTGTTCAAGTTGATACAAGTATTCTAAAATAACGAAGCCTTTACTCGTATTGTTATTGTGGAATTAAATTGTTTTATTTACGTTATTTATACAAAGTATTTATTTCCTTAGATTTTACTGCACCATTTAGAATACGAGTATGTTTGAACTCTTTAAAACCAATTGTACAGTTCAGCAATTTTATTATTATTATACAAAGGTTTGCTTAGAATTGGTATATGAATAACCTTTAAAGGACTATCGCTTTTTTGTGTATAAGAACGAAACTTTGGCAGAATTGTGGGCATAAATTTGTTCATGTTCTTCTGCGTGGGAAAAAGGTGTCAATGTTCATGTTCATAGTTTTCATTGTAATTTTTTATACTGATAGTTTTTAAGTTGGAAAATTACATTTGATGGCGGACATAGTAGTTTACTTAAATATTCGAAAAAGAACATAACATCGACAGGAGTTGTCTAGACGAGACAAGTACGGAGATATTGTTTGCCAGATTTTAGACTTTGAATATTAATTTAAAGATGTTTAATTTTCAAATAAAAAAAGTAATTTTATTCAAAAATCCATACAATTTATTTAATAACAAAGCTATTGCAAAATGCACATTCCATATGTTTTCAATAACTGTCTTGAAAATTGAGAATGAAAAATTTTTTTTAAGTAGCTGGTTTTCGAATTCAAATAATAACAATGTTTGTCATATCAACAGCTGTCTACTGATTTACATATATATATGTATGTTTGTATTTTTCTTTAAGTTTCTAAAGCGGTATTTTACATATTGAAAAACAGTGCTTCTTACGCAGATTCAGAAAAAAAGTAAGAAAATAAAAACGCTATATGGCTATGTATGCAACTGTTCGAGACTTACTGTGAGCGTCAAAATAAAGTCACATATTAGTAAATGAAAAGCTTATTTATATTAATATCAATAATACAGTGGTTTCCCGGTTTAACGTATACTCAATATAACGAATTCGCGATTTAACGAACAGTCAATTATTTCCTTATATTACGAACAAATGAAAATGTCATGTTCTCGGTTTAACGAATTTTTGCAAAAAAGTTAAAAAAAAAATAAATGAAATCAAAAGAGATTCATTGCAATTACATTTGTACAATGTTATAACAGCCGCTTTACGAAAAAAATGGATTAAGAGAAAAATTTATTTGTATGTTAAAACTTGAAAAACTAAGTGCTAAAATGTTCTACAGAAGAAAAAATAAGCGCTAAATTTTTTCAATGTAACAACACAATTTTTATTTCAAATGTTACAAATATAAATTATAGTTTTTTCTAATTTTGTTCATAACAATTGTTGACTTATTTAATAGATTACATTTTATATATTAATTCAAAAATTTCCGTCTTCATTTTCTTACCACACCGAAAGAAATTTAGTTGAAATATTAGTAAAAGTTATTTTTTATTTCTCCAATAGTATTTTTTGTAGTAAAATTGTAAAAAAAATTTCGAGAACAACATTTTTTTTATCAAGCAAATTATGCTAAAAAGCATTAAGCATAATTTTTAAAAATTTCAATGCATTTTCGAGAAACAAAATGCTAAATCTAGCACTGAAAGTCCTAAAATGGCAACACTGATGTGCAGAAATTTTTCGCTCCCCACAATCAAAATTTATACGTTACAAAGTCATTTCTTTAGTTACGTTTGAACTAATTATTTAATTGAATGTGATATGAACTAATTATTATTTTTTTTTGTTATGAATTAGAATAAATAAATATGATTTTTTATTTAATAAAACATATTTAAAAAACTGCCGGATTTAACGAATTTTTCAATATAACGAATGGGCCTGACAATATATAATTCGTTAAACCGGGAAACCACTATAATATATTAGAAAATTATAATACATTTTTATATACAGTGAAAATTCTACTAAGGGACAGACAATTTTCCTCATCCTTTTGTTTTACAAGAATTTTTAGAACAGATTATTCTCTTCTGGACAGACATTCCACTGGCCGGAATGTCCGTAGACGGACAAAGTTCAAAAATTTTAACCGATAAAAAAAATTCTAAACTTGGCGCGTTTTTTTTCTCCATTTTGGTGCGTTTTGAAATTTCAAAGTTGACAACGCTGATAATATGTGCTTTCCGAAGAACACCATTACGTATGAGATTAATTAAAAACTCTTTAATATTAAGTATACGTACATATATTGGATTAATAATGAGACAGCAGAAGCTATTGTGCAATTACAAGTTATGTTGTGTGTTGTACATTATATGATACAACTACCTGATTGTGAACAAAATTTATAACAAAGACGTATGTTTAAGACAAAACAAAAACATTTTAAAAACATATGTACATATACTAAACATAAAATAAGAATATTTTCCAAAATTAAATATTACATTTTATTAATTACTAGATGACATTTGCGCGCTTTGCTACGCCACCAATTAAAAGTAATTTGAAAGAAAGGCATTACACAAATATTCAATTAATTTTGAGTAATTTTATTGATTTTGTTTGAAAAAAAGTAGGCGGTCGAAAAAAGTATTCTTAGTCATGCCGGAGTCTTAGTTATATCCCGTCAAAGTTTTAGTAAGATCGGTCCAGCGGTCTGGCCTTCCCGGCAGGCGTTGTAATTAATTTTAAAAAAAGTGGGCGTTAGAGTAGGCGTGTTCATACCAACTCAGAAACCTTTCCGGGCTCATGCAGAACAACTTTGCAAAAGATAATCACATGATCAAATACATAGTTTACGATTCTATAAAGGACATACATACAAACATTTATTTTTTGAGATGAGGCATTAAAGTGGGCGTGGCACATATCATTTTTATTTTTACCTCGCCCTCAGTAAGATGTGTATACAACTTGTTTGAAGTAAATCTGTAAAATGCCATGCAGAAGCAATTAATCAATTTAAAAAAGTGGGCGTTAAAGTAGGCGTGCTCGTACCAACTCAGAAACCTTCACGGGCTAATGCACAACAACTTTGCGAAGATAATAACATGATCAGATGCATAGTTTGTGAGAATAGAATAGTAGAAATGAATTTAAAAAAAGTACCAATATAAGTGTACTGAAATTTGGCCCTTTTTACACCTTTATATTTGAGTCATGAATAGCATGTTTTGGGTTCTTTTTTGTGTGGATGAAAGAATATTTTATCTTTTCTTATTTTTAAATTGAATAAATAATATCAAATGTCCATTTTTACCCCGTTTTTGTCCCTTTTCTGTCACCCGTGCAAAAATGATTTTTAAAAAAGTACCTATTAATTATCCGTAATACGTACTATTTGAAAATAATAGTTCGTGGAATTTTTAGTTAAAAAATACATTTTGATAAAAAGGGCCAGATGCATTTAATAAAATATTTCTATGTTTATTTATGTAGGAGATGCTAACGGAGCATTCTACGGTGATTGTTTTTACCCCATATCGTCACTTGAATTTCGAATTTCAAAAAAGTACTAGACACCTGTCGGTTTTTTTTTTGATTAAAGGCGGACGCATTTAAAATATTATTTCTAATAAAAGTTTGAAATATTCGACCTTTTCTTTGTAGAATCCCAAATTGATAAATACTCAAGCTCGAGGTCATAAGTTTTAAATGTTTTTTATAATTTATTTAAATATTTCCAATATTTTAATATTCTTTGAATATCTTCATCAGGGGTAGTTAAATTTTATAAAAATCACACAAAAATTCCTATTTGCTATATAGTTTTCGCTACCATCGTCATGATTGTACTGGACGTCATGATTGTACTGGACGATGGTAGCGAAAACTACATAACAAATAGGAATTTTTGTGTGATTTTTATAAAATGATGAAGATATTCAAAGAATATCGAAATATTGGAAATATTTAAATAAATTATAAAAAAGATTTAAAACTTATGACCTCGAGCTTGAGTATTTATCAATTTGGGATTCTATTATTTCTAATTTTATTTGTTTTAAAGATATAGAGGTAGTGGTTTTACTCGTTTTTGTCCTATTTGTCCCCCTTAAAAAAAATCCCTTCTAGCCGAATTTCAAGTTTCTAGCTTTAGCGGTTTGGGCTGTGCGATGATGAATGAATGAGTCAGACAGTCACGTTACTATTTTATGTATATAGATTAAATATTTATTAATTTTATTTTACCGTGTAAGGGCAAAAATAATGAAAAATGTAATAAAATATATGTAGGTACAACTAAGAACAAATTGAAAACTAGATTAGCTGGACATAAATCTGACCAAAAACACAAACATACTTCTTCTCAAAAAACTGCATTAACATCACATTGTTACAATTTAGATCATTATCCAGATTTTTTAAATACCACCATATTAAATACAGAAACAAATTATAAAAGACGATTTATGTTAGAAATGTTACAGATTATTAATGTACCGATAGAAAAGAGAATTAATTTTAAAACAGATACAGACAATGTAGCTCAAAATTACAGACATTTAATTTATAAAAATAAGTTTAGAAACTAAAAATATTACATATATAATTTTTCATTTACTATTCCAAACAAGTTTTATATACATATATATATCATAACTGTATATCATAATTATAAGCTTTTCATTTTCTGTTAAAAAATTTTTTCATTTTTGTAAATACTTCAATTATTATTTTATTATAATTCAAAACTTATATTATCCCTGAAGAAGCTATCCATTGTGATATTTTTATATAAAATTAAAATGACCTAATTGCTTGTAAAAAGAAACTATTAAATATTTATTTTCTTGTTTTAAATTTGTCAATCAGTTTATGATTTAAGTGTTACCGTTTGATTATTTTTTTAAACTAGAATGAGTAATTTTTATGTTGATGTACATATTTCAAGTTTTGGCAACACTTAAACTTTCATACAACATTCGAAAAACATATGTAAAAATGTTGTAGGTGTTGCATAAAATATTTATATAGAAATTAACAACATTTGTACAACTATTGTAAATGTAGACGACGTACAACTCCTACGACACTACAAGATCACTTGTGAATTGTAAATATGTATATATTTTTATGAAATTGTATGTATAAGTGTGATCCCAGCAAATAATTTTTAATATACTGAATTAAGCTGAAGTTTAACTTCATTCTAGTGATAACAGTTGAAAACTAATTTTTTTTTAGGCCCCGATTACCGTTTACAACACTAATGGCCAGCTTTTAGCTTAAAAATTAAAGTGTTTTTAAACTTAAGTTCTGTTTAAATACCAAATTAATTTTTATAGATCATATTTAAATATAAATTAAATCACTGACTACGTCCATTTAAATACAACTTAAGTTGTTCATACTATCATATGATTTTGACAGTTCTGCAAATTATGAAAATTGCGCATTGAAGTTTTTTTTATTATTTGAAAAAAATTATCAATAAATCAACTGTCATTAATATCAACTAAAACAATGAATTCAGATGAAGAGGATATGAATGATGCAGCTTTTATTCATTTAGTTTATAACAATTTGTAAACTTAATAGTAAATCAGCTGTTAAATGAAGAAATTGTTTATATTTTTTTTTTAATTTAATAGTGCTACCACACTTTTATCATAATTAAATACCAAACGCAATTTGAGACTGAAATTATATAACCATATTTAAATAAAACTTAAATTTAAGGAAAATTTAACTAATATCGTATTTAAATATCAAGTTAAAAAACTGGCCATAAATATTTTGATGTTGTATGTTGTAAACTGCCATTACGATTCGCAACACTTATCGTATGAAAAATGCATGTTGTGTTGTAGTCGAGACAGCACAATAGTTTAGTGATGTGAACTATAATCGGGTAAAATTAAAAATGCGTTATACTCACTTCTTAATATGAAGTAACAAATTATGTTTTCTTCATACAAAATGGAGCAGTCTAATGTTGACACATAGGCTAATATTTGCTTGTGATTTAAATCGAATTTTAATTTGACAATCATTTAACAAGACTGCTTAGTATTTAAACACATTACATATGTATATAATGTGTATGTATGTATGTATGTATGTACGCAGTTAAGACAATTGGGTATTACAACAAGTCTTAATGCAGCAAAGATATTGGAAATCAATCAAAATGTCAAATTATCTAATTCCATTTAGAAAAACTTGGAAAATGAAACTCTCTCCCACCATTTTGTCAAACTCTGTGCATATTTTAGGTATAAACGATTTTGAGCTTATTTAAAATAAAGCAAACTGAAATTTATTTCCATTAAGTATTAGATAGCACCATTAAGTTATAACAAGTCCATGTTACCAGTTCTTAAACTTGTTTTACAATTGTTTTAGGTTTTTATATTTTATTACTTAGAGGTCAGGCGTGTATCGTGTATACCTAAATTAATTGTCAATTTATGCCTAAAGTCTGAACAAATTTATACAAAATAATATTAAGTAGCTAAATAATTTCCTTGAATTATTAAAGCTTAAATAATATGCAGCAAAGACGAGACAAGTATAATTTAAAGTAAATATGTAGTTGTTGATCTTTTTGGCTGCTTCGTTTTTAATTTTTTTTTTCTGCTAACAAGTATTAAGTGTTAAGTACTTTGCCGTTAAAGACTTTTACTTTTTTGTTTATTATGTTTTTCAATGTTTTTTTTTTATCGATTTTTTTTTATAATTTTCTCTCATTATGAAAGTATTAATATGGTGTGTTGTCTGTGTGTGCGTATTTGTGTTCCTTTCGTTATTTAGTAAATTTTTTGTAGCATAGCTAAAGGCGTATTAGCTAAGCTTTTGTTGTATTAACAAGACTCAAGACTAAAGCAGCAGTGGCATCATTTCGTTTTGTTTATTTCATGATGTGACAATGATGACGGGTATTAAATGTTTTCGTTTTGAATTTATTTAAAACAAAATGAATGTGAAAACAAAGTATTTGTGGCAAAAAATATTTCAACACTCAAGAAGGAAAAATACGTTTGAATAAAAAAAAAAAAGAAAATATGTATGTCACTTTTAAAAAAATGTTTTTCTTGCCTTTGATACACTCAAAGAATTATTATTGTTTTTAGAGCAATATATCAAATAAATTAAAGAAGTTGTGGTATATAGTGTTTATTTGTAGGAAATAATAGTAATGGTAATGATTTTAAATCTTTTGATGAAAGACATTCTAGAATCTATAACAAGACTTTGAAGATGCACAGATGGAATGTTTATTTCTCAGGATATAACAAAATGTTTTCATTATTTTGTTGCATAAATCAATTTGATTTTAAACTTTACTACTAATAGTTTTTAAACTTATTAAACAATTGACCACAAATTAAATTTCTAATGGATTTCTTAAACTTTTCACAAGTTTGTGACTTTATACAACTTCGTATTCGTTTACTTATCATATTTTCCCCAGTGTATGTGTTGCATTTGCAAAGACTCCTTATATACTAACTGACAGTATTGCTTTATTTTGCAATAATTTGCCAAGAAATACTTGCTGTTTTCAGGACTTTAAAATAAACAGCAGCTGAGGTGTTGTAGGGTTGGGACTTTCTTCGAAAGGGATTATTAAAAAATAAGCATAGTAGCAACAGAATTTACTAAAACTGACGGTCTGACATGCTAAAGTATTTGTGAGCACATTGGAATTTATGGTATTTTTACCGCCACATAACACTTGTTGTCTTGTTGAATTTACATGTCAGTGGCAATACTTAGAACGCTTGCAAGAACAATGCTGCTAGAATCCTTAACTGAACTCCTTTACACAACATTAGCAAAATATTTGCAATTTTAAATAAAATGACAACAAAAACCCCAGCTACTTTGTGAATTGAAATAGCTTCCACTTATAAATACATACATATGTATGTAAAGAGAAAAATGTTTCAAGTACATACGTTTGTTTTAAAGAAATTTATGGTTTTATTGCGTTTGTTCAACTTAAAATATGCAACAATTTCAATATTAAAATATTTAGCCTTTTTGTATACTGTGGACTAAAGTCTATTAGAAGCACAATTGATTAGAAGTGTCATCGATAAATACTAACATTTTATTTTCCATGTATTTCTATGGAAAGTATTCCAGTCATTGGCCATAAAAAACAATTAACATTTGTTGCCGAGCTAGAAAAATACACAGACAAATTTCGCTGAATACAAATGAAATGTTATAAACTTCTACATATATTTGTTTATATTGATAATACATATAAGTTAACTAAATATATATGTATGTGTGTGTTTAGCTACTACATACTTATATTGTAATGTTCTTGGTTCATTATTGTTAGCAGTTTCCTATTTCGCTTGCTTTTAATTTAAGTACTTTTATCTGTACGTAAATACAAATATTGCTACTACTCCCTTGGACAATACGAGGGCGGTTCGGAAACTGCTTCAACTAGAATAAATAGCACGGTATAAACAGAAAAATGTAAGTGTTTTGGAAACTGTCATGTGCCATGAACACATGTTAAATTTCTTTCGATTTGGAAACTCCTTCATATAAAAAACAGGTGTTCCAAAAACACGCATCCGCGATTTTTTTATAATGGAAAAATTAGAAATTCGTGGTGTCATTAAATATTTAAATCAAAAAGGTTTATCGGGACAAGCAATTCATAATGATATAGTGAATGTATTAGTTGAAAGTGCTCCTTCCTTGGACGTAGTGGACGTCAAAAAACAGCAACAACAACAGAAATTGTAGTCAAAGTGCATGATATGGTATTAAATGATCGACGAATAAAAGTGCATGAAATAGCTAATATCATGGTCATCTCCAATGATCGTGTCCATTTAATTTTAATGAAGAACTACAGATGATAAAGCTTTCTGCAGGATGGGTGCCGCATTTGTTAACAGTCGACCAAAAATGCATAAGAATGAAAATTTCTCAAGCTTGTTTGAATCGTTTTAAGAAAAATAAAATAGATTTTAAACGTCGATTCATAACTGTTGATGAGACATGGATCCACCACTATACTCCAGAGACAAAAGAACAATCCAAGCAATGGACTGAAACTGGAGGAAGTGCCCCTAAGAAAGCAAAAACAATTCAATTGACTGGTAAGTTTATGGCAACGGTATTTTTGTGACTTTAAAGGTATTTTGTTGATTGGCTATCTGCAAAAGGGTAAAGCAATAAATTAAAAGATTATTGCAATATTTTGGATCAATTAAATGTAAAAATTCGAGAAAAACGTCCTGACTTGCAACACAAACAATAATTTTTCATCAAGACAACGAATTAAAGTACGAGTTGCTTGACCACCCACCTTATACTCCTGACTTAGCTCCCAGTGACCCAGTGACTTTTACCTGTTCCCATATCTAAAAATATTACTAGCAAGCGTTTTACCCCAAATACAGAAGCAGTTACAGTTGTAAACCACTATTTTAAGGGCCTTGAGGAAAACTATTTTAATCAAGGGTGGATTCACTCATTTGATCTTAACAAAAATTTGTCCGGAGAAATATTTGTTTACTGAGAGTTTTTTGCAGCACGATTCACCCATTTCGAACGATTTTTCTGAAAAATCAAAGCCGCCATATGTAAACAAAACCTATTAGTTTTACAAGTGCGGCCATTGATTTATTTTGCTTTGGGTTTTAAGTGTCAAAATACAAATATTAAATTATTTTAAAGTATTTTGTATTCAAGATCACAGATAGAAATTCAAAATGAATAAAAAAAAGGAAGTTGCTTTTGCTGATGGCCATGGAAATACATAAGGCATTGTTATTTGTATGAAAAAATGCAACATATTGGCAGCTTAATTCATTTTGGTCCACAAGAAATATAAAATTAAACCAATTCAAGTTCGTAAAAAATATTTTCTCTCTCTCAAAAAGAGAGACGTCAAATTTCATATAAAAAAAAAAAATTGTTCGAAAAAATTGTTTGTTAAGAACGAAAGGGTGAATCCACCTTAAGAGTTTGACTTAGTGCATTGAAGTTTCAGGAGATTATATTGAAAAATATAAATGTTTTTGAAAACTAACTTTTCTGTTTCTGTGCTAGGCTAAGAATTTTCCGAACCGCCCTCGTAGTAATTAAAATGCTTGTGTTGCTAACTGCTCTTATATCGATAAAGATGCTTAAATGTTTAAAAATCAAGCTATTAACACTATTAAATACTGTTCTTACTAAGGTATCCCTTCGAATCGTTCGAGTGATCAAATAATCTTATCAAAATAATCTTACGAATAATTATTCAAAGAATTTCAAAATGACGATTAATTTTTATGAAGAATAATCGAATAAAGCAAATAAATATATTAGTCTTAATTTATCGTTTCTTTTTAAAAATTTTCATAATTTTATAAGTAAAACAAATAAGAAAGTATAGCTGGTCAAGCGCAACCATATAATACCTTACACTGATTATGTGAACCAAACAAGTTTTTGAGAAAAGGGTGCTATATGGGGGCTATAATCTGCAATAAACCGATCGTTATAAAATTAAGTTAAATGATTTTTTTTTTATTTATTAGATTTATTTGTGTTGAATTTTATATGGCTACCAAATGGGCCTTATATGGGAGCTATGACTAATGATGGACCGATCATCATAAAATTAGACCGAATGGTTTGTATATGCGATTATATGAAAAAGCAGGAAATGTTTCTAAAACGATTGGTATACTTTAAGACTAATATGTGCAATGGGCATTACAAACATCAGCACAAATCCAATACCTCCCCACTGTGTTGGCGTAGGGCATAAAAAAAATAAGTTTCAATTTTATTAACAACTCATAAGCAGATATAAATGAATGTATATAAATTAAATTGTTATTATTTATTATTTAAACTTTATATTTTGATGATGGCATTTTTGAATTGAAGAAATCTAAATCTAAAAAAAATACCATCAAATTCTATTAAAAATTTGAAATATAAACAGAAGTTAAATAAAGTTTTTCAATCACTACAAATAAGCATTCTGATACACATGTGGTGGCGAAATATATGCAAAATCAAAATTATTCATTAACAAGTAAGAGTGTTATATTCGGTGCTATGCCGAATCTTATATACCCTTCACCTTTGTTGTGGATGCATAATTATATTATGCATAATTATGTCGATAAACACGCCATCTGTTGATGAATTTGTTCGTAACAATATTAATAGACTTTGTGTGATCAACGCCATCTGTTGATGAAATTATTCGCAACAATATTAATACACTTAGTTCTTTTGATGAAATTTTCAGAGGTTGTCTCGGATTTTTGCTCATATCTACGTTATTTATGGACAGATTTTGCTAATTTTAAATAGCAAACTTCTCGAAAGCATGTCTGACAGAATTATTGAAGATTTGGATCCCGAAGATATCTGGAGACTTTAGAAAATTGATTTCAACAGACAGACAGACAAACAGACATGGCTTAATAGACTACGCTATCTATAAGGATCCAGAATATATATGCTTTATAGGGTCGGAAAATTATATTGTGGAAATTACAAACGGAATGACTTATATATACTTATATGTACCCTTCTCATGAAGGTGAAGGGTATAATTACGCTATATATTTGCCCCTTGTTGATAGTTTAACATAAAGTATGGAATATACTCGTACAAGAAAACACAATAAATAATATAAAAGGAATCATAATGAAGCAATCTCATATTTTGGTTCATAATATTAATTCTAGTGAATCGCTTTTGCTGATGTTTACTAAAAAACTTCTCAGAACAATTATAGATTAAATAAAAATAATAATTGTTCTAAAAATAGCTATGGGCACCAGCTTCTAATGTTTGTATTTGTACTCAAAAGTGGTACACATAAAAATGTCGACGAAAGTGGACAGAAAAACATAATAAACAAATGTATTCAATTTTACAAGACAAAAAATCTTGACATGAATACGAACTGAAGAAAAGGAGGCAACATATGAATAGAAATTGAAAAATGATAATTACAGCAGATTTCGAACCACCAGGTAACACTGGTTAAAGGATTGATGTTTGTCTGTTGGCTAGTGGGCACCGCAGTGGTGCGGAGGGTTAGAACGCAAAGAATTCTGATGAGAGAATGTGGTTGTTCTCGAAACATGTAAATTCCACCCAGGTTCGAATCCCAGCCAAGAAAAATTATCAAATAAAAAATTTTTTCAAGTTGTAAAACAATTCCTACCTAAAAATAATTTAATGAAAATTAAATTTAATGAACTTGAGCCTGACTAAAGAAATACCAAAAAATTCAATAATTATAGTTTAATATTTTTATACCTACCACCAAAAAAATGGGGGGTATATTAGATTTGTCATTCTGTTTGTAACACATCGAAATAATTTAAGCAATAAATGTTTGCTGTGTGAACGAACACTGAAGACATTTCCAGGAAAAATTTGTAACAATCTTTTCAATCAAAATTGCTTCGTGTAAATTGGGATTAGGGGATCCGCAAAATAAACTACTACTGGTATTTGATGGTGGGTATATAAGATTCGACAATGCCGAATATAAACTCATACTTGTTAATGTTAAAGTCTCTTACACAGATTAAAAGAGACACTAAGAATATAAATTATATTCGTATATCTCGTTAAATACAGCTAGACAGTTATAGACGGGTCGTCAAAGTTAGCAACAGTAGTATTGTTAACAAGTTAAATACTCCTGCTTACCATTTAATCAAATTATAATTTAAATAAAATTTATTTAATACTTATATACTCGACAAAACGACAAACATACTATTGTAATAATACAATGTTTACCAGCATAAAACACAATTCATAGTTTTCATATAGAGACACAAAAAGTTTCGTTTCACAACTTTATTACAACATTTATACTAGTGCAACACGACATACACACATACCTCTTGCACATTTTACACTTTAACCTTAAATAATAAACATTTGTTGAACTTTAAATCTAGTCATGCAACAGGTTGCAAATCACACAAAAGCTGTAACAAAAAAACACACAGCGCAAAAAAAACAAAGATAAAGATAATATAGTGTTAAAGTGCGTCATAAACATCACAATCACTATCATCATCATCATCGTCAGTGTGTCTGGGAGGGAGTGAAAGGAGATCAGAGGAAAGTAGGAAAACCTTTCAAGCATTGACTACAATTTTTGATTTCACATGTATATTCGCTTAGACAATTGCGTCTTAATGGCTGAAATGTTGTTATTTCAGTTCTGGTCCCTGGTTGTAGACAAGCCACCAGATGTGTAAGAGTGTGGAAGAGTGTGAATTTCTTTTTTTTTGCAGTCAACATTAGATAATTTATTGTTTTGTTACTCGTAACTTCATGCAGAAGTTTTATGGTTTGTAAACAGAAAATACGACAAAAATGTAAACACACTGATACTCATATATATTGCATGCTTCAGCATACATACAAAAAGTCATATGTGTGATGTATTGAGATGCACAGTGGGAATAATAAATAATATCTTGAATTATTTGAACGAGTGGTAGCTCCATGACACTGAATTAACGTTACTGAAGTGATTCCATATTAAAATTTTAATACGGGTCGCGTAAACAGTTTCATATAACTAGATCCATTCTCTACTTTTTAGCACATTTAGTTAAGTTTTTTGCTCAGAAGTAAAACTTCTAGTATAGGATGTTTTTTGTAGATATATAGAACTTTAAGTCGGCTACGCTTTTTTAACCTGCGGCCAATTTGTCAGCTGATTTATGTCTGAAGGCGCTAGTCTACGCCGATAAGCCCGAAGCGATTGACCACTTGCAGGACAACATTCAAAACGTTATTGCCGATATACGGCAATAATGCACATAATTTCATATTTTATGTGATCCAGCTTGATCCATTTCGAGGTTCCCTACTTAAAAGAAAAAACACAAAAAATTCAAATTTAATGGGGAATGTTTATAATCATTTGAAAGAACATACGTTTCGCTAATTCAACGGATCTCGCAGATGGTCTATACGTTGATTCCAATTTTCGATGACTCGTTCGAGCATTTCGACTGATAACTGGCGAATGACATGCATTATGTTTTCCTATAAGGCCTGAATCGAAGTGGGTTTGTCCGCATTAGCTTTAGACTTTACATATCCCTACAGAGAAAAGTCTAACGGTATGATATCACATGAAATTATGTGCCCAACGAAGTGTTCTCTCGATAAATCCATTGCTTGATGCGATGTGCGGCAAGCATTAAATAGTCGATTATCATGGCACGATAATGGTCGCCATGAATGAATGCTGGGTCTCAAAATGGGTGATGGTGTTGAGAATAGTACGCTCACTAGCCAGATTATGTTGACCATAAGTTGAGCGAAGTGCACGAAACACATTCCTCACAGAACGTGAATTTTCGTAATAAAGTTCAACGATTTGTAAACGTTGTTTAGGTGTAAGTCTTTCCATTATGAAATGCCAAACAATACTAAACAAAAACAAGTAAGACTGATATATTCGGTTATGCCGAATCTTATATACCCTTCACCTTTGTTGTGGATGCATAATTAAATTATATACATACATACAAATATGTATATATATATATATATTATATTGTTACGTTTTTACCTATTTTTCCTTTAAATAAACCGGATTCTTTTTAATTGCAAAATAAGAGCGTCAAGTAGTTTGAAGAAAATATATCGAGTCTTTATTTATTTAAATGTACACAAACACAATTAAAAATTAACACACTGTCTTTTTACACACTTATATTACGGTTTAAGAACACACTTAAAGTTTTCAAACACTTTGATGTTAAACACGCCATCTGTTGATGAAAAAATGTTAGTAACATTATTTATACACTTTGTGTGATCAACGCCATCTGTTGATGAGTTTATTGGTTTTTTTTTTGATGAAATTTTCAAAGGTTGTCTCGGATTTTTGCTCATATCTCCGTTATTTATGGACGGATGTCTGACAGAATTATTGAAGATTTGGATCCCGAAGATATCTACGGACTTCAGACAATAGATTTCAACAGTCAGAAAGACAGACAGACAGACAGATATGGCTTAATCGACTCCGCTATCTATAAGGATCCAGAATATATATACTTTATAGAGTCGGAAAATTATATTGTGGATATTACAAATGGAATGACAAACTTATATATACCCTTCTCATGAAGGTGAAGTGTATAATAACATGACAGTGTGACACAACTCACACATGATCTGTCAAAAAAAAAAAGGCTATTGAAAAAAGTATCTCTACTTCATGTCAATTTAAAAAACCATCTTTGTTTTATTCCACAGGACAAAATAAATTTGCACAATTTCGAAGTGTTGTTCAGGCACCAGTTTATTCACGTTGAAATGCCCAACTAAACTAAACATCACTAAAATCACTTGACAGCTGACAAAATGGCCGCCAGTTAAAAAGTGTTGCCAACTTAAAGTTGTATACATATACAAAAACGCCCTATTGATAAAGTTTACA
Organism: Bellardia bayeri; assembly: GCA_950370525.1. Lineage (NCBI taxonomy): Eukaryota > Metazoa > Arthropoda > Insecta > Diptera > Calliphoridae > Bellardia > Bellardia bayeri. The sequence goes on from OX493264.1 coordinate 123,782,394, forward strand.
TTTTAAAATGTTTTTTTACGACTAAAAAAACACCAAATATTTGCAAAAACTGCGAATATTGAAAAACAGAGTCATAATTTTTATTTAAAAAAATTCTGAAAAAATTATTCACACAGCCCCAAAGTGTCTTTGCAAAAACAAAAAAAAAAAACAAAAAAAAAATAAGGTTGATGTGGTTTCTTTGGTAATGATGTTGTTGACAAGCGTTTTTTATATATATTTTTTTATTTTATCATGAATAAATGAATGAATTTCTTTTTTGCCGTATGCAGGTGTAACAGTTCACGCGCTTTCCTTTAGCGGTTAAATTGTCACCGATAATAGGCGGAAAATCGACATAAAACTCTTTTTTATGACCCAAACAGAAACAGAAACAACAAAAAATTGCTAGCTTGCACATAAATGTCAGTTTTATTTATATTCGTGTTTTTAATATTTAATGATAACATTTTATTGATAAATCATTTAAATGGAAAAGAGTTTTTACTACAGTTTGGCAAATGTTGATTAAATGGTGAGTAGGGGGGAGGGGGGCTGTGTGGGTAGGTTTAAAATAAAGATCATTGAAATACGAAATGTATTCCAAACTAAATTATACTTGTGCTTGAAAGAAGTTTTTAAAGCACAATAGTTGCAAAATGTTTAGAAATGTTTCAAGTTAAGTTTTTTTATCCTACTGATTCGATTTTAAAGATTTTCAATAGCCAGCAGCCTAGGAGCTTCACAAACATTATGCAAAATAAATGATTTATTTTGGTAACGTGCGTTAGATGTAAGACTGATTGCAACACACAGATGTACATAAGCAGATTATGTTTGAAAATTAATAAATACTTTGCTATTCGGGAAACAACATTGTCATATTTCAGTGTTGTACTTTAGATGTGAGAGTGCTTGACTTGCATTGCTTACAAAATTTGACGGTAAAACTAGTTAAGAAAAAGTTACAACACTAATGTAATAATTTGCATTATATTTCCTTTATTTTTTTTTTATTTAGTTTTTACATGACTTGTTTTCTCTATTTAACCACACATTATTTACACTCATAATAGAGGAAACAACACATGTCGTATAAGTAACGTCTAACTAAATCATGGGAAAAAAGTAACAAATACTGTAAGCACTTACTTAATTTAAAGTACAGATGATGATTTAGTTTATTAAACTTTTCATTTGGTTGTTAAATTTATACCTGTCTTAAAATGAAAACTAAATTCTTAATGAAGACTTTGTTAAACTCATTACAAAATATGCAGTTGGCTGCATTAAAGCACGAAAAGATTGCAAATTTAATAAGTAACACAAAGACTTTGTGTTTTGAAAAATGTGGAAAAAATATCATCTTGTGGATTTGTTAAGAAAATATAAGGATTAACAAAATGTTTGTTATTTTACATTTTATTACAAACTCTAAGATTTCTGTTCATTATTTCAAGCTCAACGTGTTGATAATATGCCAACTCAGCAATGACAATTTAAAGTGTGTTGGTGGTGTTGATGACACTGTGGTGTCTTGCTTGAATCTTCTTAACGAACTCATTAATAGTTCTTAACAAAAAAGAAAAAATTAAAACTTAATTTTACTAGTGACTTTTTAAATAAATTTCTAAATTAGAGTCGTAAAATGTGTAGTGCAGTAAAATATTTATTTAAATTTGCTAAAATAGAAATTTAAAGGTTATAATTTTGCATGACATTTAATGGAAGGTAGGAGCTGGGTGTTAGGAAAGAGTAGATTTGCTTTCGTTAGTAAAGAATAAATTGAATTTTTAGAGTTTCATGCTAAATAACACAAACTTATTTTAGTAATACGAGCAATTCTATGCCTTGATTAAAATAGTTTTCCTCAAGGCCTTCAAATTAGTGGTTTACAACTGTAATTGCTTCTTTATTTGAGGTAAAAGTTGTGCCAGCTAGTAATATTTTTAGATTTGGGAACAGGTAAAAGTCACTGGTTCACTGGGAGCTAAATCAAGCGAATAAGGTGGGTGGTCAAGCAACTCGTGCTTTAATTTCTTGATTTCAGCCATAGTTAGAACACTCTTGTGCACTAGTGCGTTGTCTTGATAAAAAACAAATAAGAAACTATAGTCGGTCAAACCCGACCATATGACACCCTTTGAATTACGTGGAGGATCTTATATGCCTAATTATGTACCGGCGATTATAAAATTAGCTGTCATCATTTCTGTACATATGAAACTTATTTTTGTTAAATTTTATTCCGATAACAACATTTTAAAGAGATTTATGGTCGCTAAAGTGATTTTCGGAAGTGGGCCTTATATGGGAGCTACAACTAATTATGCACAAATGTTATTAAAATCTATGTTATTTTTATATATTATCCGTTGCGAAATAGCCATAGTTCAACGTAGTCATGTTAGAAATTAAAATTTACTACTAATATCGTTTAAAGCTTCAACAGCAACTTCTTTTAAAGCAAATAAAATTTCCTTTTAATTACTAAACATAAATTATATAATTTATAACATTACGCGGCTAACCTTTCATAAACATCAACATATTTATCTTTGTGTCTACAACTCATTTTTTTATGTTATGTAAAACCTGTAGACATGTTAAATTTGTTGCGTTTATAATTAGAAACACTTGCACATAATTATGTTATAAGAATATAAGAGATTGTAATACAATACAAAACGAAACGAAATGAACATAAAACACAAAAATCTAGCTGATGTTTTATAAGAATTTAGATCATGTAACACTTTATGTGCAACTTACAGCTGACATCTACTGAAAGTTGTGCTTTACGGTGTGTGTGTGTGTGTGTGTATGTGTTTGTGTGTGTGTGCGGGAATAAAAAAGGAACAATAATTTCTTTGGCTGTTGAATTCTCATATCCGTTAGTGGAATGGGTTTTCATTTTGCTTTGCTGTTGTCTTTTCTATATACATACATACATACTTTTTTCCTTCCTTTTTTTTTAGTAATTTTTTGTGAATGTCGCAGGCTAGCAGGCTATACACCTGTTGATACAGGCAGTTGGCTGAGTATAATAAACAGCAGCTCCAAAAAAAAAAAAAAAATTATTATTAAATAAACAAAATCATAAACACAGTGTTGCTGAACATGAACGGCACGAGTTGGTAAACATGTAGAGATTGCGGCACTATGGGTTGGTTTATAATATATTATAAATATAGTAAATGCGAATATAAGAAATGGATGTGTTTACACGTAGCTGTGCATCTTATTCTATTCTCAAGTCGACAATTTTGTGTTATGATCCTTTTAACATTTTGCTCTTTCTTTCTCTGTTGTAGTAGTACCAGCTATTAAATGTCATTTTGTATATTTAATTTATAATTTTTGAGAACTTGTTTGATATTCTTGTTGTTTATAGGTTACTAACCGATTATATACGGCAAGTGCCGGCAACTTGTATACACAAACGAAACGTTCGTTTGAAAATAAATTTAGTAGTCACAATGAATCTATTTTGTCTCTATATAATTCCGTTTTAATATTAAATTTTTTATTGGCATGAAAATTTTATTCCATAGTGCAAGCAAACGGAAAACATGTCCTTTCCTCTCTTTTCCTCTGAAATGTACACAGAGTTGGATGACAAAATAAGCGAATATCAGCAGCATTAATATTTAGCAAACAACTACAAAACGAAATAAAATAAAACAAGCTGCTAGTATTAGTGTAAATTCTTTAAGAATAGATTAAAAATTATTTTTCAAATAACCATTTCCAGACAATAAACAGATAATAAGGTGACGTCGTGGAAAATATATTTTGCAGAAAACAAGGGACAATTAACACTGCAACACACAGCCATACTTACACCTACACTCTCTTAAATAAATACTTAACCCTGTAATAGTAGAGGACAAAATGAAATACAAACCAAAGGTTTTAAACTGCAGGGCCCTATTTTCTTTTGCACAATTTTACGGCAATTTCCAAAACTTTATATTCCTCAGAACTATACAATTTAATAAGATGAAATTGATAAGTGTAATTTGCAAAGTTTTTTGAAATTTTTATTTTTTCTTTTACTTTTACTGCCGTATTTATAAAAAATAAAGTAGATTTGAAGTATGCTTTTCGAGAAAATTTTCATACAAAATTTTCTTAAAGTACATTTGAAATCTACTTTAATTTTTTATAAATACGGCAGTTAATCTTTGTTCCATGTACGTTCTTTTGTGCAAAGTTAATAATGAAAATAATAATTTGCAAAGATTTTGCTAATAATTGTGCTGTTTCGTTCCACAAGAAACAGTAAGTTCTATTTTTACCAAGCAAATCTTGATCGCTTTATAGATCATTTTTTTATAACTACACGCAAAGAAAAAGCATGGTTGTGGTAAACATAATCTAAGAGCAACATATTGTAATAAGATTTATTTATGATTGTAGTCAAAACATATTGTGATGAGTAGTAGTATCATGAAATATCATATTACGATTAATTATCATCGTAATATTTCATCATATTATAACCTAATATAATCATAAAATTGTCATACATGATCATATTATGACCCAAGGTAACCATATTATTGTTTAAGTATCATATTGTGATCTAAATTAATCATAATATGATCTAAAGTAATGATATTATGATAGTACTACATCATACTACTATTAAATAAATAAATTTTGAAGAAATTTTGCTGTTTACGCGAGTATGAAACATTTTGCAGAGCAATTTTGAAGAAAATTTCAATCGTGTAAATCTAGCTTAACGATTTAACCTCAATAAAAAAATAATTTACTTGTAATTATGTTTAATATAATTTTATTTTGTGATATTTAAGATTATTTCTTTTATGTGCACTTTATTGAGGTCTTTTAAACTTCTTTGACATTTCTGTATTTTGTAGTAATATTTTACGAGGTCTGATCAAAAAACCGTTATTTTAAAATTTCGTATATACAATTTTTTTTTAATTATTGAAATATTTAAATCTATAAAATAAACTATAACTGATGCAAAAGCATTCTACACATGGTGAAAACAAAATATTTTTAAAATTAAACATATTTTGTTTGCATTTTAAACATACTATGAGTATAAATATAGAAACATATCATTTAATGGTTATTTGTGAGTTTAAATAGTTGTAAATAATATAATATGTTTGAATAGTTATCATTCAATAGTTGTGATAAAATTTTTTTAAAAATACTTATGTTTCAGTGAACCATATTCAATTTTGTAATTGCGATAACTATAAAAATGTTTATAGTAACTAAATTATCGTTAAAATCAAATTGAAATAACAATAATTTGTGTACCACAACAATATATTGTTATCAAAAACACAGTTGTTGTAACCATGTCCAACCATGTTTTTTTTTCTCTGCGTGTAGTGAAGCTTTAAGACATGAGTTTTTGTGCAACGATGGTAAAGACGTGATTATAAGCAGAAATTATAGAGAGCAAATTAAGTTTTCGGGACTATAAAACTTTAATTTTAAGGAGTGCTTTTGTTTAAATTAAAACCAAGTTAATTTCATTTTAAATATAATTAGAGAATTGTAATATAGAAATATATATAGAAAAATTAGAGCACAATACACAGCGCAGTCAAGTTTTGTCGGCTGGAAATCAACTGGTACTGTGCTTGCATTGAAAATGGTTGCCAGTACTATGAAGTTTTAGCTATGCAAAATCAACAGTTTGCAGGACCATCCATAGAGTTGCCGACTTTCTAATAGACATTGCGGTGGCCCGACGACGTCGGTGGTATTGCTCAAAAGTGTTTTTTTATGATGGATGGATTACCTAATGTTTAAGGCTGCATGGATGACTCGAGGTAGGATATGGGACCGGCATGAAAACCGCTCATTAATTGTAATGATTATGTGCGGGCCAGACTACACATATTAAGCTGGAGGTCCACACCAAGCGTCTACACGTTTCACGCGTTCTAAGCAAATATCAAAAAAGTATAATCAATGTAGTTGTATGTTTTAAGTTACACACTCAAAAGCGTAGGACGCGTTGACGCTTGAAACGCGAAAAGTTGGTTTACTTTCTACTTTTGAACGCGTCGCGGCGAACAGCTGACATTGACAAATGCAAAGCAAATTTACTTTTAAAGATGATGTCACCAGAAAAAATGACAGTTGAAATAACATTTTTTATATGAGTTTGACAAACAAACCGATAAAAAACTTCATATAAAAAAAAATCAAACTTTCGCGTTTCAGCGTCAGCGCTCTTGAGTGTGTAACTTAACTCATACAACTACTTTGATTCTACTTTTTTGACAGTTGCTTAGAACGCGTGAAACGCGTCGACGCTTGGTGTGGACCTCCAGCTTAAAACGCGTTGACGCCAAAACGCGAGTTGTGGACCTCCAGCTTTACAGTTAAGACGAAATACCGATAACCCTGCTGAAGAGGATTTCAATCGTTGCCACAAAAAACATGACGCATAATTGAACATGGTTTTGCATTCTGAAAGAAATATCCCCGTGTCTAAATTGAATGTAATGCAAACATTAATTCTTAAATTCTTAAAAAATTAATAATTAAATTTTCTAAATATTTACAATAGTTTTACAAAAAAACAGCTACTTTTAGAAGCTTTGTTTTTTTTCAAATTTTATTTTGCGGCCCATTTTATATATTTTGCACTGCAAAGAGAAAAGTGATAAGACAGAAATGCAAAGATGATTATGTGGAATACTTTGCACACTCACTTTGCAGGAGAGCGCAAATACTTTACAAAGAACGCATAGACTGTGCAAAAATTTTCTTGATGCAAAATGAGACAAAAAGAATATTGTGAAACAGAAACAATTATCTCTTTGCAAAAAGATGCAATTTGGTAAGTGCAAAGTGTAAGTTGATAAATTGTTTGTGGAATAGGAAATAGGTTTACATTTGTTTAAAATTTTGTCACCAATATAAAAGAATAATATCACTATCTCTACATTTTAAAGTTTACGATTTTTTCTTAACAATAAAAGAAAATAACTGGTTATAACTAAGACATGCTTAACCGTTAAAAGGTTAACAAAAGTTTATGATGACTAAACAAAATACCAAGAGAAAAAAGACGTTTCACAATAAAGCTAAACAAATTATAATATTGTTGGAAAAAAGTGGGAAAACTTATTATTATTTTTACATTTTATGACCAACCAGGAAGCAAACCAAAAAAACAATCTCTCCTTTTTAACCCTTTTTATGAAACAACATTTCGTTTTCTTCAGCCATTATTTGTTGCATTATCTTAGCATAAATGTTTGTTTGAAAAAGTGAGAAATTGTAAAACAAGTATTTTTTTCCCGTCAAAGATTATGTTAAATTACTTATGGCTAATTTAAGTTTATTATTTTTTCATTAGCCTTCAAGTACTTTTGACACTGTGGTGTCATTGTAAAGTCTTTGAAATACTATTTAAGCATGAAATAATTATTGTTTAAGGTTGAGGGCAATTGTTGGCCACTGGTTTTAAATTGGGTTTTAATGTTTAAACTAAAAAAATTAAATTATTAATCAAAGTCTTATATAAAAACCAAAAATATAATGTGTCACTTAAATAAACTTAAAAAGGATGGAATTACAAGGCTTCCATGAATGTTACTAAAAAGCTGAGCATCAACAAACAACTGAAGTTGCAACTTTTTACAGCCGTTGGAGCCAAATTATAACAATCAAGTTTCTGAGTTCAAATGAGCCAATCTTTATAATCGTTCACACAAGCGGTAATTTAAACTTAATGAAACAAAATTTGACTAACTAGGAATAGTTCAAATAATTAAGATTTTTTTAAGTCTCTGTGTGAACCTTGTATTTATTTATTTAACATTAACAAATATATAATAACGTCAAATATATTTATTAAACAATCATATTGACAAATCCTTTGGGCCACACATTATTATATCAAAAAAAAAATAATTAAATAGTTTCCCCTCAACGTTCATATTTAATTGGTTTTGAAAATGTTGAGCCTGCAGCTAAAAATCCCTTATAATTTTTGCCTGCTATTGCTCCAAGAACTTTAAGCTGAAACAGAAAACTTCATTGGAAAAAAAGAAAAACTTATTTTGGGGCACTAGGAAACTAAATTAGACAACTAAAGGCAAAAAATAATAATAATAAAACAGTATGTAAAAATAAGCCTACAGTTAAAAAAAAAAAATAAATAGAACAATAACATGCCGCAACTAAGATAAATCCTCTGCATGAGGGAAAAATATTAGAAAACCACAACAAAAAAGTATCAGCCAGCCAAAGGAATTATAAAAATAACAAAATTATGTTTATATAAACTCATACTAACCGACATCATATGTTGCAAAATTGTCTCGAAACTTTAAGGGGAATTAATAACCACTCAGACTCATGTAACTCGTGCAACAGTTTACTATAAGAAATCTTAATAAAAAGTTTGATGTTTGAAGGGAGGCTTGTTTTCTGTGTAAACAAAGCTACAAATTATGAGATCTAATAACAGAAATATTTCAAAAAAGGTATGTTTGTCTTTCATTTGTGGTTTATGGGTCCAATACTTAATTAATAAAAATATACATATTTCGGTTTATTAATGTGTTTTCTTAATACAAGTTAAATTTGTTTAGTAGTGGTAAATTAATATTGGTTTCTTGTTATCAATTAGTTTGCTGGTAATAAGATGTAGTTAATTTATAAGCAAGTTCAAACAGCAAGTACTTAGATATGTTGTTATACCCTACACCACCATAGTGGGGAGGGTATATTAGATTTGTGCTGATGTTTGTAACGACCAGAAATATTGGTCCAACAATCACCAATCGATTCATGATTCATTTTATGAGTCGATTTAACGATGTCCGTCCGTCCGGCTGGCTGGCTGGCTGTCCATGTAAAGCTTGTGCGCAGAGTACAGGTCGCAATTTTGAAGATATTTGGATAAAATTTGGTACCTAATATTGATGGATGGGATTGAAACTGGTGTAAATCGGTCCATTATTTCACCTGGCACACATACAAATGTCCTCCCGAAATTTGGCTTTACTGATCATAAATGTTTCAATTATTGCAAGTATCCACACAAATTTCATCACAAATGAGTTGTAAATGAAGCCAAATCACATCTACAAATTATGTGCAGATCGGTCTATAATTACTCGTAGCTACCAAATAATGCCCACTTCTGCAAATCACTTTAAAGAGCATAACTCTCTCAAAAATGTTGGTAGCCAAATAATATTTAACGAAAATATATTTCATATGTCTTAAAATAATACGGTACAATTTTATGATGATCGGTCTATAATAAGTCGAAACTCCCATATAAGACCCTCTCCATAATTCACTTTAAGCTCTATAAATCGTTTAAAAGTATTTATATCGAGATAAAGTTAAACACATTTTTGGATGATCGGTCCACAATAGGTTATATCTCCCATATAACGCCCATTTCTGAAAAATTGTTTTATACATATACTGGATGTAGGGTATTATATGGTCGGGCTTGTTCGACTATACTTTCTTACTTGTTTTTAAAATGTTTTTTATGGTTTCAAATTAGTAAAGTTAAACAATTACATACAGGAGGGTATGTTCAGTCATATAAAATGTCGCGTTGTAAAATAATTTTATTGTTCTTATATCCAAAAGGTCTATATATTCAGAGTTATTATGAGTTTCTAAGGCGATCAAGCCATGTCCGTTTATTGTTTTACCGAAATGTTTAGTATTGAAAATGGTCCAATTTTAACTTCAGTTGTAGTAGTTCAATATGTTGTCCAATGTTGTTCAATCTGAGGGCTTTATATTGTCTCGTTTTAGAAAACCAGTTTTCGGGTTATTCGAAAAACTAAATTCTCTAAAAAACCGGTTTCAAATACATATATGAGCTATTGTTTAAGTTTTTTTTTTAGTTTTGAGCTAAAAATTTAATTTCAAAAGAAGTTCGTGATATATTTTTACAATTTTTTTTTCTCAATTAGATATTATTTGCAATTTATTTTTACAAAATAAAATAAAAAGCAAATTATATAATAAGTATAAAAGGAAAGATAATAACTTTGAATATCAATCTTCATAAGTAATATAAATAAATTATTGATATTTACAAATATGTTTTACTATTTTCTAAAAGGAAGATCAAGTACATGTTCTCTCTTAAGTCTGCGTGTCTCGTGGCTATCGTCTAGTAAGTTTATGGCAAGAACATTGACATGATTGTTAAGACGCTCAAGATATCTTTCACTGAAACGATTTAGTTCAGTTTTGACTGTTGCGATTCCAAGATATTTATGGATATTGTCGTTTTTTGCGATTGAGCGAAGGGTTTTTGATTGATACCTTTGCAGAATCTCAATATTCGAATGGCAGGTGGTACCCCATAATCGTAGACCAGGTAGTATCAGCCATTTAGGATGATTGTCAGTTTGTTTTTGACAGATTTTTCTTAGATTTTTTACTAGTCGAAAAAATGGATCAAAGAAACTGTATTAGGTTTTGTATAAAAAAAGGAATTCAATGCGCAAGGACATTTAAAATGTTGGCTGTGGCGTTTGGGCGAGTCTACTATGAGCAGAACACAAGTTCAATTGTGGTATAACAGGTCTAAGGAAGGCCGAGAAGATGTCAATGACGATGCTAGTAATGGTCGCCCGAGCACACGTCAACAACCGATGAAAACATTGAAGCAGTGAAGAAAATGATTTTGGATAATCGTCGAATCACTATCAGAGAGGTTGCTGATGATGTTGGCATATCGTTCGGCTCATGCCAACAAATTTTTATGGATGTTTTAGGCATGAAACATGGGGCAGCGATTCTTGTTCCAAAAGTGCTAAATTTTGAACAAAAACAACGTCGCATGAATATCGCTCAGGAGCTGTTGAACACGATCCAGATTTCCTCAAAAAGGTGATAACTGGTGACGAATCATGGCTATGACAATGAAACCAAAGTCCAGTCATCCCAATGGAAACGTCCAGAAGAGCCAAGACCAAAAAAAAGCACGTCAAGTGCGGTCAAATGTGAAGGTTTTGCTCACTGTTTTCTTCGACTGCAATGGCGTGATGCATCATGAATTCATGCCACAAGGTCGTACGGTCAATAAGGAATACTACCGTGAAGTTGTGCGCCGTTTGCGCGAAGCAATTCGTCAGAAACGCACAGAATTGTGGAAAAACCAATTATTGATTTTGCACCATGATAATGAACCAGATCACACATTGAGGCTTGTGCGTGAGTTTTTGGCCAAAAACAAAACCGTTATCATGCCTTAACAACCGTATTTACCGGACTTGGCCCTCGCTGACTTTTTCCTTTTCCCAAAACTGAAGATACCGATGAAAGGAACGCGTTTTGCTACGATTGCGGAGATAAAAGAAAAATCGAAATTGGAGCTGTTGGCGATACCAAAAAACGTGTTTCAGATGTGTTTTGAGAATCTGTGGGGAATTACTTTGAAGGGGACAAGATAGTTATTGATGAATAAATAAATACTTTTTGAAAAAATTAAAAATAACGGTTATTTTTTGATCAGACCTCGTACTTGAAGTTAATAGTCAATTTTCTAAATTTTCTTAACAGAATTGAACAAAAACAGGGCAGCTAAAATTGAAATGTGTCAAACAGCACTTAGTATATGATTATAAATATTTATTAATATCATTTGCAAAAAGTTTCTCTAATATTTATTTTGTTTGTTTGCTTGTTTTATAATATTTTGTTCTAATAAGTCTACAACTACATATTTTTATAAAGCTTTTAAGTATAAAAATAAGTTATTAATTTTTTGGTTAAAAATTGCCAAATTATAATGGATTACTTTTGGGACATGTCGACCAAAACAAGTATTATTTCTAGTAGATTTGTAAGTAGTCTGGTCAACAATTTTCTATTAATTTTTAACTTAATTTGTAAGTAAAGTTTTTGCTGCGACTGTTAAAAATCTAAACTGACACACCTTCTGTAACTAGTTATTGTAGAATAAGTTCTAAATATGCTACTGAGATGAAATAATAATTTGATTATAAAAATTTTATACAAAATTTTAATAATTTTGTTTAGATTTTGATTTAAATATAATAATCTTTAATGTATGTAGGAAATGCAAAACTCTAATTTTTAGTTTGATTGTTGCATTGAAAAGCAACAATATGAAGGCATTTGGGTGGAAAAAACTTTAAACTATTGAATAATATTTGACAATCAAATCAATATATTGCCACAAATTTCAATATTTCTGTTTTATATGAGTTCAATTTTAATTTAAGTTTGTCATTGCACCATTAAACATAGAGCATGATTTTAATTTCATTTATAACCATTCACGATTTGGGAAAACTAACACAATTTTGAAATAAAACTCAAATGGTTAATTATTTATATAAAAAGCTGGTTTAGGGTTTCTTTTCATTTTTATAACAATTAAGAAATTACTGTGCTGGGTCCAGTGTTCAGTGTTCAATGAGTCCAAAAACGTGGCCTACAGTCTACTTTATTGCATCATAATGCAGTTACTTTTGTTGAGTTGCTTAAATTCTTTGATAATATTCATTTATTTACCATTAAACATTTTAAGTTTTAATTTTAAATATCATTTATGTTAAATGATATTATCTAAAGTAAAGCCTAAAGAATCTTTAGATTTTAGTTTATTATTTGCAGTTTTTGGTAACACTTTTTAAAATTTCTTGTGCAAGTAACCGTCGGCATCATTTTTGAATATTTAAGACAACTGTATTGCAAAAACTTACTCTAGAATTCACTTGTTTGTAATTTCGTCGTTATATTGTAATTCCAAATGGGGAATTTAAATTATTTTTTTTTTCTAAAACACTTTCAAAATTACTTCTTTGAATTATTGCAATTAGCCACAGTTTCTTGTTTTACCAAAAAATGTTTCGGTATTTTTTTTTTTAGCAAAAATTAATAACTTTTTTTAGAAAATATTTTTTATCCTCTTGTTCAGATGCTGGCAAAGATGCTTCCAACGCTTTGCGTTTAGTTGTGCACAGGTCAAATGTCGCTTAACTTTTGCTAAGTAACTGTTGACATCCGTTGCTCTTATATGGACGACGCATTAAGCAACGTGCTTGCTTCTTTTTGCTGTTTTGTTTTTGCTGTGTTTGTTTGTTGGTGGTAATATTGGTGGCAGCAGCAGCTGCAGCTGTCGCTACTGCAGCTAGTGTTACTGTTGTGTGTAATAAAAACAAAAAAAAAATGTTGAAACACTGTTGCTGTTATCACACTGGCACCCACAATAAAACAACAACAGCATTAGAACAACATCATCCTTACTCGTGGTCTATACGCATATCAGTGTTTTTTTTTTATTTTTTTTTTTCTGTCATCGTAAGCAACAAGTAGGAACAGTTTTAAAAGTTGTTCGTTTGTTGCGTTGGAAAACTAACGGTAATACAGAGTGTGCTGATTACACGAGTGTGTTTCACTCCAAATAACCACCCTCTATGCAAGATATTACGATTAGTGTTTACTAATCGCATTTTAACGAGCATTGTTATTTACACACCCAAACAAACCAACATTTTCTTATGAGAATGGTGACAACTGTGTTGAATTTCATACTACAGTGGGAACACACACTTTGCTAATGTGGTGAATATCGAAAAGTACTGAGATGACTAATTTGGCGGGCATTTGAACAAACTTAAATAAATGAAATAATAATAATAAGTATAAATTTATTATTAACTTAATTTTATTAAAAAAATAATTACAGCTGTTGACAATTAATTGGAAATGCTCTTTTTATATTACTGCTTGATGAGATTTATTAAAAAAAAATTAAATTTCATCATTGGATTTTCTCTTGTGCGCTTTATACAATACATTACCATAGTGGGGAGGGAATATTGGATTTGTGCATAGGTTTGTAACGCCCAGAAGTATTGGTATACGGATTGGCTCAGAATCACTTTCTGAGTCGATGTAACGATGTCCGTCCGTCCGTCCGTCCGTCCGTCTGGCTGGCTGTCCATGTAAAGCTTGTGCGCAGAGTACAGGTCGCAATTTTGAAGATATTTCTATAAAATTTGATACGTAATATTTTTTCGGCCCAAGGATGGATGGGATTGAAACTGGTGGAAATCAGTCCATTATTTCACCTGGCCCCCATACAAATGTCCTCCCGAAATAGGGGTTTAACGATCATAAATGTTTGAATTGTGCAAGTATCCACACAAATTCCATCACAAATGAGTGGTAAATGAAGCAAAAATGTTGTGCAGATCGGTCTATAATTACTCGTAGCTCCCATATAAGGCCCACTTCCGAAAATCAATTTAAAGAGCATAACTCACTCAAAAATGTTGGTATCCGAATAATATTTAACGCAAATATATTTCATATACATACAAACAATATGGTGCAATTTTATTATGATCGGTTCATAATTAGTGGTAGCTCCCATATAAGGTCTACTTCCAAAAATCACTTTAACGATCATAAATTTCTTCAGAATCATGGTAATCAAATAAAATTCGACACAAATAATATACAGAAATGATGACACCTAATTTTATAATAGTTGGTCCCTAATAAATCGAAACTCCCGAAAGACCCTCCCCGTAATCAACTTTAACCTTCATAAGTCTTTTAAAAGTATTTATATCGAGATAAAGTTTAACATACACAATATTGATATTCACAGAAATCATGACACTAAATTTTTGAATGATCGGTCCATAATAGATCATATCTCCCATATAGCGCACACTTCTAAAAAAAACGGTTTTATACCTATACTGAGCGACTATACTTTTTTACTTGTTTTTGATTAAAAATGCGAATGCAATTCATTTCATTGAAATCAAAGAAAATTAGGCAAATACTTTCACTTCATCACTCCAAAGTTCGTTTTTCCAAATTTTTTTTTTTTTTTGCAAACTTTAGTCTTGGTTATATATTCTTCAGCGAAACAAAAGGTTTGCCTTTTACGCTGCAGTCACGAAGAGAAATTTCATTAAGCCTTTATGTTATTGTTCTAGATGAAACTTTAATCCCATGCGATGACTGCACTTTAACCCTGTACTTGCCTAAAAGTTTTAAAAGGATCAGCTTTTATCAGATCAGAGATTCTTTATTTAGGGACGAATTATTCATACCGTTCCGCGATTGTGGAAAGAAATTTTTTGTGCGGAAACATAATGTGAAATTATGTACATACACCAATTCCTCGCTTTGTGTCGTTTCGTTTTGCGTCGTGTGTTTTCGTAACGTAACCCTGACACAAAGTAAGGTATCGGTGTATTCCGTTGCTGCGGTATTGTTCTTTTTTGCGGTATCATCTCTACACAGACAGTATTGCGGCATGCCGCAGGAATGCATAATTACATTTTACATATCGATCGATATTTCTTACCGCTTATAATTTGTTTTTCTCTTTTGTTTGTATGTCTTTCTTTTATAGTTATGCCATATGTTCGGGAGCAACCAAGCAAATTATAATTTTGTAATACGGTTTTACCAGAAGTTTTTAGGTTATTAATAAGTTTCCCATACCTAACAATGGAAAACTTTACAGTCTTATTCAGAAAAAATTAAAGTAGACTTCAAATGTACTTTAAGAAAATTTTGTATGAACATTTTGTCTAAAAGCACACTTCAAACCTACTTTATTTTTTATGAATACGGCAGCTAGAGTTTTTCATTAAAACACTTTTTTTAATACTTGCCGACAATGTTTTTGGGGGATAATCTAAAAATATGTTATAAAATAAAAAAAAGTTAAAAATGTTTTAATTATGTGTCAGCCACGTAAAACGTTTTTTTTTTTTAAGAGCAGTAAGTGGATAGTTGAAGAAGTAAAATTGGTGAAAGAAGAAAGCTTTTTATATGACAACACTGTAATTGCGCATTATGTTTGTTTTTAGTGCAGAATTGCAGCGCCTCTGGTGGTGAGTAGGCGCATTTATGTTAAAGCATGATTTTATAGCCTTTATTGTAATTGTTTTACTTCGGTGACGAAGAAGGGCGCTGTGATAAATAATATTAGTTATGATAGATAGAAGAAAACTAATAATTATCAGAAACTGATGTTTTAGTGGCAACGGCTGGGAATCGAATCCGAGCTACAAATACCAACTCATGCTTAATGATCAAATGCGCTAACCAATATAGCACCTATTACCGCATCATTTTACCAAATACACTGAGGATTTAAGAACGTAAGATATAAAACAGAAAATTATTGTGGAAAATTACTGTTAAAATTGCAAAAGAAACATTAAAAATTTTAAATTGGGTGAGATTCGAATTATGTTTTAGTTATATGGCCACCACTGTAATTGGAAACGAAGATTATTACTAAAAGCATATTTTAAGTTATGTGTTTGTAAAAAATAATTTTGGTGAGCAGCTAATTTCACGTTTCAGACCAGTCAGCCAGTTACAACTCAACTCTAGATTTTTTATTTGGGGTTAAATGAAATGAAAAATATATTATTTTGTATTTATTATCCACACTTTTTCTTACATATTAGTTTTTATTTTAATTTGAGAAAGGCAATCCGATGATAAACTATTTTATTGCGATTTTGTTCATGGAGCAAGTCCAATTGCTGCATCTATTCAGCAGTCTTCTTGATTATGTTCGAATCCTCTATGCGAAAAAATCGATTTGCATTTATAACAGGTCTATATTTTCCATACTAGGTCTGATCAAAAATGAACCGTTATTTTCAAATTTCGTCAGTTATGTTATGTTGTGTTGGTACACATGTCTGTTATATATGTTGGTAATATCAGCCATTTTGGATTGTAAGTTTGTTTTTGACAGATAAAAAAGTTCGTCGTGTTTTGGTATGGTCTTCGATTTTTTACTATTCGAAAAAATGGATCAAGGAAACTGTATTAAGTTTTGTTTAAAAAATTAAATTCAATGCGCAAGGACATTTGAAATGTTGACTGTGGCGTTGGCGTTTGGCGAGTCTACTATGAGCAGAACACAAGTTCAATTGTGGTATAACCGGTTTAAGGAAGGCCGAGAAGATGTCGATGTAATTCTGATCGCCCGAGCACGTCAACAACCGATGAAAACATTGAAGCAGTGAAGAAAATGATTTTGGATAATCGTCGAATCACTATCAGAGAGGTTGCTGATGATGTTTGCATATGGATGTTTTAGGCATGGATGTTTTAGGCATGAAACATGGGGCAGCGAATTTTGTTCCAAAAGTGCTAAATTTTGAACAAAAACAACGTCGCATGAATATCGCTCAGGAGCTGTTGAACATCATCAACGACGATCTAGATTTCCTCAAAAAGGTGATAACTGGTGACGAATCATGGCTATGACAATGAAAACAAAGTCCAGTCATCCCACTGGAAACGTCCAGAAGAGCCAAGACCAAAAAAAAAAGCACGTCAAGTGCGGTCAAATGTGAATGTTTTGCTCACTGTTTTCTTTGACTGCAATGGCGTGATGCATCATGAATTCTTGCCACAAGGTCGTACGGTCAATAAGGAATACTACCTTGAAGTTATGCGCCGTTTGCGCGAAGCAATTCGTCAGAAAGGCACAGAATTGTGAAAAACCCAATCATGGATTTTGCACCATGATAATGCACCAGCTCATACATCGATGCCTGTGCGTGAGTTTTTGGCCAAAAAGTAAACCGTTATTATGCCTCAAACATCGAATTCACCGGACTTAGTTTCCGCTGACTTTTTCCTCTTCCCAAAACTGAAAACACCGAAGAAAGGAAAGCGTTTTGCTACGATTGCGGAGATAAAAGAAATATCGAAACAGAAGCTGTTGGCGATACCAAAAAGCGCGTTTCAGAAGTATTTTGAGGATTGGAAAAAACGCAGGCATAATTGTATTATATCAAGAAGCGACTATTCATGATACCGAATTTATTTATAAAACGTTTGTGCCCCAAAAAAATTAATTCTTAGTAATGAAATAGTAATTAATTCTTAGTAATACGTGCTATTAGAAAATAATATTTCATGCAATTTTCTATAATTTGTTTTTGCAAGCAAGAACTAAATAATTTCATGCAATTTTTATTGAGAAAATTAATTTTATAAAAAAGTACCAAGAAAGAAAGTAGGCCTTATGAATTCGAAATTAAAATAAAATTCTAAAATTAATTATACTCTTTATTGATTTATTAATTTATATCTCTATATTTATTTACTGAGCAGCTACAAAGGGTACCATAGCGTTATACGCAGCGTTGTCAACTTTGAAATGTCAAAAGGCACCAAAATGGAGAAAAAAAAACAAAACGCGCCCAGTTTAAAATTTCTTTTTTATTTAAAATGTTGATTGTATTTTTTGTATTACAAATAAGTATAACAATAAAACAGTCTTCTACAGTTCAGTCTTTTTAGAAAAAAAAAAAATAAAACTTAACAAAAATTAACTAAATAAATTAGACATGTAATTATTTTTTTGTTTAATTTCATAAATTCTATATAAAACTTTTTAAAAAGAGATTAACGATTAATAGCAAAAGTAATAATAGTAAAAGCCTCAAAATTTAACTCACAATAGCTATTCGAAACTGAAGTACCAATTGGTGAAAAGGGCTAAATTCAGTACATATTTTAATTATTTTTGTTTTTTATCTTAAAATAAAATTTGTTAAGGCTCCACTGGGACTCTAAGCCTGGTTTTTCGTCTACAGTCCATAGACCAAACCATCAGGCTACACAAGAATTTTTATTTCCATGTTTAAAATGTTAATTTTATTTTCAAAGAAAGTTTTTCACTCTATTCATATCTAGCAATAACCTTCATGTGACGAATTCATTTATCGTACATTCGTCATTAAAATACATTTAATGGAATTCTTTTTCATCGTATTGATTTCATGATAATGAATTATTAAAAAACTACAATTGAAAATTAGTAAAAATAAAGATTTCATCAAATAAAGATTTCAGCACAAACAATTTAAAAAAGCACCAAATATGGGGCGAAATGCACCAAGTTGACATTGCTGGTTCTACGGACACCATTTGTACCTCCTGTCGACCTCAGTTTTGCCCATTATGTTTTATAATAATTTTTTAAAATTGTCATTGTAATTATTTGTATGACTTGGAATCAGATAATAATATTTCCAAATGTTTTTATTAAGAAAAAAGGTGTTGACAAAAAAGTACCAAAAAGGCATACAATTTTTAGGCCTTAAAAATTCTAATGTTAAAAAAGTACCGAAAAGATTTCTGCTCTTCATTAATTTTAGCCAGATGCATTTTTAATTGTATTGCTCCAGTAGCGTTTTTAACCGTTTCTATTATCTAGAATTTCGAATTTGTAAAAAGTACGAAAGCTATCCTCATTTTTTTTTTGATTATAGCAGATAAACTTAAAACTTTTATATTAGCTTTATTAGTTTTGGGAATAGACAGTTAACACCAAATATGTATAAAAATCGCTAAAAATGCAAAAATATTTGAAATTCAAGCTTACTACGACGTTTTTTCGTTTCTCAAGATTGACTTTTACGAAAATCACCTTTTCGATTATGAACAAAAAATCACGATTCAACTTGGTTTTTAATTTTTTTTTTAAAGTGACTAGTTATTTTAAAATTTCAAGATGAAAATATATAAATTTTTGTTAAAAAAGACTTGAACTTAGAGGTTACTTGCAAAGTAATAGGCTTGTAACAATGTATTTAAAAAAAACTGCAATTATAAGCGTTTTAAGGAGAAAAAACTAAGTGTGACGCTCAAGATATTTTGTCACGATCAAGAGATTTTGGTGCACGTAAACAAGAAATAATGCCAAATCTAAAGTTTAACGAAAACAAAAAGTTTATTCTTTGACAAAAAGTAAATAAAAAAAAAATTCTTCAAAAAACAAAAATTTTCATACACAACTAAACATGTACATATTCTTTGATGTGTTTTACAAAAATGGAAAAAGGAAGTAATTCTTGAAGAAACTTATACACTATGTAAATATTTGACGCAAAACAATAACTTAACTTAATTTAATTTATAAATTTTCATTCAAATTCTTATTCTGAATCTGTATAAACTTCACGAAATAATAAGCGGTTTTTTCATTTTCATTCATTTTTACCAATTTCGAATTAAGTTTGTGGCAAAAACAGAATCAGTCAGTAACAATAAAAATTAAACTCAAATATACCACGATTATACCTTTATTTCTTCTTTTTTTTCATATTCGTCATTACGCGCTTTATCGAGCTTTATTTTCTTTCGATATTTCCGTGCTCCTTCAGCCGTCGTTAATTTTGCTGTTTTACTCTTGAAACTTAAAAAATCAAATCAAAATTAAGCATTTTAAGCTATGAAGCAATATATTTCAAAAGTAATGCTTATGAAATGTTTGTCT
This sequence comes from Bellardia bayeri, assembly GCA_950370525.1. Lineage (NCBI taxonomy): Eukaryota > Metazoa > Arthropoda > Insecta > Diptera > Calliphoridae > Bellardia > Bellardia bayeri. The sequence goes on from OX493264.1 coordinate 123,802,687, forward strand.
ATTTTGGTTTTTTTTCGTAGGCAAATGTAAACAATGATTGTCAACTTCAATTTTTAACATTTAATATATTCACTATTAAAAAAATTAGCATGACGCTCATGAAATTTTAATGCGCCTTTACCATGGTGTTCACAAAAACTACGCAAATGCAGACTTTTTTAATAGATTTTTTTTAGCTTTTTCACTTTTGTAATAATTAAAGTTTGTACTTTCCTTACGTTATTTATTTTATTTACTTTACTTGAAATTGAAAACTAGTAATATTACTTGATTTATAAAAAAGTGACGCTCAATGCAAATTGTGGGGACAACATTTCTTTGCAACCCCAAATTCGCACTAATTAAGTTGTGACGACTATAACAAATCAAAACACAAGAAAAAACGCAATAATTCGAAAACTGTTATTAAATGTTGCATATTTACCTTTTTCTTGATTTTATATTATTTTGTTTACTAAAAATTCTAATGGCGGACACATGCTTTTGTATGGAAGCAGTCAGAGGGAGAAACAAAACACCATTCTGAATAAACAAAAAAAAAACAAACATACAAATTTAAGAATTACATTTTTTTGTTACATATTCTTCGCTGATCACTCTCATATTTTTGTTTTTGTTTTTTTTTACCTAAAATAGTAGTGTAAAGTGTAAATTGACCCATATATTAAATTAATTAAAAAATAAATTAATTTTAAAAAGTTAATGTAAAATATTGTTGTTTCGTGCCATAATATTAATTTTGACATCGAGTTCTAATAAATTCTATTAATAAACCAGCCATAAAAATTATAGTGTTTTTTTGTCCATTTATATTGCATATAAATGAGAATTTGTTTTTGTTGGTCTAAAACCGTCCATAAAAACTTATATTTTTGATAAATCCTATTTTCTTCCTTACATACATCGATAAATAAATCTAAGTAATTCAAATTTTTGGGCCATACATATTATGTTATTAAATTTAATAAAATCTCTAATAAATAGAGTAGTCGATTTTAAGAGTTTCGCAGCATAGTCCAGCCGTAGGGCAAAACTACGGATCTATTGCTGAGTTTATAGGGAGAAAAAAAGAAACAGTAAGAAGTAAAGCTTTGTTATATATGTTAAAAAATTTAACATATGTACAAATATTTTTCACTCAACAATGTATGCAAATGATTTAACGCAGTTGTTCGACTAAGTTGTAAATGTTTTTCGTATAACAACGCCTACACAGACTTTCTTTCTCTGGCGACAATCATCACTACTAAAGTAAAATATGTTAATATTTACGTCAGAAAGACATGATGATTATGTGGGCAACATGGACAATTTAATGCTAAACACAGAAAAAAAATAGTGTTGTACATGTTTGTTGTTGTTTCAACAATGTTATGGTCAGTGTAATTATTTATATGATTGTGGTAACCATAATATGGTTAGGTAACGATTCAGATGATTACTACAATCATATATATGATTATAGTAACTGTGTATATATTTGTTGCAATCATGTTTATGATGAATCCATTTATCATAATTTTTTGTTTTTTGATTATGTTAGAGAACAACATAATATGGTTACAGAAATCATATAAACAATTACAGTGGCTATGTTATTTAAAAAAAATGATTAAAAATATTTTAAAAAGTTGTGGTAAACATGCACAACTATATGTGGTTTTGCAGACGATTATACAAAAAGACATACGAGTACAATATTTTGTGGTAAATAAAACTAAAGATTTTTCTCATTTATATTTGATATTTTTCAGCTAATATGAATTGTTTGTGATAACTATAGACAAAATAGTTGTGGCTGCATGTCAGTCAGTGAGACACAGATGTTATTAAAAAAGTTTCAAGTTTTTCTGTGGATACAGCAAATAAAACAAACAGTTGAAAATAAATATTTACAGTTGCATACAAATCTAGATAAGTAGCTAGCAAATGTAAATATAAAACAATTTGTAAGGGTTTATTTGCGAATATCCGCATAATAATGATGATAATGATAATAAGGGAGATGTTTTATTTTAGTCACGCAATTTTATATTTCTTTTTTTTCAAAATATGCAACAATACATTGACTCATTCAGTAGCTCAAAGTTCTTTCTAATTTGCATTTGCAAAGTGAATATGAATACGAGTTGTAATATGTCACTTGTTACATATTTGTATAGTAAAATATGTAAAAAAAACTAATCATTATGTGCCTGGGATGCAGCAAAGATATTAAGATGACCAGCTTTATTTAAGTACATTTAAGGCTGAAAAGAAAAATCGTATGCTTGGTTTTCACTATGTCATATTTGTTGTCAAATTGTTCAAATTGTTGGCAATTGTATGGAAACGGGTTGTCATATCATGATTTTCATGATTGCAATCATGAATGCAAACATAGATGACGCCATATGACAACCCGTTTTCATACAATTGTCAACAATTTGAACAATTTGACATAGTGAAAAAGCGGCCTTCGAGAAATTTGTTAAATTTTCATGCATTATTTTGAAATCTTTAAAAGAATAAGAGAAACTAAACAGTTTTTATTAGGATAGATATCAGATATAGATATCAGTAAATCTCAAACTTAAGTCGGTCGTAGGTTTATATTACACAGTTCCTCCTTTTTGTAATTTTACCTTTCCAATATCTAACTTCATCTGGTCACCCTCATCTCTGTTCACATGACACTTGAATGCAACAAAGAAATATTTCTCAAAGTCAAATTTTATCATCTATTGCAAGTAATTTTTTTTTCTTCTTTATGCAAAGTGTTAACTTGCTATTTCTTTTCTATAATTTATCAAAAGTGTCACCCTCCAGGACATTAGAAAATAACCCCTATTTGTTATTAAACTTTCTAACACATACGCTTTAACAAACAGTTGTCTAAGTTTTTAATATACATACAATAATCATCATAGCCAAGTACTTATGTCCTTTTAGCAAAATGTCCTTTAACAATAGATACCTATACATAGTTATGGACATAAATACGTGGTGGGAGTATGCAAAATAACAACGACTGCTATTATTATTTTTAACATTTTTTAGACTTTTTTTTTTGCGAAATGTTAACTGTCACCATTAGTCAGTTGTAGTCTTTTGACGCCATATTAAAACTGCAAAGGAGCAGGAAATCGTATCCTGTTTGCATACACATTTTGTGGAGTCTCACAAACAACTGTTGCATTATGTATTTTGTAGAGAATAGGTTTTTTTCTATTGTTGGTTTAGGAATCAAACAAAAATTCTTGTATGTATAGATTTTTTATAAGACATGTTGGAATTTTAAGGACTAAAAGAGTATTGTAATAGTGTTTAGAAGTCAGGACTATTATAATGATATTGAAATCTATTTATATATAAAATAAATGCAAACAGTTATATAATAGTTTTCCTTGAAATAATATAGACAGGAATCTGTTTAATAAATTATAAAAAATGTGTTGAAAAAAATAATATGTCCTATTTTTGCAGATATTTCAAAGAACCTTAGACACTTTTTTTTTTTAATTACTTAAAATTAGCTTTAAATACTTTGCTGTCGTATATGTCTTACTTTTTCTGATATTTCAAAGAACTTTATAAATTTGTTTAATAACTTTAAATATCATACAGTTATATTTTAGTGGCATTAACTGTCACTATCACTACTAAAGTATTGATGTAAATGGAATGTTATCAATCGAGTTCAAGATTAATCCTGCAGCCGCCATTTTTCTCTTCTACTATATTCCTTATTTATCTAAATGACTCCAGCCCTATGTATTCTTTGCAGAAGACAAAATATTCCATTCATATTCATGCAATTACAGAACAAACTTGTCAAAGATTTCAATAATGCAAACCGAAAATCTCTATCATACGCTTGTTAGGTTTGCCTAAAGGTTGTCTCATCTGTATTTATGGGTGTTGCAAATATAATTTATGGAATAAACCCATTTATCAAGTATTAAAATTAGCGTCGGTTTTGTGATACGATGTAAGAAAAATTCTAAACCACGCAGAGATCAGCATGGTTACAACAACTACACTTTGTTTTTTGGTAACAATATATTGTTGTGGCACACTCATAATTGTTAGTTTAATTAGATTTTAACAATATTTTAGTTGCTATAAACATTTGTATGTTTATCCCAATTATGGAATTGAGTATGGTTTACTGAAACATAATTATTTTTAAGAAATGTTTACCACAACTATTATATGATAACTATTTAAACATATTAACATAACCATTAAATAGTAACTTTCTATATTTGTAATCAAGTTATGTTTAATTTTAATAATAATTTGTTTTCAACATTTATAGAAATGGATATCATTTTATATTAAAGATTACTGGCAACCTCTGATCAAATTGAACATGATTAAACATTAATATGTTTTCTATTAAAAATATTATGTTATAATTCTTAATATAAAAGTGTCCAATTAATAAAACAGTTCCAAATATTGAAAAACTACTTTTCTTTAACAGAAATTAAAAAATATCTGTTTAGTATATTTATAATTTAGTGTATAGCATTTTATTTGCTATAAGTTTAAATTTAATTCATTCTATAAACCAGGAATTACCACCAATTTCTAAACATGACGTTTTACTCAAACCAAATATGATACTTTACATCATAATATGATTAACATCAATCATATTATGATTACTTTGTATCATATTATGATTACTTTAAACTATAATATGGTTATTTTGAGTCATATTGCTATTTACCAGTATTTGGATCATAATGATAATTCTGGGTTATAATATGATGTTATAATATCGAATTATGTTTAACAAGAAAATATTACGATGATAATTAGTCATAATATGATATTTCATGATACTACTGTTCATCACAATATGTATTGACTTCAATCATAAATCTTATCATAAGATGTTGCTCTTAGATTATGTTTACCACAACCTGCGTGTTTTTTTCTCTGCGTGTTTAAAAACCTACTTTTCTAATTCAATCGTAATATAATAAATCATTGCACTACCACTACATTTTAGTGGTATTTAAAAAAGAATTGCACTACCACTAAATTTAGTGGTATGTATTTAAAAAAAAATTCCACTAATTTTAAATTTAGTGGTATTGTACAAAAATCAAAGTAATTTAAATGAGTTATGTAATATAATAGAAAATTAAAGGTATATTTTCAGGCTTTCATTTAAATGTTTACAATATTTATACCCTACACCACAATAGTGGGGAGGGTATATTGGATTTGTGCTGATGTTTGTAACGCCCATAAATATTAAAGTATACCGTATACCGATCGGCTTAGAATCATTTTCTGAGTCGATTTAACGATGTCCGTCCGTCCGTCTGGCAAATGTCCTTCCGAAATTGGGGTTTACCGGTCATAAATCTTTGAATTATGCAAGTATGCAAACAAAATTTACCACAGATGAGTAGTAAATGAAGCTAAAGAACACCTACAAATTTCGTGAAGATCGGTCCATAATTAGTCGTAGCTCTTAAGGCCCACTTCCAAAAATCACTTAAAAGAGCATAACTCTCTTAAAAATGTTGGTATACAAATAATATTGAACACAAATATGTCTCGTACATATACATATGATATGGTAGAATTTTATAACGATAGGCCCATATAAGGCTCACTTCCGAAAATCACTTAAAAGAACATAACTCTCTTAAAAATGTTGGTATACAAATAATATTGAACGCAAATATGTTTCGTCTATATACATATAATATGGCAGAAGTTTATGACGATCGGTCCATAATTAGTCGTAGCTCCCATATAAGGCCCACTTCCGAAAATCATTTTAAAGAGCATAACAACTCATTCAAAAATGTTGGTATCCAAATAAAAGTTAACTTTGTAACGAACCTTTCTTGCTGGGGTATAACTCGCGGGTGTCCAACGTTCTGTCACAATAAATTTGATTATTTATTAGTGACCTCTTAAAATAAAACACGGCTTGCTTTTCTAAATTTATAAGTACACTTTATTTACACGGATTTCTTAGTTAGGCCAAATCGCTTATTCCCTACATACAATTCAACAAAATATTTCGTTCACACCCTATCTGCTACAACGGTCGGGTATAGTTAGGAATATGACCTCAAATAATGCCACATGGAACTAGTACTAAAGGGTGGATCCGTAGTAAAACCCCGGAAACACTACTCCAGTGTTTCAAATAATACGTTACAATTTTATTATGATCGGTAATTAAGCGTAGCTCCCATATAAAGTTTAACACATATAATATTTATATGCACAGAAATCATGACACTGAATTTTGGTACAAAATAGGTGATATCTCCCATATAACGCCCATTTCTGAAAAACTTTTTTATATTTACATATACGAGGTGTAGGGTATTATATGGTCGGGCTTGACCGACTATACTTTCTTACTTGTTTTTTTCATTTCTGCTTTGATTTTTATACAATAAAATTAAATTTTAACAGTAGTGCAATTTTTTTTACATACCACTAAATGCAATTTTCTTTTTCACTACCACTAAATGGTTTGTGGTAGTGCAATTTAATGTTGCACTACCAAACCGTCTAGAATGTTTTCGCCTCATTGATGGACTCTGCAACTTCAGTTTATGTTTAAAGTTGTGGTCTGACCGATACAGGTAGGTTGTGAAGTTTCTCTCTTACTCTAGACTCGGATGTCCTACTTTGTTTTTGGGGATTACAAAACCCAAAGGAATATTAACATCTCTACTATCTAAATATATTGTCAATCATAGAAATGTGTAATGTGTCTTATTGATAGATAAATTTATTAAATAAAATATGTGTTACATTTAGTATTATTGCACCACATATAAAAACCTTTTTTCGTTTATAATTGATTTATTTTATGACCCCTTTAAGGTACACAAAATTGTGTGACTTCTAATATATGAATCGGAAACAATCCAATCACTGGATGTAATGCATAAATTCAGATTACAACGTTTTGCGCCTAGAAAAAATCGCTAATCGGAAGCCTTGTAAGTAGGCAAGCGGGCAACTATTAGTGTTTAGTATTCATCAGTGTGTAAAGGTGGTTTTAGACGGTGTGTATTTTGCAGTGTGCTTGTCAAATTTTCCACTTCAAAATGCAGACACGTGTATAAGCAAAAAAAAAAAAAATGCTTCTGCAAATGTAAGCCTGCATTTACAGTGTACAATTTTCAATTAGAGCCTGTTCTATTTTTATCTGAAGAAGCACCTGCAACCAGCTGTTTTGCAAGTCAATTGTTTATGGCGCCAAGAACAAAGTGTTTGAGATTCAGCAAATTTATATATTAAAAAAATTGTAATAATTGCTGCCTGCTGCTCCGGATTTGTATTGAAATATTTATTTAAAAAAAACCTATTTATACATACTCGTATTAATTTTTATATAATTTAAATACAACCATTTTTGGCTGCATATGGTACATGTTCTCTTTAACTATTGCTTAATTTTTTTTTTCTTTTTATATTTTATAGAAGCTTTTATTGCAATAATGCTGCAAGTTGCAATTATTTAATTTTTTTAATCCATTTTTACTCAAACCAAAACTCCCGCGAAAATTCTCGTACTTGTACTTCTATTGTAAATTATGTCATATGAAACTAAAAACCGACGTGTGAAACAATTACATATGTATCGTACAACTGACAAGTACACTGCAAAATACATACCGTCTGAAACCAGCTTAACGAGTTCCAAAGTCTGCAAGTACAAGGTACTTTTGCTATGTCTACCCAGCAAACAACTATTTTCAATATTTTAAAATTGTTAAAACCAGAAACAAATTGTTGTTTCTCTGTATTTTTTGTTTTTTCAATTTAATAGATTGAGGCAACAATTAGAATATGTTGTGTTTAAATCATGTTTGCTGGGCAGCCTATCTAAATCACACAAGAATGTGTGTGGATGTAAGTGGACTGTTCGTATTGTTGTGTTAGTCATAATGTGGCTGTTATGACAATTATTCCAAGTAAATCGCAATTAATAAAAATAAAGTTTGTAATTTATATAACTATTTATAAGAATGTCCTGCTGTTGAAGGCAGCCAGTAATACTGGCAGTCAAGAGAAGGCATTGATGTTCAAATTCTAACAAGTTTATTTGAATTCCATGACTTTACTGTTATACATAGTTGTGTAAATAAACATAAATATGTATTTCCATTTAATTTTTATTACCATATATTCCTACTAGTATTAGTGTTACATATGAAGTTAACTAGTTGATATTCAAGGAACCCTACATAAATAAGTTAAGAATAGTTTTAATAAATAATACTAAGATTTACATGCAGTTGTTCGCTTAGTTTTTGTGCAACATTTAATAGATAAAATAATATCTATTTAATCATTAGGAAATTCTCTGGCTATTTAATCTATTAATACCAATGGCCATGCAAGTCAAAATCCTATATCATTATTTTTATCATTATTGAAAATCGTCATGGTTTAATAAAGCTAAAGCGATAAAACAAATAAATATTCGTGTTGCTAATCATATGAGTATGGGCGCTTAAGAGTTCTACAAAGAATAAACCGTATATATCGGTAACATAATCATAAATTATGAAATATGAAATAATATGTATACGTACGTCAATGAATACTAAAAAAGATAAGGCTAAAAACAAATAGAAATTGCAATGCAAATGTCTGGCTTAACCCTCTAACTGGCAAAACAGAATCCGTTAATTTTTTTTTTATCGGGAATTTTACTAAGGATAAACTATGGTCAACAATTACGATTTTCAAAGTTTCAGGTAAAACAAATCAGCCGTTTAGCCGCCAGATATATTTATATTTTGCGCGCCTATAGGGTCACTTACCAGTTTGAGCATAAAAACATATATGTATAGATAGGTAAGAACTATGTAACTATTTATTCAAGAGTGGTTTTTATTAGAAAATAAGAGGAAAAAAAGTTTAAAATAAACAATAACAAGGCTTAATAAGTAATGAAAAGATTAAACACGACGGTGATAGGCGCCGAAACAATTTGTTGCAGTAGTTATGCAGAGATGCAAGTGACACTTTGCACAAAAAAAATTGTGTTCTGGACGTTTTGCATAACTTGCAAAATCTTTTTTCACTGTTTCCCAGCATTGTTGGGTTATGGTTGAATCCTTCATAACGTATATCATCAATGGGCTCCTTGGCAATCCTCTAATTAAATGGTGGTGTTGATGCTGGTGGTGCTAAGGGAGTAGGTGGTAGCGATGTTGGTAGGCCAACAAATCGTTTATCTACAAACTTGACAAGACCACTGGCAATTTTTTCGCGAAATTCAGTTAACTGCAGCAATTTTTCATTCTGAACCGAATCTGTCGAATCATTTCTCTTTTCATCGTGAAATATATGAATTTGTTGCGGCCATGTCAACGAAGTGGTAGAAAAGCCGAACCATCATATTTCGTGTTTTCGCCCTTATATGGTAGCGTCCCATAAGTCCGTCCATTAAATCAACACAACCCAATTGGCTGTTGTATTCACGTATTATTTGTGGACATTCCACTTTGATGAAACGCTTTTGCTTCCGATTAAACCGTGATGCTTTCGCTGCCTGCTGCTCCGGATTTAAGCGCAAGAACGGCATATGTTGAGGCTAATGCTTGGTTTTCACTATGCCATTTTTGTTATCAAATTGTCCAAATTGTTGGCAATTGATTACGCCATATGACAGCCCGTTTTCATACAATTGCCAACAATTTGACAACAAAAATGACATAGTGAAAACGCGGCCTAACCGGACAGTACCAACAAATTCAGTCGCATATCCTTTTTCTTCTCATTTTATGGCAGCATCACTTGGAAGTTTACATTTTGGAATCCTGTTTACACGAATGGTTCCTAAACTATAAACTCCTCTGACACGTAAATATACCAATAAAGGTAATGAGGTGTAAAAGTTGTCGAAATACAATATATGATGTTTGAAGTTTGGGATCGTTTGAGATAATCGAACTATAACATTCGAAGTGCTTTCAAGATCCGGTTGACCGGGCAGCACCACATTATCCCCAGCTCCGTTATAAATTTCGAAACGATATGCGAAACCGGTCGAATCGCAAAGCACAAAGAGTTTTACATCCCACTTATGCGGATTGATGCCGCATTTTCGTAGAGCAAATTTGCTCGTCTACACAGAGCCGTGCCGTTTTTGGTACACTGTCAAACCGCTCGTTTAGTGCAGAGGCTAGCTTGCGGATTCGAAATAGTGGATCAAATTTATAGCATCCACAAATAAGTCCGTATTATCGCAAGCCTTTCCAAAATACCAAAAATATAATAACAATTCATTACAAAAATATTAAACTATAGCACAATTAACAATCTTGTGCAAATGATATTGCATCATTGCATTTGCAAAAAGGTTTCGCATATTTTTGCAATTGCTGTGTATTTTGTTAGTGTAGAGCACAAATATGCAAAACCTATTTGCAAATGCAATGATGCAATATCATTTGCACAAGATTGTGAATTGCGCTTATGTAAATATTGATAAAGTACATTTGCAATTTGTTCATCGATTGCTCTTTCATTTTCTGGACTTATTTGATGGATTTGTTGATCGAAATCAGGGTATTTTATGCTGTCGTCGCTGTCATAATCATCTTCATCTGTCTCCTCATCCGTTTCAACAGAATCCATAATTTCAGCGATTTCTTTCTCAGACAATAAATTTAATTTGTATAATTTTGTACGTCCCATTGCTATCAAAAAAAGGGAAACACTAGAAAAATAATACGAAAGGAAAAAGGTACACGTAAATTGGTATGCGCTCCTATAGGGATGCACTACTTTTACTTACCTGTACGTTGTAAATATCAAGAAAATCACCAAACTATGATTTATATGAACTTAAAATGATTCCAACACTATGAAAAAAAATTCACAATCATTTTGGTATACTATATTAGAAATACAAATTATATTGAAATAAAAAAGTAATTTCACGTGCTATCAAATTGAAATTCTACATAAAAATGCTTATAAATATCAAAGCAAACGTCAGATCGGCTTTTTGTTTGGGTGAACTCGTAGCAACTAGTCTGTATTATGTGCCCCGAAAACTTCTCCCGCCTTTTCCCCATTTTTTCTTTTTTTAATTTTCCTTAAAGGCAGTAGCAGGCTGTCCTCTTTTACATCACAAAACTTTTCTTCCTTGTTACTTTTTTTCTGTGCGTTTTAAAAAAAACAGCTGTTCTGCACTGCCTTATCATGATAGCCTAAGGTGACCATGACACCTGAAAATAAGTTGTTGCTAAAAAATGTTAAGAATTAATAGAAAACTCTAAAACGTCTAATGTTTTTGGCTGCTTTTTTTAGTGTGTTAAGAATTCGCTGCTGATCAATTTAATACTAAAGTGTCAATTAAGAATCAAACGCTTTAGTAAATGACATCGTTAAAAACTAATTGCTGTATGTAAGTGCGTGTGATTTGTGGTTTAGATGAATTTTTTGTGATTTCATTGGCCAACCAATATGTTAGTGACGGCAGTTTTTAATATTTTGTAATAATAATAAAAGCAACAGGAATACAATTAACAAATCGCTAATTTTTGTTTCTTTTCTATTATTATTTTAGTTTTTCAGAAATTATTTAAAAATATTAAAATAAATTTGTTATTGCATGTTTTTTCATCTTGCAACAGTTACTGCATTTATTGTTTAGAAGACAAAACCAAATTCTTCATAAGAAAGGCTGCTGACTGTTTGAAGCTTAATATACCAATTTCTTACTGTGTAAATTTATAAAAAAAACTTAAGCTAGATTTACACGATTGAAATTTTCTTCAAAATTTCTCTTCAAAATGCTTCAAGCTCGTGTAAACAGCAAAATTTCTTCAAAATTTATTTATTTAATAGTTATTAATAGTTAGTTTGAAGCATTTTAAAGAGCAATTTTGAAGAAAATTTCAATTGTGTAAATCTAGCTTTACAATACTGTTTCACATGTCATTCGCCACAATTCAATTACTGCTAGTGATGTTGTCTCGTGATGTACAATGCCCCTAGATCATGTGATTTAACGCATTTGGATTTCTTTTTATGAAATACTCTGCCACTAAGCCTACCACCACTCAAGTATTGAATTTATGATTATTTTTGGAAAGGACATAGTCTTTCACAAAACAGATGCTGTGTTGAAATGCGGTAAAAGCTTCAAGTTTTCAGAAAACCTCTCAAAAAACCTTTTATAGTAAGCAATGAGATGATAAATAATTATGTCAAAAACCCTAATAGTTAAAAATATGTATATGTATTTAAGTTTCAATTAAACAAAATTCGAGGTACATCCGACCAAGAAAAATAGCGATTGCATAGAATAAGAAAAACCAACAACGATTATCTCCAAGCTGAAAAATTGACATTTTAAAACTATGTATATTTTCCTTAATAAAATATTCCAAGTTGAAACCCCGTCAAAATTAATAATGTGTATAGTATTTTTCATTTCATTCGTTTATGTTTTAATGTCGCGTTCTAGTACAGTTCTTGTTCCAAATGATTGTTTTGTTATTTCATATATATATAATATATATAATTTTTATTCGCTTTCAAGTCTGTCACATTCGCTATAGTAATTGTAACTTTTTCAAAAACAAATGTATTTTTTTAAAACATGAACAAAAGTAGAAGAGAAGCAATAATAAGACACATTGGGAAAAATTAAGTAAAATCTAATATTTAAAAAGAAGTAAGAAAGTCAAGCCCAACCATATTATATACTTGTGTAAAATCATTTTTCAGAAATAGGTTCTATATGTGAGTTATGACCAATTATAGACCGATCATCATAAAACATATTTGTGTTTAATATTATTTGCATACCAAGATTTTTAAGAGAGTTATGCTCTTTAAAGTGATTTTCAGAATAGCTATGGTCAATTTTGAACCGATCTGCACAAAATTTTTAGATGTGATTAGGCTTCATAAGGCGATATAAGGTTTGATACGTGCAGAAACCAATAAACCTCTTTTTTTTGGGAAGATATTTGTATGGGGGCTAGGTGAAACATTTGACCGATTTCAAACAGTTTCAATAGCAAACCGAAATAACTTCATGTACCAAATTATATCGAAATATCTTCAAAATTGTGACCTGTACGAGCACGAGTACATCGGACATCGTTAAATCGACTCAGGAAGTTATTCTATGTCTGTCGGTATATTTTACGATGGGTAGTGGACTAATAGGTATTTATGGACGTTACTGACAACAGCACACATCCAATATACTGTCCCCACTATGGTTGTGCGGGGTGAAAAAATTACCAAACTGTTGAAAGAAAAAATATAGTGTAAAGAAGACTAATTTATCGTATAAAATATTTTAAAAGCGCTATATAAAAATCATAGCAAAGTAATAAATACTAAATATGTACATGTCATGTACTCTCATCATACTAAAGATTGTAATAAACGAATTAAAATATTCCAATATGACAACTAACAATAGAGAGACACAATTTAAAAATAAACTAAAAATTATTTTTAAGTTTATCTAAATGCATTCAAAAACGAGTTCTATTTTTGGTCGCGTTCTTGATCCCACATGCAAATATATTGAAAACAACAAAACCTTTTTGAATAAATATAGGGCTACATAAATGCTATCAAAAAATTAAGGCGTACAAAATTCGCGTTATATACGTTTTCAATTGCTGCAATATTCATTTGAAAATCTACCTATTACAACATCTATGCCTTTGTGGAAATAATTTTTCTTTTGAAAGACGGCACTTGTTTTCATTAAGAATATAAAAAATCTAAACATGTAATAAAACTAGCATTATTGTAGACTTGAACATCCACCCAGCCAGCCATTCTGCCAAACATCTGTCTATAAATATATGAATGTCCCTCCTTCTCTTTATTCAAATAACATTTTCCTTTTCGGAGATTTTTTCACTTTTTATGCCATCCAATCGCTCATAAATCTCATCAAAACTCAGACATATTTATAATAATAAGAATACGCGTTAACTTTTGTAATATTAAACAGATGAAACAGTTGTATTTATAATAGTTAACAGAAGTTTAAAGGAATTTAATGTGTCATTCGTTTACATATGTATACATATATGATCACAGGAATTTGTTTTACGTGATTATAAGTTATTATATCCACTGCTATCATTCATATGTTTGTTATAACCATATAATCTATTACAGTTACCATTGGCTTGACTGCTGAAATTACGTTCCTGTTTGAAGCGAGCAAACCAACATACCCTTGCTGATGTAAATATTACATCATAATATGTAAACAAAATGACTAAACAATTTAAGGCAACATTTTTCGTGTTGGGCTGTGTAATAACATGTAATTCTACGCTATTTTTTGCTACACACTGCTTTTCCAAAAATTCGTTGGAAATGTGCTGCACGTTCTTTATTTTGTCATATTTTGTAAAAATTAAGTTTTTTTGTTGGACAATGAAATAGCGCACATTTATTTCGATTTTAAACAAAAATAGTTGATGCTAATTTCGTAAAATAGCAAGATCCTTTCATGTCATCGAGAACAATAATTACTGAAAAAAATGAGAAATTTGGCCTAATGTTTCCAGCAGACTTGTACGAAGACGCCTCAATGAAAATCAGCTTAATGGTCGTGTTAGTAGAAGAAAACCACTTCTGTCAAAGAAGACTATAAAGGTACGATTGTCTTTTGCAAAACCATACCGAAACAAGGATATCAAATTCTGGCAAAGAGTGCTTTTCACAGATGAAACCAAAATAATTCTGGTTGATCAACGACGTGCGTGAGAGGTGCAATTGGTGGGCACGACGACGAGTTGAGGTGGACGGCTCTTCAGCTACACTATCGCGAACAGCAGCAATATTTTCTCCAGTACGAGCTGTACGAGCATGCACTGGTGTTTTCACATCCCCTACAGACCCGGTATGCCCAAATTTTTGCACGATTTTTCCGATTGTACGCACAAAAAAATATGGCAGCAGTCATATGAACGATTACAGTCCATATAATATTGTTATATAACTATGTATATTATGTTTTGCTCTGAAATTTTAGTAAAAGATCTAGTTCTTTTAAATGTCTAATATTGCTTGACTATGATGTCGTGTCGTGGATAATGACAACGAAAGCAGATTAACTTTAGCATGTTCACATACAAATTTCATTTGTATATCTGAACTATCTCCCACCTGGGGATATAAAAATATATAATCATACTTTACCTACATGCAATCCCATTACGTCTCATTATAATCATACACATAGACATTGATAAAACTAAATACAAATTTTATAACACATTTGTGTAATGTATTAAAAAACAAGTAAGAAAGTATAGTCGGTCAAGCCCGACCATATAATACCCTACACACAGAAATGGGCGTTATATAGAAGATATAACCTATTATGGACCGATCATCCAAAAATTTAGTGTCATGATGTCTATGAATATAAATATTATGTATGTTAAACTTTATCTCGATTTTAATACTTTTAAAAAATTGATGGAGCTTAAATTGAATTACGGATAGGGTCTTATATGGGAGTTTCGACTAATTATGGACCGACCATTATAAAATTAGGTGTCATTATTTATGTATATAAGAAACTTATTTGTGTTAAATTTTATTTGGATACCAACAATTTTAAGAAATTTATGATCTTTTAAGTGAATTTCGGAAGTGGGCATAATATGAGAGCTACGACCAATTATGGACCAATCATAATAAAATTGTACCCTATTATTTGCATACATATGAAATATATTTGCGTTAAATATTACTTGGATACCAACATTTTTGAGAAAGTTATGCTCTTTAAAATGATTTTCGGAAGTGGACCTTATATGGGACCTACAGGTAATTATGGACCGATCTGCAAAAAATTTGTAGATATTTTTGGGCTTCATTTACTACTCTTTTGTGATGAAATTTGTTTGGATACTTGTATAATTCAAACATTTATGATCGATAAACCCAAATTTTGGCAGAACATTTGTATGTGGGCCAAGTGAAATAATGGACCGATTTCTATTAGTTTCAATGCCATCCATCCTTGGTCCGAAAAAATATCACGTACAAAATTTTATCGAAATATCTTCAAAATTGTGACCTGTACCCTGCGCACAAGCTTTAAATAGACAGCCAGCCAGCCAGACGGACGGACGAATAACGTTAAATCGACTCAGAAAGTGATTCTGACTCGATCGGTATACTTTAAGTGTTTGACCAATATTTCTGGGCGTTACAAACATCAGCACAAATCCTACCCTCCCCACTATGGTGGTGTAGGGTATAAAAACTACAGTAATATTTGGTGTTATATTTTGTATATGACTGGCAATAAATTCTCAATGTAAGTATGTATGTATCTATATGATATCTATTTATTAATATAACATTTGTAAATATTACATTACAGTAATTGTCGTCTGAACTTTAAATGATGAATTTGTTTCTAAACGAAAAACATATGATTTTTTTTTTGTTTTCAAAATAGAGTAATTGTTTATGAAGTGTTATAATACGTAATTCATCATTGCAGACCAGCTAGAAATTTCATGTTCATTCTAACACACTTTGAATTCTCTTATGCCTTCTGTCAAATTGTAAAAAGGACAAAAGCATTAGTAAAAAATATTTTTTCAGAAATATTGACAATCTGAAATGATTACTCCTTGTTTATATTTATATGAGAAATTTAGAGGGTGTCAGTCAGTTTGTTATCATATTTGTTGGATTGTCCCCACTGTGCATTGCAATAAATCCTGTCCTGTCTACCCACCAGCTTAAAAATGTTCACCATGATCAGTACACGAATAAAATACGTTGAAATAAATGTCAATCAAGCTGTATTAGTAATAACAAGTAAGAGTGATATATTCGGCTATGCCGAATCTTATACACCCTTCACCTTTGTTGTGGATGCATAATTACATATATTACATGCATACATACAAATATATATATATTATATTGTTACGTTTAAACGTTAGTTTATTTCCTTTAAATAAACCGGATTCTTTTTAATTGCAAAATAAAAGTGTCAAGTAGTTTGAAGAAAATATAGCGAGTCTTTATTTATTTAAATGTACACAAACACAATTAAACAAATGAACACACTGTCTTTTTACACACTTAAGCTAGATTTACACGATTAAAATTTTCTTCAAAATGCTTCAAACTCGTCTAAATAGCAAAATTTCTTTAAACTTTATTTATTTAATAGTTAGTAATAGTTATTAAATAAATAAATTTTAAAGAAATTTTGCTATTAACACGAGTTTGCAGCATTTTAAAGAGCAATTTTGAAGAAAATTTCAATCGTGTAAATCTAGCTTTATATTACGGTTTAAGAACACAAAGTTTTCTAACACTTTGATGTTAAGGCGTAATCTGTTGATGAAAAAATGTTAGTAACATTATTTATACACTTTGTGTGATCAACGCCATCTGTTGATGAGTTTATTAGTTTTTTTGATGAAATTTTCAGAAGTTGTCTCGGATTTTTGCTCATATCTCCGTTATTTATGGACGGATTTTGCTGATTTTAAATAGAAAACTTCTCGAAAGCATGTCCGACAGACTTCAGAAAATTCAGACAGACAGACAGACGGACATGGCTTAATAGACTCCGCTATCTATAAGGATCCAGAATATATATATGTACTTTATAGGGTCGGAAAATTATATTGTGGAAATTACAAACAGAATGACAAACTTATATATACCCTTCTCATGAAGGTGAAGGGTATAAAAACTGAACATAAAACAACATTATAAACTAATAAAAAAATACATATTGCCAATAATTTAACAAATTATGCGATTGTTTATTATTGTAATTTTTTACTTTTGCATGTTAACAACAATAAAAAAAGAAACAAAATACATACTACAATGCAACAAAACAAATCACGACCAATAAACAACAAACAGATTTGATGATTTGTATTTTTTGAATAAAAAAAAAAAAAAAGAATTACTGTATTTTCCCCCAAAACAAAGAATTTATAATTGATTTGAAACGTATTTAGACAACGAACGACGACAGCAGCAGCAACAAAAAACACGAAACAAAATTCATGAGAAAATTTTAAGTTTTAAAATTTTAAGACATAAACTGCACAATAATAAAAAAAAAGATACATACAAATCTAACACGAAACAATACACACATTTAAAAATATTTTATAAAATATATGTATGTGTGTAGATACTTTTTAGTGTGTACGTAAATGCAACTTGTAGCTCATAGATACTCGTACAACTTTTACAGCCAACAGATGTGCAACATAAATGTACTCGTATGATTATGTGTTTCTATGTTCTTGTATTTTATAGAGGAAAATGTGTGTTAAAAGGAGTGAATGAATGGATGAATGAAAACCCCATAAAGTATCTATCACACATTAGACAATAAATTCAATATAAATTGTTATATGACTGAATGTGTGAACGTTTGAGTGAATGTAGATGGGTTTGTGTATCTATGTATGTGTGTTAAGACCATAATAACATGTGGGAGAAACTGTAAATCTTTGGTTTCTTGAGACCATGATCATACAAAATTGCTAAGAAACATCAGCAAAATAAAAAAATAATAAAAAACTCTTTATACCTACAAGACAAAATAGACCTACAACAAATTAAATATTATACGAGTACTTCTTGTAACAAACATATCACATGTTTCAATAACCCAACAAATAATTCTCTTCTCAAAAACTAAGAATATTTATACCCTACACCAGCATAGTGGAGAGAGTATATTGGATTTGGGCGGATATTTGAAGAATCAGAATCACATACTGAGTCGATTTAACGATATCCGTCTGGCTGGCTGGTTGTCCATGTAAAGCTTGTATACAGAGTGCAGGTCGCAATTTTAAAAATATTGCGATAATATATAATATTAATACATGATAATATTACACCACAATGGCAGTTGGGATTGAAATTGGTTAAAATCGGTCCAGCCCTCATACAAATGTTCCCCCGAAATAAGGGTTTATTAGTCATAAATATTTGATTTATATGTATATGTATCCAAATAAATTTCGCTACAAAAAAGTTCTACATGAAGTCTAATCGCATCTACAAATTTTGTGCGGATCGGTCCATAATTGACTATAGCTCGCATATAAGGACCACATCCGAAAATCACTTCAAACATGACATAATTCTCTTAAAAATGTTGCCATCCAAATAATGTTAAACAATCATATGCATAAAACTTTTGGTCTAAGCTTACGATGATCGGTCCATAACTAATCATATCACCCATATAAGGCACACCACTTTAACCGCCATAAATCTCTTAAAAATGATGGTATCCAAAGAAAACAACAACTAATTCTAATTCTATAACGGTAGGTTCATAATTGGTCAAAGCCCATGTAAGACCATTATTTTAATATTTATGACGGATAAACGCCTATTTCGGTAGGACATTTGTATGAGGACTTGTTGAAATAATGGACCGATTTCAACCAATGTCAATCCCAAGTGTCTTTAGACCGAAAATATGTTATATAGGTGAGACTGGGGCAGCTTCGTTTTTGGGATACCGTCAGCAATGACGTTTTCGATATGAATCAACAAGTGTACATCACTAACTACTGAAGTAAATCTATCGAATATCAAAATAAATAATTGTCACAGAGTTAGCTCTGTATCTCTAACTTATCAGCTGTCTTAGGCACACGTCTTTTATTATGTATTTTTACAAGTGTTTTTTTACAATTTTTATTGCAATTTGTAAGTATTTTGTGTTTGAAATATTTCACAATTTAAAATAGAATTTAGAAAAAACTATTTTGACAATGTAAAAATAAATAAATAAAAAAAAGGTGAAAATAGTGCTTTCAGGGTAGATTCGACGTTGGATTTTGGGACACAATCGGTAATTGCTGAATGTAAGCTATAAATTGACTGAAAATACTGAGCTTAGGGTAGGAGATTACGTTTTCGTTAAACTGGGCCAAAACTGCAAGTAGCAAATTTATTATGCCGCTGAAACTAAAACTCTAGGCAACTGTACATTCACTCTTAGTTTCTTGCGAAAACTTGAGCTCTATTTGTTAAGGCTGAAAAAAAAGATACCTTGCTAGTTTTAGGAAATCCTTCGAAACTACCTTCAATTTTTCGCAGTCGCACTAAATATTTATTTGAAGTCAATTTAAGCTTTTATTATATTAAATAATTATAAATAATATAATAATAATTATAAATAATTATTTAATATTCAATGTTTTTTTACGTTTTAAGATTTAAACGAAATGTGCTTATTTTTCGTTATTTTGTCCAGCTAATAAATGAATATTTAATTGGCTCTTACCTAATTTTTTCTTAAAACGGATTTTTACTTACCAATAACCTTTATGAATATGGGCGACAAATGTGCCCCGTCAAATGCTGAAGCTACCCCTGCATGGGGTGCATTCAGCGAAACTGAATTTTACTACTAATACTTAAAAATAACAATATTGGATTTTCATAAAACTTTGTAACAATATTTTTGATTATTTACTATCCAGGGAAAGCAAGGAGTGAAACAGTTTTTAAATCTATTAAAGAATTTCTTAGAATCAGAGCTCTTAAAAAATAAGTGCCGAAGCTGTCCCAGTCTCCCCTACCCCTAGTGTAGAGAAGTTAGAACTAGCGCAAAAATAAATTTTCCAACAGGACACTGATCAATATATTTCTTTTATTTATTGAGGATAACCTAAATGCAGTTATATAGGATGAATGGAATAAAATTTCACCTGATTTCACTAAAATATTCGTTGATTCTATGTCTAGAAGCGTGGGGCGCGTTTTTATGAAACAAAATGCTCAATTATTGAAAATTCGTAGCTTTAAACATCATTGGTTGTATTTTATTCGGTCTAAAATATTAAAATGTACTCACGGCAGTCATGTTTTTTTAAGTTCAGGTTGGTATGAGCGCCCCACGCTTTGCTTTAAAGGATGTGTGAGATTTTTTCCATTTTGATTTAAAAGTTTATGTTGTTTAAAATGTTCTTATTTTTTGACTTTTAGTTTCTTAGTATTCATATTTATTTTGTGTTCACAACTGATCAATATATATATTATTTCGTAATTTTTTTTTTTATTTATTTTTTACTTTTTAGTAACGAATAGCTTTAATTAATACATTACAATTTACATGCTAAATAAGAAAATTGTTTTACATGTTTAGTATTTTATACATATTTTATATTTACATAGATATTTAAGAAAAAAAATTTTTTTTGCAATCGGAACCCGTTAAAAACAGCCAATATCGTTGTTTTTAAATGCTTTTATTAAGCTTCACTTCGGAAAATCAAATCTTGTAACGGATTTTATTCTGGTGAATGCCTGCAAAGTTTTATCCATTTGTATTGAGTAGAAGGCGGTCAAAAAAGAATTTTACCAAAAAACTAATTTTTGCCCCCCCCCCCTAAATTTTATCCTGACTACGCCTATGTGTTCGTGTATTGCCATTGGGAGTAAGAATGCCTGCAAAGTTTTATCCATTTGCATTGAGTAGAAGGCAGTCAAAAAAGCATTTTACCAAAAAAAAAATATTTTTGCACCCCCTCCTAGATTTTATCCTGGCTACGCCCATGTATTCGTGTATTGCCATCGGGAGTATGAATGCCTGCAAAGTTTTATCCATTTGCATTGAGTAGAAGGCAGTCAAAAAAGCATTTTACCAACAAAAACAATTTTTTTTGCACCACCCCCCCCCCCCCAGGATTTCATCCTGGCTACGCCCATGTATTCGTGTATTGTCATCGGGAATATGTATGCCTGCAAAGTTTCATCCATTTGCATTGAGTAAAGGGTGGTTAAATTAACGTTACAAGATTTGATTTTCCGAAGTGAAGCTAAAGAAAAGGTTTTAATAATAATAATAAAACATATTGACGCTCACAGTATTTCGAATTTAATAATTCTAAACAAAGGTTGGAACGATTCGAAAAAGTCATAAAATAAGGTTAGCGCTAATTTCGTTAACGGTATTTGGTCTTACGGTAGCGTTTCATTAAATGATTAATAAAGTTTATAAAAATTTAATAAAAGCAAAAATAAAAGCAAAATTTAAACATTTGCTGGGTTTCCTCTGCAACACACCAAAAAAATACTTAATGAAAATTTTCTTTAAAAACATTTACAGCTCTGAAAAAAAACAAAATACACAAAAGCCACAAAAAATGTCTTCGCACGATCTTAAAAGTTGAAAAAAGATACAAAGCTGCAACAAGTGTTGTTTACAACCAACACAAGTAGACCCAACTTTAGAAGACGCGTCAATCCAAATAGCCAAAAAGCAGGCTTGATGATGTATCTCTCTCTCTCCCTCTCCCTCTCCCTCTCGGTTTGTAGTGTAAGTAGTAAATAGGTATGTATGTATTTATGTAAGTAAGTGTGTTAACAATTGAAGCCCAGAACTTGAACGAAGAACTAAAAGCCACAATAACTTTTATAAGTCACGACAAGAGTTTTAATTTAAAATCGCAAACATCAGCTGTACAAGATCAAACGAATGCGAACACACACATTATTCTCTAAAAAAAATACACACAGATAAAGTCATTTGGTAGTAACTACAATAATAAAACAGCATTTGCCCTCAAGTGATTCTAAGTCATGTTTGGCTGACAGACTGACATACTTTCGGAGTACAACAACAATAGCAACAATAAAAAGCTGTCTTGTGTTTTCATTTGTTGTTTAAACTTTGTTTTTTTTGTTTTTGTTATTGTTTTTAGTTCTTTGAGTATGTAAATATTTATTTATTTACTTGCTCAGCTGCACAAAAATACAAATAAAGAAATAATATAAATATTGAGAGTTTAAATGTTTTTTGTTTTGTTTTATCTGTCTGCCGCTAAAGAATTCAGAAAGTGGAGAAACAGAACAGATCTCAGCAGAGACGACTTTTATGGAATGATGCCAGATTTATGTTGAGGCCATTCCATATGAGAAATCTCTATAAAGAAAACTCATACAAAGTTTATGTTAAGAATTGCCATAGCTAGTATTTTATGATTTGCATACTTTTCTCGAAGTTGCAACATTAAGCTATGTACAGACGGTTGTCAGATCATACAATTTTGTCAAAACTAGAAATGTACTGAAATTGAAAAATCGTTACCAAAAAGTAAATTGTCAGTTTAGACGACTGTAAGAAATCCTTATAATTTTATTGGCACACAATTGTTACACGCGGTTGTCAAGGTACAGATACACGGTTGTCAAATCTTACAACGTTGTCAGGAAAATGTTCAGAAAACGTTGTAAGAAAAAGCATTGACAAGTTACCTTTTGCTAACAATTTTTCAATGTCAGTACATTGATTCAGATTGTTGTATGTCAAAAATTGCCAAATTAGTTGTCATTCATTGCCAGAACTGTGTGTGTGTTTAAATATGTATGTTAAATATTGTCATAGAACAAAAAAGAGCTATTGAAACAATTTTATCTATTGGGGTGAAAGAACAGTATAGAATCTGCGACCTCTTGCACATAAAATATCTTTGGAAAGTTTTTATTCAAAGCAACCAGTATCCCATTAACTTCGCCGTGCCTCAACTTCGTAGATAAGTTTGATAATACTTTCTACCCTTTTGCGGTAAGATTTTTGTTTCGGCCTTAATTTGTTGCCGCCTTCAGAGCCTATTGGCGACTGAATAGAAAAATTGAATTCATCTATGATGCAGGATTCATTAACCCTAGATGGTTACTGTTCGTCGTATCGACGAAGCTCATTTACTCTGTATCATATAATTCATAAAAAAGAGTCAAATTCGTATCGAATTTTAAGATAGAAAAACAAATGTGTGTTACATTAAATTTTATTTTTTTTATTTCTTATATAAAATACTTAAATAAAAATATTTTTGTTTATTTTTAACTTTAAAAACGGCTCCGCTAAAATTATTTTTAAAAATTGTTCGTCGATTTAACGAAGAGTAACTTTAATGTACAAAAATGAAGAGTAACCACCTAGGGTTAATTCCGATTACGATATTCATTTAATATATTTTTCAATTTAATTCTTAAATTTACTTTCAATTATTTTTCTTACAATAGCAAACAAATTTTGTCATACGATTGTCAGATGTCTGACAATATTTTTGTGTTACAATGTACTAAAAATGCTTTTTCTTAGAACATTGAAGGACAACACACATTTTTAAATATTTTTCTGACAATATTGTAAGATCTGACAAACGTTTGTACATAGGTTTAGCACAAAACGAATTGCAAAATAAGATTTAGGTGTCGGTATACCGTTTCGATCTTAAAATGTCACTGATCACTACATGTGGGTTTATTCGCGAATATTCTCAAATTTACGAACAAATCCCGAAACCTATTTTACGAAACATAAATGTTGGATAAATAATCGATTTTACAATAATTTCGCTTTACACAAATATTCAAAAGTATATTCGCTATTGATATCATTAGCAAACTACAGCTAAGAATTCGGTGACAAAAACTAAACATTTGAATTCTGCCTTCACTAACAACTTCCAATAGCTGGCAGCACTTAATTTTAATCAAAATACGAATAAATAATAAAATCACGCAGTCTTTTGTAAAAGAGAGAATAAAAACTAGAACAAAACTTGCAGTACTCGCAGTACTAGCCCCAGCAGACATACAGATCAGTGATGGAAAAAGGATTTTTGGATTTTGTACCAACTTTTTAGACCTCCATGGTACCATTTACCCTGCCTTTACACATGCAAGTACTTGCATGCAAGTGCTGTGTACGTATTATATACGAAAACTTATTCGAAAAACTTGACTAGCTCTGCAAGTGAAAAAAATGTAAGTGTATTAGTAAAAAATGTGAGTGTATTGAGTTTTTCGAACTGTTACTTGCATGTGTAAACCCCGGGTTACACAAACTTACTTTATCAAAAATTCGATATATTTTAGGGCAACATTTTTAACATTCCCTTATATAATGAATGTTTAAACATTGGTATTGATTTATTGCAAGTGATATAAAAAGAATACGGTGTAAAACTTCTTTAAAGAATCATTATCTAACTTCTGGTGGTTATATAAATGTATATATATTGCTCACGATATTCAACTATTGTTTCTGGAAGAAACAAATGCAAGAAAACAGAGTTCGTTTCGTAATAATCTTCATGAAATTCAATGAAATCTCTTTGGCACAAATAGTAACTTAAATGTTATATTTATATATTTCGTCTGAAATACCAAATGACTCGTGGTAGTAACACGGTACCAACTGTGTCTAAAATGTATCAAAAAAAAAAGTACAATTGTACCATGTTTGCCAACACTGATACAGATCAATAATGACTGTATAGTAAATATCTCTGCAGCAATATTTTGTATTGTATGAAAAAGAAGCAGCTTTTGTACAAGTTACTAACAGTTAAACTCGTTTTGTTTTTGTAAGAATATTCGTTAGTTACATCCATTACTGCAGCAAGTTGTTTTACTGTTCAGACAGACAGAGTTGAGAAAAAAAAAAATAAAACTTGTACAAGCTAACTTCAAATTAATTGTATGAGAGATTTCGCTTTCTTTTTGAAAAAAAAGTAAGTAAAAATAAGTATAATAAATTCCTTGTAGAATTCTTATAGTAGGTGGTATTTGCTTTTCATATTTAAAGAAATAGAAATTTCAAACTTTCTAATTTTGAAAAAATAAGCTTTATTCTTATAATAAAGGAAAATTGTAATATCAGGAGAAAAAATCAAGCTAGATATTAAAGAAATAAAATTCCCATCTACATTCATACAGTGTATCGCAAACATAAATTTCTCATATTTGTATGAGAAATACAAATATGAGAAATTTATGTTTCATTCATACTTAAAATTGTAAAATTTAAAAAAAAAAATATTTTTTTGCATTCATAATAGATATTATGTAGAATAAACCATGTATCCCATCGTATGGGATTTATACTCTTTATGCTTTATCCGCGAAATGTTGCCTGGCCATTCTTCATTTTAAATCCTTTTCAAATCAATTAAAAAATGGTTCATGCACTTGAACGTAAAATAATATAATAATGAATAAAATTAATTCTGCTGTGATTTTTTCTAAATAAAAATCTGTTACATAAAATAAAACTGTAATAGTTCAATAGTGTGCCATCTAATATTGGCAGTTCATAGCCAGTATGCAACTAAATAGAATCGATTAACTCGGTTTTGACATGACCACACCACTCATAGAGATCGATTGACTAGATGTTAATGAAATTTGTATTAGATTTAACCTTTAGCAGCTAGGTGTAAAGGTAGTCTGGTTTCCGATACCCAAAATATATCAGTCAGCAAATGATCGCTCAGAAATGTAAGTCTTAACAAATATACAGCCAGACATTAACAGGTAAGATAAAAAACTGGCCTTATCTGGAAGGCGTATTAATAACTTAGGCCCCGATTACCGTCACAACACTAAGTATTTTGATGATGTATGTTCTAAAATGCGATTACGATTCAAAACATTTGCCGACTTAATCGTATGAAAAATGCATATTGTGTTGTAGTCGAGACAACACAACATTTTAGTGTTGTGAACGATATCCGGGCCCTTAAAACCTAGTACATCCAGATCCTACGCCATAGTACATTTTAGAACTATATTAAATAATTTTAAGTTATACCTATTTATCTTGTTGGTCTCTAAATATTTCGTGCTGTCTCATAAAGTTTAACCATAGTATGAAGCTTGATAATTTTGTATTTGTGGTGAATAGATCAGCTAACGCCTAGGAGCGACCAATGTGTTCTATGTCGTCCAGTTATTAAACATTCCCATGTTCTGATTTCACGCTATTCCCAAGATTTGCAGAAATAACTTTCGATGAATTGCAATAGGTGTTACATCATTGAAGGCTCCTTTTATTAGTTGCAAAGCTACCACTGTATATTGTATTAATTCTTGTGATCTGTTACAACAAAATTTGACCTTGCAGTGATAATCCATCCAGTTGCTGATGTAAATCTCAAAACCCAGATGGTCTAGTCTGTTGAATTGCGATAGTTGTTACATGATTGAAAGCTCTTTCTATTACTTGAAAAGCTCCAATTGTATATTGTTAAATTCTTGTGATCTCTAATAATCCTAACAATCACATGTTCTCAGCTTTGGTTGAATTATGAATCAATGGGTCTTTCAAGGTTTTTAATAGGTTATCTATACGACTTTTATATTCACCCTTGTCCAACTAAAAAGGATGTATTTAAGAATGAGGCAGAGTTAATATATATGGGTAGGAAATGATGGACTTGTTCATTATCCAGCATCCCCTGTCGAATGTCATAAGGTCTCAGAGATTTATAAAGAGAAAACCAATTAATGGCAAATAAAGTTCTGTCCTGGTAGATAATGTTTTCATTGATTTCATCATGTTACTTATTCTGCAGTAATTCATCGTCAAACATGGTATTGCATCGAAAGAAATGGGTGTTAAGTATAATATCTAGTGATAACGCTGATTATTCTTACTATCTACTATTATCAGAATCTGTTAATTTGGCAGACTTGCCTCACAAGCTTTTTGGAATATAGATACCACTGACTTGTGGTTTCAACAGGATAATGAATTTATTTCAAATCAAATTTCCCCATTGCATAACTTCATGAAATTGAGCTATTAATTGTCCGTCCTTATTATTCGATTTAACACCACTAGATTATATTTTGCGAAGCTATGTTAAATGTAGAGTTTGTATCGTTTACAGCCTTAATACTCAAAATCTGTGATGTGATTAACAAAATAGACCTCTATAGTGATTGAAAAATGTTGATAAAATGAAAGGACATGGTAAGCGTGGCCGTGGTGGACTAAGTTTTTTATCTATTATTGTCAATTCTTATTCTTTTCGATGCATTAAACATTTAAAGGATTTTCATAAAAATTATTTGTTATATTTTGTATTGAAAAATCTATTACCAAGAGTTTCAAATAAATAAACTAATGTTCAATTGAAATCAAGCTGATCTCTCTACTGAAACTCTAAAATTGTAAATTCTTAAATTACATCGTGAAAGTAGGCCAAACAATGATGTCACAAGAAACACAGACCAAAATGTGTATAAATGTGAGTATATGAGTTTATGTTCAAATTTATTTGTATAAACCAAAAAATAACTTTAATAATAACTAAACAACTACGTACATATTTGTAAAATTTTCAATTTAAACGAAATTTAACTGCTGACTCGGGATGCCAATCCCGAAAATCCCGGGAACTAGTATTTGTCATTAACAAAAATTTCAATTTCACAAAATTATGCCGGATTGCCAAACTCGAACGCACTATTTGATGTGTCTACGGTTTTTGGAATTGGAAATTCTTACACAAAACGCTTTAATTGATTTAAATGCTCAACAGATGACAGATAAAAAATTTGCTTTACTTAAACAAATAGTTGTCATTTTAAATCCGATTAAAATGACAGATGAAGCCATTTCTAGCAGTAATATGAAACTCTGCTGATGTTGCGCTTTTATTAAGGCTCAAAGAGATAAGTGATTGCATATTAAGCGATGAACTGGTGAAATCTCTCCTTAAAACAAACCAAGAAAGAGTAACGCTTTTAAAATTTTAAAAAAAATGTAGAGTGAATTTAATAATGAGATAGAAAGGTTTGTTATTAGAAATGAATTAAAAACGCTGATTGCGAAACGAATGAATGCAATTGAAATATGCAAAACAAAACAATGTCTAATAATGTGAATAAGAAATAGAATTATTTGTTTCGGAGAGTTAGAAAGGTTTCTTTATGCAATCAACATACAACAATTTGTTAACAATTTTGGCCATAAACGATGTGAACAATGTTTTTCGTCAGCTTCATATGTATATTGGTAAAAAACCTAAATCAAAATTACACGGTGCGACAGTCCAAAAAACCTGGGATCCGATATTATTTTTCTTGTAGGGCTTGTCGAGTAAAACAAGATTCCAATAGTGAAATATGCCGGACACCTCCAAAATCCGGTTTTACGGTTAAAAACCCGGTTTTTGTACCTTTGCGCACTTATAAGCCTGTACTTTTGTTGATAATGATCCGATTTTCAATTTTATATTTCTTATTACTAGATTTGGAAAGAAGAAACTGAGATCTTTTGAATGATACATATATATATATTATCTAAGAAAAATTGAGAAATTTGGGCGTTATTGTCTAGAAATTTGTGTTATAGCATAATTGTGTTATTGCTCGATAATAACACCCAAATATCTCAAGTTTTCTTAGATAAATTATATAGTACCTATATCATTCGAAGGATATCAGTTTCTTCTCTCCAAATCTAGTAAGAAATTGAAAATCGGATCATTATCAACAAAATTACATATTTCACTATTGGAATCTTGTTTTACTCGACAAGCCCTACAAGAAAAATAATATCCGGTCCCAGGTTTTTCTATTTCATTCAATTTTGTAACACTGTGTTATCTTTAGAAGCTTTTAAAAAGCTTTTTTAAGGTCCAACGATAATATTCTATTGCTTTTGGATTAATGTAGAAATTAAAGGCGTAATGACATACATATTGTTTTTGTTAATATGTATAACATTTAAATGTTTTTAAATTTATAAACTTTTAACAAATTCAAAACTAGCTATGAGAACAGAAAATGTTGGTTTTCTAACATTTTTATATTTAAGTTACTTTTTGAAATAAATA
Source organism: Bellardia bayeri (assembly GCA_950370525.1). Taxonomy (NCBI): domain Eukaryota; kingdom Metazoa; phylum Arthropoda; class Insecta; order Diptera; family Calliphoridae; genus Bellardia; species Bellardia bayeri. Next base: position 123,832,347 of record OX493264.1, read on the forward strand.
GTTTTTATTATTAATACGCCAATTTATTTTAATATGAAACAAAATCCCAAAATACCGTAAAATCCCGGGTTTTGAAAAACATTTAGGTATCCCTACTGCTGACAAAACTTCATATTGCCTAGTATTTATTCTCAAATAATTATTGTTTATGTTTTAAGTGTTCTTAGAAATATGTAATGGTTTATTCGAGCACTTAAAAAAGGTAAATCTAACGGTATAGACCGAAGTTTCCAAAAATTACTACATTATTTGAAAATCTCCCTAAAAAAAGCATTTAAATAACATGTCATAAATTTGTCACAAATTAAACTAGCAGAATATATGTACATACATACATACATATGTACATATGTATGTACATTGCAACAAGTGTTTTGACCAGCATTTATAGAGGAAAAAAAAAGAATTTCGTTTTTCTTTGCTGCAGCAGTCATAAGAAACCAAAACAAACGGCCAGTTACGAATATAGTTACAATAAACAAGTTGTATGTAGATTCTACATTGTAGAGATACTTTGTAGACATCGGCATCGTTGATACTTATTCGTAGTGGCATTCAACAAAAATTTCGTTTTCACAGACACAATATACATACAAACAAACAGATGGACAGACAAACGAACGTTACATATTTACAAATATATCTACCCTGCAAACATTTTCGATCCTTACGAAACGCTAACTATCGCCTACGCCTTGCAACTAAGCGATGAATACGCGAGCGTTACAAGTAAGTCAATTTTTTTTTTTTTCTAAAAACACTTAAAGGTGTCAAATTTTACATAACGTAGTAAAAACATGTAGTTGGTGACCTCAAAAACTTTGCAAAAACATAAGACAAGATTTCAATTAGAACATGTTCTATTTTCTTATGTTCAAGCACATGTTTTTAAATGTATGTATATGCCAGGCGAAAAGATTTGTCGACGGTTAAATATCTGCGCTATCATTAGGCTGACGTATGAAGAATTTGCATAAGTGATAAATTAAATATTTCTTTTATCCCATTTTGATAATTTAATAGCAATGATATAAATTATTTAAAAATTTTTGATACAAGCTCCACATCTTGTATATTAAAAAACGAAAAACCTTAAATCAATATTTTTGACACCGGATGCGTTGCAGCGGCTTCAACGCATTTTTTAAAGAAACGACATGGAAATTTATGCCTGAAAAAGGAATAATATTTAATATTTAAGCGTATCAGCTGTTGTATATAATCATGGCAATGTCACGTATAATTGTACATACAAGTCGGTGACCAAAAATTGAAACCCTTATGTAAAATAACTAATTTTGACAGACATAAAGAAAAACATGTGAGTTGTAAATTTAAAAATACATAAGCAAAGACACGTAGTGTATATGCACCTTTATGCTGACGACAATTTTGACGATGTGAATCGCGCGCCATCGCCTACGCCTTACATCTAAGCGATGAATACGCGAGCGCACACAAGTAACGGGAAATATCCTCATAACAATCAAAATATATAAATAAAATATTTGGTTTCAGAACAATTAGCAAAATTGCCAGTTTGTTAGAGAACGTTTGTTGAGAACGACTCTGACCGGAGATAAATGTTCAGTGTCTTCCTTTAATTTCTAAGTCATTCATTATATTTTATGTTATATTCTAAGTTCAAAAAATAAATTATTATTTACAAACATTGCATTTGAAATTATTAAACAATAAATATTAATAAAATCAATGAATTTCTTGTCTTTCTTATTTACATCTCATTACAGAGTCGCCCCACCATTCGTGAATCGCCTGACCATAGTTTAATGATAATACGCGATTCGCCTAATGATCGCCCGCGAATCGCCGTTGAGTTGTGTATAGTCGCGGCGATTGATAGCGTGCAATCATTAAACTATGGTCAGGCGATTCGCCAAAACGATCGCGAATCGCGACAGGCACACAGACGATCGTTTTGGCGAATCGCCTGACCATAGTTTAATGATCGCACGCGATCAATTGCCGCGACTATAGACAACTCAACGGCGATTCCCGGGCGATTGAAAATGTTTGCAGGGTATGTATGTACATACATATACATACATATATAAATGTATGCATGTGTAGATGCAATATCTTTAAAACAAAACGTACGCTTTTGGCTTTTGCGGTAGCAGAAAATAAATACTACGAGTCGTATAAAAATAATAATAATAACAACAACAACAGCAGCAGCAACAAATAAAATAAATAATAAACAACTGAGATACAGTTAGAGTGTCTTAGATTACAAACGCCAACATACGAACTATTACAATAAAGATAGATGAGTGGACAATAATATATCAACCGTTAAGCACTCACTCTCTCTCTCTCTCTCAGTCTCTGTACTCTTACTATACTCTTTTCTTTTTGTGTGAACCCTCTTTGTAAGGTTAAGCAGCGTTGTCAGTTTAGGGGACTTATCCCCAAATTGAGGATTTTTTCGTGTTTTGGGATAAAAATTTCCTCTTGGGGATCCGGGGATTTGTTGGGGATGACAACAATTTTAGGGGATTTTTTTGGGATGTTATTAATAACTAGCAAGTCTAAAAATGTGTGTTATTATTTATAGTGGATGGTTTCTAATAAAGAAGAAGTAAGTATGTAAATATTTAAAAAAAAAATTATTTTTTACTGTTTAAAATGGCTGCAAATACTAATTTTATTAAAAAAATTATAATGTTTCTTGGGAACGCGAAGATTCGGCAAAAGGTTTGAAATGTACATATACGAGTATATTTTTAAAGTGTAACGCTTGCGTTGAACGCGTTTTTTCAATAATGAATACTAACAAAACAAAAATACATAACAAAATGCAATATGAATTATTGGAAGCATTTCTCAGAATAAACACATACTTTAAAAATAATTCAATTTGTTGTGGGAAATTTAATCCTTCTGCTGAAATGCTAAAGCTTTTTAATACAAGCAATATGTACAACAACATTTCTGAGGCTGATGAATCAGAAGATTTTTATTACTTATCATAGTTCTGTGATATCCGTAGTTATAAGTTTGACGATTCTGTGATTTATTTCATATTTATACAATTGTAATTATTTATTCATTTATTTTAATTAACTTGGTGTCATTCCCGTATTATTCCCGTTTTAATTACAATATATTTTTAAATAATAACAAATGATGTAACATAAGATAAATTATCTTAATAAAATAGCTCCTGAAGAAGTCGAAAACCCACATCGACGAAACGTAGAGCAAATTGATGAAGTAAATTGTTTCATTTACATCATTTAAAGAAGAAAATATAATTGACCGAAATTAGCCCGTAGGTATAATATCCGAAACTTAAAAAAATCAGTTTGGTGATTTTTGGGGATGACAAATCCAAAATTGAGGATAAGCTCTAAAAAAAATACTGGCAGCACTGAAGTTAAGTTGCCATATCTTAAGAAAGTATTTATTATGATCTTGAGATGAAGAAACTGTTTTAATTTTTAAAGATACGAAAATTAAAGATTTTTTATTTTATTTCTCTTTCTAGGTATCTCTATCCAGAATTAGTTTACTTTTTAAATTTAATGTGCCTTCTCAATGCTTTCTGCACAGTTTCCAGTCTCAATTAAAGAAATCACTTTTCAATATTTCATTTTAACTCTACTAATCATATGTTTAGTAAAATTAGCACAGTTTATAAGACAGTGATCTGTCGGGGCATTGCCAGATTTAGGAGTGTTTTGCTCAACAATTTGATTTGAATGTCCTAAATGTTAAATATATTTGGCTGCAGATCTCTATAAAGATTTTAAAGAGTATGTTAATCTTTATAGTACAAGGTGGAAAGTATGCCACCAGGTTAATATCCGTGTCTGTCATTGGTGGCCTATTATGATATGTTTAATGGGAGATGCAGTTAGATTAACAAGAGAAACTACTTATGCCATGAGCAGCGGGACGTTCGTTCCCTTTTACCCTCGAGAGTCCTTAATGCAGTTGTCAATATTTTTCCACTTGGTATTTCTCAATGAATGCGATTAAACTGGATCAACGTAGTTCCCTAATGACCAACCAATCGTATAATAGGTTACTAACAAGGGTTCTTAACCAATGTTTGTCGGTACAGCGCGTGGAACATCGTATTAAAGAATTTAATGTGGAAATGTTTCTAGTCATCCACTAGGCTCGAAAGTCAAACCGGATATAATATTTCAAAAAGAGCCTGATGTCGGAACTAATTGTCTAAGAGCTGGCGGAATGCTTGGCATCGTAATTTAGTGTGAAGAAATAGGATTTAGCAATTTGTTTCTACTAAATTCGAAATCCATAAAAAAAACTTTATGTCGGAGTTATAGCTTCTAATTTAAACCTATCTAACAGCAAAAGCCTGAGCTTTACTGCCTAGAAATCAAAATATACAGTTCTTTACTGTTAGGACTGTATCTCTTGCATCCACCCCTAAAGTGTATCTGAATCTCTTTGGAGAATGCAAATGTATATTAGTTCTATCTCCTAAAACTACGCAGGCCACTACTGTAAACAGCAATATGGATATCACCCGAAGTACCAATTTACACGAAGCTATTTTTATTAAAAAAAATATTGATACAATTTTTTCCTTGAAATTTCTTCGGCGTTCACACTAATTAAATCACTAATTCAAATATTCAGAATCAATAAATGCCTTATTTTTATTTGAGAGTAAACACACATATGTAATACGAATAAGAGAGTAAATCGAATTGCAAGTACAATCAAGTTTGTACTCGTCTTATCTTCCCCTAACTCCGATATGTAAAAGGTAATAGTCTTTGAGCTGTCGCTTCATAATTACTTTAGGGAGAGTGGTGGTGGTTTGACGTACATATGATGTTTTAGATCAAAACAGTTCCTGAGGTGGCATAGTTTTTAACATGAGTTAACTGCTCCGGGATTTTGCGGAGCTGCAGGGGTAAAAATTGTAAAGTTGTTGCATGTGTTTACTGCCTTAGGCCTATTAAATCGAGGCATTCCAAAGCGTAGATGCTGTCCTGGGAATGTAACATCATTTCCTTCGATATTACTAAACTAACGAGAAAATACTAATAATTACGAGAATATTCGATCTTGAGCTTCTCAGCTCATTTTATTTCTATAAAACCCAAACCCAATTCAAATGATACATTCCACTACCATACATTTAGTTACTACAATTCAATAGCTGCTGAAACAAATTGTATGATATTCTTAAACAACAAACTCGGAACAATTTGGTGGCATCATTGTTTTCCCTTCAGCAAAAAGAACTTTTCTCTAAACAGTGCAATAAATTTGTATTTTGTCTCATATACAGAGAGAGAGTGTGAAAGTTTTACAAATGATCGTATTGAATTTTAAAAAAGTTACAAACAGAAAAATAACACCAAAAGACTTGAATGAATAAAAACACTGAGCGCGCTTTTTCTCAGTCAACTGAGAGCAAACTTTTTTATAAGCAGAGAAAAAGTAAAAACAAAAAAATTAAGTTTATTTCATTTAATGTTTTATTATTTTTTTTTTTTGGTACGTTGGTGGTGATCAATCGAAAATGAAAAAAAAAACTTTATACAAACATTAGTTGATTGTGGATCAGTTTTACGTAAAAATTTCACTGAAGCGGTTTGCTAAAGTTAAAACTACGGATAAATAAAGAAACGTATCAACAAAAAAAAAAAAATAACACACAAATAAAACATCCGACAACACTAAACTTAAATGGAATTTTAATAGATTTTTTCGCTAACATAAAGAAGGAAAAAATTATAATAACGTTTTATATTAGAAAAATTCAAATTGTACTACGTAGAGGCATAGCAAACACAATTTTGAAATTAAGAAAAATTTACTGCATATCTGGTATTTTCTTTAAATGCCAGTGCATCTAAAAAAAGAAATATACAAATTTTTTGTTTCTAACAAATTTCTAATTTGTAGAAATAGCGCATATCTGTGAACGATTAAATAATTCTAAAGCTACAAAAAGCTAAAAACAAAAAATCTAAACAATATGTCTCATCAATGCAGTTGCGGTCGTGACCTCAACAACAACTATGTCGGCTATACAAGTGCTTACGCAAATGCCAATACCAGCTTAGATCGTGAGGCCAATGCCACCTTAAGCGGCTCTTCAAAATCCTCACCAGGCTCACAAACCCAGTTCACAGCCAAGCTTATAGTGGGCACAGTGGGCGCTATTAAAGAGCTAAGGGAAAAGGAAAAATCACGTCAGACAATGACACGTGCCGGGGATCGCAGAAATTGAGTTGCTTAAACCACAACAAAAACAGCAATAAGAAAAGGATGAGTTTATTTTCCTTTTTTTTTAAACATTTAAAAGTGTCTAGAAGAGGCAAAAGAGTTTTTTTAAGCTTTTAACTTTAAGATGTTGTAAAAGCAGGTGTGTTTAAAGTTTTGTATGTAAAATGAAGTGATGAAAGAGTTCTTTAAAGCCCTGTGTATTTGTTAGTGTGATTAAAAAAAAAACAAACAATTATGTAGTTAATTAGTGGAAAACTTTAACGAAGATTATGATGATGTCCTTTTTTTCTATTTATCTAAAAAAAAAAAACAAGAAAATGTTTTTGTATATTTTTAGTTTTATAATTTTTTTTTTAGTTTTTAAAAACATTTTCATTTAAGAAGAGAGTCTAATTAGTACCGTCTTACTAAAGTAGTTTATAAAAGAAATATTAATTTTCTATGAAATGTAAATTATTCAAATCATTTAAAATGCTGTGGACTTGAAGGTGTGTTAAATTTAACAAATATGTATATTCGAGAAAATTTAATTTAGAGAAGTTTAAAAGGGAGTGAATTCTAAGATTAAAATTATTTTCAAAATCGTTTAACAAATATTTTTTTAAGATAAGAAAAGCAACAACTTTCTTTAAGTTGAGTTTGTTTAAAATAAATTTGTTATAAAAATAACAAAAATAACTAATTAAAGAAGATTTAAGTTAATTTGATTTTAAACAATTTGCTGTTTTCCTTTCTAATGTAACATCTGAACTTCATTTAATCGTTCATCAATAATAGAGTATTTAATTAAAACAAACACAAATCATCAGTTCAAACGTTTCATTTAAACAATATAACACAAAGTTTTAAAGGAGTTCCTAAAAAAAATATTTTAAAAACATCGCAATTAATTATAACAGCTGTTTTACTTCTTAACAAAACTTAATTCAAATTAACCATTAATCGTATATAACTGATTAGTTTAACTTTCGTTAATCTTAGTTAGTTAAACTTAACAAAAACCTGAGCAGCTTTAAAACCTGACTTGACTTAAGCAAATTATTTATACAATTACCCCTTTATTTATAAAAACTTACAATAGGTTTATAAAGCAAATTTTGTATGGAAGAGGCAAATTTTGTATGCAAGGTTTATAATAAATAAGGGCATTATTCCTTGTCAAAAACGTCAGTTAATTAAAGAGGTTTTTGTTAGTTATGTTAATTTTTTCCTAATTAAAAATTAATAACACAACTTTGAGAAGTTGAACTTAATTAAATCACAGTTACAAAAATCTTTAAAAAGTGGAGAGTTTTGAAATTTTAACCAATCGCTAAATTATCAATTGAAAAAGTATGTTTTAAAAAACAACAAAATTAAGAATTATTGTGAACCCTCGTCAACCCTGACTTACTAATCTACAGTAATATAAAATATAAAACAAATTAAATTCAGAAATTTAACGTTGTTAATATTAGCAAAACTGTTAGCAAAGTTTAAGACAGTTAAACTCTGTTAAACTTCAGTTAGTTAATCTAACGTTATTTATAATAATAATAAACAGAATCTGAAATTTTTTTCATTAAAACCGCGCGTAATCCTAAGTTATATTAAACTTATTCATTTGATTTTTTTTTAATTTCATGTTAAACTCTCCTTAACCAAGGTTGGCAAAGCTTCAGTTGTGTAAAATATTTTAAAACACACACACTATTTAGGTACAATAAATTTGTTATTAAATCGGTAGTTTAACTCTGGTTAACATTGATTAGTTAATCTAAAGTTATATAAGTAAACAGAGATAAATAACAAAGATTTTTGTAACTGTAAAATTATTGTTTAAAATTAAAATTATATTAAATAGACAGTTAAACTTTCACTTTCACTAATTGTTTAGGTAATTCACAATTATAAAAAATATAAGCAAAGAACAGAGATTTGTGTAATTGTAAACTGCCGTTAAAATAAAACTTTTTTTGACCTCCCTTTAAGTTTGGTTAAAAATTTCTCTCAAAATAATCTGTTGACTCCTATTACTCATATGGCTAAATTCACAGTCTTTAGTTAGCTAATGGCAAAGGCTTAACTAATGATTCTTTATTCGCAATGCTTAGTTTGCCATTAGTTAAACCCCCAAACGTCGTTGGTTAACTATTAGTCAAATAGTCAATAATGGCTAAATTCACAGTCTTAATAGTAATAGTTAAACAATAGTTAGTATTTTACTATACCAATTGTTAACTAACGACCGAGAATTTGGCCATTAACTGATGACTTATGACTTAATTGGCTCGAGTTATTGTAATTTATAAATATGATAAAGAAGTTCTTTAACATTACTAAGGTACATATTTAAAGTTGAAGTTTATGACTATAAAATATGGCTTTTAACTAAAAATTTTCTTAAAGTTTCTGTCGAATATTTTTGTTAAATTTTTTGCCTCTGCATGTCCTTTTATTATTTCCTTAAACGAAAAATATTTTTGTTTCTTTTTATTACAAAACATATTTCTTAATTATTTAATTAGTCTTTTTTTATGTTTCTTTTAAATATTTTTCGTTACGTTTAAGATATTGTAATTAATTAATTTTCTTTTTCAACTACCAGTTTAGTTTTTAAACAAGTTCGTTTGTTTGTTAATTGTTTTAATTTGTTGTAGTTTTCATTTTTTGTTTTGAATTTTTACTATTACATATGTATTATTGTTATTGGGTTTTTAAACAAAGAAAATATTTAAATTTTAATATTTTTTTGTTTGCTTACATTTTGCGAAGCTAATAAATTATTGGTTATGGGTTTGTGTTAATAAGAATTCTCTAATTTTCAACTGATTTATATTAATTAAGTATTAATTAACAACAATAATTTTTTATAAAATTATAATATTTAGAGGTGATTTAGCAGCCACAGGTTAAGAGGGAAACTAAATTTAAGGCTATAAAATAGATGCAGGTTTTAAGAAACGGAAAAACTTGATTTAAACTAACAATCAACTAATGCAAGCTTATCACTACTTGTGGTTTAAAGAAAGTTTAAATCAGTGAGTTTAATAGTTAAATGGATAAATTAACATAAAATTGCAATTAAAATTTATTAGTCAATCAAAAAATTAAGCTACAAAAAAGACTGTAATTATTTCCCTTGTTAGTTAAGTTTCACCCTTAACCTGCTACTGTGTAAACATGCCTCAAAATATTATTAATACGTTTTATTAGGGTAGTTATAGACAAAACAAAAAAGTGCAATATTTTTAGGCATTGCTTAAAACACAAAATTGAATTACAAAAAAGTTTGGTAAACTTTTTAACGTAAATGAAATTCATTTTAGCTATAGAAACATTTTATTGTTTTATACAATAAACTAATTGTTGTTAGTTTTTTTTTCTCTATAATCTCTGTTAAATCAATGTCAACTATGCCGAGTGTATTTAACTTCTAGTAAATTACATCATCTTTAAATAATCAAAAACAAATAAAGAAATAATAACAAAACATTATTATCAAAATAGATTTAGAAACAAAGGAACATCAAACAAAAACTGCAATAACTCATATAGAAGACAAACAAATTAAAAAAAAAGTAAACAAAACTGAATTAAATAAAAATCTAAACTTATTTTTAATTAAATTAAGCAACAGAGTTATTATGTTTAACAAAAAGTTTAAAATTATTTTTAGATACACACACACGTACACACACATTTTTATAAACTAAATATGAGTTTATTTACTCGTACATTTTTTCATAACAATTCTAACATTTTTTTTAATACATTTTATAATATTTAACTAACCATTTTTAATTAAAGAAGATAAGCAACACTCAAACTCAAATTATTATTGTATTGTTGTAAAAGTATACGAGAGTTGGGAGTATCCCTGCAATCATTTATGCGTATAAGAACTTTCCATGTTTTATGTGATTTTTAAGTAGTAAGTAGTAAAAAAAAACATATAAAGAAATATATATATTATAATCCATAGTTTGTAAGTTTTGAAAAATTAAAATAAATAAAAAAATACTTACAATATTTACAAAAAAATTTATATATAAAAATATTCAGTTTTATTTAAAAAAAACCTACACCCAGTATGTGTAAAACCAGTTTTTTTTAGAAATGGACGCTTTATATCAGATACGACCTATTATGGACAAATCATCCAAAAATTTAGTGGTGTGACTTCTGCGCATATAAATATTTTTTGTGTTAAATTTAATCGCGATATAAAAACGTTTAAAAGATTTTTACATGTTAAAGTGATTTATATGGGAGTTTTGACTTATTATAGATCGACCTTTATAAAATTGGGCCTCACGATTTCTGTATATATCAAACTTGTTTGTGTTGAATTTTATTTGCATACCAATAATTTTAAGATACGTGCATAAACATCTATGAGCGATATTTCAAGAGGATGTCTGTTTGGGGGCTAGGTGAAATAATAGACCGATTTCAAGCAAGTTCAATCCTAACCGTCCTTGGTTCGCGAGATGTACTTTGCGCACAAGCTTTACATGGACTCAGGAAGTGATGTCGATCGGTATACTGGGCGTTACAAGCATCAGGATAAATCCAATATACCCTCCCTAATATGGCTCAAAACTATTATTTTGGGCAAGTAACAATAATTTTTCATTCACTGCTGTACAGTCGCATGAGTTGTATGTTATATGATTTTAAAATATAATAAAAATGTTGTTGGAATTAACTCATACGACCATCATAGATGCGTTTATTGCTATTATTTTAGGAAAATATTATGTAATTTCTAGATTTTTGTGTAATCTGACAAAACCTGCTAAAAATTTGGATATTACTCATTAATATCTCATTAATTAATTAAATCACCTATCCGACCAAAGTTAAAATTGCCTATATGAAGGTTAGATCTATGAAAGTCGCCTCCTAGATTTAGAAGTGTTTTCAACAATAATAGACCTCTTAAACAAGAGGCTTATTAAAGCGCCTCGAAGTTAAAGGTGTGTAGGTGTAATATTTCGTCTGCACTGTAATCCAAAAATAAAACCTCTGAAATAGTACACGTGAAGAATGTGGTTACATGACAATTGAATATGCAAATGATGTGGCAGTGACGTTCAAAATACAAAAACTCTCAAAGTACACTAATTTGTACAGAACTATAATTTGAACTGTGTTGGCGATCCAAAATCCCTGAATTTATGAATTCATGTATCATAGGAGTGAAACTAATATTATCCGACAAACTAAGGACGATACCTGTTCCTTGAAAGTGCACTATATTGTCAATCCTAAAAAGGTGTTTTGTTATTAAACCAATTATATTTTAATATGATTATATTCTAATTTCTATCTATTGTGAGTTACGGTAATCACCAGACATTTTGGCACAACAAGTAGTGCCGAATACAGCATAGGGACTAAAAGCGTTTACACCTATAGCGGGCAATACTAGTCGCTCTCCTCTAGGTGTACACGCTCAAAGTCTCCTACTCCGTTACAATGATTTGACTAGAACTTAAAGAATTAAAATTACGGGAGAATTCTGAGCATATTAGCCGTCATTGTTCGGTATTTGGAGACGAACATTTAATCAATACTATATATTCACAAGGGTACCAAGCATCAGAACTACATAAGAACAATAGGATCGGTGGAGAATGACGTATGTCAGTAAACATAGGATTAATGATTTTATCCAATTGATCTCATGTATTATACCTATAAAGACTGTATTCTGGGATTATCTTTCGCAACAGCTTTGTTTAGACTGAGCACCATTAAAATATTTCATTCATCAACACAGACTATTCGACTTCTAGACTTTGTTGAGATCAGGCAATCAGGAAAGAAATGTTTATTTTTCTTTATATTCATTCCATTTATTTGTCTGCTTTATTCTTTCAGAATCTAAAGGAACTGAAAGGAGCGAATCTATTAAAGATTGAAAAGTACAATTAACACTAGGATGAGGCATTTTCTGGAGATTCACCGCAGGTCAGCAACTATGAGATGCTATTGTGTCCTTATTTAAACTAACAGCACCAATGAAAACATTAATGTTAAAAATGTGTAATTGCGTACGAATTACTACAGCTACTATTATAATTGTAATTATTGAAACACAATTTGTTATTTTAAATAGAAGACTCTTTTTACATCAAGTTTCTCAACAACTTCTGATATTTTTAAATTCCTAATATTGTTCCAATTTCTAAATGGAATCACCCATATTTTCAGACACTTCCGTATGACTAAACTTAAAAGCAACAAAATAAAACACATATGTATGTATGTAGGTACAAGAAAAACAAAACAACAAATCAGATAATCAAGCAGCCAACCAACACTACACTTTAATACAGCTCCGGTGTGAAAGTTAAAAAAAGAATTAAAAGCATTTAAATAACGACAAGAAAGTAAGAAAATAAAAACAAGAAGGTTACAAAAGAAGACAAAACAACAACCAAAATTAGAACGCTTTTGCTTTCACAACTCAGAGGTTGTAAAGCAAACGAATAACAAGAAACAGAGAATATAAGACTGGCACGAAAGCAAACAAATGCCTTACATGCCTGCTAAATACTACAAATGGGGGAAAAATGGAAAAGAAAAGAATTTACTTACAACAGCGAACAACTTCAACTAAAGACAACAACTATTACTTGCTTTTATAGGTATGTACATATTTTCATTTTTAATGTGTCTGTAAATAAATAAATATGTACGAGTACTTGCATTCGTACCTACAAGAAGTAAGAAAGTATCTTCTACTGCAGCAGCAACTACATACAACAAAACAGAACACTATGAAAAGATGTGAAAAGAAAATTGTAACCGGTTGTCGTAAGTTCTACACACGAGTACGAATCAAGTCGAATACGAATGAAAACACGAATTGCAGACGAATTTTAAATCTGGATGGGAGCTTTTAAATTAAAATAAAAACAAACGCAACAACCAATCACACACACTCACACAAACAAACAAACAATATGCATACGTGTTTATCGTGATGTTCTTGTTGTTGTTACTGGAGCTGATGTTGTTGAGGCCGGCGATAGCGACGGCTGCGAGTAACAGTGACCCAGTCTCTCGTTTTCATTTTATTTTTGTTATTATTGTTATTGCCGTTGTTTCTATTCTGTTTTGTTCTCATTTTCAGTCATTCGTTGTTGTCGTTTTCATCGTCGTCGCATTGATCGTCATTATCGTTGCTGCTGTTCGTTCGTAGTTTATGCTTTCTTTAGCAATTATTCTACATGCTTACACACTTGTATTGAAAAAAGCATTCTACAAAAATTCAACAAAACTGGATGGATGGCTGGTGGGTCGGTTATTGTTTTACTCGTAGCTCTTGTTGGGGCTTTGGCAAAACGATTGCATATGATCGTGTGTTTGTTGCTGTTACGATTTTTACTTTTTTTTCGATTTTTTTTTGTTTAGTATAGAAGTTTACTCATGCATACGTCACACATGCTAACATACTAGGTACATACATACATATCAAATTTATATTTACGATAGTACTACAATACGAAATATAATATGTATGTACGTATAGAACTCGTACTACGTTTAAAATGAATGCGAGTACTAAATACGTGTGTGTATTTATTTTTGTAAATTGTTGATGATCATTGGGTTCGTTAGTCAGAAAAAAAGCGAAATAAATACTTCTACAGATATTTAAGAGAATGTGGACATAATATGTACATATGGCTTGGTATTATGTATTATGTTTAGGGGAATGTCATGAAAACTCATTATTCATAATAAGGTCTACGTGTATACAGCTATGGACAGAGAAATAGCGCACCAATGTTCTATAAAGTACCAAACGTATTTTATTGGAAAATGGAATGATAATAACATGGAATTATATGCTACTCTTTTGCTCCACTCGGATTTTTCAAAAATTCATTGGAAATGTCCTGTTAACTATTGCACGTTCTTTATTTTGTCATATTTTGTTAAGAATTAAGTTTTTTGATTGGAGAATGAAAAAGCGCACAGTTAAGTCGATTTTAAATAAAAATAGTTGATCCTAATTTCGGTGGTAAATTCTTGTGTAATAGGTACATACCTATAACAAAATGGAAAGAGGACCGCACTTCTCACTTGAGAAAAAAGGGTATTTGGGAACTTAACTGTAAGGGTACAAAACAAACAAAAATATCTGAAATAATTGCATGTTCTCGAAAGATGGTTTATAATGTCATTCAATGTGCTAAATCAGATGCAAATTTGTTTAATGTAAAGAAAGATCGGAAGAAGCCAACGCGTAAGACAACAGTTCGTGAGTCAGTTCGTATAAGGCAATAGTTTAAGAAAACAATAATGATTGAAATAAATGAGGAATTTCGGTTAAATGTTTTCAGTAGACTTTTAAAAAGACGCCTCAATGAAAGTAGAAGAAAACCACTTCTGCCAAAAAATAATGTAAAGTCACGATTGTCTTTTGCAAGACTACACCAGAATAAGGATATGAAATTTTTTTTTTTACAGCTGAAACCAAAATTAATTTCAATGGTTCTGACGGAAAAACGTTTATACATCGAGAAAAAAACAAAGAATTCAATCCCGTTACACTACATATATGTACATATGTCATGTCATGTTTCGTGATATGTCATGTTATGTCACGTGATATGTCATGTTCATCTTAGAACCTTCTGCTCTTAATATGGAAATGTATTTATATCTCGCAGTTTTCTGAAATCTGTTTGGTAACTTGTCTCTTCTACTACTTCTGTATTGCTATATTTGCAGACTTTTGATGGTGATAATTTGGATTTGATTCATTGATTCTTAAGCTTTTTCGGTAATTATTGATTTTTCAAAGTTACTCTGGCCAATTGGATATTTTATGGCATTAAAATCAGTCAGATATTTATATAGATAGTTGAAAGTTAATTTTTTTTATTGTTTTTGCAACAAGGAGCTGTTCTTCCGCCACTTCTAGGAAACTTGGTGCTGAATTCAGTACTAAATTCCTTGGAACATTAGGCTGTAAGATTGTTTGTTATAATTTGTATAAAAATGGAATTTGTTTTCTTTCCAATGCTAGCAAAAGTATAAAATATTCTAGCAACTGTTTATTGCTATTGAAAGGCGTTTCCAATTGATCCCAAGATAAATTAACCACACTCTACTTTTGGCATATCCGTACGCTTAAAGGCAGTAGGCTATACGTTACATACATTGCTCTAAGTAACAATAAAGAAAATTGTCTACAATAATTCTATATATTCTAAACACTGAAAACGAAAACAACCGTTGAATGTCGTTCGATTTTTAACAAGACGGCTGAGCAGTTTAACATCAACATCATGCTTTCTATACTTGGTACTACACTATGGGTAGCACTAGAATGTTTTAACCAAATACAAATACATACTTGAAGATTGCAAAGCAATCAAAAAAAAAACCGGAAATTATTTCAGGATAACTTTGCATATCATATATCATAACCTTCGATGGTAAGGAGACATATGATGTGTTGAAATCTTTAATAACCCAGCGAGAAAAATTGCAGGTACTTCCATTAGCAGGCCTTCTAGAAGACCTGTTTACACATTCTAAAAGATTTGATACTAATTCCACTATGCCTTCTCTTAGAAGGCGTTTCATACGCATTCAAAATTGCATTTCAAAAGAATGTCAACAAATCGTTCAATAGCAAACACGAATGATTTTGCAATTATTCCTGTGTGTCGTGTATTACAACAACAAATATTATTTTACTCAACTTGTTATACGAGTAATAAAAATGAATAAAGAGAGCGTCTATAAATTTAGTTTTCTTATGAAAGTTTGTGGTGTAAATTACGCATAAAGCAGTACTTTACAAATATCCATGTGATTTTTTAATTTAAAATTCATTTAAAACCCTTCTTTTATTTAAAATCCCTTCTTTTACTTCTCTCAATGTTATTATTAATTTTTTAGCAGACTTTTAGTTACGCCTATTATGACGCATTGGTAGACCTTCCAATTGCCCTACTCAAGTAGGCCTTCTAGCAGGCATGTAACCAGTTGCGAGTAGTCAAGGCCTTGACTAACAATGACACTCCATGTAAAATTAAAACGATTTGGCAATGCAGCTGGAAGTACTTGTGACTGCCAAAGAAAGCCTCTTTACAGGCCGCTGGGAATGATAAAATGTCTCATTAGGAGATTGATCTATATTAGTATTAGTTCCAGTATTAAAAGACTTGTGATTAATATATGGCTGACAAAGTAATGCAATGCATTCTTTTGAATTTATAATATAGTTTAACACTTGTGTACCGGCAGGGTTATTGTGAACCCAAACACTTTGCACTTAGCTGTGTGCGTTCCATATCGTACATACAAACATTATAAAGCTCACGTTCTGCTACTCAAGATAAGTCCCTCTCCTCTCATGATTTTGGTCATTTGGGTCAATCTAATTGAATTTGTTTTATTTATTTTTTATTTAAAACTATTCGTATTATCGTCAATGGTTAGTTTAAATTCAATAGCACTCGTATTTATAGTTATTGTTGCCTAATTTAATCTGGATCCGAATGGGTGACATTTCAAGGTTGGTATGTAAAGTCAGTCTATCATTGGGTTGAGCTGATGAACTAGTATAAATATTTTGAACTTAATGTTGTATTTAAAATTCGAGTAATATTAAAGAATATTTTAAGACATAATTTGAGCTGAATGAAATACATGCATATGTATTTGGAATTGGGGAAGTTATGTAATGAATAATAGTAAAGAAGGATATTTCAGCTAAAGTTCAGAATTCATGTACATATTACCAAATGTATCGCAAACATTTATTGTTCGGCACCCACAAACAAAATTTAACTTATGTTTAATTATCAATTGTTCTAGTTCCAACACAGTACATAAACTACGAATGACAATTATATTCACATTTGTAAGAATTTTATCAATTAAGAGAAATGATCATGACATTACCTTGAATTATAATATAATACAAATACGTATGTACAATAAATTGATCTTATTCTTAAAATACAAACACTTACGTAAGTAATCGTATTAAAAGTACTTTCTTCCCACATACGAGTACAAACATTTTTTAAACAGATCTTTGAAGGTATGGACAAATAGCCCATAGAAAATATTACATTTAGCTGATCTATATTGACATCTTATAGGAAATGATTATTATTAAATGTAGATAACTTATTTTGCGGCGTATTTAGCAGTATTTTATTATGATTTATTTCTATAATAAATTATTGAACAAGATTACTGACAAATTAAATAAAGAGTTTTTTAACAAGAAGTTTATTTTACAAAACAACATAAAACAAAGCGATTCTTTGATGGAAATTTGACGGGTGTAATTCGTATTGTGGCAACGTCCTGTTGGTATCACATTTAGTTTGCTAGCATCTCTCGATAACTTGATCCATTCAGCGCTATCTCAATTCCTCTAGAATCTTCGAAAAAAAAATGGCTCAATCACTGCGGCGTTCTTGTTAACGTATATAGACAAATGAAAATGTGCTTAGTTTGAAAAAGATTTTTACAGAAAATCCAGAAACTTATGGGTCGATTGTGTATAGCAACCAAACTGGAGTTGGAAAAATATATAGTATGTACATATACATACATACATATATACAAATATAAATAATTTAACAACAAAATTAATAACATTTAAAATTTAACAATTAAAAAAAATCAAAGCAACCACAAATCTCGGTTGCCATGTTCGGCAACTGAAGTTACCAGCTGACAGTTGTCAGTTGCCATCTGTAATATGTTTTTAGCAATTGCCAACTCCACTGATCTTCGGTTGCCATTCGTAATCGACCCAATAATTAATTTAAACAATTGTCGAAAGCTTCTACTACTGTTATGTACTTGTATGTCTACAAGTATAATGTCAAAACTTTCATGTTATGCCAGTATAACATTATTGAAAAGCAAAGTTCTTGTTAAGAACTCCTTTAAGGCTTCATTAGTCTTTACTTTTTCTGTTGCTGTTCTGTTCCGTGTCGTACTGTTGTTAAATTTTTTGTAGTTAGTTTCTCCGTATAAACGTATCAGCTGTTTTAGGTAAACAGACAACACATACCGCGAAAATAAATCAAAAAATATTTACAAATCAAAGTTTTTTTTATTGTACGATATGTTATTACTTTCGACTAAAGTAAAGAGTTGTTCGTCATCCATCGTTTATTGTTTATATTTTTATAACTTTTATACAAAAACTTAATTAAATTCAAAGAAATTGAAAATTTTTGTAATAAACCAAAAGTTTTTTAGTTATGCGGATGTCAGCTGTTTTGTGGTCACACTTACAATTACTTAGCAAATTTTTGTTTTCAACAGGTTCGTCCGCAACGGTACGGAAAGTAACAAAACAACTAACGACTCTACGCATTTTCTATTTAACAGTATCAAGTCAGCTGATTCGGAACGGAACAGAAAGTAAAGACTAATTCTGCCTTTAATAAGTAAAGCTATAAATGTTTCTAATTTAATTTTTTTTTAAGGCAGTGTGTAAGTAAAGACTAATTCTGCCTTTAATAAGTAAAGCTATAAATGTTTCTAATTTAATTTTTTTTAAGGCAATGTGTATATTCGTATTCGTAATTGTATTTGGAATGTGCCCAATCATGATCGTGTGGTGAATAGAATTTTTAATTTAATTAATTATTTGAATGAGTAAGATAGTTTTCTATATTGACAGTAAATGATCAATTTTAGAAATATTTAATTATTTTAACACAATTTCTGTATGACTTACTTTTTTTTAACGATCTTTCTCTAATATTTGTAAAGAAAACTGAATTTTGAATTTAACATACGACATGTCCGCATAATTATGTCTGCCATCAAATGTAATTTTCGCCCCATTTTAATATATTACAAGTAAACTTAACATAAACATCAATACGTTTATAACACTTAGAAGAACTCAAATAAAGTTGTGTTTTATTCAAGTGTGCATAATACAATGGCCCGCCAAGCCGTGGTGTTACAAAAACTTCCACTCCCACACAAAACCCTTGATAAAAAAAAGTAATTTAAAAAGTTGCTATGCCAATTTTTAAGCTTCAAAACAGTTCATTCACCCCCCTAGTTTCTATAAAGAAACAGTAAAAACATCATTGCAATTAAAAATAAACCATTAACACAATCAATAATTATCTCCATAATTAAAGTGAAAGGATGTTAAATTATTTGGCTATTCCCACTTCATTACGTTGAAAAATAACCCAATATCTAGTTTTATAAATAAATGCAAACTAAAAAGAAAGTAAACTAACTAGAACAGTTAAACAAAGTCAAACAACATTTCAAACTTACAGTAATGAAAAGTGAAACTGCTGCCCCATTAAACTATTCTCCAAATCTCTCAGAAAAGTTACAAAGAAAAAAAAACAAGTTAGAGTGCAATAGTCGGCTGTGCCGAAATTTAAATACCCTCCACCTAAACGTAATAAAAAATAAAAAAAACTATACTGGTTTTAGGACTAGAATTCTGTGTTTTCTCTTCAGTCTTAGTGCAAATTTTATTATTATTTTATATATTGTTTGAAAGACAATTTTACGACCAACATAATTTATTTTAAATGTTTTAAATGTTTTCTAATTTTGACCATTTATAATTGATGTAATTACCGATTCTCACCATAATTTACAGAGTTTGTCTGATATTCATAAAAATCCTGAGTGTTATTTAACAATTTATAAAATTAAAAGAACATTTTTCCATATTCAGCACAAGTTTAGAAACAAAGTATAAAAAAGGGTAAGATTAAAAGGTGTGGCTTCTTTTGGTTGAATTTGATCTCAAAAACATTATTTACAAGAGATTATGGACTGATAGCTTCTAAATCCAGTATCGGCTAATGTGATTTGATTTATATGTCTTTTAAGATTATTTTAAATGAATTTCATCTTAATAACGTTATTTACAAGAGTTGTATGGTTGGTCAATATGTTCGGAAGTGGACGTAATTCGGGAGCTATTGACTGACAGCTACAAAATCAAGTAGCATAATTACGGTATAACCGATATTAGTATAATTTCTGGATTAAAATTTCTTATCTGTATAAAAAAAAGTTGGTTCGGTATCAATACTTATTAGACATTTTTGTGGGTTTAAATTGTTTTTCGTAAATGATTCTTATATTTCAATTTCCACATAATAATGGTATATTTAGTATACATATTAGTATAAACGTGAATTTCGGAAGTGGATCTTGTATGAGAAATACGGGATATAGACCGAAATTCCGTAGTATAATTTTTGCGCATATGTAAACGATATATGTAAAGTTTTGAGTCGGTACCGGTATTTATAAGATATATATATTGTCTTTTTCGGATGTGGTCCTTACACGGGAGCTGTGGCCAATTATGGGCTGACCACTACAAAATTTATTTGCCTATAAGGATTATTTGTGTCAAATTTTAACCTTTTAGCATTATTTATACCAATTTTATACTTTTTTAAGTGAATTAAGGAAGTGGACTTTATATGGGGTCTATGGTCAAACATGGACCGCACTAAACAAAAAATTCATTTTGCGATTTCTTTTTGCATGAAACTTATTTTTGCTGAATTTTGTATTAAGGAATTTATGTATCATTGAATCATATTTCGGGAAGATTTTTGTATGGGGGCAATGAAAAATCATGAACCGGATCTCATTATTTTTCTCACACTTTTTTCTTTTATCATTAAAATAACGTGTACAAAATATCATGGTAATATCTGCAATATATTTAAAAAAAATTGCAAAAAAAAAATCGAAAAAAAATATCAGACTTTTATGGAGGTTGTCTGACATTTTGGTCCGTAACTCTGGTTCTACTTTACCAATTTTGCTGATTTTCAATACCAAACTGCCTAAGAAAATACAAAACAGTTTTCTAGAAATTCTGTGAAGTTAAATTGTGTATTTTGAACGTGAGAGTGTTTTACACGGACGGACAGACGGACGAACGGACATAGCTCAGTCGATTTAGAATTTCATAAGAATCAAGAATATATATACTTTGTTGGATGTCAGATGAATATTAACAAAGTTTCACACGGAATGACAAACGTAATATACCCTCATTCACCACTTATGATGGTGGAGGGTATAAAAACACTTAAGATCTTCTACAAAGTTGTAAAATAATGATACAGACGACGGAACAGATACCACCAGCCATAAATTATTTTATTCTATTAAGCACAAAATATAAAAAATAAATGTATGGTAGAAAACAAAACTCACTCCATTAACTAATCTAAGGAAAAATAAAACAAAAATGGGAAAAAATAAATAAATCTAATAAGATCTACAAATATTGCTGATCTTTGTTTCGTTCGTTGGTGTGTTTCTAATACGTAATATCAGTGTGTGTTAGTTGTTTAGGTATATTTAAAATAACAACAACTACATATAATCATATTATTATATATACATACATAAAAAACGGAACTTTCTCCAGCCACTCTAAAATAACAAAATAAAACATATGGTTGTTGACCAAATAGCCAGTCGGTTGGTCGGTCTATAGCAACATTGTTGTTGGATAGACGGATGGATGCTGGCATATTTGCTCGCTTAGTAATATGGGTGTTATTTTGATCCCTTGCACAGTGGGTTGTATTAGGAGAGACATTTTAAATTGTATGTTTAGAAATTTAGATATACATATTAAATTAAGTCTAAAACGAGCAGCACCTTTACATAACTAATAAAATTTCCTTTAATTGGCGGAGATTACTTTGCCCCAGTCTTCACTAGGTGAACAATTTCTTGTACGCACATTAATGTCTGAAGTGTGAACAACTTTTGTCGCTGTTATGTTTATTTTGCAACAACGTTTTCAGAACATTTGTTCGCTCAACTTGTCTGCCATTAAATTTTATTTTCACACAAAAACAAATTTTAAACAGTTACAAAGAGAATGATCATAGTCACGTTTTCCCCATATAGAAGGACATTAAAAAATTCGTGTCTTTAATTCCGCCAACGTTTTGTTCGTGTGTACACAAAACGATGGCTCGTCAAGAAGTTGTGTGAAAGAAGACATTTCTTTTATTAATTGTGAAACAATTTAATTCCAATGAATACCTATTAGTTTTCGTTCCTGCTCAAGACGTGCAATCGAATGATTAAGGAATATAATTTTTTAAAAATTCATTGATAAAGAATTAGCATTAGTATTTAATGTGTGTGAAAATAAATTCGAATTTAACCAGCACAGACAAAAACCACATTTCTTAACATTGATAATGTTACAGTCAACAGACCACTGTTCAGCACTTAACAGTCATATTTACTTGAATTTTGATAAAAAGTAGCTTTTAGGATGAAATTAACATGACAGGATCATACGTTAGGCTAGAGACTTGACTTGAGCAGACAGGTTTAAGTTCAATTGGTTTCTCAATATCTTAAAAAGATGAAGATAAACTTCACTACAATACCATACGTTTGGAACGCGGTTTAAGTTTATTGCGATCATTAAGATAGTGAGTTTGGATAAAAACTTCTTCTATTTGCATTATAATTAGACACATTTCTAAATTTAACTGACAAGCCATATGTTAGGGTCTCAGGTAGAACAGACTGGAGCAAGTTCAGTGTGGTCCTTAAGATATTGAAAATTAACTTTGCATCGAGGTTACGTTCCAAAAAGATACGATGCAAATTGAAACGACGCAGAGTGAATTAATATTTTCTATAGCAAACCATGTAAAGATCGCAAATAGGTTCTAGGGTTACGAAAATACTAAGTCGTCGGCTTCCTTTCACAAAAAAATTGCTCCAATGTTTTCTGAACAGCTTTTTTCAACGTAAAATAGATTTCCTTGTAGCAATTTTCTTTATTACTACTACTAACGATAATGCTATACTTTTTATGTCATCAAATGAGCTTTTTGCTATTGTCTGAAATACATTTTTTTACAATTGGTATTCTCTGCGCAAATTGATTTTCAATTCAAATAGAAAGCAAGGACTCCATTTTGATCATCAAAGCACTTCTTGTACGGGTCATCGTTTTAGCATCTAATTAAATTAATGACTCTAACCTAAAAAAACGTAACCTCGAAAATTTAACGACGCGCAGTCAACATTAGTACTAATTAAGCCGCTGCGCAACTTCGAAAAAACACAAAACGACGCAAAGCGAGGTATTAGTATATACAGTTTAAGGTTTCTTCTAACCTTATTTTTACTTTACTTGTTTGATTATCTCTTATTTTCTCAATCTTATTCAATCTCAGTTTTCTACCTTAACATGTGGATGATCGGAGTTACACTACCGAATTTTTCCTATGTGGCTTCCAGAGACCAAAGAATGTAATTTAAATTATCACTTCAAGGTATTGAAGCTTTAAAGAACTATTCAAAAAACAAATCAAAAGTTATGTGTCTTCATAATAAAACATGAACATTTTCTTCTAACTAAACCACTGTGGCCACACAGTGAAAATGTTGTTGGTATTTCTTACTTTAATTGTGATTGTTGTATTGTGTTTAGCTGTAATGTTGTAGATGCTGCTTACATGAGAACGTGTCTGCTTTATTGGAAGCTTTATGCAGCCTAAAGCTATTTTATGTCACTTGAAACAAGATATCAGTGGTATGTAAATAAAAATTAAAATATACATATATATGAAAACATTATACACATAGATAAAGAAAAAGATTAATGTTTTATCATACGCTTGATACTGATGTGTATATAATAATTATAAAATATCTACAAACACAGAGTGTGTGGATGATTCAAACGCTTTACACTGGCACACGTATGGGTAACTCGATAAAAGTGAAGTGTGGTAAAATATCCAAAAATAAAAAAACTTAATATGTAGGTAAAATCAAGAAATGTCTCTTTTTTATTAAATTGTATTTTTATTTCTACTATTTAGAGTGAAGTGAAAGAAAATTTAAATGAAAGCAAAACAGAACTGGATTCTTTAGATGCTGTTTGAGTTTTGTGATGGCTGCTGGCTAACAGCTGACCAACATTCTACGATGACAGCAACATACACGTCAACAACTCGTTATTAAAAAAATTGCCAGCAACAGCACCCAACAACTGCTATAACAACGGAATTTATCTCTAGCTAACTACACATCGATCAACCAGAAGACCAAACCACAAATTAATAATAAATAGTAATTTATGGGAATATTATCAAAACAGTAGGGGAAAATTGCTAATGGGCATAATCTTAAGAGATGCTGAGGAAGAGGATTTTTAAAATGATCATTGATATACTATGTACAGGCTCAAGAGTTAGTATCGAAATAATTATCACGACTGAATTCGTTTAAATTTCGTAAGTGCTTTAGCTTTGTTATTACCTTCTATTTCTCCTCTTCCAGAGCCCTATACAAGTGAAACCGGTGAATGTATGTCTCCCTATCTGCTCTAGATAAACCAGGCATTTTAGAGAAATTTTTGAAGTGCTCCCCTAGGGATCTAATGTACGCTTGTCTGTCAATAAACATGTGGATATTCCTATTCGACCATAACCTGGTAGCCTAAGTAAATGTCTCAAATTTAGTTGGTCCCTTAAGATAACACATTCAACATTATCGTAATCAATGAATAATTGGTATAACATTTTTTAAACAATATATAACAATAACCGAAATAACGAAAAAATTAACTAGTAAAACTTTTTTAATACTAAAATTTATTTTCAGTTCTCTTTTCTTTTCTAAAAATAAAGAAAGTTACTTTAAAAAAAGTAACTTTCAAGGACTATTCAAGACCTATAGGTTGTTTGTCCCCAATATAAATTATTGAATCAGCAAATATCTTTCTATTTGATATTCTTATAGGATATCTATCAATTTGACGTGCTGTACTCAATCTAAAGCTTTTTCATAATTTTCACAGTTATAGACAGCAACCTGAATGCAGCAAAGCTTCTTTGGTGCTTAAATTTTCAGTTGGAATAACCAATAGACAAATTACACAGTGATACAAAATTTAATGAAATAGAAAAACGGACACCTCCAAAATCCGGTTTTACGGTTAAAAACCGGTTTTCGTACCTTCGCGCACCTTTAAGCCTGTAATTTTGTTGATAATGACCCGATTTCTTACTAGATTTGGAAAGAAGAAACTGAGATCTTTCGAATGATATATATATTATCTAAGAAACCTTGAGATATTTGGGTGTTATTGTCGAGAAAATTGTGTTATAGCATAATTGTGTTATTGCTCGACAATAACACCAAAAGGAAAATAAAACTTAGAATATTCTTAAATTAAAGAGGAACTCTCCTTCCAAGAAAATGCTCAAGAGGTGGCAAAGGTGTTAAGTGAGTAGGAGGATCCCAACAGCAAGAAAAACGAAGAATTTATTATATTTAGAAGGATGATCTCTGATCCCACTGATTATATGTAATAAAGGTAAGATCTACATATATTTATAGCTGGGGACTATCGAAAACATGACTACGATTTTCATAGGAGCCAAAAGTAAAAAGATTATTCTAGTTTTCTAAAGGTGGATTCACCCATTTGTTCCAAACAACATATTTCTTTGGGCAAAGTTGTTTTCATATGAATATTTTCTTTCTCTTAAAAAGAGAGGCGTCAAACTTCATATGACAAGAACTTGTCCGAACAAATATTATGTCAGTTAAGGTGGATTCACTACCTTAACTGACATATTATTCACCAGTTACCGATCTCATTTGTCATATGGAATAACGTTCAGATTAAAATTTTTAGCAGGGTGAAGGCATAACTTAAGTAGTAAGTGATGAAACGAAAAAGTTTTGAATTGTTTTTTTTTCAGAGTTCAATCCATTTTAAAACTGACAAATCTGCGAAATATGTTTGGATGTCATCAAGAAAAAGCTTTTGCAATCTTTGAATGACACCGATTCTTATAAAGATCTATTTGCTATCTGAAGCTCGCAAGCAACTTTAAATAAAGAAATATAAGAATAATTTTTGTAGAAATAAACTTTAAGAAACTAAATTTAGGACAGAAATATCAGAGAAAAGCATTAAATACACCGACTACAATATGTCAAAAATAAAATACCACAGACGACAGCAAGGCAAAACAATCATTCAGATATAAACGTGTGAAACGTGTAGTTGGTAGCCTGCTGTGGCGAATGTGTTTTATGCTTAAATGTAAAATAAAAAAGCTTTTGAGCTTTTTTGAAAAATTATTTGATTTTTTTTATTTCTTTTGATTTCTTGACTGATGATCTATGAACATATATATGTATATTTGATAGAACGCATTACCAGTTGCTCCAAACATATTTTAAAGCTTTTAAGATTTTTACAAACTGAATTGAAATCGTCTCCCACGAAAACTAAAATTATTTCAAACTTTGCTTAATAATTTAGTAAAAAAAAAATCCTCCTGCCCTTAAACATTTACCCAGCACTATTTACAATAGTGGTAAAAGAAGAAAACTACTGACAACAAAATCACCCAAAACTTTTACAAAAAGAAAAAAAAAAACAGAGAAAAAGAAATGGAATAAAATAAAATAAGCAGCAGCATTCGATGGTGATTTTTTTCTTCATTTTTGTTGTAAATAAAAGAGTTCTCTACAATCTTCTTTGACTTCTAATAAAAATCATAAGGTGAGAATCAATTCAGTATAGTTTACGGCCATCTAAGAAACCAACGCAAAAATCTCGGTGAAACTTAAAAACTAATAAACATGAAATAAGCAAAACTTTAAAATATAAATAATTTGTAAAGTGCATATACATACATATATATATATATATATTTATGAAAAAAAGGATCTATTTAAAAATATAAGCAACAAATCATAAAAAAGTCCTGTTACCTGATAAAAACCCCCTACAGGTGATTGTGCTTAATAAAGAATTTAAATAATTGAAGCAAAATTGTGTATTTATATATAAATCTGTTTAACAAAATTCAAATTCCACTTGTAATTTTTGCATAATCTTGTAACAAAATTATAATTATTTTGTTTTTTTTTTTTTGTTTTGCATATATTATTTAATATTGGACTCGCTTTATTGAAGATTTAAAACACAAAAGCCGACATCAATTCAAGCGTATTAAATTATGAGCAAAGTGTCTTATTTACTTGTAGTACTGGTGTATTGAGTTTTTGTTACATGCGAATTGTTTACACTCAAAATGTCTTAAACAAAGCTTTTCTACTGTAACAGCTACTCTGTTTAATAATAAACGCAGTGTAACTTGTGCGGCACCGTCATTCGAAATTATAACTAATTGTCGCTCAGAGAAAAATGTTAACTATTACGTGAAAAGTGACATTAACATTATAAACTTATGCAAAGGACACTTTGGAAACGTAATAATTAAGCCGATGATACCTTTACAAAACTTTTAATATAATTAAATGTGTTAAGATTTTTAAACATAATTTGTCACCATCAACAGAGTTTGTTTATACTAGAGGCGGGCAATGTAGCTGCCCCTGTGTTAATTTGACATTTGTTAAATTTAATAATCGTTTTTGAATAAGGGGGTATGCTAACAGTTTGGAATCTCCTCTATCTGTTTATACCCTACAGTGAGAAGGGTATATTGGATTTGTGCATATGTTTGTAACGCCCAGAAATATTGGTCCAACAGCCACCTTACAGTATACCGATCGAATCACTTTCTGAGTCGATTTAAAGATATCCGTCTGTCCGTCCGTCCGTCTGGCTGACCATGTAAAGCTTGTGCGCAGAGTACAGGTCGAAATTTTGAAGATATTTCGATAAAATTTGGTACGTGATACTTTTTTGGCCCAAGGACGGATGGGATTGAAACTGGTGGAAATCGGTCCATTATTTCACCTGGCCCCCATACAAAAGTCCTCCCAAAATTAGGGTTTACCAATCATAAATGTTTCAATTATGCAAGGAACCAAACAAATTTCATCACAAATAAGTGGTAAATAAAACCAAATCACATCTAAAAATTTTGTGCAGATCGGTCCATAATTAGTCGTAGCTCCCATATAAGGTCCACTTCCGAAAATCACTTTAAAGAGCATAACTAACTCAAAAATGTTGGTATCCAAATAATATTGAACACAAATATATTTCATAGACATACAAACAATACGGTACAATTTTATTATGATCGGTTCATAATTAGTCGTAGCTCTCATAAATGGCCCAATTCCGAAAATCACTTTAACGATCATAAATTTCTTAAGAATGCTGGTAATCAAATAAAATTCGACACAAATAATATACATACAGAAATCATGACACCTAATTTTATAAGACCCTCCGTAATCAACTTTAACCTCCAAAAATATCTTAAAAGTATTTATATCGAGATAAAGTTTAACATACACAATATTTATATTCACAAAAATCATGACACTAAATTTTTGGATGATCGGTCCATAATAGGTCATATCTCCCATATAGCGCACAGTTCTGAAAAACTGTTTTATACATATACTGGGTGTAGGGTATTATGGTCATGCTTGACCGACTATACTTTCTTACTTCTTTCATTCATAGATTTATACGGGTCGGTAGCTTTATTAATAATTTCAAATATTAAACACATTTTGCACACATATATTTTTCGAGTGTACCAACAAAATATGGTTCAACATTTTGTTATTCTGTCTGCAAAAATTAGTTTTTCAGTAATTAAAATTTTAAATAACTACAATATACACTCACACATCCAATGCATATTAGGCTGCATGTAATTCTGTTAATATAATTTTTTTTTTTTTTGCTAATTTTTTTACTTCGTCTATAATACAACAAAATCATACACAATGCGGCAATGTTCTGCACTTTTTGTAGTTACACTGATGTAATCAAAACCATCGATCGATCGGCCAACCAACCAAGCGATCGACCAACCCGTCATGTTAACAACAAAAATAAATAAAATAATACTGCACACAATATACAATATAATAAAAATAAATCCGTAAAAAAACCCCAAACCATAAATATTGATGAGATGGTGATGAATTACTATTTTTTCTCTTATTTTAGTTAATAATATTTTGTTCAATCAATTTTATAACTCTAAACATGTGTGCAAGTGTGGCTGGGTCTTATGGAATGCAAACAAAAAACGAACAATTTTAAATTTATTTATGAATTTTTCACACTTGATATGTAAACGGTATAAATCATTATTCATTTAGTGTTTGTATTTGAAAATACAGTCATATGTAAAATATACACTCAAGTAATTAATAACAAATGTTGATTTTTGTAAAATGAAGTAGAAACTCGTTGTAAAATTCTATTGAACTTGAATGATATTGATATGTTAAAA
This sequence comes from Bellardia bayeri, assembly GCA_950370525.1. NCBI lineage: Eukaryota > Metazoa > Arthropoda > Insecta > Diptera > Calliphoridae > Bellardia > Bellardia bayeri. Next base: position 123,861,830 of record OX493264.1, read on the forward strand.
TTTTGAGAACTGTTACAAAGCTCAGTTTGAAATAGAGGTTAACTTTAAGTTCACTAGACATCCATGAACAGTGTTTTTGAATCACATTTATAATCACAACTTTTATTCCTACTGAAACATTTAGTTGAATTTAAATGAAATAAATATAACTGAACTAGAACTGAACTAGAACTGAATTAGAACTGAATTAGAACTGAACTAGAACTGAAGTAGAACTGAACTAGAACTGAATTAGAACTGAATTAAAACTGAACTAGAACTGAAGTAGAACTGAAGTAGAACTGAACTAGAACTGAACTAGAACTGAACTAGAACTGAACTAGAACTGAACTAGAACTGAACTAGAACTGAATTAGAACTGAACTAGAACTTAATTAGAACTGAAGTAGAACTGAATTAGAACTGAACTAGAACTGAACTAGAACTGTATTAGAACTGAAGTAGAACTGAACTAGAACTGTATTAGAACTGAAGTAGAACTGAACTAGAACTGAACTAGAACTGAATTAGAACTGAACTAGAACTGAATTAGAACTGAAGTAGAACTGAATTAGAACTGAACTAGAACTGAACTAGAACTGAAGTAGAACTGAATTAGAACTGAACTAGAACTGTATTAGAACTGAATTAGAACTGAACTAGAACTGAATTAGAACTGAAGTAGAACTGAATTAGAACTGAACTAGAACTGAACTAGAACTGTATTAGAACTGAAGTAGAACTGAACTAGAACTGAACTAGAACTGTATTAGAACTGAAGTAGAACTGAACTAGAACTGAACTAGAACTGAATTAGAACTGAACTAGAACTGAATTAGAACTGAAGTAGAACTGAATTAGAACTGAACTAGAACTGAACTAGAACTGAATTAGAACTGAATTAGAACTGAACTAGAACTGAAGTAGAACTGAACTAGAACTGAATTAGAACTGAATTAGAACTGAACTAGAACTGTATTAGAACTGAAGTAGAACTGAACTAGAACTGAACTAGAACTGAACTAGAACTGAACTAGAACTGAAGTAGAACTGAACTAGAACTGAACTAGAACTGAAGTAGAACTGAACTAGAACTGAACTAGAACTGAACTAGAACTGAATTAGAACTGAACTAGAACTGAATTAGAACTGAATTAGAACTGAACTAGAACTCAACTAGAACTGAACTAAACTAGATCGTGATCGAAATTCTTTTCGAATCGAAATTTATTTCGACAGTGCAAAATTTTCTAATGATGGTACTCGATACGAATCGAATCGATTCATTGCTTCAGTGTTGTAAAAAACTTAAATAAGTACGTATTACAACACTGAATAAAATAAAAGAAAATGTAAACAAAAAACATAAAAATAACTCAAGTAAAAAACAAAATTTTTAAAAGAAATTATTTTAAATTAAAAATGGATCCAGTTGTGTTTATTTACTCATCGTCTTCTAATTCTGACAAGATTGAAAACATTAATGACATAAGGAAACAAATAAGAAACACCTCCGAACCCTTAAGATTGACAAACAATGAGTAAGTATAAATAAGTACATACATACATACATACATACGTATGTATTAATGTATGTATGTGGTTTTCTAGACTCAAAAGACGTTTTAGGCTCACAAAGCCAGCATAGGTAAAATTTATTTTTGATATTTTTGACCTAAAAGTAATAAAATTATTAATATTATAATATTTTTTAAAGTAAGTAACAAATTGTTTACTAACATTTTCTTTTTTTTCTTCTGTTTTTTAAAAAAACGTTATTTCGAATGCTTCTTTGCTTACGAGTAAAAACTCGCAAGGTTGCGTTCGAATAATCATTCGTTATCGAATGCCATCATTAGAAATTTCGATACATTTTATTCGAATGAGAGAATCCCAAATGTTAAAAAATTCGAATGTTCGAAAGAAAATTTACTCGTATACGAATGCGAGAATTAGCCCCCTGAAGTGCACAAAAAAATCATATATAAATTATTTGTATTTATACAAATAGAAATGAAATTACTAAATTGAAATCAAATGTCTTAAATATACAAACATCACGGTCTCATATTTTTTAGAATTAAAACTTAATTAGAAATATGCGTCTTTTAATAGATCATGCCTTAGGCCGCGTTTTCACTATGTCATTTTTGTTGTCAAATTGTCCAAATTGTTGGCAATTGTTTGAAATCGGGTTGTCATATGGCGTCATCTATGTTTGCAATCATGAAAATCATAATATGACAACCCGTTTACATACAATTGCAAACAATTTGACAACAAAAATGACATAGTGAAAACCAAGAATTAAGTTCAATTTAGAATGAAATTTAACCTTACTTTTCATTATAGATGCCATGTTTTTGCGAAAGAAATTATTTTTCACATTCCTTATACTCTACGAAATACTCACGCTTATAAACACCCAAGAATATCTAAAGGATTTGAAACCCGTTGACATTAAATTCATCAGCAATAATGAATTACCAGCAGTGGAATTGCCAAAACCGCTGGTTTTGTCAAGGCAAGCTAAAGCATCAATAGATGATGAATTAACAGAAGCCAAAACTCGTCTACAAAAATCTCAAAAGTCTACACTAATGGACATCGCCTTAGAGGCCTCAGTAAGAGAGGGCTTAAATGCTATGAGAAAACTATACACACAAGTTGAACCGGATATGGTTAAAAATGGTAGGTAAGCATTTTATTCCTTTCTTTTTTATTTATTTAAATACATTTTAACTATTTAATTGTTTATTTTAATTGCGATTTTTACTTTTTATTCTAGGTCAAGTATTACAAGACAACCATCCAGCAGCTTTACTATCAAAATTTAGTGCACCCGTGGTAGATACCAGCAGACGAGAAATGGCCGCTTATGCCACCTTGACAGCTGCTAAAGCTTTTCGTAAAAAGTAAGTAAGAAATTTATTTTTAAATATTCATATCACATCTCTAGCTGTTTGTCAAGAAATACTAGTTCTTTTACTTTAACGAAAGAAAAAAATATCATGACGGTTGTAATTTGGTCTTTTTTACTTACAAAAATCATGATTTTAATATTTTTTTAACCAAGTAATTTTTTTGCAATCGTTGTTTTTTGTAAACGAATCACATAAAAGTCAACTTTCACTTTGACATTGAAACTATTGGGGTAATTTCAGTTTTAGTTTTAATTAAAGTTTTAAGTTGATTTTATTACTTTTTTTCTGTTTCTTAAGTTGCTTTGGTAAGACAGCTTGGCTCACCTCATGACTTTGGGAGTGGTGTTTTTTTATTTAAGCTGCTTTGATGTTAAATGGTGAATGCACAAGTTGAATGCACGCTTTGGTATGATTGGCAAGAAGGGGCATGGCTATGCCGGTAGGGATAGAGATAGTGTGTGTTTATATTAATCAAGTTTTATGCTAAATTTAAATATTTGCTTAAACCAATGTCTTAAAAAAGATAAAAACATCAACACATAAAAAATGCAAAGCATGCTTATTTTAATTAAATGTATTTATAAAGGCAAATATGTAATTACTCAATTTAAAGCAAATGCCAGCCTTAAATGTATATCAATTCTTTAACAAAATTCGATATTTTAATATAAAAATCTTACATTTTCTTCCTCAATATTTTAGTAAAAACATGTTTAATTGGAAAAAGGACCTTCATCTATGATCATCACCTGAATTATATAAAAATAACAGATTTTCTTACATCCTCAATATCTTGGTAAATATTGGTTTAAATGGAAAAGGGCCTAAATCTGTGATCACTAAATTTCCTTAACAAAAATTAATTACTCTAATGAAAATATCACATTTCCTTAAATGCTTATGCCCTTATTCATAAACCTGTTGTAAGTTTTTATGAATAAGGGGGTTAATATCTTGGTAAATACTCGTTTTAATGGGAAAAGGGCTTAAACCTGTGATCACTAAAATTCCTTAACAAAAATCGATTTCTGTTATAAAAATATCACATTTTCTTAAATCCCCAATATCTTGCTAAATAGTGGTTTAAATGGAAAAAGGACCTAAGTCTGTGATCACTAAAATTCATTAACAAAAATCGATTTCTCTTATGAAAATATCACATTTTCTTCAATCATCAATATCATGGTAAATACTGTTTGAAATGGAAAAAGGGCCTAAGTCTGGGATCACTTAAATTCCTTAACAGAAATCAATTGCTTTTATGAATTCTTATGAACACATTTTCTTAAATCCCCAATATCTTGCTAAATAGTGGTTTAAATGGAAAAAGGGCCTAAGTCTGTGATCACTAAAATTCCTTAACAAAAATCTATTTCTCTTTTAAAATATTAACATTTTCTTAAATCATCAATATGTTGGTAAATATTGGTTAAAATGGAAAATATGAAAATATCACATTTTCTTAAATCTTCAATATCTTGGTAAATACTGGTTTAAATGGAAAAAGGGCCTAAGTCTGTGATCACTTAAATTCCTTAACAAAAATCGATTCCTCTTATGAAAATATCACATTTTCTTAAATCCTCAATATGTTGGTAAATATTGGTTAAAATGGAAAATATGAAAACATCACATTTTCTTAAATCCTCAATATCTTGGTAAATACTGGTTTAAATGGAAAAAGGGCCTAAGTCTATAATCACTAAAATTCCTTAACAAAAATCGATTCCTCTTATGAAAATATCACATTTTCTTAAATCCTCAATATGTTGGTAAATATTGGTTAAAATGGAAAATATGAAAATATCACAGTTTTTATGAATCCTCGTTTAATTGTAAGAATCTATGATCACATATATTTAATCGCTCATATATTTCTTTAAATTTTGTTTAATATTCAGTGAATAATGGGCGTTTAATATATCTTTTGTTGTTTGTATATATGTAGATTTGATACGTTTTTGTTAAAATTATTTTGTTTAAATTATCATATTCTTAAAAAAAACTCACCCCTTTGTTCTTGGAAGTTCACTGCCATGTAACCCTGCAATTAGTTAAATTTTTAAATGAAATTTGTTTTTATATTGCACAATTTAATTAAAATATTTAAATTGAAATAAAATATTACAATATACGATTATAGTAATTATGAAAACTTTTCTCATAACAGAATAACATGATTGTGGCACGCAACTAAACAGTAGTTGATCAAATATTTGATTTGGTTTAATTAGAAAATTCACGAACATAATTTTTTTGTAATTGCTTCTTAAATGCAGATGAATAATTGTAAAGCTTTATCTTAATTTTTTTAATGTTAAGTAAGTAGTTTTTACCGAAATTTTCATGATTGTTTATTTAAAGACTTCATTAAAATCATGAAAACCCCCAATTTAATCAATTGCACAAATTATAAAATAAATTGATATTTTATCTATCTATCATTTAAAAGTATCAAAAAAAAGTATCTATCATTTGAAAAAAATCACATCACGTACTCGTAGTTGTGTATATTTCGATACAAGAAAAGCATACTCTACGATGTAGGTGCATGTAATTATCATTATTTTAGTTTGTTTTTTGTTTCATTCGCTGCTAGTTAGAGTAGTAGTTTGCAAGCTACTTCTGCATTTCATAGTTGGTTGGCAGAACTTTCTCTTGCCAACAGCAGTGCTTGAATGTTGTTCAGCTGTTGGTGGCGGGGACAGGAGAGTAAAGTTTTTATTCATTCAACTGCACTGCTTCAAGAGTTCATTGAATTTTTAGTTGAAAAACGTGTTTTTCTGTCACTTTTTGTTTTGTTTTGTTTATTTATTGTTTTTTTTTTTTTTTTCTTTTTCTCGTTACTTTTTTTATTTGTTATAAACAAATTTGACGAGAGATATGGAGAAAAAGCCGTAAGCGTTTTAAACAAATAAAAGTTGCGTAAAAAATTTCGGTTTTGATGTTGTCGGTGGTTTGCGGGGTAATAAGTTGGTATAAATAGTCATTCTTAAGTAGTACATAACGATGTTTATTTTTGCAATAGATAATGATAAAATTAAAATCAGAAATAATAGTCTATTAACCAGTTAAGTACTGCTTAAACAATTTCATAATATCCAACTAATAGTTAATAATAATAGAAAAGAATTCAGCAATACTGTTCCCACTTCCAAAAATGCTTCGAAAATTTTTAAGAATCAAAAGTAAGAAAATGTTTGGCATGATTTTTTTATTCGTGATTTTTATTCGCGAGTTGCTTATAACAATAGTTATACCCAATTTACACCAAGCAATTCTTATGGAAAGATTGATACTATTTTTTACTTGAAATTTCTTCGGTGTTCACACAGCACAATTTTTATTGTTTAATTTGCTCTTATTTTTATTCGATAGTATACATACATTTGTATACACATACGCATAAGAGAGTAAATCAAATTGCAATTTCAATCAGGTCTGTAGTCTAGTCGTATCTCCTCCTCACCCCGTTGCCTAAAAGGTAATCAGCTTAGCTTAAAGAATTGCTACGTGTAAATTGTCACTTATAGCTTGCAGAATACAATGCTCAACAATTACTTTTCTACTTCATTCATGCTTTTCTGTAATAGAAGCAGTTGCTTATTTGCCAAGCGTAACCAATTAAATATAACAATGCTCGTCAGAGATCATATTGCCAGATCAATACCAGGTGGAAGAGTAGAGAGCCAAGCAGTCTGCGTTATTACATTTCGGTCATTTATTAATTTTTGCCCATCTGTGTTTATCCATCTATGTTTGTCAGTAGCGTGTCATAATGACCAATGTCCGCGAAAGTTATGACAGAATGCCAAAAAGCAATTTTAACTATACGCATTGTCATTGACAGACAGTCGGAGTCTCTTCTCATGTTTAATAATTGAAGAGCAAAGTAACTCTGGACAATCATTATCAATAACAAATGTGTCATAAGTTACATATAACATCCCTCCATAAGGAAGCAGTTCACAAGCAGTATTGCAATAGCATGTTCTGGCTAGATCCTCGAGCACTTATCCAAACCAAAGCTATGGCATAATTAGATAACAGGGAGGAGGTAATTTTGAGGTCAGGCTGCTACTATCGGCACTCGCAAAACTGGCATAATTAGAAAGACAGATGTATTTCTGTTCGTTAAACCACCCTTACTCCATTCGTATCCCGAAGTAAATAGAAATTCTCAGTTATTAAAATTCAATAGTGTAAGATACCTCAAGGATTTTCCATACCCTATTATAAGTTTGATGTATACTTTTAAATTATAAATTTATTTGAGTCAAACTGCTAAAATTCCTTTTTAAGCAAGTATACTTTTCTGTATGCATCTGTATGAAAATGTCACAAATGTTTATTTTACCAAGCAGCTCATGAAACCAGTCCCACAAAAGCGGATCATCAGCTACATGAAACAAAAACCACAACAGCAACTAGAAACAAATTGGTGGACCGAAGTTTGCTGCTCAAATAAACATCAGCCTTTTAACCAACTGCCATTCTTCCCGCTTTAGATATCCGAAGGAACCTCAACCAATTATCAGTTATAAGACGAATCTCCGGGCTTTTGACTGATTCCATAGTTTTTTTTTTTTTTTTTTTTTTTTTTTTTTTTATATATAATATATTTATTCAAAATTTAGTTAACAACAATTTTAAGTTGGTCTCAGCGTCACTTGGACATAGTTGAGACGAGTTGGCAAAATAAATATTACAATGAATTCTTCTTAAGATTATTACAATTTAAAAATATATATAAAAAAGGGAATAGATTATATGTATTTATATAAAATATGAATATATTTGGAAATATTATACTAGAAGCATTTCTAAGTTTTGAAGTAAAAATTGTTTTATAGTTTTTTTAAATATTGAAATTCTTTGTATATTTTTAAAGTTTTCCGGAAGATTGTTAAACTCTACAGTACCCGCATATTCGATCCTCTGCTTTGTAGTTTCTAGACGACATCTAACCACTCTAAGATTAGAATTGTTTCTTGTATTATATAATGTTTGATTCCTCGTGAAAGATATAGTGTGAGAACCGATGTTATTAATGATCTTGAAAACGTATGTAAATAGGCGCATTTTATATAATCCATACACTGGAAGAACTGTCTTAGATATTTCTTTATACAAGGTTAATGTTGGAAAATGTAAGGGCAAACTAAAAACAGATTTCAATGCTTTATTTTGACATCTCTGCAAGGATTTTAGTTCACTGCTTTTCTTATAAGCATATATATTTGGTAAGTAATTTAAGTGACTTTGTATCAATGACTGATATATAATGAGTTTAGTACTCGTATTAAATTTATTTTTAAACTTATAAAGTAAACCAGATGCAGATACTACTTTCGATTTCAGGCTTTGAATATGAATATCCCAAGAAAGATTATTTTGTAAGTGCATTCCAAGAAATTTTGTTGATTGGGTTTCAATGATTTGATTTCCATCCACATATATGTTGAAATTTTGTCCATTTACTAAGTAAGGTCTAAATCTTATTAGTTTAGTTTTTTGAGCATTGATGATCAATTTATTGATTCTCATGTACTCCACAATTATAGCTGCATCATATTCCATTTGAGTTTTTAGGACAGTTTCATGCATATATGGATACAGAAGATTTATATCATCAGCAAATAATGTTAGCTTTCCAAACATAGGTAAGTTTTGCATATCATTTAGATAGATTAAAAACAACAAAGGTCCCAGAACACTTCCCTGAGGAACTCCAGAATTGATAGTGCTCGGGCAGCTCTTTCTACCATTTATTTCAACAAATTGTTGCCTTTTTTCTAAATAACTTTTAATCAACAAACATGAACTCTGATTAAAACCATAAAAGCTTAGTTTTTCAATCAATATTTGATGATCAACAAGATCAAACGCTTTCGTCAAATCATAAAAAATACCAGCCACGCCATTAAATCCATTATCTAAACCTTCGCAGATACCATTTATTACATTAATCACAGCTTCTTCTGTGCCACCTCCTTTTTTGAAACCATATTGATGCTTGAACAGTAGATTATTTTCATCCAAATACAACGACAATTGTTCATGTATTATTTTTTCAAATATTTTATCAATTGTAGGTAGCAAAGCTATAGGTCTAAATTTTTCTATTAGTGTAGCATTATTTTCTTTTGGTATAGGCACAATTTTTGCTATTTTCAGTACATTAGGGTATAAAGATGTATCAATTATGCGATTGAAAATTTTTAAAAGGTACGGTGCAATAAGATTATTAACTTTGAATAACATTTTAGGGGAAATTTCATCATGCCCACAGCTCTTATTAATTTCAAGGTTTGAAATAATATCACTTATTTTTGCAGAAGTTGAGTTTGAGAAACTAAATATACTCTGACATACATTTAGAGTACGAAAATTGTTGTAAGAGTCACCAGGTAAAATTTCAATTTGGTCTTTTAAAGTTTTTGAGGATTCAATAAAATATTTGTTGAAAACGTTACTCTTTTTATCATTAGCTATTAGTTCTCCATTTTCGTCTTTAATATTTATTTCATTTTTAATACTTCGACCAAGATTATCATTCAGGAATTTCCAACACTTTTTAGGTTCTTGTTGCATTTGGCATAAGTTATTATAATAAAAATTGTTTAAACATTCTCTAGTCGCTCTTCTAATGATTGTGCTAATCCTCTTCAATCTGCTATCGACATTATATTTTCGTTTTCTTCGCAATTTTAATAATTTATTTTTATATTCAATTAAATTTTGCAGATTTTGATTCATCCAAGGAGTAATTTCATTTCGTAGCCACTTTTTTTCAATTCTTTGTGTGGTAGAATCTTTAGCCGCTTTTGAAATAACACTAATAATTTGAGATGTATCTTCGGATGGATTTCCTGTTTCTTGATAAGTTTCTAGAAAATTACTTAATTTTATCTTGGCAAGTTCATAATTACAACTTTTTTTTATGAATTCAATATACTCGCGACTTCTCGGAGTTTGTGTTCTAACCTTGCATGATATTATATGATGATCTGTCAAATCACAGGCAATAGTATCTATAATATTGTTATTCGATATATTACTATAGACATGATCAATACAAGTGCCAGACATAGGTCGTGTTATCAAAGTGTGGCAATTTTGGTAACTAAATGTTGATAACAAATTTTTCAGATCAGACGATAGCAAATTTTGTAATATATCAATATTTGCATCACCAAGAATTATACTAGGGTTTCTACCATACAACATTAATAGATTTTCAATAAATTTGGAATATTTTGTAAAGCAACATTTTTGAGACTTGTAGAAAGATGTAATTCTCAAAGCTTTTCCATCAATTTTGACATTTTCTAATGTTATGGTTACTGTTTCGATATAATCTTTACTTTCAAATGTTTCTAATTTATACTTTAGACTGTTATGTATATAGATTGATGTTCCTCCATATCCATCAGATCTGCAGCAGTGGACAACATTGTAGCCAAAAATGTTATATATTTGAACTAATTTCTTAGAGAACCAGGTTTCTTGAACAGCAATGATACTAGGTAGTTGTTTGAATTGTGAAATCATTGTTTTAAATTTGTTAAACTTATCAATTGCTGAAATGCTTCTAATATTAACAGATATAACGTTTAACAGAGGAAAATTTAAAGTTTTATTATAATTTTCAAAAGTTTCAAAATTTTCAAAATGTTTATGCATAAGTAAGAAGAAAAAAAAAATATATTTAGCTAATTAATGAAAAAATAAAAAGATGCTTCAGAGTAATTTGTCTATTATGCAGGCGATAAAAAGGCAGAATGGTTGTCATCATCATCTTCTCTTATTGGTGCGTGATTAGTAGATCTACGTTTCAACGGATTTGTTGTTGAAGCTAGCAGCAAACTATCTACCTCCTCCTCATTCTTGATCAATTTAGGTTTAGATATACCGCTTCTTTTTACATATACTTTTCCATTATAGGTATAAACTGATGTGTATCCAACATTTTTTAATGCTTTTGCATAATTAAAAACATTTAGTGTCTCTTTACTCAAATAATCATTTATAAAAATATTTTTAGTTTCAGCTTTTTCCTTCAATTTAGCTTTAGCAGCCATAAGTTTATCTTTCGATTTTTCGGAGACAAATTTAACAATCATAACTTTTTTATTTCTGGTATTATCACTTTTGACAACAAAAGCATCTTCAACATCGCTTTCCGATAAATTCACTCCAACATTTTTAGATATTTCAATTACAGTATCAACAGCAGTTGCATTTTCTTTTAAAACTATACCACTAACAAGGCAGTTTTTTTTAACACGCTCATCATTTAAAATTTTTATCGACTCCTTTAATTCTTTTACTTCATTTTTTAATAATTTATTTTCCTTTTGCACAGCATCAATTCTTTTTTTATTCTCGCACATCCCTCGTAATATTTCATCATATTGTTTTGACATAAAAGTCATTGTTTCTTGTAATTCCGACAGCTGATCTAGTTTGTTTAATTGTTTTTTTATTTCGCATAATTCTCCTTTTACACTTGCTCCCCCTTCATTACAGAGATCACAAAAATATTCCTCATTCTCATTGTTTACTAAATGCGAGAATTGACGTTTACTAAGAGAGGTGCACAATACATGATATATTTTCTCGCACTTGTCACACTCAATGCTTTCATCTTTTTCTTTTATCTCCATTCTACATTTTCCACAAATTATTTTATTTGTTTTTATACTTCTTCTTGTTTTACCAGACATACTTCAATTGTTTATAATTTTTTGTTTTTTGTTTTGCTAAATAATAAAGTTTTTTTTATTTAATATTAATTATAAATCCGTTTTTTTCAATTTGAAATAAAGCTTAAAAGCAGACGCAAAAAAAAAATACTTGTTCAGCTGTAAGGGTTGCCAACTACTTCTAGTTCTAGAGAAGAATCCAGTCAGCTGAGAGCTTAACAGCTTTGAAACAGTCAAACTCTAACCATTTTTGAGCCCGTGTAGCTCATAGAGCCGGTGGGAGGATCCACACAAAGACCAGTCGATGTTAACGTAAATTAGATATTTATTTTCGTTCTTGAAACATGTTCGTGTCTATACGACGCAGATCATACGAGAATTACTACGATTTGTTTCGGTTTGTTTATTGGACCTACTCCAAGGTTTTTTATCTATGTTAAATTATCGAGCTACCAGATCCCTGCAGTGTCAGGTATTTAAAGTATATTACGACTGGTAGCGATCGTCCTCACTGTAAATATCTATGCTCGCAGTCAAACAGTCCCACACTGGTGATAATCTCCTAACAATGTAGCTGATTATTTAGGTCTCAAGTCACAGGAAACTATTAAGTCTGTTGCGGGTTCCATTGACTTCGAAAATCGTAGTCGTGCAATCTTTAATTTCTGGGTATTTATGACATAAAAGTTGATTAATATGATTGAAGGTTAGCCAAGCAACTATTGCCGCATCTGAACTTAGAGCGTACTTTCATTACTTTCAGTAATTTAGAGGACTATCTTTGAATTGTTTATTGGCACATTTGATAGCATGTACATTGACTAGATGTAAAGTACAATAATTTCTGAAAAAGAAATAGGGCTGTGCTGAACTTTTCTTATTCTTACACTGTAAAGCGTTGGCCAGTAGGTTTTTCCGTTCCTATGATTGGCTGTCTTAAATAAACTGTTTCACTATGTGAAGTCTCACTATGGTAGAGTCTTTGCTCTAGCAACCATCTTTACACAACCTAACCTAAGTATAAAAGTGGTGGGTTTAGATAATGATGAAGATCATCAAACATCATGATGACAAATATGAAAGTAAAACTTTATTTAAGTAATTAAATTTGGTCAGGTTTTTTGTTTGGTTGTTTCTTTTTTGGTTTGCTTCTACTTCGATTTTAGTTTAATGAAAAGTAAAATCAGTCAACAACTACATATACATACAAACAGCGACTGCAATGAATAACAACATCATTAACATTGTTAACTTCTATTGTTGTCCGAATCATCCATATTAATATGTATATAATAGAAGCAATTACAATAAACACATACGAGGTGGAGGAATTGAATACAACACAATGTTTTCAATGCACCCTGCATACATCGTCAAAGTTGTTGGTTTTATGAGATTTTCTAACATTAACATAGCGTGGCAGATTTTCATTATTTCAAAAGTTGCAACACTTGCATACTGCTGTTTTTGGGAGGTAGTTTTTAGCAAATAACCATTGAATGAATGAAATCGTATTTCCAGACTGATACGATTGGACCTTTCCGAAAGTTTAGCGATATTTCCTGGTGTAATTCCTTCAACTTGACGCTGTTAAAATTCTTGGAGAGATGGTGAGACCGGTGCCATGAGCTTCAAACTAGATGTAGAACAATTGTTTACCTAATGGAATTTGAAGTTGACTAGAGTCTAGTCTAGAACCACGGGGTCAGTTAAAAGCCCGGGGATTTGTTCCCTAACTGATAATTGGTGAGGCCTCTTTGAGATTACGTGGTGGCTGTAGTTGATACCCAAAGCGTGAAAAATGGCAGTTGATTAAATGACTGATATTTGGTCTAGTAACAAATATCTAAAACAAAAGAAGGCACTTAGCTCTGTGCTCAAGAAATGTACGGGAGTTGTAACTTTTGTTGCAGCTTTGCTGACAATCCGCCTTTGAGCAGGGTTAGATAGCGGCCTATGACACCACTGTAAATTCTGATCTCTCATCCTTGGCAGTTGTGGTCGTCAGCTGTTGCGATTGCTGCTTTTCTAGGATTAATATTAGGTTATTTTAATTGACTAAACTATGCTGAAAGTAGTGGTGACATACAGCTCGGTGCTCAGGAAATGTAGGGGAATTGTGGCTTTTGTTGCATGGAAGCTGGCAGTTGCAATTGACAGATCATATTACGGGTTCCGTCACCGCTGATCTATAGCCCTTGCTTTTCTTGTAATCGTCTTGGGTCATGCAAATTGACTTAACTGTGCTGGCAGGGATTATATAGCCTAAACTCAAGGTGCAAGGTGCGGGTCCCGTCCCCGCTGATCTATAGCCCTTGCTTTTTTTGTAATGGTCTTGGATCATTCTAATTGATTTAACTGTGCTGGCAGGGATTATATAGCCTAAAATTAAGGTGATCGTTACATGGATCGTTGTAGTAATGTACGAAAAATTTTAAATTGCATGTTCCTGGTAAATTCATACAAGTATGCTCTTTGCAAGGCATACATTAGTATGTTCTTGCAAACATTAGTATGTTCTTGCAGGACGTACAATGTGGTGGTAAGCCGAGTTCACTTGCGTTTGACTGCGCCGCGTCTTTAAGCCGTAAGGCAACCTTGAACAAATATGATCTGATTGGCGTTATTTATGAAAAGATCTCGTCACATCACTATAGAAACTTTAAGCTACTACTCCGTCTTCTAACATTTTTTTCTAGAAACTTAGTCAAATTCTAAAATAGAATAAAGAAATGATACAAATTAACACACTACATTATAAAAATATTTGAGGATCGGTAAAAGATTATATTAAAATCAGGGACCGTATCTGTTATGACTTTTATCAAAAAAGTCAAGAAAAAAAAGTTATTTTTTAACTTTTATTTTTTAAGGCAGAAATATAAGTTATTTCTTAACTTTTATTTTTTAAAGCAAAAAATTAAAAGGTTTTTTTGACTTTTATTATTTTACTCAAAAAATAAAAGTTATTTTAATTTTTTAAAGCAAAAATAATAGTCATATTTAATGCAATATTTAATTCATGACTTTTATTTTTGCCTTAAAATATTAAAAGTCAAAAATAACTTTTAATTTTTGCCTTAAAAAATAAAAGTTATTTTTTGACTTTTATCAAAAAAGGCACAAATTTAAAAGTCATCCAAAAATTTGCATGTACATCACCTATGTATCATAATGATAAGATCCAAAATTTTCTACGATCATTTTTTATGTGTGATTTTTTTATGTAAATTTTTAAAAATATGTAATAGTTATTTCCTGTCCCTAATTAAAATGGCAAAAAAGAATTCATAACTAGACAAATTGTCCAAGCATCCAAGTTTTATTTTTTATCAAATATTTTACAGACTGCATTTACTAATACCTAGAAACCTTGAGCTACTTTGCCACAAAACGATTTTGTTAAATGTAGCTTCCCTTCACTAATACCCGTATGTTTGTAAAAATTTTAGGATCTTTAAAAAATTATGTTAAAACAGTGAAATAAAATTTAAAACCAGACAAATTGCCCAGTTACCCACCTAAGTTATATTGTACTTTTCACTTGATATTTAACAGAATGCAGCTGTTACTAATTTCTATACTTCTAAAGCTATAGCGTACTATATGATCGGACTAAGCTTTTACTTTCTTACTTGTTTTATTGTATATTTGCTGCTGTCGTTAATATTAATATAATTATTGTATTGTTGTATGTATTAGTTAACATTTTATCATAATTATTCATAATTGGTTACAGCAACTTTTGTTACTTTCGATTTCTTCACATTCACCTTAAAAAAACAAAAATAAACGAAACAAAACAAAACAACTGCAACCATATAGATCCATCCGATTATATGACTTTTTTTTCAAAAATTCACTTGTTTTTGTGTAGGCAACAGTGAGTGTATTAATGTCTGGATTAATACTGTTTTTTTTTTTGAAGGGTTTAATGACCGCTCTGATGGTCGGGGTCTATATAGTGGTAGTTTGGAAAAAGCTCGTAAACTTAGCAAACGTGATTTTCTTCCCATCTCCAAATGTATTTGGTGCTTGCCGCATTAATGCTGCTTGTTTTATTTAATTATATTTCTTCTTTTTTTAGACTTTGTATTATTGTTATAATGTTTTGTGTTTTTTTTTTGTATATATCGCACCCTAAATACAAAATGGTCACAACTCGAAATACTAAAATTTTCAGGAGAGACAAAAAACTGTTCATCATGCACAAGCCACACACTTAACATAAAAACAGACATGACTGCATTTTTATACCCTTGTCATTCCGTTTGTAATTTCCACAATATAATTTTCCGACCCTATAAAGTATATATATTCTAGATCCTTATAGATAGCGGAGTCTATTAAGCCATGTCCGTCTGTCTGTCTGTTGAAATCAATTTTCTGAAGTCCCCAGATATCTTCGGTATCCAAATCTTCAATAATTCTGTCAGACATGCTTTCGAGAAGTTTGCTATTTAAAATCAGCAAAATTCGTCCATAAATAACGGATATATGAGCAAAAAGCCGAGAGAACCTCTGTAAATTTTATTAAAAAAACTAAGTGTATTAATATTGTTACGAAGAATTTCAGAAACAGATGGCGCTGATCAAACAAAGTGTTTAAGTATGTTCTTAAACCGTAATATAAGTGTGTAAAAAGACTGTGTGTTCATTATACCCGTTTTTAATTGGGTTTGTGTACATTTAAATAAATAAAGACTCGTTATATTTTCTTCAAACAACTTGACGATTTTATTTTGCAATTAAAAAGAATACGGTTTATTTACAGGAAATAAAACACCGTTTTTAAAAGGTAAAATATAATTATGCATCCACAACAAAGGCGAAGGGTGTATACGATTCGGCATAGCCGGATAT
The DNA here is from genome assembly GCA_950370525.1 of Bellardia bayeri. Taxonomy (NCBI): domain Eukaryota; kingdom Metazoa; phylum Arthropoda; class Insecta; order Diptera; family Calliphoridae; genus Bellardia; species Bellardia bayeri. The sequence goes on from OX493264.1 coordinate 123,878,304, forward strand.
AGCACTCTTACTTGTTCCAGTTAAAGAAGATAGTGAATTGAAAGAAATTGTTTAGGAAAATTTTGAGTTTTAACCCTTTTGTATTTAGGGTGCGATATATTATTTTGTAGTATAACTTTATTTGTTATTTTAAAGCTGCCTTTGTTTATATTAATATGGATTATAACAATTATTATAATTTATTTATTTAAATTGTTTCGCCATAACTAAATGCAAAGATAGTAAATAATATTTAGTCTTACACACTGGTAGTTAATTATTTTTGGTTAATGACGTGTTTTGTTATTAATGTACACACGTCCCTCGATTTACACGATAGATGCGTTCCTGAAAAAATCGTATAAATCGTATGAGAAATTTTTGTATGAGAAATCGTGTAAATCGACAAAAGACCCAAATACGAATAAATTTAAAATTTTGTTTAAAAAATTCATTTATTTTAAAGTAAATTAAATTATGTACATTTATAAAAAATAATTAAAAAAAAGTATGTACACTAAAAAAACAATTAGAAATATATTAGATATATATATTTATATGTATGTAGTATGTATATGTATCAGTCATCACTTTCAAATAATTCTTCATCACTGTCTTCCAGTACTAATCGTATATCTTTGGTAGGCGACATATCACTTTCGTCTCTAGATAATATTTCATGCGAGTCTGATTCGATAGTTGATAAATTAGAGATAACGCCAGTTCGTAGAGATTTGGAAGTATAATTTGTAATTAAAACTTGAATTATTGTTTAAGTTCTTATATACCTCCCGATATTGGGCTAAGCCCTGTGAAACGTATCGCTGGAATGCAAAGACTCTTTCAATATTTTGGGTAATTTTTTAAAAAATTATTTCCCAATTTTCGGCCTAATTCAAGCCCTTCACGAATATTTTTTGTTGTCAGTTTTTTTGTTACTGATTCCGTAACTCCTTCATCGGAATCGTTGTCGTTTGTTTCAACCACCATGTTTACTAAATCTTCAACATCTAATTCTTTATTTATCATGAATTCTTCAACATCATCTACAAAAAAGTCATCAAAACCTTCTCCTCCCACTGTATGGGCCAACTAAACTATCTCAGACATTTCATGCTCCAAGGATTGACAAGGTAGTATAATATTTTCTCCTACATCTGGGTACAAATTTTTCCAACAGCCTTTGAGCGTTGATTGCTAGTATTACCATACGAAAATACACATTTGGAAATATTCGTTAATAATGTATATAAGCTTTATAATTCTTAAACGTATATCTTATCGTTACGAAACAACTATTTTCTAAAAAAAACATAATTTTTCCTAAAATTATTAAAAACAAAAAATCGTGTAAATTGAGGTAATTTCCACATGCCTCGTTGTAAATGATAACCAAAAAAATCGTGCAAAAAAAGTCTCGTATAAATCGAGGTATAGGTGTATTTCGTTGGTTTTACTTCATTTACGAGAAATAGTAAAAAGGTTTTTATGGATTGCTTATTGCAATCTCTTTTTAGAAGTTGAAAATAATTAAAATTTTAATGAGTTTTATTTATGGTTTTAAAAATTAATATAGCTGCGTACATTCTGACTATTGCTTTGTATTTAAAATACAAATTTAATTAGAGTTTTTTTTTTGTAATAAATAACCATTTTATAAGCAATAAATTAATTATATTAGAATTTATTAGTCTTAGTAGTTTAAAAACAGTAGTTTAATTTTTTGAAAGCTATTAAGAATGACTTCTAAAATTCATTCGTTTTCGATATCGATTTCCATCACATGCCTGAATATAATGGAAATTTCCATCATCATGCAATGTTACATCATTAGCTTAATACTAAATATAAATAAAAAAATGCATTCAATGTTATGATGCCTCAAGAGATGAAGAAGTTGTTTTACTTAAACAAATAGTTGTCATTTTAAATCCGGTTAAAGTAACAGACAAAGCTCTTTGTCGCAGTGATATGAATCTCTGCTGATGTTGCACTTTTATTTATGGTCGCAGAGATATCAAAAAGTGATCTGATGAAATCTCTCCTAAAAACAGACCAAAAAAGAAGGATGATTTACTCAACACTTAAATTTTTCAAAAAAAAAAAAAAAAAAACCCCCAAAATTGAAGAGTGAACTTGATATTGAGATAGAAATGTTTGTTAATAAAAATGAATTAAAAACGTTTATTGTGAAACGAATGAAATAATGAATATAATTGAAATATGCAAAAGTTTCCCACAAAACCTAATAATTCCTGTAATAATATGGAATAAAATATTGAATAAGAATTATTGGTTTCGGAGGGTGAGTAAGGATTGTGTGATATCTGAATACAGCTTCGTCAGCTTCATATATTAAATCAAGATTCTCTTTAATATTTTTGTATTTGTATTTATTTAAGTTACTTGGCCTTGATATAAATCATAACGCCATCACCAATATCCGGCTTACGCCTAAAGGAGTCTCGTCAAGGAAGATCCACCGACACATACCTTCGTATGGGAAACCGGACTTCCCGAACTCCACTCCTGAGTTTTAATGGTCTGCACCAATATCAAAAATGCGTTTTGTTTGGTACTCCACCACGACAAACTTATAGGTTATAAAACCATAAAAAAATATAGCATGTGGTTAATGCAACTTCGAGAAACTTAACGCGGTACAGTTATACGACGCCAAACATTAACCAATGCGTGTGAGTCGCAAGACTCTCGAAGGCAGCGAAACAAGGACGGCCTGATTACCCTTAAAAGATAATGGCAATGACGCGCGAGTTCTTCCTCCACCCAGAGCTGAATTACGACTGCTTAATATTTTTAAGAAGCTTTATCGTTCGATAATATTCTGTTGCTTTTAAATTAATATAAAAATCAAATGCGGAATGACATATTATTTTTGCCAAACTAACATTTCAATATATGTAATTAGAGAAAATTCAATATAAATGTTATAATTAAATGAGAATTATTCCTCTTGCGAGTATTAGAAAATTTTTTAAAAATTTTTATTCGAAGTTTTACTTCAAGTTAAATATACAATTTGTTTGAAAACAATTGTATACACTACAATTTATTTTTGTATATTTCTGTTATATGTAGCTTTCCGTTGGAAAGCATAAATGTAAAATCATACAAATATATACAAAGAGACACTAGCAAAATGTAATGCATAATGTTATAATGTTTTTTATTATTTGTCAATGGTTTATAAACTTTTAATCAATTAAAAATTTTTGTTTTCAAACATATTTATATTTAACACAAGTAACTTTTTGAAATAAATTGTTATTATTTATAAACCAATATGTTTTAATAGGAAACAAAATTTCCGAAAATCCCGATTCCCGGAACCCGCCATTTATTTATGAAATCCCGAATCCCGGGATTTTAAAAACCAGACCCGTTTGGCATCCCTAGTAACAAGGATCAATTGTAAATACTAGTTTTAGTAGACTAAAATCCAATATATTCAATTACCACATATGGAATGTTTTTAAGTTCAAACCAATTTTGGAATTCAGACCATATTGCTAGGCCAATTTCAAAACGTAAACATGACCAAATTTACTTTTTATCACACATATGTATACTTTTGAAATTGAAAGGAAATACATAATTCTTCAAGCAAAACTAAAATTTTATTATAAAAAGACCATCGATTGAAAATGAGGTGAGAACACGATTGAATCTAAAGTAGAATTATATAAAGATCTATGTCTATAATCATACTTTTGAATCCTAAATATTTTTTTGCATCAATATTCAACACCTGCTGTATATAAAAATCTTTGCCCCAGTGTGCACGATTAAAGTTACATAATAAAAAAAATATTTTTAATTGAAAAATAACATACAAACTTCAGTAAATTCAAATAAACAAACCTAATGCCACATTAATTAACCAAACATTATTAACACTCTAATATCAAAAAAAAAATACTAAAGCATGAGGAGGAATAGAAATATGTACAGTACAAGTAATTAATACCAAAAAAAAATAGAAATTCATCTTAATAGGTTCAGCAAAAACGTAATAACATTTCACTTTCTCCATTTAATTTTCCCAAAAATAAACTTAAATAAGAAAACAAAAAATAAACACTTCATTCATACAATCGACCAAATAAATAAATTGTTAACACGAGTTGTCAGATACACAAATAAACTACAAATAAATATATATATACATATATATATATATATATACATATATGTATGTATCCATACCTTTAATAATAATGAACAAACAATTTGTTTAAAAGACAACTTGTTTGGACGTACTACCAACCAACTCGTTCGCTCGTACACACATTGTACATTGTACGTATGTACGTACTCGTACTGCATACCACTTTATGAGCCGAATTAAATTGAACGTGTATGTGCAGTGTATTTGAAATATCTGAAGCGCGTTTGCTGCATAAATACTAGGCTCATAAATGTTTAAGATTCATTTCGAAACGTGCATTAGTTTGAAAAATGTCGTCGAGCCATTCATGATGCGTTCGCTAAAACAAACAAACAACAATAGTAAAAAATAATAAATACCAACTAAAGTTGTCGTGTTCTTAATTTCAGTTATGATCTGAATAGTGATTTGGCCCGCCAGGCTCACAGTCAGAAGGTGTCTTTGCGTCGTACGGCTTTGGAGAGTTTGTGTCCACCACGTGATCCTCCTACTTGTATGCCAGCCTCGGAGAGGTATCGCACACATGATGGTACTTGCAACAATAAAAGAAGATCGCGCTGGGGAGCTGCCCAAATGCCGTTCAATCGTTTTCTGCCGCCAGAGTATGGGGATGGTGTGGATATCACACGCAAAGCGATAGATGGAGGACCACTGTCTTCCTCCAGATTTGTGAGTTTACTGGTGCATGGAGCCCGGGAGGGTGAAGCTTCATTGACATTGATGTTGGCCCAATGGGGTCAGTTGTTGGATCATGATATGACTTCCACAGCCCAACCAAGGTAAGTTTTTAATTAAAATCTCTTCTATTTGTATGAGAATTAAAAGTGTCTCTTTCTTTTGGCAGACCCATTAATGGCTCTGTGCCCAGTTGTTGTGGCAGTAAAGATTTCCACCCCTCTTGTTTTCCCATCAAAGTACCTTTGGATGATCCCTGGCTTTCGCATTTAAAAGTGCGCTGTTTGGAATTCTTACGCTCTGCACCGGCTCAGCGCCGGGATTGTGTTTTATCGTGGCGTGAACAAACCAACCAGGCCACTTCCTACATCGATGCTTCCCCTATTTACTCCAGCAGTGTCAAATCTTCCGATAATGCTCGCGTCTTCCGCAAAGGCTTATTGATTTTTGGTCGTGGCAATCCAGCTGATGATGTCTGCCAACGGGGTGCCATTGCTTCGCATTGCATTAAGTCTGGTGATGGCCGCAGTGGTGAACAACCCGGCCTCTTGGCTTTGCATCATGTCTGGGTGCATGAGCATAATTTTATTGCCATGAAATTGGGTGAAATGAATTTGCACTGGAGTGATGAGAAAATCTATCAAGAGACTAGACGCATCATAGGAGCCATGTTCCAGCACATAACCTATAGAGAATTTCTGCCCATAGTGTTGGGACGCGAAGTGGTCAAGCTCTTTGATTTGGAACTTTTGCCAAGCGGCTATTATGAGGGTTATGACCCTAAAACAAATCCCACAGTGGCCAATGCTTTTTCAGCGGCTGCGTTTCGTTTTGGTCATTCATTGGTACAAAATTCTTACATGAGATGTGATCGCTTTTATAATGTTTTAAATAACAGTGAGTATTTGTTAAGATTGAAAAAAATTATTGGTATCATTGCTAAGAAAATCTCTACACAGATGTTAGTTTGCATGAAGAGTTCCAGCGGGGCGATATAGGTTCAGTTGGTTCGTTGCATCGTTTAATAAGAGGCATGGCCACTCAAAGAGCCTTGAAAAGAGATGAATTTATAACGCCAGAACTTACTAATCATTTATTCCAAACCCCAGGTATTTATATTTATAATTAAACGGATAAAGTTAAAATTTTATTTATTTTTTTTTTAATTTTGTGCTTTTTAAGGATTTCCCTTTGGCTTGGATTTAGCCGCCATTAACATACAACGTGGCCGAGATCATGGTATCCCGCCGTATACCCATTGGCGTGTGCCCTGTGGCTTGACTCCCATAAACACCTGGGATGAATTTGCTACTGTTGTGGGTTCCGAATCAGCGCGACGTATTAGTCATGCTTACCACAGTGTACATGATATAGATTTATTTGTAGGAGGCATTGCCGAAAGACCAGTTGTAGGCGGTATAGTAGGACCCATATTTGCATGTATTATAGCTCAGCAGTTTGGTAATAGTCGCAAGGGTGATCGGTTTTGGTATGAAAATGCCGGCTTCGAAAGTTCCTTTACACCAGCTCAACTGCATTCTATACGCCGAGTATCATTAGCTTCGGTTTTATGTCGCGCTGTGGGAGGAGGAACTTTTCAGCCGCATGTTTTCTTACCAGTCCAATTTCCCGACAATGTACGTTTACCTTGTGGTGTGCCACCCTTAGGTGATTTCGATATTAGCCCTTGGCTAGAACAAGATCCTTTTGCTTCCATGCATATCACTCATAAAGCGGAGCAACAGTTTTCACCACAGAACTTTAATTTACAATCTCTGCCGACCGTCAAACCTCAACCACTACCAGACCGTTTATTTGACATTATGCAGTTGGAAACAAAATCACCAGCTAATACAGACACTCCCCTAAGCGACACCAAAGCAGGATTCTCTAATCGCAATCCAGCCTTAACTGTAATCAAAAACCCACCAGCCAGTCGGCTCAAGCAACCCACACAATTAGTTCAAAAACCTCAGCTTGAATTCATATCGACTGCTTCAAATGGTTTTCCCATAGTAAAGAACACCACGAAAATCAATGACAAACTGGACTTGAAGCGCAAAGGAATAGCTGGACATGTTACGAAACAGAAACCTGCGCCCGGTGTTAATAACAAATTAGACAAGAACAATCGTAAGGGAGGCAATAGACATGGGTCCATACAGAACACCACCCGTAGAACGATAATTGTCAATAACATACCAATAGAACTGAGAACTGCTGGCAGAGACAAAGCTAAAACAACAACCACAGCAACGAAAAATAGACCCGAAGCAAGGACTGGCAACTCAGAAATCGTTACAAATACTAACAAAACTGAACAGGGACAGAAAAAAAATTTGAAAGAAACTCTGAAATTGGAAGCAAGAGTAGATTATATCGATGAAGCGTTAAAATCAAAAAAGAATGACCTTGAAACAAAAACGAGTGCTCAAAACAAGGACTCTAAAAAAGACATTGTTTTTGTAAAAACTCTAACTAAAGGACAAACAAAGGAAGAGACTGGACCAAATAATACGAACGCAACAAAACAGAACCAAAACGATTCAAAAGACACAAAACAGAACACACCTGACGACAGTTTAGTGATCAAGGACAACAAATTAAAACCAGACCAACATAAAACAAATGACTTGATTTCCATTATTACCACAAACCTACAGGCAACAATATCAGAATTTAAAGAAGAAAATGAAAGAGAGGACTCTTTAAATCCAATGGAAATTAAAACGCATTCTAGCAAGGCTGAAGTGGTCAAGAAAATTATGACAATTACTCAAAATTTTCAGAACTCTGAACTGAAAAATGTGACTACAACAACAGAATCCATGAACGACACGAAAGACTCTGACATTGATCCCATGGTGCAAGTAATACCTGTCGAACATAAACGAGTACAACGTAAACTTATACCTTCTGCCATCACGGATAATATCAAAGACAAATTAAAACTAACAAATTCGAATGCAATGACCTTTAGAAATATCACTTCACACAATGCCAACCGAACATTGACAACAACAAAATCACCTAAACCCAGTCGTACAACTTTACGCACATTCGAGCTAAGACAATACCAGAACAGACCTTCATTCACTAAAACTCCTCAGAAGGTTATAGTAGACTCGGTGAACGGAGACAACCAGTACGAAATTGAAATAAACATACGACAGACAAATAAGAGCCCAAAACCTTTACAAAGCACGACCTTTACTGGGGACTACACAAATATCTATAAACCAAGTCAATTTGACCGTTATACAACTAACTACCAGACCACGCCCATTTACGCCTACTACCAACCAGCACCGACTCAAATTTCAGCTATAACTCAAAATCAAAGAACCAAACCTCCCACCATAATATATGTTGACGAACATGAAGAACGTACGACCACTAAACAACCGGGTTTCTTACAGAGCATAATGGGTTGGAATCTGGCCACCAAAAGGCCTTTGCCAGCCTCCATAGGTTTCAATGAAAGACCCAGTTTTGAGAACATTATTGGAAGTCCCCATAGTACCGCCAATGTACAGCCAGCTTTTGAAAAGCTTAAGCCAACCTCACAGTTGACAGGCACTTCCAGCTTTAGTCAAGCTCAGGTAGGAGGCATAGTACAAGCTTCAAGTACCTCAATAAGCAATGGCAATTTTGGTACTATCGCAGGTTTTTCCAGTGCAAATGGGGCAGACAGTACATTCAGTTTTAACATACGACCAAAACCAGACAAAACCCAACTCAGCAGACCAACTGCTAATGGGGGCAATTATGGATTATCCATACCACCCCGCAATCACTGGTATGCACAAAACCCGGAATACGCTAATTTGCCTCTAGCAGCTGGACAACAAATAAACACTTATGAACAGCCTTATAGGGAAAATGCGAACAGTCCTTTTTCGACCTCCAACTCACAGACTTACTACATACGTAAAAAGATGGGACCACAACGTAAGGAAACCTTGACACTGACACAAGCTCAAGAGTTGGCAGACTATGACTATGCTGGACGTACACTACAGCCCTTATACAACATAACAACGGACGATGAAAGTCAGGACAAGGACGAAGACTATGAATATGATGAAGACTACGGCACTTCGCCTTTGTTAGTGAAATTCAATCAGGATGGTTACCTTAGACCCGAACATATGTTAGGAACTGTATTACAAATTGTCAACGACAAAACTGAAGTGGGCTCAATGAACAATCAGACTTTTGACGATAATTATGTTTTGCCAGTTTTAAATAATACTAAAGATTTACCCATGGACTTGCCTAAACTTTTAAATACGAACTTTTCAACAGACTATACAGATGCACTGGCAAAACATTTAAACAAACGCATATTTGCTGAGGACAACAATGACAAAAACAGTGAAACTATAGTTATAGCTGCAGAAAAGTCGAATGTTTTAAGAGAGGTTCAACGTAAAAGACATAGATATCGTAACGAGAACAAGAACAAAAATAATTTGCGAAACCATGAGAAAATTGCATTTGCTCCCATTAACATCTTAACAAAGCCAGAAAGGTAGGATATGAACATTTACCTTATATTTATAATATAAATAGCTAATGTTTGCTTTTTTAATAATTGTTACAGACCTGATAACTGGGTGTTCTATGAGTCCCCTAAGGAAAACGAACCATTACTGCCACAAATACCCGAAATGAATATGGATCCTGTTCCCTCGGCGGAAATGCCCAAGCCTTTTAAGGAAAATATTTGGTTAGACTTGGTTAAGATTAAGAAGAGAATTTCTGTACAATTTCAAGAACCTTTAGGACATCTGACACAACAAACAGCAGACAATACGAATACAACAGACAAAACTAATTTAAATAAAGAATCAACTTCCCCAACCACTTTAATAGATTTCGATAAAGAGATGGACCGAACGACGCAAACGAACTTAAACGAACTACAAGATTTTACGGATAAGATAGAGACAAATACGACTGAAGCTTTTGACAATTTAAAAGTTTAATTATTTTTAACTATTTAACGATTTTTAAATATATGTATGTACACAGGTACATCTTCCTATAAATTATTTTAGACGGTTGATTTTATGATGTTTTTAGTACATACGTGCATTTATGAATAGAATTTATTTTGTATTTGATTAAGTTTAAGTAAATAAAAAACAATTACATATTTAACAAATCAGAGTTTTTTGGAAATGGATTTATTAATTTCATCATCATTCATCATTAATTTAATGTATTACAATATTTAGGGATCATCGGATTCTTGGAACAATTCATTTAAGATTATTTTGAAAGAGATATCTTTTGTAAGACAACTTTATCTTAGCTATTGTTATAGTCTCACATCAGGCCGACTCGTACAACGTTATCAAACTAAGGTTCTGTGTCCTCGACTTCATTAACTCAACGTCTTTAGCAGTCATTATTCTAAGCGCGCAAGAACAAAACGTCACCAGAATTACGGACAAAAATTGGTCTATGTTCTTCTTCTTCTTTCTGGGGAAAATTGTTTAAAATGTTCATGTTCATAGTTTTCTTTTAAAATGTTTTTTTCAAATACAAAACAAATTGCCCTCGCAGTAAAACAAGTGATTTCATTCGACCACTTTGTCTGAAGAAGCCCAAACATCTCTTGCTGAACATTCATTTTAAGACTCATAATAAAAATACCAGTAAAGGGGTCAATCGCCTCTTCGGTCATCATTGTACCCAGTCTGGTCAGTTCATCAACTATACAGTTGACCAGTATTGTACTATATCCAGGAACAAATATAAGTGCTATCGTAGAATGTTTCGCTATCTCGTTCAGTGACTCGCGGCATTCTGTGATTAGCCTAGATGTCAAGTACATACTTACATATATCGCCAGATATTCAATAATATCTTAGCGAATTTTCAGTACTCTTTATGGCAGAGAATTTTGCTTGAAGAATAGAGCAGAAATCTGGAAGCTACAAATAGGTTTTAATCCAAACTCCTCAATGAGAAATCCACCACCAACTCTTTTTCCTCTGCTAGAGCCATCAGAGTATATCCGGAGAAAGGACTCTAACCTAACCATAAATTCCATATTCGGAAGACATATGGAGAACGTTTCGGTGTGCACTAATGTTGCACAAATTCCTATCAAGTAGTAGCTCAATATAGTAGAGTGACCATAATCCTTATGAGACTTTGAGTGTCCAGCATTTAGCCTCACAGCTGAGCTAAGAGCCATTTGATTTGCCATCAAATATACCGGCATTCAGTCCAGCATGGTGAATAGCTTTTTTGATTGCGTAGTTCCTACCCAACCTGTTATCAGAATAGCGAATTTCGTTCTATGGCACTTCTATGTGTGGAGTTATTCAGTGCATGTTAACAGCTTTACAACAGCAAGATGTACACATGTGATACCTTTAGCGTTCCAATTGCCTTTTTGTATGGATATATTACTACCAAGGCCTTTTTAATCCTGTTCTGAATATAAAGATTCCGGAATAATTTTTTTTCTAGAATAATGCGCAAATAATCAGCACTATCCGCAATATTCAGTCAATTTCGTCGGAATAAATTCATAAATTTTAAGAGGATTCATGCTCAGTCCACATGATATACTGCAGTTACTTAGTGTATGAAGTGCTGCCTCAATACATTGAAAAAAGATTTAATACAAGTTCAAATTTATAGTAATTTTCGATTTTAAATTTTCAAAATACATATGGCGATTTTCCGCAATGTTTAAAAGCCATCTAAAAAGTAGCATTGTTCACCAAATTTTTGTTTACTCTATATTCGTTATTCGATTGATTGGCCACATATTTGGCATCACTTAGTTTTAGATAATGGAGAACATATTTATAGAATATCTTAAAAGTTGGTCTACTGAACAATGTTCATAATACCAAAGTAATCATTATACCAATCTAGAAAAAATCAGAAGCAAACTCAATAAATTAATTATTTTATATTTTAATCATTCCTTTGCCAGAAACTTACAATAAATAAAATCTATTTTAACACACCAAAATTTACAAATAATTCCTTAAATTAAAAAATTAACGGATTTTCCATTTTATGTACAACTCTGAAACCACAATGTAAAACAAGCCTGTATTTTTAACACTAACACTGCAACGCTGTACCGGTTCAATTATTTTCCAATGCTTCCCAAACTATCTTTGTTGTCAAAATATCTTTTTTTTTGTTTTTTTCATCCTGATGCTGTTGGTAAAGGGTGCAAAAAGCGTCACTAGTTTTTAGGGAAAAAAGTATAAAAAGCCATAATTAAATAATTAAAATGTTTGAAAAAGTATTGTGAAGGTAAACAACAGCAAGATGGAGTAATATTAACAAAAGAAAACCATAAAATTTCACATTTTTATGGCTTAAAAACCAAACTCAATACACTGGTAATAAGTAGACTGAAAGAAAAATATACATCAACTGCACACATGCAATAGTAAAAAAAGGAGTTGAAAATGGATAACAGCAGCCGTAGTCATAGTTACATTGATTTATCGTCATCCGACGAGGATGAGGAGGAAGAATTCTCATTGGCTGAAAGTTCTGGCACAGACGAAGAAGATGAACATTTGCGTAGAGGTCTTAATAAATATGGTCATAATAATAACAATAGATGGGGGGAAGAGACGAACAAATGTCCACCACAAGAAAATCTTGCAAATAAATTAATGAAACGAGAAGTAAGTTTAGAAAAAACTTGATATGTACGTAAAAATACCTGTTTTATTGTTTGCAAATTTCTATTAGTATATGGGCAATGGGCGTAGGACAAATACTTGTTTCGCTAATGTGCCAACTAGATTATCCTTTTGTCTTAAGGATTTAATACCACCAAATTTTATACAAGGGTGAGTTGTTAATATTGTATAAGTGATTTATGCCTAATTCTTGATTTGTTTTATTTGTGTGTGTGTATAGCCAAGTATTTATGGGTCTTTCTGCCTGTGGCCAATTTCTGTTAAGCTACAAATTCTGCTGCAGTGATAATGCTTCTGTTAGCCATTATTCTTTTAGTGTGGGCTTTAAGTATACGTAAGTTTGTTTTAATTATAAGTATATGTATTTTCTTAATGCACCTATTTAATTGTGTATTTTAGTTTGTTTTTCTGGATTTATCAACCCTTTAAGCCGTTAAGAAATTTTTACAAATGCTGTCTTTTCGATGATCATGGCGTTGACAATATGAAAAAAGTCAGCATGATCCAGTGGAAAAATTGTGATCCTCGCATTTTAATTGTTCATGGTGCTTCCGAGGATGAACATGAAGACTCTTTTATAACTTATGTTAAAGTTCCTAAATTGGGCTGTTTAGATTGCAAAAAACTGAGAGAATTCGAAGAGGATGATGCGTGTAAGTACATAGGTATAATCAAATAGAAATGTCGACTATAACATTTTCTTCTTTCGTTTTGTGGGAACAAAAAGTTTTTGGCAAACTTTTGTCGTATAGAATTGTGGTATAAAAATATCAATGATAGGAAACAATTAGTTAAAAACATTTAGGCCCGATTATCGTTCACAACACTGAAATATTGTGTTATCTTGACTACAACACAACATTCATTTTATTCAGATTAAGCCGATAGTGTTGTAAATCGTAATCGCAGTTTACAACATACAACATTAAAATACTTCGTGTTGTGAACAGTAATCGGGGCTTTAATTTTTGTTTACAAAGATATCTATCTCATTTAATTTTTAAATATTAATTTTCTTTTATTTAAATAGATTTCCGTAGACATATCCTCTGTCTGAAATGTAATTTAACTGTACATACGAAATATTCAACCACAGAATCAGATCGTAAATTTGATCCTTATATACATTTAATCTGTCCCGAGCGCATTTTATTAATCTCCAATGGATTTTTTCATATGTTGCACATACGTTTGGAACAACCACCTAAGGAGCAGCAAAAACAACAACAGCAAAGTGCAATAAATCAGCAACAGCATCATCAAAACTCATTAAATCATTTAATGCAGAGACCTTTAAGTACGGGGGACAATTGTAACAGCAATAATAATATCTCTGCATCTTCTAATCAGGAAGTACCCGAAAGAAGTACTCCCATACCGGATTTAACCGACACCTTTAGCATAGATAGTCAGTCAACTAATTCACAAAATAATGTGGTTGCCCGCATTATTGAAGATTTTGCGGATGTCGAAACTGACTCAACGCACTCTGGCAGTGGTGTTGTAACAATTTCACAGTTGGCTAATAGTTTAAGATCTTCCGGCTCCAGTCAAAATGATTCACCCATATCACTATCGCGCAAATCGTGTGAGGAATTAATATTTAATTGCAATGTAAATAGTACTAGTCGTTTAAATGCCATGTCACCAGCAGCCATAAATGGTGCAACCACCACGACAACGTCAACGGTTTGTGGTAGTGGAGCCGGAGGTGTAACAGCTGCAAATAGTAATACAGTGGTGGGTGGGGGTAATATAAGCAACAGCTCACTAATGCAAAAAGGACCCCGTCAAAGACATCGCATAGTTACAAAATCTTTTCGCAAAGGCGTTTCCATATTCTTTTCCTCTACTGGGCTAAAAGCTAATATTACTACTCCTAATACATCAACTTCTGCGAATGGTGGCAGTAATTCTAATAACAATAATAACGACAGAGCCGCTGCCTATGAATTTTCGGAAGAGAATGAAAAGTGTGAAAAGATTTCCATATTGCGCAAACGTAGATTAGCTGATCGTAAATATGAATTTTCTGAGGACAATTCGGAAAATATTATTCCCTTTACAAAGACTCGAACTTCCAATACATTTAGTTCCTTTTTGAGTAACACCAACACAGGCAGTCACTCGCCCCGACACAATCTAACACATTTGCATAGTATCTCACCATATGCCTCGCCCTCATCATCGCCTCACACGCATCAGCAGCATGTGAACACACAATATCCTGCTACAGCGGCTGCTTTGTCACCTTTGCATCGTTCGTGCACTTCGCCATTGGGCTTTAGATCCCCTCCCTCGACTTCAGGCCTGGTAACACAACCAGGTGGCGGTATTGGCGCTGGCGGTGGTAATAGTGTAATGCGTTCACCCAGTCGCCACCTGGTGGCCAATCATTTCTACAACAATCAAAAATCTCCGCCACAAAATTTCGTCCACACTCTGTCACCCGCTACGCAATACATGTTAAGTTTTAAACCACATGGTACCCTCTCGCCACTACAGTTGTCCATGACAAAACGTTCGCATTTAGAGATGGGCGGTTCTCTATCGCCAAATCATCAGCTATCGGTGTTTTTGTCGCCACGCAGGGATGAATATCGTTCAGTAGTGGAGGTGCCACTGCAGGGCGCTGCCATGTCAGACAAGCCTGTGTGTACAAAAAAGTTTTTAAGACGTTTTGTCGAAGAAGATGATGCCGCCTCGGTTATAACAAGTGAAGAAGGTAAGTAAAGGAATTTTTAAAAAATACTTTATAAAATTTCTTATCAAATTCAGATGATTGCATTTCCCCCGGTTATCACATACTATTGCCCCTGGAGGTGCACGGCTCTTGCTACTCGGAATTGCAAATGATTTCAAAGGCTTCCTACCAACAGCTGCACTGTTCCAGTGTGGTTATAGAGCAGCATTCATTTGATATGGAAACATTTACCTACTACGCCATCAGCACTTTGTGCCAGAAGAATCAAAAGACTTACGATTTTTTTTATGACTGGGCCTATGAATTGATAAATGTAAGCTAAACTTAACAAATTAACACTAAAGCCTAAAGAGTTACTTATTTTTAAACTCTTTTTCAGGTCTGTCCCATTTCTCTCACGGTATTTTGCATTTTAATGGCTCACTTCTCGGCCCGAGAAGAAGTCTCCTCCTGCTTAAATTGTTCACGCAAACTAAGTTGTGCTTTTCATAGGCGCGAATATGAGTGTCGTGTATTATTCACCTGGAACATGATGACTAGTGAATGGGATATTTTGGATTTTGGTGAACTGCAAGACTACAATCACTACAAATACAGTCCTAAAAGTAATTCCTTGGCCAATGTTTCTCTGCAACAAAGAGCGAAAAAGTTAGCCCGTGAAATGGCCCAGACTTTACATAAATTACCAGATTATACCAGCAACCTGAGAGTACTAGAATCGAATGTTAAGAAATCCATGAAATCTATAACCGATATTGATAATATGATTGAATTCTCTTTGAAAAAACGGCCACCAACATTGGATTAATTGTAATATGCCAAGCTTTACTCAACTACAAACAAAACATAAAAACAGAGAAAATCTACAAAAAATAAAAAACTAAATGATATTTTTCTAAGCCATTATGTACATTATGTACAACTATTAGAGAAGTTTTAATATCAACTGCTATCATTTTCTATTACATTATGATATTATTTAGTTAGATGTTTGCTTAAACGAAGCTAAACTACAACAAGTACATTTTACCATTTATCTTTTTAATTTGTTTTACGTTTTAATTTTAACCATTTTAATTTTAATCTAGGCGAACAAATTGTGTTTTGTTTTAAAATTTTTTGCTTTAAAATTTAATTTTAAACATTGCTTTATTTTTATATTTTTATCAATGGGATAAAAGAAAATTTAATTTTTTATTTAACTTATCTGTGAAATATTTATCTATTCAAAATACAACGAGTGAGATATTCCTATAATTTAGTTGAAATGAAATTTAATTTTTATTATAATGGTTTATATAAGGTGAGTGGCATTGTGCAAAGAATTCATTTATTTATATTTGAAGCATTGTGTAAATCGTGCACTAGGTTTCAATTATTGCAAAAACACTAAAGTTGCCAAGTAAATGATGTTATAAAATGATACAGGCAAGATTTACGCACAGTTCGTAAACAAAAAGAATGCTTAAATGTTATTAAAAGAAACCAGGCACAGGAAGAAAATGCTAACTACAATAAAGCAAAATCCAGGTTCCTCCAACAATGAGGACGCAAAACAATACAACACCAGTGTAGATATCGCAATAATAATACATACTTACGTATGGATGCTGGTTTTCAAACCTATACAGCAATTAAATATCCAAACTTATTATAAATAATGAAGCAAATGTAAAATTGGGACCGGGACCTAAATTTTATGTGGCAGCGAAACTAGGCGATACCAAAACCAATATATATATGTATATATACAAAAATGGATAAATAAACTTTATAAAAACGGAAATGATTTGACTAGCAAATTACAGTTGTGTTCTCAAAAGCACACCTTTTGTCACCTCTTCAACTATGAATTCGGATATTTATATAAAAGTATTCCCACAGAGACTTTTGCTCCCTCGTCTTTGAAATCACCACTCTTCAGTAGAATTTTGGCCCGATTTAGATGCAATAGATTGGTCGATTTCCATTTTTGCAGTCTTCTTAATAAAATTACATTTGCTGACAAACAGAGTTGTGTGAACAAGAACATAACATCGACAAAAGTTGTTCACACGAAGGAAATTAGGATGGCTCCCTGCCTGGACAAGTCATCAATTCGATCAACCAAGTGCACAATAACTTGTTCAAATCTCAAAATCAGACAGAATTAAGGAGGACAATAAACATTTTAAAGAATTTATTATTGAAATAAAAACGTTTTTGTTGAAAAACTAAAGGTATTATTAAAGCATTAGTATAACTTACCCATTCCTTCACTAATAGTTTTGAACATTTTATTTATTTATTTTCGATCTAGATATGTATTGATACATTTACCGATACACTTTTCTGGGATATTTTTAGACTTTAATATAACAAATTACAAGCCGTTTAAAAAATTTACCTTTTAACAATTTAACAGAAACGTTTTTTAATTTTTTTTTTATTATTTAAAAAAAACTAAACATTTTCTTTAAAACCAACTTTAACAAGAACAACTAACTGATTTAACACACTTTAAAAAGCCACATTTGATAAAACAAACAATAGCCAACTATTTAGATAATTAACACTGCCACCTTAAATAAATCTCGAAAAATATATGACAGATTAACCAACAGCTTTCATTTTTTTACACAAAACAATTTAAGCCAACAACTTTATTTTTTCTCATACACAAAACTTATTTTTTTTTCTACACACTGACTGACTGCTACAGGCCGTTACTGCATTTTTATACTTTTCATTTAGAAATTATAATTTATGAATTAAACATTCATTTTATTTCATACATCACACATGCAATAACACTTTAGCAACACTTTTATTACATTTGAAACGAATTTAATGCAATAATTTATAGTATTAATTATTGATGCAGAGAAACCGACGAAACTTCCTAAACCGGCGGATATTGCGCGAAAATTAACAAAATTTATCTATAAAACAGAGTTGTATTAGTGATGTCTAATTGGAAGAGAATTGTTGACAGAGTTGTATGTAATTGTTAACCCTAGCAGGAGAAATTATTATTTTTGAATGACAAATAAATAACTAAGTGAAAATTTGTCATCCTAAAAGTAGGCAATGTGCTTTTTGAAAGAAAGTTTCTACAGCATAACTTAAGGATGTCAAAAATATTTAAGTTTTAGTCAAAAAAGCAATATATGTGTGTTGCTTGTTACCAGTGTTGTCAATTCCGAATAGCATATAGAGTATTTTTTACTCTTAATTTTAATTCTGTTTATTATATACAGTAAAACTCCCCATTGCGGACATTTCTAATAAACGGACACCTTCAATAACCGGACAAATTTCGTGGACACAACCATTTTATTAGTTTTTCAATACAAATATGACTCCAATAACCGGACACTCTAATAACCGGACGCGGACACATACTTCAAACTATTTTGACCAAAAAATCCCTCATAAACGGACAAATTTTAAAAAATCCCAAACAAATTTTTTATAAATCTTGTAATCCTTACAAAAAAAATCGCATTTGTGCTGATAAAACCAAAATTAGTGATTTCACATTGCATTGATAAACACGAATTTGATGATTCCCCTTTTAACATGTATGCACACATTGTTAAAACTTGTTGCGCGTTTGAAACAATTTGCCAAAAATGATTTTGTAGCTTTTCAACACATTAAAAATATCGAGACACATTTTGAAAATGAATATTTTAAACTAAAACAATCACTATTTAAGCAACTAACCATTAGAACATTTTTTGAACCAAAGTAGTAATGAAATGTAAAAACTTGTACAGTGCACATACAATGTATTATTAATTACATATTATTCATAAATTCGTACAAAATATGAAATAAACGACAACTTGTAATGATTTGGAAGCAATTTAAATAAAATTTTTCTGAGCCTCCTTCGATCATCCTCCCTATAAGCGGACAACTCCCATAACCGGACAAAAACACTGTGACGGTGAGTGTCCGTTTATGAGGAGTTTTAGATGAAAAATATTGAAAAGATTGATATTTTTTGTAAATATTCTGTTTCAATTTCTTGAATTAAGAAAACTAATTTTGGTTCACTGGGTAGTTTGCTTATAAAAATTTTTAATACCATGATTCATTTTTCTACAGCTAAAATTGTTGATATTAACATTTATGCTAGTTTTTAAGTTTAATTTTGTTAATAAACTCAATATACACACAGCTTCAAAAGTGTGTAAGCACCAGTAAATTTTTTGATTTTTTTAAGATTATAAAATATCTATAGGTTCAACTTAAATTTTTTTTTTTTTCATAACCGAATCTATTTTCAACCAAATATCCAACAAAACGAAACTTTTAAATTTCAATCGATGGATAGATTTTAGGATTTTCATTATCTTAAAAAAATCAAATAATTTGTTGTGTTTACTCACTTTTGAGGCTCATAGTATATACATACATATTATATTCATAAAAGCCATTAATACTAGTTCTAAAGTCCGATGTCTTTTTATTTTATAATAATATCGCGCTCTCTGATACATATATTAAAATTTATTCGTAAAATTACTTTTATCTCTATTATTTGTTGTGCTGCTGCACAAGCTGCCAGTAAGTAATATTTGTTTATTCATTTTTATTTAACGATTTCGATTCAACACAGATTTTTAAATATTTTTTTTTATTTATTTTCGACTTAAATTCACAAAAAAGCAAAATTCGGCAAATATGTATGTATTTGCCGAATGTGATCGTACCTTTATACTTCTTCACTTACCTTGATACATATTTAATATCTACATAAAAGACAAAAAATTTATTTCTTGATAAATTTTAGTTAGGCTCGAGTTCATTAAATTTAATTTTCATTAAATTATTTTTACTGAAGTTAGGAATTACAACTTGAAAAATTTATTATTAAAAATTTTTGATAATTTTTTCTTGACTAGGATTCGAACCTGGGTTATTGAATTTACATATGTTTCGAGAAATCCCACTTTCTCTCATCAGAATTCTTTGCGTTCTACCACCTACACCACAGCGGTGCCGGTCAGCCAACAGACAAACATCAATCCTGGTAGAACGCAAAGAATTCTGATGAGAGAAAGTGGGATTTCTCGAAACATATGTAAATTCAATAACCCAGGTTCGAATCCTAGTCAAGAAAAAATTATCAAAAATTTTTAATAATAAAAAAAAAAATTTTTCAAGTTGTAATTCCTAACTTCAGTAAAAATAATTTAATGAAAATTAAATTTAATGAACTCGAGCCTAACTAAAATTTATCAAGAAGTAAAATTAACAGTTCGATTATAAAATTAATAATTATTCTATACAAAAAATTTATAATATTTTTTTCTCTCATAGATGCATTTTTAGTTTATTTCAGTTTTTTTCTTGTTTATTTTTTTTTTTTTTTAATTGTTATTTTGAAAATAAAAATATGTTCAACTTCCTTAACGCCCAGTTCTTTAAGGTTTATACACAAAAAACTTGCGGTTTTGTTAATTTCTTTTAATAAAGATATTATTACAATAGTTTAGTTACTTTTGTTGATTTGTGGGATTTGTTGTTGTTGCCGTTTGTGATTGGTTGTAAATTATTTGGTTTTTAGCCAGATTTAATTGAATTGAAATTTTATAATAAATTGCAGTTTCGTTTGTATTTTCTTTCAGTTGTTTATTTTTTTGAATTTTTTTTTGTTTGTGTTTTATGCATACAAAACCTGTATACCTATAGACCTATTACAACTTACAGACTACTATTTATAATGTATTGTTTTACATATTTTATTTATATTTTAATAATAATATAATAATAATATTATTATCATATAATATAATAAACTTAAAAAATAAATACAATTCTCCTTTAGTTTTTCCAATGTTGTATTTGGGATTTTGTTTTTCTTTTTTTCTGTTTTAATTTATTTTTATTTTAGTTTTGTAATTTCGAAATTATTTTTCAATTAGCAGTTTTAATAATTGTTTGTAAATTGTTGTATTTTGGTTTTTTAAATTTTATATATTTTTTTTAATATATAATTTTAGAAATATTTTTTTAAATCGTTTTCACTTGATTTTGTTTTTTAATAAATTAATGAAGCGGTTTTTACAATAATTTCTTTGTCCTAATTTTAATGTTACTATCGAAATATTGCTGTTGTTTTAATAATTTAATCATGAATTTTTGTGGTAGTTTTTGTCAATGAGGAAAATTATTATGTTTAATTTAATTTAATTAATGTTTAATGGTAGTAGTTTTGCGTACATTTTTGTAATCAGTTTGCTTTTCTATATGTGTTTTGTTTTAAATATTAATAATATTAACTTTTGTTTTAATTTAATTTTATGCATGACTTTTAACTTAAATACTAGTGTGGTTTTTTATGTTTTGTTTGTTTTTACAAAATTATTTAAATATTTATATAATTTTTTGTCTTACCTACACATAATAACCTCACTTTTGTAAATTTATTATATTTATTTATTTTTTGTTATTTTTTTGTAATAAATTTATTAGACTGCCTATAACGCCCCTATGTTGAAAACATATATAACATTTTGTTGTTCCCAAGTATTTCTTTTACTAAATATTTGATTTATTTGTAGTTGGCATGGATAAAAATTTAAAAGTACTTTTCGTAAAATGTAGTTTGTTAAAAATCTTTCGAAATTGATATTACATACAAAATTCACAATGTTAGCAAAAAATTATTTACTAGAACCAAAAAGTACTTTTTTAAAAAGTACTTTTTATTTTTGGTACTTTTTTTACTTTACAGAACATTTGCATTTTAAATATAAACAAAGGTGAAAAAAAACTTAAAAAGTACTTTTGCCAGTAAATACTTTCTGAAAAAAGTACTTTGTTGTTTATTGATAGTTTTTTATTAAATTATTTAACCGATTGTACGACCTTTTTTTTTGGAAAGATATTTTTATTGTTATTAATTTTAAATTTTGTTACCCTGAAGATGCAATTGAAATATCAAAAAAATAAAAACTGACCTTATCTCGAAAAATAAAATTGTTTAGTTTTTTATTAAATTTTAAAGTATTTTATTAAAAACGTATTTAAATATTTAAAACGTTAAAAAACTGGAAAAGTACTAATTTGAAAAGTTACTTATTAACGTTTAGGATTATTTTTGCAAGATTTTTTGCCAAACATTTTCGCCACTTTTAAAGACAGACAAGAAAATTTTTCCATTATTTTTTGAATTGTAATAATGCCTTCCTTTAACATTCTGGCAACTCAAACCCAACTCAAAACAATCCAAGTAAAATTTTATTTTTACCACAGAACATCAAAAAGTCCACTGTTTTCGCCTAGGCTGTCTAATATTTATAAGTATTTTTTATTTTGTTTTCATTAAATATAATTTTTTATATATATTTTTTATACAATATTATTTCTATATAACATAAATCTTCTACTGCTTTCATCCATTAATTTGTACAACTAAAGCAATTATTTTTTTTTTATATATAATTAATTTTTTTGTTTCAATAAAAAGCTAGAACATTTTTAGGTTTTTTTTTTATAGAAAATTTAACAAAAATTAACTTTGTGTACATAGATTTATATATAACATTGTATAAAATGAAACTTAAACAATAATAAAAAGGATCCCAAAAAAAGAAAAAGACAATAAAATAATAATCAAAGAAAAAATATAGAAAAATAAGTATGGAACTATTACAATTATAAAACTTTACAAGAACTCGTTATTTGTTAATAATTTTTTGTTTTTTTTTAAAGGAATACATCACAAATGTTTGTTTTTTTTTTTAATTATTCTTGTATATAAATTTCTAAACTTTGCATACAACTGTGTTACGTTTTACTTTATAATTTACACAGTTCAGATTGATAGCTTCTTAACAGCGCAATCATTTTGGGGTTTAAATTAAATTTTAATTAAATAAAATTATTGCAAAAGGAAATATTTATAAATACGTTTTTTTTATACATATTTCGAAACAAAGTTAGAGTTTTAGTTACATACATATGTATTTAGAAGAAAACTAGTGTTCCAGATTTATTTTAAATGTCCAATTTTTTCTTGTGTATTTTACGTTGTGTCGTTGTTTTGGATTTATATTATTTAATTTTTCTTTGCGTTAAATCGCTGTGACCGTTAGCGACGCCATTAGACAGCACGTTGCCATTTTTATACACACTACCATTCATTACCCCATTCGCACTTGTGACACCACCATTTGCTGTCACTGTTGAGCCATTTATGAGGCCATTGATCTTACCATTAACAGCATGACCGTTCATGTGTTTGCTGCTGCTGTTGTCATCTTGTGTGGCCGACGACAAATCACCATTGGCATGGCCATTGGTTATGAGCTTATAGCCCTTATCAGGACGCTGTAAAAAGAACATTAATAAGTTCTTGTATTGCTACAGGTATATACATATATTTTTTCCAGTTATTATTTTTCGCAAATTCATTTTAGTACACACAGAGAAAAAATATATGTATATATATATATAGTAGAGGCAAAGAGAGAGCAATTGTCACAGAAATTGTTTTGTTTGATTTATTGGTTACATTTAATTAAGCGCGTTTAAAAATAAATATGATTGTTTGAGTTTTTAGGGTTATTACAAAATGTTGTTACATTTAGTTGTCGTTTTATTTATTTATTTTTTTGTGGTTGTGTTGGCATCAGGCAGACATTTTTTAGGTCACAAATGAAAATACATGAAAAAGGAAAATTGATTTTTGTTAACAACAATTTTGTATGTATGTTTTTGATAAATAAATACTAGATGACTTTAAACTAAAAACTACTTCAAAAATGATTTAATTTATGTATATTTGCATTATTATTATAGTAAACACAACGATTTTCATCAAATTAACATTAAAATTAATAAATTTTGTGTTTTATATGTAAAATTGTTTAAAGTGTAACGTTGTTTTGAATAAAAAATGAAACACAAAAACTATTGCCTACTTTAAGGCATCAACTTTAAATGAGTTTTATGTATGGTGGTTGTAACAGTTATGTTGCTGAAAACCTTAAAGGGGAACTGAAAATCTCTTAAAATTATGAAATAGTGCTGTGAGATGTTTTTGAAAACTATTAAATTGTAAAAATATTGTAATTTTAGGAACTAACTAATTCAAATAAAATGTGTCGAATTTATTTTTTCTTCAAAATGTATTTCTGTAGTTTTCAACTAAAGACAAATTACCCGGGAAATGTTTCTCAGGTAATTTCCACAAATTTTCTTTATATAGTGGCATACAATTTTGAGAAAAATTTTATTTTGTCATTGCTCTTTTAAAAAAAGTATTGAAATTTCCCCCACCGATGGTGCGGGGCCTCATACTGGTCGGCATATATACAAAGTATACACATTCATTCCTGTATGTTGAAATCAAATTTGTGAAGTTCACACATAACTTAAGGCTTTTAAGATCTAATATTGAAGACATTTAAGAAAGTATTGTAGGTCAAGCCCGACAGTTTCTCAGAAATAGGTGCTATATGGAAGCTATGACCTGTTAGGGACCCATCATCCAAAAATTCAGTGCCATCACTTCAGTATAAATATTTTTAAAAGATTTATACATGTTAAAGTGATTTTCGAAAGTTGGCCTTATATGGGATCTATGATCAATTAAGGGCCGATCTGAACAAAACTTGTAGATGTGTTTAGGCTTCATGTACAACGTATTTGTGCTATTTTTTTTTGGTAATTGTCGTGTATTAATCTAACATTTATAACCGATAAAACCCTATTTCAGGTCGCATTTGTATGGGGCTAGGTAAAATAATGGACCGATTTCAATCGAAAGTATCATGTACCAAATTTTATTTAAATACCTTGAAAATAGTGACTTGATCTTTGGGCACAAGCTTGTTTGTACTAAAATTTGAGTTTTACAAAAATTATAGTTTCAAAAAAGATGTAGAGTATATCAGGCCCCTATTATGAGCTGCAATTGACAATTGATATTCGCTGGCTATCGAAAATCGACTATCAAATGTAAAATTTGTATTATGAGTTGGCATCGCTGTCGAAAATTTCGTTGCTCAATGAATTTTTTATCGAACACAAATTTGCTGTCGACGCTGTATAAAACTGCAAATTTATTTAAAATGTATTTTTTTTTTTTGGTTTTGGTCAACCAAGTACTATTACTTGTAAATTACTTTTGTTAATATTCTGCAGGTCTAAGGTTGTGAGTAGAAAACAGCAATTGGAGAAGCTCGTTTCTCTCATGGAGGAAGATCCACCAAAAGCGGGAGGGCATTACACAGAAGCTTAATTCTATTCATCAGGCGAATAATTAAGCTATAATTCCGTGGTGGTCATTTTAAATTTAATTTATGTTTCTTTAAGAATTTGTAAACCAGCTGATGTACTATTGTGAATAATCCACAAAGAGTGATTTTCACAATAGCGTTTTTTCATCAAATGTGCACCATAATACCAAATGAAAATTCGTTCATTTTGCTCATAATAGGCACCTCAGATTTGGCTCAGTTAGATATAGCACTCTAATTTTGGTGTTACTGTCGTTTTTATTTTTTTGCTTTTTGTGTTGTATTGTATTATTATTATCTATGATTCTGTTTTAGCTTAACTTTCACTAGTTTTCTTGCCTAATACGAATTGTATTTGATAGATTGAACAAAACAAATTTATTTGTATACAAAATTACAGTCAGGTATTATTATTATATTTTTAATATACTGATTTTTTGTGTTGAACTAATGGTTGTTGTATTGCAATTATTGGTTGTTTGTTTGGTTATTTTAATAAACATGTATTAGAGGCCCATAAAAATTGGGAACGTGTAGTATACAGTGTGGAGAAATTGATTAGGGGAAATATATGTATATACATATTGTGATGTAATATTATATTATATTATATTATTATATTTATTATTAATACTATCATTTGAAATCAGTGGCCGGCATTTATAGCCACCAGGGTCAAACTCCTCAATGTACAGATTACGAAAATATGAAAAAATCGTTAAAATAGTCAAAAGGAAAACAAATTGGAGATTGTGCATAAAAACACATTTAGAAAATTCGTTTTATGCAGCTTTTCAATACAATTACTAATGTGACATGTCTCACTGCTCATTGGAGAATTTTGGAATACATTGGAAAGATATATCTAAGTATATGTATATATGTACATTTATACTGTAATCAGGGGAGTGGTATAACAAGACTATATGCAAAATTTTAAACCATACCAATTCTCTGCTTTAGAACGTATTTGAATGATTGATGCGCTGCATCAAATTATAACTATATTTGATCATTGAAGATAAGTTTTCACTCTTACATTTCTGCTGATTAAATTTCCCCTAACCTCACTGCCTATAAACAAATTGCATACAGTGTTTAGATAATATAACTAAAGACCTACTTAAATACCTTTTAAAGAAAGCATTTATTTTAAGTGTGTTTGTAACAATTTCATGGTAGGTATGTGTAGATTTGTTTTACAACAACGTGTTAACAGTGATAACAATGGTAATAACAAATAATGATCATGATGACGACTATAATACCCGTAATGAAGTATTTTTTCCACTGTTGCTACTTATGTTGACAATGCAATGTCAATGGATTTTTTGTTTAACATTTTTGTAAACAACATAAAACAAAAAAAAAAAAAAAAAAAACAAAAAAAAAAGCAATGAAACAAGGGACAGACAGACATAAATACAAACACAAATTTGTTACGATCATAAAATTTTAGCAACAACAAGCAAACGGAATGAAGAAAGACAAATGTAATAGAAGAAAAGAAAAGAAGGTGCAACATATTTTAAGCGGCTTTTTTATGAAAGAAAATTGAAAGCAACAAAAAAATGAAAGCCAGTTGGTAAGTCAGTCAGTCAGTCAGTATTACATTTGGCTGCTAAGCTGCTGCAGCTAACAAGTAAGAGTTTTGTTTAACATGTCGTTATGTTTAAATGTCTGACTGTCTTCAGGTCTACCTTTTTTATATGTATGTAGGTATGATATAATTGAGGCGCTTTTTTCTTTCTTGTCTGTTGCTGCTGCTGTCTCTGTTGGCCTTACCAACATATTTGGAATTTCAGTTCGTTTACAAGGTTTACTTTTCATTATGTGATGTTTTTTTGTTTGTTTTTTTTTTTTACTTTTGATTTCATTACCACAGGCCGGATTTATGTTAAGTGTTTAAATGGCTTTTGGGTTTTCGCTTTAAATGGGGAAACTATTACAATTGATGTAAAATAACGTGGGAATATTATTTATTGATGACATTGATACCAATTCGGAAGTGAGAATGTGCGTTCGATTGATTATCTGTCTGTCTGTCTGTTAGAAAGGCACGTCATAATTTAGGAATGTTTTGTGTGGTCAGTAAATAATGGTAAATAGGACGAAATGATAGTCGGTTATAAGAAGTAATAGAGAAGCAATTACATATACTCGTGCATATATTTGCGTAACATAACATAAACATAATATTTAAGAATTAATGGCAATTTGTTAAGATTTATTAATTGCTTCAGTTGATTTTTCAAAATTGTTCTTTAATTTGTGGCTAACTTTATAAGGCGATAAGAAAATAGTTTATGTTACTACCCTCAAAATATTCCTTGGTTTCGATCATGTTTGAAAAATTATGTTTAGCACATCGGCAAACCGCTTAATAGAGCGAATATTGATCAAATTTAAACCATGTCCAATATAAAGTAATTCTTTTAAATTTGTGTTATAACTTTCAAAACTTACAAACAATTAAAGAACTTTCATGACAAACCAGGCTATATTTTGGTGGTGGGGGTAACAAAACCTTTTTGAATGTGTTGAAATGTTGTGTAAGGGAAAAAGTAATTTCGTGTTTTTTGTAGTTATATTTCACCTAAAATGAATTTAAATTTGAAATTTATTTTCAATCTTGACTTTCAAATTTATTTTCAATAAATTTTGACCTAAAACTCAGAGTACCGCGTATACTGAAATAGAGTTCTGTTGTAAGCGAATTTAATTCGAGCGAGTTTGATTTACAAATTGTTTTTTTTTATTCGCAAATTTAAAAATAAACTTCCCAAAAGAAATTTACGTAAAGCGTTATTTTGTTTAGCAACTATCTTTTTTGGCAAGACTGTTTTTGTCAGCTCAGCTGTTTTCATGTAACATGTTACTGTTAAACATGTTTAGTTTGGTCTATAATTTAACTATGAAGCGACGAATAACGCTTGTAGTTTATTAAATTAAATTTTATTATTTTATTTTTTTTTGCCTAAAATGGTAGAGGTAGACTTTGTTGAAATGTGGTTTCTACAAGGCAATTTTGGGAAACAGTTTAGTTTACGTTTGGGGCCGATCAATTGGCCGCCTAGATCAAGCGATTCGAAGTCTTTGGACTATTGTTTGTGGGACTATGTTAAGGCTCATATCTATAGGGACAAGCCCGCAACGGTTAACGCACTGAAAACTGATATTGAAGAATTTATGGCTGAGATGCGGGCCAATATATTGGAGAGATATGAAAAAATTGGGCCTAGCGTATAGACCATTTAAGTTGTAGCCACGGTCAACATTTACATGAAATCCTCTTTAAACATTGAATTATGCACACATAGAAAAAATATAGTTATACAAGTTTACCACAACAATCTCAACATTTTTACAAGTTTTTAAACAATGTTATGGTCACTGTAATTATTTATATGATTGCGTTAACCATGATATGGTTAAGTCACGATTCAGATGATTACTACAATCATATATATGATTACTTCAATCATATATATTATTGTGGTAACTATATTTGTTAGAATCATGTTTATGATGAATCCATTTATCATAATTTGTTGCTCTTTGATTATGATAGAGAACAACATAATATGGTATAATCTTTTATCATAAAACTGATTACCATAAATATTACATAATTGCTATAATCATATATATGATTGCTATAATTATTTGAATGATAACTTAACCATAATAACATGGTTTCAGAAATCACATAAATAATTACAGTGACCATAATATTTAAAAATTTTGAAATAGTTGTGGCAAACATGCAGAACTATGTTTTTTTTTCTGTGTGTATACATCGTTCTATCGAATCAAATAAAGATTTCATACATTTCTCTAAATTTTATGTGCTTCTTTTAAATCAAGTCCGGAAGCTCTTAAAAACTCACTTTTTATAAAGAATTGAATATAAACGAATTATATGCATGTGTGTATGTATGTGATACTAACAAATTTAAACTTTTCCCAGCCAAAGAACTTGTAAAAAACTTTAGTTTCTATAAATTTGCAGGCCTGGAAAATATTTGTATTGCTAATTAGAAAATCCAATACATAAATGTCTGAAATATGAATGAATCGTGAGATTAATAGAACTACTTTTTAAATGATACGAAACTAAATACTTTTTCCTCCAACCAACAATTACAATTACACAATTATACTCGTGAAATGATCAAGGTTTATAAGAAACCATTTAATATTTTATTTGAAATTTAATAATGCAAATATATTAAAAGAAAACTAAATATTATCAAATGAAAGTATAATGAGTTTATTATGGTTTTGGCTTTTTGTGTGGAGTACTTACCGATTTGCGGCCCTTGTAGGCTTGTTTGTAGAATTCGTTGAACAAGAAAAAGAACATGACTGCATGCATACCGATCCACCAGACAAAAGCTTTAGGATAATTGCAATCGATAAAGAGTAATTGGAAGGCATGAACCATGATGGCAATAAATTGTACCTAAGAAATAAAAGACAATATAATAAATACTGGGTCCATAATGCTGAGTCTAAAATGTAATTAAATTACCATTTGCAATGTTGTCAAATATTTTTTCCACCACAAAAACTTGTGATATTGAGGACCCATAGCCGAGAACATATAGTAGGTATACATAATAATATGTACAAAGGTATTGAGCAAACCGAAGAAGGTACTGTGGCCGCCGGGTGTGAACTTAACGCCGAACCAAACGGACATGGGCATACAGCCGTGATGAATAACGTGGAGTGTGGTGATTTGACTTTGTTTTTTACGCAAAACAAAGAATATCTATCAAAATTAAGAAATTTTAAATGAAATTTGTTTTAGCTCAATTTTCATTAAGTTAGGTTTTTGAACTTTTGTCTAAAAACTGTCAGTCAGAAACCTGAGTTTGGCAAAAATGTGGATTTTTTATGTTTATGGGTTCAGTAAAAGCTTAGTAGTCAGCTTCCACACTTACCGTGTCCATGAACTCTGTGAATTTTGAGAAGTAATACCACCAGCAAGCATTAACCATCTTTTTTTGGGTTAAGATAAAATAAATGAAAAAAATTTGAATTAATAAAAAAGGAATTTTGAAATATTTTTATTTATTGTAGTGAAATGAAAATAAAGCACTAGTTTTTTTTTGATAAAAAATAAACTTTAAAAGTTTTTACAATTTTAAAAGTTTTACGAGATTCAAAAGCTTAAAAATCATTAGATTTGAAAGATGAAGGAGTTCTAAAAAACATATTTAAATAACTTTTCGAAACCTTAAAGCTTTTAAGAGTTTTAAAGTATTTGAAAGATAAACAGCATAAACAGATTTGTAAAATTTAAAAGTTGAAAACGCGTTTTAAATTTTTTAAGGATTAAGGCCTTATGACTAAATAAAAACTTTTGAAAGTTTAACAATTAATGCAACAGATTTTTAAAGCTTTGACGTGGTTAACAATAGCAAAATGTAAATATGTTTCTTTAAAAGTTCAAGAGCTTTAAATATTCAAAAGTTTATTCAACATATAAAGTTTATATATGTACCCAACAGTTAAGTTATTTTTTTTTCAAAGTTTCCTTCAAAGCTTTAAATATCATACAAACTTGGTGCTTAATTTTTGCTTCACTTTAAACAAATTTCATTGATTTATTTATTTGTGTAATTATTTAAACAAATTCATGCAAATAAATTTTTGTATATACAGAATCTTTTTAGAAAAACAAAATAATAAAATAGAAGTATTTTATATATAAAAAATAATTAATTAAGTAATTGTTCTTTTGACCTTCCTCAATCCTGTTTTATTTTATCATACAAAATAAAATTGACAAAATGTTTTTTTTTTGTAAAAAAAAAGAACAAACTGTAGCTCTCTCGAAATAAAGGGATTTTTTGTGGTTTTTGTTTTCAATATATTACAATTAAAATAAAATAAAAAAGTAAATAAAATTTATGTTAATGTCAGTTTTAAAACAAAATAATAAATTGAAGACACCAAAAAATAAAAATTCCATTAGTAGTTAATAATTAGTAACAAACAACTTAATACAAATGTAAAGTTAGTGCATTAAAACAACAGGAAATAAAATAAAATACGTTAAAAGAATATCAAAACACAATTATATAGAGAAGGGAAGTGAAGTGAAGTGAAGATAAATAATAACCAAACGAAACATCACAACATTAGGAAAATTATTTGAAAAATTTAGATTTCTTTACAAATCTACACATTTTTCAAATGATTTTGTTTTACAAAAACAAAAAAAAAAAAAAAAAAAACATTTAATTGTTATTTAACATGGAGTTTGTTTATTTATTTGCAATTGAATAGTTTGCTGTGGTGGTGGTGGTTAACACATACCCTTATTGTTCTAGGGTTATTATTATACTCAACCGGCTGACATCGGAAGCTATAGTGTCCTGTCAGCCAACCGGATATACCAATCTGAAAATGTAAAAATTAAAAGAGAATATGTAATATCTAGAAGTTGGCAGAGACAGAGACAGAGAATCGTAGATTTTTTTCTTTTCTTTTTATTCTTAGCAACGGCAGTTTCTTTGTAGATCAGCATGTCCAGGTCCAGTTGAAATTTTTAAATATTTTTTTGCTTTTTTAACACACATATTTCTCTTTTGGCGTGATTTTACATACAAGTACACACACACAAAAAAAAAAACAACAACAACAATAATGTTCTACTTAAACGAAAAACTAATTTTTATGACACAATATAGTTTCACATAGATTATATATTTCCTTGAGATCGGTGTTAATAAAAGCCATTTATGAATTTTGGCCATTATTTTAATGGTTTTTATCCCCAAAAAAAAACTAATTATTAGATAATAAATTACACATAACTTACTAATGAATTTTGATTTAGTTTAAAATAAAAAAAAGCCAAACAAATTTACATATGCATAAAACTGTTAAAATAGTTGTTTTCTTAGAAGATCTTTTCCATAAAGCAAAATTTTCGTTGCACTTATTAAATGAAATAAAAAGCTGCGATTCAAATTTAAATTTGTATTTTTATCAAAGGTTTATAAAATAAAATTGCCATAAAGCTTTTAGGTTAATAAGTTTAACATTTGTCACGTTTGGCAAGAATTTTCCACATCAGAAAGCCAAAAACAACAATTGTATTACAAGTCGCACAAACGATCGTGTGTTTCTTCGTAAACTAGAGATTTCTGCAGTACTGTCAATTTGCTATTAGTCTTTGGGGAAACCACTACCGATATTTAGCCCTAAGTTGGCCTAACAAGTGCATACTATTTCCAAATATCTGAAATAAATTGCAAAATTGTTTGTTTCTTCGAAACTACCGGTAACAATAGATTTAACGGCGCTGCGAATAATTTCCCAAAACAAAGGGTAGTTGGGAAACTTCTTAGCCTAAAACAGAAAGCGCAGTATAAACAGAAAAACAGTTAAATGTTTTGGAAACTTCCATCTGTGCTATGAACACATGTTAAATTTCTTTTCGATCTGACAACTCCTTCATATAGAAACAGGTGTTACAAAACAGACGCATCCGCGATTTTTTTACAAAATTAGAAATTCGTGGAGTCATTAAATATTGAAATAAAAAAAGGTTTAGCGAGACAAGAAATTCATAATGATATATTGGAATGTTTAGGTAAAAGTGCTCCTTTATATGCAACAGTAAAAAATTGGGTTGCTGAATTTAAACGTGGTCGTACAAGCATTGAGGATGAACCACGTAGTGGACATCCAAAAACAGCAACAACAACAGAAATTGTAGCCAAAGTGCATGATATGGTATTAAATGGGCATCTCAATCCCATTTAAATTTGCATGAAGAACTACAGATGAAAAAGCTTTCTGCAAGATGGGTGCCGCATTTGTTAACGACCAAAAACACATAAGAATGAACATTTCTCAAGCTTGTTTGGATTGTTTTAAGAAACATAAAATGGATTTTAAGCGTCGTTTCATAACTGTTGATGATACATGGATCCACCACTATACTCCAGAGCTAAAAGAACAATACAAGCAAAACAATCCAAGCAATGACTGAAGCTGGAGGAAGTGCCCCTAAAAAAATCAAAAGCAATTCAATCAGCTGGTAAGGTTTTTTGGGACTTTAAAGGTATTTTATTGATTGACTATCTGCAAAAAGGTAAAACAATATTTCAGAGTAGGTGCTATTGCAACATTTTGAATTAAATAAATGTAAAGATTCGAGAAAAACGTCCTGGATTACAACACAAAGAAATAATTTGTCATCAAGACTTTTGAAGGTGCTGTAGCTTAATTGGTTAGCGCATTTGATCATTAAGCATGAGTTGGCACTTGTTATCCGGGTTCGATTCCCAGCCTACTCACCACCAGAGGTGCTGCAATGCTGCACCAAAACAAACATAATGCACAATTGCAGAGTTGTGATATAAATATCCCCTTTCCAAAGAAAGTAACGCAATTATTATAGGCATATATTGAAGTTTCAGGAGATTATATTGAACAATATTGAGGTTCTCATTATTAGTATTTGGAAATATTTTATAAAAATATTTGGGGAAATTTTTCGCTATGAGAAATAGACTCAACATTTGAGGCCACCTTAAATTTTAATCTTGAGGTAACTCTCACAGTTTAGACCTAATATGGCTTCATACACAAGGTATATGAATAACTTCAATGTTTTTCGATGCCTGAAGAAGTATTCACTGATTAGTTTTCATCTTGGTATTTTATTGATTGACTATAGTTTTTGAATTGGATTGGAAAATGTACCTTAATATTTGGTTCAATATTTGGTAACGTGTAGCAAGATCTTCTAAACGAAGAATTACTAAAAACTTAGGTAATGTTTCGTTAATTTCCAGAAGCACACTCATTTGCACAAAAATGTTACTTGGTTATTGTTCGTGATTCCAGATCTAGAGGCTCTGCTTAAGTTTACGATTTTGGAAGATATGTAAATAATTCAATGCTATTACTGGAAATTGTTGAATTTGTAGTGATAGGATTGATATAATGGGTATATGTTTGTAAAGAAGATTCTGATGTAGTGACGGAATTGATCTAGCTGGTCTTTTTAAAAACTTTGAAAACTGTAGAAGTAAATAGCAGACAAGATTGTAAGAACTTATCGATCGAGTAATTGCAAATGAATCAAATGAACATCAACAATGGTGGCACTAATTGAACCAACATCAACTTCAAAATTGTAGTTGAAGAAATTTCCAATTATGTCGTTAAAAAATTCAGAAATTCTGTCGTTTCAATTCAAGATGTGGTAGCTATACATTTGCAGAAAGACAATTGGTTTTGTAATCTGCTTTCACAAACTTCTTAATGACAAGTAGGTCAATAAGCTGCCGTGGTCCTTCGAGCTGGAAAATAACGCTAATTTAAATGCTTTTATTGCTTTAATTAAGCTGTTATCTAATTAAAGACTTTTAAAGGTGAAATGTTTAGAGAATTAATTACAGTGATTTGATCCTTCAATTCTTGTATTTACTACTAATTTAATCTAATAATTTATAAACTTTTTACGAATTCCTTAATGATATTTTTTAAAGTAAGCTAAAATATTGTTTTGCTGCTTTTCGGCATGGTCCTTCGAACCGGTTATTGGAAAATGTAGGTTACATATTAGCTTATAACTTTTAGTAGTGAAATTGCATTATTTTTATTGAATCAGTAACCGCCAATATTCTTTTTATTCTTATTTTTTCGCTTCGTTTAGTGCTTTTCAAGAACGCTTTTCAATGGTTTAGTTATTAATGATTTCTAATAAAATTCTAATAACCACTAGTATTTATTTATGACAAAATTTTGCTTTATGAAAGAGATTAAAAAGATTTTTTTTACCAACTTGTTACAAAAAATGATGACAGTTTTACATTAAATAGTGAAAACATATTAATATACATACTTAATAAAATTATTTTATTAAACTAAATAAAAAAGCAAAAATTACAGATGAGTGAAATTATATTAAAAAAAATATGTGCACAAATAAATTTAATGTGAAACAAAACAAAACTAAACATTAAATTATAAAAGATTTGTAGTAAAAAAAAGTGATATTAAAGCTGCAAAATAATGATTTATTAATTTGTTTTAAAATTTCCCCACAAAAAAGGCTGCATGGGTTAATATGTAGCTTTTAAAAGCTTAATTATGACTAAAAAGCTGTAAAATATGAAGAGGCAGGGATAAAAGGTAAAGGACTAGAGGAGAAACACGTTGAAATAATTAAAAGCCAAATACTTAAGATATTTTCATTCTTAAGTAGATTTATTCAAAACCAGTTTTTATTGCTTTTTTTTTAATTATTTAAGTTTTAAAAATTTAAGCTTTCGAGAGTGCTCAGATAAATAGTAATAGGATTTTCTTGTTTTTATTTAATTTTTAAATATTATATTTTTTTTTTTCTTTCAAAAAATATTCTTGGTTTTTTTTCTTGATTATTTTTCTGTTAAACAGCATTTAGTCTGCTAAACTTACTCGCTTGGTACGAGGATGATCATTATATTCCACGGGCTGGCATGTATAGCTGTAATGACCCCACCAGCCTCCCATTAAACACTAGAAAAATATGATAACTTAAACTTTTAGAAAAACAAAAACAAAACTTAAAACAAATAAGTGGTTTTACGTAATAAAAGGACACTAAACACAATAAATACATTGAAAAATGATATATTAAAATATATATTAAAACAATTAAATGGTGATAAATGAAAAGCTGCAAGAGACTTTCAAAACATAATAGCTAAATAATGCTGAAAATGTTTTCAAATCTAATAATACTATTTCAGTATGTTTGCAGAAACATACATAAGACATGATTTGGTTGACTTTGAGTGTTTAGATATTTTGAATTGTTTGTTTTGATTTGGACCCACATTGCTGGAAACCATTTTTTTCTTTTTATAAAACATTTGTTAAATAGGTGCTCACGCTGGTGTTTTAAAAACAGGAAGTACCAAAAAACATACCTCATAGAATATCCAGGCGCTAAATATCACTTGTACTGCATTATATAAAACTAATGTGTTTTGTAAACGGAATGGTTTGCGATTTTCCATTAATCGTGGTCCGAGAACCTAAAGTTGACAGAAAAAAGAGAAAAAATTCTTGAATGTAGTTTTTCAATATTAAATGTTAATAAATACTTCTTAATAAAAATGCTCAAATCCTATTTAAATCCAGTTCGACTGGATCAGAGCAGATGTTTTATTAATTTCAAATTTCTTCCTATAGAACAACAATTTATTTTGATATCTTATGAAAGGTTTGAACCTTTCATTTTGATATTTTAGCAACTTTTTTTTAGCAAGACTGTTTTTGGCAGCTCAGCTGTATTCGTGTAACGTAATGTTACTGTTAAACATGTTCAGTTTGGTCGATAATTTAACTATGAATCGACTTACAAGCGAGCAACGCTTGCTTGTTAATGAATTTTACTATCAAAATTTATGCTCGGTTAAGAATATCGTGTTCTTTTTGATTGGAAAATTGTGTTCATCAAAATTGTCATATTTGGAGCATGGCAAGAATTGCCAATGCATCCCAAAAAATTAACTGTTTGGCAGTAACGTTGTTGTCAATGGCGAACGCTACCGTGCGATATTAGAGTGGGTTCATATGCTGTGATTTGTCGCCGCGACTCTGCTGACGTTTTCATTTGGTGGCCCTTCTAAATTCATTGTCTGTTCACACGATGAAACATTTGTTGCACCATTCTTGCGACATTTTGACATTAAATTATTCATTTCTCCTAATTCGGTGCTTCGCAGATGAGTTGCCATATTCCTGATATTTCACTATTAAATTTTTTTGGCCACATTATTATTTATTTATTTATTTAATTAAAATTAAAACAACAATTTGTTTTTATTTATTCGCAGTGTTGCCAAAAATTTTCTGTAATCCCATAAAACGAAATTTCATTATGCCAACACTGCTGGTAAATGAAATAAAAATCATACAAGAGAAAAGAAGAAAGGTCAAATTTATCGCTTCGTTTCACAAAACCTGCGGCACTAGTTATTCCGTACTCTGCACTACGAATTTTATATATAAACTCGAGTCGCAGAAGAAAATACGCAGGTAAAAGTCGCAGCTTGTGAATTCCCTCTTATACAATTTTTTTTTGTCTAAAATGGAAGAGCTGAACCTGGCTGACATGTGGTTTCAAAAAGACGGTGCCACATGCCACACAGCACGCGAAACTATGGCCCAATTGAGAGGCGAGTTCAGTGAACAGTTTATTTCACGTTTGGGGACGGTAAATTGGCCGCCTAGATTGTGCGATTTAACGCCTTTAGACTATTTTTGGTGGTGCTATTTTAAGGCAACGTTTTACGCACTGGAAGTTAATATTGTAGAATTTGTTCGAGAGATACCGGACGATTCATTTGAAGATTTGAGGCGTAGTCGCGGTCAGCATTTACATGAAATCATCTTTATACATTTAATTATAAAGATCGTTCTAACGACTCAAATAAAGATTTCATACTTTTTCTAAATTTTATGTGTTCTTTTAATCAAATCCAAAAGCAACAACAATAAATTAATAAATTTTTTACTTACCTTGACTATGTAAACATATGTGAGACATACAGCTAATGTGGGAAATGGTGATGACATCATGGGCCAATCCTTCGTCCGGGGATCTACATAATAATAAGAAGAAAAAAAAAACCAAAAAGTTATTCATTTATGTTATTTCTATTTAAGAATTAACTATGCACATTACATTGTCTATTTATATAAAATGTATTGTATGTGTGTATGACTGGCGTTTTGGTAATTTTTAAATCTGTGGTTGGCATATAGAGAACTATGGTTGATAATAGCATGTTATACCTTTTCTCTCTCTGTTTTAATTTGACCAGCAATTTATTGTGATTTGTATTAATTGTTTAATAGTTTATATGTAGTACGAGTTAAATATCACAGTTAAATAATCAAACATGTTTGTACACTGATTTATTTATTAACTTTGCATGCCGACCGTTGGTTTAAAACAATGACTGGCCTATACAAAATATGCTAAATCCGGTAATGTATTACAATGTTTCATAAAACATTTTTTCTGCTTCTGTTAGTGCCCCACATCTACAATCTGTTTCCCTTTGACGAGTTTTGCTCATCTGTCTAATGACAAACACTGATTTCAATTCAGTTTTTTTTGTGGTAAATAACGTGAGAAAAAACGGCGCAGCGGCGTTAAATTACAAGAACGAAGTGGCTAAATTGTTTAGTTAATTTCACAGCTGATTACAAAAAAAACCTGTTCCAATTAAGCGCTTAAGGTAGAAATATTTATTCAAAAAGCGTAACCATTGGTTTTAGCACAAATTTGTTTGACGTTGTTTAATCTTACAAGAGTTTTGTAAGATCAAACATCATGACATAAAATAAAACTATATATTTGTTGTGTCTTGTCCTAAACAAACGAAGTTTTTTTTTTAAAGAAATAAACGGGTTCAAATATATTTGATTTAGTGGTTACGTCTTTTTGGCAAATATTTGCCAATTTTTTTAATTTTTACTTCTTATTTGCTGTATTTTTACAGACTTTCGCCTTTATTCAAAAACGATTATTAAATTTAACAAACGTTTATTAAGACAGATTTGCATATAAAAATTTGCTTAATAAACGTTTGTTAAATTTAATAATCGTTTTTGAATAAGGGGGTTTATCTTTGTTATTACATTATTATTACCTAACAGCAGCTTATTTGTATATAATTAAGTTTAATTATAAACAAAATACTGGCTCATTTATCAGTACATGTCATTAAAATTCTTAAACAATCAAGCTAAAAGGGCGAATGTTTTATTCGAATGAAATAAGACCAAATATAAAGCAGTTCCGGTTACTAACACACACGACAAAATTGAAATAAAGTTACATACATATGTTCATATGTACATATGCATGTATGTTTGTATGTATGTATGCATGTATATTTTTTTAATTTAATTTAATAAAAACAAAAAAAGATAAAATCGTCGTGAGACAAATATTATATAATTATTATCTACCCCTTTAAGCAAATAAATATGTATATTTGGAAATATTTAATAAATAAATAATCGATAAGCACAATACCACATAAAAAGTACCTGCTATTAAGCAAGACAAGTTAATTAAAATTTTATTTAACACACAGCACGTGAATGAAATTTGTAAAATTATTTCAACAAAAATTCCATTTAAGCGGTTTTTGGCCTCTTTTTTTGTTGGTTGTTGTTGTTGTTTTAATATAAGAAAAAAGTAATAACGCCAAAATATAACAAAATTAATGGTCCATAATCCAGAATGAGTTGGCGTTTGACATTAATCTCAATGAACAATCTTGTGCTCATCATAGCATAAATATTAATGTTTATTACTGTTGTGTGGTATGTTTGTTCCATGACAAAGTAGACGGACGTTATCTATTGTAGGGTGTAGTTGTAGGTCAATCAATTAGTGATCATGTGTTAAAATTTACAAAACTGTTAACTAACTTCTTGTAAACACTAAGGCGATGATAAAACACTTATAGACTTATTTATACGTTTGTAGTTTTAAAGAAATTAATAATAATAAAATTGTTTAACTTTCAAGGTTAATTCTCTTTTGGCTGTATTTATTTATTTTGTCTTGCTATTATGTATGGAGTTTTGTGTGGGAAGGGTATATTGGATTTGTGCTGATGTTTGTAACGCCCAGAAATATTGGTCCAACACCCACCTTAAATTTTTAACGATGTCCGTCTGTCCGTCTGCATGTGCGCAGAGTACAGGTCGAAATTTTGAAGATATTTCGATGAAATTTGGTACGTCATATTTTTTTGGCCCAAGGACGGATGGGATTGAAACTGGTGGAAATCGGTCTATTATTTCACCTAGCCCCCGTACAAATGTCCTCCCGAAATTGGAGTTTAACGATAATAAATGTTTGAATTATGCAAGTATCCAAACAAATTTCACCAACAAATAAGTGGTAAATGAAGCCAAATCACATCTACAAATTTTGTGAAGATCGGTCCATAATTAGTCGTTGCTCCCATATAAAACCCACTTTCAAAAATCACTTTAACGACCATAAATTTCAAAAAAATGTCGCTATCCAAATAATATTGAACACAAATATGTTTCATATATATAAAATTAATATGGTACAATTGTATTATGATCGGTCCATAATTAGTCGTAGCTCCCATATAAGGCCCTCTTTCGAAATTCACTTTAACGATCATAAATTTCTTAAAAATGTTGGTATCCAAATAAAATTTGGCACAAATAATTTTCTTATATACAGAACTAATGACACCTAATTTTATAATGGTCGGTCCATAATTAGTCGAAACTCCCATATAAGACCCTTTCCGTAATTCAATTTAAGCTCCATAAATCTTTTAAAAGTATTTATATCGAGATAAAGTCTAACACATATAATATTCATAGACATCATGACACTAAAATTTTGTATGATCGGTCCACAGTAGCTTATATCTCCCATATAAGGCCCATTTCTGAAAAACTGTTTTACACATATACTGGGTGTAGGGTACTATATGGTCGGGCTTGACCGATTATACTTTTTTATTTGTTATTTTTTTTTTAATGTGCACGGAGACTTCATTCAAGCCATCAATTTTTCTTTGTAAAAAATAGTTTGTATGAATATTAAATAAAATCAATTATATGGTTTGAGCCAGTGAGTAAATATGACACTATACGGCATGAATATTTATACCTATACTCGTACAATGTCCATACATTATTGGGGAAGTAAACACCATTTCTAGTGGGAATTAAAGAAAGAAAAAAAAATAATTTAAAAACATATGTTCAATTCACAAGTGATGTTGTATGTTGTACATTGTACGGATACAACTATCTGGTTGTGAACACAATTTTGAGCAAGCAAAATTGTAGTATTTGGTGTGGCATCATGGACCGTACTTTTTCAAAGACGACGAAGGCAGGAAGGTTACTGTAAATGACGGACGCTACCGTGCGATAACTACAATTTTTTTTTTTTTTGCCCAAAATGGAAGAGCAAGACTTGACTGACATGTGGTTTCCACAAAAGGGTGCCACATGCCACTTAGCACTCAAAACAATGGCTCAATTGAGAGGCGTATTCGGTGAACATTTTTCCGTTTGTGGCCAGTCAATTGGCCACCTAGATCGTGTGATTTAACGCCTTTAGACTATGGGGCTATGTTGGCTCATATCTATAGGAAAAATCCCACAACGCTTGCTACACTAGATGCGATATGAACTCAAATAAAGATTTCATACATTTCTCTAAACTTTATGTGTTTTTTTAATCAAATCCTAAAGCTCTTAAAAACTCACTGTTTATAACCGTATTATTATTATGACACATCTTGCGCAATTTCTTAATTTTTTTGTAGTATGTCTGCCGTAAATAATATATAATAGAGGCTCGATTAATTCTTCTAATGACTCCTGTAAAAGTTGTCAAGATGCTGACAAGGAGAAGACGGTGAAAAAACTTCTCTGTCTTTGCTCTGCTTTATCGGGGACTAGAACTGCGACATTGGGCAGTCCATTTCTGCACGATCTAAAGCAACTATCGAGGATGGATATTATTTTATTTAGCCATCGGTTTAGATCGCTACCAAACAACGCAAGAACATGAAAACGTTCTGATTAGGAGAACGGAACATGACCCTTTTAATGTATCACAAAGATACCAATTTATTAACAAACCCAAGTGAGTTGGCTGTCAGTGCCTGTCTTTATAAAATAACCTGCATTGTAAAAGGGTTTCTTACGATTACAAGTTCTTAAAGTTAAACTCAGGAGGTTTTGCTTCTCTGTGAATATATTCATAAGTTATTTACTTAATGTAAATTCTATATGGTAATAGCTTGAATTTTAAGGATGTAACTTTTTAATAATATTTGATACTTTTTCAGTGAGCAATTACCAAGTTCCATTGAGAAAATTAACTTGCATTTTTAAACCTGAAACTTCTTAATTAAAAAATGTCAGTTTTTATTACTTTGTGAAACTATTTTCATTTTACATCGACTTGTTTATTGATTTTTCTCTAAACGTTTGTAAAGAACTAAAAAATTCACATTAATAATTTTTTAATAATTTTCAATTATTTTGTATTGCCGGAAATAAATTTTGTAATATTATTTGAATATTTCTTTAGCTATTTTTTTTTAATATGACGACTTATCTATTTACGTTTTCTGCCCGAGAAAACACACCATATCAGTAATGGTTTATCAAATAAATGTCTGTTGTTAAACATTTATTAAGAAATTTTTCAAACTAAGATTTCTCTCTGTGATTTACTACAGGAGTGATAAATACCAACTAATAAAGTTTTGAAAATATTATTGAAAATATAATTGCAATAACAACCACCCACCATTTTAAGAAGCCAATAAATTTGTCCAATCAGCAAACAATTTCTTGAACGCACATGAATTTTTTTCGTTTCGACATCTCTAAATGATGTTATGTTCTTATCTGAACAACGTTGACACAGTTTTTCGCACAACTATATAATTTTAACACATAAACAAGGCAATTTAAAAAAATTAGCAAAATAACTGTTAACATGAACATCGACACGTTTACACCACACAAAATAACATGAACAAAATAACATGTGCCCGTAATACTGCCTCGTCTAGACATGGCTTAATTGTTTATAATTCTAATTCTTAGTA
Organism: Bellardia bayeri; assembly: GCA_950370525.1. NCBI lineage: Eukaryota > Metazoa > Arthropoda > Insecta > Diptera > Calliphoridae > Bellardia > Bellardia bayeri. Next base: position 123,921,461 of record OX493264.1, read on the forward strand.
AAAAATTGCAATTTAGTACCAGTTTCAGTTGTGATGTCAAAAATTTAAATACAGTTAAATCCGGTATTCATGATGACAATTTTTTTAATATGAAATGCAAAGAAATATTTGTTGGCAAATTATTTTGAAAAATTTCTTAAAATCTCAATGTTTGTTTACTAAGTGATTAATATTTCAGTTTTCATTTTAAAACCGCACTAAACTTGCCAAAATATTACTGTTTATTTAAACAAAATTTGAGGTGTTTCAACTTGTACATGGTGTAATTATACAAGGTGAGTGCAAATCGGCAACAAATACAACACAATACAGAAACAACAGGCATTTTGTTTGCGTAAAATAATGTACTACTGTCAAAAACACTTGACAAAGTACTACTTTTGACATAACTAAATTGTAAACAAAGTCAGTCAGCTGTGCTACTGCACTCACCTTGTATAGTTACACCATGAACTTGTATTTATATCAGGGTAAAAAAATTTTCATGTGCGAACTCTAAAACAACACACATTTTTGATATTTTTCATAAATGAAAAATCAAAAATATGTTACATTTTATTCACACTCATAAACGAATACCAAAATAATATATAAATTTTTTATTGAAAAAAAAAAAAATAACAGAAAGAAAACATGACTGAATTTCTGGGTAAATGGGATCTACGATTAATATTTTTTAAGTAAATTTACTTTATTAAAACAAATGTTTATACATACTCCCGTCAAAAATAAATAAAAGTTCGAATTTGTATTATGTTTCCAGTTAACACTAACCACAGTTTTTTTTTTAATAAGAATATTGTCAGTTATGCCAGTTATTAATGTATAGTTTTTCAGCTACTCTTAATTTATAGTAAAATTAATAGAAACATGTAATTTGGTTGATTTTTTAACTGAGATTTTTGAAATACACGAACTTTGGTTAATGCTAACTGCAGATGTTTGATGTGATATAGTTACGACTACTTACCGCCTTGTGCGTCCATAAATCTGTGCATGCTGTCTATATATTTCATAATTAAGGCCATTGTTATGTTTTTTTTGTTGTGGTTGCTGTTTTTTCTGTTTTTAATATATAATCTCTAACTTATTTGTGGTATCTGTTGCTGTTGATTAGATTAGAAAAGGATTTAAATCAAAACTAAATCCCTGTAATAAAAAAAAAACTAAACTATAGTTTCTTGTTTTGGAAGGTAGGGAGTTTCGTTATTGATTTGCTTCAAATAGAATAGAATCTCAACTGTTGCTTGCTGTGGTATTTATTATAATTCCATAAATCTGTAAAGAAAAACAAAGAGCAGAAATTCATTAGTATGCAAAATTTTAATTAGTAAGTTATTTAAAAATATGTATTAGTAATTCGTAAAAAGGTTTAATTGTTAGAAACAGAACTTGTCAAGTTTTCAGGGGGAAAGTTTTATTTCTATAGAATATTACACAGCATTTAACTGTAAATAAATATAAATGCTAATTGTTATTATTTAGTTAATAGGATATATTTTTATATTTTAAATAAATATTTGTTTGTAAATTTTGTGAAACTGTAGATTGTGTTATATTGTTTGTAAATCTTTAAAGAGATGTTGTAGTATTTAAGTTATTTGTTAATTTTATGTGCAAATATTTGAGCAATGATTTGCTATTTTGTTCCCATGGAAGCATACACACAATGTTAAGTAATAGAAAATTCCCACAGAGCTTTGTGGTGGTTGCGTTTCAAACTTTACAAATTTGAACGATGTGTCTTAATCTTAGCTTGAAATATTAAAATACTTGCTAATGCTATTAAATTCAAAATACGTTTTGTATGACGAATTTTACCAATACAGTTGCTATCATTTTTGCTATTACTATTATTGCTGCTATAGCAAATGTAACAGCCATAGCATCTACTCTCACTACAATTTACTATAAAACTTTACAATTTGCTAAAGGTTGCTACTTAAGCAACATTATTACAATTATTAGTAATAGTAAAAATACTTCATTGTAAAAATAGATCACTGGCTTGAATTTGTCCTCTTGTCAGTGTTATGTTCTTGTTCGAACAATGTTGTCAGAACATTTGTTTGCAAATGTTTATATGAGCGTCAATATAAAATGATTTCTCATACATATATACTACAACTAAATATTTAAAACAAAATACAAATATTGCATAATTCATATGTAAGTAAAGGTACGGTCACACTTGGCAAATGTTTACTCAAAAAAGCGTAACCACTTGTTTTATCACAATTATGTTTGGCGTTGTTTACACTTACAAGAGTTTTGCAAGATCAAACAGCATTAAATAAAATAACACTAAATGTTTGTTGTGTCGTGTCCCAAATAAACGAAGTTTTTTTTTTTTTTTTAATATTTTTTTTATTGGTTACGTCTTTTTCGGCAAATATTTGCCCAGGGTGACCGTACCTTAACTTAAGCAAAATATAACTCATTAACAAAAAGTAGAAAAATAAGGAATATAGCAAAATAATTAAATTTTAACGGAAAACTACCACATTTTTGGCGTCAAGATAAAGTAAACAGTTAGTTAAAACCGTTTTGTTAAATCAGCTGAAATATTATTCCATTCATCCGATAAAATGCCTTTTGGTTATCCTTGCAATAAATATTTCTAAGCCTAGTTTTTTGTCCAGATATTTCAACAATTGCCTAATTGGATTGAGGTTCGGGGACTATGGAGAATGATCTAAAGTTTTTGGGCAATGATTGAGCAACCACTCTTTCACAATTTGAAAATCCTGTTCTGTGCTAGTTTAAATTTCTACTAAAGGGCTACATTGTTTATTTTTTTAATGTCTAACTAGTTAATCTTCCTTTTTCATGTAAGATTATCTACCCCTGATGCTGCCATACAACCCCAGACGATTACTGAACCGCCGCCATATTTTTACATTCAACGGTGAAAAGAATATTATTCCAAAAAATTTTAGACTCATTGATAAATTTTTTTGCGAAATTCAAACTTTTGGTTTGATTGTTCTTTGATATAAGGGGCTTCTTGTGATCATGTAGGCCATTTTGATGCAAAGATCTTCTAATCGTAGTCGCGCTTACAGGTTTTTCAGAAATTTTCGTAACATTTTCAGCTATTTGCTCTTACTCTTTGCTCTCATAATATAGCTCTTACTTCAGTTTTTGTAAGACGCTTTGGTCATTAAAATCAATTAAATTTGTATACGTTTTTGTGTTTGTTTCATTTTTTCTTAATTCGACATAAAAAAGTATATAAAAATGCAATATAAGTTTTTAATATAATATTATTTATATTAATATAATTCGACTTTTCTTTTAATAATGTTTGGTATTAACTTTATTTTGACGTTCACAGTATTTCTGCAATAATCTTTTTTTGTGAGAATTACATCTGTGAGAATACATCTCAAAAAAAAAGATCGCCATTTCAGAGAATTGTGAACATAAACATCGATACATATTCCCCACACACAAGAACATTTACAAATTTATGCGCACAAAACTATGGCGTGGGTTATCAGTGCTATAGCAGTATCATTTGCAATAGTGGCACTTTACAAGCTAATATATCTATTGTCTATTACTATTGTTGATACTATTACCACAAATTTTATTAACAACTTTAGGCTGGAAATACCCAATATTTCTAGTTAATATTCACTACTTCTTTTCAGACATGAAATAATTTCCATTAACCACTAAATTTATGACTATTTAATAAATTTGTTACTATGGGGAAATTTGAAACAACCAAACAATAATTTATTAATATTATCAGCACAATCCTACATAATTTGGCACACTTTGGAATTTATAATCAATGAATACAAATAATTCTTAAATATATGTTTTTTTTTTCAAAAAAAAATTTGAATATTAAATTATAAAATATGTGATAATATTTCATAGAACTTAAAAAATAGTAGTAGTAAACAATTATTTTATATTTATATGACAGGCTAGGCGCACGCAGTGTGCCGCCAGTCATATAATTGTATACGACATACAATAAAAGCTTTTTATTAAAGAGCAAAAATCCCTTTTTATTTAATATATGGTAAACAAAATTTACAATTTAAATCAATAATTTAAAAATTTAGTAAATTTTAAGTTTTTTTCCTTTAAGAAACCTAAATCGTATATAAATATTTGAGGGAAACCGGTTATCTTCAATAAATTAATTAAAATTTATACTGGATTTGTTATAAATTAACTTATGTTTGTTTTGTTTCAACAAAAATACTTTCTTTATTGACAGACAAATGGGTGTGATTTTTAAAGTATCTGTTTTTTATAATGTCAGTTCAGTTTTTTATAATTTCATTTAAGATTCTAAATAAAAGATTTTGTAGCAGTAACCATTCCTGATTTAGCATCGGTTTCAATTATGATATTAAACATTTTAAATTTATTTTAATAAATGAAAATTATGTTTCGAAATGTTATCATTAAACTATCGGGTATTTTTAAACACTCCTGTAGAATTTCAATTACAAAGTAACATTAGTAGACTAATAATAGTATCAAACTCAAATTAAGTTATTGATTTCAAGCCATTTAATTTTAATTTCGCAATTTTATATATTTTCTGTAATAATATTTTATTTTGCATTAAAATGTTTGATGGGTTTATAAGACTTTTATCAAAAACCAATAAATTTTTGTCGTTTTTATTATTAAAATTAGACTTTGAGTTTATTTATTAAAAAATTCAGTAATTTAGAACTACTATGGGGACTCACTTCTATAGTAGACTTTGATTTTGGGGTTTACATTAATTTTTCAATACATTTTTGTCTTTGTTATTGTTTTAGAAATTATGGCTATACTGTATAAGATTTTTCTAATATTTCGAAGATTTTAATGAATATTTTTTTTATAATTTCCAAAAACATGAACTTTGATTTTTAAATTTACTGCTATTTTAAATAAAAGGTCTTTATTAGTTTTGTTTTCTGTCATTCTTTTTACAATTTATAACTTTTCTAAAGAATTTTATAATTTCTTTTAGAGGATTTTAAAATTTCATTACGAATTTAATTTATAATTCATTTCAAATAAAAATGGACTTAATCTCGTTTCTAATTGATCTGAATGCTAGTATTTTCGAATTTTACGAATTTATAAAGAGTTTTAAAATATTAATTTGAATTTTATTTTAAAGTATTATTTTTGTTTCAATTAAATACAACTTTGACTTTTAATTCTTTTTTAGGAATTGTAAAAATGTAAAAAAAAAAATATTTTAAAGCGGCTTTAAATTATATTATTAATTTTAAATAAAAAAGGACTTTGATCTCGTTTTTAATTGGCCAAGTATTCTTGCCAAATTTTATAATATTTTTAAAGAATTTTGGAATTTTTTTTAAAGATTTTATTTGTTTTACATTTTAAATAAAAACAGACTTTGATCTCGTTTTTATGGCAGTCTTTTTGAATTTTATAACTGTTATACAGAATTTTAAAATTTTAATAAGAATTATATTTTAAAGTATTATTTTCATTTTAAATCAAAATGGACTTTGATACGTTTTTTAATCCTTTTCGAGTTTTTAATTTATTTAATTTAAGAATTTTATAACTTTTTAAGGAATTGTAAAATTTTAACAAGAATTTTATTTTTGATTATGATTTTGATTTTAAATTTTCTTAAGAACACATCACCTTACATTTTACTAATTTTAAATAAAAATAAAATTTGATCTTGTTTTTAATTGATTTTCGCCAAATTATATAATTTATTTTAAGGAATTTTAAAATTTTATTAAGAATTCTATTTTGGTTTTAAATTCTCTTTAGAAAACATGTTTTTGTATTGTATTTATTTTAAATAAAAATTTAATTTTCTCTAGTTTTCAATTGATCGTACATTTTAGACATACTAGGACATTTTACAACTTGTTTAAAGAATTTAAAAATTTTATTAAGAATTTTATTTTAAATTGCAATAATTTTGGTTTCTATATTTCTTGAGAACACGTATTAAAATTTCAAATAAAAATAGACTTTGCTCTTTGTTTTTAATTGATCTTTAGAACACATGTCTTCGAATGATTTTCATTTTAAACAATAACTTTTACAGAGAATTTTCTATTTTTTGTTTACAATATTATAACTTTGTATATAACTTTGTTCGTATATATTTGTTGCTTTATATTTCTTTACTTCTAAGATTTCTGGGATTTTTTTTTTGGCAATTTATTTCATAATTTTTGTTACCCCCTCTTTAACAAAACTATAATTAGCACTTGTAGAATTTTATTATGTTATTTGCATTTATTAAATGCTACACATAAATTACTTTCGGCTTTTAATTTTTAAGCAATTTAGATTATCTACAAAAACACTTTAAATGCATACTTAGAAAAAGCAGATTTCTTAGGAATTATAATTTAGATTTTTTAATAAATTAAAAAAACTTTGTATATAACATTTGCTAAATACCGGCAGCAATTAGAAATCGAATAGCCGGTAAAAACAAATAACCAGCCCTTAAAATTTCTTTAAAACAACTAAAACCAATAAATAGTTTTTAATCTAAAGAAAGTATATTTTGAACAAAACAAAAAAAAAAACTATTGAATAACTGCCTAAATACAAAGGTGTCTAAACTAAATAAAAAAGTTAAAGAAATGATAAGGTTTTGTTGGTATTTTGTACTTAAACAATCTTCGATTAGGTTTTTATCACACCCATACCATTAAAGTTCAAACTGATAAATAATACCAAGCGTTTACACTGTATGTATGTTTAATAATAAGGAGTGCATATGAGTGGGCCAGTGATAAATATTTATGATTAAATAGACATATTTTTTTTCTATTATTCCACTAATATTGATGGATAGTTGTAGTTGTTGAGGTGTACTTTCAAAATTAATTTAGATAGAACTTAAAAGAAAAACACTACTACAATCCTCTGACACTCTGTGATTTTGTTAAATTGTATTACATATAAAACCCGTTACAATCACAACAAATATTAATGAATGTTACCTATAACATAAATGATCTAATTGCCTTTAACTTGTTTATAGAGTCAGCCAAGAAAATAACCACAACGAACTCACACTTTATGTAACAAATAATTTGAAAATGAATCAACAAAAAAATATAATTATGAAAATGAATAATGACACGCACTTGTTACTGTCCCAAAACTGTAACTATTTTCAAACATACATTTGTTTGCTGTTGAGTTAAATATCTTGTTAAAATATTGACGTAAATCTTAAATCTACAAATATGATTAATTGTTGAAGGTTTTTGTTAGAAAAAAGAGAGAACATATAATATTAGTTATCTGGCTTTATTTGATAGTAAATTAATACATATAAAACAGTGGTCGAGTCTCATAGCCACCAAGGCACGAACACCATCGTTTAATTTACTTATAAATAACACGAAAAGTTAGTAAATAAGTAACAAAAATCACAATTAAGCGTCATTGAGATACAATTTATATTTCATGTTATCTTTATGCCGCCCACTGCTGTTATTGGATGATAGTTAAAGTGAACGACATGTGGTTTCAACAAGTTAGTGAAATGATACATTTCCTGGTAGGGTACTGTCTGGTTTCGGTGATTGTTAATCTTCAAAATAGGCATATTTTATGTTCAGAGAATCCATATTTTGTTGTGAAAAAAACGTGGATCTTAAAATAAGTCGGAGCAAGCAATGACGTTTACTGGTGTTCCATTAGGCAACATCGTAACAGAATTATTTCTAATGTTTTGTTGTTTCGTTTTGGTGATTCGAATCAGATAATGTGATTTAACACTAGTGGAGTTGTTTCCATGTGTTTATTTAAAGCAAAATATTTAAATAACCACGTTTTTGAAAAATGTTTATTTTAAAATTTGTCATAAACTAGAGTATGTTTTAGATAAGCCATAAAGGTCTATTGCCTTATGGGCTTTTCCATACATAAACATACATTCTATGTACTTTACGATTAAAAAAAATAACAATCTAAAGTGAATTTCTTGAAATTCTATTTTTATTAGTAGTTTAATTATTAGATTTATTTTAATGATTAGTCAGATATGGCTCTGCTGTCAGTTATCTGTCTCTAACACCTTAATATAACTACAATTAGTTTAAAAAATCAGTTTTTAAATTTAATTTATGATTTAGTTTAAATATTTCAAAGTTTTATCTATAGACAGCAGATAAGCAGCTGGCTAATTGAAATACTGCAGTTGAAACTGAGTTGTTTAAACTAACGAAAGATTAAAACTAACAAATTTATAAATTTATTAACACTTAATAAACAAAGCTATAAAACAAAAAATGTTTAACCAGCTTATGTTTAAATTTATAAATTGTAAATTAAATTAATTTTTTCCTACTTTTGAAAAATATTTTTTGAAAATAAATATTAATTCTTATATTTACTAGAAAACAAGATTACCAACACATTGCAATTGTTTATGTGTGTATATAATATTAAGAGATTTCTTTTGAGTCCATAGTTCTACGTCAAGCATCAATATGGTCTGTCTATATTTAGCTACTCTAGTTTTTTTAATTTGTTTTTAATACTTAATAATATTTTTTGAAAAGGTTTATTATGTTCTGCAACATTTTTTTTAGATGCCTTGTGACGTTCAAAGTAATGACAACATGGGGCTTTTTATAACATAATAATCTGATCTAGAAAGAGTCTAACTTTTAACTGATTAATGAAAATTTCAAAAAGGTCCAAAATATATACATACATAGGTACAACTTTATTTGATATTTAAAGATTTTAAATAAAATTTACTATTTATTTTTATTTTTTCTAATTTGAGTGCAATTTTTCTTTTGGAAGCTAAATGTTTTCTTGTTTTCAATTATTTCTTTAAAATAGTTGGCATCACTTAAATTGTGTAATCTTGCTCAGAGAGAGAGAGAAAAGGCTATCTGCAAAAAAAAAAAAACACTGGACGTATGATTGATATTTATTTAACTGAACAGTTGGCGTATACTTAATGATTATTTCTAAGGTTAACTAAACGTATGATTAATATACATAAGAAAAACATAAACAAACAGCAAAAAAATTAATAATTTTGTAATATTAACAAAATTTCAATTAATTTCACTTAAATTTTAGATTTATTCAATTTATCAGATTTTTATTTCTTTCTTCAAAATTGTGCTGTTTGCCTTTAATTTTTCATAAACATTTACATACATATATTTCACAAGGAATTTCCCTAAAATTGTGCCTTGTCATTGTTTAAAACATAAAACAAAGGTCAAGGACACATACATTTCGCTACATACATGCATATAAACAAACATTTAAATAATGACAACAGCAAAAGTATAATAAATAAACAAATTACCACATCATTCGGCTATTTATAAAATTATTTAATGTTTTGTTGTTAAGTATGCGGTAACAAACGAAATTGCATACATATAGTTTTCATCTTTCTCTCACCCTCTAAATACCTCTGTTTTACCTTTTTCTAACACTCTCTTTTATACGATATAAACAAACATACACAAACACTCACTGACTTTGAAACAATTTATACTAATAAAGAGATCATGATCATGTTGTTGCTATTGCTGTTGCGAGTATACAAATTATCATTCACATAAGCAAATTTTGTTGTTTTTGTTTTGTTTTTCTCATTTTCTTAGCAATTGAACATAAAGAACAGCTGTTTTAAAACAGTTTCATTTCATCATTTATTAGACGTAACATTTATAACGTCAAATTATAATAATAATAAGCTTATCATAGAAACGTTGAAAATAGATTTAGAAAAAAAAAACAAATTTATTCTAGCACTATTAGGCTAAGTGCCATACAAATGAGAATACGAGTATATTGGCTTGTGTTTGTTTTAAAGAGCATGAGTTATGTAATTTTGCGAGAAGTAAACAATACTAGCAAACAAGACTATCTGACAGTGTTTACCCAAAATTGTTTTATTGTAGATAATTATTGTTACATTTTTTGCAAAATTGTAAACAAAAATCGAATAATTATTTTTAGTATTTTCTTTTTTTATTTTTATGAACAAATGTGTTTAAATTTGTTTTTTTTTTAAAGAAATTTATCCAATTCAAAGGAAATCTTGTTTAAAAATAAAAAACAAGTAAGAAAGTATAGTCGGTCAAGCCCGACCATAAAATACCCTACTCCCGGTATAATTAGAAATAGTTTTTTAGAAATGGGCGCTATATGAGAAATATTACCTATTTTGGACCCATCATCCAAAAATTTAGTGCCATGACTACCGTGAATAAAATTATATGTATGTTATACTTTATATCGATGTAAATACTTTTAAAAGATTTATGGAGGTTAAAGTGAATGACAGAGAGGGTCTTATATAGGAGTTTTGACTAAATATGGACCTACTATCATAAAATTCCACCATGTTATTTGTATATGTATATACGCAACATAAAATTATTTGGATACCGACATTTTTAAAAGAGTTATGCTCTCTTAAGTGATTTTATTATGGACCGATTCTCACAAAATTTGTTGATGTAATTTGGCTTCATTTACTATTCATTTATGGTGAAATTTGTTTGGATACTTGCATAATTTAAATATTTATGATTGTTAAACTCCTATTTCGGGAGGACATTTGTATGGGGGCCAAGTGAAATAATGAACCGATTTCCACCAGTTTCAATCCAATCCGTCCTTGGGACGAAAATATCAGGTACCAACTTTTATTGAAATATCTTCAAAATTGCGCCCTGTACTCTGCGCACAAGCTTTACATGGACAGCCAGCCAGCCAGACGGACGGACAGACGGATATCTTTAAATCGACTCAGAAAGTGATTCTAAATCGATCGGTATACTTTAAGGTAGGTGTTGGACCAATATTTATGGGCGTTACAAACATCAGCACTAATCCAATATACTCCTCCCCACTATTGTAGTGTACGGTATAATAATATGTAATATTTTAAATCTTGTTTACTCCAGTTATTTCTCATCAGTTAGACAATTTATTCTTAGAAATATCTATATTTATTCTTCCCATTAACAATAAAAGACTTCAAGTAAAGTTGCCATAACCACAAGTCTTATATTAAACATTAATTAATTGGAAAAAGTCTTATTCATTTTACCAGCCACAAAATCTAATTGGATAAAATTCTTAATTGATAATTTTTAAAATCAAGCCCTATAGTTTGTGTTAACTTTAACTTTAAGTTTAGTTTTATTGTTAATGGGGGTAAGATACATATATAAATATTGTGAATTCCACAAAAACACATTAAAAAAATTCACTAAAATTAACTTTAAAAATAAATTTGGTTTTATTTTAAATTTTTATTACTAATTTTAAAAATAAAATGACAAGCAAAAACTTTAATATTGCATAATATTTGTGTTTTAATATTGACTGTCATTATGGTGGTTGGTTGGCAAATCTAAGATAATGTTTAATAACTTAAAATCACCGTGAAACAAATTTTTATTAACTTTTTAAACATGAAAAACGAACGATTAGCAACAAATTAAAGAAAACCTTTGTTTTTTTTTAAATTTTTTAATTAACACACTTTGTACTTTCTTATAGTTTCTTTAATTTCTTATTCTGTAATAAAAAATCTTTCACCTCCTTTCAATTAGAATGAATTCCAACTACTAACTTTGCAATAAATTTAACAAAAACCTTTTATACTTTAGCACTTTGTCATCAATACCTTCTTTTTGATCAGTCATTTAAGTAAATCGTCTCATATGATCTGTACGCAGACAAACAGACAGAATGCTGTCGTCATGGTTATTAATTTAAACTTTTTCAAGCAGTACCATAAATATTACAGGTTTTTCATTGACTTTTATTTCTTATTAAATCCCCACTTTGTTTCTAACATTTAAATGTTAAATTTATTAGCAAATATGTGTAACGTATAGAGCCAAACATGCATATATTTATTTAAACAATAATTATTACATTTGTGTTTTGTTTTCATGCAGTCTTCTTTTTTGTTTTGCATTTGAAATAAATTAATTATCAAGTGGCTTTGTGTGGCAAGTGTAATTAAAATTAATAATAAATGGATTTGTAATTGTAAAACGAAACACAAATAATTTGCTTAAGTTATTAACATCAAACCAAAATTATGGGAAAATAACATTATTTGCACTACACTCAGCAGTTAAATGGGGGAAAATATTCAAACATATTGTGAAATCAAAGGTGGCACCTTTGGCAAAAAGAGAATTTAACTTTTCTATATAAAAAAAAATTTATATTGAATACTTTGTCAGTTACAAAAAGACTTTCGGTGTTTATCAGTACGTTCATTCTCTGGCAATAGAATGTTTGTTTGTTAAGTGTGTCTTAAGTGTTCTTGCTCCGACAACATTATCAGGACATTTGCTCGCACAACTATGTCAGCCATTAAATAATAAAGATAACTAGGACACGTTTTTTCCACACAGAATAATAACATGAATAAATTTCCGTTCGTAATTCTGCCAATGTGTTGTCAAGATGTGTTATATCAAGTCACAGAAAATATAATAAAAGTGCTTCGCTGGCTTGTCAAGTCCCAATTCTTACATCTGGCTAAAAAAGGTAATTTTTTTACATCATTTTTAAAACTCGAAATTTAAACTTTTTAACATTTTGTTAAACAAATTCGTAAAATTTCTGAATTTTTCCTACACATCTTATTGAAAACATATACGAAACTAAAATAACAAATAAATTAGATCAATCATTGCTCCCATAATTTTGACATAACAACCATGTTAACATTAAGGATTTCATTATTAATTTCAATATTAACCAATATGCCAATATGCCACTATTTTAAAAAGTTTCTTAGTTTTAATTAAATACAAACAAAGAATATTATTAATCAATCCTTAGAAAATATAAACTAAATATTTTACTCTTTCAGTAATTGTTTAAGCTTAAGATCTTTTTTTGAAAATAAAATTTTTATTTTCGATATTTTGCTTATTCTTTGTGTAGCATCTTCAGGAAAAATTTGTCTATTTTATAAATTTCAAATTATTTGTCATAGGAAAAAGTATATAAATTTTTTTTTAACACAACAAAATGTTAAAATAATTTATAACAAGTAGAAAATATTACTTTTTATTACTAAATGTCTGTAAATCTGTGCTACATTTTCAGTATCTGATTTCTAGTTAATTCTTTTAATGTCTTTGTAACATTTCTAACATATAACGACGTTTGTAGTTATTTTCAGTGTTTAATTTACTCTTTCCTACACGTTTACTCTTTCTACACCTGTTCTATATTACCTGGGATGTGTAAAGTGAACAATTAAAAATAACCCATTAAGTCCTTACATTAAAAAGGATACACAAGTGTCTAATGGTGCATAAATTTACGAAACTAAAACTAAAGGGTCTTAGCAGAATTAAATTCAAATAATAAAAAATACAAAATATTACACAATCATGCGTAATTAAAATACTATACTCAATTTTATATATAACGAACTTGGCTGAAAAAAGGCTGGTGATAAACCAACCTATTTTTTGTAATGAAAAAATAAAAAGAAAAACCAGCCTGTTAAAGACAAAATGCAGTCACGTTTGTTGTTTTTTTCAGAACGCAATTAACGCTGAATGCAACTTGTTTTCTTAAAAAAAGAAACCGTCAACAAAAACAAAACACTCTCAATGGGAGGGGCTCGTACTCTACTATTTTACAGACACACACGCACCCATCAAGGAGTAATAACATGTACTATAGACTGACATAATAAATTGTAAAAAAGCGTCTTACTGGCGTCATTCATGGCGTGTTGCACAAACACCCCTTACCACATGTGTAAGTACAACTAAAAACAACAACAAAAGCAATATCAATAGCAATGACATGTTTTCGATTTACCCTAGTGGTTTGTTTTTGTCGATATGATGGTTGGCAACTCAAAATTAATGACAAATTTCGTCAGGTTAACAGTTTTACTGTTCGCCTAAACATTAAATGGTTAACAAATATGTTATAATACATTGACGGACGGCAGGGAGTTGTTGTTATAAATTTGGCTAAAATATTAAAAAAGGAAAAATTGTAAATAAAAACGACATGACTCACACGAAAAATTCCCACTCACACACACTTTTTCATATTATCTTCACTACTCTCTCTCATTCTCTGTTTTTGGGAAAATAACTGTTACAAATTGAATGTTGTTGTTTGTAATTCATTTCATTCACAAAATTCGTAGTAAATGTAAAGAGAAAATTGCTGTGTATTTTTGTTGTTGTTAATATGAAGAGCAAAGAAAATTTAATGGAGTAGAAATTTAAAACCAAAACAAAAATGTGGCAAAATTAGAAAAAACAAACAGTCACGTGATGAAGAAAATTACAAATTGTACACATGACTACATATAAACAAATAAGTTTGTGAACATACATATTAATGTTTGTAGATACGCATGTACCTATATTTGATATGTTTACACAATTTTCATATTTGAAGCCTACATAAAAATTGTTATTTTTACAGACACTCTTTTGGGAATTGTAATTAAAGTGTTACTGCCGTATTCGTAAAAAATAAAGTAGGTTTGAAGTGTGTTTTTAGAAAAAATTTTCATACAAAAATTTCTTAAAGTACATTTGAAGTCTACTTTAATTTGTTACATAAAACTCTATTTTCGCCTTCCTAAGATCAATAAAAAAGTTCACAAAAAAATTTATTCAAAAAAATCCAAATAAAAATTTTCTAAAACGTTTCTAAAAATGTAAAAATTTTATTTTTATATTTATATTTTCACCTATATTTATTAAAGATAGATATGAGAATTAAGTTCAAAAAGTATCAGGTAAATTACTCTTATAATTTTATCGTTTCTCCAGTTAATATAAGCGGCAACACCAAATTTATTTGTCAATATTTTGTATTGCCCTATGACATTCCACTGTATATTTTGTATTTGCACAGTGTATTTTATCCATTTGTGAGGAACTTGAAAATACCCAGCAGTTCTAGGTGACATTTTTCGGCTCACTATTGGATAACTAATAAGCCTAGCGACTGGTTATTTAAACATGCATGTACGTATCCAAGGGAGAGGCCAATTGGAACTACAAAGAGACAATACAGTAGCTGGTTTAAGCTGGCAGATAATTAACACAAAATTATTTTAAGTAAGTCACTTATGGCCGAATTCTCGGTCATTAGTTAACCACTGGTAAACTAAAATACTAACTATTGTTTAACTATTACTTGTTATTCTTATGGCAAACTAAGCATTGCTAATAAAGAATCATTAGTTAAACCTTTGCCATTAGCTAACTAAAGACTGTGAATTTAGCCATTACTGGCTACAAATGGTAAGCTACCTCACTAGCTTTTTAATGTATTAATTTAATAGCTGTTTAACTAGTTATTTTTATATGAAGGTGTCTCAACAGAAGCGAAGTTGGTAATAATAGTATAGGCCAGGGATGTAAAATAAGATTTTACAAATTGTACTAAATTTCAAGAAAAAGTGTACTTTTTTCAGCCCAATTGTACTAAATTCTTTTCTAATTTTTTATATTTTTTTATTAAAAACTAACTAAAATGAATGCCGTTTAATGGGGAAAATACCGCCTGGAATAGGTAAATTACAAATACTGCATCTTTTGTTGCCATGGAACGAACACAAAAAATGGAATAATGATGTATTTTTTAAAATACATTTGTCCAATGTAATAATATAGGGACAAATTTTAAATCGTGATAAATTAGTCATTGGGGTGCTATTGATCTATTTTGAGAGTCAATAGTACAATAGCACTAATAGTGCTAAAAAGTACAATTGTACCAACTTTTGCATCTCTGGTATAGACAGTCCATGTAACTCATGCTCAGATAAAGAAACAGTTCTTTCTATTGATAAATTTTTTTTATTTTCTTAAGAGGAAAAGTATACAGTTTTGTTTAATTCAACAATAGTTTACTTAGGGTCACTAAAGAATTTCTGTTTTATGAAATAACCAATTTCTTAAGAAAAATACAAAAAAAAAACTAACTGACTACTCTCTTGTTTTCTTAGGTACCCTAATATGACAATTGACTCCAAATTCGATTACTTAGGGAGTGCAATGTAAACAATTGACGTATTTTTGTATAGCAAACGACACATATGGCCTTACTGAATATATAAATTAAAATCAATCACTAGACATAACTAAGAAATACTAAAGTATGGTCACGCATGGCAAATATTTACTCAAAAAAGCGTAACCACTTGTTTTAGAACAAATTTGTTTGACGTTGTTTACTCTCTTACAAGAGCATCAAATAAAATAAAATAAAATATTTGTTGTGTCTTTTCCTAAATAAACGAAGTTTTTTTTTTAAATAAAAAAAAAACGAGTTCAAATATAATTTATTTAGTGATTACGTTTTTAACGGCAAATATTTGCCAAGTGTGACCGTACCTTAACTCTAAAAGTGACAATATTGATACTACTCTAGAATTTTCCATTAGATAATTTACTGCAATAAATTATTGCTTAAGGTTATGTGATTTCTGGAGAAGCCGTTTTTACAGTAAAAGGACATAATAAAATTTACTTAATTAATTCTTAAATCCATATTTGTTTTTTTTTTTGTTTATTACATTTTATTCTATTGCTACATTTTTCATAATCTTACAAAGATTGCTTAATTTTTTGTTAGTTTTAATTAAATTATGTGTGTGTGTGAGTGTGTGAATGTGTAAATAAATGTCATGTAAAATTTATTTTATTATTTGGAATCAGGTCAATGATATAAAAACCATAAATATATTATATTTATGTTTATGTTGCTGTTGTTGGGGTAAACAATACTGTTAATCGTTTTGTCATATAAGATGTTTACCATAATCATAAAATACACACACAAAAGGGGAATGAATATATGTATGTATGTATATAACATTCTTTTTTGGGGGCATTTTTTGTTTACCTTTTTTACATACCTGTCCTCAGATTAAAGTTCTTGATGTCATGCTTTTTTTTTGGTATATAGAGAATATATGCACGTGTGCACTAGAGATTAAATGAAACACCCATCGTACAGTGCCTCTCTAAATCACATGACGTTTCGTTGTTTACATACATTTACGCCTACGCTCATTTCTGTTCAGTGTCTGTATTTTGTTGTCTTAAGTGTTTATAAATTGAGTGTTTATTTTACAGAAGAAAAATATTTAAAATTTTTTTCAATTTTGTTTATTTAATAGTTTGCAAATTGCAATTTCGTAATTGTTTACAAATTGTAATTAAATACTGAAGATTTAAACGAAATTTTGAATATAAAACTCTATATTTCAAGCAAGTATTGAAAAAGATTTTTTTTAAAGCAAAGTTGTTTTTTACCTAAAATTATTATTCAAAAGTTATTTTGAAATCATTATGAAATTTTTTTTTATATTATTTGATACTATTGGTCTATTATGAACAGCTTTAGTAACCTTCTTCATAAATACGCTTTAACTTACTTTCAAATTACAGTAAAACTATTTAATTAGACAGCATAAGAAAGTGTTATTAAATTGAACATATTAATAATATGTATGTATAAACAAAAAAAGAAAGAACAACAACAATGAACGAACCCTGCTTAAAAGGTCAATAACAAGAACTGCCTCTATTTTTTAGAATAAACAAAACAATTTACACGCATGCCTACATATAGTTTTAAATAAAAATCTTTCGGAGACCCTGCAGTTTTAAAGGTAATAAATTTAATTTTTACACTTGGTCGACTTGAGTCGAACTACTTACGAGTACATATGTTATTCTGTATGTAACATTGAGAAATATTAATCGGAGACCCAACAAAGTATATACAGTGAACGTCAATATAAAGTTAACATTAAACATTAACATTAAACAAATTTAATACAAGATATATTGCATAATTCATAAGTAATTTATAACAAAATATAATTCATTAACAAAAACTAGAAAAATAAAGAACATAAAACGATAATTCACTTTTAACTGAAAAGTACCAGTTCCATTCATCCTGTATGTCTAATTCTTTTGACCAGATATTCGCACAGGTGCTCAATTGGCTTGAGTTGAGGTCTGGGAACTGCGGAGGATGATATAAAGTTTTTGGATAATTAATGAGCAACCACTTTTTTAGAATTTTGTAGGTATGCTTAGGATCATTGTCTTGTTAAAAAAAAACTGCCTTTACGTTATCCTTGCAAAAAATATTTTTTTGTCCAGATCTTTCCACAGCTCAATTAGTTCTAGTTCTGAGCTAGTTCTAATTTCTCTACACTAGGGGCTTTATTGTTTTTAAAAATGTCGAGATAACCTTTCTTTTCATTGTAGATTCTATAAATGTAAAATTACTGACCCCTGATACCGCCATAAAACACCAGACCATTACTGTGTCGCTGCCATGTTTAATCGTCTTTGGTAACATATTTATCACTAGAGGCTTTCTTCTAGATTTGCCATATTTGTGGGGGGTTTTTGACTCCAAATATTAAAAACTTACTTTCATCGGTAAAAGGAACACTATTTAAAAAAAAATAAGGCTCACGTTTAGTTTGGTTGTTCTTAAGATATAAGGGCTTCTTACTCTATCATGTCATTTTGATGCAAATATCTTTTAATCGTATTCGCGCCTGCAGGTTTTCTAGAAGTTTTCGTAACATTTTCAACTAGATGTTGGGTTTGCTGTTACTTATCTTACTATAGATCTTACCTTAGGTTTTGTAAGACGCTTTGCTCGTAAATTGTGTTTGGCATACTTATCTATGGTTTATTTATGGAACAGTAATGCCTTCTAACCTTTTCTATGGAACTCTATTATGATTATGATATGCAGAGTCTCAAGTGTTTGTCCTCCCATTGTAAAATTTTTACTACATAACGTCACAACTTAATCTCTTTTAACGATAAATTATGAAACTTGTAAGAAAAATTAAATGAAAAATTAAATAAACAACTTGTTTCGTTTTTTTTTGTGAATTTAATTTTCCTTAAATAATTATATAAAATTGCATTATAATTTTCTAATCTAGTATATAATTATTATTTAATAATATGTGGTGTTGAATTTATTTTGACGCTCACAGTATATAATTGATGTTTATGAAATTCTAAGTCTGTCTGGCTGTGTAAAACGCTCCCATGTCCAAAATACAAAATCAAAATTAACAAGATTTACATAAAACACTTAACTATTTTCCCATCCAATAATAATACGTTAATACGTTATCTAGTATATATCCAGCAAATGGTAATTGGACAATGAATAAAAAGCGCAAAAGACTGCGCAAAAGATTACTCAACTTATCAATGACTATTACATACCCACGGTATTACTTAAGTTACGGTCACACATGGCAAATATTGGATGAAAGGAACGGAACTACTAGTGAAATGCATTTTAACATACGTTATTTTCAAATTTCGTGAGTTACGTATGTTCGATTTTCGCATTTTTTTTGCTGTTATGTTGGTACACATGTCTGTTATATATGTTGGTGATATCGCAAGGACATTCAAAAGGTTGACTGTGGCGTTTGGCGAGTCTACTATGAGCAGAACACAAGTTCAATTGTGGTAAACCAGGTCTAAGGAAGGCCGAGAAGATGTCAATGACGATGCTAGACCTGGTCGCCCGAGCACGTCAACAACCGGTGAAAACATTGACGCAGTAAAGAAAATGATTTCGGATAATCGTCGAATCACTATAAGAGAGGATGCTGATGATGTTAACATATCGTTCGGCTCATGCCAAGCAATTTTTACAGATGTTTTTGGCATTAAACGTTTGGCAGCGAAGATTGTTCCAAAATTGCTAAACAACGTCGCATGGACATCGCTCAGGAACTGTTGAACATCGTCAACAACGATCCAGATTTCCTCAAAAAGGTCATAACTGGTGACGAATCATGGATATATAGCAATGACATTGAAACCAAAGCCCAATAATCCAAATGAAAACGTCCAGAAGAGCCAAGACCAAAAAAAGCACGTTAAGTTCGGTCAAATGTGAAGGTTTTGCTCACATCATCAATTCTTGCCATAAGGTCGTACGGTCAATAAGGAATACTGTCTTGAAGTTATGCGCCGTTTGCGCGAAGCAATTCGTCAGAAACGCACAGAATTGTGGAATAACCAATCATAGATTTTGAATCATGATAAAGCACCAGCTCACACATCGATGATTGTGCAAAACCGTTATCATGCCTAAACCACCGTATTCACCGGTATTGTCCCCCCCTGACTTTTTCCTCTTCCCAAAACCAAAACACCGATGAAAGGAAAGCGTTTTGCTACGATTGCGGAGATAAAAGTAAAACCGAAACTGGAGCTGTTGGCGATACCAAAAAGCGCGTTTCAGAAGTGTTTCGAGGATTGGAAAAAAACGCTGGCGTAAGTGTATTATTATTCCTTCCTTTGAAGGAAACAAGATAGTTATTGATGAATAAAGAAATACTTTTTGAAAAATTTTTTTTGATCATACCTCGTATTACTTGGCAATAAAAGTTTTTGCCTATTTTGCTTAAATTCTTACAGTAAAATTCGCCAGTTATAAGTCTAGAAAGTAGGTTACTTGGTAATCAAAGTTATTGTAGTCTTTTGTAACTAAATCTTTCGTTAATGCGAAACTAGTTACATGTCCTGCTGGATTTTACACATGTGATTAAGAGTGTGTAATAAAGCGAAAAAACAACACAAAAAAAAATAATAAAAAACAACAATATTAACTACAATTACAGAGCTTTATGTCAGTCTAATCATAATAAAGTGGGTGTGGTATATACATACATTAGACTAGTTCAAAATTATATGCCAAAAAAATATCAATTTCTTTAGCAGATAAATGTTCGAAGAGAATATTGTAAGGTAGCCAAAAATATCTTGAAGAATTAAATTTGTATTAAAATAAAGATAAAAATTGTTAATTTAATGAGACACAATCATTATATTTATGATATATTCGGTGACAAAGGAACTGGGTCAAATTAATAAACGAAATTTGATAAACCAACAACTTTACGGTGTCAAATCTTCGTTACAAACCGACAAAATGGTGAAAATATTTAAACAAAATATAGCCTTACATTTTCAATAATACACTTTTTTTCTAATTAATAGATTTTGCTGATTTTCAATAGAAAATTGCTTAAAACACCGATAAACGTTTTTGTGTGAATTTTCTTAATTTTGTTTGGTAATTTTTGAGAAGAGCGTGCTTTACACACACACACACACATGCAGGTGATCATATCTAGAGCACGAAATGACAATACTAATATAGGTATCCTCTTCATTCACCAATTTTTGGTGACTCAGGCAGAAGTGAAAAATTCACTATATTTGTACTTATTGTACTTTTTTCTTGACATGCCAATGTACATATTTAAACACATTTTATTAACTACTTTCTCAGTATTAAATGCATTTCAAAAGTAGATTTATGATTCAATAAAGCAAATAAATCCGAATGAATATTTTAGATAAGTTGCTTAATGTTATGTTTGTCTTCAAAACGGTTTTGAAGTCGTCTAATATTTAGTATTCATACCATAACTGCTTTAAACAGACTGACAGATTTATATATTATATATGTATGTATATAGGCTTGGACAAAACGGATGTTATTAAAACAAACATAATTACATTTCAGTATATATTTACTTATTAATATTTGTTTGAAATAAATATGTATCTAGAATGTACATAATTATAATTATATGTTTGTGTATTTTTTTTTTAGAGCCTATTCAGAAATCTGATAATAAAAACAATAAGAATTAAGAACATACACACACCCTCATACCCACATGACGAAAGTCAGACAGACATATACATATTTTGTTTACTGTAGTGTGTAAACCAGGTGAAAGTGGGGAGTGAGGTAAATTTAAGGCGGCAAAAGTAGCCGCAGCCAATTAATTAGAAATATTTGAAGGTAAAACTACAACTAACTTTGACTAATTACATTTTATCAAAACGTCAATATTGCTGGTTATTTACAACAAAACAAAGAGTGGATTTTTTCTGTCATAATTTTATTTGCTGTTTTTGTAAGTTAATATTGTGAAAGAGAAATGAATTGTCAAAGTTTTATTATAAAATATTTTTATAGGATGTATTTTTAATACCCCTTATTAAATGTGGGTTTAATAAAATTTACAAACAAATATTTTGCTCATTCTTGAGTAAAAATAATAGGATCTTTGAATTATGCAGAGTGTTTTACTATTTAGCTGTTTACAGTATATACTGTGAGCGTCAATATAAATTAAACACCTAATATTGTATAATTCTATTCTTCCGGTAAAACTGCCTTTAGGTTATCCTTGCAAGAAATATCTTTTTGTCCAGATCTTTCCACAGCTCAATTGGTTCTAGTTCTGAGCTAGTTCTAAATTCTCTACACTAAGGGATACAGTGTTTTTTAAAATGTCGGAATAAACTTCCTTTTTTATTGCAGCTTCTGTAAATGTTAGATTAGCGACCATTAATGCCGGAATACAACACGAGACCATTACTGAGCCGCTGCCCTGTTTTACCGTCTTTGCTAACATATTTATTCCTAAAGGCTTCGTTCTTGGTTCACCGTATTTTTGTGAGCTTTTGACTCCAAATATCCCAAACATAGTTTCATCAGTGAAAAGTATATTATTCCAAAAAATCTAAGCCTGGTTTATATATTTTTTTGCGAAATTAAAACGTTGGGTTTGGTGGTTCTTTAATATAATTCATATACTTTTTATACTTAAATAACTATGTATATAAGAATGCAAAATACACAATATCCTAATATAATACTATTTATATTAACATTATTAAACTTTTCTTTTAATCAATATTTTAGTAATTGTTCAAGCTTAAGGTCTTTTTTTTTAAAAAATTAAATTTTTATTTTAATATATCGCTACGTCTTTGTGTAGCTTCTTCAGGAAAAAATTTTTAATTTTAAAATAAAATTGAAACTAAAATTTTCTTTCAATAATATGTGGTGTTGGCTTTATTTTGACGCTCACGGTATAAATAACTGCTCGTTTTTGGCCCTTAGTCGCTGTGACTGCCG
The DNA here is from genome assembly GCA_950370525.1 of Bellardia bayeri. Classification (NCBI taxonomy): domain Eukaryota; kingdom Metazoa; phylum Arthropoda; class Insecta; order Diptera; family Calliphoridae; genus Bellardia; species Bellardia bayeri. The sequence continues at coordinate 123,944,468 of OX493264.1, forward strand.
AAGCTTCCAGTTAAAAATACTCCTATATTTACAGCTCTAATCATCTTTTGCCTTAAGAACGTTTCTAAATATTTCTTGTAAAGTGCTTCAAATAAAGAAATGTCAAACAAAACATTTACTGCCGTATTTATAAAAAATAAAGTAGGCTTGAAGTGTGCTTTAAGACAAAATTTTCATACAAAATTTTCTTAAAGTACTCTTGAAGTCTACTTTAATTTTTTATAAATATGGCAGTTAATGTTTGCATAATCTCTTTATACCGACCACTGTTTTACAGTGTAAGTAATAGTTTTAGTACGATTTATAAATGAAATTAAATAAATAAATTACTTACATAAAGTAAGACCTTATCTTAGAATGTTTATTATTATTCCGAATATTACCTGAAAAGAAATATTAAAAATATGTTGTATTAATATTAAGAAAATTGATTTTAAAGTCTAAACACAATGGGTTAAGCAATCTTGAGATAAACAGAAAACACTATTTCCTAAACAGTTTCATTACAAATATTTCCGGATATTTAACTAATTATTTCATAACTGAACCAAGTGTTTATGTGCTCAAAAATAATGTTCGCAAACTTCACTTCCCACACATCGCATTAATCAATGGATTTATTGAGAGAACACTTTAGTGAGCATATAATTTCACGTTTTGGGCAGGTCGATTGGCCACCAAGATCGTATGATTTCACACCGTTAGACTTTTTCCTGTGGGATATGTAAAGTCTAAAGTTTATGCGGACACACCCGCTTCAATTCAGGCCTTGGAGGAAAACATCACGCGTGTCATTCGCCAGTTACCAGTCGAAATGCTCGAACGAGTCGTCGAAAATTGGACTCAACGGATAGACTGCAACGTAGCAACGGTAGGGAACCTCGAAATGGATCCCGCTTTACAACGTTTACCAATATTCCCTTTCAAAGCTTCAATATAAACATTTTAAAATTTTGTTAAACCAATTTCAGGATTTTATTAAAGATTTTAGAATTAAAGACAAAAATATTTCGATAAGTTTTAAGTCAATTGTTCTGTATCTGACCTTTGAACTTTGGGAAAACGTAATTTTTGCAAATAATTTGTTCAATATTTTTTAACACTGTTGCTCGGTTCTGAATTAAATTTTAAAGATTTTATTAAAATTGCAATATGTTGACCTGGACTAATTGTCAACTTTTTTGAGTTCTTCATAACAAGTCAAATTTTTATTTTTCACTGTAAATTTAAATTGAACGTTTTTCTGAAGAACTAATTCTTCACTCAAAAATAACGCTTTGGTTTACTTGGGGTAAAACACAAACATGATCTAATTGAAATTAGGGAAGTAGTTGGTTGTAAATTTGTTAACATTTTGGATGTGTTATTTTGCTCTAAGTAAAATAATTAATAAGTTTCAGTAGTGATGCAACCTTCAAGTCGTTTGCTAAATATGCTTGAGTTATCATTAAAACGCAACCTGTAATTTTATTACAGACGTATGGATCTAGTTAAATGGATTTAGGTGGGCATTTTCTATTATAGCAGAGTATACCTTGATACTTATGATGTTCTAGTCGATTTTTCTATGATGTATGTGTGTGTAAAACAACACAAACGAAATTAATAAAATTTACACAAAAATGTTTATCAGTCTCCTAAGTAATTTTGTATTGAAACTCAGTTTGTTTTCTTAATTGATTTTCGTTGTTGGTTGAACTTTAATAAAAAAGTAATTGAAATCACAATTTATAGTTTCTATTTTTAATTACGAAAACTATATTTTCAACAATTTTTTTTTTTTACCAATAATGAAAATTAATTTTTTTAAGATACGGTCACACTTGGCAAATATTTGCCGGAAAAGATGTAAGCACCAGTGTTGCCACCAGTAACATTCAAAATTACACCTAAAATGAAGAAAAATTACTTGATTTGTATAAAATTACACTTGATACGAGGTCTGATCAAAAAATAACCGTTATTTTCAAATTTCGTGAGTTACGTTTGTTCGATTTTCGCATTTTCTTTCTGTTATGTTGTTACGCTTTTGTGAGTAAATATTTGCCAAATGTGACCGTGCCTTAATAAAGCAATTGTTTTATTAAAAACAAAACTTCGTTTATTTAGGAAAAGACACAACAAATATTAGTTTTATTTGATTTGATGCTGTTCGATCTTGCAAAACTCTTGTTAGAGTAAACAAGGTCAAACAAATTTGTTCTAAAACAGGTGGTTACGCTTTTGTGAGTAAATATTTGCCAAATGTGACCGTGCCTTAAGAAAGCAATTGTTTTATTAAAAAAAAAAACTTCGTTTATTTAGAAAAAGACACAACAAATATTAGTTTTATTTTATTTGGTGCTGTTCGATCTGGCAAAACTCTTGTTAGAGTAAACAAGGTCAAACAAATTTGTTCTAAAACAGGTGGTTACGCTTTTGTGAGTAAATATTTGCCAAATGTGACCGTGCCTTAAGAAAGCAATTGTTTTATTAAAAAAAACTTCGTTTATTTAGGAAAAGACACAACAAATAATAGTTTTATTTGATTTGATGCTGTTCGATCTTGCAAAACTCTTGTTAGAGTAAACAAGATCAAACAAATTTGTTTTAAATCGAGTGGTTACGCTTTTGTGAGTAAATATTTGTCATGTGTGATCATACCTTTAGTAATACTAAAATAATAGACAACAGTTGCATATCATCCAAATATTGAAATTGAAACTGCTTTTTGTGGGAATTTCTTCTAACTGGATTTTAATTTCATATTTTTATACACTTTAATGACCACAGTTTTCATTACTGGTAATTTTAAACAAATTAGTAATTAAATTAATAAAGTCAGTTATGCGACACGTTGTGTTTCTTTCAACCACCCAACATAATGATCATGTTAAGCAAACTAACCAACCACCATTAACACACAAAGTAATTTGAAATATTTTATTATGATTAATAATAATAAAAGTATGATTGTGGTGCGAGATTTTTTTTATTTATAACGTTTTTTTTTTATTTAAACAATAAAAGCCACAAACGCGTGCCATTTATTAAACATTTTCAAAGTATATGTATGTATGTATAATAATAGTAGTAATAAAAAATGATATACATATACCTAGTTATAATATACATACGTACATATATGTGCATAGTTATTACGTAAAGAAAAACCAGAAGCATGAGCATTATTATCTGCAACTTAAATCTTTCAACCAACAACTGAGAATACAAATATTTGTATGAAATATAACTAAAAAAAAAATTCAAAAAGTAGTAAGTAAGTATTTAGTTTTCAAGAAACAATGTACGCAATTACCCACAATTTTTCTTTCTTTCTTTTTAATTCGTCATAGCTGCTGCTGACAGACACTTGTAGCTTAAGATTTCGTTAAATACTTTGAGTAAAGTCTGTATGTAGGGGACAGGATTTGTAATAATGATGATGTTATAAAAGCTGCTGAAGTTTGATGACTTTGAATCTCTATTACGTCAGTAAATGAGTAGTAAATGACTCAAAATACAAACTCACAAATAGAGGAGGAAGAAATTTGTGTTTTGTTTTCTCGTTTTTATGTGTTAATTACAGGTGAAAAACCTTTGTGAATCTGATTCATTTATACGGATGTGATTGAAATTAAAAAAAAAAAAAAAAAAAAAACAACAACAAAACAAGGAATATTTTACTTATCTTTTTTTAATAGTTTTAAATTTTAGTTATTTTGTGAGTCATTTAAGTCATTAGGTTTAGAATCAACTTAAAGTGTGTAATTTGAAAATACCAGGAAATTATTTCAACCTCTAAAAACTAGTATTACACACATGTAACAACATTAAACAATCATAGATAGCTTTAACGAAAACAAAGCTAACCCAACAATTTTGAAAAACTATAAAATTTTTGTGGATTTTGTTCTTTTACTTTTGTCCTTAACTTTAAGACTACTGAAGTTATTGTGCTGATTTTTAATACCAAACTGCTTAGGACAATTGTCAATATATTGTTGTAAATTTGCATAATATTGATAGTGTATTTTGTATGTGGCAGTGTTTTAAACACACACTTCGTTGTATATATGTGGCTAAATTGGCTTATTATATTATAAGAATCGAAATATTTTAAAAAATTTTTCCCACCTTAGTGGGAAGTTACTTTCTGCTTCGCAATTTCAATGACATTTACACCTAATTTGCCAAGCGATTTATAATTGGATAGACAGATAGCTTTCTTGAAGTGGTTTAAATTTTGTCGAAGATTTCGCCTAAACTTTAAAATTTTTATGATTGTGGTGCCAACTGTCCTAAATGTGTAAAACCTTTTTTATGCTCAAAGCTTATAGTGGATGGCCAATGTAAGCGGCATGCGGACGTGGCCGGCAATCAGCTGTTCTTTTTGCCGCTTATACTTTTTGTAGGTGGGCAAATGTGCGCGGCATATTTAAAGCGACAAATGTCAAAACATTAAATTGATTTGTTTTTTACATAAATAAATTCTTAAATGAACGTTTTTTTTAGTGTGTGCATGGTGTAAAAAGTTAAAAAAAAATGAAAAAAATTTATTCTTATTAAACTTATATGACACATATGTATGGCAACATCGTTTTAAGCGGAAAAGTTGAACAAAATTCTACTTATCTTATTTTGCAAACAAAATTGAAATGGTGTTAAATTATGTCTTCTTTAATTATGAAATTTTTTAAACAGACACGACAAATTTACATAAACATATTTATTCGTTTTATTCGATTATTCTTCATAAAATTAATCGAATTACTCGTTATTAGAAAATGGTAATTTTAAAATTCTTTTTAAATTTAAAATTCTTCGATTATTCAAACGATCATTATTGGAATGGATACCCTAGTCTAGGACCACAAAGTATATAGAGGTGTCATGAGACGAAATATAATCAAGTTTTATATTTGTCTCTTGCTTTCAGAGCTGCCTTTTGTTTATATTTTTGCAGCAAGTAGGTTAGAAGGCCGGTGTGAGGCTGTCCCCACACCATCAACCAGAGACCAATACGGTCCATTGTGATGTCGTTTGATGCAGCAAGTAACATAAAGCGATTTATTTCTTATTATAGTTTATTTGACCTTTTTTTAATAAAAAAAATTTAATTTTTATTTTCGATATTTCGCTACGTCTTTGTGTAGCTTCTTCAGAAAAAAAAAATTTTTTAATTTTATAAATTTCAAATTATTTGTCATTTTTTCCTGAAGAAACTGCACATAGACGTAGCGAAATATTGAAAATAAAAATTTAAATTTTTTTATTAAAAAAAGTCCTTAAGCTTGACCAATTACTAAAATATTGATAATAATAATAAAGCGGTTTATTTTAATACACAATAAATTAAAAATAATATACCTTTCTTGTTCTATGAGAACTGCCCTAGAAAGTTTAGCTTTGTGCTGGGACACATAATGCTTGACGGAACTTTTAATAACTCGAGAATTTTCCAATATAAATTACATTTTATGACAGTCGGTATTCTGACAACGTTATTCGAACAAAAATATAACATTGACAAACATTATTTGTCTACACGAGCAAGAAATTGTCATGGCTTGTCAATACGAGTTCACACAGGTTTTTACAAGTGAAAATTACCACAAGTTTTTTCTTAAGTATTAATTTGTGATTGAAATGTATTGAATAACTTTTTTTTTGGTTACAGAAATATTGAAACATTTATGCGAAGGTATATTATGTGAACAATACTTCAGCTTTGATATTATTGCAGGGAAAATGTTCTAAGAAATCAATTGTTTATTTAAACTATAAATACCGCTGTAAATTTAATTAATCTAAATACTGATTGCTAATTACAGTTAAGGAAATCTAAACTTTGATATTTCACAGTGAATTAGAAAATTCATGGAACTCATCATAGTCAAGAAAAACTCATTAAAATGTTACTCTAACCCTATAATTTATGCATTTTGCAATAAAAAAAAACAAATTACATGTTGTTATTGTAGATTTTCTATTGAATTAAATTGTTTTATTATTAAATATTTTAATTATTTATTACATGTGTTTACACTTTTTTTTTTTTTTTAATTATTCATGGAACGTTTAGTCTATTTATGGCTGAATTCTCAGTCATTAGTTAACTATTGGTAAACTAAAATACTAACTATTGTTTAACTATTACTTGTTATTCTTATGGCAAACTTGCGAATAAAGAATCATTAGTTAAGCCTTTGTCATTAGCTAACTAAAGACTGTGAATTCGGCCATTAATGTGGCTCTTTGTTAATTTTGCTGTTTTTGTTGTTGTTTCTATTATTGGATCTTAAACGTGCAATTAGTATTACAAAATCGACTGGGTTAAGTGACGGATTTTTTTGTTGGTTTGTTTTTGTTCATTTTCTTTTTGTCGGAGAGGGATTTTATTGTTGTGCTCTATGACAATTTAAATGGTTTGCGAGAGATATTTTCTTTTAAAAATTTCATCTAACGTTACAGCTGAGTTTAATTGTTGTTTTTTCTTTGTAACAATTGGAATTTTCAAATGAATGCGGTTTTATTTAGAGAATGTTAGCGTAAAAGGGCAACAGTTAACATATAAATAATGAAATATTAAATTATTTTTTGTCTTTGCTAAAATTTTATTATATTTTGCATGGAAATATTTACCGACATTTGAATTTGGAACCCAACTCTAAAGGTACGGTCACACTTGGCAAATATTTGCCGAAAAACACGTAACCACGAAATAACATATATTTGAACTCGTTTATTTATTAAAACAAACTTTTCTTATTTAGGCCAAAGCACAACAATTATTTAGTTTTAATTTATTTGATTCTGTTTGATCTTGCAAAACTCTTGTAAGAGTAAACAACGTTAAGCAAATGTGTGCTAAAACAAGTAAATATTTACCAAATGTGACCGTACCTTAATATATAAACGTATTTTAAATGGTTAATTGAATTATTTACTTTTTTTGTACTTACTGCCGTAACATAGACATTTGTATGGAGGCTATGAGAAATTGTAGAGCTATTCCTTATATTTTCAACAAAACTTGTCCTTCTATAATAAAAATAAAGTGTGCAACAGTTCAAAATATTATCTGCATTATATTTGAAGCAAATAACAAAACAATATCGAGGTTGTCTGAAACTTTGATCTATAACTCGGATCCTATTTCACTGATTTTACCCCTTTTCAATACCAAACATTTCGCTGAAATGTGAAATATTTCACTGAAGTTTTATTCAAATTCGCTAATAAATTTGTGCTAATTGGCTGCTTTTGAGTCTGGTGTTGAAAAGGATAACATTGCTGGTTTCAGTTAAATTTTCAAAATAAATTAAATATGTTTCAAACAACAATATCATGGTTTTGTTTTAATAAAAATCGCACAACATGAAACATCGTTCTGTATAAAGTAAATTATAGTCAAAAAACCTTTTAGTTCAAATGTCTGCTGCGCACAAATCCTGAGAGATATTGTCTGTATTATTTCTAACTTGTCTAATCTCTAATATATCTCTAATAAAATCCGAAAAAGAAATGCTTGAGATTTTAAAATATGTTTAAGAAATTTTTAACAACTTGAAAATTAAGAGTAATCCTCCTATCAGAAAATGCTACAAATTTTGCGCAACTTGATGAATAGGGATTGGAAAACATGTGGTTCCAACAGGACGGTGCAACGGCACACACTGATACATTTCCCGGGCGCCTAATCTCCCGTTTTGGCGATTTGCACTGGCCAGCAAGATCGCCTGATTGGAAATTTACTTTTGCGCCACCTTGTATAAACATCGTAATTCACACAAAATGTTTTACAAATTTCTTTCAAGTACGCATAGATCACACTACTGATATATACATACATACATAGGTGGTAGGTGTATAAGATTCGGCACTGCCGAATTAACCTCTTACTTATTTACTTGTTCTTACATATTTCTGCTTTTTTTATTAAAATTGTTATTGCGTTGAGAACAAAAAACAAAAAAAAAAAAAGAAGAAATTACAAATATTATACAAAAAACGTTTAACACATCATTTAAATATGCAAAAAAAAAAAAAATTACAAAACCTCCAAGAGAAAAAAATATTTTTTTTTAAAGAAATAAATAAACAAGCCAAGTGAGGTTAAGTTGAAGTTTTCCAATACCCTTCAGAGTTTAACACTAGAAACACCACGCACGCCATTGACTAAAATAACAACAATGAAGCATGTAAAGTTAGCATAACTGCTCTCTCCCTCTATATTTTTATCAACAAACTAAATATGCAAGCTGTTTAATATTTATATTAATTTTGTAATTAATGATGAATAATAATGCTAAATTTGTTATTTTTTAGGGTTTTTTTTTTATTTCTCAATATTAATAAAACGTTAATAAAGTAAACCCACAACAATTTAAAAAAAATGTTGATATTTATTTGTTCAAATCATAAATAAAAATATATTAACTAACTTCTACTAAAAATATTTCTGGTCTTTATGTAACTTATGTTTTATGTTTATTCATTATAAATTATTTATACATTTTGCTTTAATTTGTTTGCTAAACTTTATTAATGAAAGTCAAAACTATGTGAGTTTAATATCGGATTCTTATACCCATCAGATATGAAAGGCTTTCAAAAAAGCTTTATAATTTTTACTTATAACAGGTTTTGATGGCCTAAATATTTGAATATTAATATCTCTTCAATTTTAAATCTTTTGTGGTTTTCTATGAATGTTAACTGTTTTAAACTCTATTCACTTTAAGATGTTTAACACGTGATTTGGACATACTACACCATGATTTGTTGAATATCTGTATTTAATTAATTAATGCTGTCAAATATAAAATATTACATAAAACTTACTTTAAATTTTCTAAACATTTTTTTTTTTAATTTAGTTATTTTATATTTTTAAGGAATCAGTAACATTATAAAGCAAACTGTTCCCAAAATTGCTCTGCAAAGGTTTCCGTGGCATTACTAGGAAATATACCTAGGAATTCCCGGGAATTGTTTCACTGATAAAAATACTGAAGTTTTACATTCCGTTTGTGAATTCTGCAATTTATTTGTAACCCTATAAAACAAGCCTGTGATAAAGAAAAAACAACAGTGTCCTCATGTCTGTTATGAAATCATAATATCATTCCAAAGGCCCAAAAAATATTAAAAAAGATCTCGGATACCAATAAAAACAAACAAAGTGTTATAATGGCCTTTCTGAAATGTCTTCAAGAATTATCTCATGAATTCATAATCACCAATCAGTGACTAATGTTAAAATTATCAACTTCCTCATGCTTTAACAACTTCTGCTTCAAATATTTTCTTTGTGGGGAAAGTTTTATTTGGATCAGACTCCTTATCATATGTATTACCACTCAGCCCATAAAAGCAATACCATATTTTCTTCAGCATTATTTTGAATTTTTGTTTTAAATAAACGATTTGTCACATGGAAATGATGTTGTTGCTAGATTATGAAATAAGTATTCTACCATCAAAGCGACTCTAAGCGACTCTGAACAGCTTTTTTAGTAATCAGTTGCTCAGATTCTGAATATATTATCTAATAAAGAGTTGCTCAGATTCAGAACAACTTTTCTAGTACACAGTTGCTCAGATTCTGGAAATTTTTTTTACCATCAAAGTTGCTACCAATATTGCTTTGAATCTCCACAACTTTTTTTTTTAACAAAAAATTTTCCCAGAAACTGAACAACTTTCTTAAAAAAATTGTCCATCTTCAGAAACTTAAGAACTTGCTTGAGAAAAAATTGCCCAGAAACAAAACAACTTTCTTAGAAAAATTGAACACCTTTCTTAGTAAAAAATTTGTCTAGAAACTCAACAACTTTCTAAAATAAAGATGTCCAGAAAATAAACAACTTTCTTAGAAAAAAATGGGGTCCAGAAACTGAATTTCTTTCTTAGAAAAAACTTTATCTGGAAACTGAACAACTTTCTTAAAAAAAGTTGTGTAGGAACTAAACAACCTTGTTAGAAGAAAAAGTTGGTCAGCAACTGAATCACTTTTTTAGAAAAAACATTGTCTGGAATCTGAACAACATTCTTAGAAAAAAGTTGTTTAGAAACTGAACAACTTTTTTAGTAAAAAGTTGTGCAGGAACTGAACAACTTTGTTAGAAGAAAAAGTTGTCGAGAAACTAAACAAAATTCTCAGAAAACTAAACAACTTTCTTAGGCAAATTTTGTCTGGAAATTGAACAACTTTCTTAGAAAAAAAGTTGACCAGAAACTGAACAACTTTCTTAAAAAAAGTTGTCCAGGAAATAAACAACCTTGTTAGAAGAAAAAGTTGGTCAGCAACTGAATCACTTTTTTAGAAAAAACATTGTCTGGAATCTGAACAACATTCTTAGAAAAAAGTTGTTTAGAAACTGAACAACTTTTTTAGTAAAAAGTTGTGCAGGAACTGAACAACTTTGTTAGAAGAAAAAGTTGCCGAAAAACTAAACAACATTCTTAAAAAACTGAACAACTTTCTTAGGCAAATTTTGTCTGGAAATTGAACAACTTTCTTAGAAAAAAAGTTGACCAGAAACTGAACAACTTTCTTAAAAAAAGTTGTCCAGGAAATAAACAACCTTGTTAGAAGAAAAAGTTGGTCAGCAACTGAATCACTTTTTTAGAAAAAACATTGTCTGGAATCTGAACAACATTCTTAGAAAAAAGTTGTTTAGAAACTGAACAACTTTTTTATTAAAAAGTTGTGCAGGAACTGAACAACTTTGTTAAAAGAAAAAGTTGTCGAAAAACTAAACAACATTCTTAGAAAACTGAACAACTTTCTTAGGCAAATTTTGTCTGGAAATTGAACAACTTTCTTAGAAAAAAAATTGCCCAGAAACTGAACAACTTTCTTAAAAAAAGTTGTCCAGGAAATAAACAACCTTGTTAGAAGAAAAAGTTGTTCAGCAACTGAATCACTTTCTTGGAAAAAACATTGTCTGGAAACTGAACAACATTCTTAGAAAAAAGTTGTTTAGAAGCTGAACAACTTTCTGAGGAAAATTTTGTCTGGAAACTGAACAACTTTTTTATTAAAAAGTTATGCAGGAACTGAACAGCTTTGTTAGAAGAAAAAGTTGTCGAAAAACTAAACAACATTCTTAGAAAACTGAACAAATTTCTTAGGCAAATTTTGTCTGGAAATTGAACAACTTTCTTAGAAAAAAAAGTTGACCAGAAACTCACCAACTTTCTTAGAAAAAAGTTGCCCAGAAACTGAACAACTTTTCTATTAAAAAGTTTCCCAGAAACAGAACAATTTTTCTTAGAAAAAGTTGAACAACAACTGAACAACTTTGTTAGAAAAAATTTGCCCAGAAACTGAAAAACTTTTTTTTATTAAAAAATAGCCCTGAGACTCAACAACTGTTCTAATGGTTTTAGGGTTGAAATAAATTTCTGTAGCAGGCTTAATTTATTTCAAAATTTATGGCTGGTTAATTAAATTTTGTTTCACACTTTATGTTTTCAGTTAGTTATTATTTATAAACATTGTGGCCACGGATTTTAGCACATTTCTTTAGTCATCACATTATTTTTATAAAACTTGTGGTTTAGTTCACATTTTTGCTAAGTTTAGCAAGAAAAACTAATTGTGTGGTTGCTGTTTTTTTTTTTTTTTTTTTTTTTGACAATTTTCTCTTTATAAATTACTTCAAAATATTTACCTTTTTCTTGTGTGTTTGTAAAAATAAATCCTAGTTCCAAAGTTGTAGTAAGCACACGGAAAGTTGTTGGTGTTGTAGGAAATTTGTACTTTTGTGTCTTTTTTTCAAAGGAATTCTTTTGCTGATTTTTTTCTGTGTTTTTGAAATGGTGTAATTTTTGAGACTTTTTAAGCATTAATATTAGTTTTTTTTTATTTGCTGCAGCTTTAACTTTTTGGTATTTCTAATAAATTTCTTGTTTCGTGAAAAAAAAATTCCAGCACTAGAAAAATATTGATTTTTTGTTAATAATTTTTATTATTTTTTTTTTTAATAAATTTCAAATAAATTTTTATTATTTTTATAAAATGAATTTAATTTTTTTTTAGATATTGCTTAAATAAACACTTGTTTCAACACTTTGTTTCGTTTACTTTATGAGATTTTTTCAATTTAACGGAAAAAATATAAAATAAAAATAAAATAAATTCAACAAAATCAAAACGAACGTGCGTACGAAACGGAACGGTACAAGCGTTTTATGTTCTTTTATATATACATACATATATGTATATGTACATATGTATATATTTACTTTCAAGCGTATTTAATTTCACAACACAACAATGAATGTCAACGTTAGGCGTACGACTAAAAATTAGCTAGTTAAGCGGGCTAGCTAAGCTAGTAAATCGCGCGTTAGTTAAACGATCGTCAACTGAGATGTAAGCGTCGTAGTTTATTGTGTTTGTATCGGTGTCGTTGTGGCCGTCGTCGTTGTTGTTACAACAATCTTTCATAAGATTGAGAATGATGATGAATGGTGATGTTGATGTTGAAAACGAATTAAATTAAAACAACAGGCTGCTAGATACAGTCTTAAAGCGGGAAGTTGTCAACAACCAAACTTTACACTACAACTATTCTTTTAGTTCAATTAACGTACAATTTTTTCTCTATATACCTATGTACATACCTACCTACATACATACATACAGTCAAACAATAAGTATATTTTTTTTTAAATACGATCGACTGCCACTAATAACACCATCATAAGCAGCAGTAGCAGTAGGAAATAATGACGTTTGCACAGTGCCTCTTTAACAACTGCTAATAGTGCAAGTTTAGATATTTTTGTAATTTTTGTTGTTGATTATGATCGTTTGTGTTTATGACTACCGTCTGCTCACTGACGTTTGTTGCATTTATTGCTTTGAGTTTTTTTTTTTTTTGTTATTATTTGTACACAAGTAAAATTGCTGCTGTTTTGTGTTTTTGATACGAATATGTTTCTTTTTGTTTTACAAAAAAAACCGGCCTTTTCAGATCAAAGCTTTGAGACTGAATGACTAGCGGACTTACTTGACAATTGTAGTTATTTGAGAATTGTGTTCTTTTTGTTGTTGTTGTTGTGTTTTTTTTATTATTTATTGTGGAATAGATTATTTATTTTTGCGCAAAATTTTAATGAGGTTCATTACCTATACCAAGTAATAACAGTTTTTGCATTTCGTTGCTCTATGAGTTTAAAGATTAATATTAATTTCAATATCTTAAAAATCAATGGATAAGTAAAAGTTCCTTAAGTTATTATTTTTAAGTAGTCAAGAGGCAACTTTTTTAGTTAAAAGTTACTCAGAGTCTGAACAACTATTTTTAGAAAAAAATTGCTCAAGGTCTGATCAAGTCTGTATTGCTTTCATAGAAAAAAGTTGCTTAGACAAAAGTTGCTGCACAACTTTAAGAAAAAAATTGCTTAAAGTCTAAGCAACTTTTCTAGTAAAAAAGTGACCAGAGCCTGGACAACTTTTCTAGAAAAAAGTTGGCCAAGGTAAGAGAAACTTTTCTAGAAAAACATTCCCCAGAGTCTGAACAAGTTTTCTAGTAAGAAGTTGCTCAGATTCTGGACAGCTTTTCTACTAAAAAGTTGTCAAGATCTGGACACCATTTTTTTAATAAAAAGTTGCTTAGAGTCTGGACAACTTTTTTAGTAAAAAGTTGCTCAGAGTCTGGACAACTTTTTTAGTAAAAAGTTACTAAGATTCTGAGCAACATTTCTAGTAAAATGTTGAGTCTGGACAAGTTTTTTATTAAAAAGTTGCTCAGGACAACTTTTTTAGTAAAAAGTTACTAAGATTCAGAGCAACATTTCTAGTAAAATGTTGAGTCTGTATAAGTTTTTTATTAAAAAGTTGCTTAGAGTCTGGACAACTTTTTTAGTAAAAAGTTGCTCAGAGTCTGGACAACTTTTTTAGTAAAAAGTTACTAAGATTCTGAGCAACATTTCTAGTAAAATGTTGAGTCTGTACAAGTTTTTTATTAAAAAGTTGCTCAGAGTCAGGACAACTTTTTTAGTAAAAAGTTACTAAGATTCTGAGCAACATTTCTAGTAAAATGTTGAGTCTGGACAAGTTTTTTATTAAAAAGTTGCTCAGGACAACTTTTTTAGTAAAAAGTTACTAAGATTCTGAGCAACATTTCTAGTAAAATGTTGAGTCTGTACAAGTTTTTTATTAAAAAGTTGCTCAGAGTCTACACAACTTTTTTAGTAAAAAGTTGCTCAGAGTCAGGACAACTTTTTTAGTAAAAAGTTACTAAGATTCTGAGCAACATTTCTAGTAAAATGTTGAGTCTGGACAAGTTTTTTATTAAAAAGTTGCTCAGGACAACTTTTTTAGTAAAAAGTTATCAAGATTCAGAGCAATTTCTAGTAAAATGTTGAGTCTGTACAAGTTTTTTATTAAAAAGTTGCTCAGAGTCTTGACAACTTTTTTAGTAAAAAGTTGCTCAGAGTCAGGACAACTTTTTTAGTAAAAAGTTACTAAGATTCTGAGCAACATTTCTAGTAAAATGTTGAGTCTGGACAAGTTTTTTATTAAAAAGTTGCTCAGGACAACTTTTTTAGTAAAAAGTTACTAAGATTCTGAACAACATTTTTAGTAAAATGTTGCTGAGCTATAATTCGTATCAAATCCACAAAATTTCGCCTTAACTACCCCTATTTAAACTACATATATATGTTTTTCAAACATCAATTTCAGTTATTTTATTTTTTTTTCTTATTAAACAAACTGTAGTTGAAATTTTGAAAACATGTTCATGTTTTTCTTCACAAAAGTTTTCCATAAACTCAACACATATCAACAACATTTTATAGTAAATTATCTGTAATTGTTGTTGTTTTTGTTGATTTGTAAAAAGCAACAGAGGCGAAAACCAGTTTATTTGTTTAAATAATTAAGCGCACAGTAAATAAATTAAACACAGTAACAGGATTTTGTTTTAGAAGTTAAAAATTTCAAAATCATAAAAACAGAAATTATTTTTAAGGAAAATTACAGATTTTAATTGTATAGCGTAGTTTTGCGGAAAAACAAGAATCAATGACGTCTAATTTACACTGACAAAAATCTCCATTAGATGAAATTATTTTTAATATAGTATAATAGGAAAATAACAAAGAGTTTATCGCGAATAATTAATAATCAGACATACATATTGCAAATAGAAAAAGGAGGAAATGTTGTATTAATAATATTACTGCAAGTTCTATGGAAGTGGAATATTTTGGGTTTTTTTTTTAATTATTTTACATAAAAGATCAATGGCTTAGTATGTCATAAACATTTAACAACTAAATACATATTAAATATTAATTTGCTTTGTAATAATTATTGTAATGGAATTTTATGCAAGTATTTTTATTATTCCCAAGTAATATAAATAGTAAATGAATATTAACAATTTAGATTAAAGGGGAGTAGTAATTTCATACTACTAAATAATTATTTAATCATCAAAAGCTGCAAGGTTAATTGTGGTTTATTATTCGAAATTTTCCTATTAATTACAAAGTTTCCATTATTTTTTATTCAAACTAACTATTCTAATATAACTTTTTAACTAATATTTTTGCTGAAGGTGTAGGAAATCATACTATTTGCACAGATGATCAGACAGTCAGTCATTTATATTCGTTATTTTAATCTAAACAGCGAGTTGGTTACTTTTTTCATGTAGCATTCATTAGTCAAGTAGAAGATTGAGCTCTGAGCATGATATAACTAACGAAAATCCCTCATCCATTCATTCATCATATGAGTGCAAAAATAAAATAATAATAATAATGAATAAATAGTATACGAATTAGTTTAGCAAAATATAACTAAACATACATAAAAATATTCATGCATACACTGTTGTATGACTGTGCGAAACAACTTTCTAGCTTTTAGTAGACGAGTATCTGTGTATCTATGTGAATATCTATATCTGTTCGTAGTAAATATTGTAAATGTTGCCTGTAGTGTGCAGATTTAATACATCCCCAACACGTTAGTATCATGAGAATAAAAATCTTTAAATAAAACTACACTGAAATCTAAACAATCTGCTAAAAATTTATCTATGTGGAATTTAACCGAGAGCTCTGCTGTCGCCTGATCTGAATGAATGAAAAAAAATTTGAAAAAAAACCAACAACATTTTGAGTATTTAAATGTATTTTCTTTGTCTTCTTGGATTTTGGTGTCTTTATTTTAAATAATCGATTAAATTTGTGATTTGTTTATCTGTCTAGTTTAAAATAATGTGCGTGTGTATCTGTATCTTTTGTAATTTTGCTTCAAATTCTTTTTTTATTTCTTTTTTATAATTTATTTTAGAAATTCTCTAGTGTTTTTGTTTTGGCTTTCAGTATGGCCTATTTTTTAAGTCGTTTTTGATTTCACGTAGTTGCTATTTTTGTTTTGAATTTAATTTAAATTAAGCTGAGTTTAAATTTATTTATTTAATGAGTGATTTCTATAAAATTCCTAATGATGGCTTACAATTTGTATCAAACTAAGGCAATTAATATGCCTATATATTCTTGCGTTACTTTCTTTGGAAAGGGGATAGATTTAAATACATTTTCATAATTGACTTTAATTCATGTTCTATAATTAATAATTTATAATTCTACAATTTAATTTAATTAATTTTTTACATTTAATTTGTGTTCTTTAATAATTTTATGTTTTCTTTCGTTTAATTAAATATTGTCTAAAGCAAGTTTAGACAGAAGTAAAGGTGGTGAAAGAAGAAAGCTTTTTATATCACAACTCTGCAATTGCGCATTTGGTTTGTTTTTAGTGCAGAATTGCAGCGCCTCTGGTGGTGAGTAGGTGCATTAATGTTAAAGCTTGATTTTATAGCCTTTATTTTATTATTTTACTTCGGTGGCGTTTGAATGCTATACTACCGAATTAGGGCGCTGTGATAAATATTATTTATGATAGATAAAAAAAAACTAATAATTATCAGAAACTGATGCTGTTTGAGTGGCAGCGGCTGGGAATCGAACCAGGGCTACTAATACCAACTCATGCTTAATGATCAAATGCGCTAACCAATTAAGCTACAGCACCCTCTTCTGGTCAAATGAAAGGCTAAACTTTTAAATTTCTTACGCCACGTATTCTGAACAACTTTTTACTAGGAAAGTTTACTTTTTACTACAAAAGTTGACTTTTTACTAGAAAAGTTGATCAGATTGTAAAAAAATTTTTACCTAGAAAAGTTGATCTGATTCTGAACAACTTTTTACCATTTTTGAAATTATTTCAAAAACTTGCTTAATTTTTCTTCGAATGGTAAATATTTACAATAATGCAAATTGAAATAACTTTAAAACATTTTTCAAAATCATAATATATGTTAATTATATATAAATTCCAATAAAAGAAAACACAAAATCAAAAAAAAAACAAAACTTTCTAATTACAGTTTGGTTTTCTAAGCTTTTACTTTTACTTTTTCACCTTCTGTCCATTTGTTCAACCGAAAATTCTGCATACTATATTTCAACAGCTTCCAATACCAAAGCATTGCAACAACTATACAAAAAACAATACATATGTAACAAATAGAAATAAAATCGAAAAGAATCTTATATTTTAGTTTTACACTACTCGAAAAAAATGAACACTATAAACAATCTAATCGATTTTTGGTCAAGAAAGACATACACAAAACACATTAAAAGATAACATGACACATATTAGAAAGATATTGACTTCATCTAACTAATGAAAACAAGAAAAAAAGCTTGAAAATACAGTACGAGCAATAAAGTTAAGCAATAAATCCAGTTGTTAAAAAAGGAGTCTGTTGATTCAAGAATGTAAAAATACAACGAAAATGAAAAAAATGCAGCACAGAAAACATTTCTTAACCATTTTCCATTTTCTGTGTTACAGCAAAAACGTGGCCAACAAAAAATCAAAAACTTGACCACAATAACAAAAAAAAAACAATATTTGTACCACCACTCACAATTATTGGGCATCGTTTACACTAGCCATAATATAAAATAAGAGTACAACAAACAGAGTAATAATACAGTGGTAAGTGTAATAATACAAATATGTAATAATATTTTGACAGCTAAAGAATTGTCAAAAAATGTATTAAAGTTGCTTTACATAGTTATGCCGTCAGAACCCTGAGAAAAGTGAGAGCAATGGAGACCCAGTGAGAGATGGTGAGGGTGATAAAAGAAAAGCATTTTTAATACAATTTAAAGAGCAGGAGTAAAAAATACAATGCGCGCGCTATCTTAAACCGGGTTATAGTATACTCTTGCTCAATTTTTGCCAATACTCATATAATAACTACAGTGGTGTTTATATTGGTAGCAATGACACATTTAAGAATATATTAATTAGGATTATTATTCATGGCAGTACATGTCATAATATTTAAGTTTTAAGGAAATTATTTATAAAATGTATCCAGTTTACTCGGTAGTTTACCAAAAAATATTTAGATTTTTTTTTTTTGATTTCAAATTTCAGCAAATTGATTTCAATATTTATTTATATATTTTAAATAAAAATTTTTTAGTGAAAATTTGGTCAGAGTCTGATGAACTTTTCTAGTGAAAATTGCTTAGAATCTGATGAACTTTTCTAGTGAAAAGATGCTAAGAATTTGATAAAATTTTATAGTGAAAAGTTGGTTAGAATCTGATGAACTTTTCTATTGTAAAGTTGCTTAGAATCTGATGAACTTTTCTAGTGAAAAGTTGGTTAGAATCTGATGAACTTTTCTAGTGAAAATTTGGTCAGAGTCTGATGAACTTTTCTAGTGAAAAGTTGCTTAGATTCTGATGAACTTTTCTAGGGAAAAGTTGCTCAGAGTCTGATAAACTCTTCTAGTGAAAAGTTGCTCAGAGTCTGATGAACTTTTCTAGTGAAAAGTTGCTCAGAGTCTGATAAACTTTTCTAGTGAAAAGTTGCTCAGAGTCTGATGAACTTTTCTAGTGAAAAGTTGCTTAGAATCTGATGAACTTTTCTAGGGAAAAGTTGCTCAGAGTCTAATAAACTTTTCTAGTGAAAAGTTGCTCAGAGTCTAATGAACTTTTCTAGTGAAAAGTTGCTCAGAGTCTAATGAACTTTTTATTGCTTAGAATCTGATAAACTTTTCTATTGAAAAGTTGGTTAGAATCTGATGAACTTTTCTAGTGAAAATTTGGTCAGTCTGATGAACTTTTCTAGTGAAAAGTTGCTTAGAAACTGATGAACTTTTCTAGGGAAACGTTGCTCAGAGTCTGATGAACTTTTCTAGGGAAACGTTGCTCAGAGTCTGATGAACTTTTCTAGTAAAAAGTTGCTTAGAATCTGATAAACTTTTCTATTGCAATGTTGCTTAGAATTTGATGAACTTTTCTAGTGAAAAGATGCTGAGAATTTGATAAACTTTTTATTGAAAATTGCTTTGAGTATCGGAAACCCCTTTTTTAGTTCCTTGCAGTTCCTTAGAATCGGATGAAATTTTCTATTTTGACCCATATTTCTAGAACCATTTTTCTATTCTATTACAATATTGTTTAATAATTCTAGTGAAGAATTACTCACAGCTTGATAAAATTTTAAAATAAATAGTTGGGCAGATTTTTATCAAAATGCAAATAAAAATTTATTGGAATTGCCTCTTAATATTTTTAATGAGACTTTGCTTTCTTTCCATTTTAAAATTATTTAACATTTTCTTACATTCTGAATCTGGTTTATGATTTTTAAACAAAAATTTATCTGATAAAAATCTTAGAGAAATGAATTTCAGTCATATCTATAATATCAGGCAACAATATCCTTAAAGTTGAACACATATTTTTTACATGCTTTGAAAGTACATGTGCTTCTTGTCTAACCACCACTGCTCAGAGTGTATATTGTTTTTGCTTTTTGTATAATTATGTCATATTTTTCACAAGTATGTAAGTAAGGAAAAAACTAATAACACCTTTATACAATAATGAAAATAATAAAAGAACGAATGCAAAAAGAAAAAACTTAATTCTTTACAAAATGCAAGAATTAGCAAGAATTTGTTTGTATCTAAACTTAACCGAAATAGTACCAAAGGAAATGGGGTATTTAATTACGAGTAGAGATGAAAAGTAAACAAAGACAAGGTTTAAAGCATTTTCCAAAGGAATTTCGGTTACCGAAATGGAACAAACTAATGTTTCACTAGGCAAAAGTTATTAAAATCAAGATATTGTAATATTAAATACAGTCAGTCAGTCAGTCAATTTTTAAATATTTTAACCACATGACAACCAACTTAAACTTGTATTTATTTAATTTTTTTTTTTTTATTTATTTTTCTTTTTATTTGATAACGACAACGACGATGCCACGACGGGGTTGTTGCTCCATATTTTGTTTTTGTATTAAATTGTTATTAAATCCCCCCCCCCCCCAAATACCCAGTTGGCTAGAGAAATTTGCACTTTTTTCTACTTTCAATAAAGCAATATTTATTATATTTATTTATTTATTGGTTGAGATTTGTTTTTATTTATTACTCACACTCGTACTCTTAAATACTTTCGTTTTGATTTGGAATTTTATTTAAAAATATTTTTCATATAATTTCTTAAGCAAGAGGAATAGCTGTTTTGTTAACTTAACGTACATTTGATTTTTGTTTCAGCTAAAGGTGTATTTCATTATGATTTTTCTGTATTCAGCAATAAAACTTTTTATCAAAAAAATATATAATATTTCAGCACTTCTTCCACTTTTTGTGGCAAAAAAAAAACCAACACTTTTTCATAAAATAAATATAAATAAAACAAACGACGAGGTCTAAAAAAAAAAACACTTTTAGTTAGTTTTCCAAAATATTTATTTGTTTGGTAGCTTTGTGTTTTAAGTATGTAGGTATGTTTTTGTAAAAAAAAATAATTAATTTTTTTTAAGGTAAATTGATTTAAACCACGGTTGTATGTTTTAATTTTTAGGAAATAATTTTTGCTTTATTTTTGTATGCCAAAACTTTTTTTTTGTTAATTTGGTTGTTTCTTTTTCAGCATGTAAGTTTTTTTTGTTGTTTTTGTTACTGTTATTATTATTTTATTGGCGAATTATTGTAGAAATCTATTAAATATTTTTGTTGGCCAGACACAACCCAAAGCAAAAATCAAACTAAAGTTAGCTATCTAAAGCAAGAGAATATCAACCCAATGTATGAAAAGATACGTCCATAGAAAATAACAACAAAAACAATAAAAACAAAATTCAACGAAGAAAAAGCACACAAAACGAAAAATAATCATTCACATTCACCAATATTGTGTTGAACGTACTACAACAGTGTACTGCGGCGGCACTAAATTAAAAACATCAAAAAAAAAAATAATCTCTCAAAGTTTAACCACGTATCCCAAATTTCTGTATTTGCTGTTTTCTGTATTTCTTTCATTTTACACTGTCCATCTCAGTCAGACCATACTCCCATTATTTTTTATTTACTTTTTTTTTAACATTAAAACATCATAAATACGAAAAACGTGTTGTGTAGAAATGTATCTGAAAGATAAAAATACCGAAAGCATTTAACAGCTCTCTTTGGTTTTGGGTTTTTTTTTGTTGCAAAATACCACCACCACCAGTGTTGCCATTTTAGCACTTTCAGTGCTAGATTTAGCATTTTGTTTCTCGAAAATGCATTGAAATTTTAAAAAATTATGCTAAATGCTTTTTAGGATAATTTGGTTGATAAAAATTTTTTTTTCTCAAAAAGATTTTTACTATTTTAGTCCAAAAAATACTTTTGGAGATATAAAAAATAACTTTTACTAATATTTCAACTAAATTTCTTTCGGTGTGGTAAATAAATGAACACGGACATTTTTTAATTAATGGGTGGTATTATTGATGCCGCAAGGAAAGGAAAACTAATCGGAAATAAATATCGATCGATATGTAAAATCTAATTATTCATTCCTGCAGCATGCCGCAAAAAAATTTCTTTTCGTAATTGCGGAACGAAATGAATAATTCGACCCAATATATGAAATGTAATCTATTAAAACAAGTCCACCATTGTTATGAACAAAATTAGAAAAAACTATAATTTATATTTGTAGCATTTGAAATAAAAATTGTATTGTTACATTGAAAAAATTTAGCACTTATTTGTTCCTCTGTAGAACATTTTAGCACTTAGTTTTTTATGTTTTAGCATATTTTGAAATTCATTTTCTGGCAACACTGACCACCACCACCATGAGCAACAGCAGCTGCAACAACAACAAATACAAACTTAAATTATCTTAAGCTTTTGTAAACGGTAAAAACAAATTAGCGTTTTTTCTTGAAACTTTGTAAATGAAATGAAAACAAAATTTTAATTATTTTGCTAAAACAATGGAATGTATTGTTAAATGTACTATAGGGTGTTTTTTTTTACTTATTATGCCCACCACCAAAAAGATGGGTGGTATATTAAATTTGTAACACATTGGTCGTAGAACCAAAAAGTCTATATATTCTGGGTCCTTATAAGATTCTAAACGTACGGTCACACTTGGTAAATATTTGCCGAAAAAGACGTAACCAATAAATAACATATATTTCAACTTGTTTATTTATTTAAAAAAAACTTTTCTTATTTAGGCCAAAGTACAACATGTATTTAATTTTAATTTATTTGATGCTATTTGCTCTTGCAAATCTCTTGTAAGAGTAAACAACATCAAACAAATTTGTGCTAAAACAAGTGGTTACGCTTTTTTTTTTTTTTTTTTTTTTTTTTGAATAAATATTTTTCAAATGTGACCATACCTTAAGACGTCGTCCGTCTGTTAAAGGTACGATAGAACTTCGTAAAAAAAACATAGAACAATGGACAAAATCGGTTCAGTAGGAACCGAGTTGTAGGCCAAAGTTTCAGACAACTTCGATAATTTTCAGTCATTTTTTTGCGATTTTCTTCAAATAAAATGCAGATAATTAATTAATGTTTTTAAACAATAATAGAACTTACCTTAACATTGCCTATAATATAACGAATGTTTAATTAATTTTATATCCGATATATTGAACGACCAAATTTTAAACATTGACAATTATATTTTAGGATGTCAAGAATGTCCCAAAACAATGTCAATCTCTAATGGAAATTGAGCTTTCGTAATGATTTCTCGAAAAAAGGAAAAACAAACAATATTTTAGTTAATTAAATTGCTTTCAAAATCAAAAATCATTGAATTACAAAAAGGCATTATAATGTTGGACTTCTAAAATAATTAGCAAAAAATTATCAAATCAGGCGATAAATACCATACTGCTACCAGATAAAGCATTTGTGATCCAGGAAAAAAGTTATCAAAGAATAGAATAACAATTTTAATTTGCGGTAATGCATTACAAATAAAGGAAGTTACTTGGAAAGAAAAGAAACAATGCTCGGTCGCCTAGGTTCTATACGAAGTGAAACTGAAATCGTTTTCCATATAGACAATTTGACGGCGTTCTAGAAAACGTGTGAAACTTTTGTTCTACGATGAACCAAACTGGATTATATATGTACATATATTTTATTATATTTTACTTTTCAGATAATTTTTACTATGATTAGAGCACAAACTTAATGAAAATTTTACTTCCACTTAATTTTACAAATTTAGAACCCAGGTCTCATTCAAATAAATCGTATTTTGAATAATTTATACAACCCATAAAAGACTTTATGACTTACGATATGCTTATAAATAACTATATTAAAAATAAATTTCGATAAAACGAATTTTTATAATTTAACGAAAAGACTTGACATCGTTCGTTATAAGTTTAAATATACATATAGTTTAAATAGAATTCTGTATCTATAAGAACATTATTGACGTTTATTATCACGATTATCTATAACATTCTTAATTATGAAGTACTTAATATATCTGGTTATTTGCGCAAAGTTAACATTCAGAAAAATATATATGTGGTCCTATATTCATGCATCCTCCGATTGTATATAAATTAAGCAGATTTCTTATTTTAAGAATATATTGAATTTAAGGAAGGGTTAACTTTTAAAGTTTTTGAAATCCTGATTAACTAAACTTAGGGCTTACGTTTTCGGATTTTGCTTTAAAATCATTTAATGTGAAATGATAATTAAAAAGCTCCCCTTGTTTGACAATCCAATCAACATTTTCTCTTCGTAGTAACCATCTTTTAGATGCATAGTTAAAAATCATATATAGTAGTTCAGTTACAAAATTTTCTTGATCATATACATATTTATCTATTTCATTTGGAATAGCAATTTTTGATGCAGCAATATTTTTAAATTGTACCAAATGATACGGTCTAAAATGTATCAAAAAAAAAAAAAAAGTACAATTGAAAAAGATTTCCAACCCTGCCCTATGCTCTTGTGCTCCTTTATTATCACAACAATTTACTCTTAAACCTTCTAGACACGTTTCTAAACTCTTTCTACTGTCATCGTTATTATGTTTTGACACTTCATTTATAGTTACATACCTATAAACGCGAGTGAGTATCTTTCTAAATGCCACCCCCTCTCAGGCAAGTATTTACACTGGTACGTGAGACAATGTAGATAAAAGTTAAATTTGCTCTTTAAAAATGAGAGTTATTTCTTTATTTATAAATTCGTCTACACTTGTAGTTTGTGTACATACTCGTATGTACAATTGTACACATTTAATATCCCTTGTCTATTATGTCATCAAGTTGTCATATGTACTAAACAGCCACGATAAAGTTCTTCTCTAATCTTTTAGCAATTTTACAATCTTTACATTTTACTATTTTTTTTATTTTTTTTTTGGTTTGTTTGTTGGTGTTTTTGGTTTTGTTTGTTGCAACATACTTGTATTAATAAATTCATGACCCAACCACTCGGTACTCACTCGCATTCATTCATTTTTACTCGCTGCAGCACGCACTCACTGGCTCACTCAGTTGTAGTGTATGTCAACACCCTACTCTATGTTTGAGGTTTGTGTGGGTTACATCAGGGTAATATAAAACAAAAATACTGTAGGTACAATTTCAGTTTTGTCGAGTACAATTGAAAATGGTTATTATCCTAGTTAATCGTTTGATTTCTTAGACGTTCTATTTGTCCGTCCTAATTCCAGCCAATTACAATAATATTGGAAACTAAGTCCTTTTTCTATCATAGCAGTTCCACTTGAAGCATACCTTTGTTTCAATCGTCTTTGATTTATATTTTAATCACGAAAAGGAAAAATCTATTTAGAATTATTAATTCGGCTAATGTCTTTCTTAATATACTTATCTTGGATAAGTGCAAATTTACGGTCACATTTGGCAAATATTTGCCGAAATAGACGTAACTACTAAATAACATACGTATGTATATTTGAACTCGCGTATTTATTTAAAACAACTTTTTTTATTTAGACCAAAGCACAACAAATATTTAGTTTTAATTTATTTGATGCTGTTTGATCTTGCAAAACTGTTGTAAGAGTAAACAACGTCAAACAAATTTGTGCTAAAACAAGTGGTTACGCTTTTTTGAGTAAATATGTGCCAAATGTGACCGTATCTTAAAATTGTATTTTAAAATTTTCGTTAGAATTTTAAAATTGGATGGATTTTCTTCTAGATTGAGTTAGAAATAGTTAATAGCTGCATATAAGTTCGAGTCCAATGCCCGCCAGGAGCACAATATTGCCGCATTAATTATTATAAGTTAATATTAGCAATTTCAAAGCTCTCTCTATAATGGGCATGTGATCTCAGCTTGTTATCCACTGGACTTATATAATTTTTCTAGAATTGAAATCGTCCAATTGACAAACATAATACAATTCTCATCTGAGATGAGACCCATAGAAAAAGACAGGATTGAAATTTTAGCTAAATCGTAGCTGGCTTAACTATGTAGACTTTTGACGTTATATAATCCCAAAAAAATTAGATTAGCAATATTGATCTCGGAAGGTCGATCATGCACATCATATGTTCGCAGAGCGCGAACAGCTTGTCTCACAGAATGCTGAAAGTATTACTTTTGACATAAGTAAATTGTAAACAAAGTCAGTCAGCTGTGCTCCTGCACTCACCTTGTATAGTTATGCCATGGTATGACACAAGTGACACGTAATCCCTGGCAAAAAAAAAAAACAAATGAAAATTTTGTCTCTATTTTTATTCGCCTCTATTTTTTTCCTTGAAGTTCATATGAGCAAACCCAAGCGTCAAATTCATATTATTTTCAGTTTGAATTTATGATATCAAACTGAAAGGTTTTTCATCGTCATATCCTGATTCGTTAATTCAGTTTTTCTCGAAACGGATGTCTTTACGTTTGATTGCCAAAAAGGTAAATTATTATTGTTTCAAAAGATGTCTAAATATCGTAACAGATTTTGAACAAAACGGTCAACGATCAATTAGAAATGGAAAAACAATCTCCAACCATTGGATTACTGGATCTTTAAGGATCTCCTCCTTGACAGTGAGATTTGTAGCAGTTCAAAATAACTAACTAACAATAAGTATATCAAATGCATATACAGCCAGTGCCGGACGAAAATTATTTGGCCATTGTTGAATATATATGTTAAGTAGACATTCTTCCTTTTTGGCTTCGGCTCAGATCCGGTGTATCCCAACTTCTTAGTCGAATATAGCCACTATTATTTA
Source organism: Bellardia bayeri (assembly GCA_950370525.1). Lineage (NCBI taxonomy): Eukaryota > Metazoa > Arthropoda > Insecta > Diptera > Calliphoridae > Bellardia > Bellardia bayeri. The sequence goes on from OX493264.1 coordinate 123,971,094, forward strand.
ATATGTTTTGGGCTAATGGGTTTGGGTGTACTTCAAGCTTTTTTAAGTGTTTTTCTGCATTTTTTGGATCTCAGTTTTTACTAAAGTCACATTTAGATCTTTATGGATATTCGAATTTTTTCTATACCAGGGGGAAATTGTGATCATTCGTAGCAATTTGTTTAGGCGTCTTTGAATTCTGTTTACATTTGAAGCTGAGACTGTTCCCCATAGCTGGATTCCATAACATCATATAGGTTATATGATTGAGTTGTAAAGCAAGAGTTTGCAATCTAAACCTATCTTAGAGTTTCTGCCAGTGAGCCAATTAATTTGGATTAATTTCAATTTCATTTCAGTCAATTTTTCATGTAAGGCGTCGATCGGGGTATATATCGAGGTACATATTTAACTTCGGATTGTTGTGTTATTGTTTGATTATTGATATAAATAGGAGAGCATGATTCTCTACGCAATGTAGAGGTTTTGTGTGTGCATTTCACCTCCTCCATTGCTTTAACCATTTTTCTAATTCAAATATGTGATTTTATAGGTAGCGAGATGCTACTTGAGGGTTTTCGTGAATGCTTAGAATAGCAAGATCATCAGCAAATGTAGATGTGTAAGTACGATTGTTTGTTGGCATATCGAATGTATATATCAAATATAAGAAGGGTCCCAGGATACTTTCTTGGGGTACTCCTGCTTCAATGGGTTGTGCGGAGCTTAAGAAATCTCCTTCTTGAAGCTTAAATGTTCGATCAGTTAACTAGCTTATGTGTGTTTACGGGTAAATTTAGTTTCATGCCACACTTTATCAAACGCTTGAGAAATGTCAATAAAAAGGGCAGAATATTTTTTTTTCTTCAAATGTTTTTTTTACGATATCGACATGTCTATGGGTTTGTTCGATAGTACTGTGTTTTCTTCTAAATCCAAATTGATGATTTGGAATACAATTGTTTTCACTTAAAATCGGGTATAACTTGTTCATGAGCATTTTCTCGAATAGCTTCGATATATTTGACAATAGGCTGATGGGTGGTCTATATGATTCTACTTTTGTGTGATCTTTTCCTGGTTTTAGTATCAAGGCGTAATATAGTGTTAAAAATAAAAAGTATTATTCTTATTGCTATCCGGGGTAGCTCCATAAGTATCTTGTTACTGATTTTGTCAATGCCAGGCGCTTTCTTAGAGTTTAAATCAATAATAGCCTTTTCGATATCTCAAATCTCAAAACGTTGGGGTACGGCTACACCTAAATGGTGGCAAGTCTATTGATTCAGTTGATGGGTTTGGGGTAAATACTTTTTTCAAATGATTTATTTTGAATGTCATTTCTTGTCTAACCAACACTTAAGTCTTTTAAGATTTTTAGTGGCTCGCCATAGTGAGTAATCTGATTGTGGAGTTGCGTTCAGATTTTCTAAATAATTATGTGATTCAATTTTCCGATATTCTCTTTAATTCTTTTTATGCAATCTTTTAGATTAGATTTGAGTTGGGGCGATCTGTATAATTGCCACTCTTTTCGAGTTCTTCTTTTTTCATTTAAGAGAGCATAAATTCTGTTATATCTAGTTAGACGGGGAGTTTGGAGCAGCACGTGGAGCAGCCAGTTTAAAATCGTTACCCAAATTGTTAAGAGATTAATCGATATTTTCTGGTATTCTTAGCGGTATGTTTTCAGAACAATGTGGAGGTATTTTCTATATTTAACCCAATTTATTCGTGTGCCTGTCATTGCTAAATTACCAGTCGAGGATACACTATCTCGGGGGCTCGATATAGTAACAATTGTGGGTGAGTGATCTGACGATAATTCAAACAAAGATTCGAAGTGAACTATATCTCTCGGGATATTTTTTATTACTCCAAAATCAATAAGATCTGGTATCTTCTGTGGATCAGTAGGCCAGTAAGTAGGTTTTCCGCTCGAAATTACATTCAATCGCATATTAGAAACTGTATTCAATAAAATACGACCTTTCGGAGGAGTAATCTGTCTTGATCCCCAGAATGTGTGCTTAGCGTTATAGTCGCTAGCTGCCAGAAAACAGGGGCCTAGTGATTTAAAAAAATTGTTGTATTGACTTTTCGTTATTTGCAATCTATATTTCGATAACAATCTTCGATACAGATCGTTGCGGCTTGAAAATGATCTTCACAAAGATCACTCATTAGTAGTGTTTAATTCGAGTTTTTATTAAAATTCCTGTGTCTCCACATGCTCTGCCTCTGGGGTCCTTAGTATCATACATGAGATAACCATTTATGCGAAATAAACTTCCAGATGTCGAATGTGTTTCCGAAATCAGCATCACATCGATTTGGTGATTTTTTAGCAAATGTTCAAGTTCGTTTTTATGTTGGCGAATGCCGTTTGGCGTTCCAGAAACATACATACATATGTATTTTCAAACAGTTTATTTATTATTATGTGCTAAAGATTGTCATGCAATGATTTTTCTATCGTATGTTCTTTGACAATTATTTCAAACTCAAGCTATTTTTAGCAGAAAACCACAATCTTACAATTTTAAGCAAAGCCCACAGAAAGTACATTTGTGCCACATCGTTGGTACATTTTTGTAATCTTTATTTAGCAGCCCTGTTTTGCATGTGCGATAAGAATATAGCTGTAGTTGCTTGCAATAGTAGTATCTGGTATCTGATATTCGTATCTTTTGGCAGCCATGTGCTCATTTTAAGTTTTGTTTTGGCTGATTTTTCCCCCTGGCAAGTGTGTATGCTTGCTTATTTCGATTGTTGTTGTTGTTTTTGTTAGCTTGTGTGTATCTATTTGTTTTTGGTTATTAAAGGAAATCCAATCATTTCTTTAAACATGTTGTTCTTGTTGTTTGTGGTCAGTTTTTGTTTTAGCTTCTCCGCTTTGTTATCCTTTCTCAGTTACAGTGTGTGTATTTGTGTATGCAAAAGCCAATGAAAGGACCCTCTGTTTGTATTGTTTTAATTTGTTTAATACCGGAAGTTAAAATTACACTGAGTGGTAGTATGCAGGAACAGGAGCAGGACTTTGTTCTTTGTGCTAAGTGGTGTGGGAGCATATGTATTCTGTTCATTAAATTACTATATACGAGTATGTATGTATGTATATGTACATATATGCGTGTTTGCTTTAAACCTATTTGTAGAGGCAAAAAAGTTTTATTCTTTGCTATAAAAAAAGGCTGGCAATTTAATGTATGGCTTTTTTACATATATACATAGTATGTTAAAACATAAGCTTCAAATTATAGTTTATTGAAAGAAAAAATATTAAACTTTTTTTGTACTCCAACTAAAGCGAAGTTTCTAAATAAACGGGTGAAAAACATAGTGTATCATCAAGAGTATAACAATACTATTAAACAATTATGGCAAGAATCATTTGGTATCTAACTACATATTGAAAATATTTGTATTTATTTTCCTATAAAATAAATATTGCATGAATTAACCAGCTTATATAATTTATATGGCTTAATGACATTAAAATAGCAATTAAACGCGCTCTAAAGTGTGCCAATAGGTTTAACTATTATTACATTTGAACAATGTTAATAATGGTGCACCATACGCATGATGGTTGAAAAACGTTTTAACCTTCGAGATTTCAATTTTTAATGTCATATTATATGTAATAGTAACAATCTGTAAGTAGGTGTGAGTGTAATTGTACTTGTTTAAATTCAATTGAAATTCTCTGTGCATTATTAAAGGTTTAACAACAGTTTAATAAAATGTGTCTAAAATTTTCAAAAACAAACTAACAATTATGTATGTATTGTAGTTCGAGGGTTAATAGACTCTTTGCCCAACAGTTACACTACACACAACTCTATAATTCTACAAATTGCTTAAAGATTTTAATATTCTTAATATGATACAAAAAATACCAAAAAAGTACGATTTATACATATGTAGTAGATAAAACAATTTCAATTTTTTTCTAAATTAAATTTCAAACAGCATTAATTGTTTTTAAGATAGGGATTGAGAAACCTGCACCAAACCATCGTATTATATTTACTATAAATTATTCAATTCTTCAAATTTTTCTGTTACTGTTCTTATGCTTAAAAAGTCCCTTGTTTTAACGAGACCTGTTCAATAATGATAAAAATGGATAATTTTTTTTTTTTTTGGCATTTTATAGTCTTTATATTGTAAAAAATTTAGTTACTGAATAGTTGTATAGTATTATTCATACGAGTAATTTTCATTCTTTCTCAATACATAGTGTAGGATTGTTATATCTAAATATATATATAAATTTTAAATGGCCGTAGTCTGAGAGTATTCGAGTTTCGCTGTCTTGGAAGGGAGAATAGAGGCAGTAGTAATTGTGGACATGCGATTTGAATCTTCCTATATTCAAAGTCACAGGGAAAACTTCTGCAAGTAGTTTATTCTGCATACAGACAGTACGGCTAAAGAAGGAATTTTCCCTGTAATGTATTATGCCATCCACTGGCCTGTCGACCACGAATGCATGACATCTTATTGAAGAACGTGTATTGCATTAAAAATTACAGGTTTCGGCAACAAGTTCTCTAATTTAAGCAGAACCCATTCCATTATAGTATCAAAAGAACAGTAAATTCCAAACCACACTGCGGCGATGCTCCTGCGAGGCAATAGAATTGGGTAGCCTACTGTCACCGATAAGCAGCTTAGCCCTCTACTGTACGAGGTAGAGTAGTTTCAAAATATACCTCGAAGTCCATACATGAGAGTTATATTCCATTTTAGGTAGAAGATGAAGTGAAGTATTTCCTACACGCAGAGGATAAACATGTGATTGTGGTAAACGTAATCTAAGAGCAACATAATATGATAAGATTTATGATTGTAGTCAAAACATATTATGATAAATATAAGTGCCATGAAATATCATATTATGCTCAATTATCATCGTAATATTTCATCATAATATTTTCTTGTTAATCATAATTTGATATTATAACATCATATTTTAACCTAATATAATCATACATGATCATAATATGATCCAAGGTAAACATTTAATAGTTTAAAGTAATTATAATATGATCTAAAGTTATCGTATTATGATCACTGATTATTATATTATTACGTTGTTACAACGTTTTAAAAAACCAAGGCCTTCACACTAAAATCTCATGCCTAGAACATCAAGAGCTTCTGTTTCCATAGTATTAACACTGCCCATAAAAACAGATGAAGCAACATGATCTGACATGTGTTTATGTGTTAACATATAACATTGAGTCTTACGTGCGTTAAAGGCGCTCTATTCGCACAACTCCATTCAGAGATTATTAAAAGATCTTGGTTCTCCAACAGGTTTGATCTATCGTTGAATAAATATGAAGAGCAAATGTTGCTATCTACTGCAAAAGAATAGCTAGGGTTGGAAGTTTAATGTAGAAGGTCATTTAGAAAGATAAACAATAAAGTAGGAGAAAGAACGAAATTTTACGGCACCCCTGTTTCAACCTTGAACTCATCTGATGAGATCCCATCTATAACAAGTCTAATAGTGCGATATCTTAGGAAGATCGATTTGAATCGAGAGAAGTTAACACCAACAACAAAAGCAATGAGTTTCGATAAAAGAGCACCATGCCAGACTCTGTCGAACGCCTTGGAAATATCTAGCGAATGTTATTGAGAGAGAGACCCATCAAGTCACTGTCTATTCATAGAATTGTAATATAAAATCTAAACATTACAATAAAATACATATGTATAATATTCATCCATAAAATTGAAATGATTTCCTTGCCAAGACTTCTAATACATACAAAAAACATTTTTATATACATATATGAGTATTATTTTCTCAGCAGTAAAAATATGCATTAAAGAGGCCTTCCTAAAGGCCTTAATTTGCAGACACAAGAACACCCAGCCACTGTGCAAAATTTTTACAATTTTACAAGGCGTTTCATTGCTAGTTAAGGCCTTGCCTACTCGCCACTGATAGAAAACCTATTTAAGAAGGGCTATTTCAATGTCTTACATTGAAGACCTGTAAGCAGATCTGAGGCACTCCTGTTAAAATGCCTGAAAATGAAATCCCAAATGAAGGCCGGTAAAATCAAATAAGAAGTCTATTTATTCTTAATAAATTCCGCTTTTAAAGGATGATTTTTTAGTAACTTCATTTTTGGAAAGACTTTTTGGCAGCTCACCTGTTTTCGTGTTTTATGTACTAGGAACACAACTGTGACGAACGACGAATTTTTTGTCGCGAATATTTGTCTCTAAAAATAAAAAACGTTTGTGTATATGAAAATACACACAATAACGGTGGCGGCTGAATTCGTCATATGCTGTGAACTCTGAAATATAGTCTATTTCTATTTCTTATGCCAGTGACGAACAAATAATACGGGGTGACCATATTTTCTTTTAGTTTTTAATGATTTAGTAAATAATATTAATTTGTATTGTTTTATTGTTTGGTTTATATAATTTTTAACAATATACAAAATAGTTAACTATAAAAATTATTTTCACCTGTGTTTTTGTTAATGTTTATTTTTTGTATATATTTTTTTAAATATGGCCACACTACCAGCTGTTATACAAAAACAAAAACATTGAATTATTAAAAATTCTTTATTTTTGTCGTTATTGTGCTTCATACGACGAACAAAGCTTACAGATTATTAAATTTTATTCTCAAAATTCATGCTCGGTGCATCAATTTTTTTTTTTAGTGTTTAGCGACTAAGATTATTTCTGATTGAATAGATATGCAAACAAGCAAAATTGTCGTATTTTGTGTGAAGAGCAGCCAAAAGCACTGAACAAGAATTGTCAATACCTTCCGAAAAAGGCACTGTTTGGTGTGGATTATGGGCCAGTCGTGTCATTGGTCGTACTTTTTTGAAGACGACGAAGGTTTTGGTGCTTTTTTGCTTTTCAAATACCATATTTTTAAATATTTTATTAAATACCCGTTTTGTAAAAGCGAATATTTATAGCGTTTTTTACAATTTCTCACAGTATTTTTAGTGTCTTTTAAGAAATCAAAATTATTGGTACTGAAACATTTTATGTACTACTATTATTTAAAAATGTTTGATACTTTTTTAACCAACTGCGTATCACATTTTTGTTTTAAGTAGTATTCGCAAACGCTTCTAGAATTTTTTTCAAGCATATACATTTAAAAATCCGTACAAAAACTTTTATTATTAATTTGTTAGGCAGTGATTTTACTTTTATTTTGTGCAAATTTAAAAAAGGAAGTGCCTTAGGTTTAATAAAATTACAAATTTTTCGTAAAAGTAAGTTCTTCATGCATTTTTTGTTAAAGTTCATCAACTAATTATGGAAAAACAAAAATACAGAAAAGCTTTGGAGTATAATCTAGCATTCAAAAGGTAGCTTAGACCAGCGAACGAAATTAAAGCCCGATATAGTGATAGTCGTAGTTAAAAAGCAACATATCCATGTAAAAGTTTTTCTTATATTATTTTAATAAAAATCAATCGATGTCCAACAAAAATATAAAAACTTATTTGTTATCATTTTGTTATAACAATCATAAGAAATATCAATCTTGGTGCTTTTTACCCGCAATTTTGTTAATTTTTACCCCCTTTTACCGTTTTTTATGTGCTCACAGTACTTTTGATGATGCAAGAGTTGGCATCACACATTACTGTAAATGGCCAGCCATGGTGCAACTGTACAAGGTGAGTGCAAATCGACAACAAATACAACACAATACAGAAACAACAGGCATTTTGTTTGTGTAAAATAATGTACTTCTGTTAAAAATACTTGAAAAAGTATTACTTTTGACATAAGTAAATTGTAAACAAAGTCAGTCAGCTGGGCTACTGCACTTGTATAGTTGCACCATGTGGCGAGCGCTATCGTGCGGGGATTAAAAATTTATCTTTTACCTAAAATGGCAGAGCTAGACTTGGCTGACATGTGGTTTTGACAAGCCACATTATACACAGAGCGCAAAACAATGGCCTAATTGAGAGGCAAGTTCGGTAAACAGTTTAAATATTATAGATCGTTCTATTGACTCAAACTAAGATTTCATAAACTTTTCTAAATTGTATGTGTTTTTTTAATGAAATACGAAAGCTCTTAAAAATCACTCTTTATATATAAAAAATTACTTCAAGTGCAGTTTACTATTCAAAGTTATACGAGTATAAAATACTAAATTCATAGAAGATTTTGTACTTTCTTCTGGTTTTATTAATTATTTTTTTACACGTGTCATAAAGAGAGCACGTGTCTTCCGGGTATGTGGAAGGCCTATGAAGTAAAGTCCTAGCATTTTTATCCACTGGTTTATTATACGAGGTCTGATAAAAAAAAACCGTTATTTTAAAATTTCGTGAGTTACGATCGATTTTCGCATTTTTTTCTGTTATGTTGGTAGACATGTCGGTTATATATGTTGCTGATATCGCAAGGACATTTGAAATGTTGACTGTGGCGTTTGGCGAGTCTACTATGAGCAGAACACAAGTTCAATTGTGGTGTAACCGGTTTAAGGAAGGCCGAGAAGATGTCAATGACGATGCTCGTCCTGGTCACCCGAGCACACGTCACCAACCGATGAAAACATTAAAGCAGTGAAGAAAATAATTTTGGATAATCGTCGAATCACTATTCTGCTCATGCTAAGTAATTTTTACGGATGTTTTAGGCATGAAACGTACGGCTGCGACGATTGTTCCAAAATTGCTCAGGAGCTAATGAACATCGTAAACAACGATTCAGATTTCCTCAAAAAGGTGATAACTGGTGACGAATCATGGGTGTATGGCTATGACATTGATATCAAAGCCCAATCATCCCAACGGAAACGTCCAGAAGAGCCAAGACCGAAAAAAGCAAATGTGAAGGTTTTGCTCACTGTTTTCTTCGACTGCAATGGCGAGGTGCATCATGAATTCTTGCCACAAGGTCATACGGTCAATAAGGAATGAAGTTATGAAGTTATGCGCCGTTTGCGCGAAGCAATTTGTCAGAAACGCACAGAATTGTGAAAAAACCAATCATGAATTTTGCAACATGATAAAGCACCAGCACCGATGCTTGTGCGTCAGTTTTTTGGTCAAAAACAAAACCGTTATCATGCCTCAACCACCGTATTCACCGGACTTGGTCCCCGCTGACTTTTTCCTCTTCCCAAAACTGAAAACACCGATGAAAGGAAAGCGTTTTGCTACGCTGGAGGAGATAAAAGAAAAATCGAAACAGGAGCTGTTGGCGATACAAAAAAGCGCGTTACAGAAGTGTTTCGAGGATTTGAAAAAATGCTGGCAGAAGTGTATTATATCTGAGGGGGATTACTTTGAAAGGGGAAGGGAAAATTGATAATAACCAAATACGTTGTATGAAAATTTACATAAAATACGTTTAAAATTATCGATTATTATTTTTACTTTCTGTATAACTATCTGTATTTCTGTGTAAACTAAATATTTACTTTATCTAATAAGAGTATTATATAAGTATATATTTATTTATTTGTAATACAATACGAGTACCAGTACTAATACGTATGTATATGATTACAATTGCGAGCATTTAAAAGCTATTAAAAAAAATAATTTAAATAATACAAGTGTTTTTCGTTTATTTATTTATGGTTGGATGTGTTACCTTTTGTTGTTGAACCGCACCTCAATTGATGATGATTATAGGTTTCTGGTTTCTGGAAAAGGAAGACGAAATAAATATTTGAAAATTTAAAAAAAAATGTGCAATATTCACATAAAAATTGTTTTACTTTACTTTAATGTGTATGAGTTTGTTTAATTTGTTTAAAATAAATTAATATATACATATTTGTATGTATAAATTGATTTCGATTTTTTATTTAATAACTTATGCAATCTTCCTCCAGCTAGTTTTATAGGTAGGCACATTTTTGAGTTTCGTTTGTTTTGGTAATATTTACAACCTCCACCACCATACTGAGGAGGGTATATTGGATTTGTGCTGATGTTTGTAACACCCAGAAATATTGGTCCAACACCCACCTTAAAGTATATCGATCGACTGAGAAACACATTCTGAGTCGATTTAACGATGTCCGTCCGTTCGTCTGGCTGGGTGGCTAGCTGTCCATGTAAACCTTGTGCGCAGAGTACAGGTCGCAAATTTAAAGATATTTCAATAAAATTTGGTACGTGATATTTTTTTGCCCCAAGGATAGATGGGATTGAAACTAGTGTAACTCGTCCATTAGTTCACATGGCCCCCATACAAATGTCCTCCCGAAATTGGGGTTTACCGATCATAAATGTTTGGATTATGCAAGTATCCAAACAAATTTCATCACAAATGAGTGGTAAATGAAGCCAAATCACATCTACAAATTTTGTGCAGATCGGTCCATAATTAGTCGTAGCTCCCATATAAGACCCACTTCCAAAAATCGCTTTAAAGAGCATAAATCTCTCAAAAATGTTGGTATCAAAATAATATTGGACGAAAATATATTTCATATGTATAAAAATATTACAGTACAATTTTATTATGCTAGGTCCATAATTAGTCGTAGCTCCCATATAAGGCACACTCCGTAATTCACTTTAAGCTCCATAAATCGTTTATATCGAGATAAAGTTTAACACATATAATATTTATATTCACAGAGATGACACTAAATTTTTGGATGATCGGTCCACAATAGGTTATATCTCCCATATAACGCTCATTTCTGAAAAACTGTTTTATACATATACTGGGTGTAGGGTATTATATGGTCGGACTTGACCGACTATACTTTCTTACTTGTTTTTATTTCACAATAACTTTATCAAAGAAAAAAAAGGGCCAGCTAAGAAACATGTTTTAATGTCTTATTTATATTAAATAACCGCAATTCAAAGAGATGTTTCAAAAAAATTTTGAACTAACAGTCCCAGCGTTTTCTTTGCATGGTGTTGGTTCTATTCATAAGATCGATGCACGAATGGATCAATGATTCCAAATGCTGAGGACAATTGCCACCTATGTGGCGTTTTATACCGACCGAAAACACACATTACGTACCGTGAGGAGTTGTTTAGAGCAGAATAAAATTGATGTGTATAAATGGCCAGCCCAATCTCCGGATCTCAAGCTAATTGAGAACCTATGTCATAATATGGAGCATTACGGTCCCAAACGTACAAATTTTGGCCGATTTGTGGAAGGAAATTCAAAATGTATGGTACGCAAATCCAAAAGAACGCTGTATGGCTCTGGTGAGTAGTATGGCCTGAAGATTAAAAACAAAGGATATCTTAACTAAATTTTAGGATTTCAATAAAGTTTTTTTGTTTGTTTTGTTTTTGTGAATAAAAAAAATAAAGAAATAAAGTTTTTTTTAGAGTTTTTTTTTTTGGTATTTGTGTTCTGAAAAGTCACCTAAAAAAAATAAAAAAAAACAGAAAATATTTGCTGCAATTGGCAACAGATACCAAGTGTGTTAACCTGGTGCCCACCGGATCCAAAATATTGTTGCAGCGAAACGTGAAATGTTAACTCAAATTTAAATATACAAACATTAATAAATTTAGTTAAAATAAAATGGTTTCACAAGCAATTTGCAGTTGTTGTCTGAAGAACACGGCTTTTGTCACATATGTATTTTATTATAACTTCGTATATTTATATGCACACATATGTATATAAATGTTTGCTGACCACTTGATCTTCAGTCAAATTTTGGCCTCATTATAGCTCCCGATTATTATTCAAAACCAGCAATAGTTTGATTTCAAAGAAATCAGATCAATATGTAACAAATTATTTGAAGCATCTAATTGTCCCCAGTTTCGGTAAAATTTAACAATATTGGGCTATTGTCAAAAGAAAGTTAAAGCGAATTTGTTTAATTCGGTAAAAGCAGTTATCAATAGCACTTATTGCCGTTGTTGAGGTTAGCTGACGGTAACGGTAGCGGTAACGGTAGCCAATATTGCCTATTTTATTTTAACATTATGTATATATGTAGTTAACGAATTAATTCTCTCATAATCATTAATGTTTAAGATTTCATCAGATCGAAAACATATGAGATTTACATACAAACATTAATGCTGATACTTCAGTGATTGCTGGACTAGTGATTGACGACATTAGCGAATGAATGTATGAATGAATGAAGGAAGGAATAAAATCGTATGTGTAAAGAAATAAATATACGGAATCGATCAATATATATGTATGTATGATAATAAAGAGCTTTCGCAGAAAAAAAAAGAAACTTTAAATAGAAATGTATCTATCTATGGCTGTAGACAATTTCATGCCTATTTCAGTTAATTTGAAATACTTACATGCATATAAATATATTTCTATTTATCTGTATATGCAAGTAAAAACTAGACAATGTATTGTATGTATGTATATACATATATGTATATTTGTGCATCTGTTGTCCGTTCGAAGCATTGGTTTGGTTCGTTCGTTCGTTCATCCATTCAGTTGTCCGCTAAAAACCATTATCATTTACATACATACATACATACAGGCTTGCATACTTGTACACAACAACATATTTTCACCTTGAATTATTATTAAAGGTATTTAGTGATGTGTTGTTGCTGTGACGTTTATGTTGTTGTGAATCAATGCGATCATTTTATAAATTTCGTTTTGCAGCAGCAATAGCAACAGCAGCAGCTGCTCAGCGCGACAACCAACAACTTTTGAGTGAGTTTACGAAACTTTTTTCAAAACAACAGCTTTAAAAAGCCAAAATATTTGATCAAGAAATCGTAAGCAGCAAGCGAAAAACTAATGAAAACAACAACGAGAAACCAACCATATAGAAAAGCTGTCAAAGAGTGAACAAAATCAGATGTATAAATAATTAATAAATTTCGTAAACATTTTTTACCCACTGATGATGATAGTTTGTTCGTCCATATATGTGTCTGTCTATCTTATAATTTGTTTGATAAGAAAGTTGATTTTTCTGTAATGAAAATCATGAAAAAAAATATCACAATATTATTAATGAAAACATCCATAAAAAAAGCTGCTAGTGTAACCGGAGATAATCAAAATTAACAATCAATCGTATGCAACAAATTGCTTTAAATGGATTTAAATGAAAACCATCAGATATTTAAAGAAAGTGTTTGTTTAGTGATAATTTACATAATGAATGCTAAGAGCTTCAACTCCACCTAGAACTGTTTCTTTAATTTTAAAAATGTCTTCCACAAAGAGCCCAGGAAAAACGGTATTAGTTCCACAATTCGTTCTATAACGCATGATTAAAGCCAGTACTCGTTCTAGTTTGAAGCCAAGGATTCTCATTTTAAATTGTCAGCTTTGAAATATGTACATTAGGAAGCCAGTAACAGCGTTGTCACCTCGATGAGTTTTGCACCATTTTTGGTGCTTTTTTAAATTTTTTTGTGTGAAAAATTCCTTAGTTGGTGCGCGGTGTACTTTTTTGTTAATTTCGATACGTTTTTTAATTTTTCCGAAAATGTCTTGAAATCTTTATTTTTACTAATTTTTAATTGCAGTATTTTAATTATTCATTATCGTGAAATCTATACGATGAAAGAGAATGTCATTAAATGTATTTTAAATACGAATGTCTGATAAATGAATGCATACTTTCAAATTCGTCACATGAAGGTTATTGCTGAAGGTGAATAGGGTGAAAATCTTTGTTTAATAATAAAATTAACATTTTAAACATTGAACTAAAAATTCTTGTGTAAAAATTCTGAACTGTAGACGAATAATCAGGGTTAAAGTCCCAGTGGAGCCCTAACAAATTGTATTGAAAAAATTCAAATACAAGTATTTAAAATAGAAAACAAAAATAATTTCAAAAAAGTACCAAATATGTATTGTAAATTTGCCCTTTTTTACCAATTAGTACTTCAGTTCCGAATAGGATATTGTAAGTTAAATTTTGAGTGTGGTTAAATAATTTTTTTTTATCAATTCAGCTTGAGGTCTCTTTTATTAAAAATATAAAAACTCTTGTTCGTTTTTAATTTTTATTATATTTTATTCGTTTCCAATATTTCGACCAACTTTGTTGATCATCTTCAGTCAGTGAAAGAAACTTAAGACATTAACATCGGACAACACTGTATTAAACATTAAATTATATTTTTTTCCTGAAGATGATCAACACTAATTTAAAAAAATTTAACTCTCGACTAACAGTTAAAAAGATTTGTTTTAATATATTTCATTTTTTTTTTTTTTTTAAATGTAGTTACGACTTTTTGGTTTATACAGTTATTAACATTGTAGTTGCGGCCTTTTGAAATGTATTAATAAATCGACGCTTTTTTGGCATATGAGAGTAAAATTTTAAAGAAAGATGTATGTACTTTGATTAATTACATAATAATCAATCAAAAAATCGATTTTGAATTTTTTGTAGTTACGGCCTTTTGGATTTTAGGTGACGATATGTAAACAAAAACGCGATTGAATAGTTTTGATGCACTTTTATTAACATTTAAATAAAATTAATTTCCTCTCTTATAAAAATCCGTGTCTTTGTTCTTATACTAAATCGCACCCTTCATTGTTTTGAACTAAAGGGTGATTTTTTTTAGTAACTTTTTTTGGCAGGTCTCTTTTTGTGGGGCTACAGTTGACGCACTGGCAGCTAATGTTTCAGAATTCATTCGTGAGATACCGGTCGATATGTTTTTTTTTTTATTTTTTTTATTTTTCTTGGACCAGCACTCAGGGGACGACCCCTACTTATGCAATGCATTGTGTTGAAACTAGGAAAATAGGTTATGGGAGGGAGGATAGAGGGAGTAGTGTTTGTGAACATTTGACTTGAATTTTCCCATATTGAAAGTGGCAGGGAATAATTCTGCTGGTAGTTTGTTCCACATACGGTAAGTACGGCTAAAGAACGAATTTTCCCTTGTCCAGTCGACCACAAATGGATGAGCCCTGACTGAAGAACGTGTATTACGTAAAAAACTACGTGTTTCAGGAACTATAGTATCGATAGAACAGTGAAACACAACCCACATTGCGACGATGCTCCAATGAATCAATTGAGTTGGATAACCTACTGTCACCGATAAGCACATTCGCCCTCTCCTGTACGCGGTCGAGTAACTCCAAAATAGATTTCGAAGCACCGGCCCATACATGAGAGTTGTATTCCATTTTCGGACGAATATAGGTGGTGTAAATAGTAAGAAGATCAGATGGAGTGAAGTATTTTCTACAACGTTTTAAAACACCAAGGCACTTGAACGCTTCTTTTGACACTTGAAAAATGTGTTTGGTCCAGCGGACATTATACTGGATTCTCATGCCTAGAACGTCAAGAGCATCTGATTCCTTAATATTAACGCCGCCCATAAAAACAGATGAAGCAACATGGAGAGAGTATGCCAAAATTGAGGCGTAGCCGCGTTCAATATCATCTTTAAGCATTGAATTATATAGATCGTTATAAATAAAGATTTCATACATTTTTTTTATATTTATGTGTTTTTTAATCCTAAAAATTCACTTTTTACAACCACTCTGTTTTAACGTTCCTTCGACAATAATCCAATGTTGTTCAACTGGCTGAAGTTGAAGAAAGTCTTAATTTTTTTATTACTACAAACAGATTTCTTCACTATCAATCCATTACAAATTTTGACTAATGAAATCGGGCCAAAACTTTACTGAAGAGCAGTGACGTCTACAGACCACAACTTAAAGTTGCTTGCTACTAGTTTTTTTTTGTCAAAAAAAGTTTGTAGTGTAGCCAGATTTAATGCTTTATTAAATTAATTTGAAACTTTTACAGTATTTATAAACATTCCTTAATTAGACCTAATATAAATAAAATCACAAATATTATTGTATGCGACAAATTAAGTTAAAAATATGTACACATTTTGCTAATGTTTGAGCTTTATTCACAACTAATTCAATAGACGTTAATTTTAATTTATAATTTTAAAGTTTTTGTTTTTTTTTATTTGTTTTATTTAACAAGGTTTATGTTTCTTTATAACCATAATTATATGGAATTAAAAAATAATGCATTAATTAGATATCATACAAAATTAATTTTATGTTTCCTTTTTTTTTGGCTTCGTTAATTTTTACACATGTTTACAATCATTAAGCATGCGCGCCACACATTTGTCTAATTATGGTTTAAATTTTTTATACAAAAAAAATAAAAAATAGCTCCAAAATTTAAGTATATCTTTACCAAATATTCTGCACTTGATGTGTTCACATCAATTTTAATCATCATCTTTGGCTCTTATTGTAAAACAATAATGTGTCAGTCAGAAAAAACCAGGCAAACAAATTGAAACCAAAAAAAAAAACATAAATTGAGTCAAGGCCAAGTCCGCTGTCAACATTGGTCACATACAACAAACTGAACAAAATTATATAGTACTCGAAATATATTGTATTTATATTGTAAGAAATATTTGTAAAGGAAAAAAAAACATAAATAAATAAACTACAGAACGAACGTACGCAGCTCAGTAAGTGATAAATGTTGGGATTTTTTAAATTTTTGTGTAAAACGAAATAACCGCAAAAACAAAACAATTGCTTATTTGTGTTGTTTCTATTGTGTAGTACATATTTTCAAATTGCCACCTCTGTACAGTGGGCCTTTGGAATGTTTAAAACAATTATGAGTTTGTAATTTTAACAGCAATTTCCAACACATTATTGAAGTCTAAATTTTTTTGTGAATATTGAAATTTTATGTCATTTTAATCTCAGTGTATTTATAGTTATGAAACACTAACATTTAAAAGATAATATAAAAAAAGTTTTTTTTGTTAAATAATATTTGTTTTTACGTGTAAACCAAAAAAAGCTTAATTACGAGAAAGAAAATAGTTAGTTTTTCAAAAACATTTTTATTTTTGAATATAATCTCCTGAAACTTCAATACACTTAGTCCAACGCTTATCTAGCAATTCTATCCCTTGATTAAAATAGTTTTCCTCAAGGCCTTCAAAATAGTGGTTTACAACTGTCTTCATTTGAGGTAAAACGCTTGCCAGCTAGAAATTTTTTTTAGATTTGGGAACTGATAAAAGTCACTAGGAGCTAAATCAGGAGAATAAGGTGGATGTTCTAGCAACTCGTACTTTAATTCGTTAATTTTAGCCTTTCTTAAAACACCCTTGTGCGCTGGTGTGTTGTCTTGATGAAAAATTATTTTTCTGTGTTGTAAGCCAGGACGATTTTCTCGAATTTTTACATTTAATTGATCCAAAATGTTGCTATAGTACTTTTGGATCAATTTTTTAGATAGTCAATCAATAAAATACCTTTAAAGTCCCAAAAAACCGTTGCCATAACCTTACCAGCCGATTGAATTGATTTTACGTTCTTTGGGGCACTTTCTCCAGCTTCAGTCCATTGCTTGGAGTGTACCTTTTTCTCTGGGTGGATCCATATCTCATCAACAGTTATGAAACGCCGCTTAAAATCCATTTTATTTTTCTTAAAATTATCCAAACAAGCTTGAGAAATTTTCATTCTTATGCGTTTTTGGTCGACTGTTAACAAATGCGGAATCCCTATTGCAGAAAGCTTTTTCATCTGTAGTTCTTCATGCAAATTTAAATGGACTTGATCATTTGAGATGCCCATTTAATACCATATCATGCACTTTGGCTACAATTTCTGTTGTTGTTGCTGTTTTTTGACGTCCAATATGTGGTTCATCCTCAATGCTTGTACGACCACGTTTAAATTAAGCAACCCAAGTTTTTACTGTTGCATATAAAGGAGCACTTTCACCTAACACATTCACCATATCATTATGAATTTCTTGTCCTGATAAACTTTTTTTATTTAAATAATCTAATTTTTCTAAATTCTAATTTTTCCATTGTAAAAAAATCGTGGATGCGTCTTTTTTGAACACCTGTTTCTATATGAAAAAGTTGGCAGATCGTAAGGAAATTTAACATGCTTTCTGTTCTAGACTTAGAAGTTGCCGAACCGGCCTCGTATAGATATAGTTTCTTTAACTCTTTCATTTTAGATTTTGAGCTAATATAGAAATCCTTTAAAACATTAAAATTTATTGTAACACTGCTGGTTTTTCCATTTTTATTTTGCGGCTCATTTAACAACTTGTATTTAGCAATGCAAAGATAAAATTCAAAAAGACAGAAAAGCAAATACTTTACAAATAAATCAAATGAGATTTGCACAGAATATCGTATACACTGTATACTATACAGAAACAATTATCTCTTTGCAAAAAATGCAATTTGATAAGTGCAAAGTGAAAAGTTAATAAATTGTTTGTGAAATAGGGCCTAGTTCTGGAACCAGTTATTTAATAAAGGTTCTAGTTCTTTCATCAGTTGGAATTTTTATTGTTGCTTTGTATCATTCCATAAAAATCTTCTCAAAATGTTGCTGGTAATAAATATTTATTAAATTTGTTATTAATATAAATAAAATACTCGTAAAATGAAAATAACGTGATCCTTGAACCACCGTTAGCTGAATAAAAAAAAGTTAGTGCTGTTTCATACGTTTCAGTTTTAGCTAATCTGTTTTTGTTCGATTGTCTTTTGAACCTGATATTTCTTTTACACTCGTATCTTCTATTTTCGTGCTCTTTACCATCAAATTTCTACTTTTACAAGTAAATCAATTTGTAAACAATAAAAGAATTTGCGTAAAATAAGACATAGAAAATAAAAGAAGAAAACAAGAGTTAATAAAAAAAAAATTGATTAGTACCGTTAAGTTTGTACCCCTTTTATTCTCTTTTATCCATCCACACAAAAATACCTGCCTTAAAGAGTCAGAATTGAAACGTGTGAAAGCGGACTTAGCAGTTTCGTTATCTTATAACCGTGTTGAATCGGTATCAAACCTATGCACATGTTCTGTAACTCCCGTGTCAAGAAACTTTTCGATTAAAATGTGTAAAATTAAACAAAAATGCCATAAATTGACACAAACAGCTGTTTTTCTCACGGCGAGATATAATTTTAAAAATAAAAAATATTCAAATCTTTACTATTTGTGCAAAGAGATTTTAATAAATTTTATAAACATTTTGGAACTAATATCAATTTGATCTTTAAATCGAGCAATGGGAGCCTCTGACATATCAATTCACGTTAAATGATTTTTAAACTAAATCCAACAACTAAAGATCAGTCAGGATTTCAAAATCTTTAGAAGTTAACCCCTCTATTTCTTCTATTCCTAAATTAAAAAATCTAGTAATTTTGAAAATACAATCAAAGGATGCAGGAATATATATTTTACAAGATCAACTTTTCGCAAATAATTCGATACTTCAGAAATAAGTATATTTTAGATAATCGCTATAATAAACGCAAACGAGGGTGCTGTAGCTTAATTGATTAGCGTTTGATCATTAAGAATGAGTTGGTATTTGTGGCATGGCTTCGATTCCCAGCCGCTGCCACTCAAAACAACATTAGTTTCTGATAATTATGTTACATACCTTGGTATTCACTTAGATAGAAGACTTACTTGGCGTCGTCATATAGAAACCAAGAGACTTCACATGAAGTTAAAAGTATCTAGCCTTCACTGGTTAATCAGTGACCAATATAAGCTAAGCCTGGACTACAAAGTCATCATTTTAAAACCAATTTTGTCATATGGAATCCAATTTTGGGGAACTGCTAGTAATACCAGTCTTAAACTTATACAGAGGGCCAAATCAAAAATTCCTAGGACCATGACGGGCGCACCATGGGACATAAGAAATGAAAACATCCACAGGGATCTAGAAGTACCATTGGTAAAGGATGAATTCAGAAGGGTCCGCGAGAACTACATCAAAAAGCCACAAACCCACCCGAATCCGCTTGCTAGAATTCTAGCTCAGAACCACACGGAGTCGAGGCTTCGTAGAGCTTAACAGCCAATAAGAAATTAATGCTCTGTTAAAGAGTAATTAGATTTATTTTAGTTTTAAGATTTGAATACTTTTTGTTAGGCCTAAGAAAATAAGACAGATTCAATAAATAATAAAAAAAAGTATAAAAAAAAGTTTCTGATAATTATTAGTTTTTCTATCCTATCATAACTAATATTTATCACAGCGCCCTCCTTCGATGATATAGCATTTAAAAACGCCACCATAGTAAAATAATTCAAACAATGGCTTTGATCAAGGCGCCTACTCACCACCAGAGGCGCTACAATACTGTACTATTAATAAACATAACGCGCAATTACAGTATTGTCATTTGAAAGGCTTTTCTCTACTTTCACCAACTATGTATACTTCTTCTACCTATCCCTTGCCAAAGAAAGTAATACAATTATTTAATTCATATATAGGCATATTAATTGCCTGGGTGTTACTTCTCTTTAAAAAAAAAAAAATATTCTTAAAGATTCACAAGTCTAACTCTAACTCTTACAGGAAACATTTTATTGCGAAACTAACTCTGTTTCTTTGCCTTTTTTTTCTTCCTGGAACACTAGTTACATATCGTGGACAAACGCTGTATCTGGTAGCATTTTTCAATAGAGACCAGTCTTGTAGCATTTATAATATCACCAGAAGTTAGGTAATGATTCTTTGAAGAAGTCTTACACCGTATTCTTTTTTATCACTTGCAATAAATCAATACCAGTCGAGTATAAATTTGTTTAAACATTCGTTATACTGTTTAAAATGTTGCCCTAAAATATGTCGATTTTTTGATAGAGTAAATTTGTGCTTAAGCTTTATTATATAAAAAATATGGTACCGTGGAGGTCTAAAAAGTACATTTTATTTATATAGTTGTTACAAATTCCAAAAATCCATTTTCCCAACACTGGTTTGAGTTGTATATTTTGACATTTCTAACATAAAGGCGTAAAGACGTAACCCTTTTGATAGTTTTCAACATGAGTTACACAGACTCACTTTACGAGAAACAATGTAATATTATGTTTCACATTAAGTTTTAACTAAAGTTACAGAACATGGCCACTGGAGGAATTACTTTAAATTTTATTTTTTCAAAAATTTAACAAAAAAATTTTTAAATTCAAACTTTGAAAACGCCTTCCAAATTTGTAAATATTTTTTTTTTTAATTTAAGCACTTGAATGTTTTAACACAAACTTATATATAGCAAACTTTCAAACCCACACACGTTAACAAAAATTTAAATATAATTTACATTTAGCAACAATATGTAAGCCCACTGTAAGTAACTCCCACACATTATTTAGGCTATTAATAAGAAGTCCCTTGAAGTCAACGAACGTTGGAAGTTTAATCTGTTTACTAGAAAGACAATACAAAACAACAACAACAAAAGAAACATGTAAAATAATTTTTCAAATTCGCAGACATTTTTACTCTTGACCAAATTGCGGTGTGTCAATCATTTGTTAATTTTTTTCTTTTTTTTTTGTTAAATATTATTGTTTTTAAATGTAAATATTGGTAACAACAATAAATATTTAGTATGTGTTTTCAATATCAAAAACTCTTGTTTAAATTTATTTAACTACCAAAATAACATTCATATTTTCAATTACAGAGACCCAATGTATGTAAGTCAGCCAGTCAGTCAGTCAGTCAGTCACTCAGTCAGTCGGCCAGTAATGTCTGTGTTTGTATGCAATTTAGGCCTACAAAGTGTTAACAGTAAATGCAAACACCCATTTCACGTTAAATTGCTTAATAGTTTTAATTTTAGTTTTTTTTTTTCTTCTTTGAGTTTAATGTTTAAGGTGTTCGTTTGTTAAAATTGTAATTTTTAAACGTCATTTTATGAGTATGAGTATGAATGAGTTTGGTATTATTGCAATGTGTCCAATGTGTGGACTGAGCTGGCTAGCCTGTTGCTTTTTAGCCTGCCAATAGACAATTAAATAAGCGATCAATATCAGCTTTGAATTTTATCAAAGACCAATTTTTTGTTTAGTTAATAGTTAGTTAAATATTAGAAAAAATTGAATTCATAAAACAAACGTTTGTTTATTTTTGAGGGTTAAATTGTTGCAAAATTTTTGGTTTTGTTTTTTAAATATTATTTAAGTTTTTAGTGGTGATTTTTTTTTATGTAATGACATTGATTTGAAAATTAGTTGTGTGCCATTTGTTATTTGCATTTATTTTTTTTTTTTTATTTATTTAATTATAATTTGTATGTGTTTTTTGGATTTTTCAATACCTTCTTTGTTTTGTGTTATTTGTTTTTTTTTATTTGTTTATTTTTTTAAGTAATATGTATGCCAATGTTTAATTATTATTATAAACGCGTTTGTTATGGTTTTACATCAAGATCATTATGAAGATGGTCTTGAAATCCAATATATTTAAACGTTAAATTTAAAATGTTTGTGTAATTTGTAACAAAATGTATATGTGGCGTAATTAGAAATAGATTAAAAAGTCCTTGTTCTAATATGAAATCAAGACATTCTAATAAGAGTATTATTTTGTAGTTAAATCTTGAACAGATAATTTAATTAATTAAATAATTCTCTCCAGACACTTTTAAAGTATGCCAGCATTCTGATGTATTTTCTTGCCACATAATATTCTTTATACTTAACTTTAAATAAACGGTTCAGCAGATATGACACCAGTAGTTTATGGGTACATTGTGGCAGCAAACTTTCAGTTTTATGTGCCTGGCCTTTATGCCATATTTTGTCGAAGGATTGAGTGACATCCATAAATATAGCTGAACAATATTTCTGTAATGCAAATCATTTTCTTATCTCTTCAGTTATACGATTAACTTTTTCAAATGTTCGGCTTCATTTCACTGAAACCAAATTGATGAACTCATATCTCAATCAATTTCAATCT
The DNA here is from genome assembly GCA_950370525.1 of Bellardia bayeri. NCBI lineage: Eukaryota > Metazoa > Arthropoda > Insecta > Diptera > Calliphoridae > Bellardia > Bellardia bayeri. Next base: position 123,993,862 of record OX493264.1, read on the forward strand.
AATTTAAAAATGATACTATTCACTTTTGGTCTGCTTATTTACTATTCCAGACAAGAGTTCTATTAATCAACTTGATACTGAATACCGTTGACTCTTTATTCTGAAAAAAATCCGATAATAGTTTCGAAAACTCGACTAACTGAAAAAATCGCTAATAGAAAACCCACCTTCACCTGACCTGTAGTAACTAACCTGACACTCCTTTTTTTACTTAGAAGAGGCCCTTTAGACGATGCAATTTTGATGTTTGTAGGCGAACGGGGGAGAGAAGCAAAAGGGGTAGAAAAAGTTGCACTATTTTCGTTTGTCATGCAATTTTTTGACATTTCCTTTTACCATTGTTTTGTTTGTTTTTTTGTTTTACTTATTTTGTTTTATTCTTATTCTGACTTTGAAGTGTGCGTTATAAAAATTAATGCGCAAGAACATTTCCAATTACTTCTTCTGTATTAAAATCTTCCATTTTTTATATTTTTTAAAATTTTTGTATATTGTATTTATGTATATGTATGTATATTATTTTATATACATACATATGTACATATATTTTTTGTATATTATATTTACATATATTTTAAAATTTTGTTACGAATGAAAAATTAAAGAGGAACGTCAAAAAATTTCATGATTTGTTGCATGTAAAATTGCATCTTATGCACTTATACATAAGTGCACAACATTTTACGGAGCAATTTTAAAAGGGAATGGAAAAAATTGCATGCAATTAATTGCATCGTCTAAAGGGCCTCTAAGTTCAAACTTACACGAAGCCATTCTTTAACTTAAGCTTATTACTTTTTAGACATCAGGATGAGTGGAAGATAAGATGAGTATACACTTGATTGTATTATCAATTTATTCGCACAAAGTTTTTTTTCATATCAAGTTTGACGTCTCTCTTTTTTACGAACGACTCTCTGCTTGAATTGGTTTAATTTTATATTTTATCTGGACATAAATGAAATGAGTTGCCAATAAGTTACATTTCTATCTGTGGTCAGGGTTGTCAGATTTTTTTCAACTACGTCGCCAAAACATTGACCAGAAATCGCCAAAAAATAAAAAAAAATCGTAAAAAATGTTGCCAGATTCAAATTTTTAAAATTAACATTTTATTTTCCATTTATGAACGACCGTGCTTCTTATGAAGATTATAAATAAAATTTCTTTTTACTTTTTGTTAGCTTATTAACAAATAATAAACATAACCTTGCTTAAAAATACAACTCAGAAAGTATCGAGTAACTACTTTTGAGTATTGAGTATCCAAAAAAACGGTCAAATACTCGATACTCGGTACCCATTACTCAATACTTTGCCAGCACTACTTTCTACACCACAATAGTGGGGAGGGTATATTGGATTTGTGCTGATGTTTGTAACTCATATAAATATTGGTCTAACAACCACCTTAAAGTATATCGATCGACTCACAATCACTTCCTGAGTCGATTTAATGACGTCCGTCCATCCGGCTGGCTGGCTGTCCATGTAAGCAAAGTACAGGTCGCAAATTTGAAGATATTTTAATAAAATTTGGTACGTGATTTTTTTCGGCCCAAGGACGAATTGACGGAATTGAAACTGGCGGAAATCGGTCCATTATTCACCTCGCCCCCATACAAACGTCCTCCCGAAATTGGGGTTCAACGATCATAAATGTTTGAATTATGCAAGTATCTACACAAATTTCACCACAAATGAGCTAAATTATATCTAAAAATGTTGTGCTAATCGGTCCATAATCAGTCGTAGCTCCCGTATAAGGCCCATTTCCGAAAATCACTTTAAAGAGCATGACTTTCTTATAAATGTCGGTATCCAAATAAATTCAACACAAATAACTTTTATATATACAGAAATGATGACACCTAATTTTATAATGGTCGGTCCATAATTAGTCGAAACTCCCATATAAGACCTTCTCCGTAATTCAAATAAATCTTTTAAAAGTATTTATGTATATCAAGATAGAGTTTAACATGCATAATATTTATAGTATATTCACAGAAGTCATGGCACTTGATTTTTGGATGATCGCTTCATAATAGGTTATATCTCCCATATAGCGCCCATTTCTGAAAAACTGTTTTATACATATATCGGGAGTAGGGTATTATATGGTCGGGCTTGACCGACTATACTTTCTTACTTGTTTTTTAATGCTTTAGGCAACTGACTAGGAACTAAGTTGGGGTTAAAACCAGGCATCTTAAAACAAACAACAACAAAATGATGAAGGTTAAATATCTTATTGGAGTTACATAACACTTTCCTCCTCACCTGTTCAATAAACTAAGTATAATATGACGAGTTTTCAAACAACTACATACATATGTATATTTTTTGCGTTCTATTACTAAATTTATGCTTAAATTATTTTCTAATATTTACTCTGGTATATGGCCATTTTTGTTCAACTCAATAGTAGTTTTATTTTCTTATTATTTTTACAGTAATCGAAGGTCAATAACAGAGGTGCGTTGGCTTTGCTGAAAAAAAAAATAAACACCATCGCCTAGTACCTAGTCTATATTTGAATACATACACTAACAGCAACTCCCCTTAATTGAAGATCAATCGCTAGATAGTTAAATCGTTCGTTCATTTGCTCGTTCAGTGATGAAGCTGTTGATCGATCATCAGCCTCATCAACACGTAATGTGTGAAGGGGTCTTGTTCCAGACATTAACAAACGTTTTAGTTGGCTACTCAAAGCTCAAGTACTAAAATTTGTTCGTATTATTATTATTATTTCTATGAATTCATAGTTACGAGTATACGAGTACATTCGAAAAACCTTTGAATGCCTCTCAATGCTCTTGCAAAAAATAACGCGTTTTTGTTAAATTAGAAAAATTTTATTATTTTTTATTTAAAATTTTCATAAAATATTTGCATAACTATTCAATTGTAAAAAAAACAGTAACGGTTGATTGGCTTTTTCCTAGTGTTTGAAAATACAAATACTAGATAGAAATACGGTCAGTTTGATAGACAGACGGGCAGAGTTAGTCTTATTGATTTAGCAAAAGGCGTTAAAATGTGAGAATGAATAATGGGAATCAAATTAATATGAAATGAAAACAAATAATGAATTTATCTGCTGTTATTTAAGTCATTCGAAATATACTTTGAGTGTGGCTGTATATAAAGTTCTAATTTAATTGTGTTAATATGGCAACTACCTTTTAAAATTTACCTTGACATTGATAATTCTTTATGAACTAGTACTCAGTCGAATTTATATGTTTATGTGTTATATGTTTCAGATAAATTTATGTTAGGGAATAAAAGTGTTAAGGTACGGTCACATTTGTCAAACATTTACTCAAAAAAGCGTAACCACTTGTTTTAGTACAAATTTGTTTGACCTTGTTTACTCTCTTACAAGAGTTTTGCAAGCTCAAACAGCATCAAATAAATTAAAACTAAATATTTGTTATGCTTTGGCCTGAATAAGAAAACTTAAATAAATAGTTAAACGATTTCAAATATATAGTATTTAGTGGTTACGTCTCTTTCGGCAAATATTTGCCAACTGTGATCGTACCTTAAGTACTGCAAGTATGTCAAGTGATCGTTATAAAATTAAGTGCAATTAAGAGAAAGCCTCTATAGAACTTATTTTTGTTGAATTTTATTTGGATTTTGAAGATATTTATTTTATGGAAGTTGGCCTTACACATGAGCTATGACTAATTATGGAGCGATCATAAACATAGGCAGAATGATTTGTGTATAAATTTAACATATTTGTATTGAATTTTATTTGGATACCAAGATTTTTAAGACATTTATACTCGTTATGGCCAATTATTGACAGATCTGTACAAAATTTGTAGGTGTGATTAAGTTTTACATATATGTATGTAACTTATTAAAAATGTTTTGAAAGACCTACTTTTACAAAATATAAAAATCTTAGGAATTTTATTAAAACACTTTGAAACAAATTACTTGTCAAAGGTGTCCTATTTTGAGAACCCACAGCTCTGGCCCTGGAGTGTTCGTTTTAAATACGAATACTCTTTTCTTACACTCGTGTAAAATTTTATTCTGATCGGACCAGCAGTTTAAAAATGACAGATTCGTTTCCAAAACATTTTAATTTCGCATGCATCGAACATGAAGAAATTACAAAATTTGAATTAATGTAGAATTTTATCTGTTAAAGATATCATAATTTGCAACTAATATGATTGTCTTTAAATCCATGACATTATAAATTTTGCTAGTTTTTATTTTTAAATACATTAATTCCTAAAACAGGAAAAATATGTTCGAAAACTGAGTTTTTTTTATAAAAGTGCCCACTGTCACGTTATTTCGTACGTATTTAAGTAAAATACACGTATATGAAGCCTTTTTGAGGATTAGTTCTCAAATCTAAATTTTGTCAGCTATGTCCGCTTAAATGAGCCATATTTTGTTTTGCACGCTTATGCGAATCATATAAAAATTATATGCAGTTCCGAAGTAAATTTGTTTCTGCAAAAGAAAAACTATAAGAACTTTTAAGGGGAAAAAATTAAAAATACAGCACTTTTTATTTGTTCAAATTTAAATGCATCTAACTTTTTATATGCAAGAGATAACTGTTATCAAGTTATTTTATTTCGAATTGTATCACAAATATAGCTGATATTTAAATAAAATATAAGAAAAATATTTTGATCCTACGCCATTTATAAAAAAAAATCCATAAAAGATCAAGCAACATTAAAATAAAAATAAAAAATTAACTTAAATATCTCTTGAACAAAAAAGTTAAGCATATTTGTAGATCTTCTGAGTGATTAAATATATTTTAAATTTCTAACTCTCACTCGGGTCATTTGTGGGTTTTTGGCGATTTTTTCACATTCGAGGTGACCAACTTTGTGGGGCCACACATTGGCTCCATTCCGACTATGAAGCTGAATGACTATAAATCAACTCGAAAACACTTCAGATTTAACTACGTGTAATTTCGTTACGATATCTCCGATAGCTACCGAGATACCAAATTATTTACAATTTTCTGGGTTCTATTCTCTGAAATACTTGGGAGTCAGGCTTGATTGTAGACTCACTTACTGGGCTCAGATACAGCATGCGACTAACAAGGCGGCAAGAGTGACTGGCATGTTGAGCAGGTTGATGGCAAATATTGGAGGACCTACGCAGAGTAAGAGAAGATTAATTATGGCAACTACAAATTCGGTGCTGCTGTACGGTAGTGAGATTTGGGGAGACGCATTGAAAACAAAGACCAGGCGCAAGATGATGGAGGCGGTACAACGAACGGCGGCATTAAGAGTTGCTTCAGCCTACTGCACAGTCTCTGGTGTTGCAATTTTTGTAATCAGTGGCGAGATACCTATCGACCTTCTGGCAAGTGAGCGAAAAACAGCGTGGGACGCAAAGCGAAGAAGCCTGAACATTAGAATGGAGGAACTGCGAATTCAGACAGTAGAACGATGGCAAGAAAGATGGAATGTTGCTACAACCGGAAGATGGACGGCGAGACTTATCTCCAACATAGAGAGATGGATTAAAAGAACTTTTGGAGAAGTCAACTATTTTTTGACTCAGTTTCTTTCTAATCACGGATATTTTAGAAAGTACCTATACCGTATGGGAAAGGTAAGCGATCCAGGATGTATATACTGCGAATCAACAAACGATGATGCTGAACACACCTTTTTCGAATGCAACAGATGGCATACTGAAAGAAATATATTGATGGAACAAATTGGTTCATTCGGACCCAATAATATAGTGGAGAAAATGCTTCAATGCGAGGAGATGTGGAATGCTGTAAGAAAATACATAGAACTAATATTACGTGCGAAGAAAAGAGACCTCGATGCCCTGCAATTAAACGAGATGTAGGAACAAAAGAAGATGAGCCGATGACTTGACGCGGGCTTTAAAAGTTGCGTTCCCAGACATGGGAGAGTGTAAATGGTCCTTTTCAGGACGTCGCTCTGGGCCTTCTCGAAGTAATGCAGGAAGCGGTTCCGAGAAGGTAATCTCACCAGAGGAGGAGGAGGGATTGTTTTAGTGGATACACCACTCAATGTAGTTGGTGATGACCAACTGTAAGTGCGAAGGCATTTTAAACCCTACCTCACACGCAAAAAAAAAAAAAAAAAATAGTATAGCACTGAGAGGTGGGCAATAAATAGTAGGGGGAACAATCACTGTAACTTTAATGTCCCAGTCTGACAAATAATTAAAATAATATTTATAATGCAAACACATTACAAAGACATGAATACCTCATGTGCCAAAGCGATTAACTCCATTAAACAAAAAGTGCAAAAAGTGAGAAAATAAAAGTAATTATTCAATGAATAAACATTTTGTTATTTAATGTTTTTTTTTAATTAATTTTAGTTAATTAATACAATTAGTATTATTTAAAACAAAAAGAAATCAATAAATGGAGTTAATCGATTTGGCAAGTAAGGAGGCCACAAATCATTTGCTAATACTTGAGATATTATTGTATTTGTTGCTGCTGCTGTTATCGATGATTGCTGAATTTAACACTTTAATTGTTGGTCAATTACCAAACAATAAACAACATGCAGACAAATGAGCGAGCGACAGATAGTTGCAAGCATGAACGGACGAACGGACCTAAGTTGGTACATTAAAAAAACAAGCATTCAAACGTACTTTTATGTATATATATTTAATGAAAATACGTTGTTCATATTTACATACATACATATGTACTTATCCATTATTCTGTTTTAGTGCGAACATCAGATTTTTCATGAAATACAAAAAATTCGTATAAAAGAGAGAAGAAAAAGAGCTTTAAAATTATAAAAATTTAAAGAAAAAACAATCATTTGTAAACCAGTTTTAATTATGTAATTACCAATGTTTTGTGGTAGTTTTTTTTTTAATTTTTTATTCGAAGTCAATAGAGTAAAACTACAAAAAACCGTTTGTAACTCAAGTTGTTTTATTAATGTTTGTTGGTGTTTACAAGTAGTTTTGGCATGATGATGTCGAGATCAAATGTTGCGTGTGTGTTTTTTCTTTCAAATGGCTTTATGTTGTAAGTAGGTTTGTATTTCTGTGTATTTATAGGTGACACAGTGACACATATTCAATTTATTTCAATTATTAATGATGCTGAGTGTATTTTACAACGATTTGATTTGTTCATTGTTCATTTTTTTGAATGTATAACACCTGTCATTTTTTATAAAATTTATATTTTATGTTTGTTTGAAGTTACTTTTTCCCAGAAACGCATTTTAAGATTTTGACTAAATATGCAAATATTACATTTAGGGGTGTCACAGTTTATGGCATATGGTTTTAAAAAAGCTTATATTCTGTCAACGTTTTAAGGTCTATTAAACAAATTAGTAATGAATGAAAAATTGTTTAAATTTAGAGCAAAAGATTTTTCCTTTCTCTGTTTTTATAAAGGTTTTTAATATTATTGTATGTATTAGGATATTTAACTAATTGTTCAACTAACATAAACAAACGCCGCGATACGGGTCTTCTAATTTAGCCTCTATTTTTAACCCTCACTCTCAGAATCCACCTAACTTTTGCTAACCTGAATTTGTTTCACAGTGTATTAGTTTAAATTTCCAGTCCCTAGGCATTTCAGCAATCGAATGTATTGCTTACTCAATATTAGCTATTGTTACCGCTGACCTAACTTAGACCAATAATACACTCTCAGATGACTACCGTTACATGTAAAACACCATTTCTCATCAACTGTGAACACCCCAACTATTTATTAACATTAACTTTTACACAACAAAAACTATTTAACAATATTTTTTTTTTTATATTTAATATCAATATTGATTGTGTAAAATTAAAAACATTGTTATTATGTAGCTAATTTTGTTTATCTTAAATTTAATTTAAAATCAACAGATAATTTTATGCATTTTTTTCATTAACTGTTAAACATACAAGGAAATAAATGCAATAAAATGCCACAACTACACAATTACGCTTGAATATTTATTAAGATGCTGTTGCAATTGCTGCTGCATCATTATCAAATCTACAAGGTCATGGTTTAAAAGATTATTTACATTATACAAAATATTTATAAATTGTTTAAGAGTAACTAATGAATATTAATTAACAAATAAATGTATAATTAGATAGAAAATTTCAATGTATGTCTGTCATTGAAAGATTGTAACCTTGGGCATTATTACTTATACTAAATAATGGAAATTTAGGATAAAATTAGCTCTAATGAAATGAAATCAATTATGCATTTTTCTTTTTTAATTTAAACTTATTTAAAATTTTACGTCTTAGAGATCATTTTACTAGCATTTACCCTTGCATTGTAACATTTAAATGTTATTAACAGTAACTTCAAAGAATTAAAGCATTATTTCTAATTTACCGTTTAATTGTTGATGCTAATCGCCAACACAAATTCATATGGAATTTTCATCACGTTTATAATTAATGAGATCTTAATTGTAAAATATACAAAATACATATTCTAGTATATTTGCGGTTACTCGAACTCGTTTTTTTTTTTTAATTAAATTCAAACAACAAAACGAGTAAGATTATATCGATATTGTTTATTTAATTGCTGTTTAGATTAATTTTTTTTTGTTGTTGTTTTATTTTTATTTAATATTTAACTGCTATAAAATTACTTGTATGTTTCGCATTAACTACACCAAGGCCTTACATCTGTGAACATGTAAGTAAAAATGTGTTTTTTTTAATCTCATGAAACAAACAATTTGAATATACTAATTTAACTACGAAAATTATTTCTGAATCCCTATTATTTGGAACTATATATACCTTCATTTGGTAATGATCGTTTGAAGAATCTAATTTGAATTTGTTCGCATTTTAATTTGCCTGGTTTGGGGATTTTGCCATTTCTGAGACAATAAAATAAATCAATATTTATTTAATTGAATCCATCGGCTCAGATATTGATAAATTTTATCTATTCCAACCAGACTCCAACCAATCATTACTCTTTAACATTTAATGTAACACTTATTTAGAGTTGTATGAAATATAGACACAATTTCCTTTCTTTGGATATAAAATTAGTTTGCGCAGATCATATAAAACAACATTAATTTGACAATAATCACAAAATTTAGAAATTTCTGAGTAAAAACTACAGAATGAATGAAATGTTGAATCCAATTGTTTATAGCTGACAAAAAATTACATCTACTTTATAATGACTTACAAAAGCCATTAATTATAACACTTTTCTAAAAATTAAAAAGCTATGTTTTCGGAAACTTTCACCTAAACATCTCTTCAAATATCGTCATATAGATATGAAATTGATTTATACTGTTATACACAAGATTTTCTATGGAAAATACGGTTATATACAGGAATGTTTATAGAAAATACTTTTAACACAAGATTTTCTGAAGAAAATACTGTTATACACAAGAATTTCTATAGAAAATATTTTTAAACACAATATTTTCTATAGAAAATGCTGTTATAGAAACGATTTTCTATAGAAAATACTGTTGTACACAACATTTTCTATATAAAATACTGATATACACAAGATTTTTTGTAGAAAATACTGTTATACACAAACATTTTCGATATAAAATACTGTTATACATAACATTTTCTATATAAAATACTGTTATACACAAGATTTTCTATAGAAAATACTTTTATACACAAGATTTTTTGTAGAAAATACTATTATACACAAGATTTTTGTGTATAAAATATTGTTATATACAGGATTTTTTATAGAAAATACTGTTATATACAAGAATATGCTATTATATACAAGATTTTTTGTAGAAAATACTGTTATACACAAGATTTTCTGTAGAAAATACTATTGTAAACAAGAATTTCTAAAGAAAATACTGTTATACATAAGATTTTCTAAAGAAAATACTGTTATACATAAGATTTTCTAAAGAAAATACTGTTATACTAAACATTTTCTACAAATAAATATTTCTTTTCATAAAAATGTCTATAGAAGAATTTATTATTTGTTGTCTATTTTCCAAAAATGGAAAATTTATTTATGTTGGTATATTAATAGAATGGTTTACATATTTTGCGATTAATCGCAATATGCGCCATTAACATTTAAACAAACTATTTTATTATTTTAAAATTAAACATAAATTTATATATTTAACAAAATTTGTTTACCCAGTAGAAAAAAGCTCAAGTGTATAATAGTTTAAAAAATCATGTAAAAAATTATTTATTTATTTAATTATTCGTTTTTTTTAGATTTTCTTTTTTTTTTTTGCTATTCTCCACCAGAACTGAATTCTCTGGAGAAAAACAAAGCAAATTGTTTAAATACATTTTTAACGTGTTGGGAATTTGCAAATATGTACATATCTATTCCACTCACTCAATGACAACAACCGCAAAAAAAAACAATATAATATTTTATGTTTTTAATTAGCTTACAGTTATATAGTATATTTAACAAGATTTAACGCTACGTAATATTCCACCCATAAACTTCGACTTAATAAACTAAACTTAAATTTTACTGTTAATCTGAAATGAAAAACAGACCGGAAATGCACTTAAAACTGAAACAATTATTTAGTTTTGAATTTTATTATTTAAAATTTATTTTCTGTTTATGTTGAAAATTTAATTGTGTTACTTTGTTTTATTTTATAAGGAAATTCATTGAATATTTGTAATTTAAAAGTTAAGTAATATTTTAAATATTTGTTAATTTATTTGCATTAGTTTGTCATTCACAATTTAATTAATTGATTGTTTGTTTGTTTGTTATTTACGTAGTCTAAAGGCAAAGAAAACAAATAAGTGCGGTCAATATGGAGAAAAAATTAATTGAATAATTAATTTATTAATAAAGTAAACTATAATTTTGACTAGCCTTGGACATTGTATTGTACACATACATAGCTATTTGTTGTAATGAAATGCTTGAAAAGTATTAATCAAATCAATTTAAAACAGTGTACTTCCATAGCCCTTAATGCATTAGTAAAGAATCTTGTTAGGTTAAGACAGTTCAGGTTCCATTTGAACAATTTTTGTGTGATATATCGGTTCGTTGAATCATCAGTTTAAGTGTAATATACATATTTGTTATAACGGGTGGTTAAATTTCAAGGGCCGATGTTGATTTTGAATAAAACACAAACTATTTAGGAAATTATTGCAATTTTATTTTATTATGATATATTGGTATTACTCAATTATGTCTGGAACAAAATATCGGTCAAATAGGCGCCGCGACCACGGCGGCACACCTCCATCCGATGGTCCAAATTTTCGATGACCCTGAGGCATAATGGAGGTTCTATGCCGTTAATGTGCCGAATTATCTCATCCTTTAGCTCTTGAATTGTTGCTGGCTTATCGACGTACACCTTTTCTTTCAAATAACCCCAAAGAAAAAAGTCCAACGGTGTCAAATCACATGATCTTGGCGGCCAATTGACATCGCCATTACGTGAGATAACACGGCCATTGAATTTGTTGCGCAAAAGAGCCATTGTTTCGTTAGCTGTGTGGCAAGTGGAATCGTCCTGCTGAAACCACATATCGTCCACATCCATATCATCCAATTCGGGCCATAAAAAGTTCGTTATCATCTCACGATAGCGAACACCATTCACAGTAACTGCCTGACCGGCCTCATTTTGGAAAAAATACGGCCCGATGATGCCGCCAGCCCATAAACCGCACCAAACAGTCACTCTTTGTAGATGCATTGGTTTTTCGACAATCACTCTTGGATTCTCATTCGCCCAAATGCGGCAATTCTGTTTATTGACGAATCCACTGAGGTGAAAATGTGCCTTATCACTGAAGATGATGTTCTTCGAAAATTGATAATCCACTGTTGCCATTTCTTGCCACCATTCTGCCCATTCACGACGTTTGGAATGGTCAAGAGGCTTTAGTTCTTGAGCCAATTGCACCTTGTAAGCGTGTAAATGCAAGTCTTTATGCATAATGTTCATCAACGACGAGCGTGAGAGGTGCAATTGTTGGGCACGACGACGAGTTGCGGTGGACGGCTCTTCAGCCACACTATCGCGAACAGCAGCAATATTTTCTGCAGTACGAGCTGTACGAGCATGCACTGGTGTTCTCACATCTTCTACAGACCCGGTTTGCTCGAATTTTTCCACGATTTTTGCGATTGTACGTACATTTGGACGATCAAATTGATCAAAAAAATCACGAAGTGCACGATATGCATTTTGATTTGAACGCCCATTTTCATAATAAGTCTGGATAACTTTAACACGTTGTTGGATTGTGTATCTCTCCATGGTTCAAATTGAGTAAGTCTGAAATAGAGAAATGTCAAATAAAATTCGGAAAAAAGCTTGGCGTTTAGGTGGTTCACATTCAACATCGGCCCTTACAATTTAACCACCCTTTAGAAACATTATGTTGGATAGAATCATTTATATGTGATTGCGTTTTCCACAGAATGTTCTTTACAACAATATGTATGTTCTATGAAAACATTTCCATATACGAGAAAATGCAGAAAAAAGTTAAGTGTTTTATTGGTGACCCCGTGTTAAACACGTAAAGGCTGATATACAAAATTTTCACAACGCCATAAAAATTTTTTTCTTGGAAGCGGAGCGGCAGCAGTGATATAATTTGAGACCACGAGACACAGCGAATCACAAGGAAAATTCTTCAAGTAGTGACGAAAAGAATTTTACGATTCGGAAAACTCAAACATGACGGAAGAACAAAATATTATTACACAGATGGAGGCACTTCAACATAAAGTAAATTCTCTTCGTGGATCTCATGGAAATTCAAACGAGCAACGATCAAATCTTCAAAAGGTGCACATTCCGAAATTCAACAAACACAACCCTCAACTTTGGATTGCTCAAATTGAGAGATCATTTGAATTGTGTGACGTGACATCTGATACTGACAAGTTTGATTTGGTTTCTGTACGTTTTGAAGACGACATACCTGTGTCACTCGAAGACCTCATTACAAATCCTCCACAGAGTGATAAATAATTCATATTGAAGGACCGTCTAATTTCAAAGTTTTCTTTGAATATCTAAGCTGCGTCGTTTATTGCGGTGGAGAAACCGCAGCTATGAGACCGTCTGAAATTTTGGCACATATGAAATGATTAGCTCCTGGTGGAAATAATGAAGCCATTATACGAACGATATTTCTGGGCCAAATGCCAGAAACAATACGCCCACTTTTGACAAGTTGGGAGGAGAAAGATTTGAACAAACTTGCCTAAATGGCGGATAAAATGTTAGATGTGAACAACAACAACAACATGGTAAGTGTCGCATCTTCTGTTACTGCACGTAGGGAAGCAACATTATCTGTGGAAGCAGTTACCCCTCATATGTCTCTGGCAGAACTTTGCAAAGCGATTAAGGTCTTATCAGATAAAGTTGACAAAATTAAACTACAAACGGATAACAAAGGAAGTTATAACCGTCAAAGATCCAGATCTCGTAGTCGTTCACGAACGAATAGAAACTCTAATGAACCTCAGCTATACTGGTATCATCAAAAGTTTGGCGACGAAGCTCAACATTGCGAACCAACGTGTGCACGTTATAACGTCAATTCGAAAAACTAGTGGGGCTGTCGTCAAACGAAAGAATTGGCGACAGCAGCAATAATGACCGTGTAGAGGCTTACGGATCGATTATACACTATACGAATTAAAGGTAAAAATGTAAATATTTCTGCGGATCGACTGAAGCCAGCTTTCATTTCATTACAAATCCTCCACAGAGTGATAAATAATTCATATTGAAGGACCGTCTAATTTCAAAGTTTTCTTTGAATATCTAAGCTGCGTCGTTTATTGCAAGGTGGAGAAACCGCAGCTATGAGACCGTCTGAAATTTTGGCACATATGAAACGATTAGCTCCTGGTGGAAATAATGAACGATATTTCTCGGCCAAATGCCAGATACTCAACCTGATGTTACTCAACCAAAAAGTACAACATTAACTTCTGAAGAAACTTAACAAACAACTCAAATTCTATCATCATCTCCGCAAAATACTCAGTTTTCTCCAATTGGAAACATTCCATTTCCAGCCTAGAAGAATATCGTTCCAAGCAGATCCTGACTTTGTCACTGGAGATGGAGTGGATGTAGCAGCACCGAGTTTGCCTGATTTACAGAATGAACAATCTGGCAATACGATGGATAGAAAAAGAAGAAAAAAAACAGAAATTAATTCCTCGTCAAGTTTTCGCCTCGACAGGTGTGGTTGTGAATTAATCTTATAAAAAATTGTAAAGCGTTGATATTCAAATAAATTAAATATTATTAAATAGTTATTAAAGTAAGGCTACCACGTTTTATTTTATAATAACTATATTCTGTGCTATGAACATATGTTAAATTTCTTTTGGATCTGCCAACTCCTTCATATAGAAACAGATATTCAAAAAAGACGCATCCACGATTTTTTACAATTGAAAAATTAGAATTTAGAAAAATTCGATTATTTAAATAAAAAGGTTTATCGGAACAAGAAATTCATAATGATATGGTGAATGTGTTAGGTGAAAGTGCTCCTTCATACGCAACAGTAAAAAATTGGGTTGCTGAATTTAAACGTGGTCGTACAAGCTTTGAGGATGAACCACATATTGGACATCAAAAAACAGCAACAACAACAGAAATTGTAGCCAAAATGTATGATATGGTATTAAATGATCGAATATTAAAAGTGCGCGAAATAGCATGGGCACCTGAAATGATTCAGTCCATTTAATTTTGCATGAAGAACTACAGATGGAAAAGCTTTCTGCAAGATGGGTGTCGACTAAAAACGCATAAGAATGAAAATTTCTCAAGCTTGTTTGGATCACTTTAAGAAAAATTATATGGATTTTAAGCATCGTTTCATAACTGTTGATGAGACATGGATCCACCGTTATACTCCAGAGATCATGGATCCACCGTTATACACCAGAAAAAAAGGTACAATCCAAGCAATCAATTCAATTCGGCTGGTATGGTTATGCCAACGGGTTTTTGGAACTTCAAAGATATTTTATTGATTGCCTATCTGCAAAAAGGTAAAACAATAAATTTTGAATATTATTGCAACAGAATTAATCAATTAAATGTAAAAATTCGAGAAAATCGTCCTGGCTTACAACAAAGAAAAATAATTTTTCATCAAGACAAAACACCAGCGCACAAGGGTGTTTTAACAAAGGCTAAAATTAACGAATTAAAGTACGAGTTGCTAGAACATCCACCTTATTCTCCTGATTTAGCTCCCAGTGACTTTTACCTGTTCCCAAATCTAAAAAGAGTCCGAGCTGGCAAGCGTCTTACCTCAAATGAAGATGCAATTACAGTTGTAAACCACTATTTTGAAGGCCTTGAGAAAAACTATTTTAATCAAGGGATAGAATAAGCGTTGGACTAAGTGTATTGAAGTTTCAGGAGATTATATTCAAAAATAAAAATATTTTTGAAAAACTAACTATTCTCTTTCTGGGCTGGACTAAGAAGTTTTCGAACCGCCCTCGTAGCAATATTTTGTGTTTGAAACTAGTTCAACTTTTTTTCATTTTATGGACGCAAACAACCAAATATTCGAAATAGTTTATTATGAATTTAATTTTCTAAAGCGAATTACATACTCTTCATCTCTTCAACTTGCCATTAAAACATTAATTACTGATTAAACTATACTACACACCCATTGAGTTCATTATTACAAGAATTCAAAATTAATAGAATAAATTCCTTAGTTTAGCAATAATGTTTAAATAAATCGTCTATAAATGAGTTCTTAAACACTTCTGTGTATGTTTGCTTCTTCCCTAAAGACATTCCTTTCCTCGAAGACTTACAATTTAGACTTACTTATGATCAAATCACATTGTAATGGTGACAGATTTTCTAATTTCAAACAGCAAGCAGGAGGAGGACGATTGGGATAGGTTTAAACTCAAGTTTTAAAATAACATATCCTACCTGCTGATGGCAACTGACAACATTATTAATCAACTTAGAACTTTAATTTACATGAATTTACTTTACACATTTCAGGTTAAAGTACGTTTGTATGATCTGATATAAGATCGTTGACTTTTTAATGCACTTTTGCAAGTCAACAAATTATAAACAATATTCTACAAATCACAATTTGAACATATTTTCATAAAATCCTGTTGAGTTTTATCAGAAATCTTGTTAAGTTTCTGAGGTGATGAAACTTTACTTACTTGTGTTTTGTTTTTTTTATACCCTACACCACCATAGTGGGGAGGGTATATTGGATTTGTGCATATGTTTGTAACCCCCAGAAATATTGATCCAACACCCACCTTAAAGTATACGGATCGGCTCAGAATCACTTTCTGAGTCGATCTAACGATGTCCGTCCGTCCGTCCGTCTGGCTGGCTGGCTGTCCATGTAAAGCTTGTGCGCAGAGTACAGGTCGCAATTTTGAAGATATTTCGATATAATTTGGTACGTGATATTTTTTCAGCCCAACGACGGACGAGATTGAAACCGGTGGCAATCGGTCCAATTTTTCACCTAGCCCCCATACAAAAGTCCTCCCGAAATTTGGGTTTACCGATCATAAATGTTTAAATTATGAAAGGAAGCAAACAAATTTCATCACAAATTTTTCAGTGGGAAATGAAACCAAATCACATCTACAAATTTTGTACAGATCGGTCCATAATTACTCGTAGCTCCCATATAAGGCCCACTTCCGAAAATCACTTTAAACAGCATAACTCTCTCAAAAATGTTGGTATCCAAATAATATTGAACGCAAATATATTTCATACGTATACAAGCAATACGATACAATTTTATTGTGATCGGTCCATAATTAGTCGTAGCTCCCATAAATAGCCTACTTCCGAAAATCACTTTAAAGAGCATAACTCTCTCAAAAATGTTGGTATCCAAATAATATTAAACGCAAATATATTTCATATGTATACAAGCAATACGATAGAATTTTATTATGATCGGTCCGTAATTAGTCGTAGCTCCCATAAATGGCCCCCTTCCGAAAATCACTTTAACGATCATAAATTTCTTAAGAATGTTGGTAATCAAATAAAATTCGACACAAATAATATACAGAAATGATGACACCTAATTTTATAATGGTCGGTCCATAATTAGTCGAAACTCCCTTATAAGACCTTCTCCGTAATTCAAATAAATCTTTTAAAAGTATTTATGTATATCAAGATAGAGTTTAACATGCATAATATTTATAGTATATTCACAGAAGTCATGGCACTTAATTTTTGAATGATCGGTCCATAATAGGTTATATCTCCCATATAGCGCACATTTCTGAAAAACTGTTTTATACTTATACCGGGAGTAGGGTAGTATATGGTCGGGCTTGAACGGCTATACTTTCTTACTTGTTTTTAATTGTTAATAATCAATTGTAATTATTTGTGTTTTGGCTAGAGAGGTGTAATAAATTAAAGCCGTCCTCTGGATTTAAAAAATTCTTCTCACACAAATTGAAAATATGTAGGTATAAATACATAGAATTACGTGTAATATACTTTTAGTATACATATATGTATTTATTTAATAGGGTGTGCTCTAAATTTTATAATTTTATTTAAATAAGAAAATAAAAAAACAACATTTAAAGCAACATTTCTTGTATTCAAACTTCATTAAAGTACCACATAAATTAATATACTGCCATGTCGCAGAACTCAATTCCGACCGAAAGTGGTTTTGATTCTGCATATTTCTTTAGAAAACGAAAAAAAAAATTTGGAGAAGATTTGTCACCATTTTGGAAACTAGGTGAATGGTACCAATACTACACTATATAGAAGTAATTGTGTAAGGAGCACTTGTGCGAAGTGTCCACATTATGTGTATTTGTCATGTGGACTGTCACTTTTTCGCATGTCAAATTTGTACATATAGTCTGAACACCTTCAAACAATATCATGTGTTATTTCTCTGTGTGCAATACATTTTTGTATTTAGAACGAGATATATTTTCAAGTGACAAACCATCTGACATCAGCTGTTTTTATAACAAACATTTTGTGGCGGCAAAAATTAATTGAAATTTTAATAAATATAATTTATACCTAATATGTAGTAAAACAAAAATACAAAAAAAAACTACACAAATTTATTATTGAAAATGGAGGGAAAATTGAAAAGGAGTTAACAAAAGTAAGCACATATGTATGTGACATAACCAGCATATGAACATGTAATTTATAAACCGTATGTAAAACTCAAATTTTGACATACACATGATATCACATATGGGTAGAAAAGTGACATTCCACATGACAAATACACATAATGTGAACACAGCTTAAGTAAAAAACCGACATTTCATTTTTTTTTTTTTTGAAATAAACAAAATCGGAAATACGGAATTGAAACCATTCCGATCGAATTGTATGACATGCCTGATAATGTTGCAAATTAAATTTTCATATGGGAATACAATTTTCAGCAGGACCAACGTTTTATAGAAAACTATGTGTATAACAGGGTTTTCTATAGACTACTTTATGTATAACAATATTTTCTTTAAAAGTTTATATTATTTATAAATTATTCAGCCTTATTATGAGTGTCGTTTTCTTTTTACGACAACGACTCTTTCGTAATAGATTAAAGATAAAATTAAATTTGTTTCTAAATAGATTAAAGATAAAATTAAATTTGTTTCTTTAATCTATTACGAAACAGTCGTTGTCGTAAAAAGAAAACGACACTCATAATAAGGCTGATTATAAATTTATTTTCATAAGGCACTCCCTATTAACGATATTTATTCGCCAAGATGTTCATAAACCTACAAACCTTAACATTGACTTAAATTTCAAAACACAAATTTGTATTTTACACATTTTACTTTCGATTTACAGTAAAACATATATGTATGTAAATACAAAGTTATGTATGTATGTATGTACATATGTATGTATTTAAACATATTTATGTATTTTTTCATACTCTCATATTAATAATATGTAAACAGTACGATGGTCCTAAAAGTTAAAGTTAATTTTGTTTTAAGCAGCCTTTTTCTAAATGAAATTAAACTTGTGTTATTTAAACATGTTCCTTAGGCTCATCCGATTCTTTCTATATTACTTTCAAAGAAACAATATTATATTTTCATATCAAATATTAGATTTAATCATTTTAACACATTATAATAAGAAATTAGCAATTTATTTCTATTGTTATCTAATCAGCAATTTATTGTGATTTTTATTTCTTAGTTTATAATTTGGATACTATATACTGTATAATTCCCTACAAATAAGGCTCCTCCTAATATACAGGTGTATCTGCACACGTGTTTTTGTATTGAATAAAATTTCTTTACACAAACCAACTAAACTTAATAGTTTAACATATTTGTAAATGTAGTAGAGTTGTACATGCGTTTAAATATTTATGTATGTATGCATGTTACATTTGCATGTGTAGGGTATAAAAATAAACTTGTTTGGACTATTAATTAGAAATTATGCGTTAAAAGAGAGGGTGTGCCATTCATTGGTTTTAGAATAAACGTATGAAATTTAAACGATTTTAATCCATTAAGAGAATCGGAGAGAGAGAGCAGAAAAAAGTACATATGTACATGCAAGCACACGGCCATACCCAGCGGGATAAATTGCAAGTGCTTTCATTTGCAGGCCTTATAGAAGACCTGTTTACAGCTCTGTTTACAAATAGGGCTCTTCCTGGTCTTCTATAAGATTCGATACTTATTCTACTATGCCTTCTCTCAGAAGGCGTTCTAGAAGACGTTTCATACCCCTCTCCGTTCCTATCAACACATACATATGTGTAGATAAATTTTACGAGAAGTTTATGTATGATTGGTTTGTTTTTTTTGCAACTATTTTTAGTCTCTAAATAAATTTTGTAATCTCTTCTGCTTCTAAGGACTTATAGATTGCAGGGGCATAAACAATTTATTTGTATGAACTTTAGGGACTAAATACAATACACCGAAAATTTCATTCAAATCCATCAACTTTGAAATTTCGTGGGACGGAATGGGATACACATTCAAAGTTGCATTTCAAAAGAATGCCAACAATTTCAATAGCAGACACGAATGGTTTTGCAGTTATTCCTGTATATCGTCACTACAACAACAAACATTATCTTGCACACTTTGTTATAGAAGTAATTAAAATGAATAACGAGAGCGTCTATAAATTTAATCTTTTATGAAAGTTTGTAGTTTAAAGTGTGCGTGAAGCAGTACTTTATATACATGTGATTTCTTAACTTAATTTCATTTAATTTAATTTAAAACCCTTTCTTTTATTTTCCTCCATGCAATTATTAATTTAGCAGATCTTTAATTACGCCTTCTATGAGACATTAATTGGTAGACCTTCCAATTGCGCTTCACAAACAAAGCCTTGACTAACAATGACACATCATGTCAAATTGCAACGATTTGGCAATGCGGCTGAAACTCCTTGTGACTGCAAAATAAGGCCTTTTGGAAGGCCTCTTTACAGCATCTTTTTCCCGCTGGGTACTTATTCAGACACACACACACACACTCCACGGAATACCTTCTATGAAGGAAATTATAACAGAGTTTTTAAATAATACCTTCATTAATTTATTTTATTGGTAAAATAATGTTTACATGTTTGTTTCTTTTTAAAATAAATTAAAATTAAAATGCCCTACATATTTTTATAAATTCCCATATAGTTTTTGTTTTGTTTTGTATTGATAATATTAAATTTGATAAATATAATTCCAGTTATGTCCATAATTTCATTAATATATAATAAACAACTGTTTAGTTTTTTTTTTTTTTGTTCAAGAACGCGACATTTTCTTAGCATTTTCATAACTGCTTCCAATATATTAACAACAAACATCGCATTAATAACGCCACAAAAAAAATAAAATAAAATCGGTACATAAATTTATAAGTAATTTTTAATTTAATTTCAGTGAAAAGTTGTTATGTTAAAATATTTGCATTATTTTGATGGAAGATTTAGCACGCTAAATTTTAGCCTGTTCCGTTTGTTATAAGGATTAGATTTCAACTCTTTATTATTTCTAGCAGCAGCTTTCTATTTGGACTCCTTTATGCATCATTATGTCATTAGTACAATTATAAAAAACTTTCGTTTTTGTAAAAATATACATTAGGGATAACGAACGCTACACACTTTGGAAATCAAAATAACTAGTTTCTTCTCATAGCCACTTAGTCCTGTTTGACATTCTATAGTTTTAGCTGACCAGTTTTAGTTCAATTCTCTTTTGAACTTGCCATATTATTCACACACATCAATTCAATTTTCGTACTTTAACATGCATGAAAGAAATAATAAGATTAACTAGTATCGTCTTTCTCTTTTCCCTTCTCACCCAAAAATACTTGCCTTGAAGAGTCAGAATTGAAGAGTGTGAAAGGGGTTTACTTTTATTGTTTATTGTTTAGTTACAAGAACGGGACATATTTTATAACCAAGTAAAGTTAGACATCTCAGACATTTTTATGAAAATTAATAATGTTCAGAATGAAATAACTTTGGAATGCGTCATTCGATTTGATTTTTTTAAGAAATCATTACAACATTAATGATAAATCCTTTCAGACGACAACACATGTGGTAAAATCAATCTTGCAACGATAAATTTGTATTACCCTAATAAATAACTATTTATTTATTCGCACAAATATTAAATTCAGTTGCTTTAATTTTTTTTTTTCATTAATTTATTATTATTATTTATCTATGCCTATTTTAACAAGTCTAATACATATTTTACTATTGTCATGTTTTTAATATTATTCGTAAAATTATTAACAATAACTTCGCTTGTTTAATTATAATAGATGTAATCCATAAATAATACGTTAAATTGTTAAAATATGTTTGTATTAAGATGATAACATTAATACATTCCCTTATAAACTGTATTTGTTTTTTTTTATTTTTTCAAATTTATCAAAAATTCGTCAGCTTATACTAAAATTATGCAAAGAATCCAAAACAAACAAATACAACAAAAAATTGCCACTAATAAATAATTTGTTAAATCCGTTTGACTGTTAAAACATAAAAAAATAGTTGTAGCAAAAATGAAGTAAATATTTTCAAGTTCGAAATTAAAAAAGAAGACAGTCAAGTAAGTGTTAGTTATGTATCTTATAATAAACAAGCTTAATAATAATAATAAAATAATAAAAGTATATACAAAATAATAATATCTGAAATGATAATTTATTTTAAAGTCATTAGAGGTTTACTCATAATGTTAAGTGTTGCATATTAAATGAAGTTTTTTATTCGCAGACTATAGGTGAGTGAACGTGTTGTATCAAGTGAATTAAATGAATATATATGTATGTATATACATTTATGTATAACGTATAATAAATAAATCGTTTATAATAGAAAGATATGCAAAGTTTCTTTTAACTCTTCGCTCGACCGGTATAAAAAATTCATAACCACCATTATTCCAAAATTGCCATAGATCAATGACCGTATTTTAAAGTTTTTTTTTCAGTTCATTCTACTCGTATGTATTTTATAGTTTAGATTTTGTTCTTGGTGCGTTAGTATTTTTAAATTTAAACAATTAATTTGTAGCTGTTTATGTTTTCCCTTCTGCATGATGCAAATCAATATATTGATCAAATGCTTAAGGGAGCACAAGTTTAGGAAATATCTAAATAGAGAGATCACTTGAAGTTTAAAATATAATAAATTTCGAAAAAATATTGATGAACTGATTAACTTTTATAATTCATTCTACTCTACGTCATTGCTCAATATATACAGGAATATTGATAACTATTTATATTTTTAGTTGAACGTTCCTTTTTTAAAATATAAAATCTTATGAAATTGTTAATATTTCTTTTCGAAAATGCTTGTGCCAATCATTTTAAAATAGTTTATACCACTAAATCTAGCAACATCTTTTTAAAAGTCATATTTAAGCATTTCCATGCTCAAGAACGCGACAAT
This sequence comes from Bellardia bayeri, assembly GCA_950370525.1. Taxonomy (NCBI): domain Eukaryota; kingdom Metazoa; phylum Arthropoda; class Insecta; order Diptera; family Calliphoridae; genus Bellardia; species Bellardia bayeri. The sequence goes on from OX493264.1 coordinate 124,016,895, forward strand.
CATACTCCAATGAAGTAAAAAAAAATTAAGAAGAAGTCTTAAACATGTTTTGTTGGTTTAAATTTCTTGATAACATTTTACAAGCAGTTGAAATATATTAGAGTGATCAAGCACGCGACAAAAATATAAAATTTTCTTTATCTAGACAAATAGTAATATGAAATTTAATAGTTTCTTCTTCTTTCAAGCAATAAGGTCAATTGCATTTTATATACAAATATTTTATTTTATTTATATATATTAATTTCGAATATTTCGCTATCACAATGGATAGCTTCTTCAGGGATAATATAAGTTTTGAATTACAATAAAATAATAATTGAAGTATGTATATACATAATAATTGGAAATTAATATATATAAATAAAATAAAATATTTGTATATAAAATGCAATTGACCTTATTGCTTGAAAGAAGAAGAAACTATTAAATATTAAAAAAGGTCAAATAAACGAACTAAATAGTAATATGAAATATTTTCCTTGTTTACATTTTTGGATAGCAGTTTTCAGTATTTCAAGAAACATATGATCACGAACGTGATTAAAATGTTATATTTTATTGCGTTTTTTTATCTATAAATTGCAACACAACGCGGCTGCTGTTAATAGAAGAAGATGTGAAAATTTGCATTTCCTATTTTACAACCTTTAATATGATTTAGCATGCGACACATATCCCCAACACTTTTGTAAAAGCGATCAGTTCAAGTATTGTAGTTGCAAACTCATAATCGCATAAACTACCAATTGCTTTACAGCAAATATTAATACATTTTTTTTTGACTTCATAACTACATATGTATTTATTTGAAATTTATTAAACCTCAAACTCCTGCGGGTACTTCACCGTTCTTTGCCATCACGTCATAAACAATTCACTGATCGTGAGTGTAGATTTATTTACCTTTACCTCATGAACATCTTAAAATCTTATATTTTTTTCTGTTTGTTTACCATACGCTTGAGACGTGCAATTATTACTAAATAGGTGTTGTTCTCCAAGATAATTTGCCATTAAAATTATGATAATTATAATTAAATTTATTTTTATTTTGTTTGGCACTTTTTTATTATTCCACTCAAAGTGAATTTAATGCGGGGAAATTCCTTAATGGGTTTGGAATTGGTTACAAAATAAATAATTTTATGAACTTTAAAGCATAGTAATGTTGTTTAAATGAAATAAAAAAATAAATTAAAGCAGCATAAAATTATAGAAGAAATTTAATAAAAAATATTCCTTTAACTCATACGCAATTAATTAATGAGGGGTTTTTTTAATTTTTCAAACCATCTAGAATAATAAAAAGCTTAATTATTTACACAAGTTCTGTTTTAATAATTTTTATAGAGAGAACAGCACTTCTTTTGCAATTTTAATTTAATGGAATTTGTTTTAAAATTGTTTTAATTGGTGTTTTGTGCCAAGGTCACTTAATGGCATTTAAAATCCGGGTTAATCTTTAACATTTTCTAATCAATTTAAAGAATTTTTTTAAACAACGCACAGTGCAACTTTTTGCAATGTTTCAATAACAAATACGGTGCCTTGCGACTATTAAATATTTGATTTTAATTGTTTTTTTTTTAATTTAGAGAGTTCCAAACAATTATATTGTAAAATTAGCTTTTTTCAAATATTTAATACAATTTTGTAAAATTAGACGTACCCTACCGATAATCAATAACTAGTGTTTCCAGAAACGTTTCTTCAATTTACTTAAACAGAATTAAAAATATTCCAAATGTGAGACTTTGTAGCATTAAAAACAAAAAATGTATCGTGTTAACAGCGTTCCTAATTGTAATCAAATTCTAAAAATCAAAATTCTTATGAATTTCTTAAGCTTTCTAGCTAGCTTGCACAACACTTTATCAAAAGTATTATATAAGTACTTAGACGGTCAAGAACGCGACATTCATACTTCTTTGAAGTAAAAAATTAAAAATCGTAACCCGGAATTGGTTGCAATTGTAATACAACTAAATTCCTTTTAAAAAAAACAAAATTTGTATGAATTTGTTTAAACTTGCTTTCGATAATGCCCATCTCAATTAACGTTTATTTAGAACAGACACAACAAATATTTCGTTTTATTTTATTTAATGCTGTTCAATCTTGCAAAACTCTTGTAAGAGTAAACAACATCAAACAAATTTGTGCTAAAACAATTGGTAACACTTTTTTGAGTAAATATTTGCTCAGTGTGACCATATCTACATATTTGCAACTCATTACAAATTTCTAGGTTTTCACTGTTTGAACAGTTCCATAAACTCTTGGTTGAGTTGAAAATCAATGACTGAATGGAACTTGGATTATTCGGGATGGAATATCCGATTGTCGTGGGAATGCAACTCCTACACAATCAAATATGTATGTATACTACATATATTGATAAAATAAATTTTAATTTGCTGAATAGTTTCATAAACATTAATTTCGATTTTATAATTTTTAAAATGACTGATATACTTAAACTGTCATATAAAATTAACCAAGCTAATAATTGCTGTCAATTAGAAAAAGGTGTCAAAAAGGCAAAGATAATCTCTGTTATTAAGTAATTAAAAACAAATGCATTATTAGTTTTTTTAAATACGCAATAATTTTAAAACATTTAAGTAAAAGGTTTATAAGATAAAATTTCCGTAAACAATTTGTTTTATAATACATTGATAAATTTACCAAGTTATTGTGTAATATTCGGCTGTACCGAATCTTAAATACCCTCCACCTAAACATAATAAGAAATAGAAAAACTGAATATCCTAATTCGGTGTTTTTTTTTTCAATTAATATCTTAGCATTTTATATCTTGTTTGAAAGGAATTATCTGAACAACATAATTTATCTCAAATGTTTAGAAAATTTATCAAATTTTGACCATTTAAAATTAATGTAATTACCAATTCTCACCATAATTTACAGAGTTTGTCTGATATTCATAACAATCTTGAGTGTAATTTAATAATTTCTAAAATTGAAAAACATGGGCCGATCTGCTTAAATTTCGGAACAGAGAATTTTATACACATGAGGATATCTTACGTCAAATTTGAACGTAATAACGGTACATTTAAGATACATATTAGTATAAACGTGAATTTCGTAAGTTGACCTTATATGGACAATATGGTCAAATTTGCAGCGATATTTTCAAAATCCAGCAGTTCGATTTTAGCATATATATAAATGCTCCGTGTAAAATTTTGGATCGGTATCGTTATTAATAAAAGATTTATGAGTATTAAAGTGATTTTCGGAAAAGGGCTTTATATGGCGGACACGGCCAATTATTACCCAAAATTCACAAAATTTGGTGTAATCATTTTTGTGTATATTTATATATTTATAAAGTTTTGAGTCGGTACCGATATTTATAAGATATATATAAAATTTAATAACTTTTTCGGATGTGGGCCTTATATAATTTAGTACAACAATTTATATATCTATAAGAATTAATTGTGTCGAATTTTAACCTGGTAACTATATTTGTACCAGATTTATACTTATATAAGTGAATTTTAAATTTGGACTTTATATGGGTTCTATGATCAAACATGGACCGAACAAAACAAAATTTCGTTTTGTAATTTCTTTTTACATGACACTTATTTTTGCTGAATTTTGCATTAATATTCATATTTTACAATATCTGCAATATATTTTAAAAAATTAGAAGAAAAATTTTTGAAATTATCAAATTTTTATGGAGGTTGTCTCACATTTTTGTCCGGACCTCTGGTTATACTCTAGCGATTTTGCTGATTTTCAATACCAAAAAGCTTTTGGACGTGAGAGTGTTTTAAATAGACAGACGGACATATGTAGCTCAATCGACTTAGAATTCCATTAGAAGAATATATGTATACTTTGTTGGGTCTCAGATGAATATTTCTCAGTGTTACACACGGAATGACAAACTTATATATACCTTCATTCACCACTTATGGTGGTGGAGGGTATAAAAACTGATTACTAATATTGAAATTACTTTATTCACAGTGAATAAATGAATCTCGCTGTTTCATAATCTTAAGCTATGTGCCCACGATCTTCAGATATTACAACGTTGTCATATCTAGCAATGTGCTAGCAATGTACTGACTTTGAAAAATTTTTAGCAAAAGGTAAATTGTCAGTTTAGACGACTGTAAGAAAACTAAAAATTTCATTTGCACACAATTGTCACATAATGAATTTATCTGTCAACCGAAATTGTCAGTTAACACGGTTGTCAGATTGTTGTGTGGCATTGTCAAATTCGTTTTGCAGCTCTGTGTGTGTGTTTAAAAATTTTAAATATTGTCATGGAACAAAAAAGAGCAATAGAAACCATTTTATCTGCTTATGTCCTAATACACACTTTAATTTAATTCTTTAATTTTTTTCTACTGTTTTCAAAAATTTTATCAATGCTTGTTTGTTTATTTATGTATATACAAAGTTGCATTTAGAAATAATTTCTATGACAATGCTGCCATTGGCAGATGCATAAACTTTGCACATATGACGATGAAAAGTGTTTGACAATTGTCTGAAACCAATGACAATGCCAAAATTGTGTGTATACACGATTGTTAGATCTCTGACAATATTTTTGTCTTCCAATGTACTGAAAATGCTTTTTCTTACAACGTTGGAAGGCAAAAATTTTAAGTTTACACGGTTGTTAGACATTTTCTGAACATTTTTCGGACAACGTTGTAATATCACATAGCTTTAGTTAAGTATCAGTATAAATGATACCAATGACACCTGACATATTTCCTATATGATTTAAATTTCCAAATCATACTTAAAGAATTCTAATACATTAATTTTCAATGGTTAAAAGCACATTAAAACGGCAATTTATTAGAAGAAAAATAAACATCGTTTAGACATCGTAAAAACGCAACAATTAAAAAATATTATAAACATTAACCGTAATTAACAAATATTTTAACACACAATTGTTAATTAAACACATACAAATAATTTACAATTTTACTTAATTTTTAAAGATCAGGGTCATTTTCACAAATTTGTTGTATTGTTGTTGTTGTTGTTGTTTTTAATTACTTGTCAAAATATGTCAATTAAATAAAACAGAAAAAACAAGATCAACTGGTGTGAAAACAAAATTACAATAAAAGCGAAGGAGGTGGAAAGGAACACACAAAACTTTAAACAAATTTAAAACAATGCAACTTTGTTTAAAATCATTTTAATTACAACGAATTTGACATTGAATATTTATGGTTTAGTTGAGAAAAAAGCTGAATAGTGTTAAAATAAAATTCACATCAATGAAATATTTATGTATTTACAAAAATCAAATATTTACACGATTTTTTTTATTAACATTTTAATTCACATTACAAAAGACTTCGACAGACAGACAATGCGTGTGATACTTGCAGCTAAAAATGACAGTCAAATGGATCGAAAAAAAAAAACGTCGAGAAGTTTTGTAATCATCAAAATAAAACATAATTTTATTGATAAAATCAAAGTCTTGGTTTTTTATTTATGTATGTAGGTAGGACTAGATTTGTAATTAATTGTTAAAATGATTTTGAAAATGTACTAATTCATTGTTCACATAAAATGCGGAAAATCAAAATAGAAATAAAATCATGCTTAAATTTCTTGAAAATCGACATTGTTGGATTTAATTAAGGTGACCATACGTCCTCTATTTTGGAGGACAATCATCTATTTTAACTCGCTGTCATCTATAAAATTTGTGTCCTCTTTCAGTCATCTTTTGTCATCTATAATTTTAAATTAAATATTTTTTTTTATTTTGCTTAGAGTATGAACAGAACAAGCACGGCACGATTTCTAAGTAGAATGAGAATCGCCACCTTTAACAAATAAAACAAATTTTACTTCACAAACGTCGTGTCGTGCTTGTTCTGTTCATACTCTTAAAGCTTCATTAGTATTTACTTTCTGTTCTGTTCCGTGTCGTTCTGTTGTTAAATGTTTGTAGTTAGTTTTTTCGTATAAACGTATCAGCTGTTTTAGGTAAACAAACAACACATACCACGAAAATAACTCAAAAAAAATACAAATTAAAGTTTTTTTATAATTTTTAAGAAGTTTCCTTCAGGCTAATTTGGTCAAATGTTTGTTTCCAAACGTAAATAAAAAACTTTTTCGATTTTTATTTTTTATTTTATTTACCCAACGTTTCGTTAGTTTTCTTCTAACTTCTTCAGGGGTCTCGTTCTAAATAATAGCTTTGATGTTTTTTATCATTGGATATTAATTTTTATTATTAATTAGTTACTAAAATACTAAAAAACGGGGCATCACGAACAGAATTTTGGTATAAATAATCAAATAATTAATAAAAATATAATATACAATAAACGACCACAAAACTTAAGTCAAGTTTAACTTAAAGCTAATATCACAGAACTCTCTGTTATTGTACAATATGTCATTACTTTCGACTAAAGTAATGAGTTTTTCGTCATCCATCATTTTTTTTTTTTTATTTTTATAACTTTTATAGGTACAAAACCTTAATTAAATTCAAAGAAATTGAAAATTTTTGTAATAAACCAAAAATTTTTTGTTGTGCGGATGTCAGCTGTTTTATGCTGTCACTTAAACTACTAAGCAAATTTTTCTTTTCAACAGGTTCGTCCGCAACGGCACGGAAAGTAACAAAACAACTAACGACTTCTACACATTTTCTATTTAACAGAATCAAGTCAGCTGATTCGGAACGGAACAGAAAGTAAAGACTAATTCTGCCTTTACTGACTAAACTCTCGCTTTTCATAATAGTAAATGGTAACAATATGTAAAAAATGTAAACATTGAATTGAAATAAATTTTTTGCTATTTTTCTTAATGTCATCTTTTTTCTTTTTCAAAATCTGGTCGCCTTAGTTTAATGGTTGTTAAAAAGCGAAAGCTTCTAAATGATGTTATTAAACAAAACTAGCAAACCTTACCCCAATTACAAACACAAATTTGTTTATGTCCTCCTATGTGAAGCAAATTTAGCGATGTTCAAGTTCATAGTTGCCTTTGTAATCGCAGTATTTGAAAATGTCATTTGATCGTAGTCATAATTGTGTTTTAAAACGGAATCAATCCACGTGAACCAGACATAGTTGTACGAATAATGTTATGACAACGTGGTTTGAATAAAAACATAATAGTTATCATCGACAAGAGTTATGACAGATTTATGGCTTGTAAAGAAGGTGGTTATTAAAAAAAAACCAGGAACTTACAAAGAAAATAACAAATTCAATTAAGCTAAATTTTAGTCTAACTAACAATGACCGAGCAAACCAAAAAAAAAACAGTGTAAATATCAAAAGAAGAATTTATGTTTGCAAACCAATCGTGCAATAAACTCCCAATCGTTTTGAAAAGCAGAATAGTGGTACTATTTAACGGGCCCGCATACTGTACGACAATACAAAATCAATAGTTCGGCAAGTAATTAGCAGTTATTATCTGAAGAGCATTTCTTTCCATTCAATATGAATTCTAATCAGGGCAAACATGGTACAATTATGCTTTTTTTACACTTAGACACAGTTGCTACCGTGTTTCTATGATTTAAGTTACCATTTGTGTAATAGGGCAAGCCAAAGCGATAATATTATTAAATTTCATAAACATTTTGGAACTGATATATTTAACTATGCATCTAAAAGATGGTTACCACGAAGAGAAGTTGTTGGTTAAATTAACTAACAAAGGGAGCGGTTTTGTATTATTTTACATCATACGACTTTGAGACAAAATCCAAAAACGAAGTTTAAACTTTAAGTTAATCAGGATTTCTAAAACTTTAGCAGTTAACCTTTCTATTTCTTCATTACATTACTTAAACTAAAAAATCTTGTCATTTTGATATTTGTGCAGAGGATGCACAAATATATTTACATATATTAACATTTCAAATAATCCGATACTTCATAAATAAGAATGTTGTAGATAATCGTGATTATAAACGATAATAATGTTCTTATAGATTTAGAAGTCTATTTAAACTATGACTAACTATATACATATTTAAACAACTAAAGGAAAATCCCGGTCTAACGAACGATATATTGTCTAGTCTATTTCTTAAATCGAAATAAATCGGTGTAACATTAGAAAACATATCATAAGATAAAGTCTTTTATAGGTTCTATAAATTATTCTAAATATAATTTATTTAAATGAAGATAATTTAATTTATTACGAAACTTTGAGTTTTGTTGCTTTCCCTTTTTAAGTAGAAGATAATTATTTTTTTTTTGTTTCAGATGCATTACCGCAAACTAAAATTGTAACTCTATTATTCGATAACTTTCTTTTTAGAGCATTAATTCTTTAACGAGCACAAAATCTTACTTCTTTGCAATAAATTCACTATTATAGTGGAAGGCCAATGTAAGCGGCACACGGCCGCGGACGGCAGAAGTAGAATTTTTTCAACTTTGCCGCTTAAAACGATGTTGCCATACACATGTATATAATATGTGACATATGAGTTTCGTTAAAAATTAAAATTTATTTTTATATTTTCCTAATTCTTTTTACACAATGTACACACTAATAAACGTTTATTTAAGTTGATTGCCGCCCGCGGCCGCATGCCGCTTACATTGGCCTTCCACTATAATAAAGTCTTTTTGTATTTCTATGACTTGATTTTTAAAGCAATTCAATTAACTGAAATATTCTTTGTTTTTCCTTTTCGTCGAGAAATAAATTTCCATTAGATATCGACGATTTTTTGAAACATTCTTGATATCCTGATACAACTGTCAATGTACAAAATTTCGTCGTTTGTTATATCGAGTATAAAATTGTTTAAACATTCGTTATATGTATGTCAATGTTAAAAATTTTGCCGTAAGTTTTATTATTATTTAATAAATATTAAAATTGGTACCGCGGCGGTCTAAAAAGTACATTTTATTTATAGTTGGTACAAAATCCTAGAAGCTATTTTCCATCCATGATTCTGATATTTATATAAAATAATGCCCGCAAAAACGTTTGCTACCTCTCATCAGCACTCTTCAGTAAATTTTTGATACGATTTTGCTGCCTGTCATTACTTAAAATTACTAAAAATTGGTCGAATAGAACAATATTGTCACAGGAATGTAAAGAAAAAAATGTTAGCGATTTGGTATACATATGCTGTACAGGTGCAATGAATCATTACTAGTATTCCGATCCATTAAAACAAAGATACGTTTCTTTAAGCTTTTCACATATGTAAATATTATCACAATTACGCAACCGGATTTTATGCGAACAATTAATATAACTGTTAAATTAGCCGTTCTTATTCTCAATTTCATTAACTGATTTTATAAACTAAGCTTAGCTTTGAAAATAAACGCCAAATTAACAACACAGACATTATGGTAAACAAACATAAAAATAAATATGTATAAAAAAATATAACGTTAATTTTGAAGAGAGTCAAAGAGTAACAAAGTCCAAGCATTTCAATGTAAACAATAGTTTTTAAGAGCATTCATCATCATAATCATCATTTATTCTACATAACCTTATTCTAATAGACTAAATTTAGACATCGTTGAAAATCGCAATTAATATCAATAAAATAAATGGAAATTCACTTACCTTTTGCAAAAATGCAATTAAATGGTTGTTAAAAATTTTAATTATTTATTAATATTTTAGTTTATTATTTTCTAAACACAAAATTCATAATATTGTTTTTTAAAATTACATACATTCTTTTACGATTTCACAGCACGCACTCATAGTTTGGAAACAACGGAAACGTTTAACATTCAAACACCTACTAAATTGTAAATTTTAGTTGTTTTTACTAAAGCCATCTCAGGGAAGATGAACATCATAAACAACGGATCGAATTTAAGTAAAATGAAACGAGAAACAAACAACAGAAACAGCAGAACGCAGAACAAAAATTACAACAATAGTGTGATGAGAACAAGTTTTTTTTTGATTTTTTTTATTTATGTATTTATTTTTGAATCCAATTTTGCTTTTTTGCACTTTAGTTGTATTGTTTTTTTTTGCGACGATCATGATGACTTCTCTGTCTAGAACTTTGACAGTCGACGAAAATCAGTTGTCCGGTCAAACAAAAATTGTTGCAAAAACCTGCACAAAAAAAGTATTAACAACAGCATATTTTGTTTAATCTCAATTGTTGTTTTAAGCCGCGAATCTGTCAGTCTGTAAAACAAGCTTTTTTTAACCTATTATTGATCTTGTGCGATCTCTTCAAAAATAAATAAATAATTGAGTTTTAATAATGATTTAACAATTTGTACTGTATTATTTATTTTTGTTTTATGTCAAAAGTAATATTTTATGTAAGGTACTCGTACATACATACATATTTCCTAAAATAATTATCATTGTAAAAAATATCGTAAACAGTGCTGCCAATGATCCATGAATTATCTTTAAGAATAGGGAATGATTTAACAAATTAACATTAATTAAGTCTAAAGCTTGGTTTTCACTATGTCATTTTTGTTGTCAAATTGTCCAAATTGTTGGCAATTGTATGAAAACGGGTTGTCTATGGCGTCTAATGAGATTGCAATCATGATTGCAAACATAGATGACGCCATATTGTCCAAATTGTTGGCAATTGTATGAAAACGGGTTGTCTATCAAGCATATTCTGAAATCACGGTGCTTTTAAATCACGAACGATTTTGAAATCACGAGAAGAATATTTTGGTGTTCTGAAAATCACGAGATTTTTAATTTTTAGTAGTGATTTTGATTGTTCCAAATCACGAGCTAACAGCTGATTTTCTTTGTGTTGATTACTAAAAAGTAAAAGTAAATCACGAAAAATATAAACATATCTGAAAAAAATGGTCTGCAAGAAATACAACGTCTTACTAAATTTTTAAATTTTAAGTTTTTTCTGTGTAAAATAGTTAGTTTTATTTCAAAAACAAATAAAGAACAAATAATTGTAAGTGTATGTTATAATTTTATTACAAGAGTTCAATGAAAAATGCTTAAAAAACTCTAAGTGATTTGAAATCATTAGGCTGTTAAATGACCGGTTTTAAATCACGAGATTTCAATAATTTTTGTGCACAGAACACCTTTTCAGTGATTTCAAATCACTTTACGAAAAAGTGATTTTCAGAACATGCGTCTAATGAGATTGCAATCATGATTGCAAACATAGATGACGCCATATGGCAACCCGTTTTCATACAATTGCCAACAATTTGACAACAAAAATGACATAGTGAAAACCAAGCATAATGTATTTCATTCTTATAACTTAATAAAAGTTTACTATTTAAGTTAAAAGTTCAATGCTGAGCTTGTATTTAAAATTGTTATGTGAGGAAAGCAAGTGATCTACTGAATGGACTAACTTTTAGCTAATATGATACGCAATGATACGTTACCATTTACCAAAAGCGTTATTGGAGACAATCGACGGCCTTACAATTAATTGCAGTTAAATCTCTTTCATAGAAACTTGATGTAACAGTCTGATTTTATACCCACCACCAAAAAGATGGGATGTCATTCCGTTTGTAACACATCGACGTAATGGTCGTAGAACCAAAAAGTCTATATTATAAGATTCTAAAGGAAGGGTCACACTTGGCAAATATTTGCTGAAAAAGACGTAACTACTAAATAAAATATATTTTATCTCGTTTATTTATTGAAAAAAAAAAACATCGTTTATTTGGGACAAGACACCACAAATATTTAGTTTTATTTTATTTGATGCTATTTGATCTTGCAAAACTCCTGTAAGAGTAAACAACGTCAAACAAATTTGTGCTAACACAAGTGGTTACGCCATTTTGAGTAAATATTTGCCAAGTGTGACCGTACCTTAAGACGATCTAGCCACGTCCGTTCGTCTGTTAAACACACGATAGAGCTTCGAAAAAAAGACAAAAAACTATGAAATTTTTACCAAACATTCTTTGGTCCACCGAAATGTTTGGTATTGAAAATAGGTAGGACAACCATAAATTCAATAATCTAATCTAATCTAATGTTATTAATAATAAGACAACTTTACAAAACTAGATAGGAATAAATAAACAACAGTAATCAAATAAATTAAAGTCATAAAATGCAAATTGTTTAATTAAACTATATACCATAATATTTATAAACCATAAATATTAAAAAAAAAAATATCTTAATAATAATAAATAATCTTAATTATTAATTTAAAATGTTTTTAATTGTTGCTTACAAAACTATTTATTTATACCCATGTCGAGTGGGAGAGTTAAGTAAAGTTACATTAGTTTATTAAGAATTCAATGTTTAAACAAGTTATTGTGCAATATTCTACTGTGCCGAATCTTAAATACCCTCCACCTAAACATAATAAGAAATAAAAAACCTACACTTTAGGGCTAGAATATCCTAATTCAGTGTTTTAGCATTTGATATCTTGTTTGAAAGGTAATTATACGAACAACATAATTTATTCAAATGTTTAGAAATTTTATCAAATTTTGACCATTTAAAATTAATGTAATTACCAATTCTCACCATAATTTACAGAGTTTGTCTGATATTCATAACAATCTTGAGTGTAATTTAATAATTTCTAAAATTGAAAAACATGGGCCGATCTGCTTAAATTTCGAAACAGAGAATTTTATAAACATGAGGATATCTTACGTCAAATTTGAACGTAATAACGGTACATTTAAGATACATATTAGTATAAAAGTGAATTTTGTAAGTGGACCTTATATGGAGGATATGGTCAAATTTGGAGCGATATTTTCAAAATCCAGCAGTTCGATTTTAGCATATATATAAATGCTCCGTGTAAAATTTTGGATCGTTATCGTTTTATAAGATTTATATTAAAGTGATTTTCGTAAGAGGGCTTCATATGGGGGATACGATCAAGTATGGACCAAAATTCACAAAATTTTGTGGATATCTATAAGATATTACATATAAAGATTAATAACTTTTTCGGATGTATACCTTATATGGGAGCTATGACCAATTATGGACCGACTAACATAAAATTTAGTACAACAATTTAAATATCTATAAGAATTTATTTAAACCTGGTAACTATATTTGTACCAGATTTATACACATTTCAGTGAATTTTAGATTTGGACTTTATATGGGGTCTATGGTCAAACATGAACCGAACAAAACAAAATTTCGTTTTGTGATTTCTTTTTACATGACACTTATTTTTGCCGAATTTTCTATTTCGGGAAGATATTTGTATGGGGGCTATTTTACTATTTTCCTCACACTTTCTTCTTTTATCAAAAAAATGACGTGTACAAAATGTCATGGCAATATCTGCAATATATTTTAAAAAATTAGAAGCTAAATTTTTAAAAATATCAAATTTTTATGGAGGTTGACTCACATTTTGGTCCATAAGTCTGGGTCTACTACACCGATTTTGCTGATTTTTTCAATACCAAACTGCTTAGAAGAACTATAAACTGGTTTTTGTAAACTCTATTGATTTTGATTGTGTCTTTTGGACGTGAGAGTGTTTTACATACACAGACAGACGGACATAGCTCAATCGACTTAGAATTTCATTAGGACCAAGAATATATATACTTTGTTGGGTCTCCGATCAATATTTCTCAGTGTTATACACGGAATGACAAACGTGGTGGTGGGTATAAATATGCAATAGAATTTGCTAATCTAATATAATATTATGTACATATATTAACATAATTAAGCTTTTCCTATAATAATATGTGATATTAATTTAATTTTACGCTCACAGTATATATGCAAATGATGACATTCGATTAAAGTTAGAAATTTATTTCGATTACAAATGCAAGAATTAGCCAACCATATGTTCAATAATCTAGTCTTAATGTTATTAATAATAAGACAACTTTACAAAACTAGATAGGAATAAATAAACAACTGTAATCAATAAATTAAAGTCATAAAATGCAAATTGTTTAATTAAACTATATGTCTATATATCAAAACCATAAATATTAAAAAAAAATATCTTAATAATAATAAATAATCTTAATTAATAATTTAAAATGTTTTTAATTGTGGCCAACAAAATTACATGTTATTTAGAGCCATATAGAGCGGGAAAGTTAAGTAAAGTTGCATCAGGTTTTTAAGAATTCAATGTTTAAAAAATATGTACTATATGTAGGTCCATAACCGGAACAAAGTTTACAACATATTTAATTTTATTACCAACATAACTATTCCTACTACTTCCCTGCAGGAAATGTCAATAGTGAAACTGTACTAATTTACTATTGACACAGTCACCAGTACTAGTGACTTAGCTTACCCCAGATAATGTAGTTCTTTTGGAACCACATTGCCTACACTTTTTGGTATTTTTCTGAAACAGAAAATAAAAATGCATTTTTTGCTAATTTTTGGAGTTGTATTAAAAAAAATAAAATACTAAAAAATATTTAATTAAAAACAAGTAAGAAAGTATAGTCGGTCAAGCCCGACCATATACTACCCTACACCCAGTATATCAATAAAACAGTTTTTCATATATGGAAGATATTATCTATTATGGACCGATCATCCAAAAATTTAGTGCCATGACTTCCGTGAATATAAATATTATGTGTGTTAAACTTTATCTCGATATAAATACGTTTAAAAGATTTATGGAGATTAAAGTGAATTACGAAGAGGGTCTTATATGGGAGTTTTGACTATTTATGAACTGTCTATTATAAAATTAGGTGTCATCCTATTTGTACATAAGAAGCTCAATTTTGTTAAATTTTATTCGGATAACAACAATTTTAAGAGATTTATGCTCTTTTAAGTGATTTTCGGAAGTGGGCCTTATATGGGAGCTACGACTAATTATGTACCGATCGTCATAAAATTCTACCATATTATATGTATATGTACGAAACATATCGGTGTTCAATATTATTTGGATACCAACATTTTTAAAAGAGTTATGCTCCTTTAAGTGATTTTCGGAAGTGGGCCTTATATGGGAGCTACGATTAATTATGGACCGATCGTCATAAAATTCTACCATATTATATGTATATGTACGAAACATATTTGTATTCAATATTATTTGGATACCAACATTTTTAAAAGAGTTATGCTCCTTTAAGTGATTTTCGGAAGTGGGCCTTATATGGGAGCTACGATTAATTATGGACCGATCGTCATAAAATTCTACCATATTATATGTATATGTACGAAACATATTTGTATTCAATATTATTTGGATACCAACATTTTTAAAAGAGTTATGCTCCTTTAAGTGATTTTCGGAAGTAGACTTTATATGCGAGCTACGACTAATTATGGACCGATCTTCACGAAATTTTTAGATGTGATTTAGCTTCATTTATTACTCATTGTTTGTGAAATTTGTTTGCATACTTGCATAATTGAAAGATTTATGATCGGTAAACCCCAATTTCGGGAGGACATTTGTATGGGGGCCAGGTGAAAAAATGCACCGATTTCCACCAGTTTCAATCCCGTCCATCCTTGGGGCAAAAAAATATCACGTACCAAATTTTATCAAAATACCTTCAAAATTGCGATCTGTACTCTGCGCACAAGCTTTACATGGACAGCCAGCCAGCCTGCCAGCCAGCCAGACGGACGGACGGACGGTCATCGTTAAATCGACTCAGGAAGTGATTCTAAGCCGATCGGTTTACTTTAAGGTGGGTGTTGGACCAATATTTCTGGGCGTTACAAACATCAGCACAAATCAAATATACCCTCCCCACTATTGTGGTGTAGAAAGTAGTGCTGGCAAAGTATTGAGTAATGGGTATCGAGTATCGAGTATTTGACCTTTTTTTTGGATACTCAATACTCAAAAGTAGTTACTCGATACTTTCTGAGTTGTATTTTTAAGCAAGGTTATGTTTATTATTTGTTAATAAGCTAACAAAAAGTAAAAAGGGTATAACAAATTCAAAAACACCTGGAGTCTTTGACGGGAATAGAACTCGCAACCCTCTGAATAATAGTCCGGGGCATACTATCACCTAGTCTATAGGGGCTGACAATTGAAAAAAAAAATAATTGTATAATAATAACCATTGTGACAATGCTGTTGACAATGTCGCCAAACCGTTACCAAAATAGTAGACACAAGTGGTGACTTGGAGACACTTGTCCCCAGGGGCCAAATTACCGCATTCGTGATCGAATGAGCTATCGTATCGAAAACTGATTTCGATATCGAAATTAGGATAAAATGTACTAAATTTCTTGCTCGATATCGAATGCCATAATCTCAAATTAGAAAATTACGATCAATTTTACTCGATATCGAATGCGGTAATTTGGCCCCAGGTTTCCTTCAGAGTTACTATAAACATAATTTTTTTCCAGAAATTATTTTTGGCTTTAAATTCACACACATATGTAAATAAATTATAATAAAACTGGCAACTCTAAAAAGGTTTTAACTTTTAATTCACTTTTTGAAACTGGTTATCAATATAAATATCAATATAATGCTGATTGATACTGGTGATGCTAATGACGATATTTAACGTCGTAACACTCTCTCACTAATTATTAATAATTTTAATTAATCGTGATTTGGCGGTAATTGTATTTATTGAATTATTGCATAGTACATATGTATGTACATACATATGACG
Organism: Bellardia bayeri; assembly: GCA_950370525.1. Lineage (NCBI taxonomy): Eukaryota > Metazoa > Arthropoda > Insecta > Diptera > Calliphoridae > Bellardia > Bellardia bayeri. The sequence continues at coordinate 124,033,538 of OX493264.1, forward strand.
CTTGCGTCAATGCATTTACAACTTTAAATAAATATTCCAGAATATTTAAAACCTCAATTTGAGTCGGTTATTCTCCGTCCTTGTCTCCTTAATGGAAAGTTTTTGTAGCAACAAATCATTATGTTTTAACAACTTCAACCACAATTCATTTAATTAAAATTTTCCATTCCATACATATTCCTATCCTCTTCATGCAGGGACACCACAAAAAAGGACGTGTTTTCTTATAATCATATGTATGTTTCTTTCCTGGTTTCATTATAGCCGCATTAAAAGTTTGTACTTTGAACAGTGTTGAACAAATACATACATAAATATTCCTAAACAAGGTTGTTTTTATTGAAATGGCTCATTGACCTGCGGTTGTTAATTTGCCATAATTACAATTTTTGTTAAAGAACAAAACACATAAAATGAAATAAAAAAAAAACCTGTATCAGGAATTTATTTCTAGTATTTATGCGTATTTTCATTTAGTAGCAAGTTTGTGAAAGGCACAATTTTAACTTTCAATTTCGTGGCTATTGTATTGCTCTAAAAGTAAATACATACATACAAGTTGTTATATGTACATTCGCTGTGGATTTTAAAAGTAGTGAACGAAATCTTTGGAATTGTACAGAAATCCTAGTTCATTGTCATTATAGTGGTAATTTTGTACATGTAACATGCAGAAATGTTCAGCAAAGTTCCTTTTAATGCCATAATCTTCAAGGTCTGAAAAGTAATTTACAATTCGAAACTACTATTTCTTTTTATGCATTAACAATCTAAAAAGTAAGTATTAATGTTGTTATTTTTTTAAGATAATTCTCAAAAAATATTGCCTATTTTTGAAATCTTAAGCAGCTTAGGCAGCCTTCGAAAACAAAAAAAAAATAATTTATTTATTGGATGATTAATTTCGAAAGCCATCTTTAGAACTTTGAATGAATACACACTTCATAAATGATCTAGTGTTGGTTGTCACACTTGGCAAATATTTACTCAAAAAAGCGTAACCACTTATTTTAGCACAAATTTGTTTGACGTCTTTTACTCTTACAAGAGTTTTGCAAGATCAAACAGCATCAAATAAAACAAAACATTTGTTGTGGTAATGCAAAAATATTCCCAAACTTATATGTTGGTCGAGTGATATACGAGTATGATCAATGATCATACCAATGCTGTACAGTACCTACATACATATAAGAAAACTATTACATAAATAGTTTATGATTAAATAATTTGTATACCCTACACCACAATAGTGGGGAGGGTATATTGGATTTGTGCTGATGTTTATAAATACTGATCCAACACCTACCTTAAAGTATACCGATCTACTCAGAATCACTTTCTGAGTCGATTTAACGATGTATGTCCGTCCGTCCGTCTGGCTGGCTGGCTGTATATGTAAAGCTTGTGTGCAGAGTACAGATCGCAATTTTGAAGGTATTTTGATAAAATTTGGTACGTGATATTTTTTTGCCCCAAGGATGGATGGGATTAAAACTGGTGGAAATCGGTCCATTATTTCACCTGGCCCCCATACAAATGTCCTCCCGAAATTGGGGTTTACCGATCATAAATCTTTCAATTATGCAAGTATGCAAACAAATTTCACAAAAAATGAGTAAATAAATCGTGAAGATCGGTCCATAATTAGTCGTAGCTCCCATATAAAGTCTACTTCCGAAAATAACTTTAAAGAGCATAACTCTCTTAAAAATGTTGGTATCCAAATAATATTGAATACAAATATGTTTCGTACATATACATATAATATGGTAGAATCTTATGACGATCGGTCCATAATTAATCGTAGCTCCCATATAAGGCCCACTTCCGAAAATCACTTAAAGGAGCATAATTTTTTTCAAAATGTTGGTATCCAAATAATATTAAACACCGATATGTTTCGTACATATACATATAATATGGTAGAATTTTATGACGATCGGTTCATAATTAGTCGTAGCTCCCATATAAGGCCCACTTCCGAAAATCACTTAAAAGAGCATAAATCTCTTAAAAATGTTGTTATCCGAATAAAATTTAACAAAATTGAGTTTCTTATGTACAAATCGGATGACACCTAATTTTATAATAGACAGTTTATAAATAGTCAAAACTCCCATATAAGACCCTCTTCGTAATTCACTTTAATATCCATAAATCTTTTAAACGTATTTATATCGATATAAAGTTTAACACACATAATATTTATATTCACGGAAGTCATGGCACTAAATTTTTGGATGATCGGTCCATAATAGATAATATCTCCCATATATGAAAAACTGTTTTATTGGGTGTAGGGTATTATATGGTCGGGCTTGACCGACTATACTTTCTTACTTGTTTTATTTTACATTTTAAATAATCTTGTGCAAGGGTTCAAAAAACAACAAATGTCGTTAAATTATGGTGTTTACATTAAAGAAACTTATTTTAATGCTAAACATTAAAACGCAATTAACATTTTATTATTAAAACAAAATTTTATATACATATAATAAACTGTGCGACTATGTATACGTTTTTCCACACCTAAAAATATGCAATCAATTCAATGCAATAACAAACGAAAACAAATGAAAAACTTTAAGGTCATTAACAAAATCCGTCTGTATGTATAAATGTGTATACATACAGTGAGCCTCAAAATAAAGTCAACACCATATATAACTAAGAGAAAAGCTTAATTATATTGATATTTATAACAAAAAAAAACACAAAAACAAAAGTCTATACAAATTTAATTGATTTATTGTTAAAATAGAGCAATTTTTACGCCGCAAAATAAAATTCATTCCAAAAGTAGAGGCAATTCTTTTAATTTTTCATTGTTTGAAAATATAACGATCCAAATAATTGCAAGTTTTATAATTTATTATTAAAAGAGAGAAAAGTTGAGACATCAATTGAGACTCTGGAATAGGTAAAATCGTTGGAAGGCATCGTTGAAAAATAAAACAAATTATAGACAAGAAACCAACCACAATAGCGTAGAAAATTTGCCTGGTGCAAAACGACCAAAGCGTATTACAAGAACTGAAGTAAGAACTATATTAAGAAAAGTAAGAGTAAATCTAACAACTAGTGCTGTAAAAATAGCTGAAAATTTTACAATAACTTCTGGAAATCCTTTAAGCGTGAGTACGATTAGAAGATCTATACAATACAATTTTACAATCAAACCAAACGTTTGAATTTCGGAAAAAAGTATTTAAACGAGCCTCAAATTTTTTGGAATAATATTTTTTTCACCGCTGAAAGTAAATTTGAGATATTTGGAATCAAAAATACCCTAAAAATATGGCGAACCAAGAAGCCTTTACTAATAAATATTTTACTAAGACAGTAAAACTTGGCGGCGACTCAGTAATGATGTGGGGTTGTATGGTCGCATCAGTCGGCGGGGTCAGTAATCTTAGATTTATAGAATTTACTATGAAAAAGGAAGATTATTACGACATTTTAAAAAACAATTTTCAACAGCACAATGATCTTATGCATACCTCCAAATTTGTGAAAGAGCGGTTGCTCCATCATCCAGCACCAGCGATATCTGGACAAGAAAGTTAGGCAAAGAAATATTTATTCCAAGGATAACATAAAGGTAGTAATACAGCATGAATGAAAGAATATTTCGTTTGATTTCACTAAAAAAAAACTTGTTAATTAAATGTCTAGAAGATTGTCAGCTGTAATAAAGGTAAAAGGACTACAAACAAAATATTAAATCGTTTTAATGTAGGTACCTGTTTACTTTCTTTTGACCCGAAGAATCTCAAATAGAAGAATCCGCTAAAATTTAATTATGCCTTTTACGTTAATTATTTTTCTAAGTTTTGGTTATATATTTTGCTTTTGCTCAGATCTTACAACGTTGTCCGAAAAATGTTCAGAAAATGTCTAACAACTGTGTGAACTTAAAATTTCAGTCTTCCAACGTTGTAAGAAAAAGCATGTTCAGTAGTACATTATAAGACAAAAATATTGTCAGATATCTAACAATCGTGTGAAGACATTTTTTTTGTCATTGTAAGATTGTTTTAAGACAATTGTCAAACACCTTTAATTGTTATATGTGCGAAACTTATGTATCTGTCAATGGCAGCATTGTGCGTTCTCAAACTGTAGGTTAAGAGTGTGTTAAAAGTAAATTGTAAAAGAGTATTAAATGACAGACAGAGTGATTATTTTAATTGTTTTGTGTACGTTTGAATAAATAAAGACTTGTTATAATTTTAAACTACTTGACGCTTCTATTTTGCATTTAAAAGGAAACCGGTTTATTTAAGAGATGTATTTGTTTTAAATTTGTATTTGTAGTACACCAATACCTCACTTTGCGTCGGGATTACGATCCAAAAAAAAAAAAAACGACGCAAAGTGAATGAAGATTTTCTATAGCAAACCATGTAAAGATCGAGGATAGGTTCTAGGATTACGAAAATACTAAGTCGTCGGCTTTCTTTTACAAAACATTGGTCCAACTATTACTATTACATTTTACTTAATGTTGTTCTCTGCGCAACTTGATTTTCAATTCAAATAGAAAGCAAGGACTCCATTTCGATCATCAAAGCACTTCTTGATTTTGCAAAAACTTTCAAAAACAAATTAAAAACTCGAACCCAAAACAACGCAACTTTGAAAACCTAACGACGCACAATGAAAATTATAACTAATTAAGCAGCGATGGAACTTCGAAAAAAAAAACGCAATACGAAACGGCGCAAGTGTTTACTTTATATTGACGCTCACAGTATACTTACATTATTTATAACAGTTCACTGTCAAATGTTTAGAATTTATAACATTCTATTATAAATTTGAATTTATTTGTCATTAAAGTTTTGTTAATCATTTAACTCCTTCAACGAATAGTAGCAGCTTGGTTGATGGATGCATTTTAATGAACAGGGGTTAATAAATATTAAAAAAAAACACACGGAATTTCGTATAAAAATTTCATCTTAATGGTTTAATAAAAAAAAAAATACACGTTTTTATGGAGTTTTATTTTTTGTTTGTTTGATGTATTGTTTTTATTTAAATAAATGCGATTTAGTTAATTTTTAGATTTTTATTTTTATTTCTTTAAAGAATGTTTTAACAAAATTGTTATAAAAAAAAAACGTTAAATTTTTTAGCGGTACTACAAATTTTACTGGTTGTTATTTTTATTTCATTTAATATTTGGTAATTGATTCAAAACAGAATTTGGAATTTTAGCCTATATGATTTTAAATTTATTTTGGTTCGGTTTACTTTCAAAAAAAAAATTCAATTTATCTGCCATTACTTTTGTATGATTCTTGCTATAACAAATTTTATTTCATTAAATACCTACAAATTTTTATGTGTGATTAATTATTATGGATTTTTTTTTTTTTTGTTTGACAATACAAATTTTACTGCTTAATTTAAGATTTTGTTTATACAATTTACTTTGCAATATTTTTAGTTTGAATTTTCAATTTTGAATTTATACAAAAAAAGCTTGTTTTCTCAACAATATAATTATGTTTTGTTTTTAATTTTTCTTTTATAAATTTTTTTAAATATTTTTAACTACAAACAAATGACTACTTAAACCAACTCCTTAGTTTGTTGTTGCTATTTTTCTTTTCTAATTTTCTTGTCTTTTCTTATCAGCGATAAAATCCTGGTCCTGCATCTTAAAAATGCTTGTTTGCTTTATTTGCTTAGCTAAATATATGTAGTTTCACTAAAAAAAAGTAATTTTAATTAAATTCTAACAAAAAAAAAATACTTTTTATATTTTTCAAAAAGTATTAAATTTAACTAAAAAAAAATCGTATAATTTTTAAAGACTTTGTTTGTTTGTTCATTTGTTTATAAATATTTTAAAGGTGGTTTTTAGTTACTTTTTTTATAATAATTAGTACGACTTTTATATACATTTTAATGAAATTTAACTAATTGAACTTAATGGAAAAAAGGCAACCGTTTACAAATTAAAAAAAAGTGTTTTTTTTTAGTTTAACAAGTTTTTAGTTTTTTTTGTTCTTATTGTTTATATTTTGTTTAAATTATTAAAATTTTGTTTTTATATTTTTAAATAATAAACTTATTTCAACTTATTTCTTAAATGTCTTCTTAAGTTACGGTCACACTTGGCAAATATTTACTCAAAAAAGCGTAACCACTTGTTTTAGCACAATTATGTTTGGCGTTGTTTACACTTACCAGAGTTCTGTAAGATCAAACAGCATCAAATAAAACAAAACTAAATATGTACTCGTATTTGTTGTGTCTTGTCCTAAATAAACAAAGTTTTTTTAAATAAATAAACGAGTTCAAATATATTTTAAATAGTGGTTACATCTTTTTCCGGCATATATTTGCCAAGTGTAACCGTACCTTTAAAGTATTTTTCTAGTATTTAAATAGCAAATTTAGAAGTTAATTAAGTTTTTGAATTTCTAAGAGCACTTTTAAGTAAGTTCCAAAAATTATTTAGAACCTCAGATTTTTAAAGTTTAAATTTTATTTAGAATTTTAATTAATAATCATTTATAGCCTATAGTTATTAAACGATAAAATTTAAATTAGTTTGTTTCAGAATTTCCTAATAGCTTGTTCGATATTCACCCCTATCGTGAATAAAAATTGCACATGAAATATGTTCCCTTTTCACATTTCCTATTAAAATTCAATGTTAAAAAAAATAAAAGGGAACAGATTTTATGTGGAATTTTTATTCACGATAGGGGTGATTGTCAATTTCTTTATTGTAATTTTTTTTTTTTTTTTGAAGCTGAAAAATTTCTTTACTATCAATCTTTTACTGGATTTCTTACACTTAACAGTTCCAAAACTGACTCGATTCTTTGAATATGAGAAAACACACAACGCATTCTTGGAATTTTAAGCTTTGAACAAGCTTAAACAATTATAGAACCACTTAACAAATTAAGTAATTAGTGTAAATTAAATTTAGCCCCATTTAATTACCTTATAAAACAATTATTTGTATGAAAGCTGTCAGTATAATTTTAGCTTAAAAAAATAACTAGACATTGTGTAAAACTGGGTTATAGTTTAAACAAGCCAGATTTCTATACTTATACTCTGCCTTAATAGAAAAATAACATTTAAAAAAAATATTATAAATTTAATAATTCCTTAAATAAATTTAAACGAAAACGTGCTGTTTTGACAGACCGAAGGCGAATTAATAAGGTGATAGAGACACGCGCAACAAATACTACAATCCAAAAACAACAGGCAATTTGTTGTTTTTAATATGTATGTGAAATTTCAAAATCCAGGCGAATTGAAGTTCACTAGAGCCCCGATTTGCGTCGTTAATAGGGACGGGGGAAATGCGACGCAAATCGAATCAATTTTTTCTATAAAAATGTATTGACTTTTTGTTGAATGGGTCCAAAATTTAAAAATTTAGCTAGTAAAATTATAGTTTTTATTACAAAAACGTCTTATGGTACGTTTGATTATATTTATTTGAGCAGGTCTTTGTTATCATTAAAAAGAAATAATTGAAAATATATTTTTAAACAAGGAATAAAAAATCACCCCTATCGTGAATAAAAATTTCACATGAAATTTGTTCCCTTTTATTTTGTTAACATTGAATTTAAATAGGAAAAATGTGAAAAGGGAACAAATTTCATGTGGAATTTTTATTCACGATAGGGGTGAATATTTAAGGAGAAAAAAATCTATTTACATATGTACATAATAGCACGTAACTTCATATGATAAATATGGCAAAATATTCACATGTAATTATGAAATTATGGTATATAGAAACGCAAATCGGAAGCAAAACGACGCAAAACAGATTGACACAAAATTTCAAAGTCGACTCAAATCGGAATCAAAACGACGCAAATAGGATAGACGCAAATCGGGGCTCTAGTGTACAAACAAAATAAATTCGATTTGTTTACGAACTAAACTGGAAATGATATTTCACTTTGGAAATTTCACTTCCACTACATTTTACAAATATAGAACAACATTTATTATTTTTATTAATTTTGCTTTTTCAGACGCTTAAATAATTTGATTGTTCCTTACTTCGTTTTTTTTTTTTTTTGACTTTAAATAACAAATATAAACAAAACAAAGTTTAACAAATGGATACATTATTTCACAGTGAATTAATGATCAGCTGACGTGATGCGCTAACCTTATTAATCCACCTTGGCCAGACCTTTTATAAGTGAAAACCCGACAGTCCAAATTTTAATCAGAATAATAGAGTGATTACAAAAACGATACATTTTCGTATAACGAACACGAATAGTAATTTATACATCTGGTTTCGATTAACAGAACATCTAAATTAATTTTACGTAAATATTACGCGGATTCTGGGGGTTATTTTGTAACTCATTTCGAAAGAAAACTCGTTCGAATTTGTATGCTTTATGCATTTTATTTCAAAAATGTTTGTTTTCGAATCGAAATACACAATAACCAACCTTTTTACAAAAAAGGGACTATATTTTCGAAATTTTTACATGGGGTAAAACAGGGGGGTTATTTCGATTAGAATAGAAAATCGTTCGAATTTGTGTACTTTTTACATTGTATTTCGAAAGCTTTTGCTTTCGCGTCAAAATACACAATAACCCACCAGATTACGATTATCCTATTCCGATCGAAATTGGAACTATCTAATTCCCTATTTTGCAGCATTAGAAAAACTAAAACGATTTTTTTAGTAATGACATTACTTTTGATCCGTAATAGTTTTATCCAATAAATGTCTATATGCAATAAAATATACGCTGAATAACAATAGGTACCTAATACTTTATAAATAAGTTTTTTAATATAGTTGAATAATTCTATGGCATCTTGAAGACCGCATTCAGCCGGTGTAATTTAAATGCAAAATAAAGATTCTCTTAATAAGACAAGTAACTGTTTTGAAATGCATCATTGTTGTGTGATTAGTTGCACAGATAAGATGCTGTTTGACGTTTCGATATTCTCACTCTGTATCTTGAAAAATAACTCGTTGGTCATAAGCTACTTTTACATTGTCTGAGTTCTTAAAAAATTTGATATTTAACAAAATATTCAGAATTTAAAAACTATTTAATTTTCCAGATACGCCTACACTCTACTACCTGGGGGGTGGGTTATTGTGTATTTCGATTCGAAAAGAAAATCGTTCTAATTTATATACTGTTTACATTGTGTTTTGAAAGCTTTTCAATAGATCTTAAATGCTTGCAACTGAAATAGAGAGGCAGTTGTAAAATTATTCGAAAAGAAGTAAAAGACATTTGGTTTGTTATTATTAGAAATCAAATTTACTATACGGTTTTGTATTCACTACAAATATATGATTGTATTTTGTACACGTTTGCCGGTAGTTTATTTTCTTTAGATTTTCCAATTTAACTGCTTCAGACGTATTTGATTGGAGTCTGAAAAAGAAAGAATAGCTAAAATCTATAGCAGAATATTTCAATTTAGAGCATATATTCGTGTAAGGGGAAAAGTCTAGTTAAAATAATACAGTTCAACATATGTAACAATATACACAAAACATAAGGCCTCAAAGTACGATTCTGGCTGCTATACAATGTTTCTTATGTTATGGTACCAATCCACCCCCCCCCCCCCCCTTACATAGTCCTGAAAAAAGAAGCGCAAAGTTTCTTGCAAAGCTGAGCTAACAAAAGTTTTAATAGAAAAATGGGGGAAAAATATCACCAAGCTATTGCCGAAAGTTAGTGGAATCAGTCATTAGTTTTAAAAAGCAAAGGATTATACACAAAATATTATTAAGAATTAAAAGAAGCAAATTTTGGAGATATCCAAGTTTGTCTTGTGCAACATTTTTATGTTTAATTATCAGAAAATTTGAAAGAAAATGTCTAAGATCGTGTACTTCACTCAATAAATCTTCTTATAGCAATTATATGAAGTTTATCTCCAACAAGAAATTATATAACTCGGCAAACATTAGCCGTATAGACAATTTTATAATTAAACTTATAAGGAAACACATCTTAAGATGCACAGAATATCCAAACAATAATCTAATATTTGCTCCTTACTATACGGATGACTCATATATTACAAATACATTAATATCTGGGTATGTACCCCCTGAAGCATTATTATATTTAGACAAAAATCGTTACATGCAAAACGAGCACGGAATCCCAATATTCTATCACCTGTATAGAAGGGCTAATAATAAATCATTTGATATTAGCAATACTAATAACAATGAATTGAGACATGATACCAGCATTTCAGAAAAAGATAGAAAGATACAAAGTATGAATAGATATTGGTGGATTACTAACTAAATTTCCTTTTTTTTCTTTTATTTTTTTTTGACAAATTTAAATATATTTTAAAAATAAAAAAAAAATAAGCGATGTTTTTTCTATAGTTTTTCATTGCATATGAAATATGTATAATCTAGTATATTACTTTACATCCTAATTTAATAAGTTCAAAAAAAGAAATCTGTATAATGTTTTATCAAATACGCTAGAGAGTTCGATTATGGACCAGTGTGTAATACTAATACTTGTATACTAAACTATTTGTTTATTTTAAGCTGAATTTGTTATTAATTGATCAATAAATAAACTTATCAAAAAAAAAAAATTAAAATTTAGTTTAATATTTTCTTTCTCTTTTTGAAAACGGTAATTTTTTTCAAATAAATTTAATTTACAGTGGCGTCCCCGTTTGACTTGTAGCGACTGTAGATTATTATAGTACCAAAGCATGATAAAAACTATTTAAATTTTTTTTAAAAATAGAAAACAATTTAAACTGTTATAGATTTTAAATTATGGATTTGCTGCTTGATCAATATCGATGATTTGTTCATTTTCTAAAAGAAAGAAATCAGATTTCAGTTCCATTTAATTCAATTCTGTGCTATCGATTACTCGAAGTCGAAAAAGAACTTTAAATTCTTCATGCAGAATTCTTACTCTCTCTTTACTCCATTTTCAACTACATATTACTCGAACGAAAGTTTTGAATATGGAGGAATTCAATTTCAATTGATGTCGTTTGTTTTGAATCTGAGTAAGGTTTTTGTTTTTAAAACGAATTCACATACATATAACGTTAGTCGCACCTGCCGAATCGAAATTATTGAAAATTCTTGTTTTGTAAATCGCACGATATTGTGCATTGAAGCAGGGTCCAAATTACCGCATTCGTGATCGAATCGAAAAATGATTTCGATATCGAAATTATGATAAAATGTACTAAATTTCTTGCTCGATATCGAATGACATAATCTCAAATAAGAAAATTACGATAAATTTTACTCGATATCGAATGCGATAATTTGGCCCTAGGTTTGTTTACTCCCAAGTAAAACGACCAAATCTTGTGGATTCGATTTTCAGAACACCAAAATATGTGAATTCGTTTTAAAACGATAAAACGTAATAAATTTCAAGACATACAGGGGTGTCATAGAAACCAATATTGTCAGAATTGGTTTTAAAACCTACAAGTAAAAATGCTTTGATGTCATAGAGCACTGCTACACGTTCAATAAATATCGTGATGCTAGAAATAATTCGGCTGCTGTTTCGTGAAATTTTGTGTCAAAAGACTTCAGACTAGAATTTTAAAATAAAAAACCAATAAAGAAAACATTTCGCAGGAAGTTTAATCAGTAACAAAGATTCAAAAAGAAAATGTTTATGCAAAATGCAAGCGAAATAGAGAATTTTTAAGGGAGAAAATATTACATACAGTAAAACGTCCCTAATCCGGACAGATATACACCCCTATCGTGAATAAAAATTCCACATGAAATTTGTTCCCTTTTATTTTTTTAACATTGAATTTTAATAGGAAAATGTGAAAAGGGAACAAATTGCATGTGGATTTTTTATTCACGATAGGGGTGATAGTTTCAGCTACTGTCCGGATTAGTGGATCGTCCGGACTACAGTTGAATTTATTTTTTTTTTAATACACATACATATCTTTGTGTAATTTGTCAGCTCTATTTTTAAATTCCTTTAATAATAATATATCCCTATCTGTCGCTTTGGTTTGTTCAGCCCATAAAAAAGCTTTTGAAAACAGTTCGCTTGCCTCTTTATTGGAGACTTTGTTTTCAGCATTCTCAGATTCCTCCAAAGAACTATCAAGTTCTTCAATATTTTGGTTGGCAATTACTATTGCACTATTTCTTCATCCGAGAAATCGTAAGTGCCCAAATATCTATGTTGGAGAGAAAGAAATTAGCGGAGGGGTTAAGAGTAGATAATGCAGAATAAATGCTAGTCATATTCTGACATATTGGATCTCTGGCTTTTAATTGAACGAGAGTTATGCAGGGTTCATCTTTTCAACTTTTATCAATGTTCCTTTTGGTAATATTTTGTCATGCAGAGTTTAGTAAAAAAAAAAAAAACTTCAAGAACATTTGTCCGGATTATAGAAGAAAAATTTAAATGTCCGAATTAGCGAGTGTCCGGATTAGGGAAGTTGTACTGTATTTGTGAATTTTCTAAATATAATTTTCAAAGGCATGCCCAATGATTTAGTCAAACCTGTATTGAGCAATTATCAAATTGTTTGTAACAGCCATTATGAAATTATTTAAAAATTAAAACATAAGTGGAAGCAATATAACCAGTAGCTACATTTAATATTGCCAATTAATTTAGCATTGATTAAATTTAAATAAAAAACACTACAAATATATATGTATGTATATAATTTTTTTTTTTTTTACCAAAAAAAATTTAAACAAAGTTATTTATTTCACTCGAAAAAAAAACAGATAAATGCACGACGAATCGTAGAAGCTTAAATACTATTTAAAATCTCCCAAAGAAATCTTTTTAATAAAGATCAACAGTAAGAAAGAGTTGAATTTGTTTGTTTGTTGTACTTAGTGAAACGAAATATACAATTAAAAAATAATAATTATTATAACAATTTAAACATTTTGAAAATATTTCTTAATATTTTTTAGTAATTCATTTGAGAAATATGAAAAATATATAGATGTATGTAATATTAATTTGTTTTTTTTTTTACATTAATAAATAATCTATAAAAATATATGATTGTTGGAGATGTGAACCAATGAAATTTAAGGATTTTTGTGTACGTTTTGTCAATTATTATGATAATAATAGAGTAGTACAGAGAAACTTATACTTAACTAAACAAAAGAAAAATAATAATAATAATAAAATAATGATAAAAATAGAATGCATAATATTTAATGATTGATTGTTTTGATTGCAAGTAGTTTTTTTCACTTTTTGTTCATTAATTACAGACATTTTGTTTAGTAATATTTGTTTCTTTTGCATACTCGTTTAATAATTTTTTGTTTATGTTTTTTTTTTATATAAATTATATTTCCCTTTCTTGCATTTTATAATTAATTCCTTATCTTGTTTTTTTTTGTATGATTTTGTATATAATTTGTTGCTAAAAACTATATGTATATATAAAATTATATTAAATCCTAAGAAAAACACTTTAGTTTATTATTTGACTTTTCTCTGGTGAAGACTAGAGCTACTGGTATCTGAATTTAAAATAGCTTCATTGGTTGAGATAACACCCTCCTTGAGTATGTGACCATTGGCAAAGCCATTTTGGTAGTGGCCATTGCCATTCGATAAATGGCCATTGCTTAAGGGTTTCACTTCAATTTCATCGTCCAAAACAGGCTGTAAACAGAAATAAAAAAAGTTTATTATTAATAAGATATTTAATTAATATTTAGAATATTAATTTAATATTTAGAATAATTAAAATTATAATAGACATTTTAGCCTTGTTTAGACGCATGTTATAATTCTGGGTTTTATGTACTAAAATCTTAGTTCCAATTAAAAGCCTTAACGATTCAATAAGAAACTGATTCTACAAAGAGTGAATTCTCAATAAAATTAAATCAATAGGTTTGCAGTGCTTACATTCCTACAAATATATTCAAGCATATGAATTATTTAATGGTAATTTTACAAAAATAAATTTTGTATTATGTACTTCATTGAAATTTTTGTGATTCAACCACTTCAACAGCAGTGTTCATAATGAGGGAGAGGTAGACACGGGGATTCACCTATTAGTTGTAGTCGATTAAAGGAGCTTGAAGCTACACAATTTTTCCTAAAAAAAAAACCTTCAAATGTTAATTTGCTTGTATTTTTCTCACCATCCAAAACGCATTTCAAAATCTAAATTGCCCAAGCCTGATCTTAAAATAAAGACAATAAATTCTTTGATTTATTATTGTTCCGCCTGTTTGTTGATATACATATAATAATAAAACTGTCATCTTTTTAGAAATATTTCAAATTAATTGCGGTCTTTAAAAAAATACGTTGACACATGAAGCACACATTATTCTTGTTAAACAAAAAGTGTTTGTTTTTTTTTTTTGAACTAAACAACAGAAAGTAAAGTAAAAAAGTGTGACTAAGAACAACTTAAAACCAACACGTTTTAAAAATTAACATTTAAATAAAATGAAAACACAATGGATTCTTACAAATGGAGTGGTTTTATATTAACCACAGTATTGTTTTAACCAAAATTGTTCTACAAATAAAATAGACGTAATATTGTCAACGACAAACTATATAATTAATAACAAACAATGGATGTTCACTCTACACACACGACACGTGTATGTATGTATGATTTTTTGAGTAAAGCAAAAATAAATAATAAAAAAAAGTTCTGGTCATTAACATGCTGACGTTAAGGGTTTATATTACGAATATTGAAATAAATAAATAAAAAAAAAAACGAAAACAAATATTTGTGCTAAAAATTATTAGTTAGCATCATCGTCTAAACATTAAAATCATACAAAAATTAACGCAAAGACACACTAGCTAATAAACTATAAAATGACCGACAATTCTCGTCTATAGACACACGATTCCACAGTTAGCGATAAAAGATCAATGACTATACAGACTAGAGAAAGGGATAGCAAATTAAAGTTTAGCTATGAAGCTAGTTTAAGCGTTAAGAGGCTGCGGAATAAAAAATTCTAAAAATCTAAATGTGGCAACAACTTTTACTTGAACTTAAGTCCGGTTTAGCACTAAAGTGTTAATTAAATATAATTAAGTATAAACAAACAAACAACGTTTTCCCCGTTTTTAAATATTAATGCATAACAAAAACAACAAAATATAAGTATCTACTTCTAACACACAGAATTCTATATAGAATTTTATTTTTATTAAGTTAGAAATGAAATGTTGACTTTTAAATGAATTTCTCAATCATTTACAAGTCCTCAAAACAAAAAGGTGTTATGTGTTAGTCAATATTAACATTAATGCAATTTGTAAATTTAATTTGTATTTGCTATTAATTAATTCCAATGTTATTTTCCAGCTTTTAAAATTTAAAATTAACATACATTTAATATTTGTATGGTGTCAAAGGTTTCCCAGTGAAAACAATAAAATAAACAAAATATTCAATCAAGTACACATTGTCAACCAATTGTGTAGACATACTTTAATACATACATACATATATTGTAAATAAAGTCAATGATTTTCTAAAATTTATTCAAACAATTTGAAAACAAGTTTAATTCTTTATATGCTAACAATTACTTTCTATATTTAAATAATAACACTTAATTTATTTGTAAATAATGTCAAAGATTCTTGCACATTTCAAATTTGCTTTTATTAAGCATTAAATTAAAACAAATAAACAAAACACTTATTTGGTTTTGGTTCCGAAATATGCATATTCAAATGGAAAAATATCGAATATAAATTTAAAATATGCATATCATTATATTTTGGTTGAATATTATTAAAACATTATGGTCTGGGTTATTAAGTGTAATAAATTTCATTGATATCTAACCTCGTGATTGTGTAATCGTGCGTTTATTCAGAAATGTTACTGTAATAAATTTATAGTAGTTAGAGTACAAAACGTGTGTGTAGATTTTTTAATAGTAAATAGTAAAATAACGGTTTTCACGTCATCTTAAACTTCACTATATATTTTCTAAAGTACAGTCTTTACTCTAGATCTGTTACTGGACCGTAATAACTAGTTAAATAAATACTGGTTTTAAACTGAGGTGCTCGATGAAGAAAAGGAAATTCATTAGAGGAGCATTATTTTTTTTTTTTTTTTCTAAAATCAATTCTTAAGCTACAGAGTCCAGAGTCATATATCACAAAAGCTTTTAAAATTCTTATAAAAATACCTGAGAACAACCATTGAAGCCAGTTTTATATGGTTCTGCAGAGAAGAACTTTGAATTAATTCAATTTTAGCTTAATTCAGAATTTAAAAATTAATTTAATAAAAGCATTTCCAAAAATCGAACATCCATATTCAAAAATTATCATTATAGCTATTAAGGGTATACAACAGGAATTTTATATAGCCCGTCCCAAGAAATTTAAAGTTGATGGATTAAAATTAAATTTTCGGTGGGTTATATATTTAGTTCCTAAAAATCATAAAAATAATTTTTTTATGTCCCTGAAGTCTATATGTCCATAGAAACAGGATAAATTACACATTTTATTAAAAGACTAAAAATAGTTGCAAAAAAAAACAAGTAAGAATGTATAGTCGGTCAAGCCCGACCATATAATATCCTACACCCAGGATATGTATAAAACAGTTTTTCAGAAATGGGCGTTATATGGGAGATATAACCTATTGTGGACCGATGATCCAAAAATTTAGTGTCATGATGTCTGTGAATATAAGTATTATATGTGTTGAACTTGATCTCGATATAAATACTTTTAAAAGATTTATGGAGCTTAAAGTGAATTACGGCGAGGTTCTTATATGGGAGTTTCCACCGTACCGTATAATTTTAAGACATATCAAATATATTTGCGTTAAATATTATTTGGATACCAGCATTTTTGAGAGTTATGCTCTTTAAAGCGATTTTCGGAAGTGGGCCTTATATTGTAGCTACGACTAATTATGGACCGATCATAATAAAATTGGACCGTATTATTTGTATATATGTATGTATATGAAATATATTTGCGTTAAATATTATTTGGATACCAACATTTTTGAGAGAGTTATGCACTTTAAAGTGATTTTCGGAAATTTTGTGGACCGATCTTCACAAAATTTGTTGATGTGACATGGCTTCATTTACCACTCATTTGTGATGAAACTTGTTTGGATACTTGCATAATTCAAACATTTATGATCGTTAAACTCCTATTTCGGGGGAACATTTGTATGGGGGCTAGGTGAAATAATGGACCGATTTCCACCAGTTTTAATCCCATCCGTTCTTGGGCCGAAAAAATATCACGTACCAAATTTTATCGAAATATCTTCAAAATTGCGACCTGTACTCTGCGCACAAGCTTTACATGGACAGCCAGCCAGACGGACGGGCATCGTTAAATCGACTCAGAAAGTGATTCTGAGTCGATTGGTATACTTTAAGGTGGGTTGGACCAATATTTCTGGGCGTTACAAACACCAGCACAAATCCAATATAACCTCCCCACTATGGTGGTGTAGGGTATAACAAGCCAACCAATGGTTTTGAATTACAGGAAATTTGATTGATTCAATAAAGCATAAATTCTCAAATGAATTAATTTAATACTTTTACAGCTCTAAGGAATTAAGACTATGAGATACAATTTTATTTGATTTTGAAAACTGAATTAAGATGGTGAAGTTATGAAGAAATATACATCTATGGACAGAGAAACAGAGCACCAATGTTCTATAAAGTGCCAAACGTATTGAAAAATAAAATGAAATTTACATTCTATGCTATTATTTTGCTCCGCACTGCTTTTTAAAAAAATTCGTTGGAAATGTCCTTTTAACAGTTATTTCGATTTTAAACAAAAATAGTTGTTGCTAATTTCAGTGAAAAATTCTGTAATTTAACAAAAATAATATTTATCATTAATTTTGTTAACTAAAATGGGAAGAGGACTGCACTTCTCACTTGGGCAAAAAAAGAGTATTGGGGAACTTCACTGAAAGGCTAAAAAACAAACAAAAATAGCTGAAATAATTGCATGTCCTCTAGAAATGGTTTATTATCACCCCTATCGTGAATAAAAATTCCACGTGAAATTTATTCACTTTTCACATTTTTCCTATTTAAATTCAATGTTAAAAAAATAAAAGGGAACAAATTTCATGTGGAATTTTTACTCACGATAGAGGTGAATGTCATTAAATGTGTTAACTCAGATGCAAATTTGCTTAATGTAAAAAAAGATCGGAACAAACCGCGAGAGACAACAGTTTGTGAGGATAAGGCAAAAGTTAAAAAAAGTAAACTAGATTCTTTCAAGTCATCGAGAACAATAATGGCCGAAATAAATTAGGAATTTGCGTTAAATGTTTCCAGTAGACTTGTACGAAGACGCCTCAATGGAAATCAGCGTTATGGTCGTGTAAGTAGAAAAACCACTCAAACCACTGTCAAAAATAATATAGACACGATTGTCTTTTGCAAAATTGCACCGGAACAAGAATATCAAATTCTGGCAAGCAGTCTTTTTTACAAATGAAACCAAACTTAATCTGATTGGTCCCGACGGCAAAATGTTTATACATCGAGAGAAAAACCAAATATTCAATCACCGTTGCACTACTAAAACAGTAAAGTACACTATTTCTCTGTCCATAGCATAGTCCATACAAATTCATATGAAAAAATCCAACAAATCGTTTAAAAACCAGCACTATATTTATTAATCGTAATGTCTAATAGTTATCGTACAAACCCTTATTAATATTCCACGGGAATAAATGATTTAATAATACCATTTGTTTTAAAACAATTATAAATTCACCTAATTTTACATTTGTTTTAACCACAAAACCCTAATAAAACAACTTGTTTATAATTGTAAATTATAAGTTTAATTACACAACAACAATTTCCATTTTATAGAAAAAAAATTATTCCATTCTAACATCTTAAATCACTTAAACATTGAAACATGCTTTTAAATGTTCGAAGAATAAATACCAAATAATTTATATCTTAATTTGAAACTACTTTCTTTCAGCTTAATGGAAAATTCTGGCCTAAAAAAAAGGAAGAAGAGTAAAGAATCACAATTAATAAAATTTACATTTAAAATTGCTTAGAAAAGGTTTTGAATCTAAAACTGTCATCAAACTTCCACTACATATTTAAAATTTAAAAAAAACAACTCCATAACTAAAATTTGCATTTGTAATTTCATAGAAAAGTCTTTACAATGTATTTGCTAATTTGGCATATTAATGGCTAAATTAAGAATAAAACTTACCATACAAGCTCCTTTATTACTATTGCCATTGGCATAAATCACATCACCGTTTGTAATTAATTTACCATTGCCATTGGCCATAAGATGTTCTTTCTCCGCCGATTTGAGATGACCATTAGCGGTGACTTTAACTCTTTGAGCAGCCTTTGTGTATTTGGCTTTGTAAAAGTCTGAGAACAAAAATAGGAACATAACGCCATGCAAACCAATCCAGACCATAAAACCTTTAGGATAATCACACTCGCGGAACAACAGTTGGAACTGATGGGTGAAAATGGCGACAAATTGGATCTAAAGAGAAGCAAACAACAAACAAGTAAATTAATATAAAATATAAAAAACACATTTTTAAAATTCCCAAGATTACTTACCATTTGGAAAGAGGTTAAATATTTCTTCCACCATATGTATTTTTGGTATTTTGGTCCCATAGCAGCAATCATATAATAGAAATACATTACAATATGTACAAAGGAGTTCAATAAGGCAAAAAAGGTACTGTGGCCACCTGGTGAATTTAATTAAATAACAAATTTAGTTTTAAATTGTAAATTCACATTATTATAAGTCAAATAACAATGTATAGAGATTTGTGTGTGTCATATTTAACTTTTAATTACCTGGTGCAAATTTCATACCCATCCACACAGAGAAGGGCATGCAGCCGTGATGAATGACGTGCAGTGTTGAAACATGTTGGGTTTTCTTACGCAAAATGAAAAATAGTGTATCGAAAAATTCTGTGAATTTTGAAATGTAGTACCACCAACAAACGCGTGCCATCTAGGGAAAAAATATAAACAACAGCAATGATAAATTTAGGTAAGGAAAAATAAAAAGAATATTGATAGTAAATAAATCATTATTTAATGAAGACCTGTTAAGAGAAGTATGGAAAAGTACTTGGAGCGAGCTACTTTTCTATTTCAATTTC
The DNA here is from genome assembly GCA_950370525.1 of Bellardia bayeri. Lineage (NCBI taxonomy): Eukaryota > Metazoa > Arthropoda > Insecta > Diptera > Calliphoridae > Bellardia > Bellardia bayeri. The sequence goes on from OX493264.1 coordinate 124,053,767, forward strand.
CAATAAATAACCTTTGGAAATTTGTATAATAAAACGTATTAAAAATGCAACCAACAACTTGGCTGCATATAAAATGAATTAACTTGACCACTTTGACAAAATCTAATGCCTGGTTTTCACTATGTCATTTTTGTTGTCATTTTTGTTGTCAAATTGTCCAAATTGTTGGCAATTGTAGGAAAACGGGTTGTCATATGGCGTCATCAATGTTTGCAATCATGATTGCAATCTCATTAGACGCCATAGACAACCCGTTTTCATACAATTGCCAACAATTTGGACAATTTGACAACAAAAATGACATAGTGAAAACCAAGCATAATTCTGAAGCATTCTGAAAGTATGAGTAAGTGGAATTGTTTATTGAATTGAATTACTTATAATAAAGACCTAAAACAAACAACATTTTTAACGATTTATCTTGTGATTTATGTTTGTGAGTAAATTAAATTCATACAAAAAACGTGAGTTGAAAGAATGACTTTAACGTGATTTCTGACCAAAATGTGGGTAATTATTTTGTATTTAAAAAAATATGATCATTTAGACAGATAGTGTTTTGAAAATATTGTTTACTTGTAGAATAATGAATATAAACTTACTCTTAATGCTAAAGGATTATTACTGTAATCAACAGGTTGACATCTAAAGTTATAATGACCCCACCAGCCACTCATTAAATACTAGAAAGAAAATTATTTAAAAGAATTGGAACAATTTCATTAGTCTTTAATTAAAAATTCATTTGCATAAAGCATAAAGGATTTCACAAGCTATTGTATAAGTTGTATATCATATGATTTTACAATAATTTGAAAATTCTATGTTAAACTTTTATACAACTCATACAACATTAGTGCAACCTTTATGAAATGTTAATTTTACCTCATAAAATATCCACGCACTAAATATGGTTTGAAACAGATTGTACCAAACTAATATCTGTCTTAAATCCAAGGCCTTGCGTTTGGCCATTAACTTTGGTCCTAAAGATTTACTAAAGTAAGCGTAAAATACACATAACAGAAATGTGGGCATAGGTGAAGACATCATAAACCAATCTCTGACACGAGGATCTGAAATTACAAAACGAACAATTTTATTATTAGATATTAATATTACTGTTAAACCTTAGTTAACCATAAATGTTAATTTCTATTTTGTTATTTATAATATTTATTTCGTAACCAATTCGATGTTTTTCTTATTCATTTTTAAGTTATTTGCACAATTTTGTAATCGATTTTGTTCAAACTTATTAGAATAAATGAAAGTTTTTTAATACATTTCGTTTTTATGTTTATAATACAACATTTTATGTTTTATGATTTTTCTATTCAAACGTGCAAAATTGACTTTTATTTGATAAATACGCTTTTTTAAATTAAATTAACATAAATTAAGAAAACACAAAATAATAATGATGGCGAATTTATAAAGGTCTCATTAACAACAAAGCTATTAATTTCAATAATAGTATTTATCTGTTTAGAAAATGAGAAGTTTTAATAACTGTAACTTAGTTCATATACAAATAAGAGGTTTTTCAACCAGAACTTTGTTTTCCATCAGGGCATATTATAATAACATGAGCATCACATAGTTAGAGACTCTCCCGAAGCATGTCGGACAGGATCTTCGTAAATATGAGGAGAGCATACAGAGGTATGTACAAGATCAACTAGTTCGCAGCTGTTATATGAGCCGCTCTGACACAAATAGGCTTAATGCTTTCTGGTCTCACATAGTCCGTGCCATCCTTAATTTATGACCAGCCAGGTCAGGTCAGGGTCACCATGAACCCCCCTCCACACCTCACAAATTTAATTGTCCAGCTAGACCTACTTTGTTATGTTCTGGATCTGGCAGAACCTCCATCAGAGTTTTGAAATTTTACTTCTTGACATATACATACATGTTTATTAAATGTTACAATGAATTCAACTTCGTTCGAAAATGCATAATGAATGAAAAACTACAACTACACTTTGTAATAGAAAGACCATTTTTAGAACTTGGTTGATAAAATTGCCTTTTTTGGACTTCTGTGCCACTATTACTGTATGGTGCACTATATGGTAAATTCGGCTGGAACAAACAATGAATTTATTAAAAACTAATTAAATATAGAGTATAGACATTGCATGATACAAGGTGGCGCAAAAGTAAACTTCCGATGTTTTTTGGCTGTAATTAATAAAAAAAAAAAAAATGAAAAACTTTGATTCTTCTTGTAGATTATTTTTATTTGGTCTTTTAATTTTTTTTACATCAAGTCGAGAATATAATGTCATCTGAATGGCCGCCGCCACAGTTGATTGTCATTTGAGCCCTTTTTATGGCATTTTCCATCACTTTTCTGGAGCAGTGTAGCGTAACATTGTTTATTAACGTGTATTTCGCATGTGTTTACTACACAAATGTCAAAACAGAACTGACATTAGGGGCCAATCGCAAAATTTATAGCATTTTCTGATAGGAGGATTACTTTTGCGCCACCTTGTACAAAGAAAACGTCTTCTCTTTTTGATTTATTTATTTTTTTTTGTTGCCTAAATGTTTACATTTACATATATGTTTTTAAACATTTTTGTGAGATTGATACTCAAATTGAAAAATTCGTGTTCGGAAGAGAAGAATATCAGAGGGATTTATAACAAAGAGTTCTAAGATTTTTGTAAATTTTGATTCGATTATTTTTAAGTTATAAAAGCATTTACGTCCTTATTTTTCAATCCAAACAAAAGTCCTGTCGCAATATTAATAGCTTAAGGCCCCGATTACCGTTCACAACACTAAATAGTTTGATGTTGTATGTTGTAAACTGCGATTATGATTCACAACACTTATCGGCTTAATCGTATGAAAATTCATGTTGTGTTGTAGTAGAGACAACACAACATTTTAGTGTTGTGAACGATAATCGGACCCTAAGTGTTGAATTTAACCATACCCGTAAATAGTCCACCACTGAAAAATATTTGTATTTCGCTAAAATAAATGACTCGATAACTAAATAATGTGAGCTTACAGGCAAAACAATACAACATATTTATTTCGGACTAAAAATGTACTTTAATTTAATTTAATACCTATATAATATTCCTTATATTATTAGATTGTGTACTCGTAGTATATTAGTACAAATTGCATACATTTAATAATAATTCCCAAACTAGTCATTCCCCTTTTCCTTGAGTGGCAACGGTTTTTTTTTTTTTTTTTTTTTTTTTTACAAAAACAAATTCTACAAAATCACATTAACGTCAAATAATTTTATTTTGAGAGAGAACGGTTAAACCATGGTGTAATTATGCAAGGTGAGTGCAAATCGATAACAAATACAACACAATACAGAAACAACAGGCATTTTGTTTGTGTAAAATAATGTACTACTGTCAAAAACACTTGAAAAAGTATTACTTTTGACATAAGTAAATTGTAAACAAAGTCAGTCAGCTGTGCTCCTGCACTCACCTTGTTCAATTACACCATGGGTTAAACCTTCCTTTTTTAATCATGTGCCAATTGAAGCGTTTCGAATTCCATGACGTGATTAAGGAAATAGACCCGTCAAAAAGAGATTCAACACTTTGTTAAAAGAATCAATTTGCATTTATAATTATGTTTTCTCGAATTTGAAGCATTTTGAAGAGCGTGTAAATCTAGCTTTACTTTCCCATACAATAAACTTTTGAATGATTTTCATAAAAATTCTTGGTTTTATTTTGTTTTGAAAAACAAATTTCTGAAAAAAAGTGAAATTTTTTCGAAAAATAGGGCAGAAAAATGCAAAATTTTTTGCAAGAAAAGAAAATTTCATATTAGCAGAGTTTGGTTTTAAGTGCAAAAGCTTTTTGCAACATTTAAAACTTTATAGCTGCCTGTTAGAAGTCATGTACCTACATATATAATAGGAACTAAAGTTTGTTAATGAAATGTGCACCTTTTTAAGAAAATTTGCAATAAAACAAAAAATTAACATATTAATTTACTAGAGTTTTTAAAATTATATTTAACGTATAACAGGTCTATATTAATACTTTTTATAAATAAACTGTTGACTAATTAATGTTGAAATAATGATCGTGGTTTAAATTTAAAACAACTACCAAAATAGGGTCGTATGCCCTTATTCATAAAACTTACAACAGGTTTATAATATATATATATTTTCCATACAAAATTTTATTTATAAACCTGTGATAAACCTGTTGTAAGTTTTTATGAATAAGGGGGTTAGTATTTAAAAGATAGAGAAAGTTAAATATGTATTGTAATTTGACAGTTTTGATATTTTAGTTATTGGTCGCCCTAACTTGCGATTTAACACCAATGCATTAAGTTTTTTTGGGGGGCTATGTTAAAGATAAACAGTTTTATTCAGAGAAAAAAAAATAAAGTAGATTTCAAATGTACTTAAAGAAAATTTTGTATGAAAATTTTGTCTAAAAGCACACTTTAAACCTACTTTATTTTTTATGAATATGGCAGATAATCTATATGGGTGTTTCCATGGTTATGCACGCGACATTTGTACACGTTTAATTGTCTTTGAATATTGTGAAAATGGAAATGGATTGGAATTTTAGAATGGAATTATAGAATCGTTCATAATATATGATGAGACTTTTCAAAAAGTATATATATTGGAAAATTGAGCACTGGGTACCCAAGTTCCATGCAATCAAAGTTGACTTACGCACGTGATAAAAAATGGAAGTGCCTTTCAGAGCCGTAAGAAGAAGTGCGAAATTAAGCGAATTGTAGGAAATTTTTATTTCGAAAAAAATGTTTTTATAAAGGTTAATAATGGACCTTTATAATCATGCCTTGTTCAAAAACAACTATGCATAAATTTGCTAAGAAAAAAATAATTTGTTGATTACGCACGTGACACTTTTTACCTTCATATATATTTTAGTAATTTTATATACATATATGTATGTATATATTTTTTTTTTACCAAAAAATTAAACTTTTATTCAAAAATGAAAAATAAAAATTACTACAATTAATCTAATTTAATTTTTTTTCCTTAAAAAAAATTATGCGACCGTTGTGATTTTTTAAGTCACGGTGGACCATTTCATGGAAATACCCATATAGAACCAATAAAATTAATTACAGCTTACAAACTTTAAATCCGAGAGCTGATTCAGCAAATAGTCCTGTTATATTCCCAAAATGTAATTGAAAATTTTGATAAATAATTCGATATCTGTTGTGCGGTTATCATGGTCATATATCCATTATCATTTTCCATTTATAATTGTCACACCTTACTTTCCAATACAATACAAATTTCAATGATTCTTTGTTTTATTTTGTTTTTAAAAACAAAGTTCTCGTTGATAAACACGTTATAAGTGGGGAAAAGTAACTATATTAGATCATTAAACTCTTTACTTTTTAATATAAGATTTTGCTGGATTAAAATTCAGATAATTTTAATAAATACTTAACAACTGTCAGTTAATATATAATGCTTACAATAAATACTAACAGCTAAAGCTTCCTGATGACAGCAGGACAGAAAATAAATTCTAATAAACCACTTTTGCATATTTTTTCTTTACACTAACAAAGCAAAAATATGGTAAACCTTTTTGCAAATGCAAAGATGCAATACCATTTGCACAAGATTGTAAATTGCGCTAATGTGATATTTTCACTATTAATAATAAGTTAATTATTATTTATGCCTTAATGTAACACTTTTAAAAATCATAAAATAAATAATATAGGGTGATTCAAGTAGAGATACTTTTTTTAATAGCCTTTATTTTTTGACAGATCACGTGTGAGTTGTGCCATGCTGTCATGTTATTTTTGTTTAGTATTTAGCCTGAACAACGTTTACAAATCGTTCAACTTTATTAGAAGAATTTACGTTCTGTGAGGAATGTATTTCGTGCACTTCGCTCAACTGATGGTCAACATAATCGGCCTACTGAGCGTACTATTCGCAACACCATCACACATTTTGAAACACAACATTTATTATTGGATAATATTCGACCGAATAGACCACGTCCAGTACGCTGTGAAGAAAATATAGCGACCGTAACTGAAAGTCTACACGAAGACCGTGGAGAGTCGATTCGTCAATGGAGACCGTTATCGTGCCATGATAATCGACTATTTGATGCCTGCAATTTAAATTCATGATCTCGGCGACATTTGGTTTCAGCAAGACGGTGCCACTTCCCATCTATCGCATCAATCAATGGATTTATTGAGAGAACACTTCGGTGAGGACATAATTTCACGTTTTGGGCCGGTCGATTGGCCACCAAGATCGTGTGATATCACACCGTTAGACTTTTTCCTGTGGGGATATGTAAAGTCTAAAGTTTATGCGGACAAACCCGCTTCGATTCAGGCCTTGGAGGAATATATCACGCGTGTCATTCGCCAGTTACCAGTTGAAATGCTGAAACGAGTCAATTGTACTCAACGGATAGACCATCTGCGACGTTGCAACGGCCAACATTTGATAGACATAATCTTGTAAAAAAAAAATGCCATTATCAAATTATTATCAAATGATAATAAATATTCCCCATTAAATTTGATTTTTCTGTGTGTTTTTTTTTAAGTAGGAAACCTCGAAATGAATCACGCTTTATTTAAGTCGAGATAAATACTTATTTATAATTTATTTTGAAAAGTTTATTCAACACTTACCACTTTTATTGTCCATGAGATCCCTGTACCAGTCATACATGTCATGTAGTATTATAAGAGCCATTTTTTAATTTGTTTTTATAAAAACTGTAAAGGAAAAATACAAACAAAAGTAGGAAATAATTAAAACAATCCATCCATTTATCCTTGCATTTAAAAGCATTTAATAATAAAATCGAAATCAAGAAACTACATTACTAGTTTTTGTGTGTTAACAAACAACTTTTTAAAATGTATAGTTCAGAAATGGAAAAATTTCCCATAAAATTACAAAGATCTTAATGAGTTAAGACCGACAAACAATATAATTGTTAATAAAAAAAATTAATATTTTAGAATTTATATGAAATCATAATTAAGTTTATCTGTTGATAATTACAGACTTATGTACGTCAGACAGTTTCATTAACAGCGCCAATTTGTTTTCAATCAAACTGTTGTATAAAAAATTAAATAAAATTTGCTACTTATTAAGTATGCAAGTAAATTTCCATACAAATTGTTGTTATGTATTTTGTTTTATTTAAGGCTTTTGTTTAAAATTAATAAAATTCTTCCGCTTACTAATCAATTATTAAAATTTTATGGGAACCAACAACATGTTTATTAACGAACAAATCACTACTGATCCTCGATCACTTAGAACCTGCAATTATTACTACAGGAATTGTCTTAAAATTTTCCATATCATACTCAATAAAATATTTGTTAACAAATGTATGAATCAAAAGCCATAACAATTAACGTTTGCCAAAAGAAAACCTAATAATTTATCAACACTTTAGAACGTTTTCTAAATATAGACTTTTTTCACTGGCAAGATTATAAATTTTAAACAAAATTAAAAAATTTAATTTGAGCGTTAACAGCGTTAATAGTTTAATAATTAATATTACCACCAAATTTATTTTTCTATATATATCTCTGTCTGTTATTTATGCAAAATTAATAATTAATTTTTATTGTTAGACAAATATTTGTTTTTTTAATTTTATAGATACTATTTAAAATTTTGTGGAAATTTCTGTTAAACGAATTAATTAAGGAGATAATGTATGATGTATGATTTGCCAAATTAGAATTTGTGTCTAAAATTTAAATGACAACAAGTAGGAAAGTATAGTCGGTCAAACCCGACACTACATCCGGTATATGTGTAAAAATTGTTTTCAGAAATGGGCACTATCAACTTATATGGAGCGATCATCCAGAAATTTCGTGACATAACTTATACACACATTTTTTTGTGTTAAATTTTATCTCGATGTAAACACTGTTAAAAGATTTATACACGATTAAAAACAATTTCTTCTTTTTTGTTTGGGTAATTCAACATGGAATCCTAACGTCATTATTCCTCCTTATAATACAAGGTGGCGCAAAAGTAAACTTCCGATGTTTTTTGGCTGTAATTAAAAACCAAATGAAAAACTTTGATTCTTCGTGTGGATTATTTTTATTTGGTCTTTTAATTTTTTTTTTACACAAGTCGAGAATATGATGTCATGTAAATGGCCGCCGCCACAGTTGATTGTCATTTGAGTCCTTTTTATGGCATTTTACATCACTTTGGACAAAACTTCCGGCGATAGGTTCTCACATTCTTGACGGATATTGTCTTTAAGAGCTGCAAGAGTCTGAGGCTTGTTGACATAAACCCGAGACTTCAAAAAGCCCCATAAAAAGAAGTCTGGAGCGGTCAAATCAGGCGATCTTGCTGGCCAGTGCAAATCGCCAAAATCTTGGTGGTGATTAAGGATGGCTTGAGCGTATCTTAGACGCGATTGACGGTCAGCAGCTAACAGCTGATGCACCGTCTGGACTTTGTACGGAAACATCTGCAAATCTTGTACCAAAATTCGCTGTAAAGACCGTCGACTGATATCCATTTGCGTGGCACGTCGTCAGGTCGATGTCGACGGCGCTTTCATGACATCCTCGGCTACAGCAGCAATATTCTCTGCAGAACGGCTACTCCGGGGTCTGCCACGCCTGGCAGCATCTCGTGTTGTGCCAGTCTCTTCGAGGCGAGCGGCTAAACGTTGGCAGGAAATCTGCGACGAAATTCACGTTGTGCCAAAGTCACCGACCGATTATTGGTCAAATAAATAGTCAGCTATATTCTGCGTTCTGAAGCAGTGTAGCGAAACATTGTTTATTAACGTGTATTTCGCATGTGTTTACTACACAAATGTCAAAACAGAACTGACATTAGGGGCCAATCGCAAAATGTATAGCATTTTCTGATAGGAGGATTACTTTTGCGCCACCTTGTACAAGGCTTGCGTTAATAAAATTACCAACGTTGGAGAGCAGAAGAACTATGCTTAGCGTTTCATTTTTATTCAACCTAATAAATGGTGCAGTCTGTTCCGACTTCCTACTCAGCAACATAAACTTTAAGGTTCCTCATCGGTCAACTCGTGTTTACATTCCAATTTATATTCAAATTAATCAAACAAATTATGCTAATTCTGATTCTCTAAGAAAATTGTGTAAACATTATAATGATTTTTATTTTCTAATTGATTTTTCTGTTAATGTTAATGTCATTAAACGTAATATTACTTTGTACCTTAATCCGTGTAATTAAATGGTTGTCAAATTTTTTTTGTTATTTTGTATATTATATAAATTTTTATAATTGGGTAGACCTAAAATAAATCAATAAATAAATGATTTTTGAAGGGGGCCTTACATGGGAGCTTTGACTAACTATGGACTGACCGTTAAAAAATTAGGTGTCATGATATCCGTATATGTAAGAAATAGTTTGTGTTGAATTTTATGTGGATACCGAAATTTTTAAGATTTATGGTCATTAAAGTGAGTTTCGTAAGTGGGACTTATATGGGAGCTATGATTATTACGGAAATTGGGCCGAATGATTTTTGTATATATGAAGCATATTTGTATTGAATATTATTTGGATACCAACATTTTTAAGATCGTTTTGGTCTTTACAGTGATTTTCGGAATTGAGCTAATATGGGTGCTATGGTGAATTATGGACCGATCTGCACAAATTTTATAGATATGATTAAGCTTTATGTAAAATTTATTTATAGCAAAATTTGTTTTGATACGTGCAGAAATCAATCATTTATAATCGGTAAACCCCTATTTCGGTAGGACATTTTTATGGGGGCTAGGTGTAATAATGGACCGATTTCAATCAATGTCAAGCCCAAACGTTTTGTGCCAAAAAAAAAACAACATGTACTAAATTTCATGGAAATACATATTTCCGAAATTACACAAGGTTTACATTGACAGCCAGCCAGACCGACAGAAAAACATCGTTGAATCAACTCAGAAAATGATTCTGAGTCGATTATGGAGGGTGTTGGACTAATATTTATGGGCGTTACAAACATCAGCACAAATCCAATATTCTCTTCTCACTATGGTGGTGTAGGATATAATTAAATATCATTCATATTTAATAAAAATTATTCTAATAATACTTAATAATAATAAGACGTGACTTCACAAGCAAATATTAAATTTATCAGGCTCAATCATGAATAAAAATTCCGCGGGAATTTTTTCCCCATTTTATTTTTTTTACATTGAATTTGAATAGGAAAAGGGAAAAAAACTCCCGCGGAATTTTTATTCATGATTGGGCTGTATATTAATTTGAGAATGATTTGAAATCATAGACTTACTTATATGTATTTCCAATATTTAATAGGGCTTTGATAAACAGTTGAGAATACTAAGGAGCAGCCAATATTTTTGATGTTTTACCTAAGACAATATATTGGATATAAAAGTAGTATGCAGTATGCGCACCTTAGTCTGTCTGCAACTATGGCAGACATAGTTGTGCGAACAGGAACATAACATCGACAATAGTTGTCGACACAAGACAAATTAATGTGCGACTAGGAAATTGTTCGCAGTCAAGAGCTTTTTAAGGCGGGGAAAGAAAATAATAATAATAATCATTGATTTTCCTTTTAGTATTGTTAGCAAAAGCGGTGTTCCAACATAATATAAACTTTGATTAATACTATAAACTAAAGGGTGATTTTTTTACCAACTTTCTTCTTGGCAAGAATGTTTTTGGCCGCTCAGCTGTTTTCGTATAACGTAAGGTTACTGGTACACATGTTCAGTTTAATCTATAATTTAACCATGAATCAGCTTACAAACGAATTAAGAAAGATCATTGTGCACTTTTTTACCGGAAAATTGTGTTCAGCGACGAAAACCGTTTCTGGTTGAATGGATACGTAAATAAGCAAAACTGTTGTACTTGGTGTAAAGAGATGCCAGTAGAACTGCAAGAATGTCCAAAAGTTTATTGTTTGTAATGGATTATAGGCCGATGGCATAATTGGACCGTACTTTTTTCAAGACGACGAATTCAGGGACGTTACTATGAATGGCGAGCGCTACCGTGCTTTAATTATAAACTTTTTTTTGCTCAAAATGGAAAAGCTGGACTTGGCTGACATGTGGTTTTAACAAGACGATGCAACTTGCCACACAACTCGCGAAACAATGCACCAATTGAGAGGCGAGTTCGGTTAACAGTTTATGTCACGTTTAGGACCGGTCAATTGGCCACCTAGATCGTGCAATTTAACGCCTTTATAAAATTGTTTGTGGGCCTATATAAGACTCATACCTGTTAAGGGACAAGCCCGCAACGATTGACACACTGGAAGCTAAAATTGAAGAATTTATTCATGAGATACCGGACGATAGGCGGTAAACATTTCCAGGAAATCATCTTTAAACATTGAATTACATAGATTGTTCTATTGACTCAAATAAAGTTTTCATACATTTCTCTAAATTTCAGGTGTTTTTTATTTAAAGCTCTTAGAAAATCACTCTTTATATGGTATGATTAAAACTATAAACTATTAAAGGTTTAATTTCAATTAAAATGTTTGATTTTTCACTCGCTCCTCGAATTTTATATGTTTATAAACATTTATTTTAATAGTTTTTATGTTTATAACTTTTTCAATTATTAAATTAATTAAATAATTAGATTATCCCGAAAAAAAACCACACATCAAATGTCCATAAAATATTTTTTTATGCATATGTACATACGTACATATCGATGGTATCATGTAAAAAGGCCCTAACTCGCATATTTGAAACTTTACAGGAGAAGGTAAAAACATAATAGAAACTGTAATAGTCAACATGTAACTTTTTTTGTACAACTGCTTATAAAAGCGTTATTTTTTACACTATTGCAATAAATTTTTGTGAGGAGGTGTATTTGCGTTAAATGCATTGGAATCGCAAAAAAACCAATTTCGAAAAAATACCGAGTTAGGGGCTTTCTACATGAGACCAACGATATGTAGTTATGAAATTATAGTAATGGCAAATATTTGTATCAAATTACATTACTAGTATACAAGAAATAACTAAAGTGCATGTCATTGTAGTTTTAAACTAAAATGTCATTAAAACATTTTAGTGTTATTAAAACATTTTTATATGTTTATGAATGTTTAAAAAAAAGTTTTTTACAACCATGTTTATTAATTTATATATTTCTTTAGTTTTCGTTTTTAGCCAGACATACTTTTTAGGTCATGACTTCTTGTGGGGAGGGTAATTAAGAAGACCTATGTACATATGTACATACATATGTATATCAAAAAAAAAATGTGTAAAATAAAATCAGAAAAAAAGGTGATCAGTGATCACAAACATGTGCATGAGAGATGCGATGAGTGTTTTTTTATATTATTAAAAACCATATAAATTCATAATTTTTTTTTGCAAACAAACAGATACTAAAATAACTATACAATATTTTTTAGCAAATTTTGCATAATTAAATAAAATAAATAAATTAGTTTTGAAAACATAAAAAATATTTGCGCAAGTTTTTGTGACCCACTTGTTAGGTGAGACAAATAAAACAATATTGAATTATGTATTTATACCCTACAGCACAATAGTGGGGAGGGTATATTGGATTTGTGCTGATATTTGTAACGCCTGAGTCGATTTAACGATGTCCGTCCGTCCGTCCGTCTTGCTGTCTGGCTGTATATGTAAAGCTTGTGCGCAAAGTACAGGTCGCAATTTTGAAGATATTTCGATAAAATTTGGTACGTGATATTTTTTCGGCCCAATGATGGATGGGATTGAAACTGGTGGAAATCGGTCCATTATTTCACCTAGCCCCCATACAAATGTCCTCCCGAAATTGGGGTTTACCGGTCATAAATCTTTGAATTATGCAAGTATGCAAACAAAATTTACCACAGATGAGTAGTAAATGAAGCTAATGCACATCTACGAATTTCGTGAAGATCAGTCCATAATTAGTCGTAGCGCCCATAAAAGGACCACTTCCAAATGTTGGTATTCAAATAATATTAAACACAAATATGTTTCGTACATATACATATAATATGGTAGAATTTTATAACGATCGGTCTATAATTAGTCGTAGCTTCCATATAAGGCCCACTTCCGAAAATCACTTTAAAGAGCATAACTCATTCAAAAATGTTGGTATTCAAATAATATTTAACACAAATATATTTTATATACATACAAATAATACGGTACTATTTTATTGTGATCGGTCCATAATTAGTTGTAGCTACCATATAAGGCCCACTTCCGAAAATCACTTTAAAGAGCATGTCTCACAAAAATTTTGATATCCAAATAATATTGAACGAAAAATTATTTCATATCTCTAAAAATAATACGGTACAATTTTATTATGATCGGTCCATAATTAGTCGAAACTCCCAAATAAGACCTACCTCCGAAAATCACTTTAAAGAGCATAAGTCTCTCAAAAATGTTGGTATCCAAATAATATTTAACGCAAATATATTTCATATGTATACAAATAATATGGTCTAATTTTATTATGATTGGTCCATAATTAGTCGAAATTCCATATAAGACCCTCTCCGTAATTCACTTTAAGCTCCATAAATCTTTTGAAAGTATTTATATCGACATAAAGTTTAACACATATAATACTTATATTTACAGACATCATGACACTAAATTTTTGGATCATCGGTCCACAATAGGTTATATCTCCCATATAACGCCCATTTCTGAAAAACTGTTTTATACATATACTGGGTGTAGGGTATTATATGTCGGGCTTGACCGACTATACTTTCTTACTTGTTTTATGTTAACTAATGATTAAATGTGAAGCTTTAAATCGAAACTAATCTTCTACATGGAAATAGAAAATAAATAGATAATAAATGGTTTGTTTTGAATTATATTAAAATTTCGAAAAAAAAATATACAAAAAGATGCTTTTTTAGTGTTGACAACGAAGAAGGTTTTAAAGCGAAAAAACAAAAATGAAATTATAGCCTACAGATTTACGTATGACAACGAAAGTCAATTACAAAACGAATATCGCGCTTTTCAGTTACTATGAATTTTTCTTAAGCGAAAACATTCAGATAGAATTAAAAAAAAACACTTTAGGAAAGTGCTTAATTTGCATGTTTGATTAGGTTAAAAGAAGCGCTTTTTGTCAGCAGAAAGTAGTCCTCTAAACCGGGAACACCTCATACAAAAATCATGCATCCCATCAGCAGGTTTGAAGCTATTTGAGATATGAATTCATACATAAAACCTGCTCCTTTTGGAGCTTATTTTTTACTGGGTAGCTTTATAGCGTAGACAGACGACAGCGTTAATTTGCATTAAAATCTCACTAATGTGAATTAAGATTTTTTGCGTGACAGATGACAGTTTCTGCATTTAGTAAACAGCTGTTTGTTTGTAAACAACTGTTTAATTATGAAAAAATTTGTTTGGCATTTGGTGAAAAATCAGTATTTATTTGAGAAAAAAAAGCTGAAATTACTTTTGCTGAAACTGCTCCATAATGCAAAAATTGTTCATGCACTAGCAACCATCAACCTGAACGTGTTGCTACATGTGGGGACCGCAATGGGACACTCTGAAATAAGAGAAAGGCAATTGTGGAAATCTATTTTTATTATTTTAATTTTACAATTGTCTTCTTCTTTTACAATAGTAAACAATTTGATAACATATGATTGATTTTCGACGATGTTGCCATATTGGAATATGTAGCTAAATTCAGTATAAATCCACTTTGATTTTGTGCATTTACGTCTAACCAGAAGCGCATTAGGATGGGGATAATTCACGAGTTAATTTGAATTAAGACTGCTAATGCAAATTAACTGTGTCGTCTGTCTACGATTTCAACACATTATTTCAAAAGTGTTCAGCCATTTGTGGATTTAATTTTCAGCTTGAAAGACATAATAATTAAATAATAAAAATAAACAATTCTTAAACTTACCAAACTCACAGGTAGAATAGGTTAACAATAAAAAATGTAATCTAAAATTTAATATTAAATATAAAACCTGAAAGCAAACAAAAGAAAGAACATTTTTATTAATTAAAATGAAATTTAGTTAAATATTTATATAGTACATATTATATACATATACATATATGTATGTACTATATATAAAATAATGAATATGATTAAAAAAAACAAATAAACATTCATTTAGTATAAAGAAATTAGCCTTGAATTATGCTAAAATAACAAAAAATTCCAAATACTTTAGTTATGTATGTGAATATTTTTCCATTTATTATATTTTTTTTTTTGTTAAACAACAGTCAAGTGCAAATGTTAAGAATGCAAAAATTGCATTAATTAGATAAACCAATTAAATTGAATAAAGAAATAGTAAAATAACAAAATGCAATATGTAGTAATAAATTACTTATAGAAAATTTAATTCAGTAGATATTCTATTAAACATTAACAATAAATCATTTTTGATTGAGCTTCAAGTTTAATTTTATTGAACAAATTTTAAAATAATAATACATAGCAGAAAATTATTAGGGGACATTAAATACTAGGGTCAGTGGTCAGCTATACTTCAGTCCGTCAATTGTAAACCGTATAAGTGTAACGTTTTTGTTTTAAAAACGAATTGAAAAAATTTGTCAAACAACATAAAACTTCACAATATCTTTTTTTAAGTACAAAATCTGTAACGAACTTGAACTGATAATGACATCTATAAATAATGAGTTAAAAATAATGATTTATAAAAATGCCTATACAAATCATCATTTTAATATTTGGCAATAAAAGTTGTGGCTGGGAAAAGCTTGAATTGTTTAAAATCAACTCAAAAATCAATTTCAAACTTAAGTTATTCTTAAAATTAAAGCTTGAAAATCAATTTCAAACTCAAAGTCAAGTAGCTGGGAAAAGCTTGAATATTTTGAAATCAATTCGAAAATCAATTTCAAACTCAAGTTATTCTTAAACAAATCCTACGCTAGATGGTGAATTAAACTATTCCCCTGTTCAAAGAATGCCGAGGAAAGCACAAAGTACATTTTATTATACAAGTGTTTTCAATCTATTAACAATTGTTACAATAAAATTACACTTGTGCCAGGCTAATTATAAGTTTATTAATTCTAAAATGAGAAAATGAAAATAATAACAATTTCAAACTAAAATAAGGCGTGTGGCCATTTATATATGTATGTACTTTAGGGGTGGCATAGTGAACGACTTTATGATTTCGATATGCTAGAACCCCTTATTCTTTGGAGTTTGGCAAAAAAATGCATGAGCCAAAAAATTAGAAGGGTGGGATGGGGTAAATGGCCCCTCATTGGTGTCAAAAGTAGGAGAAAACGAAACAAAATCCACTTAAAGCTTCATAACTGTCTCTTAGTCCCACTTACAGGGTTAAAATGTGAAACCTAATATTTCCCCTCCTACATTTTTTATGGACATACCTCCCCCATCTGCCCTCCTTAAGGGGGTTCCCATACAAAATATTATTTTTTATTAAATTAGCTCTAACTCCTTGATGAAAATATTCCAAATGATCGTTTTAGAGCACCAGGAGCCATGCACAAAAATATTTTTATTCCGAAAATATCTCGGCTTGCGCGAAGAAGAAGAACTAAGTGGACTTCGCGATATTACCGTTTTCATTGTAATACTTTACGTGAAAGCTTGGTTTAAAAGCACAAGTGCAATCACAGCTCCAAATAATGACTTTAAATTCCTTAAAAGCGATTGCTGATTATGCTTTGATTGATGATGTTGTGACGCAAAGATCGTGAAACAGGTTTTCTGAACATATTTGGTATCTTAGCGGAGAAGCTGTTTCTCTAGCATTATTTGATAAATATGTCCTTTACGACACCCAAACATAAAATGGCGAACGCAATTCGTGCATTTAAGAATGATACGTATAAGAAACGCGAAGACAGCGAGGAAGAAGACAACGTGAACGCGTTGAAAAAAGAGGGCGATAGATAATTGTGACAGCAGCGGCAATCAAGATCGTCCAGCCCATATGTTTGGATTTAAAGGTGTAAAAAGAATTACCGTGCATTCAAGACAAATAAAAGAAGAACTAATGAATAATGATTTAAGCCAATACATAACACCTGAAACACCCAAATTTTTCGTACGCTTTGGATTATCATTGGACTTTATAGTTACCGATCCAGAAATCAGGGAAGAACGCAAAGATTACCAGCAAGAAATAATGCGTAAATTACATGTTGTCAATGACGCTGCCGAAAGAGAAGTAAAATTAATATAGAACAATATAACAACATATTGTCCCGTAACGAGGAAGAAATCCACCCCTAATGTATATATTTGTACATATATGTAAAATAAAAAGTTAGAGTGCAATATTCGGCTGTGCCGAATCTTAAATACCCTCAACCTAAACTCAAAAAGAAATACAAAAACTGCACTGGTTTTAGAACTAGAATATTCTTATTCAGTCTTACTGCAAATTTTATTATTATTTTAAATATTGTTTGAAAAACAATTTAACGCCCAACATAATTTATTTAAAATGTTTCGAAATTTGACCATTTATAATTGATGTAATTACGAATTCTCACCACAATTTACAGAGTTTGTCTGATTTTTGTAAGACTCTTGATTGTAAATAAATTTATAAAATTAAAAGAGCATTTTTCCATATTCACAACAAGTTAAGAAACAGAGTATAAAATAGAGTAAGATTATATAGAGGCTTCTTTTGGTTGAATTTGATCTCAATAACATTATTTACAAAATATTTGTTTGGTGGCATAATAGAAGTGGACCATTTATGGGCTGATAGCTTCTAAATGCAGTATCCGCTAATGCAATTTCTATGTATTTTAGGCTTATTTTGGTTGAATTTCATCTCAATAGCGTTATTTACAAGAGTTGTATGATTGGTTGTTATGCTCGGAAGTGGACTTATTTCAGGACCTATTATTGATTGACAGCTACAAAATCCAGTAGCATAATTGCCGTATAACTGATATTAATACGATTTCTGGATTAATATTTCTGATCCATATAAAAGTTGGTTCGATATTGCAAATGTTTTTCACAAATGGTCCTTGAGGATACATATTAGTAATAAACTGAATTTCGAAGGTGGATATAGTCAAATATGGACCGATATTTTGAAAAGCCAGCAGTTTGATTTTGGCATGTATGTAAATGATCCATGTAATATTTTGGATCGGTACTATTATTTATAAGAGATTTATGAGTATGAAGTCATTTTTGGAAGAGGGTTTATATGGGGCATACGTTCAAATATGGACCGAAATTCACAAAATTATTCCATTATACATATTATATATATATATTCCATTATACATATTATATATATATAAAGTTTTGAGTCGGTATCGATATCTATAAGATATATATGAAGATTAATGACTTTTTCGGATGTGGTCCTTATATGGGAGCTATGACCAATTATGGACCGACCATTATAAAATTAAGTACAACAATTTATTTATTTATAAGATTATTTATGCCAAATTTTAAACTTTTAACATTATTTATACCAGATTTATACTTATATAAGTGAATTATAGATTTGGACTTTATATGGGGTCTATGGTCAAACATGGACCGAACAAAACAAAATTTCGTTTTGTGATTTTTTTTTACATGACACTTATTTTTGCCGAATTTTGTATTTCGGAAAGATATTTGTATGGGGGCTATTTTACTATTTTTCTCACACTTTCTTCTTTTATCAAAAAAATGACGTGTACAAAATTTCATGGCAATATCTGCAATATATTTCAAGAAATTGGAAGAAATTTTTTTAAAAATATCAAATTTTTATGGAGGTTGTCTCACATTTTGGTCCATAACTCTGGTTCTACTACATCGATTTTGCTGATTTTCAATACTGCTAAGGAGAACTATAAACCGTTTTTTGTAAACTTTGTTGATTTTAGTTGTGTCGTTTGGACGTGAGTGTGTTTTACACAGACAGACAGAAAGACAGACGGATATAGCTCAATCGACTAAGAATTTCATAAGGAACAATAATATATATACTTTGTTTAATTTCAGAAGACTATTGCTCATTGTTACATACGGAATGACAAACTTATATATACAGGCATGTGATAGAAATCGAAAACAAAAACGAATAAGTTTTAGAAGTCAATTTTTTCGTAATATTTCTGTATTGAAAAACTTTTATCACATAAAATATAAAGATATTGGTGCTACTAAAGAGAATCTTAAAAGAAAAATTTTAAAAATTAGATTAGAAATGCATTAAAATGTGCTTCCAAAACTGATTTGTTTTCGATTTCCATCACATGCCTGATACCCTCATTTACCACTTATGGTGGTGCAGGGTATAAAAATAGTTCATGTCGTGCAATTGGAAATTAATAATTTAGCTAATAGAAATGTTGTTATGATATGTTATCGTGGCTTATCTCAAAATTAAATAAAACTACAATATAAAACATGAGTATTAATATATAGATATAAATTTTTATATTCATTTATTATTATTTTTCTGATCGGCACTTATTGATACCCAGGGGCCCAACATTAACGATTATTTGCCTATAAATAACACGAGCATTAAAGTTTATAAAAATTATTTAAAAAGTAACTAATCAGATTACCACAGATGTGCATAACATTATAGTCCATGTTCTTCATGTTCTGACCACTGGTTTATTAAAAGCTAAAATCTAAAAAATAATGTCAAACAGTGGAATCAAGAATCACTAATTTGTATCACCCCAAAATAAAATATTTGTACTTTGGATCAGTATTGGTACTTATGTAAATAGAAGTTAAGTAATATTTTAGCTAACAGAATGTTTGTGTTATAATATTCTAATAAGATAGACCAACCCAGTTTTTTTGCTTTAAATATTTAATAAATATGTATGAAGGGTATAGCGGAATCAACACAACCGGATATAACATTGCAGTGTGATTTCAGTTTTCAAATAAAAATTAGCCTTGTTTGGACACGCAAACACCATGTTTATAATTCGGTACAAATAAATAATGTGTTTGTAAACATCAAGTACAAGTAATTTCTAATAATAGCAACAATTTCTGTTCTGGTTTTAAATAAACAAGAAAATATTAATGGGAATTTTTCAAAAAAATTGTTAGCAGATAATCAGTTATCAATTTTGTTAAGGCTTTTTAAAATACTTTTAGAACAAACTAAATAAGCAAAGATTCAGCTTTTGTTGAGGAAGCTTCAAAATTACATTATCATTAATGCTTCCCTTAAAAAAAAAACAAACAAACAAAAAATGTAACACAAAATTATATTGAACACTCCCACCTCAACTCATCAAGTTTTTGTATTAAACTTGTTTGTTTATTTTTTAATTCAACAATTGGACAGTTTTTTGTTTTAACATTTCCGAATGGAAATTATATAAACGTGTTTCCTGAGCCACTGACTGAGATTTTAATTGAAAAATATAGTTGTAATTTTCAATCACGTTTTGTTTTTTCAGTTTAAAAAAAAAACTAGTAGAATTTTTACATCCAAATATATGTAGTATTTAATAACAAAAAACAATAACAAAAACAATGTTTAATACATTTATAATTAGACAAGTTTTTATCTAATAAATTACACATTTAATATTTGCAGCATTAAAATAATATTAAATAAACATACATTAAATGTTTTTGAGCAAGATCATAAACAAAACTTATTTTTTAAAGCAATAAATAAAAATAGTTATTTTTTAATGTTTTTTATAAAATTATAAAAATAAAAAGTTAACAGTATTATAAAATTATAATAATGACCTTTAACTTTTACTGTAGTTTATAACTTTTAATAGCCATTATCAAATATTTTAGATTACTATATTGATATAGTATTTTAAAAATTTAGATATGAAAGTTATCAACCTGATAAACTATAGAAATTTGTGTTAAAGCAAATTAATATCGTTTTACGGAACACTAAAATGCTACAACATTACTTAAGCTATGCACAGACTGTTGACAGACCTTACAATGTTGTCAAATCTGGAAATGTGCTGGTAATGTACTGACAATAAAAAAAAATGTTAATAAAAGGTAAATTGTCAGTTCAGACGATTTTAAGAAAACCTTACAAATTCATTGGCAGACAATTGTCACGCAATAAATTTATCTGTCAACAAACTGAACTGAAATTGTCAGTTCACACGGCAAAAATTGTCAAATTCGTTGTCAGGCAATATTGTCATGGAACAAAAAAGAACAACTAAAACAATTTTAGCTGCGATATGATTTTTGTTTCGGCCTTCATTTTTTATGACTGAATAGAAAATTAAATATAAATGGCTCATACAGTGATGGAAAATTCAATACTATTGTACTATTTTTAGTACTTTTTCACAACAACAATACCACAGTACCCCCACATCATATTTAGTACTCTTTGTTTGTTTTCTTTGTTCCCTGTTTAGAAATCCGGCGTTACTATTTTTATAATCATTGAAATCTATGACGCAGGGCATTTATTGAAATGTCGCTATCCATTTATTATTTTCTTAAATTTAATTCTTCAATTTTCTCAATTTTCACTTGTTTCAACTATTATTGTGTGTTATTTATGTATGCATATACAGTTGTAAATAGAAATATTTTCAAACTAATGCATAAACTTTGCACATCCAACAATAAGGGTTTGATAATTATCTTACAACAATTTTACAATTTTTTAGTTGTCTGACAACACTTTTGTCTTGCAATGGTACTGAAAATGCTTTTTCCGACAACGTTGGAAAACAAAAATTGTAAATTCACACGGTTGTTAGTCATTTTCTGAAAATGTTTCTGACAATATTGTCAGATCTTACATCGTCTCTACTTAGCTTTAGCATTCTTTGTGTCATTTGGTTTAAGTTGTTATGAAAAAATAGGAGAACTTTTTATTTTACGTTATTATTTTATTGCCAAGTTATGACATTTAGTTTTCTTTTTCTTTTTTTTTTTAAATTGTCATTCAGTATAAAGTGATATGACAGTTAGGGATGAAAAGTGGAATTTTTATTAGGTATCAAACAGATCTTAAAAAAGTCTTTCTTATAACTTTATGTTGTGCTAAATGTAGTTATAAATTGCCAACAGCATTTGTACAACTATTGAAAAAACATTACATATTACATACATACATACTAATAATACAATATTTTGTTTGTTGAATATATTACTTTGATGCTTAAAAACCTACAAGTCTGTCGATTCGAAACGGTTAAATGGTAACGGTAACGCTAATTATATTTCAATGTATCTATCGATTCGAAGCGGTAATGCTAATTTGGATTGTTTCGGCAACATTTTAAACAAATTGTTGGTTATTAATTTTTATTTTGAACTTTATTTTGAGTGGATTTTTTATAAAGAAGTGTTTTTTTTAATTTTACAATTCGCAGTAATCAGCACCTAAAATCACTGATTCATTTCAACATTTTTCATGGTTTAAACCACCCGTAATTAAAAAAAAAAAAAAAAAGTTAAAACAATGACAAAAGGTTTTTAGTAATTTACAAAAATTATGGATTTTTTGGTCACTTGAAATGTGATAAGCAACTGGTTTCAGTTATCATAAATACATTTTCTATTTCTATAGGGTGTTTTTTTTTAGATGTATATAACTTTAAGTTGACAATACTTTTTAACTAGTGGCCACTTTGTCAGCTATCAAGTGATTTATGTTTAGTTTGGGTTGACATTCTAACATGAATAGACTGACGCCTGAACAACTCTTCCAAATTGTGTAAATTTATTTTTGTTTAGCGATGAAGCTCATTGTGTGCTTAATGGACTGGTGGAATAATTGGTCCGTACTTTTTTAAAAACGAAGCTGGCCAGAACGTTATAGTCAATGATGACTATAGAGCCATGATTAATGAATTTTTTGTTCATCAATTGAACAATCATGATGTGCAGGAGTTGTGGTTTCAACAAGAGGGCGCAACATGTCAAACAACTTGTGCCACAGTTAATTTATTGAAGGTAACGTTTGGTAACCGTATAGTTTTACGTTTTGGACCCGTGAATTGGCCTCCAAAATCGTACGATTTAATGCCGCTTTACTATTTTCTGTAGGGATATGTGAAGTCGCTAGTCTGCGCCAATAATCCCGAAACGATTGACCACTTAGAGGACAACATTCGCCGCGTTATTGCCGATATACGGCCACAAATGTTGAAAAAAGTCATCGAAAATTGGACCTGCAGATTAGACTACGTCTGAGTCAGCCATGGCGGTTATATGCCAATAGTCATATTTAAATTATAATGTCAGAAGATTACCTTTCGAATGAAGTAAATTGCATGTGAATTAAAAAAAATCTTCTTTGTTTGATTCCATTTCTAAGTTCTATACATCTAAAAAAAAAAAACACCCAGTTAGTCTGCTTTCTATCTAAACATTGTATTATTTTAAGTTTTCAAGTTTTATTAGTTCTGACTGACATCCACTTATGCAGGTGGATTTAAGTTTTTAAATTTAATCAATTTTCAGTTCATATAATATATAGAAAGAAAAAGCCAAGACCAAAAATATTGTGTGTGCAGATGTCAAATCAAATTATTATGCAATATGCAATGATTTTAGCATTTTAGGTCTGCTTTTGGCAATTAAGAATTCAGAATTTTAAATATTTAAAAATTAACATTTTATTTATTGAAACCTGAAGAAGCTAAAACAAAATCTGAATTTTGGCGAAAACGTAAAACAAGAATTTGTCAACAAAATCCAGTATTTTACAAAAAAAAAATTAACACAAATTTATTTTGTCAAAAGTTTTGTTTAACCAGAGCGGGAAACAAAATAGAAAACTGACGCTTAATATTCAAATCCAATGCGAATAACGTTATTCCTGATTTTTTTAAATCTTTTCTCTCAATATCACAAAAAAAGAAACGATTTAATCAACAAAACTTTAAACAAATTGTTAAATTTTCACTTGAACACAAATTTAAAATTTCCAGCACTCAACAGTGTCAAGTAAATAATGTTGTCAAAGGAAACATTTTTAAACACTGCACTCAGAATTTAAAAATATGCATAAACAAATTCTCATTAACTGCTACAAAATCCCCTGCATTGCAAACAAAAAAACTTTCGAGTTAAAAAGGGCGTAAAAAACGTTTGTATTCAAGCTAATGAAGCGCAAACTTCACTGGCTGGAAAGTTCTAAATTTAGTTCAACAAATTAATTATTTTAAGTTTTTGCCCATTATAAAATAAAAACAATAAAACACTATTTTTAACACCAGTAATTTAATTGAAAAAATAACAAGTAACGTTTAAACAATTTAATAACATTTTAAATTTAACAAAACCTTTTTTTTCACATAAATTATTTTCAGAAAAAAATAAAATATTCCGCAAGTTAAGAAAAGTACAAAACACTATTGTAGATGAAATAGAGAGAAAAAAAATATCACACACGCACCTGTTGTTAGTTACGAACACAAATATACAATAATCCGAAATCACAGTAATAATTTTATTTTATTTCTTGGCTTTAACGACAGCAACAAACCCTCCTTTTCAGTCAACAACCGGTGAATATACACTATTAAATTGATTTGATTAAAAACTATTATTGATAATACACAGAAA
The DNA here is from genome assembly GCA_950370525.1 of Bellardia bayeri. NCBI lineage: Eukaryota > Metazoa > Arthropoda > Insecta > Diptera > Calliphoridae > Bellardia > Bellardia bayeri. Next base: position 124,078,416 of record OX493264.1, read on the forward strand.
AACAAACACAGTCACACAAACAGCAGAATTGAGTTACAAAACGTTTTTTTTTTTTTTTGTATTTCTAATTTTTTTGTTTTAATTTTTTAACTTTGTTTTTAGTACATAGTAGTATCTATTGAATAAAATTATTATCTAATCTTTAGTTAGATGTGTGTGTTTAAGGGTTTTTCTCTGTGTTGTAGGTATTTGTTTTTATTTTATTTTGCAAAGGCGTTTTAGCAAAAACAATCTTTAATTTATAAACAATTCACTGCACCTATACATACAGCTACATATACATATACTAACATATACACATGCACAATGGGAATAAAAATAATACCATAAATTAAAAATTAAAAATTTATGAAGAATTTATGCTGATAAGTGACGCACGCATACTTTAAAAAGTCAACTTCTGTGCCTTTACGTAGTGTGGTGGTTTAAGGTTCTGCCGATAAGTCCACAATTATTTTGATAACGTACAAAATGAATGCGATCGAGTGCGAAGAACGTACGATTTTGATTGTCTCAACAAAACAAAAAAAAAACTTTTTAAATGTGATTCATTTTTTATTAGGTTTTTGCAAATGTTAATAAAAACCGTAAAAAAAAACTAGCACTAGCACATTTTCACAAATTACATTTATCTTTTGTTTTTGTTTTTGCGAATATCAGTTTGTCTCTAATAATCGCACTTCCCGTAAAACCATTGACTAATGGGCTATTTAATATAATGCGGCTTGCTAAAGCAAATCAACTTTGTTATCTCCCTCTTTTTTAAAGAAAAAGTTAGTCACCACTTGAGGTTATTAATAGATTTAAAAACAGTTTATTAACACCAATTTAATAAAGACAGAGTAACAAATTAAATATAATTTAAAAGAAAATTAAATCATATGAAATGTTTGATAACGGTCGCCGTTGTTGACGTTTAACCCGTAATTGCCCGGAGTTCTGGGTGTGTGTAATGAATTAAAAACAATGAAATAAAATCGTAGTTTAATTTGCTGTTGTTCACAACCGTCTGCGTAAAAGTTTAAAATGCAACTAACTACTAAAGTTTTAATACAAAAAAGTTAAACTCAATCACAGTCACTCGACGCTTTACAATAATAGCAACAAAACACACCACAACAATACAACAATACCAACAACATTATGGTAAGTGACTTTCTTTGCTTATGTTTGCTTTTTCTTCACACAACAAAACACAAAATTAATAACAACAACAACCGAACAAGAAAAATATCTCATACTACTATGTATTTTAAGCACAGTGAGGCACAAAAATTTCAAAGCTCTCAGAGAATTGTCATATTTTTGCAAACAGTGATGCCTGGATATATTTAGTTTTAATCCCAGCCTAACAAGAAAAGAGTCGCATGCCGATTTTTAGTAAATTTATTTATACTTCATGTATATATGTATGTATGTATGTATGTATGTATGTATGTATGTATGTATGTATGTATGTATGTATGTATGTATGTATGTATGTATGTATGTATGTATGTATGTATGTATGTATGTATGTATGTATGTATGTATGTATGTATGTATGTATGTATGTATGTATGTATGTATGTATGTATGTATGTATGTATGTATGTATGTATGTATGTATGTATGTATGTATGTATGTATGTATGCAATTGTATTTTTCTTTTTTATGTCCCAATTTACACGAAGCAATTCTTAATGAAAATATTATTACATTGTTGCTTGAAATTTCTTTGGTGTTCACACAGCACAATTCTTATTCACCCCTATCGGCAATATTTTTCCCCTTTTCCCCAAATTGCAATCGTGAATAATATTTCCCATTGAAAGTTTTCCTCTTTTTTTAATGATATTTGTGAAAAATTTCATATTCAAACAAAATTTCCATTATCGTGAAAATATTTTTCCCTAGAAATTATTTTCTTGTTCCCTTCATTTTGTTCACTTTATTTTTGCTGGGGAGTTGAATTCATCATGTTGGTATTATTTTGTTTTAATTAGTTACATATACTAAAAAGTTAAAAAAAATACTTTACATACAGTATACGAGGTGTGATCAAAAAATAACCGTTATTTTAAATATTGTTAAAAAGTATTTATTTATTCATCAATAACTATCTTGTCCCCTTCAAAGTAATCCCCCACAGATATAATACACTTATGCCTGCGTTTTTTCCAAACACTTCTGAAACGCGCTTTTAGGTATGCCAACAGCTCCAGTTTCGATTTTTGTTTTATCTCCTCAAGCGTAGCAACACGCTTTCCTTTCATCGGTGTTTTCAGTTTTGGGAAGAGGAAAAAGTCAGCGGGGGCCAAGTACGGTGAATACGGTGGTTAAGGTATGATAACGGTTTTGTTTTTGTCCAAAAACTCACGCACAAGCATCGATGTTTGAGCTGATGCGTTATCATGGTGCAAAATCCATGATTGGTTTTTCCACAATTCTGTGCGTTTATATATAGTTATTATAGGTACATAGTTATTAAATAAATAAATTTTGAAGAAATTTTGCTGTTTACACGAGTTTGAAGCATTTTGAAGAGCAATTTTAAAAAAAATTTCAATCATGTAAATCTAGCTTAATTGTATTTAATTTATGAAAAACTATCATTCGTTTTTACTTATTTGACTCGATTGTTAAAATGTCTGCATTATATTTTTCAAGCAATTAAATGAAATCATTTTGTTTTTCACATGTATTATGTATTAATTTTTAATATTTCACTTTAGGCATTTTGAAGGCTTGACAACATAAACATAAACTTTGCTCAAAATTGTGTTCACAATCAGATAGTTGTATCATTTTTTTTTTTTAAGAGAAGTAACACTTAGGCAATTAATATGCCTACATACTATATACTTGCGTTACTTTCTTTAGAAACGGGATAGTTGAAGAAATAAAGGTGGTGAAAGAAGAAAGCTTTTTATATCACAACTCTGCAATTGCGCATTATGTTTGTTTTTAGTACAGAATTGCAGCGCCTCTGGTGGTGAGTAGGCACATTAATGTTAAAGCTAGATTTTATAGCCTTTATTTAATTATTTTACTTCGGTGGCGTTTGAATGCTATAGCACCGAAGGAGGGCGCTGTGATAAATATTATTTATGATAGATAGAAGAAAACTAATAATTATCAGAAACTGATGTTGTTTGAGTGGCAGCGGCTGGGAATCGAACCCGGGCTACAAATACAAACTCATGCTTAATGATCAAAAGCTACAGCACCCTCATCATACTTATATTATCACTTGTAAATTGAACAATTGGTGATGTGTTGTTTTTAAACAAACCAACAGCTGCAATTTGTTGTACTGCGTTGTTATAAAATAGTAGCTAGATATAGATATGTAGGTTAAAATAGTATCAAGTGATATGTTTATAGGAAAAAAAAAAGTTCATTTTAATGACTTTATAAACTTTTAAAACTGAAATGAATTTACATATATAAACTAAAAATAGTATTTCGCTAAAGGTCATTCATTGTTTAACATTTGTCCAACACTGTAAATATCTGGAATTTATTTTCCTTTCAGCAAATCTGATGTAATAATTTTCTTCACCTTCTTCTTTTACTACTCGCACGCTTTGATGTTTGTTGAGTTTTTTGTTTGCCACCACTTCTTTTGTGTAATATCTTCTACAATCAGGTAAGTTAGAAAGACAATACGACAAATATTGAGATAGTCAAAGGCGAATAAACATTTCTTGTTTTAAAAATTAAATAAAAAAAATTAACTTATGTATCTTTAACGGTTCGACCAACCGCCATCATCATCATCAACATCACCAGGCGAGCATACATTTGTTGATCAACTGTGCAACCATGAAGAAACCACTTTCGCTTTCTTTCAGTTAAGTTTTGCTGATTATCTTCTTTATCTTCTTCTTCTGTTGTCTGAAATTTTTTGCCTCTTTTTACAATATTTTTTTTAAATATCTTTCTTCGTCTTTTGCCACTCGTTTAATACAACTTCATACATGTGTATGTGTTCTGCCACCAAAAGTCCAAAAGTCGTTTGTCTGATGTCTGTCGGCCTACATGCGTGTGTGTTATTTACCCATTTAAGTTTAATCGAACATTCCAAATTTAAAAAAATAAAAGAAATAACAAACCAAGTTAATAAAATTCATTATAATTATTACCATCAACACACTACAACTTTGTATGTATCTACTACTACCAACCATGATCATCACCACTGACCAACTTTAATGAAAAAAGAAGAAAAAAGATGAAAGATGATGATCTTCATAATAATGTTGGTGATGATAATTGCGTTTTAAAAAGATGTTTCAGACGTTTTAAATTTGGACAAACAACGTGCTTTTTACAAAAGTTAATGTAAAACAGCAGTATTATACATACATACATATATTATTTTTTGGTTTTTTTGGTTTCTTGCAAAAACAAAATAGTTTATTCTTTCTTTAATAAAAAGTAGTAGTTAAAATTGCGTCTTTAGTGGTAGAGAGTTCTCAAATATAGAGTGTAAAAGTGTTTTTACACTTTTAACGTTGTATAAATGACAGCTGTCAGTGATTTTAGTCTGCTATACTGTTAAAAATATTAACAGTAGGAATATATTTGTAATGACAAACCAAAATAGGAACGAAAATCGTGCTCAAATTCCTTGAAAATTATTGCAAAAAAGCTAAAGCTTCAAAAAAGTACTGTAAATGATATTATAAAACGATACAAACACACTTTAAGCTCAGGTCTTGAACCAAAAGAAAGCAAAATTTTTATTAAAATAAACATTATTACTATATGTCGCCACTCTTTTGGTCCGATTTTGCTGCCTATCATTAATCAAAAGCTGTAATGGATTGGTGTCGTAGAAAACGGGTCGATTGTCTGTGATTGTCCCCAGCTTTGACCAATTAAGCTAATGTCAAAGGAAAGTTAAAGGGCAGCGGCACTTGGCAATAAAATAATGTTAGTGATTTGAAATAAATATACAGAACGAGTGAATGGAAATGTTATGGAACAGTTAGCTAATGTCAATCAAAACAAAAACAGCGATTTTTATAAAAGGAAATGAATTTTAGTTTTTCATTTAAGCTTTTTTTAAGTATTAAGAAATGAATTGATAATTTGTGGTTCAAAAGTATTCGCGTTTTTGGAAGTTTTTTAGCAACTTTCTTTTTGCCAAGATTGTTTTTGGCAGCTCAGCTGTTTTCGTGTAACATGTTACTGTTATACATGTTCTTGAATCGACTTATAAACGAACAATGCTCGCAGATTATTGAATTTTATTCTCAAAATTCATGTTTGGTTAATTAAGAAAGTGCATCGTGCACTTCTTCCATTTTGTGGTCAGCTCATTTCAGGTTGAATGGATACGTAAACAAACGTGTGAACCATTTGAGGCGTAAACATTGCATTATACCTTTATATGTATATAGGTAGATCGTTCTATCGACTAAAATAAAGATTTCATATATTTCACTATATTTTTATTATTATTATTTTTTCTTTTAATCCAATCCGACAGCTCTTAAAATCACTTTTTATTAAAATATAAATATATGCGACCGAATTTTATGTGAATAATACTTTAGATATGTCTACCTATGTTTCGCAAATGTTCGCTTTTGATCAGAAATGTTTGATATTGAAAATGGACCTAAACAAGGAGATACTTCTTGGTAATAGTTAACTGGTGCGAATTGTTAAAAGATTCTGGCTCAAATTATTTGAAAAACTATATATGTATATTGAGTAATTCATTTTTTTAAGACATAATTCTTTATTGGAAGTTTTGCAAATATGGATTAAAAGATTTCTTATTAAATCACCGATCTGTGTCTCATACACCATTGATTCACATGAGTTCAAAAATCGCATTTGTCACTGTTAATTAAATGCTAGAGAACAATTAGAAAATGTTTAGTGGATGAATCAGCAGGTCTTTAAAGAGTTTCTTTGGAAATTTTTATTTATTTGGAAATTAATGTATAATATAATTAATAAACATTATAGTTTAAGATCTAATTTCTTTAAATATTAAACATTTTACAAACTAATAAAAAGAAGACAATTGACTTGTCAATCATCTGGGGGATTATTGAGTATTTCGATTCGAAAGCAAACATTTTCGAAATACAATGTATAAAGCATATAAATTCGAACAAGTTTTCTTTTGAAAAGAGTTACAAAAAAACCCCAGCAGTTCTTTTAGAAAAAACAAATGCCACATCTTTTTCAGAAACCAAGTTGGGGAATTACCACGTTTATTGCTTTTCAGCAAACTTTGTGTTTCCCACCACAGTTATAGTAAACTAAAGATATAAAAAAATTGAAGTTCAATATAAACGTTTTATGATTTTTTTTATGTTTTTTTTGCGTCTCTTTCATTTAAAAGTTGAGTTGAGAAAAAATACTAGTTTTATGTTGGAAATAATTTGTAAGTAATAAAATAATGATGAAAACTATTGCTAGATTTTCATTATTCATTTAATTATTTTCGTAATTACGGATTTGTGTGAGTTGGCAGAAGAAATAACCTGAATAAGTAGGAATTTATAGAAAAGTTGCCCATTTATCAACTTGAACACCTGTGATCCTTTCAATTAAAATGAAATTTAGTTTTTAAATGCAATAGTTTGTAAGATGATAATTAAAATTAAATAAATTTTCTTTGTATGGCTACGAAATTGTTTATTAATTATAGGGTTTTTAATTTTCAAAAGCAAAATTAAAAGTATTTTTAGTTAAACAACAATCTAAACAACTTGTCTCTTAAGGAAATAAAATGTTCTAGACGGGCATTAAATACCTTTACTTACATATAAATATGATGTTAAGCTGACTTTTTTCTAAAAAAAAAAACCCCATACATAAACCTTAATATGCATTCATTCCTGTACACTAAACGTCTTAAAACATTTAACTTAACATTTATGTTCCAGAATATCATGGTAGTTAACAACTACATGTAAACAAAATTTCAAGGTTTTATCCATAAACCGCAAAGTGTGTTATTTTCTTATGAATAAATGAATGGCCTTCAAAACATCATTGACCCCTGTGACGACAACTGCACGATACCCAGTTACAGACATATGTATGTATTTATGTATGTACATATGTATATAAAAAACGTAAAAGACAAGAAAGAGATGAAATGAATGAAGATTTACAATAATTAAACAATACCATGTTACTGTTTTCTTATTTTGCTTTTTAACTTTGTTTATTTTTGCTTTTAATGTTTTAAATATTTTAACGCAATTTGTTTTATAAAAAAAACTACTTAATTGTTAAACCATAAAAAGCGACAAGACAAAAATATGTCATGCTATTTGTCTGCGTAAAACACAAGCAGGTCACACACACACACAGCTAACCCAGAGTAAATTTATATATACATACATACATATGTACACACATGTAACGTAATTAAAAATTTTAATTACCAAGATCTCATATTATAAATAAATAAATAAATAAAAAAAACTACCTCTCTAAATATAAAAGCTATCGCACGTTGTTTGTGAAATTGTCTTTACGCTGCTAACATGTAACAAAAAGAAGGAAAAAGAAAATACACACTTAAACAAAATGATGACAACCCAAGCATCAAACCATCAATCCATACATTTATCATTAAAAGCCCACCATCAGTTAACATTTACTACTAATTAATTGAATGAATGAAAGCTTTTGACATTTCATAAAGAAATAAATATTTCATGGTCAAAATTTGGTCATCAAAAAATATGAAAGAAAAAAATCTTCGAGATGTTTATTACAGCATCAAAAAAATGTTGTTGACAAATTATATTTATATGGAGATATGTAGGCAGATTTATATGTATTTAACAAGCGAAACAGAAAACTAAATAAAATGGTTAATAGGATAGTTAATAGAAGCAGATGACACCAGTTCCCAAAGAAGTTTTTAAAATATAATTTTCCAATTTTTAGTTTGTCCGTATGTAGTATTCTTACCCACTGTTGTTTATGTTTTCCTCTTCTTGTTTTTAATTGCCATTCATGGAGAGATAATAACTTTCGAAAGAAATTTTTGCCATGTGACAGCAGGGTCTTGGTCACTAATTTTATATTATAATAACGTTTATTAAAGTTTATGTTATAGTAATTCATTTTATATAATTAGAATCTAATAAATTGGTTTTTTTTTCTAATTAATATTTTTACAACTTTTCTAAAAATGTTGAACATTACTTTGGTAGTGTTAAAAAATGTGATGCTTTGCAGGGGTTTTTTCGCTTTTCCCATTTTTCCTATTCAAATTCACTGTTAAAAAAATAAAAAGGGAAAAAACTACCGCGGAATTTTTATTCATGATTGGGCTGTATAAGTTTATTTTGCCTAAACGTAGCTACTCGTAAACAAAATTTTAATACTACAAATTGGGACAAAAAAATATTTTTTTAAATTAAGCCACATAACGTTGTTTAGTTTTCGTTTTAATTAACAGCCTGATGATGATAATTAAGGCCCATGACTTATAAAATCCCCAAAGAAAGAAGTCTGGAACGATTAAATTGGTTCTTTTTACGACGACTATTACGAAACGACACTCATAATAAGGCTGATTATGAGAAGCTGTAGGAAAGCAATAACGACTTGTACTGCTCCCAAAATCAAACTATTTCAAACTGGGTATGTAACGTATCACTTAAAAATCACTTAAAAAATTGTTTTCACAAAATTTCAAAAATCAAATTCCATTTTTAGTTTTATTAAAAAATGTGTGTTAATTGTAGCAAAAATAATGTATCATAATTTTTCGCCTAAAGAACATTAATATTTAAATTCCTGAATATACAGGCATGTGATGGAAATCGAAAATGAATGAGTTTTAGAATTAAATTTGTTCGTAATATTTCTGTATTGAAAAACTTGTATCATATAAAATATAAAGATATTGTGCTACTAATTAGAATCATAAAAGAAAAATTTTAAAAATTAGATTAAAAATGCATTAAAATGTACTTCTAAAACTCATTGGTTTTCGTTTTCAATTTCCATATATTTAGAAAATCCCCGAAAAGAGATTTTTATTTTATATTTAGGAATTACATTTTTGGTGAGAAAAATAAAAGCTTTTTGTATACATATCTACATAATTTAATGAAGGCATATTAAAACATATAACAAACAACTTACTGCACTCTTTCATCGTATATTTGGATATATGACTACTAGCCCATAAAATCATAGAGGGTAGCATCAATGCTTTTTAATTTCCAATAAAACTGCTATGAATTACTAATTTTTAGTTAGCAGACCCAATTCTACTTGAACTTTTTTTGTTTATTAATTTTTGACTTTGAATGAGCTTTCAAGCCACCTTGAGAAATGGTGTCTTTCAGACAGGCCCTACCCTCATCAGCAACCTCAACATCATATATTTACGAAAGACACTTTTGTATGTATGTGCTACTAAATACTCACACTCAGCGCAAATACAACAATAGTATAAATAACTAACTAAAATATAATGTAATGAAACGTGCAAAATTTTGTGAAGTACATACTTAAAAAATTAACACTTTTTCAAATTTTTTTTTTTATATATATTTTTTCATGAATGATATTGATATGATACATATGTGAGAAGGTTATATAGTAGTACGTACATAGACACAATTGTACAAGTTTCAACTTAGAAATATATTTGTAGGTAAATATAGAAATAGACATGAAATAGAAAAAAAAAACCTACGCTTTATTATGTTGACTTCATAATATTTGAAATTTTGTGAAGTGTAGTTTTTTTTTTCTTGTTTTAGTAAAACGCCACTACCATTTACAGATACACCTGCTATTATATCAGAAATATTCCTAAAAATGTTAAGTAAATGTTAACAAAATGTATGAATATTGATTCAAACTACAGAAAAAAAAATTATTATAATTTATACATAAGCAATATGACCTCGTACAAACAAAATTAATGCAGAAAAAGTTGTGTAATTTTCTATTAGAAATTTTTTAAAAACAGCTATGAATCGTTTCACTTTTAAATAATACTAGCTGACCGCCTCGGCTTCGCTCGGTATTTACTAATGATTTGTATTTCATATAGAATTGAAAATTAAGACACAAAAATTTCAGTAAAAGAAAAAATAACAAAAATATGTATCAATTTATTGCTTAAAAAGTTTCTTTCTATATACATATATATATTTCTATATTCTATAGATATACATAGAAAAAAAATCATGTTTTTTTTCAATTAAATCTTTAATTGATTTTAAAATAATTTTCAATTAAAATTTTAATTGATTCAATTACTTTTTCTGATATTTTCATTTAAATCTCACATTTTTTTTTAATTGATACTATCATTTTTTTACAGGTCCGATTTCAATTAAATTTTTAATTGATTCCACAAATATTTTAATTGAAACTCATTTTTTTTTTCTGTGTAGAATAAGATGTATTCACAACCTGCTTTTTTTATTAAAGTTGACTGGACTCACAAAAAAAATTCCGAGTTTTACCCGGAATTTTTGAATTTTTTTTCTTTACAAACCATCTCCTGAGAATTTCGAATCAAATAAAAAAAATCTGCCAAATCGCTCCAGCCGTTCTCACGTGATGCTATTACATACATGGACCATTTCATTTTTATATATGTAATGCAGACAGTTTACAATTGTGGCCATTGAGAAGCATGTTATTGAGTAATTACAAGTCATTACCAAGTTTTTGCTGGATACATCTCAAAACTTTTGAATTGAGTATCCATAATACCGCCAATTAATTGCCAACTCTATTACCTGCCATTAATATAAAATTAAAATTAAAAAGTTTTTATTTATTCAAAGTACATTTTTATTTTAAATCAGATTTCAAATATTTTATTAACAAAATTTTAAGACATAAAAATTTGCCAACAAAAATGTTTTCGTAGAATATCATGCTGTAAAGCAACTAGTTACTCATAATGACTGGAATTAATTTCAATATTAACTTATTTGAATTACCAAGTTTTAAATTATATACATACATATGTATGTATGTGTATGTATGTAAGATAACATAATGATGTTGTTTTATTAAGAAAGCAATTAACAACTAAAATCAATTATTTAAATAACTCATTGCAGTTAATTAAGATCTAAAAAAACGTCTCAAAAACAATTTGGCAGCAACGCAACAGTCTTTATTTTTTTTTTTTGTTTTTGCAATTTTGGTTAATTGTATGTGCAAATTTCATGGCCGCTAATTAGGGATTTCGGAATTGCTTACCATCATACAATATTTAATGAGCTTTAATTTCTTAATCATTTCTTATTGGAATAAATTATTATTATTATGGTCATTAAAAGAAAATGTCCTTCTTTTCGTGGTTAAACGGCTCTCATTTAGCAAAAAATTAGCAACTCAATAACAGCTGTAGCTGTATCAAACCGTAAGGTTCATTTTCAGAATATTTATATAATACTAATAGAATAATACAGCCCTTGAAATATATATCTAACAAATAATTTATTAAAATGAAAATGTCAGCAACACCCAAGTGCTTAGTTGTCTAAATCATTGCTAAGTAGACATACCTTCAGACGCCCAAGCAACATCATAAAAGCTTCAAAGCTTATTTACAAAATTTAACCTAATTTTTAATTAAATTGTTAAACTTTAATGAAAATCTGGTAATATTAACATATTGTTACCACACAATTGTAAACTGTTATTATTATTAACCATTTAAATAGCATTTAAATTATTTTATAGACACTAATATGCGATCGTATTCAATTAAATATATGTAAGTTATTATTAAAATTGAAAACAAACACACACACACAAAAAGAAACACCTTGAAGTGTTGAGTCTGTGTATTTTCTTAATGTAAAATTATATTTTCATAAACATAGATACATATTTTATTAATAAATAATATTTTGGTTGAGTTGGCGCACGCAATCGTATAAAATAATATTTTGTAACAGTAAAACGCGGAAGCATGAAAGTCAATGTGTCTAATTTACAATGAGCTTTTTTTTTATATGTAAACACCAACATATTATGTATTGTAACATACATACTATGTATCTACAATGTACATATGTAGTTGCAATACTATGTATTTCTTTATATGCCGTTTATGTATAAACAATAAAATTATAACATTTCGCATACATATGTACATACATACATATTTATATACATATTATATACATATTTATGTACATATTTATGTACTACTATATATACAAAAATATCGACTTATACTTAAATGCTGGAAATTCATTCAGTCGTTCATTTATTTTATTTTGCATAATTTTCTTTGATATTAAATTCATAACTAAAATTCACATACAATTACATTGATTGTTTAGACAATATACGAGGGTTATTTCAAAAGGTTTTACACAAATATGAGAAATCACACGAGAACACCAATAAATACTGTTTTCCGTGTCTTTTTTGTGCCCAAACAAAACAACGTTATTATGCTCCAAATATCCACCGCCGATATATGTATTCGTAAGGGAAATGGTGAGAAATGAAGAGCAGAGACTCGAAACTACAGAGAAGGTGTTATATCTAAACCTCTGCACCCTCACGATGGCATTAGGTACAGTAATCATTGTAAGGAATACTTAATTTCTTCGCGAACGCATTCAATACTCAGTACTAGCAGCTTGTGGATATTTTTTTATTTGTAGATATATAGTATATTATTTTTTAATTTACTATATTAGTAAATTACCAACTTTGAGGACAAATCTTCAGGCTTTGTCAAGTTGGATTTCACTTGTTAGCGACAATTTGAAAGCGTCTGTCTGACTGTTCCTTCTCTAAGCACATGTATATTCACCCCTATCGTTAATAAAAATTCCACATGAAATTTGTTCCCTTTTCACATTTTCCCTATTAAAATTCAATGTTAAAAAAATAAAAGGGAACAAATTTCATGTGGAATTTTTATTCACGATAGGGGTGATTGACTTCTGTTTTGACGTGATTCTAAAAACTATGTCTTGAATAGAAAACCAGTGGCCGGCATAAAGAGAATATGGAACATGAATTATAAGTATAATAATATTTGCTACACTTTCTTTCTCTTCTCTCTTTCTAATCTGAGCAGATATTGGTTGTGATTTATATTGCTTATTGATATTTGTCATGAGTACAGGTAATCAAACAGATACTGTGACTATACATACATGCCGACTTATGTATTATACTATGACAAAGGGTTTTAACTTCTGGAAATTGTAGTTTAAATATTCTTTGACAGATCATGATCATCACATCGGACTAAGGCTAACAGCTGATGGAAGCGTAATTCAAGTCGAAATTGTATAGATCTCTAATAAATGAATATATCACAACGCAAATCTCTCTGAGTGGGATATTGAATAACATTGCAGTTCAGTTTCATATGCACTTGCTTATGCAGGCACCACCCTAAATGTAACTTATCTAAGTTGTGATATTTGCTTCACTCTCAACTTAGAGTGAACAATCTGTATCTCAATGCTAAAGAAAGACAGAAGCATGGAAAATTTATAAGAATATGCAGAGAATACGACTGCGATAAATATATCTACACTCAATCTAAGGAACCTTGTAGAGAGTGTCACTTGTCACTAACCTATAGGGCCGCGTTTTCACAATCATGATTGCAAACATATAGTAGATGACGCCATATGACAACCCGTTTTCATACAATTGCTAACAATTTGGACAATTTGACAACAAAAATGACATAGTGAAAACCAAGCATAGGAGCACATACTTCACGGATCCTGCAACGATTTGTAATGATTAAGTAGAAGACAAGCATTCAGGAACATAAATTGTAGAATGTTTGGCCAACAAATACATATTGACAAGACTTGTCTCGCTGTAAGAGAGATTCGGGTAGAATATACAATTTCAAAAGTATAATTAAATGGCTGTAAGGTAACGTTGGCAAACAAAACATCATTCGTATTATGTTACAACAAGCAGACCGTATCTCAATAAAAACCTATGTTTGGACCCAATTGTGCTATGTCGTTTTAATCTAACTACAATTCTTACGAATTTGTATGCCGTTTAAATACCTAGGTATGGAAATAGTTTCTGGCCAGATTACACGGTGCGACTGTCCAAAAAACCTAAAACCGGATATTATTTTTCTTGTAGGGCTTGTCGAGTAGAACAAGATTCCAATAGTGAAATAAGCCCTACAAGAAAAATAATAAATTTGTATAAAATGTTTAAAAGTTTATTTTCATGAAAAGTTAAATAACTCAGTCAATTACTTATCTATTTTTAAAACCAACTATGCGTTGTAATAGTAGGTTCCGTGGGCAGCCGTTCTTGAAAACAGCTCACTTGGGTCCATGGTGTTGGTCCCATTGTGTTGTAATAGTAAATAAACATACTTTTTAAATAAATTCAATAGTATTATAGTTTCTTAATAAAATAAAGTATAAAAACGTCACCAAAGTTGAACAATTTTTGAAAAATCTACAAAATTTGTGTTTGCTCGACAATAACACCTAAATTTCTCAAGATTTCTTAGATAAATTCTATACCATTCGAAAGATCTCAGTTTCTTCTTTCCAAATCTTGTAAGTCTAGAAATCGGATCATTATCAACAAAATTACAGGCTTCTAAGTGCACAAAGGTACAAAAACCGGTTTTTTAACCGTAAATCCTGATTTTGGAGGTGTCCGGCATATTTCACTGTTGGAATCTTGTTTTACTCGACAAGCCCTACAAGAAAAATAATATCCGGTCCCAGGTTTTTCTATTTCATTCAATTTTTTATCACTGTGTTATCGCTTTAAAAGTCATATTGGCCATTTACAAAATAATCTATAACGTTTGGTATAAAAAGCTCTCCTCTGCGGCAAGTGTTGCAACAGCTAAAATTTAAGCCTATTTCAAAGATTTCACAAAATCAAATGAAGTATTGATGTAAAAGTATTGCGTAATCAATATTATCTTTAGTGTTGTATTTTTCAAAACAAAATTTGGAAAACATTTAGACATTGTTATAAAATTTTAAAATCAAATTATTTAGATCAAACATGCCTTAAAATGTTGATATTTTTTCAAAGTAAAAGAGTTCTGTGATATTTATTTTGTAACTTGTTTTGAAAAGAAAATCGTTCGAATTCGTATACTTTATAGGTACATTGTATTTCGAAAATATTTGAATTCGAATCGCTATACACAATAACCCCCAGGTATGTACATATGTATGGATGTACTATATTTTTCAGTTAATAGAGGAAACATTTGACTTAAATTGATTCAGTATCAAAGAAACTGCTCAACTGCTAAGAACTCAATGCAAATACATAAAGTAGTACCCAATTACATATTTCAACACTAATAAATACTTTTGTAAAAACTTATTAACCAACCCCTGTAATAAAAATAAAATCATCTACACAAAATTTCAAGTGTAAAAAAGAAATATTTTAAAAGAAAAACAATATTACTATTAATAATAAAACACACAAACTCACTTGCGCTAGTGAGCATAAAACAAGCCCTTTTATTGAGTTGCAACAACAACTACAACACATGCCCATGCACATAACATACAAACACACTTAAAATGAAAAATAAAAAAAAACTAAAACCTACACACATGTCTAAACAAAAGAAAAATATGTAATAAAAACTATATTGAATGGCTTAAATCAAAATCGATCGTTTATTGATGGTGCTGTTCCAAAAAAGACATACCTACATACATATATATAAAATTAAACAATGTAGAAACAGAAAACATTGATCGGCCAAAAGCAATCATCAAAACGACAAGTGAATATTGTTGTTAAATGCTTTAAGCAACGACAACAGCAACCAGCAATATAAAAAAAATTACTGGAATTCCAATGAGCGCGCTTTATTTGTTTGTTTGCTTGAGTGTGCTAGGTGAGTGTGAGAATAACAGTGTTGCCACTGTTGGGTTCTACCCTAGTTGCTGCGCTTTTATTAGACAAACATTTAAAGGCTTAAAGACAAACAGCCCAATCATGAATAAAAATTCCGTGGGAGTTCTTTTCCCTTTTCCCATTTTTCCTATTCAAATTCAATGTTAAAAAAATAAAAAGGGAAAAAACTTCCGCGGAATTTTTATTCATGATTGGGCTGATAATCTTGTTTAAAATGGAGGGAAGCATGTAACCAGGGGAATGATGAATATATTTTTATTCATTTTATTAAATTAAATTTGTTGGGGAAGACCTGGCAACTCTGTAGAGTGGCCAAGTGAGTGAGACCCGTGCTTGTACTCAATTCTCTATGTATTGGTAATAATTATTATTTACAAACAAAGGCGAAACTTTTGTTGATCGAATTAAGTTTTTTAGTTTAGGCAATCGTCGTGCTGCGTTTTTTTTTTTTTTGTATTATTTCTTCATCACATTTGGTGTTGCCAAAAAATTAAAATAATTTATACAAATTATTAAAATTATGTTAATAAAGTCAATACAATTAAAACCCGTTTACTAGGGAGTCATTCAAATTAAAATAGAAAGCATACTAAATGTAGATATTAATACATACATATGTATATAAAAAAACTAAATCGGTCAAGTCTATAGACAGAAGCATAATATTTAATTAATAAATAGAATCTGTCGTAGCTGTCAGTCTGTTTCATTATTTAATGTTATAGAAATTCCGTAATGAGACAAAAAGACAAAAATGTATTCTAAAATCCGCTTAGAAGATTATAACATTCTTAAAATTATTAATAAGTGTAAACGATTAGAAGAATCCAAACATGCTTTCTTTTAGCTATTTTACATTTTAATAAATACTCGTATTTGATTTAAAAAGATGTACAGCGGCGGTAACAAAAATAGCACTGAAGTCACGATTCGGCTGTACATATGAATTTTTCTTCGATTTAGTTCCTAGTTATTCTCGTGACACATAACTGAAATACGTCAATCATTTATTCAACGTAAAAAAGATTTGTGTAACTTTTATTGACTACTTATTGAAAAGATTTATAACTTCAGGTGAAGTATCAAAATTCGGACGGTAAAAAATAGCACTATTCATTGTAGATTTTAAAAAACTAAAATAAAAAACAAATAAAATGAAGCTGATGAAACAAATAACTCAGCTCAGCGCTTCGGCATGTAGTTAATTAAGTTTTCACATCTTTCTACTTCACTGCAGCCCAAAGATGCTCATTGTTAGTCAGTTTTATTTTAGATACACTTTTCTTTACGTCAGCCCAAAGATTCTCCATTGTGTTCAAGTCAGGTGATTGCGCTTGCCAATTCATGACTTCAATATTGTTGTCAATAAACCACTGTCGTGCTTTTCTGTTTGTATGTTTTGGGTCGTTGTCTTGTGGAAGACCCAAATCAATGACATTTGGCATAGGGAAGCATAACATTGTTTAGTATATCAACGTAAACATGTTGAACCATTGTTGATTTTGGCCCCACTCCGTAATATGAAAAGCATCCCCATACCATAATGCTAGTGCTACATGCTTTACCGTCTTAGATGTGAATTGTGGATTGTATTCTGCATTTCGTGTACGTCTAACATATGAACAAGAACCTTTTCCTTTTCCACCAAACAAATTTTACTCTCGTCCGTCCATAAAATATTTTGCCGTTTACAGATATTAAAGTGCTATTATTTTTACCGTCACTGTATGTATATAAGATCGTGATGGGCGGCAAACCATGAGCTTCAAATTTAATATATACGAGGTCTGATCAAAAAATAACTGTTATTTTCAAATTTCGCGTGTTACGTATGTTCGATTTTCGCATTTTTTCCGTTATGTTGGTACACATGTCTGTTTTATATGTTGGTAATATCAGCCATGTTGGATTTTCAGTTTGTATTTGACAGATAAAAAGATAAGTCGTGTTTTGGTGTGCTCTTCGATTTTTTACTATTCAAAAAAATGGATCAAAGAAACTGTATTAAGTTTTGTGTGAAAAATGAAAATAAGTGTGCAAGGACATTTGAAATGTTGACTGTGGCGTTTGGGTGAGTCTACTATGAACAACAGTGACGAAAATGATTTTGGATAATCGTCGAATCACTATCAGAGAGATTGCTGATGAAGTTGGCATAACGTTCAGCTCATACCAAGCGGCAGCGAAGATTGTTCCAAAATTGCTAAATTTTGAGCAAAAACAACGTCGCATGGACATCGCTCAGGACAATCCAGATTTCCTCAAAAAGGTCATAACTGGTGACGAATCATGGGTGTATGGCTATGACATTAAAACCAAAGCCCAATCATCCCAATGGAAACGTCCAGAAAAGCCAAGACCGAAAAAAGCACGTCAAGTTCGGTCAAATGTGAAGGTTTTGCTCACTGTTTTCTTCGACTGCAATGGTGCACGAATTCTTGCTATAAGGTCGTACGGTCAATAAGGAATACTACCTTGAAGTTATGCACCGTTTGTGCGAAGCAATTCGTCAGAAACGCACAGAATTTTGGAAAAACCAATCATGAATTTTGCATCATGATAACGCACCAGCTCACACATCGATACTTTTGCGTGAGTTTTTGGCCAAAAACAAAACCGTTACCATTCCTCAACCACCGTATTCACCGGACTTAGTCCCCGCTGACTTTTTCCTCTTCCCAAAACTGAAAACACCGATGAAAGGAAAGCGTTTTGCTACAATTGAGGAGATAAAAGAAAAATCGAAACAGGAGCTGTTGGCGATACCAAAAAGCGCGTTTTAGAAGTGTTTCGAGGATAAGTGTATTATATCTGAGGAGGATTACTTTGAAGGGGACAAGCCAGTTCTTGTTGAATAAATAAATACTTTTTGGAAAAAATTCAAAATAACGGTTATTTTTTGATCAGACCTCGTATGTCGCAATTCAAGCACAAACTTAATAACTTTAGCTTCCTTACATACATATATGACCATATAGACACAATTCAGCACTTTATGAATGGATAAATAGACACTACTATGTAACATTTACCAGTAAAGAAGAGTTCAAAGTCTGAGAAAAGATCGCTGTGGCTGCCAAGATGGAAATACTGGCGAGAAAATTTGGTTTGAATTGAAACGTAATATCTTATAGACTTACGTTCTAAGATTTTTAAAGAATGGAAGTTGATTATATATCACACATATTACTTCTGATCTGTTCACCCTTTTATTAAGGACATTGAAGGAATTTGATCACGAATGAGGAGCGGATTATTAATCTCTCTTGAGAAAAGTCCCACGTATAACTTAAGCTAGATTTACACGATTGATTGACATTTTCTGAAAATGCTTCAAAATTGCTCTTCAAAATGTTGAAGAAAATTTCAATCGTGTAAATCTAGCTTTAATTCTAGAACAGTGATCAAATAGTGCAGATTTTGCGAAATGGACAATGCTTTGGAATATTGTAGAAGGAAGAGTCTCAATGAAGCGTTAGGTTTGCAAATGAAAGATAGTAGGGTTTTTTATAAAGTCTTTAATACCAACATAAAATCAATAGATACTAAATTAAGCACACATGTTTTGCCGTTGAAGCAATTTTTAAGAAATGTACTCTAAACGTACTTGATTTAAATACCCATAAAGAATCTTCAATAAAACTGAAATATTTTATCTATCGTCAATATTTTAAAATATAGTTTGGGGTAAGGAATAAGTATGTATGTTTAGAATATTTATATTAAAATCTCAGTGAAATTACTGGTATATAATTTATAGACCAACGACCTCTAATGAATGATATTCAATAAAAAAAAAAAAAAACACATAAATTCTAAGAAACGTGCTGGCTGTGAAGAGCTTGTGAGAACACTAAAACTATCTAGTATATTTAGCTAAAACTTGTTTTCTTAGTTTGTCTTTCATCACTAACTCATTCATACAACCATTGATAAGTTTTAAAAAAGACACCGAAAAACAAACTTTGAAATGTTCATGACATTGGAGTAGTTTCGCCAGATAGAAACATGCTAATGACCATATTGTGCATATAGTATTGAAATGAAAGAAGACTTTCTTTAAAATCTACACACACAAGTGTGATAGAAAAACGATGTATTTGCTTAGATATTATTTTATTTATTATTTAATTTTTTTTTTGTTCTGTTTTATTAACAAATCAAATATACAAATACAAATCATAAGATCTGTACGTAAAATATTTATTTGAAAAAAAAAGAGCAAAATTTTTAAATGAACAAAAAAAAACGACACAATTTTTTTTAAATTTATTTATACAATATGATTTGGACTTTGTTCTTTAGCTATAACATAAAGCAGACTCTAGAAAAAAGAGATACATTTTTAATAAGAAAAAATGTGTTTTTCCCCCTGTTAACAATTCTTTTGGTTAAAGCCAGACGTTATGGTTTTCGTTATAACGAAATTAAGTTCTTATGTAATTAATGACTGTTAGGAATGAAGTTAGTTATTTTTCTAGTTATCTCGAGTTGTTTTATTCATTATATTCTTAAGAGACTCAATGTTTGCACCGAATTGAAAGCAAACGGTTTGTTAATGGAAAAATTAGAATATAAACTACATTTAACTAAAATCTTAACCACCAAAATGTATCACTTCTACAAGTACTTAATACTAAACTCCGCAAATATTTTTGGTGGATAATTCAATAGGCGAAATTCATCAAAAAATCACTAAATACCAAAAAATGCTGAAAAGCAATAAGTTGATGTTTTGAAAATGTTGTTTGTATTCGATATTATCAATATGTATACATATACATAGCCATAAAACTTATTAAAAAATTCTTTCGTTAAAAGTACTTTAATACGCCGAAAAAGTACCTTCAAAGTAGGTAGATACTTTAAAAAAAAAACCTTTTGACTAGTGTGCAGAAAACACCCAGAGTCTTTGGCGGGAATCGAACCCGCAACCCTCAGCACACTATCGTCTAGTCTATGGTGCACCCAATTGTTTTACAGCATGTACATAGTACGTACTTTTAGATACATGAAATAGAAAAGATTCCTTGTTGCTTCCTATTACCCAGTTAAAGAAAAACGTATTACATTACATTGATAGTCTTACACAAGTTGAATATTAGTGAAATATTAGGGATGCCAATCCAGATTTTATTGCCTAATCCCGAACTCGGGATTTAGAGCTTTTTTACAAGGTGGCGCAAAAGGATTAGAAAACATGTGGTTCCAACAGGACGGTGCAACGGCACACACTACACGTGCCACAACCGATATGCTGAAGGATGCATTTCCCGGGCGCCTAATCTCCCGTTTTGGCGATTTGCACTGGCCAGCAAGATCGCCTGATTGGAAGTTTATTCTTGCATATGAATTATAACTATGAGGACAAGAAATGTTTGTTTTCAAACATATTCATTATTAAGTTATTTTTTTTTCAAATAAATAGTTTTTATTATTAATAAACCAATTTGTTTTAATATGCAACAAAAGCCTTGAAAAATCCCGGGATTTACTTTTATAAAAACCGGAATCCCGGCATTTGAAAAATCAGTACCGTTTGGCATCCCTAAATAATATTAATACGAATACTAATTAAACAAGTGTTTGTGTATTTAATAAATAGTTTTAAACAAAGTGAATACAAATATTTATACAATTTAATTTTCTTAGCTAATATTGTCTGGGGTTAATTAAATAATTCTTTTAATTAATATAATTAATAATAATTGATATACTAAACTGCAAACGTCATAAAAGTATATGTTTTACTAAAAGGCGTTAACTATTATGTAACTCTAGTAATAACTTTGTTTGTGTTTTATCGACGAAAATAAACTTTAAACTTTGTCAATGTTAATCACGTTTTCGGTCATCATATAGTTTTCCATTAACAAAAAACTACATAAGTTATTTCCATCTACACAGAGCACGTTGTGGAGCAGGGATGGAGAATTGAGATTAATAAATGAAATGGTGATGGTATAACTTTGAGAAAATAAGAAGGGAATATATTGTAACATTTGAACATAGATTTATAAAAAGTTTAACCTGACAATTGATAAATATGTGAAAAAATTATATGTATATTTTTTGTTAAAAATATTTTTTTTTAAGTTTTTTTTTCAGAAAAGCGGAGTTCTTAGTGAAAACTCATTTTTTGGTAAAAAAAAAAAAAATAAATTTTTTGTTAAAAATTGGTTTGCTTGTATAAAAACACTTTTTTATAATAAAAACAATTTTTATTTCAAAGAAGTTATTCGTTTATTGTCGACCTTATGGCTGGGGCATAGCTCTCTACGCACCCATTAGACTCGATAACAGAATCGCATGGAACCATAGAAATTTCGCTCAGGCAACCATAATTAATTGTCTCGGTCGTCTCCCAGACAACATTGATTACTGCACTCCTAGGCCTTGTTTCAACCGAAGCTTCGATGTAACAATCATGTAAGGAGAATCCGAAGGTATACAGTCGCTTCAGGAGAACCTTTTCGAAATCTTCAGAGATGGCTCGAAATAGCACTGCAACAGTGATAGATATTTTACGTGGTCGGATACAGAATGTAGTAGCTGTGATCACAGGCCAATGTTACTGTCTGATCGGTGTTCAAGCTAGAAAGTTAAATCTCCCCTATAATGACTTCTGTAGAAGCTGTCATGATAAAACAGAGGATAAGACTGTACACCATCTCCTCTGCATGACCGGCTCTTACGAATCAAAGATTGGATAGTCTGGGCGAATTTTACCTGCATGACTTCACTAGACTTCAAAAGGTCGTCATAAGGGTTTTGGTATAGGAAATCAGAAATCGGCCCATGACTGATACAGAGATACGTAGAGTATCAATTTTTAGAATACGCCTACTTTCAAATGGGTATAGCTGAAAGGTCTTTCCAACAATATATTTAACAACTTACAAATATGGTGCAACAATGCAAGAAATCTGAGGAAGTTCTAGAAACAATCCAAAGAGTAAATATCAACTTAAAGATATTATTTAGCCAAAAAAAGAGCTTTAGTTTAATATAAAATACGACTCTACATATGCCTAAAACTACCTATCTGATGTTTATTAGATAGTTTTAAACTTTTCATTCAAATTAATTTTGAGAAATAATAAATTGAAAATCAGAATACCAAATGTATATATTAAGAAAAAAATAATTAAAATTGAGAATACGAAAAAAGTATTTAGAAAATACCACGATACAAAGAATAAGGTGGAACCATTATCTCTTTTTGTTGCCATATTAACTTTTTGACTTTTATGCGATTTATTATTTTATTGCCTAAATTTGTGCTACCATATATACTTTTAAAATTCGAGTATTTCTTTTTTCTTTCTTCTTTTTTTAATCATGGAAATGGTGTAACTATAAAATAATTAATATAATTACACTATGATACGAATTGTAATTTCTGAAATAGAAATTGATTCCCTAATATCAATACATATTAATTTGAAATTTAGAATTACAATTTGTATTTTCTCAATTGCAATATGAAATGGTGTAGATAAAAAAAGATAAATGAGTGAACGACCATTTCTGATAACCAAATAATGGGAATAAATCATTCACGGCAGCTGCAAAACATTTTGTAAAGCCATAAATTTAATACATGCAAATATTCTTAATCGCATCAGGACTGTCCAGATTAATGTCGACGTTTTCGAAACAAATTCCTCGATTTCTCACGAAGCTTAGTTTTATAAAATTATATGAAAATATTACCGGCATCTGTGAATAATGCTAAACCAGTCCACATATTATTGCGTGTAGATAACTTTGTTCCCGGCCATTTAATATGATGTGCACCCAGTTTTCTCTGCTTTTTTTGACTGACTTTCATGGTGAATTTTTATTAAAAAATTAATGAAATGCGTAATGTAACATTTTCATATAAAGCGTGATCCATTTCAAGGTTTCGTACTTTTTTTTTAGAAGAAAAAAACACAGAAAATTCAAATTTAATGGGGAATGTTTATTATCATTTGAAAGAACATTCTTTGGCATTTATTTTTTAAAGATTATGTTGGCGGTTGCTACGTCGCAGATAGTCTATCCGTTGAGTCCAATTTTCGATGACTCGTTCGAGCATTTCCCTGGTAACTGGCGAATGGCACGCGTGATATTTTCTTCCAAGGCCTGAATCGGAGCGGGTTTCTCCGCATAAACTTTAGAATTTACATTTCCTCACAGGAAAAATTCTAACGGTGTGATATCACACGATCTTGGTGGCCAATCGACTGGCCCAAAACGTTGAATTATGTGCTCACCGAAGTGTTCTCTCAATAAATCCATTTATTGATGCGATAGATGGGAAGTGGGAGCGTCTTGCTGAAACCAAATATCGCCAAAATCACGAGCTTCAATTTCAGTCATCACATAGTCAGTTATCATGGCACGATAACGGTTACGTTCACACCAGCATCACTTTTAAAGAAATATGGACCGATGATTCCACGTCTTCACAGCGTGCGAGATTTGAACATGCGAATAGTACGCTCAGTAGGCCGATTAAGTTGAACAACATAAATTGAGCGAAATGCACGAAACACATTCCTCATACAACGTGAATTCTCGTAATAAAGTTGAACGATTTGTAAACGTTTTTCAGGCGTAAGTCTTTCCATTATGAAATGCCAAACAATACTAAAAAAAAAATAACAAGACAGCATGACACGACTCACATGTGATCTGTCAAAAAAAGGCTATTGAAAAAAGTATCTCTACTGGAATCACCCATTACATACACATAGAAACAAAGTACTACAAAAAGTACCTTACCAGTAAATTGTACATCCCTGCTAAAGAACGTATAAAGAAGAGTTTTAAATGGAAAGAAATATCTAATAACTAGTTATGCAAAAACGAATTAACTTAAGTGTGTGACTAGAAAGATATGTAGATGGATTCAAACATATTCTATTTTGCCCAGCACACATTTTTTCGAGTGCGTGTGTATTATATTTCTTTCTTCTAGCCAGTCATGCCGCAATCAACTTTTGTTTATTGTTGCTGCTGTTGTGTGGTTCTTGTTTGTCTGCTGTTTGTTTTTGGTGGAACTTAAAAAAGTGTTACGATAAAGAACAAAGTCCAACTTTATTTCCCTCAATAGCATGCATACTCGTACATACTAAATATAATTTGTTAAAAACGTTTAATTTTAAAATTATCAATATATTGGCACGTTTGTAATAAATATTTGTTTTTTTTTTTTTTTGGTAATTAGACAGCATTAGAGGAAGAGATAAGTTAGATTTGCGCGTTTCAAGTGCGCTTTTACCCCAAGTTTTAAATGTTTACAAGATAATATTAGTAGTGAAGGGGTTACATAAATAAATTAATATTTAAGTATTTTTCTTTTTGGATTTAACAAATTTATATACAATATTTAATATTTGTTATTTTTAGTTTTCATTAGTTTTCATTTGTTTGCAATGGAATAAATCTAAGTGTTATTTACTCGAGAATATGCAATATAAGTGTTAAAATTTAACTAAGAATTTACGTAAAAAATCACTTTTTTTCATTGTTTACTTAAATAAACGTTTAGAAAAAATAACAATTAATATTGAGTTTTTAATATGAAATTGCTTAATTTGTAATTTCACACTTATTTCATAAAATAAATCAAATAATAAAACAAACAAATAACGCAGCTAATAATTCTCGTAGAAATAGAAAAATATTTTATTTGTTTTAATAGCTTCAAAGATAGATTTTTCAGAGCTAACAAATTAATAGACTCAAACGTTGGCCTTCAATTAGCAGTATAATTTTGCAACTACATATTTAAGAGCTTGCTTCAATATATAAATAAATATTTATTTTCTTTTTCGTTTGGGCATTTTTTATCTGCTATTAGCATGATCAATCTTTTTTTTTTACCTTTACATAAATTCAAAACCAAGCTCGAATATCAGAGTTTGGATTTAGGCATATACATAAATACTTTCAGAATGATTGTTTAAAAACACTAAGTATTCCATTAAAATAATAAAATAAACTTTTCCGAACATTTTTGGAAGCTAGATAGAATTTATTTAAAAAAGAATTAACTTAAATTCTATTATACTTTTGGCTCTTTATAATTTAATAATAAATTAATAACAAACATTCTTTGCACTTTTTTATATGCTCATGATATTAACACATTTTTTTTATTGATTTTTTGTATATTGTTCACCTTTTTGGTTACTTTAAATATTAACCTTGAAATTTTGAAAATACTGGCAGTACAGATTTTAACTAAACTTTAGTACAAATCGTGTGACTTTATATTTTCCTCACAAAAATTTATTGCAATAGTGTAAAAAATAATGCTTTTATAAGCAGTTGTACAAAAAAAGTTACATGTTAAATTTTACAGTTTCTATTACGTTTTTACCTTCTCCTGTTAAGTTTCAAATATGCGAGTTAGGGCCTTTCTACATGAGACCAACGATATGTATTTTTACACGTTACGAATCAGCCTATACGGAAACTGTTTCCTAAACATAAATTTAAGTTTCAGACTAACCTTATTAAACTCTAATTTGTATAGGTATGTACATATGTATATACTCGTACATAATAAAATAAAAAACAATAAACTAAATATTCTTGGCAAGCCATCAATTTCTTGTCCGCACATAAATTTATCCCATGTGGATAACTTTTATCGCTGTTACGTGCTTGTTCATAGAACATTGTCAGAATATTTGTTCGCTCAAATTTTTTGTGCATCAAATCAAGAAAATGAACACCGCGTTTAACGAACATCAACAAGTTTTTTCGATGCTTTGACCTTGTGTGTACAAAATCATGGCTCGCCGAGACATTGAGTTAAGTAACTGGAATCATTAAATATTTGATATTCAATATGATAGTGAAACTTTTTCTAAAATCGGGTAACAGGTTAAGTTAAACCTTGAATGTCAGCATGACCATGAAATTTTTTAAACACAATTGTGATTTTGCTATGTTATGTTAATTGTTGCTGTTTGTCAATTATAAGAGTTAATGGAATTAAACGAAACTCAATAAAATACGAACTTCCATCGTTGTCAACTTGGTGCGTTTCGCACTATTTTTGGTGCTATTTTAATTTTTTTGTGCGGAAAATTCCTTAGTTGATAAGCAGTGCGCTTTTTTTAATTTCAGTGCGTTTTTTAATTTTTCCGAAAATGTAATGAAATCTTTCTTTTTTACTAATTTGAAGTGCAGTTTTTTAATAATTCATTGCCATTAAAAATATTTTAAATACAAATGTGTGATAAATTAAAACATACTATCAAATTCGTCACATGAAGGTTATTGCTAAAGGAGAATAGGGTGAAAATAATTTAAAAAAGTATCAAATATGTACTGAAATTAGTCCTTTTTACCAATTAGTACCTCAGTTCCGAATAGCATATTGTAAGTTAAATTTTGAAATGCTTAAATGCTTATTTTATATTTATTAGTTTGTTCATTTAAAAAAAGGCTTTTAATATTATTACTTTGATTATTAATCGTTAATCTCTTTTTAAAAAGTTTTATATAGAATTTATGAAATTAAAATAAAATGTAGAATTAATTTAATAAACATTTTCAATAAAAACTAAATTCTAAACTTGGTTCTTTTTCTTTTTTCTCTATTTTGGTGCGTTTTGAAATTTCAAAGTTGACAATGCTACGAATTTCCCTCTATATGTACCTTATATGAAAATATGACAAAACTTTTATTCGTAACCAATTGAGAGTGGAAATTATGCGGGAATCAATAAAAGGAAAATGCATTAAAAACAAATTTTGGTTTGAATTTTTTAAAACGCCGCGCGAACTCAACTGACTGACGTTTTTAGTTGCCACAGCCAATTAATTTGTATCGGCTTAGTTCTCTGTAACAATGTAGCATATTGAAATATACATATTTAGAATACATAGATACATAGGTAATTTTGTGTAATTGAGACAAATTCAATTTGAACATGTTTTTTTTTATCGAGAGCAGATGGTTTTTGTAACACAATAAAAATATATACATACTTACATACATACATATGTAGGTATGTAAATTCTGCTGTTGCTGAAAGATTCCATTAATTTTGTAGGTATATCCTACAGTGGCTCCATTAAATATTCGCTCATGTTAAACTTTTTTAAAGAACTTTTTGGGCTTTAAAACATGAGGTTTTTAATTTTTTTAGAAGATTATATTTAACTAAGATAAAAAACTAATTAATTGATGATATTTCTAATTAGACATGACATAGGTACGTAATTATTAATAAATAAAAAAAAATCAATAATTTTGAATTGTTAAATTTTTATGCAATGTGTTTTAAAATAATAAAGCATGAGCGAATATTTAATGGAGCTACTTTATGTAACACAACAATTTTCACAAAAATTTTTAATAATAGAAATTCCATTCAAAAATTTTAATAATTTCTACATTGCTACAGGCGACTGCGCCTCTTCTATAATTGTTTTATAGACGGTAGAAACATGTTTAAAAAAATATTAGGATGATAGGACAACGTTAACTAGTGCCAGAAGTTTACAAGGGAAAAAATAATTTTTTCCAGTTTTTGCAAAAATTTTACCATTAAACAACACAAAACTTGTTTACACGAACTGCATACCTATGTAGGTAGGTATATTTTGACCTGATACTCCATTAGAAGAAAACAAATTCCTCCAAAGCCCCAACTCAACAACATTACTGCTCAACAAATTTTAATACTTTAATACACACTAAACAATTCATAAACAAATTCTCCCGCCACTGCTGAATTAAAACTTAAAAAAAATAACGCAGCACTACAGCAATAATGGGACAATTTTCACATGAATGTAAAAAATCTTTAACCTACAAAATACAAATTTAAAGAATGTGGAAAAAAAGTAAAAGAAAACTAAAAAAATCAAAATAATATTAAAAAAAACACACACATTTTCAGAATTAATTAAAGAGAACTACGATAAAACTCTCTTTTTATTGTTAAACACTCTCTTCGTATTAAATTATACTAATTGCAGTTGTGTGTGTATTGTTAAGTATATGAAATTAATAATAAAAAAGGAAAAAAAATTATTTTAGTAATTGGGGAAACTAGAAAAAAAGTGCAAACTGGTGGCAAAGCAAAATACAACAAAAAAAATGGATAAAATGGGTGTATTTTTGTTTTTTGGTATTAAAAACTTTGTTTCTTCCGTTTTGACCTTATTGTAATAATGGGTGCGGCGGGAAACCGTGCCGACCGACCAATCGACAAAATGACCAACAACAATAACTTAGTTACTTTAATGTTTGAATGTTTAAAAACATGCTACACACACGTAATCCAGTAAAAGGAAACATGAGACCCAACCAAAAAATAAATAAAAATAGGAGCAACAATTGATTTTTTAAGAGATCTTAAGGGAAATTACACAAAAACTCAGCTAGAACAAACATATTTTTTATATTTTCTTGTAATAAATGATGAGTAATTTTCTTAAAGATAAAAAAAACTTTAATTTCTTTTACTTACTTTTTTTTCACTTAAAACTTATTTTATAAATCAGTTTCAATTATTTAAGTTATGGGAAAAAATCCTTTTTATTTTGTCCACTTTGTACGAGCCGTAAGAAAATTTATATTTTTTTTTAAATCTCTTTAGAAATTCTATTCAACCGTATTTTTTCTTATTAGTTATATTATTTTGTGTGTTAATTATTAATTTTTATTTAATAAATCGCGCACGGTAGTGTTGCAGATGTGTGTTTGTTATTTATAAGAGAATTACCGCTTGGTTACTTTTTTAACTGTGAAATGCCGCAACGAGAAAAAAGGCTTTTTATATATAGTAGTAGATGCGGGTTGAAAACAACAAAACAGATAACTGTGTGTATTGTCGCAAGAATAATTAAAATCTTTATAAACCAGTCTGTAATTTATTATTTACATATATATAGTATAAAAAAATATAATAAATTTAACAAACAAAAAACTGTATTTTAAAATCAGCAACACTTTCTTGGACGGCACCTTCAACAAACACACACGCACACACACTCACAACACTAGCGGTGGTACACCCAACGGCAGCAAGAAAGTATTTGTGCAAAACAAAAATTATACACTTTCGCGAAAAATTTCACAGCACTAACGACAAATGAAAAAGAAAGAAGAATAGTGTTGTTTTTTTTTTTTTTGGTTAGTGTGTGTTTTCTAATGTAACAGATGGTGAGATGACGTCTCTGTAAATATGATTACTGGCCGCTAGTTGGCGCTAACAGGCAAAACAATCAGTGATGGTTTGCTAGGGTAGTAATGGATATCGTGATATAATTATGACAAAAAATAAGCCAAGGATGAATTTTTTATGAATTTAAAATCTTATATATTAAAAGTTCAAAAAAAAGCTCTATAACGGAAAATAATTCCATATATTGAAAAAAAGTCTTGTTTTTCTTTATTTGTTTTGGGTAATTCAGCAACCACCATATTGTAAAAAAGCAAGGTCATAATTTTCCTGCAAGTAGGCAGGAAAAATTAGGATCTTGAAAAATTTCGAATAACTTTGACTTTTTTCCCCCCTCACGTCTGCCCCCATTCGTCATCGCTTCTTCACTCCTGATGATGCTGCTCTGCTTGCTGCTTACTTGCTCTCCTGGCTGTCTGATTTTTATTGAAAAGGAAACCAGTTTTTTTGTATTTATACGAACTTAAAAAAAAAATTCAGGAATTTCTGTAGAAAATTTGGTTATCCTTAAACAGGTGCCCATTCTGTATGTATTTTTATTATAAATTTCCTGAAACTGTTTTATCAACATTTTTTTTTGAAAAGTTGGCAAACCTTGGACGTTAGAAACATTTGGCAACCTTATTAAACTTCCATTTATGTTAGTCTTGATTTACACCAAAAAATAATTGATGTAAATATTTTCTTAATATTTCTTTTATTTTTACACAGCACAATTTTGTTTTTAAATCACTCGTAGTTTTATTTAAGTGATAGTAGACACAGTAACAAGTACAAGAATTGGGAAACAATGTGTCTTATCTTACCCTCATAAAAAATTTTTGTGATGAACTCGGCAACTCTATTTTTCAATCAAAACAAAAATGGAAGTAAAATTAAATTTAAAAAATATAATAAAATTAATTAATTTAAATCGTTCCCATCCTTTTCTGTGGAATATGAGTGATAAATCACATAGGAGGAACGATTTGAAAAACAAGGCCTTCGAAGCAATTACAAATCAAATGGAGCTGCCGGTAGAAGTTTACGCTTTGACAACATTTTGAAAATGAACTCTCACTTTCCTGTGTAAACAGTAAAATCACATTGAACAAACTCATGTGCAAGGCATATGGATTGTAAGGTGGTGGCAACATTACAACAATACAAAAACAACATGGGTATTTGTTTTTGCTTTTTACTCTTTCATTGTCAAAAACAGCTGACTGAAAATTACAAACATTCGTTGTTTTTACAAAAGCAAAAAAGTAACATTGCCAGTGACATTTGAGAAACTGGAACAAGATATCAGAGATTTCTATACCAAAGACGTGAAAGATGCTAAGGGCGAATTGACAAATGAAGAAAAGCGGTTACAATGTGTGATAAAGCAAAGTGGTCCATACACACTTAAGCCTGCGGTCGTCATTAGACACAGAGAAGAAACTTTCGCTTTCAGATTTTTTAAATTTTCTACAAATTTTGCACTTCATTTTATTTCTTTTATTTATTTTTTTAAAAATCACAACAAATTTATTTATTTATTAAAAATGACAAGCACTATAATAAACAAATTTTGACACTTAAACTTTTTGACAATTAGAAATTTGTAAACATAAACAACGTTTGACAATACAAAAGTAACAAAAAAAAATTAGCTGTCTTCAACACTACCTTATAATCAATATGCCTTGCTCATGTGCCTTTTTACAAGTAATACATATATGCTAGTTGATACAAATAAAAAAATAATGAAAACTATACACTTTTTTGAAACTCAAATGTTTTATGTAATACATATGTACATATGTTAAAAAACCACATTTTAGTAATATTTCTATAAATTCTAAACGAGAGATTCTGTTGCTCGTAAAATGATTTTTTATGTTAAAAAAACGATAACACCAATTATGGATAACCATTATTAATTCATACTTCCTATGATTGAAATTTTATTATACATAGTATATTAATTTTATTAATTTAAAAATGAAGAAAAATTAAATTTTGTAAAAACGAAACATAAATGAGCAAAATTTGTTACCACAGATATCTGTGATTTTGTACAATCAATGCACAATGCAAATTAATTTTGTTTTGATAATTAAACAACGGTTTTTTTGACAAGGTGCTAGCAGTATA
The DNA here is from genome assembly GCA_950370525.1 of Bellardia bayeri. Classification (NCBI taxonomy): domain Eukaryota; kingdom Metazoa; phylum Arthropoda; class Insecta; order Diptera; family Calliphoridae; genus Bellardia; species Bellardia bayeri. Next base: position 124,110,618 of record OX493264.1, read on the forward strand.
TTGTTTTTAGGATAAGGCAGGCGTCGATAATATGGTTTTATGAGCGTAAACACAAAACAGCTGTCAAAGAATTCTAAATTTTAAGTCTATCCAGATATTTCGTTTTTGTACAGGGCCGTAATATGCGAAGACATTTGAAACAAAACATAAAACAAGTATTTTTGAATTAAACAATAAACAACTTATATATATTAAAATTTAAATTTCTACCATTAGATTACGACCAGCTACCAAAATGGTTTTTATTCACCCCGGCATGTTACGGATTGTGCCTTAGACAATGCTGTAAAGTTTAAAGAGTTAAATGCCTTTATCCGAATCACACCAGAGTTAGCGTTACATCAGGCCAAAGAGTCAGCATATCGTTATAATGAACAAAAAAGTAAAGGTGCTTTAGATGGCATAACAATTGCCATTAAGGACAATTTCTGTACCGAAAATGTACACACAACCTGTGCCTCAAGGTATGCAAACATGCATAGTGCTAATTTACTGGAAACATTATTTTACCTTAAATACTTTTATAAATTCCAGGTACTGGATCTTGACTAAAATCTGGCAAACCACCAGACAAAATAATCATTCCAATCATGAATCAAAATTCCGCTATAGTTTTTTTCCTTATTCAAATTCAGTGTTAAAAATAAAAAGGGGAAAAACTTACACGGACTTTTTATTTATGCATTTAACTGCCTAACTACTTATGGCTCTAAATAACTGAGTTATTATTTGCTTTCAGAATGTTGGAAAACTTTGTACCGCCTTATAATGCCACCGTTTATGAACGTTTAATGAAAGCTGGAGCTATTTTAATAGGAAAAACAAATATGGATCAATTTGCTATGGGTTCAGGTACGGTAGATTCTATATACGGGCCATCCAAAAATTGTTGGAGTGAAGATTTTGATGAGACCAACTGGCGCATAGCTGGCGGTAGTTCTGGTGGCTCAGCCTTAGCTGTTGCTAGTGGCATTTGTTATGGGTATGTTTAAGAAATTATAATTTTTTTTTTCAAAAACATTTTGCAAATCCCACCCCTGTGCAAAATGTAAACACAACCTCAAAACTTAAAACCCTCTTAAAAATTACAATTTTTACACAATTTCGTCTGTTTCATAAGAGTTCCATAGTAATACTACACTTCCATTGTATTCTTTTCACTAATTTTATTAAATTTCACCGCCTCAGCTGGCTTTCATCTCTGTTCCATTCCATTACATAACATTATCAATTACTTAAATATTTAGAAAAAGAAAAAAAACCTTTTGTTTATATTGACAAAAATCGTTTAAATGATGATTTCCATATCAGCAATATCATCATCGGAAGGCAGCACCATGCTGGCAGGATCGATATAGTTGGGACTGACCAAATCCACACCGGCATTTTCACGGCGACGCAATTCTAAGTAGGCTTCACGTTGTGCCCAATCGCGCAATTGTGTGTCTGGCAAGTATGCCCAGAAGAATGTACCCCAAACCAAACACAAAGTTACGGCAAAGAAGAAAGAGGACTTTGTTGAGTTGCGATCATTAGTCTCATCTTTTTTATCGAAACCGTAACTAACCCAGTTCTTGGGATTAGGATTTGCAAAATCGTCTTTTGTTACGGGTGCAACAGAGGCAGCAGTTTCATCTTTTTTTGGTGAGGTTTTAATGCTACGCACAATACTGAGCGATTGATTGTAGGCCAAAGAACGCTGTACAACTGTACGATTGGCAAAACGCAATAGAGCTGACATTTTTCGTTTATTTTTGCTAAAAAGAATTAAAATTTAGATTATTTCTGTAAAAATTCTTATATGAAAAAACGCACTTTTTGCTGCTTACAGCGCTGCCACTAGAAACCAACCAACTGACAGTTAACGAAATGTCATGATGTATAGAGTTGCTAAGTATCGTAAACAAAAACTGTGTTGGTAATTGTTAGTTGATAAAAAGGTGAATTTAATTAGTGAAGGTGGTTCAAAATAGTTTGAAACAATTTCAAAGTTTTCAAATTTAAATATTTTTTTGTTAAATTTGTTAATATTAACACCTATTGAATAAAGTAGGTTCATAAGTGAAATATTTTATTATTGTTTAAACCGTTTCAAATGAAGAATGTGCAAACACTATTCTCAATAGTTATTTCATAACTTTTAAAATTGCTTTTGTTTATATATATTCAAAATTCGCATCTTTCATTGTATTTAAAAACATTTACTTTAAACCATTCGAATTTAATTATTGAAGATTTATATATGTATGTTATGATTTTTATATCTCTAGTGCTATTGGCTCCGACACCGGTGGCTCAACTCGTAATCCTGCCTCGTATTGCGGTGTTGTTGGTTTAAAACCAACTTATGGTTTGGTTTCCAGACATGGACTTATTCCCTTAGTAAATTCCATGGATGTACCTGGTATATTTACACGTTGTGTTAGTGATTGTGTAGATATTTTAAATGCGGTGGCTGGCCCAGATCATCGAGACTCCACTACCATTAAAAAAACATTTCGCCAAATTAATCTCTCCGAACCAGATAAAATTGATTTAAAAAATATACGTATTGGAATACCTAAAGAATATTATTGTAATGGCTTGTCAGCAGACGTACTTGAAACCTGGCAAAAAATTGCCGATATTCTGGAAACTGGAGGAGCGCAAGTGAAACAAGTTTCGCTACCACATACTGCTGCTAGTATATTTGTATACTCGATTTTAAATCAATGTGAAGTAGCCAGTAATATGGCCCGTTACGATGGCATAGAATATGGTCACCGTGCTGATGATGACAGCAGTACCGAACAGTTATATGCAAAAACGAGAGCCGAAGGATTTAATAATGTGGTTAAGACAAGAATTTTAACTGGAAACTACTTCTTATTGCGTCAAAATTATGATACATATTTTGAAAAGGCTTTAAGAGTAAGACGTTTAATTGCCGAAGACTTTCAACGTGTTTTTGTTACCGGTGACAATGACGAAAAAGCGGATATACTTTTAACACCTTCTACATTAACGGATGCACCTTTATATAAGGATTTTGTTTCGGTTTCGAATCGCGATCAATGTGCAGTGCAAGATTTCTGTACTCAGCCCGCTAATATGGCTGGTATTCCAGCAATTTCCATACCTATTAGAGTATCTAGTCAAGGCCTGCCTATAGGTTTGCAACTAATGAGCAATACACTCAACGAAGAACTAATGTTTACTGTTGCTAGATGGATAGAGGCCCAAGTCAATTTTAATTGTTTTGATAATGAACAACTTTTAAAAATTAGTAAATAAATGTGTATTTATTAAAAAAATGCAGAACTATTAATGACCTCCCCTAACAATTAAATTTAAGCGATTTATTTTTGTTTAATTAGTCCGGACAATAATCTAAAAGTCACATTGCAAGATAACACCCACACTGGTACAGAGACAGCATTGGGAACACCAGTGGGAAAGGTTAGCAGTCCTTGTAAAGGTTGAAAATTAAACTGTTCACCAAAAACCAAAACCGGATTATAACGATTTCTTATAGAAATAATAACTAAAGTTAAGTAAAGCAATGTCTTCAAGCCATAATTAAGCATAATCTCCATTGATGCGCCCTTTAATTGGCCCACTGCACGTTCACTGCGTATTTTTAGTTCCAAATCCTTAACTTTTTCTCGAGCTCTCATAGTTTTAATGAAAAATGTATATTCTGCGCTATCGGCACCGGAGTTCTTGACATTTTCCAGTTCCTCGCGTGCTTTGCGTAAGTTGTCTTCTAAAACTGTATTATTTTGTTTGGGCGCAAATATCTTTGATATTTTCAGCTGCAAATGAAATTTTGTTAGTATTCTCAATGAACATTGTTTTATTTATAAATATACCTACCAATTTAATAATATCAGCGGCAAATGTTAAAAAGAAACATATCAGTAGTATGGCTATAAATAAAAACATTTTGTTTTATTTAGTACTTTTACAGTTTTCATGAACTTTCTTTTTATTTATAATTTGGCATTACTAGTCAGCTGTTTGGCTAGTAATACATCACTTTCCAACACTGACTGGTTAAAAATAGTTGGCAAAGACAAATAATGATAAGAATCATATGGTAGAAAATATGTGCTGCCAGATCTTAATTATCATAAGTAAATAGTGAAGGGATTGGGGCACTTTAAATTATGAGATCATAGCAAAATTTATACTAAATGTATTAAGTTTTATGCTTTTACTTCTATGACATGTTTTTTTATTGTTTTCCTGTTTAGAAAAAAGAATTAATATAGTGTTTCAGGCATCTTTACAAATGCATTTAATTCTTTGAAAATCGTAGTTTTATAATTAACTCCATAAACTTTGTTTTTAACATACATCTGGCATCCTTTAGTGACGTTACAATTAGTTTTGTTTGGGTTAATTTAACTTTCGTACGGTAATTTTCGGGTGTTACAAATTTATAAGATAAAGTGTTAAAAAAAGATGTTGAAAAGTGAAGTCAAGTGTGAAAAATTAACAAGAAATAATATATTATGTCGTGCCTCATTGCGTGGTTTAAAAAAGTGTACTTCGTGCGGTTACATTAACGGTCAGCGAGCTTTAATATGTCGTAATGTTAACTGTGATTTGCGTATTAAGAGACTTGCCGCCATTAAACCCTTTGATCCCATACAATTGATCACATATGGTTGTACAAAACTCTATTCGTTACGAAGTAAAGAGAAATTACTGCAGCCGCGTAATTTTGTAAGCATTACAGAAGGTGTTGGACCAATGGAATCACAACCGGGTGCAGTTTGTTATGTGGATAATTGTAAATACGATGCCTTTGAGCCTACGCATTTAGTTTGTCGCCACATTAAGGCATGCAAAGTGTTAACAGATGTTGCTTTAGCCGAGGTGTACCTCATAGATAAGAGCATATTATGGAATCTTAATATACCGGTTGAACAAAAACAACATTTATGGGATTTATATCAACTGGAGGAGAATAAGATACATCCCATACAGAAATTGAATTCCTCAATTTTCGTTGTGAAATGTGTGGAATCGAAAATGTTTCCCGCAGGCCGTTTACATGTTACAGTTTTTAGTAATATGGTGCCCAATAAAAGCGGTAATTTTTCATGTTCTTGTAAGAAGCTTAAACTGATATTGGAACCAGATAACTCAGTGACAATGAAGCAAGAAATTTGTGATCATTTGCTATTGTTATTGGCGGCCATACTAAATAAGCCCGAGGGCAAAACGTTATATGGTAGATTTTTAGACTTACTGCAGTATTTATGGATGCCCACTAGTTTAAATACGCCCATTGTGTATTGTGGCGCTCCAAGACCGTCACAATTTATGGATTATGATTTGGGTTTGACGAAGAGTATTAAAATTGAAAATGACAATTCAGATGATATTTTTAATTTCACTGAGGAGCTGTTTGCGGAAAATGTGAGTAAAAATAAGTGCTCAACGGGTGTTTTAAAATTAATTTAAATTAGTAAAGATAAAGCGGTTTATCAATCACGTGAATAAGTTTCTAGTATCCCTGTAATATATATGTCTGCATTTAATTTATTAATAAAATTGCTTGCTGATGATAAACGTATTATCATGGTGTAATTATACAAGCTTAATGCAAATCGGCAACAAATACCACACAATAAGAAAACAACATGCATTTTGTTTATGTAAAATAATGTACTACTGTCAAAAGCACTTAAAAAAGTATTTGTTTTGACATAAGTAAATTGTAAAAAAAGTCAGTCAGCTGTGCTACTGCACTCACCTTGTGTATTTACACCATGCTTATTACTACATATATTGAATTTTTTTTATTCTAAAGTATGTCAATGTTTCAAAAATATATGTACTATGTACCTACATATGTAAAAAACATTTAATTTATTTTCAAAAAATGGTCTATTTTTATTAAATTTTTGTAATATTTCGTTAGTTTTATTTTTTGTTATTTTAACTACTCGAGAATTTTAGCTTTGTAGTCAGTTTTAAGTAAAATTTCGAACCAGAAAACAAAAGTCAACTTCTAGATTAAATACTTCTTCATAAAGATTTATTCATTATGTCTCGAGGCATAGGACACTAATATTTTTATGGTATTATTTTCATGAAAATAACAAATGAAAAATAACAATCTTAAGTTAGTGCTAAATGGGTCTATTTGGAAATTTTAAATCGCCATTAGTTTAAAATAATGCCGATGTAAAAAATCCACTACCATTTAATATTGAATTGTTTTACATTTGTTTTTGTACTAATGGTAATGCACATTTAAATTACAAATAAAATTTGATATAAGTGAACATAATTATTTTTTATAAAACTAGACTAGAATTCGTTGCTTGTGTTTAATTAAAGAAATACAAGGTATCAGAACTATCAACAAAGTATACATACATACATATGTTTGCATTTACATATGTATCTATACTATAATCAATTATTACTTTAACTGTTGTCCTTATTTTATTGCAAAAAGTTCTAACAAATGTACATATACATACATCAAATAATTTTTCAACTAACGAGTATGATTAATTTAAAAATATATTTGCTTCTTTTATAGAATATACCAGATTTTTCAGACATTATTTTAGATGTTAATAATGAAAAACAAGCCAATGTACAACAGTTTGACAAAACTCTACAACAAACGCCTACATCGCAAATGCACATAAAAGATCCTAAACTTAATGCCACCACAACAAGTATAAATGATGAAGATTTGGATTTAAATTTTCCACACATAAAATCCGAACCGGAACTTCTAACGGCCCCAAAGACTGCCACCACAACGCCAACTATCATAGATTTCAATGAGAATGGCCTAAGTGTTATAGAACAATTTCAACTGAATCATAATATGCAAGTGTCCAATGACAATATAGAACTGGCAAAAGATATAGAAAATCTCAATAATTTGGAGTGTCAAGCAACGGAAACATCAAACATATTTTCGCACTACAATAACAATAAGCAGAAATCATTATTGAAAACTGCCAAACTAGCAAGTAGTAGACTTAACAGTAATAAAAAAGAGCTTAACAAAGAGCCATGTATTAATGTTATTAATAACACAACAGTACCTGTAAACAAATCAATAATATTCAAAGAAGGGCCAGTTAAAATCATAAAACTAGCTACTCCCATACAAAAACTGCCTTTTGATAAAACCAATAAATTTATTCAAATTTCTAAACTAAATCCTAATAAAGTAATTGTACTTAAACCTAATCAAACTGAAGGCATTGCAAAACAACTTACTCTACCACTAGTAGCAGAAGTTAGTCCTAACGACAATAACCAACCTAGTTTAAGTTATGAGAGTTGGTTGGATCATATAATAGAAGTTATACATGAAAGTATTCATTTACAAGCTTCGTCTAATATTAAGAATATCTTTCATGTACCGGAAACGATTTTCAATCATTTTAGTAAAACATTTGCTTTAAATAACAAACAAAGACTGCCAAATACCACTAGTGTGGTAAAAAGTGGAAAATATAAAGATCTGATAAAATACACCTGGTATTTGAATCAAGTCTCTACGGTGAAAAGAATATTTACAAGTAAAAATGTAAGTACATATTGCGAAGTATAAAAACAAATAGTATTAAATCAGATTATTATCAAATGTGGAATTAAAAGCACATTTTGTGTTTTCTAGAGTTTTTTTCCAACAACTACCAAAAAGGTCAATATAAAATTAATTTTAGAAAACAAATAAAAAAAAAACAAACATTTTTTCTATTAAAAAAAGTTTTTTTTTTTTATATAATTTTAAAATGTTTTTAAACTTTCCAGCTAAAAATAGAATTGGAGCGTGCATATCAGCGTTTAAATGACGGCAGCTTTGAATTATATACACCAGCAATTATACAGTTGACAGAAAATAACAATTTTAGACCCATATATCCTAAAATAGAACTTTATAAAGCATTTATACAATTTAGCAATAACGTGGAATTGTCTGCAAACAATATTCAGGTAAGTGTTGCAGATTTTCCTTTCATTTATTTTTTAATTTAAAGAAAGACACCTTTTTAATTATCATCATTAAATGCAATTTTTTAATACAGCCCCAAAAATGTGGCCTTAAATTAGAATGGCTGCCCTGTGCATTTCCCAAAAGTAATTTTGGTTTAATGACCATAGAATTTTGCGTAAGTGTTAAAGAACCTGAGGGCCCTCAGTTATGCCCTTAATATTCTTGTTATCCCTAAAAAACAGTATTATTTACGATTGCCTGTTGTTAAATAAATAGTAATGAACAAAAAAATAAATAAAAAAAGAATAAAACAGAAGTGTTCTTTCTGTTGTACTGAATCTTGTTTTATTCTCCATTTCCATTAAAGCAGAAAAACACTATTTTGTGCATTATTTGCATACATTTTTATTTCAATATTTTCATATTTATTTTTCATTTTATTATTCTTACAAATATTATTTGTTAAATTCTTAGCATATTTATCATTATCATTATCATAATTTCTTAATCTCATGCTTTTTTCGTTTTTGTTTTCCTTTTGTTTAATCCATTACATACATACGCTATCGTATAATCATTTTTTTTTAATCTGTTCTTCTCATACTGTTTTACATTTATTTATCATGATTGTTTAATAACATAAAAAAAAGAAAACTATAAAACTTATCAGCCCTATTCTGTAAATAATGGAATAGATAAAATTGAATATTAATTGTTTTTTGTAAATTAAATATTACTTAACATTTTCCGAAAAATTTAAATACTCGAAATGCAAACACTTCTGAATAAGGCTGATTTCATCTTTCTCTCATTTCACACTATGACCGTTGCACAGTTTCAAAAACTTACTTGCATTTACATTTTATAATTCATAACAAAAAAAAAGTTTAACTACATATATTATTTACTATATACAGTTTAATTTGTGGACCTTTAATTTTGGAAACAAAAATAGATTGAAATCATTATTTTGTTCTTAATAAAATTTTTAGCATTACGAATTTGTGCTTTAGCATAAATTAATTAAATAAGTTCGTGTAATAATAATTGTAAATGTGTTTTTATATTTTAAGAATATGTAAGAAAAACCAGTTTTAAAAAAATAGTTTTTGTTAAGAATTATTTATCAAATTAAAGTAGGCAGGTTTTGGGAATAGAAATAATAAAAAAATAAATGAAAAATCTTTATTTGTTTGAACAAAGCATTAAATGGCTAATATTTTGTATACTCTCAATGATTTTTATACCACCACCACACGGATATAGAAAAAGTATAGAAAAAGTACCATAGTTTAGTACTTACTGTTTCACGAATGTGGTAATTCGCACTACAGATCTAGATAACACCATCTAACTATATACAGTCTGTCAATAATGAGTTTGCACACTGAAAAAAAAGCACGGTTTAGTTAAATTTTAAGCAATCAAATTGTCATTCTTTTCTAAAAACTATATTTTCTTTGTATATACATAAATTTATAGATAGTTTAAAAGATCATGGTAAAAAAAAAAATTTTGGAATCAGTTGAAAAAACAATAAAATACAACAAAAACAAATTTATACTTCATTTCATACTGTCAATAAACTCTTTGCACACACATTTGTTTGCGCATTATGTTTTGATAAAAATTTATAAAACTTTATTTTAAGAATGTTTAATATTTGTTATGAAAACCTTTTGCACATTGTAGACGATTTTTCATTGACCTTATTAACTTTCTTAAGTTGTAATTCGCCGGAATTTTCTGCCACTCCTCTAGTATTGCTGTTTTAAGTGATGCCATATTTTTTGGCTGCCATTTAGCTACTTGTTTTTTTAAATACACTCCTAGATTCTCAATTTAATTGAGATCGGGACTTTGAGCGGGTGTATATAGTATAGGTTAATTTTTTTTTGATGAAGCGTATAGCAAAAACGTAATCTATGGGTGATTCTGAGCATAGCTCTAAGTCGGATTTGGAGCCCGCCAACATTTCAAAATAGATATTTTTCCATATATACATAGAATTATTTAATTAAGTTCGTCATAACATCGGATAGAATTATAGTAGATTTCTCAATCTGAGCTTGTTTGAAAGGTAGTTTTATCACCTTTCAGAACCTTTATCACCTTACCAAAATTTTTTGTCGAAAAATAGCCTAAAATGAATTCTGAATTTTCTTCGATTTTTTTTTTGATATCTTTTTTTTTTTTGCAGATTATGAAAGTTCAGATATTTTCCAACAACTTTTACTACGATCAATTTTTTTTGTTTTCGAACTCCTTTTTGTAGGAAAATCGATCTGAAAAAATGAGAATTTTCAAGGTTTCAACAAAAAAACACTATTTTTACGTTTGTGCCGATTTTTGTAACATTAAAGGATCTAACACTCACTATTCAAATCACAATTTTTCTTTTGCTCGTTAAATTGGTTGACATACATATGTTTATATATATTTCATACACAAGCTGTTTTATACATACATACATACATACATCCATACATACATATGTACATATATTATTGGATAACAATAATTTATCTGCAATAGCTTTCTACTATAGCACTAAATGACACAAAGGAAAGCAATCACAAAACGTTATTCGAAATCGAAATTGACCTCGACCCACAACCAAATAAATATGCTGGGTCCTTAATAAATTCGAAGACAATCTAGCTATGTCCATATATCTCTTGAAGGGATAAACGGGCCTAACGGAATGGGAATGGTTATACAATCAGCTCGTTCATTCCTAGGGGGTTAAATTTATTAAAGTAAAGGAAACACTAAATTTAAATATCAGGAAATTGCGGTGCAGAAACCTGTAGTCTGTATATTAAGCAACCTGATATCGTTTGTGCTTGTGTACCTCTAGTAAGTTATGAATAACAAGATTTTCTTAACATTCTTCTTTTTTACATTGCCCCATCGAGTGAAAAAAAACCTGAAAATATGTAATTTAAATTATTCAAAATTGTCGTTTTTTGAACCATATTTTTTTTTAACAGATTTACATACGTTTCATTAATATTCGATTATTTATATGATAATTATTTGCTAATGTAGAACAAATAATGTTAGTGCTGGCAAAGTACTGAGTAGTGGGTATCGAGTAATCCATAATTTTTAATCATTTCTAGAAAATGTCCCTTTAAGGGAAACTAATCAGAGGGGTTATTGTGTAATTCGATTCGAAAGCAAACGCTTTGGAAATACAATGTTAAAAATATATAAATTCGAACGGATTTTTTTTAAAACTAGTTACAAAATAACCCCCAGGGATAACATAAACATTTCTTCGATTTTAAAGAATAAATAATAAATTTATGCTGAAAATTTTGTTATTCAGCCTTACTATGAGTGTCTTGTTAAAAATCCAGTCTGTTGAAGAATACGTATAACTCGTTTGCTTTTTTTATCTTTTAATATTAGAACAGAGAAGTGTCTCACACATAAGAGCCTAATTACTAACTGAACTAAACTCTTATATCTCAATAATCTATAATTTTTATATTTTTATTATATAATTTATAATTTGTATCACTCGTTTAGATACAGATTTATTTAATAGATAACGTCCTTTATTAAAAGTATAAGCCTGTTTCAATTCTGAAATAATTTGTCGTTCGTTTGTCGTTTAATAGCAAGACAGATTTTCGTTGAACTGATTTTTGTCTTACACAATCGGTTTTTTGAATTTAAGCAAATTTTTTAAAATTCTTTTGTTAGAATCAAAATTAGTGATAATTTTTGAAAAGCTTAAAAATGCTGTCTGATTAACATACAGCCAGAAGCAAAATTTAGTATACAGCGAACAATAATTCCTGTAAAGTATGATAACATTAAAAGAACTCTATATTTCTAAAAATATTTCGGATAGGCTAACTTTTATTTCACATTTATCTTTTCCTCTTACTGAAAGATATGTTATAAGTTTTGTCTAACAAAAGAGAAAATGCTCTTAAAAATGCAGTCAATATTTAGTATACGGAACGTTATTTCGTACATTAAGCATTTTTTTAATGCAATTATAAATAAAATTAGTAATAATTTTGGCACGTAGCTAAGATTTACTAGTGAAGGTTACAGATTTAATAGAAAATCTCTCGCAGATATTGCTAAAATGTGAACAAAAGCCGGTCAACTATTTAAAAAGTTATTGAAGGAAGTAAAGGTCGAGAATGCACAAAAACAACACAAGATAGTAGTCGACCACGCTCTCTAACTGATAATGAGGTGCGCACAATAGTCAGAGAGGTGAAGAAATTTCGAAAGTGTAGCACAGCCGAAATAACTGAAGACTTTTCTAAGACACGCAGTAACCCAGTAAGCGCATCGATAATTAGAAAACGGCTGAATAACCATGGACTTAATGGGGGAGTGCCTAGAAAAAAAACCTATATGTCTGCGGTACACCGTACTAAAAGTAAAGAGTTTGCAAAAGCTTAAACAATTGAAATTTGTTTGACGTTGTTTACACTTACAAGAGTTTTGCAAGATCGCTGTTTGATCACATAAAATAAAACTAATAAACGAAGTTTTTTTTTAAATAAATAAACGATTTCAAAAATATTTTATATATTATTTTTTTTCTTGGCAAATATTTGCGAAGTGTGAACGTACTTTACCTCTCTGCAATCTTTCTGGAATAATGGGTCGAATTATTATTAAAACCTTAGTACTACAGTAAAACACGGCCGTGGATCTTTGATGGTTGGAAGATGTTAGTCAGCTGCAGGACCAGACATTTTGTATTCATTGAAAGTACAATAAATAGCTGAGACCACTTACAAATTTTAAAGGACAATTTGAAAGTAAGTGCTGAAAATTTAGGTCTTGAAACGCAATAAGTCTTTCAGCAAAATAACGACCCAAAACGAACCGCCAGAATTGTCAAAGAGTGCCTATTATATGCACAACGTACCTAAGCAATTTAATTCACCTCTGCAATCTCCAGACCTTAAGACAGGAACATCAGAAAAAGAAGCAATTTATCCAAAGACGAACTCCGAACAGCTTTAGCGAAAAGTAAGGCAAGATTACTAGAGATGTGACTGAACCTCTTGTAAATTCCATGACAAGGCGATTAGAGGTTGTAACTAAGCTGAATGAAGGGCCAACAAAATATTAAGTTTCAATTTTTGGACTTTGGTAATAGGGTGTTTTCTTTTAACAGTATACTAATTTTTGATTCTGCTCTCAGGTACATATTTTGTCTTCCCATAAATTTTCATGAAAACAATTTGAATTTTAAAAATATTTTAAAACAAGAAAACATTAAACCTTCCTTATTATAATGAAAATATATTGCTTCATAGATGAAAAAGCGTATACTAAATTTTCACTCTGACTGTGTTTATAACAATTTTCTTAGCATATATCCGGCACAGCACAGAAGCTCTTTTTAAAAAAACTCGATGGCACAAAAATTTATTTTTTTGCAGTGATTTGTTTTGTAAACATAACTTCGGTTATTCTGTCAACATCTTTAATCAGTATCATCAGAATCATTTAGTTACATTTATGCCAACGGATTTTATGCGAACAATGCTTTATTTATTAGGAATTACAAAAAAAGATATTTATAAATTAACCATTTTAAGTTAATTAATTGTGTATTTAAATGTTTGTTTCAAATAACAAAGTTCCTATAACAATGAAGTGGTTTTTGTTTTCGAAATTTCGTTCTAAACTAATTGAGAGCGGTTAATATTATTCCGCTTTCACACTCTTCAATTCTGACTAGTCAAGGCAAGTATTTTGGATGAGAAGGGAAAAGAGAATAAAAGGGGAACAAACTTATTTTCTTATTTTCTTTTGTTTTTTGCTTTCATGCATGTTGATTTGCATTAAAAAGTACGAACATTTAATTGACGTGTGTGAATGAAATGGCAAGTTCAAAAGAGAATTGAACAAATACTGGCCAGCTAAAACTGAAAAGTGTAAAGCAGGACTTATTCTTGTTCAAAAAATCGAAATGAATTTTTAATTTAAATTTGCAGTAGTTTGTTTGTTTATTTAAAATCGAATTCAATTTGTTGTGGCTTTAATAAAAAAATGGTTTGTTTTTTTTGTGTGTTTTTTTTTATTCATGTTTTTATAAACATTTTTATATTTATAATTTTTGCTTGTTAATAATTTATAATACTTTTTCTTCCATTGTTTTGTCCTTAGCTTAAATTAGAAGTAATTTATGAATATAAATAATTTTATTTGTTGTTGTTATTACTGATTTTTTGTTGTTTTTTTTTATTATTTTGTTTTGTTTGTTTATTTTATCATTAACTGAGAGTTCTTTATGTTTTATCTTTTTGTTTGTTGGAAAAATTAAAAAAAATAATTAAATTACTACATAAAATTTACAAAACTTATTCTATTTTATTTGATTTTTTATATTTATATTTATCTTGTTTGTTTGTGTGTATTTTCTGGTTTATATTCCCTTAAATTTGTTGTTTCTTTATAATTAATTTTTAATATTTAATTTACTATATTTATACTTATAGTGTATTTACAATGTTCAATCACTTGTGCCTTGGTGCTTAGAATAGACAATTTCTATGGGAGGAGGGAGGTACGGGGGGAATTTATTTATATTAATAGATATTTATATTTATTTTTATGAATGTGGTTTTGTTTATAGATATTTCATATAAAAGAAACTAATGAACAATTTTGTGATTTTGTACAATTTTGATGGAGTTTCATGATGTAAAATTTAAAATTAGGACGGATATTTCTAACAATTTATAAACCAATATACATACATATGTATGTTTTTGTTGTTAAATAAAAAAGGATTTAGTTTGGTTTGGTTCGATTTGACATTAAATTTAATAGGAAATCATTTTGCTACAGAAAGCATAGAAGAGAAAGAAAGCTGAATTTTTATTTATAGCGAGTGAATGATAATGCTGTTTAGAAATTAAAAATATTTTTATAAAATTTTATTTTGGTTATACTAAATATCTAATATTGTAATAGTATAATGTATGTATGTATGTATGTATGTATAATTTTAATAAAAATAAAATGATGCTGTAAACTTCATTTAGTTTTAATTTGAAATTAAAAAAAAAAAACTAAAAAACAAAAACACACACATAAATGACTAATTGAAACCTATCACTTTGCTTTTTATACATACTTAAATTTAAAATTATATAAAAAATACTAAATTAAACAATAGTGATAACTTTTAAATGTTATTTTTGTTGTGGTTTATAAAAACATTTATTTTATATAGTACAAGTATCATAAATTTAAATAAATAATTTAATAATCTAGTTTATCGTAATTATACATAGCATTGTAAAAATCTCTTAAAAACAATATTATTATATACTTGTTGATCTTCTCCTCATTAGTTTAAAATAACTCAATTCTTATTCTTAAATTAAATGTTATGTAAAATAAAAGGTTAAAAGTTTTTCTTTATCCCGTGTTATACAAGTATAAAATTAGCTGTATTCAAATCAAGAAAAATCTATTTTTGGTTTTTGCTGTAAGTGGAAACATTTTTATGGACTAGAAAGCTAAATTGTTTCTTTATAGCTAAACTTAAACTTGACTTAGAGGTTTTTGTGGAAATTGCACAGAAGTGAGAGCATACTTTACAGCAAACGTAAACTAAGGAGATTTATAGAAAACTATAGCGAGAGATTTCGTAACAAATTGCTTAAATTACTAGCAGGAGATTTCATTTCATAGAAGTCTTAAGCTAGCTAGCTAAAGCTTTTTGTTCCATAGATAAGGTATAAGCCAGTAAATATAATTTTATACAAAAGCTTAAGCTAGCTAAAAATTTTCAAAATCAATAGTCTACAACTGTGTGACTGTAAATGCATCCTATAATTCATTTCAAAATTCATTCATTTTAAAATTTAGTACTCTTTGCATGCTAAAGTGGAAGCAAAAATTGAAGATACGCATGTGAACGAAATGTCAGTTTCAAAAGAGAAAACTTGCCAGCTAAAACTAAAACGTGTGAAACAGCATTTACCTCTTTTATAATTTTTTATGCAGCAACGCTTTTTGTTTTAAAAAAGTTAAAATTTAGTTATATATTTACTAAATATTGTGCTATACTTGCAACATTTTTTTTGTAGTTTAACAACACGAAATTTGATGCCATTAGTTTTGGTTTAATTTCTTTAGTTGCTTTACTTTGAGTAATTTAATTTTTGTTGCTTTGTCAAGAAAACATAATTTAAGTTTGAACCTAAGAAATGGTCTTTTGAATTGTGCTACCTTGATTTTTGAAGGTATTTTCAGAATAATGCTTCGTTTTCAAATTGTCCAAATTGTTGGCAATTGTATGAAAAAGGGTTGTCATATGGCGTCATCTATGTTTGCAATCTCATTAGACACCATAGACAACCCGTCTTCATACAATTGCCAACAATTTGGACAATTTGGTCCTTCGAACCTTTGACTTTGATTGATTTGCATGTCCAGTAACAACCTGTTTACTATTTGTTTAATATAAAATACTTTTAGTCTTTTTATATAACAGTCCTTTTTAAACTTCCAATGGTCCTTCACGGCTGCTGACAATGATTTACAATCACTTTAACAATATTTTGAAATTTATCACTATGGTATTTAAAAACTTTGATAAGGGAAAATACATTTCCTTAAAATTGTAATTTAGAAATTTTCGCCAAGGTTCTAAATTCCACAACAATGTGAAACTAAAATCGCTTTGAATTTCACATAGAAAATTTCAAGGCATTCAAGAATACGAGTGAAACTCTACGTTGAACCAACTTGCAAATGATATTTTACTTTTCAAAACATTTTCACAATATTTAGAACACAAATAAAATAGAAATTTCACTTCCATTACATTTTACAAATGTAAAACAAATTTGAACTAAAATGTCCAGATTTTTCATTAAGTCAGGATGAATGTTTTAGTGACATATTTTTCTATAGTCTTTTGAATAAGAATGCTAATTTGCTGGTTGCAACTTGTTGGTATAATTTTAGTACGAAATTTGTAGAATTCTCTAAACATTTCATATTTGTTATATAGGTTTTTTTACAATCCTTTTTTCCTAGTTTTCTGCTAAAACTTTTTAAAAAGTCGCTTTTTGAATCCTTCTTTAAATATTTAACAATGATTTTCAAGACCACTAATAACCCGACTACAATTTGTAAAAATAAGAACTTTGGATAACAGTTTTCACTGTGTGTTTTTGAAGCTAAATTTGAATTAAGAAACATTTCACAGATTAGAAACCTGTGTTGGTAGTATGTTTTATTAAAATGCCATTTTTTTGTCTAAATTTTCTAGTGAAATTTTTTTAAATGAAAACACATCATTTGTCTTAGCGATTTCCTGTAGAGTTCAATATATAATACCTATATATCCCTGGCGAATAATTTGTCGACTTAATTTTCGTTGTATGGTCCTTCAAACATGAATACTAAATTATAGTATCCTTAATTGTTTGTTTAAAATTTCCATAATAAATTTGTTTAATTCAATTAGTACATTGGTAATATTATTTCGAATACAGTCTTAATAATCTCACAATTGTTCCTTGAAATATTCGATACTACACCTTTTCAAGTTGAAAATACAATTTGAAATTCAAAAATCCAAACTAATGTTGAAAAATATTAAGAAAAAAAAAAACAAATTGAAATTCTGAAAGGCAAATTGGTATCGAGAAAAAAAAAACAAATTGAAATTGAGAAACTGATCTTGAGAAAACACAAACCGAAATTGAGAAATATTTTTTTTCATTAGATTTGCACACAAAATCGTGTTATGTATTTTATAAGTGAAAAATTATGTGAAAATTTTCAAACAAATTTTTAATTTCTAAATTACAGTTTGTATTTTCTCAACGTCAATGTTAATTTTTCGATTTCTTAATTTCAATTTGCATATTCTCAATATTATATTATGTACATTTCTTAATTTCAATTTGTTTTTCATTAAATAATTTGTAAGCTTGAAAAAAAGAAAATAGACTCAATATTAATTTGTCTTTCTAAATTACAATTTGTTCAATTTTCTCAATATAAATTTGGAATTTCTGAATTTCAACTTGAAAAGATAATTTCTTTTGTTTACAAATATTTCAAGATGTGTTCAATTTTAATGAGAATTTAGAAGCAAATACACCAATCTCACCTCACTTTGCATCGGGGTTACGTTCCAAAAAAAAAAAAAACACGACACAAATTGAAACGACGCAAAGTGAATTAAGATTTTCTATAGCAAACCATGTAAAGATCGAAAATAGATTCCAGGGTTACGAAAATACTAAGTCGTCGGCTTTCTTTCACAAAATTTGGTCCAATGTTTGCCGCACAGCATTTTTTCACCATAAAATAAATTTTCTTGTAGCAATTGTCTACCACTAGCATTATCGTTGGATAATGCTTTACTTTTTATGACATCAAATAAGCTTTTTGCTTTTGTCTGAATTACCATTCTACTTAATGGTATTTTCTGCGCAACTTGATTTTCTATCCAAATAGAAAGCAAGGACGTAATTTCGATCATCAAAGCACTTCTTGTACGGATCATCGTTTTAGCATCGAATAATGTTGCAGATTTTGCAAAAATTTAAAAAAAAAAACTCGAATCAAAACAACGCAACTTTGAAAATCCAACAACGCACAGAAAATTAGTACTAATTAAGCAGCGACGCAACTTCGAATAAAAATGCAAAACGACGCAAAGCGAGGTATTAGTGTATTTCCTTTTAATTTAAATACTTTCTGTTTGTACAAAAAAAAACAAAAAATGTGGTCCTTCGAACATGGAATTAAGATGCAAACTTATTTGTTGTCATTCAAATGAGAACATAAAGTTTACTAAATAATTTTTCGTATAGATAATACGATGAAGAACAGATGTGACATCAATATATCAGATATAGACATAAGAAGAATTCATAAAAATGTTTTACTTTTTGAAACTACAATAGTGTATATTTTTGATTAGCTTTAGCGAGTTGTTCCATATATCTTTTCTTTTTTAAATCCGCAATAGTTTTTCTTGATTTGTTGTAAATACATATTTTTTTGTTTTTGTTTTTTTAAATAATGCCATTAGTGTTATTGTATATTTACTATGTTGGTTTTGTGATAAAAGATTCCATTTGTTATTTTTTTTTTTGCTTTAGTTTTTTCTTTAAAAGGGTGATTTTGTGATAAATTGTTGGTTTTTTTTTTGGTGCTAGTCTACAAATTTCACATTTCGTTAGAAATGTAAAGTGTGTGCATAAGATCGATCTCATTTTTGTTTTGTTTTACACGGTATTTTTATATGTATTTGTTTGTGGTTTCCCATAATTTGTTTTCAAGATTATACTATATTCTTTATATATGTATATATATATATATATATATATATATATATATTTATTTATATATTTTTAACCTACGATATCTAAGCTTTGAGCATCAGTAACTGTAGTTGTGTTTGTCGTTGTAGATGTTAAATTATTTAAACAAGCACCATTTATGGCATTAACGGAATTTGTGGGAGTTGTTTGATTTAAGTCAGCCGCAGAGGCCGAGGAGGATGAGGAGATAGAAGAGAATGATTTATTAAAAACATTATTGCCATTAGCCAAGGGCAAGGGCAAGGGGGAAGAGGAGGGTGAAAGTGAGGAGGAGGTACGTATTGGTGGGCAATTTTGTAAACCAATAGGATAATCGGCAATTGAATCAATGGGATTGTGATCAACAATATGCAGAGCAGTTGGTGGCGTTGGCATCGGTGGGCCCATTGTTGTGGTTGTTGAGCCATTAGTGAATGCCGCCGGTGGCGGTGGTGGGGTATATGATGTAATATCACAATTATCGTCATTTAATTCATGTTGCAGTTGTTGATTTTCATGATGCGCATAATGTTGCACATATTGTTGTTGATTTAACAGCGCCAACATTTGTTGTTGTTGATGATATACCGTAGCAGAGTTGTGGTTGTTCGGTTGTGGTGGTTGTGATGGTGTTGTAGGTGCATTTGGTGGTTGCAAAGCAAAATTATTAGAAGTTGTGTTGTTTGGAGTTGTAGAAGTTGTGGCAGTAGTATTGCAACAATTGGGAGATGTTGTTAGATCCCCAGAACCAGTGTTAGTAGTAGTGGTAGTATTAAGAGTATTAGAAGAATCATTAAAATTTATATTAGTATTGTTTTCATTATTAACTAAGGGATTATTAATATGATTATTATAAAGAAGGAGATTATTACAATGAGGATTTGTTGTAGTATTTTGATTTTGATTATTTATAGGATTATGGCCAATATTATTATCTAATGCCGATGGTGATGATAATGATGATGATAATGCTAATGTTGAATTATGAATCTGATTATGATTTATTAGGGATGTTGATGATGTTAGATTAGACGTTGCACAAGTTGATGATAAATTTTGTAATTGTGAAGGATTTGGTGTTTGTGGTGGTGATTGGTGATGGTGGTGGTGTTGGGTGGTTTGTATTTGATTAAATATAGGATTTTGTTGTGATGCATTTGTGGATTGTTGTGGTAATGGTGTTGTTGTTGTAGTAGTAGTAGTAGTTGTTGTTGTATTCTGCGCTGTATGATTTATATTCAAATTCGCATTCAAATTGATATTTAAATTTTGACACTGATTTTGATTGTTACTGCTGATACGTTTCATCATATCATGATTGTGTTTATTTAATAGCATTTCATTACCATTACTGCAGATTTTACTGTATAGATCCGGTGTGGCGGTTGTAACATCTTCGATTTCCATTTTAATGGCAGTACGTTTCAATAACTGCAAATTACGTGGCAGCAAAGCGAGTATATTATAGATTAAGCGTATATCTTCACTAGATGTCCAAACGCCGGGACGTTTGTTGTGATATAATTTAGCATACTGATAGATATTCGCCATTTGACAGTATTCCATCTCAATCGCCAGCGAAGAAATGGCACAGAATGTACAGGCTTGAGCTCCACCATATCTAAAGATTACAAAAAAAATATTATTTTATTAAGTTTTTCAAAAGTTTGAGTTCTAATTTCTTGTTTTTTTTTTATTGTTTGTGCTAAATATAATTTAGAAAGTACTACGTTATTTTAAATCGTTTATTGGGATAATTTTGTACACAAATTTGTTAACCTAATACTGAATTGCTTTCCTGCTACAAGATGTTCTAATTAGAATGCTTAAACTATGTAAAAATAGCATTCCAAGCGTTTTTCTATAGTACTGAAGTATTTTAACCATCTTTCCTTAATTTACATTTGAATTTAGTTTTTTTAATCTCACCAGGATCCTTCGCATCTTTGACAATATTTTTCAACTAAATTAACAATCGTTTATAAAGCATCCCAAGTTTTTGAGCAAATATTTTTTATTTTGTTTAATTAAAAATACCTTTCATGAAAGAAACACTTTATTTACTTTAAAATTAACCTAAAAATATTGTAAAAATTGTTTACTGATCTAATTAATGTCCTTAAAAAATATTTGCACAACGATTTGTAATTGGGGTTTTAGGTCGATTTCATCTAATAATTCTTGGTTCTATGAACCCGAATGCTAGCTCACGTTAACCGCAACTATTCTCTGTGTTCCATTTCTATTACTGTAAAAACTGAATTCGAAATATTATATTGGTTCATAAAACATTTGTCAATGGTTTACGAAATATTCATGTAATTGATTTAAATTTTAAGGAACACTTTATTTGAAAAATAAAAAAATAAAAAATATTTCCATTTAATACAAATTTTTCATGCTCTTAACAATTAATAAGCACAAAATCATCTTGTAAAAAGTTGTCATGCCATCTCCGGTGTTTCGTAGTTGCAAAAAAGAGATGAAAAAGCTTTCTGCAAGATGGGTGCCGCATTTGTTAACAATCGACCATTTGAGAATGAAAATTTCTCAAAATCAACGAATTAAATTAAGAGTTGCTTGGCCACCCACCTTATTCCCTGATTGAGCTACCAGTGACTTTAACCTGTTCCCAAATCTAAAAAAATTCCTAGCTGGCAAGCGTTTTATCTCAAATGAAGATGCAATTACAGTTGTAAACCACTATTTTGAAGGCATTGAGGAAAACTATTTTAATCAAGCGTTGGACTAAGTGTATTGAAGTTTCAGGAGATTATATTGAAAAATAAAAATGTTTTTGGAAAATTAACTATTCTCTTTCTCTGCTAGATAAGAACTTTACGAACCAACAACAAATTTGTAGTAATATTACGAAAAATACACACACATCGTCTGTAAATTTCGTTCTAACTAATAACATCTAATTCCCCAATTCTATATCTCAATAACGGTTCGTTAAATAGATGATGTCTACAAGACGATCTTGGCCAATGAACATTGCTGATCACGCTCTTGGCAAGGTAGAAAATACATTAAAATTTTCTAATTGTCTAAAATTACTTTACAATAGTATTCTTTGAATTATTACATCATTATTATTACATGAACTCAAGCCAAATTAAATTTCTCTAATAATAAAAAAATAAAGTTATATCTTCAATACGATATGATAAGAAACTTCACTTGATTTATTCATACATTTTTATAAATTTGTCAATGAAGTTCTAAAAATACATTTTTTCAACGACACTTGTTCTATTATTATATCAAATGATTAAGGAGTCGCATATTTGAATTAATCAGGCATGTGATGGAAATCGAAATCGGAAACGAATCAGTTTTAAAAATACATTTTAATGCATTTATAATCTAATTTTTAAAATTAAAATTTTTGTCTTAAGATTCTCTTTAGTAGCCCAATATCTTTATATTTTATGTGATAAAAATTTAACAAATTTACTTCTAAAACTCATTCGTTTTCGTTTTCGATTTCCATCACATGCCTGATTAAACATTTGTTTTAGATTTTATATCTTAAATAAAATAGTCTAACGAATCCTTACTGAATGAAGTTTCAAAATCATAACTTCACTTACCTATCCACTACAACTATTGGTCCATTACGATAATCATTGCCACGATCATGGACATCAACAATGAAATCGTAAATGCTGCTGGGATTCGACATTTCCGGCCAACTGGGGCAATGTAACATTTTTACACTGAGCTCATAATCATCCTGTATGGATTGTATGACAAAATCTCGACTTACATAGTCGGATTTATTTGTTTTACTCAAAAATTTCACACGATAATAATCACTTTCAATGGGTGACGTGTCATCCGGCCAAAATTGGGCAAAATTCTAAAAATCCAATAGAAATTGTTTGAATACAGATTACAACCGAATACAGATTACGAGTATTTAAAACTCGATAATTAAAACTTACAATTTCATCCAATGATGATAGCAAAACAATCGTCTGAGCATTGTGATCCCAAACCATTTGCCAAAAGTCCTTGACCGTATGGGCCATTGGATGTTGTGTGACAATAAAGTCACGCAGTCTTCTAAATCCATGCAACCAAGAGGCATTTATAAAATCACTACCCTC
Organism: Bellardia bayeri; assembly: GCA_950370525.1. NCBI lineage: Eukaryota > Metazoa > Arthropoda > Insecta > Diptera > Calliphoridae > Bellardia > Bellardia bayeri. The sequence goes on from OX493264.1 coordinate 124,134,032, forward strand.
TTCGCCGGGCTTGGGTGTCAAATGTACTCGACTACCTTCTATGGGGAATATAGCACCACGATTCTTAATCGAGTTAACCTGCTTCATGGCAGAAGCAATGTGTATATCTTTGGTCTGGAATTGTATGATATTGCGATACTGTTGCTCCAAATACGGAGTGCAGTTTTTCAATTCCTCAATTTGTTCTGCCCTTAAATTAGTCTCACTCGATGCTATGGCCTCTACCAGGGCATCATGTATGAAAATATATTGTTCCTCGGTTTGTACCAAGAAATTACGTTGTATACGTATGTGACGCAGGAAACCAAACACATTAACCACACCCTTCTGTTGGATTTGCTTAAGCATGGCATCCAAGACAATATAAGTGCCCGTGCGGCCAACACCAGCACTACAGTGGACCACAATGGGGCCAGCATCGGCTGGATTGGCGGCCGAAGATTTTTTAACAAAATTCAACACCGGCAAGGGATGATCGGGAGTCCCATGATCGGGCCAATTGGTGTAGTGATATTGATAGACTATTTTTTCGGTATTGCATTGTTTCTTTTTCTTGAGCTTTGTGAAGAAAGCAAAGGATAAAATTAAAATTACTTTTGAATTGCTTTTTTTTATAAAAAAACTAACCTTCAAATGCTTAATTTGCAACGTCCTCACTGTGTACATGGCCATGACCTCCTCTTCGACTAGTTTCACTTGTATGACGCCATAGGTTTCTACACCATCCTTGGGCCAATACATGTCACATTTGCGGCGTCCTCGTTCTACTAAATTCGTTATCATGATAATAATGGAAACACGTTGCTCCCAAACCATGCGCCAAAAACAGTCAAATGTATCGGGCAAAGGACCCTGGGTGCCAATGAAAGCCCTTGACTTCTGATAACCGTCTATGAAATTGGCATTAATATAATCCAAATTCTTTTTCTGGCCAGGCGTGGGATGTAAATGAACACGACTGTGGTCATCTAGAATATTTATTAAATTATAAATTAATTACATTTAGTTTTGTGTAGTTATTTTAAAGTACTTACAGGCTGTTATATTTAAATAGCGATTTTTCCTTTTATTTTCCGGATGCTGAGAATGTTCACAGGGCAAATCATCGGTAATACATTCATTTTGTATGGCCTCATATTCCCGACTGAAGCCAATATCACCATCGGCATGCAACGAGGCCACATGCTTGGCAAACTCATTTACGGGTACAGCGGCACGAATCTCGCCACCAATTTCAACGGGTACTTCCCAATCAACTTGTGGTACATTGGGATGATGTGGTGGATCATCTAAGTAGTAGTAGGCAGCATGGAAGCACTTCCTGCTGAAAATAATTGAAATGTAAAGGGAAAACGTGAATAATAAGGCTTTAAGTATTGTTACAGAGCAAACAGAAATTAGAAAAAAATAGCTCGTTCTTACACAGAAAAAAATAAAAATGAGGTTCAATTAAAATATTTGTGGAATCAATTAAAAATTTAATTGAAATCGGACCTGTCAACAAAATGATAGTAACAATTAAAAAAAATGTGAGATTTAATTGAAAATATCAGAAAAAGTAATTGAATCAATTAAAATTTTAATTAAAAATTATTTTAAAATCAATTAAAGGTTTAATTGAAAAAAACAAGATTTTTTTCTGTGTAAGATTAATACAGAATTTAATTTATTCATGTATTTGGTTAATAAAGTATTCATCCTAATTGTTCGATTTTAATAGTTGTTAACTTTGTGAATTTTCTACCTGAGAGTAGCTAAATATTGAAAATCATAATAAATATAAATTCCAACCCAAAGCTTAATAAAATTACTAATAAAATAAAAAGTTAATTAAGTATTTTATACTTTTAAATATGCTGATAAAAGTCTTTCCTCATATTCCACTCACTCTAACAAGAACGATTAAGCACCAACGTTCATAGTAGCAAGATATTCCAACTACATTTTTAAATTTATTACTCTGTGTTAAAAAAAGGGAACAAAAATTTAATTTTTCATCTAAATTTTGTTTAAATCAGTTTCTCCTTTAGTATGGTCTTTAAGACATAATGAGACACAAATTAGGAGCAGCTTAGATCATATCAGTTGCTACTTTTATTTTCTACATTGTCTTAAGTTTGACAGGATAATTATAGTGGACATTTGAATTGGCATTAGGCTTGGATCTATGTCCTGAAGATTTAGAATATTTAACTATTTGAGCTGCCTTTTAACAAATAAGTTTGTCATTCCGTTTGAAATATATTGAAATATAGCTCGTAGAACCAAAAAGTGTAAATATTCTGGTTCCTTATGAAATTCTAAGACAATTTAGCGTCCGTCTGTTGAAATTTGTCCGAAATATTCTTTGTTAATCAGGGCTGTTTGGTATTGAAAATGGGTTAAATCAGTTCAGTGGATTCAGAGTTATAGACCTAAATTTGAGACAACTTTGATATTTTTTAATAATAAAACTCCGTACACATTTTATTGTTCTTATAAAAGTTCTGTTGAAATTTGTAGGAATCGATCAATTTTTTGTTATAGCTCCCATACAACTGTCCTCCTAGAATATGACTTTATGGTACATAAATGTCGATAGAAAAGCCGTAATCATATTGAACTAAAATAAGTTCCATGCAAAAAAAAATCTCAATACAATATTTTGTTTGCATCGGTCCATATTTTGACATAAATTTGAAATTCGACACAAATAGTCCATACATACATATATGAAAATCGTCATATTGAATTTTATGATGATCGGTGCTTATTTGACCATATCCCCTATATAAAGTCCACTTCCGAGGATCAAGGTTAAATTCGACACAAATAATCCATATATACAGTGCCGGAAAAAATAATATCACTTTTGCACGAATATTTAAACTGGCCCGCTAGTAAATGACGAAAGATTTTATGGACGGACGAGAGTAAAATTATTTTATTTCGTGGAAAAGGTTCTCGTTTATATGTTAGACTTCCCCCAAAATGCAGAATACAATCCACAATTCACATCTAAGACGGTAAAGCATGGAGGTTCTAGTACTATGGTATGGATACATATTGCATACAATTACCACAGGATCAACATGTTTACATTGATGTACTAAATAATGTTATGTTTCACTATGCCCTTGACGAAATGCCATTGATTTGGGTCTTCCAACAAGAAAATGACCGAAAACATACAAGCAGAAAAGTTAACAACAATATTGAAGTCATGGAGTGACCAGCGCAATCACCTGACTTGAACTCAATAGAGAATCTTTGGGATGACGTAGAGAAAAGTGTATCTCAAATAAAACCGACTAACAATGAGCCTCTTTGGGCTGTAGTAAAGTAGTCGTGAGCGAAAATACCTAAAGAATAATTAACTCAATGCCGAAGCGCTAAGCTGCCTTTATTGCCAACAAAGGCCAAAATATTAATAAGTTATTTGTTTAATCAGCTTCATTTGATTTGTTTTTTATTTCATTTATATGAAAAATAGTTTAATTTTTTAAAATCTAATGCTATTTTTTAACCGTTAAAATTTTATATATTTCACCTGAAATTGTTAATCTTTTCCATGGTGTAAATATACAAGGTGAGTGCAAATCGGCAACAAATACAACACAATACAGAAACAACAGACATTTTGTTTGTGTAAAATAATGTACTACTGTCAAGAGCACTTAAAAAAGTATTTGCTTTGACAAAAGTAAATTGTAAACAAAGTCAGTCAGCTGTGTTACTGCACTCACCTTGTATAGTTACACCATGATCTTTTCAATAAAAAGCCAATAAAAGTTGCACAAATCTTTTTTACGTTGAATAAATGCTTAAAATATTTCAATCATGTGTCCCGGGAATAATTAGGGAACTAAATCGAAGAAAAATTCATATGTACAGTCCAATACTGTCTTCAGTTCTATTTTTTTTTGCCGCAGCTTTTTTTTTATATATGATCGGAGTATAATAGGTTCATTAACCTACGTAAACATATTCTGAAGATCAATATCAAACGGAAATTCTACACAGATCAATTATACGTACATATGAAAATATTATACTAATGGATTTTATGAAGGTTAATCCATAATTGGCAATAGCTACCACATAAGATCCACTTTCAAAAATAGCTGAAATACCCAAACAATTCTTGTAAATATCGTTAATGGGATGAAGTTCAACCAAAATAAATCTCATATAGAAATTAGTTTATGACGATCGCCGCCGCATAATAGTTGATAGCTATCATGTAAGCGATCAGAAAAATAATATAAATATTGTTATCGATACAAAATGTAAGACAAATTAGTTTCAAGTATGCATAGATAAATCTTACTACTGGTATATTGGTGATGGTTATATATGTATGATTCGGCACAGCCAAGTACAGGGTTTTCCAATAAGGACTTGACAACTTTTTTTTTAAATAAAACGCAAACCGTTTGAGATATTTCCAAAACTTTATTACCGACTTGAAATACATTCAAAACATTTATGAATGGAACTCGACTTCGTTCATATGGGCACCGCGGCCACGTCGACAGTGGTCGATTCGTTGGACCCAATTTTGGATGACTCGGTCACACATTTCGGCCGGAATGGCCGCTATTTCGCGTTCAATGTTGGCTCTAAGTTCTTCCAACGTTGTCGGCTTGTTGGCATAGACCAATGATTTGACGTAGCCCCAAAGAAAAAAATCTAGAGGCGTTAAATCGCAAGAACGAGGCGGCCAATTGACTGGTCCATTTCTTGAGATAACACGCTCGTCAAACTTACTCTTCAGTAAATCGATTGTAACGTGTGCTGTGTGGCTTGTGGCACCGTCTTGTTGAAACCACATGTCATCCAAGTCCATGTGTTCCAATTCGGGCCAAAAATAATCGCTAATCATTGCGCGATAACGATCGCCATTCACAGTAACGTGACGATCGTTATTGTCGACGAAAAAATATGGCCCAATGACGCCGCCGGCATGCAAAGCGCACCAAACAGTAATTTTTTGTGGATGAAGTGGTGATTCGTGAAGCACATGTGGATTTTCAGCAGACCAATAACGCATATTTTGCTTATTGACGAACCCATTGAGCCAAAAATGAGCTTCGTCACTGAAGATGATTTTGCGATGAAATTCATCATCTTGGTGCATCTTCTCCAGAGCCCAATCGGAGAACGTACGTCGACTCAAATGGTCCATCGGCTTCAATTCTTGAGTCAGCTTAATCTTGTATGGGTGTAAACCCAGATCCTTACGCAAAATTCGCCATAAAGTGGTCTTGGGGATGCCCAGTTCTTGAGAACGCCGCGGAATCGACTGATTTGAATCGTTTGCTACGGACGCCTGAACGGCAGCGATATTTTCGGAACTTCGACCAGGCCGTTGTCTCACTGGCACGACAGCATCACACAATGAATATGTAGACTCAAATTTTTGCACTAAACTTGTTATTGCTTGTCTACTAGGGCGATAATTACGACCGAAAATTGGAGTTAACGCTCTTAAAGTTGCGGTCACCGACTCCGAATTTCGGTAGTACATTTTTATAATTTCCAAACGTTGTTCCTTCGTGTACTTTACCATAACGAAAATGTTAAGTTTACTGAAAAAAAAGAAAGCAACAATTAGATGATCAGTGAAATAGTGCGTTCACAATTTAAATTCAGAGTTGTCAAGTAGCTATTGGAAAACCCGATATAAACTCTTACTTGTTTAAAATGCAAAATTCCTTAAGGTACGGCCACATTTGGCAAATATTTACTTAAAAAAGCGTAACCGCACAAATTTGTTTGACGTGTTTTACTCTTACAAGAGTTTTACAAGATCAGACAGCATCAAATAAATTAAAACTAAACATTTCTTGTGCTTTGGCCTAAATAAGAAAAGTTTTTTTTTAAATAAACGAGTTCAAATAAATGTTATTTAGTGGTTACGTCTTTTTCGGCAAATGTGACCGTACCTTTAGTCTTTTGTTATTGTCGCAGTATATACACAAATGTACATAAATATTTTTAAAATCCATTTTCGTATTATTCATATTAGTAGCCCAAACCTCCATTATGTACATTCTTGTTAATGCGGCCTTATAGAGTGTAATTAACACAAATACTTGTATTATTTTTTAACATGTTTTTATACCCTACACCATCATAGTGGGGAGGGTATCTTGGATTTGTGCTGATATTTGTAACGCCCAGAAATATTGGTCCAACACCCATCTTAAAGTATACCGATCGACTCGGAATCACTTTCTGATGGATGGGATTGAGACTAGTGGAAATCATTCCATTATTTCACCTGACCCCCATACAAATGTCCTCCCGAAATTGGGGTGTTTACTGATCATAAATGTTTGAATTATGCAAGTATCCAAATAGAGCCAAAGTCGCATCTACGAATTTTGTGCAGATCGGTCCATATTTACTCGTAGCTCCCATATAAGGCCCACTTCCGAAAATCACTTTAAAGGGAATAACTCTCTCAAAAATGTTGGTAAACAAATAATATTGAACGAAAATATATTTGATATGTATAAAAATCGGTACAATTTTATTATGATCGGTCCATAATTAGTCGAAATTCCCATATCAGACCCTCTCCGTAATTCACAGTAGGGTATTATATAATCGGTCTTGACCGATTATATTTTCTTACTTGTTTTAGATATTATTATTATGTATTTATTATTATTTATGGTATATTATGCAAAAATTCTAAAATGTTTAATTTCGTTTACATTCCTGAGTCTGTGTACATATGTACATACATACATACATTATTTACGCAGTAATAAACATAAATGTATGAAAAACAACTCGAATATGCAATTTTAACATAAAATCTCTTAATAAAAAGTTTTTATTTGAATATTTTTTTTGTTTAGTTTTGTGTGCGCCGGATTCAAAAATGTAATTTTCTTAAAATTGAATATAGTGCTTGTTTTCTCTGTTAGTTGTGGCTGCATGCTGCACTTTAATATATGAATGGAAATTATGTATTTTGGCCGGTTGGGTTGATTATATGAATGGAATTGGATTTGAGTTTGGTTGTTAGCTATGGTCGAAATATTACACCATTCATGATAAATTTATATTTGATATTAATGGTTTTTTAAATAAATACAATACAAACAAACAAAATAAACGTCAGTGTTTTTTTTTTTTGATTTTAATATGAAAACTAATTTTTACGTTTTGGTGTAGCACACAAGAACCTGTATAGTTTTCCACTACAAGTACATAAATATGTACGTATGTAGTTGACGTTAGTTAGTTGGTTGTTAGGTACAGATTTTCTATTCATAATTTGTTTCGTCTTATTTTGATAAAAATCATTTCCGCCTGGCTTAATTTTAATATTTAACTTTGCATAGGTATTTAAAAGCAGTGCAGTGAAAGAATTCAATGTTTTAAAGTTGAAGTTATGTTAAATTTCTTCAAAATGCTTTTTATATACTACACCACCATAGTTGGGATTTGTGCTTAAATTATACTAAACGACTAAGAATCATTTCCTAAACTATGTCCGTCCGTCCAAAAAAACTTGCGCGCCAAGTACAGGTCGCAATTTTGAAGATATTGCGATAAAATTTGGTACATAATATTCTTTTGGACGGTTGGGATTGAAATTGGTTGAAATCAGACCATTATTTCACCTAGCCTTCATAAAAATTTACGCTCATAAATGTTTGATTTATGTACGTATCCAAAGAAATTTCGCCATATGAAGCCTAATCACAAATTATGTGCAGTTTGGTTCATAATTAGTCATAACTCCCATATAAGACCCACCTCCAAAAATCACTTTAACAACCATAAAACTCTTAAAAATATTTGTATCCGAATAAAATTCAACATAAAAACTTTTATATACATACAGTGCAACCTCGCTTAACGCAACTAATAGAAATTTCGGCTATTGCAAAAACTGAGGTTGTTGCGAAAAACGAGTCACATATTTAAGGGCGATTTTTGTTTTTTGTGGTGAAAATTAAGAAAAAAAAAACAAATTATAAACGAGTATTAATTGTTTTAAAATTAATTCATTAATTTTATTGAAAAGCAACTTTAAAGCTACACTATTTTGCTCGGCCCATTGAAGATAAATGTTAAAACAATCAATAGCATGCTGAGATCTAATTTTGGGAAGCGCTGGTATAATGTTAACATTGTAAATAAAAAGACATGTTGATGGCTTTGAGAAAGAAGTTGCGATAACTCAGTTTTTTTTTGAAAGTTGAGTGAACTAATGCTTGGTTTTCACTATGTTGTTTTTGTTGTCAAATTGTCCAAACTGTTGGCAATTGTATGAAAACGGGTTGTCATATGGCGTCATCTATGTTTGCAATCATGATAGATGACATAGATGCCGCCCCGGTTTCATACAATTGCCAACAATCTGGACAATTTGACAACAAAAATGACATAGTGAAAACCAAGCATTAGTTAACTCAACTTACATTTTTACGTCATTACACAACATTCCATTACCGTCGGCTAACTGAGGCTTAACAGTGCATTTTAAAAGCTTTGGGGGGGATTTTTTTTGGCAGTCATTGAAACCGACAATGTCAGACTTTCATTTGATTTTCTACAGTTTCTTTTCATTTACTTTGATTTTCATTAAATGAATTTACAATTTAAATACCTGTTTTAAATATACATACATACATAAGTATTGTATAACAGTTGCTTTATTTTCTTATTATAATATTCATCTTTTATAATGACAAGTATCTACTAGCTACCAGTAGCTTGACGATACCCACTAACCAACCTACTGTGCTGTATAGTAGTTACTAGCTCTCGTAGCCTTCTTGACGCCTTTATTACTTATTATTATGATGATTTCTTTATTTTTCTTAGAACGTTTCATACAATTTATTCTTGCTAAGGGTTTCTATACATAACTAAACAGACAATTTGTTTTCTTTCTTGTTTCTTTTTTTTTAATATTAGTTGCTTTTTAATACGTTTTCTTTTAATTTTATAGTCTATACAAATGTAAGAATATGTTGTACAAGTGTTTAAAGATTTTTTTTTATTTAGTTTCTTCTAGTAATATAATTTACGTTGTGTTAACTTTAGCTAATAAATTACTTATTAATAGTTTTCTTTTCTTAAACACACAGCAATGAAATTTATTAATGCATATTTAAATTTACACTAAGAGATTTTCAAGTTACTTTAGAAAGGTGTTAAATAACAAAATATAAATTCGAGAACATATGTATGAATGTGTATGTATGAGTTTACTACATATTTAACTGCGAAATACGTAAAGATAATTTGTTTAGTACTATTAATTATTTAATGTAAGCAATTAGAGTGTAATGAAAATATTTTCTAAGGTAAAATTACTTCAATAAATTTTGACCTCAATTAATATCAAATAATCCCCGTTTACATTTCAATGTACACGTAAAAATAACCAGAGAAAAGTATGGTTAGTTGTAACTGGTCACCATAATAAATTCAACAGTGATACAAGTTGTTAAACAATATAGCTACATATGATTAAGGCAATCATACTATATTAAATATTAAAATTACGTTTGCACCGTATTTTATCATAATTACCAGTTGAATCTGAAAATCCAGTAGCAGAATTGGCATCACTGTAAACCATTTGCAATTAGGAACTTTTGACGTACAGCCTCGATGTTATATATTTATTTTTCAAATGCTTGTAGCATATGACATATGACATATATATGACAGTGATTCACTTTTGCTGATTGTACGAACTTAGCCGCTAAAATTTTATTATGCCTCTGTCATTTGCGTGTCAATATTTATAATACTCTATGATGATTTATAGAATACTTAGAACATGTTTTTCTACAACTGAAAACTATGTTTCAGTGATGAAAATTTCGCTTTTTTTTTTTGTTTAAGTAAAAAAATTATTTTAAAATAAATTGTTTGGTTCACCCTCGAGAGTATTAAAATGAAACAATTGTTTAATTTATAACTAATGTTGTATGTTGTACATTCTATGATACAAATATTTTATTGTGAACACAATTTTGTTTATGATGTTAAGCCTTGAAAATGACAAGAGTAAAATATCAAATCATGCAGTTTTAACTTATACACTCAATATATTTTCTTGTTTTAAATTTCTCGATCAGCTTATGATGGATGTATTACCGTTTTTTATACCCTTCACCTTCATGACAAGGGTATATATAAGTTTGTCATTCCGTTTGTAATTTCCACAATATAATTTTCCGACCCTATAAAGTATATATATTCTGGATCCCTATAGATAGCGGAGTCTATTAAGCCATGTCCGTCTGTCTGGATGTTGAAATCAATTTTCTGAAGTCCCCAAATATCTTCGGGATCCAAATCTTCAATAATTCTGTCAGACATGCTTTCGAGAAGTTTGCTATTTTAAATCAGCAAAATCCGTCCATAAATAACGGAGATATGAGCAAAAATCCGAGACAACCTCTGAAAATTTCATCAAGAAAACTTAGTATATTAATATTGTTCATCTGCAGATGGCGTTGATCAAACAAAGTGTTCGAAAACTTTAAGTGTGTTCTTAAACCGTAATATAAGTCTGTAAAAAGACAGTGTGTTCATTATTAATTATGTTTGTGTACATTTAAATAAATAAAGACTCGTTATACATATTTTCTTCAAACTACTTGACGCTTTTATTTTGCAATTAAAAATAAGCCGGTTTATTTAAAGGAAATAAACCACCGTTTTTAAAAGGTAAAAACGTAACAATATAATATATATAATAATATGTATGTACATATGTATATACATAATATAATTATGCATCCACAACAAAGGTGAAGGGTATATAAGATTCGGCATAGCCGAATATAGCACTCTTACTTGTTTTTATTTCAAACAATTTACAATTTCTACGACACTACAACATAAGTTGTAAATTGAACAAATGTTTGCATGGAAAATACTGCTTTATATAGAAAATAGTATAAATTGTTGCATGTATTATATACTCCTGTTTTCATTCGGCGATAGCATTTAAGTATCACTGTATTTAGGATACTTCTTGTAAAGGGTGATTTTTTCGCAATTTTCTTTTTGCAAAGGCCCTTTTTGGCAGCTTAGCTGTTTTGATGTAACATGCTACTGTTAAACATGTCTAGTTTAGTCTACAACTCAACCTTGAATCTACTTACAAACGAACAAACCTCGAAAATTATTGAATTTGTTTGAAAGAGGATAATGGGTCGGTGGCATCGTTATACCGTACATTTTGAAACGTGCTAACATGCGATGATTGATTTTTTTACCCTAAAATGGAACAAGACAGTGCCACATGCCACACAGTATGTCAAACAATGGCTCAATTGAGAGGCGAGTTCGGTGCAAAGTTTATTTCACGTTTGGGGCCACCTAGATCATGCGATTTAACGCCTTTAGATTATTTTATGTAGCTTTGTCAAGTCTCGTAAATCTATAGCGACAAGCTTAGAACGGTTAAAGCACTGGAAGCTTATGTTAAGGAAGTCATTTGTGAAATACTGGCCAATATGTTGGAGAGTATGTAGAAAAATTAGACCCAGCGTAGGAACCAGTTGAGGCGTAGCCGCGGCCAACATTTACATGAAATCATCTTAAAGCATTGAATTATATATAGTAGATCGTTCTATCGACTCAAATAAAGATTTCGTACATTTCTCTAAATGTTATGTGTTTTTTTTTTCATCAAATCCAAAAGCGAAAATATATTTATTCCTTTGAAGTGGATAAAAATAAAAAAAATTTATATATTTATTTAGTTAGGCATGAGTTCATTAAATTTAATTTTCATTAAATTAACTGAAGGTAGGAATTGTTTTACAACAAGAAATTTTTATTGATAATTTTCTTGGCTGAGCTGGGGATCGAACCTGGGTTGAATTTATATGTTTCGAGAATCACCACATTCTCTCATCAAAAATTAACAGTTCAACTATAACAATTACTCTCAAAATAAAAAAATTAATATTTAATATCTTGCGATAGCATTTTTCTAGAAAAAATTCTAGAAAAATTCAAAACTGTGAATTTTTTTTTAACTAAAGCAGAATATTGTAACTTTCTGTTGACATTTGGCCATTACAATGATTTAGCACGCGACATTTTTAATGTAACATAGTCCACTGTCGCGTTTGTTGAAAAGATTAATTAAAGTAATTTGAACAAAAGTTTTGTATTTATTATACATAAATATATTGGGTCGACATATTTTTAAGTTAGTAGTACTGAAATAACTTTAACTCTATTTTAACTATATTTTTCTTTCTATCCCATTTTTCTTTTATCAGTTGGCAAATTCTTTTTAGCAAAATTTAATATGACCTCATTGTGTCTTTATTTATTGCTATATATTTTGCATACTTTAATATGATTTTAATATCGAATTGTTGTTGTCCTTCTTCTTCCGTCACACGTTCTAAATATGCATCTTCAAACAATAAAAATATATGTTTTGGATAAAAAATGCTTTTGCGATAGCAATTTGAATTGAAATTTTCAGACACTTGAATAACGATCGCAAACGATGATTAAATTACAAGAACGCGACATTAACCAAGTTAACCAAGCTATGCTTGGCATTTTAGAATATTTTTTTTTAGCATAAGTTAGCGATATTTTAGAGATAACGGTTCCTATTACTTCGGCAACGGCAGAAGAGCTGAAAGGGTACTTTTTGGAATAACGCAACAAAATATTAGTCACACTTATCTTTATTTCAGTGGAATTTACAAACTTGTTTGTGTTTTTGGCATAAAATTCTAAATAAAGTTGCAAGATAATTTAACTTATTTTTATATGCATTAAATATTTCTAAGAAATCTTCTGAAGAAAACATTTTTCAAACAATTAAATTATTTTTATGCAAGTTTTAGTCGAGTTTCTGTGCAAAGGTTCCTTGTGCTCGAAATACAAATTAGTTATTATAGCTTGAATTTTATCGCAAAGACTATGCGAGATGAGGCATAGAAAAAGTGTACACTGAAGGGCATAACAATAGTTTAGTTTTATTGTAAGCTGGGGGTTATTGTGTATTTCGATGCGAAAAGAAAGTCGTTCGAATTTGTATACTTTTTACATTGTATTTCGAAAGCTTTTGCTTTCGAATCGAAATAAACAATGACACACTTGGTAGCTTAACAATGAAATAACAATTTATTGCGATGATTAACTGTGTTTAATTAAATAAACAGTTTTTGGTAAATATTGTCTAAATGGAGAAGAGAATCTGCTTTATTCATAGATTTTAGTGGGAACTTGTTATGTTTGAAAGCTGTTTATTACTTTTTGTATGTTTTTTTAAATGAGTCTATGTTTAATAATACAACATCGTTTGATCGTGTTCACGCACTATTTTTTTTTTTTTTTTGTTTATTATTTTCGATTAAGTGGCACGACTAGTGTTAAAATTGTTTTTACGTGTTATCTTATTTTCTTCTTATTTTGACATTTATTTTTCTTATCAAAATAAATAAATAAATTATTATTTTTGTGTGTGTATATGTTTTTCGTTTAGACGCAATTAATGGAAAAAAAAATATATGTATCTGCGCACATTATATTCCAACACACTTTAGTTAGATGGCTATACGCAAAATATTTCAGTTTAAACGAAACTTAAGGTAAAACAAAAAAAAAAAAAAAAAACAGGTCGTAATGTATTGAAATGAAACTTACGTAAACCAATTACCGCGTTTCGTTTTAGCCGGCCTTTCAAATTCTATTGCACTTCTAGACATCTTTTGTTAATACGAATACAAAAGAATTATTTTTCCTCTGCTCTTTTGTTCTGTAATATAACATACGAACGCTCAGTACATATGTAGCAGATTGTGTGTTTAATTAAACTTATTTATAAATTTTTTATTTAGAAACACAATTTGTATGCTTAACATGAAAGTGGCGTTTTTTAAACACTTTTTTTAAAAGAATTATTAAGTGATTAGAATTACTTGTCTATACATTGCGTCATTTAAATATATTTCTTTATATGTTATTTAATTTAATTATTATTACTAATTTAATTTATTTATATTTTTATTTTATTTATTTTTTATACAAATCATTTAAAAACTTATAAATCATATGATATCATTGCATTTTATTATGTATTTATTTAATTCTTTTCCGTATTTTGTTATTTATTATTATTTAGTTTTGTGTAGGTTTTTATTGTTTGTTGTCGAAATACCACACATAAACACACAAATGAAATTTGGTATTTTTGCACTAGAGTTGCTTGCAGGCAAACCCGTGTCTGCCTCAATAATTCTATAATTGAGTTTATACTGTATTTTACTCTGACGTTTTTGGAAATGTTAACAACAATCATACTCTCACACACATTTTAACTGTCATAAATTATATAAATATTATTTCTTTTGTTTATGTTTTACTACATTTGTTTTAATTCATTTTAATTTGTTTGCTTAGCATTATATTCGCAGTCGCACGTCTTGCTTTTTATTTTACTCTCACGATCCACGATCACTTGGCAACTGTTTGTTTATAATTTTTAGTTGTATATACAACTGATATTTATTTTGCTATTTTTTTTTATTATTATGTTGTTTTATTATAATTTTCTACTATATTGTCAGTGTTGCCAAAACATGCCAGCAAAAAATAGCCAGAATGGATAAAAAACCGCTAAACGTTCAAAATGAACCAGCTGAAATACGGTTAAATACTACCATGTATAAACCTTAACTCTTACATGTATGATTTAAATGCTTTAATTACATGCGGTTTTTATACCCTACACCACCATAGTAAGGAGGGTATATTGGATTTGTGTTGATGTTTGTAACACCCACCTTAAATTATACCGATCGACTCATAATCACTTCCTGAGTCTATTTAACGATGTCCGTCCGTCTGGCTGACTGTCCATGTAAAGCTTGTGCGCAGAGTACAGGTCGCAATTTTGAAGATATTTCGATAAAATTTGGTACGTGAAATTTTTTATAAATGCTTATATTATGAAAGTATGCAAACAGATTTCACTACAAATGAGTGGTAAATAAAGCCAATTCATTTCTACAAATTTTGTGCAGATCGGTCCATAATTTATCATAAATCCCATATAAGGCCCACTCCCGAAAATCACTTTAAATAGCATAACTCCCTCAAAAATGTTGATATCTAAATAATATTGAACGCACATATATTTCATATATATACGAATAATATGGTACAATTGTATGATGATCGATCCATAATTAGTCATAGCTCCCATATAAAGCCCACTTCCGAAAATTACTTTAACCATAAATCATAAATTTCTTAAAAATGTTGGTATCTACATATATAAAATTCAACACAAATAAGTTTCATATATACAGAAATGATGATGATGGTCGGTCCATAATTAGTTAATTAAAATCATCAGTTTCTTGAATCCAGTCTTTAAGCATTGGCTTAGTCTTCCACTCCTGTCTAAACTTTTGAGCATTAATTATATGTACAAATGAGTGGCATTTGATTAAAACTTACATATATTTAGTACGCTAATATAATAAGATGTTCTTTTTTAAGATTAAGAGTTTTTTTCCCCTTTTCCCATTTTTCCTATTCAAATTCAATGTTAAAAAAATAAAAAGGGAAAAAACTCCCGCGGAATTTTTATTCATGATTGGGCTGTATTAGTAAAAATACATCGCAAAATTAGAGTGCTGCCCACTAGAAAAACGCAGAAATAAAAAAAGTAGCTAAAAAAATAGTTCTGCTATTTTTTTACAAACTTTCCCGTAATTGACAAAATAAAAACAACATATCTGGCCGAAAAACCGCTGAAATGGCAACGCTGTATATTGTAGAGTAAGCCTGTTGTTGTTTTGTATAATTCTCTTTAAAATATTGGCGTTTCTGTGTGAAGCAAACAGGGATGGAAAACTATTAATTTTGTTCAAATATTAGGTAGTTATTTTATTTAATTATACACAAAATTTCCTTTAAAAAAACAGTTGCACATACACGTTTCTATAGAATATATTGTTTTCTATAAACAAAACTATTATTATTAAAATTATATCACCTAAAGGTCGTATCAACTTTTCCATGCCTGGCTGTTAGGTATGAGATAGTCATAGAGATAAAGAACAGATAAGTGTGTTAATGTAGCTGTTTTTAGGAGTTAGTTTAGGCGACTTTTTCTTTAATCTCTTAGTATATCAGAAATAAAAAAAATATTTTATTAAAAAATCAGAAAAAAAACAGATTGAACTTATTTTTTTAATCTAAGCTTTGCTCTTAGATAAACTTTTGGATATTTTGATAATTTTCGAATTTTACCAACTTAATGAACTTTTCAAATATTGAAAATAAAACTAACTCTTCAGATTTGTCGATACCAACTGCCACATTCATGAGAAAAAAAATAAACTCTAAACAACGATTCTGTACAAGTTCTCCTTATGAGAATTTATGTACAGAAAGTTTGGCAGTGGTTATACAGAATTAATTTTTTCTTGTGAATAAGGTCTCATATTTGTTACCTTCATGCCATTTTAAAAACTAGCTACGAAAAGTTTTACACCCGTACTTGTAATTTTCCGTAATTTTCAACCCACATAGTATCGATGGAAAAGAGTTTGGAAGAAAACCAAATTATTGTTTAAGTCCGCTTTCACACGTTTCAATTCCGACTTTTTAAAGCAAGTAGGTTTGGGTGAAAAGGGAAAAGAGAATTAAAAGAGTAAATACTTGACGTTACTAGTCAGTTTTCTTATTTTCTTCCTTTATTTTCTCTGTCTTATTCTAAAATTTAACTGCCGTATTTATAAAAAATAGTAGTAAGACAAAATTTTCATACAAAATTTTCTTAAAGTACACTTGAAGTCTACTTTAATTTTTTATAAATTTTTAAAATTTTACCTTTGAGCTTTACAGTGAAAGGGTTTTTTTTTCTCGGTTTTTATCAGATTCAAATAATATTCTGAAATGATTCTCTGATATATTTAATTAATTAACAGAGAGCTTTTAATTTTTTGAAAACAAAACATGCCGAACACTGTTTAATAAAACAATTTTTATCAAAAACGAAAAAATCTAATTGTTTTAATTGTATATTATATGCCATTTCTAATTTATCGGCGATGCCCACTTTTAAATATACGTGACTTTTAATGTGCTCTTGTCAGACTACATCCATCTTTCTCAGACTTCTTTCCGTCATTTACTCAAACTTTCGTCTTCTACTCACAATCCATCCGAATATAGAATAATATGTTTATTGTTTAATAAAGTTTTGTAAACACAAGTTTAAGCTGACTAAAATTACATTGGCATCATTGAGAGCAGGTATTTTAATTTTGCTCTTTTTTTTGTTGTTCTTAATTTAAGTTTTTGTAAAAACAACAGGAGAATTAATTGAGTCTTTCGCTCTGTCTCTGTGTCACTGGTACAATTGTACTTTTTTTTGATACATTGTAAACACAGTTGGTACCGTGATACTACCACGAGTCATATTGTACAATTTCAAAATACTGTTGCATCAAAATTTGGTATTTCAGATGAAACAGATAAATATCAGCCATGTCACAGAATTTAATTCCGTTCGGAAGTGGAATTATTTCCATATTTTGCTTCTAAAGAAAAAGTAAAACGAACAATTGGTTTCATTCCGAACAAATTTTTCGTTTTGCTTTTTCTATAGAAGAAAAAAATGGAATTAATTCCACTTCCGAACGGAATTAAATTCTGTGACATGGCTGTATATCATATAAGTTACTATTTGTGTAATAGTGCAAAAGAGATTTTATTAAATTTCATGAACATTTTGGAACTGATATAAATTCGATCTTTAAATATGCATCTAGAAGATGATTATTACGACAATAAATTTTTGGTTGAATTATCGAACAATATGAGTTTTGACATATTCATTTTCATTAAATGATTTTGAGGCTGAATTTAAAAACTAAAGTTTAAAATGTAGTTAATCAGGCTTTCGAAATCGTTAGAAGTTAACTCTTCTATTTATTTTATTCTTACAATAAAACCTCAATAATAATATAAAATAATTCTTGTTATTTTGGAAATATATATATTTACCAAGGCTAACTTTTCGCAAATGACTCGATACTTCATAAATAAGAATATTTTTAGATGGTCGCGACAATTAACGCAATAATGTTGCTATAAGATATATCGAATTTTCGATAAAGTAAATTTGTGGTAAAGTTCTATGATTATTTAACAAATATTAAAAATGGTACCATGGATGTCTAAAAGTACATTTTATTTATATACATAGTTGGTACGAAAAACAAAAACCAATTTTCCATCACTGCTCGCTCTGTGTTTATGAAATCTTCTCTATTTAACGAATGCCTGCCTCTCAATTGTATAAACAAACACTTTTGTTATATGTACTTAATATTATTTAACCTTAAAAAGCTTTGATTTGTTAATTGATTACAATTGTAGAGATTACAATAAATATACATATATTAAACAAAATCATTGTACAATTGTCAACAAAAACACAACATTGTGGAACAGGGTGTTGAAACATGTTTGTAAATTAAATGAGAATGGAAGGCTATTTAAAACAACAAACATTTTCAAAGAATTAAATTTTTAAATATGTAAAATACCTATATTAATTTTTTTTTAAAGTTAGTTCTACTTTAATCAATACTTTTAATATTCCATTTTGTTCAATATGGATGGCTTGTAAATTGGCAAAAAGAAATAATGTTTTAAACAAGTTTGATTATTTTTTCAAAACACAATAAGTTTCAGTTTTGTTGGTTATTATTTGTTGTATTATTGTTGCTGTAACCGTAATATTTTGATCTTAAAAGCAAATACTGCCAAAATAATCTTCTTCATACTAACCAGCCAACCAAACTGCACAAAACTGATGAAGTTTATAATACAAAAAATTCTTTGACTAAAAGTTTTGCGCAAAAAAAAAAAAATACCACAAAACTTTTCATGCCACCACACTATATTTTTTTTTTGCTTTTTGGCTAATGTTTTCTTTCCTCTGTTCTTATGGTTGTTATACTAAGTAGTATTGGCCTTTTTGCATCTTCTCGTTTTGGATGAGTTACATCCAACACAAACAAAAGAAAAATATTTTTCATAAAAAAAAATCAACAAAATATTGTTAAAATTAAAGTTTAAACTTAAATTTTACCAAAGTACGAAAATACTGTGACACACAGCCAAAACAAAAATATTTTTTTTGTAGATTTTCTGTAAAATTGTAAACAACTCTATGCTTACTTAGATACATATGTATGTAGATATAATAGAAACACTAGATGAAAACTAACATTTACTATAGTATAGATGTTGGTTTATTTGATGAGGCAACATACTGTACGAGTACCAACAAAGAATTGTAAGAAATATTGTGCATTCGAATGTAATAACATATTACGCCAATCTTCCGCCCATTTATGCATGTGTAAGAAATACACTCAAGAATTTATGTTAGTATGTATAGATAATTGCAAAGTTTGTATGCAAACTATTTAATAAACTAAGCAAGTCATAGTATGAAATGACCCTATCCATTCAACTATTATCGTCTTATACTCAGACTACCGATTTATACTCAGACTACCCTCTTATGCTCAGACTACCGTCTTATACTCAGACCACCGTCTTATGCTCAGACAACCGTCTTATACTCAGACAACCGTATTATACTCAGACTACCGTCTTATACTCAGACCACCGTCTTATACTCAGACTACAGTCTTATATTCAGACTACCGTCTTATACTCAGACCACCGTCTTATACTTAGAGCACCGTCTTATACTCAGACCACCGTCTTCTACTCAGACTACCGTCTTATACTCAGAACACCGTCTTATACTCAGACCACCGTCTTCTACTCAGACTACCGTTTTCTACTCAGACTACCGTCTTATACTCAGACCATCGTCTTATACTCAGACTACCGTCTTATACTCAGACTACAGTCTTATACTCAGACTACCGTCTTATACTCAGACCACCGTCTTATACTCAGACCACCGTCTTATACTCAGACTACCGTCTTCTACTCAGACTACCGTCTTATGCTCAGACTACCGTCTTATACTCAGACAACCGTCTTATACTCAGACAACCGTCTTATACTCAGACTACCGTCTTATACTCAGACTACCGTCTTATGCTCAGACAACCGTCTTATACTCAGACTACCGTCTTATACTCAGACAACCGTCTTATACTCAGACTACCGTCTTATACTCAGACTACCGTCTTATGCTCAGACAACCGTCTTATACTCAGACAACCGTCTTATACTCAGACTACCGTCTTATACTCAGACTACAGTCTTATACTCAGACTACCGTCTTATACTCAGACCACCGTCTTATACTCAGACTACCGTCTTATACTCAGACTACAGTCTTATACTCAGACTACCGTTTTCTACTCAGACTACCGTCTTATACTCAGACCATCGTCTTATACTCAGACTACCGTCTTATACTCAGACTACAGTCTTATACTCAGACTACCGTCTTATACTCAGACCACCGTCTTATACTCAGACCACCGTCTTATACTCAGACTACCGTCTTCTACTCAGACTACCGTCTTATACTCAGACTACCGTCTTATACTCAGACCACCGTCTTATACTCAGACCATCGTCTTATACTCAGACTACCGTCTTATACTCAGACTACAGTCTTATACTCAGACTACCGTCTTCTACTCAGACTACCGTTTTCTACTCAGACTACCGTCTTATACTCAGACCATCGTCTTATACTCAGACTACCGTCTTATACTCAGACTACAGTCTTATACTCAGACTACCGTCTTATACTCAGACAACCGTCTTATACTCAGACAACCGTCTTATACTCAGACTACCGTCTTATACTCAGACTACCGTCTTATGCTCAGACAACCGTCTTATACTCAGACTACCGTCTTATACTCAGACAACCGTCTTATACTCAGACTACCGTCTTATACTCAGACTACCGTCTTATGCTCAGACAACCGTCTTATACTCAGACAACCGTCTTATACTCAGACTACCGTCTTATACTCAGACTACCGTCTTATGCTCAGACAATCGTCTTACACTCAGACAACCGTCTTATACTCAGACAACCGTCTTATACTCAGACTACCGTCTTATACTCAGACTACCGTCTTATACTCAGACAACCGTCTTATACTCAGACAACCGTCTTATACTCAGACAACCGTCTTATACTCAGACTACCGTTTTATACTCAGACAACCGTCTTATACTCAGACTACCGTCTTATACTCAGACTACCGTCTTATACTCAGACTACCGTCTTATACTCAGACTACCGTCTTATACTCAGACTACCGTCTTATACTCAGACTACCGTCTTATACTCAGACTACCGTCTTATACTCAGACTACCGTCTTCTACTCAGACTACCGTCTTATGCTCAGACTACCGTCTTATACTCAGACAACCGTCTTATGCTTAGACCACCGTCATATACTCAGACCACCGTCTTAGACTCAGACCACCGTCTTATACTTAGACCACCGTCTTATACTCAGACAACCGTCTTATACTCAGACTACCGTCTTATACTCAGACTACCGTCTTATGCTCAGACAACCGTCTTATACTCAGACAACCGTCTTATACTCAGACTACCGTCTTATACTCAGACTACCGTCTTATGCTCAGACAATCGTCTTATACTCAGACAACCGTCTTATACTCAGGCAACCGTCTTATACTCAGACTACCGTCTTATACTCAGACTACCGTCTTATACTCAGACAACCGTCTTATACTCAGACAACCGTTTTATACTCAGACAACCGTCTTATACTCAGACAACCGTCTTATACTCAGACTACCGTCTTATACTCAGACTACCGTCTTATACTCAGACTACCGTCTTATACTCAGACTACCGTCTTATACTCAGACTACCGTCTTATACTCAGACTACCGTCTTATACTCAGACTACCGTCTTATACTCAGACAACCGTTTTATACTCAGACTACCGTCTTATACTCAGACTACCGTCTTATACTCAGACTACCGTCTTATACTCAGACTACCGTCTTATACTCAGACTACCGTCTTATACTCAGACTACCGTCTTATACTCAGACCACCGTCTTATGCTTAGACCACCGTCATATACTCAGACGTCTTAGACTCAGACCACCGTCTTATACTTAGACCACCGTCTTATACTCAGACCACCGTCTTATACTCAGACCACCGTCTTATACTCAGACTACCGTCTTATTATGATATAGCTTTATACTTTTTAACTGCACTTCGATAATTTTTTGTTGTTGCCTTTTAATATACGAACATTGCGTGAGTTTTGTTTCTCTTTTAGAAGAAAAAAAAAATATAAATTTTTTGAAAAAAAATATAATATTTTTAAATAACTTTTATTGATGCAATTGACATATTTTATTTCATAACTTTTTTAGCCAATTTTTTGTTGAATTTTTTGACCATAATTAGTTTAGATTTGATTTCGATAGATCTTTGTATATTTTGTAATGTTTCTTGTTGGCATTTTTAAAATCTAATTCAAATAAGAGAAAATTTATGTAATACAGGATAGATAAAGTGTGTATATACATAGGTATGCATCTAGCAGAAAAAAAAATGGATTTTAGCCATAAATCTAATACAACAAAGTATATTTTGTTTACCTAAATAAAAGTTGATTTAATAATTATGAAAAAAAAAAATTGTTTATACAATTTATGAGTACTTCAGCTCATACTCTAAAAATTATACTTTTTTTTTTAGCAAGTTCTTCATATACATACAATGTTTCTTTTTTCATTTCATTATTTTCAAGTATGAAATTCATATATTGTTTTTGTTCTTTTGTTTTGTTTTAAAAATATACTTTTATCTATTTATTTTTATTTTTCAAGAATTTAATTAAGTTTTTATTATGTTTGCATTTTATTTTTCAAGCTGTTATTAGTTTTTGTTTGTTAGATACTTGTGCTTCTACTCTAGTTCAGTTTTGTTCTATTAAAACGAACAGAATATTAACAAAAAAAAAAAAAGAGAAAAACCAAAAATTTTATATAAAAACGGTCATCATCTAAGAATCATTAAAAAAAGTAAAAAGTTTTTCGCTTAATTTTTTTTTATACCAACAACGTGTGTATTCTTTATTCGTCTATTCTTTAACTATTTCAAATAAAAAAAATTGTGCAAATTGCCATTTACACTTTTGTTTCGCCGAGATCTTGTTACAAAATTTAGTTTTGTTTGCTTTGTACTTAATCCTTTGGGGCGTATTTATTATTGTATAATGGCTAAAATACCAATTTAAACACACTCATAAAAAACAAAAAAAAATAAATAAAAAAACACGGATAAAAGAGTTAGGAATAAATTTTATTTTAATGCAATTAAGTGTGCAGGAAGGATGTTGAGTTGTATGAAATTCATTTAGAGCTTATCATCCCATCAGATATTCTTAGCAAAAACTTTTAGACCTTATTTAATTTTTAAGTTGACTGCTTGTTGTGCCAACAATCAGCCACTTAAGAGAAAAAGTACTCTATTTATAAAGGACTTTTGAATAATTTGCTTCTCGTTTTGTAATTATTTCAAATTTCTCTTAGTATTTTTAGGTTCTTTAATCATTGACATTTTGTTTGAAATTTAAGTGTGGTCATAATAATAATTTATTATTTGAAATTTGAAAAATTTTTAAGATTTTAGCAAGTTGTCTTATTTGCCAGCAAAGCCAGAATTCAAATTTGTAACATAAGTCAAATGAAGTGTTATTAAAGAGTTTTAGTGGATTTGTTGTGTAATTGATGACAAATTTTAATTTTATATGTATTAATTTGAAAACTTTATTGTAACGATTGTGTAATTTGCATTACAAGGCGACAAGTGTCCCACCAAACGTTGTCCCCGCATGGCATGACAGACGCAGCCAATAATGTTCTTTGAACATCTTCTACGAATATATGCATAGATAATGCAGCGATTCATGAATATGTAGTTTCGAATGAATTTTAAAAAAATTTTTATTGAAAAATATTGAACAGAAATACACAACCACGACTCATCTCATTTGGGTCGTCATAACATAGTACAGTGGAGCAGAATCCAAAAATGTTTGAAATAAATCTGTCATTTATAATTGACTAATACGATTAACATAAAATTTCGTATATTCATGGCAAAGAAGTACTGAAAATTATGTTTTGATGACGGACTCCATAGACCGCTTAGCTGTGTTGTTGTGGGGCCTCAAACTAATGCCAAAATTAATACTAATGCATTACTTGTGACTTGTGATTTTTTTTAAAATAAAATATATGTTATACGTAGAGCTGCAAAACTATCGATAGTCGCCCCACTCGATAGTTTCGATAGTGGTCACATTCGATAGTTTGTCATAAAACTATCGATAGTATCGAATTTTAAAAACTGTATGCAAAAACAATTGTTAAATTTAAATTTGCTTAAAGATATATTAAAACCAGCAATCGTTTTTGCATACGGCTGTTAACCTTCGTTCAAAATTAAAGAATATAAACTCACATGTAATTGAACAATTTTCAATCTTCAATTAATACAAAAAATAGAATGGCTAATTTAATATGAAGGCGAATGAGTGAAAAACAGTTTTAAACTTTTTCTTAACAATTTACTTATAAAAAACCAAAGCGTCACCAGCAAATTGCAAAAATTAAGCAAAGTCGGTTGGATGACATTGTGATTTATCCGCCGTTAAAATAGTTTTATCCGCTTATGCCCTGCGATATAAGTAGCCAGTTTTTGCCATATTTTTCTTGAATATATCACTTACACTAGTTAACACTTGTTGAACTAATTTATGTTATTAACGCCTTATATTGAAAAAAGTTAAAATTTCAATCTTATTGACTAATTTCATATTTCAGTTTTAAAAATATACACCGGCGCCGAAAATTTTTGCCGAACAATTAATTTAAAATATGCCGCCGACCAATTCTTGTCAGCTACGCTGTTATTTTAATAATGACAATTTTTGTCGATAGTATCGCTATCGGAAAAAAACAATCGATAGTGCACCAAAAATGAGTACCATCGATAGTTTTGCAGCTCTATTTATACGTATGTATAGGGTTTTCCAATAAGGACTTGACAACTCAAACTTACTCTTCAGTAAATCGATTGTAACGTGTGCTGTGTGGCTTGTGGCACCGTCTTGTTGAAACCACATGTCATCCAAGTCCATGTGTTCCAATTCGGGCCAAAAATAATCGCTAATCATTGCGCGATAACGATCGCCATTCACAGTAACGTGACGATCGTTATTGTCGACGAAAAAATATGGCCCAATGACGCCGCCGGCATGCAAAGCGCACCAAACAGTAATTTTTTGTGGATGAAGTGGTGATTCGTGAAGCACATGTGGATTTTCAGCAGACCAATAACGCATATTTTGCTTATTGACGAACCCATTGAGCCAAAAATGAGCTTCGTCACTGAAGATGATTTTGCGATGAAATTCATCATCTTGGTGCATCTTCTCCAGAGCCCAATCGGAGAACGTACGTCGACTCAAATGGTCCATCGGCTTCAATTCTTGAGTCAGCTTAATCTTGTATGGGTGTAAACCCAGATCCTTACGCAAAATTCGCCATAAAGTGGTCTTGGGGATGCCCAGTTCTTGAGAACGCCGCGGAATCGACTGATTTGAATCGTTTGCTACGGACGCCTGAACGGCAGCGATATTTTCGGAACTTCGACCAGGCCGTTGTCTCACTGGCACGACAGCATCACACAATGAATATGTAGACTCAAATTTTTGCACTAAACTTGTTATTGCTTGTCTACTAGGGCGATAATTACGACCGAAAATTGGAGTTAACGCTCTTAAAGTTGCGGTCACCGACTCCGAATTTCGGTAGTACATTTTTATAATTTCCAAACGTTGTTCCTTCGTGTACTTTACCATAACGAAAATGTTAAGTTTACTGAAAAAAAAGAAAGCAACAATTAGATGATCAGTGAAATAGTGCGTTCACAATTTAAATTCAGAGTTGTCAAGTAGCTATTAGAAAACCCTATACATATCTCAAAATGTCAATTTATGACCGATTTCTTCCAAACTTTATAGAAATTGGTCATGTCAAAATTTTAGTAAGGATTTAGTAAACAAATGTTACAGAAATTTAATAAAATCAGGCCATTTTCGGTGCCGTAGTCAAAGGTCATATTTTAATATAAATTTTTCAAGAAAAGAGCCTAACTTGTAAAAAACATAAAGAAAGGTCTAAAGGTTACACTTGACAAATATTTACTCAAAAAAGAGTTTGACGTTGTTTACTCTTACAAATGTTTTGCAAGATCAAAATAAAATATGACTTAATATTTGCTGTGTCTTGTTCTAAATAAACGAAGTTTTTTTTTAAATAAATAAACGAATTTAAATATATTTTATTTAGTGCTTACGTCTTTTTAGGGCAAATATTTGCCAACAATTTAATATATATAGTCAAGAGTCAAGGCTTAAGGTACGGTCACACTTGGCAAATATTTGCCGAAAAAGACATAACCACTAAATAAAATACATTTAAATTCGTTTATTTATTAAAAAAAAAAACTCCGTTGATTTAGAACAAGACGCAACAAATTTCTAGTCTTATTTTATTTAAAGATGTTTGATCTTGCAAAACTCTTGTAAGAGTAAATCACGTTAAACAAATTTGTGCTAAAACAAGTAAATATTTGCCAAGTGTGAACGTACCTGCAATTTATATTTTGTTGCTTGCAATATTAAATTTATTTTTGATTAAATTTACAAGATTTCGTGCCTTTAGTAATATTAAATATATCTTATTGACTTTAAATAATAATTCTTATTTTACATTGTTAATAGATTTCGCTTTTTCCAGCTTGTCTTTATTGTAACAAATTTTTCTTGTTTTTAATATTTTCCACTTTCTACTTAGTTTAGTTTCTCTTATTATGATTTAATTGAATCATTAGTTGTAAAAGAAACGTTTCCTACAATACTAATTAATAAAACTTTTATCGTCTATTAAAATAACAAATCCTTTCATAAACAAACAAAACTTTACTTCTTTCAATATTGTGTCTAGCTCTCTTTCTTCTAAACAAGCGAGTTTAGAAGAGCCTGCCTCCTCTTAGATTATCTGGGTTATTAAAAACATTTCTAATTATTTAAATTATTATGAAGGATTGCTGATTGCATTTTATGGTTTGTCGAAAGTAATTAAAATATTAAAAACACCAGTAAAATATGGTGTTGTTGTTGGTTTTGTTGAAAAAAAAAGACAACCACAAAAAACTCAGTTTTTTCACTTTAACACCCACCCCCTTTCCTCCTGCCACAAACCATTTTAAATGCAAAAACTTTTGTAAATAAAATTCATTATATAAAACTTTTCTAACAAAAATATTAATTCATTAAATGAAAATTTCCTTTTGAATAAAACAAAACACCAATTTGTTTTAAATTAACAAAAACAAATCGCTGAAAAAAAAACTGCCATAAATTTAAAACATTCATAAATTGTACATTAATAAAAGCCGTCATACAATTTTTGCAAAATTACCAAACCAAAATTCGGAAAAAAGCTGAAGATAATACTGAAAACATTAAAAACAACTACAACAACAACCATTTATTTAAAAGGCTACTTAACATAGCGGCGGAAATTTGATTAGGGGCAGTTTGTACAAATAATCGTAGACATGGATTAAAATAATGCTTTTTCTTACACGACTGTAAGCTGACCTGTTATTGCTTGAGATTTATGATTCTTATTTGATAATTTTTGTATTTTTTTTTTTGAGTCATTGGAGCTTAATATAAGTTATTTTGAAAAAATGTTATAAAATTTGCTAATTATTTTTTATTTTTGTAAAATAAAACAATATGAAAAATAAAAATTTGATAATTTTTAGAAACTTTTAGAAACACGTTGTAAACGTATGTACATTTCCTTCTAGTTAATTAGAAATATGATTAATTTCCAAAATCTATTTCTCAGTAATGGTGAATTAAATAGATGATATTTGCAAGTAGATCTTGTAGATATTGTAAATATCATTGCAATAGATTAGAGCATCTACTTGTAAATATCATTGTAATCTATAATATTTTCAAGATCTACAAGATCTATTTGTAAATATCATCTATTTACCAGTAGATGTACAAGTATGTAGATCTTGTAAATATCATCTATAATTTGCAAGTAGATCTTGTAAATATCATATACAGTCGAGCCTCGATTATTCGTGTTGGAAAATACAGTCTATTGTTTTTTGTTTGCAATGTTTTCAAATTGTTTGCTTCGATTAACCATGATTACCTCTATTATCCTGATGGCAGAATTTTTTTTTATTAACTTTAAATTCATACGTACAATATAATAAACAAGAAAACGGGGAATTCCCTTGTTTGCATACGATGAGTCAGAAGCATTTAAAAGTGATTAGTTTAATTTTGAAATTTGGGAAGCACGGGTGATTAGATCTTTGTAAATATATTTAGTTTGGCATCGTTACCAGTGGTAAAAAGATAAAGAAACATTTTAAATATTGCATATAAAGTTATGTAAAATAATTAACGAGCATTCACAAATTATGTGAGTTTTAAAATGCTAGCTCAAAAATACAAAGTTTTAAGAAGAATTAATTTTTTTTAATATAAATACACCTAATTCTGTTTTTACGCGAATTTGATTTAACGCGTTTCCAAATAAATATTTCCTTCTGTTTTTATGCGACTAGATTTGATTTAACGCGATGTATGCATTTTTACCAGAAAAACGTTGTTTGCACTGGTTTTGGAGAAATTTAAATTAAACACATAGTTGGCAGCACTAAAAATCGTCTGGTACGAAAAACAACACTATCTAAACAGGGGAATTCCCTTGTTTATTTCAAATAAATTTAGTTGAAAGTAAGAGTGTAAGAATTCAGTAAAATTTAAGTGTTAAAGACGAAAAGATATTGCATGTACATATGTATGTATGTACTTTTCTAAATGAACTCTCTTTTCTATTGTTTTTTGTTTAAATAAAATATGTTTGTGTATAAAGCAACATATGAATTTGAATTACATATTTATCTTATTTTACCTGATATTTCATACGTGAAACCAATTCCCTCATTTAATATGGACACTCTATCTTTTTTTACGCGAGTTTTCGAGGAACGTATCTATCACGTAAAAACAGAATTAGATGTATGCATGTACACCAATGTTCAATGTTCATGTTAAATAATAAAAATATGTATTTAAAAACTGTATAATCAAAATTGTAATTCGATTAACCGTGAAAATCGATTATCCGTAATGCTTCTGGTCCCGTCCATCAC
Organism: Bellardia bayeri; assembly: GCA_950370525.1. NCBI lineage: Eukaryota > Metazoa > Arthropoda > Insecta > Diptera > Calliphoridae > Bellardia > Bellardia bayeri. Next base: position 124,163,339 of record OX493264.1, read on the forward strand.
GGATAATCGAGGCCCGACTGTATTGCCCTTGGCAGGGCAGAAAAGACATTCTAATGTGCCAATTGTCTTAAAGTATTACTTTACAGTGGCATTCTTTGAATTATTAAATTAATGAACTCAAGCCAAACAAAATGTTCTCTAATAATAAATATCAGAAATTCAACAAATTTTCATTAAGAAAAAAAAAACAGAAATCTCTAAAAATTAATTTTTAAAAACTTAGCTCTGAAAATAAGCTCTTCAGCCCTATTTTAGTGTCGTTTTCTTTTTACGACAACGACTCTTTCGTAATAGATTAATGATAAAATTAAATTTGTTTCTTTACAATAATCATTTGCTATTTTAGATCCATATATATGTATGTATATAGTGGAGATGATTTAGCGATATTCACCTGTTCGTGTGATGATTGAAATAGGTTTTTCGAAGTCCTCATATAAACTACAGGCTCACACGTCAGATCAGTAGAACTGATATTGTCATGAGAATTTTGATATTGAAAATCATCAAGCAGTCTAATAAATATCTCAATTATAAATAAAAAAAAAACCCCACTACTATCTCAAATTTTCAACTTTCAGATGAACTGAATTAAAAGCAGTGGCCGGTAGAGGGAGAATATGTATATATGTAGCCCTTTCTTTCGCTATAGTAAACTATAATTTGATAACTTTACCTATTTGGTTGACATTCATATTATTTACCAATTATATGCGGCCCCTGGTGATTATAAGTGCTGATCACTGATTCAACATTTCGAATACCTACAATTGTATTAAAAATGGACCTTTAGGTCTGCGAGTGTAAGAGTGCATAGCGCACTACTCTTCACAAACTACATACCTCAATTTTTGCCATACCAACTGATTTTAAGCAAATACAACTGACTATTTTTATATATCACGTCCATAATTCTTATAAATATTTTTTTTTTTTTTTTACATTTCATTTTCATTCATTACTAATGGTTATAATTAGTACAAAATTTATTTGTTTGTTTGTTTATTTTAAACGAATATAAAAGTACGTACATATGTACATAGAATTTATTTAGAAGAACACCACTTACCTCCATAAAAAGAATGCCATTACAATGAGCACTATGCCGAAGCAGCTGAAAATGATGCCAACCAAAACCGCTAAATTATAATCATTATGAGATTGGCGCAAAAGAGGTTGTATCTTTTCACAGTTGGGTTGTAAACCAATCTAAATGTAATAAAAAACAGAAGAAAAAAACATTACAGAACAGCATAGAAGAGAATATGTACAAGTATGAGAATGAATCATAAAATTTGTAAATAAGTTTTAACAAAATTAAGTTATTAAAACAAAAGAAAAACCGTTTAAACTTCTTAACCCCTGTCTGTGCTTTGCTGATGGTTTTACGAGTCAACCTACTTTTTCTGCTATATAAAAAAAAATATGCCAAAATACTCTCCATTTTAATGTGAATCGAGCTCGACCTTTAAGACCTTTAACGACAACATTAAATTTCTGCAGTTGAATCGTTAAATAAAAACTTCACAACGTTTTGTTTCTTTTATATTTTTGTTGTTCTTTGGACAACCAAAAAATATTTAAATTTTTCATAAACATTTCTTTCTTTGTTTTTACTTGTTTTGTGTTTGTTGTGTCTCTTATTTTATTATAATAACTTTGAACATAAAAAAGGTATTTATTTCACTTTCTTTTTTCTCCGCAACTTTTTACTTAAGCAGAAAGCCTTAGGAGGGCATTCAATGTAAAAGAGCAGGGACCACCATAAATCTTTATTTTGAAAACAAATTTTAATAGCTGCTATTTTTATTTATATTTTTATAAATTTCTTCTTTATTTGTTCATTCATTCGTTTGTTTGGTTTGCTTCTTTTTTCTTCATTTTGTTAAAGGAAATTGCAAATTTGTGCCTTAAACTTGTACGGAAACTAAAAATTGCGAAACGTAGCAATAATTTTTCTTCAAATAAAATAAATTACATATTCGTATATAATTTAAGCTACAGCTGGTTATATTTTAAAACGGGGTTTTCAACTAGAACTTTGTGTTCCATCGGAATATATTGGAATAGCTTGACATTTTTGAAATTTGACAATTGTAACAATGAGTTAAATTTTGTCCGAAAATTGCATTAACCCATATACCGCCGCTGTACTCAATTGACTACACCCAAAGATAAAGCGAAAACTTTAAAATTTTGAACGTTTTGTAATTTTTTTTTATGTTTTTAGCTTAAAAGAAATAAAAAAATCTGACTTTATAAATATCAACTGCCACAAAATGGAGTTTTAAACTAATAAAAAATTTAAGTGCTGAAATAAGTACCAAGATAGGATGAAGATGTTGGAAAAGAAATAATATCAAAACCAATGTCTAGACAAAGATATCGAGATATAAAAAATCTTCATCTTGTGAAAAATGATTAAGCTGCCACTACCAGGGACAAAATGTTTAAAATTCGGCCATTAGCAGATGATGTAATGAAAAATTTTCAACTTTTATTCCGACGTTCCATTGCAAGGTACTACTTACGCCAAAACATGCAAAATAAAGCTCGACTTTCATCGTCATTGATCGCAGGATTACCTCAAGATGGTATAGGTCACTATACCGAAAAGTTAGAAAAACAATTAAGATGTGTTTTATGTCATGCAAGAGTTCGATGGTAATGCAAGAAATTTTTAAAAAAATTTTCACATCAGTTGAGTACACCCACCCTATTCCAGTCACTTAAAATTTTTCTTAAATTTTTTATACTTTTATGTTAATTTTATGTACAATGAATAAAAAAAATTAACTTTTTTTTTAATTGTCACTTCTGGTTTTATTTTGGCGGTTAATGGGTTAATATATTAAAAGTAGCCTATACGAAAACAAGAAAAGTTGCCATATTTGAAACTCCAAGGGCAATTTTTGCATGCTGAAGGGATGATTATACGCAATTTCTTTTTCAAAAATTTGGCTGGAATTCAGTTTGCAGTGAATGGCTCATGATATACACAGATGTTAGCAACTGCATTTTGGTCTACAGGACGCTGTCACATGTCTTACAACCACCGAAACAATGAATTCATTGGGGACAAAATGTTCCCATCACATAATTTGACAAATTTCAGCTGGTAATTGGCCGCCCCGATCGTACAGTTGTAAAACTCAAAATACATGACGTGATTAACGAAATAGGCACGTCATTTTGCCTAATTGTTATTGAAAATTTTGATAAAAGAAGCGACATCTCTATTGCGCAACTTATTCGATCAATTGCCAGTTTCGTTATTTTTTGTGGTCTAAAATATTAAAATATTATTTCTCTATGGAATATCTCAGACATTCGAGTATATGAGGCTAGAAATTACCTATATTTCTCTAAAGGTTTAATGTACAATATTTAGTAACATTTTTATTTTACGTTTAAAGATTTTCCCATAAATTCTTTGTTTTATTGTGTATGGCGAAACAAAGTTCTTGTCGAAAAACCCTGCAAACACTACCTGCTCTGTAAACCGAATTCGGGTAACTATTTCGTTTTAAAAACAAATTCACTAAATAAGCAGCACACATCTTAGTAGACATTTATAACGCGACATATTTTTACGTCATGTTTATCATTATTACATCATTTAAAATTTTCTACAAAATATTCGTATTTTTGATTTATTTAGTAGTTTGACATATTTTAACTTTAGCTATTTAATTAAGCCCTTTTGAAATTAATTTTATGTATACTTTTCTGTTTCTTCTTTAGCATAAAGAAGAAATTAATACTTTCTTTTGTCTTTATACAATATTTTTTTTTCCTCCAGTAACTTGCTATTTATTCCAATTCCGGTTCATGGCGTTTTCTCAGCTGCAATGTTCTTTTTGCTTTAGTGGATCTCAATTAATTTTTCTCAAGTAACGCATTGTTGTTTTTCATCTAAATTATGCATATTACAATTATAAAAACTTTGGTTTTTGAAAAAAGCTACGCTTACGATAGCGAATGCATCAGACTTTAAAAATCAAATTAAAATGTTTGTTATGAATTATTATATGCAGTACTTTTTAGTTAAAGTCACTAAACTCTGATTTGAATAAGAATTTTCAGTCACTTGATTATAACGATTGCGGAATACTAATAACAAACGATATCTTAGGTTCCAGAATGCGACATTAAAACTTGAATCAAAGCAAATTGAATACTTACCGTTCTTGTACAATATTAATCTTGATTTAAAGAACAATTAAAACTAAATAATGACGCTCATATTATTTTTAATATAATATTACCTATAAAAACATTATTTGCTTAATAACATGTTAATGGTTAGGTATATATATATATATATATATATACATAGGTATATAACATATACAGCTATGGACAGAGAAATAGCGCACCAATGTTCTAAAGTGCCAAACGCATTATATTGAAAAATGGAATGATAATAACATGGAATTATATGCTATTCTTCTGCTCCACTCTGCACGTTCTATATTTTGTCATATTTTTTATACAATGAAATATTATTTATTTATGAAATATTAGTTATTTCGATTTCAAACAAAAATAGTTTTTAACAAATATATTGTTTGTCATTAACTTTGTCAATCAAAATAGGACAATCACCAAAAGGGTACAAAATAAACAATAATATATAAAATAATTGGATGTTCTCGAAAGATGGCTTATGATGTCATTAAATGTGTTAAAGCAGATGCAAATTTGTTTAACGTAAAAAATGATCGGAAGAAGCTACCGTGAAATACAACAGTTCGTGAGGGTAAGGCAATAGTTAAAAAAGGTGAGCTAGAACCTTTCAAGTCAGCGAGAACAATAATGACTGAAATAAATGAGGAATTTGGGTGAAATGTTTCCAGTAGACTTGTATGAAGACGCCTCAATGAATATCAGCTTTATGGTCGTGTAAGTAGAACAAAACCACTCAAGCCACTGTCAAAAAAGAATATAAAGGCACGATTGTCTTTTGCAAAATTATGCCGGAACAAGAAAAAGAGTGCTCTTCACAGATGGAACCAAAATTAATCTGATTGATTCTGGCGGAAAAACGTTTGTACGTACAGAAAAAACAAAAACAAGAATTCAATCCCCGTTACACCACTAAAACAATAAAGTGCGCTATTCCTCTGTTCATAGCTGTATATAATATGTAAACAGTTTTCAGTGTATACAGTAGGGTATCCGTTCGAATAATCAAAAAATTTTTTACGAATAATTAATCGAATAATTTTTAAATGACCATTTTCGAATAACGAATAATTCGATTAATTTTATAAAGAATAATTGAATAAAAGGAATAAATATGTTTATGTAAATTTGTCGTTTCAGTTTAAAAGTGTTCATAATTTTATAATTAAAAAAGGCATAATTTAACAATATTTTAATTTTATTTACAAAGATTTGTTTTAATAGTGACATTTTTGTATTTCAGGAGTCTAAATTATAAATAGAGTTTTTCAATCAATATATGTAGATGAGTAGCTCTATTAGCACCGTAAATGTTATATGGCAATAAGTTGTAATTCTTAAAATAAATCTGATATTTATTTTGTAAAAATTATACTGAACGAGTTTGAAATGTATTTCGAAACATATATTTTAAAGTTAACATTTTGGCCAAATATTATATTAACTGCGCTATATAAGTATGTATTTGCCTCTTATTAATAGCTTCAAAGAAAGTGACATTGCAAGCGATTGAATGAGATGAATTAAATGTCAAATACAGGAGACGAGGATATTTCTAAAGGTACGGCCACACCAAACCACCAAATAAAATATTTTTGAACTCGTTTATTAAAAAAAAAAAAAATACGTTTATTTAGGACAAGACACAAAATATATTAAGTCTTATTTTATTCGATGCTGTCTGATCTTGCAAAACTCTTGTAAGAGTAAACAACGTCAAACACATTTGTGCTAAAACAGGTGGTTACGTTTTTTTTGTGTAAATATTTGCCATGTGTGACCGTACCTTTAAACATATCAAAACAACGAATTGAAATACCTATAATATACAAGAAAACATAATAAATATGTAATATAAATGGAATCATAATGAACCGATTTGTTTTTAATTGAACTGGTGACATCATTACAACCTATATAATGATGTCACCTGAATATGTGGAGAAAATTGATATGTAAAATGACATTGATGATGCTAACGTTGAAATAGCCAAATAACATAATTATAATGCGTCTTTCTTTACTTGCAGTTAAGCAATTTTAATTGGAATTTTTATTAAACAAATATTCGAAAAATATATTTGTCTATTATAAATTTCCAACAAGCCGACATTTAGTCGACTTATACTACCAGTGTTCGTTCATACATGCAATATATTTACGACAGCAACTAATGCACGTACATTTTCACTTGAATTAATATGAATGTATGCCGGGGAAACAGAAAAGAAAACCATGGGATAGAGATGAAAAATAATATCTCTAACATTTAAACATGTCAAATGCATACATTTATATACACTTGAATGTATGACTACATGCATATTTACTACGAGTAAATACAAAGTCTACATCATTTTTAAAACTTCTTTCAGGTTGTCGCTGTTTTTTTTTTTTTTTTTTTTTTGTCTTTGTTTTACTGGCAAAACTATTTTCGGAATGTTTGCTAAAGAAGGAAAATTGATGATGAAAATTTGTTGAAAAAAGAAGTGAAAAATAAAAAAGTGACAAGTGAAGTAAATATATGAATGCATGGTAGGGACAGTAAGTGAAGTAACAATGTAGACAACATCTAAATTTAAAGAAATTTACTACTATGTACCAGTTTTGAACTTAACGTAAACAGAGACAAATAATCGCCATTTGTCTCCACGCTAGATTACCTGGGATTTGTAAAGTAATCAATTAACTACTGCTTGCAATGCAGTGTCACTTACTAACCGATTTTATAGAAATTCCTAACAAGAGAAATTAAAATTATTCTTCTATAGTTTGGTACGAATTTGCCATTATCTGTATGTGGACATAATTTTCTCACACATCGTTAGAGAATCTGTATGTAATCGTGCAGGATGCTATTTAGACAAGAGGGAATGAAAAGTTTTCCTTTTCTTTTTTGGTTTAAATGTCAAAACTATGCAAACAAAATGAATTTCGCTATAGGAGCTTTAAATAAATGCAGAAGATATAATTCATATGCAAGAATTAGACTTAATAAATTTAAACATATAAATAAATGATTTATCAAAAACATTAAATTCTTATCATAGTTTAAAGAATTAGTTTCGTAAATTCGTAATTTAAAAATATGTAATTTATTTATGTGTGTAAAGCTAAATTCGAATTTAACTAGCACAGACAAAAACCAAAATTTTTAACATTGACAATGTTACAGTCAACAGAGCACTGTTAAACTCTTAACAGTCAAACTAATTGAACTATAATACAAATATCTGCCTGAATTATATATTTGCAATAATTTCAGAAATAAAAAAAAGATACAAAAATATAATTGTTGGCATCAAATTAATAGTAGGACATCTGAAATAATCTTGGAATCTGAGTAATTTGGATTTGAAAAATATGATATTTCTGGAAAGGATTTGTGACCATTTTGGAAACTGGGTGAAGGGTTCGCATATTACACTATATAGAAATGGTGGTCGAAGGTCTCCTTGTTGGAACTGTATTAGTGGGGTATCTGAAATAATCTTGGAATCTGAGAAATTTGGATTTGAAAAATATGATATTTCTGGAAAGGATTTGTGACCATTTTGGAAACTGGGTGAAGGGTTCGCATATTACACTATATAGAAATGGAGGTCCAAAGGGTACTTGTTGGAACTGTATTAGTGGGATATCTGAAATAATCTGGGAATCCGAGTAATTTGGATTCATATCAAAAAATCTAAAACCTACTGTAATGCATGCTGAAAGTTCGGTCATGGATTGAGGTCTTTTTTACCAGCTCGAAGTGGCTCATACACTTTATTCAAGGGATAATGGTGTAGCTTGATTAGCTAGAACAATCAAATTTTCCAGTATTCAAGAAAAACTTGGTTGTTAACAACAACTACCTTTTCCAGCAGGACAATGATTTTGCCATAATAAGGCTTATAATCTAAGGTCATGATCGTTGTATAACATTGCGCATGTTTTAGATACACCTTCAAAGAGTCCCTACATTAATCCCATCCTATTCTGAAGTTATCTCGATGTTAACACAAAAAAAAACACATTTCAGAACTAAAAGAAATTCTGGCAGATGAATGGAATAAAATAGGACCCAGATTTTCTCATAAAGTTGTAGAATGCAAGCCTACAGCAAGTTAGAGATGGTTAACAAAGCAAAGGTCTTCTTATGAAATACTACTGGTAATTTTGATGCAAATTTATAGCATGTAATTTCATTTCCTTTAATTACATGTTATTGCAAATAAAGTAATTGTTTCGCTATAAAGCTTACGAGTAAACTTTAGATGTGTATCCAGATAAATATAAAAAACATCTTTCATACTACCTTTAATACAATGTGGGTTAGTCTGAAATTTCTTCTTAATAAATAGTTAATTATTGATTAACTCTACTCACCTTTTTGCCTTCCGAAAATTTACCCAATATAATTTTCTTGGGATTTATAATGCTAAATGTAGCAGCCGCCACTTTAACTTCGTACAATTGATACATGGTCAAATTTTGTATAATCATCTGTAAAAGAAACAAACAAACATAAAATTTAAACAATTATAAACAACTATAAATATTAAAACAATTTTATATAAAAAAATGTATGTATGTATATTTTTGCTACTTTTTGCAAATATTTATTTATATTTGTTACAGTTTTGTTTTGTAAAACATTTAAAAAGTTCTTGTATTTTATCTATTTGTCGCCATGATTTTTTTTTTTTTTTTGTTAAATTTTTTACCGACAAAATTTTCTGACAATTTGTATAAATTTAATAGTTTTGAATATGTGCTAACGATCAGTTTTTCCTTTATTTTAGTTTGTTATTTTTTTTTTTTTAAGGACAAAGTTTTTTTTTTTGCCGAGTTTATATCAAAATGATAAACTTTTGCCGGGCTTTTAAAAATTGCTGTTGGTTGTTGTGTTGTTTTATAACCATTTATTATTTCTGCGAATGTTGTTTATATTTGTGTTTGTATTTCTGGTCTATAAATGTTTTTCTATAACTGGTAGATTTTTTTCGTATGAATAAATTCCAAAATATAAAGAGAATCGCAAAATATTTTGCAAATAATTGGTGCATTCGTGTAGAATTCATTTACATGTAACGAGAAAAAACTACGGGCGGTAACTTCCTTTAGAACTTTTTTATTAACTGACATTTTTAACCTTAAGTTTAATTTAGCTGAAACTAAGTTTAAGACAAAAAAATTTAATTAATTTGTCTTGTTTAAACATTTTTTAATGAATGGTTATATCCTCATTAATTAAATTTTAGTTTTCTTAGTTTAAACTTTGTTTAAACTTATATTAAACTAATATTTGAAAAGTTTGAGTTAGATTTACATTCTGCTTAAAATTACAAACATTTTGTTTCTTAACCGTAAATGCATCGTACCCAACTTTTTATACGAGAACACACAGTGGATACATTTGTATCCGGGTGTGTGATCTAGGATTAAACAAGCTTTAACTAAAGTTAGAATTTATTTAAACTCAAATTTAAACTAGCTTAAATCATGTTTAAGTTTTTATTCGTCATCTTTAAATATTGTTAACTAAATAGTAGTACATACAATTTTATTAGTTTAAACACTATTTAAGCTTACAAAAGGGTTTTTATAGACATTTTAATAAATAAACTTACGAAAGATTTTTATTAGTTTTACATTTAGATTTAAATCGTGCACAGTTTTATGCTTAAATTAGTTTTAACCCAAATTTAAGCTAGTCTAAATTAGTTTAGGACGCAGAAAAACAATTTGTTTGTCATATGTAATCATACTATCATTATGAAAATAACCCTTGAATGAAATAAGCAAATTCTTAGTTTAAACTTAGTTTAGGTTAGGTTAGGTAGAAAGGCTGGTGTGAAGTCATCCTCATAGTTAGGGATAGACATAAAAGTATAGAAAGTAGGTGAAATAAGAAGCGAAAGCCCAAGACAAGAAAAGAATAATAGAATATAAAGAGAAGAAGAAGAAGAGAAGAAAGAGATCGGACCAAACCCTACTCAGAAACTTAGTTTAAGTTTAAACTAACAATTAATTGCGTTGGATCATTTTGTTAGAGCAACTGGAACATTTTGAATTATTTTTTTTCATTTAGATTTATACACATATTTGTAGTTAAACTAGCTTTAACTAGAGTTTAAACTTTCTTTAAAAAATCTTTAAACTAGATTAAACAACGTTTAAGATATAAAGTATAATTTATATGCCATGTTTAAATATATTATACTTATTAGTAGTGTTGTTGAATTGTCATATTATGAACTATGTTCAGATATGAATTAAACATATTTATTAACTTAAACTAGCCTTAATAAAAGTTTAAACTAGCTAAAACAAATTTAAACAGATAAAAACTAGTTTGTCATCATTTATTATTTTAAATTGTTTGGTACTATTTTGTTTAGTTAAATTTTTACACACAGGTTTATTTAAACCAGCTGAAATAAACGTTTAAACTATTGAAAACAAAGTTCAAGAGTAAATATTTAAGCAGTTTGACAACTTAGTAGTAATCTGTGAAATTAAAGCAAACATTTCTTGGTTTAAACTAAGTTTAAACTTTGAAACCGACAATGTTTTTTCTTTTTCATTTTACTAGTTACTTAAACTAACTTAACCTTAAGATTAACCTAAATTTAAAGTAAATAAAACTTACAAAATATTATTTGAAATTTAAAAAAATTTCAAAATTGTTTTAAACTCTAAAGATTATATTAATCTTCTTCTATTTAGCCGCATAAGTATTTTTAATGGCATTAATTGGAAACCGTATATTCTAACATTTTCCTAACGTGTTTTATATTGTGATAGATTCATAAATATCAAAAAAAAAACAAAAAATGTTGTATTTCCAAAGCATTCAAATGCAAGAGTATTGAGCGTTGCAACGTTGTCTAGGTTTGTGTGTATATATGTGAAAGTATGTAAAAATTTTATTTGAAATTCTAACAAAAAACCAAAATTTCTGCAGAATTCGTTGTTATTCCAACTAACTACTCGTATGCACACCTTGTGTTTATAATCAAAATTTACTCAAACAAAATGGAAAAATCAACCAAAATTCTCGTAAAAAAGTTGCTCCGTATGTTTTTTTGTTTGTTTTCCAATGTTTTCCTCTAGTACTAAATAAAAATTGACATTTGAAATTTATATTTTTTTCGTGTATATCTGAGTGAGTTTGTGAATGTATTTATGTGCTGTTTTCATATCTTGTTGAAAATAACAACAAACTTGTATTTATTTTTCGATTTTTCACCAATATTTTTTTTTTTATTAGATCTTGCAATAAAAAATATAGTTTTTTTTTAACGATTTTTCCAAATAAATTCCAATATACAAATAAACTAAGTTTGTGTAGTAGTTTTTTATTTAGCTTATATTCATATACACACGTTTAAATAAATATTTTTCCTCTAAATACATTTTTTATTTTTGGTAAAAATATAAACTTTATTTCTATGAAAAACATCAAACATATACATATGTATGTATGTATGTATATGTATTTGAAATGCATAAAAATTGTATAGATCAATATTTAGTTGACGAATTTTTGTTTAGTTTTAGAACCATCTATGGGTATAAACTTGAAAATATGATTGTATTTGGTAGTTATTGACCAAACTGAATGATGAATGAGATTTTAACGTAATATTTTTTGTTTGTCTGTGTTATTTTCAGCTACAAATTGAGTGAGAGATAGTTATATTTTGTGAATAGTTATTGTTTATGAAAATTTATAAATTCGCTATATTTGAGTAACTATATTTGCCTCGAGCTCGAACAAACTTTTTTATTTTATTAAAAGAAAAAAAGGTCGCAGAAAGCAAGATTTAATTTAATATATTTTTTTATTTTATTTTCTTTGTCTAACATTGTACACGAAGAGAAAAAACATGATTGGACATGGTTACACCAACTACACTGTGTTTTTGGTAACAATGTATTGTTGTGGTACACAAAAAATTGTTATTTTAATTTGATTTTAACGATAATTTAGTTACTATAAACATTTTTATGTTTATCGTATTTATAAAATTAAATATGGTTCACTGAAACATAACTATTTTTAAAAAATGTTTACCACAATTATGGAATGATAACTATTCAAACATATTATGTTATTTACAACTTATTAAACTTACAAATAACCATTAAATGATAAGTTTCTATATTTGTACTCATATTATGTTTAAAATTCAAACAAAATATGTTTAATTTTAATAGTATTTTGTTTTTATAATTTGTAGAATGCTTTTGCATCAGTTCAGTAGTTTGTATGCGCGAAATCGGATTGTTTATTTGGATTTAAATGTTTCAATAATGAAAAAAAATAATTCGTAATTAAAATATTACTACAAAATACAAAAATTTAAAAAAGTGTAAAAGACCTAAATAAATGATCTTAAATAAAATTCTATTAAACATAACTAAAAATATATGTAAATTTGTTTATATACGTCGGAAGTGCATAAATATTTATTTCTATATACAAAAATATAATAACATTACTCTAGATCATAACATGATTATTATATATCATAATATGATTATTATTTATCATAATATGATTACTTTAAACTATAATATGGTTACAGTGGGTCATAATATGATAATTTATGACAATTTTATGATTATATTAGGTTATAATATGATGTTATAATATCAAATTATAATTAACAGGAAAATATTATGATGAAATATTACGATGATAAATGATCATTATTTGATATTTCATGGCACTTATATTCATCATAATATGTTTTGACTATAATCATAAATCTTATCATAATATGTTGCTCTTAGATTATGTATACCACAACCATGTTTTTTCTCTGCGTGTAGTTTAAACTAAGTAGATGGCCCTTACAGCTATCAATTGTAAAGTTTACAACAATTAAATTTTGTAATACTATATTTTGTAATAATTATGCATAAGTTTGTAAGACAACTAAGTGTGTTTTGAATTCAGAGCCTTCAATAAAAAATGTATACAAATTATTCGGAAAAATGTCTAATCCTCTGGGTTTATAGGACAGACGGAATGGTGTACATCATATTTAGCTCTTCATTAACAAGAGCTAGTAATATTTTGATTAGAGTTTAAAGAAAGTTTAAACTTTACAAAATTAACCAACCAAGTTTTTATACAATTTCTTAAAGAAACTTTTGAAAAATTACATAAATATTGTTTCGTTACATAAAGTTTAAACTATTATTAATGAAGTTTAAGATTTATAAAAGAATTTATTTGTTATCTTTTAATGTTCTAAATCAATATTATATAGTTTAAACTAAAGGTACGGTCGCACTTGGCAAATATTTACTCAAAAAAGAGTAACTTGTAATTGCGCACATCTTGTATTAGCTTAAATGTTATTTTAATCTAAGTTCAAACTAAGTTGAACTACGTTTGAGTCTAAGAAGTTATTGTCATCTTCATACATTTTTAGAGAATTGTACTGTTCGAAGTAATAAATCCGAGTTTTCGTAGTTAACCTAAGTTTAAACACTAACTGCCGTATTTATAAAAAATAAAGTAGGCTTGAAGTGTGCTTTAAGACAAAATTTTCATACCAAATTTTCTTAAAGTACACTTGAAGTCTACTTTAATTTTTTATGAATACGACAGTAAGTACATTAGTTAGAAAACAATTTATTTTGCTTTACGTTTTATTGAAGTTGTTACCTAAACTTAACTTTAATTTTAGTTTATACTTAGTTAAACCTAGTTTAAGAAATTTAAAGTTATTAATTTGTTATCTTTGAATATTTTTTGTGAATTAGTAATAGTTGAATCAAGTGACAAAAAACAGTTTTTGCGTTAAAATAGTTTTATATATATTTAAATTAGCTTAAACTAAGTTTAAGGCATATAAAGCAGCTATACATTTAACCCAAGTTTAAACTAACTTAAAGAAAGTTTAAGACATGTGTGGCAAGACATTTGTATAGCAGTTAGAAATAAAACCTAAGTAAAACTATGTATAGACGGTCGTCAGATATTACAACGTTGTACGAAAAATATTCAGAAAATGTCTAACAACCGTGTGAACTTAAAATTTTTGTCTTCCAAAGTTGTAAGAAAAAGCATTTTCAATACATTGCAAGACAAAAATATTGTCAGACATCTAACAATCGTGTAAACACAAAATTTTTGTCATTGCCATTGTTTTAAGACAATTTTTAAACACTTTTCATTGTCAATTTATGCATCTGTCAATGGCAGCATTGTCATAGAAATTATTATATGCAACTCCTCATATATGTACATAAATAAACAAACAAGTGTGCATTAATAACATTTTGGAAAAACAATTTCGGTTGACAGATAAATTCATTGTTAGTTTTCCTACAGTCGTCTGAACTGACAATTTATCTTTTGCTAACAATTTTTTAATGTCAGTACATTGCTAGCACATTGCTAGATCTGACAACATTGTAATATCTGACGTCTATACATAGCTTAAGTTTAAAATCTTCCCCAATTAACTGGACTAACTTAACGATTTGTTTAATATTGAACTTACCGCTGTTTCCAATTCCTTGGCTGATGCGTTTATCCGTATATCACGATGTGTATCCTGGCCCACAATTTTCGTTTTTATTATATAAAAGTCAATATTATTATAAAATTCTAAGGGCCGCTTCCAGCGTATGGTTAACGAGTCTTGCGAGTGACAAGTTAAATTCACAATAATTGGTGCGCTAGGTCCGGCGACATCGGTACGTTGTAGTATTTTATCCGAGGATTCACCTTCGTTTTTGGTGGTGAAAGCATTGACTTTAATGCGGTATTCAGTAAATGGTTCTGAAAAGATACGAAAAAGAACAAAGTTTTAACATAAAATTAAATAAAAACATATGTTACATAAGAAGTTCTACAATTATTTGTAAGCTTTTGTTTTAAACACCTGCAAACACATGGCAAACCCATATCACGTTTTAAACTATTTCTGCCTCGAAAACCTCTTTAATATCATTGTTAAACATGAAACCATGTATATGTTTTTGTTGTTATTATAAATTTGTGTTATTGTTTAAGCCGATAATTCAACATATTTGTATTGTTTCATGGTTAAAATCCACTGCAGCCTTATTACGTTACGTTAATCAGTTAAAAGCTTAATTGCATTAAATTTTCATAATTTAATAATTTTGTAAACCAGGACCCACCAGTGGCCATAATACAAAATAAAAACCAAACAAATATGTTTTGTTTTATTTTTATATTTTTAATACAAGCGATTTTTAATTATAAAAGCATTTAATAAAAAAAAACTGAAAGACACCACCAACAACATTTTGTTTAAAAGCATTTGTATGTGTGTGTTGGTGTGATATCCTGCAAACTTTACTTGTTTTCACATAAATACTAAATGTTGTTAAACATCATGGCGTAGCGAGATGGTGATAGTAGCGGCAGTTGTAGTTGTTATTGTTGCAAATATTTATGTAGTTAAACTACTATAAATTGCAAACATTTTAACAGTCTTGTTTAATATGGCTCCATTGCTCCTTTAACGTTCGTACAATCGTTCCCTTCGACGTTTGGCAACAATTGGCCACAATGGCCAATGACAGCAAAATGGTTTGGTCAAAATTAATAACAGATAATATAAGCGTAATGAAATGTCAAAGGATAAAATTGCCAAAAGAACATTGTTGCCGGTGTCGCAGTGTTTGTTTGCTTGCTTAAGTATTCATGTATTAGTGTGTTTAATATCCATAATGCACTGTGGTGGGGTGACCAGGGGCAGTGTTTGTAGATGTCGTACACAGTTTAAAATATATCTGGTTAAAACTGTCTTTCTGTATAAAAAATGAAACAAAGTTTTCAAAATTGTAATCAGTTCGGTGCCATCAATTTCAACTCGGTCAATCTATTTTTTATGTCACCTTCGATATGTCTTGTATTGGTGATAGCGGGTCTGCGACTCTACCCTACAGTCATTAATAAAACGTCTTTGTGATTTCGACACAAACATGGCCAATACGCGTTATCCACTCAGATTAGTTTTTCATGTTTTCTTTCCAATAGAAATTTGTTTGATATCACAACCCAGCAAACCATATGAGTCCGAAAAGAGTCTTTTCTGACACCTTTTTCGGAGCGTTAACGTTCTTTATGAGCCCAAAAAAACAATCATAATTGCTCCGAAAACCTTCTGACATTCGATAATGTCAGAGAAGAGTCTTTTATGAAGGTTTTTTTTGGGCTCTATGTAATCTTGTTTTAATCATTCTTGTGTGGTACAGCTACGTTTTTTTTTTTTTTTTTGTTCAAAGCACAAATAACAGGACAACAACGCTTTGGTACACACATAATTAAGTGGAATTTCTCAGTCATACTGTGTGCCGACTCAGGACAGTAACAAGTAAATTGTTCTTTCGCTCCGAAAATGCTCTTTAGTTGGACTCTTTTCTGACTCCTTTTTTCGGAGCGCTCCGAAAATGCTCTTTTGTTGGACTCTTTTCTGACTCCTTTTTCGGAGCGCTCCTAGAATGGTATGCTGGGAATTAGCCGGCATGCATACAGCGACACGTTTAGCATGCAACAATTGCTTCTGAAGTTGCAAAAGTCGAAATGCGGAAATTTAGCTTGTTGCGTCTCCAGACAAAAAAATATAGACTTCGCCTGAAAAACGTTTTTTTCCAGATTGTTGAATTTAAAATTGTTTTATTGCGATTTACGAGCGAAATTTAATTTGTAAGAATTGTTATTTTAATATGTCCCTGTAGAAAAACAAAGTTCTTTTTGAAAACCCCGTTACTTGAATTATCTTCTTGAAGTGGTTTGTTTCAGATGTGTCCATAAGAATATTGTTTAAAGTGTAACTTTTTTCTAAATTTAATTTTCCAACATTTCCAATTCCATTTTTGTGATTGAGTTTATAATCCACAAGTGAACATTGTAGTTTGAGTTCCCGAGCGATATTTTATTACCCTTAACATTAATTCGTTTTGTAACAAGCAACCAATGAGGCTGGACCTCAAATGCATACGTCCCAATTATTTATCTAAAAAAAAAATGTAAAATTTTAAACTATTTTCATTTATTATAAGACTCCATTAGAAGCCTTAGAAGATTTCTCCAATACATTCCCATATAACCAATTCCTGGTTATAAAAGTTTTACCCAATTTCATTATGTATGTTTCCCACACAATTCCCTTTAACCAACATTTCGTTTGGAAGTTTTAATTCCCCAATATACAATAGAATTAATTATTTCCGCAACTAATTTTATTAAATACTGCCAAAATTAGCTAATTCCTCAGCATAAAAGTACTAAATGCTAAGAAGAGAAGTTTTTGTCAATGGCCCGTACATTCTTAGATCGAAGATAGATTGATGTTGTACACATGGCAGTTTTTAAGTGTTTTTAGCGATTCTCGATTTCATACTTCTACTTAGAGCTGTGTCGTTCATGAACGAACGGGTTAAAATGAACTGAACGATTTTCGTTCAATAGTGTACGGATCAATTTCGTTCAGCTGCTGTTTATCAAAAGACAAGAAGAAAATCACATTCAATAAGGGCTGTATTCATTCGTTCAAAGTGAACGATTAAACGAATTGAATGAACGAATCAGTCTTGGATAAATGAACGAAAATGATCGGTCACTGAAATGAACGACCGGGCACAACTCTATCTCTACTTATGTCAGCTCTCAAATGGCGATTTAGGAATTGTCAGCTTAATGTTGTGGTGAGTTTCGGAAACAACAACATGCCGATGTAGTAGTCGTAGCCAATTGTTGGTTTCAGTGGATACGCAGCCAAGCAACTGGCATCAGATGCGACTAATGAAAGCATCCGTAGAAATATTGTGTCTACAATAAAGACCTTCTCATATCATATCGCTTACCACTTTAATGAACTCTTTCGTCTGCTTCTTTTATACTTGAAATACTTATGAACATTAATCTTGATAATAAAATCTTAATAATTAACATATTAAATCATCTTTCCACTACTTAATTTGTAAAAGGTTAAAGGTCATATATGAGCATTTATGTCCTATGAGGTTTAACATCTATTTGCTGAGACTACAAATATTTAGTGCTTAAGTCGGTTGAACTGATATTTTTCAAATCACTTTCAAAATTTTATCACTAGCAGAGTTTTATATTCTGCGTAAAATGAATTTTTTTTTGTCGGCCACGCCTATTTTCGAGTAAGCGGGGCTCCAAAGTTTGTGATATGTTTAGCTACATACATATATCTGGAACACGTTATTTCTCTTTCAGACGATATTTTTGTGAAATGATAGATATTTTAAAGACTTTTCCAACGACCTACTCATATGCACCATCTATAGATCAATTTCGGGAAAATTATGTTTTGATCCGATATTTTTTTAAAATATCTAAAAAAATCCGTGAAAAGGTTCTATGTGAGTAAGTAAGTATATTAATTACAAAATTTTAAAGGCGAGGAATTAAACTTTAATTTAAGCTATAATATGATAAATAATATGTAATATATATTCGGATAGACCATAAAAAATACAAGAAATCTTTACTATGCGAAGCCGGTATTCTGTATACCATAGAGGAGGAAATCTATCAGCCTTAAATTATTGCTTAATCTCTTGGATATTTATATTAATAAACTTACGCAACACCCACATATACTTTGTTTAAGTTTTTTTAGATATAAAAAAAAATTCGGGTCAATAAGCATTGTATTTCCGGACTTAACACATACATAGTCAGTACATATTTTATAATCATGGTATATATCGTTGGAAAGTTATTTTTGAAAACATTAATTTGATGTACATATTACAAATTATCAGTCACCCAGTAGTTTCCAAGATATAGACTCATATATTTTTAACTATGAAGACCCGCCCACTCGAAAATAGGCGTGGTTGACAAACAATTTTTATATTACCTCTGAAACAGCTATTTGGTGAAATTTTTATTTTTTTAAGCAACGTCACTAAAAGCGACTTGTTCCTTTAAATTAGACTTTTAATATCAGGGGCCAAATTACCGCATTCGATATCGAGTAAAATTTTTCTTATTTGAGATTATGGCATTCAATATCGAAGAAGAAAAGTACATTATATCATTATTTCAATATCGAATTATTTTTCGATACGATAGCTCATTCCATCACGAATGCGGTAATTTGGCCCCAGATCTGATAAATGCTGCCGATAATGAGATAACATGCTCAAGCAAATTCTATAAAAAATGTATTTTAAACACACAAATAAGATTTCTTTAAAAGTAACGAGCAAGTTGAGTTTAGTATGCCCTCAGGTCTTTGATTGAAATGTTTTTCTGTAGCTTTTATTTTGTGTTCCATTTCATTTCACTTCACTTATACGATTTTGTACGTTTTGTTTTCTTTTACGGTTTCTTTTAAATATTTTCATTTTAAATGTGGTCACCTCATTTTAAATATAAATTAAATTCACCAGGATTGTCTTGTCATACTATAAATAAATGATATTATTGTGGCAATATCCGTCCTTTAAGCTGTACTATGGGGGCTGTATACAAATACATAATGTTAATATACATACATATCGTTGGTCTCATGTAGAAAGGCCCTAACTCGCTATTTTTTTGAAATTTATTTTTTGCGATTCCAATGCATTTAACGCAAATACACCTCCTCACAAAAATTTATTGCAATAGTGTAAAAAATAACGCTTTTATAAGCAGTTGTATTATGTTTCTATTATGTTTTTACCTTCACCTGTAAAGTAGAGTTTAAATATGCGAGTTAGGGCCTTTCTACATGAGACCATCGATATGCATGTAGTTCAGCATGTCATTATTATACTCTATTGTATTGTGTTCATATCAAATTGTGAGGCCAATATTATTAAAGACATATATAACACAAAAGGTTAATTACAATAATTAAATCACAAGTCAAAAAACACAAAACAAAAACTCAATTCAATACAAATTACTTGAAATTTGTGATGTTTTTCTTTATTCTTTTTTTTATGTTCTGGTAGTTATAATTGAACCCAAATCAATAATGGAATACATGC
This sequence comes from Bellardia bayeri, assembly GCA_950370525.1. NCBI lineage: Eukaryota > Metazoa > Arthropoda > Insecta > Diptera > Calliphoridae > Bellardia > Bellardia bayeri. The sequence goes on from OX493264.1 coordinate 124,183,529, forward strand.
AGCAAGCAGTCTTTTCATATTGGTTTATTGGTTTTCGACTTTTATAGGTTGGCTTTTTTGTTAAGAATAAATGGTTGTTCGTTTGCTGGGTACTTACTTAATTTTGGCAGCTCAAATGTAATGGCTGAATCTGCAGCATTACGTTTTACAATCTCCACGCCTGTTTGATTTTCATGTATATGAAAGACATGATAACCAGCAATTGCACCATTTTGATTTTTAGGTGGATGCCAAGACATCGTTATGCTTGTGGCCGTAACGTCTAATACGGTGAGATTCTGAGGTTTACTTGGCACTAGAAATATATTAAAAATAAAATCGAGAAAAGAAAATTAAATTTTTGAATATTGTATTACAACAAGATAGATAGAGCTGCTTTAGCATATTATAATATACTTATGCACATAGTTAGTTTCTTTAACAAATAATTTAAGAAAACATAGACATGTCCGTTACAATGTCTATTAATATGCATGTAAGTACATTTCTACACTCATACATATTGACAATGTCTCAGAATGTTTGAAATGTCTGCAGAAATAGTTATTAATGAAAGAAAAAAGAAAAAAATTAAAATCATTTTCACATGTTGAATTTCTGTTGATGGCAGATTTTGAAAAACTTAATTCTTTAATATGATATTTATTTCTGTTTTTGGTTAAAAAAAATTCATTTTGTTTTCAAATAAAAATATAATCACTCTTCACTGCTTATAAATTCGCATTTTAATTCCTTATTTTAACAAGTTGTTGTCATGGGAGCCAACTACTTATCAAAAACATTTACAAATAGGTAGGTTAATGCGAGGGCTGTCCGGAAACTTATTAGCCTGGAACAGAAAGCGCGGTGTTTTGGAAACTTTCATTTGTGCTATGACATATATACACATGTTAAATTTCTTTTCGATCTGCCAACTCCTTATAGAAACAGGTGTTCAAAAAAGAAAAATTGGAAATTCGTGGTGTTATTAAATATTTAAATAAAAGAAGTTTATCGGGGCAAGAAATTCATAACGATGATGAAGTGAAAGTGCTCCTTCATATGCAACAGTAAACAAATTGGCTTGCTGAATTTAAACGTGGTCGTACAAGCGTTGAGGATGAACCACGTAAAGGACGTCCAAAAACAGCAACAACAACAGCCAAAGTGCATGATCTGGTATTAAATGATCCACAAATAAAAGTGCGTGAATTAGCTTATATCATGGTCATGTCTAATGATCGAGTTCGTTTAATTTTGCATGAAGAACTACAGATGAAAAAGCTTTCTGCAAGATGGGTGCCGCATTTGTTAACAGTCGACCAAAAACGCATACGAATGAAAATTTTTCAAGCTTGTTTGGATCGTTTTAAGAAAAATAAAATGGATTTTAGGCGCCGTTTTATAACTGTTGATGAGACATGGATACAGCACTATACTCCAGAGACAAAAGAACAATCCAAGCAATGGACTGAAGCTGAAAGAAGGCACAAACAATTCAATCGGCTGGTAAGGTTATGGCAACGGTTTTTTTTTGGGACTTTAAAGGTATTTTATTGATTGACTATCTGCAAACGGGTAAAATAATAAATTCAGAGTACTATAGCAATATTTTGGATCAATGAAATGTAAAAGTTCGAGAAAACATCCTGGCTTACAACACAGAAAAATAATTTTTCATCAAGACAACACACCAGCGCACAAAGGTGTTTTAACAACGGCTCAAATCAACGAATAAAGTACCAGTTGCACCTTATTCTCCTGATTTAGCTCCCAGTGACTTTAATCAGTTCCCAAATCTAAAAAGAGTCCTAGCTGGCAAGCGTTTTACTTCAAAGGAAGATGCATTTACAGTTGTAAACCACTACATATTTTGAAGGCCTTGAGATAAGCGTTAGACTAAGTGTATTAAAGTTTCAGGAGATTATATTGAAAAATAAAAATGTTTTTGAAAAGCTAACTAGTTATTCTCTTACTAGGCTAGGCTAAGAAGTTTCCGAACAGCCCTCGTAATTCATTTGTAAGCGAATGTAAAAAAGATTCTTTAAATAAGTTATTACTGTTTAATATATTACAAGTTGTCTTTAACAAATTACTTTGTTCAATTACTTTGTTAGAGACTAAAATAAAACATATTAGTGGGTCGATTGCGTATGGCAACCGATCCTCAGTGGAGTTGACAGTTGCCAAAAACTGGTAACTTCAGTTGCTGAACATGGCAACAGATAATTTGTGGTTGCTTTGATTTAATTTTAAATAAATAAATGTTAGTACATAATTTTGTTGTTAAATTATTTATATTTTTAACATATAAATGTTTGTTTTCTACTCGAAAAACTCCAGTTTGGTTGCTATACATAATCGATCCATCAATCAATAATGTTTAGATTTTAGATAATTATAAATACATAAAACTTGTCTCAATATTGTATTTTAAAGAAAAAACGCATAAAAAAATCATTATTTTTTATTTTAAATCTTAAAACTGTTTAAAGAAATTAATTAGTGTTTCATAGCTATAAATATGATGAAATTAAATTAACTTAAAATACCAATATTCACAAAGAAATTAAGCTTTAATAAAGTCAGGACCTCCTTTTTTGAAATCCACTGAAAAATCTATTCACCAGATTTATTCTTATATCTTCGCCAGATTTATTCTTATATCTTCCAATATATATCTTCAAGCATCTGATTGATATATGCTTTCATGTTGTCGGTTTGGAGCATATTCGACGGCTTAATGATCCTCTAATGTTCTCACTGGAATTCTGATCTCAAGAAAATGCGCGTCATTCTAGTACTCGTATATTAATATTTGTGTTTCACGGTTTGTTTCACGATTTCCATGTACGTTGTCTTGTTGGAAAATAAATTGTTTTTTATTACTATTTTCCAAAAATTGCACTTATTTCTCATCTAGTAGTTTTGTGTACTCAGAAGGATACATTTTGGTGTTTGGAAACGCCAAATTAAGCAAAAGCAAAAATTTCCCTAAAGAACCGCCTACGACATTTCTTTTTGCGAAATGTTGTGGTTACTTCTGGACCATCAAGATTGAATTTTTTCTCATCGGAAAAAAGCACTTTAAACAAATATATGTATGATGTATGTTTAAATAGTGCAACTATTAACAAAGACTCTGACCAGTTTATAATTCTGCGATTCTACCGTTCAGAAAGCTTCTTTGTCGGTCCGCAACTTTTATTTTTGCCATTATTTGCAAAATTTGTTGCTATTTTAATTTTTGACTTATTGTTGGTAATACATTTATAAACCTTTGAACTGGAACAATTCATCAGTATTAAAATTTTACTTACACTTTTTTGTTGTTTTCAAAGCTTTAAAACAATTTCATGTTAGAATGTTATCATGTTATCCTTTTTACTTATTACTAAATGTTTATTTGGTAATAAATTTATAACTGAATATTTAGCAAGTTTTTCTTATCTTCTACCATAAATGAATTTAAATATTACGAAATGTCTTGCAATTAACTTTAAAGTACAATTCGGCAAACAAAAAAGTTGTGCAAAACATAAATCACTGGACAGAGAAATAGCGCAGCGATGTTCTATGAAGTGGCAAACATATTCACCCGTAACGTGAATAAAAATTCCACATGAAATTTGTTCCCTTTTATTTTTTTAACATTGAATTTTAATATGAAAAATGTGAAAAGGGAACAAATTTCATGGGGAATTTTTATTCACGATAGGAGTGATTATGTATATTGAAGAATGAAATGATAACAACATGCTATTCTTTTGCTCCAATCTGCTTTTCAAAAAAATCGCCATATTTTGTTAAAAATTAAGTCTTTTTGGTTGGACAATGAAATAGCGCACAGTTATTTCGATTTTAAACAAAAATATTTGATGCTAATTTCGGTGGTAAATTCTTGTGTAAATATTGTTTATCATTAATTTTGTCAACCAGAATGGGACCGCACTGCTCACTGGAGAAAAAAGAAGTTATTTGGGAACTTCACTAAAAGGGTACAAAACAAACAAAAGTATTTGTGAATAATTGAATGTTCATCTTAAATCAAATGAAAATTTGCTTAATGTAAAGAAAGATTGTAAGAAGCCACCGCGAAAGACAACAATTCGTAGAGGATAAGGCAATAGTATAAAAAAAGTAAGCTAGATCCTTTCAAGTCATCGAGAACAACAAAAACTGAAATAAATGAGGAATTTGGTTAAATGTTTCCAGTTAACTTGTACGCCTCAACGACAATCAGATTCATTAATTATTATTTTTTATTCGAACTGTTAATTTAAAAATTTTTTTTTTTGATATTTATTTAATCGGGCTCGAGTTCATTAAATTTAATTTTCATTAAATTATTTTTACTGAAAGAATTGTTTTACAACATGAAATCTATATTAAAATTTATTGATATTGATATAGAGCCACTCAAACCACTTCTGTCAAAAAAGAATATAAAGCATGATTGCTTTTGGCAAAACTAAACCGGAACAAGGAAAAAAATCCTTTTCACAAATTAAACCAAAATTAATCTGATTGTTTCTGACGGAAAAACGTTTGTACAACGAGCAAACAGGCAAGGATTCAATTCCCGTTACACTACTAAAACTGTAAAGTGTGCTATTTATCTGTCTATAGCTGTATATGCTAAAGTTGTTTAAAAGAGAAAATATTTTTGTTCTGACTTAACACTTAAGAATTTCTCTGCCAGCCCGAAAAAGTAGCTAGTAAAACATGAAAATGCCTGTACAATAATATTGCCTTAAGACATAAACGTATTACCACACCATGTACATATGTATAACAGAATTATTGACCGATCTACCTAACCTTCAAAGCCATTACATCTTTTGTTTTACACATCAATTGATTTCCAGCTTCAGTGTATGTAAGTTTAAGTCCTGTATCTGTGTATATACTCGAAACTATGTCCATAAGTGTGTGTTTTCTAAATGTATTTTAGGTTTACATACTTTGACATCTAAACCTTTCCCTTACCCACGGTACTTTTGCTAGAATATGCCAGAGTATGAGTGTTATTCTTTTTTCATTCTGAATTGGCACACTACGACATACAAAAAGGATTAAAAGGAATCACAAACATAAAAACAGATAAAGAAGCAAAAAAAAGAAGTAAAATAACAAAGGTTGAAACCTTAGGCCATATAAATAAACAAATAAATCCACTTTTAAAGGTTTCTGTTAGTTCCTATTTCTGCAGATACATATAGGCAAGAAATAAAGATGATAAAAAATAATAGTAAGTTTAAATTAAAGCTTTTGTAATGTTAGTTAAGTTAAGCAAACGCCATAGCTAGAAATGTACAGTGGGTTGCACAATTTTATTGGTTAAATTCAAAAAAATCATGAGAAAGTATTTCTTTGTTTAGCTGAGTTTTTTTTTTGTTACTTAAACTCTTGAGAAATTAATTGATAATAACTAGGGACGTGTTTTAATTTAAATTCAACTAAATAGTTCTATTATTGTATATTCATTATTTCATTCTATGTTTTTTTCTTACACAAGCTTAAAACTTTGTACAGACGGTTGTCAGATCATACAATGTTGTCAGATTTGGCTATGTGCTACCAATGTATTGTCATTGAAAATTGTTAGCAAAAGATAAATTGTCAGTTCAGACGAATGTAAGAAAACCTTACAATTTCATTGGTAGACAATTGTCATACAATAAAGTTATCTGTCAACGGAAATTATCAGTTCACACGGCTGTCAGATTGTTGTATTGTAAAAATTCTCAAATCCGATGTCGGCCATTGCCGGAACTGTATGTGTGTTTAAAAATGTTAAATATTGTCATGGAACAAACACTGAAACAACTTTAGCTGCATATATGTACATACACATACATACAAAAAAAAAAAACACCGCAAAGTTTTGGTTAAAGAACTGTATGGAATCTGCGACCATACATTAAGAAGTTTTTATTCAACGCTATCAGCATCCCATCAACTTTGACGTGCCTGAATTTCCTCGATAATTCTGATTATACTTTCATGTGATCACACGAATTCTACCTTTTTGAGGTAGGATTTTTGTTTCGGCCTTCATTTTTGTCGTCTTCAGAGCCTGTTGGCGACTAAATAGGAAGATTCAATTCAATTGGCTCATAATTGAAATGTCGCTATCCATTTATTATTTTCTTCAATTTAACTTTTTTCACTTTTTTTTGAATATTTGTGATTATTATCATTTGTTTGTTTATTTTTGTATAATATATATAGAGTTGCAAATAGAAATAATTTCTCTAAAAGTTCTGTTATTGATAGATGTATAACATTGCACATCTGCCAATAACAAGTGTTCGACAATTATCTTGCAACAATCTTAAGTCAATGGCAAAAAATGTGTTCGCACGATTGTTTGATGTCTGACAATATTTTTGTCTTACAATGTACTGAAAATGCTTATTCGGACAACGTTGTAAGATACAAATTTTAATTTCACACGGTTGTTAGAGATTTACTAAAAATATTCTGACAATGTTGTAAGATCTGACAATCGTCTGTACATATCTAGCTTAAGAAAGAATGCCACATTTTGTACAAAAAAAAAATTGCATTTGTTTTGCAAACGTCAAGTGGTTTATTGTTGGATCTAATAGAGATACATCTGTTTGGATAAGTTCGGCAATCACTTTATCCAATTAAGTCCATGAACAATATGAATCAAATAGTTCACCATATTTGGAAATTCATCAAAGTTTTCTTTGACATTCAAGACATAATATGTAATAAAATATTTATTTATTAATATAATAAGTTGTAAAAAAATTTAACAAAAATACAAAGAGAATTCTGCAATTCCCAACACTTTAGAATTATCATGACAAAAATTGGATTTCTTACAATATTGCTTATAAGTTTCACATGCAGGCTGATAAAATACTTTAAGGATAAATAAGGAATACATGAAGCTTTTTCGAAGCTGCTTTCCGTTTTGTAATCCAAGCTTTGGAATTTTAGAACATTAATATTTAAATTTTAATAAAACAAAAGGTCAAATTCGGAACAGCATAGTTGCAACGTCTTTGGACATGTTTTTTGTATTAAAATGATCTCTGTAAAAATACCTTTCAGAACAATATAAATTGTGTTATATACATACTCGTATTCTTAAAGAAAGTTTATTTTTTATTAAAAATGAATGAATTATGGCACTTTTTTGTCCAAAATAATACATTCTTTTTTAAACTTTTTAAATTGAAAATCGTTTAGAAACCCAAGATTTATTTTCAAAAATTTTTGTTTCTGCCACACTGTGCTATGCATTATACACAAATTCCACAACATTTTTGATTCACACTTTAAAAGAGAAAAAAAAAACAACAACTTAAAAACACACAAAAACGGTTAACAAATAATTTATTGTGTTCATTTCATTTTGGGTTTCTTGCAGCTTTTAAACAAATGACAGCTAAACAAATAAAGCCACCAAAATCGTTTTGTACTTAAGATTTTCCTCAAATATACTCGATTTAAACAAAATCCAAAAACCAAACAATCCAAAACAACAAGACTTAAATGCTTCTTAAACAACAATGAAAAGGAATTGTTAACCTTTTTTCATGTACTCTATCTCTATTTCTCTCTCTCTATCTCTTTCACGCGTATGTCCTTTTAAAAAAGCCTGTATTGTTTTAACTGTGGCTTTAGTTAAGGATATCAAATTCAGTTATACAGAAAAAGTGTTTGTGTTTGCCTTTTTTGAGATTTTTGTTTAGTGTTTTTTTTTGGTACATATTCTTTTGTTCATATTTGTATTGGAAAATTACATTTGCATAGTTATTCCTATTTCTGTACCAACCTTCCAAAAAAAAGGTCATATCAATTGAATGATATGCCATAACATAAAGCAAATTAAAAGCAAAACGGATGTATATCTTACTCTCTACTGGCTTAAATAACAAAAAGTCAAGCGTTTTTATCATTAAATGAAAAATAAACCTTAATGTAGATGCTCTTTTTTTGTTTAGGGTGTGTTTGATGCTGTCTTGTGTCTATTGTACAGGTCACTTTCAAAAAGCAATAAACTGTTTTGTTTCTGTTGGAAATTTAAATTGTCTGGTATTATATATTAAATATGTAGGCTCCAACTCTTAATTTCATAGATTTTTTAGGAAATTATATTTGTTTTGTGATTTAATATTCCCTTTTGTTTTGTTTGGTTTATACGGTAATTTGCTATTAAGATTTCTTTGAGAAAAATTTAAAATTTAAATATAATCTTCTCGTTTTTCTTGAAAAATATTTTACTAAATAAAAGGTGATTTATTTAAAAGTTTCTTTTTTCATGACTAGTGCCATGCTGTCATCTTATTTGCGTTTAGTATTGCTGGAAAGACTAAAGGTACGGTCACACTTGGCAAATATTTGCCGAAAAAGACGTAACCACTAAATAAAATATATTTGAACTGGTTTATTTATTTAAAAAAACTTTGGTTATTTAGGACAAGACACAACAAATATTTCGCTTTATTTAATTTGATGTTGTTTGATCTTGCAAAACTCTTGTAAGAGTAAACAACGTCAAACAAATTTGAGCTAAAACAAAACATTTAGCGTTATAAAAGTGGTTGATAAAATCTTGTATACACAAAATTTTGAATATCATGTTTTAATAAACATTTTAATTAACATTTTCAAAGTGTCAATTAGTTATAATTTTGCTATGGGTCATCGAAATTAAATAGAAACGCGTGAACTGGTAATTTGGCATTTTGAAGATGGGAAAACACAAAAAAAAAATTGCCGAAATAGTAAAGTATTCGAGAAAATGGAGAGGCCAGTAAAGCTCGGGAAGTACCAAATAAAATATTTACAGAAGCTGACGAACGTTGCATAGTGCACAAAATTAGGCAAGATCCGAGTTTATCTGATCCAGTTTTGGCGCAAGAAGCAGAGCGACTGCTTGAAAAGATATGTAATCCCGAAACCATAAGATGAATACTGCGTCGCGATAATTTTCATGTAAAGACAGCACGTAATAAGCCGTATATATAAGCCAAAAGAAATTTTGAAAAGTAGTTTGCAGTTTGCCAGAGACAACGACGACAAAGATCAATCGTTCCGGAACACCGTGCTGATGGAAGTAAATTTAATATTTTTAGATTCGATGTAAGTCATATGTTTGGCGAAAGTCAAATGCGGAACTACAACGAAAAAATATACTTAAAAGCTGGTTAATTCAATGCAATCGAGACTAAAAGTAGTTTTGAAACAAAAGGGATATCCCACATCAATCACTAAAAGTTAGCACACAAAATAAGCTGTGAGCCATTGTAGTTTTTGATCATAAATTGGATCTTACTCACGCAGTGCAAAAATTATAGTTGGAAAGAGTGTTTTTTTTTTTCGATGTATATGACTTTGAAATGGAAAAAAATTTTAAATTTACATGAAATTTACTTCATTCGAAAGACAATCTTCTGGCATTATAATTTAAATATGTCTTCCGGCATATGACCGCAATGACTGGCTCGGACGTAGTCTAATCCAATTTTGGATGACTCTTTCCAACATTTGTGTCCGTATATCGGCAATAACGCGGCAAATGTTTTAATCCAAATGGTCAATCGTTTCGGTATTATTGGCGTAGACTAGCGACTTCACATATTCCTGCAGAAAATAGTAAAGCGGCGTTAAATCACCATTAGCTGTAACGTTCAGGCCAGCTTCGTTTTTAAAGAAGTACGGAGCAATTATACCACCAGCCCATAAAGCACACCAAACATCCGATTTTTCTGGATGTAACGGTGTCTCAACATACTCTAAAGGATTATCATCTTTTCAAATACGGCAGTTTTATTAATTGACTTATTCATTAAACCAAAAGTGAGCTTGATCGCTAAATAAAATTCGCTTATGGAAATCGGGATCAACGGAAGCGTTGTTCAGGCGTCAGTCTATTCATGTTGAAATGCCAATCCAAAGCAAACCAAACATAAATCACATAAAACAGCTGAGAAAATGACCGTGAGTTAAAAGAGTTTTGTCAACTTAAAGTTCTATACATAAAAAAACAGTTTTTAACAATATTATGGCCACGGTTATTACTTCGTTTCGGTTAACTATAATAAGTTAAAGTGCACATATGGTTGCCTTAATCATATAATGGTTGCAGCAATCATATACACAGTTTCAGTGACAATTATTTTGTTAAAAACAGTTTAAATGATTGCGGTGATCTTTTACAAAAATAAAATGAACCATATCAAAATGTTGTTACTAAATATGAAGACAGAAGACCATTTAGAAACCACCACACATATGTAGCATTTTAACTTGATATTCAATTCAACTTATATTTGGATTCATTTTTACAAATTAACTTTAACTTTTTAAACAGAAATTAAAACATTTTAAATGGAATGTATAAAATCAAATTACTAAAACGTTTCTGCAAATTAAATGAATGATTAACAATTTAAGCACTTTTTAACTTTTTATTAGTCCTTCCCCACACTGAAAAGCACCACATAGACGAACTTTAATCTCGATATAATGACATTCAAAATATATTTATATAAATTTGACTTAAAATACTTGTTTAAACGTCATGAAAATAAGAAAACAGCAAAAAATATCACTCACACAACAACATTCAAAAACAAGAAGAGAGAAATAATAATAAAAGCAAGTTAAAAATTATCACATGAATGACGATGTAGATAGTATTTATGCACGTACAATTGGAAAATATTACGACATGTTACGGTCTTCGTTTTCTACTTCTTCAGAAACAGCATTCAGTCAACCACTCGTAGCACTGACACACGCTTGAAAAACACACAAAACAGCTATTATTTTTATTTCTGAAGGATAATAGCAAGCAGAAAAAGTTGTTGAACTGTTTGTTTCAAATTCACTTAACAAATACGTCAGGCATATGTTTTTGATGCTGCTGATACTTGTACTTTTACTGTATTTGTACGCTCCTTTAGACTCGAACTGTTCTTTTGTCATGTGACAAACAGCCAGTTTCATCAACAGCAAAACAAAGCAAAACAAAAAGTTAAGAAATATATGTATAAGGAAAATGTACTTATATGAAGAAAAGCCAGTCACACAATTATAATGACATGACAAGGGTTAAAAGTTTTTATGTTTAAGAAACATAAACCATTTAGCAAAGTCTCTCAAACACTCATGCATTCACTCTTCCATACAAGTATTTGTACGAAACACACCTTTTGTTTGTAAGACATGAAAGTGAGTGTAAGTGAATATTATTTATCCAGTTGTTATTTCATTTGTAAATCCTTAAATTATTAACATGATTCACTTCAAATATTTAATTCTTTCCACTTTGTAAAAACTTAAAGGAGCATTTGTCAGTTTTAAAATATCAAAAGCATTAAATGTCATTTAAAGGCAGACTTAAAGGTTTCCTTTTGTGCTAATTAATTGTGCTTTTATTATTCTTTTTTCGATACGATATTGGATGCCAGGGGTGAAATTGTGACAGAATGTTACAATCATACAATGAGCATTTCTTTCGTATTCGTTTCATTGCTGTTGGCTGCCAAATTTCCCCATCATTCAAGTCATCTTTAAATAAGCCTTTATAATATCTACTAATTACAGATAACACTAGAATTTATTAAAGGTTGTTCCAAAGTTGATGCAAGATTTGAGCTTAATTCAGAATTTAACGATTTAAGTATTCATTCCGCATCAACAAATTACTCTTTATTTATTTAAGGGATCTGCTGAGAGTGTTGGCTGTCATTAAAAAATACTTTATGATGTAATTTGTTTTTCTGTATAAATTGCGATCTGGCACATTACTCAACAAGAGTTGTTAAATACAATATGTAAATGAAATCTTTTGTTATCACGATTATACAATAATATTGTTGCTAACAACTACAACAAACTTCTTTTTTTTTCAGTCTAAACAAACATTTAATTCTTTGTGTCTCTAATGAAATGTTTTTATTTTCTCTTTAATTTATTTTCCTTCATGCACCCATTTTGCCAACAGTTCTTATTTTTTTTTTACAAACTTTTGGTATATAAATAAATAAGTTTGGCATACCTTGTGTAACATGAGAAATATTCATCAGATAACCAACAAAGTGTACGAGTATATATTATTGATCTTTATAAAATTCCAAATCGTTGTCATCTGTCTGTCTGTGTAAAATACTCTCACGACCACAATACACAACTAAAATGAACCAGATTTATAGAAAAACGACTATAATTCTCCTAAGCTGTAGGGTATTGAAAATCAGCAAAATCGGTCTAGCGGAAATAAAATTATGATCAAAGAATCACATAAATACGATTTTTAGAGTATCATACCACATTTGACCATATACCAGTGTATTTTCTGTAATTCTCATTATATTTATATGAAGGGTATTTGAGATTCGTCATAGCCATATACAGCACTCCAATTTGTTTCACACTAATTTGTCTTGGGCTGCTTATCGTTTGTATGTAAACAACAGAAGTTTAGTCTGATGCCAAACAAGGTAGACAGACTGGGTAGGACGGGCGTATAGACAGACAGATAAATACCAGCAGCACAAGTGGCAGACATAAAGTCATAGTATACCTATACATATGCTGTGAAATCATACATGTAAAGCTATGTGCGTATGGGTGTATGCTTTGTTTTTCTTTGAAAATAATTACGCCAACAACAAAGGAGCTTAAATTACTTGATGTATGAGATGTTGCTGGTGTTGTTGTTTTTTTTTTTGTAAAAGTATTAATGTTTTTATACAACAAACAGCAGCAAAAACAACAATATCTCTAGCATGTATATAACGGTATTTGAACATGTGTTAAAAAGGATATACCTTTGTATATATATTGTATATTTTGTGTTAACTACGAGTATCATTGTGATGGTGTGCGTGCATATCCGTTTCCTTAAACGTTTATCTAAGATCAGTGTTACGTGTGCGTGTTACTTTACGATTACTACAACCAACAACCAACAACCCACAACACTGCAACTCACACTCTTGTCTTGTTTTCTACTTGTTGTAGGCGTTGATGTGGTGTTCTGTAATTTCAGTATGTATTTATGTGTTTTAGAGCAACTACAATACGTTTCCTTAGGTCTGGTTAAGCTTCAACATTTGTAGATATGTCATAGCATTCATGTGTGCCCAAGTGACGAAATGTTTTATTACAAAAAAGCACAATTTTCTGTGTCCTGGCACCTGTTTTACAATCCTGATAACAAGCAATTTCTTTACATTCTGATTCTTGTGTTGTATATTATAGTTCTTAGTCTGGCTTTTTCTTACCATTTCTTTGTTGTTGTATGTATTTCAGATCCTGTCATTCATTGTTCTTTATTTTTGTTGTTGATATAATATTGTTAATGTATTTCTTGTTACTTCCATCATTGAAAAGTTGGAGTTTTTATTTGTGTTGCGTGTGCTTTTTTTTCCTACTTTTTTGTTTTAAAGTTTGTTAACTTGACAAGGTGATAAATTGCATTACTTACTGCAATCAGCCAATACTAGATACATGGATAACAGAGAAACAGTAGCTTTCTTTTAGCTTAATGTATTATAGAAAGCTAAAACTTTGAATACAAAGCATTTAGCTAGTAGGAAAATGTAAAAATTAATTTCCTGTGACTTTGTTCTAAATTATTTAGATTTGATTACATAGCATGTTTATACCCCTCTATTATTGTGAAAATTGCCAATCTTAAGGATTTCATATATTCCGATTTTATTAAATAGTGATTTTGTTAAATATTTGTAACTATATTTGTAACTATTTTATGAAAGGTACATAACTTTCTTTCTAATCAAGTCATTCCTAGTCAAGTCATAAATACTGGTACACAACTGAACCCACTTATTACGAATGCAAAACTTGGCGCATCCATTTTGTATTGATTGCGATTTGACAGCTGACATTTATTCTTCATTGCAACGTCAAAAGTTTTTGACATTAATTGTTTACAATCATGAAATGGATCGACATCGAAACTAGTATTATTATAGTTGGTCTACTGAAATGCTACATGGAAAAGGGTGATATTTTTAGGACGTTGCGACCACTCGCAATTTTGTGTACGAGACTGTCAAATATCCGGCCATCCACGGACTGTGAGAACTCCGAAAGCGATCAAAGCCGTGAAGACGAATAGACCGAAAACTGCTGCGAAAATGCAAATTTCATATTAGCAAAAAAGATTAAGGACTCAGCGCGTTCAAGGCATACTCTGGACACATGCTGGCGGCCGTATTGAAGGAACAACAGAAGCGAAAATGGAAAGCATTACTTAGCCGGTACGCGAAGAACACTCACAGACAAATTCTGTTTACTGACGAGAAAATCTTCACCGTAGAAGAATCGTTTAATAAACAGAACGATTGTGTGTATGCTCGCTTATCCAGAAAAGTATCCCCACTCATCTCATTTCGAATAAGTTGTTCTTAGATTTGTAGCAACTGAATATCCCAATAAAAACAAATGAAACATTATTTAAAATATTCACCCCTGTTGTGAATAAAAATTCCCCATGAAATTTGTTCCCTTTTCACATTTTCCTATTAAAATTCAATGTTAAAAAAATAAAAGGGAAAAAATTTCATGTGGAATTTTTATTCACGATTAATTCGTTTTATTTGGCGTCGATTTTTATATGTACCAGTATTAATCGCTTGGCTGCGTATTGTTTAACCCTTATCCTGTACTTCAAAAATAAAAAGCATATGACATTAGTGGGTCAAATTTGCCCAATACAAAAAATTCTAATATTTATTCATATTTTTTTTATTTATTTTACATTCATTACATACAATATTGGTCTCAGAATGCTTTTTGCAATAAATTTTTGACATTCGGAACATTTGTTCGTATTCAAAGAATAAGTGAGCAATAAATACTGTTTGGGCAATTTTGACCCATTAATACATAATAAGGGTTAAAAAAACGAACAATTTATTAGAATACTGTGCGGCAAATATATAGGGTGTATAACTTAAAAATCCGGTATTCAGTGATAATGGTTGATTTTCTTCTTCAATAAAGACGACATGCCAAAGTAATAAGTCCTTCTTCTATGATATATGTACCACTTTGGTGAAAAGTAATGTGTCAATTCCCTTCTTATATGTATGTACTTAATTAAGTAAATACATAGTCGGGGCAAAATTAAGCTACGTATTTTGCGGCAAACATGTTGAAGCTGCATGTTTTGAAATAGTTTGTGGAAAATCGTAAATTATCAATTTATTACAAAAATTAAAATTTTAGGTTTAGCAAATTAAAAAGTTATTTGTAGTTATTTTTTGCCAAATTTACAGGTACTTTTTCCTACCAGATCAGTCTTGTGATTAATTCAGTGTCAGTTCCCTACTTCTTCTGTAGTATTTTTTCTGTGTTCTCTATATTCGTTTCTATAAGTCTATAATCAAATGCTTTAAGCTTGAAATATTTTAAATAATTTCTTAATGAAATCGTCAAAACATTCAACTTAATTTAACCTTTTAGAGTCCGACCGAGTATTCGGCTACGGATTATGAAAAAAATCGACCTAATACCAACAATCGGTATTCGGCCATATTTTGACAGAATAACGAAACAAAAGTTGTTATTAAGAAAAAACATGTTTTTAAAACAAGTTTTTAATATAAATAATAGAATACAAACATTTAAATTTTACTGTAACTGTTCCTAAAAAATTTGTCCGTTCAAGATGAAAAAAACTAGATTAACGAAGTGATCAATTTAGTGTTGGTACTTCAGGGCCACTTAAAATTATCTAAACATGTTATAAAATTAAAATAAATATTTTTTTTAATGGTACATTTAAAAAGTTTCGGTTTGTGTCAGATTAGACCGAATATTGATTTTGCAGAAATCAGTTTCGGTCGAACTCTAAAACCTTTTAAATTTTCTTAGATATTTGTTAAAGCTAGTTTAGTCCACGAAAAGCCTAGTACTAGTACTCAATATCCTGTCTGACTAGTAAGTAAAAATATATTTATAGTATTGGCCGTCATTTACTATATATTTATACAACTAATATATGTATAATATTGTACACATTAAGAAATATGTCTGTATAATAGATATTCCGTCAACATACACATAGTTTGTGAAATTTGATGTGTATAATGACAGAGACTTTAATTTAATATTAAGCACTCTACTGGTGAGACACACAACACAGGATAAGAGCCGTCTACTCGACTCTATTGTGGTAATGGATGAAGGTATGAGTTACAGTATCATCAACAATAAAATCATCGTCATTTCCACCATCCCACCTACTCCCCCTATCAACTCTTACACCTATTGTCACGACATTCTCAACATCGTCCTACTCAACTTTATTGCCATTGTCAGTAACTTGAGAGTAACACACTCTCACACAGCACAGGGAGTTGTAAATTGTAAGTAAGTACAAGGAGTAGCTGTATATGTATATAGCAAATAGTAGTTGTATTAGTAGTAGCCGTGTCACTAGATTTATAAGGATGTACTTGTTTGTAATGATTGCAACAAAACTCATCATATTAATGAAATTGTTTCAATGTCACGTTTCAGGAAGTCTGCAACCAGCAAACACTACACTCTAAGGTGTCTACCGTACAAAGCTTTTCTTTATTTTTTCCTTAAGAGAAAAAAAAACATAAAATAATCTAATGCGTGTATGTTGTTGCAAGTTTCTTGGAAAAAAAAAAACATTAAAAGTTGTAGTTAATGCGAGCGTGTTAAATTAAAATAATCATATCCTTACATTAACAAATGCATATATGTATATATGTATGTATGTGTACCTACGTTTATGCTTATATAGCTGTTGTTGTAGTTCTTAATGATTACAGACTGTCATACATTTCTTGTACATGTACAACTAACTATTGCTTGGGATAAAATTTCCTATGCAAATATTTTGTTAATGAAATTGTTTAATTTTTGCATAAACTCAAATTATATTCTTGTTTTCTATGAATAAAAATAAATTTTAATTAGAAACTTTTCTATAAATGTTTCTAAAGTTAATACATACCATATTATAAACTAAACTAAATAACTTTTAAGATGTGTTATAAAATATATAGAAATGGGAAATAAAGATCTACCCCCATTATTCAGAAACGATTATTAAATTTAACAAACGTTTATTAAGACAGATTTGCATATAAAAATTTGCTTAATAAACGTTTGTTAAATTTAATAATCGTTTTTGAATAAGGGGGCTAAGCTTTAAAATCAGTGGTCGATACAGAGTTATTATGTATTAGTGATTGTGATTTTTGTTCTATATTTAATTTTTATTTTTTACCAGTTTTTTTATATAAATAACTGGAAATAACTTCATCCTAAAAATTACTTCTTTTCAAAAATATATATTTTTTTAAATCGTTTATTTAAATACCAAAATTATCAGCCATGTCATAGAATTTAATTCCGTTCGGTAGTGGAATTCATTCCGTTTTTTGCTTCAATTTTCTTAATTCATTTTGTTTTCTTATTTTACTTTCTCCGTCTTTTTTACGCAAAGTTGTTTGCATGAAAAAATAAAAGCTCAAAGCTAAAGAGCACGAAAATTTAAGATATGCGTGTGAACGGAGTGGCAGGTTCGAAAAAGAATTGAACAAAAACTGGTCAGCTAAAGCTGAAACATGTGAAACAACACTTATTACATATATGATTATAAATCTGTATTAATATCTATTTTATAATAAATATTAGACACAAAGAATGCTGATGACGGCTTTAGCAGGCCAGAAAACGTTACATTTTGCTAGTGTTAACTATTTAACAGAGACAATGTTAAAGTTTCAAAATTCGATATATAAATTTATTAATGATATTTTAACACAAAAACAGTCCGACAAAATTCAAAAAAATCGGAATCTATAAAAAATGTCTCAGAAAATTTAAATAAGTAAAAATATTACACAAAAAAATTTTTTTTATAAAAATTTCTGAAAAAATAACTTTTGAAAATTGAAAAAGGACTTTGCTCCTTTTCTCACAATTCTTTGAGAGTGGGCGGAAAAAAAGTATTGGGAGCGATTCCTGGTATGGTCTAGATAAATGCCCTATACTCAGAAGTTCTAACAGTTTGTTTTTTTGGAATTTATAACGGTTATTCGAAAAAATCACCTTATAAATTTGAAAAAGGACTTTGCTCCTTTTTTCACAATTCTTTGAGAGTGGGCGGAAAAAAAGTATTGGGAGCGATTTCTGGTATGGTCTAGATAAATGCCCTATATTCAGAAGTTCTAACAGTTTGTTTTTTTGGAATTTATAACGGTTTTTCGAAAAAATCACCTTATAAATTTGAAAAAGGACTTTGCTCCTTTTCTCACAATTCTTCGAGAGTGGGCGGAAAAAAAGTATTGGGAGCGATTCCTGGTATGGTCTAGATAAATGCCCTATACTCAGAAGTTCTAACAGTTTGTTTTTTTGGAATTTATAACGGTTTTTCGAAAAAATCACCTTATAAATTTGAAAAAGGACTTTGCTCCTTTTCTCACAATTCTTTGAGAGTGGGTGAAAAAAAAGTATTGGGAGCGATTCCTGGTATGGTCTAGATAAATGCCCTATACTCAGAAGTTCTAACAGGTTGTTTTTTTGGAATTTATAACGGTTTTTCGAAAAAATCACCTTATAAATTTGAAAAAGGACTTTGCTCCTTTTCTCACATATCTTTGAGAGTGGGCGGAAAAAAAGTATTGGGAGGTTTCATTCCGAAAAAATTCTTCGTTTTACCTTTTCTATAAAATAAAAAAAACGGAATCAATTCCACTTCCGAACGGAATTAAATTCTGTGACATGGCTGTATTTTTGAAATTCGACTACATAATCTCATTTAACTTTAAACTATCCTCACTATATAATGGGATACGTGTGTAATTCCATATTTGTCCAAATTCTTCTACAGAATTTCATGCTAAAAGTTACTTTTTCCAAAAATTTAAGTAATACAATTTCTAAGTGCTTAACCGTGGTCTGTTGACTTAAACATTATTAATGTTAAAAAATATGGCTTTTGTTACATTCGAATTTATCTTCACACATATAAAAAATTATCTTTTTTGAAATGTTTTACCAAAGTTAAATTCTAGTAATAAGTTATTATTGCTGTAATCATTAATATACAAAAAAAGGTGCTGTTGCTTAATAAGGGTGCTGTAGCTTAATTGATTAGCGCGTTTGATCATTAAGCATGAGTTGTTATATAGAAGAAAGAAGAAAGAAAGGTATATTTGAGTTTAATTTTTATTCTTACTGACTGATTCTGTTTTTGCCACAAACTTAATGCGAAAGTGGTAAAAATGAATGAAAATGAAAAAAAAAACAAAGCCGCTTGTCATTTCATGAAGTTTATACAGATTCAGAATAAGAATTCGAATGAAAATTTATAAATTAAAGTAAGCTAAGTTATTGTTTTGTATCCATTTTTCCTTTTTTTTAAAGACATCATGTTTAGTTTTGTATGAAAATTTTTGTTTTTTGAAGAATTTTTTTTTTATTTTCTTTTTAGAAAAGAATAAACTTTTTTTGCGTTAAACTTTAGATTTGGCATTATGTCTTGTTTACGTGCAACAAAATCTCTCGATCGTCACAAAATATGTTGAGCGTCACACTTATATTTTTTCCCCTTAAAACGCTTATAATTGCAGTTTTTTTAAATACATTGTTACAAGCCTATTACTTTGCAAGTAACCTCTAAGTTCAAGTCTTTTTTTAACAAAAATTTACATATTTTCATCTTAAATTTTAAAATAACTAGTCACTTTAAAAAAAAATTAAAAATAAAGTTGAATCGTGTATTTTTTGTTTATAATCGAAAAGATGATTTTCGCAAAAGTCAATCTTAAGAAACAAAAAAACATCGTAGTAAGCTTGGGACACTGGACGTTAGGCAAGCATGCAAATCGCCTGGGGCTCCCTTTTAACGACCACTGTCGTAGTTGTAAGGATAGGGAAAAAGAGGAAACGGTTTTCCACTTTCTCTGCGAATGCCCAGCCCTGAGTGTCAAGAGACATAAATTCATGGGAAACTATATATTGAACAACCTTGGTGAGGTAGCCGGGTCAAAACTCAATGACCTACTGAGATATCTCACAACTACAGGTTGGATCTAGCAAGACATGACTTTTTTTTTGTACACATATCAGCTACAGTATGTTGTATACGACATTAAATCTGACGAGTGGTGCGGTCTTTTAAAACGGGGTCCCTTCGACTCTACTTAAGTGTTCGCACGTAGTGAACTACGACGTAAACCAACCAACCAACCAAGCTTGAATTTCAAATATTTTTGTATTTTTAGCGATTTTTTATACATATTTGGTGTGTGACGCTCAAGATAGAAATCGTAGAAAACCTAAAAAAAAATACAAAACTATTGATTTTTTGAGAGCCTAAAAGTACCACCGGATACTTCATCAATTTCTACATAAATTGGCCACTCTTACAGGCGAATTGAAAAAACTTTAAAAATAAGCAACACAAAATACGTTGTAAACGTTTCTTTTTTTGAAATTTACCCAAATACGAAAGCTCTTTCTCTAAATAAAACAAAATCGAAATATTTATTCTGATTATAGGACAACGATATTTAATATTTCTAAGCATAACAAATTCTATCCCAAAAAATATTTTACATTTTAAAAATCTTTATTGTTATTAGTTTTCTCATATACGAGAATGTATAACATACTAGTACATACTTTCATTGCTAATTAAAATACTTCATTAGAAGATTAAATTGTGTAAACTTTTGTAAAGTATTCCTATATTTGTTACAAAAAAAAAATGTAATTTCTTTTACTATTGGATTTATTTAATTATCCTGAAAGGTATTTAATTTAGAAACCTAGCAACAGTTGTTGTCATCTGTACTTGTTTTCAAGATTAAAAAAATCATCTCTTTTTGTTGACTTTAATAACGTACCGAGTTTGTTGTTTCTAAATATCCAACTGTGGTAGTAAAATATCTATCTGTGATGTAAGAAACAACTTCATTAATATTCCAATCAAATTAAAAGGGTTGCTTGTTACCCACTCCCCGCTTACAGTTTGACTAATTCCAAAACACAAATGGTAAAAATACGTTGCAGTTTTTTCTGTATTTTCTTGTCTATTTAGTTTGAAAACCACTTGCAGCTGAAAACATTGATGTATGACAAAAGAAACTGCACAAATAAATGAAAATACTGTAGTTTTTAATATTTTTACAAATACATTAGGTAGGAAATATGTTGCAGAAATAAAATTGATGTTCACTAAATTAAGAAACAGAAAGGACATAAGAAAACTATAACTCAAGTATAAAAATTTTAATAAAGTTAGGGTAAGAAAAACAAATACTGATTAGGTGGTATTATTGTTCCCAAAACTATTTGCCCTACCATTGCTTTAACTAAAGTATTATAAGAGAGAGTTTTGAAAAGAAGTGTGTTTTATTTGAAAAGTTACAATTGTTGCAAATACAGTTTGTAGTATAATTGCATAAAAACAAAATCTAAACAAAACAATATTTTTTGTGGTGCAAGAGACTTATACTTGGCACACGATGTCGAACGATAACATTCGCTTAGATAAGACTTAATACACAAACTTGATTGTGGAATAAACAAACTTGATTCAATAAAAAATAGATACGATAAAAAGTTTGTGTCTTAAGTTTTATCTAAGCGAACGTTATCGTTCGACATCGTGGGCCAGGCGGTAACTTGGACATTTTTCGAAAAATAATTCGAAATATGAATTTGTATTTCTATTTTTCTAAGTAAAAATTTGCATTTAATTTTCAAAATAACACTTATCTTTTAAGAATCCCCTGTTAATATTCTCTGCTTTACAAGAGTGACATTAGATTCGAATGTTTTGTTATTTCAGTAATTCTTTCCTCTTTGATTTTTTGTTTAATTTTGTTTTTATTCAAATGATTATAATATTTTTTTTTTAGTTCTGCAAATTTCAATAGCATTGCAGTTGATTTAAAATATAGATGGGAGCTAGACGACACACAATAATAAAGTTCATTATAGATGGTTGACTGAATGAATGCTTCGGTTGGATAATGAATAAGTGCATAAGGATGAAAGAAATAAATGTGGAGATGAAGCAAGGAAGCAAAGGAATAAAAGCTTGGTTTGCTTGTTTAATTTAAATGATATTAAAATGATGTTAGTTTATTACAATATTTGTGTTTTTTTTTTTGTTCAACAGGACACAGAGATAGAGCAAGTAATAGAAAGAATGTGAGAAGTTTTAAAGGAAACAAGTTTTAAAGTTTCGAATTGAAGACATTAGTATTTAGGGCATTTTTAAATAAACAACATATTCATCAAGTCAGATAGTTTAAAATTTAAGAAATCTCAAAAATTAATTTTTCCCCGAATTTCTTTGAGCAACAAATCTAGTCCTGCTTAAAACATTCTTTAAAAAATAGCAGAAACTTTAATTTTTAATTTAAATTACTTTTGGATCTAACTAACAAAACTATTACTTTGAACTTAAGGGGTTTGAATTAAAGTATCACCTTTGACCTCCCTTTTTAGGAAAATCAATTTGAACATCATATATGGGTAAGACCTACAAGTTTTAAATGAAACCAAACTTAAAATTACTTGTTCTTTAGTAAAATGTTCTTATACAGCTATTTCATGCTTTAAACACATTTCAAATAAAGAAATCCAAGGTTTAATCAATCAACTGCCTTTAATTAACATAAAATATAATAATTACTTTGTATGCAATAAACTTTCTTTAAGATAGTTTAAACTGAGTTTAAATTTAACCCGTAGATAATTACAGTTACAAAAATTATAAGAATGTCATAAGTCTTTTAGATTTTGAAAAGCTGTCTGATAAAAAAATAATATAAAACTAGTTCCAGCTTTAAACTCTGGCTAAATAAAGAAAACCAAGGTTTAATCAATTCCACTACGTTTAATGATATAAATTATAAATTATGGCTTTAACTTTCTTTAAAATAGTTAAAATTCAGGTTAAACTTAAACCAAAAAATGAATTAACAAGATGTGCTAAATGCACATATTCATTTATCTTTAATAATTCAAAAATCTGTTTAAAACATTGTGCTCTGATAAAAGGTCAATATAAAACTATTTCTAAATTTACAATCCGTTTAAATAACGACCACATTCGTTTAATTAATCTGACTACTAGTTATTAAATTACTTTTTATGCCCTAAACGTGATTTCAGATAGTTCAAACTTGGGTTAAACTTAATCGCAAATAAGTTTAAGTAACAAGATGTGCTAAACACGCATTGAAGACTGTCTTAAGCATTGTTCTCTGATAAAATCTTAATATAATATAAATATTAATATAACTATTTCCAACTTTAAACTCAGTTTAAATAAAGAAAACTGAAGTTTAATTAATCCGATTACATTTAATAATTATAAAATATTTAAAGATGTCAAATAGATTACTTTGTTTTTCTTAAACTAGCTTTAAGATAGTTTATCTTTAGGTTAAGCTTAAGCCGAAGTATGTTTAAGTAACAAGATGTGTTAAATAGCTATTGAAAATCTATCTTAAAAATTGTTGTCTGATAAAAGATTAATATGAAACTATTTCTAACTTTGAGCTTATAAATAATAAAAGAAAACTGGCGTTTAATTAATCCGACTGCGTTTAATAATTATAACATATTTAAAGATGTCAACTAAATTACTTTGTCTTAAACTAGCTTTAGGTTGGTTTATCTTAAGGTTAAGCTTAATCCCAGGTTAGTTTAAGTAACAAGATATGTGAGGTCTTAAGTATAACAAAAATTAAAAGGCTCTTGCTAAAATATTTTAAAGTCTAAACTCAGCTTATACTCTAGTTTAAGCAATTAAAATACTACTATTAAATATATTGTAGTTTTATATGCTACACAATGTTGTTAGGCTTAAACTATAGTTTAAGTAATAAGTAATTCGAAAATCTGTCTGAAACATTGTATGTTCCGCTGTCCAACAGCAGCACGCTTCACTTAGTTGTCTTTGTTTTTGTCTTTTTTATATTATATTTTAAATCGCTTTTGTTCTCTGTATAGAACAATATTTGTAATTTAATTGATTTTTATTCTAGTCTATATTTTAGTTTGCAAAGACATACACACACTGTAATATGTAAATGTATAAAGTGTTTTGCATTGTCCTTTTCTTGCGCTCACATTTTCACTTACAAAGACAGACATTTAACAGAAACCGATTTATTATAGTTAAACAGTCATTTCTCCTGATCTGGTTTCCTGTTGATGCTATAAATTTGCGTTTCCGTTTTATGTTTCCCATCCAAGTTTTCCGTTGCCTGCTTACGTACATGTAAGTATACAAATAGATACTACGTTCAAAAATTTTCATAGTTGGAAATGTATTTTATATGTGTAAAGTTAGAAAGAATAGAAATATGTACAAGTTTTGTATATTTAGCATAGAATTGAATGAAAATTCAATTGAATTGAATTCATAGAATATGGAATGAACAACAACAAGGTTTTGCCACTAAGATAACATAGTTTATGGTACATCGTTTAAACATTTCTATTCCCTTTCCATGAACTGTGGCGAGTACAACTGCCATTCTTCTATTTAATAGTCATTCATCTATTCTATTGTTACTTGAAGTATAAATATTAAGTGAAGTGGAATTTCAGTTGTCTGAATATTTCTACAAATTCATATATTCACACATACTCGTATGTACATGGCCAGGTGTCTGCTGTTGGTTGTCCTATCAATGGTGACTTCTTGCTAGCCATCTGTATTGAGACTTGGCATGTGACTTTTGATCGGTAATTGTTTTTTTTTTGTTCATTTCATGTGCAGTGTCCTTTAGTTTCTTTTGTGCCATTTAAATTAATGTGTATATTTTAGTTTTTATTTTGTATAGCTTTCTGTAATGTTTGTAAGGGCTGAAAAGAAATGTCTACAATTTTAAATGGTTTTAATAAAGAATGACAATTTATTGAAATTCCTGTTGCTTGTATCAGTTTCAATTAATAAATGGTTTCTAAATTACTCACACTTGTTAAAAAATATTCAAATATTAAAAAAATAGCTAAAATCTAAATTTTAAACAACCTTTTCCTGGCTTATTATGTCTTTTAATAAACACCTTAATGTAGACTATTGTTTTTTAAATTCCTGTCCATTAAGGGGAATATGGAATTCCCTTTAATGGACATAAAACATGCAGTCTTATTTGTTAAACTTACTGTTATTTGGCAATTAAATAAATTTAAATTTAAACACAACAAATTTATTTCCTTACACCTGCCCCCTTCTAACATTAAATCTCTCTCACACGCATACATGGCAAAGGAAATCACTAAAAATAAATCATTTACATGCACACAATCACAATCAGTACCAAACTATCAAACCAAGACCACAAGTGTGTAAAACCACAACAAAACTCCTCTTCCGAACTTGAGGAAGAATAAAGATTTTAATACACACTTGAGACTTTATCGGTTGGTATAGCTACTGAATTGAAATGAACAGCACAAGTCTTTGAACAATAAAACAAATGTTTTTAACATAACATAAGAGTAGAAAGGAGGGTGGTGTTTAGTTATTCTGATTTGTCACTGTAAATTTAATATAACATCAACAAGAACAATAAAAAATATTAAGTATAATAAACCACAAAACTAAACTCTGTTCGGTTGGCCACAACTGCAAATGACACAGGTTTAAATTACATACGCACGAGTAAGAGTGGTGTTAAAACTGTTACTGTCTCAAATACTTTAACTGTTTTTGTTGTGTTAGCTAGTAGTGTTGGCTGAGGGGTCGATCAATTATAAGGGTAAACAAAAAGTTATTTAAAGGCAAGATAAAAAAGGATACGGAGGTTAAATATGAAAGAGCCTGTAGCACATGAAATGCTTTTATAGAGCATTTTTCTGCCCTCAATTAAACGTGAATTTAAAATCTATCAATCTCCTGCTTTGTTATACTATTTTCCAATTTACATATCCTTTTATATTGAAAATTTCTTAATTAAGCGAAAAATAGTAAAAGCTAACTACAAATAAATAGATTATTTGGCATATATGACTACTGATATTCAAATTACGGCTAAGAGCTAGAGAAATTCCATGCAAAACTTATTCTCAAAAGAGTTTTCCTATGATAATGTTTTAAATAGAAGAACTATTTTCAACATACAACTCAATTTAAACAAAGCCTATTATGGTTTAAATCGATCAGAATTGTATGCTTGGTTATATAAAACATTTAAATACAAAAAATATCCACATAGTGATTACTGATACTTTAAACTCAAGCTTAAGTAAAAAAGTTTTTACAGTAGTATCAAAATAGGGTGGTAATTTTTTGAAAGTTTCTCTAAAAAATTATCGGAAAAATATTCAAAACTTTAAACTCAGTTTAAATAAAGAGCACCAAGTTTTAATTATTTTGACAACTACAATTTAAATGTAAACTTTTTAAAGAAGACAAATAAATTACATAATATGTCTTAAGCTTGTTTTAAGCTAGTTTAAACTCGGGATAAGTATAACGAACAAAATTTGTGTTTTTTTTTAATTTTGTTCTTATTAAAATTTTTTGTGTTTTAATTTTAGTTTAACTTACGAAATGAAATTGAAATATCCTATATGACAAATAAATTAGCTTTTTTAGTATAAACTGGATTTTAGTTAGTTTAAACTTAGGTTAATTTCAAGTTTAAGTTGGTTTACACAAATTAAAAAGAAAATATTTAAAGAAGACAAATAAACTACATTGTATGTCCTAAACTTGTGTTATGATAGTTTAAACTCGGATTAAGTATAACAAACAAAATTTATGTTTTTGAGTTTCGTTCTTATTCAAATTCTTTGTAATTTAAACTTAGTTTAACTTGTGAAATTAAATTCAAATAGCAGTAGTAAATATAATATATTATAATATTCATATATGGCAAATAAATTAACTTATTTAGCTTAAACTTGATTTAAGTTAGTTTAAACTTAGGTTAATTTCAAGGTTAATTTGGTTTAATTAAAATGCTGATAAGAATTTAAAATAGAATGAAAGAAGATAAACAAATTTATTATAAATTCTTCTTATAAAATTAACACAAAGTTTAATCTTAGTTTAAATTAACAAAACTGTGGTTTAATTAATCTGATCAATATGAAATATTAAACTTGATTGTAGTTAGTTTAAACGTTAGGCTTAAGTTGGTTTAATTAGAGAAACAATTTTGTAATAAATTGTTCGTATAATAATTATTTCAAATATTAATCTCAGTTTAAATTAAAAAATTGTGGTTTATTAATCCGAATACTACTAATCATTATATATTTAGCAAATTTGAACTTAAATTATAAGTTTAATATGGTTTAAGTAACGAGATATTTATAATTTATTGTACAATGGAAATATCCGAATTTGTAAATGTTCTTGCCCCTAAATTTAATTAAGAGCTCTATTAATATGAAATGTTAAAAAGTAAGTAAAAATTTACTTATTATGCCTTAAACATGGTTTAGTATTAAAGCTTAAATTAAAAAGACTAGACTTTACTAATTAAAACCCAGTTTAAGCTGGTTTAAACTCAGATTAAATATATATTTAGCTAGTTAGCTAACAAGGTGTGTTTTATTTATATAATTTTGATCAAATTTTGAAGCTAAGTTTAAACTGTGAATTTAGTAGTTTAAATAATAAAAATGGGAAAGAAGTTCCGAGAATCCATTTCATTCCTATATGTTCTAATTCTCTTAAACTAGTTTTAACTCCAAGTTGACTTAATTTCCTCTGCAGTTCACAAAATCCGCTTGTAATTGTTTAAAAGGAATAATCTAAACATGAACATTATTATAATCAATGTTAATTATACCATTTTAATATAATTTAAAAAAGGACAATTATAAATAAGTCTTTCTTAAATTTTCTTTAAGTATTTGTCGCTTTATTGAGTTCAATATCAAACGTGTCTTTCTTGGACTGGCCCTACGTTAGTCTTTTTTATTTTCTTGTTATCTGTTTGTTGTCTATAAATGTGAAAAGGATTAAAGTCACCGAGTCCTTTATTACTGCCTGCCTGTTTGTCTGTCTGGCTAATGAGTCAGTTTGTGTGGAGAAACAGAAATAATTTTCAACATCTTTAACACGTTTTGCATGTCTAGGCAAAATTTGTCCATTATTTTGTGCTTATAAATAAATATTTAATGTTTGTTAATAAAATTTTATTATAAATATTTTATGGCGGAGAAATGAATTGATTATAGGCACGTTTTTGTGTACACACAGTTCCTTTTCTCTAAATTTTCAGTTTCAGCAGAAATCTGAAAATGTGCAAAAAGTGTAAAGTAAAGTGCTTAAATTCATTTTTTTGATATGATATATTCCTGTCACTTTTAATAATTGTATTAAATTTTTGTGCTGAAATCAGTTATATTATTTTTATTTCGCATAAGAAAATTCTGTAAAATCTCCCAAATAATTCCAAACTTAACATTTTAGTATTGTATTTATATAAGAAATTTCAAAAAATTGAACTTAAAGCTATGTACATACGGTTGTCAGATCTTACAACGTTGTTAAATCTGGAAATGTGCTGACAATAAAACATTGACATTGTTAGCAAAAGGTAAATTGTCAGTTCAGACGATTGTAGGAAAATTTTCTATATAAATTAAAGCTGAGGCAATTAATATGTCTATATATAATTGCCTTACTTTCTTTGGAAAGGGGGTAGATAGGTTGAAGAAGTAAGGATGGTGAAAGAAGAAAACTTTTATATCACAACTCTGCAATTGCGCATTATATTTGTTTTTAGCGTAGGATTGCAGCGCATCTGGTGGTGAGGTGGGCGCATTATTTTTAAAGCTTGATTTTATAGCCTTTATTTAATTATTTTACTTCGGTATCGTTTTAATGAAAGGCAGCGGCTAGGAATCGATCCAAAAACTCATGCCTAATGATCAAATGCGCTAACCAATTAAGTCAACAGAAATTGTAAGTTCACACTGTTGGCAGATTGTGGTATGGTAAAAATTGCCAGATTCGTTGTCAAATATTGGTAGAACTATGTGTGTCTTTATATCAACAAAACAACTTACAATATTTCTTTGGCAATGGTGTTATTATCAGATGCATAAACTTTGCACATCTGGCAATAAAAAGTGTATGACAATAATCTGACTATAGCAACGTAATGTGCTCACACGTTTTTTAAATGTCTGACAATATTTCTATCTTACGATGCACTACCGACAACGTAGAAAGGTAAACATTTTAAGTTCACATGGTTGTTAGACATTTTCTGAAAAATTTTCTCACAATATTTTAAGATCTGATTACCGTCTTACCGTCTTATAACTTAATAAACACAATTTCCAAAATAATGAATCAATCAATCTTACCATATTTATTATCGACAGCCGCATACGGTGGAGTGGCATCATTATAATTGACAACTGTACCGGTGCCATCCATGCCACCACCCATAACAACACCATCAATATTGGAATTTGAATTGCCTAAAATACCAGCAGCTGCCACATTACTAAAGGTAATAGTAGTGGGTGGAATGACAGGATCATCTTGCTGTTCCATGGAAGTGGGAGTGGTTTTTTCCACTTTAAGATCAGTCTCTATGTAATCATCATAACTATTATTATCATCGTTATTATCATTATTATTACTATTGTTGATATTAGAATTAATGGGAATATTATTGGGATTATTATTTAAAGTCAGCTCTTTCTTCAAATCCTTTAAATTCGTTTCTGTAGTCTTTAGAGTTGTAGTGATGCCATCGTTTGGTAGAATCTCTATAATTTTCTCATCATCCTGCATGGCAGAGATGGCTGGTTTGCGTGTGGTAAATGGCACTGGAGAGGATAATTCCATGTCGAAGGGTGGTGGTATTGAGGGCATATTTGAGGCTGTAGGATTGCCATAATTTTGCTGGATTATGGCCACAAATATTAATAATTTATACAATAAACGTAACAACGTGGTGCGGTATTTGGATCTAGTCATTTTATATGATTTTTTTATTTCTGTTAATACAGAAGTGATCCAGGCGAGTTTTGAGTTTCTTTCTTTTTTTTTTTTTTCTTATTCAATTTCGTTGTGCGTTTTTCGTTTTAGTTACAAAGTTTTTCGTTTTAGGTTGTGTTTTAAGTGCTCTTGCTGTTTTAGTGCAATGTGCGTTTTTTGGGGGGGAATTTGTAGTTGTTGCTTTGTGCGTGTTTAGGCCCACTGTGCCTGATAAATAAATCAAGCAAGCTATAGGGCAAAATTTTTAACAGTCTATAATAATGAAGACATTGTTCATTCGGTTTGTTTGTTTCTTGTTGTTCACTTAAAATTTTCAACACTTCGTAGTCATTAATTATTCACTAATTTTACTTGTTGTTTTTGCCAGTTTTTTTTTCTCTAATTTTCTTATTTATTTATTTATTTATTGCCTATGTTAAAGTATTTTTTAAAATACATCTGTAGTGTTTTTGATATTAATAATAAATAACATTTTGAATTTTTTTTTGTGTTAAATTTCCAAAAAAAAAAGTTGTGTAAAACTTGTTTATATTAATCAATTACAAATGCGCGCCATTGTGCTGTGCTTTTTTCGCTGCATAATGAATGAATGTGATTGAAAGCGAATTCGTAAAAGTGTAACCAAATATTTTCTACTTATTTTGGTTTCTTGCTTTTGTTGCTATTTTTTTATCTTCTTTTTTTATTGTTATTAATTTTATTTTTTGTTTACTTTTTTCTTCATTGTTCAGTTTGTTTTAGTAGCACAATTTTGTTAATTTTTTTTTTGTGAAATAAAATAATGTCAAATCGTATCGTATTATATGTTATTGACCTGTTCTTAATTTCTTTATTGTTATTGTTGTGCCCTGTTTGGGTCAGATTTTATTTTGTTGGTGTTTGTTTGCCAGAATGTTTATTTTTATTATTTGTTTAAACAAATAAAGCCGGCTTTATTTGTAAGACCATAAATATTAAATAAAAAAATTAAACTTTTAAGAAAGAAAATATAAAACACTTTGTTAAGACATTAAAAATTACCAAAAGTATTTTAGACCACTTTTCATATAATTTAATAAGATGCCCTTAAATTTGACAGTTATGATTTGCAGCCGATTAAGAAACACGAACTGTCAACAAATTTCAAACTTTTGCATAAAAAATACTTAAAATTATTTTGAAACCAGGTACCATCATGTTCAAAGACTTCAAATAAATATTAGAATCTTAATGCCTTGATAGCAATTTGTAAAGAAAGTAGAATTTTAAATTTGCATTTCTTAAAAAGAAAAATTGCTTTAGAAATTCCAAGGTACATTGAAAGTATCAAGGTACACATAAAGTACCAAGTTACACATAAACTAGTAAGGTATATATGTATAAAGCATTAAGGTACGTATAAAGTACCAAGGTACATATGAAGTACAAAAGCACATATATAGTACCAAGGTAAATTATAAAGTACCAAGGTAAATATAAAGTACCAAGGTAAATTATAAAGTACCAAGGTAAATATAAAGTACCAAGGTACATAAAAGTACCAAGGTACATAAATGTACCAAGTTACACATAAAGTACCAAGGTACATATAAAGTACCAAAGTACTTAAAAGTACCAAGTTACATATAAAGTACCAAAGTACATAAAAGTACCAAGTTACACAAAAAGTACAAAGGTATATTTAAAGAACCAAGGTACATACAAAGTACCAAGGTACATATAAAATACCAAGGTACATACAAAATACCAAGGTACATATAAAATACCAAGGTACATATAAAGTACCAAAGCCATTAAAGTACCAAGTTACACATAAAGTACCAAGGTGCATATATAGAAGTAATGTACATATAAAGTACCATGGTAAATATAAAGTACTATGTTACACATAAAGTACTAATGTACATCCATATAAAGTTCCGCGGTACATTATTATAATAAGTAATACAAAATGTGATACAGGCTCCAAGATGTGGAAAAACCAATAATTTTCTGAAAAAATATCTTTTGGAGCGATAAATAAAATTATTTTAGGTTAGGATCTGATAAATGAGAATTTTTGTTCCTCTTACGAGTAAAAAATTGCTATATAAAATTCTTTTATTCGAAGTTGCCTTCTAGTTAAATATAATGAAGTATACAAAAATAAATTTCAAATTAAATTTTTATATTTAACTAGAAGGCAACTTCGAATAAAAGAGTTAGGATCTGATGGAAAAAAAATTGAGTGGCGTGAGCATGCAGCACAATCTAAAGTATATTTTTAAGATCATAGAGCACGGTGATGCGAATATGGTCAGCGTTTTCTGGGTATAGTATTACTCCTATACATAAGGACGTTGCATGAATGTAACAGTATTCTTATCAAAGTTTACTTTTAAACGCCAAGATTCCATACGCTGAGGACAATTGCCAATTAGGTGCCGTTTTTTGCTAACCAAACGACCCAAAACAAACCTCTCGTACTGTGAGGAGTTGCTTAGAGCTGAATATAATTATCGTGTTGAAATGGCAGTCCAATCTCCGAATCACAATCCAATTGAGAAGCTATGAAAGGATGTGGAGCAACATATAACGGCAGTAAGACCAAAGAATTTTGCGGATTTGTGGAATGAAATCCAAAATGCTTGTTACGCAAACCCAAAAGAGCGTTGTATGGTGGTGGAGATTATGGTCAGGAGATGTGCAGCTGTTATTCAAAAATAAATGATGTCCTACTAATAAATAGGATTTGAATAAAGAGATTTTTTGATTCTCTTATGAGAATACAATTTTTATTTAGTTTTAAATTACTGTCCACAGTTTTTTTTAGAGGAATTGCATTCAGAAAAGAAAACCACCGAAATGTTCTTAGGGTGAAATGTCAAATGTTTGAAAAAAAAAATGATTTCAAAAAATATAGAGCGACAGGTCCAAGGTATCAGTTTGTATCTGATTACTAACGAACTTTTACTAAGCAAGAAATTTAAAATAAATAGAACTATTATCTATAAAAACTACTATTTAGGCACACGGTATAACTAAAATTACTGCAACTAAAACATTAATTAGGAATTATTATTAATTATTTAGGAAGATAGTAAAAATTAAAACGTAAGAAGACATAACCTTCTAGTATGATATTTTCTAAATCTGAAAAAAGTTTTGCAATCAAATAGTCATAAATATGCATATATTTTCATATCGTTTTAGCAACACTGCAAAATCAAGAAACCCAAAAATATGTTTAGAATACATCACTTTCAAATATCTGGACTAAGTCAATCTAATCCACATTAAAACCGGTAAGTTTTCTACAAATGCAATAATTTCTTTATAACATATTTTTTTAATTTATGAGCTATTATAAATAACTTAGCCAAAGTTATTTATTTATAACATGCTGCTGATTTTGATAATTAACTTCTTATTACTAAAGTCAATAAATTCGAATGATAAAACAAAATAACTACTCCTTACATTCTAAATAAGCAAACATATAACAAGTGACTTTTCTCTTATCATACATTAATGCATTCATTATAAAATCCTTAAATTTCCATCAAAATTCAATTATCCGTGCATTCCACAACTAAAACAAAATACTTGTCTTAATATAAATAACAAACAAAACAAAATAAAGATTAACAAATCATTCGTGCTAATGTGTCTTTTGCTCATTATATACCCTGTTCAAATGTCTAGTAACAATCATTTAGGAGTGAAAGTTTTTCCTCAAAAATCACAATTATACTCATACAACAGTATCTCTGAGTATGGGCTTACCTTTCACAGTCGTAAGGGTACAATCAATCAGACACGTCAACATTACCCTACTACGAGTCCTTAGCCACACCATACTTTCATTCACTTGCTGTCGAAACATTAATCACTTGGATGACCAATATAACATTTCAATTTAACCAGTTACCGCTGTAAACCTTTTATTCTCTAGGTATGTTCTTTACATTTATCTGTGTTAAAAAAAAATCCAGAAAATTTTTTCTAAAAACTAATTTTATTTTTAGTTTTGTTGTTTGCATTTTCCATTGCTGTTAGGAGATTTTGTTTTTGAAATGCATTTTGTGGCAAAAAGTGACCTAATTAAATGTTACATATGTATATACAAGTTTATAATGAAAATAAATGCATATTGCATTATTGTTAATTAAATCACTTATGATTAGGTTCATAAATTAAAATTATAAATTTGTGTAAGTTTTTAAATTCCCTGCAACGTCATTTTTTATACCCTTGCAGACTTTTGACTATAGACCTTGTAGAGGATAATTTATATTAATTTGAGTAGGAGTTATTCTCTAAATATCAGCAAGCACATACGAAAGTCAGGAGGGTTACTGCATATTTCGAGTCGAAAGCAAAAGCTTTCGAAATACAATGTAAAAAGTATATAAATTCGAATGATTTTCTTTTCGAATCGAAGTACACAGTAACCCCCCAGATACTTTCATCCCTAGCTGATTTAGTCTTTAGCATAAGCGACATTCCCTTGTTGTCTTTATGAATATAGGATGTTGTTTTAATTATATCATCCTTTCGCCATCCTGTTACTTTGTAATAGAGTCATACGTGCTGAAAACTGTTCTTCTCTGCTGTTTTGTATAATTTGTTTATAAATAAACAATTGCAAAATAGTAGAATTTAAACGTTGTAACGCCATTGTTATCTGGTAAATTTCAGAAGTACACTGGAAGAGTTATAGTTATTTCATAAGAACTAATGTTTGGTTTTCACTATGTCATTTTTGTTGTCAAATTGTCCAAATTGTTGGCAATTGTTTGAAAACGGGTTGTCATATCATGATTTTCATGACTGCAAACATAGATTACGTCATATGACAACCCGTTTTTAAAAAATTGCTAACAATTTGACAACAAAAATGACATAGTGAAAACATATTGAAATCGCGGCCTTAGTGTTAAGCCCTTGAAGATGAAACCTAGCACTTTGCACAATATGGTTTAAGATTAATAACTAAAAACTGTATGCAATCAGTATGATAATTACGATTAGTTGTGGAGACTATGCTGGCATCATAATATCCACAATAGTACTCGTATATGCATATAAAGTTCTTTGTGGATATAAATTTATATAAAATGTTGTTTTGCTTCAAGGGTTGTCAGTTGCATCTTTATGGCACCCATTTCATTTTAAAGTGTTGGAATGCTATGGAGCTGCCATTTCACTGAAAGACCGTTTAACGTGTTCTTAGTTCTATTGCAATTCTGATAACGGGAGCCTAAGGAATCACGCTTTGCCATGTTAAACTGGTTATCCGAAGATTGGATGGCGATACAATTTCTGCAATGCAAGATCTTGGAATATTATATACACTTCACTACCACAGTGGGGAGGTTATATTGGATTATTGCTCATGTTTTTAATGCATAAAAACTTTATTCCAACACCCACCTTAATATACATATATACCGATCGACCTAGAATCACTTTCTGAGTCGATTTAACGATCTTCGTCCGTCCGTTTGGCTGGCAGCCAATCAAAAGCTTGTACGCAAAGTACAGGGGCCAAATTACCGCATTCGATATCGAGTGAAATTGATCGTAATTTTCTTATTTGAGATTATGACATTCGATATCGAGCAAGAAATTTAATACATTTTATCATAATTTTGACATCGAAATCATATTTCGATACGATAGCTCATTCGATCACGAATGCGGTAATTTGGCTCCAGGTCGCAATTTTGCATATATTTTGATAAAATTTGGTAGATTATATTTTTTCAGCCCTAGAATGATTGGGATTTAATTTGTTTAAAGTGGGTTCATTATTTTACCTTGCCCCCATACAAATATTCTGCTTAAATAGGAATTTATCGGTCATTAATGTTCGATTGATATTTGTATCCAAACCAATTTCACCACAATATATAGAAAACCTGATCACAACTACAAGTTTTGTGCAGAATCGGTCATAATTAACCATAGCACCCATATACTCGTGGACCTTACTTTCGAAAATCACACAATTTTTTTAAAATGTAGGTAACCCAATAATATTCAACACAAGTAGGTTTCATATGTATATACAGAAATCATTCGGCTCAATTTTATGGTGATCGGCCCATAATTTGTTAAGACCCACTTCCGAAAATCAGTTTAATCTGTTAAAAATCTTCGTATCCAAATAAAATTCAACACAATTAAGTTTGATATATACAAAAATCATAACACCTAATTTTATAACGATCAGTCCATAATTACTTAAAGCTGCCATTTAAGAAGCACTTCTGAAAATCACTTCAACATACATAAATATTTTAGAAATTATTAAAAAAGTTGAACACAAACAATATTTATTTATATGTATGTTCAAAAGTTATGCCACAATTTTTGTAGTTTATAGGTCCATAATAGGTTAATAATAGGTTCTCATATAGTGATGATTTCTGAAAAACTCTGTTTGCACATATACTGTGTGTAGGGTATTCTATAGTAGGGCTTGAACGACTATACTTTCTCACTTGTTTGAAATGAGATTCAGCACAATTATCCCTGCTGGTTTCATTATTGATATGAGAGGCTTGGAGTCTACGGGAATTTCGAAGTGCTTTTCATTACTTTCGTAATGCTCTTCTGATATCTAATGTGCAGCTAACGGGCTTATATATATAAGTAAGGCAATGAAAAAGCACGAGTCAAAGGATAGCACTAATATTGATGCGCCGGTCATGAAAACTCTGAGGGTATCTGTACAGCTGTTGAAACAGCCAGGGTTGGCTGATAAAATAGACAAAATACAATGCACAATGATGATCAATAAATCGATTGAGCTCTTAAAAAATGTAAATCGCTAGTCTAACAGCAACTGCTAATCTTATACAGAATAAAACCATCTGTTCTAATGATACCTCCTGTCCTAATGCGATGTCGATTTTTTGCTGTTCGATTTGCTTATGGGAAATTACGAAATTTCTGTCGAGCTAATACTGTAAATTATTACAGGACTCTTTCCAATAAGAACGTATACTATGAAACTGACGAATCGATTATGTACAGCAACCAAACTGAAGGTGGGTTGCTAATAGGCAATGCAACTAACATGAAAGTTGTTATTATGTAAGGTAACTTTTGTTCTAATCTTTTTTTTCGAATTTTCCGGTAGAAAACAAACATTTATATGTTAAAAGTATAAACAATTTAACAATAAAATTATTAACATATAAAATGGAGCACTTTAAATAAAAAAAGCAACCATACATTTTCATGACAGTTGACATATGTATGTAATATGTGTTTGGTAACTGACAACTCCAGTGAGATCCGGTTGCTATTCGTAATTTATTCATGAGTCTTTTAGAAAGGGGTGTCAGGATGCCATGAGAGAGTATATACATCTATCGAGTATGATCTATTAAAAAATCTGATTGGATCATTTTGCAGAAACTTGGTGTTTCGATTGAG
Source organism: Bellardia bayeri (assembly GCA_950370525.1). NCBI lineage: Eukaryota > Metazoa > Arthropoda > Insecta > Diptera > Calliphoridae > Bellardia > Bellardia bayeri. The sequence goes on from OX493264.1 coordinate 124,220,928, forward strand.
GGTCCTAATGTTTATCTTTTGGGTATAATAAAGAAGAGTGACTTAACCTGGGCTTTTAACATTTAAAGTTCAAAAAGTTACAACATGAAGGTTCACTATTATAAAAGTTAGTCACATTTATAACGGGTCCGCCATTTAACATTTTTTTTTTTCAACTAGTGCTTATTTCGTGAATGGTAACACTTAGCTCATGTCTGATTTTATCCTTCCGCTGAACGAATATGGTTGTATACACTTGAACAACGCTGGGAAATATTGCGACATTACTTTGAAAATCATGGTAATGTTGCAGAATGTGTGCGAAAATTGCGTGTGCGTGAAGCGCCATCAACATCAATTCACCGTCGTTCTCAACAATTGAACATTTCGGAGACATCATTGAGATGAATTTTGCATAAAGACCTTGGTATGATGCCATACAAAGTCCAATTGGTTCAGGAGTTGAAGCCAACTGACCATCCAATGCGTTTTCGCTTTGCTAAGTGGGCCTGCGATCGACTTACAGATGATGCCGATTTTGCAAAAAAAAACAAAAAACATCTTTTCAGATGAAGCTCATTTTGATTTTGGAGGTTATGTAAACAAGCAAAATTGTCGCATTTGAGGCACAGAAAAACCGCACTCATATATTGAAAAGCCGATGCACCCAAAACGAGTCACTGTTTGGTGCGGATTTTGATCCAGAGGCATAATTGGGGTCATTTTTCTTCGAAAATGAGCAAGGATTGGCCGTTACAGTCAATGGCGATCATTATCGGGCCATGTTAAACGAATTTTTGTTCATAAAAATTTAAAAGGAGGATATTTACAACATTTGGTTTCAACAGGACGTCGCTACGTGCCACACAGCCGAAGCTATACTCGATGTTTTGCGCCCTGTTTTTGAAGATCGCATTATCAGCCGCAGAGCTGATGTCGTTTGGCCACCTCGGAGCTGCGATTTGAGAACGTTGGACTATTATTTGTGGGGTGCCGTCAAATATAAGTGTTACGCCGACAAGCCAAAAACAATTGACGCTTTAAAGGACAATATTCGTGAAGCCATTGGTGAAATACAGCTGCACACAATCGATAATAAGCTTAAAAATTGGACCGATCGTGTAGGCTACTGCATGGCCAGCCGAGGCAGCCATTTAAATGAAATTATTTTCCATTATTAACCGAAAGGATTGTACTTTCAAATAAAAAATAGAAATTTGAGAAAATATTCAGTAGTTTTTTTTATAGCATGTTCAAAAAAAATGTTATTTGGCGGACCCTTTATGACAAACAAGACTTTTGCAATTCTTTTGATTTTTGAAAATCTTATAATTTTGATTAAACAGTTTCATGAAATTCTGAAATAATTTTTAAGAAATGTCAATGTTTAAGGATTTTAAAGGATGTATGATACTGTTGTAGTTTTCGGTATGTTAAAAGTAATTACAGCATTGGCGCAGTAAAGGAAACTTGTATGTATTAATTTAGTTCATTCAAATGGTTTATATATAAACTGTTTTAAATACATATATATATATTACCCCAACATTTGTAGCATATTTTGTCCTGTTTAACAAAATCAAAACGAAATTCCTACTAATTTTAATTATGTATTGTTTGAATTTATAAAATATTTAAAATGTTATTAAAATTATAATTGTTTGCATAACAAACAAACAAACAAGCAAATATGTGTACATACTTCCTAATTCTAATTGAACTGTTACTGTATCAATGAATATTAATATAATTGAATATTAAATTTGCTCTAATTATTCATTTGGGTGCGGCATTATAAATTCAATTCTCTACTCGTTCAGAGTGCGTTCGTTGTATGTTTTGTGGTAAAATTTTCCAAAAACTGGGTTAATGAATTCTACTACAACAAGGGATACAGTTTCATAATTAAAAATGTGGGTTGAAACCAACAGCTATTTTAAATTGTTAGAGAGAAAATTGAAAATGGAATATATCATAACAACAGTATTTCAGGTTTTAAAATTTTATTTGATTTTATTTTCTCGTAATAAAAATTTTAAAACATTTTTCCTAATGGCATTAGCATTTTGCATAATTCTTTATATACAGGAAATTTTTTAATGCAATTTACTTAAGATATCAAAGGTCATGCATCCCAAAATGTCATAAGCAAGAAAAGAACACAGAGAAAAGTGAACACATCACATCAGTTTTAGTATGCCAGGATACTGAAATTAAAGGAAACTCGCAAAAATATATGTAAAACATAAGTACTCACCAGAGAGCAAAACAATTACATACATACATATACTAACCAATATTGACAACTGCACTGCACTGGCTAACTACTAAATGACAAAAATTTCCATGAATCATGTGTTTAATTTTATTGTCTGCATAATTTATTTTTTATTAAGGAAAAAGAAAAAAAAACTAATTATTACATTTTTTGCAATAATAAAAAATCTCTTATTCAAAATATCCAATCTAAGGGCAACGAGTGCGTTACAGCAGCAAATATAGCAACAACGACATCAACAACAATCGGGATTATTCGCTCTCTTTGTTGGAAAACCAGATGTAAACACTTGAAGCGAATTTGTCGACAGCAACAACAATGATAGCAACAGAAATTATGCCGCTTTATTTAGGGGTTTGTTAAGGGTACAAGAGAGAAAGAGACAACACTTGTTTGCAATTTGTTTTAAAGGCAATGACACATTGAACAACCACTTTTTGCGCGTTAGAGTAGCTGAACAGCACACAAGACCGAAAGACGGACGGACGGCTAGGCCGACTGCCTAACAGTGAGGCAAGTAATCAAGCCAGTACGATTCAGCAACACATATGCAGAGCGGAGATGATGGGTAGGAAAGTGAATTTAATGCTCAAACAGAGATGCTAATAAGAAAAAAAAAACTACTTGAAGGTGGTAGAAATAAACGCTAGAATATAAAAAAAACGCACAAACATTTGTGAAAACTGTGTAGAGGCTCTTTCTTTACTAAATTATTAATTTTATTATTTTTTATTTTAAAAATAGCGCAAAAGCTAATGATTATTTATTAATTAAAACCTTACAATGTATGTATATATTCTAGGTCCTTATGATAGGTGTGTGGAAATAACTCTTACTTTTAAAATTCGAAACCCAAATAAACGAGTTTCACCAAGAGTGTTTGTCATTATCCTTAGTAGAATCGAGTTGAAAATAATTAAAATCGGTTTTAAAGCAACAAAGTTCTGAAACATAATATGGCAGAACTTTGACAAAGTTTAAGGGTTTCCACCCTTTTCCTATATATGTATATGCATGTTTTATTTAGTTTTTGTAACAAGGAGCCAAACAGTCGTGGTCGAATGTAAAGATATCATTAAGTTTAGTTGATACCCATACTTTTAAAAAAATTCCAATCAATTTTTAAGCCAATAAAGTCTAAAGTTAGATTTACACGATTGAAATTTTCTTCAAAATTGCTCTTCAATTACTAAATAAATAAATAATGGTTATTAAATAAATAAATTCTGAAGAAATTTTGCTGTTTACACGAGTTTGAAGCATTTTGAAGAAAATTTCAACCGTGTAAATCTAGCTCAAGTTTTTGCTGTTAAATTTTGGAAAATGTTCAGATTTTCAAAAGAATATAACTGAAATTCAGTTGAGTGACTGCTAATATTAATAATTGCGTTGTGACAATTTCACGTTGTTTGCAATTGAGTTGAGCGTCAGCCCATAATAAGGATTTAACTATTTCCACTTTAAGTAGTAATAAGAAATGCTAAAATTTCTTGTTCGATAGTGAATAGAATGAATTCGAGCAAAACTGTTATGTCAATTAGGTTTTCATTAATTGCGATATTAATTATGGATTTCGATGGAAACGACTAAATATTTGTTGCTCTAACAAAAATCTTGTAGCCACAACTAGAAAATTTGATTACGCAAACTAAATTATTCGATTGGCAACAAATTGTATTTCTACAATGAAACATTTCTCTGTGTTTAGAAGTACGCAGGATTTCTTCTTTTTTAAATAAGTTTTAAGCGAAATTTCTTGTTCTTTTGTAGCTTTCAGTAATTGTTTTGAGGAAGAGTGACATTCGGCAATAATATAGCCTTCATTAAACGGGGTTTCGATTCAGTATTTACTGAACATAATTTACATGCAACAATTTGTAACGAAATTAGCGCAGTTCTTTAAAAAGAAAAAGTGGTTTTATTATTTATAGTTTAAGAGACATGGTTACTAAATCTTCGTAGACTGTCTTCCTGGATCACTAGTTTATCTTTTTTTTATTTTTATTATTTCCAATAGTCACTAGTTTTGTTTTTTGTTTAATTATCGCTTTAAACATTATTTTCCTATTGTCCAAAAACTAACAATAAAGCTGTTTTCCAAGACGTTTTTCCACGACAAAATTATCAATGTTACAAAACTACTTGTTATATCGTTTTTCATTTGATTTGATTTTCTTTTATTTGCAATATTCCTTATGCCGAGTATTTGGTTAATATCCTTTATATAAAATAAAAAACTTTGTCTATATGCTTTATCTGATTTTCGTTAAAATAAAATTCGTTATACCGAGATTTGACTGCAGTTGTAATTAAAACTAGTTTAGTTAAGAATAGTATTTAATTTGAATTATTATGTTTAAAATAGTTCTTAATTATTTATTGTAAATATTATTAAAATTGACTAAATTATGAATTGTGGTCAATAAGTTTGTGTTGTTGGTTTTGTGTAAAAAGCATATTTTACAAAAAAAGCTTATTTTGCATAAAAATGCATATTTGGCATAATTTTCATAAATTGTATAAAATCGTATAATTCGCATAATATTATGCATTCATTTACAAGCATAGTTCCAATATTGCATTTTTTCTCATACAAATTTTTATGCATATAAATGATAAATAACATTGTAAATTGATTTATATTCATACAGATGTAAATTTCTAAGAATTTGTTAAGCATAAAAGTTTTTCAATCTTTTGTAATTTCTAAAATTTTCATTAGCGATCTTACAAATGCTTATCTTACAAATACAAATTTATATTTATGTGATGGATATGCGTATTGGCAAGCAAATAAGTTTGTCATACTTGGCGATCTTATAAATCCTTATACCGAGATATTGGTGTGTCCATATGATGAATGGAATATGGTTTCCAAAGCTTCCAGATATCTCATATATTTCTGCTCGATATTGAAAATCAATAAAATCTGTTCATAAAGTCATTGAAATATATATGCAAAAAAAAAAAACGAGACTATCAGCCATGAATAAAACGACTTATAATTTGCTATGTGGAATTGTAATTTTAAGCATTTCTAGGTTTCATTCTGAAAAAATTGTTCGTGTTCTATAAAAAGCAAAATAGGGAATTAATTCCACTTCCGAACGGAATTAAATTCTGTGAGATGGCTGTATATCGAATTGTTTACATATAACACATTCTAAGTTTTGTGCATAAACAATATGTAATTATATATATTAAATTAAAGATATGCCTATATGCGTCTATATGTCTTTCCAGGGAGCTCTGTTATAGTATCAACAAAGGGCTATTTTCAGAAAATTTATTTTCTAACTCAAAGTTTGTTTCACAGAAATGGATACATATATATATTTATATAAATGTACTTATATACATATGGGTGTTTCCAAAGTAACGGCCGTTACCGATTTTCGGGGATTTTTTAAATAAAATTGCAACCTAAGCAAATATGCCACGAGGATTGCTTAATTTTGGACCTACGAAAGTTCAAGCATCGGTAGCAATCGAAAGAATTCATAAAAAATGTTATTTCAATACTTTTTTTGACCATTCAAAAGGTAAAGGTCGTTACTTTATAAATGTGCTGTTTTCAAATTTCGGAAACAAACATCATGTTTTGTAAAATTTTGCACAGGATGTGTCAAGTAAAAAATCTTATTACATTCTTTGAAATGTTTTTTTTTAAGGAATGGGTTTATTTTCAAACCAAAGGAAATTAATAACAAAAAAAAAAATTTTTTTTAAAGTAACGGTCGTTACATTATAAAAAGTTAAAAGTTTTTTGGGTTGAAAGCAGCATATTTTTGTTAGTATAAAGAAAATTAAATTTAATCCTTTGGAAAATGACAGATACATTTATTTTGTGTAATATTAGCGGAAAAATAAATTAAAAATAATAATTTTATTTTTGAGCTGTAAGGGGTCATTTTCTGTGGAAACACCCATATCTCTGTATATATAAAGGGATATAAGATTCGTCTGATTTTATTTACTATAGTTTTTTTTTTTTAATAAAACATGACATTTATAACCATTTTATTAATACTCGATTTTTAAATTAAAATTAACTTAAAAAAATCTTGTCTGGAATTTAAAGTTTAACACAAATTTAATGATGGCTTGATGGAATAAAATTCTAAATTGATTTATATTAATACAGCTGACGTTTTAATGTACATTTCCAAGAATTTGTTAGCACTACTAAAAACAAAATAATTTAAATATAATTTGCATTTAATAATGTTAGAAACATTTGATGAACTGTTTCTAACATTAAAATTATATAGGTATTTAATTTGTTTAAATTTTCCATAACTTAATTAAAACCTTAACGTTTTTAGCTCCGTTTGTGATATACACACTTTTAGTGTTTTAAATTTTAATTTGTTTTTTTTTTTAGCTTTGAAGGTATTATTTGTTTAAACATTAAATAATTTTGTTTATTAAGAAAACTTAAAAACGCCGTATTGTCAACACTTGCTGGCTGGCAGTACTTTTTATTGATTTGTTGCAAGAAGATACAACAACAAAATAACACACTAAAAAAAATGAGTAAAATAACAACAACAACAAGCACACATACAAAAAACCGATGAGTATATACCAAAATAAGGCACAGCCTAATTAAATTTTTTTCTTCCACTTTTTTTCTTTGTAATTTTAAACTTTTTAGTTTAATTATGATTTGTCAAACATTTTACACAATTTCTTTTCATTTAACACTAAAAAAACTGAAGAATTTTTATTTTGCACTTTATTTTGGAATCATATTTAACACTGGATTTCATACATTTCTAAACTCCTGTATCCATGATTCAATTTCGAATGCCTTTTTTTTGCTGCTGCTGCTTGCTGCCTTTTTTTTTGCCTGATGAGTGTTTGTCGCAAAAACCTTTGCACTACAAGTTCGTTTTTCTTTACTGTATTAAACTTTTTCCATGACTTTTTCGTTTAATTTTCACCGTTTATTGTTATTGTCAATTTTATTGAATTAACTTAATTTCTAGTAAGATAAACTTTTATTTTCGGTTTTTTTATTGTAGACTTTTTTTGCCTTCCTTTTTTTTTGCTGTTAGTCTGAGTCTCTCGACGTAAACTATTGAAGCGAATTTAGTATTTTTTAAATGAATTTATTTTCTTTTGGTGTCTGCTTTGTGTTTATCTTCGTGTTCGTATCTTTTTGCCGTGTGTTTGTATCTGTACTGCAGGGTTGTATTTTTAGGTAGGTTTTTGTTTATTTTGCTCTGCGGCGAATTTATCTGTCTGTTGTGTTTTTTTTTTTTAGTTTGTTTTGCTTTTGTTGTTTTGTTTGTGTGTTGCTGTCTGTCTGTCTTCTGTCTGTGTATCTGTCTTTTCTTATCGGTGTTTTATTGTTGCTTTCATTGTTTCTTGTTTCTCTTTCATTCCCTATTAGCTTGTGTATTGTTTTGGGTGAATGTAGGTAATTTGAGTAAAGATTTGCTGATAACAACAGTAACAAAAACATAAACAAGAATAACAATAACAGCATGAAACTGTGCAAAGAAAGAGCAGAGCAGAAGAACACGTGAAGCTGCGTTTAGTAAACATTAAATGAGGAAATTAAACAAAATTTATTTAAATAAATAAGAATATGTACATATAGGTATATTTTTTATTGACATTACATTATCTTACACAGTAGCATTTGAACTAGTTATTATAACGTTATAACTTGGTTTTCAACAAGAACTTTGTGTTTCAAAACAATCTAAAACAAAGAATTTGTAAATAAATTCTAAACATTTAAATTTTTATTGTATTGGAAAGAGTAATTCAAATAAATCAAAAATTATATCGGACAGATAGATGTCCAGCGCCAACAAGTACTATATACAGTTGTGGACATTAGGTTAGCACACTTCATATCCTTAGGTACCTATGCCGTTCTCAAACTTATTTTTATTTTATGTGATTATAATTATTAACTGTAATTTTTACCCACTGGTGTACCCTATATTGTGATCGGTATGTGCTGTTATTATACCCACCAATAAAAGAATAATGATTGGACAACCAAAAATACTCTGGGTCTTTATAAAATTCTAAGACAATCTAGCCATTTCCTTCCGTCTGTTAGAGGCATGATAGAGCTTCGAAAAATGACATTAACTATGAAATTTTTAGCAAACACCAAAATGTTTGGCATTGAAAATAGGCAAAATCGGTCCAGTAGGATCCGAGTTATAGATCAAAGTTTTAGACTACATCGATATTTTTCAGATATTTTTTGCTATTTTTTTTCAAATATTGTGCAGATAATATCATGAAATTTTGCACACTTTATTTTGATTATAGAAGGACAAGTCCAGTTTAAAATGGTAGGAATCGGTCTACGATTTCTCATAGCATATGTATGTACATATGTGTTTCCAGAATATGGCTTTATGGTACATAAATGTCTATAGAAAAGCCGTATCTATACAAAATTCTGCAATAATAAGTTTCATGCAAAGTGAAATCTCTTACGTTTTCATCGGTCCATATTTTGACATAGCCTCACTTACGAAAATCACTTAAATGCGCATAAATCTTTTATAAAAATCACTATAAAGTTGAAATTCAACACAAATAGTCCATACATATAAATCGTCATTCTCAATATGATGACGGTCGGTACGAAAATCACTTAAATAAGCACAAATCTCTTATTATCATGAGCAGCAAGTATAAATCCGACACAAATAGGTCATACATACATATATAGAAATATTCATTCCCAATATAATGGTGATCAGTAAATATTTGGCCGTAGTCCCCATATAAAGTTCACTTTGAAAAATCTCTTAAATGCGCATAAATCTCTTCACAATTTCATGATGATTTCATCATGAATAGGTCATAGTTCCCTTATAAGTACAACTCCCAAAAACTCATTAATCTACATAAACATCCATATCGAACCGTAATTTTACACAGATCTTTTATAAGTATGTAAAAATTATACTATTGACTTTTGTGAGAGTTGGTCCATAGCATAGCTCCCGTACAAGCTCCACCTTCGAGAATAACCACAGCGTATACAGATGGGACAATTTTGACGTTCGAAATAGCCAAAATCAGTTTCCTAAGGCTTTTTAGTATTTAGTTTATTATATGTTATATTAATTGTTTTATGCTGCAAAAATATAAACAAAGTGTAAATTCTTAGAATATGGTAAAAATAATAAAAACAAGTAAGAGTGCTATATTCGGCTATGCCGAATCTTATATACCCTTCACCTTTGTTTTGGATGCATAATTATATTGTGCATAATTATGTCGATAAACACGCCATCTGTTGATGAATTTGTTCGTAACAATATTAATACACTTTGTTTGATCAACGCCATCTGTTGATGAATTTGTTCGTAACAATATTAATACACTTAGTTTTTTTGATGAAATTTTCAGAGGTTGTCTCGGATTTTTGCTCATAGCTCCGTTATTTATGGACGGATTTTGCTGATGTTAAATAGCAAACTTCTCGAAAGCATGTCTGACAGAATTATTTAAGATTTGGATCCCGAAGATATCTGGGGACTTTAGAAAATTGATTTCAACAGACAGACGGACATGGCTTAATAGACTCCGCTATCTATAAGGATCCAGAATATATATACTTTGTAGGGTCGGAAAATTATATTGTGGAAATTACAAACGGAATGACAATCTTATATATAACCTTCTCATGATGATCAAGGTTATAATAATAGGTGATTTGGTGGTGGGTATATAAGATTCGAACTCTTATTTGTTTTTTTGCATTCTTTCTTAATACTTTCTTCTATTTGTGGTAAATTGCAATTCCTAGACAATTTGAGCTGAACAATAGTTTAGAACGTGAAAGTAAATTTATATATTTTGTTAGTCCTGAAAATCTTTTATTAAACAAAAGACTAAAGGTCATAAAATACTATATAGATATGACAAAAAAAAAATGATGTACAGAGGCACGGCGTAAGGTTAACCACCAGATAAACTTTAAAGGAAGTGAACTTTAATTTGCACAACATATTTAAGACCTCCAAGTAAAGAGGACTCTTAAATTTACAGAACCGCAGTGGTAGCCCCATTTAACGACTACACCGCAAAACACATCTTTCAACAAAGTTCGGTACATATGTTTAAAAAAAGAAGTCTTTCTTTTTTTTCCCATGAGCATTTAGAAAAACCCAAAATATCCTGTGGAGCGATGAATCAAAATTTCAGACTTATTTCGAACTTTCATGAAACCTGAAAATAAAACTTTTTTACACGCATAATATTTTTGTTGAGATTAACGCTACAAAGTATTTGGGTATAAAAGGGGCTCAATATAGACCAAACTGAACATGTGTAACAGTAACATGTTACACGAAAACAGCTACAATAAACTCCACTATTAAACAATTTGTATAAAAATAAACTTTTAGCACTTGAATTAAATGTGTATTTTTTAATCACCCCTATCGTGAATAAAAATTCCACATGAAATTTGTTCCCTTTTATTTTTTTAACATTGAATTTTAATAGGGAAATGTGAAAAGGGAATAAATTTCATGTGTATTTTTTAATCACCCCTATCGTGAATAAAAATTCCCTTTTATTTTTTTAACATTTAATTTTAATGGGAAAATGTGAAAAGGGAATAAATTTCATGTGTAATTTTTATTCACGATAGGGGTGAATATATAAATATAACTTCTAAATAACATTGTTGTTATTAAATGTGCAAGCAATTAAGAAAATTTGTTATAAATATTTATTGTGAATTTACTTACAACAATATAAATAGATTTATACGTCTTTTTATAATAATACAACTATTAATATAAATTTGTTTTATGTCAGCAAAGTTCTTTTAGGAAAACACTCAAGTGTATTTTTCCAATAAAGATTAAATTGAGTATAAAAATATCAAAAGCATCCTGGTTGCTGGCTGGCTGGTTGGCTGTTCATGCTTTACACTAAAGGTCAATATAAAATTTAATCGTTTTTCTTTAACAATATGTTTTTGATTTCCAATAACATTTACAAATACCTACAAGTAAGTCTCATATAAAAAAAGCAAAGTTTTAATAGAAGACATAAAACCCTAAATTTAGTATGTAGCAGATTTTCTCATATCAAAGTATAAAAATATCGTAATCGTATAAAAAAAGTTAGTTCCCACTTAAATTAGTTTGCCGTCAGCCAATATGTTACATTTAATGTGACCCAATACACTTTGTTTTCTCCTACTCCTATTCCTCCTACCCAGCTTTTCAGTTTTTCAGTTTCTAATACTTTTTCTTTTATATTTATACTACGAGTAATTCTGTCATATACTTTTGTTGTATGTTTTATTTTTTCATGTTATATAATATTTTTTGTTCACATTTTTTTTTTCGTATTATCAGAAATATGACTTGTATGGCTGCACAGGGATTTTAGTTTTAGTATTTTCTATAAAAAGATGAACATGTTGATGAGAAAACATTTCTTGTATGTATGTGAAGTTTATTCAGTCATTCATTCAGCTTAAATCCTTAGAAATATTAACGTCAAAATTGTGTTATTTGTTAGAAAAGGTTGTTTGTAAAAACAAAATTGTATGTACAATATAAAGAAATGTTTTAATTTTATTAGTTATTCGGTTTAAGAGTGAGTGTTGATAAACGATAGGGTTAAACTGGGGGGAAAATAATTTCTTAAATATGACTTGCACGAATTCATAAATATTAAAATAAATCATGTTATTGTTTCTATTAACAAAGACATGCTAATATTATGTCGTTACTGATTAACATACCTTGTAATGATTACTGGCATAACGTCTGCTGAAGTTAGATAAAGTTAAATAATGGCTGGCTTATAAGAACTTGTTTTTTTTGTGGAGAGATACAAGTTTTGTATCCGATGTTATGAAAAAGTATTTTTTTGAAAGGCAAGAAGTGAATTTTAAAGATTTTTGGTTGATTTTTGGTTGGTTTACGTGGTTGCCTGCTGCCTGCAAGTATTCAAGAGGAATCTTTTGACTAGGCGATAGTGTGCCGGACTATCAGTCACAGGGTTGCGGGTTCGATTCCCGCCAAAGACTCTGGGTGTTTTCTGCAAACAAACCAAAAAGCTTCGCAGTTTGTTGGGCCCAGAGAATGTGAAATACTGTTTCCTCTTTCTCCCGGTCCTGGCAACTGCGGCAGTGATCATTAAAGTGACCGGTTAGCACCGCTATGATTCTCGCGATGTCCTTTTGTTTCACATTCAGGAGCTGTTAACTGCGCTTCTCATTGTATGCTGGCCACATATTTTTAATGGTCCTGCAGGTGTCCAGATTAGGCCAATTAATTCCAGCTTTTTGAAAGTAATGTCCGAAGATTTCACTTGTAATAGTCCCAAGTGGTGTTGTGACTGAAACGCCAGTTGAGACATCTAAAGCGTATCCTTCTTTGGCCAGTTCGTCCGCCCTGTTAATACCGCAGTAGTCCCTATGCGCACAGACCCAAACTAAAATAATGTCAGTTAGACCACCTAGCCTTGACAGCCTTTCGTTGCATTGCCTGACTAGAATAGATGTTGTTGTATGGGATTTGAGTGACATGAGTGTCTTCAGACTGTCGGCAAAAATGTTTGTGTTGCCGCGAATATTTTTTTCACATAAAATGCTGCATGCTTCCCTATTCGCTAGTAGTTATCTCAGCCTGAAATACACTAGATTTGTCTGGGAGGCGTATCGAGAGTTTTAAAATGAGTTCATCGCAGAAGACGCAGGAACCAGCGTCACACTCCATTTTTGAACCTTTAGTGTATATATGTCTGCTCTTATGTCGAATCCATCAAATTCCACGAGTTTTAAAATGTATTTTTTGAAAGTATTTTATGTTTTCTTTAATGGGTTATTTCTATACAAAAGTGTATTTTAAAAGTATAATTGCAAACATCCTTTCTATATCTAAAAAGGCAATTTTTAACTTAGAAAAGTAACAATTTAAAAGTGTACTATCTCAAAACATAACTTTTCTAAAAAGTTATACTTACTCGTATATTTATTTACACTTTATTTATGATCCTTTCAAAAGTATTTTTCTTTTATATGATTATAATTATTAACTGGAATTTTTATCCATTGGTGTGCCCTATGGTGTGTTCAGTAGGACCTGTTATTTTTCTACTGTACTCTTTCTTTATACTTTCTTCTATTTGTGGTAAATGACAATTAATAGGCAAAAAAGTAAATTTATATATTTTGTTAGTTTTTCGCTGTAAGTTTTGTGGAGTTATTAAGCTAAGAAAACATTTTATGAAGCAAATTATTAAGGCTCATAAAACACTATTTAGACATGGCAACACAAAGTGGTGCAAAGAGGAACATCGAAAGGCTTTTTTTACCAGATGAACTCTAGAGGGAGCACCTTTGGAAAGATTACAAGTATTTTACTTTGTTCAAGAAAGATGGACCTTAACGCATATTTCAACCTATAGGATATTTCTACGGCTTCGAGCTTGTATTTTATAAGCAGAACGTAAAGAGCTCCCCTTGATTTACAGAGCCCCAATAGCAGATTCATTTAAGAGCTTCATTGCACTACAAAGATATCCTTCGATAAAATACGGCGTTGATGTTTCGTCTAAAACTATATAAAGAAGACTCAATGAAAAAAATTTTCATTGAGGCATTGTTTAACATAAGTAAGTCTTATGTGTTAAAAAATAACTTACAGTACCGAATTTATTTTGCCCATGAGCATTTAGAAAAAAAAAAACAGTAATTTTCTGGATGAATATCCTTTGGAGCGATGAATACAAATTTTGTACGCTCAGATCTGAAATGGTGTCCATAAGGCACGGTGGTGGGAATGTGATGGTGTGGGCAGAGTTTTCTGGGCATGGTTTTGGTTCTATATATAAGACCGATGCACGAATGGATCAGCATCATGCTAATCAATGTATATTCTTAAATGTAATGATTATATACGCTGAGGAAAATAAGCCTTTTAAGTGCTGTTTTGCACCTCAACGACCCAAACCTCACACACTGTGAGAATTGACTGATGTGTTAAAATGGCAGCCCAATCTCCAAATCACAGTCCAATTAAAAGCCTATAGAATGATGTGTAGCAACATATAACGGCAGTATGAACCAAGAATTTTACCGATTTATGACAGTAAATTCAAAATGCTTGGCACGCAATTTCACAAGAACGCTGTATGGCCCTGGTGGATAGTATGTCCAGGAGATTAAATCATATCCTACTAAATATTACAATTTAAATTAATTTTTTTGCACCTTTACTCTTATGAGAATAAAATTTTCATTTAGTTCTAAATTCCAGTCGGGATTTTTGTTGGAATTTTTGTTTTCTGAAAAGATAACCGCCGAAAAGCAACAAATAAATAAAACAAAAAGTGGTGTGGCGTAATCTTAGAGTGGCATGTAACGAGCTTAGTAAATAAAGGGTTTTGAAAAATAACGAATAACAGAAAATATTTGCTTTAAATGGCAACAGATTCAAGTGTGCCAACCTCGTGTCCACCACTGTATATTAAGATACATACTATGAAAAACATTTTTTTTTAAATTTCAACATGCTTACTACTTAAAAATATGTATAATTTTTAAAAATGTACTTTTTTATATTATTTTTTAATATACAATATGAAAAAGGTACTTCTTTATTACATTTGAAAAAGGTACTTCTTTATTACATTTGAAAAAGTTACTTTTTCAATACGCTTGAAAAAGTTAGTTTTTCAATACATTTGAAAAAGGTACTTTTGCAATACATTTGAAAAAGTTACTTTTTCAAAATATTTGAAAAATTTGGATGTTCAAAACATTTTAAAAAGTTAGTTGTTCAACACATTTGAAAAAAGTACTTTGTCAATACATTCCAAAAAGGTACTTTTGCAATACATTTCAAAAAGTTGCTTTTTCAAAATATTTGAAAAATTTAGATGTTCAAAACATTTTAAAAAGTTAGTTGTTCAACACATTTGAAAAAAGTACTTTGTCAATACATTCCAAAAAGGTACTTTTGCAATACATTTCAAAAAATTACTTTTTCAAAATATTTGAAAAATTTAGATGTTCAAAACATTTTAAAAAGTTAGTTGTTCAACACATTAGAAAAAGTTACTTTTTCAATACATTTGAAAAATGTACTATTTCAATACATTTGAAAAAGGTACCTTTTCAATATATTTGGAAATGGTACTTTTTAAATACATTTTTTAAATATATTGAAAAAGGTACTTTTTAAATACACTTATAATACATTTGAAAATAGGCTTTAAATAATTTCTGTTAAGTGAATTTTCCTTAAAACTTATTTTCCCACAAATTAAATATTTTAATAAATTCCGAATACCTATTTCAATACTACAACATGCTGTTGAAAACCATTTTATATTTATTTTAATAGGTCCCACAAAAATTACACTTTCTAGCTAATTAAATAATTGTAGCAGAAAATAATTCCATTTACACGCAAAATTATCTTCATTAAAATGCTGCTCATAATATCAATAAACTTAAACACTCAGTCGCACAATTGAGCATTCACATATTTACGAAATACATTTTCCAGGAATTTTAACACATTTAAGCTTGTTTCAGTTGTTGTTTATGCTGTATTTGATAAACTATTTCAGCTAATTTTCAATAAATTCCAATTTTACTACACTTTATTTAATCGACTTATATAGAATCTCTAACAAAAACAAAACAAGCAACATTTGTTTAAGCATGCGGAACATCAACAAAAACAACAACATAAAAATAATAATAAGAAGAAAAGCAAGAGCAAGAACAGGAAATAAGGAAGTAAAAATTTTAACAGCGAACTTGGTGGTACGAGTAATAAAAGGTGTCATCCTGAACACTCATTAAACGATTAGATGTTATAAAATTTGACATGCCCACCGCCACCATCAGCAGCAACCACCAATGCCAGCACTACCACAAAACCTACATATATTAGTGAATATCGGTTGTCTCCTGCCACCCAACTACTCACTCAAGCTTTGGTACCATAAACAGCAGTTCAATTATTCATAATCGTAAAGAGCGAATAAATATAAATGTTTGTATGATGCGTGCGGGTGTTGGTTGTTGGTTGTTGGTTGCGCATTGTGTTGGAAGCTTAGGTACTGTGCTCAAGTGTTAATTATTATTGTTTACACCTGTCAATATTCACACAAATATTTTTGTGTGTGTTTTTTATTATTATTATTATTGTTTTTGTTTTATATTCAAACCAAAAATACTTGTAAATACAGCGTCATAACATTATGATTATGACATAAAGTTAATGCCAACACTAAAAGTGGCAGTGTAGGGGGGTAGAAGAAATGTTTGTTAAGATAGTAAACAATGTTCTCTTTGTTTTGAGGCTTAAATAAGATGTTGTGTTGAACACTGTTTACCCGGAGTATTGCTGTATAGACATACTTATCTGAATCAAGACATGCCATTTTAATTAACGTTTCAAATAGCAACATTTTGATAAGGTTTAACTCAGGTTTGCATTAATTTAATTGAATTTTTCGTAGCAGGGTAACTAAATAATTTTTAAAAATGTGTTCATTGTTTTTCATTGATTTTAATAATAATTATTAGCAGAGAAGAAAACTAGAAAAGCTTTCATTAACAATAAATAAAAATCAACCCTTTTTTGTCAACCTTGGGTTATTACTTTAACTTTTTTCTCAAAACTCAAATCATTGAGCTTCTTGCCTAATTTTTCTAAAGTAATTATCCATTTGTTTAATGAATTTAAATAAAAATTTGTCCGAAAATACCCATCACCCTCGGCAGTTAAATAAATAAATTATAAATTTTTATAATTCCCCCAAGGAAACACTGTTTACTGCAATTTTTTACATTATCCCTAAATAAGTGTTTAAGTTTTCGTTAGTTGTTTATATTCCCAGCATTATGAAAATGCTGTCTTGTTGGTGTAAAAGAAAGTAAATGAGTGAAGGAATGAATATGACATGGTTGACTAACTAGATGTCAAAACTGTCTGTCACATTTCCCAAGAAAAATCATGCAAACTTTTTGTTTGTTAAATTTATATGTACTTTCTCTTTATAAATTTAAGTAGCATATATTTGTTACTATTTTATAGCTGTTTTCATTATTACTTGTTATTGTTATTGTGTGGTTGTGCGTTTATGTAAAAGTAATTTATTAGGTCGTAAAAAGAAATAATGCCAAAGATTCAAGTAGTATCTTAAATAATACAAAAGCCCTTACATACAAAAAATAAAGCAAAAACACAACAAAACAGTAAAGTACATATAATATAAAAGAGAAGCAGTTGAACACGTTTGTTGCATAAAAGCGAATGCGCCACAAAAGAATTAGTAGGAAAAAAAAACGCGTTAAAATGTGTTTGTTACGCTTTTAATGCCTGCAGACAATATAGAAAAATATTAAAATCACTCATTTTTATATTCTGTGTAGCCTACCTTAAGGCGCCTTATTGGAATATTTAATAACACTCATACGCACTTAGTGCTTTTTATATTTTTTTTTTTTAGTAGAGACTCTCTCTCTCTTATTATAAATGTTAGGTTGAGTGTGTTGTGTAAATTATACATTGGTTTGTTGTATTTGTTGCAGCAAGTGTTAAAGCATGATGTATTTCTAGCATGATGTTTTTTTTGCTATTCTTGCTTCCAAAATTTATGGGGTTTCGTTTCGTGTAGCCATTAAATATTTTTTCTTTTTAGTTTATTTCCATTTATTTCAAAATTTCTTTTTTTTTTGTTGGTTTCTGATCATGAATTTGTATTTTCTTTGTACTAAACAAAGCAAGTATTTTGCTTAAAATTACTTAAAGAATTGTCTGTTTCTGGAGGAGATGATGTGTACGAGTACTTTGTTTTGAAGCTATTTTAGAGCAGCTGCTTTAATGTTACAAGTATAGTACCTAAAAATTGCTTTTAAATTTTTTTTTAAGAAAATTAAAAACATAAAATCCCATCAAAATCAGCAATTTATTTTTATATTTTTTTTTATTTTTGTGATTTCTTCAAACAGGAGTGAATTTATTGGAGTAGAAGGGCAAAATCATATATAAAACATAATCAATAATAAGGATTATAAGTGGATGTGTGTAGGTATGTGGGTGTATGTTTATGTGTACTTGTGCATGTTTTGTTATAATAATTTATATTTCAAAGTCTTTATCATTTTAAAACCATTTTAAGTTATGAATACATACATATAACCATATGTCTTTGCTCACTGGTATTTATATTTATAAATAAATCTTAGTTTAGAATTCTATCAGGTTTGCTAAATTTTTATGTCTATAGAAAAAGTATTAGTTTTGGTTAGATTTCGAAACCTAGTAGAAACTGTACAACATACAAAGTAAGATGAAAAGTCAAAAATATTATATTTTCAATAGAAAATGCTGTTAAACAAGAGTTTTTCTATTCTGTTATACATAGTAATAGTTAATTTTCTATAGAAACTATTGTTTATTTATTTATTTATTTTAAACATTAGAAGATAATTATAAATTACAAACTAATGGAATACAAAAGGCCATGACAACTTGGTCTTAGGCTCAATATTTTTATAATTACAGTTAACATTTTTGCAGGATTAAATTTATTTTATTTTTTATTTTTTTATATTAATTGGTATATATGAATTTTTTTTAAAAATGATATGATATGGAGGAGGTTGTTTTTGTTAGGTATGCCAAGTAATGATATGGGGTTTGATATATTCTTAAAGGTCAGATCGCGTTGCCTCCTAAATTTTGGGCATGTTAGAAGTACGTGCTCAATGGAACTTGAGGGTGAATCATTACAGTCGCAGATTTTATTAATGGGTAATTTTAAAAGATGTCCGTGGGAAAACTTAGAGTGTCCTAAGCGGAGTCTCACAATTTTTATTGTGCCCAGTCTATTTAGTTCGGTGTCTTTTAAAAAATTTATAATAGTTGTTTGTTTTTCGTTAGGATTTTAAATAAAAACATTAATTAAATATTTTTCGTATTTAGGTATTTTCTATGTAGACAAAATGTTGCATTGAAAATGTATCATCTTTCTTAAAATCCTACCGCACAATAAACAGGATTCCAATTGTCACAATAGTGCAATTAAAATCCGATCGTGTCAGCTTTTTGATCTGGAGTTTGTATTGGATTTATAACTTGAAATTTTAAACATGGGTGAACTGGGCTCACCACCGCATTGTATGTCTTACAAGAATACATGTGTTGCTAAGGAACATACAATTTGCAATTTCTTGTACATAGCTGCAACGATCAATATATTAAGCACCTTGCTTAAGAGCTTGGTCTATCTATTTCCTGGCATTTATAACTTAGTCAATTAGCACGACCCAAGATTGTTACTAGAAAAGCAGTAATCGCAACAATGTACTGACAACCACTAATGTCAATAATGAAATATTGCTGCGGTTGCCATAGGCAGCTATAGAAACCTTTCCAGGGCGGATCCTCAGCACACATATTCCACGAAAGCCACAATTCCCATACATTTCCTAAGCTTAGTTTTGTAAATGTCACCACTACTTTCTGTTGTTTCAGCAAACAGCACATAGTGACAAATTGTGTTTGTGATTCAGCAAATTTATATTAAAAAAAAATTGCATTAAACAAAACAATAAATTTGTATTGAAAAAAACGTATTTATACACAATAATTTTTGTATTTATGTTAACACACAACAATTTTTGGCTACATATGGTACATTTTCTCCTTAACTCTTGCTTAATGTTTGCATTATTATATTTTATAGAGGCTATTATTGCAATAATGCTGTAAGTCACAATTATTTAATTTTTTTAAACCATTTTTTTAAACTATATTTGCAAGAACACAAAACTCCCGCAAAAATACTCATAACAGCTGTTTCCTTCTATTGTAGATTATGTCACATGAAACTAAGAACTGACGTGTGAAAGTAAAAATTATAAACTGCCTGTAATTTGCCAATTTTGGCAGGCATGCACAGTTACAGTGGGTAGCAAAACTGTTCGGATGTTTTGCTTTAAGGTTGGTGCATTTGATTGCGTTCATGCAGCCTATGTCAACAGTATTCTTTTCTATCAGACTGGTATCGGTTGACTTTCCTTTCGTCGCTCCAAATAACCCGTTTTTAGTCATCCACTGACCAAGTTTCGTGGGTTTTACAGAAATGAAGGCGTTTTTCACATTTCTATTTCACACTGGCTACTAAACCAATTCTATGTAATGCGCGTCTAACCATCTAGGAACTGACATCCTTACCAATACTTTTTGCAGCAGTTTTCGGGGTCTTGATGTCCTCATTATGTAGCAAACGTTCAATCTGCCAGGCATCACCATCAGTCTTGGTCGACCCCCTTGATTATTATTGCAAGCTACATTACGCCGTTTTTTCATATCATTTACCGTGGATTTATTTACATTTAATTTTTTTTTTAGCAATTTTACGGCATGAGTAATTATGTTGCAACAAATTTATCACATTGTTTTCAATATCAGTTGGCGTTTTTTTCTAATTTTTAAAGATCTTTTAATTTCAAGAACAATTTATTATTTTTTATTCGAACTGTTAATTTTAAATTTTTGATATTTATTTAGTCGAGTTCATTAAATTTAATTTTCATTAAATTATTTTTACTGAAGGTAGGAATTGTTTTACAACTTGAAAAACTTTTTATTATTATTAAAATTTTTATTGACAATTTTCTTGGCTGGGATTCGAACCTTAATTTTTAATTTTTTATTTAAAAATCAAGTTAATCACTTCACAGGTCAAACAGTAATGCACAAATAGAGCAATAAAAGCTTGATAACGAGATGTCAACAAACAAACAATCCAACGGGTCAAATACATCTTAACAGAGCAATATCGTCATAATGTTTAATTCTTATTTTTTTGAAGCAATTTATATCAGTTTTTGTGCTATATAATTTAGAATGAGGTTCAATTAAATAAAAAATACATACTTAAATATATAATAATATACGAGGTATGATCAACAAAAAAAAACATAAAATAAACGTTATTTTAAATTTTTTCAAAAAGTATTTATTTATTCATCAATAACTATCTTGTCCCCTTCAAAGTAATCCCCCTCAGATATCATACACTTATGCCAGCGTTTTTTCCAATCCTCGAAACACTTCTGAAACGCGCTTTTTGGTATCTCCAATAGCTCCTGTTTCGATTTTTCTTTTATCTCCTCAATCGTAGCAAAACGTTTTCCTTTCATCGGTGTTTTCAGTATTGGGAAGAGGAAAAAGTCAGCGGGGCTTAAGTCCGGTGAATACGATGGTTGAGGCATGATAACGGTTTTGTTTTTGGCCAAAAACTCACGCACAAGCATCGATGTGTGAGCTGGTGCGTAATCATGGTGCAAAATCCATGATTGGTTTTTCCACAATCCTGTGCGTTTATGCTTCGCGCAAACGGCGCATAACTTCAAGGTAGTATTCTTTATTGATCGTATGACCTTGTGGCAAGAATTCATGATGCACCACGCCATTGCAGTCGAAGAAAACAGTGAACAAAACCTTCACATTTGACCGAACTTGACGTGCTTTCTTCGGTCTTGGCTCTTCTGGACGTTTCCCTTGGGACGATTGGGCTTTGATTTCATACACCCATGATTTGTCACCAGTTGTGACCTTTTTGAGGGAATCTGGATCGTCGTTGACGATGTTAAACAGCTCCTGGGCGATGTTGTTTTTGCTCAAAATTTAGCAATTTTGGAACAATCTCCGCTGTCTAAAACATCCGTAAAAATTGCTTGGCATGAGCCGAACGATATGCCAACATCATCAGCAACCTCTCTGATAGTGATTTGTCGATTATCCAAAATCATTTTCTTCACTGATTCAATGTTTTCATCGGTTGTTGACGTGTGCTCGGGCGACCAGGACGAGCATCATCATTGACATTTTTTCGGCCTTCCTTAAACTGGTTATACCACAATTGAACTTGTGTTCTGCTCATAGTAGACTCGCCAAACACATTCAACATTTTAAATGTCACAAAACTTAATACAGTGTCTTTGGTCCATTTTTTCGAATAGTAAAAAATCGAAGAGCACACCAAAACACGACTATCCTTTTGATCTGTTAAAAACAAACTGACAATCCAAAATGGCTGTTACATCTTTTTCTATGAAAATCATCCTTTAAAGGATTTTAAAACACATTTGTATATACTTATTTTATTGAAGTCAGATTAAAAAGTGCAACAACATAAATCGCTCTCTCTTGCTTATTATGAACTATTCAGGATTGTTCTTGTTGTTTAAACAAATAACAATAATTTATTTATATTGCTTGAAAATTCTGCTTAAAATGGTTGCTGGTATCCATATTAATCTTTAGATTTGCTTAATTGGGTAATCGATTTATTAGCTAGAAAACCGCTTTCACGTTTTCTGGAATAGAGATTACTCAGACAACTATTTCAAATTTAATATAATTAATTCTTTTTTTTTAATCATTGTGTTTCCTGTCATACCTAGCACTCTGTAACTATAATAAACAGTATCAAATTTTTTTATTGCAATATTTTTTGTCTGTTTAATATTTAGGTATGTTGCTGTTTTTTTTTGTTGTTTTTTTTTTTGGTTTCGTTCGTTTTGTTAAACTTTACGCTCCATGTAGCGCAAAAACCAAAAAACGGATATCCGTTGCATAGATTTTTATAATGCCGATGTTCATAGTGTTGTTGTGTTATGTGTAGGGTGTTAAAGCGCCATTATTCATAAAATTCTACACTCTATATACATATTTAAAATAAAAATACAGAATCATCAAAAACACTGGTGCGGTGTTATTGGTGTTTTTATTGTTGTTACTGTTCATTGGTTTTTCATTTCGGTTCACGGTTGTTCATTTAATGTTTGGTTGAGATGATGTTGGTTTTATTTTTATGTTGTGCGCCAAATTTGTGGTACAACACACCAGATATTTGTTGTATCCACATGTAGAAATGTTTCTTTTTTTGAAATAAATACAAAAATATAAAATAAAAATTAAACAGAAAAGCGATATTAAGTATTGGTAATATTGTTTGAATAATAAAAACAACATGGTTTTTGGAATTAAGATTGTTTTGTAGGATTTATCATATAAAATACTGAAAGATAATAATTAGAGTGTAGAGTGTTTAGGTGTGTATATACAGTGCCGGCAAAAATAAAAGCACTTTTGCACATGAACATTTAAACAGGCCTAGCGGGCCAATGAAATATTTTTTGGCCGGACAAGAGTAAAATCATTTTATTTGGTGGAAAAGGTTCTCGTCCCCCAAATGCAGAATACAATTCACAATTCACATCTAAGACGATAAAGCATGGAGGTTCTAGCATTATGGTACACAGAAAAAATTATTGCCCGACAAATTTTAATTAAACTTTTAATTGAGTCTTAATTGATTTTCAATTAAACTTAATTATATCAATTAAATTTTTAATTGAAAAACAATTTTCAATTAAATAATAATATAATACTTTTTTTTAATTAAAACTACTTTTAATTAAATTTTTACGAAATATTTTAATTGATACTACAAATTCCTTCATCGGGTCACTTTCAATTAAATGTTTAATAAAATATATACGAATATTTTAATTGAAAATCAATTTTAATATTTTCTATGTATGGGGATACTTTTCATATTACGGATTGGGGCCAACATCAACAATGGTTCAACATGTTTACGTTGATATACTAAATAATGTTACGCTTCCATTGATATGGGTCTTCCAACAAGATAACGACCCAAAACATACAAGCAGAAAAGCACGTCAGTGGTTCATTGACAACAATATTGAGGACACCTGACTTAAATACAATAACGAATCTTTGGGCTGAGAAAAAGTAAAGTGTATCTCAAATAAAACTGACTAACAATAAGCATCTTTGGACTATAGTGAAGGAGTCATGGTCAAAAATACCTAAAGAAACATGTAAAAACTTAATTAACTCCTTGCCGAAGCGCTGGGTTATTGCCAACAAAGGCCAGTCAATAAAATATTAATAAGTTATTTGTTTCATCAGCTTCCTTTTATTTGTTATACCCTGCAGCACCATAGTGGAGAGGCTATATTGGATTTGTTTTTTTATTTAATTTATTTGAAATATACAGCCATGCCACAGAATTTAATTCCGTTCGAAAGTGGAATTAATTCCGTATTTTGCTTCTATAGAAATACGAGGACGGTTAGGAAACTTCTTAGACTAGCCCAGAAAGAGAATATGTAGTTAGTTTTTCAAAAATATTTTTATTTTTCAATATAATCTTCTGAAACTTCAATACGCTTAGTCCAACGCTTATCTAGCAATTCTATCCCTTGATTAAAATAGTTTTCCTCTAGGCCTTCAAAATAGTGGTTTACAACTGTGACTGCATCTTGATTTGAAGTAAAACGCTTGCCAGCTTGGGCTCTTTTTAGATTTGGGAACAGGTAATATCACTGGAAGCTAAATCAGGAGAACTAGAGAACTAGTACTTTAGTTCGTTGATTAAAACACTCTTGGGCGCTGATGTGTTTTCTTGATAAAAAATATTTTTTTTTTGTGTTGTAAGCCAGAACGTTTTTGTCAAATTTTTACATTTAATTGCTCCAAAATCTTGTAATAGTACTCTGAATTTATTATTGTACCCTTTTGCAGATAGTCAATCAATAAAATACCTTTGAAGTCCAAAAAAACCGTTGTCATATCCCTACCAGCCGATTGAATTGTTTTTACCTTCTTTGGGACACTTCCTCCAGCTTCAGTTCAAGAAGGCTAAAAGCTTCCAAACCGCCCTCGCAGCAAAACGAAAAGTTTTTCAGAATGAAACAAATTTTAATTTGCTATGTGGAATTGTAATTTTAAGCATTTCTAGGTTTTATTCCGAAAAATTGTTCGTTTTACTTTTTCTATTGAAGCAAAATACGGAATTAATTCCAAACGAACGAAATTAAACTCTATGACATGGCTGATAGCTTAATTTTTTAAAATCTATAAAGAGTAGTGCTATTTTTTTACTGACCAAATTTTTATATTTCACCTGAAATTGTTAAATTTTTTTCAATAAAAAGTCAATAAAAGTAACACAAATCTTTTTTACGTTGAATAAATGATTGACATACATATTTCAATTATGTGTCACGGGAATAACTAGAAAACTAAATCGAAGAAAAATTCATATGTACAGTCGTCGCAACCTGCCTTCAGTTATCACTATATTGAATAAATTCGTCAGATATTCTTTCTACATTATTGTTTACAAAAATATATTTTTTTTTTACAATGATAATATTTTTTCCCATACAAGCCTTTTCACAATAAATATATTGCAAAAATTAAGGATTTTTCATAAAAAAGCTTTAGAGCTGTATAATTTTTTTCGTAAAAGCTTTTTCCAAAAAAGCTTGGCAAGCTTTACCATGAAAAACTTCTAAGTTTTACAATACAAAGAAGTTTTCAACTTAAAAACATTTTGTTAAAAAGTTTTAAAACGCAAAAAAGCTTTTAAATAAAACTTAATAAGAATTGTTTGTCCCAACTAAGGAAGTTTTCACTACAGCTTTCTGCAAACAAATTCATATCTTTCATTAAGAAAATCGTAATTTTAAGGAAGCTTTTTAAGTTTAAAGTTAAAAAATGATTTCACACAAGATAAATTATTATTTATTATAAAAATAAGCACACAAAAATTTAGGTTTTGTTTGTTTTGCATTAAATCTTCTTTATTTTTCTTACTATGTAGATCTTTATCAAATTTACTTTCCCTTGAATAATAAATGGGCTCTTTTTCCACCTTGTAGTTTGCTAATTTTTTAAGTAAGAAAAAAGGTATCTGTCAAATAGGCTCAAATACTAAAAACAACTTGAATATTATAATTTTTTTTTTACAAAATTGTTTCTCTTTAAAAATGTTTGCAAAACCATGTCTTTATTTTCATCAGTATTGGCGTTGTAGCCAGTGACTGCGTCATCAGTAGCATCAA
Organism: Bellardia bayeri; assembly: GCA_950370525.1. Lineage (NCBI taxonomy): Eukaryota > Metazoa > Arthropoda > Insecta > Diptera > Calliphoridae > Bellardia > Bellardia bayeri. The sequence goes on from OX493264.1 coordinate 124,247,120, forward strand.
CTTTAATTAAAATGGATTGTCTGTGTAACTGTCCTTTGCTTACTAGTATTCCACCTAATGCATTGGCTCGCTTCGGTTCGATATGGTTTGACATCTTTGCTACAAATCTATTTCCTTGTTTTTTTTTTTGTACACACACTACTGTCTGCTGTCTCATGTGTTGGTTAGTTCTCGTAGAGTGTGTGTGTGTGTGTGTGTATGAGTAAATATTTGTTTGGGAACTAGAATTTTAAAGCCCATAAGTTGTTTTTTGATGTAGTTTAGGAATACTTATGTGTGTATATTGTGTTGTTAAATCAGTTATCAATATAGACCAGCAGTGGCAAGCAAGTGTTGTTAAAGTAGCTGCTGTTGCAATGATGCAATACACAATTTACAATTCTTAATGTGTAGATGTAACGGCGTTGAGGAAAATGGCCAAAGAAAAAACATCAAATAGCCCCAAAAAATTACACGTGACTACAAAAAACACAAACTTTTTGGGCCTTTGTTCATTTTGATGGGTTTTATAGTTCACTTTTACTTGGGGGTAATTTTGCATTTTAAGAGAAATGAAAAATGTCTCCAAAATTGTTGAATGAAAAAAGAAATTCTTTCAGAAAATTTTGTTTTTGTACTTTGGGGCTAAATTTCATTCGTTAATATTGTAAAATATACTAAAAATATAAAAATGAACATGTAAGAAAGTATAGTCGGGCAAGCCCGACCGTATAATACCCTACACCCAGTATAGCAATAAAAGATTTATGGTCCTTAAAGTGATTTTCGAAAGTGGGCCTTATATGGGAGCTATTACTAATTATGAACTGATCTTCAAAAAATTTTTAGATGTGATTTAGCTTCATTTGTGGTGAAATTTGTTTGGATACTTGCATAATTCAAACATTTATGATCGTTAAACTCCTATTTCGGGTGGATATTTGTATAGGGGCCAGGTGAAATAATGGACCGATTTCTACCAGTTTCAATCCCATACGTCCTTGGGCCGAAAAAATATCACGTACCAAATTTTATTGAAATATCTTCAAAATTGCGACCTGTACTCTGCGCACAAGCTTTACATGGACAGTCAACCAGATAGACGGGCGGACGGACGGACGGACATCGTTAAATCGACTCACGAAATGATTATGAGTCGATCGGTATACTTTAAGGTCAGTGTTGGACCAACATTTATGGGCGTTACAAACATCAGCACAAATCCAATATACCCTCCCCACTATTGTGGTGTAGGGTATAAAAATTACTTTAAAAATCTCATGCAAAGTTTTGGGGTTATCTTTAATACTATTTAGAAATATTTTATAAAAATTACAAAAATTAGGTTAAAAAATTTATGTATTTACAATATTTCATATCGAAAAACTACCCACAACATTTGAGGACACCTTTAATTTTAACTTTGCAGTAATTTTTCATAAAAAATTAGCAGTAAATTTCATAATAAAAGGTGACCGAGAAATTTGGGCCATTTTTTCGTTTTTTTTGGGGCCATTTTTCCTGGGGCCTTTATTCGCAGCGCCGATGTAACAAGAAAATGAATCAAAACTATAATACACGCCATATGAACGTATATATGTATGTATGCATGTTTGTATGTATGTGTGTGCAGTATGTATCTCAAACTGACAGTCGGTTTTCGAACGTATTATGCAGATACGTTATATGCTTGAGAGTGTATTTCAATGTTAAAGCTTCTTTATGGTGTGAAATATCTCGAAGTCTTAATGTCTTGTAGCTTTGTATTTGTGTAGATTGCTGTAGATTTGTTAGCTGGTCTGTGGGTTTATTTGCTAGCGTAGTATGTGTGTGTATTAGTGTTAGATATGTTGGTTGTTGCTTAAATGTTTCATGCTTGTGTTGTCGTTTTTTTTTCAATTAAAGTTCTTTATAGATTTTGACTCTAATATGGCAACAGACGTCTGCTAAAACCCTACTAAATGTAAAAGTTCGTTTTATTTTCGAATTTTTGTCAATATGTGTATGTACGTACATATATGCAATAAATGCACTTATAATTGTGAATCTTTACATTTTCGCAACCTCTGTTGAGTGGGTAAATTGATAAATAACAGAAATATTGCTTAATTTTACAAATATCTACGTTAAAACGTTTTTAATTGCAAATTTTTTTTGTTTATGTTTTAACTAAATAACTTCTCAATTAGACCAGGTTCATTGGCACCCAAGCTCATGCAAAAACTATTGATGCACATTAGAGTAGAGTTGAGGCGTTGATGGCAAAAAGTGTCAAAGCTAATAAATTTTACGTCAGTTGTATGTTGTGTTTAAAAACTATTGCAGGGATCTCAGAGTTGTAATAGAAACAATGAACTTAAAACTAAGATTTTGCTTAAATTTCGAAAATAAACAGTTTTAAGTGTTAAATAATTGAAATAGTTGAATCTGTCTTTTAAGTGTTTTATTAGTTTATAAAAATTTCGAAACTTTAATTAAGAAGCAGATGCATAAACACGTATTATAATGTAAATCAGTGGTCGGTATTTATCTACAACAATCAGGTAGTATATCAACGAAGTTTCTAAAACTTTTGAAATAAGAAATAAGATTAGAACAGCTAAGTAATGTGGCTAAAGGTACGTTAACACTTGGCAAATATTTGGTGAAAAAGACGTAACCACTAAATAACATATATTTGAACTCGTTAATTTATTTAAAAAATATTTTTTTATTTAGGCCAAATCACATTAAATATTTAGTTTTAAATATTTAAGTGGTTACGCTTTTTTGAGTAAATATTTGCCAAATTATAGTCCATATTCTCCTTATACTGATCACTGGTGTAAAGCATTTTCTGACCCTATTTGCCCATCTTCAGCTTTCTTTAGGCCTTTTTGTCAATTTATTGTTTTTTTTGCAATATATTGTTGTTAAAATTATTACAAATATTTCAATTAATTATAATTTTGGTTAATTACTTGCCAGATATGTCGGGTTACATGACCCCGCAGAATTCATGCCCTGAGGTTTTGTCCATCAGTCCAGCAGGAAATTGTCTATGGAAAACATGCCTTCGTGTAACATGCCCTGAGGTTGCGACCAGCAGATCACAATGTTTCGTAAACAGTGTTGGGCAAAATGCATGATTTGCGGTATTTAAAATACAAAATACAAAATACTTGCTGGTCATGTATTTCAAATACAAAATACAAAATACTTCCACGTCATGTACATGTATGTATTTAAAATACGAAATACATCATTTTTATTCAAACCAAAAAATACATTACATAAAACTAATTAACAAAACAATTGTTTCCTTTCATAAATATCAGATTTTTGAATGTAGCATCAGACAAACAGTTTCTTGTTGGAGAATAAATAAAACCTGCTGAAGAAAATAATTTTTCTACAGGTCCTGATGAGCACAAACTTGTATTAAATTCTATGAATACTGTTTTTATATTTGGAAAACTGTCAAGAGTGATAATGTCTTTGCTCTTGTTACAGAGGAAACTGACAAATTCCAACCATCATCATCATCGTCTTCTTTAATGGTGCTTCTACTTCTGATATATCCAGGTGTCATTTTAAGTTTTTTGTAATTTTAATCCAGAGTATAAATTGCAAGATTTTGGATTCTTTGCCTTTCTTTTGTCGTGATGTTATCTGGCAGCCAACGCATCTTTTAACCAGGATGATAACAGGAGACCAAAATAGCTCTATTTATTTCCGGTGATAGTTTAAAAAACTTATCGAATCTTTTTTCCCATCTCTTTTTAAGTAGTGGTATAAAATGACTTAAATTTCTTAAATTGTTTCCATTCAACCGATTTAATCTTGTTCTAACAGACATTAAAGTCGGCAAAAGTTTTCCGTAATAACAGTTGTTACCCTGAAGGTAATCTAAAGCAGTGGCAATTGGTTTCAAAACTACAATGAATTCCTTTAAGTATTTCAGTTCTATAGCCGCGAAAGTGCTCACCTTACTTAGTTTACCAAATAATTCATTTAATTTGGATTTACTTTTCATAAGTTGTGCTATAGAATCATACAGTGAGTTCCATCTGGTGGGGCAAGGATATATTAATTGATGGCCAAGGCAATCTTTTATGATTTCTGCCGATTTGAGCCTTCTAGACATATTTCATAATAAAGTACACTTACCAACTGCCGAATAATTAATTCTACTAACGTGTGAGTTTTTTTTATATGATTATTCATATCTGTAGTGGCCAAAAGACTTAATGTGTGGCTGGCACATCTGATGTGTCTGGGCAAATGTGGCTGTCTAATTTCATCATCTGATGAAGTTTTTGGTAGATCAAAATGCAAACAATCATCAATAAATTTTGTAAACTATGCTTTTAAAATACAAAATATGTACTTCCATACAATAACAAAACATACAGCAATCGAAAATGGATCATATAGGTGTTTTGAAAGATGACTGTTTTTAAGTTATTTATGAAGAATATTTTACTCATCTAGATGATGAAATATTGATGTTAATTCAAAAACACGATTATAAAAAAGAGTCGAAAAAGACTCACAAACAATCAGAAATACGACTAAAAAATGAGTCGAAAAATATTTGCAAATCATTATAAATATGAGTCATAAATATGTCGACAATAGGGTAATAAAAGACTCCTCAAAAAGAGTCCCGGGTAGGGTACCATTTTCTACCGAGAAAACAATCATTTTAATCGCGCAGAGGAGTCATAACTGACTCGAAAATAATAAATTTTTTCAAAAAATGCTACCTGGGTAATACTGCCCAGCCCTGTTCATAAACAATCGTAAACAAAGTATCCTTGTCGAGCGATATTAAACTCTGGGATTACAAAGCCTATATATATGTAGCTGGTTAACAAGCCTCGACTCATTCTGTTAGGCAAATGTGGATGTCATAATTTCCGTCCGAAAAATTTAAAGTCTATTTTTTCAAATTCGACCTTTATATACCTGCTCAGGTTTCGCTATTTGTACTGTCTGTAAAACATATTTCTTCTGCTACTTCATGCCAACTGTTCCAGCTATTGTCACATAAAGTTTCCTAATACCTAACTCTACCCTCTCTTGCACTTTATATTCTCTATATACTTTTATTCATTCTTTGCCACCTCATTTATCTAATTCAATTTCTGTCTACTTAAACTTTCAAATAATAAGTGTAATCTCATCAAAATTTTCAGTCTTCTTAGTTTATTTGCCTCAATTGTTTTTTTTTCTTTTTATTTACTTGTAGTTGAGAAGTCAAATATGAAATTTTCTACTTAAATCTTGTATGCCACAATAAATCGTCTAAACAAAAAGACTCAAGTACCTTTTAATAGTATTTATAGAACCTTATTTTATAAAATCATTTGAATTTTGTCTGCCCTATTGTTTGGTTTTTATAGTTATAGGTAAAGAATCCTTATGTGTAAGTATATTGGCATACATTACTTACAGGATATTAAGTTTTCCTTTGAAAAACAAATAAACAACTCGTTGCATTAAAATCAACAACATAAACATAAACATGCACTTGTACTTGCATAATCATTCGTTTAGTATCATACATATATTCATCTCCTGTTTGCATCTGTTGCATTTGTGTTATAAAGTTGCAGTTGCTCAGATAAGAATATTTAATTTCAAAAATTGATAAAATATGTTACAAAATTACATTCTTAAATTGCACAAAAGCAAACTTTTCATACAGTTTTTGTTTGGTAAAAGGGCTTCCAGAAGGGGGACTCAAACTAATGGTGTTGTTTTGTTTCCAAAAATAAATTGTTGTTTTGTAAAATTTATAAACTGTTGTGCTCAACTCATCCCTGCAAAATATTGCCTTTTTTTTTGGGTTGTAAATATTTTGGGAACCTGCAATAGTTATATATATTTTTTTTAACTTGTAAATGGTAAACGATCATTCTTTTTCTTGAAAAATCTTGTATCAACGTGTGTAAAAATTAACATTGCTAACACATTTGAGTGATTGCTGAGTCGATTTAGAAATCTTTCACTAAAATGATTAATTTTATCTTTGACTCTTTCAATTTTGAGATCGTTATGTATGTTATTGCTATTCACAAACCAGGGCGCAGTAGTGATTAATCTTAGAGTTTTGAATTGATATCTTTGTAATATTTCAATGTTTGAGTTGCTGGTAGTTTCCCACAACCTGAACTTCGTATGTCCGTATCGGTTTAAGAATTAAGAATAGCAAAACTTTGTTTCCCAAGCTTAATTCAGATGTTGGCCCTAATAGCCAATACATTTTTCTTGTTTTGATGTTGTTGTTTAATTGTAAGTCTACGGTCGTTATTAAGACTCAGATATTTAACGTTACTGCTTTTTGTTATAATTGCTCCATTTAAATATACTGAAGGGCAATCGTGTTTTCTTAATGTAAACGTCACATGCACCGACTTTGATGCATTTAGTTTAATGTTCCACTTCTGTAGCCAATCTTGAATAGGATTTTCAGATGCTATAATTGGTGACTGGTTGGAGGATAATATAGCAGTGTCATCAGCACAAGTAGCAATAATTACATTATCAATTATTAACAAATCTGATGTGAAAATAGTATACATCACTGGACCCAAAACACTGCCTTCCTGAGCTAATGCGACCAAAATTAGAATACTCTTCATTGATGCTTACAAAGAAGTGTCTTTCATGAAGATTTGCTTTTAATAATAAGTACAATGGTGCCGGCATAGGCTTTTTTAGTTTATATAAAAGTCCAGTGTGCCAAACCTTGTCAAAGGTTTTTTCAATATCCAAAAATACTGCTGAACAATACAATTTCCTCTGTAGTGTATTAGAAATTTCATTTACAATACGGTGACATTGTTGCGGTGTGCCATGTTTGTGTCTGAATCCAAACCCATAATCAGGGATAATTTTTTGTTTCTCCAGTATTGGCAGTAGCCTTTTGAGGAAAAGTTGTTCAAATATCTTTGAAAAACTACTTAATAAGCTAATTGGTCTGTAAGAGGATACAGCATTTTCGGGTTTGTTGCTTTTTAATACCATTACAATTTTGGCGAACTTCCACTGTAATGGAGTTAAATATGGTTGTTAGAAAAATTATGCCTTTTCTTGGCAGAGATTTTACTTGTTTTGAGTCAACATAAAATACTGATGCATTTATGAAATCGGAACTGTAAGTTTTAGCGCTAACTTTTTGCAAATAAACCATTTTCATAGGAAAAATAACTTAAAAAAAAGTACCAAATATTTTAAATGCATTAAATTATGGGGCCCAAAAATCAAACACCAATAGGACGATTCTATACTGACGGGTGCAACATTTAGACGCTTTAAACGTCTTTTACTAATAGAAAGAAACACATTTTCAATTAAGTTATTTCTAGAAGGAGTAATATTTTTCTATATACTATTGTTATCTATTTACAAGAATTTATATGAAACTACCAAATAGCCACGAGAGAGCTTTAAAGTGCATGACGGATGCAAGCAAATTGGCCAACTTTCATAAGATCATACCACAAAACCACAAAACTCTGTTAATTTTTAAACTTTTATTGTATTTTTCTTTTTTATTGTTAAAGATGAGATATCAGACGATGATTATCAAATGAAACATCGTAGAGAAATATAATCCAATAATAAGAAATTTGCTCTTTAAGCCATGACGGCTGCAACATGAACGAATTTTCTGTTCGCGCCAATTCTATGGATCTTAATGCTTCGAAGTGCACAACAAATTTATATTTAAGCTTACGTCTAAAAAAATTATATTATTATAAAATATAGATATTTTACTTTAAATTTGCATCAAAAAAAGTATCAAAAAGTGTGATTTGAAAATTGATGTTAAAAGTTGTCTATAGAATAGAATCAAAGAAAAACTAATTTCTATTCAATATTTTTTATTGTAGCAACCGAAACATATAAAAAAAAGGAAACATTTTTTCTGTGTATTAATACACCCAACTCTTTTTTAACACGGTTTCTTTTTACACGGTTGAAAAAAATTTTTTTTTTGTAAAAAATCACTGTCTTGTAAATATTTTTTGTTTTTATCACACTTGGCATCATTGCTGAAATGAACATTCATAGTAGTAATTGGGAAATCCCCTTATTCGATAACTCTTACCTACACATTTTGTTCGCATGTTTTATTCTATTCTAATTTTTCTGTGTTCTTAATTCTGGATTAACAGATTTCTTTTGTTTTTTTCTCGCTCTACCAATTTTGCGCCTGTATGAATTATGTATTTTAAGTTTTAATGCTCAATAAAATGCCATATGAACATACAATTTGTCTGAAATTTTATAGTTTTCAAAAATTGTTTACACGGTTTTTCGTAGTAAATATAGTTCTTTATTTCATCTTACACGGTTTTCAGATAGGAAACGCCTCTTTTTTTATACGGTTTTTTTCCACTGATTTCTGTGGAACGTATCTACCGTGTAAAAAAAGAGTTGGGTGCACACAGTTTTTTAAAAGGTAAACTACTATAAAATCTACATATGTATGTACATCGATGATCGATGTCGTCAATGTTTACCAGCAAAGCATACAAAAGCGTTGATGCTTTGCACATGCATGTATACAGTGAAGAACGGCAAAAATAGTAATAAGACAAACTTGTTTTGTATTTCGTATTGCTAGTGCTGATACGAGTGCACTTAGCCTATAGCTAAGTGCATTAGACCCTTTCTGTTCTTTTTGGCGAGATGCAAACAGAAGCGTAATTGCTTCCTGTTATTGGAAGTATTTAAAAATTTTAATATGTTTCTAAATTCATCGAACGAACAACTTTTTCGGAATGAAACCTAGAAATTCTTAAAATTACAATTGCACATAGCAAATTTGAAGTTGTTTCATTGCAAAAAAAAATTTCGTTTTACTTTTTCTATAGAAGCAAAATACGAAATTAATTCCACTTCCGTACGGAATTAAATTTTGTGACATGGCTGTTTATTAGAAAATTATATTGCATTTGTATATAGTTATTTAAGTAGAATTGAATTCACAAAGAAAGGAAACAAAATCTAGATTTAATTAATTTATTGGTAAAAAATAAAAAACGGTGGCATTATGCTTTTGCAAAAAAAACCCTGTCATTCAAAAAGTAGTGGCGATTATTTTGTTTTTGCTTTGTCTGAAACAATAACCGTAAAAATAATTAGCTTTCAAAATAATTGCAAGTTTTATAATTTATCATTAAAAGGGATTAAGTTGTGACGTTAAAAAAAATAAAGAAAAATATATAATGCGAAAACAAATCATAATATACCTACAGACAAAAGGTTGAAAGGCACCACTTTACAATAAAAAAAAAATTATAGACAAGTATACCAAACACAATACCGTAGAAAATTTGCCTGGTGCAAAAGGACAAAACTGAAGTAAGAGCTATAAGCTATGTGTTCACGATCGTCAGATATTACAACGTTGTCAGAAAACTGTGCAGAAATTGTCTAACAACCGTGTAAACTTAAAATTTTTGTTCTTCCAACGTTGTAAGAAAAAGCATTTTCAGTACATTGGAAGACAAAAATATTGTCACACATCTAACAATCGTGTAAACACACAATTTTGGCATTGCCAGTGTTTTAAGACAATTGTCAAACACTTTTCATTGTCATATGTGCAAAGTTTATGCATCTGCCAATGGCAGCATTGTCATAGAAATTATTTCTAAATGCAACTCTGTATATACATAAATAAACAAACAAGTGTGCATTAATAAAATTTATGAAAAAAGTGGAAGAAAATTAAAGAATTAAATTAAAGAAAATAAAAAATGGATAGCGACATATTTTTTGATGAGTCCTGTTTAACAGAGTGCAGATAAAATGCTTCCAATTGCTTTTTTCTTATCCATGACAATATTTAAAATTTTTAAACACACACACAGAGCTGCAAAACGAATTTGACAATGCCACACAACAATCTGACAACCGTGTGAACTGACAATTTCGGTTGACAGCTAAATTCAGTGTGTGACAATTGTGTGCAAATGAAATTGTTAGTTTTCTTACAGTCGTATAAACTGACAATTTACCTTTTGCTAAAAATTTTTCAATGTCAGTACATTGCTAGCACATTGCTAGATATGAGAACGTTGTAATATCTGACGATCGTGGATACATAGCTATAGTAAGACAAGAGCAAACCCAATATCTGTGCTGTAAAATTAGCTGAAAACGTTAGGAAAACTTCTGGAAATCCTATAAGCGCGAGTACGAGTAGAACATCTTTGCATCAAAAAAAAAATATATAAACGAGCCTTAAATGTTTTGAAATAATATTCTTTTAACTGATGAAACTATGTTTGGGATATTTGGAGTAAAAAAAACCCCAAAAATATGGCGAACCAAGAAGAAAACCTTTAGTAATATTTATTTTACCAGGACAGTAAAACTGTCTGAAAACGGAATCTCGACATTTTAAAAAACAATGTAGCCCATAGTGTAGAGAAATTAGAACTAGCGCAGAACTAGATTTTCCAGTAATTCGAAGCATATACATCTAAAATTGTCAATTACTATTGAAAAATTTTAGATTTTTATCTATAGTCTCCAGATCCAATTGATCACCCGTGAGAATATCTGGTCAAAAAAAAAATTAGCTAAAAAATATTTCTTGCAAATATAACCTACAGTAATACAGGATGAGTGAAACAAAATTACGCCTGATTTCACTAAAAAGCTGGTTCATTCTATGTCTATAAGTTTGTCAGCTGTAATAAAGGCAAATGGAGCACAAACATAATATTATTTGCAATGTTTTACATAATACCTGTTTACTTTATTTTGACGCCAAAACTCTGGTACTTTTCCGTTAAAATAGAATCAAATTTTTATGTTTCTTATTTTTGTAGTTTTTGTTAATGCGTTATATTGTACTTAAGTTACTTATGAATTAATAAATATTTTTTGTTTTAAATTCCATGCTATTCTTTTGCACCACTCTGCTTTTTAAACATACGTTGGAAATGTTCTTCTAACTTTTGCACGTTCTTTATTTTGTCATATTTGTTAAAAATTAAGTTTTTTGGTTGGACAATAAAATAGCGCACAGCTATTTCGATTTTAAACAAAAATAGTTGATGCTAATGTCGGTGGTAAATTCTTGTGTAATTTAAGAAATATATTGATTATAGGAAACTGTATTGTTATTTGGAAACTCCATCAAACAGTAATTGCTGAAATAATTGAATGGTCTCGAAAGATGGCTTATAATGCCATTGAATTAAATCAGTTGCAAATATGCCTAATGTAAAGAAAGACCGGAAGAAGTTTCCGCAAAAGACAACAATTCATGAGGATAAGGCAATAGTTAAAAAAGTAAGCTTGAGCTTTTCAAGACATCCAGAACAATAACGACTGAAATAAATGAGGAATTTGTATTAAATGTTTCCAGTAGACTTGTCGCAATGGAAATCAGCTTTATGGTCGTGTAAGTAGAGAAGAACCACTTCTGTCAAAAAACGATATAAAGGCACAGTTGTCTTATGCAAAACTAAACCGGAACAAGAAAAAGAGTGCTCTTCACAGATGAAACCAAAATTAATCTGATTGATCCTGAAGGAAAAACGTTTGTTCTGCGAGAAAAAAGCCAAGAATTCAATCTGCAACGAAAATAGTAAAGTGCGCTATTTCTCTGTCCATAGCTGTATATATACTTGGTAGTACTGCAATTCGTTTCGATACCCGTTTTTGGTACCTAAAAGTTTGGATTTCCCCAAAGTTTGACTGCAGCTATTTTTTTAAATGTATTTTCTTGATTTTATTTATTTTGTAATTTATTTCTCTAATAAAGCTAAATTTTGTTATGGTTTAAACGAAATTCTTTGTAATTTAATTCTTAACTTCCATGCAATACATCATTCTATAATCCCCACTATTTTACCTTTAAATTTAAAATTTTTATTAAATACTAACTCTAATTTATAGCTGGCATTGTATTAGTTTCATGTTAAACATTTTACAACATTGTTTCTGCCATGTAGCATCACAATGTTTTATGGTCATAAAACATACTGGAAACTAACTAATACTATGATGCTATACAATAGTTAAATAAATGATTTGTTGCAGTTTTGAAGTTTTTCGTCATTAAACAAATAACACTTGAATTTGGTAATAAATTTTTCTGCTCGTACAAGTGCAATAGTCAAGAGCACAAATAAAAAGGGTACTTGCAACATCTAACCAACACTAACAGTATCACCAACACTAAACACTACCACTTCGATATGACTGCTACTAATGAGCAACATAAAACAAGGATACTTAGTAAATAATAGTAATACATAGTTGTTGTTTTTTAAGCAAAGAAAACACAAAGAAAATAAGTAAAACTTTTTTCTTAATGCAACAACACAATGTTGCCAGTTTAAGAGGAAAGAAAAGAGAGTAAGATAGGTTTCTTATGTTATAGTAGATATTGATTTTAAAGTTAAAATAAATAGGATAACAAAAACAGTAAAACATTTATAACACAAACTTCTTGCAAAAGAAATGTTTAACAATGCCAACTATTTATCTTTTAATGGAAAGAGGGGGGGGGGGGGGGGGTGGTTTAAAGATTAAAATATATTTCTAATGTTTTAGAATTCAAAGTGTTTATAACTTCTTATAAAGGCCCTACTGTATTTTATAGCTCTTACTCTGTGCCTCAATGTTTATTGTATTTGAGTGTAGCGAAAAAAATGTCGGAAATTCATCACAGAAACAATGATTGCAATTTGTCGTTAATAGTATTTATACCCTACACCACCATAGTGGGGATGGTATATTGGATTTGTGCATATGTTTGTAACGCCCAGAAATATTGCTCCAACACCCATCTTATAGTATACCGATCGACTCAGAATCACTTTCATCACAAATGAGTGGCAAATGAAGCCAAATCAAATCTATAAATTTTGTGCAGATCGGTCCATAATTAGTCGTAGCTCCCATATAAGGCCCACTTCCGAAAAACACTTTAAAGAGCATAACTCTGTCAAAAATGTTGGTATCCAAATAATATTTAATACAAATATATCTCATATATATACAAACACTACGGTATAATTTTTTTGTGATCGGTCCATAATTAGTCATAGCACCCATATCCGGCCCACTTCCGAAAATCACTTTAAAGAGCATAACTCTGTCAAAAATGTTGGTATCCAAATAATATTGAACGCAAATATATTTCATATGCATACAAACAATACGGTACAATTTTATTGTGATCGGTCCATAATTAGTCGTAGCTCCCATATAAGGCCTACTTCCGAAAATCACTTTAACGATCATAAATTTCTTAAGATCAAATAAAATTCGTCACAAATAATATACAGAAATGATGATACCTAATTTTATAATTGTCGGTCCGTAATTAGTCGAAACTCCCATATAAGACCCTCCCCGTAATCAACTTTAACCTCCATAAATCTTTTAAACGTATTTATATCGAGGTAAAGTTTAACATACATAATATTTATATTCACAGAAATCATGACACTAAATTTTTGGATAATCGGTCCATACTAGGTCATACCTCCCTTATAGCGTGTAGGGTATTATATGGTCGGGCTTGACCGACTATACTTGCTTACTTGTTTTCTTTTCGTTATCTTCTTTTTCATATATGGCTGGTTTCTTTCTCAGCGCCATTTTACGCTGTTCACCTGCAAAAAATTCCGTAAATTTTTAAACGAAGAAAAATTTCTTATTTGTCTTTCTCTTAACAGCGCTTCCTTTTTAAATGCATTTTTCACTGCATCTTAAAATCACCTTAAATTGTTTGCTAGTGTGCATTATTGAATGTTTTACAGCATGTTTTATTAAAGTATGTATGTATAGAATTATTTTTAAACATTTTTTTTTCATATACTTCTCACATACTCTCTTGCTGTTGTAGTGTTTGTTTTGTTCTTGTTGTATGTCCTTAATGGATGTTTTACACTTATACCGTATTAAAAATTTAACATCATTGTAATGTGTTTGAGTTGTTCTACAACATGTACAATATATGTACCAAAGCAATACATACATAATAATGTAAAATGATGTGTTTTTAATGATCCCTTAAAAGTTTTTCTGTAATTTTCTCTGCTACTATTGGAATATTTTGCAAATATTGCAATATTTCTTTAAATTGAAGCGGCCAGAGTTAGTTTTTCATTAAAGCCAGATGAAGAAAATAACTCGTCCATATGTTTTAAATTATCATAGCAATTATAAATGATAAATTGCAACTAATAATCACCTGGAATTCATTGCTACTTCAAACTCAATTCTGAATATGCAACTTAGCTTTACACTCAGATACTATACATACGCCTTCGAACAATTTCACATAAAATCTGTTGGCATATGTGTTTTAATATTTGTGTAACGATTCAGAGAAAATCTCAGGTAGCTTTAGTACCACTGAATAATCTATTTTTATAAGTTTTCATTTCATGCTATTTGCGAGAAACTTAATTTTTCGAAAACCCAAAGGCAGAATTAATAACACCTAATTTTAAACCACCCTCTAGATATTGTGGCTTTCTTTTTTATACAAGCTTTTTAACTTTACTATGAATTGGAATTTTATAAAAATAGAGACAGAGTGTCGTAATTGAAAGAAAATAAATTAATTTTAAGAAAAAACATGCACATTCAAACCAATACATTAACAGTACAAATTGTTATAATGTATTGGAGTGTAAAAATAATATCCTTAAATTACGTATCTTAAACAGTTGTTTTATATGTATGTGAATGTATGTATCTTTAGTTTTATTCAATAATAGGTTTTACTGATTGTATCTATACTTTGCAAAAGAGAGTTTTAAAGCGAAATAAACAAAATAAAGCAGCTACAAAGTCTAGCAAACAAACGAATCAAGTGAAAACAATAAAAGAAAATACCGGGATATTACAATTTGTTTGTCTAAAACCTCATAGAAAATTACTAGTAAAGTGCTTTAGAACTTCAAAACTTTTTTTTTAAACATAGTAGCATGAAACCATGAAAGCCGCTACTTTGTTAGAAATGTGGTGGAATTAAGAAAAAATGTTAAAGTTATTTCATATTACTTAAAATTTGTTTTCTTGGAATTTGCTTATTGCGAATAATGAATAAAATTTTAAACAAAACAGTCAGTGAAAGAATTAAGACATTAACATCGGACAACACTGTATTAAACATTAAATTGTCAGCCATGTCACAGAATTTAATTCCGTTTGGAAGTGGAATTGATTCCGTTTTTTCTTCTATAGAAAAAGCAAAACCAAAAATTTTTTCGGAATGATACCACTTCTAATTTGCAATGTGGAATTGTAATTTTAAGCATTTCTAGGTTTCATTCCGAAAAAATTCTTTGTTTTACCTTTTCTATAAAAGCAAAAAAAAAAAAAAAAAACGGAATCAATTCCACTTCCAAACGGAATTAAATTCTGTGACATGGCTGTATATTTCTTCCCTGAAGATGATCCACAAAGTTGGCTGAAATATTGGAAATAAATAAAATACATATAATAAAAATTAAAAACGAACAAAGAGTTTTTATATTTTTAATAAAAGAGACCGAATTAATGAAATAAAAGGATTTTTAACAACATAAAAGGTCTACATAGCACATAAAAAACAATCACCCAAAAGTATTAATTTAATTATGTTTAAAGCGTAACCACTTATTTTAACACAAATTTATTTACTCTTACAAGAGTTTTTCATGATCAAAGATCATCAAATAAAATAAGACTAAATATTTGTTGTGTCTTGTCCTAAATAAATTTAGTTTTTTTAAATGAATGAACAAGTTCAAATATATTTTATTTAGTGGTCACATTTTTTTTTTGGGCAAATATTTGCCTAGTGTGACCGTACCTTAAGCCATTTATTTAAGTTTTCTTAATATAGAAATTTCATCAATTCGCTATTTTTTCAACATTTTTACTTCAGTCAGTCATGTTGTGCCCAATTTTAAGTAAACAGTAGCAACAAAGTACTCTTAGAAGAATAAAGTGCCATTATATGCAAAATGTAAACTAATAGAATTTAATCTTTTAGAATTAAAAAGTACCATTAGAAGTAAAAAGTACTATTATATACAAAAGAAAAATTCCTTTAAAAAGTACTATTTAGAGTAGAAAATACATACACATATTTACAATTACAAAGTAGTTTTAGAATTTAAGGCAAAAGAGTGTTATTAGAAAAATAGTACCATTACTAGCAAAAAGTACTATTAAAACCAGTACCGTAATATATCTGTTTAAAAGAATAATATTTTTAAGATCTAACAGAGAATATAAAATCAACTGCATTCGGTACTAAAAACAAATATCTGAAAGACATTTCTTTGTTAATGACATTCGTCTCTGGAATGAGCTTCCGAACAACATCCAAATTTTAAGCAATGCAAAGCACTTCAAACGAGCAATATTTATACATTTTAGATAGTAATGATAATTTTCTAATATCCTTTTATTTATTTGTCAAACTATGTACATTTTATTGTTTAATTAATGATTTGTTGTTATTTAGTTAGTTTTTTTATTAATAAGCTTAAGAATTTTTTTGTATTAATATATTGCCTCCACCTACGCAGTACTATTAAATAATATTAAAGCTTGTTGTACCGGTTTTCCGGAAATAAATAAAATAAATAAATAATAAATAAAAAATAAATAAAAAGTACTTTCAGCTTTAAAAACTACTATTAGCAGCAGAAATTAATATTACAATCTATAGTACTATTACAACAATGCAAAAAAGTACCATTATAGACAAAAAGTTTTATAAGCAACAAACTGTAAAATTCGAGACAAAACAAATAGCAGTACTATTATTTACTTATTTATTACAACAAATAGTAAAAGTACTATTGCAAGCAAAAAGAACTAATAGTACTATTTGAATTTTCTTTCCAGTTTCTGGGTATCTTAATTTAGAACTATTAAAAAATACCTTCATAATGAAAAAGTACCAATGATTTTTTTTCAGATTTGTAGCTAATTTAATGCACAGTGCTGTATTACTATAATTACACTTGATGTTTACTACTTGTTGTAAAGTTACAAACAGTTTTTAACAACCTATTAAGATTATGATTAATGATCTCTTTTTAACCAAAATTTTGGTTAAATACTTCATTAATTTAATAAATAAATTGCTCGTTAATATTTTTTTTTATTTATTAAATTCAGAGATTACAAGCCTAAAGGCATTCTTAACCAAAATATACATATAAAAAGATGGTTCATAACTATAATTACAAAGAAGAATATCAGAAAAACAAAAGCATAACTGTTGTTTATTCTTATTATGAATTTGAAAAACGTCAAAATTCAGTTTATATAAAGAGTGGCTTACGTTTACGAGCAATTGTCAAAATCTTAATAATGATTGTAGTATTATGGAGCTTCTTCTGATCACATAAAATAACTAGATGAGAAGTTAATGTAATTTTTAGAAAATCTTAATGAAAAGCGATTTATTTCTTTGCCAACTTTTTTTTTCAATAAGACAACGCAAATAAACATGTCGCGAAACAAAAGGATATTCAAGTACTTAAATGGTCCCCATGTTTTCCAGATCAGAATCCATTGGAAATATTAAGCTGTCGAATTTATGCTGAAAACCGACAATATAAAAGCATATATCTTCTAAAAGAAACTGTTAGTGATGCTTGGAGATCTTTATTTGATGAACTAAGAAGTGTTTAGTGGGCCTAACACATTATAAAGTCAATTTTTTTTTTTGTAAATATAGGTGTTTAAAGTTATTTTTGTTTCAGTGTATTTATAGTTATGAAACACTAATAAACTTCTTTTTACATTTTTAAGAGGTAAAATAAAAAATAATTCATTTTACATATCTACACATGTACATTGATTAACTTATAAAACTGAGAAAAGTTTTATGCATTTATAGTTATGCAACGCAGAGTATTTTAATTTCATTATTTTAATTAAGCTTACGTGCAAGAAAGATGCTTTTAATTCGGACCTTACTAAAAAGCTTACCTCAAATAGAGCACTTTGGAATACTTTTCATTTAGAAATATTTCTGGATTTAAGAAATTTTTCTTCAGTTATTCAATGCTAAACCAGTAGAGTTCGAACGAAATTAAGCCGAAATTAATATTCAGCCAAAAAATCAATCAAATTTGTTCCCTTTTATTTTTTTAACATTGAATTTTTATAGGAAAAATGTGAAAAGGGAACAAATTTCATGAGGAATTTTTATTCACGATAGGGGTGAATATTCGGTGTAATCCGAAACAAACCGAAACTTTTAAAATGTAGTTTTAATTTACAGAGAAAATATTTATTTTAATTTTATAGCATATTTAGATAATTTTATCAACACTACTCTATAAATATTGTTGTTTCATCTTGAACTTGCAAATTTTTTTGAAAGAATTTTTAAAACTTGTATCACCTTTAAAATTCCATTATATGTATAAGTTTTTTCTTTAAGAAAGTTTCGATTAGAAATCCATTTAAGGAACTTGTAACAACAATAAAAAAATAATACACAAATACTAAAGATTTGTATCTAAATTTCTTTATTTAAGTCCACAAAAAAAAAACACTATTAGTTTCCCATATCTGAAATTTCCCGTAAAATTTACCGCGGGTGCATTTAACAGGCAAGAGTAAGTAGTCATTCTGTATTATGCTAGTGAAATTAATAGTGAATATGAAACTAATTGAGAGTCATTGCACTACGAATAATGAAAGCTTTTATAATAAATATGATATGTGTTTGGCTACTACAGTGACCAGTGGCCCAGTGGCGTGCATTCATAGTCACAAACGAGCACACATATTTTAACCCTCCGATGGGTGAGAAGGGACCTTTTTGCCTTTTCAAACTGAAATTACTCCTACTTCGGCCACTACAACTACGAAAAAATTCTAAGAAAAATTCGAAGACATGAACTTTATTGCTTTCAAGGAAAGGCACAATTTTATACTACTAGCAATGAAACAGTTCTTAGAATTTTTTGTTTTTATCATCATCCCTAATGTCTTTGAGTTAAAAAAATTGATTTGTATGTAGAATTTAGTTATAAACAATAAAAACAAAAAAAAAAAAAATGTTATATGAAAAAAAACATGATTTACAAAAAAGTCCGTAGGGACCTTTTCACACGGCCGTGAAGTTCAGAACTGTCACTCATCGGAGGGTTAAATTGTTTGCTGAGTGAACAAATTGATAGTTTGTCAAAACGAGAGATTACCAACTATTAATAAATTATGTTTATTTTGTGTTGACTATTGCTTTAAATTGATTTCTTTACAACCATAATTATCTCATGTTGAGAACTCAGCAAGTGTGACGGTAGTTTAAGTAGCGCTGGCTACTTTAAATATGGTAGGGTAAGTAATACCTGAGCAATAATATGTTCATGTCTTAATGTAAGCTGTGGCATTTATTAAGACATTATTGCCAACACAGTTTGAAACTTTCTTTTGTAAGGAGCTGATATGCCCAGTTGGAAATTTTACGTCTTAAATAATTTCTATATACCACATAAAAATTCTGTCTGTTAGAAATGTGTTCAAATGGGTTCAGGTGACAAGACGAGAGGAGGCAAAATATTTATAACTAGCCACAAGTTAATGTAAAAAGTATATGTGCATTTCTTGAACCTACGCTAGGTTTTTCGACTAGTTAAGCTAATTGTGTAACTTGATCTGAATTTATTGTACTGCACATTGAAACAAATACTCCAAAAATACCTGAGGCTATTTGTCTTAACACTCTTGCTTTCATACGGCCCCTTGTAGTCTATGTGTATCACTGTTTGCATTAATATTTCAAAATATCCACTTTCTTGTTTCTAAAAAACCATAAGTACTCAAATAAAAGCCATGTGCTTTTAAGCCATTATAAAACTGGTATTTTCTTTTTCATATATATGGATATAAATGCAATATAACAACAATATTCTTGTTTTCTGTATTTAAAAAAAAGAAGGAAATACAGAAAAGAATACAATTTGAAATTGGTTACATTGTTGTGCTGCTAAGTCTACATTTTAAGAAAACTTAAGTAAAATACCAATTCTTTGGCTGTTTGCATCAAAATTTCAGTGCTTTAGTTTGGTTTTTCTATAAAATGAAAAAAAAGAAATACAATGTCAAGAAATGGCAATAAATCTTAAACTGTTGTGATTTTTTTTATTATTTTTTTTGGTCCCTTTGGCTTTTAAATGCAATAGAAAGAAGTATAAAAATAAAACTGAAAATCAACAACAAATAATTTCAATTTTATACAGCTTATACTTCAACAGTTAAATGATTTTATATTTGTACAGCAAGACTGCTTTATTTGGCAAAGTATTTAACAACACTTTTAGATTTAAGAGTTTTTCAACTAGTTACTATTTCCAATTTACACGAAGCAATTCTTTAAGCTAAATGCAAATATTTACACAAAAAAGCGTAACCATTTGCAACTAAATATTTGTTGTGTCTTGTTCTAAATAAATAAAGTTTTTTTTATTAAATAAATAAAGTTGATTACATTTTAGATATCGGGAAGATAAGACGGGTACACACTTGATTGTACTAGCAACTCGTGTTACTCTCTTAATTGTATTACATATTTGTATACAAATGTGTGTATACTCTTAAATAAATAAAAATAAAGGACCGATTGAACGATTATTAAACAATAAGAATTGTACTGTGTGAACACCGAAGAAATTTCAAGGAAAGTTTTTATCAATCTTTTCATTAAGAACTGCTTCACATTTATATACAAAAGAAATTTACATTAAAATTAACAAAATTTAAAAATCCTAGAACACTTCGACATAATGGAGAAATAAATTAACCGCCCTATATGTCCACAGCTTTGGCCAATTGCATAATATTGGGCTATTGTCAAAGGTATGTTCAAGCCAAGTGTTTATAGATTTTAGGGATTTCGTATAAGAGGTAATACCATTCATCAAAACTAAAACTCGATTCGAAGGAAATTTTTTAGCCTGTCTAAAATAATAATAAATAAGCAAAAATGTGTGGTTGCAAAGTTTTCAATCACTTTATATAATTGTTAAGATATTTAAATATTATTGCAACCGGATTTTATGTGAATAATGGTTTAAACTATTAAACAATTGTTTATTGTCTAGAAGAATAACTATCGAAACTGCAAAACACATGAAATCCATAGGAACATGAAATTAAAAATCTATGCAGAATCAACTATTTTGAAAAATGTTTTCTTTTTAAAAAAAATTCAGAAAGTATAGTCAGTCAAGGCCGACCATATAATACCCTACACCCAGTATATATATGTAAAAACAGTTTTTCAAAAACGGGCTCTATATGGGTATTATCAGCCATCTCACAGAATTTAATTCCGTTCGGAAGTGAATTTAATTGGGTTTTTTTATTTTATAGAAAAGTAAAACGAACAATTTTTTTTCGCAATGAAACCTAGAAATGCTTAAAATTACAATTTCACATTGCAAATTAAAAGTGGTTTCATTCCGAAAAAAATTTTCGTTTTGTTTTTTCTATAGAAGCAAAAAACGGAATTAATATATTAATATTAAAGTGAAGCATAAAACACATTTGAGACAGCAAGCTATCGACTACAATATGTCAAAAATAAAATACACACGTTTATATGAGATTGACTATATTGACGACAGCAGGCAACACGACTGCAGGTTGTTGTACATGCTGATTTTTTCGTCGCTGTCAAATTAAACTAATTTCTATTTTTGTTGGCGACAAAACAAAAACAGTGTTGACCATATAGCAAAATGTGTAAAGCAAATAAAAAAAAACAAAATACACAATTAAAATGTTATGATCATTTATGCATCAAGAGTTGTTAAATGTATCAATATGAGTGAAGTTTATTAGCATGTGTTTTTCATGTTTCAAAAATAAAACGCTACTTTAAAAAAAAATAAAAGCCTTAGGTGGCACCACTGAAATATAAATGGATTACAGCTGTTTATATTTTCATTACAGCTGTTTATATTTTCATTGTTTTTATTTACTTTTTTGTTGTATTTTAGTAATATCTGCT
This sequence comes from Bellardia bayeri, assembly GCA_950370525.1. Classification (NCBI taxonomy): domain Eukaryota; kingdom Metazoa; phylum Arthropoda; class Insecta; order Diptera; family Calliphoridae; genus Bellardia; species Bellardia bayeri. The sequence continues at coordinate 124,269,108 of OX493264.1, forward strand.
ATAAAATCAACAAAATTCTCTTGTAGCTGTCGTTTTCGAAATAATTAAGTAACTGTCTACAGGGCGGCATAAGTACTCAGCGGAATTTGCACTCGTATAGTCGTGTAGCCTGCTGTCTCGAATGTGTTTAATGCTTGATGTTTAAAGTGGTACTTACATATATGGGAGCTCTGACTAATTATGAACCGACGGTTATCGATCTGCACAAAATTTGTAAATATGATTAGGCTGCATGTAAAACTTATTTGTAGAGAAATTTCTTGGGATGAGTGCATAAATCAAACATTTGTATGGGCGATAGGTAAAATAAAGAACCGATTTCAAACAATTTCAATGCCAACCTTCCTTTGGTCACAAAAATATCATGTAAACTATTTTATAGAAATAACTCTGCGAACAAGGTTTACAAGGACAGCCAGCTAACCAGACGGACGAACGATCGGACGGACAGACATCGTTAAATCTGTTTGAAGTGAGTGTTGGATTAATTTTTTTTGGACTTTATAAACATTAGCACAAATCCAATATATTTTCACTATGGTGGTGTAGGATATAATACAATTTTTAAGATTGTCTTATATTTTACTTCATAACTTTTTTTATTACTAAACCGATTTTACTGATTTTCAATAGCCAACTGCATAGAACATTGGAAAACATTTGTGGCTAAATATTATACTTTTGCTCATGTATTTTGAACAAGAGCGTGTTTTACACACACACACACACACACAAACTGATAAGATTCTGATGTAGCCAAATTAAATTTTATAAAAGTCGAACTTAATCATTTCAAAATGCAAACAAATTTTTAATTTTCGAATAAGTTAAAGTTTGTTGCCTCAATAGTTAAAGAACTAACAAAATAAGTCTTTTGCTTGCTTTGTTTCCTTCATTTGATTGCTTTTTTTCAGGAAGTTAAACTATTTGTCATCTTAGCCTTAAGTATATATAAATTTAAGTATGTGTTAGTGTAGGAGTTTTTGTGTTCTTTGATTGTATTGTCGCAAAAATATTTTTCTCATTACTTTGCAAACGAAAAGAAAACTCCCAATTTCATATAGAATTTTCCTTTCCTGTTGTGAAAACATGACTATTGTTTGTTAAAGATTCCCGTATACAGAAGAATAAACAATAACGAAATTTCCTTTGACCTTTTTTGTTGTTTTTTTTTTTTTTTTTGCATAAAATAGAAATCCCACCATTTTATTTGCTTTCTAAAGTGTTTGTGCGGAAATATATACATTAGACGTTGGCAGTAACAAACTACCTTTATTTTTTCATACACAGCCATTTACACTTAAACATATATTTTGTATTGTAAGAAATATTTTATAAATAAATAAATTCAGAATGATTTGCGGTTTTAAAATAATTAATATTTATGATTTCTCGCGTTTCTTTTCTTAATATTAAATAATAAATGATTTAATGTATATTTTATGAGTTTTGCCTCATAAATCTGTTTGTAATGAAACAAAAAGTAACGAAAATTCTAAAATGCAAATGAAACACCTTAGAATTGTTTTTTTTTCGTATGCTTTTTGTGACACTTTTTTTTTTTTTTTTTTTGCAAATCCAGAGAGATTTATTAGAAATACGAAAAGTGATTTGAATTTTAGATAAGCTTTATATTTAAACTACAAATGATGTTTGTTAAGCAACTCAAATAAATCTTAGATTTTAAGATATTAGAAAGAAAATTAATATTTAATTTTGCTTTGGCTTGACAAAATTAAACATGTTTTTTCAAATAACAACATCTTAGTTGCTTCAAGAAGAATGTGTAACTGGATCTCTTGAAATAAACAAAAGCAATATTTAGGAATAAAACAATATTTTTTCGAAGATTAAGTGAATAATTTCCTATCTTCTTTTTTCTTTGTTATTCCTTAGTAATTTCTTTACTATTCTTATTAGGGAATTCATTTATAAATATTAGGTTATTCGTATGTTAGTTTAAATCAATATACCCAAAGCCCCAAGTACCGGACATGTCAAAATATTGTATCAGTATATTCATTATATGTTTGGAAATTGTGCTATTGAAAATTTGCTAATTCGGTTTATAAACGAGTGAGAACCACCTTGAGTTTTGAAAACAAATTTTTGTAGTTCGACAATATGTTTTGCACATGAAAGCTATTTCAAAAAGGCCTTAACAGCCTGATTGCCGTTTTATTTACCAAAAATTTCTTTTAACAAAAAAAAAAAAAAAAAACTGAAGCAGCAAAATTCATTTGTTTCTAGAACCAAAAATGCATTTCTCTGACCAATTTTAAAGCAAATTCCACTTGTTGATTTAAAGAAAAATTAAAAAAAAAAAAATTTAATTGTTTTTCTTAAATGAATAATTTCTTCGATATTTATCTCCAACATCTTAAATTGTTTCTTTTATTTTCTTTGTCTGCCTTCAAAATGAAAACTTAAACAAAATAATAATTAAAGGAAATCCGATTTTTCTTAATAATTTAAATATTTGTCAGCATTTTGAAGACATAAATTATAAAATAAATTCTCTTGAAATAAAACTAATGTCTATTCTTGAAATATGTATTAAATCTTATTAAAAGGATATCAGTAGTAGCAAAGATGAACTAGACCACAAATTTCTTTGCTTGTATGTATGTATGTATGTATGTATGTATGTATGTATGTATATATGTATATTAGTTGCATGGCTGGCAGTGTTTGTTTCTACAAAGTGACATTTAATTTAAATTTTTGTGTTTAGATTAAATTTTAAATGTTATGGAAAATGTTATTTAAAGTTTATTTGCAAATTATTTTAATACTATTAAGTTTTTGAAGTCGTAGTAGGGGTCTGCAGAATGAAGTGTAAAGAAAAGAAGAAAAAAAAATTTTGCTGGCAAATTCGTCCTGTCAGCATTAAATTATTTCCAATCTACCTCGCAGTAGCTCGAGACTGTACAAGCCTGATTATTGTTAGACAAGTTATATACATTTTTCTAATAGAAAAGAATGTTAGGAAATTGATGTATAGAAAACATTCCATTGGCGGCCGCATTGTTTTCAGTAAATGTGCAAACATCATTAGATTTTCCAAAATAATTGAGGCAGTAAACCAGTCCCTCCAAAGAGGAGTTTACAAGTCGGGTAGCCTATAACAAATCCCAACTATTTCCTATTCCCGGTGATTTTCTCAATCGATGATCAGTACTGCGATTCACTAACTTTTTTTTTAACGATAATCGTATCGTTCCAATAAATATAACGAAAATTTATCGAATTTTCAATTCAGTAACATTTTTAACGATATTCGCTGTCGGCTAAAGTCAGCTGTTACTCTAACAAGTTTTTCTTTCGTTATATTAGCAATAAAAACTTGAGTTGTGTTTATTTTATCGATAAAGTGTATTATATAAAGTGTGTATATCGTCACCTAAAATGCCCAAAGACGTAACCCTCATTATCATAATTTTACAGGAGAAGCAAAAAACGTTATAAAATGAAAACTGTTTAATTGAAGAAAATTATGATAATGAGAGTTACGTCTTTGGTCATTTTAGGTGACGATATAAGTTTATTTTGTGTTTAAAATGGCTTTTAGCATACGATTTAGCAAGGAATGACCCAATTTTTGACTTTCCAGCAGTTAATCGTCGTGTTTTTCGGTATTTGGACAGTCCTAAAAATATTATAATAATAATTAATAATTACACCATTAATATGGGCTTAAGTCGGTTTTAGTGACTTTTTTCAAATCACTACCAAACTTTTATTACTAATAGAATTTTAAATTCTGATTAAAAAAAAAATTTGGGCGGTCACGCCTATTTTCGAGTGGGCGGGGCTCCAAAGTTTGTAATATATTTAGCTATATCTTGAAAACTAAATTTTTTTATTAGACGATATATATATCAAATGATATCCAACGATATGTAACATGACCTATTTATATGGACCACCTATTGATAAATTTTGCAAAATTATTTTTTGATCCGAATTTTTTTTTAAAAAATATAAAAAATCCGGGAAAAAGGTATGAGTAAGTAGATAAATTATTGTAATTTCAAGTCAAGAAATTAAGCTTTAATTTAATTTAATTTATTTTTTTAACATTGAATTTTAATAGGAAAAATGTGAAAAGGGAACAAATTTCATGTGGAATTTTTATTCACAATAGGGGTGATTATAAAATACGATGATATCATTTGCTGAAGAAAATTTGCCGCTACTATGGAACTTTGTACACGACAATGATCCCAAACATACTTCAAGACTTGTGACGTTTTGTTAATAGGAGCAAAATATAAACAGCACAGTCTGGCCTGAAAAGTTTGGAAGGAAAAAACAGCAAAAATTTAAATGAATTGTGGGAAAACATTTCACTTTGCACGCATTTGGTCACAAGTATGCCAAATATGTAGAAGTCTTCATGTGAAACCAAATAAGGGCTAATCAACAAAATGTTAAAGGAAAATTGATAATTATTTCAAGGAATTTGGAAAGTTTTTAAAATATTAAAACAGTGGTGAATGTTTTCATTATTTGTTCAACCCCAATAACGATTTTCTTTAATTTTTTTCTTAAGCTATGTGTCCACGATCCTCAGATATTACAACGTTGTCCGAAAAATGTTCAGAAAATGTCTAACAACTGTGTAAACTTAAAATTTTTGCCTTCTAACGCTGTAAGAAAAAACATTTTCAGTACATTGGAAGTCAAAAATATTGTCACACATCTAACAATCGTGTAAACACACAATTTTTGCATTGTCAGTGTTTTAAGACAATTGTCAAACACTTTTCATTGTCATATGTGCAAAGTTTATGCATCTGCCAATGGCAGCATTGCCATAGAAATTTATTTCTAAATGCAACTCTGTATATACAGAAATAAACAAACAAGTGTGCATTAATAACATTTTTGATAAAAGTAGAAGAAAATTAAAGAATTAAATTAAAGAAAATAAAAAATGGATAGCGACATATTTTTTGATGTATCCTGTTTAATAGAGTGCAGATAAAATGCTTCCAATTGCTCTTTTCTGTTCCATGACAATATTTAAAATTTTTAAACACACACGCAGAGCTGCAAAATGAATTTGACAATGCCACACAACAATCTGACAACCGTGTGAACTGACAATTTCGGTTGACAGATAAATTCATTGTGTGACAATTGTCTACAAATGAAATTGTTAGTTTTCTTACAGTCCTCTATACTGACAATTTACCTTTTTCAATGTCAGTACATTGCTAGCATATTGCTAGATATGACAACGTTGTAATATCTGACGATGGTGGACACATAGCTTTATCCCGCAGTCAGGCTTAGAATTAAGTAGTGAACAAATTATTATTGTTATCTTTTTACTAAAAGAATATAGTGACTAAGTTGCTGTTCTAATGAAAGTTTAATTTATATGATCAGCACTGTATGTATGCTGAATAAATTTATATACATTTTCTATGACATTTTGTTGTTGTTTAATTTAAATTTTAAATATATCTATGTGGGGTTTTTATATTTTTTTTCTTTTTAAAAGTATAGAAAATCTAATAATCTAACAGTAAAAGCTTGCAAAATAATTTAAAAGCAATGCTACGATTTTTTGTGTGTTGATTTCTTTAAACATTATTTGGTTTGTAGGATTTTCGGGATTTCTATTGTTTATTTTTGTTTGGCTTGTTTCAATTTATTTTTGGGGTTTTGCAATCATATGTGAAAGTTAAACTTTTATTAATGTGTGAGTGTGTTTTCTTGTGGTATCGAGGAAACTTGATACCCTACATTTATTGAATTTAAAGTTTTGCTCAATTTATATATTTTTTAAATGTAAAAGAGAAAAATAAACAAACCCATTTAGAAAAGTCATACTGTTCGTAACCACTCCAGATAACACCACCTAATGAGTTTTTCTTAAATATCAGCATTACCAAATTAGCAGATTCTATTTAGCACTAAAATTTCTGCTGAGTTTTTAACCCTCCGATGAGTGAGAAGGTCCCTAGGGACCTTTTTGCCTTTTCAAACTGAAATTACTCCTACTTCGGCCACTACAACCCTGTATTCCAAGAGTATTTTGTTTCGCATCTTTTGGAAAAAAATCAAGCCGAACGGATCATTACTTTAGGAGTTATTGAGGTTTTAGTGAGAATAGTATGTGGACGTGTGAATAGGTCCGTATGGACCTTGTACTGAATTTCACTAATAAATGCATGTTTTTGGGCATCATTATAATTTGTTTATTGTTTCAACACAAAATTTACTTGTTCTGAACATAAAGACCTAAACTCAAAGACATTAGGGATGATAATAAAAACAAAAAATTCTAAGAAAAATTCGAAGACCTGAACTTTATTGCTTTCAAGGAAAGGCACAATATTCTAATTTTAAGTACTACCAGTTCTTAGAATTTTTTGTTTTTATCATCATCCCTAATGTCTTTGAGTTAAAAAAATTGAAAAAATTATTTTTGTATGTAGAATTTAGTTATAAACAATAAAAAAAATTTTTTTATATGAAAAAAAAACATGATTTACAAAAAAGGTCCGTAGGGACTTTTTCACACGGCGGCCGTGAAGTTCAGAACTGTCACTCATCGGAGGGTTAAAAGATTAGTGTCTGTGCTATTTGTTTAAAAATATGAGAAAGTGTTGTGTGTATTATTAATAAAAGGTGCAGTAGTACCTCAAGGAGTCGCATTTAACTGATTTATAAATTTCCCCAATATTTGTTTTTTTCTTCTCTTCTATAATGAGAATTTTTGAGTTTTGTCATTATCTTTCCTCTTTTGTTATTACGAAAATGCTTCGCACACAATATCTAGATAGCTATGGTGAATGTATGTATGCATGTATGTATGTCATTTTATTTTTTGCTTCATATCCCAGAGGTGACATAGAACGAGATGATTGCCTCTCTTCTTGTCTAGAGGAGTATGTAGAAAAACTGCTGTTCGTTCGTACAATAAATTTTTTGTTGTTCATATGGAAACGACAAAAAAGTTATTTGTTTTAATTTATTTAATATTTTTTTTGCCAGTTGATTTTTTTTTTATCTCATTTTTTCATTTTTTTTTTTCAACTTTTTATTTTTTGATTATTAACAAAATGTATGAACATGAAGTCATATCATGTTTAATTTCGTTTTGTATGTACATATTTCATATTATTAATTGAAACTTTTTAATGCTTTTAAATATGTTGTGATGTGTTTGATTTGAAAACATGGATACAATTTATTGCGTTTTTAAGGGAAACAACAGACGAGGAGTTGCGCTAGATGATTGTAGTTAATAGCAAGCGGAATAAGTTGAAAAATTAACCAGTTAGTATAGTTTAAATTTACATTACATTACTATCTACTATAACTACTGATTTAGGGGTAGGTTTCAGTATTAATAAATGGGTTTATAGCGATCTAGGTATGATCTTTATTTTTCAGACAAAGTCAGTTGCTACTCCTGTTGCATTACAAGTAACCCATAGAATCGCTAGTTCGATCTACCATTAAAGTGAAATCAAACTTTTTTCTGGTTTAACAGATACAAGCCTTTTAAAATGTCTGCAGAAACACCTAAAGCCTTTGACGATTATTGAACACATAACCCACGCACTGATAGTTCAACAAACTATCATGTAATATATTGAATAATTTTTGGATCATAAACTGTCGATAACATTAAGGTCTGTCGACTGTGTTATCAAATGTGGGCAGTTATATATAAGCCACGTTTGCAGAATACCCGATTTGTGCTTTAAATAGTTTTCAGATTTTATACCCATACACTCGCTACACTGTCCAACAAGTTGTTCTTCAGAATATGTATGTAGGTACTTAAACTTATCCATGGTTGTTACAATAAATGTTAAATTCCCAGTACCAGCAGCTGACAGACATGCGCAAACCATGACATTTTGTTTTTGAAAAGAGAAGTAATAAGAATGAATAAAGTCAATTAATATGCCTATTTGTTAATTAATTAGTTGTGTTACTTTCTTTAGAAAGGGATAGGTAGAAGAAGAATAGCTTTTCATATGACAACACTATAATTGCGCGTTATGTTTATTAATAGTACAGTATTGCAGCGCCTCTGGTGGTGAGTAGGCGCATTGATCAAAGCTTAATTTCTAGCCATTATTTAATTATTTTACTTCGATGGCATTCAAATGCTATACCACCGAAGTAGGGCGCTGTGATAAATATTAGTTATGATAGGATAGAAAGAAAAACTAATAATTATCAGAAACTGATGTTGTTTTGAGTGGGAATCGAAACCAGACCACAAATACCAAGTCATGCTTAATAATTAAACGCGCTAATCAATTAAGCTACAGCACCCTCAAGGTTTTCTTTGTTAAGTTATGTATTTGGTTTTCGCCAAACATACGACATGCCATCTGAACCGAACATTTTAAACATGGAATCATCGGCAAAGAAAAATGCAGATTCCTTGCAAAGAAATTCTTTGGCAAAATTATGCCATTAAAATCATGTTGGCGCCAGACACGGCGAACAGTTTTAACACAATATTGTTTGAGCAGGTCAGCTTTAACTTCATTAACCAGTTGTGAAGCCTTGGAATTGCCTTATTTTTCGTTTTAAATGACACCAATTTCTTTTTCAAGTTCCTGTTGGTTTTTATTTTTATGGAGCTTTAAACAAAAAATTGCACTGCATAAATTAAACTGGCAGCCTGTGTATATTATTGCATTGGAATAAGAATTCAAATTTATGTCTTTATGTCTCACATAATATTAATACATATCTAGAAATTCTTCGCACAAGTTTTGAACATACATATTTCGGGAGATATGGAATTCTATTCTAGCTTAAGTTTTTCTCACATATGGTTTTTGTTTTTAGGTTTATATCTTTTTCAGGACTTCTCAAAACTGTTTTATAGGATCTAAGTCCAGAGATTGTGAAGCCGACTTCTTAACATGAACTTTATTTAACATAAACAATTTTGGCAGATATGGAATTATTTTCAGCGCTTTTGTTTTTAATAGATTCCTAACGAAACCTTTTCTTCAGGTCACAACCAAACCGAAAAAATCGATATTCGGCCTAAACCAAAAGAAACCGAAACTTTTCGAACTTACTTAATTTGAAAAAAAAAAAAAAAATGTGTAGCTTTTTCAGAAAAAAAAAAATACTATGACAAATCTATATATGTATATAAAAATGAATGTATGTATGTATGTATGTATGTAACGTATGGACTCAAAAACGGCTTAGCCGATTTTGATGAAATTTTCACAGCATGTTACTGTGACTCTGCAAGGAATAATAGGCTATATGAAGTTTTGATTGTACAAACGGGGGTGGCACCGCCCATATAATTCAAAAATTTAAATCGCCATATTTTGGGCATTTTTTGACCTACGTCATTGATATGTGGTACATATGGTATTGGCATAATTAGGAATACGTACCAGGAGAAAAGTGGGTGGGATCACGCCCCTTTTTAGGAAAATTAAAAATCGTAAAATAGTCTTAACTACTGGTCCGATCGTCATTAAATTTTCACAATAGGATATTCTTGCGAAATAATACATTCTTGACTATGTAAGTGGACATAGGGGCATGGCCTCGCCCACTGAAGTGCATCGGTTATATGACGCGCTTCAGTATCCTATTATTTTCCATATTTGAAATGCGTCAAATAAATCAAGCAACCCCTATGGCCGTTAATTATCGTGTTGAGTTCTTAAATTCACTCGATGTGCCAGGCTTTCCACCACATGTGCTACAACTTAAAATTGGAGTGCCAATTATTTTACTGCGTAATATCGTGGTGGCTTTGCAATGGCACTCGACTTGCAGGAAAAAAAACTGAGAGGTAATTTAGTAGAAGCGACCATTATAACAGGAGAATATAAATTTACAGATATACTTTTGCTACGCATTCCAATGCTACCAACAGATTTACCATTCGATTTTAAACAAATTTTTTCTGTTCGGTTAGCGTTTGCGATGACTGTTTATATGTGTTTGCTCCTGATGGGCAAACTAAACCTAAAGCATTGAAATAAATACATTAAAATTAAATAAATAAATGTTTGTAAATATATACATAAATACGTTTTATTTAATTTTATAACGAGGGTAGCGAAGCACACCGGGTTTAGCTAGTAATTTTATATTTATAAAAATTTTTATATAAAACGAAATTGGCAAAATATCGAAAATATAATGTAAAGATTTTATTAAAAAAGATTTTCAGCTTGAACAATTATTAAGATATTAAAAACTTGTATCATCTTAAAAATTCCATAATCTATGTTTTTTATTTATAAAACTTTCGGTTTCGGTATTCGGTCAAAATTTGGCCGAATTCTCGATTGGTCTCTAGTTTTTAGTTTGCTTTCTTAGACCAAAGCTTAACTAGTTTGTAGGTGTGTTTGGTCACACATGGCAAATTTTTACTCAAAAAAGCGTAACCACTTGTTTTAGCACAAATTTGTTTGAGTGTAAACAAACTTACAAAAGTTTTGCCCGAACAGCATCAAATAAAATAAAATTAAATATTTGTTGTGTCCTCTCCTAAATAAATGAAGAGTTTTTAAAATAAATAAACAAGTTGAAAATTATTTTATTTAGTGGTTATATCTTTTTCGGCAAATATTTGCGAGGTGTAGCCGTACTTCTAGTATCATTGTTCACCATTAATTTCCATTTGAAGATATTTTAATAATTCTAACATTCAAGATTTTTTTAGATTTTGTAGAAAGTGTACGTCTAGCTTAATATTTGTTATTGTTTAGATATGTTTTTACACTGAAATGCATGTGTGAATTAGGTAGATAAGGAATGAGACCCATGCCACTTCACATTTGCGTCATAAAAAAGATGTTCTTATCACGCATACTCCACAAGGAGTAATGGGAATATTAAGTGGATAAAGTAAAGTTAATAGATTAAAAGGTCTTATCTTATTACTAGTTTAGTTTTAAGATTTGTATTTTAGCTATTAAGGTTTTAAATTGTAAATAAAATTTTAGTGTTTTACACGCATTCAAGGAAACAAGCTGTTTTAAACGTATTAAAATAGATTTGTACAAGTGTCATTTCTTTTCTGTAATATTCTTTCGTAATCTACAGTGCAAATTTGTTCATATATTAAATAAATTTGGTCAATAGCTGAGTAAGCAAAATGTAGTAGCCGTCATTTCGTGGCCTTCTAACGAAGGTTTTGCATGTGACCAAAGTACATTTTCCCAATTTTCCTGGTGCAGAAAAACAAATAATTTTTATGAAGCTGTTTATTTAATAAAGCTCCCTGAAACCTATTACTGATGCATACAAATTTTGTTCTATTTAAATGACCAAAATGAGTTTCTTTTCCTTTTTAGTATGAAATGATAAAATTGGGTACAGTGCAATAACTCCCAAATGAAATAAGTCCCATGAAAATGAAATAACGCCCAACTGAAAAAAATTAAATAACTTCCAAAGGCAAAATGAAAGAAGTCCCAATTTGATGGGACTTATTTCAAAATGTAAAAATAAATCCCAATAAAAATGAATTTACTCCCAATGAAATAAGTTCCAACAAAAATTAATTAACTCCCATTTTTTTTTGATTTCCTTTTACAGAACGCTTTTTATTTCACAATTTTATGTAAGGATATACATAATCACCCCTATCGTCAATAAAAATTCCCCATGAAATTTATTCCCTTTTCACATTTTTCCTATTAGAATTCAATATTAAAAAAATAAAAGGGAACAAATTTCATGTGGAATTTGTATTCACGATAGGGGTGATTAGTAATAATAATTTAATTTAGGGTATAACATGACCAAGTAGGTAATATAAATCCGAAGATATTAAAGACAGATTATAACATTTCACCATAAAAAAATACAATCTGTACTTTGCAAAGCCAGTATTCTCCCTACGGCCGGGCGGAAGAATTTTCTCCTTCATGGTATACAGAACACCGACTTCGCATAGTGCAGATTCCCTGTATTTGCAACTACTTGCTTTAAGACAGTTTTAATAACCGTTACAAAACCATCAAAATTTACTAAAATGCAAGTTTAAAAGAAATGAAATAACTTCCAACGATAAAATAGTGTTTTTAATTAAAATGAAATAAGTCACAACTGCGATGAAATAAGTGCCAATGATAACTGCCAAATGAAATAAGTCCCAACAGTTTTTTTAATTCATTATGAAATAACTCCCAACAAAAATTATGAAATAAATCCCAATGCATTGGCAGTAATTTCATTTAAATTGTTTATTGTTTTCAGTTAAGTTTAGTTCTTTGCAAGAATCATTATTCATACTTTACTGGACTAATGGCAACTGAAAGCATTAAGGAATATAGCAAATTAATAGCTATAACTGTTGATTCCAATATTTTCCTGTTGAAATATAATTCATTGATGTCTTATATAGTGTTCAGACATGCATTTTTAATTGAAATTTTTAATTAACGCCCTAATTGAAATTAATTATCCATACAAAATTCCAATTAAGGTAATTGCTTCATTATCAGTTAATTGTTCTAATAATTGTTAAAATTAAAAATACAACCCTGTGACAAGCAATAACTAAAATGGCAGTTGTTTCGCTTTTAAATTAATACAGACTATTTTTAGGCTGACAATTATAATATTAGAATTTTTGTCAGCTGCTGTCAAACGCTAATTAAATTAGCAATATTGTGAATGTGTGAACACTTTTTAATTAACCAATAATTGACTCACTTAAAAATGCATGTCTGAACACCATATTACAAATCTGAAAATATTGTTCTCATTATTTTATGCTAACAAAATGACAGTTTCCATAATACTTTGGCAATTAATTATGACCAATAAATAGATTCATAGAAAGCTTATTTGTAAAGATTAAGCATAAGTTTAGCTGTAGTTTGATAGTGAGAATTAAAAATGACTGTCTTACCCCCTTATTTTGAATAAGGGCGTTACACTCCACCTTTAAACTTTAAATACTTACAGAAAATGTTATAAAATATCAGCATTTATTTTATTTGTGTAACAAGTTTTGTGCAGATTATAGACGTAAATTAAATGTTCTATTTCTATAATTAGTTTATGTACTTTCCCTTGGTGTACACAGTAACGCATGATTGATATTAAATTTATGAAGAAAAGTTCAACAAGACGTATTCTTATTTATATAATAATTAATATGAATTGCAAAAATTACTTGTAATAATATTACTTAATTTATATTTTGTTTGTTTTTCTTTCTGTTTAACGTATTTTTGAAAATTTCTGTTCTTTAAATTTATTTCATTTTAAATATTTTATGAAAATTCTACCCTTTCTAACCACATTTTCCTTTTGTGTCATGAACATATGCATTATGCAACTTGTTTACATTTAAATAAATCTCTGGAAATTGTTAATGTTTGAGAGTTTATGAGACTGTCTGTCTACTCTTCTGTAAACCCGTCTCCAACTTCATTGTCTATCAATAGATAAACATTTTGTTTTTTACTTCCATAAACCCATATTGAGGCAAAACAAAATAATAAAAAGGAAATACATGTAACAACTAACTTGTAATGGCACAAAAATATTTGTGTAGAATTTATCCTTTCGCATGCCAAACAAGCCAAAGCAAAAAGGATACATTTAAGTCTTAATTGATGATTGTCACAATGACCCTTTTCATTGCTTTAGATTTTCTATTTTCTATTTTCTATTCTGTAAAGTTGTTGTTTCACTTGCAATTTAAAAATAACTGAACCAAAGTAATTTTATGGGAAAGTACTTGTAAACATATTTACAAACCAAATTTTACTGCACACAACAACACATAGTCATGTTATTAATAGTCACTTTCCTACATTTTATGGAGAATTTAGTAGGTTCTTTTTTTGTTTTTGGAAATTGTATGCTTGTACTTTTGTTGCTGTTGTTTTATTTGTATTGTTTGGCTCCTGTTTTGTATTTGCTCTGTGACTGTAAACAAGAACATTAAAAAGGAAGTAGAGAAAAGGATTTAGTTTATATGGAAACTTTATAAAACATGTTTTTTTTTTAATATTTGTGGACAATTTGTGGGCGATAATAAATTTGTTTGAGGAAGAAATTAATTTGAGAATTTTCATTAAAAATTATTACTTACATACATACATGTTTAATGAAAGCTTTTAGACGAAAAGAAAAATTTTGAATAATAAATACAGATACCGAGAAGAGCTTTATATGGTTAATATCAGTAAAACTAGCTTGCAAATATATAGAAATATAGCTTGTAATGCATATTCATGGCCTTTTGTATTTGCTTTATCTTTTGAATGCTAGTTGGAATATGCTAAATTGTCAGGACTCACAAGAAATATTATGCTGACTGCAGATAATTGATCAACAAATTCAAAACAGTGACATTTTGCAAACAAAAGTGCAATAATTATAATGCATATTTATTATCTTTAAAACATTTTCGTAGTTTGCAAATAGTGCACGCCAAGAAGAATTATAAAGGTGGATTCACCCATTCGTTCTGAACAAAATATTTGTTTAAACATAATTTTTTTCTTATGAAGTTTGACTTCTCTCATTTAAAAACTGTAAAGAAATCTCCATGTCGCCAATTTATATTGCCACACGCACCAAAAAAATCATCACGTTTGGCGAAAAATCGCAATATCTGACAGCCCCTTAGCTCTAAGCTGGAGTTGGTTTAATTTTATATTTTGTCTAGAGACAAAAATGAACTGAGTTGCCAATAGGTTATATTTCTATCAGTGGTGTTTGTCAAATTAAATTATTTATTTAACATTTTCTAAATTTATGATTACAGTAAGTTTATTATTTCGGCTTGACTTCATTAATTTAGACAATTCAAAGAATGCCATTGTAAAGTAATATTTCTAGAAAAGGGGCACATTTGAATGCATTTTCTACCCTGCCCGCCATCAGCAATGTTTGTTGTCCAAGATCTACTTGCAAATATCATCTGTTTAACTCGCCAATATTGAAGAATAGATTTTGTGAATTAATCGTATTTCTTATTTCGTTTACAATATGTGTGTATTCTTCTTCTCTATTATTATTACAAATTTTTTAAATTGTTTTTTAAAAAAATATACACAATATTTTAAATTAATTTAATATTTGTTGTTTGATACTTAAAAACTAATGAAAAATAAATCAAAATAAACTTGTAATAGATTTGATTTTCCAGAAAAACTGTTCGAAATGGTTGAATCGTGCCGCAAAAAACTCTCTACAGATAAACTTTTTGTTCGTAACAAATGGGTGAATCCACCTTAATTGTACATGTTTATCACATCCATTTCAACTGTAATTATTTATATAATTTTGGCAACTATAATATTTTAATGTTACGATTATAGTACCACAACCTGTTTTTTTTAGACCGAAACAAACCGAAACTTTTCGAATTTACTATTAATTTGCAAAAACAAAATAATTTTTTTATTACTTTAGAAATTGCGCACTCCATAAATCTACGTTGCATCATCTATCTAGATGAAATCTTGAATGAAAAATTATTTTCAGATGAAGATTTTTTAACGTATTCTTACATAGCGTTTACACATGCTAGTAACAGTTCGAAAAACTCAATACACTCTCATTTTTTTACTAATACACCCACATTTTTCGCACTTGCAGAGCTACTCGCAGTTGAACATGGTGCAACTATACAGGGTAAGTGCAAATCGACAACAAATACAACACAAAACAGAAACAACAGGCATTTTGTTTGTGTAAAATAATGTACTACTGTCAAAAATACTTGAAAAAGTATTTGTTTTGATATAAGTAAATTATAAACAAAGTCAGTCAGCTGGGCTACTGCACTCACCTTGTATAGTTGCACCATGCAGCTAAATTTGCATACGAGTGAATGTTTAACACTCTCATGCCAGTAAACGTCAAATAAAAAAATAACGTTGCCATGTATGTTTTCCAATGAATAGAAAGTGGATAATATAATATTTATAATTGAAATTTTAGTTTGTTTTATGAGTGATACAAAATGTTTTAATTTTGGAGAATAAATATCATTCAAATCATAATAATTGTTGTTAATGAAAATTTTCCCTCATGAAAAATGTTTATGTGATCAACTCGGCAACTCTATTTTTCAATCAAAACAAAAATGAAAGTAAAATTAAATTAAAAAAAAATATAATAACATTAATTAATTTATATCGTTCCCATCCTCTTCTGTGGGATATGAGTGAAAAGCAAGGCCTTCGA
Source organism: Bellardia bayeri (assembly GCA_950370525.1). Taxonomy (NCBI): domain Eukaryota; kingdom Metazoa; phylum Arthropoda; class Insecta; order Diptera; family Calliphoridae; genus Bellardia; species Bellardia bayeri. Next base: position 124,285,299 of record OX493264.1, read on the forward strand.
AGCAATTGCAAATCAAATGGAGCTGCCGGTAGAAGTTTTCGCTTTGACAACATTTTGAAAATGAACTCTCACTGTTCTGTGTAAACAGTAACGCTACTTGCAAATGATTCGAGTTTTTCGAATAAGTTTTCGTATATAATACGTACACAGAACTCGCATGCAAGTACTTGCATGTGTAAAGGCAGGGTTAGGTATTTTACAATAAAATATAAATTTCTGTTTTCTATTTATTATATTAAAACATGTATGACCTTAAAAATTACATAATCCATGTTTTGTCTTAATAAAAGTTTCGGTTTTAAGCTATTCGGCCATATTTTGACCGAATACCGAATACAGATATAGATTGTTGGCCTAATCCGAAACCGCAATCAAATACTCGGTCGGATTCTAGTATATAGTATATAAAGTCCCTCGAAACAATAGACCCGTTTTTATTTTAGGCCTATAAATAAATAAATATGCTTTCGATTTATGTTACATTTTTTTCTCCCACTGTTTGCTGATACTTTTCTTCTTTCACATTAATTTTATTATTAAATATTTTTTATAAAAATGCATATTTCCTCAATGTTTGTCATAGAAATTGTATTTTAATAATTTACCATACCATAACATATTTGGTCCCAGGGCCATAATAGTTTAATTTTATTAAATAAACTAATTTAGTTCTATAAAAGCAAACCCAAGTAGCATACGAGAAAACTGCCAAAAAAAAAATAAATATTTAAAAATGTATTAAAGAAAATATACTTCTTGTTTTTCATTTGGAACATACAAGAAATAGTATAAAAAATATATATACATACTATACATATATATATATAATCTCGAAAACATGTTTCTAAACATGACTGACAAAAATATAGAGAAAAGAATAAAGAATCCTTGCAGCGAAACTACAGTATTGAACAATATAATAAGAACGGCTTTTGTATTGTTAATAATGTAAAGTAGAAAATTGTAAAACTAATAACTTTATTAATTCTCACTTTCCTCATCAGCAGTTGGAAAGTGAGAATTAATAAAGTTTTATTATAGATCGAAGTTTATAAGCTTTGCATGAATATATATTCAAAGGTCACAAGTTAATTTCCTAAATGCTATGGAAAATTTGACGTTATTTTCAATTGCTTTTTTAAAACATCATTGAATTTTACTTCAACAGAAAATAATGCAGTATAATCAATAGTTAAATCCATGGTGAAATAACTCTACAAGGTGATTGCAATATTACAACAATACAAAAGCAATAGCAACAGCAACAACATGGTATTTTTGTTTTTGCTTTCATGTTTGTAATGTCAAAAACAACTGGTTATTGTCTACAAACATTTTTGCAGGAAAAATACATACAATTTTTTTAATTTCAAGATGAAAATAAAAATAATTTATAAATTTCTTAATTTATGAAACATTTAATTTATGGACAATTGTTTTTTTCACTTTTTTTGTATAACTTGATACGTTTGCTATTTTTTTTAACACAACTTGAGCATACATACATACATATGTATATAAAGTTTGACATAACGAACATGACTAAAAAAAAAAAACAGCTGGAGTTTCAACACCACCTTGTAGAGTTATTTCAACATGGTTAAATCCATCCTTCTATGTTTGGGCATTGCAGAGCACTGCACTTTATTTAAAACATAAAGAAGTTTAAAACTTCGAAATCAAGTTAAACCAATATTTTTCATGCAAATATTAGTCAAACCAGAGACTAGAGTCAGTAAGCGAAAAACAACTCAAGGGTTTGGTTAATTATGTTTTGTTCAAGCAAAACAAACACCATATAGTGGCCGGCATAATACCCAGACCTAAATCCAGTTGAAAAGATTTAAGGAGTCCTATAAAAGAAAATAGCAGGATATAAACCTAAAATCAAAGCGACCTGACGCAAAACTATGAGGCATTTTTTTTTATAATTTTTGGAATATATGATCTCTACAGCGTATGAAAATATAGTCAATGATTAGGTTTCATCATTTTTATATCCTTTAAGGATTTTCAGGACGCGCACACTTGACGCATCTCGGTCGATTTTTATTAATATTTTTAACTAAAACACACGATATTGCATGAAACGATTTCAATTAGTTTGAAATATTAAAATTTATCGTTTAAAGTTATTAAAGACATTTTCTTATTTACACGGCTCATTTTGCTAAAACTGAAATTTCACTAAAGAATTTTGCAATAATTCAAGTAACGTTAAATCAAACAGAAGAGAAATGTAAAAAGAAAATATAAAAAACAATCAGCACAACCTCTGCATGCCAGTCTATTTCAAATTGGGCAAAAGCCGATGCATTACGGCCTAAAAGGAATATAGGAGCTATGCCCTATTGTGGACCGCTCATCCAAAAAAGCAGTGGTATGACATCTATGCATATTTGTGTTAAATTTTATCTCGATATAAATACTTATAAAAGATTTATAGATATTAAAGGGATCTTTTATGAAACTTATTTGTGTTCAATTTTATTTGGAAACTAACATTGTTACGAAATTTCTGGTTGTTAAAGTGATTTTGGAAAGTGGCCTATGACTAATTATGGACAGATTCTCACAAAATTCGGTCAAATGATTTTTGTCAAAAAAAAAAAAAAAAACGTAGACAACGAGTTTTGTTTTAGCTTTTCGATTATAAACACAAAATCAGAATTCACCTTGTTTTTTATTTTTTTTTTTTTTAAAGTGACTAGTTATTTTAAAATTTTAAGATGAAAATATGTAAATTTTTGTTAAAAAAAAGACTTGAAGTTAGAGGTTACTTGCAAAGTAATAGGCTTGTAACAATGTATTTAAAAAAACTGCAATTATAAGCGTTTTAAGGGAAAAAATATAAGTGTCACGCTCAAGATATTTTGTTGCACGTAAACAAGACATAATGCCAAATCTAAAGTTTAACGCAAAAAAAGTTTATTCTTTTCTAAAAAGAAAATAAAAAATAAAAAATTCTTCAAAAAACAAAAATTTTCATACAAAACTAAACATGATGTCTTTAACAAAAAAGGAAAAATGAACACAAAACAATAACTTAACTTAATTTAATTTATAAATTTTCATTCGAATTCTTATTCTGAATCTGTATAAACTTCATGATATGACAAGCAGCTTTGTTTTCATTCTCATTCATTTTTACCACTTTCGAATTATGGTTGTGGCAAAAACAGAATCAATCAGTAACAATAAAAATTAAACTCAAACTCTTTATTTTATATTCGTCATTTCGCGCTTTATCGAGCTTTATTTTCTCTCGATATCTCCGTGCTCTTTCAGCCGCCGTTCATTTTGTTGTTTTACTCTTGAAAATTAAAAAATAAAATCAACATTAAGCATTTTAAGCTATGAAGCAATATATATCAAAAGTGATGCTCATGAAATTTTTGCCTATTTTGGTTTTTTTTCGTAGGCAATTTATTTCTCAAATTCACAAATTATAAAAAATGAGCTGAATTAATCTCCAAAAAATTTTTGATTATATAAGCCTTCATGTATAACTTATTTTTATAGAAATTTGTTGGGATACGTCTAAATATTTATGAACGATAACCCCCTATTTCGGGAGGACATTTTAATTAGTGCTAGGTGAAATTTTAGACTGATTTCAACCACTTTTCCAAACGTCCTTAGGCCAAAAAATATATCATATACCAAATTTTATCGAAATATCTTCAAAATTGCGACTTGTACTTTGCCCACAAGCTTGACATGGACAGCCAGTCGGACGGACGGACATCATTAAATCGACTCAGGAAGTACATATGAGTCGATGGTGGCAATAATTGGTTTCATTGTTATAGTAATTTGTAGCAGTTTTAATGATCCTAGTGCTGAATTTTAACGATTATTCGATTAATTTTTTTTTATCGATTTTATTCGCTCTGAAATTCTTATTTAATTTTTGTACTGTTAAATTCATTCACAGAAACGTTCCAGTCTTCGTTGTCTTTGAAAAACTATATTTCGAGATGCATTGGCAGGTTTTGCAATGCTTCTGGCTGCTCTGCACACCAAATATGACAATATTAGTTTTTTACGTATCAATTCAATCAGAAATGAGCTTCGTCTCTCAAAATGGAAGAGGTGCACAATGCACTTTCTTAAACGAGCATAAATTTTGATAATACAATTCAATAATCCACAAGCGTTGTTCGTCTGTAAGTCGATTCATGGCTAAATTATACACCGAATTGAACATGTTACACGAAATCAGCTGAAAAGAAAAATAAAGTTTCTAAAAAATAACCCTTTATAAAACGAACACGCATTCTTTTAAGGTTTAAACAAATTTGAGCAACTGTCTAATTATAATTATGGATGAAGAAACATATGTGTGTAAAAATGGTTACAGTGATTAATATTTTATGTTGCAGCGAATTGTTGCCAACTCAATTTCAATCCCAACCGTCTTTGGGCCGAACAAAATTCTAATACTAAATTTTATCGAAATATCTTCAGAATTGCGAACTGTACTCTGCGCACAAGGTTTACATGGACAGCTAGCCAGATGGACGGATGTACGGACATTGTTAATTCGACTCAGAAAATGATTCCGAGTCGATCGGTATACTTTAAGGTGGGTGTTAGACCAATATTTATGGGCCTTTGAAACATCAGCACAAATCCAATAATTACAATTACAAATTATAATTAAATTGTATTAAGAACTATCTGCTTCGGCTATCGGCTTAATGCTATAATTTAAATTAAAAAAAAATACCCGGATTGTACCATAACATTGGAACACTCAACTGCACTTGACTTCCTTGTCTTTTGTAGACACTTAATTAAAGAACCATTGCAAGTTCTGCACACTTTTTCAGGTACCCAATATACATTTTCAATAACCTCTACACCAAAAAAACAATTGTTTCATACTCTATTATATTGGCTGCAAATTTTAAAATTTTAAATCACCCTTATCGTGTTTGGCATAGGCGTATGTTAGGAAAAGATTATTTTAATAAAATGAAGTATATTCTTTGCAGACTTATGATTGGTTTTCACTTCATGTCATTTTTGTTGTCAAATTGTCCAAATTGTTGGCAGTTGTATGAAAACGGGTTGTCATATGGCGTCATCTATGTTTGCAATCATGATTGCAATCTCATTAGACTACCCGTTTTCATACAATTGCCAACAATTTGGACAATTTGACAACAAAAATGACATAGTGAAACCCAAGCATTACACTTTATTTCCCACCATTTTAGTTACCTTTTATCACTTTTAGAGCTTATGTATGTATGTCGTGATCAAAATTACTAACCTGTCGTTTTTAGCTATTTTGACAGGTAAATTGCCGTTTTTTTTTTCTTTTTTTTTTTTTTTTTAAGAGAAGTAACACACACTTGGTGAGGTAGCCGGGTCAAAACTCAATGACCTACTGAGATATCTCACAGCTACAGGTTGGGTCTAGCAAGACACGACTTTCTGTACACATATTAGCTACAGTATGTTGTAGACGACATTAAATCTGACGAGTGGTGTGGTCTTTTAAAACGGGGTCCCGTCGACTCTTCTTAAGTGTTCGCACGTAGTGAAGTACCACGTAAACCAACCAACCAACACTCAGGCAATTAATATGCCTATATATAATGCGCTACTTTCTTTGGAAAGCGGATAGATAGGTTGAAAAAGTACAGGTTTGCAGCGCCTCTGGTGGTGAGTAGGCGGATTATTGTTAAAGCATGATTTTATAGCCTTTATTTAATTATTTTGACTTCGGTGTCGTTTCAATGCTACACCACAGAAGGAGGACGCTGTGATAAATATTAGTCATGATAGCTAGAATACTAATAATTAGAAACTGATGTTGTTTGAGTGGCAGCGGCTGGGAATGGAACCCGTGCTGCAAATACCAACTCATGCTTAATGATTAAATGCGATAACCAATTAAGCTACAGCACGATACCGTTGTAACGGCTTGTTTGTAATAGATTTGTATACAGTGTCGTATTTATTACCGTTTTGGCCAACCACGTTACCATTAAAAAAAAAACGCCAAAGGTGAATGATCATTCCTTGTTAGACAGCGTTTCAAAATCACAAACTTCAAATGCGTGTGAAAAATATCTGTCGTTGAACTAAAAAAAAACACTTGAAGGTTTTGTTATGCATAATGTCAAATACATTTTTGACATCTGGAATGATCATTGGAAAGATAATAACGAAACAAAATTATTTAAAATTCAAAAAAATATATCACACAAATTTAGAGTACCAAATATATCCAAAACAGATTTTATTAAGTTAAATAGACTAAAAATAGGCCACTGTTTATTCTCACATAAATATATTATTGAAAAGACACAACCCCCAGGTTGTGAATGCGGGCAAACGCTAACCGTCTTTCACATATTTAATGAATGCAGTCTTTTGCATGACAAACGTTTAGAATTTAAAACAAATAACATTAATATCCTTTTACGAGAAAATGAATTTGAAAATATTAAAAAATTTTTATCTGAAATAAATATCTATAAGTTGATCTAAATCTATAAAATAATTTAAATATACATTAAGTAGAATATAAGTTTCTATGTAAAATTAATGTGTTGGGGCCTTTATAATACCAAACAAAATAAATAAATAATGTCAACTTCCATTTGCAATTGGTCTCATGTCATTCCCATTGGTCTCATGTCATTGATATTGTATCACTGTATTATTATTTCCAACACTGTACAAACTAGTAAAATATATAGTATATAAATTTATTTGAACATGTTTTAACAACTACAGCCACAAGTAATAATAACATACTTACACACACACTCACACACTCACTTACCAAATGCATATGTGAGCTGACATAACACACTTATTTACACATATGTACATATATTACATTTGATAAGTATGAGTGTGAGTTGGTAAACACCCTGACATTACCAAATGTACGGATGGGTTTTCAATGAAAATGAAAAGAAAGTAAAAAAACAAAAACAATATATTTTGTGTATGCAACCAAAAGAAAAAAAAAACCAAAGGATTACATAAATGCAACAAAACATCGAGTAACTAAAACATGCCCCTGTATAAAGTGAGTATTGAGGGACAGAGTACTAGTATTACTTATGTTGGTATTAACAGTACTTAAGAATATAGCAGGCTTAAAAGGAAAAGGATTTAGAAATAAACTATGAACATTACACAATGATAGTTTCTTTTGTAGGAACATTTACTCAAGAAACATATCAGACAGTGATTATTAAATGTATGTTTGTTTGTTTTAATTTTCTGAATACCGCTGCAAGTATTATTGTTTTTAAAAATTAAGCACAATTTATATTATTTTAAAAATAAACTAAGGTATTTAAATCTCAAAAACATGGTAAATTTTTGCTGTTTTAGAGTTTCAAAATAACTGATTCCCTAATTTGAAAAAGGTTTTACATATCTACTTATAAATTCCATCAAAAATGGTTTTTCTTAATGGTTTCTGTAAAAAAAAAACTCCTTTTTCATTGCATCCTGTCATATGCAAATAAACACTAGGTAGCCCCTTATTTTATTGTTTTACGATTTTCGTATCCTTTAAAAACCAAATGCTGAAAGTTCCAGATAAATCGTATAATGTTTAGAGCCTGTATATTTTGTATGAAATTTAGATGAAAAAAAATGTTAAAAAATAAATGTTTATAAGTCCCAATTTATACGAAGCAATTGTTATTGAAAAGATTTATAAAATTTTTTCCTCGAAATTTCATCGGTGTTCACACAGCACAATTTTTATTGCTTAAGTCGCTCGTATTTTTATTTAAGAGTATGCACACATTTGTATACACATATGAGAGTACATATAATCAAGTGTGTACACGTCTTATCTTCCCCTCACCACGATGTCTAAAAGGTAATTAGCTTAGCTTAAAGAATTGCTTCGTGTAGATTACGACTAACAATATTTCAGTTACAAATACTTTGTGTGTTGCATTTACTCATTTATAATAAAAGACCTTAAGTTGGAACAATTATTAAGGTATTAATAAAAAAGGTCAAATAAACTCAATAATAAATATTGGCTGACTACGTTAAATAATTATAAATTTTTATTAATATTTGTTTCACAGTTCAAATTAAATTTTTCTTAAACAAAATTTAAAAATATTGTTACATTTTTATCTTTTAGAAAAACGGTGGTTTATTGCCTTTAAATAAACCGGATTCCTTTTAATTCCAAATAAAAGCGTCTGGTAGTTTAAAGAAAACATAACGAGTTTTTATTTATTTAAATGTACACAAACACAATTTTAATAAACACCCTGTCTTTTACATCACACTTAAATTCCAGTTTGAGAACGCTTGATGTGCATACAACGATTATTCAGAATAATCTTACTCACTTGGCTCTGCCAGTCTATTTGTACACCAATGATAATTTATTTAATTTATTAAGTTATTAAATTCAATTTAATGAAAATGTCCTGAAATGTTTCACATTTTCCTAAGTATTTCGGTATAGAAAATTGGCACAATCAATTCTGTAGAATACAATTTATCAAATTTATCCATAAACATTTTCAGACAGGGACTCTATTTGGTTTATAGCTAACGAAGAACAAATTTTGATCTGGCCAGCAACGAAAAACCGAAAAAAATTCCACCCTAATGTATAATATACACACATGAGCACAAGTGTTATTATTTAAATATGTATGCATAAAACAGAACTGACAAATACATATTCAAACACATAAACAGCCAAGCATACACACATTGACAGAGACACAAATACTACCATTCACAAAGTGGAAAAACAATTTAACAAAGCGTAGCTTTACTTAACAAGAATAACCAAAAATTTTGATATTGAGAAAATATTGTATATGTGCTATAAACCCATATGAAGGACAACAAAACAGCAACAACATTGAAGAAAAAGAAAGAAAAAGACGACGAGGACAATGACAACAAATACTTGTTGTAAGAAAAAAAAAAAAAAAGAAAAATAAAAATGGCAACAATAACTATAAGAGGCAGCAACAACACTTCGAGTAGTTGTAAAACTTAATGCAAAAGCATGACAATGTTGTTCAAGAACTCCATCAAAATGCATTAAATAAATATATGTATATATGTAGGTATATATAGTAGGCTGCTACAAATTAGACTGTTCCCGCAACACTTTTCAGCAGCAAATTTCGGGTTTATAAGAGCATTTAGCGGTTTCTCTGAGTGGTCTAAAATATGGTTAACAGAACCAGAAATTGTTGGTTGAATTATCGAACAATGGGAGCCTAAATTTATACAATTTGGAAGCGTTGCACAGGCGTCAGTATAGTCGTTTTGAAATGCCAAACCAAACTTAATTAAAATCACTTGACAATTGGGCGCCAGCTAAAAAAGTGCTGCTAACTTAAAGTTCTAGACATTTGAAAAAACACCCTATAATAGAAATTTTAACCTGTGCAATCTGCAGTGAAAAATCTAATGTTGTGTAATTATACCCTACACCACAATAGTGGGGAGGGTATATTGGATTTGTGCTGATGTTTGTAACGCCCATAAATATTGGTCCAACACCCAGCCTGAGTCGATTTAACGATGTCCGTCCGTTCGTCTGGCTGGCTGTCCATGTAAAACTTGTGCCCAAAGTACAGATCGCAATTTTGAAGATATTTCAATAAAATTTGGTACGTGATATTTTTTCGGCCCAAGGACGGATGGGATTGAAACTGGTGGAAATCGGTGCATTATTTCACCTGACCCCCATACAAAGGTCCTCCCGACATGATTGAATAATGCAAGTATTCAAACAAATTTCACCACAAATTAATAGTAAATGAAGCCAAATCACATCTACAAATTTTGTGAAGATCGGGTATATTATTGATCCGAAAAACACTTTAAAGTGCATAAATTTCTGAAACATGTCGGTATCCAAGAAATATTGAACACAAATATGTTTCGTATATATACAAATAATATGGCACAATTTTATGATGAAAGGTCCATAATTAGTCGCATGAGACCCACTTTCGAAAATCACTTTAACGACCATAAATCTTTTAAAATGTTGATATCCAAATAAATTTCATATATACAGAAATAAGGACACCTAACTTTAAAATGGTCGATCCATAATTAGTCAAAACTCCCATATAAGACCCTCTCCATAATTCACTTTAACCTCCATAAATCTTCTAAAAGTATTTATATCGAGACATACATAATATATATGGCTCTAAATTTTTGGATAATCGGTCCATAACAGGTAATATGCCCCATAGAGCGCCCATTTCTATAGAACTGTTTTACATATACATATATATATATACTGGGTGTAGGGTATTATACATGAATGAAATAAACAAGATTACGCATTGCGCAGGTCCGTTAGTTGTGTTCCTCTCACTCAGCTGATTTTGTGACGTATACAGAGGGCATTGTGGTTTATTGTGTAAAGTAAAAAGTCATTAAAGTTAAAAAATCGTGTAAATTAAAAATTAAAATATGGTGTGCGGTGAAAAATTGTTGTAACAATCATAGAAAAAAGCCGTCTACAATCAGTTTATTTAACTTTCTGGCAGATCCAAAGTTATTAAAGCAATGGACAAGTTTTTGTTGCCGGAAAAATAAAATAAATCCAAAAATTTCGCGCATATGTATGGAACATTTTAAACCAGAGGACTTCGAAAACAGGCTGATCATATTGAATGTGACAAAAAAGTAAAAACCATTTTTTTTAGATCTCGAATGTATTTTAAAATAAGAATATTAAACCAGGAGTTTATAAAGAGTTTATAAAGATTAATTAAATTATTTCAAAATAAAAACACAGGAAAAAAGTTCATTACAATTTCTCAATCTCAATAAAATTTCTTTTTCATAATTACAAAATATTCAATATATCTATTTATAAATAATAAAAAACAAACAATTATAAAACAATAAAGTTTTTTACAAACAGAATAAAATATGTTTATAACAACAAAATTAAATATAAAAAAACAAATTCTTTGATTTGAATAAAAAATAACCATAATATTTTTTCATTTCCACCACAAATCTCATACTGTTTTCATAACATACAAGCAGTTGTGCGCTCTGATGACGTATATGCGCAGTAGAAAATTTTTTTGAAGAGAGGAATGCGCTATCTGTGGTTATTGCTTCATGGGTATTATATGGTCGGGCTTGACCTACTATACTTTCTTGCTTGTTTGTAAGAGACTTCTAATACTTCTAAATCAATCAATTCAGATGGTTTTTTTAAAACCTCCTGTAGGCAAATTATAAAAGATTTTTGTAGGTCTTTTCTTCAAACAATTGTGTTGACTGTGTTTAAGTTTAAGGTACATATGCTCTTGTTGTTTTTCTTTCTCTCTCTCTCTCACTCTCCTAATTTCTAGACGCCTCTTGGGCAATTTTTTGGTTAAACCTAAATGAACATACAAGTTTGTATTCTTATATTGTTTACTATTATTTTTATATTATATTATATTATATATACACCAATACCTTGCTTTACGCTGTTTCGTGTTGCAGTTTTTCAAAGTTGCGTCGCTGCTTAATTAGTACTAATTTTCACTGTGCGTCGTTAGATTTTCGAGGTTGCATTGTTTTGGGTTCGAGTCTGTAATTTTTTTTAATTTTTTTCAAAATTTCCATCATCATTAGATGCTAAAGCTTTGATGATCAAAATGGAGTCCTTGTTTTCTATTTGGATTGAAAATCAAGTTGCGTAGAGAATACCATCAAGTGAAATGTTATTTCAGACAAAAGCAAAAAGCTTATTTGATGACATAAAAAGTAAAGCATTATCCAGCGATAATGCTAGTTGTAGTAATACAGACAATTGCTACAAGAAATTTTCTTTTACGTTGCATAAAAGCTGTTCAGCAAACATTGGACCAAATCCGGCAACTTAGTATTTTCGTAACCCTGGAACCTATTTTCGATCTTTATATGATTTGCTATAGAAAATCTTAATTCATTTTGCGTTGTGTTTCTTTTTTTTTTTTTTTGCCAAATAACTCCGATGCCAAGTGAGGTATTGGTGTATTAAAAGCAACATGTAGTAGTCAGGCAAGTCTATGTGTGTAGGCATCTATTTACCCAGCATACCATTCTAGGAGCGCTCCGAAAAAGGAGTCAGCAAAGAGTCCAACTAAAGAGCCTTTTCAAAGCGTTCCGAAAAAGGGGTCAGAAAAGAGTTCATCTCATATTTAATTTTTTTCCATTTCTAATTTAGTCTATTTGTAAATGAATTCCCTTTTTGTTGAAGTAAAAACAATTAAAAAAAAATGTCAACTTTTAATTTTGGGTATTAAAGATTGCAATGACTGTTTTCTGACATGATATAAGAGCTCTTTCTGAGCCCAAAAAAAACCCTCATAAAAGATTCTTTTCTGACATGATATAAGAGCTCTTTCTGAACCCAAAAAAACCCTCATAAAAGACTCTTTTCTGACATGATGTAAGAGCTCTTTCTGAGCCCAAAAAAACCCCTCATAAAAGACTCTTTTCTGACATTATCTAAGAGCTCTTTCAGAGCCCAAAAAACCCTCATAAAAGACTCTTTTCTGACATTATCTATGAGCTCTTTCTGACGCACCATTTTCGAATGTAATGGCCCTCTTTACTAAAGGTTTTCGGAGCATTAATGATTGTTTTTTTGGGCTCATAAAGAGCATGAACGCTCCGGAAAAGGTGTCAGAAAAGACTCTTTTTGGGCTCATATTGCTCACCAGTAAACATAATGGAATGGATCCTTAATTTGACTTTATACTTTCATATGTGAAAAATTGTTTAGGATTACTTTAAAATTTTTGTTTAAATAAATACAGTATATCTATATTGTATTTAAATACGAGTATGTATGTATGTAAGTGATTAAAATCATCCCAACTTGCTTATTCCTTTTAAATTGTATGTGTTTGTAGGTATATAATTTTTTAAATAAATTGAAAGCTTCCTGGTAGTTATCAACATGCTTTAGCTGGTACAAATATATTTTAGACATGATTACTTAATAGGGGAGTTTTAGAAGAAAATAAATTAAAGCTTTTGATTAATTTGAATAATTTTCAAGCTAGAATATTTGACATGGCTCGAATCTAAATATTTAGTCATTTTTTGATTTTCAATGCTCACCAGTTTTAAAATTGTTCTATGTCATCTAAAAAGCATATCAATAAATTTTTGCAAAATTAAAAAAATCTTTGGTTAAAAAGAAGACAATATGTTTTTGTTAAAAACATCAAATGTGTTGGAGGTTGTTTCACATTTGTATATTCATAAATAGAATTCTATCAAAGGCATTGTGCTGATTTTTAATACCAAACTGCTTAGCACAATAATACAAATTCCCTGGGATTTTCATTAAATCTTAATGTATACTTTAAACACAAACGTGTTTTACACACACAGAAAAACGTACATAAATTATGTTAAATGTCATGAGCATTTGATGACATTGTAATGTTTTATATGTATATTTGTTAGTATTAGCTAAAGAAAGGCCACGAATGATGGGGAACGATATTAAAATTCATTTAACTAATTAAATTTATTAAGAAAAATTCCAAATTCCAAATTCAACAAAAGCCAACTTATAAATTTAACTAGCAACACCTCAAAAATTTAAATAAGTATAGCAAAGACAAACCAGCAATTATTTTATTTGAGTAATTCACAAACTAATTTATTTCCAACAACATTTACTTTTTCATTATATTTTATTTAATTTCGGTTTTCTCTATTTTTAATTTAACAGGCAGAAACTTTTAATTCAAACCAGTATTAAAACAAAAAACAAAAGTAGAAAATATGACTTATCTGTTTTATCTTAGTATTTATGTAGAAATTTTTCTATTCTTTTTTTTGTGTTTTTGGTTAAAACTGCATAATGCGCTTTCATAGAAAATTTCATTTTTATGGCATGATGATGTTGAAACTGAGAATGATGTGAATGAAACCAATTATGCCTCCCCCATTATGCTTTATTCAATTATTTCATTATTATGCTTTGCGAAACTGCTTAACTATGCAAATATGAAAAGTCGTCCAAACTAACTAACTAACCAAGCAACCAACCAACCAAGAAACACACCAACCATCAAAAACTAAAAAAACCAAATACTACTACCAACTCACTAAATGACAAACTATCTGACAAATTAATTTGTTGTAGAAAATCCAAAACAAAAAAAAAAAAAAAAAAAAAAACCGAGTATTATTATGCAGTTTTAACCGTAATGAAAAATTTGCTCATCTGAAATTCCCTTAAAACAAGACAAAACAGAATTCTTGCCGCAACTGCTTCCATAATCTTAGTGTTTAGTACAATTCTTGTGCTTTGTTGGTTTTAAGTTCATAAACGCAACAAAACAGGAAGAATTTATCGAAATACGACAACAGAAAACTTAATTTTCAAATTTTGCTGAAAGTTAAAAATAATTTATATTTAGAGCGCCTATTAATTGACAAAATGAATTTCCAGTTTTTGTTTTCCGACACGGTTGACTGTGTCAGACAAATAACAAAAAGTTCAAGCTGTTAGGAATTAAAGGTTGTAATAAAATAAGCTTTAGTTCAAGTGGATTTTAAATAAAATATGTTTCGAAATTTAACTTAAATTACATTATATACCTACTATACATTATATACCTATATACATAAGCTAAAATTGTTTATGTTGAATTACACTCAGCAATGGTTGTTTGCTTAATTAGTGTGTATTCACACTTAATTTTTTATTACTCATTTTGCGTAAAGTTTTTGTTTAAAAATTATATATATATATATTTTTTTTTTCAAAATTTCACATTTTTGTGTTGTAAATTTTTACACATTGTGTTCCGAAATACAACTCCAATAAAATTACATATTTTGTAGTTTTTGTGTCAATTTTAAATTTTAATTTGTTTGTCTTATTGGAAAAGATATTGCAACATAAAAGTATTATGAAATAATCGTGCAAAATTAAAAATTTTATGCTAAATTATACAGCTTGTGTAAAAATCACGTTTTGTGTAAAATTACACGCTTTATGTAAAATTACACATTTTGTGTATATTTACACATTTTGTGTAAAATTACTCATTTTGTGTGAAGTTACGCATTTTGTGAAAAATTACACGTTTTGTGTAGAGTTCTACAGTTAATCTAGAATTACATCTTTTGTGTAAAATTACTCATTTTGTGTGAAGTTACGCATTTTGTGAAAAATTACACGTTTTGTGTAGAGTTCTACAGTTAATGTAGAATTACATCTTTTGTGTAAAATTACTCATTTTGTGTGAAGTTACGCTTTTTGTGCAGAGTTATACAGTTTATGTAGAATTACACTTTTCGTGTAAAAGTGCATATTTTGTGAAAAAATACACATTTTGTGAAAAATTACACGTTTTGTGTAGAGTTCTACAGTTAATGTAGAATTACACCTCTTGTGTAAAATTACAGTTTTTGTATAAGATTACACAATTTGTATAAATTTACACATTTTATGTAAAATCACACATTTTGTGTAGAATGCACAGTTTGTGTTTAATTACATTTTTTGTGTAAAATTGCACATTTTATGTATAATTACACATTTTGTGAGGATTAAATAATTTGTGTAAAATTACGCATTTTGTGTGAAGTTACTTATTTTGTGTACAGTTTATGTAGAATTACACTTTTTGTGTAAAAGTGCATATTTTGTGAAAAATTACACATTTTGTGAAAAATTACACTTTTTGTGTAGAGTTCTACAGTTAATGTAGAATTACACCTTTTGTGTAAAATTACACTTTTTGTATAAGATTACACAATTTGTATAAATTTACACATTTTATGTAAAATCACACATTTTGTGTAAAATGCACAGTTTGTGTTTAATTACATTTTTTGTATAAAATTGCACATTTTATGTATAATTACACATTTTGTGAGGATTAAATAATTTGTGTAAAATTACGCATTTTGTGTGAAGTTTATGTAGAATTACACTTTTTGTGTAAAAGTGAATATTTTGTGAAAAATTACACATTTTGTGAAAAATTACACGTTTTGTGTAGAATTCTACAGTTAATGTAGAATTACACCTTTTGTGTAAAATTACACTTTTTGTATAAGATTACACAATTTGTATAAATTTACACATTTTATGTAAAATCACACATTTTGTATAAAATGCACAGTTTGTGTTTAATTACATTTTTTGTGTAAAATTGCATATTTTATGTAAAATTACATATTTTGTGAAGATTAAATAATTTGTGTAAAATTACACATTTTGTGTGAAGTTACGCATTTTGTGTAGAGTTATACAGTTTATGTAGAATTACAGTTTTTGTGTAAAATTGCACATTTTGTGAAAAATTACACATTCTGTGTAGAGTTAATGTAGAATTACACATTTTGTGTTAAATTACTCTTCTTGTGTAAGATTACGCATTTTGTGTAGAGTTATACAGTTTATGTAGAATTGTATGTTATTTGCATAGGAAAACGCTTTTACACAGATTTTGTTTGTTAAACATAAGAATTTGTTACTTTTATAAAAATAATTTTTGGATTTTAAGATAATTTGTTATAATTCTACATTTGTAATTATTTCAAATAGTAAATAACATTAAAATTAAATGAAATTGAGCGTCAATTATATTAAAAGCATAAAAAAGGTTTTGAAATTGAATTTAAAAATTATATAGGTATTAAAAAAGTATGAAGCAACTAACTAATTTTACAGCATTAAATAGTTTTGCAAACTGTTCTTTGATTGAAAGTTTTGCCGCAACGACAACAACAGTGAAGAAAGAAAGAAAAAAAAAGTTCAATAAGTTTTAAAATTGGGGGTTTTTTGTTGCTTTAGAAATTTTTTCCCTTCACTTGCAGTTCATCCTCTTAAAAAATTTACCATTTTGGACGTTAGAAAGCAAACAAAAAACTTACCCTAAAATTTGTATAAATTTTTGTAGTTTTTTTTTTTTTTTGGTTTGTTTTTCTTTAAGCAGCAGAATATTAGTTTGGCAGAAAACTTTTTAATTTGACTTGGAAGATAGATACCATAAAATAGGAATTCCCTTATACTCGCAAACACACATACACAGACATTGAACCATAAATGAATTCAAGGACTATAAAACTGTAAATAAAAGAGTCCTTACAAATGTCTGTAGTCTAAATATTTCATTGGAAGGCGACATCATTACCATCATGGAGAGCAGTTAAAGAAAAGGGTGGCTTATATTTGGCTTGAGACCAGCACCAGATGTTTTAATACAACTTCAACTCTTTGACATTTAATAAACTGCGTCAATGGACATTGAAATTATGTTTTACTTAATATAAAATTTTATAATAAAAAAAAAATAGAAATATGTAGACTTTTAAGTTTTTTTTTATGAATCTGGCTTTTAAAATATGTGATATTTTTGTGCTTCCTTTAATGTAAAAAATTAAATTTTTTTTTTCATTTCTATGAATTTGATGGTAAAGTATGATAATAATGGTGCTGATATATGTTTTATGGTTGTTTTTATAGTAAAATATCTGTGTGATTTTGAAAAGTTGAAATAAGCCACCTGGCTTTTACACGTTTTCTATGAAATATTTGGTATGCTGGATTCAGTTTAAAGTTTGCAACTGCAAATTAACTACTATAGGGTACTTATATTGTTACATTTACATGACCATAATAAGTGTTTGCTATTTTATGATTTTATTATATATGTAAATGGAAAAGCACGACAGTTTCCCCATGAATATTATGCGCTCCTGTTATGATTTATTATTCAATTTGTTTTTATTGTATTTAGATTGCACGATTTTAAAATGAAAACATGAGTTTATAAATTTGTGCATATAAAAACATGTATTTGCATATAAAACAGATTATTTAGGCTCACGTGTTGATTATATTTTCTTTCTGCTAAATATCATTTCATAAATGTATGTTTAGTTTATTTATAACATTTCATTCAAAAATATTTTAGTTTAAATATTTATCTTAGTAAATAATAAAAATAAACTAAACTATACCATTTGCAATTGTATTTCAGAATTTTCTAATTATATTTCAGTAACTTCTAATTGAATTACAGAAATTTCCATTTTAATTGTCATTCAGAAATTTCTAATAGAGATGCAGTTAAAATTTTTTGAAACATAAATGGAAAATTTTGAAATGCAACTGGAAATTTCTGAAATTGAATTCAAAGTTTCTAAAATTCAATAGAAAATTTCTGAAATACAATTGGTAATTTTTGTAATACAATTAAAAACTTTTGAATTACAATTCAAAATGGTGTAAAAAAGCAAATGCTATTAAAACACATAATTGCCATTCCTAAAAATGTACAAGTTACAAATGGTGTGAAAGTGTTAAAAAATTTGTAACGGCCGATTTAACACATACAAAAGGTGTAGGGGGCTTTGAGATAGATTTAACATATTTTAATAGAAATAAACGAAGATTATTTAAAAACACAGATATCTGTTACCTCTTTCCAACGTCTGTTGGTTTTAATTATCTTTTCGTAGAAATTTTTTTCGCTGTATTTGTTAATCATAATTATTTATAAAATAAAAATTTTTGTCCATAGAAAACAATATAATCATCAATATAATAAAAAGACTTTTGCAAAAAAAAAAAACAAAAAAATTCAAAAAAAAAAAAAAATAGCTTTTTATTCAAACATTTCAAATAAAGCTTTTGAAAGTACCAAGTTTTTTTTCAATAATTATAAAGTATTTAACAAAAATTTTAACAAAAATACACCAATGAGTTTTATTTGAGAGATCTAAAACTGAAACTAAACCCTCTTTTAAACAAGATCTCCATAAAAAGTCTTTTATGACAAACTCTTGTAGAAAGCTGTTCATAAAAACCTCTGATAAATAAGCTTTTATTAGATAGTTTTATATATGAAACTCTTGTAAAAAAGATTTTTTTTTCAATAAAATGTATGGTTGCATAAAAACATCATACAAAGAACTTTTCTGTTACAAAGCTTTCTTTTAATGTTTTTAAACTTTTTCAAAGACAAGATTTAATAAACCCGTCTTTTGATCTTCATTAATAAAAGCATTTTTCTATGAAAGCTTTTATTAAGCAAGCTTTTATAATAGAACCTAATTTTTTAACTTAAAAAGCTTTTAACAACAACAACAATAAATGACAATCAATTTTAAACAGAATCTTTGTTTAAAACACTTTTTATAAAAAAAACCTGTTTTCGTGAAAACTAAATAAGTAATTAGAAAAACATTAAACAAAACTTTTCTTAAAGACTTTTAACTAAACACAAACATTTTTGAATGAACATTTGTTTAAAAGACTTTATATTGAAAAACATTGTTAAAAAGTGTGTGTGTGCGATAGCTGTATTAAAGATCCTTTCATACAAAGCTTTCTTCAAAAAATCAATAAGAAATACAAGGCATTTTTAGCAAAGCTTTTGTAATTAAAGCTATTGTACAAATTCGATTATAAAACCGTCTTTAAAAATCTTATACAGTTAAACCGATAGAGTGTCAAAGGGTTGCGGGTTCGATTCCCGCCGAAGACTCTGGGTGTTTTCTGCAGATAAGCCGAAAGCTTGTTTGTTAATTATTAAAAAAAAAAATGAGATTACATATCATAAAAGCTTTCCTAATAAATGTTTTTGTGAAAGCCTTTGTAATAGAGAGTTTTCAAGACAACAATTTTGTTATAAACAATATTTGAGAAACTTTCATAATAAAAGGTTATTTTTAACGAAAAAAGTAGTTTTATCGAGAAGAATTTAACAAAATTGAAGCATGAATAGCTTCCTGAACAGAGCTGTTGTAAAAAAGCTTTTTTTTTAATAAATATTATTATCAAAATGATATTTGTCAAAGAAATTAAAGAAGTGTTTTTTTTAAAGTAGATTTTTTAAAGTCAGCTTACAGCTTGACTGCCGTATTTATAAAAAATTAAAGTAGACTTCAAGTGTACTTTAAGAAAATTTTGTATGAAAATTTTGTCTTAAAGCACACTTCAAGCCTACTTTATTTTTCATAAATACGGCAGTGAGTTTATAACTATTGTATTGACTTATTTATGGTTCATTCTATAAAACTAATATTAAAAATATAAATTTAAATTATGCTGCTTCTAGTCTCAAGCCAACTGGCCACTAGATATGAAAGATAAAGATGTGCTATAGCAAGTAGTTATTTATATAAATTTCAATTTCAACTAAAATTTACATATTGTGGTTATTTTCCTAAACAAATATTATTTGTCGTCTGCGGAGAATTTTCTGAAATTCCAGTAATTTAATCCATTTACGATTAACTAACAACAACAGACAAAAAATAACAAAACTACAAGCCGCACTTAAGAAAATTGCTTGCCACACGTGTAACAGCGGAATAAAAAGGTGGCAAAAAAAAATATAAATTCCCATTGCAACAGACAACGAACCACAACGACGAAGACAACATATAGCTGGAATCTCTAAAGCTCTAAACATATTTAATGTAAATCAGTTTGTTTTCTTTTTCTTTTATTTCCTGCTTTTGAATCTTGTTTTCCTCTCAATTTTTTTTTGTATTTATTTTAAACTTGTCTAGTACAATATTTAGTTGTTACAACACAGCCCTAAATGAAACTTAAAAAAGAGTAGAACACATCACAAATCCATGGTATACGATAAATAAACGTAGTGACAGTATTGCTGTTCAGAAATACACAAGTATACACCTTGTTTCTATTTCTGTTTCTGTTTCTTTAAGAACACAAAACTACTTGTTAGTCTTCAACAGGCATAAATACTTGATACATTTGCATAATATAAATAGTGTCTTGGTTTAAGTTTCGTTTCTTACGGTTGTGTATGTTTCTCTTTTAAACCAAAAATACATTGTTGTATAGAATTTCCTAGTAAATTATTACTAGTAAATTTTGTTGGGTTTCTGATGGAATTTTGTAAAAACTATTTTTAAATAAACTAAACACATAAGGAATTTTCTTTTTAAAGAAATCTATCTGTGTGACACCGGAAATTGAAATACATTTGCAATGAGTAGCTGTACTGAGTACTGCTCCTAGAAAAACTATAACTGTGCATGTTGCAGGCAGATGTCGTCATCATCTGTTGTTTTTTTGAAAAAAGTTTTGCATTTTCTAAGAATATTTTCTTAACAATTGTCACAAGGACTCAAATGATGTTTATGTTGAATTATAAGCAAAAAAAAAAATGTTTTTACATGCTTGTAGGAGTGTACATTTTTTCTTTAACATGCTACTAAAAGGTTTATACATTAAGCTAGCCATTTCCGTTTGCCTTGGTAGATCTTTTATTTCCTTCTTTTTTAGAAACAAAAACAGTGGGGCAAATTTTGATGGCACCAAAGCAACTAGTTGCAATTATAAACTGTTAAAACTCATTTAACATAAGGTCTTGTCCCGTTAAAGGAACAGTTGGTTTAGTTTTTACATTACAATACTGTTACAGAACTTTGTCCCACTGTATTTCACATGCTTTCTCATATTACCATAATATAAACTATGTAAACATGTAAACAAGCAGCGTATGTAAGCTGCTGTTTACATGCATTGTGTCAGTTCTGTGACATTGTCACACCGACACATGTTTGTAAACTTAAATCAAAAATAAAATTTAAAAATTTTACATTGTTTTTTCAGTGTTTTTGTTCATGCATGTGAATCCTACAATTTTATGTATTTTTCCATAAAAAGCAGCAACAAAAAAGCTCTTATGTTTAAAATAAAAATGATTTTAACTACAGTTTTCATAAAAAAGAAAACTACTCCTTTATCTACGTTATTTTGATATTATCTCTAAAACATACAGCAATCTACAGCAGAATGCCTGATATT
Source organism: Bellardia bayeri (assembly GCA_950370525.1). NCBI lineage: Eukaryota > Metazoa > Arthropoda > Insecta > Diptera > Calliphoridae > Bellardia > Bellardia bayeri. The sequence goes on from OX493264.1 coordinate 124,307,113, forward strand.
ATGAATTACTAGAAACGACATTTGTGTCTCAACAAAGAAACAAATATTCAAGTCACATAAACTAAAGACAAAATTGTCTTGTGTGATAGGAATCGTTCCTTTAAACACAGATATGTATGTAACTTGACATAAATAATGCCCTATTTTTTTTAATACAGCAACTGAAAACGAGGAAAGTTTGCCTTTAGCCTGCTTTATTTAAGTGGATGTTTACTTGTAATGTTTCATGTAACTCAGCCATTTCTGTGTATATTTTTCTTAATAATTATGTTGCTACTAAATCTTTTACCTTTACTCTACTTATTGTTATTGTCTGCACTGTATTGTATGTTATGCTAAAGATGATATTTATGATCTTCTTTTAAAAAGTTTTATGGGTCATGACAACAGAATCGTTATATTTACCTTGTTTTTTTTTCCAGTATTTTTATTATTATTATGTTCATATGAAATGTGTCACAACTGGTGAAAACTAATAATTTTTCTTTACTTTCATTGTGTTCTCTTTTCTGTCATTGATGAGTTTATGCTGCACATTCTCGATTTGTATGACACTTGAAATGCGGTGTTGTCCACCACAAATGCACAGAAAAGTGCATAAATCTGCATGTTTTATTTAAACCATTGTTACTGATGAGAATGGAGATTATTAGTTATTTTTGTTGTTGCTGTGATTTGTTGTTAAGTAGCAGTAGTGTTACGTTTTTATGTCAAGTAGTTATTTTGAGTAGAGTTTTTAATATTGTTTGCAGCACTTTTTTGTTGTTTTATGCTAAAAGCTACTTCTTAAGAACACCTTGAACTGTATTAAGTGTTTCGCTGAGATTGTGAGAAGTTTTTTGTTTTTGTGTTTTGTTAAAGAACTTTCTTTTTAAATTAATTAAACACAAAAAATGGATACTTATGAAAGTGGGAGAATTGGCTGTAAATAGAGGCATCGAGCAGAATGTTTGTAAAGTTTAAGACATTTTCGGGGTTGTTTTTTTTTTTTTTTGGAAAACTTATAAAATTTAAGAAATTTACAGCGTACAATGTGTAAAATGTTTCATTAATAAGTAATAGCTAATCATAAAATAAGAATACACAGACTTAAAAATGTTTGAATTGGTATTTTAACTGATCAGTCATGTATGTATATACATAATACGTATTGTTAAGAAATTGTATTTAAATTTAAATTTAACGGCCGGTATCAATATACAGCATATCTATCAACATACAACTTCCTTAGGAACATTTCAATTTATAAACATTATTGATAACAGCTTGTTATCAACATAGCTGAGCAGTATGGCAATATTGAGTTTTAACGATTTTGACTGAATATTCTAGACGCGAACATTCTAGACTTGCAGCCATGAACATTCTAGTATCTTAGTTTCGAACCTTCCTGAAGTTATGATTGTTGTATAAATAGACTAACAGGGCCAATCAAGTTAATCAGTTTATTGTGAGTCATCGTTGAGTAAACATCAAAGTGTTCTCAAATAGTAATTTAAATGTGTAAAAAGATAGAGTCTTCATTTTTAATTGTTATTTTTCTTCAAACTATTTGACGCTTTTAATTTGCAATTAAAAGGATTCCGGTTTATTTAAAGGAAATAAACCACCGTTTTTAAAAAGTAAAAACGTAACCATATATCTATTTAGGAACTTTTTTAAGAAGTGAAATAACTAGAACCATAGTAGCACAGTGAACGTCACACAGTGGTTTATAAATTGGGTATTTTAGGACCTATTGGAAATATCGTAATGAAATTGTGATATTTTTTACATGGTGGAGCAGTTGAGAGTTGACTTAAAGTTGTTCGACTTTGTAGACAATATAGAGGCCAGTAGGTAGCCACTTACATTTAGACACCGCACATATTTTCAAAAATCGCTTTTATTTTAATATCAACAAAAATCCATATATGATCCGCTTGAGCTAAAGTTTCCACTATAAGTAGTCCTTTAGAAGATTATTTTTTGGGTTTTTTTTTTAGATATGAAGCGATATATTTGCCATAAAATATTGAATTAAAATAAAAAAAAACTTACTAACAGTTATCTCGTTCACATAAAAGAACATTTATCCAAAATTGGAACATGTAATTCCCTATATTTTCTCTTTTATAGAAAAAAAACTGTGTTTGCTACTGCATATAATTTGTTTATGAGCTAGAAGGAGAACTCAAGGCATAAAGGTGTAAAATATAGTTTGGCTAATCTTATCCTTAACCAAATTTGTTCAATTAAAAAAAATTTGGTTTGAGTAAAAAATTCTAAAAACACACAACACGAGTCTTCAAAGAAACCGTAAACGTTGGGCAAGCGCGCTAACCGTCTGGGACTCACTTTTAACAACCAATGTCGTAGTTGTAAGAATGGGGAAAAAGAGGAAACGTTTTTCCACCTTCTCTGCGAATGCCCAGCCCTGAATTCATGGGAAACTATACATTGAACAACCTTGGTTGACCTACTGAGATATCTCACAGCTACACGTTGGGTCTAGCAAGCACGACTTTTTTGTACACATTTCAGTTACATTATGATGTAAACGACAGTAAATCTGTGTTCTTATTAAAACGGGGTCCCTTCGACTCTACTTAAGTGTTCGCACGTAGTGAACTACCACGTAAACCAACCAACCAAGCTACCAACCTCAAAGAAGCCACATTTTTGTAGAGCTTCATATGTTACTTAAATACGTGAAAGCTTTTTCAAGTACCACACGGTAAATAACGTCGTTTTAGGAATTATGGTATTTCAGAGGAAAAAAATTATAATACCATTGGTTTAATTACATTGGGGGGTATTTCAGTTCTAAATTTTGTTTATATGTTCAAATTTTACAATTATTAAAATTATATGGTTTTTTTAATTTTTAAGTTTAATGATATCCGACAAATGAATAACATCATTTAATTTCACTTAAATAACAATTGTCCAGTCATACAGGTTGCAGCAATACCAAATACTTGTATAATAGCTTATACTCTTCAGAAGCTTGAAAATCTTGCTTAAGCTCTAAACTTTTCACATTCTTTCATATATTGCATGCAAAATTACTTTCGTGACATAAGAAAAGAAATGCTAAAATCATTTAAGGGAAATTCTCTAAAAGAGGATAAAGTACATTTCCCTGCCTGGCAAACGTATTATAACGTTGATAAGTTCCAATCAATTCATCAAAACCAACTAATGTCAAGAACTGTGAGCTTGCAGGGAATTAAAAAAAAATTAAATATTGTGGATATATCAGCTAGTTAATAGCAGGCTTCTTCTAGCTATTTATTTAACAAATCGTAGTCGTTTATGCTAAATATAAGATAAACAGTGCGTATGATTAATATACAAAATAATGTGTTTTCATTTCAAATATTAATCATACGTACATTTTACCTTTTTATTTTAAGCCCCTGAAGTATACTACATATTATTTTGTTAGGCCACCGGTACGTATGAATAATAAACATGCTGTATTTTTTTTTTAGTTGCTTAAATTACTCATACTCAACTGATGATAATAGAAGCATACTGTTAAGGCTGCGTGTACGTACATTTTTAGATTATTTCCTATACACCTAATTCTGTTTTTACGCGATAGATACGTTACTCGAAAACTCGCGTCAAAAAGATAGAGTATCCATATTAAATGAGGGGATTGGTTCCACGTATGAAATATCAGGTAAAATAAGATAAATAATTCAAATTCATGTTGCTTTATACACAAACATATTTTATTTAAACAAAACCAATAGACAAAGAGTTCATTTAGAAAAGTAATCACAAAAAACTATAAAACTTAAAAATAAATATTTTTGTTATATAAATACATAAATTTTTAGATCGCGTTAAATCAAATCTAGTCGCATAAAAACAAAATGAAATATTTATTTGGAAACGCGTTAAATTAAATTCGCGTAAAAAAAACTCGCGTAAAAACAGAATTAGGTGTATTTGTTAAATGGAAACAAAAAGTACACATACTTTATTTAAATTGTTAGGAAATGGTAAATTTCAAATAATGTAGAAATATATACATATGTATGTAATTATGGCAGAAATTTTTGAAGTTTTTAAGGAATTATAAAAAAAAAAGATTTCACTACCGTTATGTTTGTAAGCCTTGTAAATATTGCAATATTACACAATGATACGAGCAAAATTAATTGAATTTCAGTTAAAACTATACAATCTTATGAGACTTGTTATTTTAATTTTTTTTTTTAATACTTTTTCAATCGTCAATATGTGATCAAAATCAATGCAAATTTAACTGACCGACTGAAGTACAGTGAACTCGCAGAAACGTGAACTAATTTTTACCGAGGGTGTTCACGTTTTCGATATTGTTCACGTTTTAGATTGCATTTTTTCTATAACATATTTTAGTCTCTTATCTTTTATTTAATTTAAAATAAAGTATGTTCGTTATTTTTCACCTATGAAAGATGTTTTGATGCTACTTTTTGTAAGTTCCTGCCGTATTTGAATATACTACGAGTACATATGTAGCTACAATGGTTTGCAAAAGGTTTTCTAAGATACTAATTTCGAAATTATGTTATTGAATTCATCAGAAATAGAGGTTAGCTGAATTTAAACTACGATAATTATAAATTTGTTTATTTAGTTTTTATTGAAAAGAATCAACTACAAAAGAAGCTACTTATCATGCAACCAAAGTTGTTTACAACAAACAAACTACGAAATTCTTCTGCGGGGAATCCCAAAATTTTTAAATAAGCTTACAAAATTGAATTTTAATGTTCGATACAAAAAGTTTTACGTTTTAGAGCCCTCAGCCTAGGTTCACGTTTTAGAGTAGTCAATGTGAAAAACAAAATGTTCATGTTCATGTTACTGGATGTTCACATTTCTGCGAGTTCACTGTATGCACAAACTTTAATAAGTACTTTCAGGAATATATAAAACATTTACATACTTTTAAACTAGCGAATTTTGAGAACTAAAATTCTTTATAGTCACTCTGAGAATTCCATTCAAGTACATATTCCAATAATGTTTCAGTTGAAATTTATAAACATTCAACTTATTTTACGAGCAATTAAATATTTATTTTCAAGCATTTAAACTAAATCATGAAATTCTGCCGCATTTTAAAAATGAAATAAAATTGGTTTCGCTGATTTTTTGCCAGATTTAATATTATTCTCCATAAAGTTTCTGACAGCAGTAAGATGATGCAATGTTGAAAAAGCAGCATCTAAGTTTAAAAATATTTCATTTCATTAATGGAAAAAGCAATGAAGAATATACAATATATACTTATATAAAAGGAACCCTCAACAAATACATACAAAAAGTTGTTGTTTTCTTATATTTTATGTTTGTGCTCTTAAACAAAGTGTTCCAGTTGTTTTTTCTTTCGTGTTTTTTTTTTTTTTTGCTGTGTTCTGTTTTTGCGGTTACCTTGGCAGCTTTTAGATTTGCAGTAATTTTAATTTAATGGAACTGCAAAAGGGAGTCTGAAGAAGAATACAAACAAACAGTGGCGGTTATAGCAGAAGTTTTATATTTTTTTACATTATTTAACTTTGTTGTACTTTATTTTGTTTTATTTTATTTTATTTATTTTGCAAAATAAATGTTTTAACATATTGTTTTCTAAGAGTTTAACTTTAACTTTATTTTTATTTTATTTGCTTTTATGGCAATTTTAACAAGCAAACACAGGGTGGCGGCTTAAAAAAGGAACATTTATAAAATTTATTTACATATTAAATTTAATAATAATTTCGTAACATATAAGCCGTGTTATACTGTAGTTGTTTGTGTTACAAAGACTTAAACTAGAGTCTTAGTAAGAAAATTAATAAAGTTCCATAACATTTGTGAGTATTTAAAAAAGTAACTTTGTGCTATTTAAAAAAAAAAACTATTTTTGCTGCAAGTATTATCCATCATCCTGTTACATTTATTAACTATCTTTTTTATTTGTTCACTTGTATGTGTATGCAAGTGTTTGTGTGTGCTGCTTTTTGTATCACTTCACATCATCATGTTTATCTTAAGCATTTCTTCCGTTTCGGCTTCTTCGTTAACAACTTTTGTAGTTGTTTTTTTTTCTACTCTTTAACTTTATTTATCCAACATGAACATGAGTACAAAAATAAACCCATTTTTTTATGTTTCCACTGTAAACGAAATTGTAGCCAAAGGTAATTAATTTTCTTGTAAGAAAGTATTTATGTATGTGTGCCTGTGTTGTTGTTATATGCTTGCATGTATGCGTGGAAATTTGTAACAGAAACATTTTTGCAGTTAGAAAAACAACTATACTCGCAGCAATTAAAATGGGGAAAAGATATTAGAATCTTTTCTTTGCAAAGGCATTAACTGCAACAAATTTGTTTAAAATTTAAATTTAAAATTTCCTATGACAAATATTTTTTGAAATTTATAAAATTTTTATTAGGTAATTTTTTTAAGCTTGAGGTCACTTTTTGTTTTTTATAAAAGATTTTTTATTTCTATATATAATTAACTCGATATTTCGATTTCCTTTGGAAATCTTCTTCAGGAGTAATTTTAATATTATAACAAATTTTTTATGTGTAACAAATATTTTGATATAAGTTTGAAAGGGGTTGACAAAATTGAAAAATATGTTCTACAGAAAAATAATTTTAAATTTTCGATAATAACATTGAACAGTATAAAATTTTTATCCTGAAGAAGCTACTCAAGGAGTAGCGAAATATTGAAATAAAATTTAAATATTGATATTTATTTCGTTAGGCTCCAGTTCATTAAATTTAACTTTCATTAAATTATTTTTACTGAAGTAGGAATTGTTTTACAACTTGAAAAATTTTTATTATTAAAATTTTTTTGATAATTTTATTGGCTGGGATTCGAACCTAGGAGGCAACATGAAAATAGAAATTAATAAATAAAAATGATAATTACAGAAAATTTCGAACCACCAGGTAACACTGGTTAAAAGATTGATGTTTGTCTGTTGGCTAGCAGGCACCGCAGTGGTGCAGAGGGTTAGAACGCAAAGAATTCTGCTGAGAGAAAGTGGTGTTTCTCGAAACATACGTAAATTCAACAACCCAGGTTTGAATCCCAGCCAAGAAAATTATCAAAAAAATTTTAATAATAAAAATCTTTCAAGTTGTAAAACAATTCCTACTTCAGTAAAAATAATTTAATGAAAATTAAATTTAATGAACTGGAGCCTAACGAAATAAATATCAAAAATTAAAAATTAATAAATCAAATAAAATAATAATTGTTCTTAAAATTTAAATATTTTATAAAAAAGACCTTAAGCTTTAATAATTACAAAAAATTATATTTTATACAAGTTTAAATGCAAGAAAAAATTTGTTTAAAAAGCTCACTTTTATATAATAGAAAGTAAAAAGAATGGTCTAGAGTTAAAATTAAAGGGTAAAAATTAGTTGGCAAGCCATCAACATTTTTTGATATTAAGGTTTGGTTTCATGTGTTTATCAGCCAGATCAGTGTTTATCTGTCGAATCTAATATTTTCATATGTAAGTTGATGGCAGGTTATGGCTTTAATATTGGCTTATTATAGGTATGCCGTTTTCATTCTGGATATAGCCATTTTTATCCAGAAAGAGGAAGGCTTCCGGTTTAACGTAATCTGTTTGTAATGTTTTGGATATATACTCATCATTTGCGTAGTATGGGGCCATAATTAAATTGTTTACAAAGTATTCTGTACTGTTTAGAATATGGTTTCTTATTAAATGTATTATAAAATTATCAATACTGCTTACTTCCGAATATAATACTTTGTTTGATATATACTTTTTATAATCGCTATTTGCTGATCTATAAAGGGAGCTGCAGCTCCTTAGACATTTTCTTTCAAACATTTTTTTTTTTTTTTTTTTTTTTTTTTTTTTTTTTTTTTTTTTTTTATGCGAAGCTTTTTGGCTTGTCGGCAGAAAACACCCAGAGTCTTTGGCGGGAATCGAACCCGCAACCCTCTGACTGATAGTCCGGCACACTATCGCCTAGTCTATCGGGGCACCCAAGTCTTTCCATTTAGGATGGAGATATGTTGAACCAAATTGGACAACCATAGGTGAGAATGGGCCTTATTAAGGACTGATACATAATTATTTTTATCCTTGATTTGATAAAATTTGAGAAAAATATTTTTTTATATAAGAAAAAGGCTTTTTGGGCTTTTTGAAGTTGTAGATTAATGTGTTCATTAAAATATAAAAATTTATCTAAATAAATACCTAAGTACTTAATAATTTGTTTGTTTGGAATAAGTACATTATTAAGAGATTTAACGCCAAATGATTTCCAATTACGCTTTATGTTGATGTTACATTTTCCCACGGGGGGACGGAACAGTATTGTTTCACATTTATTTAGTTTGATTTTCATTTGCCAGTCAGCTGAATATTTTGCTATAATATAAAAGTACTTTTGTAGTTTTTTTTTTAATTTTTTTTAAATTTTATCATCGGAGTGATAAATACATAATAATATCATCAGCAAAGCCAATAATGTTTTCAATTTTATTTAGAACATCGTGTACGTATATATTAAATACAATTGGTGCATTAGCGGTTCCCTGTTGCAGACCATTAACAATGCTAAATTTCTTGCAACTTTTGTTTTTGCCATCACAAACTTGGAAACATTTATTGTTTAACATATTATGTATTAAAATAATTAAATGAATGAAATGGCAAGTTTAAAAGAGAACTAAACAAAAATTGGTCAGCTAAAACTAAAGTGTGTGACACAGGACTTTTATTGTGCTGCAGTAAGAATTATGCAATATATGTACAGTCGAACTTCTATTACTTGAAGTTTCTATTTTTAACTTAATCTTCCATAGAATAATTATTAATTTCATAATCGAACTGTTAATTTTTACTTCTTGATACATTTTTAGTTAGGCTCGAGTTCATTAAATTTAATTTTCATTAAATTATTTTTACTGAAGTTAGGAATTACAACTTGAAAAATTTATTATTAAAATTTTTTTGATAATTTATAATTCTTCCATAACATGAATTCCTCCACAACTTGAAGAATAACAGTAGTACAACGTTTCCAAAATTTTAAATTTTTCGAACAAATTTTCTTTTTTTTGCTGGCAAAAATTACCGAATTAGCCGCTACTATTAAACATATGCATACTATACATGTACGTTCTTTTACGCAATTTATCAATTGAAGAAAAGTTTATTTTAATAAAAGAAATAGACAGTTGATTAGGGGAAAAAGACGTGGCAGAGAAAAATATAAAATTTTATTGAAACTGGAACATCAAATGGAAAAAGCAAGACAAAGCTGTTTTTAAGTGGTTGACGGCAACAAGAGACCTGAATATGCCGATATCTGGAGACATATTAAAAGGCAAAGCCATTGAGTATGCAAATGAACTCAAGGCTGAGAAAAATATTAAATTTTATTGAATCTGGAACATCAAATGGAAAAAGCAAGACAAAGCTGTTTTTAAGTGGTTGACGGCAACAAGAGACCTGAATATGCCGATATCTGGAGACATATTAAAAGGCAAAGCCATTGAGTATGCAAATGAACTCAAGGCTGAGAAAAATATTAAATTTTATTGAATCTGGAACATCAAATGGAAAAAGCAAGACAAAGCTGTTTTTAAGTGGTTGACGGCAACAAGAGACCTGAATATAGCGATATCTGGAGACATATTAAAAGGCAAAGCCATGGAGGTGAATGACTTTAAGACAAGCAATGGTTGGCTGGATAAATGGTAGATAAGGTAATGTGAGGGGAAAAATACATACATATGTACATATAAAGTTACAATGGTGAAAGCAATGATATTTTCAAGGAAGACTGCCAGAAATGGAAAACCTATGTTTTCCACCACTACAAAGCATTACACAAATTAGAATCACTTTTCGCTCCAAGCAAATGTGAACAAATTCAGTCAAAAATTACTCAGTATTTTAGTAAACAAATAAGTAAAGTACACAATTAAAAATAGAAGTAATTTGGTGGTAAATAAAAATGAATTGTTATTGCTGTTTATTTAATTTAGAACATGTTTAAATTCTTTTCAAGTTTCTATAAGTTGAATTTTTTTTTTTTGGATAATGGTGATTCAATTTATAGAAGTTCGACTGTATTTTGCTTTAAATTTGTAATGGAGTAAATATTATAAAATATTATTTTTAGACAATAGTATATTGACGCTCATAGTAACTATAAATTCAGGAAATTTTCGCACAATAATTGTCTACTTATTCATTTTGTCCCAACACTTCAACGCTGATTCAGCTTCCTTCCTTAGCCAATGCTCGCTGCAAAAGTATTTATACAATAAATATGTATTGTATGATGTTAAAAAGTGAAATAATAAATAAACCAACTGCAAAAAAAAAAAACACACACATACACACACACACACACACACACAAACATACATACATATGTATGTATGCATACACTTTAGGAAACAAACAAGCTTTTCAACATAATTGTGGTGAAAACGGAAATGGATTTTGTTATATACAAAAAGAATTTGCTTTTACCTGCATCGTCTTAAGAAACTTTTGGTAAAAATTTCAGTTTATAGCAGCCGTATACAACGCAAGTATGACGGGCAACGATATTAATAAACAATACGATACGCTACAGTACTGTACTGTACTGGTTGCTATTGATACTTTTAACTAATTATGCTGCCTCTTTCCACACATTCTATTCTTCACTTCACTGAAACTGAAAAAATGGTTGCAGCAGCATCATCTTAATCATTTGGCTTGTTTTCTTGTATTTATATATTACAAGTTGCAAGTTCTTTTTTTCGCTTTTCTCTTGAATTTGCTTCTATAGAGAAAAAAAAAAATTATTTGTTCATTAAAGTTGTGGGTGAGAACGCGTGTATATATGAATGAGCAAGTGAATGAATGTAACCGAAAACCACAGTTCTTCATTTAAGTTCATCAGTTGTGTTGTTGTTCTGTATTTTTTTGTGTTTCACTCTTTTTACCTGCATTTACTGCATACTACTTCTTTTTTTTTGCTGAAAATTCTTCCTTTGCTTTTCAGTTTTGGTTAAGTGTGCAACATTTTTTGTTCTTCTCCATTTTGGTGCTGAAACTGCGGTTTCATTTTGTGTTTTTTTTTTATTTTTGCCGTTTTTTTGTGTTCTTTCACAGTTTATTTCTTTTAAATAGAGGGAGAGAGGAACAAAAAAAAACAATAACTTCGATGGTTGAGTGAATGATTGTATTCTGTCTTCATGCCCAGTTGTTGATGGATAAATCGTTGCAACTATAAACAATTTGTTTAAGTAAAATGTGTGTGTTGTTTTTTATGTGCTGCTGTTTGTTTTGTTTTTGGGGTTTTAAAGAATTTTGAATTGTTTTTGGTAGCAATTGTTTTGCTGAATTCAACTCTCATTCAGCAGATTTTTAGTAACTTAAAAATAGCTTTACAATACTTTTATTTTAAGTAAAATTTTTTAAAAAGCTTTTTGTGACAAAAGCTTTTAAGTCAATATAAATAAAACATTTATGAGGAACTTTTTTTCAAAAAAAAGTCATTATAACAATCTTTGACATTAAATTTAAATTTAAGGTGGATTAACCCATTTGTTCTTAACAAAAAATTTTTTCCGGAGAAATTTTTTTTTACTGAGAGTTTTTTGCAGCACGATTCACCCATTTCGAAAGATTTTTCTGAAAAATCAATGCAGCCATATGTAAACAAAATCTATTAGTTTTACACATGCGGCCATTGATTTATTTTGCTTCGGGTTCTAAGTGTCAAAATACAAATATTGAATTATTTTAAAGTATTGTGTATTCAAAATCACAGATATAAATTCAAAATGAATGAAAAAAGAAAGTTGCTTTTGTTATTTGTATGAAAAAAATGCAACCCATTGACAACCCAATTCATTTTTGTCCAGAAAAAATATAAAATTAAACCAATTCAAGTTCGTAAAAAATATTTTCTCTCACTCAAAAAGTCAGTTTGACGTCAGTCAAACTTCATATAAAAAAAAAAAAAAATTGTTCGACCAAATTTTTGTTAAGAACGAAGAAACAGCAAAGAAACCCAATCTTATTATTTACCGTTGAAAATATAATAGAATAGCAAAGCAACATAATAAATACATACATACGAGGGCGGTTCGGAAATTTTTTAACCTCGAACAGAAAGCGTGGTACAAACAGAAAAAAGTTAAATATTTTCACAACTTCCATCTGTGCTGTGAACACATGTTAAATTTCTTTTCGATCTGACACTCCTTCAAAAAAGACGCATTCGCTATTTTTTTACAATGGAAAAATTAGAAATTCTTGGTGTCATTAAATATTTTATCGGTTTACCGGGACAAGAAATTCATAATGATATGGTGAATGTGTTAAGGGAAGGTGCGGAATTTAAATACATTGAGAATTAACCACGTAGTGGACGTCCAAAAACAGCAACAACAACAGAAATTGTAGCCAAAGTGCATGATCTGGTATTAAATGATGGACGAATAAAAATGGGCATAATCAAGCCCATTTAATAATGCATGAAGAACTACAGATGAAAAAGCTCTCTGCAAGATCGGTGCCGCATTTGTTAACAGTCGACCAAAAACGCATAAGAATGAAAATTTCTCAAGCTTGTTTGGATCGTTTTAAGAAAAATGAAATGGATTTCAAGCGTCGTTTCATAACTGTTGATGAGACATGGATCAACCTTTATACTCGAGAGATAAAAAAACAATCCAAGCAATGGACTAAAGCTGGAGGAAGTGCCCCAAAGAAAGCCAAAACAATTCAATCAGCTGGTAAGGTTATGTCAACGGTTTTTTAGGACTTCAAAGGAATTTTATTGATTGAGTATCTGCAAAAGGGTAAAACAATAAATTCAGAGTACTATTGCAACATTTGGAATGAATTAACTGTAAAAATTCGAGAAAAACGTCCTGGCTTACAATAAAAGAAAAATAATTTGTCATCAAGACAATGCACCAACGCACAAGACTGTTTTAACAATGACTAAAATCAACGAATTAAAGCACGAGTTGTTTGACCACCCACCCTATTCTTTTGATTTAGCTCCCAGTGACTTTTACCTGTTGCCAAATCTAAAAAACTTTCTAGCCGGCAAGCGTTTTACCTCAAATGAGGATGCCATTACAGTTGTAAACCATTATTTTGAAGGCCTTGAGGAAAACTATTTTAATCAATGGATAGAATTGCTACATATGCATTGGACTAAGTGCATTGAAGTTTCAGGAGAAGATTATATTGAAAAATAAAAATGTTTTTGAAAAACTAACTATTCTCTTGCTGTGCTAGGCTAAGAAGTTTTCGAACCGCCCTCGCACATATAATATCAAAAGAAAGGGAAGTACAAATTTTGTATGAAATTAATTTTTCGCGATTGCTATTGACAGACAAGAAACTATGTAAGTACATATATACAAAAGTACATATGTAAGTATGTATATAAAGCATAGAATAAAAACAGAAAAATAACACCGAAAATATAAAAGAAAGTGAAAGAGAACATATGAATGCTATACATAGATGTGTGTTGTACAGTAATACTACAATACATCAACACTTATAAGGTTCTATTAAACCATATGCCGCAACACAAGTTGGCAGGCAGCAGGGCAGACTGTTTGATAATTCTACCCTGAAAAGAGAAATACTACTTTAGATTAATAACAGCACATCACAAACATAAAGAATTGTTTTCAAACTTATAATAAAAATAGCATTTTAAGCTTGAATGAATGTTTTCAAGAATTTCAAGCAACAAAAGAGCTGCTGGAAGTAAGAAAAAAAAAAATATCTTTACAAAAACAGCAATAATTTCTAGCAAATCGATGACGCTGATTACAGAGCATATTTTATAATCAAACCAACATACACATAACTGAAATAATACCAACACAAATCAACCAGCCATCATCTAAAACTACCGGTTACATATTAAAAGGATATTAAAAACAAAACCAGCACATGACAGTTATAAAAACAAAGAACTTTTGTTTGCCTTTGCAAATTATTGATATTTGTTTGAAGACAAACAGCAGAGTTTTAAAAAAAGTTGATTTGGAATTTTCCTTGTATTTGGTTTACTATCCAGAGCATAGGCTTTTGCGAAATATTAAGTCATTGTGTTTTATACAGCTGCCAGTGTAGGCATAATAGTCCTGATATTTGATGACTTCTGTGATCATTTGTAAGGCAAGTCTTTATTTTCACTTACAAAAAGATTGCTTTTTTTTTTTTTTTTTTTGCTACATACACTTTTTATGAAGACTTTTCTTTTTTGTCATTATGTGGCTGCTGATTTTAGGATTTTATGAATGAGTACAAATAATGTAATAACTCTGTCATAATAAAAGCATGCTACAACTGAACATGATGTTTAGGTTAATAACGTTATTAAGGCTGATAAAGACAAAAAAAAAGAAAAAAAAAAAAGCCGGCTGTGTTTGTTATTAAAAATAAAAGTAATCACAAGTTTGAAGAATGTATGTGTTGTGTTTGAAAATAATCAATTTTCAATCAATTTCGAAAACAAAAAACTTCGCTTTATTAAACAATTTTAACTTAGAACTTTATTTAGAAGTTTACAATCATAAACCAGCATTTATTACTTTCTCTGTTTGTTTAAATTTTAAATAAACATTTATTTAAAAGCTGTTTTTATTTTTGCAAAAATTTTAATAAAACGTCGTAATAAGCCACTCATAGCCACCCAAAAAAAAAAAAAACAAATATCCAATAAATACTACTTAAAAGAACAGGCCTGTGCAATACATTTTTACAAAAGTTCGCCAAAAAAAAATTTACACACTTTTGTACTTAAGAGTAAAATGTATTTCAATTTATTTTTTCTTTTCTCTACTTTTCTATAATGAAAAGAAAAGTATGGTAAAGTGTTGTCGAAAAAAAAAAACAGCAGGTGTTGGGTTTTGTTAAAAGAAATACAACTGCTGTTGTGGCTGGGTATTGTTTTAAAAAAATGAAAGAAAAACTTAAACAAAAAGGGCGAAAAAACACCACAAAAGTTGTGTTAATCTTTAAGCATTAAACAATTGTTAAGATCTGCAAAAATTATTTGCATACTTATACAGGCCAGTTGCAAAAGTAGAGCTATATGAAATAGGTATTCAGCTACTATTGCTTTATGTTGTTTTCATTTCATTTTTCAGTTTGTGAAATAATGAAATTGAAGTTGAAATGCAATAATGCAATGGCAGCCACAACTGGTATATACACACACTATACAGCAAATAAACAAAAGCGAAAACTAATAAAAAGTAGCTGGAGAAAGTATCATTATTATTATCAACAGCACTACTTGCCACCAACTTTCACAACTACTTAATAGTAACGCGGTAAAAATGTGTTGATAACTGTAGAGCTGTTATGGTTTTAAGTGGATTCTTTTTTCACATTTATATTTTTTTCCTTGCATTCGCATATAATAAAAATACAAACTTTATTTAATACTTTATAATACTTTTTTTTTTTTAAACATATTCAACGCATTTGATCTGTTTTATTGTAATTTGTTGGTTGAAAGAAAAAATTTTTTTTTTTTTTTGATATTTATTTCATTCATTCATTTATTGTTTGTTTTATTTCTGTCAACTAGAGTTAATATTTATTTTAAGCATAACTCTCAGAACGGATTATAAAAATGGGTTTTTTTTTATAAGTAGTCTACTTATGGCCGAATTCTCAGTCATTAGTTAACCATTGGTAAACTAAAATACTAACTATTGTTTAACTATTACTTGTTATTCTTATGGGAAACTAAGCATGGCGAATAAAGAATCATTAGTTAAATCTTTGTCATTAGCTAACTAAAGACTGTGAATTCGGCCATTAGTGAAACTAAATATACAGTATTGAAAACAATATGGCATTCAAAATATGTATATTTTTCTAATTCATTATGCATGTGGTATTATAAATGAAATAAAAGCATCTTAGACTGGCTAGCAAATGGTATGTGATAAAAATAATGTTTTGTTTTCAACAAATGTTCTTTTAAAGTTATAAATATACTCAGCAAAGTAAAATTATGTTTCACAAACATTCTGATGCAAAATTGTGCAAACTTTTTTTTTTATAAATATGTCTGTATACACATACATACTTATGAATGTTGCAGCAACATATTTGTCTATACACATGTTGCTGCAAACATATTTGTAATAACAAGCTCATAACCTTACGATACTTACACAGTTGCATTTGAACTTTATGTGGTCAATTATAAGTATGTTAGCTCATAACTTCTCAACGGAAGAAATTGCTAGGGTTTCCATTTGTAGGCCACACACATTCTTAAAGATTCGATACTCATTCCAGTATGCCTTCTTTTAGTAGGTATTCCAGAAGGAGTTTCATACATATTCAAAATTTCATTTCAAGAGAAAAACATACTTTTCTATAACATATTTGTATGTTGATGCAACATATTTCTTTAAAAAATATGTTGCTGCAACATACTACTTTAAAAAACATGTTGTTCTTAAAACAACATGCTGCTGCCACATATTTGCAATTTTAATATCAAATATGATGGTTTTGCAATTGTTCCTAAATATCGTCACTACAACCACAATTTGATTTGGCTCACTTTGTTATACGAGTAATGAAAATTAATAAAGAAAACTTCTACAAATTTATGGTCTTATTCATAAAACTTACATCAGGTTTATAAGAGGTTTATAAAACAAATTTTGTATGAAATATGGAACCTGTTAGAAACCTGTTGTTGTAAGTTTTTATGAATAAGGGGGTTAGTATTTTATGAAATTTTTGTATATAAAGTACATACTACGCGTAAAGTAGTACCTTTTATACAAAAAAAAGATGTGATTAATTTGAAAGTCTTCTTTAAAGTCTTATGCTGAATTCGTAAAGAATATTTTCCTTAATTAAATTAGAAATTTAGCAGATCTTTAATTAAGTATTCGATAAAGCCTAGTACTCTGTTCAAATTTGGGAAAAATGTTGAGCAACATTAATTATTTCATACGGAAAATTTGACGTATAGCCAATGTTGCCTATCACGCGAATTTACATAATTTGACGTTTTTTTTTTAATTGAAAGTACGCCACATTGTTTTACTTATGTAAACAAAACACATATGTTTTGCTTTTTTGTGAATTTAAATCGAAAATAAATAAAAGTTAAAATATTAAAAAATCTGTGTTGAATCGAAATCTTTAAATAAAAATGAATAAACAAATATTACTAGCCGCTTGTGCAGCAACACAACAAGTAATAGATATTGTTGTTGCGACAGAAGAGCTTTTGGATAAAAATTCCACGTGAAACAATTGCTGCCTTAATTATTTCGCTGTGAGAAAATAATGTTGCCAGATACATTTCACATGTTTTTCACAAAATGAACAGAGTACTACTTCTGCAACATTTTTTCATGAAAATTTCATGTTTATTTTTTCAACATGTATTTTGACAGCATTCCACTTGAAATTTTGAACAGAGTACTAGGCTTAAGGCATTGCCCTCCTTACAGGCCTTCTAATCGCTCTTCTCAAGTATGCCTTCTATCAGACATGTAAGCAGTAGCGAGTAGGTCATGTCTTGACTAAGACTATGCCGTGTAATATTGAAACTAAGATGCTTGAAATGCCTTTTGGAAGGCCTTTTTACAGAATCGTTTTCGCTCTGGTTTGGTAGTGTTGATGTTGTAATTTTTATAATTTTGGTGTTTTGCAGGGATTTTGTTACTTTTCCTTGTGCACTAGATAAATTCATTCCAGTGTGATGAAGTGAAGTATGGAATATACAATAATATTATACCACTACACCGTTTTTGCAAAATTTATTTGAAGTTAATAATCAAAAGTTTGTTTTTAATTTAAAATTTTGATTTTTTTTTTACTGAAAATTACTTGAAAAACCTTAGTTTAGTTGTCGGTTTTCGGTTTCGTTTAATAGCGTTGTAGCAAATTCTTGAAAAATGTATGGTTCTTTTTCGTTGATATTTATTTGGTAAATTAAGTTTGTTTAATGCATCAGTTACTTGTTATACTTTAAAATTAGTAACTGTATTTAAATAACTAATATATTATTTATAACAATAATTTTTGAAAACATATTCTTATACTTGTTTTTTTTTTTTTTTTTGCATAATGTTATTTGAAATGTTAAGCTTTCGTCTTTATACAATATTATTGTTGTTTTTTGCTGTTGAAATAACAAAAAATAAGCGAATCCTTTTCTTGGTAGAATGTAACACAAGAACCGCATATACAAGAAAGCAGCAAAATATTGTATGTATATGTAGAAAACTTAATTCGAAGGGTTTTTAAAGGAGAACATGGGTTTTCCAAATAAATTTAAATAAAGAATTTTTATGAAAATTCTTAAATGGTTTAAAGAAAAGTTCTTGCCTTTACAAGTTAAGTTTGGAAAGAAGAAACGAATGATGATAAATGATGTTGAGTGTTTTTATCAAAATTAAAAATCATATTTTGGTAAACTCGTTCTGTGTGCTGTTCAATCTTGAACAACCGATTTTTATGTTGTTTTTTTTTTATTTATATTTAAAGATGTCTGTCTGTATTTGATCGGTTTATGCACCTAAGCTTCATGTGCTGCGTGCACATAAATTAACATAAATAGTTTGTTCCACAATCTCAGCAAGAGATTTGCCCTCTTATTCAAAAACGATTATTAAATTTAACAAACGTTTATTAAGCAAATTTTTATATGCAAATCTGTCTTAATAAACGTTTGTTAAATTTAATAATCGTTTTTGAATAAGGAGGTAATAGTTTTAATTGTATATGCTACACATGCATACCAAATGGTTGCAGGTAACAAGAATTTAGTTTTAAGATATTTTAATTAAAAAAAAAATTTTATTAAATAAAGTTAATAAAATTTAGTTGCTGTCAAAACTACAAAAGAACAAGTAGTGAATAAACTTGAGAGATATAATGGTGTTTAAAGGGTAAGAATAAAGGGTAACTGGGGGTTAGCTGCCTTTATTAATAATCAGTAGAATAATTTGAGAGAGATTAGAGCTAAGAGATTATGGGAATAAATTAAGGGAATAAATGGGTAATAAATTAAGTAACTAGCGATTAGCTACTTTTAAATAAAGTGATATTAATAAAAGAGTAACTGGAATTAAGCAGCTTTTATTGTTCTTCAATAGAATTAGTTGGGGAAATAACTAATCTATTGTAACAGTAATAAATTGGGAACTGGGATAAGGCAACTGAAAGTTCGCTGCTTTTATTCTCATTCAAATAGAATTAGTATGGGAACTAGCTAATTCTATTGTACTTTATTTGGAGGTATTAAATTACCAACGGGATAAACGGATTGTGTGAGGTACACAATGGGGTTAAGGTTTTATAACCGGCATGATTATATGGGAAGATTGTGTGAATATCTTCTGGTCTTATAAAGCAATCTTATAATATTAATTGAAGGAGTTTCTTTTTCCTACATACATTTATGTGACTTATTTTTATTTAAAATATACTTAGGTATATGTGATGGGATGTGAGCAGTTAAGGCCCGGCCTGATGGTTTGCTGGTTACTAACGAACTGAACGTTTGTTTCATGGTGATTAAAATCGCAGGAGACCTCAAAGCTACAAATATGCATTAAGCTACAATTTCAATTTGTGGATTATAAATTCAATCACAATAATATGGACAGTTTAAATTCAATTATATTAATATAAACAGCTTAAATTCAATTACAATAGTATAAACAGGGTTGAGAAATTCAATTGCAATGACAATAAAAGTTATAATTTAAGCAAGTAGTTTATTTTTCCTCGCCTTCCTACGAGTCCGTTTTTAAACTATAAAAATTCGTTTGGTTCTTTATGGACTTGCAGCTTTAGCAAACAAATCGTACTGGCTTATTGAAGTTCATCTTAGCCCCACAAACAACAATTCAGTGTATATCAGGGCTACCAAATAACAACAACAGCTGTTACTTTATACTTTGTTAAATAAAGTTCTTGCTGAAATATCCTTTATAACATGTATGTTCCTATTTATAAATATATGAACGAAATATTCATTATTTGTGGCCTTTCATTTTTCTTTGCTTTTCTTATTTGCATTTTTTAAGAGTTTTTCTTTGGTTTCTTTGCTATAATGCTGACATTGGTCTTTTATTATTCTTAGTTTTCTTTTTAAGTACTTTTTTTCGGTTGGTTTTTGAATAACGAACACAGAACAAAACTGTTGTTTTTTGTTCAGTATAATGCTTGTGTTACCTTCCTTTTTCCTTATGTCCAAAAGGATGGTGTTCTTTCTTTTTGAGTTACTTGTATTTTAGCAACTCTTAACCATTGTATTCATAGTCAATTTCTTCTGTACTAAGCTTTCTTTTTTGCTCTCTTCCTGGCTGTTTTTCTATACTTTGGGCTGCGTTCATGTGCTTGTTATTAAAGCTGTTGCTTTTGCCATTTATTTCTGTCTGTTTTTCTTGTATGTGTTGCTAGATATATTGTTATGTTTTTTTTGCAGTTGTTATGTTTTTTGCATTTTTCCACTTTTGTGTTATAAAACGGAAACGGAAGCAAAACTGCTTACAGCGCGAAAAGCTACACAGCTTTTGCAATATTTGTTCACAACAGAACACAGACAAAAATACTGAAATACCCACAGACAAACACATTTATATGCTCTATCTGAACACACAACATTGTTTTTTTATTTCAGAAAAATTGAAAGAATTTCCTTGGTTTCCATTGATGAAGGTAAGCATAAGTTTAAAATGCATATCTGAGTTTTACGTCTATTCAAAAACAGTAAAAACTGTTTAAATCAAACATGACCATCTTAAAAAAAAAAACTATTTATCTTAAATATGCCCTTGTGCAGGTCGTTTTATTTCCTTTTTCAGATTTTCTCTATTGTGTTACAACATCTCTTGGCCCAACACATTCATTCATTTTCTGCTTGCTACAAAAAAATTCTTACATTTTCTAACGTCAAGATAAAATTCCATAAATATGAAGCAAATTTTAAAGTGCGGCAATATTATTCAAGTATGTTGTGTGTGTTGCTGCATAAAGTTAAGAATTCTCTTTTTATTTAATATCTTCTTTAAAACGTTGCTTATTGACTGCGAAATGTTATAACAAAAAGTTAAATAAGGCTTTAATGCTTATATTTAACCCAATAAGGCTGTATGTAGCCTTATGTTTTCCCACTTAGTAGACTTAAGGTTAAAGGTCAATTTTCTTTTCAATCAGCAAATATTTACAAAAGCCTTAAATAAAGACTTCAGAGAATATTTTAATAAAATTAATATATATATATATTAATCAATTTTACTAAAGGGTGATTTTTTAAAAGCTATAGGAAAGTTTTTCAAAAAAAAAAAAACACATAAAATTCAGAAAATTGCATTAAATCTTTAATTAAATCGATAGTACGGTCCATATAGTTTAATGTATGAAGATTATTTCATGCAAATGTTGATTTTGACTGCGCCTCAAATATTCCATCCGCTTAGTCAAATTATGGCATAATCTTTCCAACATTTCGGCCGGTATCTCACGAATAAATGCGTCAATTGAAGCGGGCTTGTTTGTATAGACATTAGCTTTAACATAGCCCCACAAAAAATAGTCTAAAGGCGTTAAATCGCACGATCTAGGCGGCCAATTGACCGATCCCGAACGTGAAATAAAATGTTCACCGAACTCGCCTCTCAATAAGTCCATTATTGGGCGTGCTGTGTGGCATATGGCACCGTCTTGTTGATACCACATGTCATGCAAGTCAAGCTCTTGCATTTTGGGCAAAAAAAAGTTGAATATCTTCTCATGGTAGCGCTCACCATTCACAGTTACGTTACGAAGCGCATCATCTTTGAAGAAGTACGGTCCAATGATGCCACCAGCCCATAAACCGCAAAAAACTGTGACTTTTTCTGGATGCACTCTAAAATCGACAATTCTGCTTATTTACGTACCCATTAAGCCAAAAGTGAGCTTCGTCGCTGAACACAATTTTCCGACAAAATGCACTTTCTGCACCGAACATGAATTTTCATAATAAAATTCAATAATCTGCAAGCGTTGTTCGTTTGTAAGACGATTCAGGTTTAAATTATAGACCAAACTGAAGATGTTTGACAGTGAAACAAAACACGAAATGTGCTACCAGTGTTGCCAAAAATATAATAGCTAAAAAATCACCCTTTACATACAACCAAGGAAAAAATATTGCTATACATGTTTCATTGATTTCAAAATTTTTACAAGTTTTGTAACAATATTATGGTCACTATGTTTATTTATATTATTGCACAAGCATAATATTATGGCAAACCTTTACAACTACAAACAGTTTTTCTGTGCTTGATATTTTGCTTTTAATTATATTAAATATTATTTAAATATTAATTTAATAACTTTAATTTCACTTATTATAATTTTACATCATATAAATTGTTTGTTTACGTATTTTGTTCATTTAAACCACCATTTAGAACTTTTTTATAATTCAACACTTTATATTATATTTAATGAGTTTATTGTGTTTAATTATTATGCCATTTATGGCTAGTTAATATTCATAAATATTAAATTAAAAAAAAAAACAATTTAAAAGTTTAGCTAGAATTAATATTAATAACAATTAATTAAACTTACCGCCTTCATCTGTCATTACCAAAATGGTAGTTTCAGGTCCCAATCCTTCGGGATTGAAAACCTGTACGGTAACCTTATACTGGGTATAAGGTTCCAAATTGAGAATTTCATGGCTCTGCAAAGAGATTGAATTAAAATGGAATTGGTTATTGAATAAAAGTAAGATTGTATAGACATCAAAATATATTTTTTTGCTAAATTTTTTTCATGGTTCTTTAAGAATGGTTCTTAATTCATGCAAGATGAAATTTGTTTGGCGGCCACAATTTCAATCGCCTTTATTACACAGTATAACAAACAAAATAGGAATGGTATTAGACCAATTGCAAATAAAATTTGACATTATCCCCAACAAAACCTTCAAGGGGGTTTTTTTTAGAAATCTTTGCATTTTACTAATTCGGCTTGAGGTCTGTTTTATTAAAAAAATTTATAAAAACTCGTGCATGTTTTTTAAATTTTATTGTTTCTTTATAATATTTTGGTCATCTTTGTTGGTCATTTTCAGGGAAAAAAATTATTTTTGTATTTTTTATTTTATGTCTTTATATGCATGTGAATGCAATAATACGTGTCTGTTTTGTACTTAATTATTTTCTCTTTTGTAGTATTAATTATAAGTAAGATCTCTTGCATATATCGTTTTGTATTATTATTCCCTTGCACAAGAACTCCTACATTATCAAAATTTGGTCGATGTCCAGTTATTGCACAGTGGGCAGCAAGTGCGGTTTTGTGTGTGATTAAAATTTGGTTTTTTATTTTGTTCCCGTTGTACACACGCTCATATCCTTCCCCTTAATAAAACAATACTGTATAATTTTTTTTCCATTTCGAGATAATCGAGTTTAAGATTTTTGTTTTATTAGACAAGACATTAATATTTTAGTAAATAATCGATATTTTTAAGTTGTGGTCATTTAAATATTTGGTGGACCTGATGATATTTCATTAATTACCAAGTGCTTTCATTGCAAATAAATGGAATCCAAAGTACCACGATGTCACTTAGGCTATTTT
Organism: Bellardia bayeri; assembly: GCA_950370525.1. Taxonomy (NCBI): domain Eukaryota; kingdom Metazoa; phylum Arthropoda; class Insecta; order Diptera; family Calliphoridae; genus Bellardia; species Bellardia bayeri. Next base: position 124,330,781 of record OX493264.1, read on the forward strand.
ATTTCTTTTTTTATATGTACGAAAATCATTATACACTATTTTATTTCAATCATTATGTCGGACTGATGTTGTATATACAAATATACGTAATTTTTCGATTTTATTTTGTTATAAAATAATAAAATTAGTGTATGCTTTTTATACACTACTTTTCTTTAAAATTATATTCAGAGAACAACTAACTAAAACACCGTAAACTTCAATTAGAGAATTATTAATGAAAAATTTAAAACACAAAATTATAATCTATTATTTCAACTGATCTTTTGACCGACTTTGTGGAATTTCACCAAATTTTGACCACATATAGAATTAGTTATGTATATTCTTATTATCCAATAATAAATAATGCTGTACGAGTACATGTATATACACTAGGCTGCAGCAAAAGTACAAAAAACGAATACATAAATACATTTACTTTTTTTCGTTTACTTGCTTTATTCGATCTTCTCTTTAGTTAATGCTCTTTCTCTTATAAAATACAAATACAATAAATATTGTCTTTGTACTAAATAAATACAATAAGTGTTAAAGAATACGAATATGCACGTGTTTGGAAAGGCAGTTCTTAAACTACTTATTGAAATACTCGAGTATTTTGCAAGTTTTATTTTATTTGTATGAAATTGGAAAAATATTACAGTAGAAGAAAAAGACTAAAAAGAAAAAGCATATCGTTAGTTGAAATGCATAATAAGTAATGTTGCATACTAAATTAGAATTATAGAATTAAATCCCAATATTTTTTTTAATTCAAATGTCTTTGTACTTTTATCGGAAATAATAAAAACTGCAACTTCTTCATAGACATTTTTGTACTAAGCATTTTTGGCTTAAGTTAGGCATTTTTTTTAAATATTAGTTACGTTTTTTGGAATTTGAACTATATCGTATGCGTGTTAAAAATAAAAAAAAATATAAAAATGAAAAATTAAATTTTTAGTAAATTTAATAGTGAATAAAAAATATTTCTTATTATTGTGTATTTGACATTTTTTTTTAATTAAGATTTTGGCATTTATTAAAGCTTTAGGTCTTTTTTTTATAAAATATTTAAATTTTTATTTCAATATTTCGCTATTCTTTGAGTAGCTTCTTCAGGATAACATTTTTTTATTACTTCTTAGATAATAAAAGAGTAATCATCTGCAAAAAAGACAAATTAAACAACCATAGCCATTGCTTGCATTTAGTTCTTAAAATACCCATATTGTAAAATAAGAACCTTGAAAAATACTACAGTATATTAGCAAAAACAAATGTTTACTTTACTTATAGTGAGCAAGAATGAGTAAATAGAAATACTCTGAGAGTATAAAAAGAATAAAATTTTTCTTTGTGTTTTTTTTTTGTTTGGCATTTATTTGCTTTGCTTCTCTTTTGTATTTGGAATTAGTATGAGAATGTCTAAAAAAGCAAATGTTTTTGAATTTAAATATATTTAGTGCAACAGCCTATTATTATTATATACACATTTTTACTTGTATCATAACATTTTTAACCAATACAGAATTTTGTTTTTTATCAACAAAACATTTTAAAATTTATGCTCGAAATTAATGTTTCTTTAAATACAGAATGTATAAAACAAAAACAAAAAGTTAAGGAAAGCCTCAAAATGAAAACGGAAATTGCGCGCAAAAAAGAATGTCTTTATCTGTTTTACACAAAACATATAATCGATTTGATTTTCTTTTACGTCGAAAACTTTTTGCACATACAGTTTCGTTGGTTCGTTGGCTGAATGCAGCATCTCTTGCAGTTGCCATCCTTTAGCATTTAGTTTCTTACTTCGTTTTAGCTGGTTTTCTTTGCTTATTTGCTCAAGTTTAATATGACAAAAACGTTAATCGGAAATTGAGTTTAGTCTAGATTTTGTTGTTTCATTTTCATTTCGATTTTCTTTTACTATTTGTTTGCTGTTGAAGAATTTGAGAATTTATTTTTTAATATCATACATAGAGACAGAGTTTTTTCTTTTGCCATTATTGATGCTGCTGTTGTAGTGTGTTTTAACCAGACAGATAGTGAGAATTAGTGATATTACAAGGATAAACAAGGATGCAACATGAAATTGAAATGTTGTGGTTTTGTTTGTAATTTTCATTTTTTTTTTTGCATTCCGGCCTTCACAACAACTTCCACAAGGGTATACAGAAGTTTGTTATTTCATTTGCAATTAATTTGGGGCCGCTCAAAGACACTAATTTGTATCCATTCTCGATTTAGAGATTTCGATTTAGCAGAAGACAATTCTAAGAATTTGTATTGTATTTGAAAGTCTAAGGCTTTTATGTTTGTAAAGCGATTGTTATGAAAAATTTATAAATTTATAATCTTGAACAATAAACATTATTGATGAAGCCATTGGCAGGGCAGAAAATGCATTTCAGTTTGCCATTTGTCTAGAAAAATATAGTTTTCACAATGATATTCTTCGAGTTATTAATTATAAGAAATGAACTCAAGACTAATTAAAGAAAAACATTTTTTTCTTCTCTAATATACTGTTGCATAAATCTCAGAGTTGTGTTTAAATTAAGGCCTGTGTATCTGTAGAATTTCTTATGACTGTTGTATTTAATAACATTGTATAAGTTTTACAGATAACAATAGAAAATGCCTCTAATTGGTTATTTGAGAAACAAAATTAGCAAAAGATTTTGTTTAGTGTTAATGATTTTTCATTTTATATGAACAATTTTAACATGATTACAATTTATTGAACAATATTATGATCACAACAATTATTTATATGGTTAAGGCAACTATAATATGTTGCAACTATGATTCATATGATTGTAGCATTCATTAATTATTAATATATGTTTATGGCAATTAATTATGGCTGCATGAATTTTAAAAATATTTAAATATTTTATCATACAAATTATTGTCATTATATGATGGCTGCAAACATGTTGATCGTAACTGCTGATTACAATCATGTTAAAATGATTGCAGTAATCATATACAACTATAATTTTTTTCTGGGTGTGGCAAATTTTTTAAAATGATTTTACATTTCTTTAACATTTTAAACTTTTCAAAAAAATGTTAAGAAATAGAAGAATTGCATTAATGCTAAGCACATATTTTCAAGTCGCTTATTTATACAAACCAACTTTATTAATTTTTTTCCACTTTTTCACTTTCCCTTTTTTTTGCTAAATTTATTTTTGACTTACATTTCCTACTACATATTTTATTTGCAAAACATTCAAATTCAACATTATGTTTTCACCATAAAATATATTTATTTCGTATAATAGATATCGCAAATATTTATAGAAAAAATATTTATAATAGCAATAGTTTTTTAAGAAATATTACTCGTAAATTTGAACCATAACCTCCCACATTCCCAACTATGTATACAAATATGTATGTACAAGTATTTTCTTGAAAAGTTTATGCAAATACACTTCATATACCCGCATCAATATTCAGCCAAAACCACAATGTTTGAATATATGTGTTTTTGTATGTATGAGTGTTGGCAAGCATGAGTGTGTAATACACACACATCCATAAGTACCGACATAGCTCAGACATCTGCTGTTATTTATCATCTTTAGTATTTTTCTAGCAATTTGAATATACATCACACACTAATACTAATACACATAAATACTCATACCAAGGCAAATTTTATTTTAACAGAAACTTAAAATAATTTAATCTTTTTAATTCCTGGTATATATTAACATTTTGTCATTAATGAATGATAATAAATATAACTCTTGAAAACTAAAAAGTTTTTGATTTTAGCAGTTAGAAATTTAAACTTCTGTACAGCCTGTTAGTTTTGCGATAAAGTTGTCTTTATCATCGCTTGCCATCTTGGCACCTACGTTTCATACATTCCACAAGTTTTGAACATATTTCGGGAGATATGAAATTTCATACCTTCTTAATTTTATGCCACATTTTGTTTTTGTTTTTAGGATTGAAGGATAAAAAAAATATAATATTCTTAAATGAAAGAGAAATCATGCCAATGGTTCGGAGGAGCTTTTTTAATAGATATTAAATTGGCTAATAGTTTAAGGAATAATACTAGGGGAGAAAACAGAAATGTTCACAACATCCATAAGTCCTATGAAATTTATAGCAGACTCATCTGACAGTTAGTTCTACTTAGTCGCTGTAAATCATGGTCATATCTAAAATACAAATGTTATATTAATATATTAAAAGCTTATCACTAGTCTAGTTCATTATGTATTGAAAATTAGTAGATTACTACCGAGTATTCGATTTCAATTACGGATTATTCAGTATACATATGATATTCTCAATATTAAAACAGAAACTTTTGTAAAGGAAAAACTTTGATAATGGATTTTTAAGGGCAATTTTTTCAATATGATTAATAGCAAACAAAACAAACGCAAATCACTAATATTTTTAACTGAAAATCGATTTTTTATGTACCTATAAAAAATTAAAAATTCTTAAATCCTTATGGTCTTTGTAAATATGGGTTTAAATGAGAAATGTGCCTCAGTCTGTGATCACTCATAATTTTGACTCAAAATCGATTTTTCATTTAAATTCAAAATGTTTAATATTTCATTGATATTTCTATCTCAAAAGTTTAGGCCTGAAAGAAACAGTTTCCGTCAGACTCTAAAAATCGAGTTATTATTCAAAAAGTTATAAACCAGTTGTAGGACGAAAACTTTATAACGTTACATGCCTGGTTCGTTGTTGTAGTGTGTACAATCCTGGTAAAAATAGAAAAATCGACGACTTTTAAAATGATGCGATTAAGGAAAACTTAAACACGAATAACATTTTTTTCCATCAAATTACTGATCTTATAAATCTGTATATAAATCTATTTAGTTGTTATTCCAAGGCAAGGTTTTGCCAGTAATTTACAGAAAATCCAAACCACAGACAAGAGACGGGAACCGAAAAACAGCGATACGGTTTGTTCAATGTTTAAAACATGTTAAACCCATTTTGGTAATCTGAAGAATTATGAAGCTTAAAAAAGGTTCGAAATAGGTTGTGTTTTGCAAAGAAAAATTTTCACAGGAAAAATTGATGAAATATACTGTGGTCAGATAAAACGTATGGCACTAAAGACAAAAACTTCGCGTAGCATAAGAAGGAAAAACTAAAAGAAGAAAACAAAAGGAATAGGAATAAAATTTACTAGAACCGTCAATTTTGTCCTCCTTGTATTCTCCATTTCCACTTTCACCCAAAAATACTTGGCTTGAAGTGAGAGAATTGAAACGTGTGAAAGCGGACTTAGTTCCAATTTACACGAAGCAGTTTTTGTTGAAAATATTTATACAATTTATTGATCCTTGAAATTTCTTCGGTGTTCACACAGCACAATTCTTGTTGCTGTTTTTGTGTACTCGTCTAATCTTCCTCTTACCCCGACGTCTAAAAGGTAATCAGCTTAGCTTAAAGACTTGCTTCGTGTAAATTGGTACTTACTTGTGTATTTTACTACAGTGAGCATTTGTTTCTTGCTTTGTTGTACTCTCTGAGATCAAATTTAAATTAATTGCTGGTTAGCACTTGTGCAATCAAGTTCTCGCTACTCAGTTTTTTAAATGTTTATGATTTTCTCTGCTGCTTAACCAACACACATATAAATAGCATAGTATGTGTTTGCGCACCTCTGCTATAAAACATGGACTCTACATCTATTTTCGGTCCAATTTATTGGATAGATGTGAAAAATATTTAAGGATAGCGTATAAATATCTTATTATAGTTTATTTGACCTTTTTATACCCAACACCACCATAGTAGGGAGGGTATATTGGATTTGTGCATATGTTTGTAACGCCCAGAAATATTGGTCCAACACCCACCTTAAAGTATACGGATCGGCTCAGAATCAATCTCTTCACTTCCGTCTGGCTGGCTGGCTGTCCATGTAAAGCTTGTGCGCACAGTACAGGTCGCAATTTTGAAGATATTTCGATAAAATTTGGTACGTAATATTTTTTCGGCCCAAGGACGGATGGGATTGAAACTGGTGGCAATCGGTCCATTATTTCACCTGGCCCCCATACAAAATTCCTCCCGAAATTGGGGTTTTCCGATCATAAATGTTTGAATTATGAAAGGAACCAAACAAATTTCATCACAAATAAGTGGTAAATGAAGCCAAATCACATCTATAAATTTTGTGCAGATCGGTCCATAATTATTTGTAGCTCCACTTCCGAAAATCTTTTTAAAGAGCATAACTCTCTCAAAGATGTTGGTATCCAAATAAAATTCGACACAAATAAGTTTCTTATATACAGAAATAAGGACAACTAATTTTATTATGATCGGTCCATAATTAGTCGAAACTCTCATATAAGACCCTCTACGTAATTCACTTTAAGTTTCATAAATCGTGTAAAAGTATTTATATGGAGATAAAGTTTAACACATATAATATTTATATTCACAGACATCATGACTAAATTTTTGGATGATCGGTCCACAATAGGTTATATCTCCCATGTAACGCTCATTTCTGAAAAACTGTTTTATACATATACATATACTGGGTGTACGGGTCAAGCCCGACTATACTTTATTACTTGTTTTAATAAAATTTCTATCCTTAGCATCTTCAGGAATTTTTTGCCTTTAGGAATTTTTTTCCTGAAGATGCTACACAAAGGCGTAGCGAAATATTGAAAATAAAAATTCAAATTTTATTAAAAAAAAGACCTTAAGCTTGAACAATTACACCTGAATAAAATGTAGAAATATTGCAAAACAAAGTCCAAGCATTAGAGAACTACTCACTCCTTTGGGGATATAAACCTAAAAACAAAAACGATATATGGGAAAAAATCAAGTAGTAATGGTATGGGTGCGGGTAAGTGTTAGAAAAGGCCCAACTGGTCTGGTACTGGATTGACTTATCGGTATTTAAAGCAATTTTTCAGCACTTTTCTAAATTTATAAATAATTGAAGATTCAGTTCTTTTAAATAATCTGAGTACTATGGTTAAAGGAACTCAAGTAGTACTAAAACAGTTGTTGGGTTGCACTCATTTTTGTCTATAAATCCACTAGTTACTATAAGAACTGAAACCTACATACATCTATTCTTACACACACAGACAGATAAATGTTTAAACGGAATCACATGCATACTCGTATATCTCGCATATATTTGTATGCAGTTGTAGTGCAAGTAGTTGTACAATCATATATTCCTAACTGACTTATGGGGGTTTTATGTAAGTGTTCATATGCCTGAGTATGTGTTTAAACTTTAGATACTCGTAAAGATACTACAAACATTTTAAATGTACGTGAATGTGCCGTGTATGAGTAGAGGTTTATGTGCGGGTAGATTTGTATGTAAGTATATGAGTTTTTTTTATTTTTATTTTTTGTCGCAAGATAAATTCGTATTTTTTTTGTAACAGAAGTGCATATAAAAATATTATCATTTCACTATTATTTTTTTTTTTTTTTGCAATTTATTTATGTTGTTGTTTTTCTTTACGTCTGTACTCCACTATATTTTATGGATATTTTTGTAGCACTGCTAATGTATGTCAAATGTCTATGACTTATGATTTTCAATATATCGTTTGATTTTGCTGCTCACAGAGAAAGGAACGCAAATAATATTGAAAAAAAAAAGAAGAAATATATAAAAATGGAAACAGTCACGTTTGATATTTATAAAACTAATATCCATCTTATAGTTTTTAGTCGTGATATTTGAAATAACGGAAAAAAAATGTTTCTAAAAAACAAAGAATATTTAACAAAAATGTTTCTCTTTTATCACGCGTGAGTTATTTATGGAAGAAAACGAAGCTTTTTTTTTTTCTTTATGATTAAATTTTTTCTTTGTTCATTCATTCTAGTTCTCATTTCCACTTGGCAAAACCCTTTTGGCATTTATTTTCAACCATCTATCTATTGTCGAACTTTTTGTATCTTTTGTAAATATTTTATGTTGCTGTTTTTTTTTTCGCTTCATGTCGATTATCATATTCGTGACTCATGCTATAGGATGTTGATAAAGTGATAAACTATATAATGACATGTAACACATTATATATGCATGTATGTATGTATGTCAAACTAAATATGTCTGACGTTTTGTTAGATGTATAAAAATGTATGCAGTAGTTACGTTTAAATTTACTAACTATTTTCAATGATTATGTCAAATGCTGTCTATTAATGATTTATTAACACAATTTATATCGTACAGCGAGTGATAAAATAATGATTAGTTGGAATTTCAAACATACCTGATACACATAAATAGATGTTGTTGTTGTTTTTTTTTTACATAATGTAAACGACAATCATTAATTACATATGTACATAATTATTTAGTTTGCTAAGGACCTAGTATGACTACATTAGTTTGTTTGCTTCAATTTGTGTTTAATCAAATTAAGTGCTTAATAAGGGGTTAGAAAATGAAGCGCTAAGTGGTCAATAGGGAAACAAAATTTAACTAAATTACTTTAATAATTCGATTAAAAAACAATGTTATTATACAGTGTTGGAAAAAGTAATACGAACGGAGTTTTGGCAAAACTAGAGTTAAAAACTAAAACATAACTTTGTTAATTTTTACTGTCAAACTACTGATGAAAATTTTCATTTTGCTCTGATAAGTAATTAGGCACAATTTTTTCAATTTAAAAAGTCATTAATAGTTTAAAATATTTTCGTCTAAAATATCGCTTATTGGTCAAATATATTAGTTATCTCATATCGAGTTTCTTTTCTCAATCACTCGCAACCATTGCACGCTTTAGACAGTTCAATCGTTCAATCTTGCAAAACTCTTGTAAGAGTAAACAACGTCAAACATATTTGTGCTTACACAAGTGGTTACACTATTTTGAGTAAATATTTGTCAAGTGTATCTGTACCTTTAGTCATGAATTTGCAACCGTTTGAATTTTTATATAAATATTATTTTGCTTGTTTTTCAATTATTGCCGTATTTAAAGTCCAAGTTTTAATGTCAAAAAGAACTTTATTTTACAATATAAAACAAGTTAGAAAGTAAAGTCGGTCTAGCCGGATCATATAATACCCTACAACCAGTATACGAGGTCTGATCAAAAAATAACCATGTTTTAAATTTTTTCAAAAAGTATTTATTTATTCATCAATAACTATCTTGCCCCCTTTAAATTAATCCCCCTCAGATATAATACACTTATGGCAGCGTTTTTTCAAACCTTCGAAACACTTTTGAAACGCCAATAGCTAATGTTTCGATTTTTCTTTTATCTTCTTAATCGTACCAACACGTTTTCCTTTCATCGGTGTCTTCAGTTTTGGGAAGAGGAAAAAGTCAGCGGGGGCCAAGTCCGGTGAATACGGTAGTTGGCGCACAAGCATCGATGTGTGAGCTGGTGCGTTATCAAGGTGCAAAATCTATGATTGTTTTTTTCCACAATTCTGTGCGTTTCTGACGAATTGCTTCACGCAAACGGCGCATAACTTCAAGGTAGTATTCCTTATTGACCGTACGACCTTGTGGCAAGAATTCATGATGCATGATGTAAACGGGATTGAGATTCGGCTAATCATAATAGACTTAAAAATAAATGTAAATCCCTGTGTGAAAAAGGTAAAATCGTTAGAAGGCTTCACTGTAGAATATAAACAAATTATAGACAAGTGCAAAACGACCAAACCATCTTACAAAAACTGAGCAGTAAGAGCAAACCCAACATGTAGTGCTGTAAACATAGTTGAAAATGTTGCGAACACTTCCGAAAACCCTGTAAGCATGATTACGATTAGAAGATCTTTTGATCATAATGGCCTACATGGTAGAGTGCTGCCTAAGAAGATCTTTATATCAAAGAACAACCAAACCAAAAGTCTCACATTTTTTAAAATAATATTTTTTTCACCGATGAAAGTCAGTTTGAGATATTTGGACAGGATGGAACGCAGAACATGATTCTCCAACAGGACAATGATACTAAGCATACCTCCAAAAGTGTAAAAAATGTTTGAGCAAACTCATTGTGCAAAAACTTTTAAACATTCTCCGCAGTCCCCAGACTTCAAGCCAATTGAGTACCTGTGGGAATATCTGGACAAAAAAATTAGACAAAGAAATATTTCTTGCCAGTGTGACCTAAAGGCAGTAATACAGGATGAATAAAACAAAATTTCGCTTGATTTCACTAAAAAGCTCGGTGATTCTATGCGCAGAAGTTTGTCAGCTGTGATAAAGGCAAAAGGACTACAAACAAAATATCCATCTGGGAAGATATTTCTTTGTACTTAAACAATCAATTCTATCTCTTTTGTATTTTCGTTATACTGTTTGTGCAGTAAAGCAGCAAAGTACTTGTGTGAATAGGGAATTGAGTCAACACATGCAGCTGTCTACTAATTATCTATAACCCACAGTGCAATCCCATGCCAAATATTGAAAAATCCCATAGTTAGTGTTAGGTTAGTTTTCATGGGCAGCCGTTCTCAGAAACAGCTCACTTGGGTCCATTAAGTTGATGGCATTGTGTTACCCTCTTGGTAAAAAACTGGCCGATCACTCAACACCGGTTGTTTCCATTTCAAACCATCCAGATTTCTTGGGAAAGGTGTAGATGTGTCTTAAATCCATCCTACATAGGTCCTCCAAGTATAATAGGTAAGGTGCCGCAAGTACATGCTACCTTATTATTGATAGGGTTCGACATTTGCAGAGAAGATGAGTAATTGTTTGTTCCTCCTCCCCATTATGACAGCTCCTACAGTAATCATTGCACCGTAGACTTTGTCTTCTGGCGTGTGTTCCAAAAGTGCCCTGTGACCTGTAGATACAGAAACAATAAGCCTTATTTGGCCACGAAGAAAGCTAAACAAGTGATTTCATTCGGCCACTTTGCCTGAACAGGTCTTAACAGTTCTTTTGGAATTGATATTTTTAGACTCGTAATAATTATACCAGTAAAGGGATCACTCGCTTCATTGGTCATCATTGTGCCTCTTCTGGCCAATTCATGAGCAATATAGTTACCGTGTGCAATGTCCAGGGACCCATATTAGCGTTATCCTTTTATTCTGCAGTTAACCTAGACGTCGAGTAGACACATGCTATGCATTTATTCGATAATATATCTGCCAATTACGCACGCTTTATGGCAGAGATCTCTGCTTAAAGTATAGAGCAGAAATCCGAAAGACTGAATAGGTTTTGATCACAAATTTCTTAATGAAAAGTACATTCACAATTTAAACCAAAGTTTAATTCTTTAAACCAAAAGATATAATACTTTAAAATAACTAGGATTTTTAAGTCTGTACAAACATGATTTACATATTTAAAATCTGAAATTTTTTTAAAGTGTAAAATAAAACGAAATCGCTAACACACACATACACACAGAGCACAAGCACTTAAGGATATTAATAAGAAAAACTACTGCCTCCAATTGTTGGTCATAAACATTCGTTTATGAATTCAAGCTTGGAATAATGCAAATATGTATGAATTTGTGTGTATGTGTGTGCGTTTGTTTGTTTGTGAATGTGAATACTCTCTGGCTGCTGTGGCAGTAATGTCGAGACATTTATTTAAATATTATCTGTGATAATACTCACGTACAGAATGTAAAAATTACACAAGCATACAAAGAAACACATATGGGGTGAACACAAATCGACAAATATGTATACGGTATTAGTATATGCGAGTGTACCCAGCTGGAAAAATTGCAAGTGCTTCCATTTGCAGGCCTTATAGAAGACCTGTTTACACATTCTAAAAGATTCGATACTCATTTCATTATGCCTTGTCTCAGAAGGTCTTCTAGAAGGCGTTTCATACACATTCAAAATTACATTTCAAAAGAATGTCAACAAATCATGATTTCAATAGCAAACGCGAAGGGTTTTGCAATTATTCCTGTATATCATCACTACAACAACAAATATTATTTTGTTCACTTTGTCATGCGGGTCATAAAAATTAATAATAATAGACCGTCTCTATAAATTTAGTCTTTTATGTAAGTTTGTAGTGTAAAGTACGCGTGAAACACTACTTTATGTGATTAATAGATGGCACGCCACCAATTAAAATTAATTTGAAAGAAAGGCATTACACAAATATTCAATTCATTTTGAGTACTTTTATTGATTTTGTTCATTTTGAAAAAAAGTATGCGGTAGAGAAAAATATTCTTAGTCATGCCGGAGTCTTAGTTATATCCCGTCAAAGTTTTATTGAGATCGGACCAGCGGTCTGGCCTTCCCGGCAGGCGTTGTAAATAATTAAAAAAAGTAGGCGTTATTTTTTGAGATGGGGAATGAAAGTGGGCGTGGTACATACTATTTTTATTTTTACCTTGCCTTCAGTAAGATGTGTATACAACTTGTTTGAAGTAAATCTGTAAAAAGCCATGCAGAAGCAATTAATCAATTTAAAAAAAGTTGGCGTCAAAGTAGGCGTGGTCCTACTAACTCAGAAGCCTTCCCGGGCTCATGCACAACAACTTTGCCGAAGATAATAACATGATCAGAGGAATAGTTTGCGAGAATAGAATAGTAGAAATGAATTTCAAAAAAGTACCAATATAAGTGTACTGAAATTTTGCCCTTTTTACACCTTTATATTTGAGTCATGAATAGCATCTTCTGGGTTCCTTTTTGTGTGGATGGAAGAATATTTTACCTTTTTTTTATTTTTAAATTGAATAAATAATATCAACTGTCCGTTTTTACCCCGTTTTTGTCCCTTTTTTGTCACCCGTTAAAAAATAATTTTCAAAAAAGTACCTATTAACTATCTGTAATACGTACTATTTCAAAATAATAGTTCATAGAATTTTTAGTGGGAAAATACATTTTGATAAAAAAGTATCAAAACAGAATACAATTTTTAGGCCATAGGAATTCGAATTTAAAAAATTTACCACAAGATTTCTAGTCTTTATTGATCTGAGCCAGATGCATTTAATATAGTAATTCTATGTTTATTTCTGTAGGAGATATACATGTTAACGGAGCGTTCTACGGGGACTATTTTTACCCCAAATGGTCACTTGAATTTCGTATTTCAAAAAAGTACCAGACACCTGTCGGCTCTTTTTTGATTAAAGGCGGACGCATTTAAAATATTCTTTCTAAGTTTATTTGTTTTGGAGATATAGAGGTATTGGTTTTAACCGCTTTTGTCCCATTTGTCCCCCTTAACGACCGAATTTCCAAAAATCCCTTCTTAGATGTTGTAAAATGAACCCATTACCCAAATTTCAAGTTTCTAGCTTTAGCGGTTTGGGCTGTGCGATGATGAATGAATCAGTCAGTCTTTTATATATATAGATTATTTAAAATTAATTTAAAACCCTTCTTTTATTTAAAGCCTTTTCTTTTACTATCCTCAATGAAATAATAAATTTAGCAGATCTTTAATTACGCCTTCTATTAGGCATTAGTTGGTAGACCTTACAATTGCTCTTCTGAAATAGGCCTCTAACCAGTAGCGAGTAACAATGACACGCCATGTAAAATTGAAATTAATTTGCAATGCGACCGGAAGTGTGACTGCCAAAGAAGGCCTTCTAGATGGTGTCTTTATAAAATAGTTTTTCCCGCTGGGTATCTATACAATGTATATGTGTGTGTCTATCCAAAGACTCATGCATATACCCCGTTGCGAAAGTCACCATGATGACAAACGCTGACAATGTTAAATCATCAATGACCGACGGAGAATTTTGTTTGAGTTCATGTATGACATTTTAAAGCAGTTGTCCAAAATGTCATAGATGACATACATTGATTTTGTTTGTAGGCATCAGCGTGTCACTGATTCCTAGCAGACAATATGGTCGAGATTCATAGCAGACATATTCACTAAGAGTCATCAATGAATTTTTCTAAATATGTCGCTATAACGGAGACTTATAGAGGAATTTCTGACTAATGCGTCATCAATGAATTTTTATGTTATGAATCATCATTATAGAGATTCATAGAAGACAAAATTACTTTGACTTATTTAAAATTTTTATGGCTATACATATATAGAACAATACAAATTTCAATTGAAAATTATATTTTCATTAAGGATTTCAAATATATTTATTAAAAGAATTTTAAAAATTACACTCCATTTCCTTTTCTTGGTTGTCCGTCTTTAAATAATCTTTTCTGGAATGAAGTTTAGCGTCTCTATTTTTAACTTTTTTATAGTTAGGCGAAAATGACAAAGAAAATTTTTAAACGTGTTGAAGCTTGTGCAGTCTAATTAAAGAAAAATTTATAAAATTAATAATTATGATACATTTTATGATATACACATGAAATTTTGTCGCTTAATTTTACCTACCTATTAATGCCGTAATTATGTTTGCATAAATCTTTAACCCTTTTTGCCTTTTGTGCCATCATAATTGTATTCGGAAATCAAGCTTGAGTCGAAAATTCTTTCCAAGTTGTTTGCCAAATTATTACATAATAATCGGCGCATAGATATCACCTTTAAAATAAAATTATTGTAAACATGTTTATACCCTACACCACCATATTGGGGAAGATATATTGGATTTGTGCTGATGTTTGTAACGCTCAGAAATATTGGTCCAACAACCACCTTAAAGTATATGGATCGACTCAGAATCACTTCCTGAGTCGATTTAACGATGTCCGTCCGCCTGGCTGGCTGTCCATGTAAAGCTTGAGTACAGATCGCAATTTTGAAGATATTTCGATAAATTTTTGTACGTGATATTTTTTCGGCCCAATGATGGATGGGATTGAAATTGGTGGAAATCGGTCCATTATTTCACCTTGCCCCCATACAAATGTCCATCTGAAATTGGGGTTTACCGATCATAAATGTTTGAATTATGCAAGTATCCCCACAAATTTCATCAACAATGAGTGGTAAATGAAGACAAATCACATCTACAAATTTTGTGCAGATTGGTCCATAATTACTCGTTTCCTCCATATAATGACCACTTCCGAAAATCACTTTAAAGACAATAACTCTCTCATTTCATTTTCGTTAATATTTATATTTTGGCAAACTTGGTTCAAACGTTGCAAATATTCAATTTGTTTTTTCTTAATAGCCCTTAATAGTTCTTTTCGATGAAATTTCTGTTACCTTTTTTTTTTGATTATAAACAATTTAAAAAATATTTAAATAATAGATGTAAATTTATTTACTTTAATAT
Organism: Bellardia bayeri; assembly: GCA_950370525.1. NCBI lineage: Eukaryota > Metazoa > Arthropoda > Insecta > Diptera > Calliphoridae > Bellardia > Bellardia bayeri. Next base: position 124,345,960 of record OX493264.1, read on the forward strand.
TGATTTGTTTAAACACTTTAACCATTTCTCACAAACAACTTTACTTTAATAAAGAAATAAAGACAAATTTCTAAATTGAAGTAACAATAAGCATAAAAAATAATTTAAGAAGTAAAAACAAACATCAGTTATAATTGCTTCGATCTTCGTGACAGACACTCTTAGCAGACAATGTCGCCAAGTTTCATTATTCATAAATTTAGTAAAGCTATGTGTCCACGATCGTCAGATATTACAATGTTGTCATATCTACCAATGTGCTAGCAATGTACTGACATTAAAAAAAGGTAAAAGCAAAAGGTAAATTGTCAGTTTATACGACTGTAAGAAAACTAACAATTTCATTTGCACACAATTGTCACACACTGAATTTAGCTGTCAACCGAAATTGTCAGTTCACACGGTTGTCAGATTGTTGTGTGGCATTGTCAAATTCGTTTTGCAGCTCTGTGTGTGTGTTTAAAAATTTTAAATATTGTCATGGAACAAAAAAGAGCAATTGAATTCATCAAAAAATGTGTTGCTATCCATTTTTTATTTTCTTTAATTTAATTCTTTAATTTTCTTCCACTTTTTTCAAAAATTTTAATAATACACACTTATTTGTTTATTTATGTATATACAGAGTTGCATTTAGAAATAATTTCTATGACAATGCTGCCATTGGCAGATGCATAAACTTTGCACATATGACAATGAAAAGTGTTTGACAATTGCCTTAAAGCAATGAGAATGACAAAATTGTGTGTTTACACGATTGTTAGATGTGTGACAATTTTTTTTGTCTTCCAATGTACTGAAAATGCTATTCTTACAACGTTGGAAGAAAAAAATTTTAAGTTTACACGGTTGCTAGACAATTTCTGCACATTTTTCTGACAACGTTGTAATATCTGACGATCGATGAAAGAAACCTTTAAAAAATGCACTCCTTCCCTTTAGAGTCTCTTTTTTTCGTTCTTCATATATGTTCATATGTACTTTCTTTTTTTATTGTTAGTTATATTTTGCATAATACGTTGATGCTATTCCATGTTGTTTTTCTCCTGCTACAGCTACTGCCACAATACAACAATACTAACAATAACATGGACGAAATACTTTTGAAATATTATTCTATGAGGCGTAAAACGTGAGATTCATTTTGAATATTCGTTAAAGATTATTTATTTTTTATGCCGTTTTTTCCCACTGTTCGTAATATTTTTGCTTTTTTGTTTCATTTACATATCTGTATGTAACATACACACATGTGTATATTTACTGACAATGAAGTATGTAATTGTATTTGTAATAGAGTCTACTAAAATTGAAGTGTATTGTATTGCATTGAGGAAAATGCTTGCTTGGTGTACCACACCCTCACACATGTACTCAGTATGGGGCATTTATGTTTGTTTGACGGTTGTAATTGAAAAACCAGCTAAAAACAGTACAAAAAAACCTTTAATTGTGGAACTTTAAAGAGTTTTTTTTTGTGTAACAAAAATGTTTTTTTTACACGGTTTTGATTTAACGCGGTTTGAAATAAAAAAAATTTTAATTTTTTTACATGATTTTATTTATTCAGCACGATTCAACATCTTTTGGGCTTAAATTTTTTTTTGTTAAATTTAATATTTGCGAAATATGTTCGTATCACAAATTAAGGGAAATTCCCTTTTTGTGGATGAAAGCAAATTTACTGATGAAAGAAATTGAAAATAGCACAAATTTAGGGGAATTCCATCTTAGTGTATACAATCAAATGAACTTGTCAAGTAGAAATACTTTTTTCAATAACCTTTTTTTTGACAGATCACGTGTACGACTCACACGTCATGCTGTCATGTCATTTTTGTTTAGTATTGTTTGGCATTTCATAATGGAAAGTCTTGCGCCTAAACAACGTTTACAAATCGTTCAACTTTATTACGAAAATTCACGTTCTGTGACGAATGTGTTTTGTGCACTTCGCTCAACTTATGGTCAACATAATCGGCCTACTGAGCGTACTATTCGCAACACCATCACCCATTTTGAAACGCAGCATTCATTATTGGATAATATTCGAGCAAATAGATCACGTCCAGCACGCTGTGAAGAAAATATAGCGGCCGTAGCTGAGAGTGTACACGAAAACCGTGGAGAGTCGTTTCGGCGCAGTTCGCAGAAACACGTACTGACGTATGTAATGACGTATGAACGCATTTTACGTCGATTAAAAGCGTAGAGATGGCGCCCATTCCCACACATCGCATCAATCAGTGTATTTATTAAGAGAATACTTAATTGAGCACATAATTTCAGATATGTAAAGTCTAAAGTTTATGCGGACACAACCGCTTCGATTTAGGCCTTGGAGGAAAACATCACGTGTGCCATTCGCCAGTTACCAGTCGAAATGCTCGAACGAGTCATCGAAAATTGGATAGGCAAAGGATAGACCATCTGTGACGTAGCAACGGCCAACATTTGATAGACATAATCTTCAAAAAATAAATGCCAAAGAATGGTCTTTCAAATGATAATAAACATTCCCCATTAAATTTGAATTCCCTGTGTTTTTTCTTTAAAAAAGTATGGCATATAGATCTGCCAGTTAAATAAAATAGAACAGGGCATATCAAACTGCCCATATAAAGCACGATGGCCACGTATCAAACTGATTTGACAAACTCAGTTTTTTTTGATTGTGTTAGTGAAAAAAATCTCACATGTATATGTTGATGTGAGTTTGACGAAAATCAAAACAATTTAGATTTCACTGCCGCAGCTACTTCAAACTAAATATTACCAATACATACATATTATTTGTCAAATCAGTTTGATACGTGGCCACCGTGCTTAAAACTTTACCAGTGGCGTTGATTAGCGCCGGTAAACTTCAAAAAAAAAAAAAAAATATATTACACTCCCGTAACCTTACATGTGATTTAAAATTATAAACCTGAATAGTTGCTCTTAAAAAAATCCTTGTTTTTTAGTAATTTTAATAGGTTTTAGAGATAAGGAATCAATTACATATTTTGCAGACGATCAATGTCTTTTTTTTACACGTTTTTTTTAAACGAAGTTTTCTGGGACCAATTACCGTGTAAAAACAGAGTTAGGTGTATATACATTTATGTATATGTATATACACTGTTGTAGAAAATAAAGAGCGGTTACATATATTTCCTGTTTTTTTGATTGAAACATGTATTTATTATTGGTTAATAATTATAAATTGTAGTTTTATTTTTAATTTAGTTACTATTTTATCTAATGTTTATGCACTTTCGTTAAGCCTTCTTTGGAGAGTTCAAGACAAAATATTTAATTCAAGTTCCTCCTTTATATGTATATCTTGTAAAAGAATTTATGTTTGCTAGAATTGCAATATGATCCTTGTCTAGCTACGGTCTTACGTTTTCTGCCATATAAGTTCTTTAGGCTTTTGTTTGACTTTCCTATTCTATACAGAGTAATTATATTTTTTACCGCAGATTCCGATATCTTATACTTAGAACTCAAAGCCTTCTTTTTCCTTTTCGGTTAAAGTTCCCATTTCGAAAAAGTCTGGGTCTAGCGTTATTTTTGTTTATTTAAGTAATATTAACTTAGGGTGCCCCCATAGACTAGGCGATAGTGTGCCGGACTATCAGTCAGAGGGTTGCGGGTTCGATTCCCGCCAAAGGTTCTGGGTGTTTTCTGCAGACAAGCCAAAAGGCTTCGCAGTTTGTGTTTGTTAAAAAAAAAATAAATAAGTACTTCACTATAATTTATTATTTTTGAAAAACTTACCACAAAATTTAAAAAAAAAAAATCAGGAATACAAATCTTATTTTAAGGTTAAGATATTTTTATATTAGCGCAGTTCACAATATTGTGCAAATGGTATTGCATCATTGCATTTGCAAAAAGGTGTAGCATATTTTTGCTCTACACTAACAAAATGCACAGCAAGAGCAGAAATATGCTACACCTTTTTGTAAATGCAATGATGCAATACCATTTGCACAATATTGTGAACTGCGCTAATATTTTTGGGAAAAAAATTGCAAAAGTGGCAAATATATCTGGTGTTTCATTTAGCTTATAGAGCGAAATAGGTCTAATCGGTTTAATACAACAAAGACATTTCTTAAATGAATCAGAATTCGCGAGTTACCGTTAGCAATGTTGGAAAGAGTCAACGAAAATTTGGCCTTTGGTTCCAATTAAACCGCTACAGAGTAGTCGCTGTCCATAAATTCAGTGAAATTATTTTTAAAAGATTATTGTTCAAGATTGTTCTTTTGTTCAATAATAAGGATTTCGGCATCCAGTTCTATTTTAAGTGTCTGATGTAAAATTGAAAAAAGTTCTAAACAAATCACCCTATTTATATATTTAGTAGCCATGGTAATAATGCTAATATATCACAAATTTTTCGTATCTACTTAGTGCCAAATTGCTACTATATTTCTTCAAAGGTTTCAAATATGTTCAGGAGTGTGTGTGTGTGTGCGAGTGTATAAGAAAAGGATATTTGCTACACAATATACCCGTTGTACTATTTCCCCAAATATGCAGAGACATTTATATGCACTTTTTTCTTTTTGCTCTACACAAAACGAAAAAAAAGCAAGAAAATACACCCAAAACGTACATAAAAAAATAAGTAGAAAAAAAACTGGAAACAGAAAAGAAATGTGTTGCCACTAAATTGTGAGAAAATGGTTTCATATTAAATCTTCAATTTAGCCATGTATACGTTTATCTCTTAAACAAACTGACAATTTTTGTTACTTTTAGCAGCAATTTTCGTTTAGTTTCAAATGTATGCCACGTATTTAACTTGCTACAGCATAATGGCATGATATGTGGCGCCGAAATTATATTATTTCTTTTATACAATTCTTTTTAGCCAATTTCTCTAAGCATTTAGTACATGCATGAGTTTTTTTTTTTTGTTTAATTTTCTCAAACAATTTTATTGGTGCTATTTTTTGTGTGCTTTTGGAAGATTTAGCGAAAATTAATATGAAAACTAGATTTTTTTTTTCCTAAATGAAAAAGATGAGTTTTTGTGCACTTCTTTTTATGATTTCGTTTGACAACACCACCCCCACCACCACCTTAAAACGCAATACCATACAAACACAGGCTTATGGTAACAAAGTCTATATATTATGCGAGAGTAAAAATTAAAACGAAGAAGAATTGTAACTAATGCCTACGTAAATCTCTGAAGTTATGAAAATTGCATGATAATCCTTAAAAAAAGAACAACAAGATGAAAAAAGCAACATTGGCATACAGCCAGAAGGTTACACGAGCACCACTTATGTTGCATCCAAAGACACATATATATATATACATATATAATCAAAGACACACAGCTACACACTTATGTAGCTGTATGTAAGGTACATGCATGCATGTATGTATGTATGTACATAGGTGTAGTTCCTGTTACGAAAGCAAACTATAGAATATTTTTATACATGAGCAGCACATGTATATACATACATATGTATAAGTATTAGTTGCTGTATCCATTTATTTAAGGGTGGCATGGTCTAATATGTAATATCAAGTTGTATGTAAATGTCTCTACTGTTTGCAGAAAAAATTAATGTTTCCCTTTTGTGGTCTCTCTATTCTTTGCACTTTGTTGTTTTGATTAGAGTTTTTTTTATTAATATTGTTGCGTTTTTTTTTTTTTTTGTTTTGTTTCTTTGTTTGTTCCCCGTTGTGCTGCTTCTAATACTATATTGTATGTATGAGTAATGAATACCTAACGATGGCAGCAAAGCTGTTTGTAAAACTCTGGCTTATAGGTAAATTAAGTCTTTTAACTTATGTATGACGTGTATACGTGGGCGGTTTGAAAATTTCGTATCATATCAGACATGTTGTCTTTTGTTTTGTTATAGTATCTAGTATTTATGATTTATTTTACTAGCACTTTACTACTTTTTTTTTTATCAGTACTTTAGCAATATATTAGCAGTTTGTTTGTACAGATCAGATCAGAGGTACTTTAGTAGTATGATAGGTCTACCTCAGAAATATGTACTACTTTAGTAGTGCTCTGCTTCTAAGGTATTTAGAAGCAGACACCGAAAATAATTCGTCCATATAATCAACAATAAAAATTGTGATTTATATTTTGTTTTTAAATATAAGGCATCATATTTTTTTTTAACCTTAATTAATTAACCTCTCCTCAACTAAAGTTCAGAAAAAAAAAATTATTTTTTGCACAACCAAATTTCAAGGTGTTGGCTTTAGTTTCCTGAAGAAATAAAAAATATACATATTTTGTTATACTAAAATTATGCATTCTTTTAAAGACATGTATTTCTGTGGTACTTTCGATTTAAGTTTCGTTCACTATAAACGGCTAAAGAATTATTAATTTAATACTTTTTAAATAGTATTGATCCGTCAGAGTCCGTTTCAAATAGCCAAAAACATTAATACAGCAGACAGTTGTGTACATAACGTGGAAAGATATTGAAAAAATATCCGACAAAAACTGCAAAGAAAAACACCGCTTAATGAAAAACGCAAATCACAACGTCTACAGTTTGCCAAAAATACAATAACAGGGTCCGACAAAAGGTTTAAAGTTGTATTTTCCGATGAAAAAAACTTTTAATATTAATATAACTATAACTATTACTTCCATGACTTAAATAAGGAGGAATTATTTTTCAGCCGCAGACACAGCCGAGAGGGCGGAATAATAGTATGGTTTGCCATTTTGTATTATGGTACCATAGAATTGGTTTTTGTATCCCACAAAATGACTGCAACCACTTACAAAAACATTCTAAAGGAAACATTTCTAAAATTTAATGATTTACTTGGACCCATACCTTGGACGTACCAACACGACAACGCTTCGATGGCAAGCGCTCTTCAAACATTCTCAGAACAACTTTTTGACATCGGAAATGGAAAAATTCCAATCAATCGCGACACGAACGAGATTTTCGTTCCCGCCTAACTTCTGTCAAATGCAAATGAATATTCAAGCCCTTGTCGACAAGGTATTCCCAAGTCTAACAATCTTCTACAAAATTTCGGATTGGCTGTGGGAACGTGCAATTTTGGCACCAAAAAAATGATGATTTCAACAAGCTCAATGAGCAAATTCAATTGAAACAGCTCGGCAAATTAATCAAATACAAATCGATCGACACAGTAATGGATGAAGAACAAGCCGTCAATTATCTTACTGAATTTTTGAATTCATTGGAACAACCAGGAATGCCACCGCATGTGCTAACATTAAAGGTTGGATCACCGGTAATTCTTATTCGCAACTTAAACGCACCAAAGTTATGCAACGGAACCAGATTGACCATCAAAAACTGCTCACAAAATTTAATCGATGCAACAATCATCGATGGCAGATTCAAAGGCGAAGACGTACTTATTCCACGAATTCCGATGATTTCCAACGATATACCATTCCAATACAAGCTACTCCAATTCCCTTTACTATTGCCATCAATAAAGCACACGTCCAATCATAGATTATTGCTGGAAAATTTATGTTTTCCACACGGCCAGTTGTATGTGGCTTGCTGCCGAGTAGGCACGCCAAAAAACAAAAAAACATTGTCTAACCGCTGGCCCCAAGATGAAGTAATAAATAAATATAATAATTTCCAATTTGCCTTAAATAGATGCGTTTCTTTTTTGATTGAGCCCATATCTACACCATATGTAAGTTATTCTGGTATTCTATGGATTTTTATTTAAAGGCCGTAAATTTCATGAAAATCTCAATTTAAATCGTGTGGTAATACCAAATTCGAAAAAGTAAAAAACGACTTGAAACTTGCAAGAGTTTTTTCATCCATTCCGTTTTCTTTGTACCAATACAAAATATAGTCACTAGACTTGGAGGATATATTCACAAAAAAAAAAAATTTTTTTTGATATCGCTGCTGGGTGAAAAGTTGCATGTGGTTTACAAGTGAAACGAAAATTTTCCGAATTTTGAACTTTTTGAAGATTTTACATAGGGTTTTTGCGCCGTTTAATAAAAATGAGTTTTAAGCGCGGAATTAAAAAAACTGCGTAATTTTATAAAGTTTGAGGTATATCAAGTTGGTGTCAGCGCTCCAATAACGTATCACGGCGATCACAAACTGAAAAGAAATTAGCGTAAATTTTGTAAAAATGTATCTGACAATCTGGATTGTCTTTTAAGTTTGGTAGTGTATTGCGTGATGTGAGCAACTTCATTAAGGGTACCTCCGAGGCGAAAACGCACTTTAAAATTTTGAAATTTTATGAACTTTTGAAAATTTTTGCAAAAAAAAAAAAAAATAATTTTTTCAAGCTTGTTTTATATCAAAACATGCCATGGGAACATGTTTAGGTATCTAAATAGATTCGTCGCGACGGCCTAAACTGATAAAATGCAAAAAAAAAAAAAAGAATTTTTTTCAACCCGGGCACGTGCAGAGGCAGTTTTTCTCAAACACATTTCGCTTTGTGACAACTAAAGCGCTGTATCAATTGCCTTGAAACGTATGTACATCGAATAGAAGACTTTACTGAGCTTGATATTAAAATTGAAAACGCACGAAAAAATTTTAAAGATTTTAAATTTTATGGAGAAAAGAAAATGTTTCTAACCTCAAAAACTGCAATTTTTATATTTTTTTTAACTTAAAACCGCAGTAAAAATGACTAACGCGAACGGATTTCACATGCTAAAATATCAGTTTATACACACGCAAATCGCCATTGATGTCAGACAAAAAAAAAATAAAAAATTAAAAAAAAAAAAAATTCCAAGTGCCGTAAACTTTTGAAGTTGCCCATATGTATGTATAAAAATTAAATGGTATCACGTGAAAACGGCTGGAGCGATTTGGCTGACTTTTTTCTTTATTATATTCAAATTTAAAAAAAAAATTTTAAAAATTCCTGGTAAAACTCGAAAATTTTAAGTTTTTAATATATTGCCTCCTCTTCACTTCTCATTTTTCTTAATAAGAGACATTTTTTGAAGAAACTTGAAGAAGTGGCACCAAAGCCTCCTTTTTACTTCTCATTTTTAAGCAATAAATTGATACAACTTTTTGTTATTTTTTCTTTTACTGAAATTTGCGTGTCTTAATTTTTAATTCTATATAAAACACAAATCACTAGTAAAAAATACCAAGCGAAGTCGGGGCGATCAGCTAGTTAATTTAATAATTCTAAGAATACCATTGTAAAGTAATATTTTTAGACAATTGGCATATTGGAATGCATTTGCTACCAAGCCAAGGGCGTCATCATCATTTGTAAACATCATCTATTTAACTCCCAATTATTGACAAATAGATTTCGGGAATTAAACATATTTCTTATTAGAGGTTATGAGTTAGAACGAAATTTGCACACGTTTACAATGTATGTGTAGTTTTCTTATTATATTATTATTTATTATTACTCATACCAACAATACAGGAAACCGGGAAACGACTGTATTATGTAGAGTGTGTTGCTTTTTTTATTTAAAGCTTCTCAGCCCTCGATAATCAGCATAAATTTGCACAATAACTTACAAGCTCTTCCTCGTTTATTTTTGACTTTGATTTATTTTGATGTTTGCTTTATATTTTGAAAGAACTTGAACTTTTTAATTGTCTGTATTGTTTTGTTTTGTAAGCTGCGGTGCAATTACTTAACAATTTCATTCAATCATTTCAACGAGTTCATTTCTTTAAACAAGTAGTTTAGGCTTAAACTATTTAGTTACTCAAAGATTTTTTCAAGTGCATTTTTTAATTTTATTTGTTGCCGAAATATTTCGTTGCTGAATTTATTTTGAGTTTCTAGAGCTTTTGTGTAATTTTTTTTTTTGGTGATTGTTTGTGCTTTATTACCTGTATCGTTTTATAGTTTTATACCAAATTATATTTGCTAATATTTGCATAAATTGCATAACATGAATATTCATAAATATTTGTAAATATGCGTATGTGTGTATGTATGTATGTATGCACGAATGTAATGCTTGTTTCCATTTTACATTTGTTTATTCATCTTGCTTTTATTTTGTTTCACATTTACTTGCTTTTACGTTTTTCAGCATGTTTTTCTAACCACTTGTAATGGGTTTTAATTTTTTCTTCATTTTCTGAGGTCTGAGTTCTGAGTTCTTTTTCCCTGTGTTTTTCACTTTTAATGCATAAATATTGTGGACTTAAGTTGTTATTTTGCTTGTATGTGTCTACTTTTATAATATGCAGTATGTGTAAGTGTTTTTTAGAGATATCTACATACATATATGTATTTATAAGAGTGTGTGTGAATCTGTGCGGTTGTGTAATTTTAGTAATGCTTTTAGGAATTTTTGTTGAAAACACTTATGGATTAACTAGCATGACTTTTTAAGTAAAAATGAAATTATATAATTTTTAATAATTCACCAGAGACAGTAAGTAAGTATTCAAGCATACAAACAAACACTTAAACACACACACACACACACTAATACATATGTACCTTACCCTATACATAAACATTTAAACTCACTGGCTTTTACACACTCCTACACTTCATATACATACATACATCCAGCCATACATGTATTTAATAGTTTGCTTACCCCTGTAAGTGTGTGAAATATTCTCTGTAATATAAAGTATACGTTCAGTATGCAGTCATTAATGTTAAGTGCCTAAAACTTTCAAGCATGTTTAACTTAAAATAGTTTTATATCTTTTTTTCTTTTTTGATTTAGTGTATTATAGTTTCTCAGATTTTTATTTGATTTTCTACAGAGAGCCAAGAAACTAAAAGTTTTATGTTGAAACTCAAATTAAAAATAGTTTATAATGTTGGTTGAATTTGTAGAAAGTACATATTTCTCATACATATATGGAGTATTCATATGTAAATCAAAATGTTAATTAGATGCAGTTTGTGTATTTTACTTTAAAGGGTTCTTTAAGGGATATAGTATTTTTGTTGGTAATTTAACAGAAAACTTTAGACTTATTTAAAGTCAGACAGATTAAGAAATATAGAGGTATACTGTAACATGAAAGGGGGTGTTAGAAAGTGATGTTAAGGGTTTTAAACAGATTGTTTAAATAATGATAAAAGCTGATCTAATTATTAAGTTTCATTTTTAAGGATCAGCCAAAGGTCATTCTATTCTATAGAGTAGAGGATCGTCGTCAGTCTATTCTATAGATTAGTCGATTGTCGTCTATTTATTCTATAGACTGGACGATCGTCTCCTGTCTATTATATAGAGTACACGATCTATCGAGTAGACTATTGTCGTCTTGTCTACTCTATGCAGTATACGATCTTCGTCTGTCTATTTTATAGAATAGAAAAACTTGTTTTCAATAGAGTAGACGATCGTCGTCTGTCTATTTTATTGAATAGACGATCATAGTCTGTCTGTTCTATAAAGTAGACGATCGTCGTCTATCTATTTCATAGATAGTAGACGATCATCGCATGTCTAAGTTGTAGAGTAGAAGATCGTCGCATATCTAAACTGTAGAGCAGAGATTATCGTTTCATAGTGCAATTGCTTATTTGCCCAAACCACTACTTTGTTATGCTCTTTTAATTCAGTTGTCTTGCACATGGCAAATTGTACACATGCCTAGTGGATGCTTTAATTTTTTTTTTTAATACAGTACGTAAAAAAATTATGCTACCATTACGAAAATTTTTTGTAATCAAAAATGCATTTGGTAATTCTCAATGCCTTTTGTGTTATAAAACATTTAAAGGTCACTGGGAAACCCTTTTTTTAATTTTCAAGATAGGTTTAAAGATTTTGACTTTTAAGATAGGTTTAAAGATTTTGATGCCCTTGAACCCTTTCTTGATCTTTTTAAAGCCCCTCTTTAAAGTTGAAGTTACAAAATATGGCTTATTTTGCGAAGCGAAATAATTTTTTTTTATTATTTTTTAAACCGGAACAATTTTTTACGTTTACTATTTTATAAAAATTGTTCGTTTACTTTTTTGTTTTACTGCACCTTTAAATTTCTCTCATTTTCTCAGCAATACATAAGCTTTTTAATTTTGATCACCTCTGCTGTAGAGCAGTGGTGTTCAAAAATGAAATGAAGATGTATTGTTGAGAGATTTTGCCCAGCAAACATATTCTCAAACGCTTAAAATAAGAAAAAAAAGAAAGAGTTTTAGCCAGATATAAACACATTAAGTAAAAATATCAGGGAGCATAAATAACAATTATCAATATCAAAAAACAATTTTAGAACAGTTATTTTTAGAAAAAACCAACAATAAGTCCATCTAAAACAGTTTTTTATTTTTTGTGTTTAATTGTAATTGAATCGCTTGCTCAACGACGACTGAATGAATGTTTTTAACCCTCCGATGACTGAAATTACTCCTACTTCGGCCACTACAACCCGCCCCCCCCCCCAAAGTTACACTATATAAGAGTATTTTGTTGCGCATCTTTTAGAAAAATCAAGCCGATCGGATCATTACTTTAGGAGTTATTGAGGTTTTAGTGAGAATAGTACGCGGACGTGTGAATAGGCCCGTACTGAATTTCACTAATAAATGCATGTTTTTGGGCATCATTATAATTTTTTTTTTATTGTTTCAACACATAATTTACTTGTTCTGAACACAAAGACCTAAACTCAAAGACATTAGGGATGATGATAAAAACAAAAAATTCTAAGAAAAATTCGAAGACATGAACTTTATTGCTTTCAAGGAAAGGCACAATATTCTAATTTTATACTACTAGCAATAGACCAGTTCGTAGAATTTTTTGTTTTTATCATCATCCCTAATGTCTTTGAGTTAAAAAAATTATTTTTGTATGTAGAATTTAGTTATAAACAATAAAAACTTCACACGGCCGTGAAGTTCAGAACTGTCACTCATCGGAGGGTTAAAAGCCCATAACAAATGTGTGTAAAATTTTTGCACAATTGTTGTATGGGCTGAACATCACTGCTGTAGAGTATTATGACGATCGCCTGTCTCTTATGTAGAGTATTGAGATGAGTTCTTGATTATAAAATAGTTTATTCTATAGATTAGACAATTGTATATTATCTGCTATAAAAGCAGAGATTTACTACATCTTAAAAAAGATGTAAATATTGCTTGATTTTAAAAAAAGTTTTACAAAACTTACCTCAATTGTTGAATCTCGTATATAGATTTCTTTGGTGTCATTGGGATTACGATCACGTGGTCTATAGGTAATACGATAACCAAGAAATTCTCCCAATATCGTATCTGGAGGTGGTGGTTTCCATGATATATATACAGAGGTGGATGATGTGTTGTGGGCTGCTGTGGGTATGGGTTTACCCGTAGGCGCTAAAATTGTTATTTAAAAAACACAAACGCATTAGCAATAAAATTGTAAAACAAAATTAATAATAAAAAAAAAAAATAATCAACAACGTTTACTTTGAAGTAAATGGTTTATGAAATTCTATTATAAACAAATTTAAGGAAGCTGTCTTAAATGCTAATCAACAAATACGCAACGTATTTGTTCAAACAAAAAAATTCCTTCATTTTCATAATTTTATGCCAGCAGCAACAGCATTATAGACATTGCTGAACGGAAACAAAAAAGGAATACTGGGTAGAGTAGAGTAGAAGTGGAAAACGACCTTTTGAATTTGTTCCGTGTTATTAAATTTTATAGAAATTCTTTTAACAAAAGTTGTTCTCACAAGGTACAAATACTAACATGGTAATACCACACTAATACATGGGAGAGAAATCAACAACGAGATGCTTGATATTCAGCTTACAAACTCACATATTTGATGCATACACTCATATTGATATAAACTTACAACCATGGTTTAATATAGCACGTCATACATACAATCAACAGAGTAAATTTAGATAATAACATGGCAAAGTGGCGGATCTAACATCAAACAGTAGGAGATGTTTTTTCACAGCAAACAGAACATAACACACGCCAAAATAAAAATTAAAAGGAAAACCCCTTAACGCTAAATGCTAAATTGCTTAGACTCATAAGAGGGCCATTTGAAAAGTTGTTGAGAAAACTTAAAGCAATTAAATTTAAAAATTTAAACAATTAATAAAGAAAAGTTCTTTTATATAATTATATTTATTATTTTAAGAAGCATTTATATAGAACTTGCAAACTTAAATTAAAAAAAAGAACTGTTAAGGGACTTTTCATCCCACATTTTTTACAATACATTTATACAGAAAAAATAAACATTCAGTACACGCACAGTGTGGGGAAAAATAATAAGAACGGCTTTCTAATTTTCAATGATGCAAAGAAAAACTTATTAACGAATAACTTTGTTAATTTTTACTGTCAATGGTGATGTTAAGGTGAATCTATACTGATCATCTTTCTATGTTTTGCTTAGAGAAGATACGATACTCCTACCGGAATGCATGCAGTGCAATGATCTCCAGCACTCAACTAAACCAGTTTACATGTGATTTATGTAAAACAATGCTGTATGTAAAGTTCGTAGTTTGGACAATAGAACTCCATATGAAATATGACCTAATGTGAACCATCTAAGTACGTTTTGATGTTTGAGAATGACACTTAAGAGGCCACAGAGGTCAAAATTTGTGGCCACAGATGATGAATATAGTATAGTCGGTTACTTACTATTGTTGAAATCATATCATTCAAACTTGAAGAAACAAAATGTTCACGAGGTATTGGAGATGATAGTGTAGCGATTCCTGATAACTTTGTGTTTTGTACGACTTTTGGAAGGAGGAAATGAGCAACTAGTTTTCGACGTCCACGGTGAAGAAGATAATAATGACACAGCTATGAAGATTCTGAGAATGATTTTAATGGTTTTAAAGAGCACTGCTGAAACTGATCGCACCCGAAAAGTGCAAAATTTCGTATGTAATTTATGTAATGATTTTATTCCTCAAAATTTCGAAGAGGCTTTACCATGCGCAAATAGTTTCAAGTGGAATCTAGTCGACTTGGCGAATAGTCATAAAACCAAGTGGGTTTTCGCCATTAAATGCAATGTAGAAGGTGAAATAGAGCGATAGTTGCCAAAGATTGTATCAAGAAATTTGGTATCAACTAGATGGAATGGGTTTACGTTGCTCCCGAAATATGTTTAAAACTTCTGGTAACTATGAAACGGAGGTTGATACTCATATAAGTGTTAAAAATTTATGGAAATTTAACAAAATATTAATATTGTGACAGACTGGGAAATTATAAATAATTCTGATGAAAATATATTGTTCTTATTCATTGTGTTTGTTATATATGTTATTGGTGATGACTTTATTTTATCAGATACATGTTTTATTATGAAAATATTACCAAAAGTGAACTGCGAAAGAAGTAACTTTCATATTATTTTTATCCAACACTGTGTGTCTGTCTACATAATGTAAGTGTATAAGTTTTCTAAAACATACTCTTAACAAAATAATAAACAGGCGGGAAAAAAGATGCTCTAAGAGGCCTTCTAGAAAGCCTTCTTTGCCAGTCACAAGGACTTTCAGCCGCTTTGGCAAATCGCTTTAATTTTACATAGCCTGTCGCTGTTAGTCAACTCGTTACTGGTTAGATGTCTGCTAGAAGGCCTATTTGAAAAGGGCAATTGGAAGGTTTACCAAGTAATGCCTCGTAGAAGATGTCACTAAAGGTCTGCTAAATTAATTTTATTAAGGAAAGTAAAAGAAGGGGTTTTAAATTAAATAAAGGATTTAAATTAATTTAAAAAAATCACATGTACGAGTATATAAAGTAGTGAATCATGCGTTCTTTACACCACAAACTTTCATAAAACGCTAAATTTATAGAATTTCTCTTTGTTAATTTTTATTACTCGTGATTTGTTACCATTATTTTGAAATGCAATTTTGAAGAACTTCTGAGAAGACCTTCTGAGAGAAGGCATAGTGAAATGAGTATCGAATCTTTTAGAATGTGTAAACAGGTCTTCTATAAGGCCTACATATAGAAGCACTGGCAATTTTTTCCGCTGGGATAACAAAATGATAATAGTATTCTGCCACATACACACACACACATAAACACACAATGTTTTTATAGTTTTTATGTGTGTGTTTGCTTGGGTACTTGGAAAAAAGCGTATGAAGACAATATTGTATTGTTTAGAGTAAATAACAGGTGTAGTAGCACATTCACATTCACGCGTGAGTTTGTCTGAGTTCAGCAGTGGAGAGTGAAGCATTCTGAACAAAAGAAAATATAAAAAAAAAACGTGAAAAAATTGTCATGTAGAACGTTACGCTAATGAGACACAACGGTGTCTAAGGCAGTTGTAATTGTATTTAACCAGCCTAGTTACACCAAACTACATACTGCTAACCAACACATTGATACCAGACATACATTCACATGGAGGCACACGCCTATCTATTGAATAATATCGCGTATTCTCTGTTTTATCTGTAGTAGTAATAGGTTGGCGCCTAATTGTTTAAAATGAGTAGTATGCTACTCGTCGACTAGAAATCACGCTCTGGATCGATTTAACGATGTCGGAGCTTAGACATTTTGATATAGTAAAAGATTTTGTTGTGCTTTAACTATAAGCTAACCCCCTTATTCAAAAACGATTATTAAATTTAAGAAACGTATATTAAGACAGACTTGCATATAAAAATTTGCTTAATAAAAGTTTGTTGAATTTAATAATCGGTTTTGAATACGGGGGTAAGTTTGTATTTTCTTTAAAATTTCTTAAGTTATTGATTTTCTTAAGGAAAGGTCACCATGTCAAATATTTACTCAAAAAAGCGTAACCACTTGTTTTAGCACAAATTTGTTTGACGTTGCTTACTCTTACAAAATGTTTGCAAGATCAAGCAGCATTAAATAAAATAAGACTAAAAAAAGGAAGTTTTTTTTTTTTTAAATAAATCAACGAGTACAAAAATATTTTATTGAGTGGTTACGTCTTTTTCGGCAAGTATTTGCTAAGGCTTGTCCCTTTAGTAAAAGTTTCGGTTTTCCGATTTTTGGCCTAATCCGATACCGATAACTTCTGTGCAGTCGGATTCAAATGTGTTGAGTTTCAGTTATGAGATTTAGACAAATTTCAAGCGAATACAGGTATTAAACCAGGCATTTTTAGCTGGTTAAAATGTTTTTTTTTTTTTAATATTAAGCAAATTTAAAATTAAAACCGAATAAATTGAGATAATATTAAATTAAACGTTTTTCATAATTCGAATTCTGTAAAGGTATATTAACAAATATTCCCCTAATATCGGGTATATGTATAATCAGTGTTTATTTTGTTAAAACTTCCGCCATATTCTCATATTTTGAAACGCGCAATTTAGAATATTGTTGAGAATTTTAAAATTCTGAAATGTATAATTTGGAAAACAATACTCGTATATATATTCTTTTTAAATCACTTTTTTGCAATAAATGAAAAAATAAGCTGCATATTATTGCTGTTGTAAGAAAATCTCATTTCAAAGGTTTACATATTTACACATTGTAATTTTAAGCTTAAAGAGTATGAGTATGTAAGTGTAAGTGTAAGTGTATCTTTGTGTCTGAATATTTTGGATAGGGCAATATTGTTGTTTGTTTGTCTTCTGATGATGATGGTGGTACAACACAAAGCAACATGTACTTTATGTGGTTGAGGGAGTGAGAGAGAAAGAGTGACTGATTGTATTTCTTAGAATGTATTGGTATGTAATATTTACATTTAATGTAAACATTACAAA
Organism: Bellardia bayeri; assembly: GCA_950370525.1. Classification (NCBI taxonomy): domain Eukaryota; kingdom Metazoa; phylum Arthropoda; class Insecta; order Diptera; family Calliphoridae; genus Bellardia; species Bellardia bayeri. Next base: position 124,363,657 of record OX493264.1, read on the forward strand.
GTTCGCTTGTTTTGCCTTTATGTTGTATGAACATATACATACACAATCTGTTGTAAAGGACAAACATACACACATTAACAAATATAAATATTCATGTATTGTGTTGTGTTTAACATGCACATATACGAGTACACCTCTCTGATTATATTATTTTAACAAAGAAAATGTTGAAGAAGGTTATTAGGTTAGTAGGCTTCCAACTCGAAACTTTGAATACACTCGTTCTTAATACAAACAAAATAAATTGGAGAAAAAGAACCTAAACACACACTCATAGAAATATACAATGAATAAACAATTTAAGGCATTGTTCGCATAAAATGCCGCCACATTATATAAGTTTTTTTTACACAGTTGGAAAAAATATCAAGAACCACCTGTTCATTTTCAAAGATGCCAAGAAGAAAATTTTAAACTTAAAAACGAATAATTCTTACTGTCAAACTACACATGATCTTATGGTAAATCTAGGCTGATAAACTTTCTATGAATCACTTTAATGGTCATAATTTATTTATTGTCTAAATTTTATGGAAAATATTAAATTGTTTGGAGATATTTTTAAATTTATGATATTTTTTTTACAATGGACTTTAGTTTAGAAAAGTGTTAATAATGAGTCTTGCAAAGCACTGCACTTTATTTAAAAATACATTAGCGCAAATATTGTGTAAATTGTATTGCATCATGTCATTTGCGAAAAGGTTTAGCATATTTTTGTTTTGCACAAGATTGTGAATTGTGCTAATGTGTTTTTTAAATATTTTAAATATTAAAGTTTCGAAAATAAGAAAAAAGGTATGAGTGGAACTGCAATAGCGATGAAAGTTTTTTTGTTTTGTTTTTGAAGAGAAGTAACATTCAGGCAATTGCGTTACTTTCTTTGGAAAGGGGATATTTGAAGAAGTAATGGTGGTGAAAAAAGAAAGATTTTTATATCACAACTCTGCAATTGCGCATTATGTTTGTTTTTAGTGCAGAATTGCAGCGCCTCTGGTGGTGAGTAGGTGCATTAATGTTAAAGCTTGATTTTATAGCATTTATTTAATTATTTTACTTCGGCGGCGTTTAAATGCTATACCACCGAAGGAGGGCGCTGTGATAAATATTAGTTATGATGGATAGAAAAGAAAACTAATAATTATCAGAAACTGATGTTGTTTGGGTGGCAGCGGCTGGGAATCGTACCCGGGCTACAAATACCAACTCATGCTTAATAATCAAATGCGCTAACCAATTAAGCTACAACACCCACCCCGTAGTCCGAGATAGGTACTTTAAAAAGGTTGTGTTTAGCTAAATGTACGGTCACACATATCAAATATTTGCTTGATTTCTAGAACAACTTTGTTTGACGTTGTTTGCTCTTAACAAAATTTTGCAAGATCAACATCGTCAAAGAAATTAAACAAAATATTTGTTGTGTCTTGTCCTAAATAAACGAAGTTTTTTTTAATAAATAAACGAGTTCAAAAATATTTTGTTTTCGACAAATATGACCGTACCTTAAGAAACATCTACATACACCAGCAAGCTTGAAGAAATGTGCTTTTGTCAGATAAAACATTCGAACATTAGTTGTTAAGGGCCCGATTATCATTCACAACACTAAAATGTTGTGTTGTCTCGACTACAACACAACAAGCATTATTCATACGATTAAGCCGATAAAAGTTGTCGCAGTTTACAACATACAACATCAAAATACTTAGTGTTGCGAACGGTAATCGAGGCCTAAGTTTTTTTTTCGTTGCATCAATGATAATGAACAAACCATTCTTTATTATTTTGTCCAACAGTGTAATTAGACAAATATGGATAAATTTGGTAAGAGGCAAAGGTTTGACAAGCAATTTGCACTTATAGTCTGACTTCAGGCATTCTTGCAGAGACATTTGCTGGCTTTTTTGGATATTCAGTAAAGTATTGTACTGCTTTAGCTCGCCGTCAGTAGTAAAGTGTAATTTCTTAAGAGCTTTCAGACTTTATTTAACAAAAAAAAAAAATTAAGAAATCTTTATTTGAATAGATAGTGCTTGATAATAAATAAATGTTGAAAATATCAAAACATAATTTCTTATTTTACATTTCCTAAATATTAACAAATGAGTATCAGTGTGTGGCTCAAAAGTATGCAATATCGTTTTTTAAGTTACATACAAATTACAACATTTATGGCACCAAATTTTATGTGCACAATGATTTACACACACACACACACCATGAATCAAGAATTTACAGGTACTTGCTGGGTGTGAAAAAAAAAAACAGTCCATCCTACCTTTTCCACTGTGTACCAATGTTTTTTTAAGCTCTTTTAATTTTTACATGTAAAAATCCAATGAATGATCTTTATTTTCACCCACTCAAGTTGTTTTCGTTGTTGGTGGCGGTGTGTTATGTTATGTTAACATTGATTAAATAATTTTGCATGTGTAGATGTTGTGTAGGGTTTTTGTACAAACTTATGTCTACACTCAGGAGATTTATTTCAGTTTATGAACATGACTTTGTATCTTCTTCTGAATTGTATTCAATTTTATTTCATAATATTTATTTATGTATGTAACTGTGGCAGCGGTGTCTGTCTGTAGGTATGTACTATATTTTATAGATTTATTGTTCATTGTTCATAGAATGTTATATTGGTGTTATGTTTTGTTTTAGATTGGGTTGTTTGATAGGTTTATTGATAAATACACTCAACTTTTCATGGGATCACCTTGTAGTTTATCTTCTTCTAAATACTTTTCAATTAGCCCACCCAATATTATTAACATTCACAGCACAATGTTCAATTGACGGCTTAAAGGTTCTCATGTTTCAGAAGTGCGTGTGTACGCATGTACTTTTGTATGTGGCAATATTCGGGTTAATCGAACACATTTTCAGTTTTACTTACACTTTTGTGTAAATTAAAATATCTATTTATACAACTTTTAGGTTCAGATTTTCGTTAACACATTCACAAAGCTGTACAGAAAAGCAAACAGCAACCAACCTACATAAAATTAAACACGGCGGTTTTTAAATACACAACCACACTACACATGTACTGGATTATGAGAGTGTTTCTGTTTTTTTTAAATATCTATTGGTATGTGTGTGTGTGTGTGTATGTGTATGTATTTTTATTGCAAAATTGGCAAACATTTAAGGTTTTGTCTTACCATTTAAATGTGTGTAGTTGTTGTTATCCTAAAAAATAAACGAGGTTATATTGTACAGTGGCAAGGATAAATACATTTCAAAAGTCTTTCGCGAACATAATATACACATTAAAAGTAAATTAAGAAAATGAGGCTTTTCTAATTAAAAATACCTAAAGAATGTTTAAAATTATTTTAGGTATTTTTGCTAAATGCTTTAGATAATTAGTTGTTAAGGAAGGCAATTTTATTAAAAACTTATTAGCATAAAAGTAAAAATTTAAAAATTAAATTTTAATATAAGTGTAACCTTTACGCTAAATTTCTACTTTCATGTTTTTTCCGTGATATTCTTGCTGTTTAAATAAATGTGTGCTTAAACACCTCCTCTAATGAACTTTCTTCTGCTGAAAATTAATGTCATTTTCACACCTTAAAATATCACTTAAATTACCTAAATGATTTATGGCTGATGTGATTTGAGGTCTACGACTCGTTGTTGCAGTCGTTAATACCTAGGCAGGCCTCTTTTGTAAGTTGCCACAAATTCAGCCATATTATGTTGGCTTTTTAACAGCGTGCTTACGTGTTTAATTATATTGTCCTTAGATTGTCAACAAGAGAGTGACGCAGACAATTTGAATCATCCATACTGCTTGTGGTATACAAGCATTATATGAAAAATGAAAAACAAAAACAACTGAACACAAGAGAAATCATTTTAAATTCCATTAAAATAACTTCACTTCAAAAGTACTTAAGGTTTGCTTTAGCACTTGGAATATTAATAGATTTCTATATGACCTTATATACAATAATACTGTAGTTGTTGAAGAATTATTATTTTCACTTAGAAATCTCTTTTTATGATTACTTTGGGTAATTAATATTTAAATTGACTGCCAGATTTTTAAGTTTTGATAGTTATTACTACGTATAATACAAAATTTAGGCGAGTTTAAAATAGAATAGAAAATAATATTTAATTCATACGAGATTTGGCCCAAAGAAAATAATAAGAACCATCCCAGCAAGCCATATGAGTCTGAATAGAGTCTTTTCTGACACCTTTTCCGGAGTGTGCATGCTCTTTATGAGCCCAAAAAAACAATAATTATTGCTCCGAAAACCTTCAGAAAAGAGGGTCATTACATTCGAAAATGGTCTGTCAGAAAGAGCTCTTATATAATGTCAGAAAAGAGTGTTTTATGAGGGTTGTTTGGGCTCTGAAAGAGCTCTTAGATAATGTCAGAAAAGAGTCTTTTATGAGGGTTTTTTGGGCTCTGAAAGAGCTCTTAGATAATGTCAGAAAAGAGTCTTTTATGAGGGGTTTTGGGCTCAGAAAGAGCTCTTACATTATGTCAAAAAATAGTCATTGCAATTTTAAATACAACAAATTTAAATGTCGCATTTATTATTATTTTTTTTTAAATTGTTTTTACTTAAACATTTACAAATAAACTAAATTAGAAATAGAAAAAATTCAAATATTTTGTATTTACAGTAAAAAAAAAATAAAATGGAATTCAATAAAATATATAAAAATGGAAAAAAAATAATTTTTTAAGCAAATTTTTCTTTCGCTGCGAAAACGCGTTTTAGTTGGACTCTATTCTGACTCCTTTTTCGGAGCGCTCCTAGAATGGTATGCTGGGATACTTCTCAATACAATTTATTTTATTTTTATTTATTTTGTTTTTATTATTAGAGACATTTTTATTTCAGCTTGAGTTCATCAATTCAATAATTCAGAGAATACAATTGTAAATTTAAAATTTTTATTCATGAAATATCGTAAGCCTATAAAGGCCAATTGATTTAAGTACAAAGTTTGACAATTTATCATATTATTAATCTAACTTAAATTACATTATGCACATTTCAATTAACTTATCAATGTCACGAATATGCATTTCATATCAAAAAAAAAAGTGGTAACTAAGATTATGTATGTAACTCTATTAGAAATTAGAAATAGAACAACTTAAAGTCTCGCGAATTCCTCGCCTCCCTGAATATTAAAAAAATGAGATCATTATTGAAGGTGGAGACAATAATACGTCTCTTAAAAATATAATTGTAACTCATTCCTTGATAATGATATCCGAAGGATATCGAAATATTGGAAGAAATAATTAAATAAACAATATATAAATTTTTTACAAATAATTGGCCTCGAGCTCGAAAAAACTTTTTATTTTATCTCTTGTGAAAGGTCGAAAAAATCAAAATTTAATTTAAAATTCCGTTTATCATACATTTATTAATATTGAATTCCATAAATATTGTATGAAAATTTGAGCATTTTAAGCAGTGCGTCCGAGTTGACTGTGAAAAGGCAAACCTGGACACCAAGAAAGATGGTGAACACGGGTTAACCAGAGGTGTCACAAAACGAAAGCTAATGAAGTTTTATATTGGTCTCTTTCTTTGAAAACTGCCATTTTGTTTTCTTTATGTTATTATTTTTCTGGCTAAATAAAATTCATTTTTGGCACAGAGTATTTTTTATTGTTTGATACAATCATAAAACAACTGCGCTTTATTGAAATCACAAGCTTATAAACAAAATTTCAATTTAAATATTCTAAATAAAATTGTTTTGTTTCTTTTGATTGTGTGCTGTTTTTTTCTTTCCAACACTTGGAAGAGAGACTTGTCTCTATTTATTTCATAACATTTTAGATAAGGTAATGTAAAAAAAGGGTTGAGGTTTTGGGATGTTGACGTAAACGAGCGTTGACGTTTTCCCGAGTGCACTGTAAATGTATTCTTTTTTGTCAAACGCTAGTTAATTTAGCAATATTGAGCATATGTGAACACTTTTTAATTAACCAATAATTGACTCAATTAAAAATGCATGTCTGAACACCATATAAGGTTTAGGCTTTATTATAAAATTATAAAGTACAAAATATAGTGTAATATATGGAATAATTTTAGCCCGGGAAAACGATGTTCGAAACCGTTTTTTTTTTTTAAATAAAATGTTTCGTGTAACCCGAAAACTGGTTTTACCAAAAATTGGGTTTTTTAAACAGTCTATTTAGAAAATTTTGTAGCCATTTTATGTTATTTGATCAGTTATTGTTAAAAATATTTCACAAAATTACTTTATCAATTTGTTTTTTTTTTTTGTTTCAGCCATTTCAATCCGGTATGTTAATATGTTCTACTAAATATTAATTCAAAGTTAAATAATTTTTTCACCTTTTTTTCTGCTACCGACACACTGTCAACCACATTTTTATGTTGTCATAGTTGCAAAGCAAACTTTTGCAATGAAAATAAAACTACACTAAAAGTAGTACAAAAACTATTTTTTATTGCATACTTATTTGGTTGTCTGGTTTTTGTGCATAATCACACGAATCTAACACGAATCTAAAAAAATCCGAAAGTAACCAGCAGTTAGTTTGGCATTAACTGTTTAAGGAGTTTATTTTCATGTATGTAGTTTGACTTTAATTTATATGTATATCAATTAGTTACTTTAGGCATCCCGGGTAATCTAGAGTAGAGTCAATCATAACATTACTGTCTGCTAGTAATCAAGGGTGTAGTCACCTTGATTTATTTGGCATAGCTTATTGACTTTCGCCTTGGAGACGCGAACATGACCCACTTGTAGACAATTTCACTAATTGAGGATACTTAAACAGAACTGCTAGTTAGTGCAGTGTTCTAAATTTTGTAATTTTTTACACCCATTATACACCCATTGGTATTGTATTTGATATTTATTTTAGTTATTTTTACTATAGCAAATTGCATCCGGCAGATACGTGTGGCTAGTCTAGTGCAACCTATCTCTAATTGTAGCTGCATGTAGTTGCAAAGCATTACTCCAAAAGTTGTTAAGTTCTTTTATGTCGTTGCTTACACATAATTGTTGCTGCTTTGTTTATGGCTGTCAGATTAAGTGTTTTTGTTTGTGCTCCTTAAAGTAGGCAAACAACCTATTTAAGTCTAAAAAATACAAAATATTTGATGTTTTCACACAAAATACAACAGCAGCAACAATAATACATACATACATACATAAATACGTATACCGAAATAATGATAAAGCAGCTGTTAAAACATTACAGCAAAAAAGCAATAATAACGACAGCAACTTTTTTTTACGAGTGTTTTCTCTTAGTTGTTGGCCGTCAGTTGCTAGTTGTAATATAAATTACGAACAACGTACGAGAGGAACAAGCCAAAACACAAAAAAAAAATGGAAGTTGCGAACAACAAACTACCTACTTACTCGTATATGTATTTTTCACTAATACTGTGTTGAGGTAATATTAAAGTGAGGCAAAACTTAAAACCTTAAAAACTTTGCACTGTTTAATGGTAATAAAGGCATTTACTATTGGTGCATACTTGCACTAACTTTGTTATACAAACAAACATTAATATGATGCATACAGGCATTTTATCTGACATTTGTTTACGATTCGAAATTAAAAGTAGAGAAATTGCACTAGATATTAAAATGAAATTTGTTGTTGATGGTGGAGTTGTAACGACTGGTTTGGCATGGTACAGCATACAGATTTAATACAATTTCAACAAATCAAATAGTAATTAGTAGTATGGCTATTTGTTGGTCAAAAGAAGCCATATTATTTAAAAAATGTATTTATTTTTTGCATTACAACAACTTTTTGCATATAAATAACATAATTTTATATGAAAATATATTTTAGAAATTTTTTCATTTATTTACTTCTAATTATTTATTGCATCTTCATTAAACACGAACTAACAACAAGTATCGGCTGTTGATTTTTAGATGTGTAGAACTTTAAGTTGGCAATACTTTTTTAACTTTCGGCCCTCTTGTTAGCTGTCAAGTGATTTGTGTTTGAAGTCGCTAGTCTACGCCGATAAGCCCGAAAGGTATTGACCACTTGAAGGATAACATTCACCGCGTTATTGCCAATATACTGCCACAAATGTTGGAAAAAGCCAACGAAAATTGGACCTCCAGATTAGACTACGTCGGAGCCAGTCATATTTAAATTATAATGCCAGCAGATTATCTTTCGAATAATTAATGGTACAGTGAAATAACTGCCAAATGAAATAAGTCCCAATGGAAAAATGAAAGAAATCTCAAACAATTTTCCATACAGATTTGGACATTTCAGATTCCCTGTATTGTCGGCCTACGACCGAGCGGAAGGATTTTTTCCTCCATGGTATACAGAATACCGGCATTGCACAAATTTCTTGTATTGTCGTTAATTCATTTTTATTGGGATTGAAGTATGTCTCAAAAATTGGGATTTATTTCATTTTTGCCTTTGGAAGTTATTTAATTTTTTTTCAGTTGGTCGTTATTGCATTTTTCATGGGACTTATTTCATTGGGACTTATTTCATTGGGACTTATTTCATTGGGACTTATTTCATTGGGACTTATTTCATTGGGATTTATTTCATTTAAGAGTTATTTCACTATACCTTAATTAATATTTATGGAATTATATTCAATTAAATTTTTAAAATATTTTTTGGCATATTTTTGGTTCTCAGTTTTTAACAATGACACGTTTAAATCCTTATGAATATTCGAATTTTTTATATAGCTGCGCTCTGTGTTCTGTAACTTCCGCGTCGAGAAACTTTTCGATTAAAATGTGCAGAATAAAACAGAAATGCCATAAATTGAAACAAACAGCTGGTTGTCTCCCAAAACTATGTTTGTATTTTTTTTTGGCGAGTAATCGTTGACACGTAAGAAAATTACTCGTCAGTTTACCGAAAATTTGTGTCTGTACAATTTTTGTTAGAAAGGTTCCTGCTTTGAATTGTCAAATCTACTCACATATAAAAACTGGGCGTGATATACAGTGAACTCGCAGTAAGGTTAACATCCATTAACATGAATTACCCCAAAACATGTACATGTTTTTAAGGCTTGATTAGTCTTTACTTTCTGTTATTGTTCTGTTCCGTGTCGTTCTGTTGTTAAATTTTTGTAGTTAGTTTTGAAATACAATAAATAAATACAATAAATCAAAAAATACAAATCAAAGTTTTTATTATTGTACAATATGTCATTAATTTCGACTGAAGTAATGAGTTTTTCGTCATCCATCGTTTATTTTTTATATTTTTATAACTTTTGTACAAAAATTTAATCAAATTCAAAGAAATTTAAAATTTTTGTAATAAACCAAAAATTTTTTTGTTGTGCAGATGTCAGCTGTTTTGTGCTGTCACTTACAATTACTTAGCAAATTTTTGTTTACAACAGGTTCGTCTGCAACGGCACGGAAAGTAACAAAACAACTAACGACTTTTACACATTTTCTATTTAACAGAAACAAGTCAGCTGATTCGGAACGGAACAGAAAGTAAAGACTAATTCTGCCTTTACATTAACTACTCTAAAACGTGAACCAAAGGCTGAAGTCTCCAAAACGTGAACTTTTTATTGAACATTAAAATTCAATTTTGTAAGCTTATTTAATAATGTGGGGATTCCCCGCAGAAGAATTTCTTTGTTTGTTTGTTGTAAAAAAGTTTTGTTGTATGATAAGTAGCTTCTTTTGTAGTTGTAGTTGTTCCTTCTTAATAAAAACTAAATAAACAAATTTATAATAAACGTATGGAGTTTAAATTCAGCTAATCTCTATTTTTGATGAATTCAATAGCATCAAAACATGTTTCATAAGTGAAAAATAACGTATGTACATACTTTATTTTAAATTAAATTAAATAAAAGATAAGAGACTAAAATATGTTTCACATCTTTTCGAGGCGACAAGTTTTCACTAAAGTTACAGACCATGGACACTGGATTCAATTGTGATCATTCGTAGCAATTTGTTTTGGCGTCATTGAATTCTGTCTAAATTTGAAGCTGTATTCCATAACACCATATCGGTTTTATGATTGAGTTATTAAGTAGCAGTTTACAATCTAAACTAAACTTGGAGTTGCTGTCAATGAGCCAATTAGATTCAATTTTATTTGTATCAATGTTGCATTTATATGGGACTTCCATGTAAGGCGACAATCGAGGTGTATAACGAGGTATTTAACTTTGGATTGTTGTTCTGCTCAATAACTTTTACCTTCCATTGCTTAAACCAGTTTTCTAATTCAAATAGTATATGATTTTGTAGGTAGCCAGATGCTTCTTGAGGGTTTTCATGAATGCTTAGAATAGCAGTATCATCAGCAAATGTAGTACGATTGTTTGTTGGCATTTTAGATTCATATATCAAGTATAAGCAGGGTGCCAGGATACTTCCTAGGGGTACTCCTGCTTCCCTTTGGTTGTACGGAACTTCAAAAGTCTCCTTCTTTAAGCTTAAACGTTCGATCAGTTAAGTAGTTTTTTAATAAACATAAATTTAGTTTCAATTTGTACACACAAAAAAAAAATCATGTTTTTTTTTCAATTAAACCTTTAATTGATTTTAAAATAATTTTCAATTAAAATTTTAATTGATTCAATTACTTTTTCTGATATTTTCAATTAAATCTCACATTTTTTTCAATTGATACTATAATTTTATTTACTGGTCCGATTTCAATTAAATTTTTAATTGATTCCACAAATATTTTAATTGAAACTCAGTTTTATTTTTTTCTGTGTATATTAAACCATCATGCCACCCAAACTGTATCAAACGCTTGAGAAACGTCGAGCACGAACGAACGAAAGAGCAGAACAACATTTTTTTTTCTTCAAATGTTTTTCTTGCGACATTTAAAAGTCTATGGGTCTGTTCAATGGTACTGCGTTTTACTCAAAATTAAAATTGATGATTTGAAATACAATTGTTTTCAATTAAAATCGGGTATAACTTGTTTATGAATAGCTTTAATATACATATTAGACAATAGGCCCCATCAGCCTATTTATGATTTTACTTTTGTGTAATCTTTTGCCGGCTTAAATATCACGGTGAATTATATTCAAGGCATAATAAATAAAGCTTTAAAAATAAATTGTATTGTAAAGCTTGATAAGCAGCTTGTTACTCATTTTAAGAAATATTTTATAAATGTCGTAGATTTCTTTTGTTTTAGTTCACACAGCAGCCAAAAAAGAGTAACAAATGCTGAGAAAACGTCAAACTATGCAAAATAATTTTAATTGAACTTTAAAGGGTGACCCAAAATTGACGCTTGTTTGTATTTTAGGTTTGGTAAAAACCCGATTTTTTTGGTTAACCGGAAAATGAGTATTTTTAGAAAATCGTGTTTGTTAAAACGACTTAAATGACTTAAACGAGCATTGTTCACATAAAATACGGTAGCATAAATGTTTTAACATTTATATACATACATACATATGTAACAACAAAAGCTCTTGAATACTTTGGAATCAAAAAATGTATAATGATTATACAGGGTGGGCCAAGTTTGACTGACTGCCATTGCCATTGCAAAAGTTATAAGCATTTCAAATCAGTCAGTCCAAGTTGGCCCACCCTGTACATTTAAGAAAAGCTAAAGGAAGAAACTAAAATTAATTTACTCTAATAAAAAATTGTTGTTTTGTTTTGATGGTTTCAATGCTTTTTTTTTTTTTTTTTGCACAACTGCTGTTGCAAACATTACAATCTACCTGGGCTGCATGGTTGTTACCTTTTACTTCAAATAACCACAATGCGATGGTGTTAAATCACACGTTTACCGAAACGTGATAGTACTCGACCAGCAAATGTCTCATGTAAAATTTACCGCAGTGTGTTAGACAAAGCCCAATTTAATACAAATAAGGCAGTTATCGCGCACCAGTAACATATACGAATAAGCATGGTCCAATAATGCTTCCAGTCCAAAATTCGCATCAAACAGTAACAGCTTGTGGGTGGATTTGTTCACCAAATTTGTTTGACATGAAGCTTTAAATATGCTTCATCGATCAGGAAGACTTTTCAAGAACTGTGGCTGCTAAACTTTTACAATTTTTGATATATTGCTCAACCAGCTTTTCTTACCAAGCGTGTTTTGTGGAACGCTCTTTAGTTGTCTGTATATTTTTAATTGTAAAGACATTGATTGCGTGTTTAAATGTTTTTAATAAATTATGATTTTATAAATAGCATTTAAAAGTTCGTTCATTAAGTTGTTTCGCACATTGTCGTTCCTCTTCACATGCTGTCTTACTCACCTTCCTGCAGTATTACTCTTTGTCTAGCTTTAACTAAAGTATTTATAAGTTTTCTTAATGTGGGATATTTATGAGATAGTTTGTTTTTACTGGCGAACATGTAAATTGTTTTGTATTAATTATATTCGTGCTAAATATTTATTTATCATTTAGTCTCTAATGAAAACTATATTTTAAATCCAATTATCGATAGAGAGATAAAAGCCTGTGCAATTCCAAATTTTTCAAGACATTTAAAAGTAATTAAGTTTCTTAATTTTAAGTAACTATTTGTCCAGAACCGTGATCGGCATGTAATATAAATTTGTATAACCAATTTTATTTTTCAATTAGCTAAATTTTGAGATCGTCGTTGGGAATCGTATTGTAAACTTTAATGTTCGTCACCTGCTGGTTCTGGTGCAATGCAATCTGGTGTTAAACGGCTTTTCCCCTTTGAGCAATTTACATAAAATATATCTCACAGTATCACTATCAACTATTCTTAAATAACTTTGACTGGGACTATAGCGCACCATATAATAAAGTGTTTAAAGTGGAAATACCAACCAGCCTTTAGGTAACATATGAGCATGATATGGATGACTATAAACACCCATTCGCATACGAAACATCATACATTGTTTGTTGGTTACGAATAATTAAAATGGAAAACAACTGAGAAGTAAAGAGCACTCTGCTAGATGACAGCTGGGTGGGTCCTCAGCATACTACATACACACAAACATGCATGAGTAGAAGACAACTGCGGGTATATGTGTGCCATTATATGATGTGCTATAATAAACTTTAAAAGGCTTAAGGATGTGTGTTTTTATGCCCAGTGTAAATTATATGTGTGGGCCTTATTTTCTTTTACTGCCGGGTATCAGTCAGTCGTTATAATAAAGAAACTCGCCTCGTAATTTTGTTGTGCCAGTGTGGGAGGGAAGTTTTATTGAATTTCCAGTGGGATGCTTGCAGTTAAATTGTGAAAAGTTTTCTCTTTTTTTATAATTTTAAATACATTCTGGTTTTTGTTTTGCTGTTTTTAAAGTTTCCCTTTCTTCCTAAAAGGTTTTGTGATAAATAAATGTTGTAAAAAAACACGAAGAAACTTTGTCTTGCTGTGCCATATGAAATTTGTTAAAGTTTTTTTTTTTATTGTTAACTTTTTTGTTATCATTTTAATGGCAGGTGTGATGTTTCTGAAAATGCTTTTGTCAGGGTAATTAATAGGTTACTGAAAAATTTATAAAAGTAATAAAGAGTTTCTTTCATTTTAGCTTATTTCTCATATTTCATCTTATAACCAATTAGACCTCATTGTTTTACCTTTACACCACCAAATAAAAAATATTTTATTCATTTAATTTTGTATAATAAATATTTAATACTTACCCTCACGCAAGGTCACTATGTAGTAGGATTCTTTGGAGGGTGGACTAATGCCTAATTTATTGACTGCTTTCAAACGAAAACTATACACTGTAAATGGTATGAGACCGGTTACTTGATACGATGTCATATTCGATTTGGTTTGTATTTGTGGCACTTGATCCCATTGACCATTCTCGCCCACTCTGCAAAATAAATAAAACAGGCAAAAAATGGTTGAAAAAAATGTAAAAGTGCATGAAAAGAAGAGAAGCTGATGGGAAATAAAAAATAATATTTACTTATATCTTATAGATTAAATGTATTTTAATTCAATTGATTTTTATAGTGCTTTATTATTTTGTTATTGAATGTACCCGGTAGTTTTGCACAGTCTTTAAACTTTAAAAGAAATTAATGTATATAATGTTGCTAATGTGTGTAAGTTTGATTTCTATTTATATATTTCTGGGTCATTCGATTTTGTACTGTATAATGCAGAGAGCAATCAGTTTATTAATTCATACATTCCAAGTAATCCAACATATAGTTAGTCGTTACTTTAGTGTCCTTATTTAGAGGCTTTACTGGCACAAAGTTTTCTACAGTGTTGTGACTAGAATTGCCAAATAATTTCATTTGTCTTTTGTACGCAAAATAAAACGAATAATTCGAATAAGAGATTTTAATTTGTTCGAATAATAATATCTAAAATAATGAATGAATGCCTAGTAGGGTCACTTTAAAGTCGATGGGTGTGTCAGTTTTTACTAACCCTACTCTTATAATGCCTTTGTATTGTGACGGAATTGTATGTGAATATTGCAACACATGCCTAGAACTGCTGGGTATGGACAGAGAGCAAGAATTTCTTGCTCTTATACTAACAAACAAACTAACACATGCCATTACAATTCAATTGTAAGACTTTAGTGGAATGAATGAAAGAATGAATGAAACTTGAGTTTGTTTAGTTCTTTAGAAAACTACTTAAATACACATACACTTACTCAAACATAGCCATATCCTGTACAAACACACACACACACACACACATTTTCATACTTCCATACATATGGCCATAGTCTAGCCACTCTAACAGTACAAATATCAACATTTAGCTTTTTTATTTTTGGCCTACAAAACAAAAACAATTTTTCCTCTTTATTTTTGCTTTCCTTCCAGACCTACAAGCAACAATAAAACGTTGCTTTATGTGTAAGTTAAGCGTAAAAAGAATTTTACGCTCCACATGTATGTTTTTCTGAAATTTATACATATTTCTTTTTTTCTATTTTTTTCTATTTTTATGTTATTTTATTTATTTTTTTATATTTATATTTTGTCTCAACTGTGCATGAGAAATTTAATAACAGCATTTCATTTAAACAATAGCAAATATATTAAATTTTTCCATTCTTTCTAATCATCAATGGGAATTGATTTAAGGCAATTGTTTCTTTTTTTTTTTTTTGAGGTTTTTCAATTACTTGTGGGACTTGTGGCGTGAATTTTTGATTTGAGGGGAATTATTTTTGACAAGTTTTATTTAAGATGATTTTATTTTGAACTTTTAAGTGTTTTCATTTTCCACAAAATGCTAAGCATTGAAATGGGAATTATAACTGGACGGAGATTTGCTCTCTGGAAATAGGTAGCAGGCGTAAGACTGAATTAAATATTTGCTCTAGTTATTAGAAAAAAAAAATTAAATAAAAAAAACCCAAATTTTGAACTACTTTGTTGTACAATATGATTCAATTTAGTGAAAAAGAACTTTGCTATGATTTCACGATATCCAGCATTAGTAAGATTTTCTGATTGAATCATGTTGTGAAAGCGGTTTCATTCGACAAAAGCATGTGGTTTCTCAGAACATAAAATGAGGCAAGTTTCTGTTTCTGCTCTTCCTGGACTTTCACTTACAATTTACGCCCTTACGGTTTTGATGACTACCTACACATTTCTTAAAAAAAGACTATACTAAATTTTAGAACATCATTAATAAAGAATGATGAGAGCATCATTCTTTATTAAAAAAAAAAAAATTTCAGTAATGGAAACTGCTTGTTAGGATCAAGGAAATGGAAACTAACATAGCTAACATAAAATTAACCAAATATGATCCTGGATGAAGAAAAACACATTCTTTGTATTGTCTTGCATCTCTTGTACTTCTATCAATTAAAAGTGTGTTTAAAATTTTTAAATATTGTCATGGAATAAAAAACAGCAATTGAAACAATTTTATCATCTGCATATGGCCCAGAAAGTAGCGAGGATAAAGACAGAATAACAAACACAAAAAAAAAAAAAAACGCAGCAAAGTTTGGGTGCCTCAGCTACAGCATGAATAAGATGCGCAGGTTTTATTCATTTTCCTTTGCATTCATTCATATTTAACTGTATGGAATCTGCGATCTCGTGCCATGAAATATCTTTGGAAAGTTTATATTCAACGCATGAACAACGCCGTGCCTCAACTTCCCCGATAAGTTTAATAATTCAGGATGGGCCAAGTTTGACTGACTGATTTTCGAAAAGTTCTCGCAGAAGTGCCATTGTGGCTCTTGCGGTATGAGCTGTAGCTCCATCTTGCTGGAACCATATGTTACGATTATTGAGAACTATCGGACGTAAACAATTTTCCAACATGGTCCGGTATACCACCCCAGAGACGGTTTGTGATTCATTAAGCTCATTTTCGAAGAAATATGGACCAATAACTTTATCAGCCATGATTCCACACCAAACAGTGCATCTGACAGGGTGTAATTGTCGCTGATGCAATGCTCTTGGATTCTCTGTACCCCAAATTCGGCAGTTCTGTTTATTCACATATCCATTTAAATGAAAATGTGCTTCATCGCTCATAATCTTTGTGTTGTAACAATTGATCGTCCGGAAGCATAATAAAATTCAACAATTTTTACACGTTCTTCCACTGAGTATGATGACATTATGAAATTTTATAAAATTCTGTATTATCTGCAAAAAAAAAATTAAAAATAATTAAAAATGCAAAAGTTATAAGCATTTCAAATCAGTCAGTCCAAGTTGGCCCACCCTGTACTTTCATGTGACCACACGGATTCTACCTTTTTGCGGTATAATTTTTGTTTCAGCATTAATTTTTTGTTGCCTTCATACCCTGTTGGTGACTTAATAGGATAATTAAATTCAATTGGTTCATAGCTGCACTCTATGAAACAGGATTCATCAATAGATATATATATATATATAGCTATCCATTTATTATTATCTTTAATTTTCTGCCACTTTTTTTCCAAAATGTTATTAATGCACACTTTTGTTTATTTATTTATTTATGTACATATATACAGAATTGCATTTAGAATAATTTCTCTGACAATGCTGCCATTGACAGCTGCATAAACTTTGCACATATGACAATAAAAAGTGTTTGTTAATTATCTTAGAACTATGTGACAAAAAATATGTTCACACGATTGCTACATGTCTGACAATATTTTTGTCTTACAATGTACTGAAAATGCTTTTTCTTACAACGTTGGAAGACTAACTGGCATATTTATAAAAAATTAAAGTAGACTTCAAGGATACTTTAAGAAAATTTTGTATGAAAATTTTGTCTTAAAGCATACTTCAAACCTACTTCATTTTTTATAAATACGGCAGTAAAATTTTAAATTCACACAGTTGTTAGACAACTTCTGAACATTTTTCGGATACCGTTGTAAGATCTGAAAGCTTTAATTTTATAAAAAAAACATTTTTTTAATGAGCTTCTGTTTCAATATGGAATGTGTGACTGATACTCGTATATAGCGCTTTACATAAATTTTTCTGGCAACTTGTCTTTTTCGCTCCTTGTTTATTGGTATATTTGCAGACTGTTAATGGTAATTGGAGCGATACACGATTTTCAGACAAAGAAGAAAGCTTGTCATGTTATCTGGTCTTAATTCAATCTGATGCTTAGGATATTATTAATCTGTATAATTGAAAATTTTTATTCACATTAACAGCAGCCAGATGTTATTAGGAATTATTTTTTTAAGACCTTTCTTTGCAAAGTCCTTTGTTTGCATTTAAAGAAAAATATTTAAAGCAGTATGTTAATTAAAAGGTTATCTCTTAATCTAGGCAAGACACACAAAATCGACTATGCACAGAAATGCTAAAGTTTTAAAAAGTTCTTTCAAAACCATAAAAACTGTTGCTTTTTTTAGAACACCCAAAGGACACTTTTCGCACATAACAACACATTTGAAATAAAATACATATGTATACTAACAGTAAATATATTTAAAAAAAAAATCGTTAGAAATTCCCACTTTATAATTTAGTTAATTTAGTTTAGACAACTTTTTGTTTAACATTTAATTTAGTTAAACTTTCTGTTTTTTTTTTTTTTTTTACCCACCCATAGGATCTTTTTGATGATGTATTTATTTAGGAAATTCTTGAAGCAACCAACCCTTTTTGTGACCAAACCCTTTTATCCTTAATTCTTTATCTGTTTTGCGTTTTGCATTCTTAACTTTCTTAATTATGGCTGCATAACTTTTTGTGTATTTTCAGTTTCACATGATTTTTTTTTTTTTTTAAGTTTCGAAAACCGTTTGTGTTGTCAGCTTGTATTTGTCTTAAGTTTGTTACGAGATATTTGTAGGCTCTTCTTTCACATTTATTTATGTAAATAATCCTTAGATGGTGAACACAAAAAAAAAAACAAAGTATGAAAACGAAATCATCAACTTATGAGAAATATTGTATATATTTTTTAAGGAGACATAAAATGTCAATGGCTTCATAAAACTTTGTTTTTATGTCAGTAAATAACAAAGTTAAACACACACACACACATTTTGTAAGTGTGTTATTTGAATATTTGCTTGATGTTGGTGTTTAACGATGGCTGGCTGGTGTTTATTTCAAGTAATTTTATGTGGAAAGTTTTCCCTTTTATGGAGTTGTGGAATTCTTTTTGACACATGATTAATAATTGTTTTTTGTTGGCCAATTTTCTTTCAATAAAACGTATTGCCTTTTTCGGGGGATTTGGTGTGTAGTGATTTTTTACTAAAAGTTTTTGAGCTTAATATTGACTTTGAGAATATTTAATGTGAGTTTTTGACTCCCAGCATTATGAGTGCTTATAATAAGCTAATTTGGTTTTTGTGAATTAGTTTTGAATTATGTTTTATGTTACAGGTGTTAGTTTTATTATGTTTCATAAATAAAAGTTTATGTAAAATTTTCGTTCCTTTTCAAAGGGCGAGAGATGTTTTGTGTGGTTCAGAAAGGCTGATTTTGACGCGAAAGAAAAAGTTCGCCCAGGACAGCCAGAAGGATTTGAAGGCTGAAGAAGGCATTAAACTATGAAGATTGCTGTTAAACTCAACAAAAGCTTGCAAACTCTTGGGCAGGTACTCAGACAGCAATTTCAAAACGTTAATAGCAGGATTCACCCAAAAATAAGGAAATCGGGTTCCATATGAATCATAGCCTAGAGACGTGAAAGACGAAATGTTGCCGATAGACTAGACGCCAGAATGCCAGACTATCAGTCAGAGGGTTGCGTGTTCGATTCCTGCCAAAGAGTCTGGATGTTTTATGCCCATAAGCATAAAAGCTTCGCAGTTTATGTTTGTTAATTATATTAAGAAAAACGCTGTAACAGAATATTATTTTTACACTGAATCATTACTTGCAATAAACTAATCCATTATGACAACTCGAAGTTTAAGAGATCGTATGTGAAGCTCTTAGTGCTCCATGACAGTACAGTATTTGCTCTGTATTTGGCGGGACCAAAAGGGTCCTATCTTTTCTATCTGAAATCTGTCCAGGCCATCATCTTTAAAATGTCAAAGTATGATCAACACTTTTAATATAATTATATTTGAATATAAATGTAATTTTAATTTATAATTTTTTTTGAATATAAATTAATTTGGCCATTGAAAATATCTCGCATTTTTAAGCTACACACACACACACACAAAATTATTGAAAAATCAAATGTATCATTCTGGCAAAAAAAAAAAAAAAGACACGCCGTTCAAATTTTAGTTTTTTTTGCATACTTTCAAATTTTTAAGTTAATTTGCGCTGCCAAAGATCGCCCAAATGGTTTATAGTTAATGGGTATTGTTCCAACTATCTCTTTACGATTGTCTAAAAATTCCTAATCGCATTAACTTTTTGCTGGCCGCTGAATCAAAAGGAAATTCTACTCGCTAAGCCATTCTTTCTCGATTTTGGATGTGTACTGTGTGTCACCATCTAGCTGAAAAGTAACTTTATCCACTTTTTGACCTGTTCGGGACCGGCAATATTGTTTAATTTTCTGAATTAGTTTTACCCACTGTATACAGTGCCGGCAAAAATAATAGCACTTTTATCATTTATTTGATATCTATAAATGGCGAAATATTATATGGACGGACGAGAGTAAAATTATTTTATTTGGTGGAAAAGGTTCTCGTTCATATGCTAGACTTCCCCCAAAATGCAGAATGCAATCCACAATTCACATCTAAGATGGTAAAGCATGGAGGTTCTAGTACTATGGTATGGTATATCACAGGATCAACATGTTTATATTGATGTACTAAATAATGTTATGCTTCCCTATGCCATGGATGAAATGCCATTGATTTGGGTCTTCCAACAAAACATACAAGCAGAAAAGCACGTCAGTGGTTCATTGACAACGATGTTAAGGTCATGGAGTGGCCAGAGCAAGCACCTGACTCGAACCCAATAGAGAATCTTTGGGCAGACGTAAAGTAAAGTGTATCTGAAATGAAACCGACTAACAATGAGCATCTCGTGGGCGAAAATACCTAAAGAAAGATGTGAAAACTTAATTAACTCAATGCCGAAGCGCTGCACCTTCGTTATTGCCAACAAAGGCCATGCAACAAAATATTAATAATTTAATATTATTTGTTTTTTTATTTTAATTATTTAATTAATTTTTTTAAATCTATAATAAATGCTGATTTTTACCGTCCAAATTTTGATGCTTCACCTGAAATTGTAAATCTTTTCAATAAAAAGTCAATAAAAGTTACGCAAATCTTTTTTACGTTGAAGAAATGATTGACATATGTATTTGCATTATGTGTCACGGGAATAACTAGGGAACTAAATCGAAGACAAATTCATATGTTCAGTCGAATCCTGCCTTTAGTGCTATTTTTTTTACTGCAGCTGTAGGTTTTTTTATTCAGAAATCGATAACAAAAACTAATCAGTTTTGGAAATACATTTTAATGCATTTATAAACTAATTTTTAAAATTTTTGTTTAAAGATTCTCTTTACTAGCCCAGTACGATTTTAAAAAGTTTTCTTAATTTTTTCACGAATTTCTTTTTTCCTCCAGCCCAGATTTTGTTTATTTTACAGCACCCGAACACTTAACGTGTGTGCTTTTATAAGTGACCATTACTTATTTCTTAATCACTGTGTTGCTTCATTAAAATACACTTAAAATAATTGTTTGTTAAAGCAACCTTTTATTCTTTATTATTAAGTAGCGAAAGCAAATAAATTTGTGCAGCTTCTTTTACTTGCTTGATATTTAACAATTTATAAGTTAAAGTACATTCATATATTTAAAATAATTTACCTTCTCTTATTATTGCAGTTATTTGTTGGCTGAATTGTTATGTTTTTAAAAACAAATAAAATGAATCGTTCTTAAACACAATGTAATAGGATTTCAATTAATTGCAGTATATATCCATAACGTTTTTGTGTATTAAAAAAAACTTTTGTATTAAAAAAAAAATACATTGAAATACAGCTTAAATTCCATATTGTAAAAAATATATATAAATGCAACCACCATGCAGTTATTAATTCATAAAGAAAATAGGATGACCCAAGAAAAAATGTTGTTAATGTTTTCAATTAAAGTGGCATTTTTATTTGCTCAAAGCAAGGTAGGAAGGCTGGTGTGAGTCACCTCACACCCTCACCCTGTGGCCAATATGGTTCATTGTGATGCCTTGGATAGAAAAATAAATAGTAGAGAAAGTGAAATAAAAGCTAAAGTAGAAGACAGGAAAGAATATTAGAGTGTGAAGAGAGAAAGGAGAAGAAAGAACAGAGAAACCTGACCAAAACCTATTTAGACATACATATGTCCTCCACTTGTGCCACCAGCACTCAGTCTATTGTCGCGTAGCCAGGCCATTCCCATTACGAATCCCATTAGACTCTCCAGCCCACAGCTCGAGACATCCTCTAATTCGCCCAAGAATTTATTGCCCAGCCACCTCATCCTACTGCCCTGCAACCTGGAACAATGACGCAGAATGTGCTCAACTGTTTTCAGCTCATCCGGGTCCTAGCATAGTCTGCACATATCCGACAATTCGGATCCCATTCTCACCGCTATCCTGCAGTGGCCCGTGATAATGTTCATCATGGTCCTTACGCAGACCCTAGTCCTGCCCAGCAGTGATTCCGAATCGGACTTCCTAAGCACCGGCCACAGCGTCCGTGACACTTGGCAGTCCGTCCGGTTCCCCCAGGCTTGATTGGTCGCACTTAGGATCCATTCCCTAATTCTTCCGTAATAGAAGCCTATTGGAGGTCCAACTGCCTCCATACGGTTATTCTCCTCTATGCCTGAGCCCGTTCTTGCCAAATCATCCGCCGATGTCTGAGTGACCCGGTACCCAGCACAGCCTAACCGTATACCACCCTAAGGCTCCCTCTAGAGCCCTCCTACAACTATCAACTAGCTTGGAGTTCACATAACAGCCCCGTATGGCCAAAAGGGCCGCCTGGCTGTCCACATATATCGTTACCTCCGAACCTCTGTCAATGTTGTCCCTCATTAGTTCCACGGACGTCAAGATCCCCAGAACTTCCACCTGAAAAATACTACATGGCTCAAAGCAAACATTTGGAGAAATATTTATTCTATTGCTAACTGCTTCAAAGTACAAAAGGTTAAAGCGATCCATCAAAACGTAAATACAAATTTTTATAAAAGAGAATTAATAACAGTTTCTTCTTTTAAACGGTTCGTATACTGTGGGCGTCAAAATAAAGTGAACAGTACATATTATTACAAGAAAAGCTTAATTATAATAATATAAATAAAATTATATTTGAAAATTATAATGCATTTTTCTACAGTTGTTTAAGTAGAATTATATTCACAACAAACAGGAACAGAAACTAAAGCATATGCAAATTTAATTGATTTATTGTTAAAATAGACCAATTTTTAGGCGTCAAAATTATGTAAACAATGGCATCATCCTTATGCAAGAAAACCCCTCTCATTCTAAAATTGGTGGCAATTTTTTAATTTTTCTTTGTTTGAAAGTATAACGATAAGTGCCTTTGAAAATAGTTGCTAGTTTCATAATATATAAGTAAAACAGATTATGTTGTGACGTTAAGTAGGGAAAAATTTCCAATGAAAAGACAGACATCAATTGAGACTCGGCAAATCATAATAGACTTACAGAGAAAAGTTTGATCCCGGTGTGAAATAGATAAAATCGTTGGAAGGCATCATTGTACAATAAAAAAAATTATAGACAAGTTCCGTACAAAACCGTAGAAAATGTTCCTCTTCCACAACGACCAAAGCGTTCTACAGAAACTGAAGTAAGAGCTATAGTAAGAGAAGTAAAAGCAAACCCAACATCTAGTGCTGTAAAAATAGCTGTTAATATTACAAAAACAAGTGAGTACGATTAGAAGATCTTTGCATCAAAATGGCCTAGTACATGGTTGAGTGGCACGTAAGAAGCCCTTTTTATCAAAGAACATCCCAACCAAACGTTTGAATTTTACAAACAAATATATAAACTAGCCTCAAAATTTGCAGAATAACATTCTTTTCTCCAATAAAATTCAAATAGAGATATTTGGAGTCAAAAGCCCTCCAAAACTATGGTGAACAAAGAACAAAGCGTTTAGCTTTCCTGGCGTCATCAGGAAGCGGTAATCCTAGATTAATAGAATCTACATTAAAAAAAGGAAGATCATCTCGACATTTTCAAAAACTTTTAAAATTTTCAAAAAAAAAAAAAAAAAATGTAAAAAGAAAGACAATTGAGAACCTGTAGGAATATCTGGACAAAAAATTTGGTAAAAAAATATTTTTTGCACGAATAATCTGAAGGCAGTAATACAAGATGAATGGAACAAAGTAATTAATATATTACAAAGGCGGCAAAACATGACGGTGGCTAACTAATGGTCTGGGTTTGTTTGGCAGCATCTGGGGTCGGTAATCTTAAATTTGTAGAATCTGAAAAGGGCAAATTGTCTCGACTTTTTAAAAAACAATGTAGTGATATTAAAACTAGCGCAGAACTGGATTTTCCGGCATGCCAATGATCCTAAGCATACGTCTTAAACTATAAAAGACCTCACTCCAATTGAGAAACTGTGGGAATATCTGGACAAAAAAATTTGGCAAAGAAATATTTTTTGCACGGATAATCTGAAGGCAGTAATACAAGATGAATGGAACAAAATTTTATCTGATTTCACTCAAAGACTCGTTGATTCTATGTCTAGCAGATTGTCAGCTGTGATAAAACTAAAAGGACTACAAACAAAATATTAAATACAATGTTTTACAAAAATTTTAATATACCTGTTTACTTTATTTTGACTCCAAAAATCTGGTACATTTTCGTAAAAATTTAATTTTTTTATACGGCTTATTTTTCTAGTTTTTGTTATATTTTGTTATATATATATAGGGTTTTCCAATAAGGACTTGACAACTTTTTTTTTAAATAAAACGCAAACCGTTTGAGATATTTCCAAAACTTTATTACCGACTTGAAATACATTCAAAACATTTATGAATGGAACTCGACTTCGTTCATATGGGCACCGCGGCCACGTCGACAGTGGTCGATTCGTTGGACCCAATTTTGGATGACTCGGTCACACATTTCGGCCGGAATGGCCGCTATTTCGCGTTCAATGTTGGCTCTAAGTTCTTCCAACGTTGTCGGCTTGTTGGCATAGACCAATGATTTGACGTAGCCCCAAAGAAAAAAATCTAGAGGCGTTAAATCGCAAGAACGAGGCGGCCAATTGACTGGTCCATTTCTTGAGATAACACGCTCGTCAAACTTACTCTTCAGTAAATCGATTGTAACGTGTGCTGTGTGGCTTGTGGCACCGTCTTGTTGAAACCACATGTCATCCAAGTCCATGTGTTCCAATTCGGGCCAAAAATAATCGCTAATCATTGCGCGATAACGATCGCCATTCACAGTAACGTGACGATCGTTATTGTCGACGAAAAAATATGGCCCAATGACGCCGCCGGCATGCAAAGCGCACCAAACAGTAATTTTTTGTGGATGAAGTGGTGATTCGTGAAGCACATGTGGATTTTCAGCAGACCAATAACGCATATTTTGCTTATTGACGAACCCATTGAGCCAAAAATGAGCTTCGTCACTGAAGATGATTTTGCGATGAAATTCATCATCTTGGTGCATCTTCTCCAGAGCCCAATCGGAGAACGTACGTCGACTCAAATGGTCCATCGGCTTCAATTCTTGAGTCAGCTTAATCTTGTATGGGTGTAAACCCAGATCCTTACGCAAAATTCGCCATAAAGTGGTCTTGGGGATGCCCAGTTCTTGAGAACGCCGCGGAATCGACTGATTTGAATCGTTTGCTACGGACGCCTGAACGGCAGCGATATTTTCGGAACTTCGACCAGGCCGTTGTCTCACTGGCACGACAGCATCACACAATGAATATGTAGACTCAAATTTTTGCACTAAACTTGTTATTGCTTGTCTACTAGGGCGATAATTACGACCGAAAATTGGAGTTAACGCTCTTAAAGTTGCGGTCACCGACTCCGAATTTCGGTAGTACATTTTTATAATTTCCAAACGTTGTTCCTTCGTGTACTTTACCATAACGAAAATGTTAAGTTTACTGAAAAAAAAGAAAGCAACAATTAGATGATCAGTGAAATAGTGCGTTCACAATTTAAATTCAGAGTTGTCAAGTAGCTATTGGAAAACCCGATATATATATGAATTATGCAATATATATATTTTTAATTTTGTATTTGTAGTATATATAATAAACAATATTAGGTGTTTGTTTTATATTGACGCTCACTGTTTTTTTTCTGCTATATGGAAGTGACTTGTTTTATATTGAGTCGAATCCATTGTAGCCTGCGAATAAAGACAAAACTGATATTTTCTTAATGCTGTGTCATAAATAATTCTTTACGTATTATTGGACATTATCGTACTATTGTCTGAACGACCGTATTATATAAAAAATGTGGCTAAACATCACTAACTAACTTACATTTAATGGGTTCATTGTAATGACAACTCTTTTGAGGCCCTCCTTAATGTATGTATATGAATGAATCTACATATTAAGTATGTTTTTGTGGCATACATACATACACAAATGTTTATAAATTCCCATCATAATAAACCATAAACAATAACCAGCCAACCAGCCCTCCACCAAGCATACGTCCTTATAATTGTTTTTTCCTCTTAATTTTTTTATATCTTTCAACCAAAAATACTCCTCATCATATGATCAAATTGATGTTAAATGTAATTCTGATGTGCGTGCACTGAACATTTATTTTAATCATTTTCGAATGTATAATAAAAACGTAAAAAAGTTATAAAAAACGTAGTAAAAAAAACCCCGAAATAAATTGGTATAAAAATCGCATTTTAATCCTGAAATGCTTGAATATAAAAATCTCTCACGCATTTGGTAGCTGGCGATATTTTGTTATTTTTACCTTCTGTTGTTGAAATGATTGTTGGAAGTTGTTGTTCATACAAGAACCAATGCAGGAAAACCTTATTAGAAAGAACAAGTACTTATCAGCCATTTTGAAATCATAAATATTCGCCTTAAAGTAGACCTTGTTGGGATTTTAACTTAGTTGTATGAGTGATATAAATAGGTGATTTTTTCTTTCGAATTTCAAAGGAAATGTCTGTTATTTCCTCGTATCGTTGCGTGACAATAATGGACAAATACGTTGTTTTTAACATTCTTGTATGATAAATTTTAAAAGTTTTGGCTGATCATTGTAAAGCGTGTTTTTTTTAAGGGCTTTCGATTTTTTTTAAATCTAGAGAAATGTCGATAGAATGATCTATATACTATGAGCCTCAAAAGTAAGTAAACACAACAAATTATTTGATTTTTTAAGATAATGAAAATCCTAAAATCTATCCATCGATTGAAATTTAAAAGTTTCGTTTTGTTGGATATTTGGTTGAATAATAGATTCGGGTATGAAAAAAAATTTAAGTTGAACTATAATGCTTTTCATAATCTTAAAAAAATCAAAAAATTCACTGGTGTTTACACACTTTTGAAGCTGTGTGTAATTTAATGTTTTGAAAATGATTTCATGTAAATGTTGTTCGTGGCTACGATTCAAATAATTTATATGCTGGGTCCATCTTCGACATACTATCTTTAACATATCGGCCGCTATCTCACGAATAAATTCTTCATTATTAGCTTCTAGTAATTCAACTGTTGTGGACTTGTCCCTTTAGACATTAGCCTTACCATAGCCCCACTAAAATCATCTTAAAGCGGTAAGGCACACGATCTAGATGGTCAATTGACCAATCAATTAGCTCGCCTCTCACTCGGTACGCACGGTAAAATTTCAACAATTATTCATTGAAAATTATTCGTGTAATTTTTTATTCGTTGCAAAAATCAAAAATTATACCAGAATGTTTTAATTTAATATACAAGATGAAGTTTTTCTCATAAATTAGTTAGTTTATTACCGATTATTCGTTAGTAATTATTCGAATAATTTTTTATTCGCTACAAAGATCTTATTTTATTTCATATTTTTTATTGTGGCATTAATTTGTTTCATTATTATAGTAACTTGTAGCAGTTTTTATGATTCTAATGGCGAATTTAAACGACTATTTGTTGAAAATTATTCGATTAATTTTTTATCGCTAGTAATTATTCGAATAAAATTTTATTCGCTCTAAAATTTCCAGTAAATTTTATATTTTTCATTATGACATAAATTAGTTAAGAATAAAAAAAAATAGTAAAATAAACTCTTAAAAAATTGTAATCATCGCAGCGCTCGCTATTTACAGTAACGTCCCAGTCTTCATCGTCTTTGAAAAAGTACGGTCCAGTGATGTCAGTGGCCCATAACTCACACCGAACAGTGCTTTTTTCAGGATGCTTTGCTTTCTTGCAATGCTTTTGACTGCTCTTCACACCAACTATAGGTTCAACAATTATGCTTGTTTACTTATTCATTCAAGCAGAAATGCGCATAATCGCTGAACACAATTTTCCGATAAAAATGTGGATCTTCAGGCAACTTTGCCAGCGCTAAACCAAAATTTCACCAATATTTAGCCGTTGTGCTAGGTTATGTGGCTTCAATTCTTGCATCAGCTGTATTTTAAAAGGCCAAAGCTTTTCACAAAATCTTCCACGTAGTGGAGTAACAGAGGCTCAATTGCTGTGAAGGGCGCCAAATCGGTAATTCAGCTGCGATATTTTCCTCTGACCGCACTCTACGTAAGCGTGTTGGTGGTTTAATGTGCAATAATATAAATTTGGTGCGAAATTTAATCACAAGATTCCGATTAGCCGCCTAAAATGGTCGGCCAAATGGAAGAAGTGCAGGATTCACTTCCTTAACCGAGCATGAATTTTGCTAATAAAATTTAATAATCTGCAAGCGTTCGTTGTTCGTTTGTAAGTCGATTCATCGTTAAATTATTGACCAAACTGAACATGGTTCCATCTTGTCAAACACAAAGTTGCTAAAAAGCACCCTTTAGAAAGGAACTTTCGTCATTATGTTATACTAGAAATAGCGAGACAATGGTGCTGGCGTTCAAATAAAGGTAGCAGTCTGTTTATTTTGAAGGTTTGTTCTCAAGGATTTAAGGTGTTAATTATAAACATAAAACACTAAT
This sequence comes from Bellardia bayeri, assembly GCA_950370525.1. Taxonomy (NCBI): domain Eukaryota; kingdom Metazoa; phylum Arthropoda; class Insecta; order Diptera; family Calliphoridae; genus Bellardia; species Bellardia bayeri. The sequence continues at coordinate 124,392,276 of OX493264.1, forward strand.
GGCCGAATTCACAGTCTTTAGTTAGCTAATGACAAAGGCTTAACTAATGATTCCTTATTCGCAATGCTTAGTTTGCCATAAGAACAACAAGTAATAGTTAAACAATAGTTAGTATTTTAGTTTACCAATGGTTAACTAATGACCGAGAATTCGGCCATAAGTCTGAGCAACTAATTGTGTTTTTGTTGTATACGTATAAACTTTAGCAAATGAAGAGTTGTTACATTTTTTAATCTACTTTCCGCTTTAATTTGCATATGAAAAGAAACCAGTTTATTTAAAGAAAATAAATTGCCGTTTTTAGAAGGGTAAAAACGTGTATCGTTTGACATTCAATCGAAATTGTGCGAATTTCTTCAATTTTGAGTTGAAATAATATATCCCTGTTTCCCTTCAATTCCAAGACCCAACATTTGTATGTTAAACATATTAATATGGAAAACAAAAATTGGCTTTTATCCCCTTTTGTTAAGAGAGAGAGAGGTTGACCAATATTTTTAATGCGTTTTGTATTTGTATTTGTACTTGTTGTAGCTGTTGTTAACTTTTTGTTGCTGGAATATTAACACAGAAAAGGAGATATAAAAAACCAATCACAATTTAACACACAAACACGCTCATGCATACTTGCATACATCTACTCAAATTATCATATACATACATATGTGTTTGAGTTTTTATCCTTTATACTCTTACTTGGTTAACCTGGCGATTTCCCCAGAAACCACTTTAGTGTTATTCAGATACTCTGATACAAAAAGGGGGGGGGGGGGGGAAACAGCTCTACTTAAACACACTCACACACACACCGACATTAAGTAAAACTGAAATTGTGTAGTGTAATTCTTTTCTTTGCACTCATTCGCTCCTTCATACTCATTTTATTTCACTACTTTTTTTTTCTCAGTTCCATTAAAACTTGGCGTAACTGTCGTTATTTTCACTTTGTAAAAAAGGAGCATTGTAAAAAGTTGTAAATACATTCAGGTTTATGTGCGTGTGTGTGTAAGCGTATTTTACTCTGTTCGTGTGCTAGCTGTTGCGTTTTTGTTGTTCAACTTTTGTCAGCTCAACAACGTACCTACATATTTCTGTTGTTTGTGGCACTTGAGCAATTTGAATATAAAAATCGAATTGCAAATAAATAAATAAGAAAAGAAATTCTTTAAATAAGCAAACATAATAATAAAGTGACCGATACAAAAAATTACTTTTCTTTTATCCTGGTTCGTTTACGTGGTAGTTCACAAAATGCTTACACTTAAGTAGAGTCGAAGGGACCCCGTATTAAAAGACCACACCACTCGTCAGATTTAATGTCTTATACAACATACTGTAGCATATGTGTACAGAAAGTCGTGTTTTACTAGACCCAACCTGTAGCTGTGAGATGTCTCAGTAGATCATTGAGTTTTGACCCGGCTACCTCTCCAAGGTTGTTCAATGTATAGTTTCCATTAATGAATTTATATCTCTTGACACTCAGGGCTGGGCATTCGCAGCGAAGGTGGAAAATCGTTTCCTCTTTTTCCCTATCCGTACAACTACAATAATGGTCGTTAAAAGGGAGGCCCAGACGATTTGCGTGCTTACCTAACGTCCAGTGTGCTGTTAATACTGCCAGCTATCTTGATATATCCTTCCTATTGCGGGTTAAAAGTTGCATAGTACGTTTCTCGTTAAAAGATGGCCACATCAACTTGGCTATCCTACATGTGTCTAAATTACGCCATCTATACTCAGCCTTTGTAAGAAAATGTCTGAAGATGATGCCTTTGATAGTCCCCAGTGGAATTGCTACTGAGACCACATCGGAGATATTTTTTTTATCCTATTCTATAATGTTAATAAATATTGGAATGAAGTTTACCTTGTAATTAAAGATTTTTATTGTAAAATAATGTGTTAAAATGCTAAATTCTGACACCCAAATATTACAATAGGATTTCAATGCCTTATCCTAACACTCTAATGTCATTGGTGACAAATACTGTGATAAGTGTAGTAGCCGCCTTTAAATATAGCATTGTCTTAATGTTACTAAAACATGTTACATGTAAGGACTTGTATAACACATTGCTATTTTGGACTCACAAAAGGCAAAACAATTGTTGTTCAAAAAAAAAAAGCTTTAGAAAGCCAATACGTATACGTATACAATTTATTTGGTCTTCTTAGTTTAACACATACACATATTCAATTGTATTGAAATCACCTAAAGCAGCCTTATTCATCTTCAGCAGCGTTGCTGATATTGTGAACAAAACTTAAAAGTTTTTCAATAAATTTTCTTACACAAAGGGGATAAAAGCTAGCACTTCTTTCTCAATGGCATAAATTTACATAGTTGTGGTTGTTTAAAAACACACCAAAACTGTGTTAAAGTTATTCAGGTGTTTCGCTGTTTTTGCTAAAGGAGTAGTGCAAATAATACTTTGTAATATTCAAATATAATGTACTCATATTACAAATTCTTATGGGGATATTAATTATGGAATATACAGCTACAGCCAGAGAAAAAGCGCACTTTACTGTTCAAATAGTGTAACCAATCAGTTTAGTTTTGGTTTCATCTGTGAAAAGCACTCTTTTCCAGAATTTTATATCCTTGTGCCAGTGTAGTGCCTTTATAGAGTTTTCTGCCAGTGAGTTTGAGTGTTTTTTTCTATTTACTGATTCTCATTGAGACGTCTTCGTACAAGTCTACTGGAAAGATTTAACTCAAATAGCTCATTTATCAGACGAGTTTAAGATTAATTCAGGGGTACCGCAATGCTCCGTTCTTTCTGCCACTTCTTGTTTGACCTTCTTTGTCAAACTTCAAACCCTATCTATTCTTTTGCAGATGATAGCAACATTTGCCATTCATACTCATTTAACCATAGACCAAACCCTTTGGAGATTGAGGAAATAAGACAAAATATGAATGATACGCTGAGCCGAGATCTTGAGACAATCTCGGAATGGAGTTGTGCGAATAGAGTCGATTTTAACGCACGTAAGACTCAGTGTTGTTTATTAACGCACGAACGCACAACAGATCATGTTGCATCATCTGTTTTTATAGGCGGTGTTAATATTAAGGAATCAGACGCTCTTGACGTTCTAGGCATGAGAATCCAGTGAGATGTCCAGTGGACCAAACACACTTTTCAAGTGTCAAAAGAAGCGCTCAAGTGCCTTGGTTTTTTAAAACAGTGTAGAAAATACTTCACTCCATCTGATCTTCTTACTATTTACACCACCTATATTCGACCGAAAATGGAATACAACTCTCATGTATGGGCCGGTGCTTCGAAGTCTCGCAGTTTTTTATGTAATACACGTTCTTCAGTGAGGGCTCACCCATTTGTGGTCGACTGGACAGTGGATCGAACAACACACTACAGTGAAAATTCGTTCTTTAGCCGTAATGTCCGTATGTGGAAAAAACTACCAGCAGGAAATACTGCCACTTTCAATATAGCAAAATTCAAGTCAAATGCTCACAAACACTATTCCCTCTATCCTCCCTCCCATAATTATTTTCCTATTTTCCCCTGAGTGCTGGTCCAAGAGCATCTAATTATTTCAGTTATTTTTGTTTGTTTTATACCCTTTGGGAAAAGTTCCCAAATAACCTTTTTTTCTCAAGTGAGCAGTGAGGTTCTCTTCCCATTTTGTTTAGCAAAATTAATAATAAACAAAAGGTTTGTTAAATTACACAAGAATTTACCACAGAAATTACCCTCAACTATTTTTGTTTAAAATCGAAATAACTTTTCATTGTCCAACCAAAAAATTTAATTTTTAACAAAATATGACAAAATAAAGAACGTGCAAAAGTTAACAGCACATTTCCAACGAATTTTTGGAAAAGCAGAGTGGAGCAAGAGAATCGCATAGAGTTGCATGTTAGGTTCATTACATTTTTTATTATAATACGTTTGGCATATCACAGAACATTGATGCGCTATTACTTTGTCCATAGCTGTATATTGTATATATTCTAAACTTGGATATAAACAATATTTTTTTTAATTTCTAGCTCGAATAATGAGATTTCAAAAATAAGTTCTGGTATGCTTGAAGTTATATCTCAGCATTATTTTCAATCCCAGTTGAAATTTTTATTATCAAGTAACCAGAAAAAGTGTGCAATGTTTTAATATGTTAGTATAATGTCTCTGAAATTAAGTGCTATGACCAGAAAAACAAAGTGGACAGAAAATATAGTTAAATCAACAGAAGCTCCTCCATGAGAAATATTAGAAGATAAAGGGGGGGGGGGGGGGGTAAACAATTCAACCTGTCCCAGCCCCATTTTCTTTTATACTACTTGCTAAAAGTAGAGTTATCATTTCGTTTATATTGTCAGCTTAACTAATTATTGAATTTAAACTGGTGATGTCATTGGCGGCAACTCACATACCATTGCAAGCTTACAAATTGGAACTTTAATAAGCCATTTTGTAGTTGAACCGGAAAGTGGTTAAATCAAGAACGCGACATTTTTAAGTCTTTTTTCAGTATTTTTCATGTTTCCAATTTTCGAGAGCATTTTAGTACCATTATGTTTAAACAAAAGGTTTGGTGGCTTTTAGTACTTTAATAATAAACACGATATCAAAAACGCGACAAAAATAAACCTTTCAAATGTAATAGTTTACAAATTGCAACATTATGTTTTAAAATAATTTGTTGTTAAATAAACTATAATTATGTGGCTTCTGTTGATACTTTTGAGTCAATTTTTGTATTCAGTTTGATTTAGCATGCTACATATTTTCCCGTTACTATTCTTTCAATAATTTATAAATGTTTTTCAACAATAAAAACACGTTCTTAATTTTTACTAACAATGGCAAGAAATACGAATCTTGAGCTATTTTGGCACATCTTTTACTTTGGTTGCCTTAACTAACAACTACAACAATGCATAGCTACAACATAAAATAAAAGTAATCTTAACCAAACATTTGATTGTTACTAATTAATGTTTTCTAAGTTTCCTGGTAGTTAATTGCCACAGAAATTTTATTTAAAATTTCTGCTCTAAACCGCATTTGGCTTCTTTGTTTGTTTTTTTATTAAGAAACATTTTTAATTAAATATTATGTTCTTGATTTAGTTCACGGTTCCATTTATGAGTTTTCTTTGTTTTTTTTTTTTTCAAATTAATGTCAAAAATCTTCATTCCTATTGTTGTTGATGTTTCATTAGAAAAGTTCTTGGTATATTATTTGTATTATAAAATTTTCATAAAGAAATTGTTTGCAATACATAATTTTGGGAAATATTGACATGTTTGTTTTCTGTTTGTCATTTTTTTTTTCAATGAAATAATATGTCGATTTTTCTCTGTATTCTCTATATCATGGTGTAGCTATACAAGGTGAGTGCAGTAGCACAGCTGACTGACTATGTTTACAATTTACTTATGTCAAAAGTAATACTTTTTTAAGTGTTTTTGGCAGTAGTACATTATTTTACACAACAAAACGCCTGATGTTTCTGTATTGTGTATTTGTATTTGTATTTGTTGCCGTTTTGCACTCACCTCGCATAATTACACCATGCTCTATATTTTCTATGAAAAGTTCTGAGAATTTTTTGTATTATTTTTCATAAAGCGTATTCTATGGTTTTGTGAACATTTTATCAATCTTTATTGTATTATTTATGTTTGTTTTTAGATCATAGTCTTCGTCAACAATATTAAAATTTTTTTTCCATAATGTATTTTTGGTTAGACATAAAAGCGACACTTCCTGACAGACATGTCTCAATTTTATGCAGATGCTGTTGTTGCTGCTGCTTGGCTTGAGCTGTTTTGTTCTATCTATATTTTTCAAAAATATGACAATAATAAATAAACATATTCTTCCATTTAAACATACATACTTATGTGTGTAGATATTGGAAATGAGTGTGTTTTATTAAAAAGAAATATATGTATGTATGTATATAAATAATATATATATTAATATATATTTATATTTAACAATACAGGGCTATTGTCAAAGGAAAGTTAAATCGGAGTGGTACGACCGGATTTTTTGTAAACAATGCTTCATTATAATCATTAAAATGTTGTCTTTTTTTAAATAAAACTTATCGCAACAAATTAAATTTCCTTTAAATATACAGTCCAATGAGTATACAGTCACAGTTTAAATTTACGTCACGTTTTTTCACCTATGAAGCAAAATATTTTTATTACATTAAGAAATATGTATATAAGTTTGAATCAACTTGAAATTTAATTTAAAGTTTGATGTTTTCTTATTTTAAAATATTTTTAAAATTCATAAATTTTTCCATGGATATTTTGTGGGAAGATAAACAATCAAAAATTGCAAGCTAACACCCTATTTGATATTACCAAAATCCAAACACTAAAAATTAATATTTCGTTGGTCGTCCACTCAGCTTAATTACAGCCTAGTCGCCTTTTCTGAAATTTTGAAGCGGTTCAGTCGCATCTCTAGTTAAATCCTTTCGGAGGTCTTCGTCAGATTCATTGCTTCTTTTTTCGACGTTCGTGTCTAAAATTTTCCCCAGATGCTATTTCTATGGGGTTAAGGTCTGGAGATTGCGGAGGTGAATTTATTTTCTTAAGCACATTGTACAATAGCCAACCCTTGACAATTCTGGCGGTGTGTTTTTAATCGTTGTTTTACATAATCATTATTGGCGTTTCAAGACCTAAATTTTTAACACTTACTTTCAAATTGTCCTTTAAAGTTTCTAAGTATTTTCAGCTATTTACTGTATATTCAAAAAATACAAGATTACCTGGTCCTGCAGCTGACTTACAACTCCAAATCAAGAAAGACCCACCAGCGTGTTTTACTGTAGCACTAAGAGTCTGTGGAAGCAACTCACTATTTATTGTTCTCCAGACCTTTCCACTTGATTTTGATCAAGAAATCTCAAATTTACTCTCGTCGTTACAAATTTTATTTTCCAGAAAGATTGCTGAGAGCTTAAGGTACGGTCACACTTGACAAATGTATTCCGAAAAAGGCGTAACCACTAAATAAAATATTTTTGAACTCTTTTATTTACTAAAAAAAAAACTTTGTTTATTTAGGAACAGACACAACAAATATTGAACCTATGTGTCCACGATCGTCAGATATTACAACGTTGTCATATCTACCAATGTGCTAGCAATGTACTGACATTGAAAAATTTTTAGCAAAAGGTAAATTGACAGTTTACACGACTGTAAGAAAACTAACAATTTCATTTGCACACAATTGTCACACAATGAATTTAGCTGTCAACCGAAATTGTCAGTTCACACGGTTGTCAGATTGTTGTGTGGCATTGTCAAATTCGTTTTGCAGCTCTGTGTGTGTGTTTAAAAATTTTAAATATTGTCATGGAACAAAAAAGAGCAATTGGAACCATTTTATCTGCACTCTATTAAACAGGATTCATCAAAAAATATGTTGCTATCCATTTTTTATTTTCTTTAATTTAATTCTTTAATTTTCTTCCACTTTTTTGAAAAATTTTATTAAGACACAATTGTTTGTTTATTTATGTATATACAGAGTTGAATTTAGAAATAATTTCTATGACAATGCTGCCATTGGCAGATGCATAAACTTTGCATATATGACAATGAAAAGTGTTTGACAATTGTCTTAAAACACTGACAATGCCAAAATTGTGTGTTTACACGATTGTTAGATGTGTGACAATATTTTTGTCTTCCAATATACTGAAAATGCTATTCTTACAACGTTGGAAGACAAACATTTTAAGTTTACACGGTTGTTAGACAATTTCTGGACATTTTTCTGACAATGTTGTAATATCTGATGATCGTGGACACATGGCTTTAGTCTTATTTTATTTGATGCTGTTTGATCATGCAAAACTTCTGTAAGAGTGTAAACAATGTCACACAAATTTGTGCCTAAAACAAGTGGTTACGCTTTTTTAAGTAAATATTTGCCTAAAGCTTTTGCAAAGTCTTTAGGTTTAGTACGGTTGTTGTTCACAATTTTGGCAATACCAGAAGAGATTTTCCATTGCTTCGTTGCAACACTATTAAATCTCTAACCTCCACTGGTAAGTCTTTGCCAAGTGCCATTCGGTTCTTTAAATAATTTCCTAACTCTGTACTTAAAAAATTATTACTAATTTTATTTCTAATTGCATTAAAAAAATGCTTAATGTATGATAATGGTGCTCTTTTTATTCTATTCTATTTTAAGGTTACTAAAGATACGGTCACACTTGGAAAATATTTGCCGAAAAAGACGTAACCACTAAATAACTTATATTTGAACTCGTATATATATTAAAAAAAACTTCATTTATTTAGAACAAGACACAACAAATATTTAGTCTTATTTTAATTGATGCTGTTTGATCTTGCAAAACTCTTGTAAGAGCAAACAACGTCAAACACATTTGTGCTAAAACAAGTGGTTGAGTAAATATTTGCCATGTGTGACCATACTTTAAATGTTGACTGCATCTTTTAAAGCATTTTCTCTTTTGTTAGATAAAACTTATAACAAATATTTCAGTAAGAGGAAAATATAATAAAAGTTATCCTATCCGAAACATTTTTATATAAATAATTTTTTAAAAATATAGATTTCTTTTAAAGATATTGTTCGTTGTATGCTTAAATTTGACTCTGACTATATTCTTAAATTAATAAACTTTAGTAGCTACGTAATTATGTAAAAAGTTTACTAAATGTTTATTGAGCCAGAATTTGTGTATGTATACATATATGTATTAAAGTTGTAACACAGTTTCCTCTAGTCCATTAAATACTACATGTTATTTGCTTACATACATTTTCTTTTCTTTACACATCTTTTTTCTTACTTCATTCACTTCATTCACTTTTTTTAATTATTTAATATGTAGTTCATTTCGTTAATTTTAATGCTGCATACAGAGACATTTTTTTAATTACTTCCTACTTTATATTTTAAAATTGTTTTTGTAGGATAATAAATATTTAATGGGAGAAAATAAAAATAGCAAAACGTTTATTAGGTTTAAAATCTGCTTCAGCATGAATAAGTACATCGTCACTTTTGAACAGGTATTTACTTGCACGCATTTGTAGCAACAATTTTACAATTCCACCCACAATTACTCCTCTATTTTTATTATATTTAGCAACATATAAGAACATAGAAGTATATTCAACTTTGTTGTCACACTTTTTACTTTAACTAAGCACTTAAAACTTTTTTTACTCTTGTATATGTGCCAGTTTTTTTTTTCATTTCCCGTTTTCCTTTACATTTCCTTTTCATTAGTCGTACCAATCATAAACATTACCCTATTAATACATACTTATTTGTTTTAATGTGAATACAGTGGATCGTAAAAGTTTAGCATAATAGACTATTATTTTAGCATTAAGTCTAGAGTAAAGGAACTTGGAACTTGTTTGTAAAGGGAATGATATATTGTTAATTAAACTAGACGAAATGTCTTTCAGCTTTTAATGTTATTTCGAGTTGAAACTACTTAATCGAACTAATCTTTATAACAATCTTATTAAAACATGCTAATTCCAACTGAATGCCGAAATTTTTTCATGAACACTGTCAACAGAAAGCCACATTATTATATTGTTACGTGTTTACCTTTAAAAAACGGTGATTTATTTTCCTTAAATAAACCGGATTCTTTTTAATTGCAAATTAAAAGTGTCAAGTAGTCTAAAAAAATATGACCAGTCTTTTTTTTATTCAAATGTACAAAACAATTTCAATAATCATTCGGTCTTTTAATATTCTTTTACAATTTTCTTTAACACACACTTAAATTACGGTTCAACGGTGAGTCACACTAAACTAATTTTTGAGTGGCCCAGTTTGTTCTATTTATACACTAGCGCCATATTCTAGTAATTTCCGGCGGCCTCTAGAGCAGACAATCGAAAGTTCTTTTCAACTAAAGCTTTTAAAACTTGATCTCGTCATACTGCTCAACTATGTTAATAACAGCTTGTTAAATAAACACTTCTACTAATGCAAATATTAATAATCATGTTGTATGTCTATAAACATGCTGTAAATTTAAATTGTTGAAAATTTAGGGTATGTAAAAATTAACAACTTATATCAATTCTTGAGTAATATTTCTAAATTACTGATGAGAAAATATGTCGCGTGCTAAACTAAATCTATGCAATAATTTCAACATAATAACTGTCTACAAAAACCACATAATTATATTTTGGTTAACAACAAATGATAATATTTCAATACATAGATGACTACAGTCGAAAATTTATAATTTTGTCGCGTTTTTCATACCATGTTTTTTGCGAAAATATTTGAAGTGACAAAATTTTTTGTACCAAACTAATGGCACTAAAATTCAATCGAAAAATGGAAACATGAACCAATTTCGTTTACTTCAAAGACTTCTATATGTCGCGTTCTCCACTGTGATATTGGCCGTATGTATGCTATCGTAGTAACTAATACCACTTTCGGGTTCAATTATAAAAAACAAACATGAACAATTTTTGTTTACTTCAAAGGCTAACAAATGTCGCGTTCTTCACTTTGATATTAGCCGTAAATATGTTATCATAGTAACTAACACCACTTGCCGGTTCAATTATAAAACTATAATCAATGAATTATTATAGACCTTATACTAAACTCGTCGCGTGAGTTTAGTAACATTTAAGTAATGGCTTATTAAAGTTACTATTTGCAAGCATGCCGTTTAATGAGTTGCCGCCAATGTCAAGCCTTCCACAGCTTATTTGTTGGGTAATTAAGAATTCCATAGATTATGTTGATTTTCCTGTACTAAGTAACATGTTGATTTTTCTGAATATTTCACTTCTCTGCGCTGCAGCATAACTTTGATATATCGTGCTTTAAAATCTCTGAGATATAATTCCATTTCTGTTCTCCTGGGAAGAAAACCTGGCTTGTATTTTTCATATGCCTATTTCTTGATTTGTTTTTTTTTTAAACTACTTTGCATGAGAGAAAAAATATAAATTTCTGAATACTATTAACAAACACAAGATTCTTGGTTTTTTCTAGGGATTATTCAATATACTGGTAACTTTATAAATTTCACTTATAGGCTAGTTAGTTTGTAGGCACGAGCACCATATAACTACTTTCACTGGTCACTGAACTAACATTTAAACGTGCCAAGAATTGTTTTATCTTAGTCAGTATATGGAATAGTAAAGTCAGTATGTGGAATATATTAATTTTAAGTAGTAGAATAAATATTTGAACTACGGGTGGTAAGAGTGATAATGTTTAAAATACTCTTAAGCAATTTTCACGAGAAAACTGACAGAGACACAGTAGTTTTTGAATACAACTGACGTTATTATATTTTCCTAACATGACATTTATTTCATATTTTAAAAATTTCCTGTACAAAATATCAATATTAAATGATCTGAATAGGGATTAAATCAAAACATGCGTTTCATATATTTTTGAAATCATAAAACCTTCTTAATGCACACCATTTTAAAACATTATAAGTCCAGCAAAAGTAACAATTATTTAACATAAATAACAAATGTGTGAGCAAAAGCTGAGGACGTAATAAACAAAAAAATGTAGACGTACACATACTTATACATCATAATCTGCAACACACATTAAAAATTCCTTATTCATTGCCATACAATAAACTTAACATTGGCTATAGTAATAAATAGGTTGCAAGAATTACTATAACTTACTACACAGATGCCAAACGCTCACTTTATATACTCATACACTTACCTGGTTTCAACAATAAAATGCGTTACAGGAGCATTACGGGGATGTTGTGAATGGGCCCATGATAAGTTAACGGAACGTGATGTAAAACTTATCAGTAGCGGTCTTTCGGGTGGGTCTGGAACATCTAAGGGAACAAAATGAAATATTAAATATATGTATAAATAAAACACAAGATGAAAAAGAAACAAAGTTTAACTTGTTAAAGTTATTAACAAATACTAGACACACAAGTTAACTGCATTCCACTTTAAAAATTTTGTTCAGAAGTGTTGTGTAAAGCCTAGTATATCGTGTACATTGCGTGTGCATGTAACCTGTTGTAGTAACTTACCTTGCACTAATAAATCAACTATTGCTTCTGGTATATGACGGTCATTTACTAGGCATATATATTCTGCTGTATCTACAGCTAAGGCTGGTGCGAAATGTAATGCAAAGTTTTCCGACAAAAGTTGTATCTGTAAAAAGACAAATGATAAAAATTAAAATAGCAGTAAAAGAGAGGAAATAAAATTGTTGCATGAAACATACAAAACACTAATAACTTGGCTCTTCAATGAATCTATAAACAAAACAAAAAAAAAAAAAAAAACTAGGGGAAAATAATAAGTTTATTTAAGAAAAATTAAATGTTTATAAATTAGTAGACAAACTTTAATTAAAGTATTGCTTACATTAAATTATTTATGTAACAGATAAAACGATTTAATACTTTTGAATCAAAAATTGTGTTGCTGTAATTCTTTAGTTTGATAAAAAGTGGCGCTAAAGCACACTGATTCCTCACCGAAGTTCTATGTACTTCAACATGCGAGTGATATTTTGTTCTGTACCGAAGTGGTGATTTTCTCACAGAAAAGACATATCGCTTAGGTCAGCCAAAAAAAGTGTGAAACTATCGTGAATAAAAATTCCACATGAAATTTGTTCCCTTTTATTTTTTTAACATTGAATTTTAATAGGAAAAATGTGAAAAGGGAACAAATTTTATGTGGAATTTTTATTCACGATAGGGGTGAATATGTTTGTCTTCTCCAGCAGCAATTTGAAAACGTTTGCAGCTGAATTCATCCAGAAGCAGGAAAATTAAGTACCATATGAATTAAAGACGAGAGATATTGAGAATGCTGAAAAATGAATCCATTAAGACAACCCGAAGCGTAAAATGTTGTATGTGCAGCCCGTTAGACACTTCACTTCAGCACAGAGTAGCCAAAATTGGCTTTATTTGTTTTTGGCCTCTAAAGATGAACAATTTATTTAGCTTCACTTCGGAAAATCAAATCTTGTAATGGATTTTATCCTGGTGCATGCAACAGATTATGCAATAAAGTTTAAGCCATCAGCTTGTGCTGCTTAAATTACTAACAAGAAAACCAACCACTTTAAGTTAAATGTTTTCCTTAATCAATTGCCAGCAGACACTATTTGTTAGACAAATTTAAATAGTTTCATATACTTTAAACTTAAGTCCCCATATACACTTGGGAATTTAAGTTTCTTTAAAATTTTGTTTTGCATTAGCAAAATTCATTCAATTTATTTAAATTAACCTCACATACTTAACCTCGACTTTGTTAAAATATTATGTGTAACTAAGAAGTTTTTATGGTTTCCCTTCGTTTTGTTAATAACTAATTTAATGTAAACATTTTCTTGTTCAGATTACATGTTGTTGCTACTTATTAATTCTTCATTAATTGCCATTAATAATTTAAAATAGTTGTCGGTTTTAAAAAGTTTTTAGGATATTTACAAAACAAATTAGATTTCAAATTCTTTCATTTTTCCTGCATAATTAAGTTTAATATTTGTGTAAAGTAGTGTATAACATTCCTTGTAAATGCTATAATATTCTCAAATAATGTAAATAGAAAATTGGAGGTAATTACTTTGGTGCATGAGGCATGAGGCATGAGGCTGCTACAATATGTTATCTATAAATTAAATTATTTAAAAGGAAAAAGTTTACGATACTTACGATAAGTTTCTTTTTTCTTTTTCTTGCTTCTACTCTTTAAGAAATCTAGTCTACCTTAATTGTATCCTAACAATATTTAAACTGTGTACCAGCCATGATTAACATGAGTTAATAAACATTGTGCTTAAAAAATACTTATATTTCAAACAATTTTTGTTGTGTCTAAAGTAGTTTTTGTTTTTAAATCTGATTACATATTATAGCTATTGAGAAAAAAAAAATTTACAGCCTGGGAATAGTTTTGGTTGCTCTGTTCATCCTTTTAATAAATTTAATAAATATTATGCTCGACAGGACTGGTAAGGAAGATGAACAAAAGGCTTAAAAAGTTTTAATAAATCTCTTAACTTGAAAACATAAAACAAACATTGAAAATAAATTGCCCACAAACATACTAGCACCTACGAGGGCTACTACTTATGTTTAGAGATGTAGCTGTTATTGAGCTTTAAAATTCAAGTGAAAGTTTATTTAGTTTGTTTTAAAATTACAAAAAAAAAATAATAAAAAAACAAACCATTATCATTTTCAGACCTTCCAATCTTAGTTGCATAATTTCAACAATATAAAATTTTGGTGTCCCGAAAAAGGTGGTTAAAAAATTTGATGCAAAAAGACGCCATTGCATACAACATAATTTTCGAAGCCATGAAAGTATATCAGCTGAAAGCAACTTTTCAAAGACTGCATTGGTTCCAATCCATTTGCAGTCATTTATAATTGAATATTTTGGTATTGAAAATCAACAAATTTGATCAATAAGTGGCTGATATATGAGCCAATAATCTACAACTAACTTGAATACTAAGTCCAGGACGTAGACAATATTAAAACAAATACGAAAGTATAGTCGGTCAAGTCCCACCATATAATACCCTACAACGAGTATGCGAAAAGAAATTGTTTTTCGCAAATGGGAGCGCCCATAGTAGCGTGACTGCTGTGCATATACAAATTAATTGTAATAAATTTTACCTCGATATCAGCACTTGTAATGAATTTATGCATGTTAAAAAGATTTTTCGATGAGGGTCTTGTATGGCAGCTTTGACTTCTTATTATGGACCGATCGTTATACAATTAGGTATCATGATTTCTGTGTATATGAAACTTATTCGTGTGTTATTTTATTTGGATACCAACCTTAACTTAAGTGGGTCTATGACCCATTATCCTAGAAATGGGCGGAATGATTTGGACATGTTTGACATGAACAGCCAGCCAGAGGACGGACATCTTTTAATCGACTCAGAAAGTGATTCGATTGGTATACTTTAAGGTGGGTGTTAGACCAATTTTCGGGTGTTATAAACATCAGCACAAATCCAATATAGCCTTTTTACTATATCGGTGTAGGGTATAATGAAAGGAATTTCTAAAGTCTGGTTAAAAACAAATTCATTTAACAAAAAGTTATGTTAATTTCATTTAAAATTTGAATAATTTTAGCTGAAATTTTTTTTGCTGAACTTGCCACTCATAGTTTTTCTATATCAACTCTTGACTGGCCTATTGAAAATATTCGATTGTGATGCTTTGGTTTGTTACTTATTTGAGAGCATTATTAAGTAATCAGCTTCTCTCGCAGGTTTTGTTTGTTTTAGGTCTAAAATTAGATTATTTTGCTATCGCAATTCTTTTTTTTCTCTAGTAGACATTCCCGTAGGGAATCAGCGTAAATGTTTCTCTTGCATGTATTGTTTATCTCGAGTCTTAGTTTGGTCTGTTCTGACATCACTTCCTACCATATGTTCTCAGAAGTAACACTCAGACAATTAATATGCCGATATATTAATGAAGTAATTGTCTTACTTTCTTTGGACAGGGGATAAATAGGAGAAGAATAGGTGGTGAACGGAGAGCAAAGCTTTTGATATGAAAATTGCTCGTTATGTTTATTAGTAGTACAATATTGCAGCGCCTCTGATAGTGAGTAGGCGCATTGATCAAAGCTTGATTTATAGCCATTATTTAATTATTTTACTTCGGTGGCGTTTCAATGCTATATCACCGAAGGAGGGCGCTGTGATAAATATTAGTTATGATAGGATAGAGAACTCATAATTATCAGAAACTGATGTTTGAGTGGCAGTGGCTGGGAATCGAATCCAGGCCACGAATACCAACTCATACCTAATGATCAGACACGCTAACCAATTAAGCTACAGCATCCTTTAACGATAATGTTGGCTCTCATATTCAGAATCAATTCGACTTTCAAAACTAAATGTGTTTTAAAACGTATGTTTTGTGGAGGGTATTTAAACGCATACGGTGAAGCCATACTCGTATTTTCCAACTTGTTATTTTTCTTCTAAACATTAGTAGTAATCCTTTTACTCACACTTGAAGGAGAATACGAATATGTAATATAATTACATACACACTCCAGATACTCAGAAATTCATGTATTGCTCAAACTCACGCACATAATGTTTATTATAAACATACCCTGCAGTTTTAAAGTTGGCCTAAACAGGTCCTCTAGACAGGCCTTAGATATCAATACATTCTATCTGCTTTACAATTCACACATTCAACAAAACTACTGGGATTATATATAGAATATAGTGTGTGTTATGTGTGTGCGATAGTTTTAAAAATCTACAAAACTTTTTAGGAACAACATTTTAAGGATATTTTCTTTATTGCCAACTACTACTAATGAAGGCATATTCTTAATTTTCTACAAGAGGAAAGAACTTAACAAGCTCTAAGGAAAAGTTTTTTTTCCTACATAAATAAACAGTAGGATGGTACCACCTAACACACAGGCTGCGATACATACGTACATACGAGTTCTGATCAAAAAAATAACCGTTATTTTAATATTTCGTGTTGATACATATGTCTGTTATATATGTTGGTAATATCAGCCATTTCGCATTGTCAGTTTGTTTTTGACAGATAAAAAGGTAAGTCGTATTTTGGTGTGCTCTTCGCTTTTTTACTATTCGGAAAAAATGGTTCAAAGAAACTGTATTAAGTTTTGTGTAAAAAATTAATTTAAATTAAATGCACAAGGACATTTGAAATTTTGACTGTGGCGTTTGGCGAGTCTACTAGGAGCAGAATAAAAGTTCAATTGTGGTACAACCAGTTTAAGGAAGGCCGAAAAGATGTCAATGATGATGCTCGTCCTGGTCGCCCGAGCACACGTCAACAACCGATGAAAACATTGAAGCAGTGAAGAAAATGATTTTGGATAATCGACGAATCACTATCAGAGAGGTTGCTGATGATGTTGGCATATCGTTCGGCTCATGCCAAGCAATTTTTACAGATGTTTTAGGCATGAAACCTGCGGCAGCGAAGATTGTTCCAAAACTGTAAAATTTTAAGCAAAAACAACGTCGCAATGACATCGCTCAGGAGCTGTTGAACATCGTCAACGATGATCCAGATTTCCTCAAAAAGGTCATAACTGTTAACGGATCGTGGGTGTATGGCTATGCCATTGAAACCAAAGCCCAATGGAAACGTCGAGAAGAGCCAAGACCGAAAAAAGCAGGTCGAGTTCGGTCAAATGTAAAGGTTTTGCTCACTGATTTCTTCGACTGCAATGGCGTGGTGCATCATGAATTCTTGCCCCAAGGTCGTACGATCAATAAGGAATACTGCCTTGAAGTTATGCGCCGTTTGCGCAAAGCAATTCGTCAGAAATGCACAGAATTTTGGAAAAACCAATCATGGATGTTTGGGGCTCACTGAGTTATTTAGCTGTTTGTCCGTCCACTGTTGACCTTTTGATGATATACATAGGTTCCAATTGGGTTATTGGATGCTTGTCCGTCCGCTGTTGAGCTTTTGGTAATATTCCAATTGAAATAAAGAACAATTTATTATTTTTTATTCGAACTGTTAATTTTTTAATTTTTTGATATTTATTTAGTCAGGCTCGAGTTCATTAAATTTAATTTTCATTAAATTATTTTTACTAAAGGCAGGAATTGTTTTACAACTTGAAAAAATTTTTTTTTATTATTAAAATTTTTATTGATAATTTTCTTGTCTGGGATTCAAAGCTGGGTTGTTGAATTTACATTTGTTTCGAGAAACACCACTTTCTCTCATCAGAATTCTTTGCGTTCTAACCCTCTGTACCACTTGCGGTGCCTGCTAGCCAACAGAAAATATCAATATTTTAACCAGTGTTACCTGGTGGTTCGAAATTTGCTGTAATTATCATTTTTTATTTATTAATTTCTATTTACCCTTTCTTCAGTTTTTTGTATTCATGTCAAGACTTCGTCTCGAAAACCTGAATACATTTATTTTTTATTATGTTTGTTGTCCATTTTCGTCGACATTTTATGTGTAATACTTTAAAAACACTTTATTTTTATATTTCTAGTGTCTTTTACCACTTTATTTGAGTTTTTTATTTCAATTTAATTTATTTTGAATTTTTAAGTTTATCTTTTTTTTTTAAAAGAAATTTTAATTTAATTGTTCACTGGCACAAGGAATTTAGTTGTTTAAAAAGACAATGGCGCAAGTTAAGTGACAAAAACCAACGAGTCTGTCAGTTTCGTTGCAATAGCATACGCAACATATACACTTGCTTACGTGGGTAACAATTCGAATTCAAATCAACCGCAGGTGATGTTAGCAGTAACTGCAGTGTGACCTCAACAATGGATTTTGCACCATGATAACGCACCAGCTCACACATCGATGCTTGTGCGTGAATTTTTGGCCAAAAACAAAACCGTTATCATGCCTCAACCACCGTATTCACCTGACCTGGCCCCCGCTGAGTTTTCCCTCTTCCCAAAACTGAAGACACCGATGAAAGGAAAGCGTTTTGCTACGATTGAGGAGATAAAAGAAAAATCGAAACAGGAGCTGTTGGTGATACGAACAAGTGTATTATATCTGAGGGGGGATTACTTTAAAGGGGACAATATAATAATTGATGAATAAATAAATACTTTTTGAAAAAATTTAAAATAACGGTTATTTTTTGATCAGACCTCGTATATATAATACCTTATTTTTAAGTGTATGTAGTTGAAAGACTTAACTAATGAGTGCAGGAAAGAAAGCTCAAGAATTCAGTTGCTTCTTAAATCTGTAGCTGGAAAAAAACATCATTCAAGGAAATAAAAATACAAACTGCAATAAAACTCTTTATTTCTTTTTTTTTTTTTTTTTTGTTGATTTTATTTTGCTTTAAAATGTCCCAGTATGTCGTTTAACACCACATTCTCATCATGGATTTCCTTTCATTTTTTTTTATTTTTTCATTTGAAAATATAAAAAAAAGTAAATTTAGTTTGGTACGACTGAGATTTTTTCTACGTTTCTACGTTTTTACATAAAACGAAACTTCGGTGTCTGTGTTGCCATTTGGTATGAGTTTTGTTATAAAATGTACAAAAAGTGGTGAATGAGTTGATTCTATAAGGATGGCTGAATGAAAGGTGATGTACATAAGTTAAAACAGTAGTTGAAAAAATTAAATAATTTTTATTAAAAACAATTTTCAATAATTAAAAATTCATTACTGCCATTTATTTTCAACATTATTAATTCTTAGAACTTTAGGTATATTGCTATGCTGAGCGTCACTAACCAGTCAGAGCTGGCCCAAAGCTAACCAACATGAGGTTTTTGTTAAGCTGGGATGCTGTTCTATTTTAAATTTCATCAAACTATTTGCCGGAATCTTTTTATTTCCAAAGCAGGTTTGCATTATCATGCCGCCATAAAACACTGTGCCTAATAACAACTAAATAAAATATGCTTGCCAAAATGGATTGAATGTCTTGTAAACATATCTGGTCATTTATTAAATCATAAACTCTCCAGTTATTCAGTTTAAACTTTTCAACATGTTTTTCTGCCTGCGCCCTGCACTCAGTTATCTCGTTACAAGTAATTTAAGTAAAAAATGATCATAATCACTTAATCATAATCCCATGAAGAAGTATCGTATAAATAATTACAGTAAAAAAACGTTGAAGCCAGTCAGTCTCCTCAAATCTGTATGATGTAAAATAATTCAAACGTTTCTCTGTAGTTTTCAAAAATACATATCAAAATGCCCTCGGCAGGCAAAGACATAGAAAGAATTATCAAAAATGTGGTTTGTTTATATCAAATGACCACCATTCAGCAATGATTTTACAAATAGAATATAAATTGAATCTTATGCAGTGACACCTTGAGTTGCATTTTCCAAAGCCTTGAAATTATTAAAACGATTCCGCTAATTCTCATACCTAAACTGTCTAAGACACCAATAAAACTTCCAAGTAATTCTCATTAATAAAGGTGTTGTATTGGGGATGTAAGAGTGATTTACAAAGACCATTTCGGAATTTGCTAACAATAGGTTCTAAACAATTTATTCTAAGTCTCATACGAGGCACGACAAGTGTCTATAGTCAATGTAAGAAATAAAAACATAAATTGTCCATTTATAATAGTTTAACAAAATAACTTTGAAGACCTGATCCACAGAATGTAAGTAGTAAATGGCAACAGTCGTCTTTTTCAACAGTTTCGTTAAAATTGTAAAAATTTAATGCTAAAGTAAAGTATGTTCTTAATTCTTACCCCCACTGTACATCAAGCAGTGCTGAAAGGCGAATGCAAAAAAAACACTCTACTTTTTTGTATGCTGCTTTTAAAGCCATCTTAAGTTTCGAATTATTTTAAACCAAAACTATAAAATAGTTTCTTATTGCAAGAGTCAAAATGGTAGTTTATAGTTTATATTAAGAGCATATTTACTTTAAGCAAGATTATAAAAACATTGAGCACAGTGGTATGAAATGCATATGATAAAATGTTTAAAATAGCTGGTTTGGGATTAAAGTAGTTATTTTTAGGATTATAGTGAGAAAAATAAATTTTGTTTTAACATAAGTATGTTTAACCCTTCGATGAGTAAGTCATCCGTTGCCTTTTACGAAGTACTAGGTCCACGGTGTTCTATTTCTATTTGTATGGACTTTTATATGAAAACGTCAGTTTTTTGTTTTGCTTTATTATTATTTACCAACTAAACATATATAATGAATGCAAATGAAATTTTAATTTAATTTTTATTTAACAAAAAGTAACTCAAATTCAAAGAACACATTTGTGATGTGTTCAAACATAAAGCAGGTAGCAAAGATTCAAAAGGGCGGAAAGTTTATTATATTTTCTAGGAAAGGCACAATAAAATAATTCAAAAAGTAACTCAAATTCAAAGAACACGTTTGTGATATGTTTAAACAATAAAATAAACCAAAAGAAAATGCATTTATTAATGACGATAGAAGGGTCCAGTAGAACCCTTTAAATTTTAATAACAACTATATAAACTATTGGTCAAATCGCCTTGAACTTTTTTAAGATGATTCTAGATAAAATTTCTTTGGAATACATGTGGGGTATACTTCCCATGGTTGATCAGGAAGTAACTTTCAAAGCCGAAATGGTCCCCAGGGACCTTCTCATCTAACCGAGGGTTAAATGTCAGTATAACAATATTGTTAGCAAGTTGTTAATATTAGAGCCATGTTGCAGCACACACAATAATAACATGTGCACACATATGATCAAATCAAGTGATATTTGGCCAAATATCGGTTTATATTACAAGTATTTTTGAAATGCTATAAATTCTTGTGTATTATAACGTGTTTAAACGCCATCATTTGAGCTGTTAAAATTGCATTGAATCATTTCGTTAAGTGTATTCTGACATTAATGTTTGCTACGCAATACTACACATTTGCTTTTTAAAAGTCATTTCTCTCTTTCATCTCCTTTTAACTTCTGCACTGCCTCCTACACACACACACACACACACACACACACTTCTAAATTACCAACATTAAAATAGTTTTAAGTTAAAGACTTTCTGCTCTTAAAAGCAAAAAAAAAAAGTAGAAGGAAATTCATTCATTTTCTAGACTTAAAATTCACACTTGAAACTTCTACATGTACTTCGTACAATCTTTTAGTTGGATGCCCACCCAGTTACTGGGTGTTTAGGTTGGTGGGCCTGTGAAAACATTGTATTCAAAAACCAGTCTTCTTAAGAGTTATTTTATTTGGGAAGTAGGGGTTGGTTTGTTGGTTGTTTTTGCCTGGTTGGTAACATAATTTATGGTAAAAATGCCAAAGTTTCTTAATTCACCTGGAACATGTTTTTCGGGCGTAGTTGTATGCAATGCTGTTTGTAGGTATTTGTGTATTTTTAAAAGTATGTGTTGGTAAACAAAATTAATGATAGTGTGTGTTTATGTATAACTAGGTTTTTGAGATTTTCAGACAATTTCCAAATTAAGCCTTAATTTTTAACAATGCTGCAGTTTATGTTTCAAGATTTTAATTTTGTATTTCATATTATTGTTTATTTGACCTGTTTTTTTATTAAGATTTTAGTAAATATTTAAGCTTTTTTATAAAAAATTTAAATTTTATTTCAATATTTCGCTCTCTCTTTGTGTAGCTTCTTCAGGAAAAAAATTTTTAAATTAAAAAAATATTGAAATAAAGACTTCAAATGTACTTTAAGAAAATTTAGTATGAAAATTTTGTCTAAAAGCACATTTCAAGCCTACTTTATTTTTTATAAATAATATGTACACTAAAGTTTAAATAATTACTAAAATCTTGATTATAATTTTGCCTAAAGTTCCAAATGCATAAATTTATACAAAATTTAGTTTTAAGTTTCAATCTGGTATTTGTTGAAGATTGGTGTAAAGGAAAACCGTATACTAGTATAGAAGTTACATATGTATACATACTGCACACGCAACATCCTAGTTGGCCATGTCTTCAAGACAACGTCATATAAATCGTTGACGACTTTTTCGAACAAAGAGTACTTAAATCGTACAAGACAATGTGAGCGACATTATCATGCACATTGTCGTTGACGATCATTTGGGTGACAATGTGGTTAAAGTTGTCATCGATGACTATATACATGACTTTTATATCATGTCATCGTTGACGATAGTCTAGCGACTGTATTTTCCATATTGTCGTAGTGCACACTTTTTAAAAATTCCTGACTTTTTCGTAATTTTTACTTATTTTTATACACTTACCAATTAACAGATGTATGAATTGTAAAATGTTTCCACGAATATGTATGTATAGAGAAATTTCCACACGCACTTTAAAACTACCTTCCACTAGCACTTTAAAAACTCATCTGAATAATTCTGCATTCCCTCTTACGATAGTTTTTTTTTCTTTTTATTTTTTGCTAAAGTCCCGCTTTTTTGCATTTTTTTTTTTAACACAAAAACTTAAAAAAACTATGTTGACAACAAGTCAAATGTTTTAGCTTTTTATGTTGATAGAAACACGAAGAAACAAGAAGTGTTAAAGACTTCGTCGCTCATCTGGTCGTCAATATAGTTTGAAAGACTTCAAAATGCATGCAATTGTCGATAATTTTGTCCTCACATCAGTTTTACTGACGATAAGGTGAAGACATTGTCGCTCATTTTGTCGTGGATGTGGCTTGATACAGGTCAAAATGCATGCACTTGTCGCTCACTTTGTCCTCAATATTATTTTATTCAAGACAAGTTCATGAAATTGTCGTTAGCTAATCAACAATGGAGCTTAAAACACGACAACATATGCGACTTTGATTTATACTTGTCTTCAGAGGCATTGTATAGACGACAAATTATCAAATGTCCTGAAGACAACATCGACGAAAATTTTGTCTATGACTGTCTGGCCAACTGGGTAATTAAATGCCTAACACGTCTTTTGAATCTCGAAAAAAACACATACATATGTATGTGTGTATGTACTTATTTTTACTTACTCATTATTTGTCAATCTTAAGGGGTGGGAGGAGTTTCTTATTTATTTCATTATGCCATTAATAATCATCAGAAACAGAAAACGATGAATAAAAAAACATAACTGGATCCATTTTTAATTTAAAAGAATTTCTTTAAAAGATTTTGCTTTCACTTGTGTTATTTTTTGAACATATGCTGAAAATCGGCATTTGACTGCAAAGTTTGAAAGTCGATTAAAAAAAAATTTCACCCCACACTCTCAGAATCGACCTAGTTTTTGCTAACCTGAATTTGTTCCACAGTGTTACTTTAGATAATATTATGATTACTATAAACTATAATATGGTTACATTAGGTCATAATATGATCATGTATGACAATTTTATGATTATAATATGATGTTATAATATCAAATTATAATTAATTATGAAATATTACGATCATGGCACTCATCTTCATCAGAATATGTTTTGACTACAATAATAAATTTCATCATAGTATGTTGCACTTAGATTATGTTTACCACAGCCATGTTGTTTCTCTGCCTGCAGTTATAATAGCTAAACAAATAATTTAGTAAATGATAAGAAAAACTGCAATTAGTCCCGATTTACACGAAGCAATTCTTTAAGCTAAGCTGATTATATTTTATACATTGTTGTGAGGGGAAGATAAGACGAGTACACATCTGATTGTACTAGCAATTTGTGTTACTCTCTTATTCGTATGTGTATACAAATGTGTGTATACTGTCAAACAAAAATATGAGCGTTTGAAGCAATAAAATTGTGCTGTGTGAACACCGAAGAAATTTCAAGGAAACATTTGTATCAATGGTTTCAATAAAACTTGTTTGGGTACTTAGTACTTTAACTTAAAAGTTATTAATTAATTTATATTGTCTTAGACAATGCAAATAATTTATTATTGTTTTTATTATGTCAAAGACAGTTTAATGACACAATTAACATCGAATTAATCAAGCATTCATTAAATAAAAAATTATTTATATTTAAAAAAAAATATTTGCATTTCTACTTAATTGTGAAACTCCCTCCTCACAATCACAATATATCTAGGGTATGAGTTCTTATTATTATTATTATTTTTTACCATACTATTATGCTCTATTAATCACATTAAATTAATGTTAATATTAATAATTAATAAATTAAATACACTAGCATGCATTTATGTATATTTGAGTATAATAAATATGTACATACATATGTATGTATAAAAATATAAATTTACATATGCCTACATATTTACCAAGTGATTATATACATATATTAATAAAAATAATTTAATTATTATTTCAATTCTGATGTTGCAAACATTATTGAAATGTTACTTGGTTTAATCCATTAACAGGCTTCAACCGTAAGAAAGAGCTCTCTAATATGACACTGAATTTTATATTCTACACCACCATACTGAGGAGGGTATATTAGATTTGTGTAGTTGTTTGTAACGCACCCAAAGTTAAAGAATCACTTTCTGAGTCGATTTAACGATATCTGGCCGGCCGTCTGGCTGGCTGCATGTCAATGTAGACTTTGTGCGCAAAGTACAGGTTGCATTTTTAACGATATTTTACTAAAATTTGTTATATGATAATTTATTGGCGCAACGATGATGATTGGGATTGAAATTAGCCCCTAGGTCCCCAAACAAATGTATTCCCGACATATAGGTTTATCGAAACCTAAGCACTTTCACAAATTTTGTGCAGCTCTCACATAATGCCCAATTCTAAAAATAACTCTAAAGGGCATAATTCTCTTAGAAATGTTGCAATCGAAATAATATACTACACAAATATGTTTGATATATTCACAAATCATTCGGTCCAGTTGTATGATAATCGGTCCATAATTATTCAATGCTGCCATATAAGATCCACTTCTGAAAATCACTTCATCCAGATTAGGCCCCTGCTAATCGCCGCATACGATATCCAGCAAAATTTACCAAAATTGTAGATGGTGGCATTTTCACATTACATATTAAATAAAAAGTATCGTAATACCAGTATCTAATAATCAACTAAGTTACATCACTCGAGCTGTCATTCGATACGTCACTGGCTATCGTATGTAGAATAATTTAGTTTTTCTACTGCCAAAACGCCCAAGTTTTACTTTGTGACGTTTCTTCATTTGAAGTTTTAATTGTGCCCCTTACCCGAGAGTTATTGGAATTTTTGTATGGAGTCATCTAGGATGGTTCAAGCGGGTATCCTGAATCTCCTCTAAGGTTCAATTAGTCAAACCAACTTTATGGGAAGCACTGTCTTAAGCACTTATCTTAATGTCATAATTGAATTTTGGTTTTCCGCCATAACCATAAACAGCTGATTACAATACACTAGAGCCCCGATTTGCGTCTATCCTATTTGTGTCGTTTCGATTTGCGTCGCCTTTCCAAATGTGCTGTAATCCGTTTTACGTTGTTTTGATTCCAATTTGCGTCTACTTTGAAATTTTGCTTCCGATTTGTATCGCTATATACCCTAATTCCATAATTTCATGTGAATATTTTGCCTACTTGCGTATAAAAAGGGGAATTCCCATTTTATTCATACTTACCATATAAAGTTACGTACTATTCAATTACTTTTGGTTATGCTTTTATGTATGTATGTAAATAGATTTTTTTCTCCTTAAATATTTTTTTATTCCTTGTTCAAAACTACAAACAGTTTCAATTATTTCTTTATAATAATAACAAAGAGCTGGTGAAATAAATATATTCAAAATATGATTTTGTTTGCTAAATTTTAAAAATTTAAGAGCCATTTAACAAAAAGTCTGTACATTTGTATAGAAAAAAGTGTTTCGATTTGCGTTGTTTCGGTTTGCGTCGCAAATTGGGGCTCTAGTGTATTTATGTATTTGTTACTTCTTTTTGTTTTGAATTTAGTTGCCATACTGGTATTGTTGGGTAAGTTTTTTTTTAACTGTTAAAAAATAATTAAAAGAGCAAATGACTTCAAAAAAAAAAAAAAAACCATTGTGTAAATGCTGAGGCATTCTTGTAAGCGCAAATAGTTCTTCTGTGTCTATATTGTTTTATTTTAGAAACGTTTTCTGGTGAAACCAATTCGTGTTGATAGGTCGGACTTTCCAATCTCTTTTACGCTTGAAATATCTTCTTTTAACGTATGATAAAATTACATTAAAAAATATCAATTCTTCGTCACTACTCATACTTTTCCTATTATTATTTTTCTTTTAATAAACACAAACTGCGAAGCATGTTAGCTTATCTGCAGGAAACATCAAGAGTCCTTGGCGGGAATCGAACCCGCAACCCTCTGACTGATAGTCCGGCACACTATCGCCTAATCTATCGGGGTCCCGACTACTTGAACCTTTGGTGTTAGATTTATTTATCGTATGTCAACAAGTACAATAAAATATTTCATTTTGCCTTAACTAACAACCAAGCATTTTACAAATTGTTCTGATCGTAAAGCTCTTCTAGCAACATTTTCACCGCGGGATGCCTCCACACAAATGAAGTCATAAGCTGCTCCACCATATTTCAAAAAAATGCTCAAAATTTAATGTTTGTGATCATGTAGATGGGGATAAATACAACAGCAATGACATTTAACATA
This sequence comes from Bellardia bayeri, assembly GCA_950370525.1. Taxonomy (NCBI): domain Eukaryota; kingdom Metazoa; phylum Arthropoda; class Insecta; order Diptera; family Calliphoridae; genus Bellardia; species Bellardia bayeri. The sequence goes on from OX493264.1 coordinate 124,419,411, forward strand.
CTTTTTTTTATTAAAAATGTAAAAATCTTTCAATTCAATAATTTGTTCTTTAAATCGCCCTAGAGACGATCAAATGAACATATCAATCACATAGCTGTGTGCGAGCAATCATTATTTTTCGGCTACACATACACGTTGTCGGTAATGATTGATGAAAATCAAAAAGTTTTGATTTTTTTATTTGACGGTCGATTATTTGAGCGTGTTCGTTTGTGATTGACAAAAAAAAATACATTAGCTTTGTATTTGCCGTCATAAAAAAGTGTACAGGTGAAAAATAAACATATATGCACATAATTTGATGCGAACGCTATAAAGGCAAAATACAAATGATGATTCTTGTGATTTTTTGTACGCCTCCTTTAAAGCTACAAGCATACGACATATACACAGAAAAAAAAATCATGTTTGTTTTTCAATTAAAAATTTAATTGATTTTAAAATAATTTTCAATTAAAATTTTAATTGATTCAATTACTTTTTCTGATATTTTCAATTAAATCTCACATTTTTTTTTAATTGATACTATCATTTTGTTTACAGGACCGAATTCAATTAAATTTTTAATTGATTCCACAAATATTTTAATTGAAACTCATTTTTATTTTTTTCTGTGTATGCACTGATTGACGAGTTTATTTGATTGTCTCCAGGGCGCTTAAAAAAATAATGATTTCATACATATTGAATGCAGTAATGAGCTGATACGATGGGATTATTTAAACGCTATCGAAGGCCACGATTTGGCCCCAGGTCATACCTACCATATAAGAGCCCATTTCTGAAAAACTTTTTTTGGTTATTTGCTGGGTGTAGGGTATTCCTACTTGTTTGCAATTTAATTTGAAGGGTATTATTAGCCACTTATGTTCGTGTGTAGCTTAATTGTGACTTAAAATGGTCCTCACACAAACAAAATAAATTATTTATATTTTTTAATTTCCTAAACTAGTTCAAAAAATTAATCACCCCTATCGTGAATAAAAATTACACATGAAATTTGTTCCCTTTTCACATTTTCCTATTAAAATTCAATGTTAAAAAAATAAAAGGAAACAAATTTCACGTGGAATTTTTATTCACGATAGGGGTGAATATTGATCTAATAATGATAAACTAGAAAACTTCGTTATTAAGTATTCAAATTAAAAAAAAAAACGTTGCCGCTATTTAAGTTAGGCCAAATGTAAATGCATTATTTAATACATTATTTAACATATTTAATTAAAAAAAAAATATAGTTTTTTTTTTACAACAGAAAATCCGCAATAACAAAAACCAACATTAAGCCATTTTTATGCATAATTATACAATAATTAAGTCAACAGAAATTATATAAAAAAAAAACAATAATTATACTTGTACAACTGCAATACTTTACATTTAAATGCGCTTGCGTTGTGTTTATTTATAAATATTAGTTTATTTTTATAGATAAATAATTTTTATAAATAAAGAACAGCAAACTGAAAAAGTTTAAATAAAATTTCCTGAAATTTATTGTAAGCTGTTCAAATTCAAAAATAAATTGTTATTTAAGCACTTCTTAATAAACGACAAAGTACATATTTGCTATCATCTTCTGGCTCATGGAGTGTCAAGTAGAATCAGTGCAGAATAAATCCTCTATATTTTATGAGTTCTTGAATTTGAAAATTCAAATATTAAATTCAAAGTTTAAATCAGTGAATCAGAAATGAATTTTCTTTTGCACAAGTAAAAGTAAATATCAAAGATTGTTTATTTTTATACCCTTCACCTTCATGAGAAGGGTATATATAAGTTTGTCATTCCGTTTGTAATTTACACAATATAATTTTCCGACCCTATATTCTGGATCCTTATAGATAGCGGAGTCTATTGAGCCATGTCCGTCTGTCTGTCTGTTGAAATCAATTTTCTGAAGTAGCCAGATATCTTCGGAATACAAATCTTTAATAATTCTGTCAGACATGCTTTCGAGAAGTTTGCTATTTAAAATCAGCAAAATCCGTCCATAAATAAAGGAGATATGAGAAAAAAATCGAAACAACCTCTAAAAATGTCTTCAAAATAAAAAAACTAATAAACTTATCAACAGATGGCGTTGATCACACAAAGTGTATTAATATTTTTACTAACGTTTTTTCATCAACAGATGGCGTATTTAACATCAAAGTGTTCGAAAACTTTAAGTGTGTTCTTAAGCCGTAATATAAGTGTGTAAAAAGACAGTACGTTCATTTTTAATTGTGTTTGTGTACATTCAAATAAATAAAGACTCGTTATAATTTCTTCAAACTAGCTGACGCTTTTATTTTGAAGGGTGTTAAGATTCGGCATAGCCGAATATATCACTCTTACTTGCTAAGTCTAAATTAATCAACCTATACTTATGAGTGCAATGACTTTGTATAAAACATTTTGATACATACACAGAAAATATTTTCAATCATAAATCAGCCAATTAATGCAATGATTGAAATAATAAAATAAAATGAAACAATTTTTTATTTGATTCAATTAAATTTGTCAATCAAAACTCAAAAATTTAATTGAATCAACTAAACAATTGTTTAATTTTATTTTCATATTTCAATCATTGGGTTAATTGGCCGATTTATACCTAAAAATATTTTCTGTGTATTACAGTTATAGTGATTATTATTGATTGCATATTTAAAATCATTGCAAATACAATTGTCTGCACGCAGAGAAAAATATAGTTGTGCATGTTTACCACAACTATTTCAACATTTTTAATAATTTTTTTAAAATACTATGGTCTCTGTAATTTTATATGGCTAAGTTACCATTCACATGATTATAGCAATCATGTACGATTATATCAATTATGTACTGTTTATGGTGATCAGTTTTATAACGAAATGATGATTATACCATATTATGTTGTTCTCTCTTAATCAAAGAGCAACAAATTATAATAAATGGGTTCATCATAAACATGATTGCAACAAATATATCCATAGTTACTATAATCGTTTATATGCTTGTAGTAATCATCTGAATCGTAACTTAACCATATTATGGTTACCACAATCATAAAAATAATTACAGTGACCATACTATTGTTGAAAAACTTGTAAAAATGTTGTCATTGTTGTGGTAAACATGTACAACTATATTTTTTCTCTGTGTGTATGACAGAATGTTATATATTGTACAAAGTTGTCTAGGCTAAAGGTATGTTGGTATGTACGTTACACATGACAAATATTTGCCAAAAAAGACGTAACCACTAAATGTTTATTTGGAGAACTTGTTTTACTAACAACTAATTACAAAAGCAGTTTAAAGCTGTTTTCTATTAGGAAACATTTGTAAGGTTGCACGTTGTCAAACAAAATTGTGCCAAAAACAGTGGTCACGTTTTGTTGCATAGATATTTTCCAAGTGTAAGAAACTTGAAATCAAATCAAATCAAGTTTCTTACACATATTTTCGAAAAGTTTTCATTTTATTACAATTTTGTTATTAATTTTGCAATGGAAAGATATCAATGACTTTATTTTATCTAAAATTTCAAAATATTTTGTTCGTTCATCAATTTAACAATATGCACATGTATATATAAGCATATATTTTCTGCAACAATTTTATGGAAAACTGTGCAACAACTATTAGATTACTATTATACCATGATGATGATTGTATGTATGTGTTTGATTGGACAGCTAAGGAAAATATTGATCATTTGCACACACAGCATATGGTAAATGTCATTATTTTTGACACATTTATATTTATGCTTATGTCAAGTAGGGTCGCCTTTATTACTAAAGGAAATAAAATTCTTAAAAGTACAGATTTTGTTTAAAATAAATAATTACTTAAATACAGTTTTTACTGTCACATAAAGGTAAATTTAATTTACTTGTATTAGATCAGATAAAAATTAGATCAGTCCCTTCGACAATGCCGGCGCAAAAGATTACATCACCAGCGTCTAGAGAAATAAGCAAATGGTAGTGAATATCAAAATGATGTAAAACTGGCAACAAAGCTTCCAGAAAAATAACTGTCTACTAATGGATAAATGTAAAAATGGATCTCAAATATGTATTTACGTTGCAGGGCAATAAGGAAATCGAATCAGAAAATATAAATAAACAGGAATGGATTAGATTGGTAAAAAGGCAATGGTTTGGTTAGCAAATCGCGGTGTGGCCTGACAAGCACCGCTTTTGTCACCTCTGCAACCTTGACTTCTAAAATTTATATAAAAGAATGTCAGCATAAACCTTATTAGAATTTAGGTCGACTAAAATAAATAAAATTTGAACAAAATTTATCTATTCTCAAGCACCGCAGTTGGAATGAAATGTTGTGCAATGGGTTGCAACAAAACGAAGGAATTGTTTTTGAGAAGAGGAATTTAATGAAATTTGATATTCTTTTTTTTTTAATAAATGTGTAACGATCTGGGATTTCAAAGCATTCAATCGCTCTTATATTGCGTATAAATTTGTGTTTTTTTGTGAATTGTTTCTAAACATTACTTTATCCTATGGATGGATGCCAGTCGGGACCAGATTTGCAAATCCCGAAATTCGGGATTTTAAAAATGTAAATCCCGGAATACCGGGATTTTTCGGGATTTCGGAATTTCAGAATTTTCGGGATTTTTGTTTCTTATTACAACAAATTGGTATATCAATAACGAAAACTATTTATTTCAAAAAAATAATTTCAATCGGTATTTACTAATGATTTGTATTTCATATAGAAGAAGTAAAAGTAAAAATAACAAAAATTTATATCAATTTATTGCTTAAAAAGCTTCTTCAAAATTCAATTATTATTATATGCAACGACAATTGAAACAATTATTAATTAAAAAAACAAACAAAAAATTAATTTTAAAGCTTGATGGTAAACAATGTTTTTTGTTCTTCTATTGGGGCAGAAAATTAATAGTCCTGACGGCGTACCGACTCTCGAGCACGCAACATACCGTGGGAAAACCATTGGGATTCTAGATTTAACCCACACACTTTTAAAGATTGTCCTTGAGATTTATTTATCGTCATTGGGAATACAGGGCGAAGTGGAAATTGGACGCGTTTAAAATTAAATTGTAGATCACTTGGTTTCATAGGTATCCTGGGGATAATCTTTACCTTTAAACTTTCCTATAATTATCTTTGCTTTAATAGTGTTTGGCATCAGCGTTTTAACAACTAATCTTTTGATATTACCAAACACAACTAAATTATAGCAAAGAGCAAACACATATATCACTCATTAGGAACTTTTGTAAAGTTTAGGCGTAGGATAAGTAAAACAATTGAGTAGTGAAAAGGAGGCAGTGTTGTTAGCTCTTCAAGTTTCTGCCAAAAAATTACGCTTATTAAGAAAAATGAGGCAGTAAAATTTAGTTCTTTGTGTTTTCATAAAATTGTCTCATACTTAAAAAAATGAGAAGTGAAAAGGAGGCTTTGGTGCCACTTCAAGTTTCTTCAAAAAATGTCTCTTATTAAGAAAAATGTTAAGTGAAGATGTTTCGTAAATGTGTATACCAAAAAAGCAGATAAAACCAATTATACTTCTATGGATCTTTTACAAAAATACTATTTTTCGGGATTTATTAATCCCAAAAAAATTCAGGATTTGTCAGGATCGTGATTTCGGGACTCTTGCAATTGTCTAATAAATAAGTACATCCATGACTAAACTACAGACATTACAATTTATGTATGAATATCCCTAACAAAACGTATAAATAAAACAACATTTCACCTTTCTATTTTAAGGCCAGCCTAATATACACTCATACATAAAGACTAACTAACATATAAGTAACTATTTAATAAATACATAAATACACAACAGACCTTCAGACAATATTTTCCATACATTTTCTTTGTGATGTTTGTTTAGGAAACTTTAGCAACAATATTATTGTACATCAGTAGTAATTGCAGATGATTTAAATTGCTTTTTTGTATGCATGACATATTGATACCCATTTTTCAACTTATTTTTGTATAAAACTATATATTTAAAAATATAGATTTTTTTTTGTTATTGTTGTGGGTGTTTGTTTTTAAAACAGTTTTGTTTTTGAAAATCAAAACAATATTCAACAATGTCAGGAAGACTTATAGTTGGAAATAAATTTTCAATATTATTTAATATTAATTCTATGAATGTAGGGCTTTATTGCAAAGTAATTGTATATAAAGTTGATAGCATTGTGATTAGATACTATTTTTGGCAAATTTTGTAAATAATATTAAATGTTAAATTAGTAAATTTGTATTAGCAATAAATAACTATGTATTTATAAATGTTTTCTTTTAATTTAATTAAACGTTTGCTTGTAAGCTTAATAATTTTTAGTTGTGAGAAATTTTAAAATTTGTTTCTACAAAAGTTTTAGTTTATAATTTATTTTCTAGTGACAATATCTACAAATCAAAAAAAAAAACTTACTTAGGCCCCTATTATGAGCTGCATTCGACAATCGATATTCGCTGGCTATCGAATGTAAAATTTGTATTATGAGTTGGCGTCACTGTCGAATTAATCATATTTCTTATTACATGTTATGAGTTAGAACGAAATTTACATACTTCTACAATGTGGGTGTATTCTTTTTGTCTAAATTTCTTCAGTCAGCCAACTACCCAGGCGGACGGACGGACATCGTTTAATCGACTCAGAAAGTGATTCCGAGTCGATCGGTATACTTTAAGGTGGGTGTTGTACGATTATTTATGAGCGCTATAAATATCAGCACAAGTCCAATATATACTCCCCACTATAGTGGTGTAGGGTTTAGTAAACAAGATTTTCGTAAAATTGTGTATAATTCTCCTAAACAGTTTGGTATTAAAAATCAGTAAGTCCCGGATCACACAATGCAACTTTTGCTGCTCAACTTTTGAGTTTTTGGGTGAGAGAGGAAAACAGAGGTGAACAGCAGCAAAAGTTGCATTGTGTGATCCGGAACTAAAAGCGAAAATCAGAAAGTCGAATATTTGTTTTGTTACATACATATGTATTTATATGTATAATAACACATTTGTGTAGCCGAATTTTAAATGAACACTTGATTTATTTAATGTGCCATACAAAATTGCTATTTCTATATGTTTACTGTTTTATGAAATTGCAATTAATTACAGAAACAAAAAAAAAAAAAAAAAAAAAAGACATAAATATTTTTTACAATTTCTCTGAATATTAGAAAAAATATGTAATAAAAAAACAATTTGTGGAAAAATTATTTGATCATTTATTATAATTTTTTTCCCTCACATATACTTATGTACATACTACTTATATCGCAAATGAAATGTTTGTGTTTGCGAGTTTTTTTTGTAGTAAGTTTCTACTTTGGTGACACATCATCATCTAGTATTAGGGCGGCATCAACTTGTGGTGCCTATTATGAGCAAAATTCTATTTTCGACTGTGATCGAAAATGCTTATCGAACAAATTTTCATTTGGTATTATGATGCACATTCGATAAAAAACAATTCCAATGGTGAAAATCACTCTTTTTTGGGTCATTCACAATAGTACATTTCTATCAGCTGGTGCTATATTTCTTAAAGAAATTTAAATTAAATTTTAAATGACCACAACGGAATTATGGTTTAATGATTCGTTTGATGAATAGAATTAAGCTTCTGTGTAATGCCCTGCCATTTTTTGCCTGCCTGAACTTTAGAGCCAATACCTTTTGCCAACAGTGGATCTTCTTCCATGAGAGAAACGAGCTTTTCCAATTGCTGTTTTATACTTACGACCTGCAGGATATTAACAAAAGTAATTTACAAGTAGTATTTGGTTGGCCAAAACAAAAAAACAAACAAATTCTCAAATTTTAAATAAATTTTTCACAGTTCTATATAGCGTCGACAGCAAATTTGTGTCTGATAAAAAATTCGTTGAATAACGAAATTTTCGACAGCGATGCCAACTCATAATACAAATTTTATATAAGATAGTCGATTTTCGATAGCCAGCGAATATCGATTGTCGAATGCAGCTCATAATGGGGGCCTATATCTCCAATATATACAATTGAGCTGTAGCAAATGAACGCAAAGAATTCTGATGAGAGAATGTGGTTGTTCTCGAAACATGAAAAATTCAACCCAGGTTCGAATCCCAGCCAAGAAAAATTATCAAATAAAAAATTTTTTCAAGTTGTAAAACAATTCCTACCTTCAGTAAAAAATAATTTAATGAAAATTAAATTTAATGAACTTGAGCCTGACTAAAGAAATACCTGATTTCTGATTTTTCTCACAGTTGCTCCAAAAACATACATAAGTAATTTGGATAACAAATTAAAGTTATTTGGAAAACCATTAAAGCTCATAAAACTTACCTATGTTTTCACTATGTCATTTTTGTTGACAAATTGTTGGCTATTGTATGAAAACGGGTTGTCAGATGGCGTCACTTATGTTTGCAATCATGATTACAACCCGTTTTCATTGCAATTGCCAACAATTTGGACAATTTGACAACAAAAATGACATAGTGAAAACCAAGCATTAGAGTCCCTTTGTTTTATATGTATATGAGAAAAGCTAACAATAATAAAATGTAGACACCCTAATATAAACTATACTAAATCTATGTAGTACTTTTCGACAAAAATTGTTTTATTAACATATACAAGAGATATACAGATACAGAAAACATAAATTTGAAAGCCTCCAGTGTTTTATGTTAAAAATTATTATACACTGTCATAATATTTGTACAAACTTTTTTATTTACTGGTGTATATTCTGTGCTATTATACATACATGCATACATACATACTCGTACATATTATTCGCAATAGATTTTGATTTAGAAAATTGCCAAATTTATAGTCATATTCTTTGGGGCAAATTTTTATTATTAAAATATGCCGAACGATTTTAAGATATAAAATATGTGTGCTAGGAATTTTAAATTACGAGTATGTATTAATAACAATAATGCCTTAATACAAATTCAAGCTTAAGTTTAGCATTTAAGTTTTTAGGCAACTTTAGAATGTTTAAAATTTTAATGAGCAGTGGTAGCGAATGCTACAAATATTAATAAATATTTATCGCTAAGAGTTTGTTAAAAGTTGATTAGTTAGGAAAATTTTAAAATTTTCTAAACAGATCAGAAAGTAATAACGACAGAAAAATCATTTTTATACCCTCCGTTTGTCATTTCGTGTGAAACTTTTTTAATATTCATTTGAGACCCAGCAAAGTATCAAGAATATGATCCTTATGAAATTCTAAGTTAATTGAGCCATGTCCGTCTGTCTGTCCGTCTGTGTAAAACGATCTCACGTCCAAACTATACAACTTAACTAAACGAAATTTCCAGAAAAATATTTCTTATTTTGCTGGTAACTTTGTTATTGCAAATCAGCAAAATTGGTTTAGGCCAACCAGAGTTATGGACTAATATGTGAGACAACCTCCATAAAAATTTGATTATTTTTTATCCATTTTATTGCAATATTTTGAAATATATTGCAGATAATATCATGAAATTTTGTATACGTTGTTTTTATGATAAAAGAAGACAGTGTGCGGAAAATAGTAATTTTTTGTTTATACGGTTTTACTTACAAAATTGAGAAGAGTTTAATGTACGAGTATTTACCCAGTAACAAATGTGCTCCGAAAGGAGCAGGTTTTATGTATGAATTCATATCTCAAATCGCTTCAAACGTGCTGATGGGATGCATGATTTTTGTATGAGGTGTTCCCGGTTTGGAGGACTACTTTCTGATGACAATAAGCGCTTCTTTTAAACTAATCAAAAATGCAAATTAAGCACTTTCCTAAAGTGTTTTTATAATTCTATCTGAATGTTTTTGCTTAAGAAAAATTCATAGCAACTGAGAAGCGCGATATTCGTTTTGTAATTGATTTTCGTTGTCATACATAAATCTGTAGGCTATAATTTCATTTTTCGCTTTAAAACCTTTTTCGTTGTCAGCACTAAAAAATCATATTTTTTGTATATTTGATTCGTAAGCATTTACGGCTTCATTTATTGAAGCGCTCGATTATGCGCTTTTTCTCTTAAGTGCTTCAAAATACACGATTTTTTTTACTGGGTATAGTTATGCAATGCATTGTATAACTTTATGCTAATTGCTGTTAAGATAATTAGTTGTGACTATGGTTTCATGTTATTTAGGATTTTCAATACCGAACTTACTATAAGCAATAGCTTGGTTGAACGTAGCAAAACCTTAATTTATCATACATACATTTTGCTGCGGTGATATATATTTTAAGTACAACATAATAAATTGAAAAACTTTATAAAATTGCTACTACAAGGTGGCGCAAAAGTAATCCTCCTATCAGAAAATGCTATATATTTTGCGATTGGCACCTAATGTCAGTTATATTTTGACATTTGTGTAGTAAACACATGCAAAATACACGTTAATAAACAATGTTATGCTACACTGCTCCAGAACGCGGAATATTGCTGACTATTTATTTGACCAATAATCGGTCGGTGACTTTGGCAGAACGTGAATTTCGTCGCAGATTTTCTGGCCGTCCAACGCCTACTGGTGAAACACTGCGACGTTTAGCCGCTCGCTTCAAAGAGACTGGCACAACACGAGATGCTGCCAGGCGTGGCAGACCCCGGAGTAGCCGTTTTGCAGAGAATATTGCTGCTGTAGTCGAGCATGTCATGGAAGCGCCGTCGACATCGACCAGACGACGTACCACGCAAATGGGTATCAGTCGACGGTCTTTACAGCGAATTTTGGTACAAGATTTGAAGATGTTTCCGTACAAAGTCCAGACGGTGCATCAGCTGTTAGCTGCTGACCGCCAATCGCGTCTAACATACGCTCATACATCGACCAGACGACGTACCACGCAAATGGGTATCAGTCGACGGTCTTTACAGCGAATTTTGGTACAAGATTTGAAGATGTTTCCGTACAAAGTCCAGACGGTGCATCAGCTGTTAGCTGCTGTCCGCCAATCGCGTCTAACATACGCTCAAAGGATGGCTTGAGCCATCCTTTATCACCACCAAGAGGAAGATGATTTTTCATCAAAAATAATCATGAGTGATGAGGCCCATTTCCATCTTAGCGGGTACGTAAATAAGCAAAATTTACGCTTCTGGGGCACTGAACATCTGCGTGTAACCCACGAAGAGCCATTACACCCGCTTAAAGTCACTGTATGGTGTGCTGTTTTTATCGCCGGAAGTTTTGGCCAAAGTGATGGAAAATGCCATAAAAAGGGCTCAAATGACAAACTGTGGCGGCGACCATTTACATGACATCATATTCTCGACTTGATGTAAAAAAAAATTAAAAGACCAAATAAAAAAAAATAATCCACAAGAAGAATCAAAGTTTTTCATTTTTTTTTTTTTTTAATTACAGCCAAAAAACATCGGAAGTTTACTTTTGCGCCACCTTGTATAAATTAAATATTGTTTCTGATTTAATAAGCATTTTTTTGCATTTTCTCTCTCTCTCTCCCTTTGGTTTCATAGATTAAAACATTAAAAATTGTTTGTCTAGCAAAAATATAAAAATATTTTTTTCATTTTTGGTTTTTAATTTTCTTCAATGGCACACAGAGAAAGCAGAAAGAAACCACTCCCAAGCGATTTTGTCAACAGCAGAGAAATGTTTCCACATAGTAAAGGAAATGAAAGGCCATGAGTATTTTAACATTAAATGAACCATATGAAAGCAAACTTAAACCAAAAGAATGAAAAAAGAAAATAAAAATATCAAATACACAGCAAGATAAAAATAAAACTGAAATAAATTCAAATAATTTGTCTCTTAGAGACTTAAAAACCCGAAACCAATAATATTTTATGCGTTCTAAGGATTTCAATTTAACATTCTCCTACGCTCACACAGCAATATATTTTGTTATACATACATATACGAGTATGTATGTATGTAGGTATTATTAAAAATATTTGTATATGAGTATTGTAGGTAAGGGAAATGTTTTAGATTTAGTCTTTTTAGTTGTTGTAACTTTTCTGTTATTTATTATATTGGTACTTACTCTAGGACTATGTAACAGGGGTATGCGATTGGCAAATTGAGCTATTGTAGTTGTGGCTGTTTTCCATACCAATGTATCCACTAGAGAATGTTCGGTGACACCCGGACAGGGTATGGTTACATTTTTACCAGCCTCTGCTATGATTTTTTCATATTCCAAATTTGTAACATCTAAAATAAAGTTAAATTTAAGAAATTAGTTTTTGTATTTTTTATTTGAGTGTGTTTAAAGTTCAATGTAAATGTTTATTTTAGGAAAGTTGTAATATACTTTATTTATATATGGAGTGGTTTCTTTGAATTGTTCTTTATTAAAATGTAAAATTGTTGTAAAGTAAAAGCATGTATGTATGTATATTGAAATCAGCAACATACTGCTACAAAATATTAAATGCAAACATTTTGCAAAAGTGTTTTAATTGATTTTATAGAATTTAACATGGTAGTAGTTGTAGGTATAAAAATGTTTTCAATAATACAATTCGGTTGAAGTTAATTGATCCTTAATAGATTACCAATAGACTGTTTGGTAACTCATCCAAAGTAGCAACATTTACTTATAATTTACTGGACTTTAATTCACACCTTATAGTTAGGGTACGGTCACACATGGCAAATATTTGACGAACATGACGTAACCACTAAAGTTTTTTAATCCCTGTTTTTATTTCGAAAACTTATATTATTAAAGAAAAATCGCAATAGAAGTTCAGTTAAAATCGTCAAACAAATTTGTACAAAAATATTGGTTACGCTTTTTTTTTTTTTTAGTAAATATTTACCATGTGTGACCGTACCCTTAATCTAAGAGACAGTTGCAAGTTTTGGTGCTTATTATTTATGTGTTGAACGTTCTTTAATTCCGTCTATTTTAACGTTTATACAACAATCATATTCGATGCCTTTATCAAGGCGTTGCTTTAAGGTTTCGTCCAAGGGCAAACTGTTTATTGCGTATTCTTCAGGATCATAATGCGCTTGAACTCATACTAAAGCCACAAACAGTGGTAGAAGCTGGAATAGGTTATAAATGCAACTAGGATGACATTTCGAACTTATAAAGCTGCAGTTAAAGGCAGAGCAGTCTAATAAAGAATCATTTAGGATTTTAGTAATTTGAAATAAAATTCCTAAAATATTATTTGTTTAAAAGAAAAGCTAGAGTTTTCTCTTAACCCTTCTGCTTGCACATGAGTCTGGCCAGACCTTTTTTCAACTTTAAATGTTATTATAATATATTTAACACTTAGTTAGAGACTTGAAATTTCAGGTAACCTTCTATAATTTAGTTTGCTATAAATATTTAAAAAATAAATCCTTGTAAGGATATAGAAGGACATTTATTCTAATATTTTACTGCACACATCACATTTGTAACACATGGGTCTGGTCAGATCTATATACATATATTTTGTATTGTAAATGCTGTTTTTTTTAATAATTTTTTTTGTTGGTTTTAATTATATATTGTCCAGTTAACTATTATTATTTATTTATATCTTTTAAACAAGGTTATGTGAAAATTAAAGAATTTACAATATAAACTGTGTTCCTAGTTCAACATTTTCAGAAGACGAAATCTTCATTTTGAGTCTTAAGAACAATATCTGAAATTTAATTTTTTAATATAATTTCTTTAAAATATTGGCCGCTAACACGGAAGAACCAATTGTCAATTGGTCTTTCCAAAACTGAGTCCGGTATCTAGTGAATAATTCGTGCTTCCAAATCTTGAATAGCAGCAGGCTTGTCAACGAAGAATAACCTCAAATAATTCAGAGATGTAATATTCCACAATCTACGCCTGCATCGCGAAATTAAGATCGATTATGTAAATCATATGTTGCTCAAAGTAACAAAAAAGATATTTCTCATAGTAGGCTGCTCTTTGTAACTGCGGTGAATAACTTGAAGATGTTATTACAGACCCTGTCAAAGAATACTGATCAGAACTCCCGCGGAATTTTTATTCATGATTGGACTAAGTATGACTGCAGTTACGGGAGATCTGTAAAAACAAAATTCTTATAGATTTTACTGTTCAACGTCTTTAGACTTAAATCTCCGATTCTATTTCTGGCGTAAATTTTCGCATGTCAAACTGTGCAATCTCAAAGAAACCAGGAGACTAAGTTTATTTGAAAAAATTTGTCAGTCAATGACCGTTGCACTCTTGTAAGTTACACCCTGAGGTCAGGAATTACAAACCAGTTGTCTACTATAGATATTTTGTGCTAAACGGACTTATGAAAGTAGTGTTGCACCAAAATTATCTTGTGTACGTTTTGTATGATTTTCACCTCTATTAGTATCTATTAGTAATATTTTTTGTGTATGTAAATTTGATTTATATGAAATTTCCAATCAATTTCCTTCAATTACTAACAAACATTAAATACATTATTTTTTAGCTTTTTACTATTCACATTTAATTTACAAGCAGACAACACTTGTAAATCATTTCAGTTTGCAATTATTGATCTAATTACTTAAAACGTAATCATTAAATTAGTTTCTTAAATTCATCAGTGGATTCTTTCAATACCCTGGCCTGCTCATATGCATTGCATATTCATTCCTTTATGTGTATAAGTATTTTTCATACAGATTTTCTAATTACATACTTTCTTCTTTGTATAAATCTGTATATGTATGTATGTATGTATTTAGTATGTGTTTGTTTTGAGTATCTGTGTGTAAATGTATAAAGTTCAATTAGTTTTTGTAACATGTTTTTTTATGCAATGATTTAGAAAACATAGTTTTTCTCTGGCTACTGTTTACAGATTTTTCTAAAGTTTTTTTGTATTAAATACATAAATAAAAAAAAAAACACATACTCACAAACAAATATGATTTTGAAAGAACATGTATGTTATTTCTGGTTTATTATTTTTCAGAAAATAAAAAAGAATTAGGACGAGCCTGAACAATAATTATAGGCACATTTAAAATTAAAATCAATTCATATTACTCATACCACCAGTATGTAGTATGTATGAAGAAAATTTCATTTATTTCCTTTAAGCAATATTCAATGTTGTTACATGCCGACAATGAAAGAAAGGGCTTCCTAATACCATTACATTAAGTGTTTGTTTGAAATTTTGAAAAAATATAAAAAAATATATATATTTTGTAAATGCAAAATTTATTACAAATTGTACATATATGCAGACATTGGTCTGCACATGTATGTCTGTTGTAACATACGGTTGCATATACATAATAAAAACAGTATTTATGTGAATATGTTATCATAACATATTAAGAGTTTTCTTTCACAATCTCATACAAAATAATAAAACAATACTTAGAGAGCACTTCTAAAATAACTACATTGCTAGATCAACAGAGCTTTAGCATCAATCATTGGCAATATACTGGCCGTAAACACATACATTTTATAAGTAATATATAATGTTATAAAAAATATAAAATTTCTATACAATTTCTAATACAGAGCCAGTGGTTTAACCTACATTTTCTCTTATTCTACCCTACACCCCCATATTGAAGTATTAATCGAACGACCAGACAACCTTAACATATACCGGTCGACTCAGAATCACTTCACTTCCGATTTAAATATGTCCGTTGGCTGGCAAATCTTGTGCACAAAGTACAGGTCGCAATTTTAAAGATACGACGGCGGGTCGGAAACTTGTTAGCCCAGCACACAAGAGAATATAATAGAATAGTTTTTCAAAAACATTTTTAGTTTTCAATATTATCTCCTGAAACTTAAGTACACTTAATTCAACGCTTATTCTTATGATTAAACTAGTTTTCCTCAAGGCCTTCAAAATAGTGGTTTACAACTGTAATTTCATCTTCATTTAAGGCAAAACGCTTGCCAGCTAGAATTCTCTCGTACTTTAATTCGTTGATTTTAGCCATTGTTAAAACACTCTTGTGCGCTGGTGCGTTGTCTTCATAACAAATTATTTTTTTTGTGTTTTCGAATTTTTACATTTAATTGATAAAAAATGTTGCAATGGTATTTTGAATTTATTGTTTTAATCTTTTGCAGTTAGTCAATCAATAAAATACCTTTGAAATCCAAAAAAAAGGCCGTTGCCATAACTTTACCAGCCGGTTGAATTTTTTTTGTTTTCTTTGGGGCGCTTCCTCCATCTGCAGTCTATTGCTTGGATTGCTGTTTTGTCTCTGGAGCATAGTGGTGGATTCATGTCTCATCCACAGTTATGAAATGACGCTTAAAATCCATTTTATTTTTCTTAAAACGATGCAAACAAGCTTGAGAAATTTTCATTCTTATGCGTTTTTGGTCGACTGTTAACAAATGCGACACCCATCTTTCAGAAAGCTATTCCATCTGTAGTTCTGCATGCAAAATAAAATGGACTCCATGATTTGAGATGTCCATGGTATTAGCTATTTCACGTACTTTTATTCGTCGATCATTTAATACCATATCATTCACTTTGGCTACAATTTCTGTTGCTGTTGCTGTTTTTGGACGTCCACTACGTGGTTCATCCTCAATGCATTTAAATTCCGCACCTTCCCTTAACACATTCACTATATATATCATTATGAATTTCTTGTCCCGATAAACCTTTTTTTATTGGAATATTTAATGACACCACGAATTTCTAATTTTTCCATTTAAAAAAAAATCGAGAATGCATCTTTTTTGAACACCTGTTTCTATAGGAAGGGCTTGTCAGATTTAAAAAAAATTTAACATCTGTTCATAGCACAGGTGGAAGTTTCCAAAACACTTAACTTTTTACTGTCTGTTTATATCGCGCTTTCTGTTCTAGGCTAAGCAGTTTCCGAACCGCACTCGTATGTTCTAGTTTGATCTTGAGTTCGATTTTGATGAACTCCTGGCTAATTCAAAAGTAGCTTCACGGACCAAATACAACTTCTAGGAAATAGTCCAAGAACTACAGCATTTCCAATTAGAAATTTCTGTTATTCAATTAGAAACTTCTGAAATTAAATTGTAAATTTCTTGAATACAATAAGAAACTTCTGAAATACAATTGAAAATGGTGTAGTTTTTTCATCAGTGATTTTCATTTGATATTGTAGCGCTTTTGAAAAACTGTATTATTTATTGGGTGCATAACTTAAAAAAACGAGATAGATAACAGTTGGCGTACCTTTTCGAAGCTGTTTTCGTCTTTAGTAACTAAAATGACATGAAGGGTACATATCAGGGATTCAAAATAATATTGTACAAATTGTACTAAATTTCAAGCAAAAGTGTACTTTTTTTCAGCACAATTGCACTACATTTTTTACTTGTTTTTTTTTTCAGTATTTCTTATTAAAAATTAATTAAAACGTACATTTGTACATATAGATGTGTGTGAAAAAACTTCCCAACCCTGAAGGAAACCTGTCTACAAGTGTCTCCATGTCACCATTTTTGTCTACTATTTTGGTGACGTTTTGACGACATTGTCAAATGCATTGTCACAATGGGTATTATTTTACAATTATTTTTTTTCAATTGTGAGCACCGATAGACTAGGCGATAGTGTGCCGGACAATCATTCAGAGGGTTGCGAGTTCAATTCCCGCCAAAGACTCTGGGTGTTTTCGAATTTATTTTTAATTAAATATTTTTTAGTATTTAATTTTTTTTAATAAAACTCGAGAAATGAGCAAAAACTGCATTTTAATTTTCTCTTTCAGAAAAGTACCAAACGTGTAGACAAAAGTGGTCCCAAAAGAA
The DNA here is from genome assembly GCA_950370525.1 of Bellardia bayeri. Lineage (NCBI taxonomy): Eukaryota > Metazoa > Arthropoda > Insecta > Diptera > Calliphoridae > Bellardia > Bellardia bayeri. The sequence continues at coordinate 124,437,156 of OX493264.1, forward strand.
CTACTTAGTCAGTATTGACGCAGTCTACTGGTCGATTTCGTAGGAACTGCAAATGATAAATGTCATTAGTAGATAGCATTGGCTGGGGCATAATAGGTTACTAGTACTGTAGACATCAGTAATGTTTCACTGCCGGCATTGACTGCAGGGAATTAATAAAAAAGGGATAAACTTAACAATTACTCAGGCATGTTCTGAAATCACGGTGATTTTAAATAACGAACGATTTTGAAATCACGGGAGGAATATTTTGGTGTTCTGAAAATCACGAGATTTTTAATTTTTAGTAGTGATTTTGATTGTTTTAAATCACGAGCTAACAGCTGATTTTCCGGAAAAATAATAACAAATCTAAGAAATGGTCCGCAAAAAAAAACAACGTCTTACTAAATTTTTAAATTTTAAGTTTTTTTCTGTGCAAAATAGTTAGTTTTATTTCAAAAACTAATAAAGAACAAATGATTTTTTGTATGTGATAATTTTATTACAAGAGTTCAATAAAAATGCTTAAAAAACTCTAAGTGATTTGAAATCATTAGGCTGTTAGATGACCACTTTTAAATCACGAGATTTCAATAATTTTTGTGCACAGAACAGTGATTTGAAATCACTTAACGAAGAAGTGATTTTCCGAACATGCCTGAATATTAATGTTTTAATTTCAAAAGGTATATAAAGACTATTAGTTGTTGAGATCTGAATATAAAAGTATTATTTATAACATACTTCTTTCAAACAAACTCATTTCTAAATTGTACACAAATTAAACACAAAAATGAGATAATGATGAATGTTTTAAAATACATTTGTGCAATGTAATAATTTACGGAAAAATTTTGAATAGTTGTGAAATAGTCATTGGAGTGACTATCAAATAGTACTAAAAAAAGTACAATTGTACCAACTTTTGCAAACCTGGTACATATCTGTCATTTATACTCACTTAGGTATTTAACATTACAGTGTAAACAACAACTTTTGCAACAAAGGAATGCCGTTGATGCACATGTAAGCTTGTGTTCCATCGGTTTCAACGACACGGAAATCAGAGATGGCCAGAAGTCCAGTTAAAAAATTCTGAGCTTGCAAAATTAAAAAAAAAAATTGTAGGTACTAAAGCAATTATTTCAAATGTTTTTCGGAGGCAACCAAAAGTACGGAAAAAGTAGGAGACCATAAGAATTGAAACCGAAAGACTTGCAAAAACAATTTCGCATGTCCGAAATCTTCTTGGAAATCATTTTTGCACCGAACCATTACTTGAGATGAAAATTGGATCGTAAGAGATCGTATGTGAAGCTCGGCCAACCAGCCGAATGGACACCACAGCCAAATATCCATAACACTAAGGGAAGCTAATGCTCTGTATTTTGTGGGACTAAAAGGCGCTAATAAAATCGACCTAAATGATAAGAGTATACATCCTTATTAATTCTTTAATTCCTTGCACATAATCATAAACATTTTTTGATTTGAATTTATTTCGCATTCATTGCAATTTAAAATTCCCAGCAATTTGTCTAAAAAATCGTACATTTAACACTTATTAATTTTCTCAGTAAATAGATAATTAAAACTTTTAATGTCAATTATATATGCATTAATATTATTAAAATTTGCTTTGTGAGAGTAATTAAATTTATAGTAAAATGTACATTTTAAAGCCACAATTAAAACAACATAAAATTGTGTGTATGTGTGTGAGTGAGTGTGAGTGTGTGTGTGTGTGTGTCACACACAAATATACTTAAAATTTTATAATTTACAATCAACAACAGCACATTTAAGTATTTAAATAAATATTGTCACATACATTTTAATGACTAATAAAATCGTTGGCCTTTTACCAGTATTATTTTCATTTAATGGCTCTTAAAGCTGATGATGGTGATGTTGTTTCTGCTGCAGTTGTTGTTTTAATTGTCATTGTTATTGTTGTGTTTTTTATTTTTATTTTATAAACATTGTTAAGAATACTGTTAATTACTTTAAATAACTGTTAATTAAAGGCCAACAGATTTGGTTACAAAACAAAAAAAAAAAAAAAAACCCCCAAAAGAAAATGCGCCAGAAAAACAAGAAATTTTAAATCAAACTTAAGTCAACATATGGTGTCGAAATGAAAGAAAAAAGTACCTGCTGCGTTGTGTGAAATAAACAAGTACCCAACAACGTTGAGGGCACCAACATTCAGCCAAGTGTGTCTTTTTCGTTAACCAAGTACAGACAAAATCAAAGAAGATAGAAGAGTCTTTTAGCTTCTAAAGAAAATTTTAATATTGCGAGCTGTGTTGCCAGAAGATTTTGGAAAAAAAATCATCATTTTTAAAATTTTTTGTTTTAATAAAAGTTTGAAATATTCGACCTTTTCTTTGTAGGATCCCAAATTTATAAATACTCAACCTCGAGGTCATAAGTTTTAAATGTTTTTTATAATAATTTAACTACCCCTGATGAAGATATTCAAAGAATATCGAAATATTGGAAATATCTAAATAAATAAATTATTATAAAAAACATTTAAAACTTATGACCTCGAGCTTGAGTATTTATAAATTTGGGATTTTTTGTTTTATTTATAAAAAATTAAAAACAATTCCAAATTTAAGTTTATTTGTTATCATATTTTTACCCAATGTACGATTTGTATTCATAAGGACATGATATAACCCAATAATCAACCAATTTTTAATAAACTACATGTTTTACCAAAAACATTGTATAGTCGTATCTATAAGGTATGTTTAAGTAACTCATGCTTTATGTTATTGCTTCTATAAATGTCGGAGATATTTAAGAATTTATGTTTCTCACCTCAATTGCCCGTCCGATTTCAAAAAAAAAAAAATAAAAATTATTTTGGATTTTGTTTTTAGCTAATTAGTAAAAGTAAAGTTTTATAAAACTTTTAATAATTTTTTATAATTTATTTATAATACTAGAAGGTTTCATATTTTTTATAATATCTTCATCAATTTTTAAATTATAGCAAGAACATTTTTAACTAGTAAATAATCATTTGTAAATAAAATACTTTCTAATGTTGCGTTTTCAAGATTTATTTAAATGAACTTTGGAAAACATTCGTTCAATGTTTGCTGATGAACTGGGAAGAAAAATTATATTGGAAACAAATTTCGTCAATGTTGAAACAGCTCAGTTGTTATTTGCACGAGTTATTTTAGAGATTGTGGCCCAAAAATCTTCACAGTTAACATTTTCTAAGCTTTGAAAATATTTTGTGAAATCTAAATGACGAAGTTCTTTAAATTCATCGTCTAAATTTTAAGAATCATTTTCATTAATTAAATTTGGAAATCTTACGGAGACAATGAAGAAACTTTTGTAATAATAATATTATGTTGATCAAGAGAAAACATTTATTTTAAAGAAGTGTTGCTAAAATCAAAACCTTTGGCTAATTGCTTACAAATATAAAGCACTTTATAAAATAAACGGAACATTTAAAGTTTGCAAAAATTAATTCAAAGAAACAATGAAAACATTACTGTAACTAGGAGTTCTAAAACACACCATTTATTTATACAACTTTATTTTACTTTATTTATTTATAAAACTACTCAAAAATGCAACTAATCTAAATTATGTTATATTTGTGTGTATGTCTACCAAATTATATGTGCTTGTTGTTGTATGTAAATCAAATTGCTACTGATTTATAATGCGTAACTGCCATTTGAAAATAATGAGTTTTGCATTTTTGTGTACTCAATATGGGTCACTCCATATACATAATATATAAAATGTAACTGCAACTAGCATTAATTATCAAAAAAATATTCTAACTTTTTAATTAAAAGAAAAAAAAGCTTAATTAAAAAAAATCATATTTTAGTTAAAAAATCATCAAAAATATGATAAAATCGTCATTCTGGCAACGCTGATTGCGAGGTTTGCTATAAAAGAAACACTTGTGGTGCTAATTATAAATACAGGTTAAAAAATTTAAATTGATGTATCAATTTGTTTGTTCCCTGTACTTATAATTACTTCCTACACTTTACACTTATTTAAGTATGCTAAAACAAGCACATTTTTAATGTTGTGTTGCTAAAAAAAAAACACACACACTCACTCAAACCATTTTTTATATTAAAGATTATGATTATGAGCATAATGACGGTTATTATAATGTTTGTATTTGTAAATTATGTGCGGGAGTGTAGCGCAAGAGATGCAAATAATATAGCGAACAAGTAGAAGGAGAGTTATTTTTAAAAAATTTGCATAATTCTATTTAGGTGACACACATGGGTGGCATGGGTGATTCTAAATTTGTACATTTAAAGTGCAACTTTAAGCCGCTTTTACACTAGCCATCAACACTCTTGGTGAATGATGCTGAATATTCATTACGGAGACAAAATTTGAACCCAATTGAAATAAAAATTTACTTCATATTAAGGAACGTGTGTGGTTCCTTCCTTCATCACACACATTATTGTTATATTATTGATAACACCAAATAATCATAATTTCTGACTGGGATTTCTGTAGGAAGGGTTGATAGCACCCAAAATATTAGTCTAACGTAGAATTCAGAATAACTATATGCCACCGTCTGTCATGTCAATTTGCGCAAAGTAAAGGTAAAGGTACAATTTGAAAGCTATTTTCATAAAAACACACACTTTTTACGGCCCAAGGACGAATCCTATTTAAATTGGTTGAAAATGGTTTTTCAGCCAACTTTAACAACTTTATTTTATGTGAAACCAAACAAGAAAAACAAACAGGACAAAGGTAAACTTTGTTCAAGATTAACGTGGAGCACCTGCCTTCTGGCTTATCTCCACGGCATATCTAAACGCAGGACAAACTCGGCTCGTCACCGCATTGTATGCCCCTGCAATATCATAGAGAATATGTCTCACAGAGATTCATACTTGTATGACCTGCCAGGTAACATACAATTAGCAATTTCTAGGTACATGACTGCAAGATCAATGTAAAGATCACCTTGCTTAAGAGATTGGGCTATCTAGTCCCTGCCATCCGTAGCTTAGTACAATTAGCATGACCCAGGAAAACAGAGAGCAGAGCACAGACGCAGCATTGCATTAGATCATATAAGCCAAGGTCTATGATCTGCTGTGGTTGCCATAGGCCGCATCGAACCAATACCAAAGGCGACCAATACAACTATTGCTACGAAAGCCTTGCTTCCCAAACGTCTCCTGAGCACCGAGCTAAGTGTCACCACTACTTTCAACGGCTCTGTTGATTCGGCTATAGCACCTAGGACAATTTGGTTAGCCGAAGCTTGCTTACACTCGTAAGCTAACATCAGCCAGAAAACCAACTGCCATTCTACCCGCTTTGGGTGTCAACCACAGGCCCTGCGTGGACACCGAAGTGACCTCAACCAATTATCAGTTAAGGGACAAGCACCCTAATAATAAAACTAGGGATATGTTCCCGGGCAATAACTAATCCCGCAGTACTAGATGAGACTCTAGTCAGATGCGAGTTTTCTCTGGAAAAACCAAATTCCACCCTATCCAGTTTCGAACCCTTGCAATTTCATGGGACTGGCGACCATATCTACCCCGGCATTGAGATTGTGTATAGGTGATTGAACACCTATACTATTTCCCGCCGGGTAATAGGACAAAGGTAAAGTCTAATTTGTTAGAAAGGTAACATTTTTTACTGTCAAGAACTGCAGTACGGCGCCACTAGCCCAATATTATTCAATTGACCAAAGCCGGAAAAAATTCGATTATTTGTAGTGTAGGGAACATAATCTCACAAATCGTAGTACATATATAGAATATTGTTTGTGTATGCATACACAAACACTAAAAATAATTTTAGTGTATGTTGTTTTAAATGTATGGTACGAATAAGGTTTTGCTACTTAAAGGTGGCATTTGCTCATTTAAAAACTACAGAGATATTTACTATATTGGCTATACATATAACCAGCGGGAAAAATTGCAAGTGCTTACATTTGTAGGCCTTTAGAAGACCTGTGTACACATTCTATAAGATTCGATACCCATTCTACACTGGCTTCTCTCAGAAGGTGTTCTAGAAAGCGTTTCATACACATTCTAAATTGTATTTCAAAAGAATGTCAAGAAATCATGATTTCAATAGCAAATACGAGTGGTTTTGCATTTAATCCGGTATATCGCCACTACAACAACAAACATTATTTAGCTCACTTTGTTATACGAGTAATAAAAATGAGTAGACAGTCTTTTAAGATATACATATTATATACATAAATGTGATTTTTGAAATTAATTTAAATCCCTTCTTTTATTTACTTTCATCAATGAAATTATTAATTAAGCAGAGCTTATGCCTTCTTGGTATACCTTCCAATTGCCCTTCTCAAGTAGGCCTTCATATTCACTACTGGTTACATGCCTGTAACCTACTACTACTGTTACTGGTTGCATGTAACCAGTTACAGGACACTCTATGTAGCAATGATTTTGCAATGCGGCTGGAAGTCCTTGCATCTGCAAAATAAGGCCTTCTAGATGGCCTCTTTACAACACTTTTTCCCGCTGGTTATTTGTATATATTTGGGTGTGTATTGGTGTCTATATGTGTGTTATGTACATGTTTTAGTTATAGTTATTTAAACTGTTCTTGTTAGGGTCAATAAACATTCATTTGTAAGTATGTTTTAAGCAAAATGACAAATGTTTTATGTTTTTGAAAAGATAAAATGCTTGTTTGTAAATAAATTCTTCTCTAATGGTTGAAACTTGACTAGTGAAGCAAACACACTATAATAGTTAATGTAGCATATGTATATTAACTACATACATATATTTAATTTAATATAATGTAATGTCAGTAATGTTAGGGAAAAACATATGTATATGTGAGCATTAGTAAGGAGAAAAAGTAAGTTTCTTTTAATAAACAATAAATGTGTTTGATATACATATATGTATATATGGAACATCCGTTTTCAACATTTTTCACAATACAATCATAATTTTATCAAGTTGTTTTTTTGGAATAAGTTCTATTCATTTGTTTTTAATAATTAACAAACACAAACTGCGAAGCTTTTGGCTTATCTGCAGACAACACCCAGAGGCTTGGGCGGGAGTCGAACCCGCAACCCTTTGACTGATAGTCCGGCATACTGGCGCCTAGTCTATCGGTGAAAGAAATCTAAAATTTAATAATGAATCTTTAGCCAGTGCTGTTAAGTTTTGCTAAACTCCTCTGTAAAATGGCCATCTTCCCTTCACCAAACTGCCCACTACTCCCTTACAGATGTTGTAATATTTATTTTATTACTTTGTATATAAACAATATTAAATATGGCACATGTCGGTGACACAGTCTTGTCCAAACAGCACATAACTTTGGCCCCATTTAAGGAGTTAACGATCATGTTAATGTTTATACAAATATAAATCGTCGTATGTGTAGCTGTGTGAATGTATTTAAAATATGGTCTGACTGTTTATGTAGTTGGAAGTTCATCTTTAATGAAACATTAATATAACAAACTGTAATTATTTGTCTACACCCTAAATATGGGGTAATACATTCGTAGGGCTGACTGCAAAAATATGTTAAGTGACACGATAAGAAAACAGATTCTATGTGTTTATTTTATTTATTTTAACCAATATAAGATTCTAAATAAAAGAAACTACAAAGCAGAAAGTATCAGATGAATCTTGACTTTAATTTGGCATCTAGTGTTTGCTATATTAGACGCAGTGTTGTCAGTTAAGCCTTTTAGGGGCTAGATTTAGCTTTTATATTTTCCTTTATGCTTTGAAATTTATGTTTCGCCTACAATTATGTATGTTCTCATCGTTCGTTTGTTAAAATATTAAACCATTTCATGATAGATGAAATAAACAAGTTGGAGTGCTATATTCGGCTGTGCCGAATCTTTAATACCCTCCACCTAAACGTAATAAGAAATACAGCAACTACTCTGGCTATATGACTGTGTTTTCTATTCAGTCTTAGTGCAAATTTTTTTTTTGGTATTTTATACATTGTTTCAAAGATAATATTACCTGTTGGTCGTAATTCACTAATGTGATTTTATTTTAAATGTGTTTCAATTTTATCTAATTTGGACCGTTTATAATTTATGTAATTATCGATTCTTACTGTAGTTTACGGAGTTTGTCTGATTTGCATAATAATCTTGAGTGTAATTTAACAATTTATAAAATTAATAGAACTATTTTTCGTATTCAGAAGAAGTTAAGAAACAGAGTCCACAAGAGACTATAAAAAAAAGATAAGATAAAAGTTGAGGCTTTTTTGTTTGAATTTGATCTCAATAATATTATTTACAAAAGATTAATGTGCGGCATAGTAGAAGTGGACCAGTTATGGACTGACAGCTTCTAAATCCAGTATCCACTAGTAAGGATTCTACGTATTTGAAGCTTATTTTGGTTGAATTTCATCTCATAAACGTTATTTACAAGAGTTGTATGGTTGTTTACTATGCTCGTAAGTGGACTTAATTCGGGAGCTATTGCCAGTTATTGACTGACAGCTACAAAATGCAGTAGCATAATTGCCGTATAATTGCCGATATTAATAAGATTTCTGGATTAAAATTACTTATCTAAATAAAAGTTGGTTCGATATCGGTATTTATTAGACATTTGTTTTAATTGTTTTCGGAAATGATTCTTATATGGCAGCTATGACAACTAATGGGCCGATCTTCTTAAATTTTGGAACAGTGATTTTTATGCATATGAGTATATCTCACGTCGAATTTCAACATAATAATGGCATGTTTAGTATACATATTAGTATTAACGTAGATTTCGGAAGTGGATCTTATATGGGGTATATAGTCAAATATTGACCGATATTCTCAAAATCCAGCAGTCTGATTTTGGCATATACGTACATGATCCATGTAAAATTTGCGGAAAACAAATTTTTGTGCGGAAGCATATTTTAAAAATTCATTCCGTTTTGCGTAAAAGTTCGGTTACATTCTACTTTTGAAAATAGACGCAAATGCAAACCTCGAACAGCTTACTTTGACAAATGAAAAGCAAATTTATTTTAAAGATGATGTCACTAGAAAAAATGGCAATTGAAAAAAACATTTTTTATATGAAATTGACAAACAAACCGATAAAAAACCTCCGAAAGCACATATATGTATATAAAACAAAAATGATTGCCGCGAAAAGTCTTTACATGTAACTTGAAATGCTTAACGCTAAAAACGTTTAGAAAACTACAAACCCGTTGACACTAAAAAGCGAGGTGTGGACCTCCGGCTTTAGTTTTCCTTTCTGTGCGGCCAGTAATAGTAAAAAAAAGTTAGAATTCTGCCTGTGTGTTTTTTGCAGGTGTAAAAGTCAGTAGTGAGGTGCTGTAGCTTAGTTGGTTAGCGCATTTGATCATTAAGTATGAGTTGGTATTTGTAGCCCGGGTTCGATTCCCAGCCGCTGCCACTCAAACAACATCAGTTTCTGAATTATTAGTTTTCTTTTCTATCCTATCATAACTAATATTTATCACAGCGCCCTCCTTCGGTGGTAAAATAATTAAATAAAGGCTATAAAATCAAGCTTTAACATTAATCCGCCTACTTGCCACCAGATGCGCTGCAATGCTACACATTCATAATAGGCAATTGCAGAGTTGTGATATAAAAAAAAGCTTTCTTCTTTCACTACCTTTACTTCTAGAACTATCCCCTTTCCTATCAGGCATATTAATTGCCTGAGTGTTACTTCTTTAAAACTATTTAAGGCAAATTATTGAATATTTTAATTTTGTTGTTTATCAAGTTTTTGCACTAAGACTCTGCATTTACATTTGTATTTGTATGTATGTATATTTATGTACGAGTATACAAACGTTTGTATATTTTCAAAGCCATACAAGCAGAGGATGTATAGGGACATGTAAAAGGTAGTTGTGTACATCTGGAATGGTGTAACTATAACTACATACTTGAATAAATGATGCTACAACTACCAATTGTATAATTGTTGTTTTTTTGGTGAGATGCCTTTGTTATTGTTGGTAATGTTGTTGTGCGTGTTATACATAAATGTCCGAATTGCTATTGTAGCTGTAGTTGTTATTGTAGCTGTTGATGTTGTTTCATTTTGCAACAGCTGTTCGTTTATGCTTTGAATGTGCATGCAAACATGCAACTAACTGCTGACTTATAGACTTTCAGTTATACATATATACATATGCACATATGTATGTATGTATGTACTATGTAATCGTACTTGCATTCATTCAAGCACAAATAAAAATAAATTAATAGTCAAGATATTGTGTATATTTCTCTCACACACCCATCACTGACAGACACATAATACTTTGACATTTAATATTTTATTGTTAATTGGATTTTAAATTCATCACTATCACAGCACAAAAATATTCTTCATACCATTCTAGGAGGGCTCCGAAAAAAGAGTCAGAAAAGAGTCCAACAAAAGAGCATTTTCGGAGCGCTCCGAAAAAAGAAGTCAGAAAAGAGTCCAACTAAGGAGCATTTTCGGAGCGAAAGAAAAATTTGCTTGTTACTGTCCTGAATCGGCAAGCAGTATGACTCAGAAATTGCACTTAATTATGTGTGTACCAAAGCGTTGTTGTCCTGTGCTTTGAACAAAAAAAAAAAAACATAGCTGTACCACACAAGAATGATCAAAACAAGATTACACAGAGCTCAAACAAAATCCTCATAAAAGACTCTTTTCTGACATTATCTAAGAGCTCTTTCTGACGGACCATTTTCGAATGTAATGACCCTCTTTTCTGAAGGTTTTCGGAGCAATTATGATATTTTTTGGGCTCATAAAGAGCGTTAACGCTCCGAAAAAGGTGTCAGTAAAGACTCTTTTCGGACTCATATGGCTTGCTGGGTTTGTATTCATTGTCTGGTTGTATTGTGTCAAAAGATAAATTTGTTGTAACAACACATATGTATATATGTATATGTATTTGATTTTGATGGTGCTACTGTTGTCATATTGTAATTTGGTACTGCTTCAATAATTACAAAATACACATACTAACTTGTCTAGAATCGTAAAATCTGTACGTACATACATGTACATATGAAAATGAAAACGTATCAAATAAATATGTCCAAACCAAGGTAGGTAATAAAACGATATACTTATATGTACATATATTTAAAAGTTTAATAATTAAGAAATGTCATTTGAATGTGTGTCAAAGGTATGGTCATATTATTAAAATATTTAATGACATAATAGAATTTTGAGCATATTAATATTGGACCTTGGCACGGCCTTCTAATGCTGCTCTAAGCAACTCCTCAAAGCATGTGGTGCATAAAAGTGACATTGTATATGAAAGTATATTTTGATAATTATGCTGATCCATACGGGCATCGATCTTATATTTAGAATGAACAACAAGTTACAAAAAACGCTGCCCACATCATCACATATCCACTACCGTTCTTTATGAACTTAGAAGTATATTTTGGTTTATGCTCCATGTCTGTAGGACGCCATACGTAGCTTTTCATATTATATCCAAACCTACAATATTGTAAATTATCACTGCAGAGGATAATCTTTCTATATGCTTATGGGAAAAAAAATCCGGAACTGTAAGTTCTTTTTTGAAACATGTGTCTTAAGCACGATGGCCACGTATCAAACTGATTTGACAAATAATATGTATGTATTGGTAATATTTAGTTTGAAGTAGCGGCGGCAGTGAAATCTAAATTGTTTTGATTTTCGTCAAACTCACATCAACATATACGTGTCAGATATTTTTCACTAACACAATCAAAAAAAACTGAGTTTGTCAAATCAGTTTGATACGTGGCCATCGTGCTTTATGCTGAACAATGAACATTAAATCTTCTTATAGTTCTAGAGGAGACATCAATATCGAATTTTGTTGAAAGATCTTTTTGAATTGTGGTGGTGCTCTTAACATTTTATCGAATATGGCAAAATGCGTTATAGATCATTAAGCTTAAGAAAAATAAAAAATAAAATATTGCTCTCTTTAGAGTTGATCTGGTGAATAATTTAAAGCTGTTAAACCACTGTGCACCGCTTGTTTTTAGCCATTCCAACAAACCAAGAAAATGCATAAATTATAAATCACGTTCTAAATTATTGTCCAGCTAAAATCGCCTATTAATTGCAGTTACCCACAAATAGAAGAAAATATTAAGAAATAATGCCATAAAAAATAACAGGACATACCGATCACACCAATGCTCAAAAATTGCGGTTTACATAAGAGAAAAATACTTTTGAAAACATTGTATATAAAGTGTGCTAATCTCGTGTTCACCACTGCACATATAAAGCTACGTGCAATTAATTAAGGACACGTGCAACTAATTAAGGACATGTGAGCTTGAAGCAAATAATACGAAATATTTTATGATATTCTCAAAATTTGTGGTAGTTTAGTCAATTTAACTCTTATTCCTAAAAAGTAACTGCATATTGTGTCAAATTAATTATTATTTATGAATCTGTGAGTCATGTTTTTAACTAAGATTGATACCAGTCGTGCATGTAATTAAGGACATGTTACAAATTTTACAAAAAATCCATTTTTATTGATAACAGCTTGACATCTACGAGGCATTAAGGTCACCAAATTTTTATAAACACTACTTGCAATGGCTTTGCAAGCTTTCTTTGTTTCGGCAAATAGATCATTAAAGTCTGTAATCTGAATCGCATTTGCTGATTTATGCGTATTTGTTCTATCTTTGCATCTTCACGAACTGTCGTAATACCGCTTCTTTCTATACATGCCACCTTTTCTGTAGTTGTAAGCTTTGTGAAATATTCCACCGCTTGAAAAACTATTGTTTTTGAAACATCCAAGGCTGTTGCGATTCCACCTATAAGTGTTACGGTCCATTTTGATGCTTTGCTACAATAATCTGGCGAGTACTGACATGACAGGAGTTGCCTTTGCCCATATTAGAACTTTTAATATACTGAAAAACACTTTGTGTAATCATAATTAAGTCTACTTTGGATTTACTCAACCGCGTACATTAGAGGGCGAAGATGGTTATAGGTGACAGTTGGGTATTCAACTATATTGAATCATTGCAGCATTGTCGCAATGTGGGTTGCGTTTCACTGTTCTATCGATACTATAAAGGAATGTGTTCTGCTGAAATCAGGGAACTTGTTCCTGAAACACGTAGTTTTTTACGTAATACACGTACTTCAGTCAGGACTCATCTATTGGTTGACTGAACAGTGGATTGCACAACGCATTACTGGGAAAATTCGTTCTTTAGCAGTACTACCCACATGTGTAATATACTACATGCGAAAGTCCCTCTATCATCCCTCCCACAATCTATTTTCATAGTTCCAACACAATGCATTGCATCAGCAGGGATTGTCCCCTGAGTACTGGTCCAAGCAAAAAAAAAAAAAAAGTTAAGTCAATCTAATTTTAAATTTAAATTTATTTATTTCACAAATTATAAAAAATACCACAAAGAAAAAAGTATTGATATATAGCGTTTTATTTAATACATATAGACTTTAACAGAACGGTTTAAATATTAAATACTACTGTCCCTTATTAGTTGCACGCAGATATACTCAAAATACTTTTAAATAAATTAAAATGCTTTTAAATAATTTTGCGTTTAATTACCAAACTCGCATTATATTTATTTTAATTGTTACTATTATTAAAATAGTTTTCGTTTTAACGTCCAACTGTAATTTAAAAAACTGCTTTGTACAAGTATTATCAAATATTTTATAACAAATATACATACAGTGGGAAGCAAAACTGTGCGGATGTTTTTAGCAGAATGGTATCGGTCGACTTTCGTTTCATCGCTCCAAATAACCCGTTTTCATTCATCTACTGTCCAATTTTTGTGGGTTTTACAGAAATAAAGGCGTTTTTTCACATTTCTAGTAGAAAGTGCTGGCTTTTTCTTTTTTACACTGGCTACTAATTAAATTCTATTTACTAATAATAAATGTTGATAGAACGTGGTTTTGTCTTTAGTAGCTAACATGTCACTTTGAAGAGCATATATCTGTCTTTATAAGCACTCATGTAAATATAAATAAACTAAGGTTACTTAGTTGATTTGAATTCAGCTCTGGTTGGATACAATTTTATTAAGATATCTCCAATCATTCACAAGCTGTCGAGCTATAAAATTATAAAAATTTTGTCAATTTTGTAAAATAAAGCGAGAGTAAATCAGTTTAACCTATACATATGTGAAACGTTCGAAAAAACAAATATTATTAAAAAAAAATCACTAATTAATTAGTATTACATAACTATAAATACACTGAAAATAAAATAACTTAAAATACTTATATTCACAAAAAAATTATACTTTAATAATGTTTAAAGCCTCCTTTTTTTAATCAAAACAAAAATTTGATCAGACATACAGTGCGAAGCACAACTGTCCGGATGTTTTGCATTAAGGATGGTGCTGCGGGATAAGCTCATGTGGCCTATGTCAATAGTATTCTTTTCCATCAGAATGGTATCGGTCGACTTTCCTTTCATCGCTCCAAATAACCCGTTTTTATTCATCTACTATCCAATTTTTGTGGGTTTTACTGAAATGAAGGCATTTTTTCACATTTCTAGCGGAAAGTGCTGGCTTTTTCTTTTTTACACTGGCTACGAATTAAATTCTATTTAATACGCGTCTAACCGTCCAGAAACTTACATCCTTACCAATACTTTTTGCAGCATTTTTCGGGGTCTTGATGTCCTCATTATGTAGTAGTCTTGGTTGGACCCCCTTGGTTGTTATTGCAGGCAACATTATGCCGTTTTTTATATCATTTACCGTGGATTTACTTAAATTGAATTTTTCAGCATGAATAAATATTTTGCAACAAATTTATCACATTGTTTGCAATATCAGTTGGTGTTTTTCTCATTTTTAAAGATCTTTTCATTTTTTTATTTAAAAATCAAGTTAATCACTTCATAGGTCAAACAATAATGCACAAATATCGCAAAAATAGCTTGATAAAGAGATGGCAACAAACAAACAATCCAACGGGTCAAATACATCTTAACAGAGCAATATCGTGATAATGGCTGACTTCACAAATGCAGTTTGCAATGCAACACTGCGAAGAAATCATTTACAAAGAATCATAAACAAAAACCATGCATGAATTTGACATTGCCAAAATAATTTTTATTGATTTTATGAACACTATGCATTGTAAGGTTGCATTGCAAACTGCATTTATGAAGTCAGCCAAAGTTTATTTCTTGTACTGTGCAAAAGTGTCCGAATAGTGATTTTTTTTTTAATATATATATATTTTTTTGAAGCAATTTATGTGAATTTTGTTTCTTGATAATTTAGAATGAGGTTCAATTAAATTACCTTACTTTCTTAATGCAAAACGTGCGTACAGTTTTGATTTCCATATAACTTAGGATGTTTAAGCATTTTCAGAGCAGATATTTTAGACAAATTTTAAACAGCATTTCTATTTTGTAAGCATTTTAAAACAATTTTATTTATATATTTTCTACTACTAAATGAAAGAGATAAAAGAAAAAAAAAACTATTTTAATATGCATAATAACAAAACATTAATAAAACACTTGAATTGAAAATTATGCTTTTTATTTTGCATGTAATAAAGTCATATTAATGTTGATTGCAGTAGAGCTTTTCTATGCATAAAATGGCGTAAAAGTTGATACAAGAAGCTGAGACTGATTTAGATGATGCACATTCAAGCAAGCAGTCAGGCAGCCTATTATATGTGCATAAGCGTATAAAGCGCTTTTTCAAATTTACATACAAACAATTATTATTTTTTCATATCCTATGAACAACATATTCCCACATACCCTAACATAATCTAACAATATTATTACTGTAGCTTTACTCGCAGGCTTGTTTTATTTTTGTTTTGTTTAGTTTTTTTTTTTTGGTGTGTGTTATTTATGATCTTAAACCATATTGCCACACACAGCCATACATGCATACACTTATACATAGCAGCATATTTATGTATGCACATAGATAGCTAGAGTTTTTACATAAACAAATGTGTTGCATATTTATATGAGGAAAAAGTTTGACCTTATAGAGTAGCCGGCAGAGATGCACAGAGCCACCAACCCAACTATTGACTGAATGTTTGTGGCCGTCTAACCACTGAACCTATGACCAGAGCGTAATAAAAACCATTAAAACAGCTTCATTTATAGGCATGATTGTTGCTCCATGCGGCCAGCCATAACGATATACAACAAACAACAATACCTACAATAACAACAATAACATTAAAACCAGCCAGCACCAGCAACAATAGTGTTTTGTTTACTAATTCACACAAAAAAATTATGGCCATTTTATTTGACCAAGATATTGTGCAACATATTTTTCAGAAATATGCCGACATTACGAGCAGCTTGATTAGAAAAACTTTACATAAAAGCTCTTGTGCATATAATCTAACGAATTTTTTTTTGTATTGCCCTGATTTCACCCAACTCGAATGTAATGAACGGAAACAGAAATAAGTCTTTGGGCAACAATTTGGATCTCTTATATTTTATAATTAGACAGTTATTATTTCCATTATCTAAACATCTCGCAACATATGTAATTTATCAGCCTGCTGGTCAATAACCCTTCGCTTTATGAGCAAACCATCCAACAGCCAGTTTAATTTCCTGTTCATTTTTCAATTGAAAAATCATAACAGCAAAAATTAACAACAAGCAAAAATAAAATAAAATGTTTCATTCTAGGCAAAGTTGGAGTAGGTAAAGAAAAAATGTATTTCCTTTTTTGCAAAAATTTCATCATAAACACATCTATTTATACAGTTTATAAATGCTGCAAGGCAACAGAACAAACACTATATACATATATCGACCGTTTGAGTAAATGAATAAGTGTTTTTCATGATGACAGCAGGTTTTTACAACAAGTAACTTGTAAAAGCAACAGTAGCCACAGCAGCACCAGCAACATCGTGCTGCTTCACCATTAAGTGATGAAGCTATTTTGGTCCTGGTTTACTGATGTTTCGTTAGTTTTGTTGCAGCTGTTGTTGTTTGCAGTAAATCGAAGCTTATAAAACAACTAAATTCTAAATGACATAAAATTGTTGTCATTTAAAATTTAGTTACATATGCATGTATACGAGTATGTAGAACTAGAAACACAAAAAAAAAAAAAAAACACACAAATACAAACACATACATAACAAGTATTCTAAAATTGAAAAACAACGTGTCCAATGACAATCATGTTGTCGTTATTGTTACTGCCGCTACGGCTGTACGAAAATCAATGGCTGTTTGGAATGACAGGAATAAGTGAAAGAATTTTTATTTTCAAATTTTTGTAGTTTCATAAACATCAGCACTTGAATTTGATCAAATAACCTGTATCCATGAATCATCTATGCCATATGGCTGTCACAGACAGTCAGCCTGAGATGGTTACCTACAAACAACAATAACAATATTGTCATGTTTGTTTCAACTCCTCCTCCTCCTCCTCCTCCTTCTCTTTCTCATACTAAGAGTGGACATCAAGCAATCTTTTCAATCTACATACATATAAAATATGTATAAATTTTGGTATTAGTGCAACTTTGTTGGTGTGAATGTTTATGTGCATACAGATGTGTGATTGGTTTTGCTGTATTTATAAAAATAGTTGGGGCTTAATTTTTAAATTGTACTACACTTGTAGAAAATATTTGTTGTGAAAAGTAGTTGAAAATATGAATATGTAGAATAAATATTTGGTTATTTTGGGGAGCAACAATCGCTACAGATGAGGTAAAAGCAAACTTAATGATGAATTTGTGATGCATTTAGCATTTGAAATACAACTGGATGTCGGAATCTTTCATATTCCCCTAAAGAAAAATCTGTGACATTTACTTTTTAAAAATAATTTCATTCAAATGTTGATCACGACTACTCGGAAAGTCCAATTTGTGATCACTTCTTCTAGCTTTGCTATCGGTATCTCGAGAATTACGCGAGTAATGTTCACTTCCAAGTCCTGGAATGAAGACTGCATGTGATTTATTTGGTCGTTTATCCAATAACATGCAGTGAGACTTTAAATTGCGATTAGTCTTGTCAATAGAGGTTTTTGGAAGGTTGATGCTGCAAACCATATTATGTTGTTCGAAAAGCACGAAACACATTACTGATATTGATAAACGCTTTTTTAGTTACAAATAAAACACTTAAAATAGAATTAGATGCCGCAATGGTATTTATTATTGTTTGAAAGTAGAATCTTTGAAAAATATTTTCGTTCAAATGTAGTCGCGATTACTCGTTTTGTTGTCCATTGGGAATTTCTAGTTTTCTGTCAGTATCTTGCGAATTATTACGACTTTGGCTGCACTTAGCATACAGCTGCACGATCAGGACGATTAGAACACGGGGCTGGAATGCAGCATTAACTGTTTGCCAATATGATTTCTTGATAAAAAAAAAAATTGAAAGATTGTTATTTACAATGAATTTATATGAAAATCTTTCAATGAAAAGCACACATTTTATCTTTAACATTTTTCCAGCATGGCGGAAAATTAACAGCATAATTACATGAAATTATGCAATTGGAAAATTTAATTTACCATAAATTCATTGTTTCGGTGGCCCTTGGATCAATATTATCCCGATAACGTGATGCATTCAACGAAACGCTTTTCCAAACGAATTTTTGGAAAACAAATTTTCCCAATCACGCTTTCAGATCACAGAAACTTTAGAATGCCAAATGTAGCTATTTTATTGACCAAATGATTTATGGACAAAGGGGTCAATTGTACACAATTTAGTTTTTCTTTCCTGAATTCATTGTAACAATTGTCAAAGTTCAACAAGTAAAATATCAAAACTAGCATGTTATTCTAACCGGTCAGAAAAGAATAGCATTTATTCATGGTGTAATTATACAAGGTGAGTGAAAAGAAAAATGTAAACAAAGTCAGTCAGTTGTGCTACTGCCTCCACCATCAAGAATTAGATTCGATTTATTTCGAGTAATTATGTACATTTGAAGCAAAGAATCATAATTTCTTTTGAATAGAGATATACTCATGTATGTACAGTGGCTCACAGCTTATTTTATGCAGTGCATTTTTTTATTTTAAAAGCTCCATAAAAAGAAAACTAACAGGAACTTAAAAATATAATTGAAATAATTTTAAAGAAAAAATTTTATAATCTAACAAACAAAAAAAAACTTATTGCGAAAATGTACATTTTAATATATTAAAACTAAAAAAAAAAAAAACAAAAAATGCTCGTTTTTTCACGTCACCGCTTATTTTATACAGCTGTATCCAGTAATGGTTAACAGTTCTTCCAAAGACCAACAAATCATTAAGGCGGAAAGGCAATATATAAAATTTTCAATGATTATTACCAGCGACACATTTCAAAAACAAATAAAGGTAAATCCAAGGCTATCAGCTTAACAACTGGCTTCCGACCTAGACAAACTGTGCGTGGTGTCTTGCGGCAACATGATTTCAATGACTGAGTTGCACACAAGAAACCGTTTATAAACCCGCAAAACAAACACTTAGGAAATGTTTGCAAAGTATCTGCAAATATGTTATCGACAATTTAGAATGGGGAAATAAAAAATTTGTAACAAAAACGATTAAAAAAGCGCTACTGACGGAGTGGTGGAATATTGCGCCGAGTGTTACCAAAAAACTTGTCGCAACATCGCCTAAAATTTATTGTAGATAATAAAGGCTGTCACAACAAATATTAAATCATTTTAATTTCAAGTTTCCGAAATCTATACTTGTCTGTATAAAATAAGCTGTGACGTGAAAAATTACTTTTTCTTTTTGTTTTTTTTTTTTAGTTTTAATATATTAAAATGTACATTTTCGCAATAAGTTTTTTTTTGTTTGTTAGATTATAAAATTTTTTCTTTAAAATTATTTCAATTATATTTTTAAGTTCCTGTTAGTTTTCTTTTTATGCAGCTTTTAAAATAAAAAAATCCACTGCATAAAATAAACTGTGAGCCACTGTACATGCGGTTTTCGGAAAACAAAAGCCATAATGTTGTAATTAATTTTCTAAATGAAGAATATTTCAAATTCATTAATAATTTTTTATATTATTTTTTTTATTCTGGTTTAAATCTTTTATAAAGAAAACTGCCTTAACTAATTTTTGGAAAATCAGGTTAAGTATCATTTCACATAATAACAGATTTTATATAGCACGCATCAATGAAACTTATTTATTTGAAAATTAGACTGGTCAATTTGGAACTTGTATTACTGCCGCTTGATATCGTAACACGATAAAAGAGTTCTTTCTAGATACATATCAGAGCGAATTAATAAGGTGTATCAGATCAGCTAATTATTAATTCGCTGTGAAATAGTGTATCCATCTGTCAAACTTTGTTTTGTTGACATTTGTTATATAAAATAAAAAACGAACTAAGGATAATAAATTATTTAAGAGTCTGGAAAAATTAAATTAATAAAAATAAATAAATTGTGTGTTGTTTTGGTAAAAAAAAACTGAAAATAAACGAAACGAAACAAGTCTAATTATTTTATTGTTTATGTTTCAATTCGCCTGAATTTTGACATTTCATATACATACATACATGGTGCAAATATACAAGGTGAGTGCAAATCGACAACAAATACAACACAAAACAGAAACAACAGGCATTTTGTTTGTGTAAAATAATGTACTACTGTCCAAAATACTTGACAAATTATTACTTTTGACATAAGTAAATTGTAAACAAAGCCAGTCAGCTGGGCTACTGCACTCACCTTGTATATTTGCACAATGCATACATATTAACAAACACAAAATGCCTGTTGTTTTTGGATTGTTGCATTTATTGCCTTGTGTCATATACCTTATCAATGCGCCTTGATACATATGTTTTCAACAAGACTGTGTCTTATATTCACTCTGTTAAATAATTAAATGAATTGCTGAGATTTAACACCGATGGATTTTCTTCTATCGCGTCATTTAAAGTCTAATGTCTAGGCCTTCAAGCGCCCAATTAGATGCGCATTGAATGATGAACTTCAACACTATATCAGTGCAACTCAGACACACTTGTTTAGAATGTTTGTGGGCAGAAGTTCATATATAATGGTGACGTAAAGTTTGGGATAGAAGCAGAAAATGGGTCATTATTCACATTTTTATTTGGCAAAGCTATCTCGTATTGCAGGAAACTTTGCAATTATGAACTGATTACATGTTGCCCATAATGTTCCACCGCTTGCAACCAGAATTTTTAATTATATCAATTATTTTATTATTATTACAAAATTACCATAATTGAAGCACATTAATTATTTAATATTGACCGAAAAGCATGTATAAAATACCGCAATATCTCTTAAACATAAAAAGATCACCATAATACTAAATAATTTCGCTTGTGTTATTAGAAATACGAGTATACAAATCAATTCCAAATCACTTTAAGCTCAACCTAGTGTATGAAGACTGTCCATAGCTTAGCGAAATTAGCTACTTTTGGATGAGGTCTCACTTATCTAAATACATTCTACAAGGCATCTGTTTGTTAAAATTACTGACATTAATTATGATCAGCAGAATCATGGTGCAACTATACAAGGTGAGTGCAGTAGCCAAGCTGTCTGACTTTGTTTACAATTTACTTACATATGTCAAAAGTAATACTTTTTCAAGTATATTTGACAATAGTACATTATTTTACAAAAAAAAAAAAATGCCTGTTGTTTCTGTTTTGTGTTGTATTTGTTGTCGATTTGCACTCACCTTGTATAGTTGCACCATGCAGCTGAATGAACAATATAAAAAAATCCTAAAAATTTGTCAACATCTAAAAATAAGTTCTCACAATTGTGGCCAACAAAAAAAATCAAACAACATTTTGTAATTCCCTCATTTTAATTTTTCTCATTTTTAGACCTAAAACTGACAAAACTTATTTCTGTTTCATTTTGATTATAAACCCTGCAAAAAACTTTTACCCACAATCCAACTAATTTGCATACCGCTTTTTTTTTGCCATGTATACAAATAACAACAAATATTTACCAAAAAAAAAATGAAAACCGTAACATGTTGAACGTAAAAGAAATTATTTTTGAAACATGATATCAAATCCTTAATATTGCCGCTGAAAGTGACACGATGAGATGATGATATTCGCATATTGAATTGTTCCAGTATTACAGAATTTCATAATTTTTGTTTTTGCTTTACCCTCCCACACCGCCTTAAACAATGACAACAGAACTCTATGACTAGGGTTGATATGAGGAGCGCTTGAGTTTTTTCCTGCATGCATTAAATATACAATACAATATACCGATAGACACATTTACAAATGTTGCTCAAGCACACTCTTGCTCGTACTCGTACTAGCGCTTGGCTTTACTTTTTTTGTTTTTATAATTTGTTATGTGAGTATGTCAGGCTCTGAATTGATTGAGGAATTAATGGTACGAACAATGTTCGAAATGTTTCATTTGACAGTTTGTTGACAGTTTTATTAGTGAGCAGGAGAAATTTAAAATTTTGACTGCTGGTATGTGTTGCATACTAGATCAATTGGGTTTCGTTTTACTATTACCGGCTGCTGGTGATTTCCATTAAAGATATTTAAGTCACAATGAAACATGAGCAAATAAAAGGTATATTTGATGTTGATTTGTTTATCTTTATACAGTCAAACCTCGATATAACGACCCTCACTATAACGAATTTTTTGAAATCCCCTACAACGCTCCATAAGATTTAATACAAAATAAACCTCTCTATTACGAATACATTTGTCAATAGCCTCGTTACAACGAATTTTAATTCACTGCAGACTAACGAAATAGAAAGAATTATTTACCTCTATTTAACGGATTTTGTCAACTTTCATAACGTCTCCAGCAAACCTACATTCGTAGTCGACTAACGGTTGAAATATTCGAAGAAAAATTTATTGTTGCCAATAGCTTGTACGCTTGTTGCAGCAGTTGTTGTTGCAATCTAGCTAGTTAACTACTGGCTCAGACTTATTATTTTATAAATGTAAACTACTTTTGAATATACATATACTATTTTTGAATTTAAAAAAGTGGTTTCCCTCAAATGTGTTTTGATTTATTAGCGGAAATCGTTCGCTATAACATGGTAAGCAGATGATGATTAATATACAACATTTTTTATTACCTCGTTATAACGAATAGAATTGCAACTTCACCTCGATATAACGAATCTCATTGTAACGAATTATTCGATATAACGTTTTTTTTTCTTATCCCTTTAAGATTCGTTATACCAAGGTTGAACTGTATATATAATTCTACTGTACAGTCACAACACTGTTGTGCATAAATTTTTTTATATGCGTTTGGGTGGCGTCCCGGATGGTTAAGATTTAGAATTCGGTCCAATTGTACAAAGGGGCGTGATACCTCCCATACAAACCACAAATTAAAAATCTATTATTTCTGCTCCTGATAAGGATATTTGAACAAAATTTGGTACGTCGGTTTGGTGTGCATTTTTTAAGTGTTGCTGCAAATATGGGTGGGATTGTTCAAAGGGGCGTGGTACCTCCCATACAAACCACAAATTAAAAATCTATTATTTCTGCTCCTGATAACGATATTTGAACAAAATTTGGTACGTCGGTTTGGTGTGAATTTTTTAAGTGCTGCTGCAAATATGGGCGGAATTAGACAAAGACGCGTGGTACCTCCACTACAAATCTTCTTTATGTAAATTTTAATGAAATTATTTTATTATTTATCATTTCATTTCATACTTTGGTTAATATCCTAATCGCTTGAAATATTATGCCGTGTCAGCTGGATACTATACATCTTTGGTGGAAGTGGAAGCAAAGCCACGCCCCTTTTCAAAAATATCACTGGTGGCCTTTCTTATTATAATAGACCAATTGGCATGAAACCTTTCTACTAAAAAATAGAATTTGAAGGCAAAGCAACGTTTGCCGGGTCAGCTAGTACTTTAATAATTTTTTTTTTTTTAACAGGTTTACTAAGAACAGGCTGGATCATGAGTTTATTTATAAACTAAAGATCTGGCGGTAAGCTTTCATTTTGTAGACGGTAGAAAGGTAGTTACGTGTGGTCTAAGTTGTAAAAAATGTAAAGTTTGTAACTCTTACAAATTTGTTGAAATTTGATTTGACAATAAAATAAAACAAAAGTCTATAAAAGTAATTTTCATTACAATTTTTTCTAACTCGATCTGTATCAAGTTTCCTTTCTAAAAGCTTCAAAATCTTTTTTTTTTAATTTTCTTGTACATTTACTCTTAATTAAACCAGTACTTCAAAGTATACGTATACGTGTTGTCAATTCAGTGTATATTGAAGATATTCCACATACGCATATTCACTAAATAGTTATGATTTAATAGAAAATGAAAATAATTCTAATTTAATAAGAAATTTTCGTAAAGAAAATTAAAGCAATGGTATTACAGACTTGTCAGAAAATACCTTTGTCAATTAATACCGTCTGGTGTTAAATCACACAACCTAGTAGTTCAATTCTGATCACCAAAACTAGTGGTTGGCTCTCTAGTTTCACTATATGAACTGACTTATAATCTGTAATATAATAGCTTCACGCTCTATACAGCAAATGACATCAACTTCTTGAAGAAGAAAATTCAAGTCTGTATTATAGAAATTCAGATTCACTTCTTTACAAAGTTTATGGTGTAAAAGTTCATGTTTACTGGTGACTTAAAGAAAGAAGGTGAAATTTTCATGTTAACATTTTAAATTTATATAGTACTGACATTATTTGGCAGAAAACTTGTCAATTATGAGTTTGCTACATGTGGCTTAGTTAATTTGTGAAGGGTAGTGTGCTATGTACAATTTCACTCGGAGACCCAAAGGTCCATTTGTTCTAGCTTAGTTTAGAAACTAATCCCAGGTGATTTTATAGGACAAACCGCCTGCAGAAATTAAATTAGATATTGCATTGCATGACAGATTTGAAAACCAATTTCCACAGGTATTTTTAATGCGGTGCTTACACTGGTCTTATTTGTAATTTTGCTTGGTGACAGAGACCAGGATTTTTGCTTTCTTCGTTTTACTATTCTTGTAGCATTTGTTTGAAAAACAAATTACTGGATAAACCGAAATTGGTTGGTTTATGTGGTTGGCTTGATTCCGTTTAGAAAATTACCACACCACTCGTTGAATAGATGATAGTACTAGATCTTTTCCAGATGCTAGTATATAATGGGTACTATATCCAGCCAGTTGCGTTCAGGTATCCGATGAAATCGCACCATCTAATAGCTGATATCTCTGCTAGGTTGTTGTTGAAAAATTTGAGTCTAGAGTTTTGAAGATCCGGACATTCACAGAGAAGATGAAATACTGTTCCCTTTTTTTCCTGCTCCTGGCATTTCTCCTGGCAGTGATCATTGAAGGGAAGCCCGAGTCTGCTCGCATGCTTAACAATCGTCCAGTGACCTGTTATCTTCTCTATAATTCTCGAGATGTCCTTTTGTTTCACATTCACGAGCTGCAAACTGCGCTTCTCACTGTATGCTGGGGGGTTACTCTCTATTGTGATGCGAAACAAAATTCGATGCGATAAGCGTATAAATTATTACTCTTACGCATCGAATTTGCTTTCGCATCGCAATAGAGAGTAACCCCCCTGGCCACATGTTTCTAGTGGTGCTGCAGGTATCCAGATTACGTCACCTGATTCCAGACTTTTGAAAGTAGTGTGATTGAAACTGCCTTGTTTGGGTTGTGTTATCAAACTGAGTCTTTATTATTATTCATTTAACAAACTAACTTAGGGCTATATAAAAAAAAAGGTATTTAGTTGTGACGTAGACTCACAGACTGTGGGAAATGATTAGTCAGCGCTAAAGGGTTTAGTCGGGTTTCATCATGTGAACCAGACAATATTTACCAGGTTAAATATTAGATAATGCAGTTATTTACATATATTTATTTCGTATACACATTTATAATAAACTCTTTGAGTGTAACAAAAATTATCCCTGCATTCGCTTTTATTTGCAGGGTATTTAGGGCTAAAAACGTATTTGTTAAAGCTGTAATAGAAGCTTTTAGTAAAATGATGGTATAAATTAAAATAATATTGTAATGAATTATTTGCTTTCTTGGAAATGTTGTTAACGAAACGCTAATTTTTGCAAAAAGAAGGCGGAGAGATATTATTGGCTTTAGTTATAGTACTTAGTAGGCTTTCTTGGGTAATGATTAATGAGTTTTAAAAACATTTTAGGAATTCCTAGACTTAAATTTAAATTATAGCTTTATCTTATTACGCAGTTTATAAGTTAATGGGAGTGGGAAGGGGGGGGGGGGGGGAAGGGCGTTTAGTAGATTTTGTTAAGGCAATCTCTATTGGTTCTTGATAGCTATAAATACACGGCCATTGATGGATTTAAATTTGGAATAAAAATAACGAGATAGTCGAAGCTTTTCGCTGATAACTCTGCCACGTCTCATCTGATTAGAGTAACTTTTAATATCAAAATTCGCAGAAATGTGTGTGACATATTGATATCACATGTAAATTTGTAGATTAACTGGTGGCTTCCAAAAAACTTTTCCAACCAACACATGATTAGAGAGACAGTGACAGCATTTATTATTTCCTAGTATTTTCTTTAAAGATTTTGACAAGGAAGTGGAAAACATTAAAGAGGGTATGAGGGTAGACTACCCCCCACATACCTTGTTAATAAATGATAAATTATAAAATGGAAATAAATACTATAAACATACATATTTCTTTTGTTTTTTTTTTTAACATAAACAGAAATTTTGCAAAATGCGTAAATGAAGCATTAAACCCCAAAAAGCAGTTAGCTGATGATAAATTACGTCTGTGTGGCAAAACTCTTGTTACTGTGTGTGTGTGTTTTTTTTAATCGCTTAAAATCCTTTTGTTGCCAGCGTTTTTCTTTCTTTTCTAAAGTGTACATATGTGTGTGTATAAATCAACCTTAATATTTATCTAATCTAATCAAACCCTTAATATGTTTGAACCTTTCTATTCTAAAAGTGATTTATTACAGCAAACATTTCAAATGCACACAAAAGCTCACACTTGCTCGCACTCAAATACATTAACACCACAAAACAAGCAGCAGCAGCAGCAGAGACAGCAAACAAACCCAATCGAATTCAAACCCAACAACCTTGAAGCGTGAATGGCAACATAAATCAAACATATGTCTAAAATAGATCCCTACTTAAAATGACACATGTAATAAAGTCAGTTCTAACAAAAAAAAAAAATAAAAAAATAAAAGAAAAACTACAATACAAACACACACAAAAAGGTTGAAAAGCGATTTCTCATACTGCAATAAAAATAATAAAACGAACAAAAAAAAATCCATAATAAAAACGTTCAACATCAAAATAGCACAACAATCATCATCATCATCTACATTAAATGAATGACTGAATGATTGGATAAATGACTTTGTTGCCAGCGCTGTGTGTAGCAAGTAGCAAGAGTGTGTGCAAGTGTTTGTTAACACTAGCAGTCGCTATTATCAGCACATCAATACAGCAGCAGCAGCAGCAGCAGCTAGTGTAGCTGTAATGTTATGTGGTAGTTGTGTCGTTACCGTTATAATCAATGACCCACATATAATTTGGTCTGCAATCAATTGTCAACACAAATATAATCTCTTATTCTCTCTCCCTGTGCTTCCAGTTTTATTTACTCTCTGTATTTACACAAACATACACAATTGTTTAAATTTTGTGCAATACATAAACTCGCACACTGGCATCACATTGATATGAACCAAGTGAAAATGTCTTCATAAAGACAACTTTATTTAAGTGTGTGAAAATGTTGTGAATGGAAAGAATTGAAGAATTGAAAGCAAATACCAAACACCAAATGAAATGAAAAGAAAATGAAGATGTCAGAGTTAAAAAATAAGGGAAATAAGAAATAAAAGATGGTGAGCAACTGAATGAAAGCCAATGGAATGCGGCAAGAGCCACAGACGTGTGAAGAATGCTTCCTTACACTGAAATGGAAGAGAAATGAGGAAATAAAAAATCTATGTGATAATCATTGATTGATTTTATTATATGTACATATGCATACATATGTACAGTATAAAAAATAATAAAAGATAAATTTAAGCATTTTATAGATTAATTTTTAAGAGTGGTTACTCTTAAGTTGTTGTTGGTGTTGGTGGTGGTGGTGTAACAGCTAAACCCTTATCAATCTGGGCTATTTGCTTTGAGGTTAAGCCTCAGGCATTGCTTTAAATCAGTAGATTTGTAAGTGCATAAATAATTTATAGCAACTAATTTTATTCTATTTTCTTCGACCTTTTTTATGATTTTTATTAAATAATTTCTAAATTTGTTATATTTTAAACATTAAAATAAAATAACTCCTGAAGAAGATTTCCAAAGAAAATCGAAATATCGAGTTAATTATATATAAATATAAAAAATCTTTTATAAAAAACAAAAACCTCAAGCTTAAAAATTATTTAATAAAAATAATTTATAGCAAGTAAAATATGTTTTTTATTTTTAAATTTTATTTAAGCACTCAAATAACCAGAATTGTACTGGATGTCGCAGTCTTTATTATTGCTCGAAAGAACAGTCTTTGAGATTTATTTTTTAAAAATAATTTCATTAAATTTCAAATGAAGGCTGATTTCCTTTTGTTGCTTTTTATTAATAATTAAAGGCCCGATTATCGTTCACAACACTAAAATATTGTGTTGTCTCGACTACAACACAACATGCATTTTTCAAACGATTAGAGGCAATATTAGTCTTTACTTTCTGTTCCGTTCCGAATCAGCTGACTTGTTTCTGTTAAATAGAAAATGTGTAAAAGTCGTTAGTTGTTTTGTTACTTTCCGTGCCGTTGCGGACGAACTTGTTGTAAACAAAAATTTGCTAAGTAATTGTAAGTGACAGCACAAAACAGCTGACATCTGCACAACAAAAACATTTTTGGTTTATTACAAAAACTGTAAATTTCTTTGAATTTAATTAAGTTTTTGTATAAAAGTTATAAATATATAAAAAATTAAGCATGGATGACGAAAAACTCATTACTTTAGTCGAAAGTAATGACATATTGTACAATAATAAAAACTTTGATTTGTATTTTTTGATTTATTTTCGCGGTATGTGTTGTCTGTTTACCTAGAACAGCTGATGCGTTTATACGGAAAAACTAACTACAAACATTTATAAACAGAACGACACGGCACAGAACAGAAAGTAGAGACTAATGAAGCCTCAAGCCGATAATGGCCGAATTCACAGTCTTTAGTTAGCTAATAACAAATGCTTAACTAAAGATTCTTTATTCGCAATGCTTAGTTTGCCATAAGAATAACAAGTAATAGTTAAACAATAGTTAGTATTTTAGTTTACCAATGGTTAACTAATGACTGAGAATTCGGCCATAAGTGTTGTGAATCGTAATCGCAGTTTACAACATACAACATCAAAATACTCAGGCCGATTATCGGGGCCTAAATATTTTGGGTTTCGTCATTAAGCAGTGTCATGACTAGGGTTTCCAATCTTCTGGACTTTTTATAAACTCGAGAAATATTAAAAAAAATTCGTTTCCCTATGCACGAAGAGCAAAGAATAAAAACCTGGTATTCGCAGAGCATTTATTTATGTATTTGAATCAAACCAAAACATATTTGTTCATTAGACTCTGGAATTATCACATTCAGTCCTGAAGATATTCAGATAATCTCCCGTCTATGATCAGATAACACCATCCATGATAAGAAACCTATCTAACGTAGCTATTGTTGTGCTAACAGTTTTATTTAATACATTATATTTAATTTTTATTTAAAATATTAGAAAATTTCTCAAATAATAATGATACCAAAGCCAGGAAAGGAATTGACGGTACCATCCTCTTATAGACCAATTAGCTTAATTTCTTGTTTGTCGAAACTATTTGTGAAAGTATTTCAAAAGAAAATTATAAACTTCTTGATTGATGAAAGCATTATACCAGTTCACCAAATTGGTTTCCTTAAACAACAGGGAGCTATAGAGCACGTTAACCATTTAACTGGAGAGATAAGAAAATCTTTTGATCTTTAACAATATTGTTCGGCTATCTTTTCGAATGTCGCACAGGCATTTGATAAAGTTTGGCATAAAGGCCTAATACATACGATTAAGTAAGCTTTCTATACTCATAGATTATTAGAGTCTTAACGAATGGATTGCTTATTTAGGGTTAAATACAGTGATTATATAACAAGTGACTACCACATCAAATCTAGAGTTGGAGTGTTCTCGGACTAATACTTTACTGATTTGCCAACGAGAAAAAATTTAACCTATTCTACGTTTGCAGATGACACTGCCATTCTTAGCTCACATGTGGATTCAAGTGTGGCACCTAGAGAACTGCTGGGCAATTACCTCATAAGTGTAGAGACGTGATTTAAAAACTGAAAAGTTTACGCTCAGAAGAGGAAATTGTCCACTTGTTTTACTAAACAATGTGAACATCCCACAGTCTGATCATGTCACTTATTTAGCGTCGCCACATTAGAAGCCAAGAGGGTCCATATAAGACTAGCATTGTTTTAAAATCATTTAGGCATTCAATTATGGTGAACTGCAAGTAATATTAGTATTGATCTTATATAGGGCCCAATCCAAAATTCAGAGGACCATGATGTGAGCGTTATGGTATTAAGAAATGAGAACATCCATAGAGACTTAGAAGTACCATCGGTTAAAGATGAATTAAACAACAAAATTCGGGGGAAGTATGACCATAGCGTGTAGCAGTGCCCTAAAGGTACGGCCACGCTTGGCAATTATTTGCCGAAAAAGACGTAACCACTAAATTAAATATATTTGAATTGGTTTATTGATTTAAAAAAAAACTTCATTTATTTCGGACAAGACACAACAAAAACTTAGTTTTATTTTATTCGTTACTGTTTGATCTTTTAAAACTCTTGCTAAAACAAGTGGTTACGCTTTTTTGAGTAAATATTTGCGAAGTGTGACCGTACCTTAAGTTTTCATTATTATTATTATTAAAAAACTTTTTCACATTTTGAATTGCCGTCAAACTAAAAACATTTTTTTTAACATACATCAAACAATAAAATTTATTTTTCTTAAAGCAAAATAAATTCCATTAATCATAAATTAAACAAAAAAAAAAAAATTGTTTTAAATGGTAGAGTGCTCCCTGTGCTCTTTCATGAGCTGTATATTTCGTATAATCTACAATGGCTTAGTCGCGGCCATGGATTATCCCATTGTGATATTTATATTTAGTGTTTTACTTGCTATGGCTGTAATTTTCAATGTTCATCTGGCGAAATTAATGTTTGACTTCAGTAATGTAACTACTGGAAGATGTGGCATAAGTACAACACCGGGATGTTCTGCAAATACCATATGCTCGCTAGGAAATTGTGTGGATTATGGTGTGGAGAGAGGTGTGTTTTACTTTAACAATGTATGGTTTAAAGTTTATTAAAGCATTTTCTATAGGTCCTCATACTTGGAGTTGTTCGGGTGAGAATCAATCTCCCATAAATATTATTGATAATTTTACACAGAAATTGCCCATACGCGAACTCTTAACTTGGAATCATTATGAGGATTTGCCCTGTAGTATTGTATTGGAAAACACTGGTCATACGGGTGTGTAATATAAATTGGTTAAATTTTTAGCTTTAGCTTATTCGTTTCTCATTAGTTATTGTACGAGCAATTTATTCGGGCAACACACCCACTATAAGTGGTGCTGATCTATTGGCCAGTTATAGCTTTGTGCAAATTTCTTTTCGTTGGAGTCTGTGGAACAGCAAGGGTTCCGAACATATGATTAACTATCAGAAATTTCCTTTAGAATTGCAAGCCATGCATCGTACTGGTCCTAATGGAGATTGTGTCTCTAGCTATGATTTACTAATGGCGGCCTATTTCTATGAGGTGATTTTTTTTACAGTTTGCCTTTCAGAAGTTTATACACAATTTCATTTTCATTTTAATATGTAGATCTCCGCCCACAATCCTTACTTGGATCCCATCATACATAATCTTCATCGCATACAAAGACCTGGCTTAAAAATAGAAATCCCACCATTTCCTCTGTCGTATTTGTGTCATCCATTTCGTTCTGGTTTCTATAGTTATGGCGGTTCTATAACTGAACCCCCTTGCTATCAAGGTGCTGAGTGGTTTATATTTCCTGAACCTTTGGCCATTAGTGAACGTCAACTAAATGAATTCCGTCAAATCTTGAGTTTAAACGGTAAAACCCGTATTGCTCGCAATGCTCGTCCAGTGCAGAATATAAATAGTTCTCGTGTGGTAAATTTAAACGAATATAATCCATTATTAGTATCTGCGGATTCAATAACTTCAGAAGAGTCTATATTGAATTGACTTTAAGACTTTTCTTAAGTTTTTACAAATGCCTCTAAGTTAATATTTTTTCTGAGAGAATTTTATAAAATAGAGGCTTATATATACAAATACAAACAAATACATACATATACATATATTATTATTTTTTATTTTTAATACTATTTCTATTGTTTATCTTTTATTTTGAATTTATTTCATTTAAAAGGCATTAAATAAAAAACTCTTTTTTGGTGTCAATACTAATATTACTTTTATTAGATTAGTTTTATATAAAGTTGTGTAGAATAGAAATCCTAGGGTTTTATCTTTCATCTTTTTCCTTCTCATTGAAAACTATTTGCTTTGACGAGACAGAATTGAAGGGTGTGAAAAAACTTAAAATTTACGCTCTGTTGGAATTTAATTTGAATTCAATTATAGTTTTTTCAACTACTACACGCGAGTAATTTTTGTTTTCTAAGTAATAATTTAATACTTTGACATATAGGACTCTTCAGAAAAATCTAAATGCCCCATAATTCTCAAGAGGATTAGTCTAACGGTTTAGACCAAGAGAGTCATAACTTGTTTTTAATCTATCTTCTATATATAAAAATGAAATGGTCCATGTACAGGGTGTGCCAACTTGGACTGACTGATTTGAAATGCTTATAACTTTTGCATCCGTGTTCACACGGATGCAACTGTGTCTACTCGTCGACGAGCTACTCAATTGAACATCTCCAGAACATCGCTACGACGTATTCTAAAAGTTGATCTGAAGATGTTTCCATATAAAATTCAATTGGCCCAAGAAAAGTTATAAGCAGTTCAAATCAGTCAGTCAAACTTGGCCCACCCTGTATGTAATGGCATCACGTGAGAACGGCTGGAGCGATTTGGCTGATTATTTTTTATTCGATTCGAAATTCTCAGGGGATGGTTTGTAAAGAAAAAAAATTCAAAAATTCCGGATAAAACTCGGAATTTTTTTTTGTGAGTACAGTCAACTTTAATGCTGTTCAAATTTAGATATTTTATTTGCAAACAAATAACAACAGTCAGGTTGTGAATACATCTTATTCTATGAAATACAAATCATTAGTAAATACTGAGCGAAGCCGGGGCAGTAACCTAGTATTCAATAAATATGGATTGAATACCAAACCATGATTCATTAAATTAAATTATTATTTAGTTCTTTTATTCGATCTTTTTTTAATATTCTATAATTTCTTTTTTCAAGCAATTAGCTCACTTTTAATCTATATATTAAAAGAGTAACGTGACTGACTGACTGACTGATTCATTCATTATCGCACAGCCCAAACCGCTACAGCTAGAAACTTGAAATTCGGGTAATAGGTTCCATTTACAATATTTAGATCCACTAAGAAGGGATTTTTGGTCGTTAAGGGGGACAAATGGGGCAAAAACGAGTAAAACTTGTACCTCTATATCTCCAAAACAAATAAACTTAGAAATATTATTTTAAATGCATCCGCCTTTAATCAAAAAAGAGCCGACAGGTTTCTGGTACTTTTTTGAAATTCGAAATTCAAGTGACCATGTGGGGTAAAAATAGTCCCCGTAGAACGCTTTGTTAGCATGTATATCTCCTACATAAATAAACATAGAATTACTATATTAAATGCATCTGACTCAGATCAATAAAGACTAAAAATCTTTTTGGTACTTTTTTGAAATTCGAATTCCTATGGCCTAAAAATTGTATTCTTTTTTGATACTTTTTTTATCAAAATGTATTTTCCCACTAAAAATTCCATGAACTATTATTTTAAAATACGGATAATTAATAGGTACTTTTTTGAAAATTATTTTTTCACGGGTGACAAAAAAGGTCCAAAACGGGATAAAAACGGACATTTGATATTATTATTCAATTTAAAAATAAAAAAAAAAGATAAAATATTCTTCCATCCACACAAAAAAGAACCCAGAACATGCTATTCATGACTCAAAAAAAAAGGTGTAAAAAGGGCCAAATTTCAGTACACTTATATTGGTACTTTTTTGAAATTCATTTCTAATATTCTATTCTCGCAAACTATGCCTCTGAGCATGTTATTATCTTCGGCAAAGTTGTTGTGCTTGAGCCCGAGAAGGCTTCTGAGTTGGTAGGACCACACCTACATTAACGCCCACTTTTTTAAATTGATTAATTGCTTCTGCATGGCTTTTTACAGATTTACTTCACACAATTT
Organism: Bellardia bayeri; assembly: GCA_950370525.1. Lineage (NCBI taxonomy): Eukaryota > Metazoa > Arthropoda > Insecta > Diptera > Calliphoridae > Bellardia > Bellardia bayeri. The sequence goes on from OX493264.1 coordinate 124,471,836, forward strand.
GTATACACAACTTACTGAAGGCGAGGTAAAAATAAGAATGCTATGTGCCATGCCCACTTTCATGGCCGACCTCAAAAAATAAATGTTTGTATGTATGTTCTTTAGAGAATCGTAAACTATGTATTTGATCATGTGATTATCTTTGGCAAAGTTGTTGTGCATGAGCCTGGGAAGGTTTCTCAGTTGGTATGAACACGCCTTCTCTAACGCCCACTTTTTAATTAATTACAATGCCTGCCGGGAAGGCCAGACCACTGGACCAATCTTACTAAAACTTTGACGGGATATAGCTAAGACTCCGGCATGACTAAGAATACTTTTTTCGAGCGCCTACTTTTTTTTCAAAATGAACAAAATCAATAAAATTATTAATTGAATTATTATTTTATTATAATTCAAAACTAACTTCAGTAAAAATAATTTAATAAAAATTAAATTTAATGAACTCGAGCCTAACTAAAATTATCAAGAAGTAAAAATTAACAGTTCGATTATGAAATAATAGTTATTCTATAATTCAAAAATTGTATTATCCCTGAAAAAGCTATCGATTGTGATAGCGAAATATTGGATAGAAAAATATATAAATATATAGAACATTTTTGTATAAATATTAAAAGTGACCTAATGGCTTGAAAAAAGAAATTATAGAATAAATTAAATTATTTTAAAAATTATTTTATACATTGATGTGTTAATGAAATACTACCCGTCACTGTTCTTGGAATAAATACAAATTTATTTTACACTCCAACAAATACACATTCATACACTTATGAATTAAATTACTTTATATTAACATTATTACTTCTTTTATGGCTATTCACATATGACTTCTTAACACACTGTAAGACGTCCATCAAATTTCAATGCATTTCAGATGCCATAAAAATTTTTATATAAATACAAGATACAAATACATACCATACGAAAAAACTAAAGGAAATAACAATAATATAAGCATACTTAAATGAAAAAGAAAAAAAAAGTGAAAATAAATACTTATACATAAATACTGGTAAAAAAGGGGAAAACATAAAGTAAATTGCATTCAATTTTATACAAAAAAAAAAAAAGAAACAAAAGCTTAAATATATAATAATGACATGTGCAAAAAAAATAAAGAGAAAAACTACTTACTCCCACTTCGGTTAAAAGACAATAAACATCCGCTCTCAAACTTTCATTCGCATACATAAATACACACACACACAAACACACACTCGTACATATACAAATTTATAACAGAACATTTAAACACTGCATGTAAAAACATAAACTTCAAAAAAAAAATGTACACTTAAAAAAATAGAACAAATGAAGCCATTCAATTTGAAAAAGTTTAAAGTCATTATAAATAATCATTGCATTACTAGCCAGCCATATTTTAGTTTTTTAAACCAAAATTTATAAATAAAAAAAGTTTAACTCGCAAACATTTTGCTAGATTTCCTAATTTTATATTCGTGCGCTTGTTGCACAAACAACATCTGTATCTTCTCAAATTTGAAGTTTACTGATCATCATTAAATTCTTTTAGTTCGGAAATGATAACTGCAAACCGCCTTTAAAAACAATTTCATTCATATTTCTTCGAAATATATCAATAGTCACCATCGTTTCGTTGCAACATACAATTTTGGTTCCGGTAGCCGCCTGAGATCGCATTTTGCATATATTTAATCATACCGTCTTTGTCGTAAAGAATGTGTAGTCGTTTTATAGCAACAGCTTTCTGATTTTCTCTGCGATTTGAATATAATCATTTCCAAGGATTCCTCTTTTTGCACTCTTGTGTTGTCAATTTTTTTTTTAATATTGCTGGAGAGCCTCGGATTTTTAATTGCTTCAAATAACATTAAACGAGGTATTCAACATCTAAACCAACATTTCTCTGACTGCATGTCACACATGCACATTCATTCAGCAGCATAAACTTTTCTTATGTGTCACACACAATCACAATCAATAAAGCACAACGTAAAGAAAAGAAATAAAACGAATAAGGACAAAAAACTATTTCTTTCACTCAATATAAAACTGTTGTAGTTGTTGTCATCGTTGGTTTCGCTCTGGCTTTGTGTTTATTTCCCAGCAAGCCATATGAGTCCGAAAAGATTCTATTCTGACACCTTTTTCGGAGCGTTAACGCTCTTTATGAGCCCAAAAACAATCATTATTGCTCCGAAAACCTTCAGAAAAGAGGGTCATGACATTCGAAAATGGTCCGTCAGAAAGAGCTCTTAGATAATGTCAGAAAAGAGTCTTTTATTGGGGTTTTTTTGGGCTCTGTGTAATCTTGTTTTTTTTTGTTTTTGTTCAAAGCGCAAATACCAAGGCAACAACGCTTTGGTACACACATAATTAAGTGGAATTTCTGAGTCATACTGCGTGCCGACTCAGGACAGTAACAAGCACATTTTTCTTTAGCTTCGAAAATGCTCTTTTGTTGGACCCTTTTCTGACTCCTTTTTCGGAGCGCTCCTAGAATGGTATGCTGGGTTCTCTGTATGTGTATATGTGTTTGTGTGTCCATATATGTATGACAGAATTGAGTGTATTTGTGTGCAACGATAAATATTAAGTGTCAATGTGAAATGGCAAATGTATGTTTGAATTTCTAGTTGTTGTCGTTGCTTTTGTTATAGTTATAAATGTATAAACGAATATAAGTGTTTGTTGTTTAACTGTCTATTTGTCGTTTTTAAACGAGGCTGATGTGTAAAGTCTTTTGAAAGTCTTTGTTCAAATATCCTTTTCATTTGTTTGTATATGTAAATACTTTGGAACTTAGTTTAAAATCTGTTCACAAAGTATGCAATACAATACCAGAGTCGGATTTCCATGACACCATGTAACTCATTTTTAATTGTAACTATGTTCTCCTTTTTACAATTTGTTTTCCAATCTGACCAGAAATTTATACATATAGTATAGCATTCTTAGTTTGCTGGAAAAACTTCTTACTTCATACTAATACTGTAGCCGAATACTAATTATTTAGCCGACCGAGAGCTGAAGTATTTATATAGTCGGATTATATATCCTCTAATCTTAGTCAAGTCCTAGTAGAGCTAAGGACTTTATATAATCGTATTGTATCCACAGCTATCATTGTTTTCTAGTTAGTAATAATAGTTGACCGTGAAGCACTGACCTCATCCGATTGTATTTTCTGGCTAATCTTAGTCACGTCATAGTTAGAAGACGAGGGCTTAGCAACTTTATCACCGGACTGTATTCTTAACTATAATGTTTTTCCTAATTAGTAGTTGCCCTACCGAGAGCCGAAGTATTTATTTGCATTCCCCAGTAATTTATAGTCCCCAGTATATAAGAAAATAGTCTCACATTAACGACCCGATCGATATCTGAAGATACATGGCAGTTGTGTGGTAAAATCGATGGATTTTCATTTCATGTTCTGCTCATCAAACATGCTATAATAACAGTTATTTTGAATTTTTTAAAAAAGTAATTATTTATTCATCAATAACTATCTTGTCAGCTCCTGTTACGATTTATCTTCTCAATCGTATCAAAACGCTTTCCTTTTATCGGTGTCTTCAGTTTTGGGAAGAGGAAAAAGTTGATGTGTGAGCTGGTGCGTTATGATGGTGCAAAATTCATGATTGGTTTTTCCAAAATTCTGTGCGTTTCTGACGAATTCCTTCGCGCAAACGGCGCATAACTTCAATGTAGTATTCCTTATTGATCGTACGACCTTGTGGCAAGAATTCATGATGCACCATGCCATTCCAGTTGAAGAAAACAGTGAGCAAAACCTTCACATTTGACCGAACTCGACGTGCTTTTTTCAGTCTTGGCTCTTCTGGACGTTTATATTCTATTCCAGACCAGACCAGAACTGTTTGCACTTACAAAAAATTTGTGAGATAATACAAATAAAATTATGTTAAAAATAATGGCTACACGTTTTTGAGTAAATATTTGCCATGCATGATCATACCCATAGTCATAATTTTCACATAAGAAACCCCCATTTTAAAGAAACCCATTTTTGCTCATATACCCAGTGTAGGGTATTATAAGTTCGGGCTTAACAACTGTACTTTCATATCCATCAAGGGGCAATACGTCCTAGTGTTTATGTCCACCACCTTGATGCTGTTACAATCCTTGGTAGATATATGGCGACAGCCGTGCTGTGAACTTGCACGGGTTCAAAACTGGTTAGATTTTGATTGTTTTAAACCCGTTAAACTCGCAGCTGCCTAGAGTCTTATCTATAACTACGGGTTCAGTTAGAAGCATGAGGATTTGTCACCTAACTGATAATTAGTTGAGAACCCTTTGGGATACACGTAGTGGCCAAAGCTTGCAGAAACGCAGTTTGTCGGACCATCAATTTGTCACTAGGTGCTGTTGCAGTCATGTTGCTGGCAAGTTTATACAAGTATGGTCTTTGCAAGACATATACACAATGCGGTGGTGAGCCGAGTTCGCCGTGAGGTTAGGTCGAAATGACAGGTACCCACGTTAATCTCTACTTTCCTGCATATTTTAAATTACAACAATTAAACACATTTAAGGAAACTTGCTCTAAAGTTTAAAAGCAGATTATCTGAAAACATACAAATTATTTATGTATGCCTTTGTTTTGAAGGGACTTTTAAGCCTGAACTTTTGCTAATGCATGTGTGTAAGACTTGTGTGTAAGACTTGGTCTGTCTCTGCCAGAATGTTTACGAGTTTGGAAGGAAAATGTGTGCCAATAATTTTTTTTAAGTTTTTTGTTTTATTATTTTTCTGGTTGTCTGTATAAGTAAGTGAGATGATTGTTTTTTGTTTGTAAACACACACACACACACATGTACATATATAGATATTGAAATATATAAATAAGTTTGTAAATGTGTAGAGTTTATGTGGTTTTACTCCCATAGTAAATGACAGTTTTATACAAACTACAAACAATTCAACTTGTGACTCGTATTCAAGCCTTCAGAATATTTTCTAGTTTTTTTTTCTCATTTGCTTCTTTGCCATATTCTGTATTTATACATAAATGTGCATATATGTGTGTATGTATATATCTAACTGTTTGTGTATTTGTGTGTCATTATCCAAATGACCCACTTTATGCTACAGCCAAGTCTATTTATCACTCTGGTTTTGTTGATATACAAAAAAAAAACGCAAGACTATAGGAAAACAGGATGGAATAAAATGAAAAAAAAAAAACAAAAGTTGGCTTAAACTGTCACAGACATACTTTTACATTCACTTCGTCTCCTTATACCAGTACAACTACTGCAAATACTACTATAAAACCACTTCTACTTATGTTGGCATGCAGCCACACTCCAACATTTCGTAAAAATCCGTTTGTTTCCTATGCAACATCTTTGATAGCAAGCCCTTTATAATGTCTCTTCCTTGCAATCGCCCTCTGATTTCTTCTACTTTGCTTCACTTCTAGTCGCTCCTGTATGCATTTCATTTTCAAGTCATTGTTTTATTACCGTTTTTAGTTCGAACAGGACAATAACAAAAAACACACTCGTACATTCCCAAATGAAACTAAACCAAACCAAACAAAACTAAGCCACAATAAAATGAAAATGAAATATGCAAAAACCAATCGAAATGAAAATAAAAGAAATATACATGGAAAACACCTTTAAATTAAAGAGATGTTTGTTTGTTAACAACGAATAAAGGAAACAATAAAAGGAAATACATACATATGTACATATGTGTGTATGTATGTAGAAAATTTTTGGAATATTTCAGCAAATTCCTCAAATGACATTTTCTTTTTCTTTTTTAAACAAATTTATATTTTATGCTGATTTTTATGTCGGTCTGTTTGTCGGTCTGTCTGTGTTAAGTTTTTGTGGTTGACATGTAAATATTTGAAGCCTGTGCTTTATTGTGTGTTAGAAATTATTGTGCCACATCAATTTGAATTGTTGTGAATAACTTAGTTGTCTTGTCTTACTTATTGGAATGCAATTGATTTTAAAGGAAACAAAGTGGAAAATATAAAAAACGGCTGTGATGAATCTTAGATACCCAGCAACAAATAAATGCTGAAACACAACACAAATTAGTTAAAGTTTGGGTGTAACACCAATGAATTAAAGAGTGAAATGAATCAAACTGCTGAATTAAAAGGACTGGACAATACGCTATGAAAGTAATAATTGTACTGTACTGGTAACTTATTGAAACCAAATATTTTAAATGATTTCAGTATTTCTACGCTCATTGTCTTAATCAAGACTGACAGAATTTTTAAATAAAATAAAAAAGTACATGAAATAATTTCTATTGAAAAAATAGATACAATTTTTTTCTCAAAATTTCTTCGGTGTTTACACAACACAATATAATTGCTTAAATCAATCGTATTTGTATTTGAGAGTATACACACATTTGTATACACAAATTTAATACAAATAAAAGATTAACAGGAATTGCTAGTACCAGCATTGTCAACTTTGAAATTTCAAAACGCACCACAATGGAGAAAAAAACCCTCCATTTAAAAAAAAAATGCACCAAGTTTCGAATTACTTTTTTATTTAAAATGTTTATTGAATTAATTTTACATAAAAAGTATAATATTTTTGTTTTATAAATACAACAATAAAACTGTCTTCTACAGTTCAGTGTTTAAAAAAAAATTAAACTAAACAAATTTGTTTGTTAATGTTTAAGTTCATAAATTCTACATAAAACTTTTTAAAAAGAGATCAACCATTAACCCTCCGATGAGTGAGAACGTCCCTAGGACCTTTTTGCCTTTTCAAAGTGAAATTACTCCTACTTCGGCCACTACAACCCTGTATTCCAAGAGTATTCTGTTGCGCATCTTTTGGAAAAAAATCAAGCCGATCGGGTCATTACTTTAGGAGTTATTGAGGTTTTAGTGTGAATAGGTCCGTATGGACCTTGTACTGAATTTCACTAATAAATGCATGTTTTTGAGCATCATTCTAATTTTTTTATTGTTTCAACACATAATATACTTGTTCTGAACACAAAGACATTAGGGATGATGATAAAAACAAAAAAAATCTAAGAAAAATTCGAAGACATGAACTTTATTGCTTTCAAGGAAAGGCACAATATTCTAATTTTATACTACTAGCAATAAACCAGTTCTTAGAATTTTTTGTTTTTATCATCATCCCTAATGTCTTTGAGTTAAAAAAATTCAAAAAATTATTTTTGTATGTAGAATTTAGTTATAAACAATAAAAGCAAACAAAACTAAAAAAAAAAAATTTTATATGAAAAAACCCTGATTTACAAAAAAGGTCCATAGGTACCTTTTCACACGGCCGTAAAGTTCAGAACTGTCACTCATCGGAGGGTTAATAGTGAAAACACTTTTTTACAAACGAGCTAATAAAGTAAAATAAGAGTTCAGCCACTCAAAATTTAATATGCTATTATATGCAATATGCTATTATACAATATGCTATTCAAAACGGAAGTAATTTCAGTACATATTTGGTACTTTTTTAAATTATTTTTGTTTAATATTTTAAGTACTTCTATTTGAGTTTTTTCAACAACATTTTTTAGGGCTCCACTGGGACTCTAACCCTGTTTGTTCGTCTATAGTTCAGGAGACCAAACCATCAGGCTACACAAGAACTTTTATTTCCATGTTTATTTTCAAACAAAAAATTTTCACCCATTCACCTTTTGCAATAACCTTCATGTGAAGAAGTTGAAATACGTACTATTTATTTAGCGTACATTCGTATTTAAAATTCATTAATTGGGGTCCGTTTTCATCTTATAGATTTCAAGATAATGAATTATTAAAAAAAAAACTGTAATTAGAAATAAGTAAAAATTAAGATTTCATTACATTACACGGAAAATTTTAAAAACGCACCGAAATTAAAAAAAAAAAAACGCACCGCACACAAACTAAGGAATTTTTCACACAAAAAAATTAAAAAAGCACCAAAAATGGTGCGAAACGCTCCAAGTTGGCAACGCTGGCTAATACAATCATGTGTGTACTCGCAAACTGTTGAAAATTACATACTAATAATAGTATTATTCTTTGTTTATCATAAAATGTAATTATAGTTATGAAACACTAGCCAAATATTAATGCACAAATTGCTCCAAAAGTTCAAATGTTTTAAGAAACACTGTTTGTAACTTTAAAACAAAGTATAATTTAAGTAATGCAATGCAGTGTATTTGGACAAAATACAGCGAATTTTGACGATGTTGTTTAACATTTTAATCCATAATTTAGGTTTTTACTGTATTAATTTCGTGGATTTTCTAAACTAATCTACTTAGGACAATTATACAAATGAGTGTGTGATCCAAACAAATTTCGGTTTAGTTGTTTCGTTATGAAAATGACATGTCTTAATTTTTAAGTATGCAACATTTTTAAGTTTCACAACCAACATTGTTGGAAGTTATTGTCAGCATCAGCTGTGGCGATTGTGTTGGCGATATCATTTCAGGATTAAACTATTGGCAAATCATCAAAGAATATGGACCACGTACAAGAAAGAAAATTGTGGTTTATAATAACTAAAATATTTTTTCCTAAAAAGGCTACACAACGAAGTAGCGAAATATCAATATTAAAGACCTTATGATTGAATAAATATTGAGATATATTCAGCATTTTTTTTTATTAATAAAAAAAAATTTATTAAATAATTTAAAGATTTATGCCCTTATTCATAAAAAATTAAAGTATACTTCAAATGTACTTTAAGAATATTTTGTATGAAAATTTTGTCCAAAAGCACACTTCAAACCTACTTTATTTTTTAGGAATACGACAGCTAAATGTTAAATTAGCTGATATACATACATATATTTATTTATAAAAAGCATTTATTTTAAACACAAATTTCTTGAAATTTTCATTACATGACACGACTTAATTTGTATTTAAACTACCTCAATTTGTACAAACATTAAATATTAACAAACACTGTACGTATGAGCAATATGAATAAATTAAAAATAAGTATACGCTTTCATAAACTTAATGCTTTTAAATAATGAATGTGTTAAAAAAGTTTTGGGTTTCTTTGAAAAAATAAAAGTTTACTTTCATAATTTTTATTACCAACAAAAAAAAACACAGTCGGGCCTCGATTATCCGTCATGGTCGGGACCAGAAGCATTATGGATAATCGATTTTCACGGTTAATCGAATAACAATTTTGATTATACACTTTTTTAATATTATATTAGAGAACATTTTTATTTTGGCTTGAGTTTATTTATTTTTAACTAATAACTCGAAGAATACCATTGTAAAAATTTTATTTTTCTAGACAAATGACACACTGAAATGCATTTTCTGTTTATTGTTTATTGTCCAAGATCTACTTGTAAACATCATCTATTTAACTCACCATTTATTGAGAAATACAATTTGGGAATTAAACATATTTCTTATTACATGTATTATTATATAAGTTAGAACGAAATTTACTTATGTTTTTACAATGTGTGTGTATTATTCTTTATTAGTTTTTATTAATTTAACAAGTGAACACCAATGTTGTCAATGTTATTATTTCTTTATTATTTCTTCTTACAACTTCCTATTTTTGAGCTAGCATTTTAACACTCACAGTATTTTTTGAATGCTCGTTAATTATTTTAACTTTATGTTCAACATGTAAAGCATTTCTTTATCTTTTTACCACTGGTAACGATGCCATACTAAATATATTTAGAGCTAATCACCCGTACTTTCCAAATTTCAAAATCAAACTAATAACTTGTAAATGCTTCCCAGCATACGATTCTAGGAAAAAGGAGTCAGAAAAGAGTCCAACTAAAGAGCATTTTTTTACTGTAAATACAATTTATTTAATTAATTTTTTTTTTGTGACCAGTGTATATAATTATGACCAAATTAGCCTGAAGGAAACTCCTTAAAAATGATAAATTTATTTAATTTTTTTTCCATTTCTAATTTAGTTTATTTGTAAATTTTATTTAAGTAAAAACAATTTAAAAAAAAAATAATAAATGTGAACTTTTAATTTTTTGTATTTAAAATTGCAATGACTCTTTTCTGACATGATGTAAGAGCTCTTTCAGGGCCCAAAAAACCCCTCATAAAAAACTCTTTTCTGACATTATCTAAGAGCTCTTTCTGACGGACCATTTTCCAGTGTAATGACACTCTTTTCTGAAGGTCTTCGGAGCAATAATGATTGTTTTTTTGGGCTCATAAAGAGCATGAACGCTCTGGAAAAGGAGTCAGAGAAGACTCTTTTCGGACTCATATGGCTTGCTGGCTTCTGGCTCATCGTATGCAAACAAGGGAATTCCCCGTTTTCATGTCTACTATATTGTATGTATGAATTTGAGATTAATAAAAAAGTTCTGTCAACACGGATAAAAAAGATAAATACGTTTAATCGAAGCACACAATTTGAAAACATTGCAAACAAAAACAATATACTGATATTTGATCGGTGTTACCGGTCAACCAGATCATGGATAATCGAGGCCCAACTGTATTTTTAAACGACCTAAACAACCCTACCCCCTACAAAAGAGAAATGTAAGAATAAAAAACAAAACTAAAAACTATGTAAAAGTTAAGCAACAGTTTATTTTGATTTAAATTAAACATTACCAAATCCTTAAATATAATAAATTTTCTTTTTGTATAGAAAACTTTACTAAAGCACACATTTGTAAAATAGCTTTCATAAGTCCCAAATTAATTGTAATTTTATATTTGTAACATAAGAAAATTACCATGAAAATAACATTACATTAAAATTAAATCTAATAAAATTACATGCTTTATAAATTCCTACAGGATAAACATAGACTAACATACAAATAAATAAATGTATGTATGTATGTGTACAAACATATTTACACACATACATTTGCATATAAAAATAAATATACAAATTAAGTCCTTTTCGTATTTGCTGCCACAAATACATTCATATATATTATTAAGTATTTTAATTGTTATTAGAGCAAAGGACGTTGGCTACTACTACTGCTACTAATGTTACTGCTATAACTACAACAACATACTAGCATTATTACCTTTATTTTATTGTTATACATTCATTAACAAGGCCAACAGCAAATACACCTAATTCTGTTTTCACACGGTAATTGGTTCCGGAAACCCCATGTAAAAAAAACGTGTAAAAAAGGCATTTATCGTATGCAGAATAGGTGATTAGTTTTCTATCTCTAAACCCTCTTGAAATTAGTGAAAAACAAGGATTTTTCAAGAGCAACTATTCAGGTTTATAATGGTAAATCACATATGTATACAATGTGTTTTTACACACGTTATAAAAGAAAATAAAGCTATGCACTCTAAGCTTGAAATGAATGTAAAACAAATGTATGCCAAGTTCATTTGATTGTATCCACAAAAAAACGAATTCCCCTAAATTTGTGATATGAACATACGTATTTCAGAAAACTTAAATTTAACCAAAAAGAAATTCAAGCCAAAAGAATTTGAATCGTGCTGAATGGAATAAAATTGTGTAAGAAAAATTTAAAATTTGTTTATTTTTAAAGCGTGTTAAAACAAACCCGTGTGAAAAGAGACCGTGTAAAAACAGAATTAGGTGTATATATTTCTATATATATAAACATACATTAGGCAAGCCTAGAAAATGTTGTTCATAGTCAAAATCACAGATCACACATTTAACCCCATCATAAGTAAGCGATAGAAATTTTTTTAATAATATGTATTGCTGTCCTTGTCTTTCGATGGGGTAATTTGAAGTATAGATGATATACCGCATTTACAAACGTAAGTTTTGATGAATATGTATATATCTGGGGCTAAAATCACAATGAAAATTTAATTGGTTGCGTTAATTTGAAGGCTTTAAGAATTGAATCGAAACTTGAATCTATTTAGATAAGATCGGGAAATACTTTATCTAAACAAAACTTATTAGTGCAGATAATATAATTTACATAAATGTATATGTATGTAGTTTTAAATTGTTGCCTGTATTTGCAAATAAAAAGTTTGATTTTTAAGCTAGATTTACACGATTGAAATTTTCTTCAAAATTACTATTCAACATGCTTCAAAATTTATTTATTTATTTAATAGTTATTAAATAAATTTGAAGAGCAATTTTGAAGAAAATTTCAATCGTGTAAATTTAGCTTTAGAGTTTCAATAAAATCTGTAATAATAATAATAATAATATATTATTACAATAAAAAGTGTAATAAAATCTGTATTTATTAACATAATTCAATGAAATTCAATCCATGTAAACAATTAATACACAAAAATGGAAAAATATGATTTTCACAAAGACTTTGCAGTTCTGCTCTGAAAAGAAACCAACCTTTTAAAATTACACGCATTTAAACAAATTACATGTTAAAGCTGCCCTATTTGGAGCCACCAACCACACAGAGAAAACTTTAGTTGTGCATGTTTACCACAACTATTCCAACATTTTTACGATTTTTTTTTAATATTATGGTAACTGTAATTATTTATATAATCGCGGCAACCATAATATGGTTAAGCTATGATTCACATGATTATAGCATGTGTAATGTTTGTGGTGATCAGTTTTATGATGAAATTTTTTACCATATTATGTTGTTTTCAATCATAACCAAAGAGCAACATATTATGAGAAATAAATTCATCATAAATAAGATAGTTACTACAATCGTATATGTTTATGATTTTAGTAATCGTCTAAATCGTGACTTAACCATATTATGATTGCCGCAATCATGTGAATAATTACAGTGGGCATAATATTGTAAAAAAAAAAAATTTGTAAACATGTTAACATTGTTGTGCAAAACATGTACAACTATATTTTTCTCTGTGTGCAGTTCTTGAAGGGTTTGTGGGAACCATCATCAAAACTTATGCTCGCATACAACTTGGCTACATTGCAATCGCACCAGCTGTTTTTAAGAATGTTAGATTTATTTCCACAAAATTTCGACTCTGCCAGAAGTTCAACCAAAAAATTACTACACAAAAATGGTAAAATATAAATATGGTAAAAAAGCAATAGTTTTTGTCTGAAGAACAAATCTTGATCTTGTACAGATCTTGACTTTCGCCTGCAGAAACGTTTGGTTCTTCTTAAAAAAAGTTACCACTATTGAGGAAATAGCTCGCCCAAAAGCAACAAAGGATTAGTTTAAAAGCATAAGGTCATGAAATATACTATGAACAAACTTAATTGTGCCTAGTTTTGACCAATTGAACAATATTACTTGTGAAGAGTGACGACCTGGCAGGGATGCGTTAAATGCATTTTCCCTTCCCACCCGCAAAAAAATAATCATTTTATTTGGTATTGGAGTGTCAAACCTTCCCGCCAGTGTAGTGTTTGTGTTAAGTTTTGGGTTTTATGGTCAACATGTTTGTACAACATTTCATCCCCGCCCTTCCCCTTTTTCAGGGTTTCTTTTACAAGTTCTTAGAATAAAGCCAAAAATGCCGTTATGGAGGGGGAGTTAGAGGGTTAATATGTTCTAAAAAAATATTTGCCATACCATTATCTACAAAAATGCTGAACATACCCTACACCTCAGACGTAAAGAAAACAAAGTTTTATATACCGATATGCTGCAAGAACAGGCCAGAGCTGGGAATTTTTAACCGCTTCTTAAATTAAATTTTGATGTGATCTATCAAAACGCCGACACACGTCTATTTTATGTTGGTCTCCTTAACAACAATCAATCGTCGGTACCCCATAATTTTGTAAAAAGTGTTATTACAAATCAGTTTATTTATTATTAAATGTTTTAAGGACATTTGTTGTTTGATGTAGACCTTGCAATTGTGGCCAGCCTAATATATAAATATGAATATATTTATTAACATTGTATATCTGTTTACAAGTTTATATGTTATTATTATTATGAGTTTAGTTGTTGCTGGGTCATAATCATAAACATACATTAGCATTTGACTATATTTTTCATTAGCAGTACCAACGCAAAAAAAACCATGTTGGGTCTGGAAAAAATTTCATTTAATGTTTTAAAATTTTGTATAAAGTTTTTAAAAAATATGTTAAGTTTTCAAATGTTCTCAAACATAAGTTTAAGATTTCAAATATAATTCTTTGAAATATGTTTCTAAGGGCACTGCTACACGTTCAATAAATATTGTGATATTTGGATCGCAATCCATTTTAAAGTATTGATGGATCGCGAGCGTATGCTACATGTTCAATATTTATCGCGTCAATATTTATGTTATTTTTGTGCCGTGCGGGTCGTTTATCAATGTCGCCAGAAAACCAAAAGAAAGTCTGTTTAGTTATTTTGCTTGCTTTTTCATTGAAGAAAAAAGTGGAAAGAAAAATTTGGAGCAAAAAGTGGTTGCAGGGGATACGCACTTAAGTTTAATGGACACAATGATCCTTTATAAAGAAATAGACGACATGAAAATGCTACACATTCAATATTTATCACGAGATCGCGATCTGGATTTCATATTTAGGCCATTCTGCGATATGGATCACGGTCCATCAATATTGTCCAACAATAAATATCGTGATACTATGTAGAAATATCACGATATTTATTCAACGTGTAGCAGTGCCCTAACAATTCAAAAATTATTTGGTTGTTTTCTTTAGATTGTTATTTTTGTATTGAATCATAAAAAACACATCAGTATGGCCTACATGACGTTGCTGACAACTTCGCACTCATTTGCTGAAATTTACCATGACGTTTTTTTTTTTTATATAACTGTGGATTAATTTCGTTAACCCTTTCAGACCGTGATGCTTCGATTGAGCGTGTGGGTTTCGGTTTCAATTTCAAAATGGCATGCATCGATTGTGCTGATTGTTTTCTATATTTGCTTCTCACATTTCTCTTCTGTTTTTTTTTTAGCGTTACTTGAATTATTGCGAAATTCTTCAGTCACATTTCAGTTTTAGCAAACCGAGCCGTGGAAGTAAGTAATTGTCTTTAATACCAAAAGTATTAATCGTTTACCAATAATGAAGTGCACATATAATAACTAAAGAAATGATAAGTTTTAATATTTCAAACTAATTGAAATCGTTTCATGCAATAAAAATGTTTTTTATTTGAAAATTTTAATGGAAATCGACCGCGGTGCATCAAGTGTGAGTGTCCTGAAAATCCTTGAAGGATATACAAATTATAAAACCTAATCATTGATTATATTTTCATACGCTGTCGAGATCACATATTTCAAAAATTAAAAAAAAATCCTGGTGTTTTTACTTTAGGTCTGAAAGGGTTAATGCAGCATAGAATGTCCTAGTTTGGTGCACTTGTGATTGAGGACTTGTTGTCATGGTTCTTTGAGTTGAAATTACCCCATAATAATCACAAGAAACAAATGGGTCATGAAGAATTTTTTTTTTTTTGAAGTGGACGGGTCAGATGTCCTGCTTAGCTCTTGCATGAACTCATTTGTGGCATTTCAGTGATTTGCTTCCTAAACAAAGTTAATACAAATGCTCTTAAACCTCCACTTCTCTATGATACAATTAAATTATTGACAGCAATTCGACTAAAATTGTTTTCTCTCTATTTAAAGTGTTTTTATATTTTGAGATGCCACAGGAAATCAGCAGACATTTTGGTTTGTTAACACATACATATATAGTGCATTAATATATTAAATAAGATCTTTTTATACTTTCCCAGCTACTTTCCTAAGAGATTGGATTTGAAAACAAATTAATTTCACATTTTATGTAATTTACATTTCTTCAAACACAATTTCGGTTACTCGTAATAAAGCCAATTACATTACAAACAATACAAGTATAAAGCTGTGGATTATTAAAGCAAACACAAGAAAACTCAAATCTTGTGTTCAAATATACAATAATTATATATGTATATGTATATGTATGTATGTATATAAATTGCTGAGAATGACTTGAGATTTTTGGGGAGGATAAAGTAGACTAATGCTAGATGATTTGAGTTTATGTTTATAGAGTAATAAAAAATGGATTAGTTAGAGTTGATGGTGGTTTTTGTGTAAATTAGACTGCGACAGAAAATCAACTTTAAATTAGGGGCTAACATGTTACGAAGAGCTAAGTTGTATCCCCTACATTTAATATAATTTATATAGTATTTGGTGTTTAAGTGGCGACATATAGTATTTCTGGCAAAATTTTTTTATATTTTATTAAAGAAAATTTACATGTTTAACGCTTTAGTTTTAGCTGACCTGTTTTTGTTCAATTCTGATTTATACTTGCCATTTCGTTTACACGTGTATCTTCATTTTTCGTGATATTTACCATCAGGTTTCTACTTTTTCATGCAAATTAAGCAACATGTGAACAACTTTGCGTAGAAAAAGAGGGAGAAAAAAATAAACACACAAAAGGAAATGAGAAAATTGTTTAATGGCGTCTAAATTGTACCCCTTTTATTCCCATTTCCCTTCTCAGTCAAAAATACTTGCCTTAAAGAGTCAGCATTGAAACGTGTGACAGCGGACTACAGAAAATTAACTAAGTTTTAATGAAATGAAATCAGATTAAACCATTTGTATTCACTGAATCTAGTTTGTACCCCTTTTATTTACTTTTCTATTTTTGTTCAAAATTAGTTGCCTTGAAGAGTCAGCATTGAAACGTGTGACAACTGACATAATTTTGTTGCAACATTTCACTTAAAGTCTGAAATTCAGTTTGTAACACACATAAATTGATATTGTCGCAATATGTCGCACATAGAACTTCCAATATCAATACTGGCTTTTTTCTATAAAAAACTTAATTTATATTTACAATATTAACAATCAAAAAGGGTATATCAGCAAAAAGGACATAATATTTCTTGTTTTTAATAAATTTAACATTTTAACTATATTTACGCAGGGATAAATATTTATTTGCCAAAAAAAAAAAAGCCAACAAAAATATTTTTAAACGAACCTACCTCAACTGTTAAACTTAAACTAACATGTGATGACAGCAACATGACATCCCTAAAGGGATTGTTTTTATAATTTTTTCCTGGTTGTTGTTACGTTTCTTTTTTTGTTTGTATGTATCTCTTTTTGTTTTGTGTTTTTATATTGTTGCCAGTTGGTTTTGTCATTCTCTTTTGTTGTTAAACTATTTGTAAACTACAATTGTTGATATAAGTAAAAATATTTATGGCCAAATATGTACATATGTAATACATATATACATACATTAACATTAAAAAAATCAAACTTATAAATGTATGTGTATGTAGATTAGGGTGGTCCTATTTCTTTGATGCTAAAATTATCATAATGAAAGTTTATTTACTACATTTTGCTTAATTGCTGAAAATTGTTTTTTATTTTTTTAGTTTCAATAATTGGCAAGCTGTAGCAAAAATTGTGTAATATTCGTTTCAAAGAAACTTATCAAACCATAACAGCTAAAACGGCTTAAGTGCATAACTTACAAAGCTTATTCAATGTTAACTTATTGCTGCGGTCTGAAACATAAAATTTTATTGAAATTATAGATTTTCATCAAATACGTCAATCCAATATATTTGTTCAATTCACAAGTGATGTTGTATGTTGTACATTGTATGTTACAACTACATATCTGATTGTAAGCAATAATTTTAGCAAAATCGTATTTTTATAACAGAACTAAAATATCAAATCAAACACATAAAACTCAATAAATAAAATTAATAATACACGTAGGAAAAACAAAATAATTTCTGCATTGCGAGAAAAATATAATGCAGATATTTTAAATGAACGATCGTTTTTCATTAATTAAATACAACAGCCTCCATTATTTAGATTTGTTTTTTTTTATTAAATTTATTTTCTTGTTTTATATTTGTCAATCAGTTTATAATTTGGGTCTAACCGTTTGGTTATTATTTTTAACTAAAATTATTAATTTTTAGATTTAGATACAGTGGCTCACATTGAAAGTCGGGCAAACTGTTTGTAAAGTATTAAACACTATTTTAAAAAAGAGAGCTTAGGATTTTTTTAAAAAAAAATTTAAAAATTTAATAAATTATTTATAATTAAACTCAAAAACAAACAAATATGACATTCTACCAGAAACAAAATAATTAAAAAAAACCTTAATAGTATGATCACACTGAAAGTCGATCAGGTCATTAAATTGAATTATTTACAAGATATTTAGTATTTTGATTCTGGACAGCTTGGAGGCTTTTTGGAAGCGATTCGATCAGTTTTTTTGCACACATCAGGACTTATTTGGTTAAATTCTTCCAGTAAAGCAGCTTCGAGCTGGTCTTTACTGGGACATAATTTATTTTGCATCTTACGTCCTAGCTCATTCCATAAATGCTCGATTACGTTAAGGTTTGGGCTTTGCGTAGGTGTTTTGAGGGCTTTAAGACAATTACACAACATCAACCAGTTCTTCGCTATCAGCGATGTGTGCTACGGCTCATTGTCCTGGTAAAATTTAAAGTTATTGACAATCCCCAATGTATGAGCACTTTGTTAAACATTTGCCTTCAAAATATCAAGATAACTGTTTTTATCAATTATGCTTTCAATAAAATGAAGATTTCCAACAGCGGAAGCAGCCACACCATCACCGACAACCACCGTGCTTTACAGTTTTCTTACTATCTTAGGGCAAAACTCCTCATTAGACTTGTGCCACGCATAACGCCGGTCATCGGACACTAATAAATTAAATTTGCTTTCATCCATGAAAATAACCTGTACATTTGTAAAGTGCTCATAGATATAGTACACATGTTTTCACTGAAAGTAAATTTTTAAAATCATCTTGCCCGACTTTGAATGTGAGCCACTGTACATGTTTGAACTTTTGGCAACACTTAAACTTTCATAAAACAATCGAAAAACATATTTATGTAAAAATGTTTTAGCTTTTGTACAAAACATTTACATATATAGAAATTACCCACAACATGTGTACAACTATTGTAAACTCAGACGACGTACAACTGCTACAACACTACAACATCACTTGTGAATTGAACAATTGTTGTTTAAGATATTGTTGGTATTTGAGTGGTCGTTTAATAATTTTGAATTGAATTTAACAAAATTTTTATGATTTGCACATACATATACTTATACTTATTTTAGTTTATATCACACCAATTGTAAGGGAGGAAAGGGAAAACTAAATTTTAAGAAATTTTATCTTAAAACAGAATAAATTGACTTTCATTTTAGCTGGAGTTTATGCAAATCATTTCCTTTAGCACCAACCTAATATACAAACATTTATGTGATGCTGTGCGTGCATGTATGCGTTTACATTTTATTGTCTCCCATGCATGTATGTTTTAAATGGTAAAAAATCATCTTTATTAAGTAAAAAAAAATATGACTAATGAAATTTTTTACTTCTCTTACTGCTGCTGCTATACATACATACATATGTATGTATATTTATATGTATGTCATTCTCTGTTGTAAAACTTAATTGTAATTTGATTTAAAATTTGTTCTTCCTTTTTATTTTTACTTTACAAGAGTGAAAAAAAGTTCAACAAGTATTACCAGAAAAAATATTCTTGGTTTTTTTTTAAATAAAATTTAAATAGCGGTGACCCAAATTGAAAATTCAAATAGTTTAAATATAAAAAAAAAATGAAATATTAAATAAAGCATAAAGGTATAGTCACACTTGGCAAATATTTACTCAACAAAGCGTAACCACTTGTTTTAGCACAAATTTGTTTGACGTTATTTACTGTTACAAGAGTTTTGCAAGATCAAACATCAAACATGAAATAAAATAGAACTAATATTTGTTGTCTGTTGTTCTCAATAAACGTAGTTTTTTTTTTAATAAATGAACGAATTCAAATATATTTTATTTAATGGTTACGCCTCTTTCGGCAAATATTTGCCAAGTCTGACCGCACCTTAAGAAATTTAATCATAAAATTACATAAAATCCGGTAACATAGATGTTTAAATATTTATGTAGTACAAAAGTCATTGTATACTACTGAATTAATATTAATTCGTAAATGTTTCAACTGAAATTAATTTCTTCATTGTCCTTCATTCTTAAATATCCTGAAAAAGTATATTTTATTTTGTTAAGTTTTTTACACTTAACCCTTAAGCGAACACCAGGACTTGGCCAGGCATTTTTGAATATTTTTTAATATTTTTTATTTATTTTTAGCTTTTTATGAATTCCTCAATGAATGTGTTTTGTACAAAAAAAATGGTTACCGCATTTTGATCATTAAGCATGAGTTGGTATTTGTAGCCTGGGTTCTAGGCCCTGGGGTTCCCTTATGTAAACACATGTGGTGTTTGGTTAGGGGTTAATAGACAACATAGTTGTAATTATTGTGCAAAAATTAAAACATGAGATCCCAATAGGTTCTACCATTAAAGTAGTTTTTCTTTAACAACAATCAAAAGTATTAAATTTAGATATTTGATTGCATTTATAGCATAGTCAATCAAGACTGTTAAAGCGAAATGAAATAAAAATTGACATACACATTCGTCCTACCATTGTTAAAACGTGGCTAAAAGCTTTAATAAATGAAATCTACATTACCTGAAATACTGAAGGTCAAAGGTCTCAAATTACTTTGCAATGTATTTTTATAATCTTAAGATATTAAATATTAATAAAGCATATTTGATCATTTCTTTCTCAACCAAAAGTAATAAAAACATGAAAATATTTTATTAACTGATTTATCTCAGAATAACTTTCTAGACCATAGTGCAATGTCGGTTAATTTAAATTTTATAATGTCGCTATGTGTTGTAATTATGAATATAATATGATAAACCTTAATAAACGTAATGTAATTGGTAAATACTTTCTCCCTAACAAATATTATAGGATTTTACTTTCTTAACCGTAGTATTTACTTTGAAAATTCCTGGCTTTCTTTAAAAAAAAAAACCATTTTTGTTTGCTTGTATGGCTTGGAGGCTTTTGCACAATATTTAATCCGAATATGACAGAATTTATGCACGAATTTTTTCTCTACTAAATTATGTTGCCTCTTTGTAATGACAAACGTTTTATTATATAACAAATAAGAGATTTTATATCAACTATAAGGTACGGTCACATTTGGCAAATATATATCAACAAAATTACATATATTTGAACTCGTTTATTTATTGAAAAAAAAAACTTTTCTTTTTTAGTCGAAATTTTAAATATTAAGTTGTAATTTATTTGACGTTGTTTGTTCTTGCAAAGCTCTTGTAATAGTGAACAATGTCAAACAAATTTGTGCTAAAACAGGTGGTAACGCTTTTTTGAGTAAATATTTGCCAAATGTGACCGTAGCTTAAGTACAGTACTACAAAATAAGTTAATCAGACAATATTAACTTAATTAATTAAACATGTATTAATCATGTCGTGATTACTTGTAACTCCTACGTAAATACATTTCAGTTATTATGCCTTGAATTTATTATTATGTATAATATATAATTTAATTATTTAAATGTGTTTATAATTCTACTGTGAAAACCCAATTAAACAATATGCTTTTATAACCCACTTGTCCAGAATATACACATTTAAATAATTTCGACATAAACATTAAAAGAAATAAAAAAAATACAAATACATAAACTATCTAATATTTCCTTTATCAAATAGATATGTGATTATTTAATATTAAAAAAAAAACGTATATATTATTGGATCATTATAGATGGAAGAGTCAATTGATTTCAGTTGCTCCCTCTCCCTCAAATAACTTGTAAAAACGATTTATTGACTGTTGTCTCGATGGATATCAAATTAAACATAATGTCTCGATTTTGGGAACTAAATGTTATTACAAAAAATCAAAAAACAAAGAGTCCAAATTATCTTGTTGTACGTCGGAATAATAATTTCACACTTTAAACTTGTCCTCTGCAACATTTTTCAGTAAAATATTAGCTTATAATATGCTATTTCTCTCAGCCAAACTGTTGCCTATATCCAGTGTGATGTCCGTAGTTTAGTCAAGCAAGTTAAAGATTTTATAATGGTTGTTGGTATTTGTTTACCTTTACTGAAATTAAAAGAACAACAACACCAGTAACAACAAAATAACAAAACTTGTTGTTATTTTAATATCATTATTTCCTTGTTTCTCTCGTTCTTTTTATTCCATTACCAAGCTTTTAAAATAAAATAACAGTCTCCCTTTCTTCTGCCATAAATTGTGCATCTATTTCTTTTTTCTATTGTTGTTGTGTAATACTCTACTCTTTTTTAACGTTAGTTGCCCGAGCTTTTATGATATTAGTGTTAGTGCTGTTGTTGCTTCTCTTCCTTTTTTTTTGTATGTAGGTGTACGGTTGTAGTATATGAATGTATGTATGTATGTATATGTTGTTATTGTAGTTTTTAGCATGTACATGAAAGACTGATACAAGTTGTGTAGCGTGTAGAATTGTGTACAGGAGAACATTCCAGCGGGAAAAATATGCCGTAAAGAGGCCTTACTTAAGTCCCTATTTGGCAGACACAAGAACAACCAGCCGCATTGCACATCATGCCAATTTTACAAGCCTTGCTATTGTTAGTCGAGCCATGTCTATCTACATCCTACTTTAAATGGCTGATAGAAGACCTTCTTAACTCCCCGCTGATTGAGTCATTCGAGCCTTTTATACGAAGTACAAGGTCCACAGAGTCCTATTTCTATTTGTATGAAATTTTATATGAAAACGCCATTTTTTTGTGTTGCTTTGACTCATCAGTTCTGACTGTCAAGTCAAGTATTATTCAGTGAGAAGGAAAAAGAACTGATGAGTGTGAAACAGGACTTTCTTATTATTTACCAATTAAACATGTATAATGAATGTAAATGAAATTTTAATTTAGTTTTTAATTTTACAATAGCCGTTAATGAGCAGAAATGCACACACATAACTTTTTCATTGCGTAGAGAATCATGCTCTCCTATTTATATCAATTATCAAGCAATAACACAGCAATCCGAAGTTAAATACCTCGTTATATACCCCGATCGCCGCCTTACATGAAAATCCCATATAGAAGCAAAATTGACTGAAATGAAATTGAAATTAATCCAAATTAATTGGCTCATTGGCCGAAACTCTAAGCTAGGTTTAGTTTGCAAACTCTGGCTTTACAACTCAATCATAAAACCTATATGATGTTATGGAATCCAGCTATGGGGAACAGTCGTAGCTTCAACTTTAGACAGAATTCAAAGACGCCAAAACAAATTGCTACGAATGATCACAATTGTCCCCTGGTATATAAAATGTTCAAATATCCATAAAGACCTAAATGACCTTTGGATCGTGAACTGAGATCCAAAAACATGCAATAAAGCACTTAAAACACTTAAAAACGCTTGAAGTACACCCAACCCCATTAGCCCGCAACATATTAAATAATAGTGGCTATATTCGACTAAGAAGAAGGGATACAGCGGATCTGAGCCGAAGACAAGAAGGCAGAGTGCCGGTACTGTCCGGTACTGTCTCTGCACGTTGCCGTACTAAATACCTTTAAATCTCAATAGAAACGAAATTATTGGTCGGATGGCCTTGAACTTCTTTTTATATGAATCTAGATAAACTTTCTTTGGAAGACATGTAAATAAATAAAAACAAAAAGTTTTTTAATAAATTTCATTTAACAAAAGTAACTAAAATTCAAAGAACACGTTAGTGCTGTGTTCAAACATTAAAACAAGCTAAAAGAAAGTGCATTTATAAATGATTTCTTTTAATTTTTCTACAATGTCTCTGCATGTTGCCGTACTAAATACCTTTAAATCTCAATATAAACTAAATTATTGGTCGGATGGCCTTGAACTTTTTTTATATGAATCTAGATAAACTTTCTTTGGAAGACATGTGGGGGTCGGCTATACTTTCTATGGATCATCAAGGAGTAATTTCAGTTTGAAAATACCTTCTCAGCCAGCGGAGGATTAAGGCTATTTGAATGTCTTCCTTTAAAGACTCATAAGTAAATTTGCCAAGTTATGCCCCAAAGAAAAAGAAACTCTAATTGAAGGTTTGCTAAATTAATTCACTAGGATTAGTTTAGCATAAAATCTTAGTTTTAATTTTTGGCGAATATCCAATAAGGTTTGGGAATTTGGATATTTGCCAAAAAAAAAGTACTTCACTTTAATTTTTTTTTTTAAATAATTTAATTCAAATGTTGGATGCACCTATGCTGTACATTTCCACCGATAACTCAAAAAATTACAGCTCGTTTCAGCTTTACTACCCGTCTTGCAAATAACGACTTTTAACTTTACATAAACTCAATGAAAAAAAAAAACAGAAGAAACAGAACAGACAAGTACCAGTCAAGCAGTTAACAGGTGCGGACAGCTAAATTTTGTTGAGCCCAGATAGTTTATTCTTAGCGGTTATGTGCTGTAATAGTCGCTATTCGCGAGTTACCAACACAAATACTGAAAAGAGCAAAAGAAATTTGAACCTTTCGAACGGACCATCTACGTCAAACCATTCATATTTGTTTTAAAAATAATGATATTTTTTAAAAAGTGGACAACGACCTTTTATAACATTTTTTTAAGAGAAGGCAGTGTGAAAGTGTAGAATAAGTAAGGCCTAGAAAGTGTATTCCTAGCTATTTTTCCCTCTAGGGGAGAGTATGTATTTATTATTATGGGTGTGTGTGTGTATCAAATTGTGAGTAATGTTTATTTCAATGTTTCGTTCACTGTTCGAGGTCGGCACAGGGGATGATATAAGATCGTTTAGTAGCAGCAGGAGTGTGTAGTATATGTGTTTTGTGACGTTAATGCTTCTTTCTATAATTAAAACGAAATAGCCTGCATAATGTCGAAATAATTAGTAGTGTTACTGATGCCTTGTCTTTTTGTCTTTTAATGCTGCTACTGCCTCTACTGTTGCTGTCGCTGTTTTTGTTTATAGCCTGGGTTTTCATTCAGCTGCCATTATCTTTGTCTGTATTTTTTTTTTTTGATTTTTTCGTTTCCTGTTCCTTTTTTTCAGCTAATAGAGGTTCAGTTTTGCTGATTTTTTACTAAATGTCGGCAGCTGTGTATGTATATGTCCATATGAGAATAGTTGGTGTATTTGTGTTTAAGGGTGTATGTTGTTATTACATGTTACTTGTTACGGGATAATGTAGGATTTTTTGGTGAGCAACCGGCAATCAAAAAAAAAAAAAAAACCAGCAAAAGTAATTTCTACATAAACGTTGTCGTTTTCGTGCTCATTAAAATATGATGTCTATAATTAGTTGATATTTTACCTTGTTTTATGTTTGTCATTTTGTTCATCTAGTTTTTTACAGTTTGCCTGTTCTTTGATTTAGTTTTGGTTTTTTTTTTATGATAGTAAAATATTGTCAACTATTCATGCAATTGTTTTTAAGCTTACACTTGAACCGCCTGCTATTGACAGCTCTTTCCTTTTAACACAGAACATTATTCATAATGTTTGTTTTATTTAATAAATAGAAACACTTGTTTGCTTAAATTAAGGAATATTTACGAAAAACAAAATGTATAAGGAAATGTAGCACTTGAAATTCCAAACAATTCTTTATCATACTGAATTACTTTTGCTCTTTTACTTTGCAAGTTTTTTCTTTTTTTTTTATTGACTTTTACTCATTGTTGTTTTTTTGTTTCCAGATTAAGTTTCAATACACTTATTAGAAAAATAATAAGAAAATTACTTATCCAACAAAAGTAATTTGTGCCTACTTACCCAGATATTAGCAAATGTTAAACAAATTATTAGCAGAGATGTTGAACTTACCTAAAAAAGAGGTAAAAGAGAAAGAAAAATATTGTTAATATAAATTTAATGTAAGAAGAAAATATAGATAAATATTTATGCAGCTATGGACACAGAAATAGCGCACCAATGTATTTCCCAACGTATTATATTCAAAAATGGCATGCTAATAACATGGAATTCTATGCTATTCTTTTGCACCACTCTGCTTTTTAAACGATTGGAAATGTTCTTTCAACTTTTGAACGTTTTTTTTTCTTTTTTGGTTGAACAATGAAATAGCGCACAGTTATTTCGAATTTAAACAAAATAATTGATGCTAATTTCGGTGTAAATTCTGTGCAATTTAACAAAAATATTGTTTATAATTAATTTTGTCAAACCTAATGGGAAGAGAACCGCACTGCTCACTTGAGAAAAAAAAGGTCATTGGGAACTTCACCGAAAGGGTATAAAACTAACAAAAATAACTGAAATAATTGCATGTTCTCAAACGATGGTTTTTAATATCATTAAATGTATTAAATCAAATGCAAATTTATTTAATGTAAAGAACGATCGGAAAAAGCCACCACAAAAAAACAATAGTTCGTAAGGATAAGCCAATAAGTAAAATAGTAAGCCAGATCTTTTCAAATCATCGAGAACAATAACGACAGAAATAAATAAGGAATTTGGGTTAAATGTGTTCAGTAAACTTGTACGAAGACGCCCCAATGAAAATCAGCTTTATGGTCGTGTAATTAGAAAAAAAAAACACTCAAATCACTGTCAAAAAAGAATATAAAGGCACGATTATCTTTTGCAAAGCTACACCGGAAAACAAGGATATCGAATTCTGGAAAAAAGTGATTTTACAGATGAAATCAAAATTAATCTGATTGGTGCTGATGGAAAAATCTTTGTACAGGGAGCAAAATAAAACAAGAATTCAGTCCCCGTAAAGTGCGCTATTTCTCTGTCCATAGCTGTGTAAGCATTATAATTAAGTAAATTGATTTATTTCAAAAAAGATCACTAACTTTATAAATTATTTTATAACCGATTAATTGTCTAACATCCACGGTGTAGTGTTTAAAAACATTTTATTATTGAAATACCCAAATGTTTCATTACTATAATTACACTTAATATTTGATATTTGTTGTAAAATTACTAACAGTTTTTAAAATTCTTCTAAAATTTTTTAAAATTATGCTTAATGAACGCTTTTTAGCTGAAATTTAGGAGACCACTTTATGAATTTAAGAGTGCAATTGTGCATTAATATTTCATATTTCATACTTACATTTTAAGGCAAATAAAGAAGAATATTATAAAAACAAGAAACTATTTTTTCTTATAATGAATTTTATTCTTATAAACAATTTTCTATAAAATGCCACGTGGTTTGTCCTTTAGTGAATTTTTAAAAGGTAAAATTTCAGTTTATATACAATGAGGCACAAAAATAAATCTGTCGCATGCTGTCGTAACAAATTCTACAAATAATCCGGATTATTATAGTAATAATAAAAAAAAATACGGTCTTTCTGACTGGGACAATCGCAGAATTATAAACTGTGCCAGCAATACAATTAATACTCTTATGGCCGAATTCTCAGTCATTAGTTAACCATTGGTAAACTAAAATACTAACTATTGTTTAACTATTACTTGTTACTTTTATGGCAAACTAAGCATTGCGGAAAAAGAATCATTGTTAAGCCTTTGTCATTAGCTAACTAAAGACTGTGAATTCGGCCATTAATCAGATTATTATGCATGTGAGGTGAATGCCTGGCAATCAACCATAAGCAGACTCGTTTTCGATGAGCAAAAAGTCAATATTAATGGTCTACAGCTATTAAAGAGATCTACGAAGGGAACCACGATATTTCTCAAAATAAATTTCGGAGGCGGTGTTTTGGGATTTGGGGTTTTTTTTTTTTGTAAATTCTACTGAATTTTTCATTATCATTTTTAGAAAATAGTAATAAAAAGAATTTATTTTTCGAGCACGAAGGATGATTGTCTTCGAAAGTTCCCGCATGTTCTACAGATCAGAGCCTCATGAATGGATGGTGGGGGGAAACGGCAAATAAAAGCATGCCTACATACATATCAGCTAAAGGAAACTGTTATAGATGCTTGGAGAACTATGTCTGAAGATATAAGAATAAATCTGGTGGATGGTATGCCTGATCGAAACGTTACTATAAACATTATTAAAGTCTAAATTTTTGGTGAATATAAGTATTGTAAGTTATTTTATCTGCAGTGTATTTATAGTTATGTAACATTAATTTATTTTAGTTGAACTGTTCCAATTCCTACCTTCAGTAAAAATAATTTAATGAAAATTAAATTTAATGAACTCGAGCCTAACTAAATCATTTTTTTTTTAAGAGAAAAGTTTTTTTATTCAGGCTAATAGTTCGAATATTGTAAAGTACTGGAACAATTGACAAATTGGAATGCATTTTCTACCCTGCCAAAGGCGACATCAGCACTCTTCATTGTCCATGATTAATCTGTAAACATCATCTATTTAACTCACCGTTTTTTGAGAAATAGAATACGAGAATTATCATATTTATTTTTTGCGTATTGTGAGTTAGAACGAAATTTAATTTTCAATTTTTTTTTAATACTATTTGTTTTTCCGAACGTTTCACATATA
Organism: Bellardia bayeri; assembly: GCA_950370525.1. NCBI lineage: Eukaryota > Metazoa > Arthropoda > Insecta > Diptera > Calliphoridae > Bellardia > Bellardia bayeri. The sequence continues at coordinate 124,500,235 of OX493264.1, forward strand.
TACATATGTATATATAGCTTAAACTGTTTTACTCTCTCCTTAATTTACAAAATTGACAAAAGTTTTATGTATCTATAGCTATGCAAAGCTAGACAGCTCGTGAACAATTGGAGATATCTTAATGAAATTTCACCCAACCAGAGCTGGGGAATTACACTCTATTGCGATGCGAAAGTTATATGCGATAAGAGTACAAATTGATCTGTATCGTTCACGCAAATGCTGTCACAAAATAATTTGAAAAAGTAGCAACACTGGCGCTACAAAGTAAACAATAGCGAATAATGACCAAATTAAATGTCAAAACTTGTAAATCAAAACATTTTAAACAAATTTTTTGTGCAGTTCGCGTTTTTGCTTGCTTACATGATGCGTTCCCTTTGCTTTTGATACTGTATTATTGCAAGAGATTTGCGCTTAACGGACGAAGAGAAAATATGAAAACGCAATAAAGGGTACTATTTGTTCGATTACGTTTCATTTTTCTTTCGCATCGTAATAGAGAGTAACCCCCCTGAATTCAAATCAGCTAGGTAACCTCAGTTTATTTATATTTACGTGAGTGCCTATACATGACTCTTCAAAATAGCATGTTAGCTACTAAAGACAAAAACCGCGTCCAAAAGATACGACATCTGTTATGTGTCCCACAGTTATACTATACACCCAATAAAACAAAGAATTTGCATGAACAGCATTATTGTATTGGAAAGAGTAAAGTTTGACAGTTATAATTTAAAATACATATATACATATGTATGTATGTATATTTCCATCACTATTATTAAAATTTTCCATACAATTTTCCTAAATGGCGGTACTAGTTTGTTAATCACGTCACGTACTTTGAGTTTTAAGATTGTATGTATGTAGAAATTTAGTTGCTAACATTTCTCGTTACTCGTTTAAAACTGTGTTATATATGTAAGTTATTTGTATATCATAGAGATATCAGTCCAATTCTTACAAAGCAAATATTCATTATTGGCTTGTTAAAAAATTATTCCATTTTTCATACACTGCGCGTCATCAGGTTAGCGCCCCCCTCCCTTTTCACTGAACGTTAATATCAAATATTATCTGAATCCATTGAGCTATAACCTTAAAGTTTTTATCCAGTAGGCTTTTATCCATTATCTTAAAAATAAAACAACTGCTGTAGCATTAAAGACAATATTTAAATTCATTTTTAAGAAAAACTATATGCTAAAAAACTAATTAACAGGATAGCGCCATCTGCAATATCTTCAATTAAATTAGCATTTTGAACAACTGTACAGCTTTTCAATACTTCTGATTATTTTTTAAACAGTATTTAGGATAATTAGGAAGGCGTGATGCCGCCTTTGCTAGAAATCACTTCAAAAATTAGATTGGGAATTCAATTATATAGTTTTTCAATATAATCCAACGAAATGGTGGACCAAGCGTATTTGCTGCTTTCGATTAATTCGGTTGTTGTTTCGTATTGCTTTCCGGACTCGTACACTTTCCTAGCCAACCATCCCCAGACGTTCTCGATGATATTTAAGTCGGGTGAGTATGGTGGCCATTCAAGGACGTCAACTTTTTGGCTCTGAATCCACGATTTCACGGATCGGGCTGTATGAATTGGAGCATTATTGCGCTGAAAACAACCACTTAAAATTTGAAAATAAGTTTTGAAAGTGGGGAAAAGCCGTTTTCAAAACGCTGTTGTAGTTTTCCGCATTCATACGAGATGTTGGAAACTGCAACTCGCAAGTGCCATAGTAAGCATATTGCTCCCCACACCATCACAACCCCCCCCCCCCCCCCCCCCCAGTTGTCCATCTTACGTAGGTCATGAACAAAATAATTATAGCCATCGGGCCCTTCTAAATTAAATTTCTTTTCATATGAAAAGACAACGTACTGCCACTCAGTAGACCACGTCATGTGTATTCGAGCAAAATTTAATCGCATTTCCTTTCTTAGCATATTAAGTGATGGGTTTTTTTAATTTTTGTCTCTGTATGTGAGCAGCTTCCTAATTACTCTTTGAACCGTTGACAAGCTCGCCTTAATACCAGTTATGTGTTTGATTTTGCTAGACGAGTTGTGCGAATTTGATGCTTGCCTCAGTATTGCGCGCTTGTCTGCTTGGGAAAGCACTCGATTATTGCCGCCTTTGAAGTTTTTCCGTAGTGTTCCTTATTTTTAAGAAAACTAGCAACCGTTTTTCTGTGCCTTCCAATTTTTCAGCAATTTTATGAACGGATAGTCCAGAACCATGGTAAGCCTCAATCTTAGCTTTTGTTCCAAAGATAAAACTGTCCCTCTTCCCGTTTTATGCGTTTATTTAAAGATAAATAATATTTCAATTTAATCAAAAAAATTGTTAACCGTAATTGTCAAAACAAGCGAGAAAAGTAAAAATTCATTTGGGGGCGCTAATCTGATGATGCAAAATATATGGAAGAAAGCTGGAGGTCCACAACTCGCGTTTTGGCGTCAACGCGTTTTAAGCTTTCTAAACGTTTTAAGCGTCAGGCATTTCAAGTTACATGCCAAGATTTTTCGCGTCAATATATTTTTTTTATATGTACATATGTACTTTTGGAGGTGATGCCGTATGCCCAGCTGATTTTGTTTTTATATGAAGTTTTTTATCGGTTTGTTTGTCAAACTCATATAAAAAATGTTATTTCAACTGTCATTTTTTTCTGGTGACATCATCTTTAAAATAAAATTGCTTTGCATTTGTCAAAGTCAGCTGAGACGCGTGCACCGCGTTCAAAAGTAGAAAGTAAACGAACTTTTCGCGTTTCAGGCGTCAGCGGGTCCTACGCTTTTGAGTGTGTAACTTAACTCATACAACTATATTGATTCTACTTTTTTGACAGTTGCTTAGAACGCGTGAAACGCGTAGACGCTTGGTGTGGACCTCCAGCTTAACAGAAAGCAAAATAGCAAATAATATGTAACAGTTCTTCTTTCGCGCTTTAATTTGTTGTGAAAGTAAATCACACATAATATTTGCAAAACCAAAATAAAAATTATGAATTTGCGTGAAATAAAAAAAATAGAAAAAATCAAAAACAAACGAGCGAATGGGTGGCGCTAACCTGATGACGCGCAGTGTATTAGTGCATATTATTAGAATTTTATGCAACTCAAGTCAACCTGTAAAGCGACTTGTTCTAATTTAAAAAAAAAATCTCAAGCTATCTCAGTTTTTGGCTGTAAAATGAATGCATACTTATGTTTGTATTAAAATGTATAAGTTTCAGTACAAGAAGCTATTTTTATTTATTTATATTTTCAATTCAATTTGTCAATATTATCAATTTTAAAATACGCAACCGTTAACTATGTAGTATGCACATAAGTATCTTTATACTTTGTGCCATGTATCTATAAGTACGTATGTATGTTCGTCTGTCGGTCTGTCTATTTGTGCATTGTAGTTAGTTTGCTACTCGTACGAGTATAAATAAAACTATAAAATCCAGTTATCATCATCAACAGCAGCAACATTTCGTTTAACAAAATGCTTTCCACTGTATTCAATGTTGTTGAAAATGTTGTCGTTGTTGCAATTGTACTTTATTTGATTCTTTTTTTCTGTGTCTGTTTTTATATCTACAAGTATAAACTCTCATTACATGTGTATTAACTGATGCTGTCGTTGTTGGCTTTAGTTTTTGGTACGTTTTGCTTGCTGTTGCATTTCATTGCAAGCAAGACTTGTTACACTGACACTGCTACCCAGTACTTGGCTTATTGGCACCACTTGTTTATACCAAGAGACAGATGGAAGCTTTGGAGTGTCAGAAAATTTAAAATGTAAATAATTTAATATTATAGTTGTTTTTTTTTTAACATTTTCTGTTTGTTTGTTTCTTGTTTTCTCCTTGTTTAAAAGTTATTTTTTTCTGCTGTAGTGTTCTTTACTTGGGGTTTGTAGAGATTTTTATTAAATTTCTTTCCTGGTTTAGATTGTACTTTTTTTTGTGGTATATTTTTTGCAGTAGGTCAGCTAAGAAAGTAGAAATTGAGTTGTTTAAGCTTAGTTGAATTTAAGGTTTTTTTAATACCCTACACTTTCATAGTGGAGAAAGGCTAATACTTTGGGATTGGATTTGGATTTGGGCGGATACTTGTAACACCTTAATACCCACCTTAAAGTATACATATCGACGCAGAATTACTTTCTGAGAATTACTTTCTGAGAATTACTTTCGAAGAATTACTTTCTGAATGGATTAAACGATGTCTGTCCGTCCGTCTGGCTGGCTAGCTTTCTATGTAAACCTTGCGCGCAGATTACAGGTTGCAATTTTGAAGATATTTCCATAAAATTTAGTATGAGAAAGACGGCTGGAATTGAATTTCGTTGAAATCAGTCCATTATTTCACCTAGCCCTCATACAAATGTCCTCCCGAAATAGGGGTTTATTGTTCAGATATGTTTGATTTATGCACGTATCCCAACAGACTTTGTCACAAAAAAAAATTGTAGAAAAAGCCTAATCACAACTACAAATGTTGTGCAGTTTGGTCCATATTTGACCATAGCTCCCATATAAGGCCTACTTCCGAAAATGAGTTTCAAAAGCATAATTCCCTTAAAAATATTGGTTTACAAATAATATTCAACAGAAATATGTTTCAAATATACACAAATCATTCGGCAAATCATTTCATGATCATTTCGGCCCATAATTAGTCATAACTCCCAAATAAGTCCACTTCTTAATGTCACTTTAATGACCATAAATCTCTTTAAAACGTTGTTATCCAAATAAAATTCAATACAAATTAGTTTCATACAGATATCATGATGTCTAATTTTATGACAGTCGGTCCCTAATTAGTCATAGCTTTCATATAAAACCCCCTCGATAATTCGCTGTAACCTTCATAAATCGTTTATATGGAGATAAAAAGCCACAAAATTTTTGGCTAATGCGTCCATAAGAGATAATTGCTCCTATATAGTGCCCATTGCTGATAAACTGTTTTTGCACATATGCTGGGTGCAGGGTTTTATATGGTCGGGCTTTACCTACTATACTTTCTTACTTGTTATGATAGCTTTAGGGTTTATTTTGGTTAGTGCAACGGGTTTTTAACAATAACTTTATTTTCAAAACAAAATAAAATAAGGAATTTATATGAAAAATTATTCAAATGTTTATTGAAATGGAAACGGTGTGATTTTGAGTGCAATGATATTGTTGAGACGCCAGCAGACAACCGCGATATTATCGATGAGGACGAATTCCTCGACATCGATATAGAGGATCTCCTACAATTGTGATCCTTAGAATTGGCTTGAAATAGTTTGCACTATTAGGATTGACAATTGATAATTTAAGTCCTGTCAATAATTCTAAGGGCCCATGTTCAGTCTTGTGACAATCTACAACAGCAAAGGCAGCAAATTCTCAAGCAGCTAAATATGAAGATAAAGGAAACAAATCTTTATAACGTTTAAACAACCTGTTTTATTAATTTACCTCTGTATTTACAAGTAAGTGCATCCTGCATTTGTGCTCAAAGTTATTTACATTTATACATACATACGTATAAACATACAAATAACTTTGGTTTTTCTTCTTTCAACCCCATTGAAAGACAAGAAAAACAACAAATAAGTGAAAAATTTGTTCAGTGAAAATGTTCATCACATCGTAAAGATGTTTATCACAACACCTTCAACATATTCAATCATATTTTGATGAAATTGCTGGTCTATTTCGTTAATTACTTCACTGGTTTTGAGTTTTGATTACTAGTGGTGTTAAATCACATGATCAGGGTGGCCAATTAAATTTGCTGGCTTTCATGAAATCAATTGTGGCACTTTAATCAACCAAATTCTTAGTGACCGAAAATGTCAGGGGTTTTACGAAATATAATTTTTAATATACTTTTTTCAAAGCTTGTGCAATAGACAATGCAATCCACCAAAATAAAAATATAAGCATTTATGAGAGGAAATTAGTTTTAGTTTTCTCTTGTAGCTGAGTATCAATTTGTGGTTTAGAAAAATTGAATAGCTTTTTTATATTTATGCCACCGGGTTTTATGTGAACAATGCTGTATTTGTTTAACATATTTATAATACTTAAATCCATACAACTTTATACATTTCTAAATGTTTTTCTTATTTTTAATTACAGCTTGTTACTTAAAGCCTCAAGCTAACACACAAATTCAATAACTTTACAAAACTGTATAAAAATTTATGAAAATATGCCATAATGACTTTTGCATTTCATACCTTAATTTCATAGTTTTTTGTGGCTTTGAACTTAAAACAGAAGAAATGAAATTTCATTTCTGTATAAGTAAATAAAACTTCAGCCAGACATAATATTCTTACTAAAATAAATAAAGCCAGGCACACGAAAACTCAAATGATATAAAAAAAAAAAACATAAATTCAATTTTAAATAAAAAACGTTAAAAAAACATTGAATAAATAAAATGAAATGAAATGTTCTCTAAACCACATTTAAGTGAAATGAACAATTTGCTGCCATGGCTCCTGATGTGTGTGTGTGTTTTTTTTATACCCTACACCACCATAGTGGGGAGGGTATATTGGGTTTGTGCTGATGTTTGTAACGCCCAGAAATATTGGTTCAACGCCCACCTTAAAGTATATCGATCGGCTCAGAATCACTTTCTGAGTCGATTTAACAATGTCTGTCCGTCCGTCTGGCTGGCTGTCCATGTAAAGTAAGTGCGCAGAGTACAGGTCGCAATTTTGAAGATATTGCGATAAAATTTCTTACATGCTATTTTTCGGCCCAAGGATGTATGGGATTGAAAGTGGTGGAAATCGGTCCATTATTTCATCTGACCCCCATACAAATGTTCTCCCGAAGTTGGGGTTTACCGATCATAAATGTTTGAATTATGCAACTATCCAAACAAATTTCACCACAAATGAGTAGTAAATGGAGATAAATCACATCTACAAATTTTTGCTAAGATCGGTCTATAATTAGTCGTAGCTCCCATATAAGGTCCACTTCCGAAAATCACTTTAAAGAGCACAACTCATTCACAAATATTGGTATCCAAATAATATTTAACGCAAATATATTTCATATGTATGCAAATAATACGGTACATTTTTATTATGATCGGTCAATAATTAGTCGTAGCTCCTATATAAGGCCCACTTCCAAAAATCTCTTTAACGATCATAAATTTCTTAAAAATGTTGGTAATCAAATAAAATTCGACGCAAATAAGTTTCTTATATACAGAAATAATGACACCTAATTTTATAATGATCGGTCCATAATTAGTCGAAACTCCCACATAAGATCCTCTACGTAATTCACTTTAACCTCCATAAATCTTTTAAAAGTATTTATATCGAGATAAAGTTTAACACATATATTCACAGAAATCATGACACTAAATTTTGGTCCAAAATAGGTGATATGTCTCATTTAGCGCCCATTTCTGATAAACTGTTTTATACATATACTAGGTGTAGGGTATTATATGGTCGGGTCTTGACCGACTATACTTTTTTACTTGTTTAATATTTTGTTTGTTTTGCACTAAAACATTTCTTTTTTGCAGCACTCTGCTTTGTGTAAACAAGTGATATTTGTCTAAAGGTGTATGTATGTTTTCTGTATGAATAAAAAAAAAAAACCTAATATGCTTCATTTAATTTCCAACCTTGTGTCTAAATGTCCGTCTATATTGCTGTCTGTCTGTCTGTCTGTCTAGCTTTGTATGCTGCATATAAATAGTTTTGCATATAAAACTTTAATTGCTGGCAATTTTATTTTAATTACCATATTTGCATTTGCTTTTTCCCCTCGTCAACTCTCACACACACACAGACACACACACACACACACACATGCCCATCAAGTAAATAAATAAAATTTAGAGAAATGTTGATTTTTAAATTTTCGGGGCTATAACAAAAGCTTTTTTTTATATGTCTGTGTAATGCGAGTATGTATAATGTTTAATTAAATTTAATTAAATAAATCTTAAATAGGGGAAATGCAACGATATGAGTGAGCATAATGAAATTATGTAAATTAGCAAAAAAAATTCTGCAAATTCAAAAAAGATTTTCATTGTTGTGGTTATTGAAGTAAAAAAGAAGTAATTCAATTTAAAATTTAATGCAAATTTTTAAACAAATAAAAATAAGTATTAATTTTCTTTTATTGAAAGTTATAAAAATTGCAGTAAATTCTTAAAATAATCATGACTTTGGCAAGATATGAAACAGAAACATCCAATATGACAGGCTAATCTTTGCTGGATTAGTCTACTATACCATTTCCAATTGAATTTCAGCAGTCTCTTAGAAAATCCAATTGTATTTTCTAATTCTAATGCAGGAGTTTCAAATTGATTTTGCAAATGTTCTTTTTGTGCACAGATAATAATTTCAGACTTAAATCAGCCCAATGATTGTAATATGAAAAAATGAAACAATTTGTTAATTGATTCAAAATCAAAATTCACAAATTGAATTGAATCAACTAAGAATTGTTTAATTTTTTTTTTTTGAGATAATTGGGCGATTTATGCTTGAAATTTTATTCCGAGTTTTTCACGATTTTCTTTTTGTAATTTGCTATATTCAAGTTGTATTTCTTAATTTTCCAAATGTATTTGAGAATTTTCCAATTGTATTTTAGAAGTTGGAAATTTTGAATTCTTGAAATTTTAGATTATTTCAGAATTTCTCCATCGCTTTTCAGAATTTTCCAATTGATTTTTTTTTAATTTCCAGTAGTATTCAGAAATTTAAATTTTTATTATTATACGAAACAAAAAGAAAATTCTGAAATCCAATTCAAAATTTCTAAAATTAATTGTATGTGTTCAATTCAAAATTTCTAAAATTAATTGAAATTTTGAATTTCTAAATTTCTATAATTAATTGAAATTTTGAATTTCTAAATTTCTAAAATTAATTGAAATTTTGAATTTCTAAATTTCTATAATTAATTGAAATTTTGAATTTCTAAATTTCTATAATTAATTGAAATTTTGAATTTCTAAAATACAATTAATTTTAGAAACTTTAAATTCAACACATTTCGAAATATAATTGGAAATGGCATATGTAGTTGCTAAAAAGTCAGGTATTTCTAGTAATTTGACAAAATCTTTAGAAAAAAATATTGAACATGAATTTATCGTTAATTTAAAACCAATATTATTTTAGTTTTCCATAAAAACTTTCCATGCAACATTTGCTAAATCCTAATTTTGTTTGTGTACAACATTAATTGTTAAGCCAAATCAGACTTCACTTGCTAAACTCACAAACAGTCAGGGTTTAACGCCTGAATTTGCAAACAAAAAGCTTAATTAAATAGCACAGATTTGAAATGTAAATATTTGCCCTGCATACGAGTTGCGAAAGTGAACAAAAAAAAAAAAAAAAAGTCCACAAATTGAAGCACAAATAGCATTTATGTTTAGAATGGTGTAAGTATATACTCGTATTTGCTTTATCTGTCTGACTCATAAACTCGTGCACATTTAATGCATTTAATTGTTTAAATAAATGTTATTTGAGTGTCAGTTTTTATGGTTGTAATTAATTCTGACATTTGAAAATTGTAATGCTAAAAGATTTAATGCTGTAGTTGTTGTTTCCATTTTATAATTCTATTTATTTAATGCGAATCAGGAGCTACATTCAAATGCATGTAATTGTTCGAAAAGTGTGGGCCACATAGTATTTACTCGCAACATGACGTACACAGAAATTCATAATTATTATGCAAATTATAATAAACGTTTATTTAATTTCAAAAACACTAAAGTTTATTTATAACAATGCAAACGAAAAATAGGTTGTTACTAAATTAAGTTTAATAACTAATAAAGTTGAAATAATAATAACATGTACAAATAATTAAAAGTATTTTCAGTCAAGCCCAACCATTTAATTCCCTACACCCAGCATATAAGCAAAAACAGTTTTCAATTAGAGTTGTTGTGCATCAGCAGAACTAATGAAGACTTAAAGTACGTTGGAGTTCTTTGACATTTTAAAAACATTTGTGCTTTTTAAAGTAACTTTCGGATGTTGGCTTAATATGTCAGCCATATATAATTAAATAGCGATCAGCCTTATATTAGGTTGCATGACTTCTAGCTCTATGAAACTTATTTGAGTTGCATTTTTTGTATGCCAATAATTTTAAGATATTTTTGGCTTGTTAAAGTGTATTTCAAAATTGGGCCTTATATGGAAACTATGAACGATGGACGTATATCGTTAAAGCGCATGAGAAAGTGATTCTTTAAAACAATAATCTACCAGTGTAAATGTCAAAATAATGACATTAAATTTTCTTATCTTTTTTTATGTACAAAATATCTTTTTCAATATTGGCTAAAGAAAGATCCAAATTTTATTGAAATTACTAACATACTTGCATTGGAAAACTCCTGTTTAAATATACTGTAGTCGTTATTTATATCTTGGATTACTATAAATTAAACCTGACTTAAAGTAATCAGAAGGACATATGTTTCTAGAAACATGTTGCGATAGCATTTGTCTACGAATTTTTGTTAAGCCACACTTTTTCTACGAAATATGTTGCCGTAATATGTTTATATAAAAAATGTTGTAGAAACATGTTTATATGAAAAATAATGCTGAAATATGTTTATACGAAATATGTTGCAGCAACATGTTTCTGGAAAATATACTCCTTCAACATGTTTTAATAAAATATATTACAGCAACATGTTTCTAGAAACTTATTGCTGTAACAAAAGCATGTTGTTGCAAAGCAACAAGTTGCAATTACATGTTGCAGCAAATCGAAATACTAATAATCAGGGCCCTACTCCACATAACAACTTATCAAATTTTTATTTCGCACGCATCAAATTGTATTTTTTTGGCAAAGTGATAAGTGCTACTGTTCCGCAATATTCTTTGTAAATCTCACTTTGCACTAAGCTAAGTTTTGCAAAGTTAAGACTTTGCACCTTTTGGAAAGTTTTTGAGCTCTCCTGCAAAATGAGAGTGCAAAGTATTAAAATATGTTATCATCTTTTCAAAAAACTAAAGCTTTGTAGTCACGAAAAATTAATTTAGTCCCTATAATTTATTTTTTTAAAAAATTGTTGACAAACTTGTCAAGATTTGCGTTACAAAAATAGAATTTACACTTGTTGTGAAACGAAACAACACAATTATTTGCATAGTGTTTGGAAATTACACTTTTCCATATTAACTCTCAACTTTACACAAGAGCACGTATGTGGGACAAAAATTGCAAAGAGGACATAAAAATTGCAAAAACTTTGCAAACTATACATATCAATTGCAATTTATAACTTATAAATTTTTTTTAGTTCTGAGGAACATAAAGTTTTACAAAATGGAAAAAAATTGTATAAGTGCAAATTGAATTGTTTTGTGGAATAATAATAATAATTCTTTATTCCAAATACTCTTAGTATTATTCTACTCCCCATACGATTAAGTGAGTTTTATCGAGTTCATAAACTTTTAGTAATTGCTAGTCATTGATTTTAATATAGTAGCAGTATTGGAACTGTTTCTGCTTCGTAGTTTTCTAACATTTACTGCCATATTTATAAAAAATAAAGTATGCTTGAAGTGTGCTTTAAGACAAAATTTTCTTAAAGTACACTTGAAGTCTACTTTAATTTTTTATAAATACGGCAGTTAATATTTATTTAATTTGCCGCTTATTTAAAATTCACTATATTCTTTTTTTGATTTCGATAATATCGATAATGGAATTAGAAAAACTCACAATAAAACAACTTATATACAGACACACTCACTCACACACATTACAAAAGTATATGTAGAAACATTGCACATTTTAAATTTAATTTTATGTTGAACATTAAATATTACAACAGGTATTAAAATGTGGTAATTTAAGTTACATCCCACAAATGTATTGTTGTTGCATGGAAACAAATTTATATACTAAACTTTAGTCGGCAATATAATCATCACAGTTATTGTTGTACTCGTATATCGTGCCTTATATTTACGGCAGTACACTAAGTTACTGAGTTCATGCCTCTGCACGTTTGCGGTAAATGACTAAAATGTAAATGACTCTAATTGTTGATGATTTTATTCGATGGGAACCGATAGAGAATTGAATTTTTGAACGTTTTTAATCATTGTTCATATATGCACATACATGCATACATACATACATACTATATTGTTGAGGGTAACAAAATTATTTTGGTGTTATTGCATTTTTATTACGAACATTTATTTGCTGGCATCAAGGCAAATGTCAAAATGTTTATATTTGTTAAGTACAAAATAATGTTGCATAAAATTCATTTTCAATATTTAATTAATGGTGATTGCAGTAAAATTAGAAATTACACAAGATTTAATTATATTCAGTGAGTGCAGTCGCATGTGAATGAAATGTTGCTGCACTATGGGGTTACTTTTCATAGAAATGTTTTGGAATTTGGTAACAGTGAATAAGTATGTTATAATGACATGTGTCAAAGCAACAGTATGCCAAAATCAGCAGGTTATCAACTGTAATAAAATATCTGATAACGGGTGATTCAAGTAGAGATACTTTTTTATTTCTTTTTATTTTTTTAACAGCTAACGTGTGAGTCGTGTCATGCTGTCATGTTATTTTTGTTTAGTATTGTTTGGCATTTCATAATGGAAAGACTTACGCCTGAACAACGTTTACAAATCGTTTAACTTTATTACGAAAATTCACGTTCTGTTCTGGAATGTGTTTCGTACACTTCACTCAACTTGTGGTCAACATAATCGGCCTATTGAGCGTACTATTCGCAACACCATCAGCCATTTTAAGACCCATCATTAGCATACTTTGAAGACGTAGAATCAACAGTCTTTATTTCTTTAAAAATGATGCCGGTGCAAACGTAAGCGTCAATGGCGATCGTTATCGTGCCATGATAACCGACTATTTGATGCCTGAAATTGAAGCTCGTGATCTCGGCGACATTTGGTTTCAGCAAGACGTCGCCACTTCTCAAACATCGCATCAATCAATGGATTTATTGAGAGAACAAGATCGTTTGATATCACATCGTTAGACTTTTTCCTGTGGGAATATGTAAAGTCTAAACTTTATGCGGACAAACCGGCTTCGATTCAGGCCTTGGAGGATAACATTACGCTGCGTGTCATTAGCCAGTTACCAGTCGAAGTGCTTGAACGAGTCATCGTAAATTGGACTCAACGGAGAAACCATCTGCGTCATAGCAACGGCCAATATTTGATAGACATAATCTTCAAAAAAATAAATTCCAAAAAATGTTCTTTCAACTGATAATAAACATTTCCCATTAGATTTGAATTTTCTGTTTTTTTTTTCTTTCAAAAAGTAGGGACCTCGAAATGGATCACGCTTTAGTAACTATAAATTTATTAAATATTTTTAGAAACATTTTTACATACATAATTAAAATGCTAAAATCTTTAATCTATGAAAAATAAATTCTCTTTACAAGCGATTTTAATGAAGTAAAAATGAATAAGTAATGTAAAATAATCTTCTTAGGTCACCACAATCCCCTCCCCAACCACCACAAAAGTGGGTGTTTTATGTTTATAGAGCGTGTAAAAGATAAATACAAAAGATATTAAGCAAAAAACAAGAAACCATAAGGGAACAATCATTAGCATCATCATTATCAACTCTATCACCACCATCATTATCATCAACGTCATCTCATTCACATTATTATCTTCATTATCATTAGTACAATTTGCAAAAAAAAAAAAATAAAAAGTAATTCCTTATTTACTGCTGTTTCTTTGGATTCTTGATGATTCTTTGTCAAACTGTGTATGTATTTGATTTTTGGTTACTATTTCCCAGCACAATGTTGCTCAGCGTGTGTAGTACACCAACAACTAGTCTGTATTTTATTTCAATTTTATAAATAAAATGTTACAATGTCATTTGTTGCAACTCTTGCTATTCAGTTTACGTTGTACCTAAACTTTGTTAGAATGTCAGAACTGGAGACAAGGAACAAAACTTCAAAAAAAAAAAAATACTAAAACTGTGAGTAAAGAGAAAAAAGTTATTCCGTATTCTCTTGACAAGCAAATGATTAATTAAAATGTTGGTTTTATTATGATGGTGTTGACTAAAGTTTCTTTCTCTAACATTTTTCTAAATCCAGTTTATATTTTATTTTTGCTAGATAACTTGCCAGCTCCTTTTATACACACACACACACACACACACACATATATATACATACATATATATGTATGTATGTATCAGTTTGTTTTAGTAAGTAACTATAGTGGTAGTTTTATTTTTGTTTATGTATTTATTTATTTATTTATTTATTTGGTTGCAAATTTGTTCTTGTGTTTGAGTTTTTTAGCAGGAATTTGAATTTTAACGAAAATCAACATCAGAAAGATTATTTATTTTATACTTTAACATTTAATTTATTCATTTCACTTTGCGCTAAATATAAATTTGCAATATTTACTCATTAGTAATCATGGCTTAAATACGGGGTTTTGTTGTTCTTTTGCCATTACTTATTTTACTGCTTAAAAGTCTACAGGGAGGAGGGCCTAATTTATGTTCAACGATTAAACTAATTACGGGTTTAGAAAATGTTTAATGACTTCAATAGCATATTAGGCAATGTAACGTTGGAGGATACATTTCCTAAACAAAAAAAACTGTTAAAAGTTTTGTGTCACTGACGCAAAATGGGGCAAATAAAGAAAAAAAGCGAAATCTTGAATTTAGCACTTGTTGTGCCAGCGAAGAAAGAAAACGGTATGGTTGACAACCCCATCATGGAAATTAAATGTCTTGGCAAGATTATTAATTCTAAGCTTTTGTGCAACAGTAATGCTATAAACAATTGAACAGAGATGTGCAATCCAACCTTATCAGGCATGTCACATAATTCGATCGGAATGGTTTCAATTTCGTATTTGCAAATCGATCGTTTTTACTTTGCGTTCTCTAGATTCCGATCGATTTTGTTTATTCCCAGAAAATGTTTGAATCACGTTTTTTAACTTAAGTATGATAACGTTGTAATAGAAAATAAAGCGCTAACAAAACAAAATTTAAATAACAGTGAACAAAATTGTTTTAAAATGACCGGAATTTCAATTGTTGCTGTTTTAAATGAACAAAGACATCAAAACGCAGTTGAAAACAAATGCATCTAACCCTCTGTGATATTCCAGTGCTGTGAAAATATTTTTAATTTTTGTAATTTTTTTAACAAAAGTTTTCTTGTTGCTGACACCAACTTTGAAATTTTTAACATTTTATTTAAATATTAATGAGATAATTAAAAAAAAAAACAACGAAATAATAAAATTAATTATTTAATTATCATTATAAATTAGTAGTATGAGTTTTTTTTTAGCATAAAATCACAACAAATAACAATTCCACTTTAGAAATCTAAAGTGGTTTCATTCCGAAAAAAAAAACGTTTTTCGTTTTCTAAAGACTCAATTTACGGCATCAAACCCATTTTCGATCGGAATTGAGTTCTGTGACATGGCTGTATATTCTATATTGAATGTACAATGATTTATACAAAGAAAAAAATAAAAATGAGTTTCAATTAAAATATTTGTGGAATCAATTAAAAATTTAATTGAAATCGGACCTGTAAACAAAATGATAGTTTCAATTAAAAAAAAATTTGAGATTTAATTGAAAATATCAGAAAAATCCGAAAAAGTAATTAAATCAATTAAAATTTTAATTGAAAAGTATTTTAAAATCAATTAATGGTTTAATTGAAACAAAAACATGATTTGCTTTCTGTGTATTGAGCTTTTCCGGTGGTTTTTGTCCTCCTAGTTGAAGCGATCTTAGTTCTACTGATAGACCAAAACAGAAACTTAAATTGGGACGGGTATTATTTCTGTTAAACAAGGTTGCATTAATTTTCTAATTTAGTCCAGGACATGAGGCGTGCAGCTAAGAGAAATCATTAATAACTCCCTTGTAGCAAGAGTTAGGTTTTCGCCAGCAATCCTAGGGTTTCTTGTCTCAGTAACGCTTCTATGTTTCATTTATTCTATGGAAATATCTGTCAAATAAATGACAACTGGTTCGTTCGCTCTTGCACATGGTGCAACACGGTTTAGTTCAATAAAAACTAAATGAAAAGAAAGAGGTCCTTCTCTGCTAGACCTCAGATGTGTTGATATGAGCTGCTTCCTTTATGATATGTACTGTCCTAGCGAAGTCATGGTTAGGGAGATCATAATTTCGATTAAGATTAACATATTATGATTGCTGCAATTATATAAACCATAACATTATATAACCATAATACAAAGTGGTGATCATGTACAAGTTTATATAAAACAAATATATTTGTACATAAGGATGATAATTTACACATTCTCAGGCCTCTAGTAATTATCACAATACATTAGAACTTTCTAAAAACTAAAGTTCTAAGCCTTAAGGTACGGTCACACTTTGCAAATATGTGCTGAAATAGATGTAAGCACTAAATAAAATATTTTTGAAATCGTTTATTTATTAAAAAAAAACTTCGTTTATTTAGGACAATACACATAAATATTTTGGTGATGCTGTTTGATCTTGCAAAACTCTTTAAACATAATTGTGGTTACGTTTTTTTGAGTAAATATTTAGCCTTTAGGACTATAAGCTAACAATAGCAATCTTTTTAGACTAATCAGAAGTATATTTAAAAATGATATTTGCGGTATAAAAAACGTGTTTTAAGGTTAAAAGACAATAATATATATAATGAGTATTTCCAAAAAAAAAAAATCTATAAATTGTAATTCATTATTGAATTGAATAACAATTACAAATACTACAAAATCCCAACAAAAATTTAAATTTTTCAAAACCATGTCGAAGAATTAAAGGTGAAAGCATTAAAATTGATTTTGGATTGCCAAACTCGAATGCACTATTTGATGTGGCTACGGTTTTTGGATTAAGAAATTCCTATATAAAAAGCTTTAATTGATTTAACACTTCTTTGCATGAGTTTTTCTTTATTGGGGAAATAAATCAAGGTGATATAATTCATGTTCAAAATTAATCACTCTCAAAGGAAGGCATTATATAATTCTATGTGGAGACTTTCGTATTTTCCATCCATTTGGAAAAGATCGGAAATTATAGTGATGCAAAAACCAAATAAACCAGAGAACAAGATTTCATCCTACAGGCCAATAAGGCTACTAACAACATTTTTGAAAATATTCGACAAGTTGTTTGTAACAAGGCTATTACCGCTTTTAAAGAAACAAAGTATTATACCTGATCACCAGTTTGGATTTTGTCAACATCATGAAACACCAGAACAGTGTCAGAGAATAGTAAGAGTTATAGCGGACTCACTAGAAAGAAAAATGTATTGCTCTGCAGCGTTTCTTGACATAAAGCAGGCATTTGATAGAGGCATAACGGGTTGCTATTTAAACTAAAAAAAAAATTCTACCTGCTCAATTTTTTGCGTTGCTAAAATCATATTTACACAATCGAACATTTTATGTGAAAGTTGATGACAAAGCATCAAGTATACATCAAATATATAGCGGAGTACTTCAAGGCAGTGTTTTAGGGTCAATACTATACACTTTATATTCTTCTGATATGCCTACATTCAATAATGTCGAAGTTGCGACTTATGCAGACAACACCGCCATAATATCTTTCAATAAATGCCACTTCGAATCCTCATCTGTAATGCAAAGAGAGCTAAATATGCTGCAGCAATGGATAAGCAACTGGAAAATTACAAATTACAGCAAAATGTATCATATATATTTAAAATGTATTTTTAACAAGGTGGTCTCTTAAATGCTCTTCTCCTGACCAAACAAGGAGTCGGGGCCCATTTTTTTGATTGCTGATTCTTAAAGCAAAAATTATGAGGAATCCAAAAAAAAAAAAAATTAGCCGGAAAATTTAGGAGCTTCTGGGGAAAATCGGAAAATTTAATTTTCATAGGAAAATTTAAAGGTAAATTTCTAAGAAAAATTAGGAAAATTTTATTTTTCAATTAAAGCCTGATTCAATACCTTTCCAACGAGCTATCACTCGTTGCGATCGCTTTAGTAGTTTTTTTTAAAACAACTTTCAATGAGGTCCCTTATGAAGAATTCTTCAATTTTGTCACATGACAGTGGTGTACACCACCACTAAACCAGTCACTATAAAAAAAAAAAAAAAAATATGTAGGTACATTATTTTTTGCTGGGCAATCGATTGAGACTATTTATTTTAAAATCGGCGACCCGATGGACGACCCCTAAATTTGCCAATTTTGATCGTTTTCATATGGAATTGCTCTATAACATTTACTTTAACGAAAAAAGGAGTGTCCGACGATATATATAAATGGCTTACAATTACCGAAATCGGATTGAAATCAAGATTCTCTTTACTTCATATGCCTTAATATTTTTTAAAAGCTCTTTTAACATCGGATAATAATATTCTATTGCTTTTAAATTAATATAGCAATCATGGTGTAACTATACAAGGTGTGTGCAAATCGGCAACAAATACAACACAATACAGAAACAACAGGCATTTTGTTTGTGTAAAATAATGTACACAGAAAAAAAAATTACGTTTTTTTTCAATTAATCCTTTAATTGATTTTAAAATAATTTTCAATTAAAATTTTAATTGATTCTATTACCTTTTCTGATTTCTCTGATATTTTCAATTAAATTTCAAATTTTTTTTAATTGAAACTATCATTTTGTTTACAGGTTCGATTTCAATTAAATTTTTAATTGATTCCACAAATATTTTAATTGAAACTCATTTTTATTTTTTTCTGTGTACTACTGTCAAAAACACTTGAAAAAAGTAAATTGTAAACAAAGTCAGTCAGCTGTGCTACTGCACTCACCTTGTAAAGGTACACCATGGTAGAAATTAAAGGTGAAATGACTTTATTATTTTTGTCAATTCAACATGTAAAAAAAACATAAAAATATAATGTAAAACTACAAGGCAGCATTTTAGGACCAATTCTATTTACCATATTCACATCAGATATGCCAATCATTGAAAACGTATTGGTGGCAACGTATGCAGACGACACTGCGGTATTAGCCTCTGACATATGCCCAAAAAATGCAACAAACTTAGCGCAAAAAGAACTCAACAAAATTGAAACTTGGTTAAACAAATGGAATATAAAAGTCAATTCAGAAAAATCCTTACACATAACTTTCTCCTTACGACAAGGAAATTGCAATAATGAATACATGAATGGCATTCAAATTTCACAAAGTGATTGTGTCAAATACTTAGGAATACACACAGATCGAAGGCTGACACGGAAAACATATATTAAATATAAAAAACAACAACTAAGTGTTAAAACAAAACGACTTTACTGGCTCTTGGGTCACAAATCACAACTACGTTTAGAAAACAAAATATTAATTTACAAAGCAATTCTAAAACCTGTTTGGACGTACGGAATACAACTATGGGGAACAGCCAGCAATTCCAACAATGAAATCTTGCAAAGATAACAGTCCAAAACTCTAAGGTCTATTGTAGCAGCTCTATTTATTCTTTGCAACCAATAAATCAATTCACGATAAAGATGAAATCAGAAGATTCAGCGAGAACTATCTTGAAAGATTAAGTAATCATATTAACCCATTAACTCTTTCTCTACTTGATGACTCAGAAGAAGTAAGAAGACTTAAAAACTACCACATTCTGGATCTGCCTTTGCGATTCTAAATCATAAATTTCAACTATAAATGTATATATGTAATTAATTTGTAACTCTTGTTTAAAACTGTCGAAATTTTTTATTATCCCAAGGATTATATTATGCTGTTGTTCTCAGTGGAGTTTAACACTAAATGTAATACAATTGTTAAACAATTTACTTATTATCCTTAAATGGATAGATTGTAAATAAATTAATTTAAAAATTTTATTCATAAACTTTTAATAAATTTTAAAAATTATAACTATGAAGACTGAAAATGTTTGTTTTCAAACATATTTTTTATATTTATCACAAGTTAATTTTTTTGAAATAAATAGTTTTTATTATTAATTAATATATTTGTTTTAATATGAAACAAAAATCCCGAAAACCCGAAAATTCCCGGGATTTACATTTATGAAATCCTGATTCCGGGGATAAGAAAAACCAGTCCCGTCTGACATCCCCACTCACCTTTTGTGCGCCAAATTTAGCGACCACTGTCTATTCATGAAAACATTCCATCATTTTATGTAAATATGAACATGAAATTTTTTGTCTTCAACATTAAAAGTGTAATAGAGTGACAAGTTATTAACGACACGCTTAAATTAAAATGTAACCAACAATGGCAATAAAAGCATACTGATGTCTGGAAAGAAGATGGTGTGGTGAGATGACGGGTGGTGTGAAATCAATTAAAATGTACTTCAAATACAAATAAAAAGAATTATATAAAACATTAACACAAAAAAAAGGACGACAATTACTAAGAGCAAATAGCAACAACTACTGTAACAACTAGCACGTCAAATGAAACTCAAACAAAATTTCCAATTTCGTTGAATATTTAAAAAGTAGAGTAGCGGTATACAACCAGCAGACTTACACACCAACACATTTCTATGCAAACAACACATTTTCCAACACGAAATTATTTAATTTAGGTCAACACACCCATACTAACGTACCAACAAGAGCAGAACATTGTATCAACAAAAACTTTTACAACCATGTATATACCCAGCAAGCCATATGAGTCCGAAAAGAGTCTTTTCTGACACCTTTTCCGGAGCGTTCATGCTCTTTATGAGCCCAAAAAACAATCATAATTGCTCCGAAAACCTTCAGAAAAAGAGGGTCATTACATTCGAAAATGGTCCGTCAGAAAGAGCTCTTAGATAATGTCAGAAAATAGTCTTTTATGAGGGTTTTTTTTTTGGGCTCTGAAAGAGCTTTTACATCATGTCAGAAAAGAGTCTTTTATGAGGGTTTTTTTTTTGGGCTCTGAAAGAGCTTTTACATCATGTCAGAGAAGAGTCATTGCAATTTTAAATACAAAAAATTTAAAGTTCACATTTATTTTTTTTAATTGTTTTTACTTAAACAAAAAGGGAATTCAATTACAAATAAACTAAATTAGAAATGGAAAAAAATTAAATAAATTGTATTTACAGTAAAAATAAATAAAAAGGAATTCATTTAAATAAAATGTATAAAAATGAAAAAAAAAATTAATTTTTTAAGCAAATTTTTCTTTCGCTACGAAAATGATTTTTAGTTGGACTCTTTTCTGACTCCTTTTTCGGGGAGCTCCTAGAATGGTATGCTGGGTATATACTTACATAATTACGCATACATATTTATTATACATTTAAAAGCAAAAAAGGAAAAGAAAAAGAAAACATCTGTTACATTTCGCGCTCAAAATACCTACATGTGTATATTGGTTTTTAAATAATTCTAATTCTATTCTAACTAATTAATGACTACAGACAGCAGTTTGTAAAAAATTTGTTAAGAATTTTAAGTTTAATTAATTGTTTAAGAAACATTTTTTTGCCAAAGCTGCGGGTTTTTAAGAAAGAATTAAGTGTTTTGAAAATACTGTTAGTAGCAATAGCATAATAAACTTTTTTTGGCGGGGACGCTCAGCCTACGTTAAAATTTATATGTTCAATTCATAAGTAATGTTGTATGTTGTACATTATAGGATACAACTATCTGATTTTTTATGTTTTTTTTTTTTTTATTGTTAACATATTTCGAAATTTAATTACAAAAAAGTTATTACCTCAGCGTCCATAGGGACATTTTTGAGGCCAGTTGGCCTCAGTTTAAAAGCTTATAAAATTATTAAATTTATAAGTATTTTCAAAATATATAGTTAGAATTAAGGCCACGATTATCGTTAACAACACTAAAATATTGTGTTTTCTTGACTACAGCAAAACATGCCTTTTTCATACGATTAAACCGATAACTGTTGTAAATGGTAATCGCAGTTTACAACATACAACATCAAAATACCTTGTGTTGTGAACGGTAATCGGGTCCTAAATTTCAAAAGCAAATATTATTACAATAGAAGCACTTCCAGGTTATAAAATAAGTATTCTTTAGCATTTTTCTTGAAAATTTAATTTCTTTGAATGTTTAGTTTAGTTAATTAAAAATTCAATTCAGAATGTTAGTCAATTTTTTTCCTAAACAATAATTTCTGATTTCAATATTTGAATTAATATAGTATAATTTACGAGGGCTGTTCGGAAAGTTCTTAGCCCAGCACAGTAAGAAAATAGTTAATTTTTTAAAAACATTTTTATTTTCCAATATAATCTACTGAAACTTGCAACGCTTTTCTAGCAATTCTATCCCTTGATTGAAATAGTTTTCCTCAAGGCTTTCAAAATATGTAGTGGTTTACAACTGTAATTGCATCTTCATTTGAGGTAAAACGCTTGCCAGCTAGGATTTTGTTTTAGATTTGGGAACAGGTAAAAAAGTCACTGGGAGCTAAATCAGGAGAATAAGGTGGGTGGTCAAGCAACTCTTACTTTAATTCGTTGATTTTAGCAATTGTTAAAACACTCTTGTGCGCTGGTGCGTTGGCTTGATGAAAAATTATTTTTCTTTGTGTTGTAAGCCAGGATGTTTTTCTCGAATTTTTACATTTAATTAATTCAAAATGTTGCAATAGTACTCAGAATTTATTGTTGTACCCTTTTGCAGATAGTCAATCAAGAAAATAACTTTGAAGTCCCAAAGAAACCGTTGCCATAACCTTGCCAGCCGATTGAATTGTTTTTGCCTTCTTTAGGGCAATTTCTCCAGTTTCAGTCTATTGCTTGGATTGTTTTTTTATCTCTGGATTATAGTGGTGAATCCATGTTTCATCCACAGTTATGAAACAACGATTAAAATCCAATTTATTTTTCTTAAGACGATGCAAACAAGCTTGAGAAATTTTCATTCGTATGCGTTTTTGGTCGACTGTTAACAAATGCGGCACTAATCTTTCAGAAAGCTTTTCCATCTGTAGTTCTTCATGCGAAATTTAATGGACTCTATATTTTGAGATGCCCATGATATTAGCTATTTCACGTACTTTGATTCGTCGATCATTTAATACCATATCATTCACTTTGGCTACAATTTCTGTTGCTGTTGCTGATTTTAGACGTCCACTACGTGATTCATCCTCAATACATTTAAATTCAGCACCTTCCCTTAACACATTCATCATATTATTATGAATTGCTTGTCCCGATAAACCTTTTTTATTTAAATATTTAATGACACCCCGAATTTCTAATTTTCCCATTGTAAAAAAATCGCGGATGCGTCTTTTTTGAACACCGAAGGAGTTGCCAGATCGTAGAGAAATTTAACATGTGTTCATGGCAGAGATGAAGGCTTCCAAAACATTAGCTTTTTTCTGTTTATACCGCGCTTTCTGTTCTAGGCTAGGAAGTTTCTAGGAAGTTTTGTAAATAATTTAAATGATCATTAAAAGCAACAACCACAATATATATCTAATACCACGTTTAGTTTTTATTGTTGTTGTTGTCGTATTATTAACCTTAAGATTGTTTGTCTATTTGTTTTTAAAAGGACTTTTCATAAAAAAATTAATTTGCACTTTAGAACAAAATAAATATCAGCAATTTTGTTCTTGATTTTTTAATTTTTTTATTTTTTTTTGTGTTGTAGTTATATTTTTTGAGTAGTTTTGTTTGTGTTTTTGGTGTTTAACATGCGAATACAACAATTATTTGAAATAAGGAAAATTTTTATGTGAGATTTTTCATTTGAAATCTCTGCTAATTGCATATCTTTTGCACATGTTGTGTGTGTCTCTACCTGTGTGTGAATGAAAGATTTCAAGTTGCCAGATAGTTGTTTTTAAAATTTAAAATTGTACATTTGAACTTTTGGCAGCACTTAAACTTTCGTACCACATTCAAAAAACATTTGTAGAAATGTGGCAGGTGTTGCACCAAATACACGGTAATTGGTTCGAGGAACTTTCGTGTAGAAAAACCCGTGTAAAAAAGACATTGGTAGTATGTAAAATAGGTGATTAGTTCCTTATCTGTAAAACCTATTGAAATTAGTGAAAAACAAGGATTTGTTTAAGAACAATTTCTATTCAGGTTTATAATATTAAATTACATATGCAGTGCGTTTTTACACAAGAATAGTTATTAAAGAAAAAACCGATACAGTGCGTAAAGCTTAAAAGTAATGTAAAAAATGTTTGTATGACAAGTTCCTTTGACTGTATGTACTTAAAGGGAATTTCCTTAATTTTGTGCTATTTACAGTTGCTGTGACCAGTAATTTTGCTTGTATCCACAAAAAGGGAATTCCCCTAAATTTGCAATATAAACGAATGTCGTAAAAATAACAAAAAACAAAATTTAAGACCAAAGGATTTTGAATCGTGCTAAATGGAATAAAATCGTGTAAAAAATGTAAAATGTTAAATGAAAACCGTGTAAAAACAGAATCAGAATTATATAGAAATTACCAATAAATTTTGTACAACTATTGTAAATTCAGACGACGTACAACTCCTACGACACTGCAATATCACTTGCGAATTGAACAATAGTCACTTTGTACTGTTGTTAAAGTTGTACAATTATTATTCACATAAAAACAATGTTTTCCAACTTCAATTCTGATGTCACGGTGTTGCTGAAATATTGTTGTCTTTCATTTTAATTCCCCTTTAATAAAATCTGATTGATACTTTTTATTTGAATATAGCATAAAGGTAACACAAAGGAGCAACTAAAACTAAACGTCAAAAAACAACCAAAAAAAAATATTTTTTACAATTACAACTTATTTGATTGCTTTTGAACTGCTGTCTAAAAATGTTTTCAGTCTTTGAGACTGCAAAACTGAAATGTAGACATGCAGAAACATGCACACTCTTACACATAAATACATTCAATCACTGTAGGGTGGCCCATATTTCGCACTAAAATCTACGTTATAATAAACACAAAAGCCGAAAAAATCCCACTAAACATAAAATTTGATACTGAGGTTTTCTGTAATTTATATGAAAAACGTTCAAATTTGTATGCAATTCCACATAAGGGCTACTCTAATGCACACATACACACACTCATGCTTAAATAAATTTATTACAAACTGTACAATGAAAATTCATGTTATAAATGAAAATAATATGAAAACATAAGCAACAGAAAAAAAAGAATACATCAACACACAGAAATGAAAAGCGCAATCATTTTTATTATGAATTTGTATCTTCTGCTTGGTAAAATGAATGACAGAAACATTAACAACAATCAGAAAGAGGGAGAGAACATGCAAACGCATACCCAGCAAGCCATATGAGTGCAAAAAGAGTCTTCATCTTTTTCGGAGCGTTAACGCTCTTTATGAGCCCAAAAACAATCATAATTGCTCCGAAAACCTTCAGAAAAGAGGGTGATTACATTCGAAAATGGTCCGCCAGAAAGAGCTCTTAGATAATGTCCGAAAAGAGGGTTTTATGAGGGTTTTTTTGGGCTCTGAAAGAGCTCTTAGATAATGTCAGAAAAGAGTCTTTTATGAGGGTTTTTTGGGCTCTGTGTAATCTTGTTTTTAACATTCTTGTGTGGTATAGCTATATATACTTTGTTTTGTGCAAAGCACAGGACAACAACGCTTTGGTACACACATAATTAAGTGCAATTTCTGAGTCATACTGCTTGCCGACTCAGGACAGTAACAAGCAAATTTTTCTTTCGCTCCGAAAATGCTCTTTTGCTATACTCTTTTCTGACTCCCTTTTCGGAGTGCTCCTAGAATGGTATGCTGGGTATAAACATAAACACATACAATTGCAGAAACACATGCATGGCTGTATGTACATATTTATGTACTCGTACATATGTAGGAACTTTAGAGTGTAATTCAGTTTCGGTTATTCGGTTACAGTTTCCTAGAAGTAAATTAAATTATGGTTTCTTTTGATAGTTTTTAAGTGCTTTGTAGTGGACAACGGATTATTGGTAAAACCACATTTTGTTGGTGCAGAAAGTGTTTTTCAGTGAAATTACTTTTTTATATCCACCAACAAAAATATGTTGGTATATTGAGTGTGTCATTACGTTCGTACATTATCTCTATGTATTGAATGTAAAATCAAAAAGTATATACAAATTCTTAGTTCTTACAAAATTTTAAGGCGATCACGACGATTCAGCTGTTTGTCTATTAAAAGCAATACATTATTATTAATTTTTATTCGAACTATTAATTTAAAATTTTTGATATTTTATTTTAGTCAGGCTCGAGTTCATTAAATTTAATTTTCATTAAATTATTTTTACTGAAGGTAGGAATTGTTTTTACAACTTTTTAAATTTTTAATGCTAATTTTCTTGGCTGGGATTCGAACCTGGGTTGTTGAATTTACATATGTTTCGAGAAACATCACTTTTTCTCATCAGAATTCTTTGCGTTCTTTAAACCAGTGTTACTTGGTGGTTCGAAATTTGCTGTAATTATCATTTTTATTTATTAATTTCTATTTTCATGTTGCCTCCTTTTCCTCAGTTTTTTCGTATTCATGTCAAGACTTCGTCTCGAAAACCTGAATACATTTGTTTTATTATGTTTGTTGTCCACTTTCGTCGACATTTTATGTGTACTACTTTAAGTACAATTGCAAACATTAGCTTTTTTAAGAACAATTTATTATTTTTTGTTCGAACTGTTAATTTTAAATTTTTGATATTTTATTTTAGTCTTCAAATATAATTTTTTAATCAGTGATAATTGGTATTGAAAATTATCCAAATATGTTTAGCAGACCAACTCGATATCGTTTTATGATTTATTTTGATGTAAAACTAATATACGTATGCTGAATTTTTTATTGATATTTAAATTTATCATATTATAACAAAATGTATTTATGTAGCATTTTGCCCTATTTCAGTAAGAAATTTTTATGGAGGCTCTGAAAAATCAGGAACCATTTTATTACCATTTTTAACATAATTTTTCTTTCATTATAAAAACAAA
Organism: Bellardia bayeri; assembly: GCA_950370525.1. Taxonomy (NCBI): domain Eukaryota; kingdom Metazoa; phylum Arthropoda; class Insecta; order Diptera; family Calliphoridae; genus Bellardia; species Bellardia bayeri. The sequence continues at coordinate 124,527,313 of OX493264.1, forward strand.
TTGTGTAAAACTGCATGGCCTTTATCTACAACATATTTAAACAAATTTGCAAAAACTGTGTGAAACTATGATTTTTTTTTTGCGGTTTTCAGATTTTGAATCATTAGCTGTGGTCTTACTGCAAGTATTTCACTGATTTTTAATACCCAACTGCTTGGCAGAATTACGAATGTTCTTTTGAAAACAAAACTCAATCGACTCATAACTTGATTAGGACCAAAAAGATATATACTTTGTTGGATCTTAGAAGACTATTTCTCAATGTTACGCACGGAATTAACATTATTATCATTCATTACTTGTCACTTTAAGTATATAGAAATCACAAATAGGTATTTTGTTTAGATCGGTCCAATTTAATCACAGCCACCATATAAAGTCTACTTTCGAAAGTCTCATAAAAATGCTAAAATTTCATTTATACATTGCTTTCAAGTTCAAACTCGAATCGGGTTCTTCGATTATTTTTCTGTAAGATCGAAAATTACTTTATTTACCCCCGTTTACACATGCGAGTAATAGTTTGAAAAACTCAATACACTCACATTTTTTCACTTGCACAGCTACTCGCAGCTACATTTGCATACGAGTGAATGTTTGACACTCTCATGCCAGTAAAAGTCAAATAAAAAAATAATGTTGCCATGTATATTTTCCAATGAATAGAAAGTGGATAATATAATATTTCTAATTAAAAGTTTAGTTTGTTTTACGAGTGATTGTAAACAAATTTCTTTCAAATAATATTGATATACAAATTGTTTTAATTTTGGAGAATAAATATCATTAAAATCATAATAATTATTGTTAATGAAAATTTTCCCTCATGAAAAATGTTTATGTGATCAACTCGGCAACTCTATTTTTCAATCAAAACAAAAATGGAAGTAAAATTAAATTTAAAAAATATAATAAAATTAATTAATTTATATCGTTCCCATCCTCTTCTGTGGGATATGAGTGATAAAGGAGTGATATAGGAGGAACGATTTGCAAAGGCCTTCGAATCAATTGCAAATCAAATGGAGCTGCCGGTAGAAGTTTACGCTTTGACAACATTTTGAAAATGAACTCTCACTGTCCTGTGTAAACAGTAATGCTACTTGCAAATGATTCGAGTTTTTCGAATAAGTTTTCGTATATATTACAGCACTCGCATGTGTAAACGGGGATTAAACACACCATTTTAGTTTTAGAAGAATTTTTTTGAAATTGTTCATGTTATTTGTAATTATACTTATCAATATTTTGATAAAAGCACTGTTTTTTAGATATTCAACAAATATGTAATTTGTAATCAGAAATAGATGGAAATTCAATCGGTCCTGGTAAAATTTTCTAAACATAAATAAAGTTTTTCAAAACAGCTTTCGGTTTTGTAATCCCAATTTAAGTGAAGTGTAAATTTTCAAAAAATTCGTCACATATTTGGAACATTGGACATCTTGTTTACATCTCTGTTAAAATATAAATGTATTAGGATAAGTCTGTGTCATAATAAAAGAGCTAGAAGAAATTTTCATTACAAAAATGCAAACATCTGCAATATTTGAATATTTTTCATTTATTTTTGTTTAACTAAAAAACTAAATTTAAGAAGAATTTTTAGAAAAACCGGACCAAGGTTTAACAAATTTAAAAAATTTTGAAATTCGTATAACTCAACAACTATAAGATTATGAGTATACAGAGAGTCAGCCCTAGAAGGAGTATATGGTCCAATTGCAAAAGTTAAACTTGAATATTCCTAAGCTACGCCATGTCCCTTTCAGACCTGACGCAAAACTACCAGTCATTTTTTTTTATACTTTTTGGAATATATGATCTCTACAGCATATGAAAATATAATCAATGATTAAGTTTTAACATTTTTATATCCTTCAAGGATTTTCAGGACACGCACACTTGATGCATCTCGGTTGATTTTTATTAATATTTTTAACTAAAAAACAATTTTATTGCATGAAACGATTTCAATTAGTTTGAAATAATAAAATTTATAATTTTTTTAGTTAATATATGTGCACTTCATTATTGATAAACGATTTCTACTTTTGTTATTAAAGACACTTACTTACTTGCACGGCTCATTTTGCAAGACTGAAATGTGACTGAGAAATCTTGCAATAATTCAAGCAACAGTAAATCAAACAGAAGAGAAATGTGAGAAACAAATATAGAAAACAATCAGTACAATCGATGCATGCCAGTCTTTTTCAAATTGGTTTAACAGAAGCAAAAATATTTAAACCGAAACCCATCCGCACAATCCAAGCATCACGGTCTAAAAGGATTATAGCGATTGGAACAGCCGTTTAGAAATAGCGAATTGATTTACAAAAACGTTCAATACTGCCCCTGTTTACTTGTTGTTGTTTTTTTTTTTTTTTTTTTTTTGTGTAAAAAAAATCTATTGTTCACAAAGTATTTTTTAGTGAATAATTTTGGGTTGGCATCATTTCGTTTCTCTGCAACATAAAATGTTATCCAAGTTAACCCTTTGACGTCCACTTTAACAAATGTTTCATCATCATCTATAATAAAGCAGTTGTTCAGTTTTGTTAAAAACTTGTCGTATAGAATACGTGCCGTTTTGATGCCAACACCAACAGCATTCTGCATTTGACAAGGAGGTTTGAAAACAAACGTCCAGGCATAATAATAATTTTGTATGTTGTATGTAATGTAAAACGTAACTAAACTTCTATTGTGTGCTGTCTTTAGGAAATAAAATTTTCAAAATAAACACAAGAATTACAAAAAATTTTATTTAGTGATTACCTACGACTTTTTCGTCAAATATTTGCCATGTGTGACCGTACCTTTACTTACACTGGTGTTGTATTTTCTCATTCATTCATTGTTAAAACTAAACGGATTTTGCTTTATTGTTTTTTTAATAACATTTTCGTTTACTTTTTATTTTCAATTCAATATTTGCCTGCATCGTTTTAAAGAATATTTCGAGTACTCTTTGGTCCTTTGTGTGACAAACATTGCAACCCACAATGTCGGATTTTTTGCCATAGCTGAATACTCGTACAAATATGTATATTCCGACCGATTAAATTGTTGGACAGAAAAGGCGTAACCATATTTAAAAAACAAATGAGTGAAAAGCTTCTGTAGTTCAATATGAGTAATATGATCCGTTTACAATTCAAATAAAATAATAATCAGGTTTTTCTACGAATAACCGTATTCGATTAAAAACCTTAATAATTGTTGAAGCTCTGAATGAAAAACGAAGCTGCCATTCAATGATGCAACACGCATTTTAGCTCTTGCACAGGTATTTGATTCATTCATTTCATTTTATTATTATTATTATTTTTTTTTTTTTTTTTGTACACATTTTACGTTGGTCGGATACAATTTCAAAACGTAAAACTTAACGTTTTTCTTTGTAGTAGTTGCGGCTGTTGTTGCTATTGCACTTGTTGTATATGTTGCCGGTTAGTTATGAATTTATGGAATGTTTTATGCGAGTATGTATCTATCTATCTTTTTGTATGTGTGCATATATTTAGGTATCTTTGTGTATGATTTTCTATAAACGTTTCCTTTTATAAATTTAACCTTTTGTATGCAATTTCTTTTTGTACATTTTATTATGAAAGCAAAAGCCCTGTTAGATACAATTGCCATGTGAAATTGTTTATTTATATTTCTTAAATTTTTTTTTTAAATTTTTTTTTTCTGTTTTGATGAAATATAGTTTTCGGTTAGTTTGTACATATGGACATATATTTTCCTTTTTTCTGTTATACGACATGTACATATATAATATAATCATAAAATATGTAGTATCTTTTTAACCAGCAATTTATATTTCACGTTGTACTAAATGAAAACTAAATAATGGCTTCAATAAAGGACTTTTATGTTGATAGATATTAAATAGTATTGGAAATTTGGCTGGCAAAACATTTTCTAGCATACAAACAATTTTCATTGCCACCCTAAGAAATATATTTCATAAGAATACCCTTTGGTATTGGCTGTCACGTTTGAGTTTTATTTATATTAATTTTATTGAATGACAACAATTATTAATAAATTTTAGAGCTTCAACAATGTACATACATACATATGTACAGAGATTTAAAAAACTATTGTATATGTGCATTAGAGTGCTTCAAGATTGTATCGATGAAAAACACTTCAAATTACAGGCTCTCCCACCCAAAATATTGGGATGAGAGGATAAGGTTAACTGAAGTTCGAAGTTACAAGGGAAATTATGAATTTTTTTTTTCAGTTTTTGCAATAATTTTGCCAATAAATAATTTGTTTGCCTTTTAGTTTAAAATTAAATATTACATACATTACATACATTTTAATAAGTTAACCCAAGGTGTTAGTGAAAGTAAATTAATTGTATTATTGAAAGCTATTGAATAAAGTAAACAAGCAACAGTTAAGACAACAAAGGGCCTCCCTACCCCAACAATAACAAACAAAAAAAAAAAAATCATAAAAAACGCATATTGTAGTACAAAATGCCACGCCCACGTGCAAATATTGGCCACCGTACACGCCACACAAATCATGTGAGTGTGCTGCGCTCACAGCAGACACAAGAGGTGCGCGCAGAAGACAACGAACAAGCCAGGAATCGAATGTCACTTTTACGCCATAATTCTTCACAAGAAAATCACGAAATACGGAACGAAGAACAACGTGCTGCGAGAAGAGCGTCCAGAGCAGCAATACACAATACCAATCGCATTTCTTTTATGCGTCTTGCATTTAATTACGATCCGACTATTGATTATAATGTACATCCCAATGATAATATCGGTAGCATGAATCAATGATGTGTACATTGCAAAGCATCTATATATATAAAAATAAGTTGTCCTATGTTCGTGATTTTATAACTCGAAAATCACTCAAGCGATTTTCAAACGAGTACATGCGTTGGAAAGGTCTACTTTCACTGATGGTTAGTAAACAAATTTCTACGAATATGCTTTATACGCGCACTTTCATGATAATGTGTTTTCCCGATATAAAATGTTTTTTTTTTCCTTATGAGAATTGCATTTTGTCGGTATAAGGCTCTGCTTGCTCGCATCATTTGACTTATTTAATTTCTGTGCGTTTATTGATTGTCCTTTAAGTTTACACTGCGAGTATTGACATTTTTTAATAATTGATTTGTAATCTTTCAGTTAAAATTCAAATCTTTTGCATCAAAAAAATTATTCAACAATGTCGCAACGAAGACGAAATCAAATAAGTTTAAATAGATCTAATCAAGATGAACAAGAGCAATTAGAAAGTAATCAATTAGCAAGGCAACTAATGGCACGATCAAGATCAAATCAAAAATCAAGAACAAAGAGAAGAAAGGTGAGAGTTAGAAAGATAAGAGATCGTCAACGTAACACTGAACGTGAAAATCAACACAGACAACAAATTTAGAATTTCCTGTATTTTTACACGGTCAACTGTATGTTGCATGTTCACGTGTTGGGGAGCCGTCGTCTTTATCCATTTATTTTAAAAATGACAATACTAAAACTATCATTTTCCACTGATGCAATCAATTTTCTCTTTTTGATTTTCTCACTTTAAAAAATTTATTTATTATTTTGCACTTTTTTTCAGGCAATTGACAATTCCTTCTGAAAAATTTAATTTTTAATACAAAGACGTAAACGTATGTTATAGTATTGTCCAGCAACGCGGGCAGGGTTAATCTAGTAAGATATAAAAGATAAAAATCGGTTAACAAATTTTAAAGTTATTAACCACTTGAATAAGAAATGTAGGAATAAAATGAACAAATTTTGAGAAATATTCGAGTAAAATCGTAATTAGATACTTGTTTTTGTCTTCGTAGCATAACGTTAACCTATTATCTATTATGGTAAAAAAAAATTTGATTTAATTTTAAGGGCCGTTTCAAAACTCCATTTTCAATTTTTTCCAAAGAGTGTAAATAAAATTTAGAATTTGTTGAGCATTTCCTTAGGATTTATTAAAGTTGTACGAGGGAACAAAAATATAAAACAATTATGTCACTACTTCTCCTCCTACTTTCTGTACCCTTGATTTTATTTTGACGGATTTCGGGAAAACAAACTAATTTGTTTTGCCATATTTTGGCGAATATGTTTTATTTCTTTAGTATTATAAATATTAAATAAAGCCCAAGCAGAATAATTTAGCCCAGATGCTCTTAAATAAAGCGTGATCCATTTCGAGGTTACCTACTTTAAAAAAAAACACGTAAAATTCAAATTTAATGGGAAATATTTAATATAATTTGAAAGAACATTCTTTGGAATTTATTTTTTGAAGATTATGTCCATCAAATGGTTTATCCAATTTACGATGACTCGTTCAACCACTTCGACTGGTAACTGGCAAATGACACGCGTGATGTATTCCGCCAAGACCTGAATCGAATCCGGTTTGTCCGCATAAACTTTAGACTTTACATATCCCCACATGACAATGTCTAACGGTGTGATATCACACGATCTTGGTGGCCAATCGACCGGCTCAAAACTTGAAACTATGTGCTCACCGAAGTGTTCTCTCAATAAATCCATTGATTGATGCGATGTGTGGAAAGCGGCGCCGTCCTTCTGCAACCAAATGTCGCCAAGATCACGAGCTTTAATTTTCAATTTCATTTTTAAAGAAATTAGGACCGGTGATTCCACCGTCCCACAAACCACACCAAACCGTTGTTTTTTCTAATTGAAGTGGCAGTTCTTGAATCTCTTCAGTTTGTTCTTCCTCCCAAATGCGGCAATTTGGTTTGTCTAAATACCCATTGAGTTGAGTTGAGCGAAGTGCTCTAAACACATTCCTCACAGAACGTGAAGTTTCGTAATATAGTTGAATGATTTGTAAACGCTGTTCAGGCGTATGTATTTCCATAATGAAATTCCAAACAATACTAAACAAAAATAACATGACAGCATGAGACGACTCACACGTGTTCTGTCAAAAAAGGCTATTGAAAAAAGTATTTCTACTTGAACCGCCCGTTATTTTCCGAAAGTGTTACTCAAAACAAACAACATTAACCATTAAATCGTGAAGATCAAAGATCAAATTTCGCTATATTTAGGATTTCCAATGGAAAGATAACGAAATGTTATACATTTTTGAGTCGACTTTCATGAAACTTTTACAAAATATATTGTAAAGTTCAAAATTTACAATTACTGCGCAAAAATCCAAATTAACCCTTTAACACATTAGGGAAGAAAATGTTCCCAAATTTAAAAAATAATCACCCCTATCGGGAATAAAAATTACACATGAAATTTGTTCCCTTTTCACATTTTTCATATTAAAATTCAATGTTAAAAAAATAAAAGGGAACAAATTTCATGTGGAATTTTTATTCACGATAAGGGTGAATGAAAAATACTGCGATACTTTGTGATACTTTTGGCCCCAAGACTGAACAATTTGCTTGTCTATATAAACATGTCTTTTTGAAAAGAAGATAGTCCTGAAATTATAATAACGCACTTAGTATAGAGAATCTAAACCCATCTGAGTGTTGCAAAGTATTTGTGATTTAGAGAAAATTAAAAGTCTTTTTTACAGAAAATGTTGTGTGCGATACTGTTTTTTTAGAAAAAATTGTGTATAACAATATTTTTTCATATAAAATTTAGCAAAATACATCATTATGAAAATTTAAATTTTCATACTTAAGAATCGGTTCGAATTTTTGAATCGACTTATATAAAACTTAAAGGAAATATATAATAAATTCCAAAACTTACAATAAGAGCGAAAAACTCTAAATTAACCCTTAAACGCAAAGTTTTTTTTTCTATGTAAATGCAAAAATTTGAGAGCCGTTGGGGAGCAAGTTATCCTTTATACGTATATTTTTTTAGAACCTGTTTCTGCAATCCATTGAACAATTCTAGGGATGGGCACGGTCAAAATTCGCAATTTAATTTTTGTGAATCACTCTAATGTAGATATTTGCCAACCCGAATCTTTATATCGACTGTGTTTATAATAAAAGATTTTACTTTAAATCGAACGAGTAGAGTGAACTTGTTGTTTGTAATTGAGAATATACTTACATATATAGGTATGTGTATTTTATATTTATATATTTTATATTATTCCTTTTTAAATTATTTGTTAATTTATATTTTTGTGTAATTTTCGTTCCTGTTTTCAACTGCAACAAATAGTAGAGACAATTTTTTTTAGCCAATTTGTTTGAATGAAATAATTGCTTTTATATTTTTCCTGTTTCTTTTTTCCAGTCAGTGGAAAAATAATTACATTTATTTAATAGAAGATAAATGAGTTATTTTAAGTCATTTATTATGTAGTTTAATTTTTTTTTGTATAGCTTTTATGTAGCCCATAGTTACAGCAAACAAACAAGATAACATACAGTGAGCGAAAATATTAGATGCTCACTTAAATCATATCGCTTTTTTTTTGTTAATTATATTATATTAGAAACCAACATAAGTTTATATATAATACTATTAAAAAAACCCAAGAAGAAAACTAAATTTTATATACAAATGTATTGCTTTAATTGTCTCTTACTGTTTGTGTATCTGTAAATACCCTGCAGTGTTAGTTTACCACTGTCATTTGTACTGGCTTTATCGCCACTTGGAAACATCTCTATTTTGAAATTATTATTATGGCAGTTACTATCCTAGTGCTGTAAAAAATTTACTAAACTGTTAAAATAATAACTATTTAAAATAAAATTTATAATATTCAAAATAAAATCGGATCCCTATGATCTTTGACCAGAGATGGAAAATTACATTTTTCTTTTGTATCATAATAATATTCAAATAGTACTTTTTCAGTCTTTGAGTATGAAAATTTAAATTTTAATATTAATTTTGTTTTTGTATTTTATAATATAAATGTATTCCTATTTTACTAAATTTTATATAAAAAATATTGTTATATACAATATCTTCTAAAAAAAAAAAATACTGTCGTACACAACATTTTCTGTAAAAAAGAATTTTGATTTTCGCTTGACCATTCAGACTTTGCAACACTCAAATGAGTTTAGATTCTCTACACTGAGTGTGATATTACAATTTCAAGACTATAATCTGTTTAAAAAGACGAAATTAATAGAAGGCCAAAGAAAAATATATTAATATGCCATGTTTATATAGACTAGCAAATAGTTCAGAGTCTTGGGGCCAAAACTATCATAAAATTCGCAGTATTTTTCATTGCTTTTAAAGTTTGGAAACATTTTGTTCCCAAGTGTGTTTAAGATTTTTGCGCAGTAATTTAAAATTTTCAAATTAACAATATATTTTGTTAAAGTTTCATACAAGTTGACTGAAAAATTTCTAACATTTCGCTATCTTTACATTAGAAATCCCAAAAATATCAAAATTTTACCTTTGACCATCACGATTCAACGGTTAATGATGTCGGTTTTGAAAAAAAAACTTTCGAAAAGTATTTAAAAGTATCTGGGCTATATTATTCTGCAAGGGTTTATTTAGTATTTAAAATACTAAAGACATAAAACTTATTCGCCAAAATATGGTGCATTATGCAAATGCAATAATGCAATAATATTTGCACAAGATTGTGAATTGGGAAAAAACAATTTTTTTTTTAATATAAATTTGATGAATCACAAACACTATGTTCTTGGCGCCTTAAACAATTGATATGCAAAACAGCTGATTGAAAATAGAACATGCTCTAATTAAAAATTTTACACTGTAAATGCAGGCTGCTTTTACACGATGTGCAAAATACATACCGTCTAAAACTACCTTAAGCTGTAAGACGGATAAACTTTAGAGAAATCCAAAATTTGTTTAAAGCTAATTGACGTTTAAAAATCTTTTCAGAAAAGCAGCCAATGCAAAAATAAATGCCAGCATTGCAGGGTATAAACATGCATACGTAAATAAGTATGTATGAATGTTTGTATGTTTTTATGCAGCAGTTAATGTAGACTGTTTTTCCCTGACACTAAATTGTGGGTGCGGTTGATCTTTGCATTTGTTTGGACTGGCTTATACTTTAGGGTGAAAGAGCTCCAGCATCTTGTTTGTGGTTCACGAATGAATGATATTGGTTTTTATTTTTATTGATTTCTTTTGCTGCCAATGTATATAATTCATTTTACTTTTCAATAAAATAAAGAAGATTTAAACGAACTTACGGTTATCACTGGTATTTTATATTAAAAAATAATGACATTTATTGGCTAGAGATGTTTTTTTAATCGTCTTAAATTCTTTATTTTTATATATGTATGTATGTGACTGTGTTGGTGGTAAAATTATTAAAAACCAAGTAAGAAAGAACAATGTAAACATTAAACATTTTAAAAAAATGCCTTAAAACCAAATTTAATATTTAATACTGCTAAATAGTCAGATTTATTGTGCGTTTATTATTAGTTTTTGAAAATTAGTTTTCATATTTCTGCAGTACATCTAGTTCTGTTTCTACACGTTTCCAGGAAAATTCGTGTAAAAAACAAGTAAAAGTGCTATATTCGGCTATGCCGAATCTTATATACCCTTCACGTTTGTTGTGGATGCATAATTATATGATATACATACATACATACATATATTATATTAATACACTTTGCTTGATAGTATTTTTGATGAAATTTTCAGAGGTTGTATCTCATATCTCATATCTCCGTTATTTATGGACGGATTTTGCTGATTTTAAATAGCAAACTTCTTGGAAGCATGTCGGACAGAATTATTGAAGATTTGGATCCCGAAGATATCTGGGGACTTCAGAAAATTGATTTCAACAGACAGACAGACAGACGTACATGGCTCAATAGACTCCGCTATCTATAACGATCCAGAATATATATACTTTATAGGGTCGGAAAATTATATTGTGGAAATTATAAAAGGAATGACAAACTTATATATATATGGGAGAGGGGGGCACGTTTGAACACGGGGCACCTTTGCACAATGTTGATAAAATCTCATTTTAACATTTTTTTCCGATCTTTAAACGAGTTTTTCACATGACAACCATGTTTTCTAGCAACGTCAACAACTTTTGCTAGTTTTTTTCAGTTCAGGGTGAACAAGTTTTTGAAGTGCCATTATAAATTTTTTAATTTTTATTTTTATTTTTTTTCTAAGAGTGTAAGAAGTATTCAGTGATTGTTTTCTTTCGTGAAAGAAATTTATTGCAGTCCAAAATTCATTTCAAACAATATTAAGGTAAGTTATTTGATATTTATGTAACAAAAAAAAATATTTATTATAAATTTCCGTGAAATGGCAAGCCAGTTCAGGTTTGAACAAAGAAAAAGGGGGTACCTTTGAACATGTTAATTTATCAACCGAAGTACCAAACATTGTTGATTCTCTCTTGTTTTCTGAAATGATGCTTTAAAGGAAAATGTAATGTCACCTGAAATCGCAAGGCCTTTTCCGTTTTAATAATATAAAACTTATTTTTGATGTGATTTTTTTTTATTTTTTAATTGTTAATGTTTATGTTTTTCTTAATAAATAAATCGAATTTATTATATATGTGAGGGAAATCGAAAACGAAAACGAGTGAGTTTTAGAAGTTAATTTTTTCGTATTATTTCTGTATTGAAACAGTTTTATGCCACAAAATATAAAGATAATTTGTTATTAAAGAGAATCTTAAAACAAAAAATTTAAAAATTTGATTAGAAATACTTTAAAATGGACTTCAAAAACTCACTCGTTTCGATTACCATCACATACCTGATAAAAATATAACTGTTTATGTTGTTTTTGGACATAAGCACTACAAGAAAAAATTGCCGTTCAAAGCTGCCCCAGCCTAGTTCAAAGCTGCCCCTTATGGGGAGCACATTTGAACACAATGACTTCATCCATTAAAAAAATAAAAAAAAGAATATCAATCGAACTAAAAATAAGTTACTTGTAGACTTAAACTAAAGTTTATTTCCATACATATTATGTAGTTAAATTATGTTAAAAGTCAATAATTCAAAAATATAAATTTGTATGTGGCTTGAAAGCAAAAAGTGTTCAAAGGTGCCCCCTCTCCCCTACCCTTCTCATGAAGGAGGAGGGTATAAAGACGTGTAAAAAAGACATTGATTGTATGCAAAATGGATGATTGGTTGGTTCCCTATATCTAAAACCTATTGAAATTAGTGCATAATAGGGATTTTTTTTAGAACAACTCCTATTCAGGTTTATAATATTAAATCACATGTACAAAGTATTTTCACACAAGCATAGTTATTAAAAAAAAAGATATGCACTCGAAGCTTAAAAGTAATGTCAAAAAAAATGTATGACAAGTTCATTTGATTGTATGCACTAAAAGGGAATTCCCCCAAATGTGTGCTATTTACAATTCCTCTGACCAGTAAATTTGCTTGTATACACAAAAAGGGAAGTCCCCTAAATTTGTGATATGAAACTTTTTCGCAATATTTAAATTTAAATAAAAAAACTTAAACCCAAAAGATTTTGAAGCGTGCTAAAACATTTTAAATTTGTTTATTTTCAAACCGTGTAAAAATAGAATTAGGTGTATTTAATGAACACTTACTTGTTACAATTAGTATTTGTCCTTTTTTCTTGCAGATTTTACATACATTGAAAAGGAAATACAACTTACCTGAAAGTAAAAGCAAATAAATAAATATTACAATTGAATTACATGAAATTTCACTTTTCTATCACTAATAAATGCCATAAATTTACTATAATTATATAAAGGGTGGTTAAATTGTAAGGGCCGATGTTGAATGTGAACCACACCTTAACGCCAAGCTTTTTTCCGAATTTTATTTGACATTTCTCTATTTCAGACTTACTCAATTTGAACCATGGAGAGATACACAATCCAACAACGTGTTAAAGTTATCCCGACTGATTATGAAAATGGGCGTTCAAATCAAAATGCATATCGTGCACTTCGTGATTTTTTTGGTCAATTTGATCGTCCAAATGTGCGTACAATCGCAAAAATCGTGGAAAAATTCGAGCAAACCGGGTCTGTAGAAGATGTGAGAACACCAGTGCATGCTCGTACTGCAGAAAATATTTCTGCTGTTCGCGATAGTGTGGCTGAAGAGCCGTCCACCTCAACTCGTCGTCGTGCCCAACAATTGCACCTCTCACGCTCGTCGTTGATGAACATTATGCATAAAGACTTGCATTTACACGCTTACAAGGTGCAATTGGCTCCAGAACTAAAGCCTCTGGACCATTCCAAACGTCGTGAATGGGCAGAATGGTGGCAAGAAACAACAGTGGATGATCAATTTTCGAAGAAAATCATCTTCAGTGATGAGGCACATTTTCACCTCAGTGGATTCGTCAATAAACAGAATTGCCGCATTTGGGCGAATGAGAATCCAAGACTGATTGTCGAAAAACCAATGCACCCACAAAGAGTGACTGTTTGGTGCGGTTTATGGGCTGGCGGCATCATCGGGCCGTATTTTTTCCAAAATGAGGCCGGTCAGGCAGTTACTGTGAATGGTATTCGCTATCGTGAGACGATAACGAACTTTTTATAGCCCGAATTGGAAGATATGAATGTGGACGATATGTGGTTTCAGCAGGACGGTGCCACTTGCCACACAGCTAACGAAACAATGGCTCTTTTGCGCAACAAATTCAATGGTCGTGTTATCTCACGTAATGGCGATGTCAATTGGCCGCCAAGATCATGTGATTTGACACCGTTGGACTTTTTTCTTTGGCGTTATTTGAAAGAAAAGGTGTACGTCGATAAGCCAGCAACAATTCAAGAGCTAAAGGATGAGATAATTCGGCACATTAACGGCATAGAACCTCCATTATGTCTCAGGGTCATCAAAAATTTGGACCATCGGATGGAGGTGTGCCGCCGTGGTCGCGGCGCCCATTTGGCCGATATTTTGTTCCATGCATAATTGAGTAATACCAATATATCATAATAAAATAAAATTACAATAATTTCCTAAATAGTTTGTGTTTTATTCAAAATCAACATCGGCCCTTGAAATTTAACCATCCGTTATAAAAAGTTGTTATAGAAGTGTTGGGGAAATAAACTAGAACTATTTAAAGTATTTGTATTCCCATTCTTAAATACAAATATATGCTGGCATTAAACAAGTTTTCAAATTGTTAAAATTTGTTGACCTAAAATCTGTTGTTGGTTTTTTTTTTCTTAAAATCTTTTTGCACTCGTTAAACTATTTAAGAGATTTTATATTTTCTTTTTTTCCCTTGGTTTGCATTATAATAATTTGTGTAGATTTGTAGTTGTTTTTTTTTTAAGCATATTTTGCATGAATTTTTTTTTTTGTAGCACACATAAATTTGTTTTGGTTTATTCGTATTTCCTTAAAGTTAGTTGAAGTGCCAATTCAATTGTTGCCTACTTAAAAGCAATTTGAATACGCGTTTTGTATTATAACTGAACAGCTAAGCTGCACAAAATATTACACTTTTGCACTAAGGGCATAAAAAATCTTGTTGCTTAAAAATTAATTTGCATTTCCTTTAACAACACCAACAATAATATTATTATGGCTGAGAAGAAAGGCAACGAAAAGCAAGACATTTCAATATTGTTAATGTCAGCAGCAGATAATACTGAAAGGTTTGTTGCCGTCATGGATTTTAACAAGAGAAGACAAATATTTTAGTTTTTGAAGGGAATAAGAAGCCAAATGTACAAACACTAAACTTAGACCCAAACTCACAATTTCGTGGCCCAACAAAATGAAACTAAACAGCGGAAATATTAAATAAAAACTTTACGATATTTTAAGGCAGAAAGTTTAACAGAAAATATTTTTTTAAAATTATCGAAGAAAGCAAGTATATTTTATTCAAAAACTATATTTTTTCCAAATAAAGTTGGGTACTGTTTGAAATATTTGTTTTATTAAGTACGTTATCTTGCCGAAAAATGTAATCCAAAATGAGCTTTTTATAAAATATCACAATTTGATAAGAACATTAAAACTATAAAGTACTTTTTTAAAATGTTGTTTAAAGTACTAAAACGTGCTACAGTTTATAAGTAAGATTTGCATTAACAGTCTTATTCAGAAAAAATTAAAGTAGACTTCAAATATACATACTTTAAGAAAATTTTGTATGAAAATTTTGTCTAAAAGCACACTTCAAACCTACTTTATTTTTTCTGAATACGGCAGTAAGTGTTTAGGTGTAGGGTTAATTATGAAATAGTAAATCAGGCCAACCGAATACACAGGCCTTGCCGGCATGTACACACTATTTTGTGGAAATTTCTTAAGACAATTTGCTTTTAATGTAGCTGAATTTCGTTGCTGCATGTTTTGTGAAAAAATCAGCATTTACTTATTGATATTCCACTCTCCGTTTCACAAAATTACAGATCTTCAGTGAGTATATGCTGCACAGTGAGGCAGATTTTTTTTGAATAAATCCGGTATTTCTAACACAGAAAAAAATAAAAATGAGTTTCAATTACAATATTTGTGGTATCAATTAAAAATTTAACTGAAATCTGACCTGTAAACAAAATGATCATCAATCAATTAAAAAATAAATTTGAGATTTAATTGAAAATAACAGAAAAATCAGAAAAAGTAATTGAATCAATTAAAATTTTAATTGCAAATTATTTTAAAATCAATTAAAGGTTTAATTGAAAAAAAACATGATTTTTTTTTCTGTGTAAACGATTATCCGATTGCGTTATAAGAAAACCTGATCGTAACCAAGGAGCATTTAAGTTTAAGTTTTGAAGATGCAGCCCACAAAACCTTCTAGGACTGCAGCTGTGACTGCTCTAAATAGGCAACCTTTGAATCTTAAAGTCCTCGGAATTATAAGCATTGTTGCTTAGTATTTACAGATCTAAATTTTATTTTTTTTTAACAAAATCAACGTTTTTTCTCAATTTTATTCTGTTAGTTAAACAACACAAGTTTTTATCATCTACAAAATATTTTAAAGCAATAATATCTGTTCCAGCTTCACAAATAAAGTATTTCGTATTTGAAATTTCTATTTTGCCTTTTTGGGCGAAAAATTGCTGTAACGGGGTATCTATTCGAATAATCGAATAATTTCTTACGAATAATTATTCGAAGAATTCCGAAATGACAATTTTCGAATAACGAATCATTCGACGAATTTAACGAATATTAATCTAATAAAAGGAATAAATATGATTATTAAACTAATTGTTCGATCTTTTTATCTTTATAAAAAAATTATATTTTCTTCCAGCTTAAGGTCATAATTTCGTTTATTTATTTATTCTTCCTATAATTCCCAACAGTATGTGTAGGGAAAAATGTTTTTCCTGAAATTTTTAATAAAGTATTTGTTTTCCCAGCTGATGCAACACAATAATGTAGCGAAATATTGGACGAACTAATATATAAATAAAAGAAATTTGGACCTAAAGCGTGAAGAAAATATAATTTTTTTAATACGAATAAATATGTTTATGGGAATTTGTTGTTTCTGTTAAAAAATGTTCATAAGTTTAGAATTAAAAAAGTCATACTTTAAGTCTATTTGAGTTTTATTTACAAAATAACACTATTTTCTAAATAGTTCGACCTTTATATCTTTATTACAATTTATTTTGTTTTGAACTTAAGTCAATTTTTTTTTTCTTGAGAAGGAACACTTAGGCAATTAATATGCCTACATATTAATTCTTTGGAAAGGGATTGGTGAAGAAGAATGGGGGGTGGAAGTAGAGAAAAACTTTTCATATGACAACGCTGTAATTGCGCGTTATGTTTATTAGTAGTACAGTATTGCAGCGCCTCTTGTGGTGAGTAGGTGCATTGATCAAAGCTTATTTTATAGCGATTATTTAATTATTTTACTTCGATGGCGTTCAAATGCTATACCACCGAAGTAGGGCGCTGTCATAAATATTAGTTATGTTAGGGTAGAAAAAACTAATAATTAGCAGAAACTACAAATACCAACTCATTCTTAATAATCAAATGCGCTAACCAATTAAGCTACAGCACCCTTTATTTTTTTTAATCTTCAGGGAAAAGAAAATTTATTAACAAATTAAAAAAAAAAACAGTAAAACTATTTTTCAATATCAAATATTTTCAATATCTATTCTATTCAATTCTATCTGATTTTCTGAAATTATACAAAGCAAATCGTCTACGAATTTAGTCAAAATTTTTTTGTTTTATAATCAATTTTTCAATACAAGAGTCAAGTGGTTTTTCCATGACAATATCAGCAATAATTGGAGAAGCTGGTGATTCCATTGGATGACCTATTTTCTGTTCATATACAGTGTACTCTCTCTTAAGCGGACGCCTAAGGGTTTATGAGAGCAACACAACAAGCGTAATCAATAATCTGTAATATTGTACATTAATATTTTTGCGAATAAAAAAGAAAAAGCTTGAAAGACCAGATATTCAACTGGATTTAAAGAACTCCGAAATTTTAGCTTGGCGAGTTTTTTCTTTAATTAAAATACCTTGAAAACACACTTGAGGATCAGCCAGCATTTTAGCATTTTAAGTTTCTTCATGACTAAATAAGCCTTTTTCTAGGAAGTTGCCTTGTCTTCAATTTCAGTTCCTAGCTCATCTTCAAACGAGCTTTTCACCATTTCTTCGGAAGCTATTAACATTTCAGTACCAATGTTTTTTACATCTTCATCATTAATAACTATGTCATTATCTAAATTTATATAATCTTCGACGTCAACTTGTATCTGGCTCTGAACTCGATTAACGATATCGGAGAACTAAGCAAGCGCTGATAGTGGAAGCTCATCTTCTGCAGTCCAACAGCCATCATCATTTGGGCTATAATTTTCTTTAAAACCAGCTTTTCTGAAGCAATTTTTCACTGTCAAACTGTCCGGTTATGGGGAAATAAAATGTCATACATCGTGGAAAAAAGTATCCGAACCGCGTCCTGTTATGGGAGGGTTGTCCGCTTAAGAGAGAAATATTTTAAAAATCCCTGACAATTTATTTGGTACTGAAAAAAGTGTCCGTATATGGGAGGTGTCCTTTAGAAGTGAGTGCACTGTATATTGTTATTATATTGAAAATATCTGTTATCCATTATACAAAATTTCAGAATACGTAAAAATAGATCTTTACTAATATTTGTAAGTTGTTCTATTATATGCAATTTTTCATCTATAATATTTATAGCTAAGTCCACAGGTATACTAGGGAACAATGAATTTTTACTTCCTTTATCTTATCATTAAATTATAATGAATCCTTTACATTATATTCAGAGTCTGTAATAACTTGTTTAAGAATGTTAGTAATATATTTACAAAATTCATATGATGGAGAGTTAATACATGGACAAATTGGTCTTAAAGGAAATGTTTCTTTATGCATTTTTTGTAATCCATATTATTTAGGAGCTGTTGCCACATTTGTCTTGAGATTGTCTTTCTCAAATATTTTAATTATTTTTAATTTGAAAAGGTCATCAACAATATTATTATTTATCTTCTGTAATTTGTTTGTAGGGTTCTTATCTAATATCTAAGGGGTTACTTTCTATTGCGATGCAAATGCGATGCTACACATTGTTGTAGCGAAATATTGGAATAAATAAAAAATAAATAAAATAGAAATTGACCTTAAACTCAAAACAAAATAATTTTTAATACAAAACAAGACATTGTTTCTAATAAGCAGTTATTTATGTTTATTAATTAAATTATTATTATCTATTATTCAAGGATTGTTTTTTGATGGTGACATTTTTGAATTTCGGGAGACTAAATTGCAAATAGAATTTTTATTAAAAACGAGTGTTAAATAAAGCTTTTCAATCAATATATGTATGTAGATGAGTGGCTCCATTAGTTCCCTACACAAATATTGTTATTGCAATAAGTTATAATTCCTAAAATAAAACTGATATTTAGCAAAAAAAACTTGTTATTTTAATTTATTTCAAATTTTTGAATTTTTCAAACTTATTCCTTTTATTCGAAAAAAAGAAAAATCGAATAATTTGGTTACCGTAGTTTGTTAGCTACTTTCTTTTAAAATATAGAACAATTAAATATTTGTGTGAAAGATGTATATAAACATTTTTCTATGAAAATATCAAATTTTCCAAATATGTTATCCATATGCCGTTTCGAATTTGACCTATTATTTTATTGAACTTAAAACTTTAGGCCATATGGTTTACATTATGAAATTTTTGTCGCTGCGATTCTTGTCGTATCTTCTATAAAATTGTATTTGCGTCTACATTGTGAGATTTTTGTTGCAGAGATTTTTTGTGGATGTATACATGTGTTTATATATTTTTTGACAATTCCTTTTCAAAATAAACAAAAAAATTTCAAATATACACATGTATTTGAACGAATGAGGAAACAAAGCGTGTCTCACGAGTACATGCATATGTGTACCCCTTTTTATACGACTCACCGCTCCCGCCTACGAAGCAAGAATCGCAGCGACAAAAATTTCATAATGTAAACCGGGACTAATTGAAAATTTGAAAATTTCATGAAGAAAATATGGCCTAAAGTTTTAAGTTTAATAAAATAATAGGTCAAATTTGAAACGGGACTTATTCAAATTGATGTTCAAGGACTTTTATTAACATTGTCAGTGTGTTTAGGTTTTTCATATCTTTGCATTTCATTTATACTTAGTTCACAACTGAAACAAGTTCAAACCATATTCCGATCATATTTGGTATGAAATTTATGTACTGCTTTCATCAAACAAAACTTAACTATTTTGGAAACATTTGTATTGTCTCTTGTAATGTATAACATTACAATAGTATATTGTCAAATTTCAAATATTTTTGCTTATATTCACTGACCAAAATGACTCTAACTTTGAACTCGACAATTTTTTGAAAAGTACTTTTAGCAGAATTCCATTAATATTTAACAACCATTGAGGTGAATTATTTAGGCGTAGTCATTGTGGTGGTGGTAAGTTTTACCTCTATTTAATTTTAAAAAATTTTTTCAAAAAAAAACTCCCTTTTTTCACTATTTCTTTTCAATTGGAAGAAAATACAGTTCTAAATTAATAAAGTACTCAAATTAAAGAAAGCAAAATTCTAGTTAAACAAAAATAACAATTTTTTTCCATAGTCACTTTTCTTAGAACCAAAAAAAACTGTACAAATATAAAAACATACGGGTAAAATTTACCACCACCTCAGTAGTTAAAGGTTAACAGCCTTATGCAAAAAAAATTAAAGTAGACTTCAAATGTACTTTAAGAAAATTTTGTATGAAAATTTGGCTAAAAGCACACTTCAAACCTACTTTATTTTTTATGAATACAGCAGTAAATATGCATTAAATACTAATGAACAAATTTGTTCTAATAAATATAATAGGTACTTAAAGCATAAAAGCTGTTTTTAGTTTTTAAAATTTAGTTACTCAAACCATAAAAACATTTTATTTTGTTTAATAAAAATAGTAATTTAAATATTTTACAAAAAGTATGTAAAAAGTACCCATTTAATGTGCAAAAAAAAAAAAAAGTACTAAATTACTGCTATTTACTACCAAAATACCAAACTTATATTAACAAGTACATTGCCAAAATGTAAGTAGAGAAAGAAAAAAATATTCTACAGGAAACATTTAAATTGCATTTCCCCTCTAAAGCCAGCCACAGTGAAAATCTGTTCCTTTTCTGCTTGTTTTTGCAACATATTTTGTACTCTATTGTTATTTGTATCATCAAAGTTATACAGCTTTATATAAAAATATTGTATAATAAAACACTGTTTCCTTTAATTTGGTTAAATACAAACTATACAACAAGACAAAGTTAATTTGTGCATTATTTTTATATATTTTTTCTTTTATTTTCTTTAATATGGAATTGGTGTAGCAATATAAAACTTTATAAAGATTTAGTACAAAAGCATGCAACTTTATTTTAGGGGGTTGTGGAAGTATTTCAATGTTTTGTTTAGCTAGCAACAAAAACAAAACGAATACAAAACGATGGAAAAATATTCATTTAAATTACAGGACAAGTAACAGTTTTGTAAGTTTTGCCAGTAAATGAGGTGTTGTTGTTAGTGTGGCTGCTGTTAAATGAATATCATTTTCAAATCCGTATTGTTTTGTTACTTTCTCGTTTGCCAGAAAGTACTTTAAGCATTTGTTTTGTTTTTATACCCTTCACCTTCATGAGATGGGTATATATAAGTTTGTCATTCCGTTTGTAAATTCCACAATATAATTTTCCGACCCTATAAAGTATATATATTTTGGATCCTTATAGATAGCGGAGTCTATTAAGCCATGCCCGTCTGTCTGTATGTCTGTCTGTTGAAATCAATTTTCTATAGTCCCCAGATATCTTCGGGATCCAAATCTTCAATAATTCTGTCAGACATGCTTCCGAGAAGTTTGCTATTTAAAATCAGCAAAATCCGTCCACAAATAACGGAGATATGAGCAAAAATCCGAGACAACCTCTGAAAATTTCATCAAAAAAACAAAGTGTATTAATATTGTTACGAATAATTTCATCAACAGATGGCGGTGATCAAACAAAGTGTTTAAGTGTGTTCTTAAACCGTAATATAAGTGTGTAAAAAGACAGTGGGTCTCATGCATAAAAACGAGTAAAAGCAATGAGTCGATGCAGGTGAGCAATTGCTCGTAAGTCGAGTAATTTCATCAACAGATGGCGGTGATCAAACAAAGTGTTTAAGTGTGTTCTTAAACCGTAATATAAGTGTTTAAAAAGTTTTCGTAAACTTTAAGTGTGTTTCTTAAACCGTAATATAAGTGTGTAAAAAGACAGTGGGTCTCATGCATAAAAACGAGTAAAAGCGCTGAGTCGATGCAGGTGAGCAATTGCTCGTAAGTCGAGTTCGAGCAAATAGCAACAGCTTTTGCTCAATTTCGATGCATAAAAATGAGTTCAAACCAATTACAATTACTTGAGCAAAGGGAGATCAAACGTCTAATTGTTATTGAAGTGGAAACAGTCATCAAGTGAAAGAAAAGTAGAAGTCGAATTAAATAATAATAATAAAATAGAAACTGACGACATTTCCAAATTTTTAGTAAAAAAATTAAACAAAATAAATATTTAATAGAAAAGGGTGAATTACCATGCATTAAAAATAAAAGAAAAAAACAATAGAAACATGTGTAACATAAATTAAGCAAAATTTTGGCATTGAAATAACGGGGAAAATAAAAAATTTAATAGACATGAATAAAACAGGCAATAAAAAAATAATTTTAAAAAACTGGGAAACTGATTTTTCACAACTACTTTGTCCTAATTCTAATCCCTCAGCAAACAAACTTTCAGGTAAGTGTACCGCTATCGAATTCAAAAATTGTTATTAATTTGTTATTATGACACGTTCCCTTGTAAACACTTTGTTGAAAGTTTTTCTATGCCAGTTGTTGGGTTACGAAATGGTGTAATTAGCCATGGGCATATTCCATAGCCCTCAGCTCCGAGAAATAATGCATCGTTCGTTGCATTTTGCATTATTCTACATACGGCGCTGTTTCGTAAGATGCGTTAGTCATGAACTGAACCAGGCCAGGATATGTCAACGCTTGTAAAAAGTTCTTTTCCATCACAAGTTGCCTGCACATTTATAAAGTGGAAGCCTTTTCTACAAATATACTCATCGCTTTGATTTGTGGGTTTTTTAATTTTTATATGAGTACAATCAATCACTCCAATTGCAAGTGGAAAGCAATAATTTACTTGCCATTTCGTTTGAGCATCTGCATCTTTCGAGAATTTTATACACTCGCTTGCTTTGGCAGCTATAAGTTTCGCAACTTCCGCAATAGTTCGCGACACAGTTGATTGATGGACTCCAATATATGTGGAATCCAGGATCTGCACAAAATCTTAAATATAGTCGAATTTTATCAATGTTGCTGAGAGCACCACCACGTAGCATAGTAGCAGATGCTACTATCATCAAACCTATTTATTTAACATTTTATTATTAATTGTAAAAAAAATTATTAATAATTAAGACTACAAACCTGTATAATTTTTTACCTTCACTTGATAAATTTGTTTTACACTTTTGATAACATTTTGTATTTCTTTGTGATACAAAATATTCAGCCATGTTTGCTTTTTGGTTTACGCGCGCCAACTATAAGACATGCTCAACAAAATTTGAGCAAGAGCTCACAAAAGAAAGCAAAAGCTTGTTTTAATGCATATGGAAATGAGCACAAGCTCATCTAACTTACTTCAAATTGAAAAAGACGACATCAAACGTGAGCAGCGAGTAAAAGCAAATACATGAAATTTTATTATGCATACGACAAAAAATCGAGTCCAAGCTCAAGCTCACGTTTTATGCATGAGGCCCAGTGTGTTCATTTTTAATTGTGTTTGTGTACATTTAAATAAATCAAGACTCGTTATATTTTCTTCAAATTATTTGACGCTTTTATTTTGCAATTAAAAAGAATCCGGTTTATTTAAAGGAAATAAACGACCGTTTTTAAAAGATAAAAACGTTGTATATGTATGTATGTATATAATATAATTATGCATCCACAACAAAGGTAAAGAGTATATAAGATTCGGCATAGCATAGCACTCTTACTTGTTTACAGACATTTTAAATAGTAGACGATTTATTAAAGCAAATGATTTTTGTATAATTAAATTCAAATTGTTTTAGGCAATGTTATTATGAAACGTCAAATTGAAAATGTTTTTTTTTTATTTATACCACAAATATGAATGGTTTTATGAAAATATTTTATATATTTTCCACTTGTAGTTCTACTGTGCGTATAATTTATTTTTAATAATTAAATAACACTCATACGTTTGTTGGTTCTGCTCTTAAATAAAAACTAAAACAGTTCTTTGGCATTTAATTGTTTTATCAGTTTAATTTAATTTTTAGAAAAATGTTCGAAATACTTTTCATTTTAAATATAAACACTGCGTTAAGTAACTATAAATACAAAGAACTTTGCTCAATTTTGTTAGTTAAAGAAAAAGTAAAACTAACTATTCATGTGAAACCGACAAAAAAACAAATATTATTAAACAAAAATATCCTTATTATTTATTTTGCTTCTTACAAAAGTATAAAGAAATTTATAAGTGTTTCATAACTATAAACACACTGCAAAGAAAATAACTTGAAATACAAACAAACAATTTAGATTTTAATAAAATTCGTTCAGACATAGCATTCACCAGATTTATACCTATACCGTCAGGTGTACAGTCATGTCACAGAATTTAACTCCGTTTGGAAGTGGAATTATTTCCGTTTTTTTTTTGTTCTATTGAAAAAAACAAAACGACCTGGCCTGTTCGGAAATGCATCACTGCACTGCATTTGATGGGCATATGTGATTAGTTTGCGATGCTGATGCGAATCAGCTGATGCTGATGGTATTATTAAAACTTTGTGTTCCAAAAGCAGACAAATCCCGAAAGTAATTAAATATGTTAATATTATGACCATGACCAAACGGACTCTCACCAATAGTTTGGAGAATTTTGCATCATTTTCTATTCTAAAAAAAGTATACAAAATCAATTAAAATAAATTTATTAAAAAAATTTATACAATGCATCAGCCATTTTTGTGATGCCTGTTTGCTGTTTTTTGCGCATCATCTGCTTCAGTGATGCATTCTAGAACACAATGCATTTGCAGTGATGCAACCTTTTGCTTTTCTGAATGTACTGCGCATCAAATGCAGTGCAGTGATGCATTTCCGAACAGGCCTCTACTTTTTATATAAATCATTAAGTTATGAATCACGCAGCAATTTATAGCAAATTGTTTAAAATTGCATAACAAGAATAAATAACAGTTATAGTTTTGTTTATTTGTCATAAAGTGTAATTATAGTTATAAAATATTGAAAAAATATTAATGCACAATTTCTATTTTAAATTAGAAAAAGGCATCTAAAACTTGACCATACTCTTAAACACTTTACGAATAGCAAACATCAGGTGTAATTATAGTAATGCAACACAGTGTATATGTTTTATATAACTATTGGCAAGTATTTACAATTAAAAACATAAAAACTACATACTAAGCAAAACTTATCTAAATTTATTTATAAAATTTTATTGGCAAAATCTAACAAAACTAATTCAAAACTATTTCTATATATTTTAAATATATAAACTCAAAAACTATAAATGGGGTAAGTGAATGTAAATATATGTAAATGCGCCTATTAAATGTTTCTTTCTTATTCATTCATTGTTTTATTGTTTTCCTTAGTTGGTATTCAGGATTATTTAACATATTTATAACATATAGAGGTCCTCTTCCTTTTTTGTTTGCCATATGCTTTAAATTCATTAAATTAAACTCACACACACTCCCTGCATATTTAAATACATTGTTACATATTGATAAAGCCATACATGCCATCATTATTTACAAAAAAAAAAAAAAAAAACGAGTGAAAAAAAACTAATAAAATAAAGATATAAATAAAATATTGTAAATGAATAAATAATCGGTATAAAGCCAAGCATGTGTACAGTATGTACTTATGTACTGATATGTGCGTCTATGTAGTTATTTGTGATTCAGCTGCTTATCAATTAAAGCTGGAAAATTTGTTTAACCCTTATGTGTGCGACAAAAAAAACACCTTTTAATGTGCTGCAAGGTACCTGAGTTCCTACATATATGAGTGTTAAGTAGCGAAAAAGCATTTTCGCACTAAATACATTGTTGGAGCGTAGTTAAGAGATATTTTATATAATTTTTCTTAACGCCTTAAGATTTGCAAGCTACTAACAACTTCAAATAATATACTTGCAATGGCCGCTTTCTCATATAAAATACGTAAAGGTACCCGGGTACCGGTTCTCTCAAGCAAATTACAAAAAAAAAAAAAAGTCAAGGCGTACGGCTGCAAAAAAACTAAATTATGTGAAAGTTAGTAGTTCTAAAAAAGTTTCAGATATACAAGTTATCAATTTCAATGAAAAAACTAAAAACTAAAACTAAACTAAAAACGCCAAAGGTACCCGGGTACCTTGGTGCACACATAAGTGTTAAGGCTGTATCTTAAATATCTAAATGAAGTACAATTCAATAAATAAAGTTTCTAATATATGAGTATTTTCATTCATATATTTCGGAATTATTCAATAATTTTGCTATTACATTAAAATGATTTCTTAACGCAGCTATTATAGCTATTGAATTTTCTAAAAAGACTTCTCTAGTGTGGCCGAATTTTATGTGAACCCTGCGTAACAATTTTATTTATATGTGTATAAAGTTCTCAAACATTTTAATCTATTAAAAAAAAAAAATAAAACTTATTGTAATGTTTTAAATTGCAAATACTTGTTTAATACAAAATATTATGCATACGAGCACATATTTACATGCACAACAGATTTTGCAAAATAATTACATGCATATAAATACACACAGAGAAAAAATATAGTTGTATATGTTTACCACAACAATGTTAAAATTTTTACAAATTTTTTAACAATGTTACGGTCACTGTAATTATTCATATGATGGCGGTAATCACAATATGGTTAAGTTACGATGCAGATGACTACTACAATCATATATACGATTGTAGTAACCATGTATGTATTTGTGGTAATCATGTTTATCATGAATTCCTTTATCATAATACGTTGTTCTTTGATTATGATTGTATGATTGAAAACAGCATAATCTATATACTACATATATATAAAAATGAATGTCTGTCTGTTTGTTTGCGCTTTATAGGAGCCCAAATCCTTGGTCCGATCTTCGGGAAATTTTCACAGCATGTTACTGTGACTCTGGAAAGAGTAATAGGCTATATTAAGTTTTGATTGGACAAAAGAGCGTGGCACCGCCCATATAACCCAAAAATTCAAATCGCCATATTCTGGGCATTTTTTGACCTACGTCGATGTTATTTGGTACATACTATGAGCCTCAAAAGTGAGTAAACACAACAAATTATTTGATTTTTATAAGATAATGAAAACCCTAAAATCTATACATCGATTGAAATTGAAAAGTTTCGTTTTGTTGGATATTTGGTTGAATAATAGATTCGGTTATGAAAAAAAAAAAATTTTGTTGAACTATAATGCTTTTCATAATCTTAAATAAATCAAAAAATTCACTGGTGTTTACACACTTTTGAAGCTGTGTGTATGTTATCGGCATAACTAGGAATACTTACTAAGAGAAAAGTGGGTGGGACCACGCCCCTTTTTAGGAAAATTAAAAATCGTAATATAGTCTTAAATACTTGATCGGTCGTCATTAAATTTTCACATAGGATATTCTTACGAAATAATAAATTCTTGACTATAGAAAGTTGTGATGAGGCCACGCAAAAAATTAAGTATCGTCATATCTTGGGCATTTTTTGACCAACGGCGGCAGTATTTGCTATATATTGTATTGGCGTGAATAGAAATACGACCAACAGAAAAGTGGGAGGAGCACGCCCCTTCAGCGAAGCACACCGGGTTCAGCTAGTATGATAAAATTGATCACCACACACATTACGTAATTACTGTAATCATATGTATATATAAATGATAAAACATGTGAGTCATAACTTAAACATATTATGGTTGCCGCAATCATATAAATAATTACAGTGACCATAATATTTTAAAAATAATTGTAAAAATGTTAGAATATTTGTGGTACACATCCACAACTATATTTTTTCTCTGCTTGTAGCAATATACATAGATATAAAAATTAAATAAGGTGGCACCATTTCTTAATGATAATTTCTTACTTTGCGGAAAAGTATACATTTTTACAATTTCCAACTGGAATGGAGAAAAATTGTTTCAAATATTTTTCTTTAAAGCTCCCTAATACACAATGTAAACATCAGTCGTGTGTAGCAAGCTACAAAATATCTTTAAATCATTTAAGAACTAAGAAAAGAAACAGAGCTTAAATTGCTTGCGTTAATGTAGAAGATGATGATGATGGAGTTGACGAAAATGTTTGTTTCCACAACCATATGAGGCAAGTATACGATATCATTCAGCAGACAACAAAACAATACAGGCACGTACACATACATATATTTATATAACAATGCAGCAGTGAAATTCAGAAGACCTGTACTTAAAGGCCTACTTTCGTTAAGATTCAGTTCAATATTCTGACTTTTTAATTTTTATGCCGGTTAGTGTTTCCCTTAATTTTATTAAAAGAAGTAATAAAGTATAAAAGATCAAGCCCAACAATATAATACCCTACGTTAAGTATTAGAGCAAAGATTTTATTTTCAGAAATCGATGCTGTATATAAGAGATATGATGGTCTGTTACGGAAGTGGATGTGTCTAATTTATAGCAACATCATTCAGCTTTTTTCTACGATTTGCATATTTAATTTATTGAAGAGTTTGAAAACCATCATCCAGACGTATCCTTTTTGCTGTATTGCATTTAATTTTGTGCTATCATTTTTGGAGACAACTGGTCAATGGTTGCTTTTAATAACATGTTAGCCTTGTTTTTGTCTGCAATCATAACATGATACTAATTTACTTTTTGGAAGGATTTGTTGGTTTTGCAAGCTTTTTGATGAGAAATTCTTCTAGAAATGGGATAAAAACCAATTTAATTTAAAAAAAAAACATTTTTTACAAGCATTTTTATGTTATTCATGCAATTTAAAGCCATTTGAAAGTACTTTTCCAAAAATGTTTTTTTTTATTGTTCCTTCTATAGAAATCGTTTAGATGTCGTTGTTTAAAAATTGTGTTATTGAACCTAAAGCAGACTTATATCTGCTAACAAAGGCCTCTTGTAAGGCCTGTTCTCTACATATTATGTCTTAGAGTCTATATGCAAATATCGTTCTGGGATTTAAACAACTAGAACATAATAAAAAGCAAAAAAAAAAACAATAAATTTTCTCAATTTCTTTATATAATGCTTGAGGTTTCTTTTAATTTTCTACATATATAAATCTACTTGCAACATTTCATACTATTTTATTTTTTTAATCCATTTTATGTAGCAGAGTTTTATTTGCAAATGTTTTCTAACCAACTAGACAACCACTCAGTACACAGCAACATTAGATGGTTGCATGTGCCTGCATGTCTGCATTTGTTTTATAGATGTATTTAACAAGCCTCAAAGAAATGGTAGAGAGAAAAAAAAATAGAAATAAATATATAGAAACTTAAAATCTAATTCAATCCAAAACCAAATCCTATGAAATGCAATGCAGCATTACTCAAAGTATAGTAACCAAACTCAATTTTATAATTGTATATACGTAGATACATACTCGTATGTGTTTTCTATACATTATTTGAAATCTCGCCATAAACTAATATTGGTGCATACAAATACAATGCAGCCAATGCATTGTTGCAAATTGCATCAATCTATGAGTGACAGTCAGTGAAGTAGGAGAAGTTAAGGAATTTATGCAAAATAACTTAAATTTGTGCGTTTAGTTGAAAAATAATACATTTGCCAGTAATATTTATTGATTTTGAAGTTAGGTATAAAATAAACTCTTAATAAGTTTAGTTTCAACTACCTAAACTGTTCTCCAACTAAATGGTTGCAGTGCTAATTTTCCCCTAACTGATGATATTTCGGTAGAGAATCGTTTATATTGTTTTCATATCGATTTAGTGGGTTTAAAGCTGCAAATGTATTTTTTAATAATTACAATGATTTAGTTCATTTTTTTTTTCAAGATAAAATTTTGATGCCAAACAGTTCGTTTCTTTTATAGATGTTGTCTGACAACATTATTTCTTCATTTATAAAAAATAATTAAGTGGATAATGTCATCAAATGCTCATCGATAAATAATTGCAATGTAGTGTCTAAACTTTAAAAAAATAATTTTTTTTTTTTGATATTTATTTAGTCGGGCGCGAGTTCATTAAATTTAATTTTCATTAAATTATTTTTACTGAAGGAATTGCTTTACAACATGAAATCTCTATTAAACATTTTATTGATAATTTTTCTGGCTAAGCTGGAATTGAACCTGGGTTGAATTTACATGTTTCGAGAATCACCACATTCTCTCATCAGAATTCTTTGCGTTCTAACCTCTGCACCACTGCGGTGCCTGCTAGCCAACAGTCAGTAAATATAATTTAATGAAAATTAAGTTTAATGAACTCGAGCCCGACTAAATAAATATCACAAAAAAAAAATTTTTAATTAACAGTTCGAATAAAAAATAATAAATTGTTCTTTAAAAAAATATTTAAGATTTCAAAATATTGTTTAAAAACAATGAATTTTAATTAGTTTTTTTTTTGTAATTTCTGTTTTTTAATTGAACCTAAAACTATTTCCTTGACTATAGCAACTCTAATACAATAAGCTCAAATTTCTCATACAAATTCATACTTATAAAATGCCATACGATTTTCATGTATAAGTGTAAATTTTGTACGGGGTGTTTTAAAAACTGCAATGAAACAAGAAAAAACGTTTCTCAGAAAATTGGCGCTATATGGGAGCTGCTACTTTTTATGAACCGATCATTATCCAATTTACTAGCATGCCTTTTGTGCGTCTACAAATTACGAGTATTAGCAAAAAGTTTTATCTCGATCTTAAGACTTTTAAAAAATAGATGCATTTGAAAATGATTTGCAGAAGAGGGTCTTATATGGGAGCCATGATTAATCATGAACCGATAATTACAAAATTAGGTTAATTGAGTTTTGTATCTATGGAACATATTTAGAACATTATTAAGAGATTTATGCTCGTTAAAGTAAGTTTTGCCATAGGGGAGCTATGATCAATTTTGAGCCGATCTGCACAAAATTTGCAAGTTACAACTCATTTGTGTTGAAAATTGTTTGCTTACGTGCATAAATCAAACCTGTAGCCTGTTTCTGTAGTTCTAGCATTGTAAAATTTACCGCATGAAATTAGTGAAGTGTGTAAAATTAAACAAAAAAAAAAAAAAACGGGTTTTCTCTCACAAATGTTTCTGTAACTTTATTTTGGGAGAAATATCTGTCATTTAAATAAATTTCCATATAGCGCAAATTTTAGAAATACTGCTTCTCCACATATACTAGGTGTAGGGTATTACATGGTCTGGCTTGACCGACGTTGATTATTTGCAAAGTTATTTTGACATTTACAAAAAAAGTTTGCTATTTTAAAAAGTGCTGTCAATTTTTTTACATGACACGATTTGGCGTCAATTGTTTTACTCTTAAAATTGTAATTACAACTTTGTACATCTTTCGAAGATATTACTCAATACGATGTAGTTTTCGTATCGGAATAACCCCCAGTTAAATAAAATATCAAAGCCGTAGATGAAAAACAGCATAGTGTTGCAAACAGTCTGTACGACTAATTTAAATTAAATTAAAAATAAACTTTTGCTTGGCGAAACTAATATTTCAAGTTTCAGCGAAACAAGGGTATGCCGAAGCATTTCATGACATCCTTCACTTCTTTATCTATGATCTCAAATATTTATATAAAACAATGACTGCAGAAACGCAAAGTTTGGCACAATTTAGCTTCCTGTGTCATTATTTAAAAGCTGTAATCGATTGTTAACGAAGAAATCTCTTTATTGTGCTCAGCTTTGGTCAATTGAACAATATTGAAAAGGAAAGTTGAAGGACAATCTAAACAAAAACACGGTTTTATGATCAGAAGAAATTAATTTTAATTGATTCGCTTGGTGTTTAAAAAGTACTCATTTGTTTTTACTTTTACCATAAATATTTAAATATGTATGAGACCAGATTAATAAATATTTAAATATGTATGAGACCGGAGTTTAGTGAACATTGAATTCTGTTAATTTTATTTAGTTTTAAGAATTTTTATTTTTTTTTAGTTTATTTTATCAACTTAATGATGTTGTTGTTACATCCTGTATAGTTAACTTTGTTTACTTTGTGCTGCAAATATAATAGAAATATAATTTAAATTTAATTGCAATGAAACATTATTAGAAGAGAAGAAGAGAAGAAGAATAGTTTTGGATTTAACTTTACATACATCATTCACATACAATCATACCCAGGCAGAGTAATACGAGTATAAACAAGTGCTAACCACAAAAATGAAATTATTTAAATTGCTACTTACTCTCCTCCCACACTTTACTAGTTGTAACATTGTTCTACTCGAACATCTTCTCCAACTATAGCAAAATATTTTAAGGTAATTCATATTACAAATATTCTTTACACACACGAGTGCAGTGCCCGTAAGTAGACAGACACATCGTCAGTCTGTCTGTTTTATCTACAGACTTTTAGGTTTATTGGTTTAGGTTTATTATAGTTTTTGTTTTGCAATTTGTTCAGTTAGTTGCCTAATCGACAATATACCTACATACATATATCTAAATATTAACAATATTTAAACAAAAACATTTGCACTCGTATGTCTTTACAATCAATCGTACAACAAACGCAAACCCCAAATACGTGTACATACATATGTATGTATGTTGCTCAATTGCATTTGTGTTTTTAAAATTACGAGTATGTATGCATGTATGTAAGTGTCAGTGTGCATAAGTTGTATCGTTCATCTAGTTTGCCATTCTTGAGGTTTAAATTAGTTTATCAATATATTGTAGGTTTGTACATACATACGTATGTATATAAAGAAAATCTTTATAATAAATCGTTTGCATGTCTGATAAATATTTGAAAATTTCCAATTTTTTTTTTCTTTTACAATAATATAAATTGGAAAGATTTTAATGTTTGCTCAGTTGCAGATAATAAAATGTGGGCTTGGCATTTATATAAGTAAAAATAAATATGTTATTTAAATGTTGTAGATAGTTGAGTTGAGTTAAATAGTTTGTTATTACTTAATAAATATATATATATATACATATGTATGTACATGACCTAATTATGTCATTTGCTTATTTGCGTTTTTGAATACCTAAATCTAATACATTTATTGAAATCCTTAGAAGCGAACATTTATTTACAAGTGTTTTATTAGGGTGTTCTCAATTCCATAAGTTCTTAATTCCAAAACTTTTCGCAACAAGATTTGAGTTTTCATTTATTCTTCTATTTGATTTGAGTAAACTTCAAATCAGGGAATCTACTGTTAATTGCCAATTTGGTTCATATTTTATAGCCCCCAAAGTTGGAAAACTCGGACAAAATTTGCCACGTTTAGGATACAGTAACTTTGGAAAACACTATTCAATTTTAACAATGTTGGTGTCAGCTGAAAAGAATCCTTTTTTTACCCACCACAAAAAAGGGGTATATTACGTTTGTCATTCCGTTTGTAACATATCGAAATAATGGTCGTAGAACCAAAAATTGTTTTCTAAGAAGACTTAGCTATGTCCATCCGTCTGTTGTTGGCACGATAGAGCTTCGACAAAAAACATAGAACAATGAAATTGTTACCAAACATTCTTTGATACACCAAAATGTTTGGTATTGCAAATGGGCAAAATCGGTGCAGTAGGATCTGAGTTATAGATCAAAAATTCAGACAAAAATGCAGCTTTCTTCAAATATATTGCAGATAATAACATGAAATTTTTAACACTTTATTTTTATTACAAAATGACCAGTCCCGTTGGAAATGATAGGAATCGGTACACGATTTCTCATAGTCCCCATACAAATATCTTCCCGGAATATGAGTGTTATGGTATATAAATGTCTATAGAAAAGCCGTATCTAAAGAAATTTCTACAATAACAAGTTTCATGCAAATTGAAATCTCAAAACAATATTTTGTTTGCATCGGTCCATAATTTTGACATAGCCCCATTCAAAAACCACTTCTGAAATTCACTTAAATGAACATAAATCTTTTGTAAAACTAACTATCTAGTTGAAATTCGACAAGCATAATCAAAATATACATTTAAATCGTGGTACTAAATTTCATGATGATCGTTTCATATTTGACCATAGTCCGCATATAAAGTCTAGTTCCGAAATTCACTTAAATGCGCATAAATTCCTTAAAAACCTCCACTATTAAGTTGAAATTCAACACAAATAGTCCATACATAACGATCTCAGATTTATGGTGATCGGTTTATATTTGACCGTAGACCCCATATGAAGTCCACTTTTAGAAATCACTTAAATGCGCATAAATCTTCATAATATGTGATTTGGTGGTGGTTATATAAGATTCGTTACAGCCGAATATAAACTCTTACTTGTTATCTTTATAAATATTTTATAGAAAGTATATAACATCAAGGAGGTTATGGAGGTATTTCTTTAATTTAAGTACATTTATTGTCCAGTCAAATGTGAAATGTAATAGATATTTTCAGAGTTAATAAATTAACTGTATGTTACACGAAATACTGAAGGTTAAAGGTCACAAATACTCGTACAAGTTTGAGGTTATTACGCAATTATAAAGAAGCGTTAATGTTAATTTTGTAATGAGACTACATATTGCAATTAAACGTATTTCCATTGGCCAATGCTTTGTTTCCACCAAATTTTATTGAAATCGTATTATGGTAGGCGACAACTTAAATTTTGTCTGTTCACATTTGTAAAACGTTAACGCTGTGCTCAGTGTAAAACAACGTGCCGCTTACCACCGGTATTCAGGGATGTCTTTACCAAAAGCGTGTACATTTTTTAAACAACTGTCCTATGGGCTGAATATCACTGCTTTAAATACTTTAAATTAAATCAAATTAAAATAAAGTAAATTGAGTTAATTTTTAAAGTTCCTTTTTCTTTCTTGCTTGAATATAAAAGACTACGTACGTTAAATACATGTTAATAAAATTCTGTAAATAACAATTACAAACATATGTATTATTCACGTATTAAAATTTCACATTTACCATAAATATTTTATTATTATTTACGATTCACCCACAGAAGTTAAGGAGTTGAACTGCACGCCATTTTCTTTTTTTTTTACATTTATGTTTAAACTCTGCCGGTTCTAAAGGAGAGTCCTCTGACAGTTTACACAAATTGTAAAGACCAGCCAATAGTAAAATTTACTTTTATTGTTACTTTGTTTTATATGTATGTATTTATATATTTTTTATGATTTAATTATACGTTAATAGCAATAATATTAAGTCAGTCAGTATTAAACTATGTATTGTATTAATATTCATGTATACTCGTACATATCGTCATATTAAATGCAAACGGACGTAACTACATAAAATTTCGAAATTGAGTTTTTTTATCGATTATGGTTCGTTTTATCAAAATACATGCTCGTGCAAAATTTTAGATTCCTACGATCAAAAATGGCGATTTTATTAACGAAATTCAAACGGACGTAACTACAAGTGCGTGTATTTCTAAATGCAAGAAGACGTAACTACACATTTATATGAAAACCTTACATACAAACTCATTTGTTGTACATAGGGATGCCAATCCTTATATCTCGATCCTGAAAATAATTTGAATTTCAGGATTTACTAAATCCCAAATGCCAAAAAATAATCCTTGCATTTTCCGATTAACGAAAAATCCCGAAAATCATGAAATTTTTTCGGAATTTTGCCGATTAGTCGTAAGTAAGAATTAATAATTTTGTAGTTTATAATTCAACAAATTTATAATTTTATAATTATATAATTTTTTAATTTCATAATTTTATAATTTATAAATTATTTATAATTTCAAAATCCCGAATCCCATGATTCCCCAAAATTAATCCCTATTGGTAACACTCATTGTTAACTAACGGTACATTTTTTCCTTTTTGTTTTCTATGTTCTTTCATTCACAAAATTCGTAATAAAAAAGTTAAAAAAGGAAACATATTTTTATTCAAAAGTGTAAACATTTTAAAATGGTAAAATTCAAAACAATAGGTAAGGTTTTTGGCAGATTTCTGGTAAACTATAAGAGATAACATAAATAATACAGTCAAATATCTCTTAAACTGTAAGAGACTAAAATACTAGTATATAGTGAGTATATTTTTTCTTAACTTTTTCAAGTAGTTTTCGAAAATTCTAATTTATTTTTAATCGGAAAGTTATACGGACCAATAGATTTTACATACCCGATTGTCAACTTTGTTCCACTGTAACATCCACTGTGCTAGAAATATATAAGAACTAAAACATCGCTTTGAAAGTCTAACATCTCTTCTGTTGAGTCTTCAAATTTCGTCAAAATCTGTTCAGAAGTTAATGTATTAATACCAAAAAGAAAACCTTTTGTAGTGGGTAAGTGTGTCTCTTTGCAGTTACGTCTTTTTGTTTAAAAAAAGTGGAAAGTCAAAAGAACGTAACTAACATAAGAACTTAAATGTTCGAAATAATAAAATAGAAATATCTTCACCAATAAATAAATCCCCACAATTTAAGACCAATTTACAAAAATTGCAAAGAAACCATAATATTTGTTGATTTTAGAAGGTTTTTTGCTTCTCCTGTAAAAAAATAAAAAGTGTAGTTACGTCCGTTTGCATTTAATATGACGATATATACGAGTACATATAAATATGAACAGTTATGCTGTGCAAAAGTAAAGCGTAAATAATATTGGCAAACACAAATAAGTTAAATGGACCCATTGTTTTATATTAAAGCCACCAATGAAATTAAGAAATGCAGAAAAATAATGGAATGAATTCTAAAGAAAAATTAAGAACTTAAATCTTGATATGTAGACTGGATGAACCAAGCCATTTTATTTAATATTTTTATTATGTTACATATTTAATAATTCGTTATCATATAACTATATACATATGTTTTTCCAACAAAAACACAAGTAATAAAGTATAGTCGGTCAAGCCCGACATTATAATACCCTACACCCAGTATATGTATAAAACAATTTTTCAGAAATGGGCGTTATATGGGAGATATAACTTATTGTGGACCGATCATCCAAAAATTTAGTGTCATGATGTCTGTGAATATAAATATTATATGTGTTAAACTTTATCTCGATATAAATACTTTTAAAAGATTTATGGAGCTTAAAGTGAATTACGGAGAGGGTCTTATATGGGAGTTTCGACTAATTATGGACCGACCATAATAAAATTGTACTGTATTATTTGTATACATATGAAATACATTTGTGTTCAATATTAATTAGATACCAACATTTTTGAGAGAGTTACGGACTTTAAAGTGATTTTCGGAAGTGGGCTTTATATGGGAGCTACGAGTAATTATGAACCGATCTGCACAAAACTCGTTGATGTTATTTGGCTTGATTAGCAACATTTTTAAGAAATTTATGATCGTTAAAGGAATTTTTGAAAGTGGGCCTTATATAGGAGCTACGACTAATTATTCAATGTTCAATATTATTCAATATTATTTGGATACCAACATTTTTGAATGAGTTATGCTCTTTAAAGTGATTTTCGGAAGTGGACCTTATATGGGAGCTACGACTAATTATAGACCGATCTTAGCAAAAATTTGTAGATGTGATTTATCTCCATTTACTACTCATTTGTGATGAAATTTGTTTGGATATTTGCATAATTCAAACATTTATGATCGGTAAACCCAAATTTCGCGAGGAAATTTGTATGGGAGCCAGGTTAAATAATGGACCGATTTTTACCAGTTTCAATCTTCAATCTTATCCATCCTTGGGCCAAAGAAATATCACGTACCAAATTTTATCGAAATATCTTCAAAATTGCGACCTGCACTCTACGCACAATCTTTACATGGATAGCGAGCCAGACGGACGGACATCGTTAAATCGACTCAGAATGTGGTCTCAGAAAGTGAGTTCGATTCGATTGGTATAATTTAAGATGGGTGTTGGACTAATATTTCTGGGCGTTACAAACATCAGCACAAATCCACAAATAAAATTATTAATTCGTTAAGAATCGTTTTTGTTAAATGGATGTCATTTAATATTCAGCAATGTTTCTGATTTTACTTAAAAATCCCGCTTTGTCTTAACAATTTGATAAATAAGAAACTCTCTAGTCATGTTACTCAAGTCAACTCATTTATGCCAACATAAATTTATTTTATTTAATACATTTTTAATTTGTCTTCTCCTTTAAAATGTAATTCAGTGACAGATTTCCAACGAGATTTAACTGCACTCCCTAAAGTAGCAAAACTGAAACTATTAATTCACTTTCAGCTCTAAATTTAACTTCTACTTTAGTAAATTACTAAGTCATAATGGTTTTACTGCAAACTGCGAACAAAAAAAAAAAAAAAACTTAAAATTACACTCTAAAGAGGAATTATATAAAAAAAACAAATACAGACAATTTATTTAAATAAAAGCTGCATATTTAGAAGTTACAAAAAAAAAAATTAATAAAACCAGAAGGAAAAACAAAACAAATTGTAAATTGCAACTGACAGTTGCGTATTAAGTAAGGAAGTAGTGATAAACAACAAATTTTTTTTTAATACCCTACACTAAGCATGTAAAAGTTACATATATGTAGTTGTTACATATTTTCAAAAGTAAAAACTCAGAAATATTAATATATGTTTCATTTGCTTATGAAATTTATTTGGGTAATTGTAATATAGTTTAAATTTATTTTTTAAAAACTTTATTAACATGTTACCCAAATTCGGCTAATACCCTTGCAGCTTTTCAGTTTTGTTTATTTGAAATTCGCTTGTGGCAGGCAACCAGAGGCAAAACTAAAATCCCTCAAAGGATATACTACAAATGTTTTAAATGATGGGCTGCTTATGCTTAGAGGGCTGTATATTAGGTTGACCCCAATTGTTTGGTTTCCTCTAAGGTTTCTGTCAAACATAATCATTTGTGTTTAAGTAGGGCCTATTTATTCAACGAATTTGTAAAAGTGAAGCATTATACTGCAACGTATGTCTAGTATTTTTGTCAATACTTGGACTTTACTTTAGAGTTGTGAAAAACAATTTTTGTTTAAAAAGCTTTGCTTGTAAATAGCAGCGTTTCAGGAAAAAGTTTGGCAAATAGAAACCTCTTTTGCTTAAAATTATGTCTGCCAACATCACCTTTTCTATAATAAGGCTGGCTTTTAATTCCGTACAAACGGTATCATGCTACTGTGTGCAAATATTTATATTTGTTTAAGTTGAATTGTATAAAAGGCTCAAAGTGACAGATGTCACAGACACAGCCCGAGTCATGTATAATTTACAAATAATTTAAAGTACACTAGTATTAAGTATTTCAAGCTATAAAAAGTAATATTTACTCGTAGTTGCTAAAGGCTGAGTCAAATTGTCTGCAGGTTTATGATTTCATTTTAATTTTTAAAGGATTTTAAAGCTGTTTACATACATATGTACATATGTGCGAGTATATGTAACCATAACAACATGCAAATTCCATGCAATTCCAAATTTTATTGACTAAAGTTAAATACATAATTCATATTCAATTTATTTAAAATTCCTGTACGAGCAATGTAACATTTTTGTAATTTGCTCGTATTGTATTTTTTTAATTTAAAACTAATTTATATTTAATCAAATGTTTTTACAGCAAAACACTTTTAAACAAAACAAACATTTTTTTTTTTTTTAATTAATTACTGCAAAAAATGTAAAACTTTTTCCAAAAACACTTTATTTTACTCACAAAGAAAGCAAAACTAAAATGGCAGTCATAAAAACAGCACAAAAATAATAAAATACTACGTATTTGTTACACAGAAAGTAAGAAAGTAGAAAGAGTAAAACAAAAAGACACCGTAAATGCAAAAGTTTTCAATCTAGCATTTTAACGCAATTTAAAACACCTGCTACATAACTGTTACAACAAAAAAGCTACAACTAAACTACACACTACACTAGTGCTTTTGCAAGTTGCAACAAAAACAAGGCAAACTTTTTTCACCATTTGTTTTGCTTTCTTTTTTGGATTTTATTTGCAACAAACACAAAACTGCAATTCATAACTTTAAAATGCTTTTTACAAAATGCCATAACATTACGAAAGAGGGCGGGCGTGTGAGGGTGCCTGTAGAGCGTTCTAGTGCTGGCAAACGGAAGTCTCCCACTTAGAGTTTTGTATACATCACATTCATACCTTGCTGCACATGGAACAAGTTAAAATTCGTACAAATTATGAAACGCACTTTATTAGTGTTTATGGGCTAAAAGTGTAAAGTCAGTGGTGATGTTAAGGGGCAGCAACGAAAGTTTTATGAGCTACACGTGCAATTAAGAGAGCTGAGATTCTATTGTTTTCCAAACAAATTTGTTTTTATTCCGAATTGACACTTAAAATGAGATTCGCACAAATAATTTACTCAAAATATTTCTATTCTAGGACTAAAAAATTGTACCTCATTTAGTGAAGCGGAAATATTTTCCATATACAGTGCACTCGCGATAATGTGAACACCGCTTAATGTGAACACATTTTATTTTACATTGACTACTCTAAAATGTCAACAAAGTACTAAAGCCCTATAATGTGAACAGAAAAATAGTCAATCACCCCTGTCGTGAATAGAAATTCCACATGAAATTTGTTCCCTTTTATTTTTTTAACATTGAATTTTAATAGGAAAAATGTGAAAAGGGAACAAAATTCATGTGGCATTTTTATTCACGATAGGGGTGAATGTGTTAGTTGGAAATGCGTAAATACATTAAGAATTAATGTTTTTTCTAATCTTTGGGATTCCCCTAGTTTAACTGTTTCACTGCATTAAGAACAGAAGATATGTATGTACATAGAAACTATTTTAGTTGCTATTTTTACTTATTGCTGAAAGGTTTGTTTTTCGTATTTTAGTTCAAAATGTGTTCAAAACAAAAACCAAACTTTTGAAAATTATAGTAGATGAAAAGGCAGCCATTTAAAACGCTCTTAAAGTGGAAGCTAGTGTAACCAGCTTAGCAAAAGAGTATAATGTTGCCAAGTCTACAATTTTGAAGTGTGCCACTAACACTCTGGATCAGGAAATATAAAAACTATGAGGCCGTCTGCCAGAAATGGAAAAACGTCTCTATCGCTGGTTCATCGAAATGCGAAATAAAAACCTCCCCGTAAGTGCATTAATGCTGAAGATAAAGGTCAAAGAACTGCATTCAAAAATTGAAGAGAATTGGGATTGTGCAATATATATGATCAAACATTTTCTGGCGTGAAGTGAATGCAATGCTAGTAATGGGTGGCTGCAGCGTGTTAGAAAAAGATACAGCTTTCGTCTTTTAACAATATCCGGAGAAAAGCTTTCTGCTCAGCCTCAGATAGTGGAACCATTTAATATAAAGCTTAAGGCAAAAATTGATGAATTGGGATTGTGCAATATATATGATCAAACATTTTCTGCCGTATTTATAAAAAATTAAAGTAGACTTCAAGTGTACAACTTTATTTTTTATAATTACGACAGTTTATATATAAATATGTATGTAGTATTTTTACATAAATCTTCATACAAATGTATGTAAATAATTTTCTTAAATAAATCATTTACTTCTTTTATTCTAATAAAATGTCAATTATTATTTTAATATGTATAATTAGTCTAAATTTTTGGCATTCGGAAAGGTGGTCAACTCACATACGTGAGCACTGCTGTTTTTAAAGGGGATTCCACCAAATGTGTGCTATTTACAATTGCTCTGACCAGTAAATGTGCTTGTAGCCACAAAAAGGGAATTCCCCTTAAATTTCTGATATAAACATATGTATTTCGCAAAAATTAAATTTAACAAAAAAAAGTTAAGCCAAAAGATTTTGAATTGTGCTAAATGGAATAAAGTCGTGTAAAAAATTGAAAATCTGTTTATTTTCGAACCGTGTAAAAACAGAATTAGGTGTATATCGAAATCATGACACCTAATTAGTCTAATTATGAACAGTCGGTTCATAATTAGTCATAAGCTCTCAAATGAAATCCCCTTCGAAAATCGAGATAAAATTTAACACAAAATATATTTTCATATATGCACAGAAGTCATGTTATGCGATTTGGATGATCGGCACATAATAGGTCATAATAGCTCCCATTTAGCGCTAATTTCTAAAAAAAAACTGTTTTTACACATATACTGGTTGTAGGGAATTATATGGTCGGGTATTAAAAATATTAAAGGAAGTAATAAAAAATTGTTTTGCTCTTGAACTACTTGCAAAAAACATATAAAATACACATGTTTCAGTGTAGTTGGCGGGAAAAATATAAAGTAAAGACGCCTTTCCAAAGGCCTTATATTGCAAACAAATAAACACTTAAGGTAAGGTCACACTTGGCCAATATTGACTCCAAAAAGCGTAAGATTTTGCTTTAGCACAAATTTGTTTGACGTTGTTTACTCTTACAAGAGTTTTGCCAGCTCAAACAGCAGCTAATAAAATACAACTAAATATTTGTTGTGTCTTGTGCTAAATAAACAAAGTTTTTTTTTTAATAAATAAACGAGTTCAAATATAGTTTATATAGTGGTTACGTCTTTTTCGTCAAATATTTGCCAAGTGTGGTCGTACCTTTAGCCGCATTGCAAAATCGTTTAAATTTTACAGGGCGTGTCATTGGTAATCAAGGCCGTGCCTACTAATTTGTTCATGGCTGATAGAAGAGTTATTTAAGAATGATTATTTGAATGTCTTACGTTAAAGAATTACAAGGAGACCTGCCAAATGATGTCTCGCATAATGACTACATTGAAATGTTTGAAAAAGAAAGCCTAATTGCAGGTCTGCTAAATCAAATCTTTTACGAGGTCTTTTAGCATAAACTCTTATGGCCGAATTCGCAGTCATTAGTTAACCATTGGTAAACTAAATTACTAACTATTACTTGTTATTCTTATGGCAAACTAAGCATTGCGGAAAAAGAATCATTGTTAAGCCTTTGTCATTAGCTAACTAAAGACTGTGAAGTCGGCCATTAAAGACATAATATTTTATATATAAGAAATCAATTCAATTACAATTCTAAACAAAAGATTTTATAATGTACAAATTTTATAAAAGATTTTCTACTTTTTTCTGGTTTCATGCAATGAAACATAATGAATATAAATTGTACTGATGTAAAATATAGAGACACATATTGAAATAATTACAAAAACAGTCATGTTTGATTTCTAACTAATGAAGGCAAAGTACTTCTATAACATGTTCGCTGAGACGACAGTGTGGAATGAGTAACGAGTCTCTTAGAATGAGTAAACTTGTGGTTTAGAAGGCCTATGAAGTGAAACCCTGTATAGCAACATTTTTATGTATGTGTGAGTAATACTTCTATTGATAAAACTTTGCATTCCGTTCGCTATAAAACTAAAAATGATTCATATACTTCCGGTGACTGTTTAACTATATAAAAGATAACATATTTTTATTAAATTCAATTTTAAATGGGATTTAAATTTTTAAGAATTATACACATACAATCCTACACTTTTCTGTGAGTTGTTTTTTAAACAAAAAAAGAAGTAACCACTAAATAAAATACATTTGACCTTGTTTATTTATTTAAAAAAAAAACTTCGTTTATTTAGGACAGGACACAACAAATACGAGTATTTAGTTTTATTTTATTTGCTGCTGTTTGAAATTGCAAAAGTCTTGTAAGAGTAAACAACATCAAACAAATGTGTGCCAAAATAAGTGGTTACACTTTTTTGAGTAAATATTTGCCAAGTGTGACCGTACGACAACTGTTTAATATATTTCTTAAAGCGCTGAGTGCTAAATTTAGCTGCCTGTCAAATGCTAAAATAGTTTGTAGTATATGAACTAATTGTCCAAATTCGGCCAATTAAACAATATTGGTCTTTTATCAAAGAAAAGTGGTACGGTAGTTCTTAATAAAAAAAAAACAAAACAATATTAGCAATTGTGAATAAGTGTGTGGATCGAAATGTTGTTCCACAGTTAATGTGAGCCATCAAAATAAAATTATAAAGTGTTATTAGAGGGTATGAATTATAGTTCTTTCTTTGTATGTAGTTGGTTAAATGTGGTTTAACAATTTGTTAAACAAAACTAGTCAATCGCTTTAGTTGATACACAAATATTAAAACGATTAATACTTTAGTCTGAGTATATGCTTTAAATGCCAATATAAACAAACCGTAAGACCCCCCGAAAAAGTCTTAAAAAATAAATAATTTATTGCAACTGACAGCAGCTTAAAAAATATTCTAAACAAAGTACGTCAAACAGCAAACCCCGTATTTCTCCAATTATATCTAAAATGTAATTTCACAGCAAACTTTCTACGTCTAGCATAAATTAGCAGTTGTCACTGTTTAATTAAAATTCGTGGCAGCGACATGTAATTTTAGTTGTACTAATATTTTTTTTTTTTATTTTAATGTATTATTTAGTCTTTTTCCATGTTATTTCTTTCAGCTCATTATTATGTTTTCATTTGTTAAATAATAATAAACATTATTTTCCTTTTGTTTATAATGATAAGCCATCGAGAGTTTAGACAAGTTGGCGTCCCAAAAACAAAATAATAGAAAATACAATATAAAACAGTGAAACATTGGGAAATATGTATGTACGAGTATATGCATGAATAGATGTAATAAAGAGATAATTATGCAATCTAAATACACAAAAAGACCTCAAACCGCCGCAAATCTAATTAACATTTTAAGAGTAT
This sequence comes from Bellardia bayeri, assembly GCA_950370525.1. Classification (NCBI taxonomy): domain Eukaryota; kingdom Metazoa; phylum Arthropoda; class Insecta; order Diptera; family Calliphoridae; genus Bellardia; species Bellardia bayeri. Next base: position 124,571,843 of record OX493264.1, read on the forward strand.
AAATATGAAAATCATATTACATATTTATACAACCATAAGGATTATTTAGAAAATCAAGCATGAGTACAAAAGTGGTGTGAAATATTAAATTATTATTTATGTATGTAAATATGTACGTGATATAATTTAATAAAGTTTTCTTGACTTCTCTCAACAGAAAATGTTGAGTGTTACAAAATACCTGAATTTTTTGAAAACTCTTATTCGAAAACCTAAGATAAGACGAATTTCTTTAGCAGAAATTAAACGCATTCCATTTGATTTTGCTAAAGGAGAATCTGAAGTAGTATCAGGACTTAATGTACAATAGAGCAGAGCATGATTGGCATTAATTTTTTAACCGAAGATGCAAGTATTTTATTTAAAAGAATTTCTGTATGTTTGCTTTTGGGCTTAAATGCAATTATCAGCACTTCCTTAAGCCATGTATAGACGATCGTCAGATATTACAACGTTGTCAGATCTAGCAATGTGCTAGCAATGTACTGAAATTGAAAAATTGTTAGCAAAAGGTAAATTGTCAGTTTAGATGACTGTAAGAAAACTAACAATTTCATTGGCACATAATTGTCACACAATGAATTTATCTGTCTACCGAAATTATTTTTCCAAATTGTTATTTATTTATATACATATATGCAGAGTTGCATTTATAAACAATTTCTATGACAATGCTGCCATTGGTAGATAAATAAACTTTGCATATATTACAATGAAAAGTGTTTGACAATTGCCTTAAAACAATGACAATGACAAAATTGTGTGTTTGTTTACACGATTGTTAGCTGTCTGATAATATTTTTGTCTTCCAATGTACTGACAATGCTTTTTCTTACAACGTTGGAAGACAAAAATTTTAAGTTCACACGATTGTTAGACATTTTCTGAACATTTTTCGGACGATCATCTATACATAACATTAGCGGTATCACAAATTTAAGAAGCCATAACATACATCTCCCATTATCATGCGTTTAAATAAGTTCTTAATACTACTTCTAATTCTGTTTTTAAACGGTTTTTATTTAACACGGTTTGAAAATAAACTAATTTTAAATTTTTTTACACGATTTTATTTTAGTTAGCACGATTTAAAAGCTTTTAAGCTTTTTTGCGAAATATGTATGTTCATATTACAAATTTAGGTGAATTAACTTTTTGTGAATACAAGCAAATTTAGTAGTTAGAACAATTGTAAATAACACAAATTTGGAGAAATTCCCTTGTCATAGATGCATTTGTTTACATTACTTTTAAACTTACAGTACAATATACTTATCATTTTTACTCCTACTTTTACTTTTAAAAACTAAAAAAAATATTTAGCAATATTGTGGGTACGAACCGAGTTTTTAAAAGTCATGACAAGAATTTGATTAAGGACAGAAATGTAGCCCGGTATACACCGGTATACAAAATGTTATGATCGGACTAAAAATAGCGACACAGTAAACACAATACTAAAAGGGCGGTATTTGTAGGCGTGGCAAAAAAATAAAAAAAATATTTCTCGAATTTTTTTTTTTCATTATCTTTAATCCTTTAGTCAGTCATCCTGACACAACTGTTTTTTTCAAACCACTCCAGAGTAAATACCTTTTTTACTTTAATAAGTATGCCTGTGTAAAAACACATACGAGGTCTGATCAATAAATAACCTTATTTTCAAATTTCGTGAGTTACGTATGTTCGATTTTCGCATTTTTTTCTGTTATATTGGTACACATGTCTGTTATATATGTTGGTAATAACAGCCATTTTGTATTGTCAGATAAAAAGGTTAGTCGTGTTTTGGTGTGCCCTTCGATTTTTTACTATTCGAAAAAATGTCTCAAAGAAACTGTTTTAAGTTTTGTGTAAAAAATTAAATTAAATGCGCAAGGACATTTGAAATGTTGACTGTGGCGTTTGGCGAGTCTACTATGAGCAGAACACTAGTTCAATTGTAGTACAACCGGTTTAAGGAAGGCCGAGAAGATGTCAATGACGATGGTAGTCCTGGTCGCCCGAGCACGTTAACAACCGATGAAAACATTGAAGCAGTGAAGAAAATGATTTTGGATAATCGTCGAATCACTATCAGAAAGGTTGCTGATGATGTTGGCATATCGTTCGGCTCATGCCAAGCAATTTTTACGGATGTTTTAGACGGCGAAGATTGTTCCAAAATTGCTCAATTTTGAGCAAAAACAACGTCACATGGACATCGCTCAGGACCTGTTGAACATCGTCAACAACGATCCACATTTCCTCAAAAAGATCATAACTGGTAACGAATCATGGGTGTATGGCTATGACATTGAAACCAAAGCCCAATCATCCCAATGGAAACGTCCAGAAGAGCCAAGACCGAAGAAAGCACGTCAAGTTCGGTCAAATGTAAAGGTTTTGCTCATTGTTTTCTTCGGCTGCAATGGCGTGGTGCATCATGAATTCTTGCCACAAGGTCGTACGATCAATAAGGAATACTACCTTGAAGTTATGCACCGTTTGCGCGAAGCAATTCGTCAGAAACGCACAGAATTGTGGATGAACCAATCATGGATTTTGCACCATGATAACGCACCAGCTCACATATCGATGCTTGTGCGTGAGTTTTTGGCCAAAAACAAAACCGTTATCATGCCTCAACCACCGTATTCACCTGACTTGACCCCCGCTGACTTTTTCCTCTTCCCAAAACTGTAGACACCGATGAAACGCAAGCGTTTTGCTACGATTGAGGAGATAAAGAAAAATTGAAACAGGAGCTGTTGGCACGTTTCACAGTGGAAAAAACGGTGGCATAAGTGTATTATATCTTAGGGGGATAATTTTGAAGGGGACAACAAGATAGTTATTGATGAATAAATAAATACTTTTTAAAAAAATTGATCAGACCTCGTACTTACGAGTACATATATATGTTATTTAATATTGTAAACTTGAATAGTTGTTCTTACAAAATCCTTGTTTTCCACTACTGACAATAGGTTTTAAGGTGGATTCACCCAATTGTTCCGAACAAAATATTTGTTCGGCCAAAGTTTTTTTCATATACAGTTTGACGCCACCCTTTTTAAGAGATATAAAATATTCATATGAAAAAAACTTTGTCCGAACAAATATTTTGTTCAAAACGAATGGTTGAATCCACCTTTAGAGATAGGGAATCAATCACCTATTTTGCGTACAATAAATGTCTTTTTTTACACGAGTTTTTTTTTGACGCGAAATTTCCTGCAACTAATTACCGGGCAAAAACAGAATTAGATGTATTTCGAAAAGGTCTATTTTTGTTAGCAACATTTAAAATTCTATAATAAAATTGAATTGTTTTTAATTAATTAAGGTACGGTCACACATGCCAAAAAAAGGACAAATTTGTTTGACGATGTTTAATCTTACGAGTATTTTAATCTTTAGTGTGTCATGTTAGTTGCGTTATTTTTGCAAAGTCAGTCAGTCAGTCAGTTAGTTTTAAGTATTGAAGCTGAGATACATTTCAATTCATTACAATTTAATTTTAACATTTATCAATTCCCATGATTGCAAAAAAAACATACAAATATTAATAACAATAACTTATAAAGTAATTATATTCTATGAACAATTATGCGGAATTTTTATTGGAATTTGGAAACAAATATTAACATTTTTTTCATATTAATCACATTTCATTTTAATTATTTAACCATTAAAATGTTTAAAGGTATTAGTTGCAATAATTTATTTGTTATGAAATTGAAACAAAACCACTGTTGGTTGCAGTCAGTCGGATAGCTTTGGTGGCAAAATGCTTTAAACATTATTTATATTATTTAATTGTAACATAATCATATTAGAAAATTTGTGGTCATTTCTATTTCCATTTAACTATCGCAAATATGGATTTTGTTGTTTTGTTTTTAGTAATAATTATTATTAAATTTTTTTTGTGCTTCTAAAACTTAGAATAAGCATTTCTGCATAATGCAGTGCAGGATTATAATTTAGGCATGAACAGATTATAATAATATTAATAAAAACATCTAATAACAAATAAAAATAATTAGTAGTTAGATTTTTTATTTCAATAAATAGATAAATAAATGGCATAATAACATTTTTTTTTGCTTAATACTGTAAAATTATTAAATTAAATTAAATACATATATTTTGTTATTGTTATGGTTGTTTGTTATTGCTTTTTATACCCTACACCACCATAGTGGGGAAGGTATATTGGATTTGTGCTGATGTTTATAAAGCCCAGAAATATTGGTCCAACGGTGGGTGTTGAACCATAAATTATATCGCTCGATTAAGAATCACTTTCTGAGTCGATTTAACGATGTCCGTCCGTCCGTCTGGCTGGCTGGCTATCCATGTAAAGCTTGTGCGCAGAGTACAGGTCGGAATTTTGAAGATATTTTGATAAAATTTGGTAAATGATATTTTTTCGACCCAAGGACAGATGGTAATGAAATTGGTGGAAATCGGTTCATTATTTCAACTGGCCCCCATACAAAAGTCCTCCCGAAATTGGGGTTTACCGCTCAGAAATGTTTTAATTATGCAAGGAAGCAAACAAATTTCATCACAAATGAGTGGTAAATGAAGGCAAATCGCATCTACAAATTTTGTGCACATCGGTCCATAATTAGTCGTAGCTCCCAACTTCCGGAAATCACTTTAAAGAGCATAACTCACTCAACAATGTCGTTATCCAAATAATATTTAATACAAATATATCTCATACTTATACCAACAATACGGTACAATTTTATTGTGATCGGTCCATAATTAGTCGTAGCTCCTATATAAGGCCCACTTCCGAAAATCACTTTAAAGAGCATAACTCGCTCAAAAATGTTGGTATGCAAATAATATTAAACGCAAATATATTCCATATGCATACAAATAATACGGTACAGTTTAATTATGATCGGTCCATAATTAGTCGTAGCTCCCATATAAGGCCCACTGCCGCAAATCATTTTAACGATCATAAACTTCTTAAGAATGTTGGTAATCAAATAAAATTCGACACAAATAATATACAGAAATGATGACACCTAATTTTATAATGGTCGTTCCGTAATTAGTCGAAACTCCCATATAATACCCTCCCCGTAATCAACTTTAACCTTCATAAATCGTTCAAAAGTATTTATATCGAGATAAGTTTAACATACACAATATTTATATTCACAGACATCATGACACTAAATTTTTGGATGATCGGTCCATAATAAGTCATATCTCCCATATAGCGCACATTTCTGAAAAACTGTTTTATACATATACTGGGTGTAGGGTATTATATGGTCGGGCTTGACCGACTATATTTTCTTACTATTTTTGTTTAGTTTTTTGAAAACAAATATAGTGTCAATTTAATAGATTACAAAAAAAAAAAAATATTAAAAATTTGGCAATACAGAAAACACACACTCATTAAAGTCTTTCAGTTAAATTACCTTGATGAGGTTGAAAAGACACTTAATAAATGTATGGACTACGAAGGAAAACTGAATTGTAAAGACGAAACCGAATCGCATCGAATATTTGTGCAAATTCTTCTTATATTTCACTCAAACTCTAGATTTTCAGATGTCTATCTGCAATGCTACACCAGTTTTATTGGGTTTCCATGTCATGAAAATTATTGCTGCATATAAAAGCATTGATAAAGCTAGATTTTCACGATTGAAATTTTCTTCAAAATTGCTCTTTAAAATGCTTCAAACTCGTGTAGTTATTAATATTTATTAAATAAATAAATATATAAATAGCAACATTTCATCAAAATTTATTTATTTAATTTTATTAATTTTTATTAAATATATATTAAATAAATAAATGTTGAAGAAATTTTGCTGTGTACACGAGTTTGAAGCATTTTGAAGAGCAATTTTGAACAAAATGTCAATCGTGTAAATCTAGCTTAAGTTTAGAGATAGTTTGGCAATTGTACATTTACATGCTTTCTCTCGTATTGCGTTATTGTACATCATTTCGTCGTTTTGACAATGTGCCTTCTTCTTTTTTACATGTCATGTTAAATTAAATAGTTAAATTGAAACTTACCAGCTAATAATTGTAATAATTTTTTGGGTGTATAGCAAATATTGAAATTTCATACATAAATATTATGACATGATTAGGTTTTTTGTTATGTAAATACAAAAACTATATGTTTTAAATAAAACTTAGTTACATTTTTTAAATATTAGCTAGAGTTTTTGTTAATTCTCATAATTTCAATTTTAAAATGATAATGATATATATTTTTTTAAATTTTTTATAAAATTTATGTAAGACAAATGTGTTTTGTCTACTGTTTTGTTAAAGTTTTTCAGTTATCCTGAACAGTTAAAATTTACATAATTCTCGATAAAAAATTTACATAAAATTTTTTCGACTTTTTAAAGAAAACAAGTTGGTTTTTGATAAATTAACGTATCTTAATTAAAAAAAAAAAAGAAAATTTTAGGAATAAAAGTGAACGATTTTTTTTTTTAAATTCTCTATTCATAGAATGAAAGTTCGCGAATGTTTAAATGAAAAACTTTTGACGATTTTGGCGATGATATAATTTTCGAGCAGGTGCTTATTGTGGTTGCGTTTTACTGTTCTGTCAATACTCTAATGGAGTGGTTTCCGATGAACATTCGTGGTCATTTGGTCATTGAAACGAAAAATGTATTACTTAAAACGTCTTTCTTTAAAAGTTCTTTCCATTTAAAAACACAGTTTTCCTAGTACAATATAATTGCCTTTGCATGCACGTCGAAAATAAAACATGGTTGTGTTAAACATAATCTAAGAGCAACATATTATAATAAGATTTATGATTGTAGTCAAAACATATTATGAAGCATGTAAGTGTCATGAAACATCATATTATGATCAATTATCATCGAACCCAACCCAATATAACCATAAAGTTGTCATACATGATCAAACCATATCATAGTTTAAAGTAATAAAAATATATCTAATGTAATCATTGTATGTTCTAAAGTAACACTGTGGAACAAATTCAGGTTAGCAAAACTTAGGACGATTCTGAGAGTGAGGGGTGAAAGTACAGGCTAAATAAGAAGACCCGTATCGCGGCATTTGTATATGTTAGTTCGAATTTTTTTTTTTTAAACGACCTTCGAACTTTGCAGTCAAATGCCGATTTTCAGCATATTGTTTATAAGTTTTTTTTTCGCTATAACTTGTCGACTAATTGATATTTTTTAAATCCGTTAAAGCCAAATTAATTTAGAAACCTGTGCAACAATTAGCAACAATTTGGCTTTTACAGATTTAAAAAATATCAAATGATTAAAACAAAATAATATTAAATTTGTTTGCATTTTTAATATAATATGAATACAAATATAGAAACTTACCATTTAATGGTTATTTGTAAGTTTAAATAGTTGTAAATAATATAATATATTTGAAGAGTTATCATTCAATAGTTGTGGTAAACATTTTTTTTAAAATAATTATGTTTCAGGGAACCATATTCAATTTTATAATTGCGATAAACATGCAAATGTTTATAGTAACTAAAATATTGTTAAAATCAAAATAAAATAACAATTGTTTGTGTACCACAACAATATATTGTTACCAAAAACACAGAGTAGTTGTCGTAACCATGTCCAACCATGTTTTTGTTCTGCGTGTGTATACTTGTTACATGTTTCCTATGAGTTTACTTTCCTGTCTTTCCATCACTTAAATTTCCACTGGTATAAGGTGTTAACCTACGTTGCCTGACATTTCATTACATAAACTTAATTAAACATTAGAAATGACACAATAGCTATTTGGTGAAACTATATAAAGGTTTTTGCTTGCTTGGTTTGAATACGAAAAGTTGACAACTTAAATATTGTTGATAAACAGAAATAATGTTGTGACAAACCATTTGAAATATAACAATAATTATGGTTAAGATAATATTAGGGTAAGAAATAAAGAAATAGGAAATAAAATTATTTACTAAATGAATAATGTATAAACTTAAGCATTGTTCGCATAAAATCAGGCTACACTAGAAGAGCTTTTTAAAAAAATGGTGAAAACATTCTTTTAGAAATTTGGTTTTTATTCCTTTATTTTTATCAAACAATTTTCAAAAACTATCCTATTTCGCATAATGAAAAATATATAAAAATGGACCTCAAACATACCTACGTATAAACCGCGACCAAATGTTCTAACAAAATATCAATATAATGGGTGTATAACTTAAAAATGCGGAATTAATAACCAATGGCGTATCTTTTAAAGGTAGTGTTTGTGGTTAGTAGTGTGTTATGTAACATTATGCTGTAAACAACAAAGTTTAATTTTGCTTTAAAAATGTCGAATTTTGTACCAAAATTGGATAATTTTCCAATTAATTAAGCACATTCATTGCTCACCAAAACATTGCTTTCAATGTTAGAGAGATGGTTTGTGCGGTTCAGCAGAATTTGTTCCATGTCAAAAACTTTGAAGACCAAGAATTGAAGCATTACTTAAACGCTCTACACGAAAATCATTTTTGTATCTAATCATTACTTGCGATAAAAAATGGATGCATTGCGATACGCCAAAGCGTAAGATATCGTTTGTGAAGCCCGGTCAAGCAGCCGAATCGACACCAAACCTAAATATCCGTGGCGCTAAGCTAGTATTCTGTGTTTCATCAAAACAAAAGTGTCCTATATGTTAAGAGCTGCTTGAAGTAGTCAGGAAAACTATAACGAATGCAATTGTTACTTTGGAATCAAGCATTGGCCAAAAACGGCCAGACTATGCGGCCAGACACGGAATATTACAAGCTTAATATTCCACCATTACAACGTTCGGCTACATGTCATTTTAACGATATTTTTTTTTCAAATTAAGCAAAGTGGCGATTTGACGATTATTCCTTTGAAAGTGGCGATTTTCTGAATTATTAAAATTATCCATCATTAAATTAGTATTATTTGTACCAAAATGGAGTAAAGAGGCCTTCCAAAATGCCTTAATATTTATATATACTCGTATGTATGTATGTATAAATATATCCCTTGTAAATATTTATATACACACCAAAGATCGGCAATGAATCGTTTTTTTACGATTTACAACTACTCATAACATTTTAAGTATAAGTGGTTTTACATCATTGCAATTTAACTACTCTGAGTTACTCAAACTCACAACAACGTTGATTCATAAATGCAAGTGGATATAAGTATGAGTACTACGCCGACATCGAGCTCATACCATTCCCAATATGTTTGATTCATAAACCTCGGTATTTAGATTTACATTTTAAGTAAAATACTCACATAAGTATTCAACTCAGTTAAGTCATTGAAAAAAATTTCAGCTAATTCCGTTAGGTATTTATACAAAATAAGTAAAAAAGAAATATAAAAACATACAAGTATGTTTATAGGAAAACATATTGGCGAAAATATAACATTTATTATTTTATATAATTTTTATAAGCAGTCTGTAAAAATGAACGACACTCGCATGAGTGTATGCGAGTCATAATTATTTTTTTTTATCGTCTACGTACATTGAGTTAAAGAGAGTCTAAATAAACAACATCATACATGAGATTAAGTATGAATATAATGAGTACTTCAAACTTTAAAGATGAGTATTGGTTTCATTATATTGAGACAAGTATGAGTACGTATAAGTACAATAAATTATAAGTCATGATTCGAGTATACTCACTTTTTCAGTACTCATAACTGATCTCTAATACACACATAAAAAATGACTTCAATTATTACTTGTTGCTGCACTTTAAAACAAAACATTTTGTTGAATACTAAATTTCTAGAAGATTTTGTACTTTCTGCTCGTTTCAGGCAACGGATTTTTCATCAATTTTTTTTTATCGTTTTACAAAGAAAGCAAAAGAAATTGTATTGTTGTAGATTTTAGAGACACATATTGGATCAGTTACAAAAACATTAATATTTGATTTTCAGATAATGAAAGTCCTTCTGTAACATCGTTTTTGAACAAGTATCGAATCTTTAAGCATGTATAAATATGTCTTTTAGAAGGCCTACAAAGTAAACACCCAACTATATTTCCTGCTGGGTATTGATTCTGTGTTAATGTGAATGTTTAACATTTTCTACTTGATAATAGTATTTGTTTGTTTGTTTGTTTAATAATAACTATTAATTAATTTAATATGTTTGGCTTTAATAAAGCTTAATGTTTTATCAGTTATAAATCAATGTTTGTTGTTTGTGAAAAACGACTGCAATAGCTGTAGAAAAACCAACCATGTTATAGTGCAACCACTACAACAATTGCCTGCTGTTGTTTTTGTGGCATTAATGCATGAAGAAAATGTTGGTAAACAAGAAATAAATAATTGCTGTATTAAAGTTCTTCAATGATGTTTCAACACACATTCAACACATTTATAAATAAATATTTCTTTGATATAAAGTTGCTCCCCTCTTTTCCCTTTTTCCATTTGTTGGCGGTCTAGATGTTGTATTCATTGATTTATTTATTGGTTTGTAAATTCAGTCATTCATTCATTTACTTGCAGTTTGTCATTGCGACAGTTTATTTATGGCATTTAAGAATGTCACTACTGAAGCACACATACTCGTACTAGTGCACACACATTCATACCCAATGATTTTATTTATTTATTTATTGACACAATTATATTTGTCAATAAAGCATTTCATTGATTATTTAATAACACGCATACAGATGAATACACACGCGCTAATACACTCACACACTCAAACGTTTATTTACATTTATAATATCAACCGACCATAAAGAAGGGAAAGTGTTTTTTATCGATGCACACAGAAAAACACTCACACGCATATTCCTCAGCATACATACGAGTAGATATGTATATAAGCTAACCCAGCAAAATGTCGAGCAAATTATGCAATTATGGAAATAAAGCGTCGCATAAATATAACAAATAAAGCAACGGAATATTTTAGAACCGTTGCTCGATAAATCCAATATCTTGACATTTCGGAAAAATAATTTTGCTTTTGAAAAAAAAAACTCATTGAACTACATATAACTATATTCGCATTGGGATGTTAATTCTATTTAACAAACATTTCAACAATTTTAGATATTTTTAACAATATTCATTATTTATATGATTGCGGTAACCTTAATATGTTTATGTTACAATACCTGTATTGTATATGTTGGTAGTAATTATGAGCACTCGTATGTTTGCAAGCAGTTATACAATTATATTTTTTCTTTGCGTGCAACAAAATGTCCGAACAAAAATATCTCCTGCACTTGATGTTTTATTCAAACTACGTCATAAACTTGATGAACAAACTAATTACAGTCAAACCTCGATACAACGACCCTCACTATAACGAATTCCTCGATTTAACGAATTTTTTGAAATCTCCTACAACGCTCCATAAGCTTTAATACAAAATAAACCTCTCTATTACGAATACATTTGTCAATAGCCTCGTTATAACGAATTTTCATTCACTGCAGACTAACGAAATAGAAAGAATTATTTACCTCTATTTAACGAATTTTGTCAACTTACAACTTTTTCATAACGATTTCTGTCCTTCAATTGATCCAAATTATATGAAACCGATACACACAAAATTATTGTGTTTGCAACGACAACGTCTCCAGCAAACCTACATTCGTAGTCGACAGCAGCATATATTAGACTAACGGCTGAAATCTTCGAAGAAATATTTATTGTTGGCAAGAGCTTGTACGCTTGTTGCAGCAGTTGTTGTCGCAAGCTAGCTAGTTAATCACTGGCTCAGACTTATTATTTTATAAATGTAAACTATTTTTGAATTTTAAAACTACAAAATACAGTGTTTTCCTTCAAATGTGTTTTGATTTAGTAGCGGAAATCGTTCGCTATAACATGGTAAGCAGATGATGATTAATGTACATACAAAATTTTTTATTACCTCGTTATAACGACTAGAAGTGCAACTTCACCTCGATGTAACGAACCTCATTGTAACGAATTATTCGACATAACGTTTTTTTTTTTCTAATCTCCTTAAGATTCGTTATACCAAGGTTGAACTGTATTTAATTTTGCAAGCTCTTATACAAATTCATCTTAATTATCTTACACTTGTATATGTATTTAAAAGAAATGCTGACTTAAAAAGTTTACAGGTTATAAAAAACAAATCCCTAAAGGCTGTTTTTAATTTGCCGGCATTATACCCCACTTTTCTGCGTTATAAGGATATTGCTCAGAATGTTTGACAAACAGCAGTTATTGATATATATTTATGAAACCATACATAAAATTGGACATCACACGATCAGATTATCTGTCAACCAAATGTTTTTAATACAAGAAATAATTCAAATTAAAGGATTCCTCGCTGTTGTCTAGAAATCCCTACACAAAGAATAGGGTACTTTGATAGTTTGGAATGCAATAATTTGCCCCAATTTACATCAATATCATTATTTAAGAAAAACCTAGAAGATTTTTATCTGAATAATATTGAAATGCCTCTAATGTAGTTTAATTTAACTATTCGATTTTTTTTATTAATTTTAGAAATAATTAAAAAAAAAACTTAAATAATTTGTAATCTTTGTGCCAACGAAGTCTAAATAATGCCCTAGGGGCACTGTGACTGTGGTCTCAATGTAAAATTGTAATTTTGAAATAATAAAAATAAAAACCATTAAAAAAAATCAATTTTATAGACCTGTTTGTTGATATAGAACGTATGCCTACGATCGATGTATAGAATAAATCGAAGGAGAATGTTAATTTTTACATTGGAAATTCGCTTGAAAAATTTTTTCGTTATTATATAGACATTTGTTTTTGATCGTCTTAAAATAACAAATTATCGTTTGCTGTTACAAGTTTTTTTTTTTTTTTTAATAAGACATGATATTTTTGACTAAATATAAATAAAAATATTATATATATAAATTAAAAAAAAAGTCTGTTTTGCTTGCTGTTCACAAGAACGAAAAACGACGGTGGCAAATTTAGCACCACATGCCTGATTAAAGGTTAAATTAAATTTTTGTTTTCTAAAATCTTTGTTGGGTAGGATGATTTCATAATATTTATTTATTTTGCGTTTAAGCAGCATAAGTTTATTTAATATTTTTATTATAGCTTTACTTTTTTTTGGCTTTTGTTTATACAGATTATTAATATTAACTAAATATAATTTATAAGCCATTTAATATAGTAGCATTAAATTGAAGCAAGCCTAAATACTACACAGCAACAACTAAATGCATAATAAAAAGCTCGTAATACCAACAAATAAATAAATAAACAAACATACACACAGACAGACATTAGTGTAAAACGACATTCTGACAGACGCTTTAAGCAGTGTTTGAAAAGGAGATTTAAATGTTAAAAGCGATTAAAAGGGTTTAAATAGATTTCACTTTTTCAAATTTTAATCCCATCCAAAGAGTTTTATGGTAATTAGTTATTATTGCTATTTTATTATGTCTATAATATTTACAAACATTATTATAATGTAAACAATCAATTATTGGTAATTAGTCAGTTTAGTTGTTGATAAATCGATGAGCCTCTGCCCTTTTTAATCTACACACAGCTTCAAAAGTGTGTAAATACCAGTGAATTTTTTGATTTTTTTAAGATTATGAAAAACATTATAATTCAACTTAAATTTTTTTTTTTCATAACCGAATCTATTGTTCAACCAAATATCCAACAAAACGAAACTTTTAAATTTCAATCGATGGATAGATTTTAGGATTTTCATTATCTTAAAAAAATCAAATAATTTGTAGTGTTTACTCACTTTTGAGGCTCATAGTATATAAGGCAGAAAAAATATTTAATTTTTTTTTTAACATAAAAATAATGCTTTGTTTTGGAGATGAGACTGTCAGACTGTAAGATCTTATTGAAAACTGAATCGAAAAAGATTTGAAAAATGTAATATCGAAAATATTAAATATTTCTTATTATAGTTTATTTGACCTTTTTTTATTGATGTTTTAGTAATTGTTCATTCTTAAAGTCGTTTTTTATTAAACATTTTGAACAGAGTACTAACTAGGCTTAAGTAAAAAATGTGAAATTCTGCAGCAACATGCTTTCAGTAAATATGTTGCAGCAAAATGTTTCTATTAAAAATGTTGCAACATGATTTTGGAAAAATGTTGCAGCAACTTGTTTAAAGTAAAAATATTTCAGCAACATGTTTTTAGTAAAAATAATGCTGAAAATTTAAATTCATGTCCGCATTTTGGAAGTCGTAAAAATTCACTGGTGTTTACACACAGACCTTAAGCTTGAACAATTACTAAAATATTAATGAACAAATTAAATGTTTAAAAATGTCATTAGTTTACGACTTCCAAAATGCGGACATGAATTTAAATTTTCAGCATTATTTTTACTAAAAACATGTTGCTGCAATATTTTAAAATTTTTTAAATGTTGCCAACATTTTTTCCTAAAACCATGTTTTTACCACATTTTTAATAAAAATATTTTAATTTTTGTTAATACATTATAAATTAATACGTAATTAATACATTATAAAGGTCGAATTACACAGAATATAAGAATTTTAAAAGATTTTGCTTGAAAATTTGTTCTAAAAATATATTGCTGCAACATTTTGAAATTTTTTTTATAGAAAATCATGTTGTTGCTACATTTTTACATTTTTTACTAGAAACATGTTGCTTCAACATTTTTACTTTAAACAAGTTGCTGCAACATTTGTCCAAAATCATGTTACAACATTTTTAATAGAAACATTTTGCTGCAACATATTTACTGAAAACATTTTGCTGCAGAATTTCACATTTTTTACTTAAGCCTAGTTAGTACTCTGTTCAAAATTTCAAGTGGAATGCTGTCAAAATACATGTTAAAAAAATTCACATGAAATTTTCATGAAAAAATGTTGCAGAAGTAGTACTCTGTTCATTATGTGAAAAAACATGTGAAATGTATCTGGCAACATTATTTTTTCACAGCGAAATAATTAAAGTAGCAATTGTTTCATGTGGAATTTTCATCCAAAAGCTCTTCTGTTGCAACAACAATATCTATTACTTGTTGTGCTGCTGCACAAGCGGCTAGTAATATTTGTTTATTAATTTTTATTTAAAGATATGGATTCAACACAGATTTTTTAATATTTTAACTTTTATTTTCTATAAATTGTTTTTTTCAAGCAATTAGGTCACTTTTAATAATTATATAAAAATGTTTTATATATTTATATATTTTAATATCCAATAGTTCGCTATCACAATGGATAGCTTCCTCAGGGATAATACAATTTTTGAATTAAAAAATCGAAAAGCTTATCAAAGCGGGAGTTAGAGATTCTGGTATAAAATTTTTTCTTTTAATTTAATTTATTTAAAAAGAAAACATTTTTTTGGACTTAAATTCCATTTAAACTCTATAAACTATAATATCAAAAAATTCTGTTCCATAGAAAGTAAAATGTTACCTTTTGATTGACCTTTACCTTTATCTTAAAAAATAACTAATTTGGTTGTATTTTGTTAAAAAAAGTTCCATTTAAGTTTGTCAGAAATCTTAATCTACAACTTTAATTTAATTTTTTGGCGCCATTTTTGTGTATTTAATGCCTTCTGCCGTCTTACAAAACTTTACTTTCCTTAGATTATAAGTAGTTAATTTTTCTATGCATTCATTATTTCAATATTTTCAAGCATTTCTCAATTTACTCGTATTAGAATTTGTTTAGATTTTATAGTGGAATTTGTCAACTCGAAAATAAAGGCTATAGAATTTGTGGCATGCAGCACGCAACTGCAGCATGCACAATATAACTGTTTTGTTGACAGTTTGAAAAAGTGTTATTTATTGTATGTAGCAAAGTGCGGCTAATCGCCTGGCAACTTTAATCAGATAATTGTATTTAATCAAATATACATTAGTTTAGTAAATCAAGGTAAAAAATAAAATATTTATAAAGCCTTGTTCACTTAAAATACAGTAAATATAAATATTTCATATATGTATGATAAAATTCCAAAAAAAAAAAAAAACCCACCGCACACTTAAAACGACACAAAGTATATTAAGATTTTCTATAGCAAACCATGTAAAGATCCAAGATAGATTCTAGGGTTACGAAAATACTAAGTTGACGGCTTTTTTTCACAAAAAATTGGTCCCATGTTTGCTAAACAGCTTTTTTTTCAACGTAAAATAAATTTCCTTGCAGCAATTGTTTGTATTACTACCACTAACACTTTTTATGTCGTCAAATAAACTTTTTGGTTTTGCCTGAAATACCATTTCACTTAATGGTATTCTCTGCGCAACATGATTTTCAATCCAAATAGAAAGCAAGGACTCCATTTCGATTATCAAAGCACTTTTTGTACGGGTCGTATTAGCATCTAATGATGTTGTAGATTTTGCAAAAATTTCAAAAAAAAAATTAAAGACTTGAGCTCAAAACAACGCAACTACGAAAACCTAACGACGCACTGTGAAAATTAATACTAATTAAGCAGCGACGGACGCAACTTCGAAAAAGCGCAAATCGAGGTATTTGTGTATTTAAGAAATGTTAAAATAAGAAAATTATTTTCCTCTTATAAACATTGCAGTTTTTATTATCATGTATTGCTAACTCTTGCACAATAGCGCAATTCACAATCTTGTGCATTTGAGATTGCAAATATATGCTGGCAACTGTGCATAGATCTTTTTAATTTATTTTAAACTACTTATTTCAAGATACAAAATTAACAGCTGATTTTATCAATCAAACAAACTTACAATAATAAATAACAAATAATGTCCAATAAAAGCTTAAAGGAACAGTTGGAGCACCTTTTAATAGAAAATGTTGCTGAAGAAATTATATTAAAAGAAGGTATTAAACATTTAATAAACACAAGTGAAGAGACACGAGTGGGACATTTAAGACACACTCAGAGTAAATAAGGTGTTACATATCCCTTTCAGACCTGACGCAAAACTAAAAGGAATTTTTTTATAATTTTTGGAATATGTGATTTCTACAGCATAGGAAAATATAATCAATGATTAGGTTATATCCTTCAAGGATTTTCAGGACACGGTCGATTTTCATTAATATTTTTAACTAAAACATATTTTTATTTCATGAAACGATTTCAATTAGTTTGAAATTTCTTTTTTTTTCAGTTAATATATGTGGACTTTATTATTCGTAAACGATTAATGCTTTTGTAATTAAAGACACTTAAGTATTAAACACATTCGAGACAGCAGGCTGCACGACTACACGAGTGCAAATGCCGCCCTGTACCCAGCTACTTAATTATTTTGAAAACGATAGCGACATAGTCAGCAGCTGATGTCGACATCTGAGGTTTTAATAAAAAATAAATTTGTTCTTCCAATTTTTTAAATAACATAATGGCTGAAGAGAATATTGTTGATTTTATAGAAGCTATTACTAAAATACAACAAAAAAGTAAATAAAAACATTAAAAATAATAAATCTTAAAACCCCAGCAAAAACTTTACTATACATATACATACATATGTATATATAAAAAGATCATAATTATAAAATCCAAAAAATTTACTTCAAATAAATAGATTTAGAGGAGTTAGTCCGCTTTCACACGTTTCAATTCCGACTCTTCAAGGCAAGTGTAATTGGTTGAGAAGGGAATAGAGAATAAAAGAGGTACATATTATACTTGAAGTTACTAGTCAATTTTCTAAATTTTCTAAACAGAATTGAACAAAAACTGGGCAGCTAAAACTGAAATGTGTGAAACAGGACTTAGTATGTGATTTAAAATTTTTATTAATGTCATTTGCAATAAGTTTCCCTAAAATTTATTAAGTTTTTTTTTACTTATTTTATAACATTTTGTTTTAATAAGTTGACAACTACACAGGTTTATAAAACTTTTAAGTATAAAAATAAGTTATTAGTTTTTTTTGGTTAAAAGTGGCAAAATTATAATGGATTACTTTTGGGTTATCTCGAACAAGAATAGGTACTTTTTCTAGTAGATTTGTAAGTAGTGTGGTCGACAATTTTCTATTACTTTTTAATTAAGTTGTAAGTAAAATTTTTGCTGGAAATAAAACACTTACAAACTTTAATCAAATAAAACAATGAAAATCTAAACAGCTGTTGCAGTATTCCATTTATATTTCAGTGGTGCCACTTATTGTATTTTTTAAAGTAGCGTTTTTTAATGGAACAGGTTCCTGGAAAACTAAAAACAAAATTCCCATTAAATAAAACCTTAAAGACTAAAGAAAACTGTTAAATTTTATTTTTGTCGGTCACGTTTATAACATAATAGAAATATAATATAATAATAAATATTTCTAAGCACCAATTTGCTTTACATATTTTGTTATATGGTCAACACTGTTTATAGAAATTAGTTAAATATGACAGCGACGAAAAAATCATCAACAACAACTGTTGCCTGCTGTCGTCAATATAGTCGTCACTCTCATATAAACGTGTGTATTTTATTTTTGACATATTACAAATGCAATGATGCAATACCATTTGCACAATATTATGAATGGCGCTAATAAATTGTTAAATTGGAAGAAGGCATTTGTTAAAATTTGTCGTATAGAATGCGCTTGGCTTTTATAACTTTTTACTATGATTTGGATATTTAATTACACGATAGGTTTTAATGTTAGCATTGCAGAGCTGTAAGTTACTGATTTCTTTTAATAATATTTTTAGTTTTATTATATTATTTACAGATTTCTTTTGCAACTGTAGCTTTTGATAATCTTTCGATTTTTGTACTATTGTTTTCCATTGCTCAGTACTTTTACGATTATTTTCCGACTGAATAAATTTTATTAAAGAAGAACAACAGTAGTTGTGGTAAATTTAAAACAGTTTCTGTAATGTGGCCGGATGTTATGTGAACAATTTTTTGTTTTTTTGTTTTTGCTTTTGTTTTGTTGGGGAAATTAAAAGTAATAAATAAAATATTTAGTAGAAATTTCATCATGCATGCTTTCTGAAATACTTTTAATATGAAACATTTTCCAAAAATTTATAAATTAATCAAGTCATAACTTGGCTTAAACAAAATTTATAATTGTCTAGGTTTTAAAATACGTGAAATGATTTTATCCCTTCTTTCCTCATAATTTAAAAAATATCGTTTTTCCTGCTAAACAACTAATCAGAATTTAAAATTAAACGTTGAATTTAATTACGGTAAATATGTAACTATGTCATGTATATTAATTATTTGTACATTTAAACTGAGCCTGTCACAATTATTTCAACTGTCATTAAATGCTTAAATATTTACTAATTTATTTATTAATTGATTTCGTTTTATAGCCGAATTTTATAGTACATATTTACAATTGTCATTATTAAGTGGAATTAAAACGCCTGCTTGTCAGTTTTGTGGTCACTTGACATTAAATACTTAAAATGTAATTCTCTCTAACAGCCTGTCCTTCCTGTCCTGCCTGCTTCTCTACAGACATACGCTTTTGTCTTTTAACGATAACAAATGCAAAACACTAAAACAAAACCCCATTTCACTTGTTGTGACTGACTGACTAACTTGACTTTGGCCTTCTGATAGAAATTTTCTTCTCTCTTTTTGTTTGGCAAATAAACCACAAAATTAAACAAATCACACAAAATAAAAATATAAAAAGAAAACGTCACAAAACACAGCCTCCGTATATGTACCCAATAAACAACCGAATTTCAAGTGCTCTTAGCGCACAGACAAACAAATTTTGTTGGACGGACACACAAAACAACAGACTCGTATATATGCATGTACAATATAAACTATAGTATTGGTTATAACAAGTACTTAAGGCTTGTCACATCAACCACGAAATTAAAGAAGACAGCAAAAATTGATGTGTCCTGTCTGCCTTTCCACTGCCCTAAAACAGTAAAAAAAAAAAAAACTGTAATAAAGAAGGAAAATTAACAAAACCAAAGCAAAGGACAGTTAACTGATAATCGCCTGGGGTGTTTTAGGGGGCACGATTCTTGTATGTGAGACATTTGTATAATTCTTTCAAATGTCCTTTTTTATCCCCATACACACATATACACGGAGACACACACACACACACACCAGGAGACATATTAATGTGACCTCATCACCACCGCCGACTGCTACCAAATGTAGTATGTAGAGACCATAAGTGGCTTGACTAAACTGACTGACTGGTTGGCTGGCTCTATTGGTCATCTAATAATGTTTGGTAAAAGTCACTCGTGTAACACTCATAAGTCAAATTTAATTGGGCATTTAACCGAGAATACAAAATAGTAAATAGAATTGAAAAAATAAGAAATCATACAAAACTGTATGTCTTGTATAGACATTGATTTAGACCAAAAGGAACAGAATAACAACAGAAAAGAACTCTAGAAAAGTAAAAGCTAGTTAACAAAAAAAAATTGTAATTGTCGTTATAACTCAATTGCGAATAATCTTTTTAGTATTTTCTTTATATATTTTTCGACATTTTTTTTGTTTTGTTTTTGTTTTTTTTTACGAACCAAAAATATTGCTCCAGGAATATTGTCTATAGCTGAAATTGTAGTGAAGATATTAAATGCCTTATCAATTTTTAGTTTACTTTATGTGTCATATATGCCATGCTTAAAACATTTTAAGTTGGCCTATCTTTTTTAAAATCAAATTTAAATTTCCTTTTGTTTACAACAAAAAATCTCTTTAAACATTTAACTTAGTGATGAAGTTCATTACGACAAATTGGTACTTTGTAGAATGCCAATATATTGATATGGTAAAACGAATATTGTGTAAATTTAATGCAACCTAATAGTTTAAGTGAAATCAAATCCAAAAAATTGACGACAGTCTGGCCACAATATAAAAGTTTTTCTTTTAAAAAATAGTTTAGTATAAAATTAAAGTTAGCAACACTTTTTTAACTGGCGGCCATTTTGTCAAGTCGACAGTTCAATTCCAAACAGCGATGCCAACTTAGCGCGTTTCGCGCTAGATTTAGCGCTTTTTGACCACCCAAAAAGCGCATTTTTTAATCTAGCGCGTTTTTTAAAAAAGCGCTAATATTGGTGCGTTTTCGTTTTTCATTTAGCGCTTTTAGCGCCTTTTTCATACAACTAATCACTTTGACAAAAAGGTACATTTTCCATTTGTTATAGCTTTGAAAAGACTTGCATTGCTAACAACATTGAAGAATCTGAAAAAGTATTTATTACAGATAAATTAATTCACTTCACTAAATCTCTTATTTACGAGATACGGGCGAAATTGCCAACCAATTTCAAAATGTTGAAAAAAATATCGTTATTTAGCGTAAAAAATATTTTGTCCCATAACTCCGAAGAAGTTTTGAATTTTATACAAGAGTATGAAAAAGATAAAAAAGAAATCGAAGAATTTGAAATTTGTCTCAACAATTTAAAGCTTTGTAAATGGAAAAATAGAGACCGGATTGAAGTACATAGTTTCAAAAACGCAGTCGATGAAAATCCCTCTTTTAAGTTGTCAAGTTTTTTCATAGATATTTTGACATATCCATACTCCAATGCCTTAGTGAAAAGAGTATTTAGCGTAATGAATTATTTTAAAAACAAAATTCGAAACAGAATGTGTTTAAATACTGTTAATTCTTTAATTCATATTAAATACGGGCTAAAGATGACAAATTCATGCTGTGTAAGTTATAAAATCCCTCCACATGCTTCTGCAAAAATTAATTCAATTGAAACTTACAAGAAGTCAAGATTTTTTATTAAGACAGTACTTTGGTCAGACGATGAAGAGGAAAATTCTACATTTTTGTTCGAAAATGAACAGTTTTAACTGAATTCGCTAAAATATTTTCTTTTGTGCTGATATACACTTTCAAATTAATATAATATATTATATGATCTCAAAATGTACAAATAAAACAAATTTTTATATAAATATTGAATTTAAAACCCATTTTATTAAAATTTATCTTAGCGCTTTTTGGCGCTTTTCGCTTAATTAAAATTTAGCGCTTTTTGAGACACTGTTTTGCGCGCTTTACTTCTGAAAAGTTGGCATCACTGATTCCAAACCATGCTATATCGTTTTTGAATTCAGATTTTTTCAACTTAAATTTCAACTATCCTGACTCAATATTATTTGGAACTTAACAATTGTCAATAATTAAGAAAATACTATTATTATTTAGTTTTCTTTTTGCAATAAATATTTATGATATTAATTGAGATTATTAGTTGTTGTCTCAAAAAAAGAGAGAATTTGGTAACAAAAACATTAATAAAACAAACAGATGATAGAAAATTCAGAAAATCGTGACTTTCAATGAAAAAATCGTCAAATCGTAGTTTTGATATTTTTAAAACAAAAAAATCATCAAAATGACGATAAATCGTGAAATCTGGCAGCTATGACCAGCACTCTAATTGTAATTAAAATGCCAGGAGTAAGAATTTAAAAATTTCCTATGATTTAGTTTGTAAACAAGGCAAACATTTTCTACTATACCTAATATTTGAGTTAGGTATAGTAGCTTTCTATTGCAGTCCATAAGAAAAACTAGAAGAATTTTTACACATTAACAAGAATTGGGTCATTTTAGGTACAAACTAAAAATGCAAATGTACATTAATAAATGATGGATGATTTGCTGCAAAAATTTTTCAATTACAAAGTTTTTCCTTTTGAAAATGAAAAGAAAAATAAGTTTTCATTACCGCAACTATTCCAATCTATCTCCTAAAGAACTGCCTTAAAGAGTCAGCTTAAAATTGCACTTAAATACAAACTTATTTTACTACTTCAAAATAAACAACAATATTAAGAACCTTTCTATGTATATAATACACCAGCTAAATAAGAATTTAAAAATATATTTGTGTATAATTTACAAAACAATATGTGTAGTGATGTGGATTCTAAAATGAAGCTATTTTCCTAATATCATTTACTTTAAACTTTAATGATTTTTTTTTTATTAATTCCTTCAGTACAGCTTGAAAGCCTAAATTAGCTTATTTTATATATGCAGCTCTAAGCAAAAGACTCTGCAAAATCAATCAAATCAAATCAGATCAATAAAAGCAGAAAAAGATTTTCAAAATGAAAATGTTTATTTAAATTAAATTTCTGATTTGTCGATTAACTTTCATAATGCGCATAAATTCAACTACCAGTATATTCTGTACAACTATAGACACTCATACAATAAGTATATACTTAGATATAAAATGATATTTCCATAATCCGAAATCTTCAACTAATTTGCATTCATATATTCAAAAACTATTAAACATAATTTGTCTGCGAGTTTTATGACCGCCATGACTCTCTATCTCTGTTTTGCCTCTACTTAACTTTTAGTGGCAGTCATTGCCAGAGTCCAGCCAAACCAAACATTCACAGTCACTCGCACACTGGCTCTTGTCGGCATACACTTGCATATAAATTGATTTTTTGCTTAATCATTGGCAACATGATGTTTGAACATTAAAAAAACAGAATCATATGAAAAAAGAAAAAAAAAAAATTGGAATATAACATTGCTATCATTATGAAAGCAGTTAACAATACAAATTTACAAACTCATGCACATACGCTTATACAGGGTAATTTATTTAGACCTATTTTCAAATGTTTTTTCGGTAATTTTATTTTTATTCTGTCTTACTTGATCATCAGTTAGAGGCTCACGCCACAACAATGGGTGGTATTATTCAGCCCAATCATGAATAAAAAATCCGCGGAAGTTTTTCCCTTTATATTTTCTTTAACATTAAATTTGAATAGGAAAAATGAGAAAAGGGAAAAACTCCCGCGCAATTTTTATTCATAATTGGGCTGATTAATTCCGCATGGAACGGAAAACTAAGCGGAGAGAAATATCAATCGATATGTAAAATGTAATTATACATTCCTGCCGCATGCCGCAATACTGTCTGTGTAGAGATGATACCGCAAAATCGCAAAAATACCGCAGCAACGAAATGAATAATTTCAAATTATGCTGCCGCACAAAAAATTTCTTTCTGCAATTCGACCCAATGTCTCAAAATTATTCAGCTGTATTATGAAATTCAGCATTTTGTGTGAGAAATGTGTGAAATAAACAATGACTTTGCTGGTGAAGAACAGCTAATTCATTCCACTGATACTGTGATATCACACCTCTGATTTGTGAAATCAAAAGTTGTTATTCGCAAGTTTCCAGTAACAATTCGGGTATTTCGTAAGAGTAATCGAAAATTGGAACCTTGAGCATAATTGCGGCCAATATCTGATTGAAAATATATGTTTTAAAAGTAAATGTCGGGCAATAACATTAGTTGGAAATATTTATTTATTGAAATTTAAAGCGTTTTTTTTTTGCAATTAAGAAAATATATAAGTATGTATAAATGCATCACCCTCTATAAATAAATGCGGCAAAGTGCAAACGAAAAACTACTTTTTAGGGGCAAAAATGACTGAATATTATGTATTAAATTCTTTGTAGCTGTAGTTATTACAAGGATAATAAAAGACAGACAATTGGTTGGATGGATGGTTGGATGGATGGTTGGATAAACGAACTAACGAACGAACGAACTAATGCAAAGAAGGACAGACAAATGGTAGATTTTTGTTGTATGTAGTGACTAACTAACCGTTCACTCGTTCAGGCAACCAATCGACCATGCCATGTTAAAATTTCAAACAGCAATGCCAGCCAGTTCATGCCACATACATTGTATATTTGTTGTAGGAGTTTTTATGTATGTGTGTGTGTGTGTGTCATTTTAGAAAGCTTGTATGTAATGTGTGTGTGTGTTAGTAAACTAAGCAAATCAGCCATCATTTATTAAGGCAGATTTGCATTTTTAGTTTGAACCTAAAATGACCCAATTCTTTTCCTTAGGTTAAGCATTTCTCTTTTTTTTCTCATATTCTTGTTGCTTTTGTTTGAGTTGTGAAGTAGGAGTTGGTGGGTTTAACTAAAATATTGGGTATGGTAGAAAATATTTGCATGCTAGTGTGTTTGATCTTTATATAATTTATAAAATTTGATTGCAATACTACGGTCTACGAGTATATCTTAAATATTTATGTTTAGGTCAACACAATTAATTGAACATATGTAACAGCTCCCGAGAGCTATTCTGTTTCTAAACCAGTGTGTAGAAGAGCTGAAAGTATGAAACTACAATTGCCTCATCCCTTTAGCTGTTAGATAGACTCCAGCAGATAATTTCTGGTTTTAACTTCCATATTGTAAAAAAAAAATAGTCCATGAGCACTTTTAGTTAAATAACATTTTGTACTTTAGTAACAACAAATTATATATTCTCGACAGGTGCTCATGCAGTTATCTATTCTGTTCACCACATTGGTCAGAAAATTGCAAAACCTTTTTTTTTTCTTTTTTTGAAAAACTAACAGTTTTTCGAAACTACATTTTTCACTCAACCAATAATAATGTTATGATAAATTTAAAATTCATATAAATAGAACGCGCTTTATAGCTTCATTATCATAGTAGTCATACATATTTTTGTGGTAAGTAGTTTATAATACTTGGGGTTTCCCCATAACCATATTTCATCTTCTTCAACAGCTAAAACAGTCACAACTACAACCACTACAGCATTTACAACATAAACAGTAACAACCACAACAAGAATATCAGCATCCTACATTGAATCACCCCAACCAATCATGTAAGAAATAACCTCTAATATCCCTTAACATTTATTTAAACTCCCATAATCTAATTCTATTGCTAGAAAAGACCCGCAACAAAAACACACAAAAAAATAAACGAATTTGTTAATTTTTTTTTTTTTTCTTCTAAATGACTTAAGCTTTTTATACGTATTTGTTTCAGTTTTATTTAGTCCTTTTCTTTTGTAAATTTCAGTTCTCTTTGCCTGTTTCTGGGCTTTTGTATTTTATTTTGTTTTGGTTGAAAGTTTTCGTTTCATTTTTTTCTCATCAATTTGTCTTTTTTGCAAGTTTTTTTTTCGTTGTTTTGTGGCATTGTTAAGACTTTCATTTAAGTAATTTTTCTAGTATTTTTTTTTTGTGTGTGTAGAGTAGGCCTTTTTTGCAATGGTTTTTGGTTATTATTATATTGTTTTCTTATTTTTTTTTTGTTTTGTTTTTGGTGTTGGGTATTTTCGGTTGTTTCTACACGTTTTTGTATGGCTTTTTTTCAACACCATTAACGTTACCAACATCATCGTCATCATCTCCATGACATTTTGTAAAATAGATTCAGATTATTGAGTCATGTACATACGTATTTTGTTATTTTTTTTTTTTTTGTAGGAAATAAAAACAATTACACTCACAGAAAATGTTACGTTAAAAATTGATTATATTTACTATTGAGTATGGTGAATAAAACATTATTAAGTTGCTTGCCAATTACAATAAATGCATATGCTATACCTACATACATTAGGGTGGCCCCGTTTGTATGGAGAAAAAATAAGGTATCGATGTTCCCAACTAATATAAAAATTTGATTAATTTTAAATTTTATAAGCTTAAAAACGGGAAAAACCATTTGGGTTGAATTTCATGATGTTTATAATCAAGAAATTTCAACTATTTATTTAAGTAAATTCTATGAAAAAATAAAAAAACACTAAAATTGTGTCTGAAATTTCCAAAATTTTTGAATTTAAAAACAATTTTTTTTAATTTTTGATAACCCATTGAATGCGCCTCTCAAAGACCTTTCATATGATACCAAATTTCATATGATACCAAATTTTTGGGGGAAATGCAAAAAAAAAAAAAAATCAAAAAACCTCTAAAAAGGATCTTTTTATCCTTTGATCCAGCTCACTAAATATTGACCCCAGGACAAAGAAAATGGAGAAACGTAGTGTTAAAATGATGCAAATTTTCATATAAGTCGGAAACATCCGCAATTTTATACATATATGTTGGGGATGCCAGACGGGACTGGTTTTTCAAATCCCGGGATTTTATACTCGTATGTGACACATTACATACATGAGTACTGATGTTAAAAATCATGAAATTTTGAATGTTCGACTTAATGGAAATTAAGGAGGTCTGCGGGAGCCTAGTATCTAGCTAGCGATCAGTCGTAGCGGGGTTAGTGACCTTATCTCACTTAGCTGAAGTTTGCTACATAAAATTTTATAAAGACTCCCAGTTTAATCATTAACTAAAATATTTGAATTACATTTAAGTGGACCGTAACAGAGTCAGAAACAAAAAATTAAGCCCCTATAACACTATCCAAAAACTCTAAATAAAATGGTATTGATTATAATGACCTCCATATTTCCCTGGTGTTGCTGGGAATAACGCTTCATAACCCATCTATCGTTGATCTTAGCAGCGCTGTTTTCTTATTGTTGTATTTATAATAAAAATGTATTTTACTTTTTATGTAAACTTAATTAAATAAACATTTTAAATAAAATAGAAATTTTAAACTTGGTGCGTTCTTTTAATGGCGCTTTTTTCTCCATTTTGGTGCGTTTTGAAATTGCAAAATTGACAACGCTGACAGTAATAAATCACTGAAAAAAAACAAAATTATTTAATAAAAGCTTGTAAAAGGTTTGGTCCAACTTGAGTTTACTTTACCCACCTTTTTGCCGTTTACCAATTGTTTATCCTCGAGTGTATTTGTTTACAATTTGTGTGGCTTTTGTAAATGTGTAAGTAAGACATTGATGTAATACATTAATGTGTGCTCACGAATTATTTACGTTTAGAACAAAATTTTTTTTTTGTTTCTCAGTTTTTAATCTATATTTTTGTAGGTTTGTGTTTTGTTGTTATTGCCTTTACCTTGGCCTATTGCCAATTTGTTACGAATGTTAAGTAGTGCAGAACAAAATCTCAACTTTTCTTCTTGTGCTGACTTTCTTCTAGTTGAGTTTAATTTAAAGATTTCCTTTTAATTTAGCTCTATTTTTTTATGATACTCTTGTTTGTTTACGTTATTTATCCTGAACTAATCCCTTAAATAAGAGGTTAATGTAATTAACCAGAAAAATGGGATCAATTAATACTACCAACAAGTAGAGATGTGACAAATTAATTGTGCAAAAGAGAAATAGAATAAAAATGAGCATATTTTCGCAAAGAAAAATGTCGACCACATTATTTCGTTAGAATTTAAGATTTGTTTTGCAATTAGCTACGCGCTTTATTCTTATAAAGGGTGATTTTTTAGCTATTATCTTTTTGGCAAGACTGGTTTAAACAGCTGACGCACGTTTCGTGTTTTGTTTCGCTGTCAAACATCTTCAGTTTGGTCTTTAATTTAACCATGAATCGTCTTACAAACGAACAACACTTGCAAATTATTGAATTTTATTATCAAAATGCATGCTCTGTTCAGAAAGTTCATCGCGCGGTTCTTTGTGTGCAGCGACGGAGCTCATTTTTGGCTCAATGGGTACGTATATAAGCAGAATTGTCGATTTTGGATCCAGTGCATCCAGAATAATTCACAGTTTGGTGCGGTTTATGGGCTGGTGGCATCATTGGACCGTACTTCTGCAAAGATGCTGCGAATCGTAACGTAACGGTGAGATGATATGCAACTTTTTTTTGCACAAAATACAAGAGCATGACTTGCATGACATGTGGTTGCAACCACACAGCACATGCAACAATGGACTTATAGAGAACGAGTTCGGTGAACATTTTATTTTACGTTCGGGACCGGTCAATTGGCCGCCTAGATCGTACGATTTAACGCCTTTAGACTATTTTTTTGTGGGGTATGTTAAAGCTCATGTCTATATAGACAAGCCCGCTTTAATTGACGCATTGGATGACAACATTGCAGCATTTATTCGTGAGATACCGGCCGAAATGTTGGAAAGAGTATGCCAGAATTGGACTATGCGGATGGACCATTTGAGGAGCAGTCAAGGTCAATATTTGCATTAAATAATCTTCAAACATTTAGTTATCGATTCAAATAAAGATTTCATGCATTTTTCTGAATTTTATGTGTTTTTTTTTGGAAAACTTTCCTATAGCTTTTAAAAAATCACCCGCTACATACTCGTACATATATATAAGTTGTATGTTGGTATTGCCTGTTTCAGATTTTTATTGTGTTGTTTTGTTTGTTTTGCGTTTTTATTTTGAGTGGTATTTAGGCGATATTTAGTTGCTGGCTTTAAGGCGTTTTTATGTTCTTGTATAGCCAACTTATAGTAAAAATTTTTTTATTTTTCTGATTTTTTTACACACAATGTCCCAAAACCATGTGGTCGTTTGTATTTTTAACATTAGACTAATTCATATAATGGCCCAAGGATAATGTTTATCTTGTCTGTGACAGTCAAAGCTGGCGGATTTAATACATAGAAACTATATCTAAATATATGTGTTTGTGTGTTTTAAAGCTTATGAAAATGTATGGCAAGTCTAGACTTTCCGGCAGGGAGGAGCAAGAAAATGTTATAGCTAAGGCATAATATTATGAATGACCAATTTAAGTAAGTAACGATTTAAAGAAGAAATTAGCAAATAACTACATACAAATAGATTTTATTAGTACATTTCGAGAATTTGGCTGCTACTTTTTTCCATTAATATAAGAAATGCGAAGTTAAGGGTCACAGTGAATTGAGGTTTATTGTAAGTATTAAACTGTTGTTCAATTCACAGATTTAGGTGTTAAACCTCATATTTTTAACAAATTCAAATTAATATAGCTAAAATGTTTAGCTTTACATAATAAACCGATTCAAAAAATCGGCGTCTCGAATAATTCCATGCAATATAAATTATACCGATCGGGTTTTTAATACTATTGCGTAAAAAACTAAAAAAAGGCAATTTTTCTAAATGTTTCGCTTTAATTTAGATCAACTTGGACAACATAGTTATACGGGTATATGATGGAAATCGATTTCGTTCGAAACGAAAACAAAAAATCGCACTACTTAAAATAAGCTGTAAGCCACTGTACCTATAAAAATGTTGCTATAATGTCACTTTTATATCTAAAATCTTTAAGTATTTTGAATTGAATTTTTCTCGTATAAATACATTTGTATGCACATACATATATTTACAAATCTATTTCTGTATCGTTTTTATCTTTGATTATATAATCATAATTACTGGTGTCTTTGTACAACTCAATATGTTTTTTCGCAATTTGTGAACGAGTATGTGAATGAGCTTAAATAATAAATGTGTACATACTGCATATGTCTAATAAATTCATTTAAAAAATAACACATGTTTTCATAATCTGTATGTATGTACATGTTTATAATACATACGAGTATTAACAATATTTTACGTATTAAATAATTTAAATTTAAATATGTTAAAACTTAGTATATTCCTTCTTTTTTATCATACTATACTTATAGAGCCCCAAATATTCTGCCAAAACCTCTTCAACCACTTTGTGCAGCACTTTATAACAAAAAAAAAAAAATCATTAAATAACAGACCTGACTTACTTTCTACTTGTATTTTTATGAGCTGCTCCCAGCAAACTTACCACAACATTTTTACAAGCCAAAAGAAAATACATATACGAGGTCTGATCAAAAATAACCGTTATTTTCAAATTTCGTGAGTTACGCATGTTCGAATTTTGCATTTTTTTTCTATTATGTCTGTTATATATGTTGGTAATATCAGCCATTTTGGATTGTCAGTTTTTTTTTGACAGATAAAAAGGTTAGTCGTGTTTTGGTACGCCCTTCGATTTTTTACTATTCGAAAAAATGGCTCAAAGAAACTGTTTTAAGTTTTGTGTAAAAAATGAAATTAAATGCGGACAATTGAAATGTTGAGTGTCGCGTTTGGCGAGTCTACTATGAGCAGAACACTAGTTCAATTGTAGTACAACCGGTTTAAGGAAGGCCGAGAAGATGTCAATGACGATGCTCGTCCTGGTCGCCCGAGCACGTCAACAACCGATGAAAACATTGAAGCAGTGAAGAAAATGATTTTGGATAATCGTCGAATCACTTTTAGAGAGGTTGCTGATGGTGTTGGCATATCGTTTGGATCATGCCAAGCAATTTTTACGGCTGTTTTAGGCATGAAACGTGCGGCAGCGAAAATTGTTCCAAAAATTGCTAAATTTTGAGCAAAACCAACGTCGCATGGACATCGCTCAGGACCTGTTAAACATCGTCAACAACGATCCACATTTCCTCAAAAAGGTCATAACTGGTAACGAATCATGGGTGTATGGCTATGACATTAAAACCCAAGCCCAATCATCCCAATGGAAACGTCCAGAAGAGCCAAGACCGAAAAAAGCATGTCAAGTTCGGTCGAATGAAAAGGTTTTGCTCACTGTTTTCTGCGACTGCAATGGCGTGGTGCATCATGAACTCTTGCCGCAAGTTCGTACGGTCAATAAGGAATACTACCTTGAAGTTATGCGCCGTTTGCGCGAAGCAATTCGTCAGAAACGCACAGAATTGTGGATGAACCAATCATGAATTTTGCACCATGATAACGCACCAGCTAACAAATCGATGCTTGTGCGTGAGTTTTTGGCCAAGAACGAAACCGTTATAATGCCTCAACCACCGTTTCCACCGGACTTAAGCACCGCTGACTTTTTCCTCTTCCCAAGACTAAAAACACCGGTGAAACGAAAACGTTTTGCTCCGATTAAGGAGATAAAAGAAAAATCGAAACACGAGCTGTTGGCGATACCAAAAAGCGCTTTTCACAAGTGTTTCGAGGATTGGAAAAAACGCTGACATAAGTGTATTATATCTGAGAGGGATAACTTTGAAGGGGACAACAAGATAGTTATTGATGAATAAATAAATAATTCTTGAAAAAAAACGGGTATTTTTTGATCAGACCTCGTATGTAGCCTGAAAAAAATTACAATGCTTTTAAATGAAAGTGTAACAAAAAATGTGAAAAAAAACAGAAATTATATAAAACTTGCATAAGAGAAAAAATTGTACATATCCCTAGTAGGCATTCAAACAGTTATCATGAATATGGGAACGAAGGAACACAGATAAACACACAGCGTCAGGAAGTTAAAGCAGGAGCAGAATAAAAGCTTTTACGTTGATTAAATTATAAATTGTGTAAATTTTGTTTTGCGCGAACGACAAACAGATAAAATGTACCATAAAATATATTATAGTATTCAAACACAATACGAAAACTCATACTCATACACTTACATATGAATATATGTATATGTACGTAAGTATAGGTATTTAAATATATGAATATGTATATACATATGTATGTAAAGCTTTTGAGAAAATATGTGTATGTGTGCTTGTATTTGTGGATGGGTAAACATCTGTATATGTTTAAGTTTAATATTTGTATAGTTGCGCAAATTTGTTATTGTACAGATACTTAAATACGAGTGAAACGAATAGGGCTTGTATGTCACAATTATTGGAACAGGTTTCATTGACTTGAAGAAAATTCAGGGAGTTGATCAGGGAATAATAGTGCTGTATAATCAGTATTACGGATTTTATGTCCAATATTTGATCCTCAATAACTTTCTGAATAAGTTTAATCAATAAAATTTTTCTCACTAATACATGTACTTTTACTCGGCAAACCTTAAGTATCCTTTATCTTTTATTTTGTAAATAAACATTCAGCCATGTCACAGAATTTAATTCCGTTCGGAAGTGGAATTAATTCCCTATTTTGCTTCTATAGAAAAAGTAAAATGAACACTCTTTGCGGAAACCAAGAAATGCTTAAAATCACATAGCAAATTAAAAGTGGTTCCATTCCGAAAAAAATTTGTCGTTTTGCTTTTTCTATAGAAGCAAAATTCACCAATATTTAAAGAGCCGTACAAAAATTATAAAAAATATCTGCTTTTCGTTGTATATTATATAAAAAAGAATTACAAATCTTAATCTAATAAATACGACAGCTAAGAACTTTTCCAATGTTTCTGGGAATATATGACTTCCATGTAAAAATAATTTCTAATTTTTTAAGTCAATTTCAGAAACCCTGTTCTGCAGTAAAACTTATGCTAGAGAAATCGTTCTTTATAGATCAAAACAAACAGAAAGCGGGCGGAGCAAAGCTTGGACTATAAGGCAGATGTGACTTTCATATTCTAGGCTCGCTTCAAATGAACCATTTTCTGTCGGAACCGGTTTCAAATTCAATTTTTGCCACCAAATACAGAGCATTTCCTTAGCGCCTCGGATATTTGGCTTTGGTGTCGGTTCGCTTCGTTTGCCTTATGCTTCGGTTTTTGTAATGCATTTTTTTTTATCGAAATAATGATATGAAGCAAAAATGATTTCTGTTATTCGGACATGCGAAGTCGTTATAGAAAGTCTCTGGGCTTCAATTCATATGGAACACATTTTCCTGCTATTGGATGAATTCAGCTCTCATTGATTCTGCAAGCTTTTGTTGAGTTTGATAACAATTTTCCTGAAGTTTTTCTACAATTGTCGGTTTTCAAACATTTTTGGCTGTTCTGAGCGTCCTTTGTCTGTCGTGCCAAAATCATCACTTCTGAACTACACAAACCATCTCTGAAACGTTGGAGCCAATGGAAAACATTCACCAGAAGCTTCAGTAAGCAATGGGTTTCCAGCAACGGCTCTTTTTTACAAATTAAAGAAAAAGAAAAACTTTACGTACATAAGGTTTGTTGGCATAAATATCAACATTTTCGAAACAAAAAAGGTATTTTTTATTATAATTAACAAACACAAACTGTGAAACTTTTCGGCTTATTTGCAGAAAACACCCAGACTCATTGGCGGGCATCGAACCCACAATCCTCTGAGTGATAGTCCGGTACACTATGACCTTGTGTTTTGGGGCACCCCAAACTAGTGTTGATAAGACTATGCTGTTTAATAACTAAAAACAAAATGACACATATGTACCCTTCAAAATGACACATATGTACCCTTCAAAATGACATATAAGTAACTGAAGAAAAATGACATATAAATAACTAAACTAAAAAGATACGCTAAAAAGATATGAATCCCATTTTAAAGTAAATTTGGGCACCGTAACATTACGTTTGGTTCATCCCACAGCGCCAGTTCTGCTTACCAAAAGTGGCCCACTGGGCACATTATATCACAACCACAACCTTCATACCAAGTAAGGTGAGGTTCTTACCCATTTAAATATATCAGATCATATTTGATATTTGCCATTACCATACTACTTCCTAAAATAACTTGTTTAAAACAGCCCAAATTGAGAATCGATAACAAAGTCGCTTTACAGTCTTGGACACAGCATTCACATTTTAGCGCATCAAGTTATCTGACAACATACGAGGGCGGTTCGGTAACTTCTTAGCCTAGCACAGAAAGAGATTAGTTAGTTTTTCAAAAACATATTTATTTTTCAATATAATATCCTGAAACTTCAATACACTTAATTCAACCCTTAGCTAGCAATTCTATACCTTGATTAAAATAGTTTTCCTCAAGGCCTTCAAAATAGCGGTTTACAACTGTAATTGCATCTTCATTTGAGGTAAAACGCTTGACAGCTATGATTTTGTTTTAGATTTGGGAACAGGTAAAAAAGTCACTGGGAGCTAAAGCAGGAGAATAAGGTGGGTGGTCAAGCAACTCGTACTTTAATTCGTTGATTTTAGCGTTTGTTAAAACACTCTTATGCGCTGGTGCGTTGTCTTGATGAAAAATTATTTTTTTGTGTTGTAAACCAGGACGTTATTGTTAAATTTTTACATTTAATTGGTCCCAACTTTAAGTTCCAAAGAAACCTTTGCCATAACCTTACCAGCCGATTGAATTGTTTTTGCCTTCTTTAAGGCACTTCCTCCAGCTTCAATCCATTGATAGAATTGTTCTTTTGTCTCTAAAGTATATTGGTGGATCCATGTCTCATCGACAGTTATGAAACGATGCTTAAAATCCATTTTATTTTTCTTAAAACGATCCAAAAAATCTTGCGAAATTTTCATTCTTATGCGTTTTTGGTCAACTATTTACAAATGCGGCACCCATCTTGCAGAGAGCTTTTTCATCTGTAGTTCTTCATGCATTATTAAATGGACTCGATCATACTAATGATCACGCACTTTTATTCGTCGACCAATTAATACCAGATCATGCACTTTGGCTACAATTTCTGTTGTTGTTGCTGTTTTTGGACGTCCACTACGTGATTCATTCTCAATGAATTTAAATGCCGCACCTTCCCTTAACACATTCACCATATCATTATGAATTTCTTGTCCCGATAAACCTTTTTTATTGAAATATTTAATGACGCCACGAATTTCTAATTTTTCCATTGTAAAAAAATCGCAGATGCGTCTTTTTCGAACATCTGTTTCTATATGAAGGAGTTGTCAGATCGAAAAGAAATTTAACATGTTTTCAAAGCACAGATGGAAGTTTTCAAAACACCGCCCTTTTACAGCGAATAATTCGAAACTTTTAATTTAACCAAGAAAATGCTGCCAATATAGATCTTGCATAACAAACAATGAATTTTGAATTGCAACTTTAGATGGAAAACATGATCCATTAGGGTTCGGTTATCACATATTTTCGAAATAAAAAGAGCCAAGGATTGGTGGTTGGTTTACATGGTGGCCTGCAAGCATTCAAGTGAAATCTTTTGATTTCCTTTTGAAAACAACCACACCACTCGTTGAACAAATGATATGACTAGATCCTTTCCAGATGCTATTATATAATGGGTACTATATCCAGCCTGTTGCTTTCAGGTATCCGATGAAATCGCAGCATCTAATAGTTGATGTCTAATACTTGAAAAATTTGAGTCTAGAGTTTTGAAGAGCTGGACATTCACAGAGATGTCAAATGTTTAATTTTGATTATAAAGACATTTATGTGGTTTTGAATGTTAGTCTCCCAGAGAAGCATGCTCCACACTTTTGTTATACGAGTAATAAGCAATTTAGATTTTGTTTCCATTTATGTGTCTATAAGCCTTTTAATATTATATTTGGCATTTATGCATGGTGTAATTAACAAGGTGAGTGCAGTAGCACAGCTGACTGACTGTATTTACAATTTACTTATGTCAAAATTAATATTTTGTCAAGTGTTTCTGACAGTAGTACAATATTTGACACAAACAAAATGCCTGTTGTTTCTGTATTGTGTTGTAGTTGTTGGCGATTTGCACTCACCTTGTTAATTACACCATACTAGTATATGAACATTAGGTATGACATAGTGAACGATTTTTCGATTTTGAAGGGCTACCGCCTTTTGTTTTGTTAGGCTTGGAAAAAAAATAGACGGGGAAAAAAATGTGGGACTTTGGTTGAGGATAAATGGCGCCTCATCGATGTAAAAATTTAAGGTAAAAGTGGAAAAATTAATAAAATGTTCAATAACTGCCGCAGAATCGCCCCTAGAGTAGTAAAATGTCAGACTGCCCCCATTAATTTTTCCTCCCCAATATTTTTGTAAAACATACATACACCCTATCTGCGCTCTTTAAGGGAATTGCCCTACAAAAGTACATCGACCTAACAAGTTTCAGGGCGCATCTGGAGGATTCAAATGTATGACCAACCCCTATAGATTTTTCCTCTCCAACATTTTCTTATATTATATTAACCTTCTTTCTCTGCTCCTTAGGGTACTTTCCTTTCGAATAAAGATTTATAAATTTGCCCTCTCGACCTAACTACTTTCAGGGGTGCCTCTGAAGGTGTTGCCAAAATTTTCATATATCACCCTGTCATAGCTAATGTACATATGTGTGCCATTAATTTGACAGCAAGAGGTTTTTCGAACGATTTCTACAATTTCTGTTTCCATAAATTCCCTAAAAAAAAAATACAATTGGTCATACTTACTAGATTTATTATTTAGTTAATGTGTTTTCACCCTTCCTTAAACACTTGGCTCATTAATTAATTGTCTCTATTCCTTAAATCCTGAGTGTTATTTATCAGCATGATTATAAGAGTTTTGTATGTACTCTGATGTTTTAAACTGATATGCAAAGTCAGCAGATAAAGAAGTTCAATTTTGTTTATGTACGAATAAAAAAAGCATGTATGTATGTGTAAAAGTATTGTTAATGTTTACAAAAGAAATATTTGTTATGTGTGTTTGTGAATGGAAAAAAAACGAAGCTCAATTTTTTCTTTACTACACAATCTTCTAAGTAAAACATGTTAAAGTTTATTGTGGCAGTACAGATATAAGATAAGTAAGTGTAAGTAGAAGTAAGAGTAGATGCACTGTAGGAAATGTCAATAGTGAAACTGTAGTTGTTCTGATTTTGCACTGACTAGTACAAAGTCACCAGTACTAGTGACTTACAGTCTAATTCCTAAAACTTGTCAAAGGTTTATGACAGGCTTATAAAGCAAATTTTGTATGGACCTTTGACAAGTTTTATGAATAAGGGGGTTAGTAGACCCCAGACAATGCTAATTACTATAGACATTTAACATGTGCGTGTCATTGAAAATCCACTACTGACATTTGTACTATTGACAAGGTAGTTCTATTGGGACCACATTGTCTACACTTTGGTACTTCTCTGAAATAGAAAATATAAATGCATTTTTTTGCTAATTTTTGGAGTTTTATTAAAAAAAAAAATAAAATACTAAAAAATACCTAATTAAAAATAAATTCGAAAGCAGCCAGAGTCTTTCTCGGGAATCGCACCCGCAACCCTCTGACTGATAGTCCGGCACACTATCGCCTAGTCTATTGGGGCTCACAATTGAAAAAAAAATAATTGTTTAATAATAACTATTGTGACAATGATGTTGACAATGTCGCCAAACCGTCACCAAAATAGTAGAGAAAAGTGATGACTTGGAGACACTTGCCCCCAGGTTTCCTTCAGGGTGTGTAGTTGACGAATGGCAAGCTTAAAGGATACACTCACACACATGCACACATAAAAAACACAATGACACATGTCAATTTTAATTATTGTTTATAATGTAGCTTTACTTTATTTAGTTGATTTTGGG
Source organism: Bellardia bayeri (assembly GCA_950370525.1). NCBI lineage: Eukaryota > Metazoa > Arthropoda > Insecta > Diptera > Calliphoridae > Bellardia > Bellardia bayeri. The sequence goes on from OX493264.1 coordinate 124,609,800, forward strand.
GGCGTTAAATTTACATTTTTGTCTTGAGTTTTAGGAAAACTAGTTTCTATATCCTACACCAACGGTGTGTAGATGTGAATTTGTAAAAGTCGTAAATATTAGTTGAAACTTGAAATAAACCGAGCGACTCACTGTCGAAGTTGAAACGATTTCTTAATCGATTTAACGTTTTCCGCCCATCCTTCCTTCGACTGGTTGGCTGCATGTTTGAAGACGTTTCAATAAAACTACATTACTTTTTATGGCCCAAGGTCGAAGCCTATTGAAATCGCTGCAATTTCTCCAATGTCCACCTGAAATCGGACTTTATGAATCAACAATATTTGAAGCGCATTAAAACTTTGTTTGTGGATGTGTCGCTAGGTCGGTCCTTTTACTGAAACACACATCTTTACCATAAACTCGTTAGGGGATGTTATATGGTCGGACTTTACCTACTATACTTTCTTATGAATGTATTTTGATTTCTAATTAAATGTTTGCCATTATGTACATAGTTTATTTTGAAAGCTAAACTAATTTAATTTAATTAATTTAATATGTATGTATTTATGTATGTATGTATGTATGTATTTGTTTTACTATAACTGTTTTTCTCTATTTACTTGGCAATATTTTAACAATCAATTTATTACAGCTGCTGTACTCGTATTCATATGGTTTGAAGTTTTGTTTATTTATTCGTGTTTTAATTTGTTTTTAATATTTTAATTGAATTGAAATATGTATGTATAGCAAATCGGAAATCAAATATTTTCAATTTCCTCTATGAATATTAATTTTAGTATCCTGTGTGTACTTATGGTTATTTTGTGATTCTCTGTCTATTGCTGTTTTTTTTTTTTTTTTTTTATTATTAACATAGTATTTTTTCAAACTTTAATTTAATAAATGTGTCATTTTTTATTTGTCAAATACATATTTGTGTTGAAATTGCTTTTATTTCTAGTGTTAAAAAGTTTTTATAGGATAAAAAAACACAGTTCCGCCAAGTTTATTAAAAATTTTATATTGCGTAAATATTGCCCATAAACAATTTAAAGCGGAAATAGTTGATGTCATGTGAGGCGTTTTAGTTGATCATATATTAGCCTGAAATGGTTTCCTTTGCTGGTTTTTTATTTTGTTTTAAAGGAAGCTTTCAAATTGTAATTTAAATTTACATATATTGGTTGACATTTTGTTGTCAATTGGGAACACAAATACAGCAAAAGAACAGATAAACTACAAGTCTTAAGTGTAATTAAAAACAAAAATTATACCACTTGTCAGACTAGTTATTAGAAGATTATTAAAGAGAGTCGTATGTGACTTTCATATAAATTAAATACTATCGTTGCTAAAGAAAACAAACAAACATAGACTTCCTTAATTCGCTTTTGTTTATTATTAATTTTTTTAATTTAATTCGTCTAAAACTATTTTACTTCAAACCTCTTAATCCAATCGAATTGCTTTTAAATTCAAATTAAGTTTAAAACTATTTATTTTCAAAAGTTGTTCTGATTTTTGCTCTTGCCCCGCTTTTAAGCAAGTTTTTTGTTGGTTTTGTTTTTGTGCTGTAAAGTTTGTCTACAGCAGGATTGGAAAATGTGATACTTTTTCTAAATTTTATATTATCATTTCAAAATAGATCAGCTGCAATGAACAATGTTATAACAACATTAAAGGCCACTGCTCAATTTAATTATCAAAATCTTTCAAATCTCTGGATTTGTGGAAGTACTGTGATTTTTGTCATGGAACATCTAATAATTTGTTTCTAAAGCCCGGACCATGATAATTCATATGTCCCATATAGCACCTATTTCTAAAACACTACTTCAGCACAAATACTAGGTACACCTAATTTTATAACATATGTATACAATGTATTTTTACACAAGCATACATAGCTATAAAAGGGAAGAGCTTAAGCTTAAAAGTAATGTAAAAAATGTATGACAAGTTCATTTGATTGTATGCACTAAAAGGGAATTCCCCTAAATTTGTGATATGAACATATTTCGCAAAAATTCAATTTAACCAAAAAAAAAAAAAATTTAGACCAAAAGATTTTAAATCGTGCTAAAGGGAATAAAATTTTAAAAGTTGTTTATTTTCAAACCGTGTTAAATCAAAACCGTGTAAAAACAGAATTAGGTGTATAGGGTATTACATAGTTATGCTTGACCGACTATACTTTCCTACTTATTTTATTCGACCATTTGAGATAAAGGTTGTCATGAACGATTTGTGATGTAAAGCGTTGGGCAAGCATCATCATTTCAGAATATTTCAGCTGCAATATTGAAAAAAAGTATTTATAAAAGTACCAGCTCAAAAAATAAATATTAACCTCTTCATCGTGCATTGTGGAAGGACTATGTTTTTTCTTTGTCGTGGAACCATTAATAATTTGTATATGTACGGAAGTCATGCTTATAATTTTATGATGGTCGGATCTTAAGTCATCGCTTTCAGGCAATACTCTTGGTGTAGAGCAGAGGTAGGCATTCTATAGCACAATTGTGCAGAGATCACCTGACACATACACTTAATCTCTTTCATTCAGTCGTCATTGAGACAGCAATGTGTGCACATGCGGCGGATGCTTTTATATTTTTTGTCAGAAATACTTCCCAACAAACATTTCAAATTAATAATGAATTACGAAAAATATTTTATGATTGATAATGCATTTGTGAGTGTATGTATCCAATCTAAGTTGTTTTGTATAATTTATATAATTATCAGGCATGTAATGGAATTCGAAAACGAAAACTAATGAGTTTTAGAAGTCAATTTCTTCGTAATATTTCTGTATTGAAAAACTTTTATCGCATAAAATATAAAGATATTGGGCTACTAAAGAGAATCTTAAAACAAAAATTTTAAAAATTAGATTATAAATGCATTAAAATGTATTTCCAAAACTGATTCATTTTCGATTTCTATAACATGCCTGTATGTTTATGTTTGCTGGTTAGTTCGCTCACACACACAACCTTATTTTACGCTTTGCCTACCTCTGCTGTAGAGTTTGACATGGTTGACCGACTATACTTTCTAAATTGTTTTTTTTTTGATCATTTGAGAGCCTTATAAAGGCTGACATGAAGAGTCAAGTGTTGCAAAGTTGAAAACAAATGCAGTTTGATAGCTGACAGGACTTACAGGACAGGAAGTACACTGCACAGCGATTATTTTGCTGTATTAAACCGGCTCAATATTATTAACCTATTTATCTTTATTACAAAAAAGTAGCAGTATACAACTAAATTATTTTTACTTTTTAGTTGTAAAAACCTTTCAACTTTTACTACAATCCTTTTTGGGCTAAATCTGCATATGTGTGTGTGCGTGTATGTGTATAACATCCTGTATGTAGGTGTCTGTTTATTTGTTTATAACAATTTTATTGTCTTTTGTAAATACTAAAATAAATGGCCCAGTTTTTTGCTGTTTAGTTAGTTTGTTAGTTAGTTTGCGAATTCGAGACCAGGTATCAGCATATGCTTATGATTTGTTGGGCTGTAACTTTAAGGACTTTGTCAATCTGAAATTGTTGCTTATATTTTATAAAAAAAAATTAAATCTTGTTCACCATCTATCCTGGTGTCCAGGTTTGCTTTTTCACAATCAACTCGGATGCTCTGCTTAATGTGACCAAATTATCAGACCATACTTATGCAGAGATCATTTGTAATACGCGTAACCAGCGTAAACAAAAGTTTTCATATTCTGTGAGTCGATTTAAAGAACAATTTTTATAATTAGCAAGACTTTAAGTTGTTTAATTTCTAAAAGAGTTACGTTATTTTGGTTACCATTTTTGTATGATATGAGAAGCATTTTGGTGATAGAGGATAAGTTAATTGAAATGTGTATAATATAAGTTAAGTAGATTAATAATATATAAAATGTCAAAATTTGTACTTAAATCAATTGGCCTTTATTGGCTTAGAAATTTTCATAAAAAAAACAAAAAAAAAAAATTTAAATATTTTGTTGCTTTAGTTAAGAAATAGCTATTATTCCTAAATTTATCTCTTTCCTAACCGAATTTTCCATCTCTGATTTACATACATTCAATTGTATAGCAAATTCTCTCCCTATTAATTTATAATTTTTTTTTAGTTTTGTCTAAAACTCTCCCTTGCGTTAAATTTTTAGTTTTCAATGTTTTTGTTGACGTGTGTTTGGGGAGGTAGGGAGTAAGTATTTTTTTATAGTGTTTATTTATTGTTTATGGCATCATTTTATTAAATCATTATGGTTCTTCTATTTTCTCCTAGCCAATATTTTCCTTTTAATATTGTACATAGTGGGTGAGGGCATATGCAAAATATCTACAACAACTACAACAGCAACATGTAATAAAATACACTAAAAACAGAACAGAAGTTTTGTTTGTTTATTGTGCTGGCTGTTGTTAGCAAGGACACTCATACCACTCAAAATGAACATACATCCCAGCATACCATTCTAGGAGCGCTCCGAAAAAGGAGTCAGAAAAGAGTCCAACAAAAGAGCATTTTCGGAGCGCTCCGAAAAAAGGAGTCAGAAAAGAGTCCAACAAAAGAGCATTCTCGGAGCGAAAGAAAAATTTGCTTGTTAATGTCCTGAGTCGGCACGCAGTATGACTCAGAAATTCCACTTAATTAATTGTGTACCAAAGCGTTGTTGTCCTGTTATTTGCGCTTTGAACAAAAAAAAACATAGTTGCACCACACAAGAATGCTAAAGATAAGATTACACAGAGCCCAAAAAAACCCTCATAAAAGACTCTTTTCTGACATTATCTAAGAGCTCTTTCTGACGGACCATTTTCGAACGTAATGACCCTCTTTTCTGAGGGTTTTCGGAGCAATTATGATTGTTTTTTGCGTTAACGTTCCGAAAAAGGTGTCAAAAAAGACTCTTTTCAGACTCATATGGCTTGCTGGGATTTAACACAGAGGAAACACATATAGATACAAACACAAAAACACACACACACACATACGCCCATGTATATCAACAGAAATAAATACTTTGCCATAAATAAACTGCAGGCGTTAAACATTTATTTTCCGTTTTTCTAGTTCGTAGTCTTTCTTTTGTATTTTACACTGACCTTTACTGTGTTTTTTATACTTTTATTTCTCTTTTCTATTTAAAATTGAGTTCATGCAGTTCACTAACTCACACCTACAGTATGTGTTAGAGTTATTGCTACCAGTTGAAAAGTGAAGTTTAAATGAAAATGAGAGAAAATACTAAAGCAAAGTTGTTTTAAAGTCGGTCTAAATTCACATTTGCATTTCCTTTTGAACACTTTTTTACAATATGGTTTTTTTTTTGTTTTGAAAAACAGTTTTTCAAAACAAAATAAAAAAAAAAATTATTTATTTAAAAGTCATTCCAATTTTTTGAATGTCAGTTCTATATCGTTAAACACTTCAAGGATTTTGAGTTTTAAGGCTGCTATTGATTTAATTGATTCTGTATAGATTCTATCTTTAATATAGTGGTGACACCAGGCTGTTAAAAACAACTTGCCAGTGGTATACATAATTTCAAAAATAGACCAAAATAATTTAAAAATCGATCTCGAGAGCATGGGTCACGCTTTTAGAAATACTTGTAGAACATAAATTTGTTCAAGTTATTGGCCAGTTGAAGCTGTAAACTTTATCCATCCTTCTGGCCATATTTTATTTTTTTTAGGAGTCTAATCGCCGCATACTGTATCGAGCAAAATGTATCGAAATTGTTTATGTTGACATTAGACATTCGATATCGTATAAAAAGATACACACAGCTTCAAAAGTGTGTAAGCACCAGTGAATTTTTTGATTTTTTTTTTTAAGATTATGAAAAGCATTATCGTTCAACTTAAATTGTTTTTTTCATAACCGAATCTATTATTCAACCAAATATCCAACAAAACGAAACTTTTAAATTTCAATCGATGGATAGATTTTAGGATTTTCATTATCTTAAAATAAATCAAATAATTTGTTGTGTTTACTCACTTTTGAGGCTCATAGTTCATCATTGCATAATATTTTAGTTTTTTCACAGTCAAAACACACAAGTTTTACTTTTTAATGCGTCTCCATTTTATTTTTATTTGTTTGCCCATAGGCCCACTTTATTGTAACCCTCACCAGAGGATCACTGGTATGATATCTGTATGGAGTTATTAACCATGTTTCAAGCGGGCATCCTGAATTTCCTTTAAGTACCAAACATTTTATAAATTGTTCTGATCGTAAAGCTCTTCCAGCAGCCTATTTTCTGCGTAATGCCTGCAGCAAATATGTCATGAGCCGATCAACCATATTTCGAAATAATGCCTAGAATTTTAATGTTTGTCATCATATAGATGAGGATAAACACAACAACAATGAAGAGTTCATATTTAACACACTTTGTTTTTTTGTTTAAAATTTAAATCTCGATAATCTTTGAATTCAATAATTTGTTGAGATAATGAAAACATACAGACATGTGTTTATAAATCTATAACAATTGCTTAAAAATTATTATTCGATACATATCGAATGAGCTGATACGACTCGTATAGTAATATTATTCGATACGATAGCTTATACTTTATATTAGATAAGGCCATCCAAATGTTGGTCTTCAGACCTTTTAAACTAAACTGGGTGATCTTTGTCTTCTGGTTCAAAATTAACACTTCTGAATGGACATATGTCTACATAAATTGCTAAAGACAGTAATGAAAAACGTACGTTGGAATTTTTTCTTCAGATTTATTCGCGTGGATTTATTTTTGTTTTTTTGAAGCCTGTAATCTACTGAGATATTTACAAGTTCTAATAATAATGCTGTTTCCTAATATTCACATGTTCCAATATCACTAACCTTTACTGTTCACACTGTAAGTGCAAATATCGTAAATACATGTATAAAGTGAGTGTTGTTTGAGTGTATCTGTTAACCTAGTCTTCTGCTATTGTGTTTTTCTACATCAACTAACTATTTGCATGAGTGTGTAAATACCCAGTAGTTTCATAAGTATTCTATGTATCCCTTATATATGCCTATAATATGCCTATATATACTTGCGTTCTTTCTTTGGAAAGGGGTTAGTTGAAGAAGTAAAGGTGGTGAAGGAAGAAAGCTTTTTATATCACAACTCTGCAATTGCGCATTATGTTTGTTTTTAGTGCAGAATTGAAGCGCCTCTGGTGGTGAGTAGGCGCTTTTAAGTTAAAGCTTGATGCTATTGAATGCTCTACCACCGAAGGAGGGCGCTGTGATAAATATTAGTTATGATAGATAGAAGAAAACTAATAATCATCAGAAACTGATGTTGTTTTGAGTGGCAGCGGCGGGAATCGAACCCGGGCTACAAATACCAACTCATGCTTAATGATCAAATACAGTACCTACTAATGTCTTGATACCAATTTATACAGTTCTCTGTGTGTTATGCAAACTGGTTACTTTATACATACCTAGTAATCGATTGTGAAGTCAGTTGTCACTTTAGTGTCTCTAAGTAATCTAGGATGAAAGCACATTACACTTTTATTTTGTAATGTAAAACTTGGTATGTTTAAATTGTTTATTGCATTTCACTTTGGTGATAAGTCTCACTATACTTATACAAGGTGGCGCAAAAGTAAACTTCCGATGTTATTTGGCTGTAATTAAAAAACAAAATGAAAAACTTTGATTCTTCTTGTGGATTATTTTTAATTGGTCTTTTAATTTTTTTTTTACATCAAGTCGAGAATATGATGTCATGTAAATGGCCGCCGCCACAGTTGATTGTCATTTGAGCCCTTTTAATGGCATTTGCCATCACTTTGGCCAAAACTGCCAGCGATAGGTCCTCACATTCTTGACGGATATTGTCTTTAAGAGCTGCAAGAGTCTGAGGCTTGTTGACATAAAGCCTCGACTTCAAAAAGCCCCACAAAAAGAAGTCTGGAGCGGTCAAATCAGGTGATCTTGCTGGCCAGTGCAAATCGCCAAAATCTTGGTGGTGATTAAGGATGGCTTGAGCGTATGTTAGACGCGATTGGCGGTCAGCAGCTAACAGCAGACTAACGTGTATTTCGCATATGTTTACTACACAAATGTCAAACAGAACTGACATTAGGGGCCAATCGCAAAATTTATAGCATTTTCTGATAGGAGGATTACTTTTGCGCCACCTTGTATAATGTTGGGTGTATTATGTAACTGTATTTTGCACAGTGGGCCTAATTCGAGCATGCCAGCTAATTATGTAACTTTAAATGATAGTTGACATTCCCAGTTTCTGACAGTCTACCAGAACTTCTGGGTTAAGAAAGGACCCTATGTATATATGTATATTTATAAATGTGTATGTATTTAATTTAATACAAACAATAACATCATGTTTGGTATGCGTGCAAAGAGTTTATTAAATAAATTGAAAACAATAGAGTGTTTTATAAAGATTGTAAATATTTATTCAATCATATATTTATTTATACAAATACGATACAAAACCATACAATTGCAATTAAAATACTTTATTTATAAATTTTTATTCTTATTTACTACACCGTAGTTATATCTGGATTTAAAGAAATTCTATAGAATATTTTAGTTGTTTTTTTTTAAGTATTTGTGAATTGATTGTTAGTATGGAAAATAGAGTTAAATGTATGACTTAGAACAATTAATAAATTTGTTCTTCGGAAACTGCTTAGTCTAGAACAGAAAGCGCTGTATAAACAGAAAAAAGTTAAGTGTTTTGGAAACTTCCATCTGTGCTATGAACACATGTTAAATTTCCTTTCGATCTGACAACTCCTTCATATAGAAACAGACGCATCTGCGATTTTTTTCCAATAAAAAAATTAGAAATTCGTGGCGTCATTAAATATTTCAATAAAAAAGGTTTATCGGGACAAGAAATTCATAATGATATGGTGAATGTGTTAAGGAAAGGTGCGGAATTTAAATGCATTGAGGATGAATCACGTAGTGGACGTCCAAAAACAGCAACAGCAACAGAAATTGTAGCCAAAGTGCATGATATGGTATTAAATGGGCATCTCAAATCATCGAGTCCATTTTATTTTGCATGCAGAACTACAGATGGAATAGCTTTCTGAAAGATGGGTGTCGCATTTGTTAACAGTCGACCAAAAACGCATAAGAATGAAAATTTCTCAAGATTTTTTTGGATCGTTTTAAGAAAAATAAAATGGATTTTAAGCATCGTTTCCTAACTGTCGATGAGACATGGATCCACCAATATACTTTAGAGACAAAAGAACAATTCTATCAATGGATTGAAGCTGGAGGAAGTGCCTTAAAGAACGCAAATCGGCTGGTAAGTTTATGCCAACGGTTTTTTGGAATTTCAAAGGTATTTTATTGATTGACTATCTGCAAAAGGGTAAAACAATAAATTCTGAATAACATTGCAACATTTTTTATCAATTAAATGTAAAAATTCAACAAAAACATCCTGGCTTACAACACAAAGAAAAATAATTTTTCATCAAGACAACGCACCAGCGCACAAGAGTGTTTTAACAATTGCTAAAATCAACGAATTAAAGTACGAGTTGCTTGACCACCCACCTTATTCTCCTGCTTTAGCTCCCAGTGACTTTTTTACCTGTTCCCAAATCTAAAACAAAATCATAGCTGTCAAGCGTTTTACCTCAAATGAAGATGCAATTACAGTTGTAAACTGCTATTTTGAAGGCATTGAGGAAAACTATTTTAATCAAGGGATATAAATGCTAGATAAGGGTTTATGATCAAGTGTATTGAAGCTTCAGGAGATTATATTTAAAAAAATGAAAATGTTTTTAAAAAACCAGCTATTCTCTTTCTGTGCTAGGCTAAGAAGTTTCCGAACCGCCCTCGTAGCTTGTATTTTAATTGGCAATACCTTTGTAGTTATAATACAAAAATCTCAGCTGTGAAATTGTGAACAAAACTGGTAGAAAACGAAAGTGATTTTTAAATTTTCTGCCTTCTTTTGCAACTGTATCAAATACTGTCTCCTGTGTTATATTTCAATTATTATTTTTATATTTAATTACCCTTAAGTAATCGTTGAATAAAAAAGCTTAAACAATTTAAATTTAAAATGCTTGAAGTATGCAGAATTGCAATTTATATTGAGTTATTTTGTAATGAATTTTAATTAAGAAAAATGAAATTAATCAATAAGACTTTAAAGCTATAAAAACGAATAAAATGTATGAATTGCCGACATGCCAACATTGTCTTATATTTTGCTTTCACTTTATAGATATTGCTAATATTTTTTTTAGTTGTATTTCAGTGATTGCAATATTATATTTTACACGCGAGAGTGTTACACACTGACATATCGAAATAACTATGTATATCAAGCTACAATGTCATAAGGTCCAGGACAACCTCAAAGTATCAGAGTTCATCATCAATTATGTTAGAAAAGTACAACACTTAATGCCAAAATTATTGTGTACAGGAAATTTAGAAAAAGAGTAGTTTATGAATAATGTTACACAATTTTATAGGTATAAAATATAAATATTGTAATTAAATTCAATGCTTTCTAAAAATGTTTTATTAAATAAAATAATATAAAAAACATTTTATATTATTTTATTAATATTCAAAATAATATTTTAAATATTCAAAAATTATAACTATTTAATAAATTTTTTTCATTTTCAGATCTATCAGCAAATAATGTTAAATGAAAGCAGGTATGTTAAACATCATAAAAATATAAATGTAAATGTGCAAAAGAAAATTTCACAAAATATTTAATTTTAAATAAAATTGTTCTAAAGAGTTGATATGTAAGATAAAAACATGCATCATATAAATATTATAAATTTATTTATTAACAATAAATAACCTTGGTTTATTATAATTAAATTAACATTTGCCACCCATTTGGCAAATTATGCATAGACAATTTTACGTTAAAGGCCTCAAACTTTTAAAATCCTTTAGGCCATCACATACATACAAACAAACACATTTACTTTTTAATGCAGGCCAAATCGACAGCCCAATTCCAAAACATGCCAAGTCGAAAAAGTGAGTTTTGCAGGAAAAGCTCGTAAAGTTTACAGGCATGATCTAAATAACCATATGAGGTAGAACTTTGTTGTTTATAACTATTGATTGGACTAGCCAATCACAACGAAAATTTGACAGAATTTAAGTTGAAAAAATCTAAATTCAAAGACGCAAAAAAAATTAAAAACATGCTAAGTCGACATAGCATGGTTTGGAATTAAACTGTCGAAATATAAAATTAAAATAAATTTATGTTTTCACTTGTTGCAAGTGATAAATGGGAAAACTAAACTAAACTAAAAAAAAAAAATAATTCTCCAATGACAAACAATGGCTTTGGGTTTTAGCCGATGGACACACACAAACGTTGGTCAATTTGTAAAAATTTACAAAAGCACACTGGCTCACACACACAAATAGACTGACATACTTGCTATATGTATATTATATATTTTCTACAATGACCACAATTTATATTTAAACAAAAGTTTTACACACATACACAACTACCGCACACTCTTTAGCTGCTGTGAAAGTATTTTTACATTTTAAGCCATTGAATGAATTCAATTCCAAATGGAAAATGAAAATTATCGAAATTTTCCACCACACATGCCATGCCACAAATATGAGCAGAACCAGTGCAACAACTACAAGTCCATTGTATTAAGAATCCAATTTTGCATGAATGTTGCATGGTTTTATCAATCGAGTTTTAAAAATGTTTATGCAGTATTTTAATGTTTTTTTTTTTTGAAAACGAAATATTATTTTAGAATTAGAATATAGATCGATAAAGTTAATTGAAGAGTTGTTGTGCTTTAGAATTTTGGGTAAATGAAATAAATAAAAGGAATTCAATATTGTTTTTGTTGAATAAATATACGGCCATGTATTTGCAGAAAATGAGTTTTGTTGAAAGCTCTCTTAAGCATCCTTTTGGCAACTAGTTGCTTTACCGCTAAGGGAGAGCTTTTGTGATAGATACGTAGTTGGAATTTTTGATAATTAGTGAAATGTAAAATGAAATTTGTACTTGTTGTACACATAAAATATCGACAAAAGTGAACAAAACAAACATAATAAATAAAATGTATTCAGGTTTTCAAGACAAAGTCTTGACGAAAGAATACGAACTGAAGAAAAAGAAGACAACATGTAAAATAAATTGAAAAAGAAAAATGATAATTACAGCAAATTTCGAACCACCAGTACCACTGGTTAAAGATTGATGTTTGACTGTTGGCTAGCAGGCACCGCAGTGGTGCAGAGGTTAGAACGCAAAGAAATCTGAGAGAGAATGTGGTGATTCTCGAAACATGTAAATTCAATCCAGGTTTGATCCCCAGCTCAGCCAAGAAAATTATCAATAAAAAATTTTAATAAACATTTTTTCATGTTGTAAAAACAATTCTTACCTTCAGTTAATTTAATGAAAATTAAATTTTATGAACTCATGCCTAACTAAATAAATATATCAATTAGTGAAATTTTTATTTTAAACTCAAAGGGCCAAAGGTCGTGTTGAGAATGATAGTTAATTGAAATACATTTCATGTGTGTTCTTTCATTTCGCATTACGACATGGGAAATGCTTGCAAGGGTAGAAATATTTTATAGCATGAGCTAGAAAATTATGTCTACTTTACAAATATTTCTAAATAGTTATAAATCTTGCACTCATTTTTCGACGCATCGGTATCAGTTTGGTATAAAATTGTTCAAAATATATTGTAGATAAAGCGTCTGAAAATTTATGATAGTCGAATTTAGGTAATTTCATTCTTACTGGACATAAAATTGTATCAACTAACGCTTTCAATAATATCATGCAATGTCTTGTGTTGGAACTAGGAAATAGAGTATGGAAGGGAAGATAGATTGATAGTGTTTGTGAAAATTTGATTTGCATTTTCCAATAATTAAAGTGGCATGGAATACTTCCTTCACACACGGAGCACACAGTAGGGCTAAAGAACGATTTATTGGACGTTTTGTGGCTAAATAAAAGCAATTTAAAACATTTAGCCAACTAAATTTTGAAAAAAACAAACCTTGATTTATTTACTTTCAAAAACTCAATATTACAACATAATATTTAATAAAAATTCATAATCTACTACATAGTTGATTTAGAGGTGACGCTGGGGTCATATAATATCTCTGTGTGTGTAATTTTATATTGTACAACTTTGTATTATATTTTTTTTTTTATTTAGTTGTAATATTTATATATTTTATTGTATTTTATTCAATATTAACACCAACCATAATCATTTTTGTTGCTGCTGCTGTTGTTGTTTATTATTGAGGTTAAGTTGTTTGTTATTGGGATTTAATAATTTTAAATATCAGTTTATATAAATCCAGGCTGAACATATTTTGTCATACCCAGTAAAAATTGTTGCTAAAGTGGTTTATTATTTCATAAATAATGGCAGTTGGTTTTTTGCAGCTCACAACCCAGTGAGTTTTAGTTTTTAAAAAGAAGATCAGTTAAAAATTAAAAAAAATGCGAACAGATTTTTTGTATTTCCTTTTTTTTTTTTGCTCTTATCTATTAAGTTGCGAGTATAATTTTTGGTCTGGATTTAATTTTTTGCAAATCATGTTTTCTTGTTACAATTTTCACTGGGTTGTGCTATTGTACTATATTCACCAACACAGAAATATAGGGTGTTTTTTTTTTAGATGTATAAAACTTTCAGTTGCAACTTTTAAACTGGCGGTCATTTTCTCAGCGGCCGATAGACCCGAAAATATTGATCAATTGGAGGACAACATTCGCCGCGTTATTGACGATATACAGCCACAATTGTTGGAAAAAGTCATCGGCAACTGTCAGTCATAATTAAATTCTAACGCCAGAAGACTATCAGTTTAAAGAATTCATCTTTGTTTTATTCCATTTCAAAGTTCTATACATCTAAAAAAAAAACACACAGAGCCATGATTTTTAAAAAAAATTTCCACAATATGGAAGCGCTATTCAGATGTCAGCCTATTCATGTTGAAATGTCAAACCACACTAAACATAAATCACTTAGCAGCTGACAAAATAGCCGCCAAAAAAACACCGTATTTATGCATTTTCCAATTAATCATATTGTAAATATTGATTTTGGAAGCGCTGTCAGGCATCAGCCTATTTATGTTGAAATGCCAAACCACTTGACAGCTGACAAATTGGCCGCCATTTGAAAAAGTGTTGCCAACACTTAAAAAAACACCCTATACATATTCGCATGTATATTTTGTTGACTTTTATTTCGCAAGTTTTCATATTTGTAATTCATTTAAAATCCAATAAATGTGCGGAAGTGTCACATAAATTTATTTTAAGCGTCCCTCTCTGCTTTTATGTCTGTTCTTGCTGTTGTTGTCGCTGATGTTGTTATTATTATATTTCGTAAAATATTCGGTTATTTTATGTTTTATTGTTGTATGTATTATAATATTTTTATGTTTTTGTTAAACGGTAGAGTGTTGTTATTTTTATTTATTTTTAACTTGGTTGCATGTAGAAAAATATTTTCATATTTATTATTGGTAATTTGTCACTGCAGCTCTCTCACGCACCCAGGCTCGCTTCATTCCCCACACCTGTTTACAAAGAGTAATTGATTATTTTTTTGGCCAAAATATTAAGAAAAGAAAAAAACATGTGGCCAATTTAACTTTTTTTTTTTTTTTTTTGCATGTTTGTCCAAGTGGGGCTTAAAGGTCGATGAGGTTTCATTTTCATTTAAATGAAAAGGGTTATATTTTGTGTTTGTTTGAATTGCAAAGGCCATAGACATACATTAATACCTTTACTTGGTTATTTATTCATTTTAGGATAATAAATTGAAATAGTGTCTTTGTGAAATCAGTGCGTTTTAGTACAAAACAACTAAAAGAAAGAAAAGAATTTTGTTTTTTCGACAAACTATAATGTTAGCCTTCTCAGCCATTGTTGAACCGATCGACCTCCCGTTAATCTGTAATTAAATAAGCCCGCTTTGGCAAATGTAAACCCAGTAAAACGAGTAATTGTTCTTTATTTATTAAAAAAAAAAAATACACGTTTGTGTGGGCAAAAATTCCCAGAAACTATGACCAATTATGGGCCGATCACTACAAAATTTAGTACAACAATTAATTTACCTATAAGGATTATTTATATCAAATTTTAACCTTTTAATAGAATTTATACCAGCTTTAGACGTATTAAGTGACTTTATATGGGGTCTATGGTCAAACATGGACCGAACTAAAACGGTGAGTAAAATAGATGATGTTTATAGATGGATCGTACACAATGAATCTTGCTGATGACGCCCTTGGCAGGGTAGAAAATGCATTCCAGTTTGCCAATTGTTTTAGTACTTTACAATAGTATTCTTTGAAAATTCGAACTATTAGCCTGAAAGAATAAAACTTTTCTCTTCAAAAAAAAATTCGTTTTGCGATTTATTTTTGCATGAAACTTATTTTTGCTGAATTTTGGATTTATATTCCTATTCTGTAGGCATTTATATATCATTGAGTCATATTTCCGAAAGATATTTGTATGGGGGCTATAAGAAATCATAGACCGTTTCATACTATTTTCCTCACATTTTCTTCTTGTATCATAAAACTAACGCGTGCATAATTTCATGGCATTATCTGCAATATATTTAAAAAAAATTCAAAAAAAAAAATCGTTAAACAATATCAAATTTTTTATGGAGGTTGTCTGACATTTACCGCCTGGCCCACGATGTCGAAGGATAACGTTCGCTTAGATAAGACTTAAAGCACAAACGTGATTGTGGAATAAACAAACTTGATTGAGTAAAAAATAGATACGATAAAATGTTTGTGTCTTAAGTCTTATCTAAGCGAACGTTATCGTTCGACTCGTGGGCCAGGGGGTTAGGTCAATAACACTGGTTCTATTTCACCGATTTAGCTGATTTTCAATACGAAACTGCCTAAGAAAATACAGAACAGTTTTCTGGAAATTCTGTGAAATTGAGTTGTGTATTTTGGCCGTGAGAGTGCGTTACACGGACGAACTTAGAATCGACTTAGAATTTCATAAGGATCAAGAATATATACATATACTTTGTTGGGTCTCAGATGAATATTAACAAAGTTTCACACCCAGTAAAACGAGTATTATATAAAAACTACACATTTGTGTGGACAAAAATTCCCAGAATTTTGGTTCCTTACACACTTGCGAATTAAACAACTGTGTTTTATTATTAAGCTAAATCATAAACCTTTATGTTAGTCATTACCACGGAAACCGCAAATATGCTCCGAAAAAAGCGTTTTAAGCGCTTCAAATATGTATGCAGTAAAAACTTTAAAATATGCTCTTAAAATTTAAAAAATATGCTCTTAAAAAATCAAACCTTTACAAAATTTTTAACCAAAAAATATACTTTTATTTGAAAAAAAAATCAATACAATTCATTTCTAAAAAGGTGAAGTAACATAAAATAAACAAACAAGTATAACAAAAAGAAATACAACATAAAAAAAAAATAGGAACTAAAGTTATGAAAAGGCCTCGAGAGGTATTTTTTGATGATATTTTATATAAATATAAAGTCACTTCTTCAGTTAAGATTATAATTGCAATAAATTACAAAATGTTGACTTAAATTTTCAAATAAAAATCGTTGTCTATTGAATCTGAAAACATTTTTATACATAGAAAATGTTCTTTTGACATCAACTCATGTTATAGGAGCAAATTTAAAATATAATATTTCTTTAACACTTAATTTTGAAATCTGTGTTGAGGAAAGTCCTTTAAACTGTTTACAAATGCTTTTCATAATTTTTAGTCCTTAATTTTTTCCTATTATTTGTTTAAATTTTATTTTAGTATTAGTTTTAACATTACAATTTGGTATTTTATCAATATTTTTAAATGTTTGTTCCCCTAATTTATACTGTTTGGTCATTGTAAGCCCAGCTGTTTGAAGTTGTTTAATAAAAGTTTCAATAAATTCAAAATTTGACGTTATAAAAATTAAGTCATTTTTTTATTGTAGGTTTATTTAAAGCATCTTTAGGAATGTTAATAAACCGAGACTCCTCAGCATTTATAGCATTGATAACTTTAAAATTTTTTTCAAAATTGTTGGCGTAATAATTAACAGCTGAAAGCCATGTTACCCAGCGAGTTACAACCGGCTCTGGTGGCAATTCTAGAGCAGGATACATTTCTTTGAATGTATCAATCCTATTTGGGGCTTTTAAAAATATCTTTTTAACATTTACAATAACCTTGTTTACGCCTTTGTAGGAGTCCCTTATACGTTCACACAAGCGATGTAAACCATGCGCAATGCATGTGACATGTATAACAGTAACGTCGGTAACGAAGAGCAAAACCATGTTTTTGTTGAAATTAGGATCCAAAATTTTTTTACAATCATCGAATAGCTGAGCAATCGTAGAATTATTCATTTTGCTGAAAACGGCAGTCTGTATTAAAAACTTTTGTTTTTAAATTTCTTCGTTCATATGCAAAATTCCTACGATTACATTTGCCACATTTTGGCCGCTGATATCAGTAGTCTCATCAATTGCTATCCAAGTGTACTGATTTTTTATGCAGTTTCGTAACAATTCTAAACAATTTTGATAGAGATTTTTAACGCATTTCGTACGTAGACACGTCTCAGATGGTACTTTCTAAGGTGTATATTCATTAAAAAAAATTTCTTAATTTAAAAAGGGGAATGTCAGCTGCTATAAATGCTTTACACAATTTTTCTTCAAATTGTGTTTGTTTAGCTAAATGGGAACATTGTAGTATCAACAATTGTGGTATTTTGACTTTGGCGTTTTTTTAATTTATTACGTTTGGCACTGTGCAAATGCTGTTTTACTAAAAATATTTTTTCAGTGCAGATCACCTTACTGCACACAGTACAAAATAAAATGTCCCCCTCTGCCCGTAGATCTGGATATTCTTTACAAATTGCTATTAATTTAGATGCTGTGGACAGCTTTACCTTAGACATTTTCTACAATTAAAAAATGTCAAAAAACAGTAAAATATGCTCTAAAAACGCAAAAATATGACACAAATATGCTGTTAAAACAAATATATGCAAAAATATGCATTTAAGGGTAAATTATGCAAAAATATGCACTAGCAAATCGATGCCAAATAGTTCTGAAACGTGTCAATATCTTATCCATGTGCCCATTAGACTCACCAGAAAAAACATGCATTTGCATATTTTGGTTTCCCTGGTCATTACAAATCATTTCAAATTTACAAGTTTTTCATACAATCTTAGTTAAAATCAGCCTCAATATTTCTGTTTATTATCTTTAGGTTATAGTTACGAAAAAAAACCTTCAATAGGAAAAAATACATACATACTTTAAAAAAAATATTTATCACACATTTTGGAATTTGAAGAAAAAAATATGAAAATTATAATTTTATAAATGTCAATAAGCTGTCAAGATTATTGACAGATAACATGCCAGTTAGCTTGTAATTTATTAATTAAAACCTATAAAATCAACGTGTGTAAATTATTTTTATTATATAAACATCAAGTTTTAATTAAAATAATATTGACAAATTTTTTTTTTTATCAATTTTTATGTATAAGCAAAAAAAGTAAAAAGCAAAAAATGTATTCATGTATATAATTGTTTTTGTTTCGTTATTCTTTGTTGTTTGAGACAAACAAATGATGACAGTTTTATTATTATTTATTTATGGAAATTTAATGATTTTTTAAATATACAAATATAAACAAATTATATTTGTATTTGTTTGTGAAACATTTGTTTTAACAATGTATACACAGGTATTTGTTTTAGTCTTTAAAAAATATTATTAATAATATGTTTGTATGCAGCTGTGAAAAACAACAGATTGAGTTTTTACACGAAATTAAATCTACATAAACAGATTTGTGGTTAGTGGGAAAGGGAGTTTGGCTCAATAAAGGAGTGTTTAATAGTTTGTATATATGTTTTTGTTATATTAAATGTCTTTTAGGTATTCGTTTATGAACTTGTGACAACAAACAAAAAAAAAAAAAAACTTAAAAGTTGTGGTAATTAGTCACAATAACTTTTTATTGTCATGATAGAATATTTGATGTACTTTTTCAAAATGTAAAAATATTTTTAGTAGCCATACAAGTTCTACTAATTCTCCTGTTAATTTTCTTTCTTTTTTTTTTTTGTAAAATGTAATTAGTCAGACAAACTTTTTTAGTGCAGGAAATCGTAGTTGTAGCTAGTGATGGCACGATTAATCGAAAAACTAGTAATAATCGATTATTTTTCTTCAATTAACGATTTAATTGTATCGTGAATTCTCTTTCGATTAATTGAGTTATTAATCGATTATTCCAAAAAATAATCGATAGACATCTAGGAACAAAAAGAAATAGAAAAAGTAAAGAGGAACAACCGCATGGTTGAGCGTTTTTCATGTGCTGAACAGTCGTGTATCGTAAATTATTAAATATAACAAAGTCTACTAATTAAAACAAACAATTGTGCATTCATTATTGAGAGTCACAATTTGTGGCCAGTGCTGTCAGATAAGTTTCGGAAAAAAGCGTTAAAATCCCGATAAAAAAGAAAAAATCGTCATTTCGAATTTTAAAAATCATCAAAAAAAAATCGGAAAAAAAAAAGTCACTTCTCTAATAGTATTTTTAAATTTTTATTTAACGAAAACATAAAAATTCAAGATTATATAGTCTCGTGTACCATACAAATCAAAATACATAAATTTTAACTTTTTAAATAAGAAATCACAAAAAATATAATAATAAGGCTGATTGTTAAACACAACTTTTGTAATATTTTTATAATATCTTAGTCTGCTTTTACACTCTTCAATTCTGGCTCGTCAAGGCAAGTATTTTTGGATGGGAAGAGAAAAGAGAACAAAAGGGGTACAAACTTGACGGTACTAGTCAATTTTCTTATTTCCTTTTATTTTTTTCATGCATTAAAAATTACGAAAATTGATTTGACGTATATAAATGAAATGGCAAGTTCAAAAGAGAATTGAACAAAAACTCATCAGTTAAAACTGAAGAGTAGAAACAAGACTTACAGTATTTTATAAATAAATATCTGAATTTAGCAGTGTCAAAACAATTTACATAGTTTATTAAGTCTTAAATAACATTTTGAGTATAGAATCCAATTCATCCATCATATACGAGTACAGGTACTTATTTTCAATGAATTCCGTATTTTTGTTATTTAAATTTATTTGGCTGAATATTCTTTCGACGTTTTGTTAAAATAGTAGAAGTTTTTGTAGAATTTTCCCGTTTAAAATTCAGAAATTGTTTTCTCTAAAAATTTCAATTTTTCCTAAAAATACCGATTAATCGATTAAAACTTTCCAATTAATTTCAATCAATTATTTTTCTTTTCGATTAATCATATAATCCATTAATCGATTATTCTTTTTTTTCTGCCATCACTAGTTGTAGCTGGTTATCTAATACTGATCCACCATGACGTATGAAATATGTTGAATTGTAAATATTTATCATACGCCCTGTTAAACATTTATCATTTAAAAAAGTCAAAGTATGAATGAATTAGTTGGGGTAAAAAATATTCATTAACAAAATCCATCGTGTTACATCGTGTTAATTAGGATTCACCCATTTGTTCCGCACAAAAATTTTGTCCGGAGAAAAATGTTTTACTCAGAGTTTTTTTGCCGCACAATTCACCCATATCAAACGATTTTTCTGGAAAATCAAAGCTGCCATATGTAAACGAAATCTTTTAGTTTTATAAGTGGTAATAATGCCATTGATTTATTTTGCTTTGGGTTTTAAGTATCAAAAAAACAAATATTAAATTATTTTAAAATATGTTTTAAAAACTATTTACAAAATTTTTAATGAATAAATTCAATGAATAATTTAATTTCACAAAAACACAACCGATAGAATCATTTTTCCAGACAAAATATAAAATTAAACCAATTCAAGCTGACAGTTGTTCGCAACAAATATTTTCTCTTTTTCAAAAAGGGAGATGTCAAACTTTATATGAAAAAAACTTTGTCCGAACAAATATTTTGTTCATAACGAATGGGTGAATCCACCTTTAAGTGATTGCAAAAAAGCTAAAGCTTACAAAACACCGTTTCTCTCCGACATGCACCACAAGAAGAATATGTATGGATGCTGATTTTCAAATCTGCTTTGGCTGGTAATTTAAACGTAGTTAAAAATAATATAGGCAGGCATTACCTACAGTGGGCCGCACAATTAAGTAAATGTTTGTGCCTTGTGCATTTTTTATTGTGTACAACTAAAACTAATAAAGAAAATTGAAACAATTGTTTCCTTCATTTATTTTAGCTTTAAAGATAAACAAAATAACAATATAATTTACAATATAAAATGGAAAATAACAATTTTCGGGAAAATAACCATTAGTGTAAACCTTGCATGTGTAACCTTGCATGTACTCAATCTTGCACAGGTGTGTTTTTTGAAATATTTGCATAAAAAGAACGAAGTTTAACAATAGATTTGTGTGTGTTTGCTTTGTTTATAATTTTGAAAAAGAAAATATTGGTTAATTTAATTGCATGTTGTAAACACTTTTTGCAAATTATCAAACACAAATCAAATCATAATAAATAATGAAGAAACTGTCAAGAGCCATTGAGGAAAATACTCTAATATTAATAACAAAAATACGCTATTCTACGCGAATAACAGCTCAACAGCTTAAAGTAAGTCAATCACTGGCAATAAGAGTCCAAAAAAGGTGTTCTATTGTTCCACAAAACACAAATAAGAGGACGCAAAGAGCTTTTAAAAAATGCGAACACATGTCCTATACAAACCCACCCGAATCCGCTGGCTAGAATTCTAGCTCAGAGGCAGACGGAGTCGAGGCTTCGTAGATCTTAACAGCCAATAAGAAATTAATGCTCTGTTAGAGAGTAATTAGATTTATTTTAGTTTTAAGATTTGAATACTTATTGTTAGGCCTAAGAAAATAAGACAGATTCAATAAATAATAAGAAGTTATAAACAAAAAATGTCCTATAACACAAAGAAAAGAGACAAGTGTTTAACACCAAAAGTCGATGGACAGCAAGACTAGCCCTTCGAGATATTGGTTACATCTCAGCAGTAAACGAATGCAAACCTACATTGTCGATAAAAAAAAAGGTTAAAATATGGTTAAAGTTTGCCAGAGAACACTGACATTGTAGAGTACTGGAATAACTGGAAACGTAAAAACTGGTCAGACCAAACCGATCGTTAATCCGCCAAACAAACCAGAGAATACAAAGACAACATGCAAAGGAATCATTGAGATGCGTTGGGAGGCACATCATGATATGCGGTTGCTTTATGTAGTGGCAACTACGACCACTGCAGGGAATCGAAGCAATAATAAGGTAAGAAACAAACAAATCTTCCTGGTTTTGTAGATAAGAGCGTTTGTCATATTGATGATGTTACTAAATGCAATGGTACCAAATGAAACATTTTCAAAATTGTGAAATAATGCCTTAGCGTAAGCTGCAGTGGCCAGCAAAAGCACTAGCGATTGATAATTTATCAATTAATTGCAACCCATTTGGAGAATAGGCCAAAATATGTACAAAGTGTTTAACACGATAACGGACTAAATATTAAACTTACTTAATGTTTTTGTACGGCTCAGTTGCACAGTATTTTTTCTTAGAATTTAATACTTTTAGTTTTGATTTAAAAATTGTTTTGTTAAATATTAAACATAAAATAAATAACAAATAAATTTTTTTAATTTTCTTTATTAGTTTTATTTTTATGCAATAACAAGTGCACAAAGTGTAATCATTTGTGCTCCCCACTGTAGGTAAAAATTTACCTTAACAACTTAAGCTTTTTGTTCAAGTGCAATGCAAATATAAAAAAATTATCAATTTGTTAAAAAGAAAATAGTTTGGCAAATAATGTTCCAAAGAGATGAGGAAGAGCAGTAACATACAGTTTTATCATTATGGGAAAGAACACTTCTTTCGTAACCTCTTCAATCGTCACTTCGGATGTTTTTTATTATTCCTCCAAAATTAGTAAAAAAAAAAAAAGTTTTGGCTTAATTTAGTTTCAACAAAAGCAGCAATAATACAAAAATACGAGTATGAACGTCTTAAAAAGGTTTCCACTTTGGCAATTAAATTATATGAGTGTTTTAACAAAGGAAAGCTAAAACGCAGAGCTATTGTAGTTCTGGACTATAAAAAAAACTTTAAGGATTTACAATAAGTATACAGCGCAGGTGGCTTGATATGTTGTGCAACAGCGATCAATCAGAACAAAACCACCGATTTTTATAAGAGAAAATTAAGTTTAGTTATTTCTTGTAGCTTTTCTTAAATATTGCTAACTGAGTAATAGTTTATGGAAGTTTATGGTACCAAAGTATTCAATAGTTTTTTTGTTACATGCATATTAAAACATTTATGCAATCGGCTTATAAGTGAACAATGCTTTCTTTATTGGAGGAAAGTTATTCCCTTTAAAATTGGTATTAAAATTTTCATATTTGAAAACAATATAACCAAATTAATTTTCTCTAAAAGTGGTATCCTGCAATCATCCTTTGACAACAAAAACTGAAGCATATGCTAAGGCTATAAATTGTTTTTATATTTATGCATATCTATTTTGATTAATTTTTAGTATCTAATAAAATAAATTAAGTAGAAAAAACTTACCAAATAAACGACCAGCTAACGTGTACGAGGTTGCTGTTGTCAATAGCAAAAGACCAGTGAAGCCATAAATGATGAGTCCTAAATGATTTTTATATTTCGCCGAAATACGCAAAGCCATCTTTTGAGGTTGATTTTATAGGGATTTTTACAAGTCTTTTATGGATTATTAAAATTGCCAAGTCCGTGCTGCTATTGTTGTTGGGTTTCGTTTATGATTTTATTGTTACAAATAATAAAAATATGATACTATTTCTATTATTTATTTTGGTTTATTACAGCTGCAAATAATTTATATACATACATATATCAGTATATACTATATTTAATTTTTTATATTTATTTATATTTTTATGTACAAATATATCTATGTATGTATATATACATATAATGTTTAAATTGTTGTGTGTATGAGAATTTTTTTTTTTTTTGGTTTTATTTTTGTCTATTTCGGTGGTTAAGTTACGATAAATTTGTTATTTTGTTCTACAATTTCACTATTGTTTAGAAGAATCTCCAGTAGATAGTGTACATTTTTTAGTTTGTTTGTTTTTATTTGCTGGCTGATAAAAATCTTTTGTTTTTATTGTGACAGCAAAAAAAAAAAAACTAATTTTTTGTTTCAGATTAAATATATACATATGTATGTATGTATGTATGTATGTACATATGTGTTTTTTATGTGTTGTTTCTATTATTTTTGTTGATTTTTATTACATGATTTCATATTTATTCTCACATGAATTTGAATTTGTTTTTGTTGTAGTTTTAGTTTCAGCTGTATTCGTAGTTTTGTATTAGTCATTTGTATATTGTTGTTATATTTGTTGTTGTTGTTGTTGTTAGTATCTTTATTATACAATTGCATTTTGTTGGCAATTTATATTTGTTTGAGTATTTTTATATTAATATATATTTTTTATACAGTTTTATTTCATATTTATTTTTAGACTTTAAATCATAAATTTCTCTCATGTTTCATTAAACCAGTAAAATATTTTCTCTTTCTCTCTCTTTCTTTCTCTTTCTTTGGGTTTGTTCGCATATCAAAGTCAGGCAGAGTATTCGTTGTTTGTTTAAAACCAATTTATTCTTCATTTTTTCCCCATTTTCATAGAAAGATAGTTTTTATTCTGAAATAAATTACAAAAATACATATTGTAAATGTGAATAATTTGAAAATTGTATATGTTTTTTATTTGATTTTTATACAGAAAATTTCTTCTTAATTAAGGTTTGCACAACAAATAAAAGAAAATGTATGTATGTATGTACATATGTATGTATGTATGTAAATAAAAGAGAAATAAAAAAAATATTTGCTTAAAATCTTCCCATAAAATGTGAACAGGTTGAAAATTTCCCTTTAAAAATAAAGTTTTTTTAAATCATACCTAACACACACATATGTATCATTGCCTTAGGCCGAATCAATATTCATTAATACAAAGTTAATTAATTGTATGTACTTGAAAAAATATTCAAGCATAAATTTCCAACTGAATAAACACTACATTAAATAGCAAACACATTCACAAATATCAAGATTTAGAAGTTCGAAACCTACCTTGTGCTTTGAAATTAAGCTAATGTGGTGCAAAAGTGATTTTTCTTTTGTCAAAAATTGTGTTGTTCACCTAAACATTCACGCCTTGATTATTATAAGTTTATTTCAATAAACATATTATTCAAAATTCTAGCAAAAGCTTTAATGTTTTTAAAAGCCTTTTTTTAACTTTTTATACAACAATATTTTTTCACTCCAAATTTTTTTTATATAAACTTAAAAGTTGTAACAAATATGTCTATATAACGAAGTATATCAAGAACAGGTTTTGTAACACCAAACAAAATCCGCAAAATATCTATTTTGAAAATAACAGTTTTTTAACAAAGCTTTTTTATGAACAAAATATTTGAGGCCACAAATTTGTTTTATTGAAATTGTTTTTGCAAACAAAAAGTTTTATTCATTTAAAATTTAAAACATGTTTTTATAAAATAAACTGTATTAACAAACTTTTCAAATTAGTTCTAACAAAAAGTGTTTATTGTAAAAGCTTTTTGCATTAGGAAAACTTCTGAATTAAACAAGATTTTTGTTGCGAAGTTATCACAAAATTTATATTATTTATAATAAAAACTTGTTTTCTAATAAAGAAATTAGTATTCAGCCAAAAAGCTTTTTTTATTATGAAAACTTCTACATAAAACAAGCTTTATTTCTAAAAATTCTAAAAATTGTTTTATTATTTATAAAGCTTTGTTTTAAAAGAAGCTTTAGTCGCAATTTAGTTTCGAATTAGGGCCGACCAAAAACTTGTAGGCTTTTTAATAATAAATTAAAAACAATTGTTTTATTATCAACTGACGGTTATAATGATAAGAATAAAACATAGATCTAACGAAATAAAAGTACAGCAGTAATATGATTAAAGAAGCTTTGTTAATAATTGTATTTCTCCAAACTGGTGCTTTGAATACAAAACAAGTGTACAGTGACATTAATAAAAAATAAATATTTTCTAAAGTCTCTTAATAATAATTTTTAAATTATGAAAAAATCATACAATAACTGAATAGCACAGTGATAAAAAAAAGCTTTTACACAAGCACATAATTTTTCACAACAAAATTCTTTTTTTCAATATTTCACAAAAAGCTCATTCTAAAGCTCATTGGTTTAAGAAAAATTTCTAAAATTTTTATACTTTCTACAAAAAACCTTTTTCTTCCACTGTGCCACTTCACTCATTTCTCACTTGACTTGCTTTAACTTTACGAGTACATAATTTTTTATGTTTTTTTTTTTTTTAAACACAACTTTAATACAATAATAAAAACCAAAATAATAATACTCCTCGTATTAACATTAACAACAAATATTATCCTATAGCATGAAAAGTGAAAGGAAGTTAAAATTTGCCAGAAGGAAGAAAATGTAAAGCACACACACACAAATAGCCTTAAATTGATTTGTTTCTCCATTAAATTCAACTGATTAAACATGATAATCACACAATAATACTTGCATGGAAAAACTATATGAATTAAATATTTGTATTTGTATATATTGAAAAATAATGGAGAACAAAAAACTAAAGAATATTAATTCATTTTTAATTAAAATGTCAAATTAGTGAAAAGTGAAATTATGTGGTGAAATGAAATGAAATCAGATTAACCCATTTATTTTCACTGAATTGAAACTGTGTTTGTGACGCGTGTAGAGCTTTTATGAAAAGCTTTTCTTTTAATGAAAAATTAGTTTTATAGTTTAAAACTGTTTAGCTGTATTTGTATGACGCTTGTTTTATATCCCTTAAACAGTTGCTTTCAGCAAGCATTAAAGAGGATTCCTAATAAAGTCTTTGCAATTAAAATTGCCTTAAAATTTATAGATAAAGTGGGTTAAAGTTAAGTTGCTTTCTATTTGCTAACAAGTAAATTCATTTAATTTAAATCTGTATTTCAGTTGATACAAATTAGTGAACTCTTCTCACATTGTATTATTACATTTCAGTATTTATTTATACTATATATGTACATTTCATTTTAAATTAATTCTCTTTTAAATGCTGTGTTAAACATTCATCATCAACATGTTTGCTTTTGTTTAACTTTTTCCTTTTGCTTTTTTCTAGCTGCATACAATTTAAGTTAGTTTTTTTTTTTTTTTTTTATTTGCCAACATTCACATTTTACAACAGTATAAGATTTACTTTACAAATATTTATTCACACACTCGTGCACACTTTTTTTTCTTTATGTATGCATTTCATAATACACTGAAACTGAAAAGGGAAGAACAAAATTGTATTGCACAAATGGTGTCCTTTTCGACATGCACATGTGCGTCTTTTATGCGTCAATGTGTATAAATGCGTGTGGGTGTTATAAATTTGACTGTAGATTTGTGTACATCTGAATATTTTATATGAATGGTGTCGTTTATTAAAGAATTGCTGTTGCCTGTGAATATGTTTAAATTTATTTTACAAAAAAAAAATACAAAAAAATAAAATAAATGAAAGGAAAAGAAAAGAAAACGAAACAACTCAAATAAAAGGCAAATGTTGTTTGCCTTTAGCATTCTTATGAATGAAAGTAAATATGTGAGAAGCGCGTTTAATGTTAGGATCAAGGCTGCCAGATGAGTTTTGGAAAAATTGTCAATATTCCGAGAAAAAACAAAATGAAAAAATCGTCATTTCGAATTTTAAAAATCAAGAAAATCGGAAAAATAAAAAAAACTAAAAGTATATTGAATTTTTTATTTACACGAAAACATAAAAATTCAATTACGCTCTTTATAATATAAATATATATGATATTATCATGAACTATGTATATGTATCAGCTCTCTAAAAAAAAACATGTTTTAAGAATGATGCCATTACAACAAGAGTTCATACAAAAATTTTTTACAAAAGTAAAACAGGACTTGCTACATATTAGCTTAACATTTAACATAAACTACCGGAAATGTTTTTGTAAAATTATATTTGCATGAATTAGACCAAAAAATTTTTATGCGCAAATTAAAAACATCAATTTCCTGTAAGTTCTTATTCTAATGAAACATTTGGAAACTTGTAACAAATTATTCACATTAATATCACAATTGCCAAAGAACTGAGTGCTTAGCATTTCAATTATACGATCGGGAAAAGAATTTCCTAAATTTTAAAGGTATGGTCATACATATATATAATATTTTAATATTTAATATTTACTTAAAAAAGCGTAACCACTTGTTTTACCGCAAATTTGTTTGACGTTGGTTACTCTTACAAGAGTTTTGCAAAATAAATTAAAACTAAATACTTGTTGTGTTTTGCCCTAAATAAACGAAGTTTTTTTGAAACAAATAATCAAGGTCAAATATATTTTTTTAGTGGTTACGTCTTTTTCGACAAATATTTACCAAATGTGACCGTATTTTAAGACCTGTTTCACTCACTTCAGTATTAGCTGAACAGTTTTTGTTCAATTCTTTTTTTTTCATGCAAATCAAACAACATGTAAACAATTTTGCAGAGAAACTAAAAGAAGACCCCAAAAGGAAATAAAAAAACTGACTAGTACAGTCAAATTTTATTCTCTTTTCCCTTCTCCGCCAAAAATACTTGCCTTGAAGAGTCAGAATTGAAATGTGTGAAAGCCGACTAAAAAAAATTAACTAATTTTTAATGAAATGAAATCAGATTAAATCAGATTTGTGTTTTATAATTACATCATAATAATTAAGGAATTTATATGTTCTACATGATAAGTATTTTGTCTTTCTGTGCTTATTAAAAAAAAAAAACTTTGTTAACTTAAACACTAATATGCAATACAAATTTTCTTTAACATACGAGGTCTGATAAAAAAAACTAACCGTTATTTTAAATTTGTTTGCAAAAGTATTTATTTATTCATCAACAACTATCTTGTCCCCTTCAAAGTAAACCCCCTCAGATATAATACACTTATGCCAGCATTTTTTCGAATCCTCGAAACACTTTTGAAACGCACTTTTTGGTATCGCCAACAGCTTGTGTTTCGATTTTTCTTTTATCTCCTTAATCGTAGCAAAACGCTTTCCTTTCATCGGTGTCTTCAGTTTTGGGAAGAGGAAAAAGTCAGAGGGGTCCAAGTCCGGTGAATACGGTGGTTGAGGCATGATAACGGTTTTGTTCTTGGCCAAAAGCTCACGCGCAAGCATCGATGTGTGAGCTGGTGCGTTATCATGGTGCAAAATCCATGACTGGTTTTTCCACAATTCTGTGCGTTTCTGAAGAATTGCTTCGCGCAAACGGCGCATAACTTCAAGGTAGTATTTCTTATTGACCGTACGACGTTGTTGCAAGAATTCATGATCCACCACGCCATTGCAGTCGAAGAAAACAGTGAGCAAAACCTTTACATTTGACCGAACTTGACATGCTTTTTTCGGTCTTGGCTCTTCTGGACGTTTCCATTGGGATGATTGGGCTTGGGTTTTAATGTCATAGCCATACACCCATGATTCGTCACCAGTTATGACCTTTTTGAGCAAATGTGGATCGTTGTTGACGATGTTCAACAGGTCCTGAGCGATGTCCATGAGACGTTGTTTTTGCTCAAAATTTAGCAATTTTGCAATTTTGCAACAATTTTCGCTGCCGCACGTTTCATACCCAAAATATCCATTAAAATTGCTTGGCATGAGCCGAACGATATACCAACATCATCAGCAACTTTTCTGATAGTCGTTCGACGATTATCCAAAATCATTTTCTTCACTGCTTTAATGTTTTCATCGGTTGTTAACGTGCTCGGGCGACCAGGACTACCATCGTCATTGACATCTTCTCGGCCTTCCTTAAACCTGTTATACCACAATTGAACTTATGTTCTGCTCATAGTAGACTCGCCAAACGCCACAGTCAACATTTCAAATGTCCTTGCGCATTTAATTTCATTTTTTACACAAAACTTAAAACAGTTTCTTTGATCAATTTTTTCGAATAGTAAAAAATCGAAGCTCACACCAAAACACGACTAACCTTTTTATCTGTCAAAAACAAACTGACAATCCAAAATGGCTGATATTACCAACATATATAACAGACATGTGTACCAACCTAATGGAAAAAATGCGAAAATCGAACATACGTAACTCACGAAATTTGAAAATAACGGTTGTTTTTTGATCAGACCTCGTACATACATATATCTGTTTTTTTTTTTTTTTTTGTTTACCTTTGCTTTAATATATACTTTACTTAGCTATTATCTTTAAAAGTTCGCCAATCTACTAGTACTTCTGTTAGTGTCAGTCTCTCTAAATATATATACGTCTGTCTGTCTTACTGTCCATCTGTCTGTTTGGCACACTATCTGCCAGTCATTTTATGTCTTAGTTGTGCTACTTAAAAGATTTTCAAATTGTGCTTGAATAAATTTTACTTATTTTCTCTATACTTTTCTTTATTTAATTTTTTTTCTGTTTTGTTTGTTTTTCTTCAACACTCAAAAATAAACTATTTTTCATTCTTTTCTTACGCTTCTTACAGTCATTGCAAAAAAAGAAAGACTCAGTTTTACAACTGACACATTCTGTGTGTTTTATACAACGGGTATGATGAGAAACTTGTATCATTTTATATATTTAGCTTAAAGTTTTTTTAGTATTTGCAAGAAAATACATACATAGTGTATTTGGTAAAAGGGAAATACATTATTTTTGTTGGCAAAAAAGAAAGAAATGTTGGAAATGAAAGGTGGTAAATAAATGTTGTCTTTACACTGAGTCGTCAGAGTAGACTTAATGTCTGTAAAATTGTTGCTGTTGCTACTGATGTTGCCGTTGTTTAGACCAACAGAAGCCTACAATGAATCTATTCTTAGCATTTTTTTTCCTTATTTTAGTTTTATATTTTCTATACGTTGCTTTTCTAGTCACAATTATTTCTATTTATTTATATTTTATTTTTTTCTAAGTCTTCTGTCTTAAGTTTAGGTGTTTTATTTAACAGAAAAAAAATTAAGAAAAAAGATTATTTTTCCCCTACCATTTTACATTTAAACATTTTGTGTTGTATGACTGACTACACCTACAATAAAAAGGTATTTGAACTTTTAAGTGTCATATTCTTTGCAATGTTTTTTTTTGTGTTTTTGTTAAAAGTAATTTTTCTTTTTAATTGTTTTACTTAGAAATTTAATCGGTCATTGGTTTAAAAATAAATTTTTCTGTATACAGAAAATTAGCATTTTATGACAAAATAAAAAAATCTAGGAATTTTAAAAGAAAACATTTTAAAGTGAATTTCAAAGCCATAATGAAATATGATTTATTCGCCGAAATAGGAATATTACTTAATATTAAATTAAATATAATATAATTCGTTATTTAAAGCGCTTATTAAAGCAGTCAATGATTTACAAAAGGCATTTTGTACAGAAAATCGTTTTTGAATATAAGAGACATTAAGTCTACTCTGACGACATTTATTTATATATGTAAAGGGTGTCAGACAGGACTTGAATTTGCCGTCATTTGCCAGAAAAAAACCAGTTAAAAGAGATTATTACACGAGAAAATAAAACGTTTTAATTTTTGAACAATACTACAAGACTAAACAAAGTTTGGCAGACAACATACATTGGCTTTGCTCATTTCCAGTGGCGTTTCCCAAATTCGTTTTTACTGAATATATTTCCTAAAATCCTAGTAATCCAAACAAACAAATTATTAAGTACTTAGGTATTTATTTAGATAAATTTTTATATTTTAATGAACACATTAATCTACAACTTCAAAAAGCCCAAAAAGCCTTTTTCTTACATAATAAAAAATTTTTTCTCAAATTTTATCAAATCGAGGATAAAAATAATTATGTATCAGTCCTTAATAAGACCCATTCTTACATATGGTTGGTTCAACATATCTCCATCCTATATGGAAAGACCAAGAATATTTGAAAGAAAATGTCTAAGGATCTGCACCTCCCTTATAGATCAGCAAATAGCGATTATAAAAAGTATATGTCAAACAAAGTATTATATACGGAAGCCAAAGTTATAATACATGTAAACAATTTAATTATGGCCCCATACTACGCAAATGATGAGTATATATCTAAAACATTACAAACAAGTTACGTTCCACCGGAAGCCTTCCTCTTTCTGGATAAAAATGGATATATCCAGAATGAAAACGGCATACCTATAATCTACCACATTTATAGAAGAGCCAATATTAAAGCCATAACCTGCCATCAACTTACATATGAAAATATTACATTCGACACTAGTGTTTATCTGGCTGATAAACACATGAAACCAAACCTTAATATCAAAAAATTTTGGTGGCTTGTCAACTAATTTTCACCCTTTAATTTTAACTCTAGACCCTAATTTTTACTTTCTATTATATAAAAGTGAACTTTTTAATCAAATTTTTTCTTGCTTTTAAACTTATAAAAATATAATTGTTGTATATTAAATTATAAATATAACTAAAAATTAAGTTTTATATTATATAGTATACTTGAGAGCCCAATTTAAGGGACTGTGTATTCAAAATTATAATTATACTGTTTGTTTATTTATAGTACATAACTGATATGAATTTTGGAATGAAATAAACGATTAAAAAAAAATATTATTCTAATTTAATAAACAACGTAAATCAATAATTTCATTGTAATTCCCTAAAACTTTGCAATCAATTCTAGTACACCCATGTTTACAAAAAAAAAAAAATTTAATGAAAATTAAATTTAATGAACTCGAGCCCGACTAAATAAATATCAAAAAATTCAAAAAAAAAAAAAACTTTTCAAAATAAACTTGCATTCACGTGTTTTTTCTCTTTCCCTCCTTTCAAATGAAAACCAGCTTAAACAACAAACATAACACCAACAACAACAACAAAATTAAAGAAGTTGAGAAAAAGTTACATAAATAAAAAATTAATAAGACAGCATCTCGTTAATATTCTCTAAACAGAAAAACAAAGCTAAAATATTAAAGAAAGAATCAAGAAAACAAAACGTTAACAAACAAACACCCATACACACAAAACAACAACGCGGAAACGGAAATACACTTGCACGCACATACTAGAATACTTAAATAAAAACCCCTAAAAAGATGCTACAAAATACAACAATCCATTTTTCTCGCACTCAGGAAACACATGTGTACAAGAAACGTTTAAAGCTTAGATTTTAGAAACAGTTACCAGAAAACGCCAGATAAGCAGAACCAACCGGAAAAAGTTGCATTTGAGATAAGTAGAAAAATAATGTTAAACCAAAACAAACATAAGTAAAGAAAATGCAGGCAAACTGTAACAGTTTAAGTTAAACTGTGTAGCCTGCTAAACAGCAACACAACGAACGAAAAAGATTACAACAAGTTAAAGATGAAGAAGACTAATATTATAAATATTTTATAGGATAGGCGACAAAAACACCTACAAAAAAATCTAACAATAAGCTCTCAGCATAGTTACATGAAACCAACAACTGGTTTGTAAAAGAAGTTTACTTACTCGGCAATGCTTATTATTTCTATTTCTATTCTTTACATTTATTTAGCCTGTATATTTACAGGAGCTACTTGTTTGAGAAAACAACTATGTAACTATTTGAGAGACACACTCATATAATAACAACGCTTAAGTCTTAAATATCATAAGATGATGAGTTGTGTACAAGAAAACAATGAGCAAGAAACCGGTGGAAACTTTTATCACATAAAATATAAAGATATTGTGCTACTAAAGAAAAATTTTAAAAATTAGATTAGAAATACATTTTAAGTACTTCCAAAAATCTTTCGTTTTCGTTTTCGTTTTCCATCACATGCCTGTATGTTAAAAATTATAAATTAAATATAGAATATATCTATATATATAAAAATGAAATGGTCCATGTATGTATGGCATCACGTAAGAACGGCTGGAGCGATTTGGCTGATTTTTTTTATTCGATTCGAAATTCTCAGGAGTAAAGAAAAAAATTCAAAAATTCCGGGTAAATCTCGGATTTTTTTGTGAGTCCAGTCAACTTTAATAAAAAAAAGCCCCCTAAAGTATGCTGTACAAATTTAGATATTTTATTTGCAAATAATTAAGAACAGGCGGGTTGTGAATACATCTTAAGCTAGATTTACACGATTGAAATTTTCTTCAAAATGCTGCAAACTCGTGTAAACAGCAAAAATTCCTGAAAATTTATTTATTTAATTAATAAATAAATTAAAAAACTATTAAATTTTATGATGATGATCGATCCATAATATATCATAGTTTCCAGAAATTTTATTTGGCTTGAGTTCAGTTTTAATTTATAATATAAAGAACACCATTTTAAAGTAATATTTTTTAGACAATTGGCTTATTAGAATGCATTTTTTACCCTGCCAAGGGCGTTATCAGCAATTGTTGTTGTCCAAGAACTACTTGTAAACATCATCTATTTAACTCACCATTATTGAGAAATAGGTTTCGGGAATAATCATATGTATTTTACATGTTAAGGAGTTCGAAAGAAGTGTACATGCCAATCAATAGAGTCCGACAGAAACTGACCGAAAATTTTAAGATATTCTTATTTTTCTTATAATTTCATAACATGCTTTTATATAATTTTAAGATGCCCTTAAGTACTAACACAAAATTGCGTACTCCAAAAATCTTGGTTTCTATCATAAACGGGTAAATTTTTTTAAGGACTAGTTTCTACTGTATTCTTCAATGTTTTACAATAAAATATAAGTGTTTGTATTCTATTAATTATGTATGTATATTAAAAATTTACTTGTACCACTTTAAAAATTCCTTCAACTACTCATTCCTGTTTTAACCTTATTAACTTTAATTATTCATGATTAATTAAATTATTTATTAGTTTTCTTTGTTTATTTCTAGATATTTTAGTTTAATGGTTTCTTCAACAAATTTATTCCAATAAAAAATCAAAATTTAAATATTTGATTAATCATAGCTTCCTACCAAACTGAAATATTAATTAATCAGTGTACTGCTGCTATACAAACAACTTACTCACACTTAGTCCTTTTAAAATACATACCAGAAACTTAAAAATATATATACACACATGTGTATGTATATAAAAAAATAGTGCTATAATATCATTACACTTCAGTGCTCACTTAGGTGAGTAGTTCCAAAACTTTCTAAATAAATTAATCAGCTCAGCTCAGTTCCAAATTTTGTGAGTAAATAGCTAGATGTACCAACGTATAGAAAAATAAAACAGATTTCAAAAACTATACTAACTGACCATAAAATCCATTTACAAGGACGTTTTTCTCTAATCCAATTTATTAAGGAACGTGGGCTGTGTATCTAAAGCAGCAGCTACAAACCAGCCATCCATCTAGTGGTGGTAGTTGCGCTATAACGATGTATAATGTTTTGTAAAACAATCTTCTTGTCGTTATTGTAATTGTTGATGATATTGTTGTTATAGTTGCCTCCTATATACATATATACAGACAATAACAAAAGCAACATAAAGATTTAACAAAAAAATCACCAACACAACAAAAAAGATTTAAGAAGAACAATTTTGTAAAATTTTTATTGCTTGCTTGCTCCTGCTACTACTTGTTTCACTAAGATGATATTTTTTGCTGCTTATTGCAGTTGTTATTTTTCACAATTTTTGTATTTGCTTGAACTCTGTAAAACAAAAATATGACAGCAACAGCAACAACAACAACGGCAGCAACTTTTCATATAACTATGTACTGGTAAACAAAAAGTGGGAGAGAAATATATGTATAGAAAAACAAGTCAGAAAGTATAGTCGGTCAAGCCCGACCATATAATACGGAGAGGGTCTTATATGGGAGTTTCGACTTATTATGGACCGACCATTATAAAATTAGGTGTCATTATCAGAAAGAAACTTAAGACATTAACATCGGACAACACTGTATTAAACATTAAATTATATTTCTTCCCTGAAGATGATCCACAAAGTTGGTCGAAATATTGGAAACAAATAAAATATAATAAAAATTAAAAACGAACAAATGTTTTTTATATTTTTAATAAAAGAGACCTCAAGCCGAGTTAATAAAATAAAAGATTTTTATATGAATACCAACATTTTTAAGAAATTTATGATCGTTAAACTGAATCTCGAAAGTGGGCCTTATATGGGAGCTACGACTAATTATGCGCCGATCATAATAAAATTTTACCTTATTATTTGCATACATATAAAAATGAATTGGATACCATTATTTTTGAGTGAGTTATGCTCTTTAAAGTGATTGTCGGAAGTGGGCCTTTTATTGGAGCTACGAGTAATTATGGACCGATCTGCACAACAATTGTAGCTGTGATGAAATTTGTTGGGATACTTGCATAATACAAACATTTATGATAGGTAAACCCCAATTTCGGGAGGAAATTTGTATGGGGTCAGGTGAAATAATGGACCGATTTCCACCAATTTCAATTCCATCCGTCCTTGGGTCGAAAAAATCTCACTTACCAAATTTTATCAATATATCTTCAAAATTCCGACCTGTACTCTGCACACAAGCTTTACATGGACAGCTAGCCAGCCAGACAGACGGATGGACGGACGGACGGACATTGTTAAATCGACTCAGAAAGTGTTTCTTAGTCGATCAGTATACTTTAAGGTGGGTGTTGGACCAATATTTCTGGGCGTTACAAACATCAGCACAAATCCAATATACCCTCCCCACCATGGTGGTGTAGGGTATAAAAACAAGACACTTTTTAAACTATTATTCTAAACACGTACGAAATAAACAGAAAATAGAAAAAAAAGAATCATATAAAAACTTAACGCAGAATAAATTTTTTTTTTATTATTTGGGTTTGTTTTGTTTTCTCATACGCTTCTGGTATTTTCTACTATTTTTTTTATAAAAGAAACAATAATAGCAAACAAACAAATAACAAGAATTTCATTCATAAAATTGAAAACAAAACAGAAAAATACTTGTACTCCTCGTGTACTCTTCAGCAAACAAATGAAGCAACAACTACAACAAAAGAAAGTGAACAAGAATACAGCTAAAACACTTAAACAGCCAACAATTGTCTGATTATTGTTGGTTGTTAAATCAAAATGGACCCTATTACTCATACAAACACCCACTTTAATATGAACCCAGCAGGTAAAAAAGCTACGGCTTCCATTTATAGGCCTTATAAAAGACCTGTTTACACATTCTAAAAGATTCTATTGTCAGTCCCCCTATGCCTTCTATCAGCAGGTGTTTCATACGCATTCAAAATTGAGTAGTGATGGTTGTGTAATTATCCCTTGTTCACTTTGTTATAGGAATAATAAAAATTAATTATAGATTTAAAACAAATTACTGAAAAAGATTCTATACAGTATTTAGGAATTATCTTGTAAATCAATTGAATTTACAAATGTGATATTATTTTAAATGTTTTTATATTTTATCTAATTTTGACCATTTATATACCGATTCTTATTGTAATTTTATTAGTATTGTTTCAAAGACAATATTACCTGTTGGTCGTAATTCACTAATGTGATTTTATTTTAAATGTTTTTATATTTTGATATATTTATTTAGTTAGGCATGAGTTCATTAAATTTAATTTTCATTAAATTAACTGAAGGTAGGAATTGTTTTACAACATGAAATGTTTATTGATAATTTTTCTGGCTAAGCTGGGATTGAACCTGGGTTGAATTTACATGTTTCGAGAATCACCACATTCTCTCATCAGAATTCTTTGCGTTCTAACCTCGGCATCACTGCGGTGCCTGCTAGCCAACAGTCAAACATCAATCTTTAACCAGTGGTACTGGTGGTTCGAAATTTGCTGTAATTATCATTTTTTTTCCAATTATTTACATGTTGTTTTTATATTTTATCTAATTTTAACCATTTATAATTTATGTATTTACGGATTCGTACTATAATTTACAGAGTTTGTCTGATTTTCATAATAATCTTGAGTGTAATTTAACAATTTATAAAATTAAAAGAACATTTTTCCATATTCACAACAAGCTAAGAAACAGAGTATAAAAAAAAGGATAAGATATAGATAAGTTGAGGCTTTTTCGTTTGAATTTGATCTCCATAATATTATGTATTTACAGAAGATTTATGTTAGGCAGAGTAGAAATGGACCAGTTATGTCCTGATAGCTTCTCAATCCAGTATCCAGTATCTAGTGTGGTTTCTACGTATTTTAAATAAAATTCAACCCAAATGAATATTATCTCAATAACGTTATTTACAAGAGTTGTATGGTTGTTTAATATGCTCGGAAGTGGTCTTAATTCGGGAGCTATTGCCAATTATTGACTGACAGCTACAAAATCCAGTAGCATAATTGCCGATATTAATATGATTTTTGGATTAAAATTACTTATCTAAATAAAAGTTGGTTCGATAACGATATTTATTAGACATTTTTGTGGGTTTATTTGTTTTTCGAAAATGGTTCTTATATGGCAGCTATGACAACTAATGGGCCGATCTTCTTAAATTTTGGAACAGTGATTTTTATACATGTGAGGATATTTCACGTCGAATTTCGACATAATAACGGTATATTTGAAATATATATTAGTATTAATGTAGATTTCGGTAGTGGACCTTCTATGGAGTATATAGTCAAATATGGACCGATATTCTCAAAATCCAGCAGTTTGATTTTGACATCATCACATTAAATGTGTCCGGTCAAAAATATCTCCTGCACTTGGTGTTTTATTCAAACTAAATACGTCATAAATTTGATGAACAAACTAAATATTTAATTTTTCAAGCTCTTATACAAAGTCATCTTAATTATCTTACACTTGTATATGGATTTAAAAGAAATGCTGACCTTAAAAGTTTACAGGTTATATAAAACAAATCGCTAAAGGCTAATTTCAATTTCCCGCCATTATACCCCACTTTTCTGCTTTATAAGGATATTGCTAAAAATATTTCACCAATATATGGTATTTACAAACAACAAGTCTTGATATATATTTATGAAACCATACATACATAAAATTGGACATCACAGGATCAGTTTATCTGTCAAACAAATGTTTTTGTAAACAAGAAATAATTCAAATTTAAGGATTCCTAGCTGTTCTCTAGAAATCACTAAACAAAGAATAAAGTACTTTGGTAGTTTGGAATGCAATAATTTCAATAGCATTATTTAAGAAAAAGCTAAAAGATTTTTATCTTAATATTGAAATTGAAATGCCTTCGTATAATTTAACTATTCGATTTTATTTTTTTTTAATTTTAGAAATATGTAATTTAAAAAGAAA
The DNA here is from genome assembly GCA_950370525.1 of Bellardia bayeri. Lineage (NCBI taxonomy): Eukaryota > Metazoa > Arthropoda > Insecta > Diptera > Calliphoridae > Bellardia > Bellardia bayeri. The sequence continues at coordinate 124,649,358 of OX493264.1, forward strand.
AACATAAATAATTTGTAATCATTTTGCCAAGGAAGTCTCAATAATGACCTAGGGGCTCTGAGACCATACTGTAAAATTGTAATTTTCAATTAATAAAAATAAAAAGCATTAAAAAAAATTGAACGAAGAAAACGTCTATGAATTTACCCCCTTATTCAAAAACGATTATTAAATTTAACAAACGTTTATTAGCCAAATTTTTATATGCAAATCTGTCTTAATAAACGTTTGTTAAATTTAATAATCGTTTTTGAATAAGGGGGTTAGTCTCTTATGAAAGTTTGTGGTGTAAAGTAAGCATTTAAAGCAGTACATGGTTTTAATTTTCAGTCTTATGCTGAATTCATGAGAGACTTTTCTTAGTAAAATTACTAATTTAGCCAACGCTTTCTATAAGGCATTCTCCTTACATACCTTCGAGTTGCTTTTCTGTGGTTTGCTTTCTAGATGGCCTGTAACCAGTAGCGGGTAGACAAAACCTTGACTTCCAATGACACGTTCTGTGCCATTGAAAATATATTTTAATTCAGCTGGTTGTCCTTGTGTCTGCAAAATAAGGCCTCTTGGAAGTCATCTTTACAGCATAATTTTCCCGCAGTGAAAATGTCTACATACACACTAATATTCACACGCATTCATGCCTACTAATACAAAAAATTACAAGAAAAATGCTAAAGCTTCCATTTGTAGGCATTATAGAAGACCTGTTTACACATTCTAAAAGATTTTACTATGCCTTTTATCAGAGGCTATTCCAGAAGGAGTTTTACAAACGTTCAAAATTTAATTTTAAAAGAATTTCAATAAATTGTGATTGCAAACATGAATGGTTTTGCAATTATTTTACTCACTTTGTTATACGAGTGGTGAAAGTGAATAAAGAGAGCTTTTATAAATTTAGTATTTACTGAAAGTTTGTGGTGTAATGTACGCGTCAAGCAGTACTTCATATACTTTATGTGACTTTTTTTTAATTAATTGAAAATCTTTATTTTATTTAAAACCTTTTCTTTTACTTTCCTCAATGAAACTATTAATTTAACAGATTTGTAATTACGCCTTCTATGAGTCATTACTTGGTAGACCTTCCAATTGTCCTTCTCAAGTAGGCCTTCTATCAGGCATGTAACCAGTAGCGATTAGTAAAGGCCTTGATTGCCAACGACAAGCCGTGTGAAATTGAAACGATTTTGTAATGCGACTGGAAGTCCTTGTGTCTTCAAAATAAGGCCTTTTTGAAGGCCTCTGTACAGCATCTTTTCCTGCTGGGTAATGTTGGGCTTATTTGCCAAATAGATTAACTACACTTTGTGTATTTTTTCAGATATTAATGCTAAAGGAAAACAATTTGTATATAACGAAAATTGTTTAAAAAATAACATACATAACAGCATACATTTCCTAAATTGTGTTTTTCCTTTAAATATAAATAATATTTATTTTGAATCACATATTGTGTGTTGAATAACATCAAATTGGTTCTTAGCTGTTTATAGCCAACATAAAATTAATATTCTATTTTCTCATTTTTGTATATTTGTTTGTTTATTTTAAAAAAGGACCTTCAAACATAAGTTTAAAACCCACTAAAACCCTTGTTTGCTTTTATTTTAGAAATTAATCTATTTGGCAAATCAGGCATTCAAATAATAATAGTTGCTGTTTGTTTTGGTTTGTCTGTATAAAAGTTGTGGAAAGTGTTTGTGGCAAAATACATCTAATATTTATCGTTTTTTTTATATATATTTTTTATTCTTATTCTTTTTGTTTCTAATGGCCAAATGAAGGAATTCAGCAATAGAAAAAAATTCTAACAATTGTTTCAAATACCAGTTTTGTATGAAAACAAACCACCAAACTACAATAGCTGAAATGAAGTTTTATGAGTTTGGTGAGAAGTTGGCATAAATACTTTTTTTGGGGTACTCTACCGCTCAGCTGTGAAAGCTTTTATATAGCCATATTCGGAAAATTGGGCAAAGGCTCCAGTTTGATAATTTATAACAAAATATTTGTGACAAATTATAAACAGATGATAACTTAGTCCCAATTTACATGAAGCAATTCTTATTGAAAAGTTTGATACAATATTTTCCTTGAAATGGTTTCGGTGTTCACACAGCACAATAGTTATTGCTTAATTCGCTCGTATTTTTATTTTAGATTTCCGTCCCTACCTACCTGCACATATTTGAAGTTTATGTATGGTTGGCTGGTTTTTTTGCAACTATTTTTAGTCTCTTAATAAAATGTGTAATAGGTCCTATTTTTACGGACATATAGACTGCAGGGGCATTAAAACGCTGTTGTGTTACTTTACATCTCCATAACCATTTGCATTATTTTACACATAACAATATCCATCAGCTGTTTCTTACTGTTGCAGGTACATTCCATTACAGTCGGCTAACTGAGCCTTTAGTCATCACTAGTATAAGGCGAAGAATTATATTTCAATTGTTGTTCAATTCACTAGTGATATTGTATGTTGTACATTGTACGGATATAACTATCTGATTGTAAATACAATTTTGGAAACAAATATACAAAACATAAAATATGAATATTATTCAAAATGAAAACATACCGTAGTATTTTCAGCAATATTAATTATTAAATTGTTTTTATTAATTTTATTTTCTTGTTTTAAATTTGTCAATTACGTTATGACTGAAATGTGTTACCGTTTGGTTATTTTTTTTAAAGTAAAGTTAATAATTTTTTTGATGAGGTACATATTTTAACTTTTGTCAACACTTAAATTTTCATACAACATATAAAATATATATAAAAATATCGTAGGTATTGTACAAAATATTTGTATAGAAATTTTCTAACAATAGTTGTACAACTATTGTAAATTCAGACGACGTACATTTGTTACGACACTACAACATCACTTGTGAATTGAACAGATATATTTGGGTACCAAAATTTACGCAACATTGCCATTTGTTCAAACCCCCTAAAAAAAAGAACACGTTGATTTCTGAAAGGAGTATTAACTGAAAGAACCACAGGCTTTCATTCTGAAGTAATATTTCAAAAATTGTGAAATGTTAACAGCCACAACTTTGATTTTTGAAGCAAAATCATCATAAAAGGCAAATCGAATTTTAAACTTGATCGTTTTGTTAATCACACACAGAGAAAGAATATAGTTGTACATGTTTACCACATTTTTACAAGTTTTTCAACAATGCTATGGTCACTGTAATTAGTTGTATGATTGCGGTAACCATAATATGGTTAACTTACGATTCAGATGTTTACTTACTACAATCATATAAACGATTGTAATAACTGTGTATATATTTGTTGCAATCATATTTATGATGAATCAAGTTAGCATAATTTTTTGCTCTTTGATTATGATAGAGAACAACATAATGTGGTATAATATGTCAGCATAAAACTGATCATCACAAACACTACGTAATTACTATAATCATATATATGATTGCTATAATCATGTGAATAGTAACTTAATCATATCATGGTTGCAGAAATCATATAAACAATTACAATTTTTTAAATGTTGAAATAGTTGTGGAAAACGTGCACAACTACATTTTTTTTCTCTGTGTGCATTTAAAAGTGCATCCACACGATGTCATTGTTTGGTGTAAATTGCAGGCTGGGGAAATCATTGTTACTAGGTTAGCAGTGGCTGCCTATAATGCTCAATATCACAACAGGACAGTTATTGTTACAAAAATTAAATGATCTTGATGTGAACGATATGCTGCTTCAACAATACAACGTCACATTCCATACAATTCTTCAAATATTTAAATTATGAAGATATTTAGGGTCGTCTAGTTTCTCCAGCTTATTCAGATTAGTCCTCCTAGATTCGATTTATTTGAGGTCAAAGGTATTTGACAGCTTCAGCTGCACTTATAAAAATAGTGAGTATGTGCCAGCAAAACCGTGCAGGCGATTTTTCAATCTGCTGCTCCATACAAAACCCTCTTCTGATGCTATAAAAACAAATAATCTAATGCTGTGATTTCAAATAATTTCAAATATTTCATACACATATATAATGAAAAGTGAAAAATATTAATTTAATGTCGAACTTTCCATTGAAAGACCCAGCTGGAGCTAAAAACAATCCCAAGAGGGCGCACTGTAGTTGCTCATATATTAAAAGATTATTGCAAAATTATACTCGTATTAACATATTTCCTACATATGTACCTACTTAATAAAACATATTCAAATTAAATAAACTGTGAATTTTTTTAATATAATATTTACAAATTCAACATGAAAACTGTAGGGCATTGCAGTAACGAGGAAAAAACGAAAATAAAAACTAAAATAAGTCTTTGCAACATTTTGTTGAACAAAAACAAAAGGAAAAGAAAACTTGTTTACTTCTTATTATTATGCGACACTTTGTTTGTTACACGTTTCACACATCATTGCATTTATAATTTTATTTAAATAAGTTTTTTCTTCTATAAAAAAAAGAATAAAATAAAATAAAACTTAAAGAAAAGACTAAAAGAATACAATTCACATGCTTGAATACATGGAAATTTGTTGGTTGTGTTTATTTTGCTTTGTACCAGACCCTGCCTGCTTGACTGCTCTGCAATTGTATGCAAAAGAATCTTGCAACAAAGTCTGCATTTGCTAAAGGTGTATTTGAGGACATCACCTTCTTCTTGTTCCAAATGAAGAATAAAAAATAAAAAAATACTGGGTGAGATTTTCTTTTATTTTTTTTTTTATCTTTTTTTTGTTATTTAGTTTATTTGTGCACTTACAAAAAATCTAATTCATCCAAAAGTGTAGCACACAAAGTAGCACAAAGTCTTATAAATACTTGAAACTGTTTTGTAGAAATTTTTGTTTCGTTTTTTTGTTTCACAACCAAAATCCTAAAAAAAAACTTTCCTTTTATTTACCGGGCAATTTAACAACAAAAAAAAATCTATTTCTCTTAGTGTAGAAAAGAAAATTGTTAGAAATTATTCTGGATTTCTTAATTCGTTACCCTGTATTTTGGTATTTATAACCCAGTTATTCATTGAATCTTATTTATTCATGCAAACCCAAACCCTCTTAGTCTTAACTATTTGGTTTTCGTACTCGTTTATTACATAGATACTTTTTCCATTTGTTCACTGTTTGGGTTTCTTTGAAGAAGTTGCTGTAGTATGTCTAACAAACACAAAGTACTGGTATATGTTTTCTTGGATGTAAAGGTATGATCACACATGGCAAATAATTACTTAAAAAAAGCGTAACCACTTGTTTTAGCACAAATTTGTTTGACGTTGTTTACTCTTACAAGAGTTTTGCCAGCTCAAACAGCAGCAAATAAAATACAACTAAATATTTGTTGTGCTTTGGCCTAAATAAGAAAAGTATTTTTAAATAAATAAACGAGTTCAAATATATGTTATTTAGTGGTTACGTCTTTTTCGGCAAATATTTGCCAAGTGTGACCGTACCTGAAGTATGTTTTATATGATTTGCTTCTGCACTATACATGTTTCAATTCGTAATATTTTCATTTCCTTTTTTTCCAAAAAAAAAAAAATTACAAGCAATCACGCTAGGTGATCCTAAAAGCAAAAAATAAATCAGCAACAATAAGTAAAGGCTTTTGAGTTTTTGTAATTGCTTTTGTGAATTTTAAATGCAAAATTGTTTAGCTAAACTGAATTGGATGGGGCATGATTAACACAATTAATTGACGTTTCATTTTGCATTGTTAAATATTGTGCTGAGATTTAGCGGATTTTGTATGAAACTATAAACTAAATGTAAAATATTCAGTTGATTACATATAAAGATTGTCCTAAGCTGGCATTTCAAATTTAGACAATTTCGAAAACATAAATTTTCAATAAACCATATAAATAAATTTAATTTTCTGAAAACATTACTTACATTTATTTACTCGTGAAACCGTTCTTAAATATCTCTTATCAAACACTTCTTATTCGGCTGTATCAGCGAAATTCAGCAACATGTTAGAGTCCGACTGAATATTCAATCTCAGAAACCCGCCTAATACCAGTAATCCTTCGAAATTTGGACGAAACTGTTAGGTTATTCACCATATATACTTTAGACTATTGTAAAGTAATATTTTCTAGACAATTGACACATTGGAATGCATTTTCATTCTAATAAATTAATTATACATGTTCAGTAGCTTTTTTTTCTAAGCATTTTCGCTTCTCTTAATAATTTCCTGTTAACACAAACAAACCTTCAATAGTCTACTAATATTTTAACCTTAAGTAAAGTAAGTACAAGGTGGCGCAAAAGTAAACTTCCGATGTTTTTTGGCTGTAATTAAAAAACAAAATTAAAAACTTTGATTCTTTTTGTAGATTATTTTTATATGGTCTTTTAATTTTTTTTTTTACATCAAGTCGAGAATATGATGTCATGTAAATGACCGCCGCCACAGTTGCTTGTCATTTGAGCCCTTTTTATGGCATTTTCCATCACTTTGGCCAAAACTTCCGGCGATAGGTCCTAACATTCGTGACGGATATTGTCTTTAAGAGCTGCAAGAGTCTGAGGCTTGTTGACATAAACCCGCGACTTCAAAAAGCCCCACAAAAAGAAGTCTGGAGCGGTCAAATCAGGCGATCTTGCTGGCCAGTGCAAATCGCCAAAATCTTGGTGGTGATTAAGGATGTTAGACGCGATTGGCGGTCAGCAGCTAACAGCTGATGCACCGTCTGGACTTTGTACGGAAACATCTTCAAATCTTGTAACAAAATTCGAGGTAAAGACCGTCGACTGATACCCATTTGCGTGGCACGTCGTCTGGTCGATGTCGACGACGCTTCCATGACATGCTCGACTACAGCAGCAATATTCTCTGCAAAACGGCTACTCCGGGGTCTGCCACGCCTGGCAGCATCTCGTGTTGTGTCAGTCTCTTCGAAGCGAGCGGCTAAACGTCGTCAGGAAATCTGCGACGAAATTCACGTTGTGCCAAAGTCACCGATCGATTATTGGTCAAATAAATAGTCAGCAATATTCCGCGTTCTGGAGCAGTATAGCGTAACATTGTTTGTTAACGTGTATTTTGCATGTGTTTACTATACAAATGTTTAAACAGAACTGACATTAGGGGCCAATCGCAAAATTTATAGCATTTTCAAATAGGAGGATTACTTTTGCGCCACCTTGTAGTGAAAAAACTTGCACCAAATTACTTCAATATAAACATGATGATTTTCTAGCAGTTTACTTAACGTCATACATATTGTAAGTGACGTCCTCCTTTTTCCTTTCTGTTTAGATGTTTTTGGTTTGGATTTACTAGTCCTGGTTTCTTTTGAGCTGCTAAATTGATTGTTGTTTGTCATTTGGGTTTTCTATGAATGTCTGTTTGTATTTGTATTTATTGTCATGCATGTGACTTTTGTAATAGAAAATAAAAATCTTTCATCAATGCAATTTACTTGATTTTTTTTCTGATCTCAAGCTAACTTGGCTTAAACTGTGTAACATAAACATTACCATGTATGTGTCCATGAATATATACCTACTTTGACATGTTAGGAAAATCATGCAAATGTGTTTCTTGTTTGGCTTTAACTGTTATTCGTAACACAACTACTTTTATGGCAAAGCAAAGGGTTTGTTTAATTTTTTTCCTTTAAGTTTCCTTCGACAAGCATTTTAAGTTTGCGGTAGGATAAGATTCTTTTAAATTGAGGTTTTTTGTTTTTTTTTATATTATTAGTTGTTGCTAGCTAGATACTTGAAATAGTTGGGTGAGTATTGGGTAGGAACATTTTAAAATTTTCATGAACTGTAATTTTTCAACGAACGGTTTAATGAACATAACACTCGCCTGTTGGTAATATTATTTCTTGAATTTATTGCACAATCCTAAATAAATTCAATTCATGGATCTTACTTGTTCTCTTACCCAACCTAAATACCAAAGATTGTTATTGGCATGAAGTTAGCAAAAATTTGCTATAAAAGTTTACTTTTATTTGCTAGTTTGGGAGACTTATACATCTATACATTTTACATACATACCCATATGTACACGTAAATAAACTTAGGTGCATAAGTATGTGTATGTTTACGTTTGTATTTATAATATAATTTGATTTGAGCATTTGTTAAGAATATCGATTAAAGTAAAATTGCTCAACACAACATTCTTTTCTGCTCCCTGCATCCAACCTCTCCCCTGCCTCACTTTCCTCCCCTCCCTTCCTACTTTTGCCAATAAAATAAGGGCCAAACTTTTTTTGTGTGGTAAAAAGTTTTGAGAAAATTGTTGCATGTTGCTGCAACAACATTAAGGCCAAGATTGCAGTGTACAAAATAGTTTAGTTTATTTGCTGAAAAGCATTGCACACAGGTTGAACAACAACAAAAAAAAAACTGCAAATAAAACACTTAAGGACATTTGTTTGTTGAAAAGATGATTGATACTAAAGACAGATTTTTAATTAGTACAATCATTTGAAATGATTTTTATTTTGGCAAAACTAAAAGAGAAAAATATATAAAATAGTTTTATAAAGAAAACTGTGTTTGTTTATCTAAATAGTTTAAGGCTATCTTTTGTGTAAAGAGCAGAGACAATAGGAATAATTTTCTATTTTTCAATTAGTCAACTCAACAGCAATTCATTTTAGTTATAAATTTAGTTAAAGACATTATTGAAATAATGAAAGTAAAAATAAAAATTTTAATATTAAAAGTTGAATGCAAGAAAATCGATTTGTTTTTAATCTTACTTATGTAGTTTTAAAACTAAATGATTAAATGAGATTAAAATGAAATCTATGATCTAATCCTATAGATACATACATATAAGTCTTCAACTTACTTTAACAAATACATTTTTAATATTTAAAATAGTTTTGTGACAAATAGAACAAAGAAATCGTTTTATTACTCATTATCCACTGCAAGAAATGTTATTTACAACTTGAATTAAAGTTTGTCAAACATTGACAAATAAACCTGAAGGCGGCTATATGAGTTCTACCAAGTACCTACAAATAAAGAATTATTTAAGCTATATTCTCAATGTCAAACTAAAATCATATAAAGCTCTGTTATTTGCAGAAATAAATACCAAAAAGTCAGCCAAATAACTGAACTATTCAGAAAATATAATAATTAAGTGATGATTCAGTATCTTATGAGAACTTTGCAAGAAATTCAATCAATGAGCTGTGTTAACATGTAACTAATTATTTTACAAGCATTAAACTCATGACTTATTTAAAGACTTTTTTGTACACCAATACCTCGTTTTCCGTTTTTTTTTTTCAAAGTTGCGTCGCCGCTTAATTAGTACAAATTTTCACTGTGCGTCGTTAGATTTTCGAGGTTGTATTGTTTTGGGTTCGAGTTTTTAATTTTTTTTTTAATTTCTGGCAAAATCTGCAACATCATTAAAAACGATGACCCCTTCAAGCAGTGCTTTGATTACCGAAATTAAGTCCTTGCTTTCTATTGTCATTGAAAATCAAGTTGCGCAGAGAATACCATTAAGTGAAATGGTATTTCAGGCAAAAGCAAAAAGCTTATTTGCTGACACAAAAAGTAAATCATTATCCAACGATAAGGAAAGGAAATTTATTTTACGTTGAAAAAAATCTGTTCAACAAACATTGGATCTATTTTTTTGCGAAAGAAAACTGACCACTTAGTATTTTCGTAACCCTAAAACCATGGTTTGCCATAGAAAATCTTAATTCAATTTGCGTTGTGTTTTTTTTTTGGAACGTAACCCCGACGCAAAGAGTGGTATTGGTGTATATAATTACCTTAGTATTGAACAAGATATTTTGGCACTGTGTTAACAAAACATTACGAATTTGATTTCCATTTGCAAGCCTCATAGTCACAACAACAGAATTTTAAATATTTACTTCCGCTGTTATTTAAATTAAACTAAAACTCTGTGTGTAGATTTGTATATCCGTCTTGAAATAAATTACATTAATTTTGAACAACATTATCAACGTTGAGGGTAGAAGGCCGGTGTGAGGTTGTCCCCACACCCTCACCCAGAGACCAATACGATCCATTGTGATTTATCAACATTAAAATATAAGGACAATGGCCCAGAAAAAACTTTTGTCCATACATCTGTTTAATCCTCTGGTCTTACACCGGTTTTAAACTGTTAATTTCCTGTTGCGTTGACGTATTTAAGACAGTTGCGGGAAAACAATTTGTCAAGCTCAAATATTCATAACTTAATCCTTTTTAGCAATTACAACAACTTGAGTTTTTAATATTGAGTTAATGAATAACAACAGCACAAACTTTCAATTGTGTAATAACCCAGCAAAAACAAAAAAAAAACCGGAAAATAAGTGAAAAGATATTCTTTTGTCTCTATGATAAAGTTTTAACAAACTTCAACTTGTTTTATTATGAATAAGAAATTATTTGTTATAAAATTGTCTTAGAAAATATCACAGTTTTATTATTTAGTACTACAATGCGCCAGTGTTTTGTCTTCATATTTTATTTATATTGAAATGTTTAAAAATTGTTAAACATTAACATAAAAATAATGTATTTTCAAATGTTGGTTTATATTTAAAAAGTCATTTTTCCCTAATATAAATTAAACATTTTACATTCTAGGCCAAATATAACATTCAGTGGGTTCGCTTTTGCCACTTCCGGGTGCTTTCGGTTGCATACAAAAATTAATATTTTTACAAACTTATAGAATAATTATTATTTCATAATCGTACTGTTAATTTTTACTTCTTGATAATTTAGTTAGGCTCGAGTTCATTAAATTTAATGAAAATTAAATGTTTACAAACTGTTTAAATTTCAAACTTCTTTAGAAACACTTCCAGTTTTCTCTTTTTGTTTTGTGTAGACAGTCATACTTGTTAAAATAGTAGGACTTCATCGATTTTGGGTATATCAAAAAATAGGCAGGCTCAAGTTTTTCCCTAAGATTTTAAATTACTACGAACAATTAAAAAAATTTGTATAAATTAAAAAAAGTAGGCACAAAAATGGGTGTGGTCGGTTTTTCTTTCCGTAAGAAATTAAGATGGGTTATGACGAACATTAGCAAAAAAAAAAATAAAAAATTAGTCAAATCGGTGTAGTCGACATTTGGTTTTTATTTCTGTAGATTTTTTAAAACTTTCACACTCTTATTATGAAGCCTAAAAGTATGCCACTTTAATATGCAATATCAAATATTTATAGTTTACAATTTAAAGGAGTAATGTAAATATTAACGCAATGAGTTCTTGGAATTATACAGTTAAGGACTTGAGTCTTCAAAATTACATATTTTTGTCAATTAAAAAGTACTAGAAAAAAATGTTTAATTAAAAAAATGCAATTATATTTTAATTACTATACAAATAATCAGTAAATAAAACTCGTAGCCTGGTATTCGTTTTGCCTACCCTTGACCTCGTAATGCTTTTTGAATAGTTTTTGGATGAACTTTTTTATCTGTAGAAATTATAGATTTTTTTGCCACGTTTCCTAAAAAAAGACAAACATCTTGCCTTGAGAGCTTCTTTGGGCGTCCTGATCTTGGCTTGTTTCTACAGAGCCAGTGTTTTTTTTTTATTTTAACAAAAGGTTTGTTAAAAAGTTTACTGATTGCGCGCTAAGATTTTCCTCTTTTGTGTTCTTGAATAACAAGACTTTTTACACCGACACTAACTGTTTTACGCGTGTTCATCTGGTTTATTTGTAAAAACTTATTTGACTGATAAACTGCTAAAAAGTTATACAGCAGTCACTTAACCTACCTGAATTGCAAAAAACTAATGTTGTTTGAACTGCAACTATCGAATATGTATATGAAATTCTGGGGCTGTTTAAAAATATTGTCTTAAAGCACACTTCAAGCCTACTTTATTTTTTATAAATACGGCAGTAAATGTGTATGTACTACCCATTCCAAATTGTTTCTTCAGCAACTTTTTCTTCTAAAAATTCAAGAATTTTTCTTTGGCACTTTTTCGTGGCATTTTTAAAATACGTTTAGAAATTGTTGTTTAGTGCATAAATTGCATTAGTATCGCGAAGTACGAATCAAATGGAGTGCTCACAATCAATGTCAAAACATTTGCAAGTGCAAACTTTTGCAATACAAAACGCATCGAACCTCCAATACCACTGATATTTAAAAATTGTTTATTTTGCTGGGTTATATGTAACACTTGTTATGTCAGCAATAGAATTTGAATTTAAGTTTTTTCCTTTTGTTATAACGCTGCTATAGCATAATAAAGTAATTAATTTATTTTGTTTACACTTCACTATTTAACACCCACTCAAATTTGTTTACATATTTTGTTTTATTTTCTTAAATTTTAATTTTAATGGAAAATTTTGTTAAATGTTTGTGTTTTCTTTATTATTTGACTTTATTTTCTGTAAAAAAAAAGAAAACCATTTTAAACACATTTAGTTCTTTTTTTACACTGAACGGCTATGAAAATAAAAACACAATCTAGTTACTATAAAGGAAACAGAGCACAAATTAAATTTTCCCGCATAATTTACAAACGGGTATAATGTAAAAAAAAAAAATGTGTTTGAAAAAATAAGAAAAGCAACAAAAAACTAAAGAGCGCAAAAGAACGTTGTTGCAGCAATATCACAGACGGCAAAAAAAGAAAATCACTCTATTAACTTAGTTGTAGGTCGTGGCGTTACTTGCTATTTTGGCATGTGTACTTTGTGCAAGTGTATATGGAAATGTTGCAAGTTGTAAGTAACTTGCAACACTGTTTCCCTGCATTTTGTGGAAAAGCGCAGACAATTGCGATGTAATTTAATTGTTTTAATTTAATTAAAAAAAAAAACGTTTATTAAATTTGCTTTTTACCATTATAAAATATGGCAGTCATATTGACGATGAATCGTTTATTATCAGTCATGTCACACAACTCAATTCCGATCGAAAGTGATTTTGATTCCGTAAATTGAGTCTTTAGAAAACGAAAAACGAATTTTTTTTCGGAATGAAACTCCACTTTAGAAATCTAAAGTGGAATTGTTATTTTTTTATTATTTTATACTGAAAAAAAAAACTCATACTACTAATTTATAATAACAATTAAACAATTAATTTTATTATTTCATTGTTGTTGTAGTTATCTTATTGATATTTAAATAAAATGTTAAAAATTCCAAAGTTGGTGTCAGCAACAAGCAAACTTCTGTCGTTTTCAGATGCATCCCTTAAATTTTAAAACAGCAACAATTTAAATTCCAGGCATTTTTGAAAAATTTTGTTCACTTTCTGTTCGCTTTAGTTCAACTTTTTATTACAAAAATTATATTTTTTTTTTGTTTTGGTTACACAACGTTACCATATTTAAGTTAAAAACCGAAATTTACGCAAAGTAAAAACGATCGATTTGCGAATACGGAATTGAAACCATTCCGATCGAATTCTGTGACATGCCTGTATATCTCACATTTTAATGACCAGATGATTGCCATAATTTTATACCTAATTACTACAAACATATATGTTATTGCTGCAATCATGTGAATCGTAACTTCAATATATTATTGTTACAGTGATAATAATTGATATTGTTAACGAATTTTAATAATGTTTATATAATTACGCTGACAATATTTACTGGATGGATAAAAGTTGATTTAACCAACATTATTTTTAAATGTTTCAAAATGATTTTATTTCAAAAATTTAAAATTCTTTCTAAATTGCTCTGCTGCATTAATATAACAAGAACTAATTGGCCTTTCCATATTTATTAACATTAATTAAAAGTGTTAATTAGATTATTCGCTTTCGGATAATCGGATTTTGGACAGTAGTTAGTAAAAATATATTCGATACCCAAACTTTTATAAAGCAAAGAAAACTAAAACAATCCGCAAAAACTGTCCATCCAAAGCACTTTTAAGTTCACTCCAAAGACTTAAGAGATCTAAGAAATGTGAAATTATTTCACAAGGTTTTAGAATATGAAAAAATTAGACCGAAAACTGGTTTGGATTTAGTTCCATAGATTAGTCATTACATTGGTATTACTACCCCGCATATACAGATATTTGATTTTAAATTTGATATTAAAGTCTTACGAAAGTTGAAAATAAATTTGGTCTTAGATTTTTATAAGTTTGAACTTTTGTTTCCACGAAACATACTGCAATTTATTAGAATTCAAGCCTTTACTCAGCCCTGAAATATTTGAGAATTGTAAAATAGTATGTACAACTAAAGTATTTTTACAAATGTTCTTAAAGGTTTAATGCAAGGTTTGAAATAACACTTAAGAACTTATGTTGGCAGCAAACATACAAATTTGATATAAAATTACAATTTATTGCAAACCTGCTCACTAAGATTTAAAATGTTTGGGAATAATCATCTTTAAAAAGAAATAGTCATTTTATAGCAATTTGAAAAGTACTTCTATTTAGAATTTATTCCCAGATGTATTTCAAAATTGTATTACAATCTGTCAAACATATATATAATTGGCTATTCTTAACCCTTATGTGTGCATCAAGGTACCCGGGTACCTTTGGCGTTGTCAGTCAAAGTTTTTTCTTTGAAAATGATAACTTGTATATCTGAAACTTTTTAAGAACTACTAAGTTTCAAATAATTTAGTTTTTTTTGCAGCCGTACACCTTGACTTTTTTTGTAATTTGCCTGAGAGACCAATTTACTTTAAACACCCTTTAATGCACATCAAGATACCCGGGTACCTGTACGTGTTTTATATGAGAAAGCGGCCATTTGAGTCTTGATTGCAGATTGGCTGCGAGCAGCCAGTACAAGCTTTACGAATCTTTTTCGGCTTCATACGGCAACGTCGATGGCCGTTGATCTTCGTTTGCACGTATATTTACCTAACAGTTTAACCATATTATCTATTCCTTCTTTCGTTTTATTATTTTATAATATTTAAAAATGCCTTTTCTCTACCTTGCAGCGCATAAGGTGTTTCTTTTTTTTTTTTCTTTTGGCACACTCATAAGTAACTTTCATATTTCTGAAAAATTTCATTTATATCGTTTGAAATTGAACATTAAGTTGTAATCAAGATATTTTGAAACTATATCCATCTCATTTCTAACTGGCTGATTGATATGCAATCTCAGCAAAGTATTCGACTTTAAGTCGAATACTGCTGATTCTCAAATTACGAGATTTTAGACAATCATTGTGTTTCGTTCCAATCCGATTGTACAAGATATATGCGTTTTAATTTCAAAATACTTTTAGCAAAAATGCCAAAAAGTGAAGGTTATCCCTAAATTCAATGAATCTTTTCAAATGGAATGTAAATTCCCTGAAACACTTTATGCTTTCAAATGCTCCCAAATAGCTTCTAGAAAAAGTATGATTAGGGAAACATCACTTGTAACGAACAGAAGAAGACATACAAATTATTAAATTTAAAATCCTCATGTAATGAATTGTATATTCACTTTTATTTATCTTCTTGCCCTCAAAAACTAAAATGTTTGCAAATTTTAAGAAGGTTTTTTTTCATATTTTTTTTATTTTCCCATTTTTGTTTTCACTCATTTTTATTTTCACATAATAAACATTAGTTTTAATTTAGTTTTTAATTTCTTTTTTTAACTCGAAATGCCGGCAGCCAACACGAATACATTCAATTTAATTAATTTTTATTGTTATAACAAATTATTATTAATTATATGTATGTTATATTTATACATACATATATTTATTCATGTACTTTTTTATAATTTACTTTATTATTAATTACACTTTTCATTATGAGAGTAGGAGTGTTATAAATTTTGTCTAAGGACATTAGTAAAAAAAACACATATAATAAATTTTAGTTTCTAGTTAGGCAACATATTAATGAGGTATTATAATTTAGAAAATAATATATGTTTCCATATTTATTATCTATAAATAAGTGCTTTTAATGAATTAAATTGTTTGTAAGCTATAAATTACCTAAAGATTTGTATATATAATTATGTTGTTGTTTTTTTATATCAGCACATAATTCAGAGATATGTAAGTATGTGGGAAAATGTAAATTTAAAATCATTATTTTTGTAAACATTTATTTATAAACTACAACACAATGTTTAATGTTTTTGCCTTTGTACTTTCCATATCCCATTTATTTTCATTGATGCCTAAAAGTAGGCAACTTTATATGTCTGTACTTTAAGCAAAGTTTGAAGGAAACTTGAATACCTTGGAATATTCTCAAATATATTTCGAAAATCCTAATTTTTATTAAATAAATTCTTATTATAATATTAAGAACAGTTTTTGATAACTTCTACTATGCATATAAGAAATAACCTTAATACTTAATATTATTTACTGTGCATGTTTATTAAATATTCTCAACAAGTTCTAAAGAAATTACTATTAAGAACTGATTTTGTTACACATATATGTGTAACATTTAAATACGTTATGTCTAAGGTTATTGTGTCCATATAACTACCCATGCTGCCTCATTAAGTAAACTGCTTGCTTCAAATTCTTCAAATTACCAGAAGAATTTCAATTGTAACCACATCTTAATTGAGTTTGCAATACATTTCAATTGACAATTTATTCATAATGACCTTCTAGGAGATTTGTTACCTGAAGACAACATAATTTAAATTCACAAGTTTATTCTGTTGTATATGAATAATTTGTAAAAATTAATTTATTGTTTTCAATTAAACTTTTACAAACAGTTGCGGACATTTTCAATTGAGATTTATAGATGTTGAGTATGCGGAATTTTTTAATTTAGAAACAGAAATTTAAATCAGTTATTATTAATTATAATTTGTACAAAAATATTCTATGCCGTTTTCATTTTTGAAAAACAATTTTGGCTTTTAATCATATCTTTGGTGCTAAAATGCGTATATTAAAATATTTTTCATATTTTAAACTTATGAGTAGATTTTTTCAAAAATCTCCAAAATATCTGAAAACCATGTTAAAGTCATTCTATTACTATTTAAGTTACATTGTAATGGACATTACATATTATGTGCATTACTCAGAAGTAGATTGGTTTTGTGTTTTAGTTAAATACACATTCAGTACATTGTATGTATCAGTTCAATAAATCTATAAAATTTTAATTTATTTACTTTAATTGCTAGTTGACGGATACACATTGATTTTTGAAACAAAACCATATACTTTCGTATATTTACTACAAAGCTTATAAACAAAACCATCACCTTTTTGATGCTTGTATCGGTAATTGTAACTAGTTATTTGAATGATGCTAAACTATTATAATCCATGCATAATCCATGCATATATATATGTTATATATGCATGTTTTCTGGGTAAAAAAGTTAATCATATATAACATAAATATATTGCATACCTTGGAGCGCGTTATATTTCATTTAACCAATAAAATAGAGAAAATAATAATCTGATCTAAAATTCTAGATGTAAATGATTTAATACATATGTATTTCTCTTTTAAAATAAACTTTTGTCAGTTTATAAATTTATTCGGTCTTAAAAGAATACCAACCTAAATAAATAAATTTACATACGTCACTCGCAGTAGTTTTAGAGTTTGCATTTTCGCAAAATTAAAAATAGAGAACATGCATTCTGAATAACTCACGTTTATGTTACTGATTGATACAGAAGTAAAGTTAAAGTTTCACGAACATAGATGTTTCTATTTGAAATGATAATTAACTTGTTTTGTATGTCTCTTAATAGAAGATATTAACCAGTTAAGCAGTATACATCGCTTTGAAATTGAGTTTACGAAAGTAATTTATTTAAAACACTTTTGAATAAAGTCCCTTTTGGAATCATTTGAAAAATATCATTTGGTTAAATTATTTACTGGAGTACTGGAACTTTAATTTCCGTGTAAATTGGTTACACTTTTTAATTTATTTAAACGTTTTTAAAATCAAATAGAAAACTATAAAAACTATGCTTCTTTCTATATTTGTTCTAAAATTGATCATAGAGTAAAAGTTTTATGGGTTTTTTTAAGAACTAAATAATAAATAAAAATTAAACAAATTTTTGTACATTAGCAATCAAATAAAATGTGAATTTATCTACTCGAAATAAAATACCTTAAATTTTAACGATTATTAAATTTGACAAACGTTTATTAAGCAAATTTTTATATGCAAACCTGTCATAATAAACGTTTGTTAAATTTAATAATCGTTTATGAATAAGGGAGTAAGAATTTATAATCGTGTTTAATGGCTGATTTTATTCCGAATAACTATATTATTCCCATAATTATATCCAACCTATTAATGATGCTGGAGTAAAACAATTACTTTTATGTTATTAAAAACCCTTTTTTTATTCTATTTTTATCGTAACATTTCCAAGAAAACATTACACGAAATTGTTTAAAAATGATTCATGGCTAAAATATAGCACATTTATTTACAGCATACTTTGCAGATGTACATGTTTATTTACATTCGCGAACTTCTTTGTGTTCTTTATAATTTTGTTTTACAATTTAAATCAATCATTCATTAAATAAAAAGCTGGGAACACATATAATTTTATTTTTTTTATCTATTCATGTATTAGTTTTAAATTAACTGGCCGAAAATTAGTGTTGCATACTTCTTGGCTACTTTTAATATCAAACCAGGTTGCAAACGCCTAATACATATAATTCTAATAATTCTTTATAAATAGTTTGAAATAATAACTCAGTATAGTTTTTTTTGTTTGGAAATGGTGTACACGTTTATTCCTGTAATCTACACATTTATATCCATTTTGTTTATAAAACGGCGCGCAAATTTAACAACGTTCAATCTAAATTATAAATTCTCTTTCCCCAAATTTTAGTTATTCAGTTCAAATCTGTTAAAGCTGTAAAGTAAAAATGCCTGATGTATTCGTAGCATAAAATTACAACATTTTTGTAACTTTATTTTACAAAAATTTGGGTGCATGGGTGTTAATGGTTGATTGTATGGGTTAAATATTGTGCACTGAAATCCCAGCTAGTAAACAAGCAGGGAGGAGAACACACACATCTGATTTATTTTTTTGCTACTTGCACAACTGCTTTATTATGTTAGTATAACATGCAAAAATATGTAATATTTTATTTTTAAATACTTGCATACACAAGGAGTTTAAAGATATATTTCCATTTAATTTTTTTGTTTTGTTTTGAGATTTTTGTTATTTAAAATTTAATTTAATTTTCATCAGCAATTTATTTTATTGTTTTATTATTTATAATTCAATTATAGATTTGTTATCAGGATATTACCATTTTATTTGATTAATACTTCTTGAGCTTTATTTAAATTATTAAATTTGTAAACACTTTGAATAACACTAATTTATATTATTTTTATATATAAAAGCTTTTTATGTAACTTTAGCTTTATTATTTTATTTTTATTTACTTTTTTAAATTTCACTTAATTTTTTAATTACTAAAATTTCATAACGTTATTTTTTATATCTTTCTTTGATTAAATTTCAAAAATTTAAATTCATTTTCTAACGGTATTTCATTTTAAATTTTCATACATTTCATGTGTGCAATTTTATTTCTTGCATTTCCTCTACATTCATTCATTGATAAATTTCTGCTTATATTTTCTTTCTTCTTTTTTTGGAAAATCACAAAAACACTCACGTTGTGTGTGTTAAAACAAAACGCGCCCGTTTTATCCGTTTTATCACATCCATACGAGCGCACTATAAACACGAAACTGAACAAGTGCCGTCTTAGAATGTAATAAATTGTGTTCCATGTTCACACTGTCAACCCCCTCAACGACAACAACAATATCGTTGGCAAAAAATAGTACGAAACTGTTAACTTACATATGTTTCGTGTCTGCTCTCGTCAATGAAACCGCACGAGCTAAAGCCATTTAACATTACGGAATCCTTATTAACATCCTAGTTGTGCGGGTTAAAAGAATACCATTATTAACAGTATGTAGCTAACAGTATGTTGGTGTGTAAGGAATATTGTGGCAATTGAAACAATGTTATCAATGTTAAGTTTTATTTAACATTTCACCTCTTTTCGGAAAATGTTAAATGGTTTTTTAACAGTTAAAATTGTTAACTAACAGTACAAAACATATTGAATTTTCATTGATTTAGCATTAGTGTTAATTTGAAAGATATAATACTTTAATTAATTAAAGCTTGCCTTTAAAAGATCAAGAGCTTAACTTCGCGCTATTGTACCTTTGGCAGAAACTCTAAGCTTAAAACGTTTAAGAAGTTATGGAATACAGCTATGAGAAACAGCCTCGAATGTAGACAGACTTCAAAGACACCAAAACAAATTGCTACGGATGATTACAATTGCCTCCTGGTATATATAAAAAATTGCAATATTATTAAACACCTAAACGTGTCTTTGGTAAAAACTGAGATCCAAAGAAAAAAAAAAAATACTTAAAACACCTCCAAGTACAACCGAACCCATTAGCCCAAAACATATTAAATAATAGTGGCTATATTCGATTAATCGAATATATTCGATTAAGAGGATACAGCGAATCAGCGCCAAAAACAATAACATAGAATGTCTACTTAATACATTCATACATACATACATACATATAATCAACAATGGTCAAACAATTTTCGTCCGGCAATGGCTGGTGTAAATAATTAAAATTCATTAGATATAAGATGCGAAATACTTATTGTATTGTTAGTTCGTTTTTATTGAAGAAACAATATATAAGCAGAAGTAAACAAAAAATAGATTGGATTTTTTTATTACATTTATTTCTATATTGTACGTTTAGCTTAACAAAAACATTTTAAATAAAATTAAAGTAAGCTCTTTTAAGTGTTTTCCCCACAACAATTTACTATATTATTTTTTTTTGTTTTGCAACTAAGTTATAAAAAAATAAACAGCTGTATAAAGTATCACTTTAAAATGAGTTTTAAACCTGCAGCCAAAAAGTATACTACATTTGTTAACTGCTAGTAAATTTAAAACAAATTATCAAAAAATTATTTGTAAATAAATAAGAAATCAGTTAATTGAAAACTAAAATAAGTTATTGGGTGTATAACTTAGAACTGTGGCATTTTATCAAATGCTTAGCTTTTATTTTGCAACATTTGTGCAAAATAAATTTATACAAAATTTGGACCATTATTAGATATTGGCGCATTTTAAGAAATGATATCTAAGTTTAAACTTTTTTAAGTACCAGGTGATTACTTTCAGCACGAAAAGTTACAACTTAATTATGGGTAAAGCTGTAACGAAATGTCAACTAACAAATACATTTAAAGAACAGCTGATTGATTTTATTTTATTATTTACATATTTGAAAGGTGCTGTAGTTTTGCGGTGGAAAAAAAATAAAACAATGGAAAACATTATAACAGATATTCAAATATTAGCAGATGAAAACATGGCGAAAAAAGTTAGAACTTATAAAACTCGCTTCAATCCATTTGAAATGGATGATGAAGACTTCTACGAAAGATATCGTTTTGACAAAGAAACATCCTGTTTTATAATTGATTTAGTGGACTCCAAAGAATTTAAGGCTAAGATAGGTAAAGCAATTCCCATGAATTTTCAAGTGCTTTCTACCTTACGCTTTTTGTGGCGAAACGTTCACCAAAGTGATATACATAGGTTGGTACATTCATAGGCATACAAATTCTTCTAAAGTGATTTTCCATTTGAGTCTCTCTAAAATACACAAAGCAATAAATACATATTTTTTTCTAACAATAATAATAAACTTACCTTTTTTTATTTGCTAAATGTGTCCATTTTGACCAAAAAAAAAATCACAAAAAAAAAAAGAAAAGAAACTAGAGATGTGTTTTTCATCAACAAAAATCTATTAAATGCAGTGTTGCATTTCTTTTAACAGCTGCAAACAGTTGCTAAGTTAGTTATGATTTGTGAATAAGATCTTTAACTATTTATGAACTCCTTTTTAGTTTTTGTTTTATAAGTTTCGATTTTAGTTACGATTTCTGAATATGCAACATATGAATTCCGTGGCAAATCAACTGCTCATGCTTTGAGAACAAATCTAATCAAAACCAATTTAGGATACCCTGCTTTGAAGTAAAGCGTATCCTAGAGAGATCGAAGCAAATAGTAAACGGACAAGGCTAAGCCTGGATTATAAGGCGGCTGAGGCAAAACTTTACAACCACTACTTTCTACTGCATTTTTTAATAGGTATTTCTGAGCGTTGTCATGATGGAGTATTACATTTTCATGTATATTCGGTTTTTTTTTTTAAAGAGAAGTAACACTCAGGCAATTAATATGCATATTAATTAATAATTTATGTTGCTTTCTTTGGAAAGGAATAGGTAGAAGAAGAATAGGCGGTGAAAGTAGAGAGACGCTTTTCATATGACAACACTGTAATTGCGCGTTATGTTTTTAGTAGTACAGTATTGCAGCGCCTCTGGTGGTGAGTAGGCGCATTGATCAAAGCTTGATTTTAGCCATTATTATTTAATTATTTTACTTCGGTGGCGTTTTAAATGCTATACCACCGAAGGAGGGCGCTGTTATAGAAAAAACTAATAATTATCAGAAACTGATGTTGTTTTGAGTGACAGCGGCTGGGAATCGAACCCAGGCCACAAATACCAACTCATGTTTAATGATCAAACGCGTTAATCAATTAAGCTACAGCACCCTTATTCGGCGTTTTTCGCTTTAAAGAATCGTTAGCAATTGGTAAAAGTTACCTGTGATGGTCTGGCAAGAATTCAGTTGCTTATAATTGGAGTAATGCCTGCAAATTTTAGTCTTCAAACTTTTTTGGCCGGCCGGTTCGATTTTTGTTTTTCCTGTCAAAATTGCCACTTCTGAACCGCACAAACCATGTGTCGAACGTTGAAACCGATTCACACATTCACTATAAGTTTCGGTGATCAGTCCACTTCGAGAAGTAAAGAAAAACTTTTCGCATATGATGCGTTTTTGTCTCTACTTAGTCTACTTATTATTTGTTTTTAGACGGTAACTGGTTAAAGGAAACCCCGTGTATAAAAACACGTGTAACAAAACACATTGATCGTATGTAAAATAGGTGATTGATTCCTTATCCTATTGAAATTAGTTAAAAACAAGGAGTTTTTAAAAACAACTATTCAGGTTTATAGTATTAAATCACATACATATGTATATAATGTGATTTTACACAAGCATCGTTATTAAAAAAAAAATTAAATTTAACCAAAAAAAAAGCCCAAAAAAAATCGTGCTAAATGGAATAAAATCGTGTAAAAAATTTTAAATTTGTTTATTTTCAAACCGTGTTAAATCAAAATCATGTAAAAAATCACCGTGTAAAAACAGAATTAGGTGTATTAATGTAAAGATGTAGTTCTTTCTCTGAATAGACAAACTCAGAGCCTGATACATTGTTCTATTAAAATGATTCTGGAAACATGAAATTATATGCATACGTGTGGTGTTGAATTACTGAGAAATCGTATTAGTTGAATTAGTACGATTAAGCTGTTGTTGGCCACACATTGAAATATCTATCTTGGACTGTATTGTAGCAGCATTGCTCTAATTTTTAGCGGTAGATAACTCTGGACATTAAAATAGCACTTCTTTACAAATATTTAATTGTGGAATCTTTTTTAAAAATATCAACTCAATTATTTCAATTCAAAGACACCCTTTAATTAATTTAAAAGTTTCTGTTTTCTTTTTTTACATTTACACATTTCATTAACTGCTAACATAATTTATATCTATATGTATATGTGTGTTTATACATACATCTGTCATAACAAATACATACGTACATATATTGTAGTATGTAAAATTAAATTAAAAGTAATTAAAATAAAAATATTTATTGTATTCTGAAAACTGTTTTGTATAGCCTATATATAGGCATATTAAACAATTTGGCAATTGAAGTCCTTTAGTACTACAAAACATTAACAATTACAAACAAATAAAAAGTTGAATTAATAATGACATTTAAAAATGTAAATTGCCAATATTACAATCATAAAATACTAGAGGAATGTAAATGAGAACGAAAGAATGAATGAATGACAAACAAGTTTTAACTTTAAAATTGCTCATAAAAATGTTAAAGTCTATTAAATGAAACACTCCTGCCACAAGCTTCTTTGCCCCTCTGCTCAGGCCAACATAACGAAAAATAATTGTGGGTCATTTAAAAGTTATAAAAAAAACTTTGTCCACCCATTTTGTGTAATGTAGTTAAATGTATTTAAAGGAACAATATAGTCAGTACTGTTTCCTTGCCAAAGTGATAGAGCAACACTCAGGCATTTGTAAGTGCATACAATTGTTATTATTAAAACCCTCTTGATTAGGCAATAATAAATGTTGTTAACAAACAACGACAACACCAACATCAAGAGTTTCAATAAAATTGAACAATTATTTCTAAATGTATACAAGTATCTATGATGCCAATTTACTACATGCCACCACCAAATAGTACAACAGAGTACATTTATAAAGAAACATGTTCCTGTGTTCTAACAAAAAAAAAAAAGGACAACTTTTATCTAGCTACTGTTATTGGTTTTTTTTTTAGTATATTTTATATTTTCTTGTTGTTGTTTTAGTAATTGTTGTTATTGCTATAAAAGTTATCACGTTGACAATTTAACATCCCATTCATATACATACATGTGTGTGCGGTTGTATTTAAGAAAAAAAAAAAACTACCCTTAATAAAAATTCAAAAAAAAAAAGAAAAAAAAATCCGTAGCAAAATACACAAGAGTTAACCTAAAGGCAATTACAACATTTTGAATAAAAATTTTCAAATCAGATGAAACCAAAACTAATTCACATAAATGAAAACACAAAATCTAGATAAAAAGATTTTTTTTTTGCGGCGCAAGACGACCCTAACAAAACGCTACAATAATTAAAAATATAAAAAGAACAATAGTTGCTGCTAATAAATTTCTGTTTATTTTGTATAATTTGTCAAGGAATTTAGGGGAGATTTTTTTTATTGAAAAAAAAAAAATTGATTTCACACTTATATCGACCACAATGGCTTGCACACAATTTTCAGGGATTGAAATAAGGAGTATGGACAGTTTTCTATAGTTTAGGAAAGAAGAGCTAACTTTTTATATTGTCTTCTTAGTGGTTACTTGATTCTAAATAACATTTTCGTTATATTATTAAAATTCAAGACTGGAATAATAGTAAATTGAGTTTCTCATTAAGCTCAAATTGTATTAATTTGTTTAGCACCTACAAATACATATCGCACCTATTCAACAAAAGGGCATTAACTCAAAATATTGAAATTTTCACTTTTTATTAAAAATAACAATACATAATGATCTACTCTACCCACTGTAAAAATCTCCTATTATTTTGTCTCATCTTTCGTCATCTTCACGATGGCATAGCTTTTTTTTTGTATAATATACCTTTTTATAAAAATTGAGATTTTAACATAAACAGTTTTTTGCCTCTACTAAAAAATAGAAAATTTTGAGTTACTACCCTTTTGTTGAACAGGAGCGATATACACATAAAGCGTAATCCATTTCGAGGTTCCATACTTATTTAAAGCAAAAAAAAAACGCAGAAAATTCAAATCTAATTTGGAGTGTTTATTATCATTTGAAAGAACATTCTTTGGCATTTTTTTTGTGAAGATTATGTCTATCAAATATTTCCCGTTGCTAAGTCGCAGATAGTCTATCCGCTGAGTCCAATTTTCGATGACTCATTCGAGCATTTCGACTGGTAACTGGCGAATGACACTCGTAATGTTTTCCTCCAAGGCATGAATCGAATCGGGGTTGGCCGCATAAACTTTAGACTTTACATATCCCCACAGGAAAAAGTCTAACGGTGTGATATCACACGATCTTGGTGGCCATTCGACTGGCCCAAAACGTGAAAGTATGTCCTCACCGAAGTGTTCTCTCAATAAATCCATAGATTGATGTGCTGTGTGGAAAGTGGCGCCGTCTTGCTTATGAATAGTCTGTTAATATGGAACGCTTACGGTCGCCATTGACGGTTACGTTCGCACCGTCATCATTTTTAAAGAAATATTGACCGATGATTCCACCGCCATATTTTCTTCACAGCATGCTGGACGTGGTCTATTCGGTCGAATATTATCTAAAAATGAATGCGGGGTCTCAAAATGGGTTACGATTAGCACGCTCAGTAGACCGATTATATTGGCCATAAGTTGAGCGAAGTGCATGAAACACATTCCTCACAGAACGTGAATTTTCGTAATAAAGTTGAACGATTTGTAAACGTTTTTCAGGCGTTGTTCACATGTGATCTGTCACAAAAGGCTATTGAAAAAAAGGGTCTCTGCTGAAATCACCCATTATATATAAATTTCTATTCCCGAAAAGTCTGTTTAAAGCATTGTTGACAGAAAAAGCGTTTGTAACCAAAAAGCTATTGAGTACCTTTGCACCAACAATTTATGCTAAATTATTCATATTTAGAAAAAGCTAAAAGCTGAGTCTAATTTAACTTCTTTTTAAACAAATTCCCATTTCTGTGTAGATGTCGTATATTAAATTAACTTTCGTAATAATTTCAAATTGCTTTAATTGTTATTTACAAGAACTACAGAAACACTTCGTTTCAAATTTCCCTTGACAATAGCCTATTTGATCTATCTAATTGATAGATAGAATTTTAACATTACTCATCATTCAAATATCCTCCTTCTATCAGAAAGATTATCAATCTCTAAAACTCTTAGTTGTTAACCAAGTATCCACAATGTAGGGTACTTTAAAACAAATAACAACAAAAAGAACTGCATTTTTTAAACCATAAAAAATTACTCTATTTTTCTCTTTTTTATTATCCTTAAAAAATCACAGATATGATATTTAAAAACATACTGCACACAATCCTGCACTCCTTCAAGTACACAGCCAACATACAAATATCAAATCTTCCCTCCTGCAAAAAAAAAAAATAAAAAAAAAATGGAGAAAAGCAGCGAGAAAATGTGTAAAAAATGCAAAATGAAAAAGAAAACAAAAGAATTTATCCCAGTTTTAGTTTGAACACAAAAGAATGCAATTACTGTTTAGGTGACGTGACGCGACGAAGAAAAATTGCAATTATGACCCACAAAAGTCAAATCGGAACCCAGAAAAATACAAAAACACCCAGTAAAATAAGAGCGAATAAAAATATGTAGCAGCACACGCGGTCTTACATACATGCTTAAACATCAACTCGACTTTAGTCGAGTCAAGTCGACTCAATAGATTGTAGATTTTTGTTCTGTTTTCCTATTTCGGCTCCCTTTTTGTGTTTGAACTCAAACGTATTGCTGATGTCACGTCTAAAACGGGGGAGGGAAAATGTGTATTTGCAAAGAGTGTTAAAATCGGCATAAGTATGTGCTGGCATATAATTGTGCGAACTGTTTAATAGCGGTGTTAAAAAAAATATATAAAATTGTAAATTTTTTAATATAAACCGTTGAATTGCACAGCCCACCCTTTCAAAAGCATAAAAAAAATTAATTTAATGCAAATACATAATTACAGTGAGCGTCAATATAAAGCAAACGCCTAATGTTGTTAAAAATATGCTTTTATACTACAAGTACAAATTTAAAACAAAATGTACTGCATAATTCATAAGTAACTTATAAAAAATTAAACTCATTACCAAAAACTAGAAAAATAAAGAACATTCAAAAAATTCAGCTTTTTTAACTGAAAGTACCAGATTTTTCGCGTCATAGTAAAGCAAACAGGGCCCTATTCCACAAACAACTTATCAACTTTTCACTTCACACTTAGAGATAATTGTTACTGTTCCACAATATTCTTTGCAAATTTAATTTTGCACTAAGACAATTTTTGCAGAGACTTTAATCTCCTTGTTAAGACTTTGCGCAATCCTACAGTAAGTGTGCAAAGTGTTCCACAAAGCATATAATCATCTGCGCATATCTGTCTTATCACCTTTCCCTTTGCAACTAGCCGCAAAATATAAATGGAAAAGTGTAACGTTATTACTAGTTTTCAAAACAATAAAGATTTTTTTTTTTCAGTATTTCGGCGTAATGGTGTTATCAACTAGTTTTTTAGTCCTTTACATTTGTCATCCAAAACAACAACTTCCAGAAATGAACTACAATCATTGTTAAATTTTTTACTTACAGTTAAATTCCGAAACACGCAACATTTTCGAACCAATGCAAGCACATTAGCAGTTGATTATAAGCCGACAAAAATTGTCTTTTTTGTGTATTTTGCTCTAATTTTTCTTAAAATATTTTTATATTATATTTCTCTACAATTTCTATTTATAACCGCGTCTTCATTATCGTTGAACATAAACTCATGTCTTAACATTTCATTATTTATAACAATATGAATTTGTAAAGCGATTGTTTACTTTGCAAATTTTTGACAAACTTATCAAAATTTCCTTGGCAAAAATAGAATTTACAGTTTTTGTGGAACGAAACAGCATAATTTCCAATATTAACTTTGAACTATGCACAAGATAATGGAACAGAAATTGCAAAGAGAATATAAAAATTTCAAAAAAATACAAATTACGCTTATCAATTTAAATTTTTCATTTATCAAATTGTATAATTCTGGGGAAGATAAAGTTTTGCAAATTGACGAAAAATTGCATAAGTACAAAATTAAAAGTTGAAAAGTTGTTTTATTTTATAGGGCCCAGGTGTATTAAAATCATATAAATCATTGTATTTAATATTTTGTTTGTAGTCCTTTTTCCTTTATCACAGCTGACAATCTTCTAGATATAGAATCAGGGAGTTGTTTAGTGAAATCAAGCGAAATTTTGTTCCATTTATTTGGTGAAAAGAATAATACTGCAAAATATTTGTTGCTAGTTTAAATTTTTTGTTTTGCAAAATTTAAAGGTTTGGTTTGGCTGTTTTTGACATAAAGGGCTTCTTACGAGTTCCTCTTCCAAACAGACCATTTTGATGCAAAGCTTTTACCTCTCTTACTATATCGCTTGCTTCAGTTTTTGTAAGCTTTGGTGATTTTATACCAGGCAAATTTCCTACAGTATTGTGTTTAATATATAAATATTTGTCTATAACTTTTTATTGTACACTAAAGCCTTGCTACAATTTTACCTTTTTCGCGTAGAGATTTACCTTTTCTATATAAGTCTATGATACGAGTCTTAATTGAAGTTTGTCTTCCCATTGTAAATTATTCACTACTTAACTTTCACAACTTAGTCTCTTTTTAATGATAAAGTATGAAACTAGCAGTTTCAACAGAGCAATGATCAACGAGTTCTTTTTGCCGCAACTTGATGAATTGGGATTGGAAAACATGTGGTTCCAACAGGACGGTGCAACGGCACACACTGCACGTGCCACAACCGATATGCTGAAGGATGAATTTCCCGGGCGCCTAATCTCCCGTTTTGGCGATTTGCACTGGCCAGCAAGATCGCCTGATTTGACCGCTCCAGACTTCTTTTTATGGGGCTTTTTGAAGTCACGGGTTTATGTCAACAAGCTTCAGACTCTTGCAGCTTTTAAAGACAATATCCGTCAAGAATGTGACGACCTATCGCCGGAAGTTTTGGCCAAAGTGATGGAAAATGACATAAAAAGGGCTCAAATGGCAATCAACTGAGGCGGCGGCCATTTACATGACATCATATTCTCGACTTGATGTAAAAAAAACTAAAAGACCAAATAAAAATAATCCACAAGAAGAATCAAAGTTTTTAATTTTTTTTTTAATTACAGCCAAAAAACATTGGAAGTTTACTTTTGCGCCACCTTGTATAATATTAATTATATTAATATAATTCAGTTTTACTTTTAATAATATGTGGTGTTGACTTTATTTTAACGCTCACTGTATGTTGCTACAATATGCAATTTTCTTGAGGCAAACCTAAACTAACACACAAATTAGTGTATTCTTAATGACATTAGTGCAATTTCATAACATTGCGATTTTTATTTATCCTTATGTTAGTTAATATTTCCTTTTTGTCTCATCCTTGTTTTTAGGGTGCCTTCTTTCTTTATCTCCACATGGTGCGTATGGCAAAGGTTTCGTGTTATAAAGAGCCCATTTATTTCCACAAATCCATATGTACATACGAGTAGATTCTAAAAAGCACATTCAGTTTTAGCTATTGCTTTAGTATTTTATAAGTACTCGTATGTTGTATAGGGTCTTTGTATAAATTGTGCTTGAACTGTTGCATGAGTAGGCCAATAATAAAAATCAAGCAGAGTAACAAAAACAATAGCAGCAATTTTCTAAGGACTTCAAAAGCAGTTTTAGAGAGAGTGTGTAAATAAATAACTTGTAGCAATAGTTCCATTTAGTATTTATTAAATTAGTTCTGCAAGGGTTGATTTGCAGGGCCGAATTATTTTAGATGATAATCTTTTGACTTCCTTAGCCAGAGTTTATATAGCACGTGCAACGAGTCATTGATTTTATTGTTTTAATGTTCTTGAAGACTTTTATTCATTGATGATAATTTATATGTATGTATATGGGAAAAAGATATTCATTGATAGTTTTATTTATTGGTTTTGCTTAAAGTGTTGAGTGGTTTGTGGCGCAGGGGAGGTGTATGTTTGTTATGTTAAAGTTTTGAGCGAAATTAGTGATTAACACAAAAGTTTAACTATAAAAGAATTAGATAAGAAGTAATAAAACTGATATAAGCTGCCGTTAGAGGACTAATTACAACAATATAAATTAAGGGTGGTGAAAAGTGTGTAGATATCAAGAATAAAGTTATGAAGGCTGTGTGTTTTTAGAAAATTTTAAATTAACAACTTACTTGGTAAGCAAGTTTGCAACAAATACAAATGTGTTAAAATTCAATCCCTTAAATGATAACTTTAGTATTGGTTAAAAAAAAACTATTTCATTTCTTTTAATAAATCCTTTTTTGGAATTTGAATATTTCATTTATGCCAGGAGATAAAGCGAAACCTATATTTTATGATGTTTTTTGTGTTTCTTTTCTTTAATGTTGTGTTACTTCTTGACTTTTACTATATTTATACTCGCATCAACATTAACTTTTTAAAACGACTTTTCCAAGCTCTTTAATACGAAAGTGATGCCAATGACATTTGACAGTGATTTATTAGTTGAGAGAGACGCCAAAAAGCAAGCTACAATGCATCACTTTATTACACAAACACAGACTAAAACACACACATACACAAACCAACAACACATAAATAAACAACAACTTACATTCATTTACTCAACAACACTAAATAATACGAGTAGTACTGGCACTACGAATTACACTATTTCTACAAGGTTTCTACTACACACACACTTGCAATTATAGCTAAGTGTGTAAGTGTATGTGTAGTTTATATGAATGCATGAAAAATTGCATAAAAACACACACACACACTACTTTATATTACTTTTACTCTTACGTGCTCATTCTCACTTTTTTTCAACAGTCAACATTTGCACTCACCCACAAACAAAAACAGCTAACAAATTCAAATCTTGGCTAATACATAAATAGTTTTTACACACACACATAAACTTGCTCATATATAGAACACTTAAAAATATAAAATATATTTTTTGATAGAAAAACAAACACTACAACACAAAAACACTAACTAACAACAACACAACGAACAATTTACCAAAAAAATAAAAAATAAATAAAAAACCGACTTGTATAAAAGTCAATGCAAAAAAAAAAAGAAAAACTGGCGAAATTTCGATCATTCATAGAAAAATATCGCAAACATTATTTTAATGGTTTTTGACATAAGAAGGGCGTCATAGTGCCATTCTTTGGTGTTTGATGTGTTTTTTTATGTGAGTGTGTGTTTGCATGAATGTGTCTTTTATCAATATACTTCTTCTACTAAAGTAAAGGTAAAAAGTTAAAATCATTTTCCTTTTTTTTTTACCCAAACACCGGTTTTATGTGTGTCAAATGCACAATGGGACGGGAGGTACATATAAATATTAACAATTAAATTGGATTATATTCTCAGTATGCGTCATTATTTCATTTATGAATGTAAAAAGATAGAAACAATTATAAGAACAAGCAAGAAAGTATAGTCGTTTAAGCCTCACAAAAAAAAAATACATCGAGTATATGAGCAAAGTCAGTTTTTCAGAAATGGACGCTTTATATGTACAAATATCGATCATCATTAAATTTAGTATTTAAATTGGAGACGTTAAAAACATCAAAAATTTGTGATCGATAAAGTCCTACTTCAGGAGGAAATTTTGATGGGGACCGATTTCAACTAATTTTAATATCAAACGTTCGTGGGAAAAACAAAATTACATACATGGACAGTCTGGCAGCCATACGAACGCACTGACGTACTTAAAATGACACGAAAAGTTTGCCAAATTAAAGCACTACCTTAACATCTCACATTAAATATTAATCTCTATCCATTTTAAAAATTTTTTCGTACCTGCAATTCATAGATCCCACAAGTTTCTAACATATTTGAGATGTGGAATTCCATTCCTTCATGATCTTTTCCGACAAATAGTTTTTAGTTTTAAGTTTTTATCCCGCTTATATAATCCCAAAGGTAATAAAAGGGTTTAAGTCAAGTCTTTGATTGTTTGGATTTGTGCTCGATTTCATTGTCAAGCATGAATTCCTATGGCATAGGTTAGCATTTGATTTCCTTATTATTAACAAACCTAATCCAGGTTTCATGGTTTTAGGACATACCTGGGTTAAAATTCTTTATTTTCAATCGAATTGTTTACCATTTGAAGCAAAGAAATTTATTTTCGTTTTAACAATTTTAAATTTCCGAAATTTTAAAGATTTTTCTTAGCAAAATACAGCTTTATCTTCTTAGCACTACCAGCTTTAATCTAGTTAGCTATTTATAATTGCGCTATTAGCTCATAATGCTCATAAATATGAGCTCTTCAGATAGCCAAAATGGATTTCTTTTAAATTGCATGTATGAAATAACCTGATCTTTGTTTTTCATTTGACTTTTCTGTTAATTTGTAGACAAACTTTCGTTTCAAAAAAAAACTATTTTATTTTTCAACTAAAATGTAGGGTATTATTAACTTTTTTCTGGAGTAAAGGCCATTGAAAACATAAACTAACATATAAATAAATAAATGAATTAAGGGCCCAATTCTTTTCACAGTAAATCAAGAGATTACCACGAAAAGCATCAAGTAACAATTAAAATAATTCACAGGCCATAATAATAATTGACCACAAGAAAAATCTGTAATCTTGTCACGATATATACGTAGAGCACTAGTAACAGTCACTGCACAACTGGCATTATTTTATAAAACGTATGATCCAATTATGCCTCCAGTTCACAAAACCCCGCACGCTGTTATAAAAAATTACACATTTAAAGAAAATGTGCGCATCGATTTGGATGATTCTTTTCAAATAAACATCCACATGTTAATTTCAGCTATGATTTGCCACCACGCCGAATATATGTGCTTGTATAGTTATTTAGCATTATTGTAATATTGTTACGTTTTTACCTTTTAAAAACGGATTTCATTTTAATTGCAAAATAGAAGCGCCAGGTATATGATGGAAATCGATTTCGTTCCCAAAGCGAACTGAAAACGAAAACAGGTGTGATGTCAACATTTTTTCTATTTAAAAACAACTTTAATTCTTTAACAACTTTTCACTTGCAACAATTTGAAAGGAAACAAAAATGGGAAATATGTAAAATCGTTCAATTTTGATTATATCTTACGATAAAACGTTCGTTTTTAATTTTCGATTTTATTTGAAAACCGCTCGATTTCCATCACATAACCGTTTATTTATTGATGATGTACAAAATAATTTAAGTAAACACCCCGTCTTTTAATAATCTTTTACACTTAACATCAATACGCATTTAAATTATAGTTTGAGAATGCTAAACTAATTAACTTGAATTACCCTGCCCTGTTAGTCTATTTATACAATAGCGCCATCTTCTAGTAATTTCCGGTGGCATCTAGACAACACACTCGAAAGTTCTATTCTATGTCATCTTATGTCTATCTTAATATTGTTGTCACACTGCGTGTTATCAACAATGTTTGTAAATAGAAACTTCTACTAATGCAAATGTTGATAAACATGTTGTATGTTGCTAACAGCCGTTAAATTTAAATTTAAATACAATTTCGTAACTATATTGTGAGCCATCATACTTTATATAAAGTATTGTTCATGTAAAATCTGGTCATATAAATGTTTTAGATTTTTCGTTAAAAAAAAACCATTAAATGCATTTCAACCACAAATTCATACTCATTTATAACTTCATTAATATTTAAGAAAAGCTAAAAGAAGCAACTAAAATTAATTTCATAGAATAATTATTATTTCATAATTGAACTGTTAATTTTACTTTCTTGATAATTTTAGTCAGGCTTGAGTTCATTAAATTTAATTTTCATTAAATTATTTTTAGAAGTTAGTTTCCTCTTATAAAAATTCATGGTTTGTTTTTGATGGATTGCAAATCATTTCGATCCACCTGTACTGAACACGCAGATCATAAACATATTTCCAAGAACTACAGTACCAATTCGCCTAATTTTTTTATTTTTTAAAGATGGGTGCTCTTTAGACCACACGTCTGCTTGTCAAATTGTGTCCCGTGTGTTTGTTTTTATATTTATACAAAAATGTCCATGTTTCGCTGTAACTTAAAATTCTCATACCGGTAACTATGTGAGGTGCATTTTTGCACACATTTCTCATTACTTTGAGCCATAGTGCTTAATATTTACTACATAAAATGTGTAGAAAGTTGGTTGGAGTCATAGTTTATTTGTTTGTGTTTATGATTTTGTTGTTGATATATGATTTAAACACATACACACAACTATGAACTTTATTCTAGACTGTGTAAGTGTGTGTGAGTGTTACCAAAGTTAAGCATAAAGAACATAAAACTGACAAAGTTTCCTTTCAAAGTGAGAAGTAAAAAAAACAAGGTTTTATACAAATTTATATTCATCAATGACATGTGTAGGAAAGTTTGTGTGTGTGTGTGTGTGTGTTGGTTATAATGATAGTTTTCTATTTTCCATTTAGTACAAATTTGTTATCCCTGTTTTCTAAATCACATGTATTTTTATTTTCTATTTGTGTTGTAAATAAACAAAAACCTATCGTTTTCTTTTTTCCTTTTTTCCTTTTTTTTTTTTAGAAAAAACTTATAAAGTTTAGTTTTGTGTTTTTCTACATTTGTATTAATCATTACAGTGCTATTTTTTTTGTTTAGTTTTTATCTTCATCATTTATTTATAAATTATATCAATGTGTTTTTTTATTCTTCTTTATTTTATTGTCTTTCCCCTGCTTTTATTTTCAGAGCTGACTTTTACTTCATTTATGCTTTATGTCAAAGTAAGTTTTATTGATTTTAGTTTGTTGTTATTTTTTGCAGTTTATAAACAAAACAAATATATTAAATGAGCATTAAACTATTGTGGTAAACAAATTGATTAAATTGGAAAATAAAATATATGTATACAAATAAAAGATGTGGGGACACGAACAAGACAAAAAGTTAAAGGTTAAAAGTTTATTAACGAAACTTCAGTAAAGTTTACTAAACAATTAATTAAAGACAAACAATTTCAATTCTTTTAAATATGTTTGTAAATGGTACAATGTAATATGAAATGTATTTATGACCCCTTAAAGTTTACTTACAGACATTGTAAATTGTTATTTTGGCACTTGATGTTTTGCAATTGTTCGAGATTTAATTGTTTAGTGGGAAATCAGTAAAATTAACACAAACTTTTTCCCATTGCTAACAGAACTTTTTGATTTATCAAATTTAATTAAGTCCTGTTTCACACTCTTCAGTTTTAGCTGAACAGTTTTTGTTTAATTCTCTTTTGAACATGTCATTTCATTTACACACGTCAATTCAATTTTCATAATTTTTTATGCTTGATTTTCAAATCAACATGCATGAAAGAGAAAAAAAGAAAGGAAATAAGAAAATTGGTTAGTACTATCCATTTTGTACCGCTTTTAGTCTCTTTTCCCTTCTCAACCAAAACTACTTGCCTTGACGAGTCAGAATTGAAGAGTGTGAAAGCCTACTAGCATACCGACATAAATGTTAGGCAGAGAGGATATAGAATATTTTATACTTTTAAGTTGGAAAGGCCGTTGCTGCATTATTTTTCATTGATATTGAGAGAATTTCATATGAAATTAAGCAAATTCTAAATGAAAATGAGAATTTCAATTTTAAATTGGGATGTTTTCAATTGTTTGAGAAAATTTCAAAATAAAATCAAGAACAACTAATTAAATCCAGAATTTCCAATTAAAATTTAGAAAATTCTAAATAAAATGGAAATTTGTGATATTTTTATTTTAGTCGGGCTCGAGTTCATTAAATTATTTTTACTGAAGGTAGGAATTATATTACAATTTGAAAAAATTTTTTATTATTAAAATTTTTAATGATAATTTTCTTGGCTGGCATGCGAACCTGGGTTGTTGAATTTACATATGTTTCGAGAAACCCCACTTTGCCTTATCAGAATTCTTTGCGTTCTAACCCTCTGCACCACTTGCGGTGCCTGCTAGCCAACAGACAAACATCAATCTTTTAACCAGTGTTACCTGGTGGTTCGAAATTTGCTGTAATTATCATTTTTATTTATTTATTAATTTCTATTTTTATGTTGCCTCCTTTTTTCTTCAGTTTTTTCATATTCATGTCAAGACTTCGTCTCGAAAACCTGAATACATTTGTTTTATTATGTTTGTTGTCCACTTTCATCGACATTTCATGTGTACTTGTAAAATATCAAAAATTTAAAATTAACAGTTCGAATAAAAAAATAATAAATTGTTCTTAAAATGGAAACTTTGAAATTGGGAATGTAAAACAGTACTTGGTCTTGTTAACTTTATTAAATACATTATCGAAAAATCTAAAACTGAATTTGAATTATTTTATTTACTAAAAAAAAAAACTTTGTTTATTTCATAACAAGACACAACAAATATTTAGACTTATTTTATTTAATGCTATTTGCTCTTGCAAAACTCTTGTAAGAGTAAACAAAGTCAAACAAATTTGAGCTAAAACAAGTGGTTATGTTTTTTTGAGTAAATATTTGCCATGTGTGACCACAACTTTACTAATGACCTGACAGATAACAGTACGTGGAAAAGAAAAAAGCATTCATGCAACAATTAGTGTTCTCACTATCATGCTTTTTAACCACACCATGCTTACACAAGTAGAAATTAAATATTTAATGATTATTTGTAATAGTTAGTGGTTATAAATAATTTAATATTTTTGTATTGTTAGCATACCAATATTGAGGTTGCAATTTTTAATTGCGTGCAGTAAAAAATGGATGGATATTATTATATTACAGAGAACCACAAAGACCTAATTTTTACTGCAGGGAATAGTTTCTATTGCATAACTATAAATACATAAGACTTTGTAAGTTAAAGAAAACGCAAAGTTACAGAAAACGTTCAACATACGTGGGCGGTTCGGAAACTTCTTAGCTTAACACAGCAAGCAAATAGTGAGTTTTTCAAAAACATTTTTATTTTTCAATATAATCGCATGAAACTTCAATACAATTTAGTCCAACCCTTATCTAGCAATTATATCCCTTGATTAAAATAGTTTTCCTCAAGGCCTTCAAAATAATGGTTTAACAACTGTAATTGCATTTTCATTTGCGTTAAAACGCTTGCCAGCTCGGATTTTGTTTTAGATTTGGGAACAGGTAATAGTCACTGGAATAGGCTGGGTGGTCAAGCAACTCGTACTTTACTTCGTTGATTAGCCTTTGTTATTGTCAAATTTTTACATTTAATTGATAAAAAATGTTGCAATAGTATTCTGTATTTATTGTTTTACCCTTTTGCAGATAGTCAATCAATAAAATACCTTTGAAGTCCCAAAGAAACCGTTGCTATAACCTTACCAGCCGATTTAATTGCTTTTGCCTTCTTTGGGGCACTACTTCCAGCTTCAGTCCATTGATAGAATTGTTCTTTTGTCTCTAAAGTATATTGGTGGATCCATGTCTCATCGACAGTTATGAAACGACGCTTAAAATCCATTTTATTTTTCTAAAAATGATCCAAACAAGCTTGAGAAATTTTCCTTCTTATGCGTTTTTGGTCGACTGTTAACAAATGCGGCACTAATCCTTCAGAAAGCTTTTTCATCTGTAGTTCTTCATGCAAAATTAAATGGACTCGATGATTTGAGATGCCCATAATATTGGCTATTTTCGATCATTTAATACCACATCATCCACTTGTTCTACAATTTCTGTTGGTGTTGCTATTTTTGCACGTCCACTACGTGGTTCATTCTGAATGCTTGTACGACCACATTTAAATTCAGCACCTTCCCTTAACACATTCAACTTATCATTATGAATTTCTTGTCCCAATAAACCTTTTTTATTTAAATATTTAATGACAGTGTTCGCAGCACAGATGGAAGTTTCCAAAACACTGAACTTTTTTCTTTTTGTACGGCGCTTTCTGTTCTAGGCTAAGAAGTTTCCGAACCGCCCTTGTACTATTATTATTGTATTGCAAAAAACCACAAAGTCCTAATTTTTACTGCAGAGAATATAAACAAAATATTATTAAAATTAAACATATTTTATTTGCAATTTGCACATAATTTGAGTACAAATATAGAAACTTACCATTTAATGGTTATTTTTAAGTTTAAATAGTTGTAAATAACACAATATGTTTGAATAGTTATCATTCAATAGTTGTGGTAAACATTAGTTAAAATTAATTATGTTTCTGTGAACCATATTTAATTTTACAATAAAATATTGTTAAAATTAAATTAAAATAAATATGATTTGTGCAGCACAACAATATATTGTTACCAAAAACACAGTATAGTAGACGTAATCATGGTCAACCATGTTTTTTCTGTGCGTGTAATGAAGTGGCCTTCAAAGTTTTGAATCAAAAGAGATCATTAAGCATACTCTTTAAAAATGTTACAGATTTTAAAAAAGTATTTGTAGCTTTACAACAAATAGGAAACATCAATTGTAATTATAGTAATGCAACACAGAGTACACTAAATATGTGTAAAATGCTGTGAGTGTTTGAAAAAGCATTTAAAACTCATTTACTGGGGTGTCGTTCACATTTTTTTATATTTCCTGGTGTGAAAATATTTTACAAAACATTTCCTCTTTAAAAAGCAACAAGGCTAATCAAACTTAAAAATTTTTCTTTTTTTTACATGCGCTACTTTCAAACCCAGCATGTAGGAAATTATTATTTTATTTATGGAATTTAACGCCCATAATCATGCGTTAATGTTATAAAAAGAAGAGAACAGAAACATGAGTTTTAAGCAGTTAAATGCAACATTCAACATGATACTGCTGTTGTACTGATGTTCGCCAGTAAAGCTAATTTAGTATTACAAAATTGGCAACAACAAATTATTAGACATCTGTCACATTTTGTTTTTTTGTTAATTTTATGAGTAGTTTTTTACCCAGCCATTCAGTCATTTTCTACTTTTACAAAGTATCCTGGCTGGGTTTGTTTGATTTACTATATTGTATTTTTTTCAGATTTTATTATTTTTAATATTTATTCATGTT
Source organism: Bellardia bayeri (assembly GCA_950370525.1). Taxonomy (NCBI): domain Eukaryota; kingdom Metazoa; phylum Arthropoda; class Insecta; order Diptera; family Calliphoridae; genus Bellardia; species Bellardia bayeri. Next base: position 124,689,010 of record OX493264.1, read on the forward strand.
TAAAATCAACAGTTTTGCTACGGCCCATTCTTCTTTTTTTCATCTTCATTCAATCAACCACAAATGTGTTGCAAATAAAAGTGAACAAGAGAATTAAAAAAAGAAACTGTTTACATGTATTTTTTTTTTAAGTTACGCACAATTTAGGTGTATGTGTTAAATAAGTTTTTTTTTTTTTTTTTTTGTTTTTTGTTTTCATTTCACTTTGTACGTGCTGTGTGCAACCCCGTGAATTCAAACACAGCAACGAAAAGAAAAGAAAATCTGAAAATCTGAAAAGGGGGAAAATTCGTGTGTAAATAACCTGTGTCAACCCTTTTTGTAATGGGTTAGTTACATCAGGAAACACAGCGTAGAGCACACAAGTAAAGCCGAACAAAGTAAAGCAGCTCCCAGATACGAACAGTAGAATAATACAATTTAATTCGTTCATATGGTTAATGCGAGTACGGAATCCAACTGTTACTGCTTTCAAAGAGAATTATAACAATAATGTAAACACCTTTGTGAACATATTTTATGACATTTTTTAAAATTAATAAAATGTGTAACGCATTAACGAGTATAGAGCACAACATTAAGGGTTTTAATAAATCATGTCCCCGACACATAATAAATTACCCAGTTGCTGATTACATTAACGGTTGATACAAACATGTTCCGGCTTGAGAATATAAAAAATAGATAGAAATTTATTTTTGAATCCATATGGGATGGATGGTCGGTCTATGAATGAGCTTGCTTTAAAATTAATAACAGTTTAAAATACATAGTACATATTTATTCTCAATTAATCACAACAGTAGTAATTGTGACTATTTTTTTTTTTTTAACTTGTTTATCTTTATAAAGCGTGAGGTTCCCTACTACTATATTTCAAAGAAAAAAACACTGAAAATTCAAATTTAATGGGGAATGTTTATTATCATTTGAAAGAACATTCTTTGGCAATTATTTTTTGAAGATTATGTCTATCAAATGTTGGCCGTTGCTACGTCGCAGATGGTTTATCCGTTGAGTCCAATTTTTGATGACTCGTTCGAGCATTTCGACTGGTAACTGGCGAATGATACGCGTGATGTTTTCCTCCCAGGCCTGAATCGAAGCGGGTGTGTCCGCATAAACTTTAGACTTTACATATCCCCACAGGAAAAAGTCTAACGGTGTGATATCACATCATCTTGGTGGTCAATTGACCGGCCACCGAAGTATTCTCTCAATAAATCCATTGATTGATGCGATGTCTGAGAAGTGGCGCCGTCTTGCTGAAAACAAATGTCGCCGAGATCACGAGCTTTAATTTCAGGCATCAAATAATCGGTTATCATGGCACGATAACGGTCGCCATTGACGGTTACGTTCGCACCGGCATCATTTTTAAAGAAATATGTACCCATGATTCTACCGGCCCACAAACCACACCAAACCGTTGTTTTTTCTGGATAAAGTGGCAGTTCTTAAATCTCTCCAGGTTGCTCTTCGTCCCAAATGCGGCAATTTTGTTTGTTTACATACCCATTGAGCCAGAAATGGGCCTCATTGCTGAACAAAGTTTGTCTCGAAACAGATTCCTCACAGAACGTGAAATTTCGTTATAAAGTTGAACGATTTGTAAAAGTTGTTCAGGCGTAAGTCTTTCCATTATGAAATGCCAAGCAATACTAAACAAAAATACGACACGACTCACACGTGATCTGTCAAAAGAAGGCTATTGAAAAAAGTATCTTTACTTGAATCACTTTATCAATTCAGCATTACTTTTTAACATAGTTCATATAAAATCTAGTTGAATAAAGGTTTTAGAATTTATTTAACAAGTCAGTCAGTGGCGTTACTCATTTCTATATATAGATAGAAAATGTTCTGTTTTTACTCCCTTTTTCCCCTTTTTATTCATATTAATTCTTAGTAATATGTACTATTAGAAAATACAATTTTAAATGCTTTTTTAATTTTTTCTCTATTTTTAGTTATTCTGAAGATACGAAGGATAACAGCAAGTTCTCGGGTACGGTTTTTACCCATTTTGATCATTTAGAATTTTGAATTTCCAAAAAGTACCAGACACCTGTCTGTCTTCTCCATTTTTAATTACAAGCAGACAAAAAAATTTCCATTCTATCTTTATTAGTTTTGCCCGTTTTATTGCCTTTAAATGGCGAATTTCTAAAAAAAATCCCTTCTTAATGGATCTATTTAATTTAAAAGGAATCCAATACCCGAATTTCAGGTTTTTAGCTTTACGGTTTGGGCTGTGCAATGATGATAAATTAGTCAGTCAGTCACGTTATTATTTTATTTTTATATATAGATAATGAACGTTAAGAATTTTAAAACAAGCAAATTTTGAACATCAACAAATTATATAAAGAATGGAAAAAATTGATGTTTTCTAAAAAATGGTGATGGAAAAGAAATTTTGTCTAAATATGTGAATTCATTAATATAAAGCGTGAAGATTTTTATAATAAAATCATTTTTGGAACTGAAATCCTCTCAATAAAGATTTTATTTATCAACATAATGCTCTAAGTCAGCCTCGCTAAGAACAATTAGTAAAAACTACAAAAGATGGAAAAATTTCTACGATAACTAGGTCTGCTAATGTCACTATGTTATTCAAGAAATAAATCTCGATATAACGAATATATCGAATGTATACAATATATCGTTCGTTATGCCCAGATTTGCCTGTATTTAAGAAAAATTAGTGTTTTATTTATTGCATTAACTGTTGCATCACATTTTAATCCACCTGCGCTGCATCTTTATTTCAAATTGCTAACTTTTTTATTGTCAATAACTTCCACTTTAACTTGTTATTGTATTTTGCCTGCGGTCATTGTCGGAGGGAGCCGGAATATGCTTTATGCAACTTAGTATATTCCTGATTTCTTTTAATAATTTTTTTGCTTTTCATCATTTGCCATCTATGCGAAAGGCTTGTTTGTGTCGTTTTACATCATTATTTACAGTACTTTTTAAAAGCTTTACCTTTTTTACAAACATAAACTGGTGTCCAATTTGCTTTCTATTTCTATTTAACATGGCTCAGCAGTTTTAAATATTTATGACTAATTAAAGTTTTTACCAGAATAACTAACGATAACAATGTCTAAGACACTAATCATCTAGAAAAAAAAAATACAAAAGTATTGTCCAACCTCCAATTTGATTTCTTGTATTTTAATTTAATACTAGAAACGAATTTAAAAATGTCAAAATAGTTCTTGGAAAAATACAATACAGAAAACCCAAAACTTTTGTTCCCTTTAAACGTATTTGGGAAATTTTAATATTTGTGCTCCCCACCATAGTGGGGAGGGTATATTGGGTTTGTGCTGATGTTTGTAACGCCCAAAAATATTGGTCCAACACCCATCTTAAAGTATACCGGTCGACTCAAAATCAATTTCTGAGTCGATTTAACGATGTCCGTTCGTCCGTCCGACTGGCTGGCTGTCCATGTAAAGCTTGTGCGCAGAATACAGGTCGCAATTTTGAAGATATTTCGATAAAATTTGGTACGTGATATTTCTTCGACACAAGGATGAATGGGATTGAAACTGGTGGAAATCGGTCTCTTATTTCAACTGGCCCCCATACAAATGTCCTCCCGAAATTGGGGTTTACTGATCATAAATGTTTGAATTATGCAAATATCCAAAAAAAAATTCATTACAAATTAGTAGTAAATAAAGCCAAATCACAACTACAAATTTTCTGCAGATCGGTCCATAATTACTCGTAGCCCATTTCCTAAAATCACTTTAAAGAGCAAAACTCTTTCAAAAATGTTGATATCCAAATAATATTAAACGAAAATATATGCCATATGTCTACAAATAATACGGTACAATTTTATTATGATCGGTCGGGTTTGACCGACTATACTTTCTTAGTTGTTTTTTAGTTTCAGTTGTTGTATTTTCGTTTTAGTTTTAATTTTTTTTTACACAACAAATGTTAACATGTTCATTTACGTTAGTAAAAACAATAGTTTTTAGCAACTAATTAAATTGTTCTAAACAATAGTTGTTGTGTTGAAAACTACATTTAACTTTAAAAAGCTCGAAAGTTATAATTTTCTGATAAACACATGCACTTACACTTGCAGCAAAAACATACTCGTACATACATACATACACATTAAAAATATTAAAACGACAGAAATGGAGTCACCAGCCAGCCATTCATTCAAGTACAAATAGTTATTTAGAGTAAAAGAGTAAATAACCCAGCAAACTGAAACAAGAATACGAGTATGTTTAAAGGACATTGATTGAAATTTTGTAAATTATATTTTTTAGGTTTTGTGGTTTAAATTTTTCTCAATCTCTCTCACTTCACTCTGTTTATTTCTACTGTTTTTACTTTTAATCTGTGTGTATTTGTTCTACTCTTGGGCCTATGTGATGGCATAAAATCTGCTTAAGTACTGCTATGAAAGCCACGTTGTTGTAGACAACAGTTATTGTTGTTGTTGATGTTAATTTTTTTATACCCATTACCAAAAAATATGGGGGGTATAATAAGTTTGCCCTTCCGTTTGCAACACATGGAAATATTGATTGTAGAACCAAAAACTCTATATGTATATTCTGGGTCCTTATAAGATTCTAAAACGATCTAGCCAAGTCCGTCCGTCTGTTGAAGGCAGAGCTTCGCAAAAAGAAACGACAGAACAATACAATTTCGACAAAAATTCGTTCTTCCACCGAAATGTTTGGTATTGAAAATGGGCAAAATCGGTGCAGTAGGATCCGAGTTATAAACCAAAGTTTCAGACAACCTGGATTTGTGTCAGATATATGTTGCAATTTTCTTCAAATATAATGCAGATAATAGCATAAAATTGTTTCACACTTTATTTTCATTATAGAAGGACAAGTCCTGTCTAAAATGATAAGAATCGGTTTACGACTTCTCATAGCCCCCATGGATAAATATCTATAGAAAAGCAGTATCCACAAAAAAAAATCAGCAAAAAAAAGTTTCAAGCTATGATAAATCTCAGAACAATATTTTGTTTGCTTCGGTCCATATTTTAACATATTCTCATACAAAGCTCATTAACGAAAATCACCTAAATGTGCATAAATCTCTTACAAACATCACTATCAATTTGAAATTCACCACAAATCATTCACATTTTACATATAAGGTGATGCCCGTAGAGATGCTTTTTTCAATAGCTTTTCTCTGACAGATCACGTGTGAGTTGTGTCATGCTGTAATGTTATTCTTGTTTAGTAGTGGAAAGACTTACACCTAAACAACGTTTACAAATCGTTCAACTTTATTACGAAAATTCACGTTCTGTGAGGAATGTGTTTCGTGCACTTTGCTCAACTTATGGTCAACATAATCGGCCTACTGAGTGTACTATTCGTAACACCATCACCCATTTTGAGACCCAGCATTCATTATTGGATAATATTCGATCGAATAGACCACGTCCAGCACGCTGTGAAGAAAATATAACGGCCGTAGCTGATAGTGTACTCGAAGACCGTGGAGAGTCGATTCCGTCAATGGCGACCGTTATCGTGCCATGATAACCAATTATTTGATGCTTGAAATTGAAGTTTGTGATCTCGGAAGACGGTGCCACTTCCCACACATGACATCAATCAATGGATTTATTGAGAGAACACTTCGGTAAGCACATCATTTTACGTTTTGGGCCGTTCGATTGGCCACCACGATCATGTGATATCACACCGTTAGACTTTTGCCTGTGGGGACATGTAAAGTCTAAAGTTTATGCGGACAAACCCGCTTCGATACAGGCCTTGGAGGAAAACATCACGCGTATCATTCGCCAGTTACCAGTCGGAATGCTCGAACGAGTCATCAAAAATTGGACTCAACGGATAGACCATCTGCGACGTAGCAACGGCCAACATTTGATAGACATAATCTTTAAAAAATAATTGCCAAAGAATGTTCTTTCAACTGATAATAAACATTCCCCATTAAATTTAAATTTTCTGTGCTTTTTTTTTTTAAAGGTAAGAAAACTCGAAATGGATCACGCTTTACAAATCGTCGTACATAACTGCAGGTTGAACGATTTGTAAGAGGTCATAGCTCTCTTATGAGGAATACTTCCGAGAACTCATTAACTTACATAAACATCCAGTTAAAAGTATATAAAAATTATATTATAGGCTTTTGTGAAAATTATTCCATAATTGGCCATGGAACCCCATACAATGTCCACTTCCGAGAATAAACATAAAGTATTTAGAGGAGACAATTTTGACGCTGTAAAAAGTCAAAATTTGTTTTCTTTTTGGTATCTATAGATAATTTATTGTATGTCAAAGTAAATCGTTACACGCTGCAAAAATATAAATAAAGGACGATTTTAAAAGACAGAGATAAATAAAAAATGTGATTATCTTCCGTCTCGTGACACCTCCAAATACTTTGTGGAGTAGCTGGAATATGCATAAAATTCTTGTAAATGTTTGTTATTGAGATGAAATTTAAACAAAATAAACTTCAAAGAAATACAAATTACGTTACAATCATGGTGAAATTAAATACAAGGTGACAGCATTGCTACAACAATTACAACAAGGCAAGAACAACAGGCATTTTTGTTTGTGTAATACTTTCGTTACTGTCAAAAACATCTGGCATAAAATAAAGAAAACAAACATACAAACATGGATAAAAACAGAAAACAATAGTAGTGAAAAATTGTTTATTTTATTTTCTTAAACAATTTCGAAACTCGTGATGATTTTGTTCGGGGCATTTTGATTAATGAGGAAATTCTAGACAGTCGTATCTGTGTTTCCCTCTTGCCACGCGAACAGTATGCTCGAAAGGTGAACAATTGGCTGATATATTGGCAATTAAGACTGCTGCTATAAAAATTATGAAATTACCTCTGAAACAGGATGAAAGTGATTACTTTTCCAGCGGTGATGAAGAAGATTCACAACCTTTTTCTCCCCTACCTGATGATGCCAATAGTGAGGCCATTTAAATAACAGATTTGTATAATTTTGTTAATACAGGCTACTTTATTTTTTAGTTTTTCTATCGTAAGTGGTCGATTCTTTGTCCAGAGGTTTTCAGGAGAAATCAAATCCAGATTTCTATATACCCGAAATTAATTCTTCCCGCTACGCGTACAACATGTCTCTCAAAGAGGTCAACTTTAATGTGGTTAAGGCTATTTTCAGTTTGCCCACCATTAAGGAACCCTCTAATAATAATGTTTTAATTAAAATTAATGCAGTCTTATTCTTCCAAAAAAGTTTTTATTTTTATTCAAATTTTAAAATAAAAGATTAGAAATATACAGAATAAAAAAAAAAATTATAGTGTGTTCTCGAACTGGCTTTATTGGAAATAAAGCTGCTTGGAGTAAGATTCTTTTGACATAACTTACTCCACTGTTCTCTTTTTCTTTTTCTTCTATGCTGTCACCTTGTATTTAATTTCACCATGGTTACAATATTTTATGACAATCGTCCCATAATGATTGATAGCACTCATGTAAAGGACCAGTAAAATAAAGTAACCAGTATAAAAAAATAACCGGTACAAAATGTAACAAAAATTAGTTTCAAGTGTTTCATAGATAGATCACACAACACTACTGGTATTTGGTGGTGGATGTATAAGATTCGGTACAGCCAAATATAAACTCTTGCTTGTTAAGTTTCAAACTTGTATAGTGGCGATGATAAGGACAATGATAACGTTATTCATACCATGTAGGTTTTCGTTATTTTTGTTATTGTTGGTCTTTTTGATGTCATTGCTGTAATTGCAGTTGTTGCTATTTTTTAACCGCATTAGAATTTTGTTTGAAAATACTTTTTGTTGCTGTTATTGTGTGTTATTGTAGACAGTTAGTTGTTGTTGTTGTTGTTGTTACAGTTTGTGGGGAGCTACTTAATGTGCGGTTGTTGCTTTTATATTTTGATTTTCAACATGTTGGTCATTTCATTTTGTTTAAAACTTGTTTTTAGCATGTTGCATGCAAAACCTTTTCATTCGTTGTAACCTGACACTATGGGTCATTTTAAGTTTTAAAATATATAATGTACCTGAACTTTATTTGTGGTCTGGCTGGCTCTCTTATTCAAATATGTATGTATGTCTCTTATCTAAAAAGAAGAAAATTAGAAAATTAGATCTTGAATTCAAGCATAATGATTTGGCAATATCACTGTTTTAAGAAAGGTTTTTTTATATTATAATCAAAATGTAATTGTTGCTTTAAAAATCTAAAATTTTTACTAGCAAAAGCCATACCAAAAATTCTTAATCTAACATTTCACTACCTACAGAAAAGCTTTAAGTCACTATTTTAACATTAATAGTACACCGAAAAAAAAAAAACATTAATAGAACCTGTAATAAAAGACATTGATCGTATGCAAAATAGGTGATTGGTTCCTTATCTCTGAAACCTTTTGCAAGAAGTGAAAAAACAGGGATTTTTAAGAACAATTATTCAGGTTTATAATATTAATTAACATATACAATCACCCCTATCGTGAATAAAAATTCCACATGAAATTTGTTCCCTTTTATTTTTTTAACATTGAACTTTAATAGGAAAAATATGAAAAGGGAACAAATTTCATGTGGAATTTTTATTCACGATAGGGGTGAATGTGTTTTTACAGAAGCAAAAATATGCACTCTAAGCTTAAAAGTAATGTAACAAGAATGTATAACAAGTTCATTTGTGTGCTCGTATATGCACTAAAAGTGAATTCCCCTAAATTTCAGATATGAACATAGTACGCTAAAATTCTATATAACCAAACAAAAATTTAATCCAAAAGATTATATATCGTGCTAAAAGGGATAAAATCGTGTAAAAAAAATTAAAATTTTTTTAAAATTAAACCGTGTCAAATGTAAAGAAAGTGTATAAAAAAGACCGTGTAAAACCAGAATTAAGTGTAAATGACAGCCGTTTTAAATAATTTCAAATCCTTTGGAGACTTTAAAGAGGTGCTTTTGAAGTACTAGCAATTATTCTCACTGGTCATATTAGCTGTCGGTTTAATTCACGCAATGAATTCTTAAGAAAAAAGCAAGTTAGAGTGCAATATTCGGCTGTGGCGAATCTTAAATACCCTCCACATAAACATAAGAAGAAATACAAAAACTGCACTGGCTAGGACTAGAATATCCTTAATCTGTATTTTTTATTCTGTATAGGTGGAATTTTTTTTTAGTATTTTATATATTGTTTGAAAGACAATTTTACGACAGAGTTTGTTTTATTTTCATAACAATCTAACAATTGAGTGTGTGAGTTGCAACACTCGTTCGTTCCAAAAATTTAAAAAATGTGATAACAATGGATGCTGATAGTTCTGTTGCTACTTTATAAGGATAAATATACTGATTTTATCAATTCATATCCTTTCTAACGTTTTTTTTTTATATCCAAAAATTGTAGTTCGTAGCAAAAGTGTTTCGTGCCAATAAACAATCATTCTCAAAACTGTCTCGTTGCATATTTCGTAGCAAAACTGGTTGGTTCCCTGTTTAAAGGGAGCCAAAGTACCATCGTGTGTGGTGAAATTCCAAATATTTTTATGTATTAATTTTTCAATATATGTATTGCTGTAATTGTAAAGATTATTACGCACAACTATTAAGATCATTATTCTGATTTGTTAGAAATACAACAACCATTAAAATGGTCAGATAACTTTGCAAGGGGAGATTAACTATAGATTAAATTCCTAAGACCCTGAACCTACAGAAAACTATTTCCCACAAATGTGGCGATTAAACCTGAAAAGAAAAAAAATGTTGAAGCCCTTTTGAAGAAAATTGGAAACAAAACAAAACCTTTGAATTTTATGTTTCGATATTGGACAACGCCAATGCTGGTCGTGACGTGATCGAAAATAACGAGGAGTATACTGAAAATGAAGTATGTACTTTCTTTGTTTAATTTTAATTTTTTAACAAGTTTTCTTAGTTTGAATAAATTAATAATATAACTTTTCAAATATAGTGAAGCTAAATAATTTATTTTACTGGTGGATTATTGCAAGTTGCAAAACTCGTTCGTTCCAATATGAAATGTAGCAAAATTTGTTTGTTTCGAAAATACGTAGCAAAACTTGTTCGTTCCAAACTTCAAAACTTATTTTTTCTTTGGTTAAGGAGTATTGATTTTGTAAATTTTAAGTTTTAAATAAAAACTATCCTAATATTTAAGAATTAGTAGCTTTCAACTTCTTTGGCTCATTTACAAAGCTGTAGCAATTTTATAAATATGGAACGAATGAATTTTGCTTTTCACCTTCTCAAATAAAAAAACATTTTTTCATATTCAGCACAAGTATAAAAAAAGGTAAGATTATAAGGTGAGGCTTCTTGTGGTTGAATTTGAGCTCAAAATTATTATTTACAAAAGATTTATGGGAGTCATAGTAGAGGTGAACCATAGTTGGTTGTTATACTCGGAAGTGGTCTTAATCCGGCAGCTATTGGCAATTATTGACTGAAAGCTATAAAATCCAGTATCATAATTGCCGTATAACTGATATTAGTATAATCTCTGGATTCAAATTTCTGATCGGTATAAAAGTTGGTTGGAATTCGATATTTATTAGACTGTTATGTGGGTTAAATTGTTTTTCGGAAATGGGTCTTGGGTTGATCTTCTTAAATTTCGGTACAGAGAATTTTATGTATATGAGAATATCTCACGTGGAATTTCAACATTATAACGATATATTTACATATTAGTATTAAAGTAAATTTCGTAAGTGGACCTTATATGGGGGACATGATCAAATATGGCCCGATATTCTCAAAATCTAGCATTTTGAATTTGCAATTTACGTACATGATGTGTGTAAAATTTTGGATCGGTGCCGTTATTTATAAGAGATTTATGGGTATTGAAGTGATTTTCGGAAGAGGGCTTTAAGACCGAAATTCACAAAATTCTGCAAAATGATTTTTGTGTATATGTATGTAAATTATTTATATAAAGTTTTGGGTCGGTAGATATATATATAAAGATTAATGACTTTTTCGGATGTGGCTCTTATATGGCAGCTATGACCAATTATGGGCCGATCACCATAAAATTTAGCACAACAATTTATTTACCTAAAAATATTATTTATGTCAAATTTTAACCTTTTAATATAATTTATACCAGTTTTATACGTATTTAAGTGAATTTTGGAAGTGGACAAAAAATTTACCCTCTGGCCCACGATGTCGAACGATAACGTTCGCTTAGATAAGACTTAAGATACAAACTTTTTATCGTATCTATTTTTTACTCAATCAAGTTTGTTTATTCCACTATCAAGTTTGTGTCTTAAGTCTTATCTAAGCGAACGTTAACGTTTGACATCGTGGGCCAGGGGTGAACCCAGGCGATTTCTTTTAGCATGAAACTTATTTTTGCTTAAAATTGTATTTATATTCCAATTTTAAAGACATTTATGTATAATTGAGCAATATTTCGGGCTATGAGAAATCATGGACCGATACTATTTTTATTTCCACTTCCTTTTTTTTATCATAAAAATGTACAAAATATCATGGCAATATCTGCAATATATTTAAAAAAATTGCAAGAAAAATGGTTTAAAAATATAAAATTTTTATGGAGGTTGTGTGACATTTTGATCCGTAACTCTGGTTCTACTGTACCGAATTTGTTCATTTTCAATACCAAACTGCCTAAGAAAATATAAAAGAGTTTTATGGAAACTCTGTGAGGTTAAGTTGTGTATTTTGGACGTGAGAGTGTTTTACACGGATAGACAGACGGACATAGCTCAATCGACTTAGAATTTCATAAGAATCAAGAATATATTAATGAATATTAAAAAAGTTTCACACGGAATGACAAAACGTAATTTATTCAAATTTTAGTTAACAATAATTTTAAGTTGGTCTCAGCGTCACTTGTACATAGTTGAGACGAGTTGACAAAATAAATATTACAATGAATTCTTCTTAAGTTTATTACAATTTAAAAATATATATAAAAAATGGAATAGATTATAAAATATGATGGTGGAGGTAACAAAAACACTTTTAGTTGCAAATACCAGTCCATAGTGCTCTGTACTTACAGTATTTGGTCATTATAGTAAATATAAAAACTTATAAATGTATGTCCGTCCCAGAACAGAAACATACAACATATTTAGAATTTTAGTAGTTGTTAGTATTTAGCAGAAGTTATAGTTGTTGCAGTAGTTGCTTTTATAAATAAAAAAAAAAAGTATTTTTGTTGTAAGTAAAAGCAGTCAGAAGCATAGGAGAAAGAAAAAAAAACTTAATATAAGTAGCACATCCCAACTCTTTGCAAACATGTTACAATTTGTGTATCCTTTTATAAATTGTATGTATGTGTGTGTTTGTGCAAGTAAGTTAGTGCAATTGTGAGCCTGAGGAAATTAGTTGAATGTGCTTCAATTAGTGTCCCCTAATACAACTTGTTATTTTCACCAGCAAAAGTTTATACGTTGTTTGTATATAATTATGAGTTTTATTATTTTTTTTTGTTAATTTTCATTTAATGTTGCATTTCTCTTTTGGTTTATAAACAGTTTTTTGATATTTATTTATATGGATTTTTTTTTGTTGTTGTTAATAAATGTTTTTAAAAAAATAGCAAACCAGAAGAGCGGTTGATGAAATAATTAGTATTTTTTGTGGTTTTTGGGCAAATGACAATAATGATGATTTTTACGTGGTTTTTGAGGTTTTATTAGAAAATATTTGCATTTTATATAAAAGAGCATAAATTATTTTGTGAGTGGTACTTGTTGTTAAGTTAAAAACCACTTAATAATAGTTTTTTTATATTTACAAAAAAAAAAACCCAAACCTAACTCAACAACTGTATTTATTTAGCTGTTTATTAAAAAATGTTTACTAATTTATTTGCCTAACTTAACCATATTTATGTGTTAATTTGTGTTTTTTTTTTTGTTTTAATTTAATTAAAATTATGCGGATTTTAGAAATATATTTTTTAATTTAGTGGCAAATATTTGTTAATGGTTAGAGAACCAATTAATTATATTGTTAAATTGGTGTTTAATCAATAAAACCTTTGCAATAAATAAAGAATTGTTCACATAAAATCTGGTACCAAAAATTATTTGTTATATATGGGACAAAAAAGGGATTGAATACTTTTAAACTACAAATTTATACTCATTTAATTATACCTATGTATGTATATGTATAAGAAATGTTTAAATTCACTCCTGTTTTTTAAGCTGCTGTTTTTATTTAAGCAGGTATAATTACAAGTCCTTCAAAGCCCTGCTTCCTATGAAATCTATTTTTACATTACTTTTAAGCTTAGAGTGCATATTGTGGTTTCTTTAATAACGATGCTTGTGTAAAAACACATTGTATACATACATATGTATGTATGTATTTAATATTATATATCTGAATAGTTGTTCTTAAAATATCCTTGTTTTTCACTAATTTCAATGGGTTTTAGAGATAATGAACCAATTACCTATTTTACAAACGATCAATGTCGTTTTGTACACGGTATTTCCTGGAACCAATTACGGTGTAAAAACAGAATTAGGTGTATATGCAAAGCGTATATATAAATTGTAATTCCCTTGTAAGAACTAAAATCAATCTCACTAATTATAATTGAAAGCTTTTAAAATTAGACATAAACAAAAAGAAGCCCTTTTCAGCAACCATTTTTTTAAATCTAAAACAGCAAAAAAATATAAAAAAAATTATGTTACTTACTCACACACACACACACACACACTTAAACTCTATAGATAGATTTGTATGTTATGTACATAACTGATTAGAAACATCTGTCATGTGGTCTTCACAAATAAAACTGGAATAGAGCAAAAAGCATTTAGATTAGTATGGAATAAAAACTAAGTAATCCATTGAAATGCCAAACCAATTTAATGAACAATATATGGCAGCATCAACACAACTAAAAACAAAAACCATGGCCACACACACACACACACTGCGCATCCGAATGAGCCTCAATTCAATTCAAAATAGCAAATCTACATAATAAAACATTTATGATGTGCATGGAAAATAATAATAATAATAAAGAGGACATTGGCGGCAAGCAGCGAAATGAACATTGAAAGCAGTCAAAATACTGAAAAGCAACCCAATTTCAAACATGCCACCACCAACCAACATACCGCCAACAAACCAAACAACCCTCATTCTTCGTAATACAATAATTGCATTTTTTTTTTGTGTGTGTGTCCACTTTTTTATTTGTGCTCATCCGTTTTATATTTGAAACATATTTTTCAAATTTTATTTTGGTGGACTGGAATGATGTTGGTGTTGCTAATCCACAGCCTCCTCCTCCTTCTTCATCAGCAAGTGACAATTTTGTGGATGAATTTATTTGCTTTGCATGTTTTCGTAGTTTTGTGTTGCTGCACAAGGATATATATATGTTTTGATAACACTTTTTTTAGAAACTAAAAATGTGTAAAGGTTTATTGTGGTGTTTGCAACATTAGCAATAGGTCTCTGTAATATTTACAGTCCGACGTCGAGAAACCAAACGATAACACCTGATATTATTGCACAGGCTATTCTTTGACAAGTTTGTAATTGTAAATGTTTAAAATTAGTTAATAAAAGGCGAAAATGTCTATAGCATATAGAATGGTGCCATCTAGTTACGTTTAACGAATGCTTGCGATCGTGAGTCCTTAAATCAATACGCCAATAAAGCAAGTACATGAATGTCCTTTGAAGATTGTTACTTTTGCCAGCATTATGAGATGTTCATTCTATGAAAACAAATTTCGGTGTATACGAAAAATCCACTGGTATTTATTCAAAATCTGAAAACAAAAAACTAGAGTTACAAACGCTTTAAATTTCTACGATTTTGGATCCAAAGTAGAAGTGATCCTAGATTGAGCTTAGTTTTTCAAAAGATACAGTATTTACAAAGTTCTAAACGATTTAAGTTTTGATAGAATTAGCTTTAATAATATCGAATTTGGATCCGAAGATGCTGTAGCTTAATTGGTTAGCGCATTTGATCATTAAGCATGAGGAATTTCGTCAGAATGTGACAGCGAAAATTGAGCATATATTGTTGCAGTGTAAGATATAGAACCACTTTTTCTTCTGTTCATGCCGGCTGTATGCTTTATGCACGCATAACATTCATCTTCAACATGGAGTATGGGATCTCTCCAAATCATTGGAACATGCACTACTGATGGTGACCAACTCTTGCCACATGACACTTAACGAAAAATATGTTTCGAAATTTTGCTAAAAAACTATATTTTTTTTTGGTCAAAAAAAAAATTATGTTTCTTCAACGGCTGCGCATATTGGAAAAAGTTTAATCTTACTTAAAGAAAAGTTCATTGTTTATTTAGTTTATTCAATAAACTAAACCGTTTTTGAGTTACGCGAATATATATTGTGCAACCTCCCCATTTTCGAAATAACGGTATATTTCGAAAACAAGAGCTATCCTAAAAAAAAGGTTAACCCACAAAACAAAAGTGTCAAATTCTAGCACAGTGTTATTAATATTCTCTATCATGACTAATATATCACAGCGCCCTCCTTCGGTGGCATAGGATTGAAACGCCACCGAAGTAAAATATATAAATAAAGGCTATAAAATCAAGCTTTAACAATAATGCGCCTATCCACCACTAGAGGCGCTGCAATTCTGCACTAAAAACAAACATAATGCGCAATTGCATAGTTGTGATATAAAAAGCTTTCTTCTTTCACCACCTATACTTCTTTAACCTATCTATCCCCTTTCCAAAAAAAGTAGCGCAATTATATGTAGGCATATTTATTGCCTGAGCGTTACTACTCTTAAAAAAAAATCACAGATTGATCTTATTTACGAAAAAAATACTGCGAATTTAACGAGTTTCAAGTTTTTATGAAATAGTCTAAAGAGCTTCTCTTTTTTCAGCACTTCACCTATGACTTCCTTCATTTATATAAAAGAATGATGCCTGCACAAACGTTTACTGTATCGTATTAGACGTCATCCCTCTTCGCTAAAGTTTAGGCGCGATTTAGCCAGCTGCCATTATTAAAAAGCTGTAATAAAATCACATGTAATAGGAAAATATATGAATTCTACAGCTTCAAATGTCAGTGTCTTATTTTAACTTATCTTAAATAATGTTTGATCCATTTAGACCTTTTTTCATTTGATTTTTTTCACAGATCCCCCGTGACTAATGTCATACTGTCATTTTATTCTTATTCAGTATTATTTGACAATTCATTGTGAAAATGCTTTTATCTCTAAATTATTCAGTTGTATTACGAAAATCTGTCATCTGTGAGAAATACGTACAGTGGGAAGCAAAACTGTCCGGATGTTTTGCATTAAGGATGGTGCTTTTGGATGAGCTCATGCGGCCTGTGCCAATAGTATTATTTTCCATCAGACTGGTATCGATTGACTTTCGTTTGGTCGCTCCAAATAGCCCGTTTTCAGTCATCTACTGTCCAATTTTTGTGGGTTTAACAGAAATAAAGGCATTTCTTCACATTTCTTTTGGAAAGTGTTGGTTTTTCATTTTTTCACACTGGCTAATAAACCACTCCTTTTTAATGCGCGTCTAACCGTACAGGAACTGAATTCCTTACCAATACTTTTTGCAGCATTTTTCGAGGTCTTGATGTCCTCATTATGTAGCAAACGTTCAATCTGCCGGGCATCACCATCAGAAAGCAGTCTTGGTCGACCATTATTGCAAGCTACATTACGCCATTTTTTCGTTATTATTTACCGTGGATTTACTTACATTGAATTTTTCAGAAATTTTACGGCATGAATAATTATTTTGCAACAAATTTATCACATTGTTTTCAATATCAGTTGGTGTTTTTTCTCAGTTTTAATTTTTTATTTAAAAATCAAGTTAATCACTTCACAGGTCAAACAATAATGCACAAATAGTTAGAGCAATAAAAGCCTGTTAACGAGATGGCAACAAAGAAACAAACCAACGGGTCAAATACCATGTTAACAGAGCAATATCGTGATAAGGTTTATATCTTGTACTGTCCAAAAGTGTCCAAATAGTAATTTTTTTTTTAAGAAATTTATGTGAGTTTTTGTGCTTTATAATTTAGAATAGGGTTCAATTAAATAAAAAATAAATATATATATGTATACTATATATATGATAATATACCTATATATATATTTTATTTGCAATATCTTACTTCATTAATGTTAAAAATCCGGACAGTTTTGCTTTCCACTGTAAAATAAACAATTGCTTTATTGGACAATAATTTTCGCGTTTCGCACCTGTCAATTGGCCGCCTAGAATTTGCAACTACAGTCGTTATTCGCAAGTTACCGGTAGTAATGCTTGCAAGAGTAATCGAAAAGTGAACCTTCCAAATAGACCACCAACAGCGGCCAATATTAAAATGAAATTGTTTTTAAAAATATTCCGATATCGAGTTCTGTTTTCAGTGATTTATTTAAAATTAAAAAAAAAAAAGCGTTTCAATGAAGACTTCTATATTCATAATTTGTGGTTTCAAAGTGTGCAGTCGCTTGTTTTGTAACATAAACATTAAAATATTTATGACACCGGATTTTATGTGAACAAATGCTTTAATCAATTTATATACAATAATATAGTTTATTATACCGACATGTGCTGAGAATTTATAGAGTATTCATGAAATTCTGTATCTACCCATAATAATGAAACTTTTACACGTTTAATATTTTTCTATTTCTGTTGCTGTTGCTGCTACTACTGTTGCTATTGCTTGATGTTTTTAATGCGACTGTGTGTGTTTGTTTGTAGCATTTAAATGTGTCTTTTGTAGTCGATGCAATGTCGTGGTAAATATAGAACCATTAATTGTCAATGAATAATACAGATAATGCCAATAGAAGCCAATTTTGACATACTGCATTTAGTATATATGTAGAATGTACACATTTGCACACTCAAAAAACACTCATAGGCAATCACATATACAGAGACTTAAATAAAATACATACACACCAGGGTGCAACTGTTGCTTTAGACAGTTAAACCCTGAATAGAATAGACGGCAAACATGACAGCATTGGTTGGTGGTGGTGATGCTACTCTTATTTAGTTGAGTTGGTGTTGGTAGTGGTGATGAGGATGCATTTTAAGGTTAAGTGAAACACAGACACACACAATTCAAAGGGGAAATAATTGGCAGCAGTATGAGAAAGATATAGGATAATGCAACATAAATATTATTTACATGTATAGATAGAGAGCAATGCAAGCGCAATTGTGTGTGTAATAATTTCTGTCTGCTCTGTATTATTCTGTAAATGAAAGTATCGTGCTTAATGTGTGTCTGTCTACATGTCTGTTTTTTTGCACACGCATTAAACATTGTCATTTGGCGAGGGTATTAAAGGATTTTAGTCAGATTAAAAAAAGGTTGTGAATATTTTACTGCGTCTTTTTTTTTTTGGAATTTTATGTTTTCTTTGTTTTTTTTTTTAAGTGATTCAGTTTTACGAGTGTATGTGTTAATTATGCAAGTATTTCAATTGAAAATTGTTTATTATGAAGCAAAGACTGACAGAATTGGTATGTGTTTCTTTAAAGTTAAGGTTATAATGAGTAAAGTTTTAAAAACTATTTAAAATTAAACATATTCAGAAACAATGTGAAATCTGTTTAAGTCTTGTAAACAAACCTATATTATATATGTAGGTACATATATGAAAATAATTTTAAGTACAAAATTAAGTGAAATATCAATCCAACAAAGTTTATTATATTTGTATCTTTATTATGTCTGCAAAATCAGTTACAGAAAAATCAAGAAGATGATAATTTCTGTTAAAAGGATACATCTTATTTTAGTCCTTTATGGAGCGCTTGTAAACAGATTTGTGGATTTATACCCTTGAAATTGCTATTGCGACTCTAATCGGAGATTTGAAAAGTTGTAGGTAAGTGGTTGGTATTGTACAAAAGCTATATTTTTTAAATTGTAACAGTCTGTTTCGTGTTATTATCATCTTGAAATAAAATCTTTTTCTTTATAGACCTTTTTTTCGATACTGGAGTTACGATTTTTTTTCAGAATATACATATATTTATGTTGTTCCATTTATATTCTTCAATAAAAGTGTATTGTGGCTGATGCTCCATAAAATGGACTCTGCATTGTTTAACCATTATGACAACAACCACCTATTAGGGTATATTTTTTGTATTTAATATATATTCGCCAACATTTGAACTATAGACTTGAAATTTTGAATATGCTCCTGAAATATTGTTTTTTAATTATTGAAAAGACTATTTAAATTTTTGTTTTGTTTTTTTGTTTTGGAAAAAACCCATCCTCTTAATATACAACCGGCATACACAGGTAGGCGCAGAACAAGTCAAGCAATTTTTCGATTTAAAATGCAAAAATAGGTACATGGTTGCATGTATGTTTAGTTTTTATAAATTTCAATATTATTTTTCATTTTACATTTCATTAAAAAATTGCATCTGGTTATAAAAAAAAGACTAGAGATACCGAGATTCATAAATTCAAATTTTTTTTTATATAATTTATGCATTTAGTTTGAGCACGTATGGCAAATGGTTACGTATGGTACTGGTTTTCTGCATTCTTTTTTCTTTCTTTAGATCTTCTTTTAACACATACATATGTAGCAATTTCATTTACTCTTACTTTTGTTGTGTATTCTCTAAGATATTTTTCCATATTGTCAATTCCACCTTTGCTTTTGTTGTAATCCAGTATCATTAGAGGCTTTTGTTTTACACCTCCAACGTTGATATTATAATGAGCTGTAGATAGAAACAAAACCGATCTGTTTTTTTTTTAGAATATATGAGGCATACATAAATCCAAAAACTGAAGATTATACCTCTCTTTCTTTTTAAATTAGAAAATTCATTGGGAACAAATGTTCCCTTTTTTGTTCACGGTGGCCAAGATAGACAAGTTATAGTCAACATCAAAGAAGATGCTTAATTGCAATTTGTAAAAAAAAAAATGTTCACATAACTATGATGTTTCTTCCGCTTCCACGAAAAAGTTTACTACACAAATCGTGAACGAATCGTTCACCCTGATTTTTCCCTTTCTCTAGAGAACACCAACCCTGTATATATTTGTCCACTCAAACTATAAGATGTAAGAGCATTACAAACCACCCCAGACCTTGATCCCATTTTCGCCGGTTTTTGAAGGAATATACTGTGTGAATCCAGTTCCCCGCGTAAGGGCGAAAGCTGCTCGCCAACTGTGCTGTTGCCTTCAGCTACAGAGTTATTTTGTAGGTTTCTGTTAATATATACTTTTGTTTATAATACTTCCAAATAATCCACAGGACACATTTTTCTATCCATTCAATAAATTGGACCGACACCAGGTGAAGAAAGCAAACCCATACCATTAACGAATCTCTTCCATGCTTGACGATTTTTTGGAAATAACTGGCGTCAAATTCTTTATTATGTGACCTTTAAACCAAGGTTTTGTTATTAGAACCAAATAAATTTATTTTTGTTTCATCCGATGTTGATCATTTTTTAAGATTCTGTTTGCTGAATAAAGATACTTTGCTTAGAATACTGGTCTGTCTTAAATTATGCGACTAGTAACAGATGCGCATAAATCTATTTTAAGCTCTTCAAATAGTTCGCTTTTCCTTTAATGTGTTAAACACTGATTAAACCCTATCACGGGTTTTCACTTCCTGCTCTCTGTTGCCTTATTTAACTTCTCGGTGAATTTCTTGTAGAACATTTCTTTTGGATTAATGCAGCTGATTAAGGTTTGTAGGGAATTTAGTTTGTAATAAGTATAGTTAGTTAAGTAGCTGGGTGTTGGCTAATTTTGAATAAATTGGTGTTAATAAAAGGCTAACAGGGGATTAGCTACTTTTATTATTATTCAATAGAATTAGTTGTTTAAATAACTAATTTTATTGCACTTTATAAGAAGAAAGTAATTAAATTTAACTAACGGAATGTTGGTTAAAGGGAATTGTGTGAGGTACAGAATGTAATGGGGTTAAACTTTTATAACCGGTAGTTGGTTATATGGGAAGATTGTATGAATATCTTCTTAGACTTCTTAGGAAGTCTTTTAATGAATGAAAAAGAGGTTTCTTTTTATAAATTCATGTGACTTATATTTTATTTAAAATAGGTCCGTTTGGGTTGAGGTCCAGCTTTATTGTTTGCTGGTGATTAGCGAACTGACTTTTCATGATAATAAATATTGTTGGGGACCTGATAGGCTCGTTATTACAAATACATATGTATATTAAACTACAATTTTAATTTGTGGATTATGAATTCAATCACAATAATATAAACAGGGTAAACAGGTTGAATTCAATCACAATAATATAAACAGGGTAAACAGGTTGAATTCAATCACAATAATATAAACAGGGTTGGGATATTGAAATTAAATAATAAAGGAAGTTATAATTTAAACAACAGCAATATTGCTCATACTTTTTCCTTGTTCTCAAAACTTTAAAATAACATACATATTTTCAAATAAAGTGCAGTGTATAATGTTATGATCATGTTAAACAATGTAAAATTTGTACTATAAAAAATATAATCTCAACTGTACTAAATTCAAAATTCTATTTATGTTTAACATTACGAATAAAAATACGTTTGTGCAAAACAAAATTTCAAACCATAATAATGATTTCAGTAATTCAAAAGCACCAAAATTCTATGATGATTAATTTTAAAATTAGGCCAAACACAAGAAACAACAATTTATTATTTCAAAATACTACTCAAAACATTACGGTCAACTTTATTTGAATTTTAAAAATAATTTGTTCTCAACATGTGAAACTCCACTAAAAATTAACATTTATGTCACACTACGAGTATTTTGTTTTTTGCCATGTTTTTTTTTTTTTTATTCTTAAACTTTTCGTTAAAGAGGGCAACAACAAACATTTTAAACTCAATAATTTGTAACTCGTAATACCTGTCACATTGAATTTAAATTTTAAGTACTGCAGAACAATTTGTATGAGGAGATTCATTCACTGTATTTTCGCACTTGTATATGAGTACGTGTGTGTGTGTGTGTGTGTGTGCTAGTTAGTGAAACAATCAGAAAAAATAAAGTAGCTTTCCTAAAGCATTCAAGTAGAGTTGTTAAAGTGTAGTTATAAACAGTCACTAGAAATTTGCCAAATTATATATGAATGGAATAGGAAACAGTCAGAGAAAATATTGAGCTGTGCGTGTGTGTGTTTGTGTGTGTAGTTGTGAAAGTTGTTACCTGTAGAAAAATTTTAACTTTTGTGCTTTGAATTCATTTCGTGAATAAACTGCATAAAATGTAAATGAAGTATCCTGCTGCTCTTCTACTTGCTCAACTTCTATTCTAAGTGCTGTACTTAACGAAAATGAGTTTGAATTGCACAAAGACTGGGTGGGGACCAACCCAGCGTTTTACTAATAGAAAATATTTAAAAAAAAGAAACTTTACAAAAATAAGAAACACAAAAACAACTACATAAGTGACAAAAAATGTTTTGTCAGAATTTAAATTAACTAAAAAAAAAACTTCATTAGTTGTAAATATTACAAACTCATCCCTATACATAAAGAAGAAAAAAAATTACATGGTATTGATATAAATTGTAGTAAAGGGTTCTTCAACAAGAACTTTACAGTATTCTCTAATCGCTTTTGAAATTCAAATGAATTACCTTGATATACATAAGTATCAATTATTAGAAGTGTGGTCAACTTTAAAATTTCAAAAAGCACCAAAATTGAGAGAGAAAAAAACGCCATTAAAAACGCACCAAATTTAGAATTTATTTATTATTTAAAATGTTTTTTTAATTAATTTTACATAAAAAGTAAAACATTTTTGTATTTTAAATACAAAAATAAAACTGTCTTTTTAGAAAAAAAAGCAATAAAACTTAACAAAAATAAAAAATATTCCTTTGAACTGGAAATGTAATTATATTTTTTTAATTTTATAAATTCTATATAAAACGATTAATAATGAAATTAATAATAGTAAAAGCCTTTTATTAAGAAACGAGCTAATAAAGTTAAAATAAGCATCTAATCACTCAAAATTTAATTCACAAGATGCTATTCGTAAGTGAAGTACTAATTGGTAAAGAAGGGCTAATTTCAGTACATATTTGGTACTTTTTTTAAATTAGTTTTCTTTACAATTTTAAGTACTTCTATTTGAATTTTATCAATAAAATTTGTTACGGCTCCACTGGGACTGTAACCCTGGTTATTCGTCTACAGTTCAGTAGATCAAACCATCAGACTACACAAGAATTTTTAGTTCCATGTTTAAAATGTTAATTTAATTATCAAATAAAGATTTTCAACCTATTCACCTTTAGCAATAACCTTCATGTGAAGAAGTTGATAGTATATATTCATTTATCATACATTCGTATTTAAAATCTTGTCATTTAATGGGGTCCTTTTTCATCATATAGATTTCATGACATTGAATTATTAAAAAAAACTGTAATTAGAAATTAGTAAAAATTAAGATTCCATCACATTTTGGAAAAAATTAAAAATGCACCGAAATTAAAAAAAGCGCACTGTGCCCAACTAAGGAATTTTTCGCACAAAAAAATTTAAAAAAGCAACAAAAATGGTGCGAACTGGGAAGTTAACAACGCTGATTATTAGTATAAAATTTGTTACCTCACATTTACCCCTTACTGTGAGCAATTTTAAATCACACAAACACACACTCACTCATCATATTGCACGCTTAATAATATAAACTTATAGTCACCATTTTCATTTTTTGTGTATTTGTATATTTGGAGGACCCTCTCTAAAGACACTTGATTTAAAACTTCAACGAACGTCAAAAAAAAAAAAAAATACAAAAATAAAAATAAAACGAATACAAGAAAAACAGCAACAACGTTTTTAAGTTGCTCAGAAAAATGTTAACGACAAAACTTATAATTGCATAACGTGTGCGCAACGTTTATAATCGCACAAAAATTCACAAACACTGTCGTATGTGGGTGCATCAGAAGGTGTATGTGATTTGTTTGTGGAAAATAGCTGCCCAATTGGAAAATATGGCGGTAAAGTTTATAACGTTTCTTAATGATATAAAAATATAAACCAGATAAACAACCTGTCGTGCACATGTTATTTTTGTTTAGTATTGTTTGGCATTTTATAATGAAAAGACTTACGCCTGAACAACGTTTACAAATCGTTCAACTTTATTACGAAAATTCACGTTCTGTGAGGAATGTGTTTCGTGCACTTCGCTTAACTTATGGCCAATATAATCGGCCTACTGAGCGTACTATTCGTAACACCATCACCCATTTTGAGACGCAGCATTCATTTTTAGATAATATTCGACCGAATAGACCATGTCCAGCATGCTGTGAAGAAAATATGGCGGTGGAATCATCGGTCAATATTTCTTTAAAAATGATGACGGTGCGAACGGAACCTTCAATTGCGACCGTTATCGTGCCATGTTAACCGATTATTTGATGCTTGAAATTGAAGTTCGTGATCTCGGTGACATTTAGCTTCAGCAAGACGGCGCCACTTCCCACACATGACAACAATCAATGCATTTATTGAGAGAACACTTCGGTAAGCATATAATTTTACGTTTTGGGCCGGTCGATTGGCCACCAAGATCATGTGATATCACACCGTTAGACTTTTTCCTGTGAGGATATGTAAAGTCTAAAGTTTCTGCGGACAAACGCGCTTCGATTCAAGCCTTGGAGGAAAACATCACGCTTAGCATTTGCCATTTGCCAGTCGAAATGCTCGTACGAGTCATCGCAAATTGAACTCAACGGATAGACCATCTGCGACGTAGCAACGGCCAACATTTAATAGGCATAATTTTCAAAAACTAAATGCCAAAGAATATTCTTTCAAATGATAATAAACATTCTCCATTAAAGTTGACTTTTCTGTAATTTTTTCTTTAAAAAAAAGTAGGGAACCTAGAAATGGATCACGCTTTTTTAGAAACGTGTAATTAATTAAAAAAAGAATATTGATCTGTAATCATTTGTTTTCATTTCAACCATTCTTAATTCGACGATTTTCAAATCTATAATAATGTTTTTAAATAATTTGTAAACATTCGCTATTGTGCTAGTAAAAGTGTTTTATTTAGCTATAGATGTTTTGCTTATATTCGCGAGGGACTAATGTGATGATGATTCATTTAAAACACTATTGCCCTTATTCATAAAAAATTAAAGTAGACTTCAAATGTAGTTTAAGAAAATTTTGTATGAAAATTTTCACACTTCAAACCTACTTTATTTTTTATGAATACGGCAGTATAAGCATAACACAACTACATATATAATAAATAAAACCAATTCTTGTATTCTTGGCATACAATTGAATTTAGGAATGGTATGAAACATATTAAGAATTTTCTACAAGAAATAATTGCACGCTCCATTTTCGGTCCATAGTAATAATAATTGTGCTCAAAATTTCCAATTGGGTTCGTTTTCCTTTTTTCCGTAGGATAAGATAGTTTTCGTACGTTAAAGCGTGTATTTTTGTGCCTGTACAGTGCACAAGTTTCTTGTATGTAGATATAGATTAGGGCGGCCTCGATAAAAAAATAAAAAAAATTAATTATCCATACATACTGTGAGCGTCAAAATAAAGTCACCACCACATATGCTTAAAAGAAAAGCTTAATTATATACAAATCTAAATAAAATATTAGAAATGAATTCACAAAAAAACAAGTAAGAAAGTATAGTCGGTCAAGCCCGACCATATAATACCCTACACCCAGTATATGTATGAAACAGCTTTTCAGAAATGGACATTATATAGCCTATTGTTGACCGATTATCCAAAAATTTAGTGTCATGATGTCTGTGATTATCTCGATATAAATACTTTTAAACGATTTATGAAGCCTAAAGTGAATTACAGAGAGGGTCTTATACGGTAGTTTCGACTAATTATGGACCGATCATAATAAAATTGAACCGTATTATTTTTAGACTTATGAAATATATTTTCGTTCAATATTATTTGGATACTAACATTTTTGAGCGACTTATGCTTTTTAAAGTGATTTTCGGAAATTTGCCTTATATGGGAGCTACGAGTAATTATGGACCGATCTGCACAAAATTCGAAGATGTGATTTGGCTTTATTTACCATTCATATGTGATTAAATTTGTTGGAATACTTGCATAATTCAAACATTTATGATCATTAAACCCCAAATTCGTGAGGACATTTGTATGAGGGCCAGGTGAAATAATGGACCGATTTCCACCAGTTTCAATCCCATACATCCTTGGGCCGAAAAAATATCGCATACCTAATTTTATCGAAATATCCTTAAAATTGCGACCTGTACTCTGCGCATAAGCTTTACATGGACAGCCAGCCAGACGGAAGTGAAGAAAGTGATTCTGAGCCGATCCGTATACTTTAAGGTGGGCTTCTGGGCGTTACAAACATATGCACATATCCAAGATACCCTCCCCACTATGGTGGTGTATGGTATAATTAGACGTCAAAATAAAGTAAACAGTGGCATCTTGCTTATGCAATTTTTCTTCGTTTGAAAGTAAATCTGGTACTTTTCCGTTAAAATGTAATTATTTTTTTATGTTTCTCATTTTTGTAGTTTTTGTCAGCATGCAATATATTTATAACCTACACCACCATATTGGGGTGGGTATATTAGATGTGTGCTGATGTTTGTAACACCCATAAATATTAGTCCAACACCCACCTTAATATATATTACAATCGACTCAGAATCACTTCCTGAGTCGATTAAACGATGTCCGTCCGTCTGTTTGGCTGGCTGTCCATGTCTTGCGCGCAGAGTACAAGTCGCAATTTTGAAGATATTACCATAAAATTTGGTACATGATATTTTTCGGCCCAAGCACGGTTGGGATTGAAATTGCTTTAAATCTGTCATTATTTCACGTAGCTCCCATACAAATGTCCTCCCGAAATAGCACACTTTACGAATCATAAATCGTTTTGTATCCAAAAAAAATTCAACACAAATAAACTTCACATATACAGATATCATGTCACCTAATTTTGTAACAATCGGTCAATAATTAGTCAAAGTTCCTATATAGCCCCCCTTCGAAAATCACTTTATCATGTAGTATAAATATTTTAAAAATGTTCACATCGAGATAAAATTTAACACAAAAAATATTTATTTGCACAAAAGTCATGCCAGTAAATTGTTGGGTGAACAGGCCATAATAGGTAATATAGGCTGCTGTGTAGTGTCCATTTCTGAAAATCTGTTTGGTTTGACCAACTTGTTTGTTTTAAATTTGTATTTCTACTACATCTATATAATAAAACAATTTTAAGTGTTTAATTTATATTGACGCTCACAGTAAATACTGTATACTTACGCGTTTTTAATAAACTACAAACCTGAGAGAAAATTTCACTATAACGCTAAGAAATGTTTGCAAATTAAATGGAAATTTAATTCTTAATTCTAGATGAATTATTTACGAATTTATTGATTCTTGCAACTTTCTAACTTTTTAGAAAGTCTGTGACAGATCTATTTTGGATATTTTTCGTTATTGCTAAAAAATCTCCTTAATTCCTTAAATTTATTTCCGGTGATGCCACTCAAATTCAAGAAAACGGAATTGCAAATTTCATTTCCGCCGTTGCTATTTTTCGAGGCTATCTTGGCGCACGTCATTTTTCGTTCTTTAATAACACTAACAAACAAATTTACGTATAAAACTAAAATAAATACAATAATTAAAACAAAAGGTACATGAAACATAAATGTATTTGGGAGTATCCTCTTTAAAATTTTATCTGAAATTAACTTTAATTTCAGCACTTTAAAAATTAAAAAGTTTTTTATTTCAACAAATTAAATTTTTCGTTGTTTTCTTCATTCCAGCCATTTTTTTTTTTTTTTTGTAAGAAGTTGTTCCACTCAACTAGCGATATTTTGTATTTTTTTGTTTTTTAACATTTTGACGCATGGCTGTTCCAACCAATGATGATGATGATGCCTTTGCTGCTGCCACTTTTTACGAAACGAAGAAAAACTGTCACTTACAGAATAAAGTGCGTTAATCAAATTTAGTTGGAAAAATGTGAAGATATAGTTGTTGCTGATGTTTTTGTAGTAGAAATAAAATTTCACAGAAAATACAAATAGGACGAAAAAAAGTAAGAAGAAATGTGTTTAAAAAATCGGGTGACTATAAGTGAATTAATAATAAAGTTTTATGCTTTAGGAGGGTATTCAGTAATATAATTGCACACACACACAGTTGTTGTAATAATAATAATAACATCTATGTCTGCACTGCAGGGCTGCCAGAAATTTTCAGCAAAAAATCTTAATTTCGCCAAAAAAAAAAAAGTCTTATTTTTGAGGAAAAAATCTTATTTTTGGAAATAAGTAGTTTTTTTTTATTATAAATAATAAAAACAATTCATATTTCATTTAACACTAACCAAAAAAATTCTTCGTTTCGCCGAAAAAGAAATAAAGAACTAAACAACCTTTTGTGTTCTCTATTTAAGACAACATGCAGTCAAAATCCACGAAAAAAAAGCTGCAAATTATAAACCAAACTGGGTTTGTACAAGTTAAATTAAATACAAAATAGATTTTATTTTTATACATTTTAATTCCATCCAAAAAAAAAAAAAAAACCAAAACAAAGCAAATGAAAATAAAGCAAAATGCAATTTGTTTATTTACAGCAATAAAAAACTGTTCTTTCTTCTCAGCACCAACTGAACTTATTAAATTGTAAATTTCTCCTTAATGGAATCTCTCATACAGACACACTCATGTACACAGTCAAACAACTATAATAGTGAAGGAACAGAAAAAATACTCCTCTACTTACACCTGCCACAAAATTAAAATATAAAAAATCGTTTTATGTGAAACCAGGAGTAACAAAAAAGTGCGAATACAAAAAAAAAAATTAAATAAAATATTATTAACGGGATTTGCTGATAGTCCTACACTGGTTAGAGAAAGGAAATTAAAATTATGAAAATGTTAAATACTTAAGGAATGGTCACACTTGGCAAATATTTACTCAAAAAAGTGTAATCACTTGTTTTAGCACAAATTTTTTTTAACGTTGTTATACCCTACACCACCATACTGAGGAGGGTATATTGGATTTGTGCTGATGTTTGTAACGCCCAGAAATATCGGTCCAACACCCACCTTAAAGTATACCGATCGATTCAGAATCACTTTCTGAGTCGATTTAACGATGTCCGTCTGTCCGTCCGTCCGTCTGGCTGGCTGTCCATGTAAAGCTTGTGCGCAGAGTACAGGTCGCAATTTTAAAGATATTTCGATAAAATTTGGTACATAATATTTTTTCCAGGGATAGATGGGATAGAAACTGGTGAAAATCGGTCCATTATTTCACCCGGCCCCCATACAAATGTCCTCCCGAAATTGGGGTTTAAATGCAAGTATCCACACAAATTTCATCAAAAATGAGTGCTACATGAAGCCAAATCACTTCTACAAATTTTGTGCAGATTGGTCCATAATTACGCGTAGCTCCCTTATAAGGCCCACTTTCGAGAATCACTTTAAAGAGCATAACTCGCTCAAAAATGTTGGTATTCAAATAAAATTTGACACAAATAAGTTTCTTATATACAGAAATAATAAGACCTAATTTTATAATGGTCGGTCTATAATTATTCGAAACTCCTATATAAGGCCCTCTCGCTAATTCAATTTAAGCTCCATAAATCTTCTAAAAGTATCTGTATCGAGATAAAGTTTAACATACATAATATTTATATTCACGGAAGTCATGGCACTAGCGCCCATATCTGAAAAACTGTTTTATTGATATACTGGGTGTAGGGTATTATATGGTCGGGCTTGACCGATTATACTTTCTTACTTGTTATATTAACAGAGAAATAAATAATTTCAGCTATCCTGACTCAATATTATTTGGAATTATTATACTTGAACTTGACAATTGTCAATAATTAAGAAACCACTACTATTATTTAGTTTTGTTTTTGAAATGTGTCATGTTCTCCTTAATATTTATGATACTAATGGCCGAATTCACAGTCTTTAAGCTTAACTAATGATTCTTTATTCGCAATGCTTAGTTTGACATAAGAATAACAAGGAATGGTTAAACAATAGTTAGTATTTTCGCCATAAATTAGATAAATTGTTGTTGTGCAGGGGCAGCCTGTTTCTCATTATGACAACTTTTGAAAGAAGTCGTGAAATGGTAGATTGAATCTTCTGGCGTATGGTAAAAACAAGCAGTGGCCAGTTACAACCGCTACTACAGTTGAAGTAACGGGTGGTTAAATTTCAAGGGCCGATGTTGATTTTGAATAAAACACAAACTATTTAGGAAATTATTGTAATTATGATATATTGGTATTACTCAATTATGTATGGAACAAAATATCGGCCAAATGGGCGCCACGACTACGGCGGCACACCTCCATCCGATGGTCCAAATTTTCGATGACCCTGAGGCATAATGGAGGTTCTATGCCGTTAATGTGCCGAATTATCTCATCCTTTAGCTCTTGAATTGTTGCTGGCTTATCGACGTACACCTTTTCTTTCAAATAACCCCAAAGAAAAAAGTCCAACGGTGTCAAATCACATGATCTTGGCGGCCAATTGACATCGCCATTACGTGAGATAACACGGCCATTGCATTTGTTGCGCAAAAGAGCCATTGTTTCGTTAGCTGTGTGGCAAGTGGCACCGTCCTGCTGAAACCACATATCGTCCACATCCATATCTTCCAATTCGGGCCATAAAAAGTTCGTTATCATCTCACGATAGCGAACACCATTCACAGTAACTGCCTGACCGGCCTCATTTTGGAAAAAATACGGCCCGATGGAGCCGCCAGCCCATAAACCGCACCAAACAGTCACTCTTTGTGGGTGCATTGGTTTTTCGACAATCACTCTTGGATTCTCATTCGCCCAAATGCGGCAATTCTGTTTATTGACGAATCCACTGAGGTGAAAATGTGCCTCATCAAATTGACCAAAAAAATCACGAAGTGCACGATATGCATTTTGATTTGAACGCCCATTTTCATAATAAGTCTGGATAACTTTAACACGTTGTTGGATTGTGTATCTCTTCATGGTTCAAATTGAGTAA
This sequence comes from Bellardia bayeri, assembly GCA_950370525.1. Lineage (NCBI taxonomy): Eukaryota > Metazoa > Arthropoda > Insecta > Diptera > Calliphoridae > Bellardia > Bellardia bayeri. The sequence goes on from OX493264.1 coordinate 124,720,259, forward strand.
GCCTGAAATAGAGAAATGTCAAATAAAATTCGGAAAAAAGCTTGGCGTTTAGGTGTGGTTCACATTCAACATCGGCCCTTACAATTTAACCACCCTTTATATTAGTGGCGAATGTTATCCTCGAAGTGGTCAATTGTTTCGGGCTTATCGGCGTAGGCTAGCAAAATCAAACAAGTCAGTTAAAAAGTACACCTTAAAAAAATCACCCTATATTTAAGGCGCATTCATACTTATCGTCCCACAAACTCGTTTGTATTTCTTTGACACTATTATTAAAACTTTAAACATATTACTCGTATTCTTATCACATAGTTGTGGTGGGAATATTCTAATAATTATTGTATTGTCACAATGATTTCCTTTATTTTGAAATAATTCCATTACATCCCCATTATAATTCAGTTTTCTGCCTAAAAACAACTATTGTGTTCAACAAAAAATTAAGCTGATTTAGCATAAAATAATAAATTATTTTATAGTAAACTAAAATAAAATTTATTTCTTCTCCAATGAAGCAGCAAACCAAAAAAAGAATTGTCTCTTTTCTTAAAAAAAAAAAAAAATTTAAGAAACATTTTTAAACTTCTCTGGCTTTTTATCATACTCAAATGTTACCCATTATAGTAGTTATTCAAGCTGTTTCAGTTGCAACATTTATTTGTCAAGGTCAATATTAAAGCAACGTTTGCAAAAATATTAAAAAAGAAAACGAAAGAACAACAATAGAGAAATCTGTAACTAGATTAAAATTTCTACATAAAAATCTTAACAAAATACAGATTTCTCTGTTAGAGCAGTTGTCATTGCTGTACTTTAGCAAAGATTTCCAAAGATTTCCGAACCGTGTGACAGTTTTGTTCTGGCTGTGTGGTACAAATAGCAACAGGAAGGAACCCCCTAATGATAAAAAGGTTACAACTACATTAATACATAAAACTGATGTTGCCCCACTTTAGCTCTTTTGTTCGGGCTGCCTTGTCTTAAGTACGTACACAAGTATTTTGGTTACAGCAACAAATTTTATTTGGGATTTTTTTTTTCTTGGTTTTGTTTTTACAAATAACCAACGACAAAGGCAGAGAGTGCCCCCAAGTGGAGTTGAAAATGACTGTAGTTGTCAAGTACTGTGTTGTTACATAAAGTTGTAAACGAAATTGTTTTAAATTGTTACACTGAGAGAATAACTAAGTGGTGGCACACGATAGCGAAAATGAAAAGCGAAAAAGACATACAGCAAATAGTAAATGTAAAATGAATATAATCTAATATTGCTGTGGAAAATTTTTAAAAATACAGAGAGTTTTGTGATATACAAAAACAACAAACAATACTTAAAAAAATGCTCCATAACTTGTTGGCATTAAGCCCAAAATAGAATACTAATATACATATTATCAAGGAGAAGTGGTTACAGTTTTTCTATTTACAAACACTAGCAAACACAATTATAGTTGAGAAGTAATATTAAATAATTGAAATTACTTAAAACATCGTTGATAATGATAAATTTCCTCAAATAAAGCAAGCAAGAAAGTATAGTCGGTCAAGACCGACCATATAATACCCTACACCCAGCATATGTATAAAACAAGTTTTCAGAAATGGGCTATGTTGGAGATATTGATTATTATGGACCAATCATTCAAAAATTTAGTGTCATGATTTCTGTCAATATAAATATTATATGTGTTAAACTTTATCTTGTTATAAATATTTTTAAAAGATTTATATAGGTTAAATTGAATTACGAAGAGACTAATTATTATAAAATTAGGTGTCATAATTTCTGTATATATGAAACTTATTTGTATTGATTTTTTTTTTTTTTTTTTGGATACCAACATTTTTAAGAAATTTTTGGTCCTTAAAGTGATTTTCGGAAGTAGGCCTTATATGGGAACTACGACTAATTATGGAACGATCATCATAAAATTACTCCATAATTTTTTATATATATATGAAATATATTTGTGTTCAATATTATTTGGTTAGCGACATTTTTAAGTATGTATGTTACGGTCTTTAAAGTGATTTTCTGAAGAGGGCCTTATATGGGAGCTACGAGTAATTATGGAGCGATCATAATAAAATTTGTAGATGTGATTTGGCTTCATTTACCACTCATTTGTGGTGAAATTTGTTTGGATAGTTGCATAATTCAAACATTTATGATCGTTGAACCCCAATTTCGGGAGGACATTTGTATGAGAGCCATGTGAAATAATGGACCGATTTCCACCAGTTTCCATACCATCCATCCTTGAGCCGAAAAAATTTAACGCACTAAACTTTATCGAAATATCTTAAAAATTGCGACCTGTACTCTGCGCACAAGCTTTACATGGACAACCAGCCAGCCAGACGGACGGACATCGTTAAATCGACTCAGGAAGTGATTCTGAGTTGATCGGTATACTTTAAGGCGGGTGTTGGACCAATAGTTCTGGGCGTTACAAACATCAGCACAAATCCCACTATGGTGGTGTAGGGTATAAAAATGTTATTTTGATTGATTGCGAAATATAATTCTCAAATAGTGTTCAATGTTACACCAGTTTAACTTGCAGTGCAACTATTATTTTAAACAACTATGTCTAAATTAACAGACAAATACGTACGTATGTACATATGAACCTACTACACACATCTGTAATGCTTGTACATATGTATGTACTTGTATGTATGTAAGTATGTAATATATTAAAATTTATCTTGTATTTTCTTTTGGTTTTTAACTTGTCTAATAAACAATGGCACTTTAGGGGTCTCTGCATGCAAACAAATACAATGACATGTAAACACACATCTACATAAAAACACAAATGAAAATATGTATGTATGTACATTGAAAAGGAACACTTATACTAATAAAAAAAATTAAAAACAAAGAAAAAACAATTACACTACATACATACATACATGTATACATGTATATGTATGTATGACCCCTAACCAAAAATGTACACAAATAAACATGTATTAGATTTAGAGATGCCACATTCAATTAGCCAAACATCTTAGCATTCGGGAAACAAGAAGATTGATTTTGCAAAATAAAAATTAACTTGACAAACTTAAAATTTACTCGAATTGGGGAAATGTTAATTTTACTAGATTTAAAGCAACAAAAAACCAACGATATCGATTTGTATGTGTGTTAACTTACAACATTGAGTCTTACGTGCATTAAAAGCGAGACCTAATTCTGAGATTGTCACAAGATCTTGGTTAAGTTTATCATTCATGTTTTGCCTTATTTTGTCCCAATCTCCAAAGTGTTTGGTGTATGGGTGAATGAATATGAATGGCAAATGTTGCTATCATCTGCAAAATAATATATAGGATTGAAAGTTTGACGTAGAAGGACATTTAGAAAGATAAGAAATAGGGTAGGAGAAAGAATATCGACGTTTGACATGTGTGTGATATGTGGGATATCTTAAAGTTCTATGCTGCCATTTGACAGGTGCTGATAGCAATATTATCGGCTCACCAACACAATTTTCCAACAGAGTCATTAATTATTTCACACATTTCACAAAAAAACGCTGTCATAACTAAATAATTTGGAAACTTTTATAATGAATTTTCAACTACATATATTGAAAAATAAGTTGGCAATATACCAATGTGGTGCGAGGTCAAGAAAACTTTAACGTCTATTGCAGTCAAAATAGTTGAAGACATTTCTAAGACACGCGGTGACCCAATAAGCTCATCGACAATTAGAAGACGGTTTAATAACCATAAACTTCATGGAAGAGTGCCTAGAAAAGACTTTGCAAAAGCTTACTAAAACTCTGCGCAATCTTTCTGAAATATATGATACTTAGCGATGAGAATAAATTTGAGAGTTTTAGGACAAAATCAAGCGGAAAGGTCTGTAGAACAAGAAATAGTGAGCGGCTTCCAAATAACCTTAGTGCTACAGTAAAACACGGCGATGGGTATTTGATGGTTTCGGCTGGTATGTCAGCTGCAGTACCAGGTAATCTTGTATTTATTGAAAGTACAATGAATTGCCGAGACTATTTAAAAATTTTAAAGGACAATTTTAAAGTAGGTTCTGATTATTTAGGTCTTGAAACAGCATGTCTTACTGAAACAACGACCCAAAACACAACGTCAGAATTTTCGAAAAGCAATTAAATTCATCTCCGCAATCTTCATACCTTAACCCCATAGAATGTAAAAATGTAAAAATTGCAACATGAAAAGTATCAACAGAAAGCCACATAATTATATTTTAGTTAACAATAAATGATTCTAAAAGATAATGTTCCAATTTGTAGATTATTAATTTCGAAGTTTATATTTTTGTCGCGTTTATGTTACTATGTTTATTGCTAAAATATTGAAACCTTTTGTACTTAACATAATGTTACTAAAATTCTCTCAAAAAAATGGAAACATAAAAAATAACTGCAAAAAAAGACTTAAAAATGTCGCGTTCTTGACTTAGCACCAGTGGGAAATTTTAGACAGGAAAATCAGAAAAATAAGCAATTTATCCAAAGAAGAACTCCTAACAGTTTGAATGGAATAGTGGGACAAGATTACTAGAGCTGTAACTGAACGTCTTGTAATCTAAATGAAAAGGCTACAAGAGCCTGTTTTTAAGCTGAATGGATGACCAACAATGTATTAACTTTTAATTTGGATTTTGGTAATATAAAATAATAATAATGTACTAATTTTTAAATGTTGCTATCAGAAACTTATTTCTTCTTCCCACAAAATTTCCATGGAAACAATTTTAAATTTTATAAATTTTTTAAAATAAGAAAATTTAGTTTAAATTTTAGTTGATTTAAACTTAAATATTTTAAATTACAATAAAAATATTTTTCTTCGTGGATTAAACATTGTGCTGTAAATTTTGACTCTGACTGTATAATAAACAGATATTTATGATCGCTAAAGTCATATTGTAGGAAGACATTTTCAAGGGGTCTAGGTGAAATAAGGAAACAATTTCAGCCAATTCCAATACCAGCCGTACTTGGGCCGAAAATATATATTTTTTTTTTATTTATTTATTTCTTTTTATTGGATCTTTCTTAACGAAATTTACAACAAGTATTCAAATCTTAATCCTAATTGTTATTTATTAGATATTACCAATGTAATAACTAATTTACTGTATTCAAATCTTAATATTCTAAATAAAGATTAAAAATTATTAGGAGATCCTTCTCACTAGGCTCAAAGTGTTGGTTCTTTTTAGCCTCTGGTGACCTTCGTAATGTAGTAGATCCCGGGCTTGATAGTTGAGGTGGACTATTAGTTTACCTATATATTGAAGTACATGCTTTTTAATTTCCTCCTGAATAGTGGGGACATTTAGATCTCTGTGGATTGTGTCATGGCAAATATACCATGGGGCGCAGACGATTTGTCGTAATATCCTAGACTGTCTTCTCTGTCATTTTTGGATGTTTGATGTGCATGCCGCGGCTCATAATTGGATGCCATATGCCCATATTGGTTTTATAATAGACTTATATAAGAGAACTTTATTGACTAGAGATAAATTTGAGCTTCGACCTAAGAGCCAATGTAGTTGAGCCGCTTTAAGTTTCATAGCCGTTATCTTTGCTTCAATATGACGAGACCAAGTCAAGCGTCGGTCTAAATAAATTCCTAAATATTTAACTTGATTTTCCACCGGCATAGTGGTGTTATTTATTTTTACTGCTGGGCATGATTTTCTTCTGAGCGTGAAGGTTAGATGAGCACATTTAGCCGTGTTAACCTTTATTCTCCATCTTTCCAACCAGGCCTCTAGTTTATTGACGTGGAACTGTAGTTGTTGGAATGCAACTCCAACTAACAAATACGGTGTCATCCGCAAACGTAGAAGTATATGTATTCTGGTTTGTTGGCATATCCGCTGTCTTGGGAGGATAATATTGATCTTTTGATCTCGCCATAAATGTTCTGCCTGTCAAATAGCTCTCGAGAATTTTGTGGGTGTTTGGGGAAGCATTTGTGTTATTTTGATGAGTAGCCCATCATGCCAAACTTTGTCAAATGCCTGAGAAATTTCAATTAAAAAGGCTGAGCAGTATTGTTTTTTCTTGCTCGGAAACCAAACTGATGATCCGGGATGATGTTATGCTCTTAAATAGGGAGTTAAAATTGATAACAAACTAATTGGTCTGTACGACGTAATTTGACTAGCATCTTTTCCTGGTTTGAGAATCATGATGATTCGTGTCATTGCGTTAAATATGAGTCGTATAATTCTCAGAGCAGACGTAGCTAAGTTTCTTAACATTGAGCCTGTAATACTGTCAGGTTCGGGCGATTTGCTCACGTTGACTTTTTCAATTGCTGATTTTTTTTAGTGATAAAGGAAATTTTAATTGAATCGTTAACTGACAAATCTTTATATAAGTTGACATTCAAGGTCATTCAAGGCCGTATGGCAACCCTAATTAGAATAAATTTTTATATGCAAAAAAAAATCTTTCACATATTCTTGTTAGAATAATAAATGTTTAGTTTTTTTTGCCACTGCTTGTTTGTTGTTCTTGTTGTTATTTATGTATTCTACTGCATTTAAGATATTGTTGGCATGAGCATGCTAGTTGTTTTCTTTATTGTAGTCTCTTGCTCTCCCTTTAGGCCAGTGATTGCTTTACACTCTTCTTCTGGTAGTCACTCATTCACTCGTGAGGATTAGTTTAGTTAAAATAAATAGAAACAAAACTGAAGTAAAAACCTCTGAAACCAGAAGAGGACATCCTGTGGTTAGACGCTTCTGCTTCTGTGTACTCTTGAAGCTCTCACAACAACACACGACAGCAAATAAAATAATACAAAGTAGGAATATACGAGTAGCAAAATATTTAACTTTGTTTAGTAGTTGGAAATAAAAATAAAAAGGTTTTGAGTGGTCACAGTGTAAACATATCCTGTGATACAGGTTATCTAATTTAACAAAAAGGACGTCGTTGTTTTTAGGTGTTGATTACATTTATGCCAGTAATTGAATTTCCCAACAAATCTGTTATATGTTTAAATGTGAGCGTGAACTGTTTGAAAAAAGTTTAAGGTTTTGAAAATCTTGAGACTTGTGGAGTTGTGCAACAAATTGTAACATTTATACTAAAACAGCGCTTTATCTTTCTAATGAAAGTTAAATACAAAAACTATAAAACTTTAAAATAATAACAAGAATTTTCTTATAAAAATGCCCCTTACTTTTAATATAATCTCTAGCTCTGCTGTTGTAAATCTCCTGTGTAAAGAACCAAAGTTTTTTAAAACTTTTAAATCCTACCAATTCTTAGAGCTACTCCAAAATCAACATGTTGACATCTTTAGAGACATTTTTTTTTGGTAAAAGTATTTATATAAATATACACCTAACATGTGTATGAATATACACGTATGTACATAAATATTTATCTATGATATTATAAAATCATTTTTAATTCATTTTCTACATACGAGTACATATGTATGTATGTATGTATATACGAGTACTCCAGTATTTTTATGGAAACTTTCCTTGTAAAAACTAATGGAACAATATTGTGTTACACAGATATTTTCCTTCTGTGTCAATTAAATTTATAAAATGAACTTTACATTTTGTTGGTAGAACACTTAACCCAAGTATGTGTGTGAGTATGTGTGTATATGATGTTTGTACTGTAAGAAAAATATTTACAAACAAAATATAAACGATTTTTACATAAATAAAATGTAAATAAATTCGTACTTACATGCTTGGTATGAAAAATAATGAAATACAAGAATTATGCTGGTTTGTTTTTTTTTGCAAGCAATAAAAATTAAACAGTAGATAACTATGTTATGAGAAACATTAACGCAGAGCTGTTTTTAAGTATGAAAATTACGATTACATTGTCATAAATTATTTAGGGACATTAAATTATACTAGTACTTTCCCAACTAATACCTAATGTTTGAGTAGAAATAAGTCATAGTAAAACTCAAATTCAATGAGATAAGCTCAAAGCCAAGAAGTAGCTTTAACAAAAAAAAAACTGAAACAAAAATATCTTAATATTCGAGTAAAAACTAATATTTACACGCAGAGAAAAAATATGGTTGGACATGGTTACAATAACTAAACTGTGTTTTAGTAACTGTGTACCACAAAGAATTTTGTTATTTTAATTTGACTTTAACCATAATTTAGTTACTGTAAACATTTGTATGTTTACCGCAATTATAAAATTGAATATGATTCACTGAAACATAATTATTTAAAAAAAAATGTTTACCACAACTATTGAATGATAACTATTCAAACATATTGTGTTATTTACAACTATTTAAACTTATAAATAACCATTAAATGGTAAGTTTATATATTTGTATTCATATTCACCCCTATCGTGAATAAAAATTCCACATGAAATTTGTTCCCTTTTCACATTTTTTCTATTAAAATTTTTTTTTTTTTTTTTATATATATATAATATATTTATTCAAATTTTAGTTAACAACAATTTTAAGTTGGTCTCAGCGTCACTTGGACATAGTTGAGAGTTGAGAGTTCAATGTTAAAAAAAATAAAAGGGAACAAATTTCATGTGGAATTTTTATTCACGATAGGGGTGATTATGTTTAAAATGCAAACAAAATATGTTTAATTTTAATAATATTTTGTTTTTACCATTTGTAGGATGCTTTTGCATCAGTTCAGTCGTTTGTCTAAGTGATATCGGATTATTTAGTTGGATTTAAATGTTTAAATAATTGAAGAAAAAAACCAATACGTATTTAAAATATACTAAAAAGACCTAACAAAAGTGTACATAAAATAAATAATCTTACATTTTTCAAAATAAAAATAAATTAAACATAATTGCAAATAAATGTAAATTTTTTTATGTATGTTGAAAGTGCGCAAATAGTTTTTTCTATTTAAAAAAATATTAAATATTAGTTTTGTGTTAAAATAATGTAGAAATAATTGCGATTTATGTCATAAAAATTATTGTTTTCTAACTGATCATATTGTTTTATATTTAACCATTAATATGTTTTTTATTAAAAATATTATGATGTAACATTCAAGTTGATCATCATAACATTCCATAACAGTTTTTCATGATTATGATTACTTTATATCATAATAATATTACTTTCGAACATACTACGATTACTTTAAATCATAATATGATTACTATATATCATGATAAGATTACTTTATATCGTAATATAATTATTATCTATCATATTATGATTAATTTAGATCATAATATGATTGCTTTAGATCATAATATGATTACTTTGGATCATATTATGATTACTTTAAACTATAATATCGTTAGATTGGTTCATAATATGATCACGTATAACAATTTTATTATTATAATAGGTTATAGTATGATGTTATAATATTAAATTATGATAAACAATAAAATATTATGATGAAATATTACGATGATAATTGATCATAATATGATATTTTATGGCACTTATATTCATCATAATATGTTTTGAATAAAATCATAAATCTTTTCATAATATGTTGCTCTTAGATTATGTTTACCACAACCATGTTTCTTCTATGCGTGTACAATACCAAAAGTTAATCAAGTTTCAGATGTAAGCTTAAGAGCTCTTCAAGGTTTTTTAGTGAATGATGAGACTGGATCATTGAATAGGTACCAGGAAATGATAATCCAGAATAGTAACAACTACAAACGTGCTAGACATTTTTTTGTTATACCAAAACTATAACTATAAACATTATTAATGAATGAGGATAAAAAAAATAATTAAGAAAGAATAGTCGTAATGGCCCTACTCCCGATATACATACATCTGCTGTCAATATATAATAGCACCACTCACAAATTTATACTAACTGCATTTAAAAAGAATCGTCAATAGATCGATGTCCCTAAATATTATCTAATTGTTACATGCTGAGTTGATTTAACGATATCCGTCCGTCCGTTTGGCTGGTTGGCTGTCCATGTAAACATTGTGTGCAAATTTGGTGCATAATATTTTTTCGGTCCAAGGCCGGTGGGGATTAAAATTGGTTGAAATCGGTCCATTATTTCACCTAGCCCCCATACAAATGTCCTCCCAAAACAAACGAATCTAAACAAATTTCGCCCCAAATAGGTTGTACAATGAACCCTAATCACATCTGTAAATTTTGTGCAGATCGTCAAGGCAAGTATTTTTGGATGAGAAGGGAAAAGAGAACAATAGGGGTACAAACTTGACGGTACTATTCAATTTCCTTACTTCCTTTTTTTTTTTTTTTTCTTTCATACATATTGATATGCATTAAAAAGTACGAAAATTGAATTGACGTGTGTAAATGAAATGGTTAGTTGAAAATAGAATTGAACAAAAACTCATCAGCTAAAACTGAAGAGTGTGAAACAAGACTTACAGTATTTTATAAATATATATTTATTAATTCAGGTTAAATTATAATGTCAAAGAAATTTAGTTAATTAAGTTTTAAATAACATTTTGAGTATAGAGTCTAATTTATCCATCATATGCAGATACTTGTTTTTAAAGAAGTCCGTATTTATCTTATTTAAATTTATTTGGCTAAATATTCTTTCGACGTTTTGTTAAAATAGGAGAAATGTTTGTAGAATTTTCCCGTTGAAATTCAGAAATTGTTTCCTTTTAAAAATTTTAGTTCAAGGAATTCAACATTTAAAATTTCTTTTTATATTTACAGAAAGATAAATAATTTCGACTATCCTGACTCAATATTATTTGGAACTTAACAATTGTCAATAATAAAGAAAACGTTACTATCATTTAGTTTTGTTTTTGTAATAGTTGCTGTTTCAAAAAAAGAGAAAATTTGGTAACAAAAACATTAATAAAACAAACAAACGATGTTAGCGGTGTTAATAATTCAGAAAATTGTCACTTTGCTAATTTTTGAAAGAAGAAATCGTCAAATCGTCATAAGTCGTCAAATCTGGCAGTTATGATTGCTGGTTAGTACTTTTTTTTAAATGTTTATGATTTTTTCCTTTTTCTTCCTTATACACAAAGCTCTCTGCTGCTTAACCAACACAAATATAAACATCATAGTATGTGTTTGCCCAGCTCTGGTGTAGGTGTACGTTCTTACATGTTTTCATAAAAATAACTATGAAATAATTCTTAAACACTTTCTGAAAGAACTTCCAAAATGTTTCTTTTATCATCAGCAAGTTTGAGATTTAAAATTTATATAACAAAAACGTTTTCTGTTACTTACCCTAACCGTTTGCTTCAGCAGCATCATCAACATGTTAGTTAATGATGTGTTTATCTGACCCGGCTGATTATGTGAAATGTTCATATCCATATTTACATAGATGAATGTAAGTATGTGATTATAACACGAGTATAAAAAATAGACTTAAATACTTTAAGGTTTTATATTTTCACACACACGCAGATATACACAACAACATCAACTATCTGATGTATGCATGTGTTTGTAATTTAAAACAGGATTTAAAACCTTTTTAAAGCTGTTAATCAACTCAAGGATCTTTCGAGTAGTTTTTATGTGTGTTAGTGAGTGAATGTTTTTCATTTAAACTGACACTGTCTCGTTACATTGTTATTAATACTTCTTGTTTTTTTTTTTTTTTTTGTTTTGTAAATTAAACTACCATGTATATTTGTGTGTGAAGGAAAAAATTAAATGGCTTAAACACAGTTGTTTAAACACACACATACAAACACACACGTATATATACATATACACAAATAGTCGGCTGTCAGTCATTTAGTTGTCACGATGTGTGCGGTTTGTTTGGTTGCATTGGGGTTTTGGTTAGGCTTTTTTTTTTTGTTAAGTATAGACAGAATATCATAAATGACAAGGGTATTATTGGCAGGTGACCAGTGTTGTAACATCTATTCTGGGTTTAAAAATTTGTGGACATTTTAACAAACGAAAAAGATAATTCTCATCAGCAAAAAAACACCTACCGTTTTTTATATTAAGGTTTAAGGTTTAACTTTAAAAAAGTATGTAGCTAAGTTTTTTTTTTTAATAAAACACAGGCACATTTAAAAATTTTCATAAACATTCTTTTATATTTTTTCTTTTAATGAAGGGCAAGTTTGTTTCGTTCTTACTACACTTATTTTTTTGCCCTATTTACATTAAATGTCACTAAAAGCCATTTTTAGCTCTTCATATTCATCATCCTCGGCTACAGCCAGGCTAGTCAGTAGTAGCAGCATCATCATCAACTGCAATTAATTTAAAATACCACAGGCAGTTAACACACTACGATAATCATGCATAAACTACAGTTTATCACTCGTTTAATTCGTTGTTAAACCCTCCTTCATCACACTGGCTCACATAACCCCATACTTTTACATATTCTGGCCGCATTCAATGAATCAATTTTAAATACCATCAACAGCCCACAGTAAAAAAGGAAGTCATCATATTACGCTCATAACTGAAAATTATGTATTAAATTTGGGGGAACTTTATTTTGGATGAAAGTTTGCTTCTTTGATGATTTGACATAATTTTATTGTTTTGAAATTTTTATTTACAAAATGTGTTTAACTAATACTTAAACATTTGCATTACATTGGAAATTGAAAATTAACATTTTTGAAAAATATGGGTTGTGCTTATTAAGGTCCTTGTTGGTATTATATTTTTTGACCAAATTTAATTTTTTTTTAAATCTAAATAAAAATAATAAATAAAGAAAAAGGGTTTTATATTTATTTGTTGCTTTTTACTTATATATTAACACCCTTATTCAAAAAAACTTACAACAAGTTTATAACAGGTTTATAATGCAAATTTCCATAAAAAATTTGTTTTATAAACCTCTTATAAGCCTGTTGTAAGTTTTATGAATAAGGGCATAAGTGACTAAATTTTTAAGGAGATTTTAAAGTTAATCCTTAATATGCTTAAGGTTTAATTTACATTTGTATGCTGTTATTGCAAGTGTTGGACTTTAACATACAGTGAACTTGCAGAAACGTGAACGTCCAGTAACATGAGCTACCCAAAAACGTAAAAATTTATTTTACATTGACTAAAACGTGAATTTTTTATCTAACGTTAAAATCCAATTTTGTAAGCTTAGATAAAAGTTTTCTGATTCCCCGCAAAAGAATTTCGTAGTTTGTTTGTTGTAAACAAGTTTTGTTGCATGATAAGTAGCTTCTTTTGTAGTTGTAGTTACTCCTTTTCAATAAAAACTAAATAAACAAATTTATAATAATCGTAGTGTAAATTCAGCTAACCTCTATTTTTGATGAATTAAATAACATAATTTCGAAATTAGTATTTTAGAAAACCATTTGCAAACCTTAAGTAGCTACATACATATGTACTCGTAGTATATTAAAATATGGCAGGAACTTACAAAAAGTAGCATCAAAACATGTTTTATAGGTGAAAAATAACGTACATACTTTATTTTGAATTAAATAAGAGATAAGAGATTAAAATATATTATAGAAAAAATGCAATCGAAAACGTGAACACCCTCGGTAAAAATTAGTTGATGTTTTTGCGTGTTCACTGTATATGTATATTTATCAAGTTTCATAAAAGTCGATCCAAAAATTTACGATTTAAGGGTTAACGCAATCGATTTTAAATAAAACTCTTCCGAAGTATTGCGAATTATCCGGACTATATTATTCTGTACATATAAGAGTTATTTCAAATTTATAACACTAAAGAAATTAAGCTTATTCGCCCAAATAAGTCAAACAATTAACAAATCACCAAATCAATTTCACAAATACAAAAAAATATATGGCATACCCTTTCATATTTTTATTTTCTTATATAACCTTGATAAATCGCTCGAAAATGGTCCAAAAAATCAGAGTTTAAAAAACTAATGTCAAAAATAATTTTTTTTTACCATATTAGATATTATAGTCTTATTAAAAAAAAGAGCAGAAGAAGCTTCTCAAAGACGAAGCGAAATATTAAAAAAATTTAAAAAACTAAAAAAAAGACCTTAAGTTTGAAACATTACTAAAATATTAATAATAAGTTATACTACAGATTAATAAAGCTATATTTATATACAATTGAAAGTAAAACAAGTAAGAAAATATAGGCGGTCAAGACCAATCATATTATACCCTACACCCAATACGAGGGTAGTTTGGAAACTGCTTAGCCTAGCACACAAAGAGAATAGTTAGTTTTTCAAAAATATTTCTATTTTTCAATATAATCTCCTGAAACTTCAATACACTTAGTCCAACGCTTATCTAACAATTCTATCCCTTGATTAAAATAGTTTTCCTCAAGGCCTTCAAAATAGTGGTTTACAACTGTAATTGCATCTTCATTTGAGGTAAAACGTTTGCCATTTAGGAATTTTTTTTAGATTTGGAAACAGGTAAAAAAAAGTCACGGGCAGCTAAATCAGGAGAAATAAGTGGCTGGTCAAGCAAGTCGTACTTTATTTCGTTCATTTTAGAAATTGTTAAAACACTCTTGTGCGCAGGTGCATTGTCTGGATGAAATATCATTTTTTTTTTTGTGTTTTAAGCCAGGACGTTTTTCTCGATTTTTTACATTTAGTTGATCCAAAATATTGCAATAGTACACTGAGTTTATTGTTTTACCCTTTTGCAGATAGTCAATCAATAAAGTACCTTTGAAATTCCAAAAAATCTAACCAGCCGTTTGAATTGCTTTTGCCTTCTTTGGAACTTCCTCCAGCTTTAGTCCATTGCTTGAATTGTTATTTTGTCTCTGGAGTATAGTGGTGGATCCATGTCTCATCAAGAGTTATGAAACGACGCTTAAAATCCATTTTATTTTTCTAAAAACGATCCAAACAAGCTTGAGAAATTGTCATTCTTATGCGTTCTTGGTCAACTGTTAACAAATGCGGCACCCATCTTGCAGACAGCTTTTTCATCTGTAGTTCTTCTACCCAAATTACATGGACTCTATCATTTGAGATGTCCATGATATTGGCTATTTTCGATCATTTAATATCATATCATCCAATTTTTCTACAATTTCTGTTGGTGTTGCTGTTTTTGGACGTCCAATATGTGGTTCATCCTCAATGCTTGTACGTCTACGTTTATATTCAGCAACCCAATTTTTTGCTATTGCATATAAAGGAGCACTTTCATCTAACACATTCACCATATCATTAAGAATTTCTTGTCCCGATAAATCTTATTTATTTAAATATTTAATGACACCACGAATTTCTAATTTTTTTTATTGGAAAAAAATCGCGGATGCGTCTGTTTCTATATGAAGGAGTTACCAGATCGAAAAGAAATTTAACATGTGTTCAAAGCACAGACACTTAACTCTTGTCTGTTTATACCGCGCTTTCTGTTCTAGGCTAAGAAGCTTCCGAACCGCCCTCATATATGAATCTTATTTGTGTTGAATTTTATTTGGTTGCTAACACTTTGAAGTTAGTTATGATCGTTAAAGAGATTTTGGGAAGTGGGTCTTATATAGAAGCTATGATTAATTGTAGACCTATTATCATAAAATTAGACCGAATAATTTGTGTATATAGGCAACATATTCATGTTGAACAGTATTTAGATACCAACATTTTTAGTAGAGTTGTACTCTGTAAAGTAATTTTTGGAAGTAACAAAAAATGTGGTGATTTCAAATGTTCGCTTATTATTGTCGCTAGTTATTACAGGAAAATCCCGCTTTAACGAAAATCTAATATTATGTACAGCAAAGTCCATAATATTATCTAATAATATAATAATATCTAATGAACGTTGAGAAAATTAAAACAAAATCACAGGTGCAAGCAATTTGTTAACATCGCCAAATTATATTAAGAATACATCAAAAAAAAAGGTTGATATCTAAAAATTAAGAATATCGCCTGATGGAAAAGGAGAAAAAAGCCATTCGTTTAAATTGATTAATTCATTAACATAAATCGTGGATATATATTTTTTTTTTTTTTTGTATAATAATTTTTAGAACAAAAATCCTTACAACGAAGCATCAACATTAAGCATCGTAATGCCCCAATTCAAACTGGCTAAACACAATTAAAAACTACAAAAGATGGACTACAACTGATCTTCTAATGTCACCATTTAATTCAGAAATTAAACTCGATATAACTAAAAAAGGCCTGACAACATATCATTCGTTATATCAGGATTGCCTGTATTATTAAGTTTGTTTTCTGTTTTGTTTTCAATTCCTAAATTTAAATGTCTTTAATTTAAACTAATATATTAAATATTATACTAAATATTCCCTTTAGAGCAAATTAAATTAAAAGTATTTGTTTAAAGCAAAACTTTGCAAACTACAAATTACTTATCGTATTTGTTCGCAAACCTTTATGTTAATTTGGTTTAAGTAACAAAACATGAATATAATAAATATAAATTGCAGAAAACAAACGAAAACGTGAAATCTTTATTATTTGCCCACAAAAGCAATCTCGCATACCAAAAGTCCATACCATACAGACACAGAACTATATACAGCTGCGGTAAAAAAAAAATAACAGTGAGGGCAGGATTCGACTGTACTTATGAATTTTTCTTAGAATTAGTTCCCTAATTATTCCCGTGACACATAATGGAAATATGTCAATCATTTATTCGACATAAAAAAATAATTGTATAATTTGTATCGACTTTTCATTGAAAAGATTTACAATTTATTGTAAAGAATACCACTATTCATTATAGATTTTAAAAAATTAAACTATGAGTCGTATCACTCATTCCGTTACTGCGGTATTTTTCCTTTTTGCGTTATCATCGCTGCACGACAGTATTGCGGCATGCTGCAGGAATGAATAATTATATTTTACATATCGCTCGATATTTCTTTCCGCTTAGTTTTCCTATACGCACGGAATTAATAAAATAAAAAAAGAGTTAAAACAAGGAATATAGTATAGTCGGTCAAAACCGACCATATAATACCCTACACCCAGTATATCAATAAAACAATTTTTCAGATATGGGCGCTATATGGGAGATATCACCTATTATAGACCGATCATCGTAAAATTTAGTGCCATGACTTCCGTGAATATAGATATTATGTGTGTTAAACCTTATCTCGATATAAATACGTTTAAAAGATTTATGGAGGTTGAAGTGAATTACGAACAGGGTCTTATATGGGAGTTTTGACTATTTATGAACTGACTATTATAAAATTAGGTGTCATCCTATTTATACATAATAAACTCAATTTTGTTAAATTCTATTCGGATAACAACATTTTTAAGAGATTTATGGTCCTTAAAGTGATTTCGGGAAGTGGGCCTTATATGGAAGCTACGACTAGTTATGAACTGATCATCATAAAATTCTACCATTTTATATGTATGTATATGTACGAGACATATTTGTGTTGAATATTATTTCGATACCGACATTTTTAAAAGAGTTATGCTCCTTTAAGTGATTTTCGGAAATGGGCCCTATATGGGAGCTACTACTAATTATGGACCGATCGTCATAAAATTCTACCTTATTATATGTCTATATCCGAAACATATTTGTGTTCAATATTATTTGGATACCAACATTTTTAAGAGATTTATGCTATTTTAAGAGATTTTCGGAAGTGGGCCTTATATGGGAGCTACGACTAGTTATGGGGCGATCTTCACGAAATTTGTAGATGTGATTTAGCACTTATTTGCGGTGAACCTTGTTTGCATACTTGCATAATTCAAAGATTTATGACCGGTTAACCCCATTTTCGGGAGGACATTTGTATGGGGGCAAGGTGAAATAATGGACCGATTTACACCAGTTTCAATCCCATCCATCCTTGGGCCGAAAAAATATTATGTACCAAATTTTATCGAAAGATCTTCAAAATTGCGACCTGTACTCTGCGCACAAACTTTACATGGACAGCCAACCAGCCAGCCAGACGGACGGACATCGTTACATCGACTCAGAAAGTGATTCTTAGTCGATCGGTATACTTTAAGGTATAATATCGACCAATATTTATGGGCGTTATAAACATCAGCACAAATCCAATATACCCTCCCCACTATTGTGGTGTAGGGTATAATGAAGCTGATGAAACAAATAACTTATTAATATTTTGTTACATGGCCTTTGTTGGCAATAACGACGGCACAGCGCTTTGGCATGAAGTTACTAAAGTTTAGATATTTTCGCATTGTTAGTCGGTTTTATTCTCTTTACGTCAGCCTAAAGATTTTCTATTGGGTTCAAGTCAGTTGATTGCGTTGGCCACTCCATGACACCAATATTGTTCACAATGAACCACTGACGTGCTTTTCTGCTTGTATGTTTTGGGTCGTTGTCTTGTTGGAAGACCCAAATCAATGGCATTTCGTCCATGGCATAGCGAAGCATAACATTATTTAGTATATCAACGTAAACATGTTGATACATTGCATTGACCCCACTCAAGCCTTCCCATAGCATAATACTAGAATCGTCATGCTTTAATCATATTTATTCAGATGTGAATTTTGGATTGTATTCTGTATTTGGAGGACGTCTAGCATAAGAACGAGAACCTTTTCCACCAAATAAAATGATTTTACTCCCCTCTGTCCTTGGAATGTTTCGCCATTTATTAGCGGGCCAGTTTAAATGTTCTTGTGCAAATGTGCTATTATTTTTGCTGGCACTGTATATCCATACAACTTCTCATCAATTGTGATGTCTGCTCATTCTTTCCCTTGACTAATTAAAAATCATTTAAATGACATGTCATGTCATTGGCATATTGAACACTTAAATGTGTGTACACCTAACAAGTGTTAAAATTGTAAAATACACATGAATGCTCACACACACACTCACCTGCAAATATACCTACACATTCATACATATTTATGTATGTAGATGTTCCTACTGTCGCTCTTTTATTGTTGTCATTGTTACGAATATGTATGCTTTCATGTAATTATTGTTCAAAATTGATTGCATTTGTCACATAAGAAGGCGTAAAATGTATTAAAAGTTACTGTCGAAATTTTGATTGATTTTTCAGTGTTTAATTATAAACAATAATATAAATTACTTGTATATCATAATAATAATGACATACATATGCACATTAAAAGGGTGGTTCAATTTGCAAATTTGTAAATAATTATTAACTTGCTAATTAGAATTTTGTAATAATAAAGCGTGATGCATTTCGAGGTTCCCTGCTTTTTTAAAAAAAAAAAAGCACAGAAATTTCCAATTTCAATGGGCAATGTTTATTATCATTTGAAAGATCATTGTGTATCAAATGTTGGCCGTTGCTATGTCGCAGATGGGCTATCCGTTGAGTCCAATTTTCGATTGCTCATTCGAGCATTTCGACTGGTAACTGGCTAATGACACGCAGCGTGATGTTATCCTCCGAGGCCTGAATCGAAGCAGGTTTGTCCGTATAAACTTTAGACTTTACATATGCCCACAAGAAAAAGTCTAACGGTGTGATATCACACGATCTTGGTGGCCAATCGACTGGCCCAAAACGTAAAATTATATGCTTACCGAAGTGTTCTCTCAATAAATCCATTTATTGATGCGATGTGTGGAAAGTGGCGCCGTCTTGCTGAAATAAAATATGGAGATCATGAGCTTTAATTTCAGTCTTCAAATATTCGGTTATCATGGCACGATAACGGTCGCCATTGATGGTTACGTTCGCACCGGCATCATTTTTAAAGAAATATGGGCCGATGATTCCACCGCTATATTTTCTTCACAGCATGCTGGACGTGGTCTATTCGGTCGATTATTATCTAAAAATGAATGCTGGGTCTCAAAATGGGTGATGGTGTTACGAATAGTACGCTCAGTAGGCCGATTATATTGGCCATAAGTTGAGCGAAGTGCACGAAACACATTCCTCACAGAACGTGAATTTTCGTAATAAAGTTGAACGATTTGTAAACATTGTTCAGGCGTAAGTCTTTCCATTATGAAATGCCAAACAATACTAAACAAAAATAACATGACAGCATGACACGACTCACACGTGATCTGTGATAAAAGGCTATTGAAAAAATGATCTCTACTTGAATCACCCGTTATAATAATAATGTTCCTCTTTAAAGTTGAAAATATATATAAGTAGCTGACCGCCCCGTCCCGGCTTCGCTCGGTATTTACTAATGATTTGAATTTCATATAGAATTAAAAATTAAGACACAAATTTCAGTAAAAGAAAAAATATGTCTCAAAAAAGGACATACATATGTACATAAGTAATATACATACATATGTATGTATTAGGCTGTTGCACTAAATACATTTAAATTCACATACTAATTTCAAGTACAAAAGAGAAAGCAAATAAAACAAACAAAAAAAAAACAAAGAAAAATTCTATTCTTTTAATACTCTCAGAGTATTTGTATTTACTCATTCTTGCTCACTATAAGTAAAGTAAAGTAAATATTTTTTTTTTGCAAATATACTGTAAGTATTTTGCAAGGTTCTTATTTTACAATATGGGTATTTTAAGAACTAAATGCAAGCAAATTATATGGTTGTTTAATTTGTCATTTTTGCATCGTTTTTTTTAAATCGTTGTGGTCTTTCCCATGAAATAAGTAAATGAACTAGAAGATTAATGGATAGATAATGGACATTAAACAATTCAATTTTGTTTTAATAAAATTTAATTTTTCATTTTTATAATTTTTTTATTTTTAACACGTTGAAATTCCAAAAAACGTAACTAATATTTAAACAAAATGCCTAACTTAAGGCAAAAATGGTAAGTACAAAAATGTTTTTTCAATTTCATACAAATAAAATAATGCTTGCAAAATACTCGAGTATTTCAATAAGTAGTTTAAGAACTGCCTCTCCAAACACGTGCATATTCGTATTCTTTAACACTTATTGTATTTATTTAGTACAAAGACAATATTTATTGTGTTTGTATTTTATAAGAGAAAGATCATTTTTCTTTATAAGGAGAAGATCGAATAAAGCAAGTAAACGAAAAAAAGTAAATGTATTTGTTTTTTGTACTTTTGCAACAGCCTAGTATGTATATTTGCATGCATTTTGGGTCGAAGCTAAACTTTTTATGAAACAATGTCATTATATTTTTCGGATCAGAAAAAATAAGGGCACTTACGCAGTTAGTTTTGAATAGATAAAACAGTCGTTAAAATTGTACTTATATTCTTAACGGCCTAAAAATGTAGATTTTGCAAAAAATGTCTCTTATTAAGAAAAATGAGTAAGAAGTGTAAATGAGGCAGTAAAATTTAGTTTTTTGAGCTTTCATAAAATTGTCTCATACTTAAAAAAATGAGAATTGAAAAGGAGGCTTTGGTGCCAGTTCTTCAAGTTTCTTCAAAAAATGTCTCTTATTAAGAAAAATGAGAAGTGAAAAGTAGGCAATATATTAAAAACTTAAAAATCCCGAGTTTTACCAGGAGTTTTTAAATTTTTTTTTACAAACCATCTCCTGAGAATTTGGAATCGAATAAAAAAAATCGGCCAAATCGCTCCAGCCGTTCTAACGTGATGACATTACATACATGGACTATTTCATTTTTACTAAAACAGTTTAATTTGTTAATACACAATACTGGCTCCAATAAATAGTTTAAAATATTTAAAACTGCATTAATTTTATTAGATATTTATATGAATTTAATCTAATTTAAACTGCAAACAACCGTTTAAATAAACAAAACATTAGCTTTATCATTTTCTAAAATTAAAACTTATTGGACCAGATAATCGGTGCATGTGTTTCTGATTATTATTGATCAAATTGATTGAAATTGATTACATTTTTATGTATTGCAGCTTTTAGAAATTATAAAAGAAAATTGCTAACAAATAACACTGTTTAAAAATGTCTCCCTCCAGCCAACCGCCAACCAACCAACCACCTTTTCTCACCACAACGAACTCACTAAACGAAACTAATAACTTTTTACTTGTAATAAAAACACTTTTTCAAATTTTATAACGAAAATATGAAACATGACAAACATTTTGTCTTCAAAAGTTTTTCACTTTGTTTTTGCTTTTTCCGACAAGACAAAGAAAGTAACATACGAGCAAATAAATAAAAAAAAAAAACTAATAACAATTTAAGATAAATCACGTCTTTTTCCAAATAAAAGAAGAAAATAATGAGATCTACTACATATCATACACGAGTACATATCTACTATGTTTGTTTGTATGTACAAGTAGTAAGAAAAAAATTGAACATAATGTTGGCAACTTGCACTGAATGCAGTGATGGCTGAGGTTACTTGCTGGTATGATTTAGTTATTTTTTGTGCTCCCCCTCCAGTTCCTTGACAGACACAAATACATATATCCGTATACAATTACACTTTCTCCCCTAAATGTTCAGAGGTTGTATGCAAGTATGAATATGTCAGTTAATAAGTTTGTAAATGTATGTATGTATGTATGTAAGTACTCAAACTCACATGTCTGTATGTATTATATTACCCAGCAAAAGTAAACTGTAACTAAAAAAAAAAAATTAAAAACAATGAAGAGAAAAAACATGAAATTAAAATTAAATTTTATTTTATTTTCTTACTTGTGTCGGTGCTTGTAGTTGTCTTAAGGTTTTTGTTTTATCATACATCCTAAAATAGGGTGCATATTCATTTTGTCTTTACGAATGCAGCCGTAAAATACTGCAGTTGCTGTAATCGCTGTAATTATTTACAAATTGAAATTAATAAGCGTAAAATGTTGAGCATCATCGGCAAGAGCTTCAGATTTTCGGGCTATAAATATGAATATGACTATTTTTTTTCATTAGGCACAGATACTCGATTAAAAAATGGGTTATGTCGAATTTATGCCGACAGTTTCATGAGGTACTGTACATCAGGCTATTGCAAGACAGTGCCAGAACGGCTTTGTTAGTCTACGAGGGCGGTTCGAAAACTTTTTTTCAGCCTAGCACAGACAGCAAATAGTTAGTTTTTCAAAAACATTTCTATTTTTCAATATAATCTCCTGAAACTTCAATACACTTAGTCCAACGCTTATCTAACAATTCTATGCCTTGATTAAAATAGTTTTCCTCAATGCCTTCAAAATAGTTTACAACTGTAATTGCATCTCCATTTGAGGTAAAACGTTTGCCATTTAGGAATTTTTTTTAGATTTGGGAACAGGTAAAAGTCACTGGGAGTTAAATCAGGAGAATAAAGTGGCTGGTCAAGCAACTCTTACTTTATTTCCTTCATTTTAGAAATTGTTAAAACACTCTTGTGCGCTGCATTGTCTTGATGAAATATAATTTTTTTTTTTTTTTGTGTTTTAAGCCAGGACGTTTTTCTCGAATTTTTACATTTAATTGATTTAAAATGTTGCAATAGTACACTGAGTTTATTGTTTTACCCATTTGCAGATAGTCAATCAATAAAGTAACTTTGAAATTCCAAAAAACCTAACCAGCCGTTTGAATTGCTTTTGCCTTCTTTGGGCACTTCCTCCAGCTTTAGTCCATTGCTTGAATTGTTATTTTGTCTCTGGAGTATATTGGTGGATCCATTTCTCATCATGAAACGACGCTTAAAATGCATTTTATTTTTCCTAAAACGATCCAAACAAGCTTGAGAAATGTTCATTCTTATGCGTTTTTGGTCGACTGTTAACAAATGCGGCACCCATCTAGCAGAGCACTTTTTCATCTGTAGTTCTTCTAGCAAAATTAAATGGACTCGATCATTTGAGATGCCCATGATCCACTTTTTCTACAATGTCTGTTGGTGTTGCTGTTTTTGACGACCACTATGTGGTTCGTCCTCTATGCTTGTACGTCTACGTTTATATTCAGCAACTCAATTTTTTGCTGTTGCATATGAAGGAGCACTTTCATCTCACACATTCACCATATCATTATGAATTTCTTGTTTCGATAAACCTTTTTATTTATATATTAATTGACACCACGAATTTCTAATTTTTTTTTTCTTAATTTTATTAATTTAACATGTTTTCATAGCAGAGATAGAAGTTTCCAAAACATTTAGCTTTTTTCTGTTTATACCGCGCTTTCTGTTCTAGGCCAAAAGAAAAATTCCGAACTGCCCTTGTATGTCATGTTTTGTTACAAAAACTTTATTCTCTCCACCTCTAAATGTGTCTTTCCCTGAAGATACTTTTAACCATGCTATACACAGCTTCCCAGTTTTCCCTACAACTTAGTCGGGCAACAATATTTATGTCAATTGCCTATCTTTATTGAATCTTGGACAGTAAACCACATCGTGTTCTTTGTCCTTTACTATATTTGGGCATTAAGGGTATATTGGTGGTTGGTCTAGCCCAAACCTGTGCAGTTAACTTTTGTAGCCTCCATGTAGTGAGAGGAACATTGCGTGCTGTCTATTCGTCCTGACTTTTATCTTTGGTATGATTTTCAATTGTTCATCTCCCTTTCGGTCTTTCTTCCCATCGAGTCTGAAACATAATCGCTTTCTATATTTTTCAAATTGTTTACGTTTTGGCCTTCACTTGTTTTCAAGACGTATAAGTATAGACGTTAGGCTTCGTTAGCTAAGATGTCTATGGAAATCATTCCTGCTATGATATATGCCGCATCTTCTGAGGTAATTCGAAAATACACAATACACTGCTATAACCTTCCTTGCTGTAGATTTCACCTAGAGAGAACTGTACCATACTGGGACTGCAGAGAGAGGATCAGATCAGGATCTATTTTTTGTTTTTCTAACTCATGTCCAGCATATTTCAACCATAGCCCAATGATTTGAGTGACTTTATTTGCAAGCTGCTTGGATATTTCGTCAATTTATCTTGCCGATACTGTTACTATCGATATCGTCCCCAAACCCAATAATTTTTGCCTCCCCCGGCATTTTTTGCTTAAGAACGTCAATTTACATGATTTTGCAGATCAGTCGCCCCAATACTAAGTGCTGGGTCTGATAAGTCCACAATTTGCAGAATTAAATATGTTTTTAACAGCCAGAAAAATTATTGCGCAGTATTTCTTACTTTCTTAGTTGCCGCCTTGCCACCCTCTTTTAGTTATTTCAAGGGAAATGCGGCAGTTGTTGATCTTGCTTTGAGAAGATCAACGAATTGTGGGGCTGTTAAGCCCACAATTTGCAGAATTAAATCAGTTTTTAACAACCAGAAAAATGATTGCGCAATATTTCTTACTTTCTTAGTTGCCGCCTTGCCACCCTCTTTTAGTTATTTCAAGGGAAATGCGGCAGTTGTTGATCTTGCTTTGGCAGTCCGTTTTTTGACTCAACAATTGGTAATAGTCGGTTATAGATGACGTTCTTCAATATTTTCCCTATTGCAGCTAGTAGACAGATTGTTATATACACTGATGGATTTAGTGGGTGTTGGAATTAACACCAACGTGACTGTAAGTATGCCTACGACTAGACTATAGAGCATGTTGTTAACTTACAATACTAAAGTAGTTGACTTAAAAGTCGGCCAAGCCAGTTTCACTATTTTAATGGTTTTCATTTATTTAAGTATGTATGTATATGATGTTTGTGTGCTGTATGTTTGTATAGAGAGTGCAGTATTTGTAAAATGTATAAATTTCATTTTAAAGTTGTTGGTTTTTGCCATATGACGACTTGGCTTATAGTTTTTTTTTTGTTCCATTATTATTTTTGTAAATTATTTCTTTTCTATACCCTACAACAAGCAATAATTATGTAATGATACTTATGTTATACTAAGACAGCAGCAAGCCTATAGAACAAATATTCTATATAATTCTTTACTTGCATGTAATGCTGCTGTTGTAAAATTTAATTAAATTTTATTTAGCAACTTTGCTAAAAGATTTTCTTACTAATTTAATTAAAGCTCCATATGGTCGTTCTGAATCCATCATAATTTTCTTATTTCTTGCTGGTACATCACAAGTATTTTTTACGTTTCTTTTTATTTGTCGAGTTAAATTACAAAAAAATCCATTTATTGTTTTATATTCCTGAGTCGCAGCTGCAACTTTTTAAAATGTTGTGACAAGTTTGTTTCTTCTCTTCTCTTTGTTTTTGTTTTTTTGTGTTATTTGTTGGCTTTTTTTCATCTTGAGCTTCAAATTGTTTCCTTTAGTTTGCTTTTTGTTTGTACGAGTG
The DNA here is from genome assembly GCA_950370525.1 of Bellardia bayeri. Lineage (NCBI taxonomy): Eukaryota > Metazoa > Arthropoda > Insecta > Diptera > Calliphoridae > Bellardia > Bellardia bayeri. The sequence continues at coordinate 124,746,352 of OX493264.1, forward strand.
AGTGTAGATAGTTATTGTAGTTGTAGTTGGTATGTATTCATAATTTTTATTGGACTTTTTCAAAGTTAAACCTACATTATTATTAGTATAAATAATATTAAGGAAAGAAACAACATTCTTTGTTTTTTGCTAAGACAGACACTGGCAAACAAACACACACATCCTGCCTATGCTGCATGTATGTATGTATGAGTATTAAAAAGAAATATTGCAGTGCAACATTTGCTGCAGTCAAGTGATGTCATAAAAAAGATGTGATTTTCTTTAAAAAAAAAAAAAAAAAAACTTAAATCAAGCTGAAGTTTTGTGGTTCAAAAGAAATCATTTCTTATTTTACTTGGCTATATAAGTAAATAGATATTAAACTTATTCTGTCTAAATTGATCCATTTAAAAGCAATTTATTTTGTGGGTTAGTTTTTATTTTACGTTGTTGCCAAGTTTACTTGATTAAAATGAGATTTGTGTGTAATATTTTGTAAATTATTTAAAGGTTTTTTTTTTTTTGCTTTATTTTGAAAAGTTCAAATTTACTAAAAGCAATTGGTAAAACATAGCATCTACATATAGAAATGCCAACAGATCTGAAAGAATAGTACAGTTTGATTCGTTGTATATTTAGCTTGTGCTTTTAATCACAATAACAATATATTTTTATTTCCCTTACTTTCCTGAAAAAAAAACTCAACATATTTCTGTTAATGTCAGCTGTAAAATATTAAAGATAAGATTTATTCATTCGAACACGCCTGCAAAATTCCTCTTTCCATTATTTTTATCAAACTCAAAAGAGTTTTCTTTATAAAATCAAAAACTCAAAACTCAATATATTATTTCAAATCATTTCATTTTTTGCGGTTGTAATATTGAAATAATGTTTTAATAGCTGGCAAACATTATTTTAAGGATTCCCGAAACGCACATTAGTGAAACGTTACTATTGCCGGCTTTACTTTCTGGTTTTGAAGGAATCATGAAATACACTAAAATATCTCAAAAACACTGAAGTAAACATTCTGCAACTTTTTTTTTAATTCATAATCATGTTGAAAGGAATAAAAATCATTATTATGTCTAAAAAAAAAAAAAACTCACACACAAATGATTGTTTTAAAAAAAGTATCTTTGATTTCAGTTTCCTTTCAGTTTGAATTATGATTCCCTTTTGACTCATTTCGCATTTTATACTTTTTCCCATTTACTTTTGTTTTTAATATTGTAGTATTCAGTTTAACTCAATATTTTAACACATTGTGTTTTTTCGTTTTTTTTCTGTTATTTTTGCTTTCGTTACTATTTTACAAATCACTATTTGCAAGTTACAAGTTGCTTTATTGTAAAATTATACGATTTCTTTGTTCTAAAATCTAAAAATATAAAAAATCCATATTTTTCCTATTTTTGCACTTCCTTCGAGTTATTTTTATTCCTTTGAGTTCCTAGTCTTCTCTCCTTTTTTTTTTTTTTTTTTTTTTATATTTGCAGTCATGCAAGTGCATGCTTTTGTGTTGCTGCTGGTATTTGGTATTTTTGTTTGTAGCTCTGAGAGTGTATTTGTTTGCCTTGCAATTTTACACAGTCATGTTTTAAACCAAATAATATTTAGCGAGTAAAAAAGGATCATGTAGTAGTGCCGATTTTGGTACCACTAGCAAAGTTACACCATTTAGAAATTAAGAGTTTTCCCTTAAAATTAGCTCAAATTATTGTAAAATAATGAAGAGAGAAACAAGCAGCCAAAATTGTTTAAAATATAATTCTGATTTATTTTGACGCTAATAACCCATTGGATTTATAAAATTATATTTTGATCGGCAACGAATGGATGAACATTTCATATTTTTTTTAAGAAAAATGCAGCAATTAACGTTTTAAATTAATCTAAATCATGGTTAGCTAAAAATAATATTGCTCTTTTGTATGTGTTAAAGACTTTATGAGAGTACAGTGGAACTAAAAAGTGTCAGAACTTGAATCAAATTTTCGAATTTTTAATAATTCGAGGTAAAGAATAATTAACCCATTTGCAAACATGCCAAACTGGCTCTTGAAATTAGGTGCGTTTTAGGGGAAAATGCTTTTTGTAATAATCATAATATTTCCAAGACACAAAATTTTATTAATTAAATTACGAAATTGAATTAAAATCGCAAAACAAACCCCAAAATATTTTCAAATAGATAATCTGTATATACATACCTATGCAATATTTTATCTACAAATGAAAAACAAAATTCTTTAGTTTAGTTTGAACTCCATCTACTCCGATGCTACTACATAAATTCAAATGTATGTAAAATTGTGTCATTTAAACGAATCTGTATGTTTCAAATTAAAATAATAAAAATTGAAAGCATATAAAGAACATATGTATATCAGGGAAGCAAAATACGATTTTTTACAAATTGTACTAAATTTTAAGAAAAAGTGTACTTTTTTCAGCCCAATTGTACTAAATTCTCTTCTTATTTCTTTTTTAAATTTTTTATTACAAATTAACTAGAAACGTATTAACAATTCATTTGCAGATACATATGTGTGTAAAAAAACTTCACAATTAATAAAAAAAAAAGCATATTACAATTTTTTCGTACTAACTACTTACATACATATATGTAAATAAACTTATAAATAATTTAATTTCGAAAGGTACATAAAGACTATTTAGTTATTGAAATCTGAATATAAAAGTATTATTTATGACATACGAGTACTTCTTGCTAACAAATTCCTTCTCATTAGTAAATTGTAGCAGCACGAATTAGATGACATCAGCAAATCCTTTGTTTGGATTAGATTGGATGCAGTCGAAACAAACAGTCTGTTCCTCTCTTTCGTTTTTATGATATTTTGATACAAAAATAACCTTTCCACATTTGCAGATAAATCTTATATGGATAATATTCCCTTAGCAAGTCTTGCAATATCAGTAAACATTAGTTCATTTAGTTCATTTCTGATACCTTCGACCAAAAAGAGTTGCCATATAAAAATGGAACGAACACAAAAAATGGATAATGATGAATTTTTTTAAAATACATTTGGGCAATGTAATAATATAGGGAAACATTTTAAATAGTGCTAAATTAGTCATTGGGGATCTATTGTACTTTTGACCCTCAAATGTAAATGTACCATGTGTCTAAAATGTACCAAAAAATGTAGAATTGCATTATGTTTGCCCACCATGTAGTGTACTTTATAAATAATTCGCGATTTAATATATGTTACTTATACATACTGTATTTCGCAACACCAAAGAGTATGCTATACATTTAGGCAATTAAACATAACCTATGCATAAAATGCTTGTAGAATTGTCATACGAAGTGTCAGGGTAACAATATTTGCCAAAATTTTAACAACACCATATGAAATATAATTTCTATATTTTATGTACTTCTCGGGTTTTCACCCATTTTAATTGATTTTATTATTTTTAAATCAAACTTCAAATTATTTAAATTGATTTGATATATTATTTTATTATTTTAAAAAAAATTAAACGAGGCAGTCCCAACTCGTCACTTTCGATTGCTTTTTCTTTCTCCTCTATTTTTTCAGCCGTGACAGTTGATTCCACCCAAGCTTGACATAAAAGTCCACGCTTGCCGTTTTATAACAAACACATAAACAGCCAGTACTACGACACGGCCATCCTGTCAATTTGCACGTCCTCGTGCAATGAATCTGAAACAAAAAAACAAAATCCCATACAGCATCTAACTTTACCACTCGGCCAATTCTGACCAAAATAAAGCTTTCAGTAACATAACATCATTTTCTTATCAAATATCCATTACGATTTTAAATTATAAAACAGTAAAACAACCATTCAATAGATTCAAAAAAATAATCCACATTGTTCAGTTTAGTAATTTCACTCCAATTACTCATAAACAATATCACTTCTATCCAGTGACATTATAAAAACAGCAACCTCTATCCGGTTACTAATCTCAACAATCACTTCCATCCAGTGATACTGCCTCCATCCAGCACAACCAATTAATACCACCTCTATCCGGTGATACTAATTCCCAATTCACACCATTGCTTCTATCCAGCAATGCAATCACCATCAACCACAACAATGCGTATTACATTTTCACATTTTTATTTACATTAATCATACATTACCAAAAAAAAATCCTTGAATTCTGCCCATGTCATTCCCGGATAGGATACTTGAGCCAGCCAGATAGATGCTTGTCCTTTCAGAGCTCGACCAAGAATATTCATCAAGGATGGTTTTGGTAACTGATCCGAGACACACATGTTTGCCATTGACAACCAGGCACGAGCGTCAGCATTTCCATCATCTGGGTTAAATTCCGGTAAATACGTATCAACGCTGGAGGATGGTTTAAGCGCTTCCACAAGAGCTGAAAAGTTACGATTTTGCTGCTCAAACATTTTTTGCCATTTTGCTTCCTCCGAGCCGGGAACTTGCTTTGAATTTTGTAGGCTGTTTTGAGTACATCCCACTTCTGATGTCGGGTTTTCATCCATTTTAATTGATTTTATTATTTTTAAATCAAACTTCAAATTATTTAAATTGATTTGATATATTATTTTATTATTTTCAAAAAAATTAAACGAGGCAGTCCCAACTCGTCACTTTCGATTGCTTTTTCTTTCTCCTCTATTTTTTCAGCCGTGACAGTTGATTCCACCCAAGCTTGACATAAAAGTCCACGCTTGCCGTTTTATAACAAACACATAAACAGCCAGTACTACGACATACTTATATATTTATATATTTCTATGTTTAAATATTAAAAATCAAGTTATAATTGGTCAACGATATTAGAAATATTTTATATGTTTCCCTAAGATTAATAGTTTCATTCACAAAACTTTAAACAAAAAAGTTCCATCATAACAAAAAACGTTTTATAAATTTATTTTATAGCTGTAGGCAAACAAACGTATTTTAGTTTAAAAAAATCTTAATTTTAAATTACTTTTTTTTAAGTAATATAAAATTAAAACTCAAATTTATTTTGAATAAGATTTAATATTTGCCTAAAAGTATACGGTGTAAATTTTTATAGAAAATTATCTTTGACTGATTTCTGTGTGTGTGTGTGTGTGTGTATGTGTGTGCGACATAGTACGTAAAATGTCTTAAATGAACTCATTTGTTAGAAAATAATGCCATCAGAAATGTTTGTGTGCACGAGTATGATATCTTGTGCATGTAAGTATGCAACAAAACGTTGAATATTGCAAAAGTGCAAAGAGAATAGAGAAGTATGAGTATTATAACAACCAACGTACATAGCAAGTATTATCTATGATTGTAGTCAAGGTTTCGTGGTATTAAAACATTGTTATCCTGGGGAATTGGAGCATTATAATAAATAATGTAATGCTTAAAATGTGTGGTTATTGATAATTAAGCCCGTTAGATAAAACATCATGATTTACTGAACAAAACGAGGTTTCTAGTTATTCTGCATAAAAACCTTCAGCCAGCAAATAATGAAGGGATTTTGAAATAAAATGCAAGAAAAGTGTAGCCTTAAAAGTGACAGTTGGTTGTAATGTTAGGCATGAGCTATTATTTTATATTATTTATTTAATTTTCTATTGTTCTTTGAAATCCAGATTTATATCAATATTATCACTTTTCTTAATATGTATAATTTTATATTCTAGGAATTACTTTTGTTTTGTCTATTTATGCAAATTGTAAGAATTATCTCTTCAAATATCTTTTGTGTTACTTCTCATGTCTATATATTAGAAATTAATGGAAAAAAATAAATTTATTTCGATTAAAGCATGATTAATTGAAATCCAATAAATTTTTCTGGAAAATCTCCATACTTTGGCTTTCTTTAAACCTTTTGCCATTATCAGACACATTTAACAAATAGAGATAAAAAATAAGTTGGCTTTAACGAAAAAGTTGTCTATAAAACGCAAAAAATACCAATGAGCTTTTTAAATAAGTAATTAATTTGTCGTGCCATCAAAATAATCTTAAAACTTTTTAAAATGTTAAGACTTATTTTTTTTTCTTCTTCTATTATTCTGTTTTTTACGTTTCTACAACTATCTGCCTCTCGTATTTAGTCACAGCATAACTTAAGGCATACAAGTAATTTATTTTTATACCATAGAGTGGGATGGAGGAGTAATATTTAAAGGGAAAACAAAACACTGGTAAAGCAAATTACTGTCAGACTTTAGGCTCACAAAATATAAATTGGCAAATTCTAAGAAATTAAATAGTTAATTACTTTTCATTCTGAGAAAATAATAGTTAGCAACAAAAATGGATACATTGAACATTCAGTAAAAAAATATCGCATACGTTTTAATAGTATTTGTTTTAAAACCAATTGAAGAAAATCATGCATTTAAAGCGCAAAAGATCCTTTTTTAGTAATTGCACACTGGGTATGATCTACTGTGCGTTGTAAAATCCCAAAGAGACCTAAGTACAAAACGTAGTTTTTAGTATAAAACGTAGTCGTTAGTCTTTAGTATAAAACGTAGTTTTTAGTATAAAACGTAGTGTTTAGTATAAAACGTAGTTTTTAGTATAAAACGTAGTTTCTAGTACAAAACGCAATTTTTAGTACAAAACGTTGTTTTTAGTATAAAACGTAGTTTTTAGTACAAAACGCAATTTTTAGTACAAAACGTTGTTTTTAGTACACTACGTATGTATACTTAATAATTTTAAAATTTGTTATATATTATAACTTTTTTCATGCAGGTGTATGTTCTAAGACACCATTTGTAACAGAAAAGAAAATAATAGATGTACATACATATGTAGATATAACCTTTTAAGCTGTGTAATGTATAAGAATAATAAGAATAAGATTAACCACACATACACTCAATATTTATGCCTGCACATACAAACGTATCTTGAAATTGTCTAAAACTTGAAAACTTTTTCCCATTAAGACGAAGCAGCGGTAGCAGCAGGAGTAAATGTAATTTGCACTTGTTGTATAATTTAAGTTTTGAAATCGATACCATATGAAGATATTGAACCCTTCAACTACTGTTTTAATGGTTTAGGTGGTGGCTTATCCCTGTTATTGCTACTTTATTGTTGTTTTACTTTTGCTTATGGCTGAGTTCAACCGAAAATAGACTAGAATATGCAGGAAAAAAAAGGACGTTTCCAAAATCAACTTGCATAACAAAAGTTTCTTTCGTTTTCTTTTTTGTTTGCTTTACGGGTATTTGGAGTTGATGTTTTTTTAGTTGTTGCTGTTGTTATGTAGTAAAACCTTAGGTTGGTTTGTTGTTTGACTGGTTGGCATTATTTACAACTGGCTAAAAGGCTAAATGTCTAACTCGATTATATTCCAGCTTAAAGTCAGTCATTTGAATTGTTATTTGGTTTGTTGTACTCTACTCTACACTAATATAACAACAAAAATAGCAACAACATGCCTGTTGGTAATGAAATGTAAAAAAGCAACGAAAATAAAATGAAGAATACCATGTCTCTATTAAAGTGGTTTCTATTGCTGCTACTACTTTTTTTATTTTTTTTTTTTGTTATTTTTTGTTTTCTTGTTTGTTGGTCTGGCTAGAAAAAGAGTCTAATATACGAAATCGCAAATCTCATTAAGACTTCGACTTGCTAACCCCAAAAGTAAGTAAGTAAGTTAGAGGAAAAAAAAAACTGTAAAAATAACAAGTAGAAAAGTTATTTAGCCCTAAGGATACAAAACGATTCTTCATTTTATCAAGCCAGATAGATTCGTCAGCTTGTAAGTTGTTGTTTTGCATTAAATATGTTTTTCTTCTTATCACACGAAATATATCAAATTGCCCAATGATAGTGTAAAAATGAAGCAGAAATTAAAACGAAAAACTGATTAGGTATTTAATAGAAACAAACAACGTTTTCATGACACCCTACAGGTATTGACTGCAGTGTTTGTTATGACAGTTGAAAGACATTGTGTATATTTTAATAAGAGAAATTCCGGTTATATCATTCCTCAAGGATTGCTTGATATCATCTTAACATAGAAGTGCAAAACCTAGTTTTTCTACAAATCGTAGTTTTTAGTACAAAATATAGTTTTGTTACTGAGAGTTTTATGGCATTTTAAGCATTGTTGTTCTAAACTGTTAGCTTTAATTTTATTCCTTAAATTTTGCTTAATATTTCTTACTGTCACCCCTATCGTGAATAAAAATTCCACATGAAATTTATTCCCATTTCACATTTTCCTATTAAAATTCAATGTTAAAAAAATAAAAGGGAACAAATTTCATGTGGAATTTTTATTCACGATAGGGGTGTATATTTCTACGTTACGTTTTGTGACTAAAAGTTAGGCAATAATAAAATGCCCTTAAAACTGCACCAAATGGAAAATAATTTTTATTTTTAACAAAATATATATATTTCTTTACAGTTTCTTACGACATTAAACTGTATAGCACCCAGTCGCTTCATGATAGGGATCACACCACTCTACTATTTCTTAATAACATTCTGCTTCAAGGATCGTTCCATTAACTTACTTAAATAGTCTTGTCTCGGAAGCACACATACCCAGTTATAGTCAAATGCATTTCGACAATGGTCAGCCCTAACAACGTCTTTTAAGTACTAAATTAGTTACAAATAAACAAAATCCTAAAAAGGAAAGACAAATAGAATAAGCTTAAACATTTTTTTTAGTTTTTTTTTCCTTTCAGTCCATGTTTTGTTGAGCATTTTGTTGTTAGACGTGCTTTTTCTTACAAAACTTTTTTTGCAAGGATTCTTTTTAACACATTTCATTTGTGGCTTTTAATGGTGTGTACATGTTTTAGATTTTTAATGTTTATAATGTTATTTGCCAGTGGTTTGTTTACGTATCTAAACTTTATACACTATTTATTTTTCTAGTTTTCTTCAAATTTGTTTCAATTTTTTTTTTGCTAGTGTTTAAATATCCATAGCCAAAATTAAAATGTATTTATCTTTCCTTACTTTTATTGGTCTAGGTTTCAGCACCTACACTTACTCACACATATATTCACGTATAAGCATGCATTTTTTATTCCCTCGCGATATATTGGCAATAATGCAAAAGAGTGTCATAGCCTGAAGGCTAAACACATTTCTTTAACCACAACTAAATAATAAACTAAAACTAAATAATAAAAACTACCATAAAACATAGTTTTTAGTATAATACGTAGACTTTAGTATAAAACGTAGTTTTTGTATAAAACGTAGCTTTTAGCATAAAATGTAGTTTTTAGTATTAAACATGGTTTTTAGTGTAAAACGTAGTTTTTAGTATAAAAAGCAGTTTTTTAGTATAGAACAAAGTTTTGAGTATAAAACGTAGTTTTTAGTATTAAACGTAGTTTTTAGTATAAAACATAGTTTTTAGTATAAAATGTAGTCTTTAGTGTAAAACGTAGACTTTAGTATAAAACGTAGTTTTTGTATAAAACGTAGCTTTTAGCATAAAATGTAGTCTTTAGTATAAAACATAGTTTTTAGTATAAAACGTAGTTTTTAGTATAAAACATAGTTTTTAGTATAAAACATAGTTTTTAGTATAAAACATAGTTTTTAGTATAATACGTAGTTTTTAGTAGGAAATATAGTTTTGAGTATAAAACGTAGTTTCTAGTATAAAACATAGTTTTTAGTGGAAAACCTAGGGCTCAGATGCTTAAAAGAACTACGTTTTTAATAACTTTATCAATAAATTTATTCTGTTGACAAAATCTGAATTCCATGATATGACACTGTATTATGTATTTGACGTATTATGAACTTAAAGTAGGTTTGAAGTGTACTTTTAGAGAACATTTTCATACAAAATTTTCTTAAAGTACATTTGAAGCGTACTTTAATTTTTTTATGAATAAAGGCATTATAATATACTTGTAAACACAAATATTCAATTATTTTTATACTATATAACCCACTGTACAAATATTGTATTTTATTTTCAGTCTAGTGTAATATACTTTGTAAGTATTACTCAGCAATTTAATAAAAATGAACACGATAAGCGCTAATTTTAGCTGTGTTTCATATCATCATGAGCAAATCAAATACATAGATACAAGTACTTGTTTGTCTTTATATATATATATATATATTTTTTTTAGCTAATGTTTGAGTGTACGTGTTTTTCTGTTTGACTGAGTGTGAGTTAAAGTATTTTATACGTTTTCTTCATGTATTTCTAACCGTCATTAGAGAAATTGTTGTGGCTGTAAATGTAACTTTGCTACCATTATTACAAGTAAAAGCGTATAGAAAAAAAAAACGAATTGGATTCTAGGTTCCTTCATATTTGGTTTGTTTTCACTTCATTTTTATGTTTTTCTGTTAAATTGTTTGTAAAATACAAAAAAAGAAAAGTAACGACTAAAAATAAATTAAATTAAAAGTTAACTATGTCTTTCTGTTTGTGTATTTTGTATAAACAATCTTTTATGTACACATAATCATTATTTGCAAATATTGTTTTATAATATATAGATATTAAGGTCTAAAAACATTAACATACACACTGACAAACAACCACAAAATACATAATATTTCTTTAAGCCTATAGACTTGCATGTAATTGTTTTTGTTTTTATTATATACGAGACTTTAATTCAAGTACAACAAAACAAAAACAATAACAAAGAATGACAACAAAGCAAGTCAGTGTATTGTTTGTTATATTATTTACTGAATTAGGGTTTATTTTAAATAGCTACACATTTGTAATCGTATTTAAACATATAATATTTTATTTGTATTTTGGATTCAATTAAGCAAGAGTTTATAATATGTACATATGTATGTAGATGATAAAAATTAGATTAAAAAGCATGTTAGAGTGCTATATTCGGCTGTGCCGAATCTTTAATACCCTCCACCTAAACGTGATAAGAAATACAGAAACTAGGACTACAAAATCCTTATTCTGTGTTTTCTGTTCAGTCTTAGTGCAAATTTTATTAGTATTGTTTCAAAGACAATATTACCTAATGTGATTTTATTTTAAATGTTTTTATATTTTGATATATTTATTTAGTTAGCCATGAGTTCATTAAATTTAATTTTCATTAAATTAACTGAAGGTAGGAATTGTTTTACAACATGAAATTTTTATTAAAATTTTTATTGATAATTTTCTTCGCTGAGCTGGGGATCGAACCTGGGTTGAATTTACATGTTTCGAGAAATACCAAATTCTCTCATCAGAATTCTTTGCGTTCTAACCTCTGCACCACTGCGGTGCCTGCTAGCCAACAGTTAAACATCAATCTTTAACCAGTGGTACTGGTGGTTCGAAATTTTCTGTAATTATCATTTTTTTTTTCCAATTATTTACATGTTGTTTTTATATTTTATCTAATTTTAACCATTTATAATTTATGTAATTACGGATTCGTACTATAATTTACAGAGTTTGTCTGATTTTCATAATAATCTTGAGTGTAATTTAACAATTTATAAAATTAAAAGAACATTTTTCCATATTCACAACAAGCTAAGAAATAGAGTATAAAAAAAAAGGATAAGATATAGTTAAGTTGAGGCTTTTTCGTTTGAATTTGATCTCAATAATATTATGTATTTACAGAAGATTTATGTTAGGCAGAGTAGAAATGGACCAGTTATGTCCTGATAGCTTCTCAATCCAGTATCCAGTATCTAGTGTGGTTTCTACGTATTTTAAATAAAATTCAACCCAAATGAATATTATCTCAATAACGTTATTTACAAGAGTTGTATGGTTGTTTAATATGCTCGGAAGTGGTCTTAATTCGGGAGCTATTGCCAATTATTGACTGACAGCTACAAAATCCAGTAGCATAATTGCCGATATTAATATGATTTTTGGATTAAAATTACTTATCTAAATAAAAGTTGGTTCGATAACGATATTTATTAGACATTTTTGTGGGTTTATTTGTTTTTCGAAAATGGTTCTTATATGGCAGCTATGACAACCAATGGGCCGATCTTCTTAAATTTTGGAACAGTGATTTTTATACATGTGAGGATATTTCACGTCGAATTTCGACATAATAACGGTATATTTGAAATATATATTAGTATTAATGTAGATTTCGGAAGTGGACCTTCTATGGAGTATATAGTCAAATATGGACCGATATTCTTAAAATACAGCAGCAGTTTGATTTTGGTATGTATGTAAATGATTCGTGTAAATGTTAATGTTATTTATAAGAGATTTTTGAGTATTAAAGTGATTTTCGGAAGAGAACTTTATATGGGGGATACGGTCAAAAATTAACCGAAATTCACAGAATTTTGTTGGATGATTTTTGTATATATGTAAATGATCTATACAAAGTTTTGAATCGGTACCGAAATTTATACGATATATATAAAGATAAATGGCTTTTTCGGATATGGTCCTTATATCTGAGCTATGACCAATTATGGGCCGACCACCATAAATTTTAGTACAACAATTTGTTTACAATTATAAGGATTATTGATGTCAAATTTTAGCCGTTTAACATTATTTGTATCAGTTTTAAACGTATTTACGTGAATTTTAGAAGTGAACTTTATATGGGATCTATGGTCAAACATGGACCGAATTAAAAAAATATTCGTTTCGCGATTTCTTTTAGCATGAAACATATTCCTGTTGAATTTTGTACTGATATGCCAATTTTATAATCATTTCTTTATCATTAAGCCATATTTCGTGTATATTGATGGCTATGAGAAATCATGGAACTATTCTTACTATTTTCCTCACACTTTCTTCTTTTATCATAAAAACAACGTATGCAGAATTTCATGGTATTATCTGCAATATATTTAAAAATATAGCAAGAAAAATGTTTAAAAATATCAATTTTTTATGGAGGTTGTCTTACTTTGAATTCATAACTCTTGTTCTACTTTACCGATTTTGCTGGATTTCAATACCAAACTGCTTAGGAGAACTAAAAGCGGTTTTTTGTTAACTTTGTTGATTTTGGTTGTGTCCTTTGGACGTGAGAGGGTTTTACGCAGACAGGCAGACGGACAAAACTTAGAATTTCGTAAGGACCAAGAATATATATATTTTGTTGGGTCCCAGATGAGTATTTCTCAGTGTTATACACGGTATAACAAACTTATATATACCCTCATTCAGCACTTATGGTGGTGGAGGGTATATTTAGTGATGACAAGATTGATCAAAAAACTAGTAATAATCGATTATTTTTCTTTAATTAACGATTTAATTGTATCGCGAATTCTCTTTCGATTAATTGAGTTAATCGATTATTCCAAAAAATAATCGATAGACATCCAGGAACAAAAAGAAATAGAAAAAGAGAAGAGGAACAAACGCATGGATGAGCGTTTTTTATGACTTCCAGATGAATTTCGGAAAAAATCGATGAAATCCCGATAAAAAAGAAAAAACAATCGTCAAAATGACGATAAATCGTAAAATCTGGCAGCTATGTTTGTGTCCCTTTTTTCCCGCATTTTATTGTGTATAATTTTTACAAACGTTGTTTCGATTATTCTTTTTTTCCATCACTAGGTATAATTATAAAAATACAGACGTCATGTGGCGAATGATTGTTATGGAATTCATAATAATTATAAATCATACGCCCCGATAATGTCAATATGCATTTTTAAAGATGACTAATTGAATAATTCTGAAAATCTGTATGAACGTAGTTTTTTTCGAACAAATATTAATTTTTAGTACAAAATGTAGTTTTTAGTACAAAACGTAGTTTTTAGTACAAAACGTAATGTTTAGTACAAAACATAGTTTTTAGTAGAAAACATAGTTAGTAGTAGAAAACGTAAATATGCCTCCTCCTCTACTATTGCCGATAAGAAATGTAATTTTAAAAGTGATTTTCTTTTACAAATATTGGTTACATTAAATATACAGTGGGAAGCAAAACTGTGCGGATGTTTTGTATTAAGAATGGAGCTTTTGGATGCGCTAATGCGGCCTATGCCAATAGTATTCTCTTCCGTCAGACTAGTATCGGTCGTTTTGTCGCCCCAAATAACACGTTCTTTTAATGCGCGTCTAACCGTCCAGGAACTGACATCCTTACCAACACTTTTTGCAGCATTTTTCGGGGTATTATAGCAAACGTTCATCAGAAATCGTTCTGATTTTATAAGCTACATTACGCTGTTTTTTTTCATATCATTTATCATGGATTTACTTACATTTTTAAGCAATTTTACGGCATGAATAATTTTTTTGCAATAAATTTGTCACATTGTTTTCAATATAAGTTGGCGTTTTTTCTCATTTTTAAAGATCTTTTAATTTTTTTTTTTTAAATCAAGTTAATCACTTCACAGGTCAAGCAATAATACACAAATAGAGCAATAAAAGCTTGATAACGAGATGGCAACAAACAAAAAACCAACAGGTCAAATACCGTGTTACATTTTAACAGAGCAATATCGTGATAATGTATATTTGTTGTACTGTGCAAAAGTGTCCGAATAGTTTTTTTTAATTTTTAATTTTTTTTTAAGCAATTTATATGAGTTTTTGTGCTTTATAATTTAGATTAGGGTCCAATTAAATAAAAAACAAGTAAGAAAGTAAAGTTGGTCAAGCCCGACCATATAATACGCTATATCCAGTATATCAATAAAACAGTTTTTCAGATATGGGCGCTATATGGTAGATATTATCTACCTACTAGGGACCGATGCCAAAAATTTAGTGCCATGACTTCCGTGAATATAAATATTATGTGTGTTAAACCTTATCTCGATATAAATACGTTTAAAAGATTTATGGAGGTTGAAGTGAATTACGAACAGGGTCTTATATGAAAATTTTGACTATTTACGAACTGACTATTATAAAATTAGGTGTCATCCTATTTGTACATAAGAAACTCAATTTTGTTAAATTTTATTCAGATAACAACATTTTTAAGAGATTTATGGTCCTTAAAGTGATTTCGGGAAGTGGGCCTTATATGGAAGCTACGACTAGTTCCGATCATCATAAAATTCTACCATTTTATATGTATGTATATGTACGAGACATATTTGTGTTGAATATTATTTCGATACCGACATTTTTAAAAGAGTTATGCTCTATTAAGTGATTTTCGGAAGTAGGCTTTATATGGGAGCTACGACTAATTATGGACTGATCTTCACGAAATTTGTACATGTGATTTAGCTTCATTTATTGCGCATTTTTTGTGAAATTTGTTTGCATACTTGCATAACTGAAAGATTTATGATAGGTAAACCCTAATTTCGGGTGGACATTTGTATGGGGGCCAGGTGAAATAATGGACCGATTTCCACCAGTTTCAATCCCATCCATCCTTGGGGCAAAAAATATCACGTACCAAATTTTATCAAAATATCTTCAAAATTTCGACCTGTACTCTGTGCACAAGCTTTACATGGACAACCAGCCAGCCAGCCAGACGGACGGACGGACATCGTTAAATCGACTCAGGATGTGATTCTAAGCCGATCGGTATACTTTAAGATGGGTGTTGGAGCAATATTTCTGGGCGTTACAAACATCAGCACAAATCCACTATACCCCACTATTGTGGTGTAGGGTATAAATACATATACATATATGATAATATACCTATATTTGTAACATTTTCATTATCATTATATTAATGCAAAACATCCGGACAGTTTTTCTTCCCACTGTATGTATATAATGGCAATTTATGAAATAATGTTAGGTAGTCGTAGTATAACGGCTAAGTTGTTTTTGCCATAGTTATTTCTGTAGCGGTCCACTTTGTGTGATCTAATGGTTGTAACAATGTTTAGTACAAAATGTAGTTCTGATAAACAAATGAAAATGGAATATTAAAGTTGTGCTTTAGTACAATAACTTTAACTTTTTTTATTATCTACCATGACACTTTATTTAGTAAAAAAAAAAATTTAATTTTAATTACGAACATACAATTTTATGTTGTTAAATCATTTTACTCAACAAAAGTTTACAAAAATATTTTCAGTTGTGTTGCAGTAAAATGTTAATGAAAGATTTTGCACTTTATCGGGAGCGCTTTTAGTGCGAATTTATTATATATACCTCCATTAACTCAGCAAAACAACAGCAATATTGCAAAAAGTACAGACATTACATGATTATATGACAAAAACTTCTTCATAGTTTGTGTGATTTACGAGCAATTCAACCAACAAACGAAATTCCTGAAAATTGTTGTGCGACATTAAGAAGTTCTTTTAAATGTTTTAATTACCAATGGAATCCCTTTGTTAGTACATTTTCATTGCAGCAGCTCTCCCTCTGTAGTGATTGCCATGACAGTTAGTTGTTGAAATCTTTGTTTGATATGGCATGTGCTTGTAATTATGATGCGAATAACTAAGATTTCTAGTACATGCAAGAAGCCTTTTTTGTGTCCAAAAATCCACTTGTTTCTTTTGGCTAAAAATGTTAGAGATTGTTTGTAAATCTCTACTACTCTCTATGTAAAATATGATTAATGCTTTATAATTTAATACAAATTGCAAATTTACAAGTTTCTTGTTTCTATATATTTTGGATTTTCACTTTTATAAGTATTAGTGCACATTTATAAATTTGTATGCGTATTTTATTTTGTGGTAACTCGTTAAAGTTTTCTATACATACATATACATATGTATGTTTGTTTAATATGTAGTCAGCTGTCTGGTTGACTGGATGACTGACTTTTTAGTGAGGGAATTTAATATTTTTCGAAATGAACTTCATCTCTTTCTTGATTTCAGCTCATTTAGGAAATTTACAGCATTTACAGGGAGTAGAATAGAATATGTACATAAACCTTAAATTTTTATTCAGGCATTTCTTTTATTTTTATATTGGAAGGAAAAAACTATACATAGTTATTTAGTATATTATGCGTTTTAATTTAATACTGACATCAAAATATTTGGTGAATAATTTAAGTAATATGTGTAACAAAAATTTAAAATTTGTATTACTGTAATGCAGCCACTATGTTTATTTTTCTAATAATTTTATTCTACTTTACAGCAATCGGATCAGTAGGAAGGTACATTAAAACTCATCGCTAGATGGTAGTAAATTTAGCATATAGTGATATATACCCTTTGTTCTGGTATAAATGGATTATAGAATGCAGATTAAAACAAAAATAACAACGATTTCCTGGAAAAACTTATTCCTTAAAAAAATGTCACTCTAATTAAAAAGGAAACAACTGTTTGCTCGCATCTCTCCACCGGTACGCCCCCTTCTTATTTGTTCTTTAATTTGTTGTTGAAAAGTGTGCATTAATTGTATTTAAAGAGGGATGCAACTACTCTTGTGTATTTATAAATGTATGTATATTAGGGTAATAGAGTTAGTCTAAACTATTGATTTAAAATAAAATTTTAAATTAAAAGCTAAATAAATAGCACCAAGAACTACATATACAACACGACAAACTGTTACCCTAATCTCTAATGAGAGCAGTGCCAATTCTCACCTCTCACTACTGTAACTGCACACAGAGAAAAAATATCGTTGTACATGTTTATCACATCAATGTCAATATCTTTACAAGTTTTCCAACAATGTTATGGTCACTGTAATTATTTATAAGATTGCGGTAACCATAATATGGTTAAGTTACGATTCACATGATTACTACAATCATATATACGATTGTATATATATGATTGATGTAATCAGGTTTATGATGAATTATTTATTGCTTTTTGATCATGCAGGAAAAACGTTAAAGCGAAATGTGATGTAGTTGATAGTGGAAAATACTAGATACACGAGACAGCAACTACAATAACAATAGCACAGCTAAATTTGAAAAGCACCTAAACTTCAAAGTGAATATTTAACTTTCGTTGCATTATTATCTTATTCGGCATCTATTGTTGTGTTTCTTCAAACAACACGGTAGTTGTCTTGCAAAGCGGGTGGGAGACAATACGGTGGCACAATGTGAAAAAAAACTCTTTAAATGAGTTTTTAAATCGGATTAAATTCGGATTATTCTATATATTGTCACCTAAAATGCCCAAAGACGTAACTCTCATCATAATTTTACAGGAGAAACAAAAAACGTTATAAAATGAAAACTGTTTCATTGAAAATCGCAATTTCTTCACATCTTGTCTTAAGATAGACGACAAACTTCAGGTGACGATATGTACATATCGCGATTTTGCTTCTTCTGTAAAATTATGATAACGAGGGTTACGTTTTTGGGCAATTTAGGTGACGATATATAAAACTGAATGTCTGTCTGTCTGTCTGTCTGTTTCTGTTTAATAGGAGTCCAAATCCTTGGACCGATCTTCCTGAAATTTTCACAGCATGTTACTGTGACTCTGGAAGGAATAATAGACTATATGAAGTTTTGATTGGACAAACAGGAGTGGTACCGCCCATATCTATAACCCAAAAATTTAAATCACCATATTTTGGGCATTTTTTGACCTACATATGTCGATGATATTAGGAATACATACCATAAGAAAAGTGGGTGGGACCACGCACCTTTTTAGGGAAATTAAAAATCGTAATATAGTCTTTAACTACTGGATCGATCGTCGTTAAATTTTCACACTTGGATATTCTTAGGAAATAATAAATTCTTGACTATATAAAGTTGTGGGCGTGGCACCATCCATATAATCAAAAACCATATTTTGGGAATTTTTTTGACCTACGTCAATGATATTTGGTACATAGGGGCGTGGCCTCGCCCATATAAACCAAAATTTAAAATCGTCATTATTTGGGCATTATTTATTTATTTATTTATTGATTACATTCCCTGTACAACATGACTGAGTCTTATACTTATAGCTCAGGAACGTATTACGTTACAAAACAAACTTGGTGCAAGTAAATATAACAATATTGAGATAAAGTTAAAGTTAAAAAAAATTAAAAATTAAAATTAAAACTAAAAAAAATAAAAATTATAAATTATTATTTAAAAAAATTGAATAAAAATTGTTTGAAACTATTAGCATTGCTGTTTAGTTGTTGACTTTGTGAAAGATTGTTCCAAAGATGAGCGGCATGTACATAAAACTGCCATTCAGATACAAGTAAATTATGTCGAGGTAGTACAATATTTCGGTTTCGTGGCGATTGAAAAAAACGTATTTTATCGATTATATATTTAGGTGTTGATTATTTTATGTAAAAAAATAAGAGTGCGAATTTTTAGCAAACTTTCAAAGGATACGCCATAAAGATTATTGGCAACAGAGGAAACATGTTCAGACCATCTTAATCCATACACATATCTTATTATGTTATTGAACAAGACATTAAATTTTCTTATACCAACTAAGTCACAGCTTCCAAATACTTCACACCCATAGATCAGGGAAGGAATCGGCGTCAGTATTTGCTATATATAGTATTGGCATGAATAGAAATACGTACCAAAAGAAAAGTGAGAGGAGCACGTCCCATTGTTTACGATATATTGGAGGCTGGATCTGTTAAATTCAATTTAAAATTTCACAGCGTGCGACTTTAACTCAGGAATACTTAGTACATGATAATATTTTTCGACCATGCACACTTCTGCACCTACTTTTTTACAATGTTTATTAACGGCTTTACCTCAAAGGGGGGTAGCGAAGCACACCGGGTTCAGCTAGTTTCTATACATTAAATAATAATTAAGAATTTAGAAATTATTTAATCTTAAGTTTTATTTTATAAAAAATTTAAATTTTATTTCAGGAAAAAATATTTTTTTCCTAAAGAAGCTGCAAAAAGATTTTTTTCCTGAAGAAGCTACACAAAGCCATAGTGAAATATTGAAGTAAACTTTAAATTTTTTATAAAAAAAGACCTTAAGCTTAAATAATTTCTAAAATCTTAATAATAAAGAAGGTCAAATAAACTATAATAAGAAATATAAAGTAATAATTTAAAAACCTAACAAAATTATTGCTTTTTATTTTAAAGGTAAGGTCACATTTGGCAAATATTTACTTATATCCACTTGTTTTAGCACAAATTTGTTTGACGTTGTTTACTCTTACAAGAGTTTTGCAATATCAAACAGCATCAAATAAATTAAGATTAAATATTTGTTGTGTCTTGTCCTAAGTAAACGAAGTTTTTTTTTAATAAATAAATTTTATTTAGTGGTTACGTCTTTTTCGGCAAATATTTTCCAAGTGTGACCGTACCTTAATAGATTAATAAAATAAAATAAAATAAAATAATGATTAAAATATTGTATTTTAACTTGACATTTACCAGTTTAATTGAACATTAGCTTAATATTGGGAAACATTTTTACCACCCTGTCCCATTGTACTAAAGGTAAACTCAAGTATTTCGTGAAATTTAAACACACAACACACAAATGCAATTCATTTTATTTCATTTAACTAAAATTTTACGGTTTTTCTTTTCAGTTTGTTTGGTTTGTATGAGTGTAGGTTTTATACCTATCTGTCTTACCCCTTAAAAAATAATAATAATACGATTTGTTTTAACTCGTAAAGCAATTAAAAAACTTGTACGTTTCGTTTGTTTTGTAATTTAATTACAATTTTAAGAACGCACAAACACATACACACATTGCATTGGTAGTAGCATTTTCATATATTTTTACAAATTTATTTATTTTTTTTTTAGCATTTCTTTGCAATGTTGGGCGGTTTGTTGCTTGACTTCCACAAATTAAAATCTTTCGAAAAAAAAATACAATGTAACTAGGGATATTAAAACTTCTTATGTGTAACTGAAATATTTCATTTTTCTTTTAATATAATTTTATACAGATTTCCTCGAACATGTGTAGTTTTGTTTCCAGTGTACTTAAGATGTAAATCTTTTAGGATACTTGTTTAAGGCTTTATAAACTAAAAGCAAGAAAAATACAAAGGATTATAAAATTAACATACATACGTATGCATAAAATTGCAAACGTGCACATAAATACATCTAAGATTGTTTTAACGTGGATAAATATGTACATATTGATAAAAACAACAACAAGAAATACATCATATCATATGATTTTTTGGCTATAACTCGTCAAATTATTGCTAGAGACCTGTGCAACAATTAAAACCATAAAAACAATATGCTGAAAATCGGCATTTGACTGCAAAGTTCGAAGGTCGATTAAAATAAAATTCGAACTAACATAAACAAACGCCGCGATACGGGTCTTCTAATTTAGCCTCTATTTTCACGCCTCACTCTCAGAATCGACCTTACTTTTGCTAACCTGAATTTGTTCCACAGTCTTATCCTATAATTAATTATCTGTAGAAACAACAATTAAGAAATTATAGTTGGTCAAGCCCTACACCCAGTTTATGTGTAAAAACAGTTTCCAGAAATGGGCACTATTAGGGTGCTTAGATCTATTATGAACCGATCATTCAAAAATGAATTCTATATAAATATTTCTTGTGTTAAATTTTATTTCGATATAAACACATTTTTAAGATTTATACATTTTAAAGTGCTAAGAGAGCTTTGACTAATTATGGACCGAGCATTATAAAATTAAGTTGAATAATTTCTGCATTTGTGAAATATATTTGTGTTGAATTTTATTTGGATACCAAAATTTTTATGATATTAATGATCGTTAAATTGAGTCGGCAGTCAGACTTATATGGGAGGTATTATATATCAATCATTATAAAATTGGGCAGAATAATTTTTGTATATGTTTACTAAAATTTTTAAAAGACTTATTCTTTGGAAAGTGATTTTCGACAATGGACCTTTTATGGGAGCTAAGATCAATTATGGTTAATTATGTCAATTATGTACAACTTATATGCAGCAAACTTTGTTTGAACATGTGCTTGAATCAAAAATTAATGATCATGATATGATCGATAATTCCTATTTCGAGAGGACATTTGTATGGAGTGTAGATGAGATAATGGACCGATTGCAACCAAATTCAATCTCAAACACATGTACAAAGTTTTATGGAAATATCTTAAAAATTGCAACCTGTACACAAGCGCACAAGGTGTACATGGACAGCCAGCCATACGGACGGACGGACGGACGGGCATCATTAAATCGACTCACGAAATAATTATATGCCGATGGTGTATCTTAAGGTGGGTGTTAGACTGATATTTATGGGCATTACAACCAAACATATATGTATAGTGGTTTAGGGTAAAAAAATCTAAATACTTAAATAAAAACGACTTTGACTTCTTTAAAACTGGACGCAGGTAAAGCCGAACGCTTTAAAAGGCAAAGTAAGGGTATAGAAGGTCTGATCAAAAAATAACCGTTATTTTCAAATTTTGTGAGTTACGTGTTAGATTTTTGCATTGGAACAAATGTCTGTTATATATATCGGTCATATCAGCCATTTTGGATTGTCAGTTTGCTTTTTACAGTCGTGTTTTGGTGTGCTCTTCGGTTTTTAACTTTTCGAAAAAATGGATCAAAGAAACTGTATTAAGTTTTGTGTAAAAAATGAAATTAAATGCGCAAGGACATTTGAAATGTTGACTGTGGCGTTTGGCGAGTCTACTATGAGCAGAACACAAGTTCAATTGTGGTATAAAATGGAAGATGTCAATGACGATGCTCGTTCTGGTCGCCCGAGCACGTCAACAACCAATGAAAACATTGAAAAGAGGTTGCTGATGATGTTGGCATATCGTTCGGCTCATGGCAAGCAATTTTTACGGATGTTTTGGGCATGAAGAGTGTGGCAGCGAAAATTGTTCCAAAAATTGCTAAATTTTGAGCAAAAACAACGTCTCATGGACATCGCTCAGGAGCTGTTGAACATCGTCAAGGACAATCCAGATTTTCTCAAAAAGGTCATAACTGGTGACGAATCATGGATGTATGGCTATGGCATTGAAACCAAAGCCCAATCATCCCAATGGAAACGTCCAGAAGAGCCAACACCGAAAAAAGCACGTCGAGTTCGGTCAAATGTGAAGGTTGTGCTTAAAGTTTTCTTCGACTGCAATGGCGTGGTGCATCATGAATTCTTGCCACAAGGTGGCACGGTCAATAAGGAATACTACCTCGAAGCTATGCGCCGTTTGCGCAAAGCAATTCGTCAGAAACGCACAGAATTGTGGAAAACCCAATCATGGATTTTGCACCATGATAACGCACCAGCTCACACATCGATGCTTGTGCATGAGTTTTTGGCCAAAAACAAAACCGTTATCATGCCTCAACCACCGTATTCACCGGACTTGGCGCCCGCTGACTTTTTCATCTTCCCAAAACTGAAGACACTGATGAAAGGAAAGCGTTTTGCTACGATTGAGGAGATAAAAGAAAAATCAAAACAGGAGCTGTTGGCAATACCAAAAAGCGCGTTTCACAAGTGTTCGAGGATTGGTAAAAACGCTGGCAAGATTGTTATTGATGAGTAAATAAATACTTTTTGAAAAAATTTAAAATAACGGTTATGTTTTGATCAGACCTCGTCTACGACAATGACCGTGCAAAAAATATTACTTATGGTTGCTGGCTTCGTACAAAAATATTTAGTATTATTGTGGTTATGAACCGAGTTTTTAAAGGTAATGACTAGAATTTGACGTGGTAGTAAAAAATTATTAAGAATAGAAATAAAGGCCTTCAAGAGCCATTAACACCGGTATATAAAATGTTATGATCGGACTAAAAACACCGACACAGTGAACAAAATACTAAAAGGGCGGTATTTGTAGGCGTGGCAAAAAACTAAAAAAATTGTGTCTAGAATAAATTTCTAGAATAAATTAAAAGTTCTGCCTTGAGACTATTTCAGAATTCTTCCCTATTATAATGAAAATATTCAGAAGTTCCAAAATATATAAATATTATTTATAATTTATTTTATTTTGAAAATAGCTTATTTATATTTGAAAAGTGATTTTTAAACATATTTGTTCAATTCACAGCTAATGTTGTATGTTGTACATTTTATGATTCAAAAAAAAAAACAAAATATTAACCATCCGTCTTACACATGTTTTGATTTTCACATTCATAACACTTGTGTCTAGCCAGACCAACTCAGTTTTTCATGTACTTAATTCGAAAAAAAAACAATTTTTTATTTAAATGTGAATAAGATATATATTTATTTTAATAAATTGTGAACAAATGTTCATATGTTAAAAGAGGAAACACAACTTTTATTCTCATCAACACAAACATAAAGCAGAGGTGGTGAAAAGTGTAACGGCAGTTTTAATCAATCTTGTACCTTTTGAATTAATTAGATGGAGTTACTTGTTAAGATGTTTATTGGTTTTTTCCGAATTAAGCTAAACTAACCTATTCTTGTTTAATAAATATAAATAAATAATAATAGCTAACTGGACAAAAAATTATAAAAACAGCAAGAAAAATATAAAAACAGTATTTACAATACAATATACACATATATGGGTCAATTTCAAAAAAAAATAGCAACAAAAATATGAGAGTGATCAGCAAGGCATATGTAACAAAAAAACGTAATTCTCAAATTTGTATGTTTGTTTTTTTTTTTTGTTTATTCAGAATGGTGTTTTGTTTCTCCCTCGGACTGCTTCCATACAAAAGCATGTGTCCCCCGTTAGAATTTTTATGGCCGAATTCACAGTCTTTAGTTAGCTAATGACAAAGGCTTAAATAATGATTATTCGCAATGCTTAGTTTGCCGTACGAATAACAAGTAATAGTTCAACAATAGTTAGTATTTTAGTTTACCAATGGTTAACTAATGACTGAGAATTCGGCCATTAGTAAACAAAATTAAATAAAATCAAGAAAAAAGTAAATATGCAACATCTAATAACAGTTTTCGAATTATTGTGTTTCTTTCTTGTGTTTTGATTTGTTATAGACGTCAAAATTTAATTAGTGCGAATTTGGCGTTGCAAAGAAAGGTTGTCCCCACAATTTGCATTGAGCGTCACTTTTTTTATAAATCAAATAATATTACTAGTTTTCAATTTACATTTAAATAAAGTAAATAAAGTAAATAATTTAATTATTACAAAAGTAAAAAAGCGAAAAAAAGTATGCATTTGCGTAATTTCTGTGAACACAATGGTAAGGCGCGATATAATTTCTTGAGCGTCACGCTAGTTTTTTTAAAAGTGAATATATTAAATGTAAAAAATTAAAGTTGACAATCATTGTTTATAGTACATTGTTTCAACTCATTTTTTTATAATTTGAGAAATAAATTGGCTACGAAAAAAATAGGCAAACATTTAATGAGCATCACTTTTGAAATATATTGCTTCATAGCTTAAAATGCTTAATTTTGATTTTATTTTTTAATATTCAAGAGTAAAACAACAAAATTAACGGCGGCTGAAAGAGCACGGAGATATCGAGTGAAAAAAAGTTCGATAAAGCGAGTAATGACGAATATAAAAGAAAGAAGAAAGAAAGGTATAATCGTAGTATATTTGAGTTTAATTTTTATTGTTACTGACTGATTCTGTTTTTTTCCACAAACTTAATTCGAAAGTGGTAAAAATGAATGAGAATGCAAAAAAAACAAAGGCGCTTGTCATTTCTTGAAGTTTATACAGATTCAGAATAAGAATTCGAATGCAAATTTATAAATTAAATTAAGTTAAGTTATTGTTTTGTGTCAAATATTTACATATGTGTATAAGTTTCTTCAAGAATTACTTTCTTTTTTCCATTTTTGTTAAAGACATCAAAGAATATGTACATGTTTAGTTTTGTATGAACATTTTTGTTTTTTGAAGAATTTTTTATTTTTTTTTTTTATTTACTTTTTGTAAAAGAATAAACTTTTTTTCGTTAAACTTTAGATTTGGCATTATTTCTTGTTTACATGCAACAAAATCTCTTGATCATCCAAAATATCTTGAGCGTCACACATAGTTTGTTTTTCCTTAAAACAATTTCAATTTTGTGAAATAAATTGTTACAGGCCTATTACTTTGCAAGTAACCTCTAAGTTCAAGTCTTTTTTTTAACAAAAATTTATGTATTTTCATCTTAAAATTTTAAAATAACTAGTCACTTTAAAAAAACTTAAAAATCAAGTTGAATCGTGATTTTTTGTTTACAATCGTAAAGGTGATTTTCGCAAAAGTCAATCTTGAGAAACAAATGAACATCGTAGTAAGCTTAAATTTTAAATATTTTTGAATTTTTAGCGATTTTTTATACATATTTGGTGTGTGTCGCTCTAGATAGAAATCATACAAAACCTAAAAAAAAATCCAAAAATATTAATTTTTTTGAGAGCCTAAAGTACCACCGGATTCTTCATCAATTTCTACATAAATTGGCCACTCTTACAGGCGAATTGAAAAAACTTTAAAAATAATCGAAAAAAAAACTCGTTGTGTACGATTTTTTTTTTAAATTGACCCATATACCAGACCCATGTGTTACAAATGTTATGCGCGTAATTAAATATTGGAATATGTGTCCTTCTATATGCTTTCCAGGATTTATTTTTTAAATATTTATAGCGAGCTAAATTGTAGAAGACTACCTGAAATTTCAAGTCTTTAACTTTGATAACATTTCAAATTGAAAAGGAAACTACCTATATCATTTGTACAACTATTGTAAATTCCGACGACTTACAACTGCTACGACAATAAATTGTTTCCTTATTTACAAACTGTCAAATAAAGAAATACGATTTGCCAAAAATCGTAGTAGAAATTTTACACACTTTGAAAAAGTAAACAATATATTCTATAATACAATAATAATTCCAGAGGATTACAATTAAAAATTTAATTTAAAAAATAATATTCGCGAATCGAAAAGAATAATTCTGATAAATAATATTTCAACTACCACCAAGGAAGCGCTTCATTGTTGCAAAAGATATTGTTTTGCAAAAGTTTTTGTATTTTTGTAAGAGCGTTAAACAAGTATCACTTCATTCAACAATAATTTAAGCAATACGTAAAAAATGCAACATACAATAAAAATTGCAGTAGTAAAATTTAAAATATCCATTATTAATTACATTTATAGCCACATCTGTATTTAGATATTGTATTTAAATCTTAAACTTTGTTGTTTGTAGTTCAAACTTTAAATAAACTTATAAAATGAATAATTTATTTTTGTCTGCATGTAAATTATCTATTCAGTTTAGTAATATACATACATGTGTACTACCCAGCAAACAATATGAGTCCTAAAAGAGTCTTTTAGAGTGAAGTACAAATTAATAAAATTAGTGAAATTAGGAAATTAGTGAAAAAGTTAAAAAATAAATAAAATAAATGAATAATAAGCATTTGTTCAGCGCATATACTCGTACTTATTAGGTATAAATAGAGTAGGTTACTTCTTTTTGTTTATGTATTTAATACAATCATTGGCAGTCTGGAACCATTTACTGGACACCGTAATAAATATCTTTTCGCCGGAAGAGAATTTTCAAATAAATGCACATGAAATAGAGAAAATTTTAAATACATATATTTATTGAAAGAAACAACTCGATTTTATTCTACCATTACTTCGAAAAGTGGAAGTCATCGTCATTGCCATTATGGAGACCTTATTTTGTGCTCCTCCCCAAGAAAATTTTGCTGCAACACTATCAACTATCTTTTTGATATTTATTTAGTTAGGCTCTAGTTCATTAAATTTAATTTTCATTCAATTATTTTTACTGAAGGTAGGAATTGTTTTACAACTTGAACAATTTTTATTATTAAAATTTTTATTGATAATTTTCTTGGCTGGGATTCGCACCTGGGTTGTTGAATTTACATATGTTTCGAGAAACACCACTTTCTCTTATCAGAATTCTTTGCGTTCTAATCTCAACTATCGTTATCCTCAATATGCATGAAATCGTTTTCAAAAGTATCGCCCTCACTTCCTTCACTTTCTTCATTTGTTTTACTTTGCAGATTCGTTGAATTCACTTTTCGTTTTTTTTTTTATTTCATTAATTATTTGAGCTGAACGCCTCTTTTCGCCAGTTGTTGGATACATGTTCTCTTTTTATTTGAAAACAAGAAAATAAACTTACTTTTTGCGCAATTTCTCAAAGATTTTATCAAAACCACAACCGAACAGTGCAAAATTATCACAATAATGACAGACAAACGAAAAATATTAAAATTATCAAGAAAAAGAAAACAAAACCCTCATAAATAAGAGTTTTCTAGAAGTGTGCTCCTAAATTGCACATTAAAAGAGTCTTTTCGGAGTACTAAATTCTGCAGGCTACGAAATCAATCATAAACGCTCATAAATTAGGAGGTAAATCATAAAATCCTCAGAAAAACGAGTCTTTTAAGAGTCATATTTAGGAGAGCTCCGAAAATTGTTTGCTGGGTATTTATTTATGTATGTATGCATGTATGTATTTGAATGCATAGATAATTGTTGTATAATTCTTATCTACTATATTGTAATTTAAATTCTTAGTTAAATTGAATTTGTATGTAACTGTTTGTGTGGATGTATTAGAAGTGTTCCACATAAATAAACTGTAAGTACAAAGGCATAATTTTCTACATGGAAACTTTCAATAAAATTCTATAATTACTGCCGCCCTAATATAGACTATTATTTGTGGGTTCATTTTTATTTCTTTTATACATTTCAGAGCTGGGCATATTGCACTATATTTTTAGTGCACTAAAAATAAAAAAATTAGTGGTAGTGCTATTAAAATTTCACTACCACTAACCATTTAGAAAAGAAAATTACACTACCACTAACCAGTTAGTGGTATTTAAAAAAGAATTGCATTACCACTAAATTTAGTGGTATTTAAAAAAAAATTGCACTACTTTTAAATGTATGGTATTGTAAAAAAATCAAAGCAATTTGGATGAATTATGTAATATAATAGAAAATTAAAGGTATATTTTCAGGCTTGCATTTAAATATTTACAATATTTTATATTTTATTTCACTAAATGGTTAGTGGTTGTGCAACATCAAATTGCACTACCACTAACCATTTAGTGGTAGTGAAATTTTAATAGCACTACCACTAAATAAATATTGGTAGTGAAATTGTTAGTGTACTAAAAATATAGTGCATTATGCCCATCTCTGATACATTTGCAAAATTTACATTAAATGCGTCTTGTGTTTTATATTTGTCTGGTTTCTTTAAATTCTTTTATACTTTTAATGTTTTGATATTTATATTAGGTTTTTTTTTTAATATTTTTCTATATATTCGTATATTTTCGATATTCAAACAATTATTTCTTTTGTTCTCAAATACAAAGAAACACAATTTTCAACATCAGACACTCATATGCATGTATTTTCCTTTTATATAATTCATACATGTATAAGAAATATTAAAAAAAAAAAGCATCATATATTGTATATGCAAACAACCATTATTTGTGCTTGTAAAATTATTTTAATGCTGTTGGCTTTTATTTTTACCTAGGCTGTGTAATTCGTTTAAGGAATTGTGAGATCTTAAAGAAAAAATTATGCTATTGTATGCTAAAATAATTAAAATTTGCAAAAAATAATGTTTTCGTAAATTTTAAAGAGGGAAATTCTTTTGTTTATAAATTTATTAAATAAACTTTTTGATAATTTTAGTTAGGCTCGAGTTCATTAAATTTAATTTTCATTAAATTATTTTTACTGAAGTTAGGAATTACAACTTGAAAAATTTTATTATTAAAAAATGTTTGATAATTTTTCTTGACTGGGGATCGAACCTGGGTTGTTGAATTTACATATGTTTCGAGAAATTCCACTTTCTCTCATCAGGATTCTTTGCGTTCTACCACCTGCACCACTGCGGTGCCGGTCAGCCAATAATAAAATTTTTCAAGTTGTAATTCCTAACTTCAGTAAAAATAATTTAATGAAAATTAAATTTAATGAACTCGAGCCTAACTAAAATTAT
The DNA here is from genome assembly GCA_950370525.1 of Bellardia bayeri. Lineage (NCBI taxonomy): Eukaryota > Metazoa > Arthropoda > Insecta > Diptera > Calliphoridae > Bellardia > Bellardia bayeri. The sequence continues at coordinate 124,776,186 of OX493264.1, forward strand.
CAAAAAGTAAAAATTAACAGTTCGATTATGAAATAATAATCTAAACTAAAAAACTAAAAACGTTTAACAATATTTACAGATACAGGCATATCCCGGTATAACGAATAACTTTAACGAACATGCTATATAATGTACAGATAAATGTTTAACATTAACTGCCTTATGGCAGTACGAATGTTTCAACAAATTTATATTGAAACAAATAAAACATAATCGGATGTACGACAACATTTTTTCCATTGATCAAGCTTTCAAAAAAATGTATGATCACTAAGCATGTGTTGGTATTTGTAGTTCGACTTCCATTCCCACCCACTACCACTCAAACAACATTAGTTTCTGATAAGTTTTCTATTTTTCTGTAGCTCGTTTCTGTATTTCTCGCATTGTAAAATTTTTCGCATGGAATTAGTGAATTAGCAACAAAAACAGTGTAAAATGAAACAAAAAATGGTTTTTCTCACACAAGTGTTTCTGTAACTTTATTTTGCGAGAAATATCATTTAAATAGTTTTCCAACAATTATTGGAAGAATGTGAGAAAAAGTGTTTCTGTAAGAATATTTTGCGAACATATTCTCACAAGAACTGTCAAAAAATGCACATTTCAAATTGGTGCGAGAAACACACAATTCAAAAAATATATGTAGATATTTGTAAATATGTAACATATTGGCAAACGCTTAAAATAAGAAAAAAAAGAAAGAGTTTTTGCCAAATATAAACACCTAAAGAAAAAACATCAGGAACCGTAAATATCAATATTAAAAAATAATTTTAGAACAGTTATTTTGAAAAAAAAACAAAAATAAGCAGTTTTTTATTTTTCGTGTTCAATTGTAATTGAATCGCGTATGTTTGCTATGCTTCGTCCAAGAAGAAGCAACAACAATGCTTAATAAATTTCTGAAAAAAATGACAATAACCATTCGCATGTGTTCTAATCGCTTGCTCAACGACGACTGAATGAAATTTTTCTTCTTAGTTGACATTTGGCTTGCATTTGACACTTAAGCATGGTACTCTGTTCATCATTTCGTGCGAAATACTATCAAAAGCCCATATAAAAAAAATTGATGCGAAATAAATGCGAACTAATGCTGCTGAAGTTGTACTCTGTTCTTATTGTGAAAAGTTACGAAATGTTTCTGGCAGCATGTTTTTTCAACAAAAAAATGTATATGGCAACATTTTCTTTCCAACTGTGAAATAATGTAAGCGGCACTTATTTCGCACGAAATTAAAAAAAAAACAGCCAAAAAACATATGGTTTTTGTTTACATAAAACAAACAATGTTGCATACCTAAGGCAATAAAAACGACAATTTTCTTCTAAATCGCCGCATTGTCAACACTTGCTAATTGTCAAAATTTTCAAACGAAATAATTGATGTTGCTCAACAAATTTTGCAAATTTGAACAGAGTACCATGCTTTATAGTGGAAGGCCAATGTAAGCGGCATGCGGCCGCGGTCGGCAATCAGCTTAAATAAACGTTTATTAGTGTGTACATTGTGTAAAAAGAATTAGGAAAATGGAAATAAATTTTAGTTTTTAACTAAACTCATATGTCACATATTATATACATGTGTATGGGCAACATCATTTTAAGCGGCAAAGTAGAAAAAATTCTACTTTTGCCGTCCGCGGCCGCATGCCGCTTACATTGGCCTTCCACTATTACTTACTGGAAATATTCCAATAAAAACAGATTCATCGTTGTTTGTTTTCGCATTCAAGTACAGAAACACTTTTTTCTCACAAATCGAGAAACGATGGAATTTTTTGTTTCACACTTCATGTGAGAAAAATTTTCGATGCGAGAAATACAGAAACAAGCTTCAGTAGCTTCTGACAGTTTTTTATCTATCATAGCTAATATTTATCACAGCGTCTTTCTTCGGTGGTATAGCATTGAAAGCCCATCAGAGTAAAATAATTAAATGAAGGCTATAAATCAAGCTTTAAAATGCTTAGTCCTGTTTCACACTCATCAGTTCTGACTCGTCAAGTCAAGTATTTTTCAGAACTGATGAGTGTGAAACAGGACTTACCACCAGAAGCGCAATTGCGCTTTCTTCCACTTTCATCACCTTTACTTCTTCAATCTATCACCTTTCCAAAGAATGTAACGCAATAATATTAATTGCCAGAGTGTTACTTCTCTTTAAAAATAAGAAATAAAAATACAATGGTAAAGGCTTTATTATTGGTTTTTCAGTTAACTCAATCGTTTTAACGACTAACTGGAAATGGAAGAATATCCAATTGATAAATTTGATGTTAATCCTTGTAACGTTTCAAACTAGAACTTATTTAATTTTTTATTGATTTTCCACTATTTTGAAATCAACACTGTAATGATCAAAAAACACGGCATGACTTGACAATGTTTGGTGGGATTCATGAAAGCCTTTTAATGGTGGATTTATTGCAATTTATTACTTTCTTTTTATATTGAGGTACGGTATAAGACTTTTTAAACAATGACTAGAGATCTGATGTAGTTTAGTCATTGAACAATTTCTCAAAATTATAATTGATCTCACCATTTAACACCTGATGTTATTCTCAAATCCCGCGAAGCTGAAATAAAGCGTAAATATTTTTTTTAAGTAGAATTATTCTTAGAACCTAAATTTCACCCAATGATTTGGGGCAAAAAACATAAATTTGGACAATTGTCATGCCTCTTAATAATATCGCATAGCTTATTTTATGTAGAAAAGAAATAACAAACAACATATCCTTTGATATACCGATTCCATTCAGTTCGATTCAGTTTTTCGAGTGTTAAATTGCAAGAAAATTTTCTGCCATCATCCCCTTAAACAATATCTTATTCTGCCGTCTCAACTGCAAACGGAAGAATATTCAATTAATAATTTATTGTTAATCCTCTTAACTTTTTAAACTAGAACTTATTGAATTAACTACCGATCTTCCACTATTATGAAAACAATACTGCCTTCTGTGTGTAATGATCAAAGATCACGGCATAACTTGACAATGTTTGGTAAGATTTATTAAAATCTGGATCACGAATTGCCAACAGGCTAAATGGCACTATAAATGATGTTACAAAATAAACCGTAAGCACAAATCGTAAAGAAAAATTAAAGAGACACAATTTTATTAAATGAAACCAGTATCTCTTACACAGACAATTCTACGTTCAATAAAGCAAAAACAGGATTTTTTATTGTGGTGATCATGCAACAAATATAACACCAGTGTAAGCTCTACAGAAGGATACTTGCGAATGCTGTTTTTCACACCTATCGTAAAATTAAATATGTATACAAATTAGACTTCACTACTATAGTGAAGTTTTATTAGAATTCAGCCTGAAATAACCACCGGAAACAAAAATTTGTAGTGCAGCGAAACGGGCGGATGCCAAACCAAAACATAAATATACAAAAAAAAAAAAAAATTGGTAAAAAGGCAATGATTTGGTTAGTAATTTGCTGTTGCTATTGTATTCTAAAGAGTACACCTTCTGCTATTGTTTATAAGATGGATATTTATATAAAAGAATGACTTCAAAAACGTTTTCAGTCTCTTATTAGACATATAGTAAATGATTTGATATGAAAGAAATTTCTAATAAGTAAACTAATACTATTCAACTTGAATGTTCTATGATGAATCTTAAAAATTTATTTCCATACTGCCTACCTCAAACTCACTTTCATTTTCACTTGCCACAAAGTCCACCAAATAACATCATAAACAAAACATATCATATCCATATTAACGTCACATGATTAATTCAAAACGAAAAAGCTCACAAAAACATTAACTTTAAGCAACCAAACACTTAATTATAAATTCAAGTTGATTTTGATCCTTCTAGACTTTATAACATCAAGGCAATAGCATTTAAACGCCACCACCGCAAAAGTTATTAACGTACATCATTGCTCTATTTTCAGGGTCAAAGATGATTTTGAATTTAAAAAAAAAAAATGTCGGCGATGCAAAAAGCTTTACACACAGAAAATAAATAATCGTTTGAGCAGGAACAACTAAACAAATACACAAACACACAACATAAATTATAATGATTACCAGCGGACAAAATTGCCAGTGCTGAAATTTATACAGGCCTTTGCACATTCTAAAATATTTGATACTCATTCCACTATGCCTTCTCTCAGAAGGTGTTTCATACACATTCAAAATTGTATTTCAAAAGAATGTCAACAAATCGTGATTTTAAAAGCAAATACGAATGGTTTTGCATTATTTTGCTCACTTTGTTGTACGAGTGATAAAAATGAATAAAGAATACGCGTATAAATTTAATATTTTCTGAAAGTTTGTGGTGTAAAGTACGCGTATAGCAGTAGTTTATATACATATGATTTTTTTAATTAATTTAAAACCAATCTTTTATTTAAAACCCTTTCTTTTACTTTCCTTAATAAAATTATTAGTTAGGCAGGGGCCAAATTACCGCATTCGTGATCGAATGAGCTATCGTATCGAAAAATAATTTCGATATCGAAATTATGATAAAATGTACTAAATTTCTTGCTCGATATCGTATGCCATAATCTCAAATAAGAAAATTACGATCAATTTTACTCAATATCGAATGCGCTAATTTGGCCCCAGATCTTTATTTAAGCCTTCTATGAGGCATTAATTTGTAGACCTTTCAATTGGCCTTCCCAAGTAGGTCTTTTAGCACACACAGAGAAAAAAAATATAGTTGTACATGTTTATTACAACAATGTCAACATGTTTACGAGTTTTTCAACAATGTTATGGTCATTATTTATATGATTGCGGTAACCATAATATGGTTAAGTTACGATTCAGATGATTACTACAATCATATATACGATTGTAGTAAATATGTATATATTTGTTGCAATCATGTTTATGATGAATCCAATTGTCATAATTTGCTGCTTAAGATTTTGATAGAGAACAACATAATATTTCATCATAAAACTAATCGCCATAAACATTGCTTTAATCATATATATGTTTGCTATAATCATTTAAATGGTAACTTAACCATATCATGGTTGCAGAAATCATATAAATAATTACTGTATCCATAATATTTTAAAAAACTGTTTAAAAATATTGAAATAGTTGTGGTGAACATGCACAACTATATTTTTTCTCTGCGTGCAGGCAAGTAACTAGTAGCGAGTTGGCAAAGCCTTGACCAACAATGACATGCCATGCAAAATTTAAACTATTGTGCAATTCGTGCAATGAAGTCCTTGTGACTGTAAATTGAGCCCTTCCGGAAGGCCTCTTTACAGCATCTTTTTCCCGCTGGGTTGTAATGTTAGTGGTAGCCTCTTTTATAACCACGTTTACGACCATTATTGTTTTTCATGTTAATATTAGTATGTTTTCATGCAAACTTCCTTAAGGTTTTTTATATATGTTTCTTCTCTTTTAATACCCTTGGGCATTGTATATAAATTTCTCTTAATAAATGTAAATTCTTTATTAACATCACGTCTTTATTCGATTTATGATGTTATTTAAAGTATAAAATAAACTAATGAACGACAAAAGAAAGCACATTTCTATTTAAATGAATTTTCATTTATCTCTTTATGTTTAAGAAACAAATTTACTTGAACTTTAAACATTAAGAATTAATTTCGTAAACGTGAGTAGCAAGCAGCAACAATAATAATCCAAAAGCTAAACTTTAAGAAACTTAAGTTTTTTTTCACTTTTCCTGGGAATATTTTGTATGAAATTCACATTCTCATAGGGAATTTCATATACATATGTACTCGTATATGAGTTAAAAACATATACCGAGACAGAATATGTATGTAGGTATTAAAAGCCACACAAAAAGAATTTTTTAATAAAGTTATCAACACAATACCAATATACACAACTTAAGTGTTTATTGGGTTGAAATAAAAATAATTTCTTAAGATAATTATAATTAATAATTATACTTCAATTCTGTGTGTAATCATTAACTAAACATAAACTCGCTTATTCAAAAACGATTTTTAAATTTAACAAACGTTTATTAAAACAGATTTGCATATAAAAATTTGCTTAATAAACGTTTGTTAAATTTAATAATCGTTTTTGAATAAGGGGGAAAGTAATTAGTCTGTATTCTTCAACTTGTATTCCGATGGACTTTAACTCTATCTAAATTGTTAATTTTTTATATACATTTCAAGATTTATTAGAATCTGATATGACTTTTCATACTGCCTACCTCGAACCCGGTTTCATTTTCACTTCCCTAAAAAATTCATAAAATATCAACATAAATAGAAAATATAATTCCCAACATCAATCACATGATTAATTTAAACGTTATTGCCAAACGCATAATAATAAATTCAACTTTATTTTGATCATTTAAGATTTCTTAACATGAAGACCAAAAACCACATTTCGACGCCCATACTGTGTCGCGTTCTTGTTCATAAAATGCACTGGGCTCGATTTTGACACTTTTTTTACCAATAAACGCGGCTTTGAACAATTTAACATTGAAGATTTTTAATGTAGATAAATAAACTTTCTTTACTCCACGATTACCTGAACTTGAACTTATATACGATTAAATGTATCTATTTATAAATAAACTTTCTATAAACCAAGATTAACTGAACTTTAGCTGGAGGAATCATACATACCAAACATGTTGTTTTGATATTCAAAGTGTGTCTCGCTCGCTATCGAAAGTTTCGATGTGTTCAAATCAAAATTGGTTTATTACTTTAACATGCATATTTACATGAGTAAAAGATTTGCCAAAGGAAGCAGTTATAAATTAATGCAAAATAACAAAAATAAATAGCAAATTACTGAAAAGAAAATTGGTATAAAAAAATGTTGTTTTAAATCCAAATTTTAAAATACCGTTCTTGTTATCTTTTGCAAACCATTTAACATTAAATAGATTCATAAATAGCTTATCTGTAGAGACTCACATATGATTAACAGTAGTTAACAAAGCAATTCGTTTTTTTGGATTTACTTTTTCGTATCATTGAAAATGAAGAACTCGTTCTTATTATTTTTCCAACACTGTTCATGAAACACATTTCAAATCATCTATTAACCTTAAATTTGTATTTTTTTCATAAGTATTATTTAACAATATTCTCACTAACCGCGCATAACTTTCTTAATTGAAATGTAGAATCAGCTCTCATTAAAGCTTAATATGTTGATGATTTTATTTTACTTAAATCAAACCTATCAAACCGCTTACGCTAAAGCCTCAGTTAGCCGACTGTAACGGAGTGTAACTGCAACAGTAAGAAACAGCTGATGGATATTGTTATGTGTAAAGTAATGCAAATGGTTATGGAGATGTAAGGGTAACACAACACCGTAATGTACGAATCTGTAAGAAACAGAATTTCCTTACATTTTTACGTCATTACATTGCATTCCGTTACAGTCGGCTAACTGAGGCTTAAGTTTAATTTTAATTTTCAATTTACTTTTACCTTTTAAACAATATATAACTTTTTCTTAATCCAATATCTTGAAGAGTGTAGAGGAGTTCTAGTGTATATATGTATGCATGAGTATAAGCGTAATTATTGGATTTATGTACAATATGTCTGTGAGTATTTTTGTTTTTTGAAAATAAGAAAGTGTGCTAAACACCTGTTGAGAGATGTGTTGGTTGATTGTTTGTTATAAAGAGCTATAAACACATTAATAAAAACTAATACAAAATAAGTTAATAATCCTGCCACAAGCATACCATTAAGTATAAACTAATACACTCAAACAAACAACTAAATAATCAACCAACCAACGAAGCATGCATGCTTCCACTCTCTTTTCTTTGCTGTTTTTATATACTTTTCTGTAACTCGAACAAAATCACTTTGCCACAAAACAATAATAACAACAACAGCAACAAGGGGATGTAAACAGAACAGAAGTTTTCATTGGAGACTAATGAAAGTACTTAAACAAAATAGAGGAACAAAAAAAAATGAATAAAAAGGTAAAGAAAGGGAATGGCATAAGAAGCTAAAAATATCATCATCACCATCATCCTTAGAAACAAATAATAAAATGAAAACAAAAACAGGAAACAAGATACACCTTGCTCTATAAACAGCAGTGTTGTTTGTATACATAGGTATGTATGCATTTACTTATTTGAAGTACCTCTTTAACTTTTTGTGGCAGTAGCAGCAGTAGCAGCAGTAACAAAATAGCGCAACAATTAAGTTTTCTTGCGGTGAAAAGCCTTTTTGAATTATGGCACAAATTTGTAGCCCAAACTAAACTCACGCCAACTATAATACTGCAAAAACAACAGCAACAACAACAACAACTAATGTATATTAACCACGACAACTATAATAACAACAGCAATATTAGTAATTTTAGCTGGCAAACTACAACAACACCCAAGTTGAACTACATGAGAAAAATACCAACAAGAAAAACTTTTCCACAAGTTTATTTAAAAAAAAAAAAAAAATAGGGAAATTGGCAAAACTATAAGGTGGTACCAAGTTTAGAGTACCAACACATACACACAACACAATAATTAAAAAAGTATATCTGCAACAACATTTGCCACCAACAACAGTATACAGCAAATGAATTAAGCCGTTAGCAATCGATTGCCTGTATAAAACCGTGTTACTTACATTAAGCTGCTCAAAATGCCACACATACTTTAGCGCTCCAAACTCCGACAATCGCTAAACTTTTAACTATTTCTACTTACTTATTTCCTAATAATATGAGTTAAGTAACTTTTTCACAATTTTTTTTTTTTTAGTTTTTTTTACATTTATAGCACAAGTCTGAAAAATTACTCTCCCTCTTTGGCCAGACAATAATTTACACATTTCAAAAAGAAAGCAGGCGAGATAGGGTGGCATTAAAGTAATAATAATTTTTTATAAATTACAAATTGTTTATGGTTATTTGGGAGGTCATATAACTAAGAGTTTTAAATTGCATAAAATGTTTTCTTTTTTTGGATTCAAAACCAAAAAATTTACCACAATTCATACAAAACACTTTATGTTTTTAGTTGAATGGGACTTGAAATATCTTGCCGCTAGACAAATGTGATTTTAAGATTAGTTAAAGTCCAGTTAATCCTAATAATAATAATAATAACAAGTTCACTTGAACTAATCTAAGATTAAATCATACTGTTTATAAATAAACTTGCTATAATCTACGATTAGCTGAACTTGAACTAATCTGCGATTAAATCATCCTGTTTATAAATGAACTTGCTATAATCCATAATTATTTAAACTTGCTATAATCCACGAGAACGGAAATTTATCTAAACTACGAATAAGTGTGCCTAGATATAAATTATAATAACTTGCAATAATCCACAATTAACTGAACTTGAACTAATCTACGATTAAATCATGCTGTTTATAAATGAACTTGCTATAATCCATAATTATTTAAACTTGCTATAATCCACGAGAACAGAAATTAAACTAATCTACGAATAAGTGTGCCTACATATAAATTATAACAACTTGCAATAATCCACGACTAACTAAACTTGACCTAATCTGCGATTAAATCATCCTGTTTATAAATAACCTTGCTATAATCCACAATTATTTAAACTTGCTATAATCCACGAGAACGGAAATTTATCTAAACTACGAATAAGTGTGCCTGCATATAAATTATAATAACTTGCAATAATCCACGATTAACTAAACTTGAACTAATCTGCGATTAAATCATCCTGTTTATAAATGAACTTGCTATAATTCATAATTATTTAAACTTGCTATAGTTCACGAGAACGGAAATTAAACTAATCTACGAATAAGTGTGCCTGCATATTAATTATAATAACTTGCAATAATCCACGATTAACTAAACTTGAACTAATCTGCGATTAAATCATCCTGTTTATAAATGAACTTGCTATAATCCATAATTATTTAAACTTGCTATAATCCACGAGAACGGAAATTTATCTAAACTACGAATAAGTGTGCCTAGATATAAATTATAATAACTTGCAATAATCCACAATTAACTGAACTTGAACTAATCTACGATTAAATCATGCTGTTTATAAATTAACTTGCTATAATCCATAATTATTTAAACTTGCTATAATCCACGAGAACAGAAATTAAACTAATCTACGAATAAGTGTGCCTACATATAAATTATTACAACTTGCAATAATACACGATTAACTAAACTTGACCTAATCTGCGATTAAATCATCCTGTTTATAAATAACCTTGCTATAATCCACAATTATTTAAACTTGCTATAATCCACGAGAACGGAAATTTATCTAAACTACGAATAAGTGTGCCTAGATATAAATTATAATAACTTGCAATAATCCACAATTAACTGAACTTGAACTAATCTACGATTAAATCCATAATTATTTAAACTTACTATAATCCACGAGAACGGAAATTTATCTAAACTAAGAATAAGTGTGCCTAGATATAAATTATAATAACTTGCAATAATCCAAAATTAACTGAACTTGAACTAATCTACGATTAAATCATCCTGTTTATAAATGAACTTGCTATAATCCATAATTATTTAAACTTGCTATAATCCACGAGAACAGAAATTAAACTAATCTACGAATAAGTGTGCCTACATATAAATTATAAACACTTGCAATAATCCACGACTAGCTAAACTTGGCCTAATCTGCGATTAAATCATCCTGTTTACAAATGTTCTTGCTATAACCCACAATTAACTGAATTTGAACTAATCTGCGATTAAATCATCCTGTTTATAAATGAACTTGCTATAATCCATAATTATTTAAACTTGCTATAATCTACAAGAACGGAAATTTATCTAATCTACGAATAAGTGAGCCTACATATTAATTATAACAACTTACAGTAATCCGCAATTAACTAAACTAGACTATAATCCACGATTAGCTGAACTTGATTGAACTAATTAAATTAAATCAGCCTGCTTATAAATAAACTTCCTATAATCCACAATTAATTAAACTTGACATATTTGCTGATCAAATATACATATCTTATATAAATAAACTAGCGATATTTCATGATAACAGAAACTTATCTTATATACGAATAAGTAAGTAAGTAATAACTTGCAATAATCCACGATTAATTGAACTTTATTTAATGTTCAATTAAATACGTCTGCTTAATTCTTGCCGTAGTCCACGATTAACTGAATTTCCTGTAAGATACGGTTAAATGAGTCTGATAACTTTCATCCACGATTAACTGACTTTGAACTAATGTACGATTAAATGGGTTTGCCTACAAATGAACTTGCTATATTCCACGATTAACATAACTATCTAAAGTACGATTAAATGAGTTTAACTGAATTTTATTAAATCTTGTTAAACCACCGTAACAACTTTACAAAATTATAGAACTAAAGTTATTAACAGAAATTATTAATCTACTATTTTACAAAAACTAAACATGGTATATACATATAATCCACGGAAAATAAACTTGTTAATAACTTTTCATTAATGTCACAGGATATTACATTGCATTACATTGTCACTACATAAACCGACAAAACAGAAAATGAACGATTAATCGCAACAAAATAAAATCTAAATATAACGTAAGATTATTATCCATTTTAAACCACGATCTATCCCAGAGAATTAAACCTAATACAATATAACACCAGGATTTAATTACTTATTTCAAATTATTTATAAATAAATCCCAACTTTCGCCCAACCTGGTCACTCTAGGCAAACTTTGTAACTAAAAGTAGTTATTGGAAATTAAAATTTCATGGCTAATAAATGTAAAAAATTACAACAGAAATAACGTTCCCTATAACACCCTGCCACAAATTGTACAAACTTTTTTTCTATTACATTTTTCCCATAACTTTTATAAAGGTCTTTAACGATGTTTTCTCTTTTTTTTTTAAATTTTTATTAAAAATGGTTTCTTGCTGGTCGTCCCAGTGTTTGTATGTGTGTGTTAGCGGGTGTTAAGGGGAAATTGATACAATTTAACAGAGTTTTAAAGGGTTTTTCATAGAGTTTCTTTTTATTTGCATTTCTTTCGAAAAACTTGATTTTAATTTATACCAACTTATGAAAGTAGTCTCTGTTTGTATGGATGAGCTGCTTGTGCTGCAACTCAGAAAGCAGAGTGCACACAGCAAAGCAAAGAAAATTCTGTATAAATGAAGTGGCGTTGCATATAAAAACTAATTTCAATAAAAGCCTTTCTAAGGTTTAGTTTTGTGGTTACACAATTTTTTTTTATTCTTTTTTAGGTTTGCCTATAGCTTTTTGTTAAATTTTTTTCTTCTTATATTTAACATTTTTGCAAAAGTTTGTATAATAAATTAATGGTTGGTTAATGCATTCATATTTATGCACACATACTCTATGCTAATATTAGGGTGTTCATTCCTTTTACGAATAATTATTCGCAGAATTTCAAGATTACCATTTTCACATAACGAATAATACGATTAATTTCAAGAAGAATAGTCGAATAAAACGAATAAATGTGTTAATTTATGTATATATATAATGTTATATATAACGGGTGGTTAAATTTCAAGGACCGATGTTGATTTTGAATAAAACACAAACTATTTAGGAAATTATTGTAATTTTATTTTATTATGATATATTGGTATTACTCAATTATGTATGGCACAAAATATCGGCCAAATGGGCGCCGCGACCACGGCGGCACACCTCCATCCGATGGTCCAAATTTTCGATGACCCTGAGGCATAATGGAGGTTCTATGCCGTTAATGTGCCGAATTATCTCATCCTTTAGCTCTTGAATTGTTGCTGGCTTATCGACGTACACCTTTTCTTTCAAATAACCCCAAAGAAAAAAGTCCAACGGTGTCAAATCACATGATCTTGGCGGCCAATTGACATCGCCATTACGTAAGATAACACGGCCATTGAATTTGTTGCGCAAAAGAGCCATTGTTTCGTTAGCTGTGTGGCAAGTGGCATCGTCCTGCTGAAACCACATATCGTCCACATCCATATCTTCCAATTCGGGCCATAAAAAGTTCATTATCATCTCACGATAGCGAACACCATTCACAGTAACTGCCTGACCGGCCTCATTTTGGAAAAAATACGGCCCGATGATGCCGCCAGCCCATAAACCGCACCAAACAGTCACTCTTTGTGGGTGCATTGGTTTTTCGACAATCACTCTTGGATTCTCATTCGCCCAAATGCGGCAATTCTGTTTATTGCCGAATCCACTGAGGTGAAAATGTGCCTCATCACTGAAGATGATTTTCTTCGAAAATTGATCATCCACTGTTGCCATTTCTTGCCACCATTCTGCCCATTCACGACGTTTGGAATGGTCAAGAGGCTTTAGTTCTTGAGCCAATTGCACCTTGTAAGCGTGTAAATGCAAGTCTTTATGCATAATGCACGACGACGAGTTGAGGTGGACGGCTCTTCAGCCACACTATCGCGAACAGCAGCAATATTTTCTGCAGTACGAGCTGTACGAGCATGCACTGGTGTTCTCACATCTTCTACAGACCCGGTTTGCTCGAATTTTTCCACGATTTTTGCGATTGTACGCACATTTGGACGATCAAATTGACCAAAAAAATCACGAAGTGCACGATATGCATTTTGATTTGAACGCCCATTTTCATAATAAGTCTGGATAACTTTAACACGTTGTTGGATTGTGTATCTCTCCATGGTTCAAATTGAGTAAGTCTGAAATAGAGAAATGTCAAATAAAATTCTGAAAAAAGCTTGGCGTTTAGGTGTGGTTCACATTCAACATCGGCCCTTACAATTTAACCACCCTTTATATATACAGTGCAACCTCGTTTAACGTAACCATCGATAAATGCAACTCCTCGATTATTGCCACACTATATACTATAAATTAACTCTTTTTGATAGCTCAAAAAGTATGGAAAGTTATTGCAAACAAAATACTTATGGAATGAAAAAAAATTAAGAAACTTTTCGAAAAACATATTAATTCATCGAATTAAAAAAAAACTAGAAAATAAAGGAAAGCACAACAAATATTAGAACAGGAATCAGAAATGACCACTTTGGTTTCTATATACTTACTCGTTCTTAATTATAATTATGGTGGCGATTGAGATGTTGAATTTATTAAAGAATGTGATATTGCGGATAACATTAATGATATTAAAGTTGAAATAGACAAAGAACATAATTACTAAAATGTATATAAGTGATATTATTAAAGATGCCTTTAGACGATACTACTTTATTTACGACTTGATTAAGGAGAGACATTTTATGTTACTTTATTTAAACATTTTTAGTTATTCGAATAATACAATTAATTTTTAATATGTGGTCGAATTATTCGAACAAGTTAAAATCTCTTATTCGAATTATGCGTTTTATTCGAGCAAAAGAAAAATCGAATAATTTGGATACCCTACCATATATTTACTATGATATAGAGTGCTGTTACAAGAGAAGTTATTTAAGTCATTATAATTGGCTTAATATAATTCTCGTTAAAACGCTACTATTTTTATTTTACAAAAATTTAACTTGATATGACATATAATTCATTTGTTCTACTGTTTTTATATGTCTACTTTGTGCCCAAACTTCAAATAAAACAAGTAAGATAGTATAGTTGATATAATACCCTACACACCGTATAAGTGCAATAACAGTTTTTCAGAAATGGGCGCTATATGGGTGCTATGACCTATTATCATGAATGCCCCGATAGGCCAGGCGATAGAGTGCCGGACTATCAGTCAAAGGATTGCGGGTTCGATTCCCGCCAAAGATTCTGGGTGTTTTCTGCAGATAAGCCAAAAGCTTCGCAGTTTATGTTTGTTAATTATAAAAAAAAAAATTAGAATAAAAATAAGATGATAGTTTTGTAAAAAAAAAAAAAACTCTTAATTAACTTAATTCCAATACATACAATAATTTTTTCGCCTTTCGACTTCTGTGCATATAAATATTTTTTGTGTTATATCTCGATTTTCGAAGAGGATTTTATTTGAGAGCTTTGACTAATTATGGACCGACCGTTCTAAAATTAGGTGTCTTGATATCTGTATATGTGAAACTTATTTGTGTTGAATTTTATTTGGATACCAACATTTTGAAGAGATTTATGGTCGTTAAAGTGATTTACGAAAGTGGGCCGTATATGTGAGGCATGACCGCTCATCATAAAATTGGCCCAAATCATGTTTGTATATATGGAACATATTTGTGTTGAATATTATTTAGGTAGCAACATTTTTAAGAGAGTTATGGTTTTTAAAGTCATATACGGAAGTGGGACTTATATGGGAGCTACAACTAATTATGGACCGATCATAATAAAATTATACCGTATTATTTATATATATATGGAATACATTTGCGTTCAATATTATTTAGATACCAACATTTTTGAAGGACTTATGCTCTTTAAAGTGATTTTCGGGAGTGGGCCTTATATGGGAGCTGTGGTCAATAATGGACCGATCTGTAAAAAAATCGTAAATATAATTAGACCTCATGTACAACTTATTTGCAGGGAAATTTTCGATATGTGCATATATCAAATGCTTATGATGGAAACCCCCCTATTTCGGGAGGATATTTGTATGAAATAATCAACCGATTTTAATCAATTTCAATCCCAATCGTTCTTTTGCCGAAAAATATCATGTATCAAATTTCATGGAAATATCTTCAAAATTGCTACCTGTACTTTGCGTACAAGGTTTACTTCGACAGCCAGCCAGATGGACGGACGGACCTTACTAAAAGATTATTAAGACTCAGGAAATGATTCTGAGTCAATCGAAATACTTTAAGGTAAGTGTTGGACTAATATTTTTGGACGTTACAAATATTAGCACAAGTCCAATATATCCCTCCCACTATGGTATTAAAAAGGCTAAAAATAAAATTTTATAATTATTATATTTCTCACTATCTTTATCACTTTTACCGACGCACTCCACAATTAAATCGTAAATTATGTTTAAGAAAACTTAAAGCTAAAAAAAAATAACATCTAATTTTAGAATACCTTATTGAAAAGCTAAACAAATATTTATTTTTTGTTAGGAAATTAATATTATTATTATTATGATTATTTCGTTTAATAGTTAATTTATTGTAATTCATCTACCCAGCAACAGTTTTTGAAAGTATTCAATAGAAAGCCATTACATTTTTCAGGCAACTGTTGTTAAATTGAGACAAAAAATAACTAAATTTATTTTTCAACAAAACGTTGATTAATGTATCTGAACCCGTATTTCCACTTTACAATAAAATATTTTTAATTGTTGACGAAAACTCACAGTTCCCTTTTAATTATGGCTCAATTTTATTCAATAAGGCAACACTGGATGACATTTTAGCTTATTTTAATATAAGAGACTTTGAAGAAAGAAAATACAGTTGTCTTAAAAATGTTTTTTTCCTCTTTTCGTTAGCAGCGTTTTAAGAACAATGTAGATATTCCACTTTCCGACATATTGCCAAAAAAAAAAAAAATCAATCCAGAATGTGACAAAAATAGAAAATAATCTTATTGCGCTTCACACATTTGTATTACATTTGAAACGTACAATAATGTGGATTTCTGCTTTTTACAACCTTTAGTATGATCTAGCATGTCCCGTCATGTTTGTAGTAAGGATTTTATTACGTAATTTCAACAAATGTTTCATATTTTTTATTTTTGGGTTCACCATACTTTTAATAAAACTTTCACTATTTTGCTAAGCCACTAATACGAGGGCGGTTCGGAAACTTCTTAGCCTAGAACAGAAAGCGCGGTATAAACAGAAAAGAGGAAAGTTTTTTAGAAACTTACATCTGTGCTTTGAACACATGTTAAATTTCTTTTTGTAATTTTTATTGTTTTTCCTTATATTTGCTTAAAGCTCAAACTGTCTTTCATGGCAAAATGTTTCTTTCTACTGCGCAATATACGGTGTTTTCAATTATTTTCGGTATATTATATTTTTATGCAAATTGTGGTCGAGACTCACCACGCCTTCTTAGTTTAATTATAAAATTTATACGTTTTTGAGTAAATATAGCGAACGGGACACAGTTTGGAAATTGAAAATAACATAATTATTATAATTTCATATGCATTTGCAGTGCAAAGCCACTAAATGTTTTGTTTTAATTTCGGAACAGTCACGGATTTTGGTACTACATATTTAGAATGCAACATTAGAACATGAGCAAAATCATATGAAAAATTTAATGTTTTTCATTATTTTGTATTAATTTGTTGTTGAGAGAAATATTTCCTATTTCTTAAGCTTTGGAAACACTTGACAAATATTTGCCGTTCCTGTAACAATCTTGCAAAAACAACGTCAAACAAATTTGTGCTTTTTTGAGTAAATTTTTGCCAAATGTGACCGTATCTACCTTTATACCTATAACTGATATATGAGCCCTTGACTTTTCCGCTTCCTCATATTTATTTCAGGTTTTATCTCCCTCAGATTCTTATTGCTAATATTGTTCTTAAAAACACAGTACAACACAAACAAAAATTACGGGGTTCCGACGATTGACAAATTCAAGATTGTCCACTAAAGGTTAATTTAGTTATTGTTCACATATGTGGGTCATCCCAATTTTAGTGTTTGTGTTAAGTTTTGGGTTTTGGTGTGTTCTGACATATATAGTAAAATTTTATAGCCAACATTTTTATAGAACATTTCATCCCCGCCCTTCCCCTTTTTCGGGGTGTTTTTTACAATTTCTTAGAATAAAGCCAAAAATGCCGTTATGAGGGGGGAGTTAGAGGGTTAATATGTTCTAAAAAAATATTTGCCATACCATTATCGACAAAAATGCTGAACATACCCTACACCTCAGACGTAAAGAAAACAAAGTTTTATATACCGATATGCTGCAAGAACAGGCCAGAGCTGGAAATTTTTAACCGCTTCTTAAATTAAATTCTGATGTGATATATCAAAACGCCGACACACGTATATTTTTTGTTGGTCTCCTTAACAACAATCAATCGTCGGAACCCCGTATTTTTGGAAAAAGTTTGAAATTGTTCTACAGTGTAATTTGTTTGGGACAATTAAAATACTATATTGTATGTCATTACAAAGATAAGCAAGTTAAACTATACACTGAGAAAATTTTATATAAATATGTGATAGTGATATTTGGTAGTTAATGGTTTTATGGCAGGGATTTGAACTAAATAAGTCTATAATCGAAAATATTTTTTGCTGGCTTATTGCAAGTAAATAAATGTCTATATTGTATTAATGAAATTACTTGAAAAATTTAAGTATATTTTTCATTATCTTTCATTTGTTTATTCATCAGCAATATCATCGTCGTCAACAGCAAAAACATTATTATCATAATATTGTTTGTTTTAGCATTGAGGCTGAAATTAAATATTTTATACTTTAAGTAAATTTTCATTAGCGCTAATTAATTCAATTGGCTTATTCGTAAAGAATAAGGTTTATAGAGAGAACAAATTAAGAGAGAAAGAGAGTGAAATGAATAAACACAAAACAAAAGGATTTTTATATGTTTATAAAATAAACTGTTGTTGTTTTTGCAATAATAGTAGCAGCGCTACACAAACACTTATAATCTGTGAAAAAAAGGGAAAATTATTAAAGAAACGTCTTGTTAATAGAATATAATTAAAAATTTATATACAGAAAAAACACACACAAGCAAAAGAAAAAAGGAAAAATATGGCTCATCTCTGAAATTAATTTCTTTTCACAGTTTTATAAAAAGGGCAACTAAGCAATGGCTAAAAGCCAATCAAGTTGAATAAAAAAAAAATATGAAATGAATATGAAACCCGGTAATATACATACATATATACATAGGTACATAGTATGGTGTCAGCCATCCTGTTATACCATTTTCATTTTAAGAATAGCGTGGGTTTAAGCTGACGAAGAAGGGATTTTCAATTTATTTTATTTAAAATGGTTATGTAATAACAGAGAAAATTGTTATTAACTATTTACTACTTAGCATTTGCTAGGAATCCAAAAAAAAATTAAGTTTATCCTTGATTCCTTTTATAAAAGTTATATACATACTTATATAATTTTGTTTTCAAAGTTAATACAAAGCTCAAAGTTAATAGAAATTCCTATCAAATGGCATACAAGATGTATTTAAGCAAGTCCAACCATCCCAGTTCAAGCGGATTTAAAAAAAAATTGTTTATTGCAAAAGGAAGTGAAGTATTGTTCTGGTGAATATATTGTTTAATAACCACAAATTATTTTTAATATTTAAGAAAAGCCAGAAAAAGAAACAAAAATATATTTCGTTCTATTAACTGTTGCATTATATTTTGATGCACTTACTTATTTAACCGTCCGACGAGTGAGTCATCCGTTGCCCTTATACGAAGCACAAAGTCCACAGGGACCTATTTCTATTTGTGTGAAATTTTATATGACAAAGCCGTTTTTTTGTTTGGCTTTTTCACTTTTTACTAATTATACTCGTACATGTATAATGAATGTAAATGAAATTTTTATTTAATTTTTACTTAATTATTTAATTTAATTTCTATCTAATAACATAAATAAAATTGTGATTTAATATTATTCATTTTTAAAAAGTTTTATATGAAACAAGTAAGAAAGTATAGTCGGTCAACCCCGACCACAAAATATCCTACATATGTATATATGTATAAAACAGTTTTGCAGAATTGGTCGTTATATGGGAGATATAACCTATTATGGACCGATCATCCAAAAATTTAGTGTCATGATTTCTGTGTTAAACTTTATCTCGATATAAATACTTTTAAAAGATTTATGGAGCTTAAGTTGCATTACGGAGAGGGTCTTATATTGGAGTTTCGACTAATTAGGGACCGACCATTATAAAATTAGGTGTTATCATTTCTGTATATAAGAAACTTATTTGTGTTAAATATTATTTGGATACCAACATTTTTAAGAAATTTATGATCGTTAAAGTAAATTTCGAAAGTGGGCCTTATATGGGAGCTACGACTAATTATGGACCGATCATAAAATTGTACCGTATCATTTTCATACATATGAAATAAATTTGGGTTCAATATTAATTGTATACCAACATTTTTGAGAGAGTTCTACTCCTTAAAGAGATTTTCGCAAGTGGGTCTTATATGGGAGCTTTGGTCAATTATAAACCGATCTGCACAAATTTAGTAGATGTGATTTGTCTTTATTTACCACTAATTTGTTATGAAATTAGTTTGGATAGTTGCATAATTCAAACATTTATGATCGGTAAACCCCAATTTCGGGAGGACATTTGTATGGGGGCCGGGTGAAATAAGTGAAAGATTTCCACCAGTTTCAATCCCATCCATCCTTAGGCCGAAAAAATACCACGTGCAAAATTTTATCGAAATATCTTCAAAAGTGCGACCTGGGGCCAAATTACCGCATTCGTCATCGAATGAGCTAATGTATCGAAAAATGATTTCGATATCGAAATTATGATAAAATGTACTAAATTTCTTGCTCGATATCGAATGCCATTATCTCAAATAAGCAAATTACGATCAATTTTACTCGATTTCGAATGCGGTAATTTGGCCCCTGTACTCTGCGCACAAGCTTTACATGGACAGACATCGTTAAATCGACTCAGAAAGTGATTCTCAGTCGATCGGTATACTTTAAGGTGGGTGTTGTACCAATATTTTTGGGCGTTACAAACATCAGCACTAATCCAATATACCCTCCCCACTATGGTGGTGTAGGGTTTGAAAAGACTAAAAAATCATTGTTGTGAGGGTTGTGTGCAGGTGTAGCATCGATGCATAAGTGTTGAATGCTCTGCAGAAACTGGGTGCTGTAGCTTAATTGGTTAGAGCATTTGATCATTAAGCATGAGTTGGTATTTGTAGCCCGGGTTCGATTCCCACTCAAACAACATTAGTTTCTGATAATTATTAGTTTTCTTTTCTATCCATCATAACTAATATTTATCACAGCGCCGTCCTTCGGTGGTATAGCATTTAAACGCCGCCGAAGTAAAATAATTAAATAAAGGCTATAAAATCAAGCTTTAACATTAATGCGGCTACTCACCGCCAAATCCAAAATTGTGAAAAAAATGTCAGCATAAATTCTTCGTTTTTTTAAAATGATTTTTTTTTTAACTTGACATAAAATTTACTTTCTTTGAAAGATAATGTTCTTGCATTCAAATTTAAATATGACTTCTGGCATATAACTGGCTCGGACATAGTCTAATCTGGAGGTCCGATTTTCGATTATTTTCTCCAACATTTGTGGCCGTATATCGGCATTAGCGTAGCGAACGTTGTCCTCCAAGTGGTCCATCGTTTCGGGCTTATTGGCGTAGACTATCGACTTCACATATTCCCACAGAAATTTTGCACGTGGCATTCTATTGCACGATCTTGGTGGCCAATTCAGGGGTCCGCAACGTGAAAGTATGCAGTTACCAAAAGTTTAAATTTCAATTCAATTCTGACACGAGCTGTGTAACATGTTGCGCTGTCTTGTTGAAACCACAACTCCTGCACATCATGATTGTTCAATTGATGAATGAAAAAGTCAATAATAATGGCTCTATAGTAGTCACAATTGACTGTACCGTTATGGCCAGCTTCGTTTAACGGTATTTTAACATACACTTGAGGATTATCATCATTCCAAATATGGCAGTTTTGTTTATTGACGTATCCATTCAACCAAAAGCGAGCTTCATAGCTAAACAAAATTCGGTTATGAAAATAAATTTGCACAATTTGGAAGCGCTGTTCAGTCGTCAGTCTATTCATGTTGAAATGTCAAACCAAACTAAACATAAATCATTTGACAGCTGACAAAAGCACATCTAAAAAAGCACCCTTTAAATACATCTAAATCGTCGTACAGAATTTCGTGATGATCGTACCATAATAGGTCATAGCTCCCTTATAAACATCCATACCGAACCGAAATTTTACACAGAATTGTTATAAGTATGTATAAATTATACTATTGGCTTTTGTGAAATTTGGTTCATAATTGGCCATAGCTCCCATACAAGAGAATAACCACGGAGCATACAGAAATGACAATGTTGGCGTTTCAAAAGGCTAAAAACAGGACTGTTTAGTACCTAATTTATTGTATGGTTAAGTAAATCGCTTTATGGTGCACACTGCAAAAATATAAACAAAGTGCAGTTCGGAAAGAAAGAGACTAATATAAATTATTGATTGTAACTGGAATATGGTTAAAATTATTGTAAATATGGTAAAATTACGGTACAATAGTATATGATGATCACTCCATAATAGGAGATTTTGTGGTGGGTATATAAGATTCGTCACAGCCGAATATAAACTCGTACAATAGCTAGCATTCTTACAAAATTCCGACTGATAAAATATGTTATATGGCAGAATAATGCTAGAATTAAAAACAAATTTCTGGATAAAACGAAATTTTTGTCACAATTATATTAAATAGCTCCTGTAACGTGGCCCTATTTTATGTGATACTTTATTTTAATTTATAAATGCGTATACACAGAAAAAAAACATGTTTTTCAATTAATTTTTCTGATATTTTCAATTAAATCTCAAATTTTTTTAATTGATACTATCATTTTGTTTACAGGTCCGATTTCAATTAAATTTTTAATTGATTCCACAAATATTTTAATTGAAACTCATTTTTATTTTTTTCTGTGTATTCAATGTTAATGTTGGTTACATTTTAAGTGCACACTAGTATTTTAACATGAATACTAAAGTGTTAAAAAAAGTACCTCTTTTAACATTTTTAAATGGCTTATCTAAAAATTTCCTGCTCATAATTATAAAAATGTTCCTAAAAATTCATAGACACAGAAACAAATTTCAGCATAAATCGGCCAATCATTCCAATGATGGAAATAATAAAAAAAAATAAAATTTTTTAGTTGATTCAATTAAATTTTTGAGTTTTGATTAACAAATTTAATTAAAGCAACTAAAAAAATTGTTTTATTTTTTTTTATTATTTCAATTATTGTGTTAATTGGCTGATTTATGCTTGAAATTTTTTTCTGTGTAAGTACAAACGAAAAATAACCTAATTTTTAAATACATTCATATAATTCCGGTAAAATTAACATACACAAAATAATATACAAATGAAACTCAAACAAGATGTTCGCTCGCAGACATTCAACCAAACAAAGGCAACATATTTGAAAAAAACTTAATTTCATAAATTATCTTAAAATACAAAACAACCAACATTTTTTTATTTCTCTAACAGCAAATGGCAACAAATAGTTAACAAACCATATTTGTCATACAAAACCAAACAACAGAAAAAACTAAACAAAACAAATAAAAACATAGAAAACAAGGAAAATATGGTTTATTTTCATAAAAATGCTAGTTGCCACAACAGGAAACTAAACGATATGCAACACAAACAGCAAACAATAACGACTAACGAGTAACAACATCAGCAAGAACTACAATAACTATAACACTGACAACAACACGCTGACAACTATGAAGAACAACATTTTGTGCCAAAAAATGACAAAGTAGTGAAATGTAACAAAATAAGAAGGATAATACATCAAATATGAGAATAACACTCATCTATGTATGTATATGTATAAAAATTATGTATGTATGTATATAAATTAATGTATGTATGTATGTAATTCACAACGAAAGCATGTATGTAGGGGCGTGTGTGAGCACCGAAACAAGAACAAACAATAACAATTGCATACACTTATATGTACCTACATGCAAGCTTAAATAGAAAAAAAGTGTATCTAACACAGCACATACAGACACATCTATCTAACCATGCAGCCATCCATTCATTCATCCATCCATCTAAATACGTAAGCGCCAACAAAAACTTAGCAGCCATCATTGTCATCATCATCATCATCAGCACCGACTTCATCAGTACTCTCATTTGCTTGCATGTACCCTGTTGTGGGTAAATGTGTGTCTGTGTGTGTGTGTGTCTGTGTGTGTGTGTGTGTGTGTGTGAGCTCATGTGCTGGTGGTAGTAGCAAGGACATCAGCAATAATAATATACCTACATGCATGCAACAACAACAATAAACAACAAAAAACCATATGAATGAAAAGAAAAAATAAACAACAACAGGGACAACAGTGAAAGCACCACCAACATTATAAACTGTGGCAGCAACAGGAAAAATATACAATGGATTTATGCCTGCAACAGTCACAAAACAAGACGCAAGTGCCTTGCAGCTGTCATTTGTATTGTTGTTATGCTGACGCTTGTGGTGACATCTAAAGTGGCACAACGGCACAAACACACACACTCTCATACTATACACAAAATCATACTTGGTATAATATTGTCTACATTAACATACGAACACAACAGACACTCATACATAACACACATACTGGAAACCACGTGTAGTAAACAGCAGCAGCAGCAAACATATCATCAACATCACATACACATACACATTTTTCTATGTTTGTATAACTTTAACGTGTGTGTGTGTGAGTGTTCATTATGACTTTATATCACTTCATCTTCTTTAGACACTGCAACATGGAAAATTTAACACACATATGTATATATAGATGTGATTGGTGGGTAACTAGTAGAACATATTCATATTTCAAAAGTCAAGCAATGTCCCTTAGTTTTTCTCGATCAATTCATAGTCCCGGGAAAATTCGTTATTCGTTAAACAAAATGGGCCAGAGTCGATTCTTTTTGAAATTAAATCTAGCTTTAATTTATATTTTTGACTATCTATCGGGACTGGTAAAATACTTTAAGGAAACTGCTGTTCGTTTATAAAAGCGGCTTTAAGTTTTTAGAGCGTATGGCCTAAATTTGGAATATTTAAAAAAATGGTAAAATTCGGAGCAGCGCAGCGTCAACAGAGATAAAAAGTTTATTTTATTAAAAACAACTTAGTGAAAATAATTAAAGGTGGTCGGCCTCTACACAAGCCTCTACTACTATATACACTTTGTTGGGTCTCAGATGAGTATTTCTCAGTATTACACACGGAAAAATTAAATTTTATAGAAAGAATAGACATTTTCCCGAAAAAGAAGTGCAAAATAATATAAATTTGAGAATATCAAAAAGAAAAAAATTTATTGCAGACCTTGTATACATATTAATAACTGTATTGAAAACCACATTATTTACCTTAAAAGTTGGCATAAATCTATCACCAACAATGTGTTGTGCTCCAAATGATGTCATTTAAAAGCAAAAGTTGTACGACGGAATGAATTTCAAGAAATGTTTTGACTGATTTGTTCTACCATAACCGAAAAGAATATTGGCTCCGGTGGCGGACTTAACTTTTTCGCCAGCACAACACATTTCATGGATTTCGTTTTTAAGTTTAAATGCATTGCATTTATTACAAACTTTATCCATTTTGCCAATTTGAATAGATGAATGCGAAGCGTATTCAATGTTATGATCATAATTAAAATCTGCACGATCCAAATTTCCAATTGAATGGCTACGTCTCCGTTTTTGCCTGTTTTGATTATCACGTTCAGTGTTACGTTCACGATCTCTTCTGTTTCTAACTCTCACACTTTCAATACGTTCTTCTCTTTATTCTTGATTTTGATTTGATCTTGATCGTACCGTTCGTTGCCTTGCTTATTCATTACTTACCAATCGCTCTTGTTCATTCTGATTAGATTTATTTAAGGGTATTTGACTGCTGTGGCGTGTGGCATTGTTGAATAATTTTTTAATTTTTTTTTTTATGCAAATAATTTTAATTTTAACTGAAAAAATACAATTCAATAATTAAAAAATGTCAATTCTCGCACTGTAAACTTAAATGACAATCAATAAACACACAGAAATTAAATAAATCAAATAAAGCGAGCAAGCAGAGCCTCATGGTGCAACTATACAAGGTGAGTGCAAATCGACAACAAGTACAACACAAAACAGAAACAACAGACATTTTGTTTGTGTAAAATAATGTACTACTGTTAAAAATACTTGAAAAAGTATTACTTTTGACATAAGTAAATTATAAACAAAGTCAGTCAGCTGGGCTACTGCACTCACCTTGTATAGTTGCACCATGCAGAGCCTTATACCGACAAAATGTAATTATCATAAGAAAAAAAAAAATCATTTTATATGGGGAAAATACACCATCATAAAAGTGCGCGTATAACGCATATTCGTGGAAATTTAAAATTTTTTTTTTTTTAAATCATCAGTGAAAGTAGACTAGAAGTTCTCGAGTTATAAAATCACGAGCATAGGACAACTTATTTTTATATACTCGTATATAGATATATTGACGCACTTAATGATACATATATATGAACTTCACATGAAATAGTCCCGGTTTACATTATGAAATTTTTGTCGCTGCGATTCTTGCTTCGTCGGCGAGAGCGGTGAGTCGTACGTATTAAAAGGGGTATACATATGCATGTACTCGTGAAACACGCTTTGTTCCCTCATTCGTTGTTTTTTATTATCATACATGTATGTATGTATGCATGTATGTGCTAGCTACAATCAAATATATGTGTTTATTTGAAATTTGTTTGTTTATTTTGAAAAGGAATTGTCAAAAAATCCACAAAAAATCTCTGCAACAAAAATCCCACAATGTAGACGCAAATACAATTTTAAAGAAGATACGACAAGAATCGCAGCGACAAAAATTTCATAATGTAAACCGGGACATACATATTCATTCACAACGACTGCAATATCTACTTATAAAAATAATACCTTTAACTCTTAAAGTTCACATATTTATAATAATTACAATATGTTTTGTTAGTCAGTACTTTATCAGTATTAAATTAAGATACAAAGCTAGTTTGGGCCAAATTTATATAAACATAGTACGATTGTATAAAACGATTTTCTGTATGAAATACGATTTCTCCCATTCTCTAGTAATAAGAATATGTGCCTTGAGTATGATTATCAACTTGCTGGAATATTGTTCCTTGGCTTTCTTTTGAAGCAAGGAGAAAAAATAGTTTTCTAGTCATATTTTTCATCATGAAAGTCATACTCTGTTGTGCATTTTTCAACTTTAGCAAAGCAAGATTTCTATACACTTAGGTGGCTTAATCGGGAATTTGTTAACAACTAAAATTATACAGCAAACATTTACAAAGTTCTTTAAAAACAATTTAAATAAGACTTTATGAAAAAAAAAACTAAACTAAACTAACAATATTTTACAATTCTGGTTTTATGTCAAGGTAAAAGCTCAACATATGAAAACTTCAATATTGAAACTTATTTACTACTGTTATATTTATTATTTCACACCTTTACTTAAGTATCTGTCGTCAGGGTTATTTCAACAACTTATAGATTAACCTACTTTTAACATATTGCACTCCCATGAATAGTCACTAATGCGGTCCGTCTGTATGTATGCCTCTTTATCTCAGTTTTTACTATTGTTGTTCTGTGGCAGTTCATTCTTTTTTAAACCGAAAAAAAAACCAAAATACTCGTAAGACTTAAAACTAAATAAACCATACAGTTTTGGTTTTAAGCTAGAAAAGCTACCAACCAACAACAGTAACTGCAAGAAGAAAAATACAAAATGTAACGAAATGAAAATGAAGGAAGACATCATCAGCCATATCACATAACGTGACATTGCGTCTACTTAAGCATTATCTAAACGACAATCATACTTAGAAATCAAATGACTTTTAACAGAAAAAAAAAATAAATAAATATGGAAGAAAAAACTGAAACGTTGAATAACAGAAATACATATTTGTGGAATTAAATTTTTATAGGGTATGATAGCAAGTCGGAAAATGAAAATTAGAAATATTGAGGTTAAAAATCAATTTAAAAAAGTACTTTTCCAAAACATAATAATAATTTCAACATCCAATTATATTGCAAGTGTTTTATTTAACATTAAAAAAACCCTTTAAATAATTCAAACGTTCTGTTTACTAAATATAGCTTTATACACAGCCTTTGGAAAATTGAATTGTCTTATATTTGGCAATTTAACCACATCCCTTTTTTCAATGGTTTGGCCTTTAATTTATCATATTTGTATGTATATGAAGGTGCAGATTTAGGATTGAATACTTAATATTTGATTTATAATATCACTAATGTGAGAGGCTTTTTCGTAAAACTTTCACTTAAAATACTCAATGCTTCTGCCACTAAAGAGGCCAAGGGAAATGATATTAAGGTGGCTATAGCTCGTTGCTGTTGCTAATAGTAGGATATTGCGTTGCTATTTTGAGTTAATATGTACATGAGGGTGGCCCCAAAATAAAGTTGCAGACGTTCCCGACTAATATGAAAATTTGATTCATTTTAAGACCACGTTTCTCAATTTTTTTTTTGGCTTGGGATCAATATTTGGTGAGCTGGATCAAAGGATAAGAATGTCCTTTTTAGAGGTTTTTTGATTTTTTTTACATTCCTTCCAAAGAAACTATATGTAAATTTGGTATCATATGAAAGGTCTTTGAGAGGCGCATTCAATGGGTTATTAAAAATTAAAAAAAAAAATTTTTTTTTAAATTCAAAAATTTTGAAAATTTCAGATAAAATTGAGAAATGTAGTCTTAAAATGAATCAAGTTTTCATCGATCAAGAACATCGATACTTTATTTTTTTTCTCCACTCGGTAAATAAGCGTTTAAATGAAAAAAGGACCTAAATCTGTGATCACTGACAAAAAATCGATTTTTCATATAAAAAATTAAAAAAATCTTAAATCCTTCATAACTCGGTAAATAAGCGTTTAAATGAAAAAAGGGCTTAAATCTGTGATCACTGACAAAAAATCGATTTTTCATATAAAAAATTGAAAAAATCTCCATACAAACGGGGCCACCCTAATGTACATACATACATATTTAGTATGTAAATAAACCATATATATGTATATGTAAAAGAAATGAATAATGATTACCCTCACTAAACCAAAAAATAAAATACTATTTACGTATAACTAACCCCACCACGTAAAAAGTACAACAACAAGACCAAAAAAAATAATAATAGTACAACATCTACTTAACAACATTGAAGGTCGAAAACTTTTCAACATTTTACTTACTTACTTACTTATGTACTTGTTTACTTGCCTACATCCATACATACATATGTCTGTACATACATTAAGATTATTACCTGTATGTGTATCTACCCAGCGGAAAAAATTGCAAGTACTTCCATTTGTAGGCCTTATAGAAGATCTGTTAACACATTCTAAAAGATTCGATACTCATTCCACTATGACTTTTATCAGAAGGTATATGAAACACATTCATTATTGCATTCCACAAGAATGTCAACAAATCATGATTTCAATTGCAAACACGAATGGTTTTGCAATTATTCCTGTATATCCTGTGCATTAATAAAAATGAATAAAGAGAGCGTCTATAAATTTAGTATTTATGAAAGTTTGTGGTTTAAAGTACGCATGGAGCATAGACATCAGGGTTGTCAACTTGGCGCTTTTTGAAATTTTTTGCGCGAAAAATGTTATGAAATCTTTCTTTTTACTAAAGCTAGATTTACACGGTTAAAATGTTCTTCAAAATGCTTCAAACTTGTGTAAACAGCACAATTTCTTCAAAATTTATTTCTTTAATACTTACTAATAGTTTGAAGCATTTTGAAGAGCAATTTTGAAGAAAATTTCAATCGTGTAAATCTAGCTTAAGTTTTTTGTGCGAAAAATTCCTCAGTTTGTGCGCGTTGCGCTTATATTTAATTTCGGTGCGTTTTTTAAATTTTTCGAAAATGTAATGAAATCTTTATTTTTAATTAAAATTTTTTTATGTTTTAATTTTTTAATTTATAATGCAATATATACGATGAAAAAGGACCCCATTAAATGTACTTTAAACACGAATGTATGTTAAATGAAAACATACTATAAAATTGTCACATGAAGGTTATTGCTAAAGGTGAAAATCTTTGTTTGAAAATAAAATTAACATTTTAAACATGGAAATAATTTTTTTTTTTAAAGAGAAGGTACACTTAGGCAATTAATATGCCTATATATGTTTGCGTTACTTTCTTTGGAAAGGGGATAGTTGAAGAAGTAAAGGTGGTGAAAGAAGAAAGCTTTTAATATCACAACTCTGCAATTGCGCAGTATGTTTGTTTTTAGTGCAGCATTGCAGCGCCTCTGGTGGTGAGTAGGCGCATTAATGTTAAAGCTTGATTTTGTAGCCTTTATTTAATTATTTTACTTCGGTGGTGCTTAAATGCTATATTACCAAAGGAAAACTCTTTAATAAATATTAATTATGATGGATAGATAGAAAATTAATAATTATCAGAAACTGATATTGTTTGAGTGGCAGCTGCGGGGCTACAAATACCAGCTCATGCTTAATGATCAAATGCCCTAACCAATTAAGCTACAGCACCCTTAAATAGCGGCACTTGAAATAGAAAACAAAACTTGTTAAAAAAAAGTACCAAATATGTACTGAAATTAGCCCTTCTTTACCAATTAGTACTTCAGTTCCGAATAGCATCTTGTGAGTTAAATTTCGAGTGTTTAAATGCTTATTTTATCTTTATTAACCCATTTATTTAAAAAAGGCTTTTACTATTATTACTTTTACTTTTAATTGTTGATTTCTTATTAAAAAGATTTGTATAGAATTTATGAAATTAAGAAAAAAAAATCAATAAATATTTTAAATAAAAAAGATTTTCTAAACTTGGTGCGTTTTTTTTTTAAATGGCGCGTTTTTTCTCCATTTTGGTACGTTTTGAAATTTCAAAGATTGCGCAAAGAATGTAAACAAAATCCCCTCTCTCTCTCTGCGCATGACGTTACAGGTTATTCTTTCCGTATAATCAACTCAATAATTCTTGATTCAAAATAAAACATTTAATTATTCATGATTTTAAACATATTAAAATGTATACACAGAAAAAATTATTGCCCGACAAATTTTAATTAAACTTTTAATTGAGTCATAATTGATTTTTAATTAAACTTTTAATCATATCAATTAAATTTTTAATTAAAAAACCATTTTCAATTAAATAATATAATATTTTTTTTAATTAAAACTACTTTTAATTAAATTTTTACAAAATATTTTAATTGATACTACAAATTCCTTCATCGGTCCACTTTCAATTAAATGTTTAATTAAATATATATCGTAATATAATATCGTATATACGAATATTTTAATTGAAAATCAATTTTCATTTTTTCTGTGTATCAAAAAAAGTAAACTGTATTTTAGTATTTTATATGTTATATTTTTGTACTATTATCAATTTATTATTTTTATTTGTTTCCGTTTGTGTTTTTTTTTTTTGTCTTATTCGCTGGAGTTGATTTAGTTTTCTTATTTGATAAAAACATTCTCTGAAAAAAGTGTTTTAGCATTAATATTACTATTAATAGTTCTTGACTCATTTACATATGTATATGCTTTTTTAAATACTCATTGCACCATGTAGTGATTTGAACACAGCTTCCAGATTTTTAATTTGACACACAAATTCGTCAGTAGGCATACCTAACATAAAGTATCTTAAACGCAAAACGTTTCAGTTACCCATTTTTAATTTCATAACTCCTTTTATATCATCTGCCTTTAAGTTTTCAATACAAAATCTATGAGACACAAGGTGGCAACATTATGCTCCATTGTTTTTTTTTGTTTTTTTTTTCGTTTAGAAAGCGAAAAAAATAAATTTAGTTTTATGTTATTAAAAACGGCATATTTCATTTTAAAACTTTTATTTGCATTAAAATTTATATAGAAGTTAAGCAAACATAAAAATATTTTTGACTTGACGTCACAAAAAGAAATTTTGCTCTCAATTTTACTCCCACAGTTTTTGTAATATATAACGGACCTGCGCAATGCGTAATCTCTATTATTTCATTCATGACATGACAATTTAAAATTAATTTGAAACCCTTCTTTTATTTAAAACCTCTTCATTTACTTTTCCCAATGAAACTATTAATTCAGCAGAACTTTAATTACGCCTTCTATGAGGCATTATTTAGTAAACCTTCCAATTGCCCTTCTTAAGTAGACCTTCTATATATCTTACCAGTAGCGAGTCCTTGATTGTCAGTGGTAAGCCGTGTAAAATGGATATGATTGTGCAATGTGGCGAAAAGCCTTATGACTGCAAAGTGAGGCCTTTTGGAAGGCCTTTTAAGGCATTTTGTTCCCTCTGGTTAACTAACTGATTGTGTGTATACATTTCTAAATTTTACATTTATTGTCTTTATTTTGGTTTATTTGTCTGTGTCTGGAGCAGCGTAGGTGGCAGTGGTGAATGTGTGTGTGTGTTTGTTAGCAATTTATATCATGACATTATTTTCACACAAAAATTTTTACAATTCTATTAAATCAAAAGCTAACAGGAAAAGAGAGAGCAGCACCTCTGTTTTTTTAACGTCGCTATGTATAACCCACTTTTCATTATAATTGGAACAATTTGAAGTAGAGAAAAAAACAAGTCTACTTTATGATTTATGTGTTTGGTAAAAATTTAAGGTGTTTCCTATTTACAATTTTCTTCTTCTAAATTTTGTTTAAAGTAATTGAAGATCTAAAATCAGTTAATTAATTAATAGCATTACAAAAGCCTTTGTTATGAAAGAAATTTATTGGATATGGTTAACTGAAATGATAGATTAGAAACACAAGCTTGCAGCTTTTAATGGCGAAATCCATAATTTTGCCAAATTGTATTGCAACATTGCATTTGCATAAAGGTATATTTATATACTACGATAAGTTCCGTTTCATTAAGTTTATCTTCTGGTAGATTCATTTACATCTTCCTCTGGAACATAATCTTATTCAGCATCATAACAGCATGATTATGATTCGTGTTCATTATCAGTATTACAAAGATATGTCATTGGTCTTTTTTCAGCCTTTTATTTTAGAGCTGTTGTTTGAAATCTAGATCGTATTTTTATTTAGTAACTCTGGGATACTGTCAGTTGAAGAATTTATTTTCTAATCAAATAAAAATTGGAATTTTCTCACTCTGAATGTTGATTAAGTAATGGCATAATTGCGTAAACAATGTTTTACATAACGCGACGAATTTTGACCGCTAATAGGACATCATTCGCCGCGTTATTGCAGATATACGACCACAAATGTCATAGAAAATTGGACCTCTAGATTACACTACGTCCTAGACAGCCGTGGCGGTCATATGCCAGAAGTCATATTTAAATTATAATGCAAGAACATTATCTTTCGAAAAAATTAAACTTCATGTCAATTTAAAAAAAAATCATCTTTGTTTTATTCAATTTCAAAGTTCTATTTATCTAAAAAAACACCCTCGATATGTATATATTTCGAACAGAACAATGGTTTTCAAAATAAATTTTCACAATTTGGAAGAGTTTTTCAGGAGTCAGTCTGTTCATGTGGAAATGCCTAACCAAATTAAATCACTCGACAGCTGACAAAATGGCCATCTATACATAAACATGTTTACGGAGAGATAATACGTTGGGGTCTTACCAGACCAACAAGTCAGTTAAGATAGATTTTTTAAACGCGAATTCCTTGCGTTTAATTCTAAAAAAAAAGTGTTTTTAATCTACTTATGCTTGGTTTTCACTATGTCATTTTTATTGTCAAATTGTCCAAATTGTTGGCAATTGTATGAAAACGGGTTGTCATATGGCGTCATCTATGTTTGCAATAACGCCATAGACAACCCGTTTTCATACATTTGCCAACAATTTGGACAATTCGACCACAAAAATGACATAGTGAAAACCAGGCATTAGCAAAATAGTATTTGTTTTCAAAGTCACCAACAAAAATTTAAATTTTAAAACATTTGTAAAAGAAATAAATGTGAAAGAATTAAAATTAATTTTAGATTTGCCAAACTCGAATTGACTATTTGATGTTTTTGGAATTTGGAAATTCCCATATAAAAAGCTTTAATTGATTTAATACTTCTTTGCATGAGTTTTTCTTTATCGGTGAAATAAATCAAGCTGATATTAAAAAAATTCTTAGTATATAAAAACAATATTATGAAAATTGTAATCATCATGCAATGTTAGATCTTTAGCTTACTACTAAATGGAAATAAACGAATGCATTCAATGTTATGATGGAAACTTCCACCATTATGCAAAGAAGAGATAAAGAATTTGTTTTACCTAAACAAATAGTTGTCATTTTAAATTCGTTTAAAGTAGCAGATTAAGCTCTTTGTCGCAGTGCTATGAATCTCCGTTGATGTTGCACTTTTTTATGCTCAAAGAGATATCAAAAAGTGATCTGGTGAAATCTATCCTTAAAAGAAAGAAGGATAATTTACTCAACACTTTCAAATTTTTGAAAAAAACTCAAAATTGAAGTATGAATTTGATAATGAGATAAAAAAGTTTGTTATTAGAAATCAGTTAGAAATGTTGATTGCGAAATGAATGTAATTTAAATACATATGTCAATAAAAATATGTAAATACCTAATAATGTCTGCAATAATATGGTATAAAATATTAAATAAGAATTATGTATATGTTTCGGAGGTGGAGAAAGGATTGTTTATGCAATCAGAATACAAGAATTTACTTATAGTTGTGTCTACTACAAACATTGTTTTTTATCAGCTTCATATATTTGTAAGAAAATTACATCAAGATTCTCTTTACTATAGATATCGATCGATAATATTCTGTTGATTTTAAATTAACATAACAATTAAAGGCAAAATGACGTATTATTTTTGTCAATCTAACATTTCAATATAATGTTATTATGTTTTTTATTTAGTAATGCTTTATAAACTTTTACCCCTTATTTAAAAACGATTATTAAATTTAACAAACGTTTGTTAAGACAGATTTGCATATAAAAATTTGCTTAATAAACGTTTGTTAAATTTAATAATCGTTTTTGGGGGTTAATCAATTTAAAATTAAAAAAAGTAACTTTTTTGAAATAAATTGTTATTATTTATAAACCAATTTGTGTTAATATCAAACAAAAATCCCGAAAAATCACGATTCATTTATTAAATCCTTAATCACGGCATTTGAAAAACCAGTCCCATTTGTTATCCCTACTAACATACATGTCTTAAACAAAAAAAAAAAAAAAAAACTTTTAAATTTCTTTATAGCTGTAGGGTATCTAACATCCGTTTTCAGCTTAATTATGTCAACAATAATATATAACAACCTCTAAGTATTTGTTTTGTTGTAGTAAATAGTCGTAAATACTATTTCTATATATTTATATAATTGTTGAAAAAAAAAAAACACTAAAACTCCTTAACCTGCTGTAATATTGTCTGTATAAAGGTTCCTAAATGTCTCTCAATGTATGACGTGCTTACTAACATACGAGTATGTATAGGTTAGTCCACACAGTAATAGAGAAGAGCAGAAAAAGGAAAGAGGGTTAATTGAAGCGATTTATTATTTTGTGCCATTTAACTTTTTGTAACCAAAGCACGAATATCATGAATACGGTTTATATATATACATACGTGCATTTTCAAGTGAGTGTATGTATGTATGTTGAAGTAAATCGCGACAGCTGCTACCCAAAGTAAGGAGTTTAGCACCCTCCTCCCTTAACCATTAAACGTTATACTATCACACACACTTGCACAGGGTATAATGCTTATCCCCTCCAAAAAAAAAAAACCAACAACAACAACAACATGACCAACATTAGTTGATTTCTCTTGCCATTTTTCTCTAATTGTAAGTTTGTGCTGTTGTGTACGAGTGCTTTTTATACCAATATTTGTTGGTATGTATGTAGAGTAAAATCAGTAGAAATTCGTTTGTGGACATTTTCCAAAAGTTTTTTTCTGTGATTTTTGGAATATTTATTTTTCTGTTGGTTGGTTCGCACCTTTTTTTTAAGCAAACAATAAATTAATCTCGCTTAACGTAGCACAACAACATTTACACATAGTTGACGCTATTTGTGCCTGCACAACAATAGCAACAACAGCAGCTACAACTAAAACATCAGTGCTGGAAAAAAAAACGAATGCTAGAGAAAACATAAACAAACAAATGAGCGAAAAACAAAAACGACTGCAATAACAACAAGAGAAATAACAGCAACAACAACAACATGCCAACAAAGCAGGTGCTTGAATTGTATTTGAATGTTAAAGCACAGCTTTGAAAAATAAAAACACTAAAGCTAGATTGACACGATTGAAATTTTCTTCAAAATTGCTCTTCAAAATGCTTCAAACTCGTGTATACATGCAAAACTTCTTCAAAATTTATTTATTTAACAACTATTAATAACTATTAAATAAATAAATTTTGCTGTTTACACGAGTTTGAAGCATTTGAAAAAGAAATTTTGAAGAAAACTTCAATCGTGTAAATTTAGCTTAACTCTTACACACATACTCATGTGTACGAGTACACAACACTCGCATACAAACGTTTGCAACACAAACACAGGGTCACATTTACCATTTGTAGTCATGCTATTGTTGTTTGCATTTCAAATTCAAGCTTAATTTTTTTTAAAGGATTTTATTTAAACTCGTAATCAGTGTTGCCAGAAGATTTTGGTGAAAAATCATAATTTCACAAAAAAAAATCATATTTTGGAAAAATATCATAATTTTTAAAATTTTTAATTTTTTTTATTGCTTCTATAAATGTCGGAGATATTTAAAAATTTATGTTTCTCACCTCAAATGTCCGTCCGATTCCCAAAAAAAAAATTATTTTGAATTTTTTTTTATCTAATTAGTAAAAGTAAAGTTTTAAAGTTAAAGCTTTTAATATTTTTTTATAATTTAATTATAATACGAGAAGGTTTCATATTTTTTATTGCTGATGAACTGGAAAGAAAAATTATATTGGAAACAAATTTCGTCAATGTTGAAACAGCTAAGTCGTTATTTGCACGAGTTGTTTTAGAGATTGTGGCCGAAAAATCTTCACAGTTAACATTTTCTAAGGTTTGAAAATATTTTGTGAAATCTAAATGTCGAAGTTCTTTAAATTCATCACCTAAATTTTGAGAATAATTTTCATTAATTAAATTTGGAATGAAATTTCCATAAGCGAAGACAATGAAGAAACTTTTTTTAATAATAATATTATGTTGATCAAGAGAAGAAATTTATTTTAAAGAAGTGCCGCTAAAATCAAAACGTTTGGCTAATGGCTTACAAAAATAAAGCACTTTATAAAATAAACGGAACGTTTAAAGCACAGATATAACGTTTAAAGTTTGCAAAAATTAATTCAAAGAAACAATGAAAACATTGCTGTAATTAGGAGTTCTAAAACACACCATTTATTTATAAAACTTTATTATACTTTATTTATTTATAAAACTACTCAAAAATGCAACTAATCTAAATTATGTTATATTTGTGTGTATGTCTACCAAATTGTATGTGCTTGTTGTTGTATGTAAATCAAATTGCTACTGATTTATAATACGTAACTGAAAAGAATGAGTTTTGCATTTGTGTGTACTCAATATGGGTCACTCCATATACATAATACAAAAAATGTAACCGCAACTAGCATTAATTATAAAAAAATATTCTAACTTTTTAATTAAAAGAAAAAAAGCTTAATTAAAAAAATCATATTTTTGGCAAAAAAAATCATCAAATCATATTTTAGTTAAAAAATCATCAAAAATATGATAAAACCATCATTCTGGCAACGCTGCTCCTAATTTTCTTTATTATACCCGCTCTCTCTCTCTCTCTCTCTCTCTCTCACTGTTTCTCTCCGTCTCTCTCACCAGTATGCTTTCTATAAATTCATTTTATTCCTAGCTTGTCTTTCTTTTACGTGTTGCCTGGCTGCCTGCATGTTGTTTTTAATTATTTGATCACCTTCGTGACCCTGTTAATGTACATCAGCATAAACAATAATATGGCGTTGCTGCTGTTTGTTGGTTTTGTTAAAGTTCCTGCTGCTGTTAATATTGTTGTCGTTGGTGATGATAATGTTGATGACGATAATGATGTTGTGTTTGTGTTGATGTTTATGCTGTTTATATGTATAAGTATTTTAAAGTTGTGTAGTTTTTCTACTTAGCTGATAATGTCGTTGCTGTTGTTTGTTTGTTAACATCCATCCGCTTATGTTTACTTTTAACACATTTGTTCATTCTCCCATTACTACCTCTGCCACTATAAATTCTGATATTGCTGCAACCACTACTATTGCACTATTTCCATATACTACACGAACTCTGTACAGTGTTGCGAAATTAAAATTTAGTTGAAAAAAAATGATAATTTTATGCAACAAATATTATGGATCATTAGTTCGGGTTCCCAACATAAATTTAAAATTTACTTTATTGCTTTATTATATTGGTTGCGTGACATAAAGTCCATGGTATTATGACATCTAAAATTAAAGTAAATAATAATTTTCTAGTTAAGACACTTTTCGATGTTTCAGATGGACCATATCGTACCTAGTTTAATATGAAAAACAAGTGAAAAAGTATAGTCGGCAATAGCCCGACCATACAATACCCTGCACCCAGTAAGTATGTATGAAAACACTTTTTCAGAAATGGGTGCTATATGGGAGCTATTACATATTAAGGAATGATCAGCCAAAAATTATTGCCATGACTTCCATGCATATAAATATTTGTTGTATTACATTTTATCTCTATTTTCGAAAGGAATTTTATATGAGATCTTCGACTAATTATGACGCGACCGTTATAAAATTAGGTGTCATGATATCTGTATATGTGAAACTTATTTGTGTTATGGTCGTAAAGTGTTTTTTTACGGAAGTAGGCCTTATATGGGAGCTATGACTAATAATGGATGATCATCATCAAATTGGGCTGAATGATTTGTGTATATATGAAACATATTTGTGTTGAATGTTATTGGGATACCAACATTTTTAAAGGAGTTATGTTTTTTAAAGTAATTTTCGGAAGTTGGTCTTATATGGAAGCTATGGTCAATTTTTGAAAATATAATTAGACTTTTTTGTAGTGAAATTTGTTTGAGTATGTGCATAAATCAAATACTTATGACCGAAACCCCCTATTTCGGGAGGACATTTGTATGGAGGCTCGGTGAAATAATGGACCGATTTCAACCAAATTCAATACCAACCATTATGAGACCAAAATAAATATCATGTACCAAATTTGATCAAAATATACTTTCAAAATTGCGACCTATACTCGGCGCACCTGGTTTACATGGACAACCAGACGGATGGACGGACATTGTTAAGAGTCAGGAAATGATTCTGAGTCGATCGGCATACTTTAAATTAGGTGTTGGACTAATATTAATGGCCGTTACAAACATCAGCACAAATCCAATAATTAGTGACTGTTCGGAAACTACATATATATAGATATGACTTTAGTTAAAGGCAATTTTGTTTCCATATGAAAGTCTGCGGAAATTATAAACAAAGAGCAATGCGGTCGTCATTCCATGCATACGATATCTCATTAAAAATCAAAAAAGAAACTATATACAAACTGCATCTGACCATGTTTATACTGAAGAAAAATCTGTTAACTCTGAGGAATGCGGGTTCATCGCAACTTTCGATGCTCGCCATAGAAGTTTGCTTTATTTGTACGTATTTCAGCCCAAGAGAGATAAAAACCATACCATAGGCTCTTTACCAAATAATAAACTTACCGTCTTACTGATCATCTATGCAGAAAAGTTATTTTAACTCTTCAAATCGACTCGCTACTAAGTA
Source organism: Bellardia bayeri (assembly GCA_950370525.1). Lineage (NCBI taxonomy): Eukaryota > Metazoa > Arthropoda > Insecta > Diptera > Calliphoridae > Bellardia > Bellardia bayeri. The sequence continues at coordinate 124,815,943 of OX493264.1, forward strand.
CAAGAGCTTAAGGAACTATTGGCATGCAAACATACTTTAATTTTAAATTGTAGTAGTAAAAAATAAAGATTTCTTTGATAAGAACTTTGCTGAATCGATTGGGAGTGCAGATAATGGAATGGATCAATCTCATTTGAGCTATTCATTGGTGAGGAGAAAAGAAGTGTGCGAACTGAGACGTGTGTCTATCAGAATTCAGAGCAACAAAAACCTGCGGAAAAGCTGTATCGGATATACAAAGAAAATGTTTAGATCTAAACCTCCTTGCTGCTTGTCAACTCAAGTTGTAAATATATACTCGTACAACATTCTTAAATTCGAGACGTCTACTTACGAGACGGCGAGACAAGTTATTAAGGTCTGGCAAATAATTTAAGTTGTATGAAAAAGCTGTAGTTGTAATTAAAAGGACTCACAAAGGTCGGATGGTAGACGTAATACAACTACTGTGCGCTGAGTATCATAAAGCTTAAATATACTTATGTGTAGTTTTTTAGTTGTTGCTATAATCATATTATGCAACTTTTCTAAATCTCATTACATCATTATAAAAAGTAATTTGCGAGAAAAATCTCTAAAAGCGACAATTTTCTGTTGATATTTGAAATTAAATCAGAATGTTAAATACCCTACATTACAAAACAAAATTAATAAAAATATTAAAGATGTTTAAAGGAAAATAAACTTTTCTTAAAAATAAATTTAAAAAAAAAACGGCTTTAACATATATTTAAAATATTATTAAACAATATATAAGGAATACATGCATATGTATTCAAGGACTTTGCATTTAAACCATTTAACGTACTCTATATTCGTTACCATCTTTCATTTCCTGTTTCACCTTTTTGTCAGCCAGCACACCTATCCTTACCTCTATAGTTTTTTTTTTTTTATATTATATTTGCGTGTTTGTTTTTTTATATGTATTATTCGTATGTTGATGTTATTCACACTTGTTGAAACTGCTCTTTAAACATCACTAATGAGTTTGGCATTGTCTTTTGATACGCTGTGATGCCTTCAATCATCAAATGATGGAATACAACATTCTAAATTTAAGTTTTCTTCTTTTTTGGGGGGGTTTTTGTTTGTAATTTCTGCCATGTAGTTTATTTTTTATTTTTTTTTTCTAAACGTCTACAATTTTCAGCATATTGTTGTTATTTTTGTTCGTTTATTTTTTAGAAACATGAAAATAAACAACAAAAACTGTTAAACATAACAACAATTTGTTGTGTTTTCTTTTACGCTAAATACCGTAACCTCGCATTTTGTTGAAAGTTAAATTCCAGGAGAAAAAAAGAAAATAAAACATATAAACATGAAAATAATTTTCATTTAATAAATTAAGCATGCAAAAAAAAAAAACCAGGTTAGTTTTGAGAGAAAACTAAGGGCTTGTTCTCAAACAAGTACGTTTAACTTGAATTGAATTAATTAAAAATATAAAAAGTGAAACAAACCAAAAGTAGCTAAATGTTGTTGTTGTTGTAGTTGTTGTAGTTGCGAGCACATTAATGCAAGCTTAATTAAAGTTGCGTATTTTGTTGTGATTAAGCAACATTAATTTTTTGCTATGAAGAACACTTAGCAACAACATACGCATTAAAGTTAAATAAACATAAAAATAATTCAGCAGAAGTTTTTAAATAATGCAACATGATAAATATTTATAATCTTAATTTTGCATTAATATAATCTGGATCCATATACGCTTGAAGTCGTTATAAATATGTATGTCCGTCTAGCTGTTCGACAGTGACATTTTTCAGCGCTTGCTGGGGATTTTTATAGATTTTTTGTTTTTACTTTTTTTAATGTAAATTTTTAAAATTTTAACATGTTAATCTTTGTGCTAAAGCTTATGGACTTAAAATTTTGTCATAAATTTACATTTAAAAAGCGTATGTTTTGCCAATATGTTATAGGTAGCGGGAGGAGTACTTGGCCTTAACATACATACGAGGGCGGTTCGGAAACTTCTTAGCCTAGCACTGTAAGAGAATAGTTAGTTTTACAAAAACATTTCTATTTTTCAATATAATCTCCTGAAACTCCAATACACTTAGTCCAACGCCTATCTAGCATTTATATCCCTTGATTAAAAAAGTTTTCCTCAAGGCCTTAAAAATAGTGGTTTACAACTGTAATTGCATCATTTTCAGATTTAGGTAGATTTAGGAATTAGGTAAAAGTCACTGGGAGCTAAATAAGTTGGGTGGTCAAGCAACTCGTACTTAAATTCGTTGATTTTAGCCATTGTTAAAACACTCTTGTATGCTGATGCGTTGGCTTGATAAAAAATTATTTTTCTTTGTGTTGTAAGCCAGGACGTTTTTCTCGAATTTCCACATTTAATTGATCCAAAATGTTGCAATAGTACTGTGAATTTATTGTTTTACCATTTTGCACATAGTCAATCAAAAAACCGTTGCCATAATCTTTGCCATTGCTTGGATTCTTCTTTTGTCTCTGGAGTATAGTGGTGGATCCATGTCTCATTCACAGTTATGAAACGACGCTTAAAATCCATTTTATTTTTCCTAAAACGATCCAAACAAGCTTGAGAAATTTCAATTCTTATGCGTTTTTCGTCGACTGTTAACAAATGCGACACCCATTTTGCCGAAAGCTTTTTCGTTTGTAGTTCTTCATGCGAAATTAAATGGACTCGATCGTTTGAGATTCCTGTGATATTTCACGCACTTTTATTTGTCGATTATTTAAGACCATATCATGCAATTTAGCTACAATTTCTCTTGTTGTTACAGTTTTCGGACGTCCGCTAGTGGTTCATCCTCAATGCTTGTACGTCCACGTTTAAATTAAACAACCCTATTTCTTACTGTTGGATATGACGGAGCATTTTCAGCTAACACATTTACCATATCATTATGAATTTCTTGTCTCTTTTCTTTTTTATTTAAATATTTAATGATACCACGAATTTCTAATTTTTCCAATTTCTAATTCGGCTTTTTTGAACACCTGTTTGAAGTAGTTGCCAGATTTAAATGAAATTTAACATGTGTTCATAGCAGAGATGAGGGTTTCCAAAACACTTAAGTTTTTTTCTGTTTATACCCCGCTTTCTGTTCCAAGCTAAGAATTTTCTGAACCGCCCTCGTATATGTAGCTCTAAAGATACGATCACACTTGGCAAATATTTGCCGAAAAAGAAGTAACCACTAAATAACATATATTTGAACTCGTTTATTTGTTTAAAAAAACAGCAAACAATATTTAATTTTAATTTATTTGATGCTGTTTGATCTTGCAAAACTCCTGTAAGGGTAAACAATGTCAAACATATTTATGCAAAAACAAGTGGTTACGCTTTTTTGAGTAAATATTTGCCAAGTGTGACCGTACCTTAAGGATTTTTTTTTTTTTTTGTTGTTGTCGGAAATGTCTTTTACCATTTCATTCAATATTCTGGCTGCAAAATAAATACCGAAAAAAATACAGCACAGTTACCATATGAATTATGTTTACTTTCTGTAGTGGGAGGTGAAAAAATACAAATCATACACTAAATATAGCATCTAAACATATAAAATAATAATAAAGTAGTACAAAAGCATAACGATTTATAAAATATTCATAATAAATCTACACTTTCTAAATCCCCACGAAACCATAAATTCAAACATAAACTGAATCAGAAAACACAAATACCAAATGAAAAAACAGAAAACACAAAATATATTTTGAATATTTTATTGTGTTTAAACCTAAATACGTAAGCACGTTCACATATACATACGAATATACACATAAAACAAATAAACCTTTTTTTAACGCCTGAAATGCATACAATAGCTTTAATACAAATATGTATTTTTTTATTTAGTCCATAAAAACTAATAAATTTTTCCACCAAAACCTCGATTTTGTACATAATGTTGAGTTTTTCTCTCTCTTTCTCATACAATACCCTCTTGAGATTTAAGCCAAAATCTTTGTAAATAAACCCGGCCGCAGCAAGACATTTTAATGTTTTTGGTCCCCCATAAAATACTCACATAAAAAATTAAACTAGGAAATAATAAGAGAGTGTATGTGTGAGTACGAGTGTTACACAGGCACATTCATATCTTAAAATTACACACTACTTGTACAAAGGTCAGCAAAATATTTTAAGAATAACAGCAACAACAACAATCTAAATAAATAAAACGGTGTAAAACTAAACATCATTAAATATGCACAAATGTTGTGTTTGTAAAACAAAATGGTTTTTACAACTTTTTTCAAACCTGTTAACTGTCATACATGTAAAAAGGGAGTATTTTCACTAACACCAACTATTTATTATATGTTTATACCCTATATCACCATAGTGGGGAGGGTATATTGGATTTGTGCTGATGTTTGTAACACCCAGAAATATTGGTCCAACACCCACCTTAAAGTATACCGATCGACTCAGAATCACTTCCTGAGTTGATTTAACGATGTCCATGTAAAGCTTGTGCGCAGAGTACAGGTCGCAATTTTGAAGATATTTCGATAAAATTTGGTACGTGAAAATTTTCGGCCCAAGGACGGATGGGATTGAAACTGGTGGAAATCGGTCCTTTATATCACCTGGCCCTCATACAAATATCCTCCCGATTTTGGGGTTTAATGATCATAAATGTTTGAATTATGCAACTATCCAAACAAATTTCACCACAAATGATTGGCAAAGGAAGCCAAATCACATCTACAAATTTTATTATGATCGGTCCATAATTAGTCGTAGCTCCCATATAAGGCCCACTTCCAAAAATCACTTTAAAGACCGTAACTTATTTAAAAATGTCGCTATCCAAATAATATTGAACACAAATATATTTCATATATATAAAAAATTATGGAACAATTTTATGATGATCGGTCCATAATTAGTCGTAGCTCCCATATAAGGCCCACTTCCGAAAATCACTGTAATGATCATAAATTTCTTAAAAATGTTGGTATCCAAATAAAATTCAACACAAATAAGTTTCATATATACAGAAATTATAACACCTAATTTTATAATGGTCGGTCCATAATTAGTCGAAACTCCCACATAAGGCCCACTTTCAACTTCACTTTAACGATTATAAATTTCTTAAAAATGTTGGTATTCAAATTTGACACAAATAAGTTTCTTTTATACAGAAATAATGACAACTAATTTTATAATGGTTGGTCCATAATTAGTCGAAACTCCCATATAAGACCCTCCCGTAATGCAATTTAAGCTCCATAAATCTTTTAAAGGTATTTATACCGATATAAAGTTTAACACAGAAATCATGACACTAAATTTTGGATGATCGGTTATATATCATATATAACGCCCATTTTTTAAAAACCGTTTTATACATATACTGGGCGTAGGGTATTATATGGTCGGTCTTGATCGACTATACTTTCTTGCCTGTGCATAAATAAAACCGATATAAAAAGTACTAAATTATGATGTTGAAGCTCTAATGATCCCAGCTAACAAAAAATAAAACAATATGTAGTTATTAATAAAGACATTTTCATTGTTGCTTCTGCAGTTGTTTATGGCATCGTTCCATAGCACAAGTAACTCAAAAAAACGTTTAAATGAGTATTTTTGCTATAAAACAGCTGTCAAATTTTATTGAGTAAAAAACGTAATAGTTATATTTTTGTGTTCTTTTGTGTGTTGTCTATTGCAAATCCAAATGTCATTAATGTAAAATTTAAATGATGGAAAAAAAATATTGCCGCTTAATAATAAAATACAATAAAAATTGTTCGAAGAAAAAATAAAATAAAAATTGTATCAAGTGATAAAAAATAGCAAGTATTTAAGTATGTAAGAATTTCCGAACCGCCCTCGTATGTAATTTTATTTAGACTTTTTAAGAGTTTTGAACAATTTTTATTTGGTTTTCCAAGAGCACATCAAAAGTTCGACTGTTCGCAATGAAACTCACAATGTCCGGTCATTGTCAGCCAGTCATAGTCACTAATCATAGTCGTTTAGTTATAGTACCTATGTAATCATATTGTTATATTCCACTACTTCCTAGTTTATGTTCTAAGCCTTCATTTCATTCTTAAATTTCATTCTTAAATGAAGGCTTTTTATAATACATGTTTATATTCATTTCATTCTTAAATGAAGGCTTACAGTGTAAAAGTCTATTTTTAACGTATGCTTCTACAAAAAAAGAAGAAAAACCTCCTTATACGTGTATGTATTCCAACAATTTGCAGCATGTGTGTGTAGAAAAATTCTTCAGTTTAAGCTACATGTGAAACACGCGCATTTGTGTAAACTGTATCCTTTTGTGTCGGCAACGAAAAGGTGGCAAATTTATTACCGGACAAATTTCTCACGAATATGAGGTAACAAAATAAAATGGCAGAGACTAAAAAACAGAAAAGCCAAAACCCTAGGTGCGAAGTTATGCGCTACTAAACGACGTTAACACTGAATCAAACCAAAAGAAAAAACACTCACAAGCGATTTTCATACACATACACATAATATTTGTTCAGTATGTTGCTGGGAAAAAATAAGGCATTTATAAAAAAAAAAAACAAAGAAAAGGGCGAAAAAAAATAAATAACAAACGCGATAAAATAAATAAATGCAAATTCCCAAAGAAAAAATTAAGTACGTATGTCAGCAGAGGTGTTAACATCGTACAACAAGAACTCAGCCAACCAAAGGAATGAACAACACAGCAAAACATCAACTTAAAATAACAACAACATGTAAAAGAGTAAGATATAATAAGTCCAATGTTGTACCCAAAGTTTTCAATAGGAGTTCTTCTTGTTGTTGCTGTTTTGTTTTATTGTTTCCAGTCTTTTTAAGACGGAAGTTACAACATGCAATTGTAAGGGTAGCACACACATACTCGTACATATGAATACATTTACACTCAAATACACACATAAACACTTGTAAGTGTGTTGTAAGTGTGAGAAAAATTGTGTTATAAACAATATTGTTGCATACAGTGGACAGTGAAAAAGATGAATACAGTTGGCTCTCGCGGTACATTAAATATATTTTACAAAACCTAAAATGCAGTTTAATACAGTAGTTGTTTTTTTAGTTTATAGTCATAGAAGACATAGTTTTAAATAAAACATTTTTATATACAAGTTTTTCTAAACATTTTTTTTGTCCTAAATATTATTTTGTTTAACAAAGTTTGCCCTTCACTGTAGCTACATATGCAAAATTTGTAAAGAGTTTTAGAAGAAGTTTTTTATTTAATATTTTCTTCTTTATTTATAACATACGTTCGACTGTACAAAAGCGTATGAACGTACATACATATGTACATATGTCTTAAAATAAATGCCTTAAAAGTTTTGTTAAGAAAATGTTGAAATGCTACAGCAACAACAAAAACGATAACAAAAATAAATACGAATTTATACAAAAAAAAAAAAAAAAGAAAATAATCAAGATAATCTTAATTTATGCACAAGAAGAATTTAAATGTCAAATTTTTTGAAACAAACAACTAACAATGACGATAGAGTGAAAAACAAAAAAAAAACTCAAATCGAAAATACATAAAAGAATAAGGCTTAAAATTGTAGCAAAGTACACTTTGGCGTATGAGTAATATTAATTCACATTTTAATGCATTCATTGCATTACAACACACGTACACACAAGCTGAGCAACACTTTAATGTGAGATATGTGTGTGTTGCAAATCCACAAAACAAAATCAAGATTAACTACTTAGATCCTCGACGAGTTTTTGACAGAGATAAACTTTTTATGTTGTAAGATTATGATTTTCTTATTTTCTGTCAGGTTTTTTTTATTTTTAGCGGGTTGAAGGATGTTTATTTAACTTTAATATTTGTATGTGTAGTTTGCGCCAGCTATCGTAGTACATGTACTCACGTTTGTTGCGTAACAACTAGAAATATTCACGTTATCTCTAATAAAGTATTTTAAATAGAGAATCTATGCGGTCAAATAATCAAATAATTTAATACGAAAAATTATTTGAATTATTTACAAATTATTAACTTTTTCGAAAAATAAATACTTTAAATTCAAATTTAAGTAAGTTACACTTTTCTGTTAGAATGTCTGCGGCTTTAAATAATATTAAGTTTTAGTAGTTTTGGAATTATATTGAAATCCAACAAAGAGTTTCCGGCTGTGCCGAATCTTATGTACCTACCACCAAATCACCTAGATACTATGGGGTACCGTAATTTGTATTTCTTTTAGGTTTGTTTTCGTTGAATTTCATCTCAATAACGAAATTTATAAGAAATTTATGCATATTTCAGTTATAATCAATAATTTATACGTTGTGTAATATAAAAAGATTTACTTTAACAAACTATAAATTAAGTACCCAAAAGCCCTAGGCAACAGATTTTGGCTTCAAAAAAAAAAAAAAACGTCAAATTTGTCAACTCTGTATACTCTGTAGTAATTCTCGGAAGTGGAGCTTATACGGGAGCTTTGCTCACTTATGGAGAAACACAAAAGTATGTGTACAATTTCGGTTCGATATAGATGTTTATGAGTTTTCAGGAGTAGTCCTCATAAGGGAACTATGCCCTATTACGTGCCAATCGTCATGAAAATCTGTACGACACTTTATATGTATTTGCGTATTATACGATTTATGCGCATTTAAAAAATTTTTCAAAGTGAACTTTATATGACGACTAGGGTCAAATATCGACCGATCATCAACAAAATTTATTTAAATTAATTTAAACTTGCTGCTGATGCTTATAAGAAATTTCCGGAAATGGACTTTATATGGGGGCTATGGTCAAATATGGCCCGATGCAAACAAATTATCGTTTTAAGATTTCACTTTGCAATAAACTTATTATTGCAGAATTTTTTATGGATACGTCTTTTCTATAGACATTTATGTACCATAAAGCTAAATTTTCAACAGGGCCTGTCCTTCTATTATAAAAATAAAGTGTGCAAAATTGCATGGTATTATCTGCATTATATTTGAAGAAAATAGCAAAAATATCACCAAAATATTGAGTTAGTCTAAAACTTTGATCCATAACTCAGACTCTAGTATACCGATTTTGCCCATTTGCAATACCAAACATTTCGGTAGATTAAAGAATCTTTGGTAAAAATTTCATTCTTTTATGTACTTCTTTCTAAGCTCTATCGTGATTTCAACAGACGGGCATGGCTAAATCGTCTTAGAATCTTACAAGGACCCAGAATATATAGACTTTTTGGCTCTACGACCATTATTTCGATGTGCTACAAACGGAATGACAAACTTAATATACCCCCAGCATTTTGGTGATGGGTATAAAAAGTTATAATACTTAAAGCAAATCTTTTCTTCAAATCTTCTTTTGGATTTGATTTCGAATCAGAAGTTGTAAATTCTTGTACATAACCAGACGGTCGCTTACTTTAATTGAACTCTTATCTCTAAATTAAATACAACAAATGTTTTACATTTTTAGTTACGCTTTTTATTACACTGAAACTATATATAACGTTTTTATATATTAAAACAAATATTTCAAACAGTTAAAAGGGTTTATTAACGTGAATGTATTTGAAATACCCTTGAAATTAAACTACTTTATCCAACGTTTAATATATTTGATAGATTTACTCCCCACAATATTTATTAGAAAATTATTAAACTGAAAGAGTTTTTTTAATATGAACTATTAAAATATTTATTTGTTAGTAGTTTTTCCATTTACCCTTTGTAACGAGGGTGGTTTAAGAAAACAATTAACCTAAAGATACAAGGAATTCCAGGCTTATCATTTTGTCAAGCAATTGCTATGGATATTTCATACAACTTACTACAATAAGTACTATTGAAAGAGTACCAACTTGTTTTTCAATCCCTCGTAGTTTTTTATATCACATTTACTCTATGGTCAGTTGTAAGCGTATTTAAAGCTGTTGCATTCACTTTTGACACTGATTTTGCCGCTGCTAAAACAGTGATAGCAATAGTGTAAAGCCAAAAAACCCTTTCATGTGTGTCAAAACACTCAAGTATTAGCACTTGTTCTCATAAATTCGGCAATATTTTTCGAGCTGCTCTAAATAAAAAAAAAAAAAGAAAACTAAAAGAAAAACTAAAATTGCAAAATAAAAACCAACAATATTTGTTACGTACAATAAACTGTGCTGAGTACTAACATTAATGCAAACGTTTACAAACTCACACATACACTTAAGTACTCAATTGCATTGCAACTACCCATATATGTAGATACATACATATTTACATATAAATATAATCGTACTTGCACATGCATGTGTGTAGGGGAAAAAACCACAGTAAACTTTGGTTTAAATACCCCAGGTTATAGTTTGTAATGCACTACACCAAACCGTAACCAACGAACAGACTTAACCGAGCGATCTACTCTGCTCTCAATGCAATTTACCACATATTCATACATACATATGTATATACATTTACAAACAAACTAATAGATATACTTAGATGCGAAAAAGAACCATTTAGATATATTTGCATTTCAAAAACATAAATACACATGCATACATACATATATGTAGATACACACATATGTATGTACATACTGGCACACAAAACACATAAAACAAACCCCAATAGTGTAATATATTGTATATTTAAACATACAAATGCACACATTAACACACAAACACATAACAGCAAGCAAATCCTTAAACGTAAATATTTGTTGATGAGTCTATTAGGCTGGCCCCTATATAAAATGTAATATTTTTTCTAGCCCCAGGCCGAGTTGGTTTTTATGCCAACTAACAGGTTTTTCTCTGAATATAACGAAAGTGGCTTGAATAGGTATGAATCGAATAAGTTGCGCCTACGTTTAAGCGTAGTATAGAACTATACGTAAAGCGTGATCCATTTCGAGGTTTCCTACTTTTTTATAGAAAAAAAAAAAAAAAAAAAACACAGAAAATTTAAATTTGATGGATAATGTTTATTATCATTTAAAAGAACATTCTTTGGCATTAATTTTTTGAAGATTATGTCCGATGAGTCTAATTTTCGATGACTCGTTCGAGCATTTCGACTGGTAACTGGCGAATGGCACGCGTGATTTATTCCTCCAAGGCCTGAATCGAAGCGGGTTTGTCCACATAAACTTTACTCTTTGCATATCTCCACAGAGATATCACACGATCTTGGTGGGCAATCGACTGGCCCAAAACTTGAAATTGTGTGTTCAACGAAGTGTTCTCTCAATAAATCCATTGATTGATGCGATGTGTGGGAAGTGGCGCCGTCTTGCTGAAACCAACTGTCGCTGACATCATGAGCTTTAATTTCAGGCATCAAATAGTCGGTTATCATGGCACGATTACGGTCGCCATTGATGGTTACGTTCGCACCGGCATCATTTTTAAAGAAATATCGACGGCACGCAATACATTTCTCACAGAACGTGAATTTTCGTTATTAAGTTGAACGTTTTGTAAACGTTGTTCAGGTGTAAGACTTTCCATTATGAAATGCCAAACAATACTAAACAAAAATAGCATGACAGCATGAGACGACTCAAACGTGATCTGTCAAAAAAGGCAATTGAAAAAGTATCTCTACTTGTAACACCCGTTATTCGCTAGACCATACTGTTTTACTTGTCACAAGCGTCATATTACTGTCTAACAAATTTTGTGATAAAAACAATTGATTGCCTCATCCAAATGTATGTTTGCACATGATCCATGCAGTAATTTCAACATAACAGCATGTTTTCTTAGAACAATATTATGATCACGGTAATTATTGGGACAACCATAATTGGTTGCAGTTACTATTCACATTATTGCAGTACTCGTATATATGAGTGTAGTATTTAAGTATACATATATTTGTTCTTATTTCTTATTTGTTCTTATTACTTCTTTACATCTACGATTCATAGATACCACAAGTTTTGAATATATTTCGGGAGTTATAGAATTCTTAATTATTTCCACATATCGTTTTTTTTTTAAGGATTATATCCCACTATTTTCTTGATTTGGTCTCCAGAAATATGTTCCGGCGATTTGAACGGCCATCTCTTAACATGGACTTTTTTTTTGTTAAAACAAAGACTTAACTAGTTTGTATGAGTTCTTGGTATAATTGTTCTGCATGAATTTCCATAGGAGCAGCATTTCTTCTTTAGCAATATTTCTACATATCAAAATAAATTGTACCAACACCAGTAAAAAAAAATTATATTTGTTATTATGTTTGACCAAATCAAGTTTCACCAATTCTCTCGATAAAGAGAATTCTTAGTAAAACACAACCTTCTTTCAACATTCAGTTTGCTCCATTCTAAAAGAAAAAAGTACGTTCCTCGAATTTACAACGACCATAATATTGTTAAAAAAAAAAAACTTGTAATCATATTGAAATGATTGTGAGAAAAATCATCACTGAGTACAAAAATATGATTGAGGATGACTTTTTTTTTTTGGCCCAAAAAAAGGGACATCCTTATTATGTACTTATGCTCACACACAAATATAAAAGTAAGATTGAAAGTAATAATAATAATATCCATTTACTTTATACCATTTTCAATTGAAATTTTGAAAATCGATTTGAATTTCAAAATCAATTATGATCAGACAAATAATTATGCATGTTTTAAGATTATTGTGAGCTTTTATGAGTGAAATATTAATATAAATCTAGGGAAATCAGTATTAATTGATTTTAAAGTCATTGCAAATGAGCTAAAATCCACATTTCTTGCTAGAAATAATTATAAGTTATATGCCCAACGGATGTTATTACATTAAGTTTATAATTTTTTTTGTGAGAGAATTGCTGTTCCGTTTTCTTAAATCATTTTGGTTAAAAGCAACTTTTGGTAAGATTTGTTATGAAAATTACAGACTTGTTTTCATGTTACTTTTAGAAAATGCAATATAGAGGGAAAGGGAATGATTTGTAAATTGATTTTGGTGAAATTCAATTGATTCCGTTTGTGCTGTAAATTGGTAACAATCAAATATGTTGACAACTAACAGTTTAGGGTTACTGGAAATAGAGATATACGCAAAAACACAATATTTTTAAAAATAACAAAAGTTTCGAAGTCATAGTTTAGATTTATCCAGAAATCGTACCAAGCGAAGTGATGCCTTCCTAGTGCTTGGAAAATGTGAGAGATTAGTAACTGTTACATAACATGCCAACCTAAAAATATATTGATTTGGGTCAATTTAATTATAGTGTTTAGTTCTACTAGTGCCGTTGTTTAAATTATATAGTCTGTAATATGAGAGAAGCAATAATACTGATAACTCCTCTTATTCCCTTTTACTTGTTTGAGTTTTTTTTTTAATTATTTATTGTACACAAAAGGGCATAACGTAGAAAAGATGCAAACGATCTACATCAACCAGAACAACCCTGACAATAAAGCTAAAGGCGCAAAGCAAAAAATAAACTATTTGTTTTATTTTATAATCCCCATTAATTCCCCCGTATATTTATATGGATAAAATTTGTCTAATAGCGTAGACAGACGACAGCGTTAATTTGCATTAAAATCTCACTAATGTGAATTAAGATTTTACACTGACAGATGACAGTTTTTGCATTTAGTAAACAGCTGTTTGTTTCTAAACAACTGTTTAATTGTGAAATAATTTGTTTGGCATTTACATCGTGATCAAATGGAATGAAAGCAGAAAAGAAGATTAACAGCTATGCTGTTGGTGAAAAATCAGTATTTATTTGAAAAAAAACTCGAATTACTTTTGCTGAAACTGCTCCATAATGCAAAAATTGTTCATGCACTAGCAACCATCAACCTGAACGTGTTGCTACATGTGGGGACCGCAGTAGGACACTCTGAAATAAGAGAAAGGCAATTCTGGAAATTTAGTTTTATTATTTTAATTTTACAATTGTCTTCTTCTTATTTTACAATAGTAAACAATTTGATAACATGATTGATTTTCGAAGATGTTGCCATATTGAAATAGCTAAATGCAGTATAAATTCACTCTGATTTTGTGCATTTACGTCTAAACTAATGCGCATTAGGATGGGGATAATTCACGATTTAATTTGAATTAAGACTGCTAATGCAAATTAACTGTGTCGTCTATCTATGCTATAATCGTTTACTTTTCTTTAAGCCCCCACATATAGCATGAAACTAATGCTGATCGTGTACTCTCTCGTTTCGGTGATTAGATCGTGTGATTCAACGCCTTTAGATTTTTTCGCATGTGTCACAACCATAGCTGCCAGATTTGACGTATTATCATCATTTTGACGATTTTTTGTTTCAAAAATAGCTAAGTGACGATTTGACGAGTTTTTCATTGAAAGTGGCGATTTTCTGAATTTTTTAAATTTTCTATCGTTTGTTTGTTGTGTTAATGTTTTTGTTACCAAATTCTCTCTTTTTTTTGTGAGACAACAACTATTTTTCTCATTTAATATCATAAATATTAAGAAGAACATGATATATTTAAAAAATTCTTAATTATTGACAATTGTTAAGTTTAACTATAATAATTCCATATAATATTCAGTCAGGTTAACTGAAATTATTTATTTATCTGTAAACATAAAAAGCAATTTTAAATGCTGAATTACATGCACTAAAAGTTTTAGACGAAACAATTTCTGAATTTCAACGTGGAAATACTCATATTTCAATAAAACATCAAAAGAATATTCAGGCAAATAAATTTAAATAACATAAATAAATGATGGATGAATCGGATTCTATGCTCAAAATGTTATTTAAAACTTAATAAACTAAATTGTTTTGACATTGTAATTTAACCTGAATTAATAAAATATGCTAAATTCAGATATTCGTTTATAAAATACTGTAAAGCTAGATTTACACGATTGAAATTTTCTTCAAAATTGCTCTTCAAAATGCTTCAAACTCGTGAAGCAGCAAAAATTCTTCAAAATTTATTTATTTAATAGTTATTAATTTTGAAGAATTTTTGCTGTTCACACGAGTTTGAAGCATTTTGAAGAGCAATTTTGAAGAAAATTTCAATCGTGTAAATCTAGCTGAAGTCTTATTTCACACTCTTCAGTTTTAGCTGACCAGTTTTGTTCAATTCTATTTTGAACTTGCCATTTCATTTAAGATAAAGGACATAAAAAAATAGACTAGTACTAGTAGTCAAGTTTGTATCCCTTTTGTTCTCTTTCCCTTCTCAACCAAAAATACTTGCCTTGACGTGTCAGAATTAAAAGTTGTGAAAGATATTATAAAAATTTTACACAAGTTGTGTTTAACCAAATGTTATTTGTGATTTTATATTTACAAAGTTAAAATTTATGTATTTTGATATGTATGTATTGTGCAAGAGACTACATAAACTTGAATTTATCGGGATTTTGACGATTTTTTTCCGAAATTCATCTGGCAGCCCTGATCACAATCACACATACATTAAAGGATTTTCCCCAATGTTTTCGATCAATCTTGTATCACGAAATTAAACAACAATAAAGCAATTTGGTGGAGCAAATTTCGTTACAAGAGTACGAATGTTTCAGCAAAGCCATGAAATCCATTTGCCCGATGTGCAATTCCATACATTTCCATTTTGCGTAAATTTTGTGAGACTGTACAAGTAAATGTAGTTGTTGTCAGAACTGTTCTAATAAAGTAACGTTTCCTTGCCAACTGTTTACCATACGAGTATGTTATGGAAAATTGTCAAATACCAGATTGCTTTCCTTTCTTCAATTTCATTCATACCGCTTATACTTACTTTATATGTATGTAGTTAACCAAAGTCCTGGCAAGAGTTTCAAATGTACAATGTCCTGTAATTACAGCTACGGTGACGCTTTTGTAATCATAGTAAATCGATGATTTTTCTCGATACATTCATCAATCTTGCTATGACCCTTACTGAAGTGCTTAATTTTGACATTCTTTAGCATAACTCTATATTACAAAAGGCATCTAAAAGCATATGTCCGCATCTAATTCTTCATATATCTTAATCTTGCATCTGACCAGTAATTTAGTAGATTTGTACATTCATGAAAACCCCCAAGAAGCATCTGGCTAACTACAAAATCATATATTTGAATGAAGGTGTGGAAAATGGTTAAGGCAATAAAGGATAAATGTTAATGAGTGGAAATGCACACACATAACCTTTAAAGTGCGTGGAGAATCATGCTCTCCTATATATATCAATAACCAAGCAATAAATATAATAACCTGGATTGTTGCCTTACAAGGAAATCCCATATAGATGTAAAATTGACTCAAATAAAATTAAAATTAATTGTTTCATTGGTAGAAACTCTAAGTTTAGTTTTGTTTTTAAACTCCTATCTTATAACTCAATCATAAAACATATAAATTACAGCAATGGGCCACGGCCTCAGCTTCATATGAAGACAGAATTCAAAGACGCCAAAACAAATTGCTACGAATGATCTCAATTACCCCGTACTATAAAAAAAAAGTTAGAATACTCATACAACAGGTAATTTTTACAATTGTCCATAAGTTTTCAATTGGGTTAAGATAATGACTTTGGGTTGGCCAGTCAAGAACATCAAAATTTTGATCCAAAAGCCAACACTTCACTAACCGTGAAGTGTCCTTTTGGTCATTATCATGCTGGAAAATGTATTGGACCAGCATATTCTCAAAGCAATATGGTTCTATTACATTTTCCAAAATGTTTTTATATTGCTGCTGATCCATTATTCCCTGAACTCGTGCAATTGTACCCACACCACGCCATAGTAGACCCGTCACCATGTTTCACTGTTTTAACAGTATACCTTGGGGTCTAAGGCTTTATTCGGAGGACGTCCAACATACGATTTTCCATTAGATTGGAACAAGTTAAACTTAGATTCGTCGCTCCAGAGAACTCTTGTAACGTGGATCTATTCTGAGCATTTCTCTTGCAACCTGCAACCGCTTCATGATATTTTTCTGAGACGTGAGGTTTTTATATGCAATGCACCCATGAGGTCCTGACTTATTTAAGCGTCTTCTTATTGTCCGTGTGGATATTTCTGCGCTTATTTTTCTGTCCAATATCAGCCTTTATTTCGCGCGAAGATAAAAATTGATGTTTTTTATTGGCTCTACAAATAACTCTATCTTCTTCTAAAGTGGTCTTTCGTGTCATAGGTTTCCTAGTTGGGGTTGCAAACTCCTTTGCATTTTTCTACAAGTGATTTGCACCAAATACCATTTTTTTTTTTCGAGCAAGAAAACTTTTGTGCAATAGCCGACATTGAAAGTTTTTCGTTTTGGTAACACTGCACAATTAACCGTCCCATTTCTGGAGTACATGACTTGTTTTTGCCCATTTTCGAAACTAAACCGTTTCAAAATTATTACAAGTTAATCTATTGTTTAACAAATTATACCCAGTTTGTCACTAATATTGAGAAAAGTTTAAAACTAAATACATGGCCAGCAAAAAAAAAACAATTGTGAAAATAATATTTTTATATTTTTTAATTTAACTTACAACTCAACGTGTTGTGCATCAACAACAATGTTGATTGTTGTTTACTCATTAAATAATGGTAAAAACAATTTACAGTGTAGGTCTTTAAAGAAGCTACACAAAGATCTTCTTATATCAAAACTACCGTTTCTAATTATATGACCACCACTGTATGTAATACAAATAAGAGAGTAACACGTATATATGTGTATACAAATGTGTGTCAACTATCAATTAAAAATAGTACTGATTTAAGCAATAAGAATTGTGCTGTGTGAACACCGAAGAAATTTCAAAGAAAAAATTGTAGCAATCTTTTCAATAAAAATTGCTTCATGTAAATTGGCACAAAAAAATAATAAAATAACTACATACATATGTGCATACTTCTGTGTATATTTTCCTTGCATATATTTTAAATAATATGTACATATGTATATAATTTTTAACTTTATACGTATAACAATGGGAAATTGTGTAAATTAATATGTTTCATGCATAAAAGATGAGAATTTATTGAAACTGGTTTTACATAACATTAGTGTAATATACTCAAGAAAAGGACAGAGATCCCACATAAATACATATTACTTACTATATACTAATACATAGATAACATAAGCATGTATCTATGTACATACATATAAATATACAAGTAACAGATACAAATGTATTTCTTTGTTTTTTAGCTGCAACTATTAAAAGCAGCTTCTACAAAATATAAAAACAATTTTTTAATTTTCTGGTTAGATTTCTAAAGCCAAGTTAAATACCAAACGACTTCAAATTTACTACAAATCATGTATATAAGTATGTATGTATGTATTTCTAAAATATGTTATAAATTGAGTTTATTGAAATCATTTACGAGTAAAAAGAAATAAGTGTTGAAAGCATTAATAATAAATTTTAAAACTTCACTGTCAATTTATGTAGGTCACATACACATGACCCCTTGTCAATGACCCATTGTTTTTGACACATTATAATTTTGCCAGTCACTGCTTATGACAGCATGCAATACAACACAGCCACACACAGCCTTTATCAATCATTCGAATCGTTGACAGGCAAAATTTATTAAACATATGTACATATAAATACTATATAAGCGTAGTGCAAGAATAAATTTATTTTTTAAACTTTTTAGCAGCAGATAAAAAAGAATTTTGCTGACAGTCTAGAAAAGGAGAACATTTTTATTGTCAATTAAATTGAAACATTAAAGGTGTGGAAAAATTCAAATTTCATTAGATAATTGTCAGCTTTTTTTTAATGACAGTTTTAAGAAAGAAAGTTTTAAGTTATCTAAAAAAATATAATTATTATTACTTAAATTATTTCACACTACTAGTTCATTTTTAAATTGGCATTCAGAAATTTCAAGAACTATTCAAATAAGTATGTACATACATATGTATTCATTTCAAATCTAAACTTTCTGTCATGCTTTGAATTGTATGTGTTTGAATTTTTTAACTTCATTTCAATAACACCCCTCCCTCTCTCCTTTCCTTCAATATTTTCAAATGTCATATTTGAAAAATTAAGTTTTATTATTCAAAAAAATACATTAACTATAGAAGTATTTTGTCATGCATTATCATTAGCATTCGTTATATTTTTTCTTTTAAATTTCCATTGGCATTTTGGGATATAACAAAGTGTAAAACAGATTTACTAAATCACATAACAATCACTATTCAGTTCCGGACTACTTTATATATTTTTAGGTTTTACTCTTATTTCTTTTCCTGAAGTTGCTCTTGTTAGTCTAACAAAGGAATGAAAAAGAGAGTTTCAATAATTGAAGTTTTTACACAGAATCATTTTCGATGCTAGCCGGATTCAATGAGATTTCTATTTAGTTCGTTTACCAATATAAAGTTCCTTCTTTTAAGATTATTAGGGAAACATCTCCATCTATGGATTTGAAGAGATTATCAATATCAATTTAATATATGAATGAGGTTTGGAAAGTCAATCCTTGTTGCCAACGACAATTATATTTGTGTATCCTTAAAAATTTGGTTTCATAACAGATGGTTTGGTTCATAACAGATTTTCGGGAGTGGGCCTTATATGGGAGCTACGAGTAATTATGGACGGATCTGCACAAAATTTGTAGATCTGATTTGGCTTCATTTACCACCCATTTGTGATGAAATTTGTTTGCATACTTGCAAAATTCAAACATTTATGATCGGTAAACCCCAATTTCAGGAGGACATTTGTATGGGGGCCAGGTGAAATAATGGACCGATTTTCACCAGTTTCAATCGCATTGGGCCGAAAAAATTTCAGGTACCAAATCCACCCTATTGTGGTGTAGGGTATAAAAATATGCCGCTGAAGGACACTGATTGCTCAACGAAGCTTATTCTGTGCCATCGTGTGATTTTGTCGATGGTGAGATTGGTGATTTTGACACAGATCAAAGAAGATTGTACAGGCCACCCAGAAAAGTTAGCAGACCAAGAAGTGGTTTCATTATTCTATGTAAATTGTTGTCAATCAAAAAGCAGGGAAAATGGGTACCATATGAAATGACTCCGCGACAACTTGGCAGATGACTTGTGCATTCCCAAAATGCTACTTAAACACTATAAAATAAAATCATTTTGCACCGAATTATTACTTGCGACAAAAAATTTATATTAATCCGAAGAAAAGAAACACGACCAATTAGCCGAATCTACGCTAAACCCAAATACCCATAGCGCTAAAGTAGTGCTGGAATCTCGCCAGACAATCACAGGACTCCGACTACTATTTATTTCTTGGATAAGCTTCATTTCAGAACAATGTACACCAATACCTCACTTTGCGTAGGGGTACGTTCCAAAAAAAAACACGACGCAAGTTGAAACGTGAATTAAGATTTTGTAGCAATTGTCTGTATTATTACAACTAGCATTATCGTTGGATAATCCTTTACTTTTTGTGCCATCAAATAAGCTTTTTGCTTTTGCCTGAAATACCATTTCACTTAATGGTATTCTCTGCGGTCGTATTAACATCTAATGATGTTGTAGATTTTGCAAAAATTTACAAAAAAAAAAAAAATTAAAGACTCGAACCCAAAACAACGCAACTACGAAAACCTAACGACGCACAGTGAAAATTAGTACTAATTAAGCAGCGACGCAACTTCGAAATAAAAAGGGAAAACGAAACGACGCAAAGGAGGTATTAGTGTATTTAATATTCTTGATATTTTTGGCTTTTGAACTTATCTGTCAAAATTAACAAGAATCTTGACAATGTTCTATATGAGGTAAAAAGCTCTACAAACACCTTTGTTTTATTAGATGTTTATTTTTCTAATTGTTTTTCACCTAATTAGACGCTAACCGATGCATTTATCTCGGCGGATTATATTGCTTAGATAGTTTTAACCAGGTTATAGAGAGCTGACGAATTTATCTCATCGGATTGCAGCCGTAGGTATTTTTCGCCTCAAGTAGCCATTGGCCGACCAAAGTATTTATCTCATCAGATTGTTAACAGTTCTCCGTAAAGAGCAAAGTAATTTATTTAAAGCTTGATCCCATTAACGACCCGATTGCCGATCGTCTACAGAAGATACAAGACAGCTCTGTGTTAATATTTCAGAAGAAACAGTCCTCTAAAAAACCTAGACACATCACGGTGGGAAAGAAAAACTGCATCACAAAGTATACTTACTGAAGATCTGTTTCTCTAAACCTTAATACTCATGCACAGCGAAGAGAGTTAGTTTGTTTAATGAATTATTGAACATCAACAAATGAATGATGGTTTCTCAAGCAAAATCATTCTAAGCGATGAGCAAATTTTTACCTTTGTTGAATTTCAGCAAAGATTGTTTATTTATTAATTTATTTCATTTAAATCTTTAAATTATGGAATCCTAGCCAGAAAGGCCATAAGCGGCTCCAATCATACCGCTCAAAATTTAACTAATTAATTACCAATTAAGATTAATTTTTGAGAATACCTAAAATATGTATATACGTCTTAAATTATAACTTATAATGTCTAATGTCATAACAAAAATAATAAATTTAAACCAAGTATTACTCAAATTGTTATTAACAGCTTATTTTGCATTACCCTTTAAAACAAAACAAGAGCTGTGGTAGTTTCAGTTAGTTTGTGGCGTTTAAGTCACTTATAGTTTTGGAATATTTTATATGTACAATAAAGTTAGTCAGTCATACAGTCACTCATTCATTCAAATGTTAAACTTGTCATCGGGTTATTTATATATCACAACAACAACATCAACAACAACTACTGTAACACTAAACAACTGCAACAAAAACATCAAAACACCATCAAGTGGCACAAATAATGTATGAGAGCAGACTACGTATCACACATACTTGTACCTTTTCATGTCTCTCTCTCTCTCCCTCTCTTCTACACATTCATATTCATAAAACGGAAACGGAAATAAAATAACTGCCGGGCTAAATAGTTACGTGACTAGAAAATAACACACACAGATTTATTTTTATTTTCTTTATACATACATATATAAATACATATGTATTTGTTTGTCCTCTCATTCTATTTGTAGGCAACCTATATTTTTGGCGTATTTATTTTATATATTTTTATTTTTTTTTTCGCTTTAATTCTTTATGTGTTTATATTAGTAATTGTGTTTATATGTATTATTTTTATACCACTTTAAAGATAACAAGTGGTGGCAACTATTCGGACACATTCAATGTACGGGGCGTATCTTAAATGTCCTTTTGGTTTTATATACCAATATTTTAATTTTTCTGACGGCCATTCCATAAAATGGAGTCTGCTTAAAACAAGACATATCTTATCTATCTAATCACAGGCTTCCTGAAGCCTATTTCTAATTGTGTGACTAAACTTCAGATTACCAAAATTGGTTTTCTTTTGCTTTTACACTCTTCAAACCGTGGCGTTGTTTTTCAACCTCTTGTCTCTGGTTTTACATCTCCGTGAATTGCAATTTCATTTTGAAATTAAGTGCAGAGCTTTGCCAAAGTCCACTTGTAAGAGTTTTCAGGAAAACATAAGCAAATATAGAAAAATGGTAAAAATTTTAAACATTTTTCTTATTTTTTTTAAGCTATCTCATATATATTATTATAGATACTCGAATTACTTCAAGTTGATACTTTGTAATTACTTATTATAATGTTCAGAGAACTTCTCTGTCTGCCCATGTACACGTATATATGTAAATAGAAACAAACTCTCGAACACATTGGCACAAGACTTTCACATTTACTTTAAAGCTTTACACTTTTTATTTTGTTCTTTTTGGCCAGTTACAGGACGAAAATAGACACAGACAAAGTGCTGGAGATAAGGAAAAGTCCAACAAAAAAGTTTAGCAGGCAAATAAATGAGGAGACAACAACAACAGCAATAGCATCACAGCAACAATAACACACAATGTTGCTTCAAACAAAATTCTATTGTCCTCCATCACTGGGTAAATAATGATCATCAGCATGACAATGATGATTAGAGGTTGTTGTTAGATGACTTTTGGTTTAGCTTCTCAGGCTGTCCTATGTATGTACGTATGTATTTATATATGTATGTATTACTTGTTACAATATGTGTTTTAGCCCTCTACACTTACACTTACTCCAACATCTACTTATAATTTACAGGAAACCAGCCGCTTTAGCAGAAGCTTAGTTTAGATAAGAGGTGTACAAACTTCTATTTACTTTGTAATGTGTGCTTAAATAATTCGTAATCACACAGACAAACAGGATTAGAAGGACAACATCCTGAGCTACTTTTTCTTTGCCATACATACATATGTTAGAAACCAATGCATTTAGATGGTTTGAACGATTATGTATACTGGAACTGCTTAGAGCAGTTGTAGTTAGTTGCTTTTTAACATATTAGTAGTATGCAAGAGTTGAAAAAATAAATTCTTGTTGGAAAGAGAAACTTACGAGGGCGGTTCGGAAGCTTCTTAGCTTAGCACAGCAAGAGAATAATTAGTTTTTCAAAAACATTTTTATTTTTCAGTATAATCTGCTGAAACTTCAATACACTTAGTCCAACGCTTATCTAGCAATTCTAGCCCTTGATTAAAATAGTTTTCCTCAAGGCCTTCAAAATAGTGATTTACAACTGTAATTGCATCTTCATTTGAGGTAAAACGATTCTGGCAATTCTAGGAATTTATTTAGATTTGGGAACAGGTAATAGTCAGAGAGTTAAGTCAGGGGAATAAGGTGGGTGGGCAAGCAACTCGAACTTTAATTCGTTGATTTTAGCCATTGTTAAAACACTCTTGTGCGCTTGTGTGTTGTCTTGATGAAAAATTATTTTTTTTTTTTTTGTGTTTTAAGCCAGGACGTTTTTTTCGAATTTTTACATTTAATTGATCCAAAAAGTTGCAATATTACTCTGAATTTATTGTTTTACCCTTTTGCAGATAGTCAATCAATAAAATAAATTTGAAGTCGCAAAAAACCCGTTGCCATAACCTAACCAGCCGATTGAATTGTTTTTGCCTTCTTTGGGGCACTTCCTTCAAGAAATTGCTTGGATTGTTCTTTCGTCTCTGGAGTATAGTGGTGAATCCATGTTTCATCAGAGTTATGACACAACGCTTAAAATCCATTTTATTTTTCTTAAAACGATCCAAACAAACTTTAAGCTGGAGGTCAACACCAAGCGTCTACGCGTTCTAAGCAACTGTCAAAAAGGTAGAATCAATGTAATTGTATGTTTTAAGTTACACACTCAAAAGCGTAGGACGCGTTGACGTTTGAAACGCGAAAAGTTCGTTTACTTTCTACTTTTGAACGGCGGACAGCTGACATTGACAAATTCAAAGCAAATTTATTTTAAAGGTGATGTCACTAAAAAAATGACAGTTGAAAAAACATTTTTTATATGAAATTGACAAACAAACCGATAAAAAACTTCATATAAAAATAAAATTAGCTGGGCTTACTGCATCACCTCCGAAAGTACCTGCATATAAAAACAAATATATTAACACGAAAAATCTTCGCATGTAACTTGAAATGCCTGACGCTTAAAACGTTTAGAAAGCTTAAAACGCATTGACGCCAAAACGCGAGTTGTGGACCTCCAGCTAAAAGCGTAGGACGCGTTGACGTTTGAAACGTGAAAAGTTCGTTTACTTTCTACTTTTGAACGGCGAACAGCTGACATTGACAAATGCAAAGCAAATTTATTTTAAAGGTGATGTCACTAAAAAAAAATGACAGTTGAAAAAACATTTTTTATATGAAATTGACAAACAAACCGATAAAAAACTTCATATAAAAACAAAATTAGCTGGGCTTACTGCATCACCTCCGAAAGTACATACATATACATATGTATATAAAACACAAATGATTGACGTGAAAAATATTCGCATGTAACTTAAAATACTTGACGCTTAAAATGTTTAGAAAGCTTAAACAGCTTTAGAAATTTTAATTCTTAAGCCTTTTTGAACGACTGTTAACAAATACGGCACCCATCTTGCATAAAGCTATTTCATCTGTAGTTTTTCATGCAAAATTAAATGGACTCGATCATTTGAGATGCCCATTATCGACTTTTATTTGTCGATAATTTAAGACCATGCATATATAATGCACTTCTGTTGCTGTTGCTGTTTTTGGACGTCCACTGCGTGGTTCATCCACTATGCTTGTACGTCCACGTTTAAATTCAGCAACCCAATGTTTTACTGTTGCATATGAAAGAGCACTTTTAACCTAATATATTAACCATATCATTATGAATTTCTTGTGCCGATAAACCTTTTTTATTTAGATATTTAATGACACCACGAAGTTCTAATTTTTCCATTGTATAAAAATCGCTAATGCGTCGTTTTTCAACACACATTTTTGACCAATAAACCCTTATTTCGGCAGGACATTTGTATGGAGGCTAGATGAAATAATGGACCGATATCAATCAATTTCAATCCCAAATAAAATATTATTTACCAAATTTTAAGGAATTATTTTCAAAATTGTAACCTGTACTCTGCGCAAATTGTTTACAGCCAGCCAGCCAGATGGACGGACATCGTTAAATCGACTCAGGAAGTAATTCTGAGTCTATCAGCACATATCCAATACACCCTCCCCTACTGTGGTCAAGGAACCTCCATAATGCTTCATGGTTTATTAGGTATACCTGAGATCAAAGTCTTTATTTTGAGCCATTTAAACGAAGAATTTGCATTATATCCCAAAAAAATATACCAATTTTTAACATTTTTAACATTCTGTTTGCTCAAAAAAGAAAACTTCCTCGAACTATAGGCTTTGAATCCAGCTTTCTGAAGCCTATTTCTATTTTGTACATAATCTCTGTAAATAAACATGAGTTTTTTGCTTTTATATAATTAACACTGATGAACCGTATCGTTGTTTTTCACTTACTGCCCCCTGTCTAAGGTTTTATTTTTCTGTGAATTGCTTTAAAAATTTTTATTTTGAAATAATAAATCGTTAGTGCAATTTCAATTCTACCTTGCTTTAAAATAATTTATTTTGCTTGTGTTATGATCATTTATGCATCAAGAGTTGTTAAATGTATTAATAATATTATATTATAATAATAATATTATATTTTATATAAATAAAAATAAGTAATGTTTATTGGAATGTCTGGAATCAGGTACATATCTTTTTCACGCTACTTTGAAAAATAAAAAACTTAAGTGGCACCACTGAAATATAAATGAATTACTGCCAGGGCTGCCAAATGATATGTGGAAAAAATCGTCAAAATCCCAATAAAAAAGAAATAAATCGTCATTTCGAATTTTAAAAATCATCAAAAAAATCGGAAAAATAAAAACTCACTATTTCTAGAGTATTTTTAAATTTTTATTTAAACGAAAACAAAACAATTCAAGTTTATATAGTCTCTTGTACAATACATATTAAAATACATAAATTTTAACTTTTTAAATAAGAAAGCATAAATAACATTTAAATACGGTTTCGTTTTTTCAGTCTCAAATTAAGTTTGGTATTTAATTATGATAAAAGTATGGTAGCACTATTAAATATCAAAAAAATATAAACAACTTCTTCATTTAACAGCTGATTTATTATTTAGTTCACAAATTGTTGTAAACTAAATGGACAAAAGCTGCATCATTCATATCCTCTTCATCTAAATTTATTGTTTTAGTTGATATTGATAATAATAAGCACAATGTTTTTATTCGCTGCGAGTTTATTTATATTGAATATTTTTATCAAATAATAAAAAAAACTTCAATGCGCAATTTTCATAATTTGCAGAACTGTCAAAATCATATGGTAGTATGAAAAACTTAAGTTGTATTTAAATGGACGTAGTCAGTGATTTAAGTTATATTTAAATATGATCTATAAAAATTAATTTGGTATTTAAACAGAACTTAAGTTTAAACACACTTTAGTTTTAAAGTTAAAAACCGGCCATTAGTCCGCTTTCAGACTTTTCGACTCTAACTCGTCAAGTATTTTTGGATAAGAAGGGAAAATAGAACAAAAGGGGTACAATCTTGGCGGTACTAGTCAATTTTCTTATTTCCTTTTGATTAAATGAAATGGCAAATTCAATAGAGAATTGAACAAAATCTGATCAGCTAAAACTAAAGACTTACAGTGTTTTATAAATAAATATCTGAATTTAGTATATTTTATTAATTCAGGTTCAATTACAATGTCAAAACAGTTTAGTTTATTAAGTTTAAAATAACATTTTGAGTAAAAAAATCTAATTTATGCAATATACGAGGTCTGATCAAAAAATAACCGTTATTTTCAAATTTCGTGAGTTACACATGTTCGATTTTCGCATTTTTTTTTTCTATTATGTTGGTACACATGTCTGTTATATATGTTGGTAATATCAGCCATTTTGGATTGTCAGTTTGTTTTTGACAGATAAAAAGGTTAGTCGTGTTTTGGTATGCCCTTCGATTTTTTACTATTCGAAAAAATGGCTCAAAGAAACTGTTTTAAGTTTTGTGTAAAAAATGAAATTAAATGCGCAAGGACATTTGAAATGTTGACTGTGGCGTTTGGCGAGTCTACTATGAGCAGAACACAAGTTCAATTGTGGTATAACCAGTTTAAGGAAGGCCGAGAAAATGTCAATGACAATGCTCGTCCTGGTCGCCCGAGCACGTCAACAACCGATGCAAACATTGAAGCAGTGAAGAAAATGATTTTGGATAATCATCGAATCACTGTCAGAGAGGTTGCTGATGATGTTGGCATATCGTTTGGATCATGCCAAGCAATTTTTGCGGATGTTTTAGGCATGAAACGTGCGGCAGCGAAGATTGTTCCAAAATTGCTAAATTTTAGGCAAAAACAACGTCGCATGGACATCGCTCAGGAGCTGTTGAACATCGTCAACGACGATCCAGATTTCCTCAAAAAGGTGACGAATCATGGATGTATGGCTATGACATTGAAACCAAAGCCCAATCATCCCAATGTAAACGTCCAGAAGAGCCAAGACCGAAAAAAGCACGTCAAGTTCGGTCAAAAGTGAAGCTTTATCTAACTGTTTTCTCCGACTGTGTTGGCGGGGTGCATCAGGAACTCTTGCCACAAGGTCGTACGGTCAATAAGGAATACCACCTAGAAGTTATGCGCCGTTTGCGCAAAGCAATTCGTCAGAAACGCACAGAATTGTGGAAAACCCAATCATGGATTTTGCGATGCTTGTGCGTGAGTTTTTGGCCAAAAACAAAACCGTTATCATGCCGTAACCACCGTATTCACCGGACTTGGCCCCCGCTGACTTTTTCCTATTCTCAAAACTGAAGGCACCGATGAAAGGAAAGCGTTTTGCTACGATTGAGGAGATAAAAGAAAAATCGAAACAGGAGCTGTTGGCGATACCAAAAAGCACTCCCTCAGTGTATTATATCTGAGGGGATTACTTTGAAGGGGACAAGATAGTTATTGATGAATAAATAAATACTTTTTGAAAAATGTTTAAATAACTGTTACTTTTCGATCAGACCTCGTATACAGGTACATACTTATTTTCAAAGAATTCCGTATTTTTGTTTTATATAAATTTATTTGGCTGAATATTCTTTCGACGTTTTGTTAAAATAGCAGAAGTTTCTGTAGAATTTCCCCGTTCAAATTCAGAAATTGTTTCCTTTTAAAAATTTAAGTTCATGGAATTCAGCATTTAAAATTGCTTTTTATGTTTACAGATAAATATGTAAATAATTTCAACTATTCTGACTCAATATTATTTGGAATTATTATACTTAAACTTAACAATTGGTTTTAATTAAGAAAACATCACTATCATTTAGTTTTGTTCTTGAAATATGTCATACATATTAATAAATGAGAAAAATAGTTGCTGTCTCCAAAAAAAGAAGAACTTGATAACAAAAACATTAATAAAATAAACAAATGATAGAAATTTTTTAAAAATTCAGAAAATTTTCACTTTCAGTGAAAAAATCGTTAAATCGTCACTTTGCTATTTTTGAAACAAGAAATCGTCAAAATGACGATAAATCGTCAAATTTGGCAGCTGTGATTACTGTAACAGCTGTTTTTATTTTCATTGTTTTGTTTGATTAAAGTTTGTAAGTGTTTTATTGTTTAAAGATTTATTATTTTTAATGTTTTTATTTACTTTTTTGTTGTATTTTCGTAATAGATTTTATAAAATCAAAATAATTCTCTTCAGCCATTATGTTATATAAAATGTCAAATTTCGGGATCAGCTGATGATGGCTGTCATTTTCAAAATAATTAAGTAGCTGGCTATAGGGCGGCATTTATAGCCAGCACCATTTGCAGTCGTGTAGCCTGCTGTGGCAAATGTGTTTAATGCTTAAAAGAAAAATTTCAATACAATTTTGGCATGCTCTCTAATTCCAGCACACACACATAAGTAATGTAAAAATTTTACTTCAGCTTAAAATTTTATTCAAATACTCATAGTATCCTAATTATGCTGCACGTAGTACTCTACGCCAAAGTGTTTTCGCTTAATATTAAATGTTTTGTTGTTAACAGATTTATCTGATAGAAACATATTGCACTATACAGCTTCTCCCTTCCAAAAAATTTTTTATTTGCATTGATGTTTTTAATCAGACCCACGCTACGTATAAGTTATGTCATTATATACCTATTTAAAAATATTAATCATACGTTTAAATAATGACTTACTAGTATAAATATGTATGTATGTATGTATGTGTAAAAAACATCTTTAATTTGAAAAAATAATCCTAGGAAATTATTAGAATAATCAAAAATACTCTTACCATTTCTTAAAAAAAAAATAGTTATAATAATTTACCTTGAATGATTATTATAAAACCGAATACAAAAGTTAGTTTTTAATGATGTCGTTGTAAGAGAATGAGTATAATCTCTTTATGATCTCTTTCCTTCAAAATGCTGGTCGTATAATATTAAGAGTAAAGTTAAAAAATAGTTCATACTTACTACAATAACAACTACTCCTCATTACATTACATTACATTGTACCTATATGTACTTATTTATTCGTACAAACAAACATACGTACTACATGAGCTTATTAATATTCTCCACCATTCACACTCATAAGTGTGTACGAGTGTATGAGTAATCTGGCATTTGGTTTTCAACTTCCGGTTTAGTGATTGTGATTGTGTGGTCTTTTTTTTTGGTTTTATAAGAGTTGAGTAATTTTCAAATCTAAAGCAAGTAAAAAAGTATAGTCGGTCAAGCCCGACCATATAATACCCTACACCCAGTATATGAGTTATTGCCCTTTTGTGCATATAAATATTGTGTGTGTTCAATTTTACCTGGATATAAACAATTTTAAAATATTTCTACATGTAAAGGGATTTCCAGAATGGGTCTTATAGCATTGACTAATTATGGATCGACTGTTATAAAATTAGGTGTCATTATTTCTGTAAATATGAAACTTATTTGTGTTGAATTTTATTTGGATACAAAAATTACTACGATTGATTTTCGGAAGTGGGTCTTATATGGAAGCTATGACTAATTATGGACCGATCATCATAAAATTCGGCCGAATAATTTGTGTATATATGAAACATATTCGTGTTGAATATTATTTGTAATTTTCGGAAGTGGGTCTTATATGGGAGCTTTGGTCAATTATGGACCGATCCGCACAAAACTTTTAGTTGTGATTAGGCTTTATGTAAAACTTATTTTAAGCGTATCTTTGGATACGCGTATAAATAATATAAATCAAACATTTATGAGAGATAAACCTCCATTTCAAGAGGATATTTGTATAAGGACTAGGTGAAATAATGGACTGATTTCAACCAATATCAGTCCCATCCGTCGAAATTGTGATCTATTCTTTGGGTACAAGCTTTACATACACAGCCAGACAGACATCGTTAAAACTCATTAAAAGATTCTGAGTCGATCGTAATACTCTAAGGTGGGTGTTGGACTAATATTTATGGGCGTTGCAAACATCAGGACAAATCCAGGGTATATTGGATTACAGTGGTGTAGGGTATAAAACTTGTGCAAGAAATAATAACATAAAGTACTTAGCTAAAGCAAATTACTGTTACACGAGTGTATATCCACATATACTAACATATGTATGTATGTGTGGCTCACATCGAAATCAAATATTTATTTTAAGATTACTTTAATATAACAAACATCATAAAACCGAACAAACTTAAATGTAAAAAGGACTTGACTTTTAAAATAAAGAATTAAAGTATTATAAAAATTTTACGTGTAAAACAAAAATATTTTATTTTTTTTGAAATTTAAGCAAATTGTTCATTGGTAAAACTATAGTTTGGTTAAGTTTTAGAGTATGAGCAGGAATTGTTTACTGAATTCAATAACTTTTGAAGGCCAAAAATGCCAGCTGTCATCACGACATAAGAACTTTATATCTGCCTAAATTTGATGCGAAAAAATTAACACTTGCATGTTTTGAAATGATTCTGTATTGTTGTCGATTTGACACCAATCTGTTTTCAATTTGATACGTTCCGTTTCGGAATTAAAAACGTGTAATACCTTTCCTTTCTAAATTCAATTTGATACGTTTACGTTTTTATTTAATATTCTTTACATTTTTTAAATAAAAATTTGTTTTTATACCTATCAGGCATGTCACATAATTCGATGGGAATGGTTGCAATTCCGTATTTGCAAATCGATCGTTTTTACTTTGCGTTCTCTATCTAGATTCCGATCGATTTTGTTTATTCCCAAAAAAATTTTCATCCGGTTTTTAACTTAAACATGGTAACGTTGTGTAATCAAAACAAAAACTATATGATTTTTGTAATAAAAAGTGTAACAAAAGCGAACAAAAAGAGTGCTAACAAAAAAAATTTTAAATAAAAGTGAACAAAATTTTTACAAATGGCCGGTATTTCAATTGTTGCTGTTTTAAATGAACAAAAACATCAAAACGCAGTTGAAAAGCTACGAAGAAGTAATTTAAGGGATGCATCTAAAAACGACAAAAGTTTTCTTGTTGCTGACATTAACTTTGAAATTTTTAACATTTTAGGTGCCTATTATGAGCAAAATTCGATTTTCGACTGTGGTCGAAAATGCTTATCGAACGAATTTTCATTTGGTATTATGATGCACATTCGATGAAAAAACGCTATTGTGAAAATCACTCTTTTTGGGTAATTCACAATAGTACATTTCTATCAGCTGGCGCCATAATTATTTACAAATTCTTTTAGAAAAATAAATTAAATTTGAAATAATCACCACGGAATTATGGTTTAATGATTCGCCTGATGAATAGAATTAAGCTTCTGTGTAATGCCCTCCCATTTTTTGGCTGCCTGAACTTTAATACAAATACATTTTGCCACAAATGGATATTCTTCCATGAGAGAAACGAGCTTTTCCAATTGCTGTTTTCTACTTACGACCTGCAGGATATTAACAAAAGTAATTTACAAGTGTGGTAAAACAGGATCGCCATGTGGTAGGTGTGCATGTGTTTTAGTGATTTTGTGTGTTTATGTTTTAACCTATTTTTGTTGATATTTCCATACAGTGCTACAAACCGCTATTACGGAACATCAAAAATGAGATACTCAAAGCATTTGAATGCAATATAATATCTGAATTTATTTTGATCGATCACTGAGCTTTTATACTCTGATCGATCAATATTTCTTATTACACAGCAATTAGTATTGAACATAGTACTCTTTGTTCCACATGTTCCCTATTCATGCAAGTTCAGCATATTATTTTAAAAGGCAAAATTACGTCACATATTCTTTGTAGTAGTTTTGCTTCGCTCGAGCCAATGACACTTTTGTTTATAAGTGTCAAATTGCATTTTGGCTGGCACTATTATTGTGAGTTGATTTCAGTCGCTTTGTAAACATAAATACTGACCCAGAGAATTCTGCTGACGATAATGCTATGAATAGAGAATATTGGAAGAACAGTACACTGAAGAGCAAATGTGGAGGTACACTACACAAGTATCTAGTATATATATTCGATAGTCGATTTTCGATAGCCAGCGAATATCGATTGTCGAATGCAGCTCATAATAGGGGCCTTATTTAAATATCAATAAGATATTTAATTGTCATTATTAATTAGTAGTATGAGTTTTTTTTTCAGTATAAAATTATAAAAAATAACAATTCATTCCGAAAAAGAAAACATTTTTCGTTTTCTAAAGACTCAATTTACGGAATCAAAACCACTTTCGATCGGAATTTAGTTATGTTACATGGCTGTATAATAAATAAAAAACTTAAATAAATAAACTGCATTTCACATTTATTGTTTCGAAAAATTCAATCCTTGATTTTGTGGATGATGTAAAATTTTACCTTTTTTTCTTCAGGATAACAAATAACAAAGAGATCAACTCTCTCTAACTGGCATGTGCTAAATTGATTTAAATAAATATTAAATTGACTGCAGTACGACAGCAGGGAAATAATTCACGTTTAAAGAAAAAGTTAGCTAAAAAGACCACTTGGTCTGGCTCATGCCCGATCATGCAAAAAAAAAATCGTTTTTTACATAATACATCGTTTACACAATGATATTATTAATTAATTTAAAGAAATCTAAATTTTAATTAATAAGAGATTGCTGTTTGATCTAGACAACAAGTAAATGCCAAAAAAGCAGAGGCTAAAGAGATAATAAATGCATTTCTTTGAATTAGCGATGATGAACATAAACCATCACAGCATGAAGCAAATATTATGTAACAGAGAAAAATGCAGATGATTTCAACTTTTCGAATAGTGAACATGCTACAGAATATTAAAAGAATACCTACTGGTATAAAATAATGTGCCAAGTTACATACTATAACCAAGTCTGTTATTATCTCGTAGTTAAATGCGAACCACTGTAGAGTCCTGCTAATATTCGTTTATCACATTCAAAAATGGTGAATATTTTATATTACTGTTTCAACAATTGTCATGGCTTACCTTTTTACTCATACGACACTAATCTGAAGGACTAATGAAATTACAATATATTGAATGACACTTTTGTACACAAATCAAATAAAGTTTGTGTGACAAAGAGACAAAAATCACATTTATTAATCTTTCAAATAACAAAAAACTATCTGCACACATACATTTTGCAAAACCCTTTTAGTAAAAATAACAAATTTAAAGGACTATTTACTAAAACACACTCTGCCGCCCCTAACTGCCTCCCACTCAATTAAGTAAAGGTAGTGAGTGAATAAAAACTGCATGAGATGATGTTGACTTGCTGCTAAATAAAGATGTTAAGGCAACGAACGAATGTTGATTGCTCGATTGAAATGTTTACTTAAGCAAATACTAAGAGCAAATAAAACTAATAATAACTACTTTGCGAATAGAAAATGAATAGACATTAACTTGTTGAAAGTCATACCACATACACACACACACTTACTACAAGCAGGCTTAGGCTACATATAATACATATTTATATAATATATGTAAGTAAATGGACACACATACATATACCAGCCGGCAATTACTCCTAAGAAAAACTTTCAAAAACCCAAAAAAATAAAACAAAAACAAACTGACACCAACTGACAAACTTAACAATAAGTGACTAATAGAAAATGTTTGTCTTCCAAATACTTGTACAAATACAAACACTAAAATACACACACACACACACCCACTCAAACCTTCAACAAATACAAACATTTACAAATAAGCATACATACGTTGTTTACATATATACATACATACATACAGATACATATGTATGTGTGTTTAAATATCCGTGTATTTAAAATAGACTTATACACATGTAGTAGCTAAATTGCTGGCAGACATAAACTGTCAGAGTTCGGTCGAATAAATCGAGCACAACTTTCTCACAGACACACAAAATATCGTTCAATTATGAACGAACATACAACTCTAACAATATTACACATCTAAAGAAGACAAATAGAACAAAAAAAAATATCAAAGAGACAGACAAATGCACAAACATTCAGCAACAAATCAAGCCCCTTTCAATTATTGAAGTTTGAATTCGTAACAAACAGATTTAAAAAAAAAACGACAACAACTATATAAAAGATGCAATGGTATTGACAAACTCACTAATCAAAGAGAGTCTATCGTATTCGATTTATGTCAATTTAAAATAAAGACCATCTTTTACAATTTTAAGAAATAAATTAAATTTTTTGCTGTATGGCATTTTGTATTTAAATGCTAAAACACTTTTTACACCGTTTAAGCAAATGAAGTAAGAGGGAGTTCACACGCTGCGACTTTTAGCCGCGACTTTTCTCCTGCGACTCGAGTTTATAGATGAAATACGTAGTGGAAATACGTACGGGGTAGCTAGTGTCGCAGGTTTTGTGAAACGAAGCTACAAATTTGACATTTCTTCTTTTCTCTTGTATTATTTTTATTTCATTTACCAGCAGTACTGACACTATGAAATTTCATTTTATGAGATTACAGAAAATTTTTAAAATAAATAACTGCAAATTAAAAAGTAAACAAATTGTTGTTGTTTAAATTTTAAATAAGTAAATACTATGCGGTCAAAAAATTTAATAGAAAATTTAATATTGAAATATTAGGAATACGAATACCTGTATAATGTAGCTGTAATGTAACTAGATCCTGTATGGCAACACATCTGCGAATGAGCGAAATAGGAGCAATGAACAATCTAATGTCAAAATGTCGCAAGAATGGTACAACAAACGTTTCATCATGAAAAAAAAAGATAACGTCAGCAGAGTCGCGGCGACAAATCGCAGCATGTGAACCCACTCTAAGATAGAAAAATTAAAATTTATAAACCAATCTTTGGAAAATGTAAATTGTTAATGCCTAAAAATTTGTCTTCTTGTTGCGTAAGGCCGCGTTTTCACTATGTTTTCACTATGTCATTTTTTCGTCAAATTGTATAAATTGTTGGCAATTGCATGAAAACGGGTTGTCATATGGTGTCATCTATGTTTGCAATCATGATATGACACCATATGACAACCCGTTTTCATTTATGGCGTTTTCTTTTCTGGCAAAAATGTTACATATATGTTACACTTTTTACCCATTCTCCATATAAAAAATGAAAAAAGTGTAACATTTTTGCTAGAAAAGACAACACCAATAATTGCCAACAATTTGGACAATTTGACAACAAAAATGAAATAGTGAAAACCAAGCATAAGTATCCGTTAAATTGGTCACTGTGCGCAAGAACAAAACTACTTAATTTCTTTGCTATTAATAAACATTAATTATTTACACATGTAATTTTTATTGCAAATAATATTTTTAGAAACTAATTTTTGATAAATGTATTAAAAATTAAAATTTTGTATAAATATGTATGTGTACGGACAAATTAAATCATGTCACACCACTCTAATAGAAAGTAATTGTCCTCCATTATATTTAAATGGTTTACTAAAGGCAAACTGTGTGATGTATCTGGGAATGTATGAATCTGGACAAACGCCTTGGAATAATCAAAAAAGATCATCTAAATATAAAAACCAGAAAAATTGTTACCTATATCAAAGTCTGAACTTAGCCTGGAAAACAAAATTAAATTATACAAAGTTATTTTAAAACCACTGTGGGCCTATGGTATAGAACTATGGGGTATCTCCATTCTCATTCAAATATTGAGATATTGCAACATTAGCAATCGAAAACTTTAAGACTAATAGCTAATGCTACTATATGGTATATATATGACCAACAGACAGATTTACAGAGATCTTAAAAGAAGCTCTCGATACATTAGTCGACTTAGTAATCAAACTAATATTTTAGCAATTTCCCTCCTAGATGAAACAAATGATATAAGAAGACTTATTAACAGAATTCACGTTTCAGAATTTAAGTATAGAAAATAGAAATACATACTCGTATATAGTCAATAGTAATATTTTTCTGAAAATATATGCTTATTAAAGTTTAAAACATAGGTCGGCATCCTATAGCACTATTATGCAGAGAGCACTTCACACATACACTTAATCTCTTTCATTCAGTCGTCATTGAGACAGCAATGTGTGCACATGCGGCGGATGCTTTTATATTTTTTTCAGAAATACTTCCCAACAAACATTTCAAATTAATAATGAATTACGAAAAATATTTTTTGATTGATAATGCATTTGGTAATATGCATGTAATCAGCTTCTGAAGTATTAGAAGTTCCGTTTGTATATCAATCTCGTTGTTAATTTCTTATATGTTAAGGAAAATATATTGTGAATGCATGTTTCCAATCTAATTTGTTTTGTATAATTTATATAATTATGTTTATGTTTGTTGGGTAGTTCGCTCACACACACAAGCTCATTTTACGCTTTGCTTTTTATAAATTCATCTTCGTTTTGTCCGAACTCTATTGCTACATCTCTAAAACAATAAAATTTAATGTGTTATTAGGTTAATTATTATTATTGTTGTTTTATTATCTTCTTACTTCGAATAGCTTTCGCAGTACTAAGACTACGGACCTCTTTTTCTGCTCAGTGCTTCCGCCAAAAATTTTTTTACAAAACTTGGAGCTTTGGCTACCGACGACTATCCTTAAAAAAAAATAAATAAAAAAAACCTTTAATGGCATTCATAGTTAAAAAAAAGGAAAAAGTTAAAATTTTTCCAAAAAATCAAAACTTTTCGGATAAACCAAACATTTTTACACTATTTTTTGACCCAGCTTTTCAGTTCATAACAATTTTTAAAAATAAAAGTAAAAAGAATTGTTACACTTACAAAGGTAGAATATGCATCAGCAGCTTCTTGAATTTTATTTTCAAAATCATGGAACTCCTCCATATTTTGGAATTGGTTTATGGGAATAATTTGTTTTTGGTCATTGCTTTTTCTTGCTCAGTTCTTTGACTTAATTTTTTAGGCTCTGTATTTCATTGGTTAGTCTTAGGAGCATATGTAGGTTGGAGAGCAGATACCACTTGATTTGCAATTTCTAAATTATTTTTGAAAAAAAAAAAATATTAGTTGGATTATTAATAATTAAAACTTAACTATTTATTTACCGGAAGATGTTGGCACGTCTGCACATAAAACATTATGGTGTTGATTTATGGAATTGCTAAAGGACTTTTTTTTTATTAAATTTTGCATTTTTTATTTTATTATTAATTTTTTACTTACTTTTGACATTTTTCACACTTTTTTAATGTTTTTTATTTATTTTTAAATCAAAATTAACAATGACAAAATATGACAAGCTGTTTAATATATATTTATTGTATTGTGAAGGATAATAGTTTCTCAAACATGATTAAAAAACCTTAGTATTTTTTTAAAAAAAGCTTCTTCTAAAGTACTATTATACTTTACTTATTTTTTGGTCTGTTGGGCTACCTCTGGTTTAAAAACTTATGTATGTAGCATGGTGTAAATATACAAGGTGAGTGCAAATCGCCAACAAATACAACACAATACAGAAACAACATGCATTTTGTTTGTGTAAAATAATGTACTACTGTCAAAAAGACTTGAAAAAGTATTACTTTTGACATAAGTAAATTCCATGTACATATGTATTCCTAAATTATAAAATTTACGTATGTTGTAAAATAGATTGTAAATAAAGATTCAGATTAAAACAAAATTTATTTTTCGTAATTCTAAATTTGAAAACGCAATAACATCGTTTTTTTTAATTTTTTTAAATTTGCATGTACTTATAAAAATTAACAACTATTTTGTATTTTGAATGAAATGACAATACGGAATTTTATTAAAAAATTTTATTTTAAACAAACAAATTAATTATATTTGTTTTCGAAATATGTATGTATGTAAGTAAAGGTGGATTCAACCATTTTTCTCTCTCTTAAAAAGAGAGGCATCAAACGTCATATGAAAAAAACTTTGTCCGAAAAAATATTTTGTTCAAAACAAATGGGTGAATCCAACTTATATAAGTCAGTTTAATAAAAATTTAATAATTTCCAAAATAAGCTCTAGAGCAACTGTGCTATCGTAAACTCGTTTAAATTAAATTTTTCTATAAATCAGTTCAAATCAAAAATTTCAGAAGTTTTCGGTTAAAAAGTGCAACAACAATTCCAAAACTTCACATGATGCATTCGCAAAGTGTTTTCATTCGATTTTTTGCACTCACTCCTCGTTCTGTTCAGTGAATTTATTTCTATTTTTTTTTATATTGACCAAAGGCAGGCATAGAAACACGCTCGCTGGTTAATTTGATGAAATTCTGTTGTGGTCTAGTGTTTTGTTGTTTGTGATAAAAAATAACGACAGCACTCTTAAAAGCCTTTCTTTATTTGCTAGCTAATTCGCAGCAACCCAGAAAAATTTAAATAACGGTATTTGTTGCGGATTTCTAAAAACTCACCACGATTTTCTATAGTCACCACTATTTTTATTCCTTTTTTAAATCAACACACTAACAAAATGTCAAAATAATTTAGTTAATTCCAATCCTAACACACCCATATGCTAGGAACACAACTGGCACGAATGATGAATTTTTAGTCGCAAATATTCGTTGAAAAATTAAACCAATTTCTTTTTTATAAAATACACACAATACTGGCGTCGACTGAATTCAATACACGCAGTGAACTCTGAAATATATTTATTGATATGAATTTCTTATGATGGCGAACGACGAACAAACACTACATTTTAGTTTTTATGTTTTAGTAAATTGTGTTAATTTTTACTTTAATTATTGTTTTATTATACCCTTCACCTTCATAAGAAGGGTATATATAAGTTTGTCATTCCGTTTGTAATTTCCACAATATAATTTTCCGACCCTATAAAGTATATATATTCTGGATCCTTATAGATAGCGGAGTCGATTAAGCCATGTCCGTCTGTCTGTCTGGATGTTGAAATCAGTTTTTTGAAGTCCCCAGATATCTTCGGGATTCAAATCTTTAATAATTCTGTCAGACATGCTTTCGAGAAGTTTGCTATTTAAAATCAGCAAAATCCGTCCATAAATAACGGAGATATGAGCATAAATCCGAGACAACCTCTGAAAATATCTTCAAAAAAACTAAGTGCATTAATATTGTTACGAACAAACGTATCAACAGATGGCGTTGATCACACAAAGTGTATTAATATTGCTACGAAAAAATTCATCAACAGATAGCGTGTTTAACATCAAAGTGTTCGAAAACTTTAAGTGTGTTCTTAAACCGTAATATAAGTGTGTAAAAAGACAGTGTGTTCATTTTTTTAATTGTGTTTGTGTACATTTAAATAAATAAAGACTCGTTATATTTTCTTTAAACTACTTGACGCTTTTATTTTGCAATTAAAAAGAATCCGGTTTATTTAAAGGAAATAAACCACCGTTTTTAAAAGGTAAAAACGTAATAATATAATGTTTTTGTTAATGTTTATTTTTTTATATATTTTTTTTAAATATGGTCACACTACCTTTTATACGATATCAAAAACATTAAATTTTAAAAATGATTTATTTAGTTTTTTTATTTGACCTTTTTTATATTCTATAAATTGTTTTTTCAAACAATTAGGTCACTTTTAATATTTATATAAAAATGTTTTATATATTTATATATTTTAATATCCAATATTTCGCTATCACAATGGATAGCTTCCTCAGGGATAATACAATTTTTGAAACTTGAAAAAACAATTTATAAAAATGATTTATTATTTTTTGTCGTGTTGGGCAAAATACGTTATTACATTACATTTTTATTATATTTATTTTAAGTACTTGGATTAAAGTATGTAAAAAGAATTATTCTAAATAAATGTCTCAACAAAATTTATTATTAATTAATTATTTTATTAATTTTAAAATTATACTTATACTGTAAGTTCTTCATTATTCAATTATTTATAAAAACAATTTGCAATACTTCTATTTACATATATAATTTTTATGAAATTATATATTTTTAATATAAAAAATAATGAACATCTTGCTTTAGAAACTTCTAATAAACAACATAATTTTTGCAGTGTAGTTTTGCTAAATACAACCCTGCGCACAACCAGCTATCAACGTACAAATAATCCACAATTATCTTTATTTGTTTTCCTTCTGTGTGGATTATATTCTACATTTTTTATAACTTTTTTTCAACCACTTTTATTTTGTCTTCTTTTGTGTGCCACCATTTTTTCGCTTCTACTAGTTTTTTAGGAAATTTCATTGTGCAAACTGTAACAATTGATAAAAGCGGTAAGTAGTAATTTGATTAAGCCTATCAAAGTAATAAAAATGAAAAGAAATTGAGCAGTTTAAACTGTTACGAATAATTAATTGTTTATTTTACATTGATTTATGCGTTACAGTTCGATAAAACATCCCATACATCAGACGGAGCAGCAACCAAATAAACAACAGACTATACAATGCTAAAAACGCATTATGCATCGATAGCGCTTTTATTAGCGGTGAATCTATTAATTGGTCCACAATTTATAAATACGGTTAGTGGAGCAGAAGAGGAACACGATTTCGATGATGGTGTTGTGGAAGATTTACAAGTAAGTGGAAATGTTGCAGTAGCAAAGCGGTAGAAAGATTTGATGGTTTTTCTCCTAAATGAAAGAAATGTGATTTTCTATAAATTAAAGAAATGTGTACTTAAAAAAGAATGAGAAAAGTAGCAATCGACCGGTTGGTTGATTATATTTATGTTACGGTAGCGTAAAGTACACGTCAGTGTTATATATTTTTTATTTTGTGGTTTATTAAAAGTTATATATAAAACTAAGTTATTTTCGTAAACCATTAGGTTTTGTATGTGCTATTTGTAAAGCATGTTCAATTCTAAATTGTGTTAATTATCACTTTCTAATTAATTTTCACTTTAAATATTTATGACGTTCATTGAACTTTTTTTTTTTTTTGGTTTTTTTTGTTTGTTGGGGGTTAAGGGTGACATAACCTCAACTATTTTTTTTTTTTTTTTTTATTTGTTCTTTTACTTTCTATGCTGGTACGAAGTGCATTTGTCAGAATTAATGAGTGATGCCAGATTTGTATGACGGTTAAAATTTGTGTTAAATACAGGAAGTAGATTAATTTAGT
This sequence comes from Bellardia bayeri, assembly GCA_950370525.1. Taxonomy (NCBI): domain Eukaryota; kingdom Metazoa; phylum Arthropoda; class Insecta; order Diptera; family Calliphoridae; genus Bellardia; species Bellardia bayeri. The sequence continues at coordinate 124,857,987 of OX493264.1, forward strand.
AGGTAATATTTGTAGAGGTATTGGTTTATGAAATTGATTTAAATTTTAAAGGGTATAACACGATTCTGCTTTAGGTTGATTGTACATTTTTAAAGGGGTGGCTGGTTTTTTCTTTGTAGTATCAATAGTGGTTAAGAGTGAGTAATTTAAAAGTTCAATTTGCCAACTAATAAATACATATGCATTTATAGTTATATTAATATTTGGCTATGAACTAATTTCTATAATTTTGTCATCTTTAATTATCATTTAACACAGATAATAATGAAGTATTTTTTATATATTTCATCCAGTCGGACACCTGGGGGGTTACTCTTACTCTTTGCTTTCGCATCGCAATAGAGAATAACCATCCTGCCTTTTTTTTGAAGCCAATTTTTTTTATCCACAGATTTTAAAAACTCTGACTACCAATATGGAAAGCTTATTACCCTTGCTTACATTTTCCAACGTGAAATTTAAAACAAAACTTTCCATCAGAAATCCAAATGATCACTAGGATATCTTCCATATATCAAGGTGAAACTCTCGTATCCTTCTGCCAGCATCACTGAGAGACTACTTTAAATCTTCTAGAGTTCTGCTATACTATATAGATGCCAGAAATTTAGGTAATCAAAAGATACTATTCCAAACATTCCCATCTGGGTTATACATTGGGTGATGGCCTACCGAAGTTGATTTTCGTAATCATGTTTGCCGATAGAACTAGATGACAGATAATACATATGCTGAAATGCGTTATAAAACTTTTTCCTTCGCCCATACAGAAGTACAAGCAAATTCTATGTAAGTTTCTTAACATTGTCTGCATGATGTCCTTGGCTTACTATAGTTTGTTGCTTATCTCTCTGGTAATACCAAGTATCTTCTTTATGCTATTCAATACTTATATTCTTCCACCATACAGTTTATTCGTAAGAAATTTATCGTAATTTTCTTATTTGAGATTATGGCATTCGATATCGAGCAAGAAATTTAATACATTTTATCATAATTTCGATATTGAAATCATTTTTCGACACGATAGCTCATTCGATCACGAATGCGGCAATTTGGCCCCAGGTCTCATAACTGATTTATAAAACGAATTCTTTGACTCACTGTGTATTTCTGCTCCAGTGTTATTTACTGTGTAAAAAATCTCCTAATTATTTCGCTTCAACGGTTTCCGTTAAATTGTCTGGCGAAAAGAACATGTCTTTTTGGAATTGATTACCAGGTCATTCTTTTTTCACCCGTACGGTGAAAAGACTTTTTCACGTCTTCACCAACACTATTTCATGGTACAGTTTTCCTGCCACACTCGTCTAAAGGTTTCAGAAATTTAACCTTTGCTTATGAAATCGTCTTTGTAACCATAATCTTTAGACTTTCTACTACTTAGCTACTAAATTACAAAATAAATATTATTAAGGCGCTTTCTATGTGTAAGAATGTCTTCCCCCCTGCATTGAATAATTAAAAATAATAAAATTTGTCATAGATTTTTTTTATTAGCGGCAAAGTAAACATTCTATACTTGGAAATATCAATAAATTAATTGGTTTTTGAACCTTGTTACTCTAAACCAGTGATTATTTCAATATCTACAGCTGCAGCAACGTCACAACAATTTACTATCTTGAATAAATTATACTAAGCAATTAATTTAACTTTTATTTCAATAGAAATCACTTTAATACAAACAAAACAATAAGAAAAATAAAACAAATAAAATATTATAGTAGATAACAAAATATTAAAGTGTTGATGAGATTGAATAGAAAAACAATTACCCACAACACAATAGGCAAAATAAATAGGCCAAATTATTAAATAATCAGAAAAAAAATCCCACAAAAAAAACATGCCTTAGGGAGGTCATTAACACCTGTTGTTCTTAAATACTACAAATCACACATGAAGTTGAGGTCTAAACGTGTGTAAGCCGTATGTTTGTTGTAACAATGACATGTTATGTACGTGCTAAACTTTAAAACAACAAACTCTTATACTCCTCCTCATCCTTTTTTGTTCTAGACTACTCCACACATTTATTGTCTTATCTTTAAATTCTTGTTACGCGTTTAGATGTGTAGTGTTATTATTTTAGACACTATGATGCTGCTTAGTGACATTGCTGTGTAATATTTATCTTTCCTTTATATTTTTTTGTAATTATTATAAGTTTTTCTATATATTTTTTATAATTCTTTAAAGGAGGATAACGCTGCCTTAGCCACCGATGACAACGGCGAGGAAATCGTTTATGAAAGTCCCAAATATGATCCTAGCAAATTCTTCTTTGTGGATCACTTTGATGATATTGGAAAATCTCAAAAAGTATGGGTGAAATCCCAGGCTAAGAAAGATGATATTGCTGAAGAAATAGCCAAATATGATGGCGTTTGGAGTTGGGAAGCACCACAACGTATTGTGTGGAAAAATGATATTGGCTTAGTGTTGAAATCAAAAGCCAAACATGCAGCCATTGCCTCTAAACTAACTAAACCATTTACCTTTAAAGAGAACAAACCCTTAGTGGTACAATACGAAGTAACTTTACAGGTAAGCACATAAAACACAAGTGACTGGCAGACAGTCAAACAGACAGCGTAGTTTGTCATTTGTTGCTAAAAAGTAAAATAAAAGTATAATCCAATCCAATTATTTCGTTTATTCTATCTACATTCTTGATGTCTTTCTTTTGTATGTTTTCCTTGGAAAATGTGTGTTTTGTGCTGTAGGAGGGTCAAGAATGCGGTGGTTCATACATTAAATTATTGTCTGCTGGCAAAGCCAATGATGACCTTACAAAGGTTGGTATATATATATATATATATGTTTTTTTTTAGCACTTCTGTTTAATATTCATATTTTTTTTTCTTACAGTTCAATGACAAAACTCCCTACACCATAATGTTTGGTCCCGATAAGTGTGGCAATGATATTAAAATGCATTTCATTTTCCGCCATGTTAATCCAATTAATGGCAGCATTACTGAAAAGCATTGCCGTAAAGCAAAGTAAGTTGTTTTCTTGTTCACCTTTTTTAAAGATTGAAAATTGAAACCAACTATTCGTAAATGTATATATGTACTTAACATTTTTATTTCTATCTCTTTTTGCAATTCGCTTCCATATAGAGACCGTTTGGAGGAACCTTTTAAAGATAAATTACCCCATTTGTACACCCTTATTGTGCGTCCCGATAATTCCTATGAAATCCGTGTCGATAACACAGTTATTAATGAGGGTTCCTTATTAAGTGATTTTACTCCTGCTGTCAATCCAGCACGTGAAATTGATGATCCAGAAGATAAGAAACCAGAAGATTGGGACGAACGTGAAAAGGTAAGAATTTCAGTGAAGAGTAAATGAAAGAGTAAAATCTTAATAATATCTATTATTTTCTTGTTTACAGATACCTGATCCTTCTGCCCACAAGCCCGATGACTGGGATGATGATGCTCCTCCACAAATACCTGATCCCACAGCTACTATGCCTGAAGGTTGGTTGGAAGAAGAACCTGAAATGATTTCTGGTAAGTAGCAAATAAGGCATAAATTGCAAACATGCAACAGAATTCATGATTTTAAAGGTTTTATTAATTTAAATGAATGATTAGATTAGGTGCAAGTTGAGTTCTTTCTACCATTTATAAATTGTTAGTGTTATAAATAAATAAACCGGGATTAAATTTAAACTTCTAAAGAACTCAACAGACACTTGAAACCATTAAAACATTAATTTAAAGTTAAGTTTCTTATAAATGTATTTCTTGTTAAGTCATCAATTTGCTCAGTCCATACAAGAGAAATTAATATGCTCTTGTCAATATTATGTTCTTGTTTGTAGTACGTTGTTAGAACATTGCTTCGCACATCTTTGTCAGCCATCAAATGTGATATTCAACAAGACCACCATTAAAAGAAAGAAAATACAAAGAAAACTAAAGACATTGACACGTTTTCGCCACACAAAAAAAAAAAAGATGAAAAAATTTATGTCGACATGGGCTAATCTTTTATCAAAACACGTTTTAAACAAACAACATTTAACTCAACTGCTGGAATAAATCTCAAAAAAGTAAAAATGATTTAGAAATAAGATTATTAAAATTACCTTTTTCGATTATTTTTTTTAGATCCCTCTGCTACCAAGCCCGGAGATTGGGACTCTGATATGGATGGTGAATGGGAAGCTCCTCTTGTCGATAATCCCGTGTGTGAAAAAGCCATAGGCTGTGGCAAATGGAAGGCGCCTTTGATAGCCAACAAAGAATACAAGGGTAAATGGCGTGCACCTATGATTGATAATCCCAACTACAGAGGCAAATGGACACCCAGACAAATACTTAACCCTGATTTCTTTGAAGATCTAACACCCTTCAAAATGACTCCCATTGTAAGAAAATCCGTTTTTTTTTTCTTTGTACTGCAAACTAATTATATTTTTACCCATATTTTAGTCTGCTATTGGCATAGAATTGTGGTCCATGTCCAGTGACATTTTATTCGATAATCTCATTATTACCGATGATGTTGATGTTGCCGCAGATTACGCCACCAAAACGTTTGATCTCAAGCGTAAATTTATAGACAAAGAATCTGTAAGTATTTGTTAAAAATTATAAACATTTCTATGACTCTAACTTTTAACTTTAATTAATAAAAAAATAAAAGAAAACTTTATGGCATCGCATGATGCGTCACATGAATTATAAACCCGGTTGGTGGGCTTTATATTTCTTGTATTTATCTATACCAGCCGGTTGTTATATATTTTATTTATATCGACGAGCCAAAGAGGTTTAATTGAAATTTTCTACTTCCCTAAATTAAGTAGTTTTAAGTTATTGCTAATTAAGTTTATACCTGAAATTATTGCTAAAGCCACTTGTATATTAATTTTGCACATTTGTTGTGGCATTTGTTTGCTTCTTTTTTGTTTCTTTTTTTTTTCATTTGATTGTAGGATACATTTTTAAATAAAATTATTGCTTACGGCAAAGAGAATCCTTGGGCCTGGCGTATAGCCATTGTTCTCATTGTAGCACCATTGGCATTCTCATTATATCGCTTCTTAAGTAAAGGAAGCAAAAAGGTAAATATTGCTAGAATTGTAATTCAATTTAATTGTGTAAATCTATTTTGTATGTTTATTGTAATGTGCTGATGCTGAAAATTATATGCATTAACTAACATTGTTTTCTGCCCTATTGTTTGAAAATTTCTTGTTTACTTATTGTATGTGTTTAGGATTCTGCTGCCGAAGCTAAGAAAACCGATGCTCCTCAGCCAGATGATGATGTCTCTGCAGCAGCGGCTGATTACACAAAATCTAGTCCCAAAAATAAAAAGTCTGATTTAGATATTAAAAATGATGATGGTGCAGGCGCCGCCGACGAAAATGAGGATGATGAGTCCAGTGAGGGCAAGGACTCCACTGAAGATGTTGATAGTGGAGATGTTGAAAAAGAGACTGAGGTGAGGCTTCAATCATATTCTACAAAATAGACTACATATATAGACTGTGGCCAGACGACTATGATTAGGACACTCTGTTTAGACGACTATGTATAAATGAAAATGACTACATGACTGTCGCTAGGCGACTTTATCTAGAAAACTATGACTACATGAAGTTGAATTTTGTACATATGTATATATTTCGGTAATTTATTTTCTCCTTAATATATATTTCTTGTATATTTTCAGGAAACTTCATCGAAACCCCGTAAACGCCGTGTGCGCAAAGATGAGTCCTAATTTTTTTTAAACACCAAATCAACACAATACGAACACAAATCCATTTAGTACTTCTCTTATTTATTTACAAATTTATAAGAAATATTCCAAAAAAAAAATGAAATGGCAGCATTTTTATAGCAAATCAAATATAAACTAGTAAACAATTGTTGTATTCAAAAATGAATTAAAAAAATCAAACAAAACCAAAATTTCTTATAAATGCAATTCCAGCATTTTCAAACATAAACGTTTTAATTATTATTGCTTAATTTTATAAATTAAACAGTTGAAAAAAAAAGATATTTTTTATTAAAAATTAAAAAATATACAACTATAAGGAGTATTAATTGTTGAAACTTGGAAGATTTGAAGAATTAATTAAAGTGATTTAGCAATTGAAAAATTTATTCAAAAATTTGTCTTTTCATGAGGAAAATTATTTGAATATTGGAGAGGAATTATTATTGAAGCGATTTACTGCTGCTGTCTGCCTCTCTGAGGTATCCAAAAAAAAAAAAATTGGTGGCTCAAAGCTTTAATTGTAATTCAATTCTGTTAAAGCGGCAATAAATAGCACTATATGAAAAAAAAGAACAGTTTAAAATGCATTATTTATATATTTATGTTGAATAGCAATTATGTAACTCTAACTATTAATACAAATAAAAACATTCTTAAATTCTTATTTTTATATACGCCTATGTATATTTATAAACATACATATATGTATACCTACAAATTATAAAGTATGTAGATGTATTTTAATTTTTTTTCTGTCTATATATACATACAATACATTTCAAATATTTTCCTCTGCTTCCTTCCCTCTAGCAAAACAAAAAATAATACAAATCATTTAAACACAATAACGCAACATTCTGTTTTGTACATTGTTTAATTAATAATCAATTAATTTTCTCCTGCTCTTATTATATTTATTGTATTTGTTTTTTTGTTTAAATTGTTTCTCTTCTTTTTTCATTGTATCGTTAATTTATAAATGAATTTGTATGAGTGTAGTTTTATTTTATTTCTAGTATATTAAATGTATTAAAATAAAACCAATTCAAATCATTAAAAAACCAAAAACTATAAAAACCCATGTTTTCATTTAATTACTAGAATTTAGAAAATAGAGAAATGAATAAAGCTTATAAAGGGTGATTTTTTAGCAATTTTCTTTTTGGCAGCCATGCTGTTTTTGTGTAACATGTTCAGTTTTGGTATATAATCGACTTATATACGAACAACGCTTGCAGATTATTCAAAATTATTATCAAAATTCATGCTGTGTAGAGAAAGACCCTTGTGAACTTTTTTTTATCGGAAAATTGTGTTCAGCGACAAAGCTCTTTTTGTTTCAATGGATGCTAAAATACGCAAAATTGTCGTATTTGGTGTGAAGAGCAGTCGGAAGCATTGTAAGAAATGCCCGTGCCCTGTTTGGTGTGTATTATGAGCTAGTGGCATTATTGGACCGTACTTTTCCAAAGCCGTCGTTACGAGTGCTATCGTGTGATGATTACAAATGTTTTGCGCAAAATGGAAGAGCTGGGGCCAAATTACCGCATTCGATATCGAGTAAAATTGATCGTAATTTTCTTATTTGAGATTATGGCATTCGATATCGAGCAAGAAATTTAGTACATTTTATCATAATTTCGATATCGAAATCATTTTTCGATACGATAGCTCATTCGATCACGAATGCGGTAATTTGGCCCCTGGGGGGTTATGTTGTATTTCGATTCGAAAATCGTTGGAATTTGTATATTTTATTTTTCGAAACTAGTGACAAAATGGGGGTTATTTTAATATTATTTGGACTTGGCTGACATGTGGTCTCAACAAGACGGTGTTGTCACATGCCACACTGCGTGTTTGGTGAACAGTTTATTTAACGTTTGGAGCCGGTTAATTGGCCGCCTAGACCGTGCGTGCAGGACTATGTTAAGGCTCATATCAGAGACCTGTGCCGATCAAATTTGACAGCGGAGGTTCAAAATCCGATGTCAGCCGGCTAAAGACAAATTGCTCAGATTATAGAAAATAAAAAAAAAATTTAAATTTCGAACATTTATTGAAATTACTAAGAACTTATCGCAAAAGGGGCGGCAATTTTCAAGTGTCATATTTATAGGGACAAGCCCGCAACGGTTGACGCACTAAAATCATCTTTGAATATTAAATTATGTATGTATATAGATTGTTCTAATAACTCAAATAAAGACTTTATACATTTGTCTAAATTGTATGTTTTTTTTAATCAAATCGTAAAGCTTTTAAAAAATCACTCTATATATATTTTATAAATTATTTAACTAATTAGTGAAATGAAAACCTTTAACAAATAATATTTGGCGTATACCAAACAAACAACAACATAAAAGGACCAGTTTGCTTACCTAAACAAACAACTAAATGAATAACTTATTAATGCATATTTTTTTTAAGTGTTATTTTATATAGAGCCAATTTAGTTACAACCAAACAAATTGAACACTTAAGTTTTACATTGATATTTTTTCCATACTAATATTTTTCTATTCTAAATTCCAGTTTCTTTTTTTCCTTTTCAAAAAAACGAACAACAATAATAACGAAACTATACATACAAAATAACGAAAAAATAAATTCAAAAATAATAAAATCTGATATTAAAAAAAAATATTAAAATAAATTAATTACAAACGTGTATAAATAATAAATAATTTTTGTTATTCAACTCGATTTTTTCCCTTTTTATTTATTATATTAAGTATTTTAAAATTATTTAATATAATAAAAAACCGATACCATTTAATCGGGTTATTTAATATTTATTTATATTACATAGCAAATACAAAAATTAAATTTATTTTCAAGTAATTTTGTTTTAACGGCGTTTTTTTCAAGTGGCAACTACGATCGTAACGAATCTAAAAAACAACTCTGCTGTGGATTGTATTTTTCTTTTGACAGATGGCATCTTTATTTTGTTCTTATGGAGAATAACGGTATTTTAGTTTGGTTTTCTTGTTCTTTATTGCTGTAGTGCGAAAAAATGCAAGTTTTGTTTAAGCCGTGTTGTATTATTAAATACCTAAATTGTGTGTAATAAAACGCAAAGAAAATTATTTTATAAAAAAATTAAATTGTTACATTTTAGTGTTTAGTGTAATTTTAAGTCTGTGAATGTGTGGCCACCATTTTGGTTTCAAATTTGCTATCTTTTTAATGCTTCAATTGGTAAGTAATCTAATTAATTTTATACGTCCTAGTTGTAAATGTATGTAGGTACATTTTGGTTGCTGGTTTCACAGTTGTTGTAGGCGGCTAATGTATTATGTATTTGTTACGGATTTTCAAATTTGGATTGATTGCATGGACACGGTTTGCAGTTATTGTAGTTGTAGCAGGTTTTAAAAACATACAACTTTATCAATTTGAAGCTTGGTGCTCAATATATTGAACGAAATTTATATTTTTTTGTAACAATATTGTGATGTACTTATATGCATACATATCTTGAAAGTCGGATAAAAAGAACAGACAGCAGTTAAAATCGACTTAATGTGGAAGCAAATTAAAATAAATACAAGAATTTAAGAATGTAAGAGTAATACGCCCACTGATTTATTTACATAAGTATATAATTACAGTGGTAAATATCACTATTTGTGCCAAATTTCACAGCTTGACGAAGTTTTCCATAACGAGATTAGTTGGACAAAACATCATCTGAGAGGCGGACGAAGAAAGCTGAATCACCTTAGAATTGAATATGAACGAATAATATCTACTTATAGGTAGGTATATGATACAAAACCAAAGATATTACGAAGTATATCCTCCATCTTTTTAGTGCTGGATATAAAAATTTCTGTTAGTAAAATAAATGCATAATTGCTTTCTTTTTTGTTTAAAAATAATTAACAGAACTTTGAAAATATAAACAAACTCATTTATACATACGTACATATGTATGCATATAGTAGCATTAAAAGATAATCTGGAATCTAATCTCGCTCTATTTCTTTAATAGTCTAAATTTTATGTAGTCTAAATACAGACAGAGTCCGATCTAAACCAGTTTCAAGTTTTTCTTATAAAAAATCGATTTTGATGAGAAATATATGTATGTATGTGATCACAGCTCGAGCTCCTTTTCTTAATTAAAGGCTTAACCCTCCAATGAGTGACAGTTCTGAACTTCACGGCCGTGTGAAAAGGTCCGAAGTAGGAGTAATTTCAGTTTGAAAAGGCAAAAGGTCCCTAGGGACCTTCTCACTCATCGGAGGGTTAATAACGAAGATAACGATTTTATATATTTACCCCCTTATTCATAAAACTTGTCAAAGGTTTATAACAGGCTTATAAAGCAAATTTTGTATGGATATTTACTTAATACGCCTGTTATAAACCCTTGATAAGTTTTTATGAATTAGACTGTTAGAGTTTTTAATATTAAAATCGATTTTTAATAAGAAATATATGTGTTCACAGAATATTTTGATAAAAAAATTGATTTTTGATGAGAAATCTAAGTGATCAAGCACCTTTTCTTTATTAAAGGCTTATTAAAAAAGATTTTCATAGGTATAAAAATTAAATTTTGATGAAAAATATAAGTGATCACAGATCGAGCTCCTTTTTATAATTAAAGCCTTAAGAATTATATTAAGGATGTTATATGTTTTAGTTTTTCGCATAAAAATCGATTTTTGATGAGAAATATAAATGGTCACAAATCGAGCTCCGTAATTAACGGGTTGCTAACAAAATAATAACGATTTTTTCATATATTAAGTTTTTTATAAATATACATAATATGGAAAAATCGAATATTTATATGCATTTAATTGTGGTCTAAATTGAAAAGGAAGGATAATCTGTAGAGTCCAATTGAAACTATTTTTTCAACCCGAAACCTAATATCCTAAGAAAATAGGTTTGTTTAGTTTTAGAAATTAAGATATTTTCGTTGAAATATTAATCAAAATTTAAAACGATGAATTTTATGTTTTTATTTTATTGTACAATTACATATTTATAAATGTGTTAATATTATTAATTATTTTACTGTTTTGTTTGTCTTTGCAGGTAAGTTCACCTATATCCTTATTAAATTAAACGTTAAAAATAATGCATTTGGTAAGATAATTGTTAATAAATACAATGGATTTATTATGTAATTTTTACAAAAAAATTTTCTTTTAATACAACAAATCGAATTCTTTCTTTTATAAACACATAATTTTTGTAACTAAATAAAACACATTTTAATATTTATTTAAAGAACACAAATATCTATTTTATAATTATTCAATATTTTATAATTCGTACACAATTTGAGTCTGAGACATTATTATACTCGTACAAACTGAACTGGACATACTTTTAAAGTTAAAAGCATTTACTTCCTACTTCAGTTGTACCAGTAACTTCGTCTCCTCCTTGTGTCCAACACATAAAAGTTTCCCTTTTTAATTAACATTTAACATTGCAGTTCACCACCAAAAATTTGTTGGTGGTTGTTTTATGGGATTCCAAGTTCAGACGATTATTTGCAATAACAAAGTTTGCAACAATTCCCGCACTTGTATACAATAATTATTCGTATGTCTGTTTGAATGCAAAGTATGAGATACATATTTGAAACTTTGTAATAGCAAACAGTACTTACTCGTGCAATGACATTGAATATTTATTTGTTTTGTTTCTCCTTTTCGCTTTTGTTTTACAAAAAAATATTAAAGTTCAATTCTCATACAAATAAATATGCCTATCGTATTGAATGAGACGTAAAACGGCTTGGCTGTTAAATGTAATTGGAGTTATGGAGTTATAAATCATGTAAATTAGTCCTAACAAAAATTATTAGTTAGTTCGTAGACATTGTATTTTGTACAATATATTATTTAGATTAAGCATTTAGTAAGGGATGCCAAATTTGGTAATTTCAAAAAGGGTGTCGAATTATTCTTTTGTGAAAAATACTTTACGGGCGATAAATTTTAGCAGGAAATTAGATTTATGTTAAATATTCAAAATTGTGGATTATGTGTTATATTTAAGGTAAAGTAAATTATGATACTTTCAAAACTAAATTAGATATTGTTGTTTTAAGTTTAAAGCAAATGATATTGAAAAATAAATTATCTAAAATAATTTGGCAAAAATTTTGCTCTATTGAAGAAAGTTTGTAAATACAGTTATACATAAAATGTTCTTTAGAAAATATTGTTATACAAAAAATATATTTAAATATATAAAAATGCTGTTATGCACGAAATTTTCTGTAGATTCGATATCTGTACCTATGCGTGATGGACATCAGGGCATACTTGGACATAATTGTTAGACCTCTCCATCCAATTCAATTAAAGAGTTTCATATAAATGCTTTGTTTTATTTTGCTGTGAAAAACAAAGTTGTTAAAAATCCCTACATATGTATACATGATTTTATATCCACCACCAGAAAGATGAAAGGATATATTGCGTTTGTCATTCCGTTTGTAACACATCGAAATAATGGCCGTAGAACCAAAAAGGTTCGAAAAAAAGACATAGAACAATGAAATTGTTACCAAACATTCTTTGATCCACCGAAATGTTTGGTATTAAATCCCTTATAAAACCAACTATTAAGTTGAAATTTAACCCAAATAGTCCATATATAAATATATATATAAATATAAATATAAAAATCGTCGATCTCAGATCAGTTTATATTTGACCGTAGCCTCCATATAAAGTCTACTGTCGGAAATCACTTAAATGCGCACAAATCTCTTATAAATCTCCATAATAGATGATTTGGTGGTGGGTATATAAGATTCGGCACAGCCGAAAATAAACTCTTACTTGTTAAAACTAAAAAATTTGTCCGTATATTACAAACTGCAATTCCACGTTTATGAAAAATTCATTGTCGTTAAAAGTATGTATTTAATTTTGCCTTTTTCAAGATTAGATTCATAAACATTTCCGTCTTTTGATTTTCTTTAAATATGCGGTAGAATGCTATTTCTCTTCCTTTTTTTTTGAAATCATTAAAAGTCATGGCAATTTTTTAAAGGACTCTTATACATATTTTATTTATAATATTTTCTATTCTAAATCTGAAATGTTTCACAAGTTTGTTGGTATCACTGACTGGTTGGCAGTGATAAAATGCAATTGTTGTTGCTTTTAACCCCAACATAAAATATACAGTAAAATAACTAAAACAAAAACAATAACAGCACCAAGTTTCAGACAAAACCAAAGCGGAAAAAGTGTATTTAACCAACAAACCAAAATACCCCGAAAAATACACTCACTCACACATACTCCCACTAGCGGACATCCACCAAAAACAGTTTAAATACTGACTACTGACTGACTCCTTTTATGTGTCTATAAAAGCGTTTAAATGTATGTGGACTGACGTACCATTGTACCAAGAACTGAAAAGTGGGGATTTAATGCAGACTCTTCTTTTTTTTTTTTTTGTGATAAATTTAAACCAATTTCGTTATTTTTTGTTGTTGGTTGTTTGTTAAGGGTTTCTCGTTGTTGTTGTTCTTGTTGTTACTGTTGTCGTCGTCGTTGATGACGCTGACGGAGACAGTAAATGTAAAGGCTGTTGTCGTTGGTTGTGTATCATACTATCAGAGTGTTTGTGTGAGTAATATTACCCACAATAACATCAACTACCAGCAAATGCAATTATTTAAGTGCTCGCTTACTTGGTACTTCATTGATGCAAACGAAAAAACACAAAAAAAAAACAATGCAAAACGTTCGAAAGAATGAACAACCAAAATATTCAGTGTATTTTTTCGTATCTTTTACAATTTGAAGTGACTGCTGCTTCGTTTGGTTTTAGTTGGTTTGGAATGGAATGGATGGCATCGGTTTCGTTTCATTATTTGTTTTATTATTGTGTGCGTATGTAAGAGTAAGAGATATGAAATAATTTAAGTACTAGCCAGATGAAAGCGTTCAGGTATGCGAATAGTGTCAGAGAAATCTTGGCTACATTTTCAAAGATATATGAATGTATTAAAATTTGTTATAGCACGACTAGATAATGCTTATTGAGTGATAATCTATGTTCGATTGTTCTTCTTGGAAATTTGAAATAAACAAGCTAAACAAGAACTTTGTTTTACAACCGGTTCTTATTGGAATAACACGAACGTTTTGACATTTCAGCAGTAGAAGCTTTAACAATTGCTACAATGAATTCAATTCATTTCAGAACAATCCGCTGGTTTTTCTGGACAAATAATTTTTTCCGTTAAAGTTCGTTTTCATTTGTTCTGGATACGTCAAAAACAATATTTGCCTCATTTGGGCTTTTGAAAATCCAAGAGCAATTGCGTGCTGAACGTATCACTGTATGTGTGCTAAATGGTGTAAAGGCATTTTTTTTTGTGCACAATTCGGCTGGCAATGTGGTTACGTGGTAATTATTTTGTTCCTTTTAGAAATTGCTTTATTAAAACAATATTAATATTATATTGAAATGTCCAAAATTATACTTTTTACACTGCCCACGTAGCGGTAGTATGTACTTACAGCAGCAACAGTGGCATGCAGCATCAAAAGTAGTCATCCTGTTGATGCAATCACCAACATTTTTTCTTGTTTATAAATTTATTTATTTTACTGTAGAACTTTTTCGTACAAGGGTTGAATAAAACCTTTTTCCCTTTTTCTATTTGCGTTTTGGTTGAAAGTTCTCATACTTCACTTATGGCGGAAATTTTAGCTTGATTGTGATTTTAATTTTAATGAAAAATTACATATTTATTTTGTTTTTTTTTTGTTCATTCTTAGCATCAGGGGTTACATTATTGTAATAACGGGTAAAATATTCGCGGAAGCGGAAGTTTTCAAATCATGTCCCCTTGATTTTGTTGTTGGCTTGTGTACGCTACAGTTGGTCAGTTTAAAGCTCTTATGCATATAGTAATTTATTTTACATTAAGTTAAATTACACCTTATTTATTAATTAAATATAATAATTTTTTATACCACAAGTGGTAAATGAGGGTATATATGTATAAGTTTGTCGTTCCGTGTGTAACATTGCAAAATATTCATCTGAAACCCAACAAAGTATATATATTTTTGAACCTTGTGGAATTCAAAGTCGATTGAGCTATGTCCGTCTGTCTGTCTCTGTAAAACATTCTCATGTCTGAAATATGAACCAAAGTCAGCGAAGTTTACAAAAACCCGCAGTTTGGTATTGAAAATCCGTAAAATCGATCAAGCGTTATTTACCAAAATGTGTGACAAGGTCCATCAAAATATGATATTTTCCATCAGTTTTCTTGCTATTTTGTTCAAATATCTTACAGATAATACCATGAAATTTTGTATACGTTATTATTATGATAAAAAAAGGGGAAACTGCGATGAAAATAGAAATTTCTTCCCGAAATATGGCTCAATGATACATAAATTCCTATAAGTCTCTAAACTTCACTTTACTTTACTTAAATATGTATAAATCTGGTAAAAAAAAAATGTTTTTAAGTTAAATATTCGACACAAATAATCGTTATGGCTATAAAAATTGCTATACAGAATTTTCCCATATAAAGACCACATCCTAAAAAGATATTAATATTTATATATTTCTTATAATTATTGGTATTGACCTAAAACTTTACTCAATTCCTTTTTATATACATATTCTAAAATCATACTACAGGATTTTGTGAATATCGGTCCATATTTGACCATATCCCTTATATAAGCTCCACTTGAAAAAAATCTCTTAAACAGTAATATGATAAATTTAGACTCTATATGTCCTTATATGTATAAAACTCTCTACCGAATTTTAAGAAGATCTGCCCAAAATAGTTAAAAGGAAGCTCTAACACCAGTGTAGTTTGTGTAATTTTCATTATACGAGTATTTAGGTGGAGGGCATTTGAGATTCGGTGCAGCTAAATATATCAATCTAACTTGTAAGCTTTTGAATTTTCTAACATTTTACTATTATACTTATGTATGTAATTCGTCTTAACATTTTGATATAATGTCCTCTAAACCTATTTTAGGTAAGCACATTGTTGTTTAAGGGCTTTTTTCAATATAAAACAAGTCAGAGTTCTATATTCGGCTATGCCGAATCTTATATACCCTTTGTTGTGGATGCATAATTATATTACATATATTCATACGTACATATATATATATTATATTGTTACGGTTTTACCTTTAAAAAACGGTGGTTTATTTCCTTTAAATAAACCGGATTCTTTTTAATTGCAAAACAAAAGCCTCAACTAGTTTGAAGTAAATATAACGAGTCTTTATTTATTTAAATGTACAAAAACACAATTAAAAAAAATGAACACACTGTCTTTTTACACACTTATATTACGGTTTAAGAACACACTTATAGTTTTCGAAAACTTTTTACAATTATATTACGGTTTAAGAACACACTTAAAGTTTTCGAACACTTTGATGTTAAACACGCTATCTGTTGATGAATTTTTTCGTAACAATATTAATACACTTTGTGTGATCAACGCCATCTGTTGATACGTTTGTTCGTAACAATATTAATGCACTTAGTTTTTTTGATGACATTTTCAGAGGTTGTCTCGGATTTATGCTCATATCTCCGTTATTTATGGACGGATTTTGCTGATTTTAAATAGCAATTTTCTCGAAAGCATGTCTGCCAGAATTATTGAAGATTTTGATCCCGAAGATATCTCGGGACTTCAGAAAATTGATTTCAACAGACAGACAGACATCTGAAAGGATCTAGAATATATATACTTTATAGGGTCGGAAAATTATATTGTGGAAATAACAAACGGAATGGCAAACCTATATATACCCTTCTCATGAAGGTGAAGGGTATAAATATAGCCAGACTTTCGTTGGGTCTTTTCTAAATAAATAATACTAGATTCTTTTATCTTTTGCATAAGTAAATAATACATTTAGAATAACAAAAGTCCTTTTTTTATACTACAACTTAAAAATACCAATTAACCATTTTCACCATCAACAACAAACTCACAGATTTATCTGTTCATCGACAATTTACAAAAATGTTATTCTCTCAGATTCTGTTTTTGTTTCGTTAATTTTGATAACAATTGTTTTTTTTTTATTTGAATAGCAACAATTGCCACTACCACTTCCGAAGACAGAAAAAAGCAAAGGAAATATTAAAATGGGGGTGTTGTTCCTATATACATACATTATTATGGTGTGTTTTTTTTTTTGGTTACTCGTGTCTCAGTTTTATTTTTATTTTCTTCCCGTATAGTTTTTGTTGAAAATTGATTGAATTTCTTTTTACTGAATCTATTATTTTGCCAATAAAGATTGTATTGCGTGATATGAATTTAATGTTTCTGTTCTTTGTGTTGTTGTTGTGTTTGTATAGTTGTTGTAAAGGAAAAAGGATACATTAAATTGTTGTTAATGTTTGCGAAAAATGTTTTATTAAAATTACATTAATTTTTCGTAATGTAGTCAAATTATCAGTGATTTACAAAAGGGCAGATTTGGTGAATTGGAAAAACGATTTAAAAATTTTGGTTTTGTGTTTTATTTTAGGATTGAACGAGTAGCATTACATAAATTCAATTTGATTAAATTAAATAGAAAAATTGTTAATAAAGATTTGTTACGAACAATTATTATTTTATTTGAATCCTAGCCAAGAAAATTATCAAAAAAATTTAAATAATAAAAATTTTTCAAGTTGTAAAACAATTCCTACTTCAGTAAAAATAATTTAATGAAAATTAAATTTAATGATCTCGAGCCTAACTAAATAAATATCAAAAAAGATACAAAGAATTTCAATATTTATAAAAACTATAAAACAATTTTTACTTCAAAACTTAGAAATGCTTCTAGTATAATATTTTTATCTATTCCTTTTTTATATATATTTTTAAATTGTAATAATCTTAAGAAGAATTCATTGTAATATTGTAATAATTTTGCCAACTCGTCTTAACTATGTCCAAGTGACGCTAAGACCAACTTAAAATTGTTGTTAACTAAAATTTTAATAAATATATTATATATAAAAAACAAATAAAACAAAAACTTTGACATTGTAACGCCAGAGAGTAGTTTACGAGTTGCCCGCACTGTTATACTTAGTTTTAGCTTTTTTGAGGTGCAGAAAGATACTTTTCAATTTCTTGAATATTACAAATATGAATCCATTTCTTCTTGATTTTTTTCCCACATATATTTTCTTTACTTAGGACTCCCCAAAAGTGTTCAATAGGGTTTAAGTCCGAGGATTGTGGCGGCCATTCCATAACATGTTTTTGGTTTTGCTTAAACCAAGACTTAACTATTTGAATGAATTTTTGGCATCATTGCACTGCATGCATTTTCATAGAAGCGACATTTCTTTATTTTCTGACAGCATTTGATAATGCAATATTTTGACGTAATCCATAGCGCACATTTTCCCATCAACCCATTAAATTGTACCAACACCAGTTGTAGGAAAACAATCCCATATTATTAACGAACCTCCCCCATGCATCACGCCGGTTTGGGTACACATACACATATAGGGTCAAGTTCTTTATTTTGTGGCCTTCGAACGTTGCTTTCAATTAAAATATTTGTGGAATCAATTAAACATTTAATTGAAATCGGACCTGTAAACAAAATGATAATATCAATTAAAAAAAAATTTGATATTTAATTGAAAATATCAGAAAAATCAGAAAAAGTATTGAATCAATTAAAATTTTAATTGAAATATTTAGTTCGTTTATTTGACCTTTTTTTAATATTTAAAGTTTCTTGGAAATTAATATATAGAAATAAATCAAATATTTTTATATAAAATTAAAATGACCTAATTGCTTGTAAAAAGAAACTATTAAATTTTAATTGAAAATTATTTTAAAATCAATTAAAGGTTTAATTGAAAAAAACATGATTTTTTTCTGTGTTGTTTTCCACTCATCGTTGGTAAACACACTGAATTGGTACAGTTGACCACTGTCCGACATGCGTGAAGCCAGAGAAAAGGCTGCTGAACAGACTTCAACATTCAGTTCAGTTCTGGTGGTAAAAAACATTGCTGATATTAATTGCAAAGTCGTCCCCGTATTAAATCATAAAACACCATCTGAAAGATCCTTTGATTCTGCTAGCAAATCTCCAGTGTTTTTGAAATATATTTTTAACATATTACTTTAAAATAGAGACATCACTACTCAATAATTGTGATAAAATCATCTGAATTTCCACAAACGTTTCCTAATTCTTAAAGCTCAATAGCGACTTTGTTATTTATTAAAAGGAAACAAAAACAAAACATTTCATTCTCTTTGCAGTTTTGTAATGAAAACATTGGCATTGTTCACAAAAATGAACAGCCATCCATATATCATTCACATTTATGAATTTCATGTTAACGTTACAAAACCCTTAAGATATTCTTCAATGGAAAATATGATACCGAAATACATACCTACAACAACAGGCAACAACAAAAAATAGCAGAAAAAAAGTGTTAAAAAAAACTACCGGCTGGCTGCTTTAAATGATACGAGTATTCAAAAATTCTTACATTTTTGCAATTTATTGGTTTTTACTACTAGACGGGCGAATGAACGAACATACAAACAGTCAGTCTACCAAGCAGTCTGAGGAGAATTATTCTGTTTTGTTCTGGCCTTTCCTGGCCCATACAAAATACACTCATACACTCAAAATCCATCCATCCATCTCAAAACTAAAGTCATCTAAACATTCCATAACATAAAAAAGAAAAAAAAAAAACAAGAATTAAGTCATATGTGTTCTGCGGAAAAAAATTAGTAAATGTAACTAAGACTTGGACGGTTGTTGGAATGATGATGAAATAGACCAGACCATTTATGGACTTTTGTTTTGCAGTTTTAGTTTTAAGTTTCTTATCAATGACTTTTGGTTGTAGGCCATATTTCGTTTTATGTGCGTGTGTTTTTCCTTTTTTGGCTATTTCAAGTCTATTTTTTGCCTTCATCATTGTTTTTTTCATCGTGTGTGAAATGCTTTTGTAAAGAAGTTTCTACTTTTGTTCCGTTTATACAGGACATTTTTTATTTTGGCAAATGTCAAAGTTATGTAATTTACTGCATGTTTGCACCCGTTCGGTATGTGTGCGTCCTGTCCAGCCGAAGGGGCCAGAAGAGAGGCTGAACCTGTAAAGTATGCCAAAGAACATAGAATGAATCCGCGTAAAAGTCGCAAAACTTTTATGTGAAGAAAAAAACCGACTAAAACTGTCTGTTCGACGTGTTGCAAATACCATTGTAGATATTTAAAGTATTTTAAAGATGAATAAATTTAGTCCGAACTCAACAGATAAAAACCTTGTTTGCAAATCAAATATGCTGGAAAAATCAACTTGTATAGGGTTATAGTTTTTAAGGTTTTGTGTTGCACAACAGTTAATGGTAGGATTCTGTACTTTAATAAAAGTGATTAATATTTTGTTACAACTATTTGCTGATGTCTTTTATTTTTAATTTCTAAATCTACATTTCAGTTTTAATAACATCACTTATATCAATGTGAAGATAATTTTCTTTGTCTACTTCAACGTAATCATCATCATCAATATCACTTTTTTAAACCTTCTAAACATCTCATTTCACATTGATTTCGGTTAGTTTGTAAGTATGGCGGTGGTTTCATTAAGAAAGCGATCCATTATGATTCCAATTTAATGTATTAATATATATAGATAAGTTCCTAAAGGTACGGTCACATATGGCAAATATTTGCCGAAAAAGACGTAACCACTAAATAACTTATATTTGAACTCGTTTATTAATTAAAAAAAAACTTTCTTATTGATGCTGTTTGATCTTGCAAAACTCTAAAAACGATAAAACAAGTGGTTACGCTTTTTTGAGTAAATATTTGCCAAATGTGACCGTACCTTAAGTTTAAGCTTTTTCTAAACTAACATTTTGATTAGTATTATTTATTTTAACATAAACATATTATAGCGATATTAATACATACTTGCGATTTTACCAATATTTTTCTACCACATTTTCACATTATGGCCGCCAGTCATATCTAGAGCTTAAAATTTCTGTTTCCATTTTCAATCTTTTATACTGAATAACAGTAACATTTATGTTTTTGTAGAAAGATCTGTCGGAGCATTCAACTACAGTTACATAAAAACTTTTTATACCCTACAACACCATATTGGGGAGGGAATATTGGATTTGTGCTGATGTTTGTAACGCCCAGAAATATTGGTCCAACACCCACCTTAAAGTATACCGATCGACTCAGAATCTTTCTCGTAGCTCCCATATAAGGCCCAATGCCGAAAATCACTTTAAAGAGCACAACTCTCTCAAAACTGTTGGTATCTAAATAATATTTAACGCGAATATATTTCATATGTATGCAAATAATGCGGTACAATTTTATTATGATCGGTCCATAATTAGTCGTAGCTCCCATATAAGGCACAATTGCGAAAATAACTTTAGCGATCATAAATTTCTTAAAGTTTAACATACATAATATCTATATATTCATAGACATCATGACAATAAATTTTTGGATGATCGGTCCCCAATAGGTTATATCTCACATATAACGCCCATATAACTGTTTTATACATATACTGGGTATATAGGTCGGGCTTAACCGACTTTAACTTTCTTTAACTTTCATATTGGTCTAGTTTCACTAGATAAAATTTAAAAATCTCATAAAAAATATAAAAGAAAGATAAATTAAAAAAATATATTTATTCGTTTTATACGATTATTCCCCATAAAATTATTCGAATTATTCGTTATTCGAATTATTCGAAAATGGTAATTTAAAAATTATTCGGAATAAACGAACGATCACTATTCGAATGGATAAGTACAAAGCAATTATAGCTTTACACGCCATAGCCAATCATACGCAACTAAACACGCACAGGTCTTAAGGAATTACGGTACTGATAGTTTCTTCACCGCATTGTTGACTTGGCATAATTTTTCTTGAACGCATAGGGAGATTTCAGAAAATATTTTCATGAGTCCGGAGATTACATGGGAGGAGGGCTATATATAGACAGCGAGTGTTCAGGCATACTCAATATACTGCCCATTTTTATTTATAATATCCATTGATTCGGTAGATGTAGCCTATAATGCAATTTATATATCAACTTAATACCTACATATTTTTCTCTTTGTCTAATTAATTGCTCGTAATCTATTATGCAATGTAAAATCTAATGAAGGCTCTCATACAACTTAAACTCCACTAATGTAATCCATAAATTTATTAATTATTTTAAGTCTTTTATATTAATAAACATTTATGGATATGGAATACTTAATTATTGAAACATAAATATGTGCAAGTATGAGTGTATGTTTGTAAATAAAGAAAAATGTATACATATATTTTCATATAAAAAACATCAAATGATTGTAATTTGTTTTATTCATTTAAATTCAAATACCGTTTTCACGGCTTGTTAACTGCTCAAATGTGTTCACATGAATGGAGCAATATACTATACTATGCATTAATATGTGTAAAAGCTTGTACATACTTAAGTACATACATATTCAAACATACATAGGTACATATACATATTTATTATGTATGTACTTAATTTGTACTCCTCTATTTGTATAAGTATTGTTTGTACTCATATGTGTATAAAATATATTTCTAACAAGCTCTATGTTATAGTATGTTTTATTTTTATAACACTAGTGATCAAGTAATTAGTTTGATTTATACGCTTATAAATACATATGTATGTATGTACGAGTTTTAATTTTTTTGATATAGCCAATGTTAAATAAACCTACAGGTCGATGTCATTTTCTTGTCACCTTCCGTTTTTTTTTTTAATTTTAAATAAAACACTTAAAATATATAAAATAGGATGTCGGAATCTATAATATGACTTAAAGGTCAATTTTTGACATTTACTTTGACAGATAATTTCATTTAAATGCCGTCACTATATACATGTAATTTAGGATCACTCTTTCCAGCATTGCTACTGGTTTCTTGCGAATTATGCGACTAATGTTGATATTGAATTTTAGCTGATATAATATCAAAAAAATCCAGCAGTGTGATATCACAGCATCGAGACGGCCAGATGATGAACTGTGGTGCAAACCATAAGCTTCTCAAAGTGCAAGGATGAACATTTTTCATACAAATTGTCAAATTAAAAAAAAAACAAATGAAAACACTTCCAAATGAGTCACTCTAACTTCTAAAGGGTGGTTAAACTGTAAGGGCCGATGTTGAATGTGAACCACACCTAAACGCCAAGCTTTTTTCCGAATTTTATTTGACATTTCTCTATTTCAGACTTACTCAATTTGAACCATGGAGAGATACACAATCCAACAACGTGCTAAAGTTATCCAGATTTATTATGAAAATGGGCGTTCAAATCAAAATGCATATCGTGCACTTCGTGATTTTTTTGGTCAATTTGATCGTCCAAATGTGCGTACAATCGCAAAAATCGTGGAAAAATTGGAGCAAACCGGGTCTGTAGAAGATGTGAGAACACCAGTGCATGCTCGTACAGCTCGTACTGCAGAAAATATTGCTGCTGTTCGCGATAGTGTGGCTGAAGAGACGTCCACCTCAACTCGTCGTCGTGCCCAACAATTGCACCTCTCACGCTCGTCGTTGATGAACATTATGCATAAAGACTTGCATTTACACGCTTACAAGGTGCAATTGGCTCAAGAACTAAAGCCTCTTGACCATTCCAAACGTCGTGAATGGGCAGAATGGTGGCAAGAAATGGCAACAGTGGATGATCAATTTTCGAAGAAAATCATCTTCAGTGATGAGGCACATTTTCACCTCAGTGGATTTGTCAATAAACAGAATTGCCGCATTTGGGCGAATGAGAATCCAAGAGTGATTGTCGAAAAACCAATGCACCCACAAAGAGTGACTGTTTGGTGCGGTTTATGGGCTGGCGGCATCATCGGGCCGTATTTTTTCCAAAATGAGGCCGGTCAGGCAGTTACTGTGAATGGTGTTCGCTATCGTGAGATGATAACGAACTTTTTATGGCCCGAATTGGAAGATATGGATGTGGACGATATGTGGTTTCAGCAGGACGGTACCACTTGCCCCACAGCTAACGAAACAATGGCTCTTTTGCGCAACAAATTCAATGGCCGTATTATCTCATGTAATGGCGATGTCAATTGGCCGCCAAGATCATGTGATTTGACACCGTTGGACTTTTTTCTTTGGGGTTATTTGAAAGAAAAGGTGTACGTCGATAAGCCAGCAGCAATTCAAGAGCTAAAGGATGAGATAATTCGGCACATTAACGGCATAGAACCTCCATTATACCTCAGGGTCATCGAAAATTTGGACCATCGGATGGAGGTGTGCCGCCGTGGTCGCGGCGCCCATTTGGCCGATATTTTGTTCCATACATAATTGAGTAATACCAATATATCATAATAAAAAAAAATTACAATAATTTCCTAAACAGTTTGTGTTTTATTCAAAATCAACATCGGCCCTTGAAATTTAACCACCCGTTATAATTGTTAATTCCACTTCAATAATTTTTAAACACCTTCAGCCCAAATTGTTTAAATTCAAATTATGTAATTCCCTTTTAAATTTCATTACCAAACCTATTTTTATACGTAATTAGCTTTATTTATATATAACGATTGTGGTTCTAAATAGAAAGCTATTGAAAAAAAGCTAAATCATTTCATAAATAACAGACGTATAAGTAAATGAACGATATGGATAATTTTCAGGAAAAACGTTGTTTTTAAAAACAAAATAAAACGAAGAATTATATGAAAATCATTCAAAGTTAAACAATTATAAATAAAAAATGATATTGGACAGATCTTCATTCGATTCAATTTCTAACATTGTTCCCCAATGGGGTTAAATCCCATGATCGGAGCGGCCAATTGCTATATGGAAATTTAGTTTCATTGTTTCGATGGCTGTGTGACATGTAGCACAGTCCTGTTGAAACGACATATCAGTGATATTTATATTATCAATAATAAACCATTCGCCGTAACCACATTTCCAGGAGAATTTTCGTTAAAATAGACCAATTAAAAAGCGTAACACACAGTGACAAGTTAAGCATGCAAAGTTTTCTCGGCTCTTAGACGTTTGTAACGCCCATAAATATTAGTTCAATATCCACCTTAAAATATACCCATCGACTCAGAATCAATTCTTGAGTCGATTTAAATATGTCTGTCCGTCCCTCCGTCTGTCTGGCTAGCTGGCTGTCTATGTATAGCTTGTGTGCAAAGATATTTCGCTAAAGTTTGCTACATGGTATTTTTTTGGCCCAGGGTGCATGGAATTGAATTTGGTTAAATTGGCTACATTATTTCACCTAGCCCCCATGCAAATGTCCTCCCGAACTAGGGAAATAGGTCCTCCTCAGTCATAAATGTTCAATATATGAACGTTACCAAACAAAATTCGCCACAAATAAGTTGTATTTGACATCTACATCTAATCACATCTACCAATTATATGCAGATCCTACCATAATTGACCATAGCTCCCTTATAATGTCCACTTCCGAAAATCACATAAATAGCATAACTGTCTTCAAAATGTTTGTATCCAAATAATATTCAACACAAATATGTTTCATATACTTTTGTAAATACATGCACAGAAGTCGCGCCACTAAATTGGTTGATGATCGGTCCATAATAGGTAATAGCTATTGTGTAGGTCGGGCTTGACTGACTATACTTTCTTACTTGTTAGAAGCCATATTACGTCTATTATTACAGAACCACCATTTCTATATAGAATAGAATTTTTAATATTTCCATGAGATTTTTCTTTGAAAGCAAAATTTCATGTAATTCAAATATGAATCTGTCGTAAAAGTATTGAAAATCCCGATATTACTTACCATTTATTACTTAAAACCAATTATATAATCACATATATTATGTAAATACTATATTTTTCCCCAGCATTGTATTGCACTGTTAACGACTATAGTTTCTAGCAATAATGCAGCAGTGCCTTGTTCCTGTTCTATTATATTCTTACCTTGTACGTGTATGTACATATGTATATTTTTTTATACTTCTCATATATTTAGTTTTAGTTTTTGTTTTTATTGTTTATGTGACTTCAATAACTGCATCTCAACTCTCCCTTTTTGTGTTTGTACATTTTTCATTTATGTCTTTTAGCTTTCTTAAAATTATTTGTATTCTTTCAATAACTTGCAAGTTTTAGTTTTTATTTCTTACTTTCTTTAAAAACATTTTTTTTTATTTGTAGGAGGAAATATTTTACTAAATGCGCCAATTTTTACAAGTGCGAAAATGAAATTGCGCTTGCAATTCAGTTCAGTTGTGTTTCCTTCTTTTATCGTGGCTGCTTTACATCACACATGCACGCGTTTTTAATGCATTCATTCATTCAGTCACTCAGTCCATACATACATACATACATTCATTCATTCCATACATTCATTTCTATCGTTCTACATGTTGTGCATTTCGTTGGTTTTTTTCTCATCCTTTTTTTCTTCTTTTTATTTGGTAATTTTTTCTGCTTTCGTCTCCTTTTTCTTTTTAAGTGCAATGAATACTGTTGCATGCATATATTTCACTCTTCGTTGCATTAAATACTTTTTTTGTTTCATGTTACCCTTTAACAAAAAAAAAATATCCAAAAAGAAAGTAAAAGATGGCATAGAGGGTGGTTGGTTGCGATTTTTTGTTAAGAACAATTGCTCGTTTGTGGCTTCTGTTTTTCCTCAATATAGTTCTAAGCAAATGTGTAGTGGTGGTGGTCGTGCCACAGTAGGTTGCAATTTCCCAGCATACCATTCTAGGAGCGCTCCGAAAAAGGAGTCAAAAAAGAGTCTAACTAAAGATCATTTTCGGAGCGAAAGAAAAATTTGCTTGTTACTTTCCTGAGTCGGCACGCAGTATGACTCAGAAATTCCACTTAATTATGTGTGTACCAAAGCGTTGTTGTCCTGTTATTTGTGCTTTGAACAAAAAAAAAATAGCTGTAACACACAAGAATGATAAAAACAAGATTACACAGCGCCCAAAAAAAACCTCATAAAAGACTCTTCTGACATTATCTAAGAGCTCTTTAAGAACCCAAAAAAACCCTCATAAAATACTCTTTTCTGACATTATCTAAGAGCTCTTTTTGACGGACCATTTTCGAACGTAATGAAGGTTCTGAAGGTTTTCGGAGCAATTATGATTGTTTTTTGGGCTCATAAAGAGTGTGTTAACGCTCCGAAAAAGGTGTCAGAAAAGACTCTTTTCGGACTCATATGGTTTGCTGGGATCGTTTGTTCCCGCATATGTGTGTGTGTGTGTGTGGATGTGTACAAATCTTTTGGTTTCAGTTTAATAGAAATTTATGCAATTTAAGCTTTTTGTGACTTTTTTATAGTGTTACGTTTTTGGTACATTTTTATCATGTGTGATAAATTTATATAAAACTTATTTTGTGTAAAATACTTTTACAAAATAGTGCCCTATGTATTCTCTTATTAAATGACAGACTTGGGGAAGGCTGCTATATAAAATGGGAGTGTTACTGAACGAAATTTTTAAACAAATGTTTCGCAATCTTTAATATCTGAACGATGTTTTATATAGACAACTTACCATGGAAAGACTCATACCGCAAAAACATTTCCAAATTATTCAGCTTCATATTAGCAATCTGTGAGAAATATTGTTTGTGGCTTTATTGAGTAATTAGTTGATATCCCAGATTATTTAATATTTCCAACCTAGCAGTTGCCTGCCTCTGTATTTGTTTGGAGTTAAGTGAAGTCTATCTTGGCGATATATTAGTAGCAATGCTGGAAAGATTCGTAATTCGCGACATAACGGTATTACTGCTAGATACACGCAGAGAAAAATTATAGTTGGGCATGTTACCACACATATTTTAACTTTTGTAAATAAAAAGTATCTATTATTATCTAAAATATTAATAATATGATTAAGTTACCATTCACATGATTGTAGCAATTATATGATTATAGAAATTATGTAATGTTTATGCTGATCACTTTTATGATGAAAGATTATACCATATTATGTTGTTCTCTAACATAATCAAAGAGCAACAAATTATGATAAATGAATTCATCATAAGCATGATTGCAACAAATATATACATAGTTACTACAATTGTATATATGATTGTAGTAATCATCTGAATCGTAACTTAAACATATTATGGTTACCACAATCATAAAAATTATTACAGTGACCATAATATTGTTGCAAAACTTGTAAAAATGTTGACATTGTTGTGGTAAACATGTACAACTATTTTTTTTCCTGTGTGTAGAGTGTTTCTAAATTTATCTTTTGATTAAATTATCTACAGCGTCGTTGCGGTCAACATTTAAATGAAATTTTCTTATAAGTAAATATAAGTAAATGTAAGTCGTAACTTTCTCAAATCTGTCACTTTATTAACAATAATTTGATATTTTTCGATAATAATGCCAGCAGAAACGTACCATAGCTTGGTAACGAAGAAATCACGTCAAACCACCTAATTGTCCCCACTTACGACTACGAGTAATTGAGCAAATGCAAAAAAGCAATTTAAAAAAAAATAATTTTATAAGGGAATAATTTCTGTCAAATGGATAATATTGATCTTTAATAGAGAAAATTGTTTCAATATTGTAAACAGCTAAGAACATATTTGAAGGTCCGAAGTAATTTTTAAAGAAGGATCCACTAATGACTAACAAACAGTCTTATTCAAAAAAAATTTAAGTAGACTTCAAATATACTTTAAGAAAATTTTGTATGAAAATATTGTCTAAAAGCACATTTCAAACCTACTTTATTTTTTATGAATACGGCAGTAATTTTCTAATGCCCTTATTCATAAAACTTACAACAGGTTTATAAGGGGTTTATAAAGCAAATTTTATATGAAAATTTGCTTTTTAAACCTGTTATAATCCTGTTGTAAGTTTTTATGAATAAGGGGGTAAGTTTTTAGAAATTGTGAGTTAGTAGAAAAACCTAATTTTGGTGTGTGTTGAAAAACAGGGGTAGAAATAATACACAACTATCATTTAGAAACAAACCAAATACCTATTGTGAATTAAGTCTTTGGCACATAAAATGTTTGTATGTATATGATTAAAAATAATTTCGCTGGTATGCAAACGTCTGACCTCAATGTTCTGCTATGCACTTTAATTATTTCAAATGTTAAAATAATACTTCGACATTAGTCGAATCAAATAACCACTTTATTACCTTAGGGCAGACATTTTCTTTCTTTATTGAAAGTGATATCATCGAAATAAAAAGAGAAGTTAATTTACAAATTTGGAATTTTCAACTGTTTACAATTTGTAACCAATTAAATTATTTGAATTTTCCTATATTTAAAATTTAAACTACAGCTACTTACTTAATTTGCCATACCAAAATTGTAACAAATTCTATTTTGAACAAAATTGTTATGCTCATTCTATTGCTACTAAAGGTTTATAATATTCAACTCTAACTAAACACACACATGTATCTGCAGGCATTTAATTTCAACATTCATTTATGGAATTTAATGTTAAATCGTGACTTTTAACAATTGTGAATTAGTAAAAGGACCTGGGCAAAATTTTCTCAACAAAAGCACATTATTGACGCTATTGTATTGTTGCTATAGTTAATGGTGTTGGTGTTGTTGCAACTGTTTGTTTGTGTTCTGGTATATTTTCGTACTAAAAACAATGAGGTAGAACAGTTAAAACATACAAAACTTAATTACCTATTAACCTGAACAGGTTGGAGAAGGAGCCCAGCCGACACCATTACACATACTCACTCGTTCGTACTCGTAGTGGAGCGAAACGTGTGTACATACAATTTAAACTAAATATTGTACCAACAAACAAACCATTATTTTAACAATAACTACAACTATGGTTGAATATATCGTATCAGGAAGAACTTTAGAAGAGTGTATTCAAATTTAAATACATTTTATTTATTTTGAAATCTCTGCTAATGTTTCAACGATTTAGTTTAGGCTTACACTAAGGGCAAAACGACAGTAGCTCAGATTTGCTTAGAAGAATGACCGAAACCAGAATTTTTACTTTATCCAAAACTGCAACCATGAATGCACTCATTTAAATGTCATATTAGGTATAAAGCTCAAAAACATAGAGGAAACTGCAGCGGCAGTGTTGGCGGAAGTAGTGGTAACTAAAATTTAAACAAAACATTAAAACATGTTTTCATAGAGGAAGAAAATATTTTAACATGACCTAAAGTACTAAAACAAGAACAATCACTCGTAGATTCGAAAAAATTATGTACGAAACTCTGCTACTAATATATGTATAAACTCTATAAAACTTCATAAATTCCAAATACATTTACATACATACATTTGTACAAATGTGGTAGGTAGGTACACTAGGATGGTTCCAAATATAGGTAAATTCTAATATTCAGCTTAGCCCTTTCCACTCAATCATTAAATCTCACACAGCATTGCAATTTACACTTTGGTCTTACCTACTGTTCCATTATTAACATTAATGAAGTGTTCTAATTGGAATATGTACAGATGTGATAAATGGAAGTATCCAAAATGTATTTTATAAAGGTACGGTCACACTTGGCAAGTATTTGTCGAAAAAGACGTTTCCACTAAATAAAATTTAAATGAATTTATTTATTAAAAAAACTTCGTTTATTTAGGACAGGACACAACAAATATTTAGTTTTATTTCATTTGATACTGTTTGATCTTGCAAAACACTTGTAAGAGTAAGCAACGTCAAGCAAATTTGTGCTAAAACAAGTGGTTACGCTTTTTTGAGTAAATGTTTGCAAGTTTTCTTTTCTGAAAAGAAAACTAAATTATAAAGTTCAGCTTTATAATTCAGTTAGCGCACTTTACTGTTCTACTAGTGTTACGGGGATTACTTCAATTTTGAGTGGGAAAACGATGATAACAAGAAGATGAAGAAGAAGGTTAGCAACAAAACTAAAGACATAGTGACGTATATACAAAAGTATTCGGTATTGGAGTGTCAAACCTTCCCGCCAGAGATGGGATGACCCACATATGTGAACAATAACTAAATTAACCTTTAATGGACAATCTTGAATTTGATTGGTTTTTAGTGTTTGTGTTAAGTCTTGGGTTTTAGTGTGTTCTGACATATATAGTAAAATTTTATGGCCAACATTTTTGTAGAACATTTCATCCCCGCCCCTCCCCTTTTTCGGGGTGTTTTTTACAATTTCTTAGAATAAAGCCAAAAATGCCGTTATGAGGGGGGAGTTAGAGGGTTAATATGTTCTAAAAAATATTTGCTATACCATTGTGTACAAAAATGCTGAACATACCCTACACCTCAGACGTAAAGAAAACATAGTTTTATATACCGATATGCTGCAAGAACAGGCCAGAGCTGGGCATTTTTAACCGCTTCTTAAATGAAATTCTGATGTGATCTATCAAAACGCCGACACACGTATATTTTTTGTTGGTCTCCTTAACACCAATCAATCGTCGGAACCCCGTATTTTAGGAAAAAGTTTGAAATTGTTCTACAGTGTTTTTTATTGACAAAACAAAATTAAAATTAATTTACTGAAATTTTTCCAGAACATATGGCAACTTCAAATACATAAACCTCACTATAAAATTTAAAGTACAACCAAAAAACTTAATTTCTAACAAAATATAGAAGGTGCAAAAGTTAACAGGACATTTCCAACGAATTTTTGAAAAAGCAGAGTGAGGCAAAAGAATGGCATAAAATTCCATGTTATTATCATTTAATTTTTCAATATAATACGTTTGGCACTACACATAACATTGGTGCGCTATTTCCTTGTCCAGAGCTGTATATAGAGTTATTCAACAAGAACTTTGTTTTCCAACAGAAGAATAACATGAAAGCTTTGACATTTTACTTATTGACTTATCAGTTGTAAAAAACTTTGACAATAGCATTAAAATACTAAAATGCAAACACGCTGATATTTCTAGTTTTTTGTTCAAGCCCACTTTTATTTGTCTGGATATGAAGTCAAGAAGCAAAATTGACACATTTGGACTTTGTATGCTGGGCGTGCCGCTGTCTGGTTTGGTTTATTAGAAAAATGGGCTGGATGGAAGACGCATATTGTTAAGTAACAATTAAATTTTGTCCTAAAGATTTAGCCACCGAAACAATGAAGTTACCTAGCAAACACATCACTTACAAATTAAGTTAAAAAGTAATAGGAAATTTTCGACCGGACTAATTACAAATTTACTAGGAAAAGAACTTATTTTTGTTCGAGATGTCCCAAAAGTAATCCGTTATAATTTTACCACTTTCAACCAAAAAAATTAGTAACTTTTTTTATACATAAAAGTTTTATAAAAATATGTAGTTGTAGGTTGATTACAACAAAATTTTACAAAACAAAAAAACAAACGTAACAAATTCTAAGGAAACTTTCTGTAAAATGATACTTATAATGATTTATAATCGTATACCCTCATTTTCATTAAGTCTGGTTATTTTTTAACCTATAGTTATACTGTCTGTTAAAATATTTTTTTAATACAAAAATAGTTTTAACTCTCAGTAAAACTAAAAACTAACTAGACTTGCTGAAAATGGAGTAAAATCTACCTTAAGTATTTTTTGGGTTTTATAGTTATGACCTTTTTAAGACACATATAAAGTAACTGCCGTATTTATAAAAACTAAATTAGGCTTGAAATGTGCTTTAAGACAAAATTTTCATACAAAATTTTCTTAAAGTAAACTTGAAGTCTACTTTAATTTTTTATAAATACGGCAGTAATTCTTTAATATATAATAAGTACTACAAAAAGTGGCGATTAAAGTAACGAAATAATGAATTCTGGAAGTCATTAAAATTAAAAATGCAAGTGATGTTTTTCCCTATCGCCTAATTTCACGTTTTAGTTCAGCTGTTAATTAACCGACCCGATCATGCGATATAACAAAACTGGCTTATTTTCTAAATAATTTTTTTTAAGATCGGTTCTATACAGATCCAATCGAAACGACTACTGCCTTATAACTCAAAATCCTTGAAGGGATTAAGGGAATAGCTGACCCATTTCTTCAAAATTGGATGGAAAATATTGATAAAAGAAACGACTTCTTTAAAGTAAACTTAAAATTTGAACAAATTTCGAAAGCTGAAAAGCTCCAGCTAGTGCGATATGTGTCGTTTGTCGTCATAAGTCTATTATAAAATATATATTTTACTGGAAAACTCAAACACAAAATGAACTATCCTAATTTACTGTGCACTCATAAATCCTTTCGTATGACTTTCAATGTGTATTGTAAAAATGTATTTCAAAAAGGTATGCATACATATTCGTTTACATCCATCATTCATATCGACAGTTAAATTTATAGCTTTAAATCTAGACATTAAAAAATTCTCTATTAGCAAAAAAATACCAAACATTATTTTTCTCTACATATTTTCAAATACCATTCATATCTAGTTGCACGAATATGTACTATTTACTATTAAAAAAAAAAACTTTCAAAAGGCCAAATAAATGCTATTGAACTAAAAATAAAAAAATATGTGCAATAATGAAAACACTCATAAAATAAAATAATTTATACATTGTTGAAAGCCATGTTAAAGACAACAACAATAGCGACAACATTTCTGCAATAACAACATCAACAACTACAACCAACACATAATAAAAATATTTATAAAGTACTCGTCGTTCAACGGTTTTTTTTTTTGATAAAAATCAAACTGCATGAATAATGTGGAGGAAAAGGTTAAATTTTTTAATAATAAAAAATTTATGAAAATGAAAATAATTGTTGGGCAACAGGATCAAATTTACTGAAAAATGCACGAGCTGGGATTGGACTCTCTTATTGAGCAAAATTTTGGAAGCTGGTAAAATACCTATATAATGAAGCGGAATGTATTTGTAATAGTGATGAACAATTGAAAATGATATAGGATGATGACCATGCACAAACTCCTTGAAAATCCGACATTGTTGGGCTCAATGATTGCAAAGAAGTTAAAGAGTCCAAAAAATACTGTAAATCAAGTTTAACTTTACAAGTAAACCTAAATCACAGATCGTTAACAAAAGTAAAGTAAACATTTTATTAAAAGAAACCAACAACTTCAAAAAAAAAAAAAAAAATACTACTACGTTCAATAAAGCAGTCAAAATTGACTGCGCCAGTGTAAATGTAAATATCGCAAGATTACGCATGGAAGATGGGTTTCAAACCTATCGTGCAATTAAATATACAAATCATACAGGCATGTTCTGAAAATCACTTTTTCGTAAAGTGATTTGAAATCACTGAAAAGGTTTCTGTGCACAAAAATTATTGAAATCTCGTGATTTAAAACCGGTCATCTAACAGCCTAATGATTTCAAATCACTTAGAGTTTTTTAAGCATTTTTCATTGAACTCTTGTAATAAAATTATCACATACACTTAAAATCATTTGTTCTTTATTTGTTTTTGAAATAAAACTAACTATTTTACACAGAAAAAACTTAAAATTTACAAATTTAGTAAGACGTTGTATTTTTTGCGGACCATTTTTTTTAGATTTGTTTACTATTTTCGTGATTTACTTTTACTTTTTAGTAGTCAACACAAAGAAGAATCAAAATCACTACTAAAAATTAAAAATCTCGTGATTTTCAGTGATTTCAAAATCGTTTGTGATTTAAAATCACCGTGATTTCAGAACATGCCTGATAGTAACAAGCAGAATTGTGTTGTTGTTAAACGGGCAAAGATTTAACAAAATTCAAATGAAATACTATATATATGCATGTATGTAAAAATGGTCCTCAAACTGCTACCGGCACCAAAATTTTATATCGCAGAAAAACGAAGAGATGTCGACATACAAAAGATAAATTTGGTGAAAAGGTAATAGTTTGGCTAGCAGTAATTTGCAGTTGTGATCTGAACAGCACTCCTTTTGTCACCTCTTCAACTATGTAAAAGAATGCCGCAGAAACGTTTGTAGTCTCTTACTAGAATTGGGGTATTGACACTATTTAAAAAGTTGCAGTGGTTTGGTATCTATGAACGCAAAAGAAAAAAATATATCACCACCTGCTTCGGTCAATTGAATAATCGAAAGCTAAAACCGATTCTTTATTTGGAATAAGTATGTATCTCAGGTGGATCGAAATAATGTGCATCTGTAAATACGATTGGATTTTTGCAAGAGAAAATACATTTTTTCTTTTAGCATTTATTAAATATTAATAAATCAAAAATATTCAATCGCTTTTTTGGTAACATAAATAATAAAACATTTACGCGACCAGATTTCATGTCAGCAAAGTGTTTAAAGTGTTTATTGTATTTAAAATTACACATGATCAAATGATTTTATCAATGACTTTCATATAGGAATATTGTAAAGTTGATTTTTCTTTAGTATAAATTAACTCAAAAAATACAGAAGTTTAATTTGTAAATAATGTTTTTTATGTCTAGGCATTTGTTTAGCGAATGTACAAAAATAAACCCAACATCAGTTTCTGATAATTATTAGTTTTCTTTCCTCCTTCGGTTGTATATCATTTAAACGCCACGGAAGTAAAATAATTAAATAAAGGCTATAAAAAATCAAGCTTTAAAAAAATAATGCGCCTACTCAACACCAGAGGCGCAGCATTGCAGCACTAAAACAAACATAATGTGCAATTGCAGAGTTTAATATAAAGTTGTAAAAAAAAAATCAATTCACTGAAAACTTTTCTAAATATTGATAGACCAAATAACACAACTCTTTCTAAAGTAATTACTTTGTTAAATTAGCGTAATTATATTGAAAAAAAATATTCTGGTGTTGTTTACTTGCAAAGAGTTTAATTAAAATAAAGGTTTGTTGTTTTAAAATCATAAATAAAAACAAAAACTCTCTACAGACATTAACCCAAACTTAAAGTATCCATAATAGGGTATAAATATGTCACATACACACAGTGTTGTAGAAAACTGTGTGAATAAAATGTAATTTGTTTTTGAAGTAAATATTTAAATACACAATTCTTAAAAGTTTGTTTATTATGTTTAATAATGCGAAAACTTTATATAAGTAAACATATCAGTATAAAACATCAAGTTCAAAAAATTAATGATTTGTTATCATCTTTTACAATTTTATATGTGAAATAAACTAATTCGGAACTGATTCTAAGCGTGACAATTTCAAACAAAACTCACAGGACTAGTATTTCTATATTCCGAGTTTAGCTGCAATCGTAGTTCTTTCTGTAGTCCCAGTTAAGCTACAATTATAGCTCTTTCTGTGGTCCCAGTTTAGATACAATCGTAGCTCCTTCTGTGGTTCTTCCAAGTCTGCACATTTAAGATGAATCGCTGTGCGGTGGACGCTTTTAGCTGAACGCTCAATAAGCCCGATTTGACATACACTGTGTACATACACAACCACAAGCGAACAGTAAAGTTGACAGATAGATACATATCACAGATATGACAACACTTTATTTAATGTGTATGTGATTGTGTGCATGTGTGTCACTTCTAGAAAAATAAACAAAAACAAACAAATACACAATCTGACAACATTACCAGACTAGATTTACACAATTCAACTAAAACAGCAAACACATGCAGTCCTACTTATACCTACATGCATATATATGTATATACATATTTACACTAGCAAGGACCCAATTGTATGTAGGCAAATAAAATTAAAAGCTTTTTTTCCATGCCAACAATTCCCCTGTTGAACTGTTTGCCATCAATTTGTTCACACAAGGCGAACAATTTCTTACCGTACATGAATTTGTCACTGTTATGTTTTTCTTCGAACGTTGTCAGAACATTTGTCTTGAACTATGATCCTAAATATCAAAACCTTTTTACCATACTGAATAAAAACAACAAATTTATGCCCTTAATTCTGTCGATGTTTAGTTCTTGTGAGCACATCAAGACGTGGGGTTCATAATTTTGGTAATATTGATTTCGGGGACCATACTAATATAAACATAACAAATCTGTATGTGAAGGCTGAGATGTGACTGCTTTTAACGTTTACCAATATCACAAACAACCTGACGTGTTGTTAAAATAAACAAAATAACATTTTTTTTCACATTTTGTTTCTCTGTGTCTGTTCTACGGAGTTTTTATTTGTTTTGTTTTTGTTGTTCATGCAACACGTTGGTTTAATTTTATATGTTTTTGTTACATTACATTTTGTTTTCATACAATATTTTTAAATGTTTATAAATTCGAAACACAGTTGGACGGACACCCATATGCTCAACCAACAGAGGAGGACGTCAACAATTTTGATTTTTATCATAGACAGCAACACGAAAACAATAAAAAAAAAAAAAAAAAAAAACACTGCAAACCAAGTGTAGAGTTTTAATATTTTAACAAAATTCAGTCTCAGGGTTTGACAGCCAGTCAGTTAGCCAGTAGTCCTTAATCGTCTGTCTGCATTGCATTGAAGTGAATACGTGTATGTTGGCTGTATGATGATTAACCAGGTCAATTCCCTGAAACTAAAGATTTAATAACTACTCGTTGTACTGTGGGACATTTTAAGAACTAAATACTTGTTGAAAATATTTCAGAATATTTAAGTATAAATAAGGCAAGATAAAAGTGACAGAATAGTTATTATTGAATCTGATCAAAATAGCAATTTTTAAAATAAAAACATTGGATTTTTAAAATTTTTTTTCACTCACAGATGAACTATATTCTATATACACTAAAAACCATGTCCTCTTTCGCAACACTCACAAATGAGCCTCAGTGCACCAACATTTACAAACGTTCCTGCAACACATTTGTATGTAAGGATGTTTGTATAAGTATGTGTATGTGTATTCTACACATTTGCTATTTAGTTGTATTATTGTTGTATTATTTTGTTATGATTGTTTTCCGTGAACATTTATAATGTTTCAATTAAAATGAATAGTTTTTGTGTAAATTGACTGGTTTAACATTGATTATAGTCAACGAATCTCTTTCATTATTTATTTACCAGTCTTTAAGGAACGAAATGTTGGCCAAATAAGTTGCTTATTCATACATGTGAAAAAGGAATTATTAAAGCATGAGAAAAGTGGCTGTAGAAGTGGTTTTAAATGTCTTAAGTAGAAATAATTATTAAAGGTTTGGATTCAAACATTTTTAATTTCATAATAAATATTTACACTTTAAATAGAATTTGTAAACAATTCATGCATTTCATAGCGAATCATTGCTATTTTTAAAAACAATTTTTTTTATATATAGTCATAGTTTTGTTTCAATTGAAACATTTTGTCCTGTGTCAGTTTAGCTTCAATTGCAGCCCTTTATATAGCCTTAAGCTAGATTTACACGATTGAAATTTTCTTCAAAATTGCTCTTCAAAATGCTTCAAACTCGTGTAAACAGCAAATTTTTTGAAATAAATAAATTTTGAATAAACAGCAAATTTTTTTCAAAATTTATTTATTTAATAGTTATTAAATAGCATTTTGAAGAGCAATTTTGAAGAAAATTTCAATCGTGTAAATCTAGCTTTAGTTTTACTTCAATCGTAGATTTTCGTCAAGTCCCAATTTAGCTTTAGTTCTGCTTCCATCACTCTTTATACATACCTATTTTGTTTCTATCATAGTTCTGCGGCAAGTCCTAATTTAAACTAAGCAATTTTTTAAGCTAAGTTAGATATTTAGACATTAGGGTGACGGGAATATAAGGCGAATAGACACTTGGTTTTACGAGCAATTCGTGTTACTTTCTTATTCGTATTACATATTGCATACAAATGTGTGTATGTATATTCTCAAATAAAAATACGAGCGATTTAAGCAATAAGAATTGTGCTGTTTGAACGCCAAAAAAATTTCAAGAAAAAAATTGTATCAATCTTTTAAATAAAAATTGCTTCGTGTAAATTGGGACTAATCGTAGCTTTATATAGGCCCAGTTTTGCTTCAATCGTAGCTATTTATATAGTCTTAGTTTTGCTTCAATCGTAATTCTTCGTCAAGCCCTAGTTTAGCTTCAATCGTAGCAATTTAAATTGTGACGGTGTTTTCAGCTTTATTTTAGTCTTAGCTTTTTATGTAGTCTCAGTTTGCCTATAGTCGCAGTTCCAGTTGAACTTCAATCGTTGCTGTTCAAGTTTTGCTTCAATCATTGCTAAACTTTTAGTTTATATTCCATCTTAAATCTTGTACAAACCACATGTCAATTCACTCGTACTTCGTTTATATGTATATCTTACTGTGACCCAATTTAAGTTCAGTCGCATCTCTGTATGTAGTCCCTATGCCGTCTAAATCTTTATTTACTCCAAGTTGGTTTTAAACTTCTGTCGTTTCTCCTTAGGATTTATACTTTCTACATTCTGTTTTTGACTTTTTGCAAATAAGCAAACATTTTTTTTAAGTAGTAAAAAAATCGTTTAATTTTTTAGTTTCAAAATCATCACTTCGTCGTGTACTCTAACAAAAACTAGACAAAATTTTAAACAGAAATTTATTTACAGACAACTTTGTTGAAAAGTGTTTTTATTTTCTAATACATAGCACTCCACACTTCCCTACCGCCGGCGATAACTTTATTTAGAGATTTTTATTTCAAAAAGATATCATAACATCAAACAACAACCAGAGTTTGTTGTCGTTTATTTCATTCTTTAACTTTTTGTTCAAATGTAACAAAACAATGAAAAAAAAAGAAAATAGAAATAGAAGTAATATAATAAAAAAAGGATGTAGACAGAGACTTTCTCTTTTGCGGCACGTGACTTGTTTACTATAATGATTTATTTGTTTTTCTTCTTTGCCTTTGACTTACGTACATACGCACATGATAGAAGCAACGACAGCAGAATAAAAAAAATAAGAAAAGGATACGAATTGAATAAAAGTCAAAATGGCAAAACAACCTGTATTCTGACATACATATGTACATACAACGCAAACAAAAGCTACAACAAAAATAGCAACAATGATTCGCATACATTTCTTGTTAAAAGGACATAAATTCTATATTTATATTCAACAACTACTTTGACTCCACCATATACACGACTGCCACTTGTACTAAATCCTTGTCACTGTACTGCAACAAGACGGGTATTATTGTTATCACAGGAGGCTGGTAACTGTGAGAAGTTTGTAAGGAAGAAGGATTTATTAAAATAGTTGAAATATACATGAGTTTCCGATATGACTTTCTCATTTATGTAAATGTTCGTTTGGAAACAAATAAATACAAATCTGAAGAATACGAAATTTGAGGAAATAATTGATAAATCAATTCAATGCGTCTAAGTATTCTATTATAGGGTTCTTAATACGAACATCCAGATATGTATTTACAAAACATCTGTAGAACCTATTGTTATGAATAAATGTACATATGTAAGTATGTATCTCCAG
Organism: Bellardia bayeri; assembly: GCA_950370525.1. Classification (NCBI taxonomy): domain Eukaryota; kingdom Metazoa; phylum Arthropoda; class Insecta; order Diptera; family Calliphoridae; genus Bellardia; species Bellardia bayeri. Next base: position 124,898,225 of record OX493264.1, read on the forward strand.
TTTGTTATTCATTTCTACAACTACAGTAATATAATTTATCACTTAATATTCCACTCATTTGCATTTACAACCTACATACATACGTAGTCCCAGTCATAGTTGTTTTAGTATTTTACTTCTAGTCCTTTTACTCCTACTCCTTTACCTATACCAAAATAATAATAACAAAAGAAAAACATTAATACAACAAAAACAATATTTCCAGATCAAAACATTTAATAAAAATTCTTGTTTTTCCCCAGATTTCCTGAATAAAGATTCATGGCTGTTCAATTTTTATTTTTGTCTTTCAATTTAGTTTCTATTCTAGTTATTTGAATTTATTTAAATTATTTATTTAACTTGTCTTTTTTTACTGCTTTACTTTTGCATTAATATGAGAAAAGTGTTTATAGGGTAAATAGAAGAAACTGAAATTGTAAAATTTTCAGTTTCGTCGTCTTCTTTGTATTTTTGGATTGGATATTTTAAAGATTTTTGTCATGTACGTGCTTGGTTTTGTTTGTTATCAACGTTGAATTTATTGTTGTTGCTGTTTCGTTAAATCATTTACATTTAAATGCAAATCGATGAACAAGAACATAAGGAGGATAATACTTCAACGTACTTCTCTTTATGCTTATAAGTATTTGATCCTCTGCTCTCTTTCCACGTACTCGTACGTTAATGTTGGACTGATAAGCAACGTTGGTACAAGTGATACAAAGGTACCAACCAGATGTATGTTGTACATTTATGTTTTGTATTACTAAATTGAACAACATTTTAATACTTATTATAGTTTTTTTGTTAACAATTTCATCCATGCAGTAAATGATTGCTATCAATTTTAAAGATTAGAACTCATCACTTACTTAACTAAGAAGTCATTAAAAAATTGCATTTATTTTGATCAAGGAATTAATAGTTTTTGAAGCAAAATAAATTAGATATCTTTATCAAAAGGCCAAATGGATACAGATATGTAGTTAGGCTCTGATCCAAGTTTTAAGTAACGCTGTAAAAGATATTGACCGATTGATGGCATAGCATGTCTAGTATTATAAGTACGATAGAGTTGCATCTTTTCAACCATCATTCCGGCATGGATTTGGAAAATTATGTTTATTTATTTATTAAATTCAGAGATTACAAGTCTAAAGGCATACTTAATCCAAAAATCGAATGGCCAAAGAAATCTTCCAAAATATACATCTATAGATGGTAAAAATATTCATATAAAAAATACCTTATTTACTAAAAAAAAACCCCCACTTCTGCACAAACATTAATGTTATAAACATTAATGTTATATTGTTGTAAGGGGCGGACCCCAAATAACTTTCTTTTTTTTTTTGAAAATGCCATAAAAAAACTACTGAATATTTTCTAAAATTTCTTTTTTTATTTGAAAGTACAATCTTTCCGGTTAATAATGGAAAATAATTTCATTCAAATGGCTGCCTCGACTGGACATGCAGTAGCCTACACGATCGGTCCAATTATTAAGCACATTATCGATTGTGTGCAGCCGTATTTCACCAATGGCTTTACGAATATTGTCCTTTAAAGCGTCAATTGTCTCTGGCTTGTCGGCGTAACACTTATCTTTGACGGCACCCCACAAATAATAGTCTAACTGTGTCAAATCGCAGCTCCGAGGTGGCCAAACGACATCAGCTCTGCCGCTGATAATGCGATCTTCAAAAACAGAGTGTAGCGTCGGCTGTGTGGCACGTAGCGCCGTATTGTTGAAACCAAATGTTGTCAATATCCTCCTCTTCAATTTTTGTTAACAAAAATTCGTTCAACATGGCCCGATGACGATCGCCATTGACTGTAACGGCCACTCCTTGCTCATTTTCGAAGAAAAATCTGCGCTGCATATTAATTCCAAATATCTAACATTTTGCTAATGTCATATAATAAGAACTAGAGAACCAATCCGAACTTAACGTTGAAACAAAGTTAACACGGAATATTTATATTCACTCACCTGACAGCCCCTCGTTTTACTGCAACATAAAATGTTGGTTGCGGTAGCTATTTAAGGTTCACTTGACATATGTTTCATCATTCATGATAAGAGGGTTGTTGAATTTTGTTAAAACTTTGTCGTTAAGAATTCGTGCTCGTCTTATAGCAACATTACTACTTAACCCTCCGATGAGTGAGATGGTCCCTAGGGACCTTTTTGCCTTTTCAAACTGAAATTACTCCTACTTCGGCCACTACAACCCCCAAAAAGTTACCCTGTATTCTAAGAGTATTTTGTTGCGCATCTTTTGGAAAAAAATCAAGCCGATCGGATCATTACTTTAGGAGTTATTGAGGTTTTAGTGAGAATAGTACGCGCACGTGTGAATAGGTCCGTATGGACCTTGACACTAATAAATGCATGTATTTGGGCATCATTATAATTTTTTTATTGTTTCAACACTTAATTTACTTGTTCTGAACACAAAGACCTAAACTCAAAGACATTAGGGATGATAATAAAAACAAAAAAATCTAAGAAAAATTCGAAGACATGAACTTTATTGCTTTCAAGGAAAGGCACAATATTATAATTTTAAGTACAGTTCTTAAAATTTTTTGTTTTTATCATCATCCCTAATGTCTTTGAGTTAAAAAAATTTAAAAAATTATTTTTTTATGTAGAATTTAGTTATAAACAATAAAAACAAAAAATAAATAAAAAAAGATTTTTTTATATGAAAAAAACATGATTTACCAAAAAGGTCCGTAGGGACCTTTTCACACGGCCGTGAAGTTCAGAACTGTCACTCTTCGGAGGGTTAATAATAAAATAAAAAACATAAATCCATTGCTCAGCTTTTGTACAAATATATACCGTCTGATTAAATTTTTTTGACAGAAAAACGAAAGTGCTGCCAGCAGATTCTTGAGCAAGGTTGGGTAGTGTAGACGGATTTTATGCAAACAATTGTATAACTTAAATTTTACTACAATTAAGAACTATAAAGTACAATATTTCAATATTATTATTATTGGAACAAACTGTTATTTTCACATCTCATCTCTGTCTCTAACTAGCAATTACACAACGCAATGAAAAGCATCACTCTAACTGCCGTATTTATAAAAAATTAAAGTAGACTTCAAGTGCACTTTAAGAAAATTTTGTATGAAAATTTTGTCTTAAAGCACACATCAAGCGTACTTTATTTTTTATAAATACGGCAGTAAATGTTTAAGCTTGTATGTATAAAGTTTTCTCAATTTCTCTAACTGACAATGCTTACTGGCTGTTGCCCCAGAGTGTAGGAGTAAATGTAAAAATAAAAAATAATTGATTTATGCGTTTGTTTTTCAATTTGTTTATATTTTCTAATGTTTGTTTGCCTTTTTAAAAATCTTCATAAGTATGAGTTTTTTAAATCACACACACACACACATTTACGAATTTATGTATAGATACTGACAATGAGCAGTTGGTGATTAGAATACATCCGTACATCGAATGAAAGAAAAACCATCAATTAAGTAAATGTGATTGGAATTATACGGAATTGAAAGAGAGTATTTAAAGAGATTTTTCTATTTTAAAGATTTGTTGAATTTCGTTTACTTATTAAATACAATTAATTGAAATATGTTTAGGAATCTATGATCTGACATTAATACTTCAGTTTATTTATTATATACATATATAAATTATCTCTATTTTAGAAATATTAAATAGGGCAATATTTACTTAATTATTTAATAATATGAAGTTTAGTTTCCCTTCTTTTCTTTAATAAAATATTAATTATATTCCTGTCAGTGTTGAAAATTTAACGTCATTTCCTGTAGAAGTCATAGATTTTAATTAGCCCTTGTTATATTGTAACAAACGAACTGAAGAAAATTAACATCAGTTTCCTTTTCAACTCGAGATAAATTCATAATTGTTATCGCGTGGTTTTAGGCAAATACTACTCAACTACAGCAACATAATTTAATTCTTCAAAACACTTGTACTTGTATTCAACACAGATTTCCTTTAAATCCTCTAAAAAATATTTATATAATTAAACATTTTATTAAATTTCCTTTTTAATTTTATTTTGTGGGCTTAATATTTTGTGTAGTTGTTCTTCTGTATATTGGCTGAAACAAAAAACAACCCACACTCAACATATTAAAAGAATAACATCAGTCTATATGGCCATTTTTATGTGATAACGGTGTAAAACGTAGTGAAATTCCGTTAAAAATGTCAACTTTATACAATTTATGATTCACAGCGGCGCCATCAAGATTTATGATCACTTTTTGTTTTAATTGTTGTCCTACTACCACCGCTATAAAGACTTCTACTGCCACCACTTTAAAGACACCACACTAAGTGAGTGGTGTATAGCAAGCACTTTTACTTATTCACTCATTCACTTACACTTTACTTGCTTACTTAGCCAAGTTAAACATTCGAAATCCAAAACATTTAAGTAAAAAAAGTAACAACCAAAGCAATTCCTTTAACCACCACATTCCATCACCATCATTACCATTCAAAAGCATACCGCGGCCAAAAGCCCGCACACACAAACACCAAAACACATGCTCAGGATGTTGATGAAGGAAAAACATGTACATAACAAAATAAAAGATGATGTGAAATCTTGATTACGATAATGCGTATACGAAATTGTACCTTTTGCTGGTACTAAGCATTCTGGTTTCATTATTTAGTACATTGGTTTGATATTTTAAAAGCAATAACAAAATAACAAAAAAAAAAATCTGACTGATAACAGATCACGCTTCTGTGTATCGGATCCGCTTCTTTTATCGAGCTTTTTTCCTAGTTTAAACGATTAAATTTTTCTTTAGTTTTTTTATGAAAAATTTTGATAAAAAAAAATGGTAGTGACCACAGAATGCTAAAGATCCAACTTATTTCTCGAATAAGAGCTGCATTCATGATTAAAACCGATGCACCTTCTTTTCGCAATTGAAAGGCTTTATTAACAATTTTCTTAAATACTCTTTTAAATAAGTTTCAACAATATTTTAATTCTATTATTTAAATAGTAATGTTAATATATATATATATTATGTCCTGTGGTTCCTAGTAGGAACAAAGGGCCGCATAATTTGTTGCGGTTTCAGTAATCATTTCAGTTTAAGATTGAGGGACTGATTAGGCCTCCCATCCGATCCTAGTGTTGGGGCTGCCAACAACCTCTAGGCAGGTCAAACAGTTGAATTTCAGTGCCTTTTCATTTCGGTGGCCACCTAGTTACCTGAGACGCATCGGTTTTAGCATGCCATTCAGGTTACTCAACTGTGTGTCTTCTCACTTTAGCTGTCGACAGACGGGTGTCTGAAAGACATTTCCAGGGGATACTTGGTATAAGACCGGAAGTAGTGAGCTGCTTAGGAAATTCGAGCAGAGGAATCGCTTCTTGTCATCCCCAAGTGGATGACAGGCAGATAGCATTCCGCACAAGTGCACCTCCGCGAAATACCCCATCCCCCAATAATGTTAATAATGAATTAATATTTGTTGATTTTTTCATAATATTTTCGAGTTTTAGACAAAAATGCTAGTGATTACGGATGAACCTTTTTTCTATATTACTAGCTTATTTAAGAAGATAATAACATTTAACGATTTAAAATTAAAAAAAGTGATTTTTGCTCAAAAAACGTAAAACTTTTTACATACGGTTATCAGATCTACATACGTTGTCCGGAAAATGTTCAGAAAATGTCTAACAACCGTGAACTTTAAATTTTTGTCTACCAACTTTGGAAGAAAAAGCATTTTCATTTTCATGTAAGACAAAACTCGTGTGAACACTTTTTTTGTCATTGTAAGATTGTTTTAAGACAATTGTCAAACACTTTTAATTGTCATATGTGCAAAGTTAATTCATATGTCAATGGCAGCATTATCTAAATGCAAAAAAGTGTGCATTAATAACATTTTGGAAGAAAAAGTGGAAGAAAATTAAAGAATTAATTCTTAAAGATAATAAAAAATGGATAGCAACATATGTATATATTATTGAATCCTGATAAAATTGTTTCAATTGCTCTTTTTTGTTCCATGATAGTATTTAAGATTTTTAAACACACACACACACACACAATGTCTTACAACGAATTTGACAATCTTTGCCACACAACAATCTGACAACCGTGTGAACTGACCATTTCGGTTGACAGATAAATATATTGTGTGGCAATGAAATTGTAAGGTTTTCTTACAGTCGTCTGAACTGACAATTTACCTTTAGGTAATAATTGTTCAATGTCAGTACATTGCTAGCACATTGCCAGATCTGACAACATTGTATGATCTGACAACCGTCTATACATAGCTTAAGTTATTAAACGTTTGTTTTACTAACTGTTTAGAATTTTTGTATGATGAATCTATTTTTTGTTAAAAACTGTGAACGTTAATTTACGGAGATACTAAATATATGAATATTGTTCAGTTGATATCAGCAATACGTCTGTTCTTGAATTTAAATTGAATAAACTTAATCAAAATCTTGGTACTTTTTACACTCAAAAAGCACAATTTTTCTTTAAAGTTATAGCAAACCAGCTACAATTAAATGGAACTTAAACTAAGATGATAAAAATAAAACCTTATTAATAAGGCAAATCCGAATAAAATGAAAATATAAATGTTTATATGTAACATAGATAGACAGACAGTCAGACAGGTTGGTTGATGGTAACATGGTCATTCGTTTGCTTGTTTGTCTGTTTGATTTAGTTCTAATATACGTTTGTACGAGTATTTAATTTTATGCTTACGCGACCAGTTTACAATTTATATTACTCATTTCCTTTAAATAAGCAGTCGCAAACTTGTACGTGTATTGTGTAACGAAACGCTCATTTTGTTTCTATGTGTGAGTGTGTGAGTGTTTATGTATGAGTGTGTAAGTGATGATATCTTAATGGCTATTCAAATGACTACAAAACAGCATGGAGAGTTTAAAATTACAGCTTGTTTACTGAATATTATCCGTGATAAACCACAGGTGGCCCCTTGAAAATGTATATTGACATGACAATTAGTCTAAATAACAAATTCTCAAATTGTGAATAAAGTTAAACAAAAAACATTTTTTAAAATGTATCAAGTTTCAAATTAATACTGATATTATTTGCCTATAAGGACAGCAATGTGTTTTTGCTGCGACATTGTTCTGAGAAGTAAATTGAAGTACCGATAGAAATTTGTAATATGAAAGAAGGGTTTTTATAAAGAGTTAAGTCAAGGTGGACTCTTGGAAAAGTACATTTGACTTTAGGTGATATTACAAAAACATTATTATATTATATATTTTTATATTTGTTAGATGTTATATTACAAATTGATTTTTGTTCAGCAATTTGAGTGCTCACAGATCGAGCTTTTTATCTCGATGAATAACTTTCAAAGACACAAGCGATTTAAAATTTTTTGTTATTCATTTTGGAAGTTACAGATCGAGCTTCTTTTGATGAGTAAGAATTTATTAACAATGATATTGATATTTGAAACTTTTATAAGTTTCTTCAGAAGATCACTGATCGAGTCGCTTTTATGTTTGAAAATTTTATTAATTTAAGATTGTTTTGAGGAAACCAGAGTTTTGCTCAGAAATTTGAGTGATTACTAAACACATATTTACAAAGATATGAACGTTTTACAAGTTAACACAAGTTTTTGTAGAAACATTTATTTATATGTATAATAAAAAATTCAAGTGATTAAACTTTTTTTTGTTGCGATTTATCAATCAATCTCAGATTAAGCTACTTTTCTTTATAAAGCACATAGATATTTTTTATTAACATATGACAGCTTAATCTAAAACATATGTGACCTTAAAGTTTCTTATCACTGCCTCAGTGTGCTTTATTCCATTTAAACATACTTTGTTATATCTTATTCTGTTTTGTCCGTTTGGCTCTTTCTCATTTACCACGTCTGTTTGTCTGCTTATCTTGCTTGCTGTATTATCTTTGTGACTAATATAATCTAAATCTTAATGTTGTAATGGTTTACTGAAATCACAAGTGAATATTTTCATTTGCAGTGACTAACTAAGCTCAACTTTTAATTAGTGACAAAATTTGTTTCCAAACCAAGAAAAGTTATGAATTAAAAAAATTACAGAAAAAAAACAACAAAAAACACAAATGAAATTAGAGAAAAAAAAGCCAAGAACATTAAACTCAACACCAGCAGCTTCATTTTCATGATGAATTTCCAAGTTTTTGTTTTCAGTTAATTTCTTTTTCCGGGGGTGTTGTTTAGAGCTCTAACAAAAAAATTTAAATATTTAATTCGATTTTTGAAATAAAATAATGTTTTATCCTTATACGAGTATTATTTAATTTACTCAAACCGAAACTAAAATATGTAAATGTGTGGGCGCGTTGAAGCAACAAAGCCAACAGTCATCATCATCAGCATCAGCATCGTCATTACATGCTGGCTTCTGAGGATTGTGGTGAGGGTTTGGGGTCAGTGGTGTTTTGATAACTAATGCTGATTATCATTGAAATGTTGCAAATACAAGACAGATGGACAGACAGAGAAGGAAAATAAAAATGTATGATTTTTTATATAAATATAACTCTGTTTTATAAATTGCGTTTGCATTTTTTATTTCATTTGTTTCATTTACTTTAATAATAATATTTTATGTATTTGTGTCAGGGTTCATTGCTGCAAATGCTAGCATTGTAATCTTTGATGATGTTGGTTAGGATTTTGTGATGTTTGTTGCTCTTTGACACCATTCCTAGCATTCCTTTTTGGCCCGCTGCTATCCATCCGTACTTGATACTTCTTACTACTCCAGAATGTCTACTCTCGTCGACTCAGTTCAACTCAACTCAATTCAAACGAACTGTGACAGTTGTGAATTTTTATTGTGTTAATGTGACAAAGTGAAAAATTAAATTTTCTTCTTACAATCACTGCTGAATTTTCTACATTTTTGTTATATTTTCTTTTATAATGCATATTTACTTTTATTTACTGAAAAAAAGAAACACTGAGACAAAAGAGCCAATCATAGTTTGAGCTTCTTTTATCGATTAAGTACTTGCTTTCGAAGTAATGAGAAATGCGAGTGATTACCGATCGAACATCTTTTCTTTATAAAACGAAGATATAAATGTTTAACGTTTTCTTTCGGTTTTTTGGAAATAAATTTTTGGTAAAAAACGCGAGTGACTTTTCGATTTTATAGCTTCTCAGTTCAAATATGCAAATGATCATCGATCAAGTCTCTCTTCTAGATTACACTTTTATTTATAAAGATTTTTTAAAAATTTTGAGCATTAGGAACATATTTTCGGTAACAAATGCGAGTGATTACCAATCCAGCTTCTTTTCTAATTAAACGCTAATTTACAAAGATATGAAGATTTTTCAGTTTTTCAGAAGCTATAATATCGATCTAGCTCTATATTGCGAGAATTCCAAGGTGGAAAAGACTTTCGTTTCAAAATTTAAAAATGTTGAAAAATTTGTTTTAAATCAAATATGGAAGTGATAACAGACCAAGCTTCTGTTTTTAATTAAACGGCTATTTAAAAAGTTATTAAACAATTACGCCAATTGTTCCAGTACTTTACAATAGTATTGTTGATTATTCGAACTATTAGCCTGAATAAAAAAAATTTCTCTTAAAAAAAATTTGGGTTTTTGTTTAACTTCAGTATTATTCTATTTCGTTTTTCATAAGAGTTTAGCTTTAAATTCATTTCCTTTCTTTTTATTTCAGTGCAGTTTTGTTGTTGTTGCTCCAATCTTGATTTAGTATTTTTCATTCTGACAAAGTTCTTTATTTCAGAAGAAACAAAAATTCTATATTTTATGGTTGTTTAATGTTTTTTAGTTTTTATTTTACGAGTTTTTTGATTGTTTTTATCTTTTATTTGAATTGTTGTTCACATTATCAATGATGACACTTGCATTTTGTTTTGCTGCAGTTTTTTTCATAATATTTGCATACAACATGAGTATGAAAACTTTTATTTTGAGCTATAAAAACCAGTTGTCATAAGTGCAACATAAGCTTCTTGGGAGATTTCAATTTCAAATTTGTTTAGTCATAATAATGTACATTGTTTAAATTTTAAAATAAGTGTCATATCTTTATAGAAACGCAATTAAACAAGGGTTAAGGCATTCCAAACTACCATCACAATGGCACCCATAGTACAATTGCTTAAAGCTACTCCCACTTCAAATTCTACACAAAATTGTTAACGATTATTTAATTTTAGTTAAAATAAATTTCGCTTAATAAACTTTCTTTTCAAAGTCCATTAGTTCACGGTAAATAAAATGATGGTTTTAAAAATGAAAATAACTTTTATTTATTAAAAAAAATACCGATATTTTTCTGCTAAATTTAAACATTTGGGAATAAATACAAATTTAATACAAATACGTATAAAAAGGAACTAAAAAACATTACTCAGCATAAAAATACATTTAACGATTCATGCAACAACCAAGTCATTCCATCAAGGGGTCGACAGTGATGATGATGTTACTCGTATTGCTAATGGAGTTAATGGTGGAGATGGTTGCTGGGTGGTAGTGTATTTCCCGAATTGACAACTCCGGCGGTGTTAAACTTTAGGTTTTTTATTGCTATTTTGTTGCACTGCCTGTAGTATGAGCTGTATGTTTGTTTGTGTACTTGTATATGTGATGCTGGTGTCAACTTGCGATGACAAATTTTACACAAACAAATTTGTGATAAAAGCTAATTTTTCAAATAAACAAATTCTAACAAATAGCATCAAATTGCACAAATATTTTTACAAAAGAAAACGACAACATATTTATAAAAAATTAAATAGATAGAATAGAAATGAAATGTGGAGCAAAATCTACAAGAAATAAACATAAAATGTAGAATATTAACTGAATGAAAAAAACAAACAAACTAACAAAAAAAAAAAAACTGCTGAAAAATGGAATATAAATGCAATTTGTTTGAAGCTTTTTTTTTGCTTTCTACTTGCTACAAAACAATACCAACAACCATAGTACAACAGATATAATACAAAAAAAAAAAAAAAAAACAATAAATATAACGCTGCTGCAACACTCAATTTGCAAAATGAAACAGAGCTTACAAAGAAATTAAACTTTGAGGTGAGAATTTTGTTTTTTGCTTTAGTTTTAAATCATTGACTTTTGCTCCGAAATTTTTGTGATGCCAAATAGAACTTAATTTCTTAATAAAAAGTTTATTTACAAAGATATTAACATTATTTCCGTAATATAATAAATTTAAAGGAAATCTATTAATTAACTATTTGTATGCTCTGCCTGATACGATAATAAAAGTACATACATACATATTTATCATCCATATTTGAAGTGCATCTGTTGATGATGATGATGATACTCAATAAGAATCAATGAAAGAATAAATGAACGATAAGTACATGCATACATATGTTTGTTTGTAAATGCATTCAAAATATATACTTTTAACAATAAATTCAATTTGTAAATTTATATCTTTATGTTTTTGCGTTATTAAGCTTAAAAGTAATTTGTCGCAATATTTAATTTAATTGTATTTGGCAGTTTTTTTATTTATATATAAAATTGGCTAAAAAATTCAGCAATTTGCTAAATGTTTAAAGTTATAATTTAATATGGAGAGTAATTTGATTAAGTTGTGCCGCATCTAAGTTAGATTTCTAAAGTAAACATGTTGCATATTAATTTTATCGGTTTAATTCATTCATTATATTTGTTCAATTCACAACTAAAGTTGTAGTGTCGTATTAATATTTTGTAGGTGTTGTCTACGACATTTTTACATGTGTTTTTCGAATGTTGTATGTAAATTTCAGTCTTGCCAAAAGTAAAAATATGGATCTCAGCATAAAAATTTAGGTAACACACAAATCATAAACTGATTGACAAATTTAAAACAGGAAAACAAAATTAATAAATGAAAAACAGTCATTCAAAGAAACTTAAGACATCAACATCGGACAACACTGCCTTAAATTTAAAATTATTTTTTTCTGATTATAACCAACGAAGTTGGTTAAAATATTGAAAATAAACAATGACAATTGAAAACGAAAAACCGTTTTTATATTTTTATATTTTCAATAAAACAGACCTCAAGCCGAATTCATCAAATACAAAGATTTTCAAACAAAAAACTTTAATAGTGGATATTGTTGAAAATACTACGGTATGTTTAATTTTAGAAAATTTATATTTTGTATATTTGTGTTTAAAACATATTTTGTTCATTTTGAATGTTTGATAACATAAACATACGACTTTGCTTAAAATTGTGTTTACAATCAGATAGTTGTATCATACAATGTACAACATACAACATCAGTTGTGAATTGAACAATTATATTTTCAGTATAGCTTAAACTCTAACTGCCGTATTTATAAAAATTAAAGTATGCTTGAAGTCTGCTTTAAGACAAAATTTTCATACAAAATTTCCTAAAAGTACACTTGAAGTCTACTTTAATTTTTTATAAATATGGCAGTAATAGTTTATATACATATGTAGTTTAAAGTGTAATTAAAAAAAAAATAAAAAAAATTATTGTGTGTGAAGAAAAACTAAGATAACTAGCACGGACAAAAACCACAAAACAGAGCACTGTTATTCACTTAACAGTCATCATACTTGAATTCTGATAAACAAATCTATATATGTATATAACGGGTCCGCCATTTAACTTTTTTTTTTCAACTAGTGCTTATTTCAATTTCTATACTCAAATCATTATCAGGCAATTTAAAGCTACTAGAATTTAAATATAAATTTCCATTTTCTACTTTATAACGTCTAAAATAACTTCAGAATAAGAAAAAAAACATATTAAGAAATAGATATGGTATGGAAAAGGTCCACTGAATGGAACAAAAAAAATGAAGTAATTTTGGGATTCCAGTAAATTAAAATAAATCTGGTGAAGATTTTTGGCCATTTTGGAAATTAGGAAAAGGGCTAGGAAATAGTGTTCCTATGGTCACTTTATACAAAGGAACGATTATTATAGAAGTCATTAAACTGCTGTTTTTATGTTTTTAACTTTTCCTTTACAAATTAAGTGCAAAATGATATTGGCTAAAAATTGTGGTTTTTGTCTGTGCTAGTTAAATTTAAATTTATTTTCACACATATATAAAATTATCCAAAAATGTTATTGTATATGTTTCTTTGATTTAATATTTATACTTAATGCAAACAAGTAAATTTTCTGAAAGCTTGTATCACAATAAATATTTTTTCTGTGGTTTAGAAGTTGCACGGTATTTTCAGTTTACTAATAAATCGGTATCGTTTTGCGTTTGACATGAATTTCTTTGAAAAATAATTGCTTTTTTAATTGAAATTTAGATTATTATATATGTACGTATGCGAGTAGTGAGAAAATTAGTAATGAAATTGCGAATATAGAACATAAAGTGGAAATTTTACAGATTATTAAGAATATGAAGTTGAAATCGGTATACCGTACACCACCATGTAAAGCTTGTGCGCAGAGTACAGGTCGCAATTTTGAAGATATTTCGACAAAATTTGGTACGTGATATTTCTTCGGATGGGATTGAAACTGGTGGAAATCTGTCCATTATTTCACCTGGCCCCAATACAAATGTCCTCCCGAAATTGGGGTTTAGCGATCATAAATGTTTGAATTATGCAAGTATCCAAACAGATTTCATCACAAATGAGTGGTAAATGAAGCCAAATCACATCTACAAATTTTGTGCAGATCGGTCCATAACTGTTCATAACTCTCTTAGAAATGTAGATATGCAAATAATATTGAACACAAATATGTTTCAGATATATACAAATAATATGGTACAATTTAGTCGTAGAAGGCCCACTTCCGAAGATCGCTTTAAAGAGCATAACTCTCTTAAAAATGTTGGTATCCAAATATTATTTAACGCAAATATATTTCATATGTCTAAAAATTATACAGTCCAATTTTATTATGATCGGTCCATAATTAGTTGTAGCTCCCATTTAAGGCCTACTTTCGAAATTAACTTTAATGATCATAAATTTCTTAAAAATGTTGGTATCCAAATAAAATTAGAAACAAAAAAGTTTCTTATATACAGAAATAATGACACCTAATTTTATAATGGTCGGTACATTATTAGTCGAAACTCCCTCTCCGTAATTCAATCTAACCTCCATAAATCTTTTAAAACTATTTATATCGAGATAAAGTTTAACATACATAATATTTATATTCATAGACATCATGACACTAAATTTTTGGATGATCGGTCCACAAAAGGTTATATCCCCCATTTCTGAAAAACTGTTTTACTGGGTGTAGGGTAGTATATGGTCGGGCTTGACCGACTTGTTTCAATGTACTTAAATGTTTTTTTTTTTTAATATGATTGAATCGAAATTTTGTGGCGTATATGTTTTTGCTGGCGCTATACAATTACTAATTCATGGTGACACTTCAGAGGAAATATTGATAAGAAGGATAAATACGTTATTGGATTGGGTTAATTCGTGGATGGTTTCTAACTTTCTCATACTAAACATAAATAAGACGAGGATAATAAAATTTGGTTCACTTAAAATCTGGATGACTCAACCATACATATAAATCAAAGGGAAATTGTAATTGTTGACAGAATGAAGATGACAGACTCGTCATTTCATACCATATATAAAGAAGTTTGCTTCACTCTTCGCCGATTATATTGCCTTAATATTTATTTACCTTATCATATTAGGATTAAAGTAGCTCATGCTTTATTAATGTCACAAATTTCTTATAGTATGCATATATTTTTGAGTACAACCTCTAGTAATATTAGTAAAATCAGAATTTTACTGAACTAAATTGTACGTTTTGTTTTTTGGCATTACACTCTACTTATTAAACTGATTGAATGTTTCTCTCTGTTACAAATTTGAGGCTGTTGGTAATAAAAAATAAATGCATCTGACATTTATAAATAGTTGCACCAATCAAGATAACATTTTGCATATAAAATGTATTCGAGTTTAAGTTTTAGAGATGAACTCAACAAATACACCAAGGACAACAAAACTGTGTGCGCTCCATTAAGTCACCTTAACATACAATGTTTGATTGTTGTGATTTCTTGTATTAAAAATCAATGTTAATATTTTAATAATTGTTCAAGCTTAAGGTATTTTTTCAATAAAATTTTAATTTTTTATTTTTAATATTTCGCTACGTCTTTGTGTAGTATCTTCCTAAAGATCTTCCTGAAAATGCTAAATTAAAATTTTATTAAAAAAAGACCTTATTAAGCTTGTACAATTACTAAAATATTATTAAAAAAGGTTAAATAAACTATAATAAAACATATAAAATCAATGTTACTAAATTTTATTTAGAATTTACTCAATTTCATTTGAAATTTTCCTAATTTCAATTCAATTCAGTTCAAAGAATTAAACCTTATTTATTTATGTTTAATATTAAATTACAATTAAATGCAATTTATAGATCGGAAAGTAAATTTTATGAAATCGAAGATAACAAATACGAAAATAGCAATTTTCTTGTATGTTTTAAAAATATGTTTTTTAATTGTTAATTAAACATTTTTTTTAATAAAAAAACAAAATATTCTTCGCTTTAAAGAATTTGACTTAAAGTTTGTCGCCCACAACAACTTCATGAAAACCACAGTCTGAAATACTTTTCCATGCAATTATTAAAAGTGCAATTATATTTATCTTGCAAGCATGCTTAAGAAGGAAATAAACTGATAGTTCTTACTAAAACTTATTTCTCTCTAAAATTTAGATTCTAAATTAATGCTGCACACGCCAAAGAGAATAATATCTCAAAATCAAACATTTCATTTGTATCACAAAACGCAGACAGACCAAAACAAAAAATATTGAAAAAAAAAACTGTTACAAAGAAAACACACAAAACAAGTTGAAGAGTTTTGTAAAAAAATGAAATATGATTCATGTAGTTCTTTTTACATCCTCTTACACTTAAGACAGATAGACAGTCATTCATTCATTCATTCATTGATTTCACTCAAGTGGAATAATACTTTTTTACATACTTTGCTATATACATGAAAGCAGACGCCAAGAGGCAACATCTAACACGCCTCTTAAATGCAAGTTTCAACAATTCAAATGCAATCAAGTTCAATTTATCTATTTACTTCTACAAAAATATCTATAACTTATTATTTAATTTAGTGACAGAGATTCAACGAATGAGTGAAGTACTGAATCAAAAATAAAACGAGTTTTAAAGAGTAAGATTAAATTAAATTTAACGGGTGGCTAAATTTCAAGGGCCGATGTTGATTTTGAATAAAACACAAACTATTTAGGAAATTATTGTAATTTTATTTTATTATGATATATTGGTATTACTTAATTATGTATGGAACAAAATATCGGCCAAATGGGCGCCGCGACCACGGCGGCACACCTCCATCCGGTGGTCCAAATTTTCGATGACCCTGAGGCATAATGGAGGTTCTATACCGTTAATGTGCCGAATTATCTCATCCTTTAGCTCTTGAATTGTTGCTGGCTTATCGATGTACACCTTTTCTTTCAAATAACCCCAAAGAAAAAAGTCCAACGGTGTCAAATCACATGATCTTGGCGGCCAATTGACATCGCCATTACGTGAGATAACACGGCCATTGAATTTGTTGCGCAAAAGAGCCATTGTTTCGTTAGCTGTGTGGCAAGTGGCACCGTCCTGCTGAAACCACATATCGTCCACATCCATATCTTCCAATTCGGGCCATAAAAAGTTCGTTATCATCTCACGACAGCGAACACCATTCACAGTAACTGCCTGACCGGCCGCATTTTGGAAAAAATACGGCCCGATGATGCCGCCAGCCCATAAACCGCACCAAACAGTCACTCTTTGTGGGTGCATTGGTTTTTCGACAATCACTCTTGGATTCTCATTCGCCCAAATGCGGCAATTCTGTTTATTGACGAATCCACTGAGGTGAAAATGTGCCTCATCACTGAAGATGATTTTCTTCGATATGCACGATATGCATTTTCATTTGAACGCCCATTTTCATAATAAGTCTGGATAACTTTAACACGTTGTTGGATTGTGTATCTCTCCATGGTTCAAATTGAGTAAGTCTGAAATAGAGAAATGTCAAATAAAATTCGGAAAAAAGCTTGGCGTTTAGGTGTGGTTCACATTCAACATCGGCCCTTACAATTTAACCACCCTTATTTAAATTTTAGTTGAAATTTTAGAGATATTGTTATACAAGAGACTACAAAGAAAACTTGGGAAATTTATGTCTGAACAAGAGGCCGTTATTGGTTTTAACAATTTAATATGAAAGAAACCTGAATGCAGACGGTATGTAGTCATTGAAATGTAAGTTATTCCGTAATATCAAGCTATTACCCAGTAATGAATTCAAATGGTAATTTTTTGACATTTCAATAATTTCACAATAGCATTTCAGGTATAAATAGTAAGAGCTTTCTTTCTGTATTGGTGATATTTTTGGGGCATTTTTTTATCTGGTTTAGGTGGTTTCTGCAGATAACTCCGCTTAGTTTAGTCAGTAGAGCACGTAAAATGTCCTTTATTTACCGCTTAGTAATTGTAACCATACAGAGCTACTATTAGAGTGCAGATGTATATAATTAATGAACAGTGTGACCTCGTAGTTTGCAACACTCGGTGCAACATTTGTGTGTAGCAATAATAATAATAATAGCAGCAAATGCAAATTAAAACAAATATTTAGTAGATTCAAGACGATTTTACAAATTTGTATATATTACAGTGCACTCTCGAATTGTGGCACCCTCAACTCAAGCTTTGGGTATGTAATCTGTTGATTATTGTTTAATCTGCTTGATTATTGCAATCTATAAAGAAATTTAAACGATTTTTGACTTGAATTCTTCATAGCATGGTTGCTCTGTAAATGTTATAGAAAACTTATAAAACATTAGGAAATACTAAAAAAAATTTAGCACAGTGTGTACGTTTGTGTGCATTGAATAAACCTAAAGAAAGTCCTTAAAACTGCAAACAGAAAAACGATGCTACGAATATTGACAACGACGTTTATAAAAATGATGAAGATGATTTTCAATGCTGCTGATGATGATGAAACTTATCATGATGAGGGAACAACTACGACGGATTTCTGAGAAAGTTGGGTTGTATTTTTTAAATAATGGCTATATATTTTTTTCTTTGTAAAGAGAAACTATCAGTTGTTAACTATTCCTAAGTTAATTAGATAATTTGAAAGGACAGGAAAACAGATAACATACATATATCTATAATAGAATTTTTGACAAATAAAAAATTCATAGAAGACTTTTTGGAAAACACAGCATAGATGATAAAAGAGGTCCTCAACAAACCACAACCACGACATTGCTTTTATCCTTTCTTTGATTTTTTTTTTATTGAGTTGGGTTGTTAAACACTGTCACAAATAATGTGTTAGTAGTTAGTTAATAGTATTTTCTTCATAAGATTCAGGTTTCTTCTAATAAGAGATCTACTTCGATTTTCCTTTGAATATTTTGACAGAATGACGTTATTTATATTTAAACAAGTAAGAGTGCTATATTCGGCTATGCCGAATCTTATATATCCTTCACCTTTGTTGTGGATGCATAATTATATTATATACATACATACATATGTATATATATTATATTGTTACGTTTTTACCTTTCAAAAACGGTGGTTTATTTCCTTTAAATAAACCGGATTCTTTTTAATTGCAAAATAAAAGCGCCAAGTAGTTTGAAGAAAATATAACGACTCTTTATTTATTTAAATGTACACAAACACAATTAAAAATGAACACACTGTCTTTTTACGGTTTAAGAACACACTTAAAGTTTTTGAACACTTTGATGATTACACAATAATGACTCCCAATAAACTGATTCATTTGGTTGGCCGTGTTAGTCTATTTATACAGCAATCATAATTTCGGATGGTTCGTGTCTAGAATATTCAGGCCAAAGTCATTAAAACTCAATGTTGCCATATTGCTATGTTTATAATAGTTAATAACAATAATGTTTATAAATCAAAACTACTACAAATGCTAAACAAGTTGTATGTCGATAAACACGCCATCTGTTGATAGTGTTGTTCGTAATAATATTAACACACTTTGTTTGATATTTTTTTTTTTTTATGAAATTTTCAGAGGTTGTCTTGGATTTTTGCTTATATCTCCGTTATTAATGGACGGATTGTGCTGATTTTAAATAGCAAACTTTTCGAAAGCATGTCTGACAGATTTATTGAAGATTTGGATCCCGAATAAATCTGGGGACATCAGAAAATTGGTTTTAACAGACAGACGACATGGCTGAATAGACTCCGCTATCTATAAGGATCCAGAATATATATACTTTATAGGGTCGGAAAATTATATTGTGGAAATTACAAAGGGAATGACAAACTTATATATACCCTTCTCATGATGGTGAAGGGTATAAAAACAAGTTATATGAAAAAGACAAATTCTGCCACCACTTCTTTAGAAAACTGTCGTAATTTTTAAAACAAATTTAAATTATATTCTTACAAGAAACAATTTTCTTAGATCCCTCGCATTTTCTTATAATTTCCCTGCTATTATATTGAAATTTAAAAATATTATATAAAAATGAACATATGCAAATAAATGAATGTACCTTGGTACGTACATATGTATGTATGTGATATACGAGTACATAGATAACTGATAACTATGTACACTCATATTCTTATTTGTCTAGTATAAATGTATTTTAACCGAGCATGTAAAATGTTTGAATACCTTTATTTATCTAATAGAACTATAAATTAGAAGTACATACAAATCAACCAACAAATCGTCATACAGACTGGCAAATATGCAGACACAAGCACTGACAAAAGCAAAAGTACAGTAGTGAGCATAAAAATGCTATGTAACATAATCATCGATGACATCAACGCGCTTAATATGATGATCAATGTAATTAGAATGCTATAATAGTAAAACAGGGACCTTAACTCTCCGGACGTTTATCATATAAGTTGGAGTTGAGATTGATTACGTTAAATTTTGTTATAAAGAAAATTAGGGTTCGTTATTAAATGGGCATGATCTGGTAACAGGAAAATCTGGTAAATTTTGCATTTAGAAACTGTTCACTGTAAGACTGTTCGCTCTTTACACTGAACACCGCTAATAAAACTATTAGTCAAAGGCGTAAACAATGTGTTGCAATCAAAAATCAAATATTACAATATATACCTACAGTCATAGTCAAAATTTAGTACACAGCGAACAATAATTTCTGTGAAGTATAATGTCTTTAGAAGAAGTCCATAAATAAAATTAGTAATAATTTTTTAAGTGCCCAGTTAGGAAATTATTAAGGGACCGATAGGCACGTAGCAAATATTTAATAGTGGATGTTAAAGATTTAATAGTGTTGCAACGAAGTAACGGAAAATCTTTCGCAGATATTGCTAAAATTGTGAACAAAAGTCGGTCAACTGTTTAAAAAGTTATTGAAAGCAGTAAAGCTCGATGAAACACTAAAACTGCAAAATATACACATCGACCACGCTCTCTAACTGATAATGTTGTGCGCAAAACAATCAGAGAGGTCAAGACAACTCTAAAGTCTAGCGCAGTCAAAATAGCTGCAGAGATTTATAAGACACGCATTGACCCAGTAAGCCTAGAAAAAACCGTATATTTCTGCAGTAAACGTAAAGACTTTGCAAAAGCTTAATTAATCTCTCTTTGTAGAATAATGTAATAATGCAATGCGATGAGAGTAAATTTCAGATTTTTGTGTCAAAATCAAGAGGAAATGTCTGGAAAACAAGAAATAGTGAGCTGCTTCCCTAGGACCTTAGTGCTACAGTAAAACACGGCGTTAGGTCTTTGCTGGTTTGGGATTGTGTGTCAGCTGCAGGGCCTGGTAATCTAGTATTCATTGAATGTACGTTAAATAGCTTTGACTTTTTAACAATTTTAAAGGACAATTTGAAAGTAAGTGCTGAAAATTTAGGCCTTTAAACGCCAAGGATCTTTTTAGCAATACAACGACCCAAACACACCGCCAGATTTGCCAAGGAGTGGATATTGTACAACATGTCTAATCTCCAGACCTTAACCCCATAGAGCACCTGTGGGAAATTTTAGACAGAACATCAGAGAAAGAAGCATTTCATCCAAAAACGAACTCCGAACAGCTTTAACGGAAGATGTGACTGAACCTTTTATAAATTCCATGAAATGGCTACAGAGGCTGTTTTTAAGCTGAATGAAGGACTAACAAATTTTTAACTTTTAAGTTTTGTATTTTGGTAATATAAAATAGGGTGTTATCATTTAATCGTATACTAATCTTTGATTGTTTCTCTCAGGTACTTATATCTTCTTCCCACAAAATTTCCATGAAATCAATTTTTATTTAATTTTTTTTTAAATAAGAAATCATTAAACCATAAATTAAGTTTTATGTTGATTCAAACTTATATATATTTTATTATAATAAAAACAATTTGCTTCATAGACGAAAAAGCATGCCGTATACTAAATTTTGACTCCGACTGTACTTGTATATACTGGAATTGCAATAAGATTAAAAAGAATGTTTGTTTGACTACTGCTGCATGCCTTTTTCAAATGAAATTATTTAGAAAATCATTGCATCAATACAAGATTCATTGATTTAAATTGTTATGCATAATTTTTTTTGTATTTCCTGCTCACTTACACAAAAAAAAAATTTAAGATAGCGCAACTCTTTAGTAAGTTGTTTAGATTGGTGTGCAGATTTGTGACAAATGCTAAATAACCTTTACTACAACTAAGAGTATTTTTATATGTTTTGAAATTAATAAAAGTCGACATGACATGTTTTAATAACAATTTTATTCATTAAGAAAAAAATTTTAAATTAGGATTTTTGCACCATCTTTCAACTCATTGCTGGGCATATTTATAAATAACGTACTGCACTTTCATTGTCACCGCAAACCTTTTGTTTTTGCAGCCTCTCTTCTATTTAGAAAATATTTTATTTCAACTTTTAGTAGTAATAGTAGTAGCATAGTTCATTTTCTTCTTGATTTGATTATTATTTTATTTACTTTTAAATGGAGATTCATCTGCTGTTTGATTTTCCTTTACTTTCTTCTTCATACACTTTTCTCTTTACTAACTTTTCGTTGTCATTGCTGTTGCTTTAGATGTTCACAAATTGATGCAATTCACAGAATTCTTTATGTGTGTTCAATAGCGCATAATTTTAGTTGAACGTCTTTGTTCCTATTCTTTATTTATATATTTATTCAATTCTTTTCTCCATTGATTTGTTTGGGGGTTCCTTTTTGTTGTTGTTGTTGTTGTATTCATTCTTTATTAAACTGATATTATTGTTGATTGTATGTATGTTAAACAGGATGATGTTGCTGCAGCTGTATTTGAATATTAAATTCAATATAAACAAATAAAGAAAACATGCAATAATACCAAGGTACAATAAATATAAGAGTGGAGTAGAAAAAAAAAGGAATCTCTAAATTGCTGACAATACAAATTACTACTTTGATTTTTTTTATTTTTTAAATACGTGAAGACTAGCAAGAGAGAGAGAGTGAAGAAGGGAAGGAAATCGTAGAGATAAAACAGGTTACACTGCCATTGCATTTGAACATTGATTGTATGCATAATCAAATTATTGTTTGTTTGACATTAAAATTGGATTATTCTTTCTATTTACAAGTATTTGTTTATTTATTTACTTGAGTTTTTTTTTTAAAATATATTTATTAAAACTAGTTCCAGCAATGTATTTAATAAAAGTTACTTGATTAAAAGAATATCCGTATATAACACAGGTCAACAGTAATTCTGGTGGATGTTATGTAGTTATAGTTTCCACATAAAATGTAGTGTAAAATCATCAACTTTAAACTCAGATTCCTTTTAATTGTCAAAATTTGTACCACTGTTGTCGCTTGAGTTCTTAACAATAGAAGTACAAGTATGTATTTATAAAAAAGTTCTAAAATTTATTTAATTATAACATTATATAGTTCATTAGATTATATCTCGTGCACAACGTAGATCCGGCATCAATTCGGTGGTCACAAGAATCACACTCTGGAACACAAGATAATTTCTGGCACAACTACGGTCTTTATGTCATACCCTATACAGCTAATGAAAGGTGTCCTCATGACAACTTCAACATATTTAACCCTGCTACTAAATTTAGGGTCTTTTGATGATCCAAATCGTATTTAATATTGCATAACTTGCAAAAAAAAAAATGTGTTTGTCCGTCACACCGACACACAATCACTCTAACGACGATATATTGCATTGATCACAAGCATTAAAAATATTTTTAAAATGTACAAATTTGATTTTTCTCAATAAAAAAATGTGGTGTCAAAATATGACCCGAACATAACATGTGTATTTTTTTTTTCTAACATAGTAGCAGGGTTAACTACACTGTCAATATGTAAGGCAACTTAGTTTGCCTTTATTTGTTTAGTTGTGTACTTGGAATCATTGTCCTACATGAATTCACAAGGAGGCGGCATTTCTTTTTTGGTATAGAGTGGCATTTGATTTAGCAATATTTTAACGTAATCCCCAATATACTTTTTCCATCTAATCTATAGATTTGACCGGCGCTGCGTATAATGGCTCCAAAGAAAAAAAGGATAAAAGGTCCAAATTTTGGGTTCACATTTTATTATAAAATTAAGTTCTAATTTTTTTATGAAAAATCACCTCAAAGTTTATGAAAAATTACTCTAAGGTTAAATTTAAAGGTGGCTCCAAATGTTGAGGCCAATTTTTATAGCGAGAAATTGCCCCAAATATGTAAATAAATTTTCACCAAAAAATTTTGTAATTTTTATAAAATATTTCTAATGAAAACCCCCAAAATTTTGCATGAGATTTTTGGGGTAATTTTTAATATTTATATTTTTAGTATATTTTCCAATATCAACGAATGAAATTAAACCCAAAGTGCAAAAACAAACTTTCTTGGGCTCTTTTTGCATTCTACGATTTTGGGGTAATTTTTCGATCCCCATAAAATGCAAAATGACCCCAAAGGAAAAGTGCATTCATTACAAACCCAATAAAAATTAAAAAAAAGGTTCAAAAGTTTAGCTTTTTTTATTATTTTTTTTTTTTTTTGGCCATTTTCCCTGGGGCCATATTTGCGGCGCCATTGGACCGATAACGATAGCGAACATGCTTACCTGGCGTCAAATACTTTATTTTTTGGGCTTTCGAATGAAAGCTTTGCCATCAGCAGCAAACAATATTCCCGGTGCAGATGTTGCAGAACCAATTTTGAACAATCTGTTTGCTCAATAAAGATGTCTTCCCAAGGCTAAATGAAAGAAATAATCTATATATATATATAAATGGATGTGTGTATGTATCGGCCCAGCCGTTTTGGAGTCCATACGTTACCAAAACGGCTGGGCCGATTTTGATGAAATTTTCAGGGTATCCTCAGAATATTCAGGCGGCACTGTGAACTCTGATTTTTGATTTTCGGTCTGCTTGCGCAGGGGCGTGGAAAAATCCATTTTTCATATTGCACCACCAATGACATACGAGTATACATACATATATTTAGCTTTTTTTATTTTATTTTTTTGAAAGCCGTTGTCATGTTTTTCAAAACGAGATATCAAACTCTTAAATCAATTATGTAGTTCCGAAGATATTTACAAAAAACCAATGTTAATAATGATCCAATATCAAAATTTTAAAACTTTCGGAATGTTGGATTCAACATCCGAGTTTTCGGTTTATTTACAAAATATTTACATCATTCGATAACACAAGATATCCCGCGCTTACTAAGGTGCAACATTGTACAATAAGTTAAAAATAATATTATATTATATATCGATGATAAACAACTTTGTGTACTCTTGCATTTAAGATACCTACATTTTGTGCACATTTGTGAGTTTTTTTTTCAAACGCTGATAAAAAAATAATGGTACATATTCAAGCCGTTGTCGACAAGGTACTGCCAAGTCTAACAATCTTCTACAAAAATTCAGATTGGCTGTGAGAACGTGCACTTTTGGCACCAAAAAAATTATTGCTCAATGACAAATTCAATTGAAACTGCTCGGCAAATTAATCAAATACAAATCGATCGACACAGTAATGGATGAAGGACAAGAAGTTAATTATCCCACCACAAAAATTATTAATTTAAACAGCCAGGAATGCCACCGCATGTGCTAACATTAAAGGTTGGATCACTGGTAATTCTTATTCGCATCTTAAACGCACCCAAGTTCTGCAACGGAACCAGATCGACCATCAAAACTTCTCACCGGATTTAATCGAGGCAACAATCATCGGTGGCAGATTCAAAGGCGAAGACGTACTTATTCCACGAATTCCGATGATTTCCAACGATTTACCATTCCAATTCAAGCGGCTCCACTTCCATTTGCGTCTGGCCTTTGCTATTATCATCAATAATACACAAGGCAATCATTGAATATTGCTGGCTTAATTTTGGAAAAATCATGTTTTTCACATGGCCAGTTGCTTGCTCCCGAGTTGGCACTCCAAAAAATTTATATGTTTTTACACCAAATAGAAAAAACAAAAAAAAAACATTGTTTATCCGCTGGCCTTAAGATGAAGTAATAAATAAATATAATTTACAATTTGCCTTAAAAACATTTTTGATTGAGCCCATATCTACACTTTATGATAGGTATTCCATGGATATTTATTTGTAGGCCGTAAATTTCGTTAAAAATCGTTAAATCGTGTGGTAATACAACACTAATGTTTGCTTAGAGCCAGCAACGCGGACCGGGTCAGCTAGTATGTATCATTTACTTAATCAATACTGATTAAACCGTGTCATTGTTTTTCGCTTACTGCCTGTTGTCTATGGTTATATTGTAATTTTCTGTGAATTGCTTAAAAAACCTTTGTTTTGGAACAATCCATCAGTATTACAATTTTACTCATACTTTTTGCATTTTGAATTTTTTACGAATGTCAATGCTGAATAATATAAGGAAATAGCTGAGAAGAGAAAAATAATGTCGCTCTGTGTAATTGTTTAAATAATAACAATTAAACTTGTTAGTATTGTTTAAAATTAAAATATTTGTATTTGTTTTCTTTTAGACAACAAAAGAAAGTCATATATGCTGTAAATTTAGAAATTTAAACAAAATTACAACTAACTACATGTTACTTGAGCAAACAGATTTAATTGCTGAAGTCAACATATATTTTTTGTGTTTTTGTGACAAGTCAATTGTCTACTTAGTTGAACATATTTTCAATTAAACTTAAACACCTTTAACTCAATTTACCTGCCTGGCAATGACATATCAAATACTAATCAATTTAATCAAAAATATTAATTAAATACCTACATATGTATATTATAGTGGACCTGTGAATAAACAAAACAGTTTATTAATAACTACTCCTCCTGTACTCTTATGCAAAATAAATAAAGGAACAAACTGAAAACATAAAAATATAATTGAATTGAATAATTAAAAGATTTACCATGAATGAACTACCAACATACACACACACACACACACACACTCACATTATTAGTATGAGTAGAAATGTTATCTATATTGTAACCATATTAAATCGTTTATTATTAAGTTGTAGTAACTTGTCATGTTTTGAATATTTAAATAGAAAAATAGAATCTTTCATTAGAAGCATACGGACCGAATAACCTTACATATGTACATGTATGTCTGTTAGTAAACAGAAAAATACTATTAAAAGAATTGTGGGATATCACGATTTTAGCATATGACAGCCACTAAATGCCACAGAAATGACACTTTTGAAACACGTACACATTTGCAAATATCCGTACATACACACATGTGTACAATGTACACTCACTCACCCACATGCAAAAAGTAAATGTTCAAATGATGCAAACGCCATCATTGTATTTCTTACTCACAAAAGTAATGAAAGAAAATATATAAATAAAACCTTGGCACTATGGATCCCTCATGCCCTTTAAAAAACTCGACAAATACTTTGTTTGTTTCCACAACACAACTAAGCTCAAAATTCTTAAAATTTAGTTTTTTTTAACTTAATTAGTTAAAATGCTAACTAAAAAAAATATTGATTGCTAGACTAGAATAATGACTCGACTTTAGTTAACTAATCGCCAGCTTTTAGTATGAGCCATAGTGTCCTGTTTTCCACACACACGCAGTAAAAGTGAACATTTACACAAAATGTACTATATGTATGTGTTCGTCATTATTTGAACTTATATAAGTATTGAACGTATGAACGGGTATGAGTGAAGAACATAAGTTTTACTAAGTGTGTCCGCAAGTAAGATGGAAAAATGGTCCTATTTGACGTCATGACAAAACATATGAGCGAACTATGGAACGACATATGATCAAAACTTTTGAGCGTGTTAGAGACGAGCAAAGTATGTTACAAACTTGAATGAGCATGACAATGTATAAAAATACGTGTACCCACGTATCACTACATATGAAACGTGCGAATGTGTACAAGTGCTTCTCAAAGTGTGTGTGTGTGAGTCTGAGTGCGTATGGCTACTAATAGAGAAAAAGGAATAAAATGGTATGTGGATTTCTTAATAGAGGCACACGGTGCAAGCTTTAGAGTTTAACTATCTAATTTTGTGCTATTCATATGTACATATATTCTGGCGTCTAGAAAACCTCTTCTTCGTACTTTGTATGTGACATTTATTGTTTGCTTTTCGTTTACTTTTTTTTTTAAACTCATAGCATTACATTATTAATGTCTGTATAATTTTTGGGCCCCCGTTCACATCTGCAACATGTATTTATATTTGTTAAATTATTTATTAATATATTTATGTTTGCGTAAACAACACTCACTTTCAACTAATTAATTTTGCAGGTATTTCTTTTCACCAAATAATTTAGATTTAATCATGCCTGTCTACTAAATATTTATGGTAACGAAATTACTTTAAAACTGGAGTACAAAGTCATACTTTTTTCCATTAGGCAGGTGTGAATCTTGCATAGACATCCGGTCAAAAACCAACGGGTTTTGATGGATTTACATCGACTAATGCACCTCCTTCGTCAGCTATGCGAAACTGTTTATCAATGTGTTAATATCTCGAAAAGTGACTTTATTAAAGCATTGCGTTAATACTTAAGCAAATATGTTTGACATTTTCCTAAGTGCCAGTTTTATAGTGTTGTTTTAGTACACCATAAGGTCTGCGAAAACACCTGCTCAAATGTTTTCTTGTCAAGTTTATTAGACGCCCAACTAATATATTTCACGTTAGCATATTTAATGTATTTCTTGGTGTACTACTTCTATTGTTAGCAAATATTACAGTCTGATGTAAGTTACTAGTGAGCAACTCACGAATGGGAGGTTCATGTTAGAGCCGTAACTGCCGGTGTATTATTTGATAGTAGGAGATCACACCCAGAGATTCCTTCCACTAAGTTTCGTTGTCTTGTATTTGTAAATCAGTTTACCCATTTAACTGCCGGTAAAATCTCTCGTTATTATTTTTGAGTCACTCTTATATGTGTATACCTCCAATTTTAGACCTTCTGTGCATTTCGATGCAATGCGACCAAACTTTAGACATTGTTTGAGAGCTCCCTATTCCTACTCTGATCGTTCCACCATCGTAGCTTTTCCTTAAGCTCTTTATATCGGATTCTTTAAGTATTTTTTTTGGAGTAGAACTGATTCATCAGTGCAGTGAATATTTCCTGTTTTGAAGTAAATTTGCCAATGTCTTTACATTCGATAACAATCTCCTGTTTATGGGTTTTGATTTGCTGTCTATGAAATGTATCCACATTATCTCTACTGGTTTCAAAAGTAAATCTCCTTTTTGAGTTCACCGTATACGTGAAAAGGGTCATATGTATAAAGAATGCATTCTTTGTTAAGCATGACTAATTAGCTGCTGTCCTCCAGTATTACTTATTGTTCCTATTTTTTCACAAGCTTTTTTGTTTTTTTTTTTATATATAAAAAACACAGATGTTTTTTCTCTATGAAAATATGTTGAGCATTCGAGTTCTTGGTATTTTACGATTGCTTTTATTGTAGTTGTACGTGGTCATTAATTTGTGGTACATTGGTATATTTAATATTTAATATGGTTCAAGGTGGTTGCTTATAAATGTCTTTAGTGATTGGCTAAGTTGTAACCACTTAACGTTGCATTCATTCTATAAATTTGCGGCGTAAGATTTTTAATGCTGTTACGAGTAAGAGTATGAGAGCTAATGAGGATTTGAGTGAGCAGTATTCTTATACATAGTATACTACTAGTTTGTTAAAAGTGTTAGTATTGTACATTTTCATAATAGTACTAATGCATTTGAGTATAGCTGCAGACACGCATATTCTAAAGAGGCTTACTGGCTTTTCATTTAGTTTTCAGTTTTAATACTCCTGAACAGTTGACTAAATAAGGTTCTTTGTAGTCGACAACTGCTGCATGTTTTTCTATTTCTTTATTATTTTATTTATAAAAAAATAAGTCGGGGTTTTGTTTGAAATTATGCAAATCCTAGAAATGAAATTAGTTACATTAAATTGTGGAAGATTAAGTAAACAGGACATAAATGAATGTGCTGGTATTTTGTATATTTTTCCATTGGTTTCTTTTTTATCCTCAGGAACCTTGAGAGCGGATTTAAGAATTAAAAATGAAATAAGAAATGTATAACAGTCACATAACATAATACATACGTTTGAGTATACTTAATATTGAATAAAATTAATATTCCACATACGCACAGAGTGTATTATTCACTTTACAATGAATTGTATTGAATTAATTAAATAATATGTAATATTATTATATAGGCAGTGGTTTATTGTATGTTTTGAATTATTAAACGTAATGCTTTACATAGTTTGCTGTCTTCAATTACTAACTAACTATACCTGGAGCGAAGAATTGCCTGTAGAGACAGATTAAAATTCTTGAGTGAATTGTTCAGTAAATTAAAGTTTGCTTATATTATATATTTGGTTCAACCAAGAAATACCTGATTAATTTAAAGCTTACGGCATGTAGCGCAAAAATTACTTTTTAATACATTGCAAGACAAAAACCCTTGATAGAATGTAAATGAACTAAATGTAACTTGCCTACAAGTGGGCTTTTTATTTAGAAAACTTATTTTATTTGTTTAAAATGTGATTTTGGCTGCTGTTCCAATTTCTTTTTCAACTTTTAATTAAGTTTAAAGCAAAAATGACATGTTGGCAACTGTTAAAAAATAACAGAACAACACCAACAATAATAAAGAAAAACCTTAATATTTGCAAGTTGCAACACACCAAATAGCTGATGTCAAAACAAATAACATTTCCCAGGAGTAACAGGTTTTTTTTTTGTTTCCAATACCTATTGGGGCAACAACACAACGACACGCAAGAATATTGTTAAACAATAAAAAAGCAAAATGGAAAAAAATCACCAAACAATATTTGTATTAAAAAAAAAAATCCAACAGCGACAGTGAGGCAGGCGTAATAGCCTACCAAACCATGTTCAACGACAATTTTGTTGACTTTTTTATTTCTCTTTATTTTTTATTTTTTGCTAAAAAAAAACAAGCAAACGAAAATACATTAGAATACGCATGGTGCAACTATACAAGGTGAGTGCAGTAGCCCAGCTGACTGACTTTGTTTACAATTTACAAAAGTAATAATTTTTCAAGTATTTTTGACAGTAGTACATTATTTTACACAAACAAAACGCCTGCTGTTTCTGTTTTTAGTTGTATTTATTGTCAATTTGCACTCACCTTGTATAGTTGCACCATGAGAATACTTTTGAATGTTTGTAGTTATTTTTTTTTGGCATTTAGTTACCCGCAATTTAGCATTAGAACGTAAAAAATCGTGTATTTTTTATTTTTTTGACAATTGTTTGTAGCAAAAGAGTCAATACGACAACCAGTAGCAAAATAAAATTGAGAGTTAAAAAAAATCAACTTGCAAGTTTTAGATTTTTATTGCTGAATGGCAATGTGTAAATTTTTATTCATTCGGTTACTTGTTTCCACTTTTTTATTATTTTCAAGTTTACACAGAAGAAATCACAAGCATGTAATTGGAAAAACTAAACTGTTCGTACATACATACATATATTTCATGGAATAAAATCCAAAAAGGCTTAAGATCATGTACTTTTCGCAGAAAATTGTTAAATTTCGAATTGGTAACAAAATAGTACTTTACTGTAGCCTTTGAAATGCAATGAGACGTTGTCATTTCAAAATGCAAAGCAATATTAATACAGCCATTAATACAGAAATTATATGGTACATGTGTTTTTTTCTAAAAATTTCTTGGGGTTTTTAAGCTAATGTAAAAGTTTATATATTTTTTATATTTAGTAGAGAGAAACAAGAAATTAAATTAAAAGATTTTCAGGCTTTGTTTATTTTTATTAAATACTTTTTACTGTTAATTGAAATTCTTATAGGAAATATTTATATGGTACAAAATAAGAAAAAATTTGAAACCTAAAACTAATGAAATATATTCAACAAAAATATAAATTTTAATAATGCGAATGTCCTCCTCGATTTTTAATTACTTCATTTAACCGAAGTGGCATAGAGTTTATTAATTTTTGTAACACATCTTGAGGAATTTCTTTCCATTTTTTACTAAAGCTTCTTTGAGCTCTTTTAAGAAGTTAAAATTCCGCAGAGGTTTTTAACTGTATTTAGTTTAGTTCAGGGCTTAGAGGTGGCCAGTCCAAAACAGTTATATTCTTTTCTTCAAAAAATGATTTAGTTCTTTTGGCTTTATGTATAGGGGCGTTGTCCTGCTGAAAAGTAAAATTATTTCCATAATTTTCCTCAGCAAAGTCAATTAAAACACTGTCCAGTGATTCTACGTAGTTCTCCGCATTCATTTTATGAGAATTAAAACAGTGAAAAGTGCGTGCTATTCTGGTATATGTATCGCCACCTTTTTCCCTCCAATAATATTGGAATCCATCAGGTTCATCAAGGTTGAAGTTTTTTTCATCGCTAAATAAAACATGACGCCATTCGTCTTCCCAAAATTTATACTTTTCAGCGAACGATAATCTGGCTGTCTTGTGTCTAGGAGTCAATCGTGGTTTAGGAATCATTTTTTGTTTTGTCACAACTAGAAATTCATTTAGAATTTGTTGAAGCCGTCTTTTGGTCACATCTAGTCCCAGCTCCGACTTTATTTGGTTACAACTGAAATTATTTGTGATAGCTAGGCGCTTGATTGATCGTCTATCGCGGTCAGTAACTTCTTCATTATCAATGTTTAATTTGTTTGAAAAATGTCTCACTTACTAAATAGCTAAATATGTTTATTAAATGTAAATCTGTAATTCACTAAATTTATATAAACTGGTAGTTTAGTGTTTTGTTTTTCGTTCAAAAAATTTAAGTTTATCTATGTAGTTTTTTTAAACAGGTAAATTAAACTATTAAATCTAATAACTTAGCGTTCATAAATTGTTTCTTTACTTGTGCTATTATTATTTATACAAAGGAAGTTGTTGTTATTTTACGACACAAACTCTAAAATAATATTAATCAAACGTCATCTTACAACTTTAAACTATTTTGAAATTACAGCATTGTTCACATGAAATAAGGTCGCATTCAAAGTTTACGAGTATATTAAAAAAAAAGAGATTGAATACGTTTTCATACTTTCAGACCGTGATGCATCGATTGTGTGGGTGGGCTTCGGTTTCAATTTTTTTTGCTTCTGTTAGCCCAATTTGGCACATGACAAATATTTACTCAAAAAAGCGTAACCACTTGTTTTAGCACAAAATTGTTTGACTTTGTTTACTCTCACAATAGTTTTGTAAGATCAAACAGAGTCACATAAAATAAAATTAAATATTTGTGTAATTTTGTTTTAATAAACGAAGTTTTTTGAAATAAATAAACGAGTTTAAATATATTTTATTCAGTGCTTACGTCTTTTTCGGTAAATATTTGCCAAGTGTGACCGTATCTTAACTCGTTTGAGTGGCTCTGTTAGTCTATTTATACACCAATCATAATTGGTAAATGGTTCGGAGCTAAGATACTAGAATGTTGATCACTGCAAGTCTAGAATGTTCGTGTCTAGAATATTCAGTCAAAGCCGTTAAAAACTTAATTAAAGTTGTCATATTGCTCAGCGTTTTTATAACCGGGTGTTATCAATAATGCTTACAAATTGAAACTTCGATGTATGTTGAGGGTGCATTTGATCATTAAGCATGAGTTGGTATTTGTAGCCCGGGTTCGATTCCCAGCCGCTGCCACTCAAACAACATCAGTTTCTAATAATTATTAGTTTTTTTCTATCTATCATAACTTATATTTATCACAGCGCCATCCTTCGGTGGTATAGCATTCAAACGACATCGAAGTAAAATATTTAAATAAAGACTATAATATCCAGCTTTAACATTAATGCGCCTACTCACCACCAGAGGCGCTGTAATTCTGTACTAAAAACAAACATAATGCGCAATTGCAGAGTTGTAATATAAAGCTTTCTTCTACTTTCACCACCTTTACTTCTTCAACTATTCCCTTTCCAAATAAAGTAACGCAAGTATATATAGGTATATCAATTGCCTGAGTGTTACTTCTCTTAAAAAAAAATTTAATTTAGATACAATTTCGCAACAATATGTTTCATTATTCATAAAAAGTTTCTTAAAACTTTTCTTTCTACGGTTATTTTAATTATTTTTCTACAAATTTAAGAACATTGTAAATTATAAGATTTAAGTTTTACTAATAAGATATTTTTTATTGTTTTAAGATTAAAATGTAATTGAACAAATCGCTTAAACATTCGTCAATAGCTATAATTTTTAAATTGTTTAAACTTTATTAATCTATCTTTAGGTAATTTGTTTTCCAAACGCGGTTTTTCTTCAGCCTTTTCATATTCGTATTCAACAACTTGCTTTAACAACAAAGATACAAACTATTTCTGATTAATATGATTTTAATTAGAACGATTAAGACTAAATAGTGTAGGGAAGCTCTTAAAGTAGATTTTTGGAAACTGAGTCGGTACTCCTCTTAGTTATTTTAAAAATTTAAGCAGAACATAATTCAAAAATGAACTACGATAAATTAAAATCAAGACTACATACAATTTTCATTATAATTGTACCGGCATATTCGTTTTGAAAAATCCTCTAAAATAATTAAATTTATAATTTGATATGTTTGTTCAAAGTTTTTTATTTTTCATTACATAAAATAATATATAAGTTAAGTTAGATTTACTTAATTATTAACAATATTTCCATTAAAAAATCCCTTTTAGGCCATTTCAAATCTGCAGAAAAATGTGACAGGATGAGTTTTTTTAATTATTTAACACAGTAATTGAAAATTTTCTTCAGTTTGTGAAGTTTATAAAATCAGCGTCAGAATTAAGAGTGGAATACGACATAGTCCTTTTCATCTAAGATCACATACTCAGCTCAGCTTATCCCCTTAATATAGTACATGGCTATAGATATGAATTCACCAGCAAATATTGACTTGAGGCCATTGTGTGTTTGCTACTTTGTAAATAATAATATGAGTACCCGCTCCAAAATTCGCCTATTTCTGAAATATTTGCCGAAAAAGACGTAACCACTAAATAACATATATTTAAACTCGTTTATTAAATAAAAAAAGTCTTCTTATTTAGGCCAAAGCACAACAAATATTTTGTTTTAATTTATTTGATGGTGTTTGTGCTAAAATAAATGGTAACGATTTTTTCAGTAAATATTTGACAAATGTGACCGACTGTATATTTATTCGTTTGTTTGTTTGTATGGAGACCATTCTTATCTGATAGCTTGGTAGCTGGTAGTGATAGAATAGTTTAAGATATTTTTTCTCTTTTATACGAAGTAATGTGGGATATATTAAAATGTCTATCATAAATGTAGTATGTAGTGGGGTGTCACAATGCCATGGGACATAAAACCATAATGGCTTTATGTCTCAATACAAACGGACATAAAGCCATAATTTGGATATGGCCTTAAGTCTCATACCAATTTTAGTGAAATGAGACATAAAGCCATTATGGTTTTATGTCCCATTTGATTGCAAACACTATTTTATCGTTGGGAGTTATTTAATTTTTCTTAAAATTGCATTTTAGTGGATTATGATGGTTTTGTAACGATTCTTAAAACTGTCTTAAAGCAAGTAGTTGCAAATACCATGGAGGAGAAAATCCTTCCACCTGGCCGTAGGGAGAATACCGGCTTCGCTTCGGGCGGAAGGATTTTCTCCTCCATGGTATACAGAACACCGGCTTCGCATAGTACAGATTCCCTGTATTGCCGGCCTACGGCAATGCATTTTTTACATGAAATAGGGTGGCAACATTATTAAAAATATGGCTTTATGTCTCATTTTTGGAAAAAAAAAAATTATGGCGTTAGGTCCCATTCCATTGATACTTAAAGGCATATGCCCTTATGTCTCAATGGAATGGGACTTAACGCCATATGGTTTTATGTCCCATGGCATTGTAACACCCCACCGTAGTATGTTGATACCTGGGGATTAGCCTTAGCTGATAGTACAAAAATCATTAGAGACAGATAAATATTAGCAACGCTAAAACATGATCTCAAATTGCACCCCAGGTGTTTGAAGTGGCTCACTTCCGTTTCTATAACACAGCATAGATATAGGTTCTTTTTGTCCCTGTTTGAAAAGTACCACACAAATTTCGTCCTTTTAAACACTTACACACAATTGTTAAACCTCGCTTAATACGAGTACATATTTTTGATGCAATTTTCTTCTTTTAGCTTTTTTTTGTATTGGCAGTTGTTGCTGTTGCTGTGGCTGTATTTGGCTTGAATATTGTATTCTCTTTGGTAAAGAATTTTTCAATTTAAGTATTACTGTTGCTGATTTTGTTTTTGTTTCAGTTTATTCAGCTTTCATTTAATTTATATACAACCTGTTGCTAGTTAAAGTTGCAAGTTTATTAAAGAAAGTATTATTGAGTTGAATATTTGTTTGTTTTTGGTGTTGTTTTCATTTGTGATTGTGTATTCTTTTTCTATTTACTTTGGCTGTAAAAGTTTATACTTCTGTGATTGTGTAGTTGGTTTTTTTTGTTGCTTGCGTTTTTGTTGTTATTATTGTATTTTAAGTTTATTGTTTAATAACTTTGTACTATGTGAGCATAGCTGCCATATTTGACGATTTATCGTCATTTTGACGATTTTTGGTTTCAAAAATAGCAAAGCGACGATTTGACGATTTTTTCATTGAAAGTGACGATTTTCTGAATTATTAAAAATTTCTATCATTTGTTAGTTTTATTTTATTATTTGTTACCAAATTCTATCTTTTTTGAGACAACAACTACTTTTCGTATTTAATATTATAAATATTAGAATGAATATAGAATAGTAGTGTTGTCTTAATTATTGATAGTTGTTTAGTTTAAGTATAATAATTCCAAATAATATTGAGTCAGGACAGTAGAAATTACTTATTTATCTGTAAACAAAAAAGTAATTTTAAATACTGAATTCCATGAACTAAAATTTCTAGAGGAAACAATTTCTGAATTTCAATGGGAAAATTCTACAAAAAGTTCTCACATTTTAACAAAACGTCGAAAGAATATTCAGCCAAATGAATTCAAATAACAAACACTATGGAATTCTTTGAAAATAAGTACCTGTATGTGATGGATGAATTGGATTCTATACTCAAAATGTTTTTTAAAACTTAATAAAATAAATTTCTTTGACATTGTAATTTAACCTAAATTAATAAAATATTCTGAATTCAGACATTTATTTATAAAATACCGTAAGTCTTGTTTCACACTCTTTAGTTTTAGCTGACTAGTTGTTGTTTAATTCTCTTTTGAACTTGCCATTTCATTTACACGTAATTTTTTACTCAAATCAACATGCATGAAAGAAAAAACAAAAGGAAATAAGAAAATTGACTAGTAGAGTCAAGTTTGTACCCCTTTTGTTCTCTTTTCCCTTCTCATACAAAAATACTTGCCTTGACGAGTCAGAATTCAAGAAGTGAAAACGGACTAAGATATTATAAAAAAATATTACACAAGTTGTGTTTAATATTATATTTTTGGTGATTTGTTATTTAAAAAGTTAAAATTTATATATTTTGATATGTATTGTACAAGAGACTATATAAAATGGAATTTTTATGTTTTCGTTTAAATAAAAATTTCTAGAAATAGTGACTTTTTGTTTTTCCGATTTTTTTTGACGATTTTTAAATTTCGAAATGACGATTTTTTTCTTTTTTATCGGGATTTTGACGATTTTTTCCGAAATTCATCTGGCAGCCCTATATGTGAGTCTCGCAAACATTTTCTCACTCTCTCTTTCTCTCTGTAGTCATATTCATTTAATATTTAGGTTGGCATTTTATTTTTGTTAAGTTTTGATTTATACTTTAAAAATAAAGGGGAAATAACAGCAAAACTTTCAGAAATAATAAATATGAATTTGATTTGTTAATAGATTGTTAAACAGTACTTAATATTCCTTTTGTTTTGCTGTGGCTTAAGAAAAGTAAGAGTAACGTATATGTATTTATGTGATGATTGCAGGAAAATTAAATAATAAGTACATATGAATGAATGAACTAATACGCTGTTTTATTTTTGACAAATAATAAGATATTGATATAATAAGCAGTGTTACCAAAACTTCATGACTAAAAATGGCCAAATCTTTATATGAAAATGGCTAAAACATGGCTAAAAAATAGCTAAACATTATTGAATCAAAAAGTCTGTTGAATTAAATAAAAACCAAAAATAATTTATATTTTATTGTCTTATAACTAGTAATTATTACACAAGAGATGAAATTTTCCTTTTAGTTTTTATATAACAAAACAAAGATAAAAATTTTTAAATAGTTCATAAATAAATATTCAAGTTAGGAAATCAATACCGACATCAGAGTTGCTGTCGTCGTTTTTATCATAAGCTTCATTTGTGCCTATAAGTCTTAGAAAATGACTAGGTACTTCCTAATCAAAACAACATTTATCATGTCTTTTAAATCCAAACCTAGAAAAAATAAAGTTTAATTATCTGTCTGTAATTGCATTTAGTGTTTTTTTACCTGCTTGATAAAATGGCACTAACTGTGTTCAAATGCAGCTTATTTCTGATAGTGGTTTTCACGATATTTATTTGACTGAAAACCCTTTCTACTTCTGCATTTGGATATGGCAAAGAAAGAGTATAGCGAATTCTGAAATTTCTCTAAATTTAATCTATCCACCAGCATCTTTATACTCTGAAACTTCTGCCCAAAAAGAATTGGTATTGTTTATATTGCTCCATTTAATATATTGAATGTTGCAGTATTGTACCTGTATAATTTCCGCCTTTTCATTACAAATATTAAACAAATTTAAAATTGGTAAACTATATTCTTTTGAGGTTTTTAAAGTATTTAGCACGGAAAAGTGCTCAATGTTTTAAAATAATTATCTGGCAACCTGAAATTTATACATTCACCCCTATCGTTAATAAAAATTCCACATGAAATTTGTTCCCTTTTATTTTTTTAACATTGAATTTTAATAGGAAAAATGTGAAAAGGGAACAAATTTCATGGGGAATTTTTATTCACGATAGGGGTGATTATGTTTATTTACTTTTTATATCAAAATGTGTTGTACATGATGCAACTATACAAGGTGAGTGCAGTAGCCCAGCTGACTAACTTTGTTTACAATTTTCTTATGTCAAAAGTAATACTTTTTCAAGTATTTTTGACAGTAGTACATTATTTTACACAAACAAAATGCCTGTTGTTTCTGTTTTGGGTTGTATTTGTTGTCGATTTGCACTAACCTTGTATAGTTGCACCATGGTGTTGTATATACTAACCTTTGTTTTAACTGGTTAATCAAACTGACAACAAACTGAACACACTCTCTCCGGTATCTGCCGTTCTATTTTCTTTTTAAGAAATCCTGTATATTTTAGTTCTCTAACAAACATTTCGAATTCATGACCTACGATTTTTGAGTACACAATTGCCTCTTCATAATCTTCAGAATTTTCTTTTCAAAAAATTTATAAGTAATGAAACTTCTTTTAAGAAGTGTGTCGGGTCGTTTTCATGGCCTTGGAATATTTTATTTACGGTCAGTACTTCTTGCAAAGTTGGTCTTAGAAAGATGAGATGTAAACAAAGTATGTCACTTAAAATTTTTGCCTTATGACATTTTCATTGATCTAGAGAAAATGGCTAAAAAAATATGTAGTTAAATAAAATGAAAAATGGCTAAGAAAAAAAGTGGCTAAGAGCTAAATTCTTTTTTTTGTGGCTAAAAAAAGATTGAAAATGGCAAAATTTAGGCACAAAAGAGACAAATTGGCAACACTGATAATAAGTAATTACTTAGATATCTTTATTCAACAAAGTTGCTATACCACAAACAATACTAAAAATATTCACAAAATTCCAGCTCATTTCTTTAATAACAAAATCTAAAATTTTAAATTATTGCATAGTTGTGGCACATTTTCAAACATAACTGTGTTTATGTTTAAATATTCATGATATTTTGAAATTGACATGCAAGTTAACAAATATTTAATTTTTGTTTTCAAATATAAACAACTGTCACATTTGATTTTATTGTACAACATGCTGCTGCTACATGTGTGCAAAAATATAAGTAAAAATAATAAAGTACAAAACTTCACACAAATCAAGACTTTAAATACGTTGAAAATGCGGTATGCCCTAATTTATTTATTTTTTTTTTCAAATAAAATTTATAAATATATTCAGAATTTTGTAAATTTTTTTTCAACATAAAATCAACCAGAAAACACACATTTTGATGGTTACACCTTTTTGCTGTTTCTACCTTTACACACATACGCCTTTTACAATTGTGTTTTATGTGTAAGTAGATATTTTTTAACATACTTTAATATAGTTACTAGCGATTTTTTTTTATAAAGTACTCTACTTTAAAGAGTGAGTATTATTTGTTGGAGATGCTGTAGGTAAAACTGTTAGTAAACTTTTTGCCAAACTGAGTACCTAAGCTGTGCGCTTATTGAAATGGAGAATGGTTCTCGCCATTCTTCAAAAATACTAAATTTCATACAGAATATTTAGAAAATTTACGCAGTAATTAGTGACAATTATAATTATAAAGGCCAGCACCAATCGTATAGAATTAGCTCGAAAAATAAATTTTTCTGAAGAGCCGCATTTTCATCTTGACAGCACATCTGCAGAGACTGGTATTTTAGTGTATATTATGATTGTTGGACATGTTTGTTCCCTTTACCACATGTTGGTTAACTTCCATGTTATGATAACTCACTGCTGTAAAACTTCGCTTTAAGAAAAGATTTGTTGATATAAAATATAATTGATTTTCTTAAGTAGTACTTTCAAAGAACGTCTTAAAAGCCTACCTTATTTAAACATGTATTTTATTAAACAGCACGATTTTATTTCACACAATATACATAAACACCTACACAAACACGTACTCATATACTCACACAAACCAATAATCACGTACAAATACAAATAATATCGGTAACTTAAATATGTGTTGGGAATATTTTTCGCATTAAATTTTAAAATATTTAAACAGAAATCCCAAACAAATACAAAATTTTTTGCAAAAAAAAATTTTTTTGTTTTCCTTTGTTGTCTTTGTTGAAGCAACAAAACAATAATAAAAAAAAAAACACCCAACCACATGATAAAAATAGTATAAAAAATAAAATGAATGAACTATTGAAACTATACCGCCACTTTGGTGGAAACTCCAACATAGAAAACTAAAATTTTCACTAGCAAAAATAATAAAAACATAGAAATTCACATTGTTATTTGCTAGACTCCGATCGAAACCGAACTAAATTTAATCATTATTCGGCTGAATCCGCAACAAACCTAAAGTTTTAATTTCCATTTCTGTAATCACTTCTACTTTGGATCCAAAATCCATTTCTTTCATAGAAATTTGAATGAAATCTTAAATTTGAATAAGTTTAATCTGTTATTATTTCCACTTCGGTTACAAAATAGATTTTTATTGAGAAAATAAGCTGAAAATCAATTTTTCATAGAAAGTTATATCAAAACATAAATCGTTTATATCCCGCTAAATACTGCAAGCTCAGTGTGAGTAAGCACTTTTATTTTGGACACAATATCAATTTATCATCGAAATTTAAATCAAAATTCAAATCCTTTATATCTCGGTAAATAAAGCTTTTTTGAGAAAAACAGCTCTCTTCTATATTGGATTCAATATTGATTTTTGCATATCAAAAATTAAATCGTTTATATATTTATCTTAAATCTTCTATTGTGCCAAAATGAATTTTTCATTGAATTTTTTTTGGAATAAAACTCAGCTTATGATTACTTCTATTTTGGATAGAAAATCAGTTTTTTCATAGAATTTTTAACAAAATCTGAAATAATGTTTTTGTTTAATCTCCAAATTTAGAATCTTGTTGTGTAATTCTTGAATATATCTCGAAATCGATTGTTGGATTGATTAACATGAAATATATTAAGAATATTTTTAGTGGAGTTTTTTTTTTTATTAATTTTGGAAAAAAAATCAGTTAAATAATCAAAATCTGAAATCGTTTATATCTCGAAAAAAAACTGCGTTTTTAATAAAATAAGTTCAATCTGTGATCACTTCTAGTTCGAAACCAAAATCAATTTTTCATATAAAATTCTATCAAAAGTTAAATCGATTATATCTCGGTAAATACGCACAATGTAAGATCACTTCTATTTTGGATCCAAAAAAATTTTTTTCATAGAAATTTCATTTTTACAATTTTTTGTACTGGTATTAGCTCAATTTCTGACTTCAACCAAACCGAATACTCGGGCGTACTCTATTATTTGCACGTAATAAAAAAAATACAAAAAGCAAAACAATAAGAACAAATAAAACACAAAATAAGAATGAAAAAACACTCTCAAACCTGTGATCCCAAATGATTTGGAATGAATAATACAAGAATTGTGTTAAAAAAATAACAACAAAACTGCATATACAAGTATACACAGTTGTATACAGATATTTGAATAATATATCTTTATCAGTAGCTGTTGTTATCACTTCTATAGTATTTTTTCTCACACCTTTTATCTCTAGATAAACTGTTTCCTTGTGTGAGAGTATTAATGGTACACTGAAGTAAAAAATGATAGAAAAAGTTATACATTTGAATTCTTAGTGAAATGTTTGTATTTAACAACTAATTAAAACTCTAAAAAAAACTTCATACGATTTTTGTCTAATGTTGGTAGTGGTCAATATGTAGTGTTGGTATTTAACATAAATACGCGTTTTCTATTGGTCATTAAATTAGAAATTGCGCTCTTAGTGTAATGAACCGACTCGAGTCTTGTTGTGGAAATAAATCTGACATATCTAAACGTCTGGTCCGATTGGTATACAATTTTTTTTAAGTCAGAGAGTATTCTAGTTCCATTGAAGGATTGAAGGATCTAAAGCAATTGTTACAATTCCATATAAAAAATTTGATTTTTGATATATTTATTTAGTTAGGCATGAGTTCATTAAAATTAATTTTCATTAAATTAACTGAAGGTAAAAATTGTTTTTACAACATGAAAAAATGTTTATTACAATTTTTTTTTTATTGATAATTTTCTTGGCTGAGCTGGGGATCGAACCTGAGTTCAATTTACATGTTTCGAGAATCACCACATTCTCTCATCAGAATTCTTTGCGTTCTAACCTCTGCACCACTGCGGTGCCTGCTAGCCAAAAGTCAAACATCAATCTTTAACCAGTGGTACTGGTTAAACAATCCAGTGGTATTTGTTGAAAAATAAAGTCATCAGAGATAATCCTTGATTTCAATTTGGCAATCTTAATCTATTGATTTGCCTCAGCTTTGTAATAACCTTGAACTTTAAACATTTTATTTTGTAATAGGTGTCATTATATTTTACAGTTTCAATGTTTCGGATCAGTTTTTATTAGGAATCTCTTGTATAAATATCCCTCAAACGATGAGCAAGTCTGCTTCCGGATTAAATGTGTCTCTTTTTTATTTTAACTTTCGTTAATTTAAAAAATAAATCAAATTTTATTTTTATTAAATTAAAATCATAGTTATTGTTATTGTAATTTATATACACACATGCATATTTAAAAAAAAATATTTATTTATATTTTATTAACATTTTTTAGCCAGACACACACATACATACATTTACTGATACAAACATAAGTGCAACTTTGTTTTTTTTTTTTATTATTTTTTTGGTTTGTTCATTACCCCACTGTTGTTTATGTGTTATGTGTGGAGTTGTTATGGTATTTAACCATTTTTCACTATTTTTGTATTAATATTAAAATATTTTTCCTTGTACTATTTTTGCCATCCTTTTTTATTTATGTTTTTTTAAGTTTTTTTTTTTAATTGAGATTTCTACGTGATTCCTGCTGGTTGTTAAAATACAAAAAAGTCGAATGGAAAAAAGCTTAAATACTGATGATTGCTATTAATTATAATTTTATGCTTATGAATTTCTATGCACAGTATTATTATACATATATGTTTTATGTACAGTGGTGGAAAAAAATAAGAACGATGTGCAATTAATTTTTGTTAATGTTAATTTAAGAGCTTCGGACTGGTAGAGGAAAAACATAATCAATAACAATACATTACGTTGTCTTCAAACCAATATACCTTTTGTCTCACATTTAATTTAATTAAACCTCCATACATTTTTAACATTTCTTCTCACCTTTGATTCATAGATCCCCTCAGCTTTTGAATATATTTCGGGAGATATATAATTCCATTTCTACTTGATTTCTTCATACATATCTAGGGTTTGACGTTCGGGAATGCCGAAAAATATTGATCGGGAATTCCCGGGGCATTAAAAATTTTTTTTATTCGCGAAAAACGGGAAATTTTAAATTGTTTTGAAATTTTAGAATGCCATTAAATTTTTATAATAAGCTGTCACTGCTGTAAATGCACTAACTAACAAGAAAAAATGTTTTAGAACAAGAAATGTTAAACAAGAATAACTTAAAAAGAGTAGTGATTTTTGACAAACAATTAAATATTTTTTGATTTGCTATTGTTTTTCATATGTAATTTTGGAAGTATCACATTTTTCGTTTATGTAT
Source organism: Bellardia bayeri (assembly GCA_950370525.1). NCBI lineage: Eukaryota > Metazoa > Arthropoda > Insecta > Diptera > Calliphoridae > Bellardia > Bellardia bayeri. The sequence goes on from OX493264.1 coordinate 124,942,535, forward strand.
AAATAAATGATTTTTTTAAACACAACTAATCTTTAAAAACATCCAAACATTTGAAATAGTTTTTGAAGAATTTTCATTTCTTGAGAATTACATAAATAAAGAACTATGTGTAAAATAATGGTTGAAATGATCCAGCCCTTTCTTAAACTAAGTCCCAATTTACACGAAGCAAAATTATTTAATAAAAAAATGTATGCAATGTAGAATGTTTTTTTTTACCTTAAATTTAGGGAATTAATTTATGACCATTAAATAAATGGTCATAAAAAAGTAAAAATGAAAACAAAGTTACATATTCGCTTCTAAAATTATCATTTTTGCATCATAGAAAATTAAAATTATTATTTTATTCACCACTGTCTGTTTGTATGTATAAATAACGTTGAAACAATTTTTCGCGTTTTTTTTTCTGTGTTAAACTTTACTCGTGGTTTTTCCACAATGTCTGCTTTAAATAATATGCATATTTAGCTGTTAAAATGGTTTAAATTGCTGAATGTCTGTGTTTATCAATGTAAAAGAGTGTATAGATTTTGGTTTGGGAGACATGCTACACTTAAACCAGAGTCTATCTAAAAGGGAAATACTTTAAATTAGTACGTATTGGTGGTGTGTCTTAAGTCTTTTCTACGCGAACATTATCGTTCGACATGGTGGGCCAGGGGGTTAAATATATAGTTTAGCCCAATCGTTAAGACTCTCCTCTGGGTTTTAAGTTTATATTAGAGTGCCTAAGTAGTCTGGAGTGTAGTCTGTAGTCTGCATTCCTATTGCATTTTACTTTAAGAAGTTGATATTTTATTTGAAATATAAGACAATAGATTGCTTTCTATATTCCAAGTAATTTGTCCTGAAGTCAATGGAAATTAAACAATTTTTTTATTATTTCAATCATAAAGTTTATTGTCTGATTAATGCCTGAACATTTTTCTGTATTGTTTTCTATCAAAACTATTAAGCCGTCTCTTAATTTTAAGCGAATATCATTAATTTTAGTTGTTTTGCAGATATAGGATTTGTGAAATCGTATATGAATATTTTTCAATGTTACAAACGGTTTAAAAAATTTATATTTAGTGTCATACAACACAATTGATGATACGATATTAAAAATGCCACTAATTACTTAAATGACTTTTGTGAAATTTATACATGTTTTTATATTTTATTATAAATATATTTTTGTTTTCAAATAAATAATCAAATAAATAATTAATTTATAATGAAAACAACAAAACATTCAACAAAATTATGGCGCCCATTGTATGAATAAATGTAAGTTGTATGTATTGTTATACTTTTTTCTACATAGTGTATAAAAATGAAATAAATCATAAGTTTTGTTGTTTGTAGTTTATATAAAATATAAAAAGTTAATAGTGGTTATAAATAGTTACCTATAAATATATCTATTTCTATTTTTTGCAAAACTTTACACGAAGCAAAATTTATTGAAAATATTTGAACAAAAAAATTAAAGTAAAAATATCAAAGTTCCAGGATGTGTTATATCTTAAAATGTAAAGCTTAACTTGGTTTGAATTAATAGGCCGATTCATAATCGAGCAGCAAACGGTTTAAGCAATGTGCCTGTAATTCTTTAATGTTAAAAATATTGTCAGTTTCGGCAACAAATATAACAAACACAATTGTTGGATCAAATCAGGGAAGCTATGTTCGGATAATTTTTCTTTATTTTTCGGTTAATACCATTAAAATAAATAAAAAGAAATGTTTTCTAAGTATTTTTGAGTATAATTTTATTAAATAATGCCAAATATCAGTGTAGGCATATAGTGCAAGGAGTACAGTATGATAACTTAAAGATTACATTTTATACATCTTAAAGTTAATCATCAACATCATCATCATCGTTATCATTATCATCGTTATCATCATTATCATTATCAGCAACTTCAACATCACTGAAATAGTTCTTGATCGGAGCTGCAGGTATAATTAAATCAATTGCCTCCTCTGACAAGCTTTGAACCTTCTTTGTAAGCAATTTTCGCATGCTTTAAATAATTGGGTCAGAGGTTATCAAAAACATATTAAAAATGTCTTGCTTTGATTTTTCGCGACTGCACTTTCGTAAATGAATATTTTTTAAAATCTTTATTTTGAGCTTCTTGCGCTTCATCTGATAATATACATGTGCAAAGTGGGGGGCATATTGTACCAAGGATACTTTTCAGCAAAAAGTCGTCCTGTATTGTGTGCATATATTTTAAAATTTTCATTATTAATTTCATGGCCACTGGATACAGCAATAAGCAACACGTGCATTTTTTTTTATTAAATTAACATCTATTTTTGTTATTTCGGCAGATTTTTCAGCGTTTTGAAAAAAAACGTCTTGCCGTATTCCTATTATTCGTGCTTCCTAAACCAGGTTTGGGTTGATCAACTAATAATCCCATATTCTCTTTAAATTTCTGAATTTCTTTTTTTGTTTCAGCTACTGTTCTTTTTTCAGAATCAGTTCTAGCCTGCCACTTTTGTACAGGTATTTTATATGCCACGTGCAAAAGACATTCAAAAAATCTAATCCAGCCATTTAAATTGTCTACATGTACAGGTCTTTGGATCATGGCTTCTATATTATTAAAATTCTTACTTGTAGCGCCACATTAGTAACACTTTTGTGTTGATGTGGTTTCTGTTAAGGCATTATAATCATTTCGCGAGATCAATGTGATTTTTAGCTAATTTGACTGCTGCAACACTTGTATTAAACAATGCATAGCTGCTAAAAGGCATAAAAAGGCAGCGTAAAATTTTGCAATATAATAAAGAGTTATGTCCTCTTCAATATAAACTAAAAATTATGACACGAATGTGGACGATTAATAACTACATATGTATATGTATGTATATCCATTTAAAATATAAAAATGCTAATTTTTTTGGCATTTTCAATATAAATAACTAAATCTAAAACACTTCCACATACAATTTGATACACAAATGTTAACGCAGTATTTGCAAAATAACCTGAACTTGATGGTTCCATTGACAAATTGTTAACTTTTGCAATACTTTTTAAAATAAATAAAATTTTCAACGGGAAAGTTTTCACTTTTTTCAGCCTTTTTTGCACAAAAATTTCTATAAAATTTGACTTTGAACTTTCACTACAAAACACCAAAGCACTTTTGACATTTATTTTAACGACAAGTGATGTAGAATTTTATATACTCTAATCGGGTACAAAAAATTTTGACGATACTTAATTTTTTTTTTTTTTTTCATTAATCCAAGAAAACAGGCTATTCTAACCCACTGTGTGACGTACAATATCACTTGAGAATTTAACAATTATTTGTTTGTTGTTAATTGTACTTATATCTTCAACGTCAAAACAGATGTCATATGAAAAAGAAAAGCATGTACATAACTAACTATCTTTTCAATTGCAATATCATAGATACTAACCTGATTTTTCTAATGCAATTTGTATAAAATTGAATTAATGTTATTAAATTTTATTCCTTCGCAAGAAAATTTACAAATTTTAAATTTTTATTATTTTTAACGTAAAACAAATTTAAACTACTGTTTGGCAGTGAAAAACCCACCTTAACCTTATTAAATACACCTCGTGTTTGTAAATAAATGTTTGACACTTGCCGCAACTAAAATGACAAATGAAGAAACAGTGCTAATAGCTTTAAGAGGCTTTAACCCGAAAAAAATATTGTTAAAGTGACAAACCCAGTTAGTCAGTTAGTAAACCTACCAAAAAAAAAAGAAAAAAATTATTTCATTGCAAATTATTACGAAAACCATTGAAATGGAAACAAAAACTTTGCAACCTATAAAAATTAATATGCCAAACAAAAATTGTGACAATTTCATAACATCAAATTGACTTACAAACAAAGATAATAAAAGAAACAAAACCTCAGTAATCGTTCTTTATTTGACATAGAAAAAGTCTTGATTGGTTTAACCCAAAAATTGTAACCTAAAAAAAGAATCCTAAATATTAACATGCCCCTTACACACCTAATTAGGAATAAAGATGGAAACAGATACAGAAGTAAGCCTATCAGGCAATTGTGATTGATACGATACAACCATATACATACATACTTATTATCCTTCTTGCACTGGCAAGTAAAAAGTAATTTGATATTTATGTCTGTTGAAACTTAAACTTATTGCCGCATTCTAATGATTCATTCATTTATACAGAACTACACAGCTGTATTACATGTTGCAAACATATTGCCGATCTGTGTGTCATGAGAGTAGCAGCAGCAATCAGTAGTAGAACAAGCCAAAACCTTACTGTTTCCATGTATTGCAATAATTCTGGCTAAAATTTGTAGACAAAAATAAAAGCTAGAAAAATGAAATTAATATTGAAGATGATGATACACCCTGAAAAATATTGCCTAATAATTTTCTGGCAATTGTGCTCTACATGTTGCCACAACAACTAAGCAATTAACAAGTGTTGTTGCATGACAACAATTATGTACATATGTAGCTGGTAATTCGAACTGCTTCCCCATGTGACTGTACAGCATGGGGTATACACATGAAAACAATAAGGAAAACAATTAAATACAAGATGAGCTTAGGGATTTAGATTGAGATTTTCAACCACCGGGATCTCAAGGGCTTAAAAATTAGGGAAGAAATTTTCTCATTTTGACACAGATGTTAGGTTTATGTTTATTTATTTAATGTGTAAGAACAAAATTGTTATTTATATAAAATATTATAGACATTGTGTAATATTTATACCCTACACCAGCATAGTGTTGATTGTTTATTGGATTTGTGCTGATGTTTGTAATGCTCAAAAATATTACCCCCTTATTTAGAAACGATTATTAAATTTAACAAACGTTTATTAAGCAAATTTTTATATGCAAATCTGTCTTAATAAACCTTTGTTTTATTTAATAATCGTTTTTGAATAAGGGGGTTAGTCTATAATCCATGAAACGATGTCCGTGCATCCGTCTGGCTGGCTGGCAGGTCACAATTTTAAAAATATTTCAAAAAAAATTTTAGTATGAGAACTTTGTTTGGCCCACAGTCGTTTGGAATGGAATTTTATTGAAATGTCTTCCCGAAATATGTTTGATTTATGCCCGTATCCAAACAAATTTCGCCACAAATAAGTCGTACATAACGCATAATCACACCTAGAAATTTTGTGCAGCTCGGTCCATAACTGACCATACCTCCCATATAAGCCCTACTTCCGAAAAACACTTTAGGAAGCATATCATGACTCGAAAATGTTGGTATCCAAATAATAATCAACACAAATACGTTTCATATATACACAGGTCATTCGGTTCAATTTTATGATGATCGGTTCATAATTAGTCACAGCTACCATATAAGGCCCACTTTAACAGACATAAACCTCTTAAAAATGTTGGCATCCAAATAAAAATCAACACAAATAAGTTTCAAATATACAGATATAATGACACCTAATTTTGTAACGATGGGTCAATAGTTAGTCGTAGGTGCCAAATAAGACCCTCTTCTGAAAATCACTTGCACATGCATATATGCTTTATAAATGTTGATATCGAGATAAAATTTAATGTAAATAATAATTTGTATATGCACAGATGGCACGCTACTATGGGCGCTTCTATTTCTGAAAAACTGTTTTTACTCGCATACTGGACGCATAGTCGAGTTTGACCGACTATACTTGCTTATTTGTTTTAAAATATGTTTGAATAATTATTACTTTTAAATATTAAGCATTGTTCATATAAAATCCGGTCTCATAAATTTGTTAATCTTTATGAGATACAAAAATCATTTAACTGCTTTTGAAGCACACATTTCAAAATTCATTAATATTTAAGAAATGCTAAAAAAATTAACTAAAATTTATTTCTTCTAATAAAAGTCTGTATACATATATGCATGTTTTAATGAAACGTTTGAAATTGTGTTGGCCATAGTGCGATAATAATATTTTGTGTAAGTTCCAGGAATAATTTAAGTTGTTTACTTTGAAAATTTAAATTTGTAGGTAAATATATTTATCATGTAACGTGTTAATTTGTAACTGCAAATTGTTGATTACTATTTTCCTTAGCACACAATACGAATTTTCCGGTAGTCCATGATGTTACGTTAGAATTGTAGGGAATTTTAAATAGGTTCCCTTATAACCAATGGTTCTCTAAATTTATAGCATATCTTGGTGAATGAAAAAATAAGTGGGTCACTAGTATAATCAATTGGAGGCAGAACATGCCTTGACTTATGCACTAAATATAGGTACCAATATGGGTGTACATACATACATACTTACAGCCACATCCACATCCATATATGGCAATTGCAATTGGCATTTTGTCGTTGCCATAATTAATTTAATGACGCGTCGCTAAAGAACAAATTATCTTGTTTACTTGTGTGCAACAGCAGCAGAAGCTGCAGCGTCTACATGTTGTGTCGTGTGTCAGGACTGGAGTATATGTAAGTGGCTTTAAGAATGTAGTTGCTCTTTTGTACGAGTGTTAAAAGGAGAGTATTGTGAGAAAATTAATGATTTTATTTATGTACTTACTAGCTTGTACGATGTTTGTACGTAAAATTATGTACTTCATTTATTTGTTTTATTAACTGACAGCAAAGAAGAAGTGTTTCTTCTTTTAATTGATTTGGTTAATTAAATTTATTTTTATTCTCTTTGTGATTTTTCTTAAAACATGAATTTATTTGCAATGGAGTTTTTTTTTTAATTTCAGTTGCTGTTGCAGACTTTTTCCTTTTGTATGTGTTTTTTTTTATTTTTTCTTCAGGAAGAAAGAAGACATACTTTCACTGTTCATTATTTTGTCTGTTGTCATCAAAGCCAATTTTTATTTTTTTGTATTTTAACAAATAAATTGGGGTTTCTTATTTTTATATTTCTTTTACTGTTTTTTGTTCATATTATTCGGATTGGATCAGTGCCATAAAATTGTTGTGTTTTTGAATACATTTTCACCATTCACTTCCTGCTAAATGAGGGAATGTGATAAACAGTTATTTAAATGTATGAAATTATTGAAAAAACTGCAGTAGAAAACGGAATATATTAAGCATTGTTTCATTAAAATCTAGCCACAGTATAGAAGCTTTAAAAAAAAAACTGGGGCCAATGCTTCGTTTTTAGCGATTTCTTTTTTAAACTTTACTATTTTTATTCTATCAAAAATTTAAAATTGTGGTGGACGTGCATAAACCCCCATCTCTCTAGAGGATTTTCTTCTAGAAAATTTTTGTATGTTCTAAATGTTCATGAACAAAAGAAACCCGGGATTCTAAGTTATTTTTTGAAACTTGTGGCTTATGCTAAACATTGCGTCCATACGCAGAAAAAAAAAATATAGTTGGACATGGTTACAACAACTACACTGTGTTTTTAGTATTTGTTATTTTAATTTGATTTTAACGATAATTTAGTTACTATATACATTTTTATGTCTATCGCAATTATAAAATTGAATATAGTTCACTGAAACATAACTATTTTTACAAAATGTTTACCATAATTATTGAATGATAACTATTCAATGTATATTACTTACAACGATTTTAACTTACAAATAACCATTAAATGATAAGTTTCCATATTTGTACTCATATTATGTTTAAAATGCCAACAAAATATGGTTAATTTTAATAATATTATGTTTTCACCATTTGTAGAAAGCTTTTGCATCAGTTCAGTCGTTTGTCTGCGCGATATCGGATTATTTATTTAAATTTAAATATTTCAATAATAAAAAAAAAAACAATTCGTATATAAAATGTTACTACAAAATACAAAAATGTGAAAGAAGTGTAAGAGACCTAAATAAAGTTTACATAAACGAAATAATTTTAAATATTACAAAATAAAATTCTATTAAACATAACCAAAATAAATGTAAATTTTTTTATATACGTTGAAAGTGCATAAATATTTTTTCTATTTACAAAAATATCATAATACGATTACTTTAGATCATAATATGATTACTTTAGATCATAATATGATTATTATATATCATAATATGATTATTATATATCATAATATGATTATTATATATCATAATATGATTATTATATATCATAATATGATTACTTTAGATCATAATATGATTAATTTAGATCATAATATGATTACTTTATATCATATTATGATTACTTATATCATATTATGATTACTTTAGATCATAATATGATTACTATATATCATAATATGATTACTTTAGACCATAATATGATTAATTTAGATCATAATATGATTACTTTATATCATATTATGATTACTTATATCATATTATGATTACTTTAGATCATAATATGATTACTATATATCATAATATGATTACTTTAGACCATAATATGATTATTATATATCATATTATACTTTAGATTATAAAATGATTAATTTAGATCATAATATGATTACTTTAGATCATAATATGATTACTTTAGATCATATTGGGTCCTAATTATGAATTATGAATAACAAAAAAATATTATGATGAAATATTACGTTTATAAGTGATCATAATATGACATTTCATGGCACTTATATTCATCATAATATATTTTTACTACAATCATAAATTTTATCATAATATGTTACTCTTAGATTATGTTTACCACAACCATGTTTTTTCTCTGCGTGCATGTAAGTTTTTTCATTCTAGAGAAGACGTCATTACCGATTTTTGTTGAAAGTTCTCTATGAATTGCGTTGTGCCAATGAGGCTCAACAAATTTTTATATGTTCCATAGATTCGAATATAGCCTAATGCGTTGTAGACCAACTTTTTTCATAAAATGAAAATACTTGCAATCTTCTCAATGGTGCTCCCACTAGAGTTCATCATCACTTTTGAACCCAGTCTAAAAACTAATAAAATAAAAAAATTTACTTTTAAGTTCTAAATTACTGTCCAGCTCAAAATGCCTATTAATTGCAATTAACCACAAATTGAAGAAAGTATTAAGGAAGAATGCAATAAAAATTAACCGGACATCCTGATCACACCGTATTCTACACAAATAGACAAAAGTTGCAGTTAATAATTGTAATCATACAAAAGAAAAATAAAATAAAAATAACAGCATGCATGAAGTCTGCTAATCTTATGTCCACCACTGTATTTGAAATATAACATAAATTTGATAAAAAGGTAATGGTGGTTTAAAGATATTTATATAAAAGAAACCTGCAAGCATTTTTATATCTTCTGTCTAGTCTAGTTGAAGAGTGTTGGAAAGCTTTGTCCGTTGTATAGCAAAACAATTCAGATTTTCACTACGATTTTAGGAATTATTGAACCGAAGGTATTGCAGTTTGAAAGAATTTTTGCAAAATTTTCAGACTTCAGAAATATTTGTAAGGAATTTTGTGGAAATTTGTAAATTGCTTAAACTCTCTTAAAACTCTGGCTTGCACCCCAATTTATGTTTGTTAATTTGTATTTGAATGTAGTTCTTTTATTTTGTCAAAAATTTGAGCAGTTTTCATTTTGTTGTTGTTATTGTTGTTGCCGCTGTCCTTTATAATTGTTTTTTTTTTCTACATAAACTGGGTCAATAGCCTTTAGGGGCCACAACAACTGGTGTCTTTTCATATTGTTTTCTTCTTGTTGCTGCTGCCGCTGTTGTATTTTTATTGTCTGTTAGTTTTCTATACAACCGCTTGACTGACTGACTGACTGGCTGGCTTACTGAAGGGCTGGCTGTCTGTCTTAGTGACTTGCTGCCTGCCAAACAACCAGCTAGGCTGCATGTTTGTATCAAAATGCAATTTTTGTGTTGTTGTAAAATATTTTATTGTTGTTTTCCTCCCTTCATATGCAATTTTCCTAAATGAGTCTGAGTTTTCTATAACTGTCTTTTCATTTGTCTTGTGTAAATTTCATTACATACAGCCATACTCACTTAAATATGGAATTGTGTCACCCACCTCCTGATACACAGCTATACATAACTCTTCACTCAATCGCATAATATTAACACCCATGTCATACGAGCACTTCTTAGCCACAACATTGTCATTTAATCGAGAATGATGACAATGTTTAAAATAAAAATCGATTCAAAAGAAACTTTTCATATGTTCACCTAAAATTCAGTCTCATAAATATTTTAATATTTTAATAAAACGACTTCTGAACCACAAGTTTTATTTTGCTTTTGTCATTTCTGTGGACATTCAATAAAGTGTTCATTTACACAAATAAGAAACTTTAATATTTTGTTGTCATGAGTTGCTTATTAAATTCAGTGCATTCTGTTGGGAATACTTCTCCAGTTTAGGCATAAATACAGATGTACAAATACTAAAAATAACATATATTAAAATACAATTGTTATAAGTTCTGTGCGATGTGTATATGTATGCAGTACATTGGGCTGCTCCTAAAAAGTAAGATTGTTAATTTGTAGAATCTGTAAAAATGTCGAGAAATTTCGAATAATTTATTTTTGTGTTTTTTAATTTTTGAAATCATATATTTTGGAGATTACTATATTGTTACGTTTTTATTACCTTTAAAAGTTCACTCAACAAATATTAATAATAAACTGACTGGTAGATAGTCCTGCTGTCACTTCTGCTATCATTTTGCAATCTCCAACATTATCTAGCGGAGACACTCAAAAGTAATTTTTTTAGAATGATCAGCGAGATCTTTGTAATGCTTACTCCACATTTATTATTTTCAAATAGTTGAAAACCACTTTATGACAAAAAAATAAAAGAATTTAATTTTCCCTTGTGTAGACATTGCCAAACTCTTTAAAAATATTCTTTAATTTTTAATAAATCGACAATGGGTAGGTGGTATTTCACCGTATATTTTTGGGGACCAGTGTAATATCAGTGTAATATACCTATATATAATAAGACAGTTACAATAATCACATATGTAAGTAAACTAAATTCCACATTTGTGTAAACTTACATGTACTTAATACGTTTAGATATGAAAGTTAATTAGGACGGTGAAATCTTTTGATTCCGTTTTGAAAAAGACCGCACGACTCCTTGAAATAAATGATAATACTAGATCGTATTCAGATGCTAGTATGTAAGAAGTACTATATCCAGCCTGTTGCGTTCTGGTATCCGATGTAGATGGTTTAGTATATGATTGTTGAAATATTTAAGTCTAGCATTTTGAAGAGCTGGCCATTCACAGAGATGATGAAATAATGTTTTCTCTTTCTTACGCTCCGGACAACTGCTGATTATTGAAGGGATATTCAAGTCTGTTTGCATGCTTACCAATCGTCCAGTGACCGTTTAGCACCGCTATGATTCTCAAGATGTCCTTGCGTTTCATATTCTGAAGCATATTTCATGTATCGAAATTGCGCCACCTAATTCAAGCGTTTTAAAATTAGTGTCTAAGTGGTATTGCGACTGATACAACATTTGAAACATTTTAAGCGGATTCTTCTTTGGACAGTTCGTTCGCCCACTTATACCCGTAGTAGTCCTTATGCGCAAGAGTTTTAAATTAGAGTAATGTCAGTTAGACGATCCATCCTAGACAGTTCTTCTTTACATTGCCTAACTAGAATAGATGATGTAGTATGGGATTTAAGTGATTCCTCTCGCCTGGATGTCGACAAAAATGGCAGTGCTGCCGCGACTATTTTTTTCACATAAAATTCTCATGCTTCCCTAATCGCTGGCATCTCAGTCTGAAATACATTGGATCTATCTGGGAGGCATATCGAGAGTTTGAAAGGAAGTTCATCGCAGAAGACGTCACACTCCATCTTTGAACCATCAGTATATACTCTAATATCGTATCCATCAATCTGTCTTTCCTTTCACGTCTGGATGGAATCGTGATTTTGAATATCCATGCGTTCTTGAAAAAAAAACAAAAATTCTGAAAAACAAGTTTTGATTTTGATCAAGTATACCTATTAAGACTTAAAACTCTTAGTAAATACAAACATTTCGTACCATCCTAATGTTAACGTAGGTATGTAGATTTATTATGGCCCGTAAATGTAGGTATGTATGTAAGTACGTACATTATACAACTTGTTACATTTGTTTCCTGCTTCCTCCACTCTCCTTTGTGCTGCCCTTTTACTCTATCGTCGTTGTGCATTCACAAACATAATGTGGAGCTTAAAGAGAAAGTATTCAATCTTAAGTTGTATTTTTTATGTTTATTTAGCTGTTTCCTTATTTTTATTCCTCATTCTTTTGATTTATTATGAGGTGTATTTACTTTTATTTGTATTTTGTTTTGCTTCTTTGCATTTTGTGCTGCTTTTTTGTATGCCCTTCCTTTTTGCCACTGTCACGTAAAGATTATTATTTGTTATTTATTTAATTGCTTTAAATTTCCATAATCTTTTTGGTCGTTAAGTATGTTGTTACTTTTTTATATGAACTATTTATTGTATATTTATGTTCATACTTATTCATAAATTGTGTGTCAATTTTTCTTTTTCATCTTGTTAAATTTTCTTTTCGTTAAAGATTTTCATTTTATTTTCTTCATCTAGAAGTTATTTCAACATTCTTAAGTTTTTCTCTTATATATTTTTCGTTTTATTTACCATATTATTTGTTTCACTACCTCCATCTTGTACGAGTAGATGCAAATATTTTTATTGAAAAGAAAAACTGAAGTCCATATTTAATGTCTTAAAATAAAAAAATATTAAAAGTTTACTTCTTTAGAAATTGTGATTTCTTGAGATTTTAGAAGAATTTCTTATAAGAAGCTTGTTATGACTTGAGTTCTTGATCCCTGTATTTTTCGTTACATTCTGGAAATAAATTTAAAAAAAATCAGTTATATTTTGCCAGTCTAAGAAAAGTTTAACAAACCAGAACTATATCTTAATAAAGATCATAATAAAATGTCTATATTAGGCTGTTGTAAAAGTACAAAAAACAAATACATAAATACATTTACTTTTTTTCGTTTACTTGCTTTATTCGATCTTCTCTTTATAAAGTAAAATTATCTTTCTCTTATAAAATACAAACACAATAAATATTGTCTTTGTACTAAATAAATAAAATAAGTGTTAAAGAATACGAATATGCACGTGTTTGGAGAGGTAGTTCTTAAACTACTTATTGAAATACTCGAGTATTTTGCAAGTTTTATTTTATTTGTATGGAATTGGAAAAATATTACAGGAGAAGAAAACGACTAAAAACAAAAAGCATATCGTTAGTTGAAATGCAAAATATGTAATGTTACATATTAAAATAGAATTATAGAATTAAATCCCAATATTTTTATTAATTAAAATGTCTTTGTATTTTTATCGGAAATAATAAAAACTGCAACTTTTTTATAGATATTTTTGTACTAAGCATTTTTGGCTAAGTTAGGCATTTTTTTTAAATATTAGTTACGGAATTTCAACTAACGATATGCGTGTAAAAATAAAAAATTATAAAAATGAAAAATTATATTTTATTAAAACAAAATAAAAATAACTTTAAAATTTAATTGTTTAATATCCTATTGTAATGTTCTAGTTCATTTACGTATTTCATGGGAAAGACCACAACGATTTAAAAAAACGATGCAAAAAAGACAAATTAAACAACCATAACCATTGATTGCATTTAGTTCTTAAACTACCCATATAGTAAAATAAGAACCTTGCAAAATACTTACAGTAATTTGCAAAAAAAAATATTTACTTTACTTTACTTATAGTGAGCAAGAATGAGTAAATACAAATACTCTGAGAGTATTAAAAGAATAAAATGTTTCTTTGTTTTTTTTTTGTTTGGCATTTATTTGCTTTGCTTCTCTTTTGTACTTGGAATTAGTATGAGAATGTTTAAGAAAGCAAATGTTTTTGAATTCAAATGTATTTTAGTGCAACAGCCTAGTCTATATTTCATCAAATAAACTATTTGGTCAAGAAATATTTTAATATTTAAACTCACTAAACTTTGAATTACTTAGGCACAGTAAGGAAATTATCTCCAAGCTACATTACCTGGGATACGTAAAATAAAAAATCGGATTCACATTGCTTTACATGTATCAAAATAGCCAAATATATATAAATTGGATCAATTAAAAATTAGTTTCCAAAAATAAGTACATATACACATAACCTCAAAATTAAATGTATATATATTCCGTTTAGATATTAGTGATGCCAATGCCGATACCGTAAATCTCCGGCTTTTCGGAATTTGTCAAATTAAGGATTTTTTAAAACAAATTCTGGGATTTTTCAGGATTAATAAATTCCGAAAATTTGTATTTAAGTAAGAGATCTACGCAAGTGTAATTGTTTTTATCTGCTTTTTTGACATTTGAGGGTGATTTAGCTTAATGGATTAGTGCGTTTGATTATTATGCATGAGTTGGTATTTGTGGTCTGGGTTCGATTTTCAGCCGCTCAAAACAACATCAGTTTCTGATAATAACTATCCAAAGAAAGCAACCCATTCATTAATTAATATATAGGCATATTAATTGCCTGAGTGTTACTTCTTTTTAAAAAAAAACTAATATTTATTACTTTTTCTATTCTATCATAACTAAATTTTATCACAGCGCCCTTCTTCGGTGGTATAGCATTCAAACGCCACCGAAGTAAAATAATTAAAATAATGGCTTTAAATCAAGCTTTGATCAATGCGCCTACTCACCACCAGAGCCGCTGCAATTCTACACTAAAAACAAACATGATGCGCAATTGCAGAGTTGTGATATAAAAAGCTTTTCTTTACTTTCACCACCTATTCTTTTTCTATCTATCCCTTTCCAAAGAAAGCAACACAATTCATTAATTAATATATAGGCATATTAATTGCCTGAGTGTTACTTCTCTTCAAAAAAAAAACAAAATGTACAAATACAAAACATCTACTATTAACATAAATCAATGATTCTTTAGCATTTTTAACAAGAGAAAATAAAACAGATTTACTGAAAGATACCACATTAATTAATTCCACTAATTGAAAAAGTCAGAAACATTTTATAATTATTTACAAAATCATCAACAAAAATTTAAACTTTACAAAAGTATGTCGAAAAAATAATGGTGAAACAAATAAAATTACTTTTGGATTGTCACTCTCTTATTTTACTTAGTCCCAATTTACACGAATCAATTTTTATTGAAAAGATTAATATACGAGGGCGGTTCGGAAACTTATTAGCCTATCACATAAAGAGAATAGTTAGTTTTTCAAAAACATTTTTATTTTTCAATAAAATCTTCTGAAACTTCAATACACTAAATCCAACATGAATCTAGAAATTCTATCCCTTGATTAAAACAGTTTTCCTCTAGGTCTTCAAAATAATGGTTTACAACTGTAATTGCATCTTCATTTGAGGTAAAACGCTTGCCAGCTAGGAATTCTTTTAGATTTTGGAACAGGTAAAAATCACTGGGAGCTAAATCAGGAAAATAAAGTGAGTGATCCAGCAACTCGAACGTTAAATCGTTGATTTTAGCCATTGTTAAAATACTCTTGTGCGCTGGAGCGTTGTCTTTTTTTTTGTTGTAAGCCTGAACTTTTTTCTCGAATTTTTACATTTAATTAATCCAAATTGTTGCAATAGTACTGTGAATTTATTGTTTTACCATTTTGCAGAGAGTCAATCAATAAAATACCTTTGAAGTCCCTAAAAACCGTTGCCGATTGAATTGTATTTGCCTTCTTTGAGGCACTTCCTCCAGCTTCAGTCCATTGCTTGGATTGTTCTTTTATCTCTGGAGTATAGTGGTGGATCCATGTCTCAAAGGTAATCAGCTTAGCTTACAGTAAATTGGGACTTCAAAAATAGGTGTCATTTTATTTCCGGTTAAAATAACAGATGAAGCAGTGATACGATGTTGCACTTATATTTATGCTCAAAGAGATATCATCTCTCCTTAAAAGAAATCAAGAAAGAAAAATGATTTACTCTTACAATCACTATAAAATTTTCTAAAAAATCCCAAAATTGTAGAGTTAATTTGATGAGATAGAAATTTTTGTTATTAGAAATTAATTAAAACGTTAATTGCAAAAGGAATGAATCTAATTGAAACATTTAAAAGCCACCCAAAACACCTAATATGTCTTAAGTCGCAATTTAAATGAAGCAAGTTTTATTGAAAGATTGATACATTTTTTTCTTTGAAATTTCTTCGGTGTTCACACAGCACAATTTTTATTGCTTAAATCGTATACAATATGTAATTCGAATAGGAGAGTACAACGAATTGCTAGTAGAATCAAGTGTGTACTCGTCTTATTTTCCTCTTACCACGATGTCTAAAAGCTAATCAGCTTAGCTTAAAGAATTGCTTCATGTAAATTGGAACTAAGATTATTTAAATTAATATAGAAATTAAAGACGAAGTGACATATTATATTTTGTTAATCTAATATTTCAATGTAATATTTTTACGTTTTGAAATTATATATGGTTTATAAAATTTAGTTTACAAAATAAAAAATTTGGTTTATAAACTTTTAATAAATTTAAAAAAATTTAGCTATGAGGACAGAAAATTAAACATATTTATATTTAATTTAAGTTACTTTTTTTAAATAAATAATCCCGAATTTCTGGAACTTTGTTTCATTTACGTTTACAAAATCCCGAATGCCGGGATTTACAAAACCAGTCCCGTTTGGCATCGCTTTAGATATGTATTTAAATAGAATAATTACTGTCTCAGAAAATGCAGTTTTCATTACATATGCAATTCATTTAAATTTTAGTTCAATTCAATTTTAGTTTTTTTTTTTTTTGTAAATATTTAATTTTGTTATGGCTTGCAGTCATATTCATTTAAATTGCATTTGAAATTTCAAATAAATCTTTTGCTAAATTCTATTTCTTTTGCTTGCCATTTTCAAATTACTGCATTAGACAGCGGCAGTAACAACAGCAGCTTCGTTTTCATTCGCCATTTATGAAAATGTATTTTCATTTATTTGCAAAGAGTTTATTTCATTTACAAGTATTTGGAAAATATTAGAGTACTTTGATTCCCTTTTGTGAATTACTTTACATATTTGCCGAGGGTGAGTAAAATTGTTTGAATGAAGTGCACTGTTCATGGTTGTGCTTGCAGGGGAGGGTTAGTAGCGATCTATTAACTCTTAGCAATTTCAACTTAATGGTTTTAACAACTGATTTCAGTATTCATCAGTTTTTTTTCAGCAAACTAAATCCTGACAGATTTAAGCAAAATCTAATAACGAACGATGTTATTATTTAAAGTCTCGCTTCAAAGTTAAAATAAAGGTTTTGTATTCACACGTGTATGTTTTGTCGTATAGACAGTTTCGAGCTATCTTAGATTTCATGTCCACAATCTCCTCTGTTCTATTCATGATTGGGTTAACTTATAGGATTAAAATGATTTGGCATTTTCCAGGGTGACGGTATATGCACTTGATCCAATCTTGGATTGCTTGTTCACTTTCTCGTTTCCAACAAATTCATCTCAAGATTTTCGTAATTGAATAATATAATAGTTTACTTCGTTCTTAAATTGTCCTTTAAAATACGAGCTGAAGTTTGTCAATCTCTTTCAACTATTTATTAACTTCTGCAAACGCCATGATCTCAAAATAAAATACACTATTATAACTGGCAGACGAAATATTTGCATTCTCTTTCTCTTATACCCCTTCCTTAATGTTGCATAAAATACGGGATTGAAAATTTCATTGGATAAAATGATTAGTTTCAATTTACACGAAGCAATTCTTTAAGCTAAGCTAATTATCTTTTAGACATCGTGGTGAGGGGAAAATAAGACTAGCACACACTTGACTGTACTAGCAATTCGTGTTACTCTCTTAATCCTATTACATATGTGTATACAAATGTGTGTATACTCTCAAACAAAAATACGAGCGATTTAAGAAATGATATTGTGCTGTGTGAACACCAAAGAAATTTCATAGAAAAAATTTTATCAATCTTTTCAATAAAAATTTCTTCGTGTAAACTGGGACACAGTAGATTAAATACCATCTTGTGTCCGTTATTATACCCTTCACCTTCATGAGAAGAGTATATATAAGTTTGTCATTCCGGTTGTAATTTCCACAATATAATTTTCCGACCCTATAAAGCGGAGTCTATTAAGCCATGTCCGTCTGTCTGTCTGTTTAAATCAAATTTCTGAAGGCCCCAAATATCTTCGGGATCCAAATCTTCAATAATTCTGTCAGACATGCTTCCGAGAAGTTTGCTATTTAAAATCAGCAAAATCCACAAATATAGGAGATATGAGAAAAAATACGAGACAACCTCTGAAAATTTCATCAAAAAAACTAAGTGTATTAATATTGTTACGAATAATTTCATAAACAGATGGCGCTGATCAAACAACGTGTTTAAGTGTGTTCTTAAACCGTAATATAAGTGTTTAAAAAGACAGTGTGTTCATTATACCCTTTTTCAAATTGGGTTTGTGTACATTTAAATAAATAAAGACTCGTTATATTTTCTTCAAACTACTTGACGCATTTATTTTGCAATTAAAAAGAATCCGGTTTATTTAAAGGAAATAAACCACCGTTTTTAAATGGTAAAAACGTAACAATATAATATATATGTATGTATATGTATGTATGTATATGTATGTATGTATATAATACAATTATGCATCCACAACAAAGGTGAAGGGTATATAAGATTCGGCATAGCCGAATATAGCAGTCTTACTTGTTTTTTTTTATAATTTACCTCACTTTCCATATGTTTCACAACGTGTAACCTATCCAAATGGTTGTGGTCTGACTCATATCAAATTGTATTTTTAAAAGCTCTTTATGTTTTAATAGATATAGTAGATATATATATGTATATAGAAAAGATTATCTTTTAATGGCTTACAACTTCCTGTAGAGCTGTCTACATGGATCTACCATTTATATAGGCATGCTAGTATTTATATATTTCACCATCGTCTGCACGATTAGGTTCAAGTTTTTCAAGAAGAATAGCATTCAGCCAATGGGATTTGTTAGGTTTCTTTTCCTGGATTTAGTAATTAGACAACCTTTACTTCTTCACTATCGTGTACATTGAAAAACATTTGAGTTGTGAAATTCAATTTCTAAGAGTCTACTTTTTAATTAATGTTCCTAACATCTCCTCTTATGGTTTTTGATATTCGAATGAAGGAGCGTTTCCCGTTGGGTGTTAGTTTCTGATAGGAATTTTTTAAAACTAGGTATTTTTTCTTGTTGGCTTTATTAAAGAGTGATTTAATTATGACGGCGGACATTCAGGGGGGTTACTCTCTATTGCGATGCGAAAGAAAAATAACACGTAATCGAACATTTGGTACCCTTTCTTTTCTTCGTCCGTTAAGCACAAATCTCTTGCAATAACACAATATCAAACGCAAAGAGAACGCATCATGTAAGTATGCAAAAACGCGAATTGCACAAAAAATTTGTTTAAAATTTTTTGATTTACAAGTTTTGACATTTAATTTTGTCATTCTTCGCTATTGTTTACTTTGTGGTGCCAGTGTTGCTACTTTTTCAAATTATTTTGTGAAAGCGTTTGCGTGAACGATACAGAGTACCAATTTGTACTAATATCGCATTTACCTTTCGCATCGAATTTGCTTTCGCATCGCAATAGAGAGTAACCCCTTAGATATTTTTTCCCGGAGATCCTAGATTTCCGTTTCTAAATGATTGACACTTACCCACTTATTCAAAAACGATTATAAAATTTAACAAACGTTTATTAAGCAAATTTTTATATGCAAATCTGTTAGTCTTTCCACTTCCAAATCTCTATATTAAACATCAAACAAAGTAAATTTTATTAAATTATATTAAATCACATGTTGCTGCAGAGTTCATCTATACAATACACAAATATTAATAAAGACTTTTTATTGTTTGTAAAAATGTATTCACTATGACAAGTGCAAAACACCAATAAATACTTATTTTAACCATACAGTTTCCTTACAAATGTGTGTCAATTATTATGTCTCATATAAATTTACTGCTATCGCATTTAACACACATGTGCTCTAAATTTAACACTCACTTAAAGAAATCTATAAATACAGTCAGTTCCTCGCCGCCCTCTTACATCCGTCTAAGTCTATGGCTGGATGCCCATTTAACCAGTTGGAAACATCTGCTGCTGTCCCTGTTTTAATACTTTTTATTATTTAAATAAAAGTGCTGCCTGCCACTAAAATTTCTATTACATCCACTAGCTATTACAAGTAACTACTCGGGCACATTTACGTTTTTGCTATTAAAGTAAAGTGCGTATGATTTCTATTTGCTAAATGCTTTTGATTTCCCCACTTGTTTAGAAATCATAGCCGAATGTTATGATAACTACTTATTTTCCATTAAACGTATGAAAAAGGTTTTTATAGTTATTATTTTTTTTAGTTTTGTTTGTAAAGAATCTGAAAAAAATATTCATTTATTTGAGAGAATGAATTTTGCCAGTATTCCCGGACTGCTAGCGGTAAATAGGTGGCATAACAACAGCCACATCAACAACGAATAGTGAAATTTTTAAATGTAAAAGGATTTCGCGTCCAGCCGCAATGTTCCATGGAAGCATTCCTGCTTGTGTCTACTACATTAAGTATATTTAGTACGTAGTAGTTATAAAGTTATGAATTTATTTTTGCAATTTGGTTTGCGGTGAGAGGTAATTTCATTCAGTCTCATAAAGTAAAAACAAATCAGCGTACGTTGTATCGGGAGTGAAAAAAGTAACTTAAATGCAGAACTTTGACAGACTGATTTATTGAAATGAAAATGTAGCCTAATAACGCTGTTTTAAAAACATGGTTAAGGTTGTTTTTTCAACACTTCCAAATAGTACCTATTCTATATTATTCCATAAAATCTACTGTTAAATGCGAACATTTTACAACATCTTTGAAACTCTGTAATTCGTAAATGATGCCCATAGATACTGAAATAAATGTGAAGTGGTTACAGCCTTTTAGAGATTTTAATATTTTTACAATAAACGGGTGATTTTTTCGAACACAATATTTCTTAGAACAATTAGAAAAGTATAAATATGTATATGCAAGTTAAAAAAAAGATTTCTCTATACCACTGTATTTAAAACATTAAACATTTAAGTAAATAAATGAATTTCTAAATACTTATACAATTTATAATCCATGCAACTGCACATAAGTAGTCATGGAAATGTTAGTATCTTAGCAGAAACGTTGGCGTCGAAAGCATTACTTTAGTTTAGAAAAGTAAGTAGATAATATGCATACTAGTATAACAGATACCAGTGGTCTAAAAGGTACAAATACGTTTGTATTGTTGGCAACTGCTGCTTTTAGAACTGCACGAATTACACATACCTAGATATTAATACAATTATCACCATATAGTAAAAAAATAAAAATAAATGTTATGCATTTGTAACCGCTGTTCACGAATAATACAACAAAACGTTAAGTAATATAAAACTTTGTTTTGTTCTAAACACCAATGTTGTATACGAAACACCAATGTTTTATACTAAACACCAACGGTTTTATACTGAATACTAATGTTTTATACTAAACACCAACGTTTTATACTAAAAACTACTTACTAAACACCAACGTTTTATACTAAACACCAACGTTTTATACAGAACACCAACGTTTTATACTAAACCCCAACGTTTTATACTAAACACCAATGTTTTATACTAAACACCAACGATTTATAGTAAAAACTTTTTACTAAACACCAACGTTTTATACTAAACACCAACATTTTATACTGATTACCAATGTTTTATACTAAACACTAATGTTTTATACTGAACACCAACGTTTTATACTAAACCCTAAAGATTTATTCTAAACACCAAAAATTTTTATACAGATATACTGAACACCAATTTTTTATACTAAACACCAACTATTTATAGTAAAAACTTTTTACTAAACACCAACGTTTTATACTAAACACCAACCTTTTATACTGATCACCAATGTTTTATACTAAACACTAATGTTTTATACTGAACACCAACGTTTTATACTGAACCCCAAAGTTTTATACTAAACACCAATGTTTTATACAGATATACTGAACACCAATTTTTTATACTAAACACCAACGATTTATAGTAAACACCAATGATTTATAGTAAAAACTTTTTACTAAACACCAACGTTTTATACTAAACACCAACGTTTTATACTACACACGAATGTTTTATACTGAACACTAACGTTTATACTAAAAACTACTTACTAAACACCAACGTTTTATACTCAACACCAACGGTTTTTACTAAACACCAACGTTTTATACTAAACACCAACGTTTTATACTAAACACCAATCTTTTATACTGATCACCAACGTTTTATACTAAACAGCAATGGTTTTTACTAAATGCCAACGTTTTATACAGAACATCAACGTATTATACTAAACCCCAACGTTTTATACTAAACACCAACGATTTATAGTAAATACCAACGTTTTATACAGAACATCAACGTTTTATACTAAACCCCAACGTTTTATACTAAACACCAACGTTTTATACTAAAAACCAATGTTTTATAGTAAACACGAAAGTTTTTTATTAAACACCAACGTTTTATACTAAACACCAACGTTTTATACTAAACACCAATCTTTTATACTGATCACCAACGTTTTATACTAAACAGCAATGGTTTTTACTAAATGCCAACGTTTTATACAGAACATCAACGTTTTATACTAAACCCCAACGTTTTATACTAAACAGCAATGTTTTATACTAAACACCAACGATTTATAGTAAATACCAACGTTTTATACAGAACATCAACGTTTTATACTAAACCCCAACGTTTTATACTAAACCCCAACGTTTTATACTAAAAACTACTTACTAAAAACCAATGTTTTATAGTAAACACGAAAGTTTTTTACTAAACACCAACGTTTTATACTAAACACCAACCTTTTAAACTGATCACCAACATTTTATACTAAACACTAATGTTTTATACTGAATACCAACGTTTTATACTAAACACCAATATTTTATACTAAACACAAACGATTTATAGTAAAAACTTTTTACTAAACACCAACGTTTTTTTACTAAACACCAACGTTTACACTACAAACTACATATTGTCAAAGGTATTATCTAAATGTATTACTTAAAGCCACTAAGAACCGCAGCAATAAATACTTCGATATTGAATATTGATTAAAATTAGTATTTACGTGTATTATATAAATTAAATATCTCTGACATATTTTGCCATACAAAAAATCTCTTTTAATATGTTTATTATTCTTCCTCTCTATTCAATTCAAAGGCTTTGGTGTTAGTAGCCGATTGTGATATGAATGAACGGAAATAAAGCCATTTTTATTTTTGCACAGACATTTTGTCCTCGTTTATTTTTTGATTTATAGTCCCTTGTATTTATTAATATTCCCTGTTAACACAACCAACAAGCAGTCAGTCCATTCAATAATATCACACAGGCATTTAAACAGTCAGTCAGAGAATCTAGTTATTCATTTCCATAGTGGGCTTAATACAACTCTGCATTATGTCATTCAGTATAATGTTCTATGAATAACAACAGTATTTTACAATTTGCATACACATGCATAAATTCTTATGTGTATCTGTTTGTTGAAGAGTCTGAGTGTATTATATTGATAACCATTTATTGTTTGTATTTGTTTTTATTTATATATATTAATATTTTTGCAAATATATATTAAATATTATTAAACATTGAGTGGTCATCTTTATATGAATTACAGCATACTTTTCAATATTGTTATTGATATTAATATTGTTTGGAATATTACAAGTATGTATTTGTGGTTATTGTTTTGTTTTTGAACATTTTGTGTCCTGGCTCGTTCCGTTATTTATGTATATGCAATTTTAACAATTATACCAATAACTGATTAAAACCCTATGCCATGTTATGGTTGATTAAGTTTAATATTATATTTGTGGCGTTTTTGCAACATTTTCTGTTAATAAATGGTGAATGTTTCTTATTTGGTTGGTAAATACTAACTGCCGTATTCACAAAAAATAAATTAGGTTTGAAGTGTGCTTTTAGACAAAATTTTCATACAAAATTTTTTTAAAGTACATTTGAAGTCTACTTTAATTTTTTATGAATAACGGCATAAGGGTATTAAATATTTTGTTTGTTTATTTGTAGTATTTTGCGAATTGATCAGGGGTGTCATAGAAACCAATATTGTAAGAATTGGTTTTAAAACCGACAAGAAAAAATGCTTTGATGTCATAGGGCACTGCTACACGTTCAATAAATATCGTAATATTAGAAATATCTTGATAATTATTGAACCTATGACACCAAAGCATTTTTTCTTGTCGGTTTTAAAACCAATTCTGACAATATTGGTTTCTATGACACCCCTGGATGTTAAAATAAGATTAATTAGTTGTACTAAAAACCAGGTTTTGTAACAAAAAAACAGGTTTTGTACTAAAAACACGGTTTTGTATTAAAAACCAGGTTTTGTACTAAGAACCATGTTTTGTACTAAAAACCAGGTTTTGTACCAAAAAAAGTAAGTTTTAAACTAAGAATCATGTTTTTTACTAAAAACCAGGTTTTGTACCAAAAAAAGCAAGTTTTAAACTAAAAACCAGCTATTGTACTAAAAACCAGCTTTTGTACTAAAAACAAGGTTTTGTATTAAAAACCAGGTTTTGTATTAAAAACCAGGTTTTGTACTAAAAACCAGGTTTTGTACTAAAAACCAGGTTTTGTACTAAAAACCAGGTTGTGTACTAAAAACCAGGTTGTGTACTAAAAACCAGGTTTTGTATTAAAAACCAGGTTTTGTACTAAAAACCGAGTTTTGTATAAAAAAAGCAAGTTTTAAACTAAAAACCAGCATTTGTACTAAAAACCAGGTTTTGTACTAAAAGCCAGGTTTTGTACTAAAAACCATGTTTTAAACTAAAAACCAGCTTTTGTACTGAAACCAGATTTTGTCTAAAAATCAGGTTTTGTATAGAAAACCACTTGATATATTTATTTTTGCAATTTCTTTAATGTTTAAATAATAAAAGCAACAAAATTAAAAATGTAGAAAATCTCTGTCAGTTAAATATGTAAGTAAGCATCTTTTATTTTCTTAAAAATGCATTTCTCATACCAATAATTATTATTCGCTACCTTTCAACGTCAGTTTAAAATGAAACACGAAAAAGTAAAAAAATATAATTAAGTCAATCTTTTTTATTGCGCCTTACTTTATTTTAATTTAACCATATTGAGAAATTAACTCAGATGTCAATAATAAAGTGTTTTATTTTTCAACCAACTTCTCCTTCTTGACTTGTTTGTGAACGCTCTCACAAACACTTCGGAGTTCGAAACAGAACAGAAAAATTTATTAAACAAATTAAAAGAAATGAAATTACAAGTGGTTGGATGCAGACAGTACGACCAATAAATGAATAAAAATATAAGTATGTTGGCAAATATATATATAAATATGTGAAATATTCTGAAAGTATCACCAAGTCATATGAGCAGATGTCATAATTACGTTATTTTATTGATTGCATTATATTTTTTTGTTAAGAAACAAATAAGAATTGTTATTGTTACACTTGAAGAAATGTTATAGCTAGTTATTGGGTTCCTGTTAAAAAGTACTTGTCCGTGTTAAATGATTTTTAACACATTATGGGTACTGAAACAGAATAAGTTAATAGTCACTCATGATCGGACTCAGATTTAATTGTTTGACAGTTATTTGGATAAAAATGAGAACTATTAATTTTAAACTATCAGAAATAAATGTTTTTTCTTAGAATATGCTTTTTTTTTTGGTGTCAGTTATTTGTATTTTATATTTACATAACTGAACTGAATTTTTAGCATATCTTTAACAATATTTATTTGAGTGCATTGCTCTGCATGTGTATTCATTAATTTAAGTAGCAGACATACTCATGCTCATTGCCTTTATATGAATTCGAAACTTAACCAGGTGTAAGTATAGTGGCTCTCAGCTTATTTGAACCAGCTTCAGTTAAGAATATAAAGATTAACAAAAGGTAAATAAAGGTTTACAACATATGTATCTTCTATAATCAAAAATAGGATTTTCATTCTGTTAACTTGGAGACTGAATAAAAATCTTTATAAAAACTTCCAAGCTAAAAACTAAAAATATAAATACTGCTTATTTCAATCAGTTATATAAAAAACCAGAGACCGAAAATAACTCGTCCAAATAATCAAAAATCAAAATTGTGAATTATATTTAGTTTTTTGTTTTTTTTTTTAATAACTCCCTAATAATAACTGTTATTAAATGATTTTTGTTGACATGGTTTAGTATGACCTTTATTAGTTTTTGTTGTTTTTTAATGCTTTGGTGAGAAACAAACTATTTCAATTGTGGTTGATCTTAATAAACGTTAACATTCTTTCTCTTTTATTTACGTACTTATTTACATACTTTTTAACCTATTTTTTAATACATTTTTAACAAATTTTAAATTACATATAAAGCCGATATTGGGCAAGAAGTAAAAAAAACGAATTTTATATTCAAGTTTCATTCAACTATTGTCATTTATTTTAAAAGTTCGAAAATAAAAGTTATAACCTGACCTTTACGAAAAAATTTAATTATTTCCGTTATTTTCTTTTCTGTTTCTCCCAACCACAAATCTAAAATGTTCTCTTATAAATCACTCTCTCAGTGATATAAAACAAATATGTAACTAGTTTTAAATGGTAAATGGTGCCAATTAACTACTAAAATTAAGGTGGACCCTTTATTTTCGGTCTCTGAAAAAAAAAAACATGTAGATTTCACAAACTTGGGTGTAGTTTGAGGAGTTATTTTTAGACGTTTTGATCTAATATTGCCCATAAGTTTTCAATACTTTTCAAATTAGATAACTGTGCTGGCGGTTGCAACAAGTGGGGACAATTTCAAACCAACCATGACTGCAGAATACCTGATTTACGTTTCGCATCGTTGTGCTGATAGTACCTAATGCCCAGCTTTTCAGCACTTTGCAGTAAGTTGAATATTAAATTTAAGGTATGGTCACACATGACAAATATTTACTCAAAAAAGCGTAACCACTTGTTTTAGCACAAATTTGTTTGACGTTGTTTACTCTTACAAGAGTTTTTCACGATCAAACAGCATCAAATAAAATAAAATTAAATATTTGTTGTGTCCTGTCCTAAATAAACGAAGCTATTTTTTAATTAATAAACAAGTTAAAATATATTTTATATAGTGACTCGTCCGGCAAAATAAGATGCCCAAAAGTTTAGCTATTTTGTAACTGCTCTCTAGCAAATTTTAGACGCACTTATTGATTTGTACTGTCAATAAAGGATTTTTTGCGGGCTACTGTACCATTAAAATCACGATTTCGAAGTACACGAGGAATAGTTTCTGCACTATATATTTTGGTAAGCTCATTGTTAACTTGCGTAGCCAATTTTGGAGCCGACAACTTAGGGTTCTGCCTTATTTGTTGACAATGTAATGCTCATCAACTTCATTAAAAAATTTTGTTAGGTGCTTTTCTGCCCTTGTCATGAATCCTATTCTCGTGCATGAACTGAGATATTATGCTTTGCACTGCTGATTCACTTAGGCAAACCATTCCAGCAATTTTTCGGCGCGATTGGCTATTTTTAAAATGGCTAATAACCAACTCTTTTTGCTCTATTGTCGACGTACTACAATAGAGCAGGCGTACTACCATTGTCAAAATTTGCACCATTGAACCACTTAACTGAAACAATTACACTAAAAAAAATTCATTGCAGCCATGACTACAAAATATTCGCTTGAAAATTTACCGTTACACGAGGAGTGATGCGAATTTAGCGGTTCGTGAAAATGTTTGGTTGAAATAAACTGTGACCGAAGAATTTGCACTATATTTACTATTTCTGTTTTGTATCATCTAAGCTAAATATTTTTCGGACTTTTGTTTTACATAATTCTTTTAATTCAGAATACCTATAAAACAAAATTAAAAATGTTCAGATTATTTGTATTTTACATAGAAGTTATAGCCAGTTAAATATTTTAATTCAGGTTGGTTGATATTACCTGAGAGCCACTGTATATAGTGGGAACGTAGACACTCACTTATTCATCAGAGCGAATGTGTGTACATGTACATAATCTAACCACTTCCGGCCAAAAGATGATTTCCGTTGTCATCTTGTTTTTATAAAAAAAAAGTCTAGCTACCTACACTCATTTAACATACATGTTTTTGTGTAATTAGTTAGAACTCTCCAAACTACACTCATGTTTATAATACAAAATTCACTTTCCTAACAAATTTAGGCAATTTTTACATAAAATACGTCGCAAAAACATTTTAGTATTTTTTGGAAAAAAAAAATAAAACTACTTAATACATTTTAACAGTATTTTTCGAGTCTTTTTGTTTTCGATCTGTGTTTATGGTTTGCTTTTATCGTTTTATAGCACTACTTACAATATTTTTTGCAAGTTTTATCCTTTTCTTTCAAGCATTGAACCTACTACATGGATCGGATTCTATTTTTATTTTAATTTTTAATTGACTCGTATCTACAAAAAATATGAAATATGTGAAATGCTACCGGATTTCAATTTTTTTAATTTTTAATTTTTTTTTATGTCATATTTTTTTTGGCTATAAATTTATTAAATATTGAACTGTATCTATTCTTATTAGCTTTAGTATATGAAACAGTTATGACGGTTTTTTTATTTAAACCACATGCATTTTGTTTTCAAGGCATTCTTGTTTCACTCTCCCTGTTTGTCGCTCTTAAACGTAGTGCTGGAAAATTAATTAGTTACCGAGGAACATAGATTTCCATAAAATATTTATTATTTTAACTTTGTGTGGACACGGATAAATATATATATTAAGTCTTTGTGCAAAGTCACTTACGTACAAACTTCCTCATAGTTGCAAATGACACAGCAAAAATATGCAGAAAATATTCCTTCCTAAAAGCCTTAATTATCAGACACAGGGTCACCCAGCGGCATTGCGAAATCATTTAAATTTCATACAGCATGTCAAACCTACTTAAATAAATTTTCTGTTGAAGAGGCTGAGGAGATGAATGAAAAAGATATCCTAATTGAAGATCTGCTGAATCAAGTCTTTCCAAAGGTCTATTGTTATTAAATACAAATCAATGGACGCTTTGAAATGGACAATTTTGTAAAAGATTTTGCCCTTTCTTTTCGTTTCATGCAACGGTTGATTTATTAATGTTTTTGCTCGTGTTATAAAGACAGCAACATAAATCACTGATGGGATTTGTGGTACAATTGTACCAAATTTGGTACAAACAAAACTTTATTGGTACGCTGGTACAGTTAATCCCTTTTTGATACAATTTTTTTTTTTAAGGCGAATTCACTTTTCAGGTGTCGTTGAGAGCACAGCTGTTCTACTTTTTTTTCTTACTTAGAGAGAGAAATGTCAAAGTTGCTTGTGTTTCTGACATATCGACCAACGAAAGCAACAAACAAAATTTGAAAAATTGTTTTACGTTTTCTTTCTGTTATTTTGTTTTTATTGAATAAAAAATGTTATGAATTCTTACTATATGCTTTTTTATTTAATAGCGAAATTTAGGTACAATTTATGGCAATTTGGTACAATTTTGCCATTGAGAAAGTACAATTTAAGAATAGTAAGATCCCAATAGTGACATAAATTGTACTGGTGCAGAATATAGAGATATACTCGTACATTGGTATAGTTATGTGCATTAAGATAAATTTGAAATTTAACTCCCTAGACACAAACCATTTATGTTAACAGAGTCATATTAATTATTTAACAGAGACAATGTTAAAGTTTCAAAATTCGATATACAACTTTATTAATAATACACTAACACAAAAACAGTCCGAAAAAATTGCAAAAACCAGCATCTATAAAAAATGTCTCAGAAAATTTGAATTAGTAAAAATATTACACTGAAAAAAAAATGTATAACGATTTTTCAAAAAAATAACTTTTAAAATTTGAAAAAGGACTTTGGTCCACTTCTTGCAATTCTTTGAGAGTGGGCGAGAAAAAACGTATTCCATTCCTGGTATAGAGCGATTTATGGTATTGTTTGAGTCTAGGAAGTTAAATTTCATTTATCTTCACTGTAAAACCATTGATTTTTAAATAATGAAACTTTTATATAAGAAGGAGTAAATTCCTTCTCTGTATAACATCTCTCATAAGATGACAGTGAGAAATGGGTATCGAATTTTCTAGAATGTGTAAACAGGTCTTCTATAAGGCCGTAGTCATTTTTCCCGTCACAAAAAGTACTCCTACTCCTACTCATATATTTGTGTTTTATTGTTAAATATAATGGGATCGTTATGCAAATTAAAATATTTATGTCTGTTGTAGTTGTTGGTTTTGTTATTGTAGCCCATGGAAAGACAATAATACTGACGCCATTTCTCTATACCTATACATATGAATATACCTTGCATATTCAAATATGGTCTCTAGTCTATGTATACTTTAGAGGAATAAATTCATGTGTGTACTATATGCCCATAATCAGTTAATCAATACAGTGGCCAGTAAATGTGTACCTGATTTTCCAAAGTAAATTAATTATTCAAATAATGTGTTGTTAATAATATATATCCGTTTATCGAAAACAAAATTCCATCAACAGAACACAACAGAACAGAATTAAACAGAATGTCCTTCCGACCGACATTTCAAAAAAAAAAAAAAAATGAGTTGCAGGAACTCTTAAAATGTTGATTCTTAATCGATATTTACAAAAGACATATATAGTTTATGACCAAATATGGGTTCATCTTCACAAAATTGTTTATATATGTATATAAGCTTTGCATATACGAGGTCTGATCAAAAAATAAACGTTATTTTCAATTTTTCGAAAAGTATTTATTTATTCATCAATAACTATCTTGTCCCCTTCAAAGTAATCCCCCTCAGATATAATACATTTATGCCAGCGTTTTTTCCAATCCTCGAAACACTTCTGAAACGCGTTTTTTGGTATCGCCAACAGCTCCTGTTTCGATTATTCTTTTATCTTCTCAATCGTAGCAAAACATTTTTCTTTATCGGTATCTTCAGTTTTGGGAAGAGGAAAAGTCAGCGGGGGCCAAGTCCGGTGAATACGGTGGTTGATAACGGTTTTGTTTTTGGCGAAAAACTCATGCCCAAGCATCGATGTGTGAGCTGGTGCGTTATCATGGTGCAAAATCCATAATTGGGTTTTCCACAATTCTGTGCGTTTCTGACGAATTGATTTGCGCAAACGGCGCATAACTTCCTTATTGACCGTACGACCTTGTGGCAAGATTTCATGATGTCGAAGAAAATAGTGAGCAAAACCTTTACATTTGACCGGTCTTGGCTCTTCTGGACGTTTCTATTGGGATGATTGGGCTTTGGTTTCAATGTCATAGCCAGACACCTATGATTCGTCACCAGTTATGACCTTTTTGAGAAAATCTGCATCGTCGTTGACGATGTTCAACTGCTTCTGAGCGATGTCCATGCGACGTTGTTTTTGCCCAAAATTTAGCAATTTTGGAACAATTTTCGCTGACGCACGTTCCATGCCTAAAACATCCGTAAAAATTGCTTGGCATGAGCCGAACGATATGCCAACATCATCAGCAACATCTCTGATAGTGATTCGATGATTATCCAAAATCATTTTCTTCACTGCTTCAATGTTTTCATCGGTTGTTGACGTGCTCGGGCGACCAGGACGAGCATCGTCATTGACATCTTTTCGGACTTCCTTAAACCGGTTATTCCACAATTGAACTTGTGTTCTGCTCATAGTAGACTCGCCAAACGCCACAGTCAACAAGGGCTTGCGCATTTAATTTCATTTTTTACACAAAACTTAATACAGTTTCTTTGATTAATTTTTTTTTTCGAATAGTAAAAACTCGAAGAGCACACCAAAACACGACTAACTTTTTATCTGCCAAAAACAAACTGACAATCCAAAATGACTGATATTACCAACATATATAAAAGACATGTGTACCAACATAACAGATAAAACAATGGGAATATCGAACATACGTAACTTACGAAATTTGAAAATAACGGTTTTTTTTGATCATATCTCGTATATGAATATTATAGGCCAGCCAGACTACTACTACTACTGAAAACTTTAACAATCCGGGTCAAATGCAATTTGGTTCTATATTAAAAGATAACGAATTTTATGTATTTAATTGCGGATTCTTGCAAACACTTTTCCAAACGTCAGAGTATTATTATACACAAGCTGACCCGGCAAATGTTGCTTTTCCTTCAAATTTTATTTTTATTGAAAGGTTTCATGCCAATCGGTCTTTTATAATAAGAAAGTCCACCAGTGCCATTTGTGAAAAGGGGCGTAGCATTGCCTACTTCCACCAAAGATGTATAGTATCCAGCTGACACGGTAGACGTTGTCCTGCATAATATTTCAAGCGATTAGGATATTAACCAAAGTATGAAATGAAAGACAAATAATAAAATAATTTCATTTTCTTTATTTTGAGATAACATTAATTTTTCTAATTTTATCATAATGGGATTTTATGAACAATATTTTTAGTTAACTCCTACGGAGTATAAATGAATAAACTTGATGGTTTTCCTACGCGAGAACACGCCGGCCATGCCATGTGAAAAGCCCGGATTTTCTAGATCTAACCAACAAATCGACATATTTGTCCTTGTGACTTATTAATAGTCATGGCAAATGCCAAGCGAATGGGAAATTGCAGACGTCTGAATGGAATGGGTGAGTCTGAAGGGATCATTGGTATTCGTGGCTGAAGAACAACTTCACCTCCCCCTTTGTACCACGCCCCTTTGTACAATCTCGCCCATATTTGCAGCAGCACTTAAAAAATGCACACCAAACCGACGTACCAAATTTTGTTCAATTACCGTTATCAGGAGCAGAAATAATAGATTTTTAATTTGTGGTTTGTATGGGAGGTACCACGCCCCTTTGTCCAATTATACCAAATTGTAAATCTAAACCACCCGGGGCGCCACCAAAACGCATACAAACAAATTTAGGAGAAGTTCAGTCACAACACACGTACAGTAGAATTTTATATATAAAGATTAAAATATATCCGAAGTGATTAAAATTTTCAAAGTTTAATTATTATGTCAAGTATTACGAGACGCTTTTTTTCGAAATTATAAACACTACTAAATTTTGTGACAATCTATCTAAAAATGATCTTAGATCCATATAAGGCCCATTTTTTTTTTATCATATTTAATCAAAAATCCTCAAAAACCACTTGTTTTAGCACAAATTTGTTTGACGTTGTAAACAAGAATTTTGCTAGATCAAACAGCATCAAATAAAATAAAACTAAATATTTGTTGTGTCCTGTGCTAAATAAACGAAGTTAGTTTTAAATAACTATATATTTTATATAGTGCTTACGTCTTTTTCGGCAAATATTTGCCAAATGTGACCGTACCTTTAGACTCTCGTCTGACGTTGTTCATTCGCTTTACACTGTAAACTTTGTTCATTGTTCCAACACAATTGCACTCATAAAAAGCCGTTTCTCTACTTCCAATGCCATTTCTTCTCTAGAACAATAGCAGTTGTCATCACATCGATATTTTGTGGTTGTATATATGAAAGTTCTGGGTATATTCCCTGCAGTTTTAAAGCTTGCAATAGTCAACTTTAT
Organism: Bellardia bayeri; assembly: GCA_950370525.1. Taxonomy (NCBI): domain Eukaryota; kingdom Metazoa; phylum Arthropoda; class Insecta; order Diptera; family Calliphoridae; genus Bellardia; species Bellardia bayeri. The sequence goes on from OX493264.1 coordinate 124,976,276, forward strand.
AATTGCTATATATAAATCAACGTAGGCAGGTCTTAAGTTGTCTGGCCACATACAAATTATTCGTTTAATTGTTAAGTTCTGCAGGCGTTGTCTACAGTACTCAAATATTTTGCATATGAGGCGAGCTGTTCCGATCAATATGAATTTAAAATTTTTAGATAAGAAAATCAAACCAAGTTATGAAAAACGTTTTATTTCTTCTACATACACATCACTTAGCGGACAAAATTCTCTAGTAACAAAATTCTCGAAAATGCGAAATTGTTTCGTTGAAATGAAGTGCAGAGTTGGTAAACATATTTAAGTAGAACATAGTTGAATGTTTTTACTTAAACATGGGTAAGTGTGTATATTTCTCTCACATGTATGTACATACATATACACGCATGTATACATGTATATACTTTATATTAAAATGTTATGTTTGAGGTTTAATTTTTATACCTGCTGGAATGCATATGTATGGGAATTTTCTGCTGGTTAAATTCTTTCCTATTATGTTCATTGTTTTTATACCCTACACCAACATAGTGAAAGGCAAGAGGCGTTTGTTTGCAACACCCAATGTTCTTTAATCTAATTGATTAGGTTGATTTAAAGATGTCCGTCCATCCGGCTGGATTTTAAAGATATTTCGTTAAAATTTGGTACATTCGTTTTTTACTGCTCTAATAAAATTAATTGAAATCGGTCCATTATTTCACCAATATCACATACAAATGGACTCCTAAAATAGTAATTTATTGGTACTAAATGTCTGATTTATATATACAAGTATCCAATAGGTTATTTCAATTATTACATTTTTCGCTTGTTTGAATAACACGAATAATTCAAAGAGATTCAGTTTTCCCCTTCATCATAAGGTCAGTATGTATAAGTAGTTATTGGTCCTATAGCTCCACATCTACAGTGATCAAAATAAATAATTGTAAAGCTATTATTTTAGCGGGCATGACCGACTATAATTTATTTCCTGTTTAATTACATGAAGATATTTCTACCATTTTTCTGTTGTACTCTTATACACGTAGATATATAAATATTGCTTATATTTTAGTTAGTAAATAAATTATATTAAAATTTTCACATAATTTATTAAATAACAATAAATATGAATGTATCCGAGTTTAAGTTATGGCATTAAAGCCACAAAAAAATATGGCATAAAGGATTAATACAATTCAGTAAAAGGTTTCCAATTACGAATTTATTTATATACCGATTGGGTGTAATTTTTAACGAAGCAAGCACTCTACAGATTTTTTTAAAAGATTTGTAATTGTAACTCATTTTGAAATATGTACACGCAGAGAAAAAACATAGTTGTGGTAAACATAATCTAAGAGCAACATATTATGATAAGATTTATGATTGTAGTCAAAACATATAAGTGCCATGAAATATGATATTATGATTAATTATTATTGTAATATTTCATCATAATATTTTCTTGTTAATCATAATTTGATATTATAACATCATATTATAACCAAATATAATCATAAAATTGTCATACATGATCAAATTATGACCTAGGGTAACCATATTATAGTTTAAAGTAATCATATTATGATCTTAATTAATCATATTATGATCTAAAGTAATCATATTATGATCTAAATCAATCATATTATGATATAAAGTAATCATATTATGATCTTAATTAATCATATTATGATCTAAAGTAATCATATTATGATCTAAATTAATCATATTATGATATACAGTAATCATATTATGATCTAAAGTAATCATATTATGATCTAAAGTAATCATATTATATGTATGTATATTACTTAAAGTTTTACTTTTGACATTTACATTTAGGCTTCTTAACGCTCATTTTTTGTACTTTAATTTTATGTTGAAAATTTCGACTAGTTTTATCACTTGCAGTTAAATACAATTTTTATTTTAATAACATTTTATTTTATATCGTGTGTCAACAGACCATCGATGAGGACTGTTAAGTGCCACATGCAACATACACACTTGTAGTTTGTTGTAAACACTTGTCGTTATTGCAAAAATAACATTTGTTGATTTATCGCAATAATCTCAACAATGTCTGTGTTATTAAGTTGGTGTGTTTTTCTATATTTTAAAATTTGTTGATTGATTAAAAAATAGTTTTACTATTTACTAGCAAGAATATATTCATAAACTAGTTGACTCGGCTTTTTACTATTTAATTTATTAAACAATTTAATTAAACCACTTTGGAACTGTCCAAAAGATAATCAAAAATAAATTTTAAACATATAAACGTTAATAAAAGGAAAGAAAGGTAGTAGTGCAGTTTATTGACAAAAAAAAGAAAAAAAAAAAAACGAATTTAGTGAGTGGTTTAATAATGAGAATGCATTTACTTAGTACTAAAGTAAATTAATAAATGTAATGGGACTTGTTGGCAGGTTTTAAAGTATCCAGGGATTTCGTTATAGTTAAACTGCCGATTAATAGGTAAATGTATAATACTAGCATAGTATAGTTTAGTACAGCACAGCACTTTACAGAGCACAGTGGTTTAGAAACTTTTATTTTGAAAATAATTTAAAAGCTTCTAAACCATTGAGACAAAAAAAGAAACCATTGATAATAAAAAACTTATATACTCAATACTTTCTATAGAACAAACTGTTATACACAATATTTTTTTATAGAAAAAACTGTTATACAATATTTTCTATAGAAAAAACTCTTATACACAATATTTTCTATGGAAAAACCGTTATATACAATATTTTCTGTAGAAAAAAGTTTTACGCACGATATTTCTTTTGAAAAAAATGGAAAAAACTGTTGTACACAATTTTTTCTGTAGAAAAAACTGGTATACACAATATTTCCCATAGAAAAACTTTTATACACGATATTTTCTATAGAAACAACTGTTATACACAATCACCCCTATCGTTAATAAAAATTCCACATGAAATTTGTTCCCTATTATTTTTTTACCATTGAATTTTAATAGGACAAATGTGAAAAGGGAACAAATTTCACGTGGAGTTTTTATTAACGATAGGGGTGAATATTTTCTGTAGAAAAAACTGTTATACACAATATTTCCTATAGAAAAAACTTTTATACACAATATTTTAAATAGAACAAAATGTTATACACAATATTTCCTATAATAAAAACTGTTATGCACAATATATTCTATAAAAAAAAAACAGTTATACACAATATTTTCAATGGAAAAAACCCATATACATAATATTTCGTGTAGGAAAAACAGTTATACACAATATTTCCTACACACAATTTTTTTTTGTAAAAAAAACTGTTACACACAATATTTCCTATGAAACAAACTTTTATACACGATTTTTTCTATAGAAAAAAACCAGTATACACAATATTTTCTATAGAAAAAAAATATTTTCCGTAGAAAATACTGTTATACAAACTTATATACAATATACACAATATTTCCTATAGTAAAAACTGCTGTACACAATATTTTCTATGGAAAAGCTGTTATACACAATATTTTCTATAGAAAAAAAAACCGTTATACATAATTTTTTCTGTAGAAAAAACTGTTACACACAATATTTCCTATGAAACAAACTTTTATACACGATTTTTTCTATAGAAAAAAACCAGTATACACGATATTTTCTATAGAAAAAAGCTAAGTTACTATTTAATTTTTTTGGAACATATTCTTTTGGAAAAGTTATCAAGGCGTCGTCTTGAAAAATTTCTAATGTATGTACCTATGTATAAGCTCTAAATTTGATTACAATATCTTTATCATTTAAAATGTCAGCAACATTTAAATACTGATTAAAAAAATACTTCAAATATTGTTTCAAACGCATGAACACATGTGCCTAACACCATGATAGTATATTTTTTGAGAGAAATAGCCTGTGTCGGAATTTTGAAAATATAAATAAATACAAACTCTTGTGTAACAGTTATCAAATTAATTGCCCATTTGAGCCGCCCAAACTAGTAATTTTATACATTTTCTTACTGTGATAATAATAAAATAACACTTAGCAATTAATAAACATTAATATGAGTATTGTTTGTAATAACTATTATGCATTTTTAAAGTACAAACATGATTATTGAAATCAATACAATTGTTGTTATCCAACAGAGCAAGTAAATTCTTCAAACCAAAACTACATATGTAAAACTATACTCTTTAAAACCAGCCATACAGACAATACAATTTTTAGTATTTATGAAAAGTATGTAAATTTAACAACAACTAACTATAATACTTATAATAAATCAATGTGTTAATCTGTGATCAATCTGTAGGGAGCATTTTAATTAAATAATTTGTAACTACATGAGCTTTCCAACTGTTTGGTATGCAAGCGGTAGAAGAATTTTTCAATATACCAAAAATATTTTCAACAAATTGTATGATGGCAGTTGATTTTAAATACTTAGTGCACATGAAGAAATTTGGGAGTGACACATATGCACATGTCATCAATATGATGATATACTGTTAAAAATAGGTATTTGTTTTATAGAACAAAAAAATAACAATAATTTGGACTTAATGTATAAATATGTAGATTAGAAATTACAATTTGTTTGCTCATAGAATATTCTATGAATTCCATTTACTTAGATCTACATGAATATGTCTGTATGTATATATATACATTTGTGTGTACTCTATTAATAATTTGGAAAATCTTATCATTATCATGATTGTGTGAAAATAATGTATATTCACATGCAACTTGTATAAAATACACTTGCAGTTATATACAATAATTTAACACAAAAGCTGACAATTATAACGAGTTATTGTATCTGTTGGATTTATTTCTCAAGCGACATGTAAACACATGTACACAGCTACTCAGACAGACGTAGACTTACACACAAATAAGTAATAGCTTACAATCAAAATCATCAACATTTAACATCAAATGTTGTTCGTTCATTCATTCAGTCATCTCATTCTAGAGACTCACACTCACTCAAGCTCTTTAATCAAAAGTGGCTTAGAAGGGTGAGTAAGCAAATCAGGAAATGTAAAATAAATTTAATATAAGTACAATGTCAGGATCCCAGTGCGGCCAAGATCATTTAAACCCAGTAACTAGCCAATTGCCATCTGATTTACCTAGTCTAGGGGAAAAGCAAGAAATTAAGAAAATATTTAATACTTGCAAAAATGTTGAGTATTTTATGCATACAGACAAATTAACACATCCCTATACATATACCCTAAAAACCTATGTGTACCCCTATAACATGATTTGCTGTTCGATATAAGCATGTTCGATCATGTCGTGTAAACCTACTTTTATTTGGGTTTTTTTTAACTTTGTCATACCCCACTCACTGCCTACAAGCTGAATGCATTAGATTGACAGTTTCGTGTATTTAAATCAAAATAATTTCTGGTCCATTGTGCAAGATTATACGGCTACAGCTTTAGTTATTCTCTTTGTTAAATTAAATAAGGCGGTTCCAATTTTTAACTTTTAAGATTTTCTATGTTCCCAAGTTCTAAAAGTTTTTCCTTGTTATCTAAGAAACAAATGTTGCAAATGTGGTGTTTAGATGACGCACAGTGGGGCAGAATGAAACCAAATTAAATTTCGGTTGCAAAGTTATAGTGACAAAACCCATATATGTATGCAAGTGAGCGTGTGTATGTCTGTCCCTTATATCCGCATTTCAAATTGTTTTGCGAAAGCATTTGTGTATGTATTATTCGGCCACCACATAATAACAAAAAATAATTTATGTGGCTGGGAAATTGGGTACTAAATTAAAATTTAATTACAATGACAGCAAAGGACCAATAAACTGTGTGAACGTGTACTGTGTCATTCATAAATAAATACGCTCGCTTGTTTGGTCGTTCATTTATTTGTTTCATCAGATTCATTTAGAGACTTTTCATACAAACGAACAAACTAATATTATTTATTAGAAGTCTATTCCCGCGCTTTTTCTCCTCTGCTACCAGCTAATATTTACTACATTTAGTGAGAGCATTAAAATTGACTAATGATTGTTGTTAAATGGAATTGTGCTGGGCTTGAGCTCTAATATTAATGCAGTATTTCACAAAAATTTAAATAAAAACAAGTAAGAGTGCTATATTCGGCTATGGCGAATCTTATATACCCTTCACCCTTGTTGTGGATGCATAATTATATTATATACATACATGTATATTATATTGTTACGTTTTTACCATTTAAAAACGGTGGTTTATTTCCTTTAAATAAACCGGATTCTTTTTAATTGCAAAATAAATGCGTCAAGTAGTTTGAAGAAAATATAACGAGTCTTTATTTATTTAAATGTACACAAACATAATTTAAAAAATGGTATAATGAACACACTGTCTTTTTAAACACTTATATTACGGTTTAAGAACACACTTAAACACGTTGTTTGATCAGCGCCATCTGTTTATGAAATTATTCGTAACAATATTAATACACTTAGTTTTTTTGATGAAATTTTCAGAGGTTGTCTCGGATTTTTTCTCATATCTCCGTTATTTGTGGACGGATTTTGCTGATTTTAAATAGCAAACTTCTCGGAAGCATGTCTGACAGAATTATTGAAGATTTGGATTCCGAAGATATTTGGGGCCTTCAGAAATTTGATTTAAACAGACAGACAGACGGACATGGCTTAATAGACTCCGCTATCTATAAGGATCCATACTTTATAGGGTCGGAAAATTATAGTGTGGAAATTACAAACGGAATGACAAACTTATATATACTCTTCTCATGAAGGTGAAGGGTATAATAAATACATTTACAACCTAATAAATCTTAAATTTAAACCCAAAAATATTAAAGCCTATAATTATTACAATTTAATTTCGCTTGAATTGTTGCAGTTGTGTTCACTTTAGTTTACTTTGGTTCTTTTATTACAATGCACTAGAGTTTGTGCTTTTATTTTGTGTATTTTAATTTTATTTCTCTTTTAACTTATAAAATGAAATTCTAAAGATTTTATAGAATTAGTTTAATAGTCCCAAGTGCTTTTAAAACATTCACACAGACTTACTTATCAACTTATTTATCCAACTAATACAGATAAATTTTTCAGACTTTTTATGGCTTTGTGTACGAATGTATCTGGTGGTGTATTTATGTGTGTTAGATACTTAATGGCAGCGAAACTTTACTTTTTTTCATCATTTATATGAAAGGATGTGTGTGTGTGTAACTCTACTAGACTTTCAAAAGACAGAATCAAGTGTTAAGGAAAAGATTTTACAACGAAAATGTACCCTACATATGTAGGTGTTGTTAGTCAATACAAGGTCGTCATAAATGCTCGAGAGTAAACTCTGTTTATAGTGGATTCCTGGCCTCTCCCACACTTTACAGTAAGGTGTTCCATTTAATTAAATAAAATTTTTACATTTAAATGACTTTAGAGAGCTGAAATATGACTATTTTTTAATACTTCTTTAAATATCAGTGTCAGAAAATATTATATCGCAGTTACTTAAATGCTAGTGAACAATCAGAAGATTTTAGTGGTCTGATTTTTTCATCCAAATTGATGTTAGAAATTATATTAAATTATAATATAATATAAAGATTTGCATAAATTGCAAATCGAAGCATAATAGCCTGTTTTCGGTTTCGGTTTTAAGCCTTGAAAATATATCACGATTAGATGATTAGACAAACGTTGTTACCAATTTGTTACAGGATTCCCCGTAAAATAATGGCCGGGAATTCCCGGGGAAAACATTTAAAATTTCCCGAGAAATCGGATTATACATATATATGTGATTTTTAAATTTTCGTTTATATATTGCGTGTACAACTTAAAAATGCGTGATTTTTTTTTTTAATTTTAAGCTCTTATTTTGAAACATTTGCACAATATAAATTTAATCAAAGTATTTTTTGGATATGACCTCTTTCCATCTTTCTGGCAACAGATGGATTCCGCAATAAAAGCACTGCTCCTCTTTTAAGGCCATAGGCTAGATATTTCAAAATGAATTCTGACGCATGCAAATGTTTGAAATTATTTTGCAAGATCTTTTCATTTCACAGTTTCACAACAATTTTTATTTAGTAATGCCGTAGGATCTCATTCGCCATAAGCTGCGTTGAGCAATCAGTGTGTTTCACCGCCAGTTTTTGTTTTCAAATTAAAGAACAATAGCAAAGCAATAGCTTTATTAAAGATAAAACCCAAGTTCAATCTGTTATGAATCCCGCATTTTTAAGTTATACAGACAATATACATACATATATAATTTAAGTTAATTAAACACAACAAATCTTAAAAAACAATGATACTTTTGAAACAATAAAAATATTTTATATAGAGAAAGAATTCAGCAAAGTTTGCGAATGGGAGTAAAGAATGGTAGGGATGATCCAGTCATTTCTTAAACTATAGAACTTAATAAGAAAGGGCACTTGTTTCAAATTCAAAAATATTAGAAAAATATTTAGGTTTCAGTAGCTATAAATTCTATGCATTTCCAAAGTACTATGAGCCTCAAAGATGATGAAAATCCTAAAATCTATCCATCGATTGAAATTAAAAAGTTTCGTTTTGTTGGATATTTGGTTGAATAATAGATTCGGTTATGAAAAAAAATTTAAGTTGAACTACAATGCTTTTCATAAAATTCACTGGTGCTTACACACTTTTGAAGCTGTGTGTATGTAATGTCAATGAACAATAATGAAGTCATCAAAAAATCACCTAAAAACTTCCAAAACTACAAATCAAGCAAATGGAAATCGAACAAAAAATCTTTATAATGCGAATGACGTAAGATGAGTTTTTAAATATATTAGTTATTTCGAAAGCACATTGAAATAATTTTGCTTCACGATTTTAAATTATTTTCTATTTCTATAAAATCTAATTTCATTTTTGTAAAGAAATGATGTTAAAATATGCATCTACTTTAATGTATTGTTTTTCTTTATTAAAATGATACAACTTTATAAAATATGTACTTAACCATTATAATTATTTGTAAAGCATTTATTAAATTCCCGGGATTGCAGAAATTGTCCAGACGAATCGATACAAATACTTCTGAACATGTGAGAGGCTCTTTTCATGATCCAGAATGTGTGAAACTTGTACCACTGTCAAATCTGATCAAATTTCTCAGTTGCTTCTCGCAGGGTTCATAAAATTTGCAAAGCCGGCCGGATTTTGGAGAAAATTCATGTATGTATGTTTCAAAAGAATTTTACTTGAACTTGTTGTGAGGGTAACACAATGCTCCTAAATGCTTCCGAAATAACTCGCTAATAACGAGCGGTCTACTACTAGTCTGCTTCAAGGAGACCAAACTTCAAACCAGCCGAACTTACTGTTTTACTTCAGGAATATTTCGTTATCAATACGTGTTACATACACAACGCTGATTTATACAAATACTGTCATAACTCCAAAATATTAATTTCAAGTAAACTTAAAAATATTTGTATGAAAATTTTCTCGAAATGAGCTGGAGTGATTCACAAAATAAGGAGGTACACCTAATTCTGTAATTTATTCGGTAATTGGTTTCAGGAAATTTCGTGTAAAAAAAGACATTGATCGTATGCAAAATAGTTGTTTGGTTCCTTATCTCTAAAACTTAATGAAATTAGTGAAAACAAAGATTTTTTTAAAACAACTTTGCAGGTTTATAAATTATAATATTAAATCACATATACAATGTGTCTTTAAACGAGCATAATTATTAAAGAAAAAAAGATATGCATTCTAAGCTTAAAAGTAATGTAAAAAATGTATGTATGACAAGTTCATTTGATTGTATGCACTAAAAGGTAATTCTCCTAAATTTGTGCTATGAACACATTTCGCAAAAATTAAATTTACCCAAAAAGCACACCGGGTTTAGCTAGTTAAAATATAATACAAAATTAAATAACCATTATAAATAAGAGGGTTACTTTGCATTTCTTGAAAAACTTAAGCCAGCAAAAAAATCGTAAATTTTGAGTTATAACTGTCTTGTAGCAATTAAGCAATATGTTTAGCAAGTAGCTAATTCTTTATATCTTTAACGTATACATATGTAGCTCTATTTCTTAACCAAGTATGTAAGTCTATCTGTTTGTATATGAGTACAGATAGATTATGCGGCTCAAGAGAAATCAAAGCTTTTACCATATTCTTACATATTCTTAGGTACATATGTATACATATATTTGTTTATTGCTGTTTCTATTGCAACTCCTGTAACAATTGTTGTGTACTCGTTTCTCTATGTTAAATAAGTATATGTAGACTTTAAAAGGTGATAATGCAGTAAGTTACAACATAAAATTTACAACAAATGAAAGTAGTATAAAAAATACAAAAGTAGTAAACACTAACACATTCATACATGTGAGAAAAAAAGCTCAAATATCAAGAGAATACAAAAGTACACAGATACTTTTGGTGTTCCTACTACTGTAATATGTATTCTATATAAATATGTACGAGTATGTATGTATATACCTACTATTTTTACACCTACTATTGCTACCCAGCAAACACAAGTCAAACGTTTAAAGAGTAATGCACTTTTCATATCGAATATTATTTTAAAGCTTAGTTCAAATCATACAGTAGATGTAAAAAAACAAGGTATTCTCAAATCGAATCAGATGTTTGTGTAAGATTGGGATTTTGATATTTTCTTTATTTCTAAAATCTATGTGATTGCTGGGAGTTCTAGTGAAGTGTGAATGTATGTATAAACAGGTGTACATATACATACATACATATGTTCCTAAATACATATGTATACATATTTCAACAAAGAGAAGTTGGATTTGTAATGTTTCTTAGTAAAACACAAAAGACAAGAAGTTAGCAATTCATTGTAACTCTAGCGATAAGTACAAGATTTGGTTAAAGCAAATCGCTGGCTAATTATCAAAAAGGCGTAACTCAAGTTCTTTCAAAATGTCAAATGTTTAAAAATTTCATGCATTAATGCATTAATTTATTTGAAAAAATATATAACTAAATATTATGAATTTCTGCCACATATATCAATTCCCCGATTCATTATATAAAGACGAAAAATAAATGTGACCAACTACAGGATTTGAAAAAGTTTTTTTACCTGCAAATTGATTTATTTTATAAAAACGAATTTCTTCTAAAGTCTTATTTAGTCCTCTTAAAATATATTTTTATTAATTTCATGAATTTTTTATTTTATTACTAGAATTATTATAATAATATGTCTCATATTAAAACCAGTTTGAAAAAGCAAAACAGCACGTATTCTTAGATAACTTTATTCAATAAAAACAATTAAGAAAGTATAGTCGGTCAAGCCTGACCATATTATACTTTACACCCAGTATATGTTTAAAACCGGTTTATATCTAAAGAGTCTTACATGGCAGCTCTGCCTAATTATGGATGGACCGTTTTCAAATTACGTATGATATGATTTCTGTATATATAAAATTTATTTATTTATTTATTAAAATTTATTTATTTGTGTTGAATTTTATTTGCCTGCCAACATTTTTAAGAGTGTTAATGTGATTTTCGGAAGTGTGTCTTGATTAAGCCTCTTGTAAAACTTCTTTGTGACGAAAATTGTTTGGATACATGCATAAATCACACATTTATGAACAATAAACCTTTATTTCGGGAGGACATTCCTACGGGGGCTAGATGAAATAATGGACCGATTTTAATCAATTTCATGTACCAAATTTAATCGAAATATCTTCAAACTTGCCACCTGTACTTTGCGCACTAGCTTTACATGTATTGCTAGCCAGTCAGACAGACGGATGGACGTTAAATCGAATTAGGAAGTAATTCTGAGTCGATCGGTGTACTTGAGGATGGGTGTTGGATTAATATTTATGAGCGTTACTAAAATCAGCACAAATCCAATATACTATGGTGGCGTCTATATATATGAAATAGGATGTATGTAACGTATGGACTCCAAAATGGCTGGGCCGATTTTGATGAAATTTTCAGGGAATCTTCAGAATATTCAGGCGGCTGGCACTGTGAACTCTGATTTTTGGTTTTCGGTTTGCGGGCGGAGGGGCGTGGAAAAATCCATTTTTCATATTGCACAACCAATGACATACGTGTATACATACATATATTTTGCTTTTTTTATTTTATATTTTTTTGAAAGCCGTTGTCATGTTTTTCAAAACGAGATATCAAACTCTTAAATCGGTTATGTAGTTCCGAAGATATTTACAAAAAACCAATGTTAATAATGATCCAATATTAAAATTTTAGAACTTTTGAAATGTTGCATTAAAAAATCCGAGATTTCTGTTTATTTACAAAATATTTACATCATTCGATAACACAAGATATCCAGCGCTTACTAAGTTGCAACATTGTACAATAAGTTAAAAATAATATTATATATCTTATATTATATATTATATATATTATTGTGTACTCTTGCATTTAAGATACCTACATTTTGAGCACATTTGTGAGTTTTTTTCAAACGCTATAAAAAATAACGGTACATTCAAACAAATTCTCGAAGCGCTTGACCGGACTCTACGTGATTTTCGAGAAAACTACAAACCAATGGGGGGCGCTCTAATTCTTTTTGTTGGTGATTAAAGTCAAACTTTGCCCGTTATTCCAAGATCTATGGCCGCAAATGAGCTGAACGCATGCTTAAAAGCTTCATATCTTTAGAAAAGAAAATAGAAAATCACGCTATCGACGAACATGCGCGTGCATTTGTTGCAAGACCTAAACGTGCAATTTTGGCACCAAAAAATGCTGATTTCAACAAGCTCAATGAGCAAATTCAATTAAACCTGCTCGGCAAATTAATCAAATACAAATCGATCGACACAGTAATGGATGAAGAACAAGAAGTCAATTATCCCACCACAAAAATTATTCATTGGAACAACCAGGAATGCCACCGCATGTGCTAACATTAAAGGTTGGATCAGCGGTAATTCTTATTCGCAACTTAAACGCACTAAAGTTATGCAACGGAACCAGATTGACCATCAAAAACTGCTCAGCAAATTTAGTCGATGCAACAATCATCGGTGGCAGATTCAAAGGCGAAGACGTACTTATTCCACGAATTCCGATGATTTCCTACGATTTACCATTCCAATTCAAGCGACTCCAATTCCCTTTGCGTCTTACCATTACTATTGCCATCAATAAAGCACAATTCCAATCATTGACTATTGCTGGCTTAATTTTGGAAAATTTATGTTTTCCACATGGCCAGTTGTATGTGGCTTGCACCCGAGTAGGCACGAGAAAAAAAAACATTGTCTATCCGCTGGCCCGAAGAACAAGTAATAAATAAATATTTTCCAATTTGCCTTAAATAGATGCGTTTCTTTTTTGATTGAGCCCATATCTACACTTTATTATAGGTATTCCATGGATATTTATTTATAGACCGTAAATTTCGTTAAAAGCTCAATTTAAATAGTGTGGTAATACACACTAATGTTTGCTTAAGGCCAGCAACGTGGACCGGGTCAGCTAGTAGTGTATAAAAATTAAGAATAAAATGTTTTGCGTCTTTTTATGAAAAAATGCATTAACACTTGTTTTATATTATTAAGTTTTTTCGTACCTCTGTAAAGTAACAACAACTCGAGTTAAGCCTTTTTTAAATGTAATGCCATCAGAATGTACTTTAATGGGAAAACAAAATCAATTACATGACAACATTTTTGTTTTTCAATCAGACTCTCCAATGAGTTGATTATTTTTTTAATTTTAAAGCAATATGGTCTGAAAGCTACCAAAAATGTTTTTATTATATCACTTTTTACTGTAAAACTATGTTTTTGTACTAAAAACGACGTTTTTGTACTAAAAGCAACCTTTTTGTACAAATAACAAAATTTGTTACTAACGTTTTAGTACTAAAAAAACGTTTCTGTACTAAAGCATAGTTTAAACCAATATACAAACCTCACTATTAAAGATGTGTGTGAAGATAAATTCGAATTTGAGTAGCACAGACAAAAACCATATTTCCTAACGTTGATAATGTTACAGTCAACAGACCACTGTTAAGCACTTAACAGTCAAATTTACTTGCATTTTTGTAAAAAGTAAATTTTAGGATGAAATTCTCTAGAAGAATTTGCACAAATATCGAGTTGCACACGTATCCCCTTTTTTTAAAATTCGATATATTCAAATTCCAAAATTATTTCAGCAATTCGACTAATGTAGTCTCATTTAGGACCCTTTGGACTACCCTTTCTATATAGTAGGATACGTGTGCAACTCGATATTTGTCCAAATTCTTGTAGAGAATTTCATCATAAAAGCTACATCTTTTAAAATGCAAGTAAATTTGACTGTTAAATGCGTAACAGTGGTCTGTTGACTGTAACATTATCAATGTTAGGAAATATGGTTTTTGTCTGTGCTATTCAAATTCGAATTTATCTTCACACACATCTATTAAAGTATAGTTTGTAATGCGTTTTATACTAAAATACAGATTTTGTACTAAATACCGGGTTTGTACTAAAAAGAACTTATTGTGTTTCTAAAATTTGCTAAGGATTCATCTATTCAAGGTACTGTGTTGATGTATGTTCTATGTGCGATTGAAAGTATGTCTGTGTGTTAAAGTAACAGATCAAAATGCTGCAGGGAGTTTATTTTCTTTCCTTTGAGTGATTTATTTGCCGTTGAAATTATCTTGTTTTGTGGTTGATGCATGTGGCATTCTACCACACATTCATTCATTCATTCATTCATTTATAGTTATTTAGTACAAAATAGATGGGTATCTGCTTAACAATCTTCGGCATTAGCAACATACTGCCACACTGGCATGAAAACTATATTTTTTTTTTTTTTTTGCATTTTTCCAGTTGCACTGTACAAGTGAGTATATTGTGAAAGTAAACAATAAAAAACAAGCAAAAAATAAACAAACTTTTCTTTAAAAGTATTGAAAAGGTAAAGAGAAAATCTTTACTTATATTTTCCATATAAAAACGCTTTTTTAAGGTGTGGTGTAAAGAAGATTCCAATTTTTTAGAACGTATAAAGAAACATTTAAACATAGGCTGTGAAGATGCGAATACCGTACTGCAGCTGGTGGCAGGCTAGCAGTAGTTTTAAAGTGTTTGTTTGTTAACCAAATAACCCACTTAAATAAAACTGCAAAGTAAACTTTGATAGTTTTTTTTTATTTTTGCCTTATACACTAACGTAAGTCTCTCTTTTTTACCTTTTCTACTTTAGCTGACTTTATATTTTTGTATCAACAAAACCAACCAAAATCGGAAAAACTCTTAGCAAGTAAGAGGCAAAAAAAAAACAAGAAAAATGTAACTTGTTAAACAATCAATATTTGTGGCAAATGACAAAAAATTCAAAGTTATTGGCAAAGATACATTGATTTGTTTTTATTTTGTTTCCTCTTCCTTTACTTTTTGGTTTGTCCTTAGCATTTCATTTTAATAACTTGATTAGTTAGTTGTGTATTTACTGAAGCTTGTTTCGACGAGAACTTTGTTTTTTCAAAATAAAATTGTATGAAAAACATTTAAATATTTATTGTATTTTAAAAAAGTAAGGCCCTCCATGACCACGCAAACAGCTGTTGGTTCGGTTATCAAAATTTTCAGTCACATTTTGTCAAATGGCTTTAAGGCTGTTATTTATTCAATTGACTTCCTACTAAACATTGAATTTAAACCTGAATTTATGAAATTATTTAAATGGGAAATTTGGTTTGCAATAAGTTCATTGTTTGGTGGCTGTGTGAATGTGGCATTGTTCTGTTAAAATCAGATGCTAGTAGGATTTGGGATATGCCGGACAATTTTTCCCCCGGGAAACGGAAACTAAAAATTGCATTTAAATTCAATTAATGCTTAAATATAAGATTAAGTATAAAGATTAATGCCCTTATTCATAAAACTTACAACAGGTTTATAAAGAAAATTTTGTATGGAAATTTGCTTTATAAACCTGTTATAAACCTGTTGTAAGTTTTTATGAATAAGGGGGTAAGTGTTTTATAAAATTTTATCATTTAATTAAAGAAAATCCGCGGATTTCAAGGGATACACATTTTGATATCATCTGTTAATAAAACGTTTAAATTATGTTTTATGGAAATAAAACAATATTTTAAGTTTAGCATGGAACAATTTAGAATTTGCTTTTATCATAACTAATGCATTTTATAAATCATCTTATATCATCTTATTGTTTGTTTTTTTTTAGTGGCAAAGCTTCCAGTCACAGATATATATCTTTCTCATTATAAATAAATTTTTGTTTGTCCGATTTGTTTTACAGCCATCCCTAAATACCGACGGAAAGCGGAACATATTTTTACGCTGAGCATTAGCGCTGATACCCCATCCCTAAACAAAAGCGGCAACGTTATGTCAAAACAATAAAAACAGGGTATCAAACAAATAAATAAAACAAATGTTTTATTTCTCTTTTTTTTGTTTTGTTTTCTTTTGCAACTAACTTCACTGTGAAACGCCTTGCCAAAATCGGTTTTTCCAATAGCAAAGCGTAGACTCCGAATTGTTTCGGTATGAGCATGAGAAATTTTGACATTTAAAAAACGCTTTCCGTCGGTATTTAGGGATGGCTGTTTACTTTAACTTTTAGGCTTTAAAAGATCTAGAAAGAATCTTTCATTGTCTTTACATATTTAGAAAAGCGAAGAATTTATAGATAATAGCCGATCATAAAGAGATCTCATATAACATCATCTACTGCAACTTTAATAGAGTTTAAAACGTTTACTAATATTTTTAATTTTCTTGTCAAAAATTGCCTATTTTTTTATAAAAAAAAATTCAAGTTATTTTAGCTTGAAATTTCATGTTCAAAAAGTTTATAATTGCTGGGTTTTCATTGTTGGTGTATGTTTTTCTAGCAATGATAACTTATTATTAAAATTTAACTACGTAAAACATTTCAAACATTCCAATTTCCCTGGGAATTCCCTACCAAATATTTATATTATTAATGATAAGTTAAAAAAAAGTTGTTAATATCATTTCTTAGCGTGATTCATGCTCTATAAAAGCATTTCCAGACGAATTTTCGAAAATACCACTAGCGAACCATAAAGTCACATGTGCAAATGCTGCAATTTTATTAAATAACTTTTTAATAGCATTTTTAGAGTAAAAATATCACAAATTTTATAAAAAATAATAAATATAACGTTGGGTAAATAAAATAAAAATCGAACAAGTTTTTTTTACGTTTGGAAAAAAACATTTGACCAAATTAGCCTGAAGGAAACTTCTTAAAAATTGTAATAATTATAAACATTGGTCACAAAAACAAATTAATAACTTTTATATATCCTCCATTTACATAGTAAAATTTTGGTCGTAATTGCATTCATTGTAACAATTGTCAAAACTTCTACTACCGATAACGAAAACTTTCATATTCAGGCATGTGACGGAAATCGATTTTGTTCCAAAAGCGAGCTGAAAACGATGACAACACTTATTATCTTTCGTTTTGTTTTCGATATGGTTTTTAAACACGAATTCGATTTCATATTCCATTTGTTTCTATTAAAATGTAGTCCAAAAAAATGTGATGAAAAACGAAAATTTACTGTTTAAACTGTTTTTCAATCGAGAAGACAATTGTGCGCGTTTAAAAAAAAAAGAAGGAAATTTAAGCTCTAATTTCAAATATTTGGAAAATATTTAAATAAAAATGTAAGTAAACAGTTTAAAATATGTACATATGTACAAAAAAATTTTTAGGGGAAAGCATACAAATATTTCTCAGGTAGAGTTCATGGTAACTTTTATGGAAAAACACCCACATCTGGTAAAACATAATTGATTGAGTTGAAGTAGAAAGGTTTTGGCAAGCTTTCACTCAGAAAGTAACTAAGCTTGTTAAGCATTGTAGAAAGATTTGGAGAATCCAAATAAAACCGACCTTGTGCATACGAAAACATTCTTTGAAGCTGGTTTCCTGCATATTCATGGGTCTTAAGCAGCCCCCACTCTTTTTCGTTTTATGTTTTCAACGCGATTCGAATTATTTATTATTAAAAAAAGACGTTGATAAAATGAATGCCATTTGAATCTATTTAAAAACAACTTTAATTTTTTAACAAACAATTTGAAAAATAAAATCGTTCGATTTAGATCACATCTTACAATAAAACGTTCGTTTTTAATTTTCGATTTTATTTGAAAACCAATCGATTTCCCTCACATACCTGATTATTCCGATATTTATATTATTCCCGTGTTTAAAAAAACAAAGTTCTTGCTCAGAAACCCTTTATTACCTACTGCTGCAAGTAAGTGTTAGTGCTTTTTCATTCCTCCTCTACTCTAACTGCTGATTTTTTTACTTCAAAAGCTAAAATAAAGAAGAATATGTAAAATTGTAACACTTAAAGCTACTTATAAAAGAAGCCTACTTTGTTATTGAATAAATTGTACACAAATTTTTTAACATTCTTCGATAGAAAACGTGTCTCTTGAAATAATAAATTTCCATAAATAATAATTGAGTCTTTTGTGGAACGTCAAGAATGCCTTCAATAAATTGCACTCAAGTGTTTTTATTAATATGTAACTGATTAAGTTTTAAGTACATATTTCATTGTACCTTTAATTAAAATAATTCTTTTGTACTCTTGGGAATTTTTAAATTTTAATTTTAATATTAAGCCCAAAAAATTGGTTAAATTTATTTAAAATTTTTAAGCACAAAGTCTTCAGAATACATTCAAATAATTCGATTAAATCTTATATTTTCTAAAAAATGAGGCATTCTAAAAAATTCATATTTTTTTGCATAAAAGCAATAAACGAAGAATTTCCTGGCCATGTTTACAAATAAAACAATCGTAAAAACAATCTTTCAACTTGAAACTTTTTTCCTTCAATATAGATTTGTTTTTGGCATAAAGCTTTTTTCTTCATTTCTCGTTTTTTTTAATTTATGCTGCTAGTCTAACATTTTCAATAAACTTTTAACCCACATTCGTACATGCATATTTTTAAATATCACACATACACACTGCATTTAAAGAGTTTTTGACATTTTCCGTCTTTTGTTAAAGGCAAATTGAAATGTCTGACAGATGTTCGATTTGCATGCGATTGAGAATGAAACACGGAATAAAAAATTCTAGATGCTTATAGACAAAAATAAAACCAAAACTCGGCAAAAGAAAAAAAAAGAAACAACTTAAGGAGAGGATGTACTGTGAACGTGGTAGTGTATGGCATCAAAATTTATGTAAAAAGGAGAAAGTCAGTACGGTGACAGGAATTTAATCAGAACGTTCCGATTTGGTTTTCTATGCTGCAGGTGGAAAAGACAATAACAACTCATACTCACTATTTAAAAGTATTAAAGACTAGCTAACAATATATAATTGTTAAAAAGAAACTGAAACTCATTTTCTCTTATTAGAGTTTGAAATAAGTGGAGAACGTTGCAAAACATTTTGAACCACTGTGCGACAAACTTGTAGAACTAAAAAATCACTCTGCTTTAACTTTTCTTAAACAATAGCTCAATATTGTTTACTTGCATCGTTTTATATTACTTACAGTAAAGCTAGATTTACACGATTGAAATTTTCTTCAAAATTGCTCTTCCAAATGCTTCAAACTCGTGTAAACAGCAAAAATTCTTTAAAATTTATTTATTAAATAGTTATTAATAGTTATTAAATAAATAAATTTTGAAGAAATTTTGCTGTTTACACGAGTTTGAAGCATTTTGAAGAGCAATTTTGAAGACAATTTCAACCGTGTAAATCTAGCTTAATTCTTGAAAGCTTAAGCTTTTTTAAAATAAAGGGTGTTTGTAAAAGTATATTCCGGCAAATCACTTAGGTTTTTTTCAAAAAAGTTTCTTTAGTGTGGCCGGATTTTATGTGAATAATGCTTAATGTAAGCAGAGCCTTATTAGGTGCCCTTTATATTCCACACACATATACGTATTAGTATTTTACATTTTTCGCACATTTTATACGTCTGACTACTAATGATGAGAATCATCATACTGCTGATGATGATTCTGATAAAAGCTGAAGTATTTTGAATAAAAAGCGAATAGAAAACAAAAAACGTTAACAAAAAGAGTTAAACGATGAGTTTTGCTGTATTCAAGAATACACACAAATCCTCCTTCAGTTTTTATGTTAAACTTATTTACATCGTTACCCTTTTGCTATTCAAAGTTTGAGTTTCTTTTTTCTCAAACAGTCAAAATATCTACGGGATCTTCTTTATCAAAGCAGTTATTTTTTGTTTTTTTTTTTTTTTTTGTTTCGTAGATGTTTTTTGACTTCAACTTTAAAAAACGTACTTAACCCTCCGATGAGTGAGAAGGTCCGTAGGGACTTCTTTGCCTTTTCAAACTGAAATTACTCCTACTTCGGCCACTACAATCTCCTCCAAAGTTACTCTGTATTCCAAGAGTATTTTGTTGCGCATCAAGCCGATCGGATCATTGCTTTAGGAGTTATTGAGGTTTTAGTGAGAATAGTACGCGGACGTGTGAATAGGTCCGTATGGACCTTGTACTGAATTTCACTAATAAATGCATGTTTTTGGGCATCGTTATAATTTTTTTATTGTTTCAACACATAATTTGCTTGTTCTGAACACAAAGACCTAAACTAAACACATTAGGGAGATGATAAAAACAAAAAATTCTAAGAAAAATTCGAAGACATGAACTCTATTGCTTTCAAGGAAAGACAGAATAATCTAATTTTATACTACTAGCAATAAACCAGTTCTTAGAATTTTTTGTTTTTATCATCATCCCTAATGTCTTTGAGTTAAAAAAATTGAAAAAATTATTTTTGTATGTAGAATTTAGTTATAAACAATAAAAACAAAAAAAAAATAAAAAAACAATTATGAAAAAAAAACATGATTTACAAAAAAGGTCAAAAGCAAAAAAAAATCGTTTTAACCCTCCGATGAGTGATAGTTCTGAACTTCACGGCCGTGTGAAAAGGTCCCTACACGGCCGTGAGGTTCAGAACTATCACTCATCGGAGGGTTAAAACGATTTTTTTTTGCTTTGTTTATTCATGTGTTACTGTAATTACGCACAGTGGTGGAGATACCAGCAACAATTTTTTAAATTAGAAATGTTTTCATCATATTTGTGACAGATAATTTTGTGCAGTTTTGTTTGTAGCTTTAGGAAATATTCTGTAGTAGGGAATGGATTAGAAAAATATAAATTAGTGTTTCATTATTCTTTTCAATAACAAACAAAAATTTACAGTCCGACCACAGTTTTTTTCCAAAGAAAAGTCGTTTATAACTCGTTAAATATTGCGTTTTTTTTTTGAGAAAATAAGCTCAATCTGTGATAATATTTATTTTGTATCCAAAATCGATTTTTTTTTTCATAGAAATTCGAATCAAATTGAAATCGTAATCTTAAATTTATTTGATTTGGTTTCATATGCTTTAGTCATTAAGCCGCTGGTTATTTTAAAGCTGTCTAATGAAAGCATCTGTGTAACAATTCGTTGCTATTTTTAAAAACTATTTCTTTAAGTACTTTACTCTCAGAGTATGAATTACATGTGATTTGCTCTAGTTTCTTAGTTATCCGTCCAAGAAACCCAGGCCTACAATTCGTCATTATTTTACCATTCGTCTGAGATACTTCGTCATTGCTTTTAACAACTTTTTTTCAAGTGTAAATGTCTGCTTATTTTACTCTATGAGTATGGACTACACTTGAATGGCGATTGTTCTAGTTTCTAAAATTTGTTTTTGTTGATACGACAAAACAATTATTGTTCGTTGAAGTTCAGCTGCTAACTTGATAAGCTGTGTTTTTTACTTCTGTTAATTTTGTAAGCAATTTTGTTGCAAGTTTCTAAGTATTTCAGTTAAAAACAAAAAGATTAAATCTCAACGCAATGTAAAAGAAAAGTTTTCTCTTGTTTAAATGTTTGATTTTTCATTTCCTTATTTATGTACGAATTAGAAATAGGACGTCATTAGAAAAAGCTGACAAAAAAAACTTGTGCCTTTTTTGGGTCTTTTCTGTTAGAATTCAGCATCTTGCAGCATAGCATCTCCATTACTATTGTTGCTTTTGTTGTCAACAAAAGACATTTCATTCATTTCATTTGATTTTGTCAAATACGTTTGCATGTAGTATTTAAATTTTCCTTTCCAACGTATTTGACTTGCAAACATTTTCAAAATATTGTAGTTTTCTCTCTCTCTCTCTCACACAAGTATTTGAGAAATTACTTTTGAAAAATTTTAAGTACAAGCATTTTGTCGTCTATGGCAATAATATTAAAAAAGTATTTGTTTTAAGAAGCTGCTGTCAGATGCAATTCGTTGTGTTTTTCTTATTTTTTCTTTTTTCTTATAACAAATTTATTTAAATATGGCTTATTCAAAAACATATTTATTTTTTGGAAAAAAAAATGAAACTACTACATGCGTTTCTTTGTAACAATTCTGGAATAACTATCTGTTCTAGTTATACCCTGGGGGAGGATATATATTAGATTTGTGCTAATGTTTGTAACGTCCAACAACTACTTTAAAGTATACCGAATGACTCAGAATCAACCCCAGAGTCGATTTAACGATGTCCGTCTGTCCGTCCGTCTGGCTAGCTAGCTGGTTGGTTTTCCATGTAAACTTTGTGACCAGAGGACAGGTCGAAATCTTGAAGATATTTCCATAAAAAATTGGTACATGATATTTTTTCGGCCCAAGGATGGAAGGGATTTAAACTGGTGGAAATCGGTCCAATTATTTCACCTGGGCCCCATACAAATCTCTTTTCGCAATTGGGGTTTACCGGTCATAAATGTTTGAATTGTGCAAGTATCCAAACAATTTTCATCACAAATGAGTGGCAAATGAAGCCAAATCACATCAACTAATTTTGTGCAGATCGGACCATAACTGACTATAACTCTCTTAAAAATATAGATATTCAAATAATATTAAACACAAATATGTTTTAAATGAATACCAATAATATGGTACAATTTTATGATGATCGGTCTAAATTTAGTCGTAGCTCCCATAGAAGGCCCACTTCCGAAAATCGCTTTAAAGAGCATAATTCTCATAAAAATGTTGGTATCCAAATAATATTGAACACAAATATGTTTTGTATATATTTAAATAATATGATACAAATTTATGATGATCGGCCCATAATAATCCCTTATAAGAATCTCTCCGTAATTTGTCCATACATTTTTTAAAGTATTTATATCGTTTAACATACATAATATTTATAATCACAGAAGTCATGGCACTAAATTTTTGGATGACCATATAGCGCCCATTTCCATATAACGTTCATAAATATTAGTCCAACACCGATTTACTGAGAGTATCTTCTTAAGACGATTTAACGATGTCCGTCAGTTCGTCCGTCTGGCTGACTGTCCATGTAAAGTTTGTGCGCAAACTACAAACTACAGGTTGTAATTTTTAAGATATTTCGTTAAAATTTAGAACATGATATATTTATTGATTGGTTAAAATCGGTCCATTATTTCAACTACAAATGTTTTCTCAAAATAGGCATAATGAAGCCTAATCACAAATTTTGTGCAGATCGGTCCATAATTGACCAATGCTCCCATTTAAGACTCGCTTCCGAAAATCACTTTAAGGTGTGCAACTCTCTTACGAATGTAGGTATCCAAATATGTATGTGGTATTCAGAAGTATGTTTCATATACAGAAGTCATTTGGCCCAATAATATATTGATCAGTTCATATAAGACCAACTTATGAAAATCACTAAACGCCAATAAATATCTTAAAAATTATAGTATCCAAATAAAATTCAACAAATTTAAGTTTCACATACATATACATGAATCATGACACCCAATTTTAAAATGGTCGGTCCATAATTAGTCAAAGTTTCCATATAGGACCACCTTCGAAAATGACTTTAACATGTATAAATCTTTTTAAAGTGTTTAAATTTAACACAAAAAATATTTATATGCGCAGAAGAATTAGCTGAAAGTCTGTTTTTACACATATACTGGGGATAAGGTTTATCCGGCTGAAATATGTTGCCGTTCTGAATTTAACCGTCTTATATGTTCCTAAAAATTTAGTACTACAAAAAGCAGTTTGGGCAACCTTCATATATTCCTTGTTCTTTTTGGAGCATTTAATTTCAAATTCTTTCTTTGTATTGTTTATTTACAATTTTTTTTCTTGGACCAGCACTCAGGGGATGACCCCTACTTATGCAATGCATTGTGTTGTAACTAGGAAAATAGGTTATGGGTGGGAGGA
This sequence comes from Bellardia bayeri, assembly GCA_950370525.1. Lineage (NCBI taxonomy): Eukaryota > Metazoa > Arthropoda > Insecta > Diptera > Calliphoridae > Bellardia > Bellardia bayeri. The sequence goes on from OX493264.1 coordinate 125,000,569, forward strand.
TAGAGGGAGTAGTGTTTCTGAACATTTGACTTGAATTTTCCTATATTGAAAGTGGCAGGGAATACTTCTGATAGTAGTTTATTCCACATACGAACAGTACGGCTAAAGAACGAATTTTCCCTGTAGTGTGTTGTGCGATCCATTGTGCAGTCGACCACAAATGGATGAGCCCTGACTGAAGAACGTGTATTACATAAAAAACTGCGTATTTCAGGAACAAATTCCCTGATTTCAGCAGAACACATTCCATTATAGTATCGATAGAACACTGAAACATAACCCACATTGCGACGATGCTCTAATAAATCAATAGAGTTGGATGCCCTACTGTCACCGATAAGCATATTCGCCCTCTCCTGTATGCGGTCGAGTAACTCCAAAATAGACTTCGAAGCACCGGCCCATACATGAGATTGGTATTCCATTTTGTCATTTAAAATGTCTATGATACGAGTATTATCAACCTTTTTCATAAAGTGGCAAATAAGAGCCACCCTAATATCTGTGTATTAGATGAGGATGTTATACAAAATGTATATGTTATGTTGTATGTGGGAATGAATACACCTGTTTTTATCGAAAATTGCAAGACTAAAACTCTCATTTATATTTGATTAACAAATAATGGTTTTAACAAAATTTCAATATTCCAATTAGTACGCTAAATGCACGTTTATAAATACTTTAACACACAAGCTTATATGTACATGCATACACAGTCAACCCAGCCCAGCAGTTTTACATTATAAATACTTAGCTGACTCCAGCTTCTTGACGTGCAGGTCATTTGAACGAATAGAGCGCATACCTAATGCAGAGAGGGATCAAATAGTTTCATCGCCTATTCTGTAACTAGTCGTAAGCCCAATGATAGATGCAACCACTAGTTCTGGACACTTAGCTAGAACTACTGGGTATACTTATTTAAACTCATATTTAGTAAAGGATTTATTGTATAAGCATGCATACATATGCATCACGCACTATTATTGTGCGTGCTTGCATAAGCACGCTCATACTTTCATCAATAATCGATTAATGTCATCGTGGAACATTTTGACAAATATTGAAATTATACATATACATATACATATGTATGTAAATAAATACATATACATAGGTAAAAATTCCAATCACTTCCAGCATTTAATTACTGTAAATTATATGCATTTCATTTAAACCAACAATAGCAATATAACAATGTTTCTGTCGATGTAATTGTTAATTTCACTCAATAAAGTTGACTTCAGCTTAAAGAGATATTTTGTTTTATATGAATAAGTTAAAAAGGAAATTTAAACATGAAGTTGTAGTAACTCCAACTATAATTATTCCTTTACGGCCATTTTCACAAAAATTAATATGTAATGTTTAACTGCAAAGTTTACTAAATGTCAGTTTGGCTAACGGCCACTTTTTCATTTCCAGTTGACCCCTTAAGTGGTAAAGCCCCCTGGTGTTTATTTTTAATGTTTTTTTTTTTCACGTTTTTAGAAATAATACAATGTATATAGATGCTTTATGATGTTATTTATAATTTTTTTTTTTTAGAACATAGGTTTTGGGGACCGTCCGTTTGAAAGGACCTTGCCACCAGAAAACTTAAGATGGTGTATGATATGCTTTAAAACATTCTTTGGAGTGAAGCCCTTTACTACACTTGTTGCATATAAATTTTGATTTATTCCACAAAAAACACATCTCTTGTCAGTTTCTGTGTATTCAACTATGTGGTTTCTACCATCATATCGACAATCATCAACAATTGATCGGCGCACCTTTCTCAAAGATGGGGTTCCCATACGATTCTAGTAGAAATCTTGTGTATCCTGTGTTTCGTTCCAATACATCTGTTTTTGGGGATATTTAGCATAACCAGACATGAGCATGGCGCACCGATTTTATCCAATGTGACACTTAGGTCGAGGTTTTTCTGTAAAGCATAAATGTTCGATTGCTCTAAAATAAAATTAAGAAAGCTTTCAGTAAAAAAGAGCCAAAAATAATCTTAAGGTGTATGACCGTTTTCAGATTCTTCACTGGTTGGTTGTGGATGGGCTTGGGTCTCTATTGAGTATGAAAGATTTATTTTTTGCCAATTGTTGCTGGTATTTTGGAGAGTGCAACATTATCCTCTTCATCAGTGCTTGATTCATCATTTTGAAGTTGTACATATGCTTCAGCGGATAACATTTTTCTGCCTAGATGATTCAAATTAGCATCATGTTCCTCATCACTCTTATATGAATCTTCATCAGTTTCATGATGTTCAGTTGGAGGAATTACGTATATGTCCATGTTATCCGTTATTTCATCCATGTTTTCCAATTCTTCCATTATTTAAGCAACTGTTAGTCTATTACATATACATACAACACATAAATTAGTGTCTATTTATATAAATTTTAACATTAGTACAATATTTAAATACATATATTTCAGAACTTTAAAATTTATTTTTAACAGAAATAACACATAATAAACAAAACATTAAAATGCAAATATTGAACAATTTATGTCCCCACTGGGCAATGTCCGTTTAAACGGACGCTGCACAAAATACTCAATTGCAAAGACAATAAAAAATTTTAAAACTTTTGTTTTGATAAATAAATAATAACTTAACTTAGACAGTCATATCAGTAAAACAAAAAAATATTTTTACTCACCTGCTAGGAGACCTCAAGCTTTTTCTTAAAAAATGTTCCATATTTTTGCAAAACAAATCACTTCACCACACAAAAATTGCAACTAATTGACTTTTATCAGCCCAATCATGAATAAAAATTCCGCGGGAGTTTTTTCCCTTTTTATTTTTTTAACATTGAATTTGAATAGGAAAATGGGAAGAGGGAAAAAACTCCCGAGGAATTTTTATTCATGATTGAGCTGTATATGTTTTGTTGACATTCTTCAAAAGTTAAGGCTAACTAGATTCGATTTTTTTTTAGTTAGTTTCAAAGTAGATTTTAGACGGACCAGACCATGCATCATCTTTTGGTTATATAACTTAAGGTACGGTCACTTGGCAAATATTTGTTAAAAAAAAGATGTAACCACTAAATAAAATATATTTGAATTCGTTTATTTATATAAAAAACTTCGTTTATTTAGAACAAGACACAACAAATATTTAGTTCTATTTTATTTGATGATGTTTGATATTGCAAAACACAAAACAATTTTTTATATCCTTGTTCCTTGACAAAGTGTCTTTCAACCAGGCATATGTATGTCTATGATAACAAAAAACTATTTTTATATATCCGTATTCCTTGTCAAAGTGTTTTTTCAAAGTTCTTCATCTCCGCCGTGTGCAGTTTCTTGGTAATAATTATCCCCGAAGTTCTAAGTCAAGATTATTGATTAAAGAAATTAAAGCAGAAGTTGTCCATTGCAACAATACATATATTCTATATAATTACAGTGACCATAATATTTTAAAAATAATTGTAAAAATCTTGGAATAGTTGTGGTAAACATGCACTGTCATACACTGTCTATAAATTCAAAAACCGATAATAACTCGTCCATATAATCGAAAATCGAAATTGTGGGGCCAAATCGCGGCATTCAATAGCGTGTAAACTATCATATCGAATAATATTACGATACGAGTCGTATCAGCAGAAATTGTAATTGATTTATATAAACACATGTTTTTTTCATGTCCACAAATTATTGAATGGAAAGATTTTTCGGGCAGACAAAAATAAATAATAATAATATAATAAAAACATAATACTAACGAAGTGTGATATATAAGCTAAATAAATCTAACACTAAAGGAGATTCAAGATAGCCGCATGAACAATGTTTGACAGCCCCATCAGTGTTGCCAGAAACTGAATTTGAAAATATGCTAAAACCTGAAAAACTAAGTGCTAAAATGTTCTACAGAAGCAAACAAAAAGTGCTAAATTTTTTTAATGTAAAAATACAATTTTTATTTCAAATGTGGATGAGAGGAGAAAAAAGAGAGAGAGAGAGAGAGGGAACCCCTCTCACCAACAAACTCAAAAGTTGAGCAGCAAAAGTGGCAGTGTGTGACCCGGGACTTTGTTGTTTAATCATATAAAGTAACCGCACTACACAACAGCAATAAAACAACTGAATTTGACAGTTCATCAGTTGGAGTTTAATTATAGTTCTTGTTCAAATATGATTTGGTTTTGTTTTTTAAATGGAATTAGAAACAGCAACGTAAGTTGAATTACACAATTTATTGCAAAATGTTAATTAGTTTTCTTTGCAGAACGAGCAAAAACGTAAAAAAGTTTTTAGAGAAGAGTGGACTAAAGAATTTTCTTGGATAGGAAATTCTATTTCTTACAGATTTATACATTACGGTGTTGCGTTGCCTTTACATCTCGATAACCATTTACATTACTTTACGCATAACAATATCCATCAGCCGTTTCTTACTGTTGCAGTTACATTCCGTTACAGTCGGCTAACTGAGGCTTTATGAACTGAATATTTTTTTTCGGTTAAATGTAACAGAAAATTTGTAAGTTAAATTTTAACAGGCTAACTGAGGGTTAAAGTAATAGTTAAATGAAATTGGAAAAAATTAGGGCTTATGCTAAAAACAAGTTCTATTAAAAATTATTATTTCAGTTTTTAAGCTGAGCTAAGAAAAAACACTTGTGCTTAAAATTAACCTCAAACATTTACTGAGACGAAAATTTTATGTTTCAGCAAAGCAAACCAGAATATAGATACATATACAAAATTTGATAAACTTTGCAAAATTGCAATTGTTTGTCAAAGGATTTTGCTGCTGTGATGTGCAGATCAACCCTAATGAGTCTCTTCAACTATGACAGCGGATATTTATATAAGAGAGCGCCTGCAGAAACGTCACCAACATTTAATTTTCATTGCATTATGTAAGCACCAGATTTTTGATTTGTGAGTTCCAAGAAACCATAGCTATTTATTTTCAACAGAAAATTTGAACCTTCAGCCAAATATTAAATAAACCACCCTTTACATAAAATGATAACATCCAAGCTTTTAAGTAATAATATTTACACACACACCCACACTCACGAAATCGTATAAACAAATAAACTTTTTTTTTTAAGTGTATTTGTGGTTCAAAACTACATAATCACATGAAATGCATGTTGTCTAACACACCCACCAACATATAACGAAACACTTAAAAGCACAGCAACCTACTCTGCACTCCCTGAAACTAGTTCTGCATAAACGAATTTGTTAGCCACTAAAAACCATCACTGATATTCGAATATTTATGAAAGTGTTAAAGTGTTGATGGAGGTAACCAACTGAACTGTTTGCATAACTTTATATAGGAATTGTAACTGCAACGCTGACTATTAATAACTAGCCTCAAAACTGTAAAGTTTACTATGATTGTCGTATATCTATAGTACCTACTAGGCTGTTGCACTAAATACATTTAAATTCAAAAACATTAGCTTTTTTAAACATTTCCATACTAATTCCAAGTACAAAAGACAAGCAAAGCAAATAAATGCCAAAAAAAAAAAAAATAAAACACAAAGAAAAATTTTATTATTTTTATACTCTCAGAGTATTTGTATTTACTCATTCTTGCTCACTATAAGTAAAGTAAACATTTTTTTTTGCTAATATACTGTAAGTATTATGTAAGGTTCTTATTTTACAATATGGGTATTTTAAGAACTAAATGCAAGCAATGGTTATGGTTGTTTAATTTGTCTTTTTATATTTTTAACACGCATATCGTTAGTTGAAATTCCAAAAAACTTAACTAATATTTAAAAAAAAAATCCTAACTTAAGCCAAAAATGCTTACTACAAAATGAAAAAGACACTGTAATTAATAAAAATATTGGGATTTATTTCTATAATTCTATTTTAATATGCAACATACATTTTGTTTTTAGTCTTTTTTGCTCCTGTAATATTTTTCCAATTTCATACCAATAAAATAAAACTTGCAAAATACTCGAGTATTTCAATAAGTAGTTTAAGAACTGCCTCTCCAAACACGTGCATATTCGTATTCTTTAACACTTATTGTATTTATTTAGTGCAAAGATAATATTTATTGTGTTTGTATTTTATAAGCGAAAGAGCATTTTACTTTATAAAGAGAAAATCGAATAAAGCAAGTAAACGGAAAAAAGTAAATGTACTTATATATTTGTTTTTTGTACTATTGCAACAGCCTAGTACCTACATATACATACATATTTCTTAAAACTTCATATAAAATTTGTACAGATTTTTCCTCTTAACGCTTTGTCCATTTCAATAAATACTACCAAATAAAACAAAACTATAAATATAGAGAAGTCAAGTACAAAAAGAAAGATCTCATTGAAGCATTGAAAGCAACCCAATCGAAAGCAGACGGATATCAAGAAGAAACTACGTTCTTCGTTTATCTGTTTTATTTTCAGTATTTCTTAACCTTAACTTATTTGATGCAGCAGAAAGTTGTCAGTAACAGTTACAAATTTAGTGTAAAGTATAAATAATGTGCAGCAGTACAGTAAGACGAAAAGAAAGTGATAGAATAAGTTAAATAACAAATCCTAGAATTTGAAATTCTTAATCGCAGACATTTTATAGATTACACATTCAGTTTGATGTTTAGTTTGAGTTTTTGTTAAAAAAAAATTAAAAAATAAAAAAAATCAAGCATTGTTCACATAAAACCCGGCCACACTACAAAACTTTTTTCAATTGATTCAAATATTAAACATAGCTACCGTTATTCTGCCAAACTAATTTAATATATTAAAATAATGTGCAAGAGTGCTGAGCAATGGAAAATTTAAAATATAAAAAAGTTAAAGCTTCCAAAAAGTACTGTAAGTGGTGTTATGAAAATATACTAGTAAACCTCAAGCACAGATTATAAAATAAAGCATAAATCCTATTCAAAGTATAAACCAGGAACTTTCTCTTTATAATGGTATTACAATAAAACGGACACGCGTTATTATCATCATCAGAGTTTTAACAAATTTCATTTATTGCCTTATTATGGAATGCGAAAATGGATCTAAAAAATCGCAGATTAACATTTTCTTATTTTTCTTAAATTTTTAAAAAGGCAAGCAATTTGCAGATGTGGTCGGAAGAACAGGCTATGACTTCATATACAGGGACGCTACAAAAGTAGACCGATAAGGACATCAAATGACGCCATATTTTTTGCCGCTCTTTTGAAATTTCTCTTCAGTAAGGTTTGCCATTTCATGATGTTAACGTTAAGAGCGCTACGTCCAATTTATGGTCGTCATAATCGTCCTACCAGATCAACAATTGAACGTTGAGCGGATCTTCAGCGAAAAATAATCTTCAGCGACGAGGCTCATTTCTGGCTTAATGGCTTCGTCAATAAGCAAAATATGATTATTGAGCTAAACATCAGTATCTTTAAAACTGTTTGCGTAATCTTCTATTTTTAATATGTATGACATTTAATTTAAGCCTGAGAAATATTTGAAAATACATACATATATTTTTTTCAAGATGCCTAAAACATACAAAAATAATGAAAACTTAATCTTCAATATTCACACATACAACTATGATCAACTGAATGGCATAATAAATTCTTTAACAGCAATTATTCCAACTAGTTGTGCTTTGGGTAGGATCATAACTGTACGAAAACTTTGCAAAAGAAAAACTTAAACAAAAACTGATTTAAAGATTTTTCGTGCAATGCATTTCTTTCATTTGGTTTGTGTCCAATTCATGTGGGCGTGTGTTGTGTGCTCCTACCAAACACACACAACACATAACATGGATGCCAACTGAAGTCAAACAGCAGGAAACCCCACAGCAACAGCAACCATAACATCCTTTGAAGACGAGGAGAAATAAGCAAAGTATAAAAACGAAGACGAAGTAGGTGTGCTGTTGGCCAACTGTCACTTTTGATATGATGTGATTTTCAGATTTTTAGGATTCATTCTTTAATTGTGTTCTGTTCTATTTGTATTCATGCTAAAATAAAAACTGATTAAAAGAGAAAAAAAAATAGAGTAGACGACATGACATGAGGACGTAGAATGAAAAACAACTAGCAGCATTAAGTGCAACGGAAGTCTTTACTTCCTCTATGATTGTGTTAAGTGTTGTGTATCGATGTGTGTTTGTATGTATGTATGTCTTGTGTTTGACTGCCGAACGGAAATGCATTTTCCAGTCACGTCCTTAAATGTCCAGACGCGAGCAAACATTTTTACGAAAAACTTTGTGCTTTTCATTGCAGCATTTAACTGTTCTTCTTCTATACACTTCTAGTATTTCTTTTGCGTTTTGTATAGAAGAATCCTGAACGATCCTTTAGACAATAGAAAAAAATCCAAGGAAATGCGTAGGTTTACTTTTTATTTTTCTTGCTGTTATTCACGCACATTCAACAAACGAATTATTGTTTTCCTCTTAGGTTTTGCCATACATTTTTTTTACTGCAATAAGAAAATGTTTATGATGGTATTTATGAATTTTTTATGGAACTGACAAAATAAGCAATAAATGTTATATTAACGAGCATTGAAATAAAATGGAACTGAATTTGTTTTATTTTTATTTTAAGGATTTCAGGGCGTTAAAAAGCAAAAAAAAAAATATTCTTGATCGTTAACGCATCCATTGATATGGTCCAGCTGATTAGTTTGACAGAATAACGAAAGTTATGTTCAAAACACAAATCACTGAAAAAACGAAAGCGTTGACAACAGGTTTTTTTAGTTTCTATTGGAACAGAACCCTTTAATCAATAAAAAATTACTTAAAAAAAAATTAAATATCATTTAAATAATATAAATATTTAATTTATTTAATTTCAATTTATATAATCAAGCCCATGGGGCCAATAAAAGTGACTAAAGCGAAAAATTAATAAGTAAATTAATTAATTCCCAAGAAAAAATGTATAGTAAAAACGTTATAGAATAATTATTAATTTCATAATCGAACGGTTAATTTTTACTTCTTGATAAATTTTAGTTAGGCTCGAGTTCATTAAATTTAATTTTCATTAAATTATTTTTACTGAAGTTAGGAATTACAACTTGAAAAATTTATTATTAAAAATTTTTGATAATTTTTCTTGACTAGGATTCGAACCTGGGTTGTTGAATTTACATATGTTTCGAGAAATCCCACTTCCTCTCATCAGAATTCTTTGCGTTCTCTCTATCCTCCAGTATAGCTTGTAAGAAATACCGGACCAAAACTTTACTGAAAAGTGGTGGCTTGTAATAAAAGGCAGCAAAAACTTCTGCAGGAATTCTTTTATAAAAATATTCAAAGTCTTAGTTACACAGGCGTTGTATTTGCAGACCACAACTGCAAATTGTTTGCCAAATAGGGTTGGAAATGTTGGTATTTTATAAACAAAACGTTAGTTACGAATTAATTTAGTAAATTTTTTGTTAACCTAGTTTCATAATCGTTCCAACTCCCTTTCAAATATAAAATACTGCATGGCTGCTTCTCTTCTACAAGGATTCACCGTAATATTATAGTTCAGCGTTATTTCCAAACATAAACCCGTTATTGAATGTCTTAATTGTAAACCGTATCGCATCCAACTTTGTTTGGCTGGCCACCAGCAAGGCTCCATAACAACATTAACCGATGATGCACTCTGTCCTCGATTGACAGTGGCAAATACATTCAAACAAAAACCTCTATGAGATTGCAATTGTTGTGTGCTCCTCAATAGAAACCAATGTGTGATATTGGCTGTCAAACAGTTGCACATGGTCAGAGTAGAGTTGTAAGAATCATATAAATCATGATGCAGACAAAGATTGTCGGACACAAAGACAGAGGAGGTAACAATGCCATTGGCGGTATAGTTCTCAAAAGGCCTGCAAGTGATTAAATTAATATTTAAGTATTTGATTATTGACATACTTAAGGTGCGGTCACACTAGGTAAATATTTGCCGAAAAAGACGTAAACACTAAATAAAATATATTTAAATTTGTTTATTTATTTAAAAAAAAAAACTTTAAATATTTAGTATTGTTTTATTTAATGCTGCTTGATCTTGCAAAACACTTGTAAGAGTAAACAACGTCAAGCAAATTTGTGCTAAAACAAGAGGTTACGCTTTTTTGAGTAAATATTTGCCATGTGTGACCATTTTTTATTTACTTACCTTAATTCTGGAAATACATTGTGTAAATACCACTCGAATGGTTGGCAATTTAGAGCATCCTTAAATTGTTTGTCTAACACTCTAGTGTCGTTAATAGAAATATGTCTAGCTTCTGGCTTGAGATTGTAGAAATAGTATTTGTAGTGTTCCAGCCAGGTTTCGGCTATAATTTTTGAATTTCTAAGTATATTTTTTGTCTTTAGTATAAATAATATAATTTTAGATTAATAGGCATTAACTTACCTTAAATATGTTTGCTGACCATCATTGTTGGGAAATTGAAATATATGCTTTTTGCGAAATATGTGACCCACCCTACTACAGGGTACAATTTTTATTTCGCCTCTGTCGCCACCACATAACCACAATTTTAACGAAAATTCCAATGATTCACCGCCCCAGATCTGTAGAATTAATAAAAAAAAACACACACATTTATTCATTCACACAACCCACAAAATTAGAAAATACTTACAGAAATAAATATGAAAATTAAACGAATCCTTAATATAAATACAATAGAAATACTATGGAGATACTCTTCTCGTTCAAATAGAAATACTGGTTCGTATACTCAAATGTATTGAATACTCAACAACATTTCCCTTTGATGGGAATGAATAGTCAGTCAGTCAGTCAGTCAGTCAGTCATTGATGTGGTTTTTTCTTTATGAATGTTTTAAATTGTACATATTTTTTGTTTCATTCACTCACTACTTTTACTCATACTTAGGGGGTGCAGAGAAAGACAGGGGAAAGGATAAAAAATTTCGTTAAAGTGCAATGCAAACATAAATCTCATCAAACTATCCAACTCAATAGTCAGAAATACTTTTGCATCAGCCTAAATGTTCGGCAATAGAACGTTTATTTTTTCTTCTTTTTTATGTGAAGGGGAATCAAAAAAATACCAAAACTATCAGGTACTAACTATCAATAAAGAACAGTGTTCAGAGGTCATTAAAAGTTACGGTAACTAATTATTTAAAAAAAAAATATATATATATATATATATTAAGATGTACTTAACCAGAAACCTTTACTATTGTTATATCTACAGAAAATCAGTAGTAAAAATTTACATTTTTGGAATCCGTCAATAAAAGTAATCGTTAAAGTCATGTCATCATGTCTTGAAAACGTTGTTGTGCGCTTAAAAGCAAAACATCGGCAGAATAGTTTTCTATGTGAACCTAGTTCCATTTTCCTCATACAATTTTATTTAAAGTACAGCCAAGGAAGAAATTATATGGTACATGTGTTTTTTTCTAAAAACTCTTGGGTTTTTTAAGCTAATGTAAAAGTTTATATATTTTTTATATTTAGTAGAGAGAAACAAGAAATTAAATTAAAAGATTTGTTTATTTTTATCAAATACTTTTTACTGTTAATTCAAATTCTTATAGGAAATATTTATATGGTACAAAATAACAAAAAATTCGAAACCTAAAACTAATGAAATATATTCAACTAAAATTTAAATTTTAATAATGCGAATGTCCTCCTCGATTTTTAATTACTTCATTTAACCGAAGTGGCATAGAGTTTATTAATTTTTGTAACACATCTTGAGGAATTTCTTTCCATTTCTTACTAAAGCTTCTTTGAGCTCTTTTAAGAAGTTAAAATTCCGCAGAGGTTTTTAACTGTATTTAGTTTAGTTCAGGGCTTAGAGGTGGCCAGTCCAAAACAGTTATATTCTTTTCTTCAAAAAATGCTTTAGTTCTTTTGGCTTTATGTATAGGGGCGTTATCCTGCTGAAAAGTAAAATTATTTCCATAATTTTCCTCAGCAAATTCAATAAAAACACTGTCCAGTGATTCTACGTAGTTCTCCGCATTCATTTTATGAGAATTAAAACAAATTGGAGAACGTGCTCTATACTCAAAAGCAACCCAAGTCATCAAAGATCCTCCTTGAAAATTGCGTGCTATTCTGGTTTGTGTATCGCCACCTTTTTCCCTTCAATAATATTGGAATCCATCAGGTCTATCAAAGTTGAAGTTTTTTCATCGCTTAATAAAACATTACGCCACTCCTCTTCCCAAAATTTATACTTTTCAGCGAACGATAATCTGGCTGTCTTGTGTCTAGGAGTCAATCGTGGTTTGGGAATTATTTTTTGTTTTGTCACAACTAGAAATTCATTTAGAATTTGTTTAATCCGTCTTTTGGTCAAATTCAGTCCCAGCTCCGACTTTATTTGGTTACAACTGAAATTATTTGTGATAGCTAGGCACTTGATTGATCGTCTATCGCGGTCAGTAACTGTTGGTTTTCGACCAGATCTTTTTTTTTTTTTGCTGTATGTTTTTGGATCCGCCAAGTAATTTTGTATGGTCGTCTTAGATCTCTGGTTTGCTATGGACCTTATTGAGTACCCATTTTCCCTCAACAACTCTATTTGCTTATGTTTTATCAACGAAAGTTGGTTTCCACGTGTCATTTTTGCCTAAAATTCAATAATTTTCACACAAAAAAACATTATTTTATTTGCTTATAATAATAATATCGTTTTGCACTTACACCAAATAATATTGTTTGCATCAAAAAATTTGTTTTAGTTGTAAATTGTTAGATAAATCTGTTAAAAATTTTACTTGTACCATATAATTATTTCATATGAAAACAACGATATAAAAACAGAATGCAAAAAATAATGAAAAAATGTATGATGTCTACATCAGAGAAGTTATTATTGTTGGGAAGAGAATTGATGCAGTGTTATAATAAATAGTATTAAAAATTATAGTTTTCACTACTACTTAATTATAATAAGTAAAAAGCAATTTGTATCATATAATTTCTTCCTTGGCTGTATTCTCTCTGTTACTAACAGTGCTCTGTTAATTGCAAAAGAGGTATAATTGCTAGTTAATACGAATTTATTTTTACATATGGTCTTCACTAATGCACCTACATCGGTTACTACTTATGTTTTGAGGTAAAAAATATGTAAATAATAGATCATGTTAGCTACTAAAATATAACTAAAATTATTTATAATTATTTTCCCTTATTTTCCCACAATTTTTCCCACTTTACACTATGTCTAATAAATTGTAAAATTTTTGAGAAAAAAAAACAACTAGAAAAAACATTTTTTGCCTACAAGAATAAACAAAACACATAAATAAATACACAAAAAATAGAAAAAGAATTGCAAAAGAGTTTAGTTTGGTTTGTTTACAGAACATTTACAAACCTCTAGACGAGTATTAAAAGCTTTCAATTTAAAAAACCAATTACGTGATATCAAAAATACGCCACCGGCAAAGGTAGGAGATCTGCAACAAAAAAAAATAAAGAAGAAAAACACAAACATTAACAATATTTAAATTATAAAACCACTAGATGGCATTTGCTCGCGTTGCTACGTCACTAATTAAATATTCAATTCATTTTGAGTAATTTTAATAATTTTGTTTATTGTGAAAAAAGTAGGCGGTCACTGGCCTTTCTGGCAGGCGTTGTAATTATTTAAAAAAGTGGGCGTTAGAGTATGCGGGTTCACACCAACTCAGAAACCTTCCCGGGCTCATGCACAACAACTTTGCCAAAGATAATCACATGATCAAATACATAGTTTACGATTCTATATGTATGTATGTATGTCATACAAACATTTATTTTTTGAGATGGGGCATAAAAGTGGGCGTGGCACATAACATTTTTATTTTTACCTCGCCTTCAGTAAGATGTATATACAACTTGTTTGAAGTAAATCTGTAAAAAGCCATGCAAAAGCAATTAATCAATTTAAAATAAGTGGTCGTTAAAGTAGGCGTGTCCGTACCAACTCAGAAACGTTCCCGGGCTCTTGCACAACAACCTTTCCGAAAATAATAACATCATCTAATCATGTTTGCGAAAATAGAATAGTAGAAATTAATTTCAAAAAAGTACCAATATAAGTGTACTGAAATTTGGCCCTTTTTACACCTTTATATTTGAATCATGAATAGCACGTTCTGAGTTCTTTTTTGTGTAGATGGAAGAATATTATATCGTTTTTTATTTTTAAATTGAATAAATAATATCAAATGTCCGTTTTTACCCCATTTTTGTCACTTTTTTGTCACCCGTGAAAAATAATTTTTAAAAAAGTACCTATTAATTATCTGTAATACGTACTATTTTAAAATAATAGTTCATGGAATTTTTAGTGAGAAAATACATTGTGATAAAAAAGTACCAAAAAAGAATACAATTTCTAGGAATTCGAATTTCAAAAAAGTAAAAGTTGTTCTGAGCCAGACGCATTTAATATAGTATTTCTATGTTTATTAATGAAGGAGATACATATGTTAACGGAGCGTTCTACGGGGACTATTTTTACCCCATATGGTCACTTGAATTTCGAATTTCAGAAAAGTACCAGACACCTATCGGCTCTTTTTTTGATTAAAGGGCGGACGCATTTAAAATATTATTTTTAAGTTTATTTATTTTTGAGATATAGAGGTACTGGTTTTACCCGTTTTTGCCCCATTAGCGATCAAATTTCCAAAAATCCCTTCTTAGTGGATCTACATGTTGTAAAAGGAACCCCGAATTTCCAGTTTCTAACTTTAGCGGTTTGGGCTGTCAGTCACGTTACTCTTTTTATATACATATATAGATTATAATTTAGAAATAAATCAATTTATCCTACCTAAACGGCTTAATTGGATTTAGGGTTTTATCTCGGGCAATCCAATGAAAGTGTAAATTCCAATCAAAGCCTCCCTTTATAAAGACTGATGTAGGCTTGTATATATTAGCTTGTATATCAATATTGTCCAAAACTGGACTTACCGCCAAACGGGAATTATTTGACTCGACCATTGTGGCCAATAGTGTTTCCAACCATTGTTCATTCACCTCACAATGACTGTCCATAAACATGAGATAATCGCCTGCAGATATTTGTGCTCCCAAATTACGGGATTTTATCAAACCCAAACGTTTTGAATTGCGTAGACATTTTATTATATTAAGACGTTCGTAGTGATTTTGTATGTTTTGTATAATTAAATCTGTAAAATATAATAATATTGTTAATAGTTTTTTATATGTTTATAAGATAATACTTACCATCCTCACTGCAATCATCAATTATGATTATTTCTTGTAAATATTTCAAAGGCGTCCTTTTAAATATGGAGTTTATAGTTAGATATAGTATGGATTGTGTTTCATTGTGGTAAGTTATTATAATTGATACTTTGTGTTTAAATTTTTTTAGATTTGCAAATATTCGGGGGCATCTGAAATACAAGAAATATTGATAAAATTAAAAACACATTAAATGTTATGAATTTTGTATCTAGAGCAAAACAAGCAAGAAAGTATAGGCAGTCGAGTCACCCGACAATATAATACCCTATACCCAGTATATGTTTAAAAGCAATTTTTTCAGAAATGAGAACTATTATGTAGCGCTCATCTTAAAATATTGTGGCATGATTTCTCTGCATAAAAATATTTTTTGTGTTAAATTTGATCTCGATATAAACACTTTTAAAAGACTTATACATGTTAAAGTGATTTTCGAAGGTGGTCCTATATGGAAGCTTTAACTAATTATGGACCTACTATTATAAAATAAGGCGTCATTATTTCTATATATAAGAAACTTATTTATATTGAATTTTATTTGGATACCAAAATTACTAAGAGAGTTATGCTTGGTTTTCACTATGTCATTTTTGTTGTCAAATTGTTGGCAATTGTATGAAAACGGGTTGTCATATGGCGTCATCTATGTTTGCAATCTATGGCGTCTAATGAGATTGCAATCATGATTGCAAACATAGATGACGCCATAGAAAAACCGTTTTCATACAATTGCCAACAATTTGGACAATTTGACAACAAACATGACATAGTGAAAACCAAGCATTATGGTCGTTAAAATAATTTTCGGAAGTGGTGGTTATATAGGAGCTATGACTAATAATGACCGATCATCATAAAATTGGGCTGAAACGTATTTGTGTTGAATATTATTTGGTTACCAAAATTTTTAAGAGAGTTATGCTGTTTACAGTGATTTTCGGAATTGGACCTTATATGGGAGCTGTGGTCATTTATAGAATGATCTGCACAAAATTTGTAGATGTGATTAGGTTTCATGTACAACTTTTTTGTAGCGAAATTTGTTTAGATACCTGCATAACATTTGTATGGAGACTACATGAAATAATGGACAGAATTTAACTAATTTCAATCTCACCCGTCCTTGGGCCGCAAAAATATCAGTTACCAAATTTTACCGAAATATTTTTAAAATTGTGACCTGTAGTTTACGCACAAGCTTTACATGCACACCCAGAAAACCAGGCAAACGGACGGACGTCGTTTAATCGACTCAGAAAGTGATTCCAAGTCGATCGGTTTACTTCAAGGTTGATGTTGGTCTAATATTTATAGGCGTTACAAACATCAGCACAAATCCAATATACCCTCCCCACCTTGGTCGATCAAACTTGACCGTAAAATATAATGTATTACGTACATTGTTTTGGATTTCCATGATCTTTTTGTTTCTTAGCCCCAAAAGAAAACATAATTATCCAATCAGTAGTAAAAATTATTACAAAATAGTTTTATGTTTAATTCATATTAATTATAGTAAAATAACAAATAATCCATTAAATAATTTCAAAATTATCATATTACAATGGAGTTGGAATCATAAAATAGTTGGCCTCTAACATAATATGATTGTTTGCAAACCAAGGCATTATGACAAAACAATCATATTTTTACATAATGTTAATAGTTGCATTGAATTGTAATATGGTTAGATACAATTGTATGCTTGTTATGCTGCTATTATTGGTTGTATAACTTCAAAATGTATAACAGGTGCGTATATTTAGAACATACCTGTAACTGACATCAAAATGTCAAATTTTATGCCAACAAAGTATGAATACGGGAAGTTTTGCTTTACTTTTTTAAATTAAAAAAAAACTCATGTGAATGTGTTTCATCCGTTTCGACGTGCGAGAGATGGCTTGTAAGGTTCAGAAATGGCGATTTTGACATTGAAGGCCTGGGTCAGCTAAAAAAGTTTGGAGGTATTTATTCATATTGTCAAACTTAACAAAAATTTGCAAAATTTATTTAATTTAAAAACGCAGCGGAATTCATGTAAAAGCAGAAAATTTGGTACCATATGAATTGAAATTAAAAGACCTTGCGTGTCCGACATTAAAGTGTCAAATATCAATGACACTAAGTAATGCCCTGTATTTGGTGGGATCAAGAGGTTAGCATCTATTATGAGTTTCTGAATCCTGCGAAATCATCACAAATGAACCTGCACCGATAACATTGGCTAAAAACGACCAGAATATACGGGCAGACATGAAAGCGCAATAGTTTGTAATAGGCAGTTTGGTTTTATTCACCTTAAAGTCCAGGGGGGTTACTGTGTAATTCGATTCGAAAAGAAAATCATTCGAATTTGTATACTTTTTACATTGCATTTCCAAAGATTTTTCTTTCGAATCGAAATACGCTTTAACTCCCCAGACCTTGTCACGACCCATTATTATTTGTTTTGCTCGATGCAGCATGCGCTCTCTATCAGAAATTATCTTGATTCGTTCTTGGTTCTTTTGGTGCAGAATTTATATGTTGCCAGAAGGATAAGAAAAGGTTATATTTAACAATGGTCAATACTGTGAATATATTTATATTGCACAAAAGTTTCAGTATAATAGCTACAAATTAAAAAAAAAAATACGCATTTTTATGTTATACACGCAATATAACATGATCCATTGAGCCATAATATGATTACACATGATTATAATTTTATTACCAACAAACAAATAATTATAATTTGGTATTAAATTAATTTTAAGTAGGATCATCTTATTACATTTTTTGAAGCTTTAGTAACCATAAAAATCCAATAACAATATGACTCTGCATGATTGTAATCCACACAAAGTCAACTTTTAATTGCGTGTTGTGTATTTTGATCAATAAAAGTTATTAGCTCCTATAACTCTACTCGTAGTCCTTTGGTCATCGATTGCTCGAAAGATAAAGCTTATAAACCTTGTAAAGTACGATTTCGAACAAAAAGAAAACAGCACTAGTGATTGTATTATATTATGGATACTTCAACACGTAATCTACTCACTTTTCGAGATAGTATGATTAAATCTAAAATTTTCTTTCTTCTTTTCTTGTTAATATTAATTACATTTTCAGAATACTAAACGGTTGTTTTTTAAGAGCCTGACATTTTTCTATTCTTGTAATTTATATTTCTATAAATGTTTTTCAATTTATTAAATTTATTATCCCTATCGTTAATAAAAATTCCACATGAAATTTGTTCCCTTTTATTTTTTTAATATTGATTTTTAATAGGAAAAATGTGAAAAATTAACAAATTTCATGTAGAATTTTTATTCACGATAGGGGTGAACAATTTCCTCATTTCTATTTAAATATTGTAATACATAATTCATAAATTTATTATGATTATTTTGTTTTCCTTTAAATTAATACACTAAATTTACCTTGTTGAAATTAAAGTTCAAATATGTTTGTTTTATTTTCGCAAATAACTTTAAAATTAATATAAAATACCGATATTATATTTTTAATTTAATTTAAATTATAACACAAATTTCCCACTAAATAGAAATATTTAAAATGCAAAATACCACAGAAAAAAGTGTCGGAAATAAAATAAAAATAAAACAAAATGAGAAAAGATGAGCAAAAAAATTATGCCGTATATATGAATTTAAATCAAATGATATTAATACCTGAAATCACGCGTATCTGGTATTTGACGTACAATTGATAAATCATTATAATCAGCACTTAATCCAGAGACAAGCAAATTATTGTTTGTGGCAGAAAAATTAATATTCTAAAAATATGATGATGTTGATTTTGTATTTGAATTTGAATTTGGATTTTGATTTAATGATAATGTTCAATAATGACAATAATGATGATATTATAATAATAATAAAACACATTTATGAAATTTAGTTGCTTTAAACAAACACGTTGCATGAAATTTACTCGTTTCGATGCATTTCTATTGCATAATTTTTTATCACACAGAATTTTTTTAATCATACACAAACATACTTATTTCAAGTATCTGCTATGATGTGTTTTGTGTGTATATATATATATATATCTATGTGTATGTATGTGTTTGTTTGTTTGTATACGTACTTTTGAAAATAGTATTTGATAACCACAAAATGTAATTAAAAAGATTAAAATTAAAACCAAAAATGTAAAAGTAACACATTTCATTACAGACGTATTTATGATGCAGTTAGTAATTTTTGCGTATAGTTTTTAGTTGATTGATTGTATCACTATTTTTTCTATATAATTTTTTTGTTCGTACTATTTTTTGTACCAAACAAACCGAAAATTAAATCGATACTAATTTTTGAAATATGATGATACACAACACAATTAAAAACCTCAACTTTTATTATAACAATATCAGTAACACATAAAAATATATTTTATTTTTTTCAACAATTTTAAACACAAAGGTTTATGTGTGTGTGTGTGTGTGTATGTGTTGTCAAAATAATGTTTGCTTAAAATATTCTCTAACACAACTCTAATTAAGTACAGTGTGGTATAAAAATGAATTTATTTGTCATTTATACAGTAATGATATGCTCTGTAATCTATTTGTAATTTTCAAAAAAATTAAGTACGAGGTCTGATCAAAACATAACCGTTATTTTAAATTTTTTCAAAAAGTATTTATTTATTCATCAATAAGTATCTTGTGCCCTTCAAAGTAATCCCCCTCAGATATAATATATTTATGCCAGCATTTTTTCCAATACTCGAAACACTTCTGAAGCGCGCTTTTTGGTATCGTCAACAGCTCCTTTTTTCGATTTTTCTTTTATCTTCTTAATCGTAGCAAAACGCTTTCCTTTCATCGGTGTCTTCAGTTTTGGGAAGAGGAAAAAGTCAACGGGGGCCAAGTCCGGTGAATACGGTGGTTGAGGCATGATAACGGTTTTGTTTTCGGCCAAAAACTTACGCCAAGCATCGATATGTTAGCTGGTGCTTTATCATGGTACAAAATCCATGATTGGTTTCTTTGCAATTCTGTAATTCCTTATTGACCGTACGACCTTGTGGCACGAATTCATGTTGCACCACGCCATTGCAGTCGAAGAAAACAGTTAGCAAACTCTTCACATTTGACCAAACTTGCCGTGTTTTTTTCGGCCTTGGCTCTTCTGGACATTTCCATTGGGATGATTGGGCTTTGGTGTCAATGTCATAGTCATACACCAATGAATCGTCACTAGTTATGACCTTTTTGAGAAAATCTGGATTGTCGTTGACGATGTTCAACAGCTCCTGAGCGATGTCTATGTGGCTTTGTTTCTGATCAGACCTCGACCTCTGTGTTAAAATTAAGCCAACGTATAACTTAAGAAATCATTCTGAGTGTTCAGTTTCGGATTATGCTAAAAATCAGCCTAATACCATTCATTCGCCCATGTTTTGACCAAACCAAAATTTTTATAAAGGAAAATCATAGATTATGGAACTTTTGAAAAGTTTTTAATGTACACCAATACCTCACTTTGCATCGAGGTTACGTTCCAAAAAAACACAATGCAAATTGAAACGACGCAAAGTGAATTAAGATTTTCTATAGCAAACCATGTATGTTCTAGGTTTACAAAAATACTCAGTCTTCGGCTTTCTTTCCAAAAAAAAAAAATATGTCCAATGTTTGCTGACCAGTTTTTTTCAACGTAAAACATAAATTTCCTTGTAGCAATTGTCTGTTTTACTACCACTAGCATTATCGTTGGATAATGCTTTACTTTTTATGTCATCAAATAAGTTTTTTTGCTTTTGTCTGAAATACCATTTTACTTAATCTTATTCTCTGCGCAATTTGATTTCCAACCCAAACGGAAAGCAATGACTCCATTTCGATCATTAAAGCACTTCTTGTACGGGTCATCGTTTTAACATCTAATGATGTTGCAGGTTTTGCAAAAATTAAAAAAAAAATAAATAAAGACGTACCCAAAACAACACAACCTCGAAAATCTAACAACGCACAGTGAAAATTAGTACTAATTAAGCAGCGACGCAACTCCAAAAAAAAAAAAAAACGCAAAACAAAACGACATAAAGCGATATTGGTGTAATTAATAGAATTGATAAACTTTAATTTTATTATAAAACTAGCTCTACCCGGCGCGCATTGCTACGCTACCAATTAAAATAAATTTGAAAGAAAGACATTCCACAAATATTCAATTCATAATTTTATTGATTTTGCTCATTTTGAAAAACAAAATAGGCGGTCGAAAGAAGTATTCTTAGTCATGCCGGAGTCTTAGTTATATTCCGTCAAATTTTTAGTAAAATCGGTTCAGCGGTCTAGCCTCCCCGTGAAAGGGGTATGAATCTTAATATTTACCTCACCTAGAGTAACATGTGTATTCGATTTGAAGTAAATATGTTAAAATCCGAATAGAATCAATTACACAATTTAAAAAAGTAGGAGAGGTCGAAAGAAATAAGAAGCTTTGGCACATAAAATTTTTATATTTACCTCGCCTTCAATAAGATGTGGATATAATTTGTATGAAGTAAATCTGTAAAAACCCATGCAAAAGCAATTAATCAATTAAAAAATGTGGGCGTTAGAGTAGGCGTGGTCGTATCAACTCAGGAACCTTCCCGGTCTCATGCACAACAAATTTGCTGAAAACCATCATATGATCAGATGCATAGTTTACACATTCATTTTTATATATATACATTTATATTAATTTTGTATATGAGCTAAATATTCACTTTGTATGGGAGCTGCCACGCCTACTGGTATGATCCCGCCCAATTTTCCCATGACTATTCATAATATAATCAACGTGCACAAATTTCTAAGACCCTGGCTATTATAGAACTGTAGATATATGATATTAAATATATACTTTGTATGGGAGGTGCCACTCCCACTGGTCCGATCACGTCCATTTTTCCCACGACTATTCACATTAACAAATAATCAACGTGCACAAATTTCTAAGACTATGGCTATTATAGTCTGTAGATATATGATATTAAATATGTACTTTGTATGGGAGCTGCCGCTCCCACTGGTCCGATCCCGCCCATTTTTTTCTTCAATAGCTTTCAATAATACAATTAATTTACTTTCACTAACACCTTGGGTTAATTTATTAAAATGTATGTAATGTATGTAATATTTAGTTTAAATAAATTTAACTTCAATTTAATAATTTTCTTAATTTGTTTGTTTTTTTTTTTTGTGAACAATGTTTATAATTATAATAATTTTTAAGGATTTTCCTTCAGGCTAATTTCGTCAAATATTTGTTTCCAATCGTAAATAAAAACAAAACTTGTTCGATTTTTATTTTTTATTTTATTTACCCAACGTTTCGTTAGTTTTATTCTAACTTCTTCAGGGGTCTCGTTCTAAATAATCTAGTGACAAAATTTATTGTTTTATTACACAGCTTTAACTTATAGACTAAGTTTTACTTACAGCTTTGATGTTTTTTTATCATTGGATATTAATTTTTATTATTAATTAGTTACTAAAATACTAAAAAATGGGACATCACGAACAGAATTTTGGTATAAATAATCAAATAATTAATAAAAATTTAATATACAATAAACGACCACAAAACTTAAGTCAAGTTTAACTTAAAGCTAATATCACAGAACTGATTTAATTAGTAATTGCAGAAGAGTATTGAAGTTTCGTGTTGTCTTTGTCTTCTTTCGTATTCATTGTTGTTTTTATTTTTTGTTGTATGCGTAAACTCTCCAGTGTATACCTTTTGTTTTCCTTCCTTTCTATATCTAATATTTTCAAATTATCAAAATCTGCCACATGATTACACTCTTTTACGTGCTGGGAAAGTGCCGTCGATATTTTTCCATTTCTTATATCTGTTTTATGTTCGTTGATTCTTGTACCCAGCATTCTTTTTGTTGTACCAATATACACCAAATTTTCTTTTTCGTTTGACTCCCACGCATTTTTCACGAATAGTGGTTATCTATGAGTCGGTGTCGGGATACTTAACGCCGCCACACGCCGATTAAGGACATAACATAGGGTTATCGCGTTATTTTATTGAGTTACGGTGCAAAATCACAAAAAAAAACTAAATATTGCGCCATCTGTCGGATGCATATAAAATTTGGTCAAAATCGGTCCAGTAGTTTTTGAGTTTAGCGATCACGAACATACACGTAATTTTTATATAACTATATAAAGATATTTAATAATACGGTAGAAACTGTTTCTTCCAAAAAAATGTTGAGTACAAGATAATAAAACAAAATTTTTTAAGTCCAAAATTTAGTGTTGTTTCTTTTGGGCACCTTAAAATTATCTGAACATGTTATAAAACTAAAATAAATACTTTATTTTTGCAAATTAGTAGTTAATTTAAATAGTTTCGGTTTGGTTTCGGCCTGAAAAAAGCGGTTTCGGTCGAACTCTACAAATTCATTTCAACGTTGTTCTTTTAGCACGCATGATTAGAGTATTCGAAAATCAAATTTTTAGAAAACCTGTTTCCGGTTATTCGAAAAATGTTATTTAAAAAAAAAAACACTTTTGAATAGGCTTTAGCTGTGTTGTGGCTATTTGCGCTATTATTTAAGTTTTTCAAGTTAGTTCTACCATCCACTGTATTATTTCTGAAAGCCTACAACAAACAAACTATGACAAGTACTCTAACAACACTAACAATAACATCTAAATATAATTTAAAGAATTGTTTATCTAAATATAAACTTATTAACTTATCATGATTACAAAGTCATCAAAATTATATAATTGCAAAGATAAAATGTTGTTTGGCTTTTAATCCACAACTGATTGATAATAATGGCAAACAATTTTCATTAATTTCAATACTCAATATGTTTTGTTGTTGTTGTATGGGTACTTTTTTTTTTAAATAAACCCAATAACAAACAACAAAACAAAATTCAACCCCCCTAAATACTGACTATTTTGAGGTGTTAATTTGCTGTTGCTACCACAACAACTTATTGTTCAACCAAACAGACGACAAAGTTTTTTTTAACTTTAAAAGTTACCAATGGAAATAATGCTAACAAAAAAATTACATACAAATTTATTATAATCTCTAGATATTGGCACATGAATTTTCATATTGACTGATTGCTCGTATTTTGAAGGCATCATTTGTTTTAAAAAAAATCACAAGTTGCCAAAAGCTTCAGGAATGGGGAAGTTTTTATTTTAATATGATTAAATCAACTCATGTGTTTCATTTCCTAGTTACTTGTCATATGGGCAACTTCAAAAATTTACGGCACTTAGAATTTTTTTTTGTCTAACTCAATGTCGTGTATGTAAAATCTTCAAAAAGTTCAAAATTCGGAACATTTTCGTTTCACTTGTAAACCACATACAACTTTTCACTCAGCAGCGATATCAAATTTTTTTTATGGATATATCCTCCAAGTCTAGTGACTATATTTTGTATTGGTTTGGATCTGAAAGCTAAAAACTATTACAAAGAAAATGAAATGGATGAAAAAACCCTTGCAAGCTTCAAGTCGTTTTTTTAATTTTTCGAATTTTAGATGACCACCAATTCTTAAGGTGAATACTTTTCAATGTAAAACTTTGCACGTCATATCCTTCAAGTATAGTCATCCAAACCTTGTACAACGTTTTTTTTTTTCAATTCATAAAACTTAACAGAATAAGAGCCATAGTATGTCGGTTTCAGCAGGTGCTCAAAATATTTGAAATACCCCATATGTAGGTATGCAGAATTGCCTTATTTATAGGGAGTGTGGCATTGAAGTTTCATTATTTTCAACAAATTGCGTATTTAATTAAAATGCAAATTGAATTTAAAAATGTTTGCAAATTTTATTTAAATTTTTTATATTAGTTGTATTTTCAATATTTCAAGAGTAATTCAGTTTGTTTGCAATTTTGTTTATAATTTCATTTTTATTTTGTATTTATAAGGAGGAGATTTCTAAAACCATATTATAATTTGCGCATTTCATTTTGAAAAAAATGTTTGGAAATCGTAAAATTGCCAATTATAATTATCTTTGTAACTGTTTTTATGCTTTTATAAATGTTTCTATATAATTATTAAAATTGATTAAAAATATTTGGTGCCTATTATTGAAAAACTTTTATCACATTAAATATTAAGATATTGGGCTACTAAAGAGAATCTTAAAGCAAAAATTTTAAAAATTAGATTATAAATGCATTAAAATGTATTTCCAAAACTGATTCGTTTTTGATTTCTATCACATGCCTGATTAGCACAGGTTTTTTATTCATTTTTCTACTTACAAAATCTTTATTGCAAAATGAGATTTTTCAATTTTACAAAACCGCAAATAAAGTTTCCTAATCTGAAAGGGGCCTTATTAAAGAAAAAAAGTTATGCACTCTAAGCTTAAAAGTAATGTAAAAAAATTTATGTATGACAAGTTCATTTTAAAAGGGAATTCCCCTAAATTTGTGATATGAACATATTTCGCAAAAATTATATTTAACTAAAAAATTTAAGCCCAAATGATTTTCAATCGTGCTTAATGATATAAAATCGTGTAAAAAATTTTAAAATAAGTTTATTTTCAAAACGCGTTAAATCAAAACCGTGTAAAACCAGAATTAGGTGTATATCTATAAAATGTGCAAAATACTGTCTGAAACTATTATATTTTAGCAGTCGGTGCAGAACTGCTGGGCATTAACGAACTTATAATAAAACTCCCAAGGTATGCTTTAATATAAGAAAAATGTTAATTTTATAGTTAACTCTTTTGTGGAATCTTTAGTATAGATAAATAAATTTATTACTTCTTAAACACAATATAAATTTAGAATAAAAGTTTTTTTTTATTTTAATTTGTATTCCTCTTTTATTTAATTTCATTTCATTCTATTTTTATCCAATGCTACCAACAATTTAGAAATTCTTGATGTGTTAGTTGCATGTATCAGTGTGTGTTTGTGTGTGTTTAGTATTGGTAGTGGCTGTGGCAGTGGCAGTAAATATAAATAAATACCTAAACAATTTTACACATCATTAACTTCTTATTGTGAACGAGTGTAATAATAAAGATTGTTTCCTCATTCAACTTGTCCTGTTACTCTGTTGTTGCTCAGTGGTGTAGTTTCCTTATTTCATATTCTTTACTACCATTTTCCATGTCCTCTACACTAGAATGGAACATGAATTAGAAGAAAAACTAAATAAACTCAATAAATGGCTAAAGTTTTTTTTTCCATTTTATGGTTACTTAATAAGATTGATTTATAACATTCATTAGTAAGCATTTTATTTATCCTACTTATTATACCCTTCACCTTCATGAGAATGGTATAGATAAGTTTGTCATTCCGTTTGTAATTTTCACAATATAATTTTCCGACCCTATAAAGTATATATATTCTGGATCCTTATAGATAGCGGAGTCGATTAAGCCATGTTCGTCTGTCTGTCTGTCTGGATGTTGAAATTAGTTTTTTGAAGTCCCCAGATATCTTCGGGATCCAAATTTTCAATAATTCTGTCAGACATGCTTTCGAGAAGTTTGCTATTTAAAATCAGCAAAATCGGTTCAGGCCAACCAGAGTTATGGACCAATATGTGCGACAACCTCCATAAAAATTTGATATTTTTTGTCCATTTTATTGCAATATTTGGAAATATATTGAAGATAATACCATGAAATTTTGTATACGTTGTTTTTATGATAAAAGAAGAAAGTGTGCAGAAAATAGTAGGAATTGGTCCATGATTTCTTATAGCCCCCATACAAAAATCTTCCCGAAATATTGCTCAATTATACATAAGTGCCTATAAAATTGGAATATCAAGACAAAAATAAGTTTTATGCAAAAAAAAAACATTTATCCCTATATATATTGTATAAATATCGCTACCGACTTTGCACAGATCATTTACATATATACAAAATTCATCCCACAAAATTTTGTGAATTTCGGTCTATTTTTAACCGTATGCCCCATATAAAGCCCTCTTCCGAAAATCACTTTAATAAATCATAAATCTCTTATAAATAAGAGTACCAATCCAAAATTTTACACGGACCATTTGCATACATGCCTAAATCAAACTGCTGGATTTTGAGAATATGGGTCCATATTTGCCTATGTCCCCCACATAAGGTCCACTTCCGAAATCCACGTTAATACTAATATATAGCTTAAATATACCGTTATTATGTTGAAATTCGACGTGAAATATCCTCATATGCATGAAAATCACTGTTCCTAAATTTAAGATGATCGGCCCATAATTTGTCATAGCTGCCATATAAAAACCATTGCCAAAAAAAACAAATAAGTTCGGGTCAAAAAATAGTCTTTTCGGATTTAACCCATATTCGGTCCATATTTTATAATCATGATATATATCGTTGGAAAGGTATTTTTAATACCTTTTATTTAATGTATTACAAATTATCAGACACCAAGTAGAAGATATAGGCCCCTCGAAAATATGCGTAACCGCCAACAAATTTTTTTTTTGCTGGCATCTCTAAAGCCCTATTTGATGAAGTTTTTTTTTTTTTTGAGCAAAGTCAGTAAAACCGAATTGTTCCCCTTTTTATACTCTGTTTGTTAAATTACACTCAAGATTATGAACATCAGACAAACTCTGTAAATTATGGTAAGAATTGGTAATTACATCAATTAAAAATGGTAAAAATTAGACAAAATTTCAAAATATTTAACATAAATTGTCTTTCAAACAATATATCAAATACTAATTAAATTTACACTAAGACTGAATAGAAAACAAAGAATAAGGATATTCTAGTCCTATAACCAGTGTAGTTTTTGTACATATTTCTTTTTACGTTTAGGTGGATGGTATTTAAGATTCGGCACAGCCGAATATAGCACTCTTACTTGTTTTTTGTTGTTTTTCTTTGGGGTTAAATTTTAAATGAATTAAATCTTTTGAATAATGTTGTATGCGAAACTGTTTTGTTTGTTTGGTAATAAAATATAAAATCGTACACAGTTTTCTTTTGTTTATTTGCAAACCATTGAGTTTTATTATTTTCCTACATTTAGAAAATTATTTAAATATATAAAGCATTGTTCACATAATATACGGTCCCTTTTTTCGAGTGATTTGTATGTTAAATATAATTATTTTTATTCTGTTTTAAACAGTTTTAAATAAATTTAAAAAACATCCCTAAAATTGTCTAATTTAAAGATTGCAAAAACCTGAATCTTTCTGGCGGTACTGATATACTCATAAGCCAATCTTAACCACAGATCGTAAATAAAAGAATCAGCAATATCGAAAATCTGCCATATAAAAAGTTTTCTGTAGAAAATAATACGTATAAAGTTTTTTTTAGGTAAGTCTAGTGTATAGAATGTTAATTACATAAAATCCACCCATTCCATTTGTACAAGAGCTGAGCAATGACAAATCTCTACGACAATTACAAAAAATTCAAAATTAGTATTAAATTCAATATTGAAAATTTCGATCTTATGCATTTTTCGCACAATTAACTTAATAGTGCTGGCAAATTCTACTACTTTCCATTACTCAATAATATTCAATACTTTTCATTTGGGTACTCAATACTACTCGATACTTTTAACGGATTTTTTGTAATTGCAACGCATTGTTTTTATCTGCAAATTGAAGTAGCTTCTTCAAAAAATAAAAATAGATCTTGAACTGTTATTAATTTTGTTTGTCTTTTATTATTAAATCAAAAATAAATGTAAAGCTAACTTTTAATTCAACGTTAACAACAACTTAAGAAATAATTGAAAAAAATGTTGTAGCTTGTCTTTTTATACAGTGATGTATTTATATGCACTATTTTACCCACTCAACTTGCTTAAAACTACAACTCAGAAAGTATCGAGTAACTACTTTTGAGTATTGAGTATCACAAAAAAAGGGCAAATACTCGATACTCGGTACCCATTACTCAATACTTTGCCAGCACTATAACTCAACAGTCAAAGAAGTTCGTGGAAAGCTCATTACTAATCCAAATATGTGAACTATTCAAACGTTTATCGATGACGTCATTCACGAAAATAAAAGAAACAAAAAAAAAAAAAAAAAAAAAAACAAACACTTTACACCTCTTAAAAATATCTACTCGTTCATCATCTATTTAAAACTTATTAAACATTGAAAATACATATGTATGTACATTTCTAATTAATATTTAAATTTATGTGTTGTTTGGTTTGGTTTAGTTGTTTGTTTATTTCTTTATTTCATTTAATTTTGTTGTTAGTTTTGGTATTATTTTATTTTATTCTTCACAATAAAAACAAATAAATTGTGTTATTTATAGGTGTACGTAGGACACCTTTGCACAGGCAGCCGAAATAAACCCAAATTTATGTTCTACACTTGTTTTTGGCAAGCAATGATAAAATCAAAAACTAAGTACAAGTGATTGAAAAAATGTCGAAAGTTTTGACAGGCAGCCACCTATCAGCATCTTACCAAAAATCTCTTACACATTTTTGGATTATACAAAAATACTCATAAATTCCATTTCTCGTTACTGCAAAGAACAGAAAATCTCTTTAACTAGAAAAACATTCCCTTTAAATGTTCTCTTTTATCAAATTTATATGAAACGAAATCGAAATAAAATTAAGCAAACAAAAATAATAAATAAATGATTCAATTAAACTGTTTTTAAATAAAACAATTAGAAGCAGCGGTTTTTTCTTCTTTGCAGTACTTTGAAAATAGTATTTTCTATCTTGTTAGAGATTAAATGGATTTTGTGGCTGAGGTTGTGCTTTACGGTGGTGAAATTTACACAACACTCACCCACACTCACTTAGTTTTCTCTTATATATACCCAGCTAGCATTTTTTGAAATTTTTAATCAAATATGAGTCTTCTTTGAGTCCCCCGCGCGATTATAATAATCACTTATGCTCTCGCTTTTGAGTCGAAAATGAATGTTTTGTCGGAAGAAAATGGTACCCTAGCCGCGACTCTTCTGAAAGAGTCTTTTATGACTCGGTTTGCTGAACTCTTGCGACACATTTTTGTCACTTTCTTAAAAACAGTCATATTATGAACATCTGTGTGATTAAATTATGATTCCGCACATTCAGCAGATTCTGTTTTTGTTCTTCAAATTCGTTGCTTTCTAAACATTTATGAGTCTTTTTTTAATCTTTTTTATCGACAAACTGATTAATCAGTTTTTGGTCATCTAAGGCAATCTTAAAAGACTCATTTTGCTGATATTATCAAAAACAATCTTCCAATTGCTAGCTCGGTATACATATACATATGTATATGTAAGTATCCAGCGGGAAAAAGATTATGTAAAGATGCCTCCCAGAAGGCCTTATTTTGCAGTCACAAGAACTTTTAGCCGTTTCAATTTTATCAATGGCAATCAAGGCACTACGGAGTATATGCCTGATAGAAGGCCGACTTGAGAAGGGAAATTAGAAGGCAAGAAGGAAGTATCCGAATCTGAAGATGACGATATGGATTTCGGTCTTTTCGATCAAACATCTATGTTTAACAGTTCCCATCACAACTTGGTCCTGTACGTGCAAAAACTTGGTCTTATTCTTGATAGGGTATTCAAGGTCTTAATTCCCTCCAGGAGTGAGTAGAATAGGGGTAATCTCGTGTACAAATATGACACTAGGATATATACAGACGGTTCTAAGATGAGCTGCGTTGTTGCTCCTGGGGTCTTCTGTGACGAACCTGAGGTAGGCATCTCGTATCGTCTTCCGAATGAGTGTAGTGTTTTCCAGGCGGAAATCTTTGCAATCAATGCAGCTTGTAATACACTATATGATCATAATATCCGCGGCAATATAGGTATTTTTGTCGACAGCCAGGCGGCACTCCTCTCACTGAATGCCTACACAATTTCATCCTCACTAGTTAGGCAATGTAGGAATTCTCTGTCAAGGCTAGGTCGTCTATCTGACATTATCTTGGTTTGGGTACCTGCGCACAGGGACCACTTTGGCAATGAACGGGCAGACGAACTAGCCAGAATGGGATCTGCCTTAGATATCTCCGATGGGGTCTCTGTAGCGATTCCACTGGGGACTATCAAAGCTATCATCTTCAGACATTTTCTTACACAGGCTGAGTATAAATGGCGTAATTTAGACACATGTAGGATAGCCATGGTGATGTGGCCATCTTTTAACGAGAAACGCACTACGCAACTGATAATCCAGAATAGGAAGGATATATCAAGGTTGCTGGCAGTATTAATGGGACACTGAACGTTAGGCAAGCACGCAAATCGCCTGGGACTCCCTTTTAACGACCATTGTTGTAGTTGTAAGGATAGGGAAAAAGAGACATAAATCCATGGAACACTATACATTGAACAACCTTGGTGAGAGCCGCTTCAAAATTCAATGACCTACTGAGATATCTTACAGCCACAGGTTGGGTCTAGCAAGCACAATTTTTTTTGTACACATTTTTTTAGTTACATTATGATGTAAATGACAGTAAATCTGAAGAGTGTTGTGGTCTTATTAAAACAGGGTCCCTTAGACTCTACTTAAGTGTTCGCACGTAGTGAACTACCACGTAAACCAACCAACCAACCAACCAACCTCATAGAAGACGTAATTAAAAGTCTGCTAAATTAATAATAATATTATTAAGGAAAGTAATTTTTATTACTCGTATAACAAAGTGAGCAAAATAATGTTTGGTATTGTTGGAAATTGCAAAACAGGAATAATTCCAAACCCATTCATTCGTGTTTGCTATTGAAATCATAAATTGATGACATTATTTTGAAATACAATGTATGAAACGCCTTCTTGAACACCTTTTGAGAGAAAGCATAGTGCAATAAATACCGAATCTTATAGAATGTGTAAACAGGTCTTCTATAAGGCCTACAAATGGAAGCACTTGCAATTTTTCCCGCTATATATCCAACATATTTAAAGGTGAGAAGATGAGAATGTGTTGTGAGTTTAAAGAATTTGTTGTATTTTTGCATCCCGAATTCTGTATAAAAATCTCTTACTAAAACAAAACTGTGTAAAAAGTACTTAATCAAAATTCAAATTTGTTTTCAATTTACGGATCACCTCGTTTCTTATAAGTACATAGTGTAAACACTCGTTAGAAAATGTTAGTACTAACTAGTCATGCATGAAATTTTTAAACATAATATCACTTTAATTTTAATGGTTAATTGTCACCATTTACCCATAGAGTAATTTTTATGTGAACATTTTAGATTAGTGGTTGAGAGAAACAGAAAACGAGAAAAAAAAACAGAAATAATTAAGATTAGTTATTTATAATTTAATTATTTTCGTAAAGATCAGGTTATAATTTAAAATTTCGAACTGTAAAAATAAATGGCAAAAGTTCATTTAATGTAAATCAACGAAGCTTGAATATAAAATTCGCTTTTTTTACTTCTTGCCCAATATTGGCACTGCTTTAGTTCAAATTTCACATATGTATTCATTTTACAATTTCTTAAAAATTCATAAAAAGTAGGTTATAGTATGTTATTATCTTGCTGACCAGCGGAAAAAATTGCAAGTGCTTCCTTGGATATTAAAATATTTAAATATATAAAACATTTTTATATAAATATTAAAAGTGACCTAATTGCTTGAAAAAACAAATTATAGAATATTGAAAAAAGGTCGAATAAAAGAACTAAATAGTTATACAAATAATGTTATACAAAATACTGTTATACACAAGATATTCTCTTTTATTATACAAAAGATTTTCTATAGAAAATACTGTTATACAAAAGATTTGCTGTTGAAATACTGTTATACACAAGATTTTTTATTTTGTTATACACAAGATTTTCTATAGAAAATACAGTTATAGAAATAATGTTATACAAAATACTGGTATACACAAGATTTTCTATAGAAAATACTGTTATACACAAGATTTTCTCTTATTATACAAAAGATTTTCTGTTGAAATACTGTTATACACAAGATTTTCTATTTTGTTATACACAAGATTTTCTATAGAAAATAATGTTATACAAAATACTGTTATACACAAGATTTGCTATAGAAAATACTGTTATACACAAGATTTTCTGTTGAAAATACCATTATACACAAGATTTTCTGTTGAAAATACCGTTATACACAAGATTTTCTCTTTTGTTATACAAACGATTTTCTATAGAAAATACTTTTTTTAATGAATGAAATTATATTGTAACAATTAAGAACAAAATAAAAGTTTGAAAATAACCGTAAACCATATTACATGTTATATAAGTATGTATGCATATATGAGTATAATAATCAATATAACCCATACGCAACCCTTTACCCATTTTAATTGAAATTGAGAAAATTCCAAAATGGCGTCATTATTTTGTACTAGAAACCATGGTTGGATCCCAATCACACCTTTCGATACCTCGTATACACAAACTCCACGCAATTAATAATGCAGGCATTATTGAAATAAATATCCACATGGGACCGTTCACTGCACAAGCTAATGTATCAATAGAGTTCTTGATAGACAGGAACAGTTTTGAAATCAGCATCGTTTGTTATACCTTTCCAATAGAGTTTGCAAAACCTCTAAAATCTTGTTCTAAGCTATTGAATGTTTCTTGAAAATCTAAATAGTAGTTCAAATTTTATAAGCTATTGTATATCTGTGTGAACAAAACCGTTGTTAACAATTTTGATATTATTGTAATTAATTGTTAATTAGTTAAAGTCACTCTAAAACATACAACAGGAAATTAAATTATTGTAGCCTAACTGACTGAGTTTTCTGAGTGTAACATAGATACACCCAACTCTTTTTTTACACGGTAGAGATGTTCCTCAGAAATCCGTGTAAAAAAGTAAAATGAGGGATACGTTCAATGTCACCTGAAAATCGTGTAAGATGAAATAAAGAACTATATTTACTTCGAAAAACCGTGTAAAAAATGTTGAAAACTATAAAATTTCAGATGTGCATACAAATTGTATGTTCATATGGCATCTTATTGAGTATTGAAACTTAAAATACATACATAATTCATACAGGTGAAAAATTGGTAGAGCAAGCAAAAAAGAATAGAAATCTGTTAATCCAGAATTAAGAACAGAAAAATTAGAATAGAATACAACATGCGAACAAAATGTGTAGGTAAGAAGTTTCCCAGTTACTACTATGTATGTTAATTTCAGCAATGGTGCCAAGTGTGATTAAAACAAACAGACAGTGATTTTGAAACCGTACTAGATTGAAGAAAACCGTGTAAATAAAGAGTTGGGTGTATATGAGTAGTATTCTCATTCAATGGCACCTTACGGTAATACTGGCGCCTTTGATTTAAAAGCATACAATCACTTTTACTTATCTATTGCGAGAGAAACTAATATCCAAATACTAAATACAAAAATTTGCCAATTTTTATTTATTTTTTGTTTCTTAATTGAAACCAAACAAGCAAAAAAAAAAAAAAAAAAAGTAAACACAAACATATAACGTTTCAGTGTCGTTTACTTTTAATACCAAACACACAATAATTTATAAAAGAAACAAATATTGAATAGAAATAAAGAGATTGCCACTAGATGTGAAGAACTGTTGTATCGTATATGCTACATGAAATTATATTTTGGACACTGCAGGCACCCATCCATCCAACCAAACAGTCAGTTAGCCAGTAAAACCGCCAGCCAGCCAGCTACTGCTCTGGCTGGGTACAATTTAAGAAGAACTGCTTCTTGCTAAATTTTGTTTGCTATTTGCGTATTCCACAAAAGATACAAAGGTAAACAATGTATCAGTTGTGCTTTGGTTATGAACGGGAGCAGTTTAAATGAAATTGTTGTGTGTTGCTAAACGTAACGGAAAAATTTCGACTTTGCTTAAAAAAACAACACACGGAAAAATATACAGCAAAAATGCTTTCCATCAGTTTGGACACATTGATACGAATCTCCAAGTAGCTCCTACGCTGCAGTTGCTTTTGAATTACAGTGTGACATTAATTGCCAGTGATTTTAACTGAAACATTCGGGTTTTTCTATTATTTTGGTGTAACAACGAAATGTCCTTGAATATTTACCAAGTTCTAAGAAAGAAATTGAAAAATAAGAATTTTAAAATAAAACTTAAACCAGAAATTGAATTGTATTAAATTGAATTGAAAATATCGATTTTATAGTTATAGTAAGAGAAAGTGTTTGTGTGTGTGTGTGTGTGTACGTGTACGTGTCAGTGTGTTAGTAATACACATTTAAAAAATATTTGGCACACATATGTATGTATGTGTCTTTTGTGTTTGAAAGTGTGTGTTTATGTGGCATTTATTAAAAATAAAATTGGCACCTGTTATAAAAACAGAGTCATAAAATAAACCCAACAACAAAAACAACAGCATATAAAAGGATTATATATTTAAACATTTACTATATATATAAACAAATGTACATATGTACCAGTAAATGCTTGTAAATATCAAAAGTATATGCATTTCTTTACACCATTTCCTGTTGAAATTTATTTATTTTTCTTTGTCAAATTTATTACCAAAAAAAAGAGATAGAATTTTTGATCGTCTGGTACAATTTGTACAAAACTTGTATTGTAAATAGTTAAAGTTTTGTAATGCTTTTATTTTCAATGATTAACAAATAACAAATTAACACACAGAGGATTCTAAGAATCAGAATCATGTAAAATCGAATAAAATATTATTCACCTTTAAAAATATTAGATATAATAAATTTCTAAAACAATTTGTAGAAAATCTTATATTGTGTTTAATTCGACCTTTATAATGTATTAATAAAATAACTTTTTTTCTTTGAGCCTCGAGGTCTTGGTTTTATTATCAATTATTCTAATTTTACAATTATAAGTTTGCCAATATTTCGTTTTTCATTGAAAAACATCTACTGGGCTATAATCTATTTGTTAACAAACGATCATAGTGCAATATTTATTTTAAGCTCAGTTCATAATTAGACGATGTTGACACAACATAAAAAGATTTAATTTTGTCTGTGTTTTTGTTAATTTTTCTATATAAGAGTTTTTTATTGTTTTTGTTTACATATGTAGGGGTTTTTAAAAAGAGAAAAAGAAAAATTTTGTACTTATATATTTATTTGTTCTTTTTTGTTTTTTGTAATTTCTAGATTCTAGATGTTTTTCAATGAAAAACGAAATATTGGCAAACTTATAATTGTAAAATTAGAATAATTGATAATAAAACCGAGACCTCGAGCTCAAAGAAAAAAAGTTATTTTATTAATTTGTAGAAAATGTTTACATTTAAAAGAATACGAAAAAATATTTTTATCCGGTTTATGATACGAATAAAAAATTATTCGAATTTAAATATTTGAAATCACTTTATTTTAAAGACACCTTCAACTTTAAGAGAGATTTCTCAATAATTTTGCTTCTCCTTACTCTGATATCGTTTTAAAGGTTAATATTGACCATTCAGCACAGAAAATATTTTATTATTCTTAAGATACACTACATTAAAAACTAAAAAGCAACCTTAAAATTATTAAAACAAAAAAGCTGTGACTTTTAATAAACTTATTAATTTTTTCAGGAAAACTTCATCCACAAACCATACGAAATAGTCTGCACAAAGCAGGTTATCATAAAAGAGCTAACCGTCACTTTCTTTCCTTAACATAAAAAAGAGTTTAGAATTAGAAAATGGAATATAAAAAACTTTATATTAATCAGTCTGAAACATTCTGGAATAGCGTGATATTTAGAATTCAGGCATGTTCTGAAATCACGGTGATTTTAAATCACGAACGATTTTGAAATAAGTTTTATACATACATAAGTAATGACTCCTAATTTTATAACAGTCGGTGCATAATTATTCAAAGCTGCCATATACGATGCACTTCAGAAAATCACTTGAACAAGTATAAATGTTTTAAAAGAGTTTATGTCAGAAGTCATGCTACTAAATTTTTTAATGATATGTGTGATACGTGTGAAAAACTGTTTTTACACATATACTGAGTGTAGGGTATTATATTAGACCGACTATACTTCCTTACATGTTTTACACATATGTACGCTTTGTGCCGAATGGTCAATAAAACGATCTCAGAATTACTTTTTTAAGTTAAGGAGCATCAAATATATAGTGTCGCCAAACGTAAATGATACAACCCAGCGCCCCCCCCCCCTTTATAGGTATAATAAACTAATTGGAAAATTTAAATTTTATATAATTTCTAATATAAATTTTATTCTTTTTTAAAAAAAATCACATAAAAACACTGAAAAAAATAAAAAAAATTTTTTGTTTTAATTTTTTTTTTGAAACTAATGCAAGATTATTCGATTAAATTTATTCGAATACAAATATATGTATGTACTCGATTTTTGATCTGAAAAAATATTTTCAACAATATAAATACTAAATTTACAAAATAAGACATATTTTTATTCATTTTATAATACGAATAAAAATTTATTCGATTAATTTTTTTAAATTTGATTTGATGAAATATTTGATTTCGATTTTTTTTTTATTTTAAAACTATGAAATTTAAAACTACCAGGTAAAAAATTTATAATTTTTATGATTACTAAAACGAATAAAATATTATTCGTCTACAAAAATATACGAATAAATGTTTTATATAAACTATTTGTATAAATGTTAGCACACTGAAGTTAAACTACACTGCAAACAAATTTTTATTCGTCTAATGATATAAATAACAAATCTATTCGATTTATTTTATTTGCATAACAATATTTGAATGTGATTTTTTCTATATTTTTCTATATTATAAATTAATTGAAAAATTAATATTTTATATGACTTCCAATAAGAATATTTTTTTTTTTAAAAGGCAATAAATTATTTAGATATTAAATTATATGTGCAATAATAAAAAAAATACTTTTTTCGTTTTATTATTCGAATAACTATATATTGGGTTGAGTTGTTGTTAGTTAGAGCATTCTTATTTTATTTGATTTATAGTTTTGAATTATTTAAAAAACACAGTTTCTTTACACCAGATTATTGCATCATCCTCAACTGGAAATGGTGTAAATTAAATCCATTATACCTTTAGCAGCGTAAAAATCAATAAAATTTTAACATGTGTTTTAGTGATTAATTAAAAAAAAAATTATAAAAATAATTCTATTGCAACAAAACGAATAATAACAACAAATTCAAATTCAAAAAAAAAAAAAATAAGTAAAGTTAAAGCACTTTGAAACTATTAAATAACAATAAAACATTCTTGCAAAACACTGAATATATGTAACTGAAACTTTAGCTTATTAAATAATTTCAAATATGTCATCCTTTGAAAATACATCTTCCCTGCCATCTCCCACAACTACCACTTCTTATGCGGCTCAAAATTTCACCACACCCTCACAGTCTGCATTTGAAGATGATTTTTACGAAATCAGCAGTTTAGTGAGTGTAACGGTTCCACTATGTTTCGGGGTCATCGCTGTAACCGGTTTCTTTGGCAACATCTTGGTCATACTGGTCGTGTGTCTGAACAAACAAATGCATTCGACAACGAATCTATTAATTGTTAATTTGGCCGTGGCTGATTTGTTGTTTGTGGTCTTCTGTATTCCTTTTACGGCTGCCGATTATGTGGCGGACACATGGCCTTTTGGCGACTTGTGGTGTCGTATTGTGCAGTATTTGATTGTGGTCACAGTCTTTACCAGTATTTACACATTGGTTCTAATGTCAATTGATCGTTTTTTGGCTGTGGTACATCCCATACGTTCACGTATGTTGCGTACGGAGAAGATAACCAAGATTTGTATTTGTGCCATATGGACGGTGATCTTGACGATTTCGTTGCCAGTGACTATGTCACATGGAATAGTGGTAAGTAGTTGTGTGAAGTAATATGCATATATGTAGCATAGCATATAAAAATCTGTTTGATACAGTAGTCATTAATAAGAAGTCCATTTATTTTTAATTGGAAATTTATTGCCTAAAAATTTAAGATAATTTTAAAGAATAATAATAAATAAGCAAGTATGTAGTAGAGAAAAAAATAAATTTCATTACTCCCTCAAAACTGCTTATCTGTCTCCGCTCCTGTTTAGCTTAAACTCATCACTATGCATTAATTGCGGAAATTCATTTTATAAATTTTCAAAAAATAATTTTGTAAACACATTTAAAAATAAATAAACACATTATTAATTTATTATACTTATGTATGTATGTGTATTTACTATGTAGCAGTAATTAAAAGTTAGAGTATGTTGGTCTTCATTCCGGTTCATTGCACTTGACTCCAAATTATTTCAATTTAATTTATTAATATTGTATTTATGTACATTATTAAAATAACTATATAGTAAATGTTATTAAAAACAAGAAATATAAAAACAAAATAAATAAATTTGCATATATAAATAATGCCTTTAAATGATTTCCTACACATATTTTATAAACACGGTAATGAAATTCATTTAAAGTAAACATAATCTTTGAATATATGTACATACATACATACATACATACGTATATGATTTACATTTAGTCGTACGTTTTATTTTCAATCACAATTAACAACTGTATCAAATATTTAGCAAATTATATGTATTTCCAAATAGAAAATTGTGTTATTCACAAATTGCAGAAAATCTTATTTGAAATATTGGGTGTCTTTAAACTATCTGAGTTATCCTTGAAATTGGTTACTTATGAAATATTAAGACTTTATTCGTATTTGATTACGTATGTATATGGATTTTGGGTGTACACAGTTATTTACTTACATTTATTTAATTAAGATATTATGAAGATAATTTAACAATTTCTTAGTTTAGGTTTTAACAGTACCAATACTACTTGGACACTTCTAA
This sequence comes from Bellardia bayeri, assembly GCA_950370525.1. Classification (NCBI taxonomy): domain Eukaryota; kingdom Metazoa; phylum Arthropoda; class Insecta; order Diptera; family Calliphoridae; genus Bellardia; species Bellardia bayeri. Next base: position 125,040,670 of record OX493264.1, read on the forward strand.
ACTACTGAGCCAATCAAAACAGTACAAAGCAAGTCAATATAGAAAGAGTAAAACATTCGAATCATCGTTTGTATTTATCAATATAAAACGTAATCCATTTCGAGGTTCCCTACTTTTTTAAAGAAAAACAAGTAAGAGTGCTATATTCGACTATGCCGAATCTTATATACCTTTCACCTTTGTTGTGGATGCATAATTATATTATGCATAGTTATGTCGAAAAACACGCCATCTGTTGATGAATTTGTTCGTAACAATATTCATACACTTTATTTGATCAACGGCATCTGTTGATGAATTTTTTCGTAACAATATTAATACACTTTGTTTGATCAACGCCATCTGTTGATGAATTTGTTCGTAACAGTATTAATACACTTAGTTTTTTTGATGAAATTTTCAGAAGTTGGCTCGGATTTTTGCTTATATCTCCGTTATTTATGGACGGATTTTGCTGATTTTAAATAGCAAACTTCTCGAAAGCATGTCTGACAGAATTATTGAAGACATGGATCCCGAAGATATCTGGGGACTTTAGAAAATTGATTTCAACACTTAGACAGACAGACGGACATGGTTTAATCGACTCCGCTATCTATAAGGATCCAGAATATATATATTTTATAGGGTCGGAAAATTATATTGTGGAAATTATATACCCTTATATATATATACCCTTCTCATGAAGGTGAAGGGTATAAAAAAACAGAAAATTCAAATTTAATGGGGAATGTTTATTATCATTTGAAAGAATATTCTTTGGCATTTATTTTTTGAAGATTATGTCTATCAAATGTTGGCCGTTGCTACGTTGCAGATGTTCTATCCGTTGAGACCAATTTTCGATGACTTGTTCGAGCATTTCGACTGGTAACTGTAGAATAACATGCGTGATGTTTTTCTCCCAGGCCTGAGTCGAAGCGGGTTTGTCCGCATAAACTTTAGATATTCCCACAGGAAAAAGTCTAACGGTGTGATATCACACGATCTTGGTGGACAATCAACTGGCCCAAAACGTGAAACTATATGCTCACCGAAGTGTTCTCTCAATAAATCCATTGATTGAAGCGATATGTGGGAAGTGGCGCCGTCTTGCTAATACCAAATGTCGCCAAGATCACGAGCTTCAATTTCAGGCATCAAATAGTCGGTTATCATGGCACGAGTTGCTGCGAACGGTGCCGAATGTACACTCTTAGGTACGTCTGCTATATTTTCTTCACAGCGTGCTGGACGTGGTCTACTCGGTCGAATATTATCCAATAATGAATGCTGGGTCTCAAAATGGATGATGGTGTTGCGAATAGTATGCTCAGTAGGCCGATTATATTGACCATAAGTCAGGCGAAGTGCACGAAACATATTCCTCACAGAACGTGAATTGTCGTAATAAAGTTGAACGATTTGTAAACGTTGTTCAGGCGTAAGTCTTTCCATTATGAAATGCCAAACAATACTAAACAAAAATAACATGACAGCATGACACGACTCACACGTGATTTGTAAAAAAAATGCTATTGAAAAAAGTTTATCTACTTTAAACACCCTTTACTTAAGATCTAGGCCCCGATTACCGCTCACAACACTAAATATTTTGATGTTGTATGTTGTAAACTGCAATTACGATTCACAACACTTATCGTGTTAATATTAATAAAATGCATGTTGTGTTGTAGTCGAGACAACACTATGAACGATAATCGGGACCTTAAACACAAAATTAGCCACAGTGTGGTACTTTCTATTAGACACATATGATCCCGAATGAGTGCGAATTCACGAATTTAATAGTTATTTAATTAATTAATGAACCTTGAAAACCTTAACTACACACTGAATGAGTAACAATCCAAAAATGAAGACTAACTTTAACAGTTTCTAGTTTATTTTAAGTTGTTTCAATTAATTAGGGGTGTCATAGAACCAATATTGTCAGAATTGGTTTTAAAACCGACAAGAAAAAATGCTTTGTTGTCATAGGGCACTGCTACACGTTCAATAAATATCGAGATATTTCTAGTAGCACGTAAGGTATGGTCACACATGGCAAATATTTACTCAAGAAAGCGTAACAAATTTTTTTTTGCACAAATTTGTTTGACGTTGGTTACTCTTACAAGAGTTTTACAAGATCAAACTGCATCAAATAAAATAAGACTAAATATTTGTTGTTGACATGCCTTAAATAAACGAAGTATTTTTTAATAAATAAACAAGTACACAAATATTTTATTTAGTGGTTACGTCTTTTTCGGCTAATATTTACCAAGTGTGACGGTAGCTTTAGAAACTAAATACACTTGAACCTAAATAACGAAGGCAAAATTTGATTTTAAAAAGTCGAACTGCTTAGGAAACTCTTGGATATTTTTTTTTTTTTTGAAATTAAAGTTCCTTGAAACTTAAATTAGCATCTAAGCGTACTACTTTAAAATTATAAAAATTCTGCTTTTTTTTTAGAAATAATATCATTATTGACATTAAATTGCTTACTTTTGCTTTGATAATAAACATCCCTAAAACAAAATTGCTTAAATAATTCGTACTTTTCCTCACTACACCTATTAAATTGTAAATTTGCTTTCCACCTAAGAATTTTTACTTGTTGTATAATATTAGTGTACAACAAGTAAACAAACGTGTCTAAAATACATAACAACAAATTCGTCCGAAATAAAAAAATCAAACAATAAGAAAACTGCATTTTAATAAAACATTAAAGCATATAATTGCATATGTATAGGTACATTTAAACATTCATACATGTTTGAAAAGTGTTAGTAGTATTAAAGTGGTATAAAATGTACTTAATGTCTGCTTTACGAGTATGTTTAACAAAACACAAGTATGTGCTTGTATGGGAAAGTGTTTAAACTTTCTATAAATACATTATTTTTTGCTTTACACTCTCTCATTACTCGTACTGAAGATTGTTTGTAAACACACAGATACAAGTATTATACACATACAAATAGCTGCATACACATCCCAGCAGTTTTAAAAGTAATCATTGTATGATCACTTGGCTGACTCCAATTTATATATATAGTGGAAATACAAGTTACTTTATACATTCCAGGTAATCTAGCATTAAGTCAATTCCCACTTTAGTGTATCTAAGTAATATATGGCGTAATCACTTTTAACTTTTATTGTGTACTGCATTTTGGAAATAATTAAATAATTTTTCCTCATCAACAGTAATCTCTTTAAGTGTCAATTGTAACTTAGTGTTACTCTGTATTCTAAAATGTTGTATGTTAGACCAGTTTGTAGTAATTTCAAAAGTCTAATTATATGTCTATTTGTCGTAAAGTGGCAACATGCTGTCTCTTTGTATATGATTTTAAAGACAGGATATTTTACTTCATGCAAGTATTTTATATCTCATATCGTTTTATTAATTATTAGAGTCCGACCGAGTATTCGGTTTCCGTTTAGGCCAACAATACCGAAACCGAAACTTTTTTATCGAAAACAATTAAGAAAGCATAGTCGGTCAAGCCCGACCATATAATACCCTACACCCAGTATATGTAAAACAGTTTTTCAGAAATGGGCGTTATATGGGAGATATAACCTATTGTGGACCGATCATCTAAAAATCTTGTATCATGATGTCTGTGAATATAAATATTATATGTGTTAAACTTTAACACGATATAAATATGTACTTTTAAATGATTTATGGAGCTTAAAGTGAATTACTGAGAGGTATTATGTAGGAGTTTTCACTAATTATGGGCCGACCATTATAAAATTAGGTGTCATTATTTCTGTATATAAGAAATTTATTTGTGTCAAATTTTATTTGGTTACCAACATATTTAAGAAATTTATGATCGTCAAAGTGATTTTCGGAAGTGGGCCTTATATGGGAGCTACGACTAATTATGGACCGATCATAACAAACTTGTACCGTATATTTTTATACATATGAAATATATTTTTGTTTAATATTATTTGGATACCAACATTTTTGAGAAAGTTTTGCTCTTTAAAGTGGTTTTCGGAAGTGAGCGTTATATGGGAGCTATGATCAATTATGGACCGATCTTCACAAAATCTGTAGATGTAATTTGACTTCATTTACCACTTATTTGTGATGAAATTTATTGGGATACTTGCATAATTCAAACATTTATGATCGGTTAACCCCAATAGCGGGAGGACATTTGTATGGGGGCCATATTCCACCACCGATTTCCACCACTTTCAATCCCATTCATCCTTGCGCCGAAAAAATAGCACGTACACAATTTTATCGGAATATCTTCAAAGTTGCGAACTGTACTCTGCCCACAAGCTTTACATGGACAGCCAGCCAGACGGACGGACGGGCGGACATCTTTAAATAGACTCAGAAAGTGTTTCTGAGTCGACCGATATACTTTACTTGGACCAATATTTCTGGGCGTTAAAAACATCAGCACAAATCCAATATACCCTCCCCACTATGGTGGTGTAGGGTATAAACATAGGTGATGGAATTTTTAAGTTGATACACGTTTTTATTATAATTAATAGAATACAACAATTTACATTTACATTTGAAAATTTTTGAAGAAAAAAAATCTTTTCCTTTAAAAAAAATTCCTCAGTTTCAATTTTGGATTCAAAATACATTTTTTATAGATATTTAAATCAAAACTTAAATCGTTTATATCTACGAGGTCTGATTAAAAAAATAACCGTTATTTTAAATTTTTTCAAAAAGTATTTATTTATTCATCAATAAGTATCTTTACCCCTTCAAAATAATCCCCCTCAGATATAATACACTTATGCCAGCGTTTTTTTCAATCCTCGAAACACTTCTGAAACGCGCTTTTTGGTATTGCCAACAGCTCAGCTTCTGTTTCGATTTTTCTTTTATCTCCTCAATCGTAGCAAAACACTTTCCTTTCATCGTTGTCTTCAGTTTTGGGTTTTGTTTTTGCAAAAAAACTCACGCACAAGCATCGATGTGTGAGCTGGTGCGTTATCATGGTTCAAAATCCATGATTGGTTTTTCCACAATTCTTATTGACCGTGCGTCCACAAGAATTCGTGATGCACCACGCCATTTCAGTCGAAGAAAACAGTGAGCAAAACCTTCACATTTGACCGAACTTGAAGTGTTTTTGTCGGCCTTGGCTCTTTTGGACGTTTCCATTGGGATGATTGGGCTTTGGTTTCAATGTCATAGCCATACACCCATGATTCGTCACCAGTTATGACCTTTTTTAAGAAATCTGTATCGTCGTTGACGATGTTCAACAGTTTCTGAGCGATGTCCATGCGACATTGTTTTTGCCCAAAATTCAGCAATTTTGGCACACTTCTTCAATGGTTTCATCGGTTGTTGACGTGCTCGGGCGACCAGGACGAGCATCGTCATTGACATCTTCTCGGCCTTCCTTAAACCGGTTGTACCACAATTGAACTTGTGTTCTGCTCATAGTAGACTCGCCAAACGCCACAGTCAACATTTCAAATGTCCTTGCGCATTTAATTTAATTTTTTACACAAAACTTAATACAGTTGCTTTGGTCCATTTTTTCGAATAGTAAAAAATCGAATGGCTGTTATTACCAACATATATAACAGACATGTGTACCAACATAACAGAAAAAACAAAGCGAAAATCGAACATACGTAACTCACGAAATTTGAAATTAACGGTTATTTTTGATCAGACCTCGTATATCAAGCTTCTATGTGACTGGTGTTGGACGTATTATTTGTGCACACTTAGCTTTCACAGGGGACAGTACGAAAAGTTTAAATAACAGTTTATACAGCTAGTCAAGTAACCAGTTAGGTAGATAGTATGTGATTCTCTTCGTTATCTATTTATGTAGGGTCAATTGACTTCCATCTTCTACTACAACTGCAACTAGTGTTAAAAAACTCTAGTTAGGAACAAATACCCAGAACTGCTGGGACTTATGGAAGATACACTTGTTGTGTATTTGTTAGTTTAGTGCATAACTTGTAGCGACAAACTACATTTATTCAGTTACGAGGGTACAGCACACAAGATTTATTATTACAATGTGTAATGATATTTTGAACACGCTGCTACAAATTGCCTACATGTTTACAAATATATGTATGTACAAATGTATACATGTTGGTATGTGCCTAAATCTAAGTACAACATGTTGTCTATTGCATATAGTGTAGTCTAGGCCCATTTTGTGTAACTATTTAAAGTGTCAACTTTTTAGTGCGTTTGAAATTCATTACCTTACAAACAGTTACCGGTATTTTGAAAATTAAACAATTTAAAAATATGTTTCTGAAAATAGATTTTTGAACTTAGTGAACTTAATGTTTTTTCATTACTTATTTTTGAGCCTGGCTGCTTTTATTTGCGTCCCTCAAAACGGAAGCATAAATCTATGAAAATAAAAAATAAAGAAAATTGTTAAGAGAAATTGAGAATTGTTGGAGAAATTATTAAAATATTCACTACTTATTATTCGTAATAGCTTTCCAATTGCCGTCAAATAATTATAAATTTACCTTTAATATTTTGTCGGATAGCCCTTATTTGTTATCACATGAAGACATTTATTTCTCATACTTGCGACCAAATGCCTGCAAAGTATAGTTTTCTAGAACACATCAATGTTTTCCCATAATTCATCTAAATTTTTACTGTTTTTCCCCTCTCAACTTTTCTCAACTTCGTTTCACAACTTCTCAACTGAGATCTAGGCGCTGTGCTGGCCATTTTAAAGCATTTATGTTTTGTTCCTCTAAACAACGCTTCGCAAGTAAATTGTGTTTGGGATTATTGTCGTGCATAAAATTCAAATTTTCTTTAGCGAATGGCATCATCGTATTTTGAGATATATTTTTATATAAATGTCGGTCCATTTTTCAAAAAATTCTGGCTATTGACCCAATTTCGTGCAAAAAAAAACCGCAACCCAAACCATTACATTATCAACACCGTGTTAAATTGTTTTTATGATATACTTTGGATGATGCTGCTTATTTCATCAGATCCCCAAAGTACGCTTATCGTTTTTTTTTTACAAATTTCTTTTGCAAACTCTAACCTTGATTTTATACTCTTTTTCGAAACAAAAGTTTTACGTTGTGCGATGCAGCCACGAAAAGACACTTCATTAAACTTTCGTCTTATTGTTCTAGATGAAACTTCAATCCCATGCGATTACTACACTTCAACCTGTTTTTGCCAGGAAGTTTTAAATGGATCAGTTTGAAGGATTCTTTTTATTATTGGATCTTCTCTTTTGTTAGTTTTTCACTGTTTTTTGGAGCTCTTGCAAAATTTGTAGTTATCCCATATGTACTTAAATGATTGCTGGCATTGTATACTTTTTCTCTGGAGCATATTGTAATACGTGAACGGGGAAAAATTTTAATATATGTATGTTAGAAGGTAATTGTTATAGTTGAACTGTTAATTCTTGATATATTTATCTAGTTGGCATGAGTTCATTAAATTTAATTTTCATTAAATTAACTGAAGGTAAGAATTGTTTTTACAACATGCAAAATGTTTATTAAAATTTTTTATTGATAATTTTCTTGGCTGAGCTGGGGATCGAACCTGGGTTGAATTTACATGTTTCGAGAATCACCACATTCTCTCATCAGAATTCTTTGCGTTCTAACCTCTGCACCACTGCGATGCCTGCTAGCCAACAGTCAAACATCAGTCTTTAACCAGTGGTACTGGTGGTTCGAAATCTGCTGTAATTATCATTTTTCTTTTTTCAATTTTATTTGTCTCCTTTTTCTTCAGTTCGTATTCTTTCGTCAAGACTTTGCCTTGAAAACCTGAATACATTTTATTTATTATGTTTGTTTTGTTCACTTTTGTCGATGTTATTATAAAACTAAGTTAAAAATGTGTCCAAAACAATGTGGCAAAACGTATTACCGCAAAATAACGCATTATTTTACAAAATAAATTGATGAGAGAGAGAGAGAGAGAGTAATAACTGAGGAAACAGAAACTTATTGTGGAAAAATGTCATTCAAACAGCAAAAGAAACATTAAAACTTTAAAATTGGCTGAGATTGGAATTATATATATAAAAAGTCTAAAATTAAATTGAATGATCACAATAAACGGCTTAAATTTTATATTCTTATTAAAAAGATCATATCAAAAACATAAAATAATTCAAAACCGATTTTGAGTTTGCCATCAAATTCTAATAAGTTTCCTATTGGCCATAATATTACTAATGTGTAGCATCATAGAATAACATAATATGATCCTACTTAACCATAATCTAATTTATTGTTATAATTATTTGTTTATTGGTAAACATTATATTATGATTCCACCTCAACTATAATATGTTTATGTAAAGGAACTTTCAACGAGAACTTTGTTTTTTCTAAATAAAACAAATCCAATTTATATGAATTGTTGTTACAAATCAATCAAATTTACACAATTTCTCCACTTCCACTTCTTCGTATAATATTTATTAATAAATTTGTGAGAAATATAAATCTTTATGTTTATAACAATATTAAAACAAATAAAACAACCATCCCTATTCTTGTACATACCATAAACAATAAGTTGAAATGTTTTATTTTGTAAATATTTTCAATATTTTTTTTTCTAAATATATTTTAATTTTCTTGTTAATGTGTTTATAAGCATTAAGTGTGAATAATGTCTGCATTGTGTTAAAGAATTAAAGTAAAGTTATGTATAATGAAATGAGTTTTTAATTGTATGTATTATAAATAAAAAATAATTAAAATTAAATTTAAAATATTTCATGAACATATGTACGTCTACTAACGTTGTTTACTTTAAAGAAAACTCCCCCTCCATATTAAGGAGGCTATATTGGATTTGTGCTGACATTTGTAACGCTCATAAACATTAGACAACACCCACCTTAAAGTATACCGATCGACTGAGATGTACTTCCTGAGTCGACTTAATGATGTCCGTCTGTCTGGCTGACTGTCTATGTGAAGCTTGTGCGTAAAGTACAGATCGGAATTTTAAAATTTGTTCGGCCCAAGGACGATTAGGTTGAAATTGCTCCATTAATTCACCTACCTATACAAATGTTCTCCCGAAATAGGGGTTTATCGCTCATAAACGTATCCAAACAATTGACCACAGCTTTCATACAAGGTGGCGCAAAAGTAAACTTCCGATGTTTTTTGGCTGTAATTAAAAAAAAAAATTAAAAACTTTGATTCTTCTTGTGGATTATTTTTATTTGGTCTTTTAATTTTTTTTACATCAAGTCGAGAATATGATGTCATGTAAATGGCCGCCGCCACGGTTGATTGTCATTTGAGCCCTTTTTATGGCATTTTCCATCACTTTGGCCAAAACTTCCGGCGATAGGTCCTCACATTCTTGACGGATATTGTCTTTAAGAGCTGCAAGAGTCTGAGGCTTGTTGACATAAACCCGTGACAAATCAGGCGATCTTGCTGGCCAGTGCAAAACGCCAAAACGCATATCCTTCAGCATATCGGTTGTGGCACGTGCAGTGTATGCCGTTGTACCGTCTTGTTGGAACCACATGTTTTCCAATCCCAATTCATCAAGTTGCGGCAAAAAGAACTCGTTGATCATTGCTCTGTAGCGCTCACCAGTAACCGTTTCGCCCGCGACGTCTTCGAAGAAAAAAGGTCCAATGACTCCTCCAGCGAAAACAGCACACCATACGGTGACTTTGAGCGGGTGTAATGGCTCTTCGTGGGTTACACGCAGATTTTCAGTGCCCCAGAAGCGTAAATTTTGCTTATTTACGTACCCGCTAAGATGGAAATGGGCCTCATCACTCATTATTATTTTTGATGAAAAATCATCTTCCTCTTGGTGGTGATTAAGGATGGCTTGAGCGTATATTAGACGCGATTGGCGGTCAGCAGCTAACAGCTGATGCACCGTCTGGACTTTGTACGGAAACATCTTCAAATCTTGTACCAAAATTCGCTGTAAAGACCGTCGACTGATACCCATTTGCGTGGCGCGTCGTCTGGTCGATGTCGACGGCGTTTCCATGACATCCCCGGCTACAGCAGCAATATTCTCTGCAGAACGGCTACTCCGGGGTCTGCCACGCCTGGCAGCATCTCGTGTTGTGCCAGTCTCTTCGAGGCGAGCGGCTAAACGTCGCAGTGTTTCACAAGTATTTCGCATGTGTTTAGTACACAAATCTCAAAACAGAACTGATATTAGGGGCCAATCGCAAAATTTATAGCATTTTCTGATAGGAGGATTACTTTTGCGCCACCTTGTATAAGGTCCACTTCGAAATAAATCTCTTGAAAATTTTGGTATCCAAATAACATTCAACACCAATAAGTTTAATAATTTTTATAACAATCGGTCTATAATTAGTCAAATCTCCCATATAAGACCCACTGCTGAAAATTACCAACATGCATAAATCTTTTAATGATGTTTGTGTCGCAATAAAATTTAACACAAAAAGTATGTATATACACAGAAGTCATGCACTGGATTTTTTAATAATCGCTCCATAATAGGTCATAGCTCCCATATAGCCATAGCTGCCAGATTTGACGATTTATCCTCATTATAACGATTTTTTGTTTCAAAAATAGCAAAGTGACGATTTGTTGATTTTTTCATTGAAAGTGATGATTTTCGGAATTATTGAAATTTTCTATCATTTGTTTGTTTTATTAATGTTTTTATTACTAAATTCTCTCTTTTTTTTGTGAGACAACAACTATTTTTCCCATTTAATATCATAAATATTAAGAAGAACATGACATATGTATTTGAAATACAAAACTAAGTAATAATTAGTAGTGTTTTCTTAATTATTGACAATTGTTAAGTTTATGTATAGGTAATAATTCCAAATAATAGTAGACATTACTTATTTATTTGTAAACATAAAAAAGCAGTTTTAAATGCTGAATTCCATTAACTAAAATTTCTAGACGAAACAATTTCTGAATTTTAACGGGGAAATTCTACAAAAACCTCTCCTATTTTAACAAAACGTCAAAAGAGTATTCAGTCAAATAAATTTAAATAACAAAAAATGCGGAAATCTTTAAAAATAAGTACCTGTATATGATGGATTAATTGAATTCTATATACTCAAAATGTTATTTAAAACTTAATTATATAAATTGTTTTGACATTGTAATTTAACCTGAATTAATAAAATATGCTAAATTCAGATATTTATATGGTCTTGTTTCACACTCTTCAGTTTTAGCTGAACAGTTTTTGTTCAATTCTTTTTTGAACTTGCCATTTCATTTACACACGTCAATTCAATTTTCATAGTTTTTAATGCAAATCAACATGCATGAAAGAAAAAAACAAAAGAAAACAAGAAAATTGACTAGTACCGCCAAGTTTGTACCCCTTTTGTTCTCTTTTCCCTTCTCATCCAAAAATACTTGACGAATTAGAATCGCAAAGTCTAAAAGCGGACTAAGAAATTATAAAACTATTACGCAAGTTGTGTTTAACATTTCCTTTTTAATTTCTTATTTAAAAAGTTCAAATTTATGTATTTTGATATGTATTGTACAAGAGTTTATATAAACTTTTGTTTTCGTATAAATAAAAATTTCAAAATACTCTTAGAAATAGTGACTTTTTACTTTTCCGATTTTTTTTTGCCGATTTTTAAATTTGACGATTTTTTCCGAAATTCATCTGGCAGCCCTGCATATAGCGCCCATTTCTGAAAAACTGTTTTTACACATATACTGGTTGTAGGGTAATATATGGTCGAGCTTGAACGACTATATTTTCTTGCTTGCTATCTAATTATTTATGTTAAAATTGTTTAAATATTTAACAAAATAATGTTTAAAGTGTTTAATTTTTTGAAGATGTTGTGTGCATTAGACAATCTTACGGAGTATTTTTTGAGTTAAAAAAATACATTTTATGAATGTATATGATTTCAATTATTATTATCAGTAAATTTAAATGATTATAACCTTCATTCTGCACCAGAAATTGCGATTATTTCATATGTGTAATAAATTTTTTATCATTCTTCGTATACATATTTCCAAATATATTTAATTTAATAGTTTATTTATCATATACAAAATAATTCAATTAATTAAGTAATTGCCTGACTGCTACATATTCTTAAACACTCTAAATATCTATGTACTCGTATGTATATTCTCCAATGCCTATTCAAAAATTCTGTTCTACACAATCTTGTTGACGAGGTGTCGATGATTGAAATGGCCATAAATTGAGGAATTTTGTTATTAATTTAAAATTTCCAATGCTTGCCGGCCTGTTAGCCATACGTTTTTTGGCCATAGATACATATAGAATATGGAATATAAAAAAAACTGTATAAACATGCTTGAAAAGAGTGTTTAAAAAAGTGATGTTATTTAAAGAGTTTTTATTCAATTCAAAATAATGGGTCCAGTTTTGAGAAGAAATGTGTAAATACTGCTATTTTTACCATAATATTTTTTTTTAGCAAAACATGTTCCTGAATTTCTCGATGGACAGATGTTGACATGTCGTATTTAATAGTGTTTCTGCTACAAGGCTTATCAAAGTAAATCTTTCTAACTATGTCTGGCCGTCTGTATAAAACATAGCTAACCCCCCTCTCGTAATAAAATAAAATAAAACGTATTTATATATTTACAAACATTTATTTATTTAATTTTTACGTATTTATTGCAATGTTTTAGGTTTAGTTTGCCCGTCAGGATCATACACATATTAACCTTGAGTCATCGCAAACGCTAACCGAACAGGAAAAATTGTTTAAAATCGAATGGTAAATCTCTTGGTAGCATTGGAATGCGTTGCAAAAGTACATCTGTACATTTAAATTTTTTTGTTATAATGGTCGCTTCTACTAAATTATTTCTCAGTTTTTTTTTACTGCAAGTCGAGTGCCATTGCAAAGCCATGGTGATCGATATTAAGCAGTAAAATAATTGGCACTCCAATTTTAAGTTGTAGCACAAGTGGTGATGGAAAGCCTGGCACATCGAGTGAATTTAAGAACTCAACAGGATAATTAACGGCCTTAGGGGTTGCTTGATTGATTTGACGCATTTCAAAGTGATATACATCTTCTTCATATGGAAAAATAATAGGATGCTAAAGTGCGTCACATGAGCGATGCATTTCAGTGGGCGAGGCCATGCCCCTTTGTCCACTTACATAGTCAAGAATTTATTATTTCGTAAGAATATCCTATTGTGAAAATTTTCCTAAAAAGGGGCGTTGTCCCACCCACTTTTCTCCTGGTACGTATTCCTAATTACGCCAATACGTAGATAGAAAAATGCCCAAAATATGGCGATTTAAATTTTTGGGTTATATGGGCGGTTCCACCCCCGTTTGTACTATCAAAACTTCACATAGCCTATTATTTCTTCCAGAGTCACAGTAACATGCTGTGAAAATTTCATCAAAATCGGCTCAGCCGTTTTGGAGTCCATACGTTACATACATACATACATCCTATTTTATAAATATAGATAAAATATACAATAGATATTGATAACATTCTAATTACAATGTTCGGTGTTCAGTCTTAAACAAAGCTGGAGTTTTTCATGTTAATTACAACAGAAAATTTAAAATACAAGTATTCCATTTTGAAGGCTTAAAGTAGATAAAAGACTCTTAGATCCAACAAAAACTGTAAAAATAAGAATTTCGTATGTCTTTAGAAAAAAATATGAGACACAAATATGAGATTTTGATGGATGAATTGAATTTGTAAAACATGCCATTGTTAAAAATATGCTACAATTAGCTTGGATTGTGTTAAGCTTTGCTTCCATATGTTGTGGCAAGAGCATGACTTGATAATATTGGGTTTATAGATGTAGGCCTCCAATAAATATCCTGTGTATATAAAAAATATAAATTTTTGTATTCTATTAATTATATTCAAAAAATTAAATTAAAAATTTCGATAATCGAAAACCAATTTTTGGCCTAATCCGGATTCTATGATTTCTATGGATTTGTTTAATAAAAAATTTAATCATTAATTAATGATGCAATCTATCGTGAATTGATTCAATATATGATGAATGAAGCTTTGCTTCAGGAAATAAAAATGGAAAACCTATAGATTCTAGATTAAATCCTGATCAGATTTAAATTATGTATTAGAATTGTCTTCTTCTTTGAATAAGTCCCAATTTTCACGAAGCAATTCTTTAAGCTATGCTAAACATCGGGGTGAGGGAAAGATAAGACAAATACACACCTGATTGTACAAGCAATTTGTGTTACTCTCTAAATTGTTTTACTATATGTGTATACAAATGTGTGTGTATACTCTCAAATAAAAATACGAGTGATTTAAGCAATAGGAATTGTGCTGTGTGAACACCGAAGAAATTTCAAGGAAGAAATTGTATCGGGATTAATAAAGCCTGAAAAATAATATCTGTGTAAAAGTTTCAGGAAAGTATAATTGTTTTAAACAGCTTTTTGACATAAACATTCTTAGGCATTTTTAATAAAAGCAAATAAAAGAGATCTACCGACGTATTCCACATTAAATGACTAATTGAAAGTCAGAAACATTTCAGAATTATTTACAAAGTTATCAACAAAAACATAAGTTTTACAAAAGTATGTATCGAAGAAATACAGGTAGAAGAATTAAAATTAATTTTGTATTGCCAAACTCGAACGCAATATTTGATATTTATACGGTTTTTTTGAATTGGAAATTCCTATAAAAAAAACTTTAATTGATTTAATTGTTGTTTAATTGTTGATGCTCAACAGATGACAAATGAAAAATTTGTTTTACTTAAACAAATAGTTATAATTTTGAATCGGATTAAAGCCCTTTCACGCAGTGATATGAATCTCTGCAGATGTTGCACTTTTATTTATGCTCAAAGAGATATCAAAACTTGATTGCATATAAAGCGATGAATTTTTGAAATCTCTCCTTAAAGGAAACCAAGAAAGAAGGATGAAAAAGCCCAAAATTGAAGAGTGAATTTGATAATGAGATTGAATTGCTTGTTATTAGAAATGAATGCGAAACTAATGAAATAATGTATATATGTATGTATGTATGTATGTTATTGAAATATTTAAAAGCCTCCCACAACACCTAATAATGTGTCTGTAATGATATTAAATCAAATATTGAATACAAAATATTATTATTTGTGAGAAAGGATTTGCTAAAAATTTTGCTCACAAGCGTTGATTGTCAACGATGTTTTTCTTTAGTTTCATTTGTTGGTAGCAAAATTAAATCAAGATTCTCTTTACTTTATATGCCTTAATATTTTTAAGAAGCTTTTTTAAAATCAAATGATAATACTTTATTGCTTTTAAATTAATATAGAAATTTAAAGTGAAATGACATATTATTATTATTTTTAATCCAACACATGGTGTAATTATACAAGGTGAGTGCAAATCGGCAATAAATACAACACAATACAGAAACAACAGGCATTTTGTGTGTGTAAAATAATGTACTGCTGTCAAAAACACTTTAAAAAGAATTACTTTTGACATAAGTAAATTGTCAACAAAGTCAGTCAGCTGTGCTTCTACGCTTACCTTCGATCACCAGATCAGCCAAGAAAATTATCAATAAATTTTAATAAAAATTTCATGTTGTAATAAACAATTCCTCCTACCTTTAGTAAAAAATAATTTAATGAAAATTAAATTTAATGAACTCAAGCTTAACTAAATAAAAATATCAAAAATTAAAAATTAACAGTTCAACTAAAAATAATATTTGTTCTTACCTTGTATAGCTACACCATGATCCAACATTTTAATATACATACATACATGAGCCTCAAAAGTGAGTAAACACAATAAATTATTTGATTTTTTTATGAAATCAAATAATGAAAATCCTAAAATCTATCCATCGATTGAAATTTAAAAGTTTCGTTTTGTTGGATATTTGGTTGAATAATAGATTCGGTTATGAAAAAAAAAATTTAAGTTGAACTATAATTTATAATTATATTTTCATAATCTTAAAAAAATCAAAAAATTCACTGGTTCTTACACACTTTTGAAGCTGTGTGTATGTACATATGTATTTTTTTATGTTTTTTAATTATTAATTAATGGTTTATAATTTTTTTTTTTAAAAAATTAAAAATTTCTTATTATGTTTATTTCACCTTTTTGTATTAAGATTTGGGTAGCTATTTAAGCTTTAGATCTTTTTTATAAAAAATTTAAATTTTATTTCAATATTTCGCTACTCTTTGAGTAGCTTCGTCAGGATAAAAATTGAAGCTACTCAAAGAGTAGAGAAATATTGAAATAAAATTTAAATTTTTTATAAAAAAAAACCTAAAGCTTAAATAGCTACCGAAATCTTAAAATAAAAATTATAACTATGTGAACAGAAAATGTGTGTTTTCAAACATATTTATATTTAAAATACATACATATGTTAGTTACTTTTTCGAAACACATAGTTTTTATTATTAGTAAACCATTTTGTTTTATTATGAAACTGAAATCCCGCGATTTACATTATTCATATCCAGAATCCCGAGATTTACAAAACCAGTCCCGTTTGGCATCCCTAGTTGACATTGAACTTACTGCTATTTAAATTGCAATACGAAAATGTTAAACTCTAGTATAATACTTATGGCCGAATTCACAGTCTTTAGTTAGCTAATGACAAAGGCTTAACTAATGATTCTTTATTCGCAATGCCTAGTTTGCTATAAGAATTGCAAGTAAGAATTAAACAATAGTTAGTATTTTAGTTTACCAATGGTTAACTAATGACCGAGAATTCGGCCATTAGAGATACTAAAGTGACAAAAGGATTCACGCTAGATTAAAGTTACCAAGTAACCTTTTTTTTGCATTGTATTGCTCGGATATTAATGTTGTTTTCTTCCATAAATAACACATCTTATTTAAGCACTGTCTGTAATTCATCTACTCACTGAAATAGCTGATTGTATAAATGATTGGATCAGTTTAATGTTGGCATTTTACGCTTTTTTACGTTGCTTTTAGCACTCCAACACAAAACTCTAACAGACACAACCAGACATTCTGTGTCTTTCCATTGGGCCTGCTGCCTCTAGAGTAGCTAATGCAGCTATTTCTTCTATTTTGAAAAAAAACACAATAAATAACACCAACATTTTAAAATTATGAACAATATAGCAGTTTGTGTGTGTTAATATAATTTTATATAAATATTTTATTTTCGTTTTACAAAAATATCATGCTGTTTTATTTTTATGATGCTCCTCGTATGTTTTAAACTCATCCATCCTCAGTAATTTCTGTTGCATGCACTCACTGTGCGAATATTTATATAAAATATTGGCAATCCAACAAAGCAGCGTATTCAATGTTCAATTGCTTTTGTTTCGCTCGCAGATAGATGGACAGACAGACACACATACACAAAGTCGTAAAAATTGTTGAAAATATTATTTTTATGATTTTTTTTTTTTTTTTGAATAAACATTACTTTACGTACAATAAACATTAAAATTATACGTGTATGAATAAAAACAATATAAAATTTGAGGGAATAATAACAACAAAAAGTGTGTAAATATTTTTCATAAATGTTTCAATTTTTATATTTAATATTTCTTTTCCTTCGCTACTAATTACAATTTACACTTTCCAACGCGTTAAATATTATTTGATCGAAGATTGTTTTGCATTTGAAATAGTGTAGTTAAATGTATAAATTAAGGAAGAACATCTAAAGTTTGTTTTGACACTATTGGCACCTGCTGACATTTTTACTGGGAAATGCATTTTCCAATGAGTTTATATTGAATGAAGTTCTAATCTTTTAATTTAATTCATAAAATACATCATAATAATAAAGCACAGTTCACATTAAATCCGGCCACACTGCTTAAATTTGTGCACAAATTCCTTGAAAAATATGGGGATCAGTTTTATGATGAAAAATTATACCATATTATGTTGTTCTCTGTCATAATCAAAGAGCAACAAATTATGATAAATGAATTTATCATAAATATGATTGCAACAAATATATACACAGTTACTACAATCGTATGTATGATTGTAGTAATCATCTGAATCGAAACTTAACCATATTATGCTTACCGCAATTATATAAATAATTATAGTGGCCATAACATTGTTGAAAAACTTGTAAAAATGTTGGCATTTGTGTGATAAACATGTACAATTATATTTTTTTCTGTGTGTACAGTCAAATTTTCCTGAAGATGCTACACAAAGAAGTAGCGAAATATCGAGAATAAAGATTTTATATAAAAAAGATCTTAAACTTTTTAAGCGATTATTAAAATATTTTCTAGCATCACTAAACAATTTTAGCGATTTTAATTAAGTAGGCGTAAGTAGACGAATCGACATGGTTAGCAAAAGTTAATGGAATCCATCAAACGAAAAACATATATTATATATCATTAAATGATTCAAAAGTATATATTATTTCATGCCACCGGATTTTATGTGAACACTGCTTTATTTTCACAAAAAAAAATATTTTAATATAGAAATATAAATTTATTTTTAACTCCATCTCTTCCATTAGTTTATAATCATACCACTAAATAATATTCATTTCTAATTTCTTTTCATTCATTTTAATTGCAGCGCACCAATGTTCCTGGTGTCCCCGAATACGAAATGTGTCAATTTATGGAAAATGATTTTCTATCACTCTCAGCGTATCAGACAATATTTTTTGCCAGCTCGTATTTACTCCCTCTAATGGTCATTAGTGGTTTGTATGTGCGTATGATAACTCGTTTGTGGCGACAAGGCAGTGGTGTTCGCATGTCAGTCGAATCACAGAGAGGACGTAAGCGTGTGACACGTCTGGTTGTAGTAGTTGTGATTGCATTTGCATCATTATGGTTGCCAGTACAGGTGAGTTTTCTGCAACATTGTGTTACTGATGTTTTTTTTACTTATTTTCACCTAAAATTTCTAAGTCGAGTGTATGTTGGAGATGAGTGTGTAAATATTTGGCAACAACACGGACGGACGGAAAAACAGTCAAACTGACTGAAAGACAATATGAGAAAGTGATGATATTGTTACTTTTTTGTAGTTGGTTTGAAGTTTTGCATTCGTATATGTTGTTTGAATTTTCATCCATAGCACGATGAGATAGTACGTATATATTCATGTATGTGTGTGTATAATACTTTACAATGTATGTATGTACATGGTCGTATTGTGTCTTGTTGCAGTTATTGTTTGTTGATGTTGATGGCTAAAAGTTGATTCAACATTCTAGTTACTAATGCCTTGCTTTGCAATCAATGCACACTGGGAATAAGTGCTGATATTCAATTTTGTTTGTTTTTGAAGAAAATTTAATTTTACAAAAATGCTCTTAACTGGGTGGTAATTATATAAATATTTCAATACGAAAGTAAACGTTTTTGAAATACAATGTAAAAAGTATACAAATTCGAACGATTTTCTTTTCGAAACGAATTTGGCATCAACGATTTCTACGAGATATTTACTACATTTAGACCCTAATTTTTTAAATCACTTGCGTTCAACGCATCACCTACGCTTTTGCGAACGCATTATCAAAAATATGAAAATCAGTGTGTCATTGCGTTTAGCGAACGCAGAAATATTACGTTGTTACAATACTGTCAAATCATTGCGTGGGTAATGTTGCTATTGTAAATGTTGATATTGAAATTTAATATAAAAATTTACATAAAGCTACACTTATTATGCATTTGCAATGCTATAAACCTATCAGCTGTTCAATAATTTCGTTTGGTTATTTATCAAGATAATATTTCAAATTGTGTAGAAAAAAGCTTTTAAAGCAAATAACTATAAATACAAAGATATTAAGAATATTAAAAAATGTTCGCACTTATGGATATGTTTTCTTCGGATGATGAAGATTCTTCAAGCGTCCTGGACATATATGTTGAAAAAACCCAATCGCTCTCTACTACCAACATCATAAATTTAACGAATAATGAGTAAGTTAAATAACACTGTGGAGACTTACAATATTTTCAATTTACTTTTTTAAGATTTTAGATGAACTTTCGAATGAACATGAAAACGTTTTCATATATATTACATGAGATAGGTCGCTTTCTAAAGGAACCTCATCGTGTGACAGCTACATATTTCAAAAGAAGCAAAACTTTTGCAACGGAAGGGTATCAGAAGCTTACGACATCTCTTTCACAATCCAAGTTTAGTGACGTCATTAATTAATGTTTGTCAGTTATGAAACAGTCGTTTTGTCCAAAATGGATAAAGTTTAATCTTGCGGCTGCAGAAGAGATGAAGAGAAAGATGAAATATCAAATGAACCATTACGTGAAAGTCAAAGTCAAAGGTCGGCATTGCTTTTAAGAGGTTTAAGCATACTCTTGCTAAGCTTAATTTCAATTTTTCAATGTTATTAATAAAAATCGCCAAATTAATAAAAACCAACAACGCTATTGTACCATGATAAATACCAAATATTGCAAAATTAAACCTTTGTCCACCACAAATACACTCCTATATATAATCTATAGTAAATTTCATTGAAATAGGTTAGGTTAAGTTCCATGGGCAGCCGTTCTTGAGAACAGCTAACTTGGGTCCATTTTGTTGGTCCCATTGTGTTACCCGTTGGTGGGCAACCCGTCGGTTCACTCCGCATCGGTTGCTCTCCTATCAAACCATGACTCCATGGCAAAGGTGTAGATGCATCTTGGATTCATCCCTGATAGTTCACCCAAACACGAAAGAATGGCTGCCCCGAGTATCCGTTCCAATTTCATTGGAATAGGAAATGACAAACCCAAAAATAGGAATTTTCTGTTCACACTTACGAGTATGTACAAAGTTATTGAGAATTTAAGAATTTTTAAATGGTTTGTATAAAGATTTTTCAGGTTTTTTGTATATGGATGATAACTTTCTTTTCATATATGGGTGACAGCCTTGGTGATCTAAGATATTTTATGGAGTTAAAAAAACCCTACATTTTTAATCACTTGAACTGTAGTGGTCAAATTGACTGTTTTTTTTTTTTTTTTTTTTTAATTATATTCGGCGATTAAAGATTGTTTTGAGTTAGAGTCTATTAAACAGTATATTAAACATCTTCCTATAAACTTCTTCCTACATCCAGCCATTGTGCATAATACATGTGAATACATTCTATTGGACTGTACGAGTATGCAGAGATTGTATTTAATATTTAACTAATGGAATCTTACATTTTCAGGTAATTCTGTTGCTAAAAGCACTTGACATCTACCATGCCGATACCAAGTTAACTGTGATTTTACAAATTGTCGCACAAACTCTGGCATACACGAGTTCCTGCATAAATCCGGTACTCTATGCATTTTTATCGGATAATTTTCGCAAAGCATTTCATAAGGTAAGTGGAATTTAATCTACAAAATATCTACAACAATTACTACTATCTATTATTTTTTTTTTTTTCATTTTTTCGTCGAACACTACAAACACTATTTTTAAAGTTCATTAAACTTTTATACGTTTTTTCTTTCTTAATTTTCTACGTATGCTTATGAAATGTGCATTTACTAGTTTTCTTAGTTGCACTGTGAGAAGACTCATTTTGTTAATTTAAATTTCATCATTTAGACAAATGCATTAAATTGTTTATTTTATAGAAAAAATGTTTTTAACGCAACGAAAATTGCTTAATGTAAAAATATCTCAAATATTTGCATTGTGCGTTTATTGTGAAAACCAATTGGCTGCTGAACGATTTTTAGCAGGTTGTTTGTTGCTGGTATCTGGTTTTAATTTGTTTCTTAACTAAATATGGCCAGATAAATATTTATTAATTTTAATTGCAACCATTTTGTTAAGATTTTGTAAATATTTACAAATAACCAGAGACTGAGACCAGTCAAACTAGCAGAAAACTACAGATCTAAAATTGATTCATGATCGATACAACTTAACACAAACTTGAAATATGTTGTACATGTTTTGTTACGTTATAAATACTTATTGAGATAGTTAACATAAAAGCCGAAATCGGCCAGAATGTTGTGTATTATGAAAATGTCTTCAGTTATGTGACTGATCTCACTCCTTATACAGTGTTCATTTCTGTTGCTTTTTAACACGTATGTATGTAGATTTTTTTTATATAAATATATATTTTTATTTACACTAATTTATCATTTGCACTTATTATTCGTACTTAAGCTGTGTTCACATTATGTGTATTTGTCATGTGTACTGTCAATTTTTCGCATGTCAAATTTGTACATATAGTCTGAACACCTTCAAACAATATCATGTGTTATTTCTCTGTGTGCAATACATATGACATTTCTGTATTTAGAACGAGTTCTATTTTCAAGTGACAAACCATCTGACATCAACTGTTTTTATAACCAAAATTTTGTGGCGTCAAAAATTAATTGAATTTTTAATAAATATAATTTATACTTAATAGTAAAACAAAAATACAAAAACAAACTACACAAATTTATTATTGAAAATGGAGGAAAAACTTGAAAAGGAGTTAACAATAGTAAGTACATATGTATGTGACATAACCAACATATGAACATGTAATTTATAAACCGTATGTAAAACTCAAATTTTGACATACACATGAAATCACATATGGGTAGAAAAGTGACATTCCACATGACAAATACACATAATGTGAACACAGCTTTACTTATTTTAAAATTATTGTTTTTTGTTACAATTTATTTCAAAATGTTATTTCTTTCATTTAATGGCCATTTCTTGCAAAAATAACTTTTAATAGTTTTGCGTTTTGTTTTTATATTGAAAACATTTTAATGGACAACAAAATAGCGCGTTTTATCATAACATCAAAATTTTGTTTGTTTAAATGAAAAAATTATTTAAAAAATAATTTAATGACGATTGGAAAGTGTGAAAAACATAGAAGATGTACAGCACTTTGATGGTGTTTATAAAATTTCAGTTAACACCGCTAGTGATTTAAATTTGTATAAAACTAGAGGGTTTCTGGAGAAAAATCAACAAAAAAATATTTTTTAAATATTTTTTTTATATATCCGACAACTGCGTTTTATATTATTGAGGAAGATTTAATCATAAAATTTATAATAAATGACGTTAAAGTCCAATCATATTTACAAATTGTGGGCAGATCGGTTCATAATTGACCATAACTTACAGCGACGAAAATCACTTTAAAAAGCATAACTCTTATCCAAATAATATTCAATAAGTTTCACATACATATAAAAATATCATGACACCTAATTTTATGACGGTCATGCCACTAAATTTTTGAATGATCGATCCATAATAGGTCATAGCTTTGATATAGCTGTCATTCTGGAAAAACTGTTTTCACACATACTTTATAGGGTGTAGTATGTTCGGGCTATGGCCGACTACATTTTCTTACTTGTTTTTCTTTATTAACAATTGAGCTTTTCGTCAGAGAGCTTTAGAATTACTGCAGAATAATAAAATGTGTTAAAAGTACTTGCATAACGAAGACTTTTTGCATATTCCAAAGGATATCTAAATATTCGTATAAAGAATTTCTTTATAAAAGAAAAATCGTCATAATATACGTCGGAAATATGACCTAATCAGTTGGAATTTGTCTTAGAACCAAAAACTTTTTATTTTTTACAAACGGGCTCTATTCAGTTAAATATTTTTATATAAAATTCTTTTATTCGAAGTTGCCTTCTAGTTAAATATAAAAATTTAATTTGAAATTTATTTTTGTATACTTCATTATATGTTCTACATTAGCTTTCCGTTGGAAAGCATAAATGTAAAATCATACAGAAATATACAAAGAGACACTAGCAAAATGTAACGTTTTCTGGCCTGCTAAAGCCGTCATCAGCATTCTTTGTGTCTAATACTGTTTATTTTGAAATTTTTATATTTAACTTTTCTAATATACTAAATGAGAATTTTTGTTCCTCTTACGAGTAAAAAATTGTTATATAAAATTCTTTTATTCGAAGTTGCCTTCTAGTTAAATATAAAAACAAAAAAAAAACATCATTTACCAAATTTTATGGTAATATCTTTAAAAATGTGATCTGTACTTTGCGCACAATATTTACATGGACAGCCAGCCAGAGGGAGGGACGGACATCATTTAGTCGACTCAGGAAATGATTCTGAATCGATCAATTTACTTGGAGATGGGTGCTAGACTAAAATTTGTGGGCTACTATGGTGGTGTAGGGTATAATGATAAATCTTTTTTTTGTAAAACATAATAATAAGTTTATTTACAAAACTAACAGTTTTTTTCATATGTGTGTATAATATACAAAACATTCCATAATACATATTTTTATATATTAGATTATTTTCATTATTATTTTTTAAAACCTACATATATGTATAAATATGTATGTCGAAATCCAAATATTATGAAAAGCTTAACATTATATAAATGCTGATTGTATAAAAAATATTTAAACTAAAAAATAAACGCAATTTAAACATATTTTTGTTATTTATTCCTTTAACATGAAATTATAAACAAACAGAAATGTTAGACTCGAATTTAATCATCAATAAGAAGCGGATTAGCAGACAGCAAATGGTTAGACAGGAGTGGAAAAGAAACCTATTAAAATTTGATTTTTATGTGATTAAATGTTTATGAATATTTTTTATTAAAATAAATAAACATTTGATATTTTTTTTATTTGAAAGCGTATTTTGGAAAATGAAATACAAAGGTTAAATGTTTTTGAGGTAATTGGACAAATTGAAATGGTTTCCCTAATATACATATGTACATATACAACAAATAGTTGATTTGTTCTCTTAGTTCTTTAGATATACATATGTACATATGTATATTTGTCTTGTGATAAAACAATTTAATAATTTATGACCTAAATTATAAAACTAAACAAAATTTAAAAGTAAGAGCCTGTCTACACCCACTTGACCACGGCTGTCGATAATGAAATCACCATCGAAGTTTTCTCAATAATTTCTCGTGTAAAACATTCGAAAACGGCTATCGAAAGCGACAAAAGAATGTGCTCACCTGTCGCTCAGTTTGTGTCAGCAAATCTTTCGATCTCGAAGTTTCGCTTACGATATCAATAGCGAGTATTTAGCAATATTAAATATGAATTTAAAAAAACATCTTTTAAGTTTCTATCTCGATATTGAGAAAAGTTTATAAAATGTTTTTTATTGATATTGCAATCATGTTCGTAAATGATTACATTTAACGATATCGAGATACATTCGCCAGAGATATCGTTAACAGTTTACATTCGATATTGCTAAAGATTTGTTGGTAATGCGATGGCAATACTTCGAGAATGAATATTTTGTTTCAATTCCATTTTATTCATGTAAAAAATGCTATTTCTAGTATTACTATAAGAAACTTAACAATTTATTTCATATTTATTCATTACATTTCATATAACTAAAAATATCTAATAATAAAAAATAAATTAATAAATGCAAACATAAAAAAAATTGTTTAATAATAATTATTTATAAATATTAAACTATTAAGGTGGTAGCTGCTCGTTGTCATGTTTTGTTTTTTTTTGGAAGCGTATTTGAAACATTTTGTCAGCCTGTCGTGGGCGTACTCGAAATGCTTTTGAGTTATTTTGTCAAAATCCTCATCTTCCAGAGCAAATTTGTTCTTAAAAGCATCTAAATTATTTGAAAAACATTTATATATTAATCAATTTAAAAATAGACTCACATCGAATAGCCAAAGTTATACGGCATCCACGAATGCTTTGCTTAGTGTTCGTTCCTCTCCACGAAAACTGCTCCGCAAGGTTGTCGGAAAACATCTTTTTCCAGCAGCTGTTTTGTTCTGTTGCACAAAAAAAGTACCGAAAAAAATAACGTTACTTTATTGTTTTTTCATAAAAAAAATGCATTTATTTTCTTTCGTTAAACATACAGTCGCAATATCACTTTCGAGCCTTTGCAAAGACAAAACATATTTTTTTGGTTTCTAAGCATCAGAAAAAAATACTTTGCTAAAAACAAGATCACAGTATCATTAATAAATCATTGGCGTCAATTTAGCGAAGTTTTTTTTTTTGTAAAACGAATCTTCGAGAAATTTTGAAGTATAGATAATTTCTCGAACATTTTTGTTTCGAAAATTTAACGAAAAAACCGTATTATCGACAAATTATCGAGGATTCAAATTTTTTGAAATTTTCGATGTTTTCTCGAACATTTTTATTTCGATATTTCTTCGTTTTAGTGAATAATCTTTATTTTCGAAACTCAGGTCGGGTGGGCACAAGTAAAAATGAAGTTTAATAATTTTATTTAAATAAAAGTATGTATGTATTTGTTTAACTAACATTTTAAATACAAATACATACATACCAAAAAAAAATCTTCATATTTATTCTTCTCTTTCCGTAATATTCTTTGTTTTTCTTTTTTTGGAAATTGAAATTCATACATAATTTATTTTCATTTCAAGAGGTTGGTTGTAATTGATTTATGTATATATTTTAATTGCCACATAAGATTGATATATTTTTAGATTTTTTATTATGTGTGATTTCTTTGTATACATACATATATATATGTATATATATGTATGGACATTAAAGAGGTTCGCCTTTAATACAAAAAACTTGTGTCAATCATCATAATGTAAAAACAATTTCAGAAATTATTTATTTATTCTTTTGCCACACCTACAAATATTGCCCTTTTAGTATTTTATTCACTGTGTCGCTATTTTTAGTCCGATCACAACATTTGTTATACCGGTATTCATGGCTTTGTAAGGGCTACATTTCTGTCCTTAAACATGAGCATTTACTACCAAAAAGTTTCGCCAAAAATATATTTTGACAAAAATATTTAGCATTATTGTGGGTACGAAACGAGTTTTTAAAAGTCAGGGCTAGAATTTCACCACGTCAAATTCTAGTCAATTGTTTAATTAATCCTAGGAGGTGACTGACACAACTTTTTTTTTGTATGGAAGGCGAACCACTCTAATGGACATGCTACTTGTTCTTTATAAAGTGAAATAAATACATAAATTCATATAAAATTATTTATTTTCTGTAGAGGAATGGTTCTCCAATAAAAAAATACACTTTATTGTTATATGTGACCCGGCCTATGAAAAGGTGGGTTATGACTCAAAAACAATTTTTCCACTTATTTTTTGGTTTCGATAGTTTTTGAGACGCTCTTTCACGTGGTGAAAACTAGAAAGTCCTAACTTGCTTAGAAGTGTACTAAAAATGTAGAGAAAGTAGAGCACAAATGAAAGAAAAACAGAATTTTATTGAAAATCCAGAATCAAGATTTTTTCGGTCAGAAACTGTTTGTGCTTTGCATTGAAAAAAAACATCGCTCTTTTGCTTAGAAGTGTACTAAAAATGTAGAGAAAGAAGAGCACAAATGAAAGAAAAACAGAATCAAGATTTTTTTCGGTCAGAAACTGGTTTGTGCTTTGCATTGAAAAAAAAACATTTGCCTCTTGGGCATGACTGTTCATAATGCAAAAGAAAAACTACTAAGAAACTGACGAAATGCATTATTTATCTTTAACAGCTGTGTCTCGCAATTTCTTTTTTGAGTCATAAGCCACCTTTTAATAGGCCGGGTCACATATATTTTCAGTTTGTCTAAATAAACAAATAATACTGACTTAAACTTAGGTATGTATGTACATTATGGTGCTGCCCAAAAGTTGAGGACTTAAACCAACTTAAACTAAAGTTTATTTACTTCAAAGATACCCTGTCTTAAAACATTTGTACTGGCTTCAGTATTTAGTGAACTGGATTGAAGGATGTAAAACTAATTTTTAAATATTTATATAATAAAGTACTGTTCACATAAAATCCAGTCACGTTCCGGAGCACCTTTTTATCCCCTATCAAATAATAAAACCAAGACAAAAATTTGTCAGATATGTTCACCTTAAACAAACTTAACGTTACCCTACACCAGTGATGCCCAAGGTAGTAGTATTGGTGAGAGTGACAAAATAACACTGGAAGAAAACAATTTGATATTCATTTTATTTAGTCGTCAGCGAGATTGCGGCGAAAACACATGTGTGGCGGGTGTTATCATTTTTTCTGTTTCTTTATTTAACAAAAGGGAAATGGAAAAGTAATGTATGTACATATTTTAGTAATACTCTTGATGAATGTCCATATTTTAGTAATACTCTTGATGAATGTATTGATATATATATATATAATACATACATATATAGAATTTATATGTGCGGACATCTGGATAGTTAGATATACATATTTCGAAATAAAAAGATTCTTCGAAGGGTTTACAAATTTTCCCTCAATTAATCATTGTCCTATTTGCAATTAAAAAATAATGAAATCTTCCATGTTGATACTCTAATTGCAATTACGCAGTAAAAGTATATTTCTCAAACCAGAAGAATTCAGCTTATTGCGTGTTTTTGAGCAAATATAATTCAGTCTCGATGACGATTAAAATGTAATCACTAAATATATTTTCTTTTTGATTTCCCTTGTTTGATCCAAAAATATTTTAATAATATTCATTTTCTATTATCTTGAATCATGAATAAGACACATAAGTTCTGCAAGTGTATTTTGTCTCTCCCACTCAACATGCTGATTTCCTATTGGTTGATTGACGATCAAACAAAAGAGCGTAAGTATACGTGTGAGTTCAATTTGCTGATATCAGTCACTACTGGGCATCTATGCCCTACACCACCAAAGTGGGGATATTGGATTTGTGCTGATGTTTGCCCTAAAATATTTATCTAACACCCACCATGAAGTATACCGATCAACTCAAGTTCACTTTCTGAGTCGATCGGGAGTGATTTTGTGTCAAGTACAGGTCGCACGATAAAATTTATGATGAGACTTTTGTTCGGCCCAAAGATGATTGGGATCGAATTTGGTTGAAATCAATCGCTCCATTATTTCACCTAGCCACCATTAAAATATCCTCTCGAAATAGGCGTTTATCGGTCAGAAATATTTGAATTATGCACGTATGCAAACAAATTTAGCCACAAATAAGTTGTACCTGAAGTCTAATCATATCTACACATTTTGTGCAGATCGGTCCGTAACTGACCCAAATAACGCTTACTTCCGAAAGTCACTTTAGAAACCATATTTCTCTTTAAAATGATGGTATCCAAATTAAATACAACACAAATATGTTTCATATATACAGAAACCATGACACCTAATTTTATAACGACGATCCGTAATTCACTTTAACCACCATAAATCTTATTTATATATATATTTAAGTATTTATATCGAGATAAAATTTAACGCACCAAATATATAGCACATATGCACAGAAGTCATGATATGCATAGTATGATCGGTCCACAATAGGACATTGCTGCCATATAGCGCTCATTTCTGAAAAACTGTTTTTGCAGTGTATTATGTGGCGAATATCAACACCTTATGTTAAATCTAACCACACACAGAAAAAAAATCATGTTTTTGTTCAATTAAACCTTTAATTGATTTTAAAATAATTTTCAATTAAAATTTTAATTGATTCAATTACTTTTTCTGATTTGTCTGATATTTTCAATTAAATTACAAATTTTTGTTTAATTGATACTATCATTTTGTTTACAGGTCCGATTTCAATTAAATTTTTAATTGATTCCACAAATATTTTAATTGAAACTCATTTTTATTTTTTTCTGTGTAGGCAACCATTATTATTTTTTCTCCTTCTTTAGCCAACTGTCTTTTATTGCTCATGTATTGATTTAGTTTTCTTTATTTTTGGTAAATATCAATTTATTTGTTTGAAAATTAACGTTGTTTAGTTTGTTTGTTTTGTATTTAAAATTGAAATTTTTACCAAAGTTTTCAATATTTAAAAATTATTTTATATGGGTTACTGCTAATGTTTTGAGATTTAATATTTTCTTTGTAATAAAAATGCGATTGAATAATTTTGAATCACAATTTTCTTTTTATAAAAAAACTGCACAACTATTGCCACAGATATTTGCGAAAAAATAAAGTCAAGGTAAAAAAATAATATTTCTTTGTTTCACAACAAAGTAAAATTCATTGAAATCTCTGCTTGCAACTTTCGCATACCTATATTTCAACCGTGTTATTTCTAATTTTCATTTTCAGAGAACTTGTGTCCTCCTCTACGGTTTCAACATAATTTTTCTGACAATATTTATGGGATCAAATCCAGTGCAATTTTTTGAAGTTTTTAGTGTAAAACTATCGTAAAGTTTTTTTTTCGAATGATTTAGTCTATTAAATACAATCGTATGAATGTCTCAAAATATGGGAATAATGGGAAAATATTTCCGAAAACACTGAACTCTGACTAACACTAATGATTAGCTGGGAATGTTAAACACATTTTATTAACGACCATCATAGTAAACAAGCGAACCATCAAATTGAACAACACCTGCGGATAGTTGGTCTCAGAACGATTTGTCTTACGATTGATATCTAGAATTTTAATTCGTAGTAACCCTCGTACTCAATCAGATATGCGTGTTTATATACATATGTAACTGAATGAGTACAAGAGTTTGTGTTCATCATTGTTTTTAATTATGAATTATTTCTATTTTTGCTTTCTACATAGAGGCGCTGCTATTATTGAATTTGTATAAAATAAAACCAAAAAATACACACATTAAAATTTAAATCTTTTTCTAATTGATTGAAATTGACCATATTTAACTACCGCAAAAAAATACACCAATAATCAAATGAAACCAACCAATAACAAAACAACAAACACTACAACAAGAGAAAATTACACATTGTTGATTTTTAATTTAAATTTTGATGATTTTTGCTTAATTTCATTAAATTACACTGGTTGGCGTGTAATTTTAAATTGTGTATGTTTGAATGATTTCAATGTATTGCTTTATAATTTGTATTTGATTGCACCCAAGAAATCACATATGTATCTTTACGCTTTTAGGGAATCAATGGTTCATAATTAAAACAGAAGTTTGTGGGTTACAGGCTGTCAAATTTACAGCCACCCATTAATACTTGTTAAATTCCTTTTAAATCACACACGGATTTATTTCCAAACTGTTTAAGCTTTCTGTTCTGCTGACAAAATTGTTCACAAAATAAATGTCCGTCATTGTTTTAATAAGTTAATAACTAATTTAATTAAGAGCAACAAACGTCGTACTGAACTGTGCAACGATATTCAGTGGATGAGAATTGAATATTAAACAAATTCGTTTTTTGCTGTTGTCCTGTGTAGCCTTTGCGTTTATTTATTGTGTATTTTTATCATATACTTGTATTAAATAGTTTATGATTGTGGTAGCTATGTATGTATGTATTTATTTATTTAAAAATTACGTTAAAAATATTGTGTTTGTACTTATAAACAAATTCCATAATTTATGTGAATATACGTGTATTTAATATGTTTCAATATTTTAAATCTCTATACGTATGTACTTATATAATATGAGATTCAATGTACATATTTATAATAAAGTTAAAAAATTATCATACGTACTGTAGGCTCATTGAAAAAATAATAAATTAAAATTGTGTTTTGTTCTTTGTTGGAACGAAAGAGTTAATGTTTTTAAAGAGAGTATTAAAAACATGTAAATATTTATAACAAAGGTAAAGGTATAGTATGATGATAAATATTTTTTTAATTTATTATTAA
Source organism: Bellardia bayeri (assembly GCA_950370525.1). Lineage (NCBI taxonomy): Eukaryota > Metazoa > Arthropoda > Insecta > Diptera > Calliphoridae > Bellardia > Bellardia bayeri. The sequence goes on from OX493264.1 coordinate 125,072,345, forward strand.
ATTATTAAATCTTTTTAAGGTAATCTTAATAGATTTGGGGAAAAAATAATTAAATATTTGATACTTTCAAAATAACAGTTGCATTTTCTAGACGCATACAACGATACACACATAGAATGTGAGCGTCATAATAAAGTTAACATCACATATTAGTAAAAAGCTTAATTTATATAATATATAATGTAAATAATATTATATGAAAAGATTATTATAAGGGGTGATTTTTTAGCTATTATCTTTTTGGCAACACTGGTTTAAACAGCTGACGCACGTTTCGTGTTTTGTTTCACTGTCAAACATCTTCAGTTTGGTCTATAATTTAACCATGAATCGTCTTACAAACGAACAACGCTTGCAAATTATTGAATTTTATTATCAAAATGCGTGCTCTGTTAAGAAAGTTCATCACGCGATGAATTACCGAAAAATTGTGTTCATCGACGAAGCTTATTTCTGGCCAAATGTCGATTTTAGAGTGAATATCAGGCAGAAGCATTGCAAGAGCTACCAATACATCCAGAAACAGTCACAGTTGGTGCGGTTTATGGGTTGGTGGCATCATTGGACCGTACTTCTTCAAAACGTAACTGTGAATGGTGAGGGCTACCGTGAGATGATATCCAACTTTTTTTTGCCCAAAATGCAAGAGCTTAACTTGCATGACATGTGGTTTCAACAAGACGGTGCCACATGCCACACAGCACGCGCAACAATGGACTTATTGAGAGGCGAGTTCGGTGAACATTCTATTTGGCCGCCTAGATCGTACGATTTAACGCCTTTAGACTATTTTTTGTAGGGCTATGTTAAAGCTCATGTCTATACAGACAAGCCCGCTTCAATTGACGCATTGGAAGACAACATTGCAGCATTTATTCGTGAGATACCGGCCGAAATATTGGAAAGAGTATGCCAAAATTGGACTAAGCGAATGTACTATTTGAGGTGCAGTCAAGGTCAACCTTTGCATGAAATAATCTTCAAACATTAAACTATATGGACCGTACTATCGATTCAAATAAAGATTTCATGCATATTTCTGAATTTTATGTGTTTCTTTTTTTAAGCTTTCCTATAGCTTTTAAAAAATCACACTTTATTATATGTTATTTAATTTACATTTCTATATGTGGTGTTTGTGAAATTAAATTATTAATTTCATTTATTCATTAAAAATTTTGTAATTTTTTTTTGATAAATATACGCAATATTTTTAAATAATTTAATATTTGGGTGTTATTGTCGAGCAAACACAAATTTTGCAGATTTTTCAAAAATTTTTCAACTTTGGTGACGTTTTTATACATTATAATGTAATGTATAAAATTTCTCAAGTTTTCTTAGATATCATTCGAAAGATCTCAGTTCCTTCTTTCCAAATCTAGTAAGAAATTGAAAATCGGATCATAATAAACAAAAATACAGGCTTATAAGTGCGCAAAGCTACAAAACCGATTTCTTAATCGTAAATCTGGATATTGGAGGTGTCCGGCATATTTCAGTATTGGAATCTTGTTTTACTCGACAAGCCCTACAAGAAAAATAATATCCGGTCCCAGGCTTTTCTATTTTATTCAATTTTGTATCACTGTGTAATCAGTCACAAAGTATACAGAGATGTCACAAAACGGAAGATAATCAAGATTAATGTTTACTTACCTCTTTCTTTCAGAACTACCTTTTGTTTATATTTTTGTAGCAAGTAACAAAAAGCGATTTACATTAACACACAATAAATTAGTTACCAAAAAGTAATATATATTTCTCCTTCAATGAGACCTGCCCTAGGAAATTGATTTCGAGTTTTAGAAACGTAAAAATTGTCACCTCTGTCTGCATACTTTGTGGCTCAGTACTTGTACAACCATGTTTGGACTGACAGAGCATCGGTAGTTACATATGTATAAAAACTAATCACTGTTTCGAAGTAGAAGCCAGCCTTGGAATATATTTAAAAAGTAAGATAAAGTTAGTTGTCAATTCATTTAAGTGGAGTTAATCACTTCGTCGAATAAGGCAGCCATAGAATATAATTTTATTTTCAACAGTTATTCTATTTCACTGCAATTTTAATTAATTCATATTTATTTATTTTTTCCTCTTCTTTCAGGCCATAAATTGTTCGAATCGTTTTCAAAATTATTCTTCAGATTTGCCGCCAGCACGTAAAACTTCGTATGCCCGAACATCATCTACAGGCTTTTAATTTAAGTAATTCCTATAACGAGGTATTTGTAGTTACGATATGTAGATACTTATTTATGTAAATGTAGTTGTGTAGTGTTTGTTATAAGTATTTAACTGTATGCAGTACAGTAGCATATGTTGATTAGTATTTATTGTAGTTAGTTTTAAATAGATTTTTAACAAATCTTTAAATTTTAATTCATGTAGCTGTATAAAATTAAAATTTAAGACAAGATATTTTATGGTATTTTTTAAATTGCCTAAAGCCTCAGGATAGATGTATGTAACTACATTTTTCAGCTTAAAGCAATTTTGCAATTAAATATATGTATTTATTAACGATTGATTTTATTATGAAAACAATATTCTCAAAGCTTAACTTCTTTCTGAACCAATGTTCTAAATAATAACTTACGGTACGGTCACACTTGGCAAATATTTGCCGAAAAAGACATAACCACTACATAACATATAATTGAACGCGTTTATTTATTTCTTATTTAGGCCAAAGCACAACAAATATTTAATTATACCCTACACCACCATAGTGGAGAGGGTATATTGAATTTGTGCATATGTTTGTAACGCCCAGATATATTGGTTCAACACCCACCTTAAATTATACCGATCGCTGGCTGGCTGTCCATGTAAAGCGTGTGCGCAGAGTACAGGTCGCAATTTTGAAGATATTTTGATAAAATTTGGTAAGTGATTTTCAGCATAAGGACGGGTAGGATTGAAACTGGTGGACGTCGGTCCATTATTTCACCTGGCCCCAATACAAAAGTCCTCCCGAAATTGGGGTTTACCGCTCATAAATGTTTGAATTATACAAAGAACAAAATAAATTTCATTACAAATGAGTGGTAAATGAAGCCAAATCACATCTACAAATTTTGTGCAGATCGGACCATAATTAGTCGTAGCTCCCATATAATGCCCACTTCCGAAAATCACTTTAAAGAGCATAATTCACTCAAAAATATTGTTATCCAAATAATATTTAATACAAATATATCTCATACGTATGCCAACAATACGGTACAATTTTATTGTGATCGGTCCATAATTAGTCGAAACTCCCATATAAGACCCTCCACGTAATCAACTTTAACCCCTCCATAAATCTTTTAAAATTATTTATATCGAGATAAAGTTTAACATACACAATATTTATATTCACAAAAATCATAACACTAAATTTTTGGATGATCGGTCCATAATAGGTCATATCTCCCATATAGCGCACATTTCTGAAAAACTTTTTTATGCATATACTGGGTGTAGGGTATTATATGGTCGGGTTTGACCGACTATACTTTCTTGTTTTAATTTATTTGATGCTGTTTGATCTTGCAAAACTCTTGTAAGAGTAAACAACGTCAAACAAATTTGTGCTAAAACGTTACGCTTTTTTGAGTAATGTGAATGTTACCGAACTTTTAGTTTTCTAAGCGGCCATTTTATATATTCATTTCTGTATTCAACTACTAAAAATGGAACATAGGAAATACATATTTCATGAAATTAACGTTATTTCAAAAACTTTTTATTTCATCTTACATAGTTTTAGTAAAAGCAAACAATGTCAAACAATATGAAAGTGTCATTTTATTTTATCTAATTCTAACATAAATATTTTATAACTAACAAATTGTTCTTGTGCTGTCTGTAATATAAATATTAACAAATGAATATAAATTTCAATATTAAAAAATTTTTATTACTATTATTTTTATGTGTAATTTTATGAAATTTACATAATTTGTCAACAAGTTATAAAATATAACCTAAAAGGTTTTATTAATGAATATTTATGTAAATTTTAATTTCTACAATAAAATCAATTAAGTTAATAGAAAATACTGTCTGTATATAATACAACATGTTGTTCTTCTGTAAGTTTATAAATATGCTATTACGTATTATATTTAATTTTATTATAATTAAAGAGCCAAAACACAACAAAACACTTTTTGTTGTCCATTTAAAACAATTGCAGCTGACAGTTTTGTCATTAATATCAGGCAAAAAAAAATGTTATAAAAGTAATTTATAAAACTACAGTGATAACCAATTATACAATTACCGAAATGATGTATATATTAGTTACTGTAAAATTGAAAATGAAAATAAATGTCATTTTATTAAAATTCTGTCATATACGAGTACAACAAGTATTTATTCATCTTCGGAACTAGCTGTGGAAAAGCTACTGATTTGAAATTACGAAGTAACTAAACATATTTACAGTGGCTCACAGCTTCTATGCAGTGTATTTTATAAAATTTTTCTAAAAGAGATGGGTGTCATTGATAAGAAAAAATGTTATAGAAACAAAAATAATTTATTACAAAAATGTAAATTTTAATGTTTTAAAACTGAAAAAAAAACAAAAAATTACTCGTATTTTTACGTCACAGCTTATTTTATACAGTCAGTTTCAACTGTACCAATAAGTCAATGTAGCGTTGTTGGTTTTTCGTGTTTCTTTTTTCCTACTTTTACCAATATTTTCTGTTAAATTGTGAGTCCAATTTTATAACGTAAAGTGTCAGTTTAAAATAGTTCATATAAGTCGGCGTACAACGATAGAACAACGAGAATTGATTTTAAACCATTTCCAAAATAACCACTCACACCGAAAAATAGCAGAAATGGTTAATATTAAAGCTACCACACTCCAAAAAGTCATTGAGTGTTTAAACCATGAAAATACAGTCCATAAAAAAGGCAGAAAGGCACCAAATAAAATTTTCTATCAAAATTATGAGCGACACATTTCAAGAAAAGTAAAGGCAAATCCAAGACTTTCAGCTTCACAACTGGCATCCGAAGTTAAAGCTAACCTGGGCAAACAATGTTGAGTTGAAACTTTTAGTCGTGTCATAAGCCAACATGATTTTATCAGCGGAGTTACATGCAACAAACCTTTTATACCCAAAAACAGTCTGTGCAGGCTGAATTTCGCCAACGAACAGGTTTGCAATAAATCTGCATTTTGGAATTCGGTCAACTTCACCGGTAAAAATCTAACTTTAACATATTTGGTTCAGTATCATGGTTTGGGACTGTATATCTGTTGCTGGTACTGGGAATTTAACATTTGTTGAAACAACCATGAACAAGTTAAAGTACCTTCAGATTCTGAAAGACAACTTGTTGAAAAGCGCAAAAAACCTGGATATCAGATTTTCGATTTTACACCAGGATAACGATTCAAAGCACGTATTGTGCAAACATGGTGAATATATAACTGCCCACCTTAGATGACACCGCCATCTCAGTGGCCAGACCTTAATGTTATTAAAAATGTATGGTCAATTTTAAAAATCAGCAAAGGAAACATAAAATTTCGAACAAAAACGATTTTAAAAAAAGCGATACTGACGGAACGTATTATCCAAAAAACTAGCATTTATGCCAAATCGTAATTGGCAGCTTTAATTTCAAATTTTCAAAACCCATATGTGCCTGCATAAAATAAACTGTGCCGTAGAAAATGAGTACTTTTTTTCTTTTATTTTTTAGTTTTAATTTAATAAAATGTACATGATTGCAATAAATTATTTTTTTTTTTTGTTAGACTATAACATTTTTTGTTTTTAATTCAATGTCACACACAGCTTGCTGTAAAAATTAAAAAAAATTTCAACAAATAATTAAAAGAAACTCAAGAAAACAGCAAAACATATAAATGTACAAGTAGTTTTTTACTTATGAGTGTTTTAGGATATAAATTGAGTTCAATACAAAGCTTCTCGATCTATAATGTTACTAAGTTTACTCGTACTCTCATACATTTCAATATTTTTGTCTATTTTACAATCTGTTTTTTTTTTTTTGTTTTCTCTTTTTTTTGTTGAGGGCGGTTTGAAAGCAAACACAAAACATTTTTTTTAAGCCCCTATAACATGTTACAACAGCCATCAGTTTTCCGAACACATAAAACATAAACTGATACTTTTACTTATACATCTATTTATGTATGTATGTATGTATGTATGTATATGTTGCATGTACAATTGTAGCAACAACTGTTGTTATTGTTCTTTTTGCTGCTGCTGTTGTTTTAGGGTTTTGATGTTAATGTTTTTGTTGTCTGTGTTTGGTATATGACCACGGTTACAATTTATGACAAAACAGAACAACAGGAAGTTACCATAACAAAAACATCAAAATCCTTAAAAAAAATCTACAAAATCAAACCAACACTTTTGGATACAATACATATACGATAATAATACATAACATATTCATACACATGAATATATGTATGTACATATGTATAAGTATGTCTGTACTAAAACATTTTCTACACTTACCCTAAGGCAAAGTTTAAATGCGTACTGTGTAACAGGGAGGAAAATATTGGGACATTTTTGTATAACAATTGAATTTTGAAAATTACAATTGTTCTCCAATTTAATATTTTGGCAAAGTCTTAAAAATAACCACTTTTACAGTTGTATTTTATTCTATTACCTACATATATACATACACAGAAAAAAAAATCATGTTTTTTTTCAATTAAACTTTTAATTGATTTTAAAATAATTTTCAATTAAAATTTTAATTGATTCAATTACTTTTTTCTGATATTTTCAATTAAATCTCAAATGTTTTTTAATTGATTAAATTTTTAATTGATTCCACAAATGTTTAATTGAAACTCATTTTTATTTTTTTCTGTGTGATTAATAATATGTACATATACTGATCTGGAAAAAGTTTATATGATTTTGTCCTTTTGCATAATATTTCTCAAATTGTTTAGCTGCATAACTCAAGCCTGTGTGCTTTAAGTTTCCGTTGAATCATAGTCTCCTATTTCTTGCTATTCGGAACAATTAGCTTAATTGCTTTATTTTGGTACTAAATCGATTTCGATGTACATATACTCGTTCTATCGTTCTAGCAAACTGGCTAGATTTATTTAAAAAGTATTTTTCTCTACAAATGTACGTAAACTCAATTACAGAAATGTTTATAATTTGAAATAACGTTATTTTAGAGACATCAACCCAACCATCCATTATTGCAATACACTGCATTTTTTTGAGTGAAACTTTTTCTCAAAACAGTCTCTATAAGTGCTACTTTCACCCAAATTTTAAACAAAAACAAACTCCAAAACTAATGGTTGGTACAATTTTAATCGAAATACAATAGTACAATTTGTTAATTTCATTGGTAATATAGTTTGTAATTTATATTTGGAATCCTAGTGTTGTAAATCTTCCAACCCATACATTTAAACGCAACAAAACACATAAACTCTCAAATACACACAACCAAACACACACGCCCGCAATAATACATAGAAATTGCATTGAAAATACAACATACACACACACAGAATTTACCACTGACCTAGACAACGAACGACGAGAAGCAAATGTGTGCTGTCGTTTTTTTTTTTTTTTTTTATTTCGTCATGAGGGCAAACAAAAAAACAAAACATAGAACAACAATAGGAAAAGTGCAAAATTTGCCGTTAAATTTTTGAATATGCGGTATAATTTTGTGTGTGTTATGCTTTCTCTATGCTTTACAGCAATAAAATGAAATCAAAACTCAATAAAAACTTGTCATGAGATGAACGTACCATTTCCGGTTTGTAGTATAAAATACTCGTTCACTCATTTACCGTTAAATAAACAACGAAACGGAATGGAATGGAAACAAATGAAATGAAATGTTAAGGCCAACACTAATAGGAAATGTTATTAACATTTCTAACCAAAGAGCAGGCGCAGTTTTTCTTTAACATTATTCCGAAAAGTATGGTGAATTTAGAAACAAATGGCATTGAAGAAACATGTTATTAACACTGTTACAAACTGTTACATACAGATTTTCAGACAATATAAATAGACATTGCAACGATAAAATTTAGCAGTTATTAATTCGCAGCCAAAAGAAATTGTTGTTTTAAATATATTTTTTAACAATTACATTGATTATTAAATTGGCGTATTTGATGGAAAATTTAATATCAAAAAGTTGTTGTAACTACAAATATTTTCTACTAAGACGTTTTCTTAAACGTTTGTCAATTCATATTTCTATTATTTGGCTTGTTTTTGTTTTTATTATCAAACATCTTTTACATTGCATTCTTTGCAATCGTCGATTAATCACTGTCAGTTTTTTTTATAAATCATTGTCGATAACTGTTTTGATTTTCGTTTTACATTCTTTTATGCTTAAAATCCGATTTTTTCAATTTTTGCTTTTTATAACGCATTTTTTGCCTTTGAATCATACGAAAAAAAAAAGACTTTTAACAAAAGCCATTTTATTATTCCTGCTATAGAATGTCAAATTATTTCATTTTTCATTCCTTTTGTTAACGGTTTGCATATTTAAATAGATAATAAATTTAAATTAAATGTGACCAACCTTTCAAAAAAAAAAAGCTGATATAATCAAGTAGTAATGTTGCATGAAACGCTAATAAAATAATATGATTTGAGAGCAAAGGTTTTGCAATAAAATATTGTCGTTGGTAAAGTCTGTATTAAGTTATTTGGTGAGAAAGAATGGGAGTGAAAAATATCATGAACTGTGTTTTTTTTCCACAAATCTATTCACCTGTCCTTATTTATTTAATGAAATTAAATTTGCAAAATCTTAAAATCTGTAAAATTTTTAAGTGTTACGTCAATATTGAATGAAGGACACATTTAAATCTATCTATACATTTGAGTTCCATATTTTAAATTTTAAAAAGTTAAAATTATTTTTTCCTATGCTACACAGTGGGTTAGAAAATGATTCGCACAAGTGGTCAATCAATGCAGACTCCGTGCAAGCAGTGGTATGAGTTCTTAAAATTTTCTAATACTTTTTTTATTTTAGAATACTTGTTTGAAAGTTCCAAATCATGTACTCCCTAACAAAGACAAAAGCTTTTGTTAGATTTTTTATTCGAATGAGATCAGATTGTTGATGTCCTTTCACCGGTAACCTTGTAATCAAAATTTAATTTGATCTAATTTTTAAGTTTTACAATAGATCTATTTCACGAGTCTTATTTAACTTGATCCATTATTTCAACTAGCTCCAATATCTAATATCGTCCCCAAACAAAACTTTATTTGCCATAAATATAGCTCTCTGTATCCCACATATAGTGCAATACCTATCCAAATATATAATTTTAAAGACAATTAAACTCTTTAATATTTAAATTTATAAATTTTGAAACGATAAATACTTAATATAATATGTTGGCAATTGAACTGATGTTTTGTTTTCGTTCTTTAAAATAAATAAATCATTGGTCACATTAAAAAACCTCTACTCATATTAAATAAATCGCTCATAATATTAAATATTTTCGCAATAGAAAAAACATTTAAAAATTCTACGAAAAAAAAAAATATTTATCTTTTTGGCATAAGTCTGTCTGTCCCTGGAATGTTAAAAAAGTTTTTATATATTTATCTATTACCATAAATACAATAAATAGCAGACAAGTTAAATATTTAAGTAATAAAATGTTAAAAGAAAATAAAGAATTGTAAATAAAATATTTATGGAATAACGTCTGTCTAAAAGCCAAAGTGCAATATAATAGAAAACAGAGACCAAGCAATACAAATCAATTATCAATTGTATTACAAAAAAAACAGAAGCCATAAATATTTCATATTTTGGTTTTTATTAAAGACAAATTCATATATCGCTGATCCATAGTAACTCCTTAAGGTAGTTACTCAAAAAAGCGTAACCACTTGTTTTAGCACAAATTTGTTTGACGTTGTTTACTCTTACAAGAGTTTTGCAAGTTCAAACAGCAGCAAATAAAATAAGACTAAATATTTGTTGTGTCTTGTCCTAAATAAAGGAAGTTTTTTTTTTAAGTTTAAAAATATTTTTTTAGTGGTTACGTCTTTTTCGGCAAATATTTGCCAAGTGTGACCGTATATATATTGATAGATTCCCAGTCATCAGCTATTTTATGGCCAAGTTTAGTCATTTTCTGTTTAGTATTTCTAATTGTATTTTAGAAGTACATATAATATTGTTTTATAGCAATTTCTAATTATATTTCAGGGGATTTTAATTACATGTTTTTTTTTTAAATATTCTAATTATAATTCAGAATTTTCATATTATATTTCAGTTGTTTCTCTTTTAGGAACTATTAATATTTCAGAAATTTATCAGCCATGTCACAGAATTTAATGCCGTTTGGAAGTGGTTTTTATGCCGTGTTCTTCCGCTTCTATAAAAAAAAATAAAACGAAATTTTTTTAGGAATAAAACCTAGAAATTCTTAAAATTACAATTCCACATAATAAATTAAAAGTAGTTTCGTTCAGCAAAAATGTTTGGTTTTACTTTTTTTTATAGAAGCAAAGTAAGGAATTAAATCCACCTTCGAACGGAATTAAATTTTGTGATATGGCTGTATATTTGCATTTAATAATATAATTGAAATACAATTGGACATTTCTAAAATGCAAAATTCTAAACTACAAAGAGAAAATTCTAAAAAAAATTTACCCAGCAAAAACTTTACTTACATTCTTAATTTTACTGACTTCCAGAATTCTTCATATATTATTTACTACTTAAGGTACGGTCACACTTGGCAAATATTTACTCAAAAAAGCGTAACCACTTATTTTAGCACAAATTTGTTTGACATTATTTACTCTTACAAGAGTTTTGCAAGATCAAACAGCAGCAAATAAAATGAGACTAAATATTTGTTGTGTCTTGTCCTAAATAAACAAAGTTTTTTTAAATAAATAAATAAATGAGTTCAAATATAGTTTATTTAGTGGTTATGTCTTTTTCGGCAAATATTTGCCAAGTGTGACCGTACCTTTATTCACAGTCACGTGATTTGTTGGAGTATCTGAATTATTTACATAAACATTGGAATTTTATAAAGTCGCTCATTTATATTTTTGATTTTTTTTTTTTTTTTTTGAAAAATTTGTGGTGCGTTTTAAAAAAAAATATAAATTATAGTGAAGTACTTATTTATTTTTTTTTAATAATTAACAAACACAAACTGCGAAGCAGAAAACACCCAGAGTCTTTGGCGGGAATCGAAATCGCAACCCTTTGACTGATAGTCCGGCACTCTATCAACAAAAATAAGGTTAGACCCAGACTTTTTAGAAATAAGGACTTTAATCGAAAAGGAAAAAAAATTTGTTGGTATCAGATCGTGAAATTGGGATGAAACAGAAGACTTTAAAATTTAAGTATAAAATATCGGAATCTGCGGTCAGAAAAATAATTGCTTTGTATAAAATAAGAAAGTCAAACAATGGCCTAAAGAACTTATGTGCTAGAAAACGTAAGACCATGTAGCTATTGCAATTCTAGCAAAAAGAAATTCTTTTACGACAGCCAGATATGTAAAGGAATAACTAGAATTAAATATTTCCTCTTGAACTGTCCAAAGAAGACTTAACGAAAGCGCTCTAAAAATTTACGTTCGCTAAGAAAAAGTCTCTACTACGAGCTGCAAATATGACAAAATGGGAGACTTTTTAAAGAAGTACATAAATATTAAATAAAATAGTAACTGAATTAAAAATAATATTATAATATATAATTATAAGAAAATAATAAATACATGTTAAAACATGGACATATTTGAAACCGCACTTTATTTTGTCCGACAGTGTAGGTCTTAAAAAGGGCATAATTGTAAAACCAAAAAAGTGTACTTCAAATAAATAGATTTTATACAATTACAAACAAATGATTATTAACATCATTTTGCAATAAGTTTCCTTAGTATTTGTTATGTTTGTTTATTTATTCTAAACCTTTTTGTTGTAATCAGCCTACAACTACATATTTATATAAAACTTTAAATTATAAGAATAAGTACATAATAATTTATTATAAATATAAAAATAAGTAATAAATATAAAGGATTTCTTTTGGGACATCGCGAATTAAAATAAGTATTTTTTCAAGTTGGGGTAAACATGCACAAGAGATAAAGGTATCCAACCTTATTCAAGGTCACTCAATACAACATTGATCGTGGCTTGTTTGCTCCTACAAAAATTATGTAACAAATTTTTGTTCGATGCTTGTTTCGTCAAATATTGAAAATTGTGCATGTAACATAAATTTTATTTCGTTCAATATATATCGGCCAAATAGTGTTTCTCGTAGTATGCGTACATTTCTGTATGTATTTGAAGGTCGTTTGTTTGAACACAAGGGATGAACACTTTAAATAGTCTGTTCGAAAATTTCCTATTACTTTTCAACTGAATGTGTAAAGTTTTTGCTGGGTAATTAAAATGAAATCATAAAAATTCTAATATATAATTAGAAATTTCTAAAATATAGTTGAAAATAGTGCAGATTATGAGAGACAAAAGATCCAACAAAAATGTTAGGCAAAATCGTGTAGGGCATTGGCAGCTGGAAATTGTCACCCTCGTACATTCGAATCTTTATTAAGAAATATCTAATATCATTATGGCCTTTCATAAACTCTTAATTCAGACTTGCTCATTCCTAATGTTCTATTGCCTCGAATAACTGTTCTGCATCAAGTCTGAATCTATAGCTTAGTGCCAATTTTGCAGCAAAGAATTGACACAGTTCCATTGTTGAGCTGTCACGGCACTGACAATTGTGGTCCCTGGAAAAATGGCCCCAATTAAAAAAACAACACACAAAATGACCCAAAAAAATACACAGACTACAAAAACACGAAATTCTGAAGTATTTTTATAACCCACAGCACCATAGTGCGGAAGGTAAATTTGATTTGTGCAGAATCACTTCCAGTTGGAATTGAAATTGAAATAAAATTGTTTTAAGCACTCTTTGTTATATATTGGCCGAAAGCTTTTAGTGGTCACCTTGTTCCAATAGACCATGTGTAAGTGATATAAAGGGTGATTAATTTAGGCCTTTTTTATTTAAAATAAAAACTAAAAATGCAACTGGTGTTGGAATTTTTTTATTGCTTGAATAAATAATCTTTGACATTTACGTTTTTAAAACAATTTAATTCAAATACTGGCAGTGACTACGCTGCTGGTTGTCCATTTGGAAGGTCTAATTTTTTATCACTCTCTTATGCCTTGCGAATTATGACTCTTTGCAGCATTGCTAGCGATATGTCGTGAATTGTGATTTTAAACGCACAAACAAAATAAACAAAAAAAAAAACACTGTTTAAAGGGAAGAATATCTTATATAAGGATATCTGCATATTGAAGATAAGTTGGCAGATCTTCTTATATTGGGTTGAATATTAAGGCCTCATTTGATCCAACTACATAGTATATTGTTTGTGTAAAGATGCATTTTAAACTATTTCCTTTTTCAAACGATTAACTAATAACATAAAAATTAACATTTTATAGTAATTGACATCAACTTCAACATTTGGTAGTGCTCAGATTTATTATTATCATAATATCACCTTGCGAGTATAAAGCTTGTTCTTCAAAATATACATATTTCCTTTTAATTAGAAATGAAATTATTTTTTTCCTTTTTGCTCTATTATTTACATATATAAGTTCATTGCATACATAATATTATTTAAATATGTATGTATGTATGTATGTATGTATGTATGTATGTATGTATGTATGTATGTATGTATGTATGTATGTATGTATGTATGTATGTATGTATGTATTCAAATGTACTATTTAAGTACAAAGACATAACAAAAACATAATTTATAATAAAAACATTATTATCAGCTTAAATTAATATTTTAAGCATTTATATGTAATAAAAACACTCTCTACTCTACTCTGTAGATAATGATGTAAGCAAGATTGTACTAATGTGGGTGCCTGGAATAAAGGTTTAGGATGTGCAACGTAGACTTACACTAACTGGTCGTGTAATTATGAATGTTTTAGTATTATATTTTTTTGATCTATACATTCTGTATAAATGAATTGATCAACGATCAACGAAATCACATTGTATTGTACCTACACACAGAGAAAAAATATAGTTGTACATGTTTACCACAACAATGTCAACATTTTTACTGTAATTATTTATATGATTGCGGTAACCATAATATGGTTACGATTCACATGATTACTACAATCATATATACGATTGTAGTAACTATGTATATATTTATTGCAATCATGTTTATGATGATTCCATGTATCATGATATGTTGCTCTTTGATTATGATTGAGAACAACATAATATGGTATAATCTTTCATCATAAAACTGATCACCATAAACATTATATAATTGCTATAATCATATATCTATATGATTGCTATATTCATGTGAATGCTAAACTTAACCATATCATGGTTGCAGAAATCATATAAATAATTACAGTGGCCATAATATTTAAAAAAAAAATGTTGAAATAGTTGGGGTAAACATGCACAACTATGTTTTTTCTGTGCGTGTATACATTCACAGAGATAAAGGTATCCAACCTTATTCAAGGTCACTCAATACAACATTGATCGTGGCTTGTTTGCTCCTACAAAAATTATGTAACAAATTTTTGTTCGATGCTTGTTTCGTCAAATATTGAAAATTGTGCATGGAACATAAATTTTATTTCGTTCAATATATATCGGCCAAATAGTGTTTCTCGTAGTATGCGTACATTTCTGTATGTATTTAAAGGTCGTTTGTTTGAACACAAGGGATAAACACTTTAAATTATGCATGCAAATAAATTTCTTATTTAAAAACAATTTTTATGCATTTACGCAAACATGCACTCACATTTCCCAATAGTTTTACAAGTAGCCAATGTAACCTCTAGTGTCTGAACTAGTGTTTGATCACTTGGCTGAATCTAATTATATTTTAGGTAATTTGATAAGTAAGCGATCTTCGTAGTGCCAATGAAAATTAACTGGTTATTTTAGACTGGTAGTAGATTTTAATTGTTTATTTTCATTTATTTACACATATGGCTTTTCATTGTATTAACGATGAATTGGTGAATTTTCTTATATCGAGTAGATCACTGATTCTTAATTTGATTCCTAATAACATATTTATATTATTGATGTAAAGCTAGATCGTACTGTCCAAACTGTAGCCATTTTAAGGGTTTATTTGTACCCATATTTAGGAATTAGATATTTCCAAGTAATCAAAAGTCCGTTGAGAATTGTTCTCGTAAAGTGACAGTTTAGTGTCTTAAAATTAATTATTAAAATTAATCTATTTACTTTAATAACAATTACAACAATTTGTACTTCTTATTCCCTCAAATAATAATACAAGTTCTAAAGTTTTGTTCATTGAGTAATGCGTCTTATGGTCCCATTGTATTCTGTTGAGTTTCCGAAATTGGGTTTACTACTAAGAACAGACTATTGATTATTACTTTGAGGCCGGTTGGATTGAGCTTACACCTGGACACGTACGTGTCTCTTTGTAACCGGTATGTGAAACCAGTGCATTGACCAATTTGAAACATTTACATATGCAGTCAGTTAACTTCGATGTCTAGTCACATAGCTGATTATGTAACTAGAGGTGATCCGATATTATAGTTAAAATTACTGGTGTTCGAAACAGTCTCCCAAAACTGCTAGGTTTTGACTTTGCATAAATGTTGTAGTTGTAGTTGGTGTTGCTGTTTTGTCTTATTCGTTTTTTGTTTGCAAAATATTAGTTAAACAAAGAGAGAGAGCAATGTAGTTGGCAAAAGAGATGACAATGTGCACATAATGGTTGCGACAAGCAGCAAACTATAACAAACTTGTGTTTCCAATAGCAGGCTGCGTGCGTGCAAATCGTTATTTTACAAAATTTTCATACAACTAATTTTTAAGGAAATTCAAATTCGTGTTTAAACCTATAGCAAACCTTATTCACCCTTATGTTTGCTTAGACATTGCTTGAACTCCAAAGTATGCATCTCTATTTGATCAGTTCCATTTTTCATCTGGAGCGGAAACTGCTTTCTGTGCATAGAAGTGCATAATTTTTAAACATCTATTGTTCAGACCTTAGTTCTCACAATTGTCTTATAATTATACCCTACACCGCCATAGTGGGCTTGTGCTGATTTTTGTAACGCCCATTAAAATTAGTATTAGTTAAATTATACCAATCGACTTAGAACCATTTCCTGAGTCAATTTAACGATGGTCGTCCGTCTGGCTGGCTGGCTGTGCATGCGATTAAATTTTGGTAGGACGGTTGGGATTGAAATCGGTTGAAATCCGTCCATTATTTCACCTGGCCTACAAACAAATGTCCTGCTGATATAAGGGTTTATCGGTCATAAATGTATGAATTATGTATATACATACATATTTATCCAAACAAATTTCGCCACAAATAAGCCTAATTTGGTTTACGTGGTTGCCTGCTGTCTGCAAGCATTCATGTGAAATCTTTTGATTCTACATCTACATCTACAAATTGTGTGCAGATCGGTCCATAATTGACTATAGCTCCCTTATAAGGACCACTCTTCAAATAACATAACTCTCTTAAAAAACTTTGGTATTCAAATAATATTTAATGAAAAGATAACTCATATACAAACAAATCATTTGGCCTAATTTTATGATTATCGGTTCATAATTTGTATTAGCTCCCATATAAGACATGATCCCGAAAACCATTTTACCGACCATAAATCTCTAAAATGTTGTTATCCAAATATAGTTCAATACAAATAAGTTTCGTGTATTTAGAAATTATAAGACCTTTGTCGAAAATCACTTTAGCATACGACTATATGAATCTTTTAAAAGTGTTAATTTCGAGAAAATCTTTGACATATTTACATGCACACAAGTCATGCTACTAAATTTTTGAATGATTGGTCCATAATAGGTCACAGCTCCCATATAGTGACGATTTCTGAAAAACTGTTTCTGCACATATACTGTATGTTGTTTCTTGTTTCTATTAGAAAATACAGACTTAATATTTTTACTTTTCGAAAACTTTGGCTTTCGTTCAAATTTATTTCGAAATATCGAATAATTTAAAATCTCGCTAAAACTGCTGAAATACGAGGTCTGATCGAAAAATGACCGTTATTTTCAAATTTCTTGAGTACGCATGTTCGATTTTCGCATTGTTTTTTCTGTTATGTTAGTACACATGTCTGTTATATATGTTGGTAATATCAGCCATTTTGTATTGTCAGTTTGTTTTTGACAGATAAAAAGGTTAGTCGTGTTTAGATGTGCTCTTCGATTCGAAAAAATGGATCAAAGAAACTGTATTAAGTTTTGACTGTGGCGTTTGGCGAGTCTACTATGAGCAGAGTAGGCCGAGTAGATGCCAATGACGATGCTCGTCCTGGTCGCACGAGCACGTCAACAACCGATGAAAACATTGAAGCAGTTAAGAAAATGATTTTGGATAATCGTCGAATAACTATCAGAGAGGTTGCTGATGATGTTGGCATATCGTTCGGCTCATGCCAAGCAATTTTTACGGATGTTTTAGACATGAAACGTGCGGCAGCGAAGTTTGTTTCAAAATTGCTAAATTTGGAGCAAAAACAACGTTGCATGGACATCGCTCAGGAGCTGTTGAACATCGTCAACGACGATGCAGATTTTCTCAAAAAGGACATAACTGGTGACGAATCATGGGTGTATGGCTATGACATTGAAACCAAAGCCCCATCATCACAAAGCCCAAACGTCCAAAAGAGCCAAGACCGAAAAAAGCACGTCAAGTTCAGTAAAATGTAACGGGTTTGCTTACTGTTTTCTTCGACTGTAATGGCGTGGTGCATCATGAACTCTTGCCACAAGGTCATAAGGTCAATAAGAAATACTACCTTGAAGTTATGCGCCGTTTGATAATGCACCAGCTCACACATCGATGCTGGTGCGTGATTTTTTGGCCAAAAACAAAACTTTTTACTCTTCGCAAAACTGAAGACACCGATGAAAGGAAAGCGTTTTGCTACGATTGAGAAGATAACAGAAAAATCGAAACAGAAGCTGTCGGCGATACCAAAAAGCGCGTTTCAGAAATGTTTCGAGGATTGGAAACAACGCTGGCATAAGTGTATTATATCTGAGGGGGATTACTTTCAAGGGGACAAGAGTTATTGATGAATAAATAAATACTTTTTGAAAAAATTTTAACTGTTATTTTTTGATTAGACCTCGTATACTATTCACTAGTTTTACATCTCTTCGACAACAGCTCTCAGTAGTCTAAACTAGATTTTCGATTTTGAAGAACGTTAAATAAAGTTGAATTTCTTTCATACTTTTCGCTTGTTCTCCATCGCTTTAATACAATTACAGCTGCTGGTAAAATTCATGGAAATTTTGAATATTGTGCAAATACTTTTTTCTTCTGTGAATTCTAGCTAAGAAAGGAAATATATAAATAAGAAAACTATAAAATGGTTAAGAAGATGAGGAGACGTTTTTTTGTTTTTTCATAAAGAAAAACTTAGCAAAACTTGTAACAACACACAGTACCAAGCAAAGCTGCGTCCTTGTTACTGCCTGCCGCTGAAATTACTAACAACTTAGGAGAGAAATAGTAAGAGCGACAAACTGTGAACGACATCAACGTCAAACGACGCCGATTGGCAAAAGGATTAACTTATTAGGGAAAGAAAATCTTAAAATTTTAAAGTTTTATTTGGTAGTTCTTATTTTTCTTTACGCTTTTGCTTTTATGTTAATAGTTAAAGAATTAGCAAAAAAAAAAAAAATGCAAATTAAAAATACATAACACAGTGAATACTATGGTCGTCTTTTAAATTTGAGACACATGCAGCAGAGACACATGCAGACGACGAATGTGGCCAGATTGTTGGTTTTTGAATTTATTGTTTTATATATCGCGCTTGTTCCTCAAAAGCATAACAACTCAATATTCATGAAGCAAAAAAATTATGTCATACCATTAAAAAAGAATACAACGTTTTGTTTCTTTTTATTGCTTAAGTGATTTCCAAAAAAAAAAAAAAAACTACTTTTTCTGAAAATGTTTTTCATCAAAATGACAACAACACGAAGTTAAACACTGAACTGAACTTACCTACATATATCAACTAAAGAGTAATGACTCAAAATTAAAACACAACTTAGAGCCATCCCTAAATACCGGCGGTAAGCGGCACGTTCTTTTACGCTGAGCATTAACGCTGATACCCCATCCCTAAACAAAAGCTGCAACGTTAAAAACAGGGTTATCGGATTTGCCAATAGCAAAACGTTGCCGCCGCCTTGTTTCGATATGCTCCATAAAAAATGTATGAGCATGAGAAATTTTGACAGTTAAAAAACGCTTGCCACCGGTATTTAGGGATGGCTCTAAATAAGTAATTTCAAAAACACAAAGGCACTCATAAGGGTTTTTTTTACGGAAGAGAAGACAAATCAAAGGGAGATTTTTACAGTGAGTAGATATGATATGTGGTTGGGTTTTTGCAAAAAGTGGAAATTTGAAAATTTTTAGTTGTTACGCTTTTGAGGAACAAGTGCATCATTATAAAGGCATGTGATGGAAATCGAAAACGAATCAGTTTTGGAAATACATTTTAATGCATTTATAATCTAATTTTTAAAATTTTTGTTTTAAGATTCTCTTTAGTAGCCCAATATCTTTATATTTTATGTGATAAAAGTTTTTCAATACAGAAATATTACGAAAAAATTGACTTCTAAAACTTATTCGTTTTCGATTTCCATCACAGCTTATTTTTTTTAAAATTAACAAATCACAATTTTATAACTTGTTTCAAAAATAAAACCCATCGGAATTGCTTTCCAATCGAAATACAAAATAACCCTCCTGATTTCAGTCAAATCCGCTATTAGTTTGGGAACAAATGTAGAATGTAAAATATCTGCTGCAAAATCTAGAACTCATCATCTGAGAACTCTAAGCTAACAAGTATAAAATATACGACGCAATCATGAATAAAAAATCCGCGGGAGTTTTTTCACTTTTTATTTTTTTTTACATTAAATTTGAATAAGAAAATGGCAAGAGGGAAAAAACTCCCGCGGAATTTTTATTCATGATTGGGCTGATAATATACGAGTATATTTCGGTTGCATGCTTTAGGGCGCACATATTTTATTATAGTGTTGCCTTAAAGTGAAAACAAAAAAATCAATTTCCCATACAAATCAATACTCACTTTTAAATTCGTGGCTGGAGCAAATGAAAACAAATTGTATATATTTTATAGCTAAATTTTATAAATTGTATTTATTTAATTTTTTTATTGAGTAATTTTAATAGCTTTAATAAAAATGTAAACAAATAATAGAAAAATTAAATAAATAATATAGAGTTGTAAATTTGCATGTTTTCAGAGGCGTTGATTTACAATTAACAAAATATTTATTTAAACAATAAAACCAATATTAACTAGAAAATTAAGCAAATTTACTTTATTAGTAACATTGTTTTTATAGTATAATATATAATGTAGTTTTGGTTTAATTAAAGTATCTAATTTATTTTCAAATAAGTTATGAATAATATTCATGTTTATAATTGTAATTAAACATTAAAGCCAAAAAGTTTGTGTCTGGAGAGATTAATAACAACAAGAGCTAGTTTAAAAAGGGTGTTAATTTATTATAATTCCTGTTAAGGTTTCAAATTAATGTGTAACTAATTTGCTTGTCCATATTTTAAAATTGTGTGTTTAATGTGTAAAAACATGTCAGAATCTCGCCTAAAAAACTAATAATGTTAATTTAACTTTCTGCGATTGACATGGTTGTCTAACAGACATCAACAAACATAAAACAGTCATTTGGAATTTAATGCTTTGTCAAATAACTGCATTTAACACGAATTATTATTTTAATAAAAACTTACACTCATGACTAATAATAGTTTTAAAAATTTTACGAAACAGTAATTCGGAAAATATGAGTCTTGAAAATGGTGTCTGGTGTGCTACCACGTCAATGAAATTGTGAGAACAGAACCATGTCAGTCACAGACGGTTAAGCACTCTTTTTCTATATATTGACTTGCAACCTTAGACATTCTAAGAATTGATTTTCAAAAGATATTCATTCATAAAACCTGAAATATTTTTCTGGCCACACCAAAATATTACTTAAAATACACAAAATTATAAACGTTTAGAATAAATTGGTTTCTTGTGGCAATTAGTTATTCACGCTTTACTTAAAATTAAAAAAAAATCAAATCAAAAAAAAAACTGCAAACAAAAGAAACAAAGTTTTTTTTTCTCAAATAGGATTTCATTTTTTTTTTCATTTCTTGAAAGATTTTCTACAATAACAAAGTAAAACAAAAAAATAAAATAGGAGAAGAGACAAAAACTAGAAACTGCTTTCTCTGATTTTGCAATTAAATACGGGATTAATATGTATAACGAAAAAATATAATAATTCTTAAAAGTTTTTTTTTATCTTGATACATAGGTGGAGATGACTGTTGAGCGTAGTTTGGTAGCAGAGAAAATGTGTACTACAACCAAAATGGACAAATTATAGAATAAAACATAAAATTCTAGTGAAATTAATATAAATTTTAATTCTGCCTTAAGACTACATTTTAAAGACATGCACTGCACTTTTCTTTCATTTCCTACAACTACAAAAAGTAAAAAAAAAACAACAAAACCATTGTGTCGAGCTCGACATTTACCCATCTACACACAGCCACACTTTCGCTCACAAACTTAATGTATAATATTTTTACAATTATTCTTACATATAAATATATTTCGTAATGCATATTAGGATTGTCCCTTTTACAGGCAGAAGAAAAAGGCATTATTAAGCTTTAGATAGATTTGTATATTTCCTAAGGAACAAACAATATAATAATGAGTTAAATTAATTAAAAAATATTTGTTCTAAAGTGAAAAATATGGATTTTTTTGTTGTTACACAAATATTTTCGTTGAACATTTAAAGTCCTTTAGTCTCTACTGAATTAACCAACAAAACCGATGTAGTGATTCCTTGAGATTAAAAATACTAAATTATTTTTCTTATGGAACAATTATCTGTACTAACGAAATATTTGAAAATATATATTGTGGCTGGACTTACTTGTATGCTATGAGGAATAGGAGAAAATTGATTTTGATTATCAAATGTATTAACGAAAAAGACTTTGTATCCATTAAGAATAGCATTTATTTTGTGTATAATTTATATAAATATCATTTCCGTTTCGCTCTTAAACTTTATGACAAATTTATAAATTTTGCTTAATTAAAAGAATTCGAAATCTGTATAAAAATGTTAAAGTAAACATCAGTGTTTAAATATTTAAAAATTTATAATTTTTACAATAGATAGTTATCGAAACCAAATAATACGCAAAATTAAATTTATTTCCCGAGTTCTGTAAAAAACGAGCAACTTTTAAAAACGAATAATTTACAAATTGATATTTTGCACATCACGATTTTGTATATTGAAACAGGTTTGTTTACTGGAAAGTAAAACGAGAAAATCATGGATTTCCTTTACAAAACAACTAAACATGTGAATTCGTTTAAAAACGTTACTCGTATTCGGTTTGCATAACGACATTCTAATTCGAAGTGTTGTCTCTCAAATCGTGTTACAGCACACAATAATCGACATTTTTATTTGCAAAACTTTTTTTCTGGTAGCCCTCCTAATGCACACACATCTTCCATAAATATCGGGTAAGTATACCCATGCATTATAATTTTTCATTATGTAGAGTTTTGGGATGGTGCTGTTGATAATGCTGGTGGTGATGGTGATGGTTATTGCTGTTGTTAGTGTTGTTATAGACTTTGTAACATCTTGTTGTAGACTTTAATATGATGAAATTCCTTGAAGGCTTCGCGAAAACGTACTTTTTGTTCATTGCCCAATTTTGCATAGAAATCCTGAGCAGATGTCACGAACAATGCAATTTCGTGATGACCCAATTTCTCACAATTCATTCTTGTATTTGTTGTTGCTGCTGTTGTCGATGGTGATGTTGCTGGTGTCTTACTAGTTGCTGCTGCTATTACTGTTACAGAGGTTGGCGTTGGTATGCCACTCAACAGCAACGGAAATAGTTTCATTAAATGAAGATTTATAGACGCTGAAAGAAATACAACACTCAGACTCCAGACTGCTTTCTGTTCGGGCAATGCTAGGAACGTGGGCAATGAACAGGTGAGCCAATCTTGTAATTGTTGTAAAAATGAAGAATCAATGGCCGAACGGAAAACCTGTTGTGAAAAAAATATATGAAGATTAAAATAAGAACATGTACACACAGTTTAATACGAGTATAATGAGAGTGAAATGCTGCGCATAATTAAAAGTTATTTTCACTACAGAACAGAGAGTCTTAAACTGTGGTAAAATATTTAACTAATTAAAGTCTAGAATAGAAAAATATTTTTCGCACTTAAGACTAAACTTTTAGGTAAACGTAATTTTTAAGTGATTTGTATTTAAATGTTTTTACTTTTCTAGTTTGAGAAGCTTTGCTAATAATTTTTATATTATAATAATAATTTAAATTAAAAATCTTTTTACTTAATTTATTAATTCGGCTTGAGAGGTCTACATAGCACATAAAAAACAATCAATAATTTCAATTTAAATTTTTTTTTTTTTGTAACATCTTAAGCTAGATTTATACGATTGAAATTTTCTTCAAAATTGCTCTTCAAAATGCTTCAAACTCGTTTAAACAGCAAAAATTCTTCAAAATTTATTTATTTAATAACTATTTAATAAATAATTAATAACTATTTAATATATAAATTTTAAAGAATTTTTGCTGTTTACACGAGTTTGAAGCATTTTAAAGTGCAATTTTGAAGAAAATTTCAATCGTGTAAATCTAGCTTTAAACAATAATAATATTTCCTTTAATACTTACAGAAAATAAATAAGTATGTACAATAAATAAGACTAAATGTCTATGATTATGGAAGACATATTCAACCAATATACATACCTGAAATACAATCATGGCAATAACATCGCTATGTGGCTGATTTATTGCTAAAAACTCCTTTATGACCTTCGTCAATATTTCTTTAGGTGGCACTAAATCACGTATCATTTGGCACAGCACTTGCCCATAAATCCAAGCCGCTTCTTCGGTTGCGGTTTTAATGCATTGCAGCAGAATATCAACTTTATCAGTTTGTTGGGCGATTATCTCGGGGTCGTCTTGTACAATGCCATTACTTAATTCAGTATTTTCCAATTGTTTTGTAGAGCCTATTATTACAAACAAACAGCACACATAAGTACTCGTACATAAATAAAGTTTAGATAAGTTTGCTTTGTATGTATGTCTATTATACAATATATAACACATACATATACAAAGAAAGATTCTAAATAAAGGTAATTTGTATTTGCATATATCGTAGTAAATAGTAATTGTTATAATAAAGTTAAATCATTGTAGTTGTAGTTACAGAAATACACTAAAGGCTTAATTAGTCATTGCTTTATGTTGCTGTTCTGTTCCGTGTCGTTCTGTTGTTAAATTTTTGTAGTTAGTTTTTCCGTATAAACGTATCAGCTGTTTTAGGTAAACAGACAACAGATACCGCGAAAATAAATCAAAAAATACAAATCAAAGTTTTTTTTTATTGTACAATATGTCATTACTTTCGACTAAAGTAATGAGTTTTTCGTCATTCATCGTTTATTTTTTATATTTTTATAAGTTTTATACAAAAACCTAATTATATTCAAAGAAATTGAAAATTTTTGTAATAAAACAACAATTTTTGTTGTTGTGCGTATGTCAGCTGCTTTGTGCTGTTACTTACAATTATTTAGCAAATTTTTGTTTTAAACAGGTTCGTCCGCAACGGCACGGAAAGTAACAAAACAACTAACGTCTTCCACACATTTTCTATTTAATAGAATCAAGTCAGCTGATACGGAACGGAACAGAAAGTAAAGACTAATTCTGTCTTAAGTCTCCGATTTGCCTCATTTCAGATTATGTAACATATATAAAAGAAGACAGCAACTGGACCAATATTTTATGTTGCAGCCGGTCCAAAATATAAATATACAAAAATGGACAAATTATTATTTCATATTGAACTTTTAATTTTACTTCTTGATAATTTTAGTCAGGCTTGAGTTCATTAAATTTAATTTTCATTAAATTATTTTTACTGAAGTTAGGAATTACAACTTGAAAAATTTTATTATTAAAAATTTTTGATAATTTTTCTTGACTGGGATTCGAACCTGGGTTGTTGAATTTACATATGTTTCGAGAAATCCCACTTTCTCTCATCAGAATTCTTTGCGTTCTAACCACATACACCACTGCAGTGCCGGCCTGTCAACAGAAAAGTTTGCTGCCTCTTTTTTAGGCATCATTATTCACTAGTAAAGTTTGTGTCCGTTCTAGCTACGTGTCATAATTCAAAAGCTGCAATAGATTGGTATCTTATAAATCAGATCCACGTAAAAGAAAATTATATGAAATAGATATCCCCAACTAACCCCAATTGACAAAGGAATGTTAAAGCTGAGTTGAACTGTAGTTCTTAATAATTAAATATTGTTGGCGACAAATGACAAAGTCATAACGAAGCATACCGAAATTACAATGACGCTAATCGAACTGAAATTGAAAAAGCTGTGCCAATCGAGATCTTACTGTACACACCCAGAAACAAACATGCTGCCACGCATTTACGCAGCCACAATAATAAATATAATCGCATTATAAACTTATTGTTAAATTTGTAGCGGTAAATCGTGCCACAACAATATAAACAAAACAATCAAACACACAATTGTTTTACTCTGCACTTGCAACACACATCAATGCAAAAGTACAGAAATAGAAAACGTAATTAATCTATTAAATGTTAAAGATGTGTTTACCACTATCTGCACATAGCAGTTTAAATATACATAATTGCCCAATTTAAATCCAGCCAACTATTATAACAAATTTCTTCAAATTACTTAGACATCTGGTCTTAGCAAAATAAGAGTAATATGTACTCGTACTTTAAATTGTAATAAGCTTTACAGCATGTTTTTGTAAAGCTTCTTTATAGCTCATTAATTTCGTTAATAGAATTTAGAAAATTGTTTTTGGATGGAACAGTTCTTCTGGATGCTTTTTAAACGTCTAATACAATCAAACACAAGTTCTTGGTTTCTATTAATTATAATCAAAACTTGTTTATGTTTAGAATTCCATAAATTATGTGTTTTCTTTTTAAGTCCCAATTTTTACGATGCAATTCTTTATGCTAAGCTGATTGATTACCTTTAAGACAACGGGATGAGGGGAAGATAAGACGAGTACACACGCGATTATACTAGCAATTCGTGTTACTTTTTTATTCGTATTACATATGTGTGTACAAAAGTGTGTGTACTCTCAAATAAAAATACGATCGATTTAAGCAATAAGAATTGTGCTGTATGAACACCGAAGAAATTTCAAGGAAAATATCTTTTCAATAAAAATTGCTTCGTGTAAATTGGGACTAAATATTTCGGTTTTGTAATTCATACATTTTTTTCCTGAATATTCGCTCGGACTTAATAAATTGTAAAAATTTAACTATCCGTTAAAAATTACAGATTTATTGCCAATTTTATTTTTTTATATTCACTGAATCTCTGGTTATGATTTTTCAAAGTTAAATTGATACAAATTTGTTCCAAAATATTTATTGATAATCTGTAGAAAGGAGGCACAATGACTGGCAAGCACTAAAAAGCTTTATTTGATTACATTTTAACGTATGAATTAAAGTCTTTTGTGCAACATAAATTACTTTCATTTTTATGATGACAACGAAATAATTGTTCAATCTCCAATAAACAAATCATAAATTACCTCTTCGACTTGACTTTGAAATTCTTTTTATTAACAAGAATTAAATTAAATTTCTAAAAAGTATATTAATTCTGTTGTGAAAAATAACTAAAATAAAAACACTAAACAAAATTACCGATTTTCTTAGTTAAAACAATAAAAAAATATATATGTATATTGAAAACAGCAAAACTAATAATAAAGTGAAATGAATAAACATAGAAAAATCAACACACAATCCCCAAATCAATAGATTGCTAATAAAAACAAAAATCAAAATGGGAATGAAAATGGAAATACAGAGCATTAAATGAAATCCTTTTTTAACATTTAGACAGACACAAACAAATATATATAACATCCTTTCAGTTACAATGTATGTTGTATGTTTTGTATAGTTGTTACACACATTTACAGCAGATAAAAAAAAAATACAAAACAGAAAATAAACATAGAGGAAATATTTGTAATACTTACCCACATAAATGCAGGACAATAGTAATTTCAAAGCGGGAATTGAATATTTTTCGTTTTCCAATTTGGCCAATTCAAGAGCAAGTTTTTCAATGCAGGGCCGCAACATTTGGTTTTGATTGTCTGCACCATGGTTGATGGTGACACCGCTACCGGTGCTACTACTGGTGCTGCTGCTAACTTTATTATCAAGGACAATCATACGTTCCAAACCCTACGGATAAGCGAATGAAAGCATACACACATTTATTTATTTATATATTGTGAATATATATGTATGTATAATAAAACTACAACAAATTATACAAAAATATTTGTTTTTTTTTGGGGGGTTTTAGCTTTAGTTGTTGTACTTTCCCATGTTTGCAGTGCTTTTTTGGGTACTTTTCACGTCAGAACCAAAAAATAACCAAAAAGCCACATTCAAACAAACAGACAGCAACAACAAATACTATAGCACTATACCTACTCGTATATGTTTGAAAATGAAAATAAAACAAATTAAGATAATAACAATAAAAATAACAGTTCCAATTGCAATTGAAAGTACATTCGTAAGTGGAAAACCAGTCAGTATAATACCAAATACAATAACTACATCGTACTACAACAATTGAGAAAGGAAGAGTTGCCATAACGGAAGGTTGTCATAAAAAATGGGGACGTTGTAATACAAATTATTGAATAAAAAGTAATTGTTACTTTTTAACCTTTTAAAAACGCTGGTTTATTTTCTATAAATAAACCACATTCCTTTTAATTATAAAATAAAAGCGTTAGTGCACACATTTAAATTACAGTTTGAGAACGTTTTAATGTTGACTCAACGATGACTTACAATAAACTAACTTCTTGAGTGGTCCGGTTAGTCTATTTTACATTAACACCATTTCTAGTCTCTGGATGGTTCGGAGCTGAGATAAAAGAAAGTTCTTAATGTTGCCATACTGCACAACTTCGTTAATAAGAGCGTGTTATCAACAATATTTGTAAATAGAAACTTCTACTAATGCAAATGTTGACAATTATGTTGTATGTTGATAAACATGCTGTGAGTTGTTATCAGCCGTTAAAAACCGTTTGATATATAATTTCGTAACAATATTATTTCAAATTAGTCTTTAGTTTCTAGATGAAGGAACAACTTAAACGGCTTTTTAACTGTGTTTTTAAAAGATTATAATTTCTTCAAATAATCAGCTATTGTGATCACGTACATACAGAGGTGTACGATATAATTAATGAAATGTTTTTTTTTGTTTTCTATTAATGGGTCGAATTATTCATTCCGTTCCGCGAAATTATTAATTCCGCTGCTGAGGTATTTTTTCGTTTTGCTCTACAATCTCTACACAGACAGTATTGCGGCATGCTGCAGGAATGACATGACATTTTACATATCGATCGATATTTCTTTAAGCCCAGTTTTCCTTTCCGAGCGGAATCAATAATACCAACCCATATGACGAATCATAAAAGACTTTACATTGCTTAAGTGCATTAAGTTGAAGACTTTGTTTTGAACACCTGTCCATTTGTCTCGTCAAACGAAAGAACGACCGCATCCCCATAACATCTGTATTAGAGTATTAAAAAATCTGATGTTTTTAAAACCCCGGTTTTCGGGTTATTCAAAAAATTGCAATTTTAAAAAACCCGGGTTCGAATACGGTTATAACTGAAAAATCCGTTTAACCGTTTTTGTTTATTTTGTGTTTGCGTTTGTGATATATTTTTACATTTAGCGAACAAATTTGAAGAAATTTAAAGAAAAAAGAAAAAAAAAATAAAAATAAAAGAATAAAAAAAATTTTATAACTAATAATTGAGCTTTTCGTCAAAAAGCGTTAAATTTACTACTTAATGTGTCAAAGGTCTTTCCAAAATGAAGACTTTTTGTATTTTTGTTTTTATTTTACAATTTTTGCTTTATAAAAGACAAAACATCTCAATACTCACAAAAAATACCTTAACAGGACCCGAAAACTTTTTATTTTTTATAAACAGACTTTGTTCAGTTATATATTTGTTCAATTTTACCAAATATTTTTATTAGCGGGAGATTTACGATGCCAAAATATAATTAATTAATGTTAAAATCAATTTTAAGCAGGCAAAACAAATACAAAAAGTTAGACAAATTCGATGTTTTTTGACAAAAATAAAAAAAGTTCTAATTATAAAAACCAGTTAACCGCCACAAAAAAACCGGATTGTCAAATAAATTGAAAATATAAAATATTAGAAACCGGTCGGTTTTTCATATAGAAAAGAGACGGTTAACCGGTATCTGGTTACGGTTTTTGAATACTCTAGTCTATATGTAAATCCTTATTATAAATAAAGCTCTTGGCATGTAAATGTTGGAGAATTTGTGGCAATAATTTTTGCTTATATTACAACTCTTATATAATAAAAATGCTCTACAATCGGACTATCCGTTTATATACTGTGCAGATGACAAAAAGCCCTTGAAGTACCTTTAATTTGGTAAACATAATATCCAATTAATTTTGATTTTCAATGCCAAAATTCTAGAAAGTATAACTCATATATTGATACAAGATTTTGTATTGTGGACACTACAAAGAGAATAACAATTTAGTAAAGCACATAAATTTAAAACGGAGAAATAACAAAACTTTAATTTTAAAAGTCATCTCGGCATCTCTTCGCAAACCGACTAGATTTGTCTTTTCATTTACTTTTTTCCACAAACGAAAATAAAACGAAATTTTTAGGGTTGTTTTATAATACAGTTTGCAACACTCATTTGAAATTTGTATAACAGACTAATAAAAGATTCAGTTTTACGTTTGATTTTTGCCTCCTATGTGTCTGGCTTTGTGAACATTTTTCTAACAATACTAATATAAAATGAATTCAAAATTAAAGACTTGTTGGTTGGTAAAAACTTACATGCAAACAGCAGAGGTAGACTTGTTCGTTGCTGGAGTTTTTCAATAGTTTCGTTACACTCAGTTTAGTGTGATAAGCCAAATTGCATTGAGGATCTAGTTTTGAAGTCCATTCCATTAAACAATAATTTAAAGTCCAAATTAATTTCGTATGAACATCACTACATAGTAATGGACTGTAAAGAAAAAAATGTTTTAACTAAATATATTTGCAATGTAATAATTTTAAAAACATTTTAAATTTATTTAAATTATGGTTGTTGTTGTTGTTGTAACAGCAGTAATTGCTGAGTTGACAGCCCTTGGCCGAGTGATCTCGGGTCATTCCGGTGCGTAGAACTGGCCACGACAGCCACATTATTTGTTATGTTTAAAAAGCAAACATTTAAACCGATTATGTATGTACTAGGGTATCTAATCGAATAATGATCCTTCAAATAATCGAACAATTTTTTACGAATAATTATTCAAAGAATTTCAAAATTACCATTTTCGTATAACAAAAAATTCTATTAATTTTATAAAGAATAATCGAATAAAACTAATAAATATGTTTATGTTAATTTAAAGTTTCTGTTTAAATTTGTTTATAATTTAACAACACTGTGCTAGTTGAAAAAACCGACAGACGGGGCATTTAGTAGGTAAAGCTAAATCGAGTACACTGAATCCAGTGGTGCTAACCGTTTTTTTAGGTTAGGTCTAGTTTTCGAGATACATATAGGTTATTTAAAAAATGGAGGAGGTAGCTCAATAAATATTCACGTAACACAAAAACTGTTTAGTTTATTGAATTAAATAAAAATAAATCGGCAACAAAATTATATTTCAATGTTAAAAAATAAAATGATTTTTAATTGAACCAGTGTCATCATTACAACCAAACCTAAGGTGGTAGATAATGATGTGTTAAATATGTGTTACTAAACAAGGGGGTTATTGTGTAATTTGATTCAAAAAAAATCATTTTTGAAATGCAATGTATAAAGCATAAAAACTGGAACGAGTTTTCTTTCGAAATGATTTATAAAATAACCCCCCTGATATTTAAGATGACATTTATGATGATATCGTTGAAATAGACAAACAACACATTTATTAATAATTATATATGTAAGTGGTATTATTAAAAGTGGGCTTTAGACGATACTATTTTCTGCTTATTTTAAATTGTTTAAGTTATTCGAATAATTCGATTAAATTTAAATTTGTGATCGAATTATTCGAACAAGTTAAAATGTCTTATTTGAATTATTCGTTTTATTCGAACAAAAGAAAAAGCGACTAATTTGGTTACCCTAGTATGTACCGAAAAGGAATATAAAAACAGTATTTTATATTAATTTAAAATTAAACATACAACCAACAAGTTAAACTTTTATTACATTACACTTAAACCCTCAAGCTAATAACAAACAAATATTTTATTTAACATTTTCTCTTACCTTTCTTCAATTAAACCATGCTTATCGATGTATGCCAAAACAATATCCTTCAATCTCACCAACTCATCACTTAATTTGCCAATTGTTGTACTGGTCTTTGCATAACTTTCCAACAGACTTAACAGCCCATTGAGGGTAGCACTTCTTATAAAAAGATGTGATGATTTTAAGTAATTTTTAATTAAAGCTTCCAAATTCAACATTTCAATATGGGAGGGTATTAACATGCCTTTGGTCTTGCACAGCAAATAGATTAAATGCTGATGTGATATCGTATCGTCCATGGGTATGTGAGACTTTAAATAGTCAGCCTTTTCCCAGATTTGCTTAATCTGTTCACGATTCTCGCAAATTTCAGTGAATTTCACTAAATTTGGTAGTATTAAAATGTGGTTTTGCTACAAAGGAAAGAAACGAAACGAAATGATGAAATAAAGACAATGAATTAAATAAAAACAAATGGAAGAAAAATACACATACCTATACATACATATATACATACATGCATATCCTTACTTATGGTATTTTACACAAAGAAAAGAAAACTTGGGGGAAAAAGTCTAAAAAAATTGTTATTCTTTTGTAAGTCTTTTATAGTATTCAACCATGTATAGAAAATATGCTTACATATGTACATACACTTATGTTAACATACGATTTCTGTAGGGGAAAGGGTGATGCAATATAAAGAGATACATTTATGTGCTCGATCGTCTGGGTGAATACCCAGTCAATATTGATTAATGCACTTTCAAGGCTTTCATCGACCGAGGCTTTCTCAGTGTTGATTGCGACTTCACTCTTCGGGAGAGTCCAGTTGTGATCTTCACAGATGACTCAAACATGGAGAAGTTTGTGAGAGAATTCTATCAGACTTCCCGACACAGGTAGTGTTGAGATTTCAAGCATTAAGACGAGAACCGTGAATTGTTTAGGGTTTTATCCAGTAGAATAAATTTTCCATATTATGTAAAAATTGTAAAACAGAGATTCGAAACAGTAGGTGGCTTCTTTTTAGATTATCAACAACTGAATGGTTTGATTAGTGACTCATTACTCATTGATCATTTCCTGAAGATAACAAGTGTATCACCAGTTCAGCGTAACCATTTAGATTTAATGTCCGATGACACTACTGACTTTGCAAAAAACAAAACTGAATTAAGTGGGTATAACATCAGTGATGTATAAATTAAACATGCGACGTAACTGGTCTAACTAACTGATCTATTAAATGGGAAGAATAGTCACTTCGCGCACGCGATTTAAAGCCGTTTGGCGGTTCTAAACAGGTCAAAGGAGCGATACAGCTCGCGATGTTCATATAAAATAGATAATTTTAATCATCATAACCATCAAAATTAAACATGATAAATTGTAATCTCAATTAATGGTCGATTGGCCAATAATCGATCGAGTTTGAGAATAAAATTGAACCTGATATCTCAAATATTATGTGCTTTAAATTTTTATAAATACAAAATTGTTGTGTACGTATTGAAAATCATTAATATTATGGGAAGAACGAGATGTTCAGTCAGGGACATTTTTACATGGCTGAGAGTAGCAGCAATGAATTAAATAAACTAAAGCTATATACAGACGGTTGTCAGATCTGGAAATGTGCTAGCAATGTACTGATATTGCAAAATTGTTAGAAAAAAATGAATTGTCAGTTCAAACGACTGAAGAAAAACTTACAATTTCATTGGCACACATTTATCACACAATAAATTTATCTGTCAAGAGAAATGTTCAGTTCACATGGTTGTCAGATTGTTGTATGTCAAAAATTGTCAAATTCTACTAGAAAGTAGCGAGAATAAAGACAAAAACAAAAAAAACGCACGAAAGTTTGGATGAAAGAACTGTATGGAATCTGCGACCTTTTGCCATTATATATCTTTGGGAAGTTTATTCAACTTAACGAGCATTCCATAAACTTCGCCGTGCCTTAACTTCCTCGATATGTTTGGTACTTTTCTTTGTGACCACACGGTTTCGACCTTTTTGCGGTAGGATCTTGAATTTTTTTCTTGCCTTCAAAGCGACTGAATAGAAAAATTCAATTCAATTGGCTCATAGCACTCTATGACGCAGAATTCATTAATTGAAAGGACGCTATTCATTTATTATTTTCTTCATATACGGAGTTGCAAATAGAAATAAAAACTCTGACAATGTTCCCACTGTCAGACGCATAAACTTTGCACATCTGACAATAAAAAGTGTTTGACAATAGCAGAAAATGTGATCACACGATTGTTAAATGTCTGACAATTATTTTGTCTTACAATATACTGAAAATGCTTTTTCTGATAACGTTGGAAGACTGCAAGTTCACGGATATTCATATATATTGTAAGATTAATACATAGTTTAAGATGTATCGAGAAAAGACATTCATTCGTAGAGAAGAAGCCACGATCAAATCAAACACACACTTATACCGTCTCCAGAACTTCTTTTTCATTTAGTTTTTTTTTTACGCAAAAAGTAGATTTTTGTCAGCATGTTTTTGCAATAAAGATAATTGGAGAGAAAATTAAATTTCATTGCCTATAGATGCTAAAAAAAAATTTTAACAAAACTCCGTGACATGGCTGTATATGCAGTCCCAAAAAAAATTTAAATTAACATCCCTTTTTCAAACACCAATTCTGTTTTTGAGAAGAACATGTAGCAAAAAAAAAAAAACAACGTAGTTGCGAAATGTGCTAAATTTGCATATAACATTCATGTGCAAAATGTGCATCCGTTTTAAAGTATTTATCCACTGTACGAGTTCATACATATTTTACATTTACGTACGCAGCACGTACGTTTTAAAAGAATTCCTTACTTTTTATTTTTGCAAATATTGCTATAATTTCTCATGTTGCTACTTTTATTTTATGCTGCTCGTGCTGCACCACTAACTGGTATTCCCCTACTGCTACTTAGTAGTTGGAGCAAAACAACAAACCGATAAGAAAGAACAGTGATACCAAAACTTATTTGGAAATTCAATAGATATTTATTTACAGCAGTCTAAAGTAGGTTTAAATTTAAACTATATACGAGTATTTGTTAAAACTGTGTTCTTTTCAATCTGGCATTTTGAATTGAAACTCACATATAAATGTCTTGCATTTAATTATAAGCTTAGACTTTGGTTTTTCACAATAGTGGCTTACCTACAGTTAACACGTTGTTAGCAATACTTCATATAATTCGAAATAACATTTGTTATTACATAATATAAAATTTCATTTCACTTTCATTATAGGTTTGGCAACACTGCTCATTTACCAAACAATACAACTCGCTCACTCGTATTTATTATGGATAGCTCTATACTTTAAGTTTAACTAAACATACATACACACATGCATACATGCATACATTTTTAAAACGCAATTTATATTTTCCGAACTTACCGGAAAAATGAGAAAACTAAATAAAAAAAAAAAAAATTAAAAAAAAAACACTCACCTCAATCATTTGCATAAGAACATCAAATATTAGTTGTGAACTACTTTTATAATCGACACCAGATTGTTTTGTAAAATATTGATAATTCCTATACGATGTATTTGCAGCGACGCCGCACAAATGTTTCGTTGATGTAGAAGTTTTTGTTGAACTTTCCTCGCCGCCAGTTAACGACAATGAATCGCTCTCATCTATGGACGACAATGAGGATGATGATGAATTTTCCATTTGCTGCCAAATGAAATTTAAATCAAATTGATTTGCTGCAAAATATTGAGTACCAATTACGGAATCACAGACAAGATTGCGCTCCAAATTGCTGTGATAGAAGACATTTGATGGTGAAATAATAAGCTGAATTTCATGAAGTTTTTTGAGGCTTTAAAACAAAAGAGAAGGAAAAAGTTAGAACATTTTTAAATGGAATTTCACATTTAAGTGTTTTTTAAGTTTAATATTTATTCAATGGTATTTGGTAAATTGTTTTCGTTGTTTTATGTGGCAGAAGTTGTTTAAAAATATCAGTTACATTAATTAAATACCTAAATCTAGATGAAAAACTGAATAGTGTTGTTATAAAACGGACAGGAATTCTTTACAACTACATTCAACAACTGACTTATTATCGAAGAGGATCTCAAAACGATACAAAACAACAAAATTATATGTCACTTCGGTCCACGTTTTTGGTTCATTTGTGTTGTGATAATTAAACGAGATAATTGTGAAAGAGTATAGAAGAAGATGGAGATCGAGATAGTTCGATAGTGATAGATGGAGAAAAAGTGTTCCGGGTCAGTGGACCAACAGATTCAAAGTCAACGCTTTGGGATTCGAGATGACTGGTTGTCTGAACCAGTTACTGTTCTTTATACAAGACTCGATTTTCTCTAACTTCATTATGGATAATTCGGAAAAATTATTGTAAAAACCAAATTCTTAAGTCTTCCAATGCTGTTCAGTGACAAAGGAAGTGAAAGATAGCCTCCTCTTCATTGTGGCTTCTGTAGGTTATCCTATTCTTCTAACATGATTGCCAATTTTACAGTGTCCGGTGATTACTGACACTAAATTACGTGGTTGAGAGCGTGGTAGTCTCAGCAGATAAGCTGTATGTTCTCGATTTTTTTTTTCGCCAGTTTATAGGCAATGCAATTGCCTGTTATATCTCTGTATAGCCATATAAGTGTGACTGTCGAATGTCTCGTAATCCTATTCAAAAACGACCGGCATTCCTGGACCAAGCTAAATGTTGTTAAAGATTTTATTGCAGCTAGGTTTTATGTATATATACGGAGATCTCTTCCTGATATTCTATTATAACTTAGCCAACAAAAGCTTGCAAAATCATTTGTGGACCATAAGTGGTCCTATCTCTTATGAGCTGCTAAAATCTAGTGAAACAAGTACCAAATGAAACTGATTCGTTTAAAGCGAGCATTGTTCAAAAACAGCCAACATAGGCGGCCAGGTGTAAAAACATAATATTTCACCATGACGGCAACATGTTGCAATATTTGTAAAAACTATTTAGAAAGAAGTGGTTGGCAAGTTTTGCCTCACCCGGTTTATAGTCCAGAACTTGCTCCGTTCGACTATTATTTATTTTGATAATGCATAATGCTCTCTCTGGGATACGCTTCACTTTAGAACAAGGTATTCAAAAATGGCTTGATTCGTTCTGAACAGTTATTTTTGCGCAAAATCCATAGGTTGGCAAATGAAAAGACGACGGAAAAATGTCAAATGTTTCAAAATAATAACTAAAAATTAAAAAAAAAAAATCCAGCATTTTTTAAGTATACGCCCAATATAAGGCACCACTCTTCAGTAAAGTTTTGGTCCGATTTAGTACCCTGTTATAGCTGAAATGGATATAAATGAAAAAATCAGATCAATGTATTAAAAAAAAATATGTGAATCCCTCCAATTTTCCCCAGCTTTGGCTAATTAAAAAATATTGGATTTGATTTGATATGTGACGCAGGCGAATCGCAATGTTGTACAACAATTAGATGAAAAGCAGGTAAGAAATAAATTCTAGTTTCTTGTTTCAACTTTTTGTATATATGTACATGTTAAGAAACGAGTAGCAATTTGTGGTGCAAAGGCATTCAAACGAATTTTTTTTTCATACAAAAATATAAAAAAATGCTTTGCAAAGAATACAACATCAAACAAATTCCCCTCAAAAATGTCAGGTGAAATATACATATGTTTTTTAAAAATAAATAAAGAATTTTAATTCATATTTTAAATGTAATTTTTTAATTTAATATGTAGTTTTAAATTTCTGTTGCATTAATTAACTTGTATGCAACAAACTCCAAGTGCTATGATATGCAATATTCATTTTAAATGCTTTTAATACGCATACATATGTATTTTGTTTTCCTTTTATTTTCTGTAATATAACAAATTATTTTGAAACAACAATTAAAGCACATACTAACTAGTTAAAATGAATATGCAATTATATTTTTGTAACTCTCGAAATAACCCCAAAATTGGCAAATATAAAACTTACACAAAATAAAATTTATAAATATTTGAATACAAAACTCAAGTACTCCATTATAAACGAGTAAGAAACAATAAATGATGAAAATGTAAAATTTATTTTTGGCTAAAGCAAAGTAAAGTGTTTATACAAAGTAACTACCACTAACCGAGTAAAAATGGTCAAGGGTTGGAGAAACGAATAATATTCCAGTGAATTTGCTAATGCATTTGTAAGAGTTGAGAGAATATTTAAGTTGTACTCGTAACTTAAATATGGTGTGAAATACGAGTATATTAAAATAAATAAATTTTATGCTTGCAGAATAAGATATTTTTAAATAGAATTTCTGGCAATTGCTTAATTTGTCGTGTGTGACCATACTTTTAGATTTATAAACAACATTTAAATATTAGATAAAAAAAATGTTTACCCGAATAATTGAAGGCTACAAAAAAGAACCCAAATATCCGACATTATTTATACGTATGTATGTAAATATACATATATGAATGTGGGTCTGCAAGTGTGAATTTACTCATACTCGTATAGTTGTTGTACGTATAAAGTAACAAAGTATCGGGCTACAGAAAAGTGTTAAAGCATATGTTGTTAACAAATTGTTGCTGTTGTTGTATGATTATTATTATTATTATTATGTATATGTATTTGTATATTTTAAATAATTTATTTTTTGTTTTATTATATAAAAAATATACATACACATACAAAACTAGCAAAACTAACTAGGGTGGCTCTTATTTTGCAATCCAAAGATCAAAAATATTTCTTCGACATCTAAAAACCAAATACTGCAACTGCCTCATTTTGAATGCTTAAACTAGGGAAGTCAAACGGGACTGGTTTTTCAAAGCCTGGTATTCGGGATTTTTGTTTTATATTAAAACAAATTAATTTATTAACAAGTAAGAAAGCCCGACCATATAATACCCTACACCCAATATATGTATAAAACAGTTTTTTTTAAAAATGGGCGTTATGTGGGAGATATAACCTATTGTGGACCGATCATCCAAAAATTTTGTGTGAAAATAAATATTATATATGTTAAACTTTATCTCGATATAAACACTTTTAAAAGATTTATGAAGGTTAAAATGAATTACGGAGAGGGTCGTATATGGGAGTTTCGACTAATTATGGACCGATCACAATAAAATTGCATCGTGTTGTTTGTATACATATGAAATATATTTGTGTTCAATATTATTTGGATACCAACATTTTTAAAAGTGTTATGCTTTTTAAAGTGATTTTCGGAAGTGGGCCTTATATGAGAGATATGAGTAATTATGGACCGATCTGCACAAAATTTGTAAATGTGATTTGGCTTCATTTACCACTCATTTGTAATGAAATTTGTTTTGATACTTGCATAATTCAAATATTTATGATCGGTAAACCTCAATTTCGGGAGGACATTTGTATGGGGCCAGGTAAATAATGGACCGATTTCTACCAGTTTCAATCCCATCCATCCTTGGGCCGAAAAAATATCACGTAGCAAATTTTATCGAAATATCTTCAAAATTGCGACCTGTATTATATTCATCAAAAAATCCCGGGATTTTAGGATTGGCATTCCTTGATTAAGCTTATGTAAGATAAAATAGACCTTAAGGGAACCAAAATTTTACGTTGCAGTAAAACAAGGGGATAGGGTATGGTGCAATGGCAACACTTCAATTATTTGGATATTTATGTAAGAGTATATCTGCAGAAACGTTTGCTGCCTCTTATTAATTTAAAAGCTGGAAGGAAATCTGATCGATGGCCAATTGTACATTATTGCTATTATTATTAAAGTTCTTGGCAATAAACCAAAGTTAACGATTGATATTCAAGAGTATTTAAATGCTATTATAACTGAAATCCAAAATTTTGTTAAAGGAGATTTTGAAAAATAAATTAGAATCAAATTCACAAATTTTTAGTTATAAATATTATTGGTTTGTATGGGCTCTGACTTTTAAATGACAGCATTGAAAATTCAAAAAGTAAAAAATAACCGCCAACCTAATGTACATATATGTACATAGATTCATACATACATACATACTTATATACACATATAAAATACTCTAAAATTAAAAAGGCAATAATGAAAAAAAGTTGTAAAAACCACAAGTATTTCACATGCTTTATTGTATTTTGTTTTAATGTTGTTCACAACAATATCCAATGGCCACTTAAATGTTTTTATTTTTTTTTTGTTTCGTTTGTTGTTTTTAAAGTTAAACATACGGCCCTGTTCTGTAAACCGATATCCGAGTAAATTTCTCGTTTTAAAACGAATTCACATTTTTTGGTGTTCTGTAAACCGAATTCACACAATTTTTCTTGTTTTGAAACCGAGTAAACAAATCTAGTCGAAAGGAAATCGAATGTGTAATTATTTTAATAAATGACTACGAAATTAACAAAAAACAAATGCAATTTACATTAAATTACATTAATTTTAATAAATTTGAATTTTAAAAAAATATATTTTAAAAGCATCCTAGAACTTCTACATATTTTTGCTTTAAGAGTGACAAAAAAAGTTTAATGAACAAAACACTTTTTATACTATAGAGAATATAAAAGGCATTTGAATAAACAGCACTCTTGTAATAATAGTAAACATTATACATACATTAAATTTTTATGACAAACACTTTATAACTGAATTAAATTTTAATTCAAAAATACTTATTTAAAATGAAATAATTGCGTAAATCACAAGTATTTTCAAAAACATAATTTATTTTTAACAGGGCGATCACCATTTTTTCTTATATCTTTCTTTTATTTACAAATTGTGAAGTTTTTTTAATCAACAGCTGACTTTAACGTTTAACTAAAAATTCGAACCTAATTTCGAATCATATCAATACGAGTAATTTGCAGAACACCAAAAAGCGATTTATTCGGTTTTAGAAATTTCTCGTTTTTAAAAACGAATCGATTTACAGAACAGGGCCGATAGTGAGACAGATAACAACGCACACATACACACAATATATTTTTGTATGCATTTATGTGTTCTTTAACAAGCATACAAGCACCCTTTATCTAGAGAGATAT
Source organism: Bellardia bayeri (assembly GCA_950370525.1). Taxonomy (NCBI): domain Eukaryota; kingdom Metazoa; phylum Arthropoda; class Insecta; order Diptera; family Calliphoridae; genus Bellardia; species Bellardia bayeri. The sequence goes on from OX493264.1 coordinate 125,113,202, forward strand.
AAACTTGGTTAAAAAAAATTATAACATAAAAAGCATAGTTAGTATATTTTTTGTTAAACATAATATAAACATTTTATAATTGTTTTGATGCTGTTTTTTTTTAATATTTTATTTTTGTAGTTGTTTGCGTTTTGGTTTGTTTATTTGTATCATTTTATGAGTTGTTGTATAATAATTACAGTATGTGATTGTTTCATTGTAAATTTATTTATTGATCATTTTTCTAATTTTCTATTTCTCACATATTCCTATTTAAATTTCCATCAATTTAACGGATATACAGTTTTTTCAGTAAATATTTAATTATAAGTCGCACAAATGTTAACAATTTGCTAAAAATTAATGGCGTATGTTTAGCTGATAATAACTTATACGATTTTTAAACCAATACAATTTGCTATTTCTTATTGTAATAAACAACTCTTACTTCTTTTTATTCAATTTAAGTCTTGACCTTTTGAACAGCCCAGCGTATACGCAATATGGTTGAGAGAAATACACATTCATATTAAGTATACGCCACAACAGTCATGCCACATAACATTGATTAACTTTCGTTCAAATGAAAGGAACTATAATCTAAAATGCATTTTTTCAATAACTATAAAATATATTGAAACACACTACTACTATTCCGTGTATGCTGTTGTTTCAACAATGTGCGTTTTTATACTCTACACCACTATAGTGGGGAGGGTATATTAAATTTGTGCTGACGTTTGTAACGCCTATAAATAATAGTCCAACACCCAACAGTAATTATACCGATCGACGTCGATTTAACAATGTCCGCGCGTCCATCTGGCTGGCTGTCCATGTAAACCTTGTGTTCAGAGTACAGCTCACAATTTTGAAGAACCCTGCCGAAATTTACTTTTAACTCTCTTAAAAATGTGGTTATACAAATAATATTAAGCACGAATATGTTTTATATATATATACAAATCGTTCGTCGCAATTTTATGATGATCAGTTAATTATTAGTCATAGCTCCCATATAAGGCCCACTTCCGAAAATCACATTAGCAACCATAAATCTCTTAAAAATTAAGTTCAACACAAATAAGTTTCATATATCTATACAGACGTCCATATTTAATCCCCTTCGAAAATTTAATACAAAAAATATTTATATGCACAGAAATCATGCCACTAAATTTTTGAATGATCGGTCCTAGTTCATAGCTCTCATATAGCGTCGTTTCTAACCAACAATACTTTCTTACTTGTTGTGCTTTTAATTTAAAAATAGTTTTTAAAGTAAATGCTTCATCAAACCATTTTCATTGGCATTTTTTGCCTGTTTAATACACACTAATACAAATAGCAATGTTAAGGTACAGTGTACATATATATATTTAGTTTATAAGTGTGAACGCACACTAGTACCAGTTGCTACTGCTATGCGTGTGTGACTGTCGTATACATATACACACTTCTTAAAAGCCCCTTAAGTGCTATAATGTTGTCTAACTTGTAACATTAAAGATTACACATTCACACATACATACACACAAACTATAGGTATGCATTCACTCTGTTACATAAATGGTATATAAATACATACATACATATGTATTTGGCGCATTCACACATTCAGTATGAAACTCATGTACTTTGTCTAATATTTTGTTCTAGTAAAACTCTTTTACTTTCAATTTTCTTTTTATGTATTGTTCATTGCAGTTGTATTTCATGTGGTTCTTCCTTTTTTTAAACTGAATGTTATTGTTACACTGTTTCTTTTGGCGACTTTTTGTTTAATTAAAGTTTAAAAAGATTAATAGAATATTATAAATTACATCTCAAAATAAATGGTAACAAATAAAGAATTTGTAAACCACTGCTGCAAACATTTTCTGACTCCCAACTAGGGTTTTTGAGGATTAGGGTTTGCAATTAATAGTCGGGAATTTTCGAAAAAATCTGGTTGTCCATATAAAGCTTGTGCGCAAAGTACAGGTCGCAATTTTAAAGATATTTCAATAAAATTTAGTATGTGAATTTGGTTTGGTACAAGAAAGATTGGACTTGAAATAGATCCGTTATTTATCATAGTCATCATACAAACATAAATCCAAAATATGACTTTATAGGTTATAAATGTTTGATTTATACAAGTATTTGAATAAATTTCACAAGAAATAAATTATATATAAAACCTAATCACACCTACAAATTTTGTGCATATCATTCAATAATTCACCATAGCTCCCATATAAAAGCACTTCCGATACTCACTTTAACAAGTATAAATCTTTTAAAAATTCTTGGTATTCTAATAAAGTCATTTCGCCCAATTTAATAATGATTTAATAATGATAATTAGTCTCAAATAAGACCCTTTTTGTTCAAGTCACTTCAACGAACGTGAATAAATCTTTTACAAGTGTTGATTACGAGAAATAATTTGTATAAGAGCACAAGTCATGCTACTAAATTTTATAATGATCGGTCCATAATAAATCATAGCAGAGAAACATGTTTCTGATATATTTGGTGTAATGTTCTACCTATGACCGACAATTCTTTCTCACTTGTTTTTTTGAGTAAAAATTTTACACTAAAAGAAAGAATTCCCGATATAGCTGGAAAAAATAATTTCTTTATTTATATACTTTTTTACTCAAACATTTTTAAACTCTTTTAGGAAATAGTGTAAACATTACTTATTACTACATGCTACATTGCTACACATTCAAAAACAATTGTACGAAATATGTAGTATGTAGTACATGACAGCAGCACTAGTAGTAGTGCATACGACTTATTGAAGTTGCTGAAACCGTTGCCGTATCGCACGGTATAATGAAATGAGTATAATGTATTTTTACTTTATTTATTTTGTTCTACTTCTTTACACTTACCTTATGGTATCACAATTAATACGATTCCAACGGGTTGTATGATGATACAGTGAAAGTTTATTGCCCACAATTGGAAAAGTTTTGTACGTAATTAAAAGTTCCATAATAGCTTCCAAACAAATACTACGTATTTGATATTGTTCTTGCTGGTCCACCATGTTTTCGTCATAAACTTTATTGATTAGTAGTAAAAATGTCATAAAATATTCTTCAAATTGTTGACGTGTTGTAAAACCAAAAATTGACAATCTATAAATAAACAAGACAACAATAAAGATATGACAAGACCAACAGGCAACAAACGGAGAAGAAATGAAATATTACATGAAAAGATAACTATACAAATAAAAAGTAATAAGTAATAAGAACTAGAAAGAAAAAGTTTATATGTTTTTAGTTTTTATGAAGCCAAGAAAATGAAACAGTTAAGGATATTTTTTTTCATATTAACAAAAACAAATTTACAACTCAAAGCAAACTGGTCCACAAAACTGTAAACCACTTAAGGCCATTTATCGATTCAATAGAAATTTAAAAAGCAGACAGATTCTTTTCTTATCTCTTAAGAAATAAAATACTTGTGTCTCTACTATTAAGCAGATTAAACTTGTGTGCTAGTTATTGAGCCTTAAAAGTCAGAAACAAACTTGAATTAAAATTTAAACATTTCTAAATGATTTTGCCTTTAACACAAAGAAAGAAAGATATGTTTAGCAATTCCTGTTAAATTTTTAATTTGAAAAATATAACAGAAAAAAAAACAACCTTACCTTTTAACAAAACTTTTCAAAATATCGACATCACTAAGGCTCTCAATGGGTATAATTGGCAACATTGAATTGCTGTTGGTAGCTGCTGCCGTTGCTAGTAATGTGGAAGTGGAAGCTACAGCTGACGTGCCTGATTGACTTTTATGTGAAGGAGATGTTGTCGGTGATGTAGTTGTGCTCTGACAGGCCAATAAACGTTGTTGCTGTTGTATAATTTCATATGGTGTTACAGCCAAAGCATAGAACAGATTAAATCTCAGAGATGAAATTGAAATTGATAACAAAGTATGCTGCAAACGAGATAGATACATTAAAAATGAAAGCAAAAGAAAATTTAAATACAAATTTCAAATCTAAACGACATCATTAAAGACTCAAGTTAATTTGCATAAAACAAAGACTGAATTCTCTAAATGAAATAAAATTGTTAGAAACAAAAGAATAAACACCTTCAAGAAACTGTATGTAAACAGATAAAGAGAAAATATACTAAAATTAAACTTACCAATGATATAAAATCAAACTGGTTATTTATGCCTTTGAGGTCTAAAACATCAATATCTGATAACGCCAAAGCAGACGAGCATGAGAAGATGCCAAAGGATGCTGAGTAGTATTCACCACCAAAACAACTGCCTTTATCTTTGCTGCCAATTTTAGTTTCAATTAATTTTCCAAGAAATATAACTTTTGGATTGTATTCTGCCGTTAGCCAAGCTTCATTTTCGAAATTTCTTTCTACATTTCGTTGCTTTTGCAGTTCATGTTCATGTTGGTGGTCTTGTTGTTGGCGTTGCTGTTTATTTGAACATTTCGCTGAAGACCTCAAAGCATTTTTATATTTCCTATAGAATATAGTATTTTCCAATAACAAAGAGCCCGATAAAACAACAACATCAAGGAGTAAACAAATAATTTTATTTAGTTCACACTTTGTCAGTGGCAAACATGAATAAATTGAATCTGAAACACTTGCACCCGCGCCACTGCCACCGACAGCCCCAGCACCACTAAACCCACTGCCACTTGGTGTTGGCATGGTTTTACCCAATGTTTGCTGTTGTTGTTGGTTGAGTGCATACCAAATGAATTTTTGATGTAGCAATATATCAATGCATTGTAGAGACACGGTTATACAATTCCTTTCTTCATGGGTTAGTGACACTGACGAAGGCCTATTCAGTATGCCGTTAATAGATTGACAACAGCAGCCCATGAATCGCACTAGTGTTATTACATGTTCCGGTCGCAACAAGTGTTCACTTAAGAATTTATCAATGAATTTCGATTCGATGTAAATTAGTGCTGTCACCTCAATTTGTTTAATGTTTTCCATTAATGCGATTACAGCTTCACACAAATGTATGGTGGTATTGATGGTGTCGATGGTCGTAATGGGTAAAAGAATGCCATCATTATTTGTAGCACCAATAACATTAGCAATACCAATGCCACTTCCACTGTCAACATCACCAATGGTATTATTTCTATCAGCAACGTGGCAAACATTGCCACTACTACTACTAACACAACTACTGCTGGTGCTGCCTTTAACAACTGTTGCTTGTTGTTTATTATTGTCTGTACTATTATTGTTAGTTTGTTGCTGCTGTTGGTGGTGTTGCCCTTGTATGTCAGTGCCACCACCACCTCCAGTTTGAAACGCCTGCTGCTGTCGTCGCATCATTTCAACAATACGTGTCATAAGCTGTGTTAGTGCAACACGCGCTAATGGATTCGGTTGCATGTAGTGTATATGTGGATTATACTGTATACAATTGTTGCGAAATGTTTGCAACATTGCTTGTAGTGAGCTGGCAATTGAATGCCTTAATATACGCGTTGCATCAAAATTGCCATTATTGAATATCTTTTGTAGCTTATTTTCCGATTGTATCTCTAGAAGGATTTTCACAATTTGCTGTGGATCATAGTTGTTTTGTGCAGAGAATTTAATTAACTGTAATGGGAGGAGAGAAAAAACAACGAACATATAAAAAATCACACTGACAATACTGTTTTTTATACATAGATACAAAGTATTGTATGGCTGTGGCATCTACTCGTATACAACTTCTATTTGAGCAAATACATGAGGTATGTACATAGTCAGTTGCATAAAACTATGTATATATCCACTATTTATTTGTTTAGTTTAGTTCAATTCAGTTTTGTTTGCTTTTGTATTTGTTATTTTTATTAAAATTATTGTGTGTTGGAAATTTGCTCTTACTGTACGTGTTAAATTGTTTAACTCTAATAATTTTACATTTATATTTTAGAAATTCATTTTAATTTTATATCCTCTAGAAGAAAAAAAACCTGCAATTATTATCTAACATAAATTCACTTAAAACCTATGATATAATAAATAAAACACAATAATGAACAGAAACAACATTTAGAAATTATTATTAATGGGATTAATAAAACAGAAATATTATTAATTATTTAAATAACTTTAAGAAAACACAGTGTTATCTTCAAGTTAGTGGAGTGGAGTAAAGAGAACAGTGGAAATTGAAAACCTATTTGTGCCGGTAGTTTCAATTAATAGTTATTCAACAGTGCACAGTTAAATTACATGTATGAAAAAGATTTGCACAATATAAAATATCTAAGAGATGGTTTAAAAATTATTTTGATTTGGAAATAATTCTGTAGATCGTACACTATTGGTGATAGCTTAATAAAATTATAAACTGTCAGGGTTGTGGTGTTTCTGATTCGACAAATGGATTAAAAACATTTTTTTTTTTTTTGAAATGTTCAAAAGTTATATATATATAATAATACCAAATACTAATCACAAATCATGTATTATTTTTGAATATTTTAAAAGTGTTTGGTTTACATGAAATATTTTTCATTGCCAATTTTAAAAATTTCAAAAATATTTAATTACAAACAAATAAATCAACATAAAAATACTTCAGCTCCGATATCTAGTTTTGTGTTCAGTTTGAACCGAAACCGCGGTTTAACAAATTCTTTAATATTAGCTTCCAGTACGTCAACCGTTATGAGCCTTAACATCGCACGATCTATGTGGTCAATTGACCGGTCACAAACGTGAAATAAGCTTTTCACCGAACACGACTCTCAATTTGGTTATTGTTTCATGTGCTGCGTGGCATGTTAATCCGTTTTGTTGAAACCACATGTCCGCCAGGTCCACCTCTTCCATTTTAGGGAAATAAATTTTTAATAATCGCACGGTAGCGCTCATCATTCACAGTAACGTTCCTGCCTTCGTCGTTTTTGAAAAAGTACAGTCTAATAATGCTATCGGCCCATAATCAACATCTAACAGTGCATTCTTCGGGATGCATTGGCAGTTATTGCTCTACACACCAAATACGACAATTTTGCTTGTCTACGTATTTATTCAACCAGAAATGAGCTTTGTCGCTGAACACAATTTTCCGATAAGAAAGTATATCTACTGAGCATTAATTTTGATAATAAAATTCAAAAATATGCAAGCATTGTTCGTTTGTGTGCCGATTCATGGTTAAATTATAAATCGACCTGAGCATGTTTAACAGTAACATGTTACACGAAAACAGCTAAGCTGTCAAAAAGAAAGTTGCTAAAAAATCACTCTTTAGATGTTAAATTACCTGGTATGTAAAGATACGCACAGTATAAAATATCTAATATGTAGATAGTTTTAAAAAAGATTTTATTTTATGCTCATTTGCTCATAAACTCAAATAAAATTTTAAATAAAGTAGAGCTAACTTTTCTCTATTACAATTCGATTTTACATTTGAAGTTTTATATTATTCGAACATTTTTTTAATGTTTAACCTCAAGTTCTTAAGTTCCATAATACCAAAAACTTGCTACTCATAAATCATGCATTCTTTTGAATATTTTAAAATTGTTAGATTTAATTAAGAAAGAAAAAAACAGACACTGAAAATATAGCACAAAATTATAGACACTTAATTTATAAGAATAGAAACGGAAGTTAAAAAATAATTTATTTACATATAGATCAAGTTTAATTTGAAAAATATTTCTTTGTTTTTTGAATTTAAAAATTTTTTAATTTGTCAGTTATTATTAAATTTGTTATAATTTGTTAAAAATTGTAAAATTAAGAAAGAAAAAAACCCTGACGAAGGCACTCAAGGAAGTGCCGAAATATTGGATTTAAATAAAATATAAAAAGTTTTTTATATTTAAAAAAAAAGACCTCAAGCTTGAAAAATTAGTAATAATTGTTAGATTTATATGGAACTTTTTCTTATAAGTTGAAAAAAATAGTGACTGCAACAAATTGGCTTAAGTCAAGTCGATGTATAACTGTCATTCGATGTATTCGTTTGTAATAATGTTTGTATAATATTATTGTTTTTTTTAACCACACCCGGGTACAAATGTATCCACTTGCAACATTTGGCTATGCCCGTTACCTTACATCGCCTATATCGCTTGAACCAGGTAGAATATTTGAATTGAACAAAAACTAAAACATTTGTAAAATATTAATATACGCTATAAAAAAAATAATGAAACTGGACCATTTAAACATTAGAAAAAGCCAAAATAAGCTAATAGATTTAAACTATGCAGATCATTCGTCAATATTCATTTATTAAACTAAAACAAAATAGGAATCTAAACTGAATTATACGTATGCATATCAAAAACCTACTGAAAAATATTCAATTAACTTTAAACACTTACGGTCTAATTCATAAAAAATTTAAGTAGACTTCAAATGTACTTTAAGAAAATTTTGTCTAAAAGCACACTTCAAACCTACTTTATTTTTTATGAATACGGCAGTTAAAATATAGCATTTGTTTCTTTTGCAAAATTATTTATACTTTTTTGGAAATATGTTCGATTGTCTACTTCACAAAACGTTCAAATTTAAATAAATTATTTATCTATATATTTATTTTTGCATTCTGTAAATTATAATGATTAATTAAACTTAATTAAAAACCTGTTTCTGATAATATATTTTTATTTATAAAGCAAACAGACCACATGGCAAATGAAAAGGGTTGCATATAACTGTGAATTAAAATAATAAGCATATGCATGTATGTACATATGTATGTGCATTAGACTTAAGGTGCTATCAGACGGGATGTATTTTACATATGTACATACTGTCAAATTTTCCATCTGTAAAAGTTGTACACACCGTGTGATACATATGAAACTTCGCATGTGTAAAATACATGTGGAAATACATATGTAATTTTTTCGATTAGAACACTTTCTAATTTCCTGTGACAAACATAAACAGCTGGTTTGTTTTGAAACAAAATTGTTTGAAAAAATATATTGTAAAGAAAAATTAAAGAAAATGGATAATGGACATGGAAAAGTAAGTATTTTTCGATTTTTAATATATTAAATTATGTTTATTTTATTTATTAAAGTTAGATTGGCCAAAAGAAGCAATTTCTGAAATTTATACACGTTAAAAAGTCAGCTTTTGTTTACATTTATAGGTTATGTCATACGGAAAAACATAAGCAGCTGTGATAGCAAAAATTATGAATCGTATGTAAAATGGAAATTTTGACATACATAAGGAATTACATATGGATAAGAAAAGTGCCAGTACATATGTAAAATACATCTCGTCTGATAGCAGCTTTACAGAGAAAACCATTTCATTAATACTTAAAAATGTTTGCCCAATACGAATATTTACTTGTCAATACAAACATTATTTTATACATATTGACCATAAAAAATGTCAATCATTTCCGATAACACGCGAAATAGTACGAATATTAAAAGTAAAATTAACAAACCCTTTCTTAAATCAATAATAAAGCGAATTGAATTGCTCTAATGTTCATAAATAAGTATTTCATACTTATTAGGGATGATAATACCGATCCCGAAAATACCGAAACGAATCTCGAATCCCAGGATTTGTTTTAAAAAATCCCGGTTTTTGGAATTTTAAATTCCTTATAAAAAGCTTTAATTAACTTAAAAGCTCAACAAATGAAGAATTTGTTTTACTTAAGCAAATAGTTATGATTTTAAATCCGATTTGAATATTTGATGATCAATTTGAATGATATGAATCTCTGCTGATATTGCACTTTTATTTATGATCAAAGAGATATTGGGCCATAACCATAGTCACGAAAAAAGTGTACTTTAATAGTTAAAAAGTTGACTTTTGTTAAAAGTACACTTTACTTTAACATCAACGCCAAAATAGCCTAATTATGATATTAATCTTACTTTCTCCATTTTTCCACCGCAAACAGTTTTCTTAAACTTGCCCGCTTAATTTTATTATTTTGCCGATTTTTGTTTTTTTTTTTCAATTTTCAATGACAGCTGTTTATAGCTGCCACTTGCTTATTTTTCTTTGCAGTTTGTATGAAATAATTTTCTAGATATGACGTGGCACCCAGTTAAGCCGGTTTAACTTAAAACGGCCTTAATTTTGACTATATTTACAAAATAATTTAAAGTAGGTTTTAAGTTTAAAGTTGTTTTTAAAAAGAACCGACTTTAGTGTTTGTCTATGGTTGTGGCCCATTAAAAAGTGATCTGGTAAAAGAAACCAAAAAATGTTGACCCTACAATACCTAATAATGTTTGTATGATATGGAATCAAATATTGAATAAGAAATATAATTATTTCTTTCGGAGGGTGAGAAAAGATTGTTTATGAAATCAGCAAACAACAATTTGCTAACAATTTTGCCCACAAACAATGTAAACGATGTTTTTCGTCAGCTTCATATATTGGTAACAAAATTAAATAAAGTTTTATAAGAAGCTGTTTAAGGTCGATCGATAATATTCTGTTGCTTTCAAATTAATATAGAAATTAAAGGCGAAATGACATATTAATTTTTGTTAATGTCATATTAATGTTTTTAAATTATTCAGGCATGTGATGGAAATCTATATCGAAAACGAATAAGTTTTGGAAATACATTTAAATGCATTTATAATCTAATTTTTAAAATTTTTGTTTTAAGATTTTCTTTAGTAGCCCAATATCTTTATATTTTATGTGATAAAAGTTTTTCAATACAGAAATATTACGAAAAAATTGACTTCTAAAATTCATTCGTTTTTGATATCGATTTCCATCACATGCCTGATTAATGGTTTATAAACTGTTAATCAACTTAAAAATTATATATGTATGAATATGAGGACAGAAAATGTTTGTTTTCAAACATATAGACATATATTTAGCATAAGTTACTTTTTTGAAATAAATAGTTTTTATTATTAATAAACCAATTTGTTTTAATATGAAATATGATCCCGAAAAGCCCGGGATTCCGAAAAATTTTGGTATTCAGAAATGCAATTTCAAATCCTGGGTTTCGGGATTTCAAAAATGCAAATCCCGGAATCCCGGTATTTCAAAAACCAGTCCCGTTTGGCATTCCTAATACATATTTAAGCTGTGTTCACATTATGTGTATTTGTCATGTGGACTGTCACTTTTTCGCATGTCAAATTTGTACATATAGTCTGAACACCTTCAAACAATATCATGTGTTATTTCTCTGTGTGCAATACATATGACATTTTTGTATTTAGAACGAGTTCTATTTTCAAGTGACAAACCATCTGACATTTAATAAATATAATTTATACCTAATAGTAAAACAAAAATACAAAAAAAAACTACACAAATTTATTATTGAAAATGGAGGGAAAACTTGAAAAGGAGTTAACAAAAGTAAGTACATATGTATGTGACATAACCAACATATGAACATGTAATTTATAAACCGTATGAATAACTCAAATTTTGACATACACATGAAATCACATATGGGTAGAAAAGTGACATTCCACATGACAAATACACATAATGTGAACACAGCTTTACATATATGTGACGACCACATGCACGTATGAGTAATTACAAACAAAAAAAATTATTGTGCTCTCGTAACGTATACGCATCACATGACATTGTATAAACTTTAATCAAAAGCAATTAATTCTATACAGTTTTTTTATACAAATTTATACGAATCTATTATAGAAACAATCATTAAATCGTGTTTCCATTTAATTTGCATCTATTTATATGTATTTTTTTATAGAAATACATGAAGTTAAATTGATAATTTCTATTAAATGTTATTTTCAAGCAATTTACTCATTTATAATCGTTGTACTGTTAAACATTTCAATTAAACAGCCATACAATATTTTCTCTAAAGATTTATTAGTAATATGGCGGGTCAATATTTTCGTTTGATTTATTTTTATTTTCATCTTTCAACTCACCTGATTAAATATCCATTTCTCGTCTACAATATTAGAAACACTTCCCAAAGGAGCATTAATATCATCGTCTTGAATTCCACAAGAATTTTCCAAATCATTTAAACTATTAAAATGCGAGAATAAAAATCAAAGAGAACAAAAACAAATTATAGGAAAAATAAATATAAAAAAACCCAACATAGTACTAAACTTAAGAATGCATAAATGTTGTGAATGGCAAAACGCCACCAACGAGCATAGTACAATTTGTAGGTGTATAACAAGAAGGGAAAAATGTAAATTCAAATAAAAAAAGCCTTCGCGTGGCTGAGAACAAAAAAAAAATTATATACATATGTAGTATGTAGCATTTAATACTCAATTAACGGGGTTAATACTTTATCACACAAACAAAAAATTACTTTATCTCGAAATAAATGATAGTTAATCCTAAAAACGGTTGAATACCATACGTATCTATATTATCTGTTGCTAACTCAAGATGTCTGCCCGGCTAAAATAACTATAGTCCAGATTTACAAATAGATTATTAAAGTAATTATGACAAAAGAAATATTTTTTCTTTGCCCGACTTCAGCAAATAGCTGGTAGAATTAAGCATTTAAAAAAGAGTTTTCACTAAAAAAAAACCCCCGGTTAAAATCAATTAATAGTTAGTGACAAACTGTCGTATTCATAAAAAATAAAGTAGGTTTGAAGTGTGCTTTTAGACAAAATTTTCATACAAAATTTTCTTAAAGTACATTTGAAGTCTACTTTAATTTTTTATGAATTAGACCGAAAGTCTTTAGAAAAAAGTTGAGCATGATTTATAGTTGTTATATTTTATAAATATTCAGTTGAGGATTTATTTCTATAGTTTAGGATGTTAAAATTAGGAAATTGTATTACCTAAAGTCATGTTTTTCAGTATACATATATTTAAATAAAAGCTAAAAAAAATACATTTTTGGAAAAGTACTAAAAACTAATAATTTTCTAAAACACCTCATATCATAAAATAGCAACAAATTACTTGTTTCAAGTTTTTTTCAACTTTAAAGCGTTTTTTATAACTAGTTTTAAAAAAATTTAAATCAAGATTCTTTTTAACTAATCATAAAAGTACCAACCAAAAGTACTTTTTATTTATTTTTAATTCTAAGGTTTTTTAAACTTTAAAGCGTTTTTTACAACTTTAGTTTTTTAATAAAAATTAAAAAAAATAGTTTTTAGAATAGTACTTAAAATGTACTTTTTTCAAAAACCCTAATCATAAAAGTACCAACTATAAACACTTTTATAAAAATGATTTCCAATATTAAAGCATTTTCTTCGCAATATATGTATTGAAAATTATAATATGTAATATATAAATATAAACAACTACTTTTTCTATTTACATATTTAAAAAATTTGTATCAACAAAAATCGAAAAAGTCCGCTTTCACACTCTTCAATTCTGACCTTTCAAGGCAAGTATTTTTGGGTTAGAAGGGAAAAGAGAATAAACGGGTTACAAACTTAACGGTAATAAGCAATTTTCTTATTTCCTTTTGTTTTTTTCTTTCATTGATTTCTATGAAAAAGTACGAAAATTAACGCATGTGAATGAAATGGCAAGATGAAAAGAGAATTATACAAAAACTAGTCAGCTAAAACTGAAGTGTGTAAAACAGAACAATATAAAAAACATAGAACACTTAATTTTTTTTCTTTCGTTATAATATTTAAATTTCAAAAAAAAAATTCCAATTAAATTCGCTTGCAAAAGAAATAATTACAATTACTGATTTATCACTATTATGATATTTTTCTCGGAGTTTTTGCAGTTTATTCTCATATTTTGTAGCAATTTCTATAACAATCTGTTCTAGTTTGTAAACAGCTGTAGTATTTGTTTAATTAGTTTTCTGATTTTAAAGGGTTTTTGAGAATTTCGAATATATTGGACGTTTACGGACAATTGGCTGATTTTGATACATAGTAAGGTTGATTTTAACAGAGAGACGTACACTGCTAAGTTGGTTACTTTATCTCCTAGAATCCAAAATAAATACATTTTAGTTCAAACATAACACTCTCACTTGTATTTTATGAAGTTTGCACTTTGTAAACAAGCTGTTTTTTTTTATTAAATCAGCGATTTGTGTGAATTTATCGTAATTAGGTAAAAACTTTAGATTTCAAAAAGGCTGCGCGTCAATTGAGTATTAAATGTTTATTGTCTAATTTTAGTACAAGCACATAAACAAAATTATAAACATGATTGGTTGTGCACACTATCGTATAGTAAAGCAAATAAAAAGGTGAATCACTTACATTATAAATTGTAGTTGTTTGCATAAGTATGATGATGATGTTGACGACGACGACAAAGATGACGATGATGTTGTCGATATTCCTGGAACGTCTGTGTTGCTATGCTGTTTCTCATCGGCTTCTTCCGCTTCCGTTAAACTTATAAATGTATCGTAAATGGCATTTTTATCAAGCATTGAAGAAGCATCAACGATTAAATGTCTAGCTAAGCGCTCGATTTGTAATTGAAGTGGCCTATTGGATGATGAGGATGCTAACGTCGTTGTCTCGGTTGCCAATAGTTTGTGTAATTTATTTAAAATTTGTAAAAATCTTGCAAAACATAAACTCGAACAGTCGACACGCTCCTTGCAAAGATATTCCACTAAACGTAATAGGTAAACAATTGAATGCTAAATGACCAAAAGGAATAAAACAGCAAAGGATATAAATTAAGTATGCAATAAAGAAAATAAAGGAAGCAATGGATTTCTACCATGGTATTATGTCTTATTTAGAAAATAATAATAATAATAATACGAATAATAAGAAAAAAACTACACATAATTGAAAGAAGTAGTAGTTTGAAATTGAAGTTGAAAAAAATCACATTAATTGGATACTCAAATGCCTATAATTTTCCTTTTATTATGTTTTTCTTGATTGCTTTTCTTTTATGCCATATATATTATATTTAACTATTATATTAAATAATAATAATAATAATAAAAACCCACCTTATTGAACACTTTGATATTTTTCAAAACCATTGTCTGAAATAATGAGCAATTTTCTTCATCCACTTCACATAAATAGCGCATGAATGCAAATTCTTCAATAATTAAAATATTTAGAAAATTTCCATTGAATAAATGTTGTACTTGTTGCTGATTCCATTTAATACGATTTATCTGGAGGATGAATAGAAGTATAAAGACAAGTAGAGAAAAATAATGAGAAAAATATAGAAATTAATTTGTATAACTATGGTAGATTTAACTAATTAATGGACGAGATATAATAATCTCTAACACATACACACACTCACACCTACATACTTACCATAATAAACGTAAATCTTTTTGAATGGTTTGTGTGTTTGGAATTTTGTTTTATTTTAAAGCTTTGTAGTACGAGAAATTATTTTCTAAATTAATGTTGATTAGAAGCTGGTAAATGGACACAAAATCAATTTAAGAGTATTTTGGCAAGGAATTAAAGTAGTTTAAAATTAAAGATAAAAAAACTAATAGGATTGATGGCAGACTTAAAAGAAATGAAAACCATAATCCTCGAATTAAAAATAAAATTCAGCACTAGAGTTCCTTGAAAATGCGACATTCAATGATGTTATAAAACGATACAAAAAATGTTTTATAAATAAATCAGGTAAAATCGAGGTATCTTCGACAATGGCCGCGGTAAAAAAAAAACATAACAAACGCAAGCAAAATATGTGTAGACGGCTTTTAAACCTAATGTGCAATTAAGCATCCAAATATTAGAAAAAAAATCTGTATTTAACAAAGGCCCCGATTATCGTTTACAATACAAATGTTGTGTTGTCTTGACTACAACTACATGCATTTTATTAAGATTAAGCGGATAAGTGTTGTGAATCGTAATCGCATCAAAATATTTAGTGTTGTGGACGGTAATCGGGGCCAAAAACGTAGTTGAACATCCATCCATTTCTAACACTTCTTCACACCTACGATTCATAAATCCCACAAGTTTTGAACATATTTCGGGATACATGGAATTCCATTCTTACTTGATTTTTCCCACATATCGTTTTCGTTTTTAGGTTTATATCCTATTTGCTTTTCTGGAGTTTGAGTACGATCACCCCAGAACATGGACATTGTTTTACTTAAACCAAATCTTAACTAGGTCTGGGTGTGAGCTTGGGATCACATATTGTGCTGCGTGAATTTCCATAGGGACGGCATTTCAACGCTAGCATTTGATTTTGTATTTCTACGTAATCCACAGTGCATATTTTTCCATCTATCCAATAAATTGATAAATAAACAGACAAAACAAAAGAACCCTAATATCCTTAACAAACCTCCTGCATGCTTTACGATTTTTATATTGTATACTCGTATATTTCAATTTCGCTGATGCTTTCTTCATTTCGATGCTTTAAAATAATTTATTTTTCAAATTATTACACGAAATTAAATTTAGTTTCTTCTATAAGCTTTTCTTAAATATTAATTAATGAGTATCAATATCTTTCTATTCTAGGAAACAAAATACATTGCATCACTTGTTTATGAAATGCAAAACATAATTAAATGAAAATGGTAATTCAATAAATTGAAAAATAAACTAAATCCTGCATAGTAATGGTTTTAAGAAAATAAATGCTTCAAACTTATCTAACGCTACAGTTTAGCCCACAATTTAACATTAATAAAATACCCACATTTAATTTAAAATAAAATAAATTCACTAGCATTATACCACAGAATTACTTAAAATATTCCCACTCGAAGAAATTGTCAAACAAAGTTGACAAAACTTTAATCATTAAACTGCTCTACACCACGTCACATGAATTTGGCAAAACTTTAATCATTACACTGACACACAAGTACAGGTGAATATTGTCAAGGACAGTGAACGCCTTTTTAATGTTTACAACATTTGCATGCTCTACAAAGCATGCTGCACAACATACTCGTATACCTACATAAAGTGGCTCACAGCTTATTTCGTGTGCCTAACTTTTAGTGATTGATTTTATAATTTCTTTCATTATTTACTTAAGAATTAAAAAATACCGTTGGTTATTTAAATATTACAAAAGGTTAAAATTTAACATAATAGTAAAATTTAATATAGAGCTTATTTCGTTTACATGTTACAAATATTCTATGACTATAATGGGTTCAAAATTTTAAAAAGACTAATATTTTGTTTTAAAACTGCTTTTAATCTCGATTGCATTTAATTTTGAGTATATTCGACCGTTATATTTTGCTATTCCATTTATGGTGTCATTCTTCAGTCTTGGCGATTGCTTATTTTGTGTATACCATTTTTGAACAAGTTGTGACTTCTGCTTTGGTTCATTGTCTCGATAGAACCGAAAATTGTTGTCTTCAAAAGATTTAACTAAATATTTTTGTTCATAGTTTCATCGATATTAAGACACAAGTTTCCGACACCAGCTGATGACATGCACCTTTATACCATCACATGTCCTTTAACGTGCTTCATTGTGACGTTTAAATTATTTGGCTGTAGTTCCGCATTTGGCTTTCGTCAAACATATGACGACTTAACATCAGAATCAAAAAGATTAAATTTGCTTTCATTAGCAAATATAACAGTGTTCCAGAACGATTGGTCTTTGTCAACGTTGTTTCTAGCTATTTACGAGCTGTCCTTCCATGAATTCCAAGCACAGTCGTTCTGCCTCTTTCGTCAAAACTGGTACTGAACGGTTAACGGAAGCAAAAGCTTTTGAAATACAATGTAAAACGTATACAAATTTGAACGATTTTCTTTTCGAATCGAAATACACAATAACCCCCCTGGATCTTCCAATGTTCGTCAGCTTCTGTAAATATTTTATTTGGTGCTTTCCGACCTTTATTAGCCACTCTATTTTCTTTATATAATGTTCTGAACTATAGAAACACTCAACTTTACTATTTCGGCAATTTTTTTTGTGTTTTCCCATCTTTAAAATACCTAATTACCAGCTCACTCGTTTCTATAGGAGTTCCACGACCCATGCAAAATTATAACTAATTGACACTTACAGCTTCAAAATATCGCATTAAAATGTTTATTAAAACATTATATGCAAAATTTATGTGTATACAAGAATTCCATTTTCATTTATTTATTAATTGTAATTGGAAAGCCTCTGGACAGACCAAGAGTGATTACATATCGTCGTGGTGAATGCAATAGGCTGTATGTCACAAAATCATACTTTTGCAGGAGGGACAAAAAACTGAATATTTCTGAGAAAAATTTAAACATACTGAACTTTCGTCATATTGCAATAGCGCGCAAAAGCTCTTTTCTAATTGCCTGAACGGCATAAGATAAATTGCAGTTATAGGGGCCCAACACTACAATAAAACCAAATAAATTTTTTTTTTTGACACAGCTTTTTGCATTCACCACGACGATATGTAAAACGTTATTTTAACACAAAAGTTTATGGTAAAACTAAAATCTTAATATTTTAAGTATTAATTTATTCATATTAAATTTATTTCTAAGCACGAATATGGAGTAATAAATTTTAGAAAAAATTAATTATCTAACAAAATGTTGTATCAACAACCACAATTTCATATATCAGTTCATGAGACCAATAACCAATATTGCAAAGCTTTTAGTAGATTTTGAGAAATGTCGTGGTAGTTAGTTATTTCATAAACGTATTACACGTACAACGAAAGATTTTTCCGAAGAATTTGAAATTTTTCAACTACTTTTATAACGGCAAATTTCCACACACGAAATAAGCTGGGAAATCCATATTTTTTCAATTTCTTTTTTTGTTTCTAAATATTTTAAGAGCGATTTGTTGTAAGGAATTTTTTTTGTTTGTTTTTGTAAAGCATTAAAAACATTTGCCACAGCATGCTACCGACTACAATATGTCAAAAATAAAATACACACGTTTATATTTGAATGATTATTTTTCCCTGCTGTCCTTATTAATGCTTAATAAGGAATAACCATTTCTGTTGAAAAAAATTAATTCTTCTTTTTAGTTCTATTAAATTTTATATATAGTATATGAAGGTATTCTCTTCTCTAGATCCCACGAAATAAGCTGTGAGCCACTATACCTATGCTTATGTACATACTTTCCACACAATTCCACACATATTAATTAAAGTACAATAGTTTTACTAATTTCATACTTACATTGCTCTGGTGGCAAACTTTATTCAAAAGTGCCCGCCTTACATGATTACTTATGTCATTCAATTGTAAACGCTGCAGCAATGCCAACGTATCCAATATACCGAGATCATTTAATAAATTATATAATTCCAGTTGCAAATGTAATAATGAATTATCCACATCCAGTTCAAGCAAAGTTGTCATAGAATTGGTTGCTGTGGAAGTTAAAGTTGATGTAGTTGTTGCCGTGGATGTTGGACAACCTTGTGTTGAGTACATTATCAACAAATTATAGTATTCATTTAACAATTTTGATTCGCAAGCATGTAAAGTGAAACGTATTGAGGCGAGTAACGAATCCTCTAGACGTGAGTTGAAACATAGTTGATACAAAACTTTAACAAAATGACATACTAGTCGACAATACTGTATTGCAAACTGTTGACTGAATGAGTTGGAGGTGGAGGTGGTATTCGTATCGTTCTGATGCTGATGCTGATGATGAAGCTGCTGCTTGTTACGCGTTAAATGTTGATGGTCAGAGAGTATGGTATGCAGACTGTCAAGGAGAACATCGCATAAAACTGTTGCAAAATAGTTAATTTCGTTTATAGTACTTGTATTGTTTGCTAGCAGTATTGTTTGTGCGGCAATGGCTTGAGCTGCTGCAGTCATTGCAGCCGCTTTAGATGTTGTTGGTTTGGTATCCAATAGCCAAGAGTGTGACGACGACGAGAACGCATCAGCAGAATTTCCATGGGTTTGCTTTTTCTGTTGCTTTTGCCTTAACTTTTCCACTATTGTTGGGTGATTTTTCAAATAGAGCTTTATGTGATTTACTAAATAAATTTCCTCGGTTTTGAGGATTACATTCGACAGGATAATCGTTGCATACGATAAATCACTAAAGTTTGCAACATCCTTTTTTTTTTTTTTTTGTTATTTGAGTTTTTCCCAATTTTTTTTTTTCATTTTCGTGTTAGGCAAATAACAGATACGTACGTTTTTTATTGTAGTTGTTACAAAATTGTATTGTTGTTATTGTGTGTTTATGTTGGTGGTATGACCAATAGCAATGTTGAGAAGAAGAAGTATTAGTAGTAACAGGAGCAGGAATAGGAACAGCAAGTAGAGATAGATTTTTGTTGAATTTTTTTACGTGAATGGTGTTAGACGAGTATGAGTTAGATGATTTCATGCCATAGTTGTTGGCGTTGTAGTTAAAAGTTGATGTTGGCAAAATAAGGCATCACAGCACAGAAAAAATCATCCAAAAAAATAATAAAGGTTGAATTTGAGTTGAAGGTGCCAGCATTAGACATGGTGAATATAAAATGAACAAATAAAACAACATATATATGTATGTAGAAAAAAGTTAGATCGTTAAAAAGAGTTAAAACTGCAAAAGTTTTACTTTTTTTCATACCATGAATATAGTAGAAATTTACATGGTAAATACATACAAATACCACCTCCATACATACATATTTTAAGGACTAAATAAAAAGATTGAAATACACAAATATGAGTCATAGAAGTGTGATGATGTTTTTTACTTGTAATTATAAACAAATTTTATTTGTGCAGTATATTTCCCTACAACTTTTTTAGAGAGTAAAGTAAATAAAGTAAAAAAGACAGACATAAACGAAATATATTTTGTCTGATGTAGTAAAGAGTAGTTTAAAAATAACTATTATGTAATATCTTTCTCCATGATTACTTTGTTCATAAAGGATTTTGTAAAACCCTTCTGTACTAGAAAACAAAATGTATCGTCTGGACGACAAGTTTTCTTTGAAAAGTAAAAAGAAACATTTTTTTTGGAACATCAAGAACTTTTTTACTCCAAATGTTTTTAGAGAAAACAGATCGTTCAGCTTTATATACAGTAAACTGATCGTATAATCTTTTACAGAAAGCTGACCCTAAAGTTATAAATAAAACAGAAATTTCTATAGTAAACTGAGAAGTTATGCATAAAATAGAACTTTCTATAGAAAACCGATTGTAAACCTCTCTATAGAAAATCGATCGGAAGGTTTTCTTTAGAAAACTGATTGGAAAGTTTTCTTTAGAAAACTAATTGTAAATTTTTCAATAGAAAACTGATCGTAAAGTCTTCAATAGAAGACTAGAAAATTGATCGTGAAAAGTAAAGAATAGAAAAATTATTGAAAATAGATTTTTTAAAAGAAATATAATCGTAGTTTTTTATATAAAACTTTACCATAAATTTTCTATTTAATAGTTTCTTCTTTTTCCAAGCAATAAGGTCAATTGCATTTTATATACAAATATTTTATTTTATTTATATATATTAATTTCCGATATTTCGCTATCACAATGGATAGCTTCTTCAGGGATAATATAAGTTTTGAATTATAATAAAATAATAATTGAAGTATTTACAAAAATGAAAAATTTTTTTAACAGAAAATGAAAAGTTTATAATTATGATATACAGTTATGATATATATATGTATATAAAACTTGTTTGGAATAGTAAATGAAAAATTATATATGTAATATTTTTAGTTTCTAAACTTATTTTTATAAATTAAATGTCTGTAATTTTGAGCTACATTGTCTGTATCTGTTTTAAAATTAATTCTCTTTTCTATCGGTACATTAATAATCTGTAACATTTCTAACATAAATCGTCTTTTATAATTTGTTTCTGTATTTAATATGGTGGTATTTTCAAAATCTGGATAATGATCTAAATTGTAACAATGTGATGTTAATGCAGTTTTTTGAGAAGAAGTGTGTTTGTGTTTTTGGTCAGATTTATGTCCAGCTAATCTAGTTTTCAATTTGTTCTTAGTTGTACCTACATATATTTTATTACATTTTTCATTATTTTTACCCTTACACGGTATTTTATAAACAATATTGGATTTATCTAATTTTACTGTTTTATCTTTTATTTTACTATATAGTCTATTTAATGTGTTATAAGTCTTATGGGCTATTTTATAATTATTCCTGTCATAAAATTTTGAATTTTCTAATCGTTCAGAAATTAATGGAATATAAGTTAGAGATTTATACATTTTAGGTTCAGAATTTATATTTGTATTATTATTTATTGGTCTTTTATATTGTCTTATTAATTTATTAATTAGTTCATTTGGAAAACTATTATCTTTTAAAATTTGTTTGATTTTTATTTTATTATTTTTATGAAATATTTTGTCACTAATATTTAGAACTTTATCTATTAAGTTTTTAGCCGTATTTATAATAACTCTCTTTGGATGTTATTATAAATACGGCTAAAAACTTAATAGATAAAGTTCTAAATATTAGTGACAAAATATTTCATAAAAATAATAAAATAAAAATCAAACAAATTTTAAAAGATAATAGTTTTCCAAATGAACTAATTAATAAATTAATAAGACAATATAAAAGACCAATAAATAATAATACAAATATAAATTCTGAACCTAAAATGTATAAATCTCTAACTTATATTCCATTAATTTCTGAACGATTAGAAAATTCAAAATTTTATGACAGGAATAATTATAAAATAGCCCATAAGACTTATAACACATTAAATAGACTATATAGTAAAATAAAAGATAAAACAGTAAAATTAGATAAATCCAATATTGTTTATAAAATACCGTGTAAGGGTAAAAATAATGAAAAATGTAATAAAATATATGTAGGTACAACTAAGAACAAATTGAAAACTAGATTAGCTGGACATAAATCTGACCAAAAACACAAACACACTTCTTCTCAAAAAACTGCATTAACATCACATTGTTACAATTTAGATCATTATCCAGATTTTGAAAATACCACCATATTAAATACAGAAACAAATTATAAAAGACGATTTATGTTAGAAATGTTACAGATTATTAATGTACCGATAGAAAAGAGAATTAATTTTAAAACAGATACAGACAATGTAGCTCAAAATTACAGACATTTAATTTATAAAAATAAGTTTAGAAACTAAAAATATTACATATATAATTTTTCATTTACTATTCCAAACAAGTTTTATATACATATATATATCATAACTGTATATCATAATTATAAACTTTTCATTTTCTGTTAAAAAAATTTTTCATTTTTGTAAATACTTCAATTATTATTTTATTATAATTCAAAACTTATATTATCCCTGAAGAAGCTATCCATTGTGATAGCGAAATATCGGAAATTAATATATATAAATAAAATAAAATATTTGTATATAAAATGCAATTGACCTTATTGCTTGGAAAAAGAAGAAACTATTAAATATTAGAAAAGGTCAAATAAACGAACTAAATATAAATTTTCTATAGAATAATAATTTATATAGAAAAATTATCGTAGGGATATAAATTTAAAACTGATGGCAATGATTTCAATATATGCAACTAATGGTGTCAAAGAAAGTCACCATCATTCCAGTAAGGAGAACTGTGATACAATCAATAGCGCTTGATATTTGTCGAAATATTTGTGAATATATAAAAATCTTTCGATTGGTAAGTAAAAAAAACTTCATAAACTCTTAGAAAAAAAAACATTATTCAAAAACTCTGATCTTCAAATGATTTTGATTTTATGATATGTCATTAAAATCGCCATTTTTCAACCAACGATAATAGATTGAAACTACCCTCCATATTAGGACACTTGGTCTTTTCCTTTTATAATCTGATATAATAATAATTAAATCTATTACATTCTAAAAATAAAAATAAAACTATTTTACAATACAATTTAATTGCAATAGAAAACATAAACACTAATTTAAGAAAATTATTTAGCTCATATTTATGCATCAATCTTTATAAATATAATAACAGTAAACAATAATAAATAAATAAAAAAATAAATAAAAGCAATACAAACTTACCCCTTCAATAAGATATTTAAGCAATGACATAAACTCCTTGCTATTGCCCAATAAATATTTGTTATTGTTTTTGAAAAATGTATCCAACATATAAAAATCATTCCAATCTTGGATGTACAAACGATTTGAACATATTGAATGACATATCATATTACATACGGTATCAAGATTTGGCAAACATGTTGTATGAGTTTGCTGTTGTTTGTCTTCATAACTTGTACGACCAACAACAACAGAACCACCACGACTAGCTGTAGCAAGTGTATCAACCATAATTGTTGCTGTTGTTTTATTGGCATCATTTAACATTTGATATTGTTCATATTGTTGTTGCAATTGCTCAATTAGCAATAGCAAACTGAGCACTTGTTGGCAATCTTTAGATTCAATGAATTTCTCCAACATTCCCAAAATGACTTCTTTTTGTGTGTCAAGTTCGTTGTTGAGTGTTAAAAGATTTTCTGTTATAGCGGCCAATGAATTTGGGTCACTTTTTTGTGTAGCTGCAGCTACAGTTGTTGTTGTTGTTGCTGTTGCAATTAACGGTGACAATTGTGTATCTTTGGAAGTTGTAGTTGGTTGCTGTTGTGTCATTAAAAACATTTCATAAGATAAAGTTTTTAATGCTTGTACTGCAACATCTCTGATATTATAGTTTGCTAATAAATTATTAATAATACTAATTATTTTTGGTATTGTTATTAAATTTCGTTCACTTTTGGAGGATAATTTAATCAGGAACTTAATGATGGGTGTAATCATTAAGATACCATTACTGTAAAAGAAATTAAGATTGTTTTGAAATTTTAGCGTTAATCAGTTTACAACAGAAGGTTGCCATAATGCAGTCTATTGGAAAAATAATTAAGTACATAATAATAAAAGTGGACATTTTCTACTATTTTATTGGCGACAAAATAGACTTAAAAAAACGTGTACTCGACAACTACAACAAAAACATAGGTATGGTCGGTTAACTCCGGCCATATAATACCATACACCCAATATATGTGTAAAAACAGTTTTTCTGAAAAGAGCGTTATATGACCTATTAAAATTAGGTGTCGTGATTTCTGTATATTTGGCAAATATTTACTCAAAAACACGTAACCACTTGTTTTAGCACAAATTTGTTTGACGTTGTTTACTCTTACAAAAGTTTTGCAAAAACAAACAGCATCAAATAAATTAAAACTAAATATTTGTTGTGATTTGGCCTAAATAAGAAAAAGTTTTTTAAACAGGCATGTGATGGAAATCGAAAACGAATCAGTTTTAAAAATACATTTTAATGCATTTATAATCGCATTTTTAAAATTTTTGTTTTTAAATTCTCTTTAGTATCTCAATATCTTTATATTTTATGTGACAAAAGTTTTTCAATACAGAAATATAATTAAAAAATTGACTTCTAAAACTCATTCGTTTTCGTTTTCGATTTTCATCACATGCCTGAATAAATAAACAGGTACCTTGAGTCGATCAGTATATTTTAAGGTGTGTGTTGGGCTAATATTTACAAGCGTTACAAACAGCAGAACAAATCCAATATACCCTCCCCACTATGGTGGTGTAGGGTATAACATGTATTTACTGCATTCATATGAGTTTTATTCAAATCATTCTTTTAGTTTAAATATTAGTATCTTTCAGAAACCATAAAATCAAGGAGATGATTATGGGACTCGGTTACTACATGGTGAAACATCAATATGATGACGATCGGCTTGATTAATCTCCTTCGACCGTTCTAAGGTGACAGCATTCCAAAAAATATTTAAAACTAATATTTGTATTTTCAACTGTCGCTGTTTTTATCTTTTTTTATTTTCGCAATAGACTGCACCATAACCTAAAAAACTAAACTACAGCTTACCGAGCTATACCACTTTCAATTATATCCAAACTTTTAATAATATTGTCAAATATCACATTTTTTGAATCCAATATACTATAGGTAATATTTAAATCCAACAAAAGTACTAGCAGATCTAAAATTTGGGACTGGACTCTGCCATTACATTTAAGGAAAAGCTGAAAAAATAAAAAATACCATATTGGAATTTGTATTTAGAAAAGAGTTATAGTTTTTTTTATAAATGCAGTGGTATAATGTTTATATGAAACCATTACTCTGCTGATGGTTGCTTAAAAAGTAACAATTACAAGATTTACACAATACTTACAGTTAAACAATATATGACCAATGGCTCAAACAGTTTTATATGTTTGGATAACTCTAGCTCATGCTCTGATTTCCAAGTGTTAAATTCTAAACCACTTGCAAATAGTTCAGCCAACAATAGATAATCATCTTGTGAGCCAACAACAACAGTAGAACCAACACAAACATTAGCAGCAACGCCGTCTCTCAGGCCAGAGCTATTAACAGACGCAGAGTCATAATCATGCAAAACGGAAGCTTCATTCGTTGATAATTGCACTGGTGGTATAATTGTTGTAGATTGTTGTTGGGAAACAATTGCAAACATTGAAGGAGATGATGTTGAGGCTGGAGATGGTGGTTGATTTGTTTGTTGTTGATGTTGTTTGTGGCCTGTTGTAGTTATTGTACAACCATCATCTTTGATAATGCAATGCAGCTCTTTGCATTTGGCCTTAAAATAGGTTTTTACAAATGTTGTTCTTGTCGTGGGATAATGGCCTTGCTTGTATTGCTGCAATTGTTGTTGTTGCTGCCTGTTGCCATAATTTCTAGCAAACAAATATTTCAACAGTTGTCGCAGACATGCAATGCTCTCTTCTGGTGCATAATTTATGACTTTGGTCAAGTACTGAAGAGTTTCTTCAATTAATTTCAATACAGAATTACAAACAGTAGCCGAAGCTCCTGATGATGCTGTTGTTGATGTTACTGTTGTTGTTGCTGCTGCCATAGATGCTCCTCCGACTGGCATTGCATTTGGAAACAATACAGCATTTACATCCGTTGCACTTTTGGCAACATTACTTCCAACACCACCACCACTGCCACCAACACTGTAAGCAATTGCTGCCGCCTCATGAGGCAACATTTCAATGCATGCACTCATTGAGTTTAAACATGTTTTTAAAAGGGAAATTAATTTGCTGCCAGCTTCCTCATTAATGGTAATCTTGATAAATTTGTTTTTGTTTTTATTTTTTTTTATTTTGCCCATTTTGCATTCCCCAACAACCAAAGAAACAAATAAAAAGAAAATAAAAAAAAATTAGCAAAAAATTAAAGTGATGCATTCCAAAGAATGCTTATTATTTTCAGTATAGCATCTTAAGTACAAATAATTTTTATACACACTTCCTTTAAGTATTAGTAGATACTTTTTTTTGTATAGACTTACCTTATAGTTATCGTAGGCACTTTTCAATGTTTGATAAAGTTTTATGTAGACATATTCATTGCCAAAATAGCCAATACTCTGTGCTATGGCCAATTCTTTGGTGTTGCTAAAGAGATCAACTTTTTGGCTTTTGGCCATAATTAAAGGCTTTTGATTTGTGAAAATATGATAATAAATGTTTATAATTTTTATGGTATGTTTAAGTAGGCTCAAATTTGTGTCACGATTGGCATGGACATCTGGTTGAAAGATTAAAGAACCTGAAATAGCAATGAAGACATTAACATTTTAGATTAAAAATTAAATAAATATAGGAAATACATAAAAGATTTAAATTACATTTTTTTCATTATTTTATTATAAAAAAAATATAACAATTTACGCCTCAGCGCCAGATTGGCATTATAGGGGATGTTGGCAAAAAAATTTACAAAATTTCGATTTTAATATTTATAATAAATTTTTATAATATTTAACATTAATATACATAACATTAAAAATTTTAATGAAAATAATGTTAAGTATTAAATAATTCAAATATAATTCAAAAATTCTAGTTTGTATACCTACTAATTTAATATTTAGTTCAACATATGTACATACGAACGTTAAATCAGAAGCTCATCGACATTTTGAATTAAAAACTTTTTCAAATAAGATTTAAACTGCATAAGCCTTGAGACTATGTAGTTATAGAGTTATCACTATTCCTCGTGTTGAAAATATTTTGATTCTGTGTACTTTGATTGTATGGTGTGGTGTCCAATATTATAAAGATATTTAAAAATGTAAATTAGTAATTGAAATTTGTAAAGCCCCTGAATTAGTACAAAATAACAGTTGGAAACCGGCTAGGTAAATTTGCTACAATCTTTAGTGCTGTATTTTGTAAGGTAATTGCAATGACTAAAGTTTGATAAAATCAAAATTTTGTTTTTTTTTATCAAATTTGTTCCTAAATTTATATACTACACCTAAAGCTAAAGAAATTTTAATTTAAAGTTTTTTAATATGCTGATACCACATAAAATTTCCTTGCAAGCAAATACCCTTACAAGCAATACACACAAAAGGCCCAACGAATGGACCTAAGTGAGCTGTACTAAATATGGCTGCCTGCTGACCTAACATAAATACCCAGATATTTAACAGATGAAACCTCTCGAATTTCTTTCCCTTCAACAAAAATGCTGAAATCTGTACTGAAACCAAAGTATGGTTTATACCTTATAAGTTTTGTTTTATCAGGGTTTAAAAAAGGATTGTTTATGCGGACATATTTTGAGATTATTTGAGATTAATTTCCATACATGGTTTTAGTACAGACTCATGTTTATAATGGTAAAAGATACTAATATCATCAGCGTATATAAACACTTTTCCTGTTATTTTAGATTTTACGAATCATTGATATATATTGAGAACAACAAAGGACCTAAAACAGCTCCTTGAGGAACTCCAGGCACAATTTACTTTTCTTTTTCTTAAGCTGGACAAATTGTCTTCTATTTGTTAAATAGCTCTTTAGAAGCGAAAACTTATTTCCATTTTAGTTTTTGTAACAATATATTATGATCTAACAACAAATGTAATTTTGCACATTACTAGCATCTTCTTCAGTCCCACAAGTCTTTCGAAACCCATATTCAGATAATCGTGCTTTTTTATATAATTAAACACGGATTGTCGTCCTCTTTCCATTTGGATGTATTATTTACTGACTTATAGGAATTTTTATTTTTTACTCAATTTTCATATAAAAATTGGTTTTTAGTTAAAAATATAAGTGATCACAGATTATCGTTTCATTAGGACCACTATTTACGGACTTATAGCTAGTTTTATGTTTCATTTAATTTGCATATGAGAAATCGATTTTTATATATAAGTGATCACAGATTATATTGCTTTTTCCACTTGGACTACGAATAATAGCCACGTTAAATAGTCGTTAAAAGTCGATCTTTGTCAATTAAGACCACCATTTACCCTAACCCTTCTAATTTTTTACGGAAAGAAAAACTGTCCCATTTAATGCCAAAAAAAATCATCCCTTTTCAAATACACCAAGAATGCAGTGCAATTCTAAACTAAATTAAACTTCAGAAGTGAATCTCGCCTTAGAACTGAAAGGAATCGACACAACATTACGAACCACAGAATTACTGTCACAACGGAAAGGAATTCTTCAGTCGTGAGCTACAAAAACGTCGTTAGAACGGATATTATAATGTAACCCGTGAACAAAATTAAATAAATTCAAAATATATATATTTTTTCACTCTAAAATTTTTATTTCATTATTCATGGGATAGCGAAGCGCAACGGGTTTTAGCTATTGTATTGTATATAATTTTTCAACTCTAACAAACAAGTTTTTGTTTAATTATCATATAAATCTGTAAAGTTTTTTACACTTCAAAATTTTAAAATCTAACTAAATTTTAAAACTACTTGAATAAAGCGGTATTAACATAAAATTATCATTAATAAAATGTAGAGTTAGTTACGTTTATCAAATAATTGTAAATGGTTTTCTTAACCTTTGTCTAAGGATTTGCCATATGCACATTTTCATAGCTCGTTAAAACTTATTAAAAACCAAAAAAGAAACAAAAATGAATGAGGCGCATAGTAAATAGAAAATAAAGAAAACCTAGACAACATTTGTAAAACACATGAAGACAGACTGATAAAGAATAAACGACACAATTTAGTTAGGTTTATGAGAAATAATTAATAAATTGTAAATGTAACATTTTTATAATTGAAAATAAGTGGTTATTTTCAAGCATTGAATTTGTGAAGGAGTTATTTTCAGTCTCTAATTTAAGGACAGCTATTTGATGTTATATCAACGTAGGGAGAAGAAAAAAATGGGTAAGCCATCAGACACAATTGCAAATATAGGCATCAGATACATATTTCACTGTTTAATATTATTAAATAAATTTGAATTCCAATTATGCCAATATTTGGAGGAAATCGTTTAAAAATCTCTACTTATAAATATGAAGAAGTTGTATGGCTGCATATTAAGTCACACTTTAAACGCAGATATGGCAACAGAGTTAAGGAAAAACTACTTGTTCATAATGACATAGTTAACTAAAAACCATTTACCATTAACAAAACTCTTAAGCATCAACACTCTACTTATACATACATACATGTAAATATTAGGGTTGACCTTATTTTCCACTTTTTGCTTTTTAGAATAAGTGACTCTAGTGATAATTACATTTTGTGAAATGGTTCAATTACATTCCATATTCTTTAAGTTTACTAATATCGGTGGGTGATATTCTCGAATATACCTCCAAACCGTATAAATAGTAAATATTATACAAACGTCTTAGATCAAAATTAATCCTAAAATTAACATAATTCACATGGAAGTCAGCATTCTAGTTGTCGTCTATGTATAATTGTAAAGTCCTGTAGTATGATATTTTCTGATATTTTCGGTCTAAATAATCGACCTTTTGAAAGCAAAATTTTCGCATTTAGGTTATTGAAAATCCAATAACAATTGTGCACTATGTGTTGTGAAAATACCATTTTTCCTGCTGGAAATGAATACAGTGAATGAATCAGGCAATCGAGAAATGTTAGCAACTAATTTTTGATATACATATGTATTATAGATGATACCGATGATATCATATGGTTTAATATCAGCATCAGTTTAATCGCATAAAATCTTCAAATTCTTTGTAACGATTATAGTCTCAAAATTCGTGACGTGTTTAAGGAAATAAACCCGCTATTTTGCCAAAATGTTATTAATAATGTTGATAAATGAATTGTCATCTGTGGTAGATATTTGTTGGATTTTAAATTTATTTATTAAACCTTACTCTTTGAAAGTTCTTCCTAAAACACGATTGATAACGATTCACATACTCGCCCGAATTAATCTTTAATATTTTCAGCCTTTTGTTTGTAGATGATAGAACACTATTTTTGACTTTCAAAGCATGAAAATTGAAAAAGTGCAAAATAAGGGTCACCCTAATGTAGTTATGTACGTACACATTAATATTTATAAAATCGTGCATATACATACATGGTTTTATGTACACTGCCAGTGTGTATACAAAGTTTATCCTTACGATTTAATTTCTCTCAAAACACAAATACACAATACAACCTAACAAAGTTTTGCGCTGGCAAAGAGATGGCAAAGTGAGTGAGTAAGTTTCTGCTCAGCATCATAAAACAAAGAATAAGAGGAAGAAGGAAGGTTTCAATTAAAATTACGTTAAATTTACAGCCAGACATTATTTTGTGAAATTGCAGGCATTGACAAGGAGTGCAAGTTACACTTTTAATTTAACACAGGATTAAATTCAAAACCCCAGCAACTATAGGTAATTCTGGTCACTTGAACATCTCTAGAAGTGACGCAGGCGCTCTCACAAACTTAATGGTGGAATTAAAAGCAAACTTAGTAAGTAAATTCATAAACGTATTTAAGTAAGTAAAATTATGAGAAATTGTATTTGTTGCCACTGTCTGCTTTCTGCCACCACATACATGTAAATTGCAAATTGTTGTATGATGTTACAGTACGAGACATATCTACTTATATATGTATGTTTAAATGAAATTCTAAACATACGAGTATCGTATGTGTGTATATTTGGGTTTTATATGCATTTGTTAGTTTGAATGGGCATGTGTGTGTGTATAGTAAATGTTAATACCAGGGCTACCAGATTAATTTCGGAAAAAATCGTCAAAAAATCGGAAATAAGAAATCACAAAATATATACACCCCTATCGTGAATAAAAATTCCACATGAAATTTGTTCCCTTTTATTTTTTTAACATTGAATTTTAATAGGAAAATGTGAAAAGGGAACAAATTTCATGTGGAATTTTTATTCACGATAGGGGTGATAATGTTAAATACAACTTGTGTAATATTTTTATAATATCTTAGTCCGCTTTCACACTCGACAAGGCAAGTATTTTTGGATGAGAAGCAAAAAGAGAACAAAAGGGGTACAAACTTGACGGTACTAGTAAATTTTCTTATTTCCTTATGTTTTTTTCTTTCATGCATTAAAAAGTATGAAAATTGATTTTACGTGTGTAACTGAAATGGCAAGAATTGAACAAAAACTGACAAAAACAAGACTTACAGTATTTTATAAATAAATATCTGAATTTAGCATATTTTATTAATTACGGTTAAATTACAATGTCAAAACAATTTAGTTTATTAAGTTTTAAATAACATTTTTAGTAATGAATCCAATTCATCTAATATATACAGGTACATACTTATTTTTAAAGAATTCTGTTTTTTGTTATTAAATTTTTTTTTTTTTTTTTGCTGAATATTCTTTCGACGTTTTGTTAAAATAGGAGAAGTTTTTGTAGAATTTCCCCGTTAAAATTCAGAATGTGTTTCCCCTAAAAATTTTAAATCATGGAATTCAGCATTTAAAATTGCTTTTTATGCTAGATAAATAAGTAATTTCTGACTCAATATTATTTGAATTTACTATACTTAAACTTAAAAATTGCCAATAATTAAGAAAACACTACTATTACTTAATTTTGTTTTTGAAATACGTCAAATTTATTATTTATTCTTAATATTTATGATATTAATTGAGAAAATAGTTGTTGTCTCAAGAAAACGAGAGAATTTTGTAACAAAAACAATAATTAAACAAACAAATAATAGAAAATTTTAATACTTCAGAAAATCGCCACTTTACTATTTTTGAAACAAAAATTCGTCAGAATTACGATAAATCGTCAAATCTGGCAGCTATGGTTAATACATATTAAAGAATAGAACTTTGTATGACTATTTAATCAAATATTCATTACGTTTATTCATTTGCTTACTTGCTACTGCTACTCTAACAGAATATGACTACGAAGGTCAGTCGATGTATTGGGAAAAAATTCAAACGATTTTTAATTTGTTAAATATTTTACTAAAAAATGTCACAGTAAAGGTGAGTTACTGAATCATGCAATTAAAAATGTTGTAGAGTTGAGTTTTTCGTCTTTTAAACATGGACTTTGTTTTCCAACTTGTAGAAAGAACATAAAAGTTTTGACATATCACTAGTAAAAGCTTTGACAATTGTTACAATTAACCCTCCGATGAGTGAGAAGGTTCCTACCGATTAAATGATTTTCATATATATGTATAAATTATTTGTGTTATTTCCCAATAACTTCTGAAACTGTGAAATTTTTAATATTTATGCAACTCAAAAGGCCATTAAATACTCTGAACCACAAAAAGCTAAAAGAAGAATCTAAAATACCTATACAATTTTATTTAATACTTTTAATAGCAGAAAAATAGTATTGTTAAAAAAATATTAATTTTATTTCTTTGTTTTACATTGAAATATAGCGACCCTCGTAAATTCAAATGTCATGTTTACTATTTAGTATTTTCATTTTAGAAGTCGACATCATATCATTGCTTCAACTGGATGTAACAAATTGTATGTAATTACAGTGAGGGGAAAAGTTGAAAATTATAAATAATTACAAGTAAGTAATCTTAAAATCCAAGAGCTTGGAATTAATTATGATCTAAGTTTACTATAATCTTATTTCGGAAAAATGCAGAACTAAATAACTTATTTACTTCGTAATAATAGCTTTAAGTAATAAAATTTGATTAGATTTTAAAATTGAAATAAAAAAAAATAATGTGCTTTTTTCATCATGAAATTTACAAGCAAAAACTTTGGTAAATTGTTGTCAATATAATTTAACATAATTGTATATTGGAACAGTTTTGCTCTCAACTGTTGGTTACAATTGCACATCATAATATTTACTTACCAACTATTAATTTACTGCTGACATCAATCAAATCACTTTGACATGTCAAGTCGACTGCTGTGTTATAATTATACTGTGATAATTTGACGAAGATTTCCATAAAGTTAAACTCGGTCCAAGCACAAGAATAATCAGCAAATGAAAAATACGTAAGTAAATATTTCGTACACAAAATAATGCCAAACTGCAAGAACAGGGACAAAAAATAAAAACAAAAAATTAAAAGATGAAATTTGAAGTTAATCACCATAAAATAAGAAATAAATAGACCATAACAACATTAAGGTTGCGGTTGGAATTATTCACCTGCATATTTTTATCTTTCAATGACATTAAGCTATTTGTTAGACGATATAAAACTTTGGCTAAAACAGTTTCAATTTCTTCTCTTTTCGGTAAATCCACATTAAATGATGTGGCGTTTGATGACGACGATGATGATGAACCATCCAAACTTGTTAAGATATCCGTTTGTTGTTCTCGTCGTGGATTTAATAAGCAACGTAGTGCGGGTGGCATGTCATTAAAGATACTATAGTCTAAGAAGTTTATCAATAACCTTAGATTCTGTATATAAGTTTTATGTAGAGCATCTTTATCATTGTTAAAGTCAAAAGATAAGTTATTTTGTTGTGGTTGTTGCAGGCTGGTATGTTTGGCATTTTGTAAAATAAAATTACATAAACATTTTGAGGCATGTTCTCTAACACGTACATCGTCTTCGCCAATCAATTGCAAAAGTTCATCGATAAATGAATTCTGTAACGAGAACGGAAATAGGAAGTTCATTATAAAATGTCCGTATGTATGTTCCAACAAATAAAGTAAATTTCTATAGACTTCAAGAATAAGTAAACGAGATGAAATTTTTAAGCAAATCAACTAACATATCAGTTATTCGGTTTACATAGTTTGCATGGGAAATATTTACTTTAACAACAAATATCTATTATTTACCCCAGTACTTATTTGTACTGGAAAAAAAAAACTACAATTTTATTTATTTATTTATGCTTGAAGGCACAAAACGCCAATAAAGAGTGCATACATTTAGGATATGTACATTTTTTTAAGTTATTTGCGAAAAAATAACGAAAAGTGGTAAGAAAAACAAGTTAAATACGAGACGAAATTGAAATGAATTTTAAGAATAGTAAGTACGATTTAGCGCAATAAATAAACGAATCATTACCGAATTGATGATTTTATTTCAGAGGTTTTCTTTCCAAGGCAGCCGGAATAACGCGCATTGGTATTCTTTATATTTTAGTGCTCTTGAAATGATCTCGAAGATGGGTTCCTAAATTCTCCAAAGCTAAAACGAAATTTCTCGACAGATCCAGCTTTTCTTTTGGTAATGGATAAACATTTAAAAACTCAATGGTGATAAATTGGAATCTATTTTCGAACTCTTGATTTTTAAAGCACTTTTTTAATGAAAAAATATGGAAAAAATAAATTACATATCAATTCTTTACAGAGACAAGAAAAATTAACTACAATTTAAAAGATGCATAAATTTCAACATATCGTATATTCTCTAACACAAATTTTGTCGAACGAAAAATTACTCAAATAGATTTCAAATTAAATGAGAATTATTCCTCTTGCGAGTATTTGAAAATTTTTAAAAAAATTTTTATTCGAAGTTTTACTTCAAGTTAAATATACAAATTGTAGTGTATACAATTGTTTTCAATTCGAAT
This sequence comes from Bellardia bayeri, assembly GCA_950370525.1. NCBI lineage: Eukaryota > Metazoa > Arthropoda > Insecta > Diptera > Calliphoridae > Bellardia > Bellardia bayeri. Next base: position 125,149,025 of record OX493264.1, read on the forward strand.
AAAAATGTTTTCAAATAGATTTCTCAATATTTAACTCCATAATCGAATTAAGAAAATCCAAACATTTTAATAGTTATTTATAAAAGAATTTTTTGCTTCTAAGAAAATTAATACACAGTGGCTTACAACTTATTTTATGAAATGCATTTTTTTGTTTTCATATCTCCATTAAAAGAAAACTATCAGGAACTTTAAAAAGAAATTGGTGACATTTAAAAGAAAAAATATTGTAGTCTAACAAACCAAGACGATTCGGCATAGTTGAATCCAGTTTTTGGGTAATACTCGGCAAAATATTCGACCACTCTGTCAGTAGGCCTTTTTTTAATCTCTGATTTCTAAAATTCACCATAAATTTTCGATAACATTAAGGTTTGGCGACTGTGTTGGCGGTGTTATCAAATGTGGACAGTGCAAATGTTGATCGTTATCCTGGTAAAATCGAAAATCTCATCACACGTTCTCTGCAATTTCCAACAAGTTGTTCTTCAGAATCTGAAGTTACTTAAACTTGTCCATGGTTTTTTTAACACATGTTAAATTCCCAGTAAAAGCAGCTGGCATACAAGACCAAACCATGACACTTGCATCATCATGTTTCACTGTTGCCTTTAAGATTTTTTTTTGTTAAGTTCTTTATTTTGTTTCCGGCAAACATACGACATGCCATCTGAACCGAATATGTTAAACTTAGAATTCCAAAATGCCCATTCCTTTCAAACATGTTCTTTGACAAAATTTAGCCTGCACAGTCTGTTTTTCAGGTTTATAAACGGTTTCTTGCGTGCAACTTGGCCATTAAAATCATGTTGGGGCAAACGTCGATGAACAGTTTAAACGCAGGCCAGCTTCAACTTTGAAGACCTTTGGAGTGAAGCCTTGGATTTGCCTGTATTTTTCTTAAATGTGTCGCTCATCATGCTGATTGAAAATTTTATTTGGTGCCTTTCTGCCTGTGTTATATACCTGATTTGAGAACAATGAATCATTTCTGCTATTTTTTCGCGTAACCACTAAATAAAATATTTTTGAACTCGTTTATTTATTAAAAAAAAACTTCGTTTATTTAGGACAAGACACAAAACATATTTAGTCTTATTTTATTTGATGCTGTTTGATCTTGCAAAACTCTTGTAAGAGTAAACTACGCCAAACAATTTGTGCTGAAACAAGTGGTCACGCTTTTATGAGTAAATATTTGCCATGTGTGACCATACCTTTATACTATAAAATTTTTTCTTTTAAATGACACCAATTTCTTTTTTTAAGTTCCTGTTAGAGTTTTTTTATGGAGCTTTCAAAAAATGCACTGCATAAAATAAGCTGTGAGCCACTGTAATTGAAAATTAAATAAGGAAAAGAAAACGATAGATATAGATAAACACAATATAAACAAAATATGTATAACAATACTAACCTCCAAGTTGCGGACAAAATCAGCATTATCAACATCGTCTGCAATCCCATTTAAGGAGTTATCACCACAACAGTAGCAGGAACATAAATGACAGCTGGTACATGCAGAAAAAGTTGAAGAATTCGAAGCTGAAGATGAGCAACAGCAATTGCATTTACTAATGCTACATCTATTGTGGTTTTTAGTATTCATGTTGTTGGTATAGTTATTTCCGTAATAAGAACGCAGTGAAGCATAATTTAAATTTGAAATAACTTCGGCATATTTATTCTGGACCAACCAATATTTGTTGTAGTGACACAGACGAAGTTTATTCAATAGAAATTTTGGTGATATGAAAAGTATGCTGTGGTTGTTGCCACCACAATAAGGAAGACCCGCAAGAGGACATGATGTAAATGAACAACAATTACTTGCATGTGTATTAAGTCTATGTTGATGTATTGCTGAAGATAAAGGAAGTTGACATGAGATGAAATTGCCACCACCATCATCAACTATACGGCCATAAACAAAACCACCACCACTGGCCATATTATTAATATTATTGGGGTCTGAATTGTTGCTGCTACTGCTGCCTCTGGTGTTGTTGTCGTTGTTAAATTTTGTTTGCAATTGAAAAACATTCAAAAGCGCAAATATAATCTCATCATTATCGTTAAAGTGCCCTGAAATACACTTAAAGTTTGTACTTCTAGTGGCATCAGCAACAGCAGCAGTCTGTGTTATTGTAGAGGAATTTCTACATGATTTCTCATCTTTCGAGTAGTTTTGCTGTTGTTTATTATGGCTGCCTTTGCCTGTTTCTTCCATTTTTTGTTGATCATTATGGCATGAAGATGATGATGCCGACATGTACTTAAAAATCACATATGGAAATATTTTATCAAATGTGTTTAAGGCTTGTATGACAACAGTATGAATTTCATCTTGTAGACCCTACAAATATAAAGAAAGAAAAAAATAAAAATGAATCTCAATAGAGTTAAATTGTTTAAGAAAAATTTTTAAATTTTTCAAGGAAATAAAGACATTTTATTATAATAAAAATGAGAACTTATTATATTTAAACAATTAATATTACTTACCATACACAATATAGCCAATAAATATTGTAAATTTATGTTTGAATTCACGCATAGACCAGCTTGTGTAGAGCGACAGTAGTGACCAATTATAGTTTGTATCCCGGCTCGTAAAATGGGATCTTCATGATTGTAGTAGAGTAAAATTTCATAAAGAAATTGTTTGGCATTTGCATAATTTCTACTTAAATTATATTGTGTTAGTTCAGCTTCTCTTTTAGATTTTCTGATGGTTTTGGTGCGCTTTGGAGGCTTTGGAGGTGCCATATCTAATGGTGGCGTGTCCTCTTCAGCTTTGGTAATTTCCACAAAATCTTTAAATTTTGTATCCGAGGAAATAATTTCCGATGAGGTTAAATCTTTTTTTGTTTTCAATAGCGGAGACTTTTTTAAACGTTCTTCTGTTTTGGTAAATAAAACTGGATCGGCACTTTGGGTCATTTTGGTGGTTGGTTGGCTAAAGTTAAAGTCCGTAGTACTTTTACCAAAATAATCATCTATTATTTCCAATAATGGGGCCTCGTTATCATTTTTCATATGGAAAACATCTAGTTGAGAGAAGGAGGATTTTCTTGGAACATCTGTACTAAAGGAAGGAACCACTTCTAATTGCTCATAATCTTGTCCTATATTAGAGCTGCTATCACTTGCTATTTGTAGGGTACTGTTGGATTCACTTGTATCTGTTGGGTGGATTTCTGCCATTTTCTCTTTAGGTTTTTCAAATTCCATAAATTTTACTGTAATTGTTAAAATTTCTGGACACACACGGACACATTGGCCAATAACATTAAGGCATACACTTTTTATGGAAACTCTAATGGTGGAGTCATCGTAAAGACCACTTGGGGAACTGGTTAATAAAAATCTAGCCGATATCAAACGTGCTGTATAGTATATTAGAGATTGTTCATAGATGGAGCCAATAATCACATTGAGTTGAATTTGATTTACATCTCCTTGTTGTGTCTGTGGAGGTGAGGTTGTGAGAAAAGGGTTTTCTGAAAAATATTAAAAAAAAAAACAAATTAAATATTGAAAAGGTTATATAATATTAAAAGATTAATACAGCAAGATTAAGAATAATACCTCTAAATTTTTGTTAATATTTCAATAATAAAAAATTTATATATTTATATACATATGTATGTCAAATTAAAGCACTTTATTAAAGAAAAACACAACCATATGTTAAAATTTCTGAAATAAAAATGATTTTTTCATTAGATGCTGCAAAAAAATAATAAGAATTATTTATAACTTCCTAGCAATCAACCTTTATGCTCACATAATATTAATATTTAATTGAACCCCCATCCATTTTTATACCCACCACCAAAAAGATGAGGGTTATATTAAGTTTCTCATTTCGTTTGTAATACATCGAAATATTAATAAGATATGCGAAAACTATATATATTCTGAGTTCTTATAAGATTCTAAGACTATCTAACCCTATACGTTCGTCTGTTAAAGACTCTATCGTGCTTAAAAATAAAGACTTAGAGCAATGAAATCTTTCCAAAACATTCTTTGTTTCATAGAAATGTTAGGTAATAATTCTCATATACATAAAAATCGACATACCAAATTTAATGACGATCGGCCCACAAACAATTGTAGCTCTCATATAGGGACCACTTCCGAAAATGACTAAATTACGTATAAATCTTGTATTTCAATCGTTAGCAAGTTGAAATTTGGCATCAATAATCGACCGAATAAAAACCTCGTAATTCAAAACCGCGTAAATAAAGATTATTTATTAATACAAAATTCTGTTTTGGGACCAGAAATATAATATACCGCGCAAATTGAAACACTAGCTATATACAAAATTTAAATTTGGGACCGAAAATCCGTATTAAATAATGCTTATTAGTATATATAATTTGAATTAAATTTATTTTATTTGTACTTTTCAGTAGATATAACAAAATATTATTAGTAAAAATAATATTTGAAAAAAAAAATTAAAAATTTTGTTCTAAATAATGGTGAAATGCGCGTAATTTGAGGGTTGCCACTATTTTTAAATCGCGTTATACTAAAAACGCGTAAAAAAATCGTGTTATACAGAAAAACAGTCACTATTATTAAATCGCGTTATATCGAAACCGCGCAAATAGAGTACCGCCTAAATAGAGGGATACCTGTATATAGAAAACGCCTTGAATTTTATAAAGATAAGCCATATCTCCTATATTTTGCTCGGCACGAATATAACAATCTTACTTGTTAACAATTCAAATTTTGAACGTATTTAATTTCTACTTGATTTTTTCTTACATAGTTTTCATTTTTAGGTTTATATCCCGCTATTTTAGTTTTTATGATTCCTAAAGATGGATATCAGTTCGGAATGTGACGACTATTTCATAACATGGACTTTGTTTTGCTTAAACCAAGACTTAACTAGTTTTGATAAGTGCTTGTCCTGCACGAATTCCCATTTATAGTTTTTTAACTATACAATAAATTGGACTGACTTCAAATGAAGAAAAACCATCCTATATCATTAAGGAGCAGGTTCGTTATTATTTATTATGTTTGCTCGCCATTCTGTTTGCTCGCTAAAGGTAACTTCGGACTACATGGTTTTAAACAAGCTTCATGTAGCCTATTTCTAATCATCAGTATTTGCAATTTCATTCATACTATTTTCTTGTTTTCAAGGTTTTAAAATATTTTTTTTTCATAAAAAGTGCACTAGATGGTTTTAACTATTGTCATATTATTTTCCTGTTGAAGTAAAATTTATTGATGTGTTAATACAAAATTCTAAATATAATTCTTATTGATCAGTAAAGAGATTCATAGAAAGCTTATAAGTATAGATTCATAATAAGATAAGTTTGAGTTGAACAAAGTTTTTCTTCTACGCATCATTGAAAATGAAGAAGAAGTTCTTATTATTTTTTCCAAAACTTTATTTTTGCCCTTTTAGAATACTTAGAGATATTGCAAACCTTTTGCCAGAATATTAAAACTTGTCGATATGTGTATATAATAAAATTAATAACTGTACACAAACTTTCTTCACAACTTTTTTTGTTCATTCATACTTACTGACAATCCTCTTGGGAGTATAATTTTTCTCTACAGCTACTTTTGGTTTTGTATCTTTTGTCGATACAGAGGAATCAACCGAATCGAGTGAACGTATTTCGCCCATAATGGCTGTTGATGGTGTTGGAAAAGTTTTGCTGGTATCAGGTGATGATTCATCAATGACTTCAATTATTTCAGCGTCCGCAGCACTTTTGAGAGGACTGGCATTCGAAACCAATGAAACAGAATCTATAGTTGTAGTAGACCCAGTATTGGCTGCAGGCAACACATTTTTTGCAGCTGCAGATGATGAGGAGGGACGAAAGAGTTTTGTAACTGATTCAGAAGCTGTTAAAGGAAAAGAAAAAAGTGTTTTTTTTTTTGTTTTTGTTAGTTTTTATACAATGAAAAAGGAACAAGTATAAATGTACGAGTGTACTATTAATAGAACATAAACTATTAACACAACAAACTAAAAACCTTGTAACATGCTTCCAAGTAAATATTTGTGTACAAAAGTTAGTGTGCAGTAAGTAAGTACATTACTCCAGCAAAAGGCAGTGAGTGTAAATATGTTATTTGTATGTATGCTTAAATACAGGAAAATGAGAAAGTTTTCAACATCCTTACAATATACAAACTCATATATGAATGGTTGTTAGTTAGTTTACTCTCTTTCGTATGTATGCACTTGTATATAACTATACGAGATGATCTTTAAAATAACAACAATTATAGTTTAACATGCAACATCCTTATGATAAAAGTTTACAAAAATTAAATGGACACTTGAATGTTTGAAAATAGTTTTTTCCTATTAGTAGGTTTGTGTGTGTGTCTATGGCAAAACACTTTGTCGTTCACTTCTATTTAATTTTTAGCTACTATACGAATTTTTTACGAGATTTTTTTTATTCGATTTGTTGGTTTTCTGCCCCAGAACAATAAACGATCATATGTCTGAAACTTACATCTATTGTAGAATGTAGTTTTCAACATGCAATAGTGTTTATATTTCATAATAACGGCAAATGCAAGCAATTTAACAATCTTGTGTGCCAGGTCAAACTGTGTTACATGAAAATAATGTATTTAAAATTTCCAAAAACATGAAATGACCATAAACATTGTGTTGGATGCGATAAATTGAAAACGAAAAAGAGATTGCAACATAAAAGAAACTAAAAACTTAAAAATTGCATTAAAAAACTTGTAAATTTCCGGCTAAAAAATAAACTGCATATTTACGTTTAAGACTGTGTCAAAGGCATGTTGCTTTGCTTAGGAAATGTCTAATGTTTCTGGTTGGTTAGTAATAGTTGTTCAATTACAAACATATGTATAGATATAAATATTGATAGTTCTTGTAAAGTCCTGATATATACAATTTCTAAACTGACAGGAAGAGCTGATCACATATTTGCATTTCTTACCAAACGCATAAATATTGCAATATTTATGCAACAAAAATGCAACTGAATACTTTTAAATCACAAATTCATACAGTGACTCATTGTTTATTTGACGCAGTGCACAAATACTTGTAAAATAACACAGCATAAAATAAGCTGTTAGCCATTGTATGTAACAAAATCAATATTGAAGAAAGTCTAAAGTTGCGCTGCATACTTATTTCAAGTCGCAACATGTTGAATACGAAAATGACTCGACATCGCAACTTCAGTTTTTCTTTAATAATAATTTTCTTAAATATAATGTCTTGCTATTTCCTTAGACAAAAATCCAAATTTGTTCATCTGGCCGAATTTGAATTTAGGGTTTTGCTAATACGTCGATGACAGGGAACTAAATCGGGCCAAAACGTTTGAAGAGTTATGACGTGTAATGCATGGTAGTAAACCATTCTGTAACCATTTTTTATAAATATCCATGTCATATTTAGTTCGTTTATTTGACCTTTTTTAATATTTAATAGTTTCTTCTTCTTCCTTTCTTTGACCTTATTGCTTGAAAGAAGAAGAAACTATTATCCATGTCATAGTTGAAGAATTTTCTCCAGCCCTCTGCTGCAAATTGCGTGCCAAACCATTGCATTTTTTTAACAATTTATCAATATTCTTATATTTATAGTTCAGATCGGCATAACCTGGTTTCGCTGAAACTTAAAATGTTCCGGTTCCGGTAGCTGTTTGAGGTCAATTGTATATTATTGTCATTATTTTCCCTAAACACGAATAACATTGACATTTTATTGTTAATAATTTTAATAAGTTCTTTAATAACTTTACATTTCAAATTATAATAAGTCGGCCAATGTTTTCTGTTTTTGTAAATTGCTAATAAAATGATTCGGTTCAGAGAACAGAATTTTTCAGTTGTGACTGAAACTTTTAATTTGCATTGTAATTCTTGTATTGACTGATTTTCTGTTGCTACTACCGTATAAATCTATAGATATCAAATTATTAGATTGGAAACATATCACAGAGAATATGTTTTTTCATCTGTAGTGAAATAATTCTAAGACTTGCCCCAAAATATTACCGGGAAATTCAAAAAATAATAACGAATTCCAATGAAGTTTTTCGGATGGAGCTTTAACACCAGCTGAATGTGGTGGATCTATGTTTTGGAAATATCTGCGAATCTCTTCCATTTAAAATAATAAAAATATCTGTTGGCGTTAGTTATAGTTCTATGTTAATATTGCAAATCCAAAATCAAACAGATGTCGAGTGATTTTCGCATTCAAGTCTTGTTTGTCCGTTATTTGCCAAAAGTTGTTCTTTCAGGATTGATAAAATCTTGCAATGTTGATTTAAATTCGTACAGGAAAACTAATTTCACACATCGTTTGCATATGTTAAGCTTTGTGTCTTTGGCGATATACATATTGGAAATTTCACACAAGAATTAGTTGGGCATATGTTTGTCAGACCCTATTTCATTGTTTTTATTAAGCTAAATTAACAGAAAGTCTGAAAGTGTTGTATATGCTGTTGTTCTAGCGTAAAATTATTGGCATTATATTATATTATAAGTCCTGCATTGACACTTAGAGAGCATCTTATTATGTATTAATATAAGATGCAGCAAAAAGTATTCGATTATAGATTTGATTTTCTATAGTATTCTCTTGCAGTGAAGAGCATACCAAATATCACAATGGTCTAGCATGACCAATGCCTTTTCAAAGTCGATTTTTTCTTAATTATTCCCAAGTTTTTTGTTATAGTAAAAATTGGCTTGCAATCATACAATATATTTTTTGCAGACATCAAGTTGCAAATCACACCATATACAAATACTTATATTTCATGAAGACAAAATTTCTGATTTACAAATTTGTATGTTTTTAAAATAGGAATAATTTTAAAAAAACCTTGAATGTTCAATAAAAATCTTTAAATAAATCTATTTTATTAATTTTAATGAGATATATGTATATGTAAGTTCTGGTTAAATTGTATTACAATCTAGCATGGTTTAATGTTTATATAGAAATTTGGCTTTACATTTTATAAGAATTTAGTACAACTAAATAAATCAATTCCAAGAACAATTTTACTAAATACATTATATATGTATATGTATATACATATTATATTTAAAACTTTAAAATATTATTATCCATGTTAAATAGTATTATTTATAATGCATTAAACATTAAACTTAAATAATGAACCAAAAATTACAAGAAATAAACAAGACTCAAATCACTACTACACAAGACTACATCATATTTACGTAAGTAATTGATGTTAACAATAAACTTGCATGTTTTGATATTTTAGATTAGATTTGCCATGTTTGTAATATACGTATGTATGTATGTACGTATTTGAATGCATTTACTAATATGTATGTACGAATTGTATATTTATTTACCTGCATTAAAGTTATTAAAGAACGAGGTAAACGCATCATTATTTAATTTGGTATTATTGGTGTTGGTATTGGCACTGGCATCTACATCCACACCACTGCGTTGTCGTTGAACATCTTCTGTGGATGTTTGTGTTTTGGCCAAACTGCCTTCAACAACTAAACCTCTTGAGATTTCTGCTTTCGATTCAATACTATTGATAGATTCGTTGTCGTCGGTATTGTAGAATTGATTTGATTTTTCATCATCGGAGGACGAAGACAAGTTCACAAGCAAATTGTGTGCACCATCTAGTGTAACCCTACAGTCTAGCCGCTTTTCTATTGCCTTTACCACACCATGACCGGAAATAGTTTCATTGATGAAAGCCGACGAAGAGTTTGTTTTTGTGGTAAATTCTATGTTTGCTGATGTTAAGAATGACGAGGATACATGTGTGTGTTGGGACTCATTCATTTCAGACAATGTTGTAAAATCATCCTCCACATCATCATCATCATCGCCGTCATCGTCATCGGCATTGTCATCTTGTTGCTCATCTACATAATCAATATCAACACATTCACTAATACTGCGTGCTGTATGTCTTTTTAGTTGTTGATGTGAAGACAACATTGCTGCTGATGTTGTTTTTGTTGTCGTTGTGTTTGATGTTGTATTTTGTGGTTGTAATATAATATCACTACATGTTTGTGATGTCGCTGTATCTTTTTTATGTATTGTTGTTTTGTTTTTTTATTTGTTCGTTTGAATCACACACACAGACACACAAATATATATAATAATAATAATAATAATAGGCAAACAAATAGACAGCCCGGAAAGATTGTTGTGGAAAGAAAATTCAATTAAATATAAAGAAAATAAAGAAAATATTTTAGATGAATGAAATATAATTTTATTACACATGAGAGTGTTTAGAACTTAAGGGAATTGTATGTCAAATCTTTGATCATTAAACGTCTTATATACATAGAATGTTTCATAGATTTATAAAACGTAAAAATTATTTTAAAAAAATGCCACATGTTGAGATAACTAAATGAAGATATTACACTATTTTAAACGAAAACAAATTACGTCGATTTTATTGAGTTCTTAAGTATGTGTGCGATATACATAATTCTTATTTTTAAAATAGAAAAAATATTAAATCGATAATTTAAATTGTTTGTTTTGAGATTATGCCAAGTCTGTAGTTAAACATTATTTATAAAAAAAAAATATGTATGTAAAATTAAATTAAACTGTATACCGTCCAAACAATACAATGTGTATTGCTGTTGTCCCTATGAAGTATGTTATTAAAAATCTGTAAATTTCGTTCAGTAGAAAATGAGTTATGTACCAAAATATATGAAAAATATTCATAGAATTTTAATTACAAACTAAAATGACCATTAGAGTGTCCGTAGATAAAGATGATTACAGGAATAAGTTTTAGAATAACTTTTAAAAAACTTTTTTTTTATAGTAAACACTTTTTCCCAATCCCACGATCTCATATCTGGTCACATGTTTTAATGGCCTTATGTAACAAATTTCATTTTTATGTACTTACAAATATTTATATAATAGATATTATTTAAACAAACAGATTATCTAAATATTTAAATAAACAGACAAAAGATATGTCAATATCAATATAATTTTGTCTAAATTATTTGCATATATGCAGGGTTTAATATTTAGTAAAATATTTTTTCCAACTGACTATTAACTGCGCAATAAATATGTACCACTTACATATTTACATGTAAAAATACTAAAAATATACAAACTATTAACCAACGAAATATATAGTATGCCCTAGCTTCATGGTAGAAATATTTCTAGTAGTAATTCTAAAAATATTTTGCCATACAAAATATTTCTAGTAGCAACCAGAACACAAAATGAAAATTTTTCATTTGCAATATATTTACTACTAGAACACATGCATACTTTTTATAGTTTACTACCGAACCATAAACCATGCAAAGACATAGTAACTTGAAAAACCACTAACAGCCAGCAATATGCGAAATCGAAAAAACAAACTAAACAACTATGGCACATGAAAAATAAAAACTGGCAAACATACGAAGTTGAAATATGTAAAAAACGAAATTGTCCGCAGTTGAAAATGTTAAAAACGAAAATGTGCATATATAAGATTTCTTCGCCGACTAAATAAACTATTTTCGTCGCATATGTGAAATATTTACGCCGCATATATGCAATGTGGAGAAAACTGGGGAAAAAACTAGAAATAAGAAAAGGTTTATACATACAGTATACGTTGATTTGTGTGTATAAAATAATAATTTGTATAGAATTGTGTGTTATTAAGATAAGGAATTGAAGTACATGATGCCTTTTCAAGGTAATGATTTGTTTTTTTTTTTTTTGTAAATTCAGAGTATGATTTTTAATAATGATTCTGATTAATTATTTATTTATTTATTGAGTCTTGAAATGCATTCGTGCTATTTGTAATAGGTACTCATAAAAAAAACACTTCTACATAAACAATGCAGTACACTCATCATGGTTTTTCAAGTTACTATGTCTTTGCATGGTTTATGGTTCGGTAGTAAACTATAAAAAGTATGCATGTGTTCTAGTAGTAAATATATTGCAAATGAAAAATTTTCATTTTGTGTTCTGGTTGCTACTAGAAATATTTTGTATGGCAAAATATTTTTAGAATTACTACTAGAAATATTTCTACCATGAAGCTAGGGCATACTATATATTTCGTTGGTTAATAGTTTGTATATTTTTAGTATTTTTACATGTAAATATGTAAGTGGTACATATTTATTGCGTAGTTAATAGTCAGTTGGAAAAAATGTTTTACTAAAAATTAAACCCTGCTTTAAATCATATTTACGCACAATCATATTTACTTCAAGTCATATTTACTTCAAGTTGACTTTATAATAATAATAAATAATTATAATAATAAATAAGAAAATATTTAATTTTTTGAATATGCGTTAGAGATCAAAATGAAATGACTGTTTAATAAATATGTTTACTAAATTAACTTAAAAATCGCAAAAATAAATTAAAACATTTTTATTAACAGTTGAATGTGAATTGGATGAAAATAGGTTAATATTTTTATTTTAAATGTGTTTAATATTTATGTTAGAAACAACTCTTAAGGATTGTTCACATATCAAAACCCTAATAACCAGCCTATTTTTATAAAACTTATAGCTCATTCAATTTGTCACGACCACTAAAGAAAATTTGTTTTAGAAAACAAATTTGTGATTTATAAAAACCAATTTTGTAGGGGATTAGTTATGTTTTCTATAAACTACATATTGTTAAAATATTGATAAATCTGCAAAACTATAGAATATTATTATAAATTAATGGATACATAAACATTTTTAGAACTTAATTTTACACATTTTGTAAATATTTAATATTAATCATCATGAAAAACCGAATATTTTAAATGCTGAATTTTGATTTTTTAAAAACGATTTTTTTGTATTTATTCCGCATGAGTAAGGTTTTTTGAAATATTTTAATTAAATTTCTTTAAAGTATTATTTATTAATATTTAGTCAGTGTGTTAGTAGTTTATCGATTGTCATGGTAAATAAAAAAATGGCAATTTTTAACACTTACCTTGTGGTATTTCCATTTTATCAGTAGCTTTTATATACTCATCTTCAAAATATTGTAAATTAAATATTTGTTGTTTTATAGTACCCCTATGCCTTAAATAATTTACATGTTTCAAACTTTTATCGTTCATAAGTTGTAACAGCAAAGGAGCTAAATGAGGATTATTTTTCTTGTCTTTACTGGTTAAACCCTCCAAACACTGTAACATGGAGTTAATAACCTCTAGAGCGGCATTAATAATGGAATGTTGGGTAAAAGGCGTGGTGCTAATCAAATACAAACAATAATCATAGATTTCTAGCATTTGACGGGCTTCTTCAGAATTTGTTAAATTTGATGAAAAGTTATCTTCATTTTCATTGTCATCCCAAGAGTAACCTTTGATAATAATAATCACCAATTGGCGCAAAAATCCTAAAATACCAATTATAGTGTTGGTCTCATGATCGCACAGTAGTATGTCTATAAATTAAGAATAATGAATTATTAATTTAAATATATTTGTTAAATTGTTAAATGTCAACAATTACCTATAACTTTATTAAGCGCATATTTGGCCATTAAGGATTTATTACAAGCGTGTTCGATTAAATTTATGCAATTCTGTGCAGTGCATCTTCTTTTAACAGCACAATCAGAGCCGATATTTTCAATGAATACCTTTAAAAAGTTTAAGTTCTTTTGTTATTTCTGTCTGAGTATGTTAAGTATTTTACAAATACCTCAAATAATTTACATGTTTCACTATCTGTTAGTCCATGTTGTATGTGTTTGCCAAATTTTATTACAAACTCACTTAAGGTCTCTTGTAGCAAAGTTTCTTTACGTTTGCTGATGACTTTCATGCAGGGCGACAAATTTTGAGCATACCACAGTACGTTATGTTCACGAATTTGTGGTGCATAGTAACCGAAGATACGCAAACAAATGCGAAGTGACCTGAAAGTATAACAGAAATCAAAAAATTTAATTTATTTAAGCGAATTGTGAATTAAGTTGTACTTATTTTTCATATACATATACATTTGCTCAAAACACAAAAGAGTTATATTATAAAAATATCGAAAAATATTTTATAAAACTACTGAATGATTGCAATATTTTTTTATTAAAATATAGATAAAAACTTCTGAACAATGTCAGTAAGTTAAAACGGGCTTGAAGATGTAAAAATTCATTCATTTGGTACAATTTCAAAATATTCCAGATGAAATAGATAATATACGATTTAAGTTATTTGTGTAAAAGTGTAAGACGAACAGATGATTTTGGAACTTACATATATCCATGTGATATTTAAATATGTATTTATTATACCCTACACCACCATAGTGGGGAGGGTATATTGGATTTGTGCTGATGCTTGTAACGCCCAGAAATATTGGTTCAACACTTACCTTAAAGTATACTGATCGACTCAGAATCACTTTCTGAGTCGATTTAACGATGTCTGTCCGTCCGTCCGGATGGGATTAAAACTGGTGGAAATCGGTCCATTATTTCACCTGACCCCCATACAAATGTCCCCCCGAAATTGGGGTTTACCGATCATAAATATTTTAATTATGCAAGTATCCAAACAAATTTCAAAACAAATAAGTGGTAAATGAAGCCAAATCACATCTACAAATTTTGTGCAGATCGGTCCATAATTAGTCGTAGCTCCCATATAAAGGCCACTTCCGAAAATCACTTTAAAGAATATAACTCTCTCAAAAATGTTGGTAACCAAAAAATATTGAACGAAAATATATTTCATATGTCTAAAAATAATACGGTACAATTTTATTATGATCGGTCCATAATTAGTCGAAACTCCCATATAACCCTCTCTGTAATTCACTTTAAGCTCCATAATCGTTTAAAAGTACATATTTATATCGAGATAAAGTTTAACACATATAATAATGATTGGTCCACAATACATATACTGGGTGTAGGGTATTATATGGTCGGGCTTGGCCGACTATACTTTCTTACTTGTTTTTATATGGTTATGTTGTTGTTGTTAGAGCAGTAACTGCTGAGTTGCAAGTCCT
Organism: Bellardia bayeri; assembly: GCA_950370525.1. Taxonomy (NCBI): domain Eukaryota; kingdom Metazoa; phylum Arthropoda; class Insecta; order Diptera; family Calliphoridae; genus Bellardia; species Bellardia bayeri. The sequence continues at coordinate 125,164,094 of OX493264.1, forward strand.
TGCCCTAGTGATCTCGGGTCAGTCCAGTACGTAGAAACGGCTGTCGTGGGAATGTTTTATATGGTTATCAGGAATGTTCGTTGAATTATTCAACAAAAGGAGCCTTTTAATTATAATTTCACATTAAATGATTTTGAAGCTAAATCCAAAAACGAAAGCCCAAAGTTTAATTAATCAGGATTTCAAAAATTTTAGAAGTTACCCCTTCTGCTTTTTCAATACATTCTAAAAATAATAAATCTTGTAATTTTTGAAATGCAATCGGTGGATGCACGAATATGTTTTATATATTTATCAACGTTAACTTTTCGCAAATAACCCGAACCTCATTCAAATAAGAATGTTATACATAGTCAAGATAAAAAGTCTATTAAACTATGGCTAACTATGTACGAGTATATATTTAAATACAGGCAAATCTCGGTATAACGACCGATATATTGTCAATTATATTCGTTCAATTGAAAAATTTGTTATAGGTACAATAAAAAAAAAAGAAAATCTGCACTACTAGGTTAGCAGGCGGCCGTGTAGTACGGCCCACTTAGGTTTGGTTTCTAAGGTAGATGAGTTGATTAACTAAGCATATTAATAAGATTTCGATTTTTCATTATACGATAATTTTGAAAACCAGCATCCACATGTATTCATCGTTTGGTGTGCATTTATTGCGTGATCATTATAGGAAACACTGAAAATCTTCTTATTTCCTTTAATAACATACTTTTTGCTAAATACAGCAAAATTAAAAATAGAAAATGAACATTTTAATTATGTACACACTCTTAATCATCTTTTTTCATTTTCCACTACCATTATGTGACCGCAATTAAACATTTTGTTTGATACTAATTAAACAAAAACAAGTTGATTTAACCGGCTCAATATGAACTAAGCACCTACCTCTGATTGCCATTCCTTTTTATCTCGCCATACAAATCCATCAGTATACGACTGACCTTAGTCTTTTCCAAAACACGAAATATTTTATTTAGATTCTCCTCGGCACTAATACGTATCACCGAATCCAAGTCCTCGCAAAATAGCAAAAGAATATTCACCGCCTTGCTGCAGAAGGTCGCATAATTGAGGTGCGCCGCCATCACCGGCGATATAATACATTCCGATATACGTTGAAAGCAAGCAATTTTTTCTTTTTGGCTGCAAATGAGATTAACAATAAGAAATAACACATCAACATTTTGTTTTTTGCTAAAAACACTCCCCAGATGATGATTAATGGCCATAAGCCATTGACTGATTGTTTTACCTGCATTCTGTATTCCTTAATTGATCTACAACTTCGGTAAATGTATTCACAATATTGGTTTTATCCATGTTCTACAAAAACTGTTTATTTCCTGGTATACGATGTTAATTGCATTTTTCCTGTATAGATTTTAGCAAAAATGTTTTCACTTTTTTCTTTCTTTTGTTGGAATTTACGTTGTTTTTTCATATATTTTTTGTTTGCTGCCAGCTGATTGGCAAAACATTGGAAAATGGCCAGATTGTTGAAAAAGCTCTTAGCACTTGTTTGAATGATGTGTGTGCTGTAAAAAACAGTGTGGTAACATAGTATTGAGAAAAGTAACAGTGTGATTCAGATATACGTAAATTGTTTATAAATGACGTTAAAATTTAAAAAATTAAAAAGCATTATTACTACATGCTAAAAAAATATAAACAAAAGGCAGTTCTGAAAGAAAGAGTTAATATAAAATGGAGGAAGAACTCGCACGTCATTGCTTAAAGGCAATCACTACTTCCTTTTTTATATACATATGTATATAATATATTTATTCAAATTTTAGTTAACAACAATTTTAAGTTGGACTCAGCGTCACTTGGACATAATTGAGACAAGTTGGCAAAATAAATATTACAATGAATTTTTCTTAAGATTATTACAATTTAAAAATATATGTATATAAATCAAGAGTGCTATATTCGGCTATGCCGAATCTTATATACCCTTCACCTTTGTTGTGGATGCATAATTATATTATATACATACATACATACATATAAGGAACTCCAGAATTTATAGTGCTCGGCCACTTTTTTCTAATTAACTTTTAATCAACAAACATGAACTTTGATTAAAACCATAAAAGCTTAGTTTTTCAATCAATATTTCATGATCAACAAGATCAAACGCTTTCGTCAAATCATAAAAAATACCAGCCACGCCATTAAATCCATTATCTAAACCTTTGCAGATACCATTTATAACATTAATCACAGCTTCTTCTGTGACACTTCCTTTTTTGAAACCATATTGATGATTATTTTCAACCAAATACAACGACAATTGTTCATGTATTATTTTTTCAAATATTTTATCAATTGTAGGTAACAAAGCTATAGGTCTATATTTTCCTATTAGTGTAGCATTATTTTCTTTCGGTATCACACAATTTTTGCTATTTTCAGTACATCAGGGTATAAAGATGTATCAATTATGCGATTGAAACTTTTTAAAAGATACGGTTTGAATAACATTTTAGACGAAATTTCATCATGCCCGCAGCTCTTATTAATTTCAAGTTTTCAAATAATTTCACTTATTTTTGCACAAGTTAAGTTTGAGAAACTAAATATATGTATCGGACATACATTTAGAGTACAGAAATTGTTGAAAGAATCACCAGGTAAATTTTCAATTTGGTGTTTTAAAGTTTTTGAAGATTCAATAAAATATTTGTTGAAAACGTTACTCTTTTTATCATCAGCTATTAGTTCTCAATTTTCGTCTTTAATAATTATTTCACTTTTAATACTTCGACCAAGATTATCATTCAGGAATTTCCAACACTTTTTAGGTTCTTGTTGCATTTGGCATAAGTTATTATAATAAAAATTGTTTAAACATTCTCTAGTCGCTCTTCTAATGATTGCGCTAATCCTCTTCAATCTGCTATCGACATTATATTTTCGTTTTCTTTGCAATTTTAATAATTTATTTTTATATTCAATTAAATTTTGCAGATTTTGATTCATCCAAGGAGTAATTTCATTTCGTAGCCACTTTTTTCAATTTTTTGGGTGGTAGAATCTTTAGCCGCTTTTAAAATAATACTAATAATTTGAAATGTATCTTCGGATAGATTTCCTGTTTCTTGATAAGTTTCTAGAAAATTACTTAGTTTTATCTTGGCAAGTTCATAATTACAACTTTTTTTTATGCATTCAATATACTCGCGACTTGTCGGAGTTTGTGTTCTAATCTTGCATGATATTATATGATGAACTGTCAAATCACAGGCAATAGTATCTATAATATTGTTATTCGATATACTACTATAGACATGATTTTTTTCTCACTCTTGCATTGGGTAATGCCGTCTAATTGCACCGCGTTACAGTAATTCGAAGTTGAGCATTGGTCACATGCGTTCGTTTTGATTTTATAACCTATAAATTATTTAAATACAAGATTTGAGCATTCCAGCTTCTTATATGAAAGTTTATGTCGACTTGGAATTTACTTAAATCGACGTGGGATAACCTGGCAATTTGAGGGATTAATTCTCAGCCAACCTAGTTTATACATAGTTAAAAAATATATATATTTTTTCAGAGTTAACCGCGTATGACGAATTTAGCCGACGCCATTATTGTGTGTATTTTCATATACACAAAGGTGTTTTATTTTTCGCGACGAATATTCGCTACCAAAAATTCGTCATTCTTTCCAGTTGTGTTCTTAGCATAAAGGTTAACTGAATTCACCATTTTTTTGCAAGTTAAAATTAATGAAATTAAATAATTATTTTTTTTTTTAATATTTTTATTTTATTATTTATTTCAAAAGCGCTCAATTCTAAATACACATGTAGATATAATGTTCGTAAATTTACAATTTTTGTTTTAATTTTTATAAAATACATACATAAGACCAAATTTTGGGATAGAAACTTAAAATACTAATCGCTAAAATTAATATTTTAATATAGGTATTTTATTTTATTTATATTTAACTTAAGGTTTTCAAAACTATAAAAAAAAGATCATTCCCCCAAAAAAAAAACTTTGAATAAAAACAGTGAAGTTTCTTTCTTTACTAAAAAGGAAAAATATGTAAAACTAAAACTTAAAAATTACACAAGAAAAGTAAAGTAGCAAAGGGAGACGTTTTCTTAGTATTTTTTGTTCGAATAAAAGAAGAAATAAAAGAAATATTTAAATGATATTTGTATATATATATACTACATATATTTATATGTACATATAAAAAAACACTAATCACAGTCCATTGGAGTGTTAATAAAAAAAAATCAGAAAACAATTTAGAATAGGTTTTATAGTTTTAGAATTGAAGAATATTGTGAGTTTTGCTAAGAATTTTTATTTAAAAAAAGTAAACCTTTTACAAACAAATATTTGTCATGGAAAATATTGAAATGTGTGTATGTGTGTATGTACAAAAAACCTAAACCTTAATTAAAAATTAATAATGAACTGGTTCTAAAATAAAATGTTAAAAATAGTTTTTTATTCATGATTTCTTTTTAATATTTCTTTGTCCAAAAAGTAAAATGATGCTTAAATATCAGATGAATACAATGAGATTAAAGGAAAAAATTATATTTAATTCTTTTCTTTCTTTTTTCCAACCGAAACGAAAAATTTTAAAACACAATGCACCTTAAACTAAATACTACTTATGTATAAACAATTAATTTGTATAATTACAATAATTATTTTTGCTTTTTTTATTTTTGTTTTATATAAAAATTAGGACTTGTTAACTTAAAAAGTAATACAAAAGAAAATTACACTATGTTTTTTTTTTTTTTGTTTTGTAGGAGTTTTTTTTTACAAAGTTTGTTTTTTCAAAGGCATTTGAAACATATGTAAATGATGGATGATTGATAGTAAGAGAATTAAAAGAATAATATCGTAGATAGTTTGTTTTGTTTAAGAAAAATCGTAGTTCATAGAAGTAATGAGAAGAAAAAAATATACAGACAGAAATAAGTTAAATAATCTTAAAAAACAATTAACACAACAGATACAAAATTATGCCAATATGTAGTTTTTGTTAAAAGTTCCATAAAGCCTTTCAACACTGAAATTTAAATTAGACCGCAAATACAGACGATCGATTAGCGGCTAATTTTAAAATTAACCTCTTTTCGAACGCAGCACCACTAATGTTAAAATTAAGAAACCTAAAATCCAGGCTAAAGTACTAAGGAAACCAAAATACACAGAAGTTTCCACAATTTCCCAACCCCGAGTCAGTATAGACCGCAACGAGGAGGTGGCCAATGTCAGCGGCAGACACAGGGATATGTATCTGTAAAGAGAAACAATTTGAAATAATTAAATCAATTGTTTAAAATGTTTATTTGCACTTCACTTACTTTAACACAATTGGCATACCCTCAATGGGCCAAATGACACCCGACAGTAACAGGGTGGGATAAAATGAACCCAATGCCAGTTGTATGGCATTACGTTCCAATTCGCATATCGATGATATAAGAAAACCGAAGCACATGCCACATAATCCCTGCAGCAGTGTCAGCACAATAACCCAGATTAAGTCACCATTATTGGTGACACCAAAGACCACCAACATAAACACGAGCACCAATGTCGTTTGACCGCACATGACCACAAATTGTGTTATAACATGAGAAAACAGAATTTCAGCAGGTGTTACGCCAGCAACCCAAGAACGATCCAAAAGACCCTAAAAAAAGGGAGACGAAAAAAACATGATGTTTTATATTAATTTGAAAGAATACGCACACAGAAAAAAATAAAAATTAGTTTCAATTAAAATATTTGTGGACTCAATTAAAACTTTAATTGAAATCGGACCTGTAAACAAAATGATAGTAGCAATTAAAAAAAATGTGAGATTTAATTGAAAATATCAGAAAAAGTAATTGAATCAATTAAAATTTTAATTGAAAATTATTTTAAAATCAATTAAAGGTTTAATTGAAAAAGAAACATGATTTTTTTTTCTGTGCAGACATTATTTTAATCCCAACTCACCTCAGTACGTTCAATGATCAAAGCGGATGATGTTAAAGCGACAGCCAAAAAGAAAACAATGCTGGAAAATAATGAAATTAATGAAAACCTTATAAAACTCTATCACCCCTATCGCGAATAAAAATTCCACATGAAATTTGTTCCCCTTTATTTTTTTAACATTGAATTTTAATAGGAAAATGTGAAAAGGGTACAAATTGCATGGGGAATTTTTATTCACGATAGGGGTGTATATGTATTAAATCAAAGAAAAACTCACGTCAAAATAACACCAGGAGCTACAAAATCAGTAAACGAAGGATTCATGGTGCCATAAATGGGTTCCTTGAATTGAATTGGTACATCACCCAATTTGGGATTATTACCACATTGATCTAAAAGACCCATGGCAAAGTCACGATAGGCCAATTGGATATCACGATTTAACATAACACCGATCTGTTGATTGGACATATCTAGCCAAACTTTAATTTCAGACTGATCAATGGTTTCGTCATCAGAATCGCGTCCTTAATTAGTATAATTATATAAATTACAATTGAATATACATATGTATGTACATATTAAGGAATTATATTCTAGAAATCCTTACCTAAAGCAGCTCTAGCGGTAAAAGCATCTGTAAAGTTTTCCGTTATATAAATAGCACCCCAGGCATTGCCCAGTCGCACCGCCTCTTTAGCATCCTCGAGTTCCGTATAATACGTCTTCACCACACTATGATTTAGATGATTCAAATAACGACAGCCCAAGTTGCTAAAGTGACAACCATCTTCCCAATAGCAAATTTCCTAGAAATTTTATTACAAATTACATAAATTATTAAGTTTTTAATTATAAATAATTAAAAATTAATTGAAAGAAATAAACTCACCGTATTATTCATTTCATGATTAACAATAGCCAAATTCAAACCAGTAGGATCTCGACCTATAGCCAAACAAAACAGTATCACTTGCATAACGGGTAGGGCAAAGATGAACAACATCACACCCACATTACGCCACATACGCAACATATTTTTCGTTAATAAGGCCTTGATTTTTCCCTTTGAAGTTACCTGTTTTTTTTATGGTGGGGGGAGGGGGGAGAAGGGGAATTAGAAAGAAAACAATTTATTATTTAAGTATCTTTGAAAAAGGTTTTGTTCAGATTTTTTACTTACTCTACATAAACTGGCATAGCAATCTTGACAACTTTCCTCATCATTTGGATTATTCTTTTTCATGGGTGGGTCGTAGGGTTCTTGATTTAACTGAGGCCAAAATTATTAGAAAGACAAAAATAAATATTATTAGAGAAATTCTTCTTAATAGTTAAAAAAAATTAAGAAATTTTATTAAATTTTTGAATTGTAGATTGAAGATTTGCAAAACTAAAATTTTCAAATTACACCGGCCAATTTTGTTGTGTTGCAACAGTTTTTTCCTTGCCGCGATCTCATTTTTAAGAAAAAAATATTTTGTTTTAGCTGTCACTGTTTTGTCAATATTTGGCTAACTGGCTATAAGATAAAAACAAAAACAACAACTAGCTTAATTTTTTGAAAGAATTTTTGCCTATATCTCTAATATTAAAGGTACGGTCACACTTGGCAAATATTTGCCGAAAACAAGTGGTTACGCTTTTTTGAGTAAATATTTGCCACCGTACCGTACCTTAAGTTCTATGGGAGCTACATATGAGCTATTATGGACTGATCATTCTGTGGGTCTTATATGGGATCTATGATTAATAATGGACTGATCACCATAAAATTGGGCTGAATGATTTGTGTATATATGAAACATATTTGTGTTGAATATTATATGAATAACAACATTTCTAAGAGAGTTATGGTCCTATTGTTGTCATTGTGGACCGATCTGCACAAAATTTGTAGATGTGATTAGGCTTTATATATAATTTATTTTTCATATATAATTAATTTAATTGGATATGTGCATAAATCAAACATTTATGACCGACAAACCTCAATTTTAGGAGGACATTTTTGGGGGTTAGGTCAAATAATGGAGCGATTACAACCAATTCCCCAACCTTTCTTGGGCCAAAAAATTTCATGTACCAAAAGCCAGCCAGACGGACGGACTGACATCGTTAAATCGATTCAGGATTCTGATTTGATCGGTAGACTTTAAGGTGGATGTTGGACTAATATTTATGGGCGTTACAAACATCAACACAAATCCAATATACCCTCCCCAAATGGTGGTATAGGGTATAAAAATGGCCGTCTTTTTGTATGAAAATAAAATTTATTGACAGACATAATTGTGGGAACAAGTGTTCTGGGGGGTTACTCTCTATTGCGATGCGAAAGCAAATTCGATGCGTAAGAGTATCAATTTGTACGCTTATCGCATCGAATTTGCTTATCGCATCGCAATAGAGAGTAACCCCCCTGATATTATTGTTTAGAACATAACAGCGACAAAAGTTGTTTGCATGAAACAACAAATTGATGTCTTGTCAAGGGTAAGTAATTAAATAAATAAATTAACTAACGTATTTATGAAATCAAATGTAATATCTATATTTTTTAATACTTTCTGATTAGTTCAAATATTTTTGAAAATTACTACTACATTTTTAAACAAACCGTATAAATGGATCCATTGGTGTCGTTGATTAAAACTTCTTTGCTCTGATGGAAATTGAGGCCCACAACGCCGCCTTCTTGACTGGAACTGGGTTTATCCATTTTGCTGCCGAAACCCATGGCATGTAATGAAATATTATTACTGTTTATTGTTTTGTTTCACACCAAATATTTGTTATTTATTTTATATAGCAGAACAATTAACACAATGCAACAGTTACAAACACACATCAAACATCATCATGATCATGACAATAGTTATTATTATCATTATTTTACACAGAGAAAAAACACATTAATATGATGAAGACATATAGATGTGAACGAAATGTTATAACAGATGCAAATATGACAATGTCACATGCAGTTTGTTTTTTAACATGATGATTTTTTAGATTTGTAGATGAAATTTTGTTTGTTTTTTGAAATTTAGATTAACATTTTTATCAATTGAGAGGAGTTGTGGTTGGTGTTGATGGTGGTAGTAGTTGTAGTAGAGTATTTTTGGTGGGGTGGATGCAAAAGATCAAATGAAAATAAAACCAATATAAAAATTAAATTTTCAAATAATAAAATCATGCTTTTTTAGTAACATTTATTAAAATAAATAATTTTTTTTTTTTTAATATAAGAAAATGATCATTTGTAAAATGTAACATACCTGAAATTAACCTGAGATACATCGCCCTTTTGTGACTGAATGCGGGATAATTTTAAAAATACTTCTTCTAAACTGATACATTTGTACATGGATAGTAAAACGCTGGGTGATTCTTCGGCCAATAAGTTACCAGAACGCATTAAACCTATCTGGAAATTTAAATTAAACAATTTAAATTTAAATTAAATTAATATGTATTTGCCACTAACCGTATGCGCTTGTCTGGCCTCTTCTATGTAATGTGTTGTAATTATAACTGTTTTCTGTCCCGATTTTGTTATATGAACCAAATGATTCCATATACTCTGTCTTAGCAGAGGATCTACACCAACTGTGGGTTCATCCAAAATCAATAATTCCGGATCGTGCATTAGAGCCACGGCAAACGATACACGTCTCTGTTGGCCACCACTCAAGTTCTTTACTAAACGTTTCTCCGATGGCAAATCCAAGAAATTCAACAAGAAATGTAAACGTTCGATAATCTCTTTTGTCTCCATGCCAAATATCCAACCGAAATACATCATTGTCTCTCGTATGGAAAATTCACCATAGAGAGCAATTTCCTGTGGCATATAGCCGACGCGTTTACCAGGTACACCAGAGCCCGGTGTACCAGGCTTTCCGCCCAATACGCAAATGTCGCCAGAATCTAAGCGACGACGGCCCACTATGCAGGAGAGTAAAGTTGTTTTACCACAACCCGAGGCGCCAAGTAAACCATAACTGGAAATAAAGAGAAGGAGAGAGAGAGGAAATGATTATTTGGATTTTTGTCTTCTTAGACTAGAGAGATTTTTATTAAATTTAAATTACATTTTATTATTGAAATACATATAAAACATATTGAAACTAATCCCCTGGCCGACGATGTCGAACGATAACGTTCGATTAGATAAGACTTAAGACACAAACTTGATTGTGGAATAAACAAACTTGATTGAGTAAAAAAAATAGATACGATAAAAAGGTTGTGTCTTAAGTCTTATCAAGCGAACGTTATCGTTCGACATCGTGGGCCAGGCAGTAACTGTATTTTTATTTTAATACAAACGATTTAAAAAATTTCTATAGGCGCTTAGTTTGTGGCAGCAAAATGTTCATTCTTGAAAGCTCAAAAATTATATCAATAACGAATTTTTACCCCACTTCTTGAAAGGCCACAGTTTTAAGCGACAAACATCGACAAACGAGTTATATTTACGTGTGGACAAGGAATTGTTGATGAGTGTTCAATGCGGGGGTTTGTAAGTTAGTCAGTTAACGATTATTATTAGTGTTTCCATAGTTTTGGGTATAAATACAATATAATATAAATATGCAGTGAATTATATTAAATGTTTTATTATTATTTTTTGAAATATTTAAATTCTATTATAATAATAACACAGTGCTCAATTTTGACACTTTTTTTACCGACAAATGGGGCACCTAGTGGGTAAAGCTAAATCGAGTACGCTGAATCCAGTGGTTCAAACCCCTCTTTAGGTTAGCTCTAATGTTCGAGATATAGCTGGATTTAAAAAATGGAGGAGGTTGCGCAATAAATAAATTAAATTGAAAGCTCAATTTCACAGTATCTAATAATTTAACAGAAAGATTAACAAACAAAAGCGTCTGAAACAGCAGCACAATATCTTTTAAAAATAATTTTGGATAAATTTTTTTAATAAATGAGGGAAGAGATACATATTGAATTAAAACTGTTTGAGAATTTTAAAAACATTGTAAAGGTTTAGTAAAAAAAAGTGCTTCAGAGAAACTTTTAAGTAAAAAATATTGATTCCTTATAAAGCTGCTATTTTCTGCTGCAATAGATGCATGGACCATTAAAATATATAAATATCGCAATGATATCAATTTTTCGTTATTTTTCTCTAAAATATTATAAATCTTGCTATTAAGATCAATTCCGCGTAGGTTAAGTTGTCACAGAGCGTTGGAAAGTTATTTGTCCCATCCTTCTCTTCCTCCTAATGCTTGCTCAGACAAATAATTCTTCAGAACTAGTTATTAATATTACACAAATATAAATAATCCTAAACTTTCCCTTCTGTGAATTGTTTTAACCAGGATTTTGTCAAGTGTTAATATTACATTGTTAATAGACTTGTTTGCCTAAATAGTCGTTTAAACCCCGTTAACTTTTTACTATACTTAGAGCAAAGGTCTATTATTAGTATTGTAAAATTTGCATTAGTTTTTTCAAAAGTCATACAATTTTATTACACTCAAACTGGGAATTTAAAAAACCTGCAGTTTATTCTCCAATTAAAAAAAGTTGGGCAAAATTCTAAAATAAAATCGTTGTGAATAATGTTTTAATATGCAACCCCACTAAACCAGTTTTCAAATGTATATTTAAAAACAATAATGATTTAATTTCAAGAACGTATAAATAAAGAAAACCGTATAAAATTATGATAAGCACAGATTCGCTACAGCAAAAATTAAAATAAAGAAATTAATTTTATTTTAGTTAAATTTTGCCAACACATTAAGAAAATAAACTGATTATAGTTTATTAAAAACTGTGCAACTTAACATACATATGCACAGACGGTCGTCAGATCTTACAATTTTGTCAAATCTGAAAATGTGCTGTGTAATTGTTAGCAAAAGGTAAATTGTCAGTTCTGAGATTTGTATTAAAACCTTACAATTTCACTGACACACAATTGTCAGACAATAAATTTATCTGTCAACAGAACTTGTCAGTTCACCCTGTTGTCAGATTGCTGTATGCCAATAATTGGCAGATTCGTTGACAAACATTGCCAGAAATGTGTGTGTGTGTGTAATCAATTAAAAAGTTTAAATATTATACAACAATTTTCGTTGCATATGTATGTATGTATGTACTAAAAGTAGTGGACATGAAGAAAAATTATAAAAACACGAGTCAGTTTTGTTTGTTCGCTCTTTTTGCAAGGTTTTCGAGAGGCAAAAAATTGTTTTTTGGAATGCAAAAACTATTAATATTGTTCACAAAATAGACTGGAAATGGCGTGAGATATTCCGTTTTGGTTTTTTAAAAATTATATGTCTCTCTGTTTATGTTTTTTGCTCATTCTCTCAGTTTGTTTGTTTATTTTCATTAAACTGGAAAAATAAAATAATAGAATAAGAAACTGATATTATTTCTCTGATAATGATGTCATTGTCAGATTTGCGAAGTTTATGAATCTGACAATAAAAAGTGTATGCCAATAATTTGACTATTGTAATGTAATATGTTCACACGATTGTTAGATGTCTGACAATATTATTGACTTGACAATGCACTGATAATGCTTTTCCTGATAACGTAAATCAAAAAATTTATGTTCACACATATGTTAGACATTTTCTGAACATTTTTCTGACAATATTGTAAGATCTGAAAACCATCTGTATATATGTATGTACATATCTTTAGGCTTGTATTTAGGTGAATCTTTTGGTAAATATAGAACTTTTCAAATTAGCCGACCTGAGATTTTAACACAAACAAATAACACTAAGCATTTGTATGTCATCGTTTTTTATTTTCATGTAAAATAAAAAAATATTACAAAAAAATTCTCGGCCTTTTTTTGGAAATAAGTAATTTTTTTTTTTTTTAATTTAATTACTTTTAAAATTAATACTGTTAACAAATGTCACTTAAAAACGTGAGGAATTTATGTATGTGTTAAACATTTTCACACATTATGGTTTTCATTTCATCACTATAGCTCCACTAAGCACTTTACACATAACAAAATTAAACAGCTGTTATGTTCCGTTAAGGAAACAGTACTTTACGGTCGGCTGAACCGAACTTTAAGTTTGGTTTTGCCGACCGTTGATAGAATATAAACATAGCTTTAACTTAACGTAAGACTTTAGTGAGAAAAAAATAAATTGGACATAAACATCGAAGCAAATAATTTATTTAGCGGTCTAGTATTATTTGGTTTATGTCAAACAATTACATATACATATATAAAAACAAGTAAGACAGCATAGTCGGTCAAGCCCAGTATACATATGTATAAAACAGTTTTTCAGAAATGAGAGCTATATGGGAGATATTACCTATTATGGACCGATCATCCAAAAATTTAGTGCCATGACTTACGTAAATATAAATATTATGTTATACTTTATCACGATATAATTACTTTTAAAAGATTTATAGAGGTTAAAGTGAATTACGAAGAGAGTCTTATATGGGAGTTTTGACTAATTATGTACTGACCATTATAAAACTAGGTGTCATTATTTTAGTATATATGAAACCTTTTTTTGTTGAATTTTATTTGAATAACAATATGTTTTAAGAGATTAATGGCGTGAAGTGATTTTCGAAAGTGGGCTTTAAATGGGAGCTGCGACTAATTATGGACCGATCATCATAAAATTGTACCATAATTTCTGTATATATACGAAACATATTGGTATTCAATATTAATTGGATACCGACTTTAAAGTGATTTTCAAAAGTGAAGCTTATATGGGACCTATAATCAAATATGGACCGATCTTCTTCTTTAAGTTTTCTAATAAAACAGTATTTAAGAGATTTAAGAACGCAGCGAAATTCAAATTGAACAGTTTCTCATAACTTACAGCTTGATAAAATATTCAGTTTAAAAAATGGGTGTTACCCCGGGCCTGACGAGCATCTGTCGATAAAGGATTTTTTGTGCGCACATGAGTTTTTATTGTGTGTTTTTGTTCGAACAACGTTGTCAGCATATTTGTTCACTCAACGATGTCTGCCATAAAATGAATCTTGACACTGTTTTAACATAAATATCGATACGTTTTTCCCACATAGAAGAACATGAACAAATTTGTAATCGTATTTCTCTTGGGGTTTTGCTTCTGTGTGTCCAAAACGATAACTTGCCTAGACGTAAGATAACAAACATATGCTCTAGCATAAAGTTTAAATGTAGTGTATTTTAAAACATTTTGATTTTGTAGAGTACAACTGGAAATTGCAATTTAAAGCCATTTCATTACTATTAACTAATATTTTCAATTCTATAACAATCGTAGATAATCGCTCTAATTACAATCGCATGTCTAAACACCTTTGAACGGTTTTGAAATCTCATAGAAAACAACAACAACAACTAATAACAGAAACTCGTTATAACAATAACGAAAAACAAAAAAAAAATTACACAAAATCGAAACAAAATAAAACTCAAAACTAAATAAAAAGTAAAATTTATTACAAACATTTGGTAAAATTCTTATGAAATCAAATAGTACTAAGAATTAAGGTTAAACATTTTGTAATGAAAAATATTTAATTGTTAGATGTTATTGCCCAAATGACGACTCTACATTAGAGGCAACAAAAATTAATGGCTGAGGAAGATTGTTTTCTTTAAATTTTGTCATGCAATGCTTGGTTTGTAATTATTATTTATTTATTTCGGTTTTTGGTTTTCGGCATTTGCAAATTGTATAACTAACAACAATATTATTTAGCATGTTGCTAACAAACTCACTATTGTTAAATTTACTAGTAACTCTAGTGTATTGTATCTTTATGTAGGTATTTATATTAAAGACTTTCATTTTAATCTAAGTCCACCAGCTAAATAAGGAAAATAAAATAAACATTTCTCACACTTTGTTATTAAACAATAACAACATTTATTTAGTTATTTCATTACATTTCATTTTTGCTTTTTCTGGGGAAAAAATAGTATAAATGAAATACATATTGGGTAATATTATTAATAATAATACAATAAATGTCTTTTGTATTCCAAAAAAAGTTTCTTCTTTTTTTTTTGCCAATCTGTAGTAATATTAATATTATCTAATATTTGATTTTTTTTTTTTTTTGCTGGGAAACTAGTTATTTAAATTTCATTTAGAAATACTTTTATACGTATCTACGTCCATATTTCTCAGCAATTACCCAAATTGTATTCTAATTTTAAATTTAATTATTGCTTATACTTTGAAGCAAAAAACGTTTTTGTTTTAAATTTCAATTAAATGTTTAACTAAAGAGTGAGATAAATTAAGCCTGACGGAATTAAATAATAAATATATATATAAAAATGAATGTATGTATGTATGTATGTACATATGTAACGTATTAACTCCACGGCTGAGTCGATTTTGATGAAATTTTCACAGCATGTTACTGTGACTCTGGAAGGAACAATATGCTATATGAAATTTTGATTGTACAAACGGGGATGGCACCGCCCATATAACCCAACAATTTAAACCGCCATATTTTGGTCATTTTTTGACCTACGTCAATGATATGTGGTGCAAATGGTATTGGCATAATTAGGAATACGTACCAGGAGAAAAGTGGGTGGGACTACGCCCCTTTTTAGGAAAATTAAAAATTGTAATATAGTCTTAACTACTGGACCGATCGTCATTAAATTTTCACAATAGGATATTTTTACGACATAATAAATTCTTGACTATGTAAGTGGGCAAACGGGCATAGCCTCGCCCACTGAAATGCATCGCTCATACGAAGCGCTTCAGTATCCTATTATTTTTCCATATGGAGCAGATGGATATCACTTTGAAATGCGTCAAATCAATCAAGCAACCCGTAAGGCCGTTAATAATCCTGTTGAGTTCTTAAATTCACTCGATGTGCCAGGCTTTCCACCACATGTGCTACAACTTAAAATTGGAGTGCCAATTATTTTACTACGTAATATCGATCACCACGGCTTTCCAATGGCACTCGACTTGAATTAAAAAAAAAAAACTGAGAAATAATTTAGTAGAAGCGACCATTATAACAAGGAAATATAAAGGTACAGATGTACTTTTGCTACACATTCCAATGCTACCAACAGATTTACCATTCGATTTTAAAAAATGTTTTCCTGTTCAGTTAGCGTTTGCGATGACTGTTAACAAAACTCAAGGTTAATATCAAGGTTATATACGTATGCTCCTGATGGGCAATAAATACATTAAAATTAAATAAATAAATGTTTGTAAGTACATATATAAATACGTTTTATTTTATTTTATAACGCGGGAAGGGGGTAGCGAAGCACACCGGGTTTAGCTAGTTGACAATAAAAAATTCTAAATTATGCAAATTAAACCGGCTATAAACTGTTTACCTTTGCTTGTGCTAATTGAAACTCGATATTATAAATTTGTTGTGCTGTTTGTAACACAACAAAATACTATAAATTTTGTTTTATAGCCCGTCTTGATAGGTCATCAATTTAATTGAGAGGAAAATAAAATAAACGAATATTTAATTGTCCATAACTGAATTTGTCTAGTGTGGACAACTATTTTCTACCTATGACTCATGTGATAACCAACACAATAAAGAAAATTTATCAATTAGCTGATTCTTTATGTGAAGGTTTATGCTTTCTTTGTGCGGTTCGAATATTTTAAATGTTTTCAATTAAAAACTTTTAAGAAATTTAAATTTGAAATTTTCCCAAGACATTTGCAAAACAAACCTTTAAAATTGTCGTTAGTATTATAAATACCCCAAAAACACTTTCCCCTTTATTCAAAAACGATTATTAAATTTAACAAACGTTTATTAAGCAAATTTTTACATGCAAATCTGTCTTAATAAACGTTTGTTAAATTTAATAATCGTTTTTGAATAAGGGGGTTTATGTTTAAGTTAAATAAACCTGCAAATACTAATAAAATAAAATGTCAGTATGTATTTGCAGAAAACTATGTTCCACCTTCTCTGCGAATGGCCAGCCCTGAGTGTCAAGAGACATAAATTCATGAGGAACTATACATTGAACAACCTTGGCGAGGTAGCCGGGTCAAAACTCAATGACCTACTGAGATATCTCACAGGGTCTAGCAAGACACGACTTTCTTGTACTCATCTTAGCTACAGCATATTGTATAAGACATTAAATCTGACGAGTGGTGTGGTCTTTTAAAACGGTGTCCCTTTGACTCTACTTAAGTGTTCGCACGTAGTGAACTACCACGTAAACCTACCAACCAACCATGTATTTGCATATAAATTGCTCATCACTATTATTTGTTCACTAACAAAAAAAAATTTCAATATTACAAACATATAAATTTAAAAAAATATAATTTAAATAATTTTCAACTGAAAAAAAAATATGTAAATATGCGAACTAACATTAAGGTGCAAAACAGCGCTGACACATTTAAAGGTTATCCCAATCAATTAACAAACTACAATAAAATTTGTGGCTGAAGCTTTAAAAATATAATAAAGTAATAAAATAAACTGATATGACAAATTTAAAGGAGTAACAAATAAATAAATATACGAATATTTAAAAAATTACACAGAGGAGTTTTGATTAATATAAATATATAAATAAATTCCTAGGAAAACGGATTATGTTACATAACTATTTCTAGAACATGAAACATGTACTCGATTGATTTTGTGACTTTCAAAATAAGTTATTTGAAAATGCCGGTATCACTTCCATACTTCCATACTTCCATCATACTGGAGTTACTGATTTGTACATGAAATTGGAACTAGTTCTAAGTAAGCTCTAAGTAAATAATACCTTATAGTTACTTTTCTTGTTTTTCAATACATCATAGAAATGAATTTGAAGTTAAAATATTTGATTCGCTTTATTATCTAGCTATGGAAATAATTGAAGAACCATGCATGATAATACTTCGTCAAACTTCGTATACAACGAAAATATTACAAAAGTTTAACAAGCAAGATGCTAGGGCTGTAAGTACACCAGCCGAGTATGTTCAAGCAACAGGTTAATCATCAGATCAAGTAAAGTTTCCATATAGAGAAGCAGTTGGTTCTTCAATGTACCTAGCTATAGCTACAAGGCCTGGCATTGCATTTGCAGTATCAAATGCAAGTCGTTTTATGGATACTTATAATGAGTAACATATTGCAATAATAAAACATATTTTTAAGCAACTAAAATAGTCTTTTGATCAGGGAATTGTGTTTTATAAATCTGATAATTTATTTATAAAATGTTATCCAGATTCAGATTATGATGGAGATACGAAAACAAGACATTCAACAAGTGGTAACATATTGATGTTATCGGGAGGTCCGATTTCATGGTCGTCGAGAAAGCAGCAGACAAGAGCCTTATCAACTACAGAAGCAGAGTACATGGCCGCGTCGAAGAACTGTGTACAGCGATTGTTAAACGATATTCTAGGTGAAAACATACAATTTCCTATTTTATATCTGGATAATCAAAGTGCCATTAAGCTAGTCAAGAACCTACAATTTCACAGGAGAACTAAGCACATTTAGGTCAGGTTTCACTTCATTCGGGAAATGTACATATGAATATCTGAGTACCCCGATAGACTAGGCGATAGAGTGCCAGACTATCAGTCAAATGATTGCTGGTTCGATTCTCGCCAAAGGCTCTGGGTGTTTTCTGCAGATAAGCCAAAAAGCTTCGCAGTTTGTGTTTGTTAATTAAAAAAAAATGTTTCAGTTGCAATATGTGCCAACATCAAAACAATTAGCTGATATTTCTACAAAGCCGCTCTTAAAGCAAAAATTAAATGATATAAAAATAATTTTAAATCTTATTGATTTTAATGGATGAGTAATTGTTAAAACAAAAATGAAAGCTTATTATTCTAAATGAAACAAATGTAAGAAAGTATATTTAGTCAAGCTCGACCAGTTTTTCAGAAATTGGAGTGCCCATAGTAGCGTGACTTCTGTGTATATACAAATCGATGTCAACACTTAAGCTATGTATACACGATCGTCAGATATTACAACGTTGTCCGAAAAATGTTCAGAAAATGTCTAACAACCGTGTAAACTTAAAATTTTTGCCTTCCAACGTTGTAAGAAAAAGCATTTTCAGTATATTGGAAGACAAAAATATTGTCAGACATCTAAGAATTGTGTAAACACACAATTTTGTCATTGTCATTGTTTTAAGACAATTGTCAAACACTTTTCATTGTCATATGTGCAAAGTTTATGCATCTGCCAATGACAGCATTGTAATAGATATTATTTCTAAATGCAACTCTGTATATACATAAATAAACAAACAAGTGTGCATTAATAAAATTTCTGAAAAAAGTGGAAGAAAATTAAAGAATTAAATTAAAGAAAATAAAAAATGGATAGCGACATATCTTTTGATGAATCCTATTTCATAGAGTGCAGATAAAATGGTTTCAATTGCACTTTTTGTTCCATGACAATATTTAAAATTTTTCAACACACACACAACGCTGCAAAACGAATTTGCCAATGGCACACAACAATCTGACAACCGTGTGAACTGACAATTTTGATTGACAGATAAATTCATTGTGTGACAATTGTGTGCCAATGAAATTGTTAGTTTTCTTACAGTCGTCTAAACTGACAATTTACTTTTTGCTACAAATTTTTCAATGTCAGTACATTGCTAGCACATTACTAGATATGACAACGTTGTAATATCTGACGATCGTGTATACATAGCTTTATAAAGGATTTATGCATGTTACAGTAATTTTCAGAAGGAAGTCTTAAATGAAAGCTATGACTAATTATGGGCCGATCGTTATAAAAATAGGTGTCATGATTTCTATTATATATAATACATATTTGTGTTGAATATAACTTCAATACCAACATTCTCAAAAGAGTTGGGGAAATTTGTTATTATTATTTAGATACGTACATAATTCAAACATTTATGACCAATAAAGCCTTATTTCGGGAAGGCAATTGTATGGGGACTGGGTGTAATAATGGACCGATTGCAACCAAAAAATTCTCCTACTGAATTTTATCAAGCCAGCCAGACGAACGGTCGGATGGACGGACATCGTTTTTTATTCAAATATAAGTATTTAAAATTTAGCATTATTAGCCCAAAAAATGTGCTAGATTTAGCTTTAAAACTCATTTCTTACTTGTTTTAGTTAAGAATCGGTAAACACATACATAATTACTTAGTTTAGTTTCAATTTTATGACAATTATACCAGGTCTTGGTAAGCCATAATTTTGTGTGCACACGAATAAAATTCGACAGCAGAATTACGAACATAGATTTAATCATGTTCCTCTGAGTGGGGAAAACGTTTCAATATTCATGTTAATAGTTTTTAAATATGCGAACTTTTTCGGCCATTCAAACCCCCTTTTCAAAAAAGCAAATTAAGCAAATTTTTATATTCAAATCTGTCTTAATAAACGTTTGTTAAGTTTAATAAACGTTTTCGAATAAGGGGGAAAATGTTTAAAAATCTACTTTAGAATCTTTTTTAGTCGCCCTACTGTACTGAGCGTAAAAATGTAAAAGAAACTCAATGTGAAAATTATTTATATTCGTAATATCCTGCTGTAGGATAATCTGAATTTATTTATTTCAACAGACTGTGGTTTAGAAACATTTTATTTTGAAAAATAATTATGATACGATACTTAATTGAAATTTTAAAAATTGAATAAGTATTTTGTAGAAATATTTGGTATTATTGAAAGAATAATGTTGTTACGGAATTGTACTTCAATTTAAATTTAACGGTTAGTAACGGCTGGTATAAACATACAACATGACTATCAACAACTTTCGATTGTCTTCTCTAGATGCCGCCGGATATTATTAAAATATGGCGCTAGTGTATACTCCAAAGCAGAGTTTATTGTGAATCATCAATAAGTAAACATTGAAGTGTAATGCCAGCGCGTTCTTGAACCGTAATTTAAGTGTGTGTTAAAGTAAATTGTAAAATAGTATTAAAAGACAGAGTGATTATTTAAATTGTTTTGTATATTTGAACAAAAAAACCCTCTTTATATTTTCTTTAGGAATCCGGTTTATTTAAAGGAAAGGTTGTTTACCTTTTTAAAAGTTAAAAACGTAAAAATATTTTAAGGAAACAATTTTGAAGATCAATTTTTAGAATAAAACTTGATGTAGTGATTTTATGTAAAACTTACATATTTAGATCGACAGATCTTTCAATCAATGGGTTGATAACTTTTGCCATTGGCTTTATTTAAATATTGAAATTCTGGCCTTAACAATTAACAATTATTTTAATAAAGTTACTGCCGTATTCATAAAAAATAAAATAGGTTTGAAGTGTGCTTTTAGACAAAATTTTCATACAAAATTTTCTTAAAGTACATTTGAAGTCTACATTATTTTTTTCTGAATAAGACCGTTAATGTTTAAACCATAACTGGGGTCAAAATTCTGAACCCAACTCAATGTCAAAATAAATAATAATCTTAATATTCTCATGTAGGATATGCTGCTAATTTTTTTCCATTTTGTAATAACTAAATGTCCTTAAATTGCCAATTATTATTATCAATGTATTTTTAAATAATTATTGAAAAAAAGCAATAATTCTCCCAAGGTTATTGAGCTTATTTAGTAATAGCTTAACATCATGTGAAAAAAGAACCGCAACAAGTCTTGTTATAAAGCAAATAGCTACATAATGAAGCGTCAACAAGAGGCATAAAAATTCCATTACAAGCCAGAAAATTTCCATTGCAACTTAGTATTGTTGATTCTGTGGAACGAAAAACTAAAAAGCAAATTGTAATATTTCCTGTTGCTCAATAGCGTTTTATATACATACATAAATAAAAACAAAACTGGTTTTAAAAGCGAAAATCACACAAATAGAGACAAAATAAAAAGCTAAAGGAATAATTTATACAAAAGGCGATAAATGTGGTTACTAGTAGCTAGATATAGGAAAGTTTTTAACTAAAGAATGACTAAACTAAAGCTTAATCATAAAACTATTTATAAATACATATAGTACATATGTATGTAACACTGGTTGGTAAAAAAATGGTTTGAAAAATAATAATTAAATTAAAATTGAAATTAATAATTACTTACATTGTGCCCTTTGGTACTGTCATATTCAAGTTGTTTAATACTTGATTAGCGTTTTTCTTTTTGCCATACGCTTTGAATGCATGACGTACTGAGACGGCGGCTTGGGAATTACGTTGCCACTGATTGGCAGCTATTGTTCCGCCATCATTATTTGTGGCCATAACTGGATCGGAAGAACTGCAAACAATGATAAAGATAATAAGTTGATTAATACAATATAACACAAAAATACAAATGCTTTTCAAATCAAATACATTTCATAATTATTGTTTGCCATTTGTGTAAAAACATTTAATGAAATTTCATTAATTAATAAACCTACTCTTCTACAAAATATTTCATTGATTCTTACAAAATGTTATACCAAAAAAAATACATGTATGTAAATTGTTTGTATTTTTAAATCGTCTCCTTAGTAGTAAAACAATTTTAGTTTTAATGTATTTGAGAGAGAGAGAGAGAGAGAGACATACTTAAAAAACTAGTTCAAGGTCATGGTTGATTTTTAAATTATTAACATGAACCAAAAAAAAAAAACATCTCTTCATATGCAAATCATTAAACGTAAAATACATAAAATGAAATGAAAAAATAACAACAATAATAACAACAATACGAGTAAACCTAAACAAAAAGAAATAAGTAAATAGGTATAATCGATGTTAAAGACAAACTAAACCATGCCATAAAAGTTCATTATAAATTAAACTACAATCAATTTAATGTTTTTGTTTTTTTAATCTATCCACTTAAATAAAAATGCATAAACGAATTTTTAAATTTAAACAGCTGCATAAATTAAATTTCATATTTCCATATTTAATTGGCAAATATTTAAGAGTAAGCCAATGTTAGAGCTGAAAACGACTTGACCAAATTTGTTTTTGAGACCAAAAAAAAAAAAAAAATCAAACATTGCACCGCAACAAAATCAAATAAGATAAATTACTTTTGTAAATTTTTTGTATATACCTATGTATGTTTCCATTTGTGGTAAATATGGGATTTGGTTAATCAAAAGATCATTTTTAAATATGATCTTCAATGTTGAGATAGCTTTGGAAATATTAAAACAACTAATCTTATGAAGATAATTACCCGCCCTTGAATGTTTATACATTAGACTGCAGCTTAATTGTGAAAAGAAACAGATGACTTTCTCTATACTTTGAAATATCAGTGCAATTTCTCGATTTAAGTAATAATTCGACAATATTTAAATTAAATGTTCTTGTTCTGCGCCGATAAATTTGAAAAGCCGCTGCAGCCGTAAATTTGTTTGGCTTTAATCGGCTTGAAAATAGCCGCTGTTTATTATGATATAAGTTCCTAATAATTTCAATAAATTTTTGGAATTTCAGTTTTAAATTATTTACAATTTGAGCCGGTTGACAGCCGATTTTGAGCCGCCGACTATAATCTGTAGAGTCAGCTGCCGCCGCCGTCAAATTTGATCGGTTCTGGTTTTTGTTAAGTGCTAAGTCATGAGCACAATTGATTAAAATACAACTGGCAATGCCATTTCGATCGTGCTAATTTGGTTTTTAACTGAAATTTCAAAATCTCAAAAGAAGACCCTGTTTATGAGACTCCTGAAAAACAAAAACGCAATTTGTAAAAGTATTTCAGACTTTTGGGGTTACTACGATTTTTACCAAGTCCAGTTATTATTTAACTTAAAGTTATACTGTCTGTTAAAATATTTTTTCATACTAAAATTATTTGAACTGTCAGTAAAACTTTAGGTTAAAAAGATAAAAATTAACATAAAATTTTTTTTAAAAAATTTTCAAATTCCAAAAAAAAAATGTATTGATTTATGTGAAGAAAGAAAATTGAAAGATACGTAAGCTGAGGGAAAATTATAAAAAAGAATTACCATTGGATCCACCATTGAACATCATTCAATCTTTGTTCTCTTCAAATAATTCTAATGTCGTTATTAGTTTCATATTCATTTATTACTTTCATATTTCTTTCTTTATTATGAATTGAATAGTGACTTCTATTTGCTTTCAAATAGATTTTAAAGACATTTTAAAAATATTTGATATTAGCCTTTAAGAAATATTTTTCTAGAAAGACAGTGGGGTTTTTCATTGATGCTAATTAGAGTTGAATTGACATTGGTTTCAAATTAAGTTTAATAAAGTGATAGTTTAAACCTTCAATGATTAATTAAGCTATCGTAATAATTGTTGGAACTTATATAACAACGCACGAGCTTAGAATCATTGGATTGATTATTTTTGATATTGTCTTTATTTAAATATTGAGTTTTTTCCTGAGTCTAAACATATGATCTTATCAACTTTGGCTGTATTTAAAACACATATAGTTTAAAAAAAATTTAACATTTCCAAAGTATCTAAGTTTGAATAGGGCACCCCCTTAGTTTTGTTTACATAAATTTACTTGTTTTTATTTTACTAATTTAAGTTATGTTTTCTTTTAGAAACCTATACAAAATGCATGTAAGTCCTAAGAATGCATGTAAGAAAAGAAATAACATGGTTTGACAAACCTTTGAGAATATCAAGAGATATCAAGAAAGTAACATACTTTTTGAACGTTTGATTATTGGTTTGTTAGACTGTTATCAAAAAGAAATTCCATAAATAAAGTTCAATCTCAAAATACGCAAATTAATCAAAAATCGTACTTCATTCTGCAAAAAAAAATATTCAAACTAAACTTGTAATAAATTAGCTGATTTGCTTATAATTTGAGGAGTTTTGAAAAAGACTCATAGTAAAACAACTCAAAATGCATTGGATTCAAAACAATCGATTTGAAAGTGTATTACTTCATTCGAAATATCAAATCATTTTAAAATAATTTAGTCCACAAATGTGATAAACATTTTCATTTTTTACAACAGCAAAAAGAAATTATTTCAATTTACACTGTGCTTTTTATAACAAATATTATTTACATACAAAACTAACAATTTTATATTATTTAATCTATTATTTATAAAGTAAATTTTATATTTATTTCTTTCAATCACTCAACGAGTTGCATTTTGATAAGGACATGTACGGCCGACAACAGACATGTGCGCAAACGTTCAATGATTGAATGATTAATGAATGGAACAATACATTGTAGGATACAATAAAAAAAAGATCGAATAAATATGCATACAGATATATTATTATATATACAAACAACTATATAAAGTAGAAATTACGTTGCACGTTTTAATATAACTTCCAGTTAAAGCTATTGTTAAGCTTTACACACTTATATAGTAATTACGCCTAATTTCACAATGTTCAATTATATTCTAAAGTAACAGAAAAACAATTAAATTGGCGGTTTAGCAAAGTTAAGAAAACAAAATTCTTGTTTAATATTTTTCAAAAAAAAGATGTGATTTTAGCTGAATATTTTCATAAAAACTTTATTCTGAATTAATTACGTTAATTTTTTTTTTTTTTTGTATATAATAACCTTTTTTAAATTACTTTAGTCTGATATTTATTAATATATACGTTAGTTGTAAGAACGACCTTAAATTCTTATATTTAGAAAAACAAAAGACTTAAGTCACGAGAGCTTTAATTTGCGGTATCAGTGTAAGATAGACTGAAGCAAAATAAATCAAGTTCGTTTTACAAGCTTATAATTTGTCAACACTACTCAAACGACAACGTCTAGCCAGCTGTAATATCATTTAAAATTAATAAAAATAATTCAAACATTTTAAACAATTTAAACAAAGTTCAAGTAAGATAAAAATAATAATAATAATTACAATCATAAATAATTTATGTACAAGTTCATTCATTGAATTCTTTTTTATTTTGTATTTTCTGTTACAAAAAGTCCAGCCAGTAATTTAAACATTAATTTCATTTGCATCATCAACCTACGTCAGTCAATGTTTTCAATTGTCAATGAATTTTAAACTTTCAAACAAAGTTCAACAATTCTTAAGTCTTTTGTTTTGTTTTATAACAATAAAAACTAACGTCAAGACATTTAGCTTTAGCTGAGTTATTTTAGAGTATTCCTTTGAAAGCAAACAATTTAGTTGCATGACAAAAATTTCTGTTAAATATGTATGTATTTTAAGTGATTGATTTCAAAAATGTATTACAATTTTTAGAAATTGTAAACAAAATCATTTACGTTGTTGGAATTACATTTTCTACGACTTAGAATTTTTTGGAATTGTAAAGAATAAATAAGTGTTTATTGAATATCGTTGAAAAGTCATTAATAATGATCAATGATTAATCAAATAATGACTCTGGCTTAAAAATGCAACTTGAAACAATTCATCAACTTATTTCAAAATGAAATTGTGTGATTTTGCCTCTTAACGTACAAAACGTATGATCAACAATGCTTTAATACAAAGCCATTTTAATTATTTGGCAATTTTGTATGGATATAAAAAAACCTATGAATTAAGATCATTGCAGCGCGTGCAAAATAAGGCCCATAAAGTTGTTTATAATCTTCCTTTAATGTTTTCAACCACAGCATTATACCGATACGTATCTAAAGCTATATTACCAATATTGGGAATATATAAGCTACAGCTGTTCCTATATGTCTTTAAATGCATTCACAATATTGGTCATCATACCATTGCTTTTTCACGAATTCAGCAAACATTTAACACATGTAACAGTATGAACTTGGCTGTATCATTATGTACATGGGTAGTCGCGAATATAATAATTTACCTCAACATCTAAAGTTAATAAATATAATTTCGTTATTTAAAACTGATTTGAAAAAATATTTATTTGAAAATCTTGAAGAACTTTTGATGTAAAATCTATCTCAAAACTTATTTTTTTTTATCTAACTATTTGTTTTGTTTTTCTTCAACTTTAACTTGTATATTTTGTTAGCAGAATTTGTATATTATAATGCCAACTTGCCTCTTTAAATCCTATATGGCGCTGAGGCACTTTTTTGTAAATAAATTTTTTATGAATAAAATTTTTAAACAAAACAAAAAAAAAAAAGAAAACCATTACAATTTATTATGTAGAACTTTAAACGTATTAATTTCATTATTTAAAGAACAAATTACGCTATATACAGCCATGTCACAGAATCAATTCCGTTCGGAAGTAGAATTAATTCCGTTTTTTGTTTCTATAGAAAAAGTAAAACGAATAATATTTTAGGAATGAAACCACTTTTAATTTGCTATGTGAAATTGTAATTTTAACTATTTCTAGGTTTCATTCCGAAAAAACTTTTCGTTTTCCTTGTTCTATAGAAACAAAAAACGGAATTAATTCCACTTCGGAATGGAATTAAATTTTGTGACATGGCTGATAATTTTAAAAAAAATTAATTAAAATTTGCCTTAATTCTTTAAATTGAATGAATTCTACTTTGAATTATTTTCATTATGA
Organism: Bellardia bayeri; assembly: GCA_950370525.1. NCBI lineage: Eukaryota > Metazoa > Arthropoda > Insecta > Diptera > Calliphoridae > Bellardia > Bellardia bayeri. The sequence goes on from OX493264.1 coordinate 125,191,597, forward strand.
ACTAATTATAGGCCTTGATGAAGCTAAGCACTTATTTTTTATTAAAAAATCGTTAAGTTTAAAAATTTTTTCGTACAAAAGTTCGAATATTCGAGTTCAAATTGAATTAAAAAAAGCTTATATTCGTAAACTACATTCAACATGCTTAAAAAATGTATGAAAATTTTTAAATTTGTTTCGAAATTTGATAAAATAAGAAACATTTATAAAATATATTTTTTTTAAATCTTTAAGAGAAATAAGCTATTTGGCAGCTTTAAAAATTTTCGTTCAGAAGTACGAATTTTCGCACATATCTTAAAATACAAAGAACATATCTGAAAGTATATGTAAAATACTTAAAAGCTAATGAAAATTGTTTAAAATTTTTTAAATTTATTGATTTGTTTAGAAATTTCTAAATCGGGCTTATTAAGGTCATGTATTCTATGCAAATAAAAGATTATTTCATAACTTATTTTTCCGACGTTTCGTTGGAGATTCCCAACATCATCAGGGATATTTTATTAGATCTGGTAGCATCAAAATTAATATACAATTGAAAAATAATAATTTAATAACAACAACGATAACTTAGTTCTACAGGAATAATATTACTCACATATAATCTTTCGTCAATAGTTTTGCATTTGGAATATTTTATATATATTTTGTTTTACATAAACACAACATAAAACATAAATTTAATTAAACAAAACAAATGCAAAAATATAAATAAAATAATATCACAGTATAATTAAATTGTATTAAACTAAGTATCACAGCAGTAAAATCAAACTAAAATATTGCGATTGTATAAATTGCATTCGTGTTGTTTTTGTCGTCTTTTGTATTTAAAGCATTCGTAGCTCTTTCCTGAATCCTCAAACTTTCCAGTGTAAATCGTTTATTTGTTCTCTTTTCCTTGTCCAATATTTTAACGTTTGTGAGATCGGGTAGATGTTTTTCTTCAACACAGTGTGTAGCCAGAGCTGTAGTCATTTTATTTCTCTTTATGTCTGTTCCGTGTTCTGATATTCTTGTACCAAGGCTTCTCTTTGTAGTACCCACGTAAACTTTACCACACTCTTCATATGTTTTACCTAAACATGTGATCTCATACACAAGATTACTTTGCTCATTTTTTTCTATTTTTGTTTTTGTTTGTGTAAATAGAGTATTGATTGTTTTGCTCGCTCTGTGCGCTAATTTTATTTTGTTGTCATTTATTATTTCTTGAATTTGTTTGTTTTCTGTGAGCTTTGGTATGTATGGGAGGCTGTAATATTTAGTGTTGCCAGATGTGTTGTTTGTGTTTTCCCCCAATTCCCTTCCTGTTTGTGCCTTTTCTAATAGATTATTTATTAAATATGTCGGATAGCTGTTTTTTATTAGTATGTCCTTTACTTTGTCAATATTTTTAGATTTGAATTTGTTATCGCTCAATTTTAAAGCCGTTGTTATCAAATTCAGTGCAGTATTTATTTTCTGACTTTTTGGATGCGTAGAGTGATAATTTATTAGACGACCTGAGGCAATAGTTTTCGAATACCAATCCGTTATTATAATTTTGTCCTCCCGAAATATTTTCATATCTAGATATGGTATGCATTTGTCTTCTTCTTTTTCTATCGTGAATTTTATTTTATTGTGGTAGTTATTAAATGTTTCTAAAATCAGTTTTTCGTCCTTTCTTTTAATAATCGCAAACAAATCATCCACATATTTTGAAATTAGTTTTATATTTACATCTTCCTTTTTAAGATCCGTAGTAACTTGTTCTAATAGTGTATCTAGAACGATATCAGCTATTGTTGGAGATAATGGATTACCCATGGGCATTCCGTAAGTTTGGTTATAGTAGGTGTTGTCATATATAAAATAATTGTTGTCGTTAAGACAGAACTGTAGTATTTTAAGGAATTGAGCTCTTGGTATTGTGGTGTGATTTTTCAAAATATTCCATTGTGACATTATGTTATTTATTGCCAAGTGTATTGGTATGTTCGTAAATAGGGATACGACGTCCAGGGAAATAAGGATTTCGTCGTCTTCGATATTAATATTTTTGAATTTTTCCTTAAGTTCTAATGAGTTTTTTATATTATATTTCTCTAATATAATATTTTTTAAAATGTGTCCAATATATTTTGACAGGTTGTAACATGGAACCTCTATCGAGGATGAGATTGGGCGGAGTGGCATATCAGGCTTGTGGATTTTCGGGAGTCCGTATAGTCTGGGTGCTGTGGCTGAATGGGATGTTAGTTTCAATTTTTCGTATCTTGTTATGTGTTCCTCCTTGTACAAATCCATGACTAGTTTGTTGTTTGTGCGTTGTAATTTTTGTGTCGGATCTGCTCGTATGGTTTTGTAAGTTGTTTTATCATCTAAAAGTTTGGTCATTCCTGATTTATAGTCTTCCTTGTACATAACTACCGTTTTATTGCCCTTATCCGATTTGGTTATTACGATTACATCTTTGTGTTTTTTCAAAATTCGTTTCGTCTCTTCAAAAATGTTTAAAATGTATTTTTCTTTTAGACTGTTCTTAGATTTCCTTTTAAACGTGAGTATTCTGTTCGCAATCTTTGATCTGATTATGTCCTTTTGCCTGTCGTCACCCAGAGTTTGAACCCACTGTTCCAAATCAGCTATTAGGTTTATTGATGAAAAGTTTTTATCACTGACTGGTAAGGCAAATTTTGACCCAAGGGAAAGTAGCCATTTGTTCTCATCTGTAAACAATACATTAGTCTTGTTGACAAACCATGATGGGTTAAATTTTAAATTGTATTTCTCCAGCTGTTGACGTTTTAAATTGGATAGTTTCGTCGAGTGTGTCTGCTTATCAAGTGATATAATATCAATATATCTGGTCTTTTGTCTTCTAATGAAATTATCATAGTCATCGTCGTTAAGTTTCAGTTTGAATGAGTGTCTAATTTTATTTCTTTCGCAATTAATGTTCTTAAGATTTTTATTAGTCTCCTTAATCTCCAAGTTTAAAACTTTTATGTGAAATTTCTGTTCTATTTTACTAAGTGTTCTTGATACTTCCTTTGATGTGAATAGCTGCCTTGCGTTTCTAGTTGAATTAAATATGTGACTTGGGATGAGTCCACTACTTCTGCATTTCAGAAGGTATTTAAGCCTTTCCATTTGTTTTGCTAGTCTTTTCGTCTCTTTGCAATATCTTTTTAATAATATGCAAGTGTCCTCGTCATATTTAAGTTTTATGTGCGTAAAAAAATTCTTCATTATGGTGTTCTCAGATTTAATAATCCTATATTCGGCGGGCCCTCCGATGATTATATATATTTAAGGTTTTTATCGACCTTTTCCTTATTCTATTATTGATTTGTTTAGAAATTTCTAAATCGGGCTTATTAAGGTCATGTATTCTATGCAAATAAAAGATTATTTCATAACTTATTTTTCCGACGTTTCGTTGGAGATTCCCAACATCATCAGGGATATTTTATTAGATCTGGTAGCATCAAAATTAATATACAATTGAAAAATAATAATTTAATAACAACAACGATAACTTAGTTCTACAGGAATAATATTACTCACATATAATCTTTCGTCAATAGTTTTGCATTTGGAATATTTTATATATATTTTGTTTTACATAAACACAACATAAAACATAAATTTAATTAAACAAAACAAATGCAAAAATATAAATAAAATAATATCACAGTATAATTAAATTGTATTAAACTAAGTATCACAGCAGTAAAATCAAACTAAAATATTGCGATTGTATAAATTGCATTCGTGTTGTTTTTGTCGTCTTTTGTATTTAAAGCATTCGTAGCTCTTTCCTGAATCCTCAAACTTTCCAGTGTAAATCGTTTATTTGTTCTCTTTTCCTTGTCCAATATTTTAACGTTTGTGAGATCGGGTAGATGTTTTTCTTCAACACAGTGTGTAGCCAGAGCTGTAGTCATTTTATTTCTCTTTATGTCTGTTCCGTGTTCTGATATTCTTGTACCAAGGCTTCTCTTTGTAGTACCCACGTAAACTTTACCACACTCTTCATATGTTTTACCTAAACATGTGATCTCATACACAAGATTACTTTGCTCATTTTTTTCTATTTTTGTTTTTGTTTGTGTAAATAGAGTATTGATTGTTTTGCTCGCTCTGTGCGCTAATTTTATTTTGTTGTCATTTATTATTTCTTGAATTTGTTTGTTTTCTGTGAGCTTTGGTATGTATGGGAGGCTGTAATATTTAGTGTTGCCAGATGTGTTGTTTGTGTTTTCCCCCAATTCCCTTCCTGTTTGTGCCTTTTCTAATAGATTATTTATTAAATATGTCGGATAGCTGTTTTTTATTAGTATGTCCTTTACTTTGTCAATATTTTTAGATTTGAATTTGTTATCGCTCAATTTTAAAGCCGTTGTTATCAAATTCAGTGCAGTATTTATTTTCTGACTTTTTGGATGCGTAGAGTGATAATTTATTAGACGACCTGAGGCAATAGTTTTCGAATACCAATCCGTTATTATAATTTTGTCCTCCCGAAATATTTTCATATCTAGATATGGTATGCATTTGTCTTCTTCTTTTTCTATCGTGAATTTTATTTTATTGTGGTAGTTATTAAATGTTTCTAAAATCAGTTTTTCGTCCTTTCTTTTAATAATCGCAAACAAATCATCCACATATTTTGAAATTAGTTTTATATTTACATCTTCCTTTTTAAGATCCGTAGTAACTTGTTCTAATAGTGTATCTAGAACGATATCAGCTATTGTTGGAGATAATGGATTACCCATGGGCATTCCGTAAGTTTGGTTATAGTAGGTGTTGTCATATATAAAATAATCCAATTTAAAACGTCAACAGCTGGAGAAATACAATTTAAAATTTAACCCATCATGGTTTGTCAACAAGACTAATGTATTGTTTACAGATGAGAACAAATGGCTACTTTCCCTTGGGTCAAAATTTGCCTTACCAGTCAGTGATAAAAACTTTTCATCAATAAACCTAATAGCTGATTTGGAACAGTGGGTTCAAACTCTGGGTGACGACAGGCAAAAGGACATAATCAGATCAAAGATTGCGAACAGAATACTCACGTTTAAAAGGAAATCTAAGAACAGTCTAAAAGAAAAATACATTTTAAACATTTTTGAAGAGACGAAACGAATTTTGAAAAAACACAAAGATGTAATCGTAATAACCAAATCGGATAAGGGCAATAAAACGGTAGTTATGTACAAGGAAGACTATAAATCAGGAATGACCAAACTTTTAGATGATAAAACAACTTACAAAACCATACGAGCAGATCCGACACAAAAATTACAACGCACAAACAACAAACTAGTCATGGATTTGTACAAGGAGGAACACATAACAAGATACGAAAAATTGAAACTAACATCCCATTCAGCCACAGCACCCAGACTATACGGACTCCCGAAAATCCACAAGCCTGATATGCCACTCCGCCCAATCTCATCCTCGATAGAGGTTCCATGTTACAACCTGTCAAAATATATTGGACACATTTTAAAAAATATTATATTAGAGAAATATAATATAAAAAACTCATTAGAACTTAAGGAAAAATTCAAAAATATTAATATCGAAGACGACGAAATCCTTATTTCCCTGGACGTCGTATCCCTATTTACGAACATACCAATACACTTGGCAATAAATAACATAATGTCACAATGGAATATTTTGAAAAATCACACCACAATACCAAGAGCTCAATTCCTTAAAATACTACAGTTCTGTCTTAACGACAACAATTATTTTATATATGACAACACCTACTATAACCAAACTTACGGAATGCCCATGGGTAATCCATTATCTCCAACAATAGCTGATATCGTTCTAGATACACTATTAGAACAAGTTACTACGGATCTTAAAAAGGAAGATGTAAATATAAAACTAATTTCAAAATATGTGGATGATTTGTTTGCGATTATTAAAAGAAAGGACGAAAAACTGATTTTAGAAACATTTAATAACTACCACAATAAAATAAAATTCACGATAGAAAAAGAAGAAGACAAATGCATACCATATCTAGATATGAAAATATTTCGGGAGGACAAAATTATAATAACGGATTGGTATTCGAAAACTATTGCCTCAGGTCGTCTAATAAATTATCACTCTACGCATCCAAAAAGTCAGAAAATAAATACTGCACTGAATTTGATAACAACGGCTTTAAAATTGAGCGATAACAAATTCAAATCTAAAAATATTGACAAAGTAAAGGACATACTAATAAAAAACAGCTATCCGACATATTTAATAAATAATCTATTAGAAAAGGCACAAACAGGAAGGGAATTGGGGGAAAACACAAACAACACATCTGGCAACACTAAATATTACAGCCTCCCATACATACCAAAGCTCACAGAAAACAAACAAATTCAAGAAATAATAAATGACAACAAAATAAAATTAGCGCACAGAGCGAGCAAAACAATCAATACTCTATTTACACAAACAAAAACAAAAATAGAAAAAAATGAGCAAAGTAATCTTGTGTATGAGATCACATGTTTAGGTAAAACATATGAAGAGTGTGGTAAAGTTTACGTGGGTACTACAAAGAGAAGCCTTGGTACAAGAATATCAGAACACGGAACAGACATAAAGAGAAATAAAATGACTACAGCTCTGGCTACACACTGTGTTGAAGAAAAACATCTACCCGATCTCACAAACGTTAAAATATTGGACAAGGAAAAGAGAACAAATAAACGATTTACACTGGAAAGTTTGAGGATTCAGGAAAGAGCTACGAATGCTTTAAATACAAAAGACGACAAAAACAACACGAATGCAATTTATACAATCGCAATATTTTAGTTTGATTTTACTGCTGTGATACTTAGTTTAATACAATTTAATTATACTGTGATATTATTTTATTTATATTTTTGCATTTGTTTTGTTTAATTAAATTTATGTTTTATGTTGTGTTTATGTAAAACAAAATATATATAAAATATTCCAAATGCAAAACTATTGACGAAAGATTATATGTGAGTAATATTATTCCTGTAGAACTAAGTTATCGTTGTTGTTATTAAATTATTATTTTTCAATTGTATATTAATTTTGATGCTACCAGATCTAATAAAATATCCCTGATGATGTTGGGAATCTCCAACGAAACGTCGGAAAAATAAGTTATGAAATAATCTTTTATTTGCATAGAATACATGACCTTAATAAGCCCGATTTAGAAATTTCTAAACAAATCAATAATAGAATAAGGAAAAGGTCGATAAAAACCTTAAATTTTTAAATTTTAATTTTAAAAATTGTTAGAATTTGGCGTTAAAAGAATACTTATGAACAAGTTCGAATTTTGGAATGGTTAAAAATTGATTATATTGATGAAATAAAAAGTTGTATCATCAAATCGATAAAGAGCGAAATGAAACTGTTAATAACTTTTATTACAAACGGGCTTTAATTTTACCAACAAAAACTAAAGTTACTATAAACAATAAAGTTAATTAATCATCATCTAATAATAAAGGTAAATAATTAGTTAATGAAATAATATTTTCTCCAACAACACATGATTTAATTTAGATTGATTTAAGATATTTTGACAGCTCATGTCTAACAAGCATAATAGTAAATACAATTCCAAAATTGAACAACTTTAGAAATAGCTCTTCACTACAAACTTCCAAAACCAATTACAAAACAGGCAAACGAAATAAAACTAGTTTTCTATGAAAAAAAAACTATTCCAAAATGACTAATTAAATATGTATAGACTAGTTGAAAAAAATACTGGGGGTGTAGACCAAAAATACAAATGCATTTATGTAATTCAAAAAAAATCCCAAAAATAAGACACAACTTTTTCCCACTTTTAACGACAAAAAAAACAAAATATTTTTCCTTATAAGCATTAATCATTTTCAAAACGTTTAATAAACAACAGAGATTAAATCAATATATCATGATATTTAACACACTTACACCTGGTGGAGTAAGCTAAAGCTTCAAAAAACATATGTATGTACTTCAAGAAGAGTATTACACTTTTGTATTCCCAAAACATACTGATATTGTATACAGTAAATGAATTGTTTTGCAGTGTACAAACCACTTTATAAACCACACCTTAAGGAGTAAACCCCAAAAACAAAATCTAAAATTTAGCGAGAAACAAAATTTATGTTGATAAATGTATGTATGTATGTCAGACAATTTGTTTTTTTTTTAATAATTCAAATGATAACAAAAAATAATAACAATAATCTTTAATGAGCAAACACATTTATAAACGTGGTGTAACTATACAAAGTAAGTTCAGTAGCACAGCTTACAATTTACTTCTGTGAAAAGTAGTACTCTTTCAAGAGTTTTTGACAGTAGTACATTATATTACACACACAAAATGCCGGTTGTTTCTGTATTGTGTTGCATTTGTTGCCAATTTGTACTCACCTTGTATAATTACACCATGTTTATAAATTTTTGAATTTTTAATTTTTTTAAACAATAACACTTGTGTCTCAACTCTTTTGCTTTCTTTTAAAACAAATATATGTAAATAAAACATAACAAGTTTAAGTGCTAAACGGCTTTACAGTATCTTATATATCCTTCAACTTCAATAAAAGCAGAAACAAAAATATTTCCTTCTCTTATTCAAATTGTTTCAATTCTTACATGTTTTCTTTGGTGCTAAAAAAAAATCAATTTATTTACATGGACCAAAGAGAATTAGTCCGTTTGCACACGTTTTAATTCCGACTCTTGAAGGCAAGTATTTTTGGGTACTTGACGGTACTAATCAATTTTCATGTTTCCTTTGTTTGCATATTGATTTGGCATGAAAAACTTAGAAACTTGATGGCGAAGAATGCGAAAATAGAAAATACTTGAGTGAACGAAATGACAGGTTTAAAAGAGAATCAAATAAAAATTGATCAGCTGAAACAGAAACGTGTGAAACAGCACTTACATTCAAAGTATATTGTTCGCTTTACTGTTTTATTTAAAATTCATAAGCCGCAAACGAATTTCAATATTAGCAACAGTCTTTTACGCTTGAAACGTTGTAAAAAAAACTAAAATTCAGCTGGAAATGCGGTTACGGTGAATGGATCCCACAATTGGCACGTAGTTTCAGAAGATGGTGCGATATGTCGCACAAACTCCCCAATCATGCGATAAGGGCTATGTATATACAGAGCCAATCGAATCCATTACAGTCTTTAAACAAAAAACCGTGATGTGGTTAACGAAATGGCTTTTATTTTTTTTGGTATTCTCACTACCATAACCTAGTTTATGGGAGGGAGTAGTATTTGTGAACATTTAATTTGAATTTTTTTTATATTGAAAGTAACAGGGAATACTTCTGCAGGAAGCTTATTCCATCTTCACCCTCTCCTGTACGCGGTCGAGTAACTCCAAAATAGACTTCGAAGCACTGATCCATTCATAAGAGTTGTATTCCATTTGCCGTCGAATACACATACATAGGTAACGCAAATAGTAAGAAAAGCAGATGGATATTTCCTAAACCGTTTTAAAGAACCAATGCTTTTTTTGACAATTGAAAAATGTGTCTAGTTCAGCAGACACTGAATTTTCATGCCTAGAACATCAAAAGCGTCTGATTCTTCAATATTTCCAACCCAACAAACCAAATGAAGCAACACGGTATGTATGCGTTTCTGTGTTAACATACAACCTTGAGTCTTAAATGCGTTAAAAATGACTCTATTCGCACAACCCTATTCTGAGATTTTCACAAGATCCTTAAGTGTAGTTAAGTGTATGATTCAATCTCCAAAGGGTTTGGTCTATAGTTGAATCAATATGAATGGGAAATGTTGCTATCATCTGCAAAAGAATAGATTTGGAGGGAAATTTGACGTAGAAGGTCATTTAGAACATCACTTTTCATTTATAATTGTCATGCCTTCCAATACAATACAATTTTGAATGATTTATGAATCATTTGTTATAAAAAACAAAGTTGTTTTTGAAAACCCCTTTAGTATTAAATATGAAGGATGGCCAAATTAGTGGTTATTATGTAAATTTTCTTAAAAATTCAATTTTTTTTATTGTAATTTTGTAATTTCGTAATTATAATGTTTAGATAGAATTTTACTAAGTGATACATGCATTTTATAATGAATTTCACAATTAATATTCCGAATTTCGACTATTTTTATTAATCTGTTATGAAATGATTAAAATTATCTATCATTAACTAATCAACTAATCGCTATAAAGTTCTTGCATTAATACAGATGCATGTTTCATGTCTCAGCAAATGCAGCTTTAGATTCTATATTATCTTTTGTAATTTTAGATGTATAGGCTCTACTTTCTCACTTTACACTTTTTATCGTAACTATATATTAACATTTATCATTAGAAAAAGATTATAACGGGCTACTTCAGTTAAGAAAAACGAAGAAAGGAAGCTTTGGAAATTTGCAACGTATGGCATTAATAAGTCACAATTGTCGAATGTTATTTTTACATTTACATATTTTTTTCTTTATTGTATTAATGCACCAGAATATATTTAAATTATTTTTGAACATGATGACTAAATTTACAAATTTTTTCGCAGAAAATTAAAAGCAAAACTAAACTCAACAAATCACAATTCCATTTCAAAATCAATTATTTTATACCAAGTCTTTTACGAGAAATCTTCCGCTCGCTCTCCTGTTCTACTGAATTCTCTCACGCCATTTGCCAAGTAAATAAGATCAAGTTCGTGTCTTAAGTCTTTTGTTTATGTCCATTGAATTTTTTTTTATTGTTTTTAACAAATATTGACCGACCATTTTTTAACAATACAAAATGACTTTAAGAAATAATAACAACAAAAATGAAAAGAGGAAAAAATATTGCGTAAAAATTGTTTTTTGATTATTTGCACTCATGCTCTCCACATGCATACATACAGACGCACACAAACACAGAGAGTTACATACACCTGTTTAGGTTTACATACATAGCAATAGCAATAGTACACACAATGTAAATTCAGGTGTATGTAGATATTTGTGTAATTATTTGGTGTGTTAGTGTTATAAAAAGTTAAACTGTTGTTGGCATATGATCAAAACACAAGGTCACTGCATAAAAAAAAATAGTAATATAAAAACTTAAACACCAAACTGATACACATACATACTCTACATGTGTGTCATACTACAAACAGTGTATAGCAAAAACAGCAACACTAATAAACTAGAAATATACAATAAATAAAAACGAAATATATGTTCGTACATGTGTATGTATATATATATATATGTATATATGTTCATGTACTTATTTGTTGATATATAAACAAATGTAGTAGATATTTTACAATGTAAGTAAACTCAAAGTAGGTTACAAATTAAACTCATCATGTTTTATCATGTCCGTCTATCTGTCTGTCTAGTGAACTGTAGCAAAACCATAAATATTTTGTATGTTTGATATTAACTTAATTTTATAATTTTGCAATATGTATTTTATTTTTAACCACAAAACCATACGAATAATTATGATAATATAAAATTGAAAGGAGAGGTAATGCAGCTTTTAGTTAGAAATTTTCATCAGGTATAACTAAAAATAAACCTGTTTATTTAAATATAAAATCATTAACTATTTGCAGTAAATTTTAATAATTTACACAACAGAATATTTAAATACAAAAATTGTTTAACGATACCTTATTGTACAGCCGGTTTATTTAATTTTATATAACATTTTTGTTTGATGTCTTATTTTTAATTTCTACTTCTTCTTTTTGTTCATTCTTGCACGTTTTATTAGCAAATGTAATATAAAAACAAAAACAAAATTTAAACAATAATTCATTAGAAGAAACTATTATCGGTCAAGATCAAATGTTGTAAATGTGTAGTTAAGAAATTTATGCAAATAATTGTGTAGATTTTAGTTAATTCCCATAAACCTTATAAACCCGCTTAGAATGTGAGTCAGTGTCTGTAGTTTTTATAGAATTTTTATTATTTCTTTTATTGTTATGACAATAAAGTCTAGTAAAATGAATAAAATGTTCTTCAACAATAACTTTATTATTGAAAACTAAATAAAAATGAGAATTTATGTGAAAATCAGTCACATCAAATCAAATTTGCATTTTACTGGAAAAAATAACGTAACGACAATTACAAATGAAAATTATCTAAATTTTCGATCACACTTATGGACAAGGCGGGTTTTAAATTTTAAGGCTATAACCAATTCGATTGTCTTGATATCGACTCTGTCCTTAACATAGCCCTACATTTTGGCAATGGCGGATCTATTTCGATAATCTTGTTATAGATTTTTAGTTTTAAGACTCAAATCGATTGATCGATGATGAGCTTTGTTTATATTTTATTTTTAATATAACCCCATAAAAACTAATCCAATAGTGTGAATTTGCACAATCGGGCCGGAAATAATAAGATTGGAAATTTGGTTTGTAATAAATTCGTTGTTTCGGTGGCTCTGTTATATGTGGTAATGTTCTGTTGAAACCACATGTAATCATTAATAGAACAAAATTTATTTCTCAGAGCATTTCCAGACGAATTTTAAAAAAAGGCCCCGTTACGCTTCCAGATCACATAGATCTGATACAAAAGCTTCTCAACAATTGCTCTTGAATTTTCAAAATCCTTATTTGGGCTAATCTAGTACTAGTAATGGGACTAGTACGTCTAAAGCTATTGACATGTATTTTTCAGCAGTCTTGCTCATTTAACAACTATGTGGCTATTTTGAGTAACCTTCTATTACCTATTACCTTCTTAATAGAGTCAATATCAAACTATAAACAATAATTTGATGAATCATTTAACAGTAAAGCACTATTATATTCATACTATTTAATGAATATTATTTAAATGCAGCACCACGCTTTTTAGCTATTGTCATTTTGTTCCTTATATTATATCATGATGACTTGAATTTTTTCATTCTCTTGTAGGAAATGAATTCTAAAAAATTATTTTCATTACATATTTATCCATTATAAGTAAATATTTGCATATTTAGACTTCAAATGTACTTTAAGAATATTTTGTTTGAAAATTTTGTCTAAAAGCGCACTTCAAACCTACTTTATTTTTTATGAATAGGGCAGTTAATATTTAAAGTTACTATCTTTGTTTTGAAATTGCAACGGAAATGTTTGAGGGTATTACTCCTCTACAAAAGTTAAGTCTAGCTTAACGTGACCATACATCCTGATTTTGGAGGGATTATCCCGTTTTTTGAAAGCTCATTCCGCCTAGATTGTATAACCCGCTTTTCAAACCAAAATCCCGCTTTTTGCTGTTTCAGTTTTAAGAAAATTAAAAACTATAATAACATTTGAACTCCTTTAATTTGCTTTCTTTTCCTATAAATGACATTATCATTGTTACAATACAAAGAAAATCCAGTGATTCTCAAAAAATGAGTCAAAATTCTCAAATTTTTTTTTAAAATGGCAACTTTTACAGATCCACATTTTTTTCGTTTAAAAAAAGGTTTTCAACCCTGATTTTCGTTTTGTAAAACCGGCTTGGTCATTTTACAACATATGGCCTAAACTACATATATTTTTTGACCGAGAAAAGATATTGGTTCCACACTTTCTGTGTATAATTAGAATTGGAAATGTTTAGGTAATGAAGTAAATTTAAGGGTATTTTAAACCAGATCAGTATTTTGAAATTTTAATTTTCAAATGAGTTTATCTTTAAAATCGGATGAAAAACAAAAAAATGGCAAATAATTGTAAATTTATATATGCAATTCTTGGCTACGCCCATGTAAAATTTTGTCCCGATCGCAACAGTTGTTTACAAATGTTAGATTTATTTAAAAATTTCTACTACCCCACTGTTTCTGGTTTCCGGATTATCTTCTAGAATTATTGAATTTTGAAAAATGTTTACTTCCATATATATTTTTTTTTAATAGTGCCTCTTATTTATAATGATTATAGAACTGGTTCCGATCAAAACCAGATCATTAAGATCAAAAACTTAAAAATTTTTTTTTTTTTAAGTTTTTATTCGAAACCTTGAGATTTTTTCCCAAATCAATGTTGCAACTTTGACGAGTTTTAAACTGATAAAATAAAAATATACAGCTTAAACTTTTAATTTGAAAAATTCGTTTATTTAATTCCATCATGTATCCGAATGATTTTAAAGTATGTTTGTATGTAAAAGAATTCTAGTCGAAATCCAATTTTTGGTTTAATCTGAAACCAAGCATTCGTTTGAACTTTATTAATATGTAGTAGGTAGAGTATACAAATTCGTTTTCAATTACTTGTACACTACATCTCCGATTTCTTGGTTTAATATGTTCAAGTTTTTGCGGCAAATTTTTGTTAAAAGGCTGCCATTAATTAAGAACCTAGTTTTGTAAAACACATTTTGAAAATCACGGCGTTCAAGCAAGTGACTCTTTGCGTTGTAAGAGCTGATTCTTACGTTGTTGTTAATACAACTGTTTGAAATTCTGTATTTTGTCAAACGCAACGCTGAATTTTTTATCAATTGCGTTGTGTTTAACGCCTCCATTTTCTTGGCGTTAGTTTTAAAAGTTGAATTAAAATATTATTCAAAAACAAAATTTTTTAATTAATTGAATATTTTATAGGAACTTTATTAATACGATTTAAGTAAACATGTATATACAAACATATTCATTTAGTATAAAATACTACTAAAATTTTTGTTAGGGTGACAAAAGAAGCCGCAACGGCAGCTCAATTTGAATTGTTGATAGCTGAAATGGAAAAGCATCCAGATGTGTGCCTAATTTTGGCAGCTCAAAGGCAACTGTTGATAATGTTTGGGAAGCTACGTCGAAACTCCTGAATGCCATTGGCCCATCAATTAGAACATCCGCGAAGTTTCATTCAAAAATGTTGTAAGTCTCTACAGTGTTATTTTACTTACTCATTATTCGTTAAATTTATGATGTTGATAGTAGAGCACGATTGGGTTTTTTTCAATAGATATGTCTAGGACGCTGGAAGAAACTTCATCATCCGAAGAAAAAGACATATCCATAAGTGCGAACATTTTTTAATATTCTTAATATCTTTGTATTTTTAGTTATTTGCTTTAAAAGCTTTTTTCTTCACAATTTGAAATATTTTCTTGATAAATAACCAAACAAAATTATTGAACAGCTGATAGGTTCGTAGCATTGCCAATGCAAAATAAGTGTAGCTTTATATAAATTTTTATTATAAATTTCAGTATCAACATTTACAATAGCAACATTACCCACGCAATGATTTGACAGTAATGTAACAACGTAATATTTCCGCGTTCGCTAAACGCAATGACGCAGTGATTTACAAAATTTCATATTTCTGGTGTTGCGTTCGCAAAAGCATAGGTGATGCTTTGAACGCAAGTGATTTACAAAATTAGGTTCTAAAATTTCGGCAATGATTAATAATTTTATAATAAGATAAAAACGTTTAAAAGTTAATCAAAATATGCGATTAATTTAAAACTCCCGCTTTTTCATATCATAATTTCAAATTCCCACTTTTTCATAATATTTACTTCCAAATCCCGCTTTTTCATCCCTAATATCCCGCTTTTTTTATAAAAAAAAACCGTCTGGTCACGTTAGTCAAGCTACATATGAACAATAGTATGATTGAAAAATGTCTATGATCATATTTCAAAAGATGTTAGTGATTTGAAATAAGTATAGCAACATTTAGTATATAATCTATCAAAACGAAAATACGGAGGTCTCTAAGACAAAAGTAATTTTATTTCTTCTTTTACCTTTTTTGAAATATTTACAAATTAGTATCAATTTCTGTTTCAAAGTATTAAAATTTTTATTGTTATACATATAAATATGAAAACAGTTTTGAAAACGGATTTTGTATGGACAATGTTTTAAAGCATCACTATCAGCAGCTTCACTAATCAACAAAACTAAGTTTTCTTGTGCTAAGTTTAATCAAGTATCGAAACTTGTTTTTATAACCAGAATTGTAGAAAATTTATTTTTAATTTAGCGATAAGTGTTGAATGAATACAGTGTTTAGTTTGGTGCAGCACCCTTTTTAATGACGTTATTTAATAAATAAAATATTCACTCAAATATTTGCCTTAAAAATATTTAAAATTTTTGTAATTTTCCTTTATATAAATGACGTAAATAAAGTATGTACTTATACAGGCTTAAATCTTTTCCTCTTCATATTCTTTAAAAAAAAACTGTATTGTAGCTATTATTTTTTTTTTACTAATTTATTAACAATTTGTTGTTGTTTTACTTTTATTTTTTTTTTTGTTTGTTTATAGAGAATGAGTTGGGGATTTTTATATCAATTATTTTGTTATAGTTCGTTTCGTTTCATTGCATGTGTAGAATTATTTACATGTATAGAATTTTAAATACATTCCTGTATACATGTATTCTACACGTAATGTATATTAAACATTAAATAGCAACATACTACTCGTACTAAAAACGCACAAACTAAATTATAATTTTCTTTTTGTTGTTTTCAGCAATATGAAAAATAAATTATTTAAAACAAAAGACTTAAGACATGAGTAAATATATATGAAAAAAAAACACATAAATTAAATATAAAATAATAAAAAATTTTGGGAGGCGTGTGTTTTTTGTTTCCAACAAACATTTCCTTATTGTGGGTATGGCCAAAAAAAAAATCACACTGAAGAAAAGAATTAGGACGACATGACGTCTCTTAAATAATTATTAGCAGAACTACTTGGATCAACGGTTTACATACATGACACTCTATAAATTATTCTAAAGAACTGTCTATGTGTTACTACATACAATTTTAAAGAATGACGTATTTAAGGTTTTTTAAAAATTCCCATTTTATGTACATATCAATTATACTTGTTTATTATTTGGCAAATAATTAGTAAATTTTGTGATGTACGAGTATTAATACAATCAAAGAATAGTTGTATGAATTATGAAATTATGCTTAAAGTAGGTTTTATTTATGATTGCCGTGTGTGCTTTAACAATTTTATGGTTTTAGATTTCAAACGATTCATGATAAAATGTAAAAGCGTTTATTGAAATATGTTTGCTGTATAAGCAAATTAACATAAATATTTAAATAAAATATTTAAACAAAATTTACATAAAAGTTTAAATATCTAAAATGGTTTATAATTAAAATATTGAATAGATTTTGCTTGTTTTTAAATGCCTGAGGGGTTTTACTTTTTTTATAAAGATTAAATACAATCAGCCATCACAATTTATTACTTAAACATTCTTTTGTTTAATTTTGATGGGAGTACTAAAGAACAAGTAAACGTACTTTTTACACCCTTCACTGACTTCTGTCTCTTGGGAAATTAAAACAATTGCTTTTGTTTTCCATTCTAAAGGAAAATAAAACATAACTTTTAAATATATAATTGTATTTCAAATTGTTGCGTAATGAAAATATATAATACTGGTGTCGGGCTTACGTTCCAAAAAAAAAAACATGACAGAAATTGAAACTATGCAAAGTGAATTAAGATTTTCTATAGCAAACAATGTAAATATCGAAAATGTAATAATTTTTATGTCATCAAATAAGCTTTTTGCTTTTATCTGAATTGCCATTTTACTTAATACTATTCTCTGCGCAATTTGATTTTCAATCCAAATAGAAAGCAAGGACTCCTCCATTTTGATCATCAAAGCACACCTTGTACGGGTCACTGTTTTAGCATATAATGATGTGTGCAGATTTTGCAAAAGTTTCGAAAAAAAAAAAATTAAAGACTCGAACCCACAACAACGCAACCTTGAAAATCTAACGACGATAGATCGTACAAAAAAGTTAAATCCAGCTGCCTTCAATAATGACCGAACAATTCAATTGCAGTTATGGTCTGATAAGCATTCCTTTTACATTCCTTTTCAAATATGACTTCGAATTTTTATATAAAATAAGGCCAGGAGAAACGTTTGCTGCCTCTTATTAAACGTCACCTCTTTAGTAAAGTTTTGCCACGATTTAGCTTCCTGCTATTCGATATTGAAGACATAAGTTCAATAACACAAAGTAATAACACAAAGTGAAAGAAAAGTTTTAAGTAAGGTGGTATCGAAGTTCTTGATAATAAAATAAATTAGAATGGGATCAAAATGTTGTGCAACAGTCCATAAATATTTATAAATGTTTATAAATTTTTCATTCAAAAGTATTCAATCGTTTTTCTGATTACATAGATATGCGACCGGATTTTAATTGAACAATGCTTTAAAAATACTAATTTTATATATATTAATCATTTTTATGCAATTTAAACAGTTTTATCTTACGTCTAGACGAGATATGTTTGTCAGGGTGGGGAAATCGGATCGATATTAATGTTAGTAGATTTTGTTTTTAGTAATTTTGTTTTTAAAATGCCAGTCTATTTATGTAAAAATTACATTTGATGGCGGACATAGTTGTATAAACAAATGAAAACATTGTTTAAGCAATAACATAATATAGACAAGTGTTGTACACACGAGACAAATTCATCTCCGCACAAGAAATAATTCGCTCAGTAAATAAATAATGTCTTGTGAAAATGGGGTGTTATGACCAGGGCTGCCAGATAAATTTCAGAAAAAATTGTCAAAATTCCGATAAAAAAAAGAAAAACTCGTCATTTATAATTTTAAAAATCGTCAAAAAAAAATCGGAAAAATAAAAGCCACTATTTCTAATAGTATTTTGAAATTTTTATTTAAACGAAAGCATAAATATTCAAGTTTATATAGTCTTTTGTACAATACATGTCAAAATACATGAATTTTAACTTTTTAAATAAGAAATCACAAAAAATATAATGTTAAACACAACTTGTCAGCTTTCACACTTTTCAATTCTGACTCGTCAAGGCAAGTATTTTTGGATGAGAAGAGAAAAGAGAACGAAACTTGACGGTACTAAGACAATTTTCTTATTTTCTTTTGTTTTTTTTTTCATGCATGTTGATTTGCATTAAAAAGTACGAAAATTTAATTGACGTGTGTGAATGAAATGGCAAGTTCAAAGGAGAATTGAACAAAAACTGGTCAGCTAAAACTGAAGAGTGTAAAATAGCACTTACAATATTTTATAAATAAATATCTGAATTTAGCATATTTTAAATTACAATGTCCAAACAATTTAGTTTATTAAGTTTAAAATAACATTTTTAATGTAGAGTCCAATTCATCCATAATATACAGGTACTTATTTTCATAGATTTTCATATTTTTGTTATTTAAATTTATTTGGCTTAATATTCTTTCGAGGTTTTATTAAAATAGGAGAAGTTTTTGTAAAATTTCCCCGTGGAAATTCAAAAATTGTTTCCTCTACAAATTTTAGTTCATGGAATTCAGAATTTAAAATTGCTTTTTATGTTTACAGATAAATAAGTAATTTCTACCATTATTTGGAATTACTTTACTTAAACTTAAAAATTGTCAATTATTAAGAAAACAATACATATAACATATAATATATAAAACATATTTTTGAAATATATCATGTTCTTCTTAATATTTATAATAGTAAATGAGAAAAATAGTTTTTGTCTCAAAAAAAAAAGACAGAACAAAAATATTAATAAAACCAAAAATGATAGAAATTTTTAATAATTCAGAATGAATGAAAAGATCGTCAAATCGTCACTTTGCTATTTTTGAAACAAAAAATCGTCAAAATGACGATAAATCGTCAAATCTGGCAGCTATGGTTATGACTTAAATTTGTTTTACTGAGGTCCCATTCAGATTAGGCAATTTTATTTGCTCAAGTCTTGTGTTTGTGGGTATAAGAGGAAAGGTCGGTTTGAAGGGGAAATAATTGCCGAGACTTGAGTACACGCTTGTTTGTACTTGGCAATTCTGTTGCTGCTGTCATTCTTGTCTTGGGATATTTATTTGTTTTTGACATTATCTTTTATTTCTTCTTCGGTGTATTGTCACAGAGTATTCTCTGCGGTGTTGTCAAATTTTGTGTTAAGAAAATTTTATATTTATTTGTGAATAAATTTTTATTAAATTAAAAAATCATGAGAAAATGAAAGTACAATGAAACGGAACAACTAATCAATTTAGTTGAACAAAATTAATGCATTTTTAATGTTCGTTCATTTTCATATTTAGACCGCAATAAAAAGGCGGAAACATTTAATTTAAAAAAAAAATGGCTTTAAACTACATAGAAAAACTAAAACTACAAACCCATTAGCAAATCTTCTTTATCACTGTTATCGGTATCTATATTAACCGCTTCTCCGATACATTCAAGTATATCTTTAACTAAATTATTTTTTTCTTCAACGTGCATTGTTTTCAAATCATTTTCACAATTACAATGAATACAGAAATGAAAGAAAACGTCAAAAAATTAAGAAAATTCAAGCACAAGAAAATTAAACTTGCGCAATCAAGTTACTGAATGTGTACACAAAAGCAAGTTCAAAAGAAAATAAATAAAAACGAAAATTATACTTGAGCAAATAAAATTGCCTAATCTGAAAGGGTCCAGACTTTTGTTAATGCTTGCTATCAATTAGTAAGTGTGTTTTATAAACAATCAGTGAAAACTTCTTAGACAGTTTTCTTTGAATTCAGTTTTCTTTTCAGGTACTTTTGGCTCATTAAGAACAATTATTTTTAATTTAAATAAAATTTGTATATTAAAATGTATTTAAAAATTGAAAAAATATAAAATACTGTGAATATAATTTCGAATTCTTTTTTTCAGCAATGGTGTATCAAATAGCTGATATTTACAATAAATTACCCATATGTTTGCCATTACATTTCGTCTTTCTACATTAGTTGTCCAATTAAATAGACTTTATAATAATAAATTTAGAATAATTTAATACAAAAATTTAAAGAATTTTAAATATTTCAAAACCCTTTCAGTAGACTTATATTACAAAATAGTAAAATATAAAAAAAATATATAAATAGTAATATAATATAACTAGGAAATAGTCTAATAATGTTTTTTTTTTAAATAATTACTATTTTTATGAGATGAATTCACGATTTATTCGTTTAAATTTAAAGTATTAATAGTAATTTTAAACACAATATATTTAAAATAATTCAATTGTGCAAATAAATAAAGTGGTTGACCAACATTAATTTAAATACTTGTTACATTAACAGACAGTCGTAGACATTTTACAACAACTGATATCATGAAATATTTCATACATTTCATGAAAAAAAGCTAGTTAATTTTTAATGACACTGACAAAAAATTTAAGTCTACAGCTAGATTTTATTATAAATCTTGATTTCAATAAAAGTTAGTTGTTTGTTGTTGTACTTTGTCTTAAACAAATATGTATGTAGTTAATTACTTAAGCATCAACTTGAAATACTACTAAGCAATTGGTAAATAGATTAACTCCATAAAATGGAATATAAATTTTATGAAATAAAATGCATAGTTTTCAATTTATTTTCAATGATTTGGTGATAAATGCAATTACCTATTTTGCAAATAAGGCATCAATATAGAGTTTATATTATAAACTAATATAAAAATCAATTAGAATTATAATTATATTTTCATACATTTAATTTAAATATACAATTGCGAATAAGCAAATGTTTAAATAAGTTCATAAGGTGCGATTTGGTTAATGATTTTTTCCATTTAAATGTTTTTTAATAAGCACCTACATATGTATGTACGTAGATTAGAACTTAAGTATTTGTCTATTTTACGGAAATAACTACAAGGAATTCTCACAAATCATTTTAAATTGCAATTACATTCGCCTGTTGTGTAATTAAAAAGCTAAAATAAATTATTAAATTTAAAAATTAAGCAATTACTTATTATTAAAACTGAAAAGACGTAAACAAATTTTAAATTAATTGAGCAATTTTTAAAATGAAAGATACAGAACACATTTTTAATGATTATTAAAAACAAACAACTTTTTTACATTAACATTTCTAGGTCAATATTTTTTTTTTTATTATGCAGATTTTAGTTCAAATCAAATAAATTAAGCAAAATCTATAAATTTAGATATTCAAACAAATGTATAAAATATATAGATACATATGTAAATGTTTATTCTTTTTATTCAGCATGAATACGATAAGAACGAAAATAAAGTTGTAGAAAATTTTGTTTTAATACAAAAATGAAACAAGTTAGTGTCTTTTGTTTTCAATATACACCTAATTCTGTTTTTACACGGTAACTGGTTCCAAAAAATGCCGTGTAAAAAAAGACATTGATCGTATGCAAAATAGGTGATTGGTTAATTATCTCTAAAACCTATTGAAATTAGTGAAAAACAAGGATTTTTTTAAGAACAACTATTCAAGTTTATAATATTAAATCACATACATACATATACATACACAAGCATAGTTGTTAAAGAAAAAAAGCTTAAAAGTAATGCAAGAAATGTATGTATGACAAGTTCATTTGATTGTATGCAATTCCCCTAAATTTGTGCTACATATTTAGAATTGTTCTGACCAGTAAATTTGCTAGTATCCACAGAAAGGGACTTCCCCTAAATCTGTGATATGAATATATTTCGCAAAAACTAAATTTAACTAAAAAAAATTTTAGTCCAAAAGATTTTGAATAGTGCTAAATGGAATAAAATCGTGTAAAAAAAATGTAAAATTTGTTTATTTTCAAAATGTGTAAAACAAGTAAGAAAGTATTGTCGGTCAAGCCCGACCATATAATACCCTACACCCAGTATATGTATAAAACAGTTTTTCAGAAATGGGCGTTATATGGCAGATATCACCTATTGTAGACCGATCATCCAAAAATTTAGTGTCATGATGTCTGTGAATATAAGTTTTATACATACATATGTGTTAAACTTTATCTCGATATAAATACTTTTAAACGATTTATGGAGCTTAAAGTGAATTACGGAGAGAGTCTTATATGGGAGTTTCAGCTAATTATGGACCGATCATAATAAAATTGTACCGTATTATTTGTATACATATAAAATATATTTGTGTTCAATATTATTTGGATACCAACATTATTTAGAGAGTTATGATTTTTAAAGTGACTTTCGCAAGTGGGCCTTATATGGGAGCTACGACTAATTATGGACCGATCATAATAAAATTAGACCGTATTATGTATATACATATAAAATATATTTGTGTTAAATATTATTTGGTTACCAACATTTTCGAAAGAGTTATGCTCTTTAAAGAGATTTTCGGAAATTTGTAGATGTGATTTGGCTTCATTTGCCACTCATTTATGATCGGTAAACCCCAATTTCGGGAGGGCAATTGTATGGGGATTAGGTGAAATAATGGACCGATTTACATCAGGTTCAATCACATCCATTCTTGGGCCGAAAAAATATCAAACAAACATCAGCACAAATCCAATATACCCTTCCCATTATGGTGGTGTAGGGTATAAACAGAATTAGGTCGACAAATAGCAAATGTTAAGAAACACTTGAAATGACTCAATTTTGCCATGGGTTATATATTTTGTTTACTACTAATAAATATTAATGAACAAACTTTTAGGAAAGGTCCTTTTTTATTAACAAAATTTAATTTGGTTATATAAAACATTTAATTTTATTTAGGCCATCAAAATCAGTATGCGGTTTGGATTTGCAAATATTATAATTATATTCTGTTTGCATTTTAAAATGTAAACTAGTCTTAATGTTATATTATTTTTTAATTCAGGGATACAGTATGTGGAGAGAGTATGTTGCCGTGGTAAATATGAAGACCATATCATTCTCAAACTATTCAACACCAGATTTTTTATAGCCAATACTGTTGTACACAAGATTTTCTACAACAGTTATAAGCAATATTTTCTAAGAAACTAATATTATAAAAATACACGCTCTAGATTCCTTAGTTAATTCTCTCAATCATCAATTTATTTTGTAAAATTATGCGTTATTTTTTTGTAATACGTTTGGCGGGATGGATACATAATTAAAAAATTTTCAACTTTGTTTTAATGTTAGTTGTATAATAACATATTTTCCAATTGTTCCCTATACTAAAGTTTACATTCTTAGGTAAGGGTAAAGCATCAACTTGTTCCGCAGCAGAAATAAAATTTTTAATAACCTAAAAATCGCTGGTAAAACCGTATTACAAATTTCTAATTTGCTTGACTGCTCCAGAGAAAATGTATACAACGCCAATTCATATGGGATAACTGCAAATGTTGTAAGAGCTGCCAAACAGCGAAAACAAATAAAAACGAAGAAAATTATCAATTTAAAACTTCCCGGCCAATACAGGTTGAAGTGCACTCATCGGAATTGAAACTCCATATAGAACAGTAAGGCGTTTTTGGAAAAACGATGGAAAACGGTATTTATGGCGCCCGACTAATCAGCAGCATCATCTAAAGTATATCATAAAAACAATTAAATACGGCGGTAGTAATATGAACGGTGGTAATGGAACGAAGTTGAGAAAAATTTGGAAAGGAAAAACAGCAAAAATTTAGATGAATTATGGAAAAATATTTGCGGACATTTAGTTGAAAGTATGCCAAATAACGGGTCCGCCATCTAACGTTTTTTTTTTCAAACTAGTGCTTATTTCGTGAATGGTAACACTTAACTCATATCTGATTTGACAGATAATTAGTTTTATCCTTCCACTGAATGAATATGGTTATGTATACGCTTGAGCAACGCTGGGAAATATTGCGACATTGCTTTGAAAATCATGGTAATGTTGCAGAATGTGTGCGAAAATTGTGTACGGATTTTGGTATTGCTCATTTTGATCTTGGCGGGTATGTAAACAAGCAAAATTGTCGCATTTGGGGCACAGAAAACCCGCACGCATACATTGATAAGCCGATGCACCCAAAACGCTTCACTGTTTGGTGCGGATTTTGGTGCAAAATTTTCTTCGAAAATGAGCAAGGAGTAGCCGCTACAGTTATCGGGCCATGTTGAACGAATTTTTGTTCACAAAAATTTAAGAGGAGGATATTGGCAACATTTGGTTTCAACAATACGGCGCTACGTGCCACACAGCCGAAGCTACACTCGATGTTTTGCGCTCTGTTTTTGAAGATCGCATTATCAGCGGCAGGGCTGATGTCGTTTGGCCACCTCGGAGCTGCGATTTGACACAGTTAGACTATTATTTGTGGGGTACCGTCAAAGATAAGTGTTACGCCGACAAGCCAGAGACAATTAACGCTTTAAAGAACAATATTCGTAAAGCCATTGGTTAAATACAGCTGCTCACAATCGCTAATGTGCTTAAAAATTGGACCGATCGTGTAGGCTACTGCATGGCCAGCCGAGGCAGCCATTTTAATGAAATTATTTTCCATTATAAACCGGAAGGATTGTACTTTCAAATAAAACAAGAAATTTGAGAAAATATTCAGTAGTTTTTTTATAGCATTTTCAAAAAAAAAAAGTTATTTGGCGGACCCTTTAGATGACTTTAGGTGATAACAAATAAGGGCTTTGACAATATATTAAAGGTAAATTTATAATTATTTGACGAAAATTCATTAAATTAGCAATAATAAAACAGTGGTGAATGTTTTAATTATTTGTCCAAACCATTAACTATTTTCTTTAATTTTCCTGTTTTGAGGGGCGCAAATTTAAACAGACTTAGAATTAAGTAGTAAACAATTGTTATTAACTTTTTATAAATAGAAAATAAATTGCATAAGTTACTGTTCTGCTGAATGTTTTAATTATATGACCGCCATAAGATTTTAAATAGAAAATTGTATTTAACACAAGTTTTTCTAAAGAAAATACATCTAAACTGTAATTCTCGAAAGTCTGTCAATAAAACTAAACAAATTCTAAGTTTTTGGAGAACTTCGTTTTTCTTGTTTGAATTTTAAAATTTTTTTCGATTTTGTGAATTCTATTCATTAAAACCTTAATTTATTTCATCAAGATTTTCCATAAACCATTCCCAAATAACTAGTTCTTTATATCATTTCAATTTATCAAATATTTTATAATATTTAATGTGCATTCTGATTTTCAATGATTACATTTTTTGTTAATTTCATTCTAAAACAAATTTGTTTTTCTTTAAATGATTTTCTTAAGCAAATAGACTTGAATTAAAGATATGTTTTATGATTCAATATATGTATATACTATACATACATATTTTATTAAAATAAATTTTAATGGATTTAAATCTATCTATATATATAAAAATGAATGTATGTATGTAACATATGGACTCCAAAACGGCTGAACCGATTTTGATGAAATTTTTACAGCATGTTACTGTGACTCTGGAAGGAATAATAAATCGCCATATTTTGGGCATTTTTTGACCTACATCAATGATATGTGGTACATATGGTATTGGCATAATTAGAAATACCTACCAGGAGAAAAGTGGGTGGGACCACGCCCCTTTTTAGGAAATTTAAAAATTGTAATATAATCTTAATTACTGGACCGATCGTCATTAAATTTTCACAATAGGATATTCTTACGAAATAATAAATTCTTGACTATGTAAGTGGACAAAGAGGCATGGCCTTGCCCACTGAAATGCATCGCTCATACGACGCGCTTCAGTATCCTATTATTTTTCCATATGGAGAAAATGGATATCACTTTGAAATGCGTCAAATCAATCAAGCAACTCGTAAGGCTGTTAATTATCCTGTTGAAATCTTAAATTCACTCGATTTGCCAGGCTTTCCACCACCACTTGTGCTACAACTTAAAATTGGAGTGCCAATTATTTTACTGCGTAATATCGATCACCATGGCTTCGCAATGGCACTCGACTTGCAGTAAAAAAAAAACTGAGAAATAATTTAGTAGAAGCGACCATTAAAAAATATAAATGTACAGATGTACTTTTGCTACGCATTCCAATGCTACCAACAGATTTACCATTCGATTTTAAACATATTTTCCTGTTCGGTTAGCGTTTGCGATCACTGTTAACAAAGCTCAAGGTCAATATCCTGATGGGCAAACTAAACCTAAAGCATTGCAATAAATACATTAAAATTAAATAAATAAATGTTTGTAAATATATAAATACGTTTTATTTTCTTTTAAAACGAGGCACACCGGGTTTCGCTAGTTCAATATAATTTGAGTGATTTAATAAGGAAATAATTCTATAAGAAATGCAAGCTTATAGGAATGAATTGTATACATTTAAAGTATTAAGAAATTCAGACTTGATATATGAATTGTTTTTCAAAATTTAATTAAAAAAAAATTGTTCGAACCTGTGGCCAAAATGTGACAAACCTTTTCTAATCAGTTGTGAAAATGGCACGCTGGTCGAGGCACGACATTAGCTCGTCAGAAATGTGGGTAGGGGTGTTTTTCACAAGGTTTGTAACATTTGTTTGATTCGTGCCTGTTGGTAGAGATTAGACACTAAAAAATGGACAAAAACAGATATTATCGTGAATGGCAATGGAAATAAAATGGGTACGGAACTATCGGTGATAAGCTATTCATCCTTTCATTACCCAACGAGCTTACTATTAGATGCCAAACAAAGTCTGTTATGACAACACTATATGTATTGTTTGCTTAGAGCAGTGCTCGTCACAAGGAGAATATTATAACAATATTATGACAACAGATTATAATAACATCGTAAACGCATTTTTTATGCGTTATTCAAAATAATAATTTAATATCTATTTAAATTAATATGATAATAATATTATTATAAAATCGAAGGGTGGTTAAATTGTAAGGGCCGATGTTGAATATGAACCACACCTAAACGCCAACCTTTTTTCTGAATTTTATTTGACATTTCTCTATTTCAGACTTACTCAATTTGAACCATGGAGAGATACACAATCCAACAACGTGTTAAAGTTTTATCCAGACTTATTATGAAAATGGGCGTTCAAATCAAAATGCATATCGTGCACTTCGTGATTTTTTTGGTCAATTTGATCGTCCATTTTCATTTCAGTGGATTCGTCAATAAACAGAATTGCCGCATTTGGTCGAATGAGAATCCAAGAGTGATTGTCGAAAAACCAATGCACCTACAAAGAGTGACTGTTTGGTGCGGTTTATGGGCTGGCGGCATCATCGGGCCGGGTATTTTTTCCAAAATGAGGCCGGTTAGGCAGTTACTGTGAATGGTGTTCGCTATCGTGAGGTGATAACGAACTTTTTATGGCCCGAATTGGAAGATATGGATGTGGACGATATGTGGTTTCAGCAGGACGGTGCCACTTGCCACACAGCTAACGACACAATGGCTCTTTTGCGCAACAAATTCAATGGCCGTGTTATCTCATGTAATGGCGATGTCAATTGGCCGCCAAGATCATGTGATTTGACACCGTTGGACTTTTTTCTTTGGGGTTATTTGAAAGAAAAGGTGTACATCGATAAGCTAGCAACAATTCAAGAGCTAAAGGATGAGATAATTCGGCACATTAACGGTATAGAACCTCTATTATGCCTCAGGGTCATCGAAAATTTGGACCATCGGATGGAGGTGTGCCGCCGTAGTCGTGGCGCCCATTTGGCCGATATTTTGTTTCATACATAATTGAGTAATACCAATATATCATAATAAAATAAAATTACAATAATTTCCTAAATAGTTTGTGTTTTATTCAAAATCAACATCGGCCCTTGAAATTTAACCACCCGTTACATACAATACTTTTACAATTATTTTGTTCTTTGCTGATATTATGATAACACCATTTAAGATGGCGGTGTTAACCTTTAGTTAGAACTAACTTTAAGCTTCAATATTGAAAATAGTCACTCAAATATGCACATAAATTAAAGTTAATGTTAAATATGAACGCAATATTTATTTTGCTAAATTTAAAACATGTATTTTAAATGAAGACGTGTAATTAGCCTTAACTCTAGGTTAAGTTTTTATAACCACATCACATTGAGTATATTTTTTAAGACTTAAAACCTATTTATTCTAATTACTTTTCTAATTACTTTACACTGTACACTTGTCTAGTAACTACTACCTTTAATCTAAAACTACCAATTGAATATCAAACAGAAATCTGAATTTCTATAATTATACGATTTATTCAAGAGGAACAATTTAAAACAATTTCATGTTCGATTGTTTTATGTAAAAAAAAAAATATTATAAATATTTATTATAAATATTTATTACTAGGCAGCAATATGCAGTTGTATTTTTTATAAAAAAAAAAAGTTATTTTTTTAACTTTTAACAAATGCAGCAACAAAAGTTAAATTTTTAAAAAACATTATTATAAATTTTAAACAAATTGAAAAAGTACTTACGTTATAAGCATGATGTGTAAATTTTGTTTTTATTTATAAGTATTTTATTATTTTTGCAGTATATTTTATGATTATTTCTTTAGCTAGATGGACTTTCTAATAAAAGCAAAAAATTCAAAAAAAAAAAAAAAACAAAAGAAAAAAATTAACAAACAAAAAAAAACAGTAAAAAATTATAATTGATAAAATCACAAACAGTAGTTAGAACAAAATTGTATGCATTTAATTTTAATTAAGTATTAAATTTGCAGAAGCCACCAACTTCTCACACAGTGAAACAAATAAAAGCTGTAAGAAAAAGAAGAGGGAGAAAGAGAGAGGGAGAGAGAAAATAAGAATTAAACAAGGTTAAATAAAAATATTTATTGTCAAGCGTAAAAGTAATTATTATCATTATTACTTTTGGCGGTTTTTTATTTTGGCAACAAACAACAAACTGATTACATATTCTTAAAGCTGCTTGCTAATGGCTGAAACAAAATCATTAAATTTACTAAGAAATACAAAATTTGCACAGCAATAAAAACGGAATTTTTGTTAATATTTTTTTAGTAAACTGGGCTAAACAAAATGTCAATTATATCAGTATAAAATCATTTTAGGTGATCTGGGGAGTTATTGTTTGTGTATTTCGATTTGAAAAGAAAATCGTTCGAATTTGTATACTTTTTATATTGTATTTCGAAAGCTTTCGAATTCCTTTCGAATCGAAATACACCTAATTCCTTTTACACGGTAATTGGTTCCAGGAAACTCCGTGTAAAAAAACCGTGTAAAAAATCGTGTAAAAAAGACATTGATCATATGCAAAATAGGTGATTGGTTACTTATCTCTATCCTATTGAAATTAGTGAAAAACAAGTAAGAGTGCTATATTCGTATGTGCCGAATCTTAAATACCCTCCACCTAAACGTAATAAGAAATACAAAAACTGCACTGGTTAAAGGACTAGAATATCGTTATTCTGTGTATTCTATTCAGTTTTAGTGCAAATTTAATTATTATTTTATACCTATATTGTTTGTAGGACAATTTTACGACCAACATAATTTATGTTAAATATTTTGAAATTTTGTCTAATTTTCACCATTTTTAATTGATTTAATTACCAATTCTTACCATAATTTACAGTGTTTGTCTGATGTTCATAATAATCTTGAGTGTAATTTAACAGAGTATAAAAAAGGGGAACAATTCGGTTTTAGTGACTTTGCTCAAAAAAAAAAAAAAAACTTCATCAAAAAGGGCTTTTAGAGGAGATGCCAGCAAAAAAAATTTGTTGGCGGTCACGCCTATTTTCGAGGGGGCGGCCCGTAAAGTTGAAAATACTGGGTGTATGATAATTTGTAAAACATTAAATAAAAGGTATTAAAAATACCTATCCAACGATATATATCATGATTATAAAATATGGACCGAATATGGGTTAAATCCGAAAAGAATATTTTTGACCCGAATTTCTTTGTTTTTTGGAAATTTTTATATGGCAGCTATGACAAATTATGGGCCGATCTTCTTTAATTTTGGAACAGTGATTTTCATGCATATGAGGATATTTCACGTCGAATTTCAACATAATAACGGTATATTTAAGATATATATTAGTATTAACGTGGATTTCGGAAGTGGACCTTATATGGGGGACATAGTCAAATATGGACCGATATTCTCAAAATCCAGCACTTTGATTTAGGCATATATGTAAATGATCCGTGTAAAATTTTGGATTGGTACCCTTATTTATAAGAGATTTATGAGTATTAAAGTGATTTTCGGAAGAGGGCTTTATGGGGCATACGGTTAAAAATATAACGAAATTCACAAAATTTTGTGGGATGATTTTTATATATATGTAAATGATATGTGCAAAGTTTTGAGTCGGTACTGATATTTATACAATATATATATTATTTGCCTATAAAGATTATTCATGTAAAATTTTAGCCGTTTAACATTATTTATATCTGTTTTATACGTATTTAAGTGAATTTTGGAAGTGGACTTTATATGGGGGCTATGGCCAAACATGGACCGAACTAAAAAAAAATTTCGTTTTGCGATTTATTTTTGCATAAAACTTATTTTTGCTAAATTTTGTCTTGATATTACAATTTTATAGGCATTTATGTATAATTGAGCAATATTTCGGGAAGATTTTTGTATGGAGGCTATGAGAAATCATGGACCGATTCTTACTATTTTCTGCACACTTTCTTCTTTTATCATAAACACAACGTATACAAAATTTCATGGTATTATCTGCAATATACTTCAAAATATTGCAATAAAATGGCCAAAAATATCAAATTTTTATGGAGGTTGTCTCACATATTGGTCCATAACTCTGGTTGGCCTAAACCGATTTTGCTGATTTTAAAAAGCAAACTTCTCGAAAGCATGTCTGACAGAATTATTGAAGATTTGGATCCCGAAGATATCTTGGGACTTCAAAAAACTGATTTCAACATCCAGACAGACAGACAGACGGACATGGCTTAATCGACTCCGCTATCTATAAGGATCCAGAATATATATACTTTATAGGGTCGGAAAATTATATTGTGGAAATTACAAACGGAATGGCAAAACAAGCCTTTTTTTTAAAACAACTACATATTCAGGTTTAAATTATTCATCAATCACATATACATACATATGTATTTTTACAGAAGCATAGTTATTAAGGAGAAAAAACTATATGCACTCTAAACTTAAAAGTAATGTAAAAAAAGTATGACAAGTTCTTTTGATTGTATGCACTACAAGGGAATTCCAACAATTGCTCTGACCAGTAAATTTGCTAGTATCCACAGAAAGGGAATTCCCCTAAATCTATGATATGAATATATTTCGCAAAAATTAAACTTAACCAAAAAAATTTTAAGTCCAAAAGAATTTGAATCGTGCTAAATGTGTAATCGTGTAATAAAATTCAAAATTTGTTTATTTTCAAACCGTGTAAAAAAAGACCGTGTAAAAACAGAATTAGGTGTACACAATAACCCCCCTGTTATGAGAGATAAAAAAAGTAGAGATGTAAAAGTAGTTTAGTAGTGTGATCACCTAAAGTCACGCACATATTTTAAAAGTAATACAAACATGTTAATCTATTAAGTTAATCTCATTTTAATCCTCATTAAAACTACAGTTAAAACTTAAGCCTAAACTATGCGCACTTAGCTTTCAAACAATATATTTCATAAAAAAAACATTTACCAAAATTATAATTATTTAATAACTTTTTTAATACTACTTCAATTTACATTGACTTTGGATGAATTGAAATTGATGAGATATATTATTATAACAATTGGCATTTTAACTATTTCTTCGTTCTTCGTAACCTTCTTACGGTCAATGTTGTACTTTGCCTTCCATAAGACATTTAAGAAGAAAAATAAAATCTAATAAAAATATGGTATAAGAAATAATCATTTTTTAAGTATACATATATACATACATACATATTAACCTACTTAAGTTAGCACAAGCGAAACAAAAACAAACCAAGTCTATAAAACTTAAACAAAAAAATTGTAAACAAAACAACAACAAAATTAAATAAAACTCAACTTTAATTTAAGTATAAATAACAATATATATTATTAAAAAAAATAAAAACTATTTAGTTGAAAAAAAACAACAACTCAGCAGTTAATTCAGTCGTTGACATTGAGGAATTCATCAGTTTTGTTTTGAGTTGAGATTTGTGAACTAATCTAAAAAAGTACTTTTCTTAAGATTCACTTATAAGACAATTTATTGGTAGACGTTTTAAATAGGTTTGTTGAACTTGTTTAAGCAAACTCTTTGTAAAGCTTTGGAAAATAGCTTTTAGTACCAAAAATATATGTGAAAAAGTACTTGTTTATAAAGTTATTATCCCCCTTATTCATAAAAAATTAAAGTAGACTTCAAATGTACTTTAAGAAAATTTTGTATGAAAATTTGTCTAAAAGCACACTTTAAACCTACTTTATTTTTTATGAGTACGGCAGTATTTATATAACGTCGACATCATTCGGTTAATGTAAATTTAATTTCAAATGAAACTTTGAATTTATATATGAAATTATTAATTGTGTATTAATGTGCAGGACAAAAGAAAATCAAATAACCAAATTTAAAGAAAATTATATCTTGCAAAAGGCACTTTTGTTCCTCTTTTAGTTTTATAAAATTTTTTCTACTAAATCGATTTTGTTAATTTTCAATCCTAAACTGCTTAGAACAGTAATACACATTTTGGATAAAAATGATTTATTTCGTTGTGGTAGTTTTAACGTGAGAGCGATTTCCACATACAGTCGAACAAAACTAAATAGAAATTAGAAATTTATAAAGAACCAGGGGGCAAATCACCGCATTCGAAATCGAGTACTTTGCCATCGAAATGTAGTTAACGTGGATCACCGCAATCATTATCGCAAAGTTTATACTCGAAGTTGTTCTCGATTGGTAATCTATTATCGAAAATAAACAAACAAACACTAGCTTTTTGGCACGAAACAAAACAAAAGAGAGATTGGTTTGGCAAACATTGAATCATTTTGGAACACAATTCGTTTTGTATTGCATTTGTTAGCACTTTGTGCTAATCCAATAAAAAAATCATTTCCGGCATTATGCTGAAAGCTGCCACTAGCCAAAAGGGTCAATGTGGCGGCAAGATGCTATATGGGCGGTACGGACGTCGACATAGGACCACAAATTCTTCTTATAATGGCAATATCCGAATATAAAAAACATTTGGATGCATTTAAATTAAAAGTTTTCTTTTTTTTAACAATTTTATACGAATTTATTTATTTTTTCCCCTTTTTTGTTTTGTTTTTCTTATTGCCATAAGCTTACAGCAATTTAAAAAATAGTAGTGATAACAAAAATTAAAATCGAATACCGTGACCAAAAAAATTGTAGTCATCGAAAAGATGCTCTACACGAACGTGCACTCGATGTCGAATGCGGTGATTTGGCCCCAGAATGCCCTTTTGAATCATAGTAAATTTGTTTTTATTTCAAGTACTAAGAAGTATGGCTGACTAAATTTGCTACATATTATTGAACTCTGTTTTAAAGGTTTGGTCACATATGGCAAATGTTTAAGCACAAATTTGTTTGACGTTGTTTACTCTTACAAGTGTTTTGCAAGAACAAACAGCATCAAATAAAATAAGACTAAAAATTTGTTGTGGCTTGTACTAAAAAAACGAAGCTTTTTTTAATAAATAAACTAGATTAAAAATATTTTATTTAGTGGTGACGTCTTTTTCGGCAAATATTTACCAAGTGTGACCGTACCTTAACATAAACATAATTTTCGGGAATGTTTCATTACTCGTCAAATAAATATTTATTTATTATTTTCTTTAACAAACAATAGTACCCTCAAATAAACACAAAAAGTACTTAAATAGTGCAAACTAAATTAACACTGAAACTAAAGGTATGGTCATACATGGCAAATATTTGCTAACTTGTTTTAGCAAAAGTTAGTTTGATGTTGTTTACTCTTACAAGAGCTTTGCAAAAACAAATAGCATGAAATAAATTAAAACTAAATATTTGTTGTGCTTTGGCCTAAATAAGAAAAGTTTTTTTTTTTTCATAAATAAACAAGTTCAAAAATATTTTATTTAGTGGTTACGTCTTTTTCAGCTAATATTTGCCAAGTGTAATAGTAGTTTAAGTAGTGTATCTATATTTAAAATGCATATACTTGAAGATAATAAAAACCTTTTTAATAGTCATGATAATAAAATAAAGTGTTTCGTAATTATCTTAAATATAATAAAATATAAAATGAAATAATAGTAAATCTACAACTTAAATATTGTCATAGTTTATACTACATTTTGTTTAATTTTTTTTGTTTAATGTGTTTTTTTTTAAATTTTTTTCCAAACTAAGTTGTAGTTAAAAACGCATTTTTAATCTAGTTAAATAATGCGTACTTCAAAATCATTTTAGTTAAACTTTAGTTGAAATTTAAAAATATCTAAAACTGTTTGTGTAGTTTTGTTGGTTAGTGATTAAGTAAATTAACCAAAAAATTTAAGTGAAATTTATTTAAAATTTAATCACTATTACAGAAATATGTGTTTGTTTTTGACATTAACTACAAGTACATCATCATACTGATAACTACAATCTTGAGGATGATGCTGATCGACATCATCATTATCAGTTTTATAATAATAATTATAATAATAATAATAATAATAATTAATTTGTATGTGTGATGTTTACACTGACAGTAAATAGATGTGTAGAAATATTAACGTAATATTTGTTTATATTTAAATAATATGTATCACCAACAACTGTGTTACCTCGTTTATACTTAAGTACAATGTCTAGTACATGCGTATATGTATGTAATGTAAACATGTTTTTACCTGCCTTTATGCCAAGGTCATTAAAGTTAAAAAATACATGTTGGTTTTTATAGTATTCAGTTTATTTCCTAAGCAAAAAAATTTAAACCAATCTAGCAATCGGTTAAAGTAAACTTGATTTATTTGTGCATTTAAAAATATATAATTTAAGCCTAGTACGAGTATTTGCTGCCTAGTTA
Source organism: Bellardia bayeri (assembly GCA_950370525.1). Lineage (NCBI taxonomy): Eukaryota > Metazoa > Arthropoda > Insecta > Diptera > Calliphoridae > Bellardia > Bellardia bayeri. The sequence goes on from OX493264.1 coordinate 125,227,490, forward strand.
TTAGAACGTCTCAATATTTAACTTGAATTGTGTGCTTGGAAATGTTTTAACCTATTAAATGCGTTTCGGAGATTTAATCAAATAACTTTAATTGAAAGAGATGTTTGATATTAAAAAATGAATTTTTTAAAGTCGTAAAACTATTAAAAATTCTTTGGCATCAAAACGTGACAATTGAGTGAGTAATAAAAACGTTTAATCACTAAGCGCTTCTAAAGGAACTTAACAATTTTAAGATTATGCATAAATAACTTTTGTATACATATGTATGAATAGCTTTAACGCAAAACAGAGATTGTGATAAATATTTGAAAAAATTTACAACGCATTATGACAATAGAACAAAAATTCTGAAAATATTTATTTTATTTCCCAATATATGGTTAAGATTACAAGGAACAATAAATCTTTAAACAGTAAAATGCTCTCAGGGATTGAATATATTTAATATTTTTTTAAAAAAGCGCACGATCATCTTTAAATTCATGTCTACGATCGCTTTTTAAATTCATGTCTGTATGTGGCAAAAAAGTTAATGTTTGAAAAATACAAAACAAAACAAGTAAAAAAATATAGATGGTTAAAGCTGACCATATAATAGCCTACACCCAGTATAGAGTTTTTCAGAAATGGGCTCTATTGGGGATCTATGATCTATTCTAGACCGATCATCCAAAAACTAACTCTTATCGCTTCTGAGCATATAAATATTGCTTGTGTTGTTTTATTTCGATAAATAATCCTATTTAAAGTAAAAAGAAACTATTAAATATTAAAAAAAGGTCAAATAAACGAACTAAATATCCTATTTAAAGGTTTTGGCAAGTTAAAGTGATTTTCAGAAGTGACAATGACTAATTATGGCCCCGATCGCTATAATATCTGGGGTCATGATCTCTGTATATATGAGTCTTTTTGTGTTGAATTTTTTGGATATCAGCATTTTTAAAAGGTTTTGGCAAGTTAAAGTGATTTTCGGAAGTGGGTTAAATATAATTTTATATCATAAAATTGTGACCCGGCCTATGAAAAGGTGGCTTATGACTCAAAAAAAAATTTTCCACTTTTTTTTGGTTTCGATAGTTTTTGAGACGCTCTTTCACGTGGGTGAAAACTAGAAAGTCCTAACTTGCTTAGAAGTGTACTAAAACTGTAGAGAAAGAAGAGCACAAATGAAAGAAAAACAGAATTTTATTGAAAATCCAGAATCAAGATAATAAATGGAATTGAATTTTTTTTTTTTGAGTCACAAGCCACCTTTTCATAGGCCGGGTCACATATATGAAACATATTACTGTTTTAATTTACAATAGTTGTACAAATGTTGCCGGCAATTTCTTTATACCTATAAATGTTTTGTACAATACTTACGAAGCATTTAAAGATTTTTGCCAAAATTTAAGTTATGCCAAAAGTTTTTTTATCTTTAAATTAATTCAGAATCAACTTATACTCCAGCGTCTGATCACCCTCTACGGAAAATGCCTATTTTACAACAACAACAAATTGTACAACTCTAGCTCTGAATAAACAAAATGAAAAGGTATCTTTTTTTAATTTAAATTTAATATTATTTATTTTAGATATTTATAAAAGTCAAACAAATTTCCTTTTTCTGTTACTAACTACACAAACTTTCTGTAAATGTAAAAAAGCTAAAAAAAATAACAATACAAATTGTAGCAGGTAAATATTATAAGTTTATGTGTAAATTTATTGGAAATTTCACATAGAATCTTAAAAAAAAAAAAAAATAACACAAATGTATTGTAAATAAATTGTATAATTTTGACCTTAAGCTTGAAGAAAATATAATTTTAAATAAAGTTAAAAAGATCGAATAATTAGTTAAATAATATAGACAGTTTAAATGTATTTATAGGTATATTCTCAGCGATTAATAAGAAATTTAGAAATTAAAATAATTAAATTAAGTAAAATTCCCAAAACTTTTTATACAGAATTCAAAGATTAAGATAGTAAGAATTTTGCAAAATTCTGTGAATCGTAACTTTAACATATTATGATTGCCACAATCATGGCCACAATATTGTTGAAAAAAAAACTTGCGAAACTATAGATGCCTCCTCACACGTATAAAGAATCTCCAAACATTTTCAAGTAATATTTAGAGTATTTTTTTATATGTATGTAACTTTAAGTTGACAACACTTTTTTAACTGGCGGCCATTTTCTCAACTGTCAAGTGATTTATGTTTAATTTGGTTTGGCAACATGAATAGACTGACGCCTGTACAAAGCTTCCAAAATGTGCTAATTTGAAAATTTTGAAAATCATAGTTCTGTGTTTTTTTTAGATATATAGAACCTTGAAATAAAATAAAACAAATGTGATTTTTTTTAAATTGACATAAAAGTCACTTTATTCTAAAGATAATCTTCTAGCATTATAATTTAAATATGACCTCTGGCATATGATTGGCTCGTACATAGTCTAAACTGGAGGTTTCTATGAGTGTTTCCAACATTTGTAGGCGTTTACGGGCAATAACGCGGTGTTCTCCAAGTGGTCAAACGTTTCGGGCTTATCGGCGTAGACTAGCGACTTCAAACATAAATCACTTGACAGCTGACAAAATGGCCACGAGTTAAAAAAGTGTTGCCAACTTAAAGTGTTATACATCTATAAAAAAAACTTCCTATAATTTGAGCAATTTTCAATATAAATTAATATTGTTTAAAAAAATTCTAAATATTTAAATAGTTTTTCAATATTGCAAATACTCAATGTTAAAAAACAAATCAAGATGATTAGATAATTAGAATCAACTTTAAATATGAATAAATATAAACATTTTTAAGCATAACACTGAAAATGCCGACTTTAACAGAATTGAGCAAAAAATCTCACCATTAAGTATTTGTCTTAAGTCTTTTATTTGAAAGAGAACTCTTCACAACTTGCAAACATTTTCATTTTGTTTAATATTCAAACAAATATTAATAAAACATTTTTTATTTAGAGTGTCTGTCTCTGATTCTGTGAAATGTTCCTTCAATTTTATTCGAAAATTTTTTGTTTCTTTAAATATTTTAGAACGTTTTCACACATAGAGTTGTTATACAAATTTGTTGTTCGCTTTACAAGCATAAGCGTTTTATATTGGCTGAATAATTTATACAAAAATGTATAAACAATTAATAAATCATCATAAAAATTTAAAGCATTTGGTGAATCATTCTCTAAGTATGTACCTATTCATTAATGTTTCTTTTTTTTTGTCTCTACCATAAATAGTTTAAACATTTTTTTAGCCATAATTATAATTCATTAATTATCTGTTTAAGCTACAGGCTATATTTTTTAAACCGACACAATAAAAAATATTATTTAATAAATGTTTATGTTTTTGTCTGTCATTTTTTTATTTTTGTAGCTCTTTCACTATTTTTGTATTATTTTACAAAAATTTTGCACTCTATGTACCACAACTCGACCCCATTTTACACAAAATTGACCTACCTTTCAATACGTCCACAGACGTTTTAATATTTGCTGTTATTTCTTTTTACGTTTTCCTGATTTCAACAACCATATTTTAACAATTATATTTAATTTTTATTCGTATGATTTGATTTGATTTTCAACATTAAAATAACCGGTAGATTAAGTGTAAAATATTTCGCAATAAATTTATTATAAATTTATTTAGCAACAAATAAACAAACAATAAATGTAATGGCATAAATATATATGTAGTTATACTTATTATATATTTCAGCAATAACGATAATAACAAAATCTTTTTCTTGCTAGCTTTAATATTTTAGACAAATTGAAATAGAAAATAAAAACAGAAACCGAAAATTTTTATTTTAACAATTCATGTATAGTTAAGTTTAGTTTCTTTAAGAGAGCACTGTTTCCAAGAAAACATTAACGTATCTATAATGTTTTTAAAAATGTATTCTTAAATTAAAACCGTTACCGAAACAAAAGAAGTTAACACTAAAATAACCTTTCCGGTTGTTCAATTTAATAATTTATAAAAATCAATTCAAGGAAATTAAATAAAAAAAGATTTTATAGATTTTTTTAAATAACAGCAGCTATCGTTACCGTAACAATCTAAATTGCCGCTATCGCTAAAAGTACCGTTCACTATTTAATCCAGTTCCCAACTCTCAGTCTTTAAAAATAATGCTTATTTTAATAAATCTATAAAATTGCTTTATATAATTTCCTTGAATTCATTAGGAAACAGTGTACATACAGACCAATACTAAAATAAACAAACAAATAATAACAATACTAGCTAATAGTAAGAAAAGCCAGCAAAAGAAACGTAAATTTACCAGGCAGCCAATAACCACTTTACATTCACAAAAATTTTAGTATTTAGCAAAAATTTAAACAAGAAATATATTTTAGTACAAACTTTAGCTACAAGTATTCGCATGAGGCAAAACAAAATTATGATAATCAACTTTAAAAGAAAAATGTTAAATGAAATGAAGTTTTGAAATATTTTTTCAAATAGAAAATTGACCATAAAATGAAGAATATATGACATTTAGGTGAACAATGAAATGAAAAAGAAAAATATGTTTTAGCAAGTTGTTGAACAAATCATGCATGAATTTTAAATATTTAATGTAAGATAGTTACCATATCATTTCCAAGAATTTTGATTAAATAAAAAAATGCCTGCATTTTAAATTATTATAAGTTTCAGAGAAAATTAAGAAAATACAGCAAACATTTAACAGAAAATTTTATAATTCTTAAATTTATAATTGTTTGTAATTTGAGTTATTATTATGTGAACGTTTTTAACAATAAATAAAATTTCAAGCAGTTTTTTGATACAACGAACATTGATTTGTTTCTAAATATTCTGAAAATAGAAATTAATAAATAAAAATGATAATTACAGCAAATTTCGAACCACCAGGTAACACTGGTTAAAAGATTGATGTTTGTCTGTTGGCTAGCAGGCACCGCAAGTGGTGCAGAGGGTTAGAACGCAAAGAATTCTGATGAGAGAAAGTGGTGTTTCTCGAAACATACATATGTAAATTCAAAAACCCAGGTTAGAATCCCAGCCAAGAAAATTATCAATAAAAATTTTAATAATACAAATTTTTCAAGTTGTAAAACAATTCCTAACTTCAGTAAAAAATAATTTAATGAAAATTAAATTTAATGAACTCGAGCTTAACTAAATAGATATCAAAAATTAAACAGTTCAACTAAAATAATAATTGTTCTATTCTGAAAATATTTCGAAAATTGTTTATAAACCAGATAAAGTTCTCAAATAAACCCATTATTTCAGTTTAGAATACACACAATATTCGAATAATCGAATATTACTAAGCTAAAATTTTAGTTCTATTTACACCACCAAAGTTCAATTATTCGAATAATGAGGAGGCTATATTGAATTTGTGCTGATGCTTGTAACGCCCAAAAATATTAGCGCAACCTCAAAGTAATTGACTCAGAATCACTTTCCGATCTTTCGTCCCTCCGTCTGTCTGACTGGCATGTAAAGGTTGTGCTTAAAATCCGGCTAACTACAGCTAACTTTAACTAATTATGCAACGATCGGTTCATAAGTAGTTAAAGCTTCCATATAAGAGCCACTTCAGAAAATTACTTTAACAGCATAAATCTTTTCATAGCTAAAATGTAACACAAACAGTATTTATATGCTCAGAAGGCATGCCACAAAATATTTGGATGATAAGTCCATAATAGGTCATAGCTCCCATATAGTGACGATTTCTGAAAAACAGTTTCTGCACATATACTGAGTGTAGGGCTTGACCGACTTTACTCTTTTATTTGTTTTAAATATCTTTTATTGAACGATTCCTTTAAATATGTTTAGTCAATGTTGTAAGCTATTTTGAAATAATTATTATTTTATTAGAATATAAATTATTCGAACAATTAATGAAAACTAGAATAACTAACTAGAATAAAAAAAATTATTCGAACATTATTGGTTCGAATAATCGATAATTCAAATAATTTTTGTTATCAAATTAAAATTTTATGACATCTTTGTCACTCTTTGTTGATTTTATGCTATTTTAGCTTTTAAAAATATTTTATTAAATTATTCGAATAATAATAGTTACTCGTTATTCGAATATTATTTTATTCGAATCAAGAAATTTTCAAACTTTATATTATTTATTAAAACATGTTATAAAACTATTTGAAAAAACGAAAACTTGCATAAACTAAAAAATCCTACTTGTTGCTTATTCTGTTTTTTTTTAATTGTTCATTTATTAATTCAAATAATTTGTATTTGTATCAATAAAATAATTTTAAAACTTGAATAATAAAAAAAAATTAAATTTTCTTCAAACAAAATCATTCATGTTTACATTAAGAATTAAATCGACAGTCATAATAGATTTTAATCTATTATTCTCTAATATGTATCAAATCATTTTCAAATGTTTGATATTTAAGAGAGGTTGTAGTGAATGTTTACTTACCCTTTAATTATTATAAGGATTGTAATAAAAATAGTACTGTGACATACAAACCAAATTTACATCTATTTTTAATATTCGTTAAGTTACACATATTCGTTAAGTAATTAACAAAAAGAAGAACAATAAATTACAGAGCAGTCTTCTTCAGACCTTGATCGGTATTGTTTCATTATTTTAAAGCTGACGCGTTATAAGGTTCCGATGACACATCATTGGTCTGAACAGTCTATGTATTTAACAAATTAAAATTTGCAAAAAAGTATTAAAAAAATTCCTATAAACTCTGTCTCAGCACAAAGTTATTATAAGTGCCTATCTATACAAAACAAACAAATAAAATAATAACAATATTTTTGTTAATCTTCAAATTCAAATTAAATATTTTATTATATAATAAAATAAACATACAAATAAATATCAATTAGTATGTCTCAAATTGAAATGAAAAAAAAACGGAAAGTCCCCTTAGATGATAATAACAATATTATTAAACAATTTACTTTGTACTAGTATAATTAAAAAACAAACAAACAAAAAACAGCTAAAAATCCTTGTTACGTCAGCAAAAATTCAACAAGTCACAATAATATGTAGTAGTTCTTATTACCAGTATGTAGTATATACAACGTACAATTCATACAATTGTTTATATTTAAATTTGCAAACACACACCGACTGACTGACGCACACTCCTCTCTAAATGTTGTAATCAATGTAGCTGCCTTAGCTGATTATTGTTCATTATTATAACATGCAACAAACATCAAGAAAATAACAAAAGTTATAAAAACTTGTTTTGTATTACAGCTGCCTGCCACAAAAGCTTTGAAACCGAAAGCCACTTCGTTGGATAAAAAAAAAGTGGTAAGACCAAAACGATAAAAACACAAACAAACAAACACTTTTGCAGCATGCAACTGGTTTTATTGAACGCCGGTTTACATAAAAATCCTCAAAGCTGAAAATTTGTAATCTGAAGTTGAGTTGAAGAGTATCGAAGACATGGATTTAAATTTCTTGTGCGATAATATTTACGAGAGCGTTTTCTTTTAAATATAATTATTTAAACGAAAAATCTATAAATTATTCACAGTGTTTCCAAGAATATTATGTCCGCTTTCACACGTTTCAATTCTTACTCTTCAAGGCAAGTATTTTTGGGTGAGAAGGGAAAAGACAATAAAAACATGACGGTACTAATCAATTTACCTAATTCCTTTAGTTTTCTTCTTTTATTTCTCCTTCTTATGCTACGCGAAATTGTTTGTATGCTGATTTGCATGTAAAAGTAGAAACTTGATGGTAAAGAGCACGATAATTGACAAAACACGTGTCAACGAAATATCAAGTTCAAAAGAGAACAAAAACTGATCAGCAAAAACTGAAGCGTGTGAAACACGACTAATTTCTGCAATATGTATTCAATTGTTAACCTGTAAAGGGTATATAAATATTTACTCTCCTTATTAGATAAAGAACTTTATATGTATAATAATGTCTATTTGTTTGAAATTTACTTTCTGAAGTACCCAGATCTCTCACAAAACTAAATCTTGTACCAATATACCAGATATGTGTTCAAGAATTTAGTTATTAAAAAGCAGCAGAAATCGGATCATAAATAGCTGAAGTCTACCCGAGTACCTCTTTTTTGCGGATTTTCACTCATTCAGAATTCCATGTATCCAACTTCAAATTATCAGGTTCATTATAATAGAAAAATCAAAAAAAAAAACACATTAGAAAAACGAAAAATATTATTTTTATTGTTATCTGATTCATATACGAGTATGTTTAAAGTTCGACTAGAAGAAACAAAAACGTACCATTAAATCCCCAGTTTGTACGTTCTCACTTAAATCATTATCATCAAACTTTTATTTTTCTAAGTTCATTATAAAATAAATGTCAATAAAAACCGATAGAAAAAGAAAAAAGTACCCAATAGTATAGTAGTGCCCCACCACTGCACCTTAAAGTCCCTTTCTGTCAAGTTTATAATTCAAAAAGTACCATTGGAAGAAAGAAATGTGCCAATTAGTTACACTTTCTAGATTGTCTGTAATTTAGGATCACACGTAATTTATTAAATGTTTCTAAGTTCACTAGAAGTATGAAAAAGAACCATTTGGTCCCATTAAGCCCCATAATTCAAACCTTTATTGTTGGTAAATTCATCAAGTATGAAAAAGAACCATTTGGTCCCATTAAGACCCATAATTCAAACCTTTATTGTTAGTAAATTCATCAATTTAATATATTACGAAAAAAGTAAGGTATATATCTCCATTTTCACACTTTAAAGTTTTAAAATATTTTCGAAATACTTTTTATTGGCGAAAGTTAGTGTGACAAAATGATTAAAATCTAAATTCATTTGTTCAAGAATAATTATCTTTTCAAAAATTACCAAACGTTATTTGCCGAATAAAGTCCCTTCTACAGCTTCGCAGTCGATTTTTAAATAACGTCATGAAGGAAGAAACCAATGTTTACAGTTTTATAAAAAATTCTTGTAATAATTTGTTTAAAAAATACATCTTTCCGTTTATACCCTTTCTGGTACTTTTATTATCGCAATAAAATAGCTAACATATTATTTAAATAAAGATTAGTTTTGTAATGACATCACATGATTTACTTAACTCTGTACTAATGTATAGAGACAAATATTTTTTTTAAGTACCAAAAAAGGACAGAACTTTGAAAAAAGTAGCAAATATTTTTAGAAATTTTTTACACAAGTGTATTTTTATTACTTTTTATCGCAATAGAGTTAACTATCATTTTATTCAAATAAAGATTTATTATGCAAATATATCACAAGATATAATAAAAAAGTACCAAAAAACGGTCCGAATTTTGGAAAAAGTACCAAATATACACGTATTTTTGAAATTTTTTAAACAAGTGTACTTTTATTATTTTTTATCGCAATAGAGCTAAATAATAAATTATGTTCTATATTGAATCACTTGCATCAAGTACTGGGGCCAAATTACCGCATTCGTGATACGATATATCGAAAAATGATTTCGATATCGAAATTATGAAAAAATGTACTAAAATTTCTTGCTCGATATGGAATGCCATAATCTCAAATAAGAAAATTACGAACAATTTTACACGATATCGAATGCGGTAATTTGGCACCTATTTTTACGTTGGTTTTAAAATCAGGCCAAAATAGTACCAAAATACAGTTAATACACATTTTCCCCCTGAAAAGTTGGAATTTTTTAAGGAGTACCAAAATTATTTTTTACTAAGTGAATGTTTTCATAATACTCGTATGTATCCATAATATTTTACAAGAAATAAGATTACCATATTTACCCGTTTTAATTTATTTTTTTTTTTAACCAAAACATTCTAATTTCCTTCTTAAAAAATTATTTGTAGGGAGTTGAACATATACACTCGTAGTGCAAATTTTACGTCTAGAGTTTTAGGGTCTGGTATGTGCGATAAAAAAAATAAACTAATTATCTTCTGAAACATTTCGAAATCACCTTTCCTTTTTAAAAATGGTGTAGATAATGGATTTTGTTTGACAACAAAAATCATTTAACAACAACTCGGTCTCACCAACTATTGCAATGACAATACACCTAGAGGAGTAATAATATGGTTTGTAGTGTCACATATAATTTTTTTTTTTTTATTTCAGACAAAATCGCTTACAATTTAATAAAATAAGAAATAAAAATCCACTCATTGAAAAACACTCAATAATGGTTTGTAAAAAATTCATTATATTTTTTTATTTTTTGGTTTTTGTTATTGGAGTTTCAATTTCCACTCATGCACAGCCGTATGTACTCGTACATAATGAAAATAGCAGCAGCAGCAAAACAAATTCGCTTTTTGTGCAATTTGGGGAATTATGTCATCGGAAAAACCGAAAAAGAAATACACAAATTTCAAGAAATATTGCTACTACTACTGATGGCTGGTGAACATATTTATCTTTTTGTCTGTGTACAACATGATTGACTTGGTTGTGTGGCCATTCATTATGGACACAGAAACACATATTCATTGATTCAAGGAAAAAAAAAACACAATTGCTGTTGTTGAGGTAGGCAATGGGAACAAACACGAGAGCCACAAGTTTATTGGGCTACATACAACCAAAACAACAACAAAGACAACAACGCTGAACAGCTACAAAAATAAATTTCAAAACAAAAACATGGAACAATTTAAACTAAATCAAAAAAGTGGCTGATATATTGATTTTTTTTTTGTAGCGAATTTGCCATAATTGTTAACAAGTGTATGAGGGGGAGTAGACATTTTGTCTATAGGGCTTCAAGGTATTTGGTTTATTAATTTTTTTTTCATTGAATTATGGATTTTTGCAAATTTAGGCTAAAGAAATAATAGTGTAGTAAATGTTAACATTCCTGAGCAATAATAATTAAATATATTTAATAATTTTGAATTCATTAGTTTATTTCGAAATTAGATTAAGCAGTATGCTGACTTTTGAATCAAAGTTTATTAATTAAACGATATTACTAATTTACTTATTTTTTTCTTCCAAATGCCATACACTCTCAATAAGTAATCTAAAAGTCATATTTATGATGAATTATTTTCATAATAGGTTTAAAACTCTGTTAAACAAATATACTAGTTTAGTTTCAAATTGTAAGCAATTCTTAATTTAAAACTCATAACCACTTTAAATGTATCTATATCTATATGTATTATACAGGGTAATTTTTTAGCAACTATCATTTTGGCAAGACTGGTTTTGGCAGCTGAGCTGTTTTCGTGTTTCTATGATTTAACCATAAATCGACTTAAAAACGAACAACACTTGCAGATTATTGAATTTTTATATCAAAATTCATCCTAGGTAAAAAAGGGCATGCACATTTTTTAGCTAGATTATGAGCCATTGTAAGAACTGCCAATGCACTCCGAAAAATGCACTGTTTTTTTTGGATTATGGGCCGGTGGCATCATTGGACCGTACTGTGAATAGCGAGCGTTACCGTGCGATGATTACAATTTTGTTTTCTTTTTTGTTTTGTTGTCCAAAATGGATGATGAGACCCTTGAATAGATGAGACATTTAAATCTTCCCCAGGATGTGCAGAAACGGATTAAAATGTGGTTGAAATTCTCCTAGGATCAAAAGCGGACCTTAGATGAGTCCAATATATTAGACTCTTTGCCGATAAATCTCAAAACCGTTATAGCTATATCGGTACACATACAAACTCTCTCAAAGGTGCAACTATTTGCCGATTGTGAAGAAGTTCTACTAAGAGATTTGGTGTTGTTACCTTTTTGCCGAACGACTATGTCTATCGTAAGGGAGAGGTGGGACGTGAGATGTATGTATGTCATTAAATTGGGCCAAGTGCAAGTAATGGGTGATCGCAATACGCTCCAAACTTTTATTCAGGCATTACCCTATGAATGGCCAGCTGTTATGCTTATCAGATGCGGCTCAAAACGTATGCGCAAAAAGAAAAAAATGGAAACTATAGAAGATCATGAAATATAGGATATAAATAAGGTTCAACATATTAAAACGACAGATAGTTTTATGCTGCACAGAGGCTCCCGACTTGCTGTCATCGATTTGGAGAATAAAAATCAATTTATAAATTTAACCGATTCAGAGAAGACTTTAATTATATCCACTTCTACTATGGATTCTGTTACGGTAAAAATTTTAATTTTAAAATTTTAAATTTCTGTTGGTTTTCTAGTACGAGTACATGTTTTATTTTTGCGTTATGTTATTTTATTTGTAAGCCAGAAAGAGAAATTATATTGTTAGATTTAGGAATAATGGTTAGTGTCGATTTAAGTAATTTCATCTCAACATAATTTTAATTAATAATTAAATAAATATATTTTTGATGTGATACTTTAAAATATTATTAGAAAAAATATATCTGCTTTTGTTGTACAGCACGCGAAACAGAGGCTCAATTGAGAGGCGAGTTCGATGAACAGTTTTTTTTTACGTTTGCGGCCGGTTAACGTCTTTAGTATAGACTTTGTGAGGCTATGTTAAGGCTCACATCTATATAGACAAGTCCGCAACGGTTGACTCATTGGCTAATATAGAAGAATTTATTTGTTATATACCGACCAAAATTGTACCTAGTGGCGCTGCAAATGATAACCCCAGGAAAAATGGCCCCAAAGAAAAAAACGTAAAAAGCCCCAAATTTTGGAGTCACATTTCATTATGAAAATTAGTCCTAACTTGCTTATGAAAAATTAGGGACCACTTTTTATTTTAACCTTGAGCAATTTTTCGCTATTAAAAATATGTAAATGATTTTTCATCCCAAATTTTGCAATTTTTATTAAATATTTCTAAATTGTAATAATAAAAAACCACCCAAAAATTTGGCATGAGATTTTTGGAGTAATTTTTAATTTTTATATTTTTACCCCCTTATTCAAAAACGATTCTTAAATTTAACAAACGTTTATTAAGACAGATTTGCATATAAAAATTTGCTTAATAAACGTTTGCTAAATTTAATAATCATTTTTGAATAAGGGGGTTAGTATATTTTACAATATTAACGAATAAAATTTAGCCTCAAAGAACAATAGCAAAATTTCTTGGACTCTTTTTATTATTTAGTGTAATGATTTTAGGGTAATTTTTAATTCGTCTTAAAATGCAAAATTATCCCAAAGAAAAATGCATAAAATAAAACAAATTTATTGGGACAACGCCGGCCAGCGTATGAATCATTTGAGGCGAAGCCGCAATCAACATTTTCGTGTAAATCATCATGTTTAAATCATCATGTTTAACTCATCATATTTAAATCACCTTTAAACATTGAATTATATAAACTCAAATAAAGATTTCATACGCTTCTCTAAATTTTGTGTGTTCTTTTTAATCCAATCCGAAAGCTCTTAAAAAATCACTATTTATAAGAAGTTTATAACAGAAACGTTTTTTTTTTTTAACAAAAACAAACTGCAAAGCCTTTTGGCTTGTCTGCAGAAACCATCCAGAGTCCCTCAGACTGATAGTATAGCGCATCGTCTAGTTTATCGAGATACGTAACGTAATAACCGCTATCATTTCCAACTTTAAGTAATTTCATTTAATTGAAAAGTCTCATCATCTTGGCCCTGATTTAATAACGGAAATTGCGGAAAACTATAGTATTATATTCAATGAAAAACAACTCTAAAAATAAACAATGTACAATAAATAAAACGTTAAAAAGCCTCTTAAATTACTGGCAATTTTGAGACAATTTATTATTAACTGTTTTCGTAACAAACTCAGCAACTGCAATTATTTCATTTGCATACGCAAAACTGACCTAAACTTCCGATTAAATAATTATATTTTGATGAAAAATGTTTGTTTATATTTTTTTTAATGCGTTACATTTAAAAATTTCACAAAAATAAAAAAAAAAAACTTTAAACTGTATAATAAAACTTTAATTGAATTTGTATAATTTGTAGCAAACGAACTTGTAATAATATTGCAGATTAAAAGCATGCAAGATGCATGCCCCACCAGGCTTTGGCATGCTACAGGCACTCGCTGATCTGCATGTAAGCAACTATTTTAAAATGTTATAATAAACCACAAAACATATGTATACTACATATAAGTTAATTTTACTATAAATATTTAGCTAAAGACCTGCACTAGTAGCTGTAGCTATCTATCTATCTATTTACTACCTTACTAACACACTTTTAATCTAAGCTAGCTTTTTACAGCAGCAATTACATTTACGCCTGATTGTTATTTATATGCCTGTGTGTAAATTTATCTAATATGTATATACATACATACATATGTATGTATGTAGTATAAAAATATTGCGTTTTGCAATCATTTAATACCAGTTTACAAAATTAGCAGTAAAGTTTTTTTTAGTTTTTGAGTTTTTTTTTTTTTTTTGCAGTTGTCTAGTTGTAATAGCAGTTTTAGTTGTAGTAGAGCTAAAGTGGTCAGAAAATAAAATTTAATAAAATACTACAACGTCAAACAACTACAACTAAAACAAACAAACAAACCAAAAAGCATTTAAAAACAAAAGTAATGTGTATTTTGAATTTTTCTCAGATATTAAAGTGTCACGCATTACAGTGATTTTTGCTGGTACAGGAAAATTTCAATCAAAATTATATTTTTAAAATGTTTGCAGTATGTTTGCAGTTTCAAATGATTTTAAAATATGTATGTACTCAATTGCTTTAGTCAAACTCGAACTAACTAACTACCTGTGGTATGAGTAATATTTTTCTTAATATTAATTTGAGTTTCTTTTAAGCAAATCTCTGCTTGTGTCGAATCCAATATATATTTTTCATCGCAATATTCTCAATACTTAAGTCTTTTGTTAAAAAAAAAAAAAAAGAAGAACTTGACATATTTGTTGTAATGACATAACATGACAATGTGTTTGTGCTGACATAGCAATGCATAACACCTCGTTTAAGTTGCCACAACATAGCAGAGCATGTGGCAATTTTAAAATATCAGTTTAGTATACACAACATCATTTTCAGTATGTGCAATTGAAATTTAATTCAGATAACTAACTACTGGCACAGTATTTAACTCGAATTAGTATTCAATAACAGGTAAAAGGTGAAGCAATTTGTGTCACCTCGATCACAATAGGGAAATTGGCCTGTACTGTTAGAAGTTATTGCATCTTTGAAATGGTATTGAAACTCCTTTTGTTCTATGAAGTTGTAGCATTTTATGTCACCTAAATTGAACGGAATCGACATAAAGATTGCAGTTAATGAAAAATTCTGGTATTCAAAACTCAGACGGTTAAAAGGTTATTGTTGCTATGAAATCGTTTCAACTGTTGGAATCAATTGTATTTGCAAAGTGATAATTAAACCCATACTGTTTTTTGTCGTTTCAGTATCGTGAAAAGCGATGACGTTCGATGAAAAACTTCTTCATATATTGAAGACTTAAAGAGGAAATATATGGAATAAGAACCTTTTTGAGAATACCAGATAGTTCGCCTGACAGGCTCGAAACTGGTTAGAGTTTGATTGTTTCAAATCTTTAAAACTCACAGCTGACTAGAGTCTTATCTAGAACTACGGGATCAGTTAGAAGCTCGGGGATTCATCACTTAACTGATAATTGTTTGAGGTCCCTTCGGAATACACGTAATAGGTGTGGTGTGGTTGATACCCAAAGCGGAAATAATGGCAGGTTAACAAACGGATGTTTGTTTGAGCAGCAAATTTTTTGACCATCAATTTGTGTCTAAGTGCTATTGCTGAAACAACAGAGCAACAAAAAAAGTGTTATGACATTTAGCTCTGTGCTTAGAAAAAGTGCGGGCATAGTGGTTTTCGTTTCAGGTAGCTGATGATCCTCCTTTTGAAAGAGGTTAGATAGTGGTCTATGGCAACCGTAGCAAATTCTAATATGTATCTGTTCTTTGGAGTAGGGGTCGGTCAGTGCGATGTTGCTATTGCTGCTTTTCTAGTAATAGTCTCGGGTCATGCTAATTGACTAAGCTATGGATGTCAGGGATTAGATAGTCCAAGCTCTTAAGCGAGGTGCTCATTACATTGATCATTGTATTCATGTACGAGATATTGCAAATTGTATATTCCTGGCAAGTTCATACAAGTATGCTCTTTACAAAACATACTACATTAGCAAGACATACTCCATTGCTGGACATACAATGCGATGGTGATCCGAGTTCAACCGCATTGAAAAGGCAGGTGTGGCAGGCTGTTGATCTTGAACACATCTGTAATGCAGATTCGGATACCGGGGCATGCCCACAGTTGTAACTTCGTTGCGGATGATATTGCTAAAAGAAGCCCGAAAACGATAATGGGGTAATGATCGACCTCTTGATTACCAGCAGAAATTTTACTGACTTGTAAAATGTAAAATGAAGCAATACTACGTTCATCAATGAACAAAATCAATAATCTAGTTTTCAAGTATATCTCCCTGTCAACGACTATTGTAGGAGTTGTTATAATGAGAATATTTTACTTCACCAACTCCAACACTGTTTGATCTTGGCAGGAAAGAGAGCTGAATTGTTTGGATATTCAACTCTATTTTATCTGGTTGACTTTAGTGGGATCAACCTTCATTCATTTCCTTTCCCTTATCAACGAAATACTACAATTTTTAATAATTTTGTGGAGCTTCATGGTGAACAAATTAGATTACTGATATATATTGTAAAGTAATGTTGTCTATGTCACAAGCACCCATGTATGAATATGCGTCCTGCTTTTAAGGAATATTGAAGGAGTTGTAATGATGGTACTTTAATGTACCATTTACATGTGTTTTGTTTGACTGACAGGGATCAACCCTTCATAGGGTAAACTGTATAGAATGTAGAAGCTGCTAGAGAGAGTGTTATCATGAAGATTAACGACAACAATTAATCTGTTTCTAGAAGAAATGGAAATTGTTACCATTGGAATCTAACCAGCAATTCTACATATTCTTTATTTTCCACATACATAATTGCACGATTTGATTTTGATTTGAAAAAAAGTTCATTTTACAAATTGTATGCAAAATATTTTGCATGATAAAACACTGTACTATGAAAATTCAAAACAAGTTACTACGTTTAAGACTAAGTTTAATTTGTTGTTTTAAGTTTTTGTTGTTGTTGGTACTAAACATTAGTTAGATAATAGACCAAGTTACATTGTAAAAAAAAAAACTCATATTGTACCACAGACACAGTCCAAACACACATGTTTATCGACAGTGGGGTTGGCTAATATGACTAGTAATAATATTAATGCAAATTATCTAAGCAATTCTTTGACAAATAAACATAAACCAGTTAATGATATTTATCATGTCTATACTATATATACGAGTATACATATGTATATATAACTTAAGTTAGTTAAGATATTTTAAGGTTGATTTGTTAACAAACATTTAAATTTCAAGATTAGAAATTTCTAGGTTTTTAGAAGATAAAAAAAACTGGAAATTTTCGCAAAAAAAATTAAATAAATAAAATTAAATATTGACAAAAACATTTACTGTGTGTGAAGAAAAAAGGAAAAATATAATGAGTCATTTCCTTTAACATATCTGTGTTGTTGTGTAATAAAAATAAAAAATAGTAGAAAAAAATAATTTTATTTATATAAACGATTAGTTATTAGTTAATGAATGAATAAATGTTGGCAAATATGGAATATTTTATGAATTTTTGTGATTGATATTCCATAAGTAACACCTCAAAAATCCAAAATGAGAAGAATTGAATAAAACAAACCTACAAGCAGAGTAGGGGTCCTAAAAGATTTTCAAATACCAATTAATGTTAATAATATAAATATGTATTTTACACATACAGGGATTTGATTTATTAGCAATTTTCTTTTTGGCCAGACTGTTTGGCAGATCATGTTACAGTTTTGTCTTTAATTTTACCATGAATCGACTTACAAACGAAAAACGTTTGCAGATTATTGAATTTTATTATCAAAATTAAAACTCGATTAAGAAAATGCATCGTGCAGTTTGTTATCGGAAAATTGTGCTCAGCTCATTTTTTTTTTTTTTTTTGGTAAACAAGCAAAATTGTCGTAAATTGTGAGGAGCAGCCAGAAATGGCGAGCGCTACCGGTGCGATGATTATATTTTTTTTTTTTTGCTCAAAATGGAAGAGCTGCATTTGGCTGCCATGTGATTGCAACAAGAGGATGCCACCTGCCACACAGCATGCGAAACAATGGCCCAATTGAGGGGCCAGTTCGGTAAACAGTTTACTTCACGTTTCGGGCCGGTCAATTAGCCGCTTAGATGGTGCGATTTAATGCTTTTAGACTTTTTTTGTGGTGCTATGTTAAGCATATATTGAAAAATTTATTCGTGAAATACCGGCCGTTAAGTTGGGGAGAGTTTGCGTATAAACCACAGTCAACATTTTCATGAAATCATCTTTAAGCATTGTATTTATATGTATATCAATTAAAAAAACTGTCATACATTTCTGGAAATTTTCAGTCTCAAAGCACACCCACTCTTTACAAATTTCAAAAAAGAAGCCATGAACTTTTGTTTAATCAACGAGTTCATTACATCTAAATGTTGCTTAAGTATGAAATTTTATATTAATGTGTAAAATATTTGATTTATGCTGATTTCCTTTCTAAAAAAAAATGTTGCTCTGTTACAGATTATACATTTACAAATGATGCAAAATCTGGCTCATTTTATGATAAACAAATATACGGTAGCAAAAAGTTACTGCAAAGTTTTTGTTACAAGTATTAATATCAGATGCCATAAACTGCAAGCTTTACTGAGAGCTCAGCCGTCCCTTTACATTATTTCTAATTCAAAAGCACTCAGTTCATGTTTTTAAACTAACTTGCAATAAAAATTATAAATAAATTACAGCAATAATATCGATTGAAAGTAGAATATTAAAACAATTATTGCGTGTTAATTACGAAAACAATTATTTAAATTAATAGCATCAACTATAATTAATAACTGCTGCTTTTTTCACACGACTTTGTTAATTTTTATTATAAATGTAGGTACAACAAACGGCAGAAAAAAAAAAGAAAACTTTATATCATAATATAATAATAATAATTTACTATAATTATTACTGCTAGTCAATAACAAGTCCAGTTTTTTTTTACCTTCTGTTTGTAAATTGTTAACTTGTTTAAAAGATTAAGAAACTGGTATTTAGTACGAGTCTTTTTGAAATACAAAAATTAATTAATAAACACAAATAGTTAATACAAATTCTAGGTCTATATTTGTAGTTTTACATTTCAAAACAAATTGTTTAAAAAACTATTAAACATATCTTGTCTCAATAAAACAATTGCTGGCAATTGTTAAATGTTTGTAGTTTTTTTCTAAATCTAAATGCTGCAATGTTGTAGAATTTTATTGAATTTAAATTTAATTGATTTAAATTAAATGTTTATAAAGAAAACATAATTAATTTGCATATTCAGTTAAACAATTTGTAAGCTGTAATCTAATTATATCAAAGTCACCATATAATCAATATATTAAATATTTATCTTAATTTGTTTGGTATCCTAAACTATCCTAAACTTTAATATTTTAAACAATAGCACAAACTTGTCAAACCAGCATCAAGAAATTTGCGAATATTGAAACTATGCGATCAAAGTTGATTGAACTTGAAGTTTTAAATACATATGTAGGTGCTTTCGATTTGAATCGATTTGTCTAAACTAAATTTTCAGATTTTTTATAGTAAATATCAATAACATAGCAAACCCTTAGGAAATTTTGTTATCGTTTAAGATATCAAAACGTAAAACAAAGAATATCTCTAGACAATATTTTTTAGAAACTACAGCGTTAAGCTAGATTTACACGATTGAAATTTTCTTCAAAATTGCTCTTTAAAATGCTTCAAACTCGTGTAAACAGCAAAAATTCTTCAAAATTTATTTATTTAATAGTTATTAATAGTTATTAAAGAAATAAATTTTGAAGAAATTTTGCTGTTAACACGAGTGACCCGATAGGCTAGGCGATAGTGTGCCGGACTATCAGTCAGAGGGTTGCGGGTTCGATTCCCGTCAAAGACTCTGGGTGTTTTATGCAGATAAGCCAAAAAGCTTCGCAGTTTGTGTTTGTTAATTATATTTAAAAAAAAAAAAAAAAGTTTGAAACATTTTGAAAAGCAATTTTGAAGAAAATTTCAATCGTCTAAATCTAGCTTTAGGTTTCGTTAAGAACACCAAGCCATAAGAAAAATATTTTAGATTTTGCGGAAATTTTAAAAATCTCAAAAACGTGGCTCTGCCTTTCTCCACTTTCTAATTCACTTGTAGCACAGTGTAATTTAAATTATTGTGTATTTAAGACAGACTAACCAGACAGATAAACCAATTATTCTGACATTAAATATACAAAAAATATTAAGAATTTTATAAACATATTAACTTTGTATAGATTCTTTTTTAATTAAATACAGTCTGACAATAATAATAGTTTTAATTGATAATTTTCAATCAAATTACAGATGTATATATTTATTAAGATGTTGGCAGCAAAACACACATTTAATAATTTACAATTTTAAAATAACCAGCTAAATTTGTATGGCTATATTTATAATCCAATTACACATATACTTATATAATTTTTATGCACTTCTTAAGGTACGGTCACACTTGGCAAATATTTACTCCAAAAAGCGTTATCATTTGTTTGACGTTGTTTACTCTTACAAGAGTTTTGCAAGATCAAACAGCATCAAATGAAATAAAACTAAATAATTGTTGTGTCCTGTCCTAAATATACGAATTTTTTTTTTAATAAATAAACAAGTTCAAATATATGTTATTTAGTGATTATGTCTTTTCCGACAAATATTTGCCAAACTTTTATTGTGATTACTCATGGTAAATGAAATTTTTCAAATACACACATAACATAACATAATTTTTGTTTAGTATTTACGTCTTTTTTTTGCAAATATTTGCCATGTGTGATTATACCTAATTTACACCCTACAAAGACTAGATGGCCCAGTAACAATTTTGAAAAGAGTTTTCATTGTAAATATAAATATCACATTTTTTACATGTTATCTCAGATTTTGATCCATAACAATTTTTCTACTAAACCGATTTTGCTAATTTTCAATACCAAACACCTTGGGACAATGACAAAAAATGTAGCTTAATTTGCTTAATTTTGGCTTTGTATTTTGAATACCAGATTGATTTACACAGACTAAACTAAAATATATATATAAGTTTAAAAGTAAATATACGCCTATACCCCGGTTTGAGTCGTTTCGAAGTTGCGTCTTTTTAAAATTGCATTGCTTCGAAGTTGCATCGTTAGTGCTTCGATTTGCATCGTTAATAAATGTTTGTAGGTACAAAGCAAAAATAGAAAAAGGCGATTTCCCGTCGAAGTCTAATGCAAATTTGTATGTGAAAATTGTCTACAAGTTTTAATCTTAATATTTTTATGTTTATGTGTTTTTCATGAATTGTTTTTTTTTTATTCATTAATAAAAACTATTATTACACAAATAATAATAAAAGATTGGTATTTGCTGTTGAAAATTGAATTCTTTTTTACTAAAATTGTGAGTCTCGGAACGAATTAAATGAAAATTAATACAAATGTATGGAAAACTAAGATTCGGTTTGCGTCGTTTCAGTTTGCGTCTCGTTTATCCGGTCCCAATTAGCGACGCTAACCGGGGTATTAGTGTATTTGTATATGTATATACTCTATTGGAAAGAATATATCTAGGATCTACATAGGGAACAATGAACTATACATTCAAAAACAATGAATGATGGTGATCATTGTTTTCTTTATAAGGTTTTTTACGGGTTTGGTTTATAACTTTTATTTTTTTTTTTTCAAAAACAAACACAAACTGCGAAGCTTTTTGGCTTGTCTGCAGAAAACACCCAGAGTCTTTGGCGGGAATCGAACCCGCAACCCTCTGACTGATAGTCCGGCACACTATAGCCTAGTCTATCGGGGCACCCTAAAAAACTTTTCTCATCTATATACATAAATAAAAATCAAATGTAGTTGATTGGTAATTGTATGAATCGATTTGGCTAATTTTTATTCTAATGTTTGTTATAACCCATCTTAGGCTTTTACGCAAAGAAAAACTTACCACGCCCACTTTTACGACCACTTTTTTTAAGTTGAAGTTTTTAGGGAACTACGCCGACTTTTTTTATACATCTAAAATCGATTATTAAGCGTATATTTTTCTTTCCCTATTCTTTACGCAAAATAGAGTAAGAAAAATAAAAATGTTTCAAAAGAAGTATTAAATTTAAACAGTTTGTAAAAGTATTAATTTTTGTATGCGCTCTCCACGATAACTGACAATAGCAACTACATATTTTGTTGTTGTCTTGAAAATCCATGGTCTCCCATGGGGCAATTGTATGTCGCCCGTTTCCGTGACGGAACACCATCAGCATTATTTGTTTACGCGTCAGACAACAAAACAAAAAATGTCGTCGTGTAGCATAAAGCATTAAAATGAACAAAATTATGATATCACAGCAAAGCAATCGAAAAAAGTATTTATTTATTCCAATTGGTTACCTAAATAACCATTTATCAAAATGTAAATAAAAGACCTAAAGATTCATTTTAATTGCAAATTTAAATAAAACATAGCCAAACCTATTCAAATACAAATGATCATTCACACATACATACGTTCTTTTTTCTCTTTTTAATTTTTTTTTAAATAATTCAATATAAATAAGATTTGAAGGCAAAACAAAGTTTTTAATAAAAAAAAATCTTTTACAATTTGTTAAATCTCCTTTATTTCGGCTGTGTATTTTGGGTACTAGAGTAAATTACACACACACACTTAAATCGATTAATTTATTAGGGATGTGTCAATAATAAAATTATTTGTTTGACTATATTCTATTCCAATAGCATAATAACTGGGCCGGTCATAGTGACGGAAAATACATACTACCACTTCCAGTTTACAACAGGATACTTCGTGGCTATAGACCCCCCCTAATAGACTACTTTTGGTGAGTAAAATAACTAACTATTAAAGTAAAATGTTATTAAAAAAAAACAGTTAAACAGACTACATTCTGGATTACTAAGGGTTACTTGAGATATATTTATATATATCTAGGTACATTATAATGAAACCACACATATCATATGATTAAAAATATATGTATAGGACACTACTGTAACTAGACACTACTGTGTAAAATTAATACATAGACAGTATCAAAACTGTTGGGTATTGTAAGACTATTGTAAGTTTTGTAATTTTAGATGTAGGCCATTTAAGATTCGACTAGACTACTAAAACATTGTAACTTGTTGTATTTTTTTTTTTTGTTTATTTATTTATAAAAATCAAGATACATCTTTTTTTGCTAAATTTGATATTCAAAACGTGTCTGCAAAGACCAAATCTTAATTTAAAAGCAACAAAAATTAAACTTCAAAGCTTAGCATATCTATGCTTAATTTTTGTGTATATATTTATTTCTAGATAGAAATGGCACGTTTTTTGTTTCTATAATAAATTTCAAAGAAAACAAAATAAGAATTTTTAATTAAAAGTAATAATATATTGTTTAAAAATTGTAATACGTACATACATAACTAAAGGTACGTACGGACACACTTGGCAAATATTTTTGAACTCGTTGATTTATTAAAAAAAAAAAACTTTGTTTATTTAAGACAAGACACAACAAATATTTAGACTTACATATTTTATTTGATGCTGTTTGATCTTGCAAAACTCTTGTATGAGTAAACAACGTCTAACAAATTTGTGCTAAAACAAATGGTTACGCTTTTTGAGTAAATATTTGCCATGTGTGACCATACCTAAGTAACTGAATATTATAAATAAATATTTCATTAAACTTAATTAACCGTATGTAAGATAAGGAAACTATTAGCCATATTTTAAGGCCAAAAGGTTAGCATTTTCTGTTCACTAATAACGAACATTAATAGTGAATATTTTTCCTAGTAGTAATAATTTTCTTGAAAATTACTGCAATTTAGTTAAATTATAAATATGTACATAGTTTTGTATTATATTAACGTAATGTGTTTATTGTTGAAACAGTAGAGTAAAGCCCTTACGTCATCAAGTAAAACAATTCTAACTCAATTAACTATTTATATGTGACATTTTTAAGTTATTTTCAAAACAAACAATAACAAATGCAGAACTTTTTAAAACAATTCAAAAATTTCAGGAAAAATGCCAACATTCTTCTATATAAATTATTTATAAAGTTGCCATGGTTCAACTGTTGGCTGGGGAATTTGTAATGACAGTTATTAAATGTGTATGTAGTATTATTTCAAATCTAATATGGGCAACTTCAAAAATTTACGGCACTTAGGATTTGTTTTTTAATTTTCTTTTTTGTCTGACATCAGAGTCGATTTGCGTGTGTATAAACCGATATTTAAGCATATGAAATCCGTTCACGTTAATCATTTTTACTGCGGTTTTAAGTTAAAAATTAAAAAAAAAATATATAAAAATTACAGTTTTTGAGGTTAGAAACATTTTTTTCCTCCATAAAATTTTAACCCCCTTATTCAAAAACGATTATTAAATTTAACAAACGTTTTATATGCAAATCTGTCTTAATAAACGTTTGTTAATTTTAATAATCGTTTTTGAATAAGGGGGTAAATCTTTAAAAAATTTTCGTGCGTTTTCAATTTTAGTATCGAGCTCAGTAAAGTCTTGTATTCGATGTATGTTTCAGCGCTTTACTTGTCACAAAGCGAAATGTGTTTGGGAAAAACTGCCGCTGCACGCGCCCGGCTTGAAAAATTTTTTTCGTTTTTTGCACTTTATCAGTTTAGTCCGTCGCGTAGAATCTATTTAGATATCTAAACATGATCTCATGCCATGTTTTGATATAAAAGCTTTAAAAAAAATATTTTTTTTGCAAAAATTTTCAAAAGTTCATAAAACTTTTGCGTTTAAAAATTTTAAAGTGCGTTTTCGCCTCAGAGGTACCCTTTATGAAGTTACTCACATCACGCAATACACTACTCAACTTAAAAGACAATTCAGATTGTCAGACGCAAAAGAGATAAATTTTTACAAAATTTACGCTAATTTCTTTTAAGTTTGTGATATCCGTGCTACGGATATGCGCTGGCACCAACTTGATATACCTCAAACTTTATAAAATTACGCGGTTTTTTTAATTCTGCGCTTAAAACTCATTTTTATTAAACGGCGCAAAACCCTATGTAAAATCTTCAAAAAGTTCAAAATTCGAGAAATTTTCGTTTCACTTGTAAACCAAATGCAACTTTTCACGCTGCAGCAATATCAAAAAGTTTAGTGACTATATTTTGTATTGGTTTGGATCTGAAAGCTAAAAACTATTACAAAGAAAACTGAATGGATGAGAAAACTCTTGCAAGTTTCAGGTAGTTTTTTTTTTAATTTTTCGAATTTTGGATGACCACCAATTCTTAAGGTGAAGACTTTTCAACGTAAAACTTTGCACGTCATATCCTTCAAGTATAGTCATCCAAACCCTGTACAACGTTTTTTTTTTTCAATTCATAAAACTTAACGGAATAAGAGCCATAGTATTTTTCAGTT
Organism: Bellardia bayeri; assembly: GCA_950370525.1. Classification (NCBI taxonomy): domain Eukaryota; kingdom Metazoa; phylum Arthropoda; class Insecta; order Diptera; family Calliphoridae; genus Bellardia; species Bellardia bayeri. The sequence goes on from OX493264.1 coordinate 125,253,124, forward strand.
TCAGCAGGTGCTCAAAAAATTTGAAATACCCCATATGTATTTCATTAATATTAGTAATTTATTTTATATGATAAAAATGTTTATAATTAAAATGTAAACAAGTTACATCCAATCAAATTTTAAAGAAATTACACTCTATTCAATGTTGATAGACCAATCACACATTCTATTATACACTTGTTCAGTGCAAGTTTTATTGTTAAATTACTATCATTTGCACACTACAACAACAAGCCAAGTCACATTTATTATGTTGTAATTTTTGTTCTCTATAAATATTACATTTTTCGAGGTTATCTCACATTTTGGTCCATAACTGTTTTTTTACTAAATCGATTTTGCAGATTTTGAATACGAAAATGCTTAGGACAACTATAAACAATATAAATATATCTGCTTAATATCGGCTGTGTATTTTTAAAACTCGATTGATTTACACAGACACACTTAAATCGATTTAGAATTCAATTAAGACCCAGAATATGTCTATAATTTATTGGAACTGAGCTGCACGCAGGGAAAAAATATTTTTGTAAATGTTTACCACAGCAATGTCAACATTTCTACAAGTTTCTTTTTTTAAATGCTATGGTAACCATAATATGGTTAAGTTGCGATTCAGATGATTACTACAATCATATATAGTATTTGTCAACATTTCTACAAGTTTCTTTTTTTTTAATGCTATGGTCACTGTAATTATTTATAAGATTGCGGTAACCATAATATGGTTAAGTTGCGATTTAGATGATTACTACTATCATATATAGTATTTGTGGCACTCATGCATATTATGAAACGATTTATTTATTTATTATATGTTGCTCTTTGTTTATGATGGAAAACAAAATAATATGGTATAATCTCTTATCATAAATCTAATCACCACAGACATTGCATAATTACTATATACATATATGATTGCTACAACCATGTGAATTGTAACTTAAACATATTACGGTTGCCGCAATCATATAAATAATTACAGAGACCAAAACATTTTATAACAATTTGTGAAAATGTTGAAATAGTTGTGGTAAACATGTCCGTCCAACTATGTATATTTCTTTCTCTGCCTGTGGAATATATGTGGAATATATAAAAGGATGACAAATTAATAATGAAACAAATCTATGACTATCTCATATAATCAAAACATAATGTAAGTAAAGTTATTTGAGTTATAATTTTATATATCAAACATCTTGTTAGGTGAAGGATTAAGATCACAAACTATTGACATTTGACACAATACAATCATTATTGTACTTGTAAGAATAATTAAGACTAGATAGAATGTATTTAATTAAATTTCATACTCATATACTCGTATGTTGCTCTCAACATTGATACAAAATAATTACACTTGGAATGTATGAATGCGAGTGTGAAGTTTATGGACTTTAAACTTTATAAAGAAAATTAAATATTTATTAATTGTACAACAACATTAGCAACAATAAAACAATCATCAAATTTAAAACACATAATGGCTATTAAGAACAAAAGGAAATAATTGCTAATTAGTTAAAAGGCAAACAACTAAATAAATAATGTATTTAAGTTAAAAGGGTGAAAAATAACAGATTTAAACAATTAAATTGAAATGTTAATTGTTAAAACCCTCAATTAGTATTTGTAGAATATGTTTTATAAGTCTCAAATATTTTTTTAATTATTTCACAGAAACAATAATTAATTTCTTTATTTCTTTAAGTGCTTCAATATTGTTATAAAATTATGATGACTTTTTAATCTTCTACCTGAATGCTGCTTATATTGTTTAACATTTTTCTATTCATAGTTTTGTTTTGGTAATTTGTAACATTTCAATTAATAATATTTTAATTTAACAGCTGCTTAGATTTAGTTTAAGGTCATTTCTTTTTCTCTTTTCAGGTTGTCTCATATGTTAATTATTTTAAATTGGTTTTATTTTTTTTTTATTTAAAAACTAGTTTGAAATACTAGCAGCAGAGTGCTTTAATTATTAGTTGAATTTATTCAAATTTTGCTGAATAACACTGTGCTACAAAAAATAAACTATCGCTAAGTGATTTAATGTACTTTGTAAACTGGTTTTTCTGAAAATTCAAAAATAACCTTTTAAATCATTACGTATTCTAAATCCGTAATTTCTTAACAGATTTTAAATATTTAAACAAATATAAATTGGAAAACAATAAGGGTTTTGAAGTACATACTGAAAGCATTCAATTTAAAAATTTACTTACCAACTACATAATTTTAAAATATTGTTTTATTTTGCCTGAAATCAGTTATAGTACAATCATGGTACATTTTCTATATAAATACCAATAATAATGTTTTGAATATATTTCATATCAAACTATCGTTCAATTAAATTTATTAGTTACAGTGGTAGTTTTATACCTTAGCAATTTTCCTATTGAATAAGGACAATATTTACACAACTGTGTTATTTTGCAATCAATGTAAATAAGTGATTTTTAAATGACTTTAATTGGGTCTTTTTACATTATGTATAGGGAAACTATAGTGGCTATATTTCAACATAACTAAGATATATTGAATTCAAATGAAATTGTCAAATTATTTGTCGCTAAAACTGAAAAATTTTAACAAATCTATTAAATTTATAATCAAACTCAAACGGATCGCTAAATTTCTCATTTTTTTTTTTAATTTGTAGCACAGTGTTGCTACAAATTCAAAAGTGTGTCACAAAGTTGGTCAAAATCATTTGTGAATTTTTGGTTAATCCTAAGAATAAAAAAAACATTTATAGACTAAATAAAACGACGACTTATTAATATAACATGAAAGTAAACAATGGACTTTGTCTCTCATTAACATTTCCTGAAAGTTTATTCTTAGCAATGAAAGATAATCAATGGAAACTTACTAATAATTTTAGTTAATTTCAAGTATTTGAGTATATTTATATTTAAAAAAAGAGACATGTTTTGTTAAGTTTTAAAACATCTTGAAAAATGTCAAGCTGTTAAGAAACGATAATTAACATTAAACTCATAAAAACCATTTACAATTTTTTTAGGTTTAGGTGTGAAATTAAATATTTAAATCATAAGAATTATTAACTATATAAGATTATTATGAAAATCAAGCTTCAATTGGCAATAATCACTATGCGTTTCGACTCACAAGTAAATTATAATTTATGACCCGATTCAGAAAGACTATCGGAAAACAGTTTTCAAATTTCTTTACGAAAATCACTCAGTTTTCAAACTAATTTTGTTTAGATTTGAATTTAATCATTTAAAGGTTAAATGAGTAATTTCAAATTATGTAAACATGTACTTCTATATCAGATGTAGGGTGCCCCATAGATTAGACGACTAGACGATCAGTCTGAGGGTTATGGGTTCGATTTCCGCCAAAGACTCTTCAGGAGTCTTCGCAGTTTTGTGTTTGTTAAAAGAAAAGTTTTCATATCTGGTCAGTCATTACTAGACTACTTTTAAGTAATAAATAATAAAGTAGTCATTGAAAAAGATTGTAAATCTGTTAATACCAAGTTTTTGCTGGCTACATTTATAAGCAAATAATTCATAAAATGTAATTTTTAAATCCTAGAAAATTTCGTTGAAAAGTCTCTTTAGTATAAATGTTAAAAGGATTTTATATTTCTTATTAAAATCTGTAAATTTAACTACAATTCATATATAAAGTTCAAAGTATAAGTAATGATAAGTAGAATGATTTCAACTCATTACTTTATAATTTAAGTTTTTACAGAGTATCTCTCAGAATTTATGAGATCTAAAGATGTTCCTTCCCAACAATTTTGAAAATTTAATTCTGTATACTGAATACTTTGGATTATATTACGATTACTTTAGTTTATATATGATTATTATAATTATTATAATATGATTGCTTTGCATCTTTGGATCATAATATTATCATGTATTATGATTAATAGGAAGTATTATCAAATAATATTATGATTATATTTTATGATCCTAATAATATGACTTTTCTCTGCTTGTAGAATTTGTTCCGCTTTAAGTTGTTTAACACTTTGAAACTAATACCTTTTCCAACATCATTTTAATATAACAAATATAAAATCTGTTAATTTATTACTGATATGTCTTATAAATGAAAATAAACTTTGGATCAAAATATGAATATTTATAACAATGTTATAAAATCACATTCACAATTATTATTTTATAAAACATGTTACTTAAAATTATATACTACTAGCTGACCGCATCGGCTTCGTTCGGTATTTACTAATGATTTGTATTGCATATAGAATTAAAAATTACTGACTATATTATATCACAGAGCAAACACATATGTACATATATCACTCATTATGAATTTTCTAAAGTTTAGGCGTAGGTGTAGGTAAAACAATTGAGTAGTGAAAAGGTAGCAGTGTTGTTAGCTCTTTAAGTTTCTCCAAAAATTTTCGCTTATTAAGAAAAATGAGAAGTGAAAATGAGGCAGTAAAATTTAGTTCATTGAATTTTGCTTAAAATTTCTCCTACTTAAAAAAATGATAAGTGAAAAGGTTTGGTGTTAGTTCTTCAAGTTTCTCCAAAAAAAAAATGTCTCATATTAAGAAAAATGAGAAGTGAAAAGGAGGCAATATATTAAAAACTTAAAATTTCCTAGTTTTACCAAGAATTTTTTATTTTTTTTTTTGCAATATTTCAGCCGTTAGTCTAATGCATGCTGCTATCGAATACGAATTTAGATTTGCTGGAGACGTTGTCGTTGCAAACACAATAATTTTGTGTGTATCTGTTTCATATAAGTTGGATTAATCGTCATGAAAAGGTTGTAAGTTGACAAAATTCATTATTTAGAGGTAAATAATTCTATCTATTTCGTTAGTCTGCAGTGAATGAAAATTCGTTATAGCCAGGCTATTGACAAATGTATTCGTAATAGAGAGATTTATTTTGTATTAAATCTTATGCAGCGTTGTAGGGGATTTTAAAAAATTCGTTAAATCGAGGAATTCGTTTTAGTGAGGGTCGTTATATGGAGGTTTGACTGTAGATATAGAATAAAATGTATTCACGTTATGTCTGTGGCATTCACAACCTGCCTTCTTATTTATTTGCAAATAAAATATCTAAATTTTATTTAATTTTTATTAAAATTGACTGGACACACAAAAAAATATTCCAAATTTTACACGGAATTTTTGATTTTTTTTTCTTTACAAACCATCTCCTGAGAATTTCGAATCGAATAAAAAAAAATCAGCCAAATCGTGGACCATTTCATTTTTATATACATATATATATATATAAGTATGTATGCGGCCCTTTGTTCCTTTTAGGAACCACAGGACATAATATATGTACATAGATAACCATAAATTTAATCATGATATGTTGTTCTTAGTTTACATTATGATTACTACAATCATGTTTTTTTTCTGCCTGTAGAATTTGTACTGCAACTAATACCTGCTTTGCTTTGAAACTAATACTGAGTATGTGTTTTATGTAAAATAATACGATCCTAAAGAAATCATTTATGATCATTGGAGATTTAAAACTAAATTTTATGAAATATTTAGAAATAGGATTTATAGGTAGATTTCTCACATACTTGTATAACTCATTTTACTGATGATTTTTTACTGAACAGTTTCTTGTCTAAATTTATTCTCTTTCTTTCAATAATCCCTTAGCATAACAACAAAGTGTGAATTTTTTTATTTATTCTAATATTCCTAACAATTATGAATCTATAATTTAAAATATTTGCTTAGTTTTTGCTAATATAGCTACACAAATAAATTACGTAGATATTTATAGAAAAAAAATAATTTAAATTCCTAAAAGCTTTTTTCATAAACAAAATAGTCGTACGATATCGAAAAGCGTGTAGCTGAGAATATTTGCTAATAAAAAACAAGTTATAGTGCAATATTCGGCTGTGCCGAATGTTTAATACCCTCCACCTGAAAGTTATAAGAAATACAAAAACTACACTGGTTATAGGACTACAATACATATTGTTTGACAAACAATTTTACGACCAACATACTTTATTTTAAATGTTTTAAAATTTTATCTAATTTTGACTATTTCTTACTATAATATACAGAGTTTGTCTGATATTCATAATAATCTTGAGTGTAATTTAACAAGCATAGTGTAAAAGAGAGTATAAAAAGGGTAAGATATAAGGTGAGGCTTTTTTGTATGAATTTGGTATCATAGCATTATTTACAAAAGATTTATGACTTAGACTGATAGCTTCTAAATCCAGTAATGTGATATGGTTGAAATCCATGTCAATAACGTTATTTACAAGAATTGTATGGTTGACTGGTGTGCTCAAAAGTGGACTTATTTCGGGAGCTATTGCCAATTATTGACTGACAGCTACAAAATTCAGTAGCATAATTGCGGTATAAACGACATTAGATTTCTGGATTAAAATTTCTGATCTGTATAAAAGTTGGTTCGACATCAATATTTGTTAGACATTTTTGAGGGTTAAATTATTTTTCGGAAATGGTTGTTATATGACAGCTATAACAATACAATACTTATACTTATGTATTGTATTGTATAGGGGATATATTCAAATATGGAAAGATATTCTCAAAATCCAGCAGTTTGATTTTGGCATGTATGTGAATGATCCGTGTAAAATTTTGGATCGGTACCATTATTTATAAGAGATTTATGAGTATAAAAGTGATTTTCGTAAAAGGGTTTTATATGAGGGATACGGTCAAATATGGACCGAAATTCATAAAATTCTGCAGAATGGTTTTTGTGTACAAGTAAAGCAACTTATTTACCTAAAAGGATTATTTATGCCAAATTTTAACCTTTTATCATTATTTATACCAGCTTTATAAGTATTTAAGTGAATTTTAGAAATATACATTATATGGGGTCTATGGTCAAACATGGACCGAACTAAAAAAAATTTAATTTTGCGATTTCTTTTTGCATGAAACTTATTTTTGCTGAATTTTGTATTGATATTCCAATTATATAATCATTTATTTATCATTAAGCCACACTATTTTTTTTATCACAAAAATAACGTATACAAAACTAACAAAAACATAAAATTTTAAAGGAGGTTGTCTCACATTTTAGTCCATAACTCTGGTTGACCTAAACCGATTTTGCTGATTTTCAATACCAAAGTACCTGCAAAATTTTTTTGGAAATTTCGTTTAGTTAAGTTGTATTGTTTGGACGTGAGAGTGTTTTACACATGGCTCAATCTTAGAATTTCATAAGGATCAAGAAAATATATACTTTGTTGGGTCTTAGATGAATATTAAAAAAGTTTCACACGGAATGACAGACTTAATATACCCTCATTCACCACTCTTGGTGGTGGATATTGATTGATAAAAAAATACTAACGAACAAATAATTAAAGATTCTAAGTGCTAAATGCTAAATGTTTAAATTATAAAAAAAAAACACTAACGAAGTAATTTGTATGCGAAAGAGATATTTGCAGGAAAATTATTAATGAAATGAGAGGAACAAAATTTAATACAAAAATAATAGTTTTACAATATAAAAAATTTACTATTAGCCCCTTGTCTTTAAAAACATGTAATAGTTTGTTGTTGTTGTTGTTATTATTTTAACTTTTTAAAAAATCTTATATATTGAGCTAACTTACCTTTTTTGTAAAATAATTCCTTTGCAAATAAGTGCAGTTTGTTTAAGTTAGTTTTAAAGTTATTAATTTTTAATTTTTTAAACTTTTTTGTTGTTTTGTTTTATTTTTATAATCAAAATTTTTATTTAAAAAAAAGCTTTTGTCGCTGTTTACGTTTTAAAGTTTTTGCTTTAATGCTTTTTACTTTTATTTTGCACTTTTAGTTTCAGTTTGGTTTGGTTTACATTCGTTCATGTACAACAACAAAACAAGAAAAATGCAACCCACTTCTTTATATAATATTTAAATGTTTGTGGGTTTCTTAATATTTTTATATTGTGCGGAATTTTAATTTTAATTTTTTTATTAAAAATTATTTTTTAATTTCTTGTTGATAAAACAAAAGACTTAAGTAAGAAACTTTAACACAATTTAACGCTCTTTCTTTATTTCTCTTTGCTGCTCTTTGTTTATTTTTTATATTGTAATAACACTTACTATTTATTTCTTTGAAATATTTTTTGCAAATTTCAGAATGATTTGTAAATATATATTTTTTATAAAAGATTTATTTATTAAGAAAAAAAAATTATATATTTTTTTTAGTTAAAATATTTTGCGCTTTACTATTCCATGCGTTTCAGTACAACGACGAATTGGTACTAAATCTTGTGTGTTTTTCTGTTAAGCCAACTCAAAATGTCGTTTTAACATTTTAATGTTGACGCTGGCGTCGCTGCAAAATTTGCTGTTTTTAAGTTTTGTATTAAACGACGTTAACGCCAGTTTAATAATAATGTTGATTTCTTAATGTTTGGTCGGTAATTTTATTTTGTAGTATATTTAACTTTTTGTTGCCATCCATGTATGTGTTAAAGTTTGTTTGTTAAGCTATGTATGTATTCGTGTGTATTTTATTATATTTCTTGACGTTTGTCGTTTGTTGCTAAATTCGCACTTTACACTCACATTTAGCTATGAACAAATAGTGTGCAATCCACCTTAAGTTTTCTGTTTACACTACACCAATATACATACTCTTACACTTGCACTTATACCTGCAGCACAGCACACACACACACACTCTTATACATAAATTTAAAAAATTAATATATATAAAAATTGTACTTTTGTTGCCTATAACTCATAAAAAGGTAAAAAAATAAGCGTTTTGTACCTTTATTTCCCTGTATTACTTAGCTACTATCGCTGTGAAGTTAAAAATAAAACACAAAAAATCGTTGATTTTAGACACGTTTGTTTAAAGAGTTCGAAAATTAACAGCCTAAGAAACCGCTAATAAGCTAGATGACGGACAACAACTTTAATGCTCAAAAGTTAAAACTCAACTGACCGACAAAAAATTGAATTCAAATACATAGCTTAAATAAAATTCAAGCTCTTTTCCGCAAAAAAATTAACAAAAGTTAAAAGTCTAAAATAATAAGTTCACAATAAAACATCGCAAAAAAACATTAAAAAAGCTATAACAAACTAGCTGGCCTCCAAATGTTATCATACAACATAACTATGTATATAAAAAGAAATTGAATTATTAAATACACACAGTAAATTTTGTGTAAAATTCTTTATTTTCCTTCAAATTTCTTTCTATAAAACCAAATTATTCAAGCTGGCTAAAAAAAAACTCTCGTTTTCCTTTATAAAACTAATGGAAAAAATAGTAAAATTAATAGTTTTATCACGTTTGAATGCTAAAAGCTATAACTATTAAACAAAAAAATATTCTCTTATACATATTCCCCTCAGCAAAAAGCTTTTCACCACATTCTCTTTTTTTTTTGCAGCAGCAGCACACACCAGCACTCTTTCATTTAACCGCTGGAAATTGCTGAAACAAAAAAACCATTTATAAAAAATGCACTTTTGGTTTCTTTTATGCCATAATAATGCAAATAATTGAGAACCAGTAATGTTTTAAAGTTTTTTGTTTAAAGTGTGTTAAATTGTATTTGTCTTGTCTTGGCCCCAAGAAACCATGTAATTTCTTGCAAAGTCATATAGCGTTTAAAATGGTTGAATATGTATTTTAGAAATCGTTTACAATTTAATAAACAAACATAAAATTTACTGCAACTTATATTGAAGGGCCTTATACTCGTACTATTACAATATTAGAAACTATTCAAGCGTCAGTTTATAAATAAAAACTTTTAACTATAAACGTTTGCTTTTATAACACTTCCAAAACTGGTCTTGGTTGTTATTTGTTACGATAAACAAATCCTAGTTCCTGGATTGTGAAAAAGTTTATCTTTATTTTCCAGTCAGTGGTGTTTTTTTTTTTTTTTAAATTAGACCAACAAAATGTATTTTATACAACCGGTATTTGTTGTTTGTGTGAACCACAAAAAGTTTTTTTAATTTGTCTTAATATACATACTCGTACATACATATTTTAAATGTGTTTATGGCAAATGTTGCAAAGATTATCAAACAATTATTTCTTTGGTTACAAAATAAGGAACCGCAATCATTTTGAAATGTTTAAAAGTTTTGTTTGCAACATTATGGTCACTGTAATTATTTGTATGATTGAAGCTAGCATAATATGTTAAAGTTACATTAAGACATTATTGGAGCAATCATATATGTATATGATTGTAGCCATTATTAATATTAAGTATATGTTTATGGCAATTATGTTACAATATTGCTTTACAAAATGATTGCCACTAACATATATTTAATTACTACAATCATATATATGATTGCTGCAATAATATGTTAATGTAATTTTAACATACAATATAATGGTTGTCGCAATCATATAAATAATTACAGTGACCATAATAATTTTAACTTCTACACTTGTAAAAATATTGAAATGATTGCTGTGATCCTGTACAACAACAAAGAAACCATTGTGTGCGTAGTTGAGATGTGTTTAATATGTTAAATGTAAAATGGATTATGCGCTCAAATAAGATATACGGACAGTCTGTTTGAATATTTACAAAATACTTAAGGACTGATTGAGTAAAACTAATAAAATGTTTGTCTAGAAAATTTGTATGACAACTATCAAAAAATATTTTAAAACTGACTGAGTTTCGTACAAATTTTCTAGATAAAGACTTTATCAGTTTTACTGAATTAGGCCTTAGGTTTTTGGTAAAAATTCAAATAGAATTGCGTCCGTATACCTTATTTGTGCTCATATCCCAGCCATTTATGTAGCGACACTGCTGAATTGCAAATTAACTTTAAGAAAAACTACCATTTATGTCATTTAGAACTATTATTAAATTATATTTTAATAAAAGTTCCATTTTCATTGCTTTGTTTATGAAAAAAACATTAGTTTGTTGTTATTTTAATTGCATGTGCTAAATACTTTTTGCAAATTAGCCTACTCAAATCGAATTATAATTAATAACGAAGAAACTGTCAAGAGCCATTGAGGACATTATTCTAGCAATAACAAAAGGTAGCTATTTTGCGCGAATAACAATTTAAATTAAGTCAGATGTTTTGTTCCACCACCACTCATGATAACACAAATAAAAGAAAACAAGTGTTTAAAACCAAAATGTGTTTTTATAGCAATAGGCCGTTAATCTATGGCCAACAAAACAAGGTCTTTGCAATATTGATTCATCTCAGTAATAGAAAAATTAAAACCTGCTTTGTCGATAAAAAGTTTGCAAGAATAAAAAATAAATAACTGGAAACGCGTAATCAAAGACACCATGTTAAGGAGACAATGACGGCCTTTGAACTAAATATTAAAAATTCTATTTTTGTATGGTTTAAAATTTAGTTTCGTTTGTATTTTTTCTTAGAAGTTGATTTTTTTGGTGTTAAAAATTATTTTGATAGATGTTAAAGATAAAACTTTTTTTATTAGTTTTATTTTTATACAATAACAAGTGCATAAAGTACTAACATATGTGTTCCCCACTGTATGTAAATAATTGTATATTCAAACAAAAAAAGTATCATCGCTCAGTGGTTTAGATATATCGTATTTTGGAAATAAAATATTATTTTAATAACATTTTACAAATACATATCTAAGGAATTTCTGTGGTTGTAGTTACATGCAGCATTGTCAACTTGGTGCGTTTCGCTCCATTTTTGGTGGTTTTTTAAATTTTTTGTTCGAAAAATTCCTTGGTTGATGTACGGTGCGCTTTTTTAATTTCGGTGCAATTTTAATTTTTCCGAAAATGTGATGAAATCTTTATTTTTACTAATTTTTAATTGCAGTTTTTTAATAATTCATTATCGTGAAATCTATACGATGAAAAATGATCCCATTAAATGTATTTTAAATACGAATGTATAAATGAATACTATCTAATTCGTCATATGAAGGTTATTGCTAAAGGTGAATGGGTGAAAATTTTTTTTTTTAAATAATGATGGTTTGGTCTACTGAACTGCAGATGAACAACCAGGGTTAGAGTCCCAGTGCAGCCCTAACAAATTTTATTGAAAAAATTCACATAGAAATACTTAAAATAGAAAACAAAAATAATTTTAAAAATAGTACCAAATAAGTACTGAAATTAGTTCTTTTTACCAATTAGTACTTCAGTTCCGAATAGCATATTGTGAGTTAAATTTTGAGTGGTTAAATGCTTATTTTATTAAAGAAAAATTAATTACATTTCTATTAGAAAGGCATATAAACATAAATATAAATTTGTTTAGTTTATTTTTTATTTTTTTATGTTATATTATTTTTCTAAAAACACTGAACTCTAGCAGACTGTTTTTATTTTTATATTTATAATTTATAATTTTGGGTGCCCCGATAGACTAGGCGATAGTGTGCCGGACTATCAGTCAGAGGGTTTCGGGTTCGATTCCCGCCAAAGACTCTGGGTATTTTCTGCAGACAAGCCAAAAAGCTTCGCAGTTTGTGTTTGTTTTTGTTTAAAAAAAATATTATACTCTTTAATATCTTATTACAGTTTATTTGACCTTTTTTATTATCAATATTTTAGTAATTGTTCAAGCTTAAGGTCTTTTTTTAAAAAATTTTTATTTTCAATATTTCGCTCCTTTCTTAAAGCTACACACACTTTGATATTGAAAATAAAAATTTTAAATTTTTAAAAAAAATACCTTACAGCCATACCTAAATACCGACGAAAAGCGGAACGTCTTTTTACGCTGAGCATTAGCGCTTATACTCCATCCCTAAACAAAAGCGGCAACGTTATGACAAAACGATAAAAACAGCGTTATCAAACAAATAAATAAAACGACCCTGTTTATTGTAACTGCTGGACATTGTTGTTTTATTTCTCTTTTTTTTTTTTTTTTGTTTTCTTTTGCAACTAACTTCACTGTGCAACGCCTTGTCAAAATCGGATTTTCCAACAGCAAAGCGTTACCGCCACGTTGTTGCGGTATGGCCCATACAAAATGTATGAGCATGAGAAATTTTGACAGTTAAAAAACGCTTTCCGTTGGTATTTAGGTATGGCTGTTAAGCTTGAACAATTACTAAAATATTGATTATACTTTTTAAGTTAAATTAAATTAATAAACATTTCAAATAAAAAATAAATTCTAAACTTTTTTTTAAATGGAGCGTCCATTTTGGTGCGTTTTGAATTTTCAAAGTTGACTACGCTGTTTACATGGGTTCGTAGTTGGATTGAATGGAACTCAAAATTGTCCATCTCGGGTGCACAAAATTTAAAAATAATTTACAAAAATTTATTTATTATCCGAAGACCAATATTTATGCTAATAGAAGTGTGTTAGTTAACTCTTTTAATTCAATTGATATTTAGTAATAAAATTATGTTTTTTAATTTTTGCTGCATCTTTTTTGTTTTTATATTTTTATATACTTTAAGTTAGAAATTTTTTTTAAATATAATTTTTATTTCTGATGTTAAATGAAATTGTTATAAGTTTTATACAGGCATCTGATTCCTATAACAAGTAACTAAAGAATATCTTCGGGCTTGCATAATTTTTCTTTACCTCAGTTATTTGTATTAAAAAATGATTTTCATTCCACAGAATAAATTATTTAAAGAATTTCAGTTCTAATCGAATACTTCCAACCATTTGTTTGTTTTTTTTTTTTTATTATAATCTCAGATACTATTTTGTAATTAAAAAGTTCTTATTAAATCTTGTACAAAGTACATACAAATTTAATTTGTTTAACTATTTAAAAATAAAAAGTAAGTGCTTTAAAAAAAATATTTGCACATTAAAACATACATTCACTAAACTAACTTATGTAAAAAAAAAAACAAAAGTTATGGCACACGTGCTGGATCTTTTAAACTGTCGTAAACTTAAACTTACGTTAAAATATACAAATAGATCAAGGTTGATGAGAACTTATCAGAATGTTGACGTACATTTGTACATACAGATATTGTTTTGTGTTATTAAAAAAAATTAAAAAATATTAAATTGTGACTGAGTCCAACATTAAAAATAATTAGCTTGCAGCTGAGACAACTTAGGAAAACTTTAACGATTACCTCTATCTAGTAAAGGTAAAGGATAGTGTAGTGTCACTACACCAACAAATCGTTTAACTATGTTAATTGTTAAATTTTGATCTTGATTGAACTTTAAGTTTTGTTCGAAAGTAATTCTTAATTGTCTTTAAATTATGAACTTATAGCTCGATTAGATCTGTTAATGTCAATAAACAAGAACAATTAAACAGTATGCCGCTAATAAAATTTTCTAATTAACTTGTATTTCTAACAAATATATTGTTCTTGACTTTTCCTTGTGTTAACAAGTTAAATGTATTTATATATGAAGCTTATTAAAATTATTAATATTTCATTAAAGACACGCCCCTTTAAAATATCAATAGAAGCATCTACTATACATAGCAGATTATAATTATTAAGTTAATAAAGTTGGACTTTACTATACACAGTTGTATACACTGTACTGCAAATATGCTATTCAGCCTTATTATGAGTGTCGTTTTCTTTTTACGACAACGACTCTTTCGTAATAGATTAAAGATAAATATAAATTTGTTTCTTTAATCTATTACGAAACAGTCGTTGTCGTAAAAAGAAAACGACACTCATAATAAGGCTGATTTGTAGGGGTTTTTTATTAAAATTTGAGGCATTTCGAAACTATTTCAAAATTAAAATCAAGTGCTCTTCTTAGAACTGCTGCAGAACAAATTTTTAAATAAAAAAAAATTAACTTTACTAAATTCACAACTAGTTTTCAAACATAATTATATAGCTAGTAAACCTTTTTATTTGGCGTTGCGAACATGTTATTTTGTATAAATTTTTCTCGAATTGTCTTTGACAGAATGGTACTGAACTAGTTCTTTATTCAAAGACTTACTGTAACTGTTCTTCAAGTGATAGCATCGTTGAATCATGTTTGAAGTTTCAAGATGTAATTTTCAATTTCATTTATATTAATTCACACAAAGGGATCTAGAAATAATTTATGTTTTATAAAAATATTGAAACAAATTTATAAAGGGTGATTTTTTTTAGCAACTTTCTTTTTGGCAGCTCAGCTGTTTTCGTGTAACATGTTACTATTAAACATGCTCAGTTTGGTCTATTATTTTACCATGAATTGACTTACAAACGAACAATGCTTGCAGATTATTGAATTTTATTAGAAAGTGAAGATTAACCTTTTTATCGGAAAATTGTGTTCATCGAAGAAACTCATTTCTGTTTGAAAGGATACGTAAGCAATTGCCGTAATTAGTGTGAAAAACAGCCATAAGCATTGCAAGAACTGCCAATGCATCCTGAAAAATGCACTGTACTTTTCGAAAGACGACAGAAATTATAATGTTACTGTGAATGGCGAGCGCTACCGTGTGATAATTACACATTTTTTTTGCCCAAAATGGAAAAACTGTATTTGGCTGACTTGTGGTTTCAACAAGACTATGCAACATGTCACGCAGCACACAAAACAATCATATAGCTAGTGAACAATTTACTTAACATTTGGGGCCGTTCATTTGGCCGCCTAGTTTGTGCGATTTAAACCCTTTAGACAATTTTTTGTGGGGCTATGTTAGGGCTTATATCTGTAGGAACAAGCCCGCACTGGAAGGTAATATGAAGAATTTATTCGTGAGATAGCGGCTGATAAGTTGGAAAGAGTATGCCAAAATTAGACCCAACGTATGAACCATTTGATGCGTAGCCGCGCTAAACATTTACATGAAATAATCTTTAAACATTGAATTATATTGATCGTTCTATGGACTCAAATAAATATTTCATACATATGTCTAAATTTTATGTGTTTTCTTTTAAATCAAATTCGAAAGCTCTCTTTACTTTAAACAACGTAAAGTCGTTAGGACATTCTTAATAAATTTCCAAATTACATTCTAGTAGAAACGCAATTGAATTAATGTCCTGCAATGAAGTAAAGAAAGTTAGTCAGTTGAAATCGCTTAGAATGAATTCTTCTATATCGAAACCCTTCGTTCGTTTTCTCGCAATTATTTAACCGAACCGAACGAAATAAGTTTTACATGAAGCCTAATCATATCTATAAATTTTGTGCAGATCAGTTCACAATTGACTATAGCTACAATATAAGGCCCGAAATGTTGAAAATCTATTTGACGAGCATTCGACACAATCAATACAAATAAGTTATAATTGTCAGTCCATAATTAGTCATATAACACCTCTTCGAAAATCATATAAACATGTATTAATCATATAAGTGTTTTATCGAGAAGTCATGTTATTAAATTAATGATCGGTCCATATTAGCGCCCATTTCTAAAAAACTGCTTGTGCACATATACTGTAGGTGTAGAGTATTATACGGGCGGGCTTGATGGATTAAACTTTCTTACTTGTTTTAGTTTGTCAACTGATCGAATCTATTAAACCTATGTTGTAGGCTTTCCAAATTTTCTTATAAAATGCCAAACTTTAATAAAGTAACAACTACTAAACCTTTACTAAAATAGTTTAAAAAATTGCGTTAATCATGAATCAAAATGATAAAAATAAATATGTATGTTTAAAATATCTTCCGGAATAAAAAAAAACTTCATAAACTCTTAAAATGTGTATTGCGTATACACATATTATATATGTGTATATTACATATTAGTTTTGTTCCTCACTGTACTTATTTTTACGATCATACATACTAAGTAAATGTGATATCAAGAAAATTAAAAAAGTACACGTAAAAAACTTATAACTAAGTATGATCACTTTTTATATCTAGTAGATGCATTTTTGTTTAAATGTTAACAAAAAATAAATGTATGTTTATTAAAAGACCTAATGTTTCTTTATAATTACCGAAAATAAATATACACACAGAAAAAAAAATCATGTTTTTTTTTCAATTAAACCTTTAATTGATTTTAAAATAATTTTCAATTAAAATTTTAATTGATTCAATTACTTTTTCTGATATTTTCAATTAAATCTCACATTTTTTTTTAATTGATACTATCATTTTGTTTACTGGTCCGATTTCAATTAAATTTTTAATTGATTACACAAATATTTTAATTGAAACTCATTTTTATTTTTTTCTGTGCACAGCATAAGTTACTTTACACCAAATTATGTATGTACACACATACCACTTAAAGTCAAACAATTCGTCAGTCAGTCAGCGCATACTACAAGAAAACAGTTTAGCGCATGACTGACCTTGAAAACATGAAATTTAAATTTTTGAAAAAAATAATATATTCAACACAGCGGCGACCAAAGAAGAAGTAAGTCTAGCCCTAAGTAGTACGAATATCGTCAAGATTAGATATGGGCGTGTGTTGTGTTTTTCTGGTGAGTTGCCAGCAAAGCACGATACTTGAGCGTCACTTGGTGGGTTTTCATATAATAACGTATAAATTGAAATGACAACGACTGCTGCAAGTCCTTACTAACAATGGGTATTATATTGCTTTCATAAAACTAGTTATTTCAGTTTAAAGTGTGTAGTTAAAATATGAATGTTATAAATTAATTAAAAATCTATTTAACTATTATGATTTTAACCTATTACTTGGTAATGAAAGTTTTTTCTCGCTTTATCTCGAATTAAGCGAAAAGACAACCGACTATCAATCCGAACCAAAAAGAAACAATTAGGACAATCTATGCCTGCCAGCATCTATTTGGTAGGACGTGGGTATCAAGACCGACCATGAATTCTTTGATCTTATTTTTTTTTTTTCAATAAAAAAATAATAAAAGAATAAAAAAAATTGTATAAAATAGATCGTTGATTGAGAGGTTCTTCTGTTGCACGCTTTATCTGTGTTTATATTACCGCAACCATTAGGATATGTTCCACTAAAGCTCTGCTTGCTAACTTGTACCTTCCACACTTACATTTATATTCGTAGCAAAACTAAGAGATCTGTTTCTTTCAGTGTACTCAACTTTATAATACCAATTCAGGGGGGTTATTGTATATTTTGATTCGAAAGCAGAAGCTTTCGAAATACAATGTAAAAAGTATAAAAATTCGAATGATTTTCTCTTCGAATCGAAATACACAGTAACCCCCAGGACTTGTAGTTAGTGTGACCATTTTAGCGTTTTTCGGCTAAATTTAGCTTATTTCGATTTAGTTGCAAAATTTTTATTTTTCTCTGTAGAACTGTAGAATTTTGCATGCAAGTTTGTGAATATGTACAAGAATGCGTTTACTGAAAACCCACTTACATATTATTCTATGAAGATTTTAGTTTTGCTATTTAGAAATTCAGAAGTTAAACGTATATTTAGTTTAATGAATTCTATAAAAACCAAACAAGAAGTCGGTCAAGCCTGATAATAATGCATGTTTAAGTGATTTTCAGAAGTTGGTCTATAGACGGTTTGACTTATTATGGACCGACGGTTTTAAAAATAGGTCTCATGATTCATGTATACATTTATATGAAACTTATTTGTGTTGATTTTATTTGGATACCAACAATTTTAAGAGAGTTATGCCCGTTATAGTGATTTTCGATAGTGAACCTTATGTGAGAGCTACTTATTATTGACCCATCTGCACAAAACTTGTAGGTGTGATTAGATTTCATATACAGCTTATTTGTGGTGAAATTTGTTTGTATACTTTTATAAATCACATATTTATGGTCCATTAAGTCCTATTTCGGAAGGACATTTGTATGGGGGCTAACAATCGAAACAACTTTAAAATTTTGCGTGGACAGATGTGGATTTAAAAGATGAAATATTTTTTTTTTAACTACAGTAGACTTAAGGCCGCATTCAGTAAAACTTATAGAACGTTTGTCTTTAACAACTGAGAGATCTTTAAGGTAAGGCTTCTGAAGAGAGCGTTAATTAGTTTTGTTCTTGAGTTCAATGTTTATTTTTTAATCATCCCAGCACAAACTTCACTTACAAATTAAGTTAAAGAGTAAAATGAAATAGTCGACTTACAACTAGAAAAAATACTTTTTTTTTTGTTCGTGAAGTACCAAAAGTAATCCCTTATAATTTTTGGAGATACATATATAAAAAGTAATACAAAAAATTGGGGATAAAGCTATAAAATAATGTATTCTGGAATGCATTTATATTAGGAATGTAAGTGAAGTCTTTGCCGGGATGTGTACTTTAAATTGTTAAAAATTATTTTAAGAAAGTATTTTAAAAAATCAAACACATGTTTTTGGCATTTTAAAACATTTTTATAATAATATAATAAAATAAAAAGATTTTTATACATTTTAAACTTATTTAGCCGCTGAAATTTTTAAGATCTGGTCACACTGCTTGTACACAGAAAAAAATAAAAATCAATTTCAATTAAAATATTTGTGGAATCAATTAAAAATTTAATTGAAATCGGACCTGTAAACAAAATGATAGTATCAATTAAAAAAAATGTGAGATTTAATTGAAAATATCAGAAAAAGTAATTGAATCAATTAAAATTTTAATTAAAAATTTTTTTAAAATCAATTAAAGGTTTAATTGAGAAAAAAAACATGATTTTTTTTTCTGTGTACTGAGACTTAAAAGTTCTAATGTGTGAAATGGATCAGTGGTCGGATCAAGTTTGGTGGCCTAATAATCTGTAGTACGCTGATAGTTATAAACACGTGTTTATGGGTCCAAGTTTCAACACCCATCAATATTGCAGAAGTAAATTTATTCAATGCTCATTAATTTATATGATTTCGGGTGTCGTCATGGACATATACTAAATTTTTTATCATTTTGCTGGGTATTTGGTTATAAGGTCCATGCTGACTAATAGTGGTTCCCGCATGCTTTCAGAATTCGTTCTTGAAGATAATCATAATTCGTCCGATAATAGGGTAACTGGGCTCCGGCAAACGATGCTTTACTGTGACCAGAGGAAAATACCAAAAGTTGTTATCGCTTGAAAATAGTGATATAAGAATACTTCACCAGACATTGTGGTTTTACATACCAACCATGTGAAATGGCTCGAAAGTCCATCATCAATAGATGTTATTGGTGATTCATTAAAAACGAAAATGTAAACCTCTTGTGTTAAAGTTTAAGACTGCAAACAAAATCATACAGGTCACAGTGCAAAGTATTAATTGATTTTTTTTTTATAAAAATTTAAATTCACAAATGGCTGAGATTAAGTCACGTAAAAAAAGAAATATGATGAATTCTCGAGCGAAATATTGGATATAAAAATAAATTTTATATTATTATTTTTATATAAATACTAAAAGTGACCAATTGCTTGAAAAAAAGATATTATAGAAAATTGCATATGTTGTAAAAAAGCTAATAATACGAATAAGTTAATAAGCCCAAACGAGATCACCTACGAATTTAAAAACATCTCAAGATCGTGAGTTAAAAAATTATACTCACGCTTTCAATGCTTATTTCATTGAAGCATTTGCTCCCTCCTTCGTACGTTCGTAGAGGGCGCTGACGCAACTTTTTTTCTACTTTTTGTAGAATGTATTTAGCGTATTTGACCACATTTTTGAGCAGGCCAATAAACTAAATAAACGCATCTAGTTGGCGTATTTAACATTTCACCACAATCATATTTTGCAATTTATTTTTTAAGTTTTTTTTTAACAAATAGAGTATTTGTTTGCAGTAAACGTTGTTGAGATATTTCATGTTTGGCCTAAAAACAAACCGAAAACTGTATGTTTGGCAATCTAAATTTATTTTTATGATTTTTTTCAACAAGATGAGTTTTTGGTTTCAAGAGATGCAAACTTTTGGTTATATGGGAATTTTGTTGTTTCTCTTCAATTTAAAATAAAAATTTAATTTATAAATATATGAGATTTTTCCTTTAACACAAAATTGCGTATGAATGTCGGTCAATCAGTAAATATCTGACCACCTGATTTCTATATTAACCCAGAAATTTGTATATAAAAGTACAACTAATTTATGAGTCATGAGTAATAACACAAATAATACAAGTGTTTATAGTTTGTTTTTCAATTTATTTCAATTTATTTATTTATTTCAATTTGTTTACTATGAGAAAATAATGCAGTTTAAGCTGTATTTTTCTGTTTTCAGTTAGACCTTTCATTTCACTTATATGACTTACTCTGCTGTTGCAGTTTATGGGTCATTTAAGTGTAATAACGGGTGATTACATGATATTAAATGTTTATATACAGAAAACTTGTAAAAAAGATAACAACAAAGCACAGAAAATAAAGTACCCAGCAAAAACTTTACTTAGATTCTTAATTTTAATGACTTCCAGAATTCATTATTTTATAGATTTAGGCGCCATTTTTTTTTTTTTTGTATCATTTTAAATATATCTTAAAATAAATAAATAGATTTGAAAAAGTTATTATATAATTTGGTATTTGTTAAGTTTGTTTATTTATTCTATAACATTTTATTGTAATCAGTCTACAACTACATACATATTTTTTAATACTTTTAAGTATAAAAAAAAGTTATTAATTTTCTGTTTCAAAGTGGCAAAATTACAACGGCTTACTTTTGGGACATCTCAAACAAAAATAAGTGATTTTTCTAGTAGATTTGTAAGTAGTCTGGTCGACCATTTCCTATTACATTTTAACTTAATTTGTAAGTGAAGCTTTTGTTGGGTAATTACTTATTCAGACATATAGATACCACCACATGGGGCTGTAGTGCTCTGATGTATTCTTTAATTTAACTGATGTCTTTCTGACCGACTGATTGTCAGCTAGACATTGCTAAATCGACGCTATTTATTCAGAAATTTTAGGAAAAGGAAAGTGAAAGCTGAGTGGCACTGGTGTTCTTGATAATACAACAATGTTAGCGATTTAGCATTGATCTTTATTAAAGATAAATTGCCGTATTCAGAAAAAATAAAGTAGGTTTGATGTGTGCTTTTAGAGAAAATTTGCATACAAAATTTTCTTAAAGTACATTTGAAGTCTACTTTCATTTTTCCTGAATAAAACTGAATGAATTTTAGTTTTTTCTTTTAACTTTTCTGAAATATTAATAAATGATTATTAAATTTTAGTTATATGTACACTAATACCCCGGTTAGCGTCGCTAATTGGAACCGGAAAAAACGAGACGCAAACTGAACCGACACAAACCGAATCACAGTTTTCCATACATTTGTATTAATTTTTATTTAATTCGTTCCGAGACTCATAATTTTAGTAAAAAAGAATTGACTTTTCAACAGCAAATACCAATTTTTTATTATTATTTGTGTAATAATAGTTTTTATTAATGAAAAAAAAATAACAATTCATGAAAAACACATAAAAATATTAAGATTAAAACTTGTAGACAATTTTCACATACATATAAATTTGCATTAGACTTCGACGGGAAATCCCCTTTTTCTATTTTTGCTTTGTACATACAAACATTTATTAACGACGCAAATCGAAGCACTAACGATGCAACTTCGAAGCAATGCGACGCAAACTGAAGCAAAAACGATGCAACATCGAAGTCACGGAAATTTTAAAAAGATGCAACTTCGAAACGACGCAAACCGGGGTATTGGTGTATTACATAAAAATTAAAACAAAAATTGAGACCGGATTTCATGTGAACAATGCTTTAACTTTCAAATGCATTTCAAACATATTTATTTACCATAATATATCTTCAAACTACTTCTATATAAAAAATCTTTAGTTTGTCCAATTAATTACACAAATTAGTAAATTATTGAAAACTAATTGGCTACAAACCAATGTTTTACAATGGACAATGAATTTCCAAAAGTGTGTGTGACATTTTGACCCATAAAACTTCAATGTCATACAAAATTTCACATCACATCTCATAAAATCTGATCACACCTTTGTTTAATCCCAAAAAACCAACACATAATAAAACATAAAAGTGATTAACATGATTTTTGTTCCACATTGCATACAACTCGTACTCACAGCCATAAACAATAAAAAAAAGAACATATGTACCAACAAATATTCAACAAAAAAGGGGCCCTTTTGTGCATAGGTAAATTTATTTATGACTTAAGGTATGGTCACATTTGGCAAATATTTGCCGGAAAAGACGTAACCACTAAATAACATATATTTAAACTCGTTTATTTATTTAAAAAAAAACTTTTCTTATTCAGGCCAAAGCACAACAAAAACTCTTGTAAGAGTAAAAAACAACGTCAAACAAAATTGTGCTAAAACAAGTGGTTACGCTTTTTTGAGTAAATATTTGCCAAGTGTGACCGTATCTTTAGTACTAGTATTTACCAAAAATCTCAAACATTAAGTGACATAAATAAATATTAATCGACATAGATATGAATAGTGTGTAATTTAGGCGGTTTTGTATGTAAGTTACACCAACAATTTTCAGTATATTTTACAAAAACTGCAGTCAGTTGAGATTCATTTCATAGTTCAGTGTTTTTATTTTACTCTGCTGCAGAATGAATTAATTTTAAAGTTTTTTTTTATTACTAAATTAGTGACTGAACTTGAAACTTTTTTTCAATGCCTAAAGTCTGATGAAATCTTACACACCAAAATTCGTACAGACACACACTTTTTAAAGCAAAAGAAGACAAAAAAGTTTTTTATTCATATTATTGTTGTTAAATTAAAAAAATAAAAATATAACAAAAAAAACAACAACGAATACTTTGATGGTTTGTAATGAACTGTGACTATTTCACCTTTTGCTAGTAGATTTTAAAATGAATACATATATGTAGTTGCCAGATGATTTAGACAATCTAGAAACTTAATTAATTTAGAGTGATTTTTTGTTAATGCTTTACCCAGAGAAAAAATATAGTTGTACATGTTCAACTCACTCATTTAAACAGGTTTCAAAGCTTTTCAAGCATAATATGGTCACTGTAATTATTTATATGATTATGGCAACCATAATATTGTTACGTTTTAACCTTTTAACAACGATGGTTTATTTTCTTTAAATAAACCGGTTTCTCCATAATTGCAAAATATAAGCATCAAGTAGTTTAATGAAAATATAACGTGACTTTTTTTATTCAAATTATTTTTCAAATAATTTAAATAATCAATCTGTCTTTAACGAGGGCGGTTCGGAAACTTCTTAGCCGAGAACAAAAAGCGCTGTATAAATAGAAAAAAAGTTAAGTGTTTTGGAAACTTCCATCTGTGCTATGAACATATGTTAAATTTTTTTCGATATGGCAACTCCTTCATATAAAAACAGGTGTTCAAAAAAGACGCAAATTATATAGTATGGTATTAAATGATCGACGAATAAAAATGCGTGAAAAAGCTTTCTGCAAGATGGGTGCAGCATTTGTTAACAGTCGACCAAAAACGCATAAGAATTAAAATTTCTCAAGCTTGTTTGGATCGTTTTAAGAAAAATAAAATGATATGGATCCACCACTATACTCCAGAGACAAAAGAACAATCCAAGCAATGGACTGGAGGAAGTGCCCCAAAATAGTCGAAACAATTCAATCTGCTGGTAAGGTTATGGTGTTTTGGGACTTCAAATATATTTAATTGATTGACTATCTGCAAAAGGGTAAAACAATAATTTCAGAGTACTATTGTAACATTTTTTTATCAATTAAATGTAAAAATTCGAAACAAAAACGTCCTGGCTTACAACACAAAAAAATAATTTTTCATCAAGACAACGCACCAGCTCACAAAAGTGTTTTAACAATGGCTAAAATCAACGAATTAAAGTACGAGTTGCTTGATCACCCACCTTATTTTCCTGATTTAACTCCCACTGACTTTTATCTGTTCCCAAATCTAAAAAATTCCTAGCTGGCAAGCGTTTTACCTTAAATGAAGATGCAATTACAGTTGTAAACCACTATTTTGAAGGCCTTGAGGAAAACTATTCTAATCAAGGGATAGAATTGCTAGATAAGCGTTGGACTAAGTGTATTAAGTTTCAGGAGATAATATTGAAAAATAAAAATATTTTTGAAAAACAAACTATTCTCTTTCTGTGCTAGGCTAAGAAGTTTCCGAACCGCCCTCGTAATACTCTTTTACAATTCACTTTAACACACAATTGAAATATAATTTCGTCACAATATGTTAATCTAACAATTTTCATGATTATAGCAATCGTATTAATTTCATATATGGTCATCATAATTAGAGAACACCATATATATTATGACATACAGCCCAATCATGAATAAAAATTCCGCGGGAGTTTTTTCTCTTTTCCCATTTTTCCTATTCAAATTCAATGTTAAAAAAGTAAAAAGGGAAAAATTTCCCACTGATTTTTTATTCATGATTGGGTGATAATGATTTAAAAAAGTATTCTCTGCTATAGTTGAATAAAGAAAAAATCCAATATTCTATGAAATTAAAACATCTGGCAATCTTTTTTATACGCTTACATTATACACGTATGTACATATGTATGTAAGTATATGTACGTGCTTAAAGATTGTAAAATAACAAGTTGTTTTGCCAGAATTCCATTAAAGAAGTCTTAATTTTGAAGTGGTCAATCAAATATAAGTTTCTTGCTGTTGTTGTTGTTATTATTATTACTATATTATTTTTTTTATTGTTGTTGTAATATATTGATTTTTTTCGATGTTTATAATTTTCAAGCGAATTTTTGTGCAATCACTGTAATTATTGACTCTGGAGGTTACTGTCGTTGTTTTGATGTCATTAACAGGTGCTGGCCGAGAAGCGGTATGTTTTTTGTTTTGTTTTAATTACCGTACTGTACTCTCTAGTGTTTTCATTTTATTGGGGATTTTTGAATTTGCCATAAAATATGGATCGAAGTTGTGTTAATTGAAATAATAAAATAAAAATATTCAATTTAGACGAAAATTATATTGACAGTAATTATAGAACTACATATATTGGGCGAATATAAATGTTTATAAATTGTTTAAATCTAAAATAATAAAATAATTAACATGCGTGTAAAAAGTAGCAATGATAACATTTAAATTGATTTATAGTTAAGTAATTTATTTAGATAAATTAACGTTTGTGCTGCTGATTTCTGTCTGATTTTCGTATAGATTCAAATGTGTGATGATACCGAAATGTTTTATTATCACAGAAAACATTATTTCCTAAAGATTTCCACTTCAAATAGGTATTTGTCATAATTTAATTTAATATTCATCTGTTCAAAATCTAAAAATGTCTATAATTTTGATAATTAACCCCCTGTCCCACGATGTCGAACGACAACGTTCGCTTATATAAGACTTAAGACACAAACTTGATTGTGGAATAAGCAAACTTGATTGAGTAAAAAAAATAGATACGATAAAAAATTTGTGTCTTAAGTCTTATCTAAGCGAACGTTATCGTTCGACATCGTGGGCCAGGCGGTAAATATACAATTGTCGTAATGGGTTGAACTTTAATAAAAAAAAAAGTTATTGATTTTCGTAATTGATTTTCGTAAAAATAAAAAAAAGTTATCCCTAAATTTTCTAAGGAATATTAAAGTTATCGATCAGTTAATCACTCTATTTATAAATATGATAAATTTAGATCCTTTAATAGTACTCTAAATTGAAAAACAAGGATAATCTGTGAAATATAAAATCCTTTCTAGATCATTAAATAGTAAATTGAAAAAGGAGGATCATTTATATTTACCACAAAAGATCAAAATTGTGTAAACTAGGCTCTAGATCTTTTAATAGTGACCCAAATTTTAAATTAGTATCAATAGAAAATTAAAGTTATCGATTATTTTTCGAATTATCGATAAATGTTCTATGAAAAATAAAAGTTACCTTTAAAATTTCTATAGAAATTAAAAGTTATAAATAAAGTTACCGATAAATTTTCAATGGAAATTAAAAGTTATAGATTAATTTTCTGTGGAAAACTAAAGTTATCGATAAATTGTACATAAAAAATTAAAGTTATAGATACATTCTCTATAAAAGCACGAACTTATTATATTTTTTTTTATAGAAAATCGAAGTTATATACAAGTTTAGCAAATTCATATTATGACAAAATTTTCTACATATTTCGATAACAAATTATAGCTATCCTAAACTATTTTGAATAAAAAGTTAAAAAATGAAAATCAATTATATATACAAGTAGGGTTTGGGCGCATTTAACAAAAACTAGTTGTTAGTTTTAAACAAACTTTTAAAAAGAAAAAAATTTGGCATAATAAACTTGAACTTAAAATTGGATTTTTCGTATAATTTTCTACCGAAAGCTGACAAATACAAATCCAAAGTTACAAAATCATTTAAAAGATCTTCAGATTAAGTTATGGGGTCAGAGAATATTAAACTAATATAATTTGTCATATATATAGGTATTCGTATTTTCAAATAGGCGGTATTTGTTTCGTTCCAAGGTTTCATCATTAAATAAATATTTTTTATATAAAATATTGTTACCTAAGTGTCCTTTTTCTGGAAATTTTACAGGAGAGATGAAAATTTGATTCTAAAATCGTTTTTTTTTTTTAATATTTTAATAATTTTTACATATTTCTGTGCAGTTTTGTTGATGAGACATATAATTCCAAAAGATGCACTATTTAAAGAAATTATATTTGCGACTTATAAGTCCTTTAGTAGGACTTACCATATTTTATATTATTTTATTTTTAATGTTTAAACTCATTCAAGCTATTTGAAGCTTAGGTGCCTATTATAAGCAAAATTCAATTTTCGACTGAGGTCGAAAATGCTTATCGAACGAATTTTCATTTGGTATTATGGTGCACGATCGATGAAAAAACGCTATTGTTACAATCACTCTTTTTGGGTTATTCACAATAGTACATTTCTATCAGCTGGCGCCATATTTGTTTACAAATTCTTAAAGAAAAATAAATTAAATTTGAAATGACCACCACGGAATGATTCATCTGATGAATAGAATTAAACTTCTGTGTAATGCTGCCTGAACTTTAAAGCAAATACATTTTGCCAACAGTGGATCTTCTTCCATGAGAAAAACGAGCTTCTCCAATTGCTGTTTTCTATTTACGATCTGCAGGATATTAACAAAAATAATTTACAAGTAGTATTTGGTTGACCAAAACCAAAAAAAAACAAATTCTTACATTTTAAATAAATTTTGCACAGTTTTATACAGCGTCGACAGCAAATTTGTGTTCGATAAAAAATTCGTTAAACAACTCATAATACAAATTTTATATTCGATAGTCGATTTTCGATAGCCAGCGAATATCGATTGTCAAATGCAGCTCATAATAGGGGCCTTATGGCTAAATTCACAGTCTTTAGTTAGTTAGTTGGCAAAGGCTTAACTAATGATCCTTTATTTGTAATGCTTAGTTAGTTTGCCATTAGTTAAACCCCCAAACGTCGTTGGTTAACTATTAGTCAAATAACAGCTGTTGCTATGAAAATAAAGTTTACAATTGTTTTCGGCAACAAATTGTAAATATACAAATTTGAATAATGGCTAAATTCACAGTCTTGATAGTAATAGTTAAACAATAGTTAGTATTTTAGTTTACCAATGGTTAACTAATGACCGAGAATTCGGCCATTATAGTCTTACAGAAAATGTTTAAAAAGATTATGGAGCATCAGTAAATTTTGATATATGCATTTTAAAATGTTGCAACATTTTTTCTAAATATTAATGATTAATACAGTTTTCTTATATAAACTATTACAATTCTATGTTATATTGTAGTTTTACTCAATTTGATTGGACAAATATAATAAATTAAGAATTTTTAATTAAATGAACTTGTTAAAGGTATGTGCTAACACAGTCTTTTGAAACATGCACATAGTAAATTTATTACTTTTAATATTAAAAAACCGTGTATGGAATATATTTTATAAAGTCAAAACTAGCTATAAGTTTTTACTATTATTCCTATTTAATATATGTTTATTATAAAGGACTTTTCTTTTCTTAACTTAAAATCAACATATTAATTCTGGAGAATAGTCTCTTCCAGACGAATAATCGTTGTTTAAACAAAACAAAAAAAAAACTTACCAAATAGAAATGTCATCCATGTTGACAAGCAAAGTTTTAAAAATTGGCTATTCTAATTTAAAAAATTGCTTTCAATTGTACAAAATAGTTCAACCTAATTGCTTTAACTTTTTTGTTTTAATTAGTACAAAAGATTTTGTTACTAAGTTTTTTTGAAAAAAAAACACTATTTCATTTAAAATTCACACGAATAAATAAAAGTTGTTATTTATTTTATAACACAAAAAGTTTTTATTTATTTCAAATTTATTTCAAGAATTAAGATTTTTATGACTTTAATGTTACACGTTAGATTTAAAAATAAAACAACCGATATTGTTTATTAATATAAACAAATATTTTATTAAAGCACAAACATTTAAAGATTTCTTATCTATAAGGAAATCAATTGGAAATAGAAAACACTGAAGTAGTAACAAACAATAAATTAAATTGTTTAAATAGCCCTTGTTTTAAGAGTTCCATACCATAGTAGTTAATAGTTTGTACAAAATAGAGGACTTACACGAATTTGAAACACTTTATACCAAATATATTTTCTCTATTGATTCAATCTATAATCTTATAAAAGAAAATATTTTATTTCCAAAATCTGAACATTTTTTCATAGCATTCACACCCATTTGTAGTGCATTTGAATGTGAGTAAGTGGCAAAAACTAGTTTATCAAAATATCGGACTCAACTTCCGAAATTCATTTCAAGCTCATTGAGCTCGTTGTCATTGTTTTACTACTTACGTTTTTAGTGGAAAAAAAACTAGATAATACATATGATAGATTTTTATTATTAGTTTTTCAAGTGGATGCTAGATATAAAAAAACAAAATAAGTACTTAAAATTCATAAACAATAACAAAATATTAGTCATTAATTTAATAATGTAGTATTTAGTGCATACGCACTAATAGCGAAACTTTTAAAGTGTGAGTCATAGTAATGTAACGATTTAAGGTTTTTCAAGATCTTCACCTTAATCAGAAATGTGACAAATCACACTATTTATTAAAATTATCAAAATAGATCCTTTAGTGGTCTAAATTGAAAAAAATAAGGTAATATGTGTCAACGTTTATTCCCACCAAAATAAAATTTTTATATGAATTTATAAAATACTCTCTAGATCCTTAAATACTGCTCTAAATTGAAAAAGGAGGATCATCTGTGATCATATATAAAATTATATTTTACATAAATATTTAAAAATAGGCTCTATATCCTTTGATAGTTCCAAATTGAATAAGAAGGATTATCTCCTCCCACCACAAATCGATTTTTTATATGGAATTCTAAAATTAGCTCTAGATCCAGTAATGGCGATCAAAATGAAAAAAAAAGAAATACCTGGAATTCCACGGAATGGCAAATTTAAAATTAACTTTTAAATTTTTGACAAATAATCATTATTTTTCAAATGTTGGACGAAGTAAAATTTTAAGAATAAATTATTTTTCCTGTAAAGCTAAATTTACAAAAAACAACCAGCAAGAATTAAGTTTTTGGACCAAAAATTTAAAACTCAAATAACTTCAAATTTATTTTACGAAGGATTAGCGATTTTTGATAAACAATTAAATATATTTTAATTTGCTACGTTTTTTTTTTTATTTGTAATTTTTAAATTTTCGTTTATTTATTGGGTGTACAATTTAAAAATACATTTGTACAATATAAATGTATTCAAAGTATTTTTGGATATGACCTATTCCCATCTTTCTCTCAACATATGGATTCCGCAATAAAAGAACTGCTCATCTTTTCTGGCCGTTGTAATGATAGAATATTACTTTTATTGTATTTTAAATGAATCCTGACGCACGCTAACGTTTATGTAGTAACGCCGATGGATCTCATTAACCATTAAGCTTCGTTAAGCAATAAGTGTATTTCAGCGGCAGTTTTTCAATTTAAATTAAAGAACTAAAGCAAAACTTTCCGCATATGATGCTTTATTAAATATAAAAACCGTGTTCAAAAAATACTCCATCTGTTATGAATCTCGCATTTTTAAGTTATACACACAATATACGAGTATATAAATAAATTTCATCAAACACTACTATTAGAGTATTCAACCACCAGTTTTTTTCTATACGAAAAAACCGACCGGTTTCGAATATTTCTTATATATTCGAATTAATCGACAACTCGGTTGTTGTTTACAACAACAACAACTAATTAATTTTTAATCCGGGAGTTCTGCAATAAAGTCCAGACCAAGAAACTGTGCTACTTCTACTGGATTGGTCCATAAATCTATTGGACGATGTGAAGTGCGGTTGGCTGGGCAATTGAAGATGTGGTTGGTGTCGTGAGGACCCTGGCCACATGCAGGACATAGGTTAGGGACAGCACGGTCTATGCGGGACATAAAGACGTTAAGTCTATTGCTCCATCCCGATCTCAGTTGTGCCAGAACTACTCTTGTCTTCCGTGGCAGTTGTTGTTCGGTATCTGCAATGGGCGGTGGGTGGCCTCCAAGTACAACTTACATGCGGTATCCTGCCAGCGTGGTATTGATGACATCTCTGTGAATGTCGTTCAAAGCTGCTACATACGAGTTTTGATCTAGTGGATCCTGTGTATATCTTCGTATGTCTTGCTCGTTTGTTCGAAGGTTTTTTGTATCGGTTAACCGGTTTTTAGAATTAAGAACTTTTTTAAAAAAGTAAAAAGTTTTGTCACATTTTTTATATATTTTCATAATATTTTCTTATTTTGGTATCGGAAATTTTACTCTGATTAATACATGTATGTATGTATGTATGTATGTATATTGTAAAAACTGTTTGCCTGTTTGTGATAAAAAAAAACGTTTACGGTTCCAAGACCGATTTCTTATAGCAGCTTCAAGAAAAATCGTTCGAAATGGGTGAATGGCAAAAAGCTCTCAGTAAAAAAATTTCTCTCCGTACAAAATTTTTGTTCGGAACACCTTATAAAATTTTATATTATTTTTAAAAATATGTATGAATATCACAAACTTATTTTGAAATTAAATTTTTAGCTCAAAAATAAAGAAAAACTTAAAAAATACCTAATATAATCCAAAAACCGATAACCGATTTTTTAAGCTAAAACCGTATTCGAAACCGTTTGTTTAGAAAATGTAATTTTTTAAATAACCCGAAACCCGGTTTTCTAAAAAAAGTCGCTTTTTTGAGTACTCTATCTCTATCTTAACCTTAAAAAACAAAGAAACATTTTTGATTTCAAGATTTATGTAGAGAAAGAATTCAGCAAAGTTTGATCCCGTCATTTCTTAAACTATAGAACGCAAAAATGGTCACATTTTTGCATTTTTTGAAGTTAAATTTAGCTTATTTTGTTTTAGCTGCAAAATTTTACATTTAGCATTTGGCACTTTCTTTACCATTTTTTAATAATATGTTTAGCATTTTTTAGACTTTAAAATTTTTAAAAATACTAATTTATTTTCTGTTGAAAAAAGCTTGAAAATAAAATAAAGAACATTATATTAACTTTTAAAAGAATTAAAGACAAATTTAGCAACAGATGAAATAACAACTCTTGCAAATGGCAAAAATTAACTTCTTATGAGTGGGAAAATCAAGTTTCTGAACACGAGAATGTGTTATTTAAAAACATCAATTTATCTTTTGTTATGAATATGATTTGCCATTTAGTAATTCAGAAGTTAAACGTATATTTAGTGAAATGAATTCTATAAAAACCAAGTAAGAAAGTATAGTCGGTCAAGTCCGGCTATATAAAGGGTGTCCCAACTAGAACGCAATTTTTAAATTTGGCGCCATTCGAAGTGTCATTGTTTGACATTTGAACAATTGTTATTGTTTGCTAGTAGAAGGTACGAGATTAATAAAAATGGAGCGCTACACGAATGAAAAAAGCATTCTCATTGTGAAATTGTTTTACCAAAATGGTGGAAGTTTTGCGGCTACAGTTCGCAAATTGCGAACAATAATGCTCCAAAAGAGTCAACTGTAGAGAGATTAATGGATAAATTTGCCGAAACTGGGTCTGTTAGTGATGTAAGGACAACAACGCGCCTTCGACCAGGTCGATCAATCGAAAATGTCGCAGCCCCTTTTTATGAAAATAAGGCAGGTCAATGGTGTTCGGTATCGTGAAATGATAACCAGTTTTTTCTTGCCTAGAATTGAAGAAATGAATGTGGAGGGCATGTGGTTTTAACAAGACGGCGCCACATGTCATACAGCCAGAGAAATAATTCAATTGCTGCATTAGTCATTTCCCGGTCATGTTATTTTGCGTTTTGGAGACCAGAATTGGCGATGTAACACCTTTAGATTTTTTTCTTTGGGGTTTTTTGAAGTCGATGGTTTACGCGAATAAGCCAACGACGACTCAAGCCTTAGAAGAGGAAATTGGACGCTGCAGCATTTATGCAAAAAGGTCATTGAAAATTTCATTAAAAGATTGCGTGTGTGCCAGCAAAGCCGCGGCGGCCATCTGCACGATATCTACATAACCTCATTCTGTCGACTTTACGATATAATAAAGTTTCACGATTTTTTTTTAAATATCTGTGTTTTATTTAAAATTTAAAAATTGTGTATGTATATGAATGGTTTTTGTGTTGAATTGTATTTCGATGTCAAAATTTGTAGGAGAATCATGGTCGTTAAAATGATTTTTGGAATTGAACCTTATATGGGCGCTATGATTAATTATGGATCGGACATCGTAAAATTAGACTGAATGATCTGGGTACATATGAAACATATTTGTGTTAAATATTATTTGGATACAATTTGCCCGTTAAAGTAGTTTTTAAAAGTGGACCTTATATGGTAGCAATGACGAATTAAAAACCGATCTGCACAAAATATTGTAGGTGTATTTATGTTTCATATACAACTTATTTGTGGCAAAGTTTGTTTGGATACTTTTATAAATCACACATTTATGACCGATAAAACCCTATTTTGGAAAATTATAGAAGATTAAGGCCTGATTCAGTTAAACTTATAGAAAATTTGTCAAAAAAAAAACTTGAAAATCCCTCAGAAGAGAACATTAATTAGTTTTGTTCTAGAGTTTGAAGTTTTATTATTAATACAAAAAGTTAGTTTTTTAATCATGTTTACCTCAAATTGTTAAGAATTATTAAAAGAAAGTATTTTAAAACCACGGAACTTTTCGAGATCTGGTCACACTGATAGAACGCAATAAGAAAGGGCACATTTAAAAATATTTGTAGACGTTATAAACTCTAGGTTTCAGTAGGTATATGAACATTCTTTTTTATAAATTCTACCCATTTTCAAAATTGAAAAGTTAAAGAACAATAATAATGTCTGTCATTTATAAAAAAAAAACTTTCAAAAATACAATTGAAGCAAATGAAGATCGTCCAAAAATTTGGGAATGTTGAAAATTTTGCCGGTAAAATAAAAATTCAGATTAATATGAGCAATTTTGCTAGACGAACATAAAATATATTTTTATTTCCATAAAATATACATAATTTATATTTTTTAGAGACAAATGATCTTAAAATGTGCATTAATGTGTGTTTCTTTAATAAAATAATACAATTTTATAAAATAACCATTATACTTATTTGAAAACATTTGTTAAATTGACGGGATTTCCGGCAAATGCAATTTTGTATTCCCGTTTCCCAGGAAAAAAACAGTCCGGAAATTCTAAACACTAGAGATCACTTTTATTTTCAACAAAAATCGATTTTTTATATGAAATTATAATTGAAATTATATCGCAGGTATAAATTAAAATATGTATATATGTACATACTATTATTTGTTTAATTCACAAGTGATGTTGAAGTGCCGTAGGAATTTTATGTCGTCTAAATGTACAATAGTTGTACAAATGTTATTGCTAATTTCTATATAAATATTATGTACAACACCTACGACATTTTTACATATGTTTTTCGTTGTATGAAAGTTTAAGTGTTGCCAAAATTACTAATTTTAGTTTAAAATAAGGTAACACTCAAATCATAAACTTATTGACAAATTTAAAACAAGAAAATAATATTAATAAGCAACAAATTTAAATAACGTAATATAAAGCATTAAACACATTCGAGACAGCAGGCTACACGACTACACGAGTGCAAATGCCTCTGGGAACTTATGCAGCCCTGTAGCCAGCTACTTAATTATTTTGAAAACGACAGCTACATAGTCAACAGCTGATCCCGAAATCTGACGTTTTAATAAAAAATAAATTTGTTCTTCGACGTTTTTAAATAACATAATGGCTGAAGAGAAGAGTTCTGTGATATTAGCTTTAAGTTAAACTTGACTTAAGTTGTGTGGTCGTTTATTGTATATGTATTATATTTTTATTAATTATATGATTATTTATACCAAAATTCTGTTCGTGATGTCCGTTTTTTAGTATTTTAGTAACTAATTAATAATAAAAATTAATATCCAATGATAAAAAACATCAAAGCTATTATTTAGAACGAGACCTGTTGCAGTAATCCATTTATATTTCAGTGGTGCCGCCTTAGGCTTTTATTTTTTCAAAATAGCGTTTTACTTATGAAACATGAAAAACATATGTACATGATTCCAGACATGCTAATAAACTTCACTCATTTTTATTAATATAAAGTATAATATTAGCATAGCATTTTAAGTTTGTATTTTGCTTTTTATTTTATTTAATTTGCTTTACACATTTTGCTATATGGTCAACACTGTTTTTGTTTTGTCGCCAACAAAAATATAAATTAGTTTAATTTGACAGCGACGAAAAAATTAGCATGAACAACAACCTGTAGTCGTGTTGCCTGCTGTCGTCAATATAGTCACTCTCATATAAACGTATGTAATTTATTTTTGACATATTGTTGTCGGTAGCCTGCTGTCTCGAATGTGTTTAATACTTAATTGTATATAATTTATGAAAAACGATCCCTAATTTTTACTTACTTGCTCACAATGCTAAAATTAATTATGAATTTATGTATTTTTAATATTTTACTTTTGGAAGATATTTTCTGTTGTTCGTTATTTTGTATACCTTTTATTTTTCAAACATGTCACCCTAGGGTCACGCCACTTCACTTTCCGTTTTATTTCTATATAATACAACTAACACTAAATACAAATTTAATTCTCATAAGATAAACACAACGAAAAACATCATTTAAATGCTAATATTTAGTATGATATCCTTTGGACTCTCTTTTTACCGGAGTCATGAAAGTATACTTTGATAAGCATCCTGATCCATTCATGCATTGATCTAAGAAGTATTCTTTGGATAGTTCTGCATATTTGGAGGACGCTATACGTATCTTTTTCCATCAGATTCGAACTACAAAATTTACTAAACCAGAATATTCTCAAACCAGAGAATATTATTTCAGAAATGTAATGGTTTCTCTAAATGATCTTGGGCAAAACAAATCCGGGACTGTGAGTTCTTTTTTGAAACATGTGACTTATGCTGAACAATGTATTGCAAGTTTTTTTTCATTGAGTCCCATTCTTATAGTTCTAGAGGAGATGTACATAAATACCCATTTTGTCGACAGACCTCTTTTAATTGGCGGTATTACTTAAACAATTTTAATTAAAACAATTCGGTGTGCTTTATTGGGCTTCTCATTTATCATTCACCTTAATTTTAAGGAAGCCATGTTTATTCAGAATTATATAGTTTTTGTTTTGTTATTATAATACTAGACTCTGTTATTCATTCCAGAAGTTCTTAGACATATTGTATATTCTACAAAATATCTAAAGTATGTAGTTACAAATCCCGTCTCTGTTTGCCGACATTTATATATTTTTAAAGTCACATTTTGAGTAAAAATATATTTTAATACAAATAACTGTTTAACTTGCCATCGTATCCTCCACTACTGACAATAAAACAAACCAAGCTAGAATAAAGCTAGAATAAGTTCTTAAAAATAAATAAAAACCTGTTACTAACTCAATGACGAATTTAAATACCCATATGAGATAAATTAAATAAAAACATAATAAGAAACATAAAAAAGTTAAGTTTATACTGTATTAAATATAAACAAAAAATAAAAAGTTCAATAAACTTACATTGTATCACAATCGGACCAACTAAAATGGCGTTTAATTTTCTCAATATCTAGTGACGTCTGCTTGGTCGGAGACAGCGAAGATGATGACAACGTTAAAGAAACTTTCCTACGGGCCATTATTCGATGTGATTTTTATTTTACAATGATTTATATTGGCTAAATAAACAAATATTAATTAAACACTTTAAATACAACAACAAATGCAGCACTTATGTATTTATAACTTCTTATTTCTCTTTGTAAACGAATAAAAACACTTTTTTATTTATAAATTAACGCACGCACACGCTCTCTCACGAAAACACCGAAACTTCTTTTAAAAGAGATTTTTTTTCTTTCTTTAGGAAAAAAAAACTTAAAAGAAATTAATCTTTGGTTTATTATATTGTTAGTTTATTAAATATTATTTATATAAATTTCTTTAATAACAATATTTACTTATTTATCTTTCTTTCAACGAATAAAACGAAATTAGACGACGTGAAATGTAACAAATAGAAAATGAAACTGAAAGTGTTCAACAACATGATGATGATCAAAAGCCAGAGACAAAGCCAATACCAAAGCCAAAGCCACGCAACTAAAGCCAAGGCAAGTTAATTCAGTCAATGCAGTACAACAACAAATTAACAAACAAATAAAAAGAAAGAAAGAAACATACAAAGTGAAATGTTGTACAAACAACAACAACAATGTAATGTAAAAAAGAGTCTAGTATTTGTTGCTCATTATGAGTACACTTGCATGCATGCCAACATATATACATAACTATCGTTGTTTGTGGCTGTGTGGGGTTGTGAGTGGCGTACATGCAAAGATGAAAGAAGAAAACGAAAACAAAAACCGGTGCAGAAATACAACAAAACGAACAAAAAACCTAAAACAAAAACAATATTGGGGAAATGCAAAAACAAATTTAAAAAAAATCATTAGACATCAAAGCAAATTAGCAGAGTATTAAAAGTATGAAAACACTTACAGTCTAATTCATAAAAACTTATCAAGGGTTTATAACAGGCTTACAAAGCAAATATCCATACAAAATTTGTTCTATAAGCCTGTTATAAACTTTTGACAAGTTTTATGAATAAGAGGGTTAAATTTTAACTAAATATACAGTTTAATAATTATTATACCTATAGACCTGTAAATCAGAGTTGACTCTAGATTTGATGGATTGAATTAAGTAACCAATTAACTTATCCTTGTATTACAAAAAACGTATCATCCATATAAGCTTTGGCAATTGTTTGTTACAATTTTTTCAATTTCCCAATTCTCATCGCCGTAGAATCATTTAAGAACCCGCTGGGCCTTCTAGAGGCATAATTAAATTTACTTTAAATAAAAATAAAAAAGAAGAAAAGTTTAAGTAAAAAATAATATGTAGGTATAATAATATAATAATAAACAAGTTAGGTAAGTTATTTTGAGATCAAAAGTTACTGTTTATAATTAAAGTTCTCTTACATTTTGCAGTAAATAATTTTTAAGAGCTGATTTAAATAATGCAATTCTATTCATATATTCAATTCTTTGCTTGGTTGTTTCTAATCTACACCAGGCTACGGATAAGTTTGTGTTATTTCTTGTATTATGTGAGTGCTGAAAACTTGAAAATTGAATTGTATGATAACCAATGTGATGTATACATTTAAAAACATAAAGTAAAAGTTGCATTTTGTATATACCATATATTGGCAAAACTGCATCAAAATGTTTACTATACCTATAATAATAATGTTGAGTGCCTAATTGAAACGTAGCTTCTGAAAATTCAAGAACAATTCTTAAAAAGCCTTTTCATGCTTAACTATCACTGCAGGTGCGTTATGTGGTCTGGAAGAGTGACCGCCTGGAAATGCGGTTGCAGTAATTTATTGATAAAATATCACTGGTTTATGCCCCGATTGTAATATTTAACACCACTTGATTATTTTTTGTGGGATTATGTTATATATACAGTCTATACAGAGCCAATAGAATTTAAAACTCAAAATCCGTGATGTTACGAATTTTTTTCTATTATAATTGTTATAATTTTCTATTATAATTGTTATAATTTTCTATTATAATTGTCATACAATCAATATTTGAATGATTTTCATATGAATTCTTTGTTTTATTTTGTTTTGAAAAGAAAAGTTCTCGATTAAAAGCCTGTTTTATCAATGTTTTGAAATATTAATCTATTAAATAACTAATAAATAATTCGCGATTTAAGTCGTATTATTCTGACAAATAATCCATGATTTGCCCTAAAATAAACTTATTATAATTTATAATTGAAGTCGAAAGTGTTTTAACAACAGATTCATAATTTCCCTTAAAAAAACTTAAACATAACCCCAAAATAAACGTAAGTTGTAAACTAAAGTTGTATTTTAACAAATATGTAGTATAATTTTGGAACATTAAATTTAATTTGCATTGCTAATTTACTTAATTCTAAGCTTTGATGCGAGACAGAAATGAATTAGACTAGTACCAAATATTAGTTAAATAATTGCCTATAAAATGACACATGATTTAATTCTAGAATCATTTGGACAATTACTGACTTAGCGCTAAAACACAATATAGAAAACTTTGATTGACTGAGCTCGGAGCTTATCTAGCCATTTTTTCTCAATATAAAAATCAAATTACAGAAACTATGAAGAAGAAAAAATTTAATACATTTGTTTATATACATTCAAATATCTGTCATTTGTACTAACAACTCCGACAAGTGAGAGTGTAAAGTTATTAAACAACAAATCACCCAAGCATGAACTCCAACCATGGCAACTAAGGAAAGTAAACAACGACTTGATTGTAACGCTATCCATGCACTAGTTGCAGCACTTGCTAGAAATTTCGACCATTACCTGGTGCACTATAGTAATGTTACCAAATAACAACTTTGTTGAACGACACATAACAACACAGCAAAATCTTAATGCATAATAACTTACACATTTATTTGTTAGTATTTGCAACAAACTTGCTCTTTTGCAGACACACTCTTTGTAACATTAACTCTCTTTGAGCGGTTGCTTAGATAATATGTGGCATAAATATT
The DNA here is from genome assembly GCA_950370525.1 of Bellardia bayeri. Taxonomy (NCBI): domain Eukaryota; kingdom Metazoa; phylum Arthropoda; class Insecta; order Diptera; family Calliphoridae; genus Bellardia; species Bellardia bayeri. The sequence continues at coordinate 125,293,274 of OX493264.1, forward strand.
AAGTCAATATTATTTCCTTTGATACTTGTAGCGAAACAAAAAACATAATTTTACTAAATCAGGAAATAAGAAAAATTTCACGTCAGTATAATTAATTAATAAGTATTTAATTTAAAACTAGTTATTAAGAGCTAAGAAAAAATGGATGAGAGTGTTCATTCTAAAGGATCGGGTTCTGAAGATGAGCCTTTGGTGCCCGATGATTTTGATGAACAATTTTATAAAGATTTATTAAGTAATATTCCAGAGGTGAGATTATATTTTGAAATGTAAAAAACTATATTATCTACATACATATGTTAAATCTTACTTTTAGATTACGAAAGTTCTGCGCCAAAAGGATTCTCAAAACAATGCCGACAATATTCAGCGTTTAGTGATTTGCAGTAATCGTTTCAAATGCAATTTAAAATTGGAAAAATCAAGGTGTCAATATTTAGAGGAGGATATTACTAAATTAAGGTGTCAATTAAGCGATGCTCACAAAATGACACAATTAGATCAGGATACCATAGAACAATTGAGAGAAGTTATAGGTAAAATGTAAATTTTATTTGTATCCTAAACTAGAGGGCTGCGAATAATGGTCAAAAAATTTAATTTTTCCTGGGGTCATTTTTCACAGTGCCAGAACTATTTTATAAAAACTACAAAATTTGGGGTGAAAATTCTTTCAAATATTTTGGCCAATTTTCGCTATGAAAAATTTTCCAACATTTGGGAACACCTTTCATTTTAACCATGGGGTAATTTCGATTTTTGTTTTTCTTTGAGCGTCCGTTTTTCGCAGCGCTCTAAAATAGATTTCAAAACATTAAAATTGACTTAAATATTAAATAATAAATATTAAAACAACAACGGTTTAAATCGCATTCATTTTTAAATTAACTTAAATATAACTTTGGAATTGTATATAGTTGTGACTAATTACAATCAAGATAATTTTAATATTAAATATGATCAAAACCATTTTGAAAATTTGTCCATGGTTTTATATAAAATTAATACAGATACATATAATCCATGATTTGTCTTAAAATGAACTTAAATATAAACCTCGGTTAAAGTAGAGGGTATTTTAAAAAATTATAAATGATTTTCTTTCATGTCGGGAGAGTTTAGTAAAATAATACATGATTTTCCTAAAAATTAGCTTAAATATAAACCCCGATTAAAGTCGGTAGTGTTTTGAAAAATTATCCATAATTTATCATAAAGTTAATTTAAATAGATATAATCCACGATGAATTTCAAATATAATGAAGAATTTCACTCCAAAATATTTTGAATAAGATCCACCAACACCATTAAGATTTCCTAAAGACGTACTTATGATTGATCAGAGTTACGTCTGACCTAACAATTACCTCCAAAATTGTTCTGAATCGACTTTCACAATGATTTGGAGTATAACTCATATTAGTTTTGATCTTAAGAAAGTAACGCTATTCTAAAGGACATTTGGGAACTAAATTGAATATGAATATTTTGGAAAAATTAATTGTAATACGTTTTTGGATCTGCAAGCCTTGAAAATTTTAAAAAATAAATCAAATTATTTACAGAGAGTGCCTGGCGTCAAAAGGATGCTGCTCACATACGTGAACAAACAGCCCAGGATGAATTAGTGAAACTTAAAGAAACAGTAGAAGAGCAGCTGCATACAATTAAATCATTAAGTGATACTAGAGCCAGTTTAAAACAGTGAGTAAATCTATATATGTACATACATACATATATAAAAGAGTAATGTGACTAACTGACTAACTGATTCATTCATCATTGCACAGTCCAAACCGCTAAAACTAGAAACATTAAATTCGGTTATTGGATTTATATCAAAGAGGTCCACTAAGAAGGGATTTTTGGAAATCTTAAAATATTGTATGTATAGGTATAAATTCGTTTAACACCCCCATACAAATTAGTACCAAAATTCGTATATCTTGAATAATACAAATGTTGCATAAATAAATTCGGAATCATAAATAGTCGGTTTTGACATTAAGAAGTGATTAATAACAGGTAAATATTATTTATCACATAGGAGGAAAAAATTGTGAAAATTGGACTTGGGCCATAAACAAAATCGCAATCGGATGGTTTATCATCGGATTGCCTTTCACAAGATAGAATAAAAGCTAATCTGTAAAAAATAACTCTTCAATTTTGTTTCATTACGATGAGGGTAGCAAAACACACCAGGTTTTAGCTAGTGATAATATATTCTCAATAACCATTTAAAACATTCACTGTCTTTTCAACAGCCGCAGAGATGAAAACAAAGAGAAGGAGAATCTTAAAACTGAAATACGAGATCTCAATAAACGTTTACAAATGCAGCGCAATTACACCACCGAATTGGAGACCATGAACCAAACCTTAGAGGAGAAAAATAAAAATTTAATCAAAGTTTTAGATGTAGGCCTAGAGTATTTTTAATTAGCAACAAAATTTTTAAATAGAAACATTTGATCTTTCTTCTTTACAGGAAACCTCCACAGAAGTTTTCAATAGTAAAAAACGAATAGATGCTTTAACAAAAGACTTAAATCAGTTAAAGTCTGATGAGTTGAAATATACCGAACAGATTTCACTTTTGAAACAGCAAAACGAGAAATTGACCAAAATGAAAGTACGACAAAATTTGCAAATTTTGTCACTGAAAACCAATATGGAACACCTGAATACGCAGCATAATGCAACGTGTAATAAATTGGCCAAAGTAACGGTGGACTTAGAATATACCACAGAAGAGAGAGATAAAAATAAAAGAGAATTAACGCAAAAACTAAATATATTGAAGGTAATATTAAAACTAACAAAAACTAATTGAAATATTATATACAAATATCTGTTTTTAACAGATAAGGGAAGACGAAATTATTAAATGGAAACAGGAAAATGTGAAATTGGCCAAACTGCAAGATAATGCTTCAAGGAAATACTGTAGTTTGGAAGGAGCCCGTAAAGAATATGAAGAAGAGAATTTAAGACTAAAGTGAGTTAGTTATTGTAGTATACGAGTACCTATACAATTAAACAGCATGTAATACATTATTATTTCTTAAAAGAACCCAACGAAATACCCAGGACAAAGAGTTTGAAGCCATGCGCCGGGTAGTACAACAATTTGAGAGAACTAACAATAATCTTATCAAGGAAAGAGATGCCTTAAAAAGTGATTTCTTGCAAGAACAAAAACTAACTGCAGAACTAAGACAAGTAATACAAGAAACTCAGCATGAAATACGTTCCCATGTAGATTCTCTGCACTTGGAAGAGAGAAAATCTAAGAAACTGAAAGAGGAAATAATTCAAATAAATATGGAGAAGAGCAAAAAGCTAGATGATATACAAAATTTATTGGATAAAATGGATACCTTGCAAAGTAAACTATAAAATTAACAGTTTTATTAACAATATGTATAACTAATTCCAATTACAGACAAAATCCACTTAAAAGAATCTTATGAATTGGAACTAAAACGCACTATTAGTGATCTGGAATCTCAATATGCCAAATTAAAAACACAACACGATGTGGTCATCAATGAGAGCTATTCCCATCTACGCACTATACAAACTTTGAATGAAGATAAAATCAAATTGAAATTTTCAATTGAAAATCTACAAAATAACATAGAAACCCTTAAGGGCAAAGTCAGCTATAGGGATGGAGAAATTGGTAAATTACAGCTGCAAATCGATAAAATGGAAAAGGAACGCCGACTGCTTAAGAATGATCTTCGCAATGCCCAACTTAGCCAACAACAAACAAAAGCGGAATTATATGAGAAACGTAAAGAGAATGATGTCTTTTGCAAAGCTCAACAAGATGAAGAGAAAAAGTTGCAACGTCTCAAGAGAGACCTGGATAATACGATAAACGACAAAAACTCTGTGTGTTCTTCACTCACCAAAAAGGAGGAACAATATAATCATCTCAAGGTGGAATTGGAAAATTTACAAAAATCTCATGATTTACTGCATGCTGAATTTTCTCAAAATCAAGAAGATATGAAGCTAATGAGAGTGGAAATAAAGAATCTAGTGACGGAGAGAAATGTTTTGCGTAAAGATCGCGAAAATGCAGCTGATTTAAGGCAGGAAATGTTACAAATGCATAGATTGTTAAATCAAGAAAGAATTAAGGCTCGAGCTTTGCAGGAGGAAATGATGACACCCATGAATATACATCGTTGGCGTAATTTAAGAGGAAAGGATCCCGAGAAGAGTGATCTGATACAGAGAATACAAATGTTAAGGAAGTGAGTTTAAATAGAGTTTAAACTTTATTAAGTGTTGTGTTAACTGTGAAATTTTGCAGACAACTTTTAAATTACAATGTAGCCAGTTTGGAACAGGAAAGAGCTTTAAAAGAATCTCAAAGACTTTACAACACTTTAAAGGAGTTTATTGTTAAGCTACCTACTATAAAAATCAAGGCAGAATTAAATGAAGTTAAGGTGGGTGGTATCAAGGACACCTCAAGCTGTACATAAATTACACAGCAAAATCATATTAATATAAAATATTAATGAATTAAAATTAATCATGTAAACAAACTTTTTTTCTTCTCCTTACTCTAAGCCACTCTCACCCGTAAAAATCGCAAACTTAAAGCCCTCAAGGCCGAAATTACCACCAAATCAATTGAGGAGAAAACAAATGTTGTCGAAATCGAAGATTTGAAAACAAATCTCTGTAAAGCAAAGAATCAGCTTTTGCAGGAGCGCAAATCTAAACAAAGGCTATTGGAGGAGAGGCAAGCCATAATGCAAATGCAAGTACAGTGTCTGTCCGCGCCACCCCAACTACAGGTGACTTTTAATAATACAATAAAAACATCGAATGGAATTTAAGAAAAAAAAATTAAAAATATTAAATATATTTCATGTATGTATTTCATAAAAAACTTAAATTTCTATGGAAGTTTAAAATTTAAATGATTTTCTAATAAAATGTTTTCCACATTAATTGATTGTTGTCTTATTTACTTCCTTTTTATTTTAATCCATGTGATTTGCATCGCTATTTTGCCAATCATCTGAGGCAGTAAATACACAATCTATGTAATTTTCTTGACTTGTAAAATCGCTTACTTTCTCTTGTTCGCAAGTGCTGGCAATGGCAACATCCCCAGCACCAGACAATTGTTGCTTTGTTAACTTCAGTGTAGCCTTAAATTCTTCTATAATACATTCGCGTGCTTTCAGCTCGATTTCATCAATGGCCAATTCGGCATTAAGTGCTTTTAGTTTTTTGAGTTGGCGTTTATTGATGCGCTGAAAGAAGTTATTATAAATTAAGTACATAAGTAAAGTGAGAAATAGTTTAAATTTAGATAAAATTTCAAAACATTTCAAATAATCCTTTTCTTGACCTGGTGAATGTGGAAAAATGATGAACCTATTTTTAGTTACGAGAAATATACAATCTCTGTAAATGATGGTACGATTTTGTTAAAATTAGAACATTTAAAAGAAATTATATTGTGCGTAAACTTGTCTATCAAACAATATATAAAATACTAATAAAATTTGCGCCACAACAGAATAAGAAACACTGAATAATAATATTCCATTACTAACATCAATTTAGTTTTTTGTAATTCTCATTCACCCCTATCGTGAATAAAAATTCCACATGAAATTTGTTCCCTTTTATTTTTTAACATTGAATTTTAATAGGAAAAATGTGGAAAGGGAACAAATTTCATGTGGAATTTTTATTATTATTATTATATTTAGGTGGAGGGTATTTAAGATTCGGGAAAGCCTCAACACAGCACTCTAACTTGTTTTAGTTCACTTACTTGTGTTTCTACCAATTTCTGTTTAACCTTTGTTGTGGGCATGTTTTCCACTATCCTCTTCAAACTTTCAGAAACTTTATGTGATTCCTGCAGTTGACGTTGCAGATTAGTCTTCTCAATTTCCTGTTTTAAAGTGCGTCTGAAAAAATTAAAAAAGGAAGATTCAAAAGTGGAAGCAAAATATGTTCAATTGTGATCCTGTTACGAGGATTACTACTTAAATTTTAAGAAAAATGATTTTATCATAACAAATCCGTACTTGAATTCTCCACGAAGATATTGTATTCATCTAACTTTAAGATGAAATCATATTCATTACATTAGAGGACAAGTCATTCGAATATTGTTTGTTTATTTATAGGAGATATCTCATATCGTATAGAATAAACTATTTTGCTTATCGTGCTAAGTATGAAAATGTAAATAATATAATGCTGTTTCGATATTTTCCGCCTTTTCTCCCTATTTTTTACTATTCCAAATTTCGAAGAACTTCATGTAAATACAAAAACGTTTGAATCGTATTTACATCAGATTCAGTCAGATATCAAAAGTGTAAACTCTTCGACTTTAATGTGGTTAAATTGTAAGGGTCGATGTTGAATGTGAACCACACCTAAACGCCAATCTTTTTTCCGAATTTTATTTGACATTTCTCTATTTCAGACTTACTCAATTTGAACCATGGAGAGATACACAATCCAACAACGTGTTAAAGTTATCCAGACTTATTATGAAAATGGGCGTTCAAATCAAAATGCATATCGTGCACTTCGTGATTTTTTTGGTCAATTTGATCGTCCAAATGTGCGTACAATCGCAAAAATCGTGGAAAAATTCGAGCAAACCGGGTCTGTAGAAGATGTGAGAACACCAGTGCATGCTCGTACAGCTCGTACTGCAGAAAATATTGCTGCTGTTCGCGATAGTGTGGCTGAAGAGCCGTCCACCTCAACTCGTCGTCGTGCCCGACAATTGCACCTCTCACGCTCGTCGTTGATGAACATTATGCATAAAGACTTGCATTTACACGCTTACAAGGTGCAATTGGCTCAAGAACTAAAGCCTCTTGACCATTACAAACGTCGTGAAGGGGCAGAATGGTGGCAAGAAATGGCAACAGTGGATTATCAATTTTCGAAGAAAATCATCTTCAGTGATGAGGCACATTCTCACCTCAGTGGATTCGTCAATAAACAGAATTGCCGCATTTGGGGGAATGAGAATCCAAGAGTGATTGTCGAAAAACCAATGCACCCACAAATAGTGACTGTTTGGTGCGGTTTATGGGCTGCCGGCATCATCGGGCCGTATTTTTTCCAAAATGAGGCCGGTCAGGCAGTTACTGTGAATGGTGTTCGCTATCGTGAGATGATAACGAACTTTTTATGGCCCGAATTGGAAGATATGGATGTGGACGATATGTGGTTTCAGCAGGACGGTGCCACTTGCCACACAGCTAACGAAACAATGGCTCTTTTGCGCAACAAATTCAATGGCCGTGTTATCTCACGTAATGGCGATGTCAATTGGCCGCCAAGATCATGTGATTTGACACCGTTGGACTTTTTTCTTTGGGGTTATTTGAAAGAAAAGGTGTACGTCGATAAGCCAGCAACAATTCAAGAGCTAAAGGATGAGATAATTCGGCACATTAACGGCATAGAACCTCCATTATGCCTCAGGGTCATCGAAAATTTGGTCCATCGGATGGAGGTGTGCCGCCGTAGTCGCGGCGCCCATTTGGCCGATATTTTGTTCCATACATAATTGAGTAATACCAATATATCATAATAAAATAAAATTACAATAATTTCCTAAATAGTTTGTGTTTTATTCAAAATCAACATCGGCCTTGAAATTTAACCACCCGTTATTTGAAGATAAAAAGAAAATAAACTGGCCCAGTAATCTCCTCTATGGAACCGGGTTTATACATACGTATTTATAACATAATTTATTTAGCTCACCTTTGCAACATTTGTACTTTAGCCAACAATTCAAATTTATTGGGATCTTGACCCTTTAATATGCGCCAACGATGTACACCCGTTGGAGTTTTAGCATCTTCAGTTAGAGATCGGACACGTACGCGTTCTTGATTGAGAGAACGTTGTAAACGTATGATTTCCTCTCGCATATTGGCAGTACTTTTCAAAGCGCGTGACAAGCACTCACGTTCAGTTTGTAGATTGGTTATTTCCACCTTAAGTAGGCGTATATCTTCTATACGCTGATTATATTGGGTTTGTCCTGTCATAGAAAAGGGAAAAATACAAAATCCATTATATGGAATTCAAACATTTATGCGCGATGTCGAAAGTGAAGTAAGTCGAAGTTTATTTTAAAATTGTGTGTTTTTCACACAAATTTGTTGGACATAGTTTGCTTTTCATTAGATATATCCTGTTAACTTTTGCACGTTCTTTATTTTATCATGTTTTTATAAAAATTAAGTTTTCTGCTTGGACAATGAAAAAGCGCACAGTTATTTCGATTTTAAACAAAAATAGTTGATGCTAATATTGGTGGTAAATTCTTGTGTCATTTAACAAAAATATTGTTTATCATTAATTTTGTCAACCAAAATGGAAAAAGGACCGCACTGCTCACTTGAGAAAAAAAAGTTATTTGGGAACTTCACTAAAAGGGCACAAGACAAAAAAAAAATAACTAAAATAATTGGATATTCTCGAGAGATGGTTTATAATGTCATTAAATGCGTTAGTAGAATTGTACAAAGGCGCCTAATTGAAAATCAGTATAAATAAACCACACCGGAACAAGGATATCAAATTCTTGAAAAGAGTGCTTTTCACAAATGAAACCAAAATTAATCTGATTGGTTACACTACTAAAACAGTAAAGTGCGCTATTTATCTGTCAATAACTGTATGTATTGCCTACCCTGATCCAAAGCCGTTTGTGTTATACACATTTTTTCCTTTAGCAAAGCAATCTCATCATTACGCCTCACCATTTGTAAACCTATTAAATTCTTTTCCTTTCTAGTTTCATCTAATTCTTGTGATATTTTCATAAATTTCAATTCATCGTCCGATATGGTCTTTAAGAGATTTTCATTTTTAAATTTCATCTCTTTTAAATCTTTACGCACACTCGCCAAAACATTTTCGGTGTTTTTTAATTCGGATTGCAGCTCCTTTTTCTCATTATTCAAACGTTCAATGCGCAAATTTAAAGAATTGATTTTATTTTGATTGTCTGAGATTTCATTGGTTAACTGGGTGATTTGATGAGCGGTTTTCTGGGGAGTAACAACATGTTATAACATAATCATAAGAGATTTATATAAAATTGCATGTAACTACTAACTGTTTGAAGTAAACGAAAGTTGTCTCTTTCTTGTGTACAGGTTTCTAAAGATCTTTGCAAGACCATTTTTTCGGAATGCACGGCTTCCAATTGTTTTTTCATGTTTATTAATTGGTATTGTTTTTGTTGTAGTTTTTCAGATAAGTCGGTGACTTGGTCGGTTTTTAATTGAATTTGTTCTAAAATAATACAGAGATAAAAGTTTAAATAATATCAGCATAACACAGCTACTTAAATATGTATCATGAGATTCAAACTCACCCTGATAATACTCTATGCGTTCATGTAAAGTCTCTGCTTCTTGAGCCATTTCATCTCTTTCCTTTTCTGCTTTGGCAATATTTATCTTTGCCTCATCCAGTTTAACATTCAGTTTATTAATATCCAAACGTAAACTATCAATGGTATTGCTCTGCATCATGATCGTGTGGCGCAAATCGGCAATTTGATTATTCAATTTAACAATATCACTGCGTAAGTTATCACGCTCTCTTTGCACATTATCTTTTAAACGTCTAAGGCCATCGAACTTTTGGGCAGAATTTAAAAGATCCTTTTCCAACGAATTAGTTTGATTTCTAAAAGTTCATTGAATACATTTTACATTAAGTAAGACATTAAGTACGTGTAGTATGTGTATTTAACCCACTTAAATCTTACTATATCCTCATTCAAACCATTATTTATGCGATTAATTTTGTATAGTTTTGATGAAACAGCACTGTGATCTTGTAGCGCTTTTTTATATTTTTTATTTAGCTGGGTGATAGTGTTACTTTTGACTTTATCCTCTAAGCGCATACTTTTTATAAGTTCCTCACTTTCCCTTTGTTCTTTGTGCAAATCGGATATTTCGTCTTCATATTTCGCCAACTGTTTGAGATGTAACGAATTATCGTTTCTTAGCTTTTCGGCCACTAATTTTAAACGATCATAGTCGGCAGTTTTCTTAGTTAATTTTGTTTGAGTTTCGTTTAGCTGAAAGAGACAAAAATGACAAATATTCACAACTTTTGGAAACATTTTGATGGTGTGCTTTAAGGTCGAATTCGTTGATAGCGTTGATATACAAGTTTTATAGCAGATACTTGTAATTTTTTTCCAGGCTTAATTGACTTTCCATTGTCCCCATACTACTGACGTATTAAATCGAAAAGCTTCGTCAATGTACTCTCGAATAACATTGAGTATGGCACATCCAGACCATTCTTCCATAGAAGCCGCAATGTGTCGCTCACGGATAGATGGTCTGAAGAAATGAAATCTTTCCATGCAAATCCATTTCAGATTTTAACTAATTGCTCAATGTGGAAGTTGAGTGTGAAGGAATTCCTCCAATTCACACTGACTGGAACGCGTGTCTACAAGACATTAAATCTTCTACAGGAGCACCGAACTTCACTCAACGAGATGACGACAAATTGTCATTAAATTACGAATTCTTTAGGTAAAAAACGCTAATAGAGAATTACTCAGACGGACATGGCTAGATCGTCTTAGAATCTTCAAAAGGTCCCGGAATATATACTTTTTGGTTCTATGACCAATATTTCAATGTTTAACAAACGAAATTACAAACTTAATATACCCCCCATCTTTTTTGTGGTGGTTATAATGACTATGTAAATCAAATGACATCAAAATATATTGAAATTATCATGCAAGACGTTTGATTCTTGCCTCTGGGTAGACTATGTTAGTCATATGCAACTACATCTAAAATAATCCACTTCCAACTTACCTCTTTTAAGGTTGACTCCAACTTATTTAATGTTTTATTATTAATCTCCTTTTGATCTTCCAAATTATTTATCAAGGTTCTCATTTTTATATCCAGACTTTGTTTTTCGGCATCAATGACTTTAACACGCGTGCCCATTTTGTTCAAACTATCCTCATGATTGTGTATAATATACTCCAAAGACTCGGAATAGTAACGTTGCAATTGTAAACGTTTTTCCAAATCGATAACCTCGCCATTAATACGATCACGTTCGCGTAATATAATATTTTTATATTTTGATAAATGGCCAAATCTTAAATTAAAATAAATATAAGCCCATGTTTAAGCAATTCAATAAACAAACAAATTTACTCAGCATTTTCATCCTGTTTGGTTTCTTTGCTCTCTAAGTTTTCACATTTCATAAGTATATCCTGAAATTGCTCTTGTATATCCTGTTCGCGAGATAAAGCAGCATCAGATTCATGCCAGGCATCACCTTAATATGCAAGAAATGGAGTTATACATAAAAGGTTATTTAAAATACAATCCATTAATGGTACTTAAAGCCTGCTTTAAATGTTGCATGGCCTCTTCCGAATTAGCGGTCAATTCCAAAGCCATCCTTAACTTTGTATCCGCTTTAGCCACCTGAGGCTTCAGCTCTTCATTTTCCTTAACTTCTTCAACATATTTGCGATGCAATTTGAATATTATATCTATATATTGTTTAATTATAGAGGCCTCAAAGGTGCGTCCTCGTTCCATCCACATTTGTATAATCTTTTTAATTTAGTAAATAAGGACTTTTTGTGTGGATTTATCTTTTTGAATTTACTTTAATTTACCTTATTGGCTCTAGCGAAAAACTCCTCATTTAGATCTTGTTTCAAATCCAAGTCCTTTTCTACCACAGATGTCAGAGAATCTTGTAATGGTGGTTCCGGTTCTGGCTCTTGTTCTTTCTTCTTTTTATCTTTCTTCAACTTTTTTCCAGCTTCAGTTCCTAATTTTTTCGGTGGCATTTTGTAGTTCTTTTATGTAGTTTAAAAACAATTTTAAGAAATAGTTTTTTTTTAATTTTTTTTTTAACTTCCTGACATTAGAGTTAAAGTTGCCAAAGTATTATTTTAAGTTAACTTACAGAACTTATAAGTCCCCGTTACCACACCATTGACAATTCATCACCGTACTTTACTAGACTTTATCATCTACATATATGAAAGAAAATCGATGCCGATTTTGTGAGAAAATCAGGCATTACGATTTTTTGTGTCAATTCTGCTAATATGCCTGTTATTAAGCACATACAGTGTAATGGTAGGAACACAACTGGGACAACCGTCGAATTTCGCCCAACATGACGAACTAGTATGTGACAATTCGCCGTGTAAATTCGTCGTATGAAGTACAATAACGACGAGAAATACAGTTTTTGTTTTCGTACAACAATTGAAAGATAGTGTAACCATATTTAAAAAAAATATATAAAAAATAAAATAGAAAAATATAAAAATATAATAAATGAAACACTAACACGACTCAGGTAAAAATATTTTTTAAAGTTAACTATTTTGTATTTTTATTTTAAATTATCAGCCATGTCACAGAATTTAATTCCCAGAAATACTTAAAATTACAATTCCAGTTAGCAAATTAAATGTGGTTACATTCCGAAAAAAAATATTCGTTTTCCTTTTTCTATAGAAGCACAATACGGAATTAATTCCACTTCCGAATGGAATTAAATTCTGTGACATAGCTGTATATAAAGTAACAAATTAAAGTAAAAATTAACATTATTTACTAAAAGCACTAAAAACTAAAACAAAACATGGTCACCCCGTATTGTTTGTTCGTCGTTCGCCGGCGTGAGAAATAGAAATAAATGTATTTCAGAGTTCACCGCGTATGCCGAGTTCAGGGGGGTTATTGTGTATTTCGATTCGAAAGCAAAAGCTTTCAAATACAATCACCCCTACGTGAATAAAAATTTCACATGAAATTTTTTCCCTTTTATTTTTTAACATTGAATTTTAAACACCCCTATCGTGAATAAAAATTCCACGTGAAATTTGTTCACTTTTCACATTTTTTCTATTTAAATTCAATGTTAAAAAAAATAAAAGTGAAGAAATTTCACGTGGAATTTTTATTCACGATAGGGGTGAATAAGAAAAGTGTGAAAAGGGAACAAATTTCATGTGGAATTTTTATTCACGATACGGTTGATTGTAAAAAGTATACAAATTCGAACGATTTTTTTCTATTAATGTGTTGTATGTATATTCATATACACAAATATGTTTTATTTTTGCGACGAATATTCGCGATCAGAAATTCGTCGTTCGTCCCAGTTGTATTCCTAGCATAAGTCGTATTATTATTAAACTTTAATGTCTTGTCTTCCTTTATAAAGAATCTAGATACATACTTACTTTAAACATGTTTTTATCGATTTTCTTTAAGAAGTTGTATTAAAATGTTTGTTTTTTTTTGGAATTAGAAATTAGGCTGACCTAGTATGCATGCTTTAATCGTGTAAACTATAGATCCAGGGAATACTCTATGATTGAGAGAAAGGTTTAAATGGCCTAGGTATCAGCAACACTAATACATATTCCACATAATCAATCACGTTAAGTTGTGTTGAATTTTTTTCCCGAAATTTTGTCCATTGTCAAAATAAAAGTAATTATGATAAAAATATTCAATAAACAGAAATAAAAAAAGAAAAGAAAATAAAATATGAAGGTTTTTCAAATGAATGTATTTGTGAAAGAAAGCCAAGGAAGATGAAACCTGGGTTCTCTCTTTTCCGAAAGTGTGAGAAAAGAAATATTTTTACGTATTTTTAATCTTTCATTAAACTTAAAGCGTTAATAAATGGAATTAAAAAATTACATATGTAGGTATTTCATATTTTTAACTTTTTCACTTTTGTTAAATAAATAGTTATGATGATACATTATTTTGTTTTAGAAAACACAAATACATACAAAACAATGTAACATATATTACTTAAAAATATTTCGTAAAATATAGTTTTATTGTTTGAATTAGTTTAGTTGTCATGTTTTAATTCCATATTCCACCAATTGTTTCTATACCTGAAGTATTTTTTATTTTATAACATTTTTTGCTTCTCTTATAAAATTGAAAAAGTGATGTTACGTATTTTTGAATTGCGGCGACGATATGTTATTCATTAGCAAGCTTTAGCAGAGTGGAACACGAATATTTCTCGAATTTATAATAAAAATACAAATTATAGTTTTTTTTTTTTTAAATTAATTTTTTTTAATAAGTTTTACAACAAATTTTAATTTGTTATTGTCTAATTGTCTTATGTAAAAAAGTAAATATACACATTGATTTAAGATTATACATACATTTTTCAGTTTTTTTTTTTTTTTTTGTTGGTTTGTTTTGTTTTAACTAACTAAAAACTAAACATTTTACTACACATTTTCATATTGTGTAAAGTCCTATTAAATAAAAATAAAATAATAATTATAATATTAAAAAAAAACGAAAACAAAAACGAAACAATTGTAAATTGTATTTAAGCTATAATGTTAATTAGTATACAAGTTTGTAAATTGTTTAATAAATCAAATAATATTAGAAAATTATACAAAAAATCAGCCATATTATGAGTGTCGTTTTCGTTTAACGACAACGACTGTTTCGTAATAGATTAAAGAAACAGATTTAATTTTATATTTAATCTATTACGATACAGTCGTTGTCGTTAAACGAAAACGACAATCATAATAAGGCTGAATAACACATTTAGAAAGCTTAAGGAGAGAGAGTAAGAAATAAAGAAGTAATATTTAAAACCCAAAACCCAAATTATATTTGAGAGGCGATAATAATATGTAATAATCGACAATGACTGTTGCTTTTTAAACAAAAATAAACTACAGATTACTACAATGCAGTTAAAGAAAACTTTGTAACACACATGTAGTTTTGTAAATTAATGAATGTATACAATATTTTAGAAAATTTCAAATGTCATTTGCAAAATTTTTATTATAAAAATAATAAAATCTAAAATACATTTAAAGAATAACTTTAAAAATAGTGATTTAATTAAATTATCTTCATACACTGTTCTAACTAATTACCTTTTTTAATGTGCAGATAAAAGTTTTGTTCTAATTTAATATTTTTTAACTATTTCGATTAACTTTTTTCTATAAAAAAGATTTTATATATGTATTTCAATGTTGTACAAGTCACATGATCAAAAATTCAGTTAAAAATATTAAAAAAAAATCAACAAAATTATACTTTAATATGAAAGAAATTTTTTTAGTAAATTTTCCATATTGAAAATGTGTCTCTATTTTCAAAAACGAATAATTGACAAATCAATGTTCTGTAAAATATATTCAATTCACAATCTTGTGCAAATGGTATTGCATCATTGCATTTGCAAAAACGTTTAGCATATTTTTGCTCTACACTAACAAAATACACAACAAAAGCAAAAATATGCTAAACCTTTTTGCAAATTCAATGATGATTGTGAATTATGCTAATAATTTAAAAATTGTGTGAATCAATTTTTGCAAAAGCATTAAATTGATCTGCTTCAAAGAATTTGTGAAATTTTTAAAAATATTTCATATACAATAACTTTGTTACCAAGAAAATCTAAATGAAACTGTAACACACAAAAAAAACTGAAAGGAATATTAATAGTAATATTATCAAACAATATTAATTAGTATTATAATTAATCATATAAAAAAAATACATACACACAAAATGTTTGTATAAAATGTCTCTACTAATCAATAGCTCTAGCAGTGGTAACAGGACGACGTAAACGAGTTTCGTTGTTGGTTGTGTTTGTTGTTGTTTGACTAACTAACTGAGAGTGGTGTTGATTGTGGTGGTGATTACGGTTACGGATATGGTTATGATGGTGATTTTGATTGAGAGCAGACGAACTAAGTTCATGGACATAACAGGAACGACAAACGCGTACCGCTTTGGTGAGACCATATTTTGGTAAAGGCGTGGAATTGTTCGAGCAAACACCACAAAATACACCACCACAATTACGGCAGTGATGACGACGTCTAAATGCAGTAAATGGAGTGTTACAAGACATACAACGTGGTGCCTTTTGATCTGGTATCCAGGCGGGTGGTGACAAGCGTACCGCAGATGTTGTATTTAGTTGATGTTGTTGTTGTGGTTGTTGCATCGAATTGGCATTCGATTCCGATACTCTGCGGTTCGTTGTGTTTGTTGAACGTTCGCAAATGGGTGAACTATTTTCCGAAGATGATATTGAGGGCGAATTACTGCCAGTCGAGTTATAGCGATTACGAAATACATGATTGTGATTATGCTGACGTAGATGCTGTTGCTGTCTTTGTTGTGTTTGTTGAGAGGCAATTGTTGTGGGACATTCTTGGTTATCTAGGCTACGACTACGCTCGATTTGTTGCCGTTGATTAGCAGCCGCTGTTGCAGTTTCATCATTCGTTATAGCATTTGTAGTTACCGCCGTACCCGTCGAATGGCGATATGCTCTATTGCCTTCATTACTACTACTACTCGTATTGTTGCTACTGCTGCCATTGCTACTGTTCGATTGATTATCGCCCTCCGGGTTAACCTCTTCGGCCGAATAAATACTTTGACTGGAACCAGCACTCTCTTGTATCACATCATTTTCGGATGCCCTAAACTCAAACAGTTCATTATCTTTGGGCTTTTCGGGTATGTCCAACTCTTCTTGAGCCGGTGACATGTTCATTAGGAAAACACTACGCAGTATTTGTCGTAAATCAAAGGCAAAATTTGTTTGCAATTGATCGGCAACGCCAGCAATACACACAAACAAACGATGAAGTAAATTTTCCTTGTGTCTATAATAGAGAGGAAAGACAGCATTATGATAAGAAGAGATAAAATAATAAAGATAATAAAACAAACAAGTAAAAATAAAGTTTTATTTTATTTAAATTGCTTTGTCCAAATGTGATTCATTCGTTATTCATTTTTATTTGAGATTATTTGTTTAGATAATAAAGATTAGGTTTTATATTTTGCTGATAAAAATAAGTTTATAATTATACGCAATTGGGTTCTTGTTACTATTTTACATTAATTAATCAATTTATTTAGATTGCAATATCAAAATAATCGAAAAAAATCTTTAAATACTTACTTAAATTTCGTTCTCCCCGACAACCTAACAGTCGATTTATTATCTTCCAACAACGATGAAGACGACGATGGAGTTTCTATGTCCAAAACACCAATCGAAGATGTTGCTTTACTATTCTCGATAGTAGAATCATCTTTAGTAGCACTATTATCACCAGCCACACATTCATCGCATTGTAGCGCTGATGTGTGTGGTTTATTGCCACCATGACGAAGAGGATGACGATGATGGTGGTCATGACCTTGGGCATTAACATGATGAACACGATGCCTATGATGACTTTGGTTGTGCTGCGTTGTACTGCTGCTACGATTGGTCGTTGACGATGTTGAATGAGTATGATGATTGTGGTGATGATGATGGTGATGGTGTCTATGATGCTGACGATGAGATCGTGTATCTTTAGTACAGACTTGTTGAGTCTGAGACTGACTGTTGGGCTGCTGATCGTTGCTGTAACGTCTGCGTCGTGTACACGACGATGTTGTTGTTGTAGTCGTTTCGGAGGAAGGATTATTAATGGAACTTTGCTGTGATATAGAGATTTCTTCAGAGTTTTGTAAACTTAAACTAGCTGTGGCAGCATTGTTATTATCGTGATTTTCCTTTTCCATTTGTTGTTCTTGTTGGCGTTGTTTGGCTGTGCTGGTTATGGCCTTAGCACTGGTACTAGGCAGTTCTACATCCATATTGTCGTTCAAATCATCTTCATTTGCAGGTAAATCAGAATCGCTGACTATAAAGTTATCGGTTAAAGGCACCTCTTGAGGTTGTAACAAATTGCCCAAAGTAGTGTTGGATATTAAATAACCCGTGGCACAATCAGCCAAGGCCATTTCCAAATTAATAAGCTGATCAACTACATTTTCCAGATTAATGATCCCATCTACTACACTATCTAAATTATAAATGTTCGGATTATTATCATCCTCATCTTCTTCAACATGTGCTTCACTTTCGCTTCTCTCATTGTCAACGTCAGCATTTATATCCGAATCATCATCGTCCGCATAATGATCATCATTATCATCATCATCGCGTGTCGCCATAAAATTGACTTTACCTAATTCAACTTCTTCTTCGTCGTTGTTGTCGTCATCTATCCAACTGTCAGGAGAGGTGGTGCCATTACTCCTATTGCCAGCTGATGTAGTTGAAACCAATGAATGCGTGGATCTAGGTGAGGAGGGTGTTGATGACACTGGCGTATTGTAGGGGGAACAGTAATCAGACGATGAACTACTAGTTGTGGACGGTGCAGGCGATGGACTGTCTGCTCTTTTCGTTGGTTTTGTTTTAAATGTTTTGCATGCAGAGGACGACGCAGACGATGACTTGTGTTGTAATTTGGAGGTAGTAGTGGTCGTTTTGATTGAACATGCATTCTCGGCGTTTTCATTGGGAGAATTTTCACTATATTTGCTACTTTTGGTATTATTATTGTCAGGAGCTACTGAGGCACCATCTTTTGAGTGTAAAGTATCCTGAAAATAACGCAAAAAAATGTTTTTTTAAAATAAACAACTGATTTGTAGTTATCCTAGACATTATAGATCTTTGTATTTATTAAGATAAATATTGTTATAAGTTATAAATTATAACTCACCTTTAAACTGATTTCCTCATTCGTACACAATAAACGTTCCAAATAATACAACTCAGTTTCATTGAGATTTCTCAAATAATCACGAACTTTTAACAAAATTGCTCGAAAAGGCCGAAACATTTCGGACAATTGTTCGGCCGGCATATCCATGTTAAGCGGACCATTGGGATAAATAACCAGACCCGACACAATGGCCAGCCTTGGTATGGAAAACATTAAGGCCGGATCAAATGCATCAACTTTATCCTGCTCTAGTAGACCCAGCTTTAAAGCCCTCTGCAATGTCTCCGAGCATAGAACACATATCATTTCTTGCATTTCATATTCCTCTTTCGATTTAACTTGAACCATGGCGCTAACATAGCGCCATTCGAACTCAGCAAACAAACGATCGAAACGTTTTAAACTCTCATACAACTGCTCTGTGGCGGCATCGTTTTTATCCAAATTCAAGCGCTCGCTATTCGGCACATTATTACGCAAACACTGATCGCGCAGCAAATAACGTACATTGTTCAGGCTACGCGTTACAGCTTCGGCTAAGGGACGCATTTCTTTACTCTCTTGCTCACGATTCATTATCGATGAACCAGCGGCAAGACATTCAGCACCAAACCACAATTGGCCGGCTAAATTTTCTTGCAAAACTTCTTCGGGAAACTTGGCACGAAATGCACGTTGATCACGTTCATCGCCCAACAACTCTTCGATGATTAAATTGGTAATGGCCAATACTTTATCCTTAAAAATTTAAATAAACGGAAATATAGAAATGTGAACTTGTGTATTACTCTCTCAGATACTTACCTGTCCCTGTCGTAATCTGGATACCAAACGTGAACATCTATCGGGCTCGGCTCGTCCATCGAAACTATCTAATTCACTAGCGACGGCAGCTAGAGCTCGATCTGCATGAAAAAAACGAGCCAATAGAGATTTATCGTCAGCCTAAAAAGAAATAAAAAAATTTAGTTTTAATTAATTGGCTTTAAAATTTGTAAACAAAAACAACTTAACATTTGCATGCAGTTTATAATTATTGTTTTTAAAATAATGAAAACAACAAATTATTTATTGTTTAGGTTTCAGGTTTGCAAAAATTAATTAAATTTAATTGCTTTGTTGAAACTTATTTTAAGGGTATTTTTCCAATAAACATGTGTTTACATTTACATACTAATTTTAATGTAATTTGAGTCTTATTTTATTTTTAAACAAACATTCAAAACAATTTTAAATTAAAAAAATAAAATATTCTGAAAGTTGTTTTAAGTTGAGATGTGGAATGTTTTAAAATAAATTTAAGCTTAAGAATTTTTTTTTTTAATTTTTAAGAATACTAAAGAACATCGACTAGGATCAAGAAACAATTGATCATGTAAAGCAATTCTTATGAGTTTTAACATCAAAAAAATATTTGTGCAGTTATGACAAAATATTGCATAGAATTACATTTAAATATCTATTTTAATATTTTCATAGAGTTTTTGTTTTATTAATAGTAACTACAATATAATAGATATTAAGTAATTTGCATCATAGTTAACATCCTGTATTTATTCGTGCATCATTTGCACATTAAAAATATTTAAATCTTTGGGTTTTTCCTTCATTTTATAACCTTGACATCTTTTAATTTTTTGCTCAACAACATACTATCTCAATGACATTGGGATTTCCATAGAATACAAGAGAACAAGAAAATAAAACAAAACACATGTTTAAATAGTTCTCTAATTATCAATGATTGAAAACATTTTTGCCAATTGATATAAAATTATGTTAAATTTAAACATTTGACAATGATTAGGGTTATTCCCAATTTGATTACGTGGCAAAATAATTTCGATTTAGCATATTTAAGCATAAATATTTGTTTTTCATTGTACTCAAAAAACATTTAATACAACTAGACTATTGAAAAATTTCAAAGAAGCACTTACTATAAAATTATATTAGCTCTGGGTTTCTTACAGATTATCAAATCTATTGAACAACCACCAAAAAATGGTGGGTAGGTACATATGTACATATATTCATTTTGTCATTCGTAGGCCCGTAAATATTCTATGTCGTTATTAAAGTCTAAGATGATATGTCAGTTTGGTTATTTCACGATAAGCTCGATAATGATCAGAAATTTGTGGTACTACAAATAGGCAAAATCGATCATTCACAAATTTTAAAGCATTTAAAACATTAAAAGCTACATCAGCTTTGGCATCGACCATAATACTTGCCAGCATGTAAGATGCCAATTAGGTAAAATAGCCAAATTCGCCATTTGAGGAGAATTTGTAAAGAAAAAGCATAGATTACGGGAAAATATAGATCTATGTTAAAATAATAGAAAATTATATTATTATACCTGGAATTTAATATTAATATAAAATAATGGATATTTGCTACTTCAATTAATCAAAAAAAAAAAAAAACATAAAACCTTTGACGACAAATCAATTTAGCAGAAATAATTCACAAAAGAGATAAATAAAGAGAACAAAGGAGGGAATAAGCCCATGTACATATTTCCAACCAACTACGTATACATACAGTGGAATAAAAACGACTTTTCAGCATATATTTTAAAAATTTAGTTCAACATATTAAAACTAATAACTAGAAATAGTAAAATAACAAAATCAAATTGGTCACAATTAAAAAATAAAAAATATATGCAAAAAACCTTAGTGACGTTTAACAAAACGGACTTAACTCTTAATATTTTGTTGGATAACCTTTGTTTTTGACAACATTTCCAGCCTTTTTGGTAAACACTAATTAAACGCTGGCATGTTTACAGAGATATGTTTTTCAGCTTTGTTGCATCAACTGAACAATTCCTCATTATTTTGCAGATTTTTGTCCCTTAGTCTCTTTTTACAATTGCTCATAAGTTTTCAACTGGGTTATGATCAGGACTTTGGGGTGTCCAGACAAAAACATCTATATTTTGATCCAAAAGCCAACACTTCACTAAACGTGAAGTGAGCTATTTCTGCGCTTATTTGCTTTCAATTTCAGCTTTTATTTCGCGCGAAGATTGATGTTTTTAATGGCTCTACAAATAACTATATCTTCTGCTAAAGTGGTCTTTCGTGTCCTTGGTTACCTAGCTATGGTTGCAAATTCCTTTGTATTTTTGTACAAGTGAATTGCACCAAATAAAATTGTTTGAGCAAGAAAACTTTTGTGCCATAGCCGACATTGAAAATTTTCATTTTGGTAACACTGCACAATTAACGTCTCATTTCTGGAGTACATGACTTGTTTTTGCCCATTTTCGAAACTAAACCGTAGCAAAATTATTACAAGTTAATCTATTGTTTATTGTTTGTTTTACAACGAACGTTGTACGTGCTAAAACTACAACGATCACAATTAAGTGATTTAGTGTCAGTGATTACTGGGCACTGCAAATTCGGGATTCATCCCAGAAGAATAGGTCATCCCTAATAATGATTTCTGCAGGAGTTGTAAAGATGAATGTACAGCAATGTGTACCTTGCGTAACACATTCTTGGGACAACCATCCTTCAATAATCTATCTGAAATATCAGACTTAAAATTAGAGCGTATCAATGCGTTCATTAGGAATAGCAAGAGTATTTACCCCATATTTTCTTCTGAACCTTCCGGACCCGACATCTTCTTCTACTCTAGACATTTTTCTCTCCGCATCTACTCTCTATCTGTCTCTAACAACATCTATCCGCTAAGTTTTGGATATTATCCGCTTTCTTCTATTTATATCTTTTCAGGAACCACAAAAGAACCACCGAATTGGCCTAAGTGAGCTGTACTAACTATGACTGCCTGCTGACCTAACCTAACCTAATCTATTGTTTAACAAATTATACTCACTCTGTCACTAGTATTTAGAAGTTTAAAAATTGAAGACAAAAATGCGCGTTTCTAATTTCATACTTAGAACTCAACGTGTTCTACATCAACAACAATGTTGATAGTTTACTCATTGAATAACGGTAAAAACAATTTACAGTGTGATCTTATTATATCAAAGCATCGTTTTTAATTATATATACATAGATATGTATATAAAAAGGTTCCAAATAAACGAAACTTTTAGTACCCAGTAAAATACATTATAAAAGATAAACCCCCTTATTCAAAAATGATTGTTACATTTAACAAACGTTTATTAAGCAAATTTTTATATGCAAATCTGTCTTAATAAACGTTTGTTAAATTTAATAATCGTTTTTGAATAAGGCGAAAAATTTATTAAAACATTTGTATGAACTTATATCCAAAATCCTCCTAATACGGAAATTATGTATTTAATTTTAAAACAGGAAAATTTTACGTAGAAAACATATGAGTATAAATCACAATGAAAGAAAAAATGTGCAATTCCATGAAAAGTTTAGCATGCAAACAGATAAAGTACGTAGATAAAATAAAAATTGCTTTATTTATAAAACAAAAACATGAATCATCAGTAGCCGCTCTTCCATACCGTATAAAAGAAAATAAATTTGTTTGTTACCCTTCATTTTCAAAACCCTTGTTGTATTTAAGTTGATTTTTAAATATATAAACTACGTATAATTTCTCTATAATCACATGGTTATAATTAAGGTCTTTATCATTGCGAGTTAAATTATATAAAAAACAAGTAAGATTGCTACATTCGGCTATGCCGAATCTTATATACCCTTCACCTTTATTGTGGATGCATAATTATATTATATACATACATACATATATACATATATATATTCATCCCTATCGTGAATAAAAATTCCACGTGGAATTTGTTCACTTTTCACATTTTTCCTATTTAAATTCAATGTTAAAAAATAAAAGTGAACAAATTTCACGTGAAATTTTTATTCACGATAGGGGTGATTATACTGTTACGTTTTTAACTTTTCAAAACGGTTGTTTATTTCCTTTAAATAAACCGGATTCTTTTTAATTGCAAAATAAAAGCGTCAAGTAATTTGAAGAAAATATAACGAGTCTTTATTTATTTAAATGTACACAAACACAATTAAAAATGAACACACTGTCTTTTTACACACTTATGTATATTACAGTTTAAGAACACACTTAAAGTTTTCGAAAACTTTTTACACACTTATATTACGGTTTAAGAACACACTTAAACACTTTGTTTGATCAACGCCATCTGTTGATTAAATTATTCGTAACAATATTAACACACTTAGTTTTTTTGATGAAATTTTCACAGGTTGTCTCGGGTTTTGCTGATTTTAAATAGCAAACTTCTCGAAAGCATGTTTGACAGAATTATTGAAGATTTGGATCCCGAAGACATCTGGGGACTTCAAAAAATTGATTTCAACATCCAGACAGACAGACGGACATGGCTTAATAGACTCCGCTATCTATAATAATCCAGAATATACCTATACATATATACTTTATAGGGTCGGAAAATAATATGTGGAAATTACAAACGAAATGACAAATTTATCTACATATACCCTTCTCATGAAGGTGAAGGGTATAATAAATAAATAAACAACAACAAATTGAACTGCATTTGAACTGTTTCTGTAACAAATTGTCTTACTCACAAACAAGTGAATGAATGATGGAAAAAACATACAGACAAGTGTGATGACGTAGTTTTTTTTGAGCCTGAAATTTACATGTTTAATTTCAAATAATTTGTATGAAAAACCCAAAGTTTATGCAATAACAAACAAGGAAAGAAATTGAATTTTAAATTAAAGTAAAACAAATTTAATAAATTCTCACACAAACATTTGTTATAGGTACGTTAGTGTAGATACCTTTATATAAATTTTTACGTATACTATCACACACTACTGACACTTGCAATTGCCCTTTTTACTGTTAAACGTAACAGAATAAAATACAAAATTAAAATACCTATAGCAAAACAAAAAGTTAAAGTAGCAAAAATAAACGCAATACGCAATTAAAATAAAAGTAATTTTTTATAAATGAATAGGTAGGTACATAGTACTAGGTATAATGAACAACAAAATTCAATAAATACATACATATGTATGTATGCATCTACAGAGTATGTAGCGAATAAGACAAGAAACCGCAACAGAAAATAAACATAAATAAGCAACAATATGTTTTGATTATCCCTCTACCCCATTTGTTGTTGTTTCTGTTATTGTTACTTTTGTTTTTGCTACATTTTGTTAAAGTTGTTCATTGTGACGTTTCTTAATAATAATTATTATAACAACGGCAAAACTGACAAATCACAAAAAACGGGAAATATTTATAAGATATGAAATGTTTGCACACAAAACAAAGGCATAAAACAAAAATAAAATTCAAAAAACTACATCAAATAAATATATAAATATAATGAACAAATAACGAAATAAGAAACGAAATAATAAAGAAAAAATATATAAAACACGTCGTATAATAAACATGATGATTTACTTTTTTCAAGTAAAAATAATACACAAAACTGCACACAGATACAAAAACAATGTTGCCAATTTTATAAATTCAAAGCAATAATACTAAAATCTTGCAAAAAAAAAAAAAAAAAAAAAAAAAAAAAAAAAAAAAAAAAAAAGAATTTTATCTTAAAACGGATTAATTATATAAAAATCGTCAAAATTTGTATTGTAATAAAAAGTATGTATAACGTTTGACAATTATAAACGAAAAATTTTTGTGGACAGCTTCATAGATTCTTTTATCAAAATTTTCAATCACATTTTGGCAAATTGGCGGGAACCAATGATTAAGAAGAACATAATGATTATATTTTTCATCTGCAATTATTTAATAGCCTAGATTAAATTTTTAAGTCTTGTTTTTTGCATTTCCTGATTTTACTGTAATACATAATTTAAAGATTCAAAAAATCTAAGAAATTGAGAAATTATTCACCCTTATCGTGAATAAAAATTCCACATGAAATTTATTACCTTTTCACACTTTTCCTATTAAAATTCAATGCTAAAAAAATAAAAGGGAACAAATTTCATGTGGAATTTTTATTCACGTAGTGGTGATTATATGTTTTGCATTCAAACAAAATTATTTTCTAAAATTATATTTTTCTTACACAAAAAAATAAGTATGTCATTAATTAAAGAATTAATAGGATATAATCTGCAATTAAGCCAAACTTTGAACAAGAACACGAAACTTACTTAAAATTACAATTTTGGCGATTTTTTAAAAACACACATTTTACTACATGATTTTAACAACACTGCTCTATAAATATAAAAAACATGCTCACACAAATGCACATACATTTATACAATTAAAACAGAACTTAAATATGTATTAAAAAAATTAAGATATTTTGTTTTTGTTGGTGCTGCTTTTTTTGTGTTGAGTGGTGTGTGTAGTCTAGTGTAGAGTTGAGTTGACTTACCTTGGGCTTATTTAACCATTTAAGTAATGTTTCCATTTTTATTGAAAGTTGACGGAATTGCAAACACAGCAACAATAATTATATGTAATAAAAATAGTAACAACAACTACATACAAAGGAGTTGATTACAAATGAAGATCACTTTATAATTGTGATTACTGTTGCTGCTGTTGTTGTCGATTTTCCTTTTTTAGCACTCATCAACATTCATTGTTAATCAGAATTTTCTTTTCTTTCGTTTTAGGTCAGAAATGTTAAAAAACAAACTATTGAACAAGTTGTTTTAATTTTTTTTATTTATATTTTTCGTAAATATGTTTAAAAATGTATAACGTAGGTATTAATTTTTATGTTTTGTTACAAATTTATTTTTTATTAAATCACCAGTAAAATACGTTTTATTTATATTTATTTTAGCAATTTTTCTCCTTTTAAAACAATAACTACTTTGTGATTTGAAATCAATTTGCAAATGAATCAACCAGCTTGAATTTTTTGTTTAATTTTTTTCATTTTCGTGAAACATACAACACACTTTTTAAAATGCTTTTTAACAAATAATTCTCTCCACTACACTTGCACAAGCATGTTCGTTGTAGTAGCTCTCACTGAATAATAATCATCAGATAGCCCCCCTTTACTAAGACTTGTTTCACGTTGGTCTCCACCACAACAACAACTCATATAAATTTATTTTCTTCCTCTTATTTATATTCTCCTGTTTTTTGTTACTTTTCGTTGTGGTTTGATGGCTTATCAAGCCAGGTGAAAAACACTCTCACTTGGACGTTTTCTTTTCACTTTGGTTGATTTTTCTTTAGCTTTTATTTTTACATTTTCATCGATTTCAATATCAATTTTATTTGAACTTGTTTAAACGTATTGTTAGAACAACTTGATTTAATTGTACGCAGTTAATTATTGTAATTTTTCTCGTGAATTTTGTAATAATAAAGGCAAATAGGCGGAGTCTAGTTGGTTAAAAATTGGAACACAATCACACAATGAATTCGAGGCCGTGTGGTATATGTTCAGTTTGTGCTACTACAAAAACGGCCATGTTGAATAGAATTGATTAAACATACACATTGATGATGCCAGATTTCTTCCTAAGTTTCAATTACGGATTTTTGATGTTGTTGTTTGTATTACGAACAATAGATGGCATGCTTTTTGTCTAAAAATAGAACCACAAAAATTCCCATATTTTTTTTTCTAAGAAAGTTCGCATAAATAGAACATCCGGGGTTGTTTGAAATCTCAATCGGTCAATGATTGTCCACTCAGCGACAGTTGTATCAACCGAAAGTTTTGTCCCCAGCGAACAACTTTCGACGATAGCAGCAATTCGGTTTCGAAAATTTCCTACAATGTCTATTTTAATGGGCAAGAAGAACCCAGGGGCCAAATTACCGCATTCGTGATCGAATGAGCTGAGCTATCGTATCGAAAAATGATTTCGATAATCGAAATTTTGATAAAATGTACTATATTTCTAGGGAAGTGGTGAGTAATATGATCACCTTAGAGAAGGTAACATGGGCGGTCAATACTTTTGGGTCCTACAAGTCGGCAGGACCAGATGGTATTTTCCGGCAATGTTACAGAATATTCGGGGATCAACGCTTCTGTTACTAGTTGAGTTGTGTGTGCTGAAAAGGTACATACCAAGAGGGTGGAGAGAGGTCAGGGTTATTTTCATATCCAAGGCAGGGAAGGCCGGTCACTCGAAACCCAAGGACTTTAGACCAATCAGCCTATCGTCTTTTCTGCTGAAGACATTAGAAAGACTGGTTGATATGTATCTGACACCGGCATCATAAGTGGCTCTCAACATGCCTACCTCAAGGGTAGATCTGTTGAGAGTGCGCTTCACGATGTGGTGGGGTATATAGAGCGGGGTTTGCGAACCAGGGAATACTCTCTGGCGGCATTTCTCGATATAGAGGGCACCTTTAATAATCTGAAAGTAGAGGCTATTAGACAATCATTAGTGGATTTGAAGGTTTCGCTATTCTTGGTCGAGTGGATAATCCTGATGCTCAGCAGCAGGGTGGTCCACTCGGACTGGGGAGGAGAACTTCTAAAGAAGCTAGTGGCCAGGGGAACCCCACAGGGAGGAGTTCTCTCTCCCTTACTGTGGCTTTTGGCAGACAATTGATAGTGTAGGACAGAAGGTCGTGGCCTACGCAGATGATGTAGTTATATTGATTTCAGGCAAGTTTCTGCCGACAATTAGCAAAATCATGCAGAGGGCGTTGGACACACTGTCAGATTAGGCTACGGATAAAGGCGTTGGGGTAAATCCGGAAAAGACAGAGTTAGTTCAGTTAGTTCTTTTTACAAGAAGGTATAAGGTGGAAGTTCTTAGGCTACCGATACTAGGACTGGGCTATCTGATAGTGCCAAGTATCTAGGAGTTTTCCTTGACAGTAAACTGTTCTGGAAGAGGAACACGCAGGAAAGACTTAAGAGAGGTGTCAATGCCTACTATGCTTGCAGATCATCGATAGGTAGGAATTGGGGTCTACGGCCGTCAGTTGTAGGATGGCTTTACACTTCAATGGTTAGACCCATTCTTACTTATGGATGCTGTGTTTGTTGGGAGACATTGCGATTGTCCAGTCGTAGGAACCTTCTGTCTAAGACTCAGAGGTGTGCTTCGATCGGCATCACAGGGGCCATGAGAAGCACTCCTCAGGCGGCGCTGGATGTTATTCTACATCTTCTGCCGATTGAGCAGTATGTGATGGGAATAGCAGCCAGAAGCCTTCTTAGGCTGAGGGAGTTGGGACTGTTAGGTAACTTCACTCAGGGTCAAGCCAGGATACTGGGTGAGATTGGGGCTAACGGCTACCATCTGGGAACACCCGGCTCCACGGATTACGCGGGACTAGGGTTGATTTTGGGCGTATGCCGGAGGTAATAATGCCACCTAGGGAGAGCTGGTCAGATAAAAGCAGATTATACACAGGATTTGCTATATTTACTGATGGCTCGAAAATGAAGGGTACAGGGGCGGGTCTACGTTGAGAATCTTGACATCATATCATATAGGCTTCCTGACGAATATAGTGTTTTCCAGGCTGAGGTTCTAAGGATCTTAAAAGTCGTGGAACTGATAAGAGACAACATTGACAAAGGACTGGAGGTCACTATATATGTGGACAGCCAAGCGGCTCTTAGAGCGGTAGGGGGCTGTTATGTGAACTCCAGGTTGGTCGATGATTGTAAGAGAGCTCTAGGAGAAATCTCAGGCGAATACGTGCTGAGACTCTGCTGGGTACCGGGTCATTCCAATATCAGTGGAAATGAATTGGTGAGACTCGGCAGATTCGGAGGATCCTAATTGCCAGGCGGCGGTCAGGCCTCCAATAGGTTTCTATTAATGGAAAATCAGGGAATGGATTCTAGGCGAGACAAATAGGGCCTGATATGGCCGATGCTTAGGAAGTCCGTCTCGGAATCGTTACTGGGCGAGAGCAAGGTCTGCGTGAGAACCATGATAGGAGTTATCTTGGGCCATTGTATGATAGGTAGAATGGCAGTTCCCAGAGGAACTGGAGACGATAGAGCTCATTTTGTGCCATTGTCCCAGGTTGCAAGTTAGCAGGTTGAGGTGGCTAGGCAGTAGATTCATAAGCGAATTAGGGGATTACTCGGGATCTCAAAGGATTCATAATGAATATGGCCTGACTGCGCAACAGGGGAAGGGGCGTTGTGAGGGTTTAGGCATTTCGCTCTTGGAACGTACTAAGTGTCTCCTATCGTTTTTGCAAGGCATCACAATGGACCGTATTGGTCTCTGGGTGATGGTGTGGGGAGAACCTCACACCGACCTTCTGACCTAACCTAGAAATTCGAAATGAACGATTTATTGCAGACGGCGCAGGCAAATGGCTCTGTTCTAAATGCACTAAATTGTGTACCTTCTCTTTACATTTTACCACACTCTTAACTATATGAACAAGTATGTGAATGGTATTTTTAGAAGAATTTAGTCGAAAAACTTGTTAACTTGTATTAGTTAAGTAGGTATCAAAATTAAAATAAGAAATAAGTTTTTCATTTTCAAAGCTTTCGTTTTCGAAATCGATTTCTACTACAAATTGATTTGAGTAAACAAGATAAACAAGACAAAGATTAAGAAAAAATTACGAGCATTTGTGATAATTTATATTTCTCACCAAACAACGATTGTTTAACAAAAAACTACTCGTAAGTCTTTTTCCACCGATTTTTTGTTTTCCACAAAAATCTTTTTGTTCTCGAAAACATAACTGAAAATCCATTTTATGAGTTACCAAAAAACATTTTTGCATTCACACTACTCCCTATCAACTTACTACTTAAAAGAAAAGCAAATTGTTAATTAAAAAACATTTTATTTTTTTTTTTTTTTTTTTACAAAAAAGTTTTGTTTTTTATACACTACACTGCTAAGACTATAAAAATTTTCAAATTATAATTTGAAGAACATTGGTTGCAAAATATATATAACATTCGATTTATTTGTGTTTAGGTCTATTTAATTAGTATGGTATGGTTATGGTCTTTCTCTCGACTAAATACCACAAAATATTTGTGGTAATTGTTTTCTTTATTTCATCATAGTGAAAAAAAAAATAAAAAGAAACTAAACTATTTACTCGCATTTAATTATTATCAATCACTGAATAATTAAAATAAAGAAATTTTAAAAAACCCTTAATTATATTACAAAATAACTAAAAAGATACACAAAATCACACAACATTAATGAGGACTAAAGATTTGTAAAAAAAAAATAAGAAAAACAAATTAACTTAACTAGATTTACGGAAAAATAATTGTTACTTTGGATTAGGATAAATTGTGTTGAGCTGTTGTGGCTTGTTTTGGTAAATTACGATTGTTAAATAGGCCCAATTTTGAATTCGAAAATAAGAGAGTATCGACTGAGGGCAAAGCTTGATTTGATTTCATTAGAACGGGACCAGCATTGACCGTTAGCGGCAAGTAAAGTTGATTTATAAATGATGATGGATTAGTATTGCTACTATTACTATTGGTGGTAGAAGTAGCTTTCAAATATCTCTGATTGTTATTGTTGATTTGTATCAAATCTGGAACACTGACATTTGTAGTAATAAGTTGGGGTAAATATGTGTGGGCCGTTGCCACAGTTCCACGGCAATCTTCAATTCTCATGGCGGTTATAGGAGCATTTGTTGTAATTATTTGATTATTTGCAATGGTAAAGGGTGGTAAGTAAAAATTGTTTGTCGTAAAATCGGTAGTTGTTAAAGTGGACGAGGGTGCAAATTCCATAGATGCAGGTGATGAGAATGGTGAGGACTCCATTGAAGAACACATAGACTGTTTTTTAATAGAATCTATAATGATAAAAAAATATTAAATTAATTAGAAAACAACGTAATTGTAAAAAATGTTTGATGAAACAATTGGATCTTTGAAGTGACAATATTGGTAAAGTAGTGTTGGTACAAAAATATGATAACTTTTGCATTAAAACTTACCAAATTCTTCAGTTTTTAATTTCATATCCATATCATGATGTTCTTCTTTGATCTTGAAGTGTAAATCAGACATAGAATCGGATGATATAGCATTATCAGTGTCGGCAAAATTGGACATAACATGATGATCAACATTACTCGGCAAGGTGGCTTTGTACAGACCGCATTCTTCCATTTCCAAAGCCTGTTCCATTATCAACTCCTCAGCTGAGGTAATACTTAAGCAGTGCAAATCGGTGAATGTTACTTTGGTTTGTTGTTGTTGATGCTGTTGGTGTTCCTGTTGGTGTTGTGACTGCAAACGCAGCTGCTGCTGTTGCAGACGCTGCTGTGTTAGTTGTTGCTCCTGCTGATGATGTTGTTGTTGTTGGTCATGATTTGCTACATTTATTTCCGAATTCGGTTCTATGAATTCCTTTTTAATAATCAAGGGTGGTGGAACTTGTTGAACTTGCTTTGGCATGGGTTGTTTTCTTTCTCTCTTAACTTTTTCTACTTTTGGTGATTGTTGTTGCGGCTGCTGTTGTTGGTGAGATGTTTTCAAGGTATTTGTCGTTTGTGTAGACGATAATTTGGAATTGATCACATTTATAGGTTTACTACTGTATACCAGGGCCAAAGGAGGTGGACCACTACCACAATTGGATGTCACAACTGGCAAGTTGACAAGAGATGATGAAGTAATCAAGAAATTGGTTGTAGATGTTGTTGATGCAGTTGTCACAGATGAAGTATCAAAATTTGATTTCGATATTTGCGTTACCACAGGAATTTGTTTCTTTTTACGTTTAGCCGGCACTTTAGTCAATGGTGGCGGTCCATTTATGGTGCTTTGTTGTTTGTTACCACAAGAAGTCACAGTTAACATTGGTTTTGCAAGATTTATCGTAGTAAATACAGTAGTGGGCGGAACAGTGTTTTGGGCAGATGTTATTGTGGTGGTTATTGCTGTTGAAAATGTTGCCAACATTTGCTGTTGATGCTGTAGATCATTTGTTTCAATTTTATTGAGATCAGGAGG
Organism: Bellardia bayeri; assembly: GCA_950370525.1. Classification (NCBI taxonomy): domain Eukaryota; kingdom Metazoa; phylum Arthropoda; class Insecta; order Diptera; family Calliphoridae; genus Bellardia; species Bellardia bayeri. The sequence goes on from OX493264.1 coordinate 125,325,877, forward strand.
TTTTTGATTTGTCGTTACAGGAGTGCTGCTGTTATTGTTCTTTGCTGAGGCTACAACCGTTTTTACTTCCGAAGTTTTCTTTTCCTTTGGTGTACGTGTAGATTTTTTCGAACAATATGAAGGAATATTTTCCAACATTTCACCGGTTTTGTGATCGACCTTATGACGACGTCTTGTGTGTTTTAGCCAATTGGGAAAGTTTGTAAAATCTCTGGGACAATAGTTACATTTGAATGGCCTCTCTCCCGTGTGTATATTTGAATGTTGCTTAAGTTTGGAATTCGAGATGAACGATTTATCGCAGACGGTGCAGGCAAATGGCCTCTGTTCCAAATGCACTAAATTGTGTACCTTTAGACAACGTTCAGTTTTGTACATTTTACCGCACTTCTCACAACGATATGAACGAGTCTGTGCATGGTATTTTTGATGCCGTTGCAAATGACTGCGCTCTTGGAAACGTTTTTGACATTCGGAACATTCATATGGTTTTTCTGAGGTATGTATACGTTGGTGATGTGTTAAATTAATCTTCTGTACAAATTTCTGTCCACAGATCTCACAGCCGTATTTCTTATTTTCCGTATGAATTTTACGATGCATCCACATGCTTCCAAGTTTAAGGCTAAAAATGGGGAAAACATATTAATATATATTTTGCCATTGCGCTAGATTTTAAAAACGCTAAAGAGTTTTAGAAATTTTGTTTAAATTTATTGAGTTTTAAATTATATTTTATTTTTAAAACAAGTTATTTTGAATTAAATTGATTACTCATTAGACTCGTTCGAGTACAATTTGATCTACTTACCACTTTCCACAATCTGGACACTTTTTCCAAGCATCTTTGCGTGCATCAATTGGACGATGTGTTTTTAAATGTTTCTTCAACGATGTCTCTAGATCAAATTCTCGCTCACAATCTGGACATTTATAAATTAGACGATGATTAATATGTTTTGTCAGTTCCTGACTACCGCGGAATATAAGATTTTCACAATCCAGACACTTGTACATGGGTTCGGGTAAAACCAACGGTTTTACAGCTGCAGTCGGCTTATTTGCAGACGTTTCTAAAGCAGCCAATGGAGGTGGGTGGTTTGTGACCAGTGATAACTCCTTTTGTTGTTTATGATTTTGCATAGTTTGATTTGCGGCAAGACTGCCATTATTTAACTTTGGTAGATCTACCTGTGGTTTAACAAATGTTTGGTGTATCCGCATAATGGGTGCTAAGGAAGGGGGACCTGTTTCCAATTTTGCTAATCCGGTGGGAGACTTCTCTTTGCGTATTTGATACTCCGACTGCAGAGGCTTAATGCTACGTTTTAATGGAGAAAACGAAATGCCAGTGGAAGGCTTAAGAAAGGTCCCACTAAAATCGGTTTGTTCTTTCTTGACAATGACTTTCAAGTCATTTTTATCACTTGTTGGCATAGAATTACCATTACTGGAGGCTGATGGGGAGATTTGTATTGACTCCCGGCTCGTATTGCAGCTACCGCCACCAACTACCACATTACCAACACTGCCATTACTTACGTCCAACTGTGAGGTTTGGGCACTTTCATCCAGCACTCTCCAAAAGTCTGACGACGACAAACTATTACCTCCAATAGTACCCGATGGGTCTGTGCTTATGGTTACACACGCGGATAGATCAATGTCTAGCGATTCATCCTTTATGCTCGATATAGAATCAAAGTTATTCATACGCAGTAAAGTGCTCAATATTTCATCATTTTGTAGCTTATTTTGTGTGGTGGAACTGATACAGGAGTGGGACATTGAACTGTGATTGGGAATAGTGGATGAACTGGTGGATTTTAACATAATCGTAGCCATTGTAGATGAACCGCCAACACCACCCATTATTATTTTAGGCGGCAATTTACTACTTGTCTCTGCTTCTTCTTTCATTTTTAATACAATATTTATGTCACTGTTTTTAGAGGTTATGCCGTCTATACAATTTATCTTCTTCACTAGATTGCTTAAACATTCATTAATGTTTTTTATATTATTAATTTATTTTCTGCATTGATTTTTATTGTTTTTTACGTTTAATAAAACACTATAACATGAAAATTTCACAAGTAAAAATATTACAATCACCCTATAGAACGACGCTTTGTTTTTGACACGCCATTTTTATTTTTGATTTTCGCTTCTTTTTGTCTTGTGCTTCGTAAAAACAATACCATTCATGCAACACTGTATATGCAAATACAACACTGTAAGTAAAATGCAACCCTACAGTATTATTGCCAATATAAAATATCAATATTTAGTTCGTTTATTTGACCTTTTTTTTAATATTTAATAGTTTCTTTTAATGTATGTATGTATGTATGTATGTATGCTTTATTAGTATTCAAAATACTTTAAAATTTCACATTGATATTATAAATAAAATAAAATTTTATATATTATTATTTTTAACAAAATTTACACATTCTTTTCTAAAAATATTAATATTTGTTTCAATTTTTATTTCATTTGCTAGTGAATTAAACAATTTAAATCCTTTGTAGAAAAGTGATTTTTGTCCAGCTGTTGTAGTAGCCCTCTCTAGCCTAAAATTATCAGCATTTCTCAATCCATATGGTTGTACTTCTCCTACATATTTGATTTGATCACATAAATATTCAGGTGCATTTCCATATTTAATTTTGTGAATAAAGTTCAAAGTATTTATTGCAAGTCTCTGTTTAATGTTGAGCCATTTAAGCGTATCAAGCATTGTTCGTATATTTGTATATCTGTTACACTTTAAGATCGTTCGCATCGCTTTGTTTTGTAACTTTTGAAGTCGTTCTATTTGGAATTCGTTACAGCACGTATATATTATTGTAGACCCGAACTCAAAATGAGGTTTTATTATTGTATTATATATATTAATAGAAGTTATCAGAGATATTTTGTTTCTTATTCTTTTAAAAAAGCCCGTTTTCTTACTAATTTTTTTACAAATATATTCTATATGGTCTTTGAATTTCATTTCTTTGTCTATTATAAATCCTAGATATTTAATACTTTTTACTTTTTCTATAATTTCATTATTTATTTTAAATACTTTTTCAGTGTTCATATTTATTTCCATAATTTTTGTTTTGTTTTCATTGAGTTTTAGTTTATTCTTTTTTAGCCATATATTAACATTATCTATATCGCTCAACATATTATCATAACATTTCTCATTAGTGTCTTCTTCTGTGTAGATTAAAGTATCATCCGCATATAACACAATTTCACATTTTCCGAGAATTTCTGGCATATCATTTATATATATTATAAATAGCAAAGCCCCCAAAATGGATCCCTGTGGAACACCGAAGTCATTATTCATTACACTTGATTTTGTACCATTTACTTTAGTTAATTGTCTTCTGCTTGTCAAGTATGATTTAAACCATTCGAGTTCTCTTTGCCGTATACCGTACATATATAGTTTCTGTATTAAAATCTGTCTATCAATTGTTTCAAACGCCCGTTTAAAGTCTAGAAATATTGCTATTAATTTTCTGTTGTTTTTTATATTTTTCCACCGATTAATCACATAATTTACCGTTGTCTCACATGAAAATTTTTTTCTGAAACCCGATTGATATTTTGAAAATAACTTATTTTTCTCAAAATATTTTTCAAGCTGTTCTTTAACGACTTTTTCCAGTATTTTTTCACAGGTTTTTAAGGAATTTATGGGACGAAACTCTTCACATTTTCTTGTTTTTGCCACTTTTTCAATTGGTGTTACCATTGACTCTTTCCAATTTTCTGGAAATTCTCCAGATTCTAGTGATTTGTTTACTATTTTCAGTATATTTTCCCCAATTATTTGCCAGTTATCAAGTATAATTTTCGTTGATATTTTGCAGTAGTCTGGTTTGTTTTTTATTTCTTTTACTATTTTCTTTAGTTCTAAAATTGTTATTGCACTAAATTTAAATCTTGAGTTAACCATTTGTATTTGATTTGTGTATTGCACATTTTCTATTGAATCTCTTATTATCTTAACACTATTTATAAAATACTTATTAAAATGACTAGCGATTTGTGTATTTTCTTCATATTCCACTTTATTAAATATCACAGATTTTATCACATTCTGATTTCTCCTTATAATTAGGTCCTTAATTTGCCTCCACATTTGTTTTTGATCCTTTGCATTATTTATTTTGTTGTTTATGTATTTATATTTCTCGTTTTCTATCTTTACTTTATATAAATTTCTTATTGATTTGTACTTATTTTTAACAAGCAATTAGGTCATTTTAATTTTATATAAAAATATTTGATTTATTTTAATATATTTATTTCCAATATTTCGCTATCACAATGGATAGCTTCCTCAGGGATAATACAATTTTTAAATTGTGATAGCGAAATATTGGAAATAAATATATAAAAATAAATCAAATATTTTTATATAAAATTAAAATGACCTAATTGCTTGTTAAAAGAAACTATTAAATATAAAATATCAATTTTTTTTACAGAATTTTTAAATGAAATCAGTGAAAATTATAAAAAGAATTAAAATTATTGTATGTATGTATATTATGAGCAGCGTTGTCAACTTGGTTTCGCACCATTTTTGTGCGAAAAATTTGACAACGCTGGTTATCTCTAACAAGCGAAATAATAATTCCCATATTTTTTTTTTTTTTAAGTTCGTATATCTACAACGAACCCGGTTTTCTTCTAAGAATTGCAACGACGACGACCGACGGAAGAAGAAAGAAAGAAGAGAGAGTGTGCATGAGGAGAAAGAAGAGCAGAAGAAGAAAGAAAAGAAAAAGCAAGAAAACAAACAAGGTGTGTTTGTGGGGTCGGTCCCCCCACCAGTTAGTTTTATTAAAAAGGTGGTAGTACAGCTGAAAAAATTTTTTTTTGCTCGTGTAGTGAGTGAATTTAAAAATGTGGTGAAAAATATCGTGGTGAGTACAAAAAATCGTGGTGAGTATAAAAATCATGGTGAGTTTTTAGAAATTCACCACAAACACCGTATTCCAAATTTCAAGGGCATTGAAAAATTTGTCATCCTAAAAGGGGGCAATGTGCTTTTCTAAAGAAAGTTTCTACAGCATAACTTAAGGATGTCAAAAAATATTTGAGTCAACCTGTAGCCAAAAAATCAAACAAGGTAATTACGCATACTTGATCACCATTTAATAACGCAAAAATTGTAAGACTCAATCATTATTTTTTTTGTATTTTTAAGTTATGAGTTAATAAACAAAATTGTTTCTCTTTTATATGGAAAGAAATTTATATTAAATAGAAAATCGTTGGTAACAAAAATCTCAAAAAGATAATATTTCAAAAACAATTTCAAGTTTAACATTTTAAGAAAATAATTAAAAATTTGTTAAAACAGATTTCTTAGGCCCCTTTCATATTAGGCAATTTTATTTGCGCACGTCTAGTGTTTGTGGATATGAGAGGAAAGGTCGGTTTGAAGGGGAAATAATTGCCAAGGCTTGAGTTACACGCTTGTCTGTACTTGGAAATTCTGTTGCTGCTGTCATTCTTGTCTTGGGATATTTATTTGTTTTTGACATTCTTTTATTTCTTCTTCGGTATGTTGTCACAGAGTATACTCTGCTGCACAGAGAACACAGAGGCGACAATTTTGCTCTGCTGCGGTGTTGTCAAATTTTGTGTTAAGAAAATTGTATATGTTTTGTGAATAAATTTTTATAAATTCAAAAAACATGAGAAAATGGAAGCAAAATGAAACGGAACGGATCAATTTAGTTGAATAAAATGAATGCATTTTTAACGTTCGTTCATTTTCATATTTAGACCGCAATAAAAAGGCGAAAACATTTAATAACATTTTAATTGAAATGCAAAAGACCGACAATACTGTAAACCTTAGAAGAAGAAATTAAACGGAAATGGTTGAATTTACGGACGCAACATATGCAAGAAGTGCGCGCCGTAAAACAATCCAAAAAAATTAAAACAGAAATGAAAGAAAACGTCAAATTGAAATGCAAAAGACCGACAATACTATAAACCCTAGAAGAAGAAATTAAACGGAAATGGTTGAATTTACGGACGCAACATATGCAAGAAGTGCGCGCCGTAAAACAATCCAAAAAAATGAATACAGAAATGAAAGAAAACGTCAAAAAATTAAGAAAATTCGAGCATAAGAAAATTATACTTGCGCAACCATGTTACTTGAATGTGTACACAAAAGCAAGTCCAAAAGAAAATAAATAAAAATGAAAATTATACTTGCGCAAATAAAATTGCCTAATCTGAAAGGGGCAGCGTTGTCAGTTTAGGGGATTTATCCCCAAATCGGGGATTTTTTCGTGATTTGGGATAAAAATTTCCTCTTGGGGATCCGAAGATTTGTTGGGGATACAACAATTTTAGGGGATTTTATTAGAAGAAATATTTAAAAAAAAATGTTTAAAATGGCTGCAAATACTAATTTTATTAAAAAAAATCATAATGTTTCTTGGGAACGCGAAGATTGCAAAAAAAAGGTTTGAAATTACATGAGTATTTTTTTAAAGTGTAACACGCTTGCGTGAACATCAAAACTCTGTATAATTATGAAGATTGCATCCACAACAACAAAGGTGAGTATATAATCCGGCATAGCCGAATTTTTTTAATTTTATGTTGTTTGTTTGTACATATATGATAAAAAAAACAACAGGATCTAAAAAGTCCTTTCTTGTTAACTAATTCAGTAAGCAACCACATTGTAAAACTGTAAAAAAAGAAATGCACATTGCCTACTTTTAGGATGATAAATTTTCAATGACCTTGAACAATTTCGAATAACGGTATATTTGTGGTGAATTTCTTATTTGTTAGCTAATTCAGCTACCACCCCGTAAAACTGTAAGCTGCACATTCATTGCCGTATTCTCCCTTCGTCGTAATCGTCGTCGTCGTCCATTTTGCATTGTTTGTGCGTGTGTTGGTTGTTGCGGTTTGAAAAGCAACCCCGGATGTTCTATTTATGCGAACTTTTTTAGAAAAAAGAATATGGGAATTTTTGTGGTTCTATTTTTAGACAAAAAAAGACAAAATTTTATGTTTTTTTTAGCGATTTTTGTGGAATTGAACAAACAACAAGAAGCTGCCAGATTTTGTGAATTTGAAAACCGGGTTTTTTTTATTTATTCCAAACTTTAAAAAAAAGAATGAATTTTTGCAAAAATTTTTTCTTTTTACTTCTTGATAATTTTTAGGCAGGCTTGAGTTCAGGCCTGACTAAAAATTATCAAGAAGTAAAATTAACTAACAGTTCAATTATGAAATAATAATTATTCTATAAAAATTTTTCTCTAAAAAAAGGTGCGTGCGCCTTCTCTTTTTACTGAAGGTAGGTAGTACAACTTGAAAAAATTTTTTATTTGGATATTTTTCTTGGCTGGGAGAAAAAATAAATAAAAATAAGTTTGGGGATTTTAGGGGATGATAAATCCAAAATTGGGGATAAGCTCTAAAAAAATACTGGCAGCACTAGAAAGGGGCCTTAGTTTTTCATTTGTGATAAAACAGTTTTATGAGATTATAGTATATTAGGTTGGCAACGTATATGAACAGTATTATCGACACACATGTTCATTTTCTAGAAGAATCAACGCCATTTTTATGGTAAAATATATACACATTCGTGAAATAAAATTACTGAGCGACGGATCAACTTGTGTGAGTTTATAAAAAATTTTCATTACAATTATTTTAATACTAGAAAGGGTTTATTTGTAAAAAATAAAAACAAAATTTATTGAAACACAGTTTCAAAGAAAACACTGACAAGCTGAAAAAAATAAAGTGCAAAGAACAGACAAGTTCTATAAACTAACCTTTAGAACAATCCAAAGATTAATAAATAGAACGTCATAAATTTCACAAAGAAAAAATAATTAAAAAAAAATCTTCAATAGTGTTAAATAATTTCCCAGATTTTCTATTTATTGCACTAAAGAAATATTTGGAAAAAAGAAGAAAAATCTATATATTTTTTTTTTCATATTTTTTACAAAAAGGTAAAAGTCTTGTAAGCAAATAAATTTTTGTATAACTGTTACTAAGTGACGCATATAAATGTGAATAATTTGCAAAATATGTATATTGAATTACAAATTTTCCTTATTCTATCAAGGAAAGAACTTGAATCCAAATTTGATTTATGTAATTCATTTTGTGTACAGGAGAAAACGTGTATGTATGATGAAAAAATTGTGCAAAATATGTAATTTTTCTTGAGTTAACATGTTTTTTTTTTTTTTTTGTAGAAAGCACCTACTTTTGCCTGCGCGATAATATTAAAAAAAATTCGAGTAGCCATTATTCCCTGGGTAGTTTTATAAAAAATATATATTTTTCTTTAAAAAAATAATATGTACATATGTATGTGTTAGTACAGATATATCATTTCTTTTTCAATGCAAATATATTCATATTTGTTATCTAAATCATGTAAAGTCATCATTATGTTTGTCTGTTTTTTTTTTGCCTAATTACTTCCTTTGAAAATTTTATATATTTCTTTATTTTCACATGTGGAAATCGATAGAAAATTCTTTTTTTTTATGTTTTTTTTCCTATTGTTTATTTGTGATTTTGCTGTATCATTTATTCGCTAGTATAGCGTTGTATTTTTATATACATGACAAAGATGCCATGTAGTTTTACGAAGCAATGTGGTGTAAAACGAAAGCCCTTTTGAAAATATATCAATATTTTCGTAGAATAAGTACGAATGCATAAAATAAACAAAATCACTATTAAAATTAAAACAAAAAAGCTTTTAGTAACCTTCGGATTCAAATACAGATAATTAGGCATGTGATGGAAATCGAAAACGAATCAGTTTTGGAAATACATTTTAATGCATTTATAGTCTAATTTTTAAAATTTTTGTTTCAAGATTCTCTTTAGTAGCCCAATATCTTTATAGGTATTTTATGTAATAAAAGTTTTTCAATACAGAAATATTACGAAAAAATTGACTTCCAAACCTCATTCGTTTTCGATATCCATCACATGCCTGAATATATATGTTTATGTTTTCATAAATTCTCTAAGCAAATACCTACTCGAAATTTCATAAAAAAATGTAGTTTATACCTACATAAGTATATAGTAAAATACTTGTTTTTTTTTGTTTGTATTAATCAATTTATGATTAATTAAATAAAAATGCATTCATACCTATTTTATATTTATTATAATATAATATTCAACATGTAACTTTTTTTGTACAACTGCTTATAAAAGCGTTATTTTTTACACTATTGAAATAAATTTTTGTGAGGATGTGTATGCGTTAAATGCATTGGAATCTCAAAAAAAACTAATTTCGAAAAAATAGCGAGTTAGGGCCTTTCTACATGAGATCAGCGATATTTATGTACGTACATATGTATTTGATTTTGCACGCTTTTTAAATTTTGATTTCAATTAGGTTTTTTATGTTTACTATATTTTAAAACTATTTATTTACTACCACAATAAAATCAACCAAATTAGATTTTTTTGTCAAAATAATAAATGAATTAAAATTTTTTAAGATTTTCCAACACTATTCCAAAGAAAATCGCCGACAAATTTTTTTTAATAGTATGGCAACTGTTATTTTTTCTTTGGTTGTACTAAATTTGTTTGATTTTTTTTTCTTCAGGTCCTTTTCATCCCCTTGACATCTTGTGTGTGTACAACAGTAACAGAAGAAGAAAAAGTCCAACAAAGTAAAGAAAGAACTGGTATTTGAGAGTATATAAAAATTAACGTGTTATAACGATATTTTTTTTATACACTACAAATTCAAAGAAAGAAACAACAAAAAATATAGAAATCTAATTAAAAAATGGTGAAGGAAACCGCATATTATGATATTTTGGGTGTTAAATCCAATGCCACACCCGATGAATTGAAAAAAGCCTACAGAAAGTTGGCCCTTAAGTATCATCCAGATAAAAACCCAAATGAGGGTGAAAAATTCAAAGCCATTTCTCAGGCGTATGAGGTGCTCGCAGATCCCGACAAACGTTCCATTTATGACGAGGGTGGCGAGGCTGCCATTAAGAAGGGTGGTGGCGATGGCGGCGATTTCCGTAATCCCATGGACTTCTTTGAAAGATTCTTTGGCGGAGGTTTTACCACAAACAGACGTCGCGAGCGTCGTGGCAAAGATGTTGTTCACCAGTTGTCCGTGCAGCTAGAGGAGTTGTACAATGGTGCTACTCGCAAATTGGCTCTGCAAAAGAATGTCATATGTGACAAATGCGAGGGTCGCGGTGGCAAGAAGGGAGCTATTGAGAAGTGTATGCAATGTCGCGGTGCTGGCTTGGAAACTCGCATCCAACAGATCGGTACCGGTTTGATCCAACATGTCGAACAAGTGTGTCGCAAGTGTGCTGGCACTGGTGAAATGATATCTGAGAAGGATCGTTGCAAGCAGTGCGTCGGCCGCAAAACAGTGCGAGAACGTAAGGTTTTGGAAGTTCACATTGACAAGGGTATGCGCGATGGACAGAAAATTGTATTTAGTGGCGAAGGTGATCATGAACCCGATTCACAGCCTGGCGATATCATAATTCTGTTAGACGAAAAAGAACATCACACATTCGTACACGCTGGTACAGATTTGATGATGAAAATGCCAATTAAGTTAGTCGAAGCATTGTGTGGATTCCAACGTGTGATTAAGACTTTAGACGATCGTGATATTGTTATCACTTCAGCGCCCGGTGAAGTCATTAAGCATGAAATGACCAAGTGTATAATGGATGAGGGTATGCCACTCTATAAAAATCCATTAGAGAAGGGTCGTCTTATCATACAGTTCGAAGTTATTTTCCCCGATACAATTCCAGTCTCCGTTATACCCCAACTAGAACAGTGCTTACCACCTAGACCAGAAGTAACCATTCCAATTGATGCGGAACAGGTGAATCTGGTAAGTAAAACACAGAAAATATTTTTTAAAATCATCGATTAAATTTTTTTGCGAAATTACTTTTTGGGATTATAAAAATTGTTAAAGTAAATTTATATTTGTATAAATGAATTTATATTTGTTGTAGATTTTTAATATTTTATATATGCATATATTACTTTTTAGGTTGAATTTGATGCTAAACAACGCAGAGATCAACAACATCATCGCATGGCATACGACGAGGATGAACGTTATGACGAAGGACCAAGAGTGCAACAATGTACCACAAATTAAGCGTGTAAATAGGCAAAAACACATCTATAAACAAATGCGAATGAATAACTTACTAAAAGCAAAAGTATATCCACGCATAAGCAAAGCAGCAGAAAAAACTACTGTAAACTTTACTACTAACTCTCACAATTCCTTTAAAATAAAAATACATAAAAAACAAAAAATATCAAAACACAATACTCCAAAACTACAAATACATCTGGAAGAAAAATATGTACACACAATTTACAAAAAAAAGAACGATAAATTATTATTGAAAAGAAAGCGATTTGAAATGAAACAAACACAAACTCTAATTGTGAACTTAAACGCAAGGAGCGAAAAATGAGATGAAATAGAGAAACAAACATTATACATTCACATTAGATATCTAACACTTTTTAGCTAAATAAAAAGAAAAACAAATAAAAACAAAGAACTCAATATTTAAATGTAAATTATGTACACACGCTGTATTTATTGTTTCACGTCATTTGTTCGTTATCTTTCGTAGATCCGAAAAACCTAAAAATACATAACGTTCTTCTAGCATTATCCTCCCTTTTCTCACTTTTAATATATTGTAGCAAATTTTGTTTGACCAACTGCAGTTGCAGGCAACACTTGTCGAATTTAAATTTGTATTGTGTAATTTTATAGAACAAAAATATTTTAATATTTAATAATGATGCTTAAATGTATATATTTCGTAAATACTATACAAACATTTTGTTTTGTTTTATTGCCAAATAAAATCAGTTAAACGCATTCTTCCTTGCTAAAAATACAAAATGAAAAAAAATCGAAATTTCTCTATGAAATCTCTACGCAACTAGTTTTTTTCTCTTTATTTTTGTGTTGGAAACAACTTACAGTTTTATGTGAGAATTTACACTAAATATTGGAGACAAATTCAATTCAAATAGAAACTGAATAGCATTAAAAACCTTTAAAAACTTAATCACCTAGGTTCCACATTTATAAAATTAAGTGGAAGTGAAATTTTCATTAAGTTTGTGTTTTAAATTTTGTGAAAATATTTCCAGTTTGGTTCATCGAAAAATAAAGTTTCACTTGTTTTCTAGAACGCCGTGAAATTGTCTATGTGGAAGTGAAAACGTTTTTAGTTTCACTTCGTAGTGGAATATAGAACCTAGGCGAATATAAATATTATGAATAATAAAAACAAAATAAAGCGGTTAATTCAAACGAAATAAATATAAATTATTATAACCTAGAATTTGAATGTGTATTATTTGTTTTTCTTTTATAACATATAATCCTTATTTTACATCTAACGACAGGTGAAAGCTTGTATTTTGGATAAAGTCATTGTATCTAGTGTATTTTAAGGTAACTGTGATAAAAATATTTAACTGATTTTAACGACGTCGTTTTTGCTAGAGTCGCTAAATCATCGTTGTCTAACCAACAATTAGGTCCTAAAATGCAGAGCTTCTCTTAGTGATATGGCGCAGCATTCCTCTGTAGGTCTTTTCTGGATACCGGGACGTCAAGATATCCCAAGAAACTGTATTGCGGATTCATTGGCAAGGACAGGAGCCTCTCAGAAGAGAAAACTGATCTAATTGTTGGAATTTCGCTCTCGTCGTGAAGATGTTGGGTTCTGATGAACTCTACAACTGTGCTCAAATTAGATGGTCGCTGCAGCTTACTTTTTTTTTACAGATGATATCCTATTAACTTCTTTACATAAAAATGCAAGTTTTTGCTCGCTCTCTTATGGTTTACGAGATATGCACCTTAAAAGTTTTTATATATAACAGTAAATATCTACTATACCAGATAATATATGGTCCCAAATATCAATATGGATGCCGTTTAAAAGTGCTCGGAAAGGCCTTTCGAATGATATATAATACGACGTAATTAGCCCATTGTGAGTTTTTTTTTTACAATAGTGATGATATCTCAAAAATAAACCCATTTAATGAAAATTTATGTTCTATAAAATTTTATAGAGAACATAAGCTTTCATTTGACATATACCATTTAGTCCTAGTCCTTAAAATTTGAGGTTAAAAATGATTAATTTAAAAAATACATACTTTTTTAAACAATTAAGTCATATTATATATCATTTGAAAGGCTTTTCAACAATACTTATATTGTTTAGATATATTATTTTGTATAATTGATATTTACAGTTATATATCAACTGCCTATTCAGAAGACAATGGCAAAACAGTCGTTCTCCAACCACTAAGGCCCAACTACAATTATGCCTGACAACTCTTCGCAACAAATTGAGACAGAACCACGCGTCTGCAATAGAAGGCTATCTAAACAGCCTAGATGCCACAAAACACTCCAATTACAGCTTATGGAAGGCAGTACGGCATATGAAATGCCCTATAACCCAAGAATCTCCAAAAAGACTGGGCCAAAACACAAATGAAAAATTAAACCTTGAGAAAGTTTTCACTCCATATGATACACATACATGTTTCTGTCGTCCAATCATTCCTGATAAGGTAAACCATCCAATAAAATTTAACATAACTCAAGTAAAATCTGCAATAGAAAAAGTGAATATTAGAAAATCTGCCGGACCTGACCGCATCAGAGTCAATGATGCTTCTAGAATCTTGTTGCTCATTTTTAACGCGATATTAAGAGTCGAATACTTCCCATCCTCATTGAAGACGTCTATAATTGTTATGATTCCCAAGCCAGGAAAAGATGCTAACCAGGTTGCGTCGTACACACCGATAAGCTTATTATCAATTCTATCGAAGCTTTTCGAAAAAATATTCGTTTTAAGTATAACTCCTCATCTAAATAAACACGACATCATCCCGGATTACCCGTTCGGATTCAGAGCGAAACATAGTACAATAGAACAAGTGCATAGAATTATCACCCAAATTAGATCGGCGTTTGAGAAAAAGCAATACTGCTCAGCCCTGTTTATAGACATTTCCCGAGCATTTGACAAAGTTTGGCATGATGGGCTAATCATCAAAATAACACGAATGCTTCCTCAAAACACTGACAAGCTTCTGGAGAGATATATAACAGGCAGAACATTCATAGTAAGGTCGAAAGATAAATACTCCCCCCTCAAGAAAATTACTGCTGGTATATATAATATACACAGCGGATATGCCAACAAACCTGAGCACGCATACCTCTACATTTGCAGACGACACAGCATTTATTAGCGTCAACCATGACCCAAAAGTCGCATCGCAAAATCTGTAGTCTCACATCAATGATCTACGAGTCCTGGCTAGAAAAATGGAGAATAAAAGTTAACCCGGCTAAATGTGCTCACTTACTGCCGTATTTATAAAAAATTATAGTAGACTTCAAGCGTACTTTAAGAAATTTTTGTCTTAAATAAGAGAATATTACGACAAATTGTCTGCGCCCATGGTATATAAGTAATTATATTATCCACAGAAATCTCAACGTCCCCACTATCTAGGAGGAAATAAAAAAATATTCAATCAGCTACATCGGTAAACTAATGGCCCATCCTAACTACCTCGCTAGGGGTCTGCTTCAGTTCGAAGGTCACCACCCGATACTTTGAGCATAACTAGAAGACATTTTTAAAATTTGAATATTTAGTGGTTACATTGGTAACAACTAATAAACAACAAGTAGAATTAAGATTTGAATACTTATTGTAAATTTCGATAAGAAAGATTCAATAATAAAAATAAATTAAAAAAAAAAAAAAATGTTAAAATAAAAAAGCTCTAGTGTTACGATCTTGGTCAGTTTCAGTTTTCGGCCAAAATTTAAGATGATCGATCCATTAGCCATATCTCTTTTACAAGGCCGACTTCTGAAAATTACTTTATCGTTTATAAATCTTCTTGTTCATAAATATACAGATAATCAGCTGTATTACTATTTTTATCAATATTTCTTGTCTTTTCAGACAACACAAAGAGGTCAACTGAATGGATCTAATTAAGCTGAACGACTTACTATACTAACCTATACGTTAGTATAACAACTCGGCAACTCGGAAAAATTGTTAAAAAATAAAACAAAACATCTGGCAAAACAGTTTGTAAAAAAAAAATTGCGCCTCCAGCTGTTCGGGTTTATTTATTAACAAACATTCTTAAAAAATATATAAAAACAATTGTGTCTAAATTTAAGAAAAATATCAAAATGAATCAAGATAATTCATCAATGGATATGGATCCCGAAATTGCAAAAAAGCTTTTCAATCAGGGAGCCATATTGTTTATTACTGGCGTTCCTAAAGGCACCGAATTCGGCATAGACTTGTGTTCGTATGTCATTGGTGATCATTTCCGTGGTGTCAAAATGATACCGCCAGGACCACATTATGTATGGTGTGCAGCTACTGGACCATATGGTGACACAGCACCTAGAGTAGGGTTCACATATTTCTTTGAAGAACAAGAGCTTGTGGTGAGAGAATGGGATGCAAATAATGAGGAGTTAAGAGAAAGGCAAATTGCTGAACCTGAATTGGAAAAACAACGTTTAAAAGATAATCTGAAAATGTTAGATACATATTTGGCACCCTATGATTTTCGCTATTGCGGTGAATGGCGCAAATTGACCGACACTATTACTAAGGAATGTGTGGACAGATGTAGGCCGGCTTTGGGTACTATACGAACCAATGTGGAATTATTATCATGCCCAGACGCGGAAAGACCGCGAGGACCTTTAACAGGCGCCCATCCTTCTATGACCGCTAAATTGGTAAATGACGAAAATGACTTGTTGCCACAATTAAAACCGATTGAAGGAACTGCACCTAGGTTTAGCCATATACCAGAACGTATACCCAAAAATTCAACACCGGCCGAAATATCTAAACACTCTTTGGACTGCATACAAGCTTGCAATGAATTACTAAGATACTTTAATAGTGCACCAGATTTAATACAGGAAATACAAATATCTTTTGTTTTTTTCCTGGTCGGTTATTCGGTGGAGTCTTTAGGTTATTGGCGTAAAGTTTTGTCATTGTTGTCCCATTCAGAGGAGGCGGTAGGCAAATATCGGCTGTTATTTATGAAATATAGTGAAGTTTTGGTCCATCAATTGCCGCATTTGCCGGAGGAGCTAATGGAACCATCTGAACGCAATACGGTGTACAAGGATATACGCTCTTTGTTGGTGAATTTAAGTCTCGGTGGTCTACACAAAAGCGCTGAGTTTTTAACTAAAAAAATACAAAATTCTATGAATTGGACATTTGAGGGTTTGTTGGATGAAGATCCGGAAGATATGCCAGTTGTAGTTGAAACAAATTAATAATACACACACAGTGCAAGAATAATAATATCCTGCACGTAAGTAACATTTAAACATTTATTAGTTATATTATTGTATGAAGTATTTGTTATAATAAAATTTGTAATAAAGTAAGTTAAAATAAGGTAAAATGACTGCAAAGATTTACGCTGCGTAAACTATTTGACTTTTTTAGGTTCCTTAACTAAATTATCATTATCATGAACATTATTAGCATTTTTAGGTATACTTTGTTTTAACTTTTTGGTTTCATCATTGCCTTCATTCTCCTCTAATTGTACATCAGAGTCCATTTCAGCATCTGCTATTTCTTTTTCTAAATCCAAATTATATTTTGCTGCCAGTTCTTCCAAACGTTTTTGATTGTTTTTCAAATAGCCGGGCAGATAAAAAATTGTTTGCACCATTCTTCAGTAGTTTTTAGACAATAAAATTATTAATGAAATTATTGATCTGTATTTCTTCTTAAACTTACTTGATGAGCACATAGCCTGAGATGGCCAACAACAAACAAGTACATGATGTTTTTAGCATCGTCCAGTAGTCTACTACAACCTGCTGGTGCTTCATTTTGTCACAAGTATGGCAATTAATTTTATACTCAATAAATATTTTGCTCCAAACTAATTTTAATTATTTGACTCTTAGTAAAACTCCGTGTAGTTTGTGCTTGATCTATGTCAGTCAGCCTTCAATCACACGTAGTCATAATAATTTTTATAACTGATTTATTAGTCTTGAATATTTTTATTAAACGTAAGTTTGTTATGGTCATATTTATGGCATATGGGTCACTGTGGTTACCACCACTAACATAGAGGGGGGATTCATCCTTTTGTGTGTTATTTTTCTCCATGAAAATTATAGTGAATGTCGCTGTGTGTTGGTTAGGGGTTGCATTCAATTATTTATTGCCTGAATTAGTAACCCAAAGAAACATATGGTCATTTTGTAATAATAAAGCATATAATTTATAAAAACAATTTCCTTCATACAAGTCAGACATTCCTTGGCACTATGAATTATTTCAGAAATTTGTACGTGTTGCTCACAGGAGTCTGATTTGAAATGGGTTTTCAAGGCGAATATAATTTATAATTTTCTCTATATGTGTTTCTCCATAAATATTGAAAATAACAGGTCTTGGAAACCCTATATATGTTCGATATAATAGTATGTTCCTTAAAAAAGTACTGTTATGAACCTTATGAAATCAATAATATATATCAAGTTGTAATGTAATTATCGTCTACTTAGTCTATGCATATAACAAGTGAGTGATATCTATATTGTTAATTTTCGTTAATAGAGTCATAACTCAATAAAGATTGAAACAAAAGAAAACAATTGGACGATAAATATAAGACAGAAAGATATTGTTAATTAATTTGTCAGGAATGTTTTGCTAAGTGAATATTTCCTCTTGTGTTTAAGAAATAAAAAGTCGCATCAGTTTTTTATAGCATGTACTCAAAAATCACAAATTTCGACTTATGACGTTGTTGATAAAATATGTTATAAACAAGTACTGGGAGTTTAGTTTCTTTTATTTGTTTTATTTTTATAAAAGAATTTATAAACATTTTGATAAACTTAATTTCTTTATTATAAAACTATTCCACTTATTGTACAAAATTTCTTAAGGCTGCTACCACTCCTAAGCCATACATGAGTTTCTCTTCTATTTGTTTCCACGAACTTTCTTGTATCTCAGACAATTCCTCTAAACATGACATGACTTTGGGCATTTCAATTAAATTCAAACCATGAGAACGTAGAAATACACTTAAATATGATTGAGCCAGTTCGAAATTTTTTTTTGATTCAAACATATATTTTAGAGTCTTTAAGAATTCTACCATGGCCTTTACGGTGCCACCACTTATGGGATGTAAAGATTTCACCTCAAAGTCAATCATTGAAGGTCCTAGTAATTTAAGATGTTGCATACATTTTTCATAGTCTTGGGTGGAGGCGGTAGCTTCTAATAATTTTCCAAAATTTGTTAGATTATTGAGAGATGTTGCTTTCAAAACTTTGGACTCCAAATTATCGTCTGAATTGGCTGTGTTAACATCAAACTTCATTTCTAGACCAGCCACTGTGGGTAGGAAGAAGGGAGCTTGTTTGGGTATTTTAGGTGGTGCCTTGGGTTTATTGCGTCTTTTGATTATTTCTAAATCTAAAAGATTTTGCCATCTAGAGACTGCCAGACCCGACATTGTAATCAGCTCCTTGGATAATTGCTCAGGTGTTTCGTATTTCAAAGCGATCTCTTCGCCCAACTCTTCCTCGGCATCAACATCCATGGAGAGCTCGTCTACGGCTTCTTCCAAACTCAATTCTTCGGCAATATTCGATGGTAGACCAACGTAAGGTGCTTCAGCTTTAGGATTAATGGAACGCAGAGATATTTGACTGAATAACATTTTGTTGGCCCACAAATAAATGCCGAAATTATTCACATGTGCAGTGGCTAGAAAATCTCCCGTAGGTGACATTGTCAGCGACACACAAGGTTTTTCTACTCTGAATTGATCAATCATATAGGATGAGGGAATGTCCCAAATCTTAATGGTTGCATCCATTGAGGCTGATATCAGCCAACGACTGTCAGGGCTAAAGGTAACGTCATTGACTTTGGCCGCATGACCTTCGAATTTACGTATCACCACTTTGGTATCCAAATCAATAACAAGTATGGTGAAGTTCACTAAAGCCACTGCAATCATGGCACTTTCACGATGACAACGTATTAAGGAAATGCCATCTTGAAACTGAATTCGAGCTAGAGGTTTATTAGCTAGAAGTAAACAATTGTATAATAAAAAAAAATGATCAATAAATAATAAAATATCACCTACCATTTTCTTTAAAGTGCCAAAACTTTAATAAACCACCGCTGCAACCGGTAACAACCACCTGATTCAAATTATCACAAGCCACTCCACGTATCGCTGCCTTATGTGCAGGATTACCATAACTAGCTCTGTGAAAGCCAGATTGTATATTAAAACGTTCCACATCACCACTAGAATAACCTGTTGAAAGATTTGTTCAGATTTTGAGTAAATTGAAACTCCAACATATCTAACAAACATTACAACACTTACCAATAATAACGAAATTGCCACAATGTGTTAAGGTTACACATGTAGTTTCTGCCTTAAAATCGACACGATTTTTATTAGTGAATTTTTTAGGTATCAAATGATGTTCACCCATACGATTTTTGTGAAACGACCATGTTGTTGTTTGTATAGTGCCCGCATGTATGGCCGCTATATTGTCCCATTCCTTTTCACGTGTTAATTCTGTGGTAAATTCTATAATAGGTGGCATACGGTGATTGTCCTCTTGGAAACGATCTGAAGAAAAAATGTTTTTGTAACTATAAGGTAAACAAATTATATTTTTTTCAGTGTAAATACTTTTCTTTTTCGAGGCCTTTTTATTATAACTAGCTTTGCCTAAACTTTTGTTTAAACTTTCCGATATGACACTAAAAGCTCTTAGCGAACTATCCTCTCCAGAGGATAATATTGTTTTACCATTGCTACCATGATAACGTATGCACAGAGGTGGTGCATTGTGTCCCTCACGTATGCGCAACATGCGTGCTCCTCCATCAGATAAATCGAAAATAAATAATTTCATTGAATTGTCAGGGGATGTAGTGAGAATTAATGGTTCATTTGGCAAACAAATAGCGGTAGTTACAGAATCCTCATGGGCTTGCAGTTGGCTGGCAATCTAATAATAACAAACACAATGTTTTGTAAAAATTACTATTTTTCTTAAATTTATAACAAAAGCATACCTTTTTCTCCTCCAAATTCCAAAATGCAATATAACCATTTGTGCTAGCTGTAGCCATGATTGGAGGACCATCTGTACGGAAAGTAATTTTCGAAACAGCACCCCAATCTTGATTGAATTTCATTAAAGTTTCATCAAATTTCAAATTCATAACAACAATTAAACCATGTTGATGACCTACTGCCACCACATCCACAGCAGGAGCTGGTTCAATGCAGGTCACACGACTTGGGTGACCAGTAAATGTATAAATCAAACGATTGTCTTTAAGATTCCATAATTTTAATTGGCCTTGTCTCGAACCAAACACAACTTTATTCACATACGTAGGTGGATGAGCGATGGCAGTAATTTGAAATTCTTCTATATTAAAAGGCACTTCCAAATACACTTCGTTTCTTACAATATCCCAAACTTTCATTACGTTGGCCTCATCCACAGCAATTAAATGCTTAGCAAAAGGCAAAAGTAAATGAACATTTTTTGTGTGTCCCTTATAGACGTGTCTTACATGCTTGCCAGCACGCCAGGCATAAATACATTTATTACTAGCCGTGTAAATATGTAAACGGTCTGTGGCCATGGCAGTAATTTCATCTGGATGTTGTCCACTGACATGTAGCAAACGGAAATGGTTTGAGGTGTAGACTTGAAAGGAACGTCCAATGCATGTTGTTATCAAATTATCTTTTCGTCGCTGTATATAACGTACTACGGCCGGAATATGATTGCTTACATATCCCAATGAACGATTGCGTCGAAAAATCACACTACTATCACGTTGTTTTACATTAAGACTTTCGTCTATTTCATTTTCACCCAAGTTTGTCATGTTTGCACAGTTTATATATGATTTGCACTTTGTTTTATTTAATTTTAACATAAAATTTCCTAAAAATGATTAAAAACACGCGGAACTTTTTAAATGATTGAAATTTTGACGGCGAGAGATAAATTTTACAACAAGAGAGTAAGATTGGTTTGTTTTGTCATGAACACCACCAGAAAGCAACTGAACAAAATTGTGTTTTTCTAATAAATGAAATAAAATGTGGTATGTTCAAGTATTTTGACGTAAAGACTATGAAACTTTATGTTTACATATCATTAATATTTATAATTCTTAATTTATAGGTACGATTTTGAAGAAAAAAATAATGATGATCTGCTGTTATATATTTTTTCTTAGCTGTTTTTTATAATTTATTAATTATTTTTATTATTTTAACTTTCATTATTCAACTTTAAATTTTCAATTCAGTGGACATATCGGTATTTCGTTTTCAGATTTTTATTATTATTTGCTAATATATATTAACTCGAAATTGATTTGTATGCCCTTCAGGGTATACATATGTACATATGTATGTATATGCTTGTCAATATGTTGGGATTTCTACAGTTTTCATAAGCGAAGCCATGAAGAATATTTGGACATATGGATATAGCGATGTCAGTCAGTCTGTTGAAATCAACTTTCCGAAGTCTCCAAATAACTTATATGGTGTTCACACATGCATTTTTAATTGAGTCAATTATTGGTTAATTAAAAAGTGTTCACATATACTCAATATTGTTAATTTAATTAGCGTTTGACGGCAGCTGACAAAAAAGAATACTTTTTGTATTTGGTTCTAATATTATAATTTTCAGCCTAAAAATATTCTTTATTAATTTAAAAGCGAAATAATTGCCATTTTAGTTATTACTAGTCACAGGGTTGTATTTTTAATTTTAGCAATTATGAGAACAATTAACTCTTAATGAAGCAATTATCTTAATGAAATTTTGTATGGATAATTGAATTCAATTAGGCGTTAATTAAAAAATGTCAACTAAAAATGCATGTGTGAACACCATATTAGAAACATTATTTCAGGCATTGTCCTGCTTTGGTTACTTTAGTTAAAATCGGCCGATTTTTTACCCATTTTTGGTTCTATCGAATACTAAGTCATGTATATAGGCAATATGGATATCAAATCAAAGTTATTTCAAAGACTAACTTGATTTTTTTTTACTAGTTATGTACTTATACAATATTTACTTCTAATGAAAACCATATTCAGCGATATACATATTAAAAATATTATGTAGATTGGTATATATGTATATATTTCAGATATATTTCAAGTAAAACATTTAATAATTTATGGAAATGATTTTTGTAAAACTACACCTTTTCAAGTTAAAATTCAGAAAATACAAATTGATATTGAGAAAAACAAAGTTGCATTTCAGAAATACAAAGTAATATTGAGAAAATTTAAGTTCAGAAATACAAATTAATATCGAGAAAAACAAAATTGAAATTCAGAAATCGAAATAAATATTGAGAAAATTTAAGTTCAGAAATACAAATTAATATTGAGAAAATACAAATTGAAATTCAGAAATCCGAATTAATATTGAGAAAATACAAATTGAAATTCAGAAATACAAATTAATATTGAGATAATACAAATTGAAATTGACAAAACAAAACTTGATATTGAGAAAAAAAATTAAATTCAGAAATTCTATTTCATATTAAGAAAATACAAATAAATGTAGTAAAAACACTAGGATGTTTAATTTAATTTCAGAATATAATTCAGTTTATTATTTAATTGAAAAAGTTGTAGAACAATGTGTATGATAAGATTGATTGAAACCGGAAGAAGAGAGTTAATAAAAAAGAATGTCAAAAATTATGTTGTAAAGCAGAATGCAAAAGCAAACATATGATAACAGTGTGTCAATTGAATGTTCATATTACAAATATTTCAACACCCCTTCTCATTCCGAATTGACTGTTAATTTTAATTTCGAACGTAGTTCTTTGATTCGTTGCGGCGCAAGCGGCTTTGTTAACAAATCAGCTTGTATCTCATTAGTGGGACAATATTGACATTTGATGACATTTTTGGAAATGTTGTCCTTAACGAAATGGTACTTAATGTCAATATGTTTTGTCCTATTATTTAGTTTGAAACCTTCCATAATTTTAATACAACTGTTGATTTGTACCCCAAACTCTTTTAAAAGTTCCTTCAACCATAATGCCTCTTTTGCTGCCTCGGCAAGCGCAATGAATTCAGCTTCAGTAGAAGAAAGTGCCATGCAAGTTTTTTTTCGGCAAGCCCATGAAACGACAGCCCCATAAATTTTAAATAGATAGCCGCTATTTGATTTTCTATTGATTCTGTCTTCACCCCAATTGCCATCGGAAAAACCAAGTAGAATCTGATCGCTGTTAGGTGTAAAATGTAATCTGAAATTAATCGTCCCTTTAAAATACCTTACAACTCTTTTAAGTTCTATCCAATCTTCTTCATTAGGATTACTGGTTTTTTGACTTAAAATGTTGACTGCTGCCGTCACATCTGGTCTTGAATTTAGAGTTACATACAGCAAACACCCTATAAGCTTTTGATAGTTCTTGTTGGTATTTAAGGGAGTTTGTGACATTTTCCATAAGAAACTATTATAGGGACTGATGACGATTTTGAGTCCTGAAGACCATTATCCTTCAGTATCTTTTCAATATATTCCGATTGGGAAATTGAATAAAAGCCATCTTTAGATTTGTATACTTGCAGACCAAGATAATTCCGGATTGGTCCCAGATCAGAGATTTCAAAATTTGTTTTAAAGATATTTTTTATTTCCGAAATTGTTGGTTTATTTTTCGAGCAAATAAGAATGTCGTCGACGTAGATTAACACGTATGTCAATTCAACCCCTTCTAAACGTGTATACAAGCATGGATCCATTTTACTTTGTTGGAAATTTGCTTTATTCAAAATATTATGAATTGTCTGGTTCCAAGATCTGGCGGATTGTTTTAGTCCATAAATGCATTTTTTTCATAGACATACCTTATTTCCAGAATTTTCGGCAATGAATCCCTTTGGCTGCTCCATAAAAATTTCTTCATTTAAATCGCTATTGAGAAAAGCTGTCTTGCAGTCGATATGATGTATTTGTAGATTTCGCTTACCACTAATCGCGAATAGTGTCCTCAGTGTTATATGTGAAACCATTGGTGCAAAAACCTCTTCATAATCGACCCCATATTGTTGTAAAAAACCTCGTGCAACTAGCCTTGCCTTGTACTTTATCTCCTTGTTGAATTGTTTTTTCTTAAACACCCATTTGCAGTCGATTATATTACAATTTGTTGGTTTATTCACTAACTCCCAAGTGTTATTAGCCCTCATGGAATCAATTTCGCACTTCATAGCCTTAATCCAATTTTTACTTTCTTTGCATGTAACTGCTTCCTCATAAGTTATAGGGGCATCACCTTTTATTGCGTTTAAATATCTTTTATGCATATTTCCTTTTGTTGTACGTTGCCACTTTCTCAAAACTGGATCATTATCCGTATCGGATTCGCCATTCATTTCAAAACTATTAAAAACCGAACCGTTACTATCATCGAGATCTACCGTGTCATCAAACTCATTATCAGCGTCATCTAATTTTTGTTCCACCTTCTGTTCTTTAAACGTTACTTCGACCTCATTTGTCCGGCTTGAAGAATTTTCATTTTCCATAAAAGAATCAGACTTTCCCTCGATACGCAGATTTTATAATCTCTGTCAAGCATACGATATGCCTTAGAATTCTGATCGTAACCGACAAAAATCATTTTAGTAGACTTTTCACACAATTTTTGTCTCTTTATTTTAGGGATGTGTACAAAACCTGACTCACCAAATATTCGTAAATGTTTTAAATTTGGAATTTTGCCAAAAATCCTTTCATATGGTGTGACACCTGTAGTTCTAGTTAAAATTCTGTTCTGAAGATAGTTTGCGGTGGATACAGCTTCGCCCCTCAGTTTCTTTGGTAGTCTGGACTCAGCGAGCATACACCTAACCATTTCAATTAGTGAACGGTTTTTTCGTTCGGCAACACCATTTTGTTCCGGACTGTATCCAGCTGTATATTGAATTTGAATACCCTCGCACTCCAAAAAGGTTATTATTTCATTATTCACGTACTCTCTGCCACGGTCTGATCTGATTATCTTCGGCTTTTTTCCAAAATTGGTAACTAGTAATGAAATAAAATTCTTTAATATATTTGCCACTTCAGATTTGTTTTTAATTAAATAAATATAACAATATCTACTGTAATCGTCAATAAAGGTGAGTATATATCGGTTACCACTAGGTGTAGGCGTTTCCATTGGTCCGCATAGATCTGAATGGATCAACTCAAATGTTTCCTTTGAACTTATACCAGTCTTGTTAGGAAATGGTAACCGAGATGATTTTCCAAGCGAACAAATTTCACAGTGATCACTATTGCCGCATGTTTCCATATTTAAGCCTGCTGTAAATTGCCTTGATTTCATAACTTTAATAGCGTCTGAATGCCTATGGCCCAGTACTTTATGCCAGTGATGTATGCATTTGTTACTGCACACTTTTGAAACATTTATATGTTCATTGATTTTGCATATATATAGGCCTGCTTCACCTTTGGCGAGGAAAACTGTATTACCATCTTTATTTACCAAACATTTGTCCTTATAAAATTCAACTTGGCAACCTTTTTCAGTTAGCTGTTTTCTTGATAATATATTGGTATTTACACTAGGGGCAAACAAAACGTTCTTAAGTGTTATGTTGTTGTATTTATTATTATTTCCCTTTAGTTGGATTTTTATAGTGCCTTCTCCATTTGATACAACCATTTCATTATTTGCCAAAATTATTGTCTTCCTTATTGTTTTTTCCAGATTTATAAAAACGTTCTCGTCATTACAAATGTGGCATGACGCGCCAGAGTCGTCAATTCATTTCTCGATACCATCTGTTGTTACGAAGCAAGAATTATTGTTTGTTGCAATAAAGCAAAAATTATCATTTGAGGCAGTGTTGACCTGTTGTGGTTGCTTTCTTTTCCATTCAATATAACGTGTACAATTTTTCTTAAGATGACCCTTTTTGTGGCAAAAATAACATTCCACGTTTGGCTTCTGTCTTTTATTTGTGACCATCATCGCTTTTTGTGTATCAACTGTATCACCTTTACGCCTCGTGTATTCTTGGATTAACTTTGATTCAACGTATGCAATAGTTAGTTCCTCCTCAGTGCGGGACTCAAATGCTGTTATCAAATTATTGTAACTCGTTGGTAGACTGCTCAAAAGCATAGCTATGTTCCATTTTTCATCAAAAGCATTTTCGCCCAAATTCTGTAATTTTAGAAATAAATCCCTCATTAAACCAATGTGAGCCTTAACGTCGTCGTCTTCAACTAGTTTCATACTGCAAATCTGCCTCATCACATTTATTTTGTTGCTCAATGTTTTTCTTTCATGGTAGTTTTGCAAACTCTGCCACATTTTCATCGCTGTACCGCACTGCCTTATAAGATGTAATTGGTCATCCTCAACTGACAATGATATTGTTGCCCTTGCTATACTGTCGTTTCTTACCCAAATATCTGCATTGTTCTCTGGTTTTTCGCTACTTAAAACATCCCATTCTTTAATCAGCAACATCTCCATCTTAAACTTCCATATGAAGTAATTTTCGCCATTTAATTTGGCTATTGATGTTTTAATTTCGGCTAACATTTTCTTTAATTTTTATTCGCTGACAACTTTAATAAACTTTAATTCTGTTGACTGGGCCCATAACCTGTAGTAAAAACACTAGGACGTTTAATTTAATTTCAGAATATAATTCAGTTTATTATTTAATTGAAAAAGTTGTAGAACAATATGTGTGATAAGATTGATTGAAACCGGAAGAAAAGAGTTAATAAAAAAGAAGGTCAAAAATTATGTTGTAAAGCAGAATTCAAAAGCAAACATATGATAACAGTGTGTTAATTGAATGTTCATATTACAAATATTTTAACAATAAACAATAACATATGCATATTCTCCAACAGGCATATCTTCAAATTCTATTGCCCTTTGGTAAAATGTAGTTTAATGTTGCACTGCTCTTGCACAATCACCTGTTGTAGGTAATAGTGGTTTCTGCTTCGTCGATATGTCTTTCAAATAAATAAGACGGTGTTCGCAAGCTCTTGGTGGAGTTATATTGGGTATATTCAGGTGAGTTTTTGGGTATGTTGTTATTTAAGACCATATACATATATGTATTCAATTAGATTCAACATTGGACTGTATGAGGCTAATGGAGGTAATGGAGGTTCTATGCCGTTAATGTGTCGAATTATCTCATCCTTTAGCTCCTGAATTGTTGCTGGCTTATCGACGTACACCTTTTCTTTCAAATAACCCCAAAGAAAAAGTCCAACGGTGTCAAATCACATGATCTTGGCGGCCAATTGACATCGCCATTACGTGAGATAACACGGCCATTGAATTTGTTGCGCAAAAGAGCCATTGTTTCGTTAGCTGTGTGGCAAGTGGCACCGTCCTGCTGAAACCACATATCGTCCACATCCATATCTTCCAATTCGGGCCATAAAAAGTTCGTTATCATCTCACGATAGCGAACACCATTCACAGTAACTGCCTGACCGGCCTCATTTTGGAAAAAATACGGCCCGATGATGCCGCCAGCCCATAAACCGCACCAAACAGTCACTCTTTGTGGGTGCATTGGTTTTTCGACAATCACTCTTGGATTCTCATTCGCCCAAATGCGGCAATTCTATATATTGAGGAATCCACTGAGGTGAAAATGTGCCTCATCACTGCATTTTGATTTGAACGCCCATTTTCATAATAAGTCTGGATAACTTTAACACGTTGTTGGATTGTGTATCTCTCCATGGTTCAAATTGAATAAGTCTGAAATAGAGAAATGTCAAATAAAATTCGGAAAAAAGCTTGGCGTTTAGGTGTGGTTCACATTCAACATCGGCCCTTACAATTTAACCACCCTTTATGTATGTATGTATGTGCTTATTTAAAATGTGTTTATTTAAAATTTTTTTGTTTATTTTGAAAAGGAATTGTCAAAAAATATATAAAAACATGTAACATCCACAAAAAAATCTCTGCAACAAAAAACTGACAATGTAGACGCAAATACAATGTTAAAGAAGATACGACAAGAATCGCAGCGACACAAATTTCATAATGTAAACCGCGATAAAGTGATTTAATTGTAACTAAATACAAAATATAATCGAATTATTATGTTCATCGATATTGAGAACTGTAATTTGGTTGCAAGGTTTCTAAGGACGGGCATAAATTGCTCAAACTGAGTAAGGTTGATATGTTTAAAGATGGGTGTAGACTCTACACTGTAGAGATAATATTTGTTTCATTTATTTGTAATATTAAGCCTTCTCGGCCAAAATAAAAAATATATTACATAGTAATAAAAACTACCTGAAATTTTAATTTAATAATAATTAATAATAAAATAATAATAATAAATTAATATTATTATTATTATTATTTTATTATTAATTATTAAGTAATAATAATAATAAGTTACTATAGATTCCCCAACCATAAATATATATAGAAAAAAATAACAAATATTTTATTTTATAAGGTCCCATTCAGGAACAACATACATATGTACATATATTAAAAAAAATAAAAAACATTAAATAACATTACATTACATTGACTAAGAAAAGTGGCGCAAAAGTTTTAGGCGAAATGCGTTGTTACAATCCGTAAAAAGGCGCAATGGCAGTGGTAATATGTTCCACCACCACAGAGCAATTCTAACAACATATGATCTCTCAAAAAAAGAGGAATTAATTTTGGGTATAAAAATTTGTGGGTTTCTAGTAGATCGCATAAATAAAAAAGCATTATATAGAGAAAGTGGTTTGCTATCCTTAATAACATTGTAAAATAGTATAATATTTCTATATTTCAAAAAATCATATTCATGAACATTACTTTGTTGTTGTTGTAACAGCAGTAATTGCTGAGTTGACAGCCCTTGGCCGAGTGATCTCGGGTCATTCTGTCGTGGGAATGTTGAACATTACTTTACTCAATAATATTCCCATGGTAAAAAGTATTAATAATAAATAAAGACAATAACTTGCTTTGCTAGTCTGTTTAGTATGTTTGTTTATTAATTTTTAATATTTTGGTTTTCTTTAATAGGTATATTCTGTACTTATATTACTTTTTTTTTTATGCATTTTGTTTTTTGTTGATTTGATGTTATATAAATTTGCTAACAAAGTTTATACATTTAATTATATTTTTTATAATAATTTAAAATACATACGGTATGGTATATTAAATGTGTAATATTTATTTGTAGGGTGCATAGTATTGTAATTTATTTTTGTGTATCGTTTATTTTTATTAATTATAAAGAATGAAATAATTTAATTTAGGATCTACTCACTTAAAATAGAACATGAACAGAGCTTATAATAACAATATTTTAAACAGAGATCAGTGGTGAATTAAAATTAGTTTGTATATACTAATAGAAAAATGCTTAGAAAGAAGGGAAAACATAAAAATAAAATATACGTATGCTGGATACATAGGGAAAATAATATTTGTTTCTTTATTAGTAATATTTGCATGCACTCGTTTATTATTAGTTAACATTTCAAATATTTATTTTTTGTTAATTTTATTTTAATTTAATTTGTTTTTATATGTAGTATGTATATACACTTTATTAAATACATAGTTTAAATAGTCTTTTGCTTTCCTTAGATATACACAAACAATTAACAAAGTTATATTAGGTATTTTCATACTTTTTTTGTGATAGAGGAAGTTTTTTTTTATTTTAAAATATAAAATGCTTGATTTGATGCTGACTGTTTTAAAACATTTAACTGAAATTTTTTACCAGCCCTTTTTGTTTATTTTATATTAAATATTTATGAAAAAATTTCAGTTAATTTTTTTATATAAGTTTTGTGACCATTTATTCGGCATATTTGTTTTATGTTTAGCTTTTCATCCATAGTATTTTTATTTACATTTATCTATTATTTTTTTTAGTGACGTTTTTCACTTGGTTGCATACAGGAAATGAATCTCAAAATAAAATATAATATTAAGCGTTTTGTGTTAGTTAATCTTATGTTCAGAATTTCACCTTCAAAATTAAAACTAAATAATAAAAAAAATTAATATTGAGGCTTTTTTGCAAAACACTATTGCATGTGTTTTAATTTTATGAATGTGAAATTTCATGATAAGTTTAAGTTTCATTAAAAAGTTTTTAGAATTTGTAATTTATTTATAGGAATTATTATTAGTAGCAGGATTACTGTCACGATTTAAGAATTCAGCCGAAAATGGATAGTCAATTTCGGGTATGCGTTCAGCAACTGGTCTTCGGTGTGGATTACCAAACTGAAATTAAGAGAAAGAAAACAATGTACATATTATAATTATTTTGTTTACCAAAAAGCTTTAAATATATTCCTGAAGAAGATTTCCAAAGGAAATCGAAATATCGAGTTTATTATAGATAAAAATAAAAAAAAATCTTTTATAAAAAACAAAAAAGTCAACTCAAGCTTACAAATTATTTAACAAAAAGCTTTATAAATTTTAAAAGTTTGGAATTTATCATTTATTTTAAATGATTTTCACATGAACTATTTGTTTTATGTATATAATTTTTAAAAACCAAACAAACGACCTTTTTGAAAAAGGAACTAAATTTTAGTTTTAACTTTTAGATTTTCTTAAATATGTATAAATTTGTTATACAAATATTGAAACATTTAAAAAATTTCAAAAATGACACTGAGTGCATTGATGTAAT
This sequence comes from Bellardia bayeri, assembly GCA_950370525.1. Classification (NCBI taxonomy): domain Eukaryota; kingdom Metazoa; phylum Arthropoda; class Insecta; order Diptera; family Calliphoridae; genus Bellardia; species Bellardia bayeri. The sequence continues at coordinate 125,356,873 of OX493264.1, forward strand.
TATACTTAAAACAGTATTTTCTGAGTTGAGAAGTTCACTATGTTGTAATACATATTATGCTACATATGCAGATGATGTTGATTTCGATTAACACTTACCCATGATTTCATCATTTTAATTAATTTGTATCTTGGTATTGCCTCCAGGTTACCATCTATTAACACATTTGCTTCACTGGGATAAAATTGCACCACAGTATCCGGACGTTCTTTAAAATTATTTAGTTCCATACCTGTTGCATCGCCTTGTTGTGAATGCAATGAACGTTTGCCATGGCCTCCATAGCAGGCATAACCATACGCATTACAACCCTCTGTAAATAATCCAAATAAACATATACACTAAATGAGAACTTATTACATTAAATAGGTATATGTATGTACAAGTAGTAGATAAGACTATTTTGTGTTTTCACTCCAATAAGGATGTAAAGTAAACAAGAAAAAAAAAGAAACCTTTATGAAGAAAATTACCCAATTTTAAGTAAAAAGCATTTTTTTTACATGTGGGAGTAGGATATGAAAAAGCAGTTTTACATACATTTAAAAAAACCTCCTGATCATCAAAATAAAAACTTTAAACAAAATTGTGGCAAATTTAATTTCAATGTAAATCTAATTGTAATATAATTTAAATTTTCTAGGGTTAAAAGGAAAAGAAAAGTTAAACGTTTAATAATCATAAGCATTTTACGAGTACATATGTATATACAACATTGCAAATTTCCATACAGTGGGTTATGAAAAGGAAAATTAAATTAATTTTTATACCCTCCACCACCATGAGTGGTGAATGAGAAATATTCATAGGAGACCCTACAAAGTATATAAGTACATATATTATTGATCCTTATGTAATTCTAAGTCAATTGAGATATGTCTGTCTGTGTAAAACACTCTCACGTCCGAAATACACAACCAAAATCAACAGAGTTTACAAAAAAACATTTATCATTTTCCTAAGCAATTTAGTATTGAAAATCAGCAAAATCGGTATAGTAGAACCAGAGTTATGGCCCAAAATGTGTTGTCCACATAAAAATTTGATATTTTTATAAATTTTTCTTGCAATTTTTTTAAATATATTGCATATATTGCCATGAAATTTTGTAAACGTTATTTCTATAATAAAAGAAGAAACTTTAAGGAAAATAGTAAGAATCGGTGCCTGAATTCTCATAGCTCCCACATAAATATCTTCCCGAATATAAATAAATGTCTATAAAATTAGAATATTTATACAAAATACAGCAAAAAAAGTGTCACTTAAAAAGAAATCGCAAAACGAAATTTTGTTTTGTTCGGTTTATGTTTAACCATAGACCCCATTTAAAGTCCACATCTAAAATTCACTTAAATACGTATAAATCTGGTACAAATATAGTTACTAGGTTAAAATTTGACACAAATACTTCTTAAAGATATATAAATTGTTGTACTAAATTTTATGATGGTCGGTGCATAATTGGTCATAGCTCCCATATAAGGACCACGTTAGAGAGAGTCATTTATCTATATATATTATAAATATCGGTATCAACCCAAAACTTTATATAGATCATTTACATATACACAAAAATCATGCTACAGAAATTTGTGAATTTCGGTCCATATTTGACCATATTCACCATATGAAGCGCTCTTTCGAAAATCACTTTAATACTCACAAATCTCTAATAAATAACGTTACTGATCCAACATTTTATACGGAACATTTACATATGTATATGCCAAAATCAAACTGCTGGATTTCCATATTTAACGATCTCCTTCATATAAGGTCCACTACTAAAATTCACGTTTATACCAATATGTATCTCAAATTTACTATTATTATATTGAAATACAACGTCGGATATCCTCATATGTATAAAATTCTCTGTTCCGAAAATTAAGAAGATCGGCCCATATTTTTTCATTGCTTACATATACGTACCACTTCCGAAAAACAGGTTAAACCGCATGTCTAATAAATTCCGATATCAAATCAACATTTTATACAGATCAGAAATTGTAATCCAGAAATCGTACTAATATCGGTTATACGGCAATTATGCTACTGAATTTTGTAGCTATCAGCCCATATTTGGCAATAGTTCCCAAATTAAGTCCACCTTCGAGTGTAACAGCCAACCAAACAACTCTTGTAAATAACGTTATTGAGACGAATTTCAACCAAATCACATTACTGGATACAGGATAATTGGTCTGTTTCTATTATCCCACCCATATATCTCTTGTAAATAAAGTTATTGAGATCAAATTCAACAAAAGAAGCCTCACCTTATAATCTTACACTTTTTATACTCTGTTTCTTAACTAATGGTGAATATGGAAAATTTTTATTTTATTTTATAAATTGTTAAATTACACTCTAGATTGTTATGAATATCAGACAAACTTTGTAAATTATGGTAAGAATTGGTAATTTTAAATGGGCAAAAACAGATAAAATTTCTAAACATTTTAAATAAATTATGTTGTTCTTAAAATTGTCTTTCAAACAATATACAAAATGCTAAGCTATTAGTATTAAAAAACACTGAATAATGCTATTCTAGTCCTCATTATAGTTAGGTGGAGGGCATTTAAGATTCGGCACAGCCGTATATTGTACTCTAACTAGTTGTACATAACATTCTCTAGAAATGAGGTTATAAATATAAATGATCAAATAAATTTTATAGTACATAATCTACAATGAAGGTACGGGACATTTGAAAATTCTAGTTGAGAGTCTTGTAAAGAATAATTCCTCTTAAGATAACTCAATGATTGAGAAGAGTAGTCCAAGGATAATTTTGGTCGGATTGGTTGCAAGCCATCTTTCTACGTTGACATTATTGAAATATAAATATACATAAATTGATAAACATCGTCGTTGATAATTGATAAACATCTTTTTCAAGTCGCCACTATTTATATAAGCCTAAAAAGAAAATTGTTAAAAAAAAAATTTAAAGAGCAGTTCTACTGTAGTTCTTGACAATGCAAAATGTTAACGTTTTGGAATAAATATGCTTTGCAGGTGGATCGAAATTAATGCGATCAAAACAAAAAACATGGAATTTTTAAGAGGAAATTAATTTTAGTTTCTTTTAACTTTTCTTAAATATTAATAAATGAGTATACATTTTTGTTTCAAAAGTATTTGATTATTTTTTGTTTACATAAAGCATTTATGCGAAACGATTTTATGTGAACAATGCTTTTTTTTTATTATTATTGGGAGTTACAAACATCGGCATTACTTCACTCATTACAGTGTGTATTATAAATAATAATGCAATAATAATTTCTCCTTCGTGGAAAACATATTAAAAATAAAAAATTAACACTAATCGAAAATTCTTCCACTGTGCCATTTCTCAAGTTGTCAAAATAACAAAGATTACCTATTTATTTTAACATTTTAATCGCTTTCCAAATCCTCCAGAGACTTTTTATTTTTTGGTTAAACAATGACCATCAACACAATTTTGATGGTTATTATGTTGTAGCTGTTGCCTGTTAGACGTGTTAAAGTTATTTGGTTGCTGTTGTTGATGTAAGAAGCATAGTGCTTGTGCTTGACAATATTTACTCTTTAATCAACCGTCACTTAACACAGACATTGAGGCAGGATTCACTCCTGCAATTGACAATGATGTCAACTTTTTTAAAATTTAAGCGTTAAATAGGACAATTCTAACTTATCAAGCATAAGGTTTGAAGTTAAGGGAAATTATTGCCTTTATTGTGGATAAAAGCACTAACTTAGCATCACTACATTTCCCGTTAACGCACACATTAATAAAATATGTTAATATGTATAGGGAGGCCTTCCTCAGCAAAAATATTTTTTGCTGAACTCTATTTGGGTGTTGAACTCGAGTGCTCTTTTATTAACCATCAGCTAAAGATTAAGCAGCATCTATCTAATGTTCATGTATAAAAATACTAAAAAAACGAATACTAATGTACGTACGAGTACATATGTACATATGTATGTATTTATTATATTCTAAAGGGAATTTCTACTTTTAAATTAGTCATAACAAGCAATATGAATGTTCAGAGTTTTAAATAACACAATTTGTTTAATTTTTTTTTGGTTTTTAGCAACAATGTTTAATTTATTTTTATATTTAAAATAATGTATATATATTTTATTTTTAACTCTATTTCTAATGTCAAAAATTGTCTATAGAGATTTGTGGTGAACATAGATTACAAACAAATAATTTAAATTAAGCGATGCAATTAGAAACATTTTTGGCGCTTTTTTTAAATAAAACAAGTATAGTTGATCAAGCCCGACTATAAAACCCTACACCCAGTATATGTGTAAAAACAGTTCTTCAGAAATGGGCGGTATATAGGGGCTATGACCTATTACGGACCGTTCATCCACAAATTTAATGGTGTGCCTAAAAATATTTTTTGTGTTAAATTTTATCTCGAAATAAACACTTTCAAAAGATTAAATGATTTTCGAAGAGGAAATTATATGAGAGCTTTGACTAATTATGGACTGACCGTTATAAAATTAGGTGTCATGATATCTGTATATGTGAAATATATCTGTGTTAAATTTTATTTGGATATTTAAATGTTTATAAATGGTCGTTAAAGTAAATGGGCTTTAAACATAACCGATTTAATAATCATACCCGATCATTAAAAAAGTGGGCAAAATGATTTGGGTTTATATGAAACATATTAGTGTTCAATATTATATGGATATAAAAATTTAGAGAGTTATGCTCTCTAAAGTGATTTTCGGCAGTGGGCCTTACATGGGAACTATAGTCAATTATACTACATAAAATTTGTATATATGATTAGGCTTCCTCTACAACTTATTTGTGAAATCTGTTTGGATATGTGCATAAATCTTACATAAATCTTTATGACTAATAAACTCCTATTTCGGGAGGACATTTGTATGGGGGCTAGTTGAAATAATATACCGATTTAACCAACTTCAATTCCAATCGTCCTTGGACCGAAAATCTATCATGCACCAAATTTTATGAAAATAGCTTCAAAATTGTGATCTGTACTATGCGCAGAAGATTTACGGACGGACGGGCATCGTTAAATCGACTCAGGAAGTAAGTTGATCGGTATACTGTTATGTGGGTATTGGACTAATATTTATTGGCGCTACAAACATCAGCACAAATCCAATATATCCCCCTGGATAGTGGTGTATATTGGGTATACTCGTACAGGGTATAAATATTTACAGTTTTTTTGTTTTAGGTTTCAGAATATCATTGTTTTGTGTTTTATTTCTTAAGAATTCTTTGATGATTTATCAATTTAACTCAATTTAATTTGTAAAACTATATACGAGTACATACATATTTTTTGAATTATTTACTTAAGACAAACATCTTTATTTCATTAAATAAAGAACTCAACTATCATTTTAATAATTTGTTATTGTTCGGTCCCTTATCTATATGTATTACCCATACTGTAACTTTTTGTATATGTATCTTATTTTTTTTGGACGACAAAGTTTTTTTGCGAAACTTTCACTGCATAGTACTTTTTTGCGCGGTCATTGTCGGACAGATCTGAATTTTGGTATATTTAATAAAGCTGTGTCGTTCATGAACGAACGGGTTAAAATGAACGGATCACTTCATTGAATGGAATGAGCCGGTCATTTAACTGAACGGATCAATTTCGTTCAGCTGCTGTTTATCAAAAGACAAGATGAAAATCACATTCAATAAGGGTTGTATTCATTCGTTCAAAGCGAACGATTGAACGAATTGAATGAACAAATCAGTCTTGGATAAATGAACGAAAATGACCGATAACTGAAATAAACGACCGGGCACAACTCTAATATTTAACATATAATTCTCTTCGGCAGTTCCAGGTTTCTTTTAGAAACACTTTGCTCTTTTTTATTTACGATCTGTTCTTGTATCGTGTTATAACATCATTTACAATCAGCTTTAAGCATTTTCGGATTTTTGAGGAATTTGTGCACGGTTTTTTTTTTCTATTTTGATTTTCCGTTGCTTAGCGCACATACTAGATAATATAATAAAAACAATGATTCATTTGTAGATTTTTGCATTTTTATTGCAATTAAGTTGCCTTTGTTTAAAATTTTACGCTTTCCTGGTGATAAACAATTTTAAGTTCGACATACTCGGTCATTTGTATTTGTTTGTGTGATAATTTTAAAACATGAAAAAATATGAACGTTTAAGGTAAAAATGATAATTTTGTTTGTCTTGTTCTCGCAACTTACTGCCTTTGTGGCAGCAAATTAACTATGTGCATATTTTTCTATACAGCAATGTTGTTCTTATTGTGAAAGCAACAAAAAAGCACATAAAATAAAAACTGTGAAAACGTAAACAAACTCGTATTTTGTTCTTGCTCTTACCATTGTCATCATCCCTTTATTATTATTGTTGTTGATTTCTTTTTGTTTTGTTTTTCTTTTTTGTTGCTTCAAATGGTATCCATTTATGTTGTCAATTTTTCCATATAGAAAACGGAAGTTCTTGTACAATTTTCATTTTCTCTTATTTGTTTTTATGCATTGTATTGTTTTTTCTTGTTTTTGTATTAAATTATGAACATGAAAATTGTAGAATTGTTTAAAAGGACACAAATAATGTTTCAACTTATGTACATAGATTAGAGTGGTGCAAATTTACTTTCCAATAAGTTACAAGTCAAGGAACTTAAAATTAAATTAAGCAAGCAGATATTGTTCCTAAATGTCCACATTTCCATAAGAGCAAAACTTTGAAACAATATACCTACATACCTACATACTTACATAAATAGATCAGTGGCTCGTTTCTGTATTTTTCGCATTGTAAAATTTTCCGCATGGAATTAGTGAATTGCAACAAAAATAGTGTAAAATGAAACAAAAAATGGTTTTTCTCATACAAGTGTTTCTGTAACTTTATTTTGCGAGAAATATCTGTCATTTAAATAGTTTGACAACAATTAGTGGAAGAATGTGAGAAAAGGTGTTTCTGTAAGAATATTTTGCGAAAAGATTCTCACAAGAACTGTCAAAAAATTCATATTTCAAATTGGTGCGATAAACACACAATTCAAAATATGGGTGTTTTCATGGTTATGCACGCGACATTTGTACACGTTTAATTGTCTTTGAATATTGTGAAAATGGAAATGGATTGGAATTTTAGAATGGAATTATAGAATCGTTCATTGTATGTGATGAGACTTTTCTAAAAGTATATATATTGGAAAATTGAGCAAAATTGAGGAAGTGCCTTTTAGAGCCGTAAGAAAAAGTGCGAAATTAAGCGAATTGTAGGAAATTTTTTATTTCGGAAAAAATGTTTTTATAAAGGTTAATAATGGACCTTTATAATCATGCTTTGTTCAAAAACAACTATGCATAAATTTGCTAAGAAAAAAATAATTTGTTGATTACGCACGTTACATTACGCACGTGACACTTTTTACCTTCATACATATTTTAGTAATTTTATATACATATATGTATGTATATATATTTTTTTTACCAAAAAATTAAACTTTTATTCAAAAATGAAAAATAAAAATATACTACAATTAATCTAATTTAATTTTTTCCTTAAAAAAAATTATGCGAGCGTTGTGATTTTTTAAGTCACCGTGGATCATTTCATGGAAATACTCATAGATATTTTTAAATACATGTACATACATAAAAAAATAATTTTTTTTACATTATAAAGCAGTGGAGTTCAGTTATTTTGAGAAAAAACAAAAATAAGCAGTTTTTTATTTTTCGTGTCCAACTGTAATTGAATCGCGTGTGTTTGCTATGCTTCGTACAACAAGAAGCAACAACAATTCTTAATAAATTTCTGAAAAAAAGACAACAACCATCCGCATGTGTTCTCATCGCTTGCTCAACGACGACGGCATGATTTTTTTTTCGTCCTTGACGTTTGTCTTGCATTTGACACTTACTTACTGGAAATATTCCAATAAAAACAGAATCAGCGTTGTCCGCTTTCGCATTCAAATAGAGAAACACTTTTTTCTCACAAATCGAGAAAAGATGGAATTTTTTGTTTCACACTTCATGTGAGAAATTTTTCGATGCGGAAAATACAGAAACGAGCTACAGGATTACATATATTCATGTATACGTCGTTCTTTTGGAGCATTTATATTGATTAGACTTGCGTTTCATTTTAAACAATTCACAATCCAAGTTAATCCAGTCTAAAAATTATATGGAAAATATTTAAATTGGGAACAATAGGGACTACCCTAAGGTGTGGCTGTGATTTAATGCATTCACACTGTTGTTTTTACACATGTGTTGTGCCAGTCGTGAGTTATTTTTGCTGGAATTGTATGATAAATAGAAAAACAAAAGCAAACAACAGTTTACACGAGGATGCTGCCATTTATTGTCTCAATTATTTGGGTTAGAAAGAAAATGTAGGTGAAAAGTATGCTTAAAAAATGGGACATTATTTAAAAGTTATGAAAGATTATTTTAAATATTTAAATTATAATCATGTAGGTACAAAGTTTTTTTTATACCCTACTTATTGTTTAGATGTAGAAAGGACATATTTCCATTTTCCAATTCTTTGAACCCTAATTTTAAACCCTATTTTTAAATTGTTAAAAACTTGTAGAAAAATTCAGAAGGGAAAGTGTATTGATGTAAACCATTGACTTTTTATTCGTAGGTACTCTTCTACTAGTTTTTTTTTATTAAATTTGTGCATCTTTATTGTATTGTATTGTATTGAAAAATAAATATTTTATAAGTGTATGTACTTACTTTTAGCTTGACTTTGTTGGGCAGCCAAACACATCGTACAGATGACAACCAAGAAGAAGGATACTGAAAGTTTCATGTTTGCAGGAATCTGTAAAAAATACAAAGATAAATAATGTTATTAAATAAAATGATGTTTTGAAAGTAAAATTAATACTTAAAAACTTTGCCATTTAAAAGAAAATACCCTGCAAGCATTTTATGAAAAAATTGATCATATTCGAGTCATTTATGAGCTCATTTTCTGATCATAAATGATTCGTTTTCGCGGGCGAAAATGGTACCCTACCCGCGACTCTTCTTGAGGAGTCTTTTATTACCCGATTTTAGTCGTATTTCTGATTGTTTGCGAGTCTTTTTCGACTCATTTTTCAGTCGTATTTTTGATCGTCTAAGAGTCTTTTTCTACTCATTTTTCAGTCCTATTTCTAATCATTTGCGAGTCTTTTTTGACTATTTTTTCAGTCATATCACTTCTGTCATCATTAAAATAACTTTCATTGTTTGTTTGATTGTCCTGAGAAGTAGTTTTCTGGTGTTTTGGCGATATTAATTTTTCGGCTTCCTTATTGGCCAATATTTTTATTTCTTTGGCTAACATTATTTTTTTTATTTATTCTTGAATCAATAAAAAAATATAACAAATAAATTATATTTTTAAAGCTATGTATAACATGTTTAAAATTTAGTTTTTAAACAAAGTATTTTTATGTAAAGTAAATTCAAAACCCTAACATTCTCCCCCCTGCAAATCAACCTGATTCAAATTTTTCTAATGTTAGACTTGCTAATATAGAGATAGGTCGACGTATAATGCCTTTGTAAGTTTTGATTTCACAAAACGAATCGAACTATCTTTTGCAGGTAAAACTTTCACTATACGTCCTTTCACCCATTGATTTCTAAGTATGTCTTTATCAAAAAATAGCACAATGTCATCAATCTTCAAAGGAATATGTTTGTCTTTCTATTTAGGTATTTGAATGAGCTGGGGTAGGTTAGAAATAAAAATAACAGAATTAAAATCAGTATTTCATCATCTAGATGAGCAAAATACTATTCATAAATAACTTCATAACAGTCATATTTCAAAGACCTATATGATCCATTTTCGATTGCTATATGTTTTGTTATTGTATTTTCAATAACTTTTTAAGCATAAGCAAGTAATTAATCAGTTTTTGATCGTCAAAAGTACTCGAGGAAGACTTAGTTATGTTCCAAATTCTAGTAGGGAATAAACCGGAAATTATATCAGTGATAGTTGAACATTTTCGAAAGGAAAATTAAAATTATTTAAAACTAGCTGACCCAGCAAACGCTTATTTTTGAATAAAATGGCAAACGTTGTTTTGCCTTCAAAGTAGTTCCTATTGTCAGTTATATGTAGTGGAGAGGTAATACAAAAATTTATATTTTTACAAACTGTTTAATTTGAAACTTCTTTTGAAACACTTTGATTTTTCTTTCTCTATGTTGCGTAACTGTCAAACTTTTATAAGGAGTTACCCGAGGACTTAAAAAAAGAAGGCGTTCATCGATTTGAGGTATACCAAAAATTGGATTACTACGAAACCTAAGATGGGTTATAATGAAGATTAAAATAAAATTAGCCAAATCGCACCGATTGATGCAATTACCAACGAACGACATTTGATCTTTATTTATATACTATTTCAATTAATTTTAAAACACAAATTTCAAAATTGTTAACCCTCCGATGAGTGACAGTTCTGAACTTCACGGCCGTGTGAAAAGGTCCCTACGGACCTTTTTTGTAAATCAAGTTTTTTTCATATAAAAAATTTTTTTTGAATTTTTTTTTGTTTTTATTGTTTATAACTAAATTCTACATACAAAAATAATTTTTTAAATTTTTTTAACTCAAAGACATTAGGAATGATGATAAAAACAAAAAATTCTAAGAACTGGTTTATTGCTAGTAGTATAAAATTAGAATATTGTGCCTTTCCTTGAAAGCAATAAAGTTCATGTCTTCGAATTTTTCTTAGAATTTTTTGTTTTTATCATCATCCCTAATTTCTTTGAGTTTAGGTCTTTGTGTTCAGAACAAGTAAATTATGTGTTGAAACAATAAAAAAATTATAATGATGCCCAAAAACATGCATTTATTAGTGAAATTCAGTACAAGGTCCATACGGACCTATTCACACGTCCGCGTACTATTCTCACTAAAACCTCAATAACTCCTCAAGTAATGATCCGATCGGCTTGATTTTTTTTCTAAAAGATGTGCAACAAAATACTTTTGGAATACAGAGTAACTTTGGGGTTGTAGTGGCCGAAGTAGGTGTAATTTCAGTTTGAAAAGGCAAAAAGGTCCCTAGGGACCTTCTAACTCATCGCTGGCTTAAAATATTTTCATATTTAGAATATAACAAGGCGAATTTATACAGTTAAACTATACACTATATACTATAAACTTATCGCTGTATAGTATACAGCGATAAATTTAGTTTTTATACATGAATTTTGAGATACACTTGACAGAATGTATGTCTGTAGGTATGTATCTTCGCTTTAATTCACCTGAATTCGCCTTGGAATATACAAATGCAAACTATTTCTCTCAAAAAAATTCCAAATTACAAATGAGGCTTCAATTACTGCCAAATTTTGTATTAAGCTTTTTAAAAACAAAACGTCAGCTTTGTGGACCTCCATTTTCAGCATTTCAATTAAACTTAAAAGTTATAACTATTATCATTAGTACAGTTAAATTTAGACATTTCGCCTAGCCATATTAAAGGAAGGGGTACATAAAATTAAAACTAACCCAAAAGTATTAATATCAAATCATTACTGACAAAATAAGTTTGTTGCTAAACGTTCATAAATTCAATATTGAATATATGTACCTATAAAAGGTTTCATATGTTAAACAAAACAAGCAGCCATAATTTCTTTAGTTCAATAATTTATGTCAGATTAAAACTTTAACAATAAAAAAGACTAACTAGAACTAACAATATTTATTTTGGACATGCTTTCAACAGAAAAACTCATTTTATTTACATTTGTAATTCTCTTAAAAAAGGTATGAATCGTATACATATGTATATTAGGATGGTCCCAAAAAAAATTGAAAGAATATGTATTTTTTTGCACATTTTTACAAATTATAGTTGACATTGACAAACAAGTAAAAAAAATTCGAATTTGATTTAAGAAAAACACAATGTAATTACTTTTCACTTACAAATTTGTGTGTTACATCGCACTAGTCCCGTGACATGAGAAAAGGGGACATACTACTTCAATGAATTTTAAACAAATCTGTCAACATACCAACATAATCAGAAAATTCTGAATGTGAACATGTGGTCCTTTGTTACAGTATTAAAACTAGACCAAAAGTTTTGAGAAATATTTTAATTGGTAACATCAATCGCCTATGTTCTATATTCCACAACGTAGTGAAACTGAATTCGTTTTCAATTCCACATAGACAATTTCACGGCGTTCTAGAAAACAAGTGAAACTTTTAGTCTACGATGAACCAAACTAAAAGTGATATTTTACGTTTCATCACATTTTTACAAAATTTAGAACACAAACTTAATGAAAATTTCAGTACCACTTCATTTTACAAATGTAGAACCCAGGTGAATATCTTTATTTTCTGATCATCTTATGTTAATGTAAAATGTGTGTGGGCATGTGAACTTGTAACTTTTGTTCTTTTAATTATTGTACAAATATTATTGTCTTATGCTGCTGTACAATTATTTATTTACCTCTGTGTATGTTTATACATCTAAGAGATGTAATATTATTAGGTTTTTGTTTTAGTTATTGTAGTTTCTGTATTTACAGTAACCAAACAAATATCATCGTCATAACATTTACAAAATAGTCAATTAAGACGTGATAGGAATTTAAAAGGAATTAAATTCTTGCCAAATACCAATAGATGATGCATGTTGCTATGATTAGAGACTTCTTTCTGGTCATCAACAGAGCCCAAAAACTCAACCAACTTTAAACGTGCCTCAAAAGTATTTAATGTTTGCATTAGCCTTAGGTGGGCTTGTGGGGTAGATGTACACGTAGATGTTAGATGTTTTTCGCTATTTAAGTTGTAAACATTTGGTTGAATTTTTTAGGGTATTAAAAGATTTATCAATTAAATAAAAATTTACTAAATTACAATAATTATGAAATCCATTCTATGGATTAAAAATTGCTGTAAAAGATTTGATTTAAAAACAAAAATGTTCAACCCTTAGCTCACAGTATTTAAAATAAAATTAACTTTAAACAACATATAAAAATAGTATTTGGTACTTTTTCGAACTTCTAATCCTTTAGGTGTAATATAGCTAAAACTTTTCGTTTAAAATATACATATTTATCTATTAAACTAATAAACCCTTATTAAAAAATAGTAAATGATTGGAGATTTTAATCGTGTAATGAATTTAATTTTTAAAATGAGCGGTGGGAAATTTGTACTTCATTTCTAATATTGATAACCTACACCACCATATATATTGGATTTGTGCTGATGTTTATAACGCCTGTAAATATTAATCCAACACCTTATACCGATCGATTTAGAATCACTTCCTGAGTCGATTTAACGATATCCGTCCATCGTGTGGCTGGCTGGCTGTTTATGTAAAGCTTGTGCGTAAAGTACAGGCCACAATTTTGAATATACATATTTCGATAAAATTTAATACATGAATTTTTTTCGGCCCAAGGACGGTTGGTATTAAAATTGGTTGAAATCGGTTAAAATCGGTTCATTAATTTACCTAGCCCCCACACAAATGTCCTCTCAAAATGGGGATTTATCAGTCATAAATGTTTGATATATACGTGTATCCAGCCTAATCACATCTATAAATTTTGTGGAGATCGGTCTATATTAGACCATATCCACTTCCAAAAATTATTTTAAAGAACAACAAAAATATGTTTCATAATTAGTTATAGTTTCCATATAAGACCCACTTCCAAAAATCACTGTAACAAGTATAAATGTTTCAAAATTGTTTATATCGTGATACAATTAAACTCAAATACATAGAAGTCATGTCACTAAATTGTTTAATGATCGGCCCATAATAGGTCATAACTCCCATATAGCGGCTATTTCTGAAAAACTGTTTTTACACATAGACTGGTGTAGGGTATTATATGGTCGGGCTTGACCAAATCTACTTTCTTGTTTTAATTAACAGACTTACCAATATAAACGTTAACTGTTATGGCTCTAATGGCTAAATTCACAGTCTTTAGTTAGCTAATGGCAAAGGCTTTATTTTCAATGCTTAGTTTGCCATAAAAATACCAAGTAATAGTTAAACAATAGTTAGTATTTTAGTTTACCAATGGTTAACTAATGATCATAAGCAAAGTAAGAATTAAGAACAGGATGCCTTGAAGGTACTTTTTTCACCTTATCAAATTATCTAAGGAATATTTAATTAAAAAAACTTTGTACTAAGTGTATGGGAAAACTTTTTCTTTATTCTAGTGTTATTTTTTTAATATTTAATAAAATGAACTTAGAAACATCAATCTAGACACACATGATCTTAATTGAGGTGGATTTTATGGTACTTTTATTTATTTTAATTGTATTTTTTGAATACATATTTTAAAAAAAGAAACTAGAAACACATGATCTTGAATCTACCAAAAGGGGGACTTGATATTGTTATTGTTTTGGTACTTTTATGATAATATCCACTAAAGGGGAACTGTTCTTTATTCTAATGGTACTTATTGAATACATATTTTATAAAATGAACATACTATCATGACATTAGACACACATGATCCATTAGTAATTTAGAATCTCTAAAAGAGATTAAATGAAACTTTTTGGTTTTGAGAATTCAAAAATTATGATTTAAAGGAACTTTTTGATTCTTATGATGGTACTTTTTGGATTTTTTGAATCAGTGAATGTTGAAAAATGAAATTAGGCCCATAAAGTGGGAATAAGCAGAACTTTTTGTTTATATATTTAAATTAATAAACCAAGAAACAAAACTAGAAATAGGTGACAAAATTACATTTTTATTACGGATACTTAAGTATTATTAGTTATATTTAACTAAAAAAATCGCTGTTTAAATGCTAGAGAAAAAATTTAAATTTGATTGTTATTATTATTGTAAAAGTAACCAGTGTAAGCTACCTTATAGCCTGAATTGTTCAACTATGCTCTCTTATTTTGTGATTTTTCCACAGATTTTACAGACTTTTTTCTATTTAATTTATATGTTAAGTACCTACATATATAATATACAAAGAACTACTTTTGCTTTACATCTAAGTATTTTATTTTAGTTTATTACATTTAATTTTTTTTTTACATTTTATCTTACAGACAACTTTTTAAAGGATGATGCTTATTTATTTTTAATACGTTTAAATTTCAATGGTAAGTGAGAGACTGACTGTTTATGTTTCTGTTTATATTTTTGCCTATATTTCAAAATTATAGTTCATTTTAATAGCCTCTGGGCATTATTTTCATAACATTATTAAGTATTAGAGTAGGTTTATAATAACGTTGGCCTGTTTTATTTATGTTTAAGTTTGTGGGTGTGTAAACTGATTTCTTAATATTTACATCCTTATTTATTTATCAGAAGAAAGTTAATGGTTTGTTTATGTTGAATTTGCTTGTTTGTGTGTTTAAAATAATTAATTGCAGTGTAAATTTTAAAAGTCAATTTGCTTAACCCTTCTCACATTTTATTGTTTAATTAACCATCTACTGATTAGAGTGAGGATAATATACATAATTTTGTTAGTATTATTAACTCTTATAGGTGCTGAAGTTTATTTAACATATTACAACACTTGAACTTGTTCCGGAAATTATATGTACATATGTTGAGGTTTACAAAACTTTAGCCGACGGTTTGTAATCTGAAAATATTTATGGCTTTGAACTTATTGCTAAATTAAGCTTTTGCTTACTAAAAGGTTTTCAGAGATAACTTTATGAATTAGCTTGTTTGTTTGTTTTTCTTAACAAAAGCTATACTTAAATCTTATCAACTTTTGTATGACCTCGCTAAGGGTTAATTCCTTTGTGTTTTTCGTTTTCATTTAGCTTTAACTCACCTAATTTGATGATTGGTTTTCGAGAATTTCTTTCAGTTAAAAAAAAATAAACTATTTAATTATAATTAGAGGTCACAGGATAATCATTCAATTGATTTGTGTTAAATATGACAAATTAGCTTTTGCAGTTTAATTGATAATTTTGTATTTTTTGTTTCTTAAAAATTTAAAAATTTAGTTAAAGCGTTTGCTTGCTTTTATTAAATTACTTTTTAAATTACGAGGTACTTTTTTAAAATCACAGATAGATTTCACTTAAATTTTAGTATAGAAATAAAAATTTCACTACGTCTTCTGCCACAGGATCTTTTTCTAAATATTTTTTTTTTAATTTCTTTTCACACACAAATTTTCTTTTTCGATCTTGAGTTCAGCGAGACTCTATATAGTTCGACCAAGTACGTGGTACATTTTTCGAATGTTAACGACTTAATGAAAGGTTTTTGAGTTTTAGAGAGCTTAATATAGAAATATTTTATTTTGAAATACATATAGGTATGTAATTGAAAGATTATTTTGAAATTGAGCTTAACAAAAAATAGAGAAAAAGAGAATTTTTGTGTTTACATATTAGGTATTTTTATATAGATATTTTTGTAAAAGAGACCTATAAGAGAGGGAGGTGTTGACTTATTTTAAACAAATCTCTGATTGGCTTCCTAAGGAAAACGTGTTCACAAATTCAATTGTTAAATCTTAAAATTTTAAAAATCTCATTTTTAAGTTCAAAATCCTGTAAATATATATAGATGTCTACTGTTATACAATTTCCTGTTTCCTGTTTATTTATTTACTCTGCTGTCTTTAAAATCATTAACCTTTTACCCATTCTTGTTTACGAGTATTCACAGAAAAAAGTAAAAAAATAAAATTAAATTGAGTCCATTTAAAAAAAGAAGCAACGTAAGCATCAGCGACTAGACGCCGCTTAAAAAACCTCTGAAGGAAAGAAAAATAAATAAACCATCATCTTGGCATTTTTTGCATTTTCTATTTTAAGAATTGAAATTGAATTGTTATTATTATTGTAAAAGACATTTAAATACTATATTTAAACATAATATTTACAGACTCACTTGCAATTAAATTGATAAATATTATTTTTTTTTGTATTTGTCTTGATATTGTTCAACACAACAATTAAATTGTTTATTACAACTCGTCGTAGTCTCTAAAGCGAAAAAAGTAATCAAACTACTTCTCCTCGCTCTTCCCGACTCAACTCATGTTCTCTGCTCACCAACTGCTTGCTGCTGATGGCATAATAATAAAATATGAAAATAATAAAAAAACCATCACTATTATTTTCCCACCCATCAATATTTGTTGTTTTTTGTGTTTTTTTTTTGTTGTTGTTCATATTGAACTTTTTGCCCTGATTTCTGCGTTTATAGGAAGGCGTTAGGTTTTTTGTTGTTTATATTTTTATAAAATATAAAAAAATTTACAATTCAGGGCATGAACTAGTTTATGCGAAACTAGTTTTTGAGATCACTTTAAAAATAGAAAGAAGAATATTTTTAACTTGTTTATTTAACAAAAATTTATGGATCATGGTTCGAGGTGAAAGAGAAATTCCTACGGTGACATTTAATGTATAATTAAAGGCTGCTGCTGATTGTTGTAGTTCATATGTTCTAAAATTCCAATGCTGGGATTATAATACTAGCAGTTTTAGAGAACTTCAAGTATTCCTTAATTAACCTTTAAGTATTTTACCAGCCGCCGAAGAAACTTTATTATTTAGAATGACAAGTTTATCCCAAAGTTTATGTTAATAAATAAAGATTTTATCATTAAAATGCCGTTACCGTTAACTTTTTTAACGTTTTAAATTTTGTAGCCCACCTAGCTACTACTGCATTTTGGTAAATATTACAAAAAAACTTGGTGGAAAATACTTTGGACTGGTTTAGGAATGATATCTATATTTAAATTAATGATTAGTGAATATTTTTATATTTTTACCTTAAAACGATGGTTTATTTGTTTATTTCCATCTAATAAACCGGATTCCTTTTAATTGCAAAAAAATTATTCAAATGTACAAAATAATTTAAATAATCGACAGAGTGATAACGCTTTGATACAGGGACCGTAACTGTTACGACTTTTATCGAAAAAGTCAAAACAAAAAAGTTATTTTTTAACTTTTATTTTTATTAAATTATTTTTACTGAAGGTAGGAATTGTTTAACAACTTGAAAAAAAATTGTACTTAAAAGTAGTACACAAATAATGTCGACACAAGTGGACAACAAACATAATAAAAAACAAATGTATTCAGGTTTTCGAGACGAAGTCTTGACATGAATACGATAAAACTGAAGAAAAAGAAGGAGGCAACATGTAAAATAGAAATTAATAAATAAAAATTATAATTACAGCAAATTTCGAACCACCAGAGGTAACACTGGTTAAAAGATTGATGTTTGTCTGTTGGCTAGCAGGCACCGCAGTGGTGCAGAGGGTTAGAACGCAAAGAATTCTGTTGAGAGAAAATGGTGTTCCCGAAACATATGTAAATTCAACAACCCAGGTTCGAATCCTAGCCAAAAAATTATCAATAAAAATTTTAATAAAAAAAAAAAATTTTTCAAGTTGTTAAACAATTCCTATCTTCAATAAAAATAATTTAATGAAAATTAAATTTAATGAACTCGAGCCGGACTTAATAAAAAAAAATATCAAAAATTTAAAATTAACAGTTCGAATAAAAATAACAAATTGTTATTTTTTAACTTTTAATATTTTAAGGCAAAAATAAAAGTCTTGAATTAAATATTGCATAGTTTTACGCTAGTTTTATTGCCTATTTTATATGTTATAACAATTGATGTATATTACAGAAGTCTATAAAAATTATTGTTATTATTATTATTATATTTATGTTTTGCATTGCTCTTGAAATTGTGATAACGGATGTTTTATCATTTATAGCATTGAAAGTAATTAAAAAATAAAATTCAAAAAATCCTTTTATTTTTTGCCTTAAAAAATAAAAGTTATTTTCTGAGTTTTATTAAAAAAGGCACAAATTTAAAAGTCATCTAAAAATTTGCATATATATATGTATCATAATGATAAGAACCAAAATTTTCAACGATCATTTTTTATGTGTGATTTTTTTATGTAAATTTTTAAAAATAACAGTTATTTTCTGTCCCTGCTTTGATGTTCTCTCAACGATGACTCACAATCAAAAGAAAAAAGACTTTCGCCCTGTTTGTTCTATTTATACAATATCAATTTTAGTAGGCATACTGCTTAACTATGTCAAAAATGTTTGTACATTAAACTTTTAATAACGTAAATGTTGATAAACATGCTGTATTTTTATACCAGCCGTTACAACCCGTTAAATTTAAATTGAAATATAATTTCGTAACAATATGTTCTTGAACTGTTTTAGATATTGCACATTAGCTTAATTTAAAATTATCTTTGAAATCAATTATAGTTAATCAAAGAAGGAAATATTTTGATACGTTAAAGTTAGACATGCTATTAAAATAAGCAGTGACAAATTTTGTAACGCAGTGTTGTCAACGGTTAAAGAGCATTGTAAATTATATCAGGACACGTTAATATCCAATTTAGAGGCGAACAAGTTTAATAATTAACATTTACTTTAAATATTTTCAAAAACTCATTTCGTGCAATAAAAATATTTTTGGTGGATTATGGTTTGGTGGTATCATTGGACCATACTTTTTCAAAGACGACAAAGATAGGAACCTGAATTTGGATAGCGAGCGCTACCGTCCGATGATGATAATTTTTTTTGGCCCAAAATGGAAGAGCTAGACTTGGTTGACATGTGGTTTCAACAAGACGGTGCGACATTCCACGCAGCATGCGAAACAATGGTCCAATTGAGAAGCGAGTTCCGTGAACATTTTATTTTACGTTTGGGCCGCTCAATTGGCCTTCTAGATTTACTATTTTTTGTGGGATTATGTTATGGCTAACATCTATAGGGACAAGCCCGCAATTGTTGAAGCACTGGAAGCTAAAAATATTGTATATTGTATAGATTTTCTATCGACTGAAGCTCTTAAAAAATCGCTCTTTACAAGCAGTATCTAATTTTAAATAAAAAAATTTTATTTTGTGAAAATTTACATAAATTCTCGTACACTTGTTGCTATGTAAAATCGTGCTTTAATCTGCTGCCAAGGTTAACACATACATATGTATAACAGCATGTAGGTCAAGACAAAATAATACGTATTAAAATAAAAAAAAACAATTTGGAACATTTATTGAAATACAATTCAAGCGCCTACAATTTCAAATCTAAAATAAACAAATTCATTTCTATATACATATTTAAGTTGTTCGTATGTGACTGAGCGTGTTTTTTTTCTATTAAATACAAAAACATAAATAAATTATGTCGATTTATTATCAATGCACTCGGAAAATAAAAAAAAATAATAATTTTAGTTCAGTGGGTAGATTTTCTAGTTAATAGAATAAAAAACAGCAGATTTATAAACTACTCAACTAATAAATTTTGCTACTACCAGATGCGTGTTAACATTAGATTAACATTTTATTATTAAAGTGAAACGTACTGACATGTATGAGATGTGTTTGTACGTTTGTTTTTTAATCTGATAACCCAGCATACCATTCTAGGAGCGCTCCGAAAAAAGGAGTCAGAAAAGAGTCCAACTAAAGAGCATTTTCGGAGCGAAATTGTTACTGTCCTGAGTCGGCACGCAGTATGACTCAGAAATTCCACTTAATTATGTGTGTACCAAAGCGTTGTTGTCCTATTATTTGTGCTTTGAACAAAAAAAAAAATAAGTGTAACACACAAGAATGATAAAAACAAGATTACACAGCGCCCAAAAAAAACCTCATAAAAGACTCTTTTCTGACATTATCTAAGAGATCTTTCAGAGCCCAAAAAACCCCTCATAAAAGATTCTTTTCTGACATTATCTAAGATCTCTTTCTGACGGACCATTTTCGAACGTAATGACCCTCTTTTCTGAAGGTTTTCGGAGCAATTATGATTGTTTTTTGGGCTCATAAAGAGTGTTAACGCTCCGAAAAAGGTGTTAGAAAAGACTCTTTTCGGACTCATATGGTATGCTGGGAATAGACTTATATTTCCAGTGTGTAATAAATAATGAAGTAAACAACAAATATATACAAACATAATTATAAAATACTTATTTATTTATACCTATACATGGTTTAAATACGAATTGCATCTTATTTAAGTATATTTGAATGAATTTTAACTGATTAAACGAAAAATAATAAATATGAGTAAGATTGAAATAAAAAAAATCAAATAATAAGGAAAAAATTTTAGGCTGATTTTGATATTTTGCAAAATATTATAAAATATGTGAAGAACAATAAGAAGAGCCTATAAATTACTAAAATCATAAAGATACAATTTATAAATTGTATTTTGGACACAATTTTACACATCCTTTCCTTCAAGATTCTTATTTAAAGCTCTTTTATTTACTTGATTGATCAATGTGAATATAACACATAATGGGAATAATAGAGCTGACGAAGGTACAAAAATTTGTAGCACCATAAATTCAAACGTAATATTGGCATACCTCTCCTAAAGGAAAAGGAACCAATTTCACCAACCAACCTGCAAAGAGATCAGAAAAATCAATGTGCATATAACACATAAAGGAAATAATAGAGTTGGCGCAATTATGAATTCAATAGAATTCCTCTCTAGGAGAGGAAAGGAACCAATTTCACATAAACTCCACTTAAATACAAAGGCACGATGGGAGAGAGAGATATGCAGAGAACCAGATTTATGATTAATAGTAGCGATGACGATGATCACTGGCCTATAGGCATACATACCGAAAGGTTGGGGATCCCTTATAACGACTTCTGTAGAAACTGTAATGACGTGAAAGAAAAAGAAACTACTAAACATCTTCTCTATTACTGTCCCGCATTTGGAAATCTGAGACAGTAAATTCTCTGTCTATCAAGAGAGAATGCAAATAAAATGCATACCTTCATTAAAACAACAGGTTGGTTGGAAAATTCATGCAGCCATGAAACATGGGACATATAGTTTGATAGACACAAGTTACTCAAGTGGGCTATGCTTCGGGAGGCTGCCAGTTTAACCTAACCTGACACATAATGTTCTGCCCACTTTCATGTTCTTGTGAGACATTTACTATTTGCTTTGGCGATCACTGAACACATGTTGTTTATAATAAATTTTCACGTGATTCTCAGTTTATAATGTCAACGATGTAAAACCGATCTGGTTTAAAAAGTTCCTCTTTTTTGTTTTAAATTTGTGTATTGTAATAAAAAATTCCATTTCAATTTGCTGATTTTGTACTATGACTAAATGTATTTTTAAACTTTGAATGTGTATTAAATTTTTATCAATTAAATCGGAAAATTTTCGTAAATG
Organism: Bellardia bayeri; assembly: GCA_950370525.1. Taxonomy (NCBI): domain Eukaryota; kingdom Metazoa; phylum Arthropoda; class Insecta; order Diptera; family Calliphoridae; genus Bellardia; species Bellardia bayeri. Next base: position 125,379,203 of record OX493264.1, read on the forward strand.
AACATTTACTCAGTAAGGTGGTAACAAGTACTGAAAAACTTTACTTCTTTAAGCAGAATTATATTTACATTTTTTTAAAAAACTATTACTTACATTACAATTACATATATATTACCTTTCTTAAGAAATTTAAATTAAAATTATTTTCAACATTTTGCATTTAAGTTTCACAAGTTATAATATTTTAATACAAACTACTAAGATAGTTTTCCTTCCTTTAAATTTCTTAATATGTGCCACCCTAATTATTGAAATATATTGTAAGTAAATACACTTTGTTAATCTCCCAGTGTTACAGATTGTTTTGATTAATGTTTATATATTTATTCTCAATTGATAATATTGGCGTTTTAAAAAAATACAAAATACACCCAGAAAGTAAATTTCTTAGGAATGAAAAAAACAATTGCTGCTGCTGTGACCTTTAAGATTGAATTTTATTTATTTGTTTATTAGTTGAGCAGCCACTTAAAAGGTTTATTGTTTCCCTCTGATATTCCTTTCTATATAAAATATAGTATTAGTGCTTATTTTTTTATATAGAAACTAACTGTACCCGGTGCGCTTTAGCTGGAATTTTTAATACCCATCATGATTTAATGGCTTTGTCATTTCGTTATACATAGAAACAAAAATTACATATTATAAAACTCTAAAACGCCAATATAGAGTATACACCTAATATTGTTTAAAAAATGTTTTATTATATATAGTAGACTACGAGCACAAATTTAAAACTAATTAATAACAACTAGAAAAATAAGGAATATAAAAAAATAATTAAATTTTAACCGAAAAGTACCAAATTTCTCGCGTCAAAATGAAGTAAACTGGTATATAAATGTTGTAAATAAAACATTGTTATTAATTTTTGTAATTTGTAGTCCTTTTGTCTTTATTACAGCTGACAATCCTCTTGACATGAAATTAACGAGTTTTTTTGTGAAATCAGTCGAAATTTTGTTCCATGCATCCTTTACTGCCTTTAGGTTATCCTGGCAAGAAATATTTCTTCGCCTAATTTTTTAGCCCAGATATTTCCATAGGTGCTCAATTCAATTAAGGTCTGGGGACTGCGGAGGACGATTTTGTTTTTGGACAATAATTGAGCAACCACTCTTTCACAATTTTGGAGGTATGCTTAGGATCATTGTCCTGTTGGTAAAAATCCATTTCTGCGCTAGTTATAATTTCCCAACACTAGGGACTACATTATTTTTTAAAATGTCGAGATAATCTTGTTTTTTCTATATAGATTCTATAAATGTAAGAATACCGACCCGACCGCCTTGGTAACATATATTTATTAATAAAGTCTTCGTTCTTAGTTAATGTTTTTGACTGCAAATATCTCAGAGTTAAGCTAGATTTACACGATTGAAATTTTCTTCAAAATTGCTCTTAAAAATGCTTCAAACTCGTGTAAACAGCAAAATTTCTTCAAAATTAATTTATTTAATAACTAATTATAACTATTAAATAACTAATTATATAACTAATTATAGCTATTAAATAAATAAATTTTGCTGTTTACACGAGTTTGAAGCATTTTGAAGAGTAATTTTGAAGAAAATTTCAATCGTGTAAATGTAGCATTACTTTCATCGGTGAAAATAATATTAGTCCAAAAAAATATTTGAGGTTTGTTTATATATTTTTTTTTTTTGCAAAATTTAAACGTTTGGTTTGGTTGTTCTTTGATATAAAGGGCTTCTTACGTGGCACTCTACCATGTAGGCCATTTTGATGCAAAGATCTTCTAATCGTACTCGCGCTTAAAAGTTTTCCGAAAGTTTTTGTAACAATTGGAACTATGTTTACAGCACTAGATAGATGTTGGCTTCGCTCTTCCTTCTCTTACTAAAGCTCTTACTTCAGTTTTTGTAAGATGCTTTGTTCGTTTTGCACCAGACACATTTTCTACGGTAATGTATTTAGGAAAATTAATAATAATAATGATGGTTTATATGCAATCATACGATGGTTAGGGAACTTTTGAGCAGCTGATTTCGAATTTAACACACTGCTCCTTGCTTTTAGGTTGTGTTCAAAACTGAATTTTTGACTTACTACGAATCCGAATATTTGGTCAGATGTGTTTAAGTTTAACCTGCCTTTTATGCCTAGATCTCACGGCGCTCTCAAACGCAGGTTGAACTCGGTTTTTATGTCCCAGCAAGAACATACTTGTATAAACTTTCAGAAACATACAATTCGCAATTTCTCGATGTATGACTGCAAAAATCAATGTAACGAGCTGTCATCAATAGCTTAGACAATCAACAAAGCCCAATAAAATTCTCAGTAGGTAGTACCACTAATGTCAAGGACAGAAATCAGTGCGGGATTTTGAATCACCCAATCTTCTACCAATACATATCCTGAGCACAGAGCTAAGAGTCAACACTACTTTCAATAGACAATTTGGTGGACCGAAATTTGCTGCTTAAACAAATATCAGTCTTTTAACCAACCATGACATTTTAACCGCTTTGGGTATCAAGCACAGCCACTATATGTACACCTCAACCAATTATCAATTATGGGACGAATTCCCTAGCTTCTAGCTTATTCCATAGTTCGAGATACGACTCAGCTGCGAGTTCAAAAGATTTAACACAAACAAATTCTCTCAAGATGGTAACAGCGTCAAGGTGATGGACATAATACCAGTACATATTACTCCCCGGGGGGAATATTTAGTCAATACAGTACTTACTTAAACTAGGTTATAAGAAATCATATAATTTTATAATATGTATTACATTATTTATATATTGATATAATTAAGCTTTTCTTTTAATAATATGTGGTGTTGCCTTTATTTTGACGCTCACAGTAGTTATATCCGTTCTTTCGTCCGTTGAAGGCAAGGTACCTGTCATGGATTTTGTAATACTTCTGGCGAAAGAGGGATTTTGGTATTTTAGTTTATATTATCGATAGCAATATTATTATTGTTGTATGTTTCTTATATGGAAATTAAATGATATTAATATACATGTAGATCCAAAACAGCACAATAAAATGCAATAATCCCCTTTAATTTAATTTGTCATCATTGTTCTCTGTTTCGAAGTGCCAATTGTAGAGGTTGCCCAGCCAAATGCAATTATATTTATACTAACTTACTCTCTTTATACTGCCTTCTCATTAACTCATATATTTTTTTCGTTTGTTTGAAATTAAAATATTTACTTAAAAAACAACTCGTACTATTTTTTATTATTTTTTTTTATCCTTCCTGTTCATTCAGCTGTCAGACTAGAGGAGGCTACTTAAACACTTGCATATACTTGGGGGCATTATGAGTTTTTTTGTTAAAGTTTATTTTTTTGCAAGAGCAAAAAAAAAAAAATTACATCTGCCAATGCTCATTTCACGCTGTAACTTGTATTATTTGGCAAATAAAGCTTTGAGCCTTTTTTTTGTTTTCTTACTCCTCATTTAAAAGTTAATTTAATCACCACCACAAACCACTTTCAATTTAAGATAAAAACATACTAATTACACTTTAAAAATACAAATTGTAAAAATGATATGATATTGGGACACAAATCATGTTGTCCATTAAAGTGGAAGACAATTCTCTTCCTTAAATTTCTTTCTTAAAAAAAAATATAGGTTAAGCAGTTTAGTTAAGAACTTAAATCTTGTTCTGTTTTTGCACCTGTTATGACCGCATTGCCGAACAATCTGGTGATATCAGATATAGTTGTTTCAACAAATGTTTTGACAATGTTGTTCGAACAAGAACATAACATCAACAATAGCTGCCCACACGAGCAAATTAATTGTTCGATCAGTGAACAAATTTATGTCATGACAAGACCGGTTACAATTACAATTTCTTTGAGTGTATGCAATAGCAAAAAATTACACCTTTTATTTATATAATTTTCCCCCTTTTGTTCATGTTTTTTCTCTTTAAATAAAGTTAAGTATACATTCTTTTAATGTTTACAAGTCTATATTCTTATTATTTTTTTTACAGCCCAAATAAATAAACATAAACGTTTTTTTTCTTAAATTTATTTAAAAATATAAAGTAGGAAAAAAAACGTTGCTCGAAATATGATTGCTCTAGCTTTAATTGGGACTTTATAAAAGTTTTTCTTACCATGAAAGTAAAGAAAAACCTGATAAATTATTAATAATTTGTAATTGCACTCATTGAATTTTTAATGTACTACAACAAATAAATATACAAAGAGAATATGAGTTTGATTCTATGTGAAATAGGAACGTTTCATTTAAATTCTTCTATTTTACACACATCGTTAAAACACTTGAAAATTTGAAATGAAAAGGTTACAAATTACATTTTTCAACAATTTATCCCTTTTATGTAAGGTAAGAATGGTTAATTACACTTAAAGGTTTTACAGACATTTTTAAATGCCTTTTTAATTTTTTGATAACAAGTAATTAATTTCTTTCTTGGTTTTGCTACGAAGATGCAAACAGAAGTAATTTAAATTTTTTTGTGTGTATTATTTATTTCAGGGTTCTTGTTTATTTATTTTTTTAGTGAAGTTGTTTAAAGGGTTGTAAATTTTATTTAGGTTTTTTATATGAATGTGATGAATAATTAAGGATCGTAATTCAATAATTTGATGTTTCTTTCTGAATGTTTTGTGAAGTTCCAAATTCCCACCTTTATTAATTTTTGTGCTTTTAATAGATTCCTAAAAAAGTTTAATATATTACCTAATAAATAATTAATATTTACAGCACAGGGGGGTTACTCTCTATTGCGATGCGAAAGCAAATTCGATGCGATAAGCGTACAAATTAATACTCTTACGCATCGAATTTACTTTCGCATCGCAATAGAGTATTAAAGTACTATGTACATCCGAACTTCTCGTTAGATTTTGTTTACTACATTACATTATATCGACAGCTTAATTCCAAAACATGCTAAGTCAAAAAAGTGAGTTTTACAGGAAAAGCTCCTAAAGTTTACAGGCGATATCTAAAAAACCATATGAGGTAGAACTTTGTTTTTTATAACTATTGATTGGACTAGCCAATCACAACCAAAATTTGACAGAATTTAAGTTGAAAAAATCTAAATTCAAAAACTCAAAAAAATTAAAAACATGCTAAGTCGACATAGCATGTTTTGGAATTGAACTGTCGATATGTAAATATAAACTAGTTTGGCAATTAACTTGTCCTGATATACACTGATATCACTGATAACACTGCAGTACAAATAAATGTCAATGCCATGTCCAACTTTTACGTTTCAAAATACAAGGGCGGTTCGGAGGGTTTATCCGGACAAGAAATTTATAATGCTTGATGAATGTGTTAGGTGAAAGTGTTCCTTCAGGGGCATCTCAAATGAACGAGTCCATTTATTTTGCATGAAGAATTTTAGATAAAAAGCTTTCTGTAAGAAGGGTGCCGCATTTGTTAACAATCGATCAAAAACGCATACGAATGAAAATTTCTCAAGCTTGTTTGGATTGTTTTAAGAAAAATAAAATGAATTTAAAGCGTCGTTTCTTTGCTTCAAGTTATAAAAATACTAAAAAACTTTAAGAAAAAATAAGGAATACATTAAAGTTGCTAAAACTGTTTTCCGTTTTGTAAGCCCAAAATTGGGATTTTAGAAGATATTTTAATAAAAAGTAGACCAAATTCGTAACGGCGTAGAAATAACATATTTAAAAAGTTTGAGAAGTTTTTAGAAATATATAAATTTCTTATTCTTCAAGAACATGAAGAAAGCTGTTTTCAATTTTTAGCAAAAATTATAATTTTCGAATTGAAAATCGTCTATTTTTTTTTTTTACCTAGAAAAGATATTGCTTCGAAAATTTTTGTGTATGATTAAAAATAGAATTGGATTGCTTAGATATCAATAAAAAAAATCGAAAAATCTGTAAACAATTTCCTATAATATTTAAAAAAACCGCATCCTAGTACGATGGCAAAATTAATTTTCCAATGCCTATTACTCGGAAAGCATAAGAGATAAATACCACACAGAAGCTTGTTTCTAGCCAAGGACTTACAGAAATTAAATTAAATTCAAAAAATTAATATAAATATATGAGTTCTTATAACTCAAAAGATTTTTGAGAATTTGTAGAAAATCTACTCAGTTTGCAATCATAAGTGATTTTATTGGAAATAAATAGACTAAACTCTCACAGAAAAAAATAAAACTGAGTTTCAATTAAAATATTTGTGGAATCAATTAAAAATTTAATTGAAATCGGACCTGTAAACAAAATGATAGTATCAATTAAAAAAAATGTGATATTTAATTGAAAATATCAGAAAAATCATTGAATCAATTAAAATTTTAATTGAAAATTATTTTAAAATCAATTAAAGGTTTAATTGAAAAAGAAACATGATTTTTTTTTCTGTGCTGCCATGTATGACCGTAAAGTGGGTTTTGTTAGATAGGTCTCAAAAATAGCTTTAAATTGAGAGTAATCTGATCAATTTAGAAAAAAATATTAAATCCATTAGTTCACAAACAAAACAAATTTGCAGAAATTTGGTTTAATAAAAATCTGAGATTTTCTTAAAACCTGCACACAGAAAAAAAATCATGTTTTTTTTTCAATTAAACCTTTAATTGATTTTAAAATACTTTTCAATTAAAATTTTAATTGATTCAATTACTTTTTCTGAATTTTCTGATATTTTCAATTAAATCTCAAATTTATTTTAATTGATACTATCATTTTGTTTACAGGTCCGATTTCAATTAAATTTTTAATTGATTCCACAAATATTTTAATTGAAACTCATTTTTATTTTTTTCTGTGCACTTATTGTTTAGGTCATTCTATTTTTCCAAGCCCTTTTAAAACCAATTTAAACGGCATATTAATGTCGCGTTCTTTATAATAGAGTTAATTAATTTTTTTAGTTATTGGAACAAAATATTAATTTGAAAAAAAAATCCAATTCTCAAATTATAGTAAAAACTTAACTCAACAGTTATAGTAAAAAAATATTTTTTTACAAAAAATTTAAATTAGATTAGATTTTCACCTAAATGTCGAAGATTGCACATATTTAAATAACTGACTCCCAAATTTGTAGTTTTTATATATATAAAATTGTCATAGAAATCGTAAATAATTTTTAACCCTTTCAACTTGACGCAAAACTACCAAGAATTTTTTTATAATTTGTGTGGAATATGTGATCACTACAGCGTATGAAAATATAATCAATGATTAGGTTTTATCATTTTTATATCCTTCAAGGATTTTCAGGACACACACACTTGATGCATCTCGGTCGATTTTCATTAATATTTTTAACTAAAACACATTTTTATTGCATGAGACTCATGAGATTTCAATTAGTTTGGAATATTAAAATTTATATATTTTTAGTTAATATGTGAAGTTTATTATTTCTAAACGATTAATACTTTTGTAATTAAAGACACTTACTTACTTCCACGGTTTATTTTGCTAAAACTGACATGTTACTGAAGAATTTCGCAATGTTTAAAGTAATGGTAAATCAAACAGAAGAGAAATTTGAGAAGCAAATATGAAAAACAATCAGCACAATCGATGTATGCCAGTCTATTTCAAATTGAATTTACAGAAGCAAAAATATTGAAACCGAAACCCACCCGCACAATGGATGCATCACGGTCTGAATGGGTTAAATCAATAAGTCTTCGTACTTAGTCCGTCATTGAAGTACCGAATAACTGTAAATTATACTGAAACTTGAAAACCGGAATATTTACTGTTTTAATGTCAAAAAATATCGCTTAAACTTAAATTTTATTATTATTATTTCTTAGAAATCCGGCTGATATTATTTCTTTCTTTTTAAAAATTTACATTTTAAAGAAATGGGAAAAACATTAACATTTGTGCTATAAACTCAAACGTTTAAAATTAGTTTTTAAAATGTTCACATCTAGAAGTAAGAATCATTGAAGTAATAAAAACAAAATCCAGATTTTGATGGTATTTTAAAGAAATTGTTATAATATTATGTACTTAGTAAAAATTATTTAATTATGAAATATTTTCTCAGAATGTTAAAAAATTACAAAAAAATGAATTTAAAAAAAATATGATTTTTTTTAAGATTTTTGTTTAAAAATTATATTAAATGTTTGACTGTTTTTTGTTTAAATGTTTTTCGATCTAGATGAATTCTTTGAAGTACTAAAAATACTTTTTGGCTACAATTTCTAATTAAGTTTTATAAAAACTATAAAATGACAAATTTAAAACAAATTAAAGTACAATAGCTATTATATATAAACAATAGTTTTTCTAAATTCCCTTTTTAGTATCTAATTAACTTTCAAAACTTTTACTTACCTTAATAAATTTTGCCCAATTTAAAGGTTTATGAATTAATATTTCTTTCTTAAAATAATTAATATTTTTTTAAATTAATATTAAATTTAAAAATGTTTTAAAAATATTTTTTTTTATATGTTTCACTTTTTTTTAATGTAATAATCAATTACACACGTGTTTTTGTATTCAATCTACCAACTAATCTTTGCTGCTCGCTATTTTTTTATTGTATAAAAATCACCTTGATAAATGTTTTCGAACAACTGCCAAAATTTGAATGACCGTTATTTGAATTTACCTTGTTCATTTATAGGCTGTCTGCTGGCACTTAACATGTGTGCTTGTCTTTTAGACGACTTATTATTTACCACTAGAAATTTGCAGGATTCTGTAAAAGCTGTCATGATAATATGTGTGTGTCTGTACCTGTTATTGTTGTTTTTGTTTGCTTCTGTTTTGTTGTTTTTCTTTGTACCGTTATGACCGAATCATAGCCAGAGCCAATCAGAATGAAGAGCTTTTACGAAGGTTTGCTAAATAATTCGTGTTGTTGTTTTATCGTATTGTGTTTATTCCGTTGTTGTTATTAGCTTGCGTGTGTGTGTTGTATATAAGTCTGTGATTGTCCCTGTTGTTGTAGTTGTGATAATAAACCGTAGGTTTTGCTGCTGTGATAAAGTTATAAATTGTACCTACCTGTTGGTTGATTTGGCTAAAATATTCTAACGGGAAATATGTATTACCTGATTAAGTTTTAAAAATATGAACATAATTTTATGTTTTTCATTGATGGTTTTGAACTTTTGCAAGTTTATCTGAGCAAGTGTGTGTGATTAAGAGTTTGGCGTTGGCGTTTTTTGTGTGACGTATTTAGTTGTCCCATTGTTATAAATATTTTTATTATCAAAATTTTATTGAGGATAAATTAAATATTGAAAAGACATATTTTATTAATTTTTTAAGCGTTAATTACAATATAAAATTAATTATTTTAATTTTATAAACCTTTCCAAGTTAGTAAAAATTGTATTGTCAGATTTACAAAATAATCAGCCATGTCACAGAACTCAATTCCGATTTCTAAAGTGGAATTGTTATTTTTTATGATTTTCTACTGAAAAAACTCATACTACTAATTTATAATGACAATTAAATAGTTAATTTTATTATTTTATTGTTTTTTTAGTTCTCTCATGGCCGAATTCACAGTCTTTAGTTAGCTAATGACAATGCTTAGTTTGTCATAATAATAACAAGTAATAGTTAAACAATAGTTAGTATTTTAGTTTACCAATGGTTAACTAATGACTGAGAATTCGGCCATCATTGATACTTCTATTAAATTTTAAAAATTTCAAAGTTGGTGTCAGCAACTTTTGTCAAAAAATCACAAAATTTAAAATATTTACACAGCACTTGAATATGACAGAGGAATTTCTTTTTCGTAGCTTTTCAACTGCGTTTTGATGTTTTTATTCATTTAAAACAGCAACAATTGAAATTCTGGGAATTTTTAGAAAAAATTTTTTGACTTTTATTTAAAATTTCTTTGTTAGCGTTTTTTTGTCGCTTTTGTTACACTTTTTATTACAAAAAACTAATGTTTTTTGTTTTTAGGTTAAAAATCGAGATTTAAAATTTTTTTGGTAATAAACAAAATCGATCGGAATCTAGAGAACGCAAAGTAAAAACGATCGATTTGCAAATACGGAATTGAAACCATTCCGATCGAATTATGTGACATGCCTGAATATTTAATTTTTATTAGTAGCAAAAAGCGATTTTTAGAAAATTAATTTGTCGATTTAACGAAAATATGTACATACATGTTTTAAAAACTTGATTTAACCGGAAACCGACAATGAAAGGAACTATTTATACTTCAATATTTAATGTTCCCTATTTAATTTTATTTATTTTCAGGATGGATGTTTAATTTAGAATAAGTTAGGCTTTTAAAATTCACAGAGAAGTTAGTTATTTTTAAAAAAATTATAAAATTAATTGGTGCTAAAGTTAAAAAATAACAAACAAATATTTTTAAATTACATACATATATTTCTAACATATATATCGTTAACTTAATACGAAAAGGCCCTAACTCATGTTTTTCATAGTTTATAGGAGGAGAAAAAAACTAAATAAAAAAGATTCAATATTAATACAAAATTTTAGTTAGGGCTTTTCTTTTTTAGGCTATAACTTCGGTATTTTTTTTCCGAATTCATCTGATTTTTTTTGGAGGAGGTGTATCTAGTAATAGTCTATCGAAATATGTAAAAATATCGATTTCGAAAAATTATAAGTTGGGGCCTTTTCGTATTAAGTTAACGATATAATTGCAACATATTTTCATTATTTCAAATCCCAAAAAGTTTTCTTTCATATCTTTTTAAAATATCGATTCAGAAGTTGCTCTATTAGTGTTATTTAGTTACGCGAATTCTTTTGCAAAACAGTTCAATTCACCTGCACGGCATACTTATTCCAGTACCAGTGCAATATTGAACCGCTTTAACCCCATATCTTGACAATACATCACTTTGTCTGCAAAATTATGGCCACAAATTTGTTTGGGTTCTTCTATGTTCATGATTTGTAAATTTTTATAATAACATTTGATGGCAGACATAGTTCTAGTAGATAATAACGTTGTTCGAACAAAACATAACATCGACAACAGTTGACCGCATGCGACAAATGTGCCGACAAGTTCGCTGTTTGAACAATTGGGGCTTACTTTTTTTTTTGACAATAGCCCAATATTAGTCTATCAACCGAAGCTGGGGTTTATTGGGTTCATAATATAATATATTCTATTCTCGATACTAATCCATTGCAGCTTTTAACTAAGAGCCAAACTTGGCCAACTATACTGAAAAGTGTTGACATTTAAGAAGATGCAGCAATCGTTTCTGCAGTCCTCTAAAATTACTTATTACTTAAGGTAACCACTAAATAAAATATATTTGAATAATTTTATTTATTTCTAGAACTAAGTTTATTCAAGACAAGCCACAACCAATATTTGGTTTTATTTAATTTTTTAACAACTTTTATATCAATACTGGGTTTGGCAGTTCAGCTGTTTTCCTGTAACATGTTACTATTAAACATGTTTAGTTTGGTCTAATCGAATTACAAACGAACAATTATTTTACTTTTTATCAAAATTCATGCTCGGTTAAGAAAGTGCATCGTGTACTTCTTCCATTTTATGGTCAGTTTGGCCGATCATCTGGACATTTTCAAGAAATTGCTTTGCACAAATTTTTTGACAGAATAATGGAAGTTATGTTTTAAAATTTACACCAAAAAAAGCGACAGCAGTGCGGGCGGATTTAAAGTGAACAATGCTTTACATAACAATGTATATGTATGTATGTATAGTATATTATTTCAAAGACCAAAGAATATTCTCCTCATATCTTTTTATAAAAAGTTCACCTGCAATATATATTTATTGTCTTTAGATAATTAAACATCTAACTACAGTTGATTTCTTAATTAAATTCTAAAATTTCTAAAGTGGAAATAGAATGGACATTAAGACGTTTGCTGCCTCCTCTTAAATGTCATTCCTTTTTAGTAAAGTTGACCAGATTCTAACAATTTGTTTTATCTTAACTCTCTTATTGATTGCTCGATTAAAAGCAACTATTTCCTGTTGCATAATTTTAGGCAATTAAAAAAAAAATTACTATTGTAAACAGTAAGCGTAATTTTATAAGAAATTAATTATACTACAAATAGCTTATTTGCTAGATGAACATACATATGTGTACATATACATATGTTTGTATAAGATGTATTACAAAATGTACGCGAATTACTCAACATAAATCACAGTTACAATCTTAATAAAAAATCTAATCAAATCACACTGCATGTTTTAGTATGCGAACTCCAACAATGACGGTAAAACACATACCTACGCACATAAATCTGATAAGATATGTAGTTGAATTATGAAGAATACTTATTAAAACAATTAAAGATTCTACTACTCGCACTTACTGTATTAGTCGTTTAAGAATGATAAACAAATCGATTGAGTTTGACGTGTGACTGTCTGTCGAATGTATTGTCTACTGTTGTTGTACGTTTTTTTTTTACATAAATATTGTGATTATTAAAGTGAAATCCAAAAATTATATTACACTACAATCATGCTAAATAAGGTTGTAATTATGACCCATTTACTAACTACTAATACATTTTATGATTGAAATTTTCAACTGCATGTTTGTGTTAATAACATCCTATAAGTTTTATTTAATGGAAAAAAGGCCTATAGAACTAAAACCTAATCTTAAAAATATTTAACCGAAACAATTCTGTTTATAACATTGTTAATAAACTCTAGAAGAGTAATAATTTAAATATTACATTAATTTAAATATTAAATATTACCCACCACCAATGTATCGATAACGATGTTTAAACAAGTTATTTTATTTTTCTCATCCCTTATATAGGATTCATGTTATGGGACGATCTTCATAAAATATTCGACTGATTTTTATGTACATATTTGAGCCTTATGGTGAATTTCTCATCTTGAAACGAAATAACGAAATATTTTAGAGATTTTCGATATTTCAGTTATTCTCGGAAATAGACCTTATATGGCGAATTACGGACTGACCTTCACAAAATCTAATAGTAAATAATAGTACTTTTATATACTGATCTGTGTATTTACGTAGGTTAATGTGTTTTGGAAGTGGAAGTGTGTTGGTGATCACCATAAAGTTCGTTACGATGATTTATATACTCGTACATATACTCGTATGTGGATTATTTGTGTCGAATTTCAGTTTGATAGTGATTTTTATATAAGATTTATGAACACTTAAGTTATTTTCGTAAGAGGAGGTTGTGGTGAAATATGGACTAATGCAAACTAAAAATATTGTTTTATGATTTCCCTTAACATGAAACTAAATTTTTGTTAAGTTTTGTATGAATACTGTTTTTCTATAGGCATTTAGATACCATAGAATCATAAAAATGATGTTCTATAATAAGTTCTATAATAAAGTGTGCAAAATTGAATATTATCTGCATTATACGAGGTCTGATCAAAAAAAAATAACCGTTATTTTAAATTTTTTCAAAAAGTATTTATTTATTCATCAATAACTATCTTGTCCCCTTCAAAGTAATCCCCCTCAGATATAATACACTTATGTCAGCGTTTTTTCCAATCTTCGAAACACTTCTGAAACGCGCTTTTTGGTATTGCAAACAGCTCAGCTCCTGTTTCTTTCCTTTCATCGTTGTCTTCAGTTTTGGGTTTTGTTTTAGCCCAAAAACTCACGCACAAGCATCGATGTGTGAGCTGGTGCGTTATCATGGTGCAAAATCCATGATTAGTTTTTCCACAATTCTGTGCGTTTCTGACAATTTGTTTCGGGCAAATGGCGCATAACTTCATGGTAGTATGACCGTACGATCTTGCGGCTAGAATTCATGATGCACCACGCAATTGCAGTCGAAGAAAACAGTGAGCAAAACCTTAACATTTGACCGAACTTGACGTACTTTTATCGGTCTTGGCTCTTCTGGACGTTTCCATTGGGATGATTGGGCTTTGGTTTCAATGTCATAGCCATACACCCATGATTCGTCACCAGTTATGACCTTTTAGAGAAAATCTGGATCGTCGTTGACAATGTTCAACAGCTCCTGAGCAATGTCCATTCGAGGTTGTTGTTGCTTAAATTTAGCAATTTTGGAACAATCTTCGCTGCCGCGTTTCATGTCTGAAACATCCGTAAAAATTGCTTGGCATGAGCCGAACGATATGCCAACATCATCAGCAACCTCTCTGATAGTGATTCGATGATTATCCAAAATCATTTTCTTCACTGCTTCAATATTTTCATCGGTTGTTGACGTGCTCGGGCGACCAGTACGAGCATCGTCATTGTCATCTTCTCGGCCTACCTTTAACCGCTTATACCACAATGGAACTTGTGTTCTGCTCATAGTAGACTCATTAATTTTTTATATTTTATACAAAACTTAATAGAGTTTCTTTGATCCTTTTTTTCGAATAGTAAAAAATCGAAGAAGTCAAAAACAAACTGACAATTTAAAATGGCTGATATTACCAACATATATAACAGACATGTGTACTAACATAACAGAAAAAAAATGCGAAAATCGAACATTTGTAACTCACGAAATTTGAAAATAACGGTTATTTTTTGATCAGACCTCGTATATAAAGATTTTGAAAATATGTATGAAAAATATCGAGGTTGTCCGAAAATTTTACCTATAACTCGCATCCTGCAGGACCGATTTTGCCCATTTTCCGTACTAAACATTTTGTTGAAACAAAGAATGTTTGGGAAAATTTTAATTTTTCTAAGTATTTTTTTCGAAGCTCTATCGTGGCTTCAACATACTGACATACATGGCCAGTCATCTTAGAATCTTATAGGGACCCAGAATATATATAATGTTTGTATTTTAGTATTTCGATGTGTTACAAACAGAATGACAAACTTAATATACCCCCATCTTTTTGTTGGTGGGTATAAAAAGTTAGTTTTTAATGTAAGGTTATTTTCAAAAAGAGCTACGTTTGAAATTGGTATGAACTGTTTTTTGTTACCCTGTGTTTGTTGTTTGTGAACGAATGTTGAGATTGCTAAACGTCTGTATCCAAGAGAATTAATCAAGTGATAAACAGCTGACAAACCAACATTCAAAGGGTTAAATAACAAAGAGAGGGTTTTCATTTTTTGTTTAATTGCCAATGCTGATGATGATAGTGGTGCTTTGGCTCACACATCACATCATTAATTGTTAGAATTTTATTATTAGATTAGTTGTTTTTGCCATAATAACACCACAATAACAACAACAAATGTACCTGTAAACACTTGAAATCGTTGTTTATTGAATATTCAATAAACGAGATTATCGCTCGTCGACATTTTGGTGACATTATTTAGTTCCTTTGTTTTTTTCCCTACTTGCTTCTTCAAGTGGCAAAATGAGGTTGTTGGTTAGTTTTATTGATCATTAGCTGTGTTGGATTTGTTTTTGATGGATTTGTAATTAATATAATGTTATTGTTGTGAAACATTGGTGTAATTATTATTATTGACGTGATTCCATTAATAAAGATGGATATGTATTATATTAATATTTAACGATAATGTGGGAATATACTATACTCCCTTCTGTGTTAACTATGAGATTATAATTGTTATTAATTTATTTCAAATAAAACTCAAAAAAAAACTAAAACTATCAATAACTTTGTAAACAAGCATTTTAACGAAAAAGGCAGCTCGATATGTGATAACTCAGATTTTGGACCATAAAATCGTTATTTTATAAGGAATATTTAAAAAATTTAAAAGCTTTAAAACCTTTGTAAATAGGCAAAAAGTGATCTCGGTCTATGCTCAGTTAGTTTCTGACCTAAATCTATAAGATTAAATTTCTTAGAGATCTGACCAAATTTAGGGAAAAATTAAAAAAAAAAAAAGTAAAAACGAGCTCGATTTGTGATCTCCAAAAATTTGACCAAAATCGATTTTTTATAAAAAAAATTTAAAACATTTTAAATCTTTATTGACTTTGTAAATAAGAATTTAAACGAAAAATGGAGCTCGATCTGTGAAAAAATTTTTTCCTGAAGAAGGGAATTATTGAAAATAAAAATTTAAAAAAGGACCTTGAACAATTACTAATATATTAAAAATTTTAAAAAATATAAAATCATTAGTAACATTGCGTTTTTTATAGCATCATATGAATTCACTAAAGCCCTAAGTTACATTAAACAAGTTTACAACAGTAGCCAAAAACTCTCTTATATTAACAATAAACCAACATTTTTAATTGTAGGAAATATTATTTTTAATTCTATTGTTGGTATTGTTATACCCTCCACCACTTGATCCTTAATTCTAAGTCTGTCTGTCTGTGTAAAACACTCTATACGTCTAAAATACATAAAAAAATCAGCAAAGTTTAAAAAAAACTGTTTATAATTCTCCTAACGAGTTTGATATTGAAAATCATCAAAATTGGTGTTGTAGAACAAGAGTTATGGGCAAAAATGTGTGATAACCTCAATCAAAATACAGTTTTTTTTTGCTATTTTGTTAAAATATATTTTAGATAATACCATGCAATTTTGTATTAGTTATTTCTATGATAAACGGAGAAACTGTGATGAAAATAAAATTTTTTTCCCGAAATATAGCTCAATAATACATAAATTCTTAGCAATATAAATTTAAAATACACCAAAAATAGTTTCATGTAAAAAGGAATCGCAAAACGAAATTTTGTCTAGTTTGGCCCATGTTTGACCATAGACCCCGTATAAACTGCACTTCCGAAATTAACATAGAGACGTATAAATCTGGTATAAATATTGTTAAGTTGCTGTTCTGAATTTTATGATTGTCGGGCCATAATTTGTCATATAAGGACTACATCCGAAAAATATATTATTATATATGTATAATATTCCATTCTCCCCATATTTGACCATATCCCTATATAAGGTCCACTTCCAAAAATCACCGTAATACCCATAAATCTCTTATATAACGGTACCGGTCGAAAATTTTACACTAATCATTTGTAAATATGCTAAAATCAAACTGCTGGATTTTGACAAAATGCTTCATATTTGACTATATCCCCCATATAAGGTCCACTTCAAAATATCTCTTATGTATACTGGTATTATGTTGAAATTCGGCGATATACATATATCCTCATATCTACCAAATTTTAAGAAAATATTTGCGCTAAGACTGAATACGAATTGCTAAAGACTAAGAAATACTAGCCCTAACACTATTGTAAGTTTTCTCATTTTCTCATTATATTTAGGAGGAGGGTATTTAAGATTCGGGA
Source organism: Bellardia bayeri (assembly GCA_950370525.1). Classification (NCBI taxonomy): domain Eukaryota; kingdom Metazoa; phylum Arthropoda; class Insecta; order Diptera; family Calliphoridae; genus Bellardia; species Bellardia bayeri. The sequence continues at coordinate 125,396,419 of OX493264.1, forward strand.
CAGCCAAATATAACATTTTAACTTTTCAATTGTAGGAATTCAAAATTTAGTATGATCACGTATTTTTTTTACGATGAATCATAATCAACCAAAAAGTCGATTTTGAATTTATTGTAACTTAGGGCTTTTTTGAAATATGAAAATATAAGATATAAAAAATTAATAAATTACATGCGGTTAATAACTTCATTATAATAAAAAGCAATAATTTTACCACCCATTTAAATAAATTAAAAAATCGGTTTTACTTAATATGTAATATATGTATGTATATCAACTTTATTTTGAGAAACTTGATTTTCAGTTTTATATACACACAAGTATTTGGACGGTCGATTTATTATTTTACATTATCTTACTTTTTCTGAAATTAAGAAAAAAAGAACGAAAATTATGAAACAAAAAATAATATCGAATATCGATAGAGAATTCGATGCATAATGGAAAATAAAATAAGAGCTTTTTTGTTAAAGGTTTAGATGAAAAGCTTAGCGAAGGCAAAAACCAAAAGACCCATTAAGGGAGTAGTAGCTGCAATGCTTACGGCCGAATTGGTACTGGCACAAATTTTAGGCATAGGTAGGGAAACATATTTGCACAAGACACCAACAAAATCGCTTTGGGCACGTTCATTCACTTTCAAATCGTATTGCTAAATAAAGTCAAAAATTAATAAAATAAAACGTTTTGAATAAATAAAAACAAATAGGCGCACCTGTTTGAATACTACAGTGGGTACACTCAGTAATGGATTTTGGAAAGCCATGGTGGTTTGGCCATGTTTCATCAATGCCTGGCTACCTTCAGTGCTGTTGGCACATTGTAGTATATTTTCCCAGGTACTAATGTTATTATCACGAGCACACTTGGCACCAGGATAAACATTATCGGGGAAATTCTTGCCAGCCTTCATCATACAGTTGATAAAGTCCAATGTCAAAGATTCACGGGTGAATTCCTGTTGATAAGAGTTGGCTTGAATGTGATCAATGGCACAAGCATGCACCTTATTGCCATAGCACTCGTTAGGACCATGATGACAATTGAAATTAACTTCTGACCCTTGGGTGGAATACTAAAATGTGTAAAGACAGATGTTATGTTATGACGTTTTGTTATTGCAAATTATTGTTTTCTTCTATTGTTTCCATTTCCATTTGATAAACATGTATGTATGTACTTAGGGGTTAGAGTTCGGCAGACTTACCGTTGATTTACCATAAGGTACCCAAGTTATTTCAACATGCTCTTTCAAATCACCCTTAACAGCTGGATAAATTTGTTCGGTTATGAATTTAGCACTATCCGGGCAAAGTGACTCATAGTAGACGGTTACGGGCACCTGCAAAGAAAACAAATACGAAAAATAACTTTTAGTTATTTTTACTGCAGTTACATATGTAGAGAGAGGAGGGAGTGAACAAGCACGTATGACAAAAGGTAGAAATCAACATTTATATTTGCATAATAGTGTAATTCATTCATTTCTGATTGTAACAACGTACATTGACATTCGTTGAAACTTTTTTAATTGCATTTGATAGTAATGGAGACTTTGGCTATACAATTTGTGTTGTTTAAAATACAAGACAAATTAGTTTTAAATTTTATTTTATAGGGTTAAAATATTGATGTCAGTTACATACAAATGAATTCATATAGAATGAAATCATTTCCTTTGCATTGATTTAGTTTACACATAAAAATAACCGATATACAGTGGTGGCCATATTATTATTACATCGATCAGAAAAGTAACTTATTTAATTTATTTTCTATTTACAAAAAGATGAACATTTTTCACTACTTAATTCTAAAAAAAAATCAAAGAAAATCGTTAATGGACTTGGACAAATAATTAAAACATTTACCACTGTTGTGCTTTAACCATTGTTAGGTATGGTAAAACTTTATAATTTTGCATTAAAACACTTTTTTAATACATACCGACAATATTTTTGGGGAACAATTTAAAAGTTGGAAATGTTGTGTGTCTACCACGCAAAACGTATTACCGCAGAATAACGCATTGTTTAATAAAATAAATTGATGATAAGGAGCAATAAGTGAGGAATTAAGAGCGTAAAGCAAATAGCATTAAAGCCCTGTAGCAGCGTTGTCAACTTGGTGTGTTTCGCACCGTTTTTGATGCTTTTTTATTTTTTTTTGTGCGAAAAATTCCTTAGTTGGTGCGCTTTTTTGCCAATTTCGGTGCGTTTTTTTTTCCAAAAATGTGATGAAATCTTTATTTTTACTAATTTTTAATTACAAAAATCTATACGATGAAAAAGGACCCCATTAAATATATTTTAAATACGAATGTATGTTAAATGAATACATACTCTCAAATTCGTCACATAAAAGTTATTGCTAACGTAAATAGTGTGAAAATCTTTGTTTGAAAAAAAATTAACATTTTAAACATGGAAATAATAATTCTTGTATAGCCTGATGGTTTGGTCTACTGAACTGTAGACGACCAACCAGGGTACCAAATATGTACTGAAATTAGCCTTTTTTACCAATTAATACTTCAGCCATCTACTTAATTATTTTGAAAACGACAGCCACAGCTGATTCCGAAATCTGACATTTTAATAAAAAATAAATTTCTTCTTCGAACTTTTTTAATAACATAATGGTTGAAGAGAATTTTGTTAATTTTATAGAAGCTGTTACTAAAATAAAACAAAAGAGTAAATAAAAACATTAAAAATCTTAAACAATAAAACACGTACAAACTTTAATCAAACAAAATAATAAAAATATAAACAGCTGTTGCAGTATTCCATTTATATTTCAGTGGTGCCACTTAAACCTTTTTTTCGAAGTAGCGTTTTTTTCATGAAACATGGAAAACATATGTACATGGTTTAGATGTCTGAATTTTACTCTCAATTTTATAAATATAAAATATAATATTATTAATACATTTAACAACTCTTGATGCATAACTGATCATAACATTTTAATTTTCTAGTTTTCTTTTTTATTTTACAATAAAAACATTTTCTAAGCACTAATTTGCTTTACAGATTTTGTTATATTAGTTTAATTTGACAGCGACGCAAACATCAGCATGGACAACAACCTGCAGTCGTGCTGCCTGCTGTCGTCAAAATGATCATTCTCTTAAAAATGTCTGTATTATCTTTTACATAAAACAGAAAATTATTGTGGAAAAATACTGTTAAAATTGTAAAAATTTTAAATTGAGTGAGATTGGAATTATGTTTTAATTGTATGACCACCACTGTATGTAAATTCCACTGCCTTTTTACATGGCAATAATTAAGGGATTTCCAAACTACTTTTTGAATATTGTTTTTGGTTTTATCTTTGTGAACTACAGTTCGAAAAATTAATAGATTTGAATTCCTGTTAATATATTTCTTCGATATTTCTTTTTTACGAAAATATTTTTATCTTCCTATATTGCCAAATTTGAGTCACTATAGCATTGTTTGTGCTTATAACTTATCTCTTTAAACATAGTAGTTATCTGTATTCAATTTTCAGTTACAAAGATATCTGACCAGTTATTTTGAAGTTCCATTTGTTAAAATTTATTTATTTATACAGATTACATCATACTAATTATAACGCTTCTTTAATATAATAATTACTAACTTATTATAATCAGATATTCTGTGAATTTCATATTTTTATTTCCATTAAGATTTCTTCTAAAACTAGTATTAACGATGAGATCATTAAATTTTTAGTATGAAACCTATAACTGTGACATGAATTTATATGATTAATGTATGTAAAAATGTACTATAAATAATGTAAATTAAACAGACAAGGGGAGGACATTTTAAGAGAGAAAAATTAATACAATAATCTCTTCATACACCTGTCTCGATAATAAGTATACTCGTACATACTATGAGCCTCAAAAGTGAGTAAACACAACAAATTATTTGATTTTTTTAAGATAATGAAAATCCTAAAATCTATCCATCGATTGAAATTTAAAAGTTTCGTTTTGTTGGATATTTGGTTGAATAATAGATTCGGTTATGAAAAAAAATTTAAGTTGAACTATAATGCTTTGCATAATCTTAAAAAAATCAAAAAAATTCACTGGTGCTTACACACTTTTGAAGCTGTGTGTATGTAGGTAAATATTATTGTTATTTAAAATTCGTATGCATACAAGATTCAATTAGCTTATTTTCGTTAATTATACGTTAATTATCAGTTACAAAATGAAATGCATTGTTTGGAGGGAAAGTTTATTTTTTTTTTATTTTTCAGAGTTTAGTGACAGTGAAAAAGTCATTGTACTGGTGGATACGTGTGAAAAGAAATGATTATCTTAGTATTGAAAATATTCAAATAATTTCGTTCTTTATATTACTGATTTTTATAGTTATTTTTTTTTTTTGAAAATAATTTTTTGTCTTAAATTTGACACCTGGCTGTTGTATTTATAAATACATATAAGTAATTAATTTAATAGTTATATTCTATTTATAAACTAAACAAAGCTCTGTTCTAACAATAGTAATAAAAAGTTAATAAAAATATTTAAATCATCGTTTTTGTTAGTAAATCATGCAATATACCTGCTAATTTATTTATATTTTGTGTTTCAAATAAGTACATTTTGAGTTATTATACAAATGAATTATTCAGCCATGTCACAGAATTTAATTCCGTTCGCTATTGATTATTCGCTTTTAAAACGAATTTTATATTTTATTATGTAGATTCGCCGAAACAATTAAAAACAATAAAAAAAAGTTACAGAGGCAGACTTTTCGACTTTTTTGTTTTAAATTTTTTGGTTAACAGAGAATATACATATACTCGTATCTTCAACACAAGAACAGACGAGTAGATATTGCTAGTTCCATCCGAAATATATTTACTTTTGTTTGTCTACGACCATTATTTTTAAGTTAGAGCATTTAACACATTCGCCACATCAGGCTACCAACTACAATATGTCAAAAATAAAATACACACGTTTATATGTGAATGCTTATTTTGGTCTACTGTCGTCAAAATAATCATACCCTACACCACAATAGTGGTGCCAACTTCCGAAAATCACTTTAAAGTGCATAACTCTTTTAAAAATGTCGATAGCCAAATAATATTGAACACAAATTAGTCGTTGCTCCCATGTAAGACCAACTTCCGAAAATCACAACCATAAATCTCTTAAAAATGTTGTTATCCAAATAAAATTCAACAAAAATAAGTTTCATATATACAGAAATAAGAACATCTAATTTTATAATGGTCGGTCCATAATTAGTCAAAACTCTCATATAAGACCCTCTCCGTAATTCACTTTAACCTCCATAAATCTTTTAAAAGTATTCATATCGAGATAAAGTTTAACACACATAATATTTATATTAATGGAAGTCATGGCAATACATTTTTGGACGATCGGTCCATAACAGGTAATATTTCCCATATAGCGCCCATTTCTGAAAGACTATTTTAGACATATACTGGGTGTAGGGTATTATATGGTCGGGCTTGATCGACTATACTTTCTTATTTTTTTTTGAAATATTGTAGTCAGTAGCCTGCTGTGGTGAATGTGTTTAATGCTTTATATGTAAATATAATGACAAAATCAATGTAACCTCTCCCCTTCTTCTCGGTAATGAGTATAAAAGTTGATGGGAGAGAGACAATTTTTATCTTAATTTGTCTTCCAAGTCTTTATTAATTTAATTTATTTAATAGAATTAAGAAGACAAACTAATTAGTATGTTTCGCAAAAACCAGTTGTTTTAAGAAAAAACAAAATACGAGTAATTTATTTACAAAATAAACATATGTATGTATAAAAGAAAAATAAAACAATTTGGATTCACATTTCAGTAAAGGCAGCTTAATTGGATTTTTTATTATTTTGTTTTGTTTTCGGTTTGATCTGATCATCGATGTTTAGATCTGTGCCAGGCACAATACAATCTTAGTTTGTGGTTGTATGAGTCTAAAGGTACGGTCACACTGGGCAAATATTTGCCGAAAAAGACGTAACCACTAAATAACATATATTTGACAAACAAATTTCTGCCAACACAAGTGGTTACGCTTTTTTGAGTAAATATTTGACAAATGTGACTGTACTTTAAGAAAACAACTACACTTAGAGCAACAAATAATCATATTCACATTCTTCACAAACGATTTTGAATAAGATGTTCTGGGTCAATATACAATTATTGTTTATTCCAATCTGGTTATCACATTCGAAGATTTTTTAAACAGTTTTTGAAATACATATACATATGTACATAAATTTATTCTTGCAACTGTGTAATTTTTACAACTTAATCGGGAAAACTTTCAAGGAAAATTCTTTTCGAGGTATTTCAGGTATTGCTTTACAAGTTTTATTCTTTAAGTAACAATATTTTGATTTGTTGTAATCAACAAATTTGTTCCCAATCTATTATATAGAAAATTGACAAAGAATTACGGTAATACAAGCAATTTTCAGTTGTGGTATGAAGATCAACCATTATATACATACATGCATACTAAGGATGCCAATGCCAATCCCGATCCCAAAAATTCCGGGATTTGACAAATTTTTTAAATCCCGGGAGGATTTATTAATCCCGAAAATTAGTATTTGTGTAAATAATCCTGGAAAGTCTGCTTTTTTGACATACACATTCTTCAGCATTTGTAATTAGAGAAAATAAAAGAGTTCTACTGACAGATTCCACATTAAATCACTAAAAAGGTCAGAAACATCTCTAAATTATTTAAAAAGTCATCAACAGAAATTTTAATTTTAAAAAGGTTAAAGAAAGAATTAAAATTAATTTTGGATTGCCAAACCCGAACGCACTATCAGATGTGTCTACGGTTTTTGGTATTAGAAATTCCTAGAAAAAAAAGCTGTTACTTATTTAAAAGCTTAACAGATAACATATGATGAATTAGTTTTACTTAAACAAATAGTTGTAATTTCAAATCCGGTTAAAGTCCTTTGGCGCAGTGATATGAATCTCTGCAAATGTGCACTTTTATTTATGCTCAAAGAGATATCAACAAGTGTTTCCATATTAAGCGATGAAATAAGTGGTGAAATTTCTCCTTAATAGAAACAAAGAAATATAGATGATTTACTCCAAACTTTTACATTTTTTAAAAAATCTAAAATTTAATAGTGAATTTGATAATAAGATAGAAATGTTTGTTATTACAAATGAATTAAAAACGTTGATTGCGAAATGAATGAAATAATGAATGTAATTGAAATATGTAAAAGCTCCTCACAACACCAAATACTGTCTGGAATGATATGGAAACAAATATTGAATAAGAAATATAATTATTGGTTTCATGAGGATGAGAAAGGATTGTGTTTACAATCAGCATACAACAAATTGAGCAATGTTTTTCGTCGATTTCATAGATTCTCTTTACTTATATGTCTTAATATTTTAAAGAAGCTTTTTTAGATCGGACAATAATATTATATTCTATTGCTTTTAAATTCATATAGAAATTAAAGGCGAAATGAGATATTATTTTTGTCAATCTAATATTATTATGTTTTTAAATTATTAATGGTTTATAAAATAATACAAATTTTTTTAAATAAATTTAAAAGGCCAGAAAATATTTGTTTTCAAACATATTTATTATTTATTTGAAATAAATAGTATTTATTATTAATAAAACAATTTGTTTTAATATGAAACAAAAATCGCGAAATTCCGAAAAAATCCGGGATTTACATTTTTAAAATCCTCAATCCCGGGATTTGCAGAACCAGTCTCGTTAGGCTTCCCTAATGCATATATACCTATGCATGTGTATTAAGTAATGACTCCAGAAACGTTTGCTGTTTTTTGTCACATTAATGCGACTTTTTCGAAAATCTTCATTGGTTTTTGTTTTCATAAAATTACATTTGTTTCTTTAATCTATTACGAAACAGTAGTTGTCGTAAAAAGAAAACGACACTCATAATAAGGCTGAATAGTTATACCCTACACCACCATAGTGGGGAGCGTATATTGGATTTGTGCTGATGTTTGTAACGCAGAAATATTTGTCCAACACCAACACCTTAAAGTATACCGATCGACTCAGAATCACTTCCTGAGTCGATTTAACGATGTCCGTCCGTCTGGCTGGCTGGCTGTCCTTGTAAAGCTTGTGCGCAAAGTACAGGTCACAATTTTAAAGATATTTCGATAAAATTTGGTACGTGAAATTTTTTCGGCCCAACGACGGATAGGATTGAAACTGGTGGAAATCGGTCCATTATCTCACCTGGCCCCTATACAAATGTCCTCCCGAAATTAGGGTTTAAAGATCGTAAATGTCTGAATTATGCAAATATCCAAACAAATTTCACCAGGAATGAGTGGTAAATGAAGCCAAATCAGATTTTGTGCAGATCGGTCCATAATTACTCGTAGCTCCCATATAAGGCCCACTTCCGAAAATCACTTTAAAGAGCATAAGTCCCTCAAAAATGTTGGTATCAAAATAATATAAAACGCAAATATATTCCATATATATACCAATAATATGGTACAATTTTATGATGATCGGTCCATAATTAGTCATAGCTCCCATATAAGGCCCACTTCCGAAAATCACTCTAACGACCATAAATTTCTTAAAAATGTTGGTATCTAAATAAAACTCAACACAAATAAGTTTCATATATACAGAAATGATGACACCTAATTTTATAATGGTCGGTGCATAATTAATCGAAACTTATATAAGAGACCGTAATTTACTTTAACCTCCATAAATCTTTTAATATTTATTTTCATAGAAATCAATACACTAAATTTTTTGATGATTGGTCCATAATAGGTTATAGCGCCAATTTCTGAAAAACTTTTTATACATGTACTAGGTGTAGGGTATTATATGGTCGGGCTTGACCGACTATACTTTTTTACTTGTTTTATTTTTGTTTTTTTTTTGTCGTAGAAATCCTATTGTTATATACGCTTTACTATACAGATGCCATTTTCTTGCATACTTTTTCAGACCTTGATATTTACAGTTTTGAATTAATTTGAATATTAACATATACACAATGTTATGGCATTTTTTTTATTATTTCTAACAGATATTTAGAAATACATAATAATGGTTTGATGTAATATCAACCATGAACAGAGCTGCCAGATAAATTTCAAAATAAATCAAGTGAATCAAACAAATCGTTAGTTTGTGAATTCAACCAGAGTGTTTGTAAACTCAAAAACAATTTCCTCATTAAGTCAAATTACAGCTCCCTTTTATTTAAAGTTTTTGAACTAGAGCTGTTTCTTATGATCGAATAATGAGAAAAAACCAACTACCTACGACCTGTTTTACAAATAGGTATATAAAATAACAAATCGGTCAAAATATTTTTTGTCTAATATCTCTAGAAATTGAGCGGAATAAAACTTATTGTTGTTTGAGTATCATCTATTACTAGTTAAATACTTACATAGGTACATACTTAGGTATATCTTTTTCCTAAATCTCGGATAAATAAATATTTTCTGGCAGCTTAGACTGTGACGAATATGTAAAACCGGTTATGTGTTTCAAACCTATAAACGATCTTGGAAACGTACAGTTTTTCAAATAGAAAATTTTGTTTTTCATTTCATTAGACCTACTTGTACTACATATGTACTACTTACTACTTACATATGTACTTAAAAGTTATAAAAAAAAACATAGCCCAACAGACGGTTCAACAAACTGTTGAGACATAATTAAATATTTACTACGTTTTACAACGATCAACCAAACAACCAGGCAGGTAGTGTAGTATGACAGAGTTTTAAACACCAAACACAATGTTTCTTTTGTCAGTCAGTGTTAATGGTAATTTTCCGTGAGAGTGATCCAAAAAAAACAAAAACACAATAATCATATTGCAGGTAGCCAAACTAATTTTTTAAATTAACTTCAATTTCAATTAAAATATTCGTACGAACTGTGTATATTTCTTAAAAATATGTACATACATATGTACATACGTGTTTATTTTTAATAAAATTTGTAACCCTAAAAAAAATTTACCTTGACAGCATTAGCGACAGCAAATAAGGCCACAATTAAACCCAATAATTTCTGATTCATTATGGATGTTTCGGTTTTTAAGAATATTCTGCGAGAATATCAATTGTTTTAAAACACAAACAAAATCGTTTAAATTACTTTCAATTTTTTTCTTATTATTTTTTTTTATAAAATTTAAATTATTGCTCAACTTGCGTCTTCCGCAACTGTTAATGATCACTTTGAATTGTAAATACCAACTGAATATTTAAGCCATCAAATGAACAACAAGTCTCAAATGCACACATGCTGCTAAATTGAGCTTCACTCAAATATTGGGTTGGGTTCAGTTATAACAAACTTGTTTTTGAGTTTTATATATTTTTTAATTGAGGTAATACATGCACATAAAACCTTTTCCAACCCCACTCTTGTCTTACTCAATCTACCGCCTTAAACATTACTCAAACATGGATGTACTACATGTACATAAGTAAAAAAATGTGTGAATTAAGTTAATTTAATTGTTTTCTTTAATTAAATTTACAAACCCCAGCGCAGTTTGAATTTTAATAATTTCTTTAATGTTCTTCATTTCATATGTGGATATATACATATGTATGTTCAAAAAATAACAGTAAAAATATTTTAAATTTTGATTTAAAATTTAAATCAACAATAACATTTTCAATTCGCTGCCGAAATAAAGATATAATTACAAAGTTTATATTGTAATATTTAAAATTTTTCATTCTGACAATATTTTTACTATTATTTTCACCGATGAAAGTAAGTTTGAGATATTTGGTGTCAAAAACGCTCTCCCCCCCCAAAAAAAAAAAAAAAAGAATATGTACCGAAGCCTTTAGTAATAAATATGCCACCAAAACGGTAAAACATGGCGGTGGATCTGTAGTGGTCTGGGTTGTATGGCGGCATCAGGGTTCGGTAATCTTACATTTATGGAATCAATGTAAATCAATGTAACAAAGAAATTAGAACTAGCTTAAAACTGGACTTTCCAACAGGACAGTGATCCTAAGCATACCTCCAAAAGTTTGAAACAGTTAATGCTCCATCATTGTCCAAAAACTTCAGATCATCCTCCGCAGTCCCCAAACTTCAATACAATGGAGCACCTGCGGGAATATATGAACAAAAAAATTAGGCAAAGAAATATTTCTTTCAAGGATAACCTAAGGGCAGTAAAGAATGAATGGAATAAAATTTTGCCTGAGTTCACTTAAAAAACTCGTTGATTTTGTGTCTAGAAGATTGTCAGCTGTGATAAAGGCAAAAGGACTACAAACAAAATATTAAATACAATGTTTTACTTCTACTTCTACTACTTACCTGTTTAATTTATTTTCACGCGAAAAATCTGGCACTTTTTCGTTAAAATTTAATGTTCCTTATTATACCCTTCACCTTCATGAGAAGGGTATATATAAGTTTGTCATTCCGTTTTTAATTTCCACAATATAATTTTTCGGAGCGGAGTCTATTAAGCCATGTCCGTCTGTCTGTCAAAATCAATTTTCTTCGTTATCCAAATCTTCAATAATTCTGTCAGGCATGCTTTCGAGAAGTTTGCTATTTAAAATCAGCAAAATCCGTGCATAAATAACGGAGATATGAGCAAAAATCCGAGACAACCTCTGAAAATTCCATCAAAAAAACTAAGTGTATTAATATTGTTACTAACTAAAACAAAATTGATCAAACAAAGTGTATTAATATTGTTACGAACAAATTCATCAACAGATGGCGTGTTTATGCATAATATAATTATGCATCCACAACAAAGGGTATATAAGATTCGGCATAGCCGAATATACCACTCTTACTTGTTTCTTTCTAGTTTTTGTTAATGAGTTATATTTTGCTTAAGTTACATATGAACTCACAATATAGTCTGTTTTAAATTTTTACTTGTAGCATATATATAATAAAACAAAAATTTAAGCAATAATAGGTGTTTACTTTATATTGACGACAGTATATACGTATTCAATCTATAATATTTATAAAAATTTGTTGTTTACTAAAAAAGTTCGAATTTTTTGACTATAAGACATATTTTATTAAGCTGATTTTGGATTTATTGATTAAGGTATTTTTAGTATTCTCGTTTTTTTAATAATTTTTTTTTGAAGAAAATTGTTGAACTTTTCTCTAAAAATCTTTTTAAATATTATTTCTTATCGCAGATAAATTTTTAAATAAAACATTTTAAATTAGTAAACATATTTAATATTAAACTAAATTAGTTATAGAAGAGAATAGACACATATTTTAAATTCAATGTTTAAATTAAACTCCTAAATCAGTTGTATTTTCAAATAGATGTAACCAGTGCTGATATTCAGCCGGTTCGGAACGGTTCGCTCGAACCGGTTGTTAAAATTTTAAAAATTTTCCATACCGGTTGTTGCATATTATGTTTTTTGCTTTTACGGTTTTTATACAATGTGTATTTATGAAGGTGATATAGTATCGGCAACAAACACAATCGACCATAACCATTTTGACTATACACAGTTACAAATTAATTAAAAGTAGGTTATTTTAATTTTAAAGTTGTTTTTAAAAAGAACCGACTTTAGTGTTTGTCTATGGTTCTGGCCCAATATTTTTCAGTTGTCAAATGCTTTGAGTTGTCCAAACGTACAAACAACTGCTTTTATTTTGGTCATACATTGGATTCTTGGATGATTTTATCCTACAGCTACTCACATGATATTATTCAACACACTAGTTTATGTATTAAATTGGATTTATTTTCAAAAATCATTATTTATCATTTTCCAAATTTTCAGTTTTTATTATTAATTTAAAATAAACAAATTTACTTTACTTTGAGTACAAAAAACATGAGCAAATTTGACAGTTGAAAACTCAACATAAACAAATTTTAAAATTATCGCTATTTTTATCAAAATTTGACAAAAATACAATTTTTTTAAGCGAACCGGTTGTTAAATATTTCGAATACCACCACTGGATGTAACCATCTTTAAAAAAAAAAGTACACATTATTTTAATAATAAAATACAACGGAAAATGATTTTTTACAATTTAAATAGTATATACAAATATGTTTATATGATAATTTTTACTTTTTAAATTATAGTACATTTGTATTTTTTTTAATCACATTTTGTGGTTTGTCTCACATGTAAGGATATTCCGTCAAACAAAACGTTTTAAATCCCTTTGGAATACGTGAGGTATTTAGCAGCAAACATGCGTAAAGTAATATATTTACTCCGTCAATATTGTATGTGTTTGAATCGTTGTCTAAAAACATAATTTAATTACAAACAAAAATAAAGGTTTTGAGAGATTTAAAAGTTAATTTCGTTAGAAACATATCATTTTAAATAGAAAAAGGGAAATGTCTTTTTCAGTTTTCTTCTAAATTAAATTAAGATTTAATTAATACCTTTTACTTTTAGAATAATTAATTATTGTTAAGACTAAGACAAAAATTTTATTTTATGTTTTTAAAAAGAAATATGTATGTCTTCCAATAGGGAATGCTAGATTTTAAATACATTAAACAGGCTTACAAAAGCGATGACATAGTTTATATTATGCGAGAATATACATGGTGTGTACCTATTGTAATTTATCTTAATCCCCTCGTTTCTAAGCCGTTTACAGTAACTGTCTATTTTAATAATATTTTATCATGCTCACGGAAGACACGGAAATTGACTTGTGCAAAGTGATTAAACACCTTTTGTATGTTAGCATTGAGTTTGTTTTAATATTTTTTTTTATATAAATTTGGTTGGCGGATAATTAATCCCACAAATTACCAGGTTATCCCACGCTCGAATCAAGTAAGTCCCAAGTCGACCTACACCTTCATATAGGAAGCTGGAACGCTTAAATCCTGTATTAAAAAAAATTATAGCATGTGACTAATGCACAACTTTGAAAAACCGTAATGCGGTACAGTTAGACGAAGGCAGCGAAAAACGGACGGCCTGTTTTTTCTCCACCCAGAGCTGAATTACGACTTGTTGTTTTATCATATTAAAGTGCTATTTACAATATTATAACCATGGGTAATTATATAATGTGAGTGCAGGATCACAGCTCACTGACTTTGTTTACAATTTACTTATGTCTAAAGCAGTGATGCCCAAGGTAGTAGTATTGGTGAGAGTGACAAAATAACACTGGAAGAAAACAATTTGATATTCATTTTATTTAGTCGTCAGCGAGATTGCGATGAAAACACATGTGTGTTGTCATTTTTTTCTGTTTCTTTATTTAACAAAAGGGAAATGTAAAATTAATGTATGTACATATTTTACTAATACTCTTGATGAATGAATTGATAGATATATACATAATATAAATAGCACATACATCTATAATTTAAATGAGCGGACATCTGGATAGTTAGATATATGTACATATTTCGAAATAAAAAGATTCTTCGAAGTGTTTATAAATTTTCCCTCAATTAATCATTGTCCTATTTGCAATTAAAAAGTAATGAAATCTTCCATGTTGATACTCTTATTGCAATTACGCAGTAAAAGTATATTTCTCAAATTAGAATAATTCAGCTTATTGCGTGTTTTTGAGCAAATATAATTCAGTCTCGATGACGATTAAAATGTAATCATGAAATATATTTCCTTTTTGATTTCCCTTGTTTGGTCCAAAAATATTTTAATAATATTAATTTTCTATTATCTTGAATCATAAGTTCTGCAAGTGTATTTTGTCTCTCCCACTCAACATGCTGATTTCCTATTGGTTGATTGACGATCAAACAAAAGAGCGTAAGTATACGTGTGAGTTCAATTTGCTGATATCAGCCACTACTGGGCATCTATGGTCTAAAGCAATATGTGGGGGTAATTGTGTATTTCGTTTCGAAAAGAAAATCGTTCGAATTTATATACTTTTTACATTTCGAATCGAAATGCACAATAAGCCCACTGTTGTTTCTGTATTGTGTTGCCGATTTGTACTCACCTTATATAATTACACCATGATTATAACCAACTACTGGCTGGCGCAAGGTGTTTGAACGCTTTGAAAACAACTAAAATATTATTGAAATACATCTTTTAACTATAAAAACATTGTTAATATAATTACGCTTACTAACTACGATAAATAACTTTTTGTTTGGAATAAAAAAATTGCGTAATGATTACAAATTATAGTTTGTTAATAGTAAATAAAAATGCATAAATGATGAATACAATAAATGAAAAGGTACACATGCAACAATTAAATATAATAGGTATGTACATACCGTGCAAAAAGTTCAACAGATCTTTTCCAAACGGTGGCAGAAATTTTGTTTTTGTATTATTTTATTTATACTAAAAAAAGATATTTCACATTATTATAAATAAGATACCTAGTATTTACAAACTAATCCCGAAATTTAAGACCTTTAGCTATTAAATCCTTACGAGCTTCTAGTATTTGCTCTTGCAACTCTTTGGCCGCTTCGGGACAATCGTTGAAAGTAAAGGTGCGATATAAAACAGTGCAGGCTGCATATAGCTAAAATTTAATAAAGTTGTTAAAATTTCTAGCAGTATATTTTAATTTACATTAAATAAACTTACACCAAACATAATCACTAATATATAGGGCAATAGCTGCAAAGGAGTGAGTAATTTTTCCATACCCGGCGTTTTAATGGTAGCGAAGACTATAGCCAAATATGGCACTACAAACGCCAGCAAATACAGTAACCAACGTTGTAAATTTGTCATTTTGCTTAATTTTATATTTAAGTTAATAGTTTATTAATAAAAGGAATGTGGTAAGATATGCTTGCAAAAATAAAATTAAAACTCTGATAACAAAAAAGTTAGTGTCAGTGTTTTGTGACGATGTGTCAAAATAAACAGCTGTTCATATACAACACAAGTGCTACCAACAGTTAAATAATAAAGTAAAGTATATCATGTAGTTGGCAACGTTTCCAATATACTGTTAAATTTAAATGAAATGTTTGTTAAAGAAAACTACAAAAAATTATTTTTACACAAAATAAATAAATACCTACGCATGTATTTATATATGCAATTGTATAATATTATTAGAAACTAAATTTGTTTAGCATTTATTATAACAAAAACAAAAAATGTCCGATGTCAATAAAACTACATATGTACATATTGTTAAACGCTTCATTTTTAGATTTTTTACAACTTGCAGAATAGTAATTGTTCTTATTAAAAAAATACGCTTTAAGACCTTGTTTATATCATAAATGTAGTTAAAACACTACTATTTAAAGGAAATTAAATTTTTTGCTTATATAAAATTATACACTCAAATTCATAGAGAATATAGAAATAAGAGAAAAATATAGTAAATATAACAGCATTGTAAATGTGCCATTATAAGTGAAAATCACTTGTAAAAAATTATGAAATTCAAAATTTATGTTCCTTAAAAATGTAAGAGTTTTTTTTTTATTTATATAGTACAATTTATTATTATTTACAATTTAAAATTATTTTATCTTAAATATTAATTTACATCATTAGTGCCAATTGTACAAGGTTCCCAACGTAGAAGATTTCGCACACGACAGCCCATAATTTGATACATTATTAGATCTTGTTGCACAGTATTGCTGACAAAAAGCTGAAATGCAAGAAATAAATCGGCTTTATCAAATGTTTAATATACATTTAAAATTTTTTCTACGAAATTTATAACACAATTAACTTAGAACAACTATGTTTGCCATAAATTGTCACTTTCACACAAAATTTTAAATTATGGCTTATCTAAATTTTAGTATAATTTTTTTAAATTAAATTTATAATCAAGAACAATATACATATAAAAAATTGTACCTCTTTCAAAATTGTGCATATCGATTATATTTTCAAAAATTCCTTTAAAAAAGTACAACAAATACAACAATCCAAAAACTGCAGGCATTTTGTTTTTGTTAATATGTATGTATGTGAAATGTCAAAATCCAGGCGAATTAAAATATAAACAAAATAAATTCGATTTCTTTTGTTTATTTTCACTGTTTTTTTTTTACCAAAAACAGCACACAATTTATTTTACTTTTTCAGACTCTTAAATAATTTTATTTCTCCTTACTTTGTTTTTGATTTTAAATAACTAATATAAAGAAAACAAAGTTTGACAGATGATACACTATTTCACAGCGAATTAATAATCAGCTGACGTGTTGCGGTCACCTTTTTAATTCGCCTTGGTACAATTTTACTTTTTTTTGGGGTAAAAAAGGTATTAGATATTGGCGTGGTCAAATTTGTATTCTAAAATACTTAAAGTTATGTAGTTTCAAAAACTGTTCTTCATTAATTTTGTAAAAAATTTAAAATCCAAAAAACAACTTGAATTTAACAATATAAAACTGAATACATACATCGCTGCACAATCCTTAAGGATCCAGAATATACATATGTATGTATATACATACTCGTACATATTATTATAAATTGTTATATATATGTATGTATATCCTTTTATTTATGGTGAAAGCTGTAAATTTGGAATAAAATTTACTTCGAAAACTTACCTTTGGCTCTGTGCTTAAAGCCCACAACTCCTGTTCTTTTTGTTGATTTTCGCTCACCTTAAGACCCGTAACAAAACGCCATTGTTGTGGCCCATACGCTACCACATTCAAATCATCTGCCGTATAATTTCTACCCTCTTTCCAGCGGATTAAAGCACTTGAACCTATAATGCTGCAATATAAATTGCCATTACTATCCATAATTTCCGATTCGCATTGCAGGCCCCGAGAGCCCAATGTAGTAAAATATTTATCAATCAAAGTATAGCCCTTGGGATAATACCATAATGATTCGTTATTAACGTATTTTAGAGGAATACGAATTTCATTGAAACTATTTAAAGAATGAAAATATAAATAACGTTCTGAAATTAAAAAAAAAAACATATAAAGTAGTATTAATTAAATGTTTAATTTCAAAAATATAAAAATATGTGTAGTTACCTGGTATTTTGTTATTTTTCGGGCTTAAACTCACGGTAAATATACCATCATGGGCATTATTTCGTACAGTTTTATCTGGTTTCATGAGTTCATGTTCTATGCGCCAGGATTTTTGTTTCAACATGTTGTAAACAATTAAACCATGACCCCAAGCATCAGATATATAGACTGTAGTATCTAGGCATTCTTTTGCTGACTTAACATCGGCTATCATATCGGTATAAACCGATATACCGGCTTTATAATTATTACTGGGAAGTCTGTAACGGTGTATTAATTCGTCTGTTTTAAGATCGAATACTAAGAGTTGTGGAGCACACCATTGTAAAGAATTTATTTGTCCCGAATCTATAATCCATAATCTGTGACATTCATCCAGCTGTTAGAAGTAAATAGTTTTTAAATTTATGAACATTTTTATTTTACTGGGTTGATTGCTTACATAAGTTCTTAGAGCCGAAGTTATGGAAGTACAATTTAATCCATGACTTTTATGCCATTCATAACTGGGATATGCCATCACTCTTGGATTGTTTGTTATATTGTGATCTTCAGGCGTTATTGTGGCCAATGAGTAGGGTACACCGAAATTTAAACGTGGTATTGTAAGAAAGATTCTATGTTGATTATTCTCTGAAAGAAATTAAAAATTTTAAAAATGTCTATTTCCAGCCAGAAATACGTTCTAACCCCCTAATTCATAAAAACTTACAACAGGTTTATAAAGCAAATTTCCATACAAAGTTTGCTTTATAAACCTCTTATAAACCTGTTGTAAGTTTTATGAATAAGGGCATAAATCTATCCAATAATGGCCAAGATTTAAGCAAAATCCAGTTTTGAGATTCTTGTAAAATATTCCATATCCGATTCTAATTCTAATTTCGCTTTATATTTAAATTGCTAAAGGATCAATTTGTAATAGGTATGTTTTATATATTTCTTGCAAATTTTTTAATAAATTTTCCGCAGTTTTTTGTCACTCTTTTTTTTTTGGGTCTTAAAGCATTTTAATACACTTATTCACTTATTTGTATTTTATGTGTTGATTGAAATGGTGGTTTATTTTAATAATTACTGAAAACCCCCCTTTAAATCCGTAACACTTTCACTTTAATAACGATTTTCTAATAATAAGCGAAACATATTAGTTTATTTACCTTTATACTCCACATCAATGTCCACCGGCAATTGTATGCGATTAACATTATAGAAAGAATTATTAACAGCAATTTCTCTATCCATTACAGTTGGAAATGTCATATTGATACTGTGAGACCACTGGTGTAATGTAAAAAATTGTCTTTGGCGCAGTACAGTTCCTTGACACTCAAATACCGAAGTGTAATGAAGGATTAAGCCTATGAACGTACACAATATTAATCCGCACATTTTTTTGATTTACTTTTGTAAATGAAAATTGGAGTTAAAGTCAAGGCACGTCTTTACCACACCTTCAACAAATACCAACTGAAAATCAGGTAAGTTTAAACCTAAGTTTTTTATAACAAAACAACTGAATGCAAGCAATACACAGACTCTGCAACCAACCAAGAACTATCAAACAGACCATCCATCTAACCCGGCATCGATCTTTCTAACCAGACATACTTATAACTTACTTGCAACATCCACAAACAGTCAACCAGACATAAAGGAAACCCCTTTTTAAAATAATTTTGTATCTCTTTTTTTCGTGCTTGTCTGGTTGTGGCTGTCCGTCCGTCTGTCTGTCTGGCTGGATGGCTGGCTGTCTGTTTTAATAAAATCAAATAAATACATACATATACAATTCTAATCTAAACAAACCATTCAATTTTGATTTTGTTGTGAGTTAATCATGTGCGCAGCAGCAGTATCTTTTCAAGAACATGAACATAAAACAGATTGTGATGCACTTGTCTCGCTACAAGTACTATAGAGTGAGTTCTAGCCAAAAATCGTGATGATCAGTGTGTATTTAGGCGCTAACAAGTTCTAATTGACTATTTATGCCCTTTATCTACGGTTGTTTATCTTACGACTGTTTCAAGTTCTTGCCAGACAATAATGTTGTTAAAAAGGGTGTTTTAATAGATGGTGTTATTAGGAACTTAGTTCTTCTGGTGTAACACGGAAATTTTACAAACTTACGGTTAATTTTAATTATTTATATATATATATACATACTTTATATACTTTAGATATAAAAAAAAAAATTTTCTAACATTTTTTCGTCATTCCGTACTATTCAAGAAGTTTAGGCTCATTCAAAACTTACTACGTCAAGTCGTAAATTCTGGTACACAACTGAACACACTCATTACAAGTGCAACACTGAACGCATCCATTTCGTATTGATTGCGATTTGACAGTTAACATTTATTCTTCAAAAAATATATAAAACTCGCAATTTTGTATATCGTGCTGTTAAGTTGTTTGAGAATACTGGTGGAGTACGAGACCGTCCGTGTACTGTGAGAACTCCGAAAGCGATCAAAGCCGTGAAGAGTCTAATAGACCGAAAATCACTGCTAAAACAGGAAATCTTGTAGCGGGAAATTTTAAGATTTGGGACTCAGCGCGTTCAAGCGACATACTGGACACCTGCTCACGGCCGCATTGAAGGCAAAACGGAAACGAAAATCTAAAGCGTTACTCAGTCGGTATGCGAAGAACACTCACAGACAAATTCTGTTTACTGACGAGAAAATCCGCGTCTGGAATGGTATGATGGCTCAAAAACAACGTTACGGACTTCATATCAATGTCTGATTGGCAGCTGCTAGTCCAGACCTCAACCCGTTGGATAACAAGTTGTGGTTCGTATTAGAGGACATAGCTTGCTCTATCCGACATCCAAATATTGAGATATTTTTTGCGTTGAAGCGAGCCCTTGTCATTGCACCTTTGTACCAGTTTTTATAACTTGACAAAGGTATGCCGGTTTCTCGGATAACTGTGTTCGTAATCAGAAATACCATTGTCGTTTTTATTTTGAATTACTAAATTAAACATTTCGTGTTCGGTATACGTCTAGAGTTTTTAAAATACCGACTTTTTGTATTTCAATTTTAAGCTCTTGAAAATAACATCTCTTGCTAAGTTGCCCTTTATTAAAAGACATTCGTTGTTTTTATTTATCCACTTCACAAGTGTGAGAGTTTCTTTCATCCACCTCTTCGTTTTGGGTTTTATTTCCACTTATTAGCTGCTGCATTAGTAAGTTTGTCTTGGACTGGTAGTTTTTTATATGATGTATGTACGAGTATGTGCCAGTGAATAGGAATGTATGATGATTGACTGTATGTTTGTTGTCGCTCTGGCTGGTACATTTTGTTCTGTTCTTCAATATCAATATAAACATTGTTCTCGGCGTTGTTGTTGTTATTGCTGTGAACATTTGATTCCTTTTTATTGATGCCGCAGTAGTTTTTCATGTAAACTGTGAATATGGGTGTTTCTATACAAAAATATTTTGAAAACTTTAATTTCGAAAAGGAATTTTTGTTGTTATCGATCGTTAATTAAATGTTTTTAGGGTGTTTTTTGTTATCGATCGATAATTATAATTTTCGGTAATTTTCTAAAGCAATTTTTTAGCTACAAATATTTTTTAGTTCCCAAATAAACAAATTTTGATGCAATTCGAAATCATTTATGAAATATTTTGACTTTAGGTAGGCAAATAAAAACAAGAGTAAAATTTAGTGCTGATGAATTCTGAACCGAAAGAGAAAGACCAAAGGAATTAACAGAACATGGAAAGAGAAATAATCATGGTATAAGCTCTCCGAATAGTTGAAAAGGTCGCGAAAATCATAATTCTTAGTTTTGAAAGATATTCAGAAAATATCCTTATTTTATTTGGAAATTGGATAAGTTCTCCGTGTGATATTTCGGATGTAACTGTTGACACTTTAACGAAAGAAATTTGTCAACGCTATATTTCCAAAACCGTTTAAAATAATTTTTCCTATTTCATCTCTAAATTCTCTTAAAGAAATGTTCACAATACGATGAACTTTTCTATCAACATTCCCTAGTTCTGTTTCTTCTCTGCGAAATTAAGGACTTTCTACTAGATTTGAGCACCTTCAGAGGTGGTCATATAATTAAAACATAATTCCAATCTCACCCAATTTAAAATTTTTAATGTTTATTTTGCAATTTAAACGGTACTTTTCCACAATAATTTTCTGTTTTATGTTTTACGCTCTTAATTCCTCAGTTCCTTCTCTTTATCATCAATTTATTTTCTGAAATAATGCGTTATTTTGCGGTAATACGTTTTGCGGGGTTGACACATAATTAAAAACTTTTCAACTTTGTTTTAATATTAATTTTATAATAACATATTTTCAAATTGTTACCCAAAAATATTGTCGGTTTTGAATTATATAGTTTTACATTGTTAGGTAAGGGCAACAGCACCAACTTGTTCAGAAGAAAAAAAGAAAACTTATTATTAACAAAAAACCTCTGGTAAAGCCGTATTAAAAATTTCTAAGTTGCTTAGTTGCTCCAAAAGGGATAACTACAAACGTTGCAAGAGGTCCCAAACATCGAAAAACAAGCAAAACAGAAGATCAAATTTTAAAAATAACCTTTCAAGTTTATCCATTTAACACTTCCAGGTCAATACAGGTTGAAGTGCAGTCATCTCATGGGACTTTATCTAGATTTTTGAACAATAAGACAAAAGCTTAAAGAAGTTTTTCTTAGGGGCTGCATCGCACAACGCACACCTTTGGTTTTGAAAAATAATATAAAATCAAGGCTAGAGTTTGCAAAAGAAAATTTGAAGAAAAACGATAAGTTTTTGGAAAAACCTACTTGAAGTGATGAATCAAGGTTTGCCGCTGGGAATCTGGTGGAAAACGGCTAGTAAGGCGTCAGATTATTTAGCAGCAGCATCCAAAGTATACTGTAAAAACAATTAAACACGGCGGTGGTAATGTAATGGTTTGGGATAAGTTTTCTTGGCTCGGAATTTTGTCAATAGCCAGAATTTCTTCGAAAATGTATCAACATTTATATAAAAAATACGATGATACCATTTTCTAAAGAAAATTTGCTGTTACTTTGGAATTTTATGCACGACAATGATCCCAAACACACTTCACCACTTGTGAAGCGTTGTTTAGAGGAACAAAACATACATTTTTTAAAATGCTCAGCACAGTCTGGCCTCAAGCCAATTGAGAACTTGTGGGACGAAGTTGAGAAAAGTTTGGAAGGGAAAAACAGCATAGATGAATTGTGGAAAAACATTGAGACGCTCTGGAAAACTATCCTCATTTCACTTTGCAGACATTTGGTAGAAATTATGCCAAATAGATGTCTTCATGAGACAACAATGAGGGCTATCCGACAAAATATTAAAGGTAGATTTATAATTATTTGATGGAAATTAGAAAATAATAAAACAGTGGTAAATGTTTGAATTATTTGTCCAACCAGGCTAATATTTAAATAGTGAAACAAATGTTTGTTATCTCTTTATATATAGAAAATAAATTAAATAAGTTATTGTTCTGATGAATGTTTTAATTATATAGGCAGGTATATGAACACCACTGTAGATCTTCCAAATGAATATTTAATCGGTATAAACTTTAACTTTGTAGGGCAATGGCTTCCACACATATTTCATGGAAACACCTATATTTGTTTATAATCATGAAATTGTGTAAAATATTCTATATGGTTGTTGTATATGCCTGCCTATTAGCCTCTTCCATTTGGTATGGCACAGTGTGGCTAAGAGTTATTACAAATGTCAAAAGATGAGAAAGGTCTTCGTTTATTTTTTCTTTTTCATTTCTTTTTGTAAATAAGCGATAAACATCACATTTCTCTACCGTATAGAGGAAGAAATCTTCACACAATTTTTTTCTTTCTCAAAAAATGAAAACAAATATCTACAAAAAAAAAAAAGAAAAGAAAAGAGAAACCACTTAACTCCGTGAAATATAGCGTTAATATAGCAACCATGAAATTGGACAGAAATTGTTTTCCTATCGCCTTCGTTTTTCGTATTTTATAAGAACCCTAATTTTATAGCAGGCCATAAATTAAAAAAAATACCTGAACGACTTGT
Source organism: Bellardia bayeri (assembly GCA_950370525.1). Lineage (NCBI taxonomy): Eukaryota > Metazoa > Arthropoda > Insecta > Diptera > Calliphoridae > Bellardia > Bellardia bayeri. The sequence continues at coordinate 125,420,529 of OX493264.1, forward strand.
ATTTTTGGTTTTAATGAAAAATTACAAACATTTCGACTTATTTTATAAAATATAAGATACATTTTCATATGTACATTTTCGTATGTATGTAGAAAGATTTATTTAATATGATAATTTTTAGTTTTTATTTGTACTGGATTCTTCACCTTGAAGTCCGTGTAATATTTAATCTCAGCTGGATTCCTGTTAATTTCGACACTGTTTTCCCAATATTAATTCGTCCATGCCACATTTTTGTATGCGATAATTAATCTCTTCAAAGTTAGTGGTGCCACCAAAAGTCTTCTGCAAACGATTCGATAGCATCCACACTTCCTCTTTGCCCTTTGGTGTGCGTATCACCTTTAGACCACTGACAAATTGTAGTGTTGTAGGATTTTCTGCCAACAGTATGCGATTACGTGCCGTATAGGGGGTACGTATATTCCAACCGACCAGGGCAATAGGATTCAAGAAGCCACATAATAGAATACCATTAGCTGACGTGGCTGAGGCAGCACATTGTACACCTCTCCTACCAAGTACTTTAAATTCGTCTAACGAGGAATCCAGACCAAATCCCCAGTTTGTAGAGTTATTTACCACATCCAGTGGCACTGCTACTTCTACATCATTGGATAGAGCATGAAAATATAGTAATCTCCTTAGACCCAAATTTCTTGGTGTTGCCGTCAAACCAAATACGCCATCCATTAGTTCGAAACTTTCTCCTGCTATCGTGTGTGTGCCAAAGTCGGGATCGGGGAAAGTGTATTTGTTTTCTATGCGCCAAGAATCCGCATTTACAACGTCATAAACAATTAAAGAAGTACCGGTTGCATCAGCCATATAAACAAAGGCATTGAAACAGGTGCCCAATGGTGGGGGATCGTTAATTTCGACAAGTGGTGTTACAAAACGACTTACACCAGTTCTATAGACTTTTTGGGGTAAACGATAACGATGTACCAAAGTTTCGGTGCGAATATCGATAACAACTACCTGTGGTGCACAATGTTGAACGAATTCGATTTCTCCACTGTCCAAAATCCACATGCGACCACATTGATCAATCTGTAAAAGAAGAGATAAATATTTAAGCAATACTATTGGTCATTCCGTTTTCAGAATTTGAAATCCTATAAAGTACATATGTATATTCTGAATCCTAGATAGCGAAATCGCCATTTGCGAAACTACTACAAAAACTACTTTTCCCAAAAAATTTCTTTTTTCTTTACTCGTATATATATTTATATTTACATATTTACATATATTTCTTACTTGTATCCGATAAACAGAAGTCAAACCATTACAATCACGACCATGAGTACTGTGCCACGAGTAGTTGGGGTACGGTTGAAATTCTGAACCATTCGGTCTTTGCACATCTGTAAGCAAGGCCAGTGAATATGGCACACCACTGCCAAAACGGGGTATAGTAATAAATACTTTGGGTTCTTCTCCCACACCTAAAAGTCGAAAGCTTAGCAATGATTACAAATATATTAGGTTTTACATTCCACTGTGTACTAACCAGGATAAAAAACATCGACATCAATGGGTATGGGATGGTCTGGATCATATTCACCGCTATTTAAGGCCGCATTACGTATGCGTTCCGAAGGAAAGGCAAACTCTAAATTTTTCGCTTCATATATTGATAAAAGTTCCTTATATTTACTAATCGGTGGTGGTTTCTTATATACTGGTCTGACATATGTTTCCGCCGTTTCACTGTCGGGACTTGCATAACTATATGCAGATGTGCTAGTTATAGTAATGGCTAATACTAAAATAAGTTTAAGCCATGGACTAGTATTTAGTTGCCTGAAATGAAATAATTAAATAAAATTGGGAGATTTTTTAAACGAATTAAACATTAGGTTAGACGTTTTATTAATTTAGATAAACATGTTTACTAATTAAGAAGAAATTTTAGTATATTAATCTGCTACAAAAGCCGACAAATAAGCTGAAATGCTACATTAAAATCTTTTTAATTTGTTGTTTATTTTAAGCTTGAGATGGCTTTGATATTTAACATTCATTTGAAGCTGTAAGTTGAACTAATTTTGATTTTTGACTTATTCCACCAATTTGTTCATTAAAAATTCTTTCATTTTTTAATTGTTTATGTCTTTAAAAAAAATTTATATTGTTTTTTAAATGTTTGTTTGGAATATGCAGTTATTTCAAATTGCTTGCTAAGATGGTGTAGCTTGTTTTCATTGCAATTTCAATTGTTCTTCACGTTTTTAATCTTTAGGAGCTTCTAGTTCTTTGGCTATTAATTTAATAAATAGGCCTTAATTTATAGACTTTTAAAGTTAATGCTTACAAAGTCAAAATCAAAAAACATTAGTTTTAGAAACATTATATTTTTGTTTCAGGTTTTGGTCTATTATAAAAAATCGGATGCTCTTCCATACCCAGGTCAGGGCGCTATTCCACAAATATTAGTTTTTTTGTTCCACAATATTCTTTGAAAATCTCATTTTGTGCTAAGAAAATTTTTGCAGAGACTTTGCTTTCTATGTAAAGTTTTTGCGGTCCCCTGCAAAGTGAGTGTGCAAAGTGTTTTACATGACATTTATGGCCGAATTCACAGTCTTTAGTTAGCTAATGACAAAGGTTTAACTAATGATTCTTTATTCGCAATGCTTAGTTTGCTATAACAATAACAAGTAATAGTTAAACAATAGTTAGTATTTTAGTTTACCAATGGTTAACTAACTAATAACTGAGAATTCGGCCATTAGTCATCTTTGCTTTTCTTTCTTGTTTTTTTTTCGCTTTGCATTGCTAAATACAACTTGTTAAAATGCGCCGCATGTGGTTTTTTATAAAATTATTGTAAATATTTAAAACATATTAAAGTTTACATTTACATTTAATTTAGATACGGGAATCTCTCTATATGAATTCCAAAACTATTTTTAATTATGCGCAGTGTTTTTTATTTTTTTGTGGCAACGATGAAAAACATCTTCAGCAGCGTTATCGGGATTTTAGAGTAATGCCATCAACTAGTTTTTCTATTTTATTTTGAAATAAAACTTTTATTATAAATATAAATTTATAGCTGAAACTCCGTGGTACTGGCAACCATTTCCGAGTCAATGCAAGTACAAATGTAGCTGTGTATTGTGCTCCAATTTTTATACCCTTTACCTTCATGAGAAGGGTATATATATAAGTTTGTCATTCCGTTTGTAGTTTCCACAATATAATTTTCCGACCCTATAAAGTATATATATTCTGGATCCTTATAGATAGCGGAGTCTATTAAGCCATGTCCGTCTGTCTGTCTGGATGTTGAAATCAATTTTCTGAAGTCCTCAGATATCTTCGGGATCCAAATCTTCAATAATTCTGTCAGACATGCTTTCGAGAAGTTTGCTATTTAAAATCAGCAAAATCCGTCCATAAATAACGGAGATCCGAGACAACCTCTGAAAATTTCTTCAAAAAAACTTAGTGTAATAATATTGTTCATCAACAGATGGCGTTGATCAAAAAAAGTGTTCGAAAACTTTAAGTGTGTTCTTAAACCGTAATATAAGTGTGTAAAAAGACAGTGTGTTCATTTTTAATTGTGTTTGTGCACATTTAAAGACTCGTTATACATATTTTCTTTAAACTACTTGACGCTTTTATTTTGCAATTAAAAAGAATCCGGTTTATTTAAAGGAAATAACCACCGTTTTTAAAAGGTAAAAACGTAACAATATAAAATACTTATATATGTATATGTATGTATATAATATAATTATGCATCCACAACAAAGATGAAAAGGGTATATAAGATTCGACATAGCCGAATATAGCATTCTTACTTGTTATCTATATATTTCTATATTATATTTAAAATTTAATCAACTTGGATTTGATGTAAACGAAAGCATTCTTCAAAATTAATTAATTAAAATAAATTTATAATTTTTTCTTACAACCGCGTCTTCACTATCGTCGAACAAAAACTCATGTCTTAACATTTTGAAAGCTTCACTAGTCATAACAATATAAATTTGTAACGCGATCATTTACTTTGAAAAAATAACATTTGCAGTTTTTGTGGAACGAAACATTATAATTATTTACAAAATCTTTACAAATTACTCTTTTCACTTTGCGCCAAAGAACGTACGTGGAACAGATATTGAAAAGAGAATATACAAATTTCAAAAACTTTGCAAATTTAACTTATCAATTTCAACTCATGACTTATTAAATTTTATAGTTCTGAGGAACATAAAGTTTTGCAAATTTACAAAAAATTGCATAAGTGCAAAGTTTATAGTTTTACTAATGTAAAAAATCAAAATGAATTTCTTGAGTTCATTTTCATGTTTACTTCTAATTATTTAAAACATCAAAATGCATTTTCGATTAATTTTTATTGCAAATTTGAATTCCAATTTCAATCTCCTAATCAACTTGTATGGCTTGTGAAAAAACAGATGATCTTTAAAGATTCATGTGGTCTTATATTGGCCATATAGGTTTCATTACTTGTTATAATGGACAAAACCGGTTTAAGTGATAACATTTGGTATATGCAAAAAATGCCGTCTTATCAAACCAAAATTTCAACCTTTAGTTGGCTAAGCTAAAGAGGGGTTAAATAATAAGTTGATTTTGCAATAAAAATGTTGATCCTGAAAATTAAACACAAGTGTATAAACAAGATGGTTTGAATGAAATTAATGAAACCAGTCTTTGTTTTTTTTTTTTATTAATTAGCTTTAATAAATAATTTATAACCTGATTTAAAACATTTAATTGAAAAATGTTAATAATCTAATAATTGCTTTCATTGAAACAAGTTTCCTTATTTTTAATATAATACATATACGAGTATGTATATGGATGGGATTTGTTTTAAATGCCATTAAAATAAAGATAAAGTACATATTACATTTTTGTAGGACCAATTAAATTGATTGAAAGCACTTCTTTTGAAATGGACTTAATTTAAATTATTCGTAATTAGATGTCATGATTTTTAATGTTATATGTATCACTCTACACACTCACATTTTTGTTTTCGAATGATTTTGTTATTGTTTTTCTTTAACCTTACGTTTATGATTTTAACGTATTTTTTTTTCAAATTGTTACATATACAAATTTCACTTTCATTGATAATAATTACACGTTTTCTTTTGGTTTATTGAAATAGTTTTTGGTAAAGACCTAATTTCGATTGAGGTTTTATTTCTTTTTTATATTTTGTATCCAAAGTTGTGAATGTTTCTTTGTTGACAAACGAAAAGTAACTAAACGTAGCATCCAGCTAAAAAGCAATGAGTTTAATTTTTGTCTTCTGTATCTGATCTCATTTATGAATGTGTCGAATATTGATGATGCAGTTGGTCTGAACTGGACTATACTAAACTGAATGGTAGGCGATTGCAAATGTTATTGTGTTGAGTTGAGTTGTTTGGTTTTCAATTTTATTTTAATGATTTGCTTTTTCTGATATCACAGTACTGCCCAAAAAATTAATTAAATACTAATTACATACATCTAATTCTGTTTTTACGCGGTCTTTTTCCAAGGTTTTGATGAATGTACAAATTTTTTTTGAATTTTTTTTGAAAAATGAACAAATTTTTTTTTGTTTAAATTAAAATTTTTGCGAAGTATTTTCATATCATAAATTTAGGAAAATTCCCTTTTTGTGGATATATATATATTGTATATGTACAAGCAAATTTACTGGTCAGAGTAATTTTAAATAGCACAAATTTAGGGGACTTCCCTTTTAGTGCATACAATCAAATGCACTTGTCATACATTTTTATATCCTTCACCTTCATGAGAAGGGTATATATAAGTTTGTCATTCCGTTTGTAATTTCCACAATATAAGCGGAGTCTATTAAGCCATGCCCGTCTGTCTGTCTGACTGTTGAAATCAATTTTCTGAAGTCCACCACCATAAGTGGTGAGTGAGGGTATATATAAGTTTGTCATTCCGTGTGTAACACTGAGATATATTCATTTGATACCCAACAAATTACATATACTTATGAAATTTTAAGTCGATTGAGCTATGTCCGTCTGTCTGTCTGTCTGTGTAAAACACTCTCACGACCAAAAGACACAACCAAAATCAACAGAGTTTACAAAAACCCGTTTATAAATAAAAATCAGTAAAATCGGTAGTAAAACCAGAGTTATGGCCCAAAATGTAAGACAACCTCCATAAACATTTGATATTTTTAAATATTTTTCTTCCAATTTTTTGAAATATATTGCAGATATTGCCATGAAATTTTGGACACGTTATTTTTATGATAAAAGAAGAAAGTGTGAGGAAAATAATAAAAATCGGTCCATGATTTCTCATAGCCCCCATACAAATATATTCCCAAAATATGGCTTAATGATAAATAAATGCCTGTAAAATTGGAATATTAACTAAAAATTTGTGCAAAAATAAGTGTCATGTAAAAAGAAATCGCAAAAGGAAATTTTGTTTTGTTCGGTTTATGTTTGACCGTAGTCCCCATATAAAATTCACTTAAATACGTATAAATCTGGTACAAATATAGTTACCAGGTTAAAATTCGACACAAATAATTCTTATAGATATACATATACATAAATTGTTGTACTAAATTTTATGATGGTCGGCCCATAATTGGTCATAGCTCCCATATAAGGAACGCATTCGAAAAAGTCATTAATCTTTAAATATATCTTATAAATATCGGTACCGACTCAAAACTTAATACATATATATCATTTAAATATACAGAAAAATCATTAAATAATGGTACCGATCCAAAATTATACACGGATCATTTACATACATGCATAATAAAACTGCTGGATTTTGAAAATATCGGTTGATATTTAACTATATCCCCCATATAAGGTCCAATTCTAAAATTCACGTTGATACTAATATGTAACTTAAATATACCGTTATTATGTTGAAATTCGACGTGAGATATCCTCATATGCATAAAATTCACTGTTCTAATATTTAAGAAGTTCGGCCCATGATTTGTCATAGCTGCCATATAAGGGCCATTTCCGAAAAACAATTTAACCCACAAAAATGGCTAATAAATATCGATAATTTTAATCCAGAAATTATATTAATATCGGTTATACGGCAATTATGCTACTGAATTTTGTAGCTGTCAGTCAATAATAGCTCCTAAATTAAGTCCACTTCCGAGCTTAACAACTAACCATACAACTCTTGTAAATAACGTTATTGAGATGAAATTCAACGAAAATAAGCCTAAAATACGGAGAAATCATATTAGTGGATACTGGATTTAAAAGCTATCAGTCCATAATTGGTCCACTTCTACTATGCCACCCATAAGTCTTACCCTGTTTCTTAACATGTTGTTAACATAATATGGAAAAATGTTCTTTTAATTTTATAAATTGTTAAATTACACTCAAGAGTATTATGAAAAGTAGATAAACTCTATAAATTACAGTAAGAATTGGTAATTACATCAATGGTCAAAATTAGATCAAATTTCTAAACATTTGAAATAAATTATGTTGGTCGTAAAATCGTCTTTCAAACAATATATAAAATGCTAAACGATTAGTATTAAAAAACACTGAATAAGGATATTCTAGTCCTATAACCAATATAGTTTTTGTATTTCCTATTACGTTTAGGTGGAGGGTACTTAAGATTCGGCACAGCCTAATATCTAACTTGTTTTTGCTTGTGTAAAAATATTTTGTATATGTGATTTAATATTATAAACTAATTTCAATAGGCTTTAGGGTAAGAAACCAATCATCTATTTTGCATACGATCAATGTCTTTTTTTATACGGTCTTTTTTTACACGAATTTTCCTGTAACCAATTACCATGTAAAAACAGAATTAGGTGTACTTAGTTAGTTAGTTAGTACTGATACTCTCTGTCAGTCGGTCAGTTTAATTTTAGCATTTTAAATTGTTCTCCTCCAACAGGTTTTATTAGTATCGTCAAATTATTTTCTTAGCTTTTAAATATGAGTTTAATTATCTAATGAAAATGTCATTAACACGATTATAAATATTTGCATTTATATAATTTACTAACTACATATCTACTGGTTTTCAATATTTGCACATTTGAAAAGAAAGTATTAACAACGATTATATTGGATTAGGGAAGTTTGAAATCTATGTGCATACATTGTACATATGTATGTATATTAGGGCTATAACTTTTTAATACTTTTTGCGAATATCAAAAACGGCATAGTATAGTCGAGTAGAACATTAATAAAAAAATATGATAATTTTGATAATAAAAAATATGATAATTTTGTCGGTTCCATTTTTAACTCACGGAAATTTAAAAAAAAATACACCTGATATTTCTATGTATTCCTATCAGATCAGATTAAAATTTTAAAAATAGATTTAAAAATTTTCCTACGGTTTACAATTCATTGCGGTTCAAAATTCGTTATATGTAAAAACCTGAATAAAATACCTTATGTTTAAAGCGATCTAAAAATATAAGCAATGATCCGAATTTTAAAGATTTTACCATCACTAAATGCCTAGATTATGATCTTTTAAAGTTGTACAAGATATTTATCCACTAAGTAAATCATCGGTTTACTAATACAGGGTGGGCCAAGTTTGACTGACTGAAGTGCCATTGTGGCTCTTGCGGTATGAGTTGTAGCTCCATCTTGCTGGAACCATATGTTACGATTATTGAGAACTATCGGACGTAAAAAATTTTCCAACATGGTCCGGTGGTTCATTAAGCTCATTTTCGAAGAAATATGGACCAATAACTTTATCAAAATTTCAAAATTATTTCAAATCAGTCAGTCCAAGTTGGCCCACCCTGTACAAGAATCTATAAACATATGTATGTAAAACAGAAAGTGTATATGTATGTAACGTATGGACTCCAAAACGGCTGGGCCGATTTTAATAAAATTTTTAGGGAATCTTCAGAATATTCATGCGGGTGACACTGTGAAGTCTGGTTTTTGATTTTCAGTCTGCGGGTGGAGGGGCGTGGCAAAATTCAATTTTCATATTGCACCACCAATGACATGTGCTTATATTTTTTTTTATTTTTGAAAGCCGTTGTCATATTTTTCAAAACGAGATATCAAACTCTTATATCGGTTATGTAGTTCCGAAGATATTTACAAAAAACCTATGTTAATAATGATCTAATATCAAAATTTTAAAACTTTCGAAATGCTGCATTCAAAAATCCGAGTTTTCGGTTTATTTACAAAATATTTACATCATTCGATAACACAAGATATTCCGCGCTTACTAAGGTGCAACATTGTACATGAAGTTGAAAATAAGATTATATTATCAATCGATGATAAACAGCTTTGTGTACTCTTGCATTTAAGATACCTACATTTTGTGCACATTTTTAAGTTTTTTTCAAACGCTGATAAAAAAAAACGATACATTCATTCGAAGCGTTTGACCAGACTCTACGTGATTTTCGCCCAAAACCTTCTCAAAATAACTTTTTGACATCGGAAATGGAAAAATTCCAATTAATCGCGCCACGAACGAGATTTCGTTCCCGCCGAACTTCTGTCGAATGCAAATGAATATTCAAGCCATTGTCGACAAGGTATTCCCAAGTCTAACAATCTGCTACAAAAATTCGGATTGGTTGTGGGAACGTGCAATTTTGGCACCAAAAAATGATGATGTCAACAAGCTCAATGAGCAAATTCAAAACTGCCCGGCAAATTAATCAAATACAAATTGATCGATACAGTAATGGATGAAGAACAAGCCGTCAATTATTCCACTGAATTTTTGAATTCATTGGAACCACCCGAAATGCCACCGCATGTGCTAACATTAAAGATTGGATCACCGGTAATTCTTATTCGCAACTTAAACGCACCAAAGTTATGCAACGGAACCAGATTGACAATCAAAAACTGTTCATCAAATTTAATCGAGGCAACAATCATCGGTGGCAGATTCAAAAGCGAAGACGTACTTATTCCACGAATTCCGAGGATTTCCAAAGATTTACCCTTCCAATTCAAGCGGCACCAATTTCCTTTGCGTCTTGCCTTTGTTAATACCATCAATAAAGCTCAATTTAAAAAATACATAATAAAAAACTTTTTTGAAAAAAATTTCTTGTAAAGTAGAAGAATTATTATTTCATAATCGAACTGTTAATTTTTACTTCTTGATAATTTTAGTTAGGCTCGAGTTCATTAAATTTAATTTTCATTAAATTATTTTTACTGAAGTTAGGAATTACAACTTAAAAAATTTATTATTAAAAATTTTTTTTTGATAATTTTTCTTGACTAGGGATCGAACCTGGGTTGTTGAATTGTTTTAGACTCATTAGAGTGCTCCTCTCCACGGAAATCTTCAGTTGTCAAATAAATCTTTCGCCTTTTACTAAAGATTTCCGTGGAGAGGAGCACTCTAATGAGTCTAAAACAATTCAACAACCCAGGTTCGATCCCCAGTCAAGAAAAATTATCAAAAAATTTTTAATAATAAATTTTTCAAGTTGTAATTCCTAACTTCAGTAAAAATAATTTAATGAAAATTAAATTTCTTGTAAAGTTTTAGAAATTTGGTTCGCTTCCCTGCGTGAGTTTTTTTTTACTAAAACATTCTTGGCCACTCTATGGTATTATGCCAAAAATTTGGTTATACATATCCCTAATGTACATATCTATATAGACAATTATTTCATCAAAGTAAACCATTGTTGGCAGCATATCTTTAAAAATATGTATTTAATTATTTTAAAAATATATTTTAATATAATTATGTATTAGGTATTAAATATTTACTAAGATCATTGACTTTCATGACAAGGTCATCTTGACATTTTCATACTTTGATTTGTTGGTGATATTTATACTCGTGAATTGTTGGAGCTATTATATGTAATTTTTTTACTTGATTAAATTTAGTTTGTATTTGTTTTCTTATTAATTTTGGAAATATTTAAATATACATACATATGTATGTATGTATATACGTACATTCATTATTTAGAATTTGTTAATTTGTTTTGCAAATAAACTTGAAATTCGTTTGCTATACAAACATTTAAATTTAACTACAGATTAACAAATTTATACGGCACACATTTTTTTGGTTAGTTTACGCAAGCATTAACTAGAATCGATAAGATTCTGTTTTGTCAGGAAAAGGAAAAATAAATCTGCCAGTATTTTTTTAAATTTAAAATTTCCTATCTATTAATATATGTATAAAATGTCAATTTAAAAATATATACAATTTTTCACAAATAAGAAATTAATGGAAGAGTTTTTTGAAAAACAAGGCAAAAATGCGTTAATTTGAGTTTTTTGTGAAAACAAAAATTAAATTAGCTTGAAAAAATAACATACTTAAAAATTGTTTAAACTGAAATAAAAATTATTCTTTACAAATTTTTTTTTTTTTTGAGCAAAACTCTGAAATGAAAACAAAATTAAATTTTTTTTTTTATAAAATACCTGACAATTACCAAAAAAACCAGAAAATCTTTGCAGAATAATTAAGAACATATTGGGCAATATAAAATCGGTTATTATTTTTGGATATCGACTATGCGATTTGAGAACATTTGCTCTAAATTTGAATTTAAAAATATTTGAAGTACCTTTTTATGCCACAAAATTGCAAAAAATCAAATTTTTAACATTTTTTAACTTTAAATGCATATTACTTTTTACTCTATGATAATTTTCAAATACACCTAATTCTGTTTTTACACGGTTTTGATTTAACACGGTTTTAAAATAAACGAATTTTAAATTTGTTTAAACGATTTTATTCCACGATTCAAAATCTTTTGGTATTGAATTTTTTTTGTTAAATTTAATTGAAAATAACATACTTAAAAATTGTTTAAACTGAAATAAAAATTATTCTTTACAAATTTTTTTTTTTTTTTGAGCAAAACTCTGAAATGAAAACAAAATTTAATTTTTTTTTTATAAAATACCTGACAATTACCAAAAAAAACCAGAAAATCTTTGCAAAATAATTAAGAACATATTGGGAAATATAAAATCGGTTATTATTTTTGGATATCGACTATGCGATTTGAGAACATTTGCTCTAAATTTGAATTTAAAAATATTTGAAGTACCTTTTTATGCCACAAAATTGCAAAAAAAAAAAATCAAATTTTTAAAATTTTTTAACTTTAAATGCATATTACTTTTTACTCTATGATAATTTTCAAATACACCTAATTCTGTTTTTACACGGTTTTGATTTAACACGGTTTTAAAATAAACGAATTTTAAATTTGTTTAAACGATTTTATTCCACGATTCAAAATCTTTTGGTATTGAATTTTTTTTGTTAAATTTAATTTTTGCGAAAAACACAATACCTCGCTTTGCGTCGTTTTGTTTTACGTTTTTTCGAAGTTGCGTCGCTGCTTAATTACAGTACTTTTCGCTAATAGTCCATTACTATAGTTGCACAACTTTTGTGGACTTTAAGCGAATTTGGACTATAACCGATTTTTATAAGCAATTTTATGGATTATATCTGCAAGAAAATATGTTTTGGCTTATATCCATTTTTGGCCTTTAAGCGGAATGAACTATAAGCGAAAAGCAATGTAGTATATATGTATGTTCATATCACAAATTTAGGGAATTCCCTTTTTGTAAATACAATTAAATTTAGTGGCTTTAGAGTGCATTTCTTTTATAACTATGTTTGTGTAAAAACACATTGTATGTAGGTATACGTGATTTAATATTATAAACCTGAATAGTTGCTCTTAAAAATCCTTGTTTTTCACTAATTTCAACAGGTTTTAGAGCTAAGGAACTAATCGCCTATTTATGAATAATAGTATAATCTTAGAAATCGGAACACAAACCAAGAATTGGGATCGTTTTGATTTTTACACTACCCGAGATGCCCCATTTAAAGGCTCTCTGGCACTGACCCTGGTGCGCTTATGAGGTCAAAATTCCAGCTTATTCATATGTTATTATGATTGAATGATTGAATCATAGCTATTGTAATTTAGTTGTATTTAGAATTTTCTCCAAATCTGATAAATACTCAACTAGATAAAAAATTGTGTGATGTGATGACGAGTTCAAATATTTCATTCTACATTCTTCCAACATGTCAAGTTCCAATGCCAAAGTTCATAATTCAGCTAAAAAATCGAACAAATTATTTTTAAAATTTGTATATGTTTGAAAATTTTATCGTAAGTTTTCATTATAAAGAATAAAATAAAAATTAATAAAATAACTAGAAATAGGACTAACTAGACTCTAGAGCAGTGGTGTTTACAAAGAGCGGCAGTTTAAAATGTGTGTTTAGTGGTGAGTGTACTTTTGTGTACTGGGAAAAATGTCAACAATGTTAAACAACATTTTTGTATTAAAAAATATTTGCATCCAAGGTATTAAATATTGTTACGTTTTTACCTTTTAAAAACGGTGGTTTATTTCCTTTAAATAAAACGGATTGCTTTTAATTGCAAAATAAAAGCGTCAAGTATCGTAGTTTGAAGAAAATATAACGAGTCTTTATTTATTCAAATGTAAACAAAAACAAAGATGTTGTATGTAGATAGACATGCTGCATGCTGACACCAACCATTAAATTCAAATTGAAATACAATTTCGTAACAATATATTTAATGAAAATAAAAATATACTTTCTACATTTTAATACGAGTATAATGCAATAATTCAAGGTGCACTGAAAATATTAAAAATGCTGAAAAAAGAGGCATGAAAAAATGTGTTTTGTTGCTGTTTTGTAATAAAAAAGTGACTGCCGTCTGAAAGCTAATATGTAAATGAATGAAATTGTGTAATTGTTTGTTACGCTCTTTGTAATAAGTTTCGTTAATAGTCGTGTTGTGTATGTGGAAAAGAGCACTTGGCTCACCGGGGCATAGCGTGAGAACTATTGGTCTAGACTCCAAATTCTAGAGTCTAGACGCTACAGCAACATGGATCGAATGGATTATGAATTTTAACTAAAGGGTAGCGATTTTTAAAAATATACTTTGTATTTTTTATTGTCTTTATATGCCATAAATTTAATGTGAACACACCTTTATTAAACAAGTAAGAAAGTATAGTCGGTCAAGCCCGACCATATAATACCCTACACCCTGTGTATGTATAAAACAGTTTTTCAGAAATGGGCGTTATATGGGAGATATAACCTATTGTGGATCGATCATCCAAAAATTTAGTGTCACGATGTCTGTGAATATAAGTAATATACATATGTGTTAAACTTTATCTCGATATAAATACTTTTAAACGATTTATGGAGCTTAAAGTGAATTACGGAGAGGGTCTTATATGGTAATTTCGACTAATTATGGACCGATCATAATAAAATTGTACCGTATTATTTTTAGATATATGAAATATATTTTCGTTGAATATAATTTGGATACCAACATTTTTGAGCGAGTTATGCTCTTCAAAGGGATTTTCGGAAGTGGGTCGTATATGGGGGTTTCGACTAATTATGGACCGATCATAATAAAATTCGTAGATGTGATTTGGCTTTATATACCACTCATTTGCGATGAAATTTGTTTGGATACTTGCAATATTCAAACATTTATGATCAGTAAACCATCATTTCGGGAGGACGTTTGTATGAGGGCCAGGTAAAATAATGGACCGATTTCCACCAGTTTCAATCCCATCCATTCTAGGTCCGAAAAATTGCGACCTCTACTCTACGCACAAGCTTTACATGAACAGCCAGCCAGACGGACGGACATCGTTAAATCGACTCAGAAAGTGATTCTGAGTCGATCGGTATACTTTACTTGGACCAATATTTCTGGTCGTTACAAACATCAGCACAAATCCAATATACCCTCCCCACTATGGTGGTGTAGGGTATAAAAAGCATGTAACATTTAGCAACTACATATAACGAAAACGTTAATACTTAATTTTTAACACAAACAAGTTAGAAATACTCGTACATTTTAAAGTCAAACAAAATCTATCAAAATACTTTTAATTAAAAGCAGTTACTCGTCTTCATTAGGCCTCACAATAGAACGAAGACTAGTACTTGCAATTTTATTGATGATATTTAATTTATTAATATATTTCAATATTTACTTATATAACTTGAAATATTGCTCACTATATTTATTATCTGTATAAAAGGTGTTTCATTCGATTTTTTATTAAAAATTGTCAATTATACTTTAAATCAATAGTAAATTCAAACGCCAATTTTTAGTTAATAAGTAATTAAGTAATTTTCTAAACATTATTACATCATCATATTTTTTTATTAAAAACATTTCTCAGACGGGCTATCGAATAAGTTGTTTTTTATATACAGTTAGGGACTTAAGTTTTCGTATATACCCAAAATTTCATATATTATTCGCTAATCAAAGAGTACCAAAAAAATGTTAAACCAAAAAATTCAATTCCATTTTAATTACTCTTCCAAAGCAACAAAATTTATTTTCTTTAAAAATTACGGTAAATATGAAAAAAACCTGATCTAAAGAGAGACAAAAGAGTTATTACACTATATTCTCTTCTGCTTTATTTATAATTCAAAAATATTTGCAGTTCAAAAACCGTTAGGTTTTTGCAATTCTGGTAGATTACGTGATTGTTGAATTGCTTTTTAGCATTGTATCAGTCAAATAAGTTATTACAAATTAACAAGATGAGCACGAGTAAAGAAGTTAAAATCGTAGAATTTCAGCGACAAAAAGAGTCGAAAATTCATTCAAGAACTATTTAAAGGACATTATGCGATCAACTGTATACAAGCTGAATTCTCGCAGAAACCCCTTGATATCTGAAAATATTTAAAGACTTCGATTCGAATTTGCAAAAATATATTTAAATAAAGGCATTGATTTTTGAAAACGAGTTTTATTTACTGATTATTTGTGTAGTAATTAAAATAGAATTGAATTTTTCGATTTAAAATTTGTTTCTGGTACTCTTTAATTAACGAAAATATGAAATTTTGGGTATGTACGAAAACTTAAGTCCCTAACTGTATGTATTTTTGAATTTGTTTAAAATTTCCAGAAGGAAACAATTTAAAATCGGCGTTACAAAGGAAACATTGTAATGTTATTTATATGTACATATGTTCTTAAATAACAATAACTTTAAATTTCATTCTGATAAAAACAGTTTCCTTTTGATAAATCAGCAGCTTATTGTTTTTAGTAATTATTGTAGAATTTTTACTGTCTTTTCAGTACAGGTAGTAACATGGTAATTTTATCTTAGTCATTTGAGTAAATACATGGAATGTTTAAAAAGTAGGCCATTTCAAACTGGGTTAGTAACGAATTCTTTAGTCTGAAATAAAAATGTAGTTGTTTTAATATTTCCACAGCTGTTATAAAATAGTTTATAATTAGTAGTTTAAGGTCCACAATATTTATTTTATTATTAAATATTTATTTAAAATTAAGTGATCTTTCTTTTCTAAAAAAATTGTTTGCTTTTTTAAATATAAACATTTGGTACAAGCATGGGTTTATCAAAAATTCGAATAACCTAAATCGATTTAATTGAAATAATAGTTCACTTTTAATGAGTATTAAATTTAATTAGCTGACTCGTTCAGAATAAAATAGGAAAAGCATATAATTTCGCATTTTGAAAGTATACGAGTACTTAATCACCCTTATTCTGTTTGGTGTCGTCGAGACAAGACGACATCGTTTGTTGTAAATCATTATTATCGTTGTCGATATTGCCATTTACTCGTATCGATGACTGTCGGCATTGAATGGTATTTTATAACTTGAATTGTCGTCAATGTTGCCTTTCATTTTGTCGACGGTCTTTTTAGTATTGTGTTGTGTAGTGTTGTATTTTTTTGTGTACAAAGAAGAATTTAAAAAAAAATTAAATAGTAAAAATAAAAAGAAACAATTTATAATTAAAAAATATGGAAAAAAAATTACAAATACAAAATCAATTTAAAAATTTAAAAAGCTGGTGGAAGAACTGAAAATGTCAGTTTTAGTAACATTTTTCAAATCATTTCCAAAATTTTATCACTAATAGAGTTTTAAATTTAAATTCAAATAAAAATATTTTTTGTCGGCCACGCTTGTCCAAAGTTTATAATATATTTAGCTAAAGCTACATTTATTTATTAGACGATATATAAATATCAAATGATAGGTTTTTTAAAGACCTTTCCAACGATGTATAACATGACCTACATACTTATGCGGATCATTTCAACTTCAAAAATAATCAACTTCCAAAAATAATTTTTTAATCCGATATTTTTTTAAAAAAATCTAAAAAATCCGGGAAAAACGATATAATATAACCGTGTAGGTAATATAGATCCAAAGATATTTAAAAAAAGATTATGACATTTCAACATAAAAATACAAGAAATTTATACTGTGTAAAGCGGTGTTTTGTATATCATAAGGGAGAAAATCCCTTCTTGTTTTTTTCTTCGCTGGAATCCGAATAAAAAAATCATTTTATTTTAATAATATACATATTAAAAAAGCTTTTATTAATTCACAAAGTTTTGTTTGTACCCGAAAATAAACAAAACGAATCAGCTGACTCAAATATTAGATATGTGTGTTGTATGTATCGATAATAAGACGACGTCGACACAAGACTGTTAGGAAATACCAAATTTGTATTAATGTCGTGTTAAAGTGACGTTGACTCAAAATTAACGACGATGACAAGCAGAATAAGGGTGAATAATTTGTGATGTCAATTTAATGATTAATTTGTGTAGCTATTTGTTTCATTCGTCTAATTATGAGTTAGAGAATCATATTAAGTGTAAATAAAACCCAGTCCCGATTCGACTTTAATATGTATTTATATGTATTCCGAAACGTATCTTTAGCTAATTACTAACAATTGAAGCAACTATGTGAATATTTAGTAATCCCAACAATGAAAATGTCTTTTCAATTCGCATACATACTTAATTATTTACTTTCTAAAAAAGGTGTTATGCAATAATTTGAAAACAAGTTTTATAATTTAAATATTTATTAATATAATTAACTACAATAAATATACAAACATAAGTGAATACATATGTAATTGGATAAATAAAGTTCTGGTAATTAAAAACGTATACTACTCATAAAACAATAACGAACTAATTTTATTGTATTCATAATTCTGCTCAACTTTTGAAAACCAATTTATTGTGTAAATCCTGATTAGGTGTTATGGGTGTAACATCCACTAAAGGACGTACTACAATACGGAAATTGACTTCATTGAAATTTTGAGTACCAGCAGCCATTTTCTAGAAAAAGAAACAAACAAATTGACTTATCATATTGTATAATAATTAACAAATTTAGTTGTAATACATACCTGGAATCTATTAGACATCATCCATAACTCTTCATTGCCCTGATGATTTCTCACCACTTTCATGCCACTAACAAACTGCAATTCCTCCGAACTAATGGGTAACTTTTTGATATTCTTGCTGTCATAGGGAGTATTGACATTCCACATTATCAATTCGATGGGATTAAAGGTGACACAATACATATTGTTATTGCTGTCCATGGCCGAGGCGGCACATTCACTGCTGCGTTTACCCAAAGGTCTAAATGTTTCGTGCATACCCCCCATATTTTGTTCAAAGAGGGTGCCATTATCTAATATTCTTAAAGGCACAGCATACTCCGTTATACTGGCCATGGGATGGAAATACAAATTTTGTTTATCTGTTGCCATGCCAATAATGCCATCCATTAGAATGAAACTTTCACCGGCCACAGAGTGTGAACCGTAATTTGGATCAGGATACATGAACATATTCTCAATGCGCCAGGCATTATTTTGCATGAAATCGTAGACTACCAAACCATGATAATTGACATCGGCTACATAGACCATGGCACGTCTACAACTGCCTCGTGGTGGAGGATCTTTTACATCCACGATGGGTGTAACAAACAGTGAGGCTCCCGAAACATACAGAGAGGATTTGAATCGATAACGATGTATTAGTTGATCGGTATTTAAATCGAACAACAACAATTGGGGAGCACATTGAGCATTCGCACCATTCATACCAGAATCAATTACCCACATTTGATTGCATTCGGTGATCTAAGTAAATAAAGATACAAGATATAGTGTTTTGAATGAAAAAAATGTTTATAAAATATTAAACATCATATGGTTTGTCATAACAGCTAAACTGTATATAAATTAATTTAGTTGTATAGTATAAGATCCACCACTAATTCAAGAATGCATGCATTTATTTTAGATTGTTATATCCGTTACACAGTTACACAGAAGCTTTAAGGAGCAAATACACATTCTTAGAAGTAGTTATATAAGTTCATTACTGGTTACATAATATATTTAATATTATTTCTCATTTGAGTGATTTTATTTTTCAAGAAAAATAAAAGTCGTTAAAGCAGTTTCAAAAGTTGCTTCGGAACAAATTAGAGTTCTATTGAAAAAGTCTTGTCTTGTCTTGTCTTGAAAAACTAGAAGTGTTTTAGGGTCACATTAGCATTTTACAGAACATGCTGCAGATGTAACTGCGACAATACTAATTCTAAGGCTATCATCTGAAGTGGTTCCGATTACATTCGTTCTAGATCTCGTTATTTTAGACTAAGTTCTAAAACATTTCCTGGGTATTTACAGACATTTTTTTTCAAACTTTTCCTACATCTGTAAAATACATGACAATTTTCACTTACCACCACACGAAAAGCTGAAGTTATAGCATCACAATTTTTGCCGTTTTGATTATTATGCGATTCATAATTAGGATAGGGCTCCAACAAAGGACCATTAGCGCCATTTTTATCTGAAACTGTGGCCAATGTATAAGGTATGCCATCTTGAAATTTTGGTATAGTCACAAATGTTCTCAAAAGATTTTTATCTAAAAATAAAAATCACACAAATAAAATATGAGTAATACAAATGCAAATATATTGTAGTATGTATAGTAAAACTTACTATAATAATGGGGTTGTACATCTATGGGTATAGCATTACTTGGTTTTAGATTGCCGCTAGCCTCAGCTTCTTCTTTGGCTAGATTGTTGGGAAAATTATAATCCAAAACATTCCATTGATATGGTACCTCTGCATTATTCTGCCTTGGCTCTGGTTGAAATACGTATGAAGGCTTTTTTTTATGCATGCCATCTGTGCAGGCACTTAAAGCAATTAGGAAGCTCAAGGATAGGTATAAAAGATTCATGATCTGTTAATTAAAGATTTGAAAATTTATCTAATTTTGTTAGAGATTTTTGTTAAACATATATGTATTGCTATTCTGTTATAGAATTGGATATGGTGTTTGATATATAGTATGTGTGAATTAATTTCTAAAAAAATGTTTTTCTTTGAAATTGTACTATAATGGAACTTGTTTTATGTCCACTATGTATGTCGTAAAAAGGTTTTATCTCAATTACTAGATTTTAGTTTTTATTTTACTTACCTACATCTTAATGACAATAACTTCTAGCCATTTAAAAAAATATATAGTTAATATTTTAATAAGCCTAAATAATTTATAGTAAGTATTTTAACTGTGCTATGAATCACGAATGTATGTACATATGTTTTATAAAAGATGTTGAATTTATATTATTTTATTTTTAAATGTTGTTTGATAATTTTTGTGGTATGAGATTTAGTGTTAAGCTAGATTTACACGATTGAAAGTTTCTTCAAAATTGCTCTTCAAAATGCTTCAAATTCGTGACGCTAGTTCGTCTCTATTACTGCTACAAGATAGTCTTTAACTTTTTTTAATTTGTACTAATAAATAGTAAATCTTTTAATTTGTTCATGTTTATTAAAAAACATTATTCTTTTTTATTACTCTTATTGCTACTTCTACTCTATACATTAATTTTTTTGTGTAAATAAGGCGAAATAGCATATGTAAGTCCGCTTTCACACGTTTCAATTCTGACTCTTCAATTTAAGTATTTTTGGGTAAGAAGTTAAAAGAGAATAAGTACATACTTGACGGTACTAATCAATTTTCTTATTTCTTTTCTAGCGTAGACAGACGACACAGTTAATTTGCATTAGCAGCCTTAATTCAAATTTATTCGTGAATTATCCCCATCCTAATGAGCATTAGGTTAAGCTAGATTTACACGATTTAAATTTTCTTCAAAATTGCTCTTCAAAATGCTTCAAATTTTGAAGAAAATTTCAATCGTGTAAATCTAGCTTTAGACGTAAATGCACAAAATCAGCGTGAATTTATACTGAATTTAGCTATTTCAATATGGCAACATCTTCGACAATCAATCATATGTTATCAAATTGTTTCCTATTGTAAAAGAAGAAGACAATTGCAAAATTAAAATCGATTCAAAATCAGCAAACGTGCGTAGCTTTAATTGTTTTTATAAGAAAAAATAAATATTATAATCGAAACTCATCACGGTCACGATGTAAATGCCAAACAAATTTTTTCACAATTAAACAATTGTTTACAAAAAAACAGCCGTTTACTAAATGCAAAAACTGTCATCTGTCAGGGTAAAATCTTAATTCACATTAGTGAGATTTTAATGCAAATTAACGCTGTCGTCTGTTTACGCTTTTAGTTTTCTACATTTATTTTCTCCGTCTTATTCTACGTGAAAGTAGAAACTTGATGGTAAAGAGCGCGAAAATTGAAGATATGCGTAAAAACCAAATTGCAGGTTTAAAAGAGGATTGAACAAAAACTGGTCAGCTAGAACTGAAAAGTGTGAAACAGAGCACGCACTAACGTCTGGAGTTTTAATAAAATTTCGATAATTTTCAAACTTCTTGATGATCCATCATTTAAAAACATGAGTTTGTCTATCAACTCTTGTCGATGTTATGTATTGTTCGAATATTTGTTGCCGCAACAATTTCTGCCATTTATTTTCAATTACAAAGAAGATTATAAACATTAAATTGAAATTTTAATCACTAAAGGAATTTTTAAGGTTCCAAACATTACAACTTCTAAGGAATTAATATTTAGTTGTTCGATTTACAACTGATGTTGTAAGTTGTATATTTTATTATAAAACTATCTGATATATTGCAGACATATCGTGTACGTAATTAAAGATGACAGAGTTTTAATACAAGATGATTTAAGACGCAACTTTCAACTTAGCTGCAGTTGAAAATTGTTCTTTTCCGCATATGATCATAAGGCGATGGAGCATAAGCTTATTTTTGTTTAATATACAGATGTGAACTTGTAAAAATAAAATGTTCATCCAACTTTAGAAAAACATACATACATATATACATATGTAAAAAATATCGTAGGCATGTCGTACAACTATTTTAAATTCAGACGACTTACAACATCAGTTGTGAATTGAACAAGTGAAAATAATATATTTTAAATTTAAAACGAATTGAACATTCTTACAGATTTAACTAGTCGAACCTCTTAAATGTTTTAATAAAAGAAAAAAAAAGTGGTGTTTCACTATTATGTTATAAAACTCTTGAACAATATTGTATAGTCAGTTTCAAAATTATACAAAAGTCTATGAATGAAAAGAAATTATTTTAATCAATTTGAATTAGATTTGAATTAACAAATTCTGAAGGATTTTTATAATAAAATTCTGAATTTCGTAAATATATACATATATGTACTAATATATGACTGACATTACCAAACTACTTCTAAATAATGTAAATTGCTTCACTGAAGCCATATTTTTTTTAATAAAGTGATTCGATTTAAAATATGTATTTCAAGTTTAGAATAACACTTTTTAAATTTAGTTTGTCGAGAGTATATTTAATATTGTATGTATTTTTAAAACCCTTCTGTTTTTTAATTACATGTTTTTGATTGTTATTTTAAGTGTAATTAAAAAAAAATTGATAAAGTTTTGAGACGTACATACTTATTTCACAACAAATTTTAAATTGATAACCTTACCCCAAAAAATTGGCATTTGATTTAAATTTGTAGGCAAAACTTTCTTGTAATCTCAAAATTATATGTGTTATATAATATTTTTATTGAAAATCACTTTCCTTTTTTTACAAATAGAAATATTTAAATAAATTATTATATGGGTATAAATTCGAAAATATTTCTTTTATATATAGTTTAGTAATTTGTATGCTAATTATGCAAAACTTATATACCTACACAGAGACTTGTATTAGACGATTTTAGATCAATTAACTTGTCTTTTGTTTTTTTTTTTTTTTTTTTTTTTTTTGATGTTGTTATTACCTTTCTTTTGGGCAAAACTTATTTATGAATTTTTTCTTTTAGTTCGCAAACTTGTTTTACGTAAAAATCAAAAAATTTTGTTCAAAAGCCGAAACCCGTTAAAACGTATGAAAAAAGCAACAGATTTGCTTCACAGCACGTCTTCACAGTTTAAAAAACTATTTAAGAATGAATGATGCGACAAGTTTAAGAATATTTTAAGCGGTTACTAAACTTTTTTCTTGTGTGTTTATTTTAACATGGGATTTTACTCTCTCCTGTCTAGGATAAGATGGTATATTCATTACATTAAAACTTTTGTAACTTTATTAAATACTTGATATAAATTCAGTTTCACTATTTCGGAAAAATTTTTTCAACATTTCAAGACTCTTTACATACCGATTTTAATAAAAGGGAATTAATTTTAGTTTCTCTTTTTTTTGGGCTTTTTTTAAATAAAGGGTTTTTTAACAAGAACTTCGTTTTCGTATATTGGAATAACATGAATGTTTGGACATTTTACTTGTCGACATATTGGTACTAATGCCTGATTTGGTACTCTGAAAATCCAACAGCAATTGAGAAGTATTTGCAAACTAAATTTTGAGCGATATCATCATATATGGTTTTAAAAGGGCAGAATGTCACACAGCTACCGAAACAATGAATGTAGTGCAGACTAAATCTTCCGATAGCATAATTTCACAAAATTCATAAGATTTAACATTATTGTATTATTATACCATAGTGGGGAGGATATATTGGATTTGTGCTGATGTTTGTAAAAATATTAGTCCAACACCTATCTTAATTTATACCGATCGATTTAAAATCACTTCTTAAGCCGATTTAGCAATATGCTCTGGCTGCCCATCTAATTATTGTGCGCAGAAAATTAAATTTGGTACATAATATTTTTTCGTCCCAAGGACGGTTGAGATTGAAATTTGTTGAAATCGTTTCATTGTTTAACCTAGCCTCAATACAAATGTCCTCCACAAGTAGGGGTATAACTATCAGTCATAAATATTTGATTCATGCACATATTCAAACAAATTTCGCTACAAATAAGTTGCACATGAAGTCTAAACACAGCTACAAATTTTGTGCAGATCGGTCCATAATTGACCATAGCACCTATATAAAGCCCACTGCATAAAATTATTTTAAAGAGCCATAACTCTCTCTTAAAAATGTTGGTATCCATAGAATATTCCACACAGAAATGTTTCATACATATCCAAATAATTCGGCCGAATTGTATGATGATTGCTCCATTGGCCATAGCTCCCACATAAGCCCTCCTTCTGAAAATTAATTTAACGTCAATAAATCTCTTAAAAATGTTGTTATATAAATATCAACACAAATAAGTTTAACATATGCACATTAGGGTGGGGCGCTTGTGTATGGGGAAAAATAAAAGTTAATTAATAAAGTTATAAAGTAATATTTTGATGTCTTAGACTTAAAAAGGTAATACTTGAAAAAAAATATTCAATTAAGTGATAACTTTAGCCCGCGCATGCGTCTTAAAATATTTGGAATTTTCATAAAAACACTTTTCATTTAAACTTTAATATTTTAAATATTTTATTATTTTGTTACTAAAAATTAATACATTTACATAAAACATACATAGACTCTACAACAACTGTAATAATATTAAAGTTTAAATGAAAAAACAGTAATCTCTACAAATTAACAAAAAAAAAATATTTATACTCGTATGCACAGAATTCATGCCACTAAATTTTTGAATGATCGGTTCAAATAGATCATAGCTACCTAGCGCTTATTTCTAAAAACTGTTTTTACTTAAAGACTAGGTGTAGGTTATTATATGGTCGGGCTTAAACAACTATACTTTTTTATTTTTTTTTTTTTTTTTATGAGGCTATATTAAAGATAAAGTCTATATAGAACCAGTCGAATCGATTACAGCCTTTTAACTAAAAATACGTTATGTTATAAAAGAAATTCATAAAAGAGTCAACATTTAAATGTCTAGCCTTGGTGGACCTTTGTCCGGTATAATTTTTCCTTTATAATGGTCAAACCATATTACTCTTTTCAATACAATAAGAAACGTTAATGGTTTACTTGTGGAAAAAATACATGACATTGAAGCACATTCTGAAGTCGTCTTTGTCGAATCTTCACATTTTCCTTGTTTGTACTTAATAGTTAGTTACTCTCTACGCAAACTCATATACATATGTACATATGTATGTATATGTACGAGTATTTACTACGAGTATTAAAAGATTATTAATCGATTGATTAGCATTGGATTAGTTTGTTTCAGCGATGGAAAATAGCTTTTTGGATTTTGTACCAACTACATATACTATATGTAAATAAAATGTACTTTTTAGATTTCCACCGTACCATTTTTAATATTTATTAATAACATTTTAGCACTTGTGCTTGGTTTTCACTATGTCATTTTTGTTGTAAAATTGTCCAAATTGTTGGCAATTGTATGAAAACGGTTTGTCATATGGCATCATTTATGTTTGCATAGATCTATGTTTGCATAGATGACGCCATATGACAACCCGTTGTCATACAATTTGGACAATTTGACAACAAAAATGACTTAGTGAAAACGCGGCCTTAGTTTTTCAAGTTTTATCATATTTTGCAATTCATTTTCAGGCAACACTGGTATATAATTATGTGTTACTCTCTCATTCGTATGTAACAAGTGCTCGTACAAGAATAGCTAGTACAATCGAGTGTGTACTCGTCTTATCGTCCCCTCACTCCGATGTCGAAAAGATAAGCAATATTGCTGCAATATTTTCGTCATGTAAATGGGGACTTAGTTATAGTTTAAGTAAACTTCTGCACCTATCTACTTCTAATATTTTAACATTATTTTCGTTTATTATCACGTTTATCTGAGGTATGTTTATGAAGTATCGCGATAGTTGCAAAAAGTTAACCTTACTAAAAATATATACCTATATATATATTCGATTGCATTTCCAAAATGACCAGATTTATTATTTAAGAAATGTATTGAAGAAAAAGAAGGTTTAACTTCTAAAGTGTTTGAAATTCCGATTAACTAAACTTTAAGGTTTCGTTTTTTGGATGTAGCCTCAAAATCATTCAATTCAATTAAAAACTTCTCTTTATCTAGTATCACGGTACCAACTAAGTTTAAAATGTATCAAAAAAGGTACAATTGTACCTTTTCCAACCCTGGGTTGTATTTTCTATGAGTTAATACACATTGTATTTTTTAATACTCATTCTTCTGATAACAAGTGATGCCATTGATGATGATGTTGATGACAAAATGCATTCTTTATTTTTTTTATTATTTTGTAAACAATTACAAATATTTTGTTTTCATTTTTCAAACTTTGTAGAATATTTGTTTAAGAGTTTGCACTGTGTCTAACATTTTTAAAACATGACAATTTAATGTCATGTCATTTGATTTAATGCAAGAATTATTTTAAAATAATAGATATTGGTTTTAAAATTGGGGTAAGTTTAGATTATATTTTTTCTTCTCAATGGGAATGATAGTATTTTTAACAGATTCTAATTGGATTATTTATTGCGATTATCAAGATATTATTGAAATCATCGTTAGACTTGCCAATGTCCATAGCTTTTACTAATCACAATCATTTTTTTTAAATATACCTTGTCAGGAAGTGAAAAAAAATGGTAGACCGAAACTACAAAAAGGATTCAAAGATGCAGTAATTTCAAGATATAAAAGTTAAGATTATTACATAAAACAATTAAAACAATCAATATATACATACATAGTTCAAGAAAACAAATAGTTAGGTGCTAAGCACCGTAAGAAAATTACCTTCCAAAACCTTCTTAATTTTTGTTAAATATGATAATTTTTTTTATGTAAAATTATTTTGTTTTAAATTTTCTTAAATTTAATCATTTTTCTTATGTGTAATATTGTTTAATAATTTATTTATTCATGCATTCATTCATTCCATTATTTTTTTTTATTGTTGTGTAAAACTTACTTTGATTTTGTTTTGTAAAATATTTATTAATGAAAAACAATTTAAAATTTCACCACTTACACCTCAGAAAACTAAACATATCAATTTTACGTTCATAAGAATTTCAAATTCCTGTCAACAAGCGCTTGCCGACGTTGGATTTGTAAAAGTAAGTAAATAATTTTGATACATTTAATGCATTCATAAATTTTGAAAACAAATAACATTTTTATTTGTTGACAAAATTTCAATTTTTATACTTATAAATATATATTACAAAATGTAATAATTTTGAATTTTGTCAACAAAATAACAAAAAAAAAAAATACACAACAAAAATACATTATTGAAATTTATTTTTTTATAAATATTTTAATTAAAAATTTAAATGATAATATCGTTCCCTCAATATAACAATAGTGTATGTGCTCATACGCTATTATTTTTTTATTGCATATTTAAGCTGTGTTCACATTGTGTGTATTTGTCATGTGGACTGTCACTTTTTCGCATGTCAAATTTGTACATATAGTCTGAACACCTGCAAACAATATCATGAGTTATTTCTCTGTGTACACACATGATATTTTTTTATTTAGAACGAGTTCTATTTTCAAGTGACAAACCATCTGAAATCAACTGTTTTTTATAACCAAAATTTTGTGGCGGCAAAAGTTAATTAAAATTTTAATAAATATAATTTATACAAAACAAAAATACAAAAAAAAAAAAATACTACACAAATTTATTATTGAAAATGTAGGGAAAAATTGAAAAGGAGTTAACAAAAGTAAGTACATACATATGCATTTTTTTATTGCAATTTTTATAGTTATTTTTATGTTGTATCATTTTGACTGGTGCAAAGAAGCGGTTGATCGAAATGTGGCAAGAGAAGGAATGCTTGTATAACCGGCGGAACAAGTCTTAACATTAATGATATGGCTGACAAATGAAAAATTTTCAATTCATCTTTTGGCCCTAATGAAGTTAAGGTAAAGCAGTTAATTTAAAGCATTTGGCAATTGTTATTTCTAATAAATGTAACGCAATATATTTCCAGAATAAAATAACATACTTGCGTGGTTAATATAGAAGAGAAATTGCAGAGGATGTGCATGTGCCATGTGTATTTTGGTTCAACGAAATTGGTTTCCTGAAAGAATTTATTAAAAAAGGTGCATGTAATCTATATGCAACTATTTTATCAACCTCTCGTGCCATTTTTAAATAAAATTTTATTTAATTACAAATTTAATTTTTATATACATACATACATACAGCAATTAGCTGTTTTAAGATTTTTTTTATAGGTTATGTCAAATGTATTTGACATACCAACATATGAACATGTACATTATAAACCGTATGTAAAACTCAAATTTTGACACACATATGAAATGACATATGGGTAGAAAAGTGACATTCCACATGACAAATACACATAATGTAAACACAGCTTTAGAATCTCCATCATTGATTTTATGTCTGGTCAAAATGAAAAAAATAGTGTATAATTTCTTGTTCAAAATTTTCCTTCAATAAGTGTGTAAGCTCATATGCGCTATTTTACTTGAAATTGCCACTCCAAAGTTATTAAAAGAATAATAGTGTATACGCATTATACTCCATTTTAGCCTGTAGAATATAATACAATTTATGAAAACTTTAACTCATAAAATAGCTTATAATAATATACACTATATTGTTTGAGAAATAGTTTCATTCCGACCATTTCTATCTCCAAAATTTGTGCAAAAAGAATGTAGTTCCTCGTGGCTCGCAGTCATTTTGTTTTTAAATTACAAGGTGGAAAGAAGCGAAATTGTTTAGATGAGCCAGATGTAGCAGAGGAAGAGAAAGAAGACGAATGAATTTCTAGTTATTTTTGATTTACGCAATGTATACCTTAATTTGTCATAACTTTTTGTTTATAATAACCCAAATTAGAAAGTAATGAATATGTGCCACTTTATTAACAAAACTATGAATTAATCACTGTTTTATAATGTTAGAAATTGATATTTTTTGAGATCAAATATTTTAATAAAAATACCGTAAAATTATTGAATAAAACAGCGTATACCATACAAAATAAAATAGTGTATCAGATACATCATACCTATAGCCTATATGGAGGACTTGCGCTTTGAATGAGACATAATTATGGTCCTAAATTTGACAAAAACTTTAAACTCTATTTTGTCAAAACCCCAAAAAAATTATACGCTATTGTTATATTGAGGTGACACTAGTATGTATATGTAAAATCAATCATAATCGTTTTAAATTTTATTTTGTCCAATAAATTAATAATTTTTAGAGGATAAACTATGTACGGGACGGCAAAGATATATAATATAATTGCTGTCATTGGAGGGTGGGTAAAGAAGTGACTGATCAACATCTGCAGTCATGAAGTCATCACAATATCCCTATTTCTTTTATATTTTCTTTTATTATCTTAATTTTTCTTCATAATAGCTATCTTATAAAATTTACGTTTGTGTGACAATCCTTTGCCTGTTTTCGTTGGAAAAAAAGATCTCCCCAAGACTGAGCATGTCAGGTACTAGAAGATAGCCAATTTCCATAATAAGACAGGGCCTTAGGGTGAGATTCGTTACAAACTACCAAATGTAACCCAAATCAGAGTTTTATTATTTAAAAACATGGTGTAATTATACAAGGTGAGTTCAAATCGGTAACAAATACAACACAATACTGAAACAATAGGCATTTTGTTTGTATAAAATAATGTACTACTGTCAAAAACACTTGAAAAAGTATTACTTTTGACATAAGTAATTTGTAAACAAAGTCAGTCAGCTGTGCTACTGCACTCACCTTGTATAGTTACTCCCTGATTTTAAAACTTTACTTGAATTTCAAGTATAACGTCAGATATAATTAAACAAATAAACATTTAAACGTCTAAGGTTGCTTTTATTTCTTGGAATTATTCCAATACCAACCCACTGTAACAACGATTGTGTTGGTTTTTATATAGATTTTTTTACACATTATACCTATTACACATTTAATATGTAGTAAAGGGTTTTACCAAGTTAGATTTTTCTTTAAAAAGAACAAGAAAAGATTCAAGATGACATGTTTTTAGAAAATTTTAGTAGAAAACATTTTAATGTAACAGATAATATTAGAGTCCGATTGAGTATTCGGTGTTTATTAGAAATTTGGCTAAATAAATCAAAATTTCCATTAAAGAAATCTATAGATAGATTATGGAATAATGAAGACGATACAAGTTTTTAAAGCAATTAATAAAATGCAAACACGATTTATATATATTATTGTTTTATTTAATATATTTATATTAAATAAAATATTATATTAAATAAAACGTTGGTGCTTCGGGGCACCTTAAAATGAGCTTGACATGCTTTAAAATGAAAATAATTAATTTTTTTTCGGAAATAAATAATAGTTTCGGTTTGTTTACGGATAACCCGAATAATGGCCTTAACACGGCTCATTCCAGCCGCTTATGTTTGAGTCATTTATTAAGTCCTGTTTCACACTCATCAGTTCTGACTGTCAAGTCAAGTATTTTTCAATGAGAAGGAAAAAGATAAAAGATAATTTTCTCTTTTTCCTTCTCATTGAAAAATACTTGACTTGACAGTCAGAACTGATGAGTGTGAAACAGGTCTAAAAAAGATCTTGATATCAATTCAATAATTAATAAACGTAAATCGTAATTGCAGTCTACAATATACAACATCAAAATATTTTGTGTTGTGAACGGTAATCGGGGCCTTCAACATTGGCGGCAATTTCATAAAAAACTTTGTTTAAAACAATCATAATTGAAATATATATTCCAAGTTTCCTTTGTTTTGAATAATATTAGCCATAGAAGTTCTATATCGTTGCATTTATTTTTGCCTATATCTCGAACATTCGACATTATGAAGTAAAATGGTCAAGGTAAAATTTTGCTGTATTTGAGATTTCCAATGGAAAAATAGCGAAATGCTATAAATTTTTAAGTCGACTTTTATGCAACTTGAACAAAATATATCCGAAAGTCCAAAATTTACAATAACAGCGCAAAAATCTAAATTAAACCTTAAACGCGCTTGGGTCCTTTAAAAATCATGAAAAATACTGCGAATTTTGGGTTAATTTTGGCCCCAAGTGTGTCTAAGGGACAATATATTCTGCAAAACAAAGTCGATTAACGATTTAGATTTTTAAACGAAATCACTTACATATTTTGGTTTTCTGAAAAATCGAATCCACATGTTTTACACACGTTTTAATTTCGATTACAAAAACGTGCTTTTTGCAGAACATTAATTATTCGTTTTACAAAACAACGGACAAAATTTGTATAATCAAACGCTGCTTTCTGTTTAAAAATTACAATTAAAATAACAATTGTCAGCAAAACTATTCATTCAATGTTGTATTCATTTTATAATACAATTAGTAACAACTATCATATAGTGGAACAGAGTAGAGTCTAAGGCATGAATAAAACCAAATTGCAAACTGAAAGAACCATAATCGGGTAACTAATCAACTTGACAAATATAAATAATGTAAGCAAAACGCGATTTGTTTTAACTTCTTAAACGCTGTGACTTTGAACTCTCAAACAACTATGTTAGCCTAACGTTTTACAAATAACATAGAAAACAAAACATACATATTAATAATGATCGTTGTTAATCTTCTATTCAATATATTATTCATGACAAGTCACTCACTCAAACACACATTTAGAATTTCCCCAGTTAAAATAAAATAGTTTAAATTTTTTTAAAAATAGTTTATAAAACAAACCGCTAAAATGACAAAATGATTTTTAGACCTCAATTCTTTTTATTTATTTAAGGTTTTAATATGGATACAAATCATTAACAAGGTCATAAATTGTAAAAAACCACAAATCAATTGTTTTTGTATCTATAAGTTTTAAATAACTTAATTTCGCATATTAACAATAATTATAATTCTCAAAGTAATTTAAGATGTAATTTATTATTTACATAAAGAAAATTATAAAATTTGTTGTTTATTATACTTCTAAGTGCTTAAGTAAGTAACAAAATTAATTTATACAGATAATGGAAAAATAATTGTTATTTTGATTGATATTATATATCCTAAATTATACTTTATATTTTTGGATGTTAACAGATTGCACGAAATTAATTTTGTAAAAAGTTATTTATTTATTTATTTGAAAAAAAAAAATGTACAATTCAGTATTATAGGTGAAGGGTATCGTTTGGTCGGACTGGTCTATGCTTTTATAATTGTTGTCTTAAGATTTCTTTACTAAATTCAACTTTCTCTTATTTCAATACATACTAGTTTGAATCGGGTTTATTAAATGTTTAAAACACACAATCATGTTTTTCCAGAAGGAACTTGCAAGAAATATTGGTTTTAATATATATCTATATTTGATTTTATTTATTTCTGCACCTAATTTTACATTGAAAATTTATGTTCTATTTTGCAGGTTTTCTGTAACTGCTGCCAATTATCTGTTTATGGTTTATCTGTTACTGCTGCCAATTAACTAATCAGTGACTTAAAAGTATTATCTCTGGAGGGCGTTTTGAAAATCTCTAAACATGGCAAATCACTTAATACATCATCTTAATATAAATATTTATTATCACTTAAAATAAAAAACTCTTAAGTACACATTCATATTAATGAATAAACATTTTATGTAATTTATTTAGCTACATATATTTAACACTTACTAAAACAAATTATTACAAATTATTATTTCTTTGGCCATTTCAAAAAATTGTTAACAAAAGTTATTAATAAAGTTCATTGTTTAACTATTATTTAAAAAATCTAATGATAAGAAGAATTTCATCAAGATATATTTTTTATAAAAATGCAATTATTAAACATTAATTAATTTAAAATCACAATTTTGAAAATTTGTAACAATATATTTATTATATAATATTTCATAATAAAAATTATATACCATATTCATAAAACATATTGTTTCATTCATAATACTATACACAAATTTAAAATCTTTAACCTAGTTTACATACAATCTATAAAATTTCTTTGATAATTCTTAAAATGTGATGTCATTTGTTTTTATGCAATTCCAGAAATTACCGCTTAAA
This sequence comes from Bellardia bayeri, assembly GCA_950370525.1. Lineage (NCBI taxonomy): Eukaryota > Metazoa > Arthropoda > Insecta > Diptera > Calliphoridae > Bellardia > Bellardia bayeri. The sequence continues at coordinate 125,453,872 of OX493264.1, forward strand.
AACAAATTTAGTCTGGTCGCACAATTCAAATTGTTTTCTTAACACCAGGCGTTCAGAAATAGCAGCATGCAGCAATTTAACAAAAAGAAATGTTTTTAATAACAATAACATCACACACTTTTAGGCGCTAATGTTTAATTTTCTTTTGGACCATGTTGTGTAATTAAACTACCGCCTTAAGGTATGCTATTTTTAGGTATTGATGCAAATTTAAATTAATGGGTCGATTATGTATAGCAACCAAACTGGAGTTGGGTTGCCAATAGGCAACGCAACTGACATGCAAGTTGTTATGATGTAAGGCAACTTTCGTTTTTAATATTTTTTTTTCGAATTTTCGGGTAAAAAACATATATGTATAGTCTGTACATATACATATGTACATATATACAAATATAAATAATTTAACAACAAAATTAATAGCATTTAAAATTTACCAATTAAAATAAAATCAAAGCAACCACAAATTCTAGGTTGCCATGTTCGGCAACTGAAGTTACCAGCTGACAGTTGCCATCTGTAATATGTTTTTGGCAACTGTCAACACTGAGGTTCGGTTGTCACCCATAATCGACCCATAAGTTTAATATTTATAATAATTAAAACGCATTTTTTTTCTTTAAATAAATTGTACACAAGTAATACAAAATAATACTGCATTCTGTTTACCTGTTATTTTATCGAATGTAAGACTTGTATTGTGTTGTATTTTGTATTGTAAACATTACTTACAAAGCTGTTATTAATTAGTACTTACTTTATTCATTGATTTTCCTGTAAAATCATAAGGTATTAAAATGATATAAAAATGTCCAATAATTAATTTTTTTTATTAATAAATATTGAGTAACTTTGATTTCAAACTGTCAAAAACCAAATATGTACTCCGTTTTAAAATGGTTTCAATTTAAATGTTAACATTTTTTATTATGTTTATGTGTATGTTTTATGCATTTTATTTAAAAAAAAGTTTTTATTGATATTGTGAGAATCACCTCCATTTTCATGTGTCAAGTTCAAAAACAATTCAAATGTTTATGAGTAGTTTAAAATTATTTTTAAGCATCATTGTCATTTGATTTCAAATGCTTTTTGTAACTAGACCATTTTATTGTAAAGTGTTTTTTTATCCAAAAATGTAAACTTTCAGTTTAAATTGTAATTCTAATTGAGAATGTTAAATAAGTATAATTAAAGTTTTACTTCTAATTTGTGTTGTACTATAAGACATGAGATTTTTTTTACTTTTGTTTTTTATCGGTTTTAATACTACTTAAATTTTGCCACTTATTGTAACGAAATAACACAATATCTGTTTTATTGTAACGTGTTAAGAGTAAAATCAGTCCAGCAATTGTTATTATCTAAAATACATTAGCGCAATTCACAATCTTGTGCAAATTGCATCATTGCATTTGCAAAAAGGTTTAGCATATACATACATATGTATTCGATCCACACTAACAAAACACACAACAAGAGCAGAAATATGCTAAACCTTTTTGCAAATGCAATGATGCAATACGATTTGCACAAGATTGTGAATTGCGCTATTAATTAAATAAAAAATACACCTTTATAATAATATTTTTTTCTTTTAAAAATTATGGTATTTCTAAATAATTTATTTACACACACACTTACATATATTAAATCGCACATAAAATATTTACACATTTGTTTTTAACTTCAATAACAACTGCCTTAAAATATGCAAATATTTGTTTAGGTATTATAATTGCAATTTAATTAGACACTACTACACTCTACGCCGAAAATAAATTTACACTCAAGAAATAGACACAGAAACAAAACTGAACTAATCCAAATGAACAAACAGTACTAACTACTTTACTCGATTATTGTTCACTTACATTATCTTCGTCTTTATTGGCACTGCGCGCTGATCGGGAATAATAAAAACCTGCAGCACTGCCACTATTTGGGTGTATATTCAATACTGAGGAATGATCTGTGGGTCCTGTTATTGATGCTAAACTTTCCAAAAATGAATATTGATCCTGATTACGTTGTTCTTTGCGGGGAGGAAATGATTCGCCCTGGTTGAGAGCGGTAAACGGGTTCTTAGAAGAATAATTTATAATCCCGCTATTTTCAAAGTTGTAGGGATGGCTACTGGTTACAGCCGGCCTACTGAAGTAGGGAGCGCTATTTGTTGTTTTCGGTTGTAAGGAGTTGGTTAGCTGGTAGTAGGAATTTATACTACTCTGAATGGCATAAGGTTTAAGGGAGTAGGGTGAAGATTGTATGGCTGGTAGGGTTGGTGTGTATCCTGGTAGTGGTATTCTTATAAGACGATTATTTACTTCTTCAACATTGAGATTTTTCAAAAAGAATTTATGGAATTTGGAGGATATTACATAAACATAGCCGGGATCATGTGGTGTCAGAGTGATGTCGGAAATGAATTGTAAATGCTCTTTATCTTGAGCCAATATGTTTTGTTCGTTTGTGTTTGGATTCCATGTGGCAACAGCGGTTTCAGTTGAAGGACTGAATATTAATGTACCATCTGTCGTTACAGCTATACCAATACCTTGTGAGGATTTTTTGCCCACCAACTTTACGGGCAATACTTGATTAATAGCTATAGGACCAGCTCTTAGGACTTCACGAGTAACTGAGAAAATTCTGGCCAAATAAAAATAAATTTATTTTTATTTTTATTTTAGACATGAACTTTATACCAACACTAATAATATTATTTTTATATTAATTTTGTTTTTGTTATGGTGTTAAATTAATAAAATTTCTGCTAACTCAATTGTTTTCTATTTCTCAAAAACTTACCTGTCTGTGGCAAAAGGTTGGAAATAAACTAAGGCTTTCTTGGTGTCAAATGTTATACCAACTATACCGTCCATTAACACAAAACGTTCATTGAGAATTTCAGCTTGTGCAAAATCGGGATCAGGATACATGGCCGGATGGGAAACTCTCCAAGTAGTATCTCTTACACTGTCATAAACCACAATGCCTGATAAAAAGAAGAGGTAGATTAGATTAATAATAATAGGCTTTATATGTATGTATGTATGTGTGTCAGAAGAGAATTTAAATTAAAATCAAATTGCTTTTGAAAAATTCAAAGTATTTGCAGAATTTTTTTATATTTTCATATAACAATATAACAAAGAGTGCTCAACTTGGAGGTTAGAAATTAAATTAGCTGTCAAATGATAAAATTTCGAGAATTGGGCGGTCATTCTTTGACATTTATTTCGTAAAAACTTGGAAAATTTGAACCATGGAATACTTTGTATGCCTGCAACGGCATTTTAGAAAACAAAAGGAAATCAACACACTTTTCATTTTAAATATGCGGTTACTTAAACAAACTAATGTTGATATCAGTGTTCTTCGGTTCCAATAAGACCAAGCCAAGAGTCACAGAGCCGGTCAAACAATTAGCATTTCCGTTTAAAAGAATTTACGCCGGCGGACTATTTTCTCTTGAACCATTTGAACAAAATACAATATTTATAATAAAACCCTATTTATTACAAACAAAATTGAAACAAGTAAGAAGACCATATAATACCCTACAGCCAGTATATGTGAAAAAACTGTATGGGAGATACGATCTATTATGAACCGATCATTAAAAAATTTTGTGGGATGACTTCTGTGTTTAATTTCATCTCGATATAAACACTTTTATATCATTTATGCATGTTAAAGTGATTTTTAGAAGTGGGTCTTAATGGGAGCTCTAACTAATTATAGACCGATCGTTATAAAATTGGAAATCACGACAGATTTCTATATATGAAACTTATTTGTGTTCAATTTAATTTGGATGCCAAAATTTTTAATAGATTTATTGTCGGAAGTGGGCCTTATATGTGAGCTATGACTAATCATTGACCGATCATCATAAAATTTGGCCAAATCATGTTTGTATATATGTACATATTTGTGTTGAATATTATTTGGGTAGCAACATTTTTAAAAGTGTTATACTTTTTAAAGTGATTTTCGGAAGTGGGACCTCTATGGGAGCAGTGGTCAGTTATGGACCACTTTTGACAAAATTTGTAGATGTGTTTGTACATAAATCCAAAATTTATGATCGATAAACTCCTATTTCGGAAGGTCATTTGTATGGGAGTTAGGTGAAATAATGTACCGATTTGAACCAATTTCAATCCTAACCATCCTAGTTTCGAAAAAATGTCATGTACCAATTTTATTAAAATATCTTCAAAATTAAGACCTGTACGTTGCGCACAAGCTTTACATGGACAGACAGCCAAGCGAACGGATGGAAGGATGTCTTAAATCGATTCCGAAACAATCGGTATACTTTAAGGTGGCTGTTAGACTAATATTTTTGGGCTTTAAAAACATTAGCACAAATTAAATAGGGTATGGTGGTGTAAGGTATAAATACCTGTTTAAAAATTTAAAATTTTAAAAATTAAAATTTAGTTAATTTAATATTTATATATTTATTTAAACGCCCAACTAATTGGGCTGAAAATTTAAAAACTTATAAATAAATGAATTATTTAAACGGTCATAAACTTAGAAACAACTTTCAATATCAAATCATTTGTTGCCAAATACATACGAGTAGTAAATAAGCATTTCAATTAAATGAAATTACTCTATTAATAAAACTAAAGCATAAAAGTAACTACTTGCTAGATTAATAAAACAAACAAATAAAAAATAAATAAAAAATACTTAGTTTAAATTGCCACGACCTGAGAACATGCTACACCAAAACATATTTAAAATTACAATTACTACCTGTTAGGTTTTGCAAAAAAATCAGGTTTTTGTGGAAAGTTCTTTACTGGGCAAAAAACATTGGGTTGGTCAATGTGAGACTAGTGTCGCTGATCCGAACTAAATAGTAAAACTGCTCTTTGAAAGGTGTTTTGTTCTTAAGTTTTGTTCAGAAGCACTAAAATTATTTGATTTGTAACTGCAGTGGGAAAAGTAAAAAAAAACATTACCCCTGATCACCATTAATTTTAAGGGTTTAAAATACTTATAAATACATAACATTAAGGATACAACTGAATTTTGTGTTTAAGTAAATACAAGTTGGTGGTAGCGAAATCTATATGATATTTATATCCTACACCACAATAGTGGGGAATATTGGTACAACACCCACCTTAAAGTATACCAATCGACTTAGAATCACTACCTGAGTCGATTTAATGATGTCCGTCCGTCCGTTTGGCTGGCTGGCTGTCCATGTAAAGCTTGTGCGCAGAGTACAGGTCACAATTTTGAAGATATTTCAACAAAATTTTGTACGTGATATTTTTTCGGCCCCAGGAAGGGATTGGTGGAAATCGGTCCATTATTTCACCTGACCCCCATACAAATGTCCTCCAGAAATAGGAGTTTAACGATCATAAATGTTTGAATTATGCAAGTATCCAAACAAATTTCACCACAAATGAGTAATAAATAAAGCCAAATCACATCTAAAAATTTTGTCAAGATCGGTCCATAACTGATCATAGCTGCCATATAGGCCCCATTTCCGAAAATCACTTTAAAGTGCACAACTCTCGTAAAAATGTCGGTATCCAAATAATAGTGCACACAAATATGTATCGTGTATATACAAGTAATATGGTACAATTTTTTGATGATCGGCGCATAATTAGTCGTAGCTCCCATATAAGACCCACTTCCAAAAATCACTTTAACGACCATAAATCTATTAAAAATGTTGTTATCCAAATAAAATTCAATAATGATGACATCTAATTTTATAATGGTCGGTCCATAATTAGTCAAAACTCCCATATATGACCCTGTCCGTAATTCACTTTAACTTCCATAAATCTTTTCAAAATATTTATATCGCGATAAAGTATATAATACATAATATTTATATTGACGGAAGTCATGGCAATACATTTTTGGATGATCGGTCCATAATAGGTAATATCTTCCATCTCATTTCTGAAAAACTATATAATACATATACTGGGTGTATGGTATTATATGGTCGGGCTTGACCGACTATACTTTCCTACTTCTTTTTTAATAAAAATTTTAAAATCAAGGTCTGTTGTTATTTGTTTTTAATAAAGACTTTTTATCTATCTGGATGAGTTTCATATAATATAAGAAACTAAATATATTCACCCTCCTATAATACAGTTTAAAAACATAATAAAATTACTTGCTGCTTGAGTAAGCAATTGGTCTTTGGTGAATTGATGTATAGAATATTTTTTGATTACCAAAAATACCGGCAAAGAGCTATCAGTAATTAAGGCTAAACACCAAACAATAGTAAACAAAAACAAAATTAATTAATAATAATATATTGCGCAAATGACAGTCTAATAACGTGTGAAACACATTCAAACTTGAGCAACAAGTGCTTAATAAAACAAACAAACAAACAACATAAACACACATTTAAATTACACTTACCCGGTTCTACTGTATCCGAAATGTAAACAAACACATCATCACAAGTACCCGCTTTAGAGGTTGTCTCGTCTATAATCAAGTTGGTGAACAATGACTCTCCTCTTAGCACACCCTGTGGGAAATCTATGCGTCTAACAACTTGATTAGTTTTCAGATCAAAAACTAAAATCTTGGGCGGACAAGTCTTTTCGTAATCCTCTAGCGAACGTGAGATGCCAGCATCCAAAACCCATAAACGATTGCAGGAATCTAAACGTAGACGATAGACTGAGACCAAAACCAAATCACTGCAATTAAAATCGGTACGGCCGGTGGTAGCGAAAGACCAATCGGGATAGGCCTGTAAATAAGAGAATTGCGAAAAATGTTAACTTAAAATATTTTCATAATGTAAAATAAAATTTATAAGATTCACCTTATTAATAATAACATTTTTGTCAATTTAAATCTAATTAAAATTGAATCATTCAATATTTTTTATGAAGCTATTTTGTAATTGATTTGTATTCCTGATTTTGAATTTGTTTGTATTTGATTAAAGTTAGTTAGACGGCTACTTTTAAATCTTTAATAATATTACTTGCGTTTATTATCACGATTATCTAACATATTCTTATTAATGAAGTATCGGTTTATTTGCGAAAATTTAACCTTGTTAAATATATATATTTCCAAAATTAATAGATTTATTTTTTCAAGAATAGAAAAAATAGAAGGGTTAACTTCTAACGATTTTGAAATCCTGATTAACTGCGGTTTAAACTTTAGTTTTTGGATTCAGCCTCAAAATCATTTAATGTGATTTGGAGTTTCTGACATACTCCCATTGTTCGATAATTCAACCAACAATTTATTGTCGTAATAATCATCTTATAGATGCATATTTAAAGGTCAGTACCCAAATGTTCATAAAATTGAATAAAATCTTCTTGCATTATTACATTGCACTATTAGACAAATAGTAACTTAAATGATAAATGTATCTACATATTTCATCTGACATACCAAATTTTGAGGCAACAGTATTTTGAAATTGTACCAAATGATTTGTGGTGGTACCACGGTACCAACTGTGTCTAAAATGTATAAAAAAAAGTACAATTGTACTATGTTTACCAACACTGCTTCAATGTTTACTCAACGATGACTGGCAATAAATAAACTCACTTTTGAGTGGCCCGGTTAGTCTATATATACACTAACATAATTTCTAGTTGTCTCTGGATAGAATATTCTCTTCTATGGCCGTTAAAACTTAATGTTGCTAAATCGTTGTCAAATTGGGGCATTTCGCTTTTTAAAATTTTTTGCGTTCTTTTTTTTTAATTTCGGAGCGTTTTTTAATTTTTCCAAAAATGTGACAAAATCTTTCTTTTTACTAATTTTTAGTTGCAGTTTTTTAATAATTCATTCAATACGATGGAAAAGGACCACATTAAATGTATTCTAATCAAATTCGTTACATGAAGGTTATTGCTAAAGGTGAATAGGGTAAAAATCTTTGTTTGAAAATGAAATTAATATTTTAAACATGAAAATAAAAATTCTTGTATAGCCTAATGGTTTGGTCTACTGAACTGAAGACGAACAACCAGGGTTAGAGTCCCAGTGCAACCCTAACAAATTTTATTGAAAAAATTCATATAGAAATACTTAAAATAGAAAACAAAAATAATTAAAAAAGTACCAAATATCTATTGAAATTAGCCCTTCTATACCAATTAGTACTTCAATTCCGAATAGCATATTGTCAGTTAAATTTTATGTGGTTAATTGCTTATTTTATATTTATTAGCTCGTTTATTAAAAAAAGGCGTTTTAATATTATTACTTTTACTATTAATCGTTGATCTATTTTTAAAAAACTAATTCAATAAACATTTTTAATAAAAAATAATTTCTAAACTTGGTGCGTTTTTTTTTAATACGCGTTTTTTCCTCCATTTTGGTGCGTTTTAAAATATCAAAGTTGACAACGCTGGTTTGCTATACTCCACAACTTTTTTAATAACGGCGTGTTGTCAACAATGTTTGTAAATAGAAACTTCTACGAATGCAAATGTTGATAAACATGCTGTAAGTTAATATCAGCCGTTACAAACCATTAAATTTAAATATAATTCCGTAACAATATTTTTCAAGTTTAAACATAATTACGATATATTTAAATTCCAACGATTCCATTTGAATAAACATGCGAAAAATTACGAACGACCCTAATAAAAGCAAGAGTAAAAAAACAACAACCAACATACCTGTAAAACTGGTGAATCCTCATAGTCTGATCTTGAAACCCAGTTCAATGTTGACGGTACACCAGAGAACAATTTTGGCGTTGCAATAATAAAACGATCATCCGTCACGACGAGACCGGTTGCCAAGACATTTGATGGATTAAAAAAATTCATGTCATTTATGGGGGCATGCGGCAGGAAGTTGTACGTAAACAGTTTCCATTGTTTGGCCAATTGCAATGATGACGGTCGATGTGCTGCAAGAAGACGATGATTGTTGTTGTGCGTGTGTGGCGGCTGATATTGCACGCCACAACAAAAGTTCAAAAGTGTAGCCAAGATTATGAGTGCATATGTAAACATTATGTTTCCACCACATTTAAGTTTACGCTTATTATGATTAATTTTCAGATACGGTAGTAAACTTGAAAATATCTCATTGCAATTGCTCTTTGCCGTGGAATGCTGCTTCGTCATTATTTATAACGTTGGCCCGCGTTGTTCATATAAACATATAAAATAAATATGTGCAAGTAAAAATGAGTATGCAGATTTTTATCAATATTTTGAAAATCTCATAAAAATGTTATTGAACCACAGCTATATTGTTTATAGTGGACGACTGCTGCAAATCATAAACAACTTGTTTTAGACAAAAATCGCCCAAAAAAAATCTGTAAATAAAAAATACAGTTTATAGTTTTAAAATTTTACCAAATGCTTAAATTTATGAGTTCATTAACGAAATGTGCAACGTTTCAATGATTTATTGCGATAGTGGTCAACATGTTTTCAACAGTTTTTATTTCAATTGATTTTAATTTTTGTAACGCCCATTTTTAAACATAGATTTTTCAAATGACAAACCATTAAAACTCTTTATTTGAGGGTATACCGACAATGTATTTTTTTTAAAGCATAAAGTATGGGAGTCTAATGCAATTAGTAACTATTGCTGTTTTAGTTTTTGAAATTAAAATTATAATTTTTTAAAATATACTAGAGTTTTCTTTTTAATAAATTTTGTAACTGCTCACCCTATAATAATTATTGAAATTATTTATTCTGTTTCTGCTGTAATTTTGTGCATTATTACTTGGTATTTTAATTAATTATAATCATAATCTTAGTTTTTTTAATGGTACTCGATTATTAAATTGACTCTTGAATTTGCTAAAGTCATTTAGCAGCTTGTAATAACTGACTTGACTGCATTTTGTAGGTGGCTGGTAAATTGCTGTTTTTGATGGCAGTTTAGCACGTGTTTGAATAAATTAAATGCTTTTATTTGTTTGTTATTTATGTATTTGAGGTTTTAATTAAAAAAATATGTAAGTTATTTATGTATTTGAAGTGTTAAATAAAACACTTAATTATGTTATGAGAAATGAAACTTACATACATATGTACACCTTATTCTGTTTTTACATTGTAATTGGTTCCAGGAAACTTTGTATAAAACAAACTGTGTAAATATAGACATTGATCTTATGCAAAATAGGTGATTGGTTTCTTATCTCTAAAACCTAATGAAATTTGAAAAAAAACAAAGATTTTTAAGAACAACTATTCAGGTTTATAATATTAAATCACATATACATACATATACGCCTATGTTCTATATTCCACTATAAAGTGAAACTGAATTCGTTTTTAATTCCACATAGACAATTTCACGAAGTTCTAGAAAACAAGTGAAACTTTTAGTCTACGATGAACCAAACTAAAAGTCATATTTTACTAGAATAATTATTAATTTCATAATCGAACTGTTAATTTTACTTCTTGATAAATTTTAGTTAGGCTCGAGTTCATTAAATTTAATTTTCATTAAATTATTTTTACTGAAGTTTGGAATTACAACTTGAAAAATTTATTATTAAAAATTTTTTGATAATTTTTCTTGACTAGGATTCGAACCTGGGTTATTGAATTTACATATGTTTCGAGAAATCCCACTTTCTCTCATCAGAATTCTTTGCGTTCTACCACCTACACCACAGCGGTGCCGGTCAGCCAACAGACAAACATCAATCCTTTAACCAGTGTTAGTTCTGGTAGTTCGAAGTTTTTGCTGTAATTATCATTTGTTTATTAATTTCTATTCATAGTTGTTTTTTCCTTTTTCTTCAGTTTTTTCGTATTCATGTCAAGACTTCGTCTCGAAAACTTGAATACATTTGTTTTTGTTTATTATGTTTTTTGTCCACTTTCGTACAACATGTAAACATTATGGCTTGTGCCCTAGCTATTTTTATAGAATAATTATTAATTTCATAATCGAACTGTTAATTTTACTTCTTGATAAATTTTAGTTAGGCTCGAGTTCATTAAATTTAATTTTCATTAAATTATTTTTACTGAAGTTTGGAATTACAACTTGAAAAATTTATTATTAAAAATTTTTTTGATAATTTTTTTTTTTTTTTTTTTTCTTGACTAGGATTCGAACCTGGGTTATTGAATTTACATATGTTTCGAGAAATCCCACTTTCTCTCATCAGAATTCTTTGCGTTCTACCACCTACACCACAGCGGTGCCGGTCAGCCAACAGACAAACATCAATCCTTTAACCAGTGTTAGTTCTGGTAGTTCGAAGTTTTTGCTGTAATTATCATTTGTTTATTAATTTCTATTCATAGTTGTTTTTTCCCTTTTCTTCAGTTTTTTCGTATTCATGTCAAGACTTCGTCTCGAAAACTTGAATACATTTGTTTTTGTTTATTATGTTTTTTGTCCACTTTCGTACAACATGTAAACATTATGGCTTGTGCCCTAGCTATTTTTATAGAATAATTATTAATTTCATAATCGAACTGTTAATTTTACTTCTTGATAAATTTTAGTTAGGCTCGAGTTCATTAAATTTAATTTTCATTAAATTATTTTTACTGAAGTTTGGAATTACAACTTGAAAAATTTATTATTAAAAATTTTTTGATAATTTTTCTTGACTAGGATTCGAACCTGGGTTATTGAATTTTTTCAAGTTGTAATTCCAAACTTCAGTAAAAATAATTTAATGAAAATTAAATTTAATGAACTCGAGCCTAACTAAAATTTATCAAGAAGTAAAATTAACAGTTCGATTATGAAATTAATAATTATTCTATAAAAATAGCTAGGGCACAAGCCATAATGTTTACATGTTGTACGAAAGTGGACAAAAAACATAATAAACAAAAACAAATGTATTCAAGTTTTCGAGACGAAGTCTTGACATGAATACGAAAAAACTGAAGAAAAGGGAAAAAACAACTATGAATAGAAATTAATAAACAAATGATAATTACAGCAAAAACTTCGAACTACCAGAACTAACACTGGTTAAAGGATTGATGTTTGTCTGTTGGCTGACCGGCACCGCTGTGGTGTAGGTGGTAGAACGCAAAGAATTCTGATGAGAGAAAGTGGGATTTCTCGAAACATATGTAAATTCAATAACCCAGGTTCGAATCCTAGTCAAGAAAAAAAAAAAAAAAAAAAATTATCAAAAAAATTTTTAATAATAAATTTTTCAAGTTGTAATTCCAAACTTCAGTAAAAATAATTTAATGAAAATTAAATTTAATGAACTCGAGCCTAACTAAAATTTATCAAGAAGTAAAATTAACAGTTCGATTATGAAATTAATAATTATTCTATAAAAATAGCTAGGGCACAAGCCATAATGTTTACATGTTGTACGAAAGTGGACAAAAAACATAATAAACAAAAACAAATGTATTCAAGTTTTCGAGACGAAGTCTTGACATGAATACGAAAAAACTGAAGAAAAGGGAAAAAACAACTATGAATAGAAATTAATAAACAAATGATAATTACAGCAAAAACTTCGAACTACCAGAACTAACACTGGTTAAAGGATTGATGTTTGTCTGTTGGCTGACCGGCACCGCTGTGGTGTAGGTGGTAGAACGCAAAGAATTCTGATGAGAGAAAGTGGGATTTCTCGAAACATATGTAAATTCAATAACCCAGGTTCGAATCCTAGTCAAGAAAAATTATCAAAAAATTTTTAATAATAAATTTTTCAAGTTGTAATTCCAAACTTCAGTAAAAATAATTTAATGAAAATTAAATTTAATGAACTCGAGCCTAACTAAAATTTATCAAGAAGTCATATTTTACTTTTAAAATCATTTTCACAAAATTTAGAACACAAACTTAATGAATATTTTACTTCCACTTCATTTTACAGAAGAACCCAGGTGATAATGTGTTTTTACACAAGCATTTACACTTTATGGCAACATGAAATAACAATTTATGAGGAAAGTAATGATTTTAAAAAGGCGCAGCGAATATTGCCCCATGAAAAGTGGCTCCAAAGGGGGGGGAAAAAACGAAAAAAGGACCGAATTTTTTCAAACCTGTTTATAAAATGAGGGTTACTACTTATTTGCCTTTAATATGAATTGTTTTCACACAAAAAACCAGCATTATTAAACCATTCAGCTCAGTTTCATCCGATTGCCGGAATTAAGTTTGTCTAAAATCTATTGCTGTAACAGAAAGATAGATGCTTTTGGGAATCGCTATTGCAGAATCGTCACAAAACTGATCATTCATGGTCATTTGTTAGATTTGATGCCAGAACAAATGTTTTGTTCATGTTGTACGAACAAGAACATATCTAACATCGTAGGGAGTTGTCATCCACAGCAGAAAATATTAAGTGCAAACTCGAATTAACGAGTATGTAAAGACCTTGTGACGTTAATAATAATTATAACGTAATGCTACACAACCGGTTAAGTTTTCCTGAACGTTTATAAACAAAATATTCCATACTCAATGATGATTTGGACGAAAAATCTCCAAAAATAAAATATTGTATTTTTCATATTTTTCAATATTATTTTAACTGAATTATTTGTTTAATTAACAAAAGAAACTCGTTTTGATTTTTAGAAAATCGGTTGGCAGCCGGCTAAGAAAACTTTGCTCAAATAATAAAAATCAAAAACTAAAATTCCAAAAATTTTATGAAATTACTAAAGAACTTATATCAAAAAAGGCAGCTATTTTCGACTATTTAACTCCGGTTTACAGACGTTCGGCACAGTTTTACGGAAACAATGACTTGAACGACAAAATGAACATAAACGATTTTCTATTTTAAACATTTTGTTTTGCAATGATTTGTTATATAATTTTTAAAAACATTTATGCTACCGGATTGGATTGTTCACATCTTTATGTTCATGCTTTACTTTCAACTAAAAGATAAAGATAAAATAAGGACAATAATTATAATATTAATTAGTACAAAATATCTCTTAGAGAAATTGCAAAACTTAGATCCTAAAATCTTAAAAAAATACAATAAATCGTAAAATTTTCTTAATTTCTTAATTTTTTTTTTTTAGAATTTTTAAAAAATACTTTTTTTTTTTATAAGTAGTAAGTAACCATCGTACTTATCCAACATACATACATACATATGTATTTTAAAAACACTTCGATGCAGTACACCTAATGCTGTTTTTACACGGTACTTGGTTCCAGAAAACCCCGTGTAAAAAATAAACACAAATCCACATAGACAATTTCACGGCGTTCTAGAAAACGAGTGTTCTTTATATTCTTATTCAATTTAACCCCAAAAGATTTGGCATCTTGCTAAATGGAATAAAATTGTGTAAAAAAATTTAAAATTTGTTTATTTTCAAACCATGTTAAATCAAAACCGCGTAAAAAAAGACCCTCTAAAAACAGAATTAGGTGTATATCTAAAACATATTAACGCAATTCACAATCTTGTGCAAATGGTATTGCATCATTGCATTTGCAAAAAGGTTTAGCATATTTTTGCTCTTGCTGTGTATTTTGCTAAACCTTTTTGCAAATGCAATGATGCAATACCATTTGCACAAGATTGTGAATTGCGCTATTCAATATCAAATCATTGCAAAGTAAAAGAAAAAGGTGGGTCAAAATGGACAACATTTTATAATTTTTTTTAAGATAAAAATCTAAATTTTAAACAACTTTAACCATTAGAAAAACTTATTACACGCATAAATTTACTTATGCTCTAAATGTAATTTCTTAAATATTTTCAATTCAAGTTGTTACAGGGCCATAACGCAGCCAACGAACCATTAAAAAATTAAAAAAAAAGTTTCAAAAAGTTTCACTGGCAAATAAATTACGTAAGACATGCGTTTGATTATAAATATGTCTACATAGACGCAGATTTGAAAATCATACTTATAGTAAGACCCAAATTTGCATGTTGTACTAGCAAAATGCCTTAAGAAAAAAGTGTAACAATTATGACATGACATGGAAAAATAGCATAGAAAAGTACTGGCTTAAATGATGTTGAACCAAATGTTATGACAATATATCACATTTGCCATTTAGTTTGTAAGTTGTGTAACTTCACTTTGTATTTTTATCAATACACAATAAATAATGCAGGCAACATATTTTTATTTTGGTCTTAATTAATGTTTATTCATTGAAATCATTTTATTTATTTTAGCAAAGAATAAAAGTGCAAGACACGAAAGAGAGAAAAATAGAAACAAGCAACATTTACCACATGACATTTGTAACCCTATGAGTTGTTTCCTGCAATATTGGTCGAAATAAAACAACAACAATTGCAATAGCTATACCAGCAACAACAGCAGCAGACAACAATAACAAAAACTATACTGTACGTCTGTCTAACAATCGAAAGAAAAACAATTTACACGAAAAACATTTCAAAGTTTCGTAAAAATATTTGTTGGTTAAAAAATTGGTTTCGCGAAAGATTTCAATCTCATCATTTCTGTTTGTGTACAAAAAAATTAGAGTAACATAAGAAAAAGAAAAAATGCTAAAAAAAAAGACAAACCAAACCAATGTTGTTTAGTATCAAACTTAACACCTTAAAGACCCAACAAATTCGCAAATTGGGTCAATTGCAAAAAAAAAAAAGAAAAAAATATCCAAGCCATAAGTGAATTTAAAGCTTTATGTAAATTTTTATGCTGTAGGTTTTAAAAACCAATAAATTTTGCTGCATTTGATTAACGTTGAAAATATTTCATTATGCAATATACATACATACATACATACATACATACATACGTGTTTAAAATTCGCTGAATATCAATTTCTATTTTATTTTTTACTAATTTTAATTATTTTTTTTGCAAAACAAAAGAAGATGAGCCATAAAAAAATATTGATGCGAAAAAGACATAAACAAAAATCGCAACAGTTTATTATATAAAAAAAACATCTATAATTTTGCAAACGTTAAACTATTGGGTGTATCTAATGCATCTGTTATCGTGTATTTATTTACAGTATTAATTGAGTATTATTACAAATATGTTGTAATAATAAACTTCAAATTCTAATTTTTTAAATAATAAAAGGCTGTAATAAAAGTAACGCAGCTTATGTTAAGCAATGAAATGAATTGAGACACTGTCAGATTTTCAAAGAATTTGTTTTGCTTAACTTTGAAAAAAGTGCCTCTGAAGAACACCGATTGTTCACTTAAGCTTATGATAAATGTTCCGTTGGATTCAACATGCATGATGCGGTTCTAAAGTGGTGATTTTGACACGAAAGACAAAGATTGTTCAGGCCCAAAACGTTTGCGAGCAGTTGAATTCATCAAAAGCTACCATATGAATTGAAGCCAATAGACCTTGAAAGACGATTTCATGTATGCCGCTTAAACGCTAAAACAAATCATTACTTGTGATGGAAAACGGACCCATAACGATAAACCGATGCTTAAGAGATTGTATTTGGGGCCAATCAGCCGAATCGACACCAAAGCCAAATATCCATGGTGGCACCTAAAGTATCCTATCTGTTATGAGTTGTAGAAATCTGACCCGACAATCACTGCGAACCTATATACCGAATGCAACTGATTACCATAGGCCGAAAAACTATTTAGAAAGAAGTGGGTTGGGGCGTTTTGCCTCACCCGCTTTTTAGACTACTATTTATTTCGATAGATGCAGAACGCTCTCTTTGGAATACTCTTCACTTCGAAACAGGCTATACGAAATTCACTTAAATCGTTCTTAAGTGTTGCCGCGGAACCTATATGTTATTAGAAAGATTGGAAAAGGCCATAGCTTACCTTAAATAAATTATATTATATTATTTCAAAACAAAAGCTGAAAATTTTAAAATACTTCCGCATAAGTTACACTCCAATACATGATCTTTTACAAACGTGAAAAACAAAAAAATCTGTGATTCATTTAAACAATAGACATGCAAATGCATGCAATTTCGCCCCAACTGTTTGTAGTAAAGGTATTTCCTAAACTATTGTTAAAGTTAACAAAGGTTTAGATTATTTATTTTTTATATAAAATTTGTTTAATAAACTATGTAAACTTTAACTATAGCTTATGAATACCGGTGTTATGCTAGGAACACAACTGGGACGAACGATGAGTTCCTGCTCGTGAATATTCGTCCCCAAAAATAAAATACATTTGTGTATGTGAAAATACGCACAATAATGTCGTCGGCTGAATTCGTCATACGCGGCGAGCTCTGAAATATATCTATTGCTATATCTTATGCCGGCGACCGACGAAAAAACAATACGGAGTGACCATGTTTCGTTTTAGTTTTGAATGTTTTAGTAAATAATGTTAATTTTTACTTTAATTACACTGTGCTAGATTTTGACACTTTTTTTTACCGACAAACGGGTGAAGTTAAATCAAGTATGTGCTGAATCCAGTGGTGCTAACCATATTTTTTTTAGTTTAGCTCTAGTTTTCAAGATATAGCGTTATTTAAAAAATGGAGGAGGTTACCCAATAAATATTCGCGTAACTCGAAAACTATATAAACTATTGAATTAAATAAAAAATCGAAATTCGGTAAACAAAATTATCTTTAAGTTGGACTAAATTTTTTTTTTGCAAAAAATTTTTGTGATTTCATACACTCTCTTTTGATCTCATTCACACTCGTCAATTCAATGTTTGTACTTTTTCATGCAAATCAACACATGTATGAAATAAGAAACAAAAGGCAAATAAGAAAATTGACTAGTACCAGCATCGTTTTATTCTCTTTTCCCTTCTCCCCCATAAATACTTGCCTTGAAGAGTGTTAAAGCGGACGTACGCTTCGTCATTATTGTGCTTCACACGACGAATTTACACAGCGAATTGTCACCGACTAATTCGTCGTGTTTGGCGAAATTTGATGTTAATTTCAGTTGTGTTCTTAGCATTAAGCGATAAATTATTGAACATTTTATTTAGATCATAACTAATGCAAGTTTGTTTTATTATTTTATTTATATTATTATATTATTTTATTATATTGACATCATGATCATAAAATTTAACAAAAATGTACTTAATAAAAGGTCAGTTGGCACGGGTGCGTTGCAAAAGCGTTAATGCAAGATCAATATATAATACACATTATAATGGAATTTTATAGATTGTGTTGAAAAACAAACTCAACTTGGTGGCAATGGTAATAGGTTACATGCACCGAAAAAGTGCATTATAAAGTACTTTAAAAAAGAGTAATAAAACCAAAACATTAAAAAAACATTTTGTTAAACAAACTTACTTAAATGTTAAATAATAAGCGAACAAAAAAAAAATGGTTGATGACTAAAGTGGCTGGACTGAATTTTATGTACCAATAGAGCTAAAAAAGAATTCATTCTTCAACTTGGGAATTGTACATTGTCAAACGGAATTTCAATTGTAACTGATTTAACTGTTTTAAATACTCGTATATGCCAGCTCTTTCTATGTATGTATGTATGTATGTATGTATGTACTCGTATATAAATCTGCATTTTAGAATTGCACATGTTGCTGTCATTGTCACTACTGCTGCTGAAACAAACTAAGTATATTTACTAGCATTGCAGACCCGTTTATTTCCATTGCTAATAATATTCTGTTCGATATTTTAAACAAATATTCCATGGTCCAATTTGACGTTTAGCTATGATCATGTCTGCCTGACTGCCTGCCTGCTGGCCTACACTCACTCACTCCATTCATTAAATAGCGTGTGGATTGTTTTTTCTTAACGTTTTGTTTATGTCAGTTTTGTTTTTTGTTTGTTATTTTACTGTTGATAGTTTTTGTTGTTGTTGTCTTTAAACATACTGTCAGTCTCATGTTGGTTTATTTATTTATTTTTTTCTTATTTGACGTTTACTTGCAGACTTTTTTTTAACGAATTTTTTCTGCAAATTTGTTGTTTGCTTTTTATCAACAATTGTTTTGTTTAAGGAGTGCAAATATATGGTTTTCTAAACTTTTAATTTTTATTATTACCCTTAGTTTTCTTGAGTGTGTGTTTTTTTTTTCTTAATTAAATTAAATCCGTATTTGGTAAAAACCAAAACATTTTAGTTTTGTAAATACTTGAACGTACAGGTGATCAAATCATTTTGTCCGAAATGCATAAAATCGCTGTTCATTTCTTTATTTTGATGAACGAATAACTTTTAGTTTAAGGATTTGCGGTAAAAAGAATTATAATTAAGTAATTTATTTACCAATCATTTCAAGATTTTTTGAATTTAAATGGAATTTTACCGATTTGATATCTTGATTTTGGTGATTTTTAATATTTTGTTAATTTTTTTTTTGCTGAATTCTACAAACATGGATATGTTATACATATAAATGAAACTTTGAAATAATAAATTGGCACTATATTATATTTATACCTATTAGCTTTGCTATAACTTAGTTACAAAATTCAATTAACATTTTAAGGAAAATTTTATATTTCTTATTACTGTTTACTTGACCTTTTTTTATTAAGACTGGTAAGTTTTCATACAAAATTTTCTTAAGGTACATTTGAAGTATACTTTAATTTTTTATAAATACGGCAGTAAAGCTTTAGTTAGGTCTTTTTTATAAAATATTTAAATTTCGCTACTCTTTGAGTAGCTTCTTCAGGTTAATGTTGACCGCGGCTACGCCTCAAATGGTTCATACGCTGGACCCGATTTTAACATACTCTCTTCAACATATCGACAGGTAACTCACGACTAAATTTTTCGATATTAGCTTCCAGTGCGTCAACCGTTGTGGGATTGTCCCTAAAGATAAGAGCCTTAACATTTACAACTAATGCTTGGGTTGACAACCCGTTTTCATACAATTGCCAACAATTTCAAAAACAAAACTAAGTAACAGTAGAGTTTTTCTTAATTATTGACAATTGTTAAGTTTAAGTGTAATAATTACAAATAATATTGAGTCAGGATAGTAGAAATTACCTACATATTTATCTGTAAACATAAAAAGCTATTTTAAATGCTGAATTCCATGAACTAAAATTTTTAGAGAAATCAATTTCTGAATTGATCTTCTACAAAAACTTCTCTTATTTTAATAAAATGTCGAAAGAACATTCAGCCAAATAAATTGAAATATGTAACTAAAATACGGAATTATTTGAAAATAACCACCTGTATATGTAATAAATATAAAGTTATTTAAAACTTAATAAACTAAATTGTTTTGACATTGTAATTTAACGTGAATTATAAAATATGCTAAATTCATATATTTATTTATAAAATACTGTAAGTCTTGTTTCACACTCTTCAGTTTTAGCTGACCAGTTTTTGTTCAATTTTCGTATTTTTGAAAATTGACAGTACCCTCAAGTTTGTTTTCTTTTCCATTCTTATCCAAAAATACGGACTAACTGCCGTATTCATAAAAAATAAAGTAGGTGTGAAGTGTGCTTTTAGACAAAATTTTCTTAAAGTACAATAAGGACATAAGATATTATAAAAATATTACACAAGTTGTAATTTCTTATTTAAAAAGTTAAAATTTATGTATTTTGATATGTATTGTACAAGAGACTATACAAACTTAAATTTTTATGTTTTCGTTTAAATAAAAATTTCAAAATTTACTGTTGGACGATTTTTAAAATTCCAAATAACGATTTATTTCTTTTTTATCGCAATTTTGACGATTTTTTCCGAATTTCACCTGGTAGCCCTGCACATAGCACGCGAAACAATGGTGCAATTGAGAGGCGAAACGTTTATTCCATGTTTGAGGCCTACGAGGCCTACGAGACTACGAGTATTTTTTTTGAGGCTATGTTAAGGCTCTTATCTATAGGGAAAAGCCCACAACGGTTGACGTTCTGGAAGCTAATATCGAAAAATTTAGTCGTGAGTTACCTGTCGATATGTTGAAGAGAGTACATATGTATGTTAAAATCGGATCCAGCGTATGAACCATTTGAGGCGTAGCCGCGGTCAACATTTACATGAAATCATTAAATTATATAGATCGTGCTATCAAATAAAGTTTTCATACATTTTTATAAAATTTATGTTTTTTTTTTTAATCAAATCGGAAAGCTCTTAAAAATCACTCTTTATATTATTCAAAATTACACCAAATTTTTTGTATGTGTTTTTGTTACACTGTACCCAGTGTAGATTTGTTAAAAAGCGTGAATAGATTAGTTTTTAATCTGTTAGATTTAAAGCATTATTCACATAAAATCTGGCCGCACGACTTTTTATTTTAAAAAACCTGATGGTAACGCTTTCGCTGAGCAATTAAAAACTAAAATATAAAAAAAAAATCGGGCTTAATGATGCCATAAAAGTTAACGCTCTCAAAAAGTACTGTAAAACAAGCATAGACCGTAAGCACAAACGAATTATATTCGCACGACAGCCGGTTCTACGCACCAAAATGACCCGAGATCACTCGGCCAAGGGCTGTCAACTCAGCAATTACTGATGTTACAACAACAATAACAACAAACGATTTATTTTAAAGATGACTCTTTCAACATTTTGTGTTTAATTAAAAAAAAAAAAACATCTCTAAACTCTTTTCAAAATGACTTATATTAAAAAATAAAGTAATTATGTGTTTAAGACACTACCATTGAATTGTTAATATAAAATTCAATTGCATGAAACCGAAAAGCTATAATTTTGTATTAATTTATTATTGTTGTTTCATTTAAACAAATGACCAATTTGTAACAGTTTGCAATTATTTACAGTGAAAGCTCTCAAATAGCAGCTCGTAAACATACAATAGTAATGGTGGGCTGATCAGATAAAAACAATAAAATTATTAATTGAATTCATTTCAGTTCAATGCAATTGTGTGTCATTTAATTCAATTGTTTGTTAAAAGACAAACGAATTTCTTTTCACTTAAAAATAAACAATACGTGTGTTATTAAATACACAAATTTAAAACTTAAGTAAGTACTTTTTTTTAAATAAAATAATGAACGAATTATACCTTGACATTGGCTATGAATTTGGTTTTTTTTTACTAATTTATGTACCATTAAATTGGTCTGTTGTTTAAGCCAATTTGTTTTTTTATTTAAAATTTTCTCAAATTTCATTTAAACTCACATTAAAGTTTTTAGGCTTATCGAAACTACGTGTTTGCATTGTGTTTCATTTTAATTGCTTCAATTTGTGTTCTTCTTAAATTTGAATTTCTAAAGTCTTTTTTAGAGTTTAATTATAATTATTTGTATGCCAAAAAAGTTATTGTGGCTAGTTGTTTTGTCGTTATTCAGATAATTAGTCTTCCGGTTTTCTGCCATTCTTCATAGACAAGTTTGTAATTGTCTGCCTCAACCTTCAAACATTAATGCCCTTATTCATAAAAAATTAATGTAGACTTCAAATGTACTTTAAGAAAATTTTATATGAAAATTTTGTCTAAAAGCACACTTCAACCTACTTTATTTTTTATGAATACGGCAGTAAGTAAATACACTATAGTTTTAGTTGGTTTTAATATTTACAGAGCTTATTACCATCATTTACATTCATTTACCAAAAATTTTAAAACTAAAATAAATATAAAATAATTAATAGGTAAAAAATTTTTTGTAATGAAAAACAAATATATGTATGTATGTATGTATAAGCTTTCTGAATATTACTTACAGAGATGTGAAATTTATATGTAGATGATTTTTATTTTGCAACTTATTAAAGAATAAAAGAAAGAAAGTTCTAAGACATTGCTATGTCAACGTTGTATGTACCAATTGTATAAAATGTTAGGACTACAACCGTTCCATATTATACCTATTGAAACTAGTCACGTGACAAGTTTAGTGTTAGTTCTCCAAGTAAAATATGTACACCTTTTAAAACTATGTCTCTTATTAAAAAAATTGCTTATTTAAAGCCAGTTTTTGTAATAATCATTAATTTTTATTTTTTTTTTATTATTTTGTTTTGATTGCTAATTTAAGTAAACACTGTTAATGCTGTGCAAAAAATCATGTCAAAAATTTGTCCTTAATCTTGATTAATAAACTTATTTAAGTTAAAAATTAAAATAACCAAAACTAAAGGTACGGTCACACTTGGCAAATTTTTGCCGAAAAAGACGTAACCACTAAATAAAATAAATTTAAACTCGTTTATTTATTAAGAAAAAAAAAAACAACGATTATTTAGGAAAGATACAACAAATATTTAGTTTTATTTTATTTGATTCTGTTTGATCTTGCAAAACTCTAGTAAGAGTAAACAACGTCAAACAAATTTGTGATAAAACAAGTGGTCACGCTTTTTAGAGTAAATATTTACCATGCCTTAAGACAGTTGCCGGCCACACTACAGAAACTTTTTTTAAAAACTTGGTGTCTAGCAATAATTGAAAAAAAAACTTACGAAATGTACTGTGAATGATGTTAAAAACGATGCAAGCAATCCTTAAGCAAGTTATTAAAATAAACCAGGAACTTTAAACAGATTATCGATTATCGTTTTTAAAACACAAAATCCGTGATGTGATTAACGACATAAACTCGTCATTTTGCCAAAATGTGATTGAAAATTATTATTCGTGGTGGACATCTGTCCAATATTATTATACCCACCACCACAAAGTTTGTCCTTCCGTTTGTAACACATTGAAATGTTGGTCGTTGGTCTGTAGAAGGCACGATAGCTTCGTAAAAAGACTTAGAACAATGTTTCACCGAAATGTTTGGTATTGAAAATGGGCAAAATCGGTCCACTAGGATCCAAATTATAGACCATAGTTTTGTACAACCTCAATATTTTCGAAATATTTTTTGCTATTATCTTCAAATATAATGCAGATGATATCATGAAGTTGAGAACACTTTATTTTTATTATTGAAGGGCAAGTCCTGTTGAAAATAGTAAGATTCGGTTCACGATTTCCCATAGCACCCATACATATATGTCTATAAGAAAAATATGTTTCATGCAAAGTGAAATCTCAAAACGATATTTGCGCAAATAAAATTCTTATAAAAATCTTTATTGAGATAAAATTCAACCAAAATAAACCTAAAATAAAAGGAAATTGCGGTACAATATTTTATGACGATCGCATCATAATAGATGATTTGGTGGTAGGTATATAAGATTCGGCACAGCCGATTATAACCTCTTACTTTTTTTTTCAATTATAATTGTTAAGGGTTACTCCTGCCAATACAATAAAAAATTTGAATGATTTTTATATAAATTCTTGTTTTTTATGGTTTTAAAAGAAAGTTCTGGTTGAAGACCCTTTTATTAAAACATTTATGCGAGCGGATTTTATATAACCGAAGCCTTACCTTATGCATGACAAACTAATATATAACCTCTTTTAGCACAAATGATTGAGCAATTTGAAATGTTTTTGCAATTTGTATGCGACTTTTTATTTTTTTTTTATTTTGTATGCTTAGGTTTTTTTCGTATAGTACTATTAAATAACAATATGTAATAACTGCAAATCAATTGATTACCTATACATAACGTGACCATACATCCCGCGTTTAATGGGATTTTCCCGTTTTTTAAGACTCATCCCGCCTAAATTATTTATCCCGCTTTTTAAACCAAAATTAAGCTTTTTGCTAATTTCGAAGAAAATATAATAACTCAAAACTGTAATCGTTGGCCTCTTATTTAAACATTTGAATTTATTTTACGTTATTATCGTAACAGATTTTAATGACTTATTATCGTTAAAGTATTTTACCAGCCACGAATAAAAATTAAAAGAATTTTCGTCTCATTTTCTGAATATTGCGATATTTTTCATGTCCCAATCTGACCAGTCATTTAAAAATGGCAGATTTATTTCTAAAATATTGAGATTCTGGCCATGTAGATTCTCAATTTTCTTCAAAAAAAATTTTAGGATTGTTGAAATTGTTCCTAAATATATTTTATTTGTCCGATTTTTCTACAAATCAAATTTGCAAGAAATTGGTAACTTTTATAAATTTTAAACAAATATATACATACATATATACAATTTTATAAGAGTTTTTAAATTATGAATTCGCTTAGAATCCTTTTTGTTAAATGGATGTCATTTAATATTCAGCAATAATTCTTTTTGTTGGTTTTAGAATTACAGTTTTAAAAGTTTGAAATTAATGAATATGAGATTACTTAAAAGTCCAGTTTTTTGATATCATAATAATCAAAATCCCGCTTTTTTCACTATATGTATTTACTTCGTAATCCCGCTTTTTGTAAAAAACTCTCTGGTCAGGTTACCTATACAGTATCTTATTATTGTATATCGCACCCTAAATACAAAAGAGCCACAACTCAAAATACTAAAATTTCCAGGAGAGACAAAAAACTTCATCGTATACAAGCAACACACTTAACATAAAAATAGGCTTAACTGTATGTTTCCAGTTAAAGAAGATAGTGGTGTGAAAGAAATTTTTGCAGTAGTTAGAGATGTGTACTCTGAATTAATTTATGGAAAAAGGTCAGTTTTGGAAAATTTTGAGTTGTGACCCTTTTGTATTTAGGGTGCGATATGCCCATTATATGTCCAGGGTATAATAATACTGTGAGAAATTTCTATTAACTTACAAAAATTAAAATTATCATGTATTAATTAGCAACAAAAAGATAAGTCAGGGTTGAATTCACAATAAATAGTAATTTATATTTTCTGTATAATTTCTATAAGTTCTCTAATCTTCAACACAGTATTGACACAGTTTTGTTCTTTTCTTTTTTTTTTACCCTAATGGCAGTTTTTCTCACAGATTTTAAGTTTATATATTATATTTGTAACAATATGTGAATTAAATTAAAAAATAACAAAATAAAATATGGCCAAAATTGATTCATTGTTAATTAAATTGTTTCATTGTTAATGTTTTATGTTGTTTGGTTTTTTGTTAACGTTTTTTTTTTTTTCTTTTGTAGACTGCTAAAATACATTTTATTCAAATTATGTAGTGTAGTGTAGTGTATATGTATGTGTTACCATATTCTTATTATTAGCAGTAGTATTATTATTTAAAAATCTTGATAAGACAGTCTGCCGTCATTCGTCTTGTAGTCGCACCATGTGTGCTGAAAATGTAAATGCAATAATTATCCATGTTTTTGCACTATATTTTTTAATCATGTAATAAATAACATTCTGAGTTGTATAAACAAAAATGCCCGGTAGGAAATTGTGTATTTAAATTATGCATATAGAATAGGGTTGCTAATTTATCGGACAGACTTTAAAGATTACCGGGGATTTTAAGAAGTCAAAGTGTAACTGATTGTTGATGAAAACACTGCGGGATATTTGTGGTAACTTTTTTTTTAAACGTACTGTGTGTAAGTGTTACTTGTAACTTGCCCAATTGTGATAAAAAATATCACAATTTATAAATGAAATTTAATACATTTTATAAAATATAAAGCGTTTATCCGTCTGTGTAAAGCAAGCTCACGTGGAAACTATACAAGTAAAGGAAACGCGATTTACTCTAAAATATTTATTATTGGTATTGAAAACAATCAAAATCGATTTAGAAGAAAACAAGTTATGTATGGACCAAAATGTGAGACATCCTTAAACTTGAATTGATACAAAGCGCCACGGAGTTCTAAAGGTACGGTCACACTAGACAAATATTTGCTGAAAAAGACGTAACCACTAAATGGCATATATTTGAACTCGTTTATTTATTAAAAAAAAACTTTTCTTATTTATGTTTATTTAGTTTTATTTTTATTTGATGCTGTTTGATCTTATCAAACTTTTGTAAGACTAAACAATGTCATACAAATTTGTGCTAAAACCAGTGGTTACGATTTTTTGAGTAAATATTTGCCAAATGTAAGCGCAACTTTAGGATATCACCATATTAAAGTCTCAAGTACCTTTCGTATAAAGCATTAGAACTAGAAACGGTTATTATCGCTTTGGAACAAGTTATGCGACAAGTTTTGTGTTGATCCCCTCTTTTCATAACAGCATGTAAAGTTCGTTTAAATTCGAAAATAATTGACAAGAAATAGTTTCCCACTAGGAACCCTAATAAATGTAATAATATAAATAGACAAGCTGATACGAGTTCTTGTGTTATTTAAGTGGCAAATAAATATTTAAGAAAATATTGTAATGGTTATATCACTACTTTGTCTAAATTGACCTTTTCTATTAAACAAATGTTTGCAGTAATTCCGACTGGTTTTAGTTTAGTTTAGTTTTTTTTTTGTATTTAAGTATTCGTTCTTTTATGGAGTTTTAGATTTTTGTGTTCGCAAATATCCGTTAATACTAACAGCCCCACCTTTTTGTATAAACGTTTGGGTTTTTCTTGTGTTTGCTGGGTTTTTTTTACAAGAATTTCCAACATTTGTTTGGCAAATAAATTGCTCTAAATCTTGTGTAAATGTCAGTTGTTCTCAGTTTTTGTGGTTGTTTTTGTTTGTCTTACAAGTCTACTGATTCTTGCAGTCTAAGAAGTGGGCGTGTTTTACAGTCATTTGTTTGGAATTGTCTATTATTTATCCCATTGTTTTCAATCTAAAGTAATATTTGTTTTATTGCTAAGGTTTTTTGTGATTTTACTATATTTGTATAATTCTAAAAACCAGTAAATCAAAGCAATTTATACATTTTTCAATAATTAATTTTGAAACATAGTTTGAAATCAAACGCCTGTTTGTATCTAGATTAGTGGTTTTACATTTCATGTTTGTAGAGTAATTCATTTTCCAAAATATAGATTTTATTCTTTTGTTATTCTGTACAGCTTTATTTTTTTACAGCGTGTGTTCAGCCCAAATATTGCGAAATAATTGCCGATTCTTATTGAACTAATTCTAACAATTTGGCTTAAATGCCACTTTTTTACAAGTATTTATAGTACTTATTACCAAACATATTGAGTTTTTTTTTTTAATATTCAAACTTAATGCTAAATGTTTGAGACAAATTGTTTTAGTCTGTACTAAGATAAACTCCAG
Source organism: Bellardia bayeri (assembly GCA_950370525.1). Classification (NCBI taxonomy): domain Eukaryota; kingdom Metazoa; phylum Arthropoda; class Insecta; order Diptera; family Calliphoridae; genus Bellardia; species Bellardia bayeri. The sequence goes on from OX493264.1 coordinate 125,481,806, forward strand.
CTGCTGTTAGTGAACTTTAATTTATAGACATTTAAGACAGTTTTAAAATTATGAAATTAATTGTGCAAATAAATGTTAAAATCATTAAATATTTATGCTTCGAAATCAAACTGTTTTTGGTAGATAAATTAATAATTTCATAGCTATCGAGGATATAGAATAGGATAGGAATTCTATAAATTTGTAAACTAAAAGTAGCCTGAGTAAAGTTGCATTAATTTATAAAGATTGTAAAAAGTCGAAATAAATGAATTGGCGAATTAGTGTGCCTAAGTACTCTATGCAGTAGTCAGTTTTAACTTTGTTTATATTTCACTATAAAAGGTGGTTATTTTGCTCAAGCCACCCATCTATTGCCCTTTTAAGGCTGTTCTCATTTTTAATTTTCATTTGAATTTGAGAAGATGTTATTTTACTCATTACAAATCATTTTTCTTTAAGAACTAGTTATTTTATTTGAAATATTTGTATGTTTAAAAATAGACCTCACAAATAGCTGTCGCAACCAGTGCATTTATGTTGCAGTGGAGATGCCGACTCAAATTTGGATGCATTTTGTTAAAGGGGAAGGGTTTGGCAAGCAATTTACCGTGTGGTCTGAAGAGTACACCCTCTTTAACTTTTAGTTTAAATTTATGTAAAAGAATAAATTTAAATTATAGTTTGCTTCTTAGACGTCACCACTCAATTTAACTTCCTGTCATTATTTCAAAGCCACAATTGATTATTATCGAACGAAGAATATTGAGCCATTATCAAAGCAATGGATGGTTATCGAGGAAATGAAATCGACGTAATAGAATAGAATAATTGAACCCCGCAAATTGTACCAGCCTTGAAAAATGAATATTGTCAAAGGAAAGTTATAGCGGAATGGTACTGTAACCGGTATTCTTTTTCTATTTAAAAAACCCAAAGGTTTCGAATATATTATATTTTCGAATTAATTGAACATCTGTTTTTTTTTTTTTTTTTTTTTTGATAATTTTATAATTAAAAAGTTTTTTTTTTGCCCAAAAAATATAAAATTTGTCTAAATTTTTTATTTTGTCTAAATTGTTTTGTTTTTTTGTTTATTTTATTTGTCTGCTTATGATAGATTTTGACATTAACTATATTTTCTTGTTTTTGAGTTGTAAAAACCAACAAACTGAACTGAGCCCGTTTGTAAAAAATAAAAAGTTTTTGGTTCTAAGAACGAATCCATCTGTTAAGGTCATATTTGCAACGTATGTTACGACGTTTTTTTTTTTTTTTTTTTTTTTTTTTTTTTCTTTTATAAAGCAATTTCATTAAGAGTATTTAGATATCCTTGAAGGTGTCAAAAAAGTCTTCATTTTGGAAATAGTACTTTTGATACTTTATTTTTGCGGCTAAATTTAGCTTATTTTATTTTGATTTAGCCGCAAAATTTTATATTTAGCATTTCTTAATAATATATTTTGCATTTTTTAGCATTTTATAATTTAAGAATACAAATTTATTTTTTGTAAAAAATAGCTTGCAAATAAAAAAGTAAAATGATATGAACATTTTAAAGAATAAATGAGTGGGAAAATCAAAATCATCATCAAGAAGTTTGTGAATATGGATTGAATTCTATAAAATCCAAGTAAGAATGTATAGTAGATTAAGCCCGATTATAATACATGTTGAATTCATTTTCAGGAGTGATTCTTATATGGGAGCTATGACTAATTAGCTGCGAAAATTTCACCAAAAATTATTTGAAAAATAAAATTTTTAATACGTTTTTTAAATTTAAAAAGCAACCATTAAATTGCAGGATATATTTGCTAACGGAAAATACTGTCATTAAAGTAGTGATCACTTGCTAAGTTACAGATTAATATTAAAATAAATTCTATTAACGTTTTACTCATCAAAAATTGTTTGTTCAATTAATTTCTTTAAAACGCTGTCGACAAAATTAACAACAAATGCACATATTATTTAGAAATCCAAACCCTTCTTTATTTAAGGTTAAGGTTGTTTTTAATGCAACATTAAAAAATTAAATAGCTTTTATTAAAATTTTGTTTGTATCCTGGTTCATTTCTGTAATACACTTGTTTCAGTATTTCTTTTAATAAAAATAAAACAGTTCAAGGTTTTTTGAAAGTCATATGTACTAATTGTTTTAAACATAAACTAAGAGGTCTTTTTAACTGTTTTAATACTTGTTTAACTTTTTTTTTTTCAAGTTTTAATAAAACAGCATAGAAATTAAGCACGACACAACATCAATGATTTTTACATAATTTTCTTTGTGAATCGCACTTTTACTTTTAGTTTTGGGACGAAAGCATTTTTTTCGTTTATTAACACCTTTATGTTGTTTGGCATTATTTATGTATTAAATGGAAACCGGATATTAAAGATTTAGGTAAACGGGTACATTATGTTTTTTTTTTTTATTTTATGTATCGTTATATACGTATGTACATACATATATACGTATATTTTGCTTTAATTTACATTTATAAAGTGTAAGTGAAATTTAAAAAAAAAACACCTAAATTTGTTTATGTTTTCTTATTAACATAATATAATTTATTTTTATGGTTTTTTAATTACTTGTGTACGTTATACTTTTTCTTACTTTTTGTTTAATTATTATATTAAATATTTTGTAAATTCTATTATTGATTTGAAATAAACCGGGGGCGACCGACCGAATTGTTCAGTAGTTGTAATTTGACTGTTGGTGCGCCGCTGAAAACCTTCAGTTTTATAAGAGTAAACTACCAAACAAACTAAAACGAATCTTTAAGATATCAAATGTATGTATAATATCAAATGTATTGTTGTACTCTATACACTCTACCTCAGTTCAAGCGGGGTTGCTATATGGATAAGCATGTTTACACACAAGAAGCGGATGGATGGTTGAATGTTTATATGATATGTTTTCATTTTAAGCTGCTCTCATTCATAGTTTTATTTCTGTTTTGTTTAGCAGCAAAAATCTCTTATATTACAACAAAATTTGTTAATAAAAACATTTTTTATTGTTTTGTTTTATTCAATTCTTTTAAATTCATTCATTATAGTTTGTTTTGGAAATCCGTCAAAAAGTCTGTGATCAGTGAGACTAGTGTATGAGAGCAGCTTAAAAGTTTCGCTATATTATGCTCATTGGGCTACAAAAAATATAAAGATTTTAAGCCCGTAAGGCTTTATAATGGTTAAAATGTTTTTCTATCTCAAATCAAACCACATCAAATATGGATGGATTTTAAATATTTTGTTAAGAAATGTCATCATTATCTTTTGTATTTTAAAAGATAATAATTTAACTGGGAGTTTTGTGTTTTCTAATTGACTAAATGTTAGCCATTGTGCTTAAAACTAATACCTTGAAATACATTATACTGAAAGTTAAAATATTCCTGTATTTACGAAGGTGATTCGGAAACTTAGAACAGAAAAAAGTTGAGTGTTTTGGAAACTTCCATCTATTTATAAACACATGTTAAATTTCTTTTCGACCTGGCAACTCTTTCATATAGAAACAGGCGTTCAAATAAGACGTATCCGAGATTTTTTTACAATGGAAAAATTTGAAATTCGTGGTGTCATTAAATATTTAAATAAAAAAGGTTTATCGGGACAAAAAATTCATGATATGGCGAATGTGTTAGGTGAAAGTGCTCCTTCATATGCAACAGTAAAAAATTGGGTTGCTGAATTTAAACTTGGTCGTACAACCATTGAGGATGAATCACGTAGTAAACGTCCAAAAACAGCAACAACAACAGAAATTGTAGCAAAAGTCTATGATATGGTATTAAATGATCGACGAATAAAACTGCGTGAAATAGCTAATATCATGGGCATCTCAAATGATCGAGTCCATTTAATTTTGCATGAAGAACTACAGATGAAAAAGATTTCTGCAAGATGGGTGCCGCATTTGTTAACAGTCGACCAAAAACGCTTAAGAATGAAAATTTCTCAAGCTTGTTTGGATCGTTTTAAGAAAAATAAAATGGATTCGTTTTATAGCTGTTGATGAGACATGGATCCACCACTATACTCCAGAGACAAAAGAACAATCCAAGCAATGGACTGAAGCTGGAGTAAGTGCCCCAAAGAAGGCAAAACAATTAAATCGGCTGATAAAGTTATGGCGACGGTTTTTTTGTGACTTCAAAGGTATTTTATTGATTGACTATCTGCAAAAGGGTAAAACAATAAATTCAGAGTACCATTGCAACATTTTGTATTAATTAAATGTAAAAATTAGAGAAAAACGTCCAGGCTTACAACACCAAAAAATAATTTTTCATCAAGACAACACACCAGCCCACAAGCGTTTTACCTCAAATGAAGATGCAATTACAGTTGTAAACCACTATTTTGAAGGCCTTGAGGAAAACTATTTTAATCAAGGAATAGCATTGCTACATAAGCGTTCAGCGCTTAGGATATTATATTGAAAAATAAAAATGTTTTTGAAGAACTAACTATTCTCTTTCTATGCAAGGCTAAGATATTTCCGAACCGCCCTAGTACGTTTAAAGTTTCAAAGCAATGTAACCAGTAGTTTATAGCGAGGTTGGCTACCGATTCAAAAGGGTTAAAAAGTAACAGTAACGCTAATTTGGATTATTCTGGCAACTGAATTTTACTGATAATGTTAATGTTGGCCAGACTTAAATAATTAATACAATTTACAAACATTAAAATATAAATTTACAGATATATATTGCATCTTTCAATAAATTTAATTTTGGAAGAAATGGTATTTTTTAGAACTACAAAAAGTTTCTATAGGTATAATAACGATAACGATATTTTAGAGTCAAGGCTATTTTAGATTTTTCCTATAAATATATTTTTGAGGTAAGGGTAACGGTTGCAGTTATTCCGGAAACGGTAATAAACTGAAAAGGTAACGGCAGTGTCATATATGGATGGGTCAATTTAAAAAAAGAAAAAAAAAAACGTACACAACGTGTTTTGTTTTGCTTATTTTTAAAGTTTTTTCAATTCGCCTGTAAGAGTGGCCAATTTATGTAGAAATTGATGAAGAATCCGGCTCTCAAAAAAACCAATATTTTTGGAATTTTTCTTTAGGTTTTCTATGATTTCTATCTTGAGCGACACACACCAAATATGTATAAAAAATCGCTAAAAATCCAAAAATATTTGAAATTCAAGCTAACTACGATGTTCTTTTGTTTCTCAAGATTGACTTTTGCGAAAATCATCTTTTCGATTATAAACAAAAAATCACGATTCAACTTGATTTTTACTTTCTTTTAATTATTTTAAAACTTTAAGATGAAAATATGTAAATTTTTGTTAAAAAAAAAGACTTGAACTTAGAGGTTATTTGCAAAGTAATAGGCTTGTAATAATGTATTTAAAAAAAACTGCAATTATAAGCGTTTTAAGGGAAAAAATCTAAGTGTGACGCTCAAGAAATTTTGTTGCACGTAAACAAGAAATAATGCCAAATCTTAAGTTTAACGTAAAAAAGTTTATTCTTTTATAAAAAAAAAATAAAAAAAAAAAATTCTTCAAAAAACAAAAATTTTCATACAAAACTAAACATGTACATATTCTTTGCTGTCTTTAACAAAAATGGAAAAAGGAAGTAATTCTTGAAGAAACTTATACACATATGTAAATATTTGACACAAAACAAGAACTTAACTTAATTTAATTTATAAATTTTCATTCGAATTCTTATTCTGAATCTGTATAAACTTCATGAAATGACAAGCGGCTTTGTTTTTTTTCATTCTCATTTATTTTTACCTCTTGCGAATTAAGTTTGTGGCAAAAACAGAATCAGTCAGTAGCAATAAAAATTAAACTCAAATATACCACGATTATACCTTTCTTTCTTCCTTCTTTTATATCCGTCATTACGCGCTTTATCGAGCTTTATTTTCTCTCGATATTTCCGTGCTCTTTCAGCCGCCGTTAATTTTGTTGTTTTACTCTTGAAAATTAAAAAATAAAATCAAAATTAAGCATTTTAAGCTATGAAGCAATATATTTCGAAAGTGATGCTCATGAAATATTTGCTTATTTTGGGTTTTTTGCGTAGGCAATTTATTTCTCAAATTCACAAATTATAAAAAAATGAGTTAAAACCATGTAAACAATGATTGTCAACTTAAATTTTTTACATTTAATATATTCACTTTTAAAAAAATTAGCATGACGCTCAAGAAGTTTTATCGCGCCCTTACCATGGTGTTCACAAAAACTACGCAAATGCACACTTTTTTTAATAATTTTTTTTCGCTTTTTCACTTTTGTAAGATGTAATTAAAGTTTGTACTTTCCTTACGTTATTTACTTTATTTAAACTTGAAATTGAAAACTAGTAATATTACTTGATTTATAAAAAAGTGACACTCAATGCAAATTGTGGGGACAACCTTTCTTTGCAACGCCAAATTCGCACTAATTAAATTTTGACGACTATAACAAATCAAAACACAAGAAAGCAACACAATAATTCGAAAACTGTTATTAAATGTTGCATATTTACCGCCTGGCCCACGATGTCGAACGATAACGTTCGCTTAGATAAGACTTAAGACACAAATTTTTTATCGTATCTTATTTTTACTCAATCAAGTTTGTTTATTCCACAATCAAGTTTGTGTCTTAAGTCTTATCTAAGCAAACGTTATCGTTCGACATCGTGGGCCAGGTGGTTAATTTTTCTTGATTGTATTTTATTTTGCTTGCTAATAATTCTAACGGGGGACACATGCTTTTGTATGGAAGCAGTCAGAGGGAGAAACAAAACACCATTCTGAATAAACAAAAAAACAAACATACAAATTTGAGAATTACGTTTTTTTGTTACATATTCCTCGCTGATCCATCTCATATTTTTGTTTTTTTTTTACCTAAAATAGTAGTGTAAAGCGCGGGGACACAAAAATTGCGTTTTTTTAAATTGACCCATATATATATTAGGTATGATCAGAGACTAAAAATAACTCATCCATATAATCCCAAAACAAAATTGTGATTTATATTTTGTTTTTTTTTTTTAATAAATAAATCACTCATAATAGCTGTTATGAAATGATTTTTGTTTACATGGTTTGGTATGGCCTTTTAGTTTTTATTGTTTTTAATGCTTTTGTGAGAGATAAACTATTTCAATTGTGGTTGATCTTACTAAATGTTAACTTTCTTTCTCTTTTATAACACACTAGAGCCCCGATTTGCGTCGCCTTTCTAAATGTGGTTTAATCCGCTTTGCGTTGTTTTGATTCCGATTTGCGTCGGCTTTGAAATTTTGTATCTATCTCCTTTGCGTCGTTTTGCTTCCGATTAGCGTCGCTATATACCATAATTACATGTGAATATTTTGCCTATTTGGGTGTAAAAAGGGGAATTCCCAATTTATTTATACTTACCATTGAAGTTGTATGTACATACATATTCATGAATATAAATTTTTTATTTCCTTAAATATTTTTTTATTTCTTGCTTAAAAATATATTTTCAATTATCTATTTCTTTATAATAATAACAAAGACCTGCTGACATAAATATAACCAAACGCACCATAAGTTGTTTTTTAATAAAAAATATGATTTTGCTTGCTATTTTTTAAATTTTGGACCCATTCAACAAAAAGTCAGTACCTACATTTGTATAGAAAAAAGTGATTGGATGTGCGTCGTTTCGGTTTTCGTTGCAAATCGGGGCTCTAGTGTATAGACAATTTTTTTTTTATAAATTTTTAACAAATGGTAAATTGGATATGTTGAATTTGAAGAAAAGTTTGGCCAATATTGGGCAAGATGTAAAAAAAAACGAATTTTATATTCAAGTTTCATTGGTTTGCATTAAATGAAATTTTGCCATTTAATTTAAAAGTTCGAAAATAAAAGTTATACCTGACCTTTACGAAAAAAAAAAAATTATTATAAATCACTCATCTTGATTATTTCCGTTATTTTCTTTTCTGTTTCTCTCAACTGTACTCTTATACTCTCTTAGTGATATAAAACAAAGAACTAATTTTAAATGATAAATGGTGTCAATTAAGTACAAAAATTAAAGTGGACCCGTTATTTTCGGTCTCTGGGTATGAAAACATGATAAAACGCAAATCTCGCTAAAATGCCTGGCTGAAATATAGACTATTTAGTGTTTTCTAAACATTTACAATAAAACCAAAAAGAATGCCAATAATTTAACCTACTACTACTAGTTTAACTGATCTCAATCCTATTTTCAAAACAAAATTCGACAAAAAATCAAAACAATTGCAACGTGTGATCTTAATGTACCAAAAACCCAATGAAAAAAAAGAAACAAAAAAAAGTGAAGTAATAATTTTGAGAAAAATAAAATTGCCAATGGTACTGCGATTACTCTAGTTTGATATAAACGATTTTAACACATTTAAGACAAAACACCACGAGAAGCAAAAACCAAAAAAAAAACAAAAGCAACTGAATCTTAAGCGGCAGATAATAGATTCATTAAAACCATATATTGGCTTTATTTAGTTGCAACAGTTGCCTTTTATGCTGCTAGTCAAAAGTATTTAACTTGCCCATGGGATATTTTCTTTTTTTCCACGTAATTATGATGTGTGAAATACTTCAATTGAACCTTTAAACTTTAATGATTAATATTCATTAACAAAACGTGTCAAATTAATAATTTGTTCTTGCTATGGGTCATTTACTGAATTGTTAATGATGTATAGGTATTTAGATATTTTATTTTTATTGTAATTTTGTTACTACTTTGGACTGATATGTAATTTATATTTAGTAATTTATGTACTTTTACTATCTTGCTGAAAGTAAATGCAGGCACATGTACCCAAGAAGGTTAGCGGCAGAATAAAAGGCAATTATGTAGTTAAAAGCATTACAAATAAATTAATAAATTTTATCCTTGAACGCCTAATTTAAAGATCTTAAAACCTCAATATCTGTGATCACTCATATTTCTGACTCAAAATCAATTTTACATATAAAAACCAATGAAAAAACTTAAATCCTTAATAACTTTGTGATCACTCATAGTTCTGGCTCAAAATCAATTTTTCATATAAAAATTAAAATTTTCATATAATCTTTAATATCTTTGTAAATATGCCTTGAAATGATAAAAGGCCCTCAATCTGTGATCACTCATATTTCTGGCTCAAAATCAACTTTTCGTGTAAAAAGTCATAATATTTAAAATTCTCAATATCTTTGTAAATATGCATTTAAATGAGAAATAGGCCTTCATCTGTAATCACAAATATTTTTATATGTGTTCAAATGGAAGAACGGCCTCATGTAGGTTAGAAGGCCGGTGTGAGGTTGTACCCAAACCATCACCCAGAGACCAATACGGTCCATTGTGATACGGCCTCATGAAAAAGTCAAAATATTTTAAATCCTCAATATATTTGTTAATATTTGTTTAAATGATAAAAAGGCCGCAATCTGTGATCACTAATGTTTTTAATATCAAAAACAATTTTTCACATAAAAAAATCTAAATTTATTTAAATCTTTAATATCTTTGTAAATATTCAAATGGGAAAAGGGAAAAGATCGTAAACACCAAGAAATATCAAAAATTATTAAAAGAAGCCAGGAATTTTTACTAAAAAAAACTTTAACAATATTTAACAACCGCCCTAATATTTGTATGCTGCAGCACACAAAACAGAAGTCAAACCAAAATATAAAGAGTGATTGTGTTTTTTTTAAGAGCTACGCCTCAAATATTTCATACGCTGGGTCCAATTCTGGCATACTCTCTCCAACATATCGACAGGTATCTCTCGAATAAATTATTCAATATTAGCTTCCAGTGCGTCAATCGTTGCAGGTTTGTTCTTATTGACATAGCCTTAACGTGGACCCAAGAAAATACTCCAAAGGCACTAGGAGGCGGCCAATTGACTGGCCCCAAACGTGAAGTAAACTCTTCATCGAACTCGTCTCTCAATTGGGTCATTGCTTCGCGTAGTTCTTGCATTGCTTTTGGATGCTCCATACACTAATTACGACAATTTAACTTGTTTACGCATCCATTCAACCAGAAATGAGCTTCGTTGCTGATCACAATTTTCCGATAAAAACGTGGAGTTTAATCCAAATCTACCAGCGCCCATTCACTAAAAGTTAGACGTTGTGGAAGGTCATGTGTCTTCAATTCTTGCACCAGCTGTATTTAAAAAGGTTTTACACCCAAACCCTTTTGAAACATTTTCCTTGTTGTGGAGTAAAAGAGGCCCAATTGCTGCGAACGGCGCCGAATCGATATTTCGCGGTCGTCAACAACACTGGCGGATACAGCTGCGATCAGCGCTGCCAGAAGTAAGAGTTTACCTTATTTTTTAAGATTTTTTAACCGAAAAAAGATTTTAAGATTTGTCTAGACGAAGGTTAGGTTCAATTAAAAACAACCTGTTTTGTACACATACTTATTTCCAAAAAAAAAAATTTTCTTCAAAAATAAGACTGTTTTTGGTGAAATTAAGATTTTTTGCTGAAAATTTCTGACAGCCCTGGCTGCGATATTTTTCTCTGTTTGCATTCTATATACACGTGTTGGTGCTTTAATGTCCAATAATGTAAATTTGGTGCGAAATTTAGTCACAAGATTCCGAATAGCCACCTCAGATGGTCGCCCAAACTGACCATAATATGGTGATCGATGCACTTACTTAACTGAGCATGATTTTTTTCAATAATCTGCAAGCGTTGTTTGTTTGTAAGTCCATGGTAAAATTAAAGACCAAACTGAACATGTTTAACAGTAACATGTTACACGAAAAAAAGCTGAACTGCCAAAAACAGTCTTGTCAAAAAGACATTTGCTGAAAATATTCTCACATAATTAAGAATATTATTGCAATTTGTATAATACTTTTTATTTGTATGCTTAGGTTATTTCTATTAAGTAGAATTAAATAACAATAATATCTGGAAATGACTTGATTTACAGTTTCTTATTATTGCATATATTATTTGTTAATGCTATGCGATCTACCCAGTATTTACCGATTATAAAATTGTGAGAAATTGCTGCTAATATCCAAAAATAAAACAAGAAAGAAGATACAGTTGGTCAAGCCCGACCATATAATATCCTACATCCAGTATATGTGATAAAACAATTTTTCAGATATGGGAATTATATGGGAGTAATGACCTATTATGGACCGATCAGCCAAAAAATAAGTGGCTTGACTTTTGTGCATTTACATATTTCTTGTGTTGAATTTTATCCAAATTTGACGGAAATATCTTCAAAATTGCGCACAAGCTTTACATGAACAGACAGCCAGTAAGACGGATGGACATCGTTAAATCGACTCAGGAAGTGATTCTGAGTCGATTGGTATACTTTAAGGTGCTTGTTTAACTAGTGTTTATGAGTGTTACAAACATTAGCACAAATACACCCTCCCCACTACGATGGTGTAGGGTATAAAAACATAAATTCAAGAGGATAAGTATTACAGTCAAGGTTATAATCAAAATTACCAATAATAGTAATTCAATTTAATTTTGCTTTATCAGCTAATTTATAGTTTCTGCCTAATTTCTATATGTTCCCTAATCTTCAAAACATTGACACAGTTTTGTTGCCTTTCTTTAATTCATTTGCTGCTTCATACATTTTATAAGTGATTAGTTAGTGATTTGGAATAAGTTTGCATACACACAGATTTGTATTAGGGAAAATTAATTTTGCTTCTTTTAGTTTATCTTAAATGTTAATAAATTAGTATAATAATTAATTAGTATCAATATATAGTAAACCATTTATGGAACCAGATTTTATTTAAACAATACGTTACAAGTTCTTTCATATATACCTATAGAATTTTCATATTCTTTTATTAATTATAATAATTATTAATTGTTTTTATTATTTAACTGATTGTTCGACCTTTTTATTTATTAAACAATTATATTTTATTTTCGAGATTAAGGTCTAATATTGTTTTTATTTTTATTTTTTATTTATTCCGATATTTCGCTACATAATAATTAATAATAATTTATTATTAATTTTAAATATTGTTATTGTTTCCCTGAATATGATACACATCGTTGTAGCGAAATATCGGAATAAATAAAAAATAAAAATAAAAACAATATTAGACCTTAATCTCGAAAATAAAATATAATTGTTTATTAATTGTTTTATTATAGGGGAATCCCCGTTAAACATATAATAATAAAATAGTTTAACAACCTATAAAATTAAAAACAAGTTTTTAGCATGATTTTATTAACAAAATTACCCAATGATTAAGTTGGTAATTTGCATAATTTAGGCCTTGTTAAAACACTTATACATTAAATGCTTAATCGCTGAGCATGTCAGTTATGATTATTTAAGAAGTTGTTTAGAACTGAAATAAATCTATTTGACGTCATTAAATTACTAAAATTATGTGCACGATAAAAAGTCAGCTTAATTTTGTATAAATAAACAGACGGTTGACTAAACACAATTTAAACTTCAGCAACATTAACAGGCTTCATAAATTAGCCTATGCAATTCAAAAACTTCTTTGTGATATTTATTAGCAATGAATTGAAATATACTACACCTAGTATGGATTCTGATTTAGTGCTGTAACATTTTACATATTTAGATTGTAGGTATTGCGCTCATACAGGTACGAGTATTATAACATAAATATCGTATTGCACTTACAAATGTTATATGGATTGATCATTGATTTGTGATGTATTAAGGGAAATGAAATATTTTGCACAATTTTATTTTTCGTTTTCATAGAAGCAAATAAAATATGCGGTAATTTTATATTAATTTAAAAGTGAAAGGATTAGTTTTCATCAACTGCAAGTAGGTATGCGAGAGTGTGTTTTCATGTTATTTACGGCAGATTTTGTGAATGTCATTAACATTTTGTGAATTTCCATTAGTTGTGACAATTTTGGCACTTAGACATGTTGGTTTTATGCGGTATTTTCTTGAAATCTTAAAACTGTCTTATCACATTAATTTCGTTTTTTAAGTGGTTGAAAATTAAACTAGATTTTTGTATAGTTGTGAAAAGAAATTTGTCAGTTGTTGAAATCATTGCACGCGCGTTTCAATGCGTGCAAATAAATATTTATATTTAAAAACGTCATCGAAATAGTAAATCATGTCAATTAAAAATCAATAAAACTTAAAATATTTACAAAAAAATATATACATAAAATAAATTAAAGTACAGTGGTTAAGCGAGAGTTTAGGTGTTGCAAAAACGATTCACAAATTGTATACTTCGAACACGTTTCCCACTACGTTCAAATGTCAGTTAGTTCGAAAAATATAATACTAAAGAATAAGACAAGACATTTAGAAAGTCAGGAGTGTCTTTATATATAGATTATTTTTACCGCCTGGCCCACGATGTCAAACGTTCGCTTAGATAAGACTTAAGACACAAACTTTTTATCGTATCTATTTTTTACTCAATCAAGTTTGTTTATTCCTCAATCAAGTGTGTGTCTTAAGTCTTATCTAAGCCAACGTTCGACATCGTGGGCCAGGGGGTTAATTTTTGTTTTAATCGATTTCTCTTCTCTACCACTGTTACACAATCATATGCCTAAAATTATTTTAATGCAGTTTATTATGCAACATTATACAAAGTAATTTCAACCAACATTTAACATTCTTGACGTTTTTTTCCAAATCATCTATAATTTAATCGAATTTATATCCGCATCTACTAAAATACATCCATTTCAAACGTTTACCATGTAAGTGCAGACATTTGAAGTTACATACCATAAACAAATGGCCATTTGAAATGTTTAAATATAAAATTAATATGGCTGCAAAGAATTCACAAACTAATTGTGGAATTAAAATATAAAAAATTAAAAAAAAAACAATAAATAAATAAATATAAAAAACAACGCAATAAATCTTTATACATATTTATTAGTATATGTACCATTGAAATGGTATAAGCTATAGAGAGAACAAGTAAAGAATTTTATGAATCAAATTAAATTTGAAATTTAAGTTTTTATTTTAAATTTAATTATTTTTTATTCTCATTGCATACACATCTACTATAATGACTGACAGCTGGAGCCATTGTTATTCAAAAAAAACCTGTCGAATCTGGAATTTAAGGTATACAAGCAATATTAATTAGCTTCTGTGGAAGCAATTTGATTTAACAGATATAATTACAATGAGTCCTTAATTATCTTTACGTTAAATAATATGACATTAAAGTGTTTATCAGGATTGTCCAACGATATCGTTAAGCTACCATTACCCCGAACATACCCTTTCAGCTCGACTATCATTGCCTGTAAAATATATAATATTGACCAAAGTAGCTGCAAATACGATTACCGCGAAAACACCGTTACCGTGACTAAAAACCCTTATTCTAAAAATATATAAAAGCTTTAAAGAACAAATTTTTGTTTCTCACAATCGCGTTTAATGAAATACAAAGAAATTAAAATACTATATATTTTAGACTACAGCAGATTGCAGATATCGTTAACATGTCATTACCACTAAAATATTGTTACCGAAATAAGACAAATTATGGTTACTTTTAACCTTTTCAAATAGGTTGTTGTTGTAGCACCATAAACAGTTTACAATATTTGATCCGGTGGTTCTGTTAGAACAAGTCTAAGGAATTTTACTATTTCCATAGGATGAGTCTTTAGATCTACTGAACAACGCGAATATGTTATATGGATATAAAAATACAACTGTCTTGAAATCTCTTCAAACTGTGCAAAATAGAGCCCTTAAAATCATCTTCAAATTACCCGTTAGACATTTTACTTTTCAAGGACATATGTTGGCCATTTATGCCTATTCATATATTACACATCTATCAAGTATTAGTATACATATACAAAACTTTGAATCATATTGGTTACCATACAATCAGTTTTCAACAAAATCAAATTGCATTTAACACAAGGAATCAGTTGAATTTAAGAATGCCAAGGTGCAGAATTGAAACATCAAAACAGCGTATTGAGTATATGGGAATTTTAAGATATAATCAACTACCGTCAACCTTAAAAACTCTGAATAGAATATCGAATTTTAAATCTAACTTAATAGAATATTTACTTCAAAATCTTGAATTGCTTATGTAAACCATGCATTATATGTGTATATACATACTTATTATTTTTTGCTTTAAATTTACATTTATAGTATACAGCTTGCCAGCGCATCCTCAATAATGTCAATTGGCGCTGAGGCGATATATGTATATTAGAATAATTGTAAAATGAATTTATAAAAAAAATAAATATGTATTACAAAAAAAAAGGACTGGCTGAACAGTTGAATATGTAGGGGTGTCATGTGGACCTTACATTCAGATTTTAGTTGAGCCAGAACAAATCTTGTTTTACGCGATAGAATCTGCTCACTATCTGCTATCGACCTACAAGAACGATATTCATTCAGTATCCTGCTAACGCGGAATTGGTGGCGTGTCTCTGAATTGCGTTCATAACTACATGTATGTACATACATATACAAGGTGGCGCAAAAGTAATCCTCCTATCAGAAAATGCTATAAATTTTGCGATTGGCCCGTAATGTCAGTTCTGTTTTGACATTTGTATAGTAAACACAAGCGAAATACACGTTAATAAACAATGTTACGCTACACTGCTCCAGAACGCGGAATATTGCACCACCAAGAGGAAGATGATTTTTCATCAAAAATAATCATGAATGCTGAGGCCCATTTCCATCTTAGCGGGTACGTAAATAAGCAAAATTTACGCTTCTGGGCCACTGAAAATCCGCGTGTAACCCACGAAAAAAAGAGTTCTTTTTGCCGCAACTTGATGAATTGGGATTGGAAAACATGTGGTTCCAACAGGACGGTGCAACGGCACACAGTGCACGTGCCACAACCGATATGCTGAAGGATGCATTTCCCGGGCGCCTAATCTCCCGTTTTGGCGATTTGCACTGGCCAGCAAGATCGCCTGATTTGACCGCTCCAGACATCTTTTTGTGGGGCTTTTTGAAGTCGCGGGTTTATGTCAACAAGCCTCAGACTCTTGCAGCTCTTAAAGACAATATCCGTCATGAGTGTGAGGACCTATCGCCAGAAGTTTTGGCCAAAGTGATGGAAAATGCCATAAAAAGGGCTCAAATGACAATCAACTGTGGCGGCGGCCATTTACATGACCTCTATTCTCGACTTGATGTAAAAAAAATTAAAACACCAAATAAAAATAATCCACAAGAAGAATCAAAGTTTTTCATTTTTTTTTAATTACAGCCAAAAAAACATCGGAAGTTTACTTTTGCGCCACCTTGTATATACTTTCTGAGTTTGTCTGTTTGACATTTGATCTAGTAGAAATAAACAACAATGTCGATTTTGCTCTTCACGTTTATACGTAGGTTCTGTCTGAATACCAACCTTGGTATTTCTTTTTAGAGGAGACTCTGGTAATAGAGCTGCAAAAAGCAAATTCGACTCGATCAAACCCAAAAAGTAAAGGGTGATTTTTTAGCAACTTTCTTTTTGTAACATATAACATGTTTTGGCAGCTCAGCTATTTTCATGTAACATGTTACTGCTAAACATGTTCAGTTTGATCTCGTATAATTCAACCATGAATTGACTTATAAACGAACAACGCTTGAGTTTTGTTATCAAAATTCGTGCGCGGTTAAGAAAGAGCATCGTGCTCTTTTTTAGCCACGTTAAGGAACTAACTGTACGTATTTATGGGCACTACGATATATGTAATTTGATATGTCCTTTGTTATGAACAGATAAGACAATTAGTTACATTCTACATTCCAGTTAATCTAGCGTATTGTCAACTGTCACTTTAATGTCCCCAAGTAATTTAGAATGTAGCCAGTTTAAAGTTTTGTTAGTTCCTTGTTCAGAAAGTAATTATATTACTCTCCAAAAGTAATATACGATTATATAGTACATTATCACTTAATGTCCCTTTATAATGCACAGTGTAGTCTGCTCTCTATTAGACTTGCAATTAGGAATGCCAATTAGCTTGTTATATGTATGTTTATTGCATAACTATAGAGGTAACTAACAATTATACTACTATTTTTTGGAAATCTATTAAATAACTGACTGACTTATTATAAATTAAAAAAATTTCAAGGTTATATACACAGTTTTGGCATTTCAATTGAAAATATTAATATTATTTTAAAGAAATCTGCACATGCCTGATATGCAAGAATTTTCAAATTAATCATATTTAGTCAAGATTGTTGTTGATAGTTTCCAACACTACGAGTTGAATGCAAATTAAACCTCAAATACGTTAAAAATGTGTCAGTTTTTTTTTTGTTTAATATTATAATGTGAGCTTAGTTTGCAATAAACTTTTTAATTAAAATTTAGATTTGAATAAGAAACAAAATTAATTATTAGTTTATTTTGAATGCATGAATTTGGAATTAAGTTAATGTGATTAAAACCGCTAGATATTTTCTTGGTAAAGAAAAAGTGTTATAGTTTAGTTTTTTTATTCATTCGTTATTTACACAGTTCGTAATAAATCCCACCATATGTTTTCAAAATATGTCACTGCGACAAATTGTTTATACATATGTATTATTTTATTGAGGCCTTGATATTTTGCTCTGCACATGTTGTTCGCATTGAGAGAATCTGAACTGAAATTGAGAAATTTAAATTGAATAACCGTGGTGAAGTGATTTAAAATAATTGCCACTAACTAAACTATAACATGTTTTTTTTTCTCTATTTTAAACGATATAATTAAATTAATTGCTTTAGATACAATTATTATATGTACACCTAATTCTGCGAGTTTTTTTTACGCGAATTTGATTTAACGCGTTTCCAAATACATATTTCATTCTGTTTTTATGCGATTAGATTTGATTTAACGCGATCTAAAAATGTATGTATGTTTACCAGAAAACGTTGTTTGCACTGGTTTTGGAGAAATTTAATTAAACACATAGTTGGCAGCACTAAAAATCGTCTGGTACGAAAAACAACACTATCGAAACAGGGGATTTCCCTTGTTTATTTCAAATAAATTTAGTTGAAAGTAAGAGTGTAATAAATAATTCAGTCAAATTTAAGTGTTAAAGACGAAAAGATATTGTATGTATGTATGTACTTTTCTAAATGACCTCTCTTTTCTATTGTTTTTTGTTTAAATAAAATATGTTTGTGTATAAAACAACATGAATTTGAATTATTTATCTTATTTTACCTGATATTTCATAAGTGGAACCAATTCCCTCATTTAATATGGATACTCTTTTTTTTACGCGGTTTTTTTTTACGCGAGTTTTCGAGGAACGTATCTATCGCGTAAAAACAGAATTAGGTGTATAATAAAAGTTAAAAGTCTCACGGTTAAAAAACACAACCACCTACCGATATGTGTGTGGTAAGGTAAGGTGAGGTGAAAAAATGTATCACAAATTCAACCACATAGTGATTGTCAATGTCCAAAAGCAGACTATATAATTTGGCCACCAAAATCACTTAATTTTTTAATTTGTTTTATCTTAAACAACAATTTGAAACCCAAAAAATGCTGTTTGCATTTCAATTGTTAGTAAAATAGGAAAAGCAGATTTTGTATTCAAGTTTGAAGCTAATTTATCGAAATAATTCATACATTTAGTTTCGCTTAAATCTGATGTTTTAGCGGCAGTTGCGGCGTTTTTTTTATTATTTTAAACATGACGGAAACTATTATTACTTGAATGCCTTTATGGGTGGAGTTGTAGTAATCTTATGTGGTTATTTAATCACCTACACAAACCACAATATAAGTACATATGTAGTATAATTTTCATTTTCCAAAAAAAAACTTGTATGTAACAAAAACCAAATCATAAAACAAGAACCTTGATGTAGCAAGCAACCTGTAATTTAAGCTGTAATTTTATATATTTAACAACTAAACTAGAGTACTGAAATTAGTGTTCAATTGCAAAGAAAATATTAAATAAATATAAATCCAAGCAAAATATAATATATCTTAAAATTTCCATAACAAATCATTTAAGATATCATTAAAGTTCAATAAAATGTGACATCTTAGTCATGCTGTGATGGGCATCATGAAATAAAAATAAAAAAATGTTTCAGTTTAAATTTTCTCAGGTGGTCTCAAAATTAATTTGAAAATTGTTATATAATATTTAGTTTAGTTCTACGTTTAATTAATTTGTATTATCAATTTCGTGATAGATCTGTATCAAAAGAGTTTATTATAATACGGCATGATCAATTGCTGTTTGAATATGCAAAACCATTGAAAAATAAATAAAAATATAATTTTGAAAACAGAAAATGTTTGCATACAAGTGCAATAAATCTTTGCTTTACAATTGTGTCACAGCAGAGAACATGTAGTATGATAACAACAGAAATTTAAAGGTATTTATACATTTTTCTTTGACTTTAAAATTGAGTTTTTCGCAAAAGTTTCTTCGGCAATTAACATACCACATTTTGTTTGTTCAAAATATAAACTAGCGATATGGAAGATTTTTATAAATTCCTAGTAAAATTTATAGAACTTGTTCTAAAATAATTAATTCTAGAATAAGAGCGATCAGAACCAACACTTCAGATTCTTTAATGACTTCTGAAACTATTTCTGTGAAATGCAATATTTTTATTTGGCTTTTGAGTATTTTGCCACTAGTTATACATTGGTTCTACAAAAGTTCTGTAGAACAGTTATTAGTTCCGGGACAACCTTTTAGAACCATGCACTTTTTTTAAATAATAAAAGGAGTCAAAAAATTTAAATCGTTTAAAAATTAATTAAAATTTTTGTTTTGTTAAATACACAAATAAGTACATATCATCAGGGATTTAAATAAATGTACTTGGAATGTTGGAAACGAATCACTTTCCACAACCCTTTCAACGGAATTTTAAAGGCCACTGAATAGATTCAAAAATATATTCGCTAAATAAAAGTATTCTCAAACTATTCTATATTTCTATAAATTTACCAATGAAACAATGAAATCCTAATTTGCTTCTGAAAACTAGTTACTAACATGACAATTTCAAACAAGAATCACTGAAGGAAGAACTAGTTCTAGAACATTTCATAAGAAAAAAATTGATTTAGAAACAGTTCTGGAGCACGCCAAACAAAACGAGTGTATGCTTTCTAGAGCTAATTGTGGAACTAATTAATTTTTTCCTGGGTTGTGTATATTTTAAACAATTTGGTTTGATACTTAGCAATGGAAATATAATGACAAATTTTCAACTATTCAAAATCATACGAATTTATATTAAATAAATAATTCAATTTGGTCAGGAAATATGTTTTAAAGCCGTCACAAAGAGCAATTGTGGTCTAATGATTTAAGAAAGAACTCAAACACAAAAAATGGAAGAAGTTTTTGATGCTTCAACATACATACATAGACAATGACCCCAGGAAAAATGAACCAAAAAAATTATAAAGGCCCAAATTTTGGGGTCACATTCATTATGAAATTTAGCCCTATTTTTTTATGAAAAATCACCCCAAAGGTTATGAAAAATTAATCAACGGTTAAAATGAAATGTTGCACCAAATATGTAAATGAATTTTCACCCCAATTTGTAGTTAGAAATAAAGAAAACAGTAATTAACAATTTTAAGAATATCCCAGAACACAGTATCACCAAAAAATTTCAAAATTTCTCATAACTTTTTTTTAAACAAGTTAATTTTTCAGTGTTATATGGCGTTATGGCGTATTTGTAATTTGTACTAACTAAAGTTAACTTCATAAAATTCAAATCTATTGAGATTTGACCACTCAAATTAAAAAACCGTTAAGAAAAATATCATCATCAATAAATTACACGGTGCTACAGTGAAAATATACTTGGTTCGAGTTCGAGTAGGTATGAACACGTAACTCAGTTGATTTTAATCCAATTTTCAATTTTTAAACGGTTTCAGAAAGACAAAGAATAGATCCAATCGTATACATTTTATGCTATATTAATTAAATATTTTTTTATTTTTTTATGTTTTTTTAACTTTGAGTTCTTTTTTTATATATTTTTCTATAAAAGCAGATATATTTGTATAAAAAATTTTAAATAGAATTTTATTGCAAATAAAATGAACTCTAGTTTTTTTTAAATCGGATAATGTTTGTGAAAGTTATTAAACTTTATTTAAAGAGCTTTAAAAGCACGGAAAAAAATTTAAGTGAGAATATTTTTTTATATTGTTATATTGAGATAAAAAAAGAATCCCATTTAGTGACAAATGAAGATTTGCATTAACTTGTTCGAGATTTGAAACTATCATGGAGACAAACAGAGATGTTAGCGTCTCGACTAAAACAGTGGAATATCACTAAAAGTGACTTTAAAGTAATATTTGCAAGAGACAATCCCCAAATACAGTTTGAGCGCATTTTTAAAGCTGACAATGATAATAACAACCTTGTATATTGCTCAGATGTAGATGAGTTATTCCATTTTCTGAATTACCAATATTAACCGAACGACTGGAGATTATTTTTCGAAGTAAGAAATATTTTTTTGTTATTCAAAAACCATTAACATATTTTTTAGGTTTGAAAGCAGTTTTATTACACAACGAGAATCAGTTGCCCTCAGAGCCTATAGCATACGCTACTAACATGAAAGAGTCGTTTGCAACAATGGAAAAGATACTGGATTTAATAAGTTATAAAAAGTATTAATGTCAAATTGTTTCAGATCTAAAAGTTCTGACAATTTTATTCGGAATGCAAGGAGGCTATACTAAATTCCCTTGCTATATTTGCGAATGGGACAGTCGTGGGAAAGACCAATACAAGCAAAAAAACTGGTCATCAAGAACAATTTTTCAAATTGGCAAGATAAACGTCTTAAAAATTCGACTAGTGAGTACCGAAAAAAAAAATTTCCCACCATTACACCTCAAATTGGGATACATGCATGTAGCAGTTCGTGAAACGCCTGGATAGAGAAAGCGATGCCTTTTTACACTTCAAATCAGTTTTGCCAAGAATAAGTGAAGCAAAAATAAAAGAAGGTACAAATGTTTATTGATTTCTAAACATAATTGTATTATTTTTTTATTTTTAGGTATTTTTGTTGGACCTCAAATCCGCAAAATTATGCTTGACGGAGAATTCACAATGTTGTGGAACATTTTTTGGGAAATTAAAAAAGTGAAAATTATATTGATGTAGTAAATAAATTACTTGAGGCTTATGCAGAAATGGGATGCAGAATGTAAATTAAAGTTCATTCTCTGCATGCACATTTAGATTTTTTCCCAGAAAACCTAGGACAATTTAGTGATGAGCAAGGCGAACGATTTCACCAAGACATTTTGGATATCGAAAGACGCTTCGAAGGATAAAGCCAAGAAAGAATGATTTCAAATTATTGCTGGTCACTTAAGCGAGAAACAGACGATTTGATGTACAAGCGAAAGAGGTCTAGCAAGCACTTTTAATCAAATATTCTAAATTTCTAAATAAAATAATGTGAATACTGTTATTTTAAAATATTTATATAATCATATCATTATAAGACTAAAAAAATAAAGAAAATGTAGTATCTTGATCAATATTTGTAAAAGCAAAATTTTTAACTTAATAACTTTTTTATTTTTTACTCGATTTTATTTATTGCAAAAACTAAATTAGCTTTAATGAAATATATACATAAGGGAATGTTTCTAAACAATCTAATTTAAAAAAATGGCGCCAAAGTTAAAAAAAAAACTAGAAAAAATAAAATTAAAATCAGATATAATTAAAAATAACACTGCAAAAATTTAATATATGTACATATATACCAAAATGTGTACATATTTAAAAAGGCACATATTTCTTTTTTCTGAAACCGTTTAAAAATTAAAAATCGGATCAACTGAGTTACGTGTTCATAAGTACTCGGACCTACCCGAAAATAGTTTTTTCGGAATAACTCCGAAATTTGAGTGTGTTTCCGAACTTTTAAAAATTGATTTATGATCTACTCAATAAGGCCTACAACTTACACTAGGTCACTTTTCAAGTATAACAAAGTGCTCATTTGTAGCACCGTGTTATTGATCCAAAATCGTTCAATATACATATAGTATGTACATCATCACAAAACACTAAAAACATGCTTTCGTAATATTTTGAAAAAGTGATTCTCTATCCAAAGCGAAAAAGACTAAAATCAGTCCTCGATGAAAATGTTCAAGTTATGTTTAAGAACTAGAACCGTCTGTGTGATAAAAGTGAATGAGTATAAATAACTAAGTGAATGTATCTCTGCCGCGCTACTGAAGTGATCTGCAATATTCAGTTATCCAATTATTGTATTTATCCATATCCATTTATCCATAATATTTTAAGATTATTAAGATATAAGATAAATATTAGAAATTCTTTTAAAAAGTTGATTAATATTTTTATGAAAATTTAGAAGTTGTATAGAGTTGCTTTTCTGCTAACGATATGATTACGATGCATTTTTTACACATTCATTAAAATTAATATCTTTTATCTCTGTTTTGTTTGTGTTGATACAATGTAGCAGTAATTTTTTTATACCCATTTTAAAAGCATTAACGTTTTCCTCCAAATTAGGATGAAATACAAACAACATTGTTTAAGCAATAGAATTTGGTAATATTTACCGAAATACGGTTTATAAATTATAATTATTTAGCTACAGATAGTGCATTCCTTTCCATAATTGTTTAAAATAAACTCGAATATTCAAAATCGCCCTCTACTAGATATCCTAATGAATTTGTATTTGTATCAAAAGAAAACCAAAACAAAAAACACCTGGCTGATCGGTTGGTGTTCAAACATTAAACGAAAAGTTTAAAGCCACGTTTTTTTATTATTTCGCTAACAAGACTTTAACTAAAACTAAATTTTTGTTAAAAAAAAAATTCAGCACAACTATAAAATTTTATAAGTAGAAACTGAAAAGAGAATTTTTTTTATTTTAGTAAACTCAGAGCTTTGTAATTGATACCTGCAGTCGTACTTAGATTTGAAGAATGTGACTAGTCTTATGAATCAAATGCGAGAAATCTGGTTTTATTAGTTGTTGTCATTTAAAGGATGTGATTGTTGAATAGGTTGTAATCTATTTATTTCTTTTTTTTTTTGTTCTACCCATGGATAAAAAATTATATCTTTTTATTTTTAGTTTTTTGTTTATTAATTTATTCCGTATATGTATGAACAAAAGTCAATTAGTTGCAGATTGACATTTTGATATTTTTATACCCTTCACCATAGGTGTTCCATATTGGTTTATCGTTGTGTTTGTAATAGCTTTAAAATTAATTTGTTATAATATAATTTTATGAATATTAGGACGTAATAATTTTGAAACGGTGGAAATCCGAATCAGATAGTTAGAAATTCAATGATCTTTAAAAACAACATTATGTTTTCTCTTCCGATCCTGGAAAGTACTAGTCTAAAAATTAATTTAAACATTGTTCCTGTACATACTGTGAGCGTCAAAATAAAGTCAACACCATATATTATTATAAGAAAAGCTTAATTATGTTAATATATATAATTTTATATTAGAAAATTATGTTGTATCTAGTTATTAAAGTAGAATTTAATTTACAACAAAAAGAAACAATATCAAAAGCGTATACAAATTTAATTGATTTATTGTGAAAATAGACAAATTTTTACGCATCAAAATAAAGTAAACAAAAATGCAAAAAAAAACCCTGTAGTAGTGGCCATTAAAATAATTGCAAGTTTCATAATTTATTAGTAAAAGATATTAAGTTGTGAAGTTAGTTAGTGAAAAATGTACAATGGGAAGACAAACATCCATTGAGACTCGGCAATTCTTATTAGACTTACATAGAAAAGGTAAAACTGTGTGTGAAAATATATATACAAGTATACCAAACGCAATACTGTAAAAAATTTGCCTGGCACAAAACGACCACAGCGTAGTGCTGTCAAAGTATTGAGTAATGGGTACCTAGTATCGAGTATTTGCCCTTTTATTTGGATACTCAATACTTAAAAGTAGTTACTCGATACTTTCTGAGTTGTATTTTAAGCAAGTTGAGTGGGTAAAATAGTGTATAAAAATACATCACTGTATAAAAAGACAACCATGTGTAAGCTACAAAATTAAACCAACCGCCGAAATAAAGCTGTCTATTATTTCTTAAGTTGTTGTTAACGTTGAATTAAAAGTTAGCTTTACATTTATTTTTGATTTAATAATAAAAGACATACAAAACCAATAATAGATCTATTTTTATTTTTTAAAGAAACTACTTCAATTTGCAGATAAAAACTATGCGTTATAATTTTAAATAATCCGTTAAAAGTATCGAGTAGTATTGAGTACCCAAATGAAAAGTATTGAATATTATTGAGTAATGGAAAGTAATAGAATTTGCCAGCACTACCACAGCGTCTTATAAAAACTGACGTAATAGCTATAGTACGAAAATAGTACAAATCGCTAAAATGTTAAATGCAGTATGATTAGAAGATATTTGCAACAAAATGGCCTAAATGGTAGAGTGCCACGTAAGAAGCCCTTTATATCAAAGAACAACCAAATCAAACGTTTGAATTTCGCAAAAAATATACAAACAAGCCTCAAATGTTTTGGAATAATATTCTTTGTGTCTATGTAAGTAAGTTTGAGATATTCGGAGTCAAAAACGTCCCAAAAATATGGCGAACCAAGATGTACATATATAATAAAAACGTTACCAAGACGGTAAAACAAGACGGCGGTTCAGTAATGTTCTGGCGTTGTATGGCGGCAATGAAAAAGGAAGAATATCTCGATATTTAAAAAAAATGTAGCCCATAGTGTAGAGAAATTAGAACTAGCGCAGAACTGAATTTTCCACCAGAACAATGATCCTAAGCATAACTCCAAAATTGTGAGAGTGGTTGCTCAATTACTGTGCAAAAACTTTAGATCATCCTCTACATTCTCCAGACCTCAATCCAATTGAGCATCTGTGGGAATATATAGACAAAAAAAAATTAGGCAAAGAATTATTTCTTGCAAGGATAACCTAAAGGCAGTAAAAAAATATGAATAGAACAAAATTTCGTCGAAGATTTTCAGCTGTGATAAAGGCAAAAGGATTACAAACAAAATATTAAATACAATGTTTTACATCATTTTTACCTTAATTATTTATTATGTTTTTTTCTAGTTTTTTTTTTCATTGAGTTATGCAATATATTTTGTTTTAAATTTATACTTGTAGTATATATAGCTAAAGGCTTCACAAAGCGCGACAAGCCAACACTGAATGCCCTGTGGGAAGAACTGGCTGATTCACTGACGTGAATATGGGTGAAAAAAGGTAAACAAAATTTTTTCCACAGAACAATTGTATTGTTATATGAAATGTCTTTTTATTCGTACAGAAATGGACTGAGTGGAAGAGCGAGGTAAAAAAAAAAACTACCTCAAAATAAGACAGAGAGAGTCTAGGGCAACTGGCGGTGGACCGTTTGCAAAGCATCACCTGACAACAACAGAAGAGGCCATAGTACGGCTATGTGGCATTTCGCAGTTGGTGGAAGGTGTTTGCGGCGTAACAGTTGGTCTCAACGAAGATGTAGATGCTGCATGTGAGAAAGTAGTACCCTCTACATCTTCAAAACGGCCATTGTCTCCAATAACAAAAATGCTACAACTGCTGATGTCATTTTATTTTATATATAAGCACTTATCACCTTTTAATTTAATTGATATCAATTATTTTCACAAAAAACACTTTTATTGATATTTTAATGAAACAAATTAATATTTTGTCAATTTTCTGCTAAAAAGTAAAATAAAAAATAATAAAAATGTAAACAACAGCTGTTTCGATATTGGTTTTATTTACATTCGAAATTAACAAAACCAACTTGGTTTCGTGACACCAAATGAAACCAATATTGGTTTTAAAACCGACAATTAGCAAAACCAATATTGGTTTCTATGGCACCCCTGATAAACTAAAAAACACGATTATTATAATTACAACAATTTTCTTAAAATTATATTAACAAACAATTTACTTAATGTTTAATACAGTGTTGTCCGATGTTAATGTCTTAAGTTTCTTTCACTGACTGTTAGCTTTTCTGTTTATTATTATTTTTGTATTTGTTTATTGTATGTCTATATAAGTATGTGAGCGCAATTATCAGTATCTGTTTTGTAGTTCATTCTCTTATCTATTGGAGTATTAATTATATGTAACATCTCTTGCATATATCGTTTACCAATATTATTCTCTTCCACAATTATTCTTACATTATCAAAGTTTTATTTTTAACAATATAAAAGGTCTACAAGGTAAATTTAGAAAATATTAAACCAGAAATGAAAACAAAATGTGTACTATGTACAATATTTTTTTATTTTGTTTAGGTCATATTTGGCTTGGAACATATGCACAAACGTTTCATTGTGTATAGAGGTTTGAAGCCAGCAAATATTTTGCTAGATGAGAATGGTCATATACGTATTTGGGATATGGGTTTAGCTTGTGATGTTCAAGAAAAAACCAGTTATATCGATGGGTACACATGGTTATATGGCGCCCGAGGTTTTGTCAAAAGGTACTCCGTACGACTCTTGTGCTGATTGGTTTAGCCTCGGTTGCATGCTTTATAAATTGCTCAAAGGTCATTTATTTATAATTAAATTTTTTCTATTTACTTTTCTTTATAATTAGATTTATTTTATTATTTCCTTATTAACATATTTACTTTATTATAATAAACACATGACTGATGAAAAAAGTCGTGTTTTATTTCCATCAACGTTGACGAATAAATTCATCACGTTTGATATGGCAGCGGTGACCGATATATCCGTCAAGTTTGATATGTCAGCGATGACCGATATATCTGTCAAGTTTGACAAGTCAGCGGTGACCGATATATCCATCATTGTTGTTTAATCATATGTGACCAATATTTCTATCAACGCTGATCAGTAAATAGCATTAGAGTGAGCAGTTCAGACTTATGTTTTACGTACGGTAAAGCTAGTTAGTTAGACAGAGATGCAAGATCACACGTACACAAAAGTTTGCATCATTTTTTTCATATTGGCCTTAAGAAAATGATAGAAACTTTGTTCTACGAGATGACCGATATATCTGTCACCAATGACGGTCATTTGACCGGTCAAATGATCGTCACTGTTCTTGTAGGGATAGCACATTAAAAACAATCAATATTAGTTTCGGTTACACTTGTTCAACTCTTCGTTTGTTTGAGTTACATATATTTAATAATTTACGGACTTTTTTGTCACCTGTTGTTATTTCGGTAGCAGTAATTTCGGACTAACTTAAATTATTAAAGAGGCTTATATTACCTATATATTTAAAGTTATGTAGCAAACGATTATTTATAGAATAACGTTAAGGGTATTTTCGCTTATTTTGGTAACGGTGTTTTAGCGGTAACGGTTATTGAGCTAAAAGACTATTTCAGCGGCAATGACAGCCAGCAATGTTAAAAATTCATAAGTTCATGCAGACTGGGAAAATTTTAGGTTATAATGTAAATTTGCTAACAAAACACGCTTTTAGACTCTGTTACAAATTCAGTTTTATTAATATAAATTTATTCACGCGGCGTTTAATCACAAGCACTATGAGGCCAATTGATATCGCCAAATCGAAAAATTACGCGATAGAAAATTTGTCATACAACAACTAAATTCTTTGACCTACTGTGTGGCTCGTAGCGCCGGTGAAGGGTATGTAAAATTCGGCATAGCCAAATATTGAACTTTTACTTGTTATATGTATATAGATATGTATATGTATTTAAAAATATGTAATTGTATATAATATATGTATGTAATATTGTTGTGACCCTGAAGGAAACCTGGGGACAAGTGTCTCCAAGTCACCACTTTTGTCTACTATTTTGGTAACGGTTTGGCGACATTGTCAACAGCATTGTCACAATGGTTATTATTATACAATTATTTTTTTTCAATTGTGAGCCCCGATAGACTAGACGATAGTGTGCCGAACTATCATTCAGAGAGTTTCGGGTTCGATTCCCACCAAAGACTCTGGGTGTTTTCGAATTTATTTTTAATTAGATATTTTTTAGTACTTTATTTTTTTTAATAAAACTCCAAAAATTAGCAAAAAAAAAAAAAAAAAAATGCATTTTTATTTTCTATTTTCGAAAAGTACCAAAAGTATAGACAATGTGGTCCCAAAAGAACTACCTTGTCAATAGTACCTATGTCAGTAGTGGATTTTACATGACACGCACATGTTAAATGTCTATAGTAATTAGCATTGTCTGGGGTATACTAAGTCACTAGTACTGGTGACTGTATTAATAGTAAATCAGTACAGTTTCACTATTAACATTTCCTGCAGGGGAGCTAAGTGACCATAAAATATTAAAATGTGTTCTGTTATAACCTTCACTGTGGTATTTAGTTGATTTATGCAATATTTAACTTCAACACACTTTGTCCAACACGATTAAAACTTGTTGTAATTAGAATTGACCACATAGGATTTGTTATTTAGAATTTAGAAATCCTATATAAATATATATGTACATACATACGTAGTTATCAAATGCTTGGGAACACCAAATGATCTAATAATAAACTTTTAAAAATGTGTAAATATTTACTGGATTTAGTAGAAAAGCTTTTATACAAATAGATTGTGATAACAAAGTTATAAAAGGACTTCTTCTATCTTATTATATTTATTGATACTAATCTTTGATACTGTTTTTGCAATTTTTATTGTACGAGAGTTTAGTGTTATAATTGAGGATTCACATAAATTGCGGTCACATTACAAAAAAAAAAATTCATGAAAATACAAAGGCAAAATCTCTACCTGTTATAAAACGATGGAAGTCATCCTCAACCGCAGATCGTAAACAAAAAAGGAAACTAGGAACTTTAAAAGCAAAGACTGGATCTCTTCGAAAATTATCGCGTGAAAAATACAAATCAAATGTAATCCCAAGTCTTGTGTGCTCAAGACCAAGACGTAGGCAGAATTATGCAACAATTGGCAAAAAACTATCAAATAAGACTTGTCACATCAGAAATTATTTAACAAGTAGCCTTGATGAATTATTACGCCACCCTCGTAACACCATAAATAACATATAACTAACATACATACATATGTATACGAGTATTCATACAAGCAAAACAAGTGTTCCTAACTTTGGCAGTTCTCCATATGTAACTAGTAAATTTTATATTAAAATATTTCAGATTCTGAGACAAATTTTGCCAAATCACACAAAAAAACCTGTTGCAGACTTTTAACTTAGTATGACCAAAAGAAACAATAAAAAAACAGTAATTGTTCTTTGACCAACCGGCAACATAACTGAATAATAATGAACAATGAATGCAACATTATTAAAAAAAATATTTATGTGTTGTTGATACATTTTTTTTT
Source organism: Bellardia bayeri (assembly GCA_950370525.1). Lineage (NCBI taxonomy): Eukaryota > Metazoa > Arthropoda > Insecta > Diptera > Calliphoridae > Bellardia > Bellardia bayeri. The sequence goes on from OX493264.1 coordinate 125,512,264, forward strand.
AAATTAATTTTTATTTTGTTCAATTTTTCTCCTCATTGGATTAAAAAACTCCTGCAATGGTCATTGTTGCCTTTTTGAAACAATTGCCCAAAACAAACAAGTAAAAAAGTATAGTCGGTCACTACATAATAATACTACATAATACCCTACACAGAGTATGCATGACTTCTGTGCATATACAAATCACTTGCATAAAATTTTAACACGATATCAACACTTGTAAAGGATTTATGCAAATTAAAGTAATTTTCAGAAGAGGTAAATGGTAGCTATAATGATTTTTGATTTTTGTATTTATGAAACTTATGTATTTGTACATATTGGCATTTTTAAGAGATTTATGGACGTTAAAGTAATTTTCAATGAAGTGGGTTTTATATGGAAGCTATAACAAACTATGGACCGATCAGCATAAAATTGGAACGAATGATTTGTGTACATATGTATGACAAATATTTCTGTTGAATATTATTTGGATGTCAACAGTTTCAAGAGAGTTAGTTATGCCTTTTAAAATGATTTTCGGCATGGACTGATCTGCACAAATTTTTTAGATGTAATTAGACTCCATGTACAATTTATTTGTGGTGAAATTTGTTTGAATGGGTGTATAAATCAAATATTTATGAGCGATAAACTCCATTTCGGGAGGAGGGGGCTTGGTGAAATAATGGACCGATTACAAGCAAATTCAATACCAAATGTCCTTGGGATGAACAAAGTTCTCATACTAAATTTTATCGAAATATCTACAAAACTGTAGATTGTGCTCTGCGCACAAGGTTTACATGGACAGCCAGCCAGATGGACGGACGGACATAGTTTAATCGACTCTGAAAGTAATTCTTGTTTTGAGCGTTACAAACATCAGCACAAACCCAATATACCCTCCCCACTATGGTGGCATAAATATAAAATAAAGACAGTATTGTTGGAATATTTGTGTTATATGTAGTAAACGTTTTGTTGGTTTCAGTATTATTTAATTTTTTTGTTCAACTTTCAAAATAGAGGTTTAGGCTTATTTGCCATGTTTGTTTTCTTACATTTATTTGCTTAGTTTCAATTTTAAAAGATGAATTATTTTTTTAAACTGATTAATCTATAGCAAATCAAGAAATGCAATAAAGCAAATTCATAAAGAAAACTAATGACTTCCAAAATGCAATTAATTAAATAAAAAGAAATAATTTTTTTAACGCAAATAATCAAGGTTGTTTTTTTCAGACAGCCATTGGAAAATAATCACGCATCTGTTAAAAGCAAGTTTGTTTTGGTTTTAAGAGATACATCCATCCGATTACAATTTCTAAAATCAACACAGATACCATAAATTTAAATTTAAATGTTACTGCCAGCATAACATTTCTGGTCTTTCAATTTATTTTTACAGAAAAAAAATTATAATAAAATGTTATATTTTCAAAAGCAGTCACAAGTTAAAACTTTTTTTCTTGTAAATTTGAATGTCAGTTAAAAGTAAAACATAAAAAAATTTAATTGATTTTTGATAGAAAAAAGTTTGGTTTATTTAAGTTCATTTTAGCAACTAAATCAAGTAAAATTGAAAATAAGTTAACCGTAAATTAATAAAGTCATTATTGGATAATTTATAACTAACTATTAGATAATATGTATTAATGAAATACATATTTAAGAAATTGTAGTATATAAAGGAATTTACAAAAATCAGCTAAATTAGTTGTAAAAATATTTTGTAATATCAAAAGATTATACCGGTTTTTTATCAAAATAAATTAAGATAAAATTAAATTTTTTTCTTTAAATCTGTTACGAAACAGTCGTTGTCGTAAAAAGAAAACGACACTCATAGTAAGGCTGAATATTATACAGCTCTAAAGTCAACGATTGTTTGGATTGTTTGAGACTTTACTCATAACATGTACAAGAAATATGATTAATTTCCGAAGTCTATTTCGGAATTAGTCGTAGCTCCCATATAAGATCCACTTCCGAAAATCACTTTAAAGAGCATAACTCATTCAAAAATGTTGGTATCCAAATAATATTTAACACAAATATATTTCATACACATACAAATTTTATGGTACAATCTTATTGTGATCGGTCTATAATTAGTCGTAGCTCCCATATAAGACCCACTTCCGAAAATCCAAATAAAATTTAACACAAATATATTTAATATATATACAAATAATACGGTACAATTTTATTGTGATCGGTCCAAAATCTCTTTAAAGAGCATAAATTTCTTAAAGATGTTGGTAATCAAATAAAATTTGACACAAATAAGTTCTTATATACAAATATAATGACACCTAATTTTGTAATGGTCGGTCCATAATTAGTCGAAACTCCCATATAAGACCCTTTCCGTAATTCACTTTAACTTCCATAAATCTTTTAAAAGTATTTACAAGGTGACGCAAAAGTAAACTTCCGATGTTTTTTGGATGTAATAAAAAAAAAAATTAAAAACTTTGATTCTTCTTGTGGAATATTTTTATTTGGTCTTTTAATTTTTTTTACATCAAGTCGAGAATATGTCATGTAAATGGCCGCCGCCACAGTTGATTGTCATTTGAGCCCTTTTTATGGCATTTTCCATCACTTTGGTCAAAACTTCCGGCGGTAGGTCCTCACATTCTTGACGGATATTTCTTTAAGAGCTGCAAGAGTCTGAGGCTTGTTGACATAAATCCGCGACTTCAAAAAGCCCCACAAAAAGAAGTCTGGAGCGGTCAAATCAGGCGATCTTGCTGGCCAGTGCAAATCGCCAAAACGGGAGATTAGGCGCCCGGGAAATGCATCCTTTAGCATATCGGTTGTAGCACGTGCATTGTGTGCCGTTGCACCGTCCTGTTGGAGCCACATGTTTTCCAATCCCAATTCATCAAGTTGCGGCAAAAAGAACTCGTTGATCATTGCTCTGTAGCGCTCACTATTCAAAAAAGGTCTGATGACTCCCCCAGCGAAAGCAGCACACAATACAGTGACTTTGAGCGGGTGTAATGGCTCTTCGTGGGTTACACGCGGATTTTCAGTTCCCCAGAAGCGTAAATTTTGCTTATTTACGTACCCGCTAAGATGGAAATGGGCCTCAGCACTCATGATTATTTTTGATGAAAAATCATCTTCCTCTTGGTGGTGCAATATTCCGCGTTCTGGAGCAGTGTAGCGTAACATTGTATATTAACGTGTATTTCGCTTGTGTTTACTATACAAATGTCAAAACAGAACTAACATTAGGGGCCAATCGCAAAATTTATAGCATTTTCTAATAGGAGGATTACTTTTGCGCCACCTTGTATATCGAGATAAAGTTTAACAGAAATCAGGACACTGAATTTTGGTCCAAAATAGGTGATATCTCCCATATAACGCCCATTTCTGAAAAACTGTTTCATATTTACATATACTAGGTATAGGGTATTATATGGTCGGGCTTGACCGACTATACTTTCTTACTTGTTGGACAAATATTTCTAGGCGTTACAAACATATGCACAAATCCAATATACCCTCCCCACTATGGTGGTGTAGGGTATAAAAAACAGAAAACTTTAATAATATTTAAAATTTATAAACTTTTATGGTATTTTCCTCAATGAGTAAATTGAAATATTTAACGATACAGTTAAAATTTCAAACACCAATTTTAAGATATTCTAAACAAAAAAAATAAGTTTTTTAAACTTTCCTTTCATAATTACCAAATTAAATTTATGAACTCATTATTTTATTTGCTTTTTATTTACAGCCACAGTCAAAATTTAGTACACAGCGAACAATAATTTCTATGAAGAATAATTTATTTAAAAAAGTCTATATCTTTAAAATTCGGATAGGCTAACTTTTATTAAACAGTTATCGTTTTCTCTTACTGAAAGATTTATAACAGAGTTAGGAAATTAGTTAAGGAAACGAATGGCACGAGGCAATGATTTACATGTAGAGGTTAGAGATTTGATAGTGCTCCATCGAAGCAGCGGAAAATATCTCGCAGATATTGCTAACATTATGAACAGAAGCCGGTTAATTGTTCAAAAAGTTATTGAAAGATGTTAAGCTCGAGAAAACACCAAACTGCAAAACATACCGGTCGATCACACTTGCTAACTGATAATGAAGTGCGCAAAATAGTCAGAGAAGTAAAGAAAACTCCAAAGTCTAGTGCTTTCAAAATAGCTGAAGACATTTCTAAAACAAGCGGTGACACAGTAAGCGCATCGACAATTATAAGAGGGCTGAATAACCATGGACTTCATGGAAGAGTGCTTAAAAAAAACCATACATATCTGAAGTAAACCGTACTAAACGTAAAGGCTTTGCAAAAGCTTACTTAACCTCTACGCAATTTTTCTGGAATAATATATTTTGTAATGACAGTAAATTTAAGATTTTTGGATCAAAATCAAGAGGAAATGTCTGGAGAACAAGAAATAGTGAGCTGCTTCCACAGATCCTTGGAATTATGTATGTCAGCTGCAGGACCAGATAATATTGTATTCATTGAAAGTACAATGAATAGCCGAGACTAGTTACAAATTTTAAAGGACAATTTGAAAGTGAGTGCTGAAAATGTAGGTCTTCAGACGCTATGGATCTTTCAGCAAGACAACTACCCAAAACACGCCAGAATTGTCAAGAAGTGGTTTGTTCAGACCTTGATCCCACAGAGCACCTGTGCTAAATTTTAGACAGGAACATCAGAAAAAGAAGCATTCCAACCAAAGACGAACTCCGAACAGCTTTAACGGATAAATGGGGCAAGATTACTAGAGATGTAACTGAACCACTCCATGAAAAGGCGACTAGAGGCTGTAGTAAAGCTGAATGGAGGGACAACAAAATATTAACATTTAATAAATAGCGTGTTATCTTTCAACTGTATAGGTATACTATACACAAAATTTTAATTTAAAAATTTTTTAAAAAATGAAATGAACTATAAATTAAATTTTAGTTTCATTCAATTTTATATATTTCTTAATACAATAAAAAAAATATGTTGCTGCATAAATGAAAAAGCGTATACTAAATTTTGACTCTGACTGTATATATTTAAAAAAAAACGCATATTGCATAATGCATATTTTTTATATTTTAAGAGCATATTTTTTTGTTTTTAGGAGCATTTTTTAAGTGAATAAAACATTTTTTAAAGCCTTTTTTAGGCTGCTCTGGTATTCACTTATATTTTCCTTCGATCGATATTTTGTATTGAATTATAAAATCGTATATCCTTTAATAGTGGTCTAAATTGCAAAAGAAATATAAACTGTAATCACTTGTATTTCCACCAAAAATCGATTTTAATATGAAATTATAATCCTTTAATAGTGGTTTAAATTGAAAACAATGGATAATCTATGAGCCCTCTATTTATCAACAATAATCGATTTTTTATATGAAATTTACATTTCATTTCAGCTGTCAAATCAAGGGAAATTCCACGTGAAATTTGTTCACTTTTATTTTTTTAACATTGAATTAAAATAGGAAAAATGTGAAAAGTGAACAAATTTCACGTGGAATTTTTATTCACGATAGGGGTGATTAAATTCATGGAAAAGTGAAATTAAGCAAGCGGGATATATTAGGTGTAAAATAAAATGTACTATATTTCTCGAGCTGTCTATGTAGTTACTTTGACAGCTAGAAAGACATATTTTTAAAATATAATTCCCCAAATTTTGACTGAAGAAATTCATTTAGTTTCACCGTTCACCATTCTTAATGGCAACACTCACTTCTATTTTTTCTATTTTAACTGCCCATATTAACTTTAAATATTATCATTACAAATAAATCATTTCTAAATCAAAAAAAAAAAAAAAACTGTAAGTAAAATATTGCGTGTATTAAACTCCTAAATAAATAATTTAAAACCAAATCAAGAACATAGTCAAACTACTTTTCAAGTTGTAAATAAGTAAAAGATAAATAATACAGGGTATATTTGCCAATGAAATGTAAAAAAATCTGAAATATTAAAAAAAAAGAAACCAATTCGTTTTGGTAACAAAGTTTCTATATACATACATATGTATGTATATATGTATTTCACTTTTATAGACTCCATATTAACCATACTTAACTTTTTCATTGCAGGACCCTTTATTTTTAAACTAGAAAATTAAAAAGCTATTATTATCTTACACTTGGGGAACATGTTTAATTTTTGAACACAAAAATAAATTTGTGGCAAATTTTACGCCAACCATTATGCAGTACATGAACAACGACATAAACCTAGATTTCGAGATTGCTAGACAAACCAATTGAATTAAGACATTTGACAGTTCAAGTGGATCTAGTTTGTTTGTTGTTCTATTTTAAGTTTTAAAAGTTATTGCTTATGAGAAACCAACTAAGAAGTACATATGTAGATACTTATTTATGTGCAAGTGACATTTGTAAAAGTTTTATTTGTAATGCAATTTAACGAGGGTCAGCTAATAAGTGCTATTAATGGCATTGAGTTGTTTCTTAATTAGACTAAAAATTTGTTGGATTACTTTAAATAAAAAAGTGATAATTTATTCTAGTAACCGTTAGCGAAATGAGCCAAAATACCGAAACCACTGATATACAGTTAACGAAATAATGTAAATTAGCGTTATCCATAACTTTAAACCATTTTGAATTAGTTGCCAACCTTAGTTAACATTTTTAACAAAGACAACTTTTATTATTGTGAGATTTATATAAAATCTATCATCGTAGTAAGTATATTGTATAAAAAAAATCGTGTAAAAATGTATCACTGTACACTTTTCTTAACACCAACTAAGTATATGTACATATATGTAATATACAGACACACAAATATAGTTAGTATCAACACTGAGGAGTGCGCCACTTAAAAATGTAACATGTCATAATAAAAGGCTTATTTATTTATTTTATTTTATTTTTACCAACAGCTATATTAATAATTATTAAAACTCTTAGATGTTTTAGTAGTGTCTTTAATATCTTACGAGATAAATATATTTTTTATATGGAATTACAAAATAGACTCACGATCCTGTAAATTGAAAAAGCAGGATAATCTGTGATCAGTTTTATTTCCCAACAAAATTTTTTAAGAAATTAAAAAAGATAAAGTTAAATAACTTCCAAATGAAATAAGTACCAATGGAAAAATGAAATAAATCCCAAAAATGTTTCCATACAGATTGGGACTTATTTCATTATGAAATAACTCCCAAATGAAAGAAGTCCCAACAGTTTTTTTTTTTTTGTTTGTTGGGAGTTATTTCATTTGGGCGGAAGGATTTTCTCCTCCATGGTATATATCGCATTGCACAAATTTCTTGTATTGCCGTTAATTCATTTTTATTGGGATTTATTTTTACATTTTGAAATAAGTCCCAAAAAATTGCCAATGTCGTTTCAAAGGCGTTTTAAATCATACAAATCTTATCTCTAGTTCTCTTGATACCACCTTGGGAAAGTCTTTATTTCTTAAAAAAATGATCTCCAAATCTTCACCCTTTTTAAGAACTCAAAAGAGAGTGATTATGCAATTACGATAAGCTTTAGAATGACATTTCTAGAAAAAAATAAAAAAATAAAAATAAAGCCGTACTAATATCGCGCAAAGTCAAAAAACTATAATAGGCGAAATTGATACAGTTTTTGTTTTAAATTTGTCATTCTAAAGCGTAACCACTTGTTTTAGCACAAATTTGTTTTACGTTATTTACTCTTACAAGAGTTTTGCAAGATCAAATAGCATCAAATAAATTAAAACTAAATATTTGTTGTGCTTTGGCCTAAATAAGAAAAGTTTTTTAAATAGATAAACGTGTTCAAAAATATTTTATTTAGTGGTTACGTCTTTTTCGGCAAATATTTGCCAAATGTGATCGTACCTTAAGAAATTTTTAGGAAATGATTGTACTAAAGGAATTTTCATCGCCCAAGCAACTACTGCAACAAACGTAGTATACATATGGTTATGATTACGACGATAAGGTTGAAGAAACAAAGAAAGCTGTTACTACCTACACCGACAATTCCACTCGCAAAAGTCTTATAAAATCCCAAACTTTGTGAACAATTTTTAAGACTGCACACAGAGAAAAAATATTATCATGTTTATTACAACAATATCAACATTTTTACAAGTTTTTCAACAATGTTATGGTCATTGTAATTATTTATATGATTGCGTAACCATAACATGGTTAAGTTACGATTCAGATGATTACACCAATACCTCTCTTTGCGTCGGGGTTACGTTCCAAAAAAAAAAAAACACGCCGCAAAGTGAATAAAGATTTTCTATAGCAAACCATGTAAAAATCGAAGATAGGTTCTAGCGTTACGAAAATACTAAGTCGTCGGCTTTCTTTCACAAAAAATTGGTCCAATGTTGCTGAACAGATTTTTTTTAACGTAAAATAAATTCTCTTGTAGCAATTGTCTGTATTAATACCACTAGCATTATCGTTGCATAATGCTTTACTTTTTATGTCATCAAATAAGCTTTTTGCTTTTGTCTGAATTGCCATTTTACTTAATGGTATTCTCTGCGCAACTTGATTTTTAATCCAAATAGAAAGCAAGGACTCCATTTCGATCATCAAAGCACTTCTTGTACGGGTCATCGTTTTAGCATCTAATGATGTTGCAGATGCAAAAACTAAAAAAGATTTAAGACTCGAACCAATAACAACGCAACCTCAATAATCCAACGACGCACAGTGAAAATTAGTACTAATCAAGCAGCGACGCAACTTAGAAAAAACGCAAAACGAAACGATGCAAAGCGAGGTATTGGTGTACCTAGTAGTAACTATGTATATATATGTTGCAATAATGTTTATAATGAATCCATTTATCATAATTTGTTGTTCTTTGATTATGATAGAGAACAACATAATATGGTATAATCTTTCATTATAAAACTAATGACCATAAACATTACATAATTGCTATAATCATATATTTGATTGCTATAATCATGTAAACTTAACCATATCATAGTTACAGAAATCATATGAATATTTACAATGATCATAATATTTTTAAAAAATGTTGAAATAATTCTGGTAAACATGCGTGTGGCCAGTCTATCTACAACTTTTAATATCATGAAAAAATCGGGCAATTATTTGTCAAATATATGAGTTATATTATTGACAGATGAATTTGTTAATATTATCTTAATTGTTTATATATATTATCTTTTTTAACGATGCACTCCTTAAAACAAGTAAAATGTTATAATAATTGCCACTAACTCAGCTAAGAAAAAAGTAACCAGAAATACCAAAATAGTAATAATAATACCTTAATGATTTTAGAACGTAAAAGTGATTGGCCGGACGTCTCAGAAGTGGCCATAACCATAAATAAGTAATGGACACCATAATAAATTAACCAAATACTTGTTAACCAAGCATGTTTTTTTCATTGTTTTCTAATTCGTTTGTAATATATTCTATAAAGTTTGGAGTTTGACGCTATGGTTCATTTGGATTGAATTGAGTTGGCTGGGATTGATTTGTATGTGTTGCTCACCAGCTTGTTTATTCGCCGCTTCTAGTTAAACATTAAAAGGCAAACACCCCAAGGAGTGGTTTATTTACATGCACTGGAGTATAATTCTTTTTATTTTACTCGTGCAAAACGGTGGTAAATTCTTGTTGTGTTTTTTTTTTTTTTTTTGAAGAAATAATGTTTCGGAAGTGCCACTAAATTGATATCGAAAATCTTTGTATGAGTTTGAGTATTGTTATTTGAATTGGGGTCGTTTACATGCAAAGTCATAAGGTTTTATTGTGCTTTGGTTTGTTTTTTGTATTATATAACTAAAAACGTAATACATAGGTATAGAAATATAATATAATGAAAGATCGAAATCAATTAGATTGTCTTTTAATAGGTTTCAGTAAGCTGCACCAAACTGAAACAATGTAAACAAAGGTGAAGTGTGTAACAAAAGTAAAAGCCTGCTTAGTTATACAATTCTAAAGAAATATAAATTTATTTCGTTTATAGCACAATTTGAACATCCACTGTAGTTACTGTTAATTCAAATATGTAGTCTGTAAATATAATTAAATTCTATGCATGTAATATATATTTTTCGCCTGCGGCCGCAACATTACCAAATCTTTATTACAAATTCATTTTAACAACTAAACTCAGTTCGTGCAGAACTATAACTATGACACACCTCTGGCTGCTGTTATTTCTAAATTCATGGCTTCAAAGTAAAGCTCAGGGTTTTGGCATTAATCTCATTAAAGCGCCAGACGATGATCGGGCACAAATTGTGTGCACTGCAGCTTTGTTGGGGAAATATTTTCATTCTGGTGAAGCTCTCTCAGGCTCAGTGCTGCACATAAGCATAACCTCAGCCTCTAGATATTTACAGCAATCTTTACTGCAAACTTTACATTCAGATTTCAACTATCGTTGGACCATAGTGGTGAAGGACACACATCGTGATGGTGATGAAGAAGTAAAAACACAAGCAGTTTTACATGAAAAGCCGCAGTGTTATTTTTTCGTCATTGAAAATATAGAAGATGAAGGCATGGATGAAATATTTGAAAGTTGGAAGTCGAACTTAAATTGGAATCCTTTGGCTCAGTTTGTGGTGTACATTTCGGCGGTAGAGGAGACCGAAGAGGAAATTTCCGATATAATGATAGAGCTTTTGTTGAATTTTATGAACAAGAAAATCTATAATGTGAATGTTATTGGACAATATGAGGAGAGTAATTTCATTTTTGGTAAATCGGTATTTCCCTATCATCCCGATAATAATTGTGGCAATCGGGTTATATCCATAGAGACTTTGGATATTTGCGATTATCAGGAGAGTAAAAGACAAGATGATAAGGTTGAGGAAGAAGATGAATACGATAAAGAAATTAAAACAGTAACGGAAGAGAAAGGAGATGAAGTTGAGGAGATAGATATAGATAATCAAAACTCTGCCAAATCTGATGAAAATAAAGAACAGGATACTGAAGAAGATGCAGCAGCAGAAGAGCAAACTGAGGAAAATGCCAAAATTGAAAACAATTCTATATCTAATGAAGCTGGAGAAAATACAGCAGATGAAGAGCAGAAATTTGAAAATGCCACAACAAAACTACAAAACATTCCTAAATCTAATGAAGAAGATATGGATGATGATGACCAAGAACCAAATAATAATGATACCAAAGACAATTCCAACTCACAAACAGCTACTGTTACTGATGTCGAACTGATGACCTATATTAATAATTCCCATGACCAGGCTGAGGAATACAAAGCTCTTGCCTACTCCGACAATTCAACTCAACCTGAATATCCCAAACTTTATATCGAAGAAATATATCGTGCTTCATTCTTGGATAAATTTCCCAAAGACTTAAGTGGCTGTCCTCTAGTGGCTGCCTATCGTTCCTGGGAACCGTACATATTTAATGAAAATTTAGACAATAATCTATATACATCAACAGATAGTGATGCGAGTAACCAAACCACTGACAATAATTACTATGGGGGAGAGGAGGAAATAAAAGCAGGTTATAATGATAGTGATGATTATATGGTTTTTAATGACCAACAACAGGGTGAGGAAGTAGAGGCTTCATCGGAAATTCGTCTCAATGGGATTGAGTATAAAATGATACAAACGATAGCGGAACGTTTACATATCAACATTGAAATGCAAGTGGAAAATACAAATCTGTATCAGCTTTTCCAGCAGCTGATAGATGGGTAAGTAGACACAAATAAATAACAATTTCAGTGGACTAGGTCCAGCTGTTTTTACAAGTGACTCTTGCTTTTAAAATGGATTTTGGACTTTAGCAAATTTTTACCTCCATAGTTGTATCATCGAAACAAACAAAAAAAATACTTTTAAACGACCTTCCAAAGATCTTGAAATGTTCACTCTAAAATGTTGTTAATTAAATCGTAGATAATGGACATTTACAATAAATCCCATATTCATAAATGTGTGTTTGTGGCTGTTGAAATATTGAATCGTGCATGTGCATAGTCTTCCATGAAAATATGTTCTATTTGAAATTTCCAAAATTAATTCAGTTTTTATTCTTTGATTGACATTTGTATTAAATTTTTTATCATAAGTGAGAAATATCCAGTCTGAAATGTCATAAATATGTAATTTGTAAACGTCTTCAAAATAGAGCGCATTAATTTCTAATTCCCTTGACAGGTTTTCTAGAATATATCTCGAACCTCACAAATATTTGTCTCTAAAAAAGCAATATCCAGTGATGAAAATAAGGAACAGGAACTAATTTAATTCAATTATCACTTTTCGTTATTTCGTTTTCTTTTCAGAGACATTGAAATGGTGGTTGGTGGCATCGACGAAGATCCCAGCATTAGTCAATTTGTGTCCAGTACCATACCCTATCATCAGGATGACTTGACTTTGTGTGTGGCCAAAGCCCATACCACCCACAATCTGTTTAATTTTATGGCCACATTTCAAATTGGAGCCTGGACGCTTACACTACTTTTTATACTCACCGCCTCATTGAGTATTTTAATGTCTCAGCAATATCTTAAATTACGTTTGGGTTTTCTCAAAAGTTATTTCAGCATCAATGTCTATGTAATGGGCATTGTACTCAGTCAGGCAATTAACTTGAGGCCCATACCAACCAGCCTAAAGCTGTGTTTCGGCGCAACATTTTTCATGGGCCTCATGTTTAGCAACATATATCAGAGTTTTTTGGTCAGTACATTGACAACGCCCAAGTCATCGTATCAAATTAGTCATTTGAATGATATTTATCAAAATCGTATGCACATCATGGGCAGTGTGGACAATGTGAGACATTTAAATAAGGAAGGAGTGGTAAGTATTCACAAACGTGTGTGTAAATTTATCAATCCATTAAATCATTACCACATTGTATTTATTTTATATTTTTCTTTTTGTAGGTCTATCGTTATATCCGCGAACAATTTCAAATTTGCTACAACATTGAAGAGTGCTTGCAACGTGCCGCTAAAGACACAAAACTGGCTGTGGCCGTTTCGCGCCACTACTCTTTCTACAATCCACGTATACCGCGCGACAATCTCTATTGCTTTGACCGCAACGAAAACATTTACGTGTATTTGGTAGCAATTTTGATGCCAAAGAAATTTCATTTGTTGCACAAAATCAATCCGGTCATACAGCATATTATTGAATCAGGTCACTTGCAAAAATGGGCACGAGATTTAGACATGCGCCGCAAGATTAACGAAGAAATACAACGTACTCGCAAGGAACCGTTTAAGAGGCTGACACTGTCGCAAGTTGGTGGTAGTTTTGTATTCAGTGGTTTGTTATTGCTATGCGCCTCATGGATGTTTGCCATGGAACATGCGGTTTATTGGTGTGTAGTGAAACGTAGGACCAGACTAAAGTTGGCTAAATATATGCATAGGAAATTGGTTTGAATGTTTTTGTTAAGAGATAGAGAGAGAGAGAGAGAGAAGGATATGCATACTAGTAATTATTAATTAGCAATTATGTTTAGTTGAACTGTTGCTTTAAAAATTAGTTTTTATATTTCTTTTGATTAACTGCTAATAAAATCTTATTAGTTATCAAAATAATAAGATCTTGTTTAATTGAAAATTACTTCATTTATTTAACAAATTGCTTTATTTTTGCCTTGAAAAGAACTGCATTCAATTAAGTGTTTCACATAGTTTTACACTCTATTTTGTTGTATAATGAACATTTACAATAAATCCTAAATGAATTCATATATGTGTGTTTGTGGCTGTTGACATAATTGTGTTAAGATAAATATGTACATAATATTAAACATAAACATATGTATGTTCTGTACATATTATACACAGTATGTATGTGGCCAAAAATTATCATTATTTTAAGGATATTTAATGTTTTTATTTAATTTTACTTCTCTAATTTAATAAAACTAGCTTATTGTGTAATTTTGTAATTGTAATTTTGGGAAATATAATTGCTACACCTATCACGCGAAATAAAATATTGCAATCTTTAAAAGTCTTTATTTTTCTATTTTTTCTATTGAAGGGGATATAATTATGGGTGAGTTCATAACTGCAGTATATTTGTGCACCACTGATGCAATGACCTGCAAACTATAACAACAGTTAATGAAACGATGGGATATTAATAACCAAAGGTCTTAAAATCCAAAAATTTCAGTCACAAAATTATTGTTATATAAATAATGATTTCATAATAACCCGCACACGCAGAGAAAAAATATAGTTGTATATGTTTACCACAACAATATCAAAATGTTTACAGATTTTTTAACAATGTTATGTTCACTGTAATTATTTATATAATTGCGGTAACCATAATATGGTTAAGTTACAATTCATATGATTACTATAATCATATATATTATTGTAGAAACCTTTCATCATAAAACTGATCGCCACAAACATTATATAATTACTACAACCATACATATAATTGTTATCAACATGTGGATCGTAACTTAACTATATTATGGTTGGCGCAATCATGTAAATAATTACAGTAACCATAATATTTTTTAAAAAAATTTAAAAATGTTGAAATACCTGTGCTGATGATTGTAGTACAAAACCCACCTTAAGGTAGACTCAGAATCCCTAAGAAATCCTGAGTCGATTTAACGATGTCCGTCCGTCTGGCTGGCTGGCTTGCTTGCTTTCCATGTAATGCTTTGCGCAGAGTACAGGTCGCAATTTTGAAGATATTTCTATAAAATTTGGTACATGATATTTTTTAGCACCGGTTGGAATTGATTTCGGTTGAAATCGGTCCAATATTTAACCTTGCCCTCATACAAATGTTCTCCCGAAATAGGGATCTATTGGTCATAAATGTTTGATTTATGTACATATCAAAAAAAAATTTCGCCAATTTACAAATTTTGTGCAGATCAGTCTATAATTGACTATAGCTTCCATATAAGGACTATTTCCGAAAATCACTTTAAAGGGCGTAACTTTCTTAAAAATGTTGATATTCAAATAATATTCAACACAAATACATATGTTTCATATACACAGGTATACACAAATCATTCGGTCAGATTTAATGATGATCGGTCCATAATTAGTCATAGCTCTCATATAAGGCTTCGAAAATCACTTTAACGACCATAAATCTCTCTGTATAAGTTTCATATATCGTCACCTAAAATGCCCAAAGACATAACCCTCGATTTCTTCACATCTTATCGCGATTTTCAATTAAACAGCTTCATTTTATAACGTTTTTTGCTTCTCCTGTAAAATTATGATAATGAGGGTTACGTCTTTGAGCATTTTAGGTGACAATATACAGAAATTAGTAATTAGTCAAGGCACCAAAATAAATCTTTAAAAACTTTTAACACAAGAAATATTTAAATGCATAGAATGCCACTAATTGTTTGGATGAACGGTCCGTAATAGGTCATTGCTCTCATTTAATTTCCATTTCAGAAAAACACTTCTAACACATATACTGGTGAAAAATCATCATTTCATCATTTAAATTCATCGTCTAAATTTTGAGAATCATTTTCATTAATTAAATTTGGAAAGCTCTCCATAAGCGGAGACAATGAAAACGTTTGGCTAATTGCTTACAAAAATAAAGCACTTTATAAAATAAACGGAACGTTTAAAGCACAGATATAACATTTAAAGTTTGCAAAAATTAATTTAAAGAAACAATGAAAACATTGCCGTAATTAGGAGTTCTAAAACATACAATTTATTTATAAAACTTTATTTATTATACTTATAAATATTATACTTTATTTATTAATAAAACTACTCAAAAATGCCACCAATCTAAATTTTGTTATATTTGTGTGTATGTCTAGCAAATTGTATGTTGCTGTTGTATGTAAATCAAATTGCTACTGATTTATAATGCGTAACTGTCATTTGAAAAGAATGAGTTTTGCATTTTTGTGTACTCAATATGGGTCACTCCATATAATACATAAAATGTAACCGCAACTAGCATTAATTATAAAAAAAAATATTCTAACTTTTTAATTAAAAGAAAAAAAGCTTAATTAAAAACATCATATTTTTGGCAAAAAAAAAAACACCATCAAATCATATTTTAGTTAAAAAATCATCAAAAATATGATAAAATCATCATTGTGGCAACGCTGTATACTGGGTTTAGGGTATTATATGGTCGGGCTTGACCGACTATACTTTCTTACTTGTTCTTAGATGAACATTTTCCAAATTAAGAAATATACTTAGTGCTAAATTTAGTTTAAGTTGCTTATTTTTTTATTTCTTTTTGATTTCTCACCAAATTAAATGTTTGTTTACTGCCTTATTTATAAAAAATAAAGTAGGCTTGAAGTGTGCTTTTAGACAAAATTTTCATACAAAATTTTCTTAAAGTACACTTGAAGTCTACTTTAATTTTTTATAAATACGGCAGTTAATGTTTATTTTTTTATTCGATTCGAAAGAAAATATTTTCAAATTACAATTTTTCTAAACGAGTTGCGAAGTAAACCCCAGGACATCAATCGTCAAACGATTTGTGCAAGAGATTTATTGTACTTTTTACAGGTTTTCAAATTCAAATTATTTACGGAATATTCTTTTTTTTTGGTATTCTTTTATATACATATATTTTATTTTATTTTATTTTATAAATTCACAAAGAGTAAATACTTTCTCAATTTTCTATCAAATAAAAATGTTTACATTAAAAATGGTTTCTAGGTTCAAAATAATTATTTGTTTAAACAATTTCCAAAATTTACGTGAAACAAATTAACGAACAAGAAAAGAATTAGACCAACGTGTAGGCGAGTGAACGGAGAGTGAACAAGCGTTTAAATGAAAATCTTAAGCAAAAAATATTTTTTTTTCTTTTTTTAAATCAACAAGAAAAGCCAAGGAATCATTATGGGTAAACAGCTGTATGTATGTGTGTGTATCTTTTAATTATGTAGATAGATTATTTAGAAATAACACACCCACACTAAGAATAAGAATAGATACAAAAGAAAAATACTCGTACAAATACAACTAAAGCAAGCATTTTTAAAATTTTACTAGAAAACCATCCAAAGAGTATAAACAATCTCACGAATACACAAAGAAGAATGGCGCAAAAGATTGAATAATTCCAAAAATAAAGCAAAAAAGAAAAATTAAAAATATAAATGAATCTAAAAACAATTTCAGAAAACAAAAAATATTCACACACAATATTTATGTTTATTTCTAAAAGGAAAATTCAAATTCATATTTAGCATTATGTTTGATGATATATGTATGTGTGTGTGAGTTTAAATGTAGCTACAACATCATTAATTTTTATTTACAAAATTTGATTTTTTCATTTTTATAACGTAATAGACATGCGCGCCATACTCTTGTTAATTTTTAAAATAATTTTGTGGAGATTCCATTAAGATTTTGGCCGCCAAAGCGCTCCCATTAAATGGTTCTGATCATGATGATGCACCAGAGTTGCTACACATTTCTATACATAAAAGTATGTACATATATTTCAATATTTGTATGCATAGATAAGATATTCGTACAATAAATACAATTTAGCTAAAAATATAGCTATTCATTAGTTGGTACACATATACATATGTACATATAATTGTACATTTGGTACATACATACATATATGTATATGTACGTATGTATCTATATGTAGTTCCATGTACATACAAATATTTTAATATAATTTAGTTCGTACTTGTGTATATTCCATAATTTATATACATACATACTTTATTTATAATATATTTGTATCCTACATATGATATTTGTAAGTATAATTATATGTACATATGTATGTATACTCACATAATTACAATAAATTTTATTTTTTTTCTTGTGTAAATAATAAACACTACATATTACCATATATTTGAGTTATAAAAAAAAACTAATTTACACTCAGGTCTTTTTTATGCGTTTTTTTATGCGAATTTGAATTTATGCGTTTTTTTAATATTAAAATTTTTTTGCGTTTTGCGAATTTTTTAAATATTAAATTTTTGTTTTTTCTGTTTTTTTTTTTTTGTATAAAAGTATGTACAGTGCACTAACGATAACATGAACACCGTCTAACGTGAACAAGCTTTTGTTTACACAGAAAAAATTGCCCGACAAATTTTAATTAAACTTTTAATTGAGTCTTAATTGATTTTTAATTAAACTTTTAATCATATCAATTAAATTTTTAATTGAAAAACAATTTTCAATTAAATAATATAATATTTTTTTTTAATTAAAACTACTTTTAATTAAATTTTTACAAAATATTTTAATTGATACTACAAATTCCTTCATCGGTCCACTTTTAATTAAATGTTTAATTAAATATACGAATATTTTAATTGAAAATCAATTTTAATTTTGTTCTGTGTACGTTAAATACTCTGTAACGTGAACAAAGTCAGACAGCTCTATAACGTGAACAATTTGTTTCTTTTCATTGCATATGTTTTTAAGCTTGCAGGCAACACTGAAATACATTAAATTCGATGTTTAAAGTTTAGGGAATCCCCTTATATAAAAAATGTGTGTATCCTCTTAATTAATTTTTTTTTTTGTTTGGTATCAAAATTTTGTTTTAAATCTTTTTTTATGCAAAGTGGTCAATCAGTTGGCATGAATGTTAAAAAATCTAAATGTTTGGAGTTAGAAGAAATGGCAAACATTTTAGATAGTTTGCAGAAAGGAACAAGTGTGACTAGTTTAGCAAAAAAGTATAATGTCGCTAAGTCCACAATATGCAGCATTAAAAAGAAAAAAGAAGCAATTTCAAAATGTGTAAACCTTACATACCAGGGAATGGGAAAAAGAAAACCTTAAAATCATCAGAATTTCCAGTTATGGAAAAAACTCTTTACCGTTGGTTCATCGGAATGCGTGAAAGAATTGACCTGTAAGTGGGCTAATGCTAAAAGAAAAAGCTAAGGAATTACATTCCAAACTTAAAAAAAAGAGGGCGGGTTCAATGCTAGTGACGGATGGCTTTAGCGATTTAAGAAAAGGTCCGGAGTTAGACTTCTTAAAGTAACAGGATAAAAACTCTCATCGCAGCCTGAATTGGTGGATCCATTTAATACAAAAAATTTAAGAAATGGAGTTATGCAATGACCAACTCTATAATAATGATGAGTCTGGTTTATTTTCCAACGTAATTTTATTTCAATGGATATTTTCTCGTGATCTCTATTTGTTTTGTAATGAATTTTAATTAATAATTTTATTTTTATATTTTTATAATGCAAATTGTAATAAAGGAATTTCACGTTCAAGCGTGTAAAAACACATATATTTTTTTCATGATATTCGATAACGTGAACAATTTCGCTAACATGAACTCCCTTGGTTTTAATTAGTTCAAGTTACCGCGAGTGCACTGTATGTACTATGTAATATTTAGATAATTGATAACACTGTACTTACAAATTTTTGACATGAAATGTGTGCTTTCTGTAAAGCTTTGAGATTTCTGTTAAGGTTTGTGCTTTCTGTTAATTACATAATCCGTTTAACGTGATGGCCAGAATAAATTATTTGAAATTGGGGATTTCCCTTCTAGATTTTGTTAACATGCGACGAATATTCTTACGTACGTTTTCAGTTTAGCCATTGACCTCCAAAGGCAACAGTTGCATTTTGTATTAAATTTAAAATATTTATTGTGATGGAATTTTACACAAATTCTTGAATTTTAATTATCGAAGGTGTTGAAATTTCGTTCCATAAAATTTTCGGATTCGAGTTTTAAGATCGTGATATGAAGAACAATAGGAAGAAACGACATACGATTTCTTTAGATACCAAAATCGAAATTTTAGACCGCTTAGCAAATGGAGCTAAAAATAAGGCGCTGGCAGATCACTTTAAAATAGGCCATCAGAGCCATCAAAAAAAAATGAAATTTCCATAAGAAATTCTGTAATTTCAGGCACACAACTAAGCAACAAATATTCATCTTATTCAAGAGACCCAATTATCGAAAAAATGGAGAAAGCATTATTCTTATGGATTCATGATTTGACAAAAAAAAAAAAAAGATTCCCGTGTGTGGGTACCTCACTACAGAAAAGGCTCTAATTTTTTATGAGAAAAAATTGAGACTTTCACTTCTACGTCAAAGGAATTTGCAGCAAGTAAAGGTTGGTTGACAGGATTCCTTAAAAGAAATAATCTTCATAGCATTCAAATAAGAGGCGAAGCAGCATCAGCAGATGAAACCGCTGCAGCAAATTACCCAGAAAAATTTAAGAAAATAATTGAAGTTGGAGGATACCGCTCATATCAGGTTTTTAATTCGAATGAAACCGGTTTGTGTTGGAAGAAAATGCCAAGTAGGACATACATAGCCAAATCAGAAAAGAAAGTTAGTGGATTTAAAGCTTGTAAGGAAAGGATAATATTTTTATTGTGCACAATGTTGAAACCACTTGTAATTAATCGCTTTCTAAGACCACAATGCATTGCATAAGTAGGGGTCATCCCCTGAGTGCTGGTCCACGAAAAAAAAAAAAACGAGCACTTGAAGGTAAGGATTTACAACATTTACCAGTTCACTGGATGGCAAACTCTAAAGCTTGGGTAACAAAGTAGAAGCCTACATGAAGGAGAAAGCACTGGAGTTTAAAATTTTATTAATTGTCGACAATGCTCCAGGACACTCTCATTTGGAACATCCACATGTTCGGGTTGAATTTCTACCACCTAATACAACTAGCATTCTTCAGCCTTTTGATCAGGGAATAATTGCAACTTTTAAAAAATATTAAGTTAAAAGCACATACCAGTTAATTTTAAATAAACTTGAATATAAATTATTAACACTAAATGAAGTTTGGAAAAATTTACCATTTTTAACTGCATAGTTCTAGCTGCAGCTGCCATTTATAAAATACGGCCACACACATTAAATGCATGTTGGAAAGCTTTATGCATAGGTTGTGTTGCGAGTGATATCAACATTGAGACGTCAGCACTGACGGATGAAATTATTGCCGTGGCACATCAAATTGGAGGTGAAGGTTTCGAAACACTTAACCATATTAACTTAGAGGAAGTGTTTGTTGATGCTGCATTGTGCGATGATGACGTTCTTAGTTTAACTGCAGGCAAACCAGAAGATGATGATAGCGATTCTGATTTAGAAATTAACGCAACGCCATTTACTTCGAAACAAATTGGAGAATTTTTAAACACAGTTAATAAATTACAGAACCAAATTCTTAATTTGGACCCAGACACGGAACGAGCATTAAAACTTCAATCTGGATTAAAAAGTTTTTTCTCGGGATATCGCGAACTGCACAAACACTCAACATATTTGGCATCGCAAAGTTTAATGACAAAATTTTTTCAAAGAACAGAAAATGATGAAGGTTGTGAAAATACCTTACCCATATCAATAACGCATATTGTCTCCTCTAGTGATGAAAGCAACCGGTTTTTATCCTCTTTCAAAAACCGACCGGTTTCGAATATTTTATATTTTATTATTAATTCAAAACTTATATTATCCCTGAAGAAGCTATCCATTGTGATAGCGAAATATTGGAAATAAATATATATAAATAAATTAAATATTTTTATATAAAATTCAAGTGACCTTATTGCTTGTAAAAAGAAACTATTAAATATTTCGAAGAACTTTTTTTAAATTACTCAAAAAAATGTACAATTTTGTTTGTTTTTTTTTTTAATTTGTAACTTATTTTAACTGATTAAGACATAATCGTATTTGCGACATACATATGTATGTATACGAGGGCGGTTCGGAAACTTCTTCTCCTAGCACAAAAAGAGAATGTTATAATCTCCTGAAACTTCAATACACTTAGTCCAATGCTTATCTATCTCTCTTATTATATTTCTTGATGAAAATAGTTTTCCTCAAAGCCTTCAAAATAGTGGTTTACAACTGTAATTGCATCTTCATTTAAGGTAAAACGCTTGAAAGCTAGGAATTTTTTTAGATTTGAGAACAGGTAAAAGTCACTTGGAGCTAAATCAGGAGAATAAGGTGGTTGGTCAATCAACTTGTACTTTAATTCGATGATTTTAGGCATTGTTAAAACACTTGTGCGTCTTGATGAAAAATTATTTTTTGTGTTGTATGCCAAGACGATTTTTAACATTTAATTGATCCAAAATATTGCAATAGTACTCTGATTATTGTTTTTTTTTTATCTCAACAGCTATGAAACGAATCCATTTTACTTTTCTTAAAACGATCCAAACAAGCTTGAAAATTTTTCATTCTTATGCGTTTTTAGTCGACTGTTAAGAAATGCGGCACCCATCTTGCAGAAAGCTTTTTCACCTGTAGTTCTTCATGCAAAATTAAATGGACTCGATCATTTGAGATGTCCATGATATTAGCCATTTCACGTATTTTTATTCGTTGATCATTTAATACCATATCACAGACTTTGGCTACAATTTCTGTTGTTGTGTGCTGTTTTTGGACGCTGTATAAATTCAGCAACCCAATTTTTTACTTTTGCATATGAAGGAGCACTTTCACCTAACACATTCATCATATCATTATGGATTTGTTGTCCCGATAAACCTTTTCTATTTAAATATTTAATGACACCACGAATTTCAAATTTTTCCATTGTAAAAAAATCACGGATGCGTCTTATTTGAACAACTGTTTCTATATGAAGGAGTTTCCAGATAGAAATATAAGTTAACATGTGTTCATAGCACAGATGGAAGTTTCCCAAACACTTAAATTTTGTCTGTTTATAGCGCGCTTTCTATTCTAGGCTAAGAAGTTTCCGAACCGCCCTCGTATTAGGACGTTCTTTTTTATATAAAGAAATTTTTATAATCATTTGAGATCTCCAAAAAGTTTTCATTTTGGAAATAATACTTGTGACACATTTTTTGGCGAACAGCTTAATTATTAATTAAGAAATTTTTTTTAATTAAAACTTTAAATTCTTCATTATATGTAAATATAATTCATGAATACACTGCAAACCCGGATAACCGAGTTTTTCAGCTAAAACCGTAACCGGTTTTTTAGAAAATGTAATTATTCGAAAACCGGTTTTCTTAAAAAAGTCGGTTTTTTTAATACTTTATCACTAATTTGTCTGACGTGGACAACTATTGTCGATGTTTTGTTTTTGTTCAGACAACTTTGTCAGAACATTTGTTAGCAATCACTGACATCAAATGTAGTTTGCATAGAAAAAGTCAGTCAATTTAGAATATTACAAAGAAATTTAAGAATTTGAACAGCAATTTCTTGTTCCCACATTAATACGTCTCGTGAGGACAACTCTTGTCGGTGTTATGATCTTGTTCGAACAACGTTTTTAGAACTATGCTTGACATCAAATGTAATTACATATACGTACAAAAAGACAGACATTTTAAAAAATTTTAAAGAAAAATATCGATTTTCCCAAACAGAAGAACTTGAATAAATTTGTGTCCGTAGTTTAGACAACGTTTACTATTGTGCCCACAATACGATAGCTTGTCAAGTGAGGTAACTGTTGACAATGTTCACAATTTTCTTTCTACTTTGATTTTCCATTGCTCAGCTATCGTACAAATTCTTTCAACATAACCGGTAGTTTTAGTTTAAGTAGATCATGAATACGTTTTTATTATTTAAAATATATTTTTTTAAATTTTTCACCATGTTTGTAACAAAATTGTATATCTATAGTAGAATAAATCTATAAATACTACATAATATAGTTTAATTTGACAATCGTTACATTAGCTATCAATTTATACATTTTTTACGAATAATAAAATTGTTATTGCATTATCAATTGACAACCATTAAATTCAATTACATGCCTATACGATACTTCTCATTTGTTATTGATGTCAGTCTTGATAGGAGTTTTTATTAGTTGTTTTAATATTATTTGTATAATTTAAGTTTAAAAAGTTTTTAACTTCTTTTTAAAAAAAGAACGATTGATTTGAAAAATATTTATTACCAAAACAAATATATATTTATTTGTATTTTTCTAAATTATTTGTAATGAAAACATATTTATTGTATTACAATAATTAGTCAGTTATTGGATACTAAGTCCCGGTTTACATTATGAAATTTTTGTCGCTGCGATTTTTGCTTTGTAGGCGAGAGCGGTGAGTCGTATAAAAAGGGGTACACATATGCAGTACTCGTGAGACACGCTTTGTTCCCTCATTCGTTGTTTTTATTTTCATACAAGTATGTATGTATGTGCTAGCTACAATCAAATACATGTGTTTATTTAAATTTTTTTTGTTTATTTTGAAAAGGAATTGTCAAAAAATATATAAAAACATGTATACATCCACAAAAAATCTCTGCAACAAAAATCTCACAATGTAGATGCAAATACAATTTTAAAAAAGATACGACAAGAATCGCAGCTACAAAAATTTAATAATGTAAACCGGGACTGTATTAGTCATTAAAAAGTATGCTGGTAATTGCATGCATTCAATAAAATATTTTGTTCTATAAACCATAAGCCACATTATAAACACCGTTCTAATAAACCTTTTATTTGTTATTAAATTATAACCATTTACATTTTCATAGAAAAACTAAATAGATAATGAAATCATTTGCAATAAAAAACAACTAAATTTTCTAATTAAATGTTCTACATAATTGTATAAAAATTTGAACATAACATAATTTCAAATTATAAATAGACATCACACAAATTTGTATGTATGTATCTATGACATATGTATGTATGTACGTATTCATAGATGTTGCAGCCTTTTAGTTTTCCACTAATTAAAATCTTATTGAAAACACTCTTCCTGTCATTTATTCACAATTATTCACACACACAAAAATTCCTTTTCAAAATTGAAGACAAAAACAAATATGACATAAAGAATGCGTCGTTTATTTTGAAAATTAAAAAAAAATGAATAACAAAAGCAACAACAAAAATGCATTAATGA
This sequence comes from Bellardia bayeri, assembly GCA_950370525.1. Lineage (NCBI taxonomy): Eukaryota > Metazoa > Arthropoda > Insecta > Diptera > Calliphoridae > Bellardia > Bellardia bayeri. The sequence continues at coordinate 125,537,212 of OX493264.1, forward strand.
ATATTTATTTGAAAAAAAAAAAAATCATTAAACAAATAATACAAATTGAGGTAAATTTGAAAAAAAAAAAACAACAACAACATGATGATCCAAACAGCGCACCTTTTAAGGATGCGATGCAGCAAATTGAAAACACCAAAGTACAACAACTTACACACACTCACTCGTGTATATGATGAAGCAACTAACTAACTCACTACCACGACTCGACGTATGGACGACACGACACACATTCGTAAAACAAAAAAAAAAACATAAAAAACCATAAAGAACGGACGTACGGGAAAAGTATAGAAATGTCAAAAATAATTATGATTAGAGGCTAAAAACAAAATTTTCTTGCTTTTTTTAAATAATTTTTGCGTTTTGAATGTATCGTAATTATATTTAAATCGAAATAATGTTTTAGCACACAAATGCAACAATTTTTCTTTAATATACATATGTACACATGTATGTATATCGTAAGCTGAAGGTCCATACCAAGCGTTTACGCGTTTCACGCGTTCTAAGCAACTGTCAAAAAAGTAGAATCAATGTAGTCATATACATGTTTTAAGTTACACACTTAAAAGCGTAGGAAGCGTTGACGCTTGAAACTCGAAAAGTTCGTTTACCCGGCATTTACACATGCAAGTGCAAGTTCGAAAAACTCAATACACTCACATTTTTTACTAATACACTCACATTTTTTCACTTGCAGAGCTACTCAAGTTTTTCGAATAAGTTTTCGTATATAATACGTGCACAGCACTCGCATGCAAGTACTTGCATGTGTAAAGGCAGGGTTACTTTCTACTTTTGAAAGCGTCGCAAGCGTCGAACAGCTGACATTGACAAATGCACAGCAAATTTATTTTAAAGGTGATGTCACTAAAAAAATGACAGTTGAAATAACATTTTTTATATGAAATTGACAATCAAACCGATAAAAAAAAACTTTATATAAAAACAAAATTAGCTGGGCTTACGGCATCACCTCCGAAAATACACACATATATATAAAACTCAAATGATTGACGCGAAAAATCTGCACATGTAACTTGAAAGGCCTGAATCGAATCGCATAAACTTTAGACATATCCCAAAAACCAAATGTCGCCGAGATGACGAGCTTAAATGTCAGGCATCAAATAGTCGGTTATCATGGAGCACGATAACGCTCGCCATTGACGGTTACGTTCGCACCGGCATCATTTTTAAAGAACTATGGACCGATGATTCCACCGGCCCACAAACCACACCAAATCGGTGTTTTTTCTGGATAAAGTGTCAGTTCTTGAATCTTTTCAGGTTGCTCTTCGTCCCAAATGCGGCAATTTTGTTTGTTTACATACCCATTGAGCCAGAAATGGGCCTCATCGCTAAACAAAGTTTGCATCGAAAACGTTAAAACACATTTCTCACAGAACGTGAGTTTTCGTAATAAAGTTAAACGTTTTGTAAACGTTGTTCAGGCGTAAGTCTATCCATTATGAAATGCCAAACAATACTAAACAAAAATAACATGACAGCATGACACGACTCACACGAGATCTGTCAAAAAAAAGGCTATTGAAAAAAGTATCTACACTTGAATCACCCTATATAACTGAATGTAATTGGAAATTTAGGAAATACACTTTGAAACTACAATATTTTAATTTATTTAATTAAATTTCGAAAGTTTCTAATTGCATTTCAACAATTTTCGATTGCATATTAGTAGTTCTCAAATAACTAGCGCAATTCACAATCTTGTGCAAATGGTATTGCAACATAGCATTTGCAAAAAGGTTTAGCATATGTTTGCTTTTCACTAACAAAATACACAGCAAGAGCTAAAATCTGCTTAACCTTTTTGCAAATGCAATGATGCAATACCATTTGCACAATTGCGCTACTATATTTAAAACATTTGCTTGTTAGCGTTTACTTTTTTTTTTTGTAATTTAAACAGATCTTTAAGCGACCTGAGTGACATATGGATCACTTTGAAAATTACCTTCTGTGCAAACGTATTTTACACTATTCGTTTGGTAACACTAGATAATTGTTTTTTTTTTATAAATATAATAGAGCTTTTTTAAAAACACTATTTGATAAAACTGCCCATTTGGCACGATATTGTTTTCATCATAAGTACAGATGAAATTCCTTTGCAAAACGTTTATTCACAGTTTAGACTCAAATTGTATATTAATTTTTTCTCCGCGACTCGACCGAATCCAGTCTTTTTCTCAACTAGGAAAAGTCGACAGGCCTTATTCTTTATAAGTTTTCACTTCTCACAATGTCAATTATAGGGTGACGGATTGGCGGAGAAACTCATTTTATTAATGCAACAACTTTATGTTCTCACAATTTCAGTTTTCAAAACAATTCAAATTGAATTATTCGAACTTTTACTGATTGTTATAAATACAAGCATCAGTGGCGCAAGGGTACTACTACCACTAAAATTAATAACATTCTTTCAGTACAATAAAACGGAATTCAATATAAAGCTATTCTGGCAGATAATGGCCTTTGTCCCCCTGATGTCTTCAGAGAAGTTGTTAACAAAATGTAATATGGAGGGAAACCTTGATTGAAATGAGCATTGTATGCACATGCAAAACTCTAGATGGAAACAAATAATATGAAAATAGACAGAAGTATATTTGGTGTGCTTACTGGACATGCGGTTCAGTGCGATGGTTCAGTTGGTAGGGTTTAATTGAAACAGATGCTCGACCATTTCTTGTCTCTTTGTCGTGTGTTTAATATCTTATAAAGAGCATTTAATCGCCCGGATTGATCCAAGTTTAACTGAAATTAGAAATCGTAACTAGCTTCTGCATTGACAACATATTGCAGCATTTAGATGTGACTAATCATCCCTCTATTTCTAATTATTTATCGTTAAATTAATTACTCCTTGGTTATTGCTTTTTTAATTTATCTTCGCCATAAAGGTAATTCTATAAAATTAATTTGTTGCAAAATTAATATTATTATAGAATAGGAATATTAATTTAACAAAACCTGTGTGTCTCCCCATCTTGATACAAACATTGAAATAAGAGCCCAGATAACTTATTGACATGTAAGATAAACCTCAGCAAATGGGTTTTTGTAAAAAAACATCATGTGAACAATCATAAAAGCAAATTTTGAAGAAAATATTTTTAAATATAAAACTGAATTCTGAAAGCTTTAAACGTTTTTGTACCTTTTATACTCGGTTCGATTCTTTAATCAATAATTTGTGCACTTCGAGCAACATACGGTTTGAATCATCGACCTGGTGATGTGATAAAAATAATTTTTGTCGATTTAAGGCTTTAAAATTAATTTTAATTTTTGCACCTTTATTTCTTCGATACAAATATAATTGTCCGACCCTATAAAGTATATATATTCTGGATCCTTATAGATAGCGTAGTCTATTAAGCCATGCCCGCCTGTCTGTCTGTCTGGATGTTGAAATCAATTTTCTGAAGTCCCCAGATATCTTCGGGATCCAAATCTTCAATAATTCTGTCAGACATGCTTTCGAGAAGTTTGCTATTTAAAATCAGCAAAATCCGTCCATAAATAACGGAGATATGAGCAAAAATCCGAGACAACCTCTGAAAATTTCATCAAAAAACTTAGTGTATTAATATTGCTCATCAACAGATGGCGTTGATCAAACAAAGTGTTCGAAAACTTTAAGTGTGTTAAGAATCATAATATAAGTGTGTAAAAAGACAGTCTGCCGTATTTATAAAAATAAAAGTATGCTTGAAGTGTGCTTTAAGACAAAATTTTCATACAAAATTTTCTTAAAGAACACTTGAAGTCTACTTTAATTTTTTATAAATATGGCAGAGTGTGTTCATTATTAATTGTGTTTGTGTACCTTTAAATAAATAAAGACTCGTTATACATATTTTCTTCAAACTACTTGACGCTTTCATTTTGCAATTAAAAAGAATCCGTAAGGAAATAAACCACCGTTTTTAAAAGGTAAAAACGTAACAATATGTAATATAATTATGCATCCACAACAAAGGTGAAGGTATATAAGATTCGGCATAGCCGAATATAGCACTATTACTTGTTTTTTTTTTTTTTGGTTTTGGTTAACCAAATGCTACTTTTGTTAATATCCTGCTGGTTTAAGGTCCTAAGTACAAAACAGCAATTGGAGAAGCACGTTTCTCTCAAGGAGAAAGATCAGAAAAACTGTTGCAATTTTAAATTTAATTTTTTTTTCTTTAAGAATTTGTAAACAAATATAGCGCCAGCTGATAGAAATGTACTATTGTGAATAAACCAAAAGGAGTGATTTTCACAATAGCGTTTTTTCATCGAATGTGCACCATAATACCAAATGAGAATTCATTCGATAAGCATTTTCGATCACAGTCGAAAATCGAGTTTTGCTCATAATATTCTCCTTAAACTTTTCTGGATATTTTACACAAATACTAATTCCGGGATTCGAGATTGGCATTCCTAATATATATATCAAGTATTCGGTACGAACAATTTTATATTGTAAATCAGTAAATCAGATGCTTAAATGGATGAACAAATAAAAATGTAGGTTTCATAAAATGTTATATAGGAACAAATATACTTTGTGAAAAACATGCTGTTTAAAATCCTGCTTGTAAACAATGTTATAGCCAAAAACGTATGCACATGGCATCGTTATTTTATCTAACAATCGATCTAATGAATTAGAAATTTTGTAAACAAAGTCTAAAATCTATGCATAACATTTCAATGCAATATATAATAAAAACATTTCAATAAAACCAATTTCTTATAGAAAATTCTATTTGATATAAATGAATATGAGTCATTGGCATTTAAGAGGTGGAGATGAATCAATAATACCATATAAGTACCAACACATAATTATGCAAAAATTCAAAAATCTCGCAAAACAAAGACAAGCAGGCATATCAGCTGAAACGAAGAAATAAACAAATATATTTCAAAATAGATTAATATTCTATTGTATCTGTTGTATACGTATTAAAAATATTTAAAAATAGCTACAATTTTCTTTTATTTATTTTCTTTGCCGCTGATACTTTTATCAGGTGTATCACAGACGATGACAACAAAAAGCAAACGTCCTACAACCACTTATTTCAATTTTTTTTTTCTCTTTTATTTTCCCACAACATCATCATCATCATCGAAAAAATATTTATCCAAAAAACAGAAAACACCAAATTCAATTTGTCTTGTCAAATAAAATTATAAATAGTATATTAAACAATATTTACAACAACAATATGCAAAGATTATTAATATTTTGTTTGAAACAATTCAAAATTTAATGCCAAATGTTAATAAAATCTTAAGAAAATTTTCTCAAATACTACGACCAATATGCTGTTGTACTCCTCTCATTTTTTAATTCTCAATGATGACATTTTTTGCTGTTTTTTATTATTTTTTTCGAGTTATTTTTGTAGATTTTTTTTATAAAAAAAAGTATATGTATGAATATTTTTTCGCATTTTCCACAATTATTAACAATAAATAAATGAGAAAAATTTAGTAGGTATTGGTTTGCATAAATATGATAAAAAAAAAAATCTAAATCTAAATATTGAAAAAATAAATGAACAACCAATCACCTACTTTTAGAATTATTTTTAAATAATTATGTAGGAATTTTATTAATGAAACATAGAAAAAATATTATATATTTAAATACGCTATTTGCTAAGGTTGAATTAAAAACAAATTGAATATATTGGTCAGGAGATATTTTGCTTTTAAATAAAAGATATCTGCACGTGTTTAATTTAAATTTAAGCTTACACAATTTCAGAACTTTCATAATTATACTGAACTATAATATATATGTATGTACTTCAGAATAATTCGCTTATCGATGTTTTCCGAGGATATTGATGTAAAAAAAAAAAACTTAAATATTTGCTTATACACCAATACCTCGCTTTGCGTCGTTACGTTTTGCATTTTTTTTTTTTGAAGCTGCGTGTTGCGTTGTTTTGGGTCTTTTTCATTAAAATCTTTATTCTCGATATTTTCCAATTTTCAATCATTTCTTATATTTATATTTTATAGGTGTAATTATTAAGATATTAATAAATTAAAATAACAAATAGCTAGTTCCCAAAGAGAAATACGTTTAGCTTCTCGAAGTAACTCAGTTCAATTCTTTTAAAAAGAAGTAAATAATATTGGTGACCTTTGAAAAGAGGACACATTACGAAATGATACCTTTTTCCAGGATTTTTTTTTTGCAAGAGAAACTAAAATGAACATTAGAGTAATTAACTCTCAGCAAGTTCACTAAGATTAGATCTGTGACCTGTCAAAGATTATCTAAATGGTGCCCAGTGACCCTCTCCAATGGAAATGCCATGTTAGAGTTCTAACAACACAGAAAGCAATCATACGGCAAATTTCCATCACCCTGGCAAACTAAATTCCGATACTTCGCTAGAATGCCCAGTATGTGTAAAATTACAAAGGAACAATGTCAGTCCGAATGCCGGTTGAATAGCTTACGAACCAAAATTTTTTATCAATATATCAGATATAGGTCTGAGGTATAGAAAATCGGTCAAATTCAATCCAAAATAGGAATAAAAACCAACAACTACTTTGATTATCTTACATATTTTTGCCTATACATCGGATATTCACCATTTAACACATATATACGAGCTTATCTAATATTTTAGCCAGCTGATTCATTTTGTTTACTTTTTTGAATTGGAATTGGAATTTTGGAATTGATTAAAAATACAATAAAATTTGTTTGTAGGCAACTAGGGGGTTTCCGAAAATCAAAATAAAGATTTTTTTTAGAAATATCTTTCCAACGATATAATTCATATAAAAATTTCCTGTATAAATGCTTTAGTTTAGTATAGAAACATAATAAGGACTTTAACCGAGAAGGAAAAAGAGTTCTAAAGGTACGGTCACACTTGGCAAATAATTGCCGAAAAAGACGTAACCACTAAATAACATATATTTGAACTCGTTTATTTATTTAAAAAACCTTTCTTATTTATGCCAAAGCACAACAAATATTTAGTTTTATTTTATTTGATGCTGTTTAATCTTGCAAAACTCTTGTAAGAGTAAACAACGGCAAACAAATTTGTAATAAAACCAGTGGTTACGCTTTTTTGAGTAAATATTTGCCAAATGTGACCGTACCTTAAGTGTAAGATTTCGGTTTCTGCGGTCAGAAAAATAGATGCTTTGTATAAAATAAGAAAGTCAAACAAAAGCCTAAAGAACTTATGTTGCAGAAAACGTAAGACCACGAAGCGATGATCATTGTGCAATTCTAGCAAAAAGAATTTTTTACGACAGCCAGAGATATAAAGAAGGAAATATTTACTTCAACTCGAACTGTCCAAAGAAGACTTAACAAAAGCGGTCTAAAAAGTACGTTTGCTTAGGAAAAGCCTCTTCTACGAGCTGCAAATACAAAAAAACGTTTTGACCTTGCAAAGATGTACTTAAATATTAGAAAAAATAGTAACTGAATTAAAAATAAAACTATAATTTATAATTATTGGAAAATAATAAGTACAAGTTTTATTCAAAAAACAGGAAATATTTGAAACCGCACTTTATTTTATCTGACAGCGTATATTAAATGTAGGCCATATTATGCCTTAAATTAAAACATAATCTCTTGACTTTTCAAATATTCTACTCTATATACATACTCAGATAGGTATTTTTTCCGGATTTTTAGATTTTTTTTTTTTAAATATCGGATTAAAAAATTATTTTTCCGAAATTTATGGTTCATGTTAGTAGTAATTTTTTGTTATATATTGCTAGAAAGGTCTTTGAAATGCCTATAATTTGATAAGTAGAAAATGCCGTTTTCAAGATATAGCCAAACGTATTGTCAACTTTGAAGTCTCGCCGCTCTAAAATAAACGCGGATTTTTTTTTATTTTATTTACAATTAAAAACTATGCTAGTAATAAAATTTTCCAAGTGATTTGAAAAATATAACTAAAAGCTATTTAAGCCAAAAACTATTAATGAAAAGAAGACTTCAACGTCAATTCGTGTTACAGAATAACAAACATATGTTGACAATCATCGATAAATTTTGATATTGACAACGAGAACACGGATTTACAACAAATGATTAAAAATGGTGTTGTGTTGTGTCGACGAAACCAAACAGAATTAGGGTGATTAAGTCCTGTCTGTACAGGGCAATATGAATAAATGAATAATCCAATAAATTGAAATGTTCTCTGAAAAACAAATTATGGTGTATCATTCCTGAATTGATCCTGAGAAGTCTGATTACTTGAAAGTAGCAACAATCTGCTACAAAGTGATTTCCTTCCGAACAACTTTTTTTAGTTTCAGATCATATGTAAAGCCTGTTTGCAGTGTGACCATTTTAGCATTTTTGAGGCTAAATTTTTTAGCATTTTAAAATTTAAGAATACTAATTTATTTTCTGTTCCAAATAGCTTGAAAATAAGAAAAAGGAAAATTTTATGAACATTTTAAAGCAAAAATGACAAACTTATTAACAGATGAAATTACAACTCTTGAAGTAAAGTGGGAAAAATTATATTCATATTAGTGGTAAAATCAAAACTCAACCGTAGAATTTTGGAATCAAGTTTATGAATGCGTTTTATGAAAACTCCCTTTCATCTTTTCCTATGAAGATTTTAGTTTTGCCATTTAGTAATTCAGAAGTTAAACGTATATTTAGTGGAATGAATTCTAAAAAAAACCAAGTTAGAATGTATATAGTCGATTAAGCCCGATTATAATGCATGTTGAAGGCATTTTCAGAAGTGGTTCTTATATGGGAGCTAAGACTAATTATATATCGATTAATCGTTATAAAATTAGGTGCCATGATTTCTAAATCTTAGGAGATTTATGGTCGTTGAAGTGACTTTCAGAATTGCGCTTTATAAGGGAGCAATGACCATTATGATTCTATACACGAGTACGTACATATATGAAACTTATTTGTATTGAATATTATTAATTTTATGCACAATCTGCACAAAATTTGTACGTTTCATATATAACTTATTTGTGGCAAAATTTATTTGCATACGTTTATAAATCACTCATTTATGATCGATAAAGCCGTATTTCGAGAGGACATTTGTATGGAGGCTATGTGAGACAAGGGACCAGTTTCAACAATCGAAACATCTTCAAAATTGCGACCTGTACTTTGCGTTGTCAGCCATTTAATCAAATCCGAAAGTGATTCTGATGATTCTATGGTAATGTAGAGTATAATATAATAAGAAACATACTGATTGTAAATACCATGAATTCTATCCTTTATATTAGATGTGGATTAAAAAGATTAAATAAATGTTTTCAAATTGGAGAAGACTTAATTAAGGCCTGATACAGTAAAAAAAAAATTTTTAAACTTGTATGAAAATTACTCAACAAATATTCAACAACTGAGTAAGCTTTAAAGTTAGACTCATGCAGAGAATCTTAATTAGTTTTGTTCTCAGGCGTACCTCAGATTGTAAAAAATTACTTCAAGAAAGTATTTTAAAAAATTTAACACATTTTTTTGACATTTAAAAACAAGTTTTAGCATATTTTAGCTTATTTTTAAACTGATTTAGACGCTTAGCGTTTTGAGATTTGGCACACTCATGTCTCTTAATTTTGTTTGTTTGGACAGCATTAAGACATTGCCAGCCAAGTGGAACTCAGGCACATGCATGACTAAATAAAATAGTACTTAACGTAAAGAATATTAAAATACAAATTTTAAAAAAGCTCAATTTATATTAATATAATAATAATAAATTAATAAATTAATTAGTCTGCAACTTAGTCTAGGCAACTTTAGGTTTGCTTGCTAGTTCTATACTTTTCCAATATATGGTTTACTTTTGATGTTGAAAATTTTTAAAAGCTAATAAAAATAGTAAAATCTATTATGAAATCAAACGTTTTTTTTTTTTTGTTGTAATTATTATATTATTATGTTTTTTCTTAATATTTCAACCATAAATCAAATGGTTTTATTAATTAATTAACCTCAGATAACATATGTATGTATTAATAGAAATATAGACATATAACATAAAATTCTTCATGGGCTTTTAATTTATATCAAACATTGAAACATGAATTTATTTACTTTAATATTTTTGGTTCAATGTTTCGCTTTTTATTTAGAAACATATAATTTCAAAAGTTTAAATTGAAAAATATTGGAAATAATAGTTAAGAAACAAACAGTCGTAGTCGTAACTATATTAATTTATAAACCAATATATTTTTTAAAAAAAAATTTAAATTTAATTCAAATATTTTTACTTATAAAATTTTTTGTTCAATTTCTTGCTTCTTGGCCGATTTATTTAGATTTAATTTTTTTTCCTTTTTTTCGCTGCTGTTTATAAATTTCCACCCAATCCATGTATGGGTTGAGATTCCACCAATATGATGTGAAAATATGAAGCAAAAAAAAAACGCCGAAACTCTTGTACATTTAGTTGTGTATAGACACAACAAAAACTGTTTATACATTTTCTACAGAGAGAAAGAAATGCAAACAAAATTTATAAATATTCAGAAACAAAAAAAAAAAAAAAAAAGCGAAAAGCAAAATGTTTTGGTAATGTTGCCACAATGCTGCTTCCTTGACCCCCTGCGCCTTTACTTTCAGATCGTTTAATATTTACAGCAACAACAAACTAACCAAGAAATATAGAATTCTTTTTAATTTTTGATTCGAAATGAAAACAACATATTTCCAAATGCAACTGTATGTATTGGGATTGAAAACAAGAACAAAAACAAAAACCCACATGGAGGATATAAACAAAAAAGTATTTCTGAAGAGAGATCGTAATGTAGAAATTAAACACTCATACATATAAATATTTTCAATATATTTATAATTTTTCACAATATTTGAGAGAGTTAAAATAGCATTTGTAGAAGAGCAAGAGAGTTATTTTTTAATGATTTCAAAATCTTTTAATTTGTTTTTGTATTCACCCAAAAAAATATTGAAATATTTTCGTTTGAGTTTAAGAAATTTCCCCTTCGACTATGCAACGCCTGCGCTTTTTTCCTATACATGTGTATTGATCGTGTTTTATGTTGTGCATTGGTGTGCGTGTTATCGCATCGGTGGTGGTATTGAAAACTATATGTTTTGAATTGTTCATATATGCGGATTCCAACGTCTAGTATAAATATTAGTACAACAGAATCCAGCAGTCACTCGCAGTTCTACAGCGAAAGTGTTGATTTAGTCTCTTAGTTTTTCTTTCTGTTGAAACGGTTAGTATTCAAAATATCTGAATATCAAAAGAATAAAGTGATTGATTATATACATATATTTTCAATATAAAATTTTGAAAAATATCTATTGATTATCGAAAAAGAAAAAGTGTTAAGAAAAAATCAAGTGAATATTTGCCAAACCTTAAGGATTACCACGCAAACGTTTTGGAATATAAACAATAAATCTACTCAAATTAAATGGATTATCTAATAATTATTTATTGAATTCATATTGCCAACATCATTGGAATTATACACAATCCAAGAAAGAAAATCAATCACGAAATCGATTTAAATTTGTGTAACGTTTGGAATATTTTTCAAAATAAAGTGCTCCTCAAAAAAATATTAACAAAATGTATATTTTGTTTAATTTAAAAAAAAAATATTTAAAATTGATTAATTTCAAATTTAAAAAATTGTTTGTTTCTAAATTCAATTAAAATCAATTATTCAATATGAAATTTGATACTTCGAATGCCTCCTATCAAAATCAAAAATTTTATACAGTAGATTTGAAAATTTCGTCCAGTTACACATATTTTATTATATTAATTTAGAGTATAACTGGCTGTATGTATAACCGGCATTGATATACTATACTTCTTGAATTTATAATTTCCAAAAAATATTCGAATAGAAAAAAAGTTACTAAATTTAAATAAATTAAAAAAATACAATTCAAATCAAGATATAATTTAGTCAATAAATTTAAATTTTAATATTTAAAACTGATTTTCAATGAAATATTCCTGAAAATCCCAGTAAAAGTAAAACATTTAAAATTTAAAAACTTATAAAAAAAACTCAAATTTTCAAAAATTTTTAAAACACAATACCACGAAACCTAATATATTTCAATATCTACATCTTGAATACTTAACCTCAAAATTTGTTCGAAAATATCAAGAAAAAAATATATATAATTTTTATATTTTTGTTAGATTAATTTTAAAAATATTAATATACAAAATTCTCGCCAAATATATTTTAGTTTGCGCAAAATCTATAAAAGAAATATCAAATTTAAGAAATGTTTAAAACAATATACTATACATATAAAAATGTATACAAAAATTTCTCGGCAATATTTTTCTTATAAACATAACCAACAAATTCCAAACGATTTTTTGTCTCAAATTTTCACTTTAATTTTTACCTACGCACACTTTTTTGTAGAAAATTCTCCAAAAAAATTTTAAGCATAATTAATTTTTGGCATTTTCTTTGTTTCGACTTTTAGTAACAACACAAAAACTCCAAAATGTGTGATGATGAGGTTGCTGCTTTAGTCGTTGATAACGGTTCCGGTATGTGCAAGGCCGGTTTCGCCGGTGACGATGCTCCCCGTGCCGTCTTCCCATCCATTGTAGGTCGTCCCCGCCATCAAGGTGTCATGGTCGGTATGGGCCAAAAGGACTCCTATGTCGGCGATGAAGCCCAATCCAAGAGAGGTATCTTGACCCTTAAGTACCCCATTGAACACGGTATCATCACCAACTGGGATGATATGGAAAAGATCTGGCATCACACTTTCTACAACGAATTGCGTGTCGCTCCAGAAGAGCACCCCGTTTTGTTGACTGAAGCCCCCTTGAACCCCAAGGCCAATCGTGAGAAGATGACCCAAATCATGTTTGAAACCTTCAACGCCCCCGCCATGTATGTTGCCATCCAAGCCGTACTCTCCTTGTACGCTTCCGGTCGTACCACTGGTATCGTTTTGGATTCTGGTGATGGTGTCTCCCACACCGTACCCATCTATGAAGGTTATGCCTTGCCCCATGCCATTCTCCGTTTGGATTTGGCTGGTCGCGATTTGACCGACTACTTGATGAAGATCTTGACCGAACGTGGTTACTCTTTCACCACCACCGCTGAACGTGAAATCGTTCGTGATATCAAGGAAAAATTGTGCTATGTTGCCTTGGACTTCGAACAAGAAATGGCCACCGCTGCCGCCTCCACCTCCTTGGAGAAATCCTATGAACTTCCCGACGGTCAAGTCATCACCATCGGTAATGAACGTTTCCGTTGCCCAGAATCCCTCTTCCAACCCTCATTCTTGGGTATGGAATCTTGCGGTATCCACGAAACCGTCTACAACTCCATCATGAAGTGCGACGTAGATATCCGTAAGGACTTGTACGCCAACATTGTCATGTCCGGTGGCACCACCATGTACCCCGGTATTGCCGATCGTATGCAAAAGGAAATCACTGCCTTGGCCCCATCCACCATCAAGATCAAGATCATTGCCCCACCAGAGCGCAAATACTCCGTCTGGATCGGTGGTTCCATTTTGGCCTCCCTCTCCACCTTCCAACAGATGTGGATCTCCAAGCAAGAATACGACGAATCCGGCCCCGGCATTGTCCACCGCAAGTGCTTCTAAGCGACGCGCCCTACTGCATTCAACGGCGGCGTTTGTCACTCACTTTGATGACACTCACCACCGTACCATCAAGCAACAAACTTACTTTTTTCATTTTAATTTTAAATATTTTATTATAATTTTTCTTTTTAATTATTATTATATGTTATTATTATGGACTTGATAATGAAGATGAAGAAGAAGTTATTGTAAATTTTAGAACTATACGAGATAAACAATTAATTAATAAAACAAAAAATACCAAGAAAAAAAAAGATAAATTGAGAGATAAAAAACAATGTTTAATAAAAATCAACACCTTAAAAAAATACGAAAAAAACATCGATTTTTTTCTTTCGGTGTAGCCCAACATAAACTCAAAATCAAGGGGGTACAAATGCAGCAATAAACCCTCCATGCAACCAAATGTTAAAAATGTTAAAAAATATTCTAAAAATATTGTAACGAAAACAATATCTTGTAAATAGCTTTTGTCGATAGAAAGAAGGAAGGGAGTGGTTTGTGTAAAAACAATATAATGTGGCAACCAGATGTTGGGCTCCTATGACCCCCTTTAACAACATTACTGGGAGTCACAGTCAAGTGTGTACAAAAATACAGAGACGAACATCAACGTAAACACTTAAACAACATCTTGTACACTGTCTGCAATATTTTTTACTTTTTAAAGTGCACTTTGCTTCAAATGCTCCAATACAATATTGATTCCAATATATTTTAAATCTTACGATATACATATGTACATGCAGATGAATAGTTAAATAGCATTTCCTTTAAGAAAACACACAAATAGCAGCTGTAAAAACATCAAAACAATTTAATACTGCTGCATAATATATCTAGATATGGATATACGAGTGCGAGTGCACAAGTTTCACTTCCTAGGTTTCACCTTCCGTTGGTTTTTTTTATATTTTTAATACCATGTATGTGAATAGAAGAGGGAGGAGTGAGATGTGTTTGTTTTAACCAGATGATTTATATATGTACATACCTATATTGTACAATAAACCCACACACAAGAAAACGTAGTCTCAAGTGTCTTCGGAGCAAATTAATGAAGAAATGAAGACACTCGTATAAACAAAATAAACTCGTATGGATATTTTCAAATTCAAATTTCTAAAAATATTTTTTGATCTCATCCATCTCATTCGAATAGTTGTTGTTTGGATGGATACATAATAAACGATAATTAATATTGAATAAATAGAATTTTTGTTTTGGTATGTCTCACAATATTATACATAATATACATACATACCTATAATAAATATGTTTGCTTATTTCGGAAAATTGCTTAAAGAATGTTGCATTTTGATTAAACAAATTCACAAATTTCCTTTAAAGGTGTGAGTGATGTTTTTTTATTAAACACATAGAAAGAATTGCATTATCAAAAGCATGCAAAATTATTAAAATTAATTTTATTGTATTTATTCTTTAAATCAAGTCTGATACTTTATTTTCGAATTTAAAAATCAATCTTTAGGATTTCTGCTTTTGTTCAACTATTTTCTAATACATTATTGACTTTTTGTATTGAAAAATGCGGATGCTAAATTTAAAAACAAGCCAAAATTCGTCAACAGAAAGTTTTGCGATTTGTTGGCATAAAGCAAAACTTTGTTTACATCAACAGGGACCAAATTACCGCATTCGATATCGAGTAAAATTTATCGTAATTTTCTTATTTGAGATTATGGCATTCGACATCGAGCAAGAAATTTAGTACATTTTATCATAATTTCGATATCGAAATCATTTTTCGATACGATAGCTCATTCGATCACGAATGCGGTAATTTGGCCCCAGTTCTTCTTCGGCTACTTCGATAAAATAGAAAATGTTCATGTTCTGCACTTATTCAAATAGTTGCCGCCGTTACAACTATTTGAATTTTTGACAATTTTATTAAAAGCTTTTCTTCACATGTAAACCAATGAAATTTAATTGTGGCTAACTTTTTTTTTTAAAGAGAAGTAACACTCAGGCAATTAATATGCCTATATATAATTGCGTTAATTTCTTTGGAAAGGGGATAGATTGAAGAAGTAAAGGTGGTGAAAGTAGAAGAAAACTTTATATCTTTATATATATAGTAATCCTAATGTAATATTTCGGTTTTTTAGTGATTTGTGTTGTAAATAAAACACACGAAAATAATGTGTAGGAATATGTTTGTACGAATGCTGAGTAAGCAATGGAAAAATTAAATAGAAAAAAATCGTGCACAGATTTCTTGAAAATCCGACATGGTCGGATTCATTAATTGCAAAAAAGCTAAAGATTTCAAAAAGTACTGTAAGTGATGTTATAAAACGATGCAAGACAACTTTAAGCACAGATCGTAAACAAATTGAAACCAGAAACTTGCAAACAAAATACTAACTTCAATAAAGTAAAATCCGGGCTGGTTTTGAAGCCTATCGTGCAACTAAATATACAAATCGTAGTGAAAGCAGAATGGTGTTGCTATAAAATGGGCATGCAATATTTACGGCAAAATGTTGACAAAATTCAACAAATTCAACATTTGTTAAAATGGACCCTAAGCCTCTATATGGACCAATCCAATTTTATTATTTTATTAATAAACTTGCCAAAAGGACAATAATTTTTCAAGTAGTTTTCTGATTCGTATATTTATATAAAATAATGCCTGTAGAAACGTTGCTGCCTCTTAATACTCCTAAATACAGCCAGTTTCTTCTTTTAGCTTGTCTTAAGTATTAATAAATGAGTACCAATTTGTGGTTCAAAAGTATTAAATTTTTTTTGTTACACAGATATTAAAATATTTATTTGATCAGATTTAATGTAATTATCAAGGTTCGGATTTTTATGCAAATGCATATTTGTTGTCGTCAGTCTGAGATCAACATAAACTAAATATCTTTGCGAATCAAGAAATTTTCAGTAAAATGGCATCGATTTGTTCCGTGCATATTTTTGCAAATTTTGTTTTAAATGCATAATTTTGCATATTTTGCTTTAAATGCATATTTATGTAGCATAGTTTGAAAAAAAGTGTTCTATTTGCTTTAATGACTTTTTAATTGCTAAAATACTAAATATGTTTTTATTTTGTAATGTATGCCTTAAAGTAAGTATGTGATGTAATTTTTTCATATCTATTGATGAAACGACAGACATCGAAGAGCGTTATGTTGCCAATGTTATTGCAGGAATTTTGGATGAGGACGAAGAGAAAAGCAAACAAATATTCTTAATTAATACGGTTGAGTTGGAAAAAGCAAACCACGAAACAATTGCTCGTATTTTTGATGACTCTATAGATTTATTAGGTGAAAATTTCAATAAAAACCAAATACTGCTGTATGTGACTGATGCTGGGCCATATATGGTTAAGTCTGGAAAGGCTTTAAAAGTGTTTTATCCAAAAATGATTCATCTTACATGTTTAGTCTATGCGATGCACCGTGTAGCAGAAGAGATAAGAGACAACTTCGATGATATTGATTTATTGATTTCTTATGGAAAAAAATCTTTTGTAAGGCACCTTCGCGTGTTGCGATTTATGTCTTCCTAAACAGCCTATAACAACTAGATGGGGAACGTGGATGGCAGCAGTTATGTATTATGCTAAAAACTTTGACCAATTTAAGGATGTAGTGGAAGGATTCAGCGATGATGATGCACTCTCAATAAAACGAATTTTAGATTTACCAAACGAAAAATTTTAAATTTACCAAATATAAACGCTGAATTAGTGCTTGTGTCTTCCAATTATGGTTTTATCTCTGAGACTATTGTTAAACTAGAGGAATCTACTCCATTAATCAATTAATTAAATTAATTGATGATGCTATAAATAAAATCATGGAGGATAGTAACTTAAGTAAAAATATTCGTATCAAACTTGATAAAGTTTTACAACAAAATAAAGGATTGAAAAAAATAAAACAAATTGCTGATATATTTAAATTAAATTTTAACGAAAACAACGAAGTGGAAAACGAATATTCCACAAAGGAACTATCAGCATTTAAGCATGCACCAATCACTTCTGTCGACGTTGAACGGTCATTTTCCATGTTTAAAAGCTTTTTAAGGTCAAACAGACTCAACTTTATTTTTGAAAATATTACAAAATATTTGTGTATCTATATAAACAAAATTTTTTTTTATTTTTAATTCATTTTATATGTATGTATCTGACAAGTGGCTTAATTTAAGTGATTGTTTTACTTTTAGTTTAACTTTGTACTTTTGTGTTTTACTTTAGTTTAACTTGTGCTTTTGAGTTTATTGTAATTTACTTACGTTTATGAGACTGAATTGTTACTTTTTGATTTTATTGTTATTTTGGTGTTTTTTTTTATCATTAATAAATGTTATAAAAAAAACTAAAATGCCTATTTTTTTAATTTTAAGTGCATATTTTTCTATTTTTAGTACATGTTTTATGCGCATTAAACGCGATTTTAACTGCATAAAAGTCCCTGGTCCCTGGTAATTATATATTAAAAGTATTTTCTAAAAAAAATGTGTGAATGCAACAAAAAGTGTTACCGCGTGATTTAATTAAATGTATGTACACAAATTTATTAAACTGCTAGTCTGATCGAGATAAAATTTTACATGAGAGAAGCAAAGGAGCATTCGTGCATAAAGTTTGATGATGTAACCCACAAACACTCCAGGGGTAACCTTTCACATGTGATTTGTTTAAACTTATGGAATTCTTTTGCTTTTCATCCTTAGCTGTCCCATCGTATTATTTAAATATGTATATGAAAAAACGTTAAAATTTCTGACGGAGGACAAGATTGTGGAGCTTCTGAAGAGTAAATATAAGCTTTTTGTATAAGTATTTGGCATTAATGAAAGACTTAGGACTTGAAGATTGATAATTTAATATAATTAATAAATAAATGAGAATTTTTCCTCTTGCGAGTATTAAAATTTTTAAACATAATTAATAAATTTTATAAATTTTTAGGATGTCATTTACCTTAAAACTAAAACATTAAAATATGCTGATTTTTCTTAAGGAAAGAAAAATAAAATTTAAATTTATGTGAAATTTCAATGGTAAAGATATCATCACAAAATGTTACATTAATATAGATCTAAATATTCTTAAATCAATGGCATTATAAGTTTTGCCTTATTTTATTTCCTTATTTATGTTCCAAAATTTTAATTTTTTTTTATAAAAGTGCCCACTGTGGCGCTATTTACCGTGTGAAAGTAAGAAAAACCTTTGCTTTGCGTTTTTAGAATATACATGTACATAGATATATATTTATTTTTCAAAATTGATCAAGTTTGGATAGAGCTGGGGAGGGCTATGTCCGCTTAAATGAGTAAAATTTTATTTTACACACTTATGCATTAACTTTTCTTTCCGGAACATAAAAGAAAAAATATAGGGACTTTTTCGAAAAAAAAAATGTAAAACGTAAAAACTGCTTGCAAGTTTCTTTATTTTTAATAAGAGTTTTCTCAGAAATATAGCTGATATTTAAAAAAAAATTTTTTCGGCCCGCCATATCTAAAAACACACAAAAAATGTTCTAGCAAAATTTAAAAATTAACCTATCTCTATATCTCTTGAAGAGATAAAATGCACATGTAAGTATATTTTTGTATTTCTTCTCAATGAGTGTTTATATTTTAAATTTTAGATTATTCTGATCAGAAATGAATTTGTGGGGCCACTTAATGTAAATTCACTTGAAAACACCTCAGCTCTACCCATGTGAAATTTCGTTAAGATATCTGTAATAGCTTCCGAGATAACGAATTATTTCCGTCGCTCACTAAAAATTCTAAACATCATCCTAGTGCCTAAAAACGTGGTTATTTCATTTACCTTGAAAAGCTTTTTCATTATCAATTTCTTGGAACAAATTGGAAAATGAAATCGAATTCGAAAACAAAAGCAAAATAAATATGTATGTGTAATTTTATCTGATTAAGTTAAGTCATAAGTTAAGTTTATCCTTGATATATTAGCTGTTCTAATTTCTAATCAAAAGCCATGCTAAATTAGTACTTTTAATCTCAAAAAAGTACTATTTTGATTTGTATTTACTACCATTTCCAAATTCAATTTGTATATGACTTAGAACTTAGGTTATTTTCCGCTTGCCCCTTTAGGGCCATTAAATAGTCTTTTATTTCCAATAAAAAAATAATAATTTCTAAAAACGACTTACCCAGATTTTTAACGTGACTTGGATTGTATGATTAATTGATTTGATAGATGAAATTGGAATCTTGAACCCTTCGATGCTTAATATTTACAGTAATAGTAGTAGAAATTATAAATGATTTGTATGATATAATCTGTTAATTGAATTAGGAATCTTGAATCTTGTTTGCTTTATTGGCGACTTGCTATAGCATTTATTACAAAACTTATTAACCAGCTCACCATGTTGACAAATCATACTACGAGATAGATAAATTTTAAAGCATAATTAAAATAGAATCTTTCATTAGTTATGTATAATAATAAAAGGGAATATATTTATTTATTTAAATATTTTATGCTCTTTTGTATTTTAATAATAAAATAACTATGTATATTTATATGTATACGAGTGAAGTAAAAATGTATATCGTTTAAGTAGTATATACTTACAGATATATAAAATAACGTTGTTTATTGCAAAGGATAATATTTAAATATTGTTTTCATTTTTAAAATATAATTGCCTTAATTTCGTTTGATATTTATTTATTATTGTATAATTGCCATAAAAATAATACTAACTGTTACATATTCAAATATATAATTAAAAATGTAAAATAATTAAAATATTTATTATACTCATAGAAATTTGAGAAAATTACAGAAATACAAAAGTAAAAAGGACAAACAACACATTTGTTTTAAATTTTTTTCAAACAACATTAACTACTTATTTAAATTAATTGGAAGGAATTGAACAAAAATTATTAATATGTGTACATACATACATATACATATGAACTATAATTTGTAAATGACGAGGAATGTAATAATAAATAAAAATAAATGCCTTTTAAACGATGGTTTTATGTTCTTCTTTAAAATAATTTGTTGGTTTTTTTTTTTTGTAATAAAAAATTTGGGATTTTCTTTTTCAAGTCTTTTAAGGATTTTGTAAATTTGGGAAGTCAGTTAGGTATGTTTTTAAGTACTTAAATTAAGTAGTTTTATAATTAAAAATAGCTGCATTAACATTTCTTTATCTTATAATATTGTTATACATATATTCAAGGCACTTATTAAATAAATTATATAATAAACTTTTTTAAAGTTGCGTTGCGTTTTTCATTGTCTTTTTTTTTGTTGTTGTTAATTTTATATACTCATTAAGTATTGTATATATATATTATAGATTTAAATTAGTTTAATAACATAAATATTTATTTATATGTAGAAATAAAGTACATAATAATTATAAATTCAAGATCATTTTATAAGTTGAAAGTTGATTGAATAAATAAGTACGTAAGTAGTAGTAGACATATGTGTTTAATTTGGTTTTAAAATAAAACAGATAAATGATAATATAACTAATAATAAGTATATAAGTATTTAAAAGTATAAATCTATATTAAAATAGAACTATGTATATATAACTCCTGTTTACAACTGTGTTGTTATAACAGATTTTCGTATAATCGTCGGTTCCTTACCTTTGGGCGCTGACACAACTTCCGAGGATACCAGCCAAGGTGATACCATTGCATCATTTTGTGTTGAAATAACATGATGATGGTGATGATGATTATTATGCTGTTTGTATATTAGTGGCTAAAAAAACACGAAAAAAATAATCATTAATAGAAATTAATAAATATGAAAATCTTGTTATTATTTTCCAAGATATTTTTATTGAGTTAGAACCATGGTGGGTGATTTTAAGCAATTAGAAGTTATATCAAATTGTTTTTTTCTTTTTTGTGGTAAATATGTTTGTGAAAAACCCGTTTTATGGTAAAATTATTGTTTTTTTTAACATAATGAAATTTTCGTTTTATAGTGAAATATAGTGTTTTTTAACTTTAGTGCAATAATCTTCGTAGATTATTTGGGGTCTTCTAAAAATTTATTTTTGTACAGACATTTTGAATACATATAAGTAAGAGTGTTATATTCAACTGTGCCGAATCTTATATAAAGTCAGAGTCTAATTTAGTATACAGCACACTTTTTCATCTATGAAGCAAAATATTTTAATTATAATAAAAACTATATAAGTTTGAATCAACTTAAAATTTAATTTAAGGTTTAATGTTTTTTTAAAAAATTCAAATTGATTTCATAAAAATTTTGTGGAAAGAAGTACCTGAGAAAAACTATCAAAAAATAGTATATTACCAAAATCTAAAAATTTAAAGTTAATATTTTGTTGGTCACCCATTCAGCTTTATTACAGTCTTTAGTCGTCTTTTCTTGGAATTTACAAGAGGTTCAGTCACCTCTCTAGTAATCTTGCCCTGCATTAACGAAGTCAGCCATTATTCTTTACAGAAATTATTGTTCGCTGTATACTAAATTTTGACTCTGACTGTAAGTCTGAAAAAAGCTAAATGGAATTCTTAACACAGTGACCGCTATAAAAAATATTACACCAGCTAGTGCTCAAACCTAACGTGCAATTAAACATCCAAATCGTAATAAAATGATTTATTAAAAATAATTGTGCACTATGTAACAAACACTAACTGATTTTCAAAATGTAAGACAATCACTCAACATCTCAACACTCAAAACATTAAAAAAAAGCAACGGTTGCAGGTTCATTACTTATTTCGGAAAAGAACATACATAATTCTAATAAGAAAAACATTTAAAAAAAATCAACGGTTGAAAACTGTTCACATAATAAAGATACGCTGAGTTCACTCTTTAGAACCTCATGTGTTTAAATTTTGTTGTTCACTATTCTGGATTTTTATATAGCTGGATATTCATATAAGCGAGCGACTACTGGGGGGTTACTGTGTATTTCGATTCGAAAGCAAAAGCTTTCGAAATACAATGTAAAAAGTATACAAATTCGAATGATTTTCTTTTCGAATCGAAGTACACATAAACCCCCTGTATCTTTAAAATTATGACCTGTACTTTGCCACCCTAATGTGGGTGTTGTATAGTGTCCGACCGAGTTTTCGGTTTCGGATAAGGCCAATAATTGGAATACCAATATTCGGTTTTCGGCCATATTTTGACCGAACACCGAAACTTTTATAAAGAAAAAAACATAGATGCTGGACTTTTTAAGGTGATACACGTTTTTTAATATAATTAATAGAATACAAAAAATTATATTTTATTGTACAATATTTAAGAACAGGGTAATAAAAACTGTTCCTTTAAAAAAATTGTCCGTTCAAGTTGAAAAAACTGGATTTATGAAGCATTGTTCGACTTTAGGTCAGCTTAAAATTATCTAAACATGTTATAAAAATAAAATGCATAATTTTTTTTAATGATATATTTTAAAAGTTTCGGTTTGTTTCGGATTAGGCCGAGTATCGATTTTTTGGCCGAATATTAGTTTTGGTTCGGTTTCGTCTTGAAAAACGATTTTGTTAGGACTCTAGTGTTGAAATAATATTTATTGCACAAATCCCATATACTCTCCCCACTATGGTGGTGTAGGTTATAAAAATTGTGACACGAATACCTTCTATGTAGAAATGAAAATATATGTATACATGATCATGATATTGAACTACTTTTTCGGCAAGATTTATAGTGCATTAAAAAAAATAAAGTTTTAAGTTGTGACTATCTAGTCCGATATAAGCAATAGGTGTTTTGAAGCTCATGTTATTAAGAATAAAAAATAATGAATTCTGTTGTTTGTTTTTACAAAATTTACATAAAAAAGCTTTTATGAAACATATATGTACGAGTAAAAGAAAACTAAACATATATAATGCACAAAACATAAAAAAAAACATAAAAAATTACAGTAAAAATAAAATAAATATAAATACAAAATTAATACAAAAAAAAAACAAACCTTTTTGTCGTGTATACTTTCATTAATATCATTATTACAATGCTGTTGATGCTGCAGATTGATGGCATCACGTTGTTTTTGCTGACGTTCCTGTTCACTCAACGTGGAAAACAGCAAAGTGCCTACCGAAGGTGTTTGTGACATTTGATGCGTCGTTGCAGAGGAGTTGCCCGATGAATCCACTTCGCAGCTGCCATTTGTGTGCTTTTCCGCACTGGTTTTTACATTATTATTGATAATATTGTTAATAAAAATTTCATTTATCAACATTTCTGCTGTGGTAGAGGTTAATGTTGGAGTCGTGGGTTTATTTTGTGGCATAGGAGCAAAGTTTATTGTTTCGTTTTTGTTACAGTTCGGCGACATGGATGAGACGGAAGTGTTGGACAATGTTGAAGAAGAATTTAGAGTTGATTGTATTGTAGATGAGTTTATAAGAGTAGTTTTTGTGGTATTTTCAGATGTGGATGGTGTTGTATTAAGAATATTATTATTATTGTTATTATTATTTGTAGCTGTGCTGGCGGTTTTAGGAGAGCAAGAGGAGGCGGCGGTGGAAGAGGCGTGGCTTATATTGTTATGATTCGAGTAGATGGACATTGGTATGTTGGCATTTGTATTCATAATGGGTAAAGAGTTGGGTGGAGTTTGATGATGTAGATGATGGTGATAATTGCTGGTATGTATGGAGGAGGAATTATGTTGATGGGTTGGTGTTGGTGGTGTATTTGTTTCAAATTCTGATATAAAAGTTGCATTAGCAAATGGAGATGTTGGTGACGAAGTATTACTTCCATTATTATTATTATTACTATTTGCAGTGCTATTGTTATTATTAGTAAAGCCAAATATATTACCAGAATTTTGATGGGCAGCCGTTGTGGGTTTTTGTTCTGTTATGCTCAAAGTCAATTTATCACCACCCTTTTTTTGTGTGTTTGGTTATTTGTTATTCGCATTTGCAATTCCATTTCAATTTTACACCATTTCGTCGTTCATACACGACACATAAACACACATTTTACATACATAAATATGTAGGTATTTTAGTAGATTTATGATCGTAAGGTGATTATTAAGTTTTTACAACAAACATAAAGGTAACGAATGTACAAGTGAGTATGTATAATGCATACACACATTATTTATTATTTGGTGTGGAGGGGGTTTCAATAAACAAAAAAGAAAGAACAAAACAGAAAAATAATAATAAACAAATATGTAAATAAAATGAAAGTGCAAAACAAAAAATCTATACAATTAAATTAAATGTGAAAAAATAAGCAATAAATAGATTAACATTTAACGTTTTAAGCTTTAGCTGTAACTTTTTACATTTACATTTAACATACAGCATACAAACATATATTTATTTATTTATTTATTTATACATACATATAAAGTATAAACAAAATAAAGTCATTAGCATTTTTTATGTGTCTAATTTTCTATAAATTTATACATGTAGGTACAACACAACATTTCATGAAAAACGTATGTGAGTGAACTTATACATAGTTAAGTAAATGAAGAAAATCCTATTAGGAGCAAGCTAAAAAGAAACTTATACTTACAACTGAAATGTAGGTGGCATTGAGTGAGTCTGGCCCGTCACTGTGGTGTATAGTTGTTGTATTTTGTAGATTATTCGTTGTAATGTTGTTATTGTTGTTTGAGTTATTCACTGAAGTTGCTGCCGGCACAAACATTTGATTCGTTAACTTGGCATTCGTGTTAGCTCCAAGCTCTTCCTCGACCCGTGCTATGAAAATAAAGTAAACACAAATGAAATAAAGTTATTAAATATTGAAAAATGTTTTTATACATTTACAGTGTATAATTTAAATTGTAATTGGTTTGTTTTATTTTACTAAATAGCATTAATGACTGTTTCTCTAAACTTTAATAAATTTGTTATCCATGATATAAAACACATTTAAATTGTAATTTAGGTATTCTAATATATCGCTTCAATTTGAAACTTTTATCCCATTGATTACCGCTGATGTTAATTGTGATTTATTATAAATATTTTCCGCAAAATATGGTGTTATTTTTTTTATTTCAAATGTCTTCATAAATTTGATAAATTACAATAAACTAGAATCATCCCAGCAAAAAAATAGGAAGTATGTCGTCATATGAATGTAATTTGACTACTTACAATTAATTTTAAATATGATCTGGGAATATATACTTATATACAAATATGCGTTTGTTTCATTTTGTTATATAAAAATTAAAATAATTGTGCTTTTTGTATTTTTTCGAATATCTATTAAAATATATTCCACAATGCATATAATAATTAAATTCCACAATGCATATAATAATCTATCTACTGTGAGCGTCAATATAAAGTAAACACCTGATATTGTTAAAAAAATGTTTTAATTATATATACTACACGTACATATTTAAAACAAAATACATATATTGCGTAAAACTAGAAAAGTGAGGAACAAAAAAATAGTTAAATTTTTACGGAAAAGTATCTACCAGATTTTTCGCGTCAAAATAAAGTAAAAAATTATGTAAAACATTGTATTTAGTATTTTGTTTGTAGGCCTCTTGCCTTTAGCACAGCTTACAATCTTCTAGACATAGAATTAACAAGTTTTTTAGTAAAATCAGGCGAAATTTTATTCCATTATCCTCGCAAGAAATATTTGTTTGCCTAATTTTTTGTCCAAATATTCCCCATAGTGCTCAATTATATGATCTAAAGTTTCTGGACCATGTTTGAGCAACTACTCTTTCACAATTTTGGAGGTATGGTTAGCTAGGATCATTGTCCTGTTGATAAATTTAGTTCTGCGCTAGCTCTAATATCTTTTTACTAGTTTTTTAAAATGTCGAGTTAATTTTACTTTTTGATTGTAGATTCTATAAATCTCAGTCTTACTGTAACATTTTTATTACTAAAGGTTTGATTCGCCTATTTTTAGTCGGTTTTTGACCCCAAATATCTCAAACTCACTTTCATCGGTGAAAAGAATATTATTCCAAAAAATATGAGGCTCGTTTATATATTGTTTGAGAAATTCAAACGTTCTTTCTTCTGTTCTTACGTAGCACTTTACCATGTAGGCCATTTTGAAGCAAAGATTTTCTAATCGTACTCGCGCTACTTTCGTTTTCACGTGAGAGGGATCATTAATTGATTTGTAAGATCATGAAATAAAATTGTTACAGTTTTCAAACAACTATTTGAACATTAATCTACAAAATGAACCCAATCAAGCAAAAACAACACTTTAATATAGTGTTCTGTCTAACAAATATTCGTTTCATTAATTTTGTAGATTATGTATTATTAATTTAATTTACAATATAATAATAAACCTAGTTATTTTTTATGAATTAAGTAAAGATGAATAAGTACCTGCAGCAAATTATTTATTAACAAAATTTCCCATTGAGTTTCTTTTTCTATTGCGACCTCTACATAAAAAGTTTGTTTGAATTCCATCATTGTTCTTTTTTAATGTAATTTGTAAACACATGATGTGAGGTAATATATATTTTTCTCATGTTAGTGCTAATTTCTAGACAATACAAGTTTGTTTTTAACACGTGTATATTTCATTATATTAAAAGTAAAAAATAATATATTAAATAAACTTTAAAGATGAACTAAGTGAATAAATAATGTAATAAATTTAAAACGGAAAAGTTTTTGAAATAGTATTATTGATGTCTATTAAATGACCTTTCGATATTATATTGATTATTCTAAATTATTAAAATTATTTTGATAATTATTCACCCCTATTCTGACTTGCGATTCGAATCGAAATTTTCTCCGTTTGGCAAATTTGGTATTCAGAGTTTCGATTCCGCTACGTTTCTTTCGATTGTAGGTATTCTGTATTACGACCGTAGTTACGTTTTTCTACGCTAATATTTTAGCAGCGGAATTTTTTTCGATTACTCTTTTTATAAACTTAAAAAGTGTTTAGTTTATAAAATGTAAGTATAAAATGTTTCAAAAGTGATTTATATAAATTTTTGTTGTACGGCCAATCAAGGGGTGATATGCAGCAACAAAGAACATGGTTAAACAAATGTGTTACTACAAACAGGAAAGCAGCCTATTTATTTATTTTTCCAGGTCAAAAACAACGACATCAGAGCAGTCGTTTAATGTCAACAAAACAGAATATTGCTTGCGGCTACCATAAACGATCCAAGGAGGAAGTTCAGGTATTTTCTTTTCAACAAAATTTCAATTCAAATATTCTAACACAAATTGTTTTGTTCATTTTGTTTGTATATAGTGCTTTGCTTTATCACATTATAAATTTGGAAAATATTTTCTTTCTCTTTTTAATAGAACTGACTTATCAGCTGATTGTAGCGATTATGAAACGCGAAAATTGTCGCCTCTGTTATACTCTGTGAATGAAATTGAAATTGCTACACTTGATTTGTTTGCAAGATATTATTTGAACAGTTATTAAATCCATATTAAATTAAACTTAATATTTTGGTGAAAAAAGTATGTTAAACATTTATGATAAACTGCTGCAAATAAAATTTTCCATAATTTATTATTAAGTTTTAAAGGCTTTTGGTATAATGATAATTAAACCCATATTAAATTAAACTTAATATTTTGGTGAAAAAAGTATGTTAAACATTTATGATAAACTGTTGCAAATAAAATTTTCCATAATTTTTTTTTTTAAGTTTTAAAGGCTTTTGGTATAAAGATAATTTTATTAAAAAAAAATTTTTAAAAAAAATTTGTTTTAACACTTACCTTTTAATATATTACACTTAATATGACCCGGCGGTAAAGCCCCCGCGCCAACATTGGCCAATTTCACTTGATTATTGGGTTTCTCGGAATTCGATAAACGTTTAAGGGTCTCCGTATTATGATCCATATCAAAGGTTTTGTTAATTGTGACCCTTTAGTTAAACATAAGAAGAAAAACATAAAAACATAAAAATATTAAAATATGAAATTATGGCAAGAAAATATTATACAAATAGATATAAAATCGAGATAAAATAAAATATTTGTTATAGTTTTACACTACCTTATACTGTTAGCATCATTAATGGCCTCAGTGGCTAAAACAGATGGGGATGGGTCTTTAACTATGGACTTTAGTAATGAATCTAGCTCTTTATCTTTATCCGACAAGCCACTTTTAATGCTGTATACAAATACAAAACAAATAACACAATTTTGTTAAGACAACAAAATCAAATTCGAAATTAATGAAAAATGATGATACACAGAGACTACATATTTTAAATAAATAAAATGCAATTAATAATAGTAATATAAATGAAAACACATGTAAAATTTAACACAAAATACATAGCTAGATGATGGCTGATAGTTTGTTATAATTTTGAAACATTGCCAAAAAAGACATAATTAAATGGTTTGTAAACATGAAATTAATTTTGCTCATGATTTGCACATAAAAAGCTGATGTAACGCATACTTTTTTTAAAAACATTAAGAAAAAAGTTGTTACCTTAGGCCTGAATGTATAGAGGCTTTGCCAAATGAATTGTTATGCGATGCATTGTTGCGGAATGGATTGGTTTCTTCAAAATTCTTTGTATTATTAGGTGAATAAGGAGCAATACTACTAGCACCAGAGCATTCGGTATCCAATCTACAATAAAGTAAATTTTATACTAATTATATTAGTTTAAGTAATTAAACTTACTTCACAGTTAGACCAGCTTTACCAAATGAACCAATTTTACAATAAGCAGGATCATCAGTGCTCGAATTCGATCTAATCGAATTGCGGCCTAATGAAGCGCATGCATTCTGCTGAGAACCCGAATGTACAGAACTACCGCATATGGCATCATCGTAGGCAGCAGACATATTGTGTATGACCGTCTGTATAGAGGGAGAAGGCGTTATTGTATTTAATGTGGGCTGATTATCGACAGAACCGCTCGATAATATGGAATCTACAGTTGTATTTAAATTAGTAGTTTGAGCTGCTGTGGGGTTAGCAACAGCTGCAGCTGCTGCCGCAGCTCTAGCATTAACAGAAGCCAAAGCAGAGGCAGCATTCTCTTGCGAGGCCTTTTGTCTTTCACGCAACAAATGTGATTGACGACTGGCGAAACGCTGTGAAGGTCTACGTTCAAATTGCACTGTACGCCGGGCACGACTTTGTACGGTGGCCTGGAATTCTGTGCGTCCAGAATAGCGAAATCGTGAACCCATGCGAAAGAAGTTTTGACGAGCCGAAGGACCCTTAACAGGTGCCCTTAAACGGAAGAAGGTATGATGTTCCACGGCACATTTCCACAAATGTTTGCAGGCCTTTTCATTGTACAGCCTAAAAACGAATGTATGTTCTTGTTCACGACCCTCATCATCGTCTTCGATGACAATAAGTGTTAATTTCTTTTTTTTAAAATCGAGCTTACTTATTTTAGGCCAAAAGAATAGGCCTATTTTTTGATCGCGCTCAAAAACTAAAATACCTGTAGGTGTCAAGCCCAGATGGTATTCGCAGCCATCTTTTCCCTAAGAAAAATAACAATATTTTTAATAAAAATAAAAAAAAACTCCAAATTCATACAAAAAACACTTACTAAAACTGTATGCATATCAACGCCATACATATCCAGCCATTTGGCCTTATTTAAAAATGCTGTTTCAGCTTGAGCGGGTGTTAAACCGCGACAGGTTTTGTACTCCTCTAAAATATCTATTTCTAGTTCCTCTGTTTGTTCGGGTACAAAACGAAATTCGGAAACAGTGGCCGCTGTATGAACATGTTCATCATAATCTCCCAATTCAGCTATTTTGTAACAGGAAATAATATTAATTTTATTGAAAAAAAATCACTATTTAAATTACGTACATTGCAAAGCCAGGGCACACAATTCGGTGGCCTTATCATCGGGACAATCTAAACGTCCCTCTAGTAAATCATGTTTCAATTGCAAAAAAAACAAATAACGTGTTAATTCTTCACGCAGAGTATTTGGCTCGGAGGAGTAAAATTTCACTTTTAAACGAAATGTATAAGGTGGACCAACTGCAATTAAGAAAATGTATGAAGATTTAATTATATTAAGTAAATTTAGTTGCTTTAGTTATAGTTTTCTTACTTTTTACTTGTTTTTTAATGGGTTTTGTAGGATCTAGCCAATGTTTAACATGATTGGCATCCATAAATTGCAAACCAAAATAATCTTTTTCTATAATATCCAAATTATAAAATACTTGTTCGTATAGAAAACTGCCCATTGCTTTTTTCTGAAATTAAAAGTAAAGGAATAAAGTTCATAATATTAAAAACAATTAAAAATATATTTAAAAATATAAATTAATATTGTAAAAATACTGGTGTTTGTTTATTCTTCTTTCTTTTTTACAATAGTGGAGGGATTTGATTGACATTAAAAAAATTATGATTTTATATGGGTATCTCAATAAGGATTCGAAAACCATACATTCATTATAACCATGGAAATTATGTGTATCAATTAGGGTTTAGCTACGGGAATTCCCGGAAAATAATGGTCGGGAATTCCAGGAAATTTAAAAATTTTCCCGGTAAAAAAGGGAAATTTTATATTAACGTAGTTTTAAAATTTTTGCTAAAAAATTTGAGATTTTGATTATACTGATAACTGGTGTTGATGGTGTTTCTGATTCACAAATCCAAAAAAATATTAAGACCAAGTTACAAAACGCAATTTATATTGTATAATAAAACCCCAAAATTATAATATCAAGAGCTGAAAGAAAATCGTTTCAGAGGAAAATCAACTTTATATGAAGGAAGTACAATCGGACAAAAATATTATTTAGATTACTTTACAAAGAAATTCTTTTCTCCGTGACTAAAACTAAGAAATCGGATATAAGATGACTTATTAAATGCATTAGTATTATTTTAATTGTTCTATGACGAACTTAGAATACTTTTATTCTTTCCATAAAATATAGAAATATAAAATGTAACAAATTATCTCAAAATGTGTATCTGCAATTACAATTAATTGTAAAATACTGAACCTATATATTTATTTTTTTGAACCTTTATTAAATTCCCGGGAATCTCGGAATATTAAATTTTTAATTCCTATTTCCTGTAAGCGAAATAGTCCCGGAAATCCCATAGTCTAGTATCAATAAATAAAAGTTTGTTTTACTCTAGCTGTAACATTTATTATTTATTTGTTTAATATGTCCATTTTTTTGCAATAATATGATGTATTTCAAGTAGCTCTGGAAATTATATTTTTTTATACAAACTATTATTAATTATCGACAGAATCATGTTATATTTTATTTAAATTATTTATATTCAATAAATTATGTTTCAATAAAAACGTTTTTATGAGTTATGTTCGCAATGTTTTTATAAATTAGCGTTAACAACATCAAAGGATAAATCAAATAATATTATAACACTTATGTTTTTCATTTAAATTCAGAAAGTGTGGTTATTTTATGAATGTATTATTATGGTTTATTTAATTCAAAATTAATGTATTTTGCAAAAAATTTTTATATTACTGACTTGTAGAATAATCATTTCTTGTATATGGACTGGATAGCCTTCATTAAGAATATTCCATTTTTCTCTCGACTATTCAAAATCACATGTCTGGTTGTTTTTAAACTTAAATATACATATGTATGTATACTGTCTATTAAAATAATGTTTAATAATATTGGAATAAATAAAAAATAATTAAAATAAAAAAAAAGAAATTGACCTTAAGCTCGAACTAAAATAATTTTTAATAAAGATATAATAGACGAACAATTAGTAAAATAATTTAATAATGTTTATATAAAAACTATCAGTGTCTTTATATATATAATTCTACTGTACGGTGTTGTGACTGAACTCCTCCTAAACGGCTGGACCGATTTGCATAAATTTGTTTGTATGCGTTTCCAATAAAAATAAAATTTGAAGGCAAAGCAACGTTTGCCGGGTCAGCTAGTAACTTTATATTAAAAAGTAACTACTCATTGTTGATATGCTTTATTTAACGAGATCACTGACGTTGTTCGTAACGTTTTTATAACTATAATTGTTTTCTTATTATTTTATGAATAAATTTTCAATAGATAATAATTTTTCAATCGCAAAGATGTGGAAAAATTTGAAACAGCTATATTGTATACTATCTGTTGCCGGGAGACTGATTTTAAAGAGCTTTGCCTACAAATCTTTCGGCTTTCTGACAATTTGTTTCAAAAAATTTAATATCAATCAAAAGGTGGAAATTTATATATTAAACTAGCGGACCCGGCGAACTTTGCCTCGCCTCAATTTTAAGCCTTCAGACAAACTTTAGAGTAATAATATAATACAACAGGAATAATTTCACACAAAATTTCGTATAAAAAAAAATCAATAGGTATAAAATTTTCCGACTTTTGCGGAGATTTTCCGCATTTCGCATTTTCAGCAATATCCCATGATTTACACTAAGAACTTTCTATTTTTTCATTTGAAAAGCCATTAAGGAATAATTTCATACAAAAACTCGATTTTCGATTTTTCCAATTTTCGGACTTTTCCGTAAAAACCTTCTCCTCGAAAATACGAACAACTGGCAAAAAATTTTACAGAAATCTGCCCAGCCGTTTTCATTTGATGAATTGCTATACATTTTTTACACCATTTTTATATATATAGAAGATTAAATCTAAACAATAAAAGGAAATTAAACATATATATATACCTATGTATAGCCAAAAAAAAATAAAATTAAATAGAAAATTAATTAAATAGAAAACCAGTCCCATACAGCCTACAATTGAACAAATATAAATAACTAGTAACAACTTTCTGCATATACAGTGAATATTAATTATTTATTCTCGTAGGTCAAGAATTTAGAAAAAAATGCATACTTTCGAAATTTTGCATTTTCATTTACTCGTAAGTATTATTAAAGACTATGTACTACAAAATCGAATTAAAAATGAGTGTATTGTGTCAATCTGCCACACATTAAAATAAACAGAAAAATGAGACATTAACAAAATTGTCATTGGTAAAGTGTAATTCATTGTAAATTACTAAATATGTATGTAACAGAATGTTATATGAAAATGTGATAATGTAAATAAGATACTCACCGAACATTCAATGGATAGATCTGTATTATCCAGTAATATAACACGACAATCTATTTTATTCTTATTTACTGGTATACGTTGTGGTTTTATATGAGATGAATTGGCACCACCACCTGCTACCGAGGGACCTCTGGCATCTGTGCGGTCGTTACCACTGCCACTGGCACCAGAATTATCCGCATAGTTATTGCGAGCTTTACGACGACTTAGAAAACGCAACATATTGGTTGTTTGTTTGTTATTTATTCCACAATGACACACAGACCGAGAGTTTAATTAGTAATTAAAGAGGAAGACGATCAAACAAACAAACGAAAACACGAATAGATTAAACAAACAAGAGACATTAACCAAGATTACACGTAGTAGTAGAACAGCTAAAAGGTTGAAAAGATTATTTTATTGCTTGAATCGATCAATCGTTTGGATGTTTTTGATAAGTTAAATAGATGAATTGATGGATAGATGAATGGTTGAAATATTATGCCAACAAGTCTGACATAAATACTTTTACTGTAGATGTTGCTGTTGCTGTTTGTTGACTTAATGTCGTAGTGCACTTTATGGAGACCGACCACAAAAGAAAACATTTAACATTTTCCTCATACAGACGGGTAAGTGAGTATACATACATATATACACCAAAAAAAGTGGACACCTCTCTCTAGCATTAAAAAAGAAAATACTATCAATTTGTTGGTTGCTTCTTCCAATTTTTCATAGATGTGGTGGATGGATGGATAATAATGTTCTCTTTTTGTTATTGTTTTTTTGTTTTGTTTTTAGTAGTATGGATGATAATGATGTATGCGGTGTAAACTTGAAATTGATTTTTTTTCGTTTGCGGTTAAACTAATCTTGATCCTGTTTTTCAGACTGATGCTGCTGCAGCAGCAAGCATTAAGAAGAGAAGTAAGTGGTATTAACCAAACAGCCACAAAATGTAAAGGTAGCAAAAGCAGCTTACACTTTCTTATACTGAGCTAGAGCAGCTTCTTGTTGTTGTCTGTAGTAGTGGTAGTATTTATTTTTACCAACAATTACTATAAACTTCTATTTTGGCTAACTAACTCACCACCAGTCAGCCATTCAGTTTATTAGACAGTCAGCCAGCAAACAAACACGAAAACTCAGTCAGCCACTCACTTGATCCAGCCAGCCACAACAGCCAACAAGTATAAACACACAGATTTTTACTTTTTTGAGTGAGACCAACGAAAAATAAAACACAAAAATAATATACAACGCCAGAAATTAAATAAAAACACAGACAAAACAAAACGCGTTTCTAGAAGGCGGAGGCTTTGCTTTTTTGCTTGATTTTTCTTCACACACATAAATTGATTAAAAAAAGTTGATCAGCCCCAGCCAGCACCATCATCAATGCAGTAAGTAGTAATTACAAAAATTAGAGACTTTACTTTTTTCAAAACATTTTTTAATGTTTACATTTCACATAAAACACCATAATTCGAATTGTTTTCTTTTAATCACAATGTCGTACACTTGTTGCAAGTAGTTTTATTGATTCTAACATAAAATAATAAATAATTTTTAATAAAAACTAAAAGGTTAAACGAAACGAAAAGAATCTAAACCGAGAAGAAAAAATACTCTGAATATGTGTTTGACATAAAAACTAACACACAAACAGGGTTGTATTTTTATTGTCAGCACGAAGAAGTCAAAGTTAATGGATATAAGCATTTGAAGGCGTAAAAAGTATACCACTGATGACCTCTAATGGTTGAAATTTTTACTAGAAATGTTGTTAGTGTTGACCAGATCCATGAGTAAGATAAAGTAATATTGATAAAACGGTGCAGCATTCATGGTAGTGCAGGGGTCGATAATATAATTTTTCATTTCGAATAACGGTTTTTGTGGTTAAGAAAATATATTCATTTTTTATATAAAAAAAATAAAAAAAAAAACATTTTTTTTGTTTTGTTTTTTTTTTCAATCACAACAAATAAAAACCACAGACAAAAATTAACAACAAAAACACACCAAACAAAAACAACACAAAAAATCACTGCTCGAGAAAGACATTTAGATTTTTCAGAGTTGCCACATCAATCATTTTAGATACAACAAAATATTTTAAAAAAATATATTTTTTACTTTTAAAAAAAATGGCTGAAAAAATACTAATTTTATTAAAAAAAAAAATCATAATGTTTCTTGGGAACGCGAAATTGGCAAAAGTTACATGAGTATGTTTTGAAAGTGCAACGCGTTGAACATCAGAAAAAGAATAAAGATTTGTTAACTAATTCAGAGAACCACATTGTAAAACTGTAAAAAAAAAAAAAGAAATGCACATTGCCTACTTTTAGGATGACAAATTTTCGATGACCTTGAAAATTTTCGAATAACGGTATTTGTGGCGAATTTATAAAAACTCACCACTATTTTATACTCACCACACTGTTTTCACCACCTTTTTTAAATTCACCACATGACAGAAAAAAAATTCTGTGCAGGGTCGGTCGACTTTTTTTTTCCTTCCCCTCCCTCCGTCAGTCCGACCGGCCCACTCTTTTTAAAATTTCTCAGTACGTGCTCTCTCTCCCTTCGTCGTAATCGGCGTCGTCGTCGTCCTTTCTTCATTTTGTGCGGTGTGCCGGTTTGTGGGTTGATTTGAAAAACAACCCCGGAATGTTCTATTTCTGCGAACTTTTTTAGAAAAAAGAATATGGGAATTTTTGTGGTTCTATTTTTAGACAAAAAAAAGCATGCCATCTATTGTTCGTAATACAAACAACAACATCAAAAATCCGTAATTGAAACTTAGATGGCGCTATGATGTTGTGTTTTTTTTAGCGATTTTTGTGGAATCGAACAAACAAAAAGAAGCTGCCAGATTTTGTGAATTTGAAAACCGGGTTTTTTTATTTATATTCTCAAACTTTAAAAAAGAATATGGGAATTTTGCAAAAATTTTTTCTCTAAAAAAAGGTGCTTGCGCCTTCTCAATTTGTTGTGAGAAATTTAATCCATCTGAAAGCTTTTTACAAATACAAGCAACATTTCTGAGGCTGATAATCAATCAGAAGATTTTTTTCTGAAGTTTTTTGGAAATGCTAACTAACTAAATAATTTTTTATATTAAATTATGTGTAATAGACTCCGCTATCTATAAGGATCCAGAATATATATACTTTATAAGGTCGGAAAAATTATATTGTGGAAATTACAAACGGAATGACAGACAAACTTATATACATACATGAAGGGATCTGGCAGCACCCTCGTATGTTTTAATTCTTTCAGCTATTTTTAACAGAGAGAGAGCATGGTGAAAATATACCAGGTGACAGCATAGCGCCAGCTGATTATTTTTTGCTCTATTCATGTTGAAATTTAAAATGTCAAAAAGTTGTTTACAAATAATCAAAGTTATAAAAACGTTACAAAATTATTTTGTTTTTGAAAAAATGAGTTTTTGTCGCCGTTTTATCTGTGTAAAACAGCTTAAAAGTGTTAAAAAACTATATTATAATAAATAGTGTGTTTGTTTTTTGAGTTGTTTTGCTAAAAATGTTAGTTTTTTTTTTTGTAAGATAAATATTAATTTTCCTCTTTAAAGTGATTTTTTTTGCTACAGAAAAATGCGTTGTTGTTATAATACTTATACATACATTAATTTTGAAAATAAAGAATTTTGCATGGTTTACTTTGCAAAATTATGTATTACTTGTATATTTAAAGAAATACTATGCGTAACTTAAAGAAAAATTCTTTGAGAAAATAAAAGAAACAAAAAAAATCACTATTGTTTTCTGTTTTTATCCATGTTTGTATATTTGTTTTCTTTATTTTATGTCAGATGTTTTTGACAGTAACGAAAGTATTACACAAACAAAAATGCCTGTTGTTCTTGCCTTGTTGTAATTGTTGTTGCAATGCTGTCACCTGGTATTTAATTTCACCATGAGAGAGAGGTTTTTGTTGTCATCACTGGTTTTATTTGAAAATTGTATTGTCTTCTAGTGTTACCTTACTTACCAACAGTTCTTATCCTTTTTATATATTCCCAAAAATCTATTGATTTTGGCGTATTGTGGATCTTTATCGTATAATTTCGGTTTTTAAGTATTTTTTCTTGTCTATACTGTATTTTTCTGTAATTGTAATTTTATATTAATATTATTTTATATTTTACACTTACATACATACGTTTTACCCATTACAACAGCAGCCTGTCTGCATTTCTGAACTCTTGGATTTTAAATCCATCACTGTATAAATTGTATATAGTTTTTTTTAACTAGCTGTAAGTGTACATATTAGTTTTAATTTAGTTTATAAGTTTTTATTTTTTGTTGATATTTTTTGTTTCCTTTTATAATATAATGCGGTGCCGGGGGCAAGCACAATTATATACCCTAAGGATGCTCATATGCATTTTTAAACTGATTAGAATCATACATATAGTTCTAAGTTTGTTTTAGTTAGCATTACGAAGGAAATCATATGTAAACTGAATACCTGAAGTCTCAATAAAAATTATTTATATCCAAAACGGATAAAAGAGGGCAGACAGACTGACTGAGACTGTGTACATTTTCTTTCGGTTTGTTGATGATGATGGGATGGAAGAACAAACAACCAAAAAATATTTTAATGTTTTTTTCTTCAACTATTTTTCAAATAATTTTTTTTTTATATTTCGCAATGCGGTTTTTTAAACTAGATTGGGCTGTGGTTGGTTTGTTCTTCACTTTATGTTATTGGTTTCATTAAATAAAATGTTCATTCATCATCTACTTTTAACATGCATTGATTGATTGACGTAATGATAAATAATTTCATTCATTCATTCCGTCAAATGTTTAAATTTTCTTGCACAGTCAGTCAGTGGCACAGAGAACACAGAGGCGGCAATTTTGAAGTTTCAAAATCGCTACAATCAGCTAAAAAGGCAGGTATATTAAAAAGAGAAAGAAAATATTTTCTGGTAGTAAATTTGTAATGTGAAAAAGCAAAGCACTATATACAACAAGAATTTTGTGGACAAAACAAAATAAACAAAACAATTTGAGTTAGAATATTTAAATTGAAATTTTGTTTATATGTTTTTGATTTTAATAACTAACTAAATTGTATTTTAATAACTGTTATACTTTGTGGTATGCATTGTGGAGTTTGTGCATTCGTTAGATGATATAAATGCATTTTTTTATGGTTGTATCAAACAATACAAAAATACTCTGTGCCAAAAATTAATTTTATTGCGTCAGAAAAATAGTAACATAAAGAAAACAAAAAGGCAGGTTCCAAAGAAAGAGAAAAGAAAAAAACTACACTATCTTTGCTCTTCTGTCACCACTGTTATACTCTGTGGTCAGTGGGGCTTTTATGGTAAGTATGTATAACACGTTGTTGAGGAGTTTTGGGGTTACAAAAGCGTTAAATGGATATGAAGATTGAAATGTTGGTCTGTCATCACTGATTTATATTATTGCAACTAGTAAATTAAAAGGAATGAAGAGGGAGGGAGTCCAAAAAATTTAGTGAGCTTTAAATAAAAATAAAACGTAGAAAAACACTGCAATTTTAAAACATTCCATAAGAACAAGTTTACACATACACATCACAAGCTCTCCTTTAACTTCCCCTCTTAATGGTAAGAAATTTATACTCTTTCTTTATTTTTAGACAAAAGAAAACTTATTGCAAATTTCGTTAAATTTTTTTTCACACAGCTAGTCAAAGGTCAATTTGCAACAATCAATATTCATGTACATACGTAAGATCCCAAAAGAACAAAAAGTGTTTCTTGAATAAGTAAAGAAGTCAGAAGTGATAAGAAAAAAAGGTTTATTTTGTAAAATCATCTCATACATATACATTGTACATACATACAACAATAACTAAATAACAACGATGCCTGCAGAAAAATTAGATGTCATAATATTTGGAGCTACCGGTTTTACCGGCAAATATACCGTGTATGAAGCTTGCTCGGTATTGGAAAACCTCAAATGGGGCATTGCCGGACGCAATCGCAGCAAATTGGAGGCAGTGCTTAAAGACATGGGTGCTAAGGCCAATAAGAATTTAATGAATACACCCATCATAATTGCCGATGTTTACGACGAAAAGTCTCTCTTGGAAATGGCCAAACGTTGTCGTGTTGTGGTGAACTTATGTGGACCTTATCGCTTTTTTGGTGAGCCTGTAGTGTGTGCTTGCATCGAAGCTGGTACTCACCATGTGGACGTTAGCGGTGAGCCTCAGTATATGGAAACTATGCAATTAAAATATCATGCCAAGGCGCAAGAAAAAAATGTTTATATTGTATCAGCCTGTGGCTTTGATTCTATACCTGCCGACATGGGCGTTGTGTTTATAGAGAAGAACTTTGATGGTGCTGTCAATTCCGTCGAATCCTATTTGAAGAGCTACACTAAAGGCGGTCCAACTGGAGGGGCTGGTATTCATTATGGCACCTGGGAAAGCGCTGTTTATGGTTTAGCTCATGCCGGCGAGTTGCGCGGGATACGCAGCCAATTGTACAGTGAACGATTGCCTAAGTTCCAACCCATACTTAAAAATCGTCCACTCATTTTCCGTTCTGAAGTAGTCAACAGTGTGTGTTTGCCTTTCCCTGGCGCTGATCGTTCGGTGGTGATGCGTTCTCAACGTTTTCTCTACGAACATGAACGCAAACGTCCTGTGCAAATGCACGCATATGTGGCATTTGGCTCTTATTTAACGGCTTCCTTAGTGGCTCTCTTTGCGGTATTATTTGGTCTCATGACCAAATTTTCCTTGGGCCGCCGCCTGTTGCTAAAGTACCCTAAAATTTTCTCAATGGGTTTCACTTCGCATGAAGGTCCATCTGAAGCAGCTATGGAAAGAACTTACTTTTCCATAACTATGAAAGCCTTGGGATGGCCACAGTCTGAGAGATTGGCTGAGCCTACTGATCAATACACTATCCCTCCATCGAAATCGTTAATGGTTAAGGTATCTGGTCCTAATCCCGGCTATGGTTCTACCTGTGTGGCTTTGCTTTGCAGTGCCATTACCATTCTTAAGGAAAGTGACAAAATGCCTGGGTCTGGTGGAGTTCTACCACCTGGTGCAGCTTTTGCCAAGACCAGGTTGATAAGTGAGTTGGAAAAGCACGAACATGGCATTAAATTTGAAATATTGGCCAACAAATAGGTAAATTACCTACTATGTATTTTGAAAGAAGTGTGAAGTGTAAGGAGGTTTTGGTAGTTTATCATATTGATTTTCAATGCATTTTTTAATAAAATAAGCAACATTAAAAAAATAATTAACTGTTACATTTATTTGTTTCGGATTAGGTGTTAAAAAAGCATGACACCATCTAACTTATATACCTATAGTACATATTTAATATTTAAATCGTTAAGGTAATACATATACAGATATGTAAGTATATATTAAAAAAAAACCATAAAGTTTAACCCTTTTATTTTTTTCGTTGTAGTGTTTTTTATAATGTTTGAAATAAATTATTCGTGCACTAATTTAAGGACAGTAATAAATTTATTAACATTTTCGAATTCAGGTTATTTTAAAAGTTGATTACTTTAATTATGATTACACACAGAGTGTGTTTCAATATAAGTTCCTAATACTTGCTTAACGTGGGTAAAAAGCAAATCCTGTGATGTCAATACTCGAAAGATTATTGTATAAATGCATCAGGATGGAAGCACTTATTGAGAAATCGCAACAGCCTTGAATGTTTCAAAAACAATGGTTGTTCAAGCGGCGAAATATCGACAACAAATACAACACAAAACAGAAACAGCAGGCATTTTTTTGTGTAAAATAATGTACTACTGTCAAAAATACTTGAAAAAGTATTACTTTTGACGTTAGTAAATTGTAAACAAAGTCAGTCATCTGGGCTACTGCACTCACCTTGTATAGTTTCACCATGGGGCCACCTTAAAAAAGTATTACGACAGTTCTTGAAGATGCACTGATTAGCAAACACGATTCGGACACAGTATCGAACAAACCCAACAGTAGTTACAGTCAAGTAAAAACAAGAGATTAAATCTTAATTTGAAAAATCATAATTAATGAATAATAAATAAAGTAGGCTGTATAGCATCCTGCTGGTTCCTACATAACCATAATTTTGTATATTATCAGCAAAAGGTTAACAATTGCTATAATCAAACAAATTTTGCAATTTTTAAAACGCACATCTGGCAATATCGAGAACAGCTGACTATAAAAAAAACATCAACATTTCAAAATACACGGATTTCAACAGTTTACTACAGCAAATTTATTATCACATTAAAATGTAAGTAGCAACAAACAATATTTCTCCATTGTTATGATTATTTTATTCAAATCACTAAAAACTCTGAACGCAGTTCGTATTTCCATCCGTATTTTCTTTGAAGAAACAAGTCCATAATAATGAATTTAATGCGTAACCTTAACCGGCTTACGCAAATATCTACCAAATGGTCACCACGAAGATGCATACGAACATCGACAACATCAAACACAAATCAAAATCTTATTATAGAACATTTAACGGAAAGACAAATTATACGAATAAAGGGTGATGAAGTTGTCCCATTTTTGCAGGGCCTCATAACAAATGATATTAAACATTTGCATCCCTCCTCGAACAAGGCCATTTATGCCATGTTCCTTAATAAAGCTGGACGTGTGATGTACGATACCATCTTATATAGTACCTCCGAACCGACAAAGATTCTTATTGAATGCGATAAAAGTATAGCGAATGAATTGCAACGTCATTTAAGACTATATAGAGTAAGACGTAAAATCGATATAGATTCTGTGGATCAGGAATTTAAAGTGTGGCAAGCGTATGAATCTAACAAAGAGGTACAAAACCTTCTGAAAGTAATAAATATTGAGAAGACTAGTGATCTTACTTTTACCGCAGATCCTAGACTAAAACAATTAGGAGTACGTTTATTGACAAGCAGCGATAAAATATTCTCAGATCTTTCAAAAATATTTCAACGAGATATAGTTACCGCCTCTGATAATAACAACTTCCGTTCACATAGATATAGTCTGGGTGTAGCTGAGGGCATAATCGATATGCCACCGGGAAAGTGTTTTCCTTTGGAAGCAAATTGTGATATTTTGAATGGTGTTAGTTTTCACAAAGGCTGTTATATAGGTCAAGAATTGACAGCGCGTGTTCATCATACCGGCATGATACGTAAACGTCACATGCCTGTCATGTTAACAGCTCCTCTGCCTCCAAATACTACGGTCAACGTATATAATGAAGCTGGAGCAAATTGTGGTACTATTTATGGCAGCACAGCTGATCGTGCTCTTGGTATGTTGCGTGTGGAAAATGTTTTGAAGGCAAAACAGTTATTGGTCAATGGAAGCGCATGCTCTACAGAAAAACCTCAATGGTGGCCCCAAGAATTACACTCTAATTTATCAAAAGATATTCGCATAGATATTTGATATCAGCTAAGGAAAATCAAAACCAAAGATAAATAAATTGTTTTGTTGTTGTTATTATTAAATAAATGAAATTTTATTGGAAAAACTATGGCCATAGAAAACTGTTTAATTTAGGGAAAATTAATTTAACGACGTAACAGTATTCTTTGGACTTTCGTTTGTAGTTGTTTTAATAATATTTTGATGCAATAATATTTGTATATGTACCTATATTTGGTTATTCTAAGAAATATCACTTTTAACGTAGGTTTTAATGAAAGTTTATTTATTTGACAATTTAATTTTGGATTTAGATTTTATACATTGTCATATGTATGTAGCCTTTGTCATTAACAAATATTTTAGTCTTAAAAAAATACATCTACATCACCTTCAGCATCACTATCTATTAATTTTCTTACAGAAAATGTCACTTGATTGTCAAACACCTTCTTGCTCTAAAACCCTTAAGGAAGAATCTCCTAAAACACATGATGATGGCAATTTGGAATTATTTATTAGAAATGATAAAGCTGAAATACAAATATTAGAATCAGCCGACAATACTAAAACTATCGACAAAGATGAAAAACCTGAAATAGCTCAGGATGACGAGCGTGTTGCTAAAATAAAATTCTATTGCACTTGCTGTGATATGGAGGAAATGGCGCATTATTTTGGTTTGGAGCCAAACTTTGTATTTGGCATAAAATTCAATGAACCAACCTACATAATGAGAGATCCATTTCAAGCACCTCCACCCAGATGGAAACCCAAAGCAGAATATTTTGTGGCATTGGGTGCACACTGTAAAATATGCGATAACGTAGTGTGTAAGGGTAGTGAATGCAGTTTTTTTTATATAAACTCCTACTGTTTAAATTGTGTTAAAAAAGTGGCAAGCACATT
This sequence comes from Bellardia bayeri, assembly GCA_950370525.1. NCBI lineage: Eukaryota > Metazoa > Arthropoda > Insecta > Diptera > Calliphoridae > Bellardia > Bellardia bayeri. Next base: position 125,581,367 of record OX493264.1, read on the forward strand.
TCCCTTGGACATACAACAGAAATTAAGAAAGCAATTGGCCATTAATTAAATATAAATTTACTAACAACTGTATGGATGATTTTTAAAAAATGATGTTTATTCAGATTTTTTTAATTTATAAAAAACAATTTAAATTTGTCTAAATAAAGTATGATACATACTTATCATTTTCAAATAAATTAAACGTGCTATTTTACAGTCTATTTTATGTAAAAAAAAAAAAATTAAATAAAATTATGTTTATTCAGTTTTAGGTTTAGGAGCAATTTTTTTAGCTAATTGCGCCATTTGGTCGTTGGACTTCTTCTTCTTTGATTTATTCTTCTTTTTTAAGCCCTCTACCTTGACACCTCTAAATTCACTCTTCTTTGGCTTTTTGGCATCATCAGCGTCACCATCACTGGAATTCTTTTCTTTGCTGGGTTTATCTTTTTTGCCATCAAGTCTTTGTTTGGCACCCTTCTTAGATGTTTTTTCTTTTTCGGATTGGGCATCGCGCGCTTCTTTGGCTCCTAATTTTCTAACACTAAAACGTTCTACATTTATGGGACGATCATCAACAATGGTTCCATTAAGTTCAAGAGCTAAGCCAACTGCATCAGGGGTCTTAAAGCAGACATATGCTACACCTTTACAACCTTTGTCGCCATCTCGAATACAGCGTACGTAATCAATTTCGCCACAACTGCTAAAAATTTCACGTAAAGATTCTTCAGTAGCAGCTACAGCAAAAATATAAAAGTTAACTTTTAAACTCTGAAACTGGTTTAAACTTGGGAAAAAAACTTACTATATTTAAGACTGCCTACAAATACAGTCTTTTTAGCTTCTTCCTTTTCGTGACTTTGAGGATTTTTTGCAGCTAATGTAACCCTTAAATGATGGTCCTTGAATTCGACGCCATTTAGCGATAAAGCCTTTTCAGCTGTATCTTTGTTTTTCAACACTACATAGGCATTTAAAGCACCTGCTGTTTTGCGCTGTTTATGCTTATGTAATACTTTACCACCAGCGGAACGTAGACGTATAGAGTTGACGGGCCCAAAGTCCTTAAATAAACGCACTAATTGTACACGTTTAGTATTAATAGGCAGATTTCCAACAAATACTGTAGCAGCTTCCATTGCGGGGTCTCTAGTTTGTTTTTCTAATCAAATTTCTTCATTATTAAATTTGTATGTACATTTTAGAATAGATCATCTATCTTACCGGTAAGTTTTTGTTCCTTTATCAATTGTCTCTTTTGGGCCTTCTTTTCCTTTTTCGTCAATACCTTACTACTTACGGCAACAACAGTTTTACTAACGGGGGTTTCCAATTTGTTGGTCTTACTATTTTTGGAATCAATTTTTTTGCTAGCGGGTTTTTCTTTTTTTGCTTTCTTTACGCCATTTGTGGATGCGGCGACCTTTTCCTCCTCTTTGTTTTCAGATTTTTTCTGTAGTTTTTTAATTTTTTGGGCCATTTTCTTGGCTTTTTTATTTTCTATTTTCTTAAGTTCAGCTTCTGTTAGTTCCTTAGCTGGAGTTTCTGGTTCTGATTTTTCTTGTTTATCTTTATTGTTCTTAGATTTCTTTACCTTTTTCAGTTTTTCATCTGTTAAATTTTGTGTTCCTTCGATGGATTCTTGCTTTGCTTCCAATTTGGCTGCTGCTTTATTTTTATTTTTCTTTTTCGTTTTATCAGCATTTGTGGTGTGCTCTATTTTTGGAGCCAAATTTAGATCTCTAATTTTACTTACTACATCTTTAAGTTTATTTTCCTTTTTTTGTTTGTTCTTTTTAACTTTTCCCTCCTTTACGATTTCCAATGAAGAATCATTTTCTATCGTTTCAGTACTTTTAACTTTTTTCATTTTTATTGAATGATTTTGATTTATTTTAATTTTTCACGTGGTGCTCCAATGTGGTATTACAATAACAAAAACACATGTATTGAGAGCATCAGTTTTCAGTGATGGTAATTCAACGGTTTTTTGACGTTTTTTTAATGTAACAGCCAAACCATGGTGCAGCCAAACTGAAATTTTTCATTGAATTTATTATATTCATGTAAAAATAAACTGGGTGGAAAAAAGTACAACAGTAAAATACTTTAAAGCATGATTTTTTATTCGTTTTATTGCAAAAGAAATGGAAGTAAACTAATAAATTGGGGCAAATCAGCCATTGTTATAGTTTTCAGATATGAAATTCCCTAAAAATATACAATTGCCAACAAACTTTACCATACTTGGAGTATATATTTAATTTTAAAATAGAATTGCTATACTCTTAAGTTTTATTGCAACTTGACTGCAATTTTTCCAATAAGAAAATAATGTAAAATTTTAAATAAGATTATTGGCGGCTATTGAAATATTTAACGGCATAGTAGGGTGTTTCTTAATGTATAGTGCTAACGATCATACCTTACACTAAGAGGGAAATAACAAATTTATTTTCTTTTCCGTCGCATGATTGATACAAAAGTTATTGTTAATAAAATATTTTTTTTTATATAATAAAACAGGTAACATTAAAAATATCAGTGTTAATATCAAGTACATATTATAAAATTAACTAAATCGGGTGAAGCTATTATAAAGATACTTTCTTCATATTAGATTGAAATAAATCCAAACACCTAAAGAATTTCAAGTGCTTGACAGCACAGTACATCAGTGTTGCCAGAAAATGAATTTCAAAATATGCTAAAACTTGCAAAATTAAGTACTAAAATGTTCTACAGAAGAAAAAAAAGTGCTAATTTTTTTCAATACAATTTTATTTCAAATGTTACAAATATAAATTATAGTTTTTTCTAATTTTGTTCATAACAATTGTTGACTTGTTTTAATAGATTACATTTCATATATTAATTAAAAAATTTTCATGTTCATTTACTTACCACACCGAAAGAAATTTAGTTGAAATATTAATAAAAGTTACTTTTTATTTCTCCAAAAGTGTTTTTGGAGTAGGTAGGTTGGTAGGTAAGAATGCTGGTGTGAGTCATCCTCACATCCTCACTCAGAGAAAAATATTGTCCATTGCGATGCCTTAGATAGGAAAGAAGTAATAAAGAAGGTGAAATAAAAGCGAAAGTAGAAGACTAGAATTGAATAGTAAAGTGCAAAGAGAGTAGAGAGAAAAGAGAAACCTGACCAAATCCTACTCAGACATATGTCCTCCACTTGTGCGACCAGCACCCAGTCTACTGCCGCGTAGCCAGGCCATTCCCATTACGAATCCTATTAGACTCTCCAGCCCACAGCTCGAGACATCCCCTAATTCGCCCAATAATCTGGGTCCTCAATCTGGGTCCTCAAATAATCTGCACATTTTTTGGAGTAAAATAGTAAAAATTTGTTCGAGAAAAAATATTTTTTTTATCAAGCTAAATGCTTTTTAGCATAATTTTTAAAAATTTCAATGCATTTTCGAGAAACAAAATGCTAAATCTAGCACTGAAAGTGCTAAAATGGCAACACTGCAGTACGTTCATGCTTTACTGTGGTTAGACTTGGCAGCACTTGTAAAAAAGCTTTGAGCTTTTTGCAGAATGACGAGTTCTTCATCAGTGTTCACAACGCTTTCATCTAAAAACTAAATTATTTTTTAGAGTAAAGATTATTATATATAATAATATTGTCAATTATAGTTTGTTTGTCTAACTTTCAATTTTAGGTTTATTGTTAGTCATCATCCAAAATATTTTATTTGCCATTATGATAAATTAATTTCCTATACCGAAAATCGCTAGAATTTCGCTGTTATTTATACACTTTTTCCACGCTAACATTATTTTAAATCGCTATATATTACGGAAAATCGCATGATTACCATCACTGCTCACCACCCATTTCAATTCCGATTCGTTGAATTTTTCAATATTCAATTCGCGTTCGTTGAAGAAAAAGGACGGCAGCTGAGGAAGTCGGCGATATTTGTTCTTGTATTCCAGAATCATCAACAAAAAAGTTTACAAAAGCGGAGTATTTAAACTGTGTGTATTGCAAAAAAATTGTTTAAACAATTCTCACATTTATTTATTGTTTGTGCATATATACGCGAATTTTTTTTTGTTATTTTTGCAAACCCATCTCAAAGAGTTAAAAAATATTTTGTTAAAGAAAACTTTTGTGCAATTTTTTGTCTGTAAAAAAAGTGTGCAGAAAGAAAAAATATATGTAGTAGACATAATAAAGAAATAAAAAGAAGGAATTTCAAAAGAGAATTTGCAAAATTTAAAAAAGGTGAATCACGCGTACAAATTAAATAAAAAAATTAAACTGTGACTGACAATCTTTGAGGAATTCAAAAAGTTTATTTGCAAAAATAAGAAAAATAAAATCTAAATTAAAATTTAAAAATTTTTTAAATTCTATTATTTAGATTTTATTTTTTAAACCTATTAATCTATTTCAGCTAAAAAATAAAAACGAGAAATTGTAAAAAAAGGAGTTAAATAAAGAAACTTAAAGAACAAATAAAATAAAAAAAATTAATACACCAAACAACTTTAAAATATTTTAGCGCAGGACAGTAAAGAGAAGTTAACCTAAAAATTAGACCAACGAAAAGTTTTTTGAAAAAAGAGAAAAAGAGAGTTGAAACGAGAAAATAAAAAATAAAAAGGAATAAAAAATCGTGTAAAAAGGACTTATTAAAATAAAACAGAAAACTGTTTTGTGTTGTGCGCATTTGAATTCTTATTAAAAAAAGTTTTCTTCAATAGAAAGAAAAGAATCTTTGCAATGGAGAACCAAGAAATGGATCAATTTTTGGAAAACAGACAAAATTATATGATGGATAATAACAGTATGCAGCACATGAATGTGAATGTTGCTAGTGCCGGCTGTGATGCAGTAGTAGGAGGTATTCAGGCAGATGTTGTAAGTGGTGGTGTTGGTGGAGTTGCCGGAGAGATCTTGGGTGTTAAATACGATGAACACCACGAAGAACACGATGTTGGCGATGACAACGAATTGAAGTACGTTAAAGAAGTGCAGCAGAGCGAAAAGCAGCAGCAACTGCAACTGCAAAGTTTGAAAAACTTTGGCCTAGACGATGATAGTACATACGAATGCAATGAGTTGGCAGAAAAAGAAACTACCAACAATGTAGCTCATGCATTCGGCAATGGGGACGGGGGCTTTGTATTTGGTGGAGATCATCACCAACATCAACAACAGCAACAACATCATGACTTGTTCAATATACGCAACGGCCATGATACCAATGGTCATGAAAATATTAATATAGCTGAAGATTTTGGCACCCTTGTCTCCACAGAATTTGAAGAAAAACTCAATATGATGGACAGCGAATTAGAAGGCTTTAAAATAGAGGGAGACTTTTCTTCCACCTCCAATGTTACAGAATCCGTAGAAGGTTTAGTTCCCCAAGTGGATCTCAAAATTGAAACAAAGGCTGAACATCAAGAAATGGTCGACGAAGAGGAGCCATCTTCTTTGGCGACAAATACGACGAATGGAACCAGTAGTCTCAGTGAAAATGTTCCCCCACAGGATGTTGCTGCTCCACAATTAAATGCATTTGACGACATTATGGTCAATCTGGAGAATAAAGAAAACTCAGATCCTTTAACACTCCAACGACCAAGTGAACTTGACTTGGATCAAGCCCACTCTCAACTAAATCCCGATGCTAAGGAATTTATACCCAGTTTTGGTTCCAACCCTAGTTCCCCAACATCTCCCTTTGCCACGGGCATGCAGCAAAATGAACCGATGCTGAGTGATGCTATGGAAACACAAATGTATTTCGGCCAAGCTCCCAGTGCTGTGCCCCGTCATCTAATTGTAGATGATGATTTTGTGGCACAAAGCCCTCGCAAAGGCAAAGGCGACAATAATATGGATGCAGTTCTATTGCCAAAAGAATCAGAATTCGAGTTAGAAGCTGATAAACGACCCCATGAACTGGAACCTGAAGATGTCGATGGATTCCAGCAAAGAGATGAAGTCATGACTCCTGATCAGGCCATACAACAATTACCACTTGATGATCTAGTAGCACAAGACAAAGAAAATTGTGATCCTACTGACTCGACTGACTTCCAGCCTTCACACTTTTTGGATCATGGTCCAGAGACTTGTGTTGATCCTGATATCGATTTAGATATACAACCATCAGCCTTTACAGCTTCCTTACAAGATGAAGATGATGTTATGAAAAAATCTATTTATGTGACCAGCGATGATGCTATCGAGGATGTTTTGAACAGCGTCCAGCCAATTCCAACCGAAATCGATAGTATCAATAATTCGTTTATAGAAGAATCGGCTACCGAATCGGCTGCCAATCAGTTGGCTGGTGATAAAGAACTCTTGCAGGTCGAAGAAAAAGAACATGTTTCGCATTCACCATCCACAGAGGAAATTCAAATGAATTTACAAAACACTCTTAATTCCTCGAATAAGGATATACCACAATTACCCGTCGACATGGATAATGCCAATAACATGCAGGAATCTATGTATATGTTGCAAGAGCAACAGTCAGATCTACATCAAGATAAATTCGAAGAATTCCATGGAGAACAACGTTTTGCCCATGAACAAATGTTCAAGGGGCAAGAACAACAACCTAAAGTTGAGGAACAATTTCTTCAAGAAGATTTACACCATGAACAGCCACAGCATCACGAAGAAGAACACTTCCGCGATGAATTCGAACAGGAAAAACAACCTGAACAACTACATCAAGAAGAAGAGTTGCGTGTTGAAGAAAAACATCAAGAAATACAAAACTTCCCTGAAGAAGTTCAACATGAAATGAAAGCTGATGGACAAAATCACTTCGAAGATCAAGAACATGTTGAAAAACAAACTGAAGAATCACACCACGAACAATTGCTTGAAGAGTCACCACTAGAAGAACAATATCACGATGAATTACTCCACGATTTGCCACCGCAAGATGTCATGGCCGGTATTCAACCAATCCATCCATCTGAGGAAAATCTTTTAGCTGATACCACAAATCCCTCAATGGCGGATGAAAGTTTCTTAGACAACTCTCTTGTAGCTCAGGAGCAACAGCAAGAAATAAATGAATCATTTTCTCCATTCAATATCACTGATGAAGTTTCTGGAGCTCCTGTTATAGACTCTCTTAACTTCGATGCGCATGAAAATCAGCAAGATGCCCACACTAGTGATGTCCTCATGACGCTTTCATCTACCGCTGATGAGAAACATTTGTTCGAAGAAACTAAAGAACAAGAATTGTTCTCAATGTCTGGTTTGGAGCAACAAATGAGTAACATGATTTTGAACAACACCGATGGCCATCTTTCACAGGTATGTTAAAGAATTTAATAGGCAATGAAAACTTACTGGTAAAGAAGCCAAATTTGTGATAAAAATTATACAAATTTTATTATACCCTTCACCTTCATGAGAAGGGTATATATAAGTTTGTCATTCCGTTTGTAATTTCCACAATATAATTTTCCGACCCTATAAAGTATATATATTCTGGATCCTTATAGATAGCGGAGTCGATTAAGTCCATCTGTCTGTCTGGATGTTGAAATCAATTTTCTGAAATAATTTTCAATAGTGTTCAATAATTCTTTCAGACATGCTTTCGAGAAGTTTGTTATTTAAAATCAGCAAAATCGGTTTAGGCCAACAAGAGTTATGGACCAATATGTGAGACAACCTCCATAAAAATTTGATATTTTTTGTCCATTTTATTGCAATATTTTTAAATATATTGCAGATAATACCATGAAATTTTGTATACATTGTTTTTATGATAAAAGAATAAAGTGTGCGGAAAATAGTATGAATCGGTCCATGATTTATCATAGGCCCCATACAAAAATCTTTACGAAATATTGCTCAATTATACATAAATGCTTATAAAATTCGAATATCAAGACAAAATTCAGCAAAAATAAGTTTTATGCAAAAATAGTTCAGTCCATGTTTGACCATAGCCCCCATATAAACTCCACTCCCAAAATTCACTTAAATACGTATAAAACAGATATAAATAATGTTAAACGGCTAAAATTTGACATGAATAATCTTTATAGGCAAATAAATGTTGTTCTAAATTTTATAGTGATCGGCCCAGAATTGGCCATAGCTCCCATACAAGGACCACATCTGAAAAAGACATTTATCCCTATATATATTGTATGAATATCGGTACCAACTTAAAACGTTGCACATATCATTTACATATATACAAAACTCATCCCACAAAATTTTGTGAATTTCGGTCTATTTTTAACCGTATGCCTCATATAAAGCCCTCTTCCGAAAATCACTTTAATACTCATAAATCTCTTATAAATAAGGGTACCAATCGAAAATTTTACACGGATCATTTACATACATGCCTAAATCAAACTGCTGGATTTTGAGAACATCGGTCCATATTTGACAATATCCCCTACATAAGGTCAACTCTGGAAATCCACGTTAATACTAATATAAGTATATCTTAAATATACCGTTATTATGTTGAAATTCGACGTGAAATATCCTCATATGCATGAAAATCACTGTTCCAAAATTTAAGAAGATCGGCCCATAATTTGTCTTAGCTGCCATATAAGAACCATTTCCAAAAAAACAAATAAACCCACAAAAATGCACAATAAATATATGTATACCATAAGGAAAAAATTCTATCCTGCATACAAAATTTTGAAAAAATGTGTTTTTTTAATTTTTCAGATCTTATAATTCTATGATTATAGTACCTACAGACACATATGATACCTTAAATTAAAGCTTAATGTCTTGGCTATTTATATAAATAATCTAAAATAACACTTATATAGACATTTATTTTAATTTTTTTAGATATTAAAAAAAATTCCGGTCAAAAAATAGTCTTTTCGGATTTAACCCATATTCGGTTCATATTTTATAATCATGATATATATCGTTGGAAAGGTATTTTTAATACCTTTTATTTAATGTATTACAAATTATCAGACACCTAGTAGTTCCCGAGATTTAGGTCAATATATTTTCAACGTTACGGGCCCGCCCCCTCGAAAATATGCGAGACCGCCAACAAATTTTTTTTTTGCTGGCATCTCCAAAGACAATTAGCATAGTCACTAAAACCGGCTTGTTCCCCTTTTTTATACACTGTTTGTTAAATTACACTCAAGATTATTATGAACATCAGACAAATTCTGTAGAGTTGGTAATTAAATCAATTAAAAATAGTGAAAATTTCAAAATATTTAACATAAATTATGTTGGTCGTAAAATTGTCTTTCAAACAATATATAAAATAATAATTAAATTTGCACTAAAACTGAGTAAAAAATACAGAATAAGGATATTCTAGTCCTATAACCAGTGTAGTTTTTGTATTTCTTATTACGTTTAGGTGAAGGGTATTTAAGATTTGACACTCTTACTTGTTTTTATACAAATTTTTTTTTGAATACATTTTCTTCTGAAAAAAAGTTGTTTTGGTGAACAAAAAATTAATGGATCGATTATGTATAGCAACCAAACTAGAGTTCGGTTGCCAATAGGCAACGCAACTAAAATGAAGGTTGTTATTATGTTAGGCAACTTTTGTTTCTAATCTTTTTTTTTTCGAAATTTCGAGTAGATATGTATGTTAAAAATATAAATAATTTAACAACAAAATTACTAACATTTAAAATGAACCACTTTAAACAAAATCAAAGCAACCAACCACAAATTTTCGGTTGCCATGATCGACAACTGAAGTTAACACCTGACAGTTGCCATATGTAATATGTTTTTGGCAACTGTCAACATCTCTGAGGTTCGATCGATCCATAAAATTTTGAATGTAGAGGCCATAACGGTTTCAGTTATTGTTTAAAAATATCTAATACTAGTCCATCAGATCGAATTTTGAATTCATAGTAATGCAATTACTATCACCAATGCCTAGTATGGACTTTGAATTTCATCAATAATTGTTTTTAGTTTTTTTTCTAGACCATTGTTTGTTTCATTTTCTCAGAGATATAAAGGCATTAGTTGTATTATATTTAAATATGTATGTAATATGTGTTTTGTTCTTGTAAAAATTGGTACTTTCCGCCTGAACTAGTTTTGAAATATGTAAATTGTTTTAATTATCACTTGTATTGCTCTCTCTTTTTAAAAGTACACAACCAACCATGCAATTAATAAAAATTATTGGTGATCAAAGTGGAAAATACGTACCATTTTATTCGATAAAATGAAATAACTTTTTATGTGTATAGCATTGGTATAGGGTGTTTTTTTTAGATGTATAGAACTTTGAAATTAGATTTAGGGCCTGTTCGGAAATGCATCACTGCACTGCATTTGATGCGCATATGTGATTAGTTTGCGATGCTGATGCGAATCAGCTGATGCTGATGCGCAGACGAACAATAAATGAATTGTTTATTTATTGTTTATTTCTTGACTTAGATGAAACCAAAAATGTTTCAAAATTGTGCAATCAGCAATATAAAAGGCGCTTGAAATATAAAAAAGGCAGGTATTATTAAAACTTTGTGTTTCAAAAGCAGACAAATTAAAAAGTAATTAAATATGTTGATATTATAAAGCAATATCCTCCATGTCCAAACGGACTCTCACCAATAGTTTGGAGAATTTTGCATAATTTTCTATTCTAAAAAAAGTATACAAAATCAATTAAAAAAAATTTATACAATGCATCAGCCATTTTTGCGATGCTTGTTTGCTGTTTTTTGCGCATCATCTGCTTCAGTGATGCATTTTAAAACACAATGCATTTGCAGTGATGAAGTGATCTTTTCCTTTTCCGAACGTACTGCGCATCAAATGCAGTGATGCGTTTTCGAACAGGCCCTTACTTTGTCCAAAAGATAATCTTCTGGCATTATAATTAAACATAATTTCTGGCATATGACAGCCTAATTTGGTCCGATTTTCGTCGACTTTCCAACATTTGTGGACGTATATAGGCAATAACGCGGTGAATGTTGTCCTCCAAATGGTCGGGCTTATCGTCATAGATTAGAGACTTCGAATATCCCCAAAGAAAATAATCAAGCGGCGTAAAATCGCACGATCTTGGAGGCCAATTCACGGGTCCGAAACGAGAAACTATGCGGTTAGCAAACGTTTCCTTTAATAAATCAATTGTGGCACGAGCTGTGTGACGTGTTGTCCCGTCTTATTGAAACCAAAATAAATTTGACACAGTGTATTCATGTTGAAGTGCCAAACCAAACTAAACATAAATCATTTAACAGCTGACAAAATGACTGCCAGTTAAAAAAGTGTTGCAAACTTAAAGTTCTATACATCTAAAAAAAATACCTTATATATTGGTAATAAAAATAAAAATAAAAAAAGGAAAATCTGACAAGTCATCTGTAGCATGAAAATCAAAGATATTTGAATATTCGATTACACGATTAATTGTTATAGATAATAAGGAAATTAACAAATGATAAGATAATAATGTCAAGACCTGGTTACAGTGATGGCATGGCGTATAACTAAATATAATAAAAAATGCTATGTACATACATATGCATGTATTTTTGGAAATGTCATTAAATTTATTTGCTTAGTACCATGATCATTACCATTCAAGGTCAGATACATATATATATATTTAATAAACGAAATTCATTTTTACATGTACATGAATAATAAATTATTCCAAACAATTTACCTCCCCAATATCCCCACAAAAAAAAAAAAAAAAAAAAAAACAAGAACAAACTTAAATTGGCAATATATAGGCAACGATATAAAAAACACATTTTTCATTTAATTGTTTTAAATAACATCCCCTTCTCAATAAATTTATTTAAAACACCAACAACAATAGCTACAATTACAACAACATTATTCATATTATAAAACTCAATAATGATGTTGCCGATGAATAAGAATAAGTAATAAGTAATGTGAGAGATCATACGTTTTACTCAAAAGCAACAAAAATATATAAAGAAAAAGCAAAAGCGAAAACTTGTTTATTGCCGGCAAACCGGCAAGCAAGCAGTCAGCAACAACCAAGCAACCCCTCTTTTGTATGTTCCAACATAAAACACATACATTTGTTATCATTTTCATGTATATGTCAGCTTTGTGTATACATACCTATGTATGATCCAACTACCACCATCAGCCACATCATTATTACACTCGGTTATGGCGAAACGACAAACACACTACGTTGCGGAAATGTAAAATGAAAATTCCAATTTCTATTAACGTACTTTTCAGGGCTTGATTTTTACTAACATATTGATTTAATGTTGACAATTTTATTGATTGATCGAGACCTCAATAATATCGTTATTTCCCTTCTGGCTTAACGTACTATCTATAGGGCATACAATTTGCTTTTTCAATGTCGGCCATCTTTTATTGAGATGACGAGACGAAGCGTGTGATTCTGAAGAGTTTCTCAAAAAGAGATTTGTTTTTTATTTTTTGATGTGCTATGTTAAAGATAGAGCCTCTACAAAAGAAATCGAATCGATTACTGCCTTTAAACTTAAAATCCATTTTGGCAAAATGTGATTTAAAATTTTGATAAAAGAATCGACATCTGTATACGTGGTAGTATTGAACATCTGTCCGATATAATTTGTTATTTATATTTGTCAAACCTTATTATTTTAAATCAGTGTTGAATTAGCAAAAGCACACAAATTTCTGCTTAGCTTAGATTTTTTTCAGCACAATAAACGACTGTGTTTTCAATGACTAACAAAAAACGTTGTTAGTGAGCAAGCAACAGCGCAGCGCAAGCCAAACAAAACAAAAATAAAATTACTGACTGTAGCTTAACTATGAGATGTTATTTGCTGACGCAGTCAGCCACAGCAATTCACTTTAAAAAATTTGCTTCTGCTTAAAACTTACAGTTTTTGAATTTTTCTTTTATGTTTTTGCTGAGCTAAAAACTGTGAACGTTTGCTGTGCTGAAGTTAAGCAAGTCATATTTTCGGTGTAGTGCTTGCTTGTCAATAGTTTTGTTTTTTGACTTTGTGCTCTGCTTTTGCTTGTGTATTTTCTCTTAATTAAAGTTAAGCACATACGTAGTGCTTGAAAATAGTTAAGCATTTTTAAACCCTGTTTTAAATACAATAATTATTTGAATGATTTTCATATAAGTTCTTTGTTTTTTTTTTGTATTGAAAAAAAAACGTAGTTTTTGTTGAAAAACCTCTATAAGATTACACACAAGCGAAATGAAACCTTGCCATCCGTAAAGTCGGTGACATGATAATTTATCATCTTAAAAAGTTTTTTTTTTTCATTAAGTTCTTTAGGGCAAATATTCTGCTCGTACAGAGTCAAATACGAACTAATAATATTTTTGAGATCCATTCAATAAGTCTTTTTTCTATACGTGAATTTTTAGTAAAAGTTCTCGAAATGGTACAATTGTCGAAAACGTTACCATGTTGTTGTTGTTGTAACAGTAGTGGTTGCTGAGTTGACAACCCCTTGGCCGATTGATCTCGGGTCATTCCGGTACTGTTTTTTAAGCAGGAATTAAGAAAAATATAGAGATAAGGTGAAATTATTCGGGGTGTTAAATGTATGTACATGTATATAAGTCAAACATATTCCCAATGATGTTGCAACTTCCAGATAAATCATATGATTATCATATTTTTATAAAAAAGGAACACTAAAACGTAAATAGTAACCCATATTAGACTTGGGATAATATTGTATTTTTCATGTTTGTATTGCTCCAAAAAAAGTTTAATTTTAGCAACTTCTACATCCCTGCTTCATTTAATAAATATAATTTTTCCCGTAGTCGTCAACTACATTGCCGTCATTTATTTTAGTTGTCGATTGCCGTTGCAATCGTGTCTGTTGTTGGCTGCTGCTGATGTTGGATGGCTGGCGGCTCATTAATGCGCCCACATGCGCATGTAGGTATAAGAAATGACGATTTAACGATTTCTCCTTGTAGGTTGATTTTCAAGAGTAGTAGAGCAGTCGTAAAACAAGAACATAAACAGACAATCAAAGAGCCAGGCTGGCAGGCAGGCATATACGCTAAATACTAGTAAAACAGAAAATGACATAAAATAAAACAGATAATCAAACAAAAAGTGTATGTAAAATGCAAATAATACATAATGTTTTGTTTATTTTTGTTGTAGCTGTTGTTGTTTTACAAGACGCATAACGTCATCATCATTGTGGTAAACAACAGCAACAATAAAACAAATGTTAGTAACTAACGACTTATTAATATCATTATCCTCCTTAAACTAGGTGTAGACGACAACAACAACAGCAATAATATCATGGTTGGTGTTAGTGTTGCTGTTTTTCATATTTTCTTTTACTTTTTTACTTCTAAGAACGTAAATACAAACGATTATGGTTGCAGGTATGAAATTTTGAAAAAGGAAAACAAAGAAAAGTTTCAATTTCATTGATGCAAACACTTAAGTAGCTGTAGGGAGTTTTGTAAGAACCACGCCCTTGAACAGCTGCAACATTCATACCTACTACATATGTACATATGTATGTATTTAAATATCAAATAGGTACATTGATTAAAATATGTTTTAAAAATTCTCTACCATTTAAATTGTCATTTGGATTTCAAAGTGTTTTTGTTTTATTTTAAAACTGTTTGAAATTTAAACAGGTATGCTTGAATGTTCTTGCGTTGGGGATGAAAGTGATAAATTTTATACAGTTCGTCTTTTATAGTTGTAAATTCATTTTAAGAGTAACACATTTAAGTAAATGGTCAGCACGTGCCCAATTAAAAGTTAATGTATTTTTTTTTTGTTTACAAATTGATTCAAGTAATTTTAAAAATTTCATTGAAGTACTTTTAAGTGAAGTAGCTCAGCTGACCTTAATATAATTTTGTAATTTATGTGAAACACATCGATAACTATCGAAAAAACTTGCAAATCTGCATTAATCTTGAGGGAAAAATTAGTTAGGAAAAATTTATAAAAGCTATAAACAAAAAAATAAATAAAAGTTAATCATCAAAAATGTTTGTAAAGCTTTGTATAGACGGTTGTCAGAGCTTACAACGTTTTCCGAAAAATTTCCAGAAAATGCCTAACAACCGTGTGAACTTAAAATTTTTGTCTTCCAACGTTGTAGGAAAAATCATTGGCAATTTACCTTTTGCTAACAATTTTTCAATGTCAGTACATTGCTAGATCTGAGAACATTTTATGATGTGACAACCGTCTATACATACCTAGCTTAAGGGTGATTTTTTTAGCACCCTTCCTTTTTTATACTGTTATACATTTTCAGTTTCGTCTATAATTTAACCATGAATTAGATTATTAAATTTTATTATCAAAATACATACATGCTCAATTAAGAAAGTGCAAGTTGTTCAGCGACGAAGCTCATTTGATTTGAATGAAACGCAAACAAGCAAAAACATTGCAATAACTGCAAATTTATCCCGACAAATGCACTGTTTAGTGTGGAAAATTAGCCGGTGTCATTATTGGACCGTAATTTTTTAAAGACGACGAAGCCATGTACGTTACTGTGATTGTCGAGCGCTACTGTGCATTGATTACAATTTTTTGTTGCTGCTGGACTTGGCTGACGCGGTTTCAACGGCGAACAGTTTATTTTACGATTAGGGCCGGTCAATTGGTCGCATAGATCGTGCAATTTAGCGCCTTTAGACTATTGTATGTGGTGGTCCGTTAAGGCTCCCACTTAAAGGAGCTTGTGCGGTTGAGGCACAAGAAGCTAATATTGGAGAATTTATTAGTGAGAGTATGCCAAAATACGACCCAGTGTATGAACCATATGTGGCGTAGCTTCAATCGACATTTACATGAAATCATCTTTAAACATTGAATTATATATATAGCTCGACTCATATAAGGATTCATACATTTCTCTAAATTTTGTGTATTTTTTAAATCAAATTCGAAAGCTCTTAAAAAATCACTCTTTTCTTTTATGAATTATTCTATGTTAATATCAATACACTTGTCCAGCAATTTTAATCAATTACCGAACATTTTCATTGAGATACATGCATTTTAAACACATTAGAAAAAACATAATCATTGCAAATTATTAAATAACACAATTAAAAATAATAATGTTTGAAAATTTTAATCTAATCAAATTAATAGTGAACTCCAAATTTTGTTGATTATTCTCAAATGATATGATAATAGTTGCAATGGTTCAAACTTTTGACATTTCAGAAAGGTTTTATTTTGAAATAATTTTAATTTTGATATCAGAATTGGTGTCTGCTGGGCACTTGTAAAAGCATATTCTTGCTGACTATTGCTAGCTACCTTTATGCGGGAGATACAATTTGGCATGTTTTCACTTGCAGTAAAGGAAAAGAGTTTTGTTCAATAATTAAACTCTGATTTAAACTTTAATTAGTATTAAGAGTACTACGGTTATAAAAAATTGATCTTAGTACACAGAAAGGAAAAACATATTCTAAATTATAAATTATTCTTCCTTTTTTGAATTGCAGTACTATTAAGCTTAACAATACGGTAGTAGTACTTAAACGTTTACTAGCAAAAATTTACAAATAAATTCTTTTAAAGTTCTGTTTGCAGGTACTTATTATGTCTAGCTCTTACATTTATCAATCTGCATTATTATGCATCTTATGCTGCATGTACATATATATTGTATGTAGTATATGCAACATAAGCTACAAAGTCATGTTTTAAATACAAAAATAAAAACGAAAATAATTGCTGCATACGAGTATACATAATCACACTTAAATACACATACTATACATATGTACACATATTTTATGGGGTTCATTAAATTGGGTCATCACTATCAACAAACTTCCTGCAACAAAAGAGCAACATTTTGTTTCAGTTTTTTTTAAAGTTGCTGCTTGTGTTGCATCAATGTTTTTGCATACTCTCGGCTAAAAAGCAGTTCTTTCTATATTCTTTTCATAAAAATTGTAAAGCAAAATCATCACATTTATAATAAAAAAAACATAATTTTTTATTATAACTCAGCAAAACTATTATTTAAAGTTTTATCTGTGTTTATGTTTTTTATATTTATATTGTTGTTGCTGCTGCTACTGTTGCATTGTTATTATTGTTATTGTATTGTATGTGTTGGACATTTCTTCCTCATTTTTTTTATTTAGTGTTTAATGGCTCCAATTGCACTTTAATTTAAATGTTTTGTCAGAAAGTACAAGTGTTTTGATTTGTGTACTTTTTTATTCAAGTTTTTTTTTTGTGTAAATTATAAATTTAAAACAAAATGAAAAGTAAAAAATAAAATAAAAACAAATTTAGTTTAGATTGTTCTTATTAGCACAATTACTAAGATTAGAGAGATTAGTTAAATTAGTCATATTAAATAATTGTTAATTTCAATTTAAATGGTCAAATGAATTTTCGAACGAGATGTGTTTTAGAAACTTGACGATTGTGTTAAAATCAAACAACCTTTGAGTTTGTGGGAAATGACTAATCTTTTAGAAATACTCGTATACATATATACAAAATATATAAACTATATACATATAAAGTATTTTTAATCAAACCAAGGTTTTCTTTAACCCAAAAATTCATGGACACGACCTTTAAAGCATTTTGACACGTTGAGCCTGTTTATTTTTGGTATGAAATTACATACATTTCAAATTTGTAGTTGGAACACTTAACGCCCATGTCTCTTCTACTTTGCAATTAATAATTAAATTAAAGTGCAAATTTGTGCTTATTTAAAATGAAACAAAAATTGAAATTTAACCCAGTTTTTTGAATAATAATTTTGAATAGCACTTTACTACTCATACTTCTTGTAAGTTTTATTTGCCGGTTTACTATATTTGTATGTTGGCGTAGATTTATTAACAAAACAATATCTATTCTTCACACTGCTTTATAATAAATCGTCGTCTATACACAATCATTTAGATCGTTTGCAAAAATATGTGGCATGAAACTACAAAAATAGAAATAAATAAAAATAAAATACTTAAACCGAGAGTAGGTGAAACGCCATGTGTGTACAAGAATTGCAAATAAAGCACAAAATGCAGAAGCAGAGTTAAGTCGAGTCGAGTCTAGACAAAAAACAAAAAAGAGCTTGACTTAAATGGGCGCCAGATTCATTATGTGTCGACTTTTTGGATTTGAGTATTAAAATGGTGTTCATGATGTGGGTTTTCCATTCTTAAAATGAGCCACCAAAAATGTATTATAATAATTAACATTTAGGTTAAATTTGCTGTAAACAACAAGATTTGTTGTTTGGTTTTCAATTTATTGGTGCTGTTACATAAAAATAAAACAAGTGAAGATTGAAAATTTATCGAAATATTCAGCCATGTCACAGAATTTAATTCCGTTCGGAAGCGGAATTAATTCCGTATTTTGCTGCTATAGAAAAAGTAAAACGAAAATTTTTTTCGGAATGAAACCTAATTCTTAAAATTACAATTCCACATAGCAAATTAAAAGTGGTTTCATTCCGAAAAAATTATTCGTTTGGCTTTTTCTATAGAAGCAAAATACGGAATTAATTCCACTTCCGAACGGAATTAAATTCTGTGACATGGCCGATTATATGTATTTTTAATAATAAGCAGTGCACAAAGGCACATTGACTTTCAAATATTTGAGAAAAAATTAACTACTATTTTCAAAGAAATATCTATTGGATCTTTATAAGAACAATTAACGTCAAACTATAATAATCTCCTATATTTTTTGTTTGGTTTTTCTGTTTGCAAATGGGTGAAGACTAATTAAACAAAAAAAAAATTAAGTTATTCGGAATCGTCAGAATTAAACTAATATCACAAAATTAAAATAAAGGGTTGTAAGAAGATGAAATCGACGACAAAAAATATAAGGTAACATTTGAGTTCAAAAACCTATATTCGCCGAGCTGAAGCCCCTGTTTAGATTTTAAAATTCAACGTTTAAAAAGTTCGAGATATGATATCAACTTCCCCAAAAAAAGCTTTTAATATAGTAAGGGACGAAGCTTAAGTCATTGCATAATTTGTAGATATATTGCCTATATAATGTCAACCAAAAACACCATAAAAAATCCCTAAACTCCTTGTTACGCCAGTTGTTTTTGCAGTTTTCAAACGTACTTTTTTTTTATAAGTTTATAATTATTAACTATAAAATGTTGCACAGGCACCAAGACGTAGAAAACCAGACCCATTTAGGAACTCCACCGCAATTCAAAGAGATCTTGGAAAAAAATTCTTGGCATCTCCTCTCTAGATCTATAAAAAGAATACTTAATGAAAATGTGATTTGTTCAAGTTGAACGTACATAATTAATTTGACATGGTAGACAAGAAACCTTTTAATCCATATTTGGAAACATTCCTATAAACAAACCATAAAAAATTAATTTGAATTTATTACTCAGAAGAACTGAAAAATAAGATCGGCCGTAATGAATTAATAATTAAGATTCGATTGTTATTGATTAAGAATTTGCCTATTTGATTGACACAACAACTCACTTAATTTTGAATGCGATTGTTAAAATTTTCCAAATATATCTACATATGTGTAAATATTAAATTAAAACATTAACTGTCGTATTTATAAAAAATTAAAGTAGACTTCAAGTGTACTTTACGAAAATTTTGTATGAAAATTTTGTCTTAAAGCACACTTCAAGCCTACTTTACTTTTTATAAATACGGCAGTAATAGTTTTGTCATGTTCATATGAGAAATTTCTGTTGCTGCAAAATGTATAATTATAATTAAGACACTTTGCACTAGTGCTATCAGAATTTTACAAAATATTGTGCTGTTGGAAAATAGATAGATGGCTCAGTCTCAGTCATATTCATCTTGTTATCATGTAGCTAATACTCGTTATCTATATAACAATCTATTCATATCTACACTATATACCTATAGTTAGAAACATTTGTATATGACTTTATTAGACAATGTTGATGATGCTGCTTGCATTGCATTGCTGTCTATATAATTTTGAATATATTTAATTAAAACATACAAACGTACAAATGCATTACACCGCATAACTCTTTTCAGTACATACAGTGCAATGTGCAAATAAGTAATCGTATGTATTTTAAATATGTATTGTATGTATATTAAGTGTGTTTGGTTGTTGCGTTGCATTGTTTTTGTTGTGCTGCTGTTTTTTATTATTATTTTTGTTTTAGCAAGTTAAAACAATATATTCAGGCATATCAAATGATTGCGATAAAATATTAATGACATGCACTGAATTTAGTCAAGTATGTAATTAAAACAACAGCTTTTAGTTCACTCGATCGTTAGTTGTTTTTTACGTTATTTTTTGGTTTTTTATTTTGTCAAGTTTGATAGATAGATAGATAGATAGATAGATGGTTAGACAGACACTCAGTCAGTTAGATGAATAAATTGTTTTTGGAATACACACAAAAACAACACAATAAATATAAACACACAGTTTGTGTTGTTCGCTAAAATAAAACAAACTTACAAAATACGTATAAGATTAGATGTGAGGTTATTTTTCAAACTTTGCAAATGAGACATGATGAGTCATACGCAATTTATATCAGTATTTTTTTTTTTGGTAATTAATTTTTTGTTTGCTGTTTTTAGCATAGTTATTTGATAATATTTTTGCAAACTTGTTTTTTTATAAATAAACAAAATCAATGAATATTAAATACTGTTAGTCATATTCCCATACAGGTTATGGAAATGCATACATAATGTTATTTGGAAGTTTTCATATAGTGTTATGTTATGACAGTTTTTAAGGGCTTTGTTTTATTAAAACATACTTGTATATCTGCAAATGATACAACAACAGTTGAATGTTAAGATCCAGAAAAAAGCTTGGGGATTGTTCTTAAGTCACTTTTTTTTTAATAAGATTGCAATCACGACTATGAATTCTTCTAAAGAACTAAATACATTTTTATTTATCCAAAACGTTTCATCTTAAGTTCAAGAAAAAAATTTACAAGTTGTTCTATTAGTAGTTTTGGAAAGATTATAATAAAAACTTTGAATTCTTCTGAAGAACTTTTAGACATTTGTCCTATAGCATATAGTATATTATATTTATTTATATTTAATTTTTCATTTATCATGAAATAAGAACTTCTGATTTAAAGACAGCTTCTAAATTTTCTGTATGTAATTTTCCCTACATTTTCATGTGGAGTCTATACCAATTAAATTTGATATACATATGTATATTCATTTATGTTTACTCTAAACAAAAAGTCATTTAATATCAGTGGTTTTGAAAGGAGCTGGCTGAAATTAAACCAAAAGATTTCATCAATTGTCATATAAAAAGGAAAGCGAAGATCGCTTAAAGTATTCTAAAATTGATATTTTTCCGGTAAATAGACAGTGTCTTGATATTAAGAAAACAGATTTCAACTCCTTCGAGTTTTAAAATAGCTTGGTTTTTTAGTTTAGACAAGCTGAATAAGGACATGGTAACGACATGGTTGCAGCTACTATACTTAAACAAGCAATGTTTTAGTTCATATTCTATAATTACATGATTGTCGCTATATGGTTGGATATGGTTAATGTTGAAGGATGTTATAGCGACAGTTCAATTCCAAACCATGCTATTTCGACTTAGCATGTTTTTAATTTTTTTGCGTTTTTGAATTTAGATTTTTTCAACTTAAATTCTGTAAAATTTTGGTTGTGATTGGCTAGTCCGATCAATAGTTATGAACAACAAAGTTCTACCTCATATGGTTTTTTTAGATATCGCCTGTAAACTTTAGGAGCTTTTCCTGCAAAACTCACTTTTTCGACTTAGCACTAAAATGTTTCTCGACAGATTAACACCATCAATATAATTTATCAAAATGTATGAGGTCTAAATTCAAAAATTACATCCCTTTATTCCAATAGCTTTGGTTTTACACATAGTATTAGTGTTTTCACGGAAACCTGCTTGAATAAAAACATCCATAATGCTGAAATATTATGCTCGAAATATCAAATATTCAGATATGATCGGTTTTGCATACGTGGTGGTGGAGTTCTTATTGTCGTTGTAAACTCATATTCTTGTGAACAAATTTAATTTATTCATAATGATGAGATTGAATTTGTAACTGTCAAAATTTTGCTTAGAAATAGATCTCTGTTTGTTCTTACATCCCCCCAAATTCTTCATCTGATATATATGATAATCACTTCTCTAGAATTTCATGGAACAATCAGTTGGAAGTAAATTACTTAATCCCGTCATGCTCAATTGAATTTATTAAAATAATGCTGGCGTCTGGCCTATTCCAAATTAACAACGTTTATAATATTTTTGGTAGACTTCTGGACCTTGCGTTTGTTACGCAGCCTATGAACATACATATTCGAAATTCACTCCCTTTAACTCTTCCAGAAGATGAATATCACCCTACACTTTTTATTGAAATTTACTCTCCTGCTAATAATTTGTCATAGTCACCAAATGAGATCAAGCACAAATCTAATAAGGTTTACTGCTTTCAGCGTACAGATTATATAAAACTTAATTATTTGTTATCTAATGTTAACTGGAGTGCCATAATTTCTGATAACAATTTCGAATATATTGCTTCTAACTTTTATTCCGTACTACATGAACTCATCTTGGAGTCTGCCCCAAAAATAACAAGTCATACTAATAAAGGTCCACCTTGGAATAATAAAGTATTAGCAAAGGCCAAAAATAAGAAAAACAAACTTTACAAAAAAATTAAAATGTCTGGCTCTACAGTAGATTTTAGAAATTACACCCTTGCACGTTCTGAATATAATATTACGAATAAACTTGCATATGATAATTATATTTCTCGCATGAGATCAAAACTGAAATCTAATCCGAAATCATTTTATAAATTTATTAATTCTAAACGTCGAACTTGTGATTATCCAAAGTATCTGAAGTTTGGTTCCTGTAGTGCTGATGATGACATATCAATTAGTAACATGTTTGCTGACGTTTTTGCAACAATTCATTTAATATTAAGTATTCATCGAATATAATTTTTTCATCTATCGACATTGAAACCGTTTCATCAAACCTTAAATCATTAAAATCCTCATTTCACGCTGGTCCGGATGGAATTCCCAGTTGTCTTCTCAGAAACTGTGCCGAAACATTATGTGGTCCCCTAACTGCAATTTTTAACAAATCTATTGAACTCTGTTATTTGCAACAATTATGGAAAAAATCGTATATTATTCCTTTGTTTAAAAGTGGAAGCAAAATTGAAGTATCAAACTACCGTGGAATCGCTAAATTAAATGTTATCCCTAAATTATTAGAGAAAATCCTTACTGATATCATATCGCACAGATTTTAGTAAGGCATTTGACAAAGTAAACCACGTTATTTTACTTCAAAAATTATCGCTGATGGGTGTTAGCATTCCGGCTTTAAAATGGTTGAGTTCTTACTTATCCAATAGAACTCAACAAGTAAAGTTTAGAGAAGCTGTTTCAAACGTTATTAAAGTTACTTAAGGAGTAGTTACTTAAGGGCAGTCACCTTGGTCTTGTTCTATTTACACTTTTTATAAATGATCTTCCCAATGTCATCCGCCATTCTAAAGTACTAATGTATGCCGATGATGTCAAGATTTTTAAGAGCTTGGAAAATTCTAATGATATACGTCTTCTACAGCAAGATTTAGACATGTTAATATTAACAAATGCAAACACATGTCGTTTTACAGAAATAACAAAATTAATTCGAACTATAATATAAATAGTACAACTCTTGGAAGAAGTTAACACTATTGTTGATCTTGGAATTTTGCTAGATCACAGACTAAACTTCTGTGATCATATTGCGCTAACAGTTAATAAAGCTTTCGGTGTGCTTGGATTCATGAAACGCTGGTCTAAGGAGTTTTCTGACCCATATATTACCAAACAGCTATATACTGCCTTGGTTCGCCCCATTCTAGAATATGGTTGTAT
The DNA here is from genome assembly GCA_950370525.1 of Bellardia bayeri. Taxonomy (NCBI): domain Eukaryota; kingdom Metazoa; phylum Arthropoda; class Insecta; order Diptera; family Calliphoridae; genus Bellardia; species Bellardia bayeri. The sequence continues at coordinate 125,605,306 of OX493264.1, forward strand.
CATTTGGGATCCTAGCTAGAGTATACATATTAACAGCATTGAATCTGTTCAAAAACAGTTTTTGATATTTTGTTTACGTCACCTCGGATGTAACTCTTTTGTGCTGCCACCATACGAGAACAGACTCAACCTTATAAAGCTTCCAACTTTAAAAAGTCGCCGTATAATGCTGGGTATTACATTTCTGCTTGGATTTATTCGTGGTGAAGTAAATTTCCAGTTCCTGTTTGGCCAAATAAATTTTAATATTCCAGCTAGAACAACTCTCAATTTTCAACTTCTGAGACTGTCGCATAACAGATCTGTCTATGCTAATAATGATTCGTTCCGCCGCATTTGCAAAAATCCTATCCTATTAATGTTTCAAAGAGAAATATTATTCTATTTTTAAATATGTAAATTAGTCTGTAAGGATTTTGTAAATCCATAGACTACATAAATAAATAAATAAAAATACATAAATTGTTGTCTATAAAAATAAACAACATTTTATTAACAAATACGTTCAAAACGAAATAACCAAAACATTCAGCTTTCGTTTATGGATTAATTGTTAAAAACAAAGAGATTGTTTTTATTTAAGATTAGCGATTAATTTAAGTTGAAGTTGTAAATAAATGGAAACAACATTTAATAAACATCTACGAAATAACCTAAGCATACAAATTTCGATTATTTGTTAATTGTCAGAAGCCCTTACTTCTACTTCGCCTTACTTCTAAGATACTAAGTTAAATTAGCAATTAGTTGCTAAGAACTTAGTAATTTAACATCCTTACTACTTTGTATGCTTAGTTTTTTTCTTAACAAATATACCTGGTAACTTAAACAATTTAATTAATTTCTGTTAATAATTCAGTACGATTAAAAATTTACAAAATAAACTGAAAAAACCAAACAACATTTGAACTCTTTAATACATATTTTCAAACTGTGTTATAAATGCAAAGCGTTGGCCGCTAACAACTAAAATATCAAAAAAAAATTAATATTTTTTTGTTTCTCAAACAAAATATATTGGTTTAAGATGACTATATACATTTAATTTTGTGTTGCTTCATTTTCATGCCACGGTACAGGGCCTCCTCATTTTGGGTTTCTTTTTTTTTCTCCAACGTAATTATGCGCAATTTACTCGGCAGGAGGCAGAGAAAGATGAATTTAAAATGTCACAATAGAGTGTATTTATGTGAGCTGTGTGCTGTGGAACTTACAGCTCTATACCACTAGTAACCACAAGATACTCGTACTATGTATATGGTTAATATGCAGCCAAAGGTAGGCAGGCTGGTTGGTTGCTAGATTGGATGGATGGCTGTTTGTTTATTTGACTGTTAAAATAGGAAAGTCTTCTTAGCACTGCACTATATGCTGCTTAGGAGTCATCCGTTGTTTGTCAACTTTGGCGTGTGGTATGGCAGTGGAAAAGAGTGTGGAGTAGTGGTGTGGTAGTTGCCAGTAATGAATTTAAATCGCTGACGGTGGCACCATGGTGGTATGTATTGTATGTATGTATGAAAGTATTTTTATATAATACTCGTGCAATATTAGTCTATAGTGCAACGACCAAATAAAATTGCATTTGATATTTAAAACATTCAAATGTTTAATGTGTTTAAAGCGAAAGCATGGTAAATACGATTTTTGTTAGGGTTGTTTCTTGTGTCTTTCAGCGTTAAGGTTATTTTTTTTTTATCAAGCTTTTTTCCCATTTTATTTTTGGGGTGCAGCATGTCATGTTGCGTTATAAGCCGGTGACACATGTGTGGTGTGGTTTATATGACTTTAAAATTTTTTTTAGCTTTAAACAGTTTGTATAAGTTTTTCCTCGGTGATGTCTTTAGTTATAAATGAATGAATTGAATGCCTTATTACAATTTGTGTTAAGAAAAGATATTGAACTTGGCACTTGATGACTAAACAGACAAAAAAAAAACAATAATAAATAAAACTAAAAGAAAAAAAAATTACATCTGATATTAATAAAAAAAAAAGTATTTTTGTTTAGTATTATTTTGTCATGTTGACTTTAAAGATGTTGTTCGTTCGTGTACGAGCTGCATATGTTATGATACATTTAAAACGTTTGCTGCTGTTTTAGCGTTTGCCAGCAGCGGCACAGACCAGACCGCATATTTATATATATAGAGTATTTATTTTTAATTTCTTATCACAAAAGAACAGAACATTTTAAATGAATTAAAACTTGATTAAAGAATAATGAGCTTAACAATGCTAAAAAGGTAATTAAATTACTATAAAATTTTAAACAATTATAGCCTTTTCACACTTGTCAACATCTAACATTTACCATCAATTTGCGAAGATGTTGAAATTTTCCCATAAGAAATGTACAGAGCTGAAAATCAACATCCTCACAAGATGTTCCTAACCCATTTTGTTCCCATTTACATCTTCCAATATTTTTAGTGTCATCACTAGCAAAACTGATATTGAAAATGAAATTTAAGTTACATCACCAACAAACGCGACAACAAAACAAAATTAACAAACAAAATGAAATTTGAATTTTACAAATCATCATCATCTTCCAGTATACAATGCAATAATATCTGGGTTTGCTCTTTCAAACGAATAATCAATCCTATTATTAAATTCTTTTCAAAATTCATTTTACTTTTTAAAAGCCGCGTGGTTTTTGTTTATTTTGTCTACTTAACTGATGGTAGATGTTGCAAGTGTGAATGCATGTTTCACATTTTCAACATCTTCCATGCGTTCCTCCTAAATGTATGCAAGTGTGAAAAGGCTATTAAAGAAGTCTATTTTTATCATTTAACACTCAAACATCTTGTTCCCATTTTAGGATAATTGTATTCATTTGCGTTTCATAATCGTTTCAAATATTTTCATTACCAAATTATGTTGCATATACGCCTATGTTCTATATTCCACTACGAAGTGAAATTGAATTCGTTTTCAATTCCACATATACCTTTTTACGGCGTTCTAAAAAAAAACGAGTGAAACTTATACAAGGTGGCGCAAAAGTAATCCTCCTATCAGAAAATGCTATACATTTTGCGATTGGCCCCTGATGTCAGTTCTGTTTTGACATTTGTGTAGTAAACACATGCGAAATACACGTTAATAAACAATGTTACGATACACTGCTCCAGAACGCGGAATATTGCTGACTATTTATTTGACCAATAATCGGTCGGTGACTTTGGCACAACGTGAATTCCGTCGCAGATTTCCTGGCCGTCGAACACCTACTGGTGAAACACTGCAACGTTTAGCCGCTCGCCTCGAAGAGACTGGCACAACACGAGATGCTGCCAGGCGTGGCAGACTCCGGAGTAGCCGTTTTGCAGAGAATATTGCTGCTGTAGCGCCGTCGACATCGACCAGACGACGTGCCACGCAAATGGGTATCAGTCGACGGTCTTTACAGCGAATTTTGGTATATGGTTTGAAAGTGATGGAAAATGCCATAAAAAGGGCTCAAATGACAATCAACTGTGGCGGCGGCCATTTACATGACATCATATTCTCGACTTGATGTAAAAAAATTAAAAGACCAAATAAAAATAATCCACAAGAAGAATTAAAGTTTTTCATTTTTTTTTTAATTACAGCCAAAAACGATGATCCAAACTAAAAATGATATTTTACTTTTCAAGTCATTTTCACAAAATTTAGAACAAACTTAATGAAAATTTCACTTCCATTTTTTTTTTTTTTGTTTTCTATAGAAAAAACTTTTCTACAGAAAAAATTTTATTTGTACAAAATATTTTAAATACATTTAAATTTCGGCCTCAGCGCCGTAAGGCATTATTGAGGCAAGTTGTCAAATTAATTCATTCTCAAAAGTACAAATAAAAGATTTAACTGAAGGTTAATATTATTAAATTATAAAAATATGCATAAAAACTGTTTTACAAAAAATAAAAAATTACAAAAGCGTTTCGATGTTGTTAAATAAATGTTTTTTACAAGACAATTTAAATAGTGAAATTCGATTAATTGTCTTTAAATCTGCACGTAAATTATTGAATTTTATAACACCCACGTAATCAATGCGTTGCTTGGTAGTTTCTAGCCTACATCGAGGAATGCTTAAATTTGTTCTGTTTCGTGTGTTAAAACTAAATTGCTGTTGAGAAAATGTCATGCTTTGGTGACCAATAGTTAATGCATTTAAAAACAAACATTAACACCTGATACTCATGCAATCCATAAATTGGTAAAATTGTTTTGCTTATATTTTTGAACAATGTGACAGTTGAATTCAGTATTGGTAGTTTGTAAACAATTTTTAATGCTTTGTTTTGCATGCATTGAAGCGATTTCAGTGAAATGTTATTTTTATTGTAAGCATATATAATTGCTAAGTAATTCAAATGCGATTGAATCAAAGATTGAAATATCATCAACCTTGATTTAACATCAAGTTTTTTTTTTAATTTATATAAAATTCCAATTGCTGGAGCTATTTTCCTTTTCAAATCAGTTATATGTAAATCCCATGACAAGTTACTTTGCAATGTGATTCCCAAATACTTAACGGAATGGGTTTCGTAAACAGCTTTTCCATTAATAAACACGTTGAAATCACTGTTTATACTTAAAGCATGTGGTCTAAAGCGTATTAATTTGGTTTTGTCAGGGTTAAGAACTAATCGATTTAATCGCGCAAATTCAAATATCAACACAGCATCTCTTTCAATTCTTGTTTTAAGTGATAAATCGTACTTGTAGGGGTAAAACAAGCACACATCATCTGCAAACATAAAGAGTTGCCCATCTAAATTTAAATTTTTTAAATCATTTAAATATATAGAAAACAAAAGAGGGCCCAATCCACTACCCTGCGGTACACCATAATCAACAGAACCAAGAAAACTGTCAGTGTTGTTTATATTAACATATTGTTTTCTATTACTGAAATAATTTTTAAATAATAAAAGTTCTCGTCCCTGAATACCATATTTCTTTAATTTCCACTAGAACCACCATCAACTCCACTAGAACCACCATCAAGCCCACTACAAATGAACCGCACTACATTCAACACAGCATCTTCAGTACTACAACCCCTTCGAAATCCAAATTGATAATTGTATAAAAAAGTATTTTCCTCCTCTTTCAAATTTTGGATTATTTCAAACATATCATTATCATTAACGTTACAAAGTGTAAAACGATGAGCTGACTGTGAAAGAGTCCGTAAAGAATTGAAGACATCACCAGGGTAAATTTCAATTTCCCTTTTAAGATTTTCCACACTCGTAATAAAATAATTATTAAGGCAATTCACTTTATCTTGGTCACATATTATTGGTTGCCCTTGAGAATCCTTAAGGTTAATGACGTTGCTCTTTGTTCGACCAATAGTACTATTTATAAATTTCCACGATTTCTTAGGATCATTACCTGCCTTCAATAAATTTCCAGCATAATAATCATCTCTACACTTTTTTGTAGAAATTTTTATAACTTTGCTGATTCTCTTTAAAATATCATTAATGTTCTGTTTGTTTTTCGATTTATACCTTTTCCTTAAGAGTTTTTCTTTAAATAAAATTAAATCTTGAAGATTCTTGTTAATCCATGGAGTTAGCTCAAAGCGTAACGGTTTTTTACATTTAGTTACTACAGTTGAATTATTTATAGCACCTTTAATACAATGCACCAAGACGGTTGTTAATTCTGAAGAATTAAATGATTCATAGTTGTCTGGTAGATTATTATGCAAGTATTCACCAGCCTTTTCATAGTCACAGTGTGTCTTTTTAATCTCAACATATTCATTTTTCATTACCTCTTTCTTAAATTTACAGCAAATTATATTGTGATCAGATAAATTACATTCAACTGAATCAACATAAATTTCTTCAGAAAAATTGCTAAAAACATGATCAATACACGTTCTACTGACAGGCTTGTTATTAAGTTATGAGCACTATCACAATCATAATTTTGAATAACGGTCAACAAATCAATAACATGAGGATTTTGAGTAAGATCAATGTTAGAATCTCCAACATTCTCATTTTACAAATGTAGAACCCAGGTGATAATGTGAACTTAAATTTCGGATTATATTCGCAAAGATATTCCGAAAGGGGCTTTATATTATAAGACAGAACTTTGTTTCCAAAAATACATACATATATACAATATTTAATAAACAAATAATCTAAGCATACAAATTTCGATTGAGTGTTCATCAATCGCCTTACTTCTATGTAAATGAAAATAATCTAATTTCTTTAAATTTTTGTATAAAGGAAAATAATGGTTGCAAATTCCCGAACCCTAAACCCTAATACGAACTCATAAGTCTGATTATTACTGAACACCAATCAGAACTATATACTAATTGCTTCTCTGACAGTCTGTAAGTAATAAATCTTTGAAAAATTGTTATATTATTACTTAATTTTGGAAATGCGTAGAATTTATTGATAATAGAGAGCTCATATATCGTCATCTGCTGCAACTTTAATAGAGTTCGAGAAAGCCCGGGAATTCTCGACCGTTATTTTCCGGGATTTCCGGGCGGAAATTCTTGAATCGTCCACCAACTCTATTTCCCCTCCTGGAGCCGTCAGTGTATACCCTTATTACTTCTTCCGGGGGATAGAGTTCTTTTGACCATAAGTTCTTTTTCATCAGACATATGGAGAATTGCATATCGAAAAATGGTTTCGGTGTGGAGTAATCAACGTTACTATGAATATTTTCATAGTATCTCAGTGACCATAGTCCCTTTGAGTCCATGAGTAACCAGCATTTAGTCTCACAGCTGAGCTGAGGGCCATTTGGATTGCCATCAAATTCACCGGCTGCCAGTTCAACGTGGTGAATAGCGCTTTTGATGGCGTACTTTTTACACTTTCAACGGCACCTCTATGTGCGGAATTCTTCAGTGCATGCCATCACACCAATACTCCAAAAAGAATGGACTTTACAACAGCATTAAAGATCCAATTCATACCCTTAGGGTTGATTCCCTAGTTAGTTCCAATTGGCTCCTTGCATGATTATATTGCTTGCTAATCCTGTTCTGAATACATATTTAAATTCCAAAATAATTTTCTATCTAGAATAATGCAAAATATTTAGCACTATCCTTAATCTATTTAACTAATTGTTCGACCTTTATATCTTTATTAAAAATTATTTTCTTTGAGCTTAAGGTTTAAAATTAATTCTAATGTAGCAAAAAATCTTTGAATTAATTTTAAAGCAGATACAGATAATGTTGCTCAAACTCACTTAACGGAAAAGGAAACTAAATTATTTTTTCATATTTTTGTTTTTGTAATATTTAAAACAATTCTGTTATATTGAAACATATTTACATTGTTATTTTATAAATTTGTTAATAAGTTTTATTTGCCTGAAGATGTTATACATTGTTGTAGCGAAATATTGCAATAAATAAGAAATAAATTAATAGAAATTTTGACCTTATGCTCAAAGAAAATAATTTGTAATGAATAAATTCATCAATTTTAAAAGAACTCCCGCTTAGTCCACAAGACAAGTAATGTTACTACATTACTTATAACTATTTATAAATTATTAATAAATTAAATAAATAAATTTTTGTTTAGAGAGTACAAAATTTGGTTTATAAACTTTTAAAAAATTTTTAAATTATAGCTGCGAGGACAGAAAATGTTTGTTTTTAAACATAATTTTATTTAATACTTACTTTTTTGAAATAAATAGATTTTATTATTAATAATAAACCTTTTTTTAATATTAAACAAAAATCTCGAAAAATCTAGGGATCCCGGGATTTATATTTATAAAATGCCGAATACCGAGATTTGCAAAACCAGTACCGTTTGCCATAAATAATATAACAATTGCTATAAACTAGAGTCCGACTGAATATTCGGTTTTGTATTAAGCCGAAAATAGGCCTAACGTCTAACTTTTGACAGAAACAAAAGTATCGGTTAATTAAACGGAAATTAATAAAAAATTAAATAATCAATCAGTTGGAAAGTTTTGGTTTATTTGAATTATGACTTTTTAGGGTATATTAATTTGGGTATGACCTGAAGAGTGGAATCGGTACTCTACCATTAGTTTCATTACTAATCAATTACTCAATTTACTTTTTTTATTACCAAAAATATTGATAATATATTTTCTCTTTTTTCCAGGTATGTGTCTTTAAATTATCTTCATTGGTAAGAACTTTAAACTTTTTAATAAAATTTATAAAATTAAAAAAAAAACATCCTATACGAATATAACACCCACAATGTATATAAAGAATCTATACTGAATATCTGAAAACTAATTGAATAAATTACTCGACGATATGATTAAATTCTTTTAAATTTTCCTAAGCCTCAAAGAAAATCCTTCTCAGAATTTTTTTGTTTGCCTTCTATAAAATTAATTTTATATACATACATATATGTACATTGTTGTTGTTATTGTTGTTGCACTGTTGAACTTTAAAATTTTCGCGAAAAATAAAATAAAACATGAAAAAAAAACGCATTTAAATATAGATTCGCGCATACACACATTTCATTTCAAACTCGTACACACACGCATTTTATTGCTTGTAAAGAAAGATAGATAGAAGATATACTTACGTACTAAAAGATACATTGAAAAGCATTTTATAGAGAATTTGCGTTTTAAAAAGTCGATGGTCTAGGCCATTTGCTACCGCATTGCGTGGCTGGCTGTGGCGGGCTGGTTGACTGACTGGCTCGGTGACTGTTTGTTTGTTGGCTAAGAGGATAGCTGAATGATGCTGTTGCTGATGATGAAAGTAAAAGCAAAGATGCACTGATAAAATTGACATTTAAAATAATTTTTCATTTTAAATAAATAATCTTTCTTCTTTCTTTAGTTGCTCCTTGTTATTGTAAATTATGAGCAAAAAAACAAGATACAGCTACTTAAAAAATAGCTAAAATCTTGCAAATATCTTCACAAGTAATTGCTGTAATGTGTACAAGCAATGTTTTTTTGTATCTACTTAATGGTTTTAAAATATTTGCATTGTATTCTCGTGCGAAATATTAGTTACATACATATGTATATATAGAATGTGTTCTGAAATATTGTTTACGAATTTCGGTATTCGGAACTTCGAAAACCTAAATAAAAGATCTAAAAGCAATGTTCATTAAAATGTTCATTTATAATGAATGATAAAAAGAAATACAACATCCAATGTGAATTAAACAATTGATACATACCATATCTAGTAAACCTTAAACTGAGTGTCTGATCTATTTTTCATCACACTGTATTCTGTGCAAATTAAACGATTAAACTAGAAGAACCTTATTGTGTGGTGAAAATCGACTACATCTTGAATATTCGGGTTTTTATTATACGTTTTATGTTTGGTTTTAGTTATTTTTTTTTTTTTTGGTTTTTGCGAAATTGTAGATGAAGTGACATAAATCCAGTTAACCCACACATTCACTTACAAGTACTTTCCTGCTTCGTTAATGTGTGAGTGTATATTCATTTTAGTTTTAGTTTTTATTTATTTTTTATTGTAGTATACTTTGGTTTTTTTCATGATTTTTTTTTAATTTTATTTTTCATTACATTTTGGGAAAAAACTAATGTACACCCAATTCTTTTTTTACACGGTAGATACGTTCCTCAGAAATCCGTGTAAAAAAAACCGTGTAAAAAGAGACATTTCCTATAGTAAAATGGGGGATACGTTCTATGTCATCTGAAAACCGTGTAAGATGAAATAAAGAACTATATTTACTTCGAAAAACCGTGTAAAAAATATTGAAAACTATAAAATTTCAGATATGCATACAAATTGTATGTTCATATAGCATTTATTGAGCATTAAAACTTAAAATACATAATTCATACAGGTGAAAAATTGGTAGAGCAAGCAAAAAACAAAAGAAATCTATTAATCCAGAATTATGAACAGAAAAATTTTAATATAATAAAACATGCGAACAAAATTATAGGTAAGAGTTATCGAATAAGGGGATTTCCCAGTTACTACTTAGTATGTTCATTTCACCAATGGTGCCAAGTGTGGTAAAAACAAAAATAATTATAACACTGTGATTTTGAAATCGTACTAGATTAAAAATTTTTTACAAAAAAAAATGTTTTCAACCGTGTAAAAGAAGAGTTGGGTGTATTGCGACAAATGAAACTTGTTTTTTAATGGCTTCACTTGAATTTTACTTTGTGCACTACCACAATAAACAAAGAGGAGCTGAGTTCCATATTTACTACTACAACTATGCCATGGAAGTTTTAGTTTAGTTTTTATTTTATATTTTGAAGTTTTTGGCAGGTAGAGAGCGAGCGACCAACAACAAGCAACTTTTTCAAATGTTCAAGTTACGAGTACTACTACTACGCCTTGTTTTGTCTTGTCTGTTCGCTCACATGTCTCCCAATCTCCCCGTCTACCCAGCTTTTAGCCTGCCAGTCAGTCAGTCAGCTTGACTGCCTTTCTTTCTTTTGAATTATGTTTAACACACAAGAAAAATGAATAAATACAAAAAATGTTTAGCTACAATATATTCAGTATCCCATAATTCTCTTTAGTTTTCTTCCTTCTTTCTTCTTCGTTAAATACTCGTACATACAAATATAATCTCATGTAATCTTTATAACTTGCGAAAATTGAAGACTTTAGGAGGAGCACTTTAAAAAAAGAAAGAAACCCATTTAAACTCAAGAACAAACAGCTGTTTGTTGGTTGGATGGCTGACTGGCTGGCTTGAATTTAACTCTGTACATAGTAAAGTTGGAGATGGTTGTTGGTTGTAACTTTTTTGTTTGTGGATGCTGCTCCACTTACAATAGCAGCCAGCATGCATCTACATATCTCAGATGGTACCGAGTATTTTTGTTGGAATTAATTCAATTGGAAAATAAATTCAATCAATTTATCTATAATTTAAATGTGTTTTTTCCTTCATTTAGCCTTAAGAAAAATTGAAAGATTACAATATGGTTTTCAAATTGAAAGTTGTGTTGTAATTCATAGAATTAATCTTTCTCTTTCTTGTGATATTGTTTTTTGTAAACCAACTATTTAAGTGATGGTGTAACGTAACGATAATTGAATTTAATTAAAATTATTAATTTGATTCTATGTAAAAAATATCAAATCTTTTTCAAAACCAATATAAAATTGTATTTGCACAGCATAGAAATCGTTGGTTGGATATTAAGGTTCTTCAACTTTTTAGATTTAAGTTCAACCCTTTTGTTTATATGTTGCTGCGGACTTACAATTTAAACGATATTATAAACGGATTGTTTAAATTTTAGCTTAATTCATTAAAATCATAATTCATTCCATTTAATCAGTGGCTTTCATATGTTATTGAATTAATTCATAACAAAATTAATTCCTAATTTGAATGATTCAATTTAATCCAAGTTGAATTAAAGAAAGTTCTCAAAAGCCTTATTTGTATAAGACTTAAATTAAAGAAAACGTGAATGTTTAAAAAAAATCAATCATTCTATAAAGAGTGAATTCCTAAAGCAATGAATTCAATACGTTGAAGTATCAAGGAACTAAGCCTATGAATTAATTATTTCGATATACATATGTAAATTCTTTAATTGTTAAGACTTCAAATTTGATTTGATTTTGTAAATTTAATTTGGCAAATATTTACTCAAAAAAGCGTAACCACTTGTTTTTGCACAAAATTTGATTGACGTTGCTTACCCTTGCCCTTAAGTTTTGCACGATCAAACAGCATCAAATAAATTAAAACTAAATATTTGTTGTGCTTTGGCCTAAATAAAAAAAGTTTTTTTTAAATAAATAAACGAGTTTAAATATATGTTATTTAGTGGTTACGTTTTTTTCCGCAAATATTTGCCAAGTGTGACTATGAATTAATTATGTCGATATAAATTCTTTAATTGTTAAGACTTAAAATTTGATTTGATTTTGTAAATTTAATACATTTGCTGCTCGTCTTAAGGTACGGTAACACTTGACAAACATTTACTCAAAAAAACGTAACCACTTGTTTTAACACAAATTTGTTGGACGTTGTTTACTCTTACAAGAGTTTTGTAAAATCAAACAGCATCAAATAAACTAAAACTAAATATTTGTTGTGCTTTGGCCTGAATACAAAAAGTTTTTTTTTTTAATAAAGAAACGAGTTCAAATATATGTTTCTTAGTGGTTACGTCTTTTTCTGCAAATATTTGCAAAGTGTGATCGTACCTTAACTCTTAGAATTCCGTTACCGAGATACATACATAATCGAAAGTACAGATACCTCTCAAATAATTTAAAATTCAAAACATTCCTGAACATTTTTATATATTTTATTAGTAATTCAAGTCAGACCAAAATTACCGTTAAAATTAAAATACTCGTACAGTTCCTATTTCAGTAACATACATACAACATACACATTTTTTAACTGTAAGATTTTTGCACATAAAATCAATAATTGTCTAACCACTAGTACAAAGAAAGTGTGTATTTTAAAATAAAATTTATTACACAGAAGTAAGAATTTGATTATTAATGTAATTTTTAAATTGTGTAGATCTTAGGAAATATATGTATACGAGGGCTGTTCGAAAACTTCTTAGCCTCGCACAGAAAGAGAATAGTCAGTTTTTCAAAAACATTTTTATTTTTCAATATAATCTCCTGAAACTTCAATACACTTAGGTCCACGCTAATCTAGCAATTCTATCCCTTGATTAAAATAGTTTTCCTCAAGGCCTTCAAAATAGTGGTTTACAACTATAATTGCATCTTCATGTGAGGCAAAACGCTTACCAGCTATGAATTTGTTTTTAGATTTGGCAACATGTAAAAGTCAATAGGAGCTAAATCAGGATAATAAGGTGGTTGGTCAAGCAACTCGTACTTTAATTCGTTGATTTTAGCCATTGTTAAAACACTCTTGTGCGTTGTCTTGATGAAAAATTATTTTTTTGTGTTTCTCGAATTTTTACATTTAATGATCCAAACTGTGGCAACAGTACTCTCAATTTATTGTTTACCCTCTGAATTTATTGTTTTACCCTTTTGTAGATAGTCAATGAAGTCCATTGTTTGGATTGTTCTTTTGTCTCTGGAGTATAGTGGTTGGTGTATCCATGTCTGATCAACAGTTATGAAACGACGCTTAAATTCCATTTTATTTTTCTTAAAACGATCCAAACAATCTTGAGAAATTTTCATTCTTATACAAATGCGACACTCATCTTGCAGAAAGCTTTTCTATCTGTAGTTATTGATGCAAAATTAAATGAACTCGATCATTGAGTTTCTGTTGTTGTTGATGTTTTTAGAGGTCCACTACGTGTTTCATCCTCAATGCTTGTACGACCACGTTTAAATTTAGCAACCCAATTTTTTACTGTTGCATATGAAGGAACTTTCACCTAACACATTCGCCATATCATTATGAATTTTTTGTCCCGATAAACCTTTTTTATTTAAATATTTAATGACACCACGAATTTCTAATTTTTCTATTGTAAGAAAATCGCGGATGCGTCTTTTTTGAACAACTGTTTCTATATGAAGGAGTTGGCAGATCGAAAAATTAATTACATGTGTTCATAACACAGATGAAAGTTTCCAGAACAAGTAAATTTTTTCTGTTTATACTGCGCTTTCTGTTCTAGGCTAAGAAGTTTCCGAACCGCCCTCGTATGACATTGATGTGTCGGAAATCAATATTTGTTTGTTTGTGCCTTTCTTGTCCTAAATAAAAACAGCTGATTTTGCACATTTGACAACATTCAGATAAGAAGAAGCTAATTGAGGTGAATGGTTTGTTAAACTCTGTTCTGTTAATCTAAAGACTAAATTTTTCTAATAATCATTTACACTCAATAATTGAACCAAATTGAATTTTTTAAATTAGTGTTTTTTTTATACAACACACAATAACATTAATCTTTCGGACTTTTCCATTTTCAAATAATATTTCTTTTTTATTAAAGAAATAATTTGATTTATTTCCTTATTTGATATTAATGTTAATGGCATATTATTCTATAGACATTATTCGAGTATGTACATACATATGTTTGAATACTCCAGCGAAGTAGTGTGCTTTGAGTGATTAGTCACAAGATAAAAGATCTTAATGGCACAAAACATTTCGTTATATACATACATAGTTTCTAAATGTTTCACACCATTATACACAGAAATGCAGTCAGTCAGCAGCAAGTCAAACAGACATTTTATTTTCAGCTGTTACTGCCTGCAAGCATGCACTCAGTCACTCACTACACTACAGACTTAGTACTGATACTTATACTATTTTTTTTATCGGTCATCACATCACAGCTATTGGTCATCAATGCATATTTCAGAAGGTATAGTTTGTCTAATAAACAATAGCAACAGAAATGAAGTTGAAACGCCAGCTAGAAGAAAAACGCCAATAGTTTAGTTTTAGCGGCCGTTAAATAAAAGAAACTTAAATACTGTAACTATGAATGATTTACTGCACGAATAGCAATGACCATATCACACACTGGTCAATAGTAAATACTGCTCTATACTAAAAGATTTTCAAAAGAGTGAAGTCATTTACAATTGTATTAAAAGAAGTTAGTAAACTTCATACTCTTATGATAAATTTGAAACTGTATTGTTTTTTTTTTTTTTTTGAATTTTCGCTATGGTTTGCTAGTCGCAAGTATTTTTATTATACAATCTTCTAAATGCTAAAGAACTCATAAAATCATAACTAAACTTTTTCTTTTAGAGGTATTTTTTTTCTCTTAACATTTCCATAGTGTAACAAAGTCATGTAAAAAAGTAAATAAATATAGGGTTTTCCAATAAGGACTTGACAACTCAAACTTACTCTTCAGTAAATCGATTGTAACGTGTGCTGTGTGGCTTGTGGCACCGTCTTGTTGAAACCACATGTCATCCAAGTCCATGTGTTCCAATTCGGGCCAAAAATAATCGCTAATCATTGCGCGATAACGATCGCCATTCACAGTAACGTGACGATCGTTATTGTCGACGAAAAAATATGGCCCAATGACGCCGCCGGCATGCAAAGCGCACCAAACAGTAATTTTTTGTGGATGAAGTGGTGATTCGTGAAGCACATGTGGATTTTCAGCAGACCAATAACGCATATTTTGCTTATTGACGAACCCATTGAGCCAAAAATGAGCTTCGTCACTGAAGATGATTTTGCGATGAAATTCATCATCTTGGTGCATCTTCTCCAGAGCCCAATCGGAGAACGTACGTCGACTCAAATGGTCCATCGGCTTCAATTCTTGAGTCAGCTTAATCTTGTATGGGTGTAAACCCAGATCCTTACGCAAAATTCGCCATAAAGTGGTCTTGGGGATGCCCAGTTCTTGAGAACGCCGCGGAATCGACTGATTTGAATCGTTTGCTACGGACGCCTGAACGGCAGCGATATTTTCGGAACTTCGACCAGGCCGTTGTCTCACTGGCACGACAGCATCACACAATGAATATGTAGACTCAAATTTTTGCACTAAACTTGTTATTGCTTGTCTACTAGGGCGATAATTACGACCGAAAATTGGAGTTAACGCTCTTAAAGTTGCGGTCACCGACTCCGAATTTCGGTAGTACATTTTTATAATTTCCAAACGTTGTTCCTTCGTGTACTTTACCATAACGAAAATGTTAAGTTTACTGAAAAAAAAGAAAGCAACAATTAGATGATCAGTGAAATAGTGCGTTCACAATTTAAATTCAGAGTTGTCAAGTAGCTATTAGAAAACCCTATACAACGGGAATTGTACAATGTTGTATGTACAAACTAACATGCTTATTAGCATATTAGAAGGAATTTAGAGGCAGCTTTAACGGGGCTCTAAAGAGAGAGAGTCAACAAAATTTTTTTTTTTTTTTTGCAAAACAGCGGTCACTGGCAGCAGGTGTTTTATAAGTGCTGGTAATTGTTTTTTAAAGTTGAGTTATTCGGTTAAGTGATTCTCAATCAAAGGTTCGAAAGTATTACTTCTTAATTCAATTTAAAAAATCAACCAGGTACTTTTTTCTCAAAAATACTTTTCTTTTTTTTTTACAAGAACTAAAGCGAAATGTTAAATAGTAAAATTCCATTAAATACAAATTATTTAGAAGCAATTTTGATACATATTAAACAAATAAACATGTTTAATAAATTCATGTGCTCTCGAAGTCTATTTAAAATTTAAATTCCTCTATAGAGAAAACTTAATTTCTAATTTTGTGACTTATTTTGACGTTTGTGTATATACATAATACTATTTTAATGACGTACATAAATTTAGTTTTCCATTACTTACACATTATTAATTTGAGAGTAGCTATATATTTGAGAATATTTGGTTACATTGCGTAAATTGTTATATTTATACATGTAGGTTTCTTTTTATATGTATAGAAATTTAAGTTGGCAACACTTTTTAACTGGCAGCCATTTTGTCAGCTGTCAAGTGATTTGCGTTTATTTTGGTTTGCATTTTCAACATGAATAGCCTGACGCCTGAACAATTTTTGCAAATTTTTGAAAATCATGATTCTGATCGAAATACGTATCGATGGTGTTTTGTTTAGATGTGTATATAACTTTGAAGTTTAATAAAACAAGGATGATTTTTTTAAATTGACAAGAGATTTACGTTATTCCAAAGATTATCTTCTGGAATTATAATTTGAATATGACTTCTGGCACATGATCGCCACTGGCCGCTGGTTCGGACGTAGTCTAATTTGTAGTTCCAATTTTCTACGACTTTTTTTTAACATTTGTGGCCGTATATCGGCAATAACGAATGTTATTGATGTTAATGATGATTTTTCACCAAAATCTTCTGGCAACACTGCCCTACATATGTATATAACTTTAAAGGGACTTAACGAGAGTTTGAGAAATTCTGATTTTGCTACAAGCATCAGTGATGGAAAAATTAAAAATTGAAATGGTACCGTCAACAAAAAGAGTACTTTTTTAACATTTTGGTACTTTTTAGGAAACATATTTTTATTCAAAAATAAAATTAAAAATTCATTTAAAAATAATTCAAAAATAAAATTAATTTTGTTTAATAAAAAAAACAAAAAACTATTATAACAACAAACTAAAAATTAATTCATTCTTATGTAAAAATATACCTATGTTTCAAAAATTTTTATTTGTTGTGGGTTAAGATAATAAACATATGAGCATGCCTGCATTATGTTAGTGTATATGTTTGAAGTTTTCAAACTCATATGATACACAAAAAATCTCAAACAAGAAATGAGAATTACAAAAATGTACGAAACATAACAAATTTAAAAAAATGATCAAAATAGTACCACAAACAACTTTAATTCTTTATGCATCTTTTACTTTTGTAGATTAGCTCATCCCAGATCAAATAAATAACATAACTAACGAATTTGTGCATTCCTTATGTTCTTGTTTTGAAGCCAATGTGGTCCAATGATTATAAAAATAGTAACGCTGGATTTCTAAAGAGGGAACAAAGCAAAACAAACAAAGAGTACTAAATATGATGTGGGGGTACTGTGGTATTTTTGTTGTGAAAAAGTACTGAAAATAGTACAATAGTATTGAATTTTCCATCACTGACAAGCATATTATTCTATGTATTTGGTGTATCATCATTATTTTTGGTTTGTAAATCTCTCTGTCTCGTTCAAAATATGTTATGATTACATTTTCAACATTTGTTGTTACCATTGTTATTGTACATATCTTTTTGTTGCTGTTATACCTATCTATGATTTTTTCTTTTAATTTCTTATGTTGTATTTCTTGTAGTTGGTAAGTTTTTGTTGTTGTAATATTTCTTAATTTTTTTTTGCTATTGCTACTGCTGCACAGTGACTGCGGTGTTGTGCCACCACCTGAAAACTGAGACTTTCATAATGCAAAGTGGTTTAAAAATTCGTTTCATTGGATTATTCTCAAGTTGATGTTGTTGCTATTAAAGTTGCTGTGTTGTGTAAAGTTGTGTTGTACAACAAATAATGTTGTTATTATTACTGTTGTTGTTATTTAAAATTTAGCATATTTTCTTCGTTTGGCATGCAATACTAAAAAAATGTGTGTGTGTGTGTGTGTTTATGTGTCTAATAATAATTCGCATCTCATCTAAATGTCGACATGTTTAAAATTTTTAATTTTGTTTCTTTAAATTGGATTTTTTAACTTACTACCACGAGTATCTACTATCTTTGCATTATTATAAATAAGTAAAATTTTATTAAATTTTTTAAGTCATCCTCCTCACATTAAAAATGGTGGGCTGCCACCGTTATGTTTTGCCGATTTTGAAAGTTTGTATTTTGTCATGCTAATGATTCATTGCTTTTTGTTTTTTTTTTTTTATTTATTTATTTGGGGCTTTAACCCCAATTAGTTTAAATTAATACATATTACTTTTGCAATTGTTTAACACTTTGAGAGTATTAATTGGGTTTAGGTATACATTTTTCTTTCAAGGCTTTTTGGTTTATTTAAAATTTAAATTTTATTGTGTATTTTACATACATATATGACAGAGAATATCTTATAATTTTGTATCTTAAACAGCTTTGCAAAATACATACATACATAGGTATGTATGTGGTATTATCAGCTGTGATTTGTAACAATTTGTAAACAAATTCATCTCTTAATAGCTGTAATAAACAGTAATTATTGTGAGAAATTTTCCCACAAATAAAAAGCACAGACTTAATTAATTAACTTTACAGTTGTGATTACTTTTTGGAAGTATTAAAAAGTAAAATCAGTACAGAACTTAAAATTGGTTAATTCAATTTAAGCATAACTCAATAAAATTTTTGTTCAGAATTGTAAAATTTCAACAATTCATTATCTTTAGCTTTATTCAAAGGCTTTTATTTGAATAGGATTCATTGTTGAATTAATTCATGATAAAATTCATTCAATGGTTTGAATGTTTAAATTTCTGTTAATTCGAATCCCATAGAATTTGATTTAAAACATACATATATTCTTCATTTAATTAATTTTTGTTTTGCGTTCAAAATGAGTTGAACAAAATTGGCTTACAACTTTGGTCCTGGCAGCTGTTTGAGGTACATTTTAACATACATATGTATGTATGTACATTTCATCAGCCATAATAAGCAGTTGTTGATTTTTTTTAAATTGTGTCTTAAAGAATGCGAGTCCAATTTATAGCAACGGCATTCTGTTTTTCACTAAGATTTGTATATTTCATTTTACGATTGCTTTCAAAAACCAGCGTTCACACGTATTCTTGTTGCGGTATTTTACTGGCGTTGTTGCGCAGTCATTGTCGGAGAGACCCTGATTTGGCTATATTGAAAGTAGTATTTTCTTTGTAACTACCTGGTTTCATTTCATAACATTTCTGCTTTAGTTTTCTATATGATGTGTACAGTACTTTTTGGAAGCTTGGCAACTTTGGGCTCATTTAACTCACCAATGTTGAAATTTCAAGGAGTTTGTGCACCATTTTCCTTCTATTTAGATTTTCAATTAATTTGCACTCGCACAATAAATAACAGAATAACGGTTGTTATGTTTGAAAAAACAATTCATAGAAAAAATTAAATAATAGTTTTTGTCAAATTTCATGTGAACTATTATTTTTTTAATGAATTTATATAATGAAAACTTTACTGATTCGATATGAAATTAATTGTATAAGGAATTACTTCCCAAAGGAATGACTTAATAATAATTTCTTTAATGGAATGATTAAGAGAAAAAGTGTAATTTTACGTTGATCACATTGATGATGACGATTTTTCAATGAAATTTAACTGAATTTCTTTAGAAGATAAAGAAGCTAAAATTCTGCTTATAATTAATGAAATTCATCCGAATTTTATTAGAAGATCAATAGGCGTAAGTTATGATTAAGTTAATTCTTGCAAGGGTTCAGATGAACATCTTTGTTCCCCACAATGAAAACTGATTTTCAATTTCCCCAAAAAATTAATAAACAAATTTATGGCAGTTTTATTTACATTAATATAGCGTGATCCATTTCGAGGTTCCCTACTTTAAAAAAAAAAACAGAAAATTCATATTTAATGGGAAATGTTTATTATCATTTGAAAGAACATTCTTTGACATTTATTTTTTAAAGATTATGTCTATCAAATGTTGGCCGTTGCTACGTCGCAGATGATTTATCCGTTGAGTCCATTTTTCGACGACTCGTTCGAGCATTTGGACTGGTAACTGGCGAATGACATGCGTGAAGTTTTCCTCCAAGGCCTGAATCGAAACGGGTTTGTCCACATAAACTTTAGACTTTACATATCCCCACAGGAAAAAGTCTAACGGTGTGATATCACACGATCTTGGTGGCCAATCGACCGGCCCAAAATGTGAAATTATGTGCTAACCGAAGTGTTCTCTCAATAAATCCATAGATTGATGCGATGTGTGGGAAGTGACGCCGTCTTGCTGAAACCAAATATCGCCGAAATCACGAGCTTCAATTTCAGCACGATAACGGTCGCCATTGACGGTTACGTTCGCACTGGCATCATTTTTAAAGAAATATGGACCGATGATTCTACCGGCTCACAACCCACACCACAGCTTGCTGCACGTGGTCAATTCGGTCGAATATTATTCAATAATGAATGCTGGGTGTTGCGAATAGTACGCTCAGTAGTAGGCCGATTATGTTGACCATATATTTCATTCCTCACAGAACGTAAATTTTCGTAATAAAGTTGAACGATTTGTATACTTTGTTCAGTCGTAAGTCTTGCAATTATGAAATGTCAAACAATACTAAACAAAAATAACATGACAGCATGACACGACTCACACGTGGTCTGTCAAAAAAAGCTATTGAAAAAAGTATCTCTACTTGAATCACCCTTTATAAAGTTAAATTTTATAATGTTTTTATAAAATCTTAAATTAAATTTTAAATACTGCTAAAACAACAACAAATTTAATTAAATGACAAAAGCAAAGGTGGCAGAGACCACAAACAGCAGGTTATCTGACTCTTATTAAAATAAAAAAAAATAAACAAAAAACGAAGAAAAATATCAAAGAACGCAATTATTTTCCATTAATATGGCCAATATTTCTTCTTCTCTACTCGCAACACTTATACAAATTGTTAAAAGCAAAAATATTTACACAAAATTGTATATTTTATATAAGTTTGTATATTATACAAAATAAATAAATTTAAAAAAAAAATATATTAACAATAATTCCAAAAAAAAAAAAAACTTCATCACACTTATTTATCAAGTTGATTCATACCAGCCGACATGTTGTGCTGTTTGTTTTTGGTTGTTCATACGATTCCAAAAATACTCCTCGTTTATAAAATTTTACTGGCGTTTTTATTTTTTTGTCGATTTGATTTTGGTAATACAATCATAAGTAAATGAAAAACAACAAGTACATGTACATTGCTATACAGCAACAAATAATATTTCTAGAATCTAGATATACACATTATATAAAATATACTAAAACGATGACATCAACTGCTGCTCTCTCCAACCAAAGCCGGTCGACAGCAGACAACAACGCAACAACACGCAGTAAATAACATTTAAATGCCGGCAAATGTTTTTTTCTCAATCTTTTTTTTTTATATTTAAGACCAAATATAAAAATGCATAGCACAGGCAAATAAATAATACATAAATAAAAACTAAAACAAAAAATATCATACTCGTATGTACATATGTATGTGTATTTAAAACTCTAAAAAAAGTTAAGACGTTGACGCCCCGGTAGTAGTTGGTCGTAGTTGTGTAGTAAAATAGAAAATATGTAAGTATGTACATGGTGAAATAAAATAAAGCAAAAATAAAAAAGAAAAACGCACATACACACTCCTAAAGTTGACGTTAATACTTTGCCAGAGTTGCAAATGACTTCATTTATTAACTAAAGTTCATTTTTTCTGATGGTTTATGTGTGTTTATCATTTGAAACTGGCTTTTATTAGTTTGAATGTTGTTTCGGTAATTTGAATTTAAGTTTGTTTCAAACGACTAATTTTCTAACATTTTTTATTTTTTATACCCTTCACCATTTAGTGCTAAGAGTATAAGTAATATAAGTTTGTGATTTCATTTGTAATTTCTACAGTTTTCATTTGCCAACTCATAAAGTATACAAATTCTAAATTCTTATAGACTTTGGAGTTGATGAGAAGTCCGTCTGTCCTTATGTTGGTTAAAATAGGTTTTCCGACAGGCATTATTTTATATAAATAGTAATTTGATTTAAAAAAATACAGAGAAATGTATTAAATCTTTATTTGAGTCAATAGAACGATCTATATAATTAAGTGTTTAAAAATGATTTCATGTAAATGTTTACCGCTGCAATTTTGTCTTATTCTCTCCAACATATCCGCCGGTATATCACGAAAAAAAGTCTTCAAGGCCTATAATATAAGCCTTAGCATAGCCCCACAAAAAAATAGTCTAAAGGCGATCTAGGCAGCAAATTGACCGGCCCCAAACGTGAAATAAACTGTTGACCGAACTCGCCTCTTAATTGGGTCATTGCTTCGCTTGGTGTGTGGCATATGGCAACGTCTTGTTGAAACCACATGTCAGCCAAATCTAGCTCTTCCAAAATATGTAATCATCGCACGGTAGCGTTACTGTGAATGGCGATCACAGTAACGTTCCATAATCCACACTAAGCAGTACATTTTTGAAATGCATTAGCAGTTCTTGCAATGCTTCTGGCTACTCTTCACACTAAATACTACAATTTTGCTAGTTTATGTAACCATTCAACCTGAAATGAGCTTCGTCGATCAGAAATTTTGATAATAAAATTCAATAATTTGTAAGCGCTGCTTGTTTGTAAGCCAATTCATGATTAAATTATAGACTAATCTGAACATGTTTAACAGTAACATGTTACACGAAAACAGCTGAGCTGCCAAAAATAGTCTTGCCAAAAAGAAAGTTGCTAAAAAATCACCCTTTAAATATCCGTATAAACAAATCTCGCCAGATGTTGTGAACTCTTGTACAATACTGACATCTGTGATGGAAATCTTGATCTTTTTTGTAATGGTATTTTTTAAATATAATTTGATTTGATACAGAACAAATTTTTAATTATCCATTCCTGATTGACGTGTAGATTAAAACTTTTATAACAATATCCTGTAATGGAAAAAGTATACAGCAGATAAATAATTATTAATCAATTAATTCTTTCAAGGTTTTATTGCAAGTATATATATATAATAAGCAGGAATATAAATAAAAATTTAAATATAGGAACTAAAAAAACGAAATTAAAAATCTCTGTGGTGACAAATTTGGCCATGCATACAGCAACTTTTTAAATAAGACAATTTATAGTAAGAGCAACAAAAACAGCAGCAGTAGGCAACAACGGCAAGCAACAACAATATTAAGGCAACAGTAGTATGTTGTCATTGTAAACAAAAATATAGTGTTGACGATGCGGATGACGATGGTTTTAGCGTCCAACTATGGCAGTCTTTAAAAGTCATATTTAGAATTAAACAAAATTATACATACATGCAGACATTTAAAAAAATATAAGTAAATAAAATAAAATTTTAAATAATAATAATTGTCGTAATAGTAAAAAGTCACGCATTTTCAAAGAACATTATCTATACAAGCGAAAACAATAGAACAAGAATTCATTATTCCTAAACAAGACAAGCAAATTTAGAAACTGTTGGTATTTAAATTAAGAAATTTTATAGATTGTGAGTTAATTGTTTGCTAATTAAATTACTAATTATAACAATTAAATGAAGCATGGCAAGTCAGTCAGCTTAAACTAACCCTCTTACCCACACCAGTCCCCCTCTCGATTTAATTATAAAGTATTATTTTATTTATGCCACTCACTCATTCTTTCATTCGCACTTATTTGGTGAATGGCATTAGTGGTTTCTTATTGTTTTAACTTTATTTTCCATTTATTTATTGAATAAGTATAAAAAAATCTATATAGTTTGGTGACTTTAAAAACCACAAAAGAATCAAGCAAAAGTAAAAGCGACAACTAACCAACAAGCAGACATCATTGGAACCACCACCACTATTTGATGTTTCAATGAGTTTACTAACGACAACGGAAATTATGATGAATTATCGAAGAAATATATTACAAATACAGGGTATTTATTTCTCTAGCCAAAATAAAAGAGTTTGACAAGAAAATGTATGTAAAACATATAAGAAATTTAGTATTTAGTTGAGACAAAAATATTTAGTTCGCTCAAACAATTATGTTTCATATTTCAAGAATAACCACTATTAAATAGATTAATTATTAAACGTATTTTATAATGCACATAAAAATATGGCTAGTATAAAAGAAATAACTTATATTTTCCCAACACCCTGTAAAATTGTTTGTAGTCTTGACTTTACAAAAAAAAATTCACGCTTTTTTTTTTTTTTTTTTTTTTTTTTGCAATAATTGTATTCTTACACTAGAATGCACAAAATGTGACTAATGCCAGTGTAATGTCTATATTTACATCGAAAAAATATAGAAAATATAAATAGTTATAATTATCTTAAAAGAATAAACCAAATAAAATAGAAACATGAAAAATGTTTGCAAAATTAATGCGTTTTTGTGCGAACGATCGAACCATTTGTAGTTAAAAATGTTGATGCCCTACACACCAAAATTTTGATATTAGTTTAAGGTAAATTTGAGCTTTATACAAGGTTAGAGGTAAGGTTTGAATTGTGGGGAAAATATATGTACATATGTACATTTATTATCTGTAATGTTTGATTTAGTTATAAGTATTTTAATATGATACATTTTCGTAAATAATTTTTTAAAATACATGTTTGCTTTTCCGTTTGTGGTTTAAAATTTAATTTAAAAATTAATCGAAATAACTGCAAAATACAGGTTTCGCTAAACTACCGTTATCCCATTTCATCCAGACTACCTTTACTGAAAAACAGTTATGGTTTTAAAGGTACGGTTATACTTGGCAAATAGTTGCCGAAAAACACGTAACCACTAAATGAAATATATTCGAACTCATTTATTTATTAAAAAAAAAACTTCGTTTATTTAGGGCAGGACACAACAAATATTTAGTTTTATTATATTTGATGCTGTTTGATTTTGCAAAACTTTTGTAAGAGTAAGCAACGTCAAACAAATTTGAGCTAAAACAAGTGATTACTCTTTTTTGAGTAAATACATACATATTATTTGCCATGTGTGACCATATTTTATTCTATATCTAAAAATCTCATAATTATGAAAATACACTTTTCTTTTTCGTATTTGGGTTTCTTGAAATCTACAGAAAATTAACTTGCTTAAATTTTTTTGTAAATTTCATTAATAATTTTAGTAAGACTGAAATTACACTATCATTAAAATAACGTTATCGTCGTTTTGTACCAGTCAAATTTTTTACGGTATTGTGTTTTGTCTGTTTTGTCTATAATTTTTTTTATTGTACAGTGATGCCTTTCAACGATTTTACCTATTTCAGGCAAGGATTTACCTTTTCTATGTAAGTCTATTACGATTTGCCGAGTCTCATTGTAAATTTTTCACTAGTTAAAGTCACAACGTAGTGTCTTTCAATGATAAATTATTATGAAACATTACCGTTATACTCTCAAACAAAAAAATTAAAAAAATTGTCACTAGGTTTGGAATGACAGTTCTATTTTGCATAAGGATGATGTCACTGTTTACTGTCTGTTTTAACAATAAATCAAATAAATGTGCATACACTTTTGTTTTTGTGTATTCATTTCTATTTTCTATATTATTAATAATATGTGGTGTTGACTTCATTTTGACGCTCACAGTAGATAGTCAATCTTGATTTCTTTCTAAATTGAACGGTGGCTCAATTAAAAAAATCTTAACTAAAGAGGTCAAAGGTAAACAATTAAAAATTTTTAGATATTTTGTATTTTTTTTTGGCAGATTTGGATGGATTTTGGGAAAATATTTTTAAGAGCATTTTCCTTCTCTGATGTTACGTTTGCCAATCAGTTTGTAATTGCTACAATATTTATTTGCGACTCTATAAAGTATTGTATGTGTATATATTCTGTGTCATTTTAGATAGCGGTGCCGATATAGCGATATCCTTGTATTGGTTGAAATACGTTTTCTTGGTATTTGTAAACAATAATTAACTTTGGAAAACTACCAGAATAACGTATAAAGCATTCAAATACTTTCTGAATTGTTTGTGTGGAAAAAAGGCTTCAAATCGGTTCATAAATTACCGAATACATATATAAAATAAAATGTGGAACGACAGATGGCCAATTTTGAAAAGAAATATGTTGTAGTTTTGAGAAAATTAAAAAAAATCTAAATACCTAAATATACAGTTATAGACAGTGCATGGTCAAGTCATTAAGCTTTAATTCAATGTATGATATGATTCTATAAGAGTCCAAATTCCAAAGATATCAGCCGCTCTTAGAACAATTCTCTGAAATTTCATTAACATTTACATAATTTTTTATTAGTGTCTTTAAAAAAAATTCTCAATGTTTCCCGAATTTAAACTTTCACCTCTACGATTAAGGGTCAGTAAAATTCTCATAATGTTATACATACCTATACATACATATACATTTATGTATGTATTTAGTTGACAAGCAAAACATTTTATCTCTGTTTAAGTCCATGTTGCAAATATTTTTTTTTTTTTGATTATTTAAAACAGGTTACTTTTACAACAACCAAAAAAAAAACATAATAACCTTTTCCAAAACTTGGTTTTGCCTTTCAAATATGAACAAACAAATGTTTGTGTTCCCACGATTTATGACGCAACAATCATAATCCATTGTTGTTTCCGTTTGCAATTAGATTTTCAAATATCTTGTAAAGATTGTCATTATTCATGCGATAAAAGTAATTTAAATTCGCATAAAAACACTAAACTATGTATTTAATTACACTAAAGAAAAACCTTTTAAAAATTTTAAATTCACAGCCAGTATTTAGTTTGCTGATGCTGCTTCATTCTCAATCTAATAAAGTAATTTAAATTAATATTGAAAAATATGGCAGTGCAATTGTCTAAACTTGAATAAACCTTATAAATTGTATTCAAACAATTTAAATTAATAAACATCTATTTAAAAGCAACTAGTATTATACTCATTTAATTTCCTTTTGTGTGTCTGAAATAATTTTCAATGCTCATAATCTTTCAACGAAAACCATTTGTTTTATTTTATTTTAGCTGTTCAACACATATTTAGGGAAATATACAGAAAAATATGAAAGAAAAAGAGATTAGAATGTTCAGACAATTATCAAAATGAGTCATTAAATTATTATATTATTTTATCTACATATGTATGTAATTCTTTAAACTCCAAAGATTTAATATCAATGTACTCGTATACATATTGCTTTCCTTTCCTTGCTTTATTTTTGGAAATTTAGTTTTTTTCAAATGATTTGTGTGGGGGCTTTCTAAACTCTCACAATATTTTTAAATCATTAGCAGAGTAGTTTTTATTTATTTCTTTCATCTGTTTTCATCATTATTATTTTGTATTGCATTCTATTTTTTTTGCTTTTCGTTTGTTGCTTTGTTGTGCATTGAAACTTTCTTCTGTGCAGACAGAACTTTAAAATAGTTTGTTGTTCTTTGTGTAGAAGGACTAAATTCAATTTGAATGGAATTTAGAGATCTGAAAACTTTTTAGAAATTTAAAGTTTTCGTATTTTATTATATACAGTGGCTCACAGCTTATTTTATACAGAGCATTTTTTTCAAATGTGGGCACTTTTATGTTAGCTACGTTTGCACAATACGCGATTTGTGCTTTGGATTGGTAAAATCGAAAATCGGATCTTATACCCAGGTTCTTTGCACTTTCCAACAAGTTGCTTTCCAACAAATTGTCCTTGTTGAAAAGCGAAGAATCTGAATGTACTTAAACTAGTTCATGGTTGTTTCAACATATATTAAATTCCCAGTACCAGCAGCTAACATACAGTTGCAAACCATGACACTGCCACCACCATGCTTCATTGTTGCCATCTGAACCGAATATGCTAAACTTAGATTCATCCGCAAAGATGACCGAAGTCCAAAATGCATTTTTTTGCAAACATGTTTTTGGCGAAATTAAGCCTGAACAGTCTGGTTGGTTTTCCGGTTCATAAACGGTTGCTTGCGTGCAACTCGACCAATAAAATAATGTTGGCGCAATACATTGTTTGCCCAGGTAAGTTTAAACTTCGGAGGCCAGTTGTGAAGCTGATAGCCTTGGCTTTGCTTAAAATGTGTCGCTCATCATGTTCATTGAAAGTTTTATTTGGTACCTTTGTTATGAACCCGATTTCTCTGATTTTTTGTACTGTGGAAGCTTTAATGATAACCATTTCTGTTATTTTTCGCCATGAGTGGCTAGTTTTTAAATGGTTTTAAACTAAATCTCTCGTACGCGGACTCATTTCAACTATTTAAAATTGACATTGGACGTACAAAATCAATCTTACAGTTCAACAGAAAATATTGATAGAATCAACAATGCTGCATTGAGCTATCTGTACATTAAAAATTGACTGCATAAAATAATCTGTGGCTGGAAAAACGAGCATTTTTTTATTTCTAGATTTAATATTTTGAAATGTACATTTTAGCAATAAATGTTTTTTGTTTGTTAGACTATAACATTATATTTTTTAAATGACACCAATTTCTTAAGTTTTTCTTTTTCTTTTTATGGGGCTTTGAAAAGAAAAAATAAGCTGTGAGCCACTGTATGTTTCAAGAATCTGATTAGTTTCTTACATAATTCAGTAACTACTACTTTTACTGATGTTGATCAAAATTTTTCGGAAGACTAGTTCATACATATGTATGTTTGTATCATAAAGTTGAAGTTTGAGTCGGAAAGTGGATTTTTCAGGGGTTGCGAACCTGTTTTTATGTGAACACAAGTCATGAAATTCTAACTTAAATGCAATAATTTAGATAAATATAATATTATCAAGTTTTTTTTATTATATTCTCAATATTTTGTATTTATTAAAATATTTATTAGCATTAAACAGTTAATAATTCTATTTGATGAGTAAATTTCATGTTTTTCTATATTTATTTCTTTTATCTCCAATTACACTATTTTTCGTAAACAAATAGCGGTAGTTTAGTGTAGCCATATTTAATATCTTGAGTTGGTTAAATACCGTCATTTTATTATTATTCCTCTTTTAGATTGTTTAATTGGCCTGTAATTACGAGTTTTTATGAATGATTGTTATTATATGCCTACCAGAGAATTCATATATTTAAAGTTGCTATGCCAAAAACTAAAATAAATCATTTTATTACAGAACAAATTAAATAGAAACAAAATACAGAAATAATAAAACTGAAAGAAAACAAAACTTTTCTTTTTCTTACAATTTCTTTCTATTTATAATTTTTGGACAATCATTTTACAATAGAATAGGCTGGCTTCTTTATTTCTTCATTCTCTTTCCTTCCGTCCGTCCGTTCGCCTGTGTGTCGGTCTGACTGTCTTTCTTACCAACTATTTTGCCAGGGTCTATCGTGTTTGAGAAAATGGGTATGAATATATTTGAATTGTGTGTTTTATGTGCACTTGCATGCTTCATTTAATTTTTAGTACAAATTTATCAAACTGTGTATTAACGACTATTTTTTTTTTTTTTTTGTCTACTTTTTTTACTCTTATTTTCCCCAAAGTGGGAAGTGAAAGAAAAGCCATTTGAAAATGTTGCTGAAGATGTGAAGTGGTGATACACTTTTTACACTCGCTCAAGGGGATTGAGTGAATGAGTGACGTTGTTTAATAAATTGTGAAAAATGTGTTTTCAACATTAAATTGGGAGATTATTAATAGTCCAAAAATAAAACACAGATTTTAAAGAAAATTGAAAAATATAAAAGAATGCACCACAAACAACGAAAAAACAATAAAAATAATGTTGTAGTTTTTATGTTAATCAGCTGTTGCATGTTGCATTCAACTGCAACAGTCAGCTCTACTACACACACTATTATATAGTATGTGGTGTACTAGTTCAACTGTTTGCTGCTTGCAACTGGCTTATAATAATTCATGATTATGACAAACATTAAAAACTAAATATAAATTGTAAAACAGACCGACATTTGTAGAAATCATTAAAAAGAAACAAAATACGACTAAAACTAAATACAAAAAAAAAAAAAAAAAAAAAAAACTTTTTAAAAATAAAATAAAAAAATCTTATGATCATGACTTCAGCAGCAGATAATTATTTATTTTGCAGTTAAAGTTTTACAGTTAAACAAACTTGCAACGTGTTTGTATGCTTCGAAAATGTTTGTACACTTAGACATTTAATACTGTTTCCTTAGTTTAGTTTTAAAAATCATAATTGTTTGTTTTATTTTTGCTGCAAGCAGAAAGTTTCAAAAGAACATTTAGTTTAGTCATTTATAAGACTGTTTACTTTAGAGGGGAGGAGTGGGCAGCCAATCCCAAAGAGCGTGCAATGGTAATTTGAAAAGGTGTGTCTTAAATTTATATAGATATCTTTAGTAGTATAATTTGCTAGCTTCCTTTCTTTGTTTAAAACACATTACTTTAATTAAAGTGCATATGTATATATTTTTAATAAGTAAAAACTTTGTTGGTGTGAAGTTATAAAGGTATAATTGAAATTAAGGCTTAGACTAGCGTATAGTTTGCTAAATTGTTTCATTATCCTAACACCATTAAGCATTTAGTTTAATGTAATCTACGTACGTTTTTAAAATCTGTTGTAAAAAGTGCCTCATTACTTTGGTCTGAAGGACCACACCTGAATTTTGCTTAAAATGTTTGTTGTGTTAGTGATTGTCAAAACATCATTAATCTTTTTTTGAAAGATGTTTAATCTAATACTCATAATTATTACAAATTATAATACTAATGGTCTCACACAAAGATTATTGTAAACTTTTATTATCATTATTATTTTTCCCATTTCTATTTTAATAATTTCTATGTTTTCTATTATTGTTTGGAATTTTTCATAAAATTTTCTTTTTAATTACAAAGCGCAACGAATTTCTTTTGTTCAAATTATTGTTCACTCAAACACAACATACATATATTTCATTTCAATTCATTTTATTCATTCAGAAAAATCAGATTTTTTTTATTTTTATTGTTTACAGCAGCAAAACATACAGAAATACACACAGTACCTATACTGTGATGGCAATTTTATTTGTAACAGTAAATTATTTGAATTTAACGGAAATGATAAAATCGTCATCATCATCACCATCACTCTCCAACATTTGTAACAAATAAATATAATAACAAAAATATAGAAAACTCTCAAAATCTCAACTGATAGAAATGTAAATGTTTAGGGATTTAATTAAAAAAGTTTTTAATTTTTCATTTCATTTTAGTTTCTTGGGTATTTTTTGTTTTTGTTTGCTTGTTTCCCATCAATCAATGTTACAGTTTGAACTTTTAATAATTTTCTTAATTTTATGCCAATTTATAAACAAATTTCTATAATTGATAATTGATTAGACCACAGAAAAAATATATACAATTCTAATTCAAACAATTAAATAAATTAGTGGCGTGGCAGTTTCTAGCGTAGCATTTAATCACATAATGTAATAAGGTGAAGAAAAGAATTTATAATTTTTAATTAAATTATATAGCAGGAGAATTGAGACAAGAATGTAATTTAATATAAAAAATTAAAAAAAAGAAGAAAAAAAAACAAGCATTGGTTTGAATTAAAATAATGTTGATGGCATTTTTTATTCCGTTTGTAATTTATACAATTTGCTTTTGCTACACTATGGGTGGTATTATTGATTCCGCACGGAAAGGAAAAATAAGCGGAAAGAAATATCTATGGATATGTAAAATGCAATTATTCATTCCAGCGCCATGCCGCAATACTGTCTGTGTAGAGATGATACCGCAAAAAGGAAAACTACTGCAGCTACGGAATGAATAATTTCAAATTATGCTTACGCACAAAAAAATTCTTACCGCAATCGTGGAACGGAATGAATAATTCGACCATATAGTTTGGATCTTATGTAAGGGGGACGATTTACCAATGTCCCTCTTTCTGTTGAAATGAACTTTTCATATACAAATTACAAGAAATTTTAATAATTTTCATATAAATTCGTTGTTTTATTTTTTTTCTTTTAAAGCAATGTTCTCGTTGAAGAATACTGTATTTAATGTGTACTGTGATCGTCAAAATAAAGACAACACCACATATTATTTTTTTGTGAATTCAATATTATTAGAATTGAATTCACAAAAAAAAAAACAAGCAAAAGCGTATATAAATTTAATTGATTTATTTTTAAAATATACCAATTTTTAGTGGCAATTCTTTTATTTTTTTTTGTTTGAAAGTATAACGTCAAAGTGCCGGTCAGACTTAATGTGTGACGTTAAGAAGTGAAAAATTTTAAATGAGAAGTTTCGGCAAATTACATAGAAAATATGAAATAGGTAGGTAGAATCTTTGGAAGGCATCACTGTACAATAAAAATTAAAGACAATATACTATATCATCGATGTAAGTAAGTTTGAGATATTTGGAGTCAAATACACCTCAAAAATATACGAAACCTTTAGTAATAAATATGTTACCAAGACGGTAAAACATGGCGGCAGTAATGGTCTGGGGTTGTAATATTATATTTATAGAATCTACAATTAAAAATATTGTGAAGAGTGGTTGTTCAAATATTGTCCAAATAGTTTAGATCATCCTCCGCAATCCACAGACCTCAATTTATTTGATCACCAGGGAATATCTGGACAAAAAAAAATAGGCGAAGAAATGTTTTTTGCAAGGATACCCTAAAGCAGAGGTGGGCAAACACACACTATGATGTTTATATCTGGTTTTTCAAAAAGAGCGCTACAAAAATTTTTTTAAATAAAACAAAAACGGTTTTGGCTATCAATGAAATTCTTTATTCCTGTGAAAGTACGTTCGATGCCATTATGTATGGAACTCGATTTCTTTGGCATGGCCACCACGGGCACGCTTGCAGAAGTACAAAAGCTGAACCCAACGGTTTTCAAGCATAAATCGGCCGATACTGATGCAATTTCACATTCAATATTTGTACGAAGTTCATCATTCGTCGCTGGTTTGTTGGCAAAGTTGGACCATAGACTTGACGTAGCCCCACAGGAAATAGTCTAACAAATAGTCTAACAAATCGCAAGACCGAGGCGGCCAGTCGACTGGACCATTCCGTGAGATAACACGTTCTCCAAACATGGTTTCCAAAAAATTGATTGTGACATTCGCTGTGTAACTTGTGGCGCCGTCCTGTTGGAACCACATGTCCTCCAAGTCCATATCATCCAATAGGGTCCAAAAATATTCTGTTATCATTGAACGGTAGCGATTCCCATTTACAATAACGTGCCGGTCTTGATCATCACGGAAGAAGTACGGCCCAATGACGCCGCCGGACATAAATCGCACCAAACCGTAATTTTTTCGGGATGCAATGATCACTAATGGAGTAAGTGTATATTGCTGTCTGACCAATAACGCATATTTTCCTTATTGACAAAGCCATTCAGCCAGAAATGAGACTCATCGCTGAAGATGATTTTTCGATGAAAATCCGAATCATTTTTAAGTTGTTGCTCAGCCCAATTCACGAACATACGACGCTCCTGGTGGTCAAGCGGTTTCAGTTCTTGCGTCCATTTGATCTTGTAAGGATGTAGGCCAAGATCTTTTCGGAAAATTCGCCACAACGACGTCACAGAGATGGCCAACGCTTGAGAACGACGTGTGAGAAACACATTTGAGCTTTCTTCAACTGAAACCTCAGCGGCAGCAATATTCTCGACAATACGAGCACTTATTTGTCTCACTGGCACGGGAACATTTTGTACTGTGGATTCAAATTTTTCCACAAAACGCTCAATTGTTGATCTGGTAGGACGATTATGCCAACCATAAATTGGACGTAGCGCTCTTAACGTTGAGGCCACTGACTCCGAATTTCGGTAGTAAATTTTAATAATTTCGATTCGTTGTTGGCTCGTATATCTTTCCATCAAGAAATGGCAAACCTTACTGAAGAGAAATGTCAAAATAGCGGCAAAAAAATATGGCGTCGTTGGCTGTCCCTATCGGTCTACTTTTGTAGCGTCCATGTTGAAAAACGCTGTATGTATTTGTGTTGATTAAGCAGCAGAGAAAATCCTAAACATTTCAAAAATTTCGTAGCGAGACCTTGCTTACACATGTGCTAATCAGCAACTCATTTAAGTTCTAAGATCTCTGAAATCACAAAAAAGCAGAAAACTCTTCCTAAAATGTTCATTTTAGTAAAACACAAGTAAGCATATAGTGTACGTGTGTCAACGTAGCGTAAGCAGAATTTTGTGGCCAAGCACATGTGCTGGAAAATTTCCATTTCGCCCATGACTTACTTAAAGGCAATACATAATACAGGATGAATAAAAATAAAATTTCGCCTAAATTCACTAAAAAACTAGAATATGCTCAAAAATCAATTTCCGCCAAGAATCCTATCATCATATCAAAACGGCTTCGGAATCTACAACCAACTAAAACATTCCTGGCTTACAAAAGTACTAATTTTTCACTAGTTTCATTGATTTCAACCTATTTTTTTTTTTTGTAAATATTACCAAGAAACTAAACGTGTAAGATACGCAATGTGTACCAGCAGTTATGGCAAAAAAGCATGCAGTAGACACACAGACAAACAATTATGATTTTGCAATGTGGTTCCACAACAATGATTGCAGCAATATTCATATTGACACATACCTTTATACATTTTTCTTGTTTTTTTTTTCTCTGCCTCTAACACTGAACATACTCTACATACACTTAGAGAAAAAAACATAATGTACCTTAAATAGGTATATAAGTGCAGAAACTAAACAATTATAGCAATAATAATGTTGTGGCCTTAGCGCTAGATTTTTTTAATGTTTGGCTTGACGTGTTTTTCTAATTTCTGTATTTGTCAGTTACCAACAAAAAAAACCAAAGAAACAACTATTAAACCACAAAATTGAAATACAGAAATTAAAGCAAAAAACATATAATTATAAATAAGTTTTGCAAAAAAAAGAGACTTAAAAAAAGAAAGTTAATTACATATATACTAAATAATGGATAAACTAATTTAAAAACTCACAGAAAAAAATTTATTAAGAAACCAACCAAAAACTATTCTTTAATTATAAACTATTCAAAGGCGTTGCATTTTGTATTTTTTTTTTCTTCTTGCGGATTTACAATTTGGCCATGAATTTTAGCGAAAGTGTTTGAAAGCCAAATTAGCAATTTATTAATTTAAAGTTGAACAATAGTTTGGTCATGAATTTACCACTCAACTTGCATAAAGTATCAGGAGTTTTTCAGAGCAAGCATTTTTTTAAACATAAAAAATGTAAACTTTTTTTAAAAACGATTTATTTACTTTTATTTTTTTTAATTTATTGGTTTGTTTTTGGGTTATAAATTATTTTTATAAAATTGCAACAACATACAATCAACATTCATACAAAATACCAAATATTTTATAATTCAATTAGGTTTGTTATTAGTAGACATACTCACAATATTGTGTTTTGAAGAATGTATTAAGTTTGTTTTGAAATCAAAGTAGTCCAGCATTAAGATTTGAAAATTGAAATTTAAAAAACATCGTATAAGTATTCGGAATTATTATGTTTAGCTGACCAGTTTTTGTTCAATTCTCTTTTGAACTTGCCATTTCATGCACACTCGTCAATTTAATTTTCGTACTTTTTCATGCAAATCAACATGCATGAAAGAAAAAAAGGATATAAGATAATTGACTAGTAGCTTCATTCTCTTTTCCCTTCTCATCCAAAAATACTTGCCTTGAAGAGTCAGAATTGAAAATTGGTTCCAAATATAATATTTGTTTAGGTTTTGAGAAACCTTTGAGAATTGAAAATGCTCAAACGTTTAAACACATCAGATCTTATTTTGCGCCTTTTTAAAAGAAACTTTGAGATTTATTAAGTCCTGTTTCATACTCTTCAGTTTTAGCTGGCCAGTTTTTCTGCAATTTTCTTTTAAAGTTGCCATTTCATTCACACACGTCAATTTAATTTTTGTACTTTTTCATGCAAATCAACATGCATGAAAGAAAACACATAAGGAAATAAGAAAATTGACTACATAGTACCGTCCAGTTTGTACCCCTTTTATTCTCCTTTACCATCTTACCCAAAAATACTAGCCTTGAAGAGTCAGAATTGAAGAGTGTGAAAGCGGACTAAGCAGTATTAGTTCCACAACTAGTTGTAATATGCTTGCCATTACATTTTCTAGTTTGTCGATGGGACTAATGACTTTAATTTGAAATTGTCACTTGTCGGACGAAGTTCTACGGTATCGTTACGTACCCCTTCCTTGGATCCCGTTCTTTCATCAATATTTTCTGATTGATATTTTCACCCTCTGAACTAATTTTAAGAAAGCAAAAAACAAACAAACTAATTAACTATATTAATTACAAATCTGTGTATTTTCCTTAAAGTTTTCTTTAAACAACACAAAAATTATACTCGTAATTATTATACATATCTACTAGTTCGTTGAAACCAAACTCTATTTAAATTATGAATGTTTAAAACAAAAACGAAATCAATGATGCGTTTTATTAGACGAGAACAACTTAAACACTTTTCGTCGGATTCGGGACAAGTGGATTCATTTCACTTTCGAACAAAACCACAGAACACATCACTGGAAAATAAATACAATGCAAACAACAAAAGTCACAACAACAAAGACACAATAAACAAATGCAATTACAAAATGCAAAAATTTTCATTTTATATTTTTGTTTTCTTTTTGAACTTTTATATTTCTTATATGCATTTGAATTTTTGTGAAAGTATAATGACCGATTTCCATTTGTTACTGTTTTGTTTTCTTTTTGTTGTAAAATTCAATCACAGTTTTAATATGTAGTACTCGTACATACATTGTCGTTGTTGCTGTTGCTACTGCTGGGTTGTACACGGTGCGGTTAATGACAAGAGTTGGCCAACTGTAAAATTTTACATACATTTACAAACACACATACTACATTTGCTACTTGTACTACCACTACAACAACTAATACTAACAAAAAAGGTCAGCATAAGTTTTATCACACATTTCCAAAGCTCGAAAAAATGTGTTAATAATAAACGGTTGGGAAAGTTCTTCTTCCTCAAAAAATTAAATTACAAAAAAAAAAAAAAAACGCCAAGAAAAAAAACTTTAATGTTGCCAACAAATACTACAACTAACAATAAACTGAAAAAAGCAAAAACAAAAGTATTTAAAAGAAAAAAACTAAGAAAAAGAGGAATGTCATTAACCTTACTCCATTTCGCAGCCACCATTAAATTAATACATACTCGCACATGCATGCATACTCTCACTCACATGCATAATTTAATACTTATGTGTATTTATATTTGCGAAAAATACTAATAAAGCATGAGTGTAAAATAACATTAACTTTATTTTTTTTTTTCGCAAATGTACTTACTTAAAAGCAGAAAAACAATGATGTGGGGAGACCAACCACAATGGGGACCTCAAGGCAGCAAAATATAGTTGTTATGTCTATTAATAGGTAAAACAAACAATTAACATGAAGAGGGAGGATGGAATGAATGTATAGGAAAAATTATTTAGAATTTGATGATAAATTTTTAAGAAATTAATGAGATATACCTCATTATATAAAATAAATTATTTTGAAATTATTCATTTAATTAGGCAATAATCAGACAGCAATGTATTTAAAAATATCCTATTTCACAAATTTTATAAAATAATGTTGTATGTCTCATTCAAGAAATTTCCAAATCAAACAACAACTACAAAATGTATATATTCGCCTAGGTTCTATATTCCACAACGAAGTGAAACTGAAATCGTTTTCAATTTCACATAGACAATTTCACGGCGTGTAGAATAGTTTTTTTTTTTTTTTTTTTTTTTTTTTTTTTTTTTGTAAATTATAGTTTTACATATAAAAAAATTTCATTTATACCATTGTCCGGGCAGACTTTTGACCATCTTCTCCTCTGCGTATTTTCACATTTAATTGAATCTCAATTAATTTGTTTCCCCCATCTATATCATTTCGGCAACTACTTTCCAAATAGTTGAATTTCAGCTTTAAACAGCTTTTTCAACAAAAACATTGTATCCTATCATAACATATCATTGTTTTTGCCCACTAAACGTTTGTTATGCAGCAGTGATGCAACATTACGGCATTCAAGAATGCACCATTTTTCTGTTCAACTTTGGTTTGGTTTAATCAGAAGAAATTTTTCCTTGATTGGCTGGAAGTGACAATTAATTCTATTTTGATACCCAACACCAAAAATATATATCTATCTATGAGAGTTGAAGACACAATAATATTTGCTGTTGATCACAAATGTTTGAAATAGAAACATTTTTGCACAGCTTTTGTTTCATGCTAATCTTGTATTAAACAGATAATAATTTAATATTTCTTGATTTTGATTTTCCAAGAATTTTATTTGTTTCTCATGAGTGATTGGTGGAAAATATGTTCGTTTCTTTTTTTTTTTTTTTGTATCTGTGGTTTGCAGTTTTTCGCTGAAATTATATTCCTACTACAACTTTAAAAGTACTAACAATATAAATTAGTATACATTTATAGCAAAAACTAAACAATAAACAAGAATAACTTAAATAAAAAATCTTGTTAAAACAAAGCTAAGCTTAGTATGTGCTATCAAAAATGTCTATGTACATAATCTCAATGTCTTCATTTCCTGTTTAACAAAATATAGTAGAAATAAAATTATTAGAGTCCGATCGAAACCGGGTTTTGCAGACCATAACTGAACCGAAATAAGCGGCCAAAAAATCGATATTCCGCCCAATCCGAAACAAACTAAAACTTTTCTAATGTACTATTAATTTCCAAAAAAATATTTCTTTCAATTTTATAACATGTACCTAAAATACCAACAATAAACTGCACACTATATAAATCTTGTTTTTTTTTTATCTTGAACTGGCAAATTTTTTTAAGAAACTGATTTTACCTTATCCTTAAATATTAAAAAAAAGATACATATATATATATATATTAATATAATTATATAAAAAACGTGTATCACCTTGTTAAAATCTATATTTCTCTTTTATAAAATTTTCGATCAAAATATGGCCGAATACTGAATATTGGTAATAGACCGATCCGAAACCGAGTATTCGAATACTCGGTCGGACTCTAAAAATAATATGTAGATAATTTCTATTTAAAATAACTTAAATTACCTCATTTTAAATACGAAATGCAAAAAACAACAACAAACGAATATAACTACATATTTAAATAATAATTTAAAATATGATTAATCATAGGCAAATATTACGAGTCTTACCGTGTTTGCCAATTCATTAAGGTATTTTTTGTTGAATTTTTTAAAAACTTTACAACTTCAGAGTGCTTATAGTGGTCAGTAGCCGTGTGATAGCATTTGGAAGGCAGGGCATCAGTTACTGTAGATATCAATGAATTATTTTTTTTAATGTTTTAGTATTTTTTTTTCTCGATGTACAAACGTTTTTCCGTCAGGGCCAATCAGATTAAGTTTGGTTTCATCTGTGAATTTGATATCCTTGTTCTGGTGTAGTTTTACAAGAGACAATCGTGCTTTTATATTCTTTTTTAACAGAAGTGGTTTGTTATCTACTTACACG
The DNA here is from genome assembly GCA_950370525.1 of Bellardia bayeri. NCBI lineage: Eukaryota > Metazoa > Arthropoda > Insecta > Diptera > Calliphoridae > Bellardia > Bellardia bayeri. The sequence goes on from OX493264.1 coordinate 125,645,091, forward strand.
CCTGGCTGATTTTCATTTTTCATTTCTTGAAATGATCTAGCTTACTTTTTTTCAACTATTGCCTTATCCTTACGAACTTTTGTCGTTCGCGGTGGCTTCTTCCAATCTTTCTTTAATGACATTGGTAACCATCTTTCGGGAACATTTAATTATTTCAGCTAGTTTTGTTTGTTTTGTACCCTTTTGATGTCCTCTTCCTATTTTGGTTAGCAAAATTAATGATAAATTGTAGTTTTGTTAAATTACATAAGAATTTACAACCGATATTAATTAGCATCTACTAATTTTGTTTAAAATCGAAATAACTGTGCGCTATTTTATTGTCCAACCAAAAAGACTTAATTTTTAACAAAATATGATAAAATAAAAAACGTGCAAAAGTTAACAGGACATTTCCAAACTATTTTTTGGAAAAGCAGAGTGAAGACAAAGAATAGCACAGAATTCCATGTTATTATCATTCCATTGTTCAATACAATACGTTTGGCACTTCATAGATCATTGGTGCGCTATTTCTCTGTCCATAGCTGTATATGTACATATATGTTTTTTATACTCTACACCACAATAGTGGGGAGGGTATATTGGATTTGTGTTGATGTTTGTAACGTACATTAATATTGGTCCAACACCCATCTTAAAGTAAACCGATCGACTCAGAATCAACTCCTGAGTCGATTTAAAGATGTCCGTCCGTCCGGCTGGCTGGTTGTCCATGTAAAGTTTGTGCGCAGAGTACAGGTCGCAATTTTGGAGGTATTTCCACAAAATTTGGTACGTGATATTTTTTCGGCCCAAGGACGGATGGGATTGAAACTGGTGGAAATCGGTCCGAAATAGGAGTTTAACGATCATAAATGTTTGAATTATGTAAGTATCCAAACAAATTTCACTACATATGAGTAATAAATGAAGCCAAATCACATCTACAAATTTTGTGAAGATCGGTCCATAATTGATCATAGCTCCCATATAAGCCCCATTTCCGAAAATCACTTTAAAGTGCATAACTCTCTTAAAAATTCCGGTATCTAAATAATATTAAATACAAATATGTGTCGTGTATATACAGTGTATATACAATATACAAATATGTGTCGTGTATATACAAATAATATGGTAGTATTTTATGATGATCGGTCCATAGTTAGTCGTAGCTCCCACTTTAACGAGCATAAATCTATTAAAAATGTTGTTATCCAAATAAAATTTAACAAAAATAAATTTCATATATACAATAATGATGACACCTAATTTTATAATGGTCGGTCCATAATTAGTCAAAACTCCCATATACGACCTTGTCCGGAATTCACTTTAACCTCCATAAATCTTTTAAAAGTATTTATATCGAGATAAAGTATATAATACATATGTAAGTAGGTACATAATATTTATATTGACGGAAGTCATGGCAATACATATTTGGATGATCGGTCCATAACAGGTAATATCTCATCTCATTTCTGAAAAACTGTATAATACATATACTGGGTGTAGGGTTATACTTGGTTGGGCTTGACCGACTATACTTTCTTACTTGTTTTCATATTGTTTTTACTTATTCTTATTATACATACATACCTATGTATACATAATTAATTATTATGATTTTTTTTCTTACATTTTTATACAAGTAGAAAAAATGACTAATTATTGACTAAGCCTTTCTTTATATACATACATACATACATACATACATACATATGTAGGTATACGCATCTTCTTTTACATTTTGCTGGTAATTAGGAAAATAAAAAACATTTAACAAATTTTCAATATATCAATAAAATAGAGTGATTGTTACAGTAGATACATAAATACTAACTATAACAAACAAATTCCCATACTGATTAAAATTAAAAAAATATACAATTTAGCCCTGAAAATATTGAAATCTTTAAAGCATATAATTTTTTAATTTGTTAAAATGTATATGTACATACATATATATGTACATACATATGTATATGCATATTTTAAATTTTTTGTCATTGGCTGTATATTGACATGCACATTAGCAATAAAGTGCAAATAACGTAAAATATGTTTGTATAAAATTTTTATTTTTTGGCAAATATTTTTGTTAAGACATCATTTGTACGAACTACCAAGTCGGAAATTATCTTATGACTAAACAACATGCCGGCAAAAATTATAAGTGGTGCGGGTGTGGACACACCTCATCTCAACAATTATATTATTTAAATAATTAAGTGCATTTGAAAATATGACATTTAAATGATGGTGTGATTTTTAATATATAGTATAGTAGATTAGATAATGAGCCTTAATTTAAATTTATTATTTATTTTACCAAATAAATCATTTCAAAAAGCTATTGATTTTAATATTTAGTTAAATTTAAAAAAAAAATATGATATCAAAATATGTAAAATGTTTTAAATTCAGATAAATGTTCTTAAAAACTATTGTAGCACTTTCTGTAATCTAACAAGGATTTGAATTGTCATATCATTTGCAACATTACAAATAGTTTTGCGTTTGTCCAACATGTATTCCAAAGGGGGTTTCAGTAATAACTTTGTTTTGCAAAAAAAAAAAAAAAAAAAAAAAAAAACCAATTAGGTATTATTATTATAAATATTGGCATATTTAAGTTGTTTTTTTGTTTAGTAAACATTGTTCGTAAAGTTTTGCAATCTAAAATGCATCGAAAGTCAAATAGCCCTACTATTTCCTTAGAATATTATAAAAAAAAAAATTGATTAAGAGCTGAAGCAAATTTTTTTGTTATTGCTTTTCTTTTCTATACTGAATTATAGAATAATGAAAATGCGAACTTGCGCACAATCAAGAATGATAAAATAAAGATTACGCCAACGCGCATAAAATTTTAAAATGTTCTGCGCATGTTGGAACTGTGACGTAACACGTTCTGTGTTTCTATTTTTTCTCACTTGTTTTTTTACTGTTGTTTTGCTTGCATATGCTCACTGCACACTTCATGTTTATATTTTTTGTTGTTTCTTTTTTGTTTTTCTTTTTTAATCAGCTTTTATTTACACTTTTTTACACGACAATGAACGTTTTTAATTAATTAAATATAATTTATCACCAAATGTAATGCCAAATTTATTTATTTTATCAAAACCCGATGTAATATTTTTTGGAACTCTCAAAGTGATTTCAATTGCAAGGTTGCCAACTGTAACATAAAACATACCTTTTTCGCAAAATATTTTAATTCTAACACATGAAACATTCTTGGTAAGCCTTAGAATGAAACTTCTACGTCACATAATAAGAAATCATGCGCATTGCGTAATCTTTATTTTATTATTCTTGCGCACAATCACATCAACCGTACGTATCATATACATATGTTGTTGTTGTGATCATGCCAAAATTCGCCTCTTTGCAACGGAATTTAAACTCTGCATTAAGTTCGCCTTTCCCACTATACGAATCAAAATCAACTTTTTTTAACTTTAATAAAATGTTGTATTTGTTGTGTTTTTCTTTTTTTAGGCAGAGGAAGTTGTCGCTACAACAGCTACAACTGCCATCGAAGATATATCGGAAAATCTCATTTCTCCCGATGAAGCCGTTACCCTTGATCAGTACCATCAACAGCAGGAGCATGAACAAACTCAAGATCAAATGATGGTAGATGATTCATTCCAACGGCATGAACAGGAATGCCTACTGCAACACGAGCTAGAGCAACAACAACATGAACAGGCAAAAGATTTGGAATTCGAACAAAACCAACAACCCATTGCTACAGATACAGCTGTTCATCATGAATCTATTGAATCGCTCGTAGAGCAGAAGCATCAACATGAATTAGAAAGTGAAATGGTCGCTGTTGAAGAGGCAATAATCGAGGCCAAACAAGCCGCACCACTTTTCACTCACGAAGAGACTGAAATTATTAATGTAACCAAAACCGAAGAAATTGAAGGAAACCCAGAAGAAACACTAAGTATGTCGCTAAGTATGGTTCCAGAAACAGCTCCGGCCGAGCTATTGGTACCACCAATGGGCATACAAAATGAGACTGAAACTATTAAGAAGGAGGAAGTAGAAGATGTGAAAGTACATCAGCACATTGAAAATGTCATTGCAGAAGCTGTTAAGGAACCCATACTAAAGGCTAAGGATGAAGAGAGTGATAAGCAAGAAGTGGTTGAAACAGCAGAAGTTAAATCTGATCTACCAGTTGACGCTGCTGCTGTTGCTGCTACCGCGACTCTCGTTGCTGCAACTGCGGCTGTAGGTGCTAAAGTAGCTTCTTCACCCTCTAAATCTAAGTCGGAAACTGCTAAAAAACCATTGCCCAAGACCTCAACTACGACAACTAAACCTAAAGTTGGTTCTACACCAGCTGCTAAGAAACCAGTTGAAGCTGCTAAAAAACCAGTGGGCTTAGCTGCCAAGCCACGTACTGCTCCTGCCAAGCCCGCGGCTGCAACAGCTGACAAGAAACCCATTGCCAAGACCACAACCACAACTACAACCACGGCTGCACGTAAACCTTTGAGTGCTACAACTACTACAGCCTCGAAAGTGTTGTCTAAAACCAGCACCACTGCGTCGACTACACGTACTGCAACAGCCGCTTCTAGAACTACAACAACTACTAGACCTACAACAGCAGCACGCACGGTGCCTTCAACCACTACTGCACGCAAAAATGTTACAACATCAACTACTACAAATGGACCTTTGGCTAAAGCACGTCCAGCTACAGCTCCAGCAAAGCCTACTACTCTTGGTTTATCAGCAACAAATGGTGCACCCAAACCAAAACCTACTTCTCCCCGGTCTACTTTAACCTCGCAAGTACGTAAAACAACCTTAGCAGCAACTGCCGCCAAAAGTCCTGTAAAGTCGTCTGCCACAAATGGTGGCGCCAAAACAACTGCTACAACCTTGGCCTCAAGAACAAAACCTACCACATCTACAGTATCAAGCACAGCTGGTAAAACCTTTACAGCACGTCCAGCTCCCAAATTCACCAGTAGCTCAAGCACAACTACTACTACCACAACTACTAGACGTTTAACAGTAGGTGGCTCTACTGCAGCCTCAACTACTACCACTACTACAAAAACTAGCAGCACTCCTTTGCGTAAGTCTTCACCAACTAAGCCCGCCCCGGGCAAGACACCCACAAAGTCAACTGCTGGAGGTTTAAAATCAAAAGCTGCTGCTGCCAAACCAGCATCTCCTCCCGCTAAGCCGGCTCCCATTAGAAAGCCTGTAGACAAAACCGCTGTCATTAATGGTGACGCCAATTCTAACAAAGAATTAAATGATACTGCTGAAAAGATAACTGCACCCGCTGCAGAACAACAACAAGCATCTCCCCAGAATGGTGATTTGCAGGCTGTGCAACTTAAACAACATCAATATGGTGATTCCAGTATTCCTATGCAGACTGAAGAGCAAAAGCAGTCGTTACTAGAACCTAGAGATGAACAAATGCCTATGGATTTAATAAATGCTTAAACGAACAAACTTTAAAAAAGCATCAAAGACTTTCGAACTTTCAACACACAACTGTTTTCTTTCGAAATGAGGGTAGGCCCTCTATATCAATATTTAATTAAAAAAGTATATTAAACAAAAAAACAAACAAAATTTTAGATCCTTTTTAGGAAATAGAATATAAAAAAATCATCAAAAGCTTTTTCTCTATAAAAAAGCCTGATTGTATGTGAAGAATCTTAACAAAAAAAAAAACACAAAAGCAATTTACAACATTTGCATATAAATTTGGAAACATTTTGAATACCATGATAAAATAGTCCATTTAAAATAAATCTGCGATTTATATGCAAATGATGTAAAATAATTTTTTTACTTAAAAGTAGTTTTTAAATCAAACAAAAAAAATTCAATGTAAAAGTATTTCTCTCTCTCTCTCTCTCTCTTTGTCTCTTAAAGCAAAAACGAACATTTTTAATACTATTATTTCGAAAATATTCGTTTTTCTTTAAATTTTATACATTTTTTCTCATTAAGAGTTTTGTTTAATTGTAGTACATTGAAAAAAATTACTGTATTTTTTTTTTAAATTTTTATGTTTGAGTTATTTGAACGAAAAAAAAATATATATATATTTCGAAATGAAAAAATTATGAAAAAAAAAACAAATTCCAATTTATATTTTTTATATGCATGCTCTATATACTTAAAGTCATATAAGCATATATTTTATATTTACTACTAATACATACTACATACATACACACAATACTACTATATTGAAAGGAAAACATTTCAAAAGGATTTAATTTAAATCTTCAAAAAAAAAATCTCAAAAATTAAAAAGAAATTAAAGAAACTTAAACAGATTTACAGTCTAATTCATAAAAACTTATCAAGGGTTTATAACAGGCTTATAAAGCAAATATCCATACAAAATTTGCTTTATAAGCCTGTTATAAACCTTAGACAAGTTTTATGAATAAGGGGATTAACAGCTAATTTCTTAAAAAAACAAACAAAAAACAACAAAATATATTTAAAAATACAACCACAAAAAAAATATCAATTCTCTTTAAAATCGAAAAAGAAAAAAAATATTATTCCAAATACAATATATATTAAAATCTCAGTCAAATTAATTTGTCTTTTCTTATTTATGTTTCCCATTCTAGGTCTATGTGTTTTTGATTATGTATCATTTCAATATATCCTGTTTTATTGCTTTTTATTTTTCTTCTTTTCTTTTTGTAATGAAATTTGTTTTTGTTTTTTTAATTTATTATTTTAAAAGAAAAAGAAAAAAATTCAGTTTTTGTTCCTGTTAAGTTAAAAAAAAAACAAAATAATTAAATTCTTAAAACAAAAGAAATCAATAATCATTAACTCTTCCCAGTGTATTATTTTTTTTATTATTATTATTTTTACATGTTTTTAAATTGCTCAACTTGATTTCTTATTAAAATAAAATCATTTTTTATTATTATTAATGTATTCGCAAGTATTTATAAAATATAAAAAAAAAATAAAAAAAAAAAATGTAAACGATTTTTTGTTTTATTTTAATTTTTATTTTATTGGAGGTATTTATTTATTTTGTTTTATTTCTTGTTTTGTTAAATTTCAAATGTTTTTAGAAGATTGTATAGAAATTGTAAATGGAAACAAAAAAAGAAAATAAATTTATGTAATTCTTAATTAGAGTACATATTTAAAAACCGGAAGCAGGTTATCCGGTTTTTTTTCTATTTGAAAAACCGACCGGTTTCGAATATTTTATATTTTCGGATTATTCGATAAACCAGTTTTTATAATTAAGAATTTTTTTTAATAAATTTTTCTAAATTTTTGTATTTGCTTTGCTTGCTTATTATAAATTTTGACAATATTTTCCTATTTAGATATAAAATCTCATGCTTTTAAAGATGACACATATATAACCGAACAATAAAAAGTTTTATATTTTAAGACCGATTCCAATTGATTAGGACATATTTTCAACGTATGTTACATATTTTATAAAGTTATTTTGTTCAGATATTGCAATCGAACCGTTATCAGTAAAAATAAAGAAAAATTACCGCGTATAATGAAAAAATGTTTACCCGTTTTGTTTTTCAGATGTAACCGTATTCGAAATTGGATTTCTAGAAAATGAAGTTTTTCGAATAACCCGAAACCCGGTTTTCTAAAAAAAAAATCGATTTCTTTGAATATGTACTCTATTCTTAACTATTAACAAATTTGATAATTTTTTTTCAATTTATCTAAAAGCATTAAATCGATAGAAAGATTTCTTGAGCAAAGTCATGACAAATAAAAAAATTTGTTATTCTTCTGTCTGTCCGTCTGTCAGTCTGCCGATTAACATCCTAATGCAAAACAAAGATCATATAAAAATTATTAGTCTCCATATTGGATTCTCTGCTTTTATAGTAATGTTCAGCATTAATAAAACTAACAGAAATTGTCTTTCTTGGGGAAAAATCTTGCGGTTGCTACATCTGTAGTTACATATATTAGAAATCATTAACCGAGTTAAACTCAATTCGTTCCGTAACGTAGATTCAATTGTCATGGAAGTGCATTTCCTCTGTCATTACATTTTGTTTAAAAGATGTGCTTCTTCATCATAATTTTTAACTACACCATTTCAAGTTGAAATTAAGAAATAAATAAATTGAAATCGTTGAAAAGGAAATTTCTCAAAATCGATTTACATTTCTTAATTTACATTGTTTCTCTCAATATTAATCTGAGTTTCTCAATTTCAATATAAATTTGAATTTTCAACTTGATATTTTTTAGTGCTGAAAAACTATGATACTTTGGGCTTATAATTGCATGTGACGAATGTTTGATTTTATTTCCGATAGCTAGCGTTTTTTAGTTAAAATTTCAATGAAATTGACAACGATGTTAATAATCACTATTCTATTATTCTACAACTTTTGAAGTTGAAATTGAGAAAATACAATTTGAAATTCAGAAATCCAAACTGATATTGAGAAATAACAAATTGAAAATGAGAAATACAAATTGATAATGAAAAAAAAAAAACAAATTGAAATTAAGAAATGTAAATTAATATTGAAAATATACAAATAGAAATTAAAGGTGGATTCATCCATCCGTTCCAAACAAAATATTTATTAAGACACAAGTTTTTTTTTCATATGAATACTTTCTCTCTCTAAAAAATAGAGGCGTCAAACTTCATATGAAAAAAACTTTGTCCGAAGAAATATTTTGTTCAGAACGAATGGGTAAGCGAATTCACCTTAAAAAATCGAAATTGATAGTGAGAAAACACAAATTAAAATTGAGAAATTAAAATTTGTATGAAATATTTCAAATATTTTTTACTTTTAAAATATATGACACGATTTTGAGTAACAAATCTAATAAAAAAATTTTATTTCTCAATTTTAATTTGTGTTTTCGCACTATCAATTTCGATTTCTAAATTTCTATTTGTATATTCTCAATTTTAATTTGAATTTGTTATTTCCCAATAACGATTTATATTTATGAATTTCAAATTGTATTTTCTCGATTTCAACTTGAAAAGCTGTATTTACTACTTTGTAATAATTATATAAAAGTGCATTAATTTACAATCATTTATCATTTACAAAGTAAATGGTGTATAAAATATTTTTTTGAAAAAGCAGACGAGATTTTGCAAACTAACTATTTGAATTAAATTATTTTATATAAATATTAAAAATTTATAAAATAAAAAAGTCTGCAAAATGGTGTTACTTTAGTTCAAATCTGTCACATATATACATATATTTAATATATTTCATCTGTCTTTAGTAATTGCAATATTTAAGTAACGAAAAATAAAGTTAAAAACAAATTCTATTCAATCTTAACTATAATTAAAAATCATTAACTATAATTAAAAATCATTCCTTTTTTTTAAACATTTAAACAAAACTTATTTACTTATGTATGTAGATTTGTATAAATCTTTGCTTTTATTGGACAGCAATTGCTTGCGTTTTAATTTAGTGTTAGTATGTATTATTATTATTATTAACAAACTAACTGAAGTTTTACTAACATTATTATTATCTTTTATTGTTTAATTAAATTTAGGCTGTTTGTTTAACTTTTTTCTTTTTAAACTATGAAACATTAACGAATTTATTAAACCATTTGCCTTTTTATTACAATTTTATGATTTTGCTTAATAAATTTTATCTTTCCCCTTAAGCCCAGAAATTTACTTAGTGCCCTTTACTTTAATTTGCCTTAAATTTATTCGATTTAATTATTAAACAAAATATATATTAAAAATATTAAATTTATACCTTATGTATACCTTTAGCCACAGAAATCAATAAACAACAGCTATTAATTAAAATTTAGCACTTAAACAAAAATTAAAAATTAATTAACAAAACAAAAATTAAATACATATATGAATAACAAAGCAAAGCAAAATATTACTACAACAATTATTATGATTATTAATTATTGAAATTATTATTAAATGTAATAACAAGCAAATAAAAAGAAAAACAAAATTAATTAAAAGCACCTTTCTAACCAAACAACCAGCATCTCATTCATCTTATTTAAATAATCTAGTTTAATAACCTAGTAGCTCTTTGTCTCTAAAATTCTCCAACTCATCTCGAAACGCCATCTCCAAACCTAACCTTAAACATTTTCAGCACATTTTGCAAAATTTGTCACAAAAATGAGACTGAAATTTGAATTAGAACACAATCCATCAAATGAAAAAAAACTAAATTAGGAACTCGCCATTATAAAAAAAAACTTATAGAAGTTTTATTTATATCAATAAACAGAAATTTATCTGAAAACTTAATTGAATACTTCCTAGACGAAGACATTTATTGGTTTTATTTAAAAACCTTGAAAAATACCAAATATTTACATTTATTTACCTTTTAAACGTATTTATATACATATTTATGGTTTTTTTTCTACTTAGAAGTTACAGGTGTTTATTGCAAAAAAAAAAAAAAAAGAATTAAAAAAAAAACAAATTAATTTATTAAAACAAGTAGTAAAACAAATATCGTTATGGAAAATTTTTAAGTATACTTTCAAGTTGTTAGAAATTGATCACAGCAATACATATTTACAATATGTAAGTTTAAAATTTTAATAAAACTGCAACTTTCAAATCTTCTGAATAGATTCTTAAAATTGCTGATTTGTAACACCACGTATTGCCTCGTTATAGAAACAGAATTACGGACACGAATTTATTCATGTTTTTCTGTATGGGGAAAAGGTGTCGATATTCAAGTGTATCCTTAGTATCCTTTGTAATTTTTAAAATGAAAAAGACTGGTAAATTATGGAAAATTTCGTTTGATAGCAGACATAGCTGACAATCCACACGAGACAAATTCAAGTGCGGACAAGAATTTGTAAGCTGAGTGAAAAAATTGATGGCTTGTCAAGACGGAGCGGTAATAAACTTAAGTGTTATCGTTTGTTAAAATAATATAACCATTGTTCATCATAGAAGTATCTTTCTAAATTTATAACATTTAATTTGTTGTATGCTTGTATGTCTTTTCATAATCTCAACTCAAAGTTACAACAAAATAAATTTATGATGTTAAATATTAACGGCATTAACTACGAAAATCGTTACCGAATGAGACGTAAAACTCCGGAAAGCAAAACACAAATAATTGGTTTGATCTTTCTTAATTGACAATACAGATGGGCATTTGCCCTAGCAAAATAATGTTTAAATAGTCACCCCTATCATGAATAAAAATTCCACATGAAATTTGTTCCCTTTTCACATTTTTCCTATTTAAATTCAATGTTAAAAAATAAATGGGAACAAATTTCATGTGGAATTTTTATTCACCATAGGGGTGATTATTTTCTTGTGTTGAATATTAGAAAAGACTGCAAACTTTCTATAGAAAATAGTGTCATTCTGAAAATTTTCTGTAGAAAGTTCTGCTATACTGAACATTTTGAAAGTATTAAATGAGTCACAGGAGTCCTTGGGTACTTTTTAATATGAAATAGTAATAAATAGAGTACGATCGTATTATCTTTTCCTTTCTTGATTGATAATGACGATAAACGGATTTGGTTTACAGAACTAGGGAGTGTTTTTAAATGGACTAGGATGAACGAAGAAATTTTTGGTCGCGAATTTTCGTCGTCAAAAATAAAATACACTTGTGTATATGAAAATACACACAATTTCTTACGTCGGCGAACAAACAATACAGGCTTGACCATGTTTCGTTTTAGTAAATAATGTTACTAAAATTGCTTTGTATAATTTAAAATAAATATGTATAGTATACAAATATAGTTAACTATAAATTTTTTTTTTTTCGAATATAAATTTGGTTGGCCAGGTTATCCCACGATCAATTCAAGTAAGTCCCTAGTCGACCTATACATTCATATAGGAAGCTGGAACGCTTAAATCATGTATTGATTAACTATAAAATGTTTATTTTTATATATTTTTTAAAACATTGTCACAGCTGTTATACGAAACAAAAACATTACAAATACGAAGAATTAAAACAAAAAATTGTCACCGACTAATTCGTAGGATTGTGCGAAATTTGACGATCATCCCAATTGTGTTCCTAGCATAATAACAAGTAGAAAGTAGAGAAGCACTGAGAAAAACGCAATCATAATTTTGAATTCCTAAATCAGTATTTCTATCTTTACTAATATTAACACTTTGAAAGCATAATTGAAAGTCCGTTTATATTTATAACGATATTTAAAACAAACCAAAAAATATTATATTATATAACTATTTAGATATTTTTATCTAATTTAACAAAAAATCAAATCAAATACTACGTAGATATCAAGAACAAAATAAAAAATAAATATATTAAATAAAACAGAAAACATATTCTTTCTAACGAAAACCAAACATATTGAATTGAAAATTAGAAAAAACAAAAAAAAACAAACATTATTAAATCGTAATCCAAAGAAATGTTATTTAAGAAAAACTGGATGACTTCATAATTGATACAACATTGAAATATCTAAAAAACATTAACAAAAATGATTTAAATTGCAGTAGAACAAAAACCGAAATAAATCAACACAAATAAAATAATATTTATCAAAATATTCAACAAAAAAAATTAACATATTAAATTATAATAAATGTTAAACAAAAAGAAAACGTTTTAATGTGTTTTAATTTAAATTCAAATTGGTTGTAATTTAAAAATTTACCGAGGATATACAAATGGCAAATTACCTTTAAACCAAACAACGACCAAGTTAAATAAAAGCAATAATTACAACAACAACAACGTTAGGAAAACGTATGTATTTACTTTATAATGGCCAAAAGCAACTGCAACATTTGACTAACAATTAACATTTAATGCAATAAACTGAATAGAATAGAAAACATGAGCAGAGGCAATTAAAAAGGGGGGGAGCCGAAAAACGTTTTACTGTTTGCAAACAGTCCGGTATTCTTAGAGGTTAATAGCGAGAACTTAATTTATAGAGGAAAATAGCGACTTACATATATCATTATATTCCTGCTGGAAGACTTAAACTTTGAAATTGATATTAAGAGTGATAATAATACTCCACCAGTTCATATGTTGTGTTATAAAGGGTACTACACCAGGGGCCAAATTACCGCATTCGATATCGAGTAAAATTGATCGTAATTTTCTTATTTGAGATTAAGGCATTCGATATCGAGCAAGAAATTTAGTACATTTTATCATAATTTCGATACCGAAATCATTTTTCGATACGATAGCTCATTCGATCACGAATACGGTAATTTGGTCCCAGTATTTATGTTATGTCTCCACCAGGGTTTATTCAAATTATTTTAATAACCTAAAAAGTTTTGACATTTTACTTGATGACATATCAGTATTACCAGCTATAAAAAAAGTCTGTAAAAATTGTCAATTTAACCCACCTAGCATTCCGTTCCCTTAATCATTAAGTATTAGTCACATAACTATATACTTCTATATCAGTTTTCTGTTTTATAATACGAGTAGGTACATACAGAAGTAGCTCCTACCATTGCATATTTCTTGACTTCTCCAACTTTTTGTTAGTGCACAATCTTTAAAAAACCTCGTTAGTTCATACACTTGCGCAATTGTATTTAAGTATGCACTGTTTTACTTCGTTTTTACAAGTGCATTTAAAAATATACAAAATTCAACATACATATGTACATACATAAATTTATTTAAACGTATTTATTTATAAATATGTACATACATTTGTATCTTTGTATAATTGTGTAGCGTATTTATATATGTCAGTTTAAAAGGAGTGTTTTGGCAATTATGAATGCATATTGTTTATTATAAAAGTTATAATAATAAAACCCGGGTAAATAAAAAACCCCATATAGTTATATACTGTGAGCGTCAGAATAAAGTCCATACCACATTATTATTAAAAGAAAATCTTAATTATATTAATATAAATAATATTATATAAGAAAATTATATTGCATTTTTATATACAGCCATGCATAGGTATTTAAGTGGAATTGAATGTACAAAAAAAAAAAACAAAAGCGTATATAAATTTAATTGATTGATTGTTAAAATAAACCAATTTTTACACGCCAAAATAAAGTAAACCAGTGACATCATTCTTATGCAAAAAAACCCTGTCAACCCTGTGGCAATTCGTTAAATTTTTCTTTATTTTAAAGCAAACGGTAAAGTGCCCTTTAAAATTATTGCAAGTTTTATAATTTATCATTAGAAAAGATTAAGTTGTGACGTTAAGTAGTGAATAATTTCAGTGGGAAGCTAAACATCAATTTACGTTGCAAATCATAATAGACTTACGTAGATAAGGTAAATCCCTGCATGATATAGGTAAACTGGAAGGCATAACTGCACAATAATAAAATAATAGACAAAACAGACCAAACACAATAGCGCAGAAAATTTTCCTGGTGCAAGATTACCAAAGCGTCTTCCAAAACCTAGCCTTTAGTAATAAATATATTACCAAGGCGGTAAAACCTGATAATGGCGGCATCAAGAGTCGGTTAACTTACATTTATAGAATCTACAATGAAAAACGAAGATTATCTCGACATTTTAAAAAACAATGTAGCCCCAGAAATTAGAACTAGCGCAGAACTGGATTTTCCAACAGGACAATGATCCTGACCATACCTCCAAAATTGTAAAAGAATGGTCGCTCAAACATTGTGTAAAAATTTTAAATCATCCTTCGCAGTCACCAGACCTCAATCCAATTTAGGGTTGCCAGATATAAAGTCGATAAAAAAAGAACAGATATCAAATCGAAGTAAAAACAGCAGTACAAATAAGAAAAACAAGTACATTTTTTGTTTAAAAAAAAAATCAAAAAATTCAGTACATAAAAGAAATAATTGATGGAACTAAGAACTAGGAAATTCAGTATTAACAATAACAATTCAAAGAAGAAAATAACAAATAATAAAAACAAAACATAATAAGAGATCATATATATTTTTGTGTAATAAAAAATAACTTAAAATTAGTCAGGTGTATTAGATTTTATTTAAAAAAAATTAAATAATTTTTTTCTATTCTATATTAAATGTTTTAATACAACTTGTTTTTTTGGCAACTTGAAAAAATTATAAATATTTATCGCTTTTTGGACTTGGTTAACTATTCCATTTTTACCATCTTCTGTTTTTAAAAAATTGCAAAATTTATTACAAGTGTACTTAGGGCGATTCAAATAACTTGAAGTTGCTTCTTTTATACACTAAGCAAAATATTTGCTATAAAATAAAAAATTGTTCCTTAAAAAAAATATAAAAAAAAGTACAAAAAGAAGTACCTACAGAGGCTGAAAAAAGTACATTTTGCGTACTTCTTTAGGTCTTATGCAGACAGAAATACAATTAGTAAAAAAAAAGTACGCGTACTTGTAAATGCAGTACGTCTGGCAGGCCTAATTGAGCACCTGTGAGAGTGCTCATTAGGTGATTACTTTTTATTGACACTCACAGAACATATTATTATACCTACTTATGCTTTGCATAATATTTTTGTTTAAATGAGGTCATTCTTAGGGTTTCGAGATTCCAATTATTGGTAATGTGAATATTATAAACTGGCTAAATTACACTTGAAATGTTTCAATAAATTTTACTAAAACGCTTAATTGTTAAACAAATACATAAAAATTTAAACTAATAAAAGACATTTTTAAAGTTTGGATTAAAAGCTCCGAGAGAATTTTTAATGCAATTTTTAAAATCAAATTAAATGATTCAATTTGTAAAAGATTAAAGAAACAAATATTTTTGTTAAATTTCAGCTTTGAATTTAATAAAAAGTTTATAGTTTAAAGGTTGTATAATTTTTTATGAATTTAATTCCATTATGAGTTAATTCAGTAATGTATTAATTATATATGTATGTATACTTTATTACATACATACATAATAAGTACATATGGGCAACAAAAATTTACGGCACTTAGAATTTTTTTTGTCTGACTTGATTTGCGTGCTTATAAACCGATATTTGAGCATGTAAAATCCGTTCGCGTTAATCATTTTTAATGCGGTTTTAAGTTAAAAATCTTAAGTTAAAATTCTTAGAAACATTTTTTCCCTCCCTAAAATTTTAAATCTTTTAATTTTTTTCGTGTATTATTAAGCTCAGTAAAGTCTTCTATTCGATGTACGTTTCAGCGCCATTGATACAGCGCTTTAGTTGTCACAAAGCGAAATGTGTTTGGGAAAAACAGCCGCTACACGCGCCAGGCTTGAAAAAAAATCTTTTTTTTATGCGCTTTATCAGTTTAGTCCGTCGCGAAGAATCTATTTAGATACCTAAACATGTTCCCATGCCATGATTTGCAAAAAATTTGCGTTTAAAAATTTTAAAGTGCCTCGGAGGTACCCTTTATGAAGTTACTCACATCACGCAATACACTACCCAACTTAAAAGACGCAAAAAAGATACATACATTTTTACAAAATTTACGCTAATTTCTTTTAATTTTGTGATCTCCGTGATACGTTAATGGTGCGCTGACACCAACTTGATATAGGTACCTCAAATTTTATTAAATTACGCAGTTTTTTTTAATTCTGCGCTTAAAACTCATTTTTATTAAACGGCGGAAAAACCCTATGTAAAATCTTCAAAAAGTTCAAAATTCGGAAAATTTTCGTTTCACTTGTAAACCACGTGCAACTTTTCACCCAGCAGCGATATGAATTGTTTTTTTTTGTGGATATATCCTCCAAGTCTAGTGACTATATTTTCTATTTGTTTGGATCTGAAAGCTAAAACTATTACAAAGAAAACGGAATGGATGAAAAACTCTTGCAAGTTTCAAGTCGTTTTTTTAATTTTTCGATTTTAGATGACCACCAATTCTTAAGGTGAAGACTTTTCAACGTAAAACTTTGCACGTCATATCCTTCAAGTATAGTCATCCAAACCCTGTACAACGTTTTTTTTCAATTCATAAAACTTAACGGAATAAGAGTCATAGTATGTCGGTTTCAGCAGCTGCTCAAAAAATTTTAAATACCATATATGTATGTAATTATTTTACATCGCACCAACACTTTTACCCGGCTCTTGTAAATATTTCGCAAGTGCAAGTGTACAAAAAAATGCGTGTATGAATCACAAATATTTTTTATTTGCAAGTTTGTTTCTTCGTTTTTTTTTTGTTTTGCTACTTCAACTTTGTAGCTGGTGAATCACGTTTATTATGCCGGTATGTTTGGTAGTAACGGCTACAGCCAGTTACCGTCACATACACCCATCACCTCCAGCATTCACGGTAATGACAATATCTTGTCTTCTTAAGTTGTTTGTCAGGTCTTCGTGGTGGTGGGCTAGTAGTATGTACATATGTATGTTGTATTATTTTCCTTTATAAATGATTTCTTATTTGTCTTGTGCATTCGTTGAAAGCGAGGGTGTGTTGTTTACCGTTTTAACCAGTCTATTTAAAGAAATTAAACAAAATTTACTTCCAAATCAAAGACACATAATTATTATTGTTGTTTTTGTTAGTCGCGCTCATTACGTGCCTCTTGTTATTTACAAAAGCTAGTTATACGTTGGATGCCTACAACCATTACCGCTGACAAATTTTGAAATTAGTAGGAGTTCTATTTACAGGTATGGTATATGTTTAATTAATGAATGAATGAATAATATTGCGTTTATTACTATTATTTACTATCATACTTAGAACACAACAGTTGAATCAAGGGTATTTTTTATTTTTAAAATATGTAATTAGCCCATATTTATAATCAAGCGTTTCAAGTCCATGAATTTCTAGGTCTTTAGTGGTTACTAGTAAATTTGTTTAATAAATTTAAAAATTAATTATTTATTCAATAATTATTTTCCAGCTCAAAATTTAACTTAATTTTGAAAATATCTAATAATTTCTAAAGTTTGAATTTAAAACCAATTTTAAATTTTATGACTATAGTCATAGCAGAGACATTCTTTTTAAGCACATTTATGGAACTTTTGTGCAATTATTCTCACCTGGGTTCTACATTTGTAAAATGAAATGGAAGTGAAATTTTCCTTAATTTTGTGTTCTAAATTTCGTGAAAATGATTTGAAAAGTAAAATATCACTTTTAGTTTCGTTCATCGTAGAGTAAAAGTTTCGCTTCGTAGTGGAATATAGAACATAGGCGATTATCTACATATTTATGATGGAAATCGATTTCACAACCCTTTCAAGTTTAAAAACGATATGATTTCAAACGGATTTTAAAGTTTACGACTGATTAATTTTCATATATGTATGTACATATGTTTGACCAAGTAATTTTTCGAACTTTGATTTAAAAAAAAATTATTCATATTCGATAAAATGTTTAATATTTTCTATTATAAAAATGCATTAAAATTTGCATTATTTATATTTATTTAAATATTTATTACAATTTAATAAAATGTTGATTGATGTTACTTAAAATAAAGGTATTGAAAGAAAAAGTAATTTTAATTAGTTAGCTTTAGCTTTTTTAGACTTAAAAACACTATTGCCATTTTGGGCTGAACGTTTAAAGCCCTTCCTTTGGAAATTCTTGGGTTGTTTGGACTTCATTACAGCCCTCATTACAGCCTTCTTACGTATAGAAAGGGGTTCGACAAAAATCATTTGTTTCTTGATAAAGCTCTCATTGAATAAAAATGATTTACAATAAGCATCAGAGTCAACAAAACGAATGATAGCGTAAGCACCTTTATGAAAGATGTTGGATATTTCACCAGCTCTGGAGAAACATGTTGCCAAATCTTCTTCAGTGCATTCTATGGAAAAATAGTTTAAAAAAAATAATAATAATAATAATTACAAATAAAGCACGGTCATTACAAAACCTACCTTTAGGTAAATTAGAAACATAAATGGCGGTTTTCTTGTTGAATGGATTGTACAATTCCAATTCTACTTCAATGCCTTGTTCAGTTTTACCATTCAGTTTGAGGGCCTTCTGTGCAGCCTGTTCGGTTTTGAATGTTATGAAAGCCAAAACATTCTTTTTACAAACAATGTCCATAGTTTTAATTTCACCACATTTGGAGAAAATTGACTCCATTTTAGAAACTTCAACGCTCTCAAAGTTTTGTATATTCTTCATCATTACTGTTAGTTTTTCGTCATACAGCTGTCCCACTTGAGTGGGGTTCTCATTATTTTCACACACTCCAATGTTAACATCATTTAATAGAGAATTATGCAGTTTTAAGGCAGCTTCCTGAGAGGACTTATCGGTAAAGGTAACAAAGCCAAATGTAGTGTTAAATTTATTCACTAACTTAACGCGTTCCAATTCACCACAACCTTCAAAATGTGCCCTAAGTTCTTCCTCGGTAGTGCCAGCTTTAAGATAACGAACATACACAGAGCGGTCGCGACTTTCGTGGATTTTAGTTTTTGGCTTTTTCTCGGTATTCCTTGTATACTTGGTAACCAATATTAAAGAATCAAGAACTTTGACTTTCTTGTTGGCACCCAAGGCAGCTGTTGCAGCTTTTTCGGTTTTAAAGGCAACATTAGCGACGCTACCGCCGGGTGTTGTAACAATATGTATTTGATCAATTGCTCCGTATTTGCCGAATACTTCTATGATATCAATTTTTTTAAATTCTGAAAATAGTTTAAATTGTATAAAACATTAATTGAAGAAACGAATTTCAAAAATGTTAATTTTTTTATCCAAGGGATTATTTATTGTAAAGAAAAATTAAAGAATATGGATAATGAACATGGAAAAGCAAGTATTTTTTCGATTTTTAATAAATTAAATTATGTTTATTGCAGTTAGATTGGCCAAAAGAAGCAATTCTTGAAATTTATACACGTTAATAAAAAGTCAGATTTTGTTTACATTTATAGGTTAAGTCATATGGAAAAACATAAGCAGGTGTGATAGCAAAAATTATGAATCGTATGTAAAATGGAAATTTTGACATATGTACATATGGAATTACATATGGGTAAGAAAAGTGACAGTACATATGTAAAATACATCCCGTCTGATAGCACCTTTATAAGGTAAAATTTACCTTACCTTTTCCCCAAATTGTTTTCATTTTAAAAACGGATTAAATGCCATCGTGGGTATTTTAAGATACTAATGGCTAAATTCACAGTCTTTAGTTAGCTAATGGCAAAGGCTCGCCATAAGAATACCAAGTAATAGTTAAACAATAGTTAGTATTTTAGTTTACCAATGGTTAACTAATGACCGAGAATTCGGCCATTAGAGTAATGATATTCTACTTATGGCGTATTCTTTTCTGGCAAAAATGTTACGTTTTTTTCCATTTCGCATCTTTTTTAATTTTTTTTGTGTTCTTTTCTATAAATGTCACACTATAAATTTAAAAAATGTTGCACCTTTTACACTCTGTATTTTTAGAGGGGCATAATCGCACGATAAAACAGCTGACATTTGTTTTGTTTATGAATGTGTGTGTTAAACAAAAAAAAATATACAAAATGGAAAAATGGATGATCTTCATCATCTGATGATGATGAAAAATTTGATATGATTATGGAAAGAAATCCACAACCGCGAGTGAAAGGCTTTGTAAAGAACGTAATTAATAAATACTCTGAAGTTGATGTATGTCAAATTTCATAGGACAATATCTCCTATATAATTTTTATAGTTTAAGAAGAATTTGCGTATTAGTCGGGAAGGTGCCATTGGATTTTTTGAGATATTCATTGTCTTATTTCAAGCGATCTTACCATAGCTATCTGCTTCTTCTTAAAAAAAAAAAACAGCTGTACATGATAAAAAAAAAGGGTTACACTGTTGTGATTTTATGTTCTATTCTGACCATTAAAAATGCGACATCTTAAAAATGTGGGGTAAACATTATAAAAATGTACATAATAATACATAATAAAGGTATAGCATTTTATTTCAGAAAAGAATTCTGTAAGCTTAGCTGATTACCTTTTAGATATCACTAGATTGTACTAGCAATTCTTGGTTTTCATCAGCGTTGTCGTTTTGGTTATTTTTAACAAAAAATGGTTATTTTTTTTCTTCTATGTGGAGATGTGAACTTTTTTCATTTTGGCAACTTTATCAAAAATATAAATGTTTTGTTGCATGGTGAAATAACTCTACAAGGTGATGGCAATATTACAACAATACAAAAGCAACAGAAACAACATGGTATTTTTGTTTTTGCTTTCATGTTTGTAATGTCAAAAACAACTGGTTATTGTTTACAAACATTTTTGCAGGAAAAATAAATACATACATACATACATACAATTTTTTTAATTTCAAGATGAAAATAAAAATAATTTATAAATTTGTTAATTTATGAAACATTTAATTTATGGACAATTGTTTTTTTCACTTTTTTGTATAACTTGATACGTTTGTTATTTTTTTAACACAACTTGAGCATACATAAATACATATGTCTATAAAGTTTGACATAACGACCATGACTAAAAAAAAACAGCTCGCGTTTCAACACCACCTTGTAGAGTTATTTCACCATGTTTTGTTTTCTATTTAATTTGATAAATTTGGGTATTTTTTTTTTTTGCTTTTTAATATTATTTAAAAACAAGTAAGAGTGCTATATTCGGCTGTGCCGAATCTTAAATACCCTCCACCTAAACGTAATAAGAAATACAAAAACTACACTGGTTATAGGACTAGAATATCCTTATTCTGTGTTTTCTATTCTGTCTTAGTGCAAATTTTATTATTATTTTATATCTTGTTTGAAAGACAATTTTACGACCAACATAATTTATGTTAAATATTTTTAAATTTTGTCAAATTTTCACCATTTTTAATTGATTTAATTACCAATTATTACCATAATTTACAGAGTTTGTCTGGTGTTCATAATAATCTTGAGTGTAATTTAACAAACAGAGTACATATAAAAAGGGGAACAATTCGGTTTTAGTCACATTGCTAAAAAAAAAAAAAACTTCATCAAATAGGGCTTTTAGAGGAGATGCCAGCAAAAAAATTGTTGGCGGTCACGCCTATTTTCGAGGGGGCGGGCCCGTAAAGTTGAAAATATATAGGCCTATATCTCGGGAACTACTGGGTGTCTGATAATTTGTAATGCATTAAATAAAAGGTATTAAAAATACCTCTCCATGATTATAAAATATGGACCGAAATAAATATTTTTTGACCCGAATTTATTTGTTTTTTTTTTTTTTTTTTTTGAAATGGTTCTTATATGGCAGCTATGACAATTTATGGGCCAATCTTCTTAAATTTTGGAACAGTGATTTTCATGCATATGAGGATATTTCACGTCGATTTCAACATAATAACGGTATATTTAAGATATATATTAGTATTAACGTGGATTTCGGAAGTGGACCTTATATGGGGGACATAGTCAAATATGGACCGATATTCTCAAAATCTAGCAGCTTGATTTAGGCATGTATGTAAATGATCCGTGTAAAATTTTGTATTGGTACCCTTATTTATAAGAGATTTATGAGTATTAAAATGATTTTCGGAAGAGGGCTTTATATGGGGCATACGGTTAAAAATAGACCGAAATTCACAAAATTTTGTGGGATGATTTTTCTATATATGTAAATAATCTGTGCAACGTTTTAAGTCGGTACCAATATTTATACAATATATATATGTATGGAAGCTATAGCCAATCCTGGGCCGACCACCATACAATTTAGAACAACAATTTATTTGCCTATAAAGATTATTCTTGTCAAATTTTAGCCGTTTAACATTATTTATATCTGTCTTATACGTATTTAAGTGAATTTTGGAAGTGGACTTTATATGGGAGCTATGGTCAAACATGGACCGAACTAAAAAAAATCGTTTTGCGATTTATTTTTACATAAAACTTATTTTTGCTGAATTTTGTCTTGATATTCCAATTTTATAGGCATTTATGTATAATTGAACAATATTTCGGGAAGATTTTTGTATGTATTTTCCGCACACTTTTATCTTTTATCATAAAAACAACGTATACATAATTTCATGGTATTATCTGCAATATATTTCAAAATATTGCAATAAAATGGACAAAAAATATCAAATTTTTATGGAGGAATTGGTCCATATCTCTGGTTGGCCTAAACCGATTTTGCTGATTTTAAATAGCAAACTTCTCGAAAGCATGTCTGATAGAATTATTGAAGATTTGGATTCCGAAGATTTCTGGGGACTTCAAAAAACTGATTTCAACATCCAGACAGACAGACAGACGGACATGGCTTAATCGACTCCGCTATCTATAAGGATCCAGAATATAGGGTCGGAAAATTATATTTTGGAAATTACAAACGGAATGACAAACTTATATATACCCTTCTCATGATGGTGAAGGGTATAATTACAGATACGGTCTCAAACTTGAGAATAAATGTCGTTTTGATTATGAATTGCCAAAATCTGTTCTAAGCAAAGTAGGTACAATGGCAACTTATACACAAAATGCTGAAGACTGGCACTATATTTTAGAAAATACCTAAGTTTGTTTGTAAATGATTAAAAACAATCCAATAAAAAAAATACATATGTGTAATTACATATTTACATTTTATGTTACCATGTTATTGAACGTAAATTCAAAATTTTGATGGTTTTGTAAAAAATTCATTTTTTTTGGCGATTTTTAAACCCCAATTTGACGGAAAATTGTGAAAATATTTTGGCAACACTGGTCAGAACTGATGATTGTGAAACAGGACTTAATATGCTTTATAAGGCCGCGTTTTCACTGTCATTTTTGTTGTCAAATTGTCCAAATTGTTGGCAATTGTATGTAAACGGGTTGTCATATGGCGTCAGCTATGTTTGCAATCATACAATTACCAACAATTTGACAACAAAAATGACAGTAAAAACCAAGCATAAGAGACAGATCATCCCCTAAGTACAAGGGTTAAAGATAAGCTGAATTTTTTGCGCCACGATAGCGTCAAATGCTGAAATTTGTTTTGTTATAAGATAAATCCGCTTACTTAAAAAAAAATCACTTTTACAGTATGTTTATTATTCGTAACAAAAACATCGGAATAAAAAAAAGAGTAATTTTTTGTAGGCTCAATGAAGGTAATTAATATATGTATCACCATCCCAAATTAGATTTTTTTTTTTCTCTACAAACACGTGTATTTTATGGAGTAAATGTTTCTAGAACATTAAAAAAATACTCATTTACAAATTCTCGCCTTCTCCATAAATTTAATATATTCTAAAAAGTATCTTTAATAATTTCCGAGTTTTGAGAACCGACTAAATAACCAAAATTGACATATTGTCGCCCCACAAGCATTCATAAAATGGCTGTAAATGTAATTATTTATACGACTTACTTTTGGGTAATTTTGTAACATGAACAATTTTTGAAGCTGGTACAACTGAGGGGATTTCACCAGATTTCACTTTAGATGGTATAGTGGGTTCTTCTTCGCCAGCTTCATCATCCTCATTGTCTTCATCAGCTTCGATTTCTTCATCCTCTTCATTTTCTTTTTTCATAAATAAATAAACTTTATTAGTATTGACTTGAACAACTTTTCAGTGAAAGTTTATTACCTTCATCTTCCACCTCCTCCTCATCTTCATCCATCTCATCATATTCCACCTCCTCCACATCTTGTTCCATCTCTTCATCATCCACCTCCTCTTCATCTTCTTCCTCGGGAACCTCTTCTACTTCAACAACTTTAGTAGCTTTTTTGTTTGTAGGTTTTTTTGCCACTACTACTTTCTTTACGGGAACCTCTTCTTCATCGGTAGCATCTTCAACAACTTCTACTTTTTTTGGCGGAGGTGCTTTCTTTGTGGCTTTTGTTTGTTTTGGCGCCACCTTCGGGGATCCTTTAACTTGCTTTTGTTTCATTTTGTTAAACAATTATTTCAAATTTATATAAAACTACCAGAAAATATCGAATGCGGTAAAAAATGTGTATGTATAACCAAACAACACGTGCTGAATTGACAATCTTAGTTGCCTCGTTCTCTGGGATATGAAAATGTTTATCGATGTGAACAAAACATACTTTTTCAGCATAGTTTTTGTAAGAGTTGTATAAAATAGTATCCTTGTTATAAATATGTAAAACGAAAAAAGGCTTTAAAATACGTATTTTTGCAACTGTACATAAAGCATTTGTGATTGCAAAAGTATATTATTTCATATGCACATTTATATATATGTAGGTATGTATATTATAAAGAAATCATTAATTTATACATATGTATATAGTTTGTTCATTCTTAAAAGCGATAAATTTCGTGGTGCCAAAATGAAACTAATGTATTTCGATAGAGAAATATCCTATGAATCGGGCTATATAGTTGTCATTTTCGAAAAATTTGCCGTTTACAGGGTATTCACTATGAAGTTGTAAAAACTAACATTATGCATTATATAGTTTTTTCGTTCCTAAAACCGATCAATTTCGTTGTGCCAAAATTAAACTAATGTATTTCAATAGAGAAATATCCTATGAATTGCCGTTTACAGGGTATTCACTATGAAGTTGTAAAAACTAACATAATGCACTTCATAGTGAATACCATGTAAACGGCTAATTTTTCGAAAAGGACAACTATATAGCCCGATTCGTAGGATATTTCTCTATCGAAGTAGATTAGTTTAATTTTGGCACACGAAATTTATCGGTTTTAGAAATGAACAAAGTATATAGTGCATCATGTTAGTTTTTACAACTTTATAGTGAATACCCTGTAAACGACAAAATTTTCGAAAATGACAACTACATAGCCCGATTCATAGGATATTTCTCTATCGAAATACATTAGTTTAATTTTGCCACCACGAAATTTATCGGTTTTAGGAATGAAAAAACTATATAATGCATTGTTTGTTTTTACAACTTCATAGTGAATACCCTGTAAACGGTTAATTTTTCGAAAATGACAACTATATAGCCCGATTCGAAGGATATTCCTAGAATAGAATAGTTTCATTTTGGCACCACGAAATTTATCGGTTTTAGGAATGAAAAAACTATGTATTGTATAATATTAATGATATTCATGGATATGAAATAACATACTTTTGCAACAACAAATGTTTTATGTATAGTTGCAAAAATACGTATTTTAATGCCTTTTTTTGTTTTACACTTTTATACAAATGTTCAAAAAAAAATGTTTTCTCGGTGTGTTTTGTCACGCGGGTAAAATATTTTTTGTTATCATATGACGGCGAAATGATATCAAGTTGCCAACTTTGACGATTTTTTAAGTCAAATTGAATTGGTTTCACAAATTTTAAAACGTTTTGAATTTGGCGATAGACTTTTAGAAGGTAAACTCCATGAGCTAACAAGCGTAGCTTTAAACAAAAAAATGATTCAATTTTACAATTGGCCAAACTGTTTCCAAATTTATTAAATGAAAAGAATATCAAGATCTTGATAATGAAGTTCGAGAATTACGTAATATAAAATTCACCGAACTCGAAACATTGGCGGTTTTGAAAAATGTTTCTAATTTAAAGAGTCAATAATGCGCAGGCCTTCCCAATTTTAATAGAATTTGTTTCGAGTTTAATGGCACTACCACATTCGTCTGCCAACGTTAAAAGAATTTTTAATATTGTAAATTTAAATAAAACAAAAACCAGAAATGCTTTGGATTCTTCAACATTACGAGGAAAATTGTTTTCAAAAGATTATATTACTTTAAATAATTCTCAGTGTTTGAAATTAGCAATTAAAAATGACTTATTAAAAAAATGTCACACAGAAATGTACCAGAGTAAAGTCACATAATACCAAAATTAAATTAATTATTTTTTATTAAATAATAACTTTACTTACATGTAAATAAAATAAAAATATTTAAAAAGTTAATAAAAAAATGTTTTTGGTATTTTTAACGTATTTTTGTCTTGACGATTTCTTGATTTTTTTTTTTAACTTGACGATTTCTCCAAAAAAAGTTGGCAGCACTGCATACCATGTATAAACCTCAAGTCTCGGATCACACTATGCAACTTTTGCTGCTCAACTTTTGAGTTTGTTGGTGATATTGGAAACGAAAAACTCAAAAGTTGAGCAGCAAAAGTTGGATTGTGTGATCCGGGACTAAGTCCTGTTTCACACTCATCAGTTCTGACTGTCAAGTCAAGTTATTTTTCAATGAGAAGAAAAGAGAACTTCATATTTAAATATGAAATTAGTTAATTTTTACTTAAACTTAAGTTGTATTTAAATACGGTTTCATTTTTTCATGCTAAAATTAAGTTTGATATATAATTATGATAAAAGTATGGTAGCACTATTAAATATCAAAAAAATATAAACAACTTTTTCATTTAACAGCTGATTTCATATTTAGTTTCCAAATTGTTGTAATCTAAATGAACAAAAGCTGCATCATTCATGTCCTCTTCATCTAAATTCATTGTTTTAGTTTATATTGATAATAATAAGCACAAATGTTTTTTCGCGGCAAGTTTATTAAATATTTTTATCAAATATTAAAAAAAAAATTCAAAGCGAAATATTCACAACTTGCAGAACTGGTAAAATCATATGGTAGTATGGAAAACTTAAGTTGTATTTAAATGGACGTAGTCAGTGATTTAAGTTCTATTTAAATATGATCTGTTAAAATGAATTTTGTATTTAAACAGAACTTAAGTTTAAACACACTTTAATTTTTAAGTTAAAAACTGGCCATAAATACACTTTAATTTTTAAGTTAAAAACTGGCCATAAGAATACTTCTTTCGACCGCCTACTTTTTTAAAATGAGAAAAATCAATAAAATTACTCAAAATAAATTGAATATTTGTGTAATGTCTTTTTTTCAAATTTATTTTATTTATTAACGTAGCAACGCGCGCAGGATACAGCTAGTACACTATAAAAATAGTTTTTAACAAAAATCCATTTTAATTTAAGGCATTTACTTATAATTTTGTAAACATTTCAAGTTTATTTGTACAATAACAAAATGCTTGTTATATTTGTTGCCGCGATGCACTCATTTGTCAATAATTCTCGTTAAAATCCATTTAAACTTAAACCAGCATAATTAATTATTTTTATATCTCGAGTAGACGTGGGTTCTCATCTGCGATTTTTATCATTAACCAAGCGAATGAAAAATCGCTATTTGTAGCAGTTACCAGATCGATGGTCAACGTTGCCAGAATATTATAAATGATGACGTTTTAGCAGTATACATAAAAAATTGGTAATCGTCTAAAAAAGTGACGTTTAGTTTGTCATTTTTATAACACAAGACGAATACGCAGTTTTCGTACTGGAAAGGATTTAATTACTTGTTCAATTTTTTTTATACGAAAACTTCCACAAAAATTCAAGCAAAAAATAAAAATATATATAAAAATGAAAACAACTAAATAAATGTTAATGAAATTGTAAAAAGAAATGAATTGTTAATAGTGCATGAAAAAGCAACGAAAGTTTTAGTAAACAAGTAATTAAATGAAAAAATATTGAGACAAAAAATTTAAGATTTACCGGCCCACAAAAAATAGCAAAGAATTTTGGAAGAAAATTATTTAATTTAAACAAAATTGTAACGTTTATTGACTTTGTTCAACTACCAGCTAAAATATCGGCAACATAATGAATAATCTAAGCACCAACAATGGTGGTGGCAACAGCAGCAGTAATAGTGCTAATAATGGTACTGGTATACGCCCATCTTCGGCCAATGACGAGGCTGGAGGTGGTGGTGCTGCAGGTGGAGATACTGATGCCAGCTCCAGGCGCCAGGCTACAAGAGTTTTTAAGAAAAGCTCTTCGAATGGTAAAATTACAGTGTATCTGGGGAAACGTGATTTCGTTGACCATAGTACGCATGTCGATCCCATCGACGGTGTAGTATTCATAGATCCCGAATATGTGAAGGATCGCAAAGTATTTGGCCAAGTTTTGGCCGCCTTCAGATATGGACGTGAAGATTTAGATGTATTAGGTTTGACGTTTCGCAAGGATTTGTATTTGGCCAACGAACAAATCTATCCGCCAACACAAAACGAAAGACCCCTGACAAGGCTACAGGAAAGGCTGATAAAAAAGTTGGGTCCCAATGCATATCCATTTTACTTTGAAGTTCCTCCCTACTGTCCAGCATCAGTGTCACTACAACCTGCCCCAGGCGATACTGGTAAATCTTGTGGCGTAGATTATGAATTAAAAGCCTTCGTCGGTGAGTAATAATGAATTGTATTGAATGTAATTTTTTATATTATTTTTAATTGTATTTTCTATAAATGATCAAGGCCATTTTTTAAAAAAACAAAATTTCATTAGATCAACCAAAGTTGGGGTTTGATTATTGTACTGAAAAAACAAAAAACGTCAATTAATCAATCAACACTGAATTTTGTTAAATTGTATTTTATTCTCAATTCTTGCCCCAATCTAAAATAGCAACTAGTGTGTATATGTGTCATCCACATGTTCCTCTTGAACAGAGGCAGCATCAAATTCAGTCCCCTTGTCCAAAAGATTTTATCTCATGTAGGTACATATATTTTTTATAGTTTTTTGTTTTTGTAGAAACAACAAAATTTATAAATTTAACAATGCGCGCCCATAACACAATTTTTGTTATTTGTGTTTTTTGTTCTTTCCAAATATGCGCTTACTCATTACGATCAACATGTAGCTCAGTTTAAAAATGTCGGTATGTTTTTCTGTGTGTTTATAGAATTTATATATGCCTTTGTTAACCCAGCAATATTTGTTTGTATTGGGTAAGAGTAATCAAGTTGTTCGGCCTTTATTGCTACAAACAAGTTTTAATTCAAAACTTCTATTTAGATTTTGCTAAAATATTAATTGGGATATCTGCGAATATAATTCTATTTTTTTTATTAAATTATAGATTTTTAAATCAACTTCTAGGAGGATCTATATTTATTTAGTGTTGAAGATTATAATAAAAGTTTAATATTATGAATCACTTCCTTAAAATGCTGTAAACATCTATCGATTTGTCAATCTTCTAACATTGTTGATCTACTCAAAACTCGAACTAATAATAATATTAACAAAGTATTTGAATTCTTAAAAAAAACTTCTTTATACAACCAATTTTAAATATGTCCACATACATACGTACACTCCCCCATTGAAATTAATAAGCCTTTGTTGCTAGTGCTTTTAGCTTTTGATTTATTTTAATTTGTAAATAAATAAATAAAAATAAATCTAAAAAAACCAGTTCTTACAAATATTTCCAAGAAAAACTTAAATTAGATATTTTAAATAAATGTAGAAAGCGTAAAGATGAAAGTACTTTTTCTCTCAACCATTGTGATATGTATTCGTTAATAGTAGTATCCTATCTACTTACATATACTACATATATATAAACTATTGTTGCTTATTTTTAATTATTATGGTTCTATTATTGTTTTAAGACTATTGTTTTCTTAATACATTGTTATTGTATTATTTATTCAAACATTTATGATTTGGAATGTAGGTACCAATTTAAAAACTAAAATCCTATTTATCATCACAGAAAAGAAGAAATACAACGATACTTAATTATGATAAACTATACCAACGCTAGCTTTAGGCTTGCGTCTGAATCATAAAGCATTTCGTAGTTAATACTCGTTAAAATGTATTAACAACATTTTAACACGTTTGCATTTAGTTCACAGCTTTAAAGTGATATTTATTGTTTTATTTTAAAATACGTCACTGGCATTTTTTTCTTATTTGTATTTCCAGCGGTGTTTTCTATGACAAATTTATTATTTATATTGTTTATTTTATTCGCTTTAATTCTTTTAAATATTTACAATCATCAATCACAAGGTTTATGAACACATTCAAATGGCTTGGAGGTTATTAAGGTCTTCTATTAAAATAAGTTTTTTAAAAATTAATTCATAAACTGATGTGTGATGCAATGCAAAAGAATTAAAAACACAATTTTTTACACTATTTTAGTGTACAGCAAATATTATTGTTAAAATTTTATTTTATTTGTTTGTTAAAATACCAATACCGCAAATGTTTATTTAAAATAATGAGAACAAAATAACGTATGTTATCACGTACCTACTTGTCTCTATGCTAAAGTTAAAGTGTTGCAAATTTATTAAACAACATTTATTTATTTATTAAACTTAATTTTATTGTTTACCCTACACCACAATAGTGGGGAGGGTATATTGGATTTGTGCTGATGTTTGTAACGACCATAAATAATGGTCCAACTCCCACCTGAAAGTATACCGATCGGCTCAGAATCACTTTCTGAGTCGATTTAACGATGTCCCTCCGTCTGGCTGGCTGGCTGTCCATGTAAAGCTTGTGCCAGAGTACAGATTACAATTTTGAAGAAATTTCGATAAAATTTGGTACGTGATATTTTTTCGGCCCAAGGATGGATGGGATTGAAACTGGAGGAAATCGGTCCATTATTTCACCTAGCCCCCATACAAATGTCCTCCCGCAATTGGGGTTTACCGGTCATAAATCTTTGAATTATGCAAGTATGCAAACAAAATTTACCACAGATGAGTAGTAAATGAAGCTAAATCACATCTAAAAATTTTGTGAAGTTCGGTCGTGGCTCCCATATAAGTCACACTTCCGAAAATCACTTAAAAGAGCATAACTCTTTTAAAAATGTTATCCGAATAAAATTGAACAAAAATATATTTATTATGTATACAAATAATACGGTACAATTTTATTATGATCGGTCCATAATTAGTCGTAGCACCCATATAAGGCCCACTTTCGAAAAGCTCTTAAACGGTCATAAATTTTTAAAAAATGTTGGTAATCAAATAAAATTCGACACAAATAAGTTTCTTATATACAGAAATAATAACACTTACTTTTATAATGGTCGGTCCATAATTAGTCGAAACTCCCATATAAGACCCTCTCCGTAATTCACTTTAAGCTCCATAAATCGTTTAAAAGTATTTATATCGAGATAAAGTTTAACATATATAATCACCATTATGACACTAAATTTTTGGATGATCGGTCCACAATAGGTTATATCCCCCATATAACGCCCATTTCTGAAAAACTGTTTTATACTTGTACTGGGTGTAGGGTATTATATGGTCGGGCTTGACCGACTATACTTTCTTACTTGTTTTTATTATGTACTTTTTTTTATCTGTATGCTGAAGTTATAGTAGTTTTTGAGTCAAGGTCCTATAACATAGGCAGATCTAAATATATCGCAGTTCAGGAATTAGAATATTTATTGATTATGTTGCAAATGCTCTGCTATCGTGAAAAGTTTAGGTTCGGTTGTAAATAATTTTATTATAATTTTTAATTAAAAATTAATTTTTGTAATTAAAAATACATATGTACATATTTAAAATTGTTTGCTAAAAATTATTCCCAAATTATTTTTTAGAAATAATTAAAATATAAACATAAAAAAATATAAAATATAAAAATAAACAAATAATTTTTTTTTAAATTTATTATTTTATAAAATTCTTTTATTCGAAGTTGCCTTCTAGTTAAATATAAAAGATTTAATTTGAAATTTATTTTTGTATATTTCCATTATATGTTCCACATTAGCTTTCCGTTGGAAAGCATAAATGTAAAATCATACAGAAATATACAAAGATAAATTTCAAATTAAATTTTTTATATTTAACTAGAAGGCAACTTCGAATAAAAGAATTTTATAAAACAATTTTTACTCGCAAGAGGAACAAATTCTCATTCAGTATATTAAAAAAGTTAAATATAAAAAATTTTAAAATAAACAATATTAGACACAAAGAATGCTGATGACGGCTTTAGCAGGCCAGAAAACGTTACATTTTGCTAGTGTCTCTTTGTATATTTCTGTATGATTTTACATTTATGCTTTCCAATGGAAAGCTAATGTGGAACATATAATGGAAATATACAAAAATAAATTTCAAATTAAATTTTTTATATTTAACTAGAAGGCAACTTCGAATAAAAGAATTTTATAAAACAATTTTTTACTCGCAAGAGGAACAAATTCTCATTCAGTAAATTTATTATTATAATTTATTTGAAAGTTATTTTATTTACAAACAAATATTTTTCCAATTTCTTTTTTATTTTACTCCAAAGTTATTTTTTATTTTTTTTTTCAAAATTATTTTTCATAAAAAATATTTTCCAAAGTTCTGTTTTCATCGAAACTACATTTCTATTTTTTTCACAAAAAACCTCGGAAAATTCTGTATTAGTTTCACAATAAGTTCTAGAACTCATGAATATGTCTTGTTTGTCGATCATAGCGATTATTTTTGTTTGAAATTGTCATATTCAGAACAAGTTTTAGGGAACGAAGTCAGTACCCAGTAATTAATGATTTGTCCTTTAAATTTTTATCCTCGGAACTATTTCTACGGAAGCGCTAAATTAATGATTTTTTGTTGGAATCGTCTTCCTTGATCTATTTCTACTGAAACGCTAATTCAGTGGTTATTGTTTGGATTTTTTTTTTAATTTTTTTAAATTTAAAAAGCAATATGAAAAGTGCTTAATAATTGACTCCAGAATCCATTAAATTTTATGTATATTTTTTTCAGTTATCACAGTATTTCAGTATATTTTAAAGTAACAGTAACATTAGATTTATATATTACAAATTTGACCTTTTCTCTTATTGATTTTAATAATTAAAAATTAAAATTTTATATACATATGTTTTTAATTGGTTCTTTAGGATCTAGTTTATATTCTATAGAACCAATGTTAACTAGTTGCTAAAACTTTTTATAGAATTATTTAAGAATAACAATAATTTTCCACAGAAAGGGTTCCAAAAATGTTTGCTACTCGTATATTACTAGTTAAATGGATATCATCAAACAATCTGAAGTCGCTAAAGTCGTTCGGGAACTAGTAATTAAAGTGTGAAAGTTTTGTGCAAATTTACACAATTTGTGTAAAATAACACATTTTGTATAAAATGACTCAGTTCGAGTAAATTCCACATTCTTAAACTTTATAAATTACAGACCATTTATTTCGAATTCTAATGATAGGGTTTTAATCCTTTTTGAAAATGATTTCTTTAATATTCTATGGAATGCAGCTATATAATTATTGATAAACAATAATTTTGTTAAATTACATAAGAATTTACCACCGCAATTAGCGCTATTTTATTGACCAGCTAAAAAAAAATAATTTTTAACAAAATATGATAAAAAAAGAATGTGCAAAAGTTAACAGGACATTTTGTGAATGCAGAGTTGAACAAAAGCATAGAATTCCATGTTATTATCATTCCATTTTTCCATATAATACGTTTGGAACTTCATAGAACATTCATGCGCTATTTTTCTGTCCATAGCTGTATGTAGTATATGTATGCATACTTAGTAAGTACAATACACATTTATATACAATACACATTTAACATAATAACGCACTAAATATTTCATTAAATTGTTTATTTAATGCAATAATAAACTTTTCATTACTGTTGTTTATTAAATCTAAATATATAATGGGTGATTTTTTAAAAGCTATAGGAAAGTTAAAAAAAAAACACATAAAATTCAGAATAATGCATGAAATCTTTATTTAAATCGATAGTACGGTTCATATAATTTAATGTTTGAAGATTATTTCATGCAAATGTTGACATTGACTGCGCCTCAAATGGTCCAATTTTGGCATACTCTTTCCAACATTTCGGCCGGTATCTCACGAATAAATGCTTCAATGTTGTCTTTCAATGCATCAATTGAAGCGGGCTTGTCTGTATAGACATGAGCTTTAACATAGCCCCACAAAAAATAGTCTAAAGGCGTTAAATCGCACGATCTAGGCGGCCAATTGACCGGTCCCGAACGTGAAATAAAATGTTCACCGAACTTGCCTCTCAATAAGTCCATTGTTGCGCGTGCTGTGTGGCATGTGGTACCGTCTTGTTGAAACCACATGTCATGCAAGTCAAGCTCTTGCATTTTGGGCAAAAAAAAGTTGGATATCATCTCACGGTAGCGCTTACCATTCACAGTTACGTTACGATTCGCATCATCTTTGAAGAAGTACGGTCCAATGATGCCACCAACCCATAAACCGCACCTAATTCTGACTTTTTCTGGATGCATTGGTAGCTCTTGCAATGCTTCTGGCTGATATTCACTCCAAAATCGACAATTCTGCTTATTTACGTACCCATTGAGCCAAAAATGAGCTTCTTCGCTGCATACAAAGAAGCGCGCAATGAACTTTCTTAACAGAGCACGAATTTTGATAATAAAATTCAATCATTTGCAAGCGTTGTTCGTTTGTAAGACGATTCATGGTTAAATTATAGACCAAACTAAAAAATCACCCTTCAGTATTATACATACATATTTCTATAGTAGATACATATGTACATATGTATAAGAGTATATTCATAAATAGTATTACTATACTATAAACTGTATTTAACTTGTTGATCACTTGTTTTTGTTTTTAGCAAAAGTTAATGATTGATAAAAATTATATGAACACAAAGTTTAATTCATCATGCTTAAAAATAGTTTTAAACATGTGTAATTTATGCCATAAAAATATTTTTTTGTTCTGCTTCTGACAACGAAAAAAAAAAATATATTGAAATTTGTTTTCAAAGCCTGCAATGTGTTATTTTTTTTTTTATTTATTCATTTATGTAATATCAAGCCTTATAGGCCAAAATAACAATATTACAAGTATATTCCCAATTTTTTGTTTTCATTGGAATTCATACATTTCAATTTTAAGGTTTCTATTTCTTTTTGATTAAATAAATATTATAAAACCTGAATATGTTTCAGTAACCAACAGAAGTCTTTTTGCGATAAAACTGTTTTATTATTTATTTTCTTTAATTTTTTTTTTAATATTTTCAACTTAAATATTGATTTTTTAAAATGTTAATGTAAAAATACATATGTATGAATATGTATGAATGTGTTTGTGTATACAAATTTAATCTACGTGTGTATTTATTTGCTGTCGTAGGTAATTTTATTAGGTGAGCAAATATTTATACTTTATATTTGGGAAAAAATTAAGTTTTTTGTGGAGAGTAAAATTGTCTACAGTTTTGAGTGCCAAACACAGTTTTCAAATTCGATTGTAAAATTAATTTTGTATTTTGAAAGTACGTAAATTTTGTTAAATGTTTATGTTTATTATGTTTGTATTTCTTCTATTTTCTTTAGTTTTTAATTAATTACTTTATCAAAATTTTGTGTTAATATTAAAACGATGTAATATTAAAATTGTTAATAACGTTAAATTTATTGGAAATATTTAGAACAAACAATAAGGGTATTTATTCACTCCATTGTAAATTAGCTTTCAAACGTATCAAGTCATGTAAAAATGCAACAATTTGCGAGGCCACAACCAATTAAATGGAACTGTTTTATATATATATATATATATATAAGCATGACTTGTAAAAATATGAATTATCTAAATAGATGAGTGTTTTAAATTGAACAAATCTATAACGTAATTCATATTTTGTTGTATAGGAAGTTTAACATTAAAAAAAATTCATTAATGTTCCTCTTGGCGTTCCTATCTTAACTGGTAAACAGGTACTATCCCACAAATTTCACTTAATTGTTTAAGGGGTGCTGTAGCTTAATTGGTTAGCGCATTTGATCATTAAGCATGAGTTGGTATTTGCAGCCTTGGTTCGCGTCCCAGCCGCTGCCACTCAAACAACATCAGTTTCTGATAATTATTAGTTTTCTTTCTATCCATCATAACTAATATTTATCACAGCGCCCTCCTTCGGTCGTATAGCATTCAAACGCGACCGAAGTAAAATAATTAAATATGCCTATAAAATCAAGCTTTAAAAATAATGCGCCTACTCACCACCAGAGGCGCTGCAACGCTGCACTAAAACAAACATAATGCGCAATTGCAGAGTTGTAATATAAAGCTTTCTTCTACTTTCACCACCTTTACTTCTTCAATCTATCGCCTTTCCAAAGAAAGTGACGCAATTATATATAGGCATATTAATTGCCTGAGTGTTACTTCTCATTTAAATAAAAAAGAATTTTGACTACTCTTGAATTCGTCCTAATTTTCAGAACAACTACAACTTTATAAACATAACGTGTTGATGAACAGATAGTTCCTAATCAGATTCTAAAGAAGACATTTAAGATGGCATTCTCCCTTGAATGAAAGCTTTGCATCAAATAGCGATGTCTAAATGTTTATCGCTGCAACAACTAAATGAGCATGCCTGTCATTTCGGATAGTGTAAAGCTACTTCCTTAAGATCTACAATCCGTACTACAGCTATCGTGACCAGTTGTGTCGAGCATTTTAAATCATGTCTGCCTTTGGAGTCGTCATGGCTATGTGTTTTTATTAATTTAATATGTTTCAATATCATTCAGGAGGAAACTCCCATTATTAATAAAAAAATTTCCAAAATATAGCAATTTCCTAGCTTCTATAGCATAGCCTGATTTTATGTGAACAATGATAAAAGCGTTTAATTCCCGTATTCTAAACTTTGCGAAAGTTCAGAATAAGAGATTTTTTAAAGATGTAATATCATTAATGATATAAACATAATCTTTCGATTTATATCGCCGTTTTCCTCTTTTTTAATTAAAAGTTTGTAAAAAAGTCATTTGTTCCATAATTACTTCGAAAATGTCCAACTAAGCTGCACCCTAGTTTTTTATATATCTTTTAATAATGTTAATGCCATTTGGTTAATTCAATTTTCATTTCATTTTTTCAATTTAAAATTATTTGTTTCGTTTTTTTTTTTGGTGTGGATATAGTACATATATCCAAACGTACTTACATATTGTATGTATGTATGCTTGCATGTATGTACATATGTACGAATGCATAAATAAATGTGTTTGTACGTACTCGTGCATATTCATGAGTACATTTTTCAGTATGTTTGAACAAAAGTACATACTGGTAGATAGGTTTTTGTTTGTTTAATTTTTATAGACACTTGAGTTAATTTTTCCCTCTAATTTATTTGTTTATTCTTCTTTTTTCTCTGTTGCCGTATTATTGTTATTATCTCATTGGTATTTTACTTTTTATTTTTGTATGTATGATTTCCAAAGAAAATTTCAAAACTAAAAACAGGTGATGATAGGATGGATGAATGGGTGGATGGATGTATGTTTGTACGAATGTTTATTTGGTTTCTCTTTTGCAAATTATGGCTTGCAAAAAATTTAAATAAAACGAAATTAACTTTGTTGCTTTTGAATTTAAATTAAAGTAAACAGTTTTTTCTTGGCGGGAGGCATTACAATTAATTAATTTAATTGTGTTCTAAATAAGTTCAAAAGAAAGTGTAAAAACAGTTGTTTTTATTTAGAATTAAATTTAGAATGACACTTTTATTAATATTAAGTTTAATTTACTGCAGCTCTTAGTAGTTTCAATAAACTGTTTTAAATTTTTCATTGCGACCTTTAATGACTCTTTCGTTTTAAATTATTGCTTTGCTTGCTGCATTGCCACATTACAAATTTCTTGTTTAAAAAAGCTTTATTTTACACAACCACGGTATAAATATTGAAATCAATGACCACAGAGCTTTGAATTCATAAATTCAAATTAAACATAATTTATAAAAATTTTTAAATATGTCAACAATTCATTACATTAAACAATTCTTCTTCACATAAAAACTGTTCAGATTAATGTTTAAATATTTATGTAACAATAAAAGTGATTTTTGAAATAAAAATTGATACTAATATTTAAGAATATGTAGTTTAAAAAAAAAATTAAATTATTTTTCTTTTATAAAAGTGTTTATGTTATGGTGTTTTGCATTAACCGTTGTTATCAAATCGGTAACATTATTTTATTGTCAGAACTATCTTCCGATATTAATCTTTATTATTTGTCCAAATTTTACACTTTAGGAACAATAAGGGGTGTTCGTATATTTTTCTGCCTGATTTCTTTGTTAACAATGTAGCTTTTGAATAATGTCAGTAAGCTAAATTGGATTAAAAACTATACTGAAGAATGGTATTCTTTTGTATAAATCGAAGACAACTGCAAATTGCTTGTAAACCCTTTAACAAATTTATGAATTTTTGTATACATATTCATATATTGGGTCGGCATTGAGTCTCGTTTCTCTGCAATATAAAACGTTGGTGGCGGTAGTTCTTTGAAGTCTATGCTTCAGCATTCATAATAAGTTAGTTTTAGAAGTTTGTTAAAACTTTGTCGTAAAGTAAGCGTGCCCATTTTATAACAACACTATTCTGCTTTTCATAACAATTCTGGTATGTAATTGACGTTATGTTTGATTTTTCGGCATGGTCATTCTCGTAAAGACCAGGATTTCGCTTTATTGAAAGCAATATAATCTTTGTAAGTTCCTGGCTTATTTTAATAAAATTTGTATAATTTTTTATCATCATTTATAGTACTTTTTGGAAGCTTTAGCTTTTTTGCCATCATCGAATCCGACAATGTGGGATTTTTAAGGAATGTGTGTACGATATATTCCACTGCTCTTCTCTCGTAAAACTATATATATTCCGACTGATTAAATTTGTTGACAGAATAATTTTTAAAAATAAATAAAAAAAGAAATCTTGGCGCTGTGAAAAATTACCCCTATGAAAAATACCCCAACATATGGGGGTAATTTTTCATAAAAAATTAGGGCTGAATTTCATAATGAAAAGTGAAGCCAATTTTTTCTTTAGGATTATTTTTCACAGCGCCGAAATTTTCAGTATATAGTCGGATTTTATGTGAAACATTCTATAAAACTAAATTAATTTATAATGGAATAAATACACTAAGTTTGAGCTACTAAGAGCTAGTTTTTTACTTGTCAGTTAAACTCAGCTTAACACACTGATTGTGTTTCTCAGTAGTGGATTACCTCCTGTCAATTTTGTTAGCATTGCCGTATGTTCAGTCAAAATACATATGGCATTCCTCCTAATTTTTTATATAAATATGGCAATATCTTAAATTTTCGCAAAAAATCAAACCAACGTATCCTAAGGAATTCTAAAAATTACAATTTGCAATTGTTAGAAATGAATTATTATTTAGTTTTTTAGAGAATTTTTGTTTTTTTTTTTAATAAATTAGTTTGTTAAGCGAAATCTTTGAAAGAATTCGGCGTCGGTATAAATGCAGAAATGATTTGGACGTGTCCTTATTGTTCGTATCTTTCTAACAATTGACATATTTAAGTTATTATATGTGTTTGAATCACTTAAATCCTCATCATCACTAGAATAATACATTTTTTTTTTAATTTTTGTTAAAATGTCGTAAATTTATTTTCACTTGTTGAATTGTTTATTTTATTTTTCAGCTGTTTGTATTTTGACATTTTATATCTAGGTTTAACGCACCAATGATGCTCAGTTAAACCTAGATTATATATCAAATAAATAATAACTGAGAAACACAATTTTTAGTTTAATCTAGGTTTAAGCGAAAAATGTAGATTATCTTTATCCCAGAAACTAGCTCTAAGAAAAAGTGTTTTTTTTTTAACATTTGTCTATAACTAAAATTTAAAAATTTGTATCTCCATATAAATACTAATCGTGCTCTGTCATATATTTCTAGGCGAACAAGTCGACGACAAACCCCACAAACGCAATTCCGTTCGTTTGACAATACGCAAGGTTATGTACGCCCCCTCAAAGGTGGGCGAACAGCCATCAATCGAAGTGAGTAAAGAATTTATGATGAAACCAAATAAAATCCATTTGGAGGCCAGTCTTGATAAAGAACTATATCATCATGGCGAAAAGATATCTATCAATGTGCACGTGGCCAACAATTCAAATCGAACGGTGAAGAAAATTAAAGTGTATGTTCGCCAGTTTGCCGACATTTGTCTATTTTCGACGGCCCAATATAAATCGGTGGTGGCCGAAACGGAATCCGAAGATGGTTGCCAAGTATTGCCAGGCTTTACACTCTCCAAGGTTTTTGAACTGTGTCCCCTGCTGGCAAATAACAAGGACAAATGGGGCTTAGCTTTGGACGGTCAATTAAAACACGAGGACACAAATCTGGCCTCCAGTACACTGATCACAAATCCAGCACAACGCGAAAGTCTAGGCATCATTGTACACTATAAAGTCAAAGTGAAATTGCTAATAAGTGGGCCGTTGTTGGGCGGTGACTTGGTAGCCGAATTGCCATTTACTCTTATGCATCCCAAGCCTGAAGAGGAGGAGAATCCCTTGCTAAGCGATAAATCACCACGACAAAGTATACGCGATAATCAATTGGTGGTGGTGCCCGCTGAAGATGCCAACTCAAATTCCACTACAGCTGGCGTCCAAGAGGTACCAACCACTACAAATCTCATACAACTGGACGACGATGATGCCCAAGACGATGATATTATATTTGAAGATTTTGCCCGTCTACGATTAAAAGGTGCTGAAACAGAAGCTTAAATGAAATCTAAATTGAAAAAAATTGCCATTTTTAGAAAAAACAAAATCAAACAAAAGAGAAAACTTATTAAACTTCTAAATTATCATCGATCGTTTGCATACTATATTTAGCACACCATTAAAATAATAGTTTTCATATATCTCAGTTTTTTTTATTATTTATATATGTTAAATGTTTTCAAGAAATTAATGTTTTAATTTAATTCTTTAAAAAACTGTTTAAAGGAACGTTCTTGAGTTTCTATAAAGCAAAGCAAAATTAAAAAAAAAAAATGGGCAACAAATTCAAATGGATGTATATTTAGTTAATTATGTTTATAATAATTATAATAACAAAATCTCAAAAAAAAAAAACAATAATATTTTATGATAAAAGATATTTTGCAATGTCTTGATGTTAACGAAATTGACGACGACGATGATGATGATTATAATAATGGTGAAGAAACAGAAGATTATAATGATTATGATAATGACCATAGTAGTATGTTAATCTTTATCTATGTTTTTATGTTTATACTCTACACATATATATATATATATATATATGTATATATATATTATACAAAACAAAAACACAAAGCAAGGAATAACTAAAACTATATATATTGTATGTGTCTAGTATTTAAGTTGTAAGTTATAATTTTACTTTTATATCTAACTATTACTCTACTCTACTCTTCTTTTTTTGTTTGTTTTTCTGTTTTGTTTTTCTTTTTGTTTTATAAACATACATAAATTAATAATGTTATATTAAAATATCTAAAGCTGTACAGCTTGAATTGCAATAAAATCTAAACATATTTTATTATTATAAATTAAAGCTATTAACTAACAAATTATAATATGTACATTAAAAATGTGTTTGTTTTTCTTAAAAGTTTTTAAGAGATTTTATTTATTTAAACAAAGTTTATTGCAATTCTCGACTGTTGCTTTTGGTTTTTAAAATTCAAAAAAGTAAATATTTTATTAAAATTTAAATTTTTGTTATGCACATTTCGTAGTGGTATGAAACACTATGTATAGAAATTATACAAACACACACACTTTTAAAAAATACATAAATTCACCAATACACTTTTAATACAACACTACATAAAACCCAAACAAACTCAAATGTTTTATTTTAATTTACAAAAAAAATGTTCTTAAGATTTAATTTCGAAAATTTTAAATTTTATGTTCTACCGTATACATTCGATATAAAATTGTGGAAAATGACTTAAATACTTTGAGAATTCTAGAAGAATGCTTCAATTTGTATGCCGTTTGGTGTTTTGAAAACTATTCTTGGGTTCTTTTGGCTGCATTGTTTTTATTTTACCTAAATTGAATTTAATCACGCTAAAATCAAGTCATTTGCAGAACATCAACTTGTCAACTATTCGTTTTTGAATATTGCACGCTTTTAAAATCAATAGATTAAAAGACGTAATGAATTTCAAATCTTTCTAACCAATGGCTTATTATATTCTAACACAAGAAAAATCTTGTGACAAGTAGCAAATAATTTAAACGAATTTAGGCAAAAATGTGATAGAAATTAAATCAAAAGTAACAAAAATTAAATGGAAAAAGTAACAAATATACAAATATACATAACGTACTTTCTTGTTTTCGAAATCTGCAGGTCTAATTCTCGCATTCGTATTTGAGTGAATACTTATTCGAACGTGCGAGTTTGCGAATTTGTTCGATATCGAAAAAAAAATTTATAATAATGGCATTTGACGACGAGCGAGTTTTTACTATTAAGCTAAGAAGCATTCCAAATTTATTTCCAATAAGGAAGGGCAATTAGCTCACAGTTATTTCCGTTAAACCAAGTCAGAGGTTTTCAGGAAATTTCAGATTTAAAACCGAAAACATTCGTCGATTAATTTTATTGATTTAAAAAAATTTCTTGAGCTATTTCTCCAAGTATGACTAACGTTTTTGGTTTTAAAACGAATTGACATATTTTGGTATTCCGTAAATAGAATCCATAGATTCATAGATAGATATACTTGTTTTATTTTTCAGTTTCAATGAGTGCGATGTGCAAAACATCAATTTTTCAATTATTTGATTTTTCAATTCATTTAACGGAATCGAACTTTCTTGCCAAATAAATTATTTAAATAAACTTATGGCGTTTTCTTTTCTGGCAAAAATGTTACATATATGTTACACTTTTTACCCATTTCCCATATAAAAAAGGAAAAAAGTGTAACATTTTTGCCAGAAAAGAAAACGCCATTAGCTAAAAATTCGATACAACTTACGTACATATATGTATCAAAAGTTTCAAAATAATATGCTTTGTTTATTTATTTGTTTTCGAAATCAATTTCTATCACTTTCAAACATAAACATTTAATAATTCTATAAATTTTGTTTATACACTATATCTATCTATTGATTTATGTTAACCATATATTACTATATTAGCCATGATTTAAATTTTTTGTTTCGATCCATATTAAATAAAATTTTTGAATGATTCATTTCATTTCGCTATACACACCAGATAACAAACCACAAATAATTGTAAACAAAATTAACAATTAATATCATCTAATGAAAGGAAACTAAAAGGTTTTACAAATTTAAGCTTAACATTCAACGGATTTAAATTTAAAATTAATTTTTTAATTATAAGAGAAAATTTTCTATTCTTTCGGCTTAGAGTTCATTTAATTAAATTCTTTGAGTTATTAATTAAATGAAATGAATTCAAGCCGAAATAATAAGAAATTGTCTCTAATAATTAATATAAAAAGTTCAACCATTTTTCATAATTTTTTAATACAATCTATTTTGATGAAATTAACAAATTTTGTCAAAAATCTTTTTTAAAAAGTACATTCGATATACATTTTAAGTATTTTGAAATAGGCTGTTTTCATAAACGCAATATGCAATGCAGCACTGCATTGCATAGAGTTCATAAACGTCATTATCTTTTTTTTTACATTGACATGAAGTATTGCTTTGCATTGTAAACGCATATGTTTGCAGTGTTGCATTGCATACTGCGTTTATGAAAACAGCCATACTTTAATGCATTTTTTAATTATTACCTACATACATACATATATTTAAATAAATAGTATTGTTAATTAAATTATAACTATATAATTTATTACAAACAAACATAATCTCAGTCAGTTTTCAAATTATAAGCTTTAATATACATATATATACATACATACATATTTGTATTTTAAATTAAAATAATCCAAAATAATTTATTTCATAAACATACATACAAACATACATATTTTTCTACATTACACTTAAACAATACAACTTAAATAACAAAAGCATGTACATTTATTAACAAAATTTATCACAAATATCAATGCAATTGAAGAGCGATCGATTATCTTTTAAGAAACAAGAAAATGTATTACAAATATTTTTATTTAATACGTAAATAAAAATAGTTTCTTTAACTGGACAAAAACATGTTCTAGTTCATT
This sequence comes from Bellardia bayeri, assembly GCA_950370525.1. Taxonomy (NCBI): domain Eukaryota; kingdom Metazoa; phylum Arthropoda; class Insecta; order Diptera; family Calliphoridae; genus Bellardia; species Bellardia bayeri. The sequence continues at coordinate 125,689,983 of OX493264.1, forward strand.
TACATATGTATGCACATAATAAGGCAGTTGAAAATACATACATATGTATATCTTTCTTGTAGAATTTTCACACTGACTATTTCATTAGTTTGAGCGAAATCAACAGTTTGTGCAATGTACTGAAAAATCTTTAACACTTCCATTTCAAGAGATTTCAGAACTTTTGATAATCTGTTTACATTTTAGAAATTGTTTAAGATAGTCAGAGACAAACACAGCCAAGGTGAACTTGAAATTTTTAATCGAGTTGCAGTTTATGTTATTGTGAGTTTAATTTTACTAAAATCATAATTCAGGATTAAAAGTTCATTCCAAAAAAAGCTAAAACTATGAGAGTGAAACGTGGAAAATATTGAGTTTTAGATAATTTATATCTTTAGTTTCATTCATTCAATAGAATTTATTAAATTTTTATTTAATTCGAATCTAATCCATAGACAATTGATTAAGGGCCCGATTATCGTTCACAACACTAAAACACAACACAACATGCATTTTTCATACGATTAAACCGATAAATGTTGGGAATCGTAATCACAGTTTACAACAGCAACGGTAATCGGTGATGGTATGATAATCGGACGCTCTTAAAATCGGCTGAAGCTTATCTTACTCCTTTTCAAATCGATCGTTTTCATTACGTATTTCAAAATGTAATTTTAAAACGTGGTTGCTGAAGTGACAGACCTTAGCCGAGTGATCTCGGGTCATTCTGTTACATAAAACCGTCTGTCGTGGGTATGTTAAGCTAATTTGTAAGGGATTTAAATTAAAGAAAATGTGAATGATTCAGCAAATAATTAATTCTCAAAGAAATAAATTCATGCTTTAATGTTCGATTGAATTTCATGACTTATTTCGAAATCTAACTAGAAACCCACTAGAGAAAAAGTATTTAATAATGTATTTGAATTAAAGAGTATTTGAATAATTCAGTAAGGAAATAAGTGATTTTTAAAATTTAATTAAGAAAAAATTTGAAAAAATTAATTACATAAGTACCCCTCTTTCTCTTTTTCTTTTTAAATAAATTACATACTCTGGTATTCTGCAAGTCGAATTTATACGATTTACTTGTTTTTGTTAAGGTTCAAAAAATCTTGCGATATGTATTCGTTTTTGAAAATCACTAGGATTTGAAATTACTCATTTAATTTACAGAACATTGATATTTTTTCATACAAAAATTACTTTAACTTTCAGTATAACTTTAGAAATGGGGGTTAAAATGTTAAAATATTTAAATAACCTATAACTAAATATACACTTAACTTCTTGTACATTCTACAATTGTTAACAAAATCGCTAATCTTTTGTATTCATTTCACTACCTATATTATATACAATTGCACTTAAAACAAAAACAAAAACTCCTCACAATACACGAAATAAATATTACACAGTAGAACACATGATTTCGGGAAATTCTGATAATTGTTTATGAAAGTAGCCCCAAAAAGAAGAACTTCTGCATCATTCGTTTGGTCATGGTACATCAAATAATAATTTTAAAACTAATTTGAAGTTAGTAAGTATCGTATAGGGGAATTTGTCACGTTTTAGGCTCTTTTGTTTGTCATAACTCGAGAACCACTAGTCCGAATAAAAACAAATTTAAAAAAATTAAGAATTACAATTCCTTTAATCTGTTCATACAACGTTTCGCTACATAAGCAACAGTTTCGCAGTTATAAATAAATGTATGAAGAAAAAAAACTATTTTTTACCTAAAAAATTTAATTTTTTTATTTTCAATTCATAAAAAATCCAAAACGGTAAAAACGTGTCAAGTCCTATTACTTTCACGTAAAGTCGCATAACCTATGAACAAAATAAGACATAAATCATGAAAATCGATGAACGCGTTTCGATTTTATACACAATTAAGTAAAGGTATGAATTTTAAAAATTTGCTCGAGATGTGCACAAAATTCTTTGGAAAAAACATTGATGACTTTTTTATGATTCTCAGAATTAAAAAAACAAAGCAATAAACCAAAGGTTAGTTGTATCAGCTTATTCGGTCTAGTGGTTCTCGAGCTATGACAAACAAAAGAGCCTAAAACGTGACCAATTCCCCTATACGATACTTACTAACTTCAAATTAGTCCCGAATCAATCACCTGAAAAATGTTGTACTGTGTTACACTGTTTTTATAACATTCGAACACAATATCTTATGTTTTATTTCTTTCTTACAAAGCATTTGACTATGTAGTAACTACTTCTTTGCAGAAGACAAGCCAAAAAAGGAAAGCAATTTTAATCTAAAATCAATAAGAATTAGAAATAATTTTAAGGCATTACACTTTAACTAAAACCACTCACTTTACCCCAACATCTCCCACTTGAATCCCAAACCCCACATTTAGCACCCAACTAATTGTTAGCACTTAAATAAATGGGTTTAACTACACAAAAAATAAATTTCAAAATTTGAAAAAAAAGAAAGTAAAACCTTTATACGCTTTAAAAATTTACCTAAACTATTACATACATGATGGACATTTTTAAAAACTACATAAATACATATTTATATAAAATTAACAAAAAAAAAAAAAAAAAAAACTAAAAGGAAATTAGCAATGTAAGTTGAATTTTGTTTGTGCAGATACTAAATTGAAATAAAAAATTTAATACATGTTAGTCTTATGAATATGTGCAACTTATGATTATGATAAATGGAAATTATTTCGAAATTTATATATTTCGCCTAACTCAAAACATGTTTAGTATATATGTATTTCTTTTTATAAATTTATACATTTTTAAAATAATACTTACTACTCAACATAAATATTAAATTGTCCCAAAAGCTTTTATTTGCTTAAATTAAAAAGTTTTTTACTTTATTATTTGAACTTACAAAAATGTATTTCAATATTATTTTAACACTTGTGTAAAATCATATAATCAGGCATGTGATGGAAATCGAAAACGAATCAGTTTTGGAAATACATTTTAATGCATTTATAATCTAATTTTTAAAATTTTTATTTTAAGATTCTCTTTAGTAGTCCAATATCTTTATATTTTATGTGATAAAAGTTTTTCAATACAGAAATATTACGAAAAAATTTACTTGTAAAACTCATTCGTTTTCGTTTTCGATTTCAATCACATGCCTGAATGTAGTAATTGGAAATTGATAGACTCTTTTTATAAATTGTTTTGTATAAATTTCTTGGCTTTTTTAATTTATTTTATACTTGTATATTTTTGTTTTTTTTATCAACGAATTATGAGCTGTGTAGCCGATTTTAAACAAAAATAAACATACCTATATTCCATCTATTGTCTGTTGAAATTTGAAAACTCGAGATTTTCATAATAATTGATACTGCATATGTATCTCTCCATAATTTATTTTTATTATAAATTATAACATTTTAATTAATATTGCTGTATTTTTTTTCGCTTTCTCGCTTTCAGTTACCTAAAAAAATGCTATTTGCTAAATTACTTTCTAAGTGCTAAATTAGTTAAGCTTTCTAATTCTCCGCACTTTTTCCATTCCTATAGGAAAAAATTATTATGCTATTTTTGTGAATCTTATTAGAATAGTGAATTAGACCAAAACTTAAACGTTTTACTGATTAGTAGCATTTATGGGATTTCGTTCTTTTAAAATGCAAAGTTAAACCGAATCCGAATAACGTTTACGTTTTTAAATATTTAATATTTTGGTGACAGTAAATTTAAGTCACATGATTTACTTTCAAGTAAGCAAACAAACAAAAATCAATTTTTTAATTAGTCTTTGTTGATAATCGCTTGCTTTTAAAATCACACGATTTTCAGAACAGAGGTTGATATGTTCAATCTAAGCTTTTTTTAGAAACAGTGACCGTTTTATAAATTACACGTGTGATTTAAAATCAATAACCGTTTTGAAATGTTCGGTAAATTGACAACGTTAAAAGTAACTTTGTTTCTTTTAATGATATTTTATTATTTAATTTCATACATTTAAATCAGTGGTTGGCACTTATAGTAACCTGGGGCGCCACGTGAACATTTGTTTACATGAATGTCTATCAAGGTCATGCAAATTATCGAATATGAAACATAAAACACTAGTCTCAATAACAGTAAAGTAAAGAGCATAATATATTATAATTTAGGTTCTTCTTATGCCAAACACTGATTTAAATATTTACAACTTTAAGAATTAAACAAATGCCATTATATTTTTAAAATTAATTAAAATCTTACTGAAAAAGGAATTGAACAACAAAGTTTGAATCGATTAAAGTCACCTTTATGACAGCCTGGAACTATGTATAGGTAGTAAAAAGAAATTTTTTAAAACGCGAAAAATAGCACAAAAACCGATGAGGATGTATTGCAAAAAGTTGGAGACACTTGTAAAGCGCAGTCACTCTGAAAGCTAAATTCAATTTATTTATATTTTTGTTAGTTTTAATTTTTCAAATATAATTTGAATATTTCTTTTACAATTCGCAAATATAAGAGTACAATAAGATTCAGCAAAATCCCCCTAAATAAGCCAAATAAATTTATTTTTGCCAGACCACAAATACAACACTTTAACACACAATTACAAAAAATATTAAACAATATTTAAATAATTATAACGAGGGTTAACGCAAAACATTAACATTAAAGACTAGTAAAACACCAAATAATTTTTACAAATTACAAACATTTTAATAACAGCCCTCGTATTAAATAAAATTAACTGCTGAAATAAAACAATTTTAAATTAAAGTACCTATTGCTTAAATATTATAAATGAAAATCAATATAAAAAAATTACAAAACAAACATTTAAAACTAAAGAAATTTTCCCAGTTCAGTATTGCGTTTTTAAATACATATTCCAATTTATGTTTTATTCGTCAAACCGTACAAAAATATCCACCACCTTTATACAAAAAAAAAAAAAAATTAATTAAAAATGAAATGAATAGAAATGTTAAACAAATAAATATTTTTTATTTATTATTTTGTATGATGTTAAAAATAATATACATAATAAATTCTAAAACAATATAAAACCAAAATATTGTTAGCATTTACAAATAAAGAAATCATTAAAAAAAAAAAAACAACAAACTGAAATTAAATATTTTATATGTAAAACTATGTAATTGTATATGTATATGTATTTATAACTTTTAACAAATAACAAACAAAATATAGTTTATAACAAAAAAACTAAATAAATAATTACATATAGCAAAAACAAAACAGTGAAAACACAAGATAAGAAAAAATTATTAAGAAAATCACAAGCATAGCATAGTTAAGACAATTTTTTGCAATTAACAAAACAGCTTTATTCAAAAATTTAAACATTTTTAACCAATAAAGTAATAGAAAAATATCATACAAACATTCTCGAACGATTTCATTGAAAAGCATAATTAGCATACAAAGAAAAATAACAACAGTAACAACAATAGCAAGAAACAAAATAAATAATAGTTGATAATAAGAAATTGTTGTTTTTATTTCCAGAATTTATTTTATTTTAGATTTAATTATGTTTCTAATAATTTTTATTATATAAATAACAAGTAAATAAACATAAAAGTATATAAATTCAAATTTGTTTTAAAACAACTTTCGTATTTTTTGGAAAACATTTACTTCCTTCAGTTTCCATTTCCTATATTCTTAAAATACAACTTAGTTTTCATAGTTTCCTTCCTCCTACTTCGTTATGAGAAATACAGCTCTGTAGTCTGGCTAGCGAGTGGTGCTTATTTAGCGATTTTTTATTTATAATTCACTTTTCTTTTTACAATTTTAAATATATTAAATAACTGAATGTATTTTTTTGAATAAATAAAGTAAATAAGTTAAAAATTATGACCTTAATTTTTAATATTATTATTATAGAAATTCCAAAGTGAGTTTTATATGAAGAAATTGAGGAATTTAATTTCAATTAGATTCAAAATAATGCAAATGCTATTAAAAAATAATATTTCTATTTCTATATCCCACTACGAAGTAAAACTTAAACCTATACAACTTCATAGACAATTTCACTTAATTAAATTAGCTTAATGTTAAAAAATTTTAAACCACACAAGTTTTTTTTATTAATGAAAAAAAAAAAAAATATGTGACTAAATTAAATTTTTATAAATAGTATTTTTAAATTTACTATAAAAAATAGATACTTTTTATTTTCTTAGAACCACAAAGGCAAAAATGAGGTATATATACTTTAATACAGATGTATTTAGATAAATTGAACATTTCATTATTAGACTTAGTAACGTGCAATGTTCAATGAGTAAATCATAGTTCTGTAGTTTACTGTTAAATTATATTTTAAAATCAACTTTTCTAGTAATAGAGACTTTGAAACAAATAACAGAGTTAACAGAATAAAAATAAACAAAATAAGCCGATGTGTGCAAAAGATCAAAACATTAAATAATTATTTAATAATATACTTGAATCCCTATTAGATACTTTAACTTTAAGGAATTCATTCTTTTGAAAGTTCTATTTTTATAAAATTTATTGCTTCTCTTTTCAAAACAGCTTAATAAAGTTTATTGGTTGATTGGTTTATTTTTCTTCAATCTAAATCTATTACAAATAATTTCAATTCTTTTGCAAATGATTAAAAACAAAATTAATTTTATTATAAATTGATTCCATTATTAATTATCAACGAAGAAATTGTATTCAAATAATAACCATTGAATTAAGTTAAAGAACTTGTTTTGATGAGAATGATTCTATGAAATGAATTGCTAAATTTATAGTCAGTAAATCTGAGTAAAATTGTATGATACATACAACCTATAATTTCTACTACACATCGAATACTAGTTGTAAATCCCCTAATTTATATATAAATTTTAGACCTTTTTAAAACAATCTAGTTAGTTATTAAAATTTTATTTACGGAAAAATACTTTTCTGTATTTGAGTTTTTATAGTTTTGATTTTTACGCATATTTATGATTTTTTTAAAAAATTTCTGTGGATTTTGTGCTTGCTTTCTTATTTTTTTTTTGTGCATATTTAATTAAAACATATTCCGAATTTAGGAAATTACAAGAGATTTTAAAAATGTTTGCTAAAATTTTTAATTTGTGCTAATTTAACTATGTACTTAATTTTCATGAGAAGGTACGAGCTGGAATAGTTAAAATTTGTCTGAAATAAAATAAAGGCATATAAACACATATTTTTATTGATTGTTGCACAATATTAGTAAAAATTTATTTAAAAAAAAAAAAAATTGGTTTGAATTTCATCTTCTATTAAAGAGTTGAAATTATTTATCATAATCATTTATAATTTATTTGATTTGTTAGATTTACTAATTTATTTCATAGTATGTTTTCTTTTTATACAAAAATATAATTTCGAAAGTATTTTTAATGACTAGAAAGTTTTCCCCATTTAAGCGATTTTTACACAGCAGCTTTTATCCCTAACATTCTTGACATTACTTTTTCCTTCCTCTTTGGACGTTAGTTTTATTAAAATAAAAAAGCGGGATCGGTTAGTAAAGTGTAGTACTGTGTTAAAATATTAAAATATAGTGTTCTTTAGTTGATAAAATCAAATAAAACTATCAGTAACAAGTAACTAAATGCGTAGTGAATGTAATCCTATACATAGTTCAAATCAAAAGTCTTTTATTAAACGAAAATATAAGAAAATAAAACGGGCTTTTTTAAGTTTCTCACGCAGTCGTTTTGTTAATGTAATATGTAAGGTGTCGGGTCGTACTTTGACGTCGGTTTTAATGTTTTAAGTAAATTTGCAATAAATCTAAGCATAATTAATATAATGAAGTTGTTAAAATTTTAAATAAATGCAGAAAAGAGGATGGAATGAATATATGATCAGTTGTTAAAGTTATTAAAAATAAGAGTGAGTTAAATAAGTGTGTGTAGTGTTAGTGTGTATTTTGTTTGTATGTTTGTTGGCTTAAGAGCAAAAGCAACAAAGAAAAAAATCTCATTCTATTTCCTATCTTTTGTGCATGCAAGTGGTTTTTGTTGTTGTACTCGTATTTGTTTGTGTGTGTGTGTTTTTTTTTTGTTGAGCAGCAACAAGTGCTTTTAGTAAAAAATAGAGTTGAAATAAAAAGTATGAAGAAGCAAAGGAAGTCTTTGTGTTGCATTTTAGTTTCTAGGGTTCGTTATATTTGAAAATGAAAGTTGATTGGGTGTTGCTGTATTATATATAAAAAATAGGTAAGATATTACTATTTATTTCTTTATTATACATACATATTTGTTAATAAAATTTTTTACAATTGTTTATTTATTGTACCTTCATTAAAAATGAACTAACAATAAGTAGGTACATATATCAAATTTTATATCTAAAAAATTTTAAATTATTATTCCAGCCAATGCCGGACGAAAATTGTGTAACCATTGTTTATTTTATTTATTAAGTTGGCATTCTTCCTTCTTGTCTTCGGCTCAGATCCGCTGTATCTATTCTTCATAGTCGAATATAGCCACTAGTATTTAATGTGTTGCTGTCTAATGGGTTTGAGTGTACTATTAATAAAATAATAAACATACAACATGCATATTTATTTGAATAAAATATTTTATTATGTAGGTACATCTCATTTTAAAAATGTATAAAATGGTTTTAAAACTAAGTTTTATAAAATACTAGCTCGGTATTTACTAATGATTTGTATTTCATAGAATAAGATGTATTCACAACCTGCCTGTTCTTCGGGTCAAAAAATATATTTCTCGGATTTAACCTATAGTCGGTCCATATTAAATATCGTTGGAAAGGTATTTTTAATATCTTTTATTTGATGTATTCCAAATTATCAGACACCCAGTAGTTCCCGAGGTATAGGCTTATATATTTTCAACTTTGAGGAACCGCCCATTTGAAAATAGGCGTGGCCGACAACAATTTTTTCTCTAAAAGCCTTATTTGATGATTTTTTTTGTTTTTAGCAAAGTCACTTAAACTGACATGTTTCGAATATTTCATATTCATTTAATTTCTAATTTTAAAAAAGCTGGTACATTTTTTTGAAAATTTTTGTTTTTCAAAATCTTAATTTTATACGTACTCGTACAGACAGGTAAGTAAATATCCCAGTATAAGTCCCCGTTTACACAGTCGAGCATTTGGAAGAAAAACATTTAGCTTGCCAGAAAATTACGGGTGGGGAAGAGAGAATCAATTTTGTGTTCGGTACTCGGTAAACATGCTTTGTTGTCTTTGCTGGAATTTACTACAAATTATTACACAGCACGAATAAGAGAAATGTCAAAAAAAGCTAATAATAAAGAAATGTGTCTGACAACATTGGTTGACAGTGTGACCGCGAATGAAAAAACAAAAGAGAATTCCAGATGTTTTTCTTCTAAATGATCGACTGTGTAAACGGGGACTAACGAATCTCACGTTAAGGAAAATCCGATAAAACTTAGAGCAAAGTTTATAAAATTAAAACAAACAAATTATATAAAGAGTGGATCAAGAACTCATTCATCTGTAAAAAAATAAGAGTATTTCATAACATAATTATTTCATCATCAAACCTAGGTGAAGACTTTTTTAGAATGCAATTTGTAAAAACTACAAAAGAGTTTAGACAATAACTATGTCACTATTTTATTTAATAATTAAAACTTGATATAACAAATTTTTTTTTTTTTACAAATTGATGTTCTTGTTGTTATAGTGAAAAATATTATTCTGGATTTTAAGCAGATTCTTAAACCAAGCGAGTTACTTTAATTTCCTTTTTATTTCAAATACAACTTTGTATTGTACTCGTTAGTTTTAGTTTTTTCATTCTCATATATTCGCTATCGGATACACCTCACCAGTGCTGCCAACTTTTTTTTTTTTGGAGAAATCGTCAATTTAAAAGAAAAAAATCGTCAAGACAAAAATACGTTAAAAATACCAAAAACATTTTTTTATTAATTTTTTAAATATTTTATTTTATTTACATCTAAATAAAGTTATTATTTAATAAAAGAGAAAAAAATAATTAATTTATTGTGTGACTTTACTCTGGTACATTTCTGTGTGACATTTTTTTAATAATTCATTTTTAATTGCCATATTTATTTATATTTATATATGTACTTAAATTAAGATAATCTTTTGAAAACAATTTTCCTTATAATGTTGAAGATTCCAAAGCATTTCTGGATTTTGTTTTATTTAAATTTCCAATATTAAAAATTCTTTTAACGTTGGTCGACGAATGTGGTTGGACCATTAAACTCGAAAAAAATTGTATTAAAATTGGGAAGGGGTGTGTATTATTGACTCTCTTTAAATTAGAAACATTTTTCCAAAACACCAATGTTTCAAGTTCGGTGAATTTCATATTACGTAATTCTCGAACTTCATTATCAAGTTCTTGATATTCTTTTCCATTTAATAAATTTGGAAAAAATTGGCCAATTGTAAAATTTAATAATTTTTTTGTTTAAAGCTACGCTTGGTTCAATGGAGTTTAATCCTTCTAAAAGTTTATCGCCAAAATCAAAACGTTTTAAAATTTGTAAAACTAATTCAATATAAAATTGGACGCAGAATTTAACAAATATATTATATTGACTATATTCAATATTTAAACTAGATTGGTTCTCCTTTACGTAAATGCCAAGATACACTTCATCTTCATTTAATAATATGACTTCGTTATTAAAACTTTGGATTTCAAAATTAACCAAATACTCTTCTACAAAAAAATGTCCAGTACAGATAGTCGTGTACTACACGCTCTACCTCTTCAACCCCTCGCCTACCAACTTCATCTGTCTTCCTTTCAATTTCTACATTGCAAAAGGGGACTTACAAAATTTGAATTTTAGGAAAAACGGTTACCATATGTTTTGCTTTTAAAAAAATCGTCATTTTTGTTTGCGGGAAAAGTGAAAAATCGTCAATCGTCATTTTAATAAATTTGACTTAAAAATCGTCAAAATGACGATAAATCGTCACTATATTGTTATAAGCAAATGAGCAGGCATGTCAATGGTGTTAATTTAGCGATTATTGTTAATGTAAAACAAGGTTGGTTTAACGATTAAAAACAGCATAAGAAATTAGAGCAATGCTAAACTGAATTTTTGTAACGTTATTTTAATGATAACAATATATTTAGGAAAAATTCATATGAACTAGAAACTAATTAATACAATTATTATGAATTATAAATTGTTTTATTTATCTTCTACTGAAGTTGTATCATTTATGGGGATATATGTATGTATTATGTTTTTCATTCCGTTTGTCACACATTCAAATATTTATATTATATATTTATAATAATAATATATTTTGTGCTCTTTATTATTTTTGGCCGTTAGTCCGTCTTTTAAAAGCACGTAAGGCCTGGAAAAAAGCACTAAGGGGATACATTTTTTCCCAATATTTTTTGTTTATCAGAAATGTTTGGTATTGAAAAATGTTCAAAATCGTTAAAAATCACTTTAATATTGGTATACAAATAAGATTCAACATGATAATTCACAAATTTTAGTATCCAAATAAAACTCAACACAAATAAGTTTCATATACGATCGGTCATATTTAGTTATAGCTTCCATATAAACTCGCAGCATAGAATCACTTTATATCAATATCAAATATAATGCAAATAATTTATGTATGCACAGACAATCGGTCCATAACAGGTCATAGTTCTCTTAGTGCCCATTTCTAAAAACGTGTTTTTTTCTCACATACTCGGTGTTCTCATATACATACTTCAGGTGATTTACAAAAATCATCGTTCTGTGAGAAATGTTTTTCGTGCATTTCGAGCAACAATGGCTTTATTTAGAAATCCTTTTGTATAAATTTATATTTAAAATGTAAATGTCACCTTCTATATTATTTTTAATACACCTTCAAAACTGAACTATTTTTTATTGGTAGTCTATTAAAAAAATTACCAAATGAAATAAAAACGTTCGGAAGTGGAATTAATTCCGTATTTTGCTTCTATAGAAAAAGTAAAACGAACAATTTTTTTTGGAATGAAAACTAGAAATGCTTAAAATTACAATTCCACATTGCAAATTGAAAGTGGTTTCATTCCGAAAATTTTTTTCGTTTTGCTTTTTCTATTGAGGCAAAAAACGGAATTTATTCTATTTCCGAACGGAATTAAATTCTGTGACATGGCTGTATATACGAAATATTGCACTTACATTCAATTCCGCTTCTTTTAAAGATAAAAATTACAAACATTAAATATATTCAACTATCAGAGACAGCAACAGTGAGCCAATAAAAATATGTACATTTTATTTTATACATACATACATATGTATGCACAGTAGTGCTGGCAAAGTATTGAGTAAGGGGTACCGAGTATCGAGTATTTGCCCTTTTTTTTGGATATCAATACTCAAAAGTAGTTACTCGATACTTTCTGAGTTGTATTTTTAAGTAAGTTGCCACTCAACTTAAAATAGTACATAAAAATACATCACTGTATAAAAAGACAACAGTGAGCTACAAAATTAAATTAAATTCTTACGTTGTTGTTAACGTTGAATTAAAAGATAGCTTTACATTTATTTTTGATTTAATAATAAAAGACATACAAAACCAATAATAGTTGAAGATCTATTTTTATTTTTTTAAAGAAATTATTTGAATTTGCAGATAAAAACTATGCGTTACAATTTCAAAACATTCGTTACAAGTATCGAGTAGTATTGAGTACTCAAATGAAAAGTATTGAATATTATTGAGTAATGGAAAGTAGTAGAATTTGCCAGCACTAATGTACAGTGAGCTCACAGAAACGTGAACAAATTTTTACCGAGGGTGTTCACGTTTTCGATATTGTTCACGTTTTAGATTGCATTTTTTTTATAACATATTTTAGTCTTTTATCTTCTAATTAATTTAAAATAAAGTATGTATGTTTGCAAAGTGGTTTCTAAGATACTAATTTCTAAATTATGTTATTGAATTCATCAGAAATAGAGGTTAGCTGAATTTAAACTACGATAATTATAAATTTGTTTATTTAGTTTTAATTGAAAAGAAGCAACTTCATGTAACAAAAGTTGTTTACAACAAGCAAACTACGAAATTCTTCTGCGGGGAATCCCAAAATTTTTAAATAAGCTTACAACATTGAATTTTACTGTTCGTTAAACAATTCACGTTTTAGAGCCTTCTGAATATGTTCACGTTCAATGAGGAAAAATGTTCGTGTTTTTGGGTAGTTCGTGTTACTGTATGTTCACGTTTCTGCGAGTTCACTGTATTCATATTTATCTATTTAGCCGTTAGTTTTGTTATTCACAACGAATTTCTTTTAGATAATACTTTTTTACTTGTCTTACACAAATTTGTTTGGCTCCTTTGAAATGTAAAATTAATATCAATTGCCTACTTGACATTTCTCACATTTTATCTACGAGCATAGTAGCATAAAATAAATTGTCTCTTTATAGGCTCTTAGTAAACTAAAATGAAGTTGGTTAGGCTCCATGGGTCATTCTCAAACCAGGTCAGTTGGTAAGTGAGATGCTGTATTCTCCTCCTTATTTACAGTTCCTACAGTAATAATTGTACCGTAGGCCCATTCTCCTGGAGTGTGTTCCTGAAATATAGTGCTCTGGGACTACTGAAACAATTAGTGTAATGTGGTCACGACGAAAGCAAATGAGTGAATTCGTCCTGCATATTTAAAAAACGTGCCAAATTGATCTCACATACCACATTGTCTGAGCAAGTCCAGTTCTTACTAAACATTAATTTTAAGACTCGTGAGAGTAATACTAGTGAAGTGGTCAATCGTATCCACGGTCATCATTGTACCCATTCTAGCTAGTTCATCGGCTATACAGTTGTCCAGTATTGTAATATGTCAATTTTTTTGGAAGTAGAAGTATTTTCCTCCTCAAACATAAAATTTCAAGCCAATTTGTCATCCACACCATAGAAAAAATAATTTAATTCACTGCAAATCATGTATCGCTTCAAGTTCAAACGTTTATTTAGATTTATCTTCATATGTAGACTGGCTCCTATTAGTATTTATGTATATCTAAAGTGTAGACTATTATCTTGAAGAATGCCTAATTGTTTGTAGTTGCAGTATAAACGGGACTAGTAAGTTGTATCTTTATAGACAGGCACCAGAACTGCTGGGGTATTTGTCAAAACTGTGTACATATACATCTGTACGTCTTACATAGACCAAAATACATGGATAGTAATAACATAAAGTCCTCATTTCCGTTACAGCTTAAGAGCGTTCTTTCCTTTGGAATATTTAAAATAAAAAAGGGAATAACAAAACAATAAGGATACAAATAAAACGCAAGCAAACGGGGAAAACAAACCGGAAGAACTTGACGAACTCTCGTCATTGTTACAGATGTTGTTGGGGTTTTGTCAATTCTATATGTATATGTATATAAAGCGTTTTTCAACAGGGACGCTACAAAAGTAGACCGATAGGAACAGCAAACGACGCCATATTTTTTTGCCGCTCTTTTGACATTTCTGTACAGTTAGGTTTGCCATTTCATGATGGAAAGATATACGAGCCCACAACGAGTCGAAATTATTCAAATTTACTACCAAAATTCGGAGTCAGTGGCCTCAACGTTAAGAGCGCTACGTCCAATTTATGGTCGTCATAATCGTCCTACCAGATCAACAATTGAGCGTCTAGTGGAAAAATTTGAATCCACAGGCACAGTACAAAATGTTCCCGTGCCAGTGAGACAAAGAAGTGCCCGTAGTGTCGAGAATATTTCTGCTGCTGAGGCTTCAGTTGAAGAAAGCTCAAATGTGTTTCTCACACGTCTCACAGGATTTTCATCGAAAAATCATCTTCAGATATGAGGCTAATTTCTGGCTGAATGGCTTCGTCAATTAGCAAAATATGCGTTATTGGTCAGACAGCAATCCACACGTATTCCATGAGTCATCATTGCATCCCGAAAGAATTACGGTTTGGTGCGATTTATGGGCCGGCGGCGTCATTGGGCCGTACTTCTTCCGTGATGATCAAGACCGGCACGTTACTGTGAATGGGAATCGCTACCGTTCAATGATAACAGAATATTTTTGGACTCAATTGGATGATATGGACATGGAGGACATGTGGTTCCAACACGACGGCGCCACAAGTTACACAGCCAATGTCACAATAAATTTTTTGGAAACCATGTTTGGAGAACGTGTTATCTCACGAAATGGTCCAGTCGATTGGCCGTCTCGGTCGTGCGATTTGACGCCGTTAGATTATTTCCTGTGGGGCTACGTCAAGTCTATGGTCCAACTTTGCCAACAAGCCAGCGACGATTGATGAACTTCGTACGAATATCGAACGTGAAATGGCAGCAGTATCGGCCGATTTATGCTTGAAAACCGTCGAAAATTGGGTTCAGCGTCTGGACTTCTGCAAGCGTGCCCGTGGTGTCCATGCAAAAGAAATCGAGTTCCATACATAATGGCATCACACGTACTTTCACAGGAATAAAGAATTTCATTGATATCCAAAACCGTTTTTGTTTTATTTAAAACAACTTTTGTAGCGCTCTTATTGAAAAACCAGATATATTGTTATTTTTCGTGTTATATATAGTCTGTAGGTATAGTTGTAATGGTAGCCGGCATCTGAGTTGTAAGTTGACAGCAGACCAACACACACATTTGCGGTCATAACGTAATGGGACTAATGTGTTGTGTATTTAAAACAAGTGAGTTGGCTAAGTGAGTCGAAAATCATATATATTTCCAAAACAATAAGAGAAGCTGTTTCATTTCATGGTCAATTTTTAGAATTCCTAAACAAAGATAAAATTAGGCCGATTTTTGGCTTCATCAGAAACCAAACAGAATACTCGGTCGGACTCTAGAAATCATTTAGAAAATTTTTATGAACAATTATTAAAAAAAAATATATATATTATTACAAAATTATATCTCAATTTATATTTAACGGTTTGTAACGGCTAGTCTCAACATACAGCATGTTTATCAACATACAACATGTTTATCAACATTTGCAAGTTAAGGATTTCCTAAACGCTTTATTAAAAAATATATTAAGGCGCTCCAACTGCGCCTATTAATTTATACACGTTAAGGATTTAAACACAATAAAACTTAGTTTTATTAATTATATTTATTACAATTTAATTAGATTTAATATGATTATATTTATTACAATTTAATTAGATTTAATATTATATCGACCGGAATCTTCGAGCGCGCAACCAAGACTAACTTCATGTCCATTACCTTCGTTCCCAAGTCAACCAGCATGATCACGTTACCTGTGCAAACAGCCAGACGCTGATACAGCAAAAGTGCATTCCCATGGTATTTGACACCCTTAGCTAGGCATTTATTTGTTACGCGTGCGAACATTGCGAAATCAGGTTTATGCTGACTCTGCCGAATGTGTTTTACCGGCAGTGTCGACAGCGTGTTTAACTCCTCCCTCTCTAAAAGTCTGCGTCCCGCAGATCTCAGGGCTTACAACAGGCAATATCACAGGAAGATTCAATTTTCTCGTTTGTCGGTACCAAATCCATCCAATGCAGATGGCCATAAAACCAATTGTTAGCATGCTGATTCCAAACGAATGGCCAAATTTAGTATTTAATTGTTCAAGACGATCGATGTTGTGGAGGTTGACTTCATGAACATACTTGACGTCCAGTAAAAGGTCGTCGTGGGTAATGTTCACTAGTACTGGTGGCAGGGCCTGGGTTTTCGCAGTAGAAGAGCTCGAGTAGGTTATATTTCTGATTGATATGGATTCATTCCCCAGTTGCAAAAGGTAGGTACCATTTAGCGTCCTAGTTTCGTTGTTTAGTTTTATCGCACCCACAAAGTTGGTGACATATATCACGTCGTTCGTGATAACCTCAACGATCTCCTCTTGACTCATCTTGTACTTACATTTGGCTGAGCCGCCCTTCAAGATTCGAGGAAGACAATCGTTTTCGTTCAACTTAGTTGTAGAGGATCTCTGACAGACTGTGGAGTTGTTAATCGAAAGGCAATCACCTTTTACTCCATAAGTTTCGAATTCATTCACCAGAACTTTAGTAAATTCCAAATCTATTTGTTTCCCTTTGCTTATAATGGCTCTCGTTAGAAGTATATTATATGCATTTTTTCCTAGTTTTGGCATTGACAGAATATACAGTAAAACCGAACCGTTCGTGTATATTGATGGTGTTCCATACTCTATAGCTTCTATTACATTGCCGTAAGGGAGTGTTTCCACCTCATCGATGATTTTGTTTATTTCTGTGTGATCCAGCAAATTAGTATTAATAATATTATTCTTTGCCAGCTGGCATGCTCGTATAATTTCATTGACTTCGTCCTTCAAGATTATTATCTGATTCATTGTGGTTTGTTCAATTAAGCTATAGTCTTTTCCGCTTGTAACGTTGTTCAACCTGGCGATTATTTCATTAATTTTTTGTGCAGCCTTGTTTGTTGCCTGTTGAAGTTCTGCATTTATCCTATACTGCTCATTGTTATTCGAGATTATATTTTCATTGCTCTTAAGAAGTTTATTCCAATCCATAGCGTCAGGACTTCCGGCTACCCATTTCCAAGCAGACCCAATCCAGTCAATTGATCGAGGAGCACGCTTCCTAATGTTCGTTAGTTCGCTAAGGCGTTCCTGTACTTGTAGCAAGTGATGCAAAATAAATTCTTTATTCTTACTCGATGGAACATAGTTTTGGACAATGGAAGATATGTCGCTAGTTGCTGTTCTATATTCGTCCAGATTTATAACATGCACCAACTTAAAGTTTCCATCGATCAACCATCCCCTACCAACTTTTACCGATACCACTGGTGTTTCATATTGGTAGATCTGCACCCCGTACGTGGATGAGATGAGACGAAATGCTATCAAAATTATTATTACAAAGAACATGACTGGAAAATTCTGAAAAAAATGTTATTTATGAGGTTTTATGTATTGTTATCTTTTCTTTTTATCATATTTTCCTTATTTTTTATATAGAATTATTTTTATTCTACTTTCCTTAAGTCTAAGTGTTAGTATTTTTTCTTTTTATTGTATATATATTTTTTTATTTTTATATAAAATTCTTTTTGTTTGCCGATTTCGGCTAAATGCTTTTACTTTCTGTATTTTGTTATTTTAATGATAGAACTTTTTTTTTTTTTTTTTTTTTTTTTTTTTTTTTTTTTTTTTTTTTTTTTTTTTTTTATATTAAGGCATAAAAGGAAGAAATAGTTGCACCTAGGTTAAGTTTATTGCAATGTGTCACCTGCCCAGCGCGAAAAGGAAACCCAATACACTGCTTCTACGGGGACTCATTTCTATGCCCCGTTAGGTTTTTAATGTGTTCCTTGTGAATCTTTCTTCCGCTCCTTGTTAGCACTGTAACCCTATTGTCTCTTTCGACTATTTCTTTTCTAAATAGAGCTTTGTTCTTACCCTTGATTGTCTTGATTGCTACATAAATTTTATCCCCCCTCCTGTACTTTTTAGGGCTCTGTCTTTTCTTATTCACCCTCGCATTGCGGGCTGACATATTTCTTTTCAACAGGTGCCTTAAATCCCTATTTACCTTTCTTTGTTCAACCAACAGTTTTTCGTAGTTTGCTCCGACAATTCTATTAAAGAACAAATCACGGGGTCTTTTTTTGGTGACTGAGTGGATGGTATTGTTATACCTATCCACACAAATTTCAATCAGTTCCTTCACGGTCAGGTCTGGATACTCTATCCTTAAACACCTGTAGATTTCGAGTATCGTTGAGTGCACTCTCTCAACCTGACCATTGACTTCACTTCTTTGCGCAGGTGTGAGATACAACTGTATTCCCAGAGACCTTATAAAAGTTTCTGTCAGAGGACTTATGAAGCTGCGTTCATTATCTGTGACAAGGATTCTTGGCGCCGTAAAGAAGTGAAGTACTTTAATTAGCTTCTTTCTTACCTGTACTAATGACTTATCTCCTAAACTAAAAAACTTAGCAAACTTTGTGAATTTATCTATGCATGTAATAAACTTCTGTCCCTGGATTTCCATGATATCCATATGGAGGATTTCGCATGGATACCTGGGAGAGGGAGTTTCTTGGTGATGTGGTTGTGGAGGCTTCCTATCATACTTGCAACGGTTGCAAACATCACAACGGCCTACGTATTTCTTTACAGCAGCGTTCATTTGAGGAAAGTAAAATTGATCTAAAATTTGTTCTTTGTTTTCCCTATAATTACGATGTGCTCTTTTGTGTTCAGTGTCAATAATCTCGAACTGACGTTCCTTCGATGTGATGTCTGTTACCATCTTCTGCGCAATTCTAATTTTATATTTTGTGAAATGGTCTATATAAATTTCTTGCATAAGCCCTAATAGGTTTTCAGGAATTTTTATTCCGTTAAGGATGTTGGGCTGAAGTCTTTCTTTTAAAGCAGAGGTAAGTGTACCTTCATTCCATTGTTCTGAGGATACGAAATGCCGAGTATACCCACGGTGTGGTTCCTCGACTGCCGTTAGATCCATACCTGTCTTAATTATAATTTGGTTCCTAAAGACGTTAATGGGAGCTTCCACATGAGGTATTAAATCTGTGGAATCGCAATCGGCACTGTGAACTGTAGCGTCTGATGAAAGGTCTTCATACTCATGCCCTTCTGAGGCAGTTGCGGTATCACTCGCCACACTCGCGTTTCCTTCAGAAGCGGTTTGGGTATCATCTGAGTCTCCAAATCTACCCTCGCTAGCTGTATCTGTTAGGGAATTATATAGATGGTTTGATATAGTTTTCAACCTGGAGAGAGCATCCGCCACATAGTTTGATTTACCAGGTTTATAAATCAACTCGTGATTATACTCTTCAATCCGGGCTTTCCATCTTTTCAGCTTATGATTGAAATTCCTGTTGCCTAATGCAAATGTTAGTGGTTGATGGTCGGTATAAATTCTAACTTTCCTTGCCCCATATAGATAGTTTCTAAGATTATCAAGGGCCCATATGATGGCCAGCATCTCTTTTTCATTAGTAGCATAGTTTTCCTCTGTCTTGTTGAGGGATCGAGAAATATAAGCTATAGGCTTGTCTTTCCCGATTTCGCCTTGTGACAGTACAGCTCCTAATGCAAAGTTGGAAGCATCGGTAGTGAGGTTAAATGGCCTATCGAAATCTGGAAAGCACAGTACTTCGGCTGTTGTCAGCATAGACTTCAATGAATTGAATGCTTTAAGGGCCTCGCCTTGTATGGTAATAGGTACCTTTTTTGACTGATTGGCTTTAACTTGGGCATGCTCTCCCCTTGTTAAGTTTGTGAGCGGCTTTGCTACCTTTGCGTAATCACGGATAAATCTTCTATAGTAAGAAGTCATTCCTAAAAAACTTTTCAACTCCTTGAGATTTGTGGGCGGCAAAAGGTTTCTAATAGATTCCACCTTAGTGGGGTCTGGTTTAATCCCCTCAGATCCTATAATGTATCCAAGAAATTCTACCTGTGTCTTCATAAAATGCGTTTTTTCTAGATTAACCTTCAGATTGGCCTCGTGAATTCGTGCAAATATGGTGTCTATATTCCTCAGATGATCTTCGACATCCCTCCCAATTACAATGATATCATCAATGTACACATAGCAAATTTTTCCTATGTATTCGCGCAGGACGTCGTCTATCATCCTCTGAAATATTGCGGGTGCATTTTTTAAGCCAAAAGGCAATCTTAAATATTCATATTTGCCGTTCATGGTAGAAAAAGCGGTTTTAGGGATATCTTTCGGTTTCATTGCTATTTGATGAAACCCTGACGTAAGGTCAATGGTTGTAAAAAATTTTGCTTTTCCTAGGCTGGCTAGAGTGGAAGTTATATCAGGAATGGGATAAGTATCAGAGATGGTTACCGCGTTCAGGCGCTTAAAATCAACAACCATACGATACTGTTTTTCGCCATTTGGTTTTGGTTTTTTAGGGACAACCCAAATAGGGGAGTTATAGGGGCTCTTTGAAGGTCTTATGACGCCTTCGGAGAGTAATTCTTGAATCTGCCTTTCTACCTCCTCTCTCATGCAGACAGGGTACGGATAACTTTTCGTGTAGATTGGTTCATCCGTACTGGTTCTTATCTCTGCTTGGACATTGGTGGATGCTAACTCACTACCGTCCAAAGGACCGAAAAGCGACTTGTATTTTTCAATAATGTTTTTTATTCTATTTTTTATTTCAGGGGCGTATTCTTCATCTAAAATATAGTTTAGTTCAACCGACATTTTTTCTTTCAATGGGATTTGAATATTCTTGGTTAAAATTAAAATGTTTTCCTTTCTGTCAACTACAGCACCTAACTCCTTAAGGGTATCATCGCCTATTATTCCGTCAAACATTCTCAATTCTGGCAAGATATAGAAGGATATGGGTTTATTTATTCCTACCGATTTAAAAAATTGTCCCATAACCTTTCTTTCTATGTTTACGTTTCCCCCTACTGATCGGACGATTATTGGCTTATCGAGCTTCGTACTGCCCATGGCTAGTGATGAATTGCAAAAGTTTTTATTTGAGCCCGTATCGATAAGAAAACATAAAACACCACCCCCTTTTTTCTGGTATTCTATATAGGGTAAGCTTGAGGGCTTTCCCCCATAAAATTTAGTTCCCCTATATTCTCTTCAACATAGGGGTCCTCTTCGGGGACTTCCTCCGATTCATGGATGTTATCTTCATGAGTTTCTATATGATAGAGACGGGGATGTTTAGTGAAGGAATTGGGATCCGACGTAGTCCGTTTTTCAGCCATTCTCGGATTGTTGATGTAATTAACACGACGTGACTGAATCGTTCTGTCGACTTCCATCGGTTCGTGCTTAATGGCAGGATACCTAGGTGGCAGCGGTGGTCTCCTTTGGGGGTTGTAGTCACTGCTCCGTATGTTCGGGGAATTGTAATTAGGCTGCCAGTTTCTAGGACGGAAGTT
Source organism: Bellardia bayeri (assembly GCA_950370525.1). Lineage (NCBI taxonomy): Eukaryota > Metazoa > Arthropoda > Insecta > Diptera > Calliphoridae > Bellardia > Bellardia bayeri. Next base: position 125,711,926 of record OX493264.1, read on the forward strand.
TTGTTGTTGCCAATGCGTACCTGAGCGCACAGGGAAGGGTTTAAGCACCCTTGGGGGCATTGGCCGGTTGCCAATATCCATGGTCATTGAATCCGCTGCTTTACTAGCTATCTTGGGGGACATAATATTATTCCTCATTGTGAAATTTTGTAGTTCAAGACAAGCGGAGTACGCCTCGGGCAAAGTCCTGGGCCTTTGAATAATTATCATGCGAGAAAGATCTGGTTTCAGTCCTCGAACAAACACATCTAAAGATCTGTTACGATACGTTTCTACAAGAGCCCTAACCGTTTCCTCACCATAAGACTCTGTTTTTATCTTATTTACAATAAGGGATAATTGAAGGTTTACGGTGGAGTAAAACTCCTCAACAGTCGCGGAACCCTGCGATAGCTGATTCAATTGGTGCTCTAGAGTTTGTGTATCACGCTTATCTGCGTAATGAAGCGACAAAACCCTTTTCATTTCATCCCAGTTACTATCAAAGACGTTGTAGGAGACGAGAGCCGTGTCAGCAGCACCCACGATTTTTTGACGGATACTTTGAACTATCGCCCTGTAAATGGGTTTTTGCCTAACTATTTCAAAATCTTTTAATATTGTTTCTACAGAGTGAACCCAAGAAATATATTGAGTGGGGTTACCGTCAAAAGATCGTAACTCCTTTACACTATCGGGAAGACGGCTTATGTCCCTTAAGTCATCCTCCGTTTGTGGTCGCTGGAGGGGTCTTTCAACCTCCAACCTTGAATTTATCAAAGGGCTCTGGCTCTCTTCAAGTCGTTCTAGTCTGTTTCTAACTTGTCCTATAGCATTGTTGCTGAGAGTAGCCTCAATGCTTCCTATTCTGTTTTCCACTGACTTAATTTGTTCCATAAACCGGTTAATTGCACCAGTTAAATTGGTAACTGTCACTCTTAATTCTTCCATAATGTAAATATTGCTAACAAGGAAAAAAAAGAAAAATTCACTTACTTGTAAAGAAAATGTCCTCTTTGGAATGCTTGTCCGTTTTTGGATATTTCCCAGCTGCACAGGAAACACTTACACTTCACTTGTTTTCGTTCAACCACTAGGCAAACTTCTTACTTTCACTTTTTTATTTTTCACAATTTTCAAGATTCCAAAATTTTGCATTTATTTCTTACTATTATTACTTTTTCTTTGCAATATATATATATTTATTTTTTTATTACTACTCAGTTTTTTAATTTCTTTTTTATCATATAGCCTTTTATCTATTATTATTCATTTATCTTGAGTCCTGGTTGTGCGACGCGACGCGGACATTTAGAAAATCCTTTTTATTTTAGTTATTATTTTCTTTTTTAATTATTTGCCCTCACGAAAGGTCCGTATTCTTCCTCTTTGGTTATTCGCTTTGATTATCGCGGATACCTACTAGGGTACGGGTTGCTTTACGTTCACTCTGGTATCCTTCTGTGATAATTTTTGTTAGTAAGGATCACCAGGAGTACCAGTTTAATGAAGGAGGGTATACCGTTTAAGGTTTTAATAAATTATGTTATTATTAGTGCTGGAGGGTCCCGTAGGATTCGCAGAACTATTACTATTTATTTAATAACTTTATTAAATTATTTTAAGGACCTTTTTTTCAGGTCCCTGCTCGGGCGCCAGTTAAGGATTTCCTAAACGCTTTATTAAAAAATATATTAAGGCGCTCCAACTGCGCCTATTAATTTATACACGTTAAGGATTTAAACACAATAAAACTTAGTTTTATTAATTATATTTATTACAATTTAATTAGATTTAATATGATTATATTTATTACAATTTAATTAGATTTAATATTATATCGACCGGAATCTTCGAGCGCGCAACCAAGACTAACTTCATGTCCATTACCTTCGTTCCCAAGTCAACCAGCATGATCACGTTACCTGTGCAAACAGCCAGACGCTGATACAGCAAAAGTGCATTCCCATGGTATTTGACACCCTTAGCTAGGCATTTATTTGTTACGCGTGCGAACATTGCGAAATCAGGTTTATGCTGACTCTGCCGAATGTGTTTTACCGGCAGTGTCGACAGCGTGTTTAACTTGCATAAGTAGAAGTTTCTATTTACAAACATTGTTGACAACACGCTGTTATTAACAAAGTAGTTTAGTATGGCAACATTAAGTTTTAAAGGCCATAAAAAGTAACTTTCGATTTTCTTCTCTAGATGCCATCGGAAACTACTAGAATATGGCGCTAGTGTATAAATAGAATCAACAGGGCCACTCAAAAGTGATTTTGTTGCGAGTCATTGTTGAGTGAACATTTAAGTGTGTGTTAAAGTAAACTGTAAAAGAGTAGTAAAAGTCAGAGTGTTTGTTTAAATTGTTTTGAGCACATTGGAATTAATAAAGACTCGTTATATTCTCTTTAAGCTACTTGACGCTTTTATTTTGCAAATAAAAGGAAATAAACCACCGTTTTTAAAAGGTAAAAACGTAACAATATATCTAATGGTTAAAGTTTGATCATGGTAACCACTGGCAAATAATTTGTTTGTTTAGTTTTCTTTCCACATCACCTTAAATCACTTACCCATCTCCCATTTATAATCAATTGCGGTTTTTATTTTCCTTTTATCCGGAGACTATGGGTGGCCAATTTTAAGAGACTTTATTTTGTCTGCTCTGGCTGCTGCCGCCAAAAAACCGGAAGTCTTTTGTTTCCGGCTATTTTACCCTTTGTTTTTGGCGAAACAAAATACCTTATCAAGCCAATTCCCACTGACAATAAAAGTAATCTCATGTGATGTTTGTTTAGCTTCAATTTTATTTATTTTTTGTTAAAACAACTAAAAACAACAAGAATTTATTACTCTGAGATGTTGTACACATGAAACATTGTTTATTATGCCCCCCACCACCACAAGTGGTGACTGACGGTATAGTATAACGATTGTCATTCCGTGTGAAACTTTGTTTATATTTATCTGACACCCAACAAAGTATATATATTAATGATCCTTATGAAATTCTAAGTCGATTGAGCTATTTTGCATAAAAATATTTTCTATTTTGTAGGAAAGTTTGGTCTTGAAAATCAGCAAAATCGCTATAGCAAAACCAGAGTTATGGATATTTTTTTATCCATCTTTTTTTTTTTTGCAATTGTTTTTTAAATACATATATTACAGATAATCAGGGGTGTAATAGAAACCAATATTGTCAGAATTGGTTTTAAAACCAACACCCCTGATTACCATGAAATTTGTACACGTTTATTCTATGATAAAAGAAGAACCTATAAGGAAAATAGTAAAAATCGGTCCATGATTTCTCATAGCCCCATGCAAATATTTTCCCGAAATATGCCTTAATGATACATAATTATTAAAATCAAATTCAACCACAAGTATCTTCATCTTATAATCTTACCCTTCTTTATACTCTGTTTCTTAACTTGTAGTGAATATGGAAAAATGTTTTTTTAATTTTATAAATTTCTAAATTACACTCAAGATTGTTATGAAATTCAGATAACATCTGTAAATTATGGTAAGAATTGGTAGTTACATACAACAAGTTTAAATGGTCAAAATTAGATAAAATGTCAAAAGATTTTAAATAAATTATGTTGTTCGTAAAATTGTTTTTCAAACAATATACGTACATATATAAAACTAATAAAGTTTGCACTACCCTGCAAATAACGCGACTGCAGGTATGGACTAGTCGCGTTATTTGCAGGGGTAAGACTAAATAAAACACACATGTATTTCTTATTATATTTAGATGATTTAGATATATTTAAGACAGCCGACACAGCCGAATACTGCACTCTAACTTGTTTTTTTTTTTTTTTTTTTTAATATTCTCACTCCTTAAGACTTTAATCTGAAGTACAAATAGTCATATCGAATTCAATGCTTTGAGAAACAAAGAATTCAATTAATTTTGACATTGACACATCATTTAACACGCCATTAATGTTGGGCAGTAAAAATTGCGCATAGATATCATCCACTTGCAGCTGAATCTGTTGAACCCACATCAAAGTCAATTCACTACCGAATTTATTGACGAAATTATTGAATGATATGTCCCACAAAGTGTTCCAATTGTTGTTAATGACATTGCCCACATAGAAGTGTAAGTTGAAATCAGAAACACTAAGACTACCGGGATTGTCCAAGCTGGGCGATAAGGCAAATTCTCCCACCATACGAAAGTCCACAATTTTGACGTTTAACAAACCATTACCAGCCATTTGGGCAGGGAAACCGGCCAAGTTAGCCATGGCATCCATTTCGTATTCAGCCAAAGTTTGAATTTCGGGGAAAATCAAATCGAATGTGGTACGATTAGTGGTGGCATTGAAGTTGCCACCCAAAACGCGAAAGTTATTCAAACCAGTGACCATCAAATTGGAAACATTACCATTAATACTGTAAATTAAGAAAAAATTAAACTATTTTTTTTTGAATAAAAACGATGAAAATCGTACTTGTAATAGCCATTGGTTAGATTAAAAGCATAGTAGTCCATAGAGAATGGTGCCAAAACGGGAATCTTAAGTGGTGGATAACCACAAGACATTATGTTTTGAAAGGCTGTGTAATACATTTTCAAGGCAGTGCCAAAATCAATCGTGCTGGTTGGAGTATATTCATCCTTACTGACAGCTAGGGAAAACAAATAATAGTTAATTATAACTGGTTTATGAGCCAATTTATATTAATACTACCTGCTGTTTTAGCTCCTTGCAGGAATAAAGCTGCTGCCGCTAAAGTTACTAAAATGTAAGTTTTCATTTTTTTTTGACCTCACTGTTTAATAGTTGATACTTTGTTGTTCGTTTCCACCCCAACACTAAATAAATTCCATTCTTTTATAGCAAATTTTCAGTTACTATAAAAGTTACCACTAACTATCATCAACATTTTGTCTTATCTCTCAAACCAATTAATTTGATGGATTTGATTTTGTGTTTGCCGTTGTCAATCAATATCTTTTGGTTTTTATCGTTGGGAACTACATGTTATAATGTAGAAAGTTTGTTAAGACATTTGACTATTAGTCATTATGTTATGTTTTTTTTTGTTGCCTGTTATAGGTATTAACCAGTAAAATTAATTTACATGATATCAATAAATTTGCAAATTGATATGAAAAGCTCGTAATAACAATGTAATAGAGTGTCCAAATTCTAGAATTAAAACTTGATTCTCTAGACAATTTGGTCGAATTTCCCATGAATTAAAAAAAAAGCTACTTTTATTGTGTCTTGATGTTTGGTACTGGCTCTATTTTATAATTAATTACACGGTGCTACTTCTTTTTATACTTGCAAAGAGACCTATTGTATGTTATAGACCTTATTGAGTAGATCATAAATCAATTTTTAAAAGTTCGGAACACCCTCAAATTTCGGAGTTATTCCGAAAAAACTATTTTCGGGTATGTTCGAGTACTTATGAATACGTAACTCAGTTGATTTTAATCCGATTTTCAATTTTTAAACGGTTTCACGGTTTCACGTAGATGAAATAGAAATATTTTTAAAAAACAATTATGTTGATATTTTACTACTTTCGCAAATTCACCTAACCAGTAAATCAGTTTTTCGTTTAAGAGAATTTGACTTAATAACAGCCAATAAACCTAATGACAGGGCCCAAGCTGGAGCAGCTATCGTCATCAAATCCTCTATTAAGTATGAAATATTAGAACCAATATCTGAAGTTTATTTACAAGCTGCTGGAGTCAAAATTAACTGTAATAATTGTAGTATCTCCACCTATTCAATTTATTGCCCCCCAAGATACAGTATTAAATGTGAACAGTATGAGAACTTTTTTTAAAAATCTTGAAAGTAGATTCCTAGTTGGTGGAGACTACAATGCCAAACATATATGGTGGGGATCACGCTTAACAAATCCAAAAGGTAGAGAACTTTTCGAATGTATCTCTAAAAACAATTACAGATCGTTATCCATAGGACAACCTACTTACTGGCCAGCTGATTCTAACAAAATTCCTGATCTCTTGGACTTTTTTTTGTTTATAAAGGTATTTCTCCGAACTCGCTTAGTATCGTATCTAGTGATGTTTTAAGTTCTGATCAAAGTCCAATTCTTGTTAGTTTTTCTAGTGTTTGTGAAAAACAAATCCATTGGCAAATATTTAGTTAAGTTAAGCCCAACCCATAAAAATGAGCATAATCTTTGGAAAGCTACAAAATATCTGAAAAGGGCGCAAAAACTAAATGTTCCAATTAAGAATTCAAATGGCGATTGGTGTAGATCTGATGTTAGCAAAGCGGCTGCTTTTAAGTCCCAACTTTAAAATACGTTTACTCCATTTTCATTATGTACACCACAAGAAGATGCCGAAGTAAATAATTTTTTAGAAATAGCGTGTCAAATGAATAAACCAATTAAGCCTTTCAGGTGTCGAGAAGTCAAAGATGAAATTTGTAAACTTAATTCAAAAAAATCTGCCGGTTATGACAACATAATAATTAAAACAAATAAAATGTACTGGCTGCTTGGCCCAAGGTCAGAATTAAGCTTAAACAACAAATTACTTTTATATAAAGCTGTGTTAAAACCTGTATGGACCTATGGTATACAATTATGGGGAACCGCTTCTTACTCCAATATAGATATAATTAAAACAAATATTATTCAAAAACACTTAGGCTTATATTAGGTGCTCCATGGGGAACCGCTTCCTACTCCAATATAGATATAATTAAAAGAAATATTATTCAAAAACACTTAGGCTTATATTAGGTGCTCCATGGTTTATACGAAATATTACAATTCACAACGATCTCAATATATATAAGGGATAAAATTAAGAACTACAGTAAAAATTATTAGCAGAAACTTAGCGACCATCAAAATATTCTAGCAGTATCGCTCTTGAATGATAGTGACGAAGTAAGATGACTAAAAAGACTGCACATACTTGATCTACCATTTAAATTTTAAGTAACATATGTTATAAACAAATATTAAATTTCTTTAAAATTGTTAAGTTTTTATACCCTACACCACCATAGTGGGGAGGGTATATTGGATTTGTGCTGGTGTTTGTAACGCCCAGAAATATTGCTCCAACACCTACCTTAAGAATCACTTTCTGAGTCGATCTAACGATGTCCGTCCGTCCGTCTGGCGGGCTGGCTGTCCATGTAAAGCTTGTGCGCATAGTACAGGTCGCAATTTTGAAGATATTTCGATAAAATTTGGTACGTAATATTTCTTCGGCCCAAGGATGGGATTGAAACTGGTGGCAATCCGTCCATTATTTCACGTGGCCCCCATACAAAAGTCCTCCCGAAATTGGGGTTTACCGATCATAAATGTTTGAATTATGAAAGGAACCAAACAAATTTCATCACAAATGAGTGGTAAATGAAGCCAAATCTTATATACAAAATTTTGTGCAGATCGGTCCATAATTAGGCCCCGTTTCGAAAATCACTTTAAAGAGCGTAACTCATTCAAAAATGTTGGTATCCAAATAATATTTAACACAAATATATCTCATATGTATACCAACAATACGGTATAATTTTATTATGATCGGTCCATAATTAGTCGTAGCTCCCATAAATGACCCACTTCAGAAAATCACTTTAACGATCATAAATTTCTTAAGAATGTTGGTAATCAAATAAAATTCAACACAAATAATATACAGAAATGATGACACCTAATTTTATAATGGTCGGTCCATTATAAAAGCTACATTTTTTAAAATGCAAGTAAATTTTACTGTTAAGTGCTTAACAGTGATCTGTTGACTGTAACATTATCAATGTTAGCAAATATGGTTTTTGTCTTTGCTACTCAAATTCGAATTTATCGTCACACACATTATTTTTTTACTTAATACAGAAATGGAATTTCGTTATTCGTTAAGCCTTTCTTACAGTAAAAAGTATGATCTCTCCTTTTTGACACAATTCAACCTCATTAGGCTTGCTTATAGGAAAAAGTCTATAAAAATCTTTTTTGTCATAAACTTTATTGAAGCTTTTTCCTATTAAGTATTAAATACCCATCTTTTATCATCAAGAGCTTATGTATTTAATTGTTTAAAACAAATATCTACAAACTACTCTAGAACTCTTATATGTACTTGTTTCAATTTAATGCTGTGGCAGATTTTAAACTTAATACATTTAATAAGCCTAAAGGTCACTATTATAGACTGCATGTGAGTAAGTAACTGTGTGTTGTGTTTGTGTGGAATGATGGTAGAATAAATGTGCTTCCTCCTGCTGTGTAATTGACTTCAATTAAATAATGCTGCAAATGTCTTGACATGACCATAATGAAATCCACAATGTATTAAGTATACTACACTGTAAACGTCTTGGATGGTTCCGGTTTCATTTCTTCTTCCACACAATTTTTCCTACTCCTACTGTTCTCTTTATTTTATTTTACTTTACTTTTCATTCTTTCATTTCATTTCTTTTCTATTATTTGTTGTAGTTGTTATTAATGGCAATATGCAGCGGGCACTTGTGCTCATTGGTGTTAATAATATAATTTCTACCTTTAGCCTGGTGTTAGTTATTGTTGGTTGAATGAGTGTATGAATGAATGAATGAATGGATGGATGATGGTTGTTAGCTGGTGTTAATACTAACACCAAATACTAGTACAAAATGCAAAAGTATAAAAAAAGTAGGAAATCAAGAGATGATACTCGACAAAAAAGAAAAAAAAAACAGAAGAAATAGCAAAGAAACAAGAAATAAAAATAAAAAAGGTGGCATGATAAAAACCTATATTTAAGAGCGATAATAATACGGATACGGAAGTCCAATTAGGAAGAAGCTGTAGTTTCCGTATTTAGTTGTATAGAGTCAACAGTCAACAATAATACCATTTATACTAGAGAGTGTATAGTAAGTATTATATAGATTTAAGTGCGAATAGTAAATATCAGTCAAGAGAGTATTTACACCTTAATTGTACCACCCTCAAAGATTTAACAAGCAGGAGCCACAACAACATTATTATAACGTTGACGATGGCGTAGCTGAAGCTGCTGTTACTGTAGTTTAGTTAAATTGTTAAGGTTTCAATTGTCACACAATTGCATGTTGGACTATGACTTCCTGTTAAAAACACCTAAAGGCGGCCTTCGTTTACGCCGTCCCGCTGACAGTTTGTCAGCCACTGTCAATTACATACAGATTGATTCCATTTCTTTGCCTTGATAAACACATTAGAGTGGTAACGTTGAAGGTGGTGTTTGCTAAGGAAAACGTAAGATTTTTCAATTGACACACAATTTTCTAGCAGAGCAATAACGATATGTATAATTTTCATATCAAATTTATGGTATCGTGTAGAAATAATGTTCACGATTTACATTTGTTTCTATTGTTTTTCTTTTTTTCATATTTTTTTCTCTCATTTATTTGCTGTATTTCGTTTTCAATACTCTTATTTTTACTGAAAACTTAAATAAATATAGTATTTATTGTATTATTTATGGGTCTTTAGGGATAATTGGATTTTATGTATGATATTTATGCTTCAAAAGAAGCAGAGGAAAAAAATATATAATAATAAACTTTTTGTTTTGCATACTCACATTTTATTTATATATTTATATTGGATTTAAGAAGGATACATTTTGTTGTAAATGTAAAGAGTTGTTTTTGTTACTGTAAGATATTAGTTTCGAAATCGAATAATATTTTTGTAAATAACGAAAGTGCTTTAAGTGTAAGCAATAAAAAAAAGCTGAATATAGTAAATAAAATTCAATTTAAATGGATGATTTAAATACAGTGTTGGAAAAAATAATAGGGACGATATTTATTTTTCAGTTTTTCCTGATTTTTATTTACATACATATATATATATATATATAATTAAGTTTATACATAAACATAGGACTAGCAAAAAGCAAAATAAAATTTATTATATTCCATTAATTTAAAACAAAAAAGTTAAATTCCAAAAAAACAGCCTGGCAAAAATAATAGGAACGATTTACTTTTTTTAAAATTTGTTAATTTCATTCCATAAACTACCTTCGTATTTCAATAGTATATTAATATTTGGTAGATGCTCCCTTCATTTTTATTACCTCCTTGCATCTGCGTTGCATAGATCCAACAAGATTAGCACAGGTTTCCGGGGGTATGGAATACTACGCTTCCTGAATTGTTTGCCACAAATCCTCTTTGTTTTTAGCCTTATGTGCCCCTATTTTGTTTTTAAGGACCCCCCACAAATGCTCAATGGGATTTAAGTCCGGAGACTGGAAATGCCAAACTAGGACACGCACATTATTCTCCGGAAACCATGACTTAGCAAATCTAGAGGAGTGCTTAGGGTCGTTATCCTGCAAAAACTCCCAAGTAAGTGGCATTTCTTCTTCAGCAAATGGTAGCATTTGATTCTTAAGTATCTCTACGTAATCTACGGCGCACATTTTGTCTTTTATCCAAAAAATTGGACCGACGCCAGAAACGAAAAACAACCTCAAATCATTATGGAGCCGTCACCATGTTTGACGGTCTTTTTTGTGCATCTGGAGTCAAATGCTTTGTTTTTTGGTCTTCGTACAGAGATTTTACCGTCAGAGCCAAACAAATTGGATCGATGAACGAAATACGATGCTACATTTCATAAGAAATTTTACACAAATTTATTGTATGTTAAATTTTCCATAGATGTACATTTTAATTTAAAGATTTCCAACGAAACTGTTAACTACTCCACTATTTATGGTTGCTGAATTATTTTCTAGAATTATTGAATTTTGAAAAATGTTTTGTTTCATATATTTTTTTAAAACCTGCCTAGGGACGGACACTGTAAAAAACCATCGTTGTTTTTTTCGATGCGATGCATCACAAACATACATCGATGTTGTGTCGATATTTCATAAAATACATCGATGTTTTTTGTACATCGATTGTTTTTTTTTTTTTAATTATTTATTATTATTATATTTTCGAAAAATCTTAAATTTATTTTACATCTCCCAATACTTTTTTTCAATACTGTTTAGAAATAAAACTTTATCAAGTCTTTCACCACTTAATCTGTTTCTTTGTTGAGTCCGATGTTCCCACCATTGTCAGGTATTTAAAAGCGATCTTGTAAAGCTTGGGAAACTGTGATTTATAATCTTTCCAAATATCCAACGGATTTTCGTTCAGTCTTCCAACAGGAGTCCTCAACTAAACTTAAAGTTCATCAGACAATATATCTTCATTCTTGTTGCTGTTCAAATTTCTATGAACCAGTTTATAATCGCTAGTTCACTTTTATCGGATTTTTCTGAGTCAGATTCAATATCTTCATTTTGCAAAAGATTATTTTTCATTAATTCCTTGATCTTTGATACAGCATTGGCAACGGCTATTGCATCATTAAAGTGCATTTTATTAAATCGAGGGTCTAAAATGTTAGATATGTATACACGTTTATATACCAATATACAAGTTCTGTATACAATTTGTCATTTCAATGCACCGAAAGAAAACATCGATGTTTTCCGATTGTTTAGAAGCAAAAAAAAAAAAACATCGGATTATATCGATGTTTCGACACAATACATCGAGTGTTTTTAAAACATCGATGTTTTTTGTCCATCCCTAATCCTGCCTCTGCTTTATAATGGTCCCCAAATGTTATTCTTTGAAATAGTGCCTGTATTAACTTAATCAGATCAAAACCAGGTCATTCAGATCAAAAAACTTCAAATGTTTTTTTTTGAAGTTTTTATTCGAAAGTTTAAGATTTTTTCCCAAATCAGTGTTGCAAGCAATTTTTTTTTTACACTCAGGTAATTAATATGCCTATATATAATTGCATTACTTTCTTTGGAAAGGGGATAGTTGAAGTAGTAAAGGTGGTGAAAGTAGAAGAAAGCTTTATATCACAACTGTGCAATTGCGCATTATGTTTGTTTTAGTGCAGCATTTCAGCGCCTCTGGTGGCGAGTAGGCGCATTATTTTTAAAGCTTGATTTTATAGCCTTTATTTAATTATTTTACTTCGGTGGCGTTTGAATGCTATTCCACCGAAGGAGGACGCTGTGATAAATATTAGTTATGATGGATAGAAAGAAAACTAATAATTATCAGAAACTGATGTTGTTTGAGTGGCAGCGACTGGAAATCGAACCCAGTCTACAAATACCAACTCATGCTAATTGATCAAATGCGCTAATCAATTAAGCTACAGCACCCTCATCACATCACATCACAATTAATAAAAAAGCAAATTGAAATTCATTCGTACTAAGTACTTAAATATATGAAGATAAACTCAACAATTAATATTAATGTTTTAATTTCAAAAGGTTCAAAAGACTATTAGTTGTTAAGTTCTGAATATAAAAGTATTATTCATTTCTAAATTGTAGCAGCACGAATTAGATGACTTTAGCAAATCCTTTGTTTGGATTAGATTGGAGACAGTTGAAACAAACAGTCTGTTTCTCTCTTTGGTTTTGGTGAACTTACTACTGAGAGCGTAACAAACCATAATTTCATTCAGTTGGATGCGAGTTTTGAAGCAAGTGGGTTATGGTCGCTTCTTTTTGGTATAAAACAAGTAAGAAAGTATAGTCGGTCAAGCCCGACCATATAATATGCATAAAACAGTTTTTCAGAAATGTGCGCAATATGGGAGATATGACCTATTATGGACCGATCATCTAAAAATTTAGTGTCATGATTTCTGTGAATATAAATATTATATGTGTTAAACTTTATCTTGAAATAAATACTTTTAAAAGATTTATGGAGGTTTTACGTTGATTACGGGGAGGGTCTTAGATGGGAGTTTCGACTACTTACGGACCGGCCATTATAAAATTAGTTGTCACCATTTTTGTATATTATTTGTGTCGAATTTTATTGGATTACCAACATTCTTAAGAAATTTATGATTTTCGGAAGTGGGCCATTTATGGGAGCTACGACTAATTATGGACCGATCACAATGAAATTGTATCGTATTTTTATATTTGCGTTGATATATTTGCGTTCAATATTATTGGGATACCAACATTTTTGAGAGAGTTATGCTCTTTAAAGTGATTTTCGGAAGTGGGCCTTATATGGGAGCTACGACTAATTATGGACCGATCACAATGAAATTATAAGGTATTGTTTTATACACATAAGATATATTTGTGTTAAATATTATTTGGATACCAACATTTTTGAGTGAGTTATGCTCTTTAAAGTGATTTTCGGAAGTGGGCCTTAAATGGAAGCTACGACTAATTATGGACCGATCTGCACAAAATTTGTAGATGTGATTTGGCTTCATTTACCACTTATGTGTGATGAAATTTATTTGTTTCCTTGCATAATTCAAACATTTATGAGCGGTAAACCCCAATTTCGGGAGGACTTTTGTATAGGGGCCTGGTGGAATTATAAGCGGGTTTTTGTAAACAGACAGACAGACGGACATGGGTCAATCGACTTAGAATTTCGTAAGGACTAAGAATATAAGTCACCCGGCCTATGTAAAGGTGGCTTATGACTCCAAAAAGAAATTGCGAGACACTCATTTATATTTTCATAACTGCAAATTTACATTCATTTTTTATGTAGGTACGAGTATATACAGGAATAAATATTCTTCTAATACAAAATATTGTTCAACATTGTTAGCACGAAATTTCTCCCAATACACTCAAAATACTCTCACCACTATACACACATTTTAAACTGCCGCTCTTTGTGAACACCACTGATCTACAATGTAGTACATTCATATTTATAAATGAACAAATAATTTTTTGTTATTATCCTAAGGCTTTACGCCGTAAATCATTGTTTAATTGTAAATGACATTTTCTTTGATGATCATTCCAAAATTAAAATGTTTTTACATATGCCCCATAATTAATTTGTACTGGCTGGATGACCACAAGTTCTTTTTGTTTCTTTCCGTTTTAATTTTCAGCTTTCAGTTTAGCTTCCTATTTGCATATACACAGGTGTGTGTATATACAGTGTGTATGTGTGTGTGTGTTGAATGAAACGTAACAAAATGTTGTTAAGTAAATTAAATATTTAAGCTAAAAAAACCACAACAATGTTGTTGTTAAAATACATCCATAGATGTTTTTGTGTGCTGATTTTGTGTGTGTGTGTATGTTTTTTTTTGATAATTTTTTGAAACAAAACTTTCTACACAATTTAAGTGAACTGAAAAACTTTGGCATATTTTAATATTGCTGAGCGAGTAGTTAGTAGTACGTAGATACAAATAATAATAGCCACAAAAAATAAAAGTTTTATACTTTATTATTGTTCTTGTTGTTGGTGTTGTATCTGTTTATTTTTCATATAACTACTGGCTTGTTGCCCAGACTTTTGGTTAGATAAAATGTTTTTCATTCACTGCTTTTACCTTTTTATGTATGTATGTTGACTGACGGTGGTGGCCCTTATACTCGTATTGTTTTGAATTAATAATACTGGTACCATACTCCTGCCGTATTAGAAAGAGCAAAGTATGCCAACCCAATGGTAATCTAACAAATATTTAAAACACTCTTGTTTACACTCAAACATACATCTGGTATATGATTTCATAGATACTGGTGTGTTTAGAAAATACATAATAACAGCATCATAATAGTTGCTTTTAAAAACTTTTACTATAAAAACCGAACAGTGTGTGTTGTTATTTTAGGTGCACCAAAATGAAAATTTTATAAATAATTCATAATAAATGCGATTATCATTAACTTTTGTAAACATTATAAATCATTTATGTCACACCGAAATTATCGTAATCATTATAATCCCAACTAGCGTTTCCATTACCTTTTAACCGTTGCAAAACTGTAACCAATCCGGTTTCTAAGTTTAAACCTTTACAAACAGATATTTCCAATAGTGTACAGATTCGTTGTTAAAACTAATTAATTTTCTAATCCGGGGGTTCTGCATTTAGATACAGCCTAATAGCCTTTTCATACTTGTCAACATTTAACATCTATAATCAATTTGCGAAGATGTTGAAGTTTTCCCATAAGAAATGTACAGAGCTGAATATCAACATCTTTCAACATCCTCACAAGATGTTCCTAACCCATTTTGTTCCCATTTACATCTTCCGATATTTTTAGTATCATCACTAGCAAAACTGATATTGAAAATGAAATTTAAGTTACATCACCAATAAAAGCAACTTTTACAGTCAACAAAACAAAATGAAATTTGCATTTTACAAATCATCATCATCTTCCTCCAGTATACATTCTATTAATAACCCTATACAATGCAATAATATGTGGGTTTGCTCTTTCAAACGAATAATCAATCCTATTATTAAATCCTTTTCAAAATTCATTTTACTTTTTAAAAGCGGAGTGGTTTTTGTTTATTTTGTCTACTTAACTGATGGTAGATATTACATGTTGCAAGTGTGAATGCATGTTTCACATTTTCAACATCTTCCATGCGTTCCTCCTAAATGTATGCAAGTGTGAAAAGGCTATAAGGAATTGTGCTACTACTCCTGGTTTAGTTCATAAATCAATTGGACAAAGTAAAGAATAGACAGCATTCTTTACTTTGTCATTTATTCTATCCTTACATCCCGACTACAGTTGTACCAGATGGCGGTATTAATGGCATCTTTATGAATATTGCTCAAAGCTTTTGTATCCAGCCCTTCTCCTTATATGTTTTCCTTGTATAATTAAAATTTTTACTGACATGCTTAGGGGAAGAGTCCAGTTGTAGATCATGAAGCTGGGATCATTCCTCTGATGACATATTTTGACAGATGCATTCTGCAATTTAGTGGTTTTATATTTAATTATCAAATGCTGATGCTCTTATTTAATTAAACGGTACTGTAATTTTCTCCTAACTGTTTGCTGGTGTAAATGAATTTAGATTTTAACAATTAACAAACCACAACAATAGAAAGGATATTATACTTAAGAGTGGGGCCAAGATTTCAATTTTTAGTTACAAGTTTGTACATGCATATTCTTGATAATGTTTTTGCAAAATTTATTTTTTTTTGTCCTTAAGAAGAATAAACCACTACACCGAAAAAAATGTTGGTAATATTTATAAGTTTTATATTTAAAAGTTCTTTATTATTGCCTAAATTTAGATATAATCCTATGTTCACTACTGCAATGCCTTAAGGATCTTTCATTCCATAGATAATTGGTTAATACAGCGATGATCGGTCTAATATCATCCCAAAACAGAAATTTAGAATAGCACAAACTTGCCTTTTTTAAAGTTATAAAACAAAAAGTGTCTGGAGACATTAGTTGAGTAATGAGCCAATTCTTTCGTTATTTTATTGCCCTAGTGTCAGCTGTAAGATGTTATCTATCTCTTTACCCCAAATTTACCTAAATTTTCTTATAATTAACAAACTTCTTTGAGTGTATAATGGCTACACAGTATTTTTCTCTTCTTAAAGTTTCTTGGCTTATTTATTTTCCACTTGTTTTCTTTCTAGTAGTGTTTGATGTGGAAAAAGATTATTAGGAATTATTAGAAAACTTAATAAAGCCTTAACAACAATGCACCCTCACACACTTTTTCAGCTACTTACAACAAGTATAACAAAAAAAAAATTAAAAGAAAAACTTATTTAAAGTGATGCGGGTGTTAAAAATGGATTAAAATATTTTATCAAAGTATGTAGTTGGTTGACAAGCAAAAAATAAAGTTTTTTTTTTTTTGTAAATACCACAGCAAAAGTTTTCTTTTCTCCATAGTTGTGGTTAATTAATGGATCATTTAAAATCTTTTGTTGTTTGTGTTTTAAATTAACATTATTATTTAGCAAAGGTAAGGTAACGCAGTAGATTAGAAAACAAGTTCAAAGAAAAATTTTACATTAAAAGAATATATTGATAAATGCTTGGCATGTTTTATTTGCCAAATAAGTGCCGGTACACAGAAAAAAATCATGTTTTTTTTCAATTAAACCTTTAATTGATTTTAAAATAATTTTCAATTAAAATTTTAATTGATTCAATTACTTTTTCTGAATTTTCTGATATTTTCAATTAAATCTCACATTTTTTTTAATTGATACTAACATTTTGTTTACAGGTCCGATTTCAATTAAATTTTTAATTGATTCCACAAATATTTTTATTGAAACTCATTTTTATTTTGTTCTGTGTAGTAGTAGTTTGTATGAAAAGTCTGAAACATTTTTTGCTAATCCTAGGTTTTTTAAAAAGGTTAATAAAAAATTATTTTGGCGTCTTCAACATACAATGGTGGACTTATAATAAGAAACGAATTTCCAGCATATATATTTGTTCATATATTTTAAAAATTTAGTTCAACATATTTAAACTAATAACTAAAAATAGTAAAGCAACAAATTATTATTAAGTTTAAAATAAAAAAATCCCATCATTTTAAGGAAAATTTCTTTTTAACACCAAAAATCGCAATATCAAATTGGTCACATAATTAAAAACTAAAAAAAAAAATATATGCGAAAAACCTTAGTAAGGTTTAACAAAACGGATTTATCCTTTAATATTTTGTTGGATAAGCCTTGTTGTTGACAATATTTGCCAGTCTTTTTGGTAAACTCTTAATTAAACGCTGGCATAGTTGCAGAGATATGTTTTTCCAGCTTTGTTGCACACAATTGAAACAATTCATCATTATTTTGTGGATTTTTGTTCTTTAGGTCTCTTTTTACAATTGTCCATAAGTTTTCAATTGGGTTAAGATCAGGACTTTGGTGTGGCCAGTCAAGAACATCAATAATTCGATCCAAAAGCCAACACTTCACTAACCGTGAAGTGTGCTTTGGGTCATTATCATCGCGGAAAATGTATTGTACGGGCATATTCTCAAAACGGTTCCATTACATTTTCCAAATAACTCTATCTTCTGCTAAAGTGCTATTTCATATCCAGCTGGGATTGCCAACTCCTTTATATGTTTGTACAAGTGAATTGCACCAAACACCATTTTTTTTAGAGCAACACTGCAAAATTAATAATCTCATTTCTACAGTACATGACTTGTTTTTGCCCATTTTCGAAACTAAACCGTATCAAAATTACTACAAGTTAATCTATTGTTAAACAATCTATTGTTAAAAAAACAAGTGTAAATCGTGTTGTGCATCAAGAATAATGTTGATTGTTCACTCACTGAATAACCGTAAAAACAATTTACTGTGTAGGTCTCTAAAGAAGCCACACAGCGATCTCATTATATCAAAGCATCGTTTCTAATTATATGTCCACCAATGTACATATATATGAAAAAGATTTAATTCTTTAATAACTATGTACAATATCAATCAGGTAAAATATTAAACATGTGAAAGTACTAAAATCAACATTTAACTGCAGACAAAACAAAGGTAGAAAACCGAAAAAAATTTGCTTTTTTGAACGTACGTACGTACGTACACATTGCTTTATAGGTTTAATGTAGTTCAGTGTGCAGTTCAGTTGCCTGAAGTTTCCAAAAAACTTAATTACAAAATTTAAAAAATTTGTTTCACTCAATTCCATTTAATGTCCTTAAGTCTTCGAATATATACTGCCAATTATCCAATTATCGTAATCCAAGGCCAGTTATAGGCGCCGTTAGCGTCCAAAAACTATCGGAATTTTAAATTAGTGGTTCGAATTCAGCCATATAATCGGTTATTTACTTTAATGTTATTTTTATGTCGACCACTAATTTACAAGTACCCAACACAAGTGGCAATGACAACCATTAAAGCACACAATAAAGTCAGAAACAAAAACTCAAAACATAAAATATCAGTAATCAAAGAACCTCGATCTGTAATCACTCATATTGCTTAGCAAAAATCGATTTTTATATGAAAAAACTCAACATATATAAACCCCCTTATTCAAAAACGATTATTAAATTTAACAAACGTTTATTAAGACAGATTTGCATATAAAAATTTGCTTAATAAACGTTTGTTAAATTTAATAATCGTTTTTGAATAAGCGGGCAAATCTTTAATATCTTTGTTAATAAGCCTTTAATTAAGAAAAGTGATATTTTGAAACACTTCAGCCAAACTGAATTATGATTGGAATGAAGAATTTGGTTGAATTGAATACATATATTACTTGAACAAAAATACTTCTTTTTAAAAATGTTATTGCAGATCAGTGGTCGGGGAGCGAACATGATCTGTTATTTACCAGTAAATAGTTAGCACGAATGCCAACCAGTTCATCAAAACAAGTAAGAAAGTTTAGTCGGTCAAGTATATATATAAACCGATCAGCCCAAAATTTAGTGTCATGATTTCTGAGAATATAAATATTGTGTATGTTAAACTTTATCTTGATATAAATCCTTTTAAACGATTTATGGAGGTTAAAGTTGATTACGGGGAGGGTCTTATATGGAAGCTTCGAGGACTTACGGACCGGCCATTATAAAATTAGTTGTCACCATTTTTGTATATTATTTGTGTCGAGTTTTATTTGATTACCAACATTCTTAAGAAACTTATGATCGTTAAAGTGATTTTCGGAAGTGGTCCATTTATGGGAGCTACGAATAATTATGGACCGATCATAATAAAATTGTACCGTATTATTTGTATATATATATGAAATATATTTACGTTCAATATTATTTGGATACCAACATTTTTGAGAGAGTTATGCTCTTTAAAGTGATTTTCGGAAGTGGGCCTTATATGGGAGCTACGATTAATTATGGACCGATCACAATCAAATTGTACCGTATTATTTGTATATATATCAAATATATTTGCATTCAGTATTATTTGGATACCAACATTTTTGAGAGATTTATGCCTTTTCAAGAGATTTTCGGAAGTGGGCCTTATATGGGAGCTACAACTGAAATTGGACCAATCGCAAAAAAATGTACTGTACTGTAGTATTGGTATGTATATGAAATATATTCGTATTAAATATCATTTGGATACCTACATTTTTGAATGAGTTATGCTCTTTAAAGTGATTTTCGGAAGTGGGCCTTATATGGGAACTACGACTAATTATGGACCGATCGTCATAAAATTCTACTATGTTATATGCATATGTACCAGACATATTTGTGTTCAATATTATTTGGATACCAACATTTTTAAAAGCGGTTTGCTCTTTTAAGTGATTTTCGGAAGTGGGCCTAATATGGGAGCTACGACTAATTATGGACCGATCATCAAAAAAGTCCACCATATTATATGTATATATACGAAACATATTTGTGTTCAATATTATTTGAATACCAACATTTTTAAAAGAGTTATGCTCTTTTAAGTGATTTTCGGATGTGGGTCTTATATGGAAGCTACGACTAATTATGGACCGATCATTACGAAATTTGTAGATGTGATTTAGCTTCGCTTATTCCTTATTTATGGTGAAATTTGTTTGCATACTTGCGTAATTCAAACATTTATGATCGGTAAACCACAATTTCGGGAGGACATTTGTATGGGGGCCAGGTGAAATAATTGCCGGATTTTTACCAGTTTCAATCCCATCCATCCTTGGGCCGAAAAAATAATATGTACCAATTTTATGGAAATATCTTCAAAATTGCGACCTGTACTCCGCGCACAAGCTTTAAATGGACAGCCAGCCAGACGGACGGACATCGTTAAATCGACTTAGAAAATGATTCTGAGTCGATCGGTATTGGACCAATATTTCTGGGTGTTACAAACATCAGCACAAATCCAATATACCCTCCCCATTATGGTGGTGTAGGGTATAAAAATGAAATGGTCCATGTATGTAATGGCATCACGTGAGAATGGTTGGAGCGATTTGGCTGATTTTTTTTATTCGATTCGAAATTCTCAGGAGATGGTTTGTAAAGAAAAAAAAATATAAAAATTCCCTGTAAAAGTCGGAAATTTAAATTTTAAGCCTCCTTTTCACTTTTAATTTTTCTTGATAAGAGACAATTTTATGAAAACTCAAAGAACTGAATTTTACTGCCTCATTTTCACTTCTCATATTTTTTAATAAGAGACATTTTTTTTAAAGAAACTTTTTAAGCAATAAATTGATAAAAATGTTTGTTAGTTTTTCTTTTACTGAAATTTTTGTGTCTTAATTTTTGAATCTGTATGAAATACAAATCATTAGTAAATCATCGAGCGAAGCCGGGCCGGGCCGATCAGCTAGTTTGATATAAAAATTAAATGCTTAATATTTCCAGAATATTTCGTTATATAAAATTATAAAGAAAAGTGGCAACTTGAAAGTGGAATAAAATCTTATCTACAATATAAACGTTTAAAAATATATATATAAAAGTGTTTAAAAATATATATGAATAGAGGTTTTTATTTAGCCGTTGTGGATATTTTAAAAGGTTCATAAGAGTATGTATTCAATAAAGGATTTAAGGATTTAGTGAGAGATTTTTTGTTGTCACTAGGATGTTTCTTTATTTTGTTTTTGAAGTTCCAACTACAACGCAGCTTGTTGCTTTTGATCGAACTCTCCTAAAATAAAATGAAAAAAGAAAAATAAAACGAAAAGAAAGAGCAAATCATATGGGGGAAAAAAAGTCAAAACAAAAACCTATATACAAGCTCATATATAGATAAAGCGTGCTCCATATGTATTCGTTTGTTTGAGTTTATATTGGGTTGTAAAGAAAAAGTGTGTGCACCTGTTTTCGTGTGTGTGTGTGTAAAGGAAGTAAAAACGGATATAATGGCAGAAAAAGGTAAAAACAGGAAGCCAAACAATAACAACATTCATACAGCTGCACGACATAGACTTATTTTAAAATTCACACATACACACACCCACTGTATACCTATACTTACATGTACAATCACTAACACATCCGCATATATAATATTCAATATTTCAATTCGTTTCTGTTATTTTTTTTATTTACTCGATTCAATATTTTACTCGAGGGTATAATAAGCTTTTCATTTTGTGCTTCATATTTTGCTACTGTTGTCATTTTTGCTTCTTTTTTCATTGGTTGGAGAGTGTGTGTTTAAAACAAACCTAGATGTATGTATACTATGTACAACATACATATAAAGAACTCAGAATCTGTAAAGAATACATTCTTTAGGCTTCATTCTGTTTTCTATTAAAATCTAAAATTATTTGAATGGTTCTACACATTCATGCGTGATTTGTAAAAAAAAAACAACAAATGAAAATAACTTTAATGGCTAAATTCACAGTCTTTAGTTAGCTAATAACAAAGGTTTAACTAATGATTCTTTATTCGCAATGCTTAGTTTGCCATAAGAATACCGCGATAGACTAGGCGATAGTGTGCCGGACTATCAGTCAGAGGGTTGCGGGTTCGATTCCCGCTAAAGACTCTGGGTGTGTTCTGCAGACAAGCCAAAAAGCTGTTTGTTTTTTTGAAAAAAAAACAATAGTTAGTATTTTAGTTTACCAATGGTTAACTAATGACCGAGAATAAATAGAAAAGTTTTTATGTGAGGACAGTGCTATTACTCTTCGAGATGTTCATTAAAGCATCCTGGATTTACGAAGGTTGTCCTGGAATGAGATTAAATTGGTTTAAAGTGATGGGAATTAGGTTGCGAATTAAAAATATGTATTGCGCACTCAATTAGAGAGAAGTTTGTAACCAGACAGTGTCAGTCCTCTTTAAACACTAACTAACTATTTAGATTCTCAGAACTGCGACTGAAAATGGAAAAACGGTAAATGGACTGTATAGAGTGGGAAATAGGATGGGGATTTTATTGTACAGACTCTCCTTGACTCCAGGATTTTATTGAACATACTCGTACCTTTAAGTTTATTACATTGGACATAGACATTGCATAATGGAATTAAAATAATTACCGATAGCAGGAGCTGTATACAAATTTAAAACCACAGCTGAGACTTAAGCCACTATTTCGGGCAAGATTGTTATCCAAGTGATGTTCATGTAAAGCAGCTGTGAAAGTCGTTTGGCTGCCTGGAGGCAAAGTATGAGGCAATGACTGTTGTTGTTTATGATTTCACAAGGAATGTTATGATTATTTTTTCTAGGGAAATAATTAAACTAAACAGGTATTAAATAGTTTTTTGAAAATACGAGTATATTTACCTAGAGAAAAAATTAACACATATGTACGTATACGATTTGACATCATACGATGTCAAAAGTTTATCAAACCCGCATGAGCGCAAATCGTACACGAACGGTGTCAAAAAGAATTGACAACGTATGTTTGTCGATTTGAGACCGCATCATTGCCGATTTGACACCGTTCGTTGTCTATTTCCTTTATGATAATTATATTATTTGTTTGACTTGTTTTATAATATTTTATTTTTATAATAAGCACAAACTTTAAATTTAAATATTTTTTCAAACTATAAATAAACTTACGTATAGTTACGTTTTTAAAAATTTCAAAAGAACATTATCTCTTTTTTCTTTCAAGCAAAGAGTTTTTCGCTAAATTCTACCCGCAGCACCAATGATGGAACAGCTTCATTTAGATCCTTTCTTTAAATATTGCAAACTCTTAAAACTCTTAAAATAAATAAAAACTTATTGCTTTCTACTGCGATATTTAATATATAGGTTTACGTACCTTTTAAATGGACAAAAATGGAAGTCATATTTATTGTTTTCAGAAATATTTGTAGTAGAATGTCGTCACTGGATTCGACGAACTTTGTAATTTTCTCGTTTGTTCTTGTTACACTGCCTGCATCTTCATCTAATACAAATTCACTGTCGAAAACTATTAAACTTTCTTCACAAAATTGGTTGTTTTACCAATTATTGTCTTAATTTTTTTCCATTTTGTTTGCACTTAAAAATTAACACGTCTATAATCTAAATCAAAATCTAGTAAAAATAACTAGAGTTGATAGAACCTTCAAAATAGTAAACGTAATCGTAACAACTTGACGGCGGTGGTTTATTTAAAAGTATCTTCATGCATATTACAAAACACGTTAGCTTACAACAATTGCGTCGGCGTGACCATTTGCTTACAAATTGTAAATGTACGAAAAAAAAGTACCACCGCGCGGTGTCAAAATAACACCAACCGTTGTCGTTTTTTTAACGTCGTTTTTCCCTCGGTATTGTTTGTTGTCTTTAAACGCATTTTGGACATTTTCCCAATTAATCGACATTCACATAAGAATTAATTCCTTCAAAGCCCAACTACGTTTATGAATGATGATTTTCTTTTTCACACATTTAGAAAACTAATATTTACTTTTGATAAACGAACATGCACAAACGCCAGGTCTATGTAGTGTCTAAAACGCGTATTATATTTTCATGTCTTTCCAAAGAAGGCTTATTTATGAAAGATTTCATATATTTATTACTTACATGCCATGTTCAACGAGTTCTCCGAGCACGAAGTGTAGCTATGGCTGATGATATATTCTGGTATCATTATCATATACATATTTATATATGTACATACATATATACAATATATACAATTTCCATCAATGTTGTTTGATTTTTCTTTAACTTTGCTTGAATATTTCGTTTCAATTAATTTGAAAGATTGCGGTTTTAGTTAAAGACACTTTGTATGTTTTTGGTGCCCCCTTTGAATGAGGTTTTTCCAATGTGTTTGAAAGAGCATCATTATTCCTTGTTTCTTGTGATTGCTGACGCCGACGATGGTGGTGTTGATGTTATCAAACCGTAAGGCATATTTTTTATACATACATGTATATATATATATATTTTTTAAATTGATACAAAATTGAATTGAATTGTATATTGAATTGTTGTTGTTTTTACACCAAACAAAATATTATGGATTTCCAATTTATAATATAATATTTTGTATTCATAAACAGCCACACGACTACATAAATATTGGGACATATTGGAGTAGGCATGCACACATCCCTAAATGGGGTTAGTGTTTATTTTGCGTGTGGGTGCGTTTAGTTAGTTTCCTTTTCCGTTGCCATGACTTTTATTTCATTGATTCAGTGCATATAATTTAATATGTGTAATAGGCTTGCATGTGTGTAGTTATTGGGTTAGTGTGTATGTGTTTGTTTCTCTTGTTTGCATATTTACCTACATATACATACATATGTATGTTTATTAGGTCGTAGTGATAATCTTGTTATGCTTATTTGTAACAATGGAATTGATTTTTTTCCAAGCTTATTTGTTTAGCATATGAATATAGATGTATAGAGATTGTATGCTTATAACTGCACAGTGACAAGATTTACATAGAACATGCAAATCCCTGCCTGAAATATTTAAATACTGTACAATAAAAAAAAATTATAGACAAAACAGACCAAACACAATACCGTAGAAAATTTGCCTGGTGCAAAACTATCAAAGCGTCTTACAAAAACTATCAAAGCGTCTTACAAAGTGAAATCAAACCCAATATCTAGTGCTGTAAAAATAGTTGAAACTGTTGCGAAAACTTCTGGGAAACCTGTCAGCGGGATTACGATTAGAAGATCTTTGCATCAAAATGGCCTACAAGGTAGAGTGCCACGTAAGAAGCCCTTAGTAATAAATATGTTATCAGTAAAACATGGCGCGACTCAGTCATAGGGTTGTATTGCGGTATCAGGGGTCAGTAGTTTTTCGGGCTTAGAGAATTTTTTGTACTCCATTCCAGGCGCTTATTTATTATCGAATATCTATATCTAGTATAACCGTCTCTAAACGAGATATCGAAAAATGGTTAGGAGTCTTAAGGTATGGTCACACTTGGCAAATATTTGCCGAAAAAGACGTAACCACTAAATAACATATATTTGAACTCGTTTATTTATTAAAAAAACTTTTCTTAGTTAATCCAAATCACAACAAATATTTAGTTTTAATTCATTTGATGCTGTTTGATTTTGCAAAACTCTTGTAAGAGTAAACAACGTCAAACAAATTTGTGCTAAAACTAGTGGTTAAGCTGACTGATCGTACCTTTTGATACAACAACTTATACATCAGACGAATTGGTTGGTTACTTATTGGAGGGACCAGCCGTTTACCTCTTGTATATTACAAGGGGATCATTTTTTGAAGAACCTAAATGAACTGCTAGAATAGATACTGCCTAATCTGAATAACTTTTAATGACAATTTTTATGTATTCTGAGATATTTCGGAACTAGTAAAATATCATAAACTATATAAAGATTGAGATCAATAATAAGGATAATAAATTAGTCCTTTAACTGCCGTCTTCGAAAATACAAAGGCATGTAAGGAAAAATCAAAATATTAGGTTATATTAAGGTTATACTGATGACATAGACATCATTGTCCGCAATAATAAAGGATTAAAGGCAAATGTTTTGCTTTATGAAGTACTCAGGCTGAGCTTAAATTTCTTCCAATAGCACATATGTAAATAAATTATTTTAAACAATACCGTATCGCTGCGTGTATATGTATATAAATTTCATTAAGTTCGTCCCACTGTTACAAAAAGGCAAAAATATTTTTTTGTGGGTTCTGTTCGTGTTCACCAAGTATTATCTTCATATTTGATTTTCACATTTTCTTAAAGCATCTCTAACATTCATGAGACTAAAGTAAATTTGATTTCAATTGTTTATAAATTGTATGTAAAGCAGCAGTCAATACGCAATTACCATCTGGAGTGTGGGTATCCACTTTCCATATAAATTTGTATATATTTTGGTCGTTTAAATATATTCTCATTTTCATTTGTTCCCACAAATATTTTCCCTCAGTTAACAGACAAATATTTGGGCGTATCAACAGCAGCACACGTGTACAAAGAGTTAAATTAGATTTACGTAATCGTTTGGAAATACATATTTACATATACATTTATCTACATATTTGTGTGTATAAATGAACAAAAATAGCTACTACTACAAGTACTACGAAAATGGAGTCAAATATGGCAGAAAAAAAGGAGTAAAAAAAAACAAATAAAAAAATAAAAAAAAGGTTCTCTATTGAAATATAATTGAATTTATGACTTGACATTTAAAGTATACTTTAAGTCAATTATTTGTAATTTAAGCCTTAACAAATTTCATACAACTGAATTCTATTTTGCTGTAAATGTATGTAAAATAGGTAAGTATGAATATCTGTGCATGTATGTGCGTGTGTAAGTGTTAACGAGGTGTTTATATAACGTGTTGTTCAATACTTTCGATGGTTTTTCTCTGTTTTGCGGCCTGTAATATCAAATATACCCTCAATTTAATGGGATTTTAAGTTTTTATTTATAAAAACAAATATTTTTATTTCAATTTATTTTCATGCAGAGTGTTGTTAGCCTGCACTATGGGGTGAGGGTCATTGTAATTGGTTCATTTCATTTGGAATACTTTACAGTTAGTATTGTACGTTTTACTAGTCATAGTTATTTTTGTAGACTGAATATTCATGAATATCACAAGGAAACAACACAACATGGTTGATATTTTCATTGCGCGTAAATTCTTTTTCTAAGCTTCACCGCCTTTTTTGCTTTTACCAACACTCAGGGGATGACCTCTACTCAGGCAGTGCATTGCGTTGGAACTAAGAAATAGGTTATGAGAGGTTGGTAAGAAGGATTAGTGTTTGTTGATATTTGATTTGAATTTTCCTGTACTAAAAGTGATAGGAAAAATTCTGCAGGATATACGGCTAAATATCGAATTGTTGTGCGATCAACTCTCTAGGCGATTACGAATTGATGAGCCTTTAACGATGCATATGCTTTGCATAAAAATTTGGTATCTCTAATTTTTTTTGCTTGGACCAACATTCAGGGCATGACTCCTACCCATGCAGTGCATAGAGTAGAGTTGGAACTAGGAAAATAGGTTATGGGAGGGAGTATAGAGGGAGTAGTGTTTGTGCACATTTGATTTGAATCTTCCTATATTGAAGTCTCCTTTATATTGAAAGTGACAGATAGTACTTTCGCTGGAAGTTTTTTCCACTTATGGATCCACTGTCCAGTCGACAAGAAATGGATGAGTCTTTACTAAAGAACGTGTACTGTCTAAAAAACTACGGGTTTCCGAAACAAGTTCCCTAATTTAAGCAAAACACATTTCATTATAGGATCAATATAACAGTAAAACACAACCCACATTGCGGTGATGCTTCAATGAATCAATAGAGTTAGATACCTCACTGTCACCTATAATCACCTTCTACCACCATCTTCGCGGAAAGGGTGAAATAAACTTCAAAATACCGGTCCATACATAAGAGTTGTATTCCATTTACGCTTGAATATAGGTGGTGTAAGCAGATGGAATGAAGAATTTTTTACACCGTACTTCTTTTGATACTTGAGATATGTTTTTGGATCAGCGAACATCACACAGTATTCTCATGTCTAGAATAGCAAGAGCTTTTGATTTCATAACATTAACGCCGCCCGTAAAAACAGATGCGTTTGTGTGTTACCAGACAACATTGAGTCTTACGTGTGTTGAAAGCGACTCTATTCGCACAACCCCATTGAGAGATTGTAACAAGATGTATTCAAGATAAGCGTATCATTCATATTTTGCCTCTTTGCCGCCATCTCCGAGGCTTGTTCTATAGTTGAATGAATATGATAATTATTAGATTCTAATAAGATCTTATCTGTTATAATTTATATAGTGCGATTTCTAAGAAAGTTCGAAGTTATCAAACTTAAACTTCAGTCTAGAGTTACAGCTTTATTTTGGGGGTATATTAGATAGTTTCACTAATGGCTAAATTCACAGTCTTTAGTTAGCTAAGGACAAAGGTTTAATTAATGATTCTTTATTTGCAATGCTTAGTTTGCTATAAGAATAACAAGTAATAGTTAAATAGTTGTTAGTTAATCTTATATTGTGTTTAAATCTTATATTGTGTTAGTTAGTATTTTAGTTTACCAGTGGTTAACTAATGACCGAGAATTCGGTCATAAGAGTATTAATAACTTGAACGAACATTGATAATTTTTCTTGATGAAAAGCTCTAGCACACAGTCTAAATAATTGATTTTGTCCTATGAATGAGTTTCAGACTAGTGTTTCTGTCTGAAAGCCAGCTTTAGCTGAACGAACAGTGGTTTATGAAACTGAAGCGTTCTTTTACATTCTGCTTGAAAAGGCTATTGAAAGAATTAATTCTTGGGTTGTATTGAAATAACTTTTCTGGACTATGGCAAACGATTCATTACTCTTTGCAAAGGTAGATCTTAAAAGATGTTATCGCTCACAAAGAGTGTGGTATTTTTTATATAACACTAAAAATTTTAATGACAAAATCGAGAATCACTTTCAGTTGTAAATTTCCAGACAATAAGAACATACTGACAAGTATGCTAAACATTTTATCTAAAATAGTATTACAGTATTTTGGTCAATAGCTTCCAAACCGAATTACTTTTCGTCCATAGTTTCTTGAATAGTTTACACGTAAACTACTAATGGTTCAGTAATTGATTAGAGAAAATAAAAATGCTTAAAGTCACCTAGCAAATTTTTGTTAAAGTTGAAACATTATTGATTAACATCCTTGGTAATTAATACTACATATCTTTTGCATTATTTAGAAGTAGTTGGGTAATGACTAACTTAAAAACTTTTATACAAGAACATATTTATTCGTTATCTATGTGCGTATATTCGATTCTTAACTCTTTGTAATGTTTCATATTCTATTTTAATTATAACTACATCTGTAAGTTCTTAGATACTACATACTAGATATTTTATTGACGTCAAAATAATGATTAAGATTGTTGCCTTAGTTATCTGCCAATTTAAATGCACCTCTTACATATTTAATCTGATATATTAGATAGTTATTGCGCATTTATATTACCACAAACTAATATTTTATAAGCACAAATTTACTTGTTTATTAATATCATATTAGATTGTCTTCCCCATTGCAAAATTCAACCAAATTGACCAAACTGTGCAGTACAACATTTTACTAACACGTTTCAATTATCATTCATGGTTATTTGAATACGAATTCATTCGTACATTTTATATTAATATACGTACATAGACTCGTACAGTGTATCGCAAAACTATTTTGCCTACTCATTTTTGGGTGAAATTTGTTTTTTATTTATACACACAATTTTTTAAAAATCAATTATTTTTTACAATTAATAATAGATATTGTGTAGAATCGGAAACCCCCTCAAAAAAATTAAAACATATTAAGTTACGGTCACACGTGGCAAATATTTGCCGAAAAAGATGTAACCACTAAATAACATAACATGTTTATTTATTTAAAAAACCTTTTCTTATTTAGGCCAAATCACAACAAATATTTAGTTTTAATTTATTTGATGCTTGTTGACCTGGCAAAACTCTTGTAAGAGTAAACAACGTCAAACAAATTTGTGCTAAAATAAGTGGTTACGCTTATTAGAGTAAATATTTGCCAAATGTGACCGTACCTTTAAAGTAATTTGCGTCATAATTTGAAGGTTACAAAGTTATTTTTCATTCCTGTTAATTTTGGAAGTTTTTTAGTAATTTTTTTTTTTTAAATTTTAATGACAATTTTTTATTTATTTTGTTAAAAAGGTACATGTTATACGAGTACATATTTCAATTGTTTTTAGTAAGAATATTTTCCTTATTGCCCTCGGCTGTGAAGATCTTTGCGTTAGATATGCCGAAAGGAAAAGAATTCAGCATGTTTGAGTAAAAAATATTTTATACTTCTACGAATTCTTTGGGACTCAGGTGCGAGCAATGAGGAAGTGTTTGAAAATGTTTGGTACTGTACAAAAGCATTTAACATCTAAAGCTGTCTACATCGGGTCAATATAATGTAAAAAGTAACAATATTTCTATAGCAATTTTTTCTGCTTTGCAGTTACGATTTGCTTCCATGGTGATCAATTTTAGCTTTATTTGGTATATGTTGTTCTTCTTAAATGGTCCGAATAAATGTAGGTTTAAGCGGTTTTCCATGGGTGTTAGTCTTTCCTTAATTGCATTCAATTATTTTGGACAACCATATTCTGTGGTAAATTTTAATTTATAAATTGTTAACTACATGACAACATCTACTAAACATATCACAAATGTTTTTAATTTTTTCTTTCGGAAATGTTAAATTATTTTCCCTCCGGCCTTTTTAACGCAATAATCTTCATATCTGCGCATAATAAGGATAAAATTATTGCTAGTAACAATTGAAAAATACATGGCACACATCTTTTTAATATAAAACCTTAAAAAATTCCTAGAACCATTAAGGAAAACATAAAAAAAACCCAACAAAAAGTAACTGGGATTTCCAAAAGCAAATTACTTTTATGATCTGAAATTTGTGATGCAAATTAATAAAATGCAACAACAACTAAACAAAAAAAGGACATTGTTACAATTTTTTTGCAATCTTCCCAATTTACACAATATCTACTATCAACTACAAATAATAAAAAAATATTTTTCCTGTTTTTTACAATCTTATGTTTGAATGAAAAACACATTTCTCTTGGAAATGAGTAGACAGGCAATTTAGTTGTGTAACACACTGTACATTTTGTTTTGATTTAATTTTTAGCATTCTGTTTAGTTTTATGGTGGTCATATGCCATATAAAATGTTATAATATCTTGTTGTTTTTGTTGCTATTTCCATTTTATTATATTCATAATGAAATGAAGCATATAAAGTGCAAATTGCCAAGGGCTTTGAAATTTCAAACCTCAAACTCAGAAATTTAGCAAGAAAATATTTAAAACAATTGTAATGTAAATCGTGCGTAAAATTTGCACATTTAAATTTCTGTATGGGTTTTTTCTATGCATGTGTGGTGTTATCAATACAAATATGTATATCTTTATATGTATGTAGGTATGTTTGCAGTTGTATGTATAAATCGGATTTGTAGTTGTAGTGGCTTTTGTGGCAGTAATTACAAGAGGAAATAGAAGCCATTTAATATGTGTATTATAAGCGGTGATAAAAAAATACGTTAACAAATTTAAATATTACAAGAAATATAAAATATTTTATTTATTTTAATAGGGATCAATATTTGACATCGATGAGGATGAGGTTTTTTATTGCAACTCCTTTTTTTAAGCGAAAACGTACAAATGAAAAATAGACGTAATTAAATAGAGGATGAAAAAATGCGTTCTAAAATTTTAAAATTCTGACAAATATGCAGATTCTAGTTAACTAATTTGAGATTCGAAGAACCAATATTTGACGTTGATGAAGATGTCTCTGCTAACTTTTTAACAGAATAATTACTGGCTATATAATATGAATCAAAAACCTATCATATGATTAAAAGGTGTTACGCTCGGGCTATTAAAATTTTTCAAGATTGATGGAAATTACAAAAACTGGGCTTAAGGCATATAAAGGTAAAATAGGCTAGCTCTGCCAGAGGTGATATGGTTCTTGGCCCTAGTCTTCGAAGCGCACATAAAAATAAATTGCCTTAAAATCACCACAATAAAATTTACTATGCAAACAAAAAAAAATTGTCCAACATTAGCTGACCGAAAATGAGCCAAAAAAATGAAATGACTTGATGGTAATGTCACTTTGGGTACCATATTTCCCTCCCAAAATTCCGTAGGAATGCTCCAGTGGCAACATGGGTACCATATGTCTCATGTTACCCCATGAAACTTTCACTGCATTATATATACCAAATCTATGCTTAGCCTGTCTCTCTCAAATAAATGAATTTACACATTCATTTCAATATTCATTATAAAAAAATTCAGTTTAATTTAAGTTTTCATGTTAGGTTAGTAATAGGGAATACAATATTAGAGTTTAGATATAAATTTATACATATGTACTTAAATAAATATATAACCAAATATATATAAATAAATAGTTATAATATATGAATATAAAAATTAACAAAAAAAAAACCTGGATGTTGAAGAATTGATGATGATGATGCCAATGATGACGACACGAATGTGATGCTAATGATGATGATGTGGAGATGACAATAATGATGATGGGAAGATGACAATGATGAAGAAAGATGTGAGGATGACAATGATGATGTCATGAGGCTGCTGATAATGCAAATGTAGGGACGAATTTGCCTAGGTTGTGGTATCTGGGAGTTAGTGTAGTTGGTGATGGAGTTTCTGGCGGTTGTAGAGGTTGTAACAATGGTACGCCTTTGATGGTGTTTCTGCCTGGGAAACGTTAGTTAAATTTGCCTTGGTGTTTGGGTTTAAATTAGGAAATAGGTTGATTATCCCTTTTGCGATATTAAATTTATTGGTAGTGTCGGGCTTTTTATCTGCACTTCAGTTATTTCCTTAAACACTTTTGATTTTTTTTGGCTTAATTGTTATTTAACACTTCTTTTCTGTAGATGTCTTTGTTTTTTTTTCTTTTTTTTTTGTTGTTTTTTTTTTCTTTTATTAAATACTTAATAAGATTTTCTTATAATGTACACAATTAATTTGTTCTAGTTTGCTTAATTTAAATTGTTTACGGGTACATTTTTCGGTTGTTTGTTAATACTTATTAAATGTTCGTATGTTACACATTGGTTTTATTTATATTATAATTTTAGTTTTTCTTTGTTTTTTTTTTTTTGTTTTAATAAAATTTTTGGATTTTTATATTTAATTAACAATTATTGTATAACACCACTTTTGCCACTTGTTCACCACCGATTTTAAAACAACCGTCCTCTTTAACAACTTTTTCAATACTTAATGCCAAGCGTCTTTTTCTTTTTCCTCTTTTATATCTAACTATGTGACGAAATACTTCTAGAATATTTCATCATTCAACTGGAATGTAACGGTAACTTTCCAATCGTATGATCCATAAAAAATGTTTTTCTCCTATTTTGAGGATGAGTTAACAAAAGGAAAGCAAGATAATAAACGGAGGAAAAAGTTATGGTGTAGAAACGTCAAACAAAAGTATTTTAGGGTTACCGACAGTGCGTAAAATCAGATATACAAGGGAATTGTATAGTACGAGAAATAAACGCAATTGTTTCAATGAAAAGATTCCCAACAAAACTGCTTCGTTAGGAGAGTGTCTCATCGATTAACGAACAGGAAAAGAATATTTTCATCAACTGGTATATAGGCCCAAACGTGTGGCACGACCCACGACCCTCAGTTATAAGACTAGATAGCCGGGCGAAGCAACATATTAAATTTCTCGTAAGAAGTATTAACTGATTTAAATTTGTGGCTTAGGTTTACTGCCTCAAATCTGCAGCATGGTATCTACCTATTAATTTTCCCTGTAGGTCCTCTACATCGTACAGGGCTTTACCCACTATGGCACGAATTCGACATTTGATATATTTAGGATTAAATTTGGAGTTGATTCCCTTTTGAAAATTACTGAGACTGTGATTTCTCCGGTAAACTTCCTGTCCTACGGTGTATTTTACTAACCTTGTCCTAGTATTGTATACCCTAGTAGCTTTATCATGAGCTATTTGTAAGTTCCGTAAAATTTTTTCTCGAATGGTAGACAGTTTGTCCGTTCTCTTGACTATAGTGTCATCAGCCAACATATTTAATTTATCTAAAAGTGGATAAGCTGAACCATGCATACACATGTTCTGACCAAACATGGCATAGTAGGGGCTACATTGGATTGAGGTGTGGTAATCACTTCTTAGAGTGGCAAGGATACGGGGAATACATAGGTCCCAGTTTAGATGATGAGGCTCGGTTCTCAGATAAAACCGTATTTTGGAAATAATCTCACGATTAGCTCTTTCCGAGGAATTTGCCTGTGGCGAGTAAAGACCAGTACGTATATGTGTAATGCCATACAATTTGAAAAATTCCTGTATTTCACGGGAGATAAATTGTTTTGCATTGTCGCTGTGGATAAATTGCGGTACGCCAAAAGTGTTAAAAACATGGTTTTCAAAGAAATCAATAACATTTATAGAGGTAGCTGACTTTAAAGGTGTTAAGAATAGAAACTTCGTAAAATGGTCAATAGCAATAAATAGGTGTGAGTTTTTTGATTTAGAACACGGATACGGACCAAGAAAATCGCAATAGAGACGCTGCATTGGACGAGCAGTGATAAAAGCATCACCCATAGGTGGGCGCTGAATTTGGTTTGGGCTTTTGATAGTTTTGCAAACGTCACATTTAGCAACCACTGATTTAACATCTCGTGCCATGGATGGCCAATAATATTTTTGGCGTACTCTTGAGAGTGTTTTAAAGTAACCACCGTGACAACTAGCATCGTGACCTGATTGAATCGCCTTTTCCCTTAGAGCGGCTGGAAGCCATACCCTCCAAAGACTTTCTTCCTCGTTGTCAATGCCCTGACGGAACTTTACTCTTTTTAAAATGACTTTATCAGACAGACGAACGTCAGGTAAAGCTTCACTATTTTTTTCGATAGTATTCATGAGAGATTTATAATCAGGACAATCAAATTCGGAAGAAGTTAAATCTATTTCAGGGAAACTGTTATTAATCTCCATAGCGTCTACATCAAACCTCGATAAGGCGTCAGGGACAACGTTAAGCGAGCCCTTTCTATGTTCCATCTGGAAATTAAAACCTTGTAATTTCAAGCTCCAGCGAGCAAGTCTGCCGCTTAGATCACGTTGGCTCATAAGCCACTTTAAACTTGAGTGATCGGTAATTATTTTGAATGGTAGTCCCTCTACATAGGCCCTAAATTTTTGTACACTTATGACAGCCGCTAAACACTCCAACTCCGTAACTGTATAGTTACGCTGAGCCCGATTAAGCTTTTGTGAGACGAAAGCTATAGGCCTATCTCTACCTTCGTCATCTACCTGATATAAGACTCCACCAACGCCTACTTTCGAAGCGTCGCACTGGATAACAAATTCCCGGGAGAAGTCTGGTTGTGCAAGAACAGGGGCAGAGCTTAAGGCTCTTTTAAGTTTTTCAAAACTGTCAATGGCCTCATCAGTCAGGTAAAACTTTCCTCTATCGCGCTTTAAGGAGTCTGTGAGGGGGCCAGCAATATCAGCAAAATTGTTGACAAAAGCACGATACCAATTTGCCATACCGACGAAACGGCGTACTTGTCGAGGAGTTTTTGGTATCGGAAAATCCATTATTGCTGAAACCTTATCCGGGTCAACTTTTAAGAACCCTTGGCCAATGCGATATCCCAAGTATTTTATTTCGGCCTGACAAAACTTGCTCTTTGCGACGTTAATCGTCAAGCCAGCGGTTCTTAAACATTGTGCTACATCGCGTAAAATTTTAATGTGGTCTTCAAAAGTTGCACTGCATACCAGTAAATCGTCTAAATAAACAAAGACATTTTCTCTCAGGCGAGAGGGTATACATTTGTCCATTAGCCTACTCATCGTTTGGGGACCATTACAGAGCCCGAATGGCATAACCCGATATTGGTATAGCGGCCTACCTGGTACCGCGAAGGCTGTCTTTTCTTTTGATGATTCTGTCAACGGGATTTGAAAAAATGCGTCCTTCAAGTCAATCCCACTTATAAAGTGTGTATCCTGTAATCGACTTAGAAGGCCGTTAATATGGGGTAAAGGGTAGGAATCTTTCTTAGTGATGGCGTTTAGTTTCCTCGAATCTAAGCACAGGCGAACTTTACCTGGTTTTCTCACATTTACTACCGGAAAACACCAAGGTGAGTTCGACTCTTCTATAACCCCCATCTCTAACAGACGATCTAATTCTTTATACACCTCTGCTTGTCTGGGAGGAGAAAGTGGATAGTGCTTGCACTTTATAGGCACTGAGTCACCTGTGTCAATATCGTGACTTAAAAGATGTGTGCGGCCTAAGCCAAGTTTTTCAAAAGCAGGAAATTCGGAAATGACAGAATCAAGAAGTAATTGTCTCTCAGCATTAAGTTCGTGAAATGAAATGTCTTTGGTATCCCTAACACCTAAATGGAGTGAGTTTACAGCTGGTATGATGTTTGGGGCTATAGCAAAGTTTCGCCAAAAATCTAGACCCAAATAGACTTCTTTACTAAGAGAAGGAACCACATAAAAATCGATATTGCGCGTTACGCCTTTATACAAAACTGGTAAATTACAATGACCTAAAACATCGTTTTTCGAACCATCAGCTGTAGAAATAAAAGACTTAAAGTGTTTTAACTGAATTCCATTTCTTTCTATAAAAGTTAAACTATTTTTGCCTAAGACTGAAACACTTGCCCCAGAATCAAGCAATCCATAAAAATGTTCATTCAAAATTTTCACATTAGCAAAAGGCCGATCATCTACGGAGCTACATAAAAGTGAAGATTCTATTTGTCTTCTATAATTTTTCCGTCTCTTAAATCGCTCACGGTCTTTACGAATTTTTATCAAATTGGTACAATCAGGTTTTAGGTTTTTTGACAAATCAGGTGAATTGATAAAAGTGCGTCCCGAGAATAGGGACCTGGATTCATCTCCCTGTGAGAGACTTATCCTTGTGTCTGATACATACTCGGGGTTTGAGGCAAGGAACGAGAGTCCCCGGTGGCCATCTCGCTCCGCTTCCGATTTCCCGAGTGAGGATTTCGACAATCAGGGGTGGCAACTCCACGTTCCCCACATTTAAAACAGAAAAGAAATCTGGTTTTATCAGGACAATAAATATATGAATGTCCTAGTGCCAAACAGTTCCAACATTTTATGCGCGAATAATCAGGTTTAATAGGACGACGCGAAATCTGCATGGCCTCAATTTGAGGATCAGATTCTAAGTCATGTTCCTCTTCCTGAACGGGGTCAATTTCTAAGGCGCTAACCTGGCGGGTGGAACTTTTTGAAGCTGTTTTGTCTTCCTTAAGTACCTTTTCTGCCTCTCGCGCTATATCCCTTAGATCATAAAGGCCTTTTGGAGTTGAACTAAATAACATACAACGCAATTCGGGCTTAAGATTTTTCCGGATTATTTGCATAAGTCTATTTTCTGACAAGGACTCAGACATGCGAGAGTTTAGAGATACCATAACCGAATGAAAATCATCGTAAGACTCTTTTTGGTTTTGTTTTCTTAGGTTTAGTTTCACCAAAATGTCATCGTCATTCTCGAGAGTAGCAAATTCTTTAGAAATAGCATTTTTTAAAAGACGATATGGAGGGTCATTATTGGTTTTTATAAAATCCCAATACCATGTTTCCGCTCTCCCAGATAAAAAAGTTTGAAAATTCGTTTCTAATTGTTCCACTGGGCAGCGAGTCCTTTCAACCAGAATGTCTATTTTAAAAAGAAAATCCTCAACACTGCCGGTGCCGTCAAACTTTAGTTTCCACTTTTCCAAATCAAATTTGGTACTTCGAATTTCTGATAAGTTATGACCAGGCTCATTTAAATGTCGTTGACGTGAATCCGATGAAATTATTTGATCCCCCGTGGGATCTGAACTCGCCCTGATTTCGGATGCTTGCGACAAATTGGAAATGGTGGCTCTTAGAGAACCTAACTCCCCATTAATTTTGGCTTGTTCTTGTTGCATACCCCGTAAGGCTTTTAAAATTTCATTCAGTGCAGGGTTATCTGCACCTGTGTCCGAATTCGCCATTCTATTTGAGGTTTGACTAGAATCCTGATTCGTTGGAAATCCACGTAAGGTTGAAGTCTGACTAAGGGACCCTGAAGAATTACGGGAAACGTCAACAGTCTCAGTTATAGCAGAGGGAATAGACTCTCTTGGTAATTGTACTAGATTAGGTGCGGAATATATATTTTCACTAATATTCGACTCTTCGCAACAAATGGTAGGCTCACTGGAGCGACGAACAGGGCTATGAATAACTAAAGGCCTACTTGACTGTGCTGAAAAATCAATATTTTCTAATGATGTACTTGGGGATGAACATATACTTTTACCACGCCCTCTTGCCGAACTTAAAACTTTTGAATCGTTTGTCTTGCTGCGCAATGACCTATCATGCCTTCCTGTCATGAAAATATCTATTATATCGGTGTTCCCTATCTATCGTAACTAGCTAAACTTTTTCCGAGTCTGTTGATTCAAACCAGAGCGAACAAGTGGTATTATAAAACGATGAACAAAAGAATGCAGAGATAATTGTTAATTAAACATAAAATTAACAAATTAAAAAAAATTAGATTTTAAAAAAAAATTGTTTTTTTTTTTTTTGATAAAAAGATATAAGATTAAAGAGTATTAATAGTTAGTATATATTGGTATTATAATATGTACTGGTAATTTCAAATTTGGTAGTAAATAATTAGTATCCTATGAGAGATTCAGGCAAAGCATAATTAGTAGTTATAACGCAGTTACTTATTTGTTTGAACAGACAAAAGAATATAAATTTTTATTATAATATTATAATTTATATAGTCTTGTCCAAACCTCTACACAATGACATTTATTCCATCTAATAACATATTAAAATAAAGTCTATTGTGCCTTCGGTTAGAATCCACAAATCCTTTACACAAAATTTTCAAAGCTTGTGTACTGAGTTTACTAAATATTTTATCGTAACAAATCTGTCCAATTATATGATTCGACCCGAGATTCGAACTTATAAAATCAATAGTAAACTTAATTCAATTTTGTTGTATCGGAACATTTGCCGTGTAATGCGCTAGATTATAGATCTTTACAAATTTCACTCACAAATCCCTACCACACAAAATTGAATTGAGGTTTAAATAAGATAAAGAATTTGTAGAATTTTCTCATTCCTTTGAAGTGCCACTGTTACTATAATACAACTAGAGATCACAACAAAAGAAGAAACATTTTTTTCTTTTTTGCAAATTTTCGGTTTTGTCAACTTCACTCAGTTTATCAAGGTTCATTAGAATTTATTTGGTTAAAACTCTGGAATTATTTTCAACCGACTTATTAATAACTCAAATAAAACCAATGAAACAGGATTACGTTGATAAAAAAAAAAATGTTGAATGCTTTTGGCCTTCAGCCTGGGCGCCATTTATTTTACGGCGACCATGTTGGCCTTTTACGTTAGACTTTTTTCGTTGGTTAATTTTTTTGCTTAACATTGGCCATTACGTTGGCCTTTACGTTGGGCGCCATTTTATGTTACGGCGACCATGTTGGCCTTTTACGTTAGCCTTTCCGTTGGGCGCCATTTTATGTTACGGCGACCATGTTGGCCTTTTACGTTAGCCTTTACGTTGGGCGCCATTTTATGTTACGGCGACCATGTTGGCCTTTTACGTTAGCCTTTCCGTTGGGCGCCATTTTATGTTACGGCGACCATGTTGGCCTTTTACGTTAGCCTTTCCGTTGGGCGCCATTTTATGTTACGCTCGGGCTATTAAAATTTTTCAAGATTGATGGAAATTACAAAAACTGGGCTTAAGGCATATAAAGGTAAAATAGGCTAGCTCTGCCAGAGGTGATATGGTTCTTGGCCCTAGTCTTCGAAGCGCACATAAAAATAAATTGCCTTAAAATCACCACAATAAAATTTACTATGCAAACAAAAAAAAATTGTCCAACATTAGCTGACCGAAAATGAGCCAAAAAAATGAAATGACTTGATGGTAATGTCACTTTGGGTACCATATTTCCCTCCCAAAATTCCGTAGGAATGCTCCAGTGGCAACATGGGTACCATATGTCTCATGTTACCCCATGAAACTTTCACTGCATTATATATACCAAATCTATGCTTAGCCTGTCTCTCTCAAATAAATGAATTTACACATTCATTTCAATATTCATTATAAAAAAATTCAGTTTAATTTAAGTTTTCATGTTAGGTTAGTAATAGGGAATACAATATTAGAGTTTAGATATAAATTTATACATATGTACTTAAATAAATATATAACCAAATATATATAAATAAATAGTTATAATATATGAATATAAAAATTAACAAAAAAAAAACCTGGATGTTGAAGAATTGATGATGATGATGCCAATGATGACGACACGAATGTGATGCTAATGATGATGATGTGGAGATGACAATAATGATGATGGGAAGATGACAATGATGAAGAAAGATGTGAGGATGACAATGATGATGTCATGAGGCTGCTGATAATGCAAATGTAGGGACGAATTTGCCTAGGTTGTGGTATCTGGGAGTTAGTGTAGTTGGTGATGGAGTTTCTGGCGGTTGTAGAGGTTGTAACAATGGTACGCCTTTGATGGTGTTTCTGCCTGGGAAACGTTAGTTAAATTTGCCTTGGTGTTTGGGTTTAAATTAGGAAATAGGTTGATTATCCCTTTTGCGATATTAAATTTATTGGTAGTGTCGGGCTTTTTATCTGCACTTCAGTTATTTCCTTAAACACTTTTGATTTTTTTTGGCTTAATTGTTATTTAACACTTCTTTTCTGTAGATGTCTTTGTTTTTTTTTTCTTTTTTTTTTGTTGTTTTTTTTTTCTTTTATTAAATACTTAATAAGATTTTCTTATAATGTACACAATTAATTTGTTCTAGTTTGCTTAATTTAAATTGTTTACGGGTACATTTTTCGGTTGTTTGTTAATACTTATTAAATGTTCGTATGTTACACATTGGTTTTATTTATATTATAATTTTAGTTTTTCTTTGTTTTTTTTTTTTTGTTTTAATAAAATTTTTGGATTTTTATATTTAATTAACAATTATTGTATAACACCACTTTTGCCACTTGTTCACCACCGATTTTAAAACAACCGTCCTCTTTAACAACTTTTTCAATACTTAATGCCAAGCGTCTTTTTCTTTTTCCTCTTTTATATCTAACTATGTGACGAAATACTTCTAGAATATTTCATCATTCAACTGGAATGTAACGGTAACTTTCCAATCGTATGATCCATAAAAAATGTTTTTCTCCTATTTTGAGGATGAGTTAACAAAAGGAAAGCAAGATAATAAACGGAGGAAAAAGTTATGGTGTAGAAACGTCAAACAAAAGTATTTTAGGGTTACCGACAGTGCGTAAAATCAGATATACAAGGGAATTGTATAGTACGAGAAATAAACGCAATTGTTTCAATGAAAAGATTCCCAACAAAGGGCTTCCAAAATACTTCCAAAAAACAAACTTTATTACATATGTAAGTGTTTGGTTGCTTTTACAGAAGTGGTTTATGCAGTCTTGATTTAAGAACAAATTGGACTTAATTTAAGAGTTTTTTATTTAAATCTTGTTTTAAGAAAAACTGCGCTTGATTTGTCAAATCAATCCCGACTTTTACTTATTTTAAGTATGAACTAGTAAAAACGTACTTGAAAATTTCAGGCTAAAACTGAGAAAAATAAACTTAAATTTAGAATGCCATTTTTCTTTCTGTGTGTAAATGTTCAAAACAGTGATCGGCAATCACAGTCACAAGTAAGTTGATCAGTAGCTTGTTTCTGTATTTCTCGCATTGTAAAATATCTCACATGATGCGTCAAACGAAAAATTCCATCGTTTCTCGATTTGTGAGAAAAAAGTGTTTCCGTACTTGAATGCGAAAACAGTATCAGTCGACGGTCTTTACAGCGAATTTTGGTACAAGATTTGAAGATGTTTCCGTACAAAGTCCAGACGGTGCATCAGCTCTTAGCTGCTGATCGTGTCTAACATACGCTCAAGCCATCCTTAATCACCACCAAGAGGAAGATGATTTTTCGTCAAAAATAATCATGAGTGATGAGGCCCATTTCCATCTTAGCGGGTACGTAAATAAGCAAATTTTTGTGGGGCTTTTTGAAGTCGGGGGTTTATGTCAACAAGCCTCAGACTCTTGCAGCTCTTAAAGACAATATCCGTCAAGAATGTGAGGACCTATCGCCGGAAGGGCTCAAATGACAATCAACTGTGGCGGCGGCCATTTACATGACATCATATTCTCGACTTGATGTAAAAAAAAAATTAAAAGACCAAATAAAAATAATCCACAAGAAGAATCAAAGTTTTTAATTTTTTTTTGTAATTACAGCCAAAAAACATCGGAAGTTTAATTTTGTGCCACCTTGTACATACATATGTATGTATTTATGTACATATGTATATGTATTTAAAAATATCTATATATTTTGAATTGTGTGCTTCTCGCACCAATTTGAAATGTGAATTTTTTTTACAGTTCTTGTGAGAATCTTTTCGCAAAATATTGTTACAAAAACACTTTTTTTCACATTCTTCCAATAACTGTTGGCAAACTATTTAAATGACAGGTATTTCTCGCAAAATAATATAATTTACGATGCGACAAATACAGAAACGGGCTACAGGTTACAACAGAGTATAATGTTTTCTTTATTATATCTTTGTATTTGAACTAGAAAAATATTGGGGAGGGGGTGAGGGAGGATAGAAATAAAAATAGATAGAAAGTTGTATTTATGGATCCTTTGTTTTTCCTATATTGGATGTGCCAAATTGCGAAAAAACTACGACTTTCGGCAACAAGTTCTTTAATTTTAGAACACATTCCGTTATAGCATCGATGGAACAGTGAAACACAACCCACATTGCGTCGACGCTCCAGCGTATCAATAGAATTGGATAGTCTACTGTCACTAATAAGCCTTTTACAAGGATTAGAAACTCCAAACTACTAAGCACCGGTCCATTCATGAGAGTTGTATTCCATTTTCGAGCGAATATAGGATCAAATGGAATAAAATATTTCTTACACCGAGGCACTTAAATGTCTCTTTCGCCCATCATTACCCCAATCTCCGACAGGCTTGGTCTACCAATTATTTTACCATACAATTGTATGCATTTGTAGTTCCTGT
Source organism: Bellardia bayeri (assembly GCA_950370525.1). Taxonomy (NCBI): domain Eukaryota; kingdom Metazoa; phylum Arthropoda; class Insecta; order Diptera; family Calliphoridae; genus Bellardia; species Bellardia bayeri. The sequence goes on from OX493264.1 coordinate 125,755,530, forward strand.
TTCCAAACTATTCTGTAGCGTATAATTAATAGTACATATACATACATATAAATGTCTACATCTCAAAATAATAATAAAAATACAAATATTTTTAATTAGCAACATATGCTAGAACAAATTGAATATTCTAATTGAATAGAAATACAAAAAACAAAATTGTAATGGTTGCAATAACTCGAGTTTATTATACAATAATAAATTAAATACATCTACATACACAAGCACTCAGGAATACAGACAGACATTTAAACATATTTTCCAAGTAATTTATTCCATAAAAATTGTAGTCATTGTGGCGGTTTAGTTGTTTGGTATTAATATCAATAAAAAATCATTGATATCATCAACATAATCATCGCCATTTATACGCCTCATATTAGTTTATTTGAATTACAAATTAAATGAAAGTGCAGCATTAAAACTGATTTGTTGTGCAAAATATTTTCTCCTATATGCTAATTTGTACACATAGAAAATAGTGGAATAGGAACAAAAAAAATAATACATATAAATATTGGCCATTATTCGTGTCTATTTAAGCGGAAGCAATACATTTGCATAACACGTATATGTAAAGGTATTTAGAGGACCTGCAGTTTAAAAGGTAGGAAGATACCATTATATCGCTACTTAAGGTACGGTCACACTTGGCAAATATTTACTCAAAAAAGCGTAATCACTTGTTTTAGCACAAATTTGTTTGACGTTGTTTACTCTTACAAGAGTTTTGCAAGATCAAACAGCAGCAAATAAAACAAGTAAGAGTGCTATATTCGGCTATGCCGAATCTTATATACCCTTCACCTTTGTTCTGGATGCATAATTATATTATGCATAATTATGTCGACGAATTTGTTCGTAACAATATTAATACACTTTGTTTGATCAACGCCATCTGTTGATGAAATTATTCGTAACAATATTAATACACTTAGTTTTTTTGATGAAATTTTCAAAGGTTGTCTGGGATTTTTGCTCATATCTGCGTTATTTATGGACGGATTTTGCTGATTTTAAATAGTAAACTTCTCAAAAGCATGTCTGACAGAATTATTGAAGATTTGGATCCCGAAGATATCTGGGGACTTTAGTAAATTGATTTCAACAGACAGACAGACAGACCGACATGGCTTAATCGACTCTGCTATCTATAAGGATCCAGAATATATATACTTTATAGGGTCGGAAAATTATATTGTGGAAATTACAAACGGAATGACAAACTTTTATATACCCTTCTCCTGAAGGTGAAGGGTATAATAAAACTAAATATTTGTTGTAATAATAAACGAGTTCAAATATATTTTATTTCCGTCTTTAGCGGCATATATTTAGAAAAGTGTAGCCGTACCTTGAGGATGTTTTGTTTGATATTGCTAATTACTTCTGCAGTCCATTGTTATGCAGCACATGCCAATTGGTTACCTTTCGCCAACAAAATCGCTTATTTGATATTTACTTATATATTCGATATCTATTGGAGTATATTCGATTTTCATGGTAACACCCTTTGGCAAAATTACCGCATTCGTGATCGAATGAGCTATCGTATCGAAAAATGATTTCGATATCGAAATTATGATAAAATGCACTAAATTTCTTGCTCGATATCGAATGCCATAATCTCAAATAAGAAAATTATGATAAATTTTACTCGATATCGAATGCGGTAATTTGGCCCCTGCATAGCGCTCGAATTATTGTAAAATGTCTTTCCATTCTTAAGTTAAGAATATTTGACTTTTAAGTAGTTATATTTTCATTATCTTAAATTCAATAGGAAAAAATCCTTCACAGAAGGTTTTCGATAAACTAGTATTAGGCATTATGTGGCTAACAAATTCAACTAGAAATTCCTTCTAGGATCTGCAAGGCACTTATATTTGTCTATATGCGTATTAGTTTATATTGCCAGTGTTGTTGCTCAATTAATAACATTTAGAAAAGTCAACAATAGAGTTTGTAACACGCTTACTATGAAATTATTTTCTAATAGATATATTTTTACATTGGGAGTCATGTAGTGGTTTTAAACTGACTGGACTGTTAAAAACAACTAGCAATTATTGTTGCCATTGCAGCTACTACATACTAAATATTAGTTCACATCCGTTTCCGTTTTTGGGAACATTTTGTTAGGTGGCAAATTTATGTGTTTATGATGTTGCAGTAAAAATGTACAACACTCTTTTGAACTTATAATTAAATGCATCCATATGAAACAAATGCTACACTATTATCATGTGAAACACCATCAATAAAAAAAATTAAAAATTTTATAACAATCATATGATATGCTACTGATCGTGTCTCATATTAAGAATTTTGAAAATTCTATATCCATGAAAAACACATGTTGTTAGATTATTTTTACACTCTATCTAATAGTGTTTTGGGTTTGTTAATATTTGTCTTCAATGTCCATATTGCTGAACATAGTTTGCTGAACATAATATTATAAAGGGATAGCTTAATTCCAAGAGCGTATTATTTTTAACTATAATTAACTGTCATTAAGTATGGATAAAGCTCGATGATATCTAAAAAATAAACAGTATCCCCTGATGGGAAAGAAACTTTTTTATATGTTTCCCATGAGAGTAAAAAATCTATTCCAGTTAATTGAATTACTCCAAAGTAGTCCTTAGGTCACACGGTTTATATTGAAAAAAATCTCGATACAATGAATTTTTAATTTTTACAGAAATTTTAACAAAGTTTTTTTATTCTTTCTTTACAGGTGAGTCCATTGATTAGTTCAATTTGTATTAGCACCTTAATTTATCTGGTAAGTTTAATTGCATTCAAGATGTATAAATACTTAAAATGAAGAATTGGAGAAATAATGGAAATAATTAGAAAATTATAGAGAAAATGCAATTACATTAACAATGTATTTTCATATTCTTCTTGTTATCACTAATTATACTCTACACCACCATAGTGGGGAGGGTATATTGGATTAGTTTGTAACGCCCATAAATTGGTCCAGCATCCACCTTAAATTATACCGATCGACTTAGAATCACGATTTAACGATGTCCGTCCGTAAAGCTTGTGCGCAGATTAAATGTCGCAATTTTAAAGATATTTCGATAAAATTTGGTACATGATATTTTTTGGCCCCAGGACAGATGGGATTGAAACTGGTGGAAATCGGTCCATTATTTCACCTGGCCCCCATAGAAATGTTCTCCCGAAATAGGGAGTTAACGATTATAAATGTTTGAATTATGCAAGTATCCACACAAATTTCACCACAAATGAGTGATAAATGAAGCCAAATCACATCTACAAAATTTGTGCAGATTAGTCCCATATAAGCCCCACTTCCGAAAATCAGTTTAAAGAGCACAACTCTCTCTGAAAAATGTTGGTATCCAAATAATATTGAACACAAATATGTTTTGTATATATTCAAATAATATGATACAATTTTATGATGATCGGTCCATAATTAGTCGTAGCTGCCACATAAGTTCCACTTCCGAAAATCACTTTGACGACCATAAACCTCTTAAAAAATTTTGGTATCAAAATAAAATTCAATACAAATAGGTTTCATATATACAGCATCAAGGGTACCTAATTTTATAAAGGTCGGTCCATAATTGGTCAAATCTAACATATAAGACCCTCTTCGTAATTCCTCCAGAATTCTATTTATATCGTTTAACATAATATTTATATTCACAGAAGTCATTGATGATCATATAGCGCCCATTTCTAAAAAACTGTTGTATACATATACTGGGTGTAGAGTATTATATGATCGGGCTTGGCCAACTGTACTTTCTTGCTTATTTTTAAATGTAACAGATGTTAACAAAATGTGCATGATATTTTAACTTTAGAAAATCTTTATATTTCATAAAAAATTTAACACTATATTTCTATATGTAGAGTTATGGTTGGATATTTTTATTGCAAATTTTTGTATAGCAAAAACCTAAATCTTCCTTAATAAATATGTTCCGTTTTCATTACAATTTGCATATTTTCTTGCTCGACTCTCTATAATTTCTTTTTTAAGCTCTATAATTAGTAAAAGGTAAATTGTCAGTTCAGACGATTGTAAGAAAATTTTATAATTTTATTGGCAGAAAATTTGGTCACACAATAAATTTATCTGTCAACAGAAATTGTCAGTTCACACTGTTGTCAGATTTTTGTATGGCAAAAATTAACACACTCGTTGTCAAACATTGTGTGTGTATAGAAAAAATTAGTAGTGCAGGACTACTGTTCGAGTACTCGCCAAGCGATAGCGACTACTCTCTCTTCATTTCCCCGTTAATATTTTCAAGTGCGTGTACGGTTATTTTTTATTTTCATATTAAAATATGAAATAAAAAAAATGAAAAAAATGCATTTTATTAGCTATCACAATCAAAAAACTTATAAAATAAAATCTAATTTATTCTTGCACTTAACTGAGCGCAATTTTCTTTGGCCTTTTGCTTGCTCTTTAGTTTGTGGTTTTTATTCTTTTCGTGGTGGTCGTTCATCAGAGATTGCATCTAAAAAACAAGTATGAAGTCAATGAAAGTCTATTGAAAGCTTTTTTTTAACATATACATACCGGTTATAGCATCGTATAATTTTTCAAGATCTTTCAACTTCTTTTTACCCTGAACGCTTTCAACGTTAAAGGACATGACAATTTCAGTAGATAGGTAATGGGGAGCAGAGACATCAAAGGAATGCCGCCGCCTTTTCCAATTGGAATTTGAATTGGTAGCAGAGGCTTCAAAGGAAAGCCGCCGCTTTTTGTAATTGGAATTTGAATGGGTCGATAGCGAATAGCTGACATGTCATGAAGGGAATCCAGTTGGATAGTAATAGTTTCTAGTTGGATAATAAGAGATGTGAAGAGAGTGAGAGAGGATTGTGTGGGAGAGTAAAAGCAGGTAGTTTTAAGGGTTGATAAATCAGGTAATATTTAAAATTAGTTTTCATTGTTTTGATTGAAAATTGAGTACCAGTGTATTTTTTCAAGACGATGAGGGATGAAATTGTATGTTTCCTAAATTATGATTGGCTGACTGTAATAGTTTGATCACATTTATCGTTTTGTGTGTATAATTTTCTAATTTTAAATTATTTTTACTATCTATTTTGTTAAATTTTCTGGATGGGATTTCCCAATTGCAATTTCTTTTTTTATTTTCATGAATGGGATTTCTAGCAGAATTTATTTGTATTTCAGTTATTTTGTTGGTTGAATATTTCTAACTAATTTTGAATTTTCATTCTCTAGTTTTAAGATTTTTATTTTGTATGAGATTAAAGAGTAAATTTAGAGTATATTATATAAAAACTTCAATTTTAAATATATTTTATTTATTTATTTATTTATATTTCTTATAAAAAACGTATAATAATTTTCTATTAAAAGAAATACATTATTTTTTTGTAAATTAAACTGAATACATTCACATGTATTTGATATAAACTCGCATATTTTACAAATCCTTGGGCAGTTGATGAAATGCTTCCCATGAATAGAATCAATCATTTTGATATTTTCATACTCGTCCAGCATGCGTTGAAAATGGTTTATTATTTGTAAATGTTCATCAAAAATACAACCATCAAAGTCATATAGAAACTTCTCAATTATACCTCTGTACGACATTTTCTTTAAAAATATGTTTCTTCGTTTAATTCTGTCTCCTCTTCCCATCTTTAACTGTCATTAATTTATTCCATACAAGTGTTTAAATCCAGAAATCATGAATGTGCAAGCATTTATTTGATATTAAAAAATTACACGAGGTGAATGTGAGATCAGTAACAATACATAACAAGATTGGTCATGCACAATATCAACTACCTGTACTTACTTTGTGCATTACACATTTATCTAAGACATGAATAAACATGTTTTTAAATTAAATATTAATTCTAATTATAAATTGAAAGGGCATAGAGATTGAATGGATTATGCACACGTGCACGTTAGTTTGTTGTAGATGGCATACAAAAGGTGCAAACTCCTATAGTGTCAAGTGCTATAAACCAGAGGATAAAGCAGGTAATATTTAAAATTAGTTTTCATTGTTTTGATTGAAAATTGAGTACCTGTGTATTTTTTTCAAGACGACGAGGGATGAAATTGTGTGTTTCCTAAATTATGATTGGCTGACTGTAAAAGTTTGATCACATTTATCGTTTTGTGTGTATAATTTTCTAATTTTAAAATTATTTTTACTGTCTATTTTGTTAAATTTTCTGGATGGGATTTCCCATTTACAATTCCTTTTTTTTTTTCTCAATCTAGCTATTTTAGTTTTTAGCTGTTATGAAAAGAACCGCTCTAATAAATAAATAAGAAATTCGTTTGTTTACCCAATTTATCTTTTTAAAAGTCAATCAATAAGAAGAATAGCCTTTGTGTTTTTGATTTATTTGCTTTTTTATTTATTATATTTACCAATTATTTGAGTTTGTGTGTTTTTTTTTCTTTTCTATTTAATAGTAAATAAAGTAAATATAATTTTTATTTTATTAAATATTTTGGCGAAAATTATAGTATGATTGAATTAATTTGAGTACAATATCCTTCCGGAAATGAAATACGGAACATCTGCAGGTGTCTGGACCTTCTTCACAGCTCGGCTCGGACCAAGGGCAGCTCTTAAAATGGCTTCCATTTTCCCCATCTTCCTCATCTATTACTCCATAGTCCTCATTTTGTTCCAGCATGGACACAAAAAAGTTGAGCGTCTCCCGGTGCTCATATAATAATGAGTCTTGAAAATCAATTAAAAATTGTTGAACAATCTCTCTTATTAAACTCATTTTCTATTTTAATTTTAGTTATTATTATTTACAACTTGTTATATTGACGTTCTTATTGTTACTATTAGTTTATTAAAATTTTCGGTTATTAACTACATTTTTCTGAATCTTTTACACTAATGTGTTTTATTTCCAAATAATATTGTTTTCTTTGTTACTCCATTTAAAAACAGTATTCTGTCCCTTTCTCTTTTTTTTTTTTTTTTTTTTTTTTTTTTTTTACACTTTCTAGTGCCTCCTTTATTGAAGACTTATATTTAATTTATTCCACTACGATCCTTCAAAATGAAATGAAAAGATTATACTTGAATCCCTGCAGGTAGTGTGAGAAGGATGGATATATTTAATATTTTTCTCCTATTACATCATGCTAAATTCTATTTTATCTATAAAACAATTTTATTCATATTGAAGATAGAGCGAGGAGCGAGCGAGGGGTATATACATATACATATTTCTTTTACTCTCTAACAATGTTTGTTAAAAAAATTCAAATTTGCTATTAAGACTTATCGGAAAAATTTAAAGATCAATATAAGAAAATTAGTTCAAGTGACAACTACTACAAACTACAAACATTAAAAAAAAAAAAAAAAAAAAAAAAATAAAAAAATGGATTCAGCTAAAAATTTAATTAAAAAATTCAACAGCTTTTCCAACAAAACCCTTATTCATATTAAGGATTTGGAAACTGACAAAAAGTATGCAGTCTTAAATGCAAAAAGGACGACAACAAAATATGGCCCAACCATTCAAATTGAGCTGGAAGAAAATATAATGTTTTTGCCAAACCGGTACAATTCATTATCCGATGAAGAGATGACTGAGCTATCATCAGGTATATTCCGTATCCAAAGAGAGGGAGAACGAGGCTTGCGCTTAGACACATTTGATGTAATGGTTGACTTTATTCCAAACGGTCAATATCCTGTATGGCAAATCTAAAGCCTATATCTTTATTAAATTTTTTAATATTTAGTTAAATTAAAAATTAAAATAAATTCATAAATAAAAACGTTTTCATTATTAATATCAATTTTTTATTTATTTATTTCTTTCAGTCATATGATACAGAAATTTAATACATAATTGTCCACAATTATACGAATTATAATCTTGATGTTGATTGTAGTTATATTTTATATTTTTTCCTAGGTATTTAATCAATTCAGAAGGAGGTTGTAAATTTCCAAAGCTATCGAAATATTCGTTGTGTTGATTATTTTTATAATATGCTACCCAATGTGTTCCAGATCCTGTTGATAAATCTAAGTTGATGATACCACATTCTATTTTTCTAGAACGCTTTGGTAGTGTGTCTAACATGAAAATTCCTCTAAAATATGGAATATTTTTTGACAAGTATTTCAGGTCGAGATCAGTTAGTGGTCTCTTAGGTAGCATTTCTAAAAGTTTTTTGGTTTCTCTTTACAAACCAATCCATATCCCTTTTTATATGGTGTGAGGTAAAGACCTTTTCCCATTGCTATGGCCTCCATATTTTTATTATGTCGGGTTGCTTCATCAAGTTGATTTTTAGCATCCTTTGCGGCATTTATAGCTTTTGCTATGGCTGCACCACCACCAGTTAAACTACCAATTGCACCAAGAGCAGTTAGAATGGGTATTAGAGGTAAAAAACCACCAATTTTTGGAACATTTATTACTCGAGGAATTGCAACATGAGACTTTTTTCCTTTAAAAGAGTTTTTAATGACTTTACGAGCAATTCTAATAGCAGAGTTAATATCTTGTGGCTTTTCTTTCTTTAAAATTTTTGTTGCTGTTTTTATTGTTGCATTGAAAAGTTTTCTTCCACTAGATTTACTTACTTTTGAATCTTTATTTATGTTATTCTTCTTCAAACCCATGCCTAATTTTCTTTTTGCTTTCATTGTGTTTGTTACCAAATAAGCAAATGATTTTTCTGGTAGAGTACTGTCTTTTGAAAGAACTCGTTCCCAAGCTTTATTTTCAAGAATTTTATCAGCCTGATGTCTTATATTTATGTCTTTATTGTTTGAATATACTATATCATGTTCTTTGCAAGCTGTGTCTAATTTATTTATTCCTTTATCACCCCGATTTAAACGTTTTTGTAGTTTTGTTCCAGGGCCACAATATTGATATCCAGGAAGATGTAGTTCAATAGGTAGAGAGTTTATTATTTTATCCACTAAACCTTCTCCGATGACTGTTCTTTTATAACTAATATCTTTGTTATAGTGTATAACCATTTTATTTTATTCTATAAAAAAATATTAATTATATATGATTAGTATCAGTTATAAAGATGCGCTTAATTAAACAACATAAAAATATTTCCATTCGCAATATTGATTCTTCAGTGAAAAGCAATTCAAAAATAAGGCACAGTTCTTTATTACCGAATTCTATTCGAGCGCTGATAGTCGGTCCCTCGAATTGTGGCAAGACTAATGTTATGATTGGATTGTTGGAAAGTCCTAATGGTTTAAAATTTGAGAACATCTATTTATACTCCAAATCACTATATCAACCAAAATATGAATATTTAAGGAAATTAATAACACCAATTAAAGGAATGGGATATTATACATTTTCCGAAAATGAATCAGTAATATCTCCTTATAAAGCAAATTCTAACTCAATTATGATATTTGATGATGTTGCATGTGAAAAGCAGAATAACATACGTACATACTTTTGTATGGGTCGACACAAAAATATTGACTCATTTTATTTATGTCAAACTTATACAAGAATTCCAAAACATTTGATACGAGATAATGCTAATATGATCATAATGTTTAAGCAAGATGAAATGAATGTGAAGCATGTTTATAGTGATCATGTTGCAAGCGATATGAGTTTTCAAAACTTTTATGAAATTTGTCGAGAATGTTGGAAAGATAAATATGGATTTTTAGTGATTAGTAAAGATGACGAATTGAATAATGGACGATATCGAAAGCAATTTGACAATTTCATAACAATATAAATTATTATACATATTACATTTAAATATTAGTATAACATTGAACTTTTAACATACCACAACTTAGTAAATATTTGTATCTACTATTTTTAACTGATTTCTAAGTAACCTAATCCAATATCTAAAATAATATCATCGCTTTTATAATACCAGATAGCTGATTTAACATATTATCTTATACCAGGGCTGAAAGCTGATCTGATAATGTAACATCATTAATCTAGACACTAATTCATAATTTGATAAGAAAACCGAATTACTTATTTAAAATGAATAAAAATGTATTGATGGATTTGATAAAAACGAGAAATGTATTGAAGAAAAAACTTCGTAGTATGAAAGTTGGTGAAGCGGATATGCATGAACAACTTAAAGATACATTTAAACCCATAACAGAACCTTTGAATGACTTTATTAAAAACTCAAAAGCTATAAAAATAATTCCAAAACTTGAAAATAAAGAACTTAAACATGAATTCACTATTAATTCAAATCCTATATCTAAAATACCAACGATTAACAAAAGTACTCCAAAGAAAATTGTTGAAGATACATTATTAAGTAACTCCAACAACTCAGATGATTACGATGATTTTTACTCTCAGTCAGAAAGTGAAATTTTAAATACTAATAGAAATGATAAAGATTTAGTACATTTACAAAAGATAAATGAGTTAGACAATCTCTATGGTCCACATAGAGATTCCAATAATGAGTGGAAATTTGGTGACAGTAAGATTAACTTCAATGACGATAAAATTATAATTGGAAATCAAATATGGGCTCTTACACCAGGATTATTTTCATTAATGTTTCATAAAATTCCAAAGAACTATGATAAATCTGAACTTGAAATTTATAAAAAAATATTGATTAATACAAGTGCATACAAACGAGATTTTCAAGCTGATGGTAAAATAAAAGGTACGAGAGCCTATAAATATAAGCACATTATTGGAAAATTATTTAAAGATAAAAATATGAAGCAATCTATACCCTCAACATCATCATCACATGAAACAACAAACCAGAACTATATTGGTACTGGATTAATGACTGTGAATTCACAGAAACCTAACTATATATATTGGGATGATCCAAATGAGTTGGTAGATCGACTTAGACTACTAATAGCATCACAAGCTGCTGGTCATACGAATCACAATAACGAGATTGTATCAATTATTGAAGAATTATATGAAGCTAATATTATACAATAATATTAATTTAAATGAACTATGTCTGTTGATAAATTTGGACACTACCTGAACGATACAAGTGGTATAATTTCAATAAAAAATGTACCTAAATTGTTGGGGTTCTTTATGGATGCGAATAGCAATATTGACGTCCAAAACAAAAGAATCAGAAATGTGGAAAATGCTATGGAAGAGAATGATGCTATCAGTAAAGTGTTTTTGCAATATTACATTGAAAAGGTACAAAAGGAGTTAATGGAGCATTTAGAAAAAAATATTAATGATATTCGAGATCAAATTATAAAGTATAATACATCTACTAAAGAAGAAATCAGCAGGATAAAAGAGAAAATTTATAGATATGATAACTTTGAATATATCACAATAGGTGAAAATACGTCAACAGATAACAACCCATACGATATTATTTTACAAAAGAATTAAATTATGACTACAAAAAGAACCTTAGTAAATGAACTCCATAAACAAGCTCGAAAAGTTTTTAAACGTCGAAGAGTTGTAATGAAAGGAATAGATGACCTCTGGCAAGCTGATTTGGTTGAAATGGGGAATTATTCTACACATAATAAAAACTATAGATATTTATTGACTGTAATTGATACCTTTTCAAAATTTGCATGGGCTAAACCACTTAAAACAAAAACAGCAATTGAAGTAGCCCAGGAAATGGAAAATATTTTTAAATTAGGTAGGATTCCCAAAAATTTACAAACAGATGATGGTAAAGAGTTTTTCAATAAGGACTTTCAAAAACTAATGGATAAACATAATATTAATCACTACTCAACATTTAGTAGAATGAAAGCATCAATAGTAGAACGATTCAATCGAACCTTAAAAGGAATGATGTGGAGAGAATTTAGTTTCAATGGTTCATATTATTGGCTCGATATTTACAATAATTTAGTTGATGCTTACAACAGAAAAATTCATCGTACCATCAAAATGCCTCCAATCAAAGTCAATTCAACAAATGAGAAGAAATTGCTTAGCACAGTATACAACCATATAAAAATATATAAAATATCAAAATTCAATGTCGGTGATTATGTACGTATCAGTAAATACAAACATATTTTTGAAAAGGGGTATACACCCAATTGGACTACAGAAATTTTTAAAATAAAAACAGTAAAGAATACATATCCTACAACGTACATATTAGAAGACTATCGTGGAAATCCAATAGAAGGAGGATTCTATGATGAAGAACTTTCCAAAACTCGATTTCCAGATACGTACCTTGTCGAAAAAGTTCTTAAAGTTAAAGGAGGAAAAGCATTTGTTAAATGGTTGGGATTTCCAAATTATCATAATTCTTGGATTAATAAAACTGATATATTGTAGTTAGTAATAATAATAATAATAATAATAAATAAATAAAATAATATAATTGATGTAGTATTTATATATCTTGTAATGGAAAATAAACTTATAAATTTCCTTAAAAAAACAACATTGTGTTAAATTTATTTTATTTACTCTCCGACAACCATAATGTCAATAACACTTACATTGAGCTCTAAATCATCTGAGCTATCAGCTAATTATTTCCCTCCAATTTATTTGGATGGTGAATATGAGTGTGCTCTGACTGATTTTCATTCATACAACAGCATTCCCAATGTAGACGTTTATAATAACAAGTTTCATATTGGTGATCATATAATTGAAATTCCAATTGGATCCTATGAATTGAATGATATTGTTGATTATATAAAAGAGCAATACAAACGATACAGTCCAAAAAATAAAATTGATATAGAAGCTAATAATAATACAATGCAAGTAAGAGTTAATAGCTCTATTGATTTAGTTTATTTTAATAAAGAAAATACAATTGGAAAACTGCTTGGATTTAATAAAAAAATCTTAAATCCAAATGAGAATCACTATTCAGATCTTCCAGTCAACATTTTTAAAGTCAATCTCTTACGAGTGGAGAGCAATATATCCGTCAACACATATATGAATAACTCTCAAGCACACACATTACATGAGTTTGCAATTAATGTTCCACCAGGGTATAAAATTGATGAGATTCCGAGAAATCTCATTTATTTGCCAGTCAACTCTCGAGAGATAAGCTCCTTAACTCTACAAGTAGTTGACCAAGACGGAAATTTAATTAATTTTCGAGGAGAGGAAATTACAATACGAATTCATTTAAAACCCACAAGATAATGATAATTTATAATAAGAATATATCCAAACATAAAGTCTCATTTTCTCGTAATAAACAATTATCAGCTAAATTAAAATTAAAGAAATCATTACCACATAAAAACTTGACACAAGCAAACAAAGAATTTCTTAAATCGTTAAATTTTAAATTGAGAAAACCATGAGTTCAATAATAGATGTACTCGAAAAACCCTTGTCTGATGAAAATATTATTAAAAAGGACTACCACACGTATACACCATATCTTCAATCTTACAACAATAATGATGAAATTAGAATTTCAATACAAAATCAAGACTTATATGTCTTACCTGGTGAAAGTTTTATATATGTAGAAGGATTCGTTAAAGATGCTACTAATACTAAATTAGTACCTTCCTCATCCAACTTTAAATTAAAAAATAATTTTGTTGCATATCTATTTGATGAAATTCGTTATGAACTCAATGGTATTGAAATTGATCGTACGCGACATTTGGGTTTTACAAGTACAATAAAGAACTTTGTTTCTTTATCACCAACCGATAGCAATGGATTGCTCAATGCTGGATGGAATAAAGTTGATGATGTGGATCTTGTAAATGGATATTTTAATTTCTATGTACCACTAAAAATATTGCTTGGATTTGCTGAAGATTATAATAAAATAATATTAAATGGTAAACATGAGTTGATTATGTTACGCAATAAGAATGATGAAGATCTAGTGTACTCAACTGTTTCTACTGAAAAAGCTAAAATGACAATTTCAAATATTTCATGGAGAATTCCGCATGTGCAATTATCTGATTTTAGTAAGTTGAATATGATTAAGATAATAAGCAGTGGTACTTCTATACCAATAGCATTTCGAAGCTGGGATTGTCATATTAATCCACAACTTAACACAGGAACTAGTCATATTTGGAACGTAAAACTTGCTGCAAATAGAGAGCGCCCTCGTTTTGTATTAGTAGCTTTTCAGAATAAAAATAAATTTATTCATTGTGATCTTACTAATATAAAAGTACATTTAAATTCAGAATCATATCCATATGATGATCTGAACATAAAATTTAAAAATGAACGCTTCGCAATTCTTTATGATATGTATCTAAGATTTCAACAAAACTACTATATTAGAGATGCTCAACCTCTACTCACTTCCCAAGAGTTTAAAAATAAAGCACCGATAGTTGTGATAGATGTCAGTCACCAAAATGAATCTATCAGTAGCGGACCTATTGACATAAAAATTGAATTTGAAGCTTCTACCAATATTCCAGAAAATACATCAGCATACTGTATTCTTATTCATGATCGTTTAATTGAATACATACCATTAAAAGAACAAGTTCGAAAGGTCTTATAAATCATATAAAAATGCACCCCAAAATTGTTTTTATGGATTTGCAAGGTTTTAAATTTAAATCACATAATTTCATCGTAAAAGAAGTTGCAATTGTTTTCAATTCTAAGGAGTATATTAATTTCATAATAAAACCACCATTTAATTTTAAGTGTTTGTCAATGAATCAGCAAAGAGAAGCCAATTGGCTAATAAACAATTTCCATAATCTTAATTGGAATGATGGATCCATATCATTTAATAGTGTATGCAATTTTTTAAAAACAAATCTAAAGTATTCCAAAGTATATGTTAAAGGTGCTGAAAAAGTGATTTGGTTGGAGAAAATGTTAAAACAAAAAGTTTTTAATATAGAAGATACTGGCTGTCTTAATTTTAAGCAACTGGAAATGAAGTATATGGACCACATTTATTGTAGTTATCACAACTATGGGGTTTGCGCCTTACGAAATGCTATATTACTAGAAAAAGAAAATTCTACTTTATATTAAAAAACATTAATTTATTAAATTTGTTTTATTATTATTTTTTTTTTTTATTTATTATAATTATTATTATCATCACATATATATTACAAATGTTTATCTTAAAACTAGGAAAAGTTAATTTTAATAAATTTTATAACTTACAATGTTAAACATTTAATATTTATTTATATATAAAATTATATATTCACAAATTTTCTGATACATTAGATTAAATATTATAAATAATTTTTTAAGGAATAAATACTTATTTCCTATGTCTACACTATTAACTTATATTTAAGAAATAAATAATTTATTAAAACATAAAAAGAATAGTTTTTTTTTTTTTTTTTTTTTTTTTTTTTTTTTTTTTTTTTTTTTTTTATATGTTAGCTTTATATACATATATATTTGACCACTACCATCTCACAGATAATTAACAAGAAAAATTATCTTCATCAATATCCATAAAGTTGTTATCCACACGATCTTTGTAATGACCCCAAGCACGTGTTTTTATTCTATCTATCATAATTTTTCTTTTATCATCAGTATGACTAAGTACAACTTTATGTAATTTTTGGGTATATAATTGATGCGCTTTGGATCTAAATAAATACATTTCGTCTGTCAAAATTTTTTGTTCAAATAAACAATCTTTATAGTCATTTATCGAGAGTTTTTGAATAACGGACTTTTTTACACCCTTTGATTTCTTTATATCGTCAGAATTAAGACTTGAAAGGGAGTACATTTTGGAACGTAAACCTACAAATTCAGTCATTACATTTCCATTGTTCTCATCTTTCATCATTCCTAATACCTTTTTGTTTAAATTAGGGAAATTGAAATGATTATCTTTTTTATATTCTGATGTATCGAAATTCATTTTAATGTCGTTTCGAATGTCATCATAAAAATCATTAGTTTGAATTGAATAAATAAAGGAATCTGTATCCATATAATTAAGGGAGAGTTTTTCATCGAATTTTGGTTTCATATAATTATAATGAAAGTTGTACATCTTCCATTTGGATAATTCTAAAACTGTGAAACCTATATATATGGGTTTGTCATAACAGGAGTCCATTTTTTTCAATTCGACTGCATACATATCGTCACTAAACTTACATAAACTTTGAAAATTTGGTTTAGAGATCAACGATCTTAGACCCAAATGATTTTTATTTGTATTTTCCCATTTAGTTGCAATACGTATGTCTTTTCTTTTATCAACACTCTCCATGGTTTTCCCATAAACAGCATTATTGAGAAGCTTAAAAAAATCCTTTTCAAATGCATTTTTAGCATTTGTTCTATGAAATGTATTAAGCTGAATATACTTTTGAAGCCATGGAGACTGTTTGAATTTTAAAATTCTGTGTACTTTTTTCAATACAAGACCCTCAGAAATACACTGTTTTAAAACTCTGTAATGAATAGTGTATTTATTTTTAAATGTAAGATCAGCTATTAATTTTTTACATTTCGATTTACCAGTGATTTTATTTTGTGGGCAAAAGGGTAGATCATTATGATAATCATGTAGTGAATCTGGATACTCGATATCTACTTCTAAAACGAAACCATATTCAGAAGTATCTGATATTTTGTTAACGTCAAAGTAATTGAGATCTTGATGACTTAACCATTCGAAACCTCCATAAGGTAGATATTCGGACATAGCCCAACCATATAAATTGTTGGCATCCAAATACATTAAATATTCTGATGGTTTACTCTCATCGAAATTATTCATGTATTTATGGTTGGCTTTAGCATACCTCTTTGAGCATTGCACAAGACCACCCCTTATTCCATTTTGCATGAACATGTACATATCACTATCAGTGAATAAATCTAATCTAATTTCAGTGGTCTTTAACATTGCATCCCAAGATAATCCTGGGGCAGTGTAGTAGTGACACGGATCTAGATTATAAATACTCTTACATATTTTCCGAAAATTTTCAAATATATCAGCAAGAAGTAAAACATCTGTTTTTAAATAAAGTTCTGTGTAATCCAGAAGAGTCTTACAATTGAACTCATTCCACACTTTTTGTGCATGCTCATATTCTTCTGCAGGACACTCCTCATTATTTAGAATATTAAAAAATTTGTCTCTACTTGGAAGCTCCGTTTCTGAAAACCTTACTAAAGAATCCATATATGAGTATGGAAACACTCCCTTTCTTCTTATTAAATTACACTGATTTTCATCGGTGAATCTATCACGAACTGTATGAAAATCGCAAATGTCAAGGTTTTTAGCTAAACTATCTAGACTAGAAGCCATAAATCTAAATGAATCTATAAAACGTATTTCAAATCCGTGATTTCTGTCTAATTTAATATAAACTGAAAGTGAAATATATCGCTCTTTATTTAATGGGATAACTTTAATACTAGCGTTCTGAATAGATGACAATTCTTTGAAAAAAAGGTGCATGTCATAAGCGGAAAGGTTGTGGAAAACAACTGGAATAAACTTTGGAGTTTGATATTTTAAATTACACTCATTATGAGCAGCGCCTCGATAAGTACCAGTGAGATGGCAGTGGTCCCTAACTTTATCGTTATATAAAAGTTTATGGCAAATGTGACATATTTCTGACCTTTTATGCAAATCTAGTTCATCTGGTTTCATCACCATTTGTTGTACTTTAGATAAATGGTTGGTATAAATCTCGGTTGCATCATATACAATTTTCTCTACAAAAATTTTAGATGCATCTTCACCGAAATAATACCTATGCCTATCATTCTCTTTCTTAAAATTACACTTAATGAAATAACCGAAAGCACACGCAATGTGTTTTTGTACATTACATGTGCTACTGCTCACCTGTTCATCAGTTTTCTCCAAAATTGATTCAAAATCTGCATATATTACAAATGGTACATTTAATTGCTTTTGATAGTTCTTAAACATCACAAATGCATTCTCCGGTTTGGGCATTAGGGTAATTTTTTTACCACATACTTGTTTGTGATTATTGTGGATTTGCTCATCATGTGTGTAATAAAGACATGTGTTGCATATGAAAAGTTTACCTCTATGCGATGTAATGCTTGATCGTAAAAGCCTAAAGAAAAAAAAAAAAAAAAATATATAACTTAAAATTAATATTTAAAAGTGATAGGGAAATAACTTACTTGGAGATATCATTGATGAGTACATAGTGAAATTTTTCACCGGAATGTAGTAGAAGTAAATTAATATGTTTCTCCTTCTCCTCACATGTGACGTAGTAGGGTCCAATGATGGATTTTCCATTGTGCCCAAACACATTAATGCTAACAATATTCTTCTTTTCAAATAACTTTATTTGCTTCAATTCTAGAGGAAATTGCATCCCCTCAAAATTAAGCTCCATCTCTCCCAAAGCAATTCGTGCATTTTCTATGCTACTTATATTGTAAATATTACAATTTTTTCTTTGTCGGAAATTAAGATTTTCATCCGTATACAAAGCTGCAATGAGGCACCATTTGAAGCAGAAATCATCTTTATTTTCAATATTGATGAGGCCTTTTGTGAAAGCAATACTTTTAGGTAATGGGATGAAGCTTGATCCTCTTATTATTGAAGCTTTATTTATATTAATTTCAAGGGTTATTATTGAAATTAGTGTCCATCCACTATCTCTTTCCTGAAACTCCTCCATTTTTATGCAAACTTCATTCGCATGCTTCTCGTAAATCTCTGCCATGTCATCTGCTTTTGTTATCAGACTCATTTTTGAAATATGTCCCATTGGAGCAATCTTAAAGTCATCATCAATTACCTTCATATATTCACATAGTAGCTCAAAATTAAATTTAAATGTAGTATGTTTAAGACTACATTCTTCCAATTGCTTCACAATAATTTCTTTTGCACTATTGAAGAATTCTTCCGGAAATAGAATTTCTTCTTTTTTATTTAAAAAGGAATATGTCTGAATTCTCCCTTCGAAATCACTTTTTCTCACCGTCAACTTATCGCTTAAACTAACCTTTTCACATTTGTTTTTGTGGTTGCTGGTCCTTATGTGAGTAAGGTATGACGATGTTGGAATCATTACATTACAATCCTTGCAATGTTTATATGAGACATTAGGATTAATATGCGGTGGTGATGTAGTATTATGGGCTTCCCTATGTTCATTAAGTTTTCCTGCACTCATGAACAACTTTTTACAAATCTGGCAATGAAGATTCTTATGGACATTCAACATTTTTTTAGAGATTGAAGTATTGCATATAGGACATATTTCAAAATTTGTAGCATCGTGAGTATTCGTCAATGTAGTAGTGCTATGCATATCCATATGCTCCTTCAGTTTGAATTTGCACATAAACAATTTTTTACAAATGTTGCAATGCAAATTGTAATGCACTTTCAGCATACTTGGACTGCTTAGAGTCATGGAGCATAATGAACAGATTGCTGGAGCCATTTTTGATTTTACAAAATATTTTTATTTTATTTTTTTTTTTTTTTTTTTTTTTTTAATTTTTAGTTATTAAAATATAACCGTCTTTAGTAATATATTTTCACTGGAGGAAATGAGCCAATACGTATTTTTGATTTCACAAAATATTTTTACTTTATTTATTTTTTATTTTTATTTATAAAAATATAACCGACTTTAGTAATATATTTTGACTGGAGGGAATGATTCAATACACTGATTACAGAAAACAAAAATGCAAGTACTTAAATAATAAATGCAATATTATATTTTATATGCAGTATTTTGAAGTTGTTGTTTTTCACAGCGGTCGTTTTCATAAGGGCTAAAACATTACCTCTTTTCCTTTTCTAATTCAACAGGTTGACCTTTCTTTTACTTTCGAGTTTGTTGTTTTTCACAGCGATATCCATCCTCCTCACACCACCTGCAGGGATTCAAGTATAGTCTTTTCATTTCAAAAAACACAGGTACTCAATTTGCAATCAATAGCAGTTGACACTATAGGAGTTTGCACCTTTTGTATGCCATCTACAACAAACTAACGTGCACGTGTGCATAATCCATTCAATCTCTATGCCCTTTCAATTTATAATTAGAATTAATATTTAATTTAAAAACATGTTTATTCATGTCTTAGATAAATGTGTAATGCACAAAGTAAGTACAGGTAGTTGATATTGTGCATGACCAATCTTGTTATGTATTGTTACTGATCTCACATTCACCTCGTGTAATTTTTTAATATCAAATAAATGCTTGCACATTCATGATTTCTGGATTTAAACACTTGTATGGAATAAATTAATGACAGTTAAAGATGGGAAGAGGAGACAGAATTAAACGAAGAAACATATTTTTAAAGAAAATGTCGTACAGAGGTATAATTGAGAAGTTTCTATATGACTTTGATGGTTGTATTTTTGATGAACATTTACAAATAATAAACCATTTTCAACGCATGCTGGACGAGTATGAAAATATCAAAATGATTGATTCTATTCATGGGAAGCATTTCATCAACTGCCCAAGGATTTGTAAAATATGCGAGTTTATATCAAATACATGTGAATGTATTCAGTTTAATTTACAAAAAAATAATGTATTTCTTTTAATAGAAAATTATTATACGTTTTTTATAAGAAATATAAATAAATAAATAAATAAAATATATTTAAAATTGAAGTTTTTATATAATATACTCTAAATTTACTCTTTAATCTCATACAAAATAAAAATCTTAAAACTAGAGAATGAAAATTCAAAATTAGTTAGAAATATTCAACCAACAAAATAACTGAAATACAAATAAATTCTGCTAGAAATCCCATTCATGAAAATAAAAAAAGAAATTGCAATTGGGAAATCCCATCCAGAAAATTTAACAAAATAGATAGTAAAAATAATTTAAAATTAGAAAATTATACACACAAAACGATAAATGTGATCAAACTATTACAGTCAGCCAATCATAATTTAGGAAACATACAATTTCATCCCTCATCGTCTTGAAAAAATACACTGGTACTCAATTTTCAATCAAAACAATGAAAACTAATTTTAAATATTACCTGATTTATCAACCCTTAAAACTACCTGCTTTTACTCTCCCACACAATCCTCTCTCACTCTCTTCACATCTCTTATTATCCAACTAGAAACTATTACTATCCAACTGGATTCCCTTCATGACATGTCAGCTATTCGCTATCGACCCATTCAAATTCCAATTACAAAAAGCGGCGGCTTTCCTTTGAAGCCTCTGCTACCAATTCAAATTCCAATTGGAAAAGGCGGCGGCATTCCTTTGATGTCTCTGCTCCCCATTACCTATCTACTAGTAAGCTTAAATATTATTAAAATACTTCACTTACAACCTGCTTCTCTGTAAGGGATAGTAGTAAGCTTTTAATTTTTTTCAGTTTACATTATAAAATTACTCCTATCATTGGTATTCCCTTATTTCCTGCTTCTCAGTAAGGCTTAATAGTAAGCGAATACAGATGCAGTTAGGTCTCCTTTTAAAGTCTAAAAATTTTTTACTGGGTTCCGTTTTCAGTATATTCG